>CM075654.1:68005000-73005000 GCA_037953625.1 Crotalaria pallida
TGGTTTTGAAAGTACTGCCGGAGCCTCCTGGAAGTAACTACCAAAGTGAAAGCGAGTTCCTCTATCTTGGAGTATCTAATTTCAGGTCCTTGGAGGGCCTTACTGACAAAGTAGATAGGCTGCTCGGTCCCTGAGTCATCCTTAACCAGGGCCGAACTAACGGAAGTTTCACCAATAGACAAGTATAAAAACAAGATTTCCCCCTCCCGAGGGCTTGTGAGGACGAGAGGGGTTGAGAGGTATTCCTTGAGTTCAGCAAACGCTTGTTCACAAGAGTCATTCCAATGAAAATTTTTGTTTTTTCTGAGCAGTTGATACCATGGGAGGGCTCTCCTAGCTGCTTGAGGGAGGAATCTTGAGAGGGCTGCCATCCGACCAGTCAGCCTCTGAACTTCCTTCACATTAGATGGACTACGCATGTTCAAAATGGCTTGGCATTTCTCTGGGTTGGCCTCGATGCCCCTCTCCGTAAGCATGAAGCCTAAAAAAGCCCCGGCAGGAACCCCGAACGTACATTTGTCGGGGTTTAGGCGCATGTTGTACATTCTGATTTTGTCCAAGATGGTTGCTAGATCTTGGGGATGGTCTTCCTTCGGCTCTTGGCTATCATATCATCTATGTATACCTCGAGGGTAGGACCAATCAAACCCGAGAAGACCTTGTTCATCATCCGCTGGTAGGTTGCGCCAGCATTTTTCAATCCGAAAGGCATAACTGTATAACAGTATGTGGCCCTTTCAGTGATGAAGGCCGTTTTCTCCTGATCAGGAGGGTACATCGGGATCTAATTGTAGTGGACTTGTAGTAAACCGAGCGTTGACCGACCGAAACCTCATTGCTACGATTGGTATGATACTACAACAGGGTAAACGGTCGGACACTTACACCGAGCAAACTGGGTTGTTACGTGTAGGGTACGTACTGATGAGGTTACCACCGAGCACAGGACTCTCAATCTGATCCTTATCGTTTACAGCCTCATCTAGCCGTAACTACTCCTAGATTCCCATGACTCTTGGTTAGATAAAACAACATTGGATAGAGTTTATCACTTACAGGGTTTATGGATATTATCTTATCATATCCTATACAAATCCTAGTTGAATTCTTCCTCTTTAGAAGCCTTATCAAGACGGCCCACAGTACACAGGTAATCCCCTATAAGAACCACCAGGCTATAGGGGCTAAGGTACGTCTTCTCATCCCTAAGTTGACACGAGCACACACATTGTTGACTAGGGAGAACCTGATTATCCCAACTGGATATTCAGAAATCCTAAAGAGTCCTACATTAACATCTTGGCTGAGATCATTCTTCAAGGCTCTTCCATAGCTTTAAGGTTGATCTTGGTTAAGGACACGACATTGGCGCCGTTTGTGGGAACTGAATAACATATCATTCCCACCACCACCATGTTCACTACCAGAAGTCAGGTCGGTGATCTCCGTGAACGCATCGCCCGCACCCGTGGCAGGCCCAGGAATGCTAATAATAATGAGCCACAGCCTCACTCTGCGGGCGATCTGCGTGACGTCCTCAACCATAATCGTGGAAATAATGGGCAACCACCACGAAGATCTCATTCTGGGCCAGGGAATAACCCCCAGCCACAAAACCATTCGCAAGGCCAACCACCGCCAAACCAAAGCCAAAATCGTAGTGGAGCTCATGCTGTACACCTCCAAACACCACAATCTTCCCATCCTAGGGCTGGGAGCAATCCCCAACCCCTTCAGGTTTTACGTACCATACAGCCTCCACCACCGCCACCACCTCCTCCAACACCACCTCCCTCTACCGATGGTTATTCAAGTAGCACAGCCCCTACCACACGAAACACTTCTAGAACCACTGGAACCCGAGCACACCATGGGCGAAACACCCAACGTACCCCTTCTATCCCACATAACCCTGATCATATAAGTACAACACCTAGAACTAGACTGAATCCAAGTAGATCTGCTCCAGGAAACTCTCATCATAGCCATTCCATCAGCAGATCCTATGCAACTACTGCCTCCGCTCAGGCTCGGGAGCAAGAGATGATCAATATTCTTAATAGGAAGACCACTTTAATCGAACAACAAGGACGTGCTATTGCCGACCTTCAACAACAAGCTATGGCGAGGATTGCTCAAAATCAATCAACCTCTATTCCACCACAAAACCAACCAACCATGGACCCACAACCAGCCCCGATAATGCAGCTTCCCCCACCAAATTTTCATGTTAACCCCTCCATAAATCAAGATCAGGTCGGTTTCCACCCTGGTCATCCTTTCACTCAATATATAATGGCATTTGAAACCCCTCAAGGATACTTGGGCCCCTCTAATGTGCCACATTATAACGGTCTAACTGACCCAGTGGACCATATTGTGTCTTATGAAGGGGCAATGAATTATTATAGGGGCGGTGAACAAATGAAATGCCGAGCATTTTCTATGACACTCGAACCCTCGGTTCTAAGGTGGTATTCTTCCCTCCCTCCTAACTCCATTAATTCCTGGGAGGAGATGAAGCGTGTATTTCTTAACAGATATACTGCTAGCTGCATTCAACCCAAATCCGACCATACCTTGGCATCTGTTACACAAAGGCCGGATGAACCACTGAAAGATTACTTATCACGCTTCCACGCGGAAGCAAGTTCCGTTCCACGGTTAGAGCCAGGAGTAGCAGTGCTACTATTCACACAAGGTTTGCAATCTGGGGATTTCAGAAAATCTCTGATTGGTAAACCTCCAAGGGATATGGCCGAGTTGAGACAATGGTCAAATAAATTCATCAACTTGGAAGATTTTCACAAGGGACAGAAGTTCAGAGAAGATAGACAACGAGCCGATCCCCAAGGACAGAACAAACAAAAACGTGACGAACGTTTTGGTGGGAGACAAGACAGAGATAGGAATGATCGGGACCGACGAGTTCCCCCAAGGAATAAGTTTCAAGATTACACTCCTCTAATAGTTCCGAGGAGTCAGATTTTGAGGGAAACTATGCAGACTGACTTACGCTCTGCCCAAAGACCGCCGTCTTTACGAAAGGGCGCACAGCGTGATAGGTTGAAATACTGTGACTTCCACAGGGGTTATGGCCATACCACCGACGAATGCATCTGGCTGCGAGATCTGATCGAGGAGATGATCAGAGATGGCAAGTTACAGCAATACATCAGAGATGCAGCTGGCCGAAGAAGCAGAAACAGATCTCAATCCCCAGTAAAATCTAAACGCCAGAGAAGTAGGTCACCAGATGATAGAAATGCAGGAAGACAGAAAACCGAATCCGCTCCAGTACCTGACGCAAACGCTAGCAAAAATGAATTCTTGGTCAACACTATTGCAGGAGGTTTTTCTGGAGGAGGGGAGAAGAAAGCTGACAGGAAGAAGTACATCAACCAAATCTTGGCAGTTAGCCAGAAACCGATTGCCAAAAGATCAACAAAAAACATTCCCATCATTTTTGACGACGAATATTTGGATGGAATCCTTCCGGGCCATAATGACCCCATGGTGATAACTGCTCTGATTGGCAATTACGAGGTAAAACAAGTTTTTATTGATCAAGGTAGTTCGGCGGATATAATGTTCTTCCCATTATTCAAAGCTTTAAAACTCAGGGAGTGTAATCTCACTCCCTTTGAGGGAGAACTAATTGGTTTTACTGGAGACACCGTTGAGTCAAAGGGCTACATCCAACTTCCTGTAACTCTCGGACAACAACCTTCGGCTAGAACCGAGATAGTCAAGTTTTGGTGGTTGATTGTCCAGTAGCATATAATGCCATACTTGGGAGAACCTCTTTGCAAGCATTTGGGGCAGTTGTCAAACAGTTCATTTGGCTATGAAGTTCGTCGGAACTGATGACAGAGTGGTAACGGTCAAAGCCGAACAGGATGCAGCAAAAAAATGTTACAATGCCAGTCTGGGGAAGGTGAAAAGCAAGGATCCGAGCAATCTGGAAAGAGTTTCTTTGGGTAAGGGAAATGTTAACCTGGCGGACCTAGATATGCGAGACCAATCCGATAGAAATAGACCGACCCCAAAGGGACAATGGGAGTTCTTGACACTATCTGACGACCCCCTCAGGCAAGTGAAAATCGGTTCTGATTTGCCCGCATGCGTTAAAGAAGAATTGGCCGCACTATTAATCGCGAATAAAGATTTGTTCGCTTGGACATCAGCCGATATGCCAGGAATCGACCCCAATTTTATTTGTCACAAGTTAAGCATCATTCCGGGGTCGAAACCAGTGGCATAGCGTAAAAGGAAAGTTAGTGCGGAAAAGGCCGTAGCAATTGAGGAAAAATTCGCTGAACTACTCCGAGCGGGTTTCATTAGGGAGATTGACCATAAAGACTGGTTAGCTAACACCGTCTTGGTCAAAAAGCCCAATGGAAAATGGAGAATGTGTGTTGACTACACAGACTTGAACAAAGTCTATCCTAAAGATCAATACCCACTCCCTGTTATTGACAAACTCGTCGACAGTTCAGCTGGTTACAAACTCTTATCATTTATGGATGCTTACTCTGGTTACAACCAGATTCCAATGTTCCCTGCCGACCAGGACAAAACTGCATTTATCACCGATAGGGCAACTTACTGTTACAACGTTATGCCCTTTGGGTTGAAAAATGCGGGAGCTACTTATCAGAGGATGATGAACAAGATTTTTCAAGGTATGATCGGCTCGAACATGGAGGTGTACATAGATGACATCATTTCAAAAAGTAGACAGCAAGAAAATCATGCCAAGGACCTCACAATAATACTTGACCGAGTGAGAAAATACTCCATGAGGTTGAATCCGGAGAAGTGTGTATTCGGAGTCCCAGCCGGTTCTTTCCTCGGTTTTATGTTAACCGAGAGAGGAATTGAGGCCAATCCTGATAAATGCAAAGCAATCCTTGACATGAGGAGCTCAGCTAATCTTAAATAAGTTCAACAACTCGCGGGCCGAGTGGCGGCACTCTCCAGGTTCTTGTCCCAAGCCGCTCGGAAAGCCTTGCCGTGGTACCAGCTCCTTAGGAAAAACAAGGATTTCCTTTGGGACGAGCAATGTGAGCAAGCTTTTATTCAGTTAAAAGAGTATCTTTCCAGCCCACCGGTCCTCCATAGCCCTCTTCCTGGTGAGAACCTCATTCTATACATGTCAGTGGCCGAAGCGGCGGTCAGTTCGGTTTTGGTATGAGATAATTCAGGTACTGAAGCTCCAATATATTTCGTTAGCCGAGCACTTCAAGGATCGGAATTGAGGTATCAGAAGCTGGAGAAACTTGCATATTGTTTGGTCACGTCAGCTCGGAGATTGAGACAGTATTTTCAGGCACATAGAGTATTGGTAAGAACCGCTCAACCTCTCAGACAAGTTCTTCACAAACCCGACCTAGCTGGCAGAATGGTCTCATGGTCTGTCGAACTTTCTGAATTCGACATTACCTACGAACCAAGGAAGGCAATGAAATCTCAAGTGCTTGCTGATTTTGTTACTGAGTTCACAGATATCCCTTCGGACAACTCTCAAAATCTTTGGTCAGTTTATGTGGACGGATCAAGTAATAGAAAAGGCGCAGGGGCTAGAGTCATCATTGAGAACCCCGAGGGATTGTGCATGGAATACTCATTGAAATTTGAATTTCAAACATCGAACAATCAAGCAGAATATGAGGCAGTTCTTGCAGGCCTCAAGATGGTTCATGAGTTCGGAGCAGAGCAAGTGTCAGTTTTCAGCGATTCACAACTGGTAGTTTCTCAGATCAAAGGTCAGTACTCGGCAAAGGAGCCAATTTTACAAAAATATCTTGAAGAGGTAAAGCGAATCATCTCAAACTTTTCCGAATTTAACATTTCACATGTGCCGAGAGATTCAAATTCCAAAGCCGACATTTTATCCAAATTGGCGAGTACAAAAGGGTCGGAAAATAACAAAACGCTGATACAAGAAACCATTCCCCGACCTAGTGTCATTCTGACGGTCTCATTATCTCAGTCATGGATGGACCCAATTCTTACTTATTTGCAACATGGGTTCATCCCCCAAGATCAGTCTTGTTGGAAACCAACAAGCGGCTCAATATAGTCTAGAGGGGGGGTGAATAGAATATTGAAGCCTTATTACAGATTTTTCGTCCACCTAAGAGAATGGTTTTATGAAAATAAATTTTCTTAAAATTCAAGTCAGATTACTCGAGTAACTCAAGACTTCACTCGAGTAATACGCAAGCAAAAATAATTTCACTCGAGTATTCAGCAAATCACTCGAGTATTACGAAAGCTATTTTTAAATCACTCGAGTAACAGAAAACCTACTCGAGTAATGTTCATAAACTGAAAGCAGATTACTCGAGTGACAAGAACTTTACTCGAGTAAACTGGGTAAAATTCAATTAAAACTCAGTTTTCAATGGAGTTCTTCAAGAATAACAATGCTATGATGATTCAACAAATTATGAATGATTAATATGAACAATTTCAAGTAATATTAACATGCAATTTTAGATCAATTGAGTAGAATTATGAAAACCGCAATTCTAACCTAAAAATGAAATTGTTAATGAATTAATGCAATACAAGGAATGAAAAAATAAAAGAGACACAAGGATTTATCCTGGTTCACTTTCACCCACTTGAAAGCTACTCCAGTCCCCTCTTGAATCAAGAGAGATTCTTCACTAGAAATCTTCAAATGTAGATTTTACAATGTTTTAAGATGCAACTAGATTCTTAGTTCTCCTATCTTAAAACCCAACACAAAGTGTGTACCAAACACTTTGATCTAATCTACCCCTTTTGAGTATTCTAGATTTCCTTGCTAATTGATTGAAGATGCTTCCAACCAATCCTCTTTTCTTGCTTTGATTTGATCCTCAAAGTCTTCCTTGTGAGATTCTTCACTTGTGTTGAAACTTCAATGATGCAATCACAAATTGCAAATCTTCAACAACCACTAAGAACAAAAATTATGATCTCAAGAATATTTGAACAATGAAAGAAATAGAGTGAAGAATGAAAAGTTCTTTGTTGAATCTTGATAGCTCTTGAAAGGTGTATAAAAAATTGTAAGAATGAATGTGTATGCTATGTGAAAGAGAAAATTAAGTCCTTTTATAATTTTCCAAAAACTGATTGAATTACTCGAGTAAACCATATAACATTACTCGATTAAAACATGTCAGATTAAGTTACTCGAGTGATGTGTAAACCATTACTCGATTAACCTGTCATGACATAAATTACTCGAGTGAACCAATATTCATTACTCGAGTGAACTGATCAGAATCTGAATAAAAACAAGGTTTTTCTAAAAGGATTTTCACAAAACTTTTAATAGAGCTATTTAATCAAGATTTAAAGTATCTTCACTCTTAATCAAACATTATTTAAATATTCTTAAAATCACCTAAGCTACCCACACCAATGAGATGCATTGCATAAAAATAAAGATTACATAGAATTAATAAAAATCCTAATTCTAATCTTCATGTGGTGTAGCTTGCTTGTTGCCAATGTTGTTGCTTGGAGAGAGATTGTTAGCATCAAAACATGAGAATCCTACAAGTCTGAGGCTCGGAAATTGGTTAAAAAGGCCGCTCAGTACACAATTCTAAATGGAGTCCTGTACAAGAGAGGCTTTGGATCCCCCATGCTCAGATGTGTCAACCCATCCCAAGCTGAGGAAATATTGGAGGAGATTCACGGTGGAATTTGCAGTCACCATATGGGAGGAAAGTCCTTGGCAAGAAAAGTAATCCGAGCGGGCTATTTTTGGCCTACACTACAGAAAGATGCTATTGAACATGTCAAGAAATGTACTCAGTGCCAATTTCATAGTGACATCTATCAAAAACCTGCGGAAGAGTTGCACTCTCTCGGTGCACCTTGGCCCTTTTACCAATGGTGCATGGACATCATCGGAAAATTCCCCACCGCACCAGGCCAGTTTAAGTTTGCAGTAGTGGCTATTGATTACTTCACCAAGTGGATCGAAGCAATGCCATTAGCAACAATCTCAACAGCTCGGATTCAGTCTTTCTTCGTCAAAGAGGTGATTTCTCGATTCGGAGTTCCACATGCCATAGTCACAGACAATGGATCACAGTTTGCAGCATCTCACTTCCAACAATTAGCAGCCGACCTAAACATCACTCACTATTTTAGCTCTGTTGAACATCCACAGACAATGGTTTAGCCGAGGCAGCCAACAGAACCATCTTGGATGGGATCAAAAACAAGCTCGGAAATGCTGCTGGCACTTGGGCAGATAAACTTCCGAGTGTCCTATGGTCACACAGAACAACAATACACTCGTCCACAGGTGAAACTCCTTTTCGTTTGACATACGGCTGTGACGCAGTCATTCCAATCGAAAAGCGAATTCCTACCTTCAGGACACTTGAACGTCCTTCGGAGACAAATGACCATTTGAACAGTGAGGAGCTTGTTTTATTGGAAGAAGTTTGAAAAAATGCCGTAGCCCATGAAAGCAAAATGAAGGAGCGGCAGGCTCGGGAATACAACAAGAGGGTTCGTCCAAGAAGCTTTGAAGTTGGTGACTTAGTCCTTCGTCGAGCTGACATTGGCAAAGGAAATGCTGGAGTAGGAAAACTCCAACCAAAATGGGAAGGACCATATCGAGTGAAGGCTAAATCCGGATCTGGGGCATACAAATTGGAGTCTCTCTCGGGCACGGAAATCGGTAACACATGGAACGTTGCCAAACTCAGAGCTTATTACAGTTAAGCTCATACTTTGTTTTTTCACTTTTTATAGATAGGTAAATTTATTGCTCAGTAATGTTTAGGTCGAATAAACGAAGGGTAACATCCTTCTTAGATCAGTGAAAATTGTTAGGAATTAGATTGATAAGAATTTGTTAACAGATGAGCAACTTCATTTTTTGTTTTCGTTTATCAATAAATGCATCAATTTATTATCCTCATTTGAACATTGTGAAGTAACACGCGACTCATTTGCTTCGGCTAGCCACCGAGCCAAATCGAAGTACAACTCCTAACAAGAGTTCAGCAACGTACTTATAGAACACCCGAATCCAGGAAACTACTTTCCTTATTTCGCGGTCCGAGGATCCCACTTCGGCTAAAGTTGGCGATCCAAGTTCTACTCACAATGAATTGTATATTTATAAATTCTCAAAACTTATCTTACAACTCGTTAATTGGCAAACACTGGAAGCGTGACGAACGAAACCAAAAGCAATGATAATACGTCAAATAAAGATCGCAAGTTGATATAAACTGTTCAAAATGACGCTCGAATAGCACGAGCAATCGAAAGACATAGCAAATTGTTCGGCGTAGCAAAAGGTTAAAAGACAAATTGTTGCAACATTGGCAAGTTAAAAATGCTCATAAAACAGCGAGCAAAAGGAAAATCAACAAAACAGCAAAGATTAAAAAGTTCAACATCACTCCTCAAGGTCAGATAAAGCTACGTTTGAATCATCAAAATTTGGCGCCTCAGTCAACTCCTCAAGGGGATTGGAAAGATCTTCTGCCTGCAGATCTACCTCGGCCCCGGTCTCAAGGTCGACCAACTTTCCATTTTGAACAGCATGAAATGGATGAGCCCCGACCACCCTGAACTCTAATTCAGGGTTCAGAAATTGAACTTGCTTGATGGCCGAGACAAAGGAGTCATCCACTGCTTTTCCCCAATTGTAGAAGTTAGTTGCTGCCTTCTTCTTGTGGAAAAGTGCTTTCTCCCTCAACTTCCGAGCAACTGCTGCAGACTTTTCAACCTCAGATTTTAGTTCATCCATCTTCTGCTGATGCACTTGGAGTTCTTTCTTCAGAGTCTCCTCGGCTTCCTTCTTCTTAACTTCAGCTGCTTTTTGAGAAACCTTTAAGGAATCTCTCTCCTTAATCAATTCCCCCTTGTCGGCCTTCAAGTTCTCCAGTTCATTCTTCACTCGGATCAACTCATCCGAGAGACTAGCCTCTTGAGCAGCTGATACCTCACGAGCTTCCTTTAGCTCAACATTGTAACCAGAAAAGAGTCCCTCAGGGTGCTTAGCCAAAAAATAGGCGATATTGGCACCTCGAAGAAAATATTTTGCAAAGGTCATATCGCAACGAGACCACTCATCAATACTCAAATTTCCAAACCTAGAACAGTCAGTCTCAGATAAGATATATTTCCCAAACCTCTCATCAAACTGCTGATCCCATATGGATGTTTCCCGAGGGATCGCAGCAGAAGTTGGAGCAACATCAGTAGAAGTAGCAGTAGTTCGAACACTTGGTCCTTCAACCCTTGGGTTGGCACCCTCCGGCACTCTCTTTTCCCTTATCCAGTCGTCGGCGACGAATTAAAGGTTGGAGAGGAGAAGTAGCTTGAACTTGACCACTAGGGGCCACTGAGACAGTAGAAGCAACAGCAACCACGTTTGTGGCTTGGTGAGGAGAAGCCTCGGGAGCCGAGGCAGAAGGAGTAGGGGTGGAAACACTCAGGCTTGGAGTGCTCAGACTCGAAGATCCTGAAGTAGCAGGTGTCTTCCTTTTCTTGCCACCTTGAACAAGAGCTGCCATACGCTCAGCCATTTTTTCTGCAAAGGAAACAAAGAAACATTAGAGCCGATCAAATCACAAATATAAAAGCAAAAAATAAAGCATTATACCAAGCTCGGTCTTAACGTCCGAAGATGGGATGTTCACGATATCCCTCGTCTCTATCATGCCATCTTTCTGCAAATACCTTTCAACCTCCCGACACACATCCTTTTTATAATCAGCAAGTTCTTTCCAGTCTGATGAGTATGAAGCAATCGATCGGTTAAAGAAGTTGGCACTCCATTGGAGAGGAAATCGGGGAAGTGGTCGTCTTTCCCCCGGCCGAGTGAATCAGCAGACGCCATTACCAGTAAAATTATACTTAAAGAAAAAAGGTTTAAAGCCCTTCCAAGATTCAGAGTATTTTGTGAAAAGAGCATATCCCCTACGAGATTTCAGAGAAACCCAGGGTTTCTTTGCCGAACCTTTCTCGAAGGAATTGCACTGAGGAGCAAAAAGGTGAAAAAAGATATTAAGGTTGCAACTCCAATTCATTGCCGAGAAGACTTGTTCAAAGGCTTTTACAAACGCCCAAGCATTCGGATGTAGTTGAGAAGGAGCCACTCTTAAGAAATTCAAAACGCCCATCTCAAAATCGGTAAAAGGCATTCTTATCCCAAGCCGAGTAATCACTTCTTCGTAAAAATAGAAAGCTGTACTACCGTCCGGAATTTTGGTACAAACTCTCTCGTTCTCACCCACTGGAGTAATGGAATACAAACTCCCAGTATTGTCTCCTAGACACGGCAAAATTATAGCTCGAGTTTGATCTAGTGATCGTTGTGTTGTAAGCTCAGATTGTGTACCAAGAACCTCTCGGTCCACCCAATCATACTCAGCCCAATCTGTCGGAAGTGGGTAGAGATCAGGATTAGTAACACACTTCCTCTTCATACCTGAGGAAAAGGGGGCACACTTGGAGTCAGAACCACAAAAACTTGATTATGTCTGATCAAATACTTATGGTCGGTTAGGAAACACCTCCCTTTCTGGGCAGAATTTCCCCAAACCAATTGAAATGTCTAATACCTCTATGCTGCCTCCTTAACTTCCGCTGTTCTACTCTCTCCGCGATCCTATAGTGAATCACACCCTGTCTGAACTCTCTCAAAGTCTGAGGGAAATGCATGGATATTGGTTTAACACAAATTTCTGGGTTCCCTCCTTTATATGTTCTTGGCACATCGGAGTTTACGGATTCCTCACTCATGGTAAATGACGCTCCAATACCAACCCTAAGAAGTTAAGTGCAGAAAAGTATAAAGCAAACCTAAGAAATACTACAACGATCACTCAATAGGTAGTAAATCGGATAAAGAATTGTGAAGGGCAAGTGGGGGATCACAACAACACCAACAACAGCAACGATTTGGGGTTTTCACTAAACCCAGAAAACAAACCCCAGAACAATCTCAACCCAGAAAAATAAATAAACCCAAGAACGATCTTTTCAAAAAATCAGAGAAGAAGGGCTGGTAAAAATACTTGAAAAACAAAATCCTACATATACAAACACAGTAAGAAAGCAGAAGCAATCGCATGCAAGACATCACAGAAGGAAGAACATGCAAGACAGCATTCAGAGAAGGAAAAAAGAAATTAATCAGAAAAATAAAGAGTACGGTACCTGCTAGCCAAGAATTATCAAGTGACAAGAAAAATACGAAATCAACGCCGAGAAGCGCACTCAGTATGGTGAAGAGAATCGAAGCAGTGAATAAGAACGTCCTTGGAAGTTTCTGGCTTTGTTTGACAAAGATTTCATAGAAATGAAGAAACAAGAAGAAAGAGAGTTCGAAAAATGCTTGAAGAAATGAGTAAGTGAGAAAACCGCCCTTTGATATTCTTTCTAAAACTTCCCTCCACTATCTCAAAAGGTTTGGGCCTAAGGCGGAAAAAGCCCGTTTAGCGTTGAAAATGGAGTACGTGGCACCTCTGATGGATTTGAAATCATAACGTTACATTTTCCAATAAATTTAAGGACACGTGTAAGCATAGGGAGAAGCAGAAGCTCACTTTGGGGTCAATCAAATGACAACCTTGATCAAAGTGCAAAAATACTCAGATCTCTCTTTCAGTCATCAAAAGTTCAGTCGGAAAAAGATCTGTTCGTCTCAGAAGCTCGACAGGGCTCAAATCACCCAATCGGAAGAAGATCCGTTCGTCTCAGAAGCTCGGCTCAAATCACCCAACTGAGCTTGGGGGGCTTATGTAGTGGACTTGTAGTAAACCGAGCGTTGACCGACCGAAACCTCATTGCTACGATTGGTATGATACTACAAAAGGGTAAACGGTCGGACACTTACACCGAGCAAACTGGGTTGTTACGTGTAGGGTACGTACTGATGAGATTACCACCAAGCACAGGACTCTCAATCTGATCCTTATCTTTTACAGCCTCATCTAGCCGTAACTACTCCTAGATTCCCATGACTCTTGGTTAGATAAAAAAGCATTGGATAGAGTTTATCACTTACAGGGTTTATGGATATTATCTTATCATATCCTATACAAATCCTAGTTGAATTCTTCCTCTTTAGAAGCCTTATCAAGACGGCCCACAGTACACAGGTAATCTCCTATAAGAACCACCAGGCTATAGGGGCTAAGGTACGTCTTCTCATCCCTAAGTTGACACGAGCACACACATTGTTGACTAGGGAGAACCTGATTATCCCAACTGGATATTCAGAAATCCTAAAGAGTCCTACATTAACATCTTGGCTGAGATCATTCTTCAAGGCTCTTCCATAGCTTTAAGGTTGATCTTGGTTAAAGACACGACATTAATTATACCCCGAATACGCGTCCATAAAAGAAAGGAGTTGGTATCCAGATGAGTTGTCCACTAGTTTGTCAATGATGGGGAGAGGATACTGGTCTTTTGGGCAGGCTTTATTCAGGTCGATGTAATCGACGCAGATGCGCCACTTCTCGTTTGATTTTTTGACCAGTACGGTGTTTGAAAGCCATTCGAAGTAATTGACCTCCCGGATGAATCCAGCTGAGAGGAGCTCGGCCACCTTCTCCTCAATTATTGCAGCTTTCTCTGAGCCTACCCTTCTCTTTCTCTGGGCGACCGGTTTAGCGGTCGGGTGAACACTGAGGCGGTGACATATCAGGTTTGGATCAATCCCCGGCATATCAGCCGAGGTCCATGCAAAAAGGTCTCTGTTTTTCTTTAAAAGTTCGAGCATCCCTGCCCGTGATTTTTATGAGAGATTGGTCCCTAGCTTCACTTTCCTGCTCGGGACTTCTTCATCCAACACAATGAACTCCCACTCACCCTGGGGGGTCGGTCTTGTGTCATCCAACTCGGACCTGACATCCAGGTCCGCCAAAAGTACATTTCCCTTGTTCAAACATAACTTGGGTTGAATCTCTTCAGGGCTTTTGAGCTTCTCTAAACTAGCGTTGTAGCATAGTCTAGCTTTTTCCTGTTCGGCTCGGATGGCAACAACAGTTCCGTCAGAGCCTTTGAATTTCATGGTCAGATGGACGGTTGAGACGACCGCACCGAAAGCCTTCAAGCATGTTCTACCGAGGATGACGTTATAAGCAGACGGGCAGTCGACAACCAGAAACTTGATGATCTCAGTTCTTGCCGAGGGGTGATTCCCAAGTGTTACAGGAAGTTGGATGTGTCCTTTGGGAACCACCACGTCCCCTGTAAAGCTGATTAACTTTCCCTCGAAAGGGGTTAAGTCGGAGGTTTTTAACTTCAGAGCTTCAAAAAGGTTCAAGAACATGATATCTGCCGAACTGCCTTGTTCGACAAATATTCTGGCAACCTCATAGTTGCCCACCAAGGCAATAATGACCATTGGGTCGTTGTAACCCGGGATGATCCCTTCAAGATCCTCATCCGAGAAACAGATGGGGATACTCTTCGTAGTTCTTTTCTGGATTGGATGGTCATGAACTGTGAGCACTTGGTTGATGTATTTTTTTCTGTCAGATCTGTTTTCCCCTCCTCCCGCAAAACCTCCAGCTATGGTGTTGATTCTAAGGTTTTGAGGGGATTAGTCGGTGGCTACTTCTACCATGGCAATTCTCTGTTGGTTGGATGGTTGTTGCTGACTGGTGTTGTGGTCGGTTTGTCTAGTTGAAGGTCGGACATTTCTTTTTGGGGAAGGAGTTCTTCTTCGAGCATGTCGGTTGAGTGCCTCCCTGACATACTGTTGTAATTTCCCGTCTCTTATCAATTGCTCAATCACATCTCTTAGCCAGGTGCACTCGTCTGTAGTGTGCCCGTATCCCCCATGATACGAGCAAAACTTAGAACGATCCTGGCGCTGGCTTCTTTTTAAGGGGGGAGGTCTCTCTACCATTCGAAGGTCAGTCTGCTTTGTTTCTTGCAGTATCTGACTTCTTGGAACCGTGAGGGGGGTGTACTCGACAAACTTGGCTCGGGGAATACCGAATCTTCTCTCTCCTCTGGGTCCTCTTCTTTGGTCCTCCCTCCTGTCGTCCCTTTTGTCATCTCTCCTTGGTTTTACTTAAGAGGAAGGCTCCTCTTTCTCACCTTTCTCTCTGTTCCTCTGCCATTTGCTGAATTCCTCCAAATTTATGAATTTGGTAGAACGATGCCTTAACTCCGCCCTGTCCCTCGGTGGTTTCCCTACCAGTGAGTTTTTGAAGTCTCCGTTCCGAAGTCCCTGAGTAAAGAGGAAAACCGCGAAGCTCGGTTCAAGGTTCGAAATAGATCCTGCCTCTGAATGGAAACGGAAGAGATATTCTCTCAAGGGTTCTTCTGGGAGTTGCATAACACCTGCTAATGCGTGGTCGGACTTTGGTTGGACGCAACTAGCAGTGTATCTGTTGAGAAAGACTCTCTTCATTTCAGCCCAGGAGTTAACAGACTTTCTGGGCAAGGCTGAGTACCATCTCAAGACGGGTGGTTGCAGAGTCATTGAAAAGGCTCGGCATTTCGTTAGGTCTCCTCCATCATAAAAATTCATTGCTCCTTCAAAAGATAAGATGTGCTCCAGGGGGTCGGTCAACCCGTTATACTTTGAAACGCTGGTGGGGCCGAGGAATGCAGATGGTGTCTCATAAGCCATGATTCGTGGAGTAAAGGGATGGCCAGGGTGAGCGCTGCTGTCGATCTCGTAACTGGCTGCTAGGGCTGGATCTACGGGAGGTGGTGGGGGTAGGGTAATGAGACCTTGCGGATCATGAAGTGGTATGGGCGCTGGGGTTGTTGCTACTGTCCGTGCAGCAACTGCCTGCATGTGGATCTGCTGAAGGTCAGCAATAGCCCTTCCCTGCTGCTCCAGCATTTGAGCTTGTTGCTTAATTATTTCTTCAAGATGGGTTTCCCTTCGGCCCCGGGAGTGTCCCCTCTCCTCTCCCGAGACACGTGCGTCGATGGATCGGCCAGATTCGTGGTTTGGTACACGAATGGGGGGGTGGGGTTTGTTTGCCTAGAATGAACGGTGTACGGACCACTGTGAGTTCGGGCTGGTATAGAGTGGTGGCTGCGGGATGGGATTTCAAGTCTCACCGATGGCATACTCTGGTGGGGAGGGTTTCTTCCTTCAAGATCTCTTCCATTGTCAGCCCTGCCTTCTTCCAGTCTCTGGCGGTTTCTTCCGGCCTGGTGGTTTGCACCACGCGAGTTGTTCGCGGCGTTTCCACGTGTGTTTACCATTTTTAAGTGGGGATGACAGTTTATCGTTCCCACAAACGGCGCCAATGTAGTGTCTAGGACACTATGTTCGAGATATTCCCCTAGCTCAAAGGTATGGAAAGACCTGAGAGTTAGTGGATGCACTACAAAAAAAAAGGTAAAAAATGGCAATTTTAAAATGGCAGTTATATAAAACCAGCCATTTTATGCGTTTAAAAATGGCTGTTTTTGAACCGTCGTTTTATACATACATAAAATGGAAGTTGTATGAAAATTATGGCCCTTAAAACAGCCATTAAGCCCAAAATTTCCCTCCCTCTTTTTGGCCCATTTCCCTCTAAAATTTCATTCACTTCATTTCTTCCCTCTGAAACAAAATACTCCCTCACAACGAGCATTCTTCTTCTTCTTCAGCGATTCTTCTTCTTCAGTATCTTCTTCTCCTCTCTGGAGTGTGGCGCGGCTACGATTCTTCTTCAGCGAGTGGTGCGGCTGTTCGTGTTCTTCGATTCACAGCGAGTGGTGCGGCTGGGTTCGATCTTCTTCGATTCACGGTGAGTGGTGCGGTTGGGTTCGATTCTTCTTCTTCCTCTTCGATTCTGGACTGGGTTTTCGAAGTAATGTTTCTTTTTCTTCATTATTTCATAGATTTGGTTTATTTATATATTAGTAGTATTTTATTTGGTTATTATTATTATTATTATTATTATTATTATTATTATTATTATTTATATTTATATAAGTAGCTAACAGAAATGAAGGGGATCGGAGAATCCTGAGAAGAAGAAGTGGTAGAAGCGTATGAGTTCCATTCAGCGAGCAGATAGGAAGAGGGTGGCGGTGGTTCACTCTGAGAGCGTGATAGTGAAAACCATCCCCCCATTCCTTCAATTCCTTCCTTCCTTCCTTAGAATAGAATAGAAATATAGAATAGAATAGAATGAATCATAGGGACAGGGTGAGTCGTTCCTTTTACCTCGGTTGTTACTGCTGCTACTACGGTATACAACAACAATAATAATCCTAATAAATAATTAATTCAATTGACAAGTCTCTTTATTTCATTGTTACTGCTGCTTTCTTTCATGCTCCTCTTCAATCCTCATCCATCACATTCACTGCCATGCCTAACTCAATCCCTCCTTCACCTAATTCTTCTTCTTCTTCTTCCTCCTTCCATTCTCTTTCTCATTCTTCTTATTCTTCTCTCATCTTCATCTTCACCTTCTTCTTTTTCTACTCACTCTCCCTTCTTCAAACCCAGGTACTCTCTCTTTTTTATCCTCCCTTTTATTAGCCAATAAAAATAGTGCCCCAATTTGTTGATGCTATTAAAACATTTCTGAATTAAAAAAAAGAATTGTTTTTCTGTGCCAAAGTTCGATTTTTAGAATGCCCTTTTACTTGTAGTTTGGGTCTTTGCCCCCTGAACGAGAAAAAAAATTGGATATTTAGAATGCCCTTTTGTTAATACTTGTATTACTATGAGCTGAGCAATGCAATTTTTATTGTTCTTGTTTTTTTTAGCAAATTCCACTATTAAGATGTTCAGGTTTTTAAATTGCTTTAGTTGCGGGCTTGAGGCCGCATTTTACCTCAATTGCAATTGCGATGAACACAACGTAACGTCAACCGCAATTTAAAGCCATGATAGTGTTTAGTGTTATGATTTACTTGTTGTTATTAGAATAAGGATATTGCAATTGTTGGGGGTATCCTTTTATATTGAATTGCTGATAGAAAAAAGGGAAGGGTTTGTTTGTCTAAATTTGTTGATAGTTATACTGCTAAAAAATCCGGAATAAAAAAAAAAGAACAATATTTAGTGCCTAAATTTGATTTTAAGAGTGCCGTTTGGTTATTATAAGATTTGGAGGAGTTTGTAATACTTGCGTTAGTATTAGATGAGGGATGCAATTTTTTTTTGCAGAAACGAATTTTTATGGCGTTTAGTGTTGTTATTTGTCTGAAGTTGTGACAATTTGTGTGGTTTTTTCAGGTTCAGTCTGCAGCTGAGGAAATTGCCAATTTGGTACCAACTGCAGTCACTCCAAGGGCGTATATGTCATCCATGTCTGCAACTGAATCTTTTCAAAAAAGTGAAAGTTCTCTTTCTTTTCATTTCCAGCTCAATCCCCCCCTTCACCCCCACCTCCTCCCTTTTTCTTTTTTTTTTAAATATTCTAAATGTGAGTATTGTGTTATTTACATTTCAATTTACATTATCCTGCTACATTGTTTTAGATCTGATCATTTGGCTTCTGATAAAAACGACTTTAACTTTTGCTTATGTGCTTCAACTCCATTCATTTAAGTTGATACTGTATTGAGTGAAGTGATGAATTATCTGACATTTATTTTTTTTCCTTCTATTGCAGGTTAAAGGTTCTGACTTTGATTGCTGCTATAAGAGTTAGGACTTTGGCATTTAGTTTTTGGCACTACCCCTTAGCCACAAATTGTAAGTTTCGTCACTATCTTAGTTCATTTTCTATGGTGAATGGTGAATTTATAGTATAAGACAATTTAAGAGGTGTACATCAAAAAGGTGAAGTGAAGAAGAGTGTTTTAATTGTCTGGATTGGACTTTTTTAGTGCACGAGACTTGTTTAAGGTCTGGTCAAAGGACTAAAAAGATTGTTAAGTTCTACCAAATCATTAGCTTTTCCATTATTCTCGTTGTTATTGTTATACTAATAATTATCTTGAAGATGGTACACTTCTTCCCTACACCATTGTCATCTTTGAGATTTTAGTTTGAATCACATGTATCGTCATAAGAAATAATCATGCTCAACACAAAAATATTTAAATGAAGATAACTTCTCTAAAAACTCATTTATACATTAATTAGTTAATCCATCTTAATTTCTTCTAATCAGGTAAAACTCATTTTTGTCTTGATTTGATTTCTTTTGAATGAAGTTAGACTTGGTTTGATTAGAAATCAATTGCACTCAAATATGACCAAGTTTGAGCGAGTTTCTATATGTACATATCTAAAGTAACCATGATTTCTTTTTTTTTTCGTAGACAGTAACCATGATTTCTAAATCTGAACAAATTCTATTTTATAAATTTCCAAATAAAGGATTTCAATTATAAATCAATCTCAGATTCTGTGTTTCCAAACATAATGTTAGTTTTGGGGGTTCTACATGTGTTGTACCATCGTCCAATGAATCTGATTTCCTTTCACGGTCCCGCTTGGTTTTTTTTTTTTTTGAAATTTGATGGTCCAACCTTTTAGTTCTCAATATTTGTTTATGTTTATTTAATTTTATTTTGAAGGTGTTAGTAGCTAAGCTTCTCTCCTACTCTCAGCTCTTTGCATTAGTATTTAGTTTCCTATTCCTAATTCCAACTGTAACATTGATTGTAAGGTGCTATTATGACAGCTTGCATATTAGCAACTATTAGAGCATTGGACGCAGCTTAAGATTCCAAGTCTACACCTAAACAACATCACATTCGGTCAAGTGAATCAGGTACATATATGCAAGAAAATTGTATATTTTGATAATGTTATTAATTTAGCATATGTAACTAATTTATTATTTCAACTTTGCATGAATGAATGGATCTTTGCATTTTGATTAAGGTGATTGTATTCATTTTAAAAGCAAATTAATATTTTTCTTTGTAGTCATGCCAATTGATAAATCTTGGATTGGCAAACCCCGAAACACAATTGAATATGCCGCTGGGTTAAGGCAATTTTTGGATTTTGCATTTATGCATCAATCCATTGAGGGTCGCACAATTAAGTGTCCATGTTCGAAGTGTGGTTTTAAGAAGTGGCAGTCAAGAGAAGTAGTTGAAGAACACCTAACTTGTAGGCCTTTCCCTGAAAATTATAAAGTTTGGTATTTGCATGGGGAAACATCAAATGTTATTGAGTCTGATGCATTTGATAGCTCACATGTTATTAGAGATACGTTGCAGCCCCAAAATCCAATGGAAACCATGATAAATGATGTATTTGGATTTGTTAGGAACAATGTTAATGAACCTAGTGCAACTTTTGAGCCTGCAAATGGAGAAGATAATGCAGCGTTTTATGAGTTGTTAAAAGATAACAATGAACAATTGTATGAAGGGTGCACAAAGTATTCAAAATTGTCCTTTTTGATTAAGTTGTATCATATCAAGTGCTTGTGTAGAATGACTGACAAATCAATGACAATGATTCTAGAACTACTGAAAGATGCATTTGAATTTGCCAAGATTCCTGCTTCTTTCTACGAGGCTAAGAAAATCATCGATAAACTTGGTCTTGGTTGCATCAAGATACCCGCATGCCCAAATGATTGTATGTTATATTGGGGTGAAGATGAAGACTTAGAAGAGTGCAAAAGATGCAAGACTTCTAAGTGGAAGGGTGGTAAGAAGAAAGATGGTAAGAAGAAGAAGAAACTTGCAAAGATTTTGCGGTACTTTCCACTTAAGCCGAGACTGCAAAGATTATTTATGTGTTCTAAGACGGCAGCATCTATGAGATGGCATGCATCAGAGGCTAATCCAGATGGACTGATGAGGCATCCAAGGGATGGACAAGCTTGGAAAACATTCAACTCACGATGGCCTGAATTCGCTGCGGATCCTCGAAATGTGCGACTTGCTTTGGCTACTGATGGTTTCAACCCTTTTGGAATCAAGAGTACCAACTATAGCATCTGGCCAGTGATGCTTATCCCATACAACCGACCACCATGGGAGTGCATGAAGCAGACTTCATTCATTCTCTCAATGATAATTCCTGGAAAAAAAATGCCAGGGAATGACATAGATGTTTATTTTCAACCTCTTATGAAAGAATTGAGGGAATTGTGGTCCGATGGAGTGGAGACATATGATTCTTTGAAGAATGAAATGTTTAGAATGCGAGCAGCTCTAATGTGGAAAATTAGCGACTTTCCTGGGCTTGGCACTTTATCTGGGTGGAACACCTACACTGAGTTTGCTTGCCCCACATGTAATTTTGATACAACATCATGTAGATTGAAACATGGTGGGAAATGGTGTTTCATGGGTCATCGTCGCACAGGGGTCCACCGATTAAGTTGACAGGGTCAAACATCTTGAAGCAACTTGAGGGCATTAACGTTACCTTTGGGAAACCAATAGTGCAAAAGGTTAATGGTAAAAGAAAGAGATCGAGGGAAAAAAAATTGTTGAAGATGAATTGAATGAAGCTGAATTGATTGAAAATGTGTCTGAACAATGGAGGAAGAATAACATATTTAATTCTCTTCCTTATTGGGAGACTCAAGAGTTAAAGTTTAATCTAGATCCTATGCACATTGAAAAAAATGTGCATGACAATGTGACGTACACTATGTACGATGACACCGCAAAAACAAAAGACAATCTTAAAGCTCGAAAGGATCTTAGAGAAATGGGTATAAGGAAGGAGCTATGGCCAGATGAGAATGGGAGGTATTGCCCATCAGTGTTTACAATGTCAAATGCTCAAAAAGATGTCTCTTTACGAACTTTAATAAATGTCAAAGTACCTGATGGGTACTCTAGAAACATTTCGTGCTGTATTGATGCCAAAAAACGAAAGTTCGTTGGAATGAAGAGTCATGATTGTCACATACTTATGGAGCATTTGTTGCCACTTGCTATACGCAATGTTTTACCAGACAAAGTCACTGCAGTGTTAATAGAGCTGTGTTCTTTCTTTCGGCAATTATGTTCAAAAACCTTAAATTCCTTGGATCTTGACAAGCTCCAATCTCGAATCATTCTCACTCTATGCCACTTAGAAATGTTATTCCCTCCATCATTCTTTACCATCATGGTTCATTTAACTTGCCATCTAGTTGATGAAGCAAAACTTGGAGGTCCAGTACAATATCGGTGGATGTATCTTGTTGAGAGGTAAATATATGCATTATTTGTGTCTGTTCTTTAGTAGAAAATGTTACCAATAGATCTCTTAACATCTTCTCATTCTTAACCTAGGTACTTAGGTCACTTGAAGTCCTTAGTGCGAAATAAAGCACAACCAGAAGGTTCTATTGCACAAGGATACTTAGCTGAAGAGGTTCTTACATTTTGCTCCCAATATCTAGAAGGTATTGAGACACGAATTAATAGGCCAGCACGTGTTAATGATGATACTAGTGCAAGTACATCACATCCACCTAGTCTTTTTCCACCAATGGGTGAAGCTGTAGGAGCCTTCTCAACCTTTGAGTTGTCAACTATGGAAAAAATTCAAGCACATCGATATGTGTTGCTAAATTGTCCAGCAGTCAAGCCATACATTGAGTAAGCATTTAGTCAAACTCTAATTGACACTAAGAACAACACACAAGACCTCAAATTAATACCTATTTGATTATGCAGTGAATTTAAGGATCATGTGCGGAGACGATCTAAGGGTCGAAAGCCTACCGCAACCCAGTTAGAAAAAATAGTTAGTAAGGACTTCATTGATTGGTTTCCTCGAAAGGTTGGTAAAGACTATAGAGAAATTTTGTATCATTTAGACTTTTTTATTATACGTTTCTAAATTTAACAGTACGATTTAGATGCTTAACATTATTATTTCAGATTATGAACCCAGACATTTCAAATAATGTGTTAGATGATCTCAAGTTCTTGGCAAAAGGTCCGACAAAACATGCTAGAAGGTTTTCTGCATTTAATATAAATGGTTTCAAGTTTCGGACAACAGCTAGAGAAGTTGATGCAACAACCCAAAATAATGGTGTTTTCCTTACCTCGTCCACATCTTGTGTTGCTAGTGGTGTCGATGGGAACGTAAGGGAGGCGGATCTACCATATTATGGAAAGTTAGAAGACATAATTGAACTTAACTACTATGGGAAGTTTAAGGTTACATTGTTCAAATGTCAATGGGCTGACACCACAAGGGATTGGGGAATTAGGAAGGATAAGTGGGGTTTTACATCCATTAATTTTTCACGATTGATTCACAACGGTGAACGTGAAGATCATGATCCATACATTGAAGCTTCACAAGCACAAATGGTTTATTATGTGGAAGATGAAGTGAATAAAGGTTGGAGTGTTGTTGTCCATGTAAAGCCGAGAGACTTGTATGATATGGGAGAACAAGATGACAATGAGGTGTGTGAGATTGAGCCATGCCCAGAGCAAGACTTTGATCAATTTTTCGGAGACATTAATGATTTACCATTGGTAAGAGAGGATGCGGGTGAAGAATTTTTAAGTGAGGAGAATGATATTAATGACATTGGTGAAGATGAACATAATGCAAACTAGTGGGTAATAGAGTAACTATTTATATGATATGAATTTGGTGTGTTATTGTTATCGTAAAATTTTGTGATAGTTTTCAATAATATTTTCTTTATAGTGTATTAATTTCAATTGTTTGTTTTATGTACATATGCAGATATGCCAAAGAAAAAGAGAATCAACAATCTTCTCAAATCAGTTGGTAGAAGCACAACACATGGTCTGTCATCAGTAGGTGGGAGTTGTTCACATGCTCCATCACCAGTTGCTGGGAGCTCTTCACATGATCCACCACAAGTTAGTCCACCTCAATTGTCACCACATTCTCCATCAGTTGATCCTGCATTCTCAGAGCCATTTAGCCAGGTTCCATCACAGCCTACACATGAGGAGGCTGAGACTGAGGCTGAGACTTCTACTAGACGTAGAAAGGGTCGTGTATCCACCCATTATTGGTCGGTGGATACTATAGGTAGGTATACATATATATATCAATGAAGCAGTGTTTCTTTTATTTTTATTTATATGTTCCTGAATGTAATATTTTACTTGATTTTATTCTTCATAGATGGGGAGGAACATGTTAAAAAAATGAATGTCAAGGTTAAGGACATCCATAATTTACCTCCTGGGACACGGGTTATAGTGGAGTTTGATGACTATTTTTCACCTATTGGTGAGGCAGCTGGCCTTTTAGCAGGAGTGTGTGGACAACTTGCAACAAACACTACTCTCTTTCCCATTAGTTTTGATAAGTGGCCGGATATGCCTGACGGTTACTTTGACAGTCAGTGGAATGTTCTAAAGGTATAATGTTCTGCTTAATATCACATTATTACTTTTTATCTTGTTTATATGGTTCAAAACTTGTTTTTCTTAGAATATGTTCTATTTCAGGTTTTTTTTGAGACAAACCTGCAATATTGTTCTGATATGCTGTCTTTTTTTAAAAAAAAAAATTTAAGGGTCGATTCTTTTTCAATATTGATGAGATGCTTGCAAAGAGATATGTGGAACAATCCATCTCCAAAAAATGGAAAGAGTTTAGGCTCAAGTTGTACAATGATCATTATGACCCAACACTTAGTAGAGGTGAAATTATCAATAATGTTCCAGACGGTGTAACCCAAGACCAATGGGCATTATATGTGCACTATCACATGAAACCCGAGACAGTGGTACACAATTCTTATACATTGAATACTTATTTCCTTATAACTAATTATTACATTTACATGTTGCACAACATTGACTTTAGATAATGATACACAATGCTTATACACAATTCTCTCATTCATAGGCCCTTTGTGAGAGAAATCGATTGAATAGACAGAAACAAACTATTCCTCATACTTGTGGTGCCAAGAGTTTGCCAAGGAGGAGACATTATTTGGTATATCAACAATTTATCTTTAATTTGGTGAATGAATGATTTACCTATTGTGCATCTCTGGCTTATTATATTTCTATATTTGTTTGTTGACAATTTCAGAAGATAGATACGGGAAATACTTATGATCGAGGCCCGATGTGGCAAATAACTCACAAGTATGTGGATGGAAACTATGTAAATGAGGAAGCTCAAGAGAAAGGGGTAAATTGGTTATATTTCTCTTTGAACATTACCTTGTTTTTCATACTATTTTGTAATGGTAATATTTTTTGATTTTTCATATAGGATAAAATTGATGAAATTATAAGGGAAAACCCGGAAGCTTTCTCTGAAATTTATTCGACTGACCCTGTTGGTGTGGTAATGGGAAAAGAACACCCTGGTTATGCTCGAGGAATGGGCATGGGAGTAGTTCCTACTATAGCATTCAAGCATAAGAGAACAAGGCTTAATGACATGAACTTCAATTTATCTAATGGATCTAACACACCATCTCAACCATGGCAACAAAATATGGAAATAGCATTAAAAGCTTTGTTAAACTATGTTACTGTGAAAGAAGGAGGAAACATTCCTGAAGAGTTGGCTGGTGTATTTGCTAATTTTACACAACAGGTATAACACTCTTAATTTCACTTTGCAAACTTGATTGAGATAGGATGGTTAGAACATAAGAAATACTGTTGATGTTCATCCTGTTGATGTTCATCTTATTTCTATTTGTTGATAGCTTGGCTCTTCTGCTTTTATTTCATTCTTACTTCTGTTTTGCTTTGTTTTGATGATGTTATGCTATTGTTATTTTGATGTTGTTATGCTGTTGTTATTTTGATGTTTTGCTCAATTTCACTTGAGTTTTCTTACTTTGGTGATGTTATTTTGCTGTCAACTAATATAGTGAAAATTGAAATGTGATGATATTTGCTCTTGTAGGCACCAAACGGAGGAAGTGGGGCACCATCTCCTAATGCTACAGGAAGATCATCTGATGCAAGCAATACTCATCATGAATCATTGGATCGCTAGAGTCCTTGTTGAAATATCTAGAATGTGGTTTTAGTTTTTTAAATCAAGACGTTCATTTTGTGAACCAAGAATGATGGTTTTTTTTTGGGAATTGTCTTGAAGACCGTTATTATGAATTTATATGAATTTATAATCACTTGGATGTACTTATGTGTGAGACCTTGTTACAATTTTGGAGTTGAATTGATCTCATATGTTCAAGATCATTTAGGGGTGTAACTAATGAATGTTTATATATTATTACTTCTTTTTTTTTTTTTGAACCTTATATTATTACTTCTTTAAATTGCATAATCTTTATATATTATAAAATCAAAAGGCAAACAATTGCCATTATGTACAGAGAAAATTGGCATTATATATTTTAAAATTAATAATGTTTAATATTAAAAAATTAATAATTTTAAAAATAAAAAGTGAGAAAATTATGGCTGTTAAAACTGTCTTAATGTACCTGGAGAATATACCATGGAAATTACGGCAGTCACACCTGCCATAATGTTTCTTAGGAAATTATGGCAGTTACAACCGCCATTATTGAAGGAGAAAATTATGGCAATCCGAACTGTCATTATTTAAGCGCAAAAAATAGTTTAACTTTTAAAATTACGGCAGTTTGAACCGCCATTTTATTCATAAAATAAACTGCCGTTTTAAACTGCTTGATTGCGTCAGTTTAGCGAATGTCGGTTCCGCACTGTCATTTTATACCGAATGGCGGAATGAAATATGGCGGGTGCCGACCCGCCATTGAAGCGAATTATGGTAGTTAAAACCGCCGTTTTAATACAATTATAACTGCCATTTTTAACCCGTTTTTTTGTAGTGATGTCTGGTGTTACTGTGTGATTCTTTGGTATGCTAGATGCCCAGTTGGGACAACTAGGGTTTCCCTAATCACTGGTGTGTGAAAATGTGCAATTAGGGAGTGAGAGAACGTACCTGAGCCCCTTGCTGGTGACAGCTATTTATAGGGGTGGCATTGTACCTTGTGGGTCTGTACGGAGGTCCAACAAGGCAGCTGACGTGTCCCTTTTAGGATAAGGAATGAGTCATTCATTCTTATCTTGTGTTGGGAGTCCTTATCCCTGTTGGCAAGTTAGGCTCACGCGCCCCTAGCTCGGAGTCTTCATGGGGCGAGGCCCATGTGGTCGGTCCTAGGTTGCTAGGGCGGGTCCTTGGACAAGCGCTCGGTTTGGATAGGCATGACCTGTCAGATAGGTTAACCTGGTCGGCCTAATACTTTAAGGGTAGGCCGAGGGTCGGTCTACCACAAATAGTTAAAAGGAAAGCAAAATACAGTGCAACAGCAGACTCTTCCATGTGGACATGAATCCATGTGAACATGAATCATTAGCAACTGTCAAAATCGGACTCTAACAAGAGATTCAATAACCTTTAATTCCAAGATAACAATCTAATTGATGTTGGGACTAAGCTCAGTTCAGCGACAAGAAATCTCATATATAAAACGAGAGAGTCGTTGGACGGTAGCCAAACCAACAGTCGACAAAGGGAGATCTGTCTCGATGAGTAGCCTTCCAATTATTATTGGAGCAAAGAGGATGACCGTTAAATCTGGAAAGTAGAAACTATCCAGAGGCATCCTGTAACATCCTGGTTTTCTTTTGTATTATAAATTTTGAGTTTTATCGAATTAAGTAATTAATTATTTTAATTAATAATTAAAGCATTGAGCATTTTGTTAAAATGTCCAATGGTATTTACTAAAGTATATTTTAATTATATATTTGAAAGTAGATTCATTTAAAGCAATTACCCTATTTGAAAAATACACTTTCTATTCCTTTATTTTGGCATTTATAAAGATACAATAATAAATAAATTTTTTTTATTTCCTAATATCTAACTAATTTCTAACTTTATATTTTTCCTATTTGAAGCTATATGATGCTAAAATTCTATCTATTATTAATATTTTTGGGCATAAATAAATAAATATAAGTATATATTTTAAAAAAAATAAGAAGAAGAAAGAAACGTGTTGTGTGTGCTGTGTAAAGTGGGGGAAACCCTACTTCCCTTCTTCCTTGTGATGTTGGAGCCGCCACCCCCACCCTCTCTCTCTCTCAATCGGACTCTCTCTCTCCTTCACCGGCTAACCGCCGCTCCACCGCCTGCAACCACCATCATCATCGCGGTGCTCTCTCTCTCCTCCTCCCTCAGTCGCATACTCTCTCTGGTGTTCTCCCTCTCATGCAATCCTTCTCTCTCACTCTCTCCCCGAGCCGTCTCTCCATCTCACCTTTGAATAGCCGCTCCAGAAGCCACCGAACTTGACCATGGCGCCAGAACCACCGCCACGCTCGCCTCCTTCCTGCTCGCTGTTGGTCGCGAATGTCGCCGCCGCTGCCTTGAAGTTGTGCCGCCGCCTCCATGGTGTTCTGTCACGGTTCAAATCGCGAACCAGGGTCCTGAAGCAGCCTCGCACCTCTCGTCACCGATGTCCGCTACGGGTGCAGATCGAACCGCCAACCTCTGCCTTGCTACGGTGGCTGTACTGTTGGTTCAAATCAGGCTCAATCGTTTGGGCCAATTTCGCTTTGGACCGGGACTGAACCGAATCGGTTTTTGTCCTCCCTGCTGCTTCAAAAATCACATTTGTGGGTAAATCCCTAATACCCTTTTAATTACTCTATGTAGTGTGTTAATAATCACCATGTTAGTTTTGATATTATTGATTATAATTATAGTGTTAAATTGTTTTGGAAGGTTAGAGTTGTTTTGGGGATTTTATTATTGTTTTGGAAATTAAATGGTATTACAAGTTATAATTATTTTAATTAGTGTTATCTAAGGATTTTAGTTGGTTACTCTGAATTATATAATGCTGAGTTGACTGTTATGTCGAATGATGAGTTTCAAAGAGTATTTTCGTTAAATATGTCAAGTTCCTAAGTAAGTGAGCTGTTGTTTAGCTAGGTTGAATTGTCCCTGAACTAAAAAATACATCAATTAATTAGGAACCCAATAGATTCGGCATAACGTTAATTCGGATTGAAACCTTGGACTTTAAATTCAAATTGAAAGGGAGCGTAGTTATTGAACTTAGAAAACGTAATTTTAACGTATTCTTGAAAAAGGAATGCTCTCTTTCAGTTTTGAATTTATAGCGTCAAGTATCATTAGTATTTGATATTGGTGATTTGAAATTAAAACTAATTAACTTTAATGTATTTTTTGACGAACATGTTACTTTTGAAAGTTAGCGTATTTTTAACATAAAGTAGCACTGTTTTATTGAGGGAGCAATGATTTTAAGTTTAAATTTCTATTTGACTTTGATTTATGGATAATTAAATGTTTTCGAAATTAACTTGTCTTGGTTTTCAAGTTAAAGTCCCTTTTTCCTAAAACGCATTATATTGATTATTATTTAATTCGTATGACCCGAGTAGACGATGAAGGAGCTTTAGAACCGATCGCCGTGCATAAGAAATGGACTTTGAATATGTTTGGATTTTATTGCACCAAAAGGAGCATTCTTTGTAAAATCAAGGTAAAGAGTGAGTATTACCTTATCTTAGGGATAAGTTTCTAGTATGTATATAGTGTTTGCTAAGAGTTTGTTGCCAGTTTTAGGATTTTGCACATTAGGGTAGTTGTTAAAGCTGACGATTAGCGCTTAGAAATTAAGACAATAAATTAAGGAAATATTTTGGAATGTGAATTTACTGGTGATGATATTATGTGTTATATGTTCCTACTTGTGAATTTGTGTATATTTGAGATTAGAAATATATTTGTGAACATGTGCATACTTGTGAAGTTGTGTATATTTGAGATTAAGGGTACATTGGTGAATATGTGCATATGTTGTTTGTTGTTGAAAATGCGCAGAAATGTGAAGGTAATAATAAATAATTAATTAGAAAAGAGAAAGTTAATTGAATAAGGAATAACAGAACAAATAAACTTATTGAGAGAAGTAACTAATAAAGAGAAATACAAAAACGTGTGGAATCTGACTGCGATTTTACGCGAATCGGATAATCCACGATAAAGAGAAAACAAAGAAATGGTTATGGTGTGGAATCCGACTGCGATTTTACACAAATCGGATAATCCACGATAAAGAGAAAATATAGAAATGGTTATGTGTAGAATCCGACTGTGTGACGACCCAACTTTTATTCCAAAACTTAATATTCATTTTTAGAAAATTGACCATTTTTTTTTTTTTTGAAACTAAAAGTCAGTCATCATCCATTATCGAGTCTTTGCGGAAATTATAATTATCATGAAAGAAACTATTCATATTATATTTCATAAAAGGAAAGTACATTTCCATTACATTAAAACTATCAACACTAGGTTTAACTTAAGTACTCTAGGTCATTACATTATATTACATATCTTACAACAAAATTTATAATAACCTTGAGCAACTGGTTCGGAACTCAAAATATCAAATAGATAAGAGAAACCTGATGAGTAGCACTATCCACACTCCAACATCCCAACTCAACTCAATCATCAGTTCCCCACTGACTACCGGTTGAGTTGTCCATGAAATCATCATCAGCCACCGGGTCAGCATCCTCCACCGGATCCTCATCCTCTATCGGATCCTCCTCCTCCTCCTCTTCATGTGCCGGTTCAGATGGCACATATACCGGAGTCCGAGATCGGGCTCTAGTGGAAAGACGAGAGGGAGCAGGAACCTCCAAAATAATTCTTTCTTCAGAGGGTGATGGACTTGGTGGGAGGGTGCGTCTCGGAAAATGTCTTGGCGGTGGTGGTGGTGTTCCATGCCGAAACACAAAATTGGGCGGAATGTGCATAATGTACATCATTGGGATTCTCGTCCTACGCGGACGCATTCGGGACCATGGGTTCGGGTGACGGAAAATAACTTCCACGTCTCCCTCAAAGATGGCCCGATGATCCTCGAAGTTCCACTCCCCATTAGGGAGCGGCCTCATCTCCACGCAAAACATATTCCTGGCCATGACCTACAACAAGGGATTAGGAGTGAGTCATAGCTAAACACAATAACAAATGAGCATAACAGAGGCTAGAAATAACAAGCACAAGTTTCCAGATAGCAATAATAAATGCATATGTATATGCTCAAACTGTCTTTTATAATATTTCGTTTAGTTTCGTGATGCATGCCTACTCTCCATTCATGCTATGCGGTTCGGCATCCGAGTATCTCAGGCTCGGGATATTCATAATCCTATGGTTCATCAAACCGGAGCGTATTCACAACCCAGGCGTCACGATTTGATTGGGAATTTGGCCATCATAACATTTTCATGTTACGGAATCCAAATCATCACAGCATCTTCGTGCTATGGCATCACAGCTATCTCAGGGCTGCGGAATACTTCTACCTATACCAGATTCCACAATCAAAATCGGAGCATCTCCATGCATGTCAATGTCACATAATTGTTCATTGTCTTTTTCTCTTTTAATTCATATCTTTGAATATCATGCCTCCAATATAGAGACCCAAAATTCATAATCCTTCTTGCTTATAACCATCTTTTCATCATTTTTTTGCATTAACTGGTGCTTGTGCTTTCCAAAAATTCCATCAGCGGCCCAGCCACTTTGTGATGGTTTTATACAATAGGAATTTAATTACGTTGTCATTAATTTGTGCAACGACCCCATCTAGGACTCCCAAAATATCAACCAAGTGGGTAAAAACTTCCACTGGGACGTGGGAATAAAATCAACCAAATGGGTGTACGCACCTCCATTGGGACATCCTGTCCGAATATGTCAACCACTGAATAAAATTCCAGTAGGACTCATCCAGGATAAAATCAACCAATGGGATTAAATCTATAGATATTAAGAGCAGAAATTAAAATTTAAGCATATAGGAGTTTAGACGAGTTAATCTTTAATTACTTCATAAAGAAGTAAAGATTTTCTGAAAATTATTTTAAATTACTCGAGTAGTTCTTCACATACTCGAGTGTTCATGTAAAATTACTCGAGTCCTTCAAGACATACTCGAGTGTTCTTCCCATTTTCCAGAATACTCGAGTCTTTCTTCAATTACTCGAGTGTTTTAGCAGCAGCAGCACCAGTTTCTGCACTTTATAATGCCAATTCGAGTTCAGGGCCTTTCCTTTCCACTTTTATGCAAAACAGTAACTTAGATACATAAAATAAACATGTTAGAACATGTAATCAATATTGAAACAACATCAAATGCAATAAATCACAAAATCAACATAAACTTAGCAAATAACCCTTTCACATATGATTTTCATTTCCTTTTGTTTTTAACTTCGAAAATTGATCCAGTGAGCATCATTAGGTCCATTTAGACATGTTTGGTTTATAAAAACTTGGGTTTATGACCTCTATGTCATATTCCCAATTCAAACTTCACCCCTTGATGAACCATATGAGGTTCCTACATTTCCAGCTTGAAATAACTCATTCTAGTATTTAGATAACTCCTCCCTTACCTTAGAGAAGCTAATCAACAAGTAAAACGACAGAGAAATCGGTTGGATCAAAAATCCAAATTCTGGACTTGGTGAAAAAGAGTTGAACAGGCTGACTTTGGCCATAGATTTCACCACGGATTTGGCATGAAAAGAATGAAACAAGTTAGTTTCAGAAACTAGGATATACTAACTTTAATCAGAAACAAGTTTGACACGAAAAGAATCCATGAATTTACCAAACGATTTCAATGAAGATGAATACTTGAGACTGAATGTTACTCTGTTTTTCTCAGTTTTGAACCTCCAACTTTGTAGGCCTAGAACCTGATCTTCAGAAGGCTATTTGAAGTGATTTCGAGTTCTAATTCAAGAATGAAATCAGAACTTCGGTTTGTGTTTAGGTTTCAAGGAAAATGAGTGAGGATTGAGAGAGAGAACAAAGGGATCAAATTGAACTCTGTAAAACAGGGAAATTTCTGGTCAAATTCGGGTTTTGGAACTTCAGAGGTGTTGATGCTTCACCCAAGCATCAATTTATAGTCTAAGAGTACTTCAACTCGAAGTAAGGTTCAGCTCTATGCTTGTCACGTCAAGAAACCGCGTTTTGGTGCGAAATTAATTATAAAACCAACTTGTACATTTAGCCAGACTGCTCGATTTACTCGAGTCTTTTTCTTTCTACTCGAGTATATTTCAAAAACTCAAGAACACTCGAGTCTTTTCTGACATACTCGAGTCTTTTGACTCAAAATTCAAATTTTCAAACAGATAGTGATTATACTCGAGTACCCTCTACAATACTCGAGTAAAATATCTTAATTTCAGAAAAATCATTACTTTATTCAACACATTTATTTATTTTGTTTATAAAAATACAGGACCTTACAGACTGCGATGTTACGCGAATCGGATAGTCCACGAAGAACTGAGAGGTAATCCCTTGCGGTCGACTGCGATGTTACGCGAATCGGTTTCCGACTGCGATTTTAGGCGAATCGGATGGACCACGTCAAAGGATTACTTAGTGCTCCCTTGCGGCCGACTGTGATGTTACGTGAATCGGTTTCCGACTGCGATTTTACATGAATCGGATGAACCACGTCAAAGGAGTACGACTCAACCTCTTGCGTCCGACTGCAATTTTACGCGAATCGGTGTCCGACTGCGATGTTACGCGAATCGGACTATACGCATGAGGGATATTGTAAAAGAATGGAAAAGAATGAAAATTTGATAAGAATGAAAAAGAATAAAAATCAGATAAAACACAAGAAGAATTCTAAAAGACTTAAGCTTTTAGAGAGAGGGTGAAGCTTGAGAACTTCTAATGCATGAAAAATGGTTTTATGTGTAAGTGTGCATGGTATACTTTGATTTTGTGATTATCTGTATTCTTGGTGTTAATTGTGGTTGACTTAGTGGGGCATTATAGTATATTAGAAACGGCTATTCCTAATTTATGTGTAATGCTCACCTCCTTACTATTTTTCAGGTACAGAGATTGAGCTTACACGATTACTAGCCGAGCAGGTGCACACTCCACTCCAGTGGAGTGTAAGTTAGTTAGAGGGAATTATAGATTATTCAGTTGTAATTAATTTATGTTAGCACTGATTTTTGATTATGTGTTGTTGATAGCCCTATTGGCTTCTAATTGTTGAAAATGAATGTGTTTATCAGGTTACATGTAACACCCTATAATTAATTACCCTTAATTCCCCTTATATTAAAATACGGACTTAAAAATTCATTTTTATTACATTAAAATCAACCGTCAAACGGACGGGGTTTTGTTTGTTTTTCGGACTAATCCAAAATTTAACCTGTGGTAAACAGTTTCAAATAAACAACTAATAGCCAGCAGGGCTTCAGATTATATTTCTAAATCATATCAAGTTCCCATGGGCTCCAAATATACCAGAGGTAACAACTATTCAGAGTAATAGCGGAAAATACTAAGTTTGAGTGTCATAACCAAAACATTTAACTTCGTCAAAACAAAACATCCTAAGCCTCATTCAAAATATGCATATTAAATTTACATCAAAATAATATAAGAGGCTTAGGTCCATATTATACTCTAAACCCATAACACCCTACTCTCCCTGTAAGGGAAAGTACTCCTGCTCGGCCGGGGGCTGTGCCAGCTCAATCTCCGTTCCTGAAAAATGTAAGGGAGTGAGCATTGCACATGAAATAGAAAGCAGTTTCTAACTAGACATAACAACCCACTAGGTCAAACACAATTAGAAAATAAGCATATATTCACATATTGCACACCATACTCATTTCATTATTTCCATACTCATTATTTATTCCACGTTTCCATTTTCATTATTCCATTCAACATTCATTTCCTTTACATTTTATTCATTTCACATACTCATTTTATTTCAGTACATCGCCTCAAATCAGAGGCCAATGCACAATTTCATGCAACACATTTATCACCTCAAAACAGAGGCTCTCATTCTTTTACTTATTTAAATTATGTGTCCCTCAGGTTAGAGGTCAACACCCATTCATTATAATTCATTTTGTGTCCCTCGGGTCAGAGGTCAACACTTCAATTTCTTAATTCACGGTGTGTCTCTCAGGTCAGAGGTCAACACACCAATACACATTTAATCCGGTGTCCCTCAGGTCAGAGGTCAACACTCAATTCTTTATTTAATCCGGTGTCCCTCAGGTCAGAGGTCAACACTCATTCATTTTAATTCATATCGTGTCCCTCAGGTCAGAGGTCAACACATTTTAACATTTTATTCATTTCGTGTCCCTCAGGTCAGAGGTCAACACTCTATCGTACTTCACCTCCACGCAGGAAGGTACCTCATACATTTGGCCTATGGGTACTTCACCTCCACACTGGAAGGTACCTCATACCATTGTACTTCACCTCCACCCCGGAAGGTACCTCATACAATTTGGCCGGTGGGTACTTCACCTCCACACCGGAAGGTACCTCATACAACCACCTAGATTATACTTAAACATTATTCTCATTATAAACAATTCATCACAATTTAAGAATCGTCACCTCAAAACAGAGGCCAACATATATACCACATTCTTGTTCAATCAATTATAACACCTTTAAATTCAACAACACACATTCAACATCTAATCATTCATGTAATTTCCTTATTCATTTCCTTTATCAGTTATCACAATCATACCAAATAGTGTTCTCTTTTATAGCCCAACATTTAGATTGCCCTTCATTTTAATTTACATACATCATCTTTTACTTTTGTTTACACATAACCATTTTACTCCCATTTTCACCTCTTTACATATTTAACATTTAGTGTACAAATATATCCAACCGAAACATACATATTATCACCTTCTCATATTTTTGCTCTAACAACACATATATTCGTTTCCATTCCATTCCTTCCTATATCAATTTATTCCACCACACATACATATATTTGCTACAGTAATTAATTATCATTTAATTCACAACTTTACAAATATGGTCAATAACCATAGAAATCATTTATGTCAACTTCATTATCACATTACCCAATTCCTCATGTACTTCAATTTAATCCTTATCCAAGTTTCATTTATCAAATAATTCGTTGTCATATTATTGGGCTTCCTTTTTCCTAATCTTTACATCCAACATCATACATATTTATTTAGTTAGAATTTCATATTCAATTACCTAGGGTTTTATAGTCTAATTTTCTCCCCTACACATAACCCTAACAAGCATTATATACTAACTAGAGACTACTCCCTAGAACAAGGCAATGCTCACAATATCCACCCCCTTACCTTAACCGTGAAAAGTAAGGGTGAACCTCCAAGCCCTAGCACTTAGCACCACAACCAAAGAGCTCCGGAAGGATAGGAGAGGGAGGAGAGTGGTTTTGAGTTCCTTTAAGCCATGTAAATGAAAAAGAACATGAGAAAGTGGCACTACATAATATGGAGCTCAATTTCATGGGGAACAAGAGGGGAAATTCGTATGACCAAGGGAGAGGAGAGGAAAATGCACTTTACCTTGAATTTGAGGGAGAGAAAGTGAGATTAATGATGGTTCTTGATGATAGTTGAGATTGGAGCCCCAAATCCTTGAGGAGAATGAAGAACAACACTTGTTCTTGGAGAGGGAGAGAGAAATCCGTGAGAGAGAATAATAGGAGAGATTGATGAAGGAGATGATGTTTTTATGTGATGGGGAATGATTTATAGTGATTTATTATGGATTGGAGTGAATAAATTTGGTGCCTAGGAGAGAGAAGAGGGAGAGAAACGAATTTGGCATGGAAGGAACGTGTGTTTCGCTTTTATTTTTTTCCTCAGCAGTAGTGTTTAATCGATTAAATTGCAGCTTAATCGATTAAGAGGCGATTAAGCTACACAATTTTGCAGTATCCAGATTTTGAAAGGCCATAACTTCTTCGTTACCTGTTGGATTTTCCTCAAATTTTAAAGCAAGCTTCCCTACATACTAATATTCACATCCAACGGTGGAATTTGTGTTTAGAGTTGTAAATCTTTTATTTTAAATTTCCTAAAGTTCTATGTTTTAAACCTAGTTCTTCATGTATTTTTGGCTAAATTCTAACTTATATCTCCATTTCTTCTACCCTAAGACCATCCCAACATAGATTATACTTGGAATTAAATTTGGGATGTTACATTACAGGAAAAACATAATTTTTGGGATAGTCCGAAAAATAGAGGAAACTCCGTCCGTTTGACGGGATATTTTTAATAATTAAAAAGGAAATTTTAACTTCGCTATTTTAATAATGGGTAGTTAAGGGTAGAAAAGTGTAGGTGTTACACATCCCTCCACTGAAAACAAACAAAACAAAAACAACTTGCACAAAGGCAAGACAAAAACCAGATAAATTGGGGGAAACAAACCCACACTCTTTCCCAAAGGAAGAGCCCCTACCGAGAAACAATATATGAAAACAAGCAGGAGCAGAGAAAAGAGGAGGGGAGGAAAAATCCTAATTTTTGTTATTTTCTTTTCGCTAACATAGAAACTGAACTTTTTTTGTTTAATGTAGAAACTTAATCATTCGTTATTTATCTTTTATACTTTATTTTCTTAACCGTTAAAACTTACCAATAGCCTAACTCTCTACTATTAGCATAATAAAAATTAGAATTTTCCTAGTCAATACTTTTATGATACTTGTTAAGGTTATTAAATAAAAAAAATCTTGACTCAACATTCATTACTCTCTCGAAAATATAAAAATTCACAATTTTCAATGACTTTTAATTACTTTTTAAATAAACGTCTTTAGAGCATTTGTTAGAATTTTCCTTCAAACTATGCGTGAATCATAGCGAGAATAGCCCTATCAAATAGCGAGAATAGCCTTATCAAAAAACACAATGAAGGGGATAGCGAAGCCAATAACGATGAAGAAGAGAAAAACAATGTATAATTTAAAGTACCGTCCTTTCTTGGACAATCTGTATATGATATTAAAAGAGTAATGCTGAATGGTTTTAGATTAGAAGAAAACTAATAACGGTTTTTATAACCTATGCATTGGTTAATGAAACATAAAAAGTAAACTTTTATTGAAGAACTAAATAATTATATTATAATTAATTAAGTGTACCTTTTCCAAAAATAACTTACTATGTCAAGCTTGATTATCCTATGCACCTGGTGTATAGGATAGAAAGACCCAACTAATAAAGGTTGGATTTTGTTCCGTTAGTATTTTATCTGGAAGTTAAGAAAATGGTTAATTTTACTATTAGTTACTACTTTCTCCAGTATTAAATATAAACCTCTTTTTGAAGATTTTTTTTGTCTTTAATATACACTTTATATTTTTAATAATAATTATCAAGATATTATATCAAATATTTATATTTCCAATACCACTAACAATACTAACTTATTTTTTTTAAAGTGTGTAAAAATTGGTCAAATTAGCTTATCATAAAAACAAGAAAGAGTATAATTTAAGGACTAATTAAATTTTTTTAAAAAAAAAAACTAAATTTGTGATGTTTTTTGTGAAAGGGCTCATCCGCTCTTCCAAAAGGGCAACGGTGCGCCATCTCGTTTTGTTTTGTTTTTCTTTATAAGTTTAATTTATTATTCTTCATCATTCTTTTCCCCAATTTACTCAACAGTGAATATTCCTATCTAACTATTGTAAGTTCCATGATGAATGTTTTGATAATAACAAAGTGTTTTGAACAAGCTATCATGTGTTGATCAAGTTCAAGTTCAACAAGCAACAACAAATATCAAATGAAGAAGAGAGAAAACAAGCTCATGAAGACTTAGTTTGAGTGTAATTGTAATTGTTTTATCTTTTGCCTCTCAAGCTTCTTAGGTCTTTTATTTGGGTAGATTATTTAGAGGGTAGTGAATCTCTATCATAGTCATGATTAAATCACAATTTGAGTTTTCACTTAACCTAGAATCAATAGGTGGCTTTAAGGTTTGAAAGGAAAGGTTTAGTTTTGAGAAAACAAGTTTCTAACATGTGCAGTGTGGATTTAATCGATTAAGTCATAATTTAATCGATTAATACTCGATTAAGCTTAAATTTAATCGATTAAATACTGCAGATCTGGTTTTTTTAAAATACGATTTTCACTTCTCAAAATCAGTTTTCAAGTGCTACAACTTTTGGGTATTCTATATAAACCTATTCCTAACCTTTGTGATCAATATACATCACTTTCATAATCAATTTTACAAGAATCAAGCCACTCTATTCTCTCTCAATTTCAAAGATCAAAGCTTTCATATTTTCATATTCTTTGATCAAGAACCTTTGAATCTCTTGTGTGATTTGTCATAGCTATTGAATGAGATTCATAGGAGTGTCATGTGTATTCATTGAGTTGTAATCTTTGCAAGAAGGCAAGCCAACTACAACAACAAAGAAGACTTGGTGTGTCGATTATCATCAAGCAAATCTCATTGGATAAGAAGAAAGTCTTGGTTGTGCATCAAGCAAGTGAAGCCTTGGTGTGTGGATTATCATCAAGCAAATCTCATTGGAGAAGAAGAAAGTCTTGGTTGTGAATCAAGCAAAGTGAAGCCTTGATGTGTGGATTATCATCAAGCAAAGAAGACTTGTTGTGTCGATTATCAACAAGGGGTAGAGGTTAGATTAGAGAGAAGATCAATAGGATTACAAGGCAAGGGTGTGGTATCTCTTGTAGGCTAGCAAGAAGGGATTCTTGTGAGGCATTTACTTGTAATTTGAGAACTCTAATTCCTCATAGTGAAGAATCTCTCTTGGTTGAAGAGGGGACTGGATGTAGCTTTCAAGCGGATGAAAGTGAACCAGGATAAATCACTGTGTCGTATCTCTAAACCCTTAACTCTTTACATTCTTGTTGTTCATTGTGTTCTTGGTTGAAAACCTAGAGAAAGATTGATTTTCATAATTGATTGAATTGAATCTTTATTGTTCAAATTAACTTGGGGAAAATCATTTTCATAACCTAGGTAATCAATAAGAATATAGGTGTTAATTGTTTTCGCTGAATCTCTGATATTACGTGTTAATTGATTGATTTTCGTATTCGAATGAAAAATTGATTTTTCTGTTTTCTGTCAGATTTAATCGATTAAGTGTTCATTTAATCGATTAAGAGAATTTGAACTTTCAGGCTTAATCGAGTAAATCACAGTTTAACCGATTAAGAGCTGCAGATTTTGCAAAAATCATTCGTTTTGATTGTTTCGATTCATTTCTTTCGAAAATCTTTCAAGGTTTCTTTTACACCTATTCAAACCCCCCACCCCCTTCTAGGTGTTCTCCTAGGTTTCCTTAGTTGTTTCAACCACCAATTGCGGTTCCCTCAATTGGTATCAGAGCTCGGTCGAAAGACACGAGCATAAGAGCTTTTTCGTAAAGATCCTTTAAGAAAATCGCAATGGGTTCCATGAATCCCTTTGGTGGTGAAGGTTATTCAATAAATCGTCCTCCATTGTTTGCCGGAGAAGGCTATGCTTATTGGAAAGTTAGAATGAAAATCTTTATCCAAGCCATAGATAGTGAAATTTGGAAAGTAGTTGAAAAAGGTCCTCATATCCCCTCTAGTTTAGTTGAAGGTGTAGTACATTTAATCCCCGAGGATAAGTGGAAGGATGATGATAGAAAGAAAGTTCAATATGATTTTAAAGCAAAGAATATCATCACCTCCGCCTTGTCCTATGATGAGTTCTTTAGAGTTTCTCAATGTACTAGTGCTAAGGAAATGTGGGACACTTTACAAGTGACTCATGAAGGAACTAGTGAGGTTAGGAGAGCTAGATTGAATGCTTTAATGCATGATTATGAATTGTTTCAAATGCTTCCAAATGAATCTATTAATGATATGCAAAAGCGTTTTACTCATATTATTAACCATTTACTTGCTCTTGGTAAGACTTTCTTACAAGGTGAACTTTCTAACAAAGTGTTGAGATGTTTAGACAGGAATTGGCAACCAAAAGTAACGGCTATTGTTGAATCTAAAAACTTGGATGCTATGGATCTAGCAACACTTTTCGGAAAGCTTCAAGAACATGAAATGGAGCTTGGACGATTAAGTATCAATGAAGAGTCGGATAAGAACAAAGAAAGAAAGGGACTTGCTCTTAAAGTCAATAGATCATACAAAAAGAAAGAGAGTTCCGATGATGATGATAGTGAAGATTCCGATTTGAATGTTGATGAAAAAGACATGAAACTTTTGCTAAGGAAGTTTGACAAGTTTCTAAGGAGAAAAGGAAGGTTGAACAAAGACAAAGGTAAAGAGAAGGATTCCCCACACTTCAAGACCAAGACTTCAAAAGAAGGTGTAGTTTGCCATGAATGCGGAAAACCCGGACATCTCAAGTATTCGTGCTCTAAGTATCTCAAGAAGAAGGAGAAAGACAAGAAAAATTCTAAATCTAAAAGAGCATACATAGTTTGGGATAGTGATGAAGATAACAAGAAAAGCACATCGAGTAGTTCATCGGATAATGAAGAAGCCGCTTGTCTCACCTTGATAACTCTAGTAGATGATGAAGAACAAAGTTCAAATGATGAATCAAGTTATCAAAGCGAGGAAAGCGATGTAAGTCATACTAAATCCGAAATTTCTTCTAAATATGAATTGTTGTATAATGCTTATGAAGAAATGCATGAACAACTTGAAAAACTAGTTTTGAAAAACATTGAAAGGAAGAAGCTCATTTTGAAACATCAACAAGAGATTTTAGAACTTCAAAAACAAGTTGATGAGCTTAATCTTGAAAATGAAACTCTTGATCTTATATATGCTAGTTCTTCTTGTGATTGTGCTAGTAGATTGAATATTGTGGTTGATTGTGAGAATTGCAAGTTGCTCAAAGATGAAAATGCTATTTTGAAAAATAAGCTTGCAACTTTCTCAAGTGGTGATATTAGATTGCGCACATTGTTAAATTTTCAAAGAGAAAATTCAAACAAGTTTGGTTTGGGTTATACTAATGCTAAGAGTAATTCTCATAGAAATGTTGTTGATTTTTCTAAAGTTGATTTTTCAAATACACCAACATGTTTCTATTGTGGTACTCATGGACATACTTCAAATGTGTGTTATGTTAAAGTGCATGGTATACCTAAAGGAGATTTTGTTTGGATGAAAAAGGGTGAAAGTCCCTACACTAACAAAAATGGATCCAAAACCATTTGGATACCAAAAAGCAAAGCATGATTGTTTTGTAGGTATGATTGAAGAGCAAAGGGCTTACAAATGTTATTCTTACATTTGCATCTTCAATTGGTATTACATTTGCATCTCAAGTGAATGTCCTACAAAGTGGTAAAATGATATTGTTGAATATTTACAATTGTTTAGTCTTCTTAATTGGTATAATTGAAATGTTCTCAAATAGTATTACTTTTCTTAAGTTCAATTGGTATAATTGATATTGATCACTCAATGCTACTAATTTTGATGATTAGATGATTATCATGCTATTATTGTTGTGATATTTCTTTACATTGATGATATCTCAATTGGTATTATGACTTCTTAGTATGTCTATTGGTTCATAATTCATTGTTATATTTTCTTGCCAATTGGTATCACATTTCAAAGTATAGTACTTGTTATATTTCAATTGATAATGGTATATATTACTTTGAAGAAATAAATGTGAATTTCTCTATTTTGGCTTAGTATTTTATATTTCAATTGGTATATATATTACTTTTTGATAATGCCAAAGGGGGAGAAATGGTATGTTTTGAAAAATGGGAGAAATGGTATGTTTTGAAAAAATGGGAGAAATGATATGTTTTTGTGGAGAAAGGTTGTTTTGTTGTTTTTATGTAGGTTGAGCTAAGTTGTTGAAGATAGGGGGAGAATCAAGCTTCTATCAATTGGATTTCAAATATCAAATGCATTGAGTAAGGGGGAGCAAGTTTCTCACCAAGTGATCAAATTGTTAAAGCATCAACAACTTCAATCAAATTCAAAACATGGTTTGTCATTTTCAAAAAGGGGGAGATTGTAAGTTCCATGATGAATGTTTTGATAATGACAAAGTGTTTTGAACAAGCTATCATGTGTTGATCAAGTTCAAGTTCAACAAGCAACAACAAATATCAAATGAAGAAGAGAGAAAACAAGCTCATGAAGACTTAGTTTGAGTGTAATTGTAATTGTTTTATCTTTTGCCTCTCAAGCTTCTTAGGTCTTTTATTTGGGTAGATTATTTAGAGGGTAGTGAATCTCTATCATAGTCATGATTAAATCATAATTTGAGTTTTCACTTAACCTAGAATCAATAGGTGGCTTTAAGGTTTGAAAGGAAAGGTTTAGTTTTGAGAAAACAAGTTTCTAACATGTGCAGTGTGGATTTAATCGATTAAGTCATAATTTAATCGATTAATACTCGATTAAGCTTAAATTTAATCGATTAAATACTGCAGATCTGGTTTTTTTAAAATACGATTTTCACTTCTCAAAATCAGTTTTCAAGTGCTACAACTTTTGGGTATTCTATATAAACCTATTCCTAACCTTTGTGATCAATATACATCACTTTCATAATCAATTTTACAAGAATCAAGCCACTCTATTCTCTCTCAATTTCAAAGATCAAAGCTTTCATATTTTCATATTCTTTGATCAAGAACCTTTGAATCTCTTGTGTGATTTGTCATAGCTATTGAATGAGATTCATAGGAGTGTCATGTGTATTCATTGAGTTGTAATCTTTGCAAGAAGGCAAGCCAACTACAACAACAAAGAAGACTTGGTGTGTCGATTATCATCAAGCAAATCTCATTGGATAAGAAGAAAGTCTTGGTTGTGCATCAAGCAAGTGAAGCCTTGGTGTGTGGATTATCATCAAGCAAATCTCATTGGAGAAGAAGAAAGTCTTGGTTGTGAATCAAGCAAAGTGAAGCCTTGATGTGTGGATTATCATCAAGCAAAGAAGACTTGTTGTGTCGATTATCAACAAGGGGTAGAGGTTAGATTAGAGAGAAGATCAATAGGATTACAAGGCAAGGGTGTGGTATCTCTTGTAGGCTAGCAAGAAGGGATTCTTGTGAGGCATTTACTTGTAATTTGAGAACTCTAATTCCTCATAGTGAAGAATCTCTCTTGGTTGAAGAGGGGACTGGATGTAGCTTTCAAGCGGATGAAAGTGAACCAGGATAAATCACTGTGTCGTATCTCTAAACCCTTAACTCTTTACATTCTTGTTGTTCATTGTGTTCTTGGTTGAAAACCTAGAGAAAGATTGATTTTCATAATTGATTGAATTGAATCTTTATTGTTCAAATTAACTTGGGGAAAATCATTTTCATAACCTAGGTAATCAATAAGAATATAGGTGTTAATTGTTTTCGCTGAATCTCTGATATTACGTGTTAATTGATTGATTTTCGTATTCGAATGAAAAATTGATTTTTCTGTTTTCTGTCAGATTTAATCGATTAAGTGTTCATTTAATCGATTAAGAGAATTTGAACTTTCAGGCTTAATCGAGTAAATCACAGTTTAATCGATTAAGAGCTGCAGATTTTGCAAAAATCATTCATTTTGATTGTTTCGATTCATTTCTTTCGAAAATCTTTCAAGGTTTCTTTTACACCTATTCAACCCCCCCTTCTAGGTGTTCTCCTAGGGTTCCTTAGTTGTTTCAACCACCAATTGCAGTTCCCTCAACTATCGCATGCGTATCAAGTACTGGGTATGGATACGGTTCGGGTATTTACCAAAAAAAAATTAAACAAAAATGAGGTACTTTATTAGCCATATCCAAGTACATGAATGGGTATTGTTGTGGGGTATTAACCTTCATGTACCGGCAAGTCGGTTTGTTGATGTACGACGATGTTAACGAGTTCTCGGTTAGTTAAAGAACTCCGCCACCGGGTTGAGATATTTGGAGGTGGTGTGTGTGTCGTATGAAATGAGAGAGTAGAGAGTTCGTTCATACATTGGCTATTACCTGTTATATATTTATAGGGAGGAGCATGAATCAATGTAATGATGAGCCATGATGGGGCATTAAGGCCGAAGTGTAACGGCTCCACCAACGCCATTATGAGCACAATAATTACTAACCGTTACTCCGGTTACACATTGATTGGCTATTAATGCCGGATTACAAGTATATTGGATTGATGCTCGTTGATATGTGATATCGGTTACTCATAGATTCGTGATACCAGTACTTATTGGTCCAAAGAATCGATCCATAACAGGTACATATTCACAATGTGGATACTGTGACACCCTCGTTTTATATTTTGAAAACATAAAATATTTCCAAATATAGAATACTTGCTATCAAAAATTGGGACTGGAAAATTTTTCCTTTTTAATTGGTATTTGCTCAATTATAAAAACACCTTTAATCTGGGCAATTAAATTGAATTCGGCTTAATAATATCTTAACTACGAAAAGGCTCTCGAGACAATATCTTTTTAACATAATGAATCATATTCGTAACCCTTATTAAAAACATATTATTTGTCTCTTGAGTTTGATCGAACGTATAGAATAAAAGCTTATTGCCGAATCCTTTTTAAAATCAAAATCAAAGTATGCGGAAGTAAAATAATACTTGTGGGGAACTGCTAAGGTAAATAAAAACATCATATATATATATATATATATATATATGTATCATAACATAAAACATCCCCACATGTATCAGTAGCAAGTAACCAAAGTCGAGATAGCAAGATTTGATGGAACATATACAAACCAGCTGCTTAAAATAAACATCACTCTAAGACCTCTCAAAATATATACAATATATCACAATGTCAAAATAGAAGTCCCAGAGCAGGTCATTCATGTCCTCAGCAGCTCCTCTGATCCTCTGCAGCTCTATCCCTAGACCTAGGATCCAAAACATCTATGCTATGCAGGCTCCTAGGAACCAGCAGGTCCACCTCTAGCAGAAACAGTGAGGAAACCGCAATTGGTGGTTGAAACAACTAAGGAACCCTAGAAGAACACCTAGAAGGGGGGTTGAATAGGTGTAAAAGAAACCTTGAAAGATTTTCGATTTTCGAACGAAACAAATCGAAACAATCAAAACAAATGATTTTTGCAAAATCTACAGCTCTTAATCGATTAAGCTGCAATTTAATCGATTAACCTGCAATTTAATCGAGTATTAATCGATTAAACCTGAAAGTTCAAAAGTCCTTAATCGATTAAACGAACACTTAATCGATTAAAACTATCAGAAACTGAAAAATCACTTTTTCAATCGAATACGAAAATCAATCAATCAACACTTAAGATCAGAGATTCAGCGGAAAGGATTAACACCTATATTCTTATTGATTAACCTAGTTATGAAAATGATTTTCCCTTTATCAATTTGAACAATTAAAGATTCAATTCAATCAATTATGAAAAATCACTTTTTCTAGGTTTTCAACCAAGAACACAATGAAATGACTTGAATGTAAAGAGTTAAGGGTTTAGAGATACGACACAGTGATTTATCCTGGTTCACTTTCATCCGCTTGAAAGCTACATCCAGTCCCCTCTTCAACCAAGAGAGATTCTTCACTATGAGGAATTAGAGTTCTCAAATTACAAGTAAATGCCTCACAAGACTCCCTTCTTGCTAGCCTACAAGAGATACTCCACCCTTGTCTTGTAATCCTATTGATATTAAGGTATTAACTTCTCAAAGGCAATCTGAAACAAACAGTATTTACTCACATGTTTCCAGATTGATTCCAAGTGAAATTAGAGTATAAAATTGAGTAAGAATAGTAAGAGCACAATACCAGTTTCAGAAATTCATTTTCTTTGAAAAATTACAGTATCTAACCGGTTACAAATATCGAATAACCGGTTAGATTATGCAGTCTTTGCACTGAAAATGAGGTTTTACATACCATTCTTTTCAATACTATAATCTAACCAATTTCAACACTCAATAAAGTTCATATACCTTAATATATACAGGTTTAACCACAGCAACAAATTCCATTTGCATGCATAAAGTTTAAAGTATCAAATTGCATAAAAACCCATATAAATACAATTTAATATCACAAAACTCATAATAAACATTTAGATTATGATTCAAGCATCAAAATCACTTGCATGCATCAAAACAAAATTGCTCAAAACAGAATTGAGCTAAAAATTGGCCTCCAAGCCTTTCAACCTTAAACACATAATGCTCTTTTGAGTCTTTGTTGACTCAAATCCTAAATCACTTGATTTTAGTCTCAATCTAGTATAAGGTAAAATTCTCCCATACCTCAAAGTCGTGTTTGATGAGTATTATCACTGAGATTTGAAGAGAATCCCCAGACTCCACAGAAATCCTAAGTTCTGCTCTCAGCCACGTTTTCCAGCAACAGGGTTCAAAAACCAGAGAATTTGACATAGAAATTGACCAAAGAAATTGGGGGAAACAATTAGAACTTGATCTAGGTAACATGCACTAAGAAATAAAAGTGGTTTAAAGCTTAAACGTTATCTGTGCTTACCAGAATCAAAGCTCAAACTCAGCTTCCAAAACCAAGAGAAAACAGAGTTCAGCTTTCCAACTCCAACTTCTAAGGTCGATTTCTCCTCACACAAGAATTCTCAGCTCACAAGCTTTATATCAATGAAAAGCCCTCGATTCAAGCTTTTCAGAAGTGTATCACTCACTCTCTATCACTCAGAGAAGAAGAGAAATTACTCTGGACGATTTTGGAACCCTAACAGCCCTCTTCAACACCAAAATGCAGAAATCAACCCCGAATCTTCAGAAATCCAGCCTTATATAGAGGAATTAGAATAACATGCATGATGACGCGTGTTATCCACTAGATTAGAGCTGTTTTCGTGGCGATTCCATGGATTAATCAAGTGATTACTCATCAAAACGCACTAACCCAGTTTCTGGGTTCATCGTCTAACCGGTTACATGGCATTACTAACCGGTTAGGTCAGTACAGAATTTAAAAATTAATAGTTTTTAAATATTTCCCTCCAAGAACCTTTCTAATATTACATTTAGGTCCTAATTTAAGGACTAAAATGCAATATCCATAATTTTGTATTTATTTGCCATATAAAAATATTTCCACCTATTTTTTTTTTATTTCAAGGCTAATTAAATACAAAATATAAACTTAGAAAATTTATATAAATTAATAATAAAGCCTTTATTATTAATTTCCTTATTATCCGGGAGACAAAAATTAGGGGTGTTACAGATACGACTGCGGATACAGCTGAACATAATTTAGTTTTTTTTTTCAAATTATGCATTTTATTCATATGGATAAGAAAAAACCTTTTTTTTCAATTATATTCTCATTTTTAATTTTCTTATTCTAATCTTAAAAAAACACTCAAATTTGAAATCTCTTTTTCGTCCTGTTGGCTTGACCCTTCCATCCCACACTAAAAAACACAGCAAGCTCCCCAAAAATATCCATGTTGAACAGTTTTACTTTTATTACCACCGTCATTTGGCAACAGATGTCATAGATTTATAAACGTAGTTTTGAAACGTGAAGAAGAGAGTAGAGAACTGTTCGTCAAGCCTAAAATAATCTAAAACATTGTAATCAAACCCGCTCGAAAAACCAATTAAACGAGCCATACTTAGTGTTCCTCAATTTATAAACCCACCTCCACAGAAAAGAATATAACTTGGATATAGTTAATTAAAACTTGACAAAATATAAAATGTTTATTACTCCCTCGGATTCTTAATTAATATATAAGCGTCTTTTAAAACTGTGATACATGGATTAAAAAATGTAATTAATATGTTTATTTTGTTTAAATTTGTGTATATTTTTTCTAGGAAATTGTTAAAGAGTGCCTTTAGGCTATTGTTTAAGGAACCAAAAATAGTAGTTTAATTTTTAAAAATGTTGAATTTAAAACATCGAAAATTAGTGGACTTAAATTTCCAATGTAAATTTTCCTTTGGAGTGTTTCTTAAAAATAATGCCTTTAGGGCATTGGTTAGCAAGACCTTTTTTTAAAATCCTTTATTGTCTCTCTAATAAAATTAATTTCCACTCATTATTTCTCTATTAATAATTAGGGAAAAATTTGAGGAAAAAATTAAGCAACGATGCATCGGTTTTATAAAATAAAAATACATGATAAGAAATATTTTTTCCCTTGAAAAACTTATTTTAAGAAATGGATAAAGTAATTTATATAGAGAGACAGTACAAAAAGTGAGTGAAGCCTTTTGTTTAATTCAACAGGAAATAGATCCTCTAAAAAAAATTTGTGCATATTTTCTGTCTTGCCTTTAATTATCTCTATAATTAATTTTCCAAACATTATATCTCTCTATAATAACTTGAGGTGAAATTAAATTGCAAAAAGCATAACTAATGTTGAATTATTTTATAAAAGGCTTATGCTCTTCGGTCACATCCATAAGTTGCTTTCTAGAAATATTCTTCAATTCTATTTATAAATTAAATAACTTTTTATTTTCTAGAAGTTATTTATTATTATTTTTTATTTGTCATTTCTTCATTAATGTGAAATAATACATTTGTGAAACTTTCAATACTATTTAAGAAAGTAAAATTGTAATGTTAATAAAATACATTTTTAAAATTTTAAAAAATGTACTCCCTTATTGATCTTTGTAATGTAGGTAAGTATGATCTATGACAAAAAACAAAGAAAAGATTATGGAAAAAAAAGAATCTAGGAAAACTTCAACGTGCTGTATTCTAAAACTGTTGGAGTAAAGCAACATATAACTATGGGATCCAACTCATCTAACTTTGTGGTGAGAATTGTCTAGTGCCTTTGCTTGATTATGGATCGTTGCATCAATCCAATGACCCAATTTGTGACATGTATCTAAAATATAATAAGAAAATTACCAAAACATAGTGATCTAAAACCCCTTTTTTTCATCATGTTTTCCTTTTACTCCCTCTCCTCATCTCAACTGCTCACCACATTCATTTATTCATATAACAACACAACAACGTTTTCTTTTTCTCGTTTGCAACTCCTGCCACCCCTCTCGCACCACTGCACCAGTAGCTTTGAAAAACACCATACAGTTAACGGTTGAAGAGGAAGGACGTAGAACATGATGAAGAAAAGGGTTTTTAGACCACAGTGTTTTGGTAACTTTTATTATTAAAGGTATTGGACATGGGACATGTGTTATATTTTGAGATGTTGGATCATGAGCAAGCAAAAGCAATGAATAGTTCTCATCACAAAGTCAGACGAGCCGAATCCATATAATGATATTGGATAAATTAAATTAGTGTCTTTGCTCTCTACAATTATAAATAAATATCAACCAATATATTTAATAGGTCTTGCTTATAACACTTTGCTATGATTATTAATATGAAAAAATAATGATTAATTTGCATTTATCTTTATCTCAATAATCTAAAAAAAAATCATATTTTTTAATGCAGTTTATAATAATATTAAAATATTTAAGAGCATTTGTCAAAATTATTTAAATCAGTATCTTTTTTCTTTAACATACATGAGCTATTTTGAAAGATATATCTCCTCCTTAGTTCATCATATATATCTCAATTTTTAAATATATTTTCAATAAACCCAACATTTTTTTATAAGCAACCTATATTTATTTGATATGAGAGTGATCGATGTAAATTGTTTTTGATATATATATATGATTAGAATTATTTAATATTGTATAATATTATGCTATTTTAAGTTATTTAATTAACATGTTTAAGTTAGTTGCATCATTAATTGTTTTTTAACAACTTTAGTTCTATATGCTTTTATATATAATTATAGAATTTTCAGTTATAAGCTCACAACTATCATTTTATCCAACAAACTCAAGTACACATTTAGTTTATTAAATTGAAATATTTTAACTTAGAAATAAAATAAATCATCCACTCAATAATTACCAAATTCTTTATATAAAAATAACACTAAGTTGCCAAATGATATGATTTTTCAAAGGGGTTTATTAGATGTTGTCATTTTGGTAATAGTTAAAATTCCTAAAGTGCAAAATTAACTTTAAAAGAATAAAAAGAAATTTAATTATATTAAATACACTACTTTTAGAATAAATAAACTTTTAACTTTTTTAAAAGAATCATTTTATAATAGAATCTTTTTGCGTTGCTAATAAATTAATTTTAACGTGAATAATTACTTTATTTACTTATTTTTGCCATGCATCGCACATGTGCTACACTAGTGAAAACTAAAATTGTTAATTAAAAACAAGAGGATGAGCTTATATAATGAAACAAGATTCTTTATATTTCCAAATGTTACAACAACATCAATTTCAACACAGTAGCTCAGCAGAAGAACAAGCTCAAAATTCTTTTATCAACTAGTGAGTTTCTCCAGTGATTTGCATTGCAAGTTATGGAGTTAACTTCTGTGATTTAGCTGATTAAGCTGATGAATTCTAATTTTGTTTAGGTAAACAAAAAAATATTTTACTTTGACAAACTATAGAAATAAGAGCATAAAAGATTTTCAGGAGATAATTTGTTACCATCTAGGATGGGTTCAAGCTAACCCCAGAAAATTAAAACAACTCCCTCAGTATAAAGAAAACTGTTTCTCTGTATACAATCAATTTCTCTCAAAAAATCCCTCTCTAAATCTATTTCTTTAACTGACATAATCCCTTGCAATCTAAGTATAATTTTCCTCTTCAGCACACTGAAAACCAATCCAAGATTACTATATTTCCTTGAGAATATACGACCATTCCTCTCTTGCCAGATATAATAGATCATAGAAGCAAAAACAGCAAACAAAATTTCCTGCTCGATTTTCCTATACCTCCAAATAAAACTTAATGAATCAGAACGGAGGAAGTACTAGGTGTATATATGTAGCTAGGATCTCTATGAGTCAGTTAACCAATCTCCAATTCCAGTTGCCAACCATTTTCTAACTAACTTTAATTACAATGTGCATTAAGTTAGAATTCATAAATATTCTCATACTACATTAACTATCACTTATTTCATATACTTTAACATATTAAATGCAAAGTTAAAATTGAAAAATAAAAAATCGATTAATTCACCATCAAGTTCCTAAAATGACAAACAATTTCAAATAACTTAAAAAAGAAAACTAAAATGAAAGATAAAATAAAATATAATAGAGGAAGTATATAACTTGTAGTTTTTGTGTTTTCTCATTAGTGAATTTTGATTCAATCATTTTACATTCCATGATTCTACTCCTAGGAAGTTCAATTCTCTCTCAAATGAAGTTAAGTTCACTGAACTCTCTTAATTCTCTCTCACTTCCATTCCATAAGCACAGATCCTTAGAGTTTTCACATGGAAAAATAATCAAAATTAATGTTGCACTTTATCCATCCTATTATTTTGCTGTTGCACTTTATTTCGATTATCAGAATACTTACGTACGTGCCAAAATCTGAACATACATTTCTCAATTTGCAAGTAGCTAAGCAAATGATGCTCTTTGTTGATGTGATGAAGTTGACAAGAGTACTAAGAAGTTTCACATTTGGATGCAATATTTATTACATGATTTTTTTTAATGATATATAGTATTTATTACAAGAGTACTAAGAAGTTTCACATTTGGATGCAATATTTATTACATGTCTAGTAATCGTATATGAAAATTTGTTCAAGACTTGTTTTGCTGTATACCTCCTAGATTAGTTGCCAATTCTGACAGAGCCTTTGTTGATGAACCATCTTCTTTTATGGCATTAGCTGAAGCACTCTTCAATTGTTCCATTCTTTTGCGAAGTTCTTTTCCTTCTTCACCTTTCATCAAGCCTCTGACTACATTAGCAATCTCTTCTCTTTCCACCAACCCACCCTTGTTAGCTTTTGGTCTCAGTGCCACTTTCAAACCATCAGTTAGAATAGTTGCATTCGTGCCCTGCTCAGCAAAGAGTGGCCATGCAAGTACTGGCACACCTTGCACAACACTTTCAAGCACTGAATTCCAACCACAATGACTTAAGAACCCACCAGTTGAAGGATGAGCAAGCACTTGAAGCTGTGGGGCCCAAGAAGGAACCACCAAGCCACTCTCCTTGGTCCTCTCCAAGAACCCATTTGGTAAGAATTGTAAAGGATCCTCAATTCTAGCATCAAGGTAAGCAGCACTTGCTATACTACTTGGGGCTCTCACTACCCATAAAAACTTTTGATTGCTTAATTCCAACCCAAAGGCTAATTCATTCAATTGGTCTTGAGAAAGTGTGCCACCACTTCCAAATGACACATATATAACAGATTTGGGTTGTTGCTTATCCAACCATGTTAAACACTCCAACCCATTTTCTTGACCAATTGAAACACTTTGTGTAATGGGTCCAACTGGATAAATCATAGGCTTCCCTCCCATCTGTTCTTGCAAAGCTCTTATATTATCTATATTCATAAAACATCAGAGATAAATCATGTATAAATCTATGAGTGAAGTCTTATCTGATTCTCCCAAAATTTTCCACGTTTACCCATTTGGTTTCAGAAAAACCGTTCAGAAAATGGGACAATCCATATCAGTCCCAAAAAAATTTAATTGTGGAACAAAATAGTTTCTAGAAGAGACTAACTTAATAAACGCAGTAATTTTGAGGGACCAAGATGGGTTTACAACTAAAACTCTTCGCTGTATATGCTCTCATGGTTTACAATATACGAAATTTAGTTAATTTTATTTAATTTTTTCAAATTTATAAAAAATAATAGAAGTAGTTTAGTAAAGTATTACTTCCTCCGGTCCAAAATATAAGCACCCTTTTTGTGAGAGAGAAATGATGCTTATAATATGGACCGGAGGGAGTATTAAAAATAAACCACAAATTACATACTCCCTTCGACCTATAGCGATGGTAAAAAATGACAAAATTTTTTGTTCCAATTAAAGTTAAAGAAAGTAATGAAATACTTAAAAATTTGATTAAAACAAAATGTATTAAATTAAGAGTTCGATAATTTGTCGATGTGTTAAATAAACTATTAAATGCATATCTCCTAAATTTTTCAATTTTTCAATTTGTTACCATCCTTATCCTTATGAGTAGTATTGGCAATTTGGGTGCATGGTCACGAGGTCTGCCCGCCCGCCCGCCCGCAAATTTATATAGGCAATGCATTGATTTTATGTCCAATTTTAAATTTATGCCCGCCCACCCTGTCCATCCTTTTTGTGGACATTATTGGACGTGCAGTGGACCGCTCATTATTTAATAATTTTTTTATCTAAACCTATGTACTTATGTTGGTTATCAGTAATTTGAGAATATTGTTATTTATCATGTACTTATGGTAGTTACTGCGCCTTATTAGTTACAACCTTACAGATTACATGTTGATGGAAGTTGCTGACCTTTTGATAATTGCTGGCTTTTTTATAATATTATTATTTGTTGGTTAGTCACTTAGTTGTTACAGCCTTATAGCCTTACCGGGAATGTGTTATTTGTTGTTGCTAACCATTTGAAATTGAATATGAGTCATGTGATCATCTGTTATATTTAAAAGTTAAAACAGATAAATATTGATAGAAATTTGATAATATGTAAAATAGTGAAATATTATTGTGAATTTGTAATGAAAAATTGTAGTATGATATTTTTAAAAAATTTTAATTTAAAGCGGGCCGCCGACAAGCCCACCCTGCCCGCCCGCCAAAAACGCGGGCATGGACCAAGCCCTCCTAAATTGTCAATACTACTTATATGAGATAAAGAGAATAAGAAAATCATTTTTTATGAATGTTTTTAATTAACTTTTTTTTATATATTTTAAATCCAAAAAAAAATTCTTATATTGCAAGCCGGAATAATTACACTCCAACCATTAATGAATTTTTTATGTTTAAGAATATTGAATACATGTTAAACTTTTGTCAATTAGTGTAAGTTTTATGTATTTTAAGAGTTTATCTACAACACTCATTCAAAGTGGATGAGTTCTTAAACTAATTGCCTTATCAAAAGATGATAAAGTTCAATTACAATGAAATGATAAAGTTCAATTACAATGAATTGATAATCTAGAACTTGGTGAGAAGTAGTGGCGTTAACATCCAAACCAATCCAAAAAAAAATCTTAAACTAATAAAAAAACCGAAAATTGCAAAAAGAATCGAATTTGTTTGGATGCTTTTGGATTGATTATTGAAAAATCGATTGATTTTTGGCTTTAGTTCTAAAAACCGATTCGGATCAAATTGACCTCTAATTATAAATATTTACACAAAAATACACTGGTTTAGTTTTGATACTTACGTGCACACTACACATATGGACAATGTTATCTTAATTTGTTCTAATTACAAATGTCAACAACAAAGATAGTTGCTTTCATGCATATATGTATATGACTTGTTTCAAAAAACATATATATTTATGACTATATATTTAATTTTTATAAAAATTATATAAAAGTTTTAATTAAATTAAAACCAAATCGAACCGAACCGAACGAAACCGCATGTTTTATTTTGATTGGACGGTATTGGATTTGATTGTGTAATTGGACCAAACCGAACCAAACCAAATATATATTTTATGATTGGATCGGATGACTTTTCACCCCAAAATCGAACCGAACCAGAACGGACCGAAAATATCCCTGGATCGAATCACTAGGCTTGTATAATGGGCGAGACATTTTTTATGGGGCTGAAAATCTCTAGCTCATTTTTGGGAAATTATTTTGTCATCCCATGATCTACTAATGCCACTCCAATACTATAATTTATTCCTTTTGTGCCCTTTTAATAAAAACTACTTTTACATGGGTCGTAGGGGTTGCTCATGACCTGTGGTCATAACACCCCCTTACGCCCGTTCAAAAACTGAATTTTTGAGTGGGTCGTAATCAAAAACTGAATTTTTGAACGGGTCGTGAGGAGGTGTTACGACATGCAGGTCATAGGGGTTGCTTACGACCTACATGTCGTAGCACCCCCTTACGACCCAATCAAAAACTGAGTTTTTGAATGGGTCGTAAAGGGGTGCTACGACTTGCAGGTCGTAAGCAACCCCTACGACCTGACAGTTATGGAAATTTGCGTGTTCATTCCGTTGTTGATCTTTAACAAACTACGGATTAGCAACGGAATCGCTACAAACACGTGCGTATCTGTGGAAAATGGCTTCTGTTGCCATTTATTGCACTTACCCCTTCATATTATTGATTAACAACACAATTCAACTCCAATCTGAATGCTTGCTTTACTCTCTAGCAATGCCTCGTAGTCATAGAGAGGTTTCATTTCATTCTCTGAACTTGTATTTTAACTTACACCTATATTATATATATCTACTTGGCTCAGATTAGTTGTTTTAATTTTTCTATGTTCAACAGAAGACATTGGCATAAACTATTATAAATGAAAATTCTTGCATTCAGTGCACCTTTCTTTTTGATTTTGTTAAATATTTGTTTGCAGTTAATTCAATCTCATATTGAAAATAAAAAATCAATCCACAAGTTTGCCAGATATCAGCAACGGAATGGATTGCAATTTTCCATAGCTGTCAGGTCGTAGGTCGTAAGCAACCCCTACAACCTGAGGTCATAACACCTCCTTATGACCCGTTCAAAAATTCAGGTTTTGATTGGTCGTAAGGGGGTGTTACGACAGCAGGTCGTGAGCAACCCCTACGCCCCTTGTAAAAGTAGTTTTTTTAAAGGGCACAAAAGGAATAAATTATAGTATTGGGGTGACATTAGTAGATCATGAGGTGGCAAAATAATTTCCCCAATTTTTTTAATATTTTAGTGGGGTTTTTGTTACCCTACTCCAGACTTTAGACACCCCACATATTAATTTATTTCCAAAATTATCCTTAAAACAAAAAACTAATATTTATTTTATTTTTTCTCGTCCCCTCCACTTCATCTTCTTCCTTTATTCATATTTACACACCCCATTTCCACCCAAAATAAAACACTCAACTATTCCCTCCATCTTCACATTAAACCCTCTTGCAAATCACTACTTCCTCCTTCTTTGGACACCACATCAAACCTGCCACTAAAACCCAACCCAGCAAGCTATGGCCTCCCCTACTTTGGACCAATCAGTGGCCGCCACGACTACTTCTACCACTAAGGCAGAGACAAGTTCTTCTCAACCAGATCCAAAAATACAACTCCAACGTCTTCAAAACCAATATGCCACCTAGCCCATTCATCTCATCAAACCCTCAAATCATTGCACTTGGCAGACGTGGTGCAGACGTGGCTTGGGGATCAATTGGCGCCTCTTGGGACGGTGAACCCTCTAACGGACGTTGAAATAATGTTGTGAAGAAAGAAGGAGTAGTTGATTTGCACAGAAGGCTTAATGTGAAGAGGGAGGGAATAGTTTAATTTTCCATTTTTTAATGGGAGTGGGGTGTATGAACATGAAAGATGAAAGAAGATGAAATGGGATAGATGAAAGAGAAATAAAAAAAATATCATATTTTTTTATTAAGGGTAGTTTTGAAAATAAATTAATATGTTGAGCGTTTAAAATCTACAATGGGGATCACGTGTCAAGAAGTAAAGTCTCACCTTGTTCTGAGTCACGTTCTGTTCTCTCGTGCTCTGCTAGGGTTTCTACATAAAAAAAGGATTCCTACGTGAATGATCAAAGACTGATACATGTTCAGTTTCCATTGAGGAATTCAGTCTTCTTGGTTGCGTTTGCATTATGGCTGAAGACCTAGAAGAACTTTGGAGTAAGATGACGTTGACAGAAGAGGAGTGTGAAGGTTTGACAGTGATGTGTGAATCGATTGAGGAACCAGTAGATGCTTTGCATAAACTGGTAGGTAAGGTGTTGGCTGGAAAGTCAGTGAATGTTGTTGGTTTTGGGGAGACCCTGAAACGGATCTAGAGGCTAAGTACAAGAGTTTCTATTAAAGCTCTTGGGGAGAACATATTCATCTTCAAATTCTCTTCGCTTCGTGACAAGAGAAAGGTAGTAGAAGGCTCCCCTTGGACCTTTGATAAAGCAATGATAGCATTTCAGGAGTATATGTGGTACTATGGGTCCGAGTATATGATCTTCCGATTAGATGTCTTAATCGGAAGGTTGGAGAATCTATTGGTGAATTAATTTGGGGAGTGGTAGAGGTGGACACAGATGCAGATGGGCTGGCTTTTGGTGCTTTTCTCCGGATCCGGATAAGAGTGGATATTACACGACCCTTACATCGTGGAATATTTTTAGCAACTGATCCTAATGAAAGAAAGAAATGGTTCTGGGTGAAGTATGAAAGGCTTTCTGGCTTCTGTTTCAACTGTGGAGTGATTGGCCATGGAGAGAGGGAGTGTGAAGCCCCACAGGTGGAGGGTCCAAAACCTTATGGGGATTTCCTAAAGGTTTCTGGTGGTTCTGGATTTGTTGCTAGTAAGGTGAGGGATGTAAGTAAGGCATTTTCTTTGGCTAGAGTTCGAAATCCTGATGATTTAGTGCCTAATTTGTTGAGGTCTAAGTATGACTGTGCTTCTGGAGGCAGTTCTTATGAAAAGAGGAGTGATAGTGGGGTGGCTGCGGGAATGCAAATTGGTAAGGAATTAATTATGGATTGTAAGGAAAACACTAATCATCTTCTAGGGGTTGTTCAGTTTACCAGTCCAAAGCGAAAAAGGGATGAAGGGATCAGTGATTCAAGCAATACTGATTGTGCTCATGGGAGCAAATAGAAACAAAAGGTTGGGGAGGGGGAGAACGTGGTGAATGCTGAAGCGACGAGGACTGGACTCCAGTCTCGTCGAAAATTATGAGAGTGTTATGTTGGAACTGTAGGGGACTTGGGAATCCCCATGCAGTTCAGGCTATTCTCCTACAAGTTAGGATGAAAGTTCCCAGTTTAGTTTTTCTCTCGGAAACTAAACTTTTTAATAGAGAGGTGTTAGCTTTGAAAAGGAGATTGGGTTTTAATTATGGTGTGGCGGTGGATTGTAGTGAGCATAGGGGAGGAGGTTTGGCTTTGATGTGGAAGGACTCAGTTGAAGTTACACTTCAATCCTACTTTATTGGACATATTGATGCTAAGGTCTCAAGTCGTGAATTTGGGGATTGGCGTTTCACTAGTTTTTACGGGAATCTTGTTCAATCTCTTAGGCATCAATCTTGGGACCTGCTTCGCTTTCTTGCAGGTCAGTATGAGTTGCCTTGGCTGCTGGGGGTGATTTCAATGAGATCCTCTGGTCTCATGAGAAGGATGGAGGCAACATTAGGGATCAGGTTCAAATTAACAAGTTCAGAGAAGCTCTTGATGACTGTAATTTGGAGGAAATAGGTGTTGGGGGAAATCCTTTCACTTGGGGCAGAAGAAACAGACAAGGTCAGTATGTTAGAGAGCGGCTTGACAGGTTTATAGCCAATTTTTCTTGGAGAAACAAGATGCAGAAGGTAACGGTTTCTCATCTTTCTACTTCTGTGTTGGATCATGTGCCAATCCTTATATATTTTGAGTATATTCAGCAAAGAAGAAGACTCAAAGGAAGGATTGACCGTTTCTTTTTTGAGACTTTGTGGGCTAGTTATGAGAACTGTGAGTAGCTTATTGTTGAAACTTGGTCCTCTAGTAACAATGGGGGGTCTTTAGATTCTGTGGCTGGGAAGCTGAATGTGACAGGTCTGAAATTATCTGCTTGGAGTAAACGGGAAATCCCTATCATTCCTAAAGAGCTTAAAAAGATGCAAATTGAGCTGGATAACATTTCTTCAATATGTAATCCTTCGCTGAATGACTTTCAGCAGAAACAGAAAATTATTGATGAGAGGAATGCTCTTTTAGAAAAGGAGGAGTTGTTGTGGAAACAGAGATCAAAAGTGCATTGGTTGAAATAAGGAGATAGAAATACCAAATTCTTTCACCAACGAGCATCCCAGAGACATCAAAAGAACATTATAAAACAATTGAAGAACTCGGAGAATGTTCTTAGTGTTGAGGAGGAGGAGATGGGAGCGATTGCGGTGGAGTATTTTTCCTCTTTGTTTGAATCTGGAAATCCACTATTGGAGCCTGCTATTCTGGATGTGGTTGATAAAAAGGTGAATGACGAAATGAATCTTTATCTGGACAGACCTTTTGTTAAAGAGGAGGTGAAAATTGCTATTTCGCAAATGTTTCCTACAAAGTCTCCGGGTCCAGATGGTTTCCCTCCTTTCTTTTTTCAGAATTACTGGCATGTGGTTGGTTTGGATGTTACAGAAAGTATTCTTTCATTTCTGAATCGAGGTAATTTCTTTGATGATCTAAACTATACACATTTAGCTTTAACTCCTGAGCTGAAAAATCCTGATGAGATGAAACATTTTAGGCCTATTAGCTTGTGCAATGTGTTTTACAAGATTATTTCAAAAGTGCTAGCGAATAGGCTTAAAACAGTTCTGCCAAATGTAATATCAGAATCTCAGAGTGCATTTGTTCCAGGGAGGCATATTACAGATAATGTGATTATTGGTTGAGATGACACGTATGATAAAAAACAAGAAGTTAGGAAAAAAAAGGTTGTTTTGCTCTAAAGCTTGATATGAGCAAAGCTTATGATAGAGTTGAATGGACCTTTTTGGAGGCTATGCTTAAAAAGCTTGGTATTTAAAAAAAAATGGATTTTTTTGGTGATGAAATGTGTCACTTCAGTTTCTTTCTCTGTTATTTTAAATGGGAAAATTTTCGGCAACTTTAAACCTAAGAGGGGTCTTCGTCAAGGGGATCCTTTATCTCCTTATCTGTTCATCATTGTTGCAGAAGCCTTGTGAAATCTTTTTTCTCATGCAGAGTTCTCAAGGCTGATTCATGGAGCTAAAGCATCCTATTATGGTCCTTATGTAACTCACTTATTCTTTGCAGATGATAGTCTTATATTTGCAAAAGCTGAGTTACAGGAAGCCATTGTTATAAAACAGGTGATTGATGCTTATAGTGTGGCTTCTGGTCAAATAATCAATTTTGACAAATCATCCATTATGTTTAGTCAAAATTGCTCCCAATCTGTTAGGGAGGATATTATGAATTGTTTTGGCATTCAAACTCAGGCATTTTCAGAATCCTACTTAGGCTTACCAACTTTGTTTGGGAGATCTAAGAATTTCGCTTTTCAACCAATTATTGATAGAATTTGGAAGAGGATTAGAGGTTGGAAAGAGAAGTTGTTATCCAGGGCAGGCAAGGAAATTTTAATCAAAGTTTTAGCTCAAGCCATACCTTCGTATGCTATGATGTTTTTAAGCTTCCTACTAGTTTTTATTCCCAGCTTAATGGTATGCTTAATAAATTTTGGTGGGGCTCATCAGAAGAAGAAAGAAAGATTCATTGGATGAGTTGGAAGAAGATGTGTCAACCAAAACGAAATGGTGGGTTGGGTTTTAGAGATTTAGAATCCTTTAATCTTGCTCTTCTTGCAAAGCAAGGTTAGAAGATTTTAAAATCGCCTGATTGTCTGTGGCTAGAGTGCTAAAAGCTAGATATTTTCCTAACATTGCTTTTCTTCAGGCGGCGGTGGGAAATAATCCAAGTTTTGTGTGGCAGAGTATTTTAGAAGGTAGATCTATTTTGTCTATGGGCCTTCGGTGGAAGGTAGGGGATGGCTCTAATACTCGAATTTGGGATGATCCGTGGATCCCAAAGGCTTGGTCTTTTAAGCCAGTGACTCCTAATCTTTCTAGTGATAATCTTCGGAAGGTTTCAGATTTGATTTCCTCTAATGGAACTGGGTGGAACAGACAAGTTGTATGTGATCACTTCCTCCCTTGTGATAGGGAGATTATTTTCAGCATTCCAGTGAATTATCCATCTCATCCTGATGAGATTATTTGGCATTTCAGTGAGGATGGGATCTATACAGTCAAGAGTGGTTACAACATAGCGATTCAGTATCATCATCAAGTGTCAACTGAGGGAGCTAGTTCTTCATCAAATAGTTCATCTAAAATCTGGAACTATCTCTGGTCTCTACAGATTCTGGAAAAAATAAAAATTTTCTGGTGGAGGGCTATGAGGAATATCCTACCTTCTAAAGACAATTTGGCAAAAAAGAAGATAGATATTGTTACTCGTTGTTCTTACTGTCAAGTTGCTGGGGAGTCAATTTTTCATTGCCTTTTTGCTTGTCCCTTTGCTGTGGCGGTGAGGTTCTTGGTCGGGATTGTTTTTTCGGAGCTTCCAGCGTTAGTTGGTACCTGCAATCACTGGTTCGATTGGGTCAGTGAGAACAAACCTAAGGAACTAGTGGGTTTCTCTTTAGTTGCAGCTTATTTCATCTGGAATGCAAGAAATGTTAGAGATTTAAAGCAGATAAATAAGAGGATTGAAGAGGTGGGTCTTGAGATTACCAACTTTTGGGATGCTTTGAGGAAATCGAACCAGCGGGTGGGGGGGCGCCTTCCAGATCTGCTGCGGTGGGTCTCGCCGGTGGGAGGCATGAGGAGGAAACTGAGGTGGCTGATTTTATTGTCAACACGGATGGGGCTTTCTTCGAAGGGTCTGATGCTGGAGGTCTGGGCTTTGTGGTTTCGGACAAGAGGGGTCACTTTGTGGTGGGTGGAGCTGAGAGGACTAATCAGCTTTTCAAGCCTATTTTTCAAGAAGCTGCAGCAATTATTAGAGTTTTGGAGTTGGCAAAGGAATGGAATGTCTCTTCGGTCTTAGTTAGATCTGACTGCAAAGTGCTGGTGGATGCGTTATCTTCCCAAAAAGAAGACTTATTTGAGCTAGGAAATTTAAAAAGTATTATTTATAGTCTAGCTAAATCTTTTGATTCTTGCTTGTTTTCTTTCGTTGGTAGAGCAAGCAATAAAGCTGCACATTCTCTAGCTAATTGGATAGTGCGTGCTCCTGTAAACAGGGTCAGGTTTAATACCCCTGTTTTCATTGTTTGAGTTTCCTGTTTGGTTTTTAATAAAATTTCCGAAGTTTCAAAATAAAAAATCTACAGTGGGGTGGCAAAATGCCACTCATTTAAAAAAAAAAGCCAAATTATTTTCATTACCAACAGGGTTGTAAACAATCAAATTAAAATCAAATGTTCAATAAATTAACATAATAATTATAATAATATATATACTTTAAAGAGAAAATAGTTTATACACTGACAGTGTATAGGTTTTTTACACTGTCAACATATCATCCACCATCCAAGGGTTTATGGTTATTGATTTCTAAATAAAAGTAATGCTAATGAACGGTAGATGATGTACCGACAGTATAAAAAACTTTATACTATCAATGCACACATATTAAACTCTACTTTAAATGGGTATAATGATTAAATTAATTTATTGGTAGCACAATTAACACTAATGTTCTTGCTTTTGTTGTATGCTGGTTTCGAACCAATATCTTAAGGTTGAAAGCCATGCTCCAAACCAACAAGAAACTAGGGGAAAGCAGGAACACTACTATTAATATATAAGTTAGATGTTATTATCATTTGTCCTAACTAATAAAAGGTGTTATTGTCCCTCCTAACCCCTCTTGGGATTTGGCTTCTCTGACTTTGTGGAGGGAACTGCTCCTTGTTTTTCCTTGAGTCTGGACTGTTGGATTAATCGAACAGTCCAAAAGGTTTTTGTATTTTTCTTATTTAATTTTTATTCATTTTCTTCTAACGCTTCTATAATTTTTCTAAATACACTTAATATTAATTTATGGTCTTGTATAACACCCGTTTCTTTATTTATTGGAGTAGGATTTTCAACTTTGTTGATAAATTTTTCTATTTTTCTTGCTATTATAGGTTTCCAATAGGGTATATCTTTTATGCTTAAGGTATCTTGTATGAGTTCCACTAACGTAATACAATATCTTTCACTAATATTCATCATCTAAATATTCTTCATTATATATTTCTGGAAAATTAGGAAAATTTTCAACTTGTTGACCATCTATAATTATTTCCTTTTTTATCTTATTTTCTATTTTATCTATGATAATTTTATCTATTATTTTTTCTTTTATCTCTTGAGGTAAATTCATATATAGAATTTGTTTTATTTTTTCAATTTCAAGAGTAACAACTTCTTTTCTTAACTCATTTTGTATTTCATTCCTTTTTTTCTTTTTTTTCTTATTAATTCCATTATTTCTATGATATCATTTTTTATTTCTGTTACTTCAATTTTTATTAAATTACGTAATTCTTCCATAATTTATCCTTTTTTGTCTGATAAGATATAAAAATCTTTCTTTCATGACTATGTTTTAAAGTTTAGTATATATTTATTCCAGGAAATAAATATACTCAGTAATTTTGAATTTCAAAATTCTGATTTCTTTCTCTAATATTATAGGTAGATTAATTAATTCATCTATTTGTTTTTCATGAAAATAGTTGTATTTTGGAGATGGATAAAAAACAATTATACTTCTTAATTCATACATATAGTTAATATGGTTTTCTATTGTTTCTAGCATCATTATTTTATATCTTAATTGTTCTTGAACGTAGTCCATATTAATTTTTATCCTATTCTAAAAGATATTCTTTTTACTTCTTCAGCTAATTTATTGAGTTCTTCTTCATAATCTCTTTCTCTGCTCAAATGTGGCTTAGGTATTATACTTTTTTCTTGAACCCAAGAATCAGGTAATTCTTTGATTTTGTTTCTTTCTATCTTAAAAGGTTTTCAAGTTCTTGAAACAATTTTGAAATATTAATATATTCATTATTTCTAAATTCTATTGAATGATGTTAATTAGTTAAAGCATAACTAATACAGTATGTGAGACTAAAAATTTTGTCTCCTTTTTGCATCAGATCTTTTATTTCAAAATCAAGACAAAAATTCAGGGATAATCTACATTCTTAGTAACTAAGGGAACTCCTATGTTGGGGTATGTAGTAAATATTAACTTAGTATAAGCTAAGTTTCCTTCAACCAAAGTGATGATTGAATCTTTAATATCTTGGATTCTACTATCCATCAAAGCAATTATATTTTTAAAGGACTATTAATTCCTTCTCCAAAAGTTTTATCAAGATCTGGATTGCTCCTATATAAACATATTTTATCTTGGATCTATCTTTTGACTTAATAGCTTGTATTTTTTCTCTTAGATTTTTATCGTTAATAATTTTATATTATGTTTTCCATCTGTCTCCGAGATATCAATTGGTGTTTCACAAAATATTTTTCCACAATAAATAATATTCTTTAGTTCTTGTCCTTTGAATAATCTAACTAAACCTTGTAGTTTGTCATTTTTGTGAGTTTTAGATTTTCTCCTTCTTTTAGTCTTAATTCTTCTTTCTAGATTCTCTAAATTTATCCTGATCTATTAATCATTGTATTGAGTTATCTTGATCTTCTTCTTTTTTATAAAAATCAAAAGTTTCTTCTATAGACATGTTAAAGATTAAGAGGTTGAGGATTCATACCTTATATGAAGGTTTTTTCTGGGCGATCTTTGTAAAATGGCCCACGATGCCTTCTCGTTGTTAATCTATGATGTTTGTCTTAATCTAGCTTATGTGTATGATAAAGTGTTTGAAATCATAAACTGATTTTTATTTATTTAAGAATGTTTTACATATATGGATCTCAAAATACAAGAGGCTCCAGAGTTGTTAAACTCATCATCAGCAGGCTCAATACATGAGACTTACTGCTTGAGAGACTTAACTTTCCTTAATTTTCGCTCTGCCTCTATACAAACTAAACACGCTTATTTATAGAAGGGTGATGACTTAACTAATGACCCTTATGCCCTTTCATTCCATAATTATTACATGCATCTACATTTTTACATTATTGAAGGTTGACGTCACTGCTTGCGTCACTCTTCTTTGCTTGCCCTTTTCACATAGATGACACATGTAATATGGGACCTCCGAAAGCAAATCGCATAGGATTCTTTTGGTCTGTTAAGGAAAATCAATATTTTCCATACAGTAAAAATCTTTTATCCAATGAACTATATGGACATATTCTTTCTCAGGAATGGCTTCTTCAAATCCAGAAGTGATTATAGTGTTTTTGGATTTAAAATTTACCTTAATCTTGGTATCTTTATAGATTTTTTCTAAATTAAGGTAAATAAACATTAGTTGTTGTTCTCTGAAATAATGTTCATCTTCTTCCATGAGTTCAAATTCTGGGGCTTCATCAGCCGATGGAGAACTTCCATTTGAAAATCCAAATTGCATATAAGTTTTGGGTTTTATGAATATTTGATCTTCATAATGGCAATAACAATTGAGGAATTTTATGAAAGTATTTTTATTTTGAGCTCTCCTGTCTTTCCAGAGCTTAATTGCTATCTTAATGTTCTCAGGGAAACATTCTAATTCTCGATGGTCTCCAGATAGATGTATTAATTCTACTCATCCATATTGAATTGCATGTCACAGTTTTAATGGATTATATCCTGGTAGAGTAACCATTTTTGCTCTTGTTTTTATTCTCCAAATTGTGTACCATGGTTGGCCATCATATTTTTGTTTTTTCAAACCAAATGTTTCTTGGAATAATTCTTGATAGTTTTTGAGATTGGGTTTTCTCTCTTCCATTAATTCATTTTTTGTCATAGGAACTCTCATCTTTATCAACTGATCTTTTGTGGGTCTGGTTTCTTTCATTATTTTAGTGTGTGGTCTTAAGGAAATAGGTTCCTTATATTTTTCTAATTCTTCTTTTGTTTCTTCAAAAGAGTGGCATCTTTTATATTTTGTATTGAGAGTAAGTTTTTCCTCATCAATATTCTCATGTATGCCCTTCTTTTCTCCATTATATATCACATAAATATGTGATTTCTGGGCTTTTGCTTTAATTCTTCTGGAATTTCTTTTGCTTTATTGTCTTTCTTCATTTTGAATAACTCAATCATTTGCTTTAGGATCAGAAATCTGAATTTTCACAGTTTTGATCTCTATTTCTTTCTCCATATCCCTGAAAAATAACTGATATATATTTTTTTTTGCAAAATAACATGACCAAAAATGGTTACTCTACCAGGATATAATCCATTAAAACTGTGACATGCAGTTCAATATGGATTAGTAGAATTAATATATCTATCTGGAGACCATCGAGAATTAGAATGTTTCCCTGAGAACATTAAGATAGCAATTAAGCTCTGGAAAGACAGGAGAGCTCAAACTAAAAATACTTTCATAAAAGTCCTCAGTTGTTATTGCCATTATGAAGATCAGATATTCATAAAACCCAAAACTTATATGCAAATGGGATTTTCAAATGGAAGTTCTCGACCGCCTGATGAAGCCCCAAAATTTGAACTCATGGAAGACAATGAACATTATTTCAGAGCACAACAACTAATGTTTATTTACCTTAATTTAGAAAAAATCTATAAAGATACCAAGATTAAGGTAAATTTTAAATCCAAAAACACTATAATCACTTCTGGATTTGAAGAAGCCATTCCTGAGAAAGAATATCTCCATATAGTTCATTGGATAAAAGATTTTTACTGTATGGAAAATATTGATTTTCCTAAAACCAAAAGAATCCTATGCGATTTGCTTTCGGAGGTCCCAAATCACATGTGTCAGCTATGTGAAAAGGACAAGCAATCAGCTGAAGAAGCAAAAATAGAAGAATGACGCAAGCAGTGACGTCAACCTTCAATAATGTAAAAATGTAGATGTAATAATTATGGAATGAAAGGGCATAAGGGTCATTAGTTAAGCCCTCACCCTTCTATAAATAAGCGTGTTTAGTTTGTATAGAGGCAGAGCGAAAATTAAGCAAAGTTAAGTCTCTCAAGTAGTAAGTCTCATCTATTGAGCCTGCTGAGGTTGAGTTTAACAACTCTGGAGCCTCTTGTATTTTGAGATCAATATATGTAAAATATTCTTAAATAAATAAAAATCAGTTTATGATTTCAAACATTTTATCATACACATAAGCTAGATTAAGACAAACATCATAGATTAACAACGAGAAGGCATCGTGGGCCATTTTACAAAGATCACCCAGAAAAAACCTTCATATTAGGTATGAATCCTCAACCTCTTACTCTTTAACATGTCTATAGAAGAAACTTTTGATTTTTATAAAAAAAAAGATCAATATAACTCAATAGAATGGTTAATAGATCAGGATAAATTTAGAGAAATCCAGAAAGAAGAATTAAGACTAAAAGAAGGAGAAAATCTAAAACTCAAAAATGACAAACTCAAAGGACAAGAACTAAAGAATATTATTTATTGTGGAAAAATATTTTGTGAAACAACAATTGATATCTCTGAGACAAATGGAAATCATAATATAAAATTATTAATGATAAAAAATCTAAGAGAAAAAATACAAGCTATTAAATCAAAAGATAGATCCAAGATAAAATATGTTCATATAGGAGCAATCCAGATCTTGATAAAAAGCACTTTTGGAGAAGGAATTAATAGTCCTTTAAAAATTGCTTTGGTGGATTGTAGAATCCAATATATTAAAGATTCTATCATCACTTTGATTGAAGGAAACTTAGCTTATACCTAAGTTAATATTTAATTTACTGCATACCCCAACATAGATGTTTCCTTAGATACTAAGAATCTAGACTTATCCATGAATTTTTTTATAATTTTGAAAGAAAAGATCTGATGCAAAAAGGAGACAAAATTTTTAGTCTCACATACTGTATTAGTTATGCTTTAAATAATTCACATCATTCAATAGAATTTAGAAATTATGAATATATTAATATTACAGAATTGTTTCAAGAACTTGAAAAACCTTTTAAGATAGAAAGAAACAAAATCAAAGAATTACCTGATTCTTGGGTTAAAGAAAAAAAGTATAATGCCTAAGCCACCTTTGAGCAGAGAAAGAGATTATGAAGAAGAACTCAATAGATTAGCCGAAGAAGAGAATATCTTTTAGAATAGGGTAAAAATTAATATGGACAATGTTCAAGAACAATTAAGATATAAAATAGTGATGCTAGAAACAATAGAAAACTTGATTAACTATATGTATGAATTAAGAAGAATAATTGTTTTTTATCCATCTCCAAAATACAACTATTTTCATGAAAAACAAATAGATGAATTAATTAATCTATCTATAATATTAGAAAAAAAAATCTGAATTTTGAGATTCAAAATTACTGAGTATATTTATTTCCTGGAACAAATTTATACTAAACTTTAAAACATAGTCATGAAAGAACGATTTTTATATCTTATCAGGCAAAAAATATTTTCACTGCAAGAAATAGAAGACTATGATATAATAGGTGATGGTAGTGTAAGAGAAATTGAAGAAAGATTTAATTATTTCAATAATTTAATATACAGATTATAAAATATTAAGACATGGATTTCAAATATTATTGTTTAATATTGCGGTTGTGCACCATAAGAAATTGGTATCAGAGCTAAGGGTTTATTCCTTATGCTCTTAAAATAAAAGCAAAAATAAAAATTATTTTTAAAAGAATTAAGAAAACAACTTAAGGAGAGGATAGATTATGGAAGAATTACATAATTTAAAAATTGAAGTAACAGAAATAAAAAACAATACTCCCTCCGAAATGTCAAAAAAAAAAAAAAAAAAAACAATACTCCCTCCGGTCCATATTATAAGCACCATTTTTGTGAGAGAGAAAGGGTGCTTATAATATGGAGCGGAGGGAGTATCATAGAAATAATGGAATTAATAATAAAAATAAAAAAAAAGGAATGAAATATAAAATGAGTTAAAAAAAGCAGCGGTTACTCTTGAAATTGAAAAAATAAAACAAATTTTATATATGAATTTACCTCAAGAGATAAAAGAAAATAATAGATAAAATTATCATAGATAAAATAGAAAATAAGATAAAAAAGGAAATTATAGATTGTCAACAAGTTGAAATTTCCTAATTTTCCAGAAATATATAATGAAGAACATTTAGGAAATGAATATTAGCGAAAGAAATTGTATTACGTTAGTTGAACTCATACAAGATGCCTTAAGCATAGAAGATATACCCTGTTGAAAACCTATAATAGAAAGAAAAGTAGAAAAAGTTATCAACAAAGTTGAAAATCCTACTCCAATAAGTACAAAAATTGGTGTTATACAAGACCATAAATTAATATTAAGCGTATTTAGAAAAATTATAAAAGCATTAGAAGAAAGTAAATAAAAATCAAATAAAAAAAAGGCAAAAACCTTTTGGACTGTTAGATTAATCAATAATTCAACAATCTAGACTCAAGGAAAATCAGGAGCCAGTTCCCTCCACAAAGTCAGAGAAGCCAAATCCCTCTTAGAGTGTGTTTGTTTTGATGGATTCACGGGAGAGAGATTTTGGGGAGAAAGATTTTGGAGAGAAAACTTGAAAATCACCTTGTTTGGATGGATTCAGGGGAGAGAGATTTTGGGAAGAAAGATTTTGGAGAGAAAACTTGAAAATCACCTTGTTTGGATGGAGAGAAAACATGGGGGAAAAGAAAACATAAGTGGGACCCACTCCTAAATATTTTCTCTCCATTTTAGGAGAGAAAACTAGGGAGAGAAGGAGGAAAAACTAAATCCGTGGGTAAGATTACTCATTTGTTCTTCATTTATTCACTTTACTTGATCGTTTTTTTTAAATTAATTGGAATAAAATAAAACATTTTTTTCAATGAAAAAACTTTTTTTTATATATATTTGAACTCAGAATTTGTATAATGTAATAAAGAATTGAAGTAAATAAAAATCTTTAATTATGTTAAATATACATACATATGAAAAAGAAAAATATATTTATTTCTATTCTGTAAAATAAGGATATAATTGTCTTTTGATAAATTTATTGTTTTCTCTCTTCCCACTTTTCTCTCCAACCAAACAAAAGAAAAAAAAAAACTCAACTTTTCTCTCTTCCCAATTTCTTCACATTTTCTCTCGTACCAAACAACTATAAAATCTACTCATTTTCTCACCATTATCTTTCTTCCCTGTTTCTCTTTTCTCATTTTCTTTCTTCTCATTTTCTTTCTTACAACCAATCATAACATTAACATCCAAAATAAAATGGAAAAGTACCGTCACCCCACGAGGCTACGAGCCCTCACATCACATTGAATGTGGCATTGTAAGGTATCATTGCCGGACTCATACCCAAGGGCCAAGCAACGTGTTAAGTTACCTTTTCCAATACTAAATGAAATTTAAGATCAATTTTTTTTTTTAAGATAAATGTAGTAATAAGTGTCATTCATGCATTTGATAAGAAGTTAAATATATTAAAAATTTATCAAAAATGTGATTTTTTGTATTTTCGAAACATGAAAAAATGCACACACTTATGATTATTTTTCCATTATTAATATCATTAATAGGTGCTCTAACAAGACTTTTTTTTTTTAAATAGTGGAGTATTGAATTATTTAGATCATCATTTTTAATCTTAAAATTATGTAAAATAATTTTTTAATACTGAATGATTTATATATACTTTTAAAAATGTTATTAACTATGTTTAATTTGGTGTTAAAAAATATTCATAAATATTTTGATTATGTAATTATTAAATTTTTATTATTTAAAAACGTATTATAGACTATAGTATGTTAAATAATTTGTAAAATATTGTGAACGAAAATTAAAAAAAAAAAAGAAAATGAAGCAGAAGAAGTTTAGTTGGGTAGCTGCTGAAGAAGAAGTCCGGTGGCTGAAGAAGCAATTGGTTATATGTGTGGTCGAAGAAAGGAGGAATTATTGTGTGGTCCTGGACACATCTACACCATTGATTTCATTAAATATTTATATTTATAATTAATTAATAATACATCTAATGGTACGAATGTTGGACCATACAATAATTTTCCCGAATAAAGAGAGAAAGACATGAGAGAAGCAGAGAAGAGGAAGAAAAGCTGGGTCAAAACAGGAAATGTATTCTCTATCTAACATAATGTTACTCTAACATTAATGTTAAAACACTAAAATCCAAAACAAGAAATTTTGATCTTATTTAGTTATGAATTATGGATCGATACAAGGGAGTTACTATCATGCAATCCAAAATTGGATGGTTGCTATGCAACTTTTTCTTAAACCTAGTTAAAATTAGGTTTTTGCAATTTAGTCCAATATAAAAAGTAAATTAAAAATTTAGTCCTTTGTACCTATAGACAAATTATAACTTTTAATTTAAAAAAAAATTAAAAGTAGTTAAAATTAGTCACTTGTGTAAAAAGGCTTAATGCAAGTGACTAAATTTAAAATTAAAAATTATAATTTGTCTATAGGTACAAAGGACTAAATTTTTAATTTGCTTTTTATGTTGTACTAAATTGCAAAAAACTAATTTTAACTACTTCAAATAATGACATGGCATATGTGGCAACTTCTTATTGGTTTAAGAAAAGGTTGCATAGCAACCATCCAATTTTAGATTGCATGATAGAAATACCCTTGATATAAATATGGCACCATGTCGCCGTTCCAATGGAAAAACCGATGAATTGGATCTCTGATCGGTATAATATATTTATTTAATCATTTGTGCATTAAATCGGATAAAATCAGTAAAAATCGATCGGAATTTTGGTAAACCATCAAACTGGCCTGAGTTTTGTGAACCGGGTAGGTCCTTTTCTTTTTAAATGTAAAATCCTAAAACCACATCATTTTACGAATTTTTTTAAAAAGAAACTTAATTTTTTTTTGGTGTTAACTACTAAATTTTTTAAGTTTGATTTTAGAATTATGAAGTTTAAAGTTTAAACTCTAAACTTGTTAAATAGTTGAAATGTATTTGGTTGTTATGGATGTTTGTTTATTAAAAATTTAGAGTAAACTACTATAAGTTATAGATTTTAAATTTGAGTATTTCTTTTAATATAGGTATTCTTATATGAAAATATATATTGTACCCGAGTTAATCGGTATATATTCATGCGATTTAATTACTCCTATTTATAGATCACATTCTAGAAGAATTTTTTAGTTCTATTTATAAGTCACTTTGTATTTTCTAGAAAGCATTTATTGTTATTTTCTTATATTTGTTCTTTATCCATTAACGAGAAATAATACATTGTGAAATTTTCAATGCAAATTAAGATGGTAAAATTGTAATGTTAAAGTATTTTTTTTTAATTTCAAAAAAATCTAATTAACTTCCATGATACGTGTGATATGGTTAAATATAACCTATAAATAAAAGGAGAATGCTAGGCACATGTTAAGAAACGATAGTAGTAAAAAAATCATTGAAAAATATAGTTTTTGAGATTTTCGAGAGAAACCATAACGTGGATTTAGGATTAATTTTTCATGTTTATTAACCTTAATAAGTAATCTATGGAAACTTGTAAGCAAGATCTAAATAAAATTAGAGGAAATATTTTAGTGGCTAAAACACTTAACCAATAAAGCACTGCCGTGAACGATTTGATCACTTTTATGATTTTAAATTTTAATAACATTACTGTAATGGACCGGTTATAAATATGGGAAACTGGGAGAGGGAGTCAAAATAGTCGGTATAAATACTCATCCTAAAAAAAATAGTACCGGAAAAGACCCGTATTTAAAATAAAATGTTGGAAATTTCTAACATGCAACCTAAAATTGGATGGTTGTTATACAACCTTTTAGTAAACTAATAAGAAGTTGACACCTAAGACATGTGTGTTATGTCATTCCTTAAAGTAGTGATTTATAATTTTTACAATTTAGTCCAACATAAAAAAAATTAATTTAATTTAGTTCTTTGTACCTATTAGCAAATTAATTTAACACCTGTTGTTATAATCACCTATAGTTTTAATCTATGTTATAATTTGCTAATAGGTATAAATGACTAAATTAAATTAATTTACTTTTTATGTTGAACTAAATTGTAAAAATTATAAATCACTACTTCAAGGAATGACATGGCACACATGTCTTAGGTGTCAACTTTTTATTAGTTTACTAAAAGGTTGCATAACAACCATCCAATTTTAGGTTGCATGTTAGTAACTCCCTAAAATGTTTTTATTTAATTTTTATTAAGAAATGTGTTTATTGATTACTGTAATTTATATTCTCTGGTCTTATATATAAACCCAATCTGAAGACTTTTTTCCTTAATATAAATTTCATTTCTAAATTCCAATTTTCATTGTCATTAATTAAATTTTTTTCACAAACATTCACTTTTACTCAATATTTTTAGATTTCTAATAATAGTTATAGGTATACGTTTGAAAAACTATACCAAATTTTATATTTTCAATATCATTAACAATACTATCTAACTTTCTTAAAAAATTGTAAAAATTGGTAATTATAATAAAGACAGGAAAAAGTAGTGAGAGTAGTTTAAGAATGAAAAAAAAAAAAAAAACAGAAATAAAAAATTACCAAAAAAGATTAAATTAAAAAAATATGCATATACCTCAAAATAGCAAAAATGTCAAAATCATGCAACAAGGAAAAAAACGTACGAATGAAGGTAATATAATAAAAGTAGTAAAGTACCTGATTCCAATTCAAGAAAGGTATTCATTATAATACCATCAACAAGATGAAATTTTTGGGCACGTTGAACGAGTTTTCGGAAAACTATGCTGGATCGAAAATGAAAAGGAAGAGGGAGATCTCTGCTATGAAGAGGCACACAACCAGGAAGCTGAATAAGTTCTTGTGGGTCCCTATGCTCCTTAGAAAGCATCTCATCTATCTTTGTTGAGTTAAGGTACATAGAAAGCATCATAGCAGACTGTGGCAGGTATATGTAAGACGAGAGGTTGTGTTCTCTAGCAAGATCAAGTGCATCATGTGCAAAAACATCAACAACCAAAGCTGCAACATAGGTTGTTCTTGAACATAAGGACTTTAGTTCTTGTTTTATATAGGGTAGAGAGAGAGTTACTGAGAGTTCAATTTGGACAGCAAGGGGAGTATCTTCTGCCACGTGTTCGGTGCTGATTGGGGGAAGGAGAATGGAATGAATGGTTGGTGGAAGGGTTTGAAGGTATGCTTTGGAGGAAGAAGGAGTTGTACCAACTGAGGGGATGAGGCATGTGACTTGAAACTGTGGGTGGAGATGAAGAAGGAGTTTGGAGAACTCAAGGATTGGGACAAGATGGGTGAACCCTGCACTGGGAACTACTGCTATGTGAGGTTTTTCCATGGATACCACGATGTGATCACGGGTTGATTTTTTGGACGGAATTATTATTTGCAATCTCTTATGCTTTGCTGAATGATTTGCGAAAGATGAGAATTTATCTAGGAATTTTCCTGAATAGAGTCGCTATCTTCTTCCCATAAGTTATGTTTTTTAGGTTTTTTTATTGGTTTAATTATGTCACAAATCCATAAAGTTTGTGGTGTTTTTATTACATATCCTTAAGCTAACATGTAACATCATAATCCTAGTAAAACGCATAAGGTTGGACATGTGGTACCACTTGATGTCACACGGGCGAAAACGATTTCTCTCTTCAATGCTTTTTTTTCTTTAACTAAAAAAATAAAAATATTAAGCTTTTTAGTTTTTTAATTTAAAATAAAGAGATCTTCGCCTACGTGGCATCACGTGCCTAACATTTTGCGTTTGACTAGGATTTCGATGTTACATGTCAGCAAAATTGACCAGAATTGGTAGTAGGAGTATATGACAAACCCAAAAATAACTTCGGGAAGTCAGACACTGAAAAAAAAAACATTAAGGGTATCTGGTAAAAATACCCCAAACTTCAGGGAATTGTGACATAATTAAGCCTTTTTTATTTTGTCTTATAAATTAAGTTCTTTTATAAATTCAATACTCATTTGTACTTTTTTTTTCAAAGTATATCCTTATTTATTGTATTCTCTTTTTCATTACCTATTTTTCCATATCTCTTCAATATAATCTTAATACATTTATTATTTCACTCTCTCCTATTATTAATTGAGGGTAATTTAGTCAAAATATATCAAATTTTTACATCATTTACTCATTCTTAACCTATGAGCAAAAGCTCAAAAGAACTTAACTTCAAGGAGGGAGTATTATTCTTTATTCATCTATCCCACTTTTGTTTTTGTGCAATAAGGGTATCCTCCAGCCAATGACCGAAAACTAATCCCCTCCGAGGTGTAGAGATAGCATTGGCAATTAGGGGCAATGGGCGGGCATGGGTCGGGCCCGCAATCGCCCGCATTTTTAACTACTGGGCATGGGCAACATGTTTTGATTTTAGGGTGGGAAATCCATGCCCTGCCCGTCCACGTTTTTTTGAAGGCGGGCATGCAAGCCACCCATTTTTTTCCAAATTGAAAAAAAAAATTAGCATTAAAATAAATTACCAAAATAAAGTAAATTACCAAAATAAATTGAAAAATAAATTACCAAAAACAATATTACATAATTAGAAATTCAGAATTCAAAAAGGAAAGAAAAATCCAAAATAAGGAAGAGGAGGAACTGCAGCAGCCAGCAGCGAACCGAGAGGCTGAGAGGCGAGAGTAGCAATGAAGCAGCAGCACCAACGAAGCAGCAATAGCGACCAGTGTAACGCCCACGGAATTTATCCTCGAAAATTATAAGTGTTGTATGGCTAAAATAGAATATAATGCATGTTTTATATGTTAATATGAATTCTTATATTAGGAAAATTGAAATAAAAGATTTATAGCATTAGACTCAAAACAACCGTTGGATTTGAAGATAAGTATGTTAGGGAGCTTATCTCCAAATTTGAGCAAGATCCAACGGTTAACGAAAAAGTTATGGCAGTTTGAATGCAATGCTTTGATTTTGCAATATGGATATCGATATGCATATGCCCATGTCGATATTGGACATCGATATGCACTAGAGGATATCGATATCCACGAGTCTTCTAGTTCAGAAGTAAGTCGGTTTAATTCGTGTGGCTGAGAATTAATCACGTTTTTCATCCCCCAATTACCACAAATATCACCTGAGAACTGTTTGGGCATGAAAGGGACACTTAAGGGCGGTCTAATTGCTTAAAATATAGAGAGTTGCATGCAAAAACCCTAGAAATCCCAAGAACTCTGCTGAAAACGTGTGTTTGCTGTCATCACTTTGTGCCCTTCGTTTTCTATGATTCAAACATCAAAACTTAACAAATCTTATACCAAATCAAAGCTCTTGTTGCCCTCTTCAAGTTGATACTAAGTTCAGTGAGTTTGGTGATCTGTGGAGAAAGAAATCAACCTGTGAAAGTTGGTGTATGAAACTGAAAGTTGGATTTCAGATTCAAGAACCTGTCTTTCTTCAATTCGTGTGGTAAGCTCAAGTGTTTTTGTAGCATCAAACTTGTCTTATTTTCAAGCTTTCATATCCTAGTCTTGATTCCAGTCCTTGATCACCATTTATTTTGCTTTATTGTGGGTGATCAACACTGATTTTAGGGTGTTGTTTAACTGAAAACAGAGTTTGTTGCTGAACCAGAAAAGTTGGGATTTTTCTCAACAAAACCAATCCTTTCCAATCAAAGCAAGTCTGAATCATTCCAAATAGGTAAGGGAGAAGTTAACCGGGTGCTAGAATAATAATCGGATGGCTAGAGGTATAGGAGTTCTCATGAACTCAAGGGCAAAAGTAGGAAAATTGACAACTTGCTATAGGAAAATGACTTGGAGGTCATTCTAGCATAATTTTTGAATTTGAACAAAGTATATATGATGATTAATGGCTGGACTAATGAAGAAACTTGGCTGTAATGAAAGGAAAAATGAAAATCATAGGTTAAGTTGTGAATTTTCATTGTTGATGCATAATACTTGAATCCTCTATGAAGTTGATGCTATGGTTGTTGAATTTATGCATGAACAGGTGTATTTGTACTTGATATTGATCTGTGATAGGTTGAGAATGGTTAAAGTGAAGTATATTAAGATTTGGTATCTCAAAACTCAAATCAGAATGCAGAAAAACAGGGTGGATAATGTAACATCCCGAATTTTAATTCAAATAATATTTATAATAATGATAAGATTTGGAAGTAAGGACTATTCTAAAAAGGATGTAAAATGATGGATTAGGAGTTCTTTGAATGCCATAAAGGAATCAAGAAGCATTGGCATCAAAAGGGAGGTTGAAAGATGAACAAAAGAGCGTTAGAAGCGATGTTTTTGATGTTATAAACACCCTATATTAGGAAATTCAAAATAAAAGGTTTACAACTCTAAACACAAATTCCACCGTTGGATGTGAAGTAGGATAGGTGAGGAAGTTTGCTTTAAAATTTGAGGAAGATCCAACGGGTAACGAAGAAGTTATGGCCTTCCAAAGTCTGGATGCTGCAAAATTGTGCAGCTTAATCGCCTCTTAATCGATTAAGCTGCAATTTAATCGATTATTAATCGATTAAGAGCTGTTGCAGTGGAAAAAAAATAAAGGTGATCCACACGTGAATTCTTGCCAAAAACTCGAATTTTCTCTCTCTAGGGCACAAAATCTCTCATCCCAAATCCATCAAGCCTCAAGGGAATCACTCCAAAACCCACCATCAAGTCTCTCTTGGTCTCTCCAAGTAAGTATGCATGTTCTTGATTTCATTTCTCTCTCTTTAATTTGGATTTTCTCTCTCTCTCTTCCCACCTCTTGGTGAAGCATGCATTTCCCTTGTTTTGTGTCACAATCTCTTCATTGTTCTCATTTCTATGACTTAGGGAAGAGTATCATCACTCTCTCCATCTTCTTGGCTTGGGAGCTCTTTGTTTTGGGAGCGTTCGGAGCTAAAGCTTGGGTTTTTCCACTTTCCCTCTCTTTGGGTAAGGTAAGGGGTTTCATTACCAGTCCTTAAGGGGTGTATTTCAGGGTAGTTATATCTATCGCTAGGACCGGGGGAAATGTTAATTGCTAACGAACCTTAGGGTAAACTGCTAATAATGAAGAAAGATAGATGGAGTAAATAGGGGAACCAAATAGTGATGAATAAAAAGGTAAGTAACAGAATAACTAATTAATTAGATTGGTAGGGTGTGGCAAAAGAATAGAAATGGTGAATAGGGAAATAAATTAGAAATGAACAAATGAGAGTAAAGAGAATTAAAGTATAATTGTATGTGGTAAAATCAGGTAAAAGTTAAACGGAATTGGTAGACAAAATAATGACAAATAATATGGACAATTAATATTGGATAAATATGGTGATGTATCGTAGGCCTTCGATTTGGGGGAGACGATACATCGTAAAATTGGGGTTGTATTGTAGGCCTTCGATTTGGGGGAGACAATACAACGAAACTGGGGCGATGTATGTAGGCCTTCGATTTGGTGGAGACATACATCGTCGATGGTGTATGTATGTAGGCCTTCGATTTGGTGGAGACATACATACACCGTAAATAAAAAGGAAAAAAAAGGAAAAAGGTAAGGGGATATAACGGGATTTATTTGGAAACGGGGAAAATAATTAAAAAGGAAAAATGGAAAAGGAAATGGAAAAGGGTAATGAAAAGGAAAAATGGATAATAGAGTGGACATTGAGAAATGAAATAAGAAGGTGAACAATGAAATTGATATAGGAATTAAAGGACATAAATAAGGAGAATAATTATGGAAATGCTAAACATAAACGAATAATGGTAAACAGATAAAGGATGAAAATAAGAGGACCGGAAATGAAGAAAAAGAAATAGGTTAGTTAGAAAGAGAGTGAATAGAGAAATTAGGGTGATTAGGAAAAAAAAATGAGTAAAAAGGATAGAGCGAAAGTAATGAGGAATAAGAATAATTAGAGGTTAGGGATTATTTAAAAGGAAACAATTAAAAAGAAAAAGAATTAGGAAACAGCTAGGAAGTAAAAAGGAAAATAAGAGCATGAGTTAAGTAGTATAGCATAGGCTTGAATGGTCTTGGTGTGTCGTATATATCTGCTTAGAAATCTCTCTTTTAAGTTCTGTGTGATGCTTCCCCTGTGTGGTTAATATTTTTCAGGTACACAAGTGGAGCATACACCAGTGCTGGCCGAGAAGGATTTTAAGTTCCACTACGTGGAATGTATTCTACATATTTTGAGTGGATAATTATTTATTGTAAATTATATATGAATTAGTAGTTTGCCCTGAAATTGCATTAATCGGGCGTTAGGATCTGTTACGACTTTAAAACTGTTGTTGTTTATGTTTTTTTTAAACAATTCTGGGCTGACAGGTTTTTCGAAGAAAATTTTTGGGAAGTCCGGAAAACAGAGGAAACTCTGCTGGATTTTCGTAAAACCTTTTAAAGGAATTTAGGTGTTAAAAAGAAATTTTCAAACTCCGATTTTAGTAAAACCTAAGATTATCTAATAAATGTGAGAGTGTTACAGATATCGATATCCAGCAAGAGGATATCGATTGTGCATATCGATATCCATTATGGGACATCGATACTGCATATCAATATGCACTAGGGGATATCGATATCCATGCCTCAATTTTATTAGAAATCTGAATTTTTACATCCTATTTGATTGGAGACTTTTTAATCAAATGGAATGACTCTAAAAGCCGAAAATACCAAACCTTAATGTACTTGGCTTCAACCTATTATAATTGGAAATTGTGAATGATGACTTTGATGATGAAATGAGTTACTTTGAGAATGAATGATTATGAAACGAATTCATAATGAAAAGTGGAACTAAACTCATTTGCATTCGCACAAGGAGTTGTGGATGGTAAGATAGGACATCAGGAAAGTCGATTTCCACTCTAGGAATTAGAATTTCCTAGAACTGGTGCGAGAATGTTGCAGAGGTTAGGTTCGACGGTGACTCGTCTGTAACCATTGGGAATTATTATGGGTAAAACGGTCCTATGGCGAGGGGGTTCTGCAGACTTTTCTCGGGATAGTTTTGCTTAACCATAATATATTCTATCGGCCTCTAGGGACATATCATGACTGCGAAGGACGGCCTTTGGCAATGATCTCACCCTAGCGAAAGGGTACACATAGATAAGTTGTGTGATCTGTCGTAGAGAAAGGCGTTTACTCCCTGTTGCTTTCCTTGATTAGAGAGAATATGCTGAATTCATTAGAATTGAATTCAATCGACGAGAATGATACTGGATCCAGACTAGAAAGACGAGATGAGCATTCATGCATCATGCCACTTAATTCCAAGATAATTATATGATAAATTGGGTGTGCCATGAAGTATGCATTTTACCTGATTACTTGATTACTTGTGATTGCTATTTCTAGTTCTGATAGATTATTATTTTATTATGTGCTTCGGCTATGACTGACTCCCTGCCCTTTTGTTGTCAGGTGATGGCCCAGAATCCATTCTGTGTCGAGATGAGGTTCATTCCCCAGGGGGAATGGCATAGGCGGGGCGGTAGTCTGTTCCTCGAGGGGATGGTGGAGGTCCTGCTCCGTCGTCTGAACCCTCTTCCCCACATGCGTTCTTTGAGGACTACTGTTCCGGTGGTTCTCATCATCCGTGTCTTCCCCGATTAGGGCGGTTGATGTAGGACTATGTTTATGTTTATGTCTTTTGGAGTTGTCACCAATGCTCTGGGTCTTTATTTTGGATGTAGAATATTGTGAAATAGGCTAACTGACCTAGAGTATCACTTGAACTAATATTTTGGTGTGCTGAAAGTATGTGAAAAGCTATGCTTTTGCTGATAAAACTCTGATGTGTATCAAGAACTGGTTAACAATGTATATGATGGAAATTATTTTCCATCTCTTTGTGATTGATGTGTTGATTTAGTAATGGCTTAGGTTTATTTTCCTTAAAGGCGAAAAATTAGCTCACATTTTTATAAAAGAATTAGAATAAGGGAAATAAATCCGGGTCGTTACAACCAGCAGCAGCACCAACGACCAGTGAAGCAGCAACAGCGAAGCAACGAATCAACGAATCGGTGGCGCCCTTGGCCAAAACCTTAGCAACGATGCAAATTGCAATGAGAGGAAGAGAAAGTGTGAAAAGTGAAGAAAACCCTAGCAGCAGCTGCTGAGAATGTGAGATTCGGGTTGGGGTAATTTTGTTGGGCCACTAGCAGCCAATCGGTTTCTTAGTTGGGCCACTAATTTTAGTGTTTTTAACATGGCCCGCGGCTGACCCGCTTACAGCCCTAAAATGCCCGTAAATTAAGCGAGCGGGCAAGCTCGACCCTAATTAAAAAATGGGCTACCAAACTAGGCCATGCTCAAATTTTTTGCAGGTGGGCTGGGCCCTAATTGCCAATACTACGTAAAGATCACGTAAGTGAGTTTTGCCTCTACCAACAAAGCATTATACATACCCAAAGCAGGGATCAAACCCCTGACATCATGGTTAATGAACTCAACTATCTGCCAACTGTGCTGGGCCTTATTGGTTCATCTATCCCACATTTTAATGTTAAAATGCTAACTTTTATTTTGTGCTGGATTTATATTTTTTTACTTAATTTATTATCTAAATGTAGTTTTATTATTAGTTGTATGGATGATTGGTTTTGATGGTAATGAATGCACATGAAGTGTTCGATAAAATTTCTTTTTGTGACTAATTCCTATTAACATTATTTTTGGTTGTGCATATTTTTGAAAAATTAACATCATACATCAGTTTAAGTTGTGGTTTGAGGTGATATGCTATAAAAATTCGTGTTGGGATTAATTTTTCTTTTTTGCAATTATTTCCTTTGATTTTAAAGTTTTAACTGTTAGGTAGTTGTAACAAGTAGTGCTTCTAAAAAAGCCACTAAATGCATGGTAAGATATGGTGTTTCTTTTTTATTCCAAATTTCATATATCTATTCAAGTTTTAATTTTTTTGTGTTTGTTCATATTTTATGCAAGATCCCCAAGATTTTACCCTTCTCCACCTTCTTTTCTTTCATCTATAAATAGGCATGGTTTCTCCAAGAGTTCTTCACACCCAAAGTTGTTGAAGCATGTACACTTCGTGCAAAACACTTGCCTTAAGTGTTTGTACAATTCTCATACACTATAGTTCATGTTCTTTACTGAATTCTTCAAGACAAAGATGGTTTCAAAACTTTGTTTTTGATTGTGGAGCTGACTTTAGAGACAAAGTTTGGTAAGGAAACTCCACTAGTTTCTTTCAAATTCGTTTTTAACATCAACATGGGATATCCCATGATTGATTCTAACCCTTGTTTCGGAATTTTTGGCATATTCGTATTGAAATTCCTTAATGAAGTTGGCTTGGCGAACCTGTCTCAGTTTCTGGTGTTGCTATGTTTAGAGTGGAATTTTGTAGGATTTTCTTAAGAGCTAGGACTGTAACTCTTCACTGAGGTAAGGGAGAAGTTAATTATATTGCTCAGATTTTGATTAATTGATTAGAAGTGTAGAAAGATCTTCCTTAGCTCAAGGAAATTGTATGATGCAAATTGAACTGGACATGAAGCTTGGAGGCTTGTCCTATAATAACTCAGACTTGAACATGTTCTAATAGTTGTAGATGAACAAAAAATAAGCTCGAAATGAATGTTAAATTTGATTCTTCAACTATGTCATGTTATAAGTGATTTTACAAGAAAAAGTGATTATGGAATAGGTTCAGACAAAACACCTTAACTAAGTTGAAACTGATGCTAAACAAGTCTTATATGCTTTATATGAACTGAAGTTAGAATAGTTGTTGATAGATTATGTTCTTCCCAATGCAGACAGAAGTCCCCTAGATAGGGCAAAGGTCCCTTGTCTAGGAGAAAAGTCCTTCTGAAGGATGTTTAGTCTAAAAAGAGTATGCTCTTGGTCCTACGTACCCGTTCGAACTAGGTTCTGGGGATCAAGACTACGTAGTTCTATCAGGCACATTGATATTGTGAATCATGGGTGAAGGGAGATAGATTTAGGCTATCCTTAAAAGTAATTAATGGTTATGTCCCTTACTCTTGGGAGGTTTGTGTGGTCAAAGCTCTCCTTCAAGTGTTAGGCCTTTTGCGAAGGGCAACAAGCTTCAAGGGCTGATGAGCCTTCAGGTGGGGTTGGATGCAACTGTCACCTTCTACTTAGGTAGCACGAGAAAGGTCTTACTGCTCTAGAACTTCTTTAAGGAAGAGTGATGAGACGTTCTCTATCAAGGGCGGAACGTAGTATCTCTGTCCTTATACGACATGTACAGGACATAATATTTGTACTATGTGAATATGATATTTCTCTGTGTATTGAGGGAATACTTGGATGTGACTGGTTTCTTGAGTGCCAAAGTAAGTTTTACATTTAGCCCCTTACATAGGACTAGTATTTATAAGACCAGGGAGGTTTCCCCAGTCTGATGTATTCTCTTGATGAATCCTGCTATATCAGTGAGGGATCTTCTCATGATCTTATCTTTAAGGAGATAAACGATGATCTTCTATTATTCTGGATAATCTAGGGGTAATCTGCTATCAATCCGTTATAAAGTGTTCTAATCTTCTGGAGATTGAATTTATCGAATAAGTCTCGTGGCCTTATTCATCATTAGGACTTCATCTGAACTCTTCAATGGTTTTTCGAGCTCGAGGTCTTCAATTGGGGATGGTTAGAGTTTGAACAATCTTGTCAAGGTCTTTCTAGAGGACATAATAGGTCTTCTAGGGTCCTTTTGTAGGGTAACTGTCCTTTAGCCGATGAAAGGTCTGAAACATATTAGATTAATTTTGAGTTTTGGTATGTGAAATGTATGAAATGAATGATTATGTCTTAATTATGTGTTCATTGAAATTCATTATGATTACTTGCCAATTGAGTTTGTAATAATATAGTTCAATATATGCCATATATGTTGTAAAAGGCTGTGGAAATGTTGGGTTTTGATTCTATAAGAATTTGATATGTAAAACCCAAGTTTCAGTGCTCATATTGATATTATAACCGGTTATCAGGAGGCCATAACCGGTTATGGAAGAAAAATTTAATTAAAAACTTAATTGGATTTAATTTATATATTGAATTTTATAAAATCAAATAACAATTACTTAAATACAATTATCATTATTTTAAATGAGTATGATGAATGTGCATAATTGAATAAAGAAATGTGCATTCATGCATGGTGTTATAGGTGTTAAGATAGGAGACAGGAAAAGACACCTGAAAGATTATGCTAATCTAAATTGAAAATGTTATAGGGATTCGGTTTATGGCAGTGATTTGCCAAATAACCGCTGGGAATTATTATGGGTAGAATGGTCCTATGATAGGTAGGTCTCGCCGATCTCACCTGGGATAACTCTGCATAACTATAATACATTCTATCGACCTCTTAGACATATGTTGACTGATTGAGGACAGTTTTTGTTATGGCCATGTCCCTGTGTTGATTAAACAATGTGAATTGTGTAATGACATACAAGGGTGCAAGACATTAACTCTCAATTGCTTTTTCCTGAATTAAGAATTAGATTGATATTCAAGAAGAGATGTGTATTGGATATAATGGAATAGAGATTAGCATATTCATACATCATGGCACGATTATAAGATTTTAATAAAGTTGTGTATAAAATGGGTAGGCTTATTACATTTTTGGTCCTTTATCTTATTTTGAAGATTCACCTTGGTCCTTAATCGTTTTTTTACTTATTTTGGTCCTTTATGTTTTTCAAAAACTTTAATTTGATATTTTTTTATCATAGCAATATTAGTTTCATCGTAATATTCATACCCATAATCGAAAAATGACAAATGTTGCCGAAATTTGGAAATATTCCAAACCACCACCCAATAAAAATAGGAATAGTGGTACTGCTTCACAAATGATGGAGCAATTTGACACGCGATAGGGTTGATTGATATGGATAGAAATGACAATGTGATAAATGTTTGAACGGAGATGATATTAGGAGCTCTATCGAGATAGAGGCGCAGAAATATTTGTTAAGATCTATCAATGAAATGTAAAAAGTGTGAATATTATGAGTAAAACTAACATTATTATTACGGAAGGACCATATTAAATTTTTTTAAAAAAATATAAAGGACCAAAATAAGTCAAACTAAAGATTAAAGACCAAAGTGAATCTTGAAAATAAGATAAATGACCAAAAATGCAATCAAGCCAAATGGGTATGCTCATGCATTATAATGGCAAGGAACATGATATAACAAGGACTTACTCCCTACCCTTAATTGTGTTTTAGGTGATTATAATGGCAAGGAACATGATATGCTTTGAGATCCGCGCTTTAGCTAGGGGCGACTAAGAGTATGACGGACGTAGGGCCACCTTTGAAGGCGATGTCGAGATCATAGTTCGACATCCCAATCCTCGGTCTAGGATGCATCCACGACAAATGAGAATCGCGATGATGTTCACTCAACATGTGCCCCCAGCCTACTCTATCACCATCCTGCACCACGACCACCACCTGAAAGAAGATTAATGGCCTTTTGCAGGAATCCTCTTCAAGCTTCTGGTGGTCGTGTTGTGCCCGAGAGACCTCCTACACCAATGGTTGTACGTAGGGTGAACTTCACTCCTTCACCGGAGTATATCCCTATCAAAGGGTACCCTCGGAGGTGAAAGTGAGGAGGAAGATGAAGACCATGTAAAGGATCTCAACGAAAGGGATGACAAGGTAGTGGAGAATGCCGATGGGTTTAGGTGGAGGGGTGAATGATATGTGTGTATGGATGGGTCGTACTGAGCTAACATCTCCTGTATGTGTATATATATAAATAAGCGTTTTTGTAGTTTAGTGGTTCTGTAAATAATAACATATATTAGTATTAGTATTTTATCTGTTTGGTGTCAGGGGGAGTGTCCTAATTCCTCTTCTAACAAAATTCTGTAAATTATAAATAGGTTGTAAATATTTTTGGAGTAATGTAAATAAAGTTAGTGCTTTTCCAAGAATATGTTTTAATTGAATTTTCGTATTATATATATATATATATATATATATATATATATAAATGGCTTTAAAAATTAGTAGTTTAATTTGGGGCGTTACACATCCCATTTGATGAATCTCATGTCATATGTAGTTCAGTGTTTGGCAAAAGTTTTGAATGTGATGTTATTTTCATAACACATGCATTGCTCTTTAGCTTTCTGAATTGAATTGATGGATGTATACTTACCTATTTTAAAGAACTTTATTTGCAGTTATTAGATTGTTAAAGTACATTGTTTAATTGATATCATATATTTAAAAGTTTTGAGAATTTGTAAGTCTTATGATGCACATACAACTGCACTTATAAGCAAGGAGCTAAGCAACCGTGCTTTGTTGGATTATATATAAAATAATCGAACTACAATTCCCTTTTCTTTTATGTGGTCTCTATTATCGTTTGTAATTCCTCTACACTCAAAGCTGCATTGCTCATATGAATGTTAGCACTTGTGATATTATTTGGTGTTCTTGTAACTTGGAATAGATTTGAGATCTTAAACACTAATTTGAGGAAACTAATGTTGGTTTTGAACTTTTGATACAATTTTTAAAGTATTTATTTATGCTTTGATGGTCATTGATGTTGGTTATTGATTTATTTTTATTTGTCTCATTCATTCTCTTACATGTCTATAATGTGTTTGATAAAATGTGCTAAAGGAACATGCATGTACTCTAGGTTTTAACGTAATTTGCTTTGTTGGATTGATATCTAAGTCTGAATATTAAAACATGATCTTTAGTTGTTTTGTTTTTACATGCATAGCATGGGTAAGCTATTATTGTTATCTACATGTGCTTCTTTTTCTAATAATTGAATTTGATACTCAAACGACTTATTAAATTGGAAATGCCATAGGTTAGTGATGAGCATTTTATTTCCAATTATTCCTTGTATTATCTTACTCCTATTATTGATACTTGTTGCCCATTTGACATTGTTTAGCTTGATTTAGTGATTTAGAGTTTATTGGACTAATATTCCGAATATTGTTTAATTTGGGATTATTTAGCCTAATTAATTCTATTTCTATTTTCAGGTCATATTTGGCACAAGGTCACTTTGGGAATTTTGGAAATGAAGATTGAAGTATTGAAGTGAAGATTGTAATTTGCATTTAGGTCCCTTTTTAGTTGTAATTTTCAAAATAGTGTTTCTTAGGATTTGGGCCCATGTTTTAGTTAGGCCCATTTTGTGACTTAAGAAGGGAAATTCGTGTAACCCCATACCACACTCCCATTTTCAGATTTCTCACTCTCTCTAGGTTAGAACTTCTCTCTTGGCTCTCCCAAGTGGTGGTGGCTGCTAGGGTTTGGTTCTTCCCCATTTCTACTCGTTTTTCATCATTTATGGCCATGAAAGGCTAGACTTCAAGGGTTAATCCCTTTGGTATTGTATTATCTACTCTTGAGCTTTTGTTATTAATGCAATTTCGTTTTCTCTCCTCTGTTTTCATGTTTATAAATGTGTAGTGGTTTGCTTAATTCCATTTCGTAGAGATAATACATGAATATAAATGCTTAATTTGTATTAACTCGTAAATGTTGATTGTCTAGCAAGAGTACTAGGTCGACAAGTAATACAGATAGTAAGTGAGTATCGTTCCACTCAGGGATTGCAAATTGTTTCTAATAACTTTTCACCAATTCGTAATTATTAATGCAACTTGTTATTAAATTTTAGAAGGAGAAGGAGAACTTAAATAAAAAAAACAATAAAAAGATTGAGGAGATAAGATGGTTTAGAAAGCAATAGAAAAAGGTTAGGAACTTGGTTTCGTTGTATGATTCACTTATTTAACTACGAATTAGGTTTTCCTTCAAATCAAGAACAATTCCTAAATTAGTAACTATCAGATCTCTCATGTTTAGTTACCGTTTATTTTTCCGATTATTAATTCTCAATCTCTCAAGCAATTAAATTACCGAATAAATAATTTATTAAGAACATGGAATTAATTAGTTATATAACTAACCAATTAGATCTCTCTGTGTTGACTAGTTATACCGTTGAATTGCATGGCCTATTCTAAATCCTAATTCTCATTAGTAACTTAGAAAATCCACAACATAAATTGCGCAGGTTTATGTGATAAAAACACAATCAACGCTTGATTTAAAAACAGGAAAACACTAAATCATAAATTAAAATAAGTTACACCATACAATTTACACCATGTTCCTAACAAGAGGTTTTAGTTACACATAGAAATAAAGAAAACAGAAGCAAAGAGAAAACCTCATATCATAGACAATACAGGTTAACTCTCCAAGAGATCTTCAATCCTCATGCAGATCTCTCTTGTAGTGATGATCTCCAATCTTTGTGCCTTGCTTCCTTGCTCTCAATAGATGTTACTAACCTCTCTCTCTAAACCTAATTGAATTCTATGATCTCAAAACCTCCTCAAAACTATTTACAAATCCTCTATTTAAAGAGTAAAACAAATCCTAAAATAAATCTTAATTAAATCTAGTAGATAAGGTCCATGTTTATCTTCTAATTTCTAACCAAGTCTAAGATATGAAGCCAAATTAGACTTCTCTTCTTCTACTTTGTTCAGAATCTGGTCAAATTGGGCCTCCAGCAGGTATGCGCACCCCAGGCGCACGCGACCACGCGCCCCAGGCGCGCAGGTCTGATAACTGGTGTTCCTCTTGAATCAGTGCGCCCCAGGCGCACCCGTCCCCGCGCCTCAGGCGCGCGGGGTAGGTCCTGACTCCGTTTTGCTCCGTTCCTTTTCCATTTGCAAGATCTTTTCGTCCTCTTTTCAGATCCATAAATATTTTCTCCATTTGAGCTCCAAAAAGTACCTGAAACACTAGCAAACGGATCAAAACGTTCAAAGGATTCACAACTACTAAAAATAATTAAAATCTACTAAAAAGTCTTAAATTTGCTAGAGAAACAAGCCAAATACATAGTAAAAGGGAGTCCAAATAATGCTCAAATCTATATATATTGGACCTAAATCACTCCTCCAAACTTAGCATTTTGCATGTCCCAGGCAAAAGTAAAATAAAAATCTAAACAAAAGACAACCTCCCTAAATCAATATGAACATACCTAATCTAAGACTTCGAATCATGACTTCCACACATATTTTCACAAGCTATTTACACAATCACAAACTAGTTAGAGTAATAAACTCAATAAGAACTCAAGGCTAGTGAACACTCTCAACCTCTCCAGTGTATCTCTCAAAAGTGTATCAGGGTCATATTTTCAATTCATTCAAGTTCAACAATGATAATGTGTTATGTGACACCCTTCCAAATTACCCAAATATAATATAGTAATTAAGCTTTCATATTGGATAATGTATGGACTTGTGAGTGTTAAGAAAATAACCGAAATAAAATTTTCTTTCAAAGCGGGTGCACAAACCAACACTTAGAATTCTTGGAGGATAAACTTTAAACCATTTCAAAACATTTGTATCGAGTTCGGCGATCTCTAAAACCTTTTCACAAATAGGGTAACATTCGCTCTTAAATAGATTAAATCAGAGTAAGCGGAAATTATTGGACTATGCAACTGATAGTAATATAAACATAGGTTTTATACATATATGATAAGAGTCATAATACATAGTCCCATCATGATAGTCTCCAAGACCCGAAGGTACAAGTCCATAAAAACGGATCTACATCACAGTGTAATTACAGCCCTAGAGTACTAATATATATATATATATACATAACCAAAATACACCTCCAGGGGTAATCACATAGATCCGGCAGCATCAGATGTAGTAGTAGTAGTAGTAGTCTCCAAAAAAACACAAGTAGAAAGGTAGTAGCATCATCATCAACACAGCAGCAGCAGCAAGTCTCCTCCACAGCATCCACACATCGGACCCACTGATCCTCATCACATACCATATGCGTATACCTAGGGATCATCGTCCCTCCAATCACTCCCAGTAGAATGCACGACAGGCTTGCTCCCACTCTCGTCCTCCACCGGATCCTCCTCGATCTCATCCGAGGGAGAGTGTACCCTACCACTGGGTACCGGGTCAGGTGATGGTGAAACCCTGACTGGGCTCCTCGGATCAGAAGGGGGAGTCTCCTCGCGGACGACTCTCGAAGTAAAAGGGTGAGAGCGTGTAGGTCGAAAACGAAAACTATGGTAAGAGCGAGCTGGTCGCGTGGGAGGTGGTCCATGGTAAGTGTAAAACGGGGGTACATGCATAGTGTATATGATGGGAATCCTAAATCTACGAGGACGGAATCGGATCAACGGGTTCGGGTGGTAGAAGGTAATCTCTACCTCACCCTCGAACACCGCGCGATGGTCCTCATAGATCCATGTGCCACTAGGAAGTGGCCGGATCTCGATGCAAGCAATGTAACGAGACATCACCTACAAGGGCATAGGGGTAAGCAATTCTATACACATAACCAATAGAGAATAAATTGTGCAATATGAATATGTAAATACTGCATCAATTAACAACAATCACATATAACACTTAGCAGTTAATGAATGCACATAGGATGCTTACACTTATTTCATTTATCACAATTAATTTAAATGAGTGGCATGATGCATGACTTTAGCTCTCAAGCCTATCTCCATCATACTATGTCACTCTCTGACGTCCATCCCTGACAACCCAGCACTCAACAGTGCGTTGTATTCCTAGGTATACAACAATTCGTACATTCACCTAGAATGTACACGACAAGCTTGGTATCCATGCCACCCGAGCATATCCCGTCATCCAAACGGACCGTCATCCAAACGGTATAACCATATCGGCATTCACTCAGCCGACCACGTCAACGACGTGTCATCAAGCAAGCGTATTGGCACTCCCAGAGGCCCTCCACATGTTTACCAAAACATGATATACGTCCTACCATCCAAACTCCAGTATGAATGCATTAACTTTACTTAAAAGGAATTGATTGATGTTTCGTCCTTTTATTAATACACTACGTGCCTCCCGAGCAACGTATCATCATTATTCAAATGAAAACCTCATAACGTCAATCAATTTCTTTTAAGTCCAGGATCACTTGGTTTATTGTCCTTTAAGAGTTACAAAATGACTTAGAATTGAAAATGGTATTTTAAGTGTCTGACTAAAAATACTCGAGTGTTTTCCAAAATAATCGAGTAGTTTATCATTTTCCAGATTCTACTCGAGTGGTTCATAATTATACTCGAGTCGTTCATGTCTTTTCAGAGATTTAGGTTTTCAGGTCTTCATAAATATACTCGAGTTATTCATGAGATACTCGAGTATTCCATTACCCAGAATACTCGAGTAGTTCATACATTACTCGAGTGTCCAATCTGATTCCCAAGTTGGTGCGCCAATTTTCACTCTGGTGCACCACGGAATACTCGAGTGTTAAGCCAAATACTCGAGTATCTGCTGACAGAACAGAGTGAAACTTGATTTTTACATACCATATCAATTTCTAAACATTTTTGACCCAAACCAATGATCAAAACAGTTCACATACTATAGATTGAACATGTTGCAATACTCATTTCATATCAAATAACCAATTTGACAGAGAATCAACCATTTATGCATAATTTACACAATTTAGCAACTCAACACCTCAAATTGCAAAATAAGCATAACACTCATAAAACAATGGTCATTTAAGCTTGCATGATGACTGGGGTCTAATATGTGATGTTTTTATACTTTTTTTTGCCTCCCTTTTACATAGTAAGTGGCTTGTTTCTTGAGTAAATTGGAATAAAACAATGGAATTTTGTCTTTATAAGATTTCTAGAACCTTTTGATGTGTTTGGTTTGTTTTCAGGTATTTAAGCTCTTAAAACAATGATTTTTGCAAAGGAATGAAGAATGAGAGTTTGGTACTTGATTTGGGAAGAAAAAGAGGAAAAAAAATGAAGAAAAGTTGACCGTAGTGCGCCTGGGCGCAGGCCATCACGCCCAGACGCAGGATTTTCACGCCTGGGCGCGCAAAATGCGAGAAAGTGACACTGTTCGTTGTTTTGAACATAACTTGAGCTACGCTTATCCAAATGAGGCGATCTATATATCATTTTAAAGCTAAGGAAAAGATATACAACTTTGCCAGAAATAGCCTTGCTCAAATTCGTCCATCTTGGGGGTCAAAATCAGTGCCGAAGTTGCTGCCAGACACAAATACGGGATTTTAGAAGGATTTTAATGATAAATTCTATTTGTAGATAAGATTCTTAGAGATTAGTTTATTCTAATAAGATCTTATCATATTATATTCAGATTTAGGATTAGTTTTATCTTATCACATTAGATTGGAAATTAGGTTAGTTTTTATCTATATAATAAGAAGGGAAGAGACACTCATACAACTCCATAGAATAATAGTAGATTAGGATTTGAGACTTGGAGAAGGAACAAGGATTGGAGGTTTTAGTGAAGAACACGAAGTTAGCGCAAGGATTCATGGTAATTATTTTTATCATGTTTATTGTGTTTTCTCTTGTAAGTATGAACTAATTCCATCCTTAAGATGTAGGAGTAGATGTATGGAACCTTTTCAATATTTCTAGTAATAAATTAATCTTATTTTCCGTTATTGAATTCTGTGTTTGATTATTCTTATTTGTTTCTCATGAAAGAAGCTGTTTCATGACTTTTGAAAATCCTTTATGAATAGACATATGAATTTAGGATTTAGTCATTTAATCAAACAGTTCAATTGCATAGGCACAGACATGTTTTCTATGAATTGGATAATTTTTATAAGTTTTGACTGAACTTAATTAAGGGTTAGGTTTTTAAGGCTCTCTTGAGACATCATTGGGAGATTAATATCTAAAATACGGAGACGTGCTAAGACATTAGGCATTTTCTACCTTTGCAAAACAAATTCAGAATCAAGGAAAACAAATCAATTTGTTATAGAATATTTAGGAACCTGCATCGAAACTACATCCCGCTTTTTCTCCTTGTCAAAGAGTCATTTATTTTAATTTCTGTTTTTATTTACAAAATCATAAATCCTTTGTCTCGTTCACTAAGTAGTATTAATTAGGTGGAATTAATTAAACGATCACTCCCTTGGGTACGATACTCGGACTTCATTGTCTATATTACTTGTACGATCTGGTACACTTGCCAGAATCTCCAACAAGTTTTTGGCGCCGTTGCCGGGGATTGAAATTCGATTCTAATTTTTTTTTTCGGTACTTTTTGTAATTATTTGTGTAATTTGTACTTTCTCATGTACGATTATAATTGTAATAGTGATTCAGATTGTGATAGATTTATTCCTTATCCTTATCCTCCATACTATGTTGCACAAAATATAACTCCTAGGAAAGCTCAATGGGAAATAGCTCTAGAGAAATTGGAACAAGCCACTGAGGATTTTGTTAAAGATAGCAAAAATAATTTTAGATCCCCTCGTGTTGAACCAATTCCTCCCCCCGTGGAGAAAGAAAATATCACTCCTAGGAAGGCCCAATGGGAAATAGCTCTAGATAGATTGACTCAAAAAGTTGAGGATTTTGCTAAAGATTGCAAAAATTTTAGATCCCCTCATGTTGAACCAATTCCTCCGCCTGTGGAGAAAGAGTCATGGGAAATTAACCAAAATAAATTAGCTCAAAAAATTAGTAGTAATGTTCAAAAAGTTAATTTTATAGAAAAAGAAAACAGAAAAATTTTTGAGAACATAGAAATAGCACTTGAGCAAAATTCAAAATATGTATATGAGGAGTTACAATCATTATCAACAATTTTTGACTCTCCTAAAAAAGAGGAGGAAGTTGTGGTAATGGATGTGACCAATGATCAATTCCCTTTAGAGGAGCAAAAATCTGAAAAAGAAATTGTGCATGATAGGTTTGAGGAAGAGGATCAAAAAATGAAAAACGAAGGTTTGAAAATTATAGGAAAAATTGAACCACCCTTGCATGAGGAATTTGTTGCTATAAAGAATTTAATTAAATCTAGTTCATACTTGGGTGATTCAAAATTTTTCTATTATATTCAGCCTAAGTACTTTTATGAAAATTATCTAGAACAATCTGAATCATTATTAGGCAATAAGAAACATGAGAAAGTAATCCTCTTGACTATTGGAGTTAACAACTTCATGACGGATGATGGAAGAAAAGATCACCTAAGGTCTTTCCCATGGGATGTGGGCATAACTCATTATTGTTGCATCACATGGGATTTGACCCATAGAATTTGGGATCCTGGTGGATTCTTTTTAGTTTTGCAGTAGTGTAGGATTTAAATTTTTAATTAGGAGATTGAATAAAGAGTTTAGAGTTTTTTATATGTAACTGCTAATGGGGTGCTTCTAGCACTATTTTTAGTTGTTCATGTGACACAGGTGAATAAGTTTGGGGGAGTCTCATCCATGGTGCATCAAGAGAGAATCCTGTGCTACAAAGGGAAGTCTCTAACTCCTTGCTTTTGTTTTTAGTTTTAATTTTTATTTTGTAGTTTAGGATAGATTTGTTGCTTGAGGACAAGCCACATTCTAAGTTTGGGGGTGAGGGTATCAAAATAAAAAATTTTCTGAACTTGATTTCTCCCTTGGCTTTGTGTTGGTTTGTTTCCTGGAATGAGTAGGCATTAATTCTAAGTGTTATATTTGTTCCTTGATAGATGTAAATGCTTGATTGTGATTTCCGACTTGTTTTACCCAGGTACTAATTGGATTTAGCTTTGAAATTTTTTTTTGAAAATTAGTTGTTTGGAAAACTTGTTGTGAATAATTGATTAGTGAATTGACCTTAACCAGTGAGATTTTGAGCCTATACACTTGAAGGAGTAATGCTTAATGAATATTGTGATGAAACTCCTATTTCTTTCATGAGTGTTGTTCACTTTGATTGTTTGTTCTAGAACTTGACTTGTGACCTTTTCAAAATTGACAATTGATTGCATGCATGAACATGATTAAGGCACTTAGGTTTGTGTTTTTGTGGCCTTCAACAAATTTTTGAGACATAATGATCCCTTAGTTGCCCACTTTGAGCTTTGAGATTTAAGGACTTTCTTTGGTACCCTACATAAATTGAATTATTCTTGTGAAGTACCTTTTAAATTGTGAATGAGCAATTAAGTGGAATGTTAGAAATTGGTGAAAGTGTAAGTGCTGAAAATTTGATGTTTCTATTTCTCTTCTTAAAAAAAAAGAAAAGAAAAAGAGCAACAAATGTGCTAAAAAAATGAAAAGAAGAAGAGAATAGAAATAGAAAAAGAAAAAGAAAGAAAAGGAAAAATCAAGTGAATTGAGTTGTGATTGTGTAATTACCTTATTGCTCATTTTATAATTTAAAAGGGAAGTGTTGTGATTTCATTGATTAAACCCTTTGTTTATCCTTTTATTCTTTTATCCCACCTGACACTTTTAGCCATGACTCCGTTACAACCAAATAAAGACCTTATGATTTGTGCATGTTTTCAATAAATTAAGTGGAGATGTAGGTCTATAGTCAAGCTTATGGTAACATACTTTCATTGTTTGAAATTGAGTGAATTGATAATTATTACCCATACACATGAGAGATATTGAGAGGTGGTGTGGTCACTAATCTTTTGCTCACTTGGAGTTTGTTTTTCAACTAGTTTTCATTGCGGTGATTTGCTAGTGAAGAAAGGTATCTTGGGTAGGCGAGTTGGAATTTATGGTTAGGTTGTTATACCTTGAGAGGGGAGAATCTTAGGCTCTGAATTTTTGTTTTACTTTTGCCTGGGACATGCAAAATGCTAAGTTTAGGGGTGTGATTGGGGTCTAATATGTGATGTTTTTGTACTTTTTTTTGCCTCCCTTTTACATAGTAAGTGGCTTGTTTCTTGAGTAAATTGGAATAAAACAATGGAATTTTGTCTTTATAAGATTTCTAGAACCTTTTGATGTGTTTGGTTTGTTTTCAGGTATTTAAGCTCTTAAAACAATGATTTTTGCAAAGGAATGAAGAATGAGAGTTTGGTACTTGATTTGGGAAGAAAAAGAGGAAAAAAAATGAAGAAAAGTTGACCGTAGTGTGCCCAGGCGCAGGCCATCACGCCCAGGCGCAGGCCATCACGCCCAGACGCAGGATTTTCACGCCAGGGCGCGCAAAATGCGAGAAAGTGACACTGTTCGCTGTTTTGATCATAACTTGAGCTACGCTTATCCAAATGAGGTGATCTATATATAATTTTAAAGTTAAGGAAAAGATCTACAACTTTGCTAGAAATAGCCTTGCTCAAATTCGTCCATATTGGGGGTCAAAATCAGTGCCGAAGTTGCTGTCAGACACAAATACGGGATTTTAGAAGGATTTTAATAATAAATTCTATTTGTAGATAAGATTCTTAGAGATTAGTTTATTCTAATAGGATCTTATCATATTATATTCAGATTTAGGATTAGTTTTATCTTATCACATTAGATTGGAAATTAGGTTAGTTTTTATCTATATAATAAGAAGGGAAGAGACACTCATACAACTCCATAGAATAATAGTAGATTAGGATTTGAGACTTGGAGAAGGAACAAGGATTGGAGGTTTTTGTGAAAAACACGAAGTTAGCGCAAGGATTCATGGTAATTATTTTTATCATGTTTATTGTGTTTTCTCTTGTAAGTATGAACTAATTCCATCCTTGGGATGTAGGAGTAGATGTATGGAACCTTTTCAATATTTCTAGTAATAAATTAATCTTATTTTCCGTTATTGAATTCTGTGTTTGATTATTCTTATTTGTTTCTCATGAAAGAAGCTGTTTCATGACTTTTGAAAATCCTTTATGAATAGACATATGAATTTAGGATTTAGTCATTTAATCAAACAGTTCAATTGCATAGGCACCGACATGTTTTCTATGAATTGGATAATTTTTATAAGTTTTGACTGAACTTAATTAAGGGTTAGGTTTTTAAGGCTCTCTTGAGACATCATTGGGAGATTAATATCTAAAATACGGAGACGTGCTAAGACATTAGGTGTTTTCTACCTTTGCAAAACAAATTCAGAATCAAGGAAAACAAATCAATTTGTTATAGAATATTTAGGAACCTGCATCGAAACTACATCCCGCTTTTTCTCCTTGTCAAAGAGTCATTTATTTTAATTTCTGTTTTTATTTACAAAATCATAAATCCTTTGTCTCGTTCACTAAGTAGTATTAATTAGGTGGAATTAATTAAACGATCACTCCCTTGGGTACGATACTCGGACTTCATTGTCTATATTACTTGTACGATCTGGTACACATGCCAGAATCCCAACAATGCATGATATAAAACTTGCTCAACACAGTTTTAGAGCAAAGCTTGGTCTCCAAACCAAAGTTCCTATTCAATATAAGCCCTTAGAGCCTCTTGGTGGCTCTCTAACACAAATAATGGAATTTAATCTCTATCTAGTGAATATAATTACTTCCCCTTACCTCTCAGACGTGAACCAAACAAGAAATTGCAAGAAAAAGCCCCACAGCACCAAGAAGCACTTCAAGCACCAACATGCAGAGCAGTTTTGAATACATCACCAAGATTGAATTGGTTTACATGGAAGACATAGACAACAATTGGGGAAATTAGTATTTCTAGACTCTATGCAACATCATCTAAATAAAGGAACTGAATTTGAGACTCAGAGACTCGTGAGCTTACCACAATCAATGATCAAAGTGAGCTCCCAGAACTGATGACAGCACCCAAACCTCAACTTCTCAGCTTTGATTCTAACAGCACACTCACTCTCAGCTCACAAACTTTATGTCTATACAAAGCTCGTGATGTGAGCTTTGTATTGGTGTATGATTTGTTACTTGAATCTAAGCACGCAAGGAGAATCGAAGGAAACGATTGCAGAACCCTAACATACAAACTCATCAACAAAATTGGCAAAATGGTTGCTCCTCACTTGGTTTTGAGCTTAAATACTAGGTTTGAAGGATCATGCACAGCGACACGAAGCTGTTGATGTGTTCATGGAGGAGTATTCGTGTCAACGAAGGGGAATCGGTGGTGGTGACTCACCAAACGCACTAACTCGTGCAACTCTGTCCAGAATACTCGAGTTTTTCAGAAAATACTCGAGTATTTTTCCCAATTTTTGAAAAATAATTATTTTATTTACCTTCCCTCCAAAATCTTTCCTATAATTACCTCTAGGTCCCAACCCAGGGACTAATATGCAAAATACTCATTTCAGGCATTTATTACATTTATTAAATCAATTCACACACATATACCAACCATATGAACACATATTTTAATCAAGGATTAATATGGAAATAATTAATTATAATTAATTTATAATTAACATTTCATTAATCGGGGATTAAAATTTTGGGGTGTTACATGTTACCATAGGCTTGACCATAGACCAAAATCGCCACTGAAATTTTTGAATGCATGCACAAATCAAAAGGTCTTATTTTTGGTTGTAACGGGGCCAGGCTAAAGTGTTAGGTGGGATATAAGAAAGAAGGAATAAAACTAAGGGCCAAATGCAAAGCAAAATTCCCCTAGAATCATGAATGAGCACTAAGTATATTATTACCATGGAATCACAACTCAATTCACAACTTTATTCTTCTTACTTTTCAATTTTTCCTCTACCCTCTTCCTTTTCATAATTTTCATTATTTTTCAATTTTCTTTTTTCTTTTCTTGGAAGAGTAGTAGGCACAACACTTTACTTCTTTTTTCTTTTCTTTTGCATCACATTCCACTTAATTGCTTATCCAAAATTCCTAAGGTACTCTCAAAGAATTATGCAATTAATGCAGGGTACCAAAGAAAAATCATATATCATTATAAGGCTTAAAGTGGGCAACTAAGGGAACAATTTTCAATCCAACATTCTGAAGGCCTCAAAAACACAACCTAGGTGCCTTAATCATTTTCATGCATGCAATCAATCATCAATTTTGAAATGGTCACAGGTCAAGTTCTAGAGCACAATCATCAAAGAGAACACACTCATGAAAGAATAGGGGTCTCAATATAAGAATATTTCAATAAAATTCATACCCCTCAATATAAGGCTCAAAAGCTCACAGGCTAAAGTCAGTTCACTAATCACAAGTTCTGAAAGCATTTGTCAAAATAACCAGTTCACAATAGTATTTACAGCTCAATCAAATAGAGTCAAAAGTCAATGAGTCTAAGTCCTAAACTAAGTATGTACATGCATCATCAGAGAAAAAGTCCTAAGGTTAGAAAAATTAATTACTCTTGCTAAGGACACAAACCAATACAAAAAAATATGGGAGAGAATTTCAGATCTTAAAATTTTTTATTTTGTATATACTCCCCCAAACTTAGATGTTGGCTTGTCCTCAAGCAAACTAATCTAGCCTACACTTAAAAATAAAAAAATGCAAAACTACCTAAGAAAGCAGGGCAATATTTTTGGTGAGATACAGGGGCTGGGGTGCAATATTGAAAAAATTGAGGCTAATGGGGTCCAAATCCTAAAAATACAAATCTAATTCTAAAATAAATCTATCCCTAAAAAATAGAAAATAAAAAAAAAACGAAAATAAATAATAAAATAAAAAAAAATCTATTCTAAAAATAATCCTAAAAAGATAAATCTAATCCTAAAAAGATAAAAACAAAATCCTAAAAAGATATAAAACTAATCTAATCCTAAAAGATAAGAATAAAAAAATATCTATTGCTAAAAAAAATAAGATAAACATAAAAAAAAAACTTCCTAGAGATAAAGATAAATCTAATCCTAAGAGATAAGATGGTAGAATCAGAATTTGACCCCAAAACTGAACTTTTGCACCCCTTAGACTTGTAGCTTCGTTTTTTTTAACAACAACTACCTAAGAATTGAAACCTACACTACTGCTTATGTACAAAAAAAAATCCACCAGGATCCCAAATTCTATGGATCAAATCCCATGTGATGCAACAATAATGAGTTATGCCCACATCCCATGGGGAAGACCTTGGGTGATGATGGTGGATTAAGGAATTTTCAAAATAGAGTTCAAACCCACCAGGGTTAAAAGGTATATTCCTTAATCCATACATCATCCCAGCAAAATTGTATTTTCTTCCATCATCCATTATGAAGTTGTTAACTCCATTAGTCAGGAAGATTACTTTCTCATGCTTCCCTTTGCCTAATAATGACTCAGATTGCTCTAGATATTTTTCATAAAAGTACTTAGGCTGGATATAATAGAAAATTTTTGAATCACCCAAGCATGAACTAGATTTAATAAAATTCTCTATAACAACAAATTCCTCATGCAAGGGTGGTTCAATTTTTTCTACAATTTTCAAACCTTCTATTGTTGTAGTGTCCCGGTATTGATGGAACACCACGATGTGTGTTTGGGGTTGTTGCAGCTGACGAGGGTGACCCCGGTCCTACGTACCCCCAGTGATAAGGGGATCAAGCCACACGTAGTTCTTGAGAGTAGGGATGAGAGAACATACCTTACCCCCTATAGCATGGCGATACTTATAGGGGAAGTTGTGTTGTGGTGCCTTATGGGTCTGTTCAGCCCAGTAGGGCTGACGTGGCTCTTAGAGGATAAGAAGGATGAGTTATTCACCCTTATATTTCGATCCTCTTCCTCAAACCTATCATGCACAATTTCTTTTTCAGATTTTTGATCCTCCAAAGGGATTTGATCATTGGTCACATCCATCACCACAACTTCTTGCTCTTTTTTAGGAGAGTCAAAAATTGTTGATAATGCTTGTGACTCCTCAGATAAATGTTTTGAAATTTGCTCAAGTGCTATTTTTATGTTCTCAAAACTTTTTCTGTTTTCTTCATCTATAAAATTAATTTCTTGAACATTACTACTAACTTTATGTTTTAATTTCTCTTGGTTAATTTCCCATGACTCTTTCTCCACAGGGAAAGGAATTGACTCAACACGAGGGAATCCAAAATTATATTTGCAATCTTTAGCATAATCCTCAGCGGTTTGAGCCAATTTCTTTAGAGCTATTTCCATTGGGGTTTTACCAGGAGGGGAGGCTCCACATGAGAAAATTGAGAATAGTATATTTCCTTTTTCATATCATTAATCTGTTGATTCATTATCTCTATATCTATTTCCCATTGGGCCTTCCTAGGAGTTATATTTTGTGCAACATAGTATGGAGGATAAGGATAATATGGAATAAATCTATCACAATCTGAATCACTATTACAACTATAATTATACATGAGAAAGTACAAATTACACAAATAATTACAAAAAAGTATCGAAAAGAAATTAGAATCGAATTTCAATCCCCGGCAACGGCGCCAAAAACTTGTTGATTGTCTAGCAAGAGTACTAGGTCAACAAGTAATACAGATAGTAAGTGAGTATCGTTCCACTCAGGGATTGCAAATTGTTTCTAATAACTTTTCACCAATTCGTAATTATTAATGCAACTAGTTATTGAATTTTAGAAGGAGAAGGAGAATTTAAATAAAAAAAACAATAAAAAGATTGAGGAGATAAGATGGTTTAGAAAGCAATAGAAAAATGTTAGGAACTTAGTTTCGTTGTATGATTCACTTATTTAACTATGAATTAGGTTTTCCTTCAAATCAAGAACAATTCCTAAATTAGTAACTATCATATCTCTCATGTTTAGTTACCGTTTATTTTTCCGATTATTAATTCTCAATCTCTCAAGCAATTAAATTACCTAATAAATAATTTATTAAGAACATGGAATTAATTAGTTATATAACTAACCAATTAGATCTCTCTGTGTTGACTAGTTATACCGTTGAATTGCATGGCCTATTCTAAATCCTAATTCTCATTAGTAACTTAGAAAATCCACAACATAAATTGCGCAGGTTTATGTGATAAAAACACAATCAACGCTTGATTTAAAAACAGGAAAACACTAAATCATAAATTAAAATACGTTACACCATACAATTTACACCATGTTCCTAACAAGAGGTTTTAGTTACACATAGAAATAAAGAAAACAGAAGCAAAGAGAAAACCTCATATCATAGACAATACAGGTTAACTCTCCAAGAGATCTTCAATCCTCATGCAGATCTCTCTTGTAGTGATGATCTCCAATCTTTGTGCCTTGCTTCCTTGCTCTCAATAGATGTTACTAACCTCTCTCTCTAATCCTAATTGAATTCTATGATCTCAAAACCTCCTCAAAACTATTTACAAATCCTCTATTTAAAGAGTAAAACAAATCCTAAAATAAATCTTAATTAAATCTAGTAGATAAGGTCCATGTTTATCCTCTAATTTCTAACCAAGTCTAAGATATGAAGCCAAATTAGACTTCTCTTCTTCTACTTTGTTCAAAATCTGGTCAAATTGGGCCTCCAGCAGGTATGCGCGCCCCAGGCGCACGCGACCACGCGCCCCAGGCACACGCGACCACGCGCCCCAGGCGCACGCGACCACGCGCCCCAGGCGCGCAGGTCTGATAACTGGTGTTCCTCTTGAATCAGCGCGCCCCAGGCGCACCCGTCCCCGCGCCTCAGGCGCGCGGGGTAGGTCCTGACTCTGTATTGCTCCGTTCTTTTTCCATTTGCAAGATCTTTTCGTCCTCTTTTCAGGTCCATAAATATTTTCTCCATCTGAGCTCCAAAAAGTACCTGAAACACTAGCAAACGGATCAAAACGTTCAAAGGATTCTCAACTACTAAAAATAATTAAAATCTATTAAAATGTCCTAAATTTGCTAGAGAAATAAGCCAAATACATAGGAAAAGGGAGTCCAAATAATGCTCAAATCTATATATATTGGACCTAAATCAGTAAAAACTCCAATTCTGGTTTCTGATGCTTAATTAGAAGTTAGGGTTTGGAGTGATAACTAAATTTTCGCTTAGTATTTGGTTGTCACGATTGGGACAGAGGAGAGGAGAGGAAAGGAATCGATCTTTAGTGAGCTAGGATTGAGTAGTGTACGTAGCCAAAGGGGTTTGTCCGCTTTTTTTTTTTTTTTATTTTCTTAGTTTTAGTATTCTGTTTTGTGTTTTGTGTTTTGTTCTTCACATTTGACACATACAAAAACCCTCCCATTTTACTGCACACTACGTGTTTGATACTTTGCCTAGACTGATATTCGCTGGAAAACGACCTAGGATCACCTTCCTAGTACTACAGAATTAAACCCCTTTTATTTTGATCGGGTACGGCCTCGATCAAAATTTGGCGCCGTTGCCGGGGATTATCGGTTCTTGCCAAAGGTCATACAGTAGTAAGTTAGAGTAGTTAGTTTAGTGTAATTAGTGTAGTTAATAAGCATTCTGATAACTGATTGAAAGTTGCCCTGTTTGCTGATTTGCTGTTATGCATAACTGATGCTATTTAGTGCTTCTGTGAGTGCCATTCGACATAGCTGTGGGTGGAAATTTTGCACGAAAATTGGTATCCACACTTGTTTCATCATATATTAGTGTGTTGATGCATCATAGACACTCAAATAGGCACTGGTTGTGAGTTCTAGAAAAATTTTCCATGTTTCAGCAGCACTTACTATAAATAGGCGTAACTTTTGACCCGTAACCCGGAATTTGACGAATTTTATATCATATCAAAGGGAATTTTATGAATAATCTGATTTTTACCACTTTGTCGTAAAAACCCCTTGTTTGGATCCCGAAAAAGGATTTTTAATATTTCTTTTTTATTTTACAAGTTTTATTTTCATAGTTTTTGGTCCCTGTTTTAATTGTTTGACTTGGTTCCCTTTTGAATTTTGTCCTCAAACTTTCTATGATTGGTTTTCATGATTTTAGGGGTCTGAAAAAAATAAAGAAAAGATTTTAAAAAAATAAAAAAATTTTGGTTGCCTATTTTGGTCATGCATATCTGTTACAGTCTGCTATGGTTGATGGTGTTCTGTTTAGTACATGACTAGGGGCAACCCAAGTTATTTTCATCCTTACAACCCTGAAATTGATAGGACTTATCACAGATTAGTTAGACAAAATAGGAATCAGTCATTAGGTAGTGAGTCAGAGTCATCTAACCACGAATTTCATCATCTTATCACTTCGACTCTACCATATCATCGCTTATTCATCGCTATCCATCCATTTACGACTCAAATCAAGACACTTACGACTTCAAAATTCTAATTACCACCTTAATTCCTTCCTCATCTTGACACCATCTAAACCATTATTTTGACCAATCCGGCATCAAAATTCTTAGACCTAACCACTTTACATGACTTACCTCTCATCTAAAACTCAAAAAGGACACTTCTATTTCCTCCAAGAATCGCACTTCCTTACTTCATACTTACTAATCCTCACTCTCCTTGGTCCTTACAACTTTTCCTAACAATACTTCACCACTTACTCCCCAGTTTAGGAATATCTACTCGACTTGGTACAGGGGGTCAGGGTTCAAAATTCTCATCAAAATTTTAGGGAGGAGTAAATATCTGGTCAAAGATCAAAAGAAGAAACTTCGGGTTCATCAATAATCAAGGCTTTGTCAAAAATCATGGTTTAAGGTCTTCAGGAAAAGCTTTTTCAAACGCCATGCCAAAGCAATCTGGCAATGCATAGGGTTTACACAAGGAAAGCTTCAACAATAGAAGATAGATTCTAGTCACAAGACAAGATCTCGTAGTTTAAGGGTCATCACAAACAAAAGGGGTTCATATCAAAGAAGAGTTCAACGAAAGAAGATCCGAATCACTCATCAACATCCATGTCGACACTGATCTCCGCTCCTCGTTCCCGCTGTAGACGAAAGCTGACGTACTTCCGGAAAGCATCCGCGTACTCTTAGCGTTCTATCGCTATCCTAATACTAACTCACACACAAAGACACACAACAGAGTATGTAAGTCCATGCATAGGATACTTAGATTAACCATTGCTCTGATACCACAACTGTAACACCCCGATTCGGCAACTTGAAAACTACAGTAACTTAAATTCAAAATAGTGAAAATTAGGGCAATTTTTTTTTAAAACAAGTGTAACACGACATGAGAACACTTAGACTTTTCAAAACATAGTTACAATTAAAAACTCGTGTTCTCATTCTGCACAACCCTTTCAAGTTCCAAACCGAGATGTCACCAGACACCACACTCTGAAACTCGTTTTCTAAAACATCATTTAAAACGTAGCCCGTTTAATTGTTTCATAACATCAGTGTTAAACAAAACTTATGCCGGGGTACAGTATGATAGAGCTAGGCAGCTAAGAACTTACAATGGAATACATTCCTCCAAGGGGAATACCTAGCTTCTAGTCATGCGCACTAAGACTCGTCGTCCCACTTCGGATCTTGGTAGACCAAGCTCTCCTCTTGCAAGTAGAGTCGTCCTCGTCTGCTGCCTTGGGGGTCTCCTCCAAATATCATCGTCGGGAACAAACGTCTATGCTCCTCCTTGCAGGTGCATAGGTGAATTACTACACGCTACGTCATCTACTAGTTGCAATATCAGCAATTGCCGATACGACAACATTGTAGGAGAGAGTCAGTGTTCCGAACACTAACGGGTTGACCTTGCGGTCTCAGGGTAGATTAAATATAAAAACAGACAGATAGTAAAACAGAACAATATACTAAAACAGCATAACATAGACATTTATCATGATGCAATCATACATATATATAACAGGTTACACATAGCATGTATGAATAACATATAACAAAGCATATCATAATGTTCTAAACCTATAAATATCATCACTCATCACCAAATCATTACGCTTACAGATCTTTTCTATTCCCTTCGATACTCATTTATACTCTCCTTCTTGAATCTTTCGTTCCATAACGCTCACAATTCTTTTCCATCCTTTCTTCCATCGTTACCTCGAGATTTATTATGCCACGAATCATTTCTCGTGCTCGTCTTATAATTTTACTCAACGCTTAATATTTTTATGGTGCTTTCCTTTGTTACATCTTAGTCTTTTAAGTTTTATCGTTCCGGTTCGCTCAATGATGGGGGGAATATCATCATTGAGAAAGTCACACACGTCTACATCTCCTCGGTCATCCACCCAACCTAGTCGGAAGCAAACAGGAGTACAGGACCTTTACCACGCGGGCACGACATCTGTCTCACAATCAAATGGTCCCAGACCAGGATGACTACAGTCTCAAATCAATTCAATTCATATCATTTAATCATATAATCAAGGCACGCTCTCAGCGGCAATCTCAAATGCCCCGTTCCAGTCCCTCTCACCGTTCTAGACTTGCATTCAAGGGGGCGACAGTACAATTCTAGTTCTGGTGTAGAACTTACCACGGCATTGGACCCAGTCCCTACCACGTTAGTACGCCACATGTGGGATTCGTTCTGCCTAGAAAGTACTCTAGACTTCTTGACGTTTCACCATCATCGTCCTCCCCTCATGCAATCCCCACCTGAGTATCCGCAGATACCCATAGTATCTTCCTCTTCACTACTTCGGTACGACACTCATACCTCACCGCGGTTGTAAATGTCTTTTAAAGTCTTTTAAGGTTTTACGTTTTTAAATTAGCGGCTTATTCCTAACAGTCGGCCCGTCCTTGGTGCATCCCTTCAACGAAGCCCGACCACTAATCGCAATCCGTTCCCCCTAAAATCTCAATGGCATCTTGCCTCATATCTCTTTCATCTCATTATCATTATTCTCGTACGCTCATGCTCAGCAACTTTCTCATCATCGATGATCATCAGCATCATCATCATCAACATCTTGCTCCTCAGCTGCTACTTGGTAGCATCATCAGCATCGTTCTCCTCGTTTGTTGTTCTGCATCACTTTCCTTAGTGGTTCCTCAGCAGCACCGTCAGCATCATCATCATCATCACGCTTCCGCTCGCCTCATCGGGTATCTCTTATCATCGTCTTACAATTATCTTTTTATTCTCTTTTCAACTATTAATTCTTCTTCATTCATTATTTATCTCTTTCACATTTTTACTTGCCTCGCGCTTTATCTCTTTCGCATTTCATTTCTCTTTTCAATCTTATCTCATCACTTTCACGGTTTCATTATTGTATTTCGCTATTCAGACATAATCAAGCAATTTCTAAACAGAATGAAATATGCACAACTAATAAACATTTAGCATGTAAATAAAACAAGTAAACACTTAGCACACATATCTATATTGCCTCATTCGCAGTTCATCCGCAACCCATCGATTCGGATTGTGAGCAACCACGTTACGGGATCACCGCACTCTCACTCACCTGGATGACGAAACTTCCTAAAGCTTTCCAAGATTTCCCGTTGCTATCCTTGCCACGCTTCCTTCGCGTCCGACACCCAAGCTAGAGCATTTTTTCCCCGTGCGTTAGAAACGATTTACGTGAATTCTTAATTCTCGTTTTAAAAACACTTTAAAACAATCCCCTTTTTCGAAAAAACATTGCCAATATCCAAAAAGGTTTTCAAATTCAGATCATTTCTTTAATAAAAAGGTTTTTCATGAAAACTTTAAAACAAATTCTAAAATAATCTTTTTATCAAAACAAATCCATTTCTCTTAATAAAAATCATTTTCTTTAAACATTGAATGAAATCTTAAGAAAACAGTTCTTTGAAAATCTTTCTTAGATCAGATACAAAACTCAAGAAGGTAAAACTTCAAAACCAATCAGATTAATTTATTAAATTTCTACACTTCACAACATCATCAAATATTGATCAAAGAATATCAATTAAAAATTTCAAATTAATTTAAGTTGTTTAAATCATTCTTTTTAAATAAAATATTTTTCAATTACTTTAAAATCCACACATAAATCTTCACACATAATTTCACAAACATAGTTCAGAACAATTCCAATTCTTTAAACATACATTCAATTAGCATGAAAAACAACACACACAAATCTCAGAGCATTTACAAACGTACACAATGCAAGTCACATTTTTAACTATTTAAAATCATTAATTAAATTATAATCTTAATAAATTAATTCAATTATTCTTTAAGAAAATGATTTGGACTTAGCCTTTTAATTAATTTAATCAAAACCGAATCACACACATGGTTAACCATTTTCCAATCACAAATAAACTTTACAACTTAAAATCAGTGAATCAATATTACAAGGAAATTCTTTCCACACAATCAAATAAACCTATTCATTTTTATTTCTATAACCAAAAAGATAAAGGTAAACACACATCACTTTCATATAGTATTATGCATCCAGAAACATAACCATTTTCAAAAGCTTTTTCATGAAAACAATTTTCCAACTACATGCACATGCTTTGGCCGAATTCTACATATATGGTTTTGCAAGGATTTTAATGCACAAATAAAAACATAGGATCATGAAATCATTTTCTTTATTTTGATTTAGAAACCGTGAGCATACAAGAGAAAATTAACAACTTCAATTCATTTTCAAAACAAAATCAAAACAACAATTTAAATAACAAATCACCTCAAAGGTTCACATGCATTTTCTTTTAAATTTAATTATTTCATGAATACACTTTTTAAGCCTTAAATTCAATTAGTCTTAGCATGCATGTACCCTAAATGAGAAACAAGCATAGCTTCCTACTTCACCCTAGGATGGCTTAAAGTCAACATGCACAAAATAATGTTTTTAGTTCACTTTTTAAACATACAAAAGTCACACATTCACACCAAGACATATAGGATTTCAAGGCAACTTTTTCAAAACAACATACCACATCAACATGCATCAATATATTTAAAAAAAAAATCTTTTTCAAACATTTTTAACATACATAAAATAAACTCAAGTTCATCATTTCATAAAAATCAAAGTTACACTTTAAACTTCTAAAAATGACATGCATATACTTAAAATCATTAGATCTATTCTTAACACACACATGCATAAATTTTTCACAAAATAAAAAGCATGGATTTCACTTTTCCTAAACATGGCCGAATGGCCTTCTTAAAAATAGAACATGCACATAATCAAACACTTAATTAAAACATGTTTATACTTGAAAATCATTTTAAAACTTATTTCTTTAATTTCTTTTAAAACCGAATCATACATAAAAAGAAAACACAATTTTTTTCTCTTAAAAATTAACATGCATACTAAAGATCTAAACATTTTTCATTCATCAAATAAGGATAATCACATACACATAATTAGATCAACTAGGACCATCACAAAAATAACATGTAAAACTAGAAACTTGAACTTTTTCACAAATCACATATAGATCATAAATTTATTTAGAAAATAACCACAAACATACACATAGATCACGGTTTAACAAGGAGATTTAACATGCAAGGCCAAATAATTTCACATTATTATTAACTAAGTTTAGATCATAGATATTCATCAAATAAACATAGAATCACATCATAGGTCACGGTTTAGAGCAAGAAAATCAAACATGCAAAGACAAGGAATTTCACTAAGCTTAGATCGTGCATTTATTCATCAAATCATCACATAAACATACATGGATCATGGTGTAGAGCAAGAAAAATAGACATGCAAGAAAGATTTGTTTTAGGTTTCACAAAAATCTTAGTTTTGCTTTAGATCTTTAAAGTTTTTAATTAGAAAAATATTAGATCCATCAAGAACACTATGAACCGAAACATAAAGCATAAAGTCTAACATATTACAAATTACTTTAAGTCTTTAAAGTCCAAGATCAAAGAGGATCAACACATAAAATCATCTTTGAAGTCATAAAATTTAACATGCAAGAAGAAAAGAAAGATCTATAAACTAGAAAAGAAAAATTCTATACTATTACAAGTCTTCCTTTTAATCTTCAAGTCGTACCATGAAAAGGTTGATCTCCTAGCTCCTAACACTCTTTATCTACAAGGATGTGGCTTGGTTAAGATTAGGCTTCCTCTTCCTCCTTCCTTCATCCTCACGGCCACCTTCTTCTTCTTTCTCTCTATTTCTTTTTCTTTTTCTCTCTAAGAGTGGAATGGGCTCTTAGAGAGGTGTTTAGTGTTTGGGAGTGAAAGTGAGGAAATGAGAAATGAATGGGGTGAATGAACTAAGGCTTCAAGTACTTATAAGCAAATTTCATTTCCCCTGGTGCCCTTATGTGTGTTTCGGCCATGAGCAAGTGAAAGGGGTAGTTTTGGGCTTCCAAATATTTGCATGGGTACATTTTATCAAATGCAAGGAGACAAAGTCTTGTGGGATAGGTTTTAGGGGTCATTCTAGGGCTAAATATTAGTTAGGAAATAGTTAGGGTTTTGGTCATTTGGTTTGGTTTGGTTCTAACTAAGTTTTCTCATGGTTATGGCTTTTACTTACTCACTAAGCTTCTTAAAAATTATACTCCTAACATACATACACACACATACACGTATAACATATACACACACATATACATACATACCGTGGCACTCACATACACACATACATGCTTCACATTTTTATTTTCTAACCATATTTACTTAAGGTTATTAATTCACACAACAAGGCAATTAATTCAAAACCACACTCATACAATCATTCTCATGTATCATACAGAAAACACACATCCAACCAAGCATTCATTACACAAAAATTTCAAGCCAAATCAATAAATTCATTTTCTTTAAAATACCATTTCCAAAATTCGTATTTCATAACTCTGAAAATAAATTTTTATAAATCAACCCAGAAAATTACAAAAATTACATTTTCAAAATCTACGTTTCAAGACGATCGTTTTGATATAAAGATCATAAAAATCCGAGTTACGGTTAAAAAATTACGAATTTTCCAAGTTAACAACTCAAAAACTTTATTTTAAATAAAAATCACTTTTTAATAAAATCACCACTAATTTCTTATAAATCAAATCAACAAAATCATTCTCTTCTCATTTATAAAAACATTTTGTTTATAAAAATCTTTGAAAATCAACACTTTATTTCTTTCTCAAGTAAAATATTTTTCTGAAAATATAATCTCAGGGTTTATTCTGTCGAAAATCGTTTACGCACGTATGGGAAAAATGCGGGGTGTTACACGAACCGCTTCCCCATCTGGGACAAAAAGTTAGTTTTATGATTGCAATTCAAATTAATATAGTTCAACGGTTCAAATCTGATCGATCAGTACTCGTTTCTTGTTTCCCGATTGGTATCACAGTTTCTTGAACTAAGATTAGCTATGGAATTCGACCACTAACTTAATTTAAACATTATTTTTGGTTCTCTTAGATACTAGTCTAATCAACATGAATTTAGTCACTCGATTGGATTAGTATCCGAGATCATAACTTGTTTATTCCATGTGGTTCCATTTCTAATCCCTGTTCAATTACTTTGACACCAATTTATTCATCAAACACACATTGAAACCACACATAAATGCACATATCAAAACAATAAAACGTAAAAGAACTAACACAAAAGTTTCATACTTAGAAAATCATATACTAATTCACGATGATGCATAAGCTTCTGGATTTCGACGACGTCACCTCCCGGTAAATGCAACATCGGATTGGCCAGTTCCGACACCACATTCCAACAGTGGTAATAGCCCTCGCCATCCAGTTAAAGTTTATGTACTTCGTTTCGATTAGCAGGATTTCCTTTGTAAGAAACTTCAAGGTTTGATTAACTCAAAACTGAAAGTTTTCATCCTTAGATGAAAATCATTTTGCACCCCTTTAAGTTTCCTGTTTACAATAGTGCCACACTTATAGGATGCAATTCTTTGAATCCCTAAGGGATCCGGTTTAGGTTCCCAAAGAATTACATTCTATTCTCCTTAACTATCAATGTTATCAAAAATTAGCAGTTGTCCATTAGGAAATTCGCCCACCTGTTAGGTCATTTCTCACCCACTAGGATTTTCACCCAATCCAGGTCATTTCCACCTATTAGGCCACGGTTGATACCCATTAGGACTAAAACATAATTTTAGCTCTTTTACTTCTACATAGCACTCTTCACTTTCATAATTCTTATCATTTGCGCAGCAGATTGATCCATTGTGTACACTCGCCTAACGGGTCATTTACGGGGCCTAATAGGTCATTTTCACCTGGATGGGTCATTTGAACCTAATGGGTAACTTGTCACCTAACAGGGCACCTAATGGGTCGGTGTTTCCAAAGGATCAATCTTTGCTGCGACTTATCCATTTTTACACATTTCATAATCCAAAATCAAACATCAACAATTCAAAAATTTTTAATTGAATACTTAACATCAAACATTTTCACCCATCACCAAACACAAAATTTTCCACTTAAAAAGGGTCTCACCTCTGGAGAAGAAGCTTGAGATGAGAGTGTTCGCAGCGAGATTGGGACCACTTTCCCTCAGGTCGGAAGGAAGGAACTGCTCCGATACCATAAATGTAACACCCCAAGTTTAAAAATAAAATATCATTCAAAAAGTTTAATAATTAAAATGTAGGACTTGAAATTTTCTTTTTATCAAACAAGTTCACAAAATGATTTTTGGGCATTCCCATTACACTATACATAGCACAGCATACAATTTCCTTCTTTCCAATTCTTCCACTGTGACACTCTGATCCTTAAGCTCCTTCAGCATTTACCTAAAATGATAACCACTAAGGGTGAGACCTTTTCACAACACAGTGAATTATGAGATAGTAAAAAGCACATAATAGAAACTCAAGCATCATAGTTAAACCAATCCATGAACTAACAAAATGCTTCATACATATAACCATTATCAATTCCATTCCTTTTTTCATAAGCCATAATAACGTATGTCTCCTCACGGTCAGAGGACGACATACCCAAATAAACATTGTATGTCTCCTCACGGTCAGAGGACAAAATACCAACATAACTTTCTTTTACTCCTTTTTCCTTTTAAAGTTTGTACCACCAGGAATTGGTTGCTCCTACTAGGGCATTTGTACACCCATTAGGGACTTTTACACCCATCAGGACTTTGGTCACCCATTAGGCTTCACCCGTTAGGACAATACATAATATCTGTTACCATTGGTTACCACATCATATAACTCAATCATTTTCATATACGTATTTCTTTTTCACATTATCCATACTCTTAATTTTTATTGAATTGATCATTTGGGCACATCGACGCCTAACGAGGCGTTTGGACCTAATGGGGCATTTGGCCTGATGGGGCATTTGGCCCTAATGGGGCATTTGATACACCTAGCAGGGGAACCTAGTGTGCCAATGTCCCAATGATCAATTCAACCGTCCTCAATCAAACATACCAAACCAAGCATACCCATCATAAAGCATACAATTCAATTAGCCATTTACAACACGTAACAATTAATTCATAAACAAATAACGAATCCACAACTAATTACAAGCATAAGTCAAAGGTTCATACTTTTCCAACCAAAACTCATAATATCACTTAGCCCAAAAATCAACTTCACGCATTTGCACACCTAACAGTTAAGCACTCACATGATATCTCTTACAATTATTTAGCCATTCTCATCACCTAATATCCAGCATGGTATATACATATCACACTTTTAACACTTAGACACAACATACCCATTTAGCACTTAGTGGACATAGTACATTCTCAATAATCAGCACGCATCACAATTACTCGACATACTCAGGTATGTCTCAGAATACAACAATATGAGTCATCTCCCTAGGGTTCTTCACTTCCTACTTTAATGACATACAAAAAGGGATTCAAAATAAATATTTCAAATAATATAAAATCAATCCATAGCATACTAATTATTCCTAATCAATTCTAAATCAACACTAAGTAGGTGCTATTTTGATACCCACAACCCAATTCAACCACTAAACCCAAATCCTATTATACACCCTAACTATCCCTAACTCAAAGTGTGGAAAAAAGACTCTCCTTACCTTAGAGCAGGAGAGAGCCCACATAAAGCTCCAAGGACCTTGAATCTACTCCGGATCTACCTTGATTCCCATTCTCTTGACCGATCTCCACTCCGTTCTTCAAGATTGGAGGAGAGAGAAAAACCCTTGGAGAGAGAAAGAGAGCCACGAGTGAGAGAGAGCTTGAGGAAGAAGATGGGTCTCATGGGTAAAGGCTTGGAAGGAGGGGTTTTGGGTGGTTTATGGTGGTTGATAGTGGTTAATAGTGTTTGAGTGGGAGGAGAAGGAGAGAAAACGTATGAGAGGAAGGAGAGAGAGAAGGAGCTTACCAAGTGAGTTGGATGATGATTATTTATGGGTGATGAGCTTGAAGAAGAAGAACACAACTTGCTCTTGATGGTTTTGGGAAGAAATTCGTGGGAGAGAGGAAAGGAAGAAGAATGGAGATGAGATGAAGATGGAAGGAATGAATGAGAGATGAGTTAAAAGTGGGTGTGAGTGTTTTGTTTTATTTTTGGTGGAAAAGAATGTGTGGCTAAGAATTAAAGAGGAAAGGGAAAGATTCCCTTTATGTGGATAGAACTTCTCCTACGTACACCCTTCTTTCTCTTTTTTTTACAGACACTAGTGGTAATCGATTACTTGACCCAAAGTAATCGATTACCCTTCAATGCAACATTTCTTAGTGTTTCTGCCAGAGGACAAGTAATCGATTAATCCATTGAAAAGTAATCGATTACTTCTCAAAAACACAAGATAATCGATTACTTACAACCCAAGTAATCGATTACTTCATCACAAAGTAATCGATTACTTTCATGAGGTAATCAATTAAAAATGCTGCAACACTTTAGTGTTTTAACCAGAGGTCATGTAATCGATTAATCCCCTACAGAGTAATTGATTACTCTAATGAAAACTCCTATTTGACAAATTCTAACCCTAAGACACTACACTTAACTCCTACCCATGCTTTACTATTGGTTTTCCTCATAAATTCTAACTTAGACCTTCCTAATTAAACTTGGAATTAAAATTAGGGATGTTACATAAAACATTCATCCTTCGAAACACACACAGACACACACACACACACAGATATATATATATATATTATTTTTGTAAAACTTATTCATTCATGTTCCAGATCATCCATCAAGTTCCAAATCGAGATGCTACCAACACCGCGCTTTGGAACCAAATTTACCATACTCGAAATTATCAAAGTACCATTTCAATCATCGAGTCTGAGTATCATTATTACAGTTACGGGAGTTACATGGTATCCAGAAAAGTCATCAAAGTCCCATAACATACATGACTCATGATACATAACTGAAAATATCAATCTAATGATCCTCATCACTAGATGCCGCAGCAGGCACTTCCTCCGGGTCGAACTCCCACATCAGCATCGGAATACTCAATTGGATACGACCCCTCACTAGGGTCCTCTTCAATGTCATCTAGGTCACTCTGGGGCAAATCCTCAAAAGGATTGTCAAGAGGCTCAATGGGATCCAAATCCTCGTACACATCTACCTCCTCCGCTCCGGGGTCAATCTGTGCTGGAAGTGGTAATGGATAACCACCATGGTAGTCTGCTGGTCCTCCAGTCCGAAGATCCACTAAAGAGAAATGACAAACACAGGTGTTAGTCGAATCTCCTCGAAGCGTGTGACCGGGATCTTTAATAACCACCTCCGAGCCACCTCTCCATTCCCAGCCTTGACGATTCACTTCCCACTGATCGTCATGATAAATCTCAAAGCTAAACTTGACCGGGTCCACCATCTAATGAGCCATCACAAGGCCAAAAGAAAACCGCAGACAAAAGAGATACAAAGAGAGTCAGCTTTTCCGGGCGGATATGCCGACTGTGTGGAATTACAACAAGCGAACATATTAATATATAACGACAATAGCATGGTATATGCATATCACACTTTTAACACTTAGACACAACATACCCATTTAGCACTTAGTGGACATAGTACATTCTCAATAATCAGCAGACATCACAATTACTCGACATACTCAGGTATGTCTCAGAGTACAACAATATGAGTCATCTCCCTAGGGTTCTTCACTTCCTACTTTAATGACATACAAAAAGGGATTCAAAATAAATATTTCAAATAATATAAAATCAATCCATAGCATATTAATTATTCCTAATCAATTCTAAATCAACACTAAGTAGGTGCTATTTTGATACCCACAACCCAATTCAACCACTAAACCCAAATCCTATTATACACCCTAACTATCCCTAACTCAAAGTGTGGAAAAAAGACTCTCCTTACCTTAGAGAATGAGAGAGCCCACACAAAGCTCCAAGGACCTTGAATCTACTCCGGATCTACCTTGATTCGCATTCTCTTGACCGATCTCCACTCCGTTCTTCAAGATTGGAGGAGAGAGAAAAACCCTTGGAGAGAGAAAGAGAGCCACGAGTGAGAGAGAGCTTGAGGAAGAAGATGGGTCTCATGGGTAAAGGCTTGGAAGGAGGGGTTTTGGGTGGTTTATGGTGGTTGATAGTGGTTAATGGTGTTTGAGTGGGAGGAAAAGGAGAGAAAACGTATGAGAGGAAGGAGAGAGAGAAGGAGCTTACCAAGTGAGTTGGATGATGATTATTTATGGGTGATGAGCTTGAAGAAGAAGAACACAACTTGCTCTTGATGGTTTTGGGAAGAAATTCGTGGGAGAGAGGAAAGGAAGAAGAATGGAGATGAGATGAGGATGGAAGGAATGAATGAGAGATGAGTTAAAAGTGGGTGTGAGTGTTTTGTTTTATTTTTGGTGGAAAAGAATGTGTGGCTAAGAATTAAAGAGGAAAGGGAAAGATTCCCTTTATGTGGCTAGAACTTCTCCTACGTACACCCTTCTTTCTCTTTTTTTTACAGACACTAGTGGTAATCGATTACTTGACCCAAAGTAATCGATTACCCTTCAATGCAACATTTCTTAGTGTTTCTGCCAGAGGACAAGTAATCGATTAATCCATTGAAAAGTAATCGATTACTTCTCAAAAACACAAGATAATCGATAACTTACAACCCAATTAATCGATTACTTCATCACAAAGTAATCGATTACTTTCATGAGGTAATCGATTAAAAATGCTGCAACACTTTAGTGTTTTAACCAGAGGTCATGTAATCGATTAATCCCCTACAGAGTAATTGATTACTCTAATGAAAACTCCTATTTGACAAATTCTAACCCTAAGACACTATACTTAACTCCTACCCATGGTTTACTATTGGTTTTCCTCATAAATTCTAACTTAGATCTTCCTAATTAAACTTGGAATTAAAATTAGGGATGTTACATAAAACATTCATCCTTCGAAACACACACAGACACACACACACACACACAGATATATATATATATATATTATTTTTGTAAAACTTATTCATTCATGTTCCAGATCATCCATCAAGTTCCAAATCGAGATGCTACCAACACCGCGCTTTGGAACCCAATTTACCATACTCGAAATTATCAAAGTACCATTTCAATCATCGAGTCTGAGTATCATTATTACAGTTACGGGAGTTACATGGTATCCAACAAAGTCATCAAAGTCCCATAACATACATGACTCATGATACATAACTAAAAATATCTATCTAATGATCCTCATCACTAGATGCCGCAGCAGGCACTTCCTCTGGGTCGAACTCCCACATCAGCATCGGAATACTCAACTGGATACGGCCCCTCACTAGGGCCCTCTTCAATGTCATCTAGGTCACTCTGGGGCAAATCCTCAAAAGGATCGTCAAGAGGCTCAATGGGATCCAAATCCTCGTACACATCTACCTCCTCCACTCCGGGGTCAATCTGTGCTGGCAGTGGTAATGGATAACCACCATGGTAGTCTGCTGGTCCTCCAGTCCGAAGATCCACTAAAGAGAAACGACAAACACGAGTGTTAGTCGAATCTCCTCGAAGCGTGTGACCGGGATCTTTAATAACCACCTCCGAGCCACCTCTCCATTCCCAGCCTTGACGATTCACTTCCCACTGATCGTCATGATAAATCTCAAAGCTAAACTTGACCGGGTCCACCATCTAATGAGCCATCACAAGGCCAAAAGAAAACCGCAGACAAAAGAGATACAAAGAGAGTCAGCTTTTCCGGGCGGATATGCCGACTGTGTGGAATTACAACAAGCGAACATATTAATATATAACGACAATAGTAGTAAACACATCAAGTACAAGTGCACATCATTATCATCATCACAATTTATTACTTCCAATATTACAATTTATCATTTTCCACTTTTCCCCTTTATTGGCATTCCAAACTTTAATCCCAAATCTTTCCTTTGCCATTATTCCAAATCATCTCTATGCCCAAAGGCTCCCTTGGTATCACGTACTTTTCATAATTCTTATTTCACTATTAAGGGATATACAATTATCTCCATATACTTTCTTATTAAGTTTTATTGAAGCACATCCATCGATGACAAGGGAATTAGGGAAAAGTCATCGAGGAGTTTGGTTAGCACACATACATCTCCTCCAATCCTCCCAAGCCTAAATGGAAGCAAACGGGACGTACAAGAACCTTAACCCCACACAGGTCAAACAACCGAGAAAAACCAACAGTGTGTATATATATATATGTCAAGTCCACAACCATACGGGTCGGCCATCATGACAATTAACGTTTTACGCGATACCGCAAGGGCCCAACAACCATTCGACTGCCCGCCTCGTTCAGGTTCCCTCTCACCGTTTCGAATTTGATCAAGGGGGCGACAGTACTATTCTAGGAACATGCTACGATCCCTTGGCACTACAACATTTTTTAGTTTAGGCAACACTGAAAGTTTCAACGGTTGAAAAACCGTTGCTTATATATGGAATAGGCAACGGTTTTTTTTCGTTGCCATTTAATATGAAATAAGCAACTGTTTTTAGTTTAGGCAACACTGAAAGTTTCAACGGATGAAAAACCGTTGCTTATATATAGAATAGGCAACCGTTTTTTTCGTTGCCATTTAATATGAAATAAGCAACGATTTTTACATAGAATAAGCAACAGTTTTTTGTGTGTAGCCAATTAATTCGAATGAACAACGGTTTTCAATCATGAGAGTAAGAAGTGTTGTTTGAAAATTCATAAACAAACTGTTGCTAAAAACTTTATTCAACTAAAAAAAATTTGGAGGACCGCCATCCAAAATTTTGGCCCAAAATTAAAAAAACACAATTTTGTTTGAATCTTCTTCCCTAATTCAATCTATTCTCCACTACTGCACCAGCACATCCCTAATTCATTCTATTCACTTATCAAAATAAGCAATCGAAAATTGGAGCGAAGCAGTAGAAGACCTTGTAGATGCTGGACAATCGATACCGCAATCTCATCCCTCGAACCACTCATCTCCAATCTCCAAACCCTAAATCCGATTAGCCTCTGCTCCCTCCGACTTGGCTTCCCTCTACTCCTCCAAAGGCTTCTCCCTCAAATCTGACCAACTCCAATCACGTGCTTCCCTCATCAAACAAACAACCACCCACTCCACGTAACTCCTCAGTTCACCCTTCTCTCGAAACACTCACGGCGGCGCTCACGGTCCACACCTTTTCGTTCGGCTCACTCACTGCGGCGCTCCCCACCTCTGCTTCAACTCCTTCATGGTGGCGCTCTAACTGATCACTCACGGCGACGCTCGACCACTCCCTCTGGTTCTGCTCCTTCCGCTAGTGCTTCTTGTGGTTTGTTCTTGCTCCTTTTACATTTTTTATTCCTAATCTCAAATCCTATTTTCTGATTTTATTTGGTACTCTTTCAATCTTGTTGCTTGTGTTGAAGTTAGGGTTTATTTTTATTTCTATTTTGATTTATGTTTTATTGATGTTTCTATTTCCCTCATTTTTTGCTTTGGCCATGGAGTTAGTGAAGTTGTGAAAGAGTATAGATGAAGAACGTTATCCCAGATCCTTGGTATGTTCTTTGCTATTCTTGTTTCGGTTTTGTTGTATATTGGTGAGTTTCATTTGGTTTTAAGCTAATGATGTGAATAGGGTAAATGAGTAATGGTGTTTGCACTTTGCACTGAAATATACTATAAATATCTTTACTTATTTTTCTGGTTTTCTTTTCTTGTTTATGCTGTTTTCAGAGAGACCTCTGTGTTTTTGGTATGGAGTCGTGTTTCTAATTCTAGAATATGTGCTTATGTTCAATTTTCCCTTTTCGTAGGTTATTGTAAAAAGTGGGGACGAATGGACGATTGCAGGCAGGAGCATCTGGCTGTTCAACTTATTTCTCACTTCTATGGTAGGTGGTGTAGGTGGCCTTTCAGATCTAGTGTTCGTGATTGTCCCATTTAGGGATTTCCTCCCCTCTCTCTTCTCATTTGGGGTTCGACAATTTGGTGAGTTCAATTTCACTCTTCATTTTCTTTTTCGATATTTGGGGTTGGATTCTCCTCTCATTCTTTTTTGGTTTAGGGTTCTATTTGATTCGGGGTTATGTTTAATTTCAATCTAATAATTATATTTGATTTACGGTTTAATTTCTGTTTTGGTTTGCATGTAGTATTTTCCTTAGAGTCTATGTGAGATTGGTATCACGTAGTACTCTTTATTCCTACACACCTCGAAAATCTAAGGGCAACTTAACCTCACTTTCTCTCGGGTCTCTTAGGCCACAAGACAGAATTGGTTTGTAAGGCACTTATGATTTGCTGGGTGGCAAGATTTTACATTCCCATAAGACTTTTGAATTATATGATGTATATTTTCTAGTTTGCATCTTTTAATCTCTAAAATAGCATCATATTTTTGTCCAAAATTAATCGTTTATATTAATTTCTCAATATACTCTATAGTTTGATGTTGGAAACATTATATTATATACTCCATAGTTTATATTATAGCAAAAGATGCACTAGTAGTCTTAGGGAATGGACTTATACAAAAGCTTAGTTTGTTGGGGTATGAAAAGGTCCTAAAAGATGCATTCTTTCCTTTTTTCATGGACTGATGTTATGAAACTTAGTTGGGCTCTTATGGCTTGTGCTTGTTCATGTCATTTAGGTCTTACTAGCTTAAGAAATTAATCTATTTCTTGCAAATTTCTGAGATTTGTTTATGATTATGTTACTTTATGTTATGTTATCTGTTTTTAATTAAAGGTTAATAAATTCATTTGATTCTTATTGATTTGTGAATGAACCTGAAATTTGGGTCTGATACTGAACCTGAAATTTGGGTCTGATACTTTGTTTTTTTGTTCCTTTGTTGTATTGATTATCAAAGTTAATCTATTCGCTTTGAATGTTAGGCATTTCTATTAAAAAAAAGAGCTTGTATTATGATTTATATTGTTGGTATGGACTAATTAGGGAAGCATTTTAGCTATGGAATTCATGTGTATGTGTGGTTGCAGAATATGATTATTGGCATCTTGTTAGGGCCATTGAACTGTTTGCCTCAGAATTGGTTAAGCTTAAGAACAAACTTAAGTCAATGACAAGTCAGAAATCCTCAAAAATTTTGAAGTATCTGCAGCTGCAGAATGTCCATTCCCATTTATGCTTGTGGAATATTATTCTAATGTTTTGGTTGAAATGGTATGAGCATAAGTTTATGATGTGATGGGTAAAAGATCTCACTTACTTACTACAGCTCTCAGTTAATGTAAAAAATATGAAATCCATCACCTCTAAGGTATAAAAGGATCAAGAATAAATCACCCTTAAACCTTTCTCTTCTGGTCCTTTTATGACATCTTTTAATGAGTGGAAAAAAACACAGTTTGCCTCTTCCTCATCCTGTGGTGAATTTATCATAGTTATTAAACTCATAAAGCAAACCAAACATACTTATCAATTAGGTTTCTTCCTAGAGAAGAAGAATGGGTTTTTCGTGAGAATGAGGAAATAGGAATTCTCCCTTTTACTTTGCATTTCTGTTTTGTGAGGGTGATTGATTATTTGCAATTTCCATTTTCGTTGGAGGAAAGTATTGTTTGATACTGCTTTCAGACTTCTGTATCTGTATATATTCCAAAAGTTGTATGATTGACCATAACTTACCTTGAGGTAATTCCAACAAACATGTGTATAGATTAAGGAGGATACTCAATGTTGTTTCTGGTTTTGTGTTTGCTGGTGCTGGCTGTATAGCTTGATGCAGTTCCGGGCGGGGCTTATCTGCATTGGGCATTGGCTGTTTTTCGGTTGATTTTAGTTGCGGTGTACATTTGTTTGTTGTTCTTATTATGTATGTGTTCTGCTATATTTTTAATTTGATGTTCGGTTATGCTAGGCGTGGGTGTAGTTAGGTGCTGCTGTTTGGTTTTTAATTTCAGTAGTGTTGGTGTCTTGTAAATCTTGGTTTTTATCTTTTGGGTTGGAAGCATATCTTTTGCTTCTTTCCTTTTAATAAAGCTTTTTTCTTATAAAAAAAAATCTTTGGTTTTTTGCTGTTATCCTAATTTCTCGTCATGAGTGTACCATTTGTTCCCACGAAGTAACTTTGATATTTATAGTTTTCTTTATTTCCTATTGACGGACAGGTGAATTGAATTGACAGGAGCTTGACAACCGGTAGAAAGTTATTGAAATCCCTGAATTGAGCTCCACTTCCTCTTTCCCCAAGTGTCTCGAGCAATGGTTTATATAACTGAGTGGGACAAGTTCATCATCGAGGGATCCACTGAGTTGTTCCGTGCAGATCCTGAGTTTGTAATTTCCTACTTCACATGCTTTTTTATTTCATATAGAAGCAGGAACTTGGAAAGCCTCTAAACAATTGAAATACTATGTGTGCAAGAACAATAGATGGTCATGGATGTTTTGCAAATACCTATAGTTGCTTCCTTTTTCTGTCTTTTAATGTTTAGTTTTGTGCAAAATAAAATTCTATTTTTATAATTAAGTTTCATTATTCTCTAAGTTATTTATATTGTTGTTGTTTTTCTTATTTTTAATAACCTCTTCTACATAAATGATGTTTTTCTTTGGATTGTATGAGTGCCATGCAGACACGGTATGCCATGAAGTACAGACACTGTGATGGCAAGTTCATACTCAAGGTCACTGACAACCGAGAGGTATTGGTTCATTTTCTTAAGATTATTTTGAAAGATTATATTTGTTACATTTTCTTTGTAGAATGAAATTTTCTTATTATAGACTTAATTTTAGAACTGCTATCGCAAGTTTGAGAGTGAAAGGATGGAGAGATATGATATCATATTTTGGTTTGTCCTTGAAGAATGTTTTTCTTCTAAGAAATATTGTGGTTTGTGATTCTTCAAATCCAATGTAGCTATTTCAGATTTTGGAATTCCCTATATAAAGCTAATGAAAATGGTGGTCAAAAGATACTTTTGTTATCTATTGTGTATGGATAATGATGTCATTTGGAATCAAGGTTTGTTCTTTGTTTCTGTATGATATCCTGGCTTTCTACTTGTTTAGTAGGATTAGGATTTGTTTCTTAGGGAGGGACTGCTCTTCCTTTATGGTCATAAACGCCCCCTTCTATTGAACCTATCCAGTTTTGCTTGCTATTAGATATATAAAGAGTATGTTAGTTTTATTTTTCTTTTGGGTGGGTTGTCTTTAACTCATAATTGATAGATTATTCATAGACATAGTTAGAAAGAATGGTCTCTGATTAAGAATCAGCCATCCCATATTTTTTTAACTGATTCTTTATGATTCCCCCTCTACCCCTTTTTCAATACGGTAAAAGTAAAAATTTTACAAGGAAGGGTCCTTTTCTGGCTATAATTGGATAGTGATATCATATATCCCTTATTCTTATTTTTAATTGCAATAGAAAATGTAATGTGGTATGTAGCAAAAGAATTGGATCTGGGAATTCACTGTTGCTGATTGTTGCCATCAAGATATTTTAAAAGAATGCAAGAGAATGTCATCTTGCAGACTAGTTAAAATACAAAGATTGTAATTATGGAAGCAAATTACTGAGATTGTGATTAGAGTCATGTGAGTTGTGTATTTTTCCCTGTTTTGCAGATGCCACTTCCTGCTTTGAAAGAACAGATTGCTTCTGTAACTGGAGTGTTATCAGAGTGGCAGCGCTTAATTTGCCAAGGAAAAGTTCTAAAGGATGATTAACTCGCAATGCAAGAATGTATATATGGATTATTTTAGCTTTGAGTTTTTTTTTGGATATTTAGCAAAATATTATGTTGTTAATTAGCAAGTACTTAATTTGGTCTTGTACTTTTTAGATTTTTTTTGTTAACTTTGTACTCTTTAGATTATAGAATAAATATAATCTTATGTTATTTTGGTATGTATGGTGATTATAATTTAATTTCATTATATATATATATATATATATATATATATATATATACTCTATTACATTTAATTTTATTAAAAGTGTTGCATATAGATTGAAAGTAAGATAAGTGTTGCTTATGTGAAGTTTGTAATAGTTATATATCTGTTGCTTAAACATAAGGCAACGGTTTCATCCTTGTTGCATATGCTATAGATTAATAAAACCGTTGCTGTTTATAAGCCAAAAGGCAACGGTTTTTGCCTATGTGAAGTTGGCAATAGTTATATATCTGTTGCTAAAACATAAGGCAACGGTTTCATCAGTGTTGCATATGAGATAGATTAATAAAACCGTTGCGGTTTATAAGCCAAAGGGCAACGGTTTTTTAATAATAAAACCGTTGCATATTACGAAAGATGAAACCGTTGCTGTTTATAAGTCAAAGGGCAACGGTTTTACAAAATTGTTGCCAAATGCAAAAAACCGTTGCCATTGACAATAGGCAACCCTCACCTAGAGAACAGTTCAAAAACCGTTGCCTAAACTTTCAGCAACGGTTTTTGTACTTTAAGCAACGGTTTTGTGTCGTTTTAGAAAGTTAAAAATGTTGTAGTGTGGGTATCAATCCCCGATCACATATAGGCTAGTTCCACCTAAAATAGCACTCTAGGTTACTTGACATTTCACCGTCATCACCCTCCCCTATCACAATCACTCATCTGAGTATCCGCAGATAAACAAGGTATCTTCCTCTCCACTACTTCACACTCATCTCACCACATTATTTAGGGTCTTTTAATGTTTTAACAATATTTTATTAATATCTGATTAACCCTAAACTTCGGACGAGTCACCCTTATACATCCCTTCGGTGGTCCTCGATCTCTAATTATTCACCTTTTACATTAATCATTCCTGACAATTCTTTACTTAACATATCAGGGCTCAGACACATGGGCATACTGCACACGTGGCAAGCACAAGCTTAACCTGAAGAGCATAAAATCCACCTTGGTGCACATCAGGGAGACTCATTATCACATGTCCATCATATCCACAACAAATCATTCATGCACTTTCTGTACAGGTCCACTTTACTTTCATTACTTCTCATTTTAACCATCTTTTCATCATAGCCGAACCTTGCCTTTATTAAACTCTTTCAATACTCACCATGACATTTCAACATTCTCACATCATTTTTATCAGCATCATTAATCAAACAGAGCAACAATATATATATATATATATATATATATATATATATATATATATAGCATGAATACTTTCAATTTCAGATAAAAATTTCAGCAGGCCTAAATTATCAGATCATACCATTCCATCATCATAAATAGATAGCATCATGTCACAATATTATAACAGAAAAGGGATGTCTTAGTCCTGCGTATAAGTGGCCAAACATACATAATCAACTGCCACTATACGACTGACTCGCAGACCCCACGTTCCGGCTTTTGTGATGGTCAGGAACATCTTAACATGTTACCTACACACCACTGTGTCTTAGGAAAGCTGCTCTCTCACTTCGAGTGCTGATAAAATAATCCAAAGAGCTTTCACTGGTGCGTTCCTCCGACACGCGTCCATAGCTGATACCTTCTAAATCCTCAAAAAAGACATCACATATTAATAATACATTCTAAACCAAACGTCCACCCCAAAATTGAAATTACTCTTTAAAACTTAAATCGAAATCTTTCGAGTAAAAATCAAAACATCAATCCTTCTTTCCGAAATCGTTTCGAAACTGTTTAACACTTTAAATTCCTCAATATCATTATAATACAATTAAAAAAACCATTTAAAAATGAATAGGTTAGTTGCTGGTCCGTCTCGGACAACAGCTCACTCGAACCCGAAAACACCGAAAAACTCCATTTGTACAATCTAGCTTTTGCTATAACTTTAAACACTTAAAACTCATGCTTTTAAACACTTGTAAACATTTTATCAATTGAAAAAACCTCAATTAAAATTCTGGAAAGCCACACACGGTTCCAAAAAAATTGCTTTTCAATCATTCAAAAACACCGTAAAGCCATGCATTGACTCACAAGACTTTTGGATATAAAATAGAAGCTTAAAACAATTTGTTTTCAAATTATAGCACTTTAAATTAGACTTGGACAGCCAAGAATGAGTTCCAATATCTGGAAATGAATTACAATTAAACAACTCAAAACCAACTTATTTTCGAAAGCAAATCACCAAGTCAAACACTTAGCACATAACCTTTTAAAACAAGAACATAAACATCACTTAAACCTTATGCATTTACATATCCAACTCATTTTCCCTCACTTCCTTAATCATGCAATTAATTTTCGTACAAGTAGCATATAGCATAGCAAATTAATCATACCAATCCTATAAACTTACTTTACCCGAAACAAGCTCATTTTTCGGTTCAAGCAATTCAATCAACATGCCTTAAGTTAATTCAATTCAAATCAAATCATGTAGCAAGCATACCACTCAAACTAAATAGATTTTCATAGCCACATATTCATTTTTAAAAAACCGAAACATAGAAACAAAACAACTAGGGCACACGTATTCTAAACTTTAAACCTCTTTACATTATTTAACATGCAACTCACTTTAACAAAATGGAAATAAATATCCTGTACTTATTTAACCATATTCAAACATCACAATCAGAATAAAAACATTTGGCCAAGTCTAGCAACACACAAGTATCACATTCATCCAAAGCATCAAGCACATGCTAGACCTAATACGGGGAATTCAAGGAAATTAAATTCCAAAATTATATCAAATCAATTCATTTCAGTCCCAAACTTTGCAATGCACTTAAACACATTAAAATTCATCACATAAAATTTCCAAGCCAACCTAACATCCAGAACACTAGTTTTTATTCAAATTTGTCACAAAAACCTAATCAGGACTGTTGCAACCTGAAGCAAACTTGCATTTATTTAAAATAGTAAACTAACTCCAATTGACACGAAATTTGATACAGAACATCCGTACACATTCAATAAGGCCTCATAAAAATTTCAGATCATTTGGAGTTCTATAAGTCACTCTTTTACAATTAAATTTCCCTCTAACTCTGAAAATCCTGAACTAGAATGTTCACTGTTTTGCAATCATTTAAAATATCAAATCAACTCCAAACCACCTTAAATTTTACAGAGTGTCTCCTAAAATAAGCAAGGTCTTACCATAAAAATTTCAAGTCCATTGGAGCAGCACAGATTCAAAAATTTAGTGCACGTTCAACCCGAAAAAATCATTTTTCCGAAATCGTTTTCTCAAAAACAATTCTTGAAAAATTAATAAACTAACCCCAAAAATCATACCAAAATTGAGAGATGCTTAATATAACCATAGAAAATCAGTGGTTCAATTTCAGAATCACCAAACATATGCAAGCACTTTTCATCCTAATCTTTTTCAAGTAAGGGCACTAAATCATCAACCAAACCAAAATGCATCAAAACATCAAGACAAGACCAAACTAATTCAAGGTCACTAGAGCATACTCAAGTAGAATGTATCATGTAGCAAAATAAACTCATTTCCTAATGTTTATGCAAGAACCGAATATTGCACCAAAATGAACCAAAAATCAATTTGTTTTCTAAGACTCCCTAAAGGAAATAAATCAAGCAATTTCATGATCAATCATTAGCACACTCCCATTAACCAACTCAAAATCAAGCATATCAACATAAAACAATTGAATTCTCATGTCCTTATGCTTAAACCAGAGAGAGGTCGAATCATTCATCCCAAACAAACCAAAATTTACAACTCTTAAACGCTTAAATCAAACTAATCATTTAATTAAAAACAAACAATTACCACTACAAACACTTAGCTTTTATTTTCACATAACTCATACATGTTTCAAACGTCAATTTGCATTTGACAAAATAAACTCCTATCCTTCTAGACATGCTTTGACCAAATCATGCATCAACACAAACCAAAATCCATAAATTTCTAATACTTCCTAAAGCATTCAAACAAACACTTTTCCAATTATCCCAATCACATAATCAATTAGCTAACTTCAATCACATGCTCAACACATAATCACTTTAAAACAATTAAATTTTCATGCTCACCTAATCAAATATAAAGGGACCGAATTGAACAAAGCGAAATAAGCCAAATATTTCATATTCAAACATTTTAAATCAACTCAATATTTCAAAGCATCATCATGAAATTTTATTTTCAAGAAACAAAAATCTGTTGGAAACCAACAAGTGGCCTAACAATTTACTAGAGGGGGGTGAATAGTAAACAGAAGCAACAATATTAATTTTTCGGATTTAATTGATATTAGCAATAAACACGCTTACTGTTTTTAAACAAAATTAAGTTTCTGTGCAAAAATACTTGAACTACTCGAGTAGTGCTCCAACTACTCGAGTAGTACGAGAATTTCAGACAGTGAACAGATTTTTAGAAAGCTTCACAGGAAGCCAAAAATAACAGAACAGCAGTAGGTAAATTGACTAACTTAAGGTTCAATAAGAAAGACAAAAATTGCGGAATTGAAGGAAAGCGATAAAGAGAAAGACACAAGGGATTTTATATTGGTTCACTCTCAAACCTTGAGAGCTACGTCAAGTCCCCGTAAACCTTAGGGAGCCTTTACTAACAATCAATTAAATTGGATACAAACAGGATTAATTAGTGAACCTCACTCAATCTAATCCTAACCCTTTCAAGAGTGTACCAAACCCTTGAAATCTTACCCCAATATCAATTGATTCATTGTTGAAGAACCTCTTCAACCTTCCACAAAGGGAGCTTCTTGAAACCTTGAAGAACACCTTCTCCCTTTAGCAATAGAGCCTATTGAAACTTTCAATAGCTCCTTCTCCAAGCTTTAATGGCAGCAATAATATGAATAACAATGGTAACAGGGTTGTGGCTCCAATACAATCTCAATTGAATATGAATATGAAAGTATATAAACAAATTGAGACCTAGACTTAGAGAGGGATTGGAATGAAAAGCGTTTTAGCTTGAATTAGGTTTTTGTGTCAAAAATTCATCCCATGAGAGTTGGAGGAGGCATCCATTTATAATCTCCAAAATCCCCAAGAATCAAGAAGGAGAGAATGTGAAAAGATTTGGGGCTTGATTGCCTCTCCAACAGTCATATTTGGATCAGACTGGATGATGATGATGCAGACTCGTACTATTCGAGTAGTTGAAGCACTACTCGAGTAGTTAGTTCATGCACTACTCGATTAGTCAGAGCAGACAGAGAAATTGATGTTTTTCTGTTTGAGACTGATCGAGTAGTTGGGGCACTACTCGAGTAGTTACTGATAAATACTGAAAATTTGTTTTTCAATTTGTTAAGATTTAACCTTTGATTTTTACCAATCCCTTTCTAATCTTTTTCAGATATTTTACTCAACTAATTTCCATACTTAATATACCATATTAAATAGAGCTAAAATACCTAAATCTACCACCCACACTCATAAACGATAAATGAATGAATACAATGAATTACAAGAGAATGAGTAGACTTTTGGTTGTTGTTGTTTGTTGATTCAACTTCAAGGCAAATGGCTTCATCAAAACAACTTGTTGATTTATTTGTCTTCATCAAAACCTTTTTGATTCTACAAAATCATCTAAACCTATAAACATGCATGACCGAACCTAGCAAAGAAAAATAAACTAAAAATCACCAATCTAAAATACTCAAAAAAGTTAACACCTTCAAAGCATTTATACACAATTTTATTTTCATGAAACAAAATCATTCAATCACTCATTTTCATATGGGAACCAAAAAATACATTAAGAAAATATCAAAGGTTTACACATCAATCACATGCATCAAGAATAAAAATTACTTGAACAATAACAACAACAAAACCGTATAGCCCTAGAAATGCCCAAACCAAGACAAAATAACTTTATCAGTTTATTTTCTTGCGGGAACCGAAAAATAAACTAGAAAATAACCAAGATTAACAAATCTATTACATGCATCAAAAACAAAATTAGTTTTCTCTATGTTAAAACCCTAGGCCGAATATGCTTGGAAAAAATTGGGGATTTTACAAACTAAAATTAAAACACTAACACATATATTCCATGAACAACATAAATCAACTCATATTTCGTCATATTTAACACAAATCGAAGATCAAATTTTTTTTGGACACAAAGGGACCAAAACCGTGAGCTTCAAAGTCATGGTGCATGTCCATTTTTTTGATTTTAAACTTTAATCTATATATATTCAAGCATAGAAAATCATGAGGAAGCTTAAAAACATAAATGCAAAAGCTTAAGAATATCAAATAATAAAAACTCTTCATGAAACCAAAAATAAAAGAGTAATATGTCAGATTAGTCCCTGACTTTGTAAGCATCGGTCAAGTTAGTCCCTGACTTTATCAAAATAGCAATTTAGTCCCTGAGATTTCATTTTAATTCACATACATCCCTATCTTTTTCCCATTTTAAAACAACTACATCCCTGCGATAGTAACGGCAGGGACAAACTTAATCGACGTTCTACTATCTCAGGGACTAAATTGCTATTTCGATAAAGTCAGGGACTAACTTAACTGACGCTTACAAAGTCAGGGACTGATCTGACATATTACTCAAAAATAAAAACCGAAAAGAGAAGGAAAATAAGGTGGAGGATTAATACCTAGTGTTGATGATGAAAATGGGATGAAGAAAATCAAAATCTCCTCCTTCCTCTTCCTTTCCTCTGTAACACCCCGATTTAGTAACTTGATTTTATAATTATTTAGTAAAAATCTGGGAGAAATTTTTTTTTCAAAAGCATCGATGACATGGACATGAAGCTATTTCACAAACAATTTGATTTCAATATTTTCATTACAAAGAAAAACTTAACTGTCATGTCACACGTCATCCCTCAAGTTCCAAATCGAGATGTTACCAACATCGCGCTTTGAAACTCTTTTTCTCATTTTCACAAATACTATTACTGTAGTGTCTAGGACACTGTGTTCCAGATGTATCCCTAGCTCAAAGGTATTGAGAGACCAGTGAGGTAGAGAGTAGTCTGATGTTAGTATATGATTTCTTAGGTATGCTAGATGTCCAGTTGGGACAGCTAGGGTTTCCCCAATCACAGGTGTGTGCAAATGTGCGATTAGGGAGTGAGAGAACGTACCTGAGCCCCTTGCTAGAGACAACTATTTATAGGGGTGGCATTGTACCTTGTGGGCCTATACGGAGGTCCAGCAAGGCAGCTGACGTGTCCCGTTTAGGATAAGGAATGAGTCATCCCTTCTTATCCTGTGTTGGAAGTCCTTATCCCTGTGGCGAGTTAGGCTCACGCGCCCTCTAGCTCGGATCCTTTAAGGGGTGAAGCCCATGTGCTCGGTCAAGGGTCGCTAGAGTGGGTCCTATAACAAACGCTCGGCCTGGATAGGCGTGACCCCTCATATAGGTTAATCTGGTCAGCCAAGTATGTTAAGGGTATGACCGAGGATCGGTCTACCACATAAGCCCCCTAGCTCAGTAAGAATTTTCGAGTCTTGAGCCGAGCTGAGAGTTTTGTGAAGTCGACATTAGAGGAACCGAGCGTTAGGATCGAAACGAGGCAATGTCCTATAGACAGCTCAATGTGCCTTGCTGTCCCTTCGTCTGATTGAAAGGTCGTTTGGGTGTCCTTCTGTTGACACGTGGTGTTTTGTGTCAGAAGTGCTATTATTATGCATGTTGGCTTTTGGATTTTCTAAATATTTCCTTCCAGTGGTTGTGCGCCACGTGTCGTTTTTCGTGGCTCAATGCAGAGTTGGGCTTTTGCTAACAAGCCCAAACACTCAAACGTGGGGGGGGGGGGGGGGAAGTTTCCTTTTAAACTTCAACTGTCTTCTCAGTTTCCTTTTTCCAACTTTCTTCCAAAACCTGCTTCTGACACTTCTCCCTTCTGCGACTCTCCCTCTTGGTTCTTGGACTCCAGATTTTTCTTCATCTCTGCCATTCTCTCTCGAAGTTTTTTTGGCTTTCCTCTCGCTACAGCAGTTCGATTCGTACCAGTCTTCGCATCAGGTATTTTGATTCTCCTTTGTTTGAACTATTCATTTTTTGGTTCTAAGGCTCTGGTACTACGTTTCTTTCTGGGTTTTTCTGGGTTTCTTGGGTTTTCTGGGTTTCTTTTCTCTTAATCATGGAAATCAATTGGTCATGGTATGAAAAGTGGTCTAAGATTTTGAGTTTGAGTGACATTGAGGATTCTTTCTCTTCCTCATCGTCATCGTCCTCTTCTGATTTGGAGATCTTAGATTTCCTTCCACCACCCTTCCGCCATCGTGTGGCGGATCCCATGGTGGAAACACCGTTAGCGGTGGATTTTCCCCAAAATTTTGCAGAAGAGGAGAGTAGAAAGCTAGCGTATCGGCTGGCGGAAGAGTGGGCGCAAACAGTGCCACGAAATCCACACCGCTCAACTGCGAACCGACCTAGGGGAAGTCCCTTTTGGGGGAAATCTGTGAAGGTTAGGGGAAGGTGTAGTAGGCTCGGCTATAGGACCAACCGATCTAGGGTTAGGGTTTCTACAGATTATAATTTTATAGATTCTGATGCCGAGTCTTCCCTTTCCCCAGGTATGGTTCGCCGGTGCATCACACATCCTCACGAATTTATTTTGCCACCCAATGCTGGAGCGTATGATTGGGTTGATTTGGAGGTGCTCGACACAAAGTCAACCTTAATCAATAGCAATCTCAGTCATATCCGAGTTCACATACTCTCCTGTCCGACGGACGAGGCTGGAACATCTTATACAATTAGTGCTCCGTCAGCTAATGATCGGGTGTGCACGACAATTGAAGGGAATCGTAAAGAGTTTTTCATGTATGAGGAAGTCGTGATAAGGTTGGGCGTTAAGATGCCCTTTACTGATTTGGAGATGGCTCTACTACAGCGATTACGCTTGGCCCCCACTCAACTACATCCCAGCGGGTGGGGCTTTGTCCGAGCGTTTCAAAAATTTTGCACAGCTCGTGGGCTGACGTGCTCGCTCCGAGTGTTTCTATGGTTGTACATGCCGCAAATAAACATTTTTGAGAAGGGGTCGACCAAGAGGTTGTGGGTGTCGTTGAAGGTGCGTAACGACCACCCCCTCTTTGCCAAATTCACTGACTCGTGGAAAACTTTCAAACCACTATTCTTCAAGTATCAATTCGTTGGAGAGGGAGAATGTTGGTTTTTGGAAAATGGTAACCCTCGGTTTCCCCTATCTTGGTCGCCTGATTTCTTCAACAGACACCCAAAGCTTTACCAGTATCATCGTGATAAGGAGTTGATGGATGACGATAGGCATACTTGCGATACCTTCTACAAGTATCTTAAAGCCAATGGTCAAGTTGATATTAGGAACATCATTATTTTCCCACAAGAGCTTGTGAAAGCCGAGCTTGGTATATATATATATATATATATTTTAACTTGCACATTATCTTTTGCAGTTAGGATGGCAAGAGAGAACAAAGCTGCTGCTCGCATGAGGGAGCTTGCCAGGACTAGGGCGGGTGATAGGGTGGTGGAAGTGGATGGGTCTCCGAGTAAAGTTGTTTCCTCGGAGGCTACCCAGTCTGTGACGATGGCCTCGGCCCCACCTTCTGATGCCAAAGTTGTGCAGGATGTCCGACCACCGTCTGTTCGTGTGGTGGAGGTAGCTACTGGGATCCCCCTTGTTCAAGTGGAGGAGGAGAAGGAGGAGGACCGAGTGCCTTTGTCCAAAAGAGCTAAAATAGACAAGGGCAAAGGCAAAGCTGTTGAGTTGCTGAAACCACTGCAAAGAAATAATTTGTGGTTTGACGTTTCTGATCCTGAGGAGGAGACCGTTTGGGCTCGGAAGCTGAAGGAGAAATTTGTTGATTTAATTTACACTCCAAACGATGAGAAAAGATTGTCGGACCAATCAGTTCATACTTTGAAATGTCATTGTGAGTTGTTGGGCAAAAATATGTTGAGGGTTGCCAGCTATATGTTTCATCTTGGTAAGAATGCTGAGGAGATAAGTGCAACCCTCTCGACAACTGAGAAGGAGAAGAGGAGAGCTTCTGCCATTCAAGCACAAAATTTGTTAACACAAATTAAGGAGAATGAAGCAAATCTCCATGCTCTGACAGAGGCCAATACCGTGCTGCAGAAAAAATTTGAAGCATCTAAGAAAGCTCGGGAGACTGATCAAAAGGCTTTAGAGGATGCTACTGGAAGGGATGCTGAGAAAGGGAGGCTGTTGCAAACTGCTCAAGAGAAACTGGCTGAAGCTCGGCGAAAAGTAATCGAGCTGGAGGGTATTCAGGGTCGGTTAGCAAATTCTGAAAATGAGGTGGGTCGGTTGCAGGGAGAATTGGTGAAGGTTCGTCGGAAAGCTTTGAAACATAAGGTGCTGGCCAAACGGAACCACTTCAACTGGGACCATGCAGTGAATGATTCTTTCGTCAATGCTGTTAAACAGCTAACTCTTATGAACCCGGGAATCCGAGTTGTAGGGGCCAGTCCAAACTTTGGAGTCGATGGTGATCGTATCATTGACTATGCACAGGAGGATAGGGAAGTGGACTTGACAACGTCGAATCTCCCCAACCCCTTGGACTTGGAAAATGAAGATGAAGCTGATTTTGATGGGTCAACCATTGCACTTTTCGAGGATGAAGAGTAGATGTTTATGATGTATTTCGCCTTTATTTTTTGTAGCATGACGAAGTGTAATATGATCGGTTTGATCGTGATATTGCTTTACTTATCTTTTTTGAAGTTCGCCCCTTTTTTTTATGAAATGTTGATCTTTATCGTTTTGACTTCGTAATGATCTTGTATTGTCCTTTATTTCGTTATAAACTGTTATTTAGATTTCGGATCTCCTACCTTTGGCCAAGGTGGGATCCTCGGTCCTCGGCTTACAGAAACTGTGTAAGTTTTTAGCCGGGCATCTACTAAAAGTACTTGTGATTGTTGGTTTATAAGTCCTTGCTGGAAGGACATGTATAAACACCCAAGTTCGCCTCGGTGGTGAGCCGAGAGGAAATGGTTAGTACGTTAACAGTGAGAAGATAGGAGGAATGACTGAAAAAAGATAGATCTTCATTAAGTTCTTTTGATCTGCTTGTAAACAACAGAAGTCAAATACAACATAAACATAAACACGCTAAAATAAATGACATGAAATTTAAACAACAGAATTTTAAAATCAGGATTGAAACTTTGCAGAGATTGTTATGAGATTCCAACTAGCTATAGTAGGGTTTGAGCTTGGTGGCATTCCAGGAGTTGTTTAGTGGCTGCTTTGTTAGTGTTTCCAACCTATACGCACCAGACCCTTTTTTCGAGACGACCCTGTAGGGGCCTTCCCAATTCCTTGCCAATTTTCCTTCTTTTGAATTTTTCAAACCGATGTCGGCTCGTCTGAGGACCAGATCTCCTACCGCGAAGCTTCTTGGAACCACCCACTTGTTATATTCTCGGGATTGCCTTTCTTTTGCCTTTTTCTCTCGGTCAGCCGCGAGAGATCGGATCTCATCGCTGAGAGTTAACTCTTCCTTTAACAAACCATTGTTCACCTCAACTAGACGTTCAGATACTCGGAAGGTGGGAATCCGAGTTTCAATAGGTAACACAGCCTCACAACCGTAGGTAAGTCGAAATGGGGTTTCTCCTGTCGAGGTGTGTATGGTCGTTCGAATTGACCATAGTACCTCTGGAAGGAGGTCAGCCCATGACCCCTCGGCTTCCAACAATCTTTTCTTCATCCCATCAATGATGATTTTATTCACTGCTTCAGCCTGTCCGTTCGTCTGCGGGTGCTCGATCGATGAAAAATGGTGGGTGATATGAAAGTGGTCGACCAACTCTTGGAAAACCTTGGCAGTGAATTGTGTGCGGGACGCCGAAGCGAGCGATGACTTGTTTGAGGAAGAATTTTTGGATTTTAGCTGAAGAGATTGTGGCCAAAGCCTCGGCTTCAACCCATTTTGTGAAGTAATCCACCGCGACCACAACAAACTTTAATTGTCCAGGAGCTGTTTTGAATTTCCCGATGATGTCCATGCCCCACTGATAGAAGGGCCATGGTGCGATCATCGAGTGGAGCTCCGTCGGAGGTCGTTGGAAGACCTTTCCGTGGAATTGACAAGACTTACATCTTTTGACATGTTCTGAAGCATCGCTTAGAAGCGTGAGCCAGTAGTAGCCTGCTCAGAGTACTTTGCGGGCTAGAGCTTTTGCACTTACATGGTGGCTCGAGATTCCCTCATGAACCTCGACTAATACTAGGTCGGCCTCAGCAGGGTCCAGACACTTCAGCATAGGGGAGTCCATTCCCCGTTTATACAAAGTGTCACCAATCATGGCATACTGGGCAGCTTGCTTAACTATCTTTTTTACTTTCAAAGGGTCGGTTGGTAAAACTTGGTGTTTAAGATACTGCTTGATGGGGTCCATCCAGTCGGTGGTTAGGGATATTGCTAGAATCACGCTTGGCTGATGGATAGTCTCTTGAACTAGACTTTTGTTGTTTTCAGGGCCTTTGGTGCTAGCGAGCTTAGAGAGAATATCGGCTCGCCCATTGGAGGCTCGGGGAATATGAGAGATGGAGAATTGTGAAAAGAGGTCTGAAAGGGATTTAACTCGTTCGAGGTACTTCTGAAGGATTGGTTCTTTGGCCTGAAACTCTCCATTGACCTGTGACACTACCATTTGAGAGTTGCTGAAGACTTGGATTTCCGAGGCCCCCATCTGGTGGGCCATCCTTAAACCTGCCAGAACCGCCTCATGCTCTGCCTGATTGTTGGAGGTGGGAAACTGAAACTTCAGGGAGTACTCTATGCTGATGCCTTCAGCATTTTCCAGAATTATGCCGGCCCCAGCCCCCTTGCTGTGGCTGGAGCCGTCAACATAAATCTTCCAAAGTTGTGGTTTGTTGGAGTGATGGGGGTCCGACAATTCTGAAACAAAATCTGCCAAAATCTGTGATTTGTGAGTTCTTCTCGGCTCATAGGTTACGTTGAACTCTGACAGTTCTACGGACCAAGAGACCATTCTTCTGGCCAAGTCAGGCCTGTGGAGCACCTGTCTTATCGGCTGGGTTGTTCTGACCACAATGGGATGGTTCTGAAAGTACTGTCGGAGCCTCCGAGCAGTAATCACCAAAGCAAAGGGAAGTTTTTCTATCTTGGAGTATCTTTTCTCGAAGGGCCTTACTTACAAAGTAGACAGGTTGCTCGGTCCCCGAGTCATCCTTGACTAGAGCCGAGATAACAGAAATTTCGCCAATAGACAAATATAGAAACAAGATCTCCCCCTCCCGAGGACTGGTGAGGACGGGGGGGGGGGGGGGGAAGAGAGGTATTCCTTGAGTTCGGCGAACGCTTGTTCGCATGATTCATTCCAATGGAAATTTTTGAGCAGTTGATACCAGGGAAGGGCTCTTTTGGCTGCTTGTGGGAGGAATCTTGAGAGAGCTGCCATCCGACCGGTCAGCCTCTGAACCTCCTTCTCATTAAATGGACTGTGCGTATTCAAAATAGCTCGACATTTTTCTGGGTTGGCTTCAATACCTCTCTCCGTAAGCATGAAGCCTAAGAAAGCCCCGGCAGGAACTCCGAAAGTGCATTTATCGGGGTTCAGCCGCATGTTGTACTTTCTGATTCTGTCCAAGATGGCTGCCAGATCATGAGGGTGATCTTCCTTCTTCTTGCTCTTGGCTATCATGTCATCTATGTAGACCTCGAGGGTGGGACCGATCAATCCCGAGAAGACCTTGTTCATCATCCGCTGGTAAGTTGCGCCAGCGTTTTCCAATCCGAAAGGCATGACTGTGTAACACTATGTGGCCTTTTCGGTGATGAAGGCCGTTTTCTCCTGATCAAGAGGGTACATCGGGATCTGGTTGTACCCTGAATATGCATCCATAAAAGAGAGGAGTTGGTACCCAGAAGAGTTGTGCACAAGTTTGTCAATGATAGGGAGGGGATACTGATCTTTTGGGCAGGCTTTGTTTAAGTCGGTGTAGTCGATGCACATGCGCCACTTCCCGTTTGATTTTTTGACCAGTACGGTGTTTTAGAGCCAGTCCGAGTAATTAACCTCCCTAATGAATCCGGCCGAGAGGAGCTCGGCCACCATCTCCTCAATAATTGTAGCTTTCTCTGTTCCCACTCTTCTCTTTTTATGGGCGACCGGCTTGGCGGTCGGGTTGACGCTGAGGCGATGACATATAAAGTTTGGGTCAATCCCCGACATATCCGCCGAGGTCCATGCAAACAGGTCTTTGTTTTTCTTCAAAAGTTCGAGCATTTCTGCTCGTATACTTTCTGAGAGGTTGGTTCCTAGCCTCACTTTCCTGCTCGGAATTTCTTCATCCAAAAAAATGAACTCCCACTCACCCTGGGGGGTCGGTCTTGTGTCATCCAGCTCGGACCTGACATCTAGGTCCGCCAAAAGTACATTTCCTCTGTTCAAACTTAACTTGGGTTGGGTTTCCTCGGGGCTTTTGAGTTTCTCTAGACTAGCGTTGTAGCATAGTCTGGCTTTTTCTTGTTCGGCTCTGATGGCGACAACAGTCCCGTCAGATCCTTCGAATTTCATGGTCAGATGAATGGTTGAGACGACCGCCCCGAAAGCCTACAAGCATGTTCTTCCGAGGATGGCATTATAAGCTGATGGGCAGTCGAAGACCAGAAACTTGATGATCTCGGTTCTTGTCGAGGGGTGATTCCCGAGTGTCACGGGAAGTTGAATGTGTCCTTTGGGGACCACCGAGTCCCCTGTAAAGCTGATCAGCTTTCCCTCGAAAGGGGTCAAGTCAGAGATTTTTAACTTCAGAGCTTCAAAAAGATTTAGGAACATGATATCTGCCGAACTTCCTTGGTCGACAAATATCCTGGCAACCTCATAGTTGCCTATCAGAGCAGTAATGACCATCGGGTCGTTGTGACCCGGGATGATCCCTTCAAGATCCTCATCTGAGAAACAGATGAGGACACTCTTTGTAGTTCTTTGGCGGATTGGATGGTCATGGATGGCAAGCACTTGGTTGATGTATTTTTTTCTATCAGATCTGTTTTCTCCTCCTCCCGCAAAACCTCCAGCTATGGTATTGACTCTGAGGTTTTGCGGGGACTGGTCTGTGGCTACTTCTACCATAGCAATTCTCTGTGGGTTAGATGGTTGTTGCTAACTGGTGTGGTGGTCGGTTTGTCTAGTTGAGGATCGGACATTTCTGTCCGGGGACGAGGTCCTTCTTCGAGCATGTTGGTTGAGTGCCTCCCTGACATACTGTTGTAATTTCCCATATCTTATCAATTGTTTAATCACATCTCTTAGCCAGGTGCACTCGTCCGTAGTATGCCCGTAACCCCCGTGGTACGAGCAGAACTTGGAACGATCCTGGCGCTGACTTCTTTTCAAGGGGGGAGGTCTTTCAACCATTCGAAGGTCAGTCTGCATTGTTTCTTGCAGGATCTGACTTCTTGGGACCGTGAGAGGGGTATACTCGTTGAACTTGGGTCGGATGATGCCAAACCTCCTATCTCCCCTGGGTCCTCTTCCTCTATCCTCCTTCCTGTCGTCTCTTCTATCGTCCCTCCTGCCGTCTCTCCTTTGCTTTCCTTGAGATGAATGCTCACCTCTCTCGCCTTTCTCTCTGTGCTTCTGCCATTTGCTGAATTCTTCCAAATTTATGAATTTGGTAGATCGGTGCCTCAATTCTGCCATATCCCTCGGCGGCTTTCCCACTAGCGAATTCTTGAAGTCTCCGTTCCGAAGTCCCTGTGTGAAGAGAAAGACTGAGAAGCTCGGTTCGAGATTTGGAATAGACCCTGCCTCTGAGTGGAAACGAGAGAGATATTCTCTCAAGGGTTCTTCTGGGAGTTGCATAACTCCTGCTAATGCATGGTCAGACTTTGGTTGTACACAGCTAGCGATGTATCTGTTAAGAAAAACCCTTTTCATCTCAGCCCAGGAATTAACGGAATTAACGGAATTTCTATGTAGGGCCGAGTACCACCTCAATACCGGTGGTTGCAGGGTCATTGAAAAGGCTCGACACTTCATTAGGTCTCCTCCATCATAAAAGTTCATAGCACCTTCAAAAGATAAAATGTGTTCCAAGGGGTCGGTTAACCCGTTATACTTTGCCACACTGGTGGGGCCGAGGAATGCAGAGGGTGTCTCATAAGCCATGATACGCGGAGTAAAGGGGTGGCCAGGGTGAGTGCTGCTGTCGGTCTCATAACTGGCTGCTAGGGCTGGATTTATTGGAGGTGGTGGGGGAAGGGCAATGGGGCCTTGAGGATCCTGGGCTGGTATGGTTACTGGGGCCGTTTCTACTGCTGCTCTAACATTTGGGCTTGTTGTTTAATTATTTCTTCAAGCTGGGTTTCTCTTCGGCCTTGGGAGTGTCCCCTTTCTTCTTCGGAGACACGGGCATCAATGGATCGGCCGGAGCCGTGGTTTGGTACACGATTGGGGGGGTTGGGGTTTGTTTGTCTAGAGTGAACGGTGTATGGACCACTGTGAGTTCGGGCTGGTATTGAGTGGTGGCTGCGGGATGGGATTTCAAGTCTTACCGATGGTATACTCTGGTGGGAAGGGTTTCTTCCTTCAAGATCTCTTCCATTGTCAGCACTGCCTTCTTCCAGTCTCTGGCGATTTCTTCCGGCCTGGTGGTTTGCACCACGCGAGTTATTCGCGGCGTTTCCACAAGTGTTTACTATTTTTGAGTGGGGATAACAGTTTATCAGATCCCCACAGACGGCGCCAATGTAGTGTCTAGGACACTGTGTTCCAGATGTATCCCTATCTCAAAGGTATTGAGAGACCAGTGAGGTAGAGAGTAGTCTGATGTTAGTATATGATTTCTTAGGTATGCTAGAGTCCAGTTGGGACAGCTGGGGTTTCCCCAATCACAGGTGTGTGCAAATGTGCGATTAGGGAGTGAGAGAACGTACCTGAGCCCCTTGCTGGAGACAGCTATTTATAGGGGTGGCATTGGCCTGTACGGAGGTCCAGCAAGGCAGCTGACGTGTCCCGTTTAGGATAAGGAATGAGTCATCCCTTCTTATCCTGTGTTGGAAGTCCTTATCCCTGTGGCGAGTTAGGCTCACGCGCCCTCTAGCTCGGATCCTTTAAGGGGTGAAGCCCATGTGCTCGGTCAAGGGTCGCTAGAGTGGGTCCTATAACAAGCGCTCGGCCTGGATAGGCGTGACCCCTCAGATAGGTTAATCTGGTCGGCTAAGTATGTTAAGGGTATGACCGAGGATCGGTCTACCACAATTACATTTCCCTTATACCAGTAATGTCAAATTCCGGGTTTCTAAAACTTACAAAGAAATATGGTGAATTACATCATGGTAGAGCAACATTATCTTAGTAACTTAAGAGACCATATACTTAAATAAAACATAACTGCAACCTACACTATGAATCACTACTCACAGCAGGAACCTCCTTCAATTCCAAATCCTCCTCAACGTCATCAAATCTCCCGTCATTCTCTGGTAGCACCAAAACCTTCACGTACTCTGGGTCTTCAAGCTAGCGTTATCCTATCCATCATGTCCCACAAGTCGATACCCATCGGAGTGAACAAAGGGTCGTCGATCACCATACTAACATCTCCTCGCCATTTCCAGCCCTCCTCTAGAAAGTCCCAATCTCCGTCTTCCAGAGGGTGCATGCAAACCTTGACGTCGGATGCCATCTAAAATTTCACAACATCAAGTGTCGGGATAAAGAAACAGAATAGCAGAGAGAGTGAACATCCCGAACGATTTCTCGTCGACAAGGTGGAATTACAATAGGCAAAACATCAAGACATAAAAACAACATCATCATCACAACAACAGATAAAAATATACAACATGTTTCACATTAATATCAGAATTACTTGTTCATAGATCTCAAGCCTTCCACTCTCTTCTCAACCTCATTTATTTCTTTCTCCATTCTCTTCCCACCGTTATTTCACAACTCATAACCGTCATATAGACGCTTTCTTAACTTATCCGTATTTCTCTTCCGCTTGACCTTCACATAGTATCCTCATCCTCGGCCATTGTTACCCACATCGTCAATATCTTTATTATATCTCAACCTCTTATTCTAGGAATCTTTTCAATATTGTGAATTACTTTATTAAGTCTTATGAATTCGCGTCCATCGATGACAGGGATAAAAGATTGTCATCGTGGAATAGTTAGTGCACATACATCTCCTTCAATCCTTCCAAGCCTCACTACTGGAAAAAACACTTTTAAAATCGGTTGTTTTGGACTTTTAAAATCGGCTGTTGAGGTGATGTTTAAAGTCGTGATGTTAAAAGTAAAAGTTTTAAAATCGGTCACATTCATTGACCGATTTAAATAGTCTCATTTTTAAAATCGGTTGTTGCCTTGATTGATTTTGAAAGTCCAAACTTTCAAAATCATTCCTTTTCTCTACCGATCTAAATTGTAGGTATTTTTTTTGTTTTTTTTCTGAATTTTTTTTAGGACAAACAACCCTGTATTTTTCAAAAATTAAATACTGCACAAATTAAAGATATATATTTTTCAATAACACCTGCACAAATTAAAGATATATATTTTTCAATAACTCCTACACAAATTAAAGATATAGTTACCAAAAGGTCCATTATCATGAGTTCAACAAAATTGTCTATGACTCAATTAAAACACTACTACTCTATCTATCTCAACATTGCTTGGTATCTCAGCCAAGGAATAAAATTTCTGCAGCAAGGGACTTGAAACAGTGCTACTGCTATTGCTAAAGGGTCACCAACACAAATAAAGTGTTGATGACAACACAAAACACAATAAATTCCAAACAATAATGTCATGCATTAATTACTATCTAAATGTCATTGAATGATATCTAGTTCAAGTATAAGGGATACATAACTATTTAATTTATAACACATACATTAGACAAAAACTTATTCTAGTCTATAGTCTTATAGACCAAAAAGCTAACTAATCTAAACAAAAAAGAAAAAAAAAACACTCTAAATTGAATTTATATCATAAGTAATGGGCAGACTCAAGCCAAGTTCGAGTTATGTCAACTTCTTTTTATTTTACATTGCCAATGTAGTTGTCCACCCACAAGATAAATATAAAGAAAAAAATGAAATACATTAGTGACTAATAAATAAAGGCATATTAACTCATAGGTCACAACTAATATATACAAAGGAGAGATGATCATTGATTGCATTATTTCCCTCAAAGCCAAGATAAAAGCAAAAGTTTTGACTATTGTACATTTGTACAGGACCAACCAAAGAGTATTTGATTGTCAAAAGATAAACTAAAATTCAAAGAAAATAATGCAAGACAACAATCACAAGAGCCAAAGTGGATTACAAAGAGGATTGAATCCTGGTCCTCAAGGAACCTATCTTACCAAGGGAGGGTGCAGCTGATTAATTCAGTTCTGTTGACATTGCACACTTATTGGGCCACAGTCTTTATTGTCCCAGGTACAGTGATTAAAGAGGTAGAAAAAAGATGTAGAGACTTTCTCTGGGGAGTGAACCAGAATGGTAAGCCAAAAGCAACGATAGCCTGGGCCAATTTGTGCAAACCAAAAAGACAGGGAGGACTTGGCTTCCAAAACATGAGGCTTTGGAACATTGCAGCTGTTGGAAAACAGGCTTGGTGCTTGGCAATGGGTAAAGATCAACTCTGGGTCAGATGGATAAGCTCTATTTATTTAAAGCAGCAGGATTTCTGGAGTTGTCAACCTGTAGTTACATCAAGTTGGCGTTGGAAGCAGATACTAAAGGCAAGAGATAGATTGAAGACTGGCTTTGTCAATGGACTTTGGATGGGATAGCAGACAAATGGTTATACAATCAGAGAAGGATATAAGCTGTTACTTGGGCCACAACACACCTTTGAAATGCACAAACTGGTTTGGAATTCAGCATCAATACCTAGACATTGCTTCATTCTATGGTTAGCAATGCATGATAGATTGAAGACAAAGGACTTAATAGCTTCTTACACGCAAATTCAGCCTATATGTAACCTCTGCAAAGGTGCAATGGAAACTATAGATCATTTGTTTTTTGAATGCTCATGGAGTCAATCACTGTTGGAGGAAGTTTGTATATGGTGTTGTATTGATACATGGTATCTCAAGTTTGACAATTGGTGTAGATGGTTGAAGAATAGCTTTCGAGACAAGGATAGAAGGAAGTTTGTGTATGCGGCCATGAGTGCTTGTGTGTACCATACTTGGCAAGAAAGAAACCGAAGACAGTTTACAAACATAGCCAAGAAGCCAGAAGAGATTTTTGTTTTACTTAGGAAAGAGTTTGCTTTGAGAATTTCCATTTGTATGCCTAATTTTAGAACATGGCCTAATAAGGTAGTTGTTACCATGATACTCTTAGAGATTTAATTATGTACTTATTTTTTCCTAGCTAGTTTGAATTTTTACCCTACATAGTAGGTGGGGAATTCAACTAGTTAGTTGGCTTTGAGTTGTATTTTTTGCATGTTGGAATGGAGATTTTATTTCTACCAAAAAACAATCATAAGAGCAATCACAAAAATAACAAAAATTAGCAACAACAGCAGCATTGGAGCCAAAGAAAAGGCAACTTCTGATCAAATATTCATCCTTTCATTTATTTCTAAAAGGCAACTTGATCAATAAATAATAATAATAATAATATAATAATAATAATAATATAAAAGAAAAGCAAAGCACCTTCAACTGCTGCATGTTTTTCCTTAAGTTCATCTTGTATCTTCTCTCTAGTCAAGTTATTTGCTACCTGAAATACAATATGAAATTAATTACGCATTGATGATAGATATTAGTGTTGGAAGTCAAGCTAGTGTTGGAAGACATGCTTCAAACTCTCTTATGAACTTCAAGTATATATCAAGCTGATGTTTTGATAATAACAAACCAACTCAAGTTCAAGTTCACAAGAATGAAGATTCAAGCAAGACATTGTTTAGAAGCCTTTTCCCTTAGAACATTTGTAAGGTAATGAAGTTTCTATTCTTTACGAGTTTAAAAGGCCAATAAGTTTTTCATTTAAAAAGGGAGAATAAAATGTGTTTTCATGAAAAGTTGTTTTCTATCTTAGTCTTTGTGAAAATACTTGATGTTACAAAACTCTGTATATTTTTACTATGCAAGAAGGAGTAATCGATTAACTGCTTAAGATAATCGATTAACTTTGTTGCATCATAGAAAAATCAGAGAGCTTGTAATCAATTAAGCGAACTTGGTTAATCCATTACTTTCTTATGAGAGTGATCGATTACCTGGCTCAAGTAATCGATTATAATTGTTGCATCATATGTTTTTCAGAGGCTTAGTAATCGATTTCATGCTATGTAGTAATCGATTACATGATGTTGCATCATATGCATAACAGAGGCTCAGTAATCGATTAATTGATTAGTGTTAATCGATTAAATGAGTTGCATCATATATTGAACAGGGGTGATGTAATCGATTAATCATTGTTGGTCTAATCGATTACTTGTTTTTCAAATGAATTTAAGAAGAATTTCTATTTTTGAAGGAATAATCGATTACCTTCAGAAAGTAATCGATTACTTCAAGTTTTATTGGAAAACGTGTCAGAATCATTTCTATTATTTCCTGATTTGTTTTTATATATAAGATTCTGATTTATTTTACAAAATTCGAAAATGATTTTAAATTTGAATTATTTCCTTTTTCGTTTTAAGAATCAAATCTTTATTTTATTTCGTAAATTGTTTTGATTTAGTTTTGATTTTAAAACTTATTTCAAAATCTTATTTTATTCTAAATTGATTTAAAATTGATTTTGATTTGTTGAATTAAATCTTTTTGATTCTAAATGTTTTTCTATTTTAATAAAGCTTCACTCCAACATTCAAAAAATTATTCTTTTTCCTCTCTGACATCTTTTCTGAAATTCACGTTCTCTCTTCTTCTCTAAACTTCTGGTTTTCACGTTCATATCATTTGAAGAACAAAACCTTGTTGGCTGATTGATCTCTTAGAGAAAAACACTTCATTATCATAAGAGCATATTCTTGTATCCGTGTTTTTGAGAATACACATTGCTATTGTAATCACTATCATATTCGTTGTATTTGAAACCTTAGTGGTTAGAGAGAGAATCCCTTAGTGGACGTGCGTAGGGCGAGGAACCCTACTGTGTGATCTTGAGGCCCCTAGCGAACGGAGGTTCCTAGTAGTGTGCGGGGTGCTCTTGGGTGTAATAGGGTGCGGCTCTATTGCTGATTATAGAACTCTCAAGCGGGTCGCTTGGGGACTGGACTAGGGCTTTCGACGAGAAGGCTGAACCAGTATAAAATTTCCTGGTGCAAGCTTTTCTATCCCTATTCCTTTATTTCCGCATATTTCAATTATTTACGTTTCCGCGCTACTCAATTTATTTCTATCAATCGTTTTCGCGATCCGTCTCAAACGTCTAATCTCTCCATCGCAAAACAATTTTTTAATTTTTTAAAGGATTTCACAATACATTAATAAAACTCGATTCACCCCCCTCTTGAGATTTTGAGGCCAAAACCAACAATTGGCATCAGAGCTAGTCTCTTGTGTTAAAACTTAACCGTGTCAAGAGTATGGCTTCAAACTCTCTGTTTGGTGGTGAAGAGAGTTCTATTAACCATCCTCCCATGTTTGATGGGGTAGGGTACGCGTATTGGAAAGCCCGTATGAAAATTTTTATTCAAGGAGTTGGATTAAAAGTTTGGGATGCCGTCGTACATGGTCCCTATGTTCCTACCTATGTAGTTAATGGTAACACCGTCGAAAAGCCTATGGCTGAGTGGACAGAGGAGGAGGAACGTAGAGTCCAGTACGACCTGAAAGCGAAAAATATTATAACATCTGCTTCGAGCTATGATGAGTTTTTCAGGATATCGACATGCGAGACAGCACAACAAATGTGGGATACGCTAGAAGTCACGCATGAAGGTACAACTGAAGTGAAAAGGTCGAGAATCAATACTCTGACTGGTGAATACGAATTATTCAAAATGAAAGATGGAGAATCAATTCAAGAGATCCAAAAATGCTTCACGATGATTGTCAATCAGCTAACAACATTGGGGAAGAAATTCACCAATGAGGATCTCATCAACAAAGTTCTAAGGTGTTTGGGAAGAGAATGGAAACCCAAAGTGACGACGATTGCTGAATCAAGAAACCTTTCAACTATGACGCTGACAACTCTCTTCGGAAATTTACAAGAGCATGAAAGTGAACTGAAAAGATTGGCTCAAAACGAAGAGGAGAACAAGAAGGTCAAAAGTTTGGCATTCAAGGCTGAAGCACCAACAACAGAAAGTGACTCGGACAAAGAACTAATAAATGATGAACACAAGGGTCTGTTGGTCAAAGAGTTCGGGAAATTTCTGAGGAAGAAAAGCAACTTCAATAGAAGGGACAACAACAAAAGTGGAGGGTCATCCATTACATGTCATGAGTGTGGCAAGCCTGGTCATATCGAGCAGACTGCTACCAGCTGAAAAAGAAAGAAAATTCAGAAAAAGGCACCTCAAATTCAAAGAAAGGGAAGCAAGCATATTTGGCATGGCTAGACAACGAGGGAAGTTCGGATGAGGATTCAAACAAACAAGAAGAGACAGCCAACATATGCTTGATGGCACACGGAGATGAGGTAATTTCAGAACTTAACTTTTCTTATGATGAATTACAAGAGGCTTTTGAAGAATTACACGAGGAGTCAATGAGGTTATCTTTATTGATTTCTTTGGAAAAGAAAAATTCCGCTTCTCTTTTACTAAAGAACCAAGATTTTATTAAAGAAAATGAATTTTTGAAAAATAAAAATAAGGAGCTGAATTCTACCTTAAGAAATTCTTCAAACACCTCGAGTAACGAAGTTAAATTTAAAGCTAGTTCTTCTTCTTATAAGTTTTGCAAGGACCTTGTTAAAGAAGTAGAAGATTTAAAAGAAACTCTTTCAAAATTTATGAAAGGTAGAAATACTTTAAATTTAATGCTACGGAGACAAAAATGTTTCTTTAATAGAGCGGGTTAAGGATATCAACCCGGTAGGCATCAAAAGAAATTAAGTACCATTTTTGTCCCTGCTAGCAATCATAAGAAACCTTTGATTATTTGTCATATTTGTGGTAAAAAGGTCCATGGTGCACATGAGTGCATACACCGGAAAGTGAAGATCGTTAAACCGAACAATGAAACTAAAAGGTGGCATGATTTAAACTATGGCTACACTAACGCTCTAGGAGCCAAGAAGATATGGATACCTAAAAATAAACCTTGAATTTTTTGCTTGTAGGTACTCCGGAAGAAAGAAAATCGTGGTGGTACTTGGACAGCGGACGCTCAAAACATATGACGGGAGACAAATCTAAATTTTCGCATCTCGTTCCAAAGGAAAGATTCTTGGAGTTGGTAAAATTGGTACACCTCCTAACCCTTGCACAGAAAATGTTTTACATGTTGAGGGCCTAAAACACAATTTGCTAAGTATTAGTCAGTTGTGTGATAAGGGCAATAGGGTTATTTTTGATTCTGATAGATGTGTTATCGAGGGTAAAGTTGATAATCTTATTAAGCTAATTGCTCTCAGGATAAACAATGTATATGTTATTGATTTTAACTCAATACCCTCAAATGATGCGAAATGTTTATTAAGTAAAGAGGATGAATCGTGGCTATTGCATCGTAGAATAGGTCACATCCACATGGCTCATTTAAATAAAATTTCTTCTAAAAACTTAGTAGTTGGTTTGCCAAAGCAGAATTTTTCTATTTCTGAAAAATGTGATCCTTGTTCAAAATCAAAACTCACAAGGGCATCTTTTCCTTCTAAAAATCTTGTTTCATCTCAAAAGCCCTTGGAACTTTTACATATGGATCTTTTTGGACCTTGTCTAACGAAAAGCTTTGGTGGCAACTATTATTGTTTAGTTATTGTGGATGACTATTCTAGGTATACGTGGACGCTTTTTATTGCTCATAAAAATGATGCATTTCATTAATTTAAAAAGCTAGCTAAGATTGTTCAAAACCAATTGCATTTGAGCATTGCATCCATTAAGACTGATCATGGTGGAGAATTTGAAAATCATCTTTTTGAAAAATATTGCGAAAAACATGGAATTAAGCATTATTTTTCAGCTCCAAGAACTCCGGAGCAAAACGGGGTTGTGGAGAGGAAAAATCGTTCATTAAAAGAGCTTTCAAGAACAATGCTTAATGACATGAATTTGCCTGCATATTTTTGGGCCGATGCAGTGAGTACAACTTGTTATGTTATGAACCGTGTTTTGATACGGCCTATTTTAAAGAAAACCCCCTATGAGCTGTACAAGGGGAGAAAACCAAATATTTCTCATTTTCGTGTCTTTGGTTGTAAATGTTTTGTGCACAATAATGGTAGAGACAATGTAGGAAGTTTTGAGGCTAGAGCTGATGAGGGCATATTCCTTGGATATTCTGTTTCGAGTAAAGCTTATAGGATTTACAATAAATCTCGTAATACTATTGAAGAATCTATTCATGTATCATTTGATGAATCTTATCCCAGAAAGTTGGGAAAGGTATCTGTTAATGACATTTCAGGTATTCTTGGAAATTTATACATTGATGAGGATGAGGAGCCAAATGCTAAAGAAAAGGATCATTCCGAATGCAATGAAAAATCGAATGAGTCAGTTGAGGATAAGAACCAACAACAATCCATGGAGCTTAACGCTGATTTGCCTAAGGAATGGAGAACATCGAGGCACCATCCCATCGACCAAATCATAGGTGATATCACAAAAAGGTGTAAGTACTCGCAACTCTGTTAGCAATCTGTGTAACTACTTTGCATTTGTTTCTCAAGTGGAGCCAAAGAATATCTCTGAGGCTACACTTGATGAACATTGGCTTTTGGCAATGCAAGAGGAATTAAACCAGTTCGAAAGAAATCAGGTTTGGGAACTTGTTCCTAGGCCTGAGTCTCATCCGATTATTGGAACTAAGTGGATTTATAAAAATAAACTCAATGAGGCTGGTTTAATGTTGGAAACCAACAAGCGGCTCAAAATAGTGTAGAGGGGGGGTGAATAGAATTTTGAAGCCTTAATACAAATATTTCGATCACCAAAGAGAATGGATTTGAGAAAATAGATTTTCTAACAAAAATATACTGATTAATCGATTAATTTCAGTATTAATCGATTAATGCCGAAGCTTACTTTCAAACTAATCGATTAACTAAAGCGTTACTCGATTAATGCCGAAAGCAACTTAAAAACTAATCGATTAACAATCGACTTAATCGATTAATCTGAACAGTATCTGATGAAAATTTAGTTTTAATCGGAATTCAATGGAGATTGCAATACCGTGATGCACCAACAAATGATGAATGAATGATTGAACAATGCTAAGTAAATTTGCCAAGCCAAATTAGGTTGATTAACAAGGAAATGAAAAACCCCCAAAATTAACCTAATTAATTTGTTCTTGGTTAAAGAAAGCTAGAAGAAATAAAAGCAAGAAGACAAGATTTTATCCTGGTTCACTTTCACCCACTTGAAAGCTACATCCAGTCCCCTCTATCAAAGATAGAGAGTTTCTACTAGATACTTCAAATGTTAGATTACAATGTTAAGATGCAGCTCACTCTAAGCTCTCCTATCTTAACCCTTTACAAAGAGAGTACCAATCTCTTTGCTAATCTACCCAAATGAATCCGTATCTTGTCCTCTTGAATTTGTTGAAGGATGCTCTCCAACCAAATTCTTTTCCACTTGCTTTGATATTCTTCAAAGACTTCAAATTTGTGAATCTTCACTTGTTGTTGAAAGCTTGATTGATACAACCCCTTGTTGTGAATAGCTCCAATACAAAATACTAAAACTAGAAAAACTTGAATCTCAATAGAACTTAGAATATTGAATTGATTGTAAGTGAAGAAGATAGAAAGATGTTTGAATCTTGATAGCACAATTGGAAAATAGTAATAGCTATTGAAAGAATATTGAAAGTATGTTTCTCTATAGAATATTTTGAAAGAGTGTGTAACCTTGTCAAAGTAGAATATGAAGTGCTTTTAAACAAAATATTATTTTTCAGAAACAACAACAATTAATTGATTAACGTAAACTCCCTAATACCTTCCCCACCCTCTAAACCTTCGACTTCAAATCCTTCCTCCTCTCATGATAACAAAGCGCGAGATGGTGCAGGTGTGAAATCCCCAGTGAAATTTGACTTGCTTGAGGACCAAGAAACTGAGTTTGAAGAGTTGGTTCAAAGCATTGCTGCCTTGAATGACAAACAAGCGTCCACTGTCCTGGATAGGTTAGATCAGATTCGTGAAAAAATAAGAGGCAAGCAACCCATGCAAGACATGCATACGAATCCTAATATTGATAAGATTGCACCAGGGACAAGTACTAGTGAGAATAATGTGAACAACAAGTACACGAAAAGGGCATCAGTATGGGACACGTTTGATATCACAAAGTTGAGGAATTCCGGAGAGAAAATGTCCTATAAACCACCAATGATCAAGGATGGAATATCAGTGGGTAAAATTGAAGTGGACGATGTCAAGGATGAATTGAAGTACTGGGAGAATGCAGTGGTTTGCTTTGTTTTAGGAGCAAATCCAACTTTTCCAGTCATTAGTGGATATCTTAGAAGGGTTTGGGGACAACATGGTATACACAAGATTGTGATGGACTCTGAGGGCCGCATCATTGTTAGATTCAATTCTTTAGAAGCTAGGAATATTGTCTTGGAAATTGGTGTGTTCCATTTTGACAAGAAGCCTCTCTTCACAAGCCCTTGGTCTGAAAATCATGTTGGAAAGAGGTATTCAGATCAGATTCCTATATGGATTCAGCTTCATAACCTTGATGTTAAATTCTGGGGTGCTGCAGCCCTTAGTAAAATTGCTAGCTTGGTTGGAGTGCCAATTATGGTAGATAGCATGACACAGGCAAGAGATCGCATTAATTATGCCAGAATCCTTGTGGAAGTGAATCCAGATACCTTGCCAGATGAGGTATTTTTTGAAGATGAGAAAGGCAGGATATTGACTCAGAAAATTACTTATGAATGGAAGCCACATTTCTGTGAGAACTGTGAAAAATTTGGCCTGGATAAGAAGATGTGTAGAAAGGATGCCAAGGTGGTCAGGAAGGAGTGGGTAGTAAAAAACAAGCCAACTCAGAAGGAAGTTAACCATGTGGTTGATTCAATCAGGGTTCAGGAACAAACTATTGATGGTATCATTACTGCTGACAGAGTTGAGGAATCTGAATTGCATCCTCTTGTGGTGGAAGCCAAGGAAATAGAACAGAAAAGTCAGGAAACTGTGGTCCTGACACAGCCTGAGAAGGAGGGTGTGGCCCCACAAAAGGAAGAGGAATGGCAGACTGTGATGACTAGAAGGAAGAGTGCACAATTAATGAAGGATGGTGTTGGTGAGATAAAGAAAGGGGATGGGAGTGGTTCTGCCCTTCAACCCTCTAATGGATAGTCTAGCTATTTGGAATAATATAAGAGGGATCAACCACCCTCAAAAGCAAAAGGAGCTAAAAAGGTTGATCAGTAAGTTCAATGTAGGGTTACTAGCAATTCTAGAAAATAAGGTCAGGTCCTCTTCTTATGATGGCTTGAGGCAGAAACTTTTCCCTGGTTGGGGGTCTTTCATCAATTTAGATGTTTTCCCTATTGGTAGAATATGGGTTGTTTGGAGATTGGATATGTTTGCTGTTAGTATTTTGTATAGTGGAAGCCAATTGGTTCACTGCCAGGTACAACAGATTTGTGGCCAGCAGGTATTTTTTGTAACTTTTATTTATGCTAGCAATGATCCTGATCAGAGAGTTGATGTGTGGGATTTTTTAAATCATACAAGTAGCAGTATGGATCAGCCTTGGTGTATTGTTGGGGGTTTTAACACTTTCCTTGAGCCTCAAGAAAAGCTGGGTGCTCTGCCAGTCTTTGTGGACCAACTGGCTGATTTCAGGAATTGTGTGAGGGATTCTCATCTTGAGGACATGAAGTTCTCTGGTTGCTATTTTACCTGGTCAAACAAGCAGCAAGCAGAAGATAGGATCTATGTTAAATTAGATAGAGCCTTGGTGAATTATCACTGGATGTCTTTATGGCCTAATGCAGAAGCAGTGTTTCTTAATGAAGGCATTTCAGACCACTCTCCTGTGGTGATTGACTGGAAGCAGCAGATGATTAAGAAATCCTCCTCCTTCAAATTTTTCAACATGCTAGCTATGGATCAGGATTTTCAGAATATTGTTCAGGAAGCCTGGAATATTAGGGTGGAGGGCTTTGCTATGTACAGATTAGTTCAGAAGCAAAAGAGATTGCAAAGTCCTCTGAAGGAGTTGAATAAGAGAAAGTAATCTGACATTGAGAAGAAAGAGAAGGTCTTCAGGCAAAACCTTGACAGAATTCAGAGTTTGCTTGCTGATGATCCTGGGAATATTCATGTCCAGAAGCTTGAGAGAGAAGCAAGGAGTGATTACTTAAGCATTGCTAAAGCAGCAACCAGTTTTTTGCAGCAGAAAGCCAAGGAAAACTGGTTGAGGGATGCTGACCAAAATACCAGATTCTTCCATGACTCAATTAGGGCCAGAAGGTACACAAACATAATTTTATCTATTATTGATGATCATGGTGTTCAGAGAACTAAACATGAGGAGATTTGTAAAGTGTTTGAGGATTATTACTCAAACCTTTTTCAGGAAGCAAGATCTGTCTGGAATATCAGCAATGAGGAGATTATGCAGGGTAAGACTCTATCATCTGACCTTCAATTGCATTTAATCAGACCTGTAACTGATGATGAGATTAAGGATAGTTTCATGACCATTGGTAGTAACAAAACCCCTGGCCCTGATGGCTATGGAGCAGAATTTTATAAGCAGGCATGGGATATTATTGGCTCAGATGTTAGAGAAGCTGTGAAGGAATTTTTTGTCTCTGGTAATTTGTTGAATGAAATTAACACTACCTCTTTGGTGCTGGTTCCCAAGATTGATTGCCCTAATGTTGCTGCAGACAATAGGCCCATTGCATGTTGTAATTCAGTTTACAAATGCATAGCAAAAATTCTATCCAAAAGGCTGCAAGTTGTCCTACCTATTTTAGTTCAAGATAATCAGTCAGCCTTTGTCAGTGGCAGGAATATTATTCAAAATATTCTGATCACACAGGAATTGTTGAGGTTATATGGTAGGAAGCATGTCTCTCCAAGGTGTTTGATGAAGGTGGACTTGAGGAAGGCTTATGATGTTGTCAACTGGTCCTTTATTCAGAACACTATGCAGGCTTTGAATTTCCCTTCCAAATTCGTAGTTTGGGTAATGACTTGTGTCTCAACTGTGACTTTTAAGCTGGTTTTAAATGGATGCTCTTTTGGGAGTATCAGAAGCAAGAGAGGCTTGAGGCAAGGGGATCCTATGTCCCCTTTGCTCTTTGTGCTGGTAATGGAGATGCTCACTAGGAAGTTGCAAGCAGCCACTAATGTAAGGGGGTTTAAATTCCATCCTTTATGTAAGCAGATGAAGCTTGTGAATTTAGCATTTGCAGATGACATCATGCTCTTCTGTGGTGCCAATGATTCCAGTGTTCAGATTATGATGACTGCTTTTAATAGCTTTTCTGAAAGCTCTGGCTTGTATGCTAATCAGTCAAAATCACATATCTACATGGCTGGTATTGAGGAAAGCTTGGAAAACAGACTTCAGATTCTTACTGGTTTTAAAAAAGGTATCTTTCCCTTTAGGTATTTAGGTCTTCCAATTTCAGCTAGGAAATGGAACTCTCATACCTGTCAGCTTCTGGTGGATAGGATCACTAAAAGAATCAATTCTTGGGGGTCTCGGAATCTCTCTTATCAGGGTAAGGCACAATTGATTAATTCAGTTCTTCTATCAATGCATGTGTACTGGGCTAGTGCTTTTATAATCCCAAGGTCTGTTATGAAAAAGATTGAACAGAAATGTAGGCAATTCCTATGGGGTGAGAACCAGATGGGTAGAGCTAAGGCTGTAAATTGCTTGGGATATTTGCTGCAGATCCAAGAAAGCTGGTGGCCTTGGCTTTAAGAAAATCATTCAGTGGAATCATGCTTCCCTTGGTAAGCAGATTTGGCATCTGGCTTTGAAGAAAGACATGCTATGGGTGAAATGGATTAGCACAGTTTATTTGAAAAACTGTGAGTTTTGGGATTATCAGATTGCTGGCCATGAGAGTTGGCATTGGAGACAGATAATTAAGTTGCGGGACAGATTCAGATCAGCTTATATAAATGGAACTTGGAGGGGTAATGTTGATTACTCGGTTAAGCAGGGTTACTCATACTTGCTTGGTGATCAAGTAACAGTGTTTTGGTACAGATCTGTATGGAATCCCTCATCTATTCCCAAACACTGTTTTATTCTTTGGTTGGCGATTCATGATAAGTTGAAAACTAAAGCCAATATGATGACCTTTGATGATGCGGACCCTACTTGTGTTTTATGTAATGACAACTTTGAGGATAGGGACCATTTATTTTTTGATTGTTGTTGGAGCAGGGAACTGTTGGAGCTGGCTAGTACTTGGATTGGTTTGAACAATTGGCGCACTAATTTTGGCAGTTGGCTACACTGGTTGATTTATGGATACACACACAAAAGGCAACGGTCCATGATCTATGCAACAATGGCTGCTGTTGTTTACACTATTTGGATGGAAAGAAATCGACGAATAGTTGTGGGAAAAGCTACAAGCTCATTTCATGCTTTCAGCTTAATGAAGAAGGCCTTAGCTACTAGATTTTATGTTTATTTTGATTCTCTTACAAATTATTGCAATAATGTTATTGCTCAGAGAATAATAGCTGAACTTTAATTTCTTTGTGTTTGCCTTGACTTGCAACCCTACATAGTAGGTGGGTAAGTAAGGCAGCACTTTATAGGACTTGATGTACAATTTTGTTTGGTTGGTTTAATGAATTTTTTCGTTTACCAAAAAAAAACGTAAACTCACTAATCGATTAACCCGTGTTAATTCGTGCTAATCGATTAACGTATAACACACTACTCGATTAACCTTTATTAACACAATCAGTGTTGTACAGTTATTTGTGTTAATCGATTAAGCCTTACTTGCTAATCGATTAACCACTGTAAAAAAATGATTAAAAATAAAGCTTTTCAAATGTACTTTGATCAATACTTTATTTAGAGCTATTTTATCAAGATTAATCTTTCTTCACTTAATAATCAAACAATATTTAAAACCTATATTGAGATTCCTAAAGCTACCACCCACTCTCATGATATGCAAAATAAAATATTACATTGATTAGAAATAAAATAAACTTAATCTAATTCTAATCTATATGAGTGGTGCTTCCTTGTTGAATGTTGTTTCTTGGCTTTAGGTTGTTAGCATCAAAACATCATAACTCTACAAACTCCCCCTTTTTGATGATGACAAACCTTCTTTACAATGAAGCACTAAGTTTTTAAATACTCCCCCTAAATGTAATACACTTAGGAATAATATCCAAAAAACTTATCCTACAAGAACAACATCAACAAACATTTCTCCCCCTTTTGGTATCATTAAAAAGTATTGAATTTATTAAAAAAAAATCTCTTTGCCAAAAGTTGGAGGTAAGTGCTAGACAATGGTATATATATAATAATCACAATTGAAAGACATAAAATGCAGTAAAAGACAAGATTGGCCATAACCGAGACCATATAATAATAAAGTCAATATACCACTTAATAGTCATAATCAGAGTGCAGATAACAAAGTCCAGATACCAAGTCATAGCATCAAAATATAACTAGAAAGTAAACTAGGCCATACATAGACCCTAGATACATCAACCATAGCAAAAGTCATAACTGTCCAGCAAGTACTAAGTCCACAAAAACAAACAAAAAAACCGGTATGAACATCATAAAACCATGAGGAAAATTCAGCAAAATCAGCAGCAGTGACACGGTGCAGCAAAGTAAGTGAAATATCAGTGAAAATAGTGTGATAAATCATGTGAAAATCAGCATAAAACCATATGGACTAAGGGTTAGGAGGAGGATGGTGGAAGAGAGTAGCGAAATGATCCATCAAACGGTGCTCCATAGCCCTATTCTAAAGCTCAATGCGTTGCTCCATAGCATCAAGTCTCTCATCTATATGCTGAATAAGGGAAGTGTGAGCAGCCTGGGCATCAAACGATTGTTCCAAATTATCAAAATCAATGAAATCTTCAAGATTGGCCCCTTGATCCATGTCCATTTGATCAACAACAGGAGGAGGAGCAGCAGGAGCAGCCTGTGCAGCAGGAGGAGCAGGAGGCACTTGTTGAGCAACTTGTTCCATTGCCTTAATCTAAGACTTCCACAACCATGTCCTAGTAGGCTTATGAAACCCAATCCTCATGTAGTTAATATGATGAGTATTCAAAAACCATTTCTTTTCCGGATGCTTTTCACATGGTTCACTATCAGGAATTGTAACACCATAATGCCTAAGTAGCTTTGTAACATGCATGGGATATGGAAGATACTGTGTAGATGTAGATTGGGCAGCTGTATGCATCCTAGCTAATACTATCTTATTCCAATTAATCTCAACATGTTTCTTAATTCCATAAAAAAGTCTCAAGTCATCCTCTTGAACTTGAGCATAATTTTGATTACCTTTTGGAATAAGACAATATGCTATGATGTATAATAAAACTCTATCATCAGCATGCAGTAAAGTAACAATTTTGGTTCCCTTATCCCAAATTTCACCAGGCCTTACAGAATCCTGATATACAGTTGCAGGGTCAACCTCAAGTTCTACAGATTCATTGTAACACCCTATATAATAATTACCCTTAATTACCCCGAAAATAGGATTTTAAAATTTCTTTTAAGATGGATATGATATTTGCCAAAATGATATTTCCTTTCATTAATAACAAACACATCAGAGTTAATAAAGCGGAAGACTTAAATGCATCAAATACGTAAAGTATAAGTTTAGGTACATTCAGTTCGGTCAGTCAAAATACAATCAGTGTTTTAGCTCGGCCCAACTGGCCGAGACCCAACCACCTATCAGACTCTAAATCACTTACTCTCCCTGAGAGGGAGAGTGATCCTGCTCGGCCGGACACTGCGTCTGCTCAGTACCTGAAATAATGGTAAGAAGGTGAGCATTACACAGAACTTAAGTAAGCAATTTCTGAAATGACATACCGAACTACCAAGCCAAACACAAATAGTCAAATAGCAAATAAGCCACAAGTAATCAAACCCATGTATCTCATGCATATATCAACATTTAGCTCGGCTCACATCGTACAACAGTTTACCCATTACCTATTAAGTCTACCTCGAATTCATTTCGGCCACTAATCTCTTTCCTCGTATTCATTATTCGCTATTCCACTTTTACATGGCTTCCAATATTTTACTCTTCTCGGATGCATACACCCAGTGCATGTCTTACACCATTTAGGTCGGATATTGGAATGTCCATAACTGCGAGTACCACAATACCCGTCTTACAGCTGCGAGCACCACAATGCTCGGCTTACGCGATCAATGCACGCACCCAGTACGCGTCTGCTATGACCAGGAACACTACCGCCGATCATTCTATGGAGTAAGGAGTGTCCATAACTGCGAGTACCACAATACTCGTCTTACAGCTGCGAGCACCACAATGCTCGGCTTACGCGATCAATGCACGCACCCAGTACGCGTCTGCTATGACCAGGAACACTTCGTACCGATCCCGTTCTCGGAACCTTGTGGGTCATAACTGCGAGCACCACCATGCTCGTCTTACAGCTGCGAGCACCACAATGCTCGGCTTACGCGATCAATGCACGCACCCAGTACGCGTCTGCTATGACCAGACCACACAACCATTTCTCTTTAATTCCCTTTATCTTATTAACCATTACCTTTAGTTCGGCTCACCTCAGTTCACCTCTTTAATTTATTCCTCTTTGTATCTATCTCGGCTCAACCCTTCATCCATTCCCGATTTCCGTTTTTTCTATTATCTATTTCGTCTACCTAACTCATTATGTAACTTATTAGTTTGTCTTTTCGATCCACCCTGGTTACCATTTTTCTCATTCTCCATTCTCACCCTCTCTCGGCTCGGCCACAGATACGTATACCAAATATCAAATCTCATAAACACTTATACCACAACAACCGTATGCACAAAACATTTAGTCAATCCATCATATAAAATACAACATATGGAATATAGCATGTAATCAAAAGTGATATTCCATCTTCACCTAAAATCCATGTTTCTAGTTCATTCATTAATTCCCCTTTTTCCCTTTTTACCATTTCTCTTCTAACATTAACCTATGTCCATTCCCTAATCTAATACCCACTCTTAGTATCCTTTATGAACACCCTAGAAACCCAAACTCAAGCAGAGGTAACACTCACTCCTTACCTCAAACCGTGAGAGATAAGAGTTGGGAGCTTGAGAATGACTTCCTTGACCTAGACCTTGACCTTGTGAGCTTCACACCACTCGAATCCGTGTCCTCTTTGCTGCCACCACCACACCACCACGGTCCAGGGACGCCGGAACAGAAGAGAACAGAGAGGAGGAGGATTCCGTTTTGTGAGAAGAGAGGGAGAAAGAAAGTGTTGGGGTTTTGTTTGCTGAAGCTTTGGAGGAGAAAGAGAGAGATTCGTAGGAGGAAGAGAATGAGAAATACAAAGTGTGATATGTGGTGTTTTGGGCTTTCTTTTATTCATTTAGGGAAAATATTTGTGTGGCTAGGATTCATTGGCTTCTTGTGGAAGCTAGATTGTATGGCCAAGATTCATTGGCTTCTTGAGGAAGCCATGAATAGTACATTGAAAAGGACATAAAGTAGTGATAGTGACATAAAGTGAAAGATAGTACCGTACGGATGACACGGAAACCAAAGGGTCAACAGCTCAACATGAGCTGGCACGGAAGAGCTAGGATGTGTTGGCTCGGGTACATCGGCTAGGATACGTTGGCTCGGCTTGTAAGAACAGCAGTAGTCCGTGCTTCCTTCTCGGATAGGACAATGGGTTTCACATTGGATTCCCTTTCAGCTCGGTTCATAAGCACACAATATTATGTAGCTCGGCCGGGGTCGGGCCGAGGCCTTAATCTCACATCCTAGGTCGGCCTATGTTCATGCTACTCTTCTAACCCTGTACAATTTCTAAGGCTTAATCCTATCCTTTAATAGATATTTATATATTAAAATCATATTATTTAATATTAATTTTCGGGATGTTACATTCCTCTCCCACTTACAAAAATTTCGTCCTCGAAATTTAGTCAGCATTGAACAGTTGCGGATACGACTGCTTCATTTTGTCCTCGAGTTCCCACGTGGCTTCCTCCACGTCATTCCGATTCCAGACGACCTTGACTAAAGAGATTTCCTTCCCTCTGAGTCGTCTGACTTGTTTGTCCTCAACTCGGACCGGTAGAACCTCGAAGGTCAGGTTGTCTTTTAGCGGCAGCTCGTCCACTGCCATCACATGAGAGGGGTCATGAATGTACCTCCTGAGTTGCGAGACATGGAACACATCGTGGAGCTTAGACAAGTGCGGAGGTAGAGCAATTCTGTATGCTACTGGTCCAAATTTTTCCAATATTTGGTACGGTCCGACAAACCTAGGGGTCAACTTGTTCAATTTGATAGCTCGGCCGATACCAGTCACAGGGGACACCCGAAGGAATACATGGTCTCCCTCGATGAAGTTCAAGGGTTCCCTTCTCTTGTCGGCATAGCTCTTCTGTCGGTTTTGAGCGGCTTTCATCTTCCCTTATATCATTCGGATCTTCTCAGTTGTCTCATGAACAATGTCGGGACCAATCAACAAGTTTTCACCTATCTGGAACCAGCATAGCGGTGTTCGACATTTCCGACCATACAAGGCTTCGAAAGGAGCCATTCCAATACTTGAATGGAAACTGTTGTTGTAAGTGAATTCGACCAATGGTAATAGTGTTTCCCAGCTTTCCGACTGTTCAGGCACGCATGTTCTCAGTAAATCCTCAAGAGTCTGAATGGTGCGCTCGGATTGTCCATCGGTTTGGGGATGGTAAGCTGTGCTAAATCTCAACTTTGTACCCATGGCTTCTTGCAGACTCTGCCAGAATCGAGATAAGAAGCGAGGATCACGGTCCGACACTATGCTGCTGGGAACACCATGGAGTCTGACAATGTCCTTTATGTACAGTTGCGTCAGCTTCTCCAAGCTGTACTTCATGTTGATCGGCAGGAAATGAGCGCACTTTGTAAGTCGGTCCACCACAACCCAAATGGCTTCTTGTCCTGCTCTCGTCCTCGGTAGACCGGATACAAAATCCATCGAAATGCTGTCCCACTTCCATTGAGGGATCTCCAATGACTTGAGCAATCCTCCCGGTTTCTGATGCTCGATCTTGGCTTTCTGACATGTCAGGCATCGAGACACATAATCGGCCACATCGGTCTTCAACTTCGGCCACCAAAACAACCTCTTCAGATCCTGATACATCTTTGTGGCACCTGGGTGAAGACTCATCTTTGTCTTGTGGGCTTCTTCCATCAACTCTCTTCGGACTTCAAAGTCCATGGGGATGCAAACTCTGCCTCGAAATTGTACGAGACCATCAGGTCCTTTAGTGAAGTCAGGTTCATCCTTGTCTCCGGCTCTTTCTAATAGATTTTGGAGCTCTAGGTCGGCAGCCTGTCTTTCTTTAATGAAACCTACAAAATCATTGGTTACTTGCAGCATTTCCAAGACAACACTGTTTTCCTTCTTCTGTACGCCGAGGTTAAGATCACTAAACTCTTGCATCAGCTGCATCTCTCAGACCATCATGTTGCTCAAGTGAAGACTCTTCCTGCTCAGTGCGTCGGCCACCACGTTGGCCTTTCCAGGATGGTAGTGCAAGTTGAAATCATAATCTTTCAAAAATTCCACCCATCTGCGCTGTCTCATATTGAGTTCCTTTTGGTCGAACAGATAGCCGAGACTCTTGTGGTCACTGAACACCTCGAATTTCGTGCCATACAGGTAGTGTCTCCAAATCTTGAGGGCAAACACCACAGCTGCCAATTCAAGATCATGGGTGGGGTAATTCTGTTCGTGTTGCCGAAGCTGTCTAGAGGCATAAGCCACCACCTTCCCTTGTTGCATCAATACACAGCCGAGACCCTGCTTCGAGGCGTCACAAAACACGTCGAAGGCTTTGGTCGGGTCTGGTAAAATCAGCACGGGCGAACTCGTCAATCTTTTCTTTAGCTCTTGGAAGCTCTGTTCACACACCTCAAACCATTGGTAGGGTGCATCCTTCCTGGTTAACGAAGTCAATGGTAGAGCTAGTTTAGAGAATCCTTCAATGAATCTCCTGTAGTACCCTGCAAGAACGAGGAAACTCCTGATCTCAGTCACCGAGTTCGGTCTCTCCCACTTAAGTACCGCTTCCACCTTGGAAGGGTCAACTGCTACACCTTGCTCGGATATCACATGCCCGAGGAAATGAACCTCGGTGAGCCAAAAGCTGCATTTAGAGAGCTTAGCGTAGAGATTCTTATCCTTCAAAACTTGCAACACCGTTCTCAGATGCTGCTCGTGTTCACTCGGATTTTGGGAGTAGATGAGGATATCGTCAATGAAGACTATGACAAATGAGTCCAGGTAAGGTCGGAAGATCCTATTCATGTAGTCCATGAAAATAGCTGGGGCGTTGGTAAGTCCGAAGGGCATAACCACATACTCAAAATGCCCATACCTTGATCGGAAGGCTGTCTTCGGAATGTCTTCTTCTCGGACTCGGATTTGGTGATATCCTGATCGGAGATCTATCTTTGAAAACACCGACGCTCCCTTGAGTTGGTCCAATAAATCATTAATCCGAGGGAGGGGATATTTGTTCTTCACCGTTACTGCGTTGAGCTTCCTATAATCAGTGCACATTCTGAGACTACCATCTTTCTTTTTCACAAACAGGATTTGAGCTCCCCACGGCGATACGCTTGGTTGGATTAGCTTTTTGGCCAAAAGTTCTTCCAGCTGTTTCTTAAGCTCTTCTAGCTCGAAAGGCGCCATTCTGTATGGAGCAATTGAGATCGGGCCAGTTCCCGGAAGGAGGTCTATACTGAACTCTACTTCTCTGTTCGGCGGTAAGCGAGGCATTTCGTCCGAGAAAACCTCAGGGAATTCTCTAACCACAGGAATTTGGTCTAGGGTCGGTTCCTCTGTTGTCTCTAACTTTGCAACAGAAGGGCCACTAAAGATTACGGTCTTTTCTCGGCAATCAAGTAAGACATGGTGTTGAGACATCCAGTCCATGCCAAGGATAATATCTAGCTTGGTTAAGGGTAGACAAATCAAATTGACTTTAAATTCTTTGCCTAATACTTGGATAGGGCACTCTAGACATACTTTAGAAGTGATTACAGAAGAATTGGTTGGGGTAGAAATGGATAGTTTGTAAGGCATTTCTACTGGGGATAGTTTTAGTTTATTCATACAGTCAAGGGAAATGAAAGAATGTGTGGCTCCACAGTCAAATAGTACAGCACAAGGAATGCTGTTTACTTGACAAGTACCTCGGATCAGTTCGTCAGCATCAGTCACTTCTTCTCCATCCATAGTGTAAACCTTGCCTCTCTGCATAGGTCGGTTAATACCGGTCTGATGAGCCTTAGTCACATTGACCTCTTCCTTCACAATATTCTCGGTACACCGAGCTGCAAAATGGCCAGGCTTGCCACATCAGAAACAGGATCCTCTGGTTTTGCTCGGATCCATATTCCAGCATTCTCCCCGGTGTTGCCTTCCGTAGTGTTGGCAGATCGGATAGGGGCCAGGGGCAACCACCATCTGACCACCTCTCCTTTGAGTTGTTGCCACTCTTGAGTTCGGATTCGCATAGGGGGCAGATCTCTGAACAGCTCCTTTTCCTCTGATCGGACCCACCGCTTTCTGTGTCGACCTGTTCCTTTTTCCGTCAGCTTTCCTCTTGAGCCCCTTCTCATAAGTGCTAGCCATGTTCACCAATTGTGAGAGATTGGTCACGTTCTGATATTCGAATGCGAGCCGAATATCATCACGGAGACCAGACTCAAACTTGATGCACTTGGTACGCTCATCAGCATCTCGGTAGCTTCCTGAATAATGGATCAAATCTTCAAACAGAGCGGCATACTCCCCAACGCTCATGTTCCTCTGTTCCAGCTTGAGAAAAGCGAGCTCCTTCTCTCTCCTGACATCCTCGGGAAAGTACTTTCCGAAGAAACGGGCTCGGAACAAATCCCAAGTGATGACCTTATTAGCCGCTTCTAGTCCTCGGCTCTGTTGATCCCACCAGTGCTCGGCTTCACTAGCCAGCACAAATTCAGCCAACCTCACCCTGTACTCATAGGGAGGTTGCAGAGATCGGAAAATCATCTCAATATCCTGGAGCCATCTCTGAGCTCCATCTGGATTATATCCTCTTTCGAACCTAGGTGGTTCGTTCTTCCGAAATCGGCTCATCCAGTCTATCTCGACCGGAGCCGGAGGTTGGGGCTGAAGAGCAGCAGCTGCTGCGGCTGCGGCGATGTTTTGAGCGAGGTTCTCAGCCTGATTCTGCTGAGCCTGCGCTTGGTTCTGCTGTAGTTGAACCAGAGTTTCCAACACAGCAGCAATTCGGTCGTTATCAGCTCGTCTCCCAGCCATGCTGCTCGGTCATGGAGAGAAAGCCCATTAACTTCCAAACAATCAAGATATAAGCCTTATTGTTTGACCTAGACTTCTAGACTTTACTTATATTGTCACTCTCTTGGTGTGTAACCATTGGAGTTCTTTGCAACTCCAATAGGCCGAGGAGAAACTGCTCTGATACCAAAAATGTAACACCCTATATAATAATTACCCTTAATTACCCCGAAAATAGGATTTTAAAATTTCTTTTAAGATGGATATGATATTTCCTTTCATTAATAACAAACACATCAGAGTTAATAAAGCGGAAGACTTAAATGCATCAAATACATAAAGTATAAGTTTAGGTACATTCAGTTTGGTCATTCAAAATACAATCAGTGTTTTAGCTCGGCCCAACTGGCCGAGACCCAACCACCTATCAGACTCTAAATCACTTACTCTCCCTGAGAGGGAGAGTGATCCTGCTCGGCCGGAGACTGCGTCTGCTCAGTACCTGAAAAAATGGTAAGGAGGTGAGCATTACACAGAACTTAAGTAAGCAGTTTCTAAAATGACATACCGAACTACCAAGCCAAACACAAATAGTCAAATAGCAAATAAGCCACAAGTAATAAAACCCATGTATCTCATGCATATATCAAAATTTAGCTCGGCTCACATCGTACAACAGTTTACCCATTACCTATTAAGTCTACCTCGAATTCATTTCGGCCACTAATCTCTTTCCTCATATTCATTATTCGCTATTCCACTTTTACATGGCTTCCAATATTTTACTCTTCTCGGATGCATACACCCAGTGCATGTCTTACACCATTTAGGTCGGATATTGGAGTGTCCATAACTGCGAGTACCACAATACCCGTCTTATAGCTGCGAGCACCACAATGCTCGGCTTACGCGATCAATGCACGCACCCAGTACGCGTCTGCTATGACCAGGAACACTACCGCCGATCATTCTATGGAGTAAGGAGTGTCCATAACTGCGAGTACCACAATACTCGTCTTACAGCTGCGAGCACCACAATGCTCGGCTTACGCGATCAATGCACGCACCCAGTACGCGTCTGCTATGACCAGGAACACTTCGTACCGATCCCGTTCTCGGAACCTTGTGGGTCATAACTGCGAGCACCACCATGCTCGTCTTACAGCTGCGAGCACCACAATGCTCGGCTTACGCGATCAATGCACGCACCCAGTACGCGTCTGCTATGACCAGGAACACTTCGTACCGATCCCGTTCTCGGAACCTTGTGGGTCATAACTGCGAGCACCACCATGCTCGTCTTACAGCTGCGAGCACCACAATGCTCGGCTTACGCGATCAATGCACGCACCCAGTACGCGTCTGCTATGACCAGACCACACAACCATTTCTCTTTAATTCCCTTTATCTTATTAACCATTACCTTTAGTTCGGCCCACCTCAGTTCACCTCTTTAATTTATTCCTCTTTGTATCTATCTCGGCTCAACCCTTCACCCATTCCCGATTTCCGTTTTTTCTATTATCTATTTCGTCTACCTAACTCATTATGTAACTTATTAGTTTGTCTTTTCGATCCACCCTGGTTACCATTTTTCTCATTCTCCATTCTCACCCTCTCTCGGCTCGGCCACAGATACGTATACCAAATATCAAAGCTCATAAACACTTATACCACAACAACCGTATGCACAAAACATTTAGTCAATCCATCATATAAAATACAGCATATGGAATATAGCATGTAATCAAAAGTGATATTCCATCTTCACCTATAATCCATGTTTCTAGTTCATTCATTAATTCCCCTTTTTCCCTTTTTACCATTTCTCTTCTAACATTAACTTATGTCCATTCCCTAATCTAATACCCACTCTTAGTACCCTTTATGAACACCCTAGAAACCCAAACTCAAGCAGAGGTAACACTCACTCCTTACCTCAAACCGTGAGAGATAAGAGTTGGGAGCTTGAGAATGACTTCCTTAACCTAGACCTTGACCTTGTGAGCTTCACACCACTCGAATCCGTGTCCACTTTGCTGCCACCACCACACCACCACGGTCCAGGGACGCCGGAACAGAAGAGAACAGAGAGGAGGAGGATTCCGTTTTGTGAGAAGAGAGGGAGAAAGAAAGTGTTGGGGTTTTGTTTGCTGAAGCTTTGGAGGAGAAAGAGAGAGATTCGTAGGAGGAAGAGAATGAGAAATACAAAGTGTGATATGTGGTGTTTTGGGCTTTCTTTTATTCATTTAGGGAAAATATTTGTGTGGCTAGGATTCATTGGCTTCTTGTGGAAGCTAGATTGTATGGCCAAGATTCATTGGCTTCTTGAGGAAGCCATGAATAGTACATTGAAAAGGACATAAAGTAGTGATAGTGACATAAAGTGAAAGATAGTACCGTATGGATGACACGGAAACCAAAGGGTCAACAGCTCAACATGAGCTGGCACGGAAGAGCTAGGATGTGTTGGCTCGGGTACATCGGCTAGGATACGTTGGCTCGGCTTGTAAGAACAGCAGTAGTCCGAGCTTCCTTCTCGGATAGGACAATGGGTTTCACGTTGGATCCCCTTTCAGATCGGTTCATAAGCACACAATATTATGTAGCTCGGCCGGGGTCGGGCCGAGGCCTTAATCTCACATCCTAGGTCGGCCTATGTTCATGCTACTCTTCTAACCCTGTACAATTTCTAAGGCTTAATCCTATCCTTTAATAGATATTTATATATTAAAATCATATTATTTAATATTAATTTTCGGGATGTTACATTCATCATCCCCAAAATATGTACCCGTATTTTCCAAACTAAACAGCAATCTCAAATCATCAGGTTTAACAACAAAATGAACACCCCTAACCTATCTTTGGTACACATCATCTATCTTAGTGAAATTCTGATAAAATTGCCTAACCAATCTAGGATAGTAATGTGTATTAAATTCCAAGAATTTCTGAACATTCTGAGCAAGGAGAACATCATGGAAATTAAACCTTTCTCTTCTTAACCAAGCGAAATTAACATACCGAATGATCCCAAAAAGACGATTATCGAACTGTAGAGCCCTTGAATCACGTTCTGCTTGTGAGAACTAAGGATTGTTCCTGTCCTTGTGTGGCTTGCTCTTCTTGCATGGAGGAAGAGGAGGATCAGAAGAGGAGTAGGCCATGGTTTAAGAGAGAGAAGGTGAGATTCGGTTTCTAGGGTTAGGGTTTTCTGGATTTGGGGAAAAGTTGATATTAGTAGAAATGGTAATAGGAGGAGGATTCATGGAAGAAATTTGGTGAAAATCGAAGTACAATAGTCCAGTAATGTTAAAATGCGATTTTCATATGTGAGAAGAGGAGAGAGAAATCGGAGAAGAGAGAGAAAAGAAAGAAGAAAAATGAGCAACTGTGCAGAAAAAGAGTTTTTATAAAATTCACGCATTAATCGATTAGTGAAGCCCTTAATCGATTAACTTGACCCTTAATCGAGTAGAAAATACCTTAATCGAGTATGTGCGAAAGCAGTTTAAAATTTAATCGAGTAAAAGCTTCCTTAATCGATTAAGTGCGAAAGCAGTTTAAAATTTAATTGAGTAAAAGGTCCATTAATCGATTAATACCGAAAGAGGTTTAAAATTTAATCGATTAATGACTATTGTTAATCGATTAATGTGCACAAAACTCAAATTTTTTAAATTTTGAAAATGTTTTCATGCACACAAACACATATTAACACTTAGCATTTAGCACACACAATTAAACAAGCAAACATATCATAGAAAAATACACACATAACTACTAATTTAGAGTATTATGAAAGATTTTCAAATTACAACTACTCAAATAACAAAGCATAATGAAATAGGCTCAAGGTGATTTACTAAAAAAATGACTTCAAATTCAATTAGCTAATAGTTGACTCATCAAAAATGCCAAGTTCCCTTCTAATACGATAGAAAGTATCTCTTGGTAATGGTTTTGTAAAAATGTCAGCTAATTGATCTGAGGTTTGAACAAACTCAATAACACAATCACCTTTTTGGACATGATCCCTTAGAAAGTGATGCCTAATTTCAATATGTTTTGTCCTTGAATGCAATACCGGGTTTTTAGTTAAATTGATTGCGGATGTATTGTCACATTTAATAGGAATTTTTGACAAGTTTAAACCAAAATCCGAGAGTTGTTGCTTCATCCAAAGGATTTGAGCACAACAACTTCCGGCCGCAATGTATTCGGCTTCCGCGGTTGATAAAGCGACACAATTTTGCTTTTTAGAAAACCATGATACAAGTGAACTTCCAATTAAATGGCATGTTCCGCTTGTACTTTTTCTTTCAACTTTACAACCCGCAAAATCGGAATCCGAATAACCTATTAGTTTTAAAAGAGCATCTCTAGGATACCATAAACCGGTATTGGTTGTACCTTTTAAATATTTCATAATCCTCTTAACCACAGTTAAGTGTGACTCTTTCGGATTGGCTTGAAAACGAGCACACATATAGACACTAAACATAATATCAGGGCGAGAAGCAGTTAAATACAATAAACTACCTATCATGCCACGATATTTTGTTACCTCAACGGGTTATCCGGCTTCATCCTTGTCCAAGTAACATGTGATGCTCATAGCAGTTGATGCTCCCTTGCATGACTCCATGCCAAACCGTTTAAGAAGTTCTCTACAATACTTGCCTTGATGAATGTAGATCCCATCATCAAGTTGCTTAATTTGTAGTCCAAGGAAGAAAGTAAGCTCTCCCATCATAGACATTTCAAACTCACTCTGCATAATTTCATAAAATTTCTTGCACAATTTTTCATTAGTTGCACCAAAAATAATGTCATCAACATATATTTGGACTAAAAGTATATCCTTACAGGATCTTTCAATAAAAAGTGTATTGTCCATGACACCCCTTTTAAAACCCTTTTGAATTAAAAAGTTGCTTAAACGGTCATACCTGTTGGAAACCAACAAGAGGCTTAACAATCGAGTAGAGGGGGGGTGAATAGGAGATTGAAAGAGATATGGCAATTTTTCGATTTCTTGAAAAATCTTAAGTTGTTGTTCTCGGTTTTGAATAGAGTTTAAAGACTATTCGAGCAGTTACGGTTAATTGATTAACCAAACAGATAAACAGAAGTGTTAATTGATTAACCGAGCTGTCGAGCAAACAATGTTAATTTATTAACCAGAAGAATAAACTGGTTAATCGATTAACACAATTGCTTCACAGCTAGTTTTTCCGAGCTATACTTAAAAACCGAGCAATCACAGAGTAAATTAAAAGCTTGATGCTTAAGCCAGCGGATAACCAGTCAAGAAAACCGAGCAATAGAAAGCAGTAAAGAAATAAAACTTAACACCACAGAATTATCCTGGTTCACTCTCACCCTGAGAGCTAGTCCAGTCCCCTCTAAAAACCTTTTAGAGAGCTTTCACTAAAAAAATCGATTTTATGGGTTACAAAAGGATTTACAAGAGCCACCCCTCTAAACCTATCCAGTCAACCGAGTTTACCAAACTCGTGACAACCTACCCACGACAAATCGATGACCAAAGAACCTCTTTGGAACCTTTTCACCACTGAAAAGCTTTCTCGATCAGAGAACAACTTTCCACTCCAGCAAATACAATGAACAAGATTTATGAATGAGGATGGCTCCAATTCGAAACACTCTTCGAATGATTAAGAAAGTGTGAAGTTCAAGAGTGAGTCGATTTTGTGAAGGGGAATCACAGAAAAGTAAATATGTTGAACTTAGAGTTTGGATTTGAAAGATTAAACTCTCTAAGTTCTTGAAAATTCAATGATCTTTTTCTTTTCTGTGAGTTTGATTCTGCTCTGTTTTTGAAAGAGAATGAAAATGTGGTTTACAGAAAATTGTTCAAAAGCTTCTCTCTTTTTTTGTTACCGTTGAAGACCCCTTTTATAAGCTCTTCTGATTTTCCAGAAAAAGAGAGAGCTGTACGGAAAAAGCAATGGGGATTTCAACGGCTATATTTTGACAGCAGAGCAGTGATAGTGACCCTTCACCAACCTTTGATTTTAACTCATTTTGAATTTCAAACTTGTTAGTATGTTGGAGTTAAATTCCTAGAACTTCTACCCAGACTTAACGGTAATAAAAGGTACGGCACAGCTGAGCAGAGTCTGAAGGTTGAAGAAGATGTGTTGTTGAAGAGTGAACAGAGACAGTCGAGCTTGAGCTTCGTTCGAGCCTGGTCTGAGATTGGTGTTGTCGAGCCTTGAGCTTTGTTCGAGCTTGGTCTGAGATTTGTGTTGCCGAGCCTTGAGCTTTCCTCGGCAGCCAGACTTGAAACTAACAGATCCAAGCTTTGCTCTTTGCTCAGGGTGCGTGATCAATCCGAGCTAATTTGATCTTTCTTATGTTGTGGCTTAGTTCAATACTCAAAGCCTTCTGAGCGTGTTCCGAGCTGATCAATATCCGAGCGTACTGTCTTGAAGTGAAGAGCTGAGCTTTCAAACTTGGATGAACTTTCGCCGTGATCAAGAGCCAAGCTCAATCCGAGCTGAAACTTCAGAAGCAGATATCCGAGCTTCTGCCTTTGGCGGAATGCATGCGCAGAACTAAGTCTGACGCTTTTGACATTGACCCCACGTCGAGCTCTAATTTACTTGACATTATCAACATCATTGATTCTGCCAAGCTTATATATTTGACATCATCAAAAACTCTTTGATTCTACAATCTCCCCCTTTTTGATGATGACAAATATTCTCTTGAAAGTTTGTTGCTTTTTGTGTTCTTCCTTCGACTGTATGCTCATAAACTATTTGGACTCAACACTGATCGGAATTTGCTCGAAAATGTACCACTTGTTGTTGCTATGAAAATGCTCAGATCATAATGTGTACTATATGTCGAAATGATCCACTTGTAGTACTTGTTGCTCAATAATGCTACCACTTGTTGAAATCATTTGATGAATAAAAGTTTGAGAATTTGTGGAGCCGCTCGTTAAGTACTCCCCCTGAGTTCATGCTCGTACACCTTTCTCCCAATTTATGCTCGCTCGCACATATCTCTCTCCATTGAATATCTGCAGCAATCAAAAACAACAACACACCTCCTCTCCCCCTTTTGGCATGATCAAAAAGGAGCCAAAGATTAAGCACAATTGCCAAAAGAGAAATAAGTTGCTTGATACCATTTGATGGTAACAAGGCCTGAGTCATTAAAAACTTTTCTCCCCCAAAAAAAGATCGTGGAAGAAAATTTTCATCATTCTCCCCCTTTAACAGTGAAAACATGCTTCTCAACAGAGAAGATAAATGAAAAAGAAGAGAATGACAAATATTAAAATATGAAAGTTCAAATAAAAACATAAACCAACACCTTTCTCCCCCTTTTAAGGAAAATGAAAGCATGCGTCTCGAAAAGAGAAGATAATTTAAAGGAGAGGAAGAGGAGTTGGAGGATGTGAAATTTCAGGAAATTAAACAAATACACAATTGAATGAAACAATCGAGATTATTAAGGTGATCAAGTTTATGATATACTGAAAAACCAAGCTCATGCCGAGCACATGCTGAAATCATCCATGATGCCGAGCTTACGTCGAGCACACACTGGATTCATCCAGAATGCCGAGCTCACACCGAATTTTATAAAGAGTTTCCCTCGGCAAAGGTTTTGTAAACACGTCGGCTAATTGATTTTCAGTACTAACAAATTCAATGACACAATCACCTTTTTGAACATGATCTCGTAGAAAGTGATGCCTAATTTCAATGTGTTTTGTTCGAGAGTGATACACTGGATTCTTAGTTAAGTTGATTGCACTTGTATTGTCACACTTGATAGGAATGTGATCTAAAATTAAACCAAAATCTGATAACTGTTGTTTCATCCAAAGAATTTGAGCACAACAGTTACCAGCAGCAATGTATTCGGCTTCAGCTGTTGACAGGGCAACGCAAGCTTGCTTTTTAGAGAACCACGACACAAGAGAACTGCCGAGCAAGTGACAAGTTCCACTTGTGCTTTTTCGGTCAAGCTTGCACCCAGCAAAATCTGAGTCCGAATACCCAATCAAACTAAGATTGGCATCCCTAGGATACCATAGACCAGTGTTCACAGTTCCTTTTAGATATTTAAAAATTCGTTTAACCGCCGAAAGATGAGATTCTTTGGGATTAGCTTGAAAACGAGCACATAAACAAACACTGAACATAATATCAGGCCGAGACGCAGTTAAATATAGAAGGCTTCCTATCATGCCTCTATATTTGCTTACATCTACGGCTTTACCTGACTCATCCTTGCCGAGATAGCTAGAGGTGCTCATGGGAGTGGCAGTTTCTTTGCAATTTTCTAAGCCAAATTTCTTGAGGAGAGCCTTGCAATATTTTCCTTGATGCACAAACGTTCCTCCCTCAACTTGCTTTATTTGGAGTCCGAGAAAGAATGTGAGTTCTCCCATCATCGACATCTCGAATTCACCTTGCATTGATTCAGAGAACTTCTTGCAAAGAGACATGTTAGTAGCACCGAAAATTATATCATCAACATAAACTTGTACTAACAATATGTCCTTTTTGGATTTATAAATGAATAGAGTTGTGTCAACCTTCCCTCTCTCAAACCCTTGTTCAAGTAAAACTGAGCTCAACCGATCATACCAAGCTCTCGGAGCTTGTTTCAAACCGTAAAGAGCCTTTTTGATTTTATATACATGGTTTGGATATTCAAAATTTTCAAAGCCAGGAGGTTGTTTTACGTACAGTTCTTCATTTATAAAGCCATTTAAGAAAGCACTCTTTACATCCATTTGAAAAAAGGGTGAAATTCATAATAGATGCAAAAGCAAGCAAAATTCGGATTGCTTCTAGCCTAGCAACTGGAGCGAAGGTTTCATCATAATCGATACCTTCCTCTTGGTTGTAGCCTTGAGCAACTAATCTTGCTTTGTTTCTTATAATTAAGCCTAATTCATCTGTTTTATTTCTGAAAATCCATTTCAAGCCAATTATCGTATGATCATCGGGCCGAGGAACCAATTCCCAGACATCATTTCTGATGAATTGATTCAGTTCCTCTTGCATGGCAATCGCCCAATGTTCATCGTCAATTGCTTGATCAACCAAATTAGGTTCAATTTGAGAAACAAAGGAAGCGAAATTGCAAAAGTTCTGAATAGAACGACGAGTTAAAACTCCCTTATTCAGGTCGCCGAGCACATTCTCTATCGGATGGTCCTTGACTCTCTTCCAGGCTGGACTGAGCTCATACTGCTCTGCTCGGCTTGGAATGAGTTCGGACTGACTATTTTGAAGTTGGCTCGGACTGAGTTTGGTTTGTTCCTTGTTTGTTTGGCTCGGAACAAGCTCGTCCCTCTGATCTTTGACTTTCGCAGCTTCATCCTTTTGAGCTCTTTCAGTTGTTGTGCTCGGATCGTGTTCTGCCATAGGTTGATCCTCTCTATCTGCACAACTAACATTGTCTCTCCGAGGAGACTCATCAAATACCACATGTACGGACTCTTCCACAGTGGAGGTCCTTTTGTTAAAAACTCTAAATGCTTTACTATGAGTAGAATAACCCAAAAATATTCCTTCATCGGCTTTAGAATCAAATTTGCCGAGATGCTCTTTTCCATTATTTAAAATGAAGACTTTGCAACCAAATGCATGGAAATGAGAGATTTTTGGTTTTCTACCCTTGTAAAGTTCATATGGAGTTTTCTTTAAAATTGGTCTGATGAGGATGCGGTTCATTACATAGCAAGCTGTGTTTACCGCATCGGCCCAGAAATAATGTGGCAAATTATATTCATTAAGCATGGTTCGGGCTAGCTCTTCAAGAACTCGGTTTTTCCGTTCCACAACTCCGTTTTGTTCGGGAGTCCGAGGAGCAGAAAACTGATGTTCTATCCCGAGCTTGGAACAAAACTTGTCAAATTTGTAGTTCTCGAACTCACCACCATGGTCTGTTCGGATTACAACTACTTTTTGGTTAGCTCGGTTCTGGAGTTGCTTGACAAGCTCTTTAAAATTTTCAAAAGTATCACTTTTTGATTTTAAAAATAAAGTCCAAGTAAATCTGGAGAAGTCATCTACAATTACTAAAGCATAGAGATTGCCACCAAAGCTTTTTACTTGTGATGGTCCAAACAAATCCATGTGTAACATTTCCAGGGGCCGAGTTGTTGAGACCATCAACTTAGATGAAAAATCATTTTTCTTTTTGGTTGGTTTGCACTTCTTGCAAGACGAGCAAACCCCCTCAATATTAAAATTCAGCTTTGGTAAACCAATCACTAAGTCTTTTGATTGTAGTTTCTTTAACTGATTTACATGAATATGAGCTGTCCTTCTATGCCATAACCATGTATCACTTTCTTTGCTAACCATGCAAGTGGTTATCAAAGAGGTGATTTCATTCAAATCAACCAAGTAAGTGTTGTTATATCGTTTTCCAACAAATTTGACAGAGTTGTCCTCGTCACTTTTAATAATGCAATGGGTAGAGGTAAAAACAACATGGTTACCAATATCACAGATTTGACTTATGCTTAAAAGATTATGTTCTAGCCCTTTTACAAGCAAAACATTATTGATAACCAAGTTGGTAGAATTACTGACTTTACCTTCACCCAATATTTTACCTCGGTTGTTGTCACCATAAGTGACGTAGCCCTTATCTGAATGTGAAAGTTCAGTGATTAAGTTTTTGTCCCCCGTCATGTGCTTCGAGCAGCCACTATCAAGGTACCATCTGCTTTCTTTCGCTCGGAAGCACACCTGCATCACAAAAATATTACTTCTTTGATTCGGGTACCCAAATTGTCTTGGGTCCCTGGGGGTTAGCAGTTCGATCTTTCCTTTTAACTACCCAAACAAACTTTCCCTTGGCCACACCATGACGTCGGATTTTACATTCATTGGGTGTATGACCATGAAGACCACAGTAGGAGCAGCTCGTCTTTTTCAAGTTATTAAAATTTGAAACATAGCCGAGTTTTCTTACTGCTTTCTTCTTGGTCGGTGTGTAGCCAAGTCCCGTTTTGTTTGAATAGTTTCTTTGTTTGGCTAAAAGCCGATCAAACAAGCCATCACTCTTGTTGACAGTTGCACTTTTAAATTTTAGCTCAGAAATTTCTTTTTCATATTTAGTGCAGCAGTCAAGATTTTCATTTTTCAGTTGAGTGATAGTTTTTTCTAATGACTTGTTTCTGCTTTTCAAAGTTTCAATTGATTTTTCCAATTCAAGAACTTGCTCTTTATAGTTTGAAAGATTTTGTTTCATCTTAATGAAATTTTTAGCAAGTTTCTTGAATTCAGTTTGCATTTCAAGATAAGCAGAATACAATTCATCAGTATCATTAAATTCTGATTCAGAGTCAGAATTAGAAGTGGAGGTTACCTTAGTGCTTGTATGTTTGGATAATGTTCGGCTTGTTGAGGTTTCCTCGCTGTGTTTTCCCATTAAACATTTTATGTTTGATCTTTGTTCTGAAGCATCTAGTGCCGAGCTCGATGAGACTTCTTGATCGGCAAATCTGAGAACCGAGCGTGGTTCTTCGTCTTCACTCTCCGAGAACGAGTCATATACAAGAAGATCTTGCTCAGAATAAGTTTGGCTTGGGCTTTCAAACACAGTTTCCCTTCCTATTAAGCATAAAATTGCTTTCTCTTCTTCGTCGGAAGAGCTGGAGCTTGAGCTGTTGTCGTTGTTGGGTGCATCCCATACAATGTAATCTCTCTTCTTCTTGTGGTCTTTGTTCTTCTTTGTTTCTTCACCACCTTGCTTTTGCACTCTTGGACAGTATGCTCTGATGTGACCAGCTTCACCACATTCATGGCATCTAACTCGGTCTTTTGAACTTGAGCCTTTGTGGTGAGTGCTTCTGGTATCTCTTGCTCTGTTTGTGAAGTTCTTTTTGCCTTTAAAAAATTTGCTGAACTTCCTGACCATGAGACCAAAGTCTTCCTCATCTATGTCTGAGCTGGACTCATCTTCGGAGGATTCTTTGGTTGCCTTTATAGCAGCTTTGAGGGAAATTCCCTTTTTCTTCTTATCAGATTCTTCATGCATGGTCAGTCTGCCGAGCTCCATCTCATGCTCTTGCAGCTTGCCGAACAAAGTGGCTATACTCATTGTGTCCAAGTCTTTAGCTTCCATGATGGCAGTGACCTTCGGCTGCCATTCTCTGCTAAGACATCTAAGCACTTTGTTAGTTATCTCGGCATTTTGAAAGATTTTGCCGAGAGCATTAAGATGGTTTATGATATGAGTAAACCGTTTCTGCAAATCATTTATATTTTCATTTGGCAGCATTCGGAATAACTCATATTCATGCATCAGAGTATTTAATCTAGCTCGTCTGACCTCACTTGTGTAACACCCCGATTCGGCAACTTGAAAACTTAAATCCAAAGTAGTAAAAATTAGGGCCATTTTTTTTTTAAAAGACAAGTGTTATGTGGACGTGAGAACACTTAGACCTTTAAAACATAGTTACGATTAAAACTCGTGTTCTCACATTACATAAACTCCTTCAAGTTCCAAACCGAGATGTCACAAGACACCGCACTTTGAAACCCGTTTTCCCAACTTCATTTAAACGTGGCCCATTTATTTGTCCCCAGTAGTCAATGTCGAATAAAACTGTTGCCGGGGTACAGTACGGTCGAGCTAGGGAACTAAGAAACTTACATTGGAATACATTCCGCCAGGGGGTTCCTAGCTTCTACTCATGCTTCCTAATACTTGTCGTCTATCTCCGGACCTTGGTCGATGAAGCCCACCATGCTTCAGCTGCGCCATCTACCAGTTGCAATATCAGCAAGTGCCGATACGACAACATGGTAGGAGAGAGTCAGTGTTCCGAACACTAACGGGTTGACCATTCGGTCTAAGGGTAGGCTTAATATAAAAACCACATACTAAATAGCAGAACATTAATGCAAATACATTATCACCAATATATATAGCATGTAATGCACATAACATATATATACCACATAGAACAAAACAATCCTAATGTTCTGAACACCTCACCACCATCACTCTTAGCCCAATAATACATTCACCGCATTCTCAGAATCTTTCTTGCGAACTTTCACAACTTTTCTCAAAACTCCTTCCGTTCTCACTTCCACACATATCCCTTATCTCAAGAATTCTTTCTTATATTGTCTTACAGATTTTTGCCCACTGTTTGATACCTTCAATGTACTTCTCTTTGAAACATCTTTGTCTGTTAAGTTTTATTATTTCGACTAGCACCAATGATGAGGGGGACACATCATTGAGCTCACACACGTCTACATCTCCTCAGTCAACCACCCAACCTAGTCGGAAGCAAACAGGAGTACAGGACCTTTACCACGCGGGCACGACAGCTGTCACACAACAAATGGTCCCAGACCAGGAGGCCTTGCCTCAAATCATATCATAAACAAGCACGCTCTCAGCGGCAAACACAAATGCCCCGTTCCAGTCCCTCTCACTGTTCCTGAAAAGCCATAGGGGTGACAGCACTATTCTGGTCCCGGGTGCAGAACTTACCACGGTATTAGACCCAGTCCCCACCACGTTAGTGCACCACATATGGAGTTCGTTCTGCCCAGAATAGTACTCAAGGCAACGTGACGTTTTACCGCCCGAGCCTACCCTAATGCATTCATCAACCCGAATATCCCTGATATCCGGGGTACCTTCCTCTCCACTACTTCGATACGACACTCATGCCTTACCGCGTTTGTATATGTCTTTTAAGTCTTTTAAGGATTTAACATTTTATTAGCGGCTTAATCCTAACGGTCGGCCCGTCCTTGGTGAATCCCTTCAACGAAGCCCGACCACTAATCGCAAACTATTCCCCCTATATCTCATTGGCCCTAGGCCACAAATTGCTTTCTCGTCTCATCATCAACATTCTCAAAACTCATTCTCATTCACATCATCAACAGATTTTCCTCTTCTTTCCAAAACCTCTTTCACAAAACTGTCATTTTCACAAAGCTTTTCAAAACCTTTTCAAAAATCACATTTTTGGGTGAGTGTTAATGGAGGAGCAAGCTCAACTCAACACTAAGCTTCTTCCCAAAAACGTGAACGAGGAAATCACATCTCTACTCAACCACTTTCATAATCACATCCTTTTTTCCAATCTCAACTCTTTCCACTCAAATATCAATTCTCTGTTACATTCCATTCTCCTCATACTTTATCTCTTTCTCACTCATTCTCATACTTCCTCATTGGTCTTAACTCATTACTCATTCTTTCTCAATCCTTTTTCATATCTCTTACTCGCTTCTCTTTTCTCTTTTCGGTTTTTCTTATTATTCTCACGGTTCTTGAAGAAACCGCAATTGGTGGTTGGAGAGACAAAGGAACCCTAGGAATACACCTAGAAGGGGGGGTTGAATAGGTGTACAAGATACCTTGAAAGATTTTCGAACGAAACAAATCGAAACAATTAAAACAAATGATTTTTGCAAAAACTCTCAGGCTTAATCGATTAACCTGCAATTTACTCGAGTAGTACTCGATTAAATTTGAACTTAATCGATTAGATCTGACAGAAAACAGAAAAATCAATTTTTCATTCGAATACGAAAATCAATCAATTAACATGCAAGATCAGAGATTCAGCGGAGATGATTAACACCTATATTCTTATTGATTAACCTAGTTATGAAAAATGATTTTCCCCAACTTAATTTGAACAATAAAGATTCAATTCAATCAATTATGAAAATCAATCTTTCTCTAGGTTTTCAACCAAGAACACAATCAAAGACTTGAATGTAAAGAGTTAAGGGTTTAGAGATACGACACAGCGATTTATCCTGGTTCACTTTCATCCACTTGAAAGCTACATCCAGTCCCCTCTTCAACCAAGAGAGATTCTTCACTATGAGGAATTAGAGTTCTCAAATTACAAGTGATTGCCTCACAAGACTTCCTTCTTGCTAGCCTACAAGAGATAACCGACACCCTTGCCTTGTAATCATATTGATCTTCTCTCTAATCTAACCTCTACCCCTTGTTGATAATCGACACAACAAGTCTTCAATTGCTTGATGATAATCTACACATCAAGGCTTCTCCTTGCTTGATTCACAACCAAGACTTCTTCTTCTTCAATGAACGTTGCTTGATGATAATCGACACACCAAGGCTTTTTGTTTGTTGTAGTGGCTTGCCTTCTTGCAAAGATTACAACACAATAGAAAACACAATAACACTCCTATGAATCTCAATCAATAGCTATGACATTTCACAATAAGAGATTCAAAGGTTCTTGATCAAAGAATATGAAAATATGAAAGCTTTGATCTTTGAAATTGAGAGAGAATAGAGTGGCTTGATTCTTTGTAAAATGAATATCAAAATGATAGGTTATGATCACAAAGGTTAGGAAAAGGTTTTTATAGAATACCCAAAAGTTATGGCACTTGAAAACTGATTTTGAGAAGTGAAAATCGTATTTTAAAAATCAGTTCAGCAGTGTTTAATCGATTAAATCTTGCCTTAATCGAGTACTAATCGATTAAACATGTTCTTAATCGATTAAACATGTCTGACACTTGTTTAAAACTTGTTTTCTCAAAACCCAACCTTTCCTTTAAAACCTTTAAGCCACCTATTGATTCTAGGTTAAGTGAAAACTCAAATTATGATTAAATCATGACTATGATAGAGATTCACTACCCTCTAAGATACTCTAACCAAACTCATCAAATAAAAGACCTATGAAGCTTGAGAGGCAAAAGATAAAAACAATTACAATTACACTCAAACTAAGTCTTCATGAGCTTGCTTTCTCTCTTCTTCATTTGATGTTTGTATTTGCTTGTTGAACTTGAACTTGATCATCACATGATAGCTTGTTCAAAACACTTTGTCATTATCAAAACATTCATCATGGAACTTACAGTTCTATCATCATCATTTTACTATCCAGACAAAATGAAACGATATCTAAACAAAATGAAGTATGCACAATAAATAAACATTTAGTATGCACAGAACATATGAACATTTAGCACGAACATCTACATTGCCTAACTCGCAGTATTCCCGTAATCCGTCTACTCGAATTACGAGCAACCACGTTACGGGATCACCGCACTCTCACTCACCTGGATGACGACACATCCAAAACTTTCCGAAATTTGTAGTCGTTATCCTTGCCACGCTTCCTTCATGTCCGACACCCGAACTAAACATTTTCCCCGTGCGTTAGAAACGATTTACGTGAATTCTTAATTTCGTTTTAAAACACTTTAAAATAATCCCTTTTAAAAGCACATTGCCAATATCCAAAGGATTTTAAACCCAAATCAAATCTCTAATAAAGAGGTTTTCAAGAAAACTTTTTAAAACAACTTCCAAAACAATCTCTTTATTACAAATCAAATTCATTTTTCTTAACTTAAAAACATTCCAGTTAAAATCATTGTTCTTAAGCTTTAAAACAGAGTTCAAAAACAGAATTCCAAAACCAATCAATTAATTTATTTAATTTCTAAGCTTCATAGCATCAACACAAACAAAACTCACAAACAGTATTCAAAATAATTCAATCCCTTTAAAACCAAACATACATCTCACAACACAATTTCAGATCAATTTCCAATTCAATCTAAATGTTCTAAAACACAATTCAACTAGCATACAGAACACCCACATAAAAGTATTCACAATAACATTCAAAACAGCTTCAATACATTCAAGCAGCATAAAAGCAACACATACCAGTTTCAAGGCACACACAGTATTCACATTACAGGTCACATTTCACGTCATTAACTAAACTATAACCTTAAGAAATTAATTATAATCATAATAAACTAATTCAATTACTCTTAAGAAAATAATTTAATTTAAAAATTAATTTAAATAAAACCGAATTACACAGTCATGATTCTCTAATCAAATTAAGTTTTAAAGCTAAAAATCTTTTCTCATGATTAAATCAATTTATTTATTTTCTAAAAACAGTAAGCACTTATCACTATCATGAAGGTAATTTTCATATTAACATGCATTAACCGAATTGTACTCATAAAGTTTGCAAAGATCTAGTGCACAATTAAAAACTTAGAATCATGAAATTATTTTCTGTACTTTATAATTAAAACCGAAAGCATACAGTAGGAGAATCAACAATTTTTAATTTCATTTTTAAAAATCAACACAACAATTTAAATCACCAAACATCACACATGCATGCATCCTACATGAAAGACACATAGTTTCCTACTCACTCCTAGGATGGCTTTAAAATCAACATGCAGTAAGACAATATTTTCATTTTTCAATATCCACAACAATCAATCAAGTCCTATTATTATTTAAAGTTAAATTTTTTTTTTTAAACATCATGCTATAACTTTTATTATAACAAAATCTTTTTTCAAATATCTCTAACATGCATGAAATAGACTCAAGTTCATTATTTAATAAAAATCGAGGTTGTACTTTAAATCTTTAAAAATGGCATATAAACACTTAAAATCATTAGATCTATTCCTAGGAAAACATGCATCCACTTTTCATAAAATAAAAACATGGATTTCATTTTTAATTAAGTATGGCCGAATGGCCTATCATAAATTTAAGCACACATGAAAATCATATATTAAAGCTAAATCATGCTTGCACTCCAAAAATCGTTGTAAAACTTGTTTCTTTAGTTTTCTCTTTGAAACCGAATCATGCATCAAGTAAAAATATGACTTTTCTTCCTTAATTTAACATGCTTGCTTTAAGGACATGAATTCATGAAATGTTTGCATATAAATTTACAAGAGAATCATGAAATCAACATACCAAAACAAAAGATCTTAATTTATTTTTCAAGCAACTTAGATCATAAGTTTACTCATTAGGAAAGCACACAACATAACTTAGATCTTTATTTAAGCGGACAAGATTTGACATGCAAGACAAAAGATTTCACACCAAGTTCACAACACCAATTAATTTATCAAAGCATTTCTTAAAAATGTCTTAGCTCATGGTTCGATCAAGAAATTCTACATGCAAGACCAAACAATTTTACTTAATTCTCAATTAAGCTTAGATCATGCACTTGCTCACCAAATAATCACATAAACACATATAGATCATGATTTAGAACAAGAAAAATACACATGCAAGGAAGATTCATGTGAGGCTTCACAAAATCTTAAACAAAACTTTAAATCTTTAGGTTTGTGTTAGAAAAATAATTAGATCAAGCAAGAAAATTATTAAATCTTACAAGAACACTATAAACCGAAAACATCAAGCACAATGTAGGCATATTACAATTTATTTAGTGTCCGTAAAGTCCAAGATCAAAAGAATATTAACACATAAACTCCAAAAATTACACATGCAAGATGAAAGAAATAAGGATCTACAAACTAAGAAAAGGAAACTAGACTATTACAAATTCTTCTTGGTCTTCAAAAATCCTACCATGAGATGAGTTGGTTCTTCTAGTTCTACACTCTTGCTCTACAAAAAGGCTTGGTCTAAGCTTGGATTTTCCCTCCTCCTTCTCTTCTAGGCCTCACGGCCATAACCCTTCCTTCTTTCTCTATTTCTCTTTTCATTTTCACTCTAAGAGTAAAAAGGACTCTTAGGAGTTGTGTTTGGTGTTGGTGTGAAGGAGTAGAACGAAGTGAAGAAATGAGAATGGGTGGAGTGAAAAATGAACCAAGGCTTTTTCTTATTTGTGGGCAATTCATGAATCCCACTTTTTCCCTTGTGTGTGGTTTGGTTCATGAAGAATGGGAGGGGTGATTTCGGGCATGCAAAAGTTTTCATGGCTAAGGTGGCTAAAGTCAAGGAGACAAGGAGAAGTGGCCTAGGTCTGTAGGGATTATCTAGGTGTAATGGCTAGTTAGCTTCTTGGTTAGTGTTTTAACACTTAGTTACTCCTTAATTCTAGTTTGGTTCCATTTGGTTCCTTAGCTTTCTTACTCCCTAAGCACACACACACGTAGAAAGGCACAAATATGACACATAGACCCACATGCATGCACACACCCACAAGTTGACACATATACACACCTATATACACATACAGTTTTATTTTATTAATTCTCACTCAATTACAATTACACACACAAGGCAATTGATTATTACATCACACAGTACACACACATAAGATCAAGCACATTTCACATAAAAATTTCATGCCAATTCAGTAAATTTATTTTCTCCAAAACAAAATTTCAAAAACTCGTATTTCACTGTTCAGGAAATAAATTTTTGTAAAACAACCCAGAAAATTCTAAAAGTTATATTTTTAAAATCTACGTTTTGAGACGGTCGTTTTGATATAAAGTTTGTAAAAATCCGAGTTACGGTTAAAAAGATATGCAATTTTAAAGTTTACAGACCCAAAAACCTCAAAACTCCATTTCAAACAAAAAATCATTCTTAGGAAAATTTCACAACTTATTTCTTAAAAATCAAATCATTTCAAAACCAAACAAAATTATTCACTTTTCATCTATAAAAACACTTGGTTTATAAAAATCCCATGGAAATCATCATTTAATTTCTTTATTACATAAAATATTTTTCCGGAAATTTCTTATAAAACAAAATTTTGAGGTTTATTTCGACGAAATCGTTTACGCACGTATGGGAAAAATGCGGGGTGTTACAACTTGTCCCTTCATGAGTAAGTTATAGAATGTCCCACATTTCTTTTGCAGATTTGCAGCTTGATACTCTAAAAAACTCATCATAGGACAAAGCTGAGGTGATGATGTTTTTGGCTTTTAAATCAAAGGATACTTTTCGTTTATCATCATCATCCCAACTTTCCCATGGGATTTCTACAACTTCTTCATTAATTTTTATTTTGGGGACAAATGGCCCGTTTTCAATAGATTTCCAAATTTCCATATCTATAGCTTCAATGAAAATTTTCATTCGAGCTTTCCATTAAGCATAACCCTCACCATTGAATAGTGGTGGTCTGTTTATGGAAGAGCCTTCACCTCCGAAGGGATTGTTAGCAGCCATTTGGTTTCCTCAAGGATCTTTTCGAAAAAGTTTTTACACTCGATCTTTCGACCGAGCTCTGATACCACTTGTTGGAAACCAACAAGAGGCTTAACAATCGAGTAGAGGGGGGGTGAATAGGAGATTGAAAGAGATATGGCAATTTTTCGATTTCTTGAAAAAGCTTAAGTTGTTGTTCTCGATTTTGAATAGAGTTTAAAGACTATCCGAGCAGTTACGGTTAATTGATTAACCAAACAGATAAACAGAAGTGTTAATTGATTAACCGAGCTGCCGAGCAAACAATGTTAATTTATTAACCAGAAGAATAAACTGGTTAATCGATTAACACAATTGCTTCACAGCTAGTTTTTCTGAGCTATACTTAAAAACCGAGCAATCACAGAGTAAATAAAAAGCTTAATGCTTAAGCCAGCGGATAACCAGTCAAGCAAACCGAGCAATAGAAAGCAGTAAAGAAATAAAACTTAACACCACAGAATTATCCTGGTTCACTCTCACCCTGAGAGCTAGTCCAGTCCCCTCTAAAAACCTTTTAGAGAGCTTTCACTAAAAAAAATCGATTTTCTGGGTTATAAAAGGATTTACAAGAGCCACCCCTCTAAACCTATCCAGTCAACCGAGTTTACCAAACTCGTGACAACCTACCCACGACAAATCGATGACCAAAGAACCTCTTTGGAACCTTTTCACCACTGAAAAGCTTTCTCGATCAGAGAACAACTTTCCACTCCAGCAAATACAATGAACAAGATTTATGAATGAGGATGGCTCCAATTCGAAACACTCTTCGAATGATTAAGAAAGTGTGAAGTTCAATAGTGAGTCGATTTTGTGAAGGGGAATCACAGAAAAGTAAATATGTTGAACTTAGAGTTTGGATTTGAAAGATTAAACTCTCTAAGTTCTTGAAAATTCAAATGATCTTTTTCTTTTCTGTGAGTTTGATTCTGCTCTGTTTTTGAAAGAGAATGAAAATGTGGTTTACAGAAAATTGTTCAAAAGCTTCTCTCTTTTTTTGTTACCGTTGAAGACCCCTTTTATAAGCTCTTCTGATTTTCCAGAAAAAGAGAGAGCTGTACGGAAAAAGCAATGAGGATTTCAACGGCTATATTTTGATAGCAGAGCAGTGATAGTGACCCTTCACCAACCTTTGATTTTAACTCATTTTGAATTTCAAACTTGTTACTATGTTGGAGTTAAATTCCTAGAACTTCTACCCAGACTTAACGGTAATAAAAGGTACGGCACAGCTGAGCAGAGTCTGAAGGTTGAAGAAGATGTGTTGTTGAAGAGTGAACAGAGACAGTCGAGCTTGAGCTTCATTCGAGCCTGGTCTGAGATTGGTGTTGTCGAGCCTTGAGCTTTGTTCGAGCTTGGTCTGAGATTTGTGTTGCCGAGCCTTGAGCTTTCCTCGGCAGCCAGACTTGAAACTAACAGATCCAAGCTTTGCTCTTTGCTCAGGGTGCGTGATCAATCCGAGCTAATTTGATCTTTCTTATGTTGTGGCTTAGTTCAATACTCAAAGCCTTCTGAGCGTGTTCCGAGCTGATCAATATCTGAGCGTACTGTCTTGAAGTGAAGAGCTGAGCTTTCAAACTTGGATGAACTTTCGCCGTGATCAAGAGCCAAGCTCAATCCGAGCTGAAACTTCAGAAGCAGATATCCGAGCTTCTGCCTTTGGCGGAATGCATGCGCAGAACTAAGTCTGACGCTTTTGACATTGACCCCACGTCGAGCTCTAATTTACTTGACATTATCAACATCATTGATTCTGCCGAGCTTATATATTTGACATCATCAAAAACTCTTTGATTCTACAATACCAAGCTCTAGGTGCTTGTTTAAGACCATACAAAACCTTTTTCAATTTAAAAACATAGTCCGGATGTTCAAAACTTTCAAATCCGGGAGGTTGTGAAACATACACTTCTTCTTGAATGTATCCGTTAAGAAATGCACTTTTAACGTCCATTTGATACAACTTAAAGTTCATGATAGATGCATAAGCGAGTAGAATTCTTATAGCTTCTAATCTAGCTACGGGAGCATACGTTTCATCATAGTCTATCCCTTCCTCTTGACTATAACCCTTAGCTACCAATCTAGCCTTATCCCTAACAATAATACCCGACTCATCTAGTTTATTCCTATAAACCCAACGAGTACCGATTTCAGGACGATCATCGGGTTTTGGCACAAGCTCCCAAACTTGGTTTCTTTCAAATTGATTTAATTCTTCTTGCATGGACATAACCCAATGTTCATCTTGAAGAGCCTCACTAATATTCTTAGGTTCAACTTGTGATACAAAAGCAACATAATAACAAAAGTTGTTCAAAGTGCTTCGGGTTACCACCCCCTTAGCGATGTCACCTAAGATATTAGAGACCGGGTGATTTTTGTTCGTTTTCCAAGCAATTGGTAGTTTGGGATGTTGCACTTGTACTAAGTCTTTGTCATGTGCTTGCATTTCTCCATTCTCAACTTGGTTCTCCACTATTTTTTGTTGCATTTGCTTGTCATGATCCAAAAATGTACCTACATTCTCATCATCACAAGAAACAACACACTCTCCTTTCGGAGATTCATCAAACACGACATGAACTGGTTCTTCAACGGTTAAGGTTCTTTTATTAAAAATACGATAAGCTTTGCTATGAGTTGAATATCCAATGAAAATACCTTCGTCGGCTTTTGAGTCAAATTTACCGACCGGATTCTTACCGTTATTTAAAATAAACACCTTACACCCAAAGACATGAAAATAAGAGATATTTGGCTTTCTCCCTTTTAAAAGCTCATAAGGTGTTTTATTCAAATGCGGACGGATAAGAACCTTATTAATGACATAACAAGCGGTATTAACTGCATCAGCCCAAAAATAAGATGGAACTCAAGATTCCTTAAGCATAGTACGTGCAAGTTCCTCTAAGACTCGATTTTTCCTTTCTACAACTCCGTTTTGCTCCGGAGTCCTAGGGGATGAAAATTGATGATTTATACCAAACTTTTCACAAAACGCATCAAACTTTGAATTTTCAAACTCACCTCTGTGGTCACTTCTAATAGACACTATTTTCAAACTTAATTGATTTTGGATGAGCTTGGAAAACTTTTTAAAACTTTTGTAAGTTTCACTTTTTGCGGATAAAAACAAAGTCCATGTGAATCGAGTAAAGTCATCTACCAAAACAAATCCATAGTAATTGCCACCTAAAGTTCGAACTTGTGATGGGCCAAACAAATCCATGTGGATTAGCTCCAATGGCTTTGTTGTGCTTACCACATTTTTTGGTTTAAAAGTGTTTTTAACTTGCTTACATTTTTGACATGAGTCACAAACGCTATCAAGTTTAAAATTAAGTTTAGGCAAACCAATCACTAAGTCTTTTCGTAAAAGTTTGTTTAATTGATTCACATTGACATGTGCAATTCGTCGATGCCAAAGACGAACTTCATCATCAAAAGATTTAAAATGTAACATTCCAAACATTATTTATATTGTGATTTATGTTGTGATGGTCTTAGGGTAGAAGAAATGAGAGCATAGGTGAGAAACTTAGCCAAATTTGCATGCAATCTTAGGTTAAAAACATAGGAACTTAGGAAATTAAAATAATAAGATTGGTAGCTCAAAACATAAATTCCACCGTTGGATGTGAAGTAGGATATGCAAGGAAGCTTGCCTTAAAATTTGAGGAAGATCCAACGGTTAACGAAGAAGTTATGGCCGTTCAAAGTCGGGGTGCTGAAGATCCTACAACTTAATCGATTAAGCTGCAGCTTAATCGATTAAGACCTGAAGGGGGGGGGGGATTTAATCGAGTAATACTCGATTAAACGCTGTAGATGCAGAAAATAATAAAGTGCAGCACGCGTTCTTTCTGGCCATAATCGAAGCTCTCTCTCCTAGGGCACTAAACCACTCATTCCAATTGATCAAGCCACAAGGGAATCACTCCAATTTCATCACCCAAGTCCTTCCTTGTTGCTTCAAGTAAGTGTTTGCGTTTGTGTTCTTCTATTTCTCTCTCCCTAGAACTCGAATCTCTTTCTCCCTCTTCCTCCCATGAAGCTCTAATCATCCTCCTTGAGGGACCTTGAATGGGGCACGAATTTCCCTCATGATTTTGGGGTAAAGGCTTAACAATTTGTCCCTTTATTGTATTGATTTTAGGTTCCTCCCTATCCATTTGATTGGTGGCTATTGCTCAAGCTTGTTCCAAGACTCCCATTCTCTCTCTATCTCTGGGAGCTTGAGGTAAGGAGTGGGTATTAGTGAGTATTACCATACTCTGGGGTTTAGTTTACAATATGTATATAATGGGTACTAAGAGTTATGTGGTAGATTAGGTTGATATACTATAGGGTAACAAATAACTAGAGCACGTGACATAGGAAAAAGAATTAGATGATGATGTGCTTTGTTTTTGATATTTGGCTTACAAGCTTGTGAATTGGTGATGTTTATAATTTAAGTGCTTATTTTGTTAAATGAGTGAGCCATGCTATGATTAGACACCAAGGAAAAGAATGGAAATCATTTAGGAAGGGTAGTTAATAAATAGTACTTATGAATCAATGATAATGATGACAATATTGATGAAATGTTGAGTTGTGCTAAATAAGTTATGAGATATAATGGTGATGAATTTAAGAATATGTTGATTGGTGCTAATTAACGATAAAATATGATTGTGATGAGTTGATAATGTAAATGTGAATTGCGGTGATTGAGTGAGTAATTCACTTGTCAAAAAGTGTAAGTGGTTGTAAGGGGTAATGAAATGGTTGATATGAATAAGAGAAAATGTTATTGTGGAAAATGAATATGAGAATGATCCTGGACGCTGTAAGACGTGATCGCACATAAGTGCGAACGCTGTAGGTCGTGACCAGGGAAAGGAATGAAAATACACTCGGACGCAGTAAGACGTGACCGTGCATGGGCGCGGACGCAGTAGGTCGTGACCGAGGGAGAATAAAAATGTACCTGGACGCAGTAAGACGTGATCGTACATGGGTGCGAACGCTGTAGGTCGTGACCAGGAGAGAATGAAAACATACCTGGACGCAGTAAGACGTGACCGTGCATGAGTACGGACGCAGTAGGTCGTGACCAAGGGAATAAGATGAAAGTAACATACCTGGACGCAGTAAGACGTGACCGTGCATGAGTACAGACGCAGTAGGTCGTGACCAGGGACAAAACGAAAAGAGATGTGATTATATTGGAAAAGTATAGACTAAAAGACTTGATGAAAGCGATGAGTAAGAACAAAGTGGAAATAATTAAATTGTAAAACCAATGGATATGTTGACCATGAATTATGATGTGTTGAGTTTTACTATATTGTTATCGAATTGTTAAATGTGTTTGGCTTGGTATAGCATTATGTCATAATTGGAAACTGTTTTCCCCATTTTATGTGTAATACTCACTCCTTACTATTTCCACAGGTACCGAGGCAGAGTTTACACATGACCAGGCCGAGCAGGAGTACTCTCCCTCACAGGGAGAGTAGGGTTGGGATTAGATACTTTTGAGTTTGACCTAAGCCTCCGTATTATTTGATATGTGTTGTATAGGCTTTTGATTCGAGGCTTAGGATAGTTTCTTTTTTGCATTGCTTATGATTTATTTTTTGGCATAGTTGCAGATATGGCCTCTTGTTTTGCATACTTTGCACTGTTGCTGGCACTCTGACACACTATTGTTGATGTTCTACACTTGAGCCCATGGGGCAACTATGTGATGCACTTATTTACATATTTGAGCCCTGCTGGCTACTGTTGATACTAAATAATTGTGTTTATCAGGTTGAAGACTTGGAAAAGTCCGAAAAACAAACAAAACTCCGTCCGTTTGACGGTTGATTTTAATGTAATAAAAATGAATTTTTAAGTCCGTATTTTTGATATAAGGGGAATTAAGGGTAAATAATTATAGGGTGTTACATTTATGGTATCAGAGCAGTTTCCCTCGGCCATTGGAGTTATGAGCTACTCCAGTGATTACTCATCAAGCGAGTAATCGATAATTATAGTTTAGAGTCTAGAATATATTAATAGGATGTTTATACTGCTAATCATGTTATTAAGCATTAACTGTCGGCCTTACGCATGATTAAACAGAATGGCTGGTAGGCGGGTTAACAATGATGGGATCCGCGCTATTCTGGAACAACTGGTGTAGTTGCAACAGAATCACGGGAATAACATAGCAGCAGCAGCGACAGCGACAGCCACAGCAGCAGCAATGAATCCTCAGCCACCAGCTCCAGTTGCTATCGATTGGTTGGCACGGTTCAGAAAGAATGATCCGATGAAGTTTGAAGGAGGGTTCAATCCCGATGGGGCACAACTTTGGTTGCAAGAGATCGAAAAGATCTTGAGTACCATGGCACCGCCGGAGGAACAAAAGGTTTTGCTAGCACAATACATGTTGACTAGTGAAGCAGAACACTGGTGGCAACAGATGCGGAGGAGTTTGGAGGCGAGCAACCAGGCGATCACTTGGGGTTTGTTCAAGGACCGTTTCCTCAGCAAATACTTCCCTGAGGATGTTCGTAGAGAGAAGGGGATAGCCTTTCTGCAGCTCGTTCAAGGGAACATGAGCGTCGGGGAGTATGCTGCTAGGTTTGAGGACTTGATCCGATATGCAGGGAGTTACAGAGATGCTGATGAAAGGACCAAGTGCATCAAGTTCGAGACCGGACTTCGTTCTGAAATCAAGATGGCTTTTGAGTATCAGAACATCGCCAACCTGTCTCAATTGATCAACATGATAAGTACTTATGAAAAGAGTAGGAAAAAACGGGCAGCTGAGAAAAGAAACAGAAATGTGCAGAAGATTGGAGGTCCTATTAGGGGCAAGATTTCGGTGCAGCGACCAGGTCCTTACTCCCAGCCTAGAACAGGCCCAGTAGTGGGTACCTACGGTCCTATTCCGACTTGTCCACATTGTGGTAAGCAGCATAGGGGAGATTGCTGGAGGTTGGACCAGAGCAAGGGTGTGATAGTTTGTTACAAGTGCGGTCAGCCGGGTCACATCATGATGAATTGTCCCAGGAATGCAGTGAAGAAAGAGGTGAATGTGGCCAAGGTACAGAAAGCTGGTGACAATCGGGTAACTCAGAAGGGCAAGGTGTATACTCTGGACGGCGAGGAAGTTACAGAGGCAGATGAGCTGGTTCGAGGTATTGGCCATATAAATGATGTTGCATGTGGCATTCTCTTTGATTGTGGAGCTACACACTCATTCATTTCTATCAATTGCATGAAAAGATTAAAGTTATCTGCTATTGAGATGCCGTTTAAATTGTCTGTGTCTACCCCTACAAATTCAGCTGTGGTTACATCCTTGATGTGCTTAGATTGCCCTCCTCGAGTATTAGAGCGGGAATTCAAAGTAAATCTGATATGTTTGCCCTTAACCAAGCTGGATATTATTCTAGGCATGGACTGGATGTCCCAGAACCGTGTCCTTCTTGATTGTAGTCAGAAGTCAGTAATTTTCTGTCAAGTTTCGGTGTCGGCATTAGATGATGAAGAAGCATCAGATATCGGTAGGCTCCCAGTGGTTTGTGAGTTTCCGGATGTTTTTCCAGCTGACATTCCCGGATTACCTCCAGCCAGAGAAGTAGAATTTGGCATTGATCTTATGCCTGGTGCCGGCCCGGTATCTAAAGCGCCTTACAGAATGGCCCCTCCAGAGTTGGAAGAGTTGAAGAAGCAGTTGGAGGAGCTGTTGGCGAAGGGTTTCATAAGGCTGAGTGTTTCCCCGTGGGGAGCTCCTATCCTCTTTGTTAAAAAGAAGGATGGAAGTGTTCGCATGTGCACTGATTACCGTCAGTTGAATGCAGTGACGGTGAAGAATAAATATCCGCTCCCACGCATTGATGATTTGTTGGATCAGCTTAGGGGAGCCGCAGTTTTCTCAAAAATTGACCTCCGATCTGGATATCATCAAATCCGTATCCGAGAGGAGGACATTCCTAAAACTGCTTTTAGATCTCGGTATGGGCATTTTGAATATGTGGTGATGCCTTTCGGTCTCACGAATGCACCTGCCATCTTCATGGACTACATGAACAGGATCTTCAGGCCGTACTTAGACTCAATTGTCATTGTGTTCATTGATGACATTCTTATCTATTCCAAGAGCCAGAAGGAGCATGAAGAGCATTTGAGAACGGTGCTCCAAGTCCTCAAGGACAAGCATCTTTATGCCAAGTTTTCTAAGTGTAGTTTCTGGTTGAACGAGGTGCATTTTCTGGGGCATGTGATTTCTGAAAAGGGTGTTGCTGTCGACCCTTCTAAGGTGGAAGCAGTGCTTAAGTGGGAGAGACCCAAGTCCATCACTGAGATTAGAAGTTTCCTTGGTATGGCTGGGTATTATAGGAGGTTCATTGAGGGGTTCTCTAAACTAGCCCTTCCTTTGACCACCCTTACACGAAAAGGTGTTCCGTTTGAATGGACTCCAGAATGTGAAAATAGCTTCCAAGAGTTGAAGAGGCGATTGACTAGTTCTCCAGTGTTAATTTTGCCGGATCCGACTCAATCCTTTGTAGTGTATTGTGATGCTTCAAAACAAGGGTTGGGTTGTGTGCTGATGCAGGAAGGACAAGTCATAGCCTATGCATCTAGACAATTGAGGCAACATGAGCAGAACTACCCCACTCATGATCTTGAATTGGCGGCAGTAGTTTTTGCTCTAAAACTCTGGAGGCACTATCTATATGGCTCAAAGTTTGAAGTCTTTAGCGATCATAAAAGTCTTCGCTACCTCTTCGATCAAAAGGAGTTGAATATGAGACAGAGGAGGTGGATGGAGTTTCTGAAGGATTATGATTTCAATCTCCAATATCATCCAGGCAAAGCAAATGTAGTGGCTGATGCATTAAGTCGCAAGACTTTGCATGTCAGCAATTTGATGGTGAAGGAGATGCAGTTAATCCAAGAGTTCAGTGACCTCAATTTGAACATGCAAGTGAATGAGAAGAGCATTGTTCTAGAAATGTTGCAGGTTACTAATGACTTGATGAGTCTTATTAGAGAAAGACAAGCTGATGATGCAGAATTACAGAAGTTGTTGGAAGGGACATCGGGAAATGAAGAACCCGATTTTGTAAAGAGTTCAGATGGCATTATCCGATTTAGGGGTCGGATATGTGTTCCCATGGACTTCGAGATCAGAAGGGATATCCTATGGGAGGCACATCGGACCAAAATGAATTTCCATCCTGGTGCAACAAAAATGTACCAAGATCTGAAAAGGATTTATTGGTGGCCAAAGTTGAAAACCGATGTAGTAGATCATGTATCTCATTGCCTTACCTGCCAGAAAGTCAAGATTGAGCATCAAAAGCCGGGTGGTCCGTTGCGATCACTTGAGATTCCGGAATGGAAATGGGACAGCATAGCTATGGATTTTGTGACGGGTCTACCTAGGACGGCTGCAGGATGTGATGCAGTTTGGGTGGTTGTGGACCGTCTCACAAAGTGTGCTCATTTCATTCCGATTCACAAGAAGTACACTCTGGAGAAGTTGACTCAGTTGTATATCAGGGACATAGTGAAACTACATGGTGTTTCTACCAGTATTGTATCCGATCGTGATCCGAGATTTCTGTCTAGATTTTGGCAGAGTCTTCAGGAGGCATTGGGTACTAAGCTGAAATTTAGTACGGCTTATCATCCGCAGGCAGACGGACAATCTGAGCGTACTATCCAGACACTGGAGGACTTGTTGAGAGCATGTGTTCTGGAGCAGACTGGTAGTTGGGAGCAGTTACTACCGTTGATGGAGTTTACTTATAATAACAGCTTCCACTCCAGTATTGGCATGGCACCATTTGAGGCTCTCTATGGCAGGAAGTGTAGGACGCCTCTGTGTTGGTTCCAAATAGGAGAAAATTTGTTGACAGGTCCTGATATTGTGAAGGAAACAACGGAGAGGATCACCATGATCAAGAACAAGATGAAGACTTCCCAGGATCGTCAGAAGAATTATGCTGACAGGCGAAGGAGACCCTTGGAATTTGACGTTGGGGATCATGTGTTTCTGAGGGTGTCCCCGATCACAGGGATTGGTAGAGCAATCAAGTCCAAAAAGCTAACTCCTCGGTTTGTTGGACCTTATGAGATTCTGGAGAAGGTGGGTCCGGTAGCTTACAAGATTGCTATGCCCCCTCACTTAGCTAGGCTTCATGATGTATTCCATGTTTCCCAACTAAGGAAGTATATTCATGATCCTACTCATGTGGTCACACCGGACGATTTGCCGTTAAAGGAGAATTTGACTTTTGAGGTGTTACCAGTGAGGATTGAAGACAAGCAAGTGAGACAGCTAAGAGGCAAGGATATTAGTTTGGTGAAAGTCATATGGAACAGGAACAATGTGGAGGAGGCTACTTGGGAATTGGAAAGCAAGATCAGACAATCTCATCCACACTTGTTCGATGACAACTGAATTTCGAGGACGAAATTCGGGTAAGTGGGAGAGGATTGTAACATTCCAAACTTTATTTATATTGTGATTTATGTTGTGATGGTCTTAGGGTAGAAGAAATGAGAGCATAGGTGAGAAACTTAGCCAAATTTGCATGAAATCTTAGGTTAAAAACATAGGAACTTAGGAAATTATAATAATAAGATTGGTAGCTCAAAACATAAATTCCACCGTTGGATGTGAAGTAGGATATGCAAGGAAGCTTGCCTTAAAATTTGAGGAAGATCCAACGGTTAACGAAGAAGTTATGGCCGTTCAAAGTCGGGGTGCTGAAGATCCTACAACTTAATCGATTAAGCTGCAGCTTAATCGATTAAGACCTGAAGGGGGGGGGATTTAATCGAGTAATACTCGATTAAACGCTGTAGATGCAGAAAATAATAAAGTGCAGCACGCGTTCTTTCTGGCAATAATCGAAGCTCTCTCTCCTAGGGCACTAAACCACTCATTCCAATTGATCAAGCCACAAGGGAATCACTCCAATTTCATCACCCAAGTCCTTCCTTGTTGCTTCAAGTAAGTGTTTGCGTTTGTGTTCTTCTATTTCTCTCTCCCTAGAACTCGAATCTCTTTCTCCCTCTTCCTCCCATGAAGCTCTAATCATCCTCCTTGAGGGACCTTGAATTGGGCACGAATTTCCCTCATGATTTTGGGGTAAAGGCTTAACAATTTGTCCCTTTATTGTATTGATTTTAGGTTCCTCCCTATCCATTTGATTGGTGGCTATTGCTCAAGCTTGTTCCAAGGCTCCCATTCTCTCTCTATCTCTAGGAGCTTGAGGTAAGGAGTGGGTATTAGTGAGTATTACCATACTCTGGGGTTTAGTTTACAATATGTATATAATGGGTACTAAGAGTTATGTGGTAGATTAGGTTGATATACTATAGGGTAACAAATAACTAGAGCACGTGACATAGGAAAAAGAATTAGATGATGATGTGCTTTGTTTTTGATATTTGGCTTACAAGCTTGTGAATTGGTGATGTTTATAATTTAAGTGCTTATTTTGTTAAATGAGTGAGCCATGTTATGATTAGACACCAAGGAAAAGAATGGAAATCATTTAGGAAGGGTAGTTAATAAATAGTACTTATGAATCAATGATAATGATGACAATATTGATGAAATGTTGAGTTGTGCTAAATAAGTTATGAGATATAATGGTGATGAATTTAAGAATATGTTGATTGGTGCTAATTAACGATAAAATATGATTGTGATGAGTTGATAATGTAAATGTGAATTGTGGTGATTGAGTGAGTAATTCACTTGTCAAAAAGTGTAAGTGGTTGTAAGGGGTAATGAAATGGTTGATATGAATAAGAGAAAATGTTATTGTGGAAAATGAATATGAGAATGATCCTGGACGCTGTAAGACGTGATCGCACATGAGTGCGAACGCTGTAGGTCGTGACCAGGGAAAGGAATGAAAATACACTCGGACGCAGTAAGACGTGACCGTGCATGGGCGCAGACGCAGTAGGTCGTGACCGAGGGAGAATAAAAATGTACCTGGACGCAGTAAGACGTGATCGTACATGGGTGCGAACGCTGTAGGTCGTGACCAGGAGAGAATGAAAACATACCTGGACGCAGTAAGACGTGACCGTGCATGAGTACGGACGCAGTAGGTCGTGACCAAGGGAATAAGATGAAAGTAACATACCTGGACGCAGTAAGACGTGACCGTGCATGAGTACGGACACAGTAGGTCGTGACCAGGGACAAAACGAAAAGAGATGTGATTATATTGGAAAAGTATAGACTAAAAGACTTGATGAAAGCGATGAGTAAGAACAAAGTGGAAATAATTAAATTGTAAAACCAATGGATATGTTGACCATGAATTATGATGTGTTGAGTTTTACTATATTGTTATCGAATTGTTAAATGTGTTTGGCTTGGTATAGCATTATGTCATAATTGGAAACTGTTTTCCCCATTTTATGTGTAATACTCACTCCTTACTATTTCCACAGGTACCGAGGCAGAGTTTACACATGACCAGGCCGAGCAGGAGTACTCTCCCTCACAGGGAGAGTAGGGTTGAGATTAGATACTTTTGAGTTTGACCTAAGCCTCCGTATTATTTGATATGTGCTGTATAGGCTTTTGATTCGAGGCTTAGGATAGTTTCTTTTGTGCATTGCTTATGATTTATTTTTTGGCATAGTTGCGGATATGGCCTCTTGTTTTGCATACTTTGCACTGTTGCTGGCACTCTGACACACTATTGTTGATGTTCTACACTTGAGCCCATGGGGCAACTATGTGATGCACTTATTTATATATTTGAGCCCTGCTGGCTACTGTTGATACTAAATAATTGTGTTTATCAGGTTGAAGACTTGGAAAAGTCCGAAAAACAAACAAAACTCCGTCTGTTTGACGGTTGATTTTAATGTAATAAAAATGAATTTTTAAGTCCGTATTTTTGATATAAGGGGAATTAAGGGTAAATAATTATAGGGTGTTACATAAAACATGTTGAAAACAATGAAGTTATCTCATCCAAGTCAATTAAGTAAGTGTTATTAGAACGACGACCTACGAACTTAACACTATCATCTATACAACTCTTAATAAAACAAAATTCCGAAGTAAAGGTCACATTGTTGCCCATATCACAAAGTTGGCTTATACTAGCAAGTTGTGTTCTAAGCCTTCTTCTAATAGGACATTTTCAATGATAAGGTTAGATACGTTACCAATCTTACCCACTCCTAGAATTTTCCCTTTGTTGTTGTCGCCATATGTCACATGACCACCACCTTTTAAAGTAAGTTCGATGAAGTGCGTTTTGTCTCCCGTCATATGCCTCGAACATCCACTATCCAAGTACCATCTACGCTCCTTTGTTCGAAGGCACATCTACAAAACAATGTCATTTACTTGACTTAGGTACCCAAGTTATCTTGGGTCCTTTGATGTTAGTTTAGGGTGTAGTCCCCTTCACAATCCATACATACTTTCCACTTGGTATACCAAATTTCTTAATATTGCATTTATTTGTAGTATGCCCAAAAATACCACAATAATGACAAGTTGGAGTTTTTGAAAAGTCAATTTTGGAGAATGTACCAACTTTGCGAAAATTGCGATTTTTGGGTTTGGTATATCCAAGTCCGGTTCTATTACTATTATTCCTTTGATTAGAAAGCAAATGATCTAAGCATGTGTCTCCTCTTGTGAGCCTTGCAATTCTATCATTCAAATTAAAAACTTCCTTTTCAAGAGATTTGCAATTATCACAAGTGGAGATATCATTTGTTTTCAAATCACAATTGCATGTAGAATTTGCATAAATGAGTTCAAGGGTTTCATTTTGAAGCTTTAGCTCCTCTAGGGAGTTTTGTAATTCCAAAATTTTCTCTTGTTGCTTCAAAATGAAATTCTTTCTTTCAACATTGATTTTTGCTAATTTCTTCAACTCTTTATGCATTTCTACATACACATTATAAAGTTCATTGAAGGAGTGAGAATTAGAATTAGAACTAGCATCGGAAAGATAATCTACCTCATTTGTGTTATCACTTGATTTCATGCTTGAAGATGCTTCTTCATCTAACTTAGTCATCAAGCAAATGTTAGCAAGTTCTTCATCTTCCGATGAACTAGTTGAAGATTGATTTTTCGGTACATCCCACACTATGTACGCCCTTTTTCCTTTAGATTGATTGGGCTTCCATTTGTCATTCTCGGCCTTCTTTGAATTTGTTGGACAATTTTATCTATAATGGCCCGGCTTCCCACACCCATGACATATGATGTTGTCTTTATTGGTCTTGTTCCTTGGTTGAGCGTCCTTAGATTCTCTTGATCTATTTCTATTGAAATTATTCTTCTTCTTAAGGAAACGTCCAAGTTTTTTGACCAACAACCCAAGTGTCTCATCATCGATATCCGAGTCGGAATCATCCACTAAAGTGTGTTCTTCATGTGCCTTTAGGGATTTTGAATTAGTTTTAAGAGTTATCCCTTTCTTCTTCTTATTGGCATCCTCGTTCATGGATAATCTTCCTAGCTCCATTTCATGCTCTTGAAGCTTCCCGAACAGTGTTGCTAAATCCATCTCGTCAAGATCCTTAGACTCCATAATGGCCGTGACTTTAGGTTGCCATTCCCTGCTAAGACATCTCAAAACTTTATTAACAACTTCACCATTAGTTAGTCTTTATCCAAGAGCAGAAAGATGATTAATGATGTGAGTAAAGCACTTTTGCATGTCGCCTATGTTTTCATTTGGCAACATACGAAAGAGCTCGTACTCATGCATGAGAGTGTTAAGCCTAGCCCTTCTAACCTCATTTGTGCCCTCATGTGTGACTTGTAAAGTGTCCCACATTTGTTTTGCATCAGTGCATTGTGATACTCTAAAGAATTCGTCATAAGACAGTGCCGAAGTGATGATGCTTTTGTCTTTTAAATCATGTTGAACTTTCTTCTTATCATCATCATTCCATCTTGACTTTGGTTTCAAAGAGATAGTATCATTAACTTTTGTTTGAGGAATAAAAGGCCCATTCTCTATGGCATTCCAAATTTCCATATCAATAGCTTCTATAAAAATTTTCATTCGGACCTTCCAATAAGCGTAACCCTCACCATTGGATAGTGGAGGACGATTAATGGAAGCTCCTTCACCACCAAAAGGATTAAAATTTGAGCCCAAGATTTCAAAAATCGGATCTTTGCGAAAAAGCGTTTTAACGCTCGGATCTTTCGACCGAGCTGATACCACTTGTTGGAAACCAACAAGCGGCTCAAAATAGTCTAGAGGGGGGGTGAATAGAATTTTGAAGCCTTAATACAAATATTTCGATCACCAAAGAGAATGGATTTGATAAAATAGATTTTCTAACAAAAATATACTGATTAATCGATTAATTTCAGTATTAATCGATTAATGCCGAAGCTTACTTTCAAACTAATCGATTAACTAAAGCGTTACTCGATTAATGCCGAAAGCAACTTAAAAACTAATCGATTAACAATCGACTTAATCGATTAATCTGAACAGTATCTGATGAAAATTTAGTTTTAATCGGAATTCAATGGAGATTGCAATACCGTGATGCACCAACAAATGATGAATGAATGATTGAACAATGCTAAGTAAATTTGCCAAGCCAAATTAGGTTGATTAACAAGGAAATGAAAAACCCCCAAAATTAACCTAATTAATTTGTTCTTGGTTAAAGAAAGCTAGAAGAAATAAAAGCAAGAAGACAAGATTTTATCCTGGTTCACTTTCACCCACTTGAAAGCTACATCCAGTCCCCTCTATCAAAGATAGAGAGTTTCTACTAGATACTTCAAATGTTAGATTACAATGTTAAGATGCAGCTCACTCTAAGCTCTCCTATCTTAACCCCTTACAAAGAGAGTACCAATCTCTTTGCTAATCTACCCAAATGAATCCGTATCTTGTCCTCTTGAATTTGTTGAAGGATGCTCTCCAACCAAATTCTTTTCCACTTGCTTTGATATTCTTCAAAGACTTCAAATTTGTGAATCTTCACTTGTTGTTGAAAGCTTGATTGATACAACCCCTTGTTGTGAATAGCTCCAATACAAAATACTAAAACTAGAAAAACTTGAATCTCAATAGAACTTAAAATATTGAATTGATTGTAAGTGAAGAAGATAGAAAGATGTTTGAATCTTGATAGCACAATTGGAAAATAGTAATAGCTCTTGAAAGAATATTGAAAGTATGTTTCTCTATAGAATATTTTGAAAGAGTGTGTAACCTTGTCAAAGTAGAAAATGAAGTGCTTTTAAACAAAATATTATTTTTCAGAAACAACAACAATTAATCGATTAACGTAAACTCACTAATCGATTAACCTGTGTTAATTCGTGTTAATCGATTAACGTATAACACACTACTCGATTAACCTTTATTAACACAATCAGTGTTGTATAGTTATTTGTGTTAATTGATTAAGCCTTACTTGCTAATCGATTAACCACTGTAAAAAATGATTAAAAATAAAGCTTTTCAAATGTACTTTGATCAATACTTTATTTAGAGCTATTTTATCAAGATTAATCTTTCTTCACTTAATAATCAAACAATATTTAAAACCTATATTGAGATTCCTAAAGCTACCACCCACTCTCATGATATGAAAAATAAAATATTACATTGATTAGAAATAAAATAAACTTAATCTAATTCTAATCTACATGAGTGGTGCTTCCTTGTTGAATGTTGTTGCTTGGCTTTAGGTTGTTAGCATAAAAAATGTAACACCCCGTAATTTCCTCATATTAAATTAAAACACTAAAGGGATTTATTTTTGGGAAAAGCATTTTGAAAGGATATTTTCTTAAATGATTTTCCTTAAATTCACGTTTTCAAAATAATCGGTGATTTTAAAAGGAATGATTCCTTAAAGTAATATCCAAAGTTTAGAAATTTGATTTTTAGAAAGTTTATATGCTGGATGTTTTTATAAAATGTTTATGATTTATTTTGGTGATTGTATGCGTGTATACGGTTTGGGTATGTACAAGTGTGCTTGGGATTATATAAGAATTTAATTATTGAAAGAGAATATGATGCATGAATATATGTATATGTATGATACGTGTATATGTTTAGGATAATGGGAGGATTAAATAAATATGTATGATGAGTATATGTGTATATGTGTGTGTGAATTTATATGTATGAGCCGTGTGAACATGATGCCATCAAGGTGTTAATTGTGTGCACGGCTATGTGTGTGAAATGTATGCATGAGTCATGATATGCGAACAACATGAAAATGAATTGTATGTGAAAGTGTGTGCATATGTATGTGTGGTTCGGCCATGACAAGATAGAGGGATCAAGTGGGAGTAATTCCCTTAGGAATTAAGAAATTGAAATTTGAGAAGGAAGTGGGAGGTGTGAGTCATGAAGCCTAGGAGAGACTAGGAGAGATGAGTCATGGACCTAGGGAGGACTTTCTTTCCTCCATGTCCCCACGAGAGGACCTCTTCCATGCAACAATATAGGCTGGACCGATTTGCCCTTCTTTCACACTTTGAACCAAGGCCAACCTAGGAAACTACCCACCCTTGCCTTTACCCTTAAACCGTGTGTGTATGTGTTGCCTTTGATTCATATTTCGTTTCTTCCTTTCACTTTCTTTCCCACACCAACACAAACACCAATGCACAAAGTCCCAAGAGCATCATCAAACTCTTGAGACACTTAGAAGAGAAGAGTGAAATCGTGGGAAGGAAAAGTGAGAAGGAGAGTGAAAACCTCAAAGCTCTTAACCCAATTTCTTCTAATTCCTTTCTCAACCACCCTCTTCATCAAGCTCAAGGAGAAAACCATCCCTTAACCTTAGAAGAAGGAGACCGATGCAAACCCAAGAGGAGGAGAAGAAGAGAGTTAAAGTTTTAAGATTAGCGATTAAGGTAGAAAGAGTTTTGATTTAATGATTTTGTGTTGTAAAGGACTTTTAATGGACTTTGTCTAACTCTTTTTTGATCCATGTAATTATTTTGAATGATCTTGTGATCTAATTGTCATGCATGTCATTTTTATGCTTTGATCTTGAATGTTGTGTTAAAAAGTTTTAATTTCTTTTCCTTATCACGGTTTTGGTTTAAAGTTGTGTTGAGTTCATATTTTTGCTTTGGTTTTCTCATGCATGTGGATTTTGTGGCTTGATGATCCTTGTTTTCCTTTGCATGTTCTTCTTATGTTTTGATCTTGGATTTTTGTGAATAAATCACCAAATCCATGACTACATGATTCGGCCATGAATAGAAGGAGTAGGTTTAGATGTTTTTAATTGGATCTAAGTGGTTTCATGCCATTTCTATGATTAAGGAAAGCTAATTTCAAAAATATTCCTTGCGGTTTGCTTGAAGATTTAGGTTCAAGTTTATGTTTTGCTTTGATCTTCTTTTACATGCCTTGATCTATGGTTAATTTTAAGAAAACATGAAGCTTAAACCTTGTATGTTTAAGTCTTGATTTCTTATATGTGAGTCACAGTTTTTCAAAGAAAATAGGTTTAGCAAGCTCTAAAAATAATTTTTTGTATAAAAAGAGTTGATATCAAGATTTTGTGTGTATGTGATGATGATTCGGCTAGTAGTTTTAAAAAGGGTAAATGATGTTTTTGAGTCTTACATGATGTGATTTATGAATTTAGATGTTTACATGTGAGAAATAAAATTGTAAGACTTGCCTTCTTGCATGTCATCATTCGTTCAAGACTAGGGAGTGTAGGAAATCATGTTTTCTTACATGCATGTTGAAAATCATCCCACCTAGAAATTGTAGGAACATGCATGTGTTTGTTTTAAGAGATGAAGACCAGGACATGACTCTTGATTTAATTGTGTTAAGAAATTAAAATTTTTTTGCCCAAATTGTTGTGCAACTCACGGATTTTCACAAGGAAAATAAGAAAACAAGATTTTCCTTTGATTCATGTTCTTTGTGCATATCACAATTATATTCGGTCTATATATGTTAACTAGCCTAGGATCTCTTTTTCAATGAATAGATTTAAAAGGAATAAGTATATTTTAAGGAATGAAATAAATAAATTAAATTAATTGAGTATTGTGTTTTGGATGAACATACATATGTGTGTGTATTCTTATGTGTGTTCGGTTAGGATTAAAAGAAACTAGAATCTAAATGCCTAAAATAAAATAAATTGATTCATGTGATTTAAGTTGTGATGTTTGATTTATTTCTCTGCTTTTATTCGGCCATATAGTCTAAGTAGGTTTAGGGAGTCTAATTACTTAAATAAAAGGTGCATGAAAATAAATATTGATGTGTTGATTTGAGATTTGATTACGATTGGTTTATGTGTGTGCTTGCATTCCTAAATGTTAATTGCAATTGTGTGTGGTGTGATTTATTTGGATGTCATGTTGTGTTCATGGCTGTCCCAAAGCTGGTTTTATGATTAAAACATGGATTTTTTAAAGTGATGATTTTAAATTAAAAAGTTAGTTAAAGTAAAGAGTGTTTTTACCACATTTTCAGAGCTTTATTAAAGTGATCTTATAAAATCGTTTTGCTGTCCAGAATTACTTGGACTTGCCTTGTCACAATTAAAAATATTTTCATATGATTTAGAGTGAAGTTTTAAGTGGAAACTGATTTAAGAAAAGGTCGGATCGAAAATAGATATATTTTCAAAGTTTTCCCAACGAAAGAAAAAGACAAGTACTAAACCAAGAAAAGATTTTCTTGAATAAGTTAATGACGCAAATGTTTTATTTAATATGAGGAATGCTATAGAAAAGGGGTTGGGTGTAGCTGGCAGTTGGCAGCACATGGATTCGAAGAAGAACACACATGCAACAGCTGGACCTCAGGTGAGAGAGAAGCTTTCCCTAAGACATCGTGGTAGCTAGGTGATTTATTAGGACGTTCTGTATCATCTCAACGATCGGAACTTTGTGGTTGGCGTTAGTAGTATAAGTGGCAATTGTTTGCTTTGTGTGGCCACTTATACGTAGGTGACAAAGACCACACTATTATTGTGTGATGTGGTGTGTGATAGCATGCTTTGTTGTGTACTTATTTATTTAATTATGATGCTTATTATCATGATGAGTGGACGGACGTTGGACGTTGTTGTGTCCCTAATAAAAGAACGAAAGTAAAATGAAAGAGTTGAGAAAGTGTTGAGGTTGGAGGTGATAGTACAATAAGGAATAAGAATGATAATAAAAGATATGAGGTTGAGTGACAAAGCAATAAGAGTTGATTGGAAAAGAAATTGATGATGATAAGAATGAGCCAGAGCTGGGAAGAGTGATGTGAATTGTTGGAATAGGAGATGAAGTAAATGGAGCTGGGCTCCTTGGGCCTTGGTTTTAGTCTGGGTACTCGTGTAGAGTTGAGCTTGCTCCTCCATTAGTGCCCAGCAAAAATGTCTCTTTGAAAAAGAGTTTTTGAAAAAGGAATTTTATGAAAGGAATTGTGAAAAGAAACATTTCTGAACAAGGTTTTATGAAACGAAATTTTGGGAAAGGTTTTTGAAAAGGGAATTTTTGAAGAAGTTTGTGAAACAGGATTTTTCAAAGGAGTTTTTATGAAACGAACTTTTTGAAAGAAGTTTTATGAAAGGATGTTTCGAAACAGCGTTTTTGAGAAAGTTTTACGAAATGACCTCTTGAGGAAAAGTCTGTGGAAAAAATATTTTGTGAGTGTTGGTGAAAGTTGATTTTGTGAAATTTTTGGAGGTAGTATTTTGAGAAGTCGAGGGATGATGTTTCTAGAAAGTAGTGAGATTAAGATTTTGTGAATGATGATTTGAGAGAAAAGATGTGAATTCGGTGATGTGATCACAGCTCTGTGCTATATGAGTTATGAGAAAGAGAAAGATTGTGCAAAGTTAGTGGTCGGGACTCATTGAAGGGATGCACGAAGGGTGAGCCGACTATTAGGTTATTAAAATATAAAAGACTTTTAAAAGACATTAACAGCGAACGCGGTGAGTTATGAGAGTTAATCGAAGTAGTGGAGAGGAAGGAACGATAAGTATCTGCGGATACTTAGGACGAGATTGCATTAGGGAGGACGATGACGGTGAAACGTCAAGAAGTCTAGAGTATTGTTGTAGACAGAACGAACTCCATAAGTGGTGCACTAACGTGGTGGGGATTGGGTCTAATACCGTGGTAAGTTCTGTGCGCGCACTACAACAATACTGTCGCCCCCTAGATTGCAAATCGAGAACAGTGAGAGGGACTGGAGTGGGGCATCTTGTTTGCCACTGCGAGGCAGTGTGCCATGTTATTATGTGAATTGATATTGAGGCTGAGCCTCCTGGTCTGGGACCATTTGTGTTGTGACAGTTGTCGTGCCCGCACGGTAAAGGTCCTGTACTCCTGTTTGCTTCCGACTAGGTGGTTGGTTGGCCGAGGAGATGTAGACTGAAAACGTGAGTGCTAATTACGAAGGAAAACGCGTACCTTGATGATTCCTTAACTCCCCTGATCATCGATGGTTATAACTCAATAAAACACTATAAGAAAAGATTTATACCTATATACGAGTGTGAGAGTTGAGAAGTGTGACGGATGAGAAAGAGATTGAGAATGGAAATGTGGAAAGGAAATTAAGTCCCATGAGAGGGAGGAGAAACAAAAAGTGGAAAATTAAGAAGGAACAATAAGGGATAAGGATAAAGTGAAATAATGATGATGATAATATGTTTGCATGTTGGTTTGTATGTATTGTGTGTTGTTTGTGTGTGTCCTATTATCTTGCCTACCGTAATTCCACACCGTCGACGCTACGCGTCCGGATCGCTTACTCTCTCATGTTCGTTGGCGCATCGGTGTCGCTGGTACTCCAACGAGCAGATGGATCGTCGTCTTGAGATCGTTACTTGGCTTCATAAGGGACGCGGATGGAAAGCTATACGTCGATGATGGGCATGGTCGGGACACACTCACTTGGTGGTCGAAGACCCAGAGCATAAGTTGAGCGGCACTACAGCAAGTTCGTGTTTGGGAAGTATGGCCCATGTGGAATATAGTTCACGACCGCCACCTCAGAGTCAGAGAACAGAGAACTCCGTGAGACTATTCGGAGTGGAGCTTAAACCGAGTTCGGAAGGAGAGCCAAAGAAGGCAGTTGCATCGTCTTCCGGTACGAAGGCACTTGCAAGGAAGAAGAAGCTAGGACCAATCTTCTTTGATAGGAAGAGGGAGCCAATAATAGAGTTAGATTAAGTTGTTGTCCTTATTTTGTGTCCAGGATTACCTAAGTGATGAACTATTGCTGTACTTCAATTATTCTGAAGCATGCCCGACTTTTATGAAACGTGAGAATACTTTTTATGAATATGTTTAAGTTCTTTTGAAGAATTGAATGAAGTTATTCAATTTGAAACAAACCGTTTTCCTGATAACATGTTTTCTGAAAATAAAGTAAGTGAGTTGTGGTTTCACGTAACAACTCGGTTTTCGAGAGAGAAGGTTGAAGGACATGGATAACTTTTCAAGAATGCTTTCAAACCCATCAACCACGTTAAAAAAAAATTTGGCCTCATTTTTACAACATTAACAAGTGAAAGTCAATTATTTCGGTTGTCGAAAATCGGGCTGTTACAGAATGGTATCAGAGCTTATGGTAATCCTTTGCGGCCTTAAGCATGGCCTTACATGCTTTGCTTGTGTGTGACTCTGTGTGTGTTTGCTAGCATCTGAGTAGGAGTAGGAGGATAAGCTTTTGTCCCTTAGAACATGAAGCCTAGCATGTAGCTTAGCAACAACCGTATTAGTTTAAGAAACCTTTTGGCTCTATAAGAGTAGACCATGAATAGACTCTAACTTTAAGACCCTATACCCTTGATGTTTCATTAATGATTGTTAGACTTAGATTTGTTTAGCCTTAGCCTACTATTGTGCAGGGATAGCTATCACCCTTGAGCACGTAGATTGCCATCTCTTGCTCCTGTGCTTGTTGAATTGCTTCAACAACACATTCTTGTTGCTAAAATTTGGACCCTTTCCTTCACGAACCCCTAACACCTCGTGACTCTATCTAAGACTTCTTAACCCGAATGCCGGAGTTGGAAGTACCCTACTTACCCAATTAACTTAGGCTGGAGTAACATAGGAAGAAAAAGTAGTTTAAGTCAAGTAAGGACATCAGACCCCTGTGAGTTTAGTTATAAGCTGAATCCAAGTTGGGGAGTCACAAGGAGGGAAAGAAGCATATATTATTAGTCATTAGAAGAGATTTTGAGTAAAGCTTAGATAGTAATAGAATTCCCTTTAGCTAGAGAAGAATAGACGAGAACCCTGGGATTAGGAAGAAAGTTGTATTAGGTAGAGAGTAGTGGATATTTAAGGATTTTTAGGAGAAATCCTTGCTTCTGGAGATGTATGAATGCTTGTTTGTTTGATTTCCCCTTAAGTCCGTACCTCTGGTTGGACTTCCTGTGACGACAACCGGCTAAGGGAGCGGTTTCTTCTTCGGTAGTCCAATGGACTTCACCCGACTCGACACACACGTGATGGTACGAGTGGAATCTCTCCACCTGGAAGCGATTAAAGAGGAACATCAGAACGACATGAGAATGTTGTTGCCCTGCTGCCCAATCTACCATGTATTTCTCGGGGACGAGAAATCCTTAAGTTGGGGAGAATGTAACACCCCGTAATTTCCTCATATTAAATTAAAACACTAAAGGGATTTATTTTTGGGAAAAGCATTTTGAAAGGATATTTTCTTAAATGATTTTCCTTAAATTCACGTTTTCAAAATAATCGGTGATTTTAAAAGGAATGACTCCTTAAAGTAATATCCATAGTTTAGAAATTTGATTTTTAGAAAGTTTATATGCTGGATGTTTTTATAAAATGTTTATGATTTATTTTGGTGATTGTGTGCGTATATACGGTTTGGGTATGTACAAGTGTGCTTGGGATTATATAAGAATTTAATTATTGAAAGAGAATATGATGCATGAATATATGTATATGTATGATACGTGTATATGTTTAGGATAATGGGAGGATTAAATAAATATGTATGATGAGTATATGTGTATATGTGTGTGTGAATTTATATGTATGAGCCGTGTGAACATGATGTCATCAAGGTGTTAATTGTGTGCATGGCTATGTGTGTGAAATGTATGCATGAGTCATGATATGCGAACAACATGAAAATGAATTGTATGTGAAAGTGTGTGCATATGTATGTGTGGTTCGGCCATGACAAGATAGAGGGATCGAGTGGGAGTAATTCCCTTAGGAATTAAGAAATTGAAATTTGAGAAGGAAGTGGGAGCTGTGAGTCATGAAGCCTAGGAGAGACTAGGAGAGATGAGTCATGGACCTAGGGAGGACTTTCTTTCCTCCATGTCCCCACGAGAGGACCTCTTCCATGCAACAATATAGGCTGGACCGATTTGCCCTTCTTTCACACTTTGAACCAAGGCCAACCTAGGAAACTACCCACCCTTGCCTTTACCCTTAAACCGTGTGTGTATGTGTTGCCTTTGATTCATATTTCGTTTCTTCCTTTCACTTTCTTTCCCACACCAACACAAACACGAATACACAAAGTCCCAAGAGCATCATCAAACTCTTGAGACACTTAGAAGAGAAGAGTGAAATCGTGGGAAGGAAAAGTGAGAAGGACAGTGAAAACCTCAAAGCTCTTAACCCAACTTCTTCTAATTCCTTTCTCAACCACCCTCTTCATCAAGCTCAAGGAGAAAACCACCCCTTAACCTTAGAAGAAGGAGACCGATGCAAACCCAAGAGGAGGAGAAGAAGAGAGTTAAAGTTTTAAGATTAGCGATTAAGGTAGAAAGAGTTTTGATTTAATGATTTTGTGTTGTAAAGGACTTTTAATGGACTTTGTCTAACTCTTTTTTGATCCATGTAATTATTTTGAATGATCTTGTGATCTAATTGTCACGCATGTCATTTTTATGCTTTGATCTTGAATGTTGTGTTAAAAAGTTTTGATTTCTTTTCCTTATCACGGTTTTGGTTTAAAGTTGTGTTGAGTTCATATTTTTGCTTTGGTTTTCTCATGCATGTGGATTTTGTGGCTTGATGATCCTTGTTTTCCTTTGCATGTTCTTCTTATGTTTTGATCTTGGATTTTTGTGAATAAATGAACTTATAAATCACCAAATCCATGACTACATGATTCGGCCATGAATAGAAGGAGTAGGTTTAGATGTTTTTAATTGATCTAAGTGGTTTCATGCCATTTCTATGATTAAGGAAAGCTAATTTCAAAAATATTCCTTGCGGTTTGCTTGAAGATTTAGGTTCAAGTTTATGTTTTGCTTTGATCTTCTTTTACATGCCTTGATCTATGGTTAATTTTAAGAAAACATGAAGCTTAAACCTTGTATGTTTAAGTCTTGATTACTTATATGTGAGTCACGGTTTTTCAAAGAAAATAGGTTTAGCAAGCTCTAAAAATAATTTTTTGTATAAAAAGAGTTGAAATCAAGATTTTGTGTGTATGTGATGATGATTCGGCTAGTAGTTTTAAAAAGGGTAAATGATGTTTTTGAGTCTTACATGATGTGATTTATGAATTTAGATGTTTACATGTGAGAAATAAAATTGTAAGACTTGCCTTCTTGCATGTCATCATTTGGTCAAGACTAGGGAGTGTAGGAAATCATGTTTTCTTACATGCATGTTGAAAATCATCCCACCTAGAAATTGTAGGAACATGCATGTGTTTGTTTTAAGAGATGAAGACCAGGACATGACTCTTGATTTAATTGTGTTAAGAAATTAAAATTTTGTTTTCCCAAATTGTTGTGCAACTCACGGATTTTCACAAGGAAAATAAGAAAACAAGATTTTCCTTTGATTCATGTTCTTTGTGCATATCACAATTATATTCGGTCTATATATGTTAACTAGCCTAGGATCTCTTTTTCAATGAAATGATTTAAAAGGAATAAGTATATTTTAAGGAATGAAATAAATAAATTAAATTAATTGAGTATTGTGTTTTGGATGAACATACATATGTGTGTGTGTGCTTATGTGTGTTTGGTTAGGATTAAAAGAAACTAGAATCTAAATGCCTAAAATAAAATAAATTGATTCATGTGATTTAAGTTGTGATGTTTGATTTATTTCTCTGCTTTTATTCGGCCATATAGTCTAAGTAGGTTTAGGGAGTCTAATTACTTAAATAAAAGGTGCATGAAAATAAATATTGATGTGTTGATTTGAGATTTGATTACGATTGGTTTATGTGTGTGCTTGCATTCCTAAATGTTAATTGCAATTGTGTGTGGTGTGATTTATTTGGATGTCATGTTGTGTTCATGGCTGTCCCAAAGCTGGTTTTATGATTAAAACATGGATTTTTTAAAGTGATGATTTTAAATTAAAAAGTTAGTTAAAGTAAAAAGTGTTTTTACCACATTTTCAGAGCTTTATTAAAGTGATCTTATAAAATCGTTTTGCTGTCCAGAATTACTTGGACTTGCCTTGTCACAATTAAAAATATTTTCATATGATTTAGAGTGAAGTTTTAAGTGGAAACTGATTTAAGAAAAGGTCGGATCGAAAATAGATATATTTTCAAAGTTTTCCCAACGAAAGAAAAAGACAAGTACTAAACCAAGAAAAGATTTTCTTGAATAAGTTAATGACGCAAATGTTTTATTTAATATGAGGAATGCTATAGAAAAGGGGTTGGGTGCAGCTGGCAGTTGGCAGCACATGGATTCGAAGAAGAACACACATGCAACAGCTGGACCTCAGGTGAGAGAGAAGCTTTCCCGAAGACATCGTGGTAGCTAGGTGATTTATTAGGACGTTCCGTATCATCTCAACGATCGGAACTTTGTGGTTGGCGTTAGTAGTATAAGTGGCAATTGTTTGCTTTGTGTGGCCACTTATACGAAGGTGACAAAGACCACACTATTATTGTGTGATGTGGTGTGTGATAGCATGCTTTGTTGTGTACTTATTTATTTAATTATGATGCTTATTATCATGATGAGTGGACGGGCGTTGGACGTTGTTGTGTCCCTAATAAAAGAACGAAAGTAAAATGAAAGAGTTGAGAAAGTGTTGAGGTTGGAGGTGATAGTACAATAAGGAATAAGAATGATAATAAAAGATATGAGGTTGAGTGACAAAGCAATAAGAGTTGATTGGAAAAGAAATTGATGATGATAAGAATGAGCCAGAGCTGGGAAGAGTGATGTGAATTGTTGGAATAGGAGATGAAGTAAATGGAGCTGGGCTCCTTGGGCCTTGGTTTTAGTCTGGGTACTCATGTAGAGTTGAGCTTGCTCCTCCATTAGTGCCCAGCAAAAATGTCTCTTTGAAAAAGAGTTTTTGAAAAAGGAATTTTATGAAAGGAATTGTGAAAAGAAACATTTCTGAACAAGGTTTTATGAAACGAAATTTTGGGAAAGGTTTTTGAAAAGGGAATTTTTGAAGAAGTTTGTGAAACAGGATTTTTCAAAGGAGTTTTTATGAAACGATCTTTTTGAAAGAAGTTTTATGAAAGGATGTTTCGAAACAACGTTTTTGAGAAAGTTTTACGAAATGACCTCTTGAGGAAAAGTCTGCGGAAACAATATTTTGTGAGTGTTGGTGAAAGTTGATTTTGTGAAATTTTTGGAGGTAGTATTTTGAGAAGTCGAGGGATGATGTTTCTAGAAAGAAGTGAGATTAAGATTTTGTGAATGATGATTTGAGAGAAAAGATGTGACTTCGGTGATGTGATCCCAGCTCTGTGCTATATGAGTTATGAGAAAGAGAAAGATTGTGCAAAGTTAGTGGCCGGGACTCATTGAAGGGATGCACAAAGGGTGAGCCGACTATTAGGTTATTAAAAGATAAAAGACTTTCAAAAGACATTAACAGCGAACGCGGTGAGTTATGAGAGTTAATCGAAGTAGTGGAGAGGAAGGAACGATAAGTATCTGCGGATACTTACGACGAGATTGCATTAGGGGAGGACGATGACGGTGAAACGTCAAGAAGTCTAGAGTATTGTTGTAGACAGAACGAACTCCATAAGTGGTGCACGAACGTGGTGGGGACTGGGTCTAATACCGTGGTAAGTTCTGTGCGCGCACTACAACAATACTATCGCCCCCTAGATTGCAAATCGAGAACAGTGAGAGGGACTGGAGTGGGGCATCTTGTTTGCCACTGCGAGGCAGTATGCCATGTTATTATGTGAATTGATATTGAGGCTGAGCCTCCTGGTCTGGGACCATTTGTGTTGTGACAGCTGTCGTGCCCGCACGGTAAATGTCCTGTACTCCTGTTTGCTTCCGACTAGGTGGTTGGTTGGCCGAGGAGATGTAGACTGAAAACATGAGTGCTAATTACGAAGGAAAACGCGTACCTCAATGATTCCTTAACTCCCCTGATCATCGATGGTTATAACTCAATAAAACACTATAAGAAAAGATTTATACCTATATACGAGTGTGAGAGTTGAGAAGTGTGACGGATGAGAAAGAGATTGAGAATGGAAATGTGGAAAGGAAATTAAGTCCCATGAGTGGGAGGAGAAAAAAAAAGTGGAAATGAAGAAGGAACAATAAGGATAAGGATAAAGTGAAATAATGATGATGATAATATGTTTGCATGTTGGTTTGTATGTATTGTGTGTTGTTTGTGTGTGTCCTATTATCTTGCCTACCGTAATTCCACACCGTCGACGCTACGCGTCCGGATCGCTTACTCTCTCCTCTTCGTTGGCGCATCGGTGTCGCTGGTACTCCAATGGGCAGATGGATCGTCGTCTGGAGATCGTTACTTGGCTTCATAAGGGACGCGGATGGAAAGCTATACGTCGAGGATGGGCATGGTCGGGACACACTCACTTGGTGGTCGAAGACCCAGAGCATAAGTTGAGCGGCACTACAGCAAGTTCGTGTTTGGGAAGTATGGCCCATGTGGAATATAGTTCACGACCGCCACCTCAGAGTCAGAGAACAGAGAACTCCGTGAGACTATTCGGAGTGGAGCTTAAACCGAGTTCGGAAGGAGAGCCAAAGAAGGCAGTTGCATCGTCTTCCGGTACGAAGGCACATGCAAGGAAGAAGAAGCTAGGATCAATCATCTTTGATAGGAAGAGGGAGCCAATAATAGAGTTAGATTAAGTTGTTGTCCTTATTTTGTGTCCAGGATTACCTAAGTGATGAACTATTGCTGTACTTCAATTATTCTGAAGCATGCCCGACTTTTATGAAACATGAGAATACTTTTTATAAATATGTTTAAGTTCTTTTGAAGAATTGAATGAAGTTATTCAATTTGAAACAAACCGTTTTCCTGATAACATGTTTTCTGAAAATAAAGTAAGTGAGTTGTGGTTTCACGTAACAACTCGGTTTTCGAGAGAGAAGGTTGAAGGACATGGATAACTTTTCAAGAATGCTTTCAAACCCTTCAACCACGTTAAAAAAAATTTGGCCTCATTTTTACAACATTAACAAGTGAAAGTCAATTATTTCGGTTGTCGAAAATCGGGCTGTTACAAAAACATCATAACTCTACATTTAATTGTTCGAAACAAAGCTAGGTTAGTTGCACAAGGTTACAACCAGGAAGAAGGGATAGATTATGAGGAAACATTTGCCCCTGTTTCTAGGTTGGAAGCCATTAGACTGATTTTAACTTTTGCTTGCATTTTAGATTTTAAATTATATCAAATGGACGTAAAGAGTGCCTTTCTGAATGGTTTTATAAATGAAGAAGTATATGTGTGTCAACCTCCCGGCTTTGAAAATTATGAACACCCGGATTATGTTTATAAATTGAAAAAGGCTTTGTACGGACTCAAACAAGCTCCTAAAGCGTGGTATGACCGTCTTAGCAAATTTTTACTTGAAAATAATTTTGAAAGAGGGAAGGTTGATAACACTCTTTTTATCAAAAAGAAAGGAAAGGACATTCTTTTAGTTCAGATTTATGTAGATGATATTATTTTCGGTGCTACTAATGAAACCCTTCGTAAGGATTTTTCAAGTATGATGCAGGAAGAGTTCGAGATGTCTATGATGGGCGAGCTGAACTTTTTCCTAGGATTGCAAATAAAACAAGCAAAGGATGGGATTTTCATTAGCCAAACAAAATATTGCAAGGAACTATTGAAACGATTCGGCATGGATAAGGCCAAGGCAGTAGCAACACCAATAAGCACATCTTGCTATCTGGACAAAGATGAAGGAGGTAAATCCGTAGAAATCACTAAATATCGAGGTATAATCGGATCCCTTCTCTATTTAAAGGCAAGTAGGCCGAATATTATGTTTAGTGTATGTTTATGTGCACGTTTTTAAGCGAATCCAAAAGAAACGCACATGGTTGTTGCCAAACGTATAATGAAATATCTTTCAAGCACAACTGATATGGGTTTATGGTACCCCAAAGGTTCCGCGTGTAACCTTGTTGGGTATTCCGATTTTGACTTTGCTGGGTGCAAAGTAGATAGGAAAAGCACGAGCGGCACTTGTCACCTCCTAGGTAATTCTTTAGTATCATGGGCTAGCAAGAAACAGTCGAGTGTAGCCCTATCCACAGCTGAGGCTGAATATGTCGCTACGGGTAGCTGTTGTGCACAAATCTTATGGTTGAAACAGCAACTTCTAGACTTCGGTGTAAGTCTAGATCACATTCCCATAAAATGTGATAACACAAGTGCAATTAGTATTACCAAAAACCCTATGCAACATTCTCGCACTAATCATATTGAGATTCGTCAGCATTTTATACATGATCATATTCAAAAGGGTGATTGTATTATTGAGTATGTTGATACTTCGCGACAGTTAGCTGATATCTTTACGAAACCGCTTCCAAAAGAAAATTTCTTTTTCATTCGTAGAGAAATTGGTTTAACTTTTGCCTCTCACCTATTTTGAGTATGTGATTATTTTATCTCTCTTGTTATTATTGATGCGTTTCCTCAGTGTTTCAGGGGGAGATAGCACATTCTTTTTTATGATTACAAAAGGGGGAGAGATATTCTGATATTCTGATGAATATTCTGAAGATGCTATGAATGAATTGATATAATTGTTTATGCATCAATGCAGGGGGAGATGCTACAAGATGCTATGAATTGTTATATCATTATTATTATTGTTCTAGGGAAGGTTAATTTTTCATATATATATATATATATATATATATATATATATATGCTTTTTGAATGTATAACACTTGTGATGCAGATAGTAAAGAGCATATCAGAATAGTTGTTTGTCATCATCAAAAAGGGGGAGTGTTGGAAGTCAAGCTAGTGTTGGAAGACATGCTTCAAACTCTCTTATGAACTTCAAATATATATCAAGGTGATGTTTTGATGATAACAAACCAACTCAAGTTCAAGTTCACAAGAATGAAGATTCAAGCAAGACATTGTTTAGAAGCCTTTTCCCTTAGAACATTTGTAAGGTAATGAAGTTTCTATTCTTTACGAGTTTAAAAGGCCAATAAGTTTTTCATTTAAAAAGGGAGAAGAAAATGTGTTTTCATGAAAAGTTGTTTTCTATCTTAGTCTTTGTGAAAATACTTGATTTTACAAAACTCTGTATATTTTTACTATGCAAGAAGGAGTAATCGATTAACTGCTTAAGATAATCGATTAACTTTGTTGCATCATAGAAAAATCAGAGAGCATGTAATCGATTAAGCGAACTTGGTTAATCCATTACTTTCTTATGAGAGTGATCGACTACCTGGCTCAAGTAATCGATTATAATTGTTGCATCATATGTTTTTCAGAGGCTTAGTAATCGATTACATGCTGTGTAGTAATCGATTACATGATGTTGCATCATATGCATAACAGAGGCTCAGTAATCGATTAATTGATTAGTGTTAATCGATTAAATGAGTTGCATCATATATTGAACAGCGGTGATGTAATCGATTAATCATTGTTAGTCTAATCGATTACTTGTTTTTCAAATGAATTTAAGAAGAATATAATTTCTATTTTTGAAAGAATAATCGATTACCTTCAGAAAGTAATCGATTACTTCAAGTTTTATTGAAAAACGTGACAGAATCATTTTTAATATTTCCTGATTTGTTTTTATATATAAGATTCTGATTTATTTTACAAAATTCGAAAATTATTTCAAATTTGAATTATTTCCTTTTTCTTTTAAGAATCAAATCTTTATTTTATTTCGTAAATTGTTTTGATTTAGTTTTGATTTTAAAACTTATTTCAAAATCTTATTTTATTCTAAATTGATTTAAAATTGATTTTGATTTGTTGAATTAAATCTTTTTGATTCTAAATGTTTTTCTATTTTAATAAAGCTTCACTCCAACATTCAAAAAATTATTCTTTTTCCTCACTGACATCTTTTCTGAAATTCACGTTCTCTCTTATTGTCTAAACTTCTGGTTTTCACGTTCATATCATTTGAAGAACAAAACCTTGTTGGCTGATTGATCTCTTAGTGAAAAACACTTCATTGTCATAAGAGCATATTGTTGTATCCGTGTTTTTGAGAACACACATTGCTATTGTAATCACTATCATATTCGTTTTATTTGAAACCTTAGTGGTTAGGGAGAGAATCCCTTAGTGGACGTGTGATAAGTCATAGGGCGAGGAACCTTGCTGTGTGATCTTGAGGCCCCTAGCGAGCGGAGGTTCCTAGTAGTGTGCGGGGTGCTCTTGGGTGTAATAGGGTGCGGCTCTATTGCTGATTATAGAACTCTCAAGCAGGTTGTTTGGGGACTGGACTAGGCCTTTCGACGACAAGGCTGAACCAGTATAAAATTTCCTGGTGCAAGCTTTTCTATCCCTATCTCTTTACTTTCCGCATATTTCAATTATTTACGTTTCCGCGCTACTCAATTTATTTCTATCAATCGTTTTCGCGATCCATCTCAAATGTCTAATCTCTCCATCGCAAAACAATTTTTTAATTTTTAAATGATTTCACAATACATTAATAAAACTCGATTCACCCCCCCCCCCCTTCTCGAGATTTTGAGGCCAAAATCAACAATTAGGATCCCTTGACTGATTGACACCAAGTAAATCAAAATTAGTCTCACATAAAGACAAACCTTATGAGCCATGAGGTAAGGTCGTTGAGTACTCCAGTGAGGAACTTTTTCTCTTTAAAGAGAAATAAGAACTGCAATTGTAAAAGTGGAAAAGTGATAGACTTACTCCATCAAACTTTACATAAGTCTGATGACATGTTGAACATAAACCAAATCATCTTTTAAGGAGGCCTAGCCTCGTGAGGGCCTAATGACTATAAACGTAAGAATAGCAAAAGCAGAGATTAAAGGGGCAAGGAAGGATTACTGCATTGATTGAGAAAAGCACTTCCATTAGTGACCCAATTTGCATTTATAGGAAGCAACATAATATGCATAACTTAACTGGTATGACCAAGAGAAAATAATCAGATCCCATAGAATCAATTTGCATTTATAGGAAGCAACATAATATGCATAACTTAACTGGTATGACCAAGTGAAAATAATCAAATCCCATTGTGATTCTATAGAAATAAATATTCTAATTTCCTATTGAGTTACTTGTTACAAAAAGCTGTTGCAAAGCCAAGTTAAGATTTTACATTTGTGAATGGTAGTGCTATTAGTAATCTATTAAAATAGTCATATTAATCATTTTTGCTTCATATGTATATCATTGTTACATGATATGAAAAATGTTTCATCCAAACCATAAAAGGTACAGAGATATCTACATGTAAAAAATGTAAGATATTCTTTCTCTCAATGAAATAGACTAATAAAGGCAGAAAAGGGACAAGGGTATCTTCTGTTCTCAATGGAATAGTTATCATAGACACAAAAAAATGAAAATAAAATAGATAAATGTTATAATTCTGATAAAGCTTGAAATCAAACCAATCAAACATGCTTGGAAATTACCAATGTGTTAGCCACGTCAATGGCATATTGTATTCTTGTTTGCCAAGTTAGAGTTGTTTTACCAGGGGCTGGAATAAAAATATATATAACATGAGATTGATTAATGGGAGAAAAAGAAAACAGAACATAAAATAAGTGATTGATTGATTTTGTGTTGATTATGTATATGTGTGTATTATACGGTTTTATGTATAAAAATGCGTAAGTGTGTAAATTGATTTGTGCTCTTTGACTATTTGATTAAGTTCATTAGAATTAGACTTTAATGAAAATGGTAAATTGAATTGAAATAAGTTTGATTATTAATGAGGAATTGAATTAGGTTAAAGCATGAAAATGAGTTAACTTGGTTTGTAAAGTGATTATTTGCATAAGTAAATGTGTGACTGGAAAATTGTATTTGAATGCATGTTAATGTATGTTTGGAGTAATAATAGGATTATTTTGGGACTGCATGATTGTAAGTGATATAGGAAACCAAAAGATGCATAGGTGCTGAATTTTTAAGTTTGTTTCCTAAGCTTATAGGCATGTGTGCTAAATGATAGTTATGTTAGTCCGATTGCTTTGAAATTTTAATATGTGGTCCTTTATGCTATTTGAATGAATTCTGGAAATTTTGGTTTGAATTGGAATTGTTTTGGTATTTTAAATGAATTCTGTTTGATAGTGAAAGTTTAAGAAAATTTGTGTTTTCAATAGCGAAGGGTTAGAATGAAAAATGTTTCCCCGAGTTCAATGACCATGAAACTTGGTCACTGTTTTGATAATGATAATTATAGTACCTCTGAATTTTTATGTGATTTTATGGGGTTGGTTTGCTAAATGTATTGGAGTCCTTTTTTGTGAAAACGATTTTAGAAAAATAAGTTTTTCGGATAAAATGTGAACAGAGTTTTTGAACTTAAATTGCTTCAAATGACTTGAAATTTTTATGGTAGCTTCTTAAACATGTCTTGAGGTTCTCTGTAAAATTTTAATATATTTGGAGTTGATTTGATAATTTTTATAAAAACAAAACAGTGTACTGAATGGTTCAGAATTTTCAGACTTAGTGACAAATTTAATTATAAAAATGTGACTTAAATTAATCCAAATATTCTTAACTTTTTATGACATGTTTTATACTGTATAAGGAAGGTTTGTACCAATTTTAATACGATTTGGAATTGATTTACTATTTTTAATTGTGGTGTTTTGGCCTCAGGTCAGCAGTAGTATCGTTTGGATTTTTATGCAAAGTTTGATTTGAAACCTAAGTTAAGATTGTTCAAAAAACCTGAAAATTTTATACGTTGAACTTTGATATATGTATATGTGTTCTGCGAATTTTGAGATTTAAATGAATGGAATAGACTTAGTTTTTAGTTGTGTCTTCCTTGTTTTATCCGTAGTCGAAATTTTGTGCATTCTTGTGTCTTTACTGAACTTGTGTAATGAAAATGATGCCTTGAAATAATTGAATGAATGATTTTTTGACGATATGTTTAGGTTATGTGAGAATAAATTGTAAGCTAATTAGTTTAGGTGTTGTGTTCGGTTTTGTACTATTCTTTGAAATGGAACGATTTTTGAAAAGGTTTGTTTAATTGAAACAAATTTTTAGCTCATTACTTGATGCCCTATTTTGTTACATGGTGTTGTGTTTGAAAAAGCAAATGCTTTTAAGTGTTATTTTTAAGCAAAGTGTTAAAGGGATTTAAAGTGTGATTTTACGGTGTTTTTGAATTTTCCAAAAGTGCGATTTTGAGTTGTTCCTTCGCTGTCCAGCAATTAAATAAATTATGTTTCACTTATAAAAATGTTTTCAATTCACTTAAAGCTTGTTTTTTTCAATGGTATTCGATTTAGAGAAAATTTGATTGAAAAAGTAGAATTTTTCGACATTTTTGGGTTTTAAATCGTGGCTGTCCGGAACGAACCAGCAGCCAAAGAACTGTTTTAAAATGTTTTATTCATTGTGTTAAGATGATTTTGAAGTATTTAAAGTATGTCCAAAAGTTGGATTTGATTCGAGAAAGTAAAAGTTTTCTTTTGTGATTTCCCGATTAGGATTTCAAATGCGTATTCAAAAGTGATTTGAGATTAAGTATGAATGTTGATTAGATAGCTTTATATTAATTGTGTGTCTTGTATTAATCAAGGATTTGTAAGTTGGGAAATTGGAGCAGCTGACGGTCGGGAGAACCCGCAGCAATTTTTGGACAAGCATTACTGGAATTAATGTGAGAGAGTGGCTTTCCCCAGACACTGTGGTATTTAGGTAAATATTAAGACGTTCCATATCATCTCAAAGATTGGAACCTAGTGGTCTCTGGGTCAGTAGTATCGTGGCAAATTGTTTGTGTGTGTGGCCACGCAGACAAAGGGGACTAGGACCACGCACCTTTTGATGCATGATGTTATTAATAAGAATATGCCATGATAATATGAATAGTTTTTATTCTCATGCATGATGAATATCTTAAATATGATGAAATTGTTAATGTTTGGAACTTGGTGAAATACTTGCATGAATAATCTATGATGGAAATTAAGTGAGGCAATGGAAATTATGAAAAGTAATAATGATGCTGATGAGAATAATGCGATGATATTTAATTAAGCAAAGAAAGAAAAAGGATTCGGAAAAATGGCGCGAAGTGTTGATATATTTTAGAGATTTATAAAATGAAAGTGCAAGGAAAGAAACGATAAGTCTAATATGATTGGAATCCGAGACGTGTACGTGACGAGTAGCAAAAAACTAGCGTATTGTGTAGCTGCTCGAGTAACTCTCCAAGGTGTACGATTGACGTGACGTGTTTGCCAGGTTGAGGAGCTCCCCGATGTGATCAATGATCGTGACAACTTTCGGAACATCAAGAAAGCGCTGATGTGAAAGATTCGATTAGAGGTCGAGGTTCACCGAAGGGATGAACAAGGGTGACTCGTCCGAATTTAGGATTAAATAAAATATAATAAAACAATAAAAGACATTGAATAATGTGGCGAGTTGAGTGTGAAGCAGTGGAGAGGAAGATACCCTGTTTATCTGCGGATACTCAGGTGTGTGATTGTGATAAGGGAGGGTGATGATGGTGAAACGTCATGTAACCTAGAGTGTTTTTCTAAGCAGAACGAGTCTATAAGTGATCAGGGATTAATACCCAATGGATCGTAGCGTGTTCTGCACCCGGAAATAGGAAAGTACTATCGCCCCCTTGATCAACTTTGGAGCAGTGAGAGGGAACCTGAACGAGGTGGACAGTCGATTGGTGTTGGGCCCTTGCGATGTTGTGTAAAAAGATGATTGTCATGATGGTCGGCCTATACAGTTGGGGCTTTGACAAATAAGTATGTTGTTGGATTTCTCGGCTGTTCGACCGGCGTGGGTTAAGGTTTCTGCACTCCTGTTTGCTTCTGACTAGGCTTGGGAAGATTGGAGGAGATTTATGTGTACTAACTAACTCCTCGATGACATTTCTTAAATTTCCCCTGTCATCGCTGGATGCGTTTTGATAAGACTTAATAAAGTAAGATGAAATTATTAAAAGGATCGTTGGAATACGAGATTAAAATTCAATGCGGATTGTCGAGAAAGGAAAGTGGAAAAGGTCAAGTGGCAAGTGTAAATTCAATGCTCCTAGTAATCATGTGGATATGATTTTGATGATGACAAAGTAATTAACGATAAAGCCTTGACATCAATGCATCAACAACAACAAGAAATCAAGAAATTATTCAAGTGCTTATTCATTCTCAAATTGGTTGTAATTGTAATTTATCTTTTATGTTGAGAGTGGGTAGAAATAGTCAATCTCTTCTAAGAGTAAAATAAGTAATATGATCATTAGCGTGAGATTAACTTAAATTAATACTTGAGAAGAAAGACAAAAAGGAAAATTAATTTTTATCATGTCTGATCAAAATACTCGAGTATTTTGAAGAAGACTCGAGTCTCCACTCGAGTATTCTGGAAAAGACTTGAGTGTTGATGCCAGATAAGCAAATATAGCCGTTAGTCTTGTACGTGCAACGGACCTTTCCTGCCTAGCCAAAGGACTCGAGTATTGGCCAAAAGACTTGAGTCTTTCGGCACAATCAGCAAAAATAAAGTCGTTGGAAAGACTCAAAAACCCATCTTAGGGCACTTGAGTCTCATCCAACCCTTCTGATCCATGTTGTAAAATTGCTCACTGTTTGCACAAGAACAAGCAAGACAACATTTACAAGAACAATAACAAGCTTACTCTTATTCTTCTTCTCAAGTGTTAATTTCTCTAAAACTCAACTTTCCTCTCATATTGTAATTTTCACTCTCAAGTTGAGTTTAGGTCTCAATTTTTATTGAGCTGTGCTTATTTGTGCGAATCCATTGTGAGATTCGTAATACACATTCAAAATAGCTTGTTGATTCAAGTCTTGGATTGTTCCCAATCAAACCCTAGGTGGACTTAGGGTATTGGAGTCTTGAGAGTTCTCAAGCACAAAGACTAAAAGAGGTTCTTAGCCCGGTGGAGCTTCTTGAAGGGTGTTCAAGGAAGCTTTGGAAGAGTTCTTCATCACCAGAATCAAATTGGGGTAGAAATCAAGAGTTTGGTACACTCTTGAAGGGTTAGGTTGAGTGAGGCTATCTCAATTAATCCTTTTTAATTTCTAACAATTTGATTTATAGAAAATCTCCTAAGGTTGTTAAGAGGACTGGATGTAGCTCATTGTTGGAGTGAACCAGGATAAAATTGTTTGTGTGTTGATTTATAGCTTTCATTCATTTTCTTGCTCAAAAAACCTAAAGCTTTTCAAAGAAAAGGATTTGTCTAATTGGGTAGTAAGTTCAGGGCAATTAAGTGTTGTTAAGTTGTTAAAATTTATCTTAATTGCTTACTATTCTTTTAGATAAGTCTCTGTTTAGTATTGGATTAATTAGAAGTGAATTGCTGATTTTTCAGAACTAGTTTAGTGCTCCTCTGTACAAAAGACTCGAGTATTTTTCAGAATACTCAAGTTGTTCTTGCTCAAAGACTCGAGTGGATCATAAAAGACTGGAGTGGTTCATCCTGAAATACTCGAGTGTTTCCTGAAAGACTCGAGTATTTCAAGCTTTTTCCAGAAAAATCAGCTTCTGTTCAATTCTTTTAAGTTGTGATGTTTGATTTATTTCTCTGCTTTTATTCGGCCATATAGTCTAAGTAGGTTTAGGGAGTCTAATTACTTAAATAAAAGGTGCATGAAAATAAATATTGATGTGTTGATTTGAGATTTGATTACGATTGGTTTATGTGTGTGCTTGCATTCCTAAATGTTAATTGCAATTGTGTGTGGTGTGATTTATTTGGATGTCATGTTGTGTTTGTAACACCCTATAATTAATTACCCTTAATTCCCCTTATATTAAAAATATGAACTTAAAAATTCATTTTTAAATTATAAAAATCAACCGTCAAACGGACGGAGTTTCGTTTGTTTATCGGACTTTTCCAAAAACTTTAACCTGATAAACGCATGTATATAATATCAACAATAGCCAGCAGGGCTCAAATATAACCATATGCAGCACATAGTTGCCCCATGGGCTCAAGTGTAAATCATTTTGTCAGAGTGACAGCAGAAATGCAGAGTATGCAAATCAAGAGGCCATATCTGCAACTATGCCCAAAACGAATCATAAACCATACACAAAAGAAACTATCCTAAGCCTCTCTCTCAAAAAGCATATATAGCCCATATACGTCAAATAGTATGGAGGCTTAGGCCAAAAGTAAATGTCTAAATCCCAACCCTACTCTCCCTGTGAGGGAGAGTAATCCTGCTCGGCCGATCCTGGTGTATACTCCAACTCAGTACCTGAAAAATGGTAAGGAGGTGAGTATTACACAATAAAATAGGGAAGCAGTCTCTATTATGCTATACTGAACCACCAGGCCAATCACATATAGTCAAATAAAGCACGTTTCACAATTAAGCACTCCCAATGAGAGATATACACATATCATATTTATTTAGTTCATATTAAGCTATGCTAAGGCATAAATTCATAAATTCCATCTTGATTCAACAGTGCATTAATCATAAAACAATAATTGTTAAACCTTTTCCATTCAATTTACCATGTAGCCCACTTTAAATTTCAATTCTCTATATTATCATCATAATTCATTCTTTCTCTTCTCTTTCCTTTATTCCATTCATAAAATTTATTTCGAACCAATGTACTTCACCTCCACACCGGAAGGTACCTCATACATTTGAGCCTATGGGTACTTCACCTCCACACCGGAAGGTACCTCATACCATTGTACTTCACCTCCACACCGGAAGGTACCTCATACAATTTGGCCATTGGGTACTTCACCTCCACACCGGAAGGTACCTCATACCGTTGTACTTCACCTCCACACAGGAAGGTACCTCATACATTGTGGCCTATGGGTACTTCACCTCCACACCGGAAGGTACCTCATACCATTGTACTTCACCTCCACACCGGAAGGTACCTCATACAATTTGGCCGGTGGGTACTTCACCTCCACGCCGGAAGGTACCTCATACACCACTAAATAATTCCGGATCTTTAAATCTTTGAATTTCGTTTCCAATCTCCTGGATTTTCATCAATTATTCATACCATTTTATTTTCATTTCCTAAAGTGTCATTTTTCTTAGTCTATATCAACATGTTCAATACCACTCATAATTTCCAGGCTCAATATAATTTAGCACAATGTTCTCCACTTAAATCAATTTCAAAATCACAATTGCAAATAACCTCACCTATCAATATTAAATCAAATATCAAGTCACATTTGCATATAACATCACATATCAATATACTTATAGGCATAATCATAGTGTAATATATTACTAACTATCCTAGGATTCCTTATCAAAACTAACAAACACCTCCTAGCAACCCAACATAAACATAATACAACCTACCCCCTAGAATAAGGTAACACAAACCTCCTTACCTCAAGCTCCTAGAGATAGAGAGAGAATGGGAGCCTTGGAACAAGCTTGAGAAATAGCCACAAATCAAATGGATAGGAAGGAACCTAAAATCAATACAATAAAGGGACAAATTGTTAAGCCTTTACCCCAAAATCATGAGGGAAATTCGTGCCCCATTCAAGGTCCCTCGAGGAGGATGATTAAAGCTTCATGGGAGGAAGAGGGAGAAAAAGATTCGAGTTCTAGGGAGATATAAATAGAAGAATCACAAACGCAAACACTTACTTGAAGCAACAAGGAAGGACTTGGGTGATGAAATTGGAGTGATTCCCTTGTGGATTGATCAATTGGAATGAGTAGATTAGTGCCCTAGGAGAGAGAGCTTCGATTATGGCAAGAAAGAACACGTGCTGCACTTTATTATTTTCTGCATCTACAGCGTTTAATCGAGTATTACTCGATTAAATTTTCCCCCCCTTCAGGTCTTAATCGATTAAGCTGCAGCTTAATTGATTAAGTTGCAGGATTTTCAGCACCCCAACTTTGAACGGCCATAACTTCTTGTTAACCGTTGGATCTTCCTCAAATTTTAAGGCAAGCTTCCCCACATATCCTACTTTACATCCAACGGTGGAATTTATGTTTTGAGCTACCAATCTTATTATTTTAATTTCCTAAGTTCCTATGTTTTAAACCTAAGAGTGCATGCAAATTTGGCTAAGTTTCTCACCTATGCTCTCATTTCTTCTACCCTAAGACCAACACAACATAAATTACAATATAAATAAAGTTTGGGATGTTACAGTCCTCTCCCACTTACCCGAATTTCGTCCTCGAAATTCAGTTGTCATCGAACAAGTGTGGATGAGATTGTCTGATCTTGCTTTCCAACTCCCAAGTAGCCTCCTCCACATTGTTCCTACTCCATATGAATTTCACCAAACTAATCTCCTTGCCTCTTAGCTGTCTCACTTGCCTGTCTTCAATCCTGATGAGCATTTTATTTCCCATTATTCCTTGCATTATTTTACTCTTATTATTGATACTTGTTGCCCATTTGACATTGATTAGCTTGATTTATTGATTTAGAGTTTATTGGACTAATATTCCGAATATTGTTTAATTTGGAATTATTTAGCCTAATTAATTCTATTTCTATTTTCAGGTAATATTTGGCACAAGGACACTTTGGGAAGTTTGGAAATGAAGATTGAAGTATTGAAGTGAAGATTGTAATTTGCATTTAGGTCCCTTTTTTAATTGTAATTTTCAGAATAGTGTTTCTTAGGACTTGGGCCCATGTTTTAGGCCCATTTTCATGTCTAAAGAGGGGAAATTCGTGTAACCCCCAGAACACACTCCCATTTCAGATTTCTCACTCTCTCTCTAGGTTAGAACTTCTCTCTTGGCTCTCCCAAGTGGTGGTGGCTGCTAGGGTTTTGTTCTTCCCCATTTCTACTCGTTTTTCTTCATTTATGGCCATGGAAGGCTAGACTTCAAGGGTTAATCCCTTTGGTATTGTATTATCTACTCTTGAGCTCTTGTTATTAATGCAATTTCATTTTCTCTTCTCTGTTTTCATGTTTATCGATGTGTAGTGGTTTGCTTAATTCCATTTCGTAGAGATAATACATGAATATAAATGCTTAATTTGTATTAACTCGTAAAAACTCCAATTCTGGTTTCTGATGCTTAATTAGAAGTTAGGGTTTGGAGTGATAACTGAATTTTCGCTTAGTATTTGGTTATCACGAGTTGGACAGAGGAGAGGAGAGGAATCGATCTTTAGTGAGCTAGGATTGAGTAGTGTACGTAGCCAAAGGGGTTTGCCCGCTTTTGTTTCTGATTTTCTTAGTTTTTATATTCTGTTTATGTTTTGTTCTTCACATTTGTCACACACAAAAACCCCCCCCATTTTACTGCACACTACGTGTTTGATACTTTGCCTAGACCGATATTCGCTGGGAAACGACCTAGGATCACCTTCCTAGTACTACAGAATAAACACCTTTTATTTTGATCGGGTACGGCCTCGATCAAAATTTGGCGCCGTTGCCGGGGAACTATCGGTTCTTGCCAAAGATCATACAGTAGTTAATTAGATTAGTTAGTGTAGTTAGTGTGTGAATAAGCATTCTGATAACTGATTGAAAGTTGCCATGTTTGCTGATTTGCTGTTCTGCACAACTGATGCTATTCTAGTGATTCTGTGAGTGCCATTCAACATAGCTGCGGGTGGAATTTTTGCACGAAAATTGGTATCCACACTTGTTTCATCATATATTAGTGTTTTGATGCATCACAGACACTCAGATATGCACTGGTTGTGAGTTCCAGAAAAATTTTCCAAGTTTCAGCAGCACTTACTATAAATAGGCATAACTTTTGATCAGTAACTCGGAATTTGACGAATTTTATATCAAATCGAAGGGAATTTTCTGAATAATCTGATTTTTCTAACTTCGTCAGAAAACCCCTTCGTTTGGATCCTGAAAAAGCTTGTTTACTGTTTCTTTTTTATTTTACAAGTTATATTTTCTTAGTTTTTGGTCACTGTTTTAATTCTTTGACTTGGTTCCCTTTTGAATTTTGTCCTCAAACTTTCTGTGATATGTTTTCATGATTTTAGGGTGCTGAAAAAAATAAAGAAAAAAATTTTAAAAAATAATAAATTTTGTTGCCGATTTTGGTCATGCATATCTGTTACAGTATGCTATGGTTGATGCTGTTCTGTTCAGTACATGACTAGGGGCAACCCAAGTTATTTGCATCCTTACAACCCTGAAATTGATAGAACTTATCACAGATTAGTTAGACAAAATAGGAATCAGTCATTAGGTAGTGAGTCAGAGTCATCTTATAGTCCATCTAATTCTGATTCTGTTTCTATTTCTTCTATTCCTTCTACTTTTATTCAATCTGATTCTATATATTGTGATAACATGGCTCAACCCCCACCAAGGGAAAGGACACTTAGGGAGCTGGCTGCACCTGACTTCACTATTGAAGACTCGTGTATCCGGTATCCTGATGAGGATGTTCCTTTTGAGCTTAGAACAGGACTAATCCATTTGTTGCCCAAGTTTCATGGTCTTGCAGGTGAGGATCCTCATAAGCATCTCAAGAAATTCCATATAGTGTGCACCACAATGAAACCACATGATGTGCAAGAGGATCATGTCTGTCTCAGAGCATTTCCACATTCCTTAGAGGGTCTAGCACAAGATTGGTTATCTGACTTGGCCCCTGGTTCCATCACAAGCTGGGATGACTTGAAGAGGGCATTTCTGGAAAAATTCTTCCCTGCAAATAGGACCACTGCAATCAGAAAGGAAATTTCTGGTATCAGGCAACAACATGGAGAGAGTCTCTATGATTATTGGGAGAGATTCAAGAGGTTGTGTGCTTCCTGCCCTCACCATCAGATCTCAGAGCAGCTTCTCATCCAGTACTTTTATGAAGGTCTCAACTTCATGGAAAGAAACATGGTAGATGCTGCAAGTGGTGGTACATTGGGAGATATGACACCCTTACAAGCCAGGAGCAAAATTGAGAAGATGGCTTCCAACTGTCAACAATTTCATGCAAGAAGCAACAGTGATGCAATAGTTGTGAGGGATGTAAATGATGTTGGTGCAGACTCGGGCAAGGTTGAGAAGCTTGAGCAGAAAATTGATTCTCTCACAACATTGGTCACACAATTGGCTGTCAATCAGAAAAAGATGATACTTCCTGCTAGAGTGTGTGGCATATGCACATCCATTGAGCACCCCACAGATGCATGCCCTTCCCTTCAGCAGCAACAGCCGATGACAAGTGGTGACCAACCCGAGGCCTATGCAGCAAACATATACAACAATAGAGGCCCACAACAACATAATCATGACCTCTCTTCCAATAGATACAACCCTGGATGGAGGAACCATCCCAATCTGAAGTGGTCTGATCAACAACAACAACCTCCTCCTAATGTTCCATTTCAGAACACCGCTGGACCGAGTAGACCACCATATGTACCTCCTCCAATCCAGCAGCAAAGGCACCAACAACAGCAGCAAGTGGTTCATCCTGCACCATCAGCCCCTCCATCCAACCAACCTACCTTGGAGGAGTTGGTGAGGCAAATGACCATGCAAAACCTCCAATTTCAACAAGAGACTAGAGCATCCATTCAGAGACAAGAGGCATCCATTCAGACTTTGACAAATCAGATGGGTCAAATGGCAACTTCTCTCAACAACTTGCAATCTCAAAATTCTGACAAGTTGCCATCCCAAACTGTGATCAACCCTCAGAATCAGAATGTGAGTGCCATCAACCTGAGGTCGGGAAAGCAGATTGTCACACCCACACCACAACCTCACCTCAACAATGATGCTCTAGCTTCCTCTAAAGGGAAGAGCCAAGTGGTAGATGAAGGTGAGCATGCTAGCACCAAAGAGAATCATCCAACTCAACCCTCCTCGACTTCAACCACAAGCCCTGCTGTTGTCCTACAACCTCCTCCTGTTCCTCTTCCATTCCCACCAAGAGTGCCTCAAAACAAAAGGGTGGAAGAGGTGGACAAGGACATTCTTGACACATTCAGGAAGGTGGAAGTCAACATACCCCTTCTTGATGCAATAAAACAGATTCCAAGGTATGCGAAGTTCCTTAAGGAGTTGTGCACTCATAAGAGAAGACTCAAGGGCAATGAGAGGATAAGCATGGGAAGGAATGTCTCCGCTCTCATAGGTAAACCTATCCCTCACATTCCTGAAAAATGTAAGGATCCTGGAACTTTCTCTATACCTTGCATCATAGGCAATGTTAAGTTTGAAAATGCTATGCTAGATTTAGGAGCATCCATAAATGTCATGCCTATGTCTGTTTTTAAGTCTCTTTCTCTTGGACCTCTTCAACCTACGGGTGTGGTGATTCAATTGGCAAATAGAAGTACTGCCCACCCCGCAGGTTTGATAGAGGATGTCTTGGTTCGGGTTGAAGAGTTGATCTTCCCTGCTGATTTTTACATACTTGATATGGAAGATGACTCTCCCCGTAATGTTGTTCCTATTATTTTGGGGAGGCCATTTTTGAAAACAGCCCGAACCAAGATAGATGTGCATTCAGGTTCACTTTCCATGGAGTTTGATGGCAGTGTGATCCGATTTGACATTTTCCATGCTATGAAACATTTTCCTGAGGATCACTCTGTTTTCCATGTGGACTTGCTTGATGATTTGATAGATGAGCATATGCTTGACTTTTTGCATCATGATTTTGAATTGCCATCTTTCACTGATTCATTTACTTGTCCATCATGCACTAACTCTGGATGGTGCACCGCATGCACTGAAATAGCCCAGTTTTTAGACTCTGCTACTGCATCTGATGATTCATATGTTATAGATTCAGATTATGCTAACCCTAACCCCATATCTGTTATGCATGAGTCTGATTTACTTGTTCAGGTGCAGGCAGCAGAATCCATTTCTGCTGTCCCTTTAGTTCCATCTATTATGCAGGCACCCTCATTGGACCTGAAGCCCCTCCCTCCTCATCTCAAATATGCTTACTTGGAGGATGAGCAGAAACTCCCAGTGATCATCTCTACCTCACTTTCTGTTGATCAAGAGGAGAAACTGCTGGATGTGATAAGAAAGAACAAGAGGGCAATTGGATGGACTTTAGCGGATATTCCTGGAATTAGCCCCTCCATATGCATGCACCGCATTTTGTTGGAGGATGGGGCTAAACCAGTGAGACAACCCCAAAGACGATTGAACCCCCAGATTCTTGATGTGGTAAAGAAAGAGGTCACCAAGCTGCTCCAAGCGGGTATCATCTACCCAATTTCAGATAGCACTTGGGTGAGCCCGGTGCAAGTTGTCCCCAAGAAGTCTGGTGTCACAGTTGTAAAAAATGAGAAGGATGAGCTGATTCCCACTAGAGTGCAGAACAGTTGGAGAGTCTGCATTGATTACAGAAAGCTCAACCAGGCGACTCGCAAGGATCATTTCCCTCTCCCCTTCATTGATCAGATGTTGGAGCGCCTGGCAGGTAAATCTCATTATTGCTTCTTAGATGGATTCTCTGGTTATTTTCAAATTTGTATTGCACCAGAGGACCAACATAAGACCACATTTACCTGTCCTTTTGGCACATTTGCATATAGAAAGATGCCTTTTGGCCTATGCAATGCTCCTGCCACATTTCAAAGATGTATGATGAGTATTTTCGCTGACTTGCTCGAGCATTGCATAGAGGTCTTCATGGATGATTTTAGTGTTTATGGCTCCTCATTTGATGCATGTCTTGATAATTTGACTAAGGTGCTTAACAGGTGCATTGAGACTAACCTTGTCTTGAATTTTGAAAAATGCCACTTCATGGTAGAACAAGGCATAGTCTTAGGGCACATTGTTTCGCACAAGGGCATAGAAGTTGACCCTGCTAAGCTGCATGTAATATCACATTTGCCTTACCCCTCTTGCGTGCGAGAGGTGCGTTCTTTTCTTGGTCATGCAGGTTTCTATCGCAGGTTTATTCAGAACTTTAGCAACATTGCCCTTCCTCTTTCCAAGTTGCTTCAAAAGGATGCCCCATGGGAATTTGGAGACCAATGCAAGAGGGCATTTGATGAATTGAAGAAAGCACTAACCACCACTCCCATCATCCAACCACCTGATTGGACCCTCCCATTTGAGCTCATGACTGATGCTTCAAATTATGCTTTGGGAGCAGTTCTCTCCCAAAGGGTTGGTAAGCTGTCGCATGTGATTTATTATGCTTCTAGGACTTTAGATGCAGCACAGGTTAATTACACAACAACTGAAAAAGAACTTTTGGCTATTGTTTTTGCACTTGACAAATTTAGATCATATTTGCTTGGTTCTAAGGTTGTAGTGTACACTGATCATGCTGCTCTGAAGTATCTTTTGAAAAAGACAGATTCCAAACCTAGGTTGATTAGGTGGATGTTGCTCCTCCAGGAGTTTGATCTTGAGATTCAGGATCGGAGTGGTGCGCATAACCTTGTCGCAGACCACTTGAGCAGGATAGAGAGAGAGGAGGATGCATTTCCTATCCGGGATGACTTCCCGGATGAGCAGCTTTTATCTTTACATGTTTCCCATCCCCTTCCCCAAACTCCTTGGTTTGCAGACATTGTTAATTATCTCGTTGCTTCTGTTTTTCCTGCCTTGGCATCCAAAGCTCAAAGAGACAAATTAAAGAGCGATGCCAAGCATTATGTATGGGATGACCCCTATTTATGGCGTTTTTGCAGTGATCAGGTCATTCGCAGGTGCATTCCAGACCAGGAGATCCAATCGGTTCTCCAATTTTGCCATGCTTCACCAGTGGGAGGCCACCTTGGTACTCAAAGGACAGCACGAAAGGTGCTGGATTCTGGATTTTATTGGCCTACCATTTTCAAGGATGCGAGCAACATCTGCAGCTCGTGTGAGCAGTGTCAAAGAGCAGGAGGCGCCCTATCTTGGAGGCAACAGATGCCGCAACAACCTATGTTGTTTTGTGAGGTGTTTGACGTCTGGGGTATAGATTTCATGGGCCCCTTTCCTGTTTCTTTTGGTTTTTATTATATCTTACTTGCTGTGGATTACGTATCCAAATGGGTGGAAGCTAAGGCCACCAGGACTAATGATGCTCAGGTTGTTGTAGATTTTGTCAGGTCTAATATCCTTTGCAGGTTTGGCATACCTAGAGCCATAGTCAGTGACCAAGGCACACACTTCTGCAATAGATCCATGCAAGCTTTGCTCAAGAAGTATGGGGTTGTGCACAAAGTCTCTACACCCTATCACCCCCAAACCAACGGGCAAGCGGAGATTTCAAATAGAGAGATCAAGCGGATTTTGGAGAAGATGGTGAAGCCTAATAGAAAGGATTGGAGCACACGATTGGAGGATGCTCTGTGGGCCCATCGGACCGCTTACAAGGCACCCATAGGGATGTCACCCTATCGGGTTGTCTTTGGTAAGGCGTGCCACCTGCCTGTGGAGATAGAGCACCGTGCATATTGGGCTGTGAAGCAATGTAACTTAGCTCTTGATCAAGCGGGTGAGGAGAGGAAGCTGCAGTTGAGTGAGCTAGATGAGATCCGCTTGGAGGCCTATGAGAACTCCAAATTCTACAAAGAGAAGACCAAGAAGCTTCATGATAACTCCATTTCCAGAAAGGAGTTCTTGGTTGGTCAAAAAGTTTTGCTCTACAACTCTAGGCTTGGACTCATGAGTGGAAAGCTCCGCTCTAAATGGATTGGACCGTTTGTAGTCACCCAAGTGTTTCCTTATGGCACTGTGGAGATCAAGAGTGAGTCCACGAACAAGAGCTTCAAAGTCAATGGCCACCGACTCAAGCCTTTCCTAACCACCCCTTCTTTGGATGATGCACCTGTGGAGGAGGCCTCATTGGTCGACCCCACTTTTGAACAACCATGACTTAGGGAGTCTCCTTTTCTCCTTCCTTACTCTTTTTATTACACTTGTCTATATCTGTCTGATTCTGCTATTTGTGTTCCATTGAGGACAATGTGTGATTTAAGTGTGGGGGGGAGAGTAGTTTAGGTTGCATATTTTGCTTTGATTTTTTTTAGGTTTTGCTTAGTTTTGGGCATTTTCTTGCATGTTTTTGCTTCACTTTAGTAGAGTTTTGGTATCTTGTGTCTGAATTCATGCATTTCTGTGTGTAAAGTTGCTTTTGATAATTAAGAGGTGGTAACACTGTGATAGAATTGTCCCTTTTGTGAGGATTTGAGCCTTAATTGTGGGTGGATTGCTATATATGCCACCTAATTTTCTGTCATGTGTGATTGCACTCTGGATTACTTGCACTCTAGAACTTGACTTGACTCTTGTTGATACTTGATTGCTCATGCACATTTTGAAATGATTTAGGCACTTTCTTTCTTGAATAAGCTACTAGCCATATGAGCCTACCTTGAATGAATGTATCCTTTGCTAGCCCCTTTGAGCCTTTTTATCCCTTTCCTTGTTCTTTAGCTCATTACAAGCCTATGACTGAAAAACCATGATTGTCCTAACCTTAGGGAATTTTGGAGCTTTGGAATTGTTTTGGGAATGGGTATTAGGTAAGAAGTGTGCTTTATGCTTTAATTGGTTGAGTTCTTGGTTTTGCCTCATTGGTTGTTATAGTTATGGCTTCATCTTCATGCCATTTGTGTTGTTTCTTCTTTTCTTTTTGAAAAAAAATATAGAAGACAAAAATACAAAAAAAAAATTGCAAAAATAAAAAGAAAAAAAAAAGAAGAAAAAAAAAAAAAAAAAAAGAGAAAAAACAAAAAGTGAATAAAAGGTTGTTGAGGCAAAGAGGATTGGAATTAGTGGTTGTTGATTTTGGGGTGGATTTTGCTTACTTTTTACTTATTCCCCATTGCTCCTCTATTCCCTTGGTTTTAGCTACATTCCCATATTTTTATCCTACCTTGTCCTTGGCCCCATTACAACCCTTAAAAGACCTTTTGATCATTTTGTGCATGTGTGTTGATGGTTGATGTTAGAGGCTTGTCAAGCTTATGGTTGTGTTTGTTTTTCATGATGTGCCTTGAGTGTAAATAATGATTAACCCCAAACACTTGAGTGTAAACACTTTTGAGTGATCCTTGTGAGTTTCTATCATCTTTGTGACTATCCTCTTGATGTCATTGGTTTCTTTGCATACTTGAAGTAATTGGATGATGTTCGCGGATGCTTTGACTCTTTGATCCTTAACCATTTTGTGTGCTTGAGTTTGCCCATTTCTTTGCATTTCCTAGAATTCATTGTGAAGTATGTAATCTCTTAGGTTTGCATTTCTTAGTTGTAGTCATCTTGTTGCATGATTCACTTTGGTGCATATTGATCTTCATAGTCCTATCTTTTGGTTTTGCCCAGGAGTGCAAAAGGATAAGTGTGGGGGTATTTGATGAGCATTTTATTTCCCATTATTCCTTGCATTATTTTACTCTTATTATTGATACTTGTTGCCCATTTGACATTGATTAGCTTGATTTATTGATTTAGAGTTTATTGGACTAATATTCCGAATATTGTTTAATTTGGAATTATTTAGCCTAATTAATTCTATTTCTATTTTCAGGTAATATTTGGCACAAGGACACTTTGGGAAGTTTGGAAATGAAGATTGAAGTATTGAAGTGAAGATTGTAATTTGCATTTAGGTCCCTTTTTTAATTGTAATTTTCAGAATAGTGTTTCTTAGGACTTGGGCCCATGTTTTAGGCCCATTTTCATGTCTAAAGAGGGGAAATTCGTGTAACCCCCAGAACACACTCCCATTTCAGATTTCTCACTCTCTCTCTAGGTTAGAACTTCTCTCTTGGCTCTCCCAAGTGGTGGTGGCTGCTAGGGTTTTGTTCTTCCCCATTTCTACTCGTTTTTCTTCATTTATGGCCATGGAAGGCTAGACTTCAAGGGTTAATCCCTTTGGTATTGTATTATCTACTCTTGAGCTCTTGTTATTAATGCAATTTCATTTTCTCTTCTCTGTTTTCATGTTTATCGATGTGTAGTGGTTTGCTTAATTCCATTTCGTAGAGATAATACATGAATATAAATGCTTAATTTGTATTAACTCGTAAAAACTCCAATTCTGGTTTCTGATGCTTAATTAGAAGTTAGGGTTTGGAGTGATAACTGAATTTTCGCTTAGTATTTGGTTATCACGAGTTGGACAGAGGAGAGGAGAGGAATCGATCTTTAGTGAGCTAGGATTGAGTAGTGTACGTAGCCAAAGGGGTTTGCCCGCTTTTGTTTCTGATTTTCTTAGTTTTTATATTCTGTTTATGTTTTGTTCTTCACATTTGTCACACACAAAAACCCCCCCATTTTACTGCACACTACGTGTTTGATACTTTGCCTAGACCGATATTCGCTGGGAAACGACCTAGGATCACCTTCCTAGTACTACAGAATAAACACCTTTTATTTTGATCGGGTACGGCCTCGATCAAATCCTCACTGGTAACACCTCAAAAGTCAAATTCTCCTTCAACGACAAATCGTCCAATGTGACCACATGAGTAGGATCATGAATGTATTTTCTTAGCTGTGAAACATGGAATACATCATGAAGCCTAGCTAAGTGAGGGGGCATAGCAATTCTTTAAGCTACCGGACCAACCTTCTTCAAGATCTCATAAGGTCCAATAAATCGAGGAGTTAGCTTCTTGGACCTAATGGCTCTACCAATCCCTGTGATCGAGGACACCCTCAGAAACACATGATCCCCGACATCAAACTCCAAGGGTCTCCTGCGCCTATCCGCATAATTCTTCTGGCGATCTTGGGATGCTTTCATCTTGTTCTTGATCATTGTGATCTTCTCAGTTGTTTCTTTCACAATATCAGGACCTGTCAACAGATTCTCTCCTATTTGGAACCAACACAGAGGCGTCCTTCACTTTCTACCGTAGAGAGCCTCAAACGGTGCCATGCTAATACTAGAGTGAAAACTGTTATTATAAGTAAACTCCATCAACGGCAGTAACTGCTCCCAACTACCAGTCTGCTCCAAAACACATGCTCTCAACAAGTCCTCTAGTGTCTGGATAGTACGCTCAGATTGTCCGTCTGTCTGCGGATGGTAAGCCGTACTGAATTTCAGCTTAGTACCCAATGCCTCCTGAAGACTCTGCCAAAATCTAGACAGAAATCTCGGATCACGATCGGATACAATACTGGTAGGAACACCATGCAACTTGACTATGTCCCTGATATACACTGAGTCAACTTCTCTAGAGTGTACTTCTTGTGAATCGGAATGAAATGAGCACACTTTGTGAGACGGTCCACAACCACCCAAACTGCATCACATCCTGCAGCCGACCTAGGTAGACCCGTCACAAAATCCATAGCTATGCTATCCCACTTCCACTCCGGAATCTCAAGTGATCGCAACGGACCACCCGGCTTTTGATGCTCAATCTTAACTTTTTGGCAGGTAAGGCAATGAGATACATGATCTGCTACATCGGTTTTTAACTTTGGCCACCAATAAATCCTTTTCATATCTTGGTACATTTTTGTTGCGCCAGGATGGAAATTCATTTTGGTCCGATGTGCCTCCCATAGGATATCCCTTCTGATCTCGAAGTCCATGGGAACACATATCCGACCCCTAAATCGGATAATGCCATCTGAACTCTTTACAAAATCGGGCTCTTCATTTCCCGATGCCCCTTCCAACAACTTCTGTAATTCTGCATCATCAGCTTGTCTTTCTCTAATAAGACTCATCAAGTCATTAGTAACCTGCAACATTTCTAGAACAATGCTCTTCTCTTTCACTTGCATGTTCAAATTGAGGTCACTGAACTCTTGGATTAACTGCATCTCCCTCACCATCAAATTGCTGACATGCAAGGTCTTGCAACTTAATGCATCAGCCACTACATTTGCTTTGCCTGGATGATACTGGAGATCGAAATCATAGTCCTTCAGAAACTCCATCCACCTCCTCTGTCTCATATTCAACTCCTTTTGATCGAAGAGATAGCGAAGGCTTTTATGATCGCTAAAGACTTCAAACTTTGAGCCATATAGATAATGCCTCCAGATTTTCAAAGCAAAAACTACAGCCGCCAACTCAAGATCATGAGTGGGATAGTTCTGCTCATGCTGCCTCAACTGTCTGGATGCATAGGCTATGACTTGCCCTTGCTGCATCAGCACACAACCCAACCCTTGTTTTGAAGCATCACAATACACTACAAAGGATTGAGTCGGATCCGGCTCAATCAACACTGGAGAACTAGTCAATCGCCTCTTCAACTCTTGGAAGCTCTCTTCACATTCTGGGGACCATTCAAACGGAACACCTTTCCGCGTAAGAGTAGTCAAAGGAAGGGCTAGTTTAGAAAACCCCTCAATGAACCTCCTGTAATAACCAGCCATACCAAGGAAGCTTCTAATTTCTGTGATGGACTTGGGTCTCTCCCACTTAAGCACCGCTTCCACCTTAGAAGGGTCAACAGCAACTCCCTTCTCAGAAATCACATGCCCCAGGAAATGCACTTCATTCAACCAGAAACTACATTTAGAAAACTTGGCATAGAGGTGTTTGTCTTTGAGAACTTGGAGCACCGTTCTCAAATGCTCTTCATGCTCCTTTTGGCTCTTGGAATAGATAAGAATGTCATCAATGAACACGATGACAAATGAGTCTAAGTACGGCCTGAAGATCCTGTTCATGTAGTCCATGAAGATGGCAGGTGCATTCGTGAGACCGAAGGGCATCACCACATATTCAAAATGCCCATACCGAGATCTAAAAGCAGTTTTAGGAATGTCCTCCTCTCGGATACGGATTTGATGATATCCAGATCGGAGATCAATTTTTGAGAAAACTGCGGCTCCCCTAAGCTGATCCAACAAATCATCAATGCGTGGGAGCGGATATTTATTCTTCACCGTCACCGCATTCAACTGACGGTAATCAGTGCACATGCGAACACTTCCATCCTTCTTTTTAACAAAGAGGATAGGAGCTCCCCATGGGGAAACACTCGGTCTTATGAAACCCTTCGCCAAAAGCTCCTCCAACTGCTTCTTTAACTCTTCCAACTCTGGAGGAGCCATTCTGTACGGCGCTTTAGATACCGGGTCGGCACCAGGCATAAGATCAATGCCAAATTCTACTTCTCTGGCTGGAGGCAATCCAGGAATTTCAGCTGGAAAAACGCCCGGAAACTCACAAACCACTGGGATTTTGCTAATATTCGATGCTTCCTCATCATCCATGGCCGACACAGAGACTTGACAGAAAATTACTGACTTTTGGCTACAATCAAGAAGGACACGGTTCTGGGACATCGAGTCCATGCCTAGAATGATATCCAGCTTGGTTAAGGGCAGACATATTAAATTCACTTTGAATTCCCGCTCCAATACTCGAAGAGGGCAATCCAAGCACATCAAAGATGTAACCACAGCTGAATTTGTAGGGGTAGAAACAGACAATTTAAAAGGCATCTCAACAGCAGATAACTTTAATCTTTCCATGCAATTGACAGAAATAAAAGAGTGTGTAGCTCCACAGTCAAATAGAATACCACATGCAATGTCATTTATATGGCCAATACCTCGAATCAGCTCATCAGCCTCAGTCACCTCCTCTCGATCAAGAGTGTACACCTTCCCCTTCTGTAGTGGGCGACCATCACCAATCCTCTGCGCCCTAGTCACATTGGCTTCTTTCTTAACTGCGTTCTTTGGGCAGTTAGTTGCAACATGACCGGGTTGCCCACACTTGAAACAAGTGACACTTGGTTGATTCTGAGTCAAATTCCAGCATACTCCTCTATGATGCCTGCCACAATGAGGGCAAGGCGGAATAGGACCAGGTGAACTCCCCATAGGGCCTGCATAGGGGCCTTGTCGTTGCACCGCTCCCTTGCCCCTGATAGGACCACCACCTCTCTGCACAGTCTTGCTTTTATCTTCTGCCATTTTCCTCTTAAGCCCCTTCTCGTAAGTGCTCGCCATGTTGACCAAGCGGGTCAAATTGTCAATGTTGTGATACTCGCAAGAGAGGCGAATATCAGTCCTGAGTCCAGACTCAAACTGGATGCATTTGCCACGCTCACTGGCATCCCGATAGTCAGAGAATCGGATAAGATCTTCAAATCTAGCTGCATAATCCCCAACTGACATGGAGCCTTGAGTCAGTTGGAGAAAGGCAATCTCCTTTTCCCTTGTCACGTCCTCAGGGAAATACTTCCCTAGAAAGAGACCCTTGAATACTTCCCATGAAACCACCGGATTGGCTGCCTCCAATCCCCTCCTCTGTTGGTCCCACCAGTGCTCAGCCTCATTGGTTAGCATGAATTCCGCCAGTCGCACATGCTGCTCCATGGGTGGGTGAATAGAGCGAAGGATCTTCTCGATCTCCTGAATCCATCTCTGTGCTCCATCAGGGTCATTTCCACCCTCAAAACGAGGTGGATCATTCTTGCGGAACCTAGCCATCCAGTCAATCTCAACTGGAGCTGGTTGCATAGCGGCTGCAGCTGCTGTGGCTACTGCGGCTGCGGCAGCTGCCATCTGCTCTCCTTGCTGCTGCTGCATCTGTGACAGATGCTCCAGAATGGCTGCAAGCCCATCATTAGCAGCCCTCCTTCCAGCCATACTGCTTAACCAAAGAGAGCAGAAAAATAAGACTTAAATACTTAATGTATACAAAGTACTATAATCATACTACTAATTTCCTAAACTTTTACTATGAGCATTCATTACTCGCTAGGTGAGTAATCATGTGGAGTTTGCATAACTCCAAGGCCGAGGAGAAACTGCTCTGATACCATAATTGTAACACCCTATAATTAATTACCCTTAATTCCCCTTATATTAAAAATATGAACTTAAAAATTCATTTTTAAATTATAAAAATCAACCGTCAAACGGACGGAGTTTCGTTTGTTTATCGGACTTTTCCAAAAACTTTAACCTGATAAACGCATGTATATAATATCAACAATAGCCAGCAGGGCTCAAATATAACCATATGCAGCACATAGTTGCCCCATGGGCTCAAGTGTAAATCATTTTGTCAGAGTGACAGCAGAAATGCAGAGTATGCAAATCAAGAGGCCATATCTGCAACTATGCCCAAAACGAATCATAAACCATACACAAAAGAAACTATCCTAAGCCTCTCTCTCAAAAAGCATATACAGCCCATATACGTCAAATAGTATGGAGGCTTAGGCCAAAAGTAAATGTCTAAATCCCAACCCTACTCTCCCTGTGAGGGAGAGTAATCCTGCTCGGCCGATCCTGGTGTATACTCCAACTCAGTACCTGAAAAATGGTAAGGAGGTGAGTATTACACAATAAAATAGGGAAGCAGTCTCTATTATGCTATACTGAACCACCAGGCCAATCACATATAGTCAAATAAAGCACGTTTCACAATTAAGCACTCCCAATGAGAGGTATACACATATCATATTTATTTAGTTCATATTAAGCTATGCTAAGGCATAAATTCATAAATTCCATCTTGATTCAACAGTGCATTAATCATAAAACAATAATTGTTAAACCTTTTCCATTCAATTTACCATGTAGCCCACTTTAAATTTCAATTCTCTATATTATCATCATAATTCATTCTTTCTCTTCTCTTTCCTTTATTCCATTCATAAAATTTATTTCGAACCAATGTACTTCACCTCCACACCGGAAGGTACCTCATACATTTGAGCCTATGGGTACTTCACCTCCACACCGGAAGGTACCTCATACCATTGTACTTCACCTCCACACCGGAAGGTACCTCATACAATTTGGCCATTGGGTACTTCACCTCCACACCGGAAGGTACCTCATACCGTTGTACTTCACCTCCACACAAGAAGGTACCTCATACATTGTGGCCTATGGGTACTTCACCTCCACACCGGAAGGTACCTCATACCATTGTACTTCACCTCCACACCGGAAGGTACATCATACAATTTGGCCGGTGGGTACTTCACCTCCACGCCGGAAGGTACCTCATACACCACTAAATAATTCCGGATCTTTAAATCTTTGAATTTCGTTTCCAATCTCCTGGATTTTCATCAATTATTCATACCATTTTATTTTCATTTCCTAAAGTGTCATTTTTCTTAGTCTATATCAACATGTTCAATACCACTCATAATTTCCAGGCTCAATATAATTTAGCACAATGTTCTCCACTTAAATCAATTTCAAAATCACAATTGCAAATAACCTCACCTATCAATATTAAATCAAATATCAAGTCACATTTGCATATAACATCACATATCAATATACTTATAGGCATAATCACAGTGTAATATATTACTAACTATCCTAGGATTCCTAATCAAAACTAACAAACACCTCCTAGCAACCCAACATAAACATAATACAACCTACCCCCTAGAATAAGGTAACACAAACCTCCTTACCTCAAGCTCCTAGAGATAGAGAGAGAATGGGAGCCTTGGAACAAGCTTGAGAAATAGCCACAAATCAAATGGATAGGGAGGAACCTAAAATCAATACAATAAAGGGACAAATTGTTAAGCCTTTACCCCAAAATCATGAGGGAAATTCGTGCCCCATTCAAGGTCCCTCGAGGAGGATGATTAAAGCTTCATGGGAGGAAGAGGGAGAAAAAGATTCGAGTTCTAGGGAGAGAGAAATAGAAGAATCACAAACGCAAACACTTACTTGAAGCAACAAGGAAGGACTTGGGTGATGAAATTGGAGTGATTCCCTTGTGGATTGATCAATTGGAATGAGTGGATTAGTGCCCTAGGAGAGAGAGCTTCGATTATGGCAAGAAAGAACGCGTGCTGCACTTTATTATTTTCTGCATCTACAGCGTTTAATTGAGTATTACTCGATTAAATTTTCCCCCCCTTCAGGTCTTAATCGATTAAGCTGCAGCTTAATCGATTAAGTTGCAGGATTTTCAGCACCCCGACTTTGAACGGCCATAACTTCTTCGTTAACCGTTGGATCTTCCTCAAATTTTAAGGCAAGCTTCCCCACATATCCTAATTTACATCCAACGGTGGAATTTATGTTTTGAGCTACCAATCTTATTATTTTAATTTCCTAAGTTCCTATGTTTTAAACCTAAGAGTGCATGCAAATTTGGTTAAGTTTCTCACCTATGCTCTCATTTCTTCTACCCTAAGACCAACACAACATAAATTACAATATAAATAAAGTTTGGGATGTTACAGTGTTCATGGCTGTCCCAAAGCTGGTTTTATGATTAAAACATGGATTTTTTAAAGTGATGATTTTAAATTAAAAAGTTAGTTAAAGTAAAGAGTGTTTTTACCACATTTTCAGAGCTTTATTAAAGTGATCTTATAAAATCGTTTTGCTGTCCAGAATTACTTGGACTTTCCTTGTCACAATTAAAAATATTTTCATATGATTTAGAGTGAAGTTTTAAGTGGAAACTGATTTAAGAAAAGGTCGGATCGAAAATAGATATATTTTCAAAGTTTTCCCAACGAAAGAAAAAGACAAGTACTAAACCAAGAAAAGATTTTCTTGAATAAGTTAATGACGCAAATGTTTTATTTAATATGAGGAATGCTATAGAAAAGGGGTTGGGTGCAGCTGGCAGTTGGCAGCACATGGATTCGAAGAAGAACACACATGCAACAGCTGGACCTCATGTAACATCCCAAACTTTATTTTAAATTAGATTATTAATTAAAAACCTTAGAAAAATTGGAAAAGTGATTAAATGAGTTTTGGTAGATAGGTGAGTGGTGATTATAGGACCTAGGAGTTGTATAGAAGGCATTTATGGCTTTGGGCTGAGTCAAATAAGCGAGATCGGGAGTTAAATCGGCGTTTTCGATGTTAGAAATCGACCGAAAAGAGAAAATTAGAAATTTATTATAGGAAGCTAAGAAAATAAATTCCACCGTTGGATATGAATTTTATGGGGTGAAGAAGCTTGCCTAAAAATTTGGTCCCAATCCGACGGTTGACGAAAAAGTTACGGCGAATCGAAGGTTGGAAACCCTGGAACTCGCCCAGGCGCACCAGCCATGCGCCCAGGCGGGTGCACTGTTCATTGGTGCACCAGACAGTGAAAAACCCGCCCAGGCGAGGCACCAACTCGCCCAGGCGAGCCAAAATCCACACCAGCCGCACCAGCTTGCACATTGGCGCACCAGAAATCCCTCCTGACTGCACCATTTTTCTTTCTGGCGCATCAGCCATGCACCAGCTTGGTGCTGGTGCTGAATCTCCCGCCCAGGCGAGGCACCAACTCGCCCAGGCGTGCCCCAGGCGCATCAGATGCACCATGACACACGATCTGGCGCGCCAGACTCCACCAGATGCACCTGACGCGTGCGCCAGCTCTCCCTGGTGCACAGCCCTCGCCCAGGCGCGCCAATGATCCGCCCAGGCGCGCGCGACCAGCAGCACCAGATCTGGTGCGTTGGATCTAAACTTGGGCACCAAGTTGCCCAGCCCCAGCCGTCCGATCCTCCTTCTCATGGCATAAAACAAACACCCAACAACAAGAACACCAATCATTCCTCACATTCCATCATCAACATCATCTCTTCACCCATTTTCTCTCCATCTCCAGCACACTCCCAAACCCAAAATCAAACACACCCACCAAGTCTTGCACCATGGAAGTTGGATGAGAGCTCATTCCTCCCTTCTCCCTTGATTCACGAATTACTCCCTCCTTCCATTCTTCTTGGTTTTCAATTTCCACCATTGTTGGGGTAAGTCAAACTTCATGCCATATATTAATTTCCTTTCCATTCCAACTTTCCTTAGTTCCTTGAAATTGAGTTTAAATCCTTAGGGTTCTTGCACTCATGAATTTATAGGACTTTGTTTCATGCCTCCAATCAAAACCAAGTCAAGGGCAAGGAACTCACATACCAAGGATCAAGAAGCTAGAGCTTGAATTCATCATCACCTCTTAAGAAGGTAAGAGGGTTTGTATTACCTTAGCTTAGGGAGTAGATTCTCTTTAGTTATAGTGATGGCTAGGGGTAGAGAGGGAGTGTAGCATAAAACCTTAGGGTATTTGACAATAAAAATAAAGGAAATAATTGATGGAGAATAAAAATAATAATTAGTGTAAATTGGTGAGAATAAATGTATAAATGAAAATAAAAGAAATAATTAATGAAGGATAGGAGGAGAAACTAGTGAAATTTGTGAGAACAAACGTATAAATGACCATGGATAGAAAGGAAGTGATGGACTAAGTAGATATATAATTTGAGGGTAATGAGAGTAACTAGTTGATGAATCATAAGGAAAATTAAAAAGGAAATTAAGAGTGGATAATGGAGCGAAAATAATTAGAGACTCGGGATAAGCTTGAAAAGATATGGAGGTTGTGAAAGGAATGAAACATTATATTGATGGGATAACCATGAGATAGGTAAAGAAAAGGGAAAGTAATGATGGACTGGTTCTAATTCGGAAAGATGACAGAATAAATGCATGGAAAGTATAGAAGAATGTATGTTAAGAGGAATCGATAAATGAATACTAGAGTAAAATGTTGATTTAATGCTAAGTAAATAATGTGAGTGATAAATGTGTGTAAAAAGGGGATTAATAACGATAAGGGCATTTGTGGCTAAAATGGACTATGAGTGCTAAAGTGTGCAATGAATTGAATAGAAATAATATAGGGAATGAGATGAAAGTGAGTGAATACTTGAACAATGGAATTATATGGTTAATGTGAGAAGGACCCACCTATTGAGGTGTGAATATAGGAATGTGAAAGGGTGAATTTATGATGTGAATAATGATTAATGTATAATGACCCTCCCAAAGAGAGTGAGAATGTGATAGTGTATATAATGGACCCTCCATAGCGGAGCGTGTATATAATGGACCCTCCATAGCGGAGCGTGTATATAATGGACCCTCCATAGCGGAGCGTGTATATAATGGACCCTCCATAGAGGAGAATGTATATAATGGACCCTCCATAGCGGAGCGTGTATATAATGGACGCTCCATTACGGAGCGTGATTGATGGACCCTCCATATAGGAGTGGATATGTATATGATATGGACCCTCCCTATGGGAGCGTGATAATGTATATAATGGACCCTCCATAGCGGAGCGTGTATATAATGGACCCTCCATTACGGAGCGTGATTGATGGACCCTCCATATAGGAGTGGATATGTATATGATATGGACCCTCCCTATGGGAGCGTGATAATGTATATAATGGACCCTCCATAGCGGAGCGTGTATATAATGGACCCTCCATTACGGAGCGTGATTGATGGACCCTCCATATAGGAGTGGATATGTATATGATATGGACCCTCCCTATGGGAGCGTGATAATGTATATGATGGACCCGCCTATATGGCGTGAGTAGATGTGATTAGAACCCGCCCTTGCGGTGTGTGAATAAATGGAAAATAATACCCACCGAAAGGTGTGGGAATGAATGGAAAGTTTGGAAAGACTTGAAAAGCATAGGGAAAGTACGTAACTGAAATTACAAGAAAATGTTGAGTCGGATAAAAAGGAAAGTGAAGTAGTATGTGATTTTGATAGTATGGAGTAGGGTAGGTCCTTGGTTTATTACTATGCTTTTGTAGAAGCTATATTTCTAAGTTCTGTGTAATGCTACCCTTCTTGATATATTTTTTACAGGTACAGAAGCGGAGCATGCACTAGTCGTGGCCGAGCAGGACGTGGAGTGTGAATATTAGGGGTGTAATATTATGTTATTCTAGCAATGAAAACTTTAGCTTTTGATGTATATAATTATGATGCATTATCTTTTGGGGAAATCAAACCACTTTATAACTTGAATATTATTTTGGAGACAATGTTCTCGAATGTATTGAACTGAATTGTATTTTGCCCTGTTGGCATACTGTTGATTATGTGAAATTGATATCACAGGTTTTCAAGGCAAACTATTATTTTTGCAATGTCCATAAAACAAAGGAAACTCTGTCCGTTTTGACAGAGATTTTTATAAGTTTAAATGGTTTTAAAAAGAAATTTTCAAGTCACTAATTAAATCGGGGTCATTAGAGTATTAATTAAGATAGGGTGTTACATTTATGGTATCAGAGCAGTTTTTCCTCGGCCCTTGGAGTTAATCATTACTCCAGTGGTTACTCACCGAGCGAGTAATCGATAATTATAGTTTAGAGTCTAGAGTCTATTGATAGGATGATTATACTATTAATTATGCTGTTAAGCATTAAATGTCGGCCTTATGCATGACTAAACAGAATGGCTGATAGACGGGTCGATAATGACGGGATCCGCGCTATTCTGGAACATCTGGTACAGATGCAACAGGATCAGGCTGCTAATATGGCGCAAATGCACCATAACCAGGGGGAGAACATAGCAGCAGCCGCAGCAGCAGCAGCACCAGCACCAGTTGCAGCAATGAATCCTCAACCCCCAACTCCAGTTGCTATTGACTGGTTAGCACGATTCAGAAAGAACGAGCCTCAAAAGTTTGAAGGAGGATTCAATCCCGATGGGGCACAGCTTTGGTTGCAGGAGATCGAAAAGATCCTTAATACCATGGCACCACCGGAAGGACAGAAGGTTCTGGTAGCACAATACATGTTGACTAGCGAAGCAGAACACTGGTGGCAACAGATGCGGAGGGGTTTGGAGGCGAACAATCAGGAAATCACTTGGGATTTGTTTAAGATCCGATTTCTGGAAAAGTATTTTCCTGAGGATGTCCGCAGAGAAAAGGAGATCGCCTTTCTGCAGCTTGTGCAAGGGGATCTGAGCGTCGGGGAGTATGCTGCTAAGTTTGAAGATCTGATCCGATATGCCGGAAGCTACAGAGATGCTGATGAAAGGACTAAATGCATCAAATTCGAGACAGGACTTCGTTCGGAGATTAAGATGGCCTTTGAGTATTAGAACATTGAAAATCTGTCTCAGCTGGTTAATATGACCAGTACTTATGAAAAGAGTAGGAAGCATAGGGCGAAAGAGAAAGTTAAGAGTGGGCAGAAGGCAGGAGGTCCAATCAGAAATGATGGACCAACACAAAAATCAAGCCCTTATGTTGTTCCCCACAACAAGGCAGCTGTCCCAAGAATTATGGGCAAGAGTGAGACTGTTGTGGACACTCCTCCATCATGTCCACATTGTGGAAAGCAACATAGTGGAGAGTGCTGGTTCTGGAACCAAACTAGAAGAAGTTTTAGTTGTTTTGTGTACGGACAACCCGGACACTATGCTGCCAATTGTCCCAAGAATACTATGAAGAAAGAGGTGAATACAGCTAGAGCCCATCCAGTAGGAGCAAGACGATCTATCCAGAGAGGAAAGGTACTCACTTCAAAAGGGAAGGAAGTGGGAAATGCAGGCAAACCAATCTGAGGTAAACGCTGAGTCTTTAACACTCTCTAGGAGACGATGTTTAGTGACTGAGTCACATGCTTATATGTTTCCCTTAAATACATGAATGGAAATGAAGCTGCTCCATATTAGAAATCCCCTATGAGTCTTAGGTGTTGATCTGTAATGATCGGAAACCTCTTTAGTGAAAACTTAGGAAAGCATGTGCTATTTAGAGCCTTGATCCCTAATATATGAATAAAGAGTTATGTAATTTAAGAAAAATGCATAGATACCACTACACTTATTAGGAAGAAATCAGAAAGAATAAAGTGCTAAGTTTTGAATGCTAAGTAGAAAGTAACAAGACTCTGTGATAATGTCGTTGTTTAATAGAATGTAAGATTAGAGCTGACCACTCTGCTCCTACATCTGTTAAATGATGATGCTATCAGCAAAACCGCCGATGATGTGCTGTTAACGGACGTAAGATTAGGGTCGGTCGCCTCGATCTTTGCATCTATTAACGGACGATGTCATGGCAAACTTCTTATTAAAGTGAGAAATTAATTGCGATAGGAATTCTGCGAATACAAAGATCCATTAGTGGGATAAACACTAGCTTGGATGGTGTTCTTCCCAGAATTCCTTACGCCTAATCGAGTATTAGACTCACAGCGAAGCTTATGGATAAGAGTTTTTAGCTACACAAAACCCCCGGGATCTCACCAAGATCCCTGAACGAACAAACGTAAGAGAAACCAATCTTAAAAATTGTGTGAAGGAGCCACACAAAAACTCAGTTAGCTTGATTCGAGTTCGTACTCCCATTGAGTACAAGAACTTAAGGGTATACGGGTACGAAGGAGTATGCCTATGACAAGTGGGGGAGTAGACCAAAGGGAAGTAAGTATTGTAGTCGAAGGACCCTGCATTGGGATGGTTCTCCATTAAAGGAATCGAACGGAATTTCGGGGACGAAATTCCAATAAGTGGGGGAGAATTGTAACATCCCAAACTTTATTTTAAATTAGATTATTAATTAAAAACCTTAGAAAAATTGGAAAAGTGATTAAATGAGTTTTGTTAGATAGGTGAGTGGTGATTATAGGACCTAGGAGTTGTATAGAAGGCATTTATGGCTTTGGGCTGAGTCAAATAAGCGAGATCGGGAGTTAAATCGGCGTTTTCGATGTTAGAAATCGACCGAAAAGAGAAAATTAGAAATTTATTATAGGAAGCTAAGAAAATAAATTCCACCGTTGGATATGAAGTTTATGGGGTGAAGAAGCTTGCCTAAAAATTTGGACCCAATCCGACGGTTGACGAAAAAGTTACGGCGAATCGAAGGTTGGAAACCCTGGAACTCGCCCAGGCGCACCAGCCATGCGCCGAGGCAGGTGCACTGTTCATTGGTGCACCAGACAGTGAAAAACCCGCCCAGGCGAGGCACCAACTCGCCCAGGCGAGCCAAAATCCGCACCAGCTTGCACATTGGCGCACCAGAAATCCCTCCTGACCGCACCATTTTTCTTTCTGGCGCATCAGCCATGCACCAGCTTGGTGCCGGTGCTGAATCTCCCGCCCAGGCGAGCCACCAGCTCGCCCAGGCGCGCCCCAGGCGCATCAGACGCACCATGACACACGATCTGGTGCGCTAGACTCCACCAGATGCACCAGACGCGTGCGCCAGCTCTCCCTAGTGCACAGCCCTCGCCCAGGCGCGCCAATGATCCGCCCAGGCGCGCGCGACCAGCAGCACCAGATCTGGTGCGTTGGATCTGAACTTGGGCACCAAGTTTCCCAGCCCCAGTCGTCCGATCTTCCTTCTCATGGTATAAAACAAACACCCAACAACAAGAACACCACTCACTCCTCACATTCCATCATCAACATCATCTCTTCACCCATTTTCTCTCCATCTCCAACACACTCCCAAACCCAAAATCAAACACACCCACCAAGTCTTGCACCATGGAAGTTGGATGAGAGCTCATTCCTCCCTTCTCCCTTGATTCACGAATTACTCCCTCCTTCCATTCTTCTTGGTTTTCAATTTCCACCATTGTTGGGGTAAGTCAAACTTCATGCCATATATTAATTTCCTTTCCATTCCAACTTTCCTTAGTTCCTTGAAATTGAGTTTAAATCCTTAGGGTTCTTGCACTCATGAATTTATAGGACTTTGTTTCATGCCTCCAATCAAAACCAAGTCAAGGGCAAGGAACTCACATACCAAGGATCAAGAAGCTAGAGCTTGAATTCATCATCACCTCTTAAGAAGGTAAGAGGGTTTGTATTACCTTAGCTTAGGGAGTAGATTCTCTTTAGTTATAGTGATGGCTAGGGGTAGAGAGGGAGTGTATCATAAAACCTTAGGGTATTTGACAATAAAAATAAAGGAAATAATTGATGGAGAATAAAAAGAATAATTAGTGTAAATTGGTGAGAATAAATGTATAAATGAAAATAAAGGAAATAATTAATGAAGGATAGGAGGAGAAACTAGTGAAATTTGTGAGAACAAACATATAAATGACCATGGATAGAAAGGAAGTGATGTACTAAGTAGATATATAATTTGAGGGTAATGAGAGTAACTAGTTGATGAATCATAAGGAAAATTAAAAAGGAAATTAAGAGTGGATAATGGAGCGAAAATAATTAGAGACTCGGGATAAGCTTGAAAAGATATGGAGGTTGTGAAAGGAATGAAACATTATATTGATGGGATACCATGAGATAGGTAAAGAAAAGGGAAAGTAATGATGGACTGGTTCTAATTCGGAAAGATGACAGAATAAATGCATGGAAAGTATAGAAGAATGTATGTTAAGAGGAATCGATAAATGAATACTAGAGTAAAATGTTGATTTAATGCTAAGTAAATAATGTGAGTGATAAATGTGTGTAAAAAGGGGATTAATAACGATAAGGGCATTTGTGGCTAAAATGGACTATGAGTGCTAAAGTGTGCAATGAATTGAATAGAAATAATATAGGGAATGAGATGAAAGTGAGTGAATACTTGAACAATGGAATTATATGGTTAATGTGAGAAGGACCCACCTATTGAGGTGTGAATATAGGAATGTGAAAGGGTGAATTTATGATGTGAATAATGATTAATGTATAATGACCCTCCCAAAGAGAGTGAGAATGTGATAGTGTATATAATGGACCCTCCATAGCGGAGCGTGTATATAATGGACCCTCCATAGCGGAGCGTGTATATAATGGACCCTCCATAGCGGAGCGTGTATATAATGGACCCTCCATAGAGGAGAATGTATATAATGGACCCTCCATAGCGGAGCGTGTATATAATGGACGCTCCATTACGGAGCGTGATTGATGGACCCTCCATATAGGAGTGGATATGTATATGATATGGACCCTCCCTATGGGAGCGTGATAATGTATATAATGGACCCTCCATAGCGGAGCGTGTATATAATGGACCCTCCATTACGGAGCGTGATTGATGGACCCTCCATATAGGAGTGGATATGTATATGATATGGACCCTCCCTATGGGAGCGTGATAATGTATATAATGGACCCTCCATAGCGGAGCGTGTATATAATGGACCCTCCATTACGGAGCGTGATTGATGGACCCTCCATATAGGAGTGGATATGTATATGATATGGACCCTCCCTATGGGAGCGTGATAATGTATATGATGGACCCGCCTATATGGCGTGAGTAGATGTGATTAGAACACGCCCTTGCGGTGTGTGAATAAATGGAAAATAATACCCACCGAAAGGTGTGGGAATGAATGGAAAGTTTGGAAAGACTTGAAAAGCATAGGGAAAGTACGTAACTGAAATTACAAGAAAATGTTGAGTCGGATAAAAAGGAAAGTGAAGTAGTATGTGATTTTGATAGTATGGAGTAAGGTAGGTCCTTGGTTTATTACTATGCTTTTGTAGAAGCTATATTTCTAAGTTCTGTGTAATGCTACCCTTCTTGATATATTTTTTACAGGTACAGAAGCGGAGCATGCACTAGTCGTGGCCGAGCAGGGGCACACTCCACAACGTGGAGTGTGAATATTAGGGGTGTAATATTATGTTATTCTAGCAATGAAAACTTTAGCTTTTGATGTATATAATTATGATGCATTATCTTTTGGGGAAATCAAACCACTTTATAACTTGAATATTATTTTGGAGACAATGTTCTCGAATGTATTGAACTGAATTGTATTTTGCCTCGTTGGCATACTGTTGATTATGTGAAATTGCTATCACAGGTTTTCAAGGCAAACTATTATTTTTGGAATGTCCATAAAACAAAGGAAACTCTGTCCGTTTTGACAGAGATTTTTATAAGTTTAAATGGTTTTAAAAAGAAATTTTCAAGTCACTAATTAAATCGGGGTAATTAGAGTATTAATTAAGATAGGGTGTTACACCACACATACACACATATGCATATGCACATAGTCATACATATACACATACACATTCATACATGCATTTTTATTTTTTCACTAATTAAATTTCTATTTAATCCTAAGCATATACGCACATAGTCATGCATAGAAAATAATCCTTTTCCATCATAAAATGACCCACACAAAAATCACAAATATTTTTATAAAAATATCAAACACATAGACTCTTTCCAAAAACTCAATTTTTAAACTTTTGACATTATTTCAGGAAATCATTTCTTTAAAGTCCCTCTTTACCTTGAAAACGTTAATTAGGAAATTTATTTAAGAAAATATTCGTTCAAAAACATTTTTCTCAAAAATTAAATCTCTTTAGTATTTTAAATTAATACGAGGAATTTGCGGGGTGTTACACCTTGTGCTGATCAAGGGTTTTATTTTGGACTTTTAAGCGTATAATATTTTTTTTTGAAATCAAACTAACTCATGATTTATAAATATTTTATTAAATGATGTAATGAATGAACTGAATTATATTTTTGGCTCTACTGGTCTACTGCTGTTTAAACGAAAGTTTTTACGAAGGTCAAATAGGAAATGTATATTTTGGAATGTCCCTAAAACAAAGTAAACTTCGTCCGATTTTGCGAAGATTTTTAATAAGTAATGTATGTAATCGAGAGTTTTAATGAGTAACTAAGAATAGTTAAAATAATTTTCAAATAATCAATTCTAATCGGGATAATTAGTGTTAATTAAGATAGAGTGTTACAATTTTGATCCATTCAAAGACGAACAATTACATTAATTTTAACTAATTTTTATAAGGATTTAGCTAATGATTAAAAAATCTAAAAATATTAACTTAATATTGAAAAACCATAATTTTGAATCTTACTCTAACACCTAGGGCAACCATAACAAAGTTTTGAGAAAGTCTGGTGGAAAGTTTTAACATTAAATTTTTCACCAAACTTTTTCAAGACTATATTAATCTTCAAAATCGGGTAGAAAGTATTAAGTTGAATATGTAAAATAAAAGATTCAACTTAAAACTATGTAGGATCCAATTTTTTGTCATTCTTTCTTTTTACTTTATAATATTAATAGTAATAATAATTAATAAATAAATAATAATAACAATAAATTAATAATAAATAATAATAAAAAAATAATAATATTTTTTTAATTAATAAAAATAATATTCCTAAATATATATTTTTTTCTTTTAGTCTTAATTATATTATCTTGTTATAGAAAAATAAATAAATAAAATACATATTTTTATATTAAACAAATAAATTAGTAATTTCAAATAAAGAACCGTTGAAGAAACGTTCCATTGCATATTCAAAATTATTCATTATTATTTTGTATTTTTTTTCATGCACTTTATAATTTTTAGTAGCTATTATTAACTTCAGTTATTGTAATGTATACTTTTATTCAATTTTAATATTTAAATATTATTTAAGATTATTTTTTATAAATTATAGGTAATTAATATTATTAAAATTATAATAAAAAATTATTGAAATGAAATTGTGCATAAAAAATAACGTTGATGCATTAGTTTGGTGATATATTAAAACTCTGCTGAGGATGAAAAATATGAAAAGTCTGATATTTATAATTTTTTTTATCTTATTTAATAAAGGATTACTTAACAACAAAATCATTTTCCCCTCTCGAAAACCCTTCTGCTCACTCTCTCTCACTCTCTCTACCACAACGGAGACAGAGGGTCTCTGCACCACAGTAAAGCTTGTGGGTACACCCCCTTTCTCTCTCTATCTCTTATTTTATTCTTTTTTTCTTATCTTTTTTCTACTCTTTTTTTGTTTTGGTCAATTCATTTGGTTTGCTTTGAAGCTGTGCTGAAATTGTAGGGTTTTTGTCTGTTGTCTCTGTGTGTGATTTATTGAATTTCTTTGGTCAAGAATCGATGATCGTTTTATTTCTGATTTTTTTTAATCAGTCTCTGTGTAGGAAATTTCTGTGTTTTGCCTTCCTGCTATTCTGTGATGATTGTCATGTTTTTGCTTTAAGCTACAGTTCAGTTCACTTTGGGATTTAGAGTAATCAATGTATAACCCGAATTTTTTGTCGCCTTTTATTACGGGTAAGGATTAATGTTTTGGGTTAATTGCATATTTGATCGCCAAATTTCATCAATTTGGCGAATTTGGTTTCCATTCTTTTAATTTGGGGATTTTAATCTCTCAATCTTTAATTCGTGGCCAATTTTGTCCTTTTGTTAAGATCTAATCCAAGGTAACGGTGCTGACATCGCTAAAGTTAGGACATGTGTCAGCACATAGTTGTCCTACGTGTAATTTCGTTTAATTAATTTAATTGAAAATAAGGCTTAATTGCACTTTTGGTCCCATAATTTGATCAATTTGGCAAATTTAGTCCCTTTTCTATTAATTTGGCCAATTTAGTACCTCAATTTTTCATTTGTGGTCAATTTGTTCTTCAATTGAAATGCCCACTGACAGTATACACGTGGCTAATGTATGGACACGTGTCTAATGAGTACACCAAAAGTGAAATTAAGCATTATTTTTTATTAAATTTTAATTTTTTAATTATATTAATTAAAAGAAATTACATGTGAGACAACTAGGTGCTGACAAGTGTCCTAGCGTTAGCCACGTCAACACCGTTACTTTGGATTTTAACAGAAGGACCAAATTGGTCACGAATTGGAACTTGTGGGGCTAAATTTGCCAAATTAAAAGAAGGGGGATTAAATTTGCCAACTTGATGAAATTGAGGAACCAAAAATACAATTAAGCCTAATGTTTATCATTTGGTCTTGGATTGAAAATTTGTGGATGGAATAGTGTGTAGGTCAGAAGTCATATAGAGTCTATCCGATGATTAACAGTGTATATAATAAGTCTTCTAATAATAAAAATGTGCATAATGTAAAGATGTTTTATCTGCCTATTGTGGTTAGAGGCTGAGCTGAGGGTTTTGAAGTTAACCTTTTGTATTGAAGTTCCATTTGTTTTTAAAATTGTGTATGAGAATGGTGAATAATCAATGAACACCACGTCTGTTATATAATGTATGATTTGACCGGCATCAATTTTCTTCACTAGTGGTGCTGTTTATGTAGTAGCATTGGGTGGTGAAGTGTGTAAGTTTTGATGAATCAATTTTGTTCACTGGGCTTGAAATTTTCATAGTTGTAAATATTAAAGCAATGCAAATGTAATGAGTTGCTTTGTATTCCAATGTGAGTTTTGGTATTTGGACTTCAATCCTCTTTTTAATTGTAATCATGTTATCCTCCGATTTGGTTTGGTTATTGCATGATGCATGTCTTAAAAAAGACAGACATGTTGGTCTTCATTGTTGTCTGTTGAGTTGGTCTTAATTCCTTTTTATTTTTTTCTGTGTAGTGCTTTTGAGGTGCACAAGTCATGTTTGGACGTGGGCCAAGGAGAAGCGATAACACCAAGTATTATGATACTCTTGGTGTTTCAAAAACTGCCAGTGAAGATGAACTCAAGAAGGCTTACAAAAAGGCAGCAATGAAGAACCATCCAGATAAGGGTGGGGATCCTGAGAAGGTAAGCCCCATGGTCACTGTGACTTCATTGCATTTTCATTGTACCATACAAATGCCACTCTCTTATGATAGGATCAACTTTCTGAATCTGACTTCTGACTTCTGACTTCAGGTTGACTATATGCTTGAATTGTAAACATTTTGGATTAGTGTTTGAACACTTACATCCTGTAGGGAAAAGAAATTAAGATGAATCAGTTGCCTGTTTCTCTTTCTCTGTATGCATATCAGCATATGTATGAAGTGTGTTGTTCTTATGGGATGCACTTTCTTTTCATCATAGTTATTTCCTAACCTTGGATGTAAATCACCAGAGAATGCTACATTCTTAATGTGTACTCATTTCTAGCTGTTCCCATAGTTACTGATTCTTTCAGCATTGTGCTGTCGCGTCATGTTTTCATGGAGCGGTCTGTCGCAGCCACTATTTTCGCTTATTATGGGTGCTATGCTATCGTGGCCTGTCATGGGAGCTTTCTGATTGAAATCCTGACTTTCCCCATTTTTAAGCGGTTTTATACATTTCTTCCCCCTTTTTGTTGACATTTTAGACATTTCTTGATTTTTTGCACTTCTTTGAATCAGATATGTTTTAGGGATAGAAACCCATCTCTTCTTTTGATCATTTGCGCCGCCCCCCACCTTCGACTTGTCATACCAAACCTTAACTTTTCGGAAGCCCATTGTTTTTCTTTCTAAGGGTGGCCATTTTCCGTTGTGGGTTTGTGGCCTCTTTATGTTCTTCCCTGTCCCCATTTGAAATTCTTATCTGTTCTTCTGTATATTTTAATCTTAATTCCTTGGAGGCTTAAACTTATTTAACATATATTGAATTTGAATGTTTAGTGATCTTTGATTAAAGAATTATGAATTTTTCTTTAATTTTTGGTATTTTTGTTTTAGCATTTATTTATGAATTTTAGTTCTCGGCCCCCATTTTTTGTTCCGACGGGGTTCAGTCGGAACATTTTCCGACACCCCTGAGTCAGAAAATGGATATTTCCAACTTAGGGGTGTCTGAAAACATTCCAACTGAACCCCATCGGAAAAAAATGGGGGCTGGGGATCAAAAAAAGGGGCTGAGAACTTACACTCTTCATTTATCTTATACCTATAATCTTTATATAGCCCCGATCCTACTATTACTATCCACTATCTGCTATCATGTTATAGTGTCTTTGGGGTCGGCCACTATGTTATTGATAACCATGGATGTACTTGAATTTTGTTTCTCCTGTAATACTTAATATCTGGTTTTTATATCAGTTCAAGGAGTTATCTCAAGCTTATGAAGTTTTAAGTGACCCTGAAAAAAGAGAACTGTATGATGAATATGGTGAAGATGCTCTTAAAGAGGGAATGGGAGGTGGAGGCGGCCCAGGTCATAATCCATTTGATATATTTGAAACATTTTTTGGTGGAGGCGGCTTTGGTGGTGAGAGGCTCAGTTTTTTGTTTATGTTATGTTATATCATTTTGATTTATAATTTTATAAATCATCCTGGAATATTGATCACCTCTATTGTTATTATCCTTTAGGCGGTCATAGTTCAAGAGGGAGAAGGCAGAAGCGTGGTGAAGATGTGGTGCATGCTATGACGGTTTCCTTGGAGGACGTGTATAGTGGCACAACAAAGAAACTATCGATTTCTCGAAATATATTATGCAAAAAATGTAAAGGGTATGTTCTTATCTTGGACTCTTGGATTATTATAGATCCAATTCTTTTAGAGAACACGATCCAATGTCCCTTTTTCATTTTATTCTAGGCTAGGATATTTATGTTCATATCTCAGCTCAGCTGTATGAAACTCTGAATATTTCTCCTCCTCTGATGGAAAAGGAAATCATAGTAGGTTGATGCCTGGACCAAATTTTTTTTAACTAATTAACCTTATTCATATTTCTATTACTGTAATGTTACCTGTGGCATCCCATTGGAGAAGAGATTGATGTTTGGATTGTGGCCAATGCATGAATAGGTATGTGTTCATTGTCATGGAATTTATATAATGGGGCTAAATGGAAAAAATGTTCTATTAATGAATGCTATCAGTTAATTTGGTCAGCTTCATAGATATATTATATTCTACATTAAGATAAACTGTTAATATGTAAAATCCTTTATGGTAAAAACATGTGAAAACTGGAAAGTATGTGAAAAACAACTAGCATATTGATAGTGACTTGGGGTGAAGCATGTTGGTTCATGTCAGTCTTATTCAATTTACTTGCTCACTTGGCGCTTTGTTGTTTCTTATTATTTTAAGCAGTGTAACATTATAGGTCCTAAAAGATTTAACTTGCAATTTTTAATAATTTAGGAAAGGTTCTAAAAGTGGAACAGCTGGGAGATGTTATGGATGCCAAGGCACAGGTATGAAGATTACAACAAGGCAAATTGGACTGGGCATGATTCAACAAGTGCAACATGTTTGTCCTGAATGCAGAGGAACTGGTAATGGAACCTTTCTGTTTTCACAGCCGTTGTCTTGTGAGTATCTCTCTGGTTTTGTTTCCTCCTGCTCATTTGTCATTAATTGGCCCAGGTGAACACATTAACGAGAGAGATAGATGCACTCAGTGCAAGGGGAACAAGGTGACCCAGGAAAAGAAGGTGCTGGAGGTGATTGTTGAGAAAGGGATGCAGCAGGGTGATAAGATTGTGTTTGAAAGTCAAGCTGATGAAGCTGTAAGTAGAACTTATGGCTTTTTTGGATCTGGCATTTTTGTTTATAGTTTAATAAACTAATTCTTGGCAAAGACAACCTGGATTTTCACGCTTGTGTCATATTCATAGTTGTTTCTAAATTCGTGACCTGTTCATACTTGTTGCAGCCCGACACAATCACAGGAGACGTTATTTTCGTTATACAAGTAAAGGAGCACCCAAGGTTCACAAGGAAGCAAGATGACCTCTATATTGAGCACAGCCTCAATTTAACTGAGGCACTTTGTGGCTTCCAGTTTGTTTTGACCCACTTGGATGGTAGGCAACTTTTGATCAAATCAAACCCCGGGGAAGTTATCAAACCAGGTAATGAAGAAATTTCACAAAGTATCTGTTGCTGGAATTTCATTCATTCAATACATTCCACTTCCTCATTTATAAAGTTCAATTTTGCAACATAGGCCAACATAAAGCAATAAATGATGAGGGAATGGCAAATCAGGACAGGCCTTTCATGAAGGGCAGCCTTTACATATTGTTCAAAGTCGAGTTCCCAGACTCTGGGTCTCTTTCCCCAGATCAGTGCCGGTTATTAGAAACCATATTGCCTCAGAAGTCAAGAAAGCAGTCGACTGATAAGGAGCTGAATGAATGCGAGGAGACAACTTTGCATGATGTTAACATTGAGGAGGAGATGAAACGTAAGAAGCAACAACGATACTATGAGGAGGCATACAATGAAGATTGTGATGAGGATGATGATGATGAGCCATCCATGCAGCATGTGCAATGTGCTCAACAGTAGTAGAATTTAAGTTGGTTATCTCCCTATACAATGTTATGCACTGCTATTTTTTGTTTGCTTGATGCAGTTATATAACTGCTAATTTATCTTTATGGTTTGTTTGCCTTAAGATGTTATTTAATTTACAGTTTCCGGAAGACTTGTAGTTGACTTAAATTTTACTATGATATTAGTATATGAAACTTAAATACTTTTAGGTAAAATGTGTGCTGTTTGGCTCTTTAGATTTTGGTTAATCCTCCCACTGGTTTGGGGTGATTAAATTTTTTCTTCAATTGGATTAATTTGTAAATTTTGTCAAGTTGCTAAAAACCAGAGACAGATACATTAGCAATTGAGAACTCTGGAGTGAAAAGAGAAGTCGCTCAGCAATCAAAAACCTAATCATTTGTTAAAGATTATGAGTCGTTTTCCTGATACCAGAAATCGGTCAAGTATTGAAGAGGTTCCTTGTAATCTTGCACAGGTAAAGTATAAGTTTGCAAAAAACTACAAGCTTTTATGAAAATAGTAGTTTCTCTTAATCCCTACGCTTCAACTGTTATTTCGAAAAACCAGTGGAATATTCTGGTTTCATTAATTTCATTAACTTCACCGAAAATCCTTGAGTCTGTTTGCAGTAATGTTACTCGTCTGTTAATATTTGGTTTGTCTGATGTGAAATATGAATATTCACATAATATTACTCGTCTGTTATGTTTTAGTTTATGGAGGGGAATGATCTCCACAAACCTTAAACGAGGTTTATGTATTGTCTCGGATTAGGATTCTCTAACATTAAATTTTCATAACTTCGATGACTTCATCCTTTATTTAGAAATAATTTATTTTATTTTATTAATTAAACTAAATGTGAAAATGAAGAGAGAGAATTTTATTTTTAAATAAAGGATGAAGTCATTGAAGTTATGAAATTTGAAGTCAGAGAATCCAAATCCGTATGGTCTCCGCAAAATCTTAATGCCATCGGGAACTGAGCACTAGTATGCTCCTTTAGGGCATCCACATTAGTGAACCCAAAAGTGGGTCTTAATGTGGGTCCCACGATTATTTTATTACTTTTTACATTTACCAATGGTTAAACAACGTACCTAATTTTTCACTCCATCCCTAAACTCAACTTTCATTCTTAAATGGGTCCCACAACCTACCCCACACTCTTAATATAAATATAATTATATGCATAAATATAAATATAAGGGCTAATAATTTTTATTTTTTTTAAATTGAATTATCACTACTATATAAGTTATATATATATATAACACGTTTAATTTTTTTAAAAATTTATATATATATATATTCCACGTTAATTTGTTTTTTATTTTATAAACTTTAATTTTTTTAAATATATATATATATATATATATATATATATATATATATATATAAATTCGCATAACATTTTCTTAATAAAACATTAAACATCTTTCAAAAGACATAATTTTATTACAAGAAGATAATCATACATTCATGCTTAAATTAAAAAACATTAAACATAATATCAAAAGACATTAACATACATTAAAAATATCATTACAACATATCATTCAAATACTCTCCGGTGGTAGGTTATTCCTATTTTTCCATATATGCTGTATCAAGTCTGCTTGAAGTTGGTGATGGGTTTGTCGATGATGAAGTTCTGCTCTATTGTTCAGATACACTTCAAATTCGGGACGAGGATATTCTTGTGGTGGTAAGATGTTATGGTTCATGCTGTGATATTCAAAATTACCAGTGTATCCATCTCTTTCATCTTCCACAATTATGTTATGCAAGATGATGCACGTATAAATTATACGCTTCAGTGCATCAATGTGCCATTTTTGAGCTGGGTAACGGATAATTGCAAATCTTTGTTGAAGTACTCCAAATGCTCGTTCGATATCTTTTCTTACGCTGGCCTGGCGCTCTGAAAATAATACTCTCTTCTCTCCTTGTGGCATGGGGATCCCCTTGACAAATGTAGCCCACTCGGGATAGATTCCATCAGCTAGATAGTACCCCAGACTGTAGTTAGTTCCATTCACAGTATAATTTATTGTAGGAGCTCGGCCTTCCAAGACATCGTTAAACACATCTGATTGGTTTAAGACATTGATATCATTGTTTGAACCTGCAACACCAAAAAATGCATGCCAGATCCATAGGTCTTGTGAAGCAACTGCTTCAAGCATAATGGTAGGTTTGCCATGATCACCTCTACTAAACTGACCTTTTCATCCTACTGGACAATTTTTCCATTCCCAATGCATGCAATCAATACTACCAAGCATACCTGGGAAGCCACGTTTTGCATTCATTTGAAGTAAGCGTTCAATGTCCTCATTGGTTGGTCGACGTAAGTATTCTGCTTGAAAAGCCTCCATCACACCAGCTGTAAACCTTTCAAAGCATTCTAGTGTGGTTGTTTCACCCATTCTCAAGTAATCATCAACACTATCGGCGGTAGCTCCATATGCCAACAAACGCATGGCAGCAGTGCATTTTTGCAATGGGGAAAGGCTTTTCTTACCGGTAGCATCAACTCTGTCTTGGAAATACTCATCTCTCTCACCAAGGGCTTGTACAATGCGAAGGAAGAGATGCTTCCACATTCGATACCTTCGACGGAATTGGTCATCAGTGTATACTGGATGGTCAGAGAAATAATCATTGACCAATCGAATGTGGCCTTCTTCACGATTCCTCTCTATGTATTTCCTTCTACGCTTGGTAGAGCTGCTTGCTTGCTGTTGCTTTTCCCTTCGCATTTTAAGGTAAAGCCTCAAGAGTTCTTCATCATCATTGGGATTCATAAAATTCATGACATGCCACTCAAGGTCATCTTCAATGTTGTAAGGGTGAGGATTGGGAATGAAATTGAGATCAGGAATGAAATTGGGATTGGGATCATGATTGGGATCCATTGGAGAGATGAGTGTTGTGAAGCTTATTGTCAATGTGAAGAGTATTTATAGGCTATTTCGAATAACGGCTAGTTTGACCAACAGCTATTTCGAATAACGGCTAGTTTGACCAGAGACTATTTGAAACAACGGCTAGTTTGACCAACGACTATTTCGAATAACGGCTAGTTTGACCAACGATTATTTTGAATAACGGCTAGTTTGAAAATACATATTGAAGGAAAATACACATAAATTGAAGCAAAATACATACTAATTTGAAATACATATTGAAGAAAAATACATACTAATTTGAGAATAGATATTGAAAATACACATAAACATTACAACAAAAGCCTACTGAATTCCATATTTTTTTGCAATTACATCGCACAACATTTGATGAGCAGCTAGTTTCCTTCGTGTCATACCGGACGTATCCTGGCTGAGGATTTGTAGCTCTTTGACTATCAATTCTTCATTTTTAAACTTCCTTTCTTCATTCCTAGCCATTGTCTCTTCATTCCTGGCCCTTATTTCTTCATTCCTAATTCTCATTTCTTCATCCTTAATCCTCAATTCTTCTGCCCTAATCCTCATTTCTTCTTCCCTTGCCCTTTTTTCTTCTTCCTTGACACGAGAATATTCACGTGTAAATTGGGAAAATACATCAGATTTTTGAACGTACGCCTCTTTAAATTTTTCAAAGTCCTCAGTTGCAGAAGATGTTTCACCTTGTTTTGCTTTTGCTTTCCTTTTTGCAGCTTTTTGCCCCATTGGACGTAACAAAACAGGGGAGGCCGGGTTGTATTCGCCACTACTCGGTGTTGGTGGATTTGAGGATGACGTGTATGCCCCATCAGCAGAATTCTTTGTTCTTTTCGACGAACCATCTGATTGCGGAGCTCCCCACCATTTTGGTACATCTTTCACCAATCTCCATGCACACTCATTCTTGAAAGCCTCTCCAGAATCTTGCTCATAAATCTTATAGGCTTCAGACATGATATCACTCTCCGAGCTGCCGCTTCTCTGCCTTGAAACTGCTTGTTTGTAGCACCCAGCGAACTTTTGAAGCTGTTTGTTCAATCTATGCCATCGACTTTATATACTAGACAAATCTCTCAAGCAAAGCTTTTCGTCACGATTCTCGTTATAGTGCTCACACACCCTTGACCAAAAAGCATCGTTTTTTTGGTCCACCCCAACTACTGGATCCGTCGAGATTTCCAACCATGATTGAATGAGTTGCTTATCCTCTGGGGAACTCCACCGCAATCTTTTCTTTTTCAGCTTGGAAGCCTCTCCTCCATCATCATTGAGGTCAATTGTTTCCAAATCATCTTGAGTGCAAAATGGTGGTATTTCAGGCTCACATTGTTGTACTTCAGTTTCAGTTTGTGGTTTTTGAATTTGTGATTGAGATTGAGACTCAAATAGTGGAATTTGAAAATTTCCAAAGTTTGGGAATGTTTGAGGATTTGGGTAAGGCATATTTGGGTAATTTTGAGGATTTGGAAAAAATGAGGAAGAATTTTGATTTGGAATCGGTGGACAATTAGACATGTAATGTGCCCACTGATTATTGTAAGAAAAAGGATAAGTGGGAATCTTGTTGGGATTATTAGAATTTTTATTGGAATTATTGGGATTCATGTTGGATATATTTTGGAACTTAAGTATGTCATGGTGTTATATATATAATAGTTTCAAATTATATCCGTTGTATTGAACGGATACTATAACGTCTGCAATTCATTTCCTCAACGGCTAAAAATTTATAACGTCTATAATTCATCAACGGCTTTAATTTTGTAGATTGTATTTTGAAGTTGTTTATTTCTTAATAGATAATGCAAAAGGCTTTGAAAAATTAAAAAGAAACACTGATGCTGGATCGTGGAGCTACTCCCTCCACAAAACAAAGTAAAAAGAAACACTTCTCATTCTATAACATTGTAGGAGTTAATTTATAAAAAAAAAATAAATAAATAAAAAAACAAAAACACAGCCACTCCCTCACAGTCCCTCTTTGCCTCATACCCCTTCTTTCTACTCGTCTCTCTCCCTCATACCCCTTCTTTCTCATTTCGTCTCCCTTCTCTTACCTCAGCCTCCCTTCTCCCTTCTACTCGTCTCTCTTGCCTTTGCTGGTTCGTCTCTCACTGGTTCATCTCTTGCCTCAGTCTCCCTTCTCCCTTCTACTCTTGTCTCTTGCCTTTGTTGGTTCGTCTCTCACTCCAAATTGATGACCAATTTGGTACATGCAACACCCAAATCGATTCGAAGCACATGCAATTGAAGGACGGTGAAGGACGGTGGACAGCGGTGGATCTCCACGGTGGCTGGCTTTGCTTGCCCGATTCGGTTTTTTTTTTTTTTGCGATTTTATCATTTGTTTTCATTATTCATGTGTATTATGGATTTGATTTTTTTTTATGTAATTGGTTTGTAATTATTCTTTGGTTATGGAATTGGTTTATTTGGATTCTGATGAGGATGAAAGCCTTGTTCTTTCCTTTGTTTTTCTGGAATTGGTGGCTGAGTTAATTTTTCTCTTTTAATTTTGGCTTTCCTCTCTCCTCTGCCCTTTCCCAAATTCGTACAAGAGGGCCCACCAACTAGTTGTATGAACGCCTTCTTCTGGAAGCACGCGGTCATGGAGAAGCACGTCTCCACTCCTGAACTTTGGCGACGAACGTGCTTAGGCGGAACGAACGGGCGTAAGCACGCCCGTTGTGGATGCTCTTAATGGCTCAGTTGCGCTTCTTGAGCATCCTAGAATTATGTTCTACATGACCATGCTTGGTGCATGTTTGGCGCAAGCATTATGACAGCGTTATGACACCCCTAAACCCGTGTTCAACTTGAAAGCTATCAAAGGAAGTTTTCGTTGAAACGCGCGTTTCTCTTCCTCCTGGGTTGCATCATAATCAACTCCGACAGGTTTCATAGTGGTTGTGTAGTGTAGGGTTGCATTGCATTGCAACTTCCCAGACTCAAAGTCTACACAATTTGGTCTCTTGTGTTCCAAATCGTCTTAAAATTGCTTCATATCGTGAAATATTCATAACGGCCATCAAACTATCAATTGGTACTCCCTCCGTCCCTTAATACAGGACACCATTTTGGTAATTTTTTGTCCCTCTTTATAAGTCGTTTTGGAATATCTAGGTAGCATTAAAGAGTTTATTCCAAATACACCCTTCATAATTACATAGGGGGGTGATAGGGGGTGATAGGGTAATAATTACAATAGAGAGACAAGTGAAAAGAGTTGTAAAGTTTTAAATAGGGATAACTTTGGAATGACACCATATTTTTTGATAAATTTGAGAGTAATAATTATTTTTATTAATATGTGTGAATTAGATAAAAGCGACTTGTATTAAGGAACGGAGGGAGTAAAATTTATCTGAGGAGCTGGGGCTTCAACTTCTAACTAAGCCTCCTAATGAACTTTTTAGATTTGTGTTCAATGACTTTCCTAAGGTCTCAATTCCCCATGCTATTCATTCCTGGTCCCAATAAAATGGGCACTACCCCTCTATTTCTATCAAACTCGTGAATTATTTTAAAAGTAATACACATGAATGATGGATGATGAATCGATAAACCCATTAATCTTAAAAAATATTAGGGTGAAATCCCCTCATATGTCGCCTACCCTATTATTAATCCTCTTTCTTTCTTACTCTCCCAAAACTCTGATGTTTTGTTGTCAGCAGGTAGTGTGTACAAGAAAACAATTTAGGATAAAGTATTTGTCGTTGAAAGGTGAGTATGAATATTGATATTAACACAAATGTTACTCACTGTTCGAAGCAGGGTAATGGCAAAATGTACGGTTCGAAGGTCGAGTCCCACCCCAGCAGCCAGCAGAAATGGTGCAGTTTAAATCAACTAACACAAAGAAGGTATTGTCTTTGGGTTCAGAATTCCTCCATTATATATGAGGAAGGACCGCTGCTATTTTTCTAGGAATTATCCCCTCCAATCCTATTTATAAGAGTATCCCTAATCCCAAACTCACTTTAGTTATTTACTGGTCCCACATATTATCTTATACTCCCTTCATCCCTGTATATAAGATCCCTTTGGCAGATTTCACGTCCATTAAGAAAGTTGATTAATTTAGTTAATTGTATGAGAAATGTGAACTTTTGACATGTATTTTCAAAATTACCCATGTTAATATTATCGGGAATCTAAAAAGTGTTAAATAAATAAGAATGTTTGTTGCAAAAAGTAATTAATGGTAATTGAAAATTGATATAAAGTTTTATAAATAGGGACAAAATAAAAGTGTCATAAAAATCTTATATTTAGGGACGGAGGTAGTAATTTTTACACTTTCCCAAAATTTAAGAACTCCAACAACTTTTTAAGTCCAACCCCAAATCCAAATTTCATTCTTAGATGGACCAACAACCTACCCCACACTTTTATATTTTATTTTATTTTTTTTGTGTACATCAACCGGTACCCGGATCTGGTTTACCCAGAATCCGACTCATCCGATCCGACCCAACTGAGCTCGCACTAAGCGGTAGGGGTCTTCCAGCGGAAATTGCTCTATACCCAAGGTTCGAACTCGAGACCAGTTGGTTAAGAGACCAAGTGAGCTACTACTTAACCAACCCACATTGGTCACACTTTTATATTTTACATTTAATTATAAATATACTTTATAATTTACATTTCATTCTAAAACCCAACGGCTACATATTCTTAATGACTAGTTTTAGTTAAATTGAATTTTTTCTTTTATAATTTTTTCTAATTTTGAAAAGGCATTTGAAAAAAATTAAACCAAACATAATCAATTAAAAAAACCAATTACATTATAAATTAAAGCAATTAATTTTAATAAAAAAATACATTAAAAATTAGATCAAAGTACCTTAAAAAATAGACAAAATACATCAAAGTCTTAAGGATAATACATAACAATCATGACACATATTACAAACAATTAGGCATAACCTCACAACAAACTCTTAACGATAATACATAACAAGCATTACAAACACTTAAACAATATTACAAAAGCCTACTCATCATCAATCCATACTATTTATACATTATCTTGGGCAGGTTATTCCGATCTTCCCATATATGTTGTATTAAGTCGGCTTGAAGTTGGTGATGGGTTTGCCTATGACGTAGTTCTACCCGCTTATCTAGGTAGGCTTGAAAATCGGGACGAGGATATTGTTGCGGTGATATGATATTATGGTTTGTGCTATGATATTCAAGATCACCAGCGTACCCATCTCTTTCATCGTCCACAATCATGTTATGCAAGATGATGCGTGCATATACTATACGCTTCAGTGTATCAATGTGTCATTTCTTAGACGGGTAACGTATGATTGCGAATTGTAACGTCCCAAAATATTAAGTGGAATAAAAATACGAATTAACAAAAACCTCTTTCCAAAAGAGTGTGAAAACCAAAAGCATAGCTTATTAATATAATATTATATTACAAAGCAGTCTGAGTGTAAATATAAAAATATCAAATTTCCCAAAAATTCCCTTTTACACCCAGAGCATGATTTTCACAACTCTATCCTTCAATACGAGGATTCGAACAACAAGATGTCATCCTGGCTGTCTCTGCTATCGTTCCTTTAACTCTAACAGGAGAGACCTTTGACCTGTCATTTAATAGAACCTACGACCACCGATGTGGTAGTGTGGGAGTAAGTCACTTGTCATATCGCGTAAGCAGATTATATGATTGTTCAAATACAAGTATCACGGATATCATTTCAATATAATGAATGCATGCTCAAGTGTCTTAACAAACAATAAGTAATATCATTAATCTTTCATGCAATGCATGTACGTCTCTCAAAACATTCTTTTCATCACTTCCATAAAACAACACTTTGGGATGGGCAATCGTGCGCTCGATGTTTCCACAACCTGTATAGCGGCCACACCGTTCTATACTGGAACCCCATCTACCACGATCCCAAAATGAACAAGGGGATGATCCATGAACCATTGTCCACCAATAGTCCTAGGTCCTTATCATACACATATGGCTGCCACAGCGTTCCACATGTCTTCGTATAGCGGCCACACCATACTATACAGTATCATCTAAGCTCACGGTCTCATACCGGAGCTATTCATTCAGGCTCACGATATCATATCGGAGCTAATACGATCTTCATGTATCCAAATTAGAGCAACACGCACCAATACATTTGGATCGGAGCTATATAATGATCATGATTCATCATGCTCATATTATCATTATTATTCTTTCATTAATCTCAAGTCAATTTATATTCTAATGAATCATCATCAATTCCATTATATTTTACTCAATAATCAACTAATATAACACCTATGCGAGGCCTTAAGGGATTATTGTAATTAACTTATTTATTTATCCATTTTTCTCAGGTCCTAACCGGTTATTGACACTCGCTAACCGGTTAGAGGAAACAGACCTGCGAGTAAAACTGTGTAGTTTCAAGTCCGTGTCATTTCAATTTCCAAATTAATTTCTTTCTAATCATTAATTAGCATTTAGGCATGATTATGGAATAGTTACAAGGCTCAATTCTACAAGACCTACTCTATATTCTAATTTCATCAACCTAATTCTAAATTAATCGTAATAACTGACATCATTCATTAGCTTATTTATTACAAGCTATTAGCTTAATTTCCTTAAATTATCTAATTTATTAGTCCAAACCTATGTCATATCCACTCTTATTGATTACTATACTAAATTTGAATAACTAGTGCATGCCATCAGGCTCTAACCGGTTAGACTAACTCTTAACCGGTTAGATTATGCAGTCTGAGAACAAAACAAGTTTCCTTTACAACTCAAACCAATTCAAAATTCATTTCTTTCCTTAAGACCACTTAAGGTACATACCTGAATGTAATTATATCAAGCCCCAAACTTGAACCAATGGAATTAGCATTCTAATCCCTTGAGTCCTTTCATGTAATAGTTCCTAACATACACTTATAGCTTGAACTTATGCCAAATCCTATCACAATCCAATTATCAAATAGTAATCATAGAATTATTAATATTGTTTCCAAGTCCAATACAGAGAGAAATTCCAAGTCATGAAAGACCAACATAATAAGCTTGATTACTATTGTTCCTTCTCAGGTCCTAACTGGTTACATCACCTGCTAACCGGTTAGATTAGCAGACCTGAGAGCAAAAACCTCAATTTCTTAATGTCCAAACATATTCAATGTTCATGATTACCTTATAGTCAAGAACATACAGTATCAAGGACATGTTTTCTCATCATTTACCATTTCTATTTCACTTAATACATAACCTCAGATAACATAAGAATCACATAATTCAAGGCCGGTTACATACAATTTTGTGCAAGATTTCACCAAAACATAACAAGTTATAGATCAAGTCCTTTATTCGTTAAACTACTATCCATTTCTATCAAACATTAAATCTTTGGACAAAATAATAAGCATGAATCCAACAAGATCAATTGCAATTTCTTTAATATCACACAAGTGGTAATCAAACATACATCAAACCAAAGGCTACTCATCCACAATTCAGTCAAGTTCATGAGTTTCTTTCACTTACTTTCATCATTTAGTTTCAATGTATTCAGTCTTAACTAATATCAAACCAAGTGACTATCTGAACCTCCAAGTCCAGTAGCCATGTCTTGGCTCAAAACCACACAATCAAGTCACAATTAATCAATCAATAATCCTAGCAATATGAATGACATATCCCATACTTTAGGCAAATTGGATAGCACTTAAACAAGCTCTAAGACTCCTAGAACAATAGCCACAAGGATAGCAGTAGCAGCACAACAAAATAGAGCAACAAGGATAGCATAAATCCCTTTGGTTTACAAGCTCTCACACTCACTAATCACAAGCTAGATGTGCAGTAACCAAGGGTTGATTACTTGCACAAATTTGAGGAGGTATTTGGGCAGAGTTTTGGCTCTGAAAAATGAAGGGAAATTGAGTCAACACAGAAGCAACAAAACCCCTATTTATAGAGGAGGAAAAAAGAGGAAATGAGGCAAGAGTGGAGTAAATTAAGCCACCAAACTCTTCCTCATACCACATTTTCCATGGAATACCTAGGGACGTTCCAAGTGTCATGGGAAGAAGAAAAATCTGGGTTTCCGCAAGCTTCCACGCTTAAACCGACTTAATTTTCTATAGATACAGACGCTATAACCGGTTACTGGTTCTACTAACCGGTTAGTCACTGCTTAAATTCAGAAATTCAAATATAATACACTGTTTTGCTGAAAAATTAATTTAAACAGATTTACTTCTCAAAACTAAATTTTCACTGTTGGATGTTAAGATAAAATCATTAGAAACCTTGACTAAAAATTCGATCAAGATCCAACGGTTAACGAAAGACATACAGTCCTATCTTTACATGATATTTTGATAAAATATCATTTTCATAAATGTTATACTTAAGTCTTTCTTACAAAGCCATTTTTGTTACAAAATATTTTTCCTTATGCTTATTTTTCTAAGACACTTTTCTTAAAAATATTCTTCAATAATAAAATAATTATTTATTCTTTTTATAAAAATGAGGGATGTTACACGAATCATTGTTGAAGTACTCCAAATGCTCGCTTGATGTCCTTTCTAACGCTTCCCTGACACTCAGAGAAAAATACCCTCTTTTCTGCTTGTGACATGTGAATACCCGACCTTGACAAATGTAGCCCACTCTGGAAAGATTCCATTTGCTAAATAGTATCCCATGTTGTAATCAGTTCCATTCACAGTAAAATATACAGGAGGAGCTCGACCTTCCATAACATCATTAAACACATTTGACTAATTTAAGAGATTAATATCATTGTTTGATCCAGCAATACCAAAAAATGCATGTCGGATCCATAGGTCTTGCGAAGCCACCGCTTCAAGCATAATTGTAGGTTTGCCATGATCAGCTCAACTAAACTAACCTTTTCATGCTACTGGACAATTTTCTGAATAAAAAATGCTGCTGGACAATTTTTCCACTCCCAATTCTTGCAATCAATACTACCTAACATACCTGGGATGTAAGACACGGGCTGATGAGGGCGGGGAGTGATCACCGGTGCAAGAGGCATGGACAAAGAGTGGCTCCTGGCAGGCTTCTAAGGGAAGGGTACATGGATGAACCGACACATCAGAATGACAGGGTGATCCTGGGATTGTGTAGGTATGGGACTACATAGTACAGGAAGACTTAAATGAATTGATTGGTACTACCTATATCAACAAGGTGCATCTTCTTTTCGGTAGCCCATCACTTAAGAACTCCATAGTTAAGCACTCCATAGTTAAGCGTGCTTGACTTGGAGTAATTCAGGGATGGGTGACCTCCTGGGAAGTTTTCCCAGGAAGCGTGCGAGTGAGGACAAAGCATATTGAAAAGACCCGTGTTGGTATGTGGGGACAGTCGCAATCCATTTGCCTTCCAGGGATGTTACATGGGAAGCCACGTTTTGCATTTATTTCAAGTAGGTGTTGATATGTCTTCATTGGTTGGTCGGCATAAGTATTCTGCCTGAAAAACCGCAATCACACCACTTGTAAACTTGTCTAAGCATTCTAATACAGTGGTTTCACCCGTTCTCAGGTAGTCATCCAAATTATCAGCAGTAGCCCCATACGGCAACAAACGCATGGCAGAAGTGCATTTTTGCAAGGAAGAAAGACTTTTCTTACTAGTTGCACCAATTTTGTCTTGGAAATAGTTATGATGCTCACCAAGGGCTTTTACAATGCGAAGGAAGAGATCCTTTCACATTCGGAACCTTCAACAGAATTAGTCATCTATGTATACTGGGTGGTCAGAAAAATAATCATTGACCAATCAAATATGACCTTCTTCACGATTCCTCTCTATGTATTTCCTTGAATGCTTGTTGGAGGTGATGGCTTCTTATTGTTGTTTTTTTTTGTTTTGCCTTTTGAAGATAAAGCCTCAAGAGTTTTTCATCATCGTCACCAGTGATGATATTCATTATATGCCACTCAGCTAGTTTATCATTGTTTGAAGGGTTGATATTGGGAATTGAATTGGGATCCATCGAAACTAGAGATAATTTTGTAAGGGAGAGATATAAGATTGAAGAGATGAATTATGTAGAGGTCAATTTGATGCTTCAGATTATTTATAAGGGAGTGAATCATGACTAGTTTGAATAACGGTTAGTTTGACATACAGGTACGTTTGAATAACGACTAGTTTGATCGACAACTAGTTTGAATAACGTCTAGTTTTAGCAACGAGTTAAATAATCATTAAAAACTTAAAAAGCGTAACACATAATACAAACACTTAAACATAATACATAATGACATTTATTACAAACAATTAAGCATAATCTCACAAACATGACAAGCATGACACATATTACAAACACTTAAACATAATTGTAGTGGACTTGTAGTAAACCAAGCGTTGACCGACCGTAACCTCATTGCTATGAGTGGGATGAAACTACAACAGGGTAAACGGTCTGACACTTACACCGAGCAAACTGGGTTGATACGTGTAGGTTACGTACTGATGAGGTTACCACCGAGCACAGGACTCTCAATCTGATCCTTGACGTTTACAGCCTCATCTAACCGTAATTACTCCTAGATTCCCATGACTCTTGGTTAGATAAAACAACATTGGATAGATTTTATCATTTACAGGACTTATAGATATTATCTTATCACATCCTATACAAATCCTAGTTGAATTCTTCCTCTTTAGAAGCCTTATCAAGACGGCCCACAGTACACAGGTAATCCCCTATAAGAACCACCATGCTATAGGGGCTAAGGTACGTCTTCTCATCCCTAAGTTGACACTAGCACACACATTGTTGACTAGGGAGAACCTGATTATCCCAACTGGATATTCAGAAATCCTAAAGAGTCCTACATTAACATCTTGGCTGAGATCATTCTTCAAGGCTCTTCCATAGCTTTAAGGTTGATCTTGGTTAAGGACACGACATTGGCGCCGTCTGTGGGGACCTGAATAACATATCATTCCCACCACCACCATGGTCACTACCAGAAGTCAGGTTGGTGATCTCCGGGAGTGCATCGCCCGCACCCGTGGCAGGCCCAGGAATGCTAATAATAATGACCCACAGCCTCACTCTGCGGGCGATCTGCGTGACGTTCTCAATCATAATCCTGGGAATAATGGGCAACCACCACGAAGATCTCATTCTGGGCCAGGGAATAACTCCCAACCACGAAACCATTCGCAAGGCCAACCACCGCCAAACCAAAGCCAAAATCGTAGTGGAGTTCATGCTGTACACCCCCAAACACCACAATCTTCCCATCCTAAGGCTGGGAGCAATCCCCAACCCCTTCAGGTTTTACGTACCATACAGCCTCCACCACCACCACCACCCCCTCCAACACCACCTCCCTCCACCCATGGTGATTCAAGTAGCACAACTCCTACCACACGAAACACTTCTAGAACCACTGGAACCCGAGCACACCATGGGCGAAACACCCAATGTACTCCTCCTATCCCACATAACCCTGATCATATAAGTACAACACCTAGAACCAGACTGAATCCAAGTAGATCTGCTCCGGGAAACTCTCGTCATAGCCACTCCATCAGCAGATCCTATGCAACTACTGCCTCCGCTCGGGCTCGGGAGCAAGAGATGATCAATATTCTTAATAGGCAGACCACTTTAATCGAACAACAAGGACGTGCTATTGCCGACCTTCAACAACAAGCTATGGCAAGGATTGCTCAAAATCAATCAACCTCTGTTCCACCACAGAACCAACCAACCATGGACCCACAACCAGCCCCGATAATGCAGCTTCCCCCACCAAATTTTCATGTTAACCCCTCCACAAATCAAGATCAGGCCGGTTTCCACCCTGGTCATCCTTTTACTCCATATATAATGGCATTTGAAACCCCTCAAGGATACTTGGGCCCCTCTAATGTGCTACATTATAATGGTCTAACTGACCCAGTGGACCATATTGTGTCTTATGAAGGGGCCATGAATTATTATGGGGGTGGTGAACAAATGAAATGCCGAGCATTTTCTATGACACTTGAACCCTCGGTTCTAAGGTGGTATTCTTCCCTCCCTCCTAACTCCATTAATTCCTGGGAAGAGATGAAGCGTGTATTTCTTAACAGATATACTGCTAGCTGCATTCAACCCAAATCTGACCATACTTTGGCATCTGTTACACAAAGGCCGGATGAACCACTGAAAGATTACTTATCACGTTTCCACGCAAGGTTTGCAGTAGTGCTACTATTCACACAAGGTTTGCAGTCTGGGGATTTCAGAAAATCTCTGATTGGTAAACCCCCAAAGGATATGGCCGAATTGAGACAACGGTCAAATAAGTTCATCAACTTAGAAGAATTTCACAAGGGACAGAAGTTCAGATAAGATAGACAACGAGCCGATCCTCAAGGACTGAACAAACAAAAACGTGACGAACGTTTTGGTGGGAGACAAGACAGAGATAAGAATGATCGGGACCGACGGGTTCCCCCAAGAAATAAGTTTCAAGATTACACTCCTCTAACAGTTCCGAGGAGTCAGATTTTAAGAGAAACTATGCAGACTGACTTACGCTTTGCCCAAAGACCGCCGTCTTTACGAAAGGGCGCACAGCGTGATAGGTCGAAGTACTGTGACTTCCACAGGGGCTATGGCCATACCACTGGCGAATGCATCTGGCTGCGAGATCTTATTGAAGAGATGATCAGAGATGGTAAGTTAATGCAATACATCAGAGATGCAGCTGGCCGAAGAAGCAGAAACAGATCTCAATCCCTAGTAAAATCTAAACGCCAGAGAAGTAGGTCACCAGATGATAGAAACGCAGGAAGACAGAAAACCGAATCCGTTCCAGTACCTGACGCAAACGCTAGCAAAAATGAATTCTTGGTCAACACTATTGCAGGAGGTTTTGCTGGAGGAGGGGAGAAAAAAGCTGACAGGAAGAAGTACATCAACCAAATCTTGGCAGTTAGCCAGAAACCGATTGCCAAAAGATCAACAAAAAACATTCCCATCATTTTTGACGACGAAGATTTAGATGGAATCCTTCCGGGCCATAACGACCCCATGGTGATAACTGCTCTGATTGGCAATTACGAGGTAAAACGAGTTTTTATTGATCAAGGTAGTTCGGCGGATATAATGTTCTTCCCATTATTCAAAGCTTTAAAACTCAGGGAGTGTAATCTCACCCCCTTTGAAGGAGAACTAATTGGTTTTACTGGAGACACCGCTGAGCCAAAGGGATACATTCAACTTCCTGTAACTCTCGGACAACAACCTTCGGCTAGAACCGAGATAGTCAAGTTTTTGGTGGTTGATTGTCCAGCAGCATATAATGCCATACTTGGGAGAACCTCTTTGCAAGCATTTGGGGCAGTTGTATCAACAGTTCATTTGGCTATGAAGTTCGTCGGAACTGATGACAGAGTGGTAACAGTCAAAGTCGAACAGGATGCAGCAAGAAAATGTTACAATGCCAGCCTGGGGAAGGTGAAAAGCAAGGATCCGAGCACTCTGGAGAGAGTTTCTTTGGGTAAGGGAAATGTTAATCTGGCGGACCTGGATATGCGAGACCAATCCGACAGAAACAGACCGACCCCAAAGGGACAATGCGAGTTTTTGTCACTATCTGACAACCCTCTCAGGCAAGTGAAAATAGGTTCTGACTTGCCTGCATGCGTTAAAAAAGAATTGACCGCACTATTAATCGCGAATAAAGATTTGTTCGCTTGGACATCAGCTGATATGCCAGGAATTGACCCCAATTTTATTTGTCACAAGTTAAGCATCATTCCGGGGTCGAAACCAGTGGCACAGCGTAAAAGGAAAGTTAGTGCGGAAAATGCCGTAGCAATTGAGGAAAAAGTCGCTGAACTACTCCGAGCAGGTTTCATTAGGGAGATTGACTATACAGACTGGTTAGCTAACACCGTCTTGGTCAAAAAGCCTAATGGAAAATGGAGAATGTGCGTTGACTACACAGACTTGAACAAGGTCTGCCCTAAAGATCAATACCCACTCCCTGTTATTGACAAACTCGTCGACAGTTCGGCTGGTTACAAACTCTTATCATTTATGGATGCTTACTCTGGTTACAACCAGATTCCAATGTTCCCTGCCGACCGGGATAAAACTGCATTTATCACCGATAGGGCAACTTACTGTTATAACGTTATGCCCTTTGGGTTGAAAAATGCGGGAGCTACTTATCAGAGGATGATGAACAAGATTTTTCAAGGTATGATCGGCTCAAACATGGAGGTGTACATAGATGACATCATCGCGAAAAGTAGACAGCAAGAAAATCATGCCAAGGACCTCACAATAATACTTGACCGAGTAAGAAAATACTCCATGAGGTTGAATCCTGAGAAATGCGTATTCGGAGTCCCGGCCGGTTCTTTCCTCGGTTTTATGTTAATCGAGTGAGGAATTGAGGCCAATCCTGATAAATGCAAAGCAATCCTTGACATGAGGATCCCAGCTAGCCTTAAAGAAGTTCAACAACTTACGGGCCGAGTGGCGGCACTCTCCAGGTTCTTGTCCCAAGCCGCTCGGAAATCCTTGCCGTGGTACCAGCTCCTTAGGAAAAACAAGGATTTCCTCTGGGACGAGCAATGTGAGCAAGCTTTTATCCAGTTAAAAGAATACCTTTCCTGCCCACCGGTCCTCCACAGTCCTCTTCCTGGTGAGAAACTCATTCTATACATGTCAGTGGCCGAGGCGACGGTCAGTTCAGTTTTGGTACGTGATAATTCAGGTACTGAAGCCCCAATATATTTCGTTAGCCGAGCACTTCAAGGATCGGAATTGAGATACCAGAAGCTGGAGAAACTTGCATATTGTTTGGTCACATCAGCTCGGAGATTGAGACAGTATTTTCAGGCACATAGAATATTGGTAAGAACCGCTCAACCTCTCAGACAGGTTCTTCACAAACCCGACCTAGCTGGCAGAATGGTCTCATGGTCTGTTGGACTTTCTGAATTCGACATTACCTACGAACCAAGGAAAGCAATGAAATCTCAAGCGCTTGCTGACTTTGTTATTGAGTTCACAGATATCCCTTCGGACAACTCTCAAAATCTTTGGTCAGTTTATGTGGACGGATCAAGTAATAGAAAAGGCGCAGGGGCTGGAGTCATCATTGAGAACCTCGAGGGATTATGCATGGAGTACTAATTGAAATTTGAATTTCAAACATCGAACAATCAAGCAGAATACGAGGCAGTTCTTGAAGGCCTCAAGATGGTTCACGAGTTCGGAGCAGAGCAAGTGTAAGTTTTCAGCCATTCACAACTGGTAGTTTCTCAGATCAAAGGTCAGTACTCGGCAAAGGAACCCATTTTACAAAAATATCTTGAAGAGGTAAAGCGAATCATCTCAAACTTTTCCAAATTTAACATTTCACATGTGCCGAGAGATTCGAATTCTAGAGCCGACATTCTATCCAAATTGGCAAGTACAAAAGGGTCGGAAAATAACAAAACACTGATACAAGAAACCATTCCCCGACCCAGTGTCATTCTGACGGTCTCATTATCTCAGTCATGGATGGACCCAATTCTTACTTATTTGCAACATGGGTTCATCCCCCAAGATCAGTCGGAGGCTCGGAAATTAGTTAAAAAGGCCGCTCAGTACACAGTTCTAAATGGAGTCCTGTACAAGAGAGGCTTTGGATCCCCCATGCTCAGATGCGTCAACCCATCCCAAGCTGAGGAAATATTGGAAGAGATTCACGGTGGAATTTGCAGTCACCATATGGGAGGAAAGTCCTTGGCAAGAAAAGTAATCCGAGCGAGCTATTTTTGGCCTACACTGCAGAAAGATGCTATGGAACATGTCAAGAAATGTACTCAGTGCCAATTTCATAGTGACATCTATCAAAAACCTGCTGAAGAGTTGCACTCCCTCGGTGCACCTTGGCCCTTTTACCAATGGGGCATGGACATCATCGGAAAATTCCCCACCGCACCAGGCCAGTTTAAGTTTGCAGTAGTGGCTATTGATTACTTCACCAAGTGGATCGAAGCAATGCCGTTAGCAACAATCTCAACAGCTCGGATTCAGTCTTTCTTCGTCAAGGAGGTGATTTCTCGATTTGGAGTTCCACATGCCATAGTCACAGACAATGGATCACAGTTCGCAGCATCTCACTTCCAACAATTAGCAGCCGACCTAAACATCATTCACTATTTTAGCTCTGTTGAACATCCACAGACAAATGGTTTAGCCGAGGCAGCCAACAGAGCCATCTTGGATGGGATCAAAAAGAAGCTCGGAAATGCTGCTGGCACTTGGGCAGATAAACTTCTGAGTGTCCTATGGTCACACAGGACAACAATACACTCGTCCACAGGTGAAACTCCTTTTCCTTTAACATACGGCTATGACGCAGTCATTCCAATCGAAAAGCGAATTCCTACATTCAGGACACTTGAACGTCCTTCGAAGACAAATGACCATTTGATCAGTGAGGAGCTTGTTTTATTGGAAGAAGTTCGAAAATATGCTGCAGCCCATGAAAGCAAAATGAAGGAGCGGCAGGCTCGAGAATACAACAAGAGGGTTCGTCCAAGAAGCTTTGAAGTTGGTGACTTAGTCCTTCGTCGAGCTGACATTGGCAAAGGAAATGCTGGAGTCGGAAAACTCCAACCAAAATGGGAAGGACCATATCGAGTGAAGGCTAAATCTGGATCTGGGGCATACAAACTGGAGTCTCTCTCGGGCATGGAAATCGGTAACACATGGAACGTTGCCAAACTCAGAGCTTATTACAGTTAAGCTCATACTTTGTTTTTTCACTTTTTATAGTTAGGTAAATTTATTGCTCAGTAATGATTAGGTCGAATAAACGAAGGGTAACATCCTTCTTAGATTAGCGACAATTGTTAGGAATTAGATTGATAGGAATTTGTTAACAGATGAGCAACTTCATTTTTTGTTTTTTATCAATAAATGCACCAATTTATTCGTAATCCTCGTTTGAACATTGTGAAGTAACATGCGACTCATTTGCTTCGGCTAGCCACCGAGCCAAATCGAAGTACAACTCCCAACAAGAGTTCAGCAACGTACTCATAGAACACCCGAATCCAGGAAACTACTTTCCTTATTTCGCGGTCCGAGGATCCCACTTCGGCTAAAGTTGGCGATCCAAGTTCTACTCACAATGAATTGTATATTTATAAAACTTGTTTTACTACTCGTTAATGAGCAGCGTGACGAACGAAACCAAAAGCAATGATAACACGTCAAATAAAGAGGTTATTATCATAAATCGCAAGATGATTTAAACTGTTCAAAATGACGTTCGAATAACACGAGCAATCCAAAGACATAGCAAATTGTTCAGCGTAACAAAAGGTTAAAGACAAGTTGTTGCAACGTTAGCAAGTTAAAAACGCTCAGAAAACAGCGAGCAAAAGGAAAATCAACAAAATAGCAAAGATTAAAAAAGTTCAACATCACTCCTCAATGTCAGATAAAACTACGTTTGAATCATCAAAGTTTGGCGCCTCAATCAACTCCTCAAGGGGATTGGAAAGATCTTCCGCTTGCAGATCTACCTCGGCCCTGGTCTCAAGGTCGATCAACTTCCCATCCTGAAAAGCATGAAATGGATGAGCCCCGACCACCCTGAACTCTAATTCAGGGTTCAAAAATTGAACTTGCTTGATGGCCGAAACAAAGGAGTCATCCACTGCTTTTCCCCAATTGTAAAAGTTAGTTGCTGCCTTCTTCTTGTGGGAAAGTGCTTTCTCCCTCAACTTCCGAGCAATTGCTACAGACTTTTCAACCTCAGATTTTAGTTCATCCAACTTCTGCTGATGCACCTGGAGTTCCTTCTTCAGAGTGTCCTCGGCTTCCTTCCTCTTAACATCAGCTGCTTTTTGAGAAACCTTTAAGGAATCTCTCTCCTTAATCAATTCCCCCTTGTCGGCCTTCAGGTTCTCCAGTTCATTCTTCACTCGAATCAACTCATCCGAGAGACTAGCCTCTTGAGCAGCTGCTACCTCACGAGCTTCCTTTTGATCAACATTGTAACCAGAAAAGAGTCCCTCCGGGTGCTTAGCCAAAAAATAGGCGAGATTGGCACCTCGGAGAAAGTATTTTGCAAAGGTCATATTGCAACGAGACCACTCATCAACACTCAAATTTCCAAACTTGGAACAGTCAACCTCAGATAAGATATATTTCCCAAACCTCTCATCAAACTGCTGATCCCATATAGATGTTTCCCGAGAGATTGCAGCAGAAGTTGGAGCAACATCAGCAGGAGTAGCAGTAGTTCGAACACTTGGTCCTTCAGCTCTTGGGTTAGCACCCTCCGGAACTTTCTCTTTTCCCTTATCCAGTCGTCGGCGGCGGAGTAAAGGTTGGATAGGAGAAGTAGCTTGAACTTGACCACTAGGGGCCACTGAAACAGTTGAAGCAACAACAACCACGTTTGTGGCTTGGTGAGGAGAAGCCTCGGGAGCCGAGGCAGAAGGAGTAGGGGGGAAACACTCAGGCTTGGAGTGCTCAGGCTCGAAGATCCTGAAGTAGCAGATGTCTTCCTCTTTTTGCCACCTTGAACAAGAGCTGCCATACGATCAGCCATTTTTTCTGCAAAGGAAACAAAGAAACATTAGAGCCATTCAAATCACAGATATAAAAGCCAAAAATAATGTACTATACCAAGCTCGGTTTTAACGTCCGAAGATGGGATGTTCACGATATCCCTCGTCTCTATCATGCCAACTTTCTGCAAATACCTTTCAACCTCCCGACACACATCCTTTTCATACTCAGCAAGTTCTTTCCACTCTGATGAGTAAGAAGCAATTGATCGGTTGAAGAAGTTGGCACTCCATTGGAGAGGAAATCGGGGATGCGGTCGTCTTTCCCCCGGCCGAGTAAACCAGCAGACGCCATTACCAGTAAAATTATACTTAAAGAAAAAAGGTTTAAAGCCCTTCCATGATTCAGAGTATTTTGTGAAAAGAGCGTATCCCCTACGAGATTTCAGCGAAACCCAGGGTTTCTTTGCCGAACCTCTCTCAAAGGAATTACACTGAGGAGCAAAAATGTGAAAAAAGATATTAAGGTTGCAACTCCAATTCATAGCTGAGCAGACTTGTTCAAAGGCTTTTACAAACGCCCAAACATTCGGATGTAATTGAGAAGGAGCCACTCTTAAGAAATTCCAAACGCCCATCTCAAAATCGGTAAAAGGCATTCTTATCCCAAGCCGAGTAATCACTTCTTCGTAAAAATAGAAAGCAGTACTACCGTCCGGAATTTTGGTACAAACTCTCTCGTTTTCACCCACTGGAGTAATGGAATACAAACTACCAGTATTGTCTCCCGGACACGGCAAAATTATTGCTCGAGTTTGATCTAGCGATTGTTGTGTTGTAAGCTCGGATTGTGTACCAAGGACCTCTCGATCCACCCATTCATATTCTGCCCAATCCGTCGAAAGTGGGTAGAGATCAGGATTAGTAATGCACTTCCTCTTCATACCTGAGGAAAAGGGGGCACACTTGGAGTCAGAACCACAAAAACTTGATTATGTCTGATCAAATACTTACGGTCGGTTGGGAAACACCTCCCTTTCTGGGCAGAATTTCCCCAAACCAATTGAAATGTCTAATACCTCTATGCTGCCTCCTTAACTTCCGCTGTTCTACTCTCTCGGCGATCCTATAGTGAATCACACCCTGTCTGAACTCTCTCAAAGTCCGAGGGAAATGCATGGATATTGGTTCAACACAAATTTCTGGGTTCCCTTCTTTATATGTTCTTGGCACATCAGAGTTTACGGATTCCTCACTCATGGTAAATGACGATCCAATACCAACCCTAAGAAGTTAGGTGCAGAAAAGTATAAAGCAAACCTAAGAAATACTACAACGATCACTCAATAGGTGGTAAAGCGGATAAAGAATTGCGAAGGGCAAGTGGGGGATCACAGCAACACCAACAACAGCAACGATTTGGGGTTTTCACTAAACCCAGAAAGCAAACCCCAGAAAAACATACAGCACCCATAAAACCCAGAAAAGTAGACGAACTCAATAAACCCAGAAAAATAAATAAACCCAAAAATGGAGAACCCAAGAACGATCTTTTCAAAAAATCAGAGGAGAAGGGCCAGTAAAAATACTTGAAAAACAAAATCCTACATAAACATAGTAAGAAAGCAAAAGCAATCGCATGCAAGACATCACAGGAAAAAGAACATGCAAGACAGTATTCAGAGAAGAAATTTGATCAGAAAAAGAAAGAGTACGGTACCTGCTAGTCAAGAAGTATCAAGTGACGAGAAAAATATGAAATCAACACTGAGAAGTGCACTCGGAATATGGTGAAGAGAATCGAAGCAACAAGAACGTCCTTGGAAGTTTCTGGCTTTGTTGGACAAAGATTTCAGAGAAATGAGGAAACAAGAAGAAAGAGAGTTCGAAAAATGCTTGAAGAAATGAGTAAGTGGAAAAACCGCCCTTTGATATTCTTCCTAAAACTTCCCTCCACTATCTCAAAAGGTTTGGGCCTAAGGCGGAAAAAGCCCATTTAGCGTTGAAAATGGAATACGTGGCACCTCTGATTTGAAGTCGTAACGTTACATTTTCCAATAAAGTTAAGGACATGTGTAAGCACAGGGAGAAGCGGAAGGTCACTCTGGGGTCAATCAAACGACAGCCTTGGTCAAAGTGCAAAAATGCTCGAGCCTTTCTTTCAATCATCAAAAGTTCAGTCGGAAAAAGATCCGTTCGTCTCAGAAGCTCGACAGGGCTCAAATCACCCAACCGAGCTTGGGGGGCTTATGTAGTGGACTTGTAGTAAACCAAGCGTTGACCGACCGTAACCTCATTGCTATGAGTGGGATGAAACTACAACAGGGTAAACGGTCGGACACTTACACCGAGCAAACTGGGTTGATACGTGTAGGTTACGTACTGATGAGGTTACCACCGAGCACAGGACTCTCAATCTGATCCTTGACGTTTACAGCCTCATCTAACCGTAATTACTCCTAGATTCCCATGACTCTTGGTTAGATAAAACAACATTGGATAGAGTTTATCATTTATAGGACTTATAGATATTATCTTATCACATCCTATACAAATCCTAGTTGAATTCTTCCTCTTTAGAAGCCTTATCAAGACGGCCCACAGTACACAGGTAATCCCCTATAAGAACCACCATGCTATAGGGGCTAAGGTACGTCTTCTCATCCCTAAGTTGACACTAGCACACACATTGTTGACTAGGGAGAACCTGATTATCCCAACTGGATATTCAGAAATCCTAAAGAGTCCTACATTAACATATTGGCTGAGATCATTCTTCAAGGCTCTTCCATAGCTTTAAGGTTGATCTTGGTTAAGGACACGACAATAATACATAATGACATTTATTACAAACACGTAAGCATAATCTCACAAGCATGACAATCATGACACATATTACAAACACTTAAACATAATACATAATGACATCATAAAAAAACCCCGCTCATCATTAAGGCCATATTTTTTTTGAATCATATCGCATAATGCCAAATGACCTTTTAGTTGTCTCCCAGTCATACCAGACGTATCTTTGCTAAGGATTTGCAGCTCTTGGAACTTCCATTCTTCATTCTTAGCCCTAATTTCCTCTTCCCTGATACGTGCAAAATCTGTTATCACTGCGGATTTTTCCATTTACACTTTTTTAAATGCACATAGTCCTCTGTATCAACAGCAGATGATTGACCTTGTTTTGCTTTTGCTTTTGCTTTTCTTTTTGCTAGTTTTTGTCCTATTGGGTGTACCAAATTGGAAGACGATTAGTTGTATTTGCCACTACTTGGAGTGAGTGGATTAGAAGATGATGTATATGCCCCATCAGCGTTATTCTTTGTTCTTTTCGAAGAACCCTCTGTTGAAGCTCCCAAAACTTTGGTACATCTTTCACCAGTCTCCATGCACACTCGCTCTTGAAAGAATCTCCAACATCTTACTCATACATCTTATATGCATCAGACATTATATTAGTCTTGGAGCTCCCGCTTATCTGCCTTGCTTTTGCTTGAATGTAGCATCCATTGAACTTTTGAAGGGATTTTCTCAGCCTAAACCATCGACCTTATAAACTACTCAAATCTCAAAACTAAAGCTTCTGATCGCGATACTGGTTATAATGATCGCACATTCTCTTGTAAAATGCATCACTTTTTTGGTCCACCCCTACAATTGGATCTATAGAAATTTCCAACCATGATTGAATGAGTTATTTATCCGCTGCGGAACTCCACCTCGATCTTTTCCTTTTTCCCCTAGTAGATTCTCCTCCTTCATCACTAAGATTAATAGTTTCTAAGTCCTCTTGGCTACAATATGGTTGTATCTCAGGCTGAGATTGTGGCACTTGAGATAAAGTTTGTGGTATTGGGGTATCGTATTGAGACTGAGAATGAAATTTTGACATTGACTGAGATTGTGAATTTGGGATAAATGCAGGAACATTTTGGTTTGAAAAAGGTATGTTTGGATTATTTTGTGGGTTTGAGGAAGATGAATAAGAAATTTAAAGTGGAAAATGTGAAATTTTTTGCATAAAATGTGTACATTGGTTAAAAGTATTGTTGGGATTGTTGTTTGGATTATTGGGATTCATTTGTGGATGTGATTTTTTTTTTGGTTTATGAATGTAATGTTTCAAAATCACTTATATTTATAGAATTCTAAAATTTTAACCGTTTGAAGCAAACGGCTACTTCGTAATGTAAATTTTTTCATATTGCACTGCATTCTCTCTCTTCTCATTCACTTTATTTTCAGCCAATCATCTCCTTTCTATCTTATTCTCATCCAATCAACTCCTTCCAATCAAATTCTCATCCAATGAAAATCATCCTTATCTAATTCTCCCCCACACACTTCTCTCTCATACATGACACTCACTTCTCTCTATCACACTCCTCACTTCACGCCATCTCTTTCTCTCCTTCTCCCTTACCACACGATTTATTCCTCACCACATGGCTCTCTCCTTCTCCCTCACCACACAACTTTCTCTCCCTCTTCTTCACTTTTCTCACTTCCCTTTCTCTTCTCCCACACTCTTCTCCACCTCTTCTCCTCACTTTTTCTCTGCCAAACACGCCTCTCTTCTCCCTCTACTTGCTCTCATCACGGTTTCATCATCATCAAGACCAAACCCACCATCATCAACACCAATCACGACTGCCAACATCCTGTGATCATCATCATCATCAACAAACTGCGAAGGTGGTGTCGCTCACACTCCACTCCTTGCATGCAAGATCGAAGCCTTGATCCATCGACTTGGAGATTGAAGGAGGTTGGCGATGAAGCTTGACGAATGTTGGTTCCCCATTTCTCTTCACTCGTTTCTACTTTTTTTTTGTTGCAATTTTCGTTTTTAATTTATGTAATTTCTGGGTTTTTCTTGTAATTTCTAGATTCCTTATTGTGATTGTAGTCTGATTCTGGTTTTTCTGTAATTTTTCGTTTTTGGAAATTGTTGGTATTGATCAATTCTTTGTATTGTCGAGGATTTTTTGGTTTTTTATTTTTAATTTTTTTCTTTTCTCTCTCCATTTGCTCAGCCCTTCCGTACTATTGGGTCCCTTCATCTTCCCAACGAATTCGCCCAACCCTAAACCAAGGGTCCTTAGTTCGTTCATCCTGTTGAACTGGGTTATGAACCCCCCATTGTGGATGCTCTAAGATCTTTTTGGGATTTTTCTCTTCCACCAAGAAAGGTAGTTAAACTTGTTAGCGACATTGAAAATTTGATTTTCTTTTTTAAAACTACCCTTATCATTATTATTGGAACTCTAAAAAGTGTTGAGTTAATAGGGGTGTTTGTGGAAAAAAGTAATTAAATGCTATTGAAAATTGAAATGGAGTCTTATAAATATGACCAAAATAAAATCTCCAAAAGGATCTTATATATACTGGAGAGGGAGTATCCGAGTACCCAAAATTGCTTGTCAATAAGTAATTCTAATAATATCCTTATCAAGAAAAGGTTGTAAGGATTTAGAAAATGTTATTATTCTAATGTTGTGAGAGAAGAGAGATTGAAAAAAAAAACTATTTATATTATAGGCTTAATTATATTTTTGGTTCTTTATCTTATTTTCAAGATTCACTTAGATCCTTTATTATTTTTTTGAATAATTTTGGTCATTTATTTGTTTTTTTTTAAAATTCAATTTGGTCCTTTCATCAAAATAAAATAAGTTATATTTCACCAAAATATTCCTTCTCTTCGGATTCTGGAAATGGCCGCTGGATTCACGAAAATGCTGCCGGAAATGGTCGCCAGGAGGAGGATGAGGAGTGTAACATCCCGCGTTTTCTGGACTCAAATAGATCAATGATGTTTTATTTAAAAAGAATCTTGAGAATTGAAGAAGGATTTTCAGAAAAATGTTTTAGCAAATGATTTTTATTTGAGTTTGATTTTATAAAAAACCAAGTTATGATTTTGTTATTTGAAGATTCCTTTTCAAAATGAATTTGGAAACTTTGAAAATGCATATCTTTTCAACTGTTTTTCAGAAAATTATGATTTTTATATGAAAATGATCGCATTGAAAAGTAGAATTTTAATATGTGATTTTTATAATTTTCTGGGTTGATTTGCGAAAATTTGTTTTGAAGCCTTTGAAGGACGAATTTTTAATGTATTGAGGAATGAAAATGATCTAAGACTTTAAATAAAGTATTCCTTTTGAAAATCTTTGATTTATATGAAAATATGGTTTTATAAAATGAAGTGAAAATATGGTGCAGTTTATTAATGTGTCTTTGAAATCTTTAAGTTTGTGAGTATGTGTGCTTTTGTGCAATAAATTATGTGTGAAATTTAATTAGTGATTTTGAGGTGCATAAATGAATGAATGCATAACTTGTGTGAATAAGGATGTATGTGTGATGTGTGTCTTGAGCGATGTCCTAAAGTATTATGTGTATGTTTGAATATGTGTTAAATATGTGCATTGCTTCATGACTTAAATTCTATGTGTTTGTCATGATAAAATGAAAAGAAATTGTATGTGTACATGTGTGTGTGTGTTGTTCGGCCAAGTGTAGTTCAAGAGAGTCAAGGGAAGCTTATTTTCTTAAGCATTAAGAAAGTTAGAGTTTAAATGGAAAATGAGTAGAAAAATAGGGTGGTGAGTGTCATTATAGTAGGAAGACTTTCCTTCCACCTTGTCTCCCCCATGAAAAGACCCATCCCATGCAACTTTATGAGTGGACCCATTTGCCCTTAGGCTTGCACCTTGGACCGAGGACAAAAGAGGAAAATTACATCCCTTGCTTTTGCCCATAAAACTGTGTGTGTGTGAGAGTGTTGCCCTTAGTTCATTTTTCATTTCCTTTTTCACACAAACATAAACACCTTTGGTCCAAGAGCACATCAAGCTCTTGAGACCTAGAGAGAAAAGAGAGAGTGGCCGAGAGAGGAGAAGAGAAAAGAAGAGTGAAAACCCAAACCTCCCAACCCAAACACCTTTGATTTCTTCCTTCAAACACATTCTTCTTCAAAGATTAAGAAGAAAACCAACCATTAACCCTAAGAGAGAGGAGGCCGAAGCAACCCTAGGAGAAGGAGAGGAGATTTGGAGCTTGAAGATTTGAGTTAGAGTTTTTGTTTAAGGTAGTTGTTCAAGAAAGAGAGTTTAATGTAATAATTTTTTTGTTGTAAAGAGTTCTATGGTGGACTTTGTTTAAGTTTAATTTTCGTGATGCATGTACTTATTTCTTCATGATCTTGAAGTTTAAATGCTTTGCATGTTATTTTTATGTATTGATCTTGAATATTTGTGTTTGGAAGTTTTGATCTTTAACTTGTAAAAGTTCTTCTTCACGGTTTTATGTAAGATTTGTGTTTTTGCTTTGATCTCTGTTGCATGCCTTGATTTATGATTGATCTTTGCAAAAGCATGAAGTTTGAACTTTGTATGTTTGTTTCAAGTGTAAAGCCTTGGTTTTTCTTTGATGCATGTAACAATTTCAAGGAGGAGATTATGATAATAAGTTTTAAAAATGATTTTTAGTACAAAAAGGATTTTAAACAAGATTTTGTGTGTGTGATGATGATTTCGTTGATGTTTGAAAAGAAAATGTTGTTTTAAAGCTTTGCATGTGAAAATAGAACCCAAGATCTTACCTTTGTGCATTTTGTCATTCGACCAAACCTAGGGAAAGTAGGAAATCATGTTTGATCATTGTTTTAGTTGCATGCATGATGAAATTTATGTGATTTAAAGATTCTTGATATAACCTTTGATTTTTATTGTGATAAATTTATTTAAAGAAATAAAATTAAAGTTTGATGAATTTTTATGTGAAGCTCACGATTTTTGTCTTTATAAATATCAAAGTTTGTTTATTTTGTTTTGCATGTGTGTTTTATTGATGGATCTATGGATTTCAAGTATATGAAAGTCTAAATTTTGATTAAAAACTTAAAAGTGAATTTCATGGTCCTATTCGGTTTTGGAACAAATTTTATTCAAACCATTTTTATTTTCTTGTGTGTTATTATTTGAGTTAGCTTTGAGTGAATAAGATTGATTTGGTATGTGATTATATTATTATGAGTTTGAATTATTTTTCTATGTCCAATTCGGTTTGATTGAGAAATAAAAGGATATGAATTGATTTTCTCTTGCATGATAGTTTAGAAGTAAAACTAACAGAATTGTATGAAGTTGAAATCATAGTAAGGATATTTCTTTTCTTTATTTTCGGTTATGATGCTTAAAGTAAGATAATGTGATTAAATGATTATTTTCCCTATATGCATGTTTGTTTAAGTGCTAATAGTCATTAGTGTTTGAGATTATGAATATCACCTTGTCTTATGTGTGATAGGATTCGGCCATGCATAGAAAATAGGAGTTGTGCTTGATTCTTGTTTTGTATGCATGCATGATGAATGTGAAAGTGATGCATGAATCATGAATGACTTAACATGTTCAATATGTGTATTTGAAAATGATTTGAATGTTTAATATTTGTAAAAGGTTTTTGATTTAACCCTTGCGTTATTTTCTTTGATTTAATTCGGTTTTAACAAAATAAAGTGAGAACAATTATTTGATTGATTGAAAAAGTATTGTTTTTTAAAAAATTTTCAAATGATTTCTAAAGTACATGGTTTTAATTTAAAAGTGTTTTATATCTAAAAACCCTTAAGATAAATGTGGCCTTTAAAGGGGTCAGGAAACTAATTATGTTTTTAACAAGTGTTTGAAAAAGAGTATTTTAAGTTTTTAATTTTCTAAACGTGTGTTTTACTTGATTTTGATTGTGAGTTTAAAACCCAAAGTGATTTCAAATTATTTAGAAGAAGCGAATGCTTATTTTCAAATAAAAAGTTTTGTAACGTTGCTTTATTTTCGAGATAATTGAATAAGAGTGATTTTAATAAGAGAGAACTATTTGAGTGCCAGTAATGGTCGGGAAGCAGTTACAAACGTCGCAGTGGAAACTAAGGAGCGTATTGAAGATCGTCATCGGTTGAGGTGAGAGAGAAGTTTCCCTCAAACACCGTGGTATTTAGGTAACATATTAAGTGTTTCGACCATCTCAAAAGTCGAAATTTAGTGGTTCTGAGTCAGTAACACGGTGGCAATTGTTTGGTTGTGTGGCCACTCGTGTGAAGGAGACAAAGACCACGTGAAATTAGGTAATGAATGTATGTGATGATGTCTGATTGCTAGTGCGTTGTTTATTAGTTTATTTTATGAATTTATTATGTATGATGATATCTGAACTGTTGTTGATTTCAATAATGTGAATAATAATAATGAATAAGAAGAATAAAAGAAATGTGAGATAAAGTTTGAGAAAGATGTTGAGATGTTGTGAATTTATAATCGCCGTGGAGTAAGATTTGAGGAACGCGATGTGGATGGGCCAGAGCTAGGGAATGTGATGCGGTGTTGTAAAATGAGATGTGATATTGTTGAAATGAGACCGGTGTTGAGTTGAGCTTGCTCCTCCACTAGTACTCATTGAAACAATATGTTTTCGAAAAGCTTTTGAAATAAGATTTTTGAAAAGATTTATGAAAAGAGATTCTTGAAAAGGTTTTTGAAAATGAGAATTTTTGAAAAAGGTTTTGAAACGAGATTTCTAAAGATTTGTAAAATATTGTTTTTGAGAAAAGTTTGTGAACTATTATTTTTGAGAAAAGTTTGAGAAATATTATTTTTGAAAAGGTCTGTGAAACATTATTTTGAGAAAGTTTTCAGAAGATGAGGAAAGTGAAATTCCTTTTTGAGAAAGATGAAGAATCAAGATGCAAGTTTGCCAGTGCGATCCTAGCTCTGTGCCATGATAAGAGAGAGAGGGAAATGTGTTGCGATTAGTGGTCGGGACTTGTCGAAGGGATGCACTAAGGGCGAGCTGTAACATCTTACTTTTTATTACTATAACTATTACATAAGATTAACGTTTAATTAGGAAAATGTTCGGGGTTTATAAAAATTTTGACGGAGTTTAATTTAAAAATTGGACTTTTCCCCGAATAGAATTATACCTGTCAGCCCAGAACAGTTTTTCAATCAAATAGAAACATAACTTTCAGTTGAAAATATACAATACTATAAAATACTTCCATCTTGCCCCAATGATCAATTAGGACTTATACAATCATAAAATACGTTTGAGGAAAACATCATTATCAATTAAAATACAGCATTTATAAAAATCTATTCATTACAAAATAGAACCTATGAATGGTTGCACTATAATCGGGACCATAAGGTCACCAATACCAATATACTCTTTACAGGAGTATACCTTTTTCGGCCTTGACCTCATTGTGTGCCTTTCTCCAATGTGTACCTAATATGTCTACTGTAAGGGTGAAAACTTTGAATAATAATCAAGGAAAACACTTAAAACGACAGTAATAAAACATAACTAGACATACCCAAACATCTTTCATCATATTCATATTATCCTATTCAACAATAACAATCCTATATCTTATCACTTAACCAATTCGCACTTTTCACATTTCCTTAAACAATAACAATAACAATAACAATACTTTGCGATGCTTTTATGCTCAAACATATGAACAATGCAGGTAACTTTATACCATTATAGTTTAATTCCTGAATCCAATGTAACACTATAACAATTAACTGTATTCACTTTAACACTTTAACAATTCATTGGATTCAGTGAATTAAACTCATCTTTATAACAATGAATGCAATTCTCCATATTCAATAACAATAACAATTTCCTCACCCCACTACACCCTCCACTCTGGGAAAAACCGACCAGGAGTAAGCATTTCCCAACCCCTGTTTGGATGCTTCATATCCTCTAGGAATATCGCTCCTCCGCTTGCACAATACGTCACACTCCTCCAGGGTAGTGTACAACGTACAATTTGGATTGATTCGCCCAAATTGGCTCTAGCAGAAATCACCCTCACTGGCCACGAAAAGCCAAAGTAACTGACAGAATTATTATGGTTTGCATAAAACCAATCCCCGACACGGGTTGCGAACCCGACCCTTTGGAAGATCAAAGTTTTCCATAACAATTCTCAGTGATTGTTTTAATGGCACAATCTAGTTACTTTTGCCTTCACGAATAGAAACCTAAGTTTTCCCCGTTACACCTAAGGTCCACCTTACTCCTTGAATGCACGTGTTTCTAGTTCATTTTATGGTGTTTACAATAGTCAATCCTCTTTACCATTATACCAATTTGGTTGGGCTCTCTAACTTAGAGCAATAGGCCATAACCATATATAATTATTACCATTTATATATATACTATCTTTAAATTTCCCAAAAACATTCAATCATTCCAATTCATAACCATTCAAGTACCAACATCATCAATTTCACATTTACTCTTCAATTTTGACAATATTAATTTCATTAACCATAACATTTATTCATTCCTTTAGTCCAATAACAATCATAACAATATCAATAATCATGACAATAACACTTATTCATTCATTTCATTCAATAACAATTAAAACAATCACTTACTAACATCAAACCCTAAGTTCATAACATATATTTCACACACAACATCCAAAGCATACAAATCACCCATACACATATCAAAATACATCAAGGTATAACCCTATTACTATCATTAAATCCCTTCCCTAATTAAAACCAAAGTAACCCCCTTACCTAGAAGAGAGAGAAAGAGGAAATTGGGGTTTTTGATGAAGCTCCATGCCAAGCTCTAATCCATGCTCCTATGACTCTTATTCCTTGCCCTCATACCCGATCTATGACTATTTGAAGGATTTGAAGGCTCTATGTGGTTGATTGCTCAACCTAGGGTTTGGGGTAATTTGGGTTTCATGAGGAAGAGGGAGAAACCATGAGTTTTGAGTGAGGGGAAATCATTAGGATGAGATTTGGGGATGATTCACGGTTTTAATTTGGTGATTTGTGGTGTTATTGTGGAGATTTTCCATGAAAAGAGAAGAAGAAACAATGGAGGTTAGAGAGAGAGAGGAAGATCGTGAGTGAGGAGAGAGAGTGAAAATGAGGAAAAATGAGAGGAAACGCGTTTTTAATCAGATCTGGCTGAAGGTAATCGATTACTTCCCATGAGTAATCGATTACTTCTTCAATGCAACAATCTAGTACAAAATCCTGAGGCCAAGTAATCGATTAAACCCTTCAAATAATCGATTACTTCACTGAAATCAACAAGGTAATCGATTATTTCACCCAAGTAATCGATTACTTTGCTGCAACAACATATGTGATTCCACCTGAGAGCAAGTAATCTATTAAACCCATCAAGGTAATCGGTTACTTGAGGCAAAATCCTATTTTGATGGCTTTCTAACCCTATTTCACTTCCTAAGGCTCCTATACTCATCTAGGGTTGGATTACTACTCAAAACCTGATTCCTATACTATTTAAACCCATTCTAAGCTAATTCTACCTCATGAAATTCTACTCTTGGCTCAATACTACACTCCAAACACCTAAACACATACTAACTTGCCTCTAATAACTATTCTAAACGAACATCGGAAATTGGGGATGTTACATGAGCCAACCGTAGGATTAGGATGTTAAGATAATAAACCTTTAAAAGACTTTTAAAAGACATGAACTAACGCGGTGAGGCATGAGTGTGTTATTGAAGTAGTGGAGAGGAAGGAACCATAAGTATTTGCGGATACTTAGGAGGAGATTGCATTAGGGGAGGACGATGACGATGACACGTCAAGAAGTCTAGAGTACTTTTCTAGGCAGAAGGAACTCCATATGTGGTGTACGAGATGTGGTAGGGACTGGGTCCAATACCGTGGTAAGTTCTGCACTGCAGACTAGAATAGTACCATCGCCCCCTAGATTGCAAATCTTGAACAGTGAGAGGGATTGGAACGGGGCATTTGTTTGCCACTGCGAGACAGTGTGCCTTGAATATATAAATTGATACGAATTGATTTGAGGTTGTAGTTCTCTTGGTCTGGGACCATTTAGTGTTGAGACAGCTGTCGTTCCCGCGTGGTAAAGGTCCTGTACTCCTGTTTGCTTCCGACTAGGTTGGGTGGATGACCGAGGAGATGTAGACGTGTGTGCTAACTTCGAGAGCGAGCCTCCTCAATGATGATTAAATCCCTCGCATCATTGACGGATACGAATTCATAAAACTTAATTAAGAAAAGATAACTTATATTGTTAATAAATAATTCTTAAGTGAAGGCATGGAAAAGAGGATGAGATTGTATGGGGATGAAATCAGAGTTGCGCAGCAGAAGCGACTCATGAAAAGTTTTGCGGTGATGTTAAAAGTCTTAAGAAGAGAAAAGTAATGGAATAGAGTAAGTGCCTTGTATGTTAAGGGTAAGAATTAATATGACTGTTTCTATATGTTGTTTGTTTGCACGTTTTGTTCGTTCTTAATATCTTGCCTATTGTAATTCCACATCGTTGGCATAACATGCTTGGGAATACTTACTCTCTCGAGTCCTTTTGTTCTGTATGCTTGTCGTTATGATGCCTATCCTCTTAGTCTCTGGATCCTGTCAAGTGCGCTTTCGACATTCGAGACGAGGAATGATGAGAAGTGAACCACCGATGTTGGGAGTGGCATGGAGTCACTGAGATTCGCATCTTCGATCCCAACCATACCCTTCAAGGAACAACGCCCGATACTTGCATCTTCCATTTCGTGCTTTCGGACTTGCAGACCAGTGAGCCAGCTGACTACCATGGTGGACACCCGATGCCCTTGCCTACACGCATTGACCCCGAGGCTGAGGAGCTAGGAGAATTGGATGAGGACATGGATAACCAAAGGCAGACGTAATCGAGGACGACCCTAGCGAGGCATTTCCCGTGGACCATCAACGTCAGTTCCATGGGCCTGGTGGTAGTGTCTTTTATCTTAGCTGAAATATTATATTCCCCGTATTTACTTAGCATCATTGCAGTATCATAATGTAACCCCAAGCTTATGAGAACGAAATTTGTTTTCAATGGGCACCACTATTTTTAATCATGAAAAAAAAAACATGGGCTTTGATAAATGAATTTGTAAGGAGCAAGTTGCAAAGTGCGGTGTCTTGTGACACTTCGTTTTGGAACTTGAAGTTTAGCATGATGTGTGAGAACACCTTTTTATTTGTGAAAGAGTTTTAAAAACGACATGGTCCTCATACTCATGCTACTCAACCATGTTACATGTTAAAAAAAAAAATTTGGCCCATATTTTCACTACATTTTGGAATTAAAGAAGTATATTTTTCAAGTTGCCAAATCGGGGTGTTACAAGGAGGAAGAAGAGAGAGGAAGAGAAAATGGATTTGTGAATAGAGGAAGAATGAATTTTAGGAGCTAGGAGGAGGAAGAAGAAGAAGAAGTAGAAGAGAGAGGAAGAGCAAGAGGACGAGAGGGGAAAAGGAAATGGATTTGTGAAAGAAGAAGAAGAAAAAGAAGAAGAGAAAGGAAGAGGGAATGAATTTGTGGAAGAAAAGAAAATAGAGGAAATGAATTTGTGGAAAAATAAGATGAAGAAGAAGAAATAGATTTGTGAGAAGAAGAAGATGATGAGGAGGAAATGGATTTGTGGAAGAAGAAGATTCCAGAATCCGACGACCATTTCCGGTAGCTTTTTCCAGAATCCGGGGAGGGAAGGGAATATTTCAGAATATTTTGGTGAAATCTAACTTTATTATGACAGAAGAACCAAACTGATTTTTTTTTAAAAATAAAGGACTAAAATTATTCAAAAATAATAAAGGACCAAAATAAATCTTGAAAATAAGATAAAGAACCATAAATGCAATTAAGCCTATATTATAATTCATCATCATCAAGTGTTTTGCTTGTGAAAAAACATCCATATTTGTTCATAGATGAACAAATATTTATGTCCACTCAAAAACAAATACTTCATTCGTCCTTATATATAAGACTTTTTCGGTAGATTTCACGTCCATTAAGAAATTTGGTTAATTTAGTTAATGGTATTGAAAATGTGAATATTTGATATGTATTTTCAAAACTACCCCTATTAATAATATTAGAAATATAAAAAATATTAAAAAAATAAGGATGTTTATAGAAAGAAGTAATTGATTCATTGAAAATTGGTAAGGGTCTTATAAATAAGGACAAAATAAAAGAGTCGATAGATGTAGTACATCTTTTTGAATTATTTTACACTTCTCACATGTTCTTTTTAGTGCTTCACATTTATATATATATATATATATATATATATAGTTTACTTTCTACCATTTATATGATGTATGCGTGTACCAACGTGGGGTTAGTCAAGTGGTAGTTCACTTGGTCCCTTAACCAATTGGTCTCGAGTTCGAGCCTTGGGTATATATGGAGCAACCCCGCTGGGAGACCCCTACCGCTTAGTGTGAGCTCAGTTGGGTCGGACCGGAAGAGTCGGATTCTGGGTAAACCAGATCCGGGTACCGGTTGGTGTAAAAAAAATAAAAAATGATGCATGCGTATGTTAGGCAATACCATAGATTATGTAACTTATAAGGTAATAAATAAGCTTATTTGATAAATAAAAAGTAAACTATACATGGTGATGTTTGGTGTAACATCCCAAAATTTAATTCCAAGTTAATTAGGAAAGCATAAGCTAGAATTTATGATAGGAACCATAGGAAAAACCATGGGTAGAAGTTAAGTGTAGTGTCTTAGAGTTAGAATTGGCCAAATATGAGTTTTCATTAGAGTAATCGATTACTCTGGGGGAGTTAATTGATTACAAGCCCTCTGGTGAAAACACTATGATGTTGCAGCATTGATAATCGATTAACTCATGGAACTAATCGATTATTTTGTGCAGTAATCGATTACTTTAGGTCGATTAATCGATTACAAGGCCTCAGGTTGGAACCCATAAAATGTTGCACTGAAGCAGTAATCGATTATCTGGCTAGGATAATCGATTACCAGTGGGTCTGATAAAAAAAAAAGAGAAAAAGTGGTGTGCATGTGGCACCTCCCCACCACACAAAAAGCATCTTTCCATTTTCTATTTAATTCTCCACCACATGTCTCCCTCCAACCAAAAATAAAAGCAAAACACTCTCACACTCATTTATTTCCTTCCATCCTCAACTCAACACCATTCTTCCACCTTCCCTCTCTCCCACGAAATTGCTTCTCTCTTCACCAAGAGAAAGTTGAGCTCTTCTTCCCCCTCAAACTCCTAAGGTGTTGTTATCCACCATCATCAAGCTCTCTTGGCAAGTTCCATCTCCCTCTCCTTCCTTTTATTTCGTCTCCCTCTCCCTCTCTTATCTCTTTATTTTGGGTTTTCTCTCTCCTCCATACAAACCACCATCAACCACCATAAACCACCCAAATCCACCATTCCAAACCTTCACCCAAGAGGTTCATCATCTTCCCCATGATTTTACCATCACCTTCCCCCTTGGTGGCCTTCTCTCCCTTCATGAAGCTCTTTCTCTCTCCTAGGGCTTCTTTCTCTCTCCTCCAATCTTGAAGAACGGAGTGGAGATAGGTCTAGAGATCGGGAAACAAAGTAGATCCGGAGTAGATTTGGGGTCCCTGGAGCTTTGTGTGGGATCTCTCCTTCTCCAAGGTAAGGGGGGTCACTTTTCCACACATTGAGTTAGGGATAGTTGGGGTATATAATAGGATTTGGGTTAAGTGATTAAATTGGGTCATGGGTAATAAAATAGCACCCGTTTAGACTGAGTTTAGGATTGTTGAATGTATTTTGATTTAATTTAGTAATTTAACTTTAATTATCATAAAGTTGCTAAAAACCCCTTAATGTATGTTGTACATGTAGGAAGTGAAGAACCCTAGGGAGTGAACTTATTTTACAGCACTCTGAGACATACCTGAGTATGTCGAATTACCTGTGATATCTGTTGTCTGTTGGAGGGCTATGTTCATTATGTATGTTAAATGAGTATTTTTAGGATTAAGTATTAGATATAAGATGATAAACAATACAACCTAATGAGTAGGAAAGAGGATTAGTGGTCATAAGGGTATTTCATGGCTTAATGATAATTGGCTATTTAATAATGAACATGTTTATTTCGGATGCTTGATGTGGGTTTGGTCTTAGTTTGGAAATTTCGCGTTTATAGATTGCATTGGCGAAAAGTGTGGGAATGTAAATGATGTTGATTAATTGTGTTTATTGAAAATGTATGGGATTGAATTATTTAGTGCTAACTAATGGTATAAATATTAGTTAGGAATAAGTATGAGCTAGGAGTTTGTGCATCATCGTGAATTAGTAATGGATCTCCTATGTATTAAACTTATGTGTTAATTATTTTATGTTTGTTTGCTTTGCTAAGTGCTTTGTGTGTGATCTTAATGCATGTTTGTTGAGTAATTTGGTGTCGAAGTAATTGAACCGGGATTAGAAATGGAACCGCATGGAATAAATAAATTATGAATCTCGAATACTAATCCAACCAAGTGATTAAAGTCATGTTGATTAGATTAGTATTCAAGAGAACGAAAAAAAAAATATTGTTTATACTAAGTTAATAAGCGGTTCTGTAACTAAACTTGATTCAAGTGATTGTGGCATGAAATGAAAATTTGCATCGAGAACTAATCGATAGGATTTAAAACACTTAATCATATTAATTTGAGTTACAAATAAAAACAAACTTTTTGCCCAATTTGAGAAGTGGTTTGAATTCCATCAAAAGGTTCTCGAAATATGCTTATATGTGGAATGATGTAGTGTTAAAGTAAGCGGACAAAAATTAGAAGTGGAACCATGAGAATCAAAATGATTTACTACCTCAACTATAATCTATTCGAGTGACATGGTTGCACCGGTTAGATTAGAATTCATAAAAACAACAAAAACATCTTTATGGAACTTGTGGTTGATTCCACCACTAATTTGATTCCGGTGACCTTAATATTAATCAAAGTTAAGTATGGAGCTCCTATTGATTGGACTTGAACCTCGAATATAACCATAAGATTTTATAAATAGAAAGAGGTTTCTTTAATCGAGAAAGGGGTTGAAATTCAATCTAAAGGTTCTCGCATCACTTCAGTTTAAATTGATGCCAGTAGCTTTGCATATTTAGGGTCTATGCTTATGTGGGGACGAGTTGAAACTTTTGAAAAATGTTTTCAAACGATTTTGAAACTAAGAGCTTTTCGATTTCCACCCCTATGTGAGAAAGTTCCAAACTACTCTTCACTAAGCACTGACTAAGAGTGTTGTTTTGAAAATTGTCTTCAAGATGAAACTGAATTTTGTTTGTGTATTCTTGATTGATATATGTGCTTAATATTTCTATGTGCAAAGTGAGATTTTTGCCTGATGCTTGTGAGTGTTTAAAATGAATTTCAAAAGTCGCACCGAACTACAATCATTCCAAATGGATCGTGAGGCCGCACAACAAATTTTCAAGAACTAGTAAGAAAAGCCAGGATTTCTAAGTGATCGAGTAGTGAAATTAACTTAACTGTTTGTAACCAAGTCACACATCGATCAAATAGGAACCCTTCCCGTGCGACTCTAATCAATTCGAAATGAAAACTTAATTTTTAAACTTGAAGTAAAAAGGGAATGTAACTGTTTCAATTCTCATAGAATGAACTAAACTTTTTCAAGTCCAAGGCACATTCCCTCTTTCTTTGAGTTTATCCATCTTGAGTGATTTGTCACTCCTTCATCTAGGATCTTATGAAATTAGATGAAGGTAGCTCATCATGGTAAGGTGCATAATTATAAGTTTTAGTGAATTTTCAAATGAAATTAATTGTTCCTCATTAAGAGAGGAACCTAATTTGCAAAAGAATTTTGTTTTTATAAGTGTATCTTTGTTTTCTAAATGTTCCACTAGTATGGGATCCTTTTCCTAAATTTTAAATCCTCATACCTAGTGATTTTTCAAACCAAAGGTTTTAAAGAAGTATGTGTTTGTAGTTAAGTATTTTTGGGTAATCAGGATTTTTATATAAAGGGAAAACTAAGTTTTGGGTTTAGGATTCTGTTTGCCTTGGAAAATTTGGCTTAAACACCCTAAGGTTGAATATTTGTTTTGTGTAACATTTTAAGCCAATTGGAGCAAGCTAGTATTTTAACCAAAATGAATTTAAGGTGCTCTAATCGGTTTGACAATTTTACACAACCTTGGGCCAGGTATAGGTGATGTCCCATCAAATTTTAAAGTCAATTGGAGTTTGTTTGCTATTTTTAAATGGATTTGACATAGGTTCACCCCGACCATTTAAAAATCTTTTATAAAGTGGTCATAGGGTCAAAAGTGAATCTCATGAACTCTGATTGACTTGAAGATTTGTTATAATGTTCTTTTAGGTACAGGGACACTGTCTTCCAATCCTTCAAAAACCGTGCAAAATTGAATTTATGAAACGCATTTTTGGTTGCAATTATGTAAGTCCTATTCCCCGAACCCCTATTATAAACGCTTTTTAATATATGTGATGATATTTGTGAATGTGGTAGTAGAGGTAGGTGTCATCCCTAAGCTAGACTAGGCATAGTTAGGAAGGAAGCCAGATTGAGTTATGTTTAGGTTTAAGGTGTAAGATGTTGTGGACTGCTGTTGAGAATGTTTGACCCTTGAATGATGTTTACATGCTTTATGTTTGTGTGAACGATGAATGTGTTTGAGTAGAGTTTAGGTTTAGGATATAAGTAGTAGATTTGAAGTTAGAGTATAATTAACCCTTTAAGGTAATAGTACCTAGAACGTATTAGTGTCCTGAACAACCTTCGAAGTAGGATTCCGAAGGGAAGCCTACTAACCTTAGAAATCTGTTAGAGTCGTAGTCTAGAGGTTGATCCAAATTAAACTATAGTCGGCACTCAATGAGTGCAAGAGTCTTGTGGCGCATTCATGCTGAATGGTATGTCAATCCTAAGTGGGGGAGTATAACCAAGGTAGAGTAAGTTGTTTAGCTTAGAAACCTTTCCGGGATGGTTCTCCAATTAAGGACTCTGAGCGGAATTTCGGGGACGAAATTCCAATAAGTGGGGGAGAATTGTAACATCCCAAAATTTAATTCCAAGTTAATTAGGAAAGCATAAGCTAGAATTTATAATAGGAACCATAGGAAAAACCATGGTCAGAACGGCTCAGCCAATCCGTCAGATACTCCAAAAACCAGACTTGGCAGGCAGAATGATGACTTGGGCCATTGAACTTTCCGAGTTCGACATCACTTTCGAACCAAGGAAGGCAATGAAGTCCCAGGTCTTAGCTGACTTTCTCACCGAGTTTACTGAGCCATTGACGAGCTCAAACTTGGACTGGAACATTTATGTCAATGGGTCGAGCAACAAGCTCGGGGCAGGAGCTGGAATAATCTTGGAGAATTCTGAGGGAATCACTTTGGAATATTCTTTGAAGTTCGGATTTCCGACTTCGAATAATCAGGCGGAGTATGAAGCTGTAATGGCTGGTCTGAGGATGGCAAAAGAAGTAGGGGCCCGAGAAGTGAAGATTTTCAGCGATTCTCAGTTGGTGGTATCGCAAGTAAAAGGTGATTATCAAGCCAAGGAACCCATCCTTCAAAAATATTTGGAGAAGGTGAAGTTCCTGTCTTCAGATTTTGCCAAGGTTGAATTCTGTCACATCCCAAGAGAAAGCAATGGCCGAGCGGACATTCTTTCCAAACTTGCTTCAACAAAGGGTCCTAGAAATAACAAGACGTTGATCCAAGAAATGGTACATGGACCTAGCGTTGTCCTCTCTATTTCGGTGGATCCAAGTTGGACCTCTCCGATCATAAGGTACTTGGAACAAGGAATTTTGCCGACGAATCCAGTCGAGGCCAAAAAGCTTGTCAGAAAGGCATCCCAATTTGCTATGATCGATGGAATTCTGTTTCGCCGAGGGGTCAGCGGCCCCATGCTCAGGTGCTTAGACCCCGCCGAAGCAAAGCAGGCACTGGAAGAAGTCCATGGAGGTATCGGAAGCCATCATGTTGGGGGGATATCACTGGCAAAAAAGATTCTAAGGGCAGGATACTACTGGCCGACCCTACAACAGGATGCGATTAGTCATGTGAGAAGATGTGAAAAATGTCAGTTTCCCAGTGATGTCTACCAGAAGCCGGCCGAGGAACTCCAATCACTTTCATCTCCCTATCCCTTCTATCAATGGGGAATGGATTATTGGCCAGTTCCCCACCGCACCAGGACAACTCAAATGGGTGATAGTGGCCATCGATTATTTTACCAAGTGGATTGAAGCCGAGCCCCTTGCAACTATCTCGTCGGCCAAGGTGCAGAAGTTCTTTGAGAGACAGGTTGTGGCTCGGTTTGGAGTGCCACAAGTTTTGGTAACCGACAACGGAACTCAATTCGCTGCAAAGGCATTCCAAGACTTAGTCAACGCTTTGAACATTGAACACTATTTTTCCTCGGTCGAGCACCCTCAGACCAATGGACAAGTAGAATCAGTGAACCGAAGTATCATTCAGGGGATCAAGAAGAGACTCATCGGTGCAAAGGGAAATTGGTTGGAAAACTTGCATGAAGTGCTTTGGTCGTACCGCACCACCGTACAGACTTCGACGGGATAAACCCCTTATCGTCTTACTTATGGTTGCGACGCTGTCATCCCGATAGAAAGGATCATCCCTTCTTTCCGAGCCATACAACAACCGAACCCCCTCAACAACACTTTACTGTGTGAGGACCTAGTTCTGTCGGAAGAAGTCAGAGATTTAGCTGCCGAACGGGAAAGACATGCCAAGGTTATGCAAGCGAAAGGATATAATCGCTCAGTAGTGCCCAGAGAATTCGAGGTAGGTGACCTCGTCCTACGAAGAGGTGACATCGGCCTCAAAAATGGTAAGGATGGGAAACTGGCTCAGAATTGGGAAGGTCCATACCGAGTAGCTTCCAAAACAGGAACGGGAGCCTACAAGCTCGAAACTCTCTTGGGTGCCCTCATCAACAACACATGGAACGTGGCAAAACTTAGAGCATATTTCAGTTAGAATTTTCTATCTATTTCAATTCTGTTTTCAATTGTTTTTGTTTTATTATTTCCCTTGCTGTGTTAGGACTGTTTATTTTTAATGATGGTGTACGCTCGGTGGAACTCCGAGCCCATTGTATTTACTGCTTCGAATAAATAAAAGTTCTGTTATTGAATTCATTGTATTTACGTACTTTTCCTCATAACCGACTAGCCACCGTTTATGACGCGAACGATTATAAACAGCTCAAACAAGAGCTTATAACTCGTCAAGTACCTTAAAAAGATTCCCAATTCAAACATGATTTGTTTTAAAAATCATTTATACATCGCGGATAGAGGAACCCACCTCGGCTAAAGTGCTGGAGTTCCGAGGTCTTAACACTTGAATTCTTAACAAAAAGTTCAGAAAGAAGCATAAAATAAAAACGGATATTATAAATATTCCAAACCAGTTACAGCAAAAAAGATTTAAACCCATCTATTGGGGCAGATACAAAAGTAAAGAAGCAAAAGAAAAAAGCTACTTGATATCAGACATTACTACACTGTCAGGGTCGAACTTCTCATCTTCCTCTTCCTCACCTTCGGCACCCTCGGCCTCTTCTTCCTCGGATTCCTCAGCGAAATGGTCAGGTAGATCATTGCTGCTCATGTCAATAGGAACCCCATTCGCGCCCACAATCTGACCATTCTTGGCAGCAAAGAGGGGGTCGGCGCCCTTTGTCACGAGGCTAGGGTTCAGGATGCGAAGTTGCTCGGCTGTGTTAAGGAAGGAATCTTCAACTGCGTGACTCCAGTTGTACAGATTCTCCTGGGCCGCCTTCTTATGCTTAAGAGCTTTCGCTCTCATCTTGTCCAAAGAAGCTCGGAGCCCAGTAACCTCATCCCTAGCATACTCAAGTTGCTCCTGAGCCACAGCAACATCCTCCTTAGCCTTTCTCAGGGTTTCCTAAGATTGCCTCAACTTTTCCTCAGTCTCTTGACGAGTCTTTTCGGCTGTTTCTTTATCAGCTTCGGCCTTAGCTTTGGCGCCTTCAGATTCCTGCATTCCCTTCTGCAGTCTTTCATTCTCGGCCGCCAGTGCTTGAAGTTTTTTCCCAAAGCTTTCCACTTGATCTTTTCTTCTCCTCTGGGGCCACTCCAGCGTAGATATCGTCACCACACTGACCGAGGTAATGGAGAATGCTTGCACCTCGTAGGAAGCTCCTCACCAAGGCCGAACAATTATTTTCCCAGGTGCCTGGGGTCCAGGCACCTATCACTTCAGCGTCCTCCGGAGGAAAGACAGTTGAAGTGAAGGAATCTAACTTCTTCTTACCCCACACAGTTTTGGCGACGGCGTCGTCCATACCCTCAGTAACTTGAATTCCCTTGTGGGGCTTGCTCAGTTGAAACCAATCACTAGCCAATCCTTTCCCTTTTTCCACCCGAGCCCTTTTGGAAGGACGCTCAGGAGTTTTTTACCACTTTGTGGCGCCTCTGACTGGACGGTTTGCTCAACATTTTCGGCAGCCTGAGGCACATCGGTTGGGATGCTTCGAGGGGTAACTGTGGGAATTTCTGTTGAAGTTGGAGTTGGCTCGGAGGTTTGACTTTTTGCTGAGGACCCCGAGCCTCCCTTCGCGGCAACCAGCTGAGCCATCCTGGCCGAGGCAGCTGCACTCTTCTTGGTTTTTGACGCTTTCTTCCCCATTTTTTTCTGCAACAAGACAAAAGAGGTTAAACCAAAAAAAAAATACCCAGCTCGGCCTTCACTTCGGCCCGCGTCTTCTTCAACAATATTTTTTTGGTATCAATTTGACCATTCTCCTTGAGATATTCCCAAACACGGTCGCATAATCGTCTTTCGGCCTTTGTTAAATCAGTTTTGTAATCAAATTGATATAAGGAGGCCCCTCGGTTATAGATACCGTTCGACCATCTCAAAGGGAACCGAGGTATAACTTTAATTTTCCCTTCTGCCTCAACTTGTTCCATAAACCAGCAAACTTTGGCTCCAGTGTATTCGTATTGAAAGAAGAGCAGTTTAAAGGACTTCCAAGAATCGGTTACTTTTGCAAAGAGGGCGTGCTCCCTCCGAGATTTTAAGGACACCCAAAGCCCCTTTGAGTCGCCAAACTTGTTCACTTGGGGGGCATACAACCAGAAGAAATATCGTAATGTAGCTACTAGACCTTCGGCGTCGCAGAACAGTTGAAACGCCCTTACAAAGGCCCAACCACTTGGATGTAGCTGGCTCGGGGCTATGTTTAAGTGCTTCAGGACTTCTATCTCGAGGGTGGAAAAGGGCATGCGGACTCCGACTTTTGTTGCTATTTCCTCGTAAAAATAAAAGAGCTGTCGGTTTTCCGGTATTTGGAGGCATATCCGATCGTCTATGCCCGCGTGTCTTAATGCGAAGTCCGAGGCATTCCCATCTTCTCTCGGAGGTGTTAGAAGTGGACGAAGATGGTTCAAGCTGTTAGCCGTTAGCAATGAGGGCCTTGTTCCAAGAACTTCCCGATCAAAGATAGCATCATATTGTGCGTGGTTCGGAGGTAGGGGATACTCTTCAGGATGAGTTTCACATCTGCGCTCCACCATATCTGGGGAAAAAGTGAAAGGCTTGACATTAGTACTTTTGATAGAAGATGTTTTAATTCTAAAACTAAGGCCGAGCCTAGAACCTTTTCCCCCCTCCCTCACAAATTCTCCAGAAGATTCTTCCCCCCTGGGCTCGGGACTAGTCCTAATCTGGGCTCGACGCTCGGCAAACCTATAAGCCAACAGCCACCTATTTTCCTCTATAGGATTTGAAGGATATTCTACGGTTAACGGTTTTGCCTCAGGTGACTCGTTGGTTCCATGATCGAAAGGGGGGGTAGAAGGACCTATTGCATCATTAATGCCAGAAATCCCAGAATTCCCAGAATCCCCAGAATAACCAGAAGAGTATAAATCGCTGTCACTAGAAGGCTCCTCACCTAATCTCCTACAGAGGTCATGGTATATTTTCTTCCAATCTCTCCAACTACTCATTATTAGGAAACCTAAACCACCCAACCACTTACCCAGAACAACTAAATACTCCCAAATTTCTGCAAAACCCGTAAAACGCAAACCCTCTTAAAAAATAGAAAAATAACAGAAAAACCAGAATTAGGAATGAGTTATTCGATTTGGAAGAAGAAGTTTCCTGATTTGTTTGCGGTTGCTGATTCCTGGAAAAAGTGGTGGCAACTGATGATAGTAGAAGAATGGAGGAGAATGGAGAAAATGAGTAAGGAGCAGGGAGGATTAGTGGTGAGAAACGAGAAAATGAGAAGAGGTTTTGATTCCTGAGAGTTGGAAGTGAGGGAGTGACGGAAGGGAGAATGAAAGTAAAGAAACCCTCAAAACCTTTCGGTTTCCCCCATGGTATACGTATGGGCCTGAGTGGATCAAAAGCCCATTACCCCACTCAACCACACGCATGATGAGACGTGGCAGTTACCAAAAAGGCACTTTTTCAAATTTCAAAATTTGAAATGATTTGGCACAACTTACAAGGGAATGCGCCGTACCTAGAGAACCCAAAACGTCACCTCGAAATAGGCAGCATAATTACAGTCGTTGCGAGACATCCGGAAAGGTCAACCCTAAACACTTGCTACCTCGTCACAGACTTCCCAAAGTCTTACGAGCTGGGGGGCTTGTAGGGTCTGCTGACCAGACACGAATTCAAGCCTTATCAAAGGGATTCTCTAAGGACATTTCCCTCGGATTACTAAGCATGAACGTCCCTCGCTCGGACTCATGGGCTCCGAGCATACTAAAGGACCAGGCTCGGACTTGATGGAGCCGAGCCTTACAAACGGTCCTCAACCCATCGGGCTCGGGATTCTAGGGCCGAGACATACCGTCGGCTTGTGGATAGACTCAGTCTCATTCAGGCTTCATATCCCTTCCGCAAATCTCTCCTAGATACTCCAACTAAATACCACGGATCAGATGAAGTTCGGATCGATTCCTGGCATGTTTGCCGATGTCCAGGCAAACAAGTCTTTGTTTTCTACCAGCAACTCTGTTAGTTCTTTTTCAACTTTCTCAGCAAGGCCAACACCAATCTTGACGCAACGGGGTGGATCGGTCCCCAGAATTATCTTCTTGAAGTCCCCCTGGGGAGTTGGCCTAGTTTCATCCTCCCCAGAATTATCTTCTTGAAGTCCCCCTGGGGGGCTTGTAGGGTCTGCCGACCAGACACGAATTCAAGCCTTATCAAAGGGATTCTCTAAGGACATTTCCCTCGGATTACTAAGCATGAACGTCCCTCGCTCGGACTCATGGGCTCCGAGCATACTAAAGGACCAGGCTCGGACTTGATGGAGCCGAGCCTTACAAACGGTCCTCAACCCATCGGGCTCGGGACTCTAGGGCCGAGACATACCGTCGGCTTGTGGATAGACTCAGTCTCATTCAGGCTTCATATCCCTTCCGCAAATCTCTCCTAGATTCTCGCTAACAGCCTAGACATGAGATCTTCAGTTGATCCTAACCAGATTCTAAGAGCATAACTATCCGACATTATCTCACAGAGTCCTGGTTCAGTACAACTCTGATACAGGGCCCAAACGGCCCATATCAGCCTCCTCTAAACCCTATAAATAGCTCATTACAGCTAGGGTTTCCGGTACGTACTCTCATCCCTAAGTTGACACTCTGCACACACGTTGACTAGGGAGATCCTGCTTTTCCCAACTGGAACTGCAGAAACACCATAAAGTCACACATTAATACTTGATCCTCTCTTGGGCTCTTGGTTTCCATAATCTTGGACACTTAGAGGGTTAAGGACATCTAGTGTTCCAGGACACTACAGTTAATAAGCGGTTCTGTAACTAAACTTGATTCAAGTGATTGTGGAATCAAATGAAAATTTGCATCGAGAACTAATCGATAGGATTTAAAACACTTAATCATATTAATTTGAGTTATAAATAAAAACAAACTGTTTGCCCAATTTGAGAAGTGGTTTGAATTTCATCAAAAGGTTCTCGAAATATGCTTATATGTGGAATGATGTAGTGTTAAAGTAAGCGGACAAAAATTAGAAGTGGAACCATGAGAATCAAAATGATTTACTACCTCGACTATAATCTATTCGAGTGACATGGTTGCACCGGTTAGATTAGAATTCATAAAAACAACAAAAACATCTTTATGGAACTTGTGGTTGATTCCACCACTAATTTGATTCCAGTAACCTTAATATTAATCGAAAGTTAAGTATGGAGCTCCTATCGATTGGACTTGAACCTCGAATATAACCATAAGATTTTATAAATAGAAAGAGGTTTCTTTTATCGAGAAAGGGGTTGAAATTCAATCTAAAGGTTCTCGCATCACTTCAGTTTAAATTGATGTCAGTAGCTTTGCATATTTAGGGTCTATGCTTATGTGGGGACGAGTTGAAACTTTTTAAAAATGTTTTCAAACGATTTTGAAACTAAGAGCTTTTCGATTTCCACCCCTATGTGAGAAAGTTCCAAACTATTCTTCACTAAGCATTGACTAAGAGTGTTGTTTTGAAAATTGTGTTCAAGATGAAACTGAATTTTGTTTGTGTATTCTTGATTGATATATGTGCTTAATATTTCTATGTGCAAAGTGAGATTTTTGCCTGATGCTTGTGAGTGTTTAAAATGAATTTCAAAAGTCGCACCGAACTACAATCATTCCAAATGGATCATGAGGTCTCACAACAAATTTTCAAGAACTAGTAAGAAAAGCCAGGATTTCTAAGTGATCGAGTAGTGAAATTAACTTAACTGTTTGTAACCAAGTCACACATCGATCAAATAGGAACCCTTCCTATGCGACTCAAATCAATTCGGAATGAAAACTCAATTTTTAAACTTGAAGTAAAAAGGGAATGTAACTGTTTCAATTCTCACAGAATGAACTAAACTTTTTCAAGTCCAAGGCACATTCCCTCTTTCTTTGAGTTTATCCATCTTGAGTGATTTGTCACTCCTTCATCTAGGATCTTATGAAATTAGATGAAGGTAGCTCATCATGGTAAGGTGCATAATTATAAGTTTTAGTGAATTTTCAAATGAAATTAATTGTTCCTCATTAAGAGAGGAACCTAATTTGCAAAAGAATTTTGTTTTTATAAGTGTATCTTTGTTTTCTAAATGTTCCACTAGTATGGGATCCTTTTCCTAAACTTTAAATCCTCATACCTAGTGATTTTTCAAACCAAAGGTTTTAAAGACGTATGTGTTTGTAGTTAAGTATTTTTGGGTAATCAGGATTTTTATATAAAGGGAAAACTAAGTTTTTGGGTTTAGGATTCTGTTTGACTTGGAAAATTTGGCTTAAACACCCTAAGGTTGAATCTTTGTTTTGTGTAACATTTGAAGCCAATTGGAGCAAGCTAGTATTTTAACCAAAATGAATTTAAGGTGCTCTAATCGGTTTGACAATTTTACACAACCTTGGGCCAGGTATAGGTGATGTCCCATCAAATTTCAAAGTCAATTGGAGTTTGTTTGCTATTTTTAAATGGATTTGACATAGGTTCACCCCGATGATTACAAATCTTTTATAAAATGGTCGTAGGGTCAAAAGTGAATCTCATGAACCCTGATTGACTTGAAGATTGGTTATAATGTTCTTTTAGGTACAGGGACACTGTCTTCCAATCCTTCAAAAACCGTGCAAAATTGAATTTATAAAACACATTTTTGGTTGCAATCTATGTAAGTCCTATTCCCCGAACCCCTATTATAAACGCTTTTTAATATATGTGTTGATATTTGTGAATGTGGTAGTAGAGGTAGGTGTCAGCCCTAAGCTAGACTAGGCATAGTTAGGAAGGAAGCCAGATTGAGTTATGTTTAGGTTTAAGGTGTTAGATGTTGTGGACTGCTGTTGAGAATGTTTGACCCTTGAATGATGTTTACATGCTTTATGTTTGTGTGAACGATGGATGTGTTTGAGTAGAGTTTAGGTTTAGGATATAAGTAGTAGATTTGGAGTTAGAGTATAATTAACCCTTTAAGGTAATAGTACCTAGAACGTATTAGTGCCCTGAACAACCTTCGAAGTAGGATTCCGAAGGGTAGAGTCGTAGTCTAGAGGTTGATCCAAATTAAACTATAGCCGGCACTCAATGAGTGCAAGAGTCTTGTGGCGCATTCATGCTGAATGGTATGTAAATCCTAAGTGGGGGAGTAGAACCAAGGTAGAGTAAGTTGTTTAGCTTAGAAACCTTTCAGGGATGGTTCTCCAATTAAGGACTCTGAGCGGAATTTCGGGGACGAAATTCCAATAAGTGGGGGAGAATTGTAACATCCCAAAATTTAATTCCAAGTTAATTAGGAAAGCATAAGCTAGAATTTATGATAGGAACCATAGGAAAAACCATAGGTAGAAGTTAAGTGTAGTGTCTTAGAGTTAGAATTGGCCAAATAGGAGTTTTCATAAGAGTAATCGATTACTTTGGGGGAGTTAATCGATTACAATCCCTCTGGTGAAAACACTATGATGTTGCAGCATTGATAATCGATTAACTCATGGAACTAATCGATTATCTTGTGCAGCAATCGATTACTTTAGGTGGATTAATCGATTACAAGGCCTCAGGTTAGAACCCATAAAATGTTGCACTGAAGCAGTAATCGATTATCTGGCTAGGATAATCGATTACCAGTGGGTCTGAAAAAAAAAAGACAGAGAAAGTGGTGTGCGTGTGGCACCTCCCCACCACACAAAAAGCATCTTTCCCTTTTCTCTTTAATTCTCCACCACATGTCTCCCTCCAACCAAAAATAAAAACAAAACACTCTCACACTCATTCATTTCCTTCCATCCTCAACTCATCACCATTCTTCCTCCTTCCCTCTCTCCCACGAAATTGCTTCTCTCTTCACCAAGAGCAAGTTGAGCTCTTCTTCCCCTCAAACTCCTAAGGTGTTGTTATCCACCATCATCAAGCTCTCTTGGCAAGTTCCATCTCCCTCTCCTTCCTTTTATTTCGTCTCCCTCTCCCTCTCCCTCTCCCTCTCTTATCTCTTTATTTTGGGTTTTCTCTCTCCTCCACACAAACCACCATAAACCACCCAAATCCACCATTCCAAACCTTCACCCATGAGGTTCATCATCTTCCCCATGATTTTATCATCACCTTCCCCCTTGGTGGCCTTCTCTCCCTTCATGAAGCTCTTTCTCTCTCCTAGGGCTTCTTTCTCTCTCCTCCAATCATGAAGAACGGAGTGGAGATCGGTCTAGAGATCGGGAAACAAAGTAGATCCGGAGTAGATTTGGGGTCCCTGGAGCTTTGTGTGGGCTCTCTCCTTCTCCAAGGTAAGGGGGGTCACTTTTCCACACATTGAGTTAGGGATAGTTGGGGTATATAATAGGATTTGGGTTAAGTGATTAAATTGGGTCATAGGTAATAAAATAGCACCTGTTTAGACTGAGTTTAGGATTGTTGAATGTATTTTGGTTTAATTTAGTAATTTAACTTTAATTGTCATAAAGTTGCTAAAAACCCCTTTATGTATGTTGTGCATGTAGGAAGTGAAGAACCCTAGGGAGTGGACTTATTTTACAGCACTCTGAGACATACCTGAGTATGTCGAATTACTTGTGATATTTGTTGTCTGTTGGAGGGCTATGTTCATTATGTATGTTAAATGAGTATTTTTAGGATTAAGTATTAGATATAAGATGATAAACAATACAACCTAATGAGTAGGAAAGAGGATTAGTGGTCATAATGGTATTTCATGGCTTAATGATAATTGGCTATTTAATGATGAACATGTTTATTTCGGATGCTTGATGTGGGTTTGGTCTTAGTTTGGAAATTTCGCATTTATAGATTGCATTGGCAAAAAGTGTGGGAATGTAAATGATGTTGATTAATTGTGTTTATTGAAAATGTATAGGATTGAATTATTTAGTGCTAATTAATGGTATAAATATTAGTTGGGAATAAGTATGAGTTTTTGAGTTGCATGGGTGATATAGTGGTGAAAATGGTATTGGAGGGTTGATTATTTGTTGTTATGAGAAGTGAAAATTGAGAATGAAGTAAATGCATGAATGTGGATGATTGCTACCTGTTATGAATGGCTATTTGAAATGTGTGCTTGGTGGTGAATGTGTTTGTGTTGTCAAGGACGGTTGAATTGATCATTGGGACATTGAGATACTAGGTGTTCTTGCTAGGTGTACAAACGCCCTATTAGGGCCAAACGCCCCATCAGGCTAAAACGCCCCATTAGGTAAAAATGCCACGTTAGGAGTCAATGTCCCCAAAGGATCAATTCAACGAAAACTAAAAGAATGGAAAATATGAAAAAGACTAAAGTATGTAAATTGAATATGCTAAGACTTGTGATAAGAATAAGTATAATATCATATGTATTAGTCCTAACGGGTGAGGCCTAGTGGGTGATAGTCCTGATGGGTGTATAAGTCCCTAATGGGTGTACAAACGCCCTAGCAGGAGCAACCAATTCCTAGTGGTACAAACTAAAAGATAAGTGGGTATGTTGTCCTCTGACCGTGAGGAGACATGTGATTGTTATGTTTGGTATGTTGTCCTCTCACCGTGAGGAGACATGCGATTTTATGTTGGGTGTGTTGTTCTCTGACCGTGAGGAGACACACGTTATATGGTTTATATTGGGAAATGAAAATGATTTTTGGAAAATATGAAAAAGTGAAGCATTTTATTATTCATGGCTTGGTTTGATTATGATGCTTAAGGTGCTATTATGTGCTTTTTACTATCTTATAATTCACTATGTTGTGAAAAGGTCTCACCCTTAGTGGTTATCATTTTAGGTGCATGTCAAGGAGCTTGAGGATCAGAGTGTCGCAGCGGGGGATTTGGAAAGAAGGAAATTATAAGTTGCGCTACTCATATTGTAATTGAAATACCCAATTTCATGTGTAAATTTGTTCTATAAAAAGGAAATTTTTAAGCTCTCCATTTTTATTATTAAACCTTTTGAATGATATTTTTGAATAAAAGCTGGGTGTTACATTTGGTAAAATGAGTTTATTTGAGTAAATTGTTAGCTTATAAGCTTATATTTGATAAATTACTTATGTGATGCGCTGTTTTGCATTGTGTGCTTCTTTTTACTCAATATTTTTTTTAAAGTGTCACCGTCTTTATTTTTGCATTTTATTTAAGTTTAAATATTCAAACCCCTTTTCTAACAATAAAAAATTTAAATTATTGCATGATTATTGATTTCAAGTTCACTAAAAAATACACTAATTATTGCCATTATTATTACCATCGTATATTTTGAAAAATTATGAAATAAAAATCATCACAAGTTAGAAATAAACTTATGTATTTAAAATAAATAAAATAGTATATGCATCGATAGCTTAAAGGTTTTTTACATTATTAGTACATCATCCACCATCGATGAATTAACAATGATTGACTCTTAAGCTCAAGTAATATATATAGATAGTGAACAATAATTTTATTTAAACATTTATATCTAACATTTAAATCCAACATCTATTATTTTTGGTAAAAAAAAATGGTGGACCATTCAATTTTTTTTTTAAATTTTTTAATTTTTATTCAAAATGATAATAAATGTTGGACTCAGAGATGTTAGATGTAAATGTTCAAATAATATTATTGGATAATGAGTGATGTTCCGAAAGACAATAATATAAAAATCTTTAAACTCTTTAAAATTAAATATCATGCAAGAATCTGATGAATCCAATGGAAATCCTTTGGACTGTAACACCCCGCATTTTCCCGTGCGTGCATAAACGAATTCGCTAAAACTAAAACGTTGAAATTTTGTTTTCTAAAAAGGGTTTTCCCAAAGAAGATGATTTCTCTATAAAATAAATTTGCATTTTTGGATATTTATGAACTTTGAAAATGTGATTTTTATAATCTTTGGGGTTGATTTGTAAAATTTATTCCGAAAACTAAGAAGGACAAAAATTTTTAGAAATAATAATTTTTGGAAGCTAACAATTTTAAATAGATTTGTCTTTTGGAAATTTTTCATTTTTCATGGAAGTTTGATTTTTTTGAGACTTTAAATTATATGTGTAGATGATTATTTTACCTAAAGAGGCCTAAGTTCTCCTTATAATGAAATGTGTTTTGTAGGAAATTAAATATGCTCACTATGCTATATGTTTAATTTCATATGGGGATGTGGCTAGAAAAATAAATATGTGTGTATATATGTGTATGTGCTACGGTATTGGTGTGTATGAAAATACTTGCATGTTTATGTGAATTGGTGATCATAGGAAAAATAGAAACTATGTGTATGTGCATATGGTGCTAAGGTTTTATGTGTGTGAATGCATGCTTATGATTCTTGAATTGATGATGCCTTAAAATGATATCTTAAAGTAGAAAATAAAAATGAAAAATTGCATGAAGTATGTGCATGTGTGAGGAGTGTTACGGTGATCATGTGTGTGTGTGTACAAAAGTTAGGAGTGTTGAATTAAGGAGTAAGGGAAAGTCTTAGGGAGGCTTAGGTGTCCAACAAATGGAATAGATAAGTGGAAGGGGAGGGTGTTGAAATGACCTTGCATCATGAACCTAGCCCTAGTCTAATCACCTTACTTCTCTTGATTCAAACTCTCCCATGCAAACTTTCATAAACCCGAAATTGCCCTCCCACATGGTGTTTTGGCCGAACTTCCAACCAAGGGCAAAAGAGACCAATTCGGGGCCCTTAAATCCCCATTGCCTTAGTTCATTTCCTTACTTTCTTTCATTCCTTTCACACACACAAACACTTTCTAAGGAAACAACACATCCTTAGAAAAGAAAAGAAAAGGGAGAAGAGAGGAGGTGGCCGTGAGTGACTTGAAGAAGGAGGGAGGAGACCTAGATCAAGATTTTGATCTTTCTTTGGAGATCAAGAGCCCTAGAAGCTAGAAGACTTATTTCTCTTGGTAGGTTATAGTGAAATCAAGAAAAAAACCATGAGAATTAGGATTTTCTTTTGGTCTTGTAATTTTTCCTTCTTTTCCTTCCATTGCATGTTTATTTTCATAACTTGAGAGATGAGTGCAAGCATGATCTAGACTTTATCATGGACTTTTACATTTGTTTGTAAATATGTGAACGTTATGGACTCTTAAAGCTTCGGTTATGGCTTCATTAGATAGTTCATCATGATTTTCTAAACCAACATCTAAAGGGATCTAACTCACTACTTGAGATTTTTATAAAAACTAAAATGAAACCCCTTGCATGTTGATTCTTTCTTCCAAAAACCGTGACCTATGAGGCTTTTATTGAAAGGGCTTGGAGAATGATTTATGATCTAGGTTGATTGGTAACAAAGTGAGGAAGTTATGCCTTGCATGTTGACCTCTTGTGCTCAAAACGTGGCCTATGTGTTTATGTGAATATTTGATTAACAATTTCATGATCCAAGTCTATTGAGAAGAAAATGAGGATTTTAGCTTTGCATGTCAATTTTCAAGTAAAGAAATTGAGTTTTCCTCTATGTGTATCTCGGCCGACTAGAGATTAATAGGGTAATGGTCTTTAAAATGATTTTCTTTCATGAGCATGATTTGATTTAAACATTTGTTTTATGTGTTGATGTGAAGGCCATTCGGCCATGAGTGCTAAAAATGTATTGATGCATGATTTTTAGGTGCATGTGTGTGTTAGGAATGGGCTTAGTGGCCTTAAGTCCATGCATGCCAATCTTTTTAGGAGAACAAGTCATAAACCATGTTTCTATTTAAGAAAAATTATAAGTTTGAGTTTTGCTAAAAATCTAAGGAATCTCATGATGGCTTATGCATGTTGGTGTGATATAGTTTGCTTTAATTGACTTTAGTGCATTGAAAATTGAATTAAGATTTTGTCCTATGCATACTAGTATTCGGTCTTGAGATAGAAAGTAGGAAAGTGTGCTTAATCATTATTTGGATTGCATTTAGACCAAGGTTAGCCTCATTAAGGAACCTAAAAGATGTACACAAGAAGTAATTTGTGGTTCTGATTGTTACCTCGAATTAAATAGATAATAATGAGATTGAAATTTGTTGAATGCTTCTATGATGCTCACGGTTTGGCCTTGAAAGAAATAAAATCATTTCGCTGTTTCCTGTCTTTGATGGTATGCTATACTTTGCAAGATTTTACTTGAAGTAATTCGGTTAGTATATGTTTAGATGCATAGAAGGACTCTCTTTTGAAACAACTAATGAGAGTGATTAAATTCTATATTTGTGTTATCATATGTATGATACAATGATGTGCTAATCCCTTTTCTTCTTTTCAGTTTTAGAGACTAGGAATAGGTAGAATTAATTGGACTAATTTTCATAATGTAAATCCTATAATTTCAAGGTCTAGAAATTATTAGTAATTAGGAAATGTTGAGTATAGACAATTCGGTTTTGCCATGATCTAGTTAAGAAATGAAATTAAATTATCCTCCTGTGCATAATTGAATTTGTGTGTGTTAGTGTTGTAATTCAATTAATTGTTTCCTTAAACCTACGTGTGTTTTGCAATGAGTGAATGATGAATGTTTTGGATTTTTTTATGGAATCCTAGAGTCTCATCCTTGATTCTTGCATTTTGATAAGTGTTTTCATGACCTAACATTTTCGATTAAGGAAGTTTATTTGAATAAAAGAGTGTTTTTCAATTGTTTTCAAAGTTTTCTTAAGAACTGTTTTAATTATGAGTTTGAATTGATTTCGGAAATCTTGGATAATAATAACAAGTTTTCAAAAGAGAAATTGTTTTCAAAACAAGTTAAAAGAGTATACCGAATCGTTTCTAATGCACGGGAAAATGTCTTAGTTGAGCGACGGACGAAAGGATAAGAGGCGAGGAGAGATGATCGAGAAACTTTGGAGAGCTATAGGACGTTCGTCATCGAGGAGAGAGAGGGGCACTCCCTTAAGACACCGTGGTAATTAGGAAACATATTAAGACGTCCAATCATCTCAAAGATTGGACTCCAATCTCATTTAGCGTAGTGGTGTATGTGATAGCGAATGTTTGATTGGTTTAGCTATCCACCCGAGCGACTGAGATTGGACTATGAAAATGATTTTATGATTTCTGTTTATGCATGATGAATTATTTGAGTATCCTATGATTATCTATTTGTTACTTAAATGAGATATTGTGGAAAATTATACGATCGAGAGTTTGTAAACAATAATGGTAGAGGTAACAAGCTGAGAATGAAATGAAAAGAGTAATATATATATACATATATGAACGATGAAAACGAATGAGGAAAGAGAAGTAAGCCGTGACGAGAATGAATGGATAGTGATGGGAAAGCTTAGAAGGAATGAGATGAAGTACTGCGGAACCCGCATTGGCGAGATGGACACCAGTGATGCTGCGGAGTTGCGAGTGGCGAGAAGGACAACAATGACGTGATGAATGTTCCTAGACCAGAAAGATATGAGGATAATGTTGTTGAGCGATGATGAGAAATGAGAGTAATGTGGTTGTGAGAAATGAGAAAGAGAAAGATGATGCAATGATGTTGAGATGATTTGAGTAATGGTATGTGAGATATAGGGGGATTGGATGCGTACGATTAGCGATCGGGTCTCATTGAAGGGATGTACCAAGGATGGACCGATCATTAGGACTAAGCCGTAATTTAAATCTTTAAAAGACTATTAAAAGACATTTATAAATGCGGTGAGGCATGAGTGTCGAATCGAAGTAGTGGAGAGGAAGGAACGATTGGTATCTTCGGATACTTAGGACGAGATTGCATTAGGGGAGGACGATGACGGTGAAACGTCAAGAAGTCTAGAGTATGTTTCTAGGCAGAACGAACTCCACAAGTGGCACACTAACGTGGTGGGGACTGGGTCTAATGCCGTGGCAAGTTCTGCTGGCCAACTAGAAACATACTGCCGCCCCCTAGATTGCAAATCGAGAACAGTGAGAGGGACTGGAACGGGGCATTGTGTTTTGCCACTGCGTGGACAGTGAGCCTTAGTGTTATTGATATGTTTTGAGGACGAGATCCTCCTGGTCTGGGACCATTATGTATTGTGACAGCTGTCGTGCCCGCGTGGTAAAGGTCCTGTACTCCTGTTTGCTTCTGACTAGGTTGGGAGGTTGACCGAGGAGATGTAGACGTGTGCGAGCACAATGATGTTTCCCCTCATCATTGATGCTAATCGAATTGATAAGACTTAATAACCAAGATATTCCAAAGATATTGGTGATGATGATCAAAATAATAATGATAATGAAAATGCTGAAAACCGAGAGTGGAAGTGGATAGGGTTACCCTTGAAACATTTGAGGAGTTTGAGGAAAGGAGAGAGAATGTAAGAAAAGTATCATGGTGAAGGATTCGATTGTCTTGAGCTTGCAAATACTGAAATGAGTAATTGGGTGATTATGTAAGGGTACATCATGATGATTATATATGTTGTCTTGATTTACCTTATGTTACTGCTGGATTTATGTTTGCCTTTATTTTGTCTTAATATTTGCCTAATATAATCCCACATAGTCGACATTGCCGTTTTGGGTTGCTCACTCTCTCTACTCTATCTATTCTGTCTTGTGTAAAATCGTACGGGTTTAGATGGCCAATATGGTACGACACCAGCAGTTGCGGGAGATAGGAGCGACTCCCAGAAGAGGCGCCGGCAACATTATGTTTGTTCTCGAGATGTTCTACATAACGATTCTGCGTAGAAGAGCTGAGTTACAGTTAGCAGAAGAGGAGGCTGCTGCAGAGGAGGAGACGGATTGTGAGGATGACGATGCTGAGGTGGAGCTTACTAGGGTCGTAGAGGAGGAGGGTCCTGACCTCTGGTCTGACGAGGATGCAGAGGTGTACTCTAGTGACGAGAGTTGGATCATTAGTCCTGAGGAGTTACGGATGGATGATGATGAGTGGTATGGCAGATTTGGAAAGCAAGATTAGGGAAGGATTTAGGAATCTGACTAGGGAGTAGGTAATTTCCCCTTTGAGTATGCAATTACCCATGAGTTCTTAGCAACCTGATCCTGCTGTAACTGTAACACCCTTATAATTACTACCCTTAACTCCCAAGTATTAAAAATGTGTACTTAAAAATTCCTTTTTAATATAATAAAATCACCCGTCAAACGGACGGAGTTTAGTCTGTTTTTCGGACTAATCCAAAAATTCAATCTGTGGTAAACAATTTTAATTAAACAACCAATAGCCAGCAGGGCTTCAGATAATATTTCTAAAACATATCCAGGCCCAATGGGCTCCAAAAATATCAGAGTGCATAATTAATCAAAGTAATAGCGGGAATACTAAGTTTGAGTATTGAAACCAAAAGTTATAACTTTAGCAAAGCAAAACCATCCTAAGCCTCATTCGAGATATGCATATTAAATTTACATCAAAATAACATAAGAGGCTTAGGCCCATATTATATTCTAAATCCCATAATAACTCAACTTTCCCTGTAAGGGAAAGTACTCCTGCTCGGTCGGGGGCTGTGCAATCTCAATCTCTGTACCTGTAAAGTATAGTAAGGGAGTGAGCATTGCACATGAAATAGAATAGTAGTTTCTAGATAGACATAACAACTAACCAGGCCAAACACAATTAGCAATTTATCCACATAAGTACAAATTCATCACAAACATACCATATTTTCCAATTCCATCATTTTATAAGTGTCGATTCCCTTTTTAGTTAATTCCTTTTCACCCTTTGGTTCCCTTTTATTTATTTTCCCCATTTCCAAAGAAATCCCTTTTAATCCCTTACCTTTTCCTTATTTTTACGGTGTATATATGTCTCCACCAAATCGAAGGCCTACATACATTGCGTTTCCATTACCATTATCTTATTCAATTTTATTCCCCTGTTTCCTTATTCATTTCCTTTTATTTTCGGTGTATGTATGTCTCCACCAAATCGAAGGCCTACATACATACACCAATCACGATGTATGTCTCCACCAAATCGAAGGCCTACATACATCGCTTTTCCTTTACCGTTTACCTTATTTTATCCATTGTCCTTTCCTTTTTCCTTTTTATTTAGGGTGTATGTATGTCTCCACCAAATCGAAGGGCTACATACATACACCAATCACGATGTATGTCTCCACCAAATTGAAGGCCTACATACATCGCTTTTCCATTACCGTTTTACCTCTTTATTATTTGGCCACAGGGTCAATACAACCACCTGCGCCGTGCCATAGGGTCAACACAACCACCTGTGACATGTACCATTTTATTTAGGCCACAGGGTCAATACAACCACCTGCGCCGTGCCACAGGGTCAATACAACCACCTGTGACATTTACCATTTATCAGGCCACAGGGTCAATACAACCACCTGCGCCGTGCCACAGGGTCAATACAACCACCTGTGACATTTACCATTTTTATTTCCTTTTCCTTTTTATTTACGGTGTATGTATGTCTCCACCAAATCAAAGGCCTACATACATCACCCCGTTTACGTTGTATTGTCTCCCCCAAATCGAAGGTCTACAATATAACCCCAATTTTACGATGTATCGTCTTCCCCAAATCGAAGGCCTACGATACATCACCATATTTATCCAATATTAATTGTTCGTATTATTTGTCATTATTTTGTCTACCAATTCCATTTAATATTTACCAAAACATTCCAAGCACAAGCACCATCATATTTATATCCAACTAGCCACAAGTCATAATTCACATAAACAATTAGAGTACAATTAATAACAAACTTCACCCTTTTCATATAATCATGCAACAACCACATTTATTTTCACTTATCCAAATTATTGATTCAAAATCCTACATTTGGGGTTCATGCCATTTATTTCCTCAACTAAAACCTAACCTCATTCTCTACTTCTTAGAATTCCATAATTAATAATTAAGCCTATTTTCAACATTTTCCTTAGTTTCTAAATTAGGATTTCTAATTTCCTACGCTAACATATAAACTCCTAGCCAACCATTATATCTAAACACAAACCCTTTCCTAGAACAAGCCAATGCTCACTATATCCACCCCCTTACCTTAACCAAGGGGAGGGAGAGCGGAAAAACCCAAGCCTTAGCTCCGAACACTCCCAAAACAAAGAGCTCCAAACGCACGTAGGTAAAGAGAGTGATGATAATCTTCCCTAAGTCAAAGGAATGGAATGAGGATGAAATTTTTGCCCCATTTCAAGAGGAAATTCGAATTTTCCCAAAGAAGGGAAAGAGAGAGAGAGAAAATCCAAATTAGAGAGAGAGGAACTTCAAGAACATGAGTACTTACTTGGAGAGACAAAAAGGGACTTGATGATGGGTTTTGGAGTGATTCCCTTGAAGCTTGATGGATTTGGGATGAGAGGTTTTGTGCCCTACAGAGAGGAAATTCGTGCATTTTAGCAAGAACAACGTGTGGATTCGCTTTTATTTTTTTCACAGCAACAACCTTTAATCGATTATTAATCGATTAAATTGCAGCTTAATCGATTAAGAGGCGATTAAGAGGCGATTATGCTGCACAATTTTTCAGTATCCAGACTTTGAAAGGCCATAACTTCTTCGTTAACCGTTGGATCTTCCTCAAATTTTAAAGCTCGCTTCCTCATCTATCCTACTTCACATCCAACGGTGGAATTTCTGTTTAGAGTGGTAAATCTTTTATTTTGAATTTCCTAATATAGGGTGTTTATAACACCAAAAACATCGCTTCTAACGCTCTTTTTTTCATCTTTCAACCTCCCTTTTGATGCCAATGCTTCTTGATTCCTTTATGGCATTCAAAGAACTCCTAATCCATCATTTTACATCCTTTTTAGAAAAATCCTTACTTCCAAATCTTATCGTTATTCTAAATATTATTTGAATTAAAATTCGGGTTGTTACAGTAACCCCAACAAGTTGAACCTTGTATTAATATTTTGACATGAAATCAAATGGGCTATTCTATTCTAGATAATGTTTTGAAAGGTGAGTTCCAAAGAGTAATGTCTTGTGATATTCCGGTTTGGAACTTGAAAGAGTTGGTGCCACTTGAGAACATGAGTATGAAACTATGTTTTGGTAAACAAGAGATGTTCTCAATTTGTACATTACTCAAAAAAAATGGCCCCTAATTTTCACTCAAAATGACTATGGTTTTCAAGTTGCCAAATCGGGGTGTTACATGGACTCCACTAGATCACAGTTATTACAGACAATAATAGCCTGGAAAGTAAATCTAAGCTCCTATAAATTATAATCCTATTGCTTGCTTCTGTTTCTATTGGTTACAGTTCTACTATACTACGTACGTGCGTGAAACAAACAGAAGATTGCAATAAGCCAATATGTAATAACAACCATTCATTCAAAGGTTATTCCTTTGCACTGAAAGTTACACTATCTTTTGGTATTTAGAGGAAAAGGATGATGCTACAATATGTAGTTGAGGCATCATTTTATTTATACTTTTCTCCTAGCAATAATGTTATATGTATATCCAGAATTGATATCTGGATATACATCTGTTTATCTTATATGCACAAACAAATTTATTTTTGCACATAACACAAACAAATATACATTTATATGTCAATTCTGGATATATATATAATATCACTTTTCTCCTAGATAGGATTTAATATCTTTCATAGGGTCAAAAGTGAATCTCATGAACTCTGATTGACTTGAAGATTTGTTATAATGTTCTTTTAGGTACAGGGACACTGTCTTTCAATCCTTCAAAAACCGTGGGAAATTGAATTTATAAAACGCATTTTTGGTTGCAATCTATGTAAGTCCTATTCCCCGAACCCCTATTATAAACACTTTTTAATATATGTGATGATATTTGTGAATGTTGTAGGATTCTCATGTTTTGATGCTAACAATCTCTCTCCAAGCAACAACATTGGCAACAAGCAAGCTACACCACATGAAGATTAGAATTAGGATTTTTATTAATTCTATTTCAATGTAATCTTTATTTTTATGCAATGCATCTCATTGGTGTGGGTAGCTTAGGTGATTTTAAGAATATTTAAATAATGTTTGATTAAGAGTGAAGATACTTTAAATCTTGATTAAATAGCTCTATTAAAAGTTTTGTGAAAATCCTTTTAGAAAAACCTTGTTTTTATTCAGATTCTGATCAGTTCACTCGAGTAATGAATATTGGTTCACTCGAGTAATTTATGTCATGACAGGTTAATCGAGTAATGGTTTACACATCACTCGAGTAACTTAATCTGACATGTTTTAATCGAGTAATGTTATATGGTTTACTCGAGTAATTCAATCAGTTTTTGGAAAATTATAAAAGGACTTAATTTTCTCTTTCACACAAGATACACATTCATTCTTACAATTTTATATACATCTTTCAAGAGCTATCAAGATTCAACAAAGAACTTTTCATTCTTCACTCTATTTCTTTCATTGTTCAAATATTCTTGAGATCATAATTTTTGTTCTTAGTGGTTGTTGAAGATTTGCAATTTGTGATTGCATCATTGAAGTTTCAACACAAGTGAAGAATCTCACAAGGAAGACTTTGAGGATCAAATCAAAGCAAGAAAAGAGGATTGGTTGGAAGCATCTTCAATCAATTAGCAAGGAAATCTAGAATACTCAAAAGGGGTAGATTAGATCAAAGTGTTTGGTACACACTTTGTGTTGGGTTTTAAGATAGGAGAACTAAGAATCTAGTTGCATCTTAAAACATTGTAAAATCTACATTTGAAGATTTCTAGTGAAGAATCTCTCTTGATTCAAGAGGGGACTGGAGTAGCTTTCAAGTGGGTGAAAGTGAACCAGGATAAATCCTTGTGTCTCTTTTATTTTTCATTCCTTGTATTGCATTAATTCATTAACAATTGCATTTTTAGGTTAGAATTGGGGTTTTCTTAATTCTACTCAATTGATCTAAAATTGCATGTTAATATTACTTGAAATTGTTCATATTAATCATTCATAATTTGTTGAATCATCATAGCATTGTTATTCTTGAAGAACTCCATTGAAAACTGAGTTTTAATTGAATTTTACCCAGTTTACTCGAGTAAAGTTCTTGTCACTCGAGTAATCTGTTTTCAGTTTATGAACATTACTCGAGTAGGTTTTCTGTTACTCGAGTGATTTAAAAATAGCTTTCGTAATACTCGAGTGATTTGCTGAATACTCGAGTGAAATTATTTTTGCTTGCGTATTACTCGAGTGAAGTCTTGAGTTACTCGAGTAATCTGACTTGAATTTTTAAGAAAATTTATTTTCATAAAACCATTCTCTTAGGTGGACGAAAAATCTGTAATAAGGCTTCAATATTCTATTCACCCCCCCTCTAGACTATATTGAGCCGCTTGTTGGTTTCCAACAAGTGGTATCAGAGCTCGAACGAAAAATCCGAGCCTTAAAAAGCTTTTTCGAAAAGATCCTTTTACTTGGAAACAATGGGCTCAATTTCAAATCCTTTTGGTGGTGAAGGAACTTCCATTAATCGTCCTCCACTATTCAATGGTGAGGGTTATGCTTATTGGAAGGTCCGCATGAAAATTTTTATTCAAGCCATAGATATGGAAATTTGGAACGCCATAGAGAATGGACCTTTTGTTCCTCAAACGAAGGTAAATGATGTTGTTTCGGTCAAACCTCAATCGAGTTGGGACAATGATGATAAGAAGAAAGTTGCATTTGATTTAAAAGCTAAAAATATCATCACGTCCGCTCTTTCTTATGATGAGTTCTTTCGAGTATCTCAATGTGTTGATGCTAAACAAATGTGGGACACATTACAAGTCACACATGAGGGCACTTAGGAGGTTAGAAGGGCTAGGCTAAATACACTCATGCATGAATATGAACTCTTTCGTATGTTACCTAATGAAAATATAGGTGACATGCAAAAGCGGTTCACTCATATCATAAATCATCTTTCTGCACTTGGAAAAGTTATTACTAATGGTGAAGTTGTTAATAAGATTTTGAGATGTCTTAGCAGGGAATGGCAACCTAAGATGACGGCCATTATGGAAGCTAGAGACGTGGATCAAATTGATTTAGCAACTCTATTCGGAAAACTTCAAGAGCATGAAATGGAGCTTGGACGGTTATCCATGAATGAAGATGCCGATAGAAAGAAAAAGGGGATTGCTCTTAAATCAACTTCAAAATCTCTTAAGGCACAAGAGGAAAACTCTCAAGTGGATGACTCGGACTCCGATATAGATGATGAGACCCTTGGCTTGCTAGTTAAAAAGCTTGGTAGGTTCTTTAAGAGTAAGGGAAACTTTAATAAGAATAGACAAAGAGATTCTAAGGACTCACAACCAAGAAATAAGACTAACAAGGATCACATCAAGTGTCATGGGTGTGGAAAGCTTGGTCACTATCGATCAAAATGCCCAACTCATTCTAAGAAGTCGGAAGGTGACAACTCTAAGTTCAACTCATCTAAAGGAAAAAGGGCTTACATAGTATGGGATGAAGAGGAGAGTCAATCAACATCTAGCTCATCGGATGATGAAGAACTTGCAAATCTATGTTTGATGACGAAGCTTGATGAAGAGGAATCTTCGAGCATTAAATCAAGTGACAACGTCAATGAGGTAGATTATCTTTCCGATGCTAGCTCTAGTTCTAATTCTCCTTCATTCAATGAGTTGTACAATGTGTATGTAGAGATGCATAAAGAGTTGAAGAAACTTGCTAAAATAAATGTTGAAAGAAAGAATTTCATAATGAAGCAACATGAAAAGATAATTGAACTTCAAAAAGATTTAGAAGAACTTAAGCTTCAAAATGAAACTCTTGAACTCATTTATGCAAACTCTACATGCAATTGTGAATTGAAATCAAATGAGACTCCATCTTGTGAAAATTGCAAGTCTTTGGAAAAAGAAGTTTTTAATTTGAATGATCGACTTGCAAGGCTCATGAAAGGAGATACTTCATTAGATCATTTGCTTTCAACTCAAAGGAACAATAGCAATAGATCCGGTCTTGGCTATACCAAACCTAAGAAACGCAATTATCGCAAAGTTGGTGGATTTTCAAAGAATAAGATTTCTAAAAAACCAACTTGCCATTATTGTGGGATCTTTGGGCATACCACGAATAAATGTAATATAAAGAAAGTTGGTATACCAAGCGGTGAATATATTTGGATTGTTAAGGGGACTTCTCCCCATGCTAACAACAAAGGACCCAAGACCACTTGGGTACCTAAGTCAACCAAATGATATCTTTCTTGTAGGTGTGTCTTCGAACCAAAGAGCGCAAATGGTACTTGGATAGTGGTTGTTCGAGACACATGACGGGAGACAAAACGCACTTCATGGAACTTACTCCGAAAAGTGATGGATTTGTGACATACGGCGACAACAACAAGGGCAAAATTCTAGGAGTCGGGAAGATCGGTAACGTATCTAACCTTGTCATAGAAAATGTCCTATACGTAGAAGGCTTAGAACACAACTTGCTTAGTATAAGCCAACTATGCGATATGGGCAATTATGTGACTTTTACTCCGGAATTATGTTTCATTAAGTCTTCTATAGATGATAGTGTTAAGTTTGTTGGTCGTCGCTCTAATAACACTTACTTAATTGATTTGGATGAGATAACTTCACTATTTTCAAAATGTTTCAAATCTTTTGATGATGAAATTCGTCTTTGGCATAGACGAATTGCTCATGTGAATGTGAATCAATTAAACAAACTTTTGCGAAAAGATTTAGTGATTGGTTTGCCTAAACTAAATTTTAAGCTTGATGGCATTTGTGACTCTTGTCAAAAGTGCAAGCGAGTTAAAAGTTCTTTTAAACCTAAAAATGTGATAAGCACAACAAAGCCTTTGGAGCTAATCCATATGGATTTGTTTGGCCCTTCACAAATTAAAAGTTTAGGTGGCAATTACTATGGATTTGTTTTAGTAGACGATTTTACTAGATTCACATGGACTTTATTTTTATCCGCAAAAAGTGAAGTTTATAAATGTTTTAAAAAGTTTGCCAAACTCATCCAAAATCAACTAAGTTTGAAAATTGTGTCTATTAGAAGTGATCACGGAGGTGAGTTTGAAAACACTAGGATTGATGCGTTTTGTGATAAGTTTGGTATTGATCATCAATTTTCGGCCCCTAGGACTCCGGAGCAAAACGGAGTTGTAGAAAGGAAAAATAGAATATTAGTGGAACTTGCTCGTACTATGTTGATAGAATCAAATGTTCCTAAATATTTTTGGGCTGATGCGGTAAACACTGCTTGTTATGTGCTTAATAGGGTTCTTATTCATCCGCATTTAAATAAAATACCTTATGAACTTTTAAAAGGGCGAAAGCCAAATATTTCACATTTTCATGTTTTTGGGTGTAAGGTGTTTGTTTTAAATAACGGAAAGGAACCGGTCGGCAAGTTTGACTCCAAAGCCGACGAAGGCATATTCATAGGTTATTCAACCCATAGCAAAGCATATAGAGTCTACAATAAAAGAACATTAACCGTTGAGGAATCCGTGCATGTTGTATTTGATAAATCTTCGAAAGAAGATTGTGTTGTTTCTTGTGATGATGATAATATAGGTACATTTTTTGATCATGAGAAGTCAACACCACAACAAATGGAAGAGAATCAAATTGAAGATGGAGAGGTGCAAGCACAAGATAAAGACTTAGCACAAGAGATTCAATCTCAATTACCAATAGCTTGGAAATCAAACAAAAATCATCCGATTTCTAACATCTTAGGTGACATTGCGAAGGGAGTGGTAACCCGACGCACTTTAAATAATTTTTGTTATTATGTTGCCTTTGTATCTCAAATAGAACCTAAGAGTATCAAAGAGGCTCTTCAAGATGATCATTGGATTATGGCCATGCAAGAAGAATTAAATCAATTTGAAAGAAACCAAGTTTGGGAGCTTGTGCCAAAACCCGATGATCGTCCTGTAATTGGTACTCGGTGGATCAATAGGAATAAGTTAGATGAATCGGGTATTATTGTTAGGAATAAAGCTAGGTTGGTAGCACAAGGTTATAGTCAAGAAGAAGGAATCGATTACGATGAGACATATGCTCCTGTTGCTAGACTAGAAGTTATTCGTATTCTTCTCGCTTTTGCTTCGATAATGAATTTTAAATTGTATCAAATGGATGTTAAGAGCGCCTTTCTTAACGGATACATTCAAGAGGAAGTTTACGTGTCACAACCTCCTGGATTCGAGAGTTTTGAGCATCCGGACTACGTTTTCAAACTGAAAAAGGCTTTGTACGGTTTGAAACAAGCTCCTAGAGCTTGGTACGACCGACTAAGCAATTTTTTATTACAAAAAGGTTTTAAACGAGGCACTGTTGACACTACACTTTTTATTGAACGTTCCGGTAAGGATATTTTATTGGTTCAAATATATGTTGACGATATTATATTTGGTGCTACTAACGAGAACTTGTGTAAGAAGTTTTCAGACTTGATGCAAAGCGAATTCGAGATGTCGATGATGGGAGAGCTTACATTCTTTCTTGGCCTTCAAATAAAGCAGCTTAATGATGGCATTTATATTCATCAGAGTAAATATTGTAGAGAGCTTCTCAAACGTTTTGGGATGGATTCGTGCAAATCCGCTTCTACACCAATGAGCGTTGCATGCTACCTAGATCAAGATGAGGCTGGAAAAGCGGTAGAGGTAACGAAGTATCGTGGTATTATTGGTAGTTTGTTATACTTAACTGCATCTAGGCCTGACATCATGTTTAGTGTATGTATGTGTGAACGTTTTCAAGCAAAACCGAAAGAGTCGCATCTAACTGCTGTCAAAAGAATTATGAAATACTTAAAGGGTACAACGAATACTGGACTTTATTATCCTAGGGATGTTTTTCTAAAACTTATAGGTTATTCGGACTCTGACTTTGCCGGTTCTAAAGTTGAGCGAAAAAGTACAAGCGGAACATGCCATTTAATTGGTAATTCACTTGTATCGTGGTTTTCTAAAAAGCAAAATTGTGTAGCTTTATCAACCGCGGAGGCCGAATACATAGCAGCCGGTAGTTGTTGTGCTCAAATCCTTTGGATGAAACAACAATTATCTGATTTTGGTTTAAATTTGACAAAAATCCCTATAAAGTGTGATAACACTTCGGCAATTAATTTGACTAAAAATCCAGTATTACACTCAAGGACAAAGCATATTGAAATTAGGCATCACTTTTTGAGAGATCATGTTCAAAAAGGTGATTGTGTTATTGAGTTTGTTCAAACTTCGGATCAATTAGCTGATATCTTTACAAAACCATTACCAAGGGACACATTTTATAAAATTCGAAGAGAACTTGGTATTTTTGATGAATCAACTATTAGCTAATTGTATTTGATGCTTTTCGAAATCACCTTCAAGTCTATTTCAATGTGATTTGTATTTTGAGTTGTTGTATCTTATTAAAGTGTTTCTTATTTTTTTTTATATGTAGTTATGTGTGTATGTTTTCTATAATATGTTAATTGCTTTATTTGTATGTGTGTTACTTGCTAAATGCTAAGTGTTTCTATGTGTTTGTGTATGAAAAATGTTTTTGCATGAAAAATTGAAATTTTTAAAATTCTGGACAGTTCACTCGAGTAACAGATATTTCACTCGAGTAATTTTAAAATCTCTTTCGTATTACTCGAGTAATTCTGTTTGTCACTCGATTAATTTTAAAATGACTTTCGTATCACTCGATTAGTTCATCCATCACTCGAGTAAAAATTTTTTAATCTTCGGCACACTCGAGTAACATTTCTTTTCACTCGATTACTGCTCGAATCACTCGAGTAATGCATGAACATCACTCGAGTAACTTACGTGATTTTAAAAACTGAACTGTTGAAACTGCATCATTTTTCACGTTTCTTTCTCTCTCTTGTTCGTATTTCTCTCTTCTCTCTCATACGGTTCTTCATCAAATCATCATTTTCAGCCACAAAACTTCTCAAATCATACAAATTTCTTCCATATTTCATCATTATATCATCATTTCTACTCATTTCATTCATCATTTTCACCAATTTTACCCAAAATCCGAAAATTCCCAAATCAAAACCCTAACCCCAAAACCGAATCTGCACTTTCTGAATCAATGTCTTCTTCCTCACAATCTCAACCTCCTGGAAAGAAAGCAAAGCAAGGAGCAGGCCGTAATGACCCCTGGTTTTCTGGAATCAACCGAGACTTGCGGGAACCGAATTTTATCAATCGCTCTTTTGGTCTTACACGGTATGTTAAGTTTGCTTGGTTGCATAAGGAGCAATTTTCATTTGTAGAGGATTTGGAATTTCATAATTTGAAGAGGTTTTTAGAATTTGAGACTCATTATTACCCTAGGCTTGTCAGACAATTTTATCAGAATTTTACTAAGCTAGATGGTGAGTATCAAACAATGGTTAGAGGACATCATTTTGTTATAAAGCCTGAAGATTTGACAATGTTGTTTGGTTTAGAAAACAAGGGAACTTTTATTGGTGATGATGACTGTCTAGATTTGGATGTGGATACTAATAAGATTTATACTGATTTGTTGCGTACTGGTGAATCTTGGAGTGATAGGACTACTAGAACTGTCTCGCCTTTGCATGCTGTGGATAGAGTGCTCATGTACATTGTTTCTTATTGTTTGATTCCAAAATGCAATCAAAATTATGCACAATTGGGAGATGATGATCTTATTTTGTTTCATGGGATCAAAAAGAGATATGAGATGAATTGGAATAAAATGTTTTTAGCTCGTATGGAAGCTGCTGCTCAATCTCCTCCTACCCAATTCTTGCCATATCCTATGCATGTTACCAAAATAATGAGGTATTACCGTGTTCCAATCCCTGATGATGAGCCAGCTGTGACGGAAAAGAAAAATAACTGGTGTCTTAATGATTCACACATTAGTTATATGAAAATTGCTTGGCATAGGGAAAGTCGCACTTGGTTATGGAAATCACAGATTAAGGAAATGGTTGAAGCTGCAAAGGCTGCAAGAGCTTCAGGTTCTAGGAAAAGGACTTTACATGGTGATAGGGCTGGTGCATCTTCTTCTGCTCCTCCTTCTTCTACTGATCCGATGGATACGGATCGCATTGAGGACTATATAAATTTGGACAATCTTGGTACTCCATTTGATGCACAAGCTGCTCATGAGTCATTGGTTGAGCACATCAATGCTCAATTCGCTCAGTTGGAGATGAGACAGGATGTGAAGAATATTGCCATGGAGCATCGTTTAATGGATTATATCTCTGGCCTATTTTCTCACCATTTCCCTCCTCCTCCACCTGATTCCTAGACCTGTGGATGCTGATGATGTTTTGCTGATTGATTTCTGTTTCATGTTTCATATGCATATTTCTGACTATGTTATGTTTATGTTTCTGTTTCCTGTTTCTGACTCTGTTGCTACTATGTTTTCGGACCTTGTGTATGGTCTAGTTTTGTTAGTTTCGTTTGCTTATTTGCTATGGTTGATGTCTTTTTGCTTTACACTATGATTTGCTGCTTAGTGTGATACTCTGCTATTATGGATTATGGTGCTATATTCGTTGTGCGTTTCTATTCGTTGTGGCACTATTGTGGTTTATTTTGGTATTGTCTTTATTGTTATATTTTTTTTACCATTGTGAACTACTTACCTTCAACTTTTGGCAAAGGACTTTTCTCAACTTTCTTATCTTTTTAATGATGCTAAAAGGGGGAGAATATTTTGTTGATGTTGTTCTTGTAGGTTAAGTTTTATTATATTTTTCCTAGGTGTTTTACATTTAGGGGGAGTATGTTAAAACTTAGTGCTTAATTGAAAAGGAGGTTTGTCATCATCAAAAAGGGGGAGTTTGTAGGATTCTCATGTTTTGATGCTAACAATCTCTCTCCAAGCAACAACATTGGCAACAAGCAAGCTACACCACATGAAGATTAGAATTAGGATTTTTATTAATTCTATTTCAATGTAATCTTTATTTTTATGCAATGCATCTCATTGGTGTGGGTAGCTTAGGTGATTTTAAGAATATTTAAATAATGTTTGATTAAGAGTGAAGATACTTTAAATCTTGATTAAATAGCTCTATTAAAAGTTTTGTGAAAATCCTTTTAGAAAAACCTTGTTTTTATTCAGATTCTGATCAGTTCACTCGAGTAATGAATATTGGTTCACTCGAGTAATTTATGTCATGACAGGTTAATCGAGTAATGGTTTACACATCACTCGAGTAACTTAATCTGACATGTTTTAATCGAGTAATGTTATATGGTTTACTCGAGTAATTCAATCAGTTTTTGGAAAATTATAAAAGGACTTAATTTTCTCTTTCACACAAGATACACATTCATTCTTACAATTTTATATACATCTTTCAAGAGCTATCAAGATTCAACAAAGAACTTTTCATTCTTCACTCTATTTCTTTCATTGTTCAAATATTCTTGAGATCATAATTTTTGTTCTTAGTGGTTGTTGAAGATTTGCAATTTGTGATTGCATCATTGAAGTTTCAACACAAGTGAAGAATCTCACAAGGAAGACTTTGAGGATCAAATCAAAGCAAGAAAAGAGGATTGGTTGGAAGCATCTTCAATCAATTAGCAAGGAAATCTAGAATACTCAAAAGGGGTAGATTAGATCAAAGTGTTTGGTACACACTTTGTGTTGGGTTTTAAGATAGGAGAACTAAGAATCTAGTTGCATCTTAAAACATTGTAAAATCTACATTTGAAGATTTCTAGTGAAGAATCTCTCTTGATTCAAGAGGGGACTGGAGTAGCTTTCAAGTGGGTGAAAGTGAACCAGGATAAATCCTTGTGTCTCTTTTATTTTTCATTCCTTGTATTGCATTAATTCATTAACAATTGCATTTTTAGGTTAGAATTGGGGTTTTCTTAATTCTACTCAATTGATCTAAAATTGCATGTTAATATTACTTGAAATTGTTCATATTAATCATTCATAATTTGTTGAATCATCATAGCATTGTTATTCTTGAAGAACTCCATTGAAAACTGGGTTTTAATTGAATTTTACCCAGTTTACTCGAGTAAAGTTCTTGTCACTCGAGTAATCTGCTTTCAGTTTATGAACATTACTCGAGTAGGTTTTCTGTTACTCGAGTGATTTAAAAATAGCTTTCGTAATACTCGAGTGATTTGCTGAATACTCGAGTGAAATTATTTTTGCTTGCGTATTACTCGAGTGAAGTCTTGAGTTACTCGAGTAATCTGACTTGAATTTTTAAGAAAATTTATTTTCATAAAACCATTCTCTTAGGTGGACGAAAAATCTGGAATAAGGCTTCAATATTCTATTCACCCCCCCCTCTAGACTATATTGAGCCGCTTGTTGGTTTCCAACAAATGTGGTAGTAGAGGTAGGTGTCAGCCCTAAGCCTGACTAGGCATAGTTAGGAAGGAAGCCAGATTGAGTTATGTTTAGGTTTAAGGTGTAAGATGTTGTGGACTGCTGTTGAGAATGTTTGACCCTTGAATGATGTTTACATGCTTTATGTTTGTGTGAACGATGGATGTGTTTGAGTAGAGTTTAGGTTTAGGATATAAGTAGTAGATTTGGAGTTAGAGTATAATTAACCCTTTAAGGTAATAGTACCTAGAACGTATTAGTGCCCTGAACAAACTTCGAAGTAGGATTCCGAAGGGAAGCCTACTAACCTTAGAAATCTGTTAGAGTCGTAGTCTAGAGGTTGATCCAAATTAAACTATAGTCGGCACTCAATGAGTGCAAGAGTCTTGTGGCGCATTAATGCTTAATGGTATGCCAATCCTAAGTGGGGGAGTAGAACCAAGGTAGAGTAAGTTGTTTAGCTTAGAAACCTTTCCGGGATGGTTCTCCAATTAAGGACTTTGAGCGAAATTTCGGGGACAAAATTCCAATAAGTGGGGGAGAATTGTAACATCCCAAAATTTAATTCCAAGTTAATTAGGAAAGCATAAGCTAGAATTTATGATAGGAACCATAGGAAAAACCATGGGTAGAAGTTAAGTGTAGTGTCTTAGAGTTAGAATTGGCCAAATAGGAGTTTTCATTAGAGTAATCGATTACTCTGGGGGAGTTAATCGATTACAAGCCCTCTGGTGAAAACACTATGATGTTGCAGCATTGATAATCGATTAACTCATGGAACTAATCGATTATCTTGTGCAGCAATCGATTACTTTAGGTGGATTAATCGATTACAAGGCCTCAGGTTGGAACCCATAAAATGTTGCACTGAAGCAGTAATCGATTATCTAGCTAGGATAATCGATTACCAATGGGTCTGAAAAAAAAAATACAGAGAAAGTGGTGTGCGTGTGGCACCTCCCCACCACACAAAAAGCATCTTTCCCTTTTCTCTTTAATTCTCCACCACATGTCTCCCTCCAACCAAAAATAAAAACAAAACAATCTCACACTCATTCATTTCCTTCCATCCTCAACTCATCACCATTCTTCCTCATTCCCTCTCTCTCACGAAATTGCTTCTCTCTTCACCAAGAGCAAGTTGAGCTCTTCTTCCCCCTCAAACTCCTAAGGTGTTGTTATCCACCATCATCAAGCTCTCTTGGCAAGTTTCATCTCCCTCTCCTTCCTTTTATTTCGTCTCCCTCTCCCTCTCTTATCTCTTTATTTTGGGTTTTCTCTCTCCTCCACACAAACCACCATAAACCACCCAAATCCACCATTCCAAACCTTCACCCATGAGGTTCATCATCTTCCCCATGATTTTACTATCACCTTCCCCCTTGGTGGCCTTCTCTCCCTTCATGAAGCTCTTTCTCTCTCCTCCAATCTTGAAGAACGGAGTGGAGATCGGTCTAGAGATCGGGAAACAAAGTAGATCCGGAGTAGATTTGGGGTCCCTGGAGCTTTGTGTGGGCTCTCTCCTTCTCCAAGGTAAGGGGGGTCACTTTTCCACACATTGAGTTAGGGATAGTTGGGGTATATAATAGGATTTGGGTTAAGTGATTAAATTGGGTCATGGGTAATAAAATAGCACCTGTTTAGACTGAGTTTAGGATTGTTGAATGTAATTTGATTTAATTTAGTAATTTAACTTTCATTGTCATAAAGTTGCTAAAAACCCCTTTATGTATGTTGTACATGTAGGAATTGAAGAACCCTAGGGAGTGGACTTATTTTCCATCACTCTGAGACATACCTGGGTATGTCGAATTACCTGTGATATCTGTTGTCTGTTGGAGGGCTATGTTCATTATGTATGTTAAATGAGTATTTTTAGGATTCAGTATTAGATATAAGATGATAAACAATACAACCTAATGAGTAGGAAAGAGGATTAGTGGTCATAAGGGTATTTCATGGCTTAATGATAATTGGCTATTTAATGATGAACATGTTTATTTCGGATGCTTGATGTGGGTTTGGTCTTAGTTTGGAAATTTCGCGTTTATAGATTGCATTGGCGAAAAGTGTGGGAATGTAAATGATGTTGATTAATTGTGTTTATTGAAAATGTATGGGATTGAATTATTTAGTGCTAACTAATGGTATAAATATTAGTTGGGAATAAGTATGAGTTTTTGAGTTGCATGGGTGATATAGTGGTGAAAATGGTATTGAAGGGTTGATTATTTGTTGTTATGAGAAGTGAAAATTGAGAATGAAGTAAATGCATGAATGTGGATGATTGCTACCTGTTATGAATGGCTATTTGAAATGTGTGCTTGGTGGTGAATGTGTTTGTGTTGTCAAGGACGGTTGAATTGATCATTGGGACATTGGGATACTAAGTGTTCTTGCTAGGTGTACAAACGCCCCATTAGGGCCAAACGCCCCATCCGGCTAAAACGCCCCATTAGGTAAAAATGCTGCGTTAGGAGTCAATGTCCCCAAAGGATCAATTCAACGAAAACTAAAAGAATGGAAAATATGAAAAAGACTAAAGTATGTAAATTGAATATGCTAAGACTTGTGATAAGAATAAGTATAAGATCATATGTATTAGTCCTAACGGGTGAGGCCTAGTGGGTGATAGTCCTGATGGGTGTATAAGTCCCTAATGGGTGTACAAACGCCCTAGCAGGAGCAACCAATTCCTAGTGGTACAAACTAAAAGATAAGTGGGTATGTTGTCCTCTGACCGTGAGGAGACATGCGATTGTTATGTTTGGTATGTTGTCCTTTGACCGTGAGGAGACATGCAATTTTATGTTGGGTGTGTTGTTCTCTGACCATGAGGAGACACACGTTATATGGTTTATATTGGGAAATGAAAATGATTTTTGGAAAATATGAAAAAGTGAAGCATTTTATTATTCATGGCTTGGTTTGATTATGATGCTTAAGTTGCTATTATGTGCTTTTTACTATCTTATAATTCACTGTGTTGTGAAAAGGTCTCACCCTTAGTGGTTATCATTTTAGGTGCATGTCAAGGAGTTTGAGGATCAGAGTGTCGCAGCGGGGGATTTGGAAAGAAGGAAATTATAAGTTGCGTGCGCTACTCATATTTTAATTGAAATACCCAATTTCATGTGTAAATTTGTTTTATAAAAAAGAAATTTTTAAGTTCTCCATTTTAATTATTAAACCTTTTGAATGATATTTTTGAATAAAAGCTGGGTGTTACATTTGGTAAAATGAGTTTATTTGAGTAAATTGTTAGCTTATAAGCTTATATTTGATAAATTACTTATGTGATGCGCTGTTTTGCATTGTGTGCTTCTTTTTACTCAATATTTTTTTTTAAAGAGTCACCGTCTTTATTTTTGCATTTTATTTAAGTTTAAATATTCAAACCCCTTTTCTAACAATAAAAAATTTAAATTATTGCATGATTATTGATTTCAAGTTCAATAAAAAATACACTAATTATTGCCATAATTATTACCATCGTATATTTTGAAAAATTATGAAATAAAAATCATCACAAGTTAGAAATAAACTTATGTATTTAAAATAAATAAAATAGTATATGCATCAATAGCTTAAAGGTTTTTTATATTATTAGTACATCATCTACCATCGATGAATTAACAATGATTGACTCTTAAGCTCAAGTAATATATATAGATAGTGAACAATAATTTTATTTAAACATTTATATCTAACATTTAAATCCAACATCTATTATTTTTGGTAAAAAAAAATGGTGGACCATTCAATTTTTTTTTTAATTTTTTAATTTTTATCCAAAATGATAAATGTTGGACTCAGTGATGTTAGATGTAAATATTCAAATAATATTGTTGGATAATGAGTGATGTTCCGAAAGACAATAATATAAAAATCTTTAAACTCTTTAAAATTAAATATCATGCAAGAATCAACGTATCATTAAGTTTGAGTATTGTAAAGTAGAAATCGTAATTTTTTTTCTCTCCCCTCCTCCTTTCTTGTTTTTATCTGCTGTTTCCCTCCCCTTCCTTTGGGAAAGGATGTGGGTTTATTTTCCTCCAGTTTTTCTGGGTTTTGTCTTGTCTTTGTGCAAGTTGTTTTTGTTTTATGTGTTTCAAGTGCAGGGATGCCTCTGGATAGTTTCAACTTTCCAGATCGGATGGTTATTCTCTTTGCTCCAATAATTAGAAGGCTACTCATCGAGACAGATCTCTCTTTGCTGACTGTTGATTTGGCTACCGTCCAACGACTCTCTCGTCTTAGATCTGAGATTCCTTGTCGCCGAACTGAGCTTAGTCCCAGCATCAATGAGATTGTTATCTTGGTATTAAAGGCTATTGAATCTCCTGTTAGAGTCTGGTTTTGGCAGTTGCTGATGTTCCATCACATGGAAGAGTTTGTTGTTACAATGTATTTTGCTTTCCTTTTAATTATTATTAGTGTGAAATTTCTTGTATTATTTTTGATCTATGAATAAAATACACCTTTTCCCTAAAAAAAAATATCATGCAAGAATCAGATGAATCCAATAGAAATCATTTGGACTCCACTAGATCACAGTTATTACAGACAATAATAGCCTGGAAAGTAAATCTAAGCTCCTATAAATTATAATCCTATTGCTTGCTTCTATTTCTATTGGTTACAGTTCTACTCTACTACGTACGTGCGTGAAACAAACAGAAGATTGCAATAAGCCAATATGTAATAACAACCATTCATTCAAAGGTTATTCCTTTGCACTGAAAGTTACACTATCATTGGGTATTCAGAGAAAAAGGATGATGCTACAATATGTAGTTGACGCATCATTTTCTTTATACTTTTCTCCTAGCAATGATGTTATATGTATATCCAGAATTGATATCTGGATGTACATCTGTTTATCTTATATGCACAAACAAATTTATTTTTGCAGATAATACAAACAAATATACATTGTATATATAATATCACTTTTCTCCTAGATAGGATTTAATATCTTTCATACTACTTTGCTTTCTGATATAGTAGGGGAGGACCAAGTTATGAATGGACTACGTAAGTTGGAAAAATGCCTGAATAAAAACACTCATAGTGGATTATTTTTATTTCTGGGTCCGATTATGTGATTTCTCGAAAGAGGAAGAAGACTCCCATGAACAAGTCCTATCATTGTTGTCTTTTCCCAAAGTCATCAGAATTGACATTCGTGCATGATGATTGTCGCCCTACCGCCCTACGCTGTTTTTCTTTCTTAGTGTTACCCTGCAGATACATATCTATCTCATACAATGAAAGATCTTGGAAAAAAAAAGCAACCTTTCTAGGTGTAGATACAGGGAGAAAATATATATGATGATCCATGCGTTAAAGTATTAACAAAAATAAAATAAATAAATTTAATTAAAAAATTAATTAATTGATTATTATAACTCTCTCGAGAATTAATTATTACAACACTTTAACAAATGAAATGATAAAAAAGTGTGGACGATAGATTTTATTTCGTAAATACAAACTCAATTTAACATCATGCTGTAAATTTGTTTTAAAAAATGACAAGGATATATAAATAAAAGGCTTGTTTGACTTTTTAGCCCTTGAACTTATGTGCTTTTTTGGAATTTATCTTTAAAATTTTTTTTCTCCCTGAACTTTGTTCAATTTTTTAAAATGATCCTTTCGCCACTTCAATGATGATATAGCCAATGACATGTTACATCACTTTCACAATATCGACGAGTGACGTGCTATGTAGATTCACGTGACACTCATGATTTCTTTTATTAAGAAAGTCATTTCTTTTAAAAATTATTAAAAGATTCGATTTTCTTTAAAAAAATATTTTTTAATTATTTTTAATAAATTTGATCTTTTTTAATTTAAAAAGTTCGCATGACATCATCTGGCACGTTACTTATAGATGTGTCGAAGGTGTAGTGACATATCCCCGATCATATTACCACTTAAGTGATGAAAGGACTATTTCCAAAACTTAAGCAAAGTTTAAGGACATAAAGCATCGGAAAAAAAAGTTTAAGGACCAATTTCAAAAGAGCACATAAGTTCAGGGATTAGAAACATAAATAAGCCTAAATAAATAAAAGTAATTAAATATCTAATATAATACATATATCTATGTATAGTGGAATTATTTTAGGCAATCTTTTTAATGCTCTTTTTTTGTGATGCACCAGGTAATAAATATTGAATATCAACCATTGATTTAGTAATAAAATAATAAATGAGTTAATAGTCACATAGGTCCCTGAAAGATACCTGTGAAATCAGTTAGGTCCCTGAAAGATTAGTGGAATCTCTTAAACCCCCGAAAGATCATTTTGGAATCAGTTAGGTCCCTAAAATATTTGTGGAATCTCTTAAACCCCTCAAAGATCAATTTGACATCACATTAGTCCCCCAGTGAGGGACCTAACGGAATCCTATGTGACACATTAAATGCTTTGTTGGCCCAAACATGGCACCTTCTTAACATTCCAACATCGCATTGGGGCCGACAAAGCATTTAACGTGCCACATAGAATTACATCAGATCAATCATGATGAAATTGAATGGGGGAGACTAATGTGATGCCAAAATGATCTTTGAGGGGTTTAAGAGATTCCACAAATCTTTCAGGGACCTAACTAATTCCACAGGTATCTTTCGGGGACCTATGCATGTGACTATTAACTCAATAATAAATGGTTGATCTAGGGTTAATCGAACTGAGACCTTCCTTGATCGACTATGAGTTCACCCACACCAGTGCCGCCAAGTCCCAACCAGACAAATCAAGACCGAACACAAGATCGGCATATCATCTGGGCTTACTCGGCCCCCGCACAGGTCGAAACTCTGACAGTTAACCCGACCTTGGACAGACCAGAATCAGCCGGCTCTAACCGACCTCCTACAGGTTGAGAGCATTTCATCCGACCTGGTCTACACCAGGTCGGACCCCTCTACATGGTTGCTGACCGACCATACACTCGGCCTCCCTTGGGAGCACACCGAGTGGCCCAACTAGGGATAGGTAGGCATTTATCCGACCTTGGGACGCTGTACAGGTCGAGCCATACACCCCACATCCTCAGTACTGCGCAATCTATCTCCCAGACAGCCACAAATATTTACCAGATATTTACAAGACCTGACGTCAGCGTGGTAACCCTAACAGACTTCACCATAGGCCCAACACCCGCACACCCTATAAAAGGCATATACATGCCTTAGGGTCAGGTAAGGTTTTCTCATCCCTATGTTGCACTCTGCACATACTTTTAGTTGACAGAGGGAGAACCTAGGTATCCAAACTGGATATTCAGAAACATTCCATCACCGTCACACATAAACCCTTGATCTCACTCAGATTTCAAGACCACTAGTCATTGGTCTTGAGGTCCCCTAAGTCTGGGACATTTCCTATTTTTCAAATCCACTAAATTGGCGCCGTCTGTGGGGAACGTTAAACTTCAATTCCCAACCACCGTCAGGAGATGACTAAACTCGAGCTGAACGTTGACGACACCTCCGTCTAGCACCCTCCGAAACAACATCAGGACCCAGGTACCCCTGAGATCCTCACGATCGCTGGAGGTGTCGCGAGTGGAGGCGAGAAACGGGCTGAACAGAGGTGTTAGTTGGCCAGATCCACGGCCGAAAGGCCGCAAAAAGGGTTAACCGAGAGGCCACCACCTCGCTTAGCTTCGACGACAATGACTACAACAACATCCTAAGGGACTATGATGACCCCATGGTCATTACCGTCGCGGTAGGAAACTACTCAGTCCACAGGATGCTGGTGGACCAAGGTAGTTCAGTGGATGTGATATATGAGCCCCTATTGAAATCCTTGGGCCTGAAAAGGTCAGATCTATCCCAGTGTCAGGACCTCTGGTAGGGTTCACAGGGGATGTAATATTCCCCCTGGGTCGGATCCACTTGCCTGTGAGTATGGGAGCATGACCGTCTGCTCAAACGCAGATGGTTAACTTCCACGTGGTCGACTGCCCTTCATCATACAACGGTATCTTGGGCAAACCATGTATACATGCTTTCAGCGCAGTGGTATTCACCATACACCTGGCCATGAAGTTTCCTGGCACTAATGGACAAGTGGTCACGATTCGAGCTAACCAAGCGGAAGCACGAAAGTGCTACAACTCCAGTTTGGGGAAGAGAAAGGCAGAAGAACCGCTGCAGTTGGAGAAGCCCCAGCTCGGTAAGGGTAGGTTTAACCTTACTGACATAGACGTCCGTAGCGAGGAGGACGAAACTCGTCCCGCCCCTGAAGGGGAGTGGGAGTATGTGCTTTTAGATGACAACCCGAAGCATCGAATCAAGATCTGTTCAGGAGTCCCCCAGCCCATCAAGGAGGAGTTGGAAAACCTACTCCATACCCATAAGGAGTTATTTGCCTGGACGTCGGCAGACGTGCCAGGGATAGATCCAAACTTCATCTGTCACCGATTAAGAGTATATCCCGACGCAAAACCAGTGGTTCAAAAAAGGAGACAAGTGGGAGGCGAGAAAGATGCCGCAACAGAAGAGAAAGTGGTCGAGCTTGAAGAAGCAGGCTTTATCCGATAAATCAACTACACCGACTGGGTAGCGAACACTATGCTAGTAAAAAAAATGGGAAGTGGAGGATGTGCGTGGATTACACCGACCTCAACAAGGTCTGTCCCAAAGACCAGTACCCACTTCCCCTCATCGACAAGCTAGTTGATAACTCGGCTGGATACCAGTTTCTCTCCTTCCTCGACGCGTATTCGGGTTACAACCAGATCCAGATGTACCCCCCGGACCAAGAAAAATTGCTTTCATCACAGAGAAGGCAACTTACTGTTACAACGTCATGCCCTTTGGCCCCAAAAATGTAGGTGCGACCTACCAAAGGATGATGAACAAAGTGTTCGACGGGCTCATCGGTGACAAGATGGCAGTCTGCGTGGATGACATGATTGCAAAATCAAAGAAAAAAGAAAACCATCCACAGGACTTGGAAACCATCTTAGATCGGGTTAAACAACACAATATGCATCTGAACCCGAAAAAATGTACTTTCGGGGTACCGGCGGGCTCATTCCTCGGATTCATGCTCACTGAAAAGGGGGATCGAAGCAAATCCTGAAAAGTGCCAAGCAATCTTGGACATGAAAAGCCCCGCCGACATGGAGCAAGTGCAACAACTAACTAGAAAGGTAGCTGCATTCTCAAGATTTCTATCTCAATCCGCCAAGAAGGCCCTCCCATGGTATCAGCTCCTTAGAAAAAACAAGGAGTTCCTATGGGATGAGCGATGTGAAACCGCCTTTCTTGAACTCAAGGCGTACTTGTCCACCCCCCGTACTGATGAGCCCGAATGACGGGGAAATCCTTTATCTATACCTCTCAATAGGGGAACACGCTGTTAGCTCGGTGCTGGTGACAGAGTCAGGCAAGACGGAGTCGCCAATTTACTTCGTTAGTAAAGCACTCCTTGACCCTGAAACGAGATACTCTAAGTTGGAAAAGGTGGCTTTCTGCCTCATAATCACGGCGAGGAGATTAAGACAATACTTCTAGAGCCACAAGATCGTAGTCCGAACTGATCAGCCAATAAGGCAAGTATTGCAAAAACCCGACCTTGCCGGAAGAGTGGTCTCCTGGGCGATCAAGCAATCCAAGTTCGACCTAGAGTACGAACCTCGAAGAGCAATAAAATCACAGGTCCTAGCCGACTTCGTGACAGATATTACCGAACCTTTCACAGGATCGAACTCCCAAAACTAGACCCTCTATGTCGATGGATCCTGTAATTTGAAAGGTGCAGGGGCTGGAGTGATCTTGGAAAACGACGAAGGAGTCAGCTTAGAGTATTCACTCAAGTTCGAATTCTCCACGTCCAATAACCATGCCGAGTATGAAGCTGTTCTCGCGGGGATGAGGCTTGCTAAAGAAATGGGGGCTACCACAATACGGATCTTTTCAGATTCACAGCTGGTAGTCTCTCAAGTCAAAGGCGAGTACCAGACCAAGGAACCTATCCTTCAGAAGTACCCGGATAGGGTCAGGTTCCTTGCCCCCGAGTTTTCACACTTGGAAATCACTTACATTCCCCGAGAGTCGAACAGAATAGCTGACATACTCTCCAAGCTTGCCAGCACCAAAGGCTCAGGCCACAACAATTCACTGGTACAGGAAACCGTTACAGGATCGAGCATTGTCCTAGCAGTTTCCTTGTCATCGGATTGGATGGCCCCCATCATTGCCTACCTCCAGCAAGGGATCATTCCTCAAGATCCCTCAAAAGCCAAAAAAGGTTTAAAACAAGCAGTCGAATACACTATATTCAATGGGGTATTATATCGAAGAGGAGTAGACAGCCCAATGCTCCGATGTCTTGATCCAGCTCAAGCTGAAGAAGTCTTAGTAGAAGTCCACGGGGGAGTAGGCAGCCACCGCATAGGAGGGAAATCGTTGGCTAGAAAAGTGACCCGAGCAGGTTATTACTGGCCAACCATGCAAAAGGACGCGATAGACCACGTTAAAAAGTGCGAACGTTGTTAGTTCCATAGTGACGTCTATCAAAAACCTCTAGAAGAACTACACACATTGTCCGCCCCCTGGCCGTTCTACCAAAGGGGAATGGACATAATCGGCACGTTCCCTACTATTCCTGGAGGATTCAAATTTGTGGTGGTAGCAATAGACTATTTCACCATGTGGGTGGAAGCAGAGCCTCTCACTACCATCTCTTCAGCTAAGATCCAGAAGTTCTTCAAGAACAACATCATATCTAGATTCGGAGTTCCCCACTCGTTAGAAATCAACAATGGGACACAATTTATTTCGAGCTCCTTCAAAGATATGATGGCCGATTACAAAATCGAACATCACTTCTCTTCAGTTGAACACCCCCAAACCAACGGACAAGTTGAGGCCGTCAACAGGTCGATCATTCAGGGAATCAAGAAAAGGCTAGAAGGTTCAAAAGGCAAATGGGTGGAAAACTTCCTTGAGGTATTATGGTCATATAGAACGACCATGCAAACCTTGATAGGTGAAACTCCATTACGACCGACCTACGGATGTGACTCCATCATCCCTATCGAGCGACAAATACCGACCTCCAGGATGGGTAACACCTACAAGTCTAACAACAGTTTTCTCAGGGAAAACCTCATCCTAAGTCACGAGGTCTGAGAATTTGCCACCGAACAGGAGAGAAAATCCATGTCAAGGCAAGATTAGGGAGTACAACAAGTCAGTTAATCCACGATCCTTTGAGGAAGGGGACCTGGTCCTCCGAAGGGCAGACATCGGGCTGAAAAATGCCAAAGATGGAAAACTTGCCTGCAATTGGGAAGGACCATATCGAATCTCTTCAAAGATCGGCTCGGGTAGTTATCGGCTTGAAACGCTCTCTAGTGCAGCTCAAAAACACTTGGAATGCCACAAAACTCAAGGCATATTACAGCTAAGAACTTCTTCAGTTCTTACTCGAACATGAAAGCCATTGTATTCAACATACATGTGTGATTCATAAAATAAATACCTTTGCTTAAATGTTGTTGTCTACGCACTAGCTTTCCCAATGTTCGGCTCGCCACTGAACCTAGCGGAAGGACTTTATGGTTAAAGCTCTAATTTCACTTACGAGCTCATAAAATTAGCATGTACATAAGATACCCGAACGCTACACCGATCAATACCTACGATTGGAGCAGATACTCGCGGTCCAAGAAACTAACCATGGCTAATGGGCTGAGTTTCGGGTTCTTAAGCAACATAATTTAAACAGCAAAGAAATAACAATAGTGAAATCAAAAACTATTCTTAAGCAACATAATTTAAACAGTGAAGAAATAACCATGAACGACTTACAGAACAAGACCTATGTATAGGTCTTAACAAAAGAAAATAAAAGAAGGAAATACAAGGATCAGGCAACGGGCTCGACAGTAAGCTCGGTCTCGGGTTCTCCCTCTGAATCAGGAAGAACAACGGAGTCCTTGGGAAACTCCCGAGTATCCTCAACCCGTGTGGAAGGATTGATGAGGTCGATAGAGTTAAGGTCAACTGGCTCGTCTTGGGAAAAGATACAATCGCCTTCAACCCGGTAGTCGAGGTTAGCACCGTGAACGTTGAGGTGAGGATTAAGAAGAGAAAATTGGTTACGTGCACTGACGAATTGGCCGACGTGAGTCTTCTGCCAGTAACTCTTCCTCCCCAATCTTGTGCTTTAAATCCTTGGCCCTTATTCTCTCAAGGTGAGCATTTACCGCGTTCAAGGCCTTTTCCTTCTCCCTTCGAGCATCAGCTACCACCTCCTCCTTCGACTTCATAGCTGTTGAAACTCATGGTTTCCCTTTTTGTTGTTTTGATGATGACACAACACAACTCAATATATGTTGTGAACAGGTTCAGGTACTTTGAAGAATGCGAAGAGTATGTTTGCCTGATTGAAGACTTAGTCGTTTAGGCTTAGAACTCTTTGTAAGACAAATAATATTCTCTAAAGCACTTAATTATAACCATATGATGATGACATATTTTTTATTCTTGAAAAACCTAGAAGAAGTATTTTTAAACCTTTGCTCCAGGAAAAGTCTTTGTGAAAATGTTTTGCGAAAACCTTTGGTTACAAATTTTCATGAAAATCTGTTTTTAATGTGGAGTAATCGATTACCCCTTCTGGAATAATCGATTACTTGATGCAACTTGTAACCAGAGAGTAAGTAATTGATTAATTAGATTCTTGTAATGGATTACTTCCTTGAACTGGTCATTTAGGTGACAGTAATCGATTACTTGAAGCTACTAATCGATTACATTCTAATGCTGCAACGTTTATGAAAAACCTGAGAGCAAGTAATCGATTAATCTGACCAAAGTAATCGATTACTTAATTCAAAATTTTGAAAAAACGTGCTGAAATCAATCTGATTCCCAGAATGATTTATTTCCTTTTCTGGATGATCACGTTTCTGATTTTGGCTGCTTCTTCTACCTTTTTAAAAACACACTATCACACACATCACTATTTTTTTTTCTTCTTCTTCTTCTCCTTCTCTCTTATTTTTGAAAAATCTTTTGAGAAGAAAATCATCATCATCATCATATTGTTTTAGTATTGAGTTTGCTTAAGAATATTATCTTGTCATAGGACTCTATTGTAGTATCTACTCTATCTAGAGAGCTTTATTGTTAGTTGCACACATTTCTTCGTGCAAATCATTTTGATTGTAAGGGGTGTGACAACCTTAGAAATTAAGGAGTGTTTTTCCCTTAGAATTGAACGTGTGTCGCGTTCATAGGGTGAGTTAACCCCGTTGTATTGGATAGCGCTATACGAACGGTGGGATTCCTAGTAGTTAGGCTATTGTGTTTGAGGTCCCTGGCGAACGGTGGGATTCCTAGTAGCTTGCGGGGCGCTCTGGATGTACTTGGGGACGCATTGCATTCTGGCTTAGTGAAAAGCTCAAGTGGGTCGCTTGAGGACTGGATGTAGGCGTTGTTTGCTGAGCCAGGATAAAAATCCCCGGTGCAAATTTTCCTATCCCTTATCTCTTTACTTTCCGCATGTTTATTTTGTGTTAATTGTATTTTCGTGGATAAAAGTTATTTTTACGTTTTAATTTATTTAACACGAGAATTGCGTTTTCCTTGTGTTGATTTAATCAATCTCGTGTATAGTATGATTTCTTTATACATTGTAATATTATTTCAATTCTGCGCTTAAAAACGTTTTTTAATCCGTTCTTTAAGTCTTCCGCTCGTTTAATCTCTGTTATTCCTTCAAAGAACGGTTATTGCGATTGAATTTCAAAGTTTTCATAAACACCCAATTCACCCCCCCTCTTGGGTGATTCTCGCCAATACCACCAATTATTCCAACAATTGGTATCAGAGGTTCGTGCTCTGGTAACAAGCTTAATCGCTTGAGTTAAAGATCCTTTGTGGTTTGGCTTATTGGGATATTTGTTTTTGATTTTTGTAATGGATCTGAGAAATAGATCCACCACGATGTGTGTTTGGGGTTGTTGCAGCTGACGAGGGTGACCCCGGTCCTACGTACCCCCAGTGATAAGGGGATCAAGCCACACGTAGTTCTTGAGAGTAGGGATGAGAGAACATACCTTAGCCCCTATAGCATGGCGATACTTATAGGGGAAGTTGTGTTGTGGTGCCTTATGGGCCTGTTCAGCCCAGTAGGGCTGACGTGGCTCTTAGAGGATAAGAAGCATGAGTTATTCACCCTTATCCTGTACTAGAGAGCTCATACTTATCCTGTAGCGGTAGGATTTATTATTGGTTATCCCTACAAGCCCCCCAAGCTCGTATAGGCTCGAAGAGCCTGTGCTGAGCTTCTGAGAGTTGGTGGTGTCATAAAACATTGTTTGCGGCTGAGAACTTTTTATTTGGAGGAGTGTCGTGGATGGTCGATTAAGACGATAAGACTGTTCGCAGTCAAGGCCCTTAGCCGTGTATCGTCATGTATTGAGTTCAACGTCGAATTGGACTATTGTTTTAAAAGTCACGTCATTTTTAAGGAGACATCCTTTTATGCGCTTGCCACGGTGAAAGCCGAAAGGCTTGTGCCAATGTATGCTAGCACGACTCAAACTGTTATTTAAGTTCGAGGTGTGCCAAGATTATCACCAATTGGATCGTAACGTTTACGAGAGATTGCTGTTGGAATGACAACCTTAGCCGAGGTGTATTCCTCGATCCGCGATGTATTTGGCCAGATATGAGCCGAGAGGCTTTGAGCCGAGAGGCTTTGAGCCGAGAGGCTAAGCCAAGTTATCGGGTCGCAATCCTCGTTTTCACTTGTAGCCTCGCCAATCTGGCCGGCTAACCGAGATCGTGGGCAAGTGCGTAAGAACATGATCCGAAGTGAGTGAGTTTAACATATCTCCTTAATAAGGAAGGTAAATTATCAATTTGTTGCCTCATGGGACGTGGTGGTCCTCTTTGGCACGACATTTTGATCTCGAGTAACTTATGCATCATATAATACCAGTATCAAGGTCGGCCACCTCATCACATACTAGTCCCCTACTCGATAAAGCCTGAAAAGGCTTGTGTCGAGTTCATAAGGTCTGTGAAACGCTCGGGATCAAAGTGGGCCTCGGACTCGGTATAGGTCCGAAATCTCGGTGAGAGGTTCTAAAGATGTGGTGCGAAGGCACCCAAATATTGCCGGAGCATCTGCTGCTCAGGCTTTACAGTTCTTCTCAGATTATTTTGTAGAGTCGGAGTCCATTCTATCCGCCGAGCAGCGAACATCGTGTTCGAGAATAGCCACTCGACCCGAAGAGTTGGAGGCTCGAATTACTTTCAAGACTGAGTCCATTTTATCCGCCGAGCAGTAAGCTTCATGGCCGAATAAGGTCACTCGAGGATTCTGGATTCTGGATTTTATTGGCCTACCATTTTCAAGGATGCGAGCAACATCTGCAGCTTGTGTGAGTAGTGTCAAAGAGCAGGAGGCGCCTATCTTGGAGGAAACAGATGCCGCAACAACCTATGTTGTTTTGTGAGGTGTTTGACGTCTGGGGTATAGATTTCATGGGCCCCTTTCCTGTTTCTTTTGGTTTTTATTATATCTTACTTGCTGTGGATTACGTATCCAAATGGGTGGAAGCTAAGGCCACCAGGACTAATGATGCTCAGGTTGTTGTAGATTTTGTCAGGTCTAATATCCTTTGCAGGTTTGGCATACCTAGAGCCATAGTCAGTGACCAAGGCACACACTTCTGCAATAGATCCATGCAAGCTTTGCTCAAGATGTATGGGGTTGTGCACAAAGTTTCTACACCCTATCACCCCCAAACCAACGGGCAAGCTGAGATTTCAAATAGAGAGATCAAGCGGATTTTGGAGAAGATGGTGAAGCCTAATAGAAAGGATTGGAGCACACGATTGGAGGATGCTCTGTGGGCCCATCGGACCGCTTACAAGGCACCCATAGGGATGTCACCCTATCGGGTTGTCTTTGGTAAGGCGTGCCACCTGCCTGTGGAGATAGAGCACCGTGCATATTGGGCTGTGAAGCAATGTAACTTAGCTCTTGATCAAGCGGGTGAGGAGAGGAAGCTGCAGTTGAGTGAGCTATATGAGATCCGCTTGGAGGCCTATGAGAACTCCAAATTCTACAAAGAGAAGACCAAGAAGCTTCATGATAACTCCATTTCCAGAAAGGAGTTCTTGGTTGGTCAAAAAGTTTTGCTCTACAACTCTAGGCTTGGACTCATGAGTGGAAAGCTCCGCTCTAAATGGATTGGACCGTTTGTAGTCACCCAAGTGTTTCCTTATGGCACTGTGGAGATCAAGAGTGAGTCCACGAACAAGAGCTTCAAAGTCAATGGCCACCAACTTAAGCCTTTCCTAACCACCCCTTCTTTGGATTATGCACCTGTGGAGGAGGCCTCATTGGTCGACCCCACTTTTGAACAACCATGACTTAGGGAGTCTCCTTTTCTCCTTCCTTACTCTTTTTATTACACTTGTCTATATCTGTCTGATTCTGCTATTTGTGTTCCATTGAGGACAATGTGTGATTTAAGTGTGGGGGGAGAGTAGTTTAGGTTGCATATTTTGCTTTGATTTTTTTTAGGTTTTGCTTAGTTTTGGGCATTTTCTTGCATGTTTTTGCTTCATTTTAGTAGAGTTTTGGTATCTCGTGTCTGAATTCATGCATTTCTGTGTGTAAAGTTGCTTTTGATAATTAAGAGGTGGTAACACTGTGATAGAATTTTCCCTTTTGTGAGGATTTGAGCCTTAATTGTGGGTGGATTGCTATATATGCCACCTAATTTTCTTTCATGTGTGATTGCACTCTGGATTACTTGCACTCTAGAACTTGACTTGACTCTTGTTGATACTTGATTGCTCATGCACATTTTGAAATGATTTAGGCACTTTCTTTCTTGAATAAGCTACTAGCCATATGAGCCTACCTTGAATGAATGTATCCTTTGCTAGCCCCTTTGAGCCTTTTTATCCCTTTCCTTGTTCTTTAGCTCATTACAAGCCTATGACTGAAAAACCATGATTGTCCTAACCTTAGGGAATTTTGGAGCTTTGGAATTGTTTTGGGAATGGGTATTAGGTAAGAAGTATGCTTTATGCTTTAATTGGTTGAGTTCTTGGTTTTGCCTCATTGGTTGTTATAGTTATGGCTTCATCTTCATGCCATTTGTGTTGTTTCTTCTTTTCTTTTTGTATATCTCTCAAAAACAAAAATACAAAAAAATAAAAAAAAATGCAAAAAAATAAAAAGAAAAAAAAAGAAGAGAAAAAAAAAAGTGAATAAAAGGTTGTTGAGGCAAAGAGGATTGGAATTAGTGGTTGTTGATTTTGGGGTGGATTTTGCTTACTTTTTACTTATTCCCCATTGCTCCTCTATTCCCTTGGTTTTAGCTACATTCCCATATTTTTATCCTACCTTGTCCTTGGCCCCATTACAACCCTTAAAAGACCTTTTGATCATTTTGTGCATGTGTGTTGATGGTTGATGTTAGAGGCTTGTCAAGCTTATGGTTGTGTTTGTTTTTCATGATGTGCCTTGAGTGTAAATAATGATTAACCCCAAACACTTGAGTGTAAACACTTTTGAGTGATCCTTGTGAGTTTTTATCATCTTTGTGACTATCCTCTTGATGTCATTGGTTTCTTTGCATACTTGAAGTAATTGGATGATGTTCGCGGATGCTTTGACTCTTTGATCCTTAACCATTTTGTGTGCTTGAGTTTGCCCATTTATTTGCATTTCCTAGAATTCATTGTGAAGTATGTAATCTCTTAGGTTTGCATTTCTTAGTTGTAGTCATCTTGTTGCATGATTCACTTTGGTGCATATTGATCTTCATAGTCCTATCTTTTGGTTTTGCCCAGGAGTGCAAAAGGATAAGTGTGGGGGTATTTGATGAGCATTTTATTTCCCATTATTCCTTGCATTTTTTTACTCCTATTATTGATACTTGTTGCCCATTTGACATTGATTAGCTTGATTTAGTGATTTTGAGTTTATTGGACTAATATTCCGAATATTGTTTAATTTGGGATTATTTAGCCTAATTAATTTTATTTCTATTTTCAGGTAATATTTGGCACAAGGACACTTTGGGAAGTTTGGAAATGAAGATTGAAGCATTGAAGTGAAGATTGTAATTTTCATTTAGGTCCCTTTTTAATTGTAATTTTCAGAATAGTGTTTCTTAGGACTTGGGCCCATGTTTTAGGCCCATTTTCATAACTAAAGAGGGGAAATTCGTGTAACCCCCAAAAACACACTCCCATTTCAGATTTCTCACTCTCTCTCTAGGTTAGAACTTCTCTCTTGGCTCTCCCAAGTGGTGGTGGCTGCTAGGGTTTTGTTCTTCCCCATTTCTACTCGTTTTTCTTCATTTATGGCCATGGAAGGCTAGACTTCAAGGGTTAATCCCTTTGGTATTGTATTATCTACTCTTGAGCTCTTGTTATTAATGCAATTTCGTTTTCTCTTCTCTGTTTTCATGTTTATCGATGTGTAGTGGTTTGCTTAATTCCATTTCGTAGAGATAATACATGAATATAAATGCTTAATTTGTATTAACTCGTAAAAACTCCAATTCTGGTTTCTGATGCTTAATTAGAAGTTAGGGTTTGGAGTGATAACTGAATTTTCGCTTAGTATTTGGTTATCACGAGTTGGACAGAGGAGAGGAGAGGAATCGATCTTTAGTGAGCTAGGATTGAGTAGTGTACGTAACCAAAGGGGTTTGCCCGCTTTTGTTTCTGATTTTCTTAGTTTTTATATTCTGTTTGTGTTTTGTTCTTCACATTTGTCACACACAAACCCCCCCCCCCCCAATTTTACTGCACACTACGTGTTTGATACTTTGCCTAGACCGATATTCGCTGGGAAACGACCTAGGATCACCTTCCTAGTACTACAAAATAAACACCTTTTATTTTGATCGGGTACGGCCTCGATCATGGAGTCTCGAAGGAGAAGAAGGTCAAGCTCGGCTCGTGCTCTCGATGGTTGATGATTCGACCCTTCTGAGGAGCATTGCGTTGGACGGAGGTCTACTGTCATAGTATCTATGATCAAGCGTTGTACTCCCTTACCAGGTACTTTGACATCATTAACTGCATCCACATGTGCACCCAAAAGATGTTTTATAAAACTGGATAATCAATATTAAGTTTTCTGGTTAACATAAAAGATCGGCTTTTAAATGTGTTTTGTGAAAACAAGTTTAAAAGTGCGATGTTCCGTAACATCTCGGTTTGGAATTTGAAGTATAACATGAGAGATGAGAATCAAATTTCTGTTGCAAATTATTCTAATAAAAGATTTTGGAACTTGGAGATTCTCATGTCCATGTTATGTTATAAAAACAAAATGGCCCAAAACTTTCACTATATTAATTAAAGAAATTATATTTTCAAGTTGTCAAATCGGGGTGTTACATGCAACAGCCTGAACCCAAAGAGAAGACCCCGGATATTTCTCCAGAAAAGCCACAGAGCCTACCAGATCTTTCACGTGTACCATATCCTCAGAGATTGAAGAAGGAGGAGAATCAGAGATAGTTTGCGATTTTATGGAAGTGTTCAAGAAGCTTCAGATAAACATACTGTTTGCTGAAGCTCTTGAGTAGGTGCCTACTTATGCCAAATTCATGAAGGAACTGCTCACCAACAAGAGGAAGCTGAGAGATAATGAAACAGTGCTACTAACTGAGGAGTGCAGTGCTATCCTTCTGAAGAAGCTCCCACAGAAACTGAAAGATCTGGGCAGCTTCACCATTCCATGCAACATAGATGGAGTGGATATTGACAAGGCATTATGTGATTTGGGGGCTAGCATCAATTTGATGCCCCTTTCCATCTTCGAGAAACTGGGCATTGGAGAGATTAAGCCTACTATGATCTCCCTTCAGCTAGCAGACCGTTCTATCAAGAGGCCAAATGGGAAGGTGGAAGATGTACTTGTCAAGGTGGACAAGTTCATTTTCCCACTAGACTTTGTGATATTGGATATGGATGAAGACCAGGATATTACACTACTCCTGGGAAGACCTTTTCTAGCAACCGGAAGAGCTTTGATAGATGTGCAGAATGGTGAACTTATGCTCCGGGTGCATGATGAGAAGGTCACATTCAACGTCTATGAGTCTATGAAACACCTAATGGGAGATGAGCAGTGCTTGAGGCTGGATGTGATAGAGTCCATTGTAGACTCTGTCTTGGAGGAGATGTGTTATGAAGATTCAGTGAAGGCAACTTTGGTAACTGAAGGTGCAGAAGGAACTGAGCCTCGCATCATAAAAGCCCTTCTTGATGGAGCTGCAGAAGTCAAAGGAGGAAGGCAACCAAAAGATCTGAGGCTGGAAGAAAAGGAGGCCAGACCCAAACCGGAGCTTAAAGTGTTACCACCGGGGCTCAGGTATGTATTCCTTGATGAAACTGAATACTTTCCAATTATAATAAATAGTGCCTTAACTGAAATTGAAACTGAAAAATTGCTAAGATCATTAAGGCACTATAAATCTGCTATTGGCTAGAATGTATCAGATCTGAAGGGAATTAGTCCCTCTTTTTTCATGCATAAGATTCTCTTGGAGGAGAATTTTAAGCCTGTGATACAACCACAGTGGAGGTTAAACCCCACTCTGCAAGAGGTTGTTAGGAAAGAGGTAGTGAAACTATTGGATGCTGGGATTATTTACCCCATCTCAGACAGCACTTGGGTCAACCATGTGCAAGTGGCCCCTAAGAAAGGTGGTGTCACTGTGATTAAAAATGATAATGAATTGATACCAACTCGTAATGTTTCTGGGTGGAGAGTGTGCATAGACTATAGGAGATTAAATAGTGCCACTCGTAAGGACCACTTTCCACTTCCATTCATGGAGCAGATGTTAAAGAGGTTAGCCGGGCATGAGTATTATTGCTTTTTAGATTGTTATTTCGGCTATAATCAAATTCCTGTGGATCCCAAAGACCAAGAAAAAACTACTTTACTTGTCCCTTTGGAGTTTTCGCATATCGGAGGATGCCTTTTGGCTTATGCAATACACTTGCGACTTTTCAAAGGTGTATGCTATCTATCTTCTCCGATATGGTTGAAAAGTTCATTGAGGTTTTTATGGATGATTTCGCAGTCTTTGAATCCTCATTTGAATCATGTATAAATAATCTAGAACAAGTTTTGAGAAGGTGTCAAGAAACTAACCATGTACTTAACTGGGAAAAATGCCAATTTATGGTTAAGGAAGGGACAGTTTCGGGGAACCTAATTTCAGAGAGGGGTATTGAGGTAGATAAGGCTAAAATTTCTGTGATTGAGAATCTACCTCCTCCTACAAATGTTAAAGGGGTTAGGAGTTTTCTTGGCCATGCCGGATTCTACCGGAGGTTCATAATTATAATAAGGTAGAGATTATTGAAAACAATTTGCAATCCTCGTGGGACGATAATCTTACTTCTACTGTATTACTTGTGCACGATCTAGTATACTTGCTAGAGAGTCCAACTGGTACTTTTGGAGCTTAATTGAAGAAAATAAATATGGAATTGGAAAGAGGACGAAAGAACCTTGAAAATGGCGCAAGAACGGAGCGAAACGGAGTCGGAGCAAGTGACGCACGCCCAGGCACACAGACTCGCGCGCCCACGGAGACCAGCACCAATCAGACCTGGAACGCCCAGGCGTGGAGCCTGGGGCGCCCAGGCGCTTCCCCCGGTACAGGCCCATTCAGGCATGTTTTGCTTATTTCTTATGGGATTTGTTTAGTTTTTAGGTTTCTGTATTTTATAAAGGTTTAGAATTATAGTTTTAGGGAGAGGGGAGGGAGATTACACAATCCTTGTGAGGGAAATTGCACAACAAAGACGATTGGAGATCAACAATAGAGGAATCCGATTGAAGGTTGAAGATCAGTGGAGTAATTCAAAATTGTCTATGATGATGGGTTATTCTTCTACTCTTTGCTTTTCATTCCCAATTATGTGTAACTAAAACCCTTGTTATGAAGATGGTGGATTTGCATGGATCCTAAATAGTTTATAATTGCTATGGATTAATGTTTTTCATTGAATCAATTGTTTGATTGTGTTTTTATTTTCAACATAAATCTGGATCCGTTTATGTTTTGGGAACCTAATTCTTTAATTGGGAAATTAGGGATTGGGTATGACCCTAGCAATCAAACATTATAATCATCCAATTTGTAGGGATACTTTTGGGGATTATATAACGTATTTAATTCCAGTGTTCTTAATTGAAGACTAATTGGTTGGTAATTTCTTAAGGGATTAAGGGTTCCAATTGAATAGGAAACACAATTGTTAGAGGAATTTAATAATTGTTATAGCTCGAATGTTGTTGATTTAATAGGAAAACAGAGATTCATAACTAGTAAACTATGTCCTGCAATGAAACCAGATTCCTAACGCTTTTCCCATCTTATTCTCAACTCATTTAATTTGTGCTTTGTTATTAGTTTTAGTTTTTAATCAATCAATCAAATTAAATTTTAATTTAAAAAGTAGTTTCAAGTTTCACTAGTAATCATAATAAGGTAGAAATTATTGAAAACAATTTGCAATCTTCGTGGGACGATACTCGAGCTTACTGCTCTATTACTTGTCGACCTAATACACTTGTCGGTAGTCCAACAAGTATATACCGAAGAATACTCCGATCGAGTTTCGAGAACCTCGCGGTCAACCCAGTCGTACTGTTCGTGGTTTGGAGGAAGCGGGAACTTCTCAGGGTGGGTGATGACTCTTCGCTTCACAATACCTGGGAAATGAGTCACGGGGGAGTCAAAAACTGAAAAAGAATAAAAGAAAAAATGAAGAAAAAAGATTGACTCCCCAATGCACCACTTGAGGTTACAGAGAACAGAAACGTTCTCTAAAAACCCACTTCAAAACGGTTCCATTCAAGAACCACATGCAAAACCCCCAACCAGAGAGAACACCGAAGGGAAGACCCAGGAGAAAAGGAAAAAGCTAAGAAACGAGAGGAAAAGGAACTAGAAAGAAGTATACCTGAAACAGAAGAAATGAAGGTGGCAAAAGGAAAATGTTGGGACTTGGCGTTGAAGTGTCTGGTGCATCAATGAGAGAAAAAAACGAAACTTTATGAAGAAGATGTAAATGGGGTGGAAGAGTGACAAAATCCAAGTTTAAATACTATGCCCTTACACTCCCTCCACCGAGGCCCAAAAAGGTGGGAAAGATCCCATTTCGTGGATCGTGGCCACGTGGCCACATCGTGGGGACAGCCAGACGAAATTTCGATTTTCGAAAAGACGTTCATCATTACTTTCCCTCTTTTCGAAACGTAGCCTTGACGCATTTCAAGTCAACTTAGGGAAACCCTAGCGTCACCATAGGCAACTGAAAAGATAGGAGACAAGACCAAGGCACCAGATCAAATCCTTGTCAACTTAAGCTTAGCACAGGATTCTCCGAGCCCACGCCAGCTTGGGGGGCTTGTAGGGTTAACCGAACTGAGACCTTCCTTGACCGACTATGGGTTCGCTCACACCGTGCTGCCAAGTCCCAACCAGACAAATCAAGACCAAACACAAGATTGACATATCATCTTGGCTTACTCAGCCTCCGCACAGGTCAGAACTCTGACAGTTAACCCGACCTCGGATGGACCAGAATCAGCCAGCTCTAACCGACCTCCTATAGGTTGAGAGCATTTCATCGGAATTGGTCTACACCAGGTCGAACCCCTCTACATGGTCGCTGACCGACCATACACTCGGCCTCCCTTGGGAGCACACCGAGTGGCCCAACTAGGGATGGGTAGGCATTTCTCTGACCTCGTGAAGCCGTACAGGTCGAGCCACACACCCCATATCCTTAATATGGGCTAGACATGAGACCAACTGAACGATCCTCTGGTACAGTACTGCGCAGTTTATCTCCTAGACAGCCACAAATATTTACCAGATATTTACAGGACCTGACATTAGCGCGGTAACCCTAACGGGTCTCACCAAAGGCCCAACACCCGCACACCCTATAAAAGGCATCCACATGCCTTAGGGTCAGGTATGGTTTTCTCATCCCTATGTTGACACTCTACACACACTCTTAGTTGACAGAGGGATAACCTGGGTATCCCAACTAGATATTCAGAAACATTCCATCACTGTCGCACATAAACCCCTGATCTCACTCAGATTTCAGGACCACTAGTCATTGGTCTTGAGGTCCTCTAGGTAAGGGACATTTCCTATTTTCCAAATCCACTATAGTTGATATTAAAGTGTTAAATGACAATTTTATCCTCAATTTTAAAAAAAATCCCCTCAACCACCAACAAAGCTACCTTAGCCTCTACTAACTTACTCACATTGTCTCTGATCACCCCATTTGAATTTAATGAGTGAAGTGAACTGTCTAAGCCCCGACGTCAGATCGGTGCTCTAGTTAGAGATTTGTGCGGTGTGTGGAGGTCGAGAACCTCGGATCTGGGTCAAGATAGTATGGCTTGCGATGAAGCTAACTTGCGGCGGTGGAGCTCTCGCGGTAGCTTTGTAGGTGTGGTGGCTCATGACTCAATGGTAGATTTGGAACAAGGAGGACTTTAGGGGTTCAAGGATGACTCGTGGTGGTGTTAGTTCTCCTACGATGGCACGTTGGATCTGAGAGGAGGAGGTCGTGAGTTGATAGTAAAGGAACAAAGGTGACAATGTGATCAAAAATTAGGCGACAATGGAGATGGTTACTTGAACAATACTACTTCTCCAATAAGTTATTAGTTGCCGAAAATGAGCTTCAGGTACACTTTCAGGCTTATGTTTCAACTGCTTCTTTGTAGTAAAGTATCCCTCGACAATGGAAACATTAGAAGTTATTCAATGGACAGATACAATTACAAACAATGGAAACTAAAAGTCATGAAGCTAGTTCCAAGGGAACTGTTTCATAGTAAGAGTATTAAAATCAAAGATACATTAAAAGAAACAATGATGTTACATGTTTAAATTTTTTACCTTCAATTTTGTTACCATTTAATTCACCATCTTCCTCATGGTTCACATTTGCTTCTTGTTCCATGATATTTAGTTCTTCATGCTCGCTTTCATCTCCTAATTCATCCTCTTCACCAACTTCTCCATTTTGTTTGAAAAAATCTTCAATTAAAATAGGTGGGCACATTGGGACTTTTTTTTCCTTTTTCCTACCACTTGATTTTCCATTTTCAGTCACAACCCTTTTCTTGGGTTGTTGCTTTGTCCTTGAACTATCAATTTCAGTAGCTACTCTTTTCATGGGCTGCTGATTTGTTCTTGAATTAACACTTTCAACTGCTATCCCTTTTTTACGTTGCTGATCTGCCCTTGTTTTGTCATTCTCAGTTGCTATCTTTTTTTTTATTTGTTTATTTGCTATTGAATTGTTATCTTCCATTGCTTTCCTTTTCATGGGTTGTTGATATTTTCTCAAATTGTCACATCCCATTGTTTTCCCTTTTATTATGTGTTGTTTCTTTGCCCTTGAACTATCATTTTCAACTGCTGCCCTTTTCATAGCCTGCAACTTTATCCTTGCCACCATGTCATCTTGAGCCATTGCCTTTTGAATTGTTTGTTGTTTTGTGTAACATCCTAGAAATTAATAGTAATATAATAAATTGATAAAATAATATATAAATATTTATTTAAGGGTAGGATTAAGCCGTAGAAATTGTATAAGGGTAGTGAGGTAATAGGAAGCATAGACCGACCAGATAAGTAGATCTAGGGCCTCGGACCGACCTCAGCCGAGCTAAAGAGCTAAATGGGAATAAAACGCGAAGTCTATTGTCAGCTCGGATTAGCTGACCTCAGCGCACCTCACAGTATCATCCGAGAAGGAAGCTCGGACTACTACTGTTCCTACAAACCGAGCCGACGTATCCGAGCCGATGTATCCTAGCCGACGTACTCTAGCCGACACGTCCTAGATCCTCCGTGCCAGCTCATGTGAGTTGTAGCCCTTTGGGTTTCGTACCATCCGTACACTGTCCTTGCCATTCACTTTATGTCATTGTCATTGCTTTATGTCCCTTTCAATGTACTATTCATGGCTTCCTCAAGAAGCCAATGAATCCTAGCCACTCATTCTAGCTTCCCAAAGAAGCCTCTAATGTGGACCACACAAATGTCCCCCCTAATTGAATAAAAGAAAATCAAACACACGACACTCAACACTTTGCACTTCCACTCTCTTCCTCCTTCATCTCTCTCCCTCATTCTATTCTCTGAAAGTCCAACGACAACAACTCCACCTACCTTCCCTCTTCTCATTCAAACATATTTCCTCCTCACTCACATATTCTTCCTCTTCTCTTTCAAGATCCACCAACTGGAGACCCTCCTTCTCTCCGTCCCCATGCTGTTCCGGTGTCCCTGTTCCGGCGTTCCCTGGATCCTCTCTGTTCTCTTCCGTTTCGGGCGTCCCTGGAGCAGCCGGTGTTGAGTGTGCAGTTGGGAGGAACTCGTGGCAGCTTAGAGAAAAGGACTCAAGGGTGTGAAGCTCACAAGGTCAAGGTCAAGGAAAGCCATTCTCAAGATCTCAACTCTTATCTCTCACAGTTTGAGGTAAGGAGTGGGTGTTACCTCTACTTGAGTTTGGGTTTCTATGGTGTTCATAAAGGGTACTAAGAGTGGGTGTTAGATTAGGGAATGGATCTAGGTTAATGTAGAAAGGAAATGGCAAAAAGCGTAAAAGGGAACTAATAAATGAATTAGAAACATGAGTTTGAAGTAGGGATGAGTATCGTTATATGCTATATGTTGGTATTTACATGATGGATTGGTTGAATGTTTTATTATTATTGTTGCTATTGTTGTATAAGTGAATATGAACTTTGTGTATAAATGTTTATTGAGCCTTGATATTTATGATTCATGTCTGTGGCCGAGCTGAGTGACTTCGGGAATGGGTATGAGAAAATGGTAGAGATGCAAAGTAGGAGAGATAGAGTAATAAGGTAGAAAATGAATAAGGTTAATGGAAAGAGGGAATGGTTACCGAGTTTAGCTGAGAGAGAGGCCGAGCTAGAAAGATGGTTAAAGGGATAAGTAGAGAGGTTGAGCCGAGAGAGGCCGAGCTAAGTAAATAATGAGATTAATGTAAAGAGGAATAAATTAAAGAGTTGAGCCGAGAGAGGCCGAGCTAAATAAATGGTTAAGAGGATAAGAGGAATTAAAGAGAAATGGTTGTGTGATCGGGTCATAGCAGACGCGTACCGGGTGCGTGCATTGATCACGTCAGACGCATACTGGGTATGTGCAGCTGTAAGACCGGTACTGGGTACTCGCAGTTATGATTCACACAAGGTTCCGAGCACGGAACCGGTGGGATGTGGTCCTGGTCATAGCAGACGCGTACTGGGTGCGTGCATTGATCGCGTAAGTCGCCGAGATGCGCCGCTGTAAGACGGGTACTGGGTGCTCGCAGTTATGGACTCTCCTTAACCCCATAGAATGATCGGCGGTAGTGCTCCCGGTCATAGCAGACGCGTACTGGGTGCGTGCATTGATCGCGTAAGACGCATACCGGGTATGTGCAGCTGTAAGACGGGTACTGGGTACTCGCAGTTATGGACACTCCGATATCCGACTTTAAATGGTGTAAGACATGCACTAGGTGTATGCATCCGAGAAGAGTAAAAGATTGTAAACTATGTGAAAATGGAATAATGAGTAATGTCCGAGATAGTGATGGTAATCTGAGGTAAGAGAATGTGAACCGAGGTATAATTAGTCAGGGAAGAAAATAGTGGTTGAGAATAGGAACCGAGGTAAAGTTAGTAGGTAATGAGCAAACTGGTTTATGATGTGAGCAGAGCTAGATGAGATGGTAGGATGTGAGCCGAGTTAGATGAGATTGTGTGTATGTGAACCGAGCTAATGTTGATATATGCATGAGATATATGGGCTTGACTACTTGTTATTTATATGCTTTTTGACTACTTGTGTTTTGCTTGGTAGTTTGGTATGTCATTTTAGAAACTGCTTATTTAAGTTCTGTGTAATGCTCACCTCCTTACCATTTTTCAGGTACTGAGCCCGAGCAGACGCAGTCCCCGGCCGAGCAAGATCACTCTCCCTCACAGGGAGAGTAAGTTATTTAGAGTCAGATAGGTGGATGGGTCTCGGCCATTTGGGCCGAGCTAAAATATTGTTTTGTATTGTATTGGGGCTCGGCTAGTTGGGCCGAGCTATAACACTGATTTGTATTTTGAATGACCGAACTAGATATACTTAATTTACGCTTTAATCGAATTTAAGTCTTCCGCTTATTAACTCTGATGTCTTTATATTAATGAAAAGAATTTTTTTTAAATCCTAACTCTCGGGTTTAAGGGTAATTATTATACAGGGTGTTACAATTTTGGTATCAGAGCAGTTTCCCTCGGCCTTTGGAGTGTGGACTCACATCTCCAACGGTTACTCACCAAGAGAGTAACCAGGAAATAGTGTCAAGTTCTATAAGTAGTTGCTTAGGTTTATAGTTATAGACTCCTATGTAGTTATGCACTAAGTTATGTAGATGTCTGCATCAACAGAACCCTTTGTTGCTACATGATAGCAACATGAAAAATCAGTCTTTCCATTCTCATGCTAGCAGTTCGGCTACTGATTATAAGATCAACTCCCCAGCTGATTCTTTAAAATCCAAGCCGTATGATATCTGCTTTCAAGAAGGGCAAACTTCTGCAATGAGTAAGGTTAGGTCGACTACTGAAGACAAGGAGCAACATGTGGGGGTACAAGTTGGTGAGAAGGAGAGTATAATGTTGAGGCCGGGAATGATCCTTCTGAAGCAGCACTTGGCTCATGAAGGACAGGTAGACGTAATAAAGAATTGTCGTGAGATGGGCATAAGTCCTGGAGGTTTCTATCAACCAAGCTTTACAAGTGGAGCCAGACTCCGACTGAAAATGATGTGCCTCGGCTTAGACTGGAATCCTCAAACCCGAGCGTATGGACAAAAAAGGGTAATTGATGGAAGTGAACCACCCGATATTCCTGACCATTTCATTCGGCTGGTTATGGGAGCAATGCAAGAAGCACAATCTTTGATTGAGAAAGAACGCGGTGCAAACGAAGTGGAGAGAATACTCCCTTCCATGTCCCCTGATGTCTGCATTGTCAATTTCTATGAAGAAAATGGAAAGCTTGGTCTTCATCAGGACCGTGACGAAAGTGTTGGAAGCCTGCAAAGAGGGATACCCATAGTATCATTCTGCATTGGTGACTCGGCTGAGTTTCTCTATGGAGACCAGAGAGATCCAAGGAGGGCAGAAAGAATTATCTTCGGGTCAGGCGACGTACTAATATTCGGTGGCGAGTCTCGTCACATTTTTCATGGTGTGTCGGCAATCATACCAGAAACAGCCCCAGAAGGATTACTCAATGACACAGGACTTCGCCCTGGACGTCTCAACCTTACATTCCGACAATATCAGTTTCCTGGCCCGCACCTTTGAGGTCTACGGTACAGCTACTCAGGGAAATCCGGGCCAAACCAGAAAAAGGTACGGGACGATCCAAAAGTTAGATAAACATTTTAGGTACTTTCAATCTGCATCTCTATTAAGTTTCAGTGTAGAGTACCCTAAATCAATTCTCTTGGAATTTTAAATTCCTAATTCTGTATTACTAAGTGTTGTGGAACCTAATAAATACTCATCTTCAATCCAATCTTGAGTACCATCTAGTTATGAGACTGTAACAAGAGACTTAACCAAAAACCTTGTGATAGTGTCATCCTTTAATAGTGTACGGTCAGGATTAGTCATCCTTTCCTTGCATCTGTTAAAAGATAAGGCTATCATTCAATAACGCAGTGATGTACAGTTGATGAATGCGGGATTGGGACTGACCACCTCGGTCTTCGCGTTTATTGACGTGCTATATTATTGCAATTATCTAGTTGAAACCCGACTAAACCATCTAAGAATTCTAACCCTGTCGAAAACCCGATTGAAACTTTAATCCTATAGGATCTTTACTAAGACTCATAAACAGTGATTCGCATAGAAAATTCGAAACAACGCCAATAATAACGATTAGCAGCCAACTGAACCCCATGTACCACTTTAGCTCCACCTACTCAAGTGAGGGGTAGGGTAAGGGCTACTCGGAATAACTCGGTTTATCCCACACCAAAGGTTCTAAACACTATTCCAACTCTATTGGTGCTCTGATGAACCTTGGTTAAGGTTCTAAATCACTAAAAGGCCTTAGGTGGGGTTCTAACCAATAGAAGAAAATGCTCCTCTTTTTCACCCTTCTAGGCTCGAATCGCTTTTGGAAGAGTTGTCCTCAGATCTTAACCAAGGATCCGTTTTAAGTGTGCTGGCAAATAGCTGTGAATTCGGTGTTCCTCGTGTCTATCAAACTTAAGCTTAAATTGTTCTCGGAACCCCAGTCTTGTTTCTTTCCTCTGATTCCTCACAAGAGAGAACATTTCCTCCATTGGTTATGGTACCTCGCAGCAGGTTCGTGACCCTGAAAATTTGAGCTATCTTCTTTCATAAAAAGCATGAATTTCTTATGGATCCCAAAGTACTCGGATCCTTTGTTAATTACTGAAGTATAGGTTTGTTTCCTCGGTCATATGATATCCGAGCACGATGTTGCGATTGATCCCTCCAAGGTGGAAGCTGTGCTCAAGTGGGAGAGACCCAACTCGGTAACCGAGATCAGGAGTTTAGTGACCTTAACCTCGGTGTACAGAAGAAGGAAAACAGTGTTGTACTGGAGGTGCTGCAAGTAACCACTGACTTCGTGGGTTTCATCAAGGAAAGACAGGCTGCCGACCTAGAACTCCAAAAGCTACTAGAAAGAGCAGGAGACAAGGATGAACCCGACTTCTCTAAGGGTCCCGATGGTCACGTACGATTTCGGGGCCGAGATTGCATTCCCATGGACTTTGAAGTCCGAAGAGAGTTGATGGAAGAGGCTCATAAAACGAAGATGAGTCTTCATCCGGGAGCCACAAAGATGTACCAGGATCTGACGAGGATATTTTGGTGGCCGAAGTTGAAGACCGATGTGGCAGATTATGTGTCTCGGTGTTTGACATGCCAGAAAGACGAGATAGAGCATCAGGAACCAGGAGGATTACTCAAATCCTTGGAGATTCCGCAATGGAAGTGGGATAGCATTTCGATGGATTTTGTGTCAGGTCTACCAAGGACGAGATCAGGGCAGGAAGCCATTTGGTTTGTGGTGGACCGACTTACGAAGTGTGCCCATTTCCTGCCGATCAACATGAAGTACAGCCTTGAGAAATTGACGCAGTTGTACATAAAGGACATTGTTCGACTTCACGGTGTTCCGAGCAGCATAGTGTCGGATTGTACCAGATATCGGAAAAGGTCGGACCAGTAGCTTGCAGAATTGCTCTACCTCCGCACTTGTCTAAGATCCATGATGTATTTCACGTCTCGCAACTTAGGAGATACATTCATGAGCCCTCGCATGTGATAGCATTGGACGAGCTGCCGCTAAAAGACAACCTGACTTTCAAAGTTCTTCCAATCCGAGTTGAGGACAAACAAGTCAGACGGCTCAGAGGGAAGGAAATCTCTTTGGTCAAGGTCGTCTGGAATCGGAATGATGTGGAGGAAGCCACTTGGGAACTCGAGGAGAAGATGAGGCAGTCATATCCGCAACTGATCAAGGCCGACTAAATTTCGAGGACAAAATTTCTGTAAGTGGGAGAGGAATGTAACATCCTAGAAATTAATAGTAATATAATAAATTGATAAAATAATATATAAATACTTATTTAAGGGTAGGATTAAGCCGTAGAAATTGTATAAGGGTAGTGAGGTAATAGGAAGCATAGACCGACCAGATAAGTAGATCTAGGGCCTCGGACCGACCTCAGCCGAGCTAAAGAGCTAAATGGGAATAAAACGCGAAGTCTATTGTCAGCTCGGATTAGCCGACCTCAGCGCACCTCACAGTATCATCCGAGAAGGAAGCTCGGACTACTACTGTTCCTACAAACCGAGCCGATGTATCCTAGCCGACGTACTCTAGCCGACACGTCCTAGATCCTCAGTGCCAGCTCATGTGAGCTGTAGCCCTTTGGGTTTGGTACCATCCGTACACTGTCCTTGCCATTCACTTTATGTCATTGTCATTGCTTTATGTCCCTTTCAATGTACTATTCATGGCTTCCTCAAGAAGCCAATGAATCCTAGCCACTCATTCTAGCTTCCCAAAGAAGCCTCTAATGTGGACCACACAAATGTCCCCCCTAATTGAATAAAAGAAAATCCAACACACAACACTCAACACTTTGCACTTCCACTCTCTTCCTCCTTCATCTCTCTCCCTCATTCTATTCTCTGAAAGTCCAACGACAACAACTCCACCTACCTTCCCTCTTCTCATTCAAACATATTTCCTCCTCACTCACATATTCTTCCTCTTCTCTTTCAAGATCCACCAACTGGAGACCCTCCTTCTCTCTGTCCCCATGCTGTTCCGGCGTTCCCTGGATCCTCTCCGTTCTCTTCCGTTTCGGGCGTCCCTGGAGCAGTCGGTGTTGAGTGTGCAGCTGGGAGGAACTCGTAGTAGCTTAGAGAAAAGGACTCAAGGGTGTGAAGCTCACAAGGTCAAGGTCAAGGAAAGCCATTCTCAAGATCTCAACTCTTATCTCTCACGGTTTGAGGTAAGGAGTGAGTGTTACCTCTACTTGAGTTTGGGTTTCTAGGGTGTTCATAAAGGGTACTAAGAGTGGGTGTTAGATTAGGGAATGGATCTAGGTTAATGTAGAAAGGAAATGGCAAAAAGGGTAAAAGGGAACTAATAAATGAATTAGAAACATGAGTTTGAAGTAGGGATGAGTATCGTTATATGCTATATGTTGGTATTTACATGATGGATTGGTTGAATGTTTTATTATTATTGTTGTTGTTGTTGTATAAGTGAATATGAACTGTGACACCCTTCCGAATTACCCAAATATAATATATTAATTAAGCTTTCATATTGGATAATGTATGGACTTGTGAGTGTTAAGAAAATAACCAAAATAAAATTTTCTTTCAAAGCGGGTGCACAAATCGTCATTTGGAATTCTTGGAGAATAAACTTTAAACCATTTCAAAACATTTGTATCGAGTTCGGCGATCTCTAAAACCTTTTCACAAATAGGGTAACATTCGCTCTTTGGAAACATCTTTGTATCATACAAGTAATCAAAGTTACCCATGCTTTGTTCGATAAAACTAATACCATCAAATAATATTTATAGCCGAGCTCTTAAATAGATTAAATCAGAGTAAGCGGAAATTATTGGACTATGCAACTGATAGTAATATAAACATAGGTTTTATACATATATGCTAAGAGTCATAATACATAGTCCCATCATGATAGTCTCCAAGACCCGAAGGTACAAGTCCATAAAAACGGATCTACATCACAGTGTAATTACAGCCCTAGAGTACTCCAAAAGTATATCTACAATATATATATATACATAACCAAAATACACCTCCAGGGGTAATCACATAGATCCGGAAGCATCAGATGTAGTAGTAGTAGTAGCAGTCTCCAAAAAACACAAGTAGAAAGGTAGTAGCATCATCATCAACACAGCAGCAGCAGCAAGTCTCCTCCACAGCATTCACACATCGGACCCACTGATCCTCATCACATACCATATGCGTATACCTAGGGATCATCGTCCCTCCAATCACTCCCAGTAGAATGCACGACAGGCTCGCTCCCACTCTCGTCCTCCACCGGATCCTCCTCGATCTCATCCGAGGGAGAGTGTACCCTACCACTGGGTACCGGGTCAGGTGATGGTGAAACCCTGACTGGGCTCCTCGGATCAGAAGGGGGAGTCTCCTCGCGAACGACTCTCGAAGTAAAAGGGTGAGAGCGGGTAGGTCGAAAACGAAAACTATGGTAAGAGCGAGCTGGTCGCGTGGGAGGTGGTCCATGGTAAGTGTAAAACGGGGGTACATGCATAGTGTATATGATGGGAATCCTAAATCTACGAGGACGGAATCGGATCAACGGGTTCGGGTGGTAGAAGGTAATCTCTACCTCACCATCGAACACCGTGCGATGACCCTCATAGATCCATGTGCCACTAGGAAGTGGCTGGATCTCGATGCAAGCAATGTAACAAGACATCACCTACAAGGGCATAGGGGTAAGCAATTCTATACACATAACCAATAGAGAATAAATTGTGCAATATGAATATGTAAATATGCATCAATTAACAACAATCACATATAACACTTAGCAGTTAATGAATGCACATAGGATGCTCACACTTATTTCATTTATCACAATTAATTTAAATGAGTGGCATGATGCATGACTTTAGCTCTCAAGCCTATCTCCATCATACTATGTCACTCTCTGACGTCCATCCCTGACAACCCAGCACTCAACAGTGCGTTGTATTCCTAGGTATACAACAATTCGTACATTCACCTAGAATGTACACGACAAGCTTGGTATCCATGCCACCCGAGCATATCCCGTCATCCAAACGGACCGTCATCCAAACGGTATAACCATATCGGCATTCACTCAGCCGACCACGTCAACGACGTGTCATCAAGCAAGCGTATTGGCACTCCCAGAGGCCCTCCACATGTTTACCAAAACATGATATACGTCCTACCATCCAAACTCCAGTATGAATGCATTAACTTTACTTAAAAGGAATTGATTGATGTTTCGTCCTTTTATTAATACACTACGTGCCTCCCGAGCAACGTATCATCATTATTCAAATGAAAACCTCATAACGTCAATCAATTTCTTTTAAGTCTAGGATCACTTGGTTTATTGTCCTTTAAGAGTTACAAAATGACTTAGAATTGAAAATGGTATTTTAAGTGTCTGACTAAAAATACTCGAGTGTTTTCCAAAATACTCAAGTAGTTTATCATTTTCCATATTCTACTCGAGTGGTTCATAATTATACTCGAGTCGTTCATGTCTTTTCAGAGATTTAGGTTTTTAGGTCTTCATAAATATACTCGAGTAATTCATGACATACTCGAGTATTCCATTACCCAGAATACTCGAGTAGTTCATACATTACTCGAGTGTCCAATCTAATTCCCAAGTTGGTGCGCCAATTTTCACTCTGGTGCACCACGAAATACTCGAGTGTTAAGCCAAATACTCGAGTATCTACAGACAGAACAGAGTGAAACTTGGTTTTTACATACCATATCAATTTCTAAACATTTTTAACCCAAACCAATGATCAAAACAGTTCACATACTATAGATTGAACATGTTGCAATACTCATTTCATATCAAATAACCAATTTGACAGAGAATCAACCATTTATGCATAATTTACACAATTTAGCAACTCAACACCTCAAATTGCAAAATAAGCATAACACTCATAAAACAATGGTCATTTAAGCTTGCATGCATGATATAAAACTTGCTCAACACAGTTTTAGAGCAAAGTTTGGTCTCCAAACCAAAGTTCCTATTCAATCTAAGCCCTTAGAGCCTCTTGGTGGCTCTCTAACACAAATAATGGAATTTAATCTCTATCTAGTGAATATAATTACTTCCCCTTACCTCTCAGACGTGAATCCAACAAGAATTCCCCCAAAGAAAAGCTCCACAGCACCAAAAGCACTTTAACCCAACATGCAGAGCAGTTTTGAGTGCAACACCAAAGTGGAATTGGTTCACACATGAAACAGAGAATAAAATTGGGGAATTTAGGTTTTCTAGACTCTATGCAACATAATCTAACTGAGGAAATCGAATTTGAGACTCAGAGATTCATGAGCTTACCAGAAATCAAGATCAAAGTAAGCTCCAGACACAAGCTTGGCCAAGAATAGCTTCACTTCAACTCCTTGAATCATCCAACACACTCACTCAATCCTCACGGTTTCGGTGTCTATACAAAGCTCGTGATGTGAGCTTTGTATTCGTGTATCACTCAAGCCTTAACACTCAAAATTGAAAGAGAATCGAAGAGAACAAACTCAGAACCCTAACTTCATCAACAAAGCAAGTTTGATCAAAAATTCTCAGCCAAGGATCGTTGATGAGCTTAAATAGGAATTGAGGAGACTCATGCAGGTCGACACGACCTCCCTGGACGTGGAATGAAGATGATTTCGTGTCACCAACACGGAATCGTTGGTGCTGACTCACCAAACGCACTAACTCGTGCAATTTGACCCAGAATACTCGAGTTTTTAAGAAAATACTCGAGTATTTTTCCCAATTTTTGAAAAATAATTATTTTATTTACTTTCCCTCCAAAACCTTTCCTATAATTACCTCTAGGTCCCAACCCAGGGACTAATATGCAAAATACTCATCTTAGGCATTTATTATATTTATTAAATCAATTCACACACATATACCAACTATATGCACACATATTTTAATCAAGGATTAATATGGAAATAATTAATTATAATTAATTTATAATTAACATTTCATTAATCGGGGATTAAAATTTTGGGGTGTTACACGAACTTTGTGTATAAATGTTTATTGAGCCTTGATATTTATGATTCATGTCTGTGGCCGAGCTGAGTGACTTCGGGAATGGGTATGAGAAAATGGTAGAGATGCAAAGTGGGAGAGATAGAGTAATAAGGCAAAAAATGAATAAGGTTAATGGAAAGAGGGAATGGTTACCGAGTTTAGCCGAGAGAGAGGCCGAGCTAGAAAGATGGTTAAAGGGATAAGTAGAGAGGTTGAGCCGAGAGAGGCCGAGCTAAGTAAATAATGAGATTAATGTAAAGAGGAATAAATTAAAGAGTTGAGCCGAGAGAGGCCGAGCTAAATAAATGGTTAAGAGGATAAGAGGAATTAAAGAGAAATGGTTGTGTGATCGAGTCATAGCAGACGCGTACCGGGAGCGTGCATTGATCGCGTCAGACGCATACTGGGTATGTGCAGCTGTAAGACGGGTACTGGGTACTCGCAGTTATGATTCGCACAAGGTTCTGAGCACGGAACCGGTGGGATGTGGTCCTGGTCATAGCAGACGCGTACCGGGTGCGTGCATTGATCGCGTAAGTCGCCGAGATGCGCCGCTGTAAGACGGGTACTGGGTGCTCGCAGTTATGGACTCTCCTTAACCCCATAGAATGATTGGCGGTAGTGCTCCTGGTCATAGCAGACGCGTACTGGGTGCGTGCATTGATCGCGTAAGACGCATACCGGGTATGTGCAGCTGTAAGACGGGTACTGGGTACTCGCAGTTATGGACACTCCGATATCCGACTTTAAATGGTGTAAGACATGCACCGGGTGTATGCATCCGAGAAGAGTAAAAGATTGTAAACTATGTGAAAATGGAATAATGAGTAATGTCCGAGATAGTGATGGTAATCCGAGGTAAGAGAATGTGAACCGAGGTATAATTAGTCAGGGAAGGATATAGTGGTTGAGAATGGGAACCGAGGTAAAGTTAGTAGGTAATGAGCAAACTAGTTTATGATGTGAGCAGAGCTAGATGAGATGGTAGGATGTGAGCCGAGTTAGATGAGATTGTGTGTATGTGAACCAAGCTAATGTTGATATATGCATGAGATATATGGGCTTGACTACTTGTTATTTATATGCTTTTTGACTACTTGTGTTTGGCTTGGTAGTTCGGTATGTCATTTTAGAAACTGCTTATTTAAGTTCTGTGTAATGCTCACCTCCTTACCATTTTTCAGGTACTGAGCCCGAGCAGACGCAGTCCCCGGCCGAGCAAGATCACTCTCCCTCACAGGGAGAGTAAGTTATTTAGAGTCAGATAGGTGGATGGGTCTCGGCCATTTGGGCCGAGCTAAAATATTGTTTTGTATTGTATTGGGGCTCGGCTAGTTGGGCCGAGCTATAACACTGATTTGTATTTTGAATGATCGAACTAGATATACTTAATTTACGCTTTAATCGAATTTAAGTCTTCCGCTTATTAACTCTGATGTTTTTGTATTAATGAAAAGAATTTTTTTAAATCCTAACTCTCGGGTTTAAGGGTAATTATTATATAGGGTGTTACATTTTGCCCTTGTGTCATCATCCTGAGTGGTTGTCCTTTTTATGGTCTGCTTCTTTGGATCTTGGACTTTAAGGTCCCTTTGTTGTCAGCAATTGGCTATTCGAATTTTGAATTAGTTTCGATCCTTTGTTATTAGTGTCATGATAGGTCTATTAGGGAAGACACAACAACTAAATACCCTTAACTATGTTCAATCTTGATTGAACAACATACTAGGCCACATAGACAGGGCCATGAGGACTGGACCATTGCTCTGATACCACCAAAGGTGTGACGCTCTTGGATTAAAATACTTTATAAGAAAATATAGTTGAATATATATATATATATATATATATATATTACGGACTTGATATTATTGGAAAAATAGGGTATAAAATTTTTCCTTTATATTTATTTTCAAACTAAACATATCCTTTAAAAATATTTTGAATTCGGCATTGTAATTGTTATCATACCTTTTTTTTAAAAAACACTTGCTATTACCGAATTCGTTTGTTATTTATCAGAGTAGCGGAAAGAGTATAACTTTAGAAAATAATATAATCACTGGACATTATAAATATAAACCATATATATATATATATATATATATATCATAAGTTCCACCAGAAACATCCATCATATCCCAAGTACAGAAACTGATACCCAAGTCCAGTGATCTAAGTCCCATAGCCAAGTATAAACATAAACTGAAAGTAAAAACCAAAACCCTGAAGTCTCTCAAAAGATATATACAATATGCACATAATCAAAATAAAGACACTCCAGAGCTGGTCATCAAGTCCTCCAAGAATGCTCCACCATTACCATGATCTGCTACAGCTGCTACTACGACCCAGACCCACACTACTCACACTATGCCCATACCTAAGGGACACCCATCCTCCTATCAGTAACATCCTCCTGCTCGACTGGCTCCTCGTCACTCTCACCCTCCACCGGATCCTCCTCTGCCTCATCCGCCGGAGTAGATACCCTACCACTTGGTACAGGATCTGCAACAGGCACAGTCCTCTCAGAGTCCGAAGAATCAGGTGAAGGAGTCCCAGCACGAACAACTCTAGCAGCAACAGGGTGAGAGCGAGTATAGGGACGAAAACGAAAAGTATGATAACGACGAACAGGTCAAGCAGGGGTGGTCCACGGTAAGAGTAAAAAGGAGATACGTGCATAGTATAAATAAGGGGAATCCGAAATCGTCGAGGTCACACTCGAGCTAAGGGGTTGGGATGGTACACTATAAGAAATACCCCTGATTTCCGATGAATTTTTTCCGACGGAATTTTTTCTGTCGCTATTCATGTCGTTTCCGACGGAAATATACGTCGGTATTTTCAGTTCTGACGGTTTTTTTTTTTATTTTTCGACGGAAAATTCCGTCGCAAAATCCGTCGGAAAGGTTTTTTGTTTAAATAAAAATAAATGGAAAATAAATTTATCATTTTACGACGGATTTCTCGACGGATTTTCCGACGGATTCTTCCGACGGATTTGTCCGTCGATAAAGCATAAATTTTAAAATATAAAAATTTAGAAAATATTACTGATGGAATTATCCGACGGAAAGCTTGGTGTTTAAAAAAAATTAAATGGAAAAGAAATTTATCATTTTCCGACGGATTTTGTCCGTCGATAATGCATTAATTTTAAAAGAGAAAAATTTAGAAAATAATACTGATTGAATTATCCGTTGGAAATTTATCTCCCTAAAAATATTATTATAAATCTTTAGTAGAATTTTAAAAATAAAAAAAATTAAATAACATGTTGTAGACAGGATTCAATAGTGATCCTTTGAAAATACTTTCAGGGACCAATGAACCACTAGGCTAGACAAGAACATATTATTTACTTTACAAATATTTTAAATGAATAATTTAATTTTCTCTCTATGTTCCTGCTACTCTATATATGTTAATCTGGTATAATTTTCTTATCTGCATTTTATAAGTTAATTATTATTTGGGTAAAACAAAATAATTTTTATAGACCATGCTTGTGTTTTGATTAAATCATGTAACTACTCTAAAAATATAAATAAGAATTTCCTTATACCTCATGGTGTGAGTACCTACTAGGGTTGTTGACTTGTTAGTTACATTGAACTTCTTCATATACCCTTTGATTCTTGATCATTTGGAGACATCTCATCAAGTTCATTTTTAAGATGATCATTCTGTCAGACCCGGCCTAGGAGCCAAACTACCATTATATCAAATTTATTTTATTTTGCCTTTATTTTTTTAATAACTAGTTTTATTAATATTGATTATATTGTTATTGTTTTAATTGATTAAATGTATGTATTCACATGTTTCAATTGATTTATTTTTCATCATTTTCTTAACCCCAACCTTTAGGTGAAAGATAAGAACCCAAAAAATAATAAATTCCATAAGAAAATGTTGCACTAAAAGAATCAAAACACTTTTATATTTATCTTTAACCCCAAAGATTAACATTAAAAAAACTTTAATTTTAATAAAATAATTATAAATTAGGGGGTCCAATTTTTTTTTCACCCAAGGGCCCAAAACAGGTCAGGACTGAGGAGCCTGCATTTTGTGGTGCATTGTTACTGGGCTTTATAGGTACTGAATGAATGATTGATGTTCTTAGCTTATAGCTTTTGTGTTGGATATGAATTGATGACTTGTCATCACTTCAGTGTCTCTAGTTCAATTAAATAAATTTAGAAGCATTGAATTTAGATGTTGATAGACATGTCTTGATTTTATTTTTTTCTCTTTATATTTTATCCATTAGTTTTCATTTATTATTGTTTTAATATTTAATTGAGATTATTGTCATTGATGTTTGTTGTTTCAATTTTGATCTTTCTTTAATTAGTTATTATAGTTACGAAGATGCTAACAAGTGCCCTTAGAGATTTGTGATGTTATCGAGAATTTAAAGAGTTAAAATTGGTGTTAAAAAAAACTCTTGAAAAGATTAAAAAGGGATTTGTGATGTTTTTTCCCATTAAGAGAACTTTAAAAAAACCCTTATAATTATTAGTTTTATTGGAAATGATCCTTCTCTTATTGCCTATGTTGTACGGATACTCTATTTTAGGGCTCGTACCCGCACCGGATTGTTCCTTTTTAGCCCAGCCCGCAAAAGCCCGAGTCCGAACCAGTTTGAGTCGGGCTAGCCCGACCCGGCCCGAAAGCCCAGTTTATATATAATTTTATTTATTTTTTTATTTACAATAACCACAACATAAGCCATTTAAAAAACAGAGTTTTAGATTCCAAACCCCATAAAATATCCCCAAACCCCATTTTTAATTTTATTTCTAGGAATACCCCTCAAATACAAACCCCACTCCCAACTGTTTCTTCTTCTTCAACAACAAGGGCCTTCCTCCGCTTTTTACTTCTCTTCTTAACTTTAAACCCACTCCAAACCAGAGACATCACAACCACCACGACAACCGCCACTACCGCCCGCCCCAACCGAACCGAACAGTTATTCACCCTCACAAACCTACTGCCCTTGCGAACCGTCATGAGCCCCTCAGCCCCACGACCCCTTTCCCCCCTCAACAATAACCTCCCCAATCATCGCCCCCCTCTCTCTCTCCACTACAATAGCAACCCAAACAACTCCACCCTCCTTCAACCCACGCACGGCCGTTTGTCACAAGACACACATTAGAAAAACTCAAATATTAATTATTTTTTTATAGATAAAAAAATATTAATAATTGGTGATATTCACTTCTTAAAAAAAATTTACTGTACAACATCATACCCCCCTAAATGGTTTCACAAGCTTTGCAGTATAACAAGATCAAGTTTTACTACATACTAAGCATAGAACTAAGTTATATGCTGCACCAAAATATAAAAACCATTCGTATATAAGCGATTATGTGTTTATGGGGGTCAAACATGCTAGCAACAAGGCCATCATTTTCCTTTTTCGTCTCCAGCCATCTATACTAATTTAATTTAGGAGGGTTGTAGTGGTTGCTAACTAGTGTTTGTGGTGTTATAATCTATGTTAGGTTTTTGGGGTGGGGTTCATGGGTATTTTTAGGGGTTTGTTGTAACACCCCAAAATTTTAATCCCTGATTAATGAAATGTTAATTATAAAATTTATTATAATTAATTATTTCTATATTTATCTTTGATTAAAAACCTGTGATTTTATTATTACTGGATGTGTGAATTTATTGGTAAGTATAATTATGCATAAAATAAATATTTTGCATATTAGTCCCAGATTTGGGACCTAGAGGTAATTATAGGAAAAGATTAAAAAGGGATTTGTGATGTTTTTTCCCATTAAGAGAACTTTAAAAAAAAACCCTTATAATTATTAGTTTTATTGGAAATGATCCTTCTCTTATTGCCTATGTTGTACGGATACTCTATTTTAGGGCTCGTACCCGCACCGGATTGTTCCTTTTTAGCCCAGCCCGCAAAAGCCCGAGTCCGAACCAGTTTGAGTCGGGCTAGCCCGACCCGGCCCGAAAGCCCAGTTTATATATAATTTTATTTATTTTTTTTATTTACAATAACCACAACATAAGCCATTTAAAAAAAAGAGTTTTAGATTCCAAAGCCCATAAAATATCCCCAAACCCCATTTTTAATTTTATTTCTAGGAATACCCCTCAAATACAAACCCCACTCCCAACTGTTTCTTCTTCTTCTTCAACAAGGGCCTTCCTCCGCTTTTTACTTCTCTTCTTAACTTTAAACCCACTCCAAACCAGAGCCATCACAACCACCACGACAACCGCCACTACCGCCCGCCCCAACCGAGCCGAACAGTTATTCACCCTAACAAACCTACTGCCCTTGCGAACCGTCATGAGCCCCTCAGCCCCACGACCCCTTTCCCCCCTCAACAATAACCTCCCCAATCTCTCCACTACAATAGCAACCCAAACAACTCCACCCTCCTTCAACCCACGCACGGCCGTTTGTCACAAGACACACATTAGAAAAACTCAAATATTAATATTAATAATTGGTGATATTCACTTCTTAAAAAAATTTACTGTACAACTTCATACCCCCCCTAAATGGTTTCACAAGCTTTGCAGTATAACAAGATCAAGTTTTACTACATACTAAGCATAGAACTAAGTTATATGCTGCACCAAAATATAAAAACCATTCGTATATAAGCGATTATGTGTTTATGGGGGTCAAACATGCTAGCAACAAGGCCATCATTTTCCTTTTTCGTCTACAGCCATCTATACTAATTTAATTTAGGAGGGTTGTAGTGGTTGCTAACTAGTGTTTGTGGTGTTATAATCTATGTTAGGTTTTTGGGGTGAGGTTCATGGATATTTTTAGGGGTTTGTTGTAACACCCCAAAATTTTAATCCCTGATTAATGAAATGTTAATTATAAAATTTATTATAATTAATTATTTCCATATTAATCTTTGATTAAAAACCTGTGATTTTATTATTAGTGGATGTGTGAATTTATTGGTAAGTATAATTCTGCATAAAATAAATATTTTGCATATTAGTCCCAGATTTGGGACCTAGAGGTAATTATAGGAAAATATTAAAAAGGGATTTGTGATGTTTTTTCCCATTAAGAGAACTTTAAAAAAACCCTTATAATTATTAGTTTTATTAGAAATGATCCTTCTCTTATTGCCTATGTTGTACGGATACTCTATTTTAGGGCTCGTACCCGCACCGGATTGTTCCTTTTTAGCCCAGCCCGCAAAAGCCGGAGTCCGAACCAGTTTGAGTCGGGCTAGCCCGACCCGGCTCGAAAGCCCAGTTTATATATAATTTTATTTATTTTTTTTATTTACAATAACCACAACATAAGCCATTTAAAAAAAAGAGTTTTAGATTCCAAACCCCATAAAATATCCCCAAACCCCATTTTTAATTTTATTTCTAGGAATACCCCTCAAATACAAACCCCACTCCCAACTGTTTCTTCTTCTTCTTCAACAAGGGCCTTCCTCCGCTTTTTACTTCTCTTCTTAACTTTAAACCCACTCCAAACCAGAGCCATCACAACTACCACGACAACCGCCACTACCGCCCGCCCCAACCGAACCGAACAGTTATTCACCCTAACAAACCTACTGCCCTTGCGAACCGTCATGAGCCCCTCAGCCCCACGACCCCTTTCCCCCCTCAACAATAACCTCCCCAATCATTGCCCCTCTCTCTCTCTCTCCACTACAATAACAACCCAAACAACTCCACCCTCCTTCAACCCACGCACGGCCGTTTGTCACAAGACACACATTAGAAAAACTCAAATATTAATTATTTTTTTATAGATAAAAAAATATTAATAATTGGTGATATTCACTTCTTAAAAAAAATTTACTGTACAACATCATACCCCCCTAAATGGTTTCACAAGCTTTGCAGTATAACAAGATCAAGTTTTACTACATACTAAGCATAGAACTAAGTTATATGCTGCACCAAAATATAAAAACCATTCGTATATAAGCGATTATGTGTTTATGGGGGTCAAACATGCTAGCAACAAGGCCATCATTTTCCTTTTTCGTCTCCAGCCATCTATACTAATTTAATTTAGGAGGGTTGTAGTGGTTGCTAACTAGTGTTTGTGGTGTTATAATCTATGTTAGGTTTTTGGGGTGGGGTTCATGGATATTTTTAGGGGTTTGTTGTAACACCCCAAAATTTTAATCCCTGATTAATGAAATGTTAATTATAAAATTTATTATAATTAATTATTTCTATATTAATATTTGATTAAAAACATGTGATTTTATTATTAGTGGATGTGTGAATTTATTGGTAAGTATAATTATGCATAAAATAAATATTTTGCATATTAGTCCCAGATTTGGGACCTAGAGGTAATTATAGGAAAGGTTTTGGAGGGAAAGTAAATAAAATTAATATTTTTCAAAAACTGGTCAAAACACTCGAGTGTTTCTGAAAAGACTCGAGTGTTCTAGTCAGAGTTGCACGAGTTAGTGCGTTTGGTGAGTCACCACCAACGATTCCCCACCGTTGACACGAAAACACCACCCTCAACACCTCAATGGTGTCATGTCGACCTGCATGCAAGTATCAATTGTCTATTTAAGCTCTTCATCAACGAATTGGAGTCTTTGTTGATGAAATCGTGAGGTTAGGGTTTCGAATTCGTTTTCCTCAATTCCTCTTCGTTTCTGAGTGTGTGATTTTGAGTGATACACGGTTACGAAGCTCACATCCAGGGCTTCGTAAAGATACTAAGTTTGTTAGCTAGAAGCAAGCATAGAGTGAGAATCGAATCTGAGAAGGGAAGAAGTTGAAGCTGGTTTCAGTTCCTGGAGCTTACTTGGACCATCGATTTTGGTAAGCCCTTGAACTTTTGAGACTTCAATTTCATTCCATTCTCTTATGCATGTTGCAGAGAACGATTTCTAATCATTTTCCCCAATTGTTTTGAATGATTTCACAATTGAAATCCCTGGTTTTATGACCTCATTCAAAATTGTGTTGCTGTCATATGATTTTTGGGGAAACTAGCTTGGAGGTCATTTTTATGTCCAATTTCAGTTCTCACATGACTTTGAGGTAAGGGGAAAGCTTTCTATTCACTAGATAGAGTTTAAATTTCATGAATTTAATTAGAGAGCCACCAAGAGGCTCTAAGGGTTTAGATTGAATAGGGAAATTGGTTTAGAGACCAACTTGTGCTCTAAATGTGTTGTGAGCAAGTCCCATATGTTGCATGCAAGCTGTTTTGAGCTTAAATTCACAAGTTTATTGAGTATATTGCAATTTAGTATGTTGAGTTGTGAATTTTCATGTTCTATGCATAAACTCTTGATTCTCTGTCAAATCTGTAAATTGATGTGTTCTAAGCGTTTGAACATGTTCAATATGTGATATATGAACTCTGTTGATCATTGGATTGGATTAGAAATGGTTAGAATTGAAAATGGTATGTTAAAACCAAGTTTCCAGTCTGTTCTTTAAGAAAAGACTTGAGTACTTGGCTAGATACTCGAGTATTTTGTGATAAAATAATGTGTCTTTTGTTCCAGACACTCGAGTACCAGGCCCAGAACTCGAGTACCAACTGATGTACAAGGACATTTTCTGATAAACCACTCGAGTAATGCATGAGTCACTTGAGTATTCTGGATTTGATGAAGAACACTCGAGTATTCATGAACTACTCGAGTATTTTTAAGAATCTGAAACCTAATTCTCCTGAAAGGCATGAACAACTCGAGTAGCCAAGAACTACTCGAGTAATCTTGAAAGACTGAAGAACCACTCGAGTATTCTGAAAAACACTCGAGTAGTTTTGCCCAGAATATTAAAAATACCATTTTTAATTCTGAATCATTTGGTTAATACTTAAATGACAATAATCCAAGTAATATAAGACTTAAAATTAATTGATTGATGATATGGGGTTTTCCTTTGGATAACGATACGTTGCTCGGGTGGCACGTAATGTATTATTAAAACAAAATACACCAATCAATTCCTTTAAAGTCAAGATAATGCATTCATTCTGGAGTTTGGATGTTAGATCGTTATTCATGTTTTTGTAACATGAGGAGGGCCTCTGGGAGTGCCAACTGACGGCTCGCTTGATGACACGTTATGGTTGACGACGTGGTCAGCACGGTGAGATGCTGATGGTATGGTTATACTGTTTGGATGACAGGACGTTGCTCGGGTGGCACGATTTCCAAGCTTGTCGTGTACATTCTTGGTGAATGTACAAATTTTGTACACCTAGGAGTACAACGCACTATTGAGTGCTGGATGGAGAAAAGGATGGACGTCAGAGAGTGACATAGAATGATGGAGTTAGGCTTGAGAGCTAGATTCATACATCATGCCACTCATTTAACCTAAAAGTTGATAAATGAAACAAGTATGAGCATCTTACTTGCATCCAATATTTGCTAAATTCTAAATGTGGTTGTTGATTATTGTTGCATGTTTATACCTTCACATTGTAAATATATTTATGCTCTATTGATTATGTGTATAGAATTGCTTACCCCTATGCCCTTGTAGGTGATGTCACGCTACATCGCTTGCATCGAGATCCGGCCACTTCTGTAACACCCCTAATTTTCGCCTCCCGAATAATAGGAAATTAATAATAAAAAGTTTTATTATTAATTTATAGAAATTTTCTAAGTTTATGTTTTGTATTCAATTAGCCTTAAATATAAAAATAAGTGGAAATATTTTTATATGGCAAATAAATGCAAAATATAAGGAAATTGCATTTTGGTCCCTGGATGAGGACTAAAAAGCAATATTAGAAAGGTTCTTGGAGGGAAAGATTTAAAAATAATAATTTTTAAATTTTGAACTGATCTAATCGGTTAGTAATGCCCTGTAACCAGTTAGACGATGAACACAGAAACTGGTTTAGTGGATTTTGATGAGTAATCGTTTGATTAATCCAAAATTCGCCACGATTACAGTCCCAAATTAAGTGGAAACCACGCGTCTAGCTGCATGTAATCTGGATTTGGCTATAAATAGGTGAATTGTTGATGGATTGGGGGTTGATCAGCTGATTCTTGCTGAAGAAGGGTGAGTTAGGGTTTTGATTTCGTGAGGACGATTTCTCCTTCGTTCTTGAGAGTTTGAGAGTGAGAGATACACTTCTGAAAAGCTTACACCAAGAGCTTTTCATTGATATATACCTTGTGAGTTGAGGGTTCTTGTGTGTGGAGAAATCAACCATAGAAATTGGAGTTGGAGAACTGAACTCTGTTTTCTCTTGGTTCTGGAAGCTGAGTTCGAGCTTCGATTTTCGTAAGCACAGATCATGTTTAAGTTTCAAATCACTTTTATTTTCTAGTGCATGTTACCAAGATCAAGTTCTAATCGTTTTCCCCAATTTCTTTGGCCAAATTCCATGTTAATTTTGATGATTTCTGGACCTTGTTGCTGGAAAACGAAACTGGAAACAGAACTTTGGTTCTGAGAGGATCTGTGGAGTTTCCTGCAAATCAGTGTCAAACTTTCATCCAAATCAACTTAGAGGTATGGGAGAAGTTTCACTATACTAGATTTAGACTAAATGTCAAAGGATTTAGGATTTGAGTTCATGAAACTCAAAAGGGCATTATGTGTTTGTAAGCACAAAGGCTTGGAGGCCAATTTCTTGCTCACTGTGGTTTTGAGCAAATTTTAATTGATGCATGCAAGCTAAATGATGATTGAATTCTGTGTTTAAGTGTTTGATTTCAGTTTTGTGGTGCTAAATTGAGTTTATGTGAATTTTCATGTAATTTAATTCAATAAACTTGATGCATGCAATATGAATGTGTTTCTGGGTGTAAACATGTTTAATTTAAGGCATAAGAACTTGGTGTATGCTGGAAATTGGTTAGATTTGAGAAATAAAGAAAATGAGTTATTAAAACTCTTGTTTTAATGGTCAGACTTCATAATCTAACCGGTTACACAATTTTCGTAACCGGTTAGACACTGTAAATTTTCAAAGAAAAATCAGTTTACAAATCAGTTCTGAGCTTTAATGGTTTTACTCAAATCTAAGCCTTAATTTCTATACACAAGGTCTGAATATAAGTTGTGGTAATGTCAACAAATTCAGATGAGAAAGATTTCCATTTGTGCCTTAAATTGATGGAATAATTTCAAGTGAAATTATGGTTATTGGAAAAGGATATGTGATTTGGACTTTTGAATGATAAAACAATGGTTTTTGAGGTATAAGAATAAAGTTGAAAGTGGTTTGGATTGGGTAGAGAATTCAAGAAAAAAGGGTTTTTCTGAATTGCAATGGTAAACAGTTCAGGTCTGTAATTCTAACCGGTTAGCCTGAAACTGTAACCGGTTAGTACCTGAATCTGAAAAATAAAAAGTTAGGTTTTAATTACCATTGAAGTTATACTACTCAATCTGGGTTTTATAAAGGCATTTTTTTGAGAGAATTCAAAGGGGAATTTTTATGCCAAGTATTATACCTCAAGTGAATCATTCAAAAGTGGAAATTGGAATATTTCTAAATCACATTAATTAAGATAAAGATAAAACCAACCCTATGTTGTGCATACATATAGACTGGAAGTCTGGTTGGTAGGAACGTTTATCATATTCTGGGAATATGAGGAGGGTACTCCGGGAGTACCAAGGTATAACCTACTTGATGACACATTATAGATATGTGGCCAGTGTCCGGGACCTGGTTTTTATGCGTTCTGGGAACGTGGCGTTCTGGGAACGTGGCGTTCTGGGAACGTGGTGCACACTCCGGGAGTGATGCTTTTTATCCAAGTATGGTTCGGCATTATGTTCTGGGAACTAATGTCGGTGTTCTGGGAACACAATGGTATATTGGATGGACGTCCAAGATGGACATTTAGAGGCCTCAGTTGTGGATAGAAAATCATACATCATGCACTTGCATTATAAGAGTTATAATGTTAAAAATTGGTGTGCTCATATGTACTTGCATTATGATCTGTCCATGATATATTTGTGATTGTAACTTAAGTCTTTATCCATTATGTATGTGTATACTTACTCCCTGTGCCCTGTTTAGGTGATGGCCAGATACCTAGCCTGCATCGAGATACGCCCTATCCCTAGCGGTATATGGACGTATGAGGAGCACCGTGCCACCTTTGAGGGGGAGGTGGAGATCACTCTCTACCATCCTAACCCTCTGGTGCGTCTGCGACCTCGTCGATTTAGGATCCCATTAGTCTATACTATGCATGTTCCACCTTTTTACACTTATGGAGGACCACCCCCGGCTCGACCTATGCGTCGATTTCATAGTTTTAGATTTAGAGCTGCCACTCGTTTCCATCCTTCATCCCATAGAGTTGTTACTGAGGAGACTCCTTCTCCTGGCCCGACTGAGTATGAGAGGACTGCTCCTGCAGACTTTAGACCCAGTGGTGAGGTCTCTACCCAGTCAGGCGAGGTCGAGGAGGACCCTGAGGAGGATGAGAGCGAGGAGGATGAGAGCGAGGAGGAGGTGCATGTCGAGCCGACTGTTTCTGCTAGAGGTGGACCCGCCGGTTCATAGGAGCCTGCATAGCATAGGGGTTTTGGATCCTAGATCCTAGGGATAGAGCTGTGGAGGATCTGAGGAGCTGCTGAGGACACTAAAGACCTACTCTGAGACTTCTATTTTGAGATCATGTGATATAGTGTATATATTTTGAGAGGTCTTAGAGCGAGGTTTTTATTTTATTCAGCTGGGTTGTATCTATTTTATAAACTCTTGCTATCTCGACTGATGTTACTTGCTACTGCTGTACTGATGGGGTTATGTCGTATGACTTTTATCATAAATATATATATGTTCTATTTTCCTCAGCAGTGCCCCATAAGTACTATTTTTATTCCGCGAACTCTGATTTTAAATTACAAATGGATTCGACAATAAGATTATATTCTATAATCAAGAAAGTGCATTTTCGAGAGTGTTTCTAACACCTAAGATATTACTATGCCGAATTCAGGTAACGATTTATGTTGAAAAAAAAGGTTTTTGATTGAGCAAGTAATGATATTAAAAAGGTAAAATTTTATAGTCCTAAATTTTGATAGCAAGTAGTAAACTATTTGGAAATAATAATTATTTTCAAGTTAAAAAGAGAGCGTCACAACTTCCTAGTGGCATATGGATCTACGAGGATCACTGCATGGTGTTCGAGGGAGAGGTAGAGGTTACCTTCTACCACCCGAACCCGCTGATCCGGTTCCGTCCTCGTAGGTTTAGGATTCCCATCATATACACTATGCAGTACCACCCTTTTACACTTATCATGGACCACCTCTCACACGACCAGCTCGCTCCTATCACAGTTTTCGTTTTCGACCTACCCGCTCACACCCTTTTTCTTCGAGATTCGTCCGCGAGGAGACTCCCCCATTTGATCCGAGGAGCCCTGTTAGGGTCTCACCATCTCCTGACCCTGTATCTAGTGGTAGGGTACCCACTCCATCGGATGAGATCGAGAAGGATCCTGTGGAGGACGAGAGCGGAGGCGAGCCTGTCATACACTCTACCGGGAGTCAGTGGAGGGACGATGATCCCTAGGTATGTGCATATGGTAGATGATGAGGATCATGGGATCCGATGTGGTGGATTTTGTGGAGGAGTTGATGCTGCTGTTGTGATGTTGGATGGAGACTACTGCTACCTGGATACTACTACTACTGCTGCTACCCGATCTATGTGACCAGCTCTAGAGTTTCATATTTTGGAGATGTATATATATATATATATATATTGTAGATATGCTTTTGAGAGCTCTAGGGTTATGGTTTTCTTTTGATATAGATCTTATATGGACTTGTACTGGTTCTTGGAGACGACTTTGGACTATATATTTTATGACCTACTGATATATATATCTTATGTTTATATTACAATTGTGCATAGTCCTAGTATTTCCGCTTACTCTGATATAGATTATTTAAAGGATTCGGCTACGATATTTGAAAATGGTATCAGTTTCACAAAACGTATGAATGGATAGCATCGCTTAATTTCTACAATATAAATACAATTTCAAAGTACCGATGCTATCTAGATTTGAGAAAAGATTTCCATATTTTAGAAAGTGCCGAAATCAGTATAATGTTTAAAATAATAGAGGTTTCATACTCCAAGAATTCCATGTTTTGATTTGTGCACCCGCCTCTATAGAAAATAAAAAGAAAATTTTATTTCCTACATTTTCTAAATACTAACAAGTCCAAAACTATTACAAATAATAGTAAAATTATTGTATTAATTACTTTGGTTAATAATGAGGGTGTCACATTTGTAATCTAACAATTTTTTTAATTAGGACAATTTAGTAATTTTTATATTAAAATTGGGGTTTTGGGATACTTTATGAGATTTGGAATCTAAAATTCTTAAAAAAAAAAAAGCCAAAACTAAGGTCCAATTTTTGTCTATGAAACTACATTTTTTGTCTCTGAACTAAAAAAAAGGCTATGTATATTTCCCGCTGCCTTGAAAAAAAAAAGTGTATTCACAGGAAAAGAAAAGAAACTACTATCCCTCAACCTCTTTCTTCTTCTGCGCCTCTTTCTTCTACTCTTTCCCTCAGCCTTAGGTACAAGAAAACACAATTAGAAACTACTCCTTCGGTACTCTTCCTCACTCCTCTGTGGCCGGCGGCTCTTCCTCTTCTCATGCATCCTCATCTCTTCCTCTCTCTTCTCCGCCCTGCCCACCGCACAACATAGCGCCCACAGCACCGCACCGGCCCACCTCACCTTCTTCGTTGCCACCACGCACCGCACCGCAGCAGCGCCAGCACAAAACCACCGCGAGACAGCAGCCGCCAGCCCCCACGAGTCCACGCCCTCCACCTTCAACCTCCACAAGTCCACGGTAATTCCTTTTGATTTTTTGGTTTTTTTAAATAAAAATCATATTTTTATTCGGAGTCCCTCTCTGTTTATCTAATTGGTGCCCTAATTTCTATTATCTAATTGGTGCCCTAATCTCAGTCCCTCTTTTCTATTTTTTGTTATCTAATTTTTGTTTATCTCTGTTGCTAAACAATAGTTGATCTGTGATTGTATATGGTTTCTCTGTTGCATTTTTGTAGTTTGACCCTTAAAGAGAGTTTATGTTGTTGAACCCACATTACCCGTTTTCTGCAAGGTGACACTTTCAAATTTGTGTTTTTCTTCTCAAGAGCAACTACCATTGTGTGACATTTTGGTTTTTCAAAGAAAAGAAAGTGTATTTTGACAAATATCAGTCACCTACCGATTCATTATAAAAATACGAGAATTAAACAATATATATTGAAAAGTCCACCCCTTATGTAAGTAGTTTGACTCTATACATGAGTTATCCGCCACCAGAAAGAACCACAATCACAACACACCACACTAATTAAATTTAAGAAAATGCTAAGCGTCAATACTTTATTAAGAAAATCAAATAAGTAAAATATCACGTATTAAGCAGATATTTTAATAACATTTTGGTTTTTCAGGAGCAACTAATGATTCAAGTTTTGAAAGTTTGAAGTTATTGCTCTTTCATTCTAATTATGCAAATCTTGCATTTTCAACTTTTGTAATTTAGTGCTTCAAATATTATTAAAATTCTTCACATTTTATATAGCATGATTTTATAAATATATTGTAACTCAATTGTTCCATGGTGTAATGAGAATGATCCCTCCCTTACACTCTCTGTAATGCTTGCTAGAAATGTCTTGGACGGAGGTGTTAGTAGTAGCAGTTGCTAGGGGTGTAAGTTTTTGGTTTTTTGATTTTGTGGCTGTATAGTGCTTCTTGTTTCTAGTTTCTAGTTTCTGTTTGGTTTTAGTTTTGTGGCTGTTAAGTGTGTGCTTTAATTTAATTTTCTAAGGGTGGGGTTAGGTATTTGTTTTGTTCCTTACCTGTTATGCAGGTTTTATTTTTGACTTTGGCCATGGGTCTTTGTTTTCTAGGAGTATTTCTCATACTTCTAGTTGTTAATAAAAGTTTGTCTTATCCAAAACAAAAAAAAGTAGTAGCAGCTGCTAGCTATGCTTTAAGGATAACAAATTCATAGTATTATATTATGTTTTCTAATCTAGTAGCAGCAGCATCAGTAATATTTTATTTTAATTTAATAGTATGTGGTGGTATGGTATTTTCGATATTCAGTTTAAATGTTTATGTGTAGTAGGTCCTGTTGTTCAGGACTTAATAGACTTAACAGGTCATGTTTAGGTCTTGCTGCTGCTGCAGCAATAGTTCTCCTTGTCCCTAATTATGCTTGACTATCTTTAATTAATGTTTTTATTTTTCGTTTATTGCAATTTCTCTGATTTTTCCTTTATATATGAGTTTTAATTTATGATTCATTACATATATCAGCTTCTTGGCATATATTTTTATTGAAAAATAGTAAAGAATTAATAATTAATAATTAATACAATATCACTACTATAATAGTACTATCACTACTATAAATGTTGTCACTACTATCACTTGATGCTTCTATTGGATTTAATTTTCTATTCCGTATTTTCACTTCCATTTGAATTTGGGATTGCAGGTGAGAAGAAATTATTTTGGTTATAATATCAAACTTTGGTTGTTATTTCTCTGTCAAGTAAGTCATTCTCTATTCTTTCTTTATAGTACGTGGATATACTTTTTGATTGGTTTGTGGCTATGTTTGCTCTGTTTCACCTTCCTGTCTTGTGCTAATCTGTTAAAATTCTTTTGCTTAATATCAAATTTTCTTTTGTTTCCCCTTCCTGTCTTCCACATTCACATTCTCAATCTTCCTAACTACTTCTCAACATGCTTGTGTATATTTCTGCATCCTAACTACTTCTTGTTTCTAGTTTTTGTCAACTATCAGCAAACAAATAAGTAGCAAAAGGGGCACTAATTCTAACTGATTGCTTCTAGCTTTCTGCTTCCATTCTCTATTTGCATCGTTGCACATCATTAGTGCATCTTATCATTTTTACCTTTAGCTTTGTTATGCATGTTTTTTTGCGGAGTGTATGTAAAGGGTCTTGGAGCTGGAGGTGAAAATGACTACTATGGAGAGATTAAAGATATATATGAGTTTGAGTACACTACTTTGGGCTCAGTAGTGTTATTTTATTGTAATTGGTTTGATCCATCAAGTAGAGGTACAAGAGTGATTGCAAAATATAATATTGTTGAAATCCAAAAGGATAGAAGCTATGCAAGTTATGATCCATTTTTCATTGCACAAAATGTTAGACAACGTGACTTATCCTAACCCGCGAAGAGAGAAAGGTGGATGGCATGTTGCAATTGTGACAAAACCAAGGGGACGTGTATAATCAAATGATCCCCATGAAGATGTGCCTTTCCAAATGGATGAAATGTCACATGGTAATGCGAGTATTGAAATTGAGGCTATAACTGGTCTAAGGGGGAACTCACAAGAAGAAGCCGAAGAAGTAGATCCTGATGACGTATTACCGGCCACCGTATTTGTTGAAGTAATTGAAGAAGATGAAGAAGATGAAGTTGAAAATGAAGCAAATGATGAAGAACTTGAAATTGATCAAAATGTCTCCGATTCTGATTAGGCTTTAGGCTAGCTATAACATGTTTTGTTATTTTCTTTGTCTTTGTAATAGGATTTTAATATATATTTTGTTAAAACGTTTATGTCATTTAACTTTAATGTTTTTATTTTGCCATTATAGATATATGTCAAGCTATTTGTATTTGCACTTATATATATGGCTAGCTAATTACATTTGCATTTATAGATATGTCATCAGGAGTGTAACACCCTCACTTTTAATTAGATAAAATTAGATTTTATTACAATTCGTACTTAAAAATTTCGACGAGAATTCGGTAGAGTTTCCTCTGTTTATCGGACCTCAGAAAAAATTTCATCTTTTAAACATGTCAGACTAGAATATTACAAAACCTAAAATTATATTTAACTTTGGCTACCTCGCACTAATGCCCTTTTCAAAAATAACATAATTTTCTGGGCTTCTAAAAAAAATAAAACCATAATAATTACACCAAATTAAATTAGGTTCTCTCGTGACTAAATTACACTCCACGATGTGGAGTGTACCCCTGTTCGGCCATGACTTGTGTAAGCTCCACTTCTGTACCTGTAAAAATATAGCAAGAAGGGTAGCATTACACAGAACTTAGGAAATAATTTCTAAGAAGTCATAATAGTAAACTAAGCCTAACATTTATATTTACATCGTAATAATCATAATCATTTTCAAATATTTCACAACACAGACATGCACCGTTCACAATCACAATATGAGGCATTTCCTTCAAATTTATTTTCTTAACTTTCTTTTTCAGTTTCTTAGTTTTTCACATCTTTCCTCTTTCCTTTCTTCTTTTCTTTTCTTTTCTTTGTTGTCTTTTCTTATAATGTACCATTAGGTATTTTTGCATGCACCTGTTAGGATGGTGTCTTCACCCAATAGGATTTCTTACCTTCACCCAGGATTTTCTTACCGCATAGACCTTTAGCTCGTTAGGGCCTTTTCTTTGTTCTTTTCTTTCGTGCTTCCTTACATGTTTCATTATTTATTTTTATCGATTTACCAGGCAGCTATTGATCTCGCGCGAGTCCGAAACACCTAACGAGACTTTGGATCTATGGAATTTACTTACCTGAGTGAGGACTTCACCTATTGGGAATTCGAGTCTATTCCTTGAAATAGACTCTGTCCTAACAGGGCACCTAATGGGTACGGATACCCGTCACGCGATCAATAGTTGCTGTTAGTTCCATGGTGAATGCTTTGATAATGACAAAAGGTTAAAAAGTGTTTTGAACAAGCTACAAAGATGTTGATCAAGTTTCAAGTTCAACAAGCAACAACAAACATCAAATGAAGAAGATAGAAAACAAGCTCATGAAGACTTAGTTTGAGTGTAATTGTAATTGTTTTATCTTTTGCCTCTCAAGCTTCATAGGTCTTTTATTTGATGAGTTTGGTTAGAGTATCTTAGAGGGTAGTGAATCTCATTCATAAGTCATGATTTAATCATAATTTGAGTTTTCACTTAACCTAGAATCAATAGGTGGCTTAAAGGTTTTAAAGGAAAGGTTGGTTTTTGAGAAAACAAGTTTTAAACAAGTATCATATATGTTTAATCGATTAAGAACATATTTAATCGATTACTACTCGATTAAGTGAAGATTTAATCGATTAAGTACTGCTGAACTGATTTTTTAAAATACGATTTTCACTTCTCAAAATCAGTTTTCAAGTGCTACAACTTTTGGGTATTCTATATAAACCTTTTCCTAACCTTTGTGATTAATATACATCACTTTCATAATCAATTTTACAAGAATCAAGCCATTCTATTCTCTCTCAATTTCAAAGATCAAAGCTTTCATATTTTCATATTCTTTGATCAAGAACCTTTGAATCTCTTGTGTGAATTGTCATAGCTATTGATTGAGATTCATAGGATTGTTATTGTGTTTTCTATTGTGTTGTAATCTTTGCAAGAAGGCAAGCTAACTACAACAAACAAGAAGCCTTGGTGTGTCGATTATCATCAAGCAAGTGCATTCTTATTGAAGAAGAAGAAAGTCTTGGTTGTGAATCAAGCAAAGTGAAGACTTGGTGTGTGGATTATCATCAAGAAAAGAAGACTTGTTGTGTCGATTATCAACAAGGGGTAGAGGTTAGATTAGAGAGAAGATCAATAGGATTACAAGGCAAGGGTGTGGTGTATCTCTTGTAGGCTAGCAAGAAGGGAGTCTTGTGAGGCATTTACTTGTAATTTGAGAACTCTAATTCCTCATAGTGAAGAATCTCTCTTGGTTGAAGAGGGGACTGGATGTAGCTTTCAAGTGGATGAAAGTGAACCAGGATAAATCACTGTGTCGTATCTCTAAACCCTTAACTCTTTACATTCAAGTCTTTAATTGTGTTCTTGGTTGAAAACCTAGAAAAAGAGTGATTTTCATAATTGATTGAATTGAATCTTTATTGTTAAAATTGATAAAGGGAAAATCATTTTCATAACTAGGATAATCAATAAGAATATAGGTGTTAATTTTTTTCGCTGAATCTCTGATCTTACGTGTTGATTGATTGATTTCCGTATTCGATTGAAAAGTGTTTTTTCAGTTTCTGATAGATTTAATCGATTAAGTGTTCGTTTAATCGATTAAGGACTTTTGAACTTTCAGGTTTAATCGATTAATACTCGAGTAAATTGCAGGTTAATTGATTAAATCTCAGTTTAATCGATTAAGTGCTGTAGAATTTGCAAAAATCATTTGTTTTAATTGTTTCGATTTGTGTCGTTCGAAAATCTTTCAAGGTTTCTTTTACACCTATTCAACCCCCCTTCTAGGTGTATTCCTAGGGTTCCTTAGTTGTTTCAACCACCAATTGCGGTTTCCTCAATTGGTATCAGAGCTCGGTCGAAAGACACGAGCATAAGAGCTTTTTCGTAAAGATCCTTTAAGAAAATCGCAATGGGTTCCATGAATCCCTTTGGTGGTGAAGGTGCTTCGATAAATCGTCCTCCATTGTTTACCGGAGAAGGCTATGCTTATTGGAAACTTAGAATGAAAATCTTTATCCAAGCCATAGATAGTGAAATTTGGAAAGTAGTTGAAAAAGGTCCTCATATCCCCTCTAGTTTAGTTGAAGGTGTAGTACATTTAATCCCCGAGGATAAGTGGAAGGATGATGATAGAAAGAAAGTTCAATGTAATTTTAAAGCAAAGAATATCATCACCTCCGCCTTGTCCTATGATGAGTTCTTTAGAGTTTCTCAATGTACTAGTGCTAAGGAAATGTGGGACACTTTACAAGTGACTCATGAAGGAACTAGTGAGGTTAGGAGAGCTAGATTGAATGCTTTAATGCGTGATTCTGAATTGTTTCAAATGCTTCCAAATGAATCTATTAATGATATGCAAAAGCGTTTTACTCATATTATTAATCATTTACTTGCTCTTGGTAAAACTTTTCTACAAGGTGAACTTTCTAACAAAGTGTTGAGATGTTTAGACAGGAATTGGCAACCAAAAGTAACGGCTATTGTTGAATCTAAAAACTTGGATGCTATGGATCTAGCAACACTCTTTGGAAAGCTTCAAGAACATGATGTAAGATCCATGAAGAATGTTTTGATAAATGCCAAAAGGTTTTGAACAAGCTACAAATGTGTTGATCAAGTTCAAGATCAACAAGCAACAACAAACATCAAGTGATGAAGAGAGAGCCAACTCATGAAGACTTAGTTTGGTAGTTTATGTTTTATTGTTTTATCTTTTGCCTCACAAGTCTTTTAGTTTATGAGTTTGGGTAGAGTCTCTTAGAGGGTAGTGAATCTCTTTTGATTGCATGATTATATCATATTTTGAGTATTCACTTTGCCTAAAATTAATAGGTGGCTTAAAGGTTTGAAAGAAAAGGTTTAGTTTTTGAGAAAACAAGTTTTAAGTGATTTTTAATGTTAATAATCGATTAACAGATTTTTGATAATCGATTAACAGTGTATTTTGAACTGATAATCGATTAACAAACTTTTGATAATCGATTATCTACACTTTTACTCGAGTACATTTTTGCAGACTTTCGGCTTACTCGATTAAATCATGTTTTACGCGATTAACACTTTTTCTACTCGAGTAACACGATCAGATATGGTTTTTAAAATGCGTTTTTCACTTCTCAAAAGCACTTTTAACCATTCCTAACTTTTGGGTATTCTATATAAACCTATTCCTAACCTTTGTGATCATATTCCATCATTTTGATAATCAATTTTACAAAGAATCAAAGCCACTCTATTCTCTCTCACTTTCTCAAGATCAAAGCTTTAACTTTTACATTCTTTGATCAAGAACTTTGAATCTCTCATGTTGATATTTCATAACTTTTGAAAGAGATGCATAGGATTGTTATTTTGTTTTCATTTGAGTTGTAATCTTTGCAAGAGGCAAGCTATCTACAACAATTGGAAGTCTTGGTTGTGAATCAAGCAAAGTTATTTGGAAGCCTTGGTGAGGCATTTCATCAAACACTTGGAAGCCTTGTTGTGCTAACAAGCAATTGGAAGTCTTGTAGTGAAGCGAGCATTGGAAGTCTTGTTGTGGGGTATCGGCAAGCAAGAGAAGAGGTTAGATTAGATATCAATAGGGTTACAAGGCAAGGGTGTGGTATCTCTTGTAGGCTAGCAAGAAGGAAGTCTTGTGAGACATTTACTTGTAATTTGAGAAACTCTAATTCCTCATAGTGAAGAATCTCTCTTGGTTGAAGAGGGGACTGGAGTAGCTTTCAAGTGGATGAAAGTGAACCAGGATAAATCACTGTGTCGTATCTCTAAACTCTCTACTCTTTACATTATTGTTATTCATATTGTTCTTAGTTGAAAATCTAGAAAAAGTGATTTTTCATAATTGATTGAAGTGAATCTTTATTGTTCAAATTAATTTTGGGAAAATCATTTTCATAACTAGGTTAATCAATAAGAATATAGGTGTTAATTGTTTCCGCTGAATCTCTGGTTATACTTGTTAATTGATTGATTTTCGTATTTGATTGAAAAGTGATTTTTCAATATACAGAGGCATTAATCGATTAGTTCATGTCATTAATCGATTAAGGCTAAAGAATTTTCAAGAAAATCATTTGTTTTAATCGTTTTGATTTGTTTCTTTCGAAAATCTTTCAAGGTTTATCAAACACCTATTCAACCCCCCCTTCTAGGTGTTCTCCTAGTGTTTTCTAGTTATTTCACCCACCGATTGTAGGTTCTCACACATGAAATGGAGCTTGGACGATTAAGTATCAATGAAGAGTCGGATAAGAACAATGAAAGAAAGGGACTTGCTCTTAAAGTCAATAGATCATACAAAAAGAAAGAGAGTTCCGATGATGATGATGATGATAGTGAAGATTCCGATTCGGATGTTGATGAAAAAGAAATGAAACTTTTACTAAGGAAGTTTGACAAATTTCTAAGGAGAAAAGGAAGGTTGAACAAAGACAAAGGTAAAGATAAGGATTCTCCACACTACAAGACCAAGACTTCAAAAGAAGGTGTAGTTTGCCATGAATGCTGAAAACCCGAACATCTCAAGTACTCATGCTCTAAGTATCTCAAGAAGAAGGAGAAAGACAAGAAAAATTCTAAATCTAATAGAGCATATATAGTTTGGGATAGTGATGAAGATAACAAGAAAAGCACATCGAGTAGTTCATCGGATAATGAAGAAGCCGCTTGTCTCAACTTGATAACTCTAGTAGATGATGAAGAACAAAGTTCAAATGATGAATCAAGTTATCAAAGCGAGGAAAACGATGTAAGTCATACTAAATCCGAAATTTCTTCTAAATATGAATTGTTATATAATGCTTATGAAGAAATGCATGAACAACTTGAAAAACTAGTTTTGAAAAACATTGAAAGAAAGAAGCTCATTTTGAAACATCAAAAAGAGATTTTAGAACTTCAAAAACAAGTTGATGAGCTTAATCTTGAAAATGAAACTCTTGATCTTATATATGCTAGTTCTTCTTGTGATTGTGCTAGTAGAGTGAATATTGTGGTTGATTGTGAGGATTGCAATTTGCTTAAAGATGAAAATGCTATTTTGAAAAATAAGCTTGCAAGTTTCACCATATGTGATATTAGATTGCGCACATTGTTAAATTTTCAAAGAGAAAATTCAAACAAGTTTGGTTTGGGTTATACTAATGCTAAGAGTAATTCTCATAGAAATGTTGTTGATTTTTCAAAGGTTGATTTTTCAAATGCACCAACATGTTTCTATTGTGCTACTCATGGACATACTTCAAATGTGTGTTATATTAAAGTGCATGGTATACCTAAAGGAGATTTTGTTTGGGTGAAAAAGGGTGAAAGTCCCTACACTAACAAAAATGGATCCAAAACCATTTGGATACCAAAAAGCAAAGCATGATTGTTTTGTAGGTATGATTGAAGAGCAAAGGGCTTACAAATGTTATTCTTACATTTGCATCTTCAATTGGTATTACATTTGCATCTCAAAAGAAGTCCTACAAATTTGGTACAAGTGATATTGATGATTATAGTATCTTCTCAATTGGTATTTCCTCAATTTCTTTTCTAAAGTTCAATTGATACTAATTTTGATGATTAGATGATTATCATGTTTTTGTTGTTATTGACGAAATATCTCAATATATCTTATTTCTTTACATTGATGATATCTCAATTGGTATTATGACTTCTTAGTATTTCTATTGGTTCATAATTCATTGTTATATTTTCTTGCCAATTGGTATCACATTTCAAAGTATAATACTTGTTATATCTCAATTGGAATGTTGTGAAGAAATGTTTGTTTTAGAGAAATCATGATCATTTCTTTGTTTCTTCTATTTTGGCTTAGTATTTTATATTTCAATTGGTATATATATTACTTTTTGATAATGCCAAAGGGGGAGAAGTAGTTGTTTTGAAATAGATGTTTTGTTTGGAGAAAGGTTGTTTTGTTGTTTTTATGTAGGTTGAGCTAAGTTGTTGAAGATAGGGGGAGAATCAAGCTTCTATCAATTGGATTTCAAATATCAAATGCATTGATTAAGGGGGAGCAAGTTTCTCACCAAGTGATCAAATTGTTAAAGCATCAACAACTTCAATCAAATTCAAAACATGGTTTGTCATTTTCAAAAAGGGGGAGATTGTTAGTTCCATGGTGAATGTTTTGATAATGACAAAAGGTTACAAAGTGTTTTGAACAAGCTACAAAGATGTTGATCAAGTTTCAAGTTCAACAAGCAACAACAAACATCAAATGAAGAAGATAGAAAACAAGCTCATGAAGACTTAGTTTGAGTGTAATTGTAATTGTTTTATCTTTTGCCTCTCAAGCTTCATAGGTCTTTTATTTGATGAGTTTGGTTAGAGTATCTTAGAGGGTAGTGAATCTCATTCATAAGTCATGATTTAATCATAATTTGAGTTTTCACTTAACCTAGAATCAATAGGTGGCTTAAAGGTTTTAAAGGAAAGGTTGGTTTTTGAGAAAACAAGTTTTAAACAAGTATCAGATATGTTTAATCGATTAAGAACATATTTAATCGATTACTACTCGATTAAGTGAAGATTTAATCGATTAAGTACTGCTGAACTGATTTTTTAAAATACGATTTTCACTTCTCAAAATCAGTTTTCAAGTGCTACAACTTTTGGGTATTCTATATAAACCTTTTCCTAACCTTTGTGATTAATATACATCACTTTCATAATCAATTTTACAAGAATCAAGCCATTCTATTCTCTCTAAATTTCAAAGATCAAAGCTTTCATATTTTCATATTCTTTGATCAAGAACCTTTGAATCTCTTGTGTGAATTGTCATAGCTATTGATTGAGATTCATAGGATTGTTATTGTGTTTTCTATTGTGTTGTAATCTTTGCAAGAAGGCAAGCTAACTACAACAAACAAGAAGCCTTGGTGTGTCGATTATCATCAAGCAAGTGCATTCTTATTGAAGAAGAAGAAAGTCTTGGTTGTGAATCAAGCAAAGTGAAGACTTGGTGTGTGGATTATCATCAAGCAAAGAAGACTTGTTGTGTCGATTATCAACAAGGGGTAGAGGTTAGATTAGAGAGAAGATCAATAGGATTACAAGGCAAGGGTGTGGTGTATCTCTTGTAGGCTAGCAAGAAGGGAGTCTTGTGAGGCATTTACTTGTAATTTGAGAACTCTAATTCCTCATAGTGAAGAATCTCTCTTGGTTGAAGAGGGGACCGGATGTAGCTTTCAAGCGGATGAAAGTGAACCAGGATAAATCACTGTGTCATATCTCTAAACCCTTAACTCTTTACATTCAAGTCTTTAATTGTGTTCTTGGTTGAAAACCTAGAAAAAGAGTGATTTTCATAATTGATTGAATTGAATCTTTATTGTTCAAATTGATAAAGGGAAAATCATTTTCATAACTAGGATAATCAATAAGAATATAGGTGTTAATTGTTTTCGCTGAATCTCTAATCTTACGTGTTGATTGATTGATTTCCGTATTCGATTGAAAAGTGTTTTTTCAGTTTCTGATAGATTTAATCGATTAAGTGTTCGTTTAATCGATTAAGGACTTTTGAACTTTCAGGTTTAATCGACTAATACTCGAGTAAATTGCAGGTTAATTGATTAAATCTCAGTTTAATCGATTAAGTGCTGTAGAATTTGCAAAAATCATTTGTTTTAATTGTTTCGATTTGTGTCGTTCGAAAATCTTTCAAGGTTTCTTTTACACCTATTCAACCCCCCTTCTAGGTGTATTCCTAGGGTTCCTTAGTTGTTTCAACCACCAATTGCGGTTTCTTCTGTTGCTGCCTTTTGTTTAATTCGCTTATTCCAATGACAATCCAGTCCAGTTTAATTCAAACATATTTGATTCACACTAACATGCAACAGTCAAATTTTTACTCCATAATTAAATACCAACCGGATATCATCCAATAATCAATAAAAATAATCAATACAATTAATCAATTCATAACGAATTTTAAGTTCACCAAAAATTAACCAAATAATCAATTAATCAATCATCAATAAAAATAATCAATAAAAATAATCAATTCATTAAACATAAGTGTGTTCATTTCTTTAATATAATAACAGACTTATTATCAACATTAACTACCCTATTGTTCATTATTCTAATTATTCTTTTCTACTCCTAGCCACCACTATAAACAACCTAGAAATCATGCCATAAATTAAGGTAATACAACCCTCTTACTTGGGATCCTAGCAATAGAAAAACAATATATCGTTCGCGTCCGCGCCTTACTGGAGGGTCAGGGACAACATTAACGTGTTGGATCTAAACAGGGTAACACGTTAAAAATACTTATAACATTAAATATATATATGTATATATCTAAATATCATAAACTAAATTCATTTTTGTCAAAATAATAACTATATATCTTTATACGATAAAAATATATCCATTTTCCCCAAAACATTTCTTTATTTGAAAATATAGGGATAATAAAAATATTGACGGATCATCGAATAAATTACATAGATAAGTAGAGGGAGTTAAGATGGTTATTTACTCAAGACAGATTTGAGATTGAACGGTCGGATCTTGAGTTATTAGATCGGGAAGATGAAAAAAACCTTAAAGTTTCCTCATGAGTTGTGCGCCTCTGCTCTTTCTCTCTCGCACATTCTAGTTTCTTTCTTTTCCTAATACCTTTCTTCTTCCCTGCTTCGTTTCTTTTCACCTTTTGTTTTGTTTTGTTTTTTTTCTTTTACTCGGGTTGGGCTGGGCTTAGGGTAGTTAGGAAAAAAAAATATTATTTTATGTTTTGTTCATTTTTGTGGGTCAATGTGTGTAGGTATTTTGGGTTATAATTAAAAGTTTGACGATCCTAAGAATAAAATACATTTAAGTAAAACAATGCTGTACTTTTAATCATTCAAGACTGATTGAAAAATAATAAAGTTACCAATCCCTCAGGATAGCTATTGCGTAAGAAAAATTATCGAAATTCAAAAGTAAATATATTTTCTCAATCCTGAAATTAAACTTGATAAAATATAATATTTAAAATTTTGAAATAGAATATCATTATATATAACTTATACCGGTAATATATAAACCAGTGCAGAAGCTAAAAATAAAACAGCCTTCGAACACTATGAAAATTAACAGGGACGCTCAAAATATTAAGTTAAAAATATTTTTCTAAAGAAACTATTTATAAAAATGTCTCTAAGGCTTGCCACTTGAGCTCCCTGTCAAAATGTTAATTAAACTAAATAAAAGTACTACTTTATTTTTGGAAAACGTATGATAACAAATTTATACTTATTTTGACTAGAAAACAAATTTCAATTAAAATGATGAAATCAAAATTTTATTACAACACTCAAATATTGAAAACACCATATTAAATCATTTAATTATTCTACTAATGGTTTTAGAAATAGCGGGATGTTACAAGGAGGATCTCCACGTGGTACGAAGAGGCCAGGGAAAGAGATAGCACATGATGATCGTCCATCAAGAAGGACACGCCAATCAACTTATCAGTTACGTATAGGTACTCAGCCTCCACAACCTGTACCACCCCCTGCCCCACCACCTGGACGTGGTACGAGGAGGCCGGGGAAAGAGATAGCACATGATGATCGTCCTGCGACAAGGACACGTCAATCAACTTATCAGTTACGTATAGCTACCCAGCCTTCACAGCCTGTACCAGCCCCTGCATCACAGGCTGTACCAGCCCCTGCATCACAGCAAACATTACGATCACACCCACCCCCACCCCCTGTAAAAAGGGAAGGCTACAATCGGTGGGTGAAATAACTAAGAGACACTAGGAGAACACCTAAAAGGGGGGGTTGAATAGGTGTTAGAGAAAACTTGAAAGATTATCGAAAGAAACGAATCGAAACAATTAAAACAAATTATTTTTACAAAACTTTAAGCTCTTAATCGATTAAGCATGCAACTAATCGATTAACACCTGAAAGTCTTCAAATGGTTAATCGATTAATGCCTGAAAGTTTGCTTTTGGTTAATCGATTAACACCTCCAGTTAATCGATTAATCACTGTTAAAACTAAAAAATCACTTTTCAATCGAATACGAAAATCAATCAATTAACACATATGATCAGAGATTAAGCTGAATTGATTAACACCAATATTCTTATTGATTACCTAGGTTATGAAAACGATTTTCCCCAAATCAATTTGCACAATTAAGATTCAAATCAATCAATTATGAAAATCAATCTTTTCTAGGTTTTCAACCAAGAACATATGAAATGACTTGAATGTAAAGAGTTAAGGGAATAGAGAGAGATTTATCCTGGTTCACTCTCATCCACTTGAGAGCTACATCCAGTCCCCTCTTCAACCAAGAGAGATTCTTCACTATGAGGAATTAGAGTTCTCAAATTACAAGTAAATGCCTCTCAAGACTCCCTTCTTGATAGCCTCCAAGAGATACCACACTCTTTTCTTGCAACCCTACTGAATCTAATCTAACCTCTTCCCTTGCTTGTTGATAACCCCACAACAAGTCTTCCAATTTGCTTGTTTACCTAACAAGACTTCCAAATGCTTGATGATACCTCACACCAAGGCTTCCAAATGCTTGTTAACACAACAAGACTTCCAAGACTTCTTTTGCTTGATGAAAAACCACCAAGGCTTCCTTGTGTTGTAGAATGTTTGCCTCCTTGCAATGATTACAACCAAATTGAAAACAATAACAATCCTATGAATCTCTTTCAATAGCTATGAAAATATCAACATAAGAGATTCAAAGATTCTTGATCAAAGAATGTAAAAGTTGAAAGCTTTGATCTATGAAAGTGAGAGAGAATAGTGTGGCTTTGATCTATAAAAAATTCATATGAAAATTGTTCTAATGATTCTAATTATTAACAAAGGTTAGGAAAATGTTTATATAGAATACCCAAAAGTTAGGAAACTTAAAAACGTATTTTAAAAACCAGTTTTACAGGTCTTAATCGATTAACACATGGCTTAATCGATTAACCACTGTAACATATGTGTGTTAATCGATTAACCTAACCCTTAATCGATTAACCACTGCTAAATTCACTTCAAAAGTTGTTTTCTCAAAACTAAACCTTTCCTTTCAAATCTTTAAGCCACCTATTGATTTTAGGTTAAGTAAAAACTCAAATTATGATATAATCATGACCTTGATAGAGATTCACTACCCTCTAAAACCTCTACCCAAACTCATCAAAATAAAAGACTCAAACTAAAGATATTACAATTAAACACAAATTAAGTCTTCATGAGCTTGCTCTCTTATCATCATTTGTTGTTTGTTGTTGATTGATGAACTTCTTCATACTTGAGCTTGATCAATACCTTTGTAGCTTGTTCAAAACCTTTTGTCATTATCAAAACCTTCACATCGGATCTAACAATCTCCCCCTTTTTGAAAATGACAAACATGTTTTGAAATTTTTTGAAGTTGTTGATGCTTGAACCATTTGATCACTTGGTGAGACTCTTGCTCCCCCTCAATAAATGCTTTTGACATTTGAAATCCAATTGATAGAAGCTTGATTCTTCCTCTATCTTCAACAACTTTGCTCAACCTATATAAAAACAACAAAACAACCCTTTCTCCCCCTTTTGGCATTATCAAAAAGTAATATATACCAATTGAAATATAAAATGCTAAGCCAAAATAGAGAAATCAACATTCATTTCTTCACAACATTGATACCAATTAATCAATGATACCAAATGTAAAACTAAAGAAAATGAAACATTTCTTCAAAGTATAGTTCTTTAATTTACTTTGAAATGTTATACCAATTGGAAAGAAATATGACAATGAAATATAATACCAATTGTAACAAGAAGTCATCATATCACTTAACAAAGTAAGATATCAATTGTAATGAAATATCACAATTGTAACATCCCGAATTTTAATTGTAAGAGTAATTAGAATAATGATAAGATTTGGAAGTAAGGATTATCCTAAAAAGGATTTAAAATGATGGATTAGGAGTTCTTTGAATGCCATAAAGGGATCAAGAAGCATTGGCATCAGTAAGGAGGTTGAAAGATGAACAAAAGAGCGTTAGAAGCGATGTTTTTGGTGTTATAAACACCCTATATTAGGAAATTCAAAATAAAAGATTTACAACTCTAAACACAAATTCCATCATTGGATGTGAATATTCGTATGTAGGGAAGCTTGCTTTAAAATTTGAGGAAGATCCAACGGGTAACGAAGAAGTTATGGCCTTTCAAAGTCTGGATACTGCAAAATTATGCAGCTTATTCGATTAACGTGTTGGTTAATCGATTAACGTCAGATTGGGTGCAAAATGTTAATCGATTATGTAAGCCTCTAATCGATTAAGTCGTGCTGCTGGAAAAAAAATAAAGGCACCCACACCTTAGTTTCTTGCAAAATTCGAACTATCTCTCTCTCCTAGGGCACAAACTCATTCACTCTAATCAATCAAGACTCAAGTGATTCACACCAGATCCATCATCAAAGTCCTTCCTTGTTGCTCCAAGTAAGTGTTCAAGCTTTTGATTCCTTCTTTCTCTCTCTTCCATCCATGGAGGTCTCAAGCTTTAACTCATGAAAATCTATTTGTTTCATGAACATAATCAAGGATCAAGGTAATAATGACCACTTTTCTTCTCATGATTTTACACTAGGTTTCTTCCTTTCCCTTGGTTTGAAGCTCTGGTGTCAACTCTCAAGCTTAAGAGCAAGTACAAATCTCCCTATCTTTAAGAGTTGAGGTAAGGAGGTTTGTGTTACCATACTCTAGGGGGTAGATTGTATTGTGTATATATTGGGTACTAAGAGATATGTGTTAGTTAGGGAAAGGAACACTAGGGTAGTTAATATTATGTTAAAACGTGACTATGTATAAAAAGATATTTTTGACATGTTATGTTGTGCCTAAATGTGAATATGATACTTGGTTATGTGGTGGTTATTTTGCTAAATTATGTTGAGCCCTAGACTTTATGAATGATAATAAATATGATGTTTGGAATTGGTATGAATGACTCTCCGGAATTTTAAAAATATAATTACATGTTTAAATTGATGAATCCATGAGGAGGGTTACAAGTGGAATAATTGAAATTAAAAAGTATAATAAGATGTTGAAATTGATAAGCTAATGAAAATGATTACAAAATAAAAATGTGTTGACCTCTGACCCGAGGGACACCAAATTAATTAAAATGAAATGTGTTGACCTCTGACCTGAGGGACACCAAATTTATTAAAATGATGAATTAATAACAAGGTATAAAAATTTACAATAATTCAAATGTAATCTAAAAGATTAATGGCAAATTTAGTGGGTAACCCAGATCTTGTAAGGCGTTGTCCATAGGAGACTGTATGCATAGATCGCGTAAGTCGCACATAGTGCGCTGCTGTAAGTCATTGTCCGAAGGAGACTATACGCAATGATGGGTGCACATTATGGTTGTGGGTGATCCAAGTCTTGTAAGGCGTTGTCCGTAGGAGACTGTACGCATAGATCGCGTAAGTCACACATAGTGTGCTGCTGTAAGTCGTTGTCCGAAGGAGACTGTACGCAGTTATGGACACACACACCCTAAACTAATAATGATATAATTGGATTGTGCGCTTCCAGATCTGGTAAGACGTTGTCCGTAGGAGACGGTACGATAGCGTAAGTCACACATAGTGTGCTGCTGTAAGTCGTTGTCCGAAGGAGACTGTACGCAATGATGGACGCACATTCCTATTGTGGAATTCCAGATCTTGTAAGGCATTGTCCGAAGGAGACTGTACGCATAGATCGCGTAAGTCGCACATAGTGCGCTGCTGTAAGTCGTTGTCCGAAGGAGACTGTACGCGGTTATGGATCCACATTAAATCTTTAAAAACTATATCTATCTATATACAATTAAAAGAGAATTCAAGAATGTGAAGAGAGGAAATAAAAGCATGAAAAATACCAAGAAGTGAGATTGTTAATTTATTAACTAATTTATATATAACTTTAAAAAAAATGTATGAAGAAATGAGTCGAGGATTGATAATAAAAGTTAGTTAATTTGATAGGAAAATAAATGAAGTTGAATGGGAGTGTTTGTTTGGATTATATGCATTATATGGTTTTTGTGTTTGGATTGGTGGTTCAGTATAGCATAATAGAAGCTGCTTCCCTATTTTATTGTGTAATACTCACCTCCTTACCATTTTTCAGGTACTGAGTTGGAGCATTACACCAGGATTTGGCCGAGCAGGATTTACTTTCCCTCACAGGGAGAGTAGGGTTATTTGGGGTTAATACATATATTTTTTTTTGGGACCTAAGCCTCCTATGTTTTGATGTGTATGTGTTGTGTCTACCCTTTTTGAATGAGGTTTAGGATGATTTTATTTTGTTAAGCTTTAAACCTGGATGTATGTTATTCACGCTTTTTATTTCTACTGTTACTCTGAATACTTGATGCACTGTTATATCTTGGAGCCCATAGGGCCTTGCTATGTTTTACAAATATATGAAGTAAAGCCCTGCTGGCTACTGGATGTTTATCTGATAATGTTTTTCACAGGTCCAATTTTGGATTAGTAAGAAAAACAAACAAAACTCCGTCCGTTTGACGGGAGATTTTATTAAATTAAAAAGGAATTTTTAAGTTCGTATTCTAATTATGGGGTATTTAAGGGTAATAAATCCTAGGTATTACAACAATAACAACATTAGCATGATAATCGTATAATGATCACATAATGATATCAATTGAACTTTGTAGAAGTAATACCAATTGTAAATGTCCAACAATATCAATTTTACCAATTTGTAGGACTTTCTCTTGAGACTTGAAGAAGCAAATCAAAGAATAACACTTGTAAGTCCTTTGCTCTTCAATCATACCTACAAAATAATCATGTTTTGCCTTTTGGTATCCAAATGGTTTTGGATCCATTTTTGTTAGTTAAGGGACTCTCACCCTTCTTAACCCAAACAAAATTTCCTTTAGGTATACCATGCACTTTAATATAACACACATTTGAAGTATGTCCATGAGTGCCACAATAGAAACATGTTGGTGCATTTGAAAGATCAACTTTAGAAAAATCAACAACATTTCTATGAGACTTACTCTTAGCATTAGTATAACCCAAACCAAACTTGTTTGAATTTTCTCTTTGAAAATTTAACAATGTGCACAATCTAATATCACCACTTGTGAAAATTGCAAGTTTATTTTTCAAAATAGCATTTTCATCTTTAAGTAACTTGCAACTCTCACAATCAACCACATCATTCAATCTACTAGCACAATCACAAGAAGAACTAGCATATATAAGATCAAGAGTTTCATTTTCAAGATTAAGCTCATCAACTTGTTTTTGAAGTTCTAAAATCTCTTGTTGATGTTTCAAAATGAGCTTCTTTCTTTCAATGTTTTTCAAAGCTAGTTTCTTGAGATGTTCATGCATTTCTTCATAAGCATTATATAAAATTTCATATTTGGACGAAATTTCGGATTTAGTTTCACTTACATCGCTATCCTCGCTTTGTTCACTTGATTCATCATTTGAACTTTCTTCTTCATCTACTAGAGCTATCAAGTTGAGAGTAGCGACTTCTTCATCATCCGAAGAACTACTTGATGTGCTTTTCTTTTCCTCTTCATCATCCCAAACGATATATGCCTTCTTATGCTTTGAATTTTTCTTTTCTTTCTCCTTCTTCTTGAGATACTTAGAGCATGAGTACTTGAGATGACCGGGTTTTCCGCATTCATGGCAAACCACTCCTTCTTTTGTTGTCTTGGTCTTGTAGTGTGGGGAATTCTTCTCTTTAATTTTGTCTTTGTTCAACCTTCCTTTTCTCCTTAGAAGCTTATTAAACTTTCTTAGTAGAAGTTTCATCTCTTCTTCATCAATGTCCAAATCGGAATCTTCATTATCATCATTATCGGAACTCTCTTCCTTTTTATATGAACTTTTGGCATTGAGAGCAATTCCTTTTCTTTCTTTGTTCTTATCCGACTCTTCATGCATATGCAAACGTCCAAGCTCCATTTCATGTTCTTGAAGCTTTCCAAAAAGTGTTGCTAAATCCATGGTGTCCAAGTCCTTTGATTCAACAATTGCGGTGACCTTAGGTTGCCATTCCCTACTTAGACATCTTAAAACTTTGTTAACAAGTTCACAATTCATGAAAGTTTTTCCAAGAGCAATGAGATGATTAATAATATGTGTAAAACATTTTTGCATAATACATATAGATTCATTAGGCAACATACGAAACAATTCATATTCATGCATCAAAGAATTTAATCTAGCACACCTAACTTCACTAGTGCCTTCATGTGTGACTTGCAAGGTGTCCCACATTTCCTTGGCATTACGACATTGGGAGACTCTAAAGAACTCATCATAAGATAGAGCGGAGGTGATGATATTCTTAGCTTTTAAATCATATTGAATTTTCCTTTTATCATCATCTGTCCACTTATCTTTGGGGGTAAGTTGAGATACACCTTCTACTTGAGTTGAGGGAATATGAGGACCATTCTCAATGGCTTCCCAAATGTTCATGTCTATAGCTTCTATAAAAATTCTCATTCTAACTTTCCAATAAGCATAACCCTCTCCACCAAACATAGGAGGGCGGCTAATTGAAGCACCTTCACCACCAAAGGGATTTGTAGAACCCATTGTAGTTTTCCTCAAGGATCTTTACGAAAAAGCTCTATGCTCGTGTCTTTCGACTGAGCTCTGATACCAATTGTAAAAAGGGAAGGCTACAATCGGTGGGTGAAATAACTAAGAGACACTAGGAGAACACCTAGAAGGGGGGGGGGTTGAATAGGTATTAGAGAAACCTTGAAAGATTTTCGAAAGAAACGAATCGAAACAATTAAAACAAATTATTTTTACAAAAGTTTAAACTCTTAATCGATTAAGCATGCAACTAATCTATTAACACCTGAAAGTCTTCAAATGGTTAATCGATTAATGCCTGAAAGTTTGCTTTTGGTTAATCGATTAACACCTCCAGTTAATCGATTAATCACTGTTAAAACTGAAAAATCACTTTTCAATCGAATACGAAAATCAATCAATTAACACATATGATCAGAGATTAAGCTGAATTGATTAACACCAATATTCTTATTGATTACCTAGGTTATGAAAACGATTTTCCCCAAATCAATTTGCACAATTAAGATTCAAATCAATCAATTATGAAAATCAATCTTTTCTAGGTTTTCAACCAAGAACATATGAAATGACTTGAATGTAAAGAGTTAAGGGAATAGATATACTGCACAGAGATTTATCCTGGTTCACTCTCATCCACTTGAGAGCTATATCCAGTCCCCTCTTCAACGAAGAGAGATTCTTCACTATGAGGAATTAGAGTTCTCAAATTACAAGTAAATGCCTCTCAAGACTCCCTTCTTGATAGCCTCCAAGAGATACCACACTCTTGTCTTGCAACCCTATTGAATCTAATCTAACCTCTTCCCTTGCTTGTTGATAACCCCACAACAAGTCTTCCAATTTTCTTGTTTACCCAACAAGACTTCCAAATGCTTGATGATACCTCACACCAAGGCTTCCAAATGCTTGTTAACACAACAAGACTTCCAAGACTTCTTTTGCTTGATGAACAACCACCAAGGCTTCCTTGTGTTGTAGAATGTTTGCCTCCTTGCAATGATTACAACCAAATTGAAAACAATAACAATCCTATGAATCTCTTTCAATAGCTATGAAAATATCAACATAAGAGATTCAAAGATTCTTGATCAAAGAATGTAAAAGTTGAAAGCTTTGATCTATGAAAGTGAGAGAGAATAGTGTGGCTTTGATCTATGAAAAATTGATATGAAAATAGTTCTAATGATTCTAATTATTCATAAAGGTTAGGAAAAGGTTTATATAGAATACCCAAAAGTTAGGAAACTTAAAAACTGATTTTGAGAAATTAAAAACGTATTTTAAAAACCAGTTTTACAGGTCTTAATCGATTAACACATGGTTTAATCAATTAACCACTGTAACATATGTGTGTTAATCGATTAACCTAACCCTTAATCGATTAACCACTGCTAAATTCACTTAAAAACTTGTTTTCTCAAAACTAAACCTTTCCTTTCAAATCTTTAAGCCACCTATTGATTTTAGGTTAAGTAAAAACTCAAATTATGATATAATCATGACCCTATAGAGATTCACTACCCTCTAAAACCTCTACCCAAACTCATCAAAATAAAAGACTCAAACTAAAGATATTACAATTAAACACAAATTAAGTCTTCATGAGCTTGCTCTCTCTTCATCATTTGTTGTTTGTTGTTGATTGATGAACTTGTAACACCCTATATAATAGTTACCCTTAAACCCGAAAATTAGGATTTAAAATTTCTTTTAAAAATGAATATGATATTTTCCAAAGTAATATTTCCTTCCATTAATACAAAAACATCAGAGTTATAAAGCGGAAGACTTCATACATCATTAAATAAAAGTTGAGAAACATAGCTACACCGAGTTCAATATTCAAAATACAAGATAGTGTTTTAGCTCGGCCCACTGGCCGAGACCCATCTAGACTATCCGATTCTAATGACTTACTCTCCCGGGGAGGGAGAGTGAACCTGCTCGGCTGGGGACTGCGTCTGCTCGGGCTCAGTACCTGAAAAATGGTAAGGAGGTGAGCATTACACAGAACTTAAGTAAGCAGTTTCTAACATGATATACCGAACTACCAAGCCAAACACAAGTAGCCAATTAGCATATAAATATCAAGTAATCAAACCATATATCACATGCATACATCATCGTTTAGCTCGGTTCACATGCATACAATCTCATCTAGCTCGGTTCACATCATACAATCTCGTTTAGCTCGGCTCACATGATTATCCAGTGTACCCATTACCTCTTAGTTATACCTCGGTTTATCCGATTAATTCCCCTTATGCCCTTTCCTTAATTCTTACACTCAGTTTCTCGGCCACTACTCTCTTACCTCGGTAAACCTTCTCTATCTCGGATTCATTACTCATTATTCCACTTTTACATAGCTTATAATCTTTTACTCGTCTCGGATGCATACACCCAGTGCATGTCTTACACCATTTAAGGTCGGATATCGGAGTGTCCATAACTGCGAGTACCTAGTACCCGTCTTACAGCTGCACATACCCAGTATGCGTCTGACGCGATCAATGCACGCACCCAGTACGCGTCTTCTATGACCAGGAGCACTACCGCCGATCATTCTATGGAGTAAGGAGTGTCCATAATTGCGAGCACCCAGTACTCGTCTTACAGCGGCTCATCTCGACGTCTTACGCGATCAATGCACGCACCCAGTACGCGTCTGCTATGACCAGGAACACATCCCACCGATTCCGTGCTCGGAACCTTGTGTGAATCATAACTGCGAGTACCCAGTACCCGTCTTACAGCTGCACATACCCAGTATGCGTCTGACGCGATCAATGCACGCACCCAGTACGCGTCTTCTATGACCCGATCACACAACCATTTATCTTTAATTCCTCTTACCTTTTTAACCATTTCTTTTAGCTCGGCCTATCTCGGCTCACCCCTTTAACCATTCCCTTTTTCTATTAACCTCTCTCATTATCGGACTTATCACTCTATCTCTCCTACTTTCCATATTTACCATTTTCTCATACCCATTCTCAACCTCTCATAGCTCGGCCACAGACATCAACAATGAATATCAAAGCTCATAAACACTTATACCACAACAACAATATGAATAAAGCATTTAACCAGTCCATCATGTAAATATAAGCATATAACCGAAAAATAATGTTCCCTCTTCACCTAAAATTCATGTTCTAGTTCATTCATTGGTTCCCATTACCCTTTTTACGTTTTCTCTCTAATATTATCCTATGTCCATTCCCTAATCTAACACCCACTCTTAACACCCGTTATGAACACCCTAGAAACCCAAACTCAAGTAGAGGTAACACTCACTCCTTACCTCAAACCGTGAGGAGATAAGAGTTGAGAGTTTGAGAATGGTTTTCCTTGATGCTTGACCTTGTGCGTTTCACACCTCTTGGATCCTTTCCTCTTTGCTGCCACCACCACACCACAACGGCCCAGGGGAAAGAGGGGAAGAAGAAGGGAAGGAAGGAGGGTCACCAACCGGTGAACCTTGGTGGAAGAGAGGGATGTTCGTGAGTGAGAAGAGAGAAAGAAAATATGTTGGGGTTTGAGTGTTGCTGGAACTTTAGAGGAAATGAGAGAGAGACGAAGGGGAAAGAGATTGAGAATGCAAAGTGTTGTGTGTTGTGTATTTGGATTTTCTTTTTATTCATTTAGGGGAAACATTTGTGTGGTTCTCATTGGAGGCTTCCATGAGAAGTCAAAACATGTGGATAGGATTCATTGGCTTCTAGAGGAAGCCATGAATAGTGACTTGAAAAGGACATAAATCAATGATAGTGACATAAAGTGAATGGTAGTACATAGTACGGACGATGCGAAACCCAATGGGCCAACAACTCAACATGAGCTGTCACGAAGGAGCTGGGATACGTCGGCTCGGTATATAGGAACAGCAGTAGTTTGAGCCTCCTTCTTTGATAATAATATGAGGTGCGCCGAGGTCGGCTAAACCGAGCTTGACAACAGGTTCCGCGTTTGGTTCCCATCTAGCTCGGCCGGGATCGATCCGAGGTCCAATACTTACATACCAGGTCGGCCTATGCTTCCTATTACTTCACTACCCTTATACAATTTCTACGGCTTAATCCTATCCTTAAATAAATATTTATATTATATCATTTTATAATTTTATTATATTACTTTTAATTTCTAGGATGTTACAGAACTTCTTCATACTTGAGCTTGATCAATACCTTTGTAGCTTGTTCAAAACCTTTTGTCATTATCAAAACCTTCACATCGGATCTAACAATCTCCTCATGTGACCTAACACCCCCACCCCCACAGCCTATCCCACACTCGTGCCCACACCCACCCTCACATCCCATCCCACCCCCACAGCATATCCCACGGCCACGCTCATGACCACCCTACCCCCACCCCCACCCTCACGGTCACGCTCATGCCCACCTCCACCCCCACGATCTACCTCACGTCCCCAACCCCTGTTTCCTATCCCCAGGGTTTTGACAAAACCTCAAGAAGACACAAATTCACCCCATGGTGGTACTTCTTCCTCATCTATCCCTGGTCCAACATCCGCTAGCCCCTCTCACTCAGGTGTTCAGGGTGACCTTAGTTCAGCTAGTGATTCTAATTGTTCAACCAATGTGATGTGTTGGCCTAAGCCACCGGGTAAAGAGATTATGGTTAAAGCGGGAGAGTAAGATTTCTTAATTCATTTAAATTTAATTCAATTTCATTTTGTTGAGATATATTGTTTTATTGATTAACCTATTATTTACGGTGTATTTTCTGGCCTGGCAAAAGGGCCGCAGATGCCATAACGCTTACTTTGAAGCAAGGTTGGCACTACAAAGAGCCTGGTTATGGGAAGCTCAAAAAGGAACAGAAGGATGAGCTTTTTGAACGCTTCAGAGTAAGAACACAAATTTCAAATTCTTTATATCTATACATGCATATGTCGTTTCATAAAATGTTCTCACTATTTATGTAATACAGGAAAATGCTTCATGGCAACCTTTTCTAGAGCCGGAAATAAGGAAACTCTTTAATTCCTCAATGAGCTCTCGAATCAGATATACTTTGCTGAAGCTCGTAAGAAGAATGTACGCCCAAATTGGTTGCAAGTCGATATATGGGAGTGCCTTTGTGCACATTGGCAAACTGATGAATATAAGCACATACAAGAGGTTGGCAAGGCCAACAGAGCTTCAGAAAAGGGTGGGAGCTTGCACACCGGTGGCAGAAAAACTACAATAGACCATGCACAGGATATGGTATAATTTTGCTACATTATGATTAATGATTGATGCTATGTTAGTAATATGGAGTGCCTTGATTATGAATTACTATGTTACCAAGGACTTATCCATAATACGAATCTTTACCTTGATTAATGATAACTTCTGTATTTGTACATATTTATATTGCAGGCAGAGGCTCTTAATCGGACCGTTTATTTGGATGAGGTATTCGAGCAAACCCACATCAAGAAGTCTGGTGGTTGGGTTGATGACCGCTCTAGGATGACACATGTAAGTCAATATTAATTAGTTTATTAGTCATGCTGGAGATGTTATTGTTTGGTGTAATTTTGGCCTGGTGTAATTTTGGCCTTGTGTAATTCTGGTGTATAAGGCATTTCTGGAGAAGATATATTGAAATATGTGGTTTGCTATTACTCTTGTTCTTACTGGTTATCATAATTTTCAGATTATCTTATCCCTATCTGTTTATTTGTTAGTCTGAATTTGATTACTATACTGCCATGGAGCCCTATATGCATATCTCTGCTAAGGAATGCTGGAATAGTAACAATACTCTTATTAATTATGTTCTTTATCCAGTTAATTCATGCTTCACTGTGGTTATGATGATAACTTTTAGCATGGTTCTTCTACAATATTCATATACTTCAATTTAAACAATCATGCCGATATTTTTTAAGACAATTTGCAGATGCATTATTCTTGAGAGGCCATGATTCTGTTTAATATGCTAGCTCTTCACCATTCTCATCTTAAAGGTGAAAGTGCTTCCATTATACAAGGAATTTCATGGGTTATGCATTTTTTTATACATACTCATGCTGATTTCTGTTTATGGAAAATTAATATCAAGATTACACACATGTCATAATTTCTTTTTATTAGTCAAGAAGTCCCGAATCTGGAATGCTGCTTACTTAATTGTAATTTTGGCCTCCTATCTTGTATTATATATAGGTATTCAATTGAATATGCTACTCGTTATTAACTAATGTGTGTAATTTCTTTAATAGGAGAATTTTCGTGAAAAGTTTTCTCAACACCATTCTCAGCATGCTCCATCTGACGATGGATCAGGTCCAAGTTTGAGTTCCCCTGAAGAAGATAGAGCTCGACTTATTTGTTGGATTGAAGCTACAGGCGGAGAGTACAAGGGTCGACTTTATGGGGCTTCAAAAATTGCTCCTCACATCGTCAAGGGGTATTCCCTTTCTCAGCCATCCCCTAACACTTCTCAAATACCCAACTTTGAAGATATTGTTGAGATGAGGAAAGCATTGCAAGACAGCCAAGAAGAACAACGAAAGTTGAGGGAGAAAGTAGCATTATTGGAGTCCAGTCAGGAAGACCAACATCGCGTAAGAGAAGAGCTGGCACACCTCACTATGCGACATAACAGAATGTACGAGGCTCTCTTGCGATGCATCCCTCCAAATATGTTGCCCACAGATGAAGACATGCTGCCCACAGATGAGGAGATGCAGCAAAATACACCCCACCAACATCAATATCATGATAGTACCCCCCAACCCCAGCAGCAGGATGAAGAGGGAACATCAGATGATGGTTATGATGAGAATTATTAGGATTTATATTTTAATGTTATTAGAAGGATTTAGAGTTTTTGGATCCATATATTGTCAGGAATTAGTTGGATTTTGAGGCATGACATGAATTATTATTATTTTGGTGTTATTTGGATTTAATGTGTTCGAAATTATATTTTATTGATATTTTAATTTTATTAAGTGGTCATTTATAGATAAACAGTATTGTAAAAAAGTTATAGTATTATTGGAATTATAATATTATTTATCAACAGGGAAAATTACAGTATTATCAAAAAATATAAAAGAGGAATTTTAAAAAATTACCGACGAAAAATTACTGAAAAACTATTAATTCGTATTTGTTATTAGCGACGGAATTTTTTACGGCTAATCCGTCGGTACATCACTTTCCCTTTTGACAGAAATTTCGTCACAAATTGTTTATTTCCGACGGCATTTCTGTCGGATTTTCCGTCACAAAATAATATTTCTGACAGATTTTTCCAACGGATTTTCCGTCAAAAAATATTTTTTCCGACGGATTTTCCGTCACAAAATAAAGTTTCTGACGGATTTGTCCGACGGCTTTTCCGTCACAAAATATTTTTTACGACGGCTTTTCCGACGGATTTTCCGTCGATATTTCTGACGGTTTATAATTTGTCAAAAAAAATTTCCAACGCCACTTTTAACGACGGATTTCGTCAGTCGGAAAATCTGTCGGAAAAGTGGAATTTCCGACGGATTTTGCCCATTATCGACGGATTTTGCCCGTCAGAAATAGCAACATTTCTTGTAGTGGTAGAGTGTGACCTCCACCTCTCCCTCAAAAGTAGCCCGACGCTCCTCATTGAGGAAACCGCAATTGGTGGTTGGAGAGACAAAGGAACCCTAGGAAAACACCTAGAAGGGGGGGTTGAATAGGTGTTGAAGCTACCTTGAAAGATTTTCGAACGAAACAAATCGAAACAATCAAAACAAATGATTTTTGCAAATTCTACAGCACTTAATCGATTAACCTGCAATTTACTCGAGTAGTACTCGATTAAACTTGAACTTAATCGATTAAATATGACAGAAAACAGAAAAATCAATTTTTCATTCGAATACGAAAATCAATCAATTCACATGCAAGATCAGAGATTCAGCGGAAATGATTAACACCTATATTCTTATTGATTAACCTAGTTATGAAAATGATTTTCCCTTTATCAATTTGAACAATCAAAGATTCAATTCAATCAATTATGAAAATCAATCTTTCTAGGTTTTCAACCAAGAACACAATCAAATGACTTGAATATAAAGAGTAAGGGTTTAGAGATACGACACAGTGATTTATCCTGGTTCACTTTCATCCACTTGAAAGCTACATCCAGTCCCCTCTTCAACCAAGAGAGATTCTTCACTATGAGGAATTAGAGTTCTCAAATTACAAGTGATTGCCTCACAAGACTCCCTTCTTGCTAGCTTACAAGAGATAACCGACACCCTTGCCTTGTAATCCTATTGATCTTCTCTCTAATCTAACCTCTACCCCTTGTTGATAATCGACACAACAAGTCTTCAATTGCTTGATGATAAACCACACACCAAGGCTTCACTTGCTTGATTCACAACCAAGACTTCTTCTTCTTCTTCAATAAGAATGCACTTGCTTGATGATAAAATCGACACACCAAGACTTCTTGTTTGTTGTAGTGGCTTGCCTTCTTGCAAAGATTACAACACAATAGAAAACACAAAACAATCCTATGAATCTCAATCAAGAGTTATGACAATTCACAATAAGAGATTCAAAGGTTCTTGATCAAAGAATATGAAAATATGAGAACTTTGATCTTTAGAAAATGAGAGAGAATAGAGTGGCTTGATTCTTTGTAAAACTTGTATGAAAATAAATGATTCTAATTAATCACAAATAATAGAAAAAGGTTTATATAGAATACCCAAAAGTTGTAGCACTTGAAAACTGATTTTGAGAAGTGAAAAACGTATTTTAAAAATCAGTTCAGCAGTACTTAATCGATTAAGCAAGTCGTGTACTCGAGTAGTACTCGATTAAGTTAATCACTTAATCGATTAAGTTGGTACTGCACATGTTCAAAACTTGTTTTCTCAAAATCCAACCTTTCCTTTAAAACCTTTAAGCCACCTATTGATTCTAGGTTAAGTGAAAACTCAAATTATGATTAAATCATGACTTATGAATGAGATTCACTACCCTCTATAATAATCTACCCAAATAAAAAACCTATGAAGCTTGAGAGGCAAAAGATAAAAGAAATACAAATACACTCAAACTTAGGTCTTCATGAGCTTGCTTTCTCTCTTCTTCATTTGATGTTTGTTGTTGCTTGTTGAGCTTGAAACTTGATCAACACATGTAGCTTGTTCAAAAACACTTTGTCATTATCAAAACATTCATCATGTTCATCATGGAACTAACAATCTCCCCCTTTTTGAAAATGACAACCCATGTTTTGAAATCGCTTGAAGTTGTTGATGCTTGAAACATTTGATCACTTGAGAAGACTCTTTCTCCCCCTCAATCAATGCTTTAACACTTGAATCCAATTGAGATAGAAGCTTGATTCTCCCCCTATCTTAAACAACTTAGCTCAACCTACATAAAAACAACAAAACAACCTTTCTCCAAATATAATATCATATTTCTCCCATGTTTCAAAACATACCAATTCTCTCTCTTTGAGAAACATTTCATTCAATTCAAAACATCATATTTCTCCCCCTTTGGCATTATCAAAAAGTAATATATACCAATTGAAATATAACATCTAAGCCAAGGTAAGAAATCAATGATCATTTCTTCACAACATTGATATCAATTGAACAAATACAATAGAGCTATACTTTGAAATGTGATATCAATTGGTAAGAGAATATAACAATGAAATATAATACCAATTGAGAACTAAAAAGATCATAATATCACTTAACAAAGAAGATATCAATTGTAAAGAAGAATCAATAATCACAAAAGCATGATAATCAACTAATAATCTCTCAATGATACAAATTGAATTAACTAAACATTTAGAAAAGTAATATCAATTGAGAAGATACCAATTAAGATAATATATCAATATCAAATATAACCACTTTGTAGGACATTCACTTGAGATGCAAGTGTGATACCAATTGAAAATGTGAACATAGACATTTATAGTTGAGACCAATTGAGAACATGTGTCATTCATTTGCATCTTCAATCAAACCTACAAAACAATCATGCTTTGCTTTTTGGTATCCAAATGGTTTTGGATCCATTTTTGTTAGTGTAGGGACTTTCACCCTTTTTCATCCAAACAAAATTTCCTTTAGATATACCATGCACTTTAACATAACACACATTTGAAGTATGTCCATGAGTACCACAATAGAAACATGTTGGAGAATTTGAAAAATCAACTTTAGAAAAATCAACAACATTTCTATGAGATTTACTCTTAGCATTAGTATAACCCAAACCAAACTTGTTTGAATTTTCTCTTTGAAAATTTAACAATGTGCGCAATCTAATATCACCATTTGAGAAACTTGCAAGCTTATTTTTCAAAATAGCATTTTCATTTTTAAGCAACTTGCAATTCTCACAATCAACCACAATATTCAATCTACTAGCACAATCACAAGAAGAACTAGCATATATAAGATCAAGAGTTTCATTTTCAAGATTAAGCTCATCAACTTGTTTTTGAATATCTAAAATTTCTTTTTGATGTTTCAAAATGAGCTTCTTTCTTTCAATGTTTTTCAAAGCTAGTTTTTCAAGTTGTTCATACATTTCTTCATAAGCATTATGTAACAATTCATATTTAGAAGAAATTTCGGATTTAGATTCACTTACATTGCTATCCTCGCTTTGATAACTTGATTCATCATTTGAACTTTGTTCTTCATCATCTACTAGAGTTATCAAGTTGAGACAAGCGGCTTCTTCATCATCCGATGAACTACTCGATGTGCTTTTCTTGTTATCTTCATCACTATCCCAAACTATATATGCTCTTTTAGATTTAGAATTTTTCTTGTCTTTCTCTTTCTTCTTGAGATACTTAGAGCATGAGTACTTGAGATGACCGGGCTTTCCACATTCATGGCAAACTACACCTTCTTTTGAAGTTTTGGTCTTGTAGTGTGGGGAATCCTTCTCTTTACTTTTGTCCTTGTTCAACCTTCCTTTTCTCCTTAGAAACTTGTCAAACTCTTTTAACAAAAGTTTCATGTCTTTTTCATCAACATCGGAATCGGAATCTTCACTATCATCATCATCGGAACTATCTTTCTTCTTATATGCACTTTTGACTCTAAGAGCAAGTCCTTTCCTTGATTTGTTCTTATCCGACTCTTCATTGATACTTAATCGTCCAAGCTCCATTTCATGTTCTTGAAGCTTTCCGAAAAGTGTTGCTAGATCCATAGCATCCAAATTTTTAGATTCAACAATAGCTGTTACTTTTGGTTGCCAATTCCTGTCTAAACATCTCAACACTTTGTTAGAAAGTTCACCTCGTAGAAAAGTTTTACCAAGAGCAAGTAAATGATTTATAATATGAGTAAAACGCTTTTGCATATCATTTATAGATTCATTTGGAAGCATATGAAACAATTCATAATCACGCATTAAAGCATTCAATCTAGCTCTCCTAACCTCACTAGTTCCTTCATGAGTCACTTGTAAAGTGTCCCACATTTCCTTAGCACTAGAACATTGAGAAACCCTAAAGAACTCATCATAGGATAAAGCGGATGTAATGATATTCTTTGCTTTATAATCATATTGTACTTTCTTTCTATCATCATCTTTCCACTTGTCCTCGGGGATCAATTGTTCTACACCTTCAACTAAACTAGAGGGGATATGAGGACCTTTTTCAACTACTTTCCAAATTTCACTATCTATGGCTTGGATAAAGATTTTCATTCTAACTTTCCAATATGCATAGCCTTCTCCGGCAAACAATGGAGGACGACTTATTGAAGCACCTTCACCACCAAAGGGATTCGTAGAACCCATTGCGATTTTCTTTAAAGGATCTTTACGAAAAAGCTCTTATGCTCGTGTCTTTCGACCGAGCTCTGATACCAATTGAGGAAACCGCAATTGGTGGTTGGAGAGACAAAGGAACCCTAGGAAAACACCTAGAAGGGGGGGTTGAATAGGTGTTGAAGCTACCTTGAAAGATTTTCGAACGAAACAAATCGAAACAATCAAAACAAATGATTTTTGCAAATTCTACAGCACTTAATCGATTAACCTGCAATTTACTCGAGTAGTACTCGATTAAACTTGAACTTAATCGATTAAATATGACAGAAAACAGAAAAATCAATTTTTCATTCGAATACGAAAATCAATCAATTCACATGCAAGATCAGAGATTCAGCGGAAATGATTAACACCTATATTCTTATTGATTAACCTAGTTATGAAAATGATTTTCCCTTTATCAATTTGAACAATCAAAGATTCAATTCAATCAATTATGAAAATCAATCTTTCTAGGTTTTCAACCAAGAACACAATCAAATGACTTGAATATAAAGAGTAAGGGTTTAGAGATACGACACAGTGATTTATCCTGGTTCACTTTCATCCACTTGAAATCTACATCCAGTCCCCTCTTCAACCAAGAGAGATTCTTCACTATGAGGAATTAGAGTTCTCAAATTACAAGTGATTGCCTCACAAGACTCCCTTCTTGCTAGCTTACAAGAGATAACCGACACCCTTGCCTTGTAATCCTATTGATCTTCTCTCTAATCTAACCTCTACCCCTTGTTGATAATCGACACAACAAGTCTTCAATTGCTTGATGATAAACCACACACCAAGGCTTCACTTGCTTGATTCACAACCAAGACTTCTTCTTCTTCTTCAATAAGAATGCACTTGCTTGATGATAAAATCGACACACCAAGACTTCTTGTTTGTTGTAGTGGCTTGCCTTCTTGCAAAGATTACAACACAATAGAAAACACAAAACAATCCTATGAATCTCAATCAAGAGTTATGACAATTCACAATAAGAGATTCAAAGGTTCTTGATCAAAGAATATGAAAATATGAGAACTTTGATCTTTAGAAAATGAGAGAGAATAGAGTGGCTTGATTCTTTGTAAAACTTGTATGAAAATAAATGATTCTAATTAATCACAAATAATAGAAAAAGGTTTATATAGAATACCCAAAAGTTGTAGCACTTGAAAACTGATTTTGAGAAGTGAAAAACGTATTTTAAAAATCAGTTCAGCAGTACTTAATCGATTAAGCAAGTCGTGTACTCGAGTAGTACTCGATTAAGTTAATCACTTAATCGATTAAGTTGGTACTGCACATGTTCAAAACTTGTTTTCTCAAAATCCAACCTTTCCTTTAAAACCTTTAAGCCACCTATTGATTCTAGGTTAAGTGAAAACTCAAATTATGATTAAATCATGACTTATGAATGAGATTCACTACCCTCTATAATAATCTACCCAAATAAAAAACCTATGAAGCTTGAGAGGCAAAAGATAAAAGAAATACAAATACACTCAAACTTAGGTCTTCATGAGCTTGCTTTCTCTCTTCTTCATTTGATGTTTGTTGTTGCTTGTTGAGCTTGAAACTTGATCAACACATGTAGCTTGTTCAAAAACACTTTGTCATTATCAAAACATTCATCATGTTCATCATGGAACTAACACTCATATGTCCATATCTCGCTAGGGATAGGACGAATCTCGATGCACGCTAGGTAGAAGTGTGCCATCACCTACACAGGGCACGGGAGTAAGCATAATATAATCACATAATCAAACAAGAATAATTCTAACATTCACAAGTATTCAAACACAAGTATACATGTAAATACATATCAGCACACCCAGTTTAACAAATTGTTAATCATTTATATTAGTGGCATGATGCATGCTTTCTATCTCACAATCGTGAGGCCTCCAATACTAATCAATCTCGGACGTCCATCCAATACACCAATGTGTTCCCAGAACACTAATATACGTTCCCAGAATGTATAGCAAACCATACTTGGAATATAAACAAGCACCACTCCCAGAGTGTGCATCACGTTCCCAGAACGCACCAAAGAAACCATGTCCCAGACACTGGCCACATTCCCAGAATGTGTCATCAAGTAGGTTGCATCAATTTGGTACTCCCAGAGTACCCTCCTCATGTTCCCAGAACATGAGAAACGATCCTTGCCAACCTATTTCATCACCTTTCACCATGCATGAATGCATATAATATTTTTCTCAATTTGGTTGGCCATTAATTGATGTCTCAATTTCCATTTTCAACACATAAAGCCTATAACATCATTAAGAGTTCCATATTTTCTTAGTAAAACAGCTTAACTTGAGGTTCTATGAATTATCTCATAAAGTCACACTTTAGTATTTAAGGTAATTAGATTAGTATTAAATTGAACAAAATTAATTAAAATAGCACAAGTAAGTTCAAGTTATAATTCAATTGATTTTTCACTGATGTCAGTCTCTAACCGGTTAAGACAGATTCTAATCGGTTAGAACCTGCAGCAAAACCAGAAATCCCTTAATGCTTGATACCAGTTTTAATTCCCAATCCAATCTAATACCCAAATAGGTTATGGATAACTCAAACACCTCAACTTAAGCTTGTTCTTATGTTAAGAGTCTCATAGAATCAATTCCAATTGGACATACTTTTCCAAAACCAAATCAATATCATCACTTTCATTAAGATATGGAACTCAATTACAAAACCTTAAGTCCATCAACATTCTCAGTTCATAACGAATAAATTACAGTTAAGTTTAATTGGAAGAGTTAATTGAAAATGTTGTAAAACCATTGATTAAATTTCTGAACTTCAATTTTTCATATCTGACAGATTCTAACTGGTTACTCAGCAGTTCTAACCGGTTAGAAACTGCAGAAACAACACATTGATTTAAGGTTTTGCATACCATTTCCCATTCCACTCATTTCCAATCAAATTCAACCATAAACAGAGCTTCAATTCCATAAAGTAGACATGTTCCAACACTTGATTACATCCAACATGTAACACTCTCACTTTTATTAGTTAATTTAGGATTTTTATAAAAATGGTAATTGAGAATTTCTTTTTAAATTAAAATACTTAAAAAATATTTTCCGGAAAAACGGACAGAGTTTCCCCTGTTTTTCGGACTTCCCAAAATTTTTCTTCTTAAAACCTGTCAGTCCAGAGTTGTTTAAAAACATAAACACAACAGTTTAATAAACAGATTAGATCCTAACGCCCAATTAGTACAAGTTTCAGGGCAAGCTACTAATTCATATTATAATTTACAAAAAGTCATCGTCCACTCAAAGTATTCAATATACATTCCACGTAGTGGAATGAAAATCCTGCTCGGCCGTATCCCATGTAAGCTCCACTTCCATACCTGCAAAAATATAGCAAGAAGGGTAGCATTACACAGAACTTAAAAAGATAAATCCTAAAAGAGACATAGCAAGAAACCAAGCCTACACAATTGTTAGCATCCTTTATTCATTTAATTCATGGTTCTCTTATCATTCTCTTATTTCCATTCTTTATCTGTTTTCCTTTCCATTACCATTCTCATTGCCCTTTCCCAATTTTATTTGTTTTTCCTTTATTCCCTTTTTCTTTTTCCTAAATCCTTTCCGTTACCTTATTCATTATTTATTCCCTTTAATTCCTTTATCAATTCCATTTTTACTTCCTTTATTCATTTTCTAATATGTGTAACCTCAAACAGAGATCTACACTTTCCATTGGGTGTAACCTCAAACAGAGATCTACACCATACTATCGTGTGTAACCCCAAACAGAGATCTACACACCGTGTATGCAACCACAAACAGTGATATGCAAACACTGTGTATGCAACCACAAACAGTGATCTGCATACGTGTATACAACCACAAACAGTGATCTGTATACACCCATCTCGTTTATGTAACCTCAAACAGAGATCTACATAAACTTCCCTTTACCTTTTTATTATTTGGCCACAGGGTCAATACAACCACCTGTGACGTGTACCATTTTATTAGGCCACAGGGTCAATACAACCACCTGCGCCGTGCCACAGGGTCAATACAACCACCTGCGACATTTACCATTTTATTAGGCCACAAGGTCAATACAACCACCTGCACCGTGCCACAGGGTCAATACAACCACAAGCGACATTTACCATTTTATTAGGCCACAGGGTCAATACAACCACCTGCGCCGTGCCACAGGGTCAATACAACCACCTGTGTCGTTTAACATTTATTTTATTTCTCATTATTAACTCGTCTTAGTCTTTTCCCTTTACTTTTAGTCCCTCAATTCTCTTTAATTCTTTTAATTACTTAACTCTTCCTTAACCCCTATTATCTGTTTACTTGACTTGTTCCTTTCCTTTATTTTTCGTATACTAAGTGTTTCTCTTTACCAATTATACTCTTGCTATTAATTAACATAACTACACTTGATCGCATACTTTGTATTCTAATCCTATTTACTAGTTCTTAGTTATTTCCCTGTTCTCTTTCTTTTCTTTTTCTTCTTCTCTTCCTTTCCCTTTTTTTTATTCTTTTCATTGATTATTCTAACTTTCATCTAACTCCACTCTATTTAACTACCATAATCGCATTCTCTCTATTTGTTTTGTCACCTTCTCACTAAATTCCTTTACCTATTACCCTCTTGTATTTGGAATTTAATCTATCATTTTCGTTTCGATTTCATTACTACCCGACCCTTTCTTAATTAAGTTTACTCTGTGCTTCCTTATTTCTTTCGTACTCTAACTCCTCTTTTTCCTCACCTTTCGTTTTAACTCATTCTACACCCTTCGCCTATTAGAAACACTCTATACTCTTTTACTCTCACGCTTCGCTAATTTCCCTTAACTAATTTCCCTCGATTTTATTTTGTGTTTTTCTACACTTTAATTCCATATTAACTATTTTAATACCCTATCACATCCATTCACTCCGGAACTCATTCTATGTATGTTCAACTTATTCCATTGTCAATTTAAATAAATCATTTATTTTTGTGGGGACTACCCTAAGGCTCATTAACTTAATCCTTAATTACCCTATTCTTAGTATAAACTCCTAGAATTCACTTTTTAAATAGAGGTAATACGACCCTTCTTACCTCGGGCTTTCTTTTTAAAAGAACCTGGGTTGTGGCTCGGTGTCGATGACGGCGTCGGTGTTTCTCCTCGTTAGTGAGAACGATCGCGGCTAGATCGAGGCCCAAGCTTCAAGCCTCGGAGTACCCCACACAAGCTCGGTGCAAATCACGATCGGTAACGACGCCGGTGAGATCCGATGGGAGGAGAGAGAGAGACCAAATAGAGGAAAGAGGGAGAGAGAGAGGGAGGGGACTCAAAATAAATAGGGAAAGAGAGAGGGAGGGGTGCTCATAGTGGTGGTGATGGGTGGTGGTTCGTGGTGGCTCCGGTGGTGGAGGTTTTGGAGGAGAGAGAGAAAGTGGGGAGAGAGAAGGAACCAAGAGGGAGAGGGGAGGGATAGAGAGTGGAAGAAGGAGGGAGGTCCATGGCGGTGTCGGCCTTGGAAGGTGGTGCCGGAGGTGGTCGCCGGCGGTGGAGGTTGCTGGTGGTGAAGGGAGGGAGAAAGGCTAGAGGGAGAATGAGGGAGAAGGGAGGGTTTGAGCACCACAAGTGGTGCTGCTGCGCCTCAAATAAGCGCACACGCGCCTGGGGCGTGGAGCCTCGTGCGCCCGGGGCGGGAAGGAGGGTCTGATGCGTCGCGCGCGCCTGGGGCGCGGCTACTCGCGCCTGGGGCGCGAGTCTGTTGACTCGGGGTTGACCGTACCATAACTCCTTCGTTCACCGTCGGATCTTGCTTAAATTTGACGAGCAACTTCCTAAAAATAATACCTTCATATCCAACGGTGGGAATTGTGTTGTGAATCTTAAATCTTTTATTTTGAATTTCCTAATGTCGGGTGTTTATAACACCGAAAAATCGATTTTTAACACTCGTTTGGTCTTCTTTAAATTTGCTTTTCGATGCCAATGCTCCTTAACTCCTTCATGGAACTCGAAGAATTCCTAATCCATCATTTTAAATCCCTTTTTTTGATAATCCTCACTTCCAAATCTTATTATTATTCTAATTATTATTAGAATTAAAATTCGGGATGTTACATTTCTCCCCCACTTATTTAGAATTTCGTCCCCGAAATTCCGTTCGATTCCTTAAATGGAGAATCATCCCATTGGTAAACTCCTGACTACGGTCTTCACTTCCCTTCGGTTTTTATTTCCCTTTGGTTTTTACCTACCGCTCCATATGTGGTTAGGGCCATGCCCATCTCAACATCTGTCGTCTAGCACCACGTAATATTCCTATTTACACAGGATCGTCAGTTTCCTTATTATTAAAGTTCCATCTCCCATTCCTTGGATTTAAATCCTCCCCTACTTAGCATCGACATACTTGATTATATCCATGCTAGGGGGGTATGCTCATTCGTTGCTCAGAATAGAGTACACCGGTTCCCGACCGGTATCCAAGGCTGAAAAGAGGACACATGTGTGACTGTCTATCGGTAGGCATTGAACTATGCTGGGCTTCTACGACTTGGCAAATTCTCACCTATGCATCGGAGATGCTTGAAGCTTGAAGAGAGTGAAGATGAAAAGAAGAAACATGAAGCACTCAAGAGTGAGTCTCATGGTTTCTGCAAGATGACCCAGGATGGACTAGATACGTGTCAAGCAAGAAGACAATGGAGATTATTCCCAGTGTGTGCATTTTCAGCAGAGAGTCGTCGAAGAATGCGTTTTCTATGGGTCTGCGGTTAATTGATTGGTCTCGGTCAACCGGGGTCCTATCAAATGCACAGGGTCCCAAAAGACTGCGATTATCTTTTGCGGTGTTCCGATGTAACGTCTTGATTGAGATTCCACTTCGTGACTTCACTTTTATCCCGTTCACCTTATACTTCTTCAAGTGAGTCTAGCAAAGTCACTCTTAAAATCAATCTTCACCGTGTTTGCATTCTACTTCGATGCTACTTCCTTCCCGTTCGTTTAGTAATTTCAATTCGATATAGGAATTCCTAAAGATTGATTACACTTGAGGGTCAAGGTCAAGGTCTAGTTGTTGTTTCTCAATTCGGTGTTGTTTTAGGAAGGTCTTGTTTTATCTCTAGTTTAATTGTCATTTGATTCTCCGCGAAGCGTTTGGATTGTCGCTAGGGTAGGATCCAATTTGAGTAGTTAAGTCTCCCCCACTTAGTATCAACTTACCTGATTATGCCGGTGCCAGGAAGCAGGGAATTGAACGTGTCGGCTCCTGATTGTCTTTCATACGACTTTCAATGAAGAGTGTAATAATCCAACAACAACAGAAAACGCAATCTTTGGGATTCACAAGGAATTTGCGCTTTCGCTTTAAGAAAATAGCCTAAGATTAGGCGATCCAAAGACTTTTCGCAGAATGTAGCAACGTTCAGTAGATTAGAGCGAGAAATCTTTGATTCGTGATCAAAAGTCGCTACTTCAAGGTAAAGTCAAACCAAGAAGGATGAGGAGGAAGAGTTCTACTTGCACGAACTGAGGTACTAACTCAGCCTTTCAGAATTACCATTAAAGTCTTAAACGATTTTTGATGGTCACGAATTGTGGTTGGCAGACATTCTTGACTTTTGAACGCTCTATTAAGCACTATTTTAGACCAATGACACTCAAGACATACCTTGGGTGTATGTCAGCAATCCCTTACAACCTATTTCAATTTGGATCTTAAGGAAAGCTTGAATGAATTTGATACAGAACAAGAAAGCTAATGAAATCTGACCTTCGTATCACCTTAAGACTTGCACTACTCTCGAAATCGAGATTCGTGTTGGGTGGACGACCCGTTGGTGGTCATTCATTCAATTTGTTTGGTCTCTGTGTAGAGACTTCAAGAGGTTACCAGTTAAGCTTTTCTAATGGATGGCCATTCAAGAACCTGAGTAAGATTCCCGATAAGACTTGGGTTACCTAAGTTTTAGTTTGGCTTTTTGATGGTTAGGGGTGGTTCTTATAGAGTTTATTAAATCCTTTCTAAGATAGGGTATTCGATTACGCTATTCTTAAATAGATAAGATGGTTTAAGGCTCTTATGCTTTGGTTTTGTTTTGGGCCTACTATCCGCTTCCGTTTAAGGAACATGGAAAGAACACCATTCGGGTTAGTTTCTTTGCTTCCAAAGGATCTACTCCCTTGGAGAGTTTCCATTTCTATTGTTTCAATTTCATTAAGAGGATTGCAATGATATCATCCGTTAATAGTTTCAAAGATTGAGGTGATCAATCTCAACCTCACATCTATCAACAGCGCACCATTGTCGGGTTCTTACTTTCACCGAAGACCATTGTTCAATTGTTCAATCTTGGTTGATCTCGGCGTGGATACTTGGTAAGGTTGTCAAGATTTGCTTTTCTCGCGAGCGACCGCTCAGGAATCTTGTTGGTAAGACTCCCAGTAGGTTTCGGACTGCCAAAGTCTGGTTTAGCTTTTCAGGGAAGCTGGAGATGATTTCTAGGGTGAGCTTGATTCCCTCAAGAACTTCGCATGAAGGATCCGAAGAAGGTACCATTCAAGTCGACTTACTTCCTTCTAATGGTGGTACTTCTCATGAAATCTTACGTCGGATTGGTTTTTGGTGCTACTTCAAAGTTTTCAATGACATTGACAATCGACAAGCGCGAAGATCAAGATGGTCGGTCTCAATCTCACATTTATCAATAGCAACATCATCGTCAGGTTTGTTGGCGATATCATCACTTAATAGTTGCAAGAGTAAGGATGACCAATCCTACCCTTACACACTATTAAACGACAACACCATCGAGGGATCCTGTTGAGTTTAAACTAACGTCCTATAGTCTATTGCTGTCACAACCTAATCCTGGAGAAGTTAGCAAGTGAACACATATATAAATAGGCAGTTATATATGTATCATATTCGCCTAACTTAGACACTTGACTATACATATCGATTACTCGCTTGGTGAGTAACCATCGGAGATGTGAGTCCACACTCCAAAGGCCGAGGAAAACTGCTCTGATACCAAAATGTAACACTCTCACTTTTATTAGTTAATTTAGGATTTTTATAAAAATGGTAATTGAAAATTTCTTTTTAAATTAAAATACTTAAAAAATATTTTCAGGAAAAACAGACAGAGTTTCCCCTGTTTTTCGGACTTCCCAAAAATTTTCTTCTTAAAACCTGTCAGTCCAGAGTTGTTTAAAAACATAAACACAGCAGTTTAATAAACAGATTAGATCCTAACGCCCAATTAGTACAAGTTTCAGGGCAAGCTACTAATTCATATTATAATTTACAAAAAGTCATCGTCCACTCAAAGTATTCAATATACATTCCACGTAGTGGAATGAAAATCCTGTTCGGCCGTATCCCATATAAGCTCCACTTCCATACCTGCAAAAATATAACAAGAAGGGTAGCATTACACAGAACTTAAAAAGATAAATCCTAAAAGAGACATAGCAATAAACCAAGCCTACACAATTGTTAGCATCATTTATTCATTTAATTCATGGTTCTCTTATCATTCTCTTATTTCCATTCTTTATCCGTTTTCCTTTCCATTACCATTCTCATTGCCCTTTTCCATTTTTATTTGTTTTTCCTTTATTCCCTTTTTCTTTTTCCTAAATCCTTTCCGTTACCTTATTCATTATTTATTTCCTTTAATTCCTTTATCAATTCCATTTTTACTTCCTTTATTCATTTTCTAATATGTGTAACCTCAAACAGAGATCTACACTTTCCATTGGGTGTAACCTCAAACAGAGATCTACACCATACTATTGAGTGTAACCCCAAACAGAGATCTACACACTGTGTATGCAACCACAAACAGTGATCTGCAAACACTGTGTACGCAACCACAAAGAGTGATCTGCATACGTGTATACAACCACAAACAGTGATCTGTATACACCCATCTCGTTTATGTAACCTCAAACAGAGATCTACATAAACTTCCCTTTACCTTTTTATTATTTGGCCACAAGGTCAATACAACCACCTGCGCCGTGCCACAGGGTCAATACAACCACCTGTGACGTGTACCATTTATTAGACCACAGGGTCAATACAACCACCTGCGCCGTGCCACAGGGTCAATACAACCACCTGTGACGTGTACCATTTTATTAGGCCACAGGGTCAATACAACCACCTGCACCGTGCCACAGGGTCAATACAACCACCTGCGACATTTACCATTTTATTAGGCCACAGGGTCAATACAACCACCTGCGCCGTGCCACAGGTCAATACAACCACCTGCGACATTTACCATTTTATTAGGCCACAGGGTCAATACAACCACCTGCGCCGTGCCACATGGTCAATACAACCACCTGTGTCGTTTAACATTTATTTTATTTCTCATTATTAACTCGTCTTAGTATTTTCCCTTTACTTTTAGTCCCTTAATTCTCTTTAATTCTTTTAATTTCTTAACTCTTCCTTAACCCCTATTATCTGTTTACTTGACTTGTTCCTTTCCTTTATTTTTCGTATACAAAGTGTTTCTCTTTACCAATTATACTCTTGCTATTAATTAACATAACTACACTTGATCGCATACTTTGTATTCTAATCCTCTTTACTAGTTCTTAGTTATTTCCCTGTTCTCTTTCTTTTCTTTTTCTTCTTCTCTTCCTTTCCCTTTTTTTTTATTCTTTTCGTTGATTATTCTAACTTTCATCTAACTCCACTCTATTTAACTACCATAATCGCATTCTCTCTATTTGTTTTGTCACCTTCTTGCTAAATTCCTTTACCTATTACCCTCTTGTATTTGGAATTTAATCTATCATTTTCGTTTCGATTTCATTACTACCCGACCCTTTCTTAATTAAGTTTACTCCATGCTTTCTTATTTCTTTCGTACTCTAACTCCTCTTTTTCCTCACCTTTCGTTTTAACTCATTCTACACCCTTCGCCTATTAGAAACACTCCATACTCTTTTACTCTCACGCTTCGCTAATTTCCCTTAACTAATTTTCCTCGATTTTATTTTGTGTTTTTCTACACTTTAATTCCATATTAACTATTTTAATACCCTATCACATCCATTCACTCCGGAACTCATTCTATGTATGTTCAACTTATTCCATTGTCAATTTAAATAAATCATTTATTTTTGTGGGGACTACCCTAAGGCTCATTAACTTAATCCTTAATTACCCTATTCTTAGTCACCACTATAAACTCCTAGAATTCACTTTTTAAATAGAGGTAATACGACACTTCTTACCTCGGGCTTTCTTTTTAAAAGAACCTGGGTTGTGGCTCGGTGTCGATGACGGCGTCTGTGTTGCTCCTCGTTAGTGAGAACGATCGCGGCTGGATCGAGGCCCAAGCTTCAAGCCTTGGAGTACCCCACACAAGCCCGGTGCGAATCACGATCCGTAACGATGCCGGTGAGATCCGGTGGGAGGAGAGAGAGAGACCAAATAGAGGAAAGAGGGAGAAAGAGAGGGGACTCAAAATCAATAGGGAAAGAGAGAGGGAGGGGTGCTCATAGTGGTGGTGATGGGTGGTGGTTCGTGGTGGCTCCGGTGGTGGAGGTTGTGGAGGAGAGAGAGAAAGTGGGGAGAGGGAAGGAACCAAGAGGGAGAGGGGAGGGATAGAGAGTGGAAGAAGGAGGGAGGTCCACGGCGGTGGCGGCCTTGGAAGGTGGTGCCGGCGGTGGAGGTTGCTGGTGGTGGAGGGAGGGAGAAAGGCTAGAGAGAGAATGAGGGAGAAGGGAGGGTTTGAGCACCACAAGTGGTGCTGCTGCGCCTCAAATAAGCGCACGCGCGCCTGGGGCGCGGTGCCTCGTGCGCCCGGGGCGGGAAGGAGGGTCTGATGCGTCGCGCGCGGCTACACGCGCCTGGGGCGCGAGTCTGTTGACTCGGGGTTGACCGTAGCATAACTCCTTCGTTCACCGTCGGATCTTGCTTAAATTTGACGAGCAACTTCCTAAAAATCATACCTTCATATCCAACGGTGGGAATTGTGTTGTGAGTCTTAAATCTTTTATTTTGAATTTCCTAATGTCGGGTGTTTATAACACCGAAAAATCGATTTTTAACACTCGTTTGGTCTTCTTTAAATTTGCTTTTAACACTCATTTTAAATCCTTTTTTGGATAATCATTACTTCCAAATCTTATTATTATTCTAATTATTTTTAGAATTAAAATTCGGGATGTTACACAGCACTCATGCATTTCAAATACACATATCAAATTGCATGAAAAAGGCATAAATGACAACTTAGCATACCAAATTCACATATACTGAAATTTAACACCAAATTAGCATACATTCAGCTTGCATTCATCAATTGAAACTGGCTCTAAGTCTTGGAACAAGTTAAATTGGCCTCTAAGCCTTTGTCCTCTAAAGCCTATGCCCTTTATGAGTCTCATGGTGACTCATACCTAAATCCTACTCATTATTCTCATTCTAGTGATTAATTAGCTTCTCCCTTACCTTAGAATCGTGCTTGATGAGTATCAACACAGGGACAGCAAGATCAACACAGAAAAACACCAAATTCACAAGCTCTGCTCTCATGCATGACAGTTTTGGTAAGGTTCAGAAATCAGAGTTTTTGACACATGAAAAGGAGAAACAAATTGGGGAAAATGGTTAGATTGTGTTCTAGGTAACATGCACGAACTATAGAAACAAGAATGGGACTCAAAGAGTGCATGTGCTCCCCAAAATCAGACCTCAAAGTGAGCTTCACGAATCTGATTCTGGTTTTTGACAGAATGAACACCTCCACTTCACAGCTTCATTTCTCCTTGCTCCCTCACTCTCAACTCACAATCTATATATCACTACAAAGCTTAAAGATGAAGCTTTGCAATGGTGTATTCTTTGTAACCTAACTCTACACACACACACAGAGAATCGAAGGGACGAAGTCTACTGCTTCAGAACAGAGAATCAACACCAACACTTGAACAAATGAGCCAAATTCCATCAAATTGATGTCTATTTATAAGCAATTCAGGGTTACATGCAAAGAGACGCGTGTTTCCCACTATGCATGAGAAGGATTCGTGGCAATTAACGAAGATTAATGGGTGATTACTCATCAAAAAACACTAACCCTAATTCTGGGTTCATCGTCTAACTGGTTACAGGGCACATCTAATCGGTTAGATACTGTGTAAAATTCAAAAATTCAGCTTTTAATTCCTTTCCCTCCAAAAACCTTTCTAATATTGTTATTAGGTCCTATTTCAAGGATTAAACTATAAAAATTATATTTTCACATAATTTACTAATTTAAAAATATTTATTAATTAAACACCCATTATTTATATAATTAAATAATTAAAAGAAAACCTCATAATTTGGAAAATAAACTTTTATTATTAATATAAATATACAAGGGACAAAATTAGGGGTGTTACACTACTCCCCCACTTAAAAGGAATTTCGTCCCCGAAATTCTACTTACAAAAACAACTCGGGATACTCTCTATGCATCTTCTCTTCTGATTCCCAAGTCGCTTTAGAAACTTCGTTGTTTTCCTAGATGACCTTAACCAGCGGAATCTCCTTTCCTCTGAGTTGCTTGAGTCTTCTATCTTCAATTCGGACAGGACGAGTCTCAAAGGTTAGGTTTTCTCGTAAGGTGAGATCATCAGGACGAATTTGAAGTACAACCGTTGGATCATGAACATACTTCTTGAGCTGAGACACATGGAAAACATTATGCAAGTTGGCTAAAGATGGAGGCAGGGCTATCTGATAAGCAACAGGACCAACTCGCTTAAGGATTTGATAAGGACCAATGAATTTTGGAGAAAGCTTTCGAGTCTTAAGAGCTCGACTGACACCTTTCATTGGAACTATTCAAAGAAAAACATGATCGCCTTCCGAAAACTCTAGAGGTCTTCTTCTTCGATCAGCATATCTCTTTTGGCGACTTTGTGCTATCTTCATTTTCTCCTGAATCATCTTGATCTTCTCAGTCGTCTGTTGCACAATTTCTGGCCCAATCATCACATTCTCCCCCACTTGAAACCAACATAACGGGGTTTGACACTTTCTACCATACAAAGCTTCAAACGGTGCCATTCCGATACTCGTATGATAACTGTTGTTTGTAGGTAAACTCTGTGAGCGATAAAATCTGATCCCAACTTCCATGTTCTTACAAAACACAGGCTCTTAAGATATCCTCTAGCGTCTAAATAGTTCTCTCAGTCTGGCCATTTGTTTGAGGATGATAAGCTGAACTGATCTTCAATCTTGTACCCAAGGCTTGATGTAAGCTTGACCAAAACTTTGACACAAACCTTGGATCTTGGTCTGACACAATACTTGAGGGTATGCCATGCAACCTAACAACCTCATTAATATAAATTCGAGTGAATCTTTCCAAATCATAGCCCATATTCACAGGAATGAAATGCGCCGACTTCGTCAAAAGATCCACAATCACCCAGATTGCATCATGATTTGCTGCTGTTCTTGGCAAACCAAATATGAAATCCATAGAGATGCTATCCCACTTCCACTGTGGAATATCTAAAGATTGCAGTTGTCCTCCAGGTTTCTGATGTTCTGCTTTGGCCTTTTGGCAAACAAAACACGAAACCACATACTCTGCTACATCTTTCTTTAGTCCAGACCACCAAAATAACCTCTTCAGATCTTGGTACATCTTGGTTGATCCTGGATGCATATTCATCCGGCTCTTATGTGCTTCGTCTAAGATCATTCTTCTAACTTCCGAATCTCTTGGCACACTGTAACATCCCTAGCAGGCAAATGGATTGCGACTATCCCCACATACCAACACGGGACTTTTAAGCGTGCTTTGTCCTCACTCGCATACTTTCCGGGAAAACTTCCCAGGAGGTCACCCATCCCAGAATTACCCCAAGTCAAGCACGCTTAACTATGGAGTTCTTATGCGATGGGATACCGAAAAGAAGATGCATCTTGTTGATATGGGTAGTACCAATCAATTTATTTAAGCCTTCCTGTACTATGTAGTCCCATACCTACACAGTCTCAGGATCACCCTCTCATTCCGGTGCGTCGGTTCATTCATGTATCCCTCCCTTAGAAGCCTGCAGGGAGCCGCTCCTTGTCCGTGCCTCTTGCACCGGCGATCACTCCTCGCCCTCATCAGCACGGGTCTTACATGCCCACCAACTTTCGCCTGGTTCATCCCCGAACCACACCGTACTGGGAGAGGAGCCGCTCTGATACCATTTGTAACATCCCTAGCAGGCAAATGGATTGCGACTATCCCCACATACCAACACGGGACTTTTAAGCGTGCTTTGTCCTCACTCGCATACTTTCCGGGAAAACTTCCCAGGAGGTCACCCATCCCAGAATTACCCCAAGTCATGCACGCTTAACTATGGAGTTCTTATGCGATGGGATACCGAAAAGAAGATGCATCTTGTTGATATGGGTAGTACCAATCAATTTATTTAAGCCTTCCTGTACTATGTAGTCCCATACCTACACAGTCTCAGGATCACCCTCTCATTCCGGTGCGTCGGTTCATTCATGTATCCCTCCCTTAGAAGCCTGCAAGGAGCCGCTCCTTGTCCGTGCCTCTTGCACCGGCGATCACTCCCCGCCCTCATCAGCCCGGGTCTTACACACACAAATTCTCGTCTTGAAACGAAGAATTCCATCTGCTCCAACACTATAGTTCAGTTCCTTTCCTTCAGTCATCAATCTCTTCTTCTCTTTCAACTCCTCATCTTCTGGTTGTAATTCACGAATCCGATTCAAGAATTCGTTGGTGATTTGCAACATTCCCAGTCTAATGCTAGATGGTTCCACTTGCATTACCAGACTTAGGTCTCTGAACTCCTCGATCAGAATAGCCTCCTTGACCATCATTGAGCTCACATGAATAACCTTTCTTCTCAAAGCGTCTGCAACTACGTTTGCTTTGCCAGGATGGTAATGGAGCTCAAAGTCATAATCTTTTATAAACTCCATCCATCGCCTTTGTCTCATATTCAACTCCTTTTGATTAAACAGGTACTTTAAACTCTTATGGTCACTGAACACCCGGAATGTAGTGCCATAGAGGTAGTGTCTCCAAATCTTCAAAGCAAACATGATTGCTTCTAACTCCAGGTCGTGTGTCGGGTAATTCACTTCATGAATCTTCAACTGTCGAGAAGCATATGCAACCACCTGACCTTCTTGCATTAAAACACTTCCCAAGCCTTGCTTTGATGCATCACAATACACCTCGAAACTTTTACCAGGGTCAGGCAAAATTAACACCGGAGATGATGTTAACCTTTTCTTTAACTCCTGGAAACTCCGTTCACACTTCTCATCCCATACGAACGGTTGATCCTTCCGAGTTAGCTTCATCAAGGGAAATGCGATTTTAGAGAAACCTTCTATAAATCGCCTATAATACCCAGACAGTCCTAAGAAACTTCTCACTTCAGTGACTGACGTAGGTTGACCCCACTACAACACAGAATCCACTTTGGTAGGGTCTACAGCAATTCCTTTCTTAGAAATCACATGTCCCAAAAACTTCACTTCCTCAAGCCAGAATTCACACTTAGCAAGCTTCGCATACAACTGCTTCTCCTTCAAGATGCTCAACACAATCTTGAGATGCTCGGCATGTTCCTCCAAACTCTTGGAATAGATCAGAATGTCATCTATAAACACCACCACAAACGAGTCCAAGTAAGGTCTGAAAATCCTGTTCATGTAGTCCATAAAGATAGCAGGAGCATTTGTCAAACCAAACGGCATCACCACATACTCATAATGCCCATATCAAGATCGGAATGCAGTCTTGGGAATATCCTCCTCCCTTATTCTGATTTGATGATACCCAGACCGTAAGTCGATCTTTGAGAATACTGAAGCTCCTCTAACTTGGTCCATAAGGTCATCAATTCTTGGCAAAGGATACTTATTCTTAATCGTGACCTTATTCAACTGCTTGTAATCCACACACATTCTCATACTTCCGTCTTTCTTTTTCACAAACAACAACGGGGCTCCCCACGGTGATACACTTGGTCTTATCATCTGCTTTTCCAACAACTCTTCTATTTGCTTCTTCATCTCAGCCATTTCCGGCGGTGCCATTCTATAAGGAGCAATAGAGATGGGACCAGCTCTAGAAACCAGATTGATTCCAAACTCAATCTCTCTCTTCGGAGGTAGACACGGTATCTCTTCTGAGAACACTTCTGGAAAGTCTTGCACAACAGGAATCTCTTCAAGACGCTTTCCTTCTCCTTCTTCCTTTCCCACTGCGGAGAACAAACACATGTATCCTTTGGGTCTAGGATTCTTATACAAGATTGTCTTTCTATCACAATCGATGGTCACTTGGTTCTTGCTCAACCAATCCATCCCCAAGATCACATCCAATTGTGACAGAGGAAAACAAATCAGGTCTACTTTAGAGACGCGGTCAAATACCTCAACACAACAATCTAAACAGACTTTAGAAACAAAGACAGGGAGTCCAGTAGGAGTTTCAACTCTCAGGCATTGGGATGAATCGGACATTACCAAGTCCAAACGATTCACACATTCATAGGAAATGAAAGAATGAGTAGCTCCAGAGTCGAACATAAACATGCAAGGTTGATTATTTAGCAAATATTTACCTTGCACGAGATCAGAGGATTTGTTGACTCCGACACCACTCAGGGTAAAAACTTTGCCTTGATTCACGGACTTGTTAGCGGATACTTGAGAATTAGCTTTTGCGGGCTCCTTGCAGTCACGAGCATAATGACCCGACTTGCCACAATTGAAACAACCACCTTGAGTCCAACAGATCTGTCCACGATGATGATGCTTGCACTTTGCACAGAAAGGGACATCATTCTGAGTGTTGTTCTTCCCACCAGCTACAGCTTTTCCTTTAGCTCCGTTGTGGTTGGTATATGGACCTTTGCTTCGGTGATCAAATCTTTTTCGCTTCTGAGACCCATAATTTTGTTGATTCCTATTGACTTGAATACTATGCTCCTCGGCCTTCTTGTCGTCTTCATACATCCGACACATATCAACGAGGGCAGGGAAACTCTGGATCTAAACACAGACTTCAACTCGGGTCTTAGACCGCCTTCAAACTTGATGCACTTACTACGCTCATCAGGATTGTTTTGGTAGTAAGGGGAATACTTCATCAGCTCTTCCAATTTAGCCGCATATTCACCGACACTCATGTCACCTTGCTTCAATTGCAGGAACTCAACCTCTTTCTTCCTCCTCAAATCCTTTGGGAAGTACTTATTACGAAACTTCTCGGTGAACACTCCCCAGTTGATTGGTCTTCCTTCATAGTTTAGGAGTTGAACGGTATGGTTCCACCAATTTTCAGCTTCACCCCCTAACATATAGACTGCATACGTCACCCTCTGAGTATCTGTGCAGCCCAAAGTTCTGAAGATCTTGTCTATCTCGTAGGTCCACTGGTTTGCCTCTTCCGGTTTGTATCCTCCCTCAAACCTTGGAGGTTTGCAGCTCCGAAATTCCGATAGAGTCTTAGCTTCCATCACTTCAACATTGCATTGTTGAGGTCGTTGTGCTTGTTGTTGTTGTTGTTGCTGCTGTTGTTGCATAGTTTCTAACACAGCAGTGATTCTTTCTAACATAGCGTTTGTATGATTACTACCTCTTGTTGCCATAGTAGACCTGCACTATGGACTTAGGGTCATGATAGGTCTATTAGAGAAGACACAACAACTAAATACCCTTAACTATGTTCAATCTTGATTGAACAACATACTAGGCCACATAGACAGGGCCATGAGGACTGGACCATTGCTCTGATACCACCAAAGGTGTGACGCTCTTGGATTAAAATACTTTATAAGAAAATATAGTTGAATATATATATATATATATTATGGACTTGATATTATTGGAAAAATAGGGTATAAAATTTTTCCTTTATATTTATTTTCAAACTAAACATTTCCTTTAAAAATATTTTGAATTCGGCATTGGAATTGTTATTATACCTTTTTTTAAAAAAACACTTGCTATTACCGAATTCGTTTGTTATTTATTAGAGTACGCGGAAAGAGTATAACTTTAGAAAATAATATAATCACTGGACATTATAAACATAAACCATATATATATATGTCATAAGTTCCACCAGAAACATCCATCATATCCCAAGTACAAAAACTGATACCCAAGTCCAGTGATCTAAGTCCCATAGCCAAGTATAAACCTAAACTGAAAGTAAAAACCAAAACCCTGAAGTCTCTTAAAAGATGTATACAATATACACATAATCAAAATAAAGACACTCCAGAGCTGGTCATCAAGTCCTCCAAGAACGCTCCACCATCACCATGATCTGCTACAGCTGCTACTACGACCCAAACCCACACTACTCACACTATGCCCATACCTAAGGGCCACCCATCCTCCTATCAGTAACATCCTCCTGCTCGACTGGCTCCTCGTCACTCTCACCCTCCACTGGATCCTCCTCTGCCTCATCCGTCGGAGTAGATACCCTACCACTGGGTACAGGATCTGCAACAGGCACAGTCCTCTCAGAGTCCGAAGAATCAGGTGAAGGAGTCCAACACGAACAACTCTAGCAGCAACGGGGTGAGAGCGAGTATAGGGACGAAAACGAAAAGTATGATAATGACGAACAGGTCGAGCAGGGGTGGTCCACTGTAAGAGTAAAAAGGAGGTACGTGCATAGTATAAATAAGGGGAATCCGAAATCGTCGAGGTCACACTCGGGCAAAGGGGTTGGGATGGTAGAGTGTGACCTCCACCTCTCCCTCAAAAGTAGCCCGATGCTCCTCAAAAGTGTCTCGGTATTGATGGAACACCACGATGTATTTTGGGGTTGTTGCAGCTGACGAGGGTGACCCCGGTCCTACGTACCCCCAGTGATAAGGGGATCAAGCCACACGTAGTTCTTGAGAGTAGGGATGAGAGAACATACCTTAGCCCCTATAGCATGACGATACTTATAGGGGAAGTTGTGTTGTGGTGCCTTATGGGCCTGTTCGGCCCAATAGGGCTGACGTGGCTCTTAGAGGATAAGAAGGATGAGTTATTCACCCTTATCCTATACTAGAGAGCTCATGCTCATCCTGTAGCGGTAGGATTTATTATTGGTTAACCCTACAAGCCCCCCAAGCTCGTATAGGCTCGAAGAGCCGGTGCTGAGCTTCTGAGAGTTGGTGGTGACATAAAACATTGTTTGCGGATGAGAACTTTTTATTTGGAGGAGTGTCATGGATGGTTGATTAGGACGTATAAGACTGTTCGCAGTCAAGGCCCTTAGTCGTGTATCGTCATGTACTGAGTTCAAAGTCGAATTGGACTATTGTTTTTAAAGTCACGATGCTTTTAAGGAGACATCCTTTTATGCGCTTGCCATGGTGAAAGCCGAAAGGCTTGTGCCAAGGTATGCTGGCACGACTCAAACTGTTATTTGAGTTCAAGGTGTGCCAAGATTATCACCAATTGGATCGTAACGTTTACGAGGGATTGTTGTCAGAATGACAACCTTAGCCGAGGTGTATTCCTCGATCCGCGATGTATTTGGCCAGATATGAGCCGAGAGGCTAAGCCAAGTTATCGGGTCGCAATCCTCGTTTTCACTTGTAGCCTCCCCGATCTGGCCGGCTAACCGAGATCGTGGGCAAGTGCGTAAGAACATGATCCAAAGTGAGTGAGTTTAACATATGTCCTTAATAAGGAAGGTAAATTATCAATTTGTTGCCTCATGGGACGTGGTGGTCCTCTTTGGCACGACATTTGATCTCGAGTAACTTATGTATCATATGATACCAGTATCAAGGTCGGCCAATGTCAGCTATGTATATGCCTCATCACATACTAGCCCCCTACTCGGTAAAGCCTGAAAAGGCTTGTGTCGAGTTCATAAGGTCTGTGAAACGCTCGGAACCAGTAGGGCTGACGTGGCTCTTAGAGGATAAGAAGGATGAGTTATTCACCCTTATCCTGTACTAGAGAGCTCATGCTCATTCTGTAGCGGTAGGATTTATTATTGGTTAACCCTACAAGCCCCCCAAGCTCGTATAGGCTCGAAGAGCCTGTGCTGAGCTTCTGAGAGTTGATGGTGACATAAAACATTGTTTGCGGATGAGAACTTTTTATTTGGAGGAGTGTCATGGATGGTTGATTAGGACGTATAAGACTGTTCGCAGTCAAGGCCCTTAGTCGTGTATCGTCATGTACTGAGTTCAAAGTCGAATTGGACTATTGTTTTTAAAGTCACGATGCTTTTAAGGAGACATCCTTTTATGCGCTTGCCATGGTGAAAGCCGAAAGGCTTGTGCCAAGGTATGCTGGCACGACTCAAACTGTTATTTGAGTTCAAGGTGTGCCAAGATTATCACCAATTGGATCGTAACGTTTACGAGGGATTGTTATCAGAATGACAACCTTAGCCGAGGTGTATTCCTCGATCCGCGATGTATTTGGCCAGATATGAGCCGAAAGGCTAAGCCAAGTTATCGGGTCGCAATCCTCGTTTTCACTTGTAGCCTCCCCGATCTGGCCGGCTAACCTAGATCGTGGGCAAGTGCGTAAGAACATGATCCAAAGTGAGTGAGTTTAACATATGTCCTTAATAAGGAAGGTAAATTATCAATTTGTTGCCTCATGGGACGTGGTGGTCCTCTTTGGCACGACATTTGATCTCGAGTAACTTATGTATCATATGATACCAGTATCAAGGTCGGCCAATGTCAGCTATGTATATGCCTCATCACATACTAGCCCCCTACTCGGTAAAGCCTGAAAAGGCTTGTGTCGAGTTCATAAGGTCTGTGAAACGCTCGGAACCAGTAGGGCTGACGTGGCTCTTAAAGGATAAGAAGGATGAGTTATTCACCCTTATCCTGTACTAGAGAGCTCATGCTCATCCTGTAGCGGTAGGATTTATTATTGGTTAACCCTACAGTGACCTCCACCTCTCCCTCAAAAGTAGCCCGACGCTCCTCATATGTCCATATCCCGCTAGGGATAGGACGGATCTCGATGCACGATAGGTAGAAGTGTGCCATCACCTACACAGGGCACGGGAGTAAGCATAATATAATCACATAATCAAACAAGAATAATTCTAACATTCACAAGTATTTAAACACAAGTATACATGCAAATACATATGAGCACACCCAGTTTAACAAATTGTTAATCTTTTATATTAGTGGCATGATGCATTCTTTCAATCTCACAATCCTGAGGCCTCCAATACTAATCAATCTCGGACGTCCATCCAATACACCAATGTGTTCCCAGAACACTAATATATGTTCCCAGAACGTATAGCAAACCATACTTGGAATATAAACTAGAACCACTCCCAGAGTGTGCATCACGTTCCCAGAACGCACCAAAGAAACCATGTCCCAGACACTGGCCACATTCCCAGAATGTGTCATCAAGTAGGTTGCATCAATTTGGTACTCCCAGAGTACCCTCCTCATGTTCCCAGAACATGACAAACGATCCTTGCCAACCTATTTCATCACCTTTCACCATGCATGTATGCATATAATATTTTTCTCAATTTGGTTGGCCATTAATTGATGTCTCAATTTCCATTTTCAACACATAAAGCCTATAACATCATTAAGAGTTCCATATTTTCTTAGTAAAACAGCTTAACTTGAGGTTCTATGAATTATCTCATAAAGTCACACTTTAGTATTTAAGGTAATTAGATTAGTATTAAATTGAACAAAATTAATTAAAATGGCACAAGTAAGTTCAAGTTATAATTCAATTGATTTTTCACTGCTGTCAGTCTCTAACCGGTTAAGACAGATTCTAACCGGTTAGAACCTGCAGCAAAACTAGAAATCCCTTAATGCTTGATACCATTTTTAATACCCAATCCAATCTAATACCCAAATAGGTTATGGATAACTCAAACACCTCAACTTAAGCTTGTTCTTATGTTAAGAGTCTCATAGAATCAATTCCAATTGGACATACTTTTCCAAAACCAAATCAATATCATCACTTTCATTAAGATATGGAACTCAATTACAAAACCTTAAGTCCATCAACATTCTTAGTTCATAACAGATAAATTACAGTTAAGTTTAATTGGAAGAGTTAATTGAAAATGTTGTAAAACCATTGATTAAATTTCTGAACTTCAATTTTTCATATCTGACATATTCTAATCGGTTACTCAACAGTTCTAACCGGTTAGAAACTCAAGAAACAGCACACTGATTTAAGGTTTTGCATACCATTTCCCATTCCACTCATTTCCAATCAAATTCAACCATAAACAGAGCTTCAATTCCATAAAGTAGACATGTTCCAACACTTGATTACATCCAACACTCATGCATTTCAAATACACATATCAAATTGCATGAAAAAGGCATAAATGACAACTTAGCATACCAAATTCACTTATACTGAAATTTAACACCAAATTAGCATACATTCAGCTTGCATTCATCAATTGAAACTTGCTCTAAGTCCTGGAAAAAGTTAAATTGGCCTCCAAGCCTTTGTCCTCTAAAGCCTATGCCCTTTATGAGTCTCATGGTGACTCATACCTAAATCCTACTCATTATTCTCATTCTAGTGATTAATTAGCTTCTCCCTTACCTTAGAGTCGTGCTTGATGAGTATCAACACAGGGATAGCAAGATCAACACAGAAAAACATCAAATTCACAAGCTCTGCTCTCATGCATGACAATTTTGGTAAGGTTCAGAAATCAGAGTTTTTGACACATGAAAAGGAGAAACAAATTGGGGAAAATGGTTAGATTGTGTTCTAGGTAACATGCACGAACTGTAGAAACAAGAATGGGACTCAAAGAGTGCATGTGCTCACCAAAATCAGACCTCAAAGTGAGCTTCACGAATCGGATTCTGGTTTTTGACAGAATGAACACCTCCACTTCACAGCTTGATTTCTCCTTGCTCCCTCACTCTCAACTCACAATCTATATATCACTGAAAAGCTTAAAGATGAATCTTTTCAATGGTGTATTGTTCGTAACCTAACTCTACACACACAGAGAGAATCGAAGGGACGAAATCTGTTGCTTCAGAACAGAGAATCAACACCAATATTTTCCTCCAAAAACCTTTCTAATATTGTTATTAGGTCCTATTTCAAGGATTAAACTATAAAAATTATATTTTCACATAATTTACTAATTTAAAAATATTTATTAATTAAACACCCATTATTTATATAATTAAACAATTAAAAGAAAACCTCATAATTTGGAAAATAAACTTTTATTATTAATATAAATATACAAGGGACAAAATTAGGGGTGTTACAGGATCGACTCCAAATAAATCATTGTTATCATCATTTCGACCCTTTCTATTCAGCCTTGTATCTACACTTATGTGCAAATATCTTGAGCAAAAAGTTAATGCTTTTTTAGCCAAATATCCCTCGGTTATAGAACCTTTTGGATAAGCTTTATTACGAACATAAGACTTAAGTTTGCATAAGTACCTTAATTTAACGGGACCATGCCTAATCTCACTTCATTTGCCAGGTGAATAGGAAAGTGAACCATTATGTCAAAAAAACAAGGAGGAAAAATCATCTCCAATTGACAAAATATTTCAGCAATATGTGCTTCTAAGTAATCCCAATCTTGCACGTTGATAACTTTTTGACAGAAAGTGTGAAAAAAGGATCCAAGACGAATTATGGGGTCAACCACCACATTAGGCATTGTGCTTATTGTTGCTATTTGCAATAAGTAATGTAACATGAAGTGTGCATCATGACTCTTGTAACTAGATATTTTCTTTTCACCACCATGCACACATTTTGATATATTTGATGCACTCCCATCCGACAATTTTGCATCCTTAAAAACACCACAAAAAATAGATTTCTATTCCAAACTCTGAAGTCATTGAGAAACATGCTTTTGCAAACTTCACATGACCTCCACCAATATCAAAAGGATGAAGATCCTTTCTAATTCCTATATCTTGCAAATAGTAAAAAGCCCTAACACGATCTTTTGTCTTGCCCAAGATATCAAAAAGAGTCGCAATGATGCTATAAAACACGTACTTTTCAATGTGCATTGCATCAAGGTTATGGAGTAAATATATTGAAGAGTTGCAATGATACTATCAAACACGTACTTTTCTGTTGAGAAAATGCCTAAGCATGGGTAGTTTTGATGATTACAAAGTGCAAGTGAAGGCAAAAGTCCACAACATTGAAGCTTAGACTCAAGTTAGTCAAAAAGGGATTCTTATAAACTTGTAATGTTAAATTTACTTATCTTTGAGTTCCTTAGGTGCTTAATGGTTAAGTCTAAGTTAGAATGAAGCTAAATCATAATCTAAAGAAAAATAGTATGAATGCTAAGTTAAATCAAAAGTGGGTGATTTTCAAAAAATAAAAGAAAGTGTTTTTCAAAATGAAAATGAAAAGAAAGTGTTTTTTTTCAAAATTAAAAGAAAGTGATTTTTCAAAAATAAAAATAAAAATTATTAAGAAAATATTTTTTAAAAATGTTTTTGAAGTCAAGAAAGTATTTTCAAATTAAAAAAAAAAAAGTGTATCTGATCAAATGTATCTGGATACATCTGAAAGTATCCGGATACATTTGAAAAGTATCCGGATACATCTGAAAGTATCTGGATACTTCTTTAAAACAACAGTCAAATTTTTGAAATCAAACACGATGTATCCGAATACTTTCAAAAGTATCCGGATACAAACAGTTAAAACTGTCATAAACATAGTCGTTTGCTGTCCCAACTGATATATATATGTTCCAAACGATTTCAAAACATGAGACAACGTTCTTACAACCTTCTAACACTTCTGAACTTTCTCCTAAACACGTTTTTACAGAATTCTCAAGTGTTATTCATGAATCAATTGCATTTTCACATATGATCAAGAAGAACATTCAAGTGTTGCATTGAATTTTCACAAATACCCACTTTGATATACACTTGCATTCATTCTCATTGATCTAGATTTTGATTCAGTACTAAAAGTGTTCTTAAGTAAGTTGCTAATCCACACAAGAAAGGTGCAAGTACCATTGATCTTCATTGGAGTTGTTCATCCACACAACGAGGTGTAAAGTGCCAACAACAAAACTTTGACAAACGCAAATTGGTGAAAGGTTTTCATCAAGTATACTTGAAGGTTTCAAGTGGAATTGAAGAAGGTTTCTTCAAGCACAAGGTTCGCTGTGGTTCGAGGAATTGTTTGCGAAGACACAAGTTCCAAAGAGGTTCTTTGGAGGGACAAGTCTAAGGGAAAGGTTTTCTCTTACACTACTTGTACTTACAATTCTTGTTCATAGTGAAGCAAATCTCCCATCTCAGAGATGGAGGACTGGATTAGCATTAGTGTTCGTTAACACACTAATGTGAACCAGGATAAAATCCTTGTGTTCGCTTCTCTTTCATTATCTCTTTACAATTCCGCGTGCTTAATTTTCATATATTTAAGTATATGCGTTTTATATGTTTTTACTCTGATTATTTTAAAGGCCTTAGTAAGCGATAAATTTTTAATTGGTGAAGATTCGTACTCTTCGCCTATTCACCTCCTTTATAGGGAATATTACTACCCGCTAGTTTTCCAACATTTTCAACTAAATTCTGTTGTACTAATTGATTGAAGCATTGAGGTTAAGGCCCTAATTTTAAGTTCCAGAATTAATGGTAGTGCAAGTTATGGTTCTAACAATCAGAACAATGGAACTAATTCTAACAATAATTCTCAAAGGAAAGGACGTTTCTCAAATAGAGAAAGAGGTAGAAGCTTAAACCAGTTAAGTTCAGAGAAACCTCATAATGCTAACAGGTTTTTTTTTATATTAAAAATATATTCCTTTATTTTTATTAAATTTTCAAAAAAATAATAAAACAAATCCTTTTTTTTAAAGGTTTTCTCTCTTCTCTCTCTTACGAAAACCCTAGGGTTTTCGTAGCCACAATTAATGGCAAAGAAAAGGGGGAGGCGACCAAAACAAACTCCGAGCACATCAAGGAAGGATGATAGCCCTAGGGAAATTAATGAATCTATTGTCATTGATTTCTCTAAATTGGATGATATTGATCTGGATAGTTTGCCTCATACACAGGTTGATAAGGTTTTAGAAATCATAGAAGAAATTCGGTTGAAACTTCAAGGGAAGGGCTGTGCGAGTCCTGGCGGTGCACCAATTGGTGCGGCGGCTGCAGAGATTGAGAACGCCTCTTGTAGGGTTAACCAATAATAAATCCTACCGCTACAGGATAAGCATGAGCTCTCTAGTACAGGATAAGGGTGAATAACTCATCCTTCTTATCCTCTAAGAGCCACGTCAGCCCTACTGGGCCGAAGAGGCCCATAAGGCACCACAACACAACTTCCCTATAAGTATCGCCATGCTATAGGGGCTAAGGTATGTTCTCTCATCCCTACTCTCAAGAACTACGTGTGGCTTGATCCCTTATCACTGGGGGTACGTAGGACCGGGGTCACCCTCGTCAGCTGCAACAACCCCAAACACACATCGCGGTGTTCCCTCAATACCGGGACACTACATTGGCGCCGTCTGTGGGAAACGGTAAACTCCGATTCCCATCCACAATTACAAAAAAAAAACATCAACAACAACGTGTTCTAGTTTTGAAAAAGAAAATGACGTTCTTGATGGTGGTGTTCTGGAAGATTTGCGCCGTCACCGCCAAGAACCTCGTTGCCGTCAGTGCTGTTCGTGGCTTGGAGTCCGCTGACGAGGCGGTTCGTCCTCATCACCCATCGCCGGAGCTGCTACATGCCGTATTTGACGCGCGACCGAGTCATGGCTGCCGGACTACTCGCGAATCTCATGGCTGCGTTTCCCCGGTGAGAACCCTTTATGGTTTCTTCGGGCTCCACGTTTCGCGAATCGGAGGTAACCCCTCGCCCGCCCCTTCGCCGTTAACGACACAGAAGCCACCATCAAGGAGGGTGGCGAGCAGCAACGTCACCAACGACGAAGAAGGAGCTGCATAGTTCATCAAGATTCGTGTCACAGCCTTTTCGCTTCGGTGCTATCAAAACCGCATCGTTCTCGGATTCCGTCATCAATCGCGATCTCACTCCTTCTACCGGGGAGTTTCGTCTCAATGCTGCGATCTCACTCCCTCTACAGTGGCCGTTCCTGACGCCATCGCAAACCGCAAACTCGGTACTGCTTCCGCTCTGTTGGTACGCCTCCGGTCTTCATGGTGCCTCCACTGACGCCGTCGCTTCCGTGGAAGCTGCGATCTCCGCCGCAAGGGAATCGCAGCGCCACCCCCTGTAGCACGCAGCAACATCTGCTGCATTAGGGTTCCCAAGACCTAATGGGCTGTATGGCCCAATTCAAACAAAAAAAAAAGGGCCTCAACAGGCCCTAAAAAAAAAGGGCCTCAACAGGCCCTAACAAAAAAAAATGTGGATGACAACAACAAAACAGGGAAGTAACTTTTTTATTCAATTGTCAATATCACTTATTAGCGCATGATTAATTTGATTACATGTCATTTATTAATTGCCAATATTTATTATTTAATGATTATAAATTGTTAACTTTGACAACAATAACAAATTAATTATTAATTTTGTGCACACATGCGAGGTACACGTATGATAGCCCGAGCCAGTGAGTAAACGGTCTAAATGGCCCAACCTATACGGGCTTATTTGATACGGGCTAAACATGCCCAAATTAATGAAGGTCAGGCTTCGATACTCAACAAAAGCTCATTTGGAAAGGATTGATAGAAGACTTTAAACCGACGCTCCTCACCTCACTAAATCAGGGAAGGAATTCTCGTTCCCATATTATTTTCCTATTTACTTGGCATTCTATGTGGTTACTTTGCACACATGTTGATATTAACTCAACTGACGCAATATTTCTGACATGTGCTTTTAATACTTAGTTCCTTATAAGTCCTTTACATGTCGCTTATTATTTGATATATATATCGCGCATTCTCATTTTTCATGAATTAATGCTTTCATCATTTGATTTGTTGTCATTAAATACTCTGGCATATTTATAAATGTCATTCATTACAATTATTGAGCGTGATATACCTGAAATCGTGCATCTTTTCATGGGCAATCCTGTCTGGTTGTACGATATTTAATTATTGTCTTTTCATGGGCAATCCTGTCTGGTTGCACGATATTTAATTATTGTCATTACTATGTTTATCACGTGTGATATTATTAAATCACACTACTCCTATTATGATATTTTATATCCACCTGCCAATAATTTTCATTATTGCAATTCCCTTATTATAAATTGTCAAACGACAACCGCTAAAATTAATTTTTCTGTACACATATACGAGGTACATGGTCCGAGCTACTAGACCACTAGACCACCCATTTCAAGATTTTCATCAATGGGCATATTATTTTCCGAGCTCTGTGAATAACGAAACAGGGTGATAACGGCAAGGACCCCTCGCGCCAAGTTTCCCTCTTTTACCTTGTCCCCGAGTATAGAGAGCCTCGTGCTCGGTTCCCCACTCCGAATACATGTGCCAATTTCGCGTGGACCCTCGACAGCGTCCCCCTATTGGTATCTCATACATTTAGGATAGTGGGAACCATGCATTACCTCGGCTTTATAAGACGACTGTGGAAAACTCGCACCATGTTCCCTAGCTAAGTCAACTGCTCGACGGAGCTCATTTGGAAAGGAATAACAAAAGACTTCAATCCAACATTCCTCACCTCAGCGATTCAGGTTCAAGAAAGGACGGTCGAACCTATCAAAATTCATGGATAGTCCCATAAAGACTAACAGGGAAAGATCTTTCTCATTACCCCATTAATATTATTTCAATTACATGGTTTAGTTGTCATATTCATTATTATTGAATCACTTACCACATGACATGTGTTATCTTAGATAATAATCGTAATTAACAGTGAATTAATTCATACTTCGCTAATTAATGTCATTACATATCATCTATTACTTGATATTCTAATCGTTGTTTTTGCCCATCATAAAAAGGTACAAACATAACGATCGGATCTGCCGAGCATGATGACCTATGTCAATTCGAGTCCGAGTATGACGACCCAACTTAATTCAAGTCCTTCACACCGGTTGTCGATCACTTTTTCCTTGGTTTGCGCACCATCGCGACCTTACCTATATGGAAGAACGGTCCGCAGTGCCAACACCTAGTGATCTAAGTCGGATCCCAGCATCTCCGAGGAACCACACAATGTTGATCCCACGCCCACAACTCGCAAATATTCAACCTTCGCTCAGCGTTCGCCTACACAGGTCCGAATCCGACAGTCTCTCAAAGAGGCTTGGATGAACACGGTCTAATTGGCGGAAAACAACTATCACACCTTAAAGGACCTCTTAACTCGGCACAAGCCTCTTCAGGCTTTATCGAGTATGGGGGGTGGTTATGCAATGGAGTAAGGAGCTTTATCTATCAGCTTGCCTTCGCCCTAATTACTTGGATTCAAGAGGGGTTCAACAATTGAAGTTGACTAAACAGTTCCTTGGCTTCTCTACTTGTTCTTGCTTCCTCGGCTTCATTCTTTCCCTTCTCGGCATCCTCGGCAGCTTCATCAGCTCGAAAAACTTTCGATGACTTCCACTCGAGTGACCTTATTCGGCCATGAAGCTTACTGCTCGGCGGATAAAATGGACTCAGTCTTGAAAGTAATTCGAGCCTCCAACTCTTCGGGTCGAGTGGCTATTCTCGAACACGATGTTCGCTGCTCGGCGGATAGAATGGACTCCGACTCTACAAAATAATCTGAGAAGAAATGTAAAGCCCTGAGCAGCAGATGCTCCGGCAATATTTGGGTGCCTTCGCACCACATCTTTAGAACCTCTCACCGAGCTTTCAAACCTATACTGAGTCCGAGGCCCACTTTGATCCCGAGCGTTTCACAGACCTTATGAACTCGACACAAGCCTTTTCAGGCTTTACCGAGTAGGGGACTAGTATGTGATGAGGCATATACATAGCTGACAGTGGCCGACCTTGATACTGGTATTATATGATGCATAAGTTATTCGAGATCAAATGTCGTGCCAAAGAGGACCACCACGTCCCATGAGGCACCAAATTGATCATTTACCGTCCTCATTAAGGACATATGTTGAACTCACTCCGGATCATGTTCTTACGCACTTGCCCACGATCTCGGTTAGCCGGCCAGATCGGCGAGGCTACAAGTCGAAACGAGGATTGCGACCCGATAGCTTGGCTTAGCCTCTCGGCTCAAAGCCTCTCGGCTCATATATGGCTCAATACATCGCGGATCGAGGAATACACCTCGGCTAAGGTCGTCATTCCGATAGCAATCCCTCGTAAACGTTACGGTCCAATTGGTGATAATCTTGGCCCACCTCGAACTCAAATAACAATTTGAGTCGTGCTAGCATACATTGGTACAAGCCTTTCGGCTTTCACCATGGCAAGCGCATAAAAGGATGACTCCTTAAAAATGACGTGACTTTTAAAACAATAGTCCAATTCGACTTTGACTACGCTCATAACTTCATCACCCTCATCTCGGAGCATCCCCAAATCCATTCTGGAACACCCCCCACGGGAACTCGGTTCGAGATGTACCTCACGGAGCTTGTACTCGGTTCGAGATGAGCCTCAACGAGCCTGTGCCGGCTCCCCCCGCGGGAACTCGGTTCGAGATAAGCCTCACCAAGCCTGTGGTGGATCCCCCCGCGGGAACTCGGTTCGAGATGTACCTCACCGAGCTTGTACTCGGTTCGAGATGAGCCTCACCGAGCCTGTGGCGGCTCCCCCCGCGGGAACTCGGTTCGAGATGAGCCTCACCGAGCCTGTGGCGGATCCCCCCGCAGGAACTCGGTTCGAGATGTTCCTCACCGAGCTTGTACTCGGTTCGAGATGTGCCTCACCGAGCCTGTGGCGGATCCCCCCGCGGGAACTCGGTTCGAGATGTACCTCACCGAGCTTGTAATCGGTTCGAGATGAGCCTCACCGAGCCTGTGGCGGCTCCCCCCGCTGGAACTCGGTTCGAGATGAGCCTCACCGAGCCTGTGGCGGATCCCCCCACGGGAACTCGGTTCGAGATGTTCCTCACCGAGCTTGTACTCGGTTCGAGATGTGCCTCACCGAGCCTGTGGCGGATCCCCCCGCGGGAACTCGGTTCGAGATCGGGGTACTCTTTCAATTTCATCATCCGAGCACAAAAGAGCACTATCAACCATCCGCAACACTCTTCCGAGCGGAAGACCACGCCTGCAAACAATGTTTTATGTTACCACCAACTCTCAGAAGCTCAACACAGGCTCTTTGAGCCTATACGAGCTTGGGGGGCTTGTAGGGTTAACCAATAATAAATCCTACCGCTACAGGATAAGCATGAGCTCTCTAGTACAGGATAAGGGTGAATAACTCATCCTTCTTATCCTCTAAGAGCCACGTCAGCCCTACTGGGCCGAAGAGGCCCATAAGGCACCACAACACAACTTCCCCTATAAGTATCGCCATGCTATAGGGGCTAAGGTATGTTCTCTCATCCCTACTCTCAAGAACTATGTGTGGCTTGATCCCTTATCACTGGGGGTTCGTAGGACCGGGGTCACCCTCGTCAGCTGCAACAACCCCAAACACACATCGTGGTGTTCCCTCAATACCGGGACACTACACCTCTGGTGCGGATGGCGTGACTGATGATGTGTTTGGTGCAGGGAGAGTGATGAGGTCTGGGTCTGATGCGATCAGCGCCAAGCATCAGGTGGAGGCGCGCGGATTGGCACATGCTGCGCGTTCTGGGTCTGCTTGGACTGATGCAACTGGCGCAATGGAACTGGCTGTGGCGCGTTTTGGTATGGCAGACCAGGTTGAGGTTGGTGTGGCACATGGAATGTAGATTAGGGTGGCTGAGGCTGCATAAGTTGGTGTTGATGAGGCAACACGTGTTGGTGTGGCTGTGGGTGCATCAAAATCAATTTCTGGTGCACATAAGGTGGATCCTGGTGTGTCAATGGTGCAAGACAAGGGCAAGAATGATGACATGAGGGTGCCTTCAATATGCGACAGTTTTGACATCAAGAAGCTCCGTAATGTTGGGGAGAAGCTTTCATATCATCAGCCAGAGGTAAAGGAGGGTATTGCTTTGGGAAAAATTGAGGATAGTGATGTTGTGAATGAGGTACAATATTGGCAGAATGCCCTTGTGTTTTATGTGTTGGGGTCACGACCTCCGTTTCCTGTGATTAATGGCTATATTAAGAAGGAATGGGGTCACCATGGAATTGATAAAGTCCTGATGAATAATGATGGGACTTTCATTGTTAGATTTAACACAATTGAGGCTAGGAACACAGTTTTGGAGATTGGTGTTTTTCATTTTGACAAGAAGCCTATGATCCTAGCTCCTTGGACTGGTAGACCTACTACAAGGACGTTCATTGATCGTGTGCCTATCTGGATCCAATTCCCGAATTTGAATTTGAAATACTGGGGAGCTACAGCATTGAGTAAAATTGCAAGTCTTTTAGGAACTTCGATCATGGTAGATCAGGTGACTCAACAAAGGAATCGTATTAATTATGCAAGAGTTCTTACAGAGGTAAATCCTACAATTTTACCTGATGAAGTTTATTTTGAAGATGAGAAATGTAATGTGATTAGCCAGAAGGTGGTCTATGAATGGAAGCCAACACTATGCACTAAATGTTCTATCTATGGGCATGATGCTGCAATCTGCCAGAAAGGAGTGAAGCAACAATGGGTTGTCAAGAACAAGCCTACACAAGAGGATGTGGATAAGATTGTTGAAAAGTTGAAGCTGAAAGATAACTTAGACAAGGGCATAATTCTAGAAGAAAATGTTGAGGCAGCCACTGAAGCTATTAAGGATATACTCTCTGAACCTGCTATTGAGGTTGTGAAAGAGGCTCAGCCTCATGCTGAGAGAACTCTTTCTAAGGCCCAGGATGAGGTTGGGAAAGAAGTGGATGACGAAGAAGGGTGGACGACGGTCACTCCAAGGAATAGAGGTAAATCTAAAACTGTAGTGTTGCATAAGGGGGAAACCTCTAGGCAATTATCTAATGGATAGAATAGCTGCATGGAACATTAGAGGGTTGAATCGCCCTCTAAAACAAAAAGTAGTTGTAGATTTTTATAATAAATATAGTGTAGGGTTGTTAGGAATTTTGGAGAATAAATTACGTGCATCATCTTTTAATGCTGTTAAGGATAAGATTGCTTCCGGTTGGGGTTCTTATTCCAATCATGATTTAACTCCGGTGGGGCGTATCTGGCTCATTTGGAGAATGGATATGTTCGATGTTAACATTATTAGCAGGTATGACCAGTATATTCTGTGTTATGTAACGGTTAGGCATACTAATGCAGCTTTCTTTGCCACCTTTGTGTATGCCTCTAATGATTATGAACACAGGAAGGAATTATGGAATGTTTTTAAAGGAATGCATTCGCTTGTTCGAATCCCTTGGATTGTGTTGGGGGATTTTAACACATTCCTTTCTGATAATGAGAAGCTTGGTGGCGTGCCGGTTGATGTTTCTTTATTAGCTGATTTTAATGATTGTGTGCATACATGTCAACTAATTGATATGAGGTATAGGGGTTGTTACTATACTTGGTGTAACAAACAGGATCAGCAGGATAGAATCTATTGTAAGCTTGATCGTGCGCTTGTGAATGATTATTGGTGTGTCCAATGGCCGAATGCAGAAACTGAGTTTGTTGTTCCAGGGGTGTCTGATCATTCCCCTATTCTTATTCATTGGGGTTTGGGAGTGCAACAGAGAAGGTCTACTTTCAAGTTCTTCAATATGTGGGCAGATCACAGTTTTTTTGAGCAGATTGTTCAGGCAGTGTGGTCTATGCAGTGTGATGGTTGTTTTATGTACAAGGTGTGTAGCAAGCTTCGCCTCATGAGGAAGCCTCTTTCCAATCTTAACAAGGAAGCTTTTGCTAATATTGATAAGCGGGAGATGGATCTGAGAGATAGGTTGCATTGCATTCAAACATAATTGATGTCTAGGCCTTTGGATGTGACTTTGCAGGCGGAAGAAAAAGATATTCTTATGCAGTATCAGGTGGTGAGTCAGGCAGCTTTTTCCTATCTCAGGTAGAAGGCAAAGTTGACTTGGCTGAATGATGGTGACCTGAACTCTAGATTTTTTCATGCTTCTATCAGGCAAAGACAGTATAGGAACAGGATTTTGAGAATTGTTAATGATCAGGGTGTTGAGCTGACTAACCAGGATGGTATTTGTAATGCTTTCGTGGACTATTACAGAACCCTTTTTACGGCTGACCATGGTGGTTGGGCATTGGATCAGGATGTTATCAGGGGTGGTCCTATTTTAAACAGGGATCAGCAAGTGAGTCTTATCAGGCCAGTCACAAATGATGAGGTTAAGGCAGCTATGTTTTCTATTCATCAGGATAAGTCACCTGGCCCGGATGGTTATGGTTCAGGTTTTTTCAAGAAAGCATGGGGGAGTGTGGGTGATGACATCAGTGCAGCAGTTAAGGAGTTCTTTCATTTAGGAAGAATTTTGAGGGAGATTAACCAGACTAATTTGGTTATGATTCCTAAGGTTGACTGTCCTTGCAATATTAAGGAATTTAGGCCTATAGCATGTTATAATTTTATTTATAAATGCATTACTAAGATTCTTTGTATGAGGCTTAATTGTGTTCTTCCTATTATTGTTCAGGATAAACAGACAGCTTTTGTAAAGGATAAGAGCATTGTGAATAATATCCCTATCACTCAGGACTTGCTCAGGCTGTATGGGAGGAGGAGGACATCTCCTAGATGTTTAATGAAGATTGATATCAGGGAGGCTTATGATACTTTGAGCTGGAGGTTTATTGAACAAATGCTTGTTGCTTACAGGTTTCCTGAGAAGTTTATTGGGTGGATAATGGCTTGCATAACAACTGTGACATATTCTATTGTGTTGAATGGCCAGCAGTCAAGTTCTTTTACAGGTTCTAGAGGAATTAGACAGGGTGATCCTGTGTCACCGCTTATATTTGTCCTGTCTAAGGAAATTTTGACTAGATTTTTGCAGCATGCCTCTTGTAATAGGAATTTCAGGTTTCATCCTTTATGTAAAGAGTTGAGACTTGTTAATTTAGCTTTTGCTGATGATTTGATGATTTTTTGTAAGGGGCATCCTGTGAGTGTTAACATCCTGATGCAGGCTTTTCATAAGTTTTCTAATATGTCTGGCCTGTGTAACATCCTAACTTTTATACTTTAAAATACATTGCTTAAATTAATGATTTAATATTAAAATGCTTGGGGTTTATAAAAATTTTGACAGAGTTTACTTTAAAATATGGGCTTACCCCAAGTTAGGTTTTACCTGTCAGTTCAGAATAGTTTATTTAAACAAAACTATAATTATAATGTAGTGGTTGTGACACACTATAGAATTCATTTAGAAGAGGATATTTGTATATCCTTCACAACCACTATTCATTCAATGAAATTAACAATTCTTATTAAGTCCTTTACAATTACAAATAAATGTATTCTTAATTTGTAATAAACAATTCAGACTTAAATACAATTTTAGTTAATGAAAACGTTTTACATTACAGAATCCTAGAATGATTGCAATAATAAAAATGAGACCAAGGAGGTCACAACAATAATATACTGTCTTAAAGTGAGAGTATACCTTCTCGGCGTGGAAGCTATGAACGTCTTTCTCCAATGGTACCTAAAATGGTCAACTTAAGGGGTGAGTAATTTGAATAGTAATTAAGGAAAACACTTAAAATAGCAGTAATAGGACATAACTAGACATATCTAAACACATTTCATCATATTCATATTATCCTATTCAACAATGACAATCCTATATCTTATCACTTAACCAATCCACACTATTCACATTTCCTTAAACAATAACAATAACAATGCTTTACGATGCTTTTATGCTCAAACATATGAACAATGCATGTAACTTTATAGCATTGTGGTTTAATTCCTGAATCCAATGTAACACTGTAACCATTAACTGTATCCACTTTAACACTTTAACAATTCATTGGATTCAGTGAATTAAACCCATTTCTATAACAATGAATGCACTTCTCCATTTCCAATAACAATAACACTTTTCCTCACAACACTACACCCTCCACTCTGGGGAAAACCGACTAGGAGTAAGCATTTCCCAACCCCTGTTTGGATGCTTCACACCCTCTAGGAATGTCGCTCATCCGCTTGCACAGTACGTAACACTCCTCAAGGGTAGTGTACTACGTACAATTTGGATTGATTCGCCCAAATTGGCTCTAGCAAAAATCACCCTCACTGGCCACGAAAAGCCAAAGTAACTGACAGAGTTATTATGTTTGCATAAAACCAATCCCCGACACGGGTTGCGAACCCGGCCCTTTGGAAGATCAAAGTTTTCCATAATAATTCTCGGCGATTGTTTTAATAGCACAATCTAGTTACTTTTGCCTTCACGAATAGAAACGTAAGTTTTCCCCGTTACACCTAAGGTCCACCTTACTCCTTTAATGCACGTGTTTCTAGTTCATTTTATATTGTTTTTGATAATCAAACCTTTATCACTTTATATCCAATTGGGTTGGGTTCTCTAACTTAGGATTTATGGCCATACTTTATATATATACAATAACAATCACACGTAACAACAATAGCAACCATGGCCATATCATTCAGTCTATCAATTAATTCTATAACAATTATAACAGTCCATTACTAACATAATCTCTAAATTCATCACATATACTTTTATATTCAATCATAATAGGATCAACATACACATATAAAAATACATCTAATTATGACTCTATTACTATCATTAAGTCCTTTCCCTAATGAAAACCAAAGTACTCCCCCTTACCTTTAAGAGAGAGAAAGAGAGAGATTGGGGTTTTCTCCAAACCCACTCACCAAGCTCCAATCCTTAGCTCCTTGCCTCCTATTCCATGCTCTTATACCCGATCTATGATTCCTTGAAGGATTGGAAGGCTCTGTGATTAAGATTGGGAAAGTTAGGGTTTGGGTTCCCAATTTGGGGATTTGAGAGAAAGTGATGGAAACATGAGATTTGGGAGGAGAACTACATCAATAAGTGATGAGTGTAACACCCCAATTTGGACTTAGAATTTTCACTAAAAATTTGCGCCTCTTTTTTTTTTATAACATCATCAAAATCAATTCAGTTTAATTCTTTTACAAAAAGGTTTTCATAAATATAATTTGATTCATTTGGTTTAAAAAAAATGTTTTGGTACTTAGACTCGCGTCATAAAATTCCATTTCCAAAGAGAGATGTTACCATCCAACACATTTCCAAAAACTCATTTTCTCAAGGTCATATTTAGTCGATGGTTAACTTGCGGAAAAATAGTTTAATTACTTTATGAACATGATATATAACAAAAGAAACTTCTTTTATTCCATTTTAAAGAATCATTTATTACAACAGGGGTTACATTCGGGATAGAGTAATCATGTCCTACCCATCTAGAGATGGAATACAAAAACAAAGACTATACTAACTTAGACTACTAATCTTCATTGCTATCCTCCATCACAAGTATCTGAAAGATTCCTCGGCTTGCTGCTTTTGCATCCTCCTCATAAATATACTTCATCTCACGATCATTTTTTAACTTAAGCAACCATCACTTGAAATGCTACATGATCTGACATCTGTGAACATTGTCCCCAATGTCCACAGGGAAAGGAAAGAAGAGAGAGAGTCAACGATCCGGACGGAATGTTCGTCGACGGCATGGTCTTAATCCAAGGAATCACATTAGAACTTACACACATACAACTTTAACAAAGCATAAGCTTTACATTATAACATTATCCCATTAACACCTCATAGTATCATGTGTTCACCATAGTCATAACATTACCACGTTATCCTTATCATATCATCAAAATTTAATCTCATTATTCAAGTGTTCCATACTCATAACTTTCCACTAAGTCTTTTCACAACCATCAATGATTTAGGGAGGAAAATCATTGAGGTAAGGGTAGATTAGCACACACGATATATCTCCTCCTTCAATATCCAACCACAACCTAGTTCGGAAAGCAGATGGGACGCACAAGAATCCTAACCACACAGGCATCGAAGTCAAAGGGTACGTACCAGCTGAAACCACGCATGTTGGCCAGCAAACAAAACATAGTAAACAACTTGAGATCCGCCATGTTGGAACCATCAATATGGCCAACCTCCATGATCATCGTAAGAAAATCAGTGACTTTTAGCCTTGTTTGGATTCCCTCTACACCATCTAAGATTTGCTCAAGGGGGCGACAGCTCTATCCCTAGTTGTACGTGCAGTCCTCGCTACGATCAACGCCCAGCAGGTGACCTTGATCATTGTAACATCGTACCGCCTAGGGAAGCACTCATAGGCTTCTTGACGAGTCACCTTCATCGCCCTCCCCTATCACAATCACCACTTTGAGGGATGCACGACCTCCAAGTATACGGTATCTTTCCTCTCCACTACTTCTCTCTCAACGTAGTTAGAAAGGATTTGGACCTAAAGTCTTTTAAGTCTTTTATATCTTTTCTTAATCCTAAGTTTTGGTCGACCCATTCTAAGCCTCGCTTCTAACGGGCCTCGACCTCTAAGGGTAACAGCAAACACCTCCCTACAGTACAGTGGATTCCACAAGACATGAAACCACGGCAAAATCATTCACGTGGCCAGTCACTTAAGGGGATATAATAAAGTCATTGTGCCGCTTGCACCATCACTGTACACTAACAACGATCATCAAATTTCCACAAGATTCAAAGAATCATTTCTCATAATTTCTTTTCATAGGAACAACAATTCAATATACATTGAGCATCCCTCCTTAGGATAAATTATTATTTCAAAAATAATCCCAACATATTTATGATCTCATCACAATCATTTTATCATTTCCAAAATCATTAAGGCAATATACCATATACAACTTCAGAATATACAACATGATATATCAATTATTAACAGACATAATATTGAGGAATCGTATTTTTCGTAAGGACGGCGGAACACACACACATTTGCCGTCTTACTACTCAACCTATAGATTCCTAGTTCCGAATTTGAGATGATACGGAACGCCCTAATGCTACCTCAGTGCCATTATGTCTTAGGAAGGTTGCTGTCTCACCTGGGATCCATGCTTACTCTGTTTTCAACCTTTGCGTTCACAACTCTAGCAGCTCGTTCACTTATAATTCCCTTTATTTCTTAAACGAGGAACGACATACAATCAATATCAAGCAAGTACCTTATACTATCTATTCACTAATGTAAGGACTAAACCCGAAGTACCAAAGTGCCTTAAAACAGAAATCCTTTTTAAAGCAGAAATCCCTTTTAAAAAAAAGAAATCCTTTTTAAGGGCATAGCTTAAAACAATTCTTTTTTAAAATCAAGAAATCCTTTTTACAAGGCATAATTAAAAACTCACTCCAATACTTTGAAGACTATTTAGAGTACATTTTCATTTCCACAAAAACCATACTATAATGCTTATATAACAACTACCACCTTCACACACTTATACATAAACAAACACTCAAACATATTTTTACATTTTGACTAACATAGATGTCCTAATTCTTATAATACTTCAAAAGACAATTCAAACATTATAAAAGCCATACATGAATTATTTTAGTCCTTATAGTTACACCTAAATTACTTAGAGATAGAAAAGCATTTATCAATATACAAACTCTTTTATACCAGTAAAATTAACAACATGATACTCATACCCCAATATATACACACACGCACATTAATTCAAAATCATTTTTAGAATTACTTAAATCAATTTATCAGAGTTGTACAGTACTCACATACAAACTTTAAACTCATTTTTCTCTTAAACTATAACTCTAAAATTTAATCTACTTTTTCCTATACATCACATACAAGTCCTATTATCTATTTGACATTTAAATATTATATATTCACATTCAAAACAATTATGGACAGCAAGGAAAAATAGAGTAGTATTAATTCAAGATTACCCTAAAAAGCATCTTTTTCAATTTATTACTAAAGGATACATACACTAAGGTCTAAGAGTATGGTTAAACTAAATAAAATAATATTTTTAATTTATAAAACAATTCTGGACAGTAGCCTAATTACTTTAATAAAAATCATTCTTCACATTTTTATACAAGCACAAACAACATTTCATTTAAACACATATACAACCTTTCTTATACATATTCTAAGATTACTTTTAAAATCTACTTTTTAATCCTAAATACTTATACTACAAGATTAGCATGAAATTTACATATTTAATCATTCAAGAACAAGTCATAACATCAATGCCACACATTTCACATTTTTGGACAGCATGCATACTCAAACTTAAAAATTCATTTTCTCTTAAACAGAAAGTCGAAAACACATGCCGTTTTTTCCTAAATTCTTATTACAACTTCTACTATAATAAAATGACCACAATTAAGCTAAATAAAATATTTGCATCTGCTGTACAGTCACTGAAAAAGTTGCATTAATTCAAGAAGTTCAAGTAAAACAATCCACAACAATTATACACAATTCCTACTTATGCCAAAGACTTTAAAATACTATTATTTCTAGTAAAATATTACTTTTTCATTAATTATAAATTCTGGACAGAAACTTAATATTTTTTTTTGTAAATCACTTTAATCAATCAAAACTACTCATTTCTATTTGTTTCTACATTATATTTGCACATACAAACTAAGTACTAATACTCTTACAAATAATCATTTGGGGTCTTGACTAATTAATTTTCCAGAATAAAAATTAAATTTCCAGAATTAAAATTAAATTTTCAGAATTAATTTTTTCCATAAAAACATGTAATTCATTCCATAGACATACTAAAACAATCATCAAATCAATTAGAAAAATTCAATTAACTTAATTTCTTTTCTCCTAAAATTCAACCAGCACTTAGAAAATTAGGAAAAGCATTTTTAATTCTTAAAACATCTATATAATATAATTACATCACTTTATATACTTAAAATAAGAGTTTTAACTATTTACAAAATATAAAATAGATCTCTTTAAGGAAGAACTCACATTTTCCAGTAAATAACATCTTCAATCACATCAACCACTTACTCATATAATCATCCAAAAATACATGCTCTTATAAATTTATAACAACTACCATTTGGTTCTATTTCTTTTCAACAATAAGCTACAATTTAATTACACATCAAATAACAAACAAATTACAAAAATTATTTTAAAGAAAAGACCATAGGCCTCACAGCCTATTATATTTTTTTATATTTCCAGAAAATTTCATTTTTGTTTATTATCCTAATTCATTGTTCGTATTTAACTTAAATCCAAACAAAGAGAGAATCAAATACAATCAAACAATAAAAATTAAATAAAATTTCCATAAAATACAATTTCCTACACTTTAAGAATACCAAAAATTTCCAGAATTATTTTATTTCCCAAAAATTATTTTTAGTTCCCTTTTTCACAAATCATTTTCATTTCATTTTACTTTAAGGAAAACACTTATTTGTTTTTTATTCTCAAATATACATGAAATAACAACAATTACCATATAATATAAATATATATATATATATATATAATTACACAGGTCCAGAATCAGAAAATAAAAATAAAATCCATTTTAATTCTCTTATTTATTTTCATTCTCTTTTATTTTATTAAACAACTATACAATTCATATATCAAAATGCACAAATCAACCATCAATTCTTCTAATATATGCCACGGCCTATATATATATATACATATACCAGAAATTATATTTTCCATTGTTATTTACTTATTTCTTATTTATTCCTTAATACAAAGAAACAAAAACAATTAAAAGACAAAGAATAAAAACTTATTTGTTCATACAAAATTTTCTATAATTCATATGATCTAAGAAATACAATAAACCCAGAAATTAAATTAATCATACTAATCAAAATTTCAGTCATCTTAAGAATTAAAGAAAAGGGGAGATAAATCCCTTTAAACACCCTTTTTGTGTCCCTTTTCTCATCCTTAATTCATATGACTCAAGAACAATATCACATATTCAATAATAACTTTAAAATGAAAAGGAAAATTTAGAACTTAGCTATAGAAGAATTTAGAAGTTTTTACTCAACAATAATAAAAACAAAACAACTTAAAAAGAGATTAAATAAATAAGTGATTTTGGGTTACCTCTACTCCTTAAGCTTTAAAGAAAACTTCAAGTGACAAAGCAAATCCTCCCTCCTTCCTAAGCCAATTCGTCCCTCTCTCTCTCTACTTCTTCTTAGGATTTTTTTTTCAAAGTGTTTGTAATGTGTGTGAAGAGATGGTGAAACTAAGTACCTATTTATAGATGAAGTGAGAAATGTATTCTCCCCCCATTTTGCTGCTGAAATACGTCCCCCCCCCCCCCCCATCTCAATATAAGTCAGCAAATTTAATTCACTCTCTTTGGAACATGCATGAGTATTAATGTGACTTTTTGTAACTCCTAAAGCTTTAACTCAAAAGATGCTCCCACTAATTTTCAGAAAATACATCCCCCCCTCTCCCTCTTGATTTGGACAGCACTTATAAAAAAAAAGGAAGAGAAAATTTTCCATTGGTTCCTTTTGGAGGTGCCTTCACTATTAACCAATCATATTAAACTATTATTTTAAATAAATAAAAAAAAATTAAGAAAATACTTAGATAGGGACTGTGCAGTCAAACATCACTAAGATAAATATTTAAATATACCAATAAAAATATTTTATAGTCCATTAAATTATTTTACGCCCCAAAATAATTTTTTTAATTAAAATTACCAAAATTCGATTTTCTACCTTCTGTACAGTATTTTTGTAAATTCCAAAATAAAAATTCCATTTTCACATATTCAGATACTATATTTCAATACGATCATTTTCATGAAAAGTTTATAATTTTTGGACTTACGGTTTGAAAGTTATGAATTTTTGAAGTCCTAAGATCATTTCATTCAAAAATGCAATTCATAAGCTTTTGTAAATAAGAAAATACGAAAATATATTTTATTTGAATAGTATTCCAATATAAAACCTCATAAAATATTTTGTTTTCAAAATAAAATACACTTGAGTCAAAGGATCATTTAATGCATTAAAATCACAGCTTTTCTCTTAATATTCAAAAATTCGTTCAGTACTGTAGCAGTGATAAAATTTCGAAAGTACCAAAATAAAAATCAAAGCCTTATATTTTCATAATCTATGTTTCGATACGGTCGTTTTGACATATCATTTGTAATTTTTCGACGTACGGTTTAAAAGATATGGATTTTCTAAGTTAAAACACTATAACTTGAAAAATGCACATTTCTATCAAAACACTAATAAAATTACCTCAAAATTATTTTTATAAGATAAAAATATATTTACTTAATTATTTCTATCCCAAAAATAATTTTCTTATAAAAATTTATAATTATATGCATATATATATGTATTAACGCCACACATATATAATTATATAACCAAAACCAATTTTTAATAACAAATACCATTAAATTATTCTTAAAATAAATATCACCAAATAAAATAAAAGCAAAAATATAAATATTATAATTTAAATAAATTGGGTAAAATTGCGGGTCTTACAATGAGGAGATGATTTCTAGTGTGGATTTGATTTATTTGGCTTTGATTTGGTGTTATTTTGAGTGATTGAAGCATGAGAGAAAGAGAGAAGAAGAGAGGGCTTCGTAGAGAGAGAAAGAGTCGAGTAGAGGAGAGAGAAACTTATGGAAAAAGTGAAGGAAAAGCGTGTTTTTAATCAGATTTGGCAGGAGGTAATCGATTACTTCTTATGAATAATCGATTACTTCTTCAATGCAACAACCTAGTACAAAATCCTGAGACCAAATAATCGATTAAGACCTTCAAAATAATCGATTATTTCACTGAAATCACAAGGTAATCGATTACTTCACCCAAGTAATCGATTACTTTGCTGCAACACTTTGTGTGATTTCACCTGAGAGCAAGTAATCGATTAAACCCATCATGGTAATCGATTACTTGATGCAAAATACCATTTTGATGACTTTCTAACCCTATTTCATTCCCTTAGGCTCCTATACTCATCTAGGATTGGATTACTACACAAAACCTTATTCCTATACTATTTAAACTCATTCCAATCTAGTTCTACCTCGTATCGTTTTACTCTTAACTCAAATCTACACTTTAAACACTTAAACACATACTAATTTACGTCTAATCGCTATTCTAAACGGACATCGGAAATTGGGGATGTTACAATACTCCTCCACTTATAGGAATTTCGTCCCCGAAATTCGACTGAGTTCTAAAAAATAAAAGAGATTTAGAGCTATATGCTCTAATCACAAAATGAATCCTATCTTAGACAATGGAAAGATTTATGATTTTGGGGATACGCTCCCCCACTTATAACACAACTTAGGTGGGGTTTCACTAACATACTTGCTCTACCACTAATAAGACTACTTCTGACAAGAAGTTCTATGACCTTATGGGGTTCAATCTTAAGAAAATTAATCTATTCCAAATCATAGAAACAAAAGTTCTAGACTCCCCTATAGCATAACATCATTTAATAAAATAATAAACACCAACATCAAGAAAACATTTTAAACAACAAGCATAAATAACATATTCAAAGAGGAGAAAAACATAAAGCATTTATCACTAAGAAAATTAACACAACAAAACATAATCAGAAACAGAAACATAGTATATTCCGAATATAACGAAACATGAGGCATTTAACAATCAGAGAAAATTTAATGCGACAAAAGATAATTTAAGCACAATCAAAAAATATTAATACACCTCAAAAGCTTCAAATAATATTGGTTTAAAATTCTGTGTAAGGTTAAACTTAATCCCAAATACAAAGTGTATTATTTTGAAATCTTACCAAAGAGTATACTTCTTACAAGAAAAGTAAAACATCAACTCAACACAAGTTAGTAAAACTGATCAATACATACTAAAATAGTCTTGCATTGAATTGAATTGAGTAAAAGTCTTGAAAAGCTTTTGATATTCATTTGATAAAAAGTTATGCATCTTGAAATTCAAAAGGGTAAACAACATTTACACCTATGGAAAATCGCCCATAATAGAGTTGGTTACTAATGAAGAGAATGGTTTCAAATTCCAACCCAAAGTTATTCAATATAAAAGAAATACGATATGCCCACGCTGGGTGAAAGCGATAGGTTGCTTGAAAGCATTTTCAAAAATTACCATTTCAGGTTTTTCTAAAATTTCCTTTGTAAAAGGATCAAGGTCAAAGAATACATTATGCAGGGATGCGGTTGAAAATAGGGATTAACAATGAAGTGCAACAAAATGATAGTCTTTTGAAAATCCAGTTTAATATATGTTTATAATCTAAACTAAAAATATTATATGAAAAGATATGTTTCAATTCTATATACATATATGTATAGAAAAAGAGTTGTCCTTTATATAAGGACTCAGCTTATCAAAATTATAAGTTTGGTCATTCATAAAATTTTCTTTAAAGAAGAAAGATTACACTGTAAAATATAGTAACAATAGAAAAGAATTGAAGTTGGAAATTGCCATGCCAAGGACATCAGGCAATTAGCTTTGAAAAACCTAATTTAATGCTTAACGGATAAAGAATGGTTTAGTACTTTTACAAAATCACCGTCAATGGTGGGTGGAAAAACATTCTTTATCTTGATGAACATCAAATAGTATACAGAGTTTATAAAAATAGCCAAAGTTGGAACTAGAATGAAAGAATACAAAAGAAATAGCTCCAACAATAACTTGATTTAATATATAATCATAGAATGTTTGAAATTACAATTATACTTATATATATATACCATTCAAACATACACAAATCAATAACTCTATAACAAACAAAACCTACTTCCTATATTCATCTATCTATACTTATATACCTAAGGTTTAAACTCTAACACTCAACTAAGAAGAACTTAACTTCTATCACTTGATCTAATCTCTCACCCTATTGAAGTTCTATCACTCAATCTAAACGAAGCTCTACATACTTAAGGCTTCCCCTAAACCTATGCTTATATATTCCTCATATAGGGTCCAAGGTTTCCTATTTGGTCTCTTGGGTTAGGGTTTCACCCTTTTGCTTAAGATCTTAGGACCTTAGTTGAAACCCTCTTGACATTAACTGGACTTTGGTGCTAAGACTCTTGCATTGGATGCTAGAATTGAGACTTCAATATCCAACAAACAACATTCCAGGCAATAGTTAACTCTTGTTTTAAAAGGGTTTGTAATTCCGGAGTATAGCTTGTTCAATAAGAACTCCGCATTTCCCTTGAGTTCTATGTGAACTTAAAGGAAAAGACATAACATCCCTTAGCTTGGTTGAGATTCTAAACTTGAATCTCATTCTATGATGGATACATTGCCTTTAACCCACCTTGACACCTTCCTTTACATTTCTCAATTCCACATTAAAGTAGAAAATAATGTAGTACCAACTTCCTTGAAAAAGGTTTAGCACTTGGTGATAAAAGGATTTCCAAAAATTGATATCTTCCTTAAAATAAGGAAAACACCTTTACTTTTGTAAAACATTTACATTTAAAACTTTGACATTTTTATTTGTAAAAGACATGCCACGTACTTACAATTTCAAATTATTAATATAAATTTTCCAAAATCGTTTACGTTAATTTGGAACCGATTCAAAAGCTTTGAGGATTCCTTGACAAGGAAAATAAGAATCATCTATGATCGTCAAAACCAAATAAAAGGAATAAATTCTTCGGTTAAAAGTTTAGTTTCATTCACCTTTTCAAATTGTAGTGAATGTCTTTCCTTTTATTTTAGCTTTGGAGTCCAAATATTGTTTTAAATTGACTCATGTGGCTTTCATTGAATTCCTATCAATTGATAATCAGTGAATCTAAGAGTAAACTACACTATCATTCAATTTGTTAGGAATCCACAATATGAGTAAAATTTTCTTGAAAGTTAGTGTTGCGATATTCAATCAAATTTCAGAGTTTGAATCAATTCTATACTTTGAAAAATTTCAAAACATTACTGCACTTGACATTCATTAGAAATCATAATACTAATACTCTTCGAAAAATAGAATCTTAGAAAGATCTGTTGCAAAAGTAGTTCCATACTTTAGCAATCAGAGTATATTTATCACCATAGTATAATGTGGAAATGTAGAAAGTAACTTTGGTCTTACTAAGACAACACTTAGTAAGTACAGTTAAAGGCAATGACACTAGATTAACTCCTATCCACTTCCGCTGCGCACTCTGATAAAGAATGCTCGGAGTGTCTATGATGCAATGATTCCTAATACCTATCTTATTCTTATGCACAAAAAAGAAATTTAACAATTATTTCATTGGATTCAAGGACTTAATGATATCATCTTCCAATGAAATGTAAACCTCGAGGGGCCCATCTCGATTCTACATTGCATTAGAGCTAAAACCATTTCCGTACAACCTGAGTTCCAATCAAATAATAATTAAAAGAAATGATTCATCTTTCATTCAAAAGAAAACTTTGAAATTTCATTTCATGTAAAAGTTTCAATTCTTCGTCATATCCGAAGTTGACTTACTTAATTCAAAACTAAGGTTTAGTCCATCCCGTTGGGGTAGCAATTTCATGCTCTGACCCGTTGGGAGTTATCACTTCCCTTAGTCTCTACTTTCGGTCCACTTCTAAGTACAACAAAGTTACAGTTAAAATTTTTACTTAGTCCACTTTGAATTGAAGATTTAACCTTACAAGCACTAGACTATCACTAGTGTAACAGCCCGATTTTCACCACCCGAAAATAAACGTCATTTATTCAAAAAGTTGCTAAAAATGAGGCCAAAATTTTTTTTTTAAAAAAAACGTTTTTGGAAAGCCATTGGTGCATTTAAGCTTCCTTACTTGAAAACCGAGTTGTTACTTAAAAACCTTTCCACACTTAAATCTTTCAAAACGATTTCATTTGGTTCCATCAATTCACAAAATAAAGGTAGGGCATAATTACAGCAGTGGTACTTTGCTAAGATAATCCTTGACTCACACACTCACAACAACTTAAACTATTTACCCTACCACTGACTCTTCCTAATGAAAACTATGGGGTGCAACTCTCGATCCTCCTTCTTGTGTCCTTTCTTGACTCCCGAAGATGAAGCCATCTCCCTTGCTACTGGTCCGCCATTCTTTGGCACCCATTGCATCCTAGTTGGAGTAGAAGAAGTCCTCTGAGTTTCATACCGCACCTTCTCCTCGTAGTCTCTGTATCCACGGACAGAAACTTGTCCCAAGAGAGGTCCTAAGTTAGCTCCGCTAAGTTGATGCTCGGGATCCGGAATCACAATCTGAGTGTCGCCAATCCATACCCAACCAAATGGGGTACGCTTCCAGCCACATCCATGCCTAGTCCAGGTTGCAATCTCCATGCGATACTCCATCTGCCCGTTGAGATACCAGAAGCACCGATACGCCAACGAACAGGAGAGAGTTAGCGAACCGAACGACGAATCGTCGACGTTGTGGATTTACCGCAAGCGGGATATCAAGACAGCACACACAATACAAACAAGGCACACACAACACAACACTCAAGCTTAACATCATAACTCTCATTATTAACAACATTCTTATTATTATTATCACTCTTTATTCCTTACTTCCTTTTATACTCAATCTCCAATCCTTCACTTCTTTCCTTTTCTCATCGTGGGTTTCCTCTCTTTCCCACACTTTACATCCTTATCAGAACTCCATAGACTTAGCTTTTCTCAATCATAACTCTTTTCTTTATTAAATCTTATTGAATTATAACCATCGATGATTGAGGGGGATTTAAACATCATCGAGGTACGCGTCCGTTTGTAGTTAGCACTCACGTCTCATGTCTACATCTCCTCGGCCATCCATCCACCTAGTCGGAAGCAAACAGGAGTACAGGACCTTTACCGTGCGGGCACGACAGCTGTCTCACAATCAAATGGTCCCAGACCAGGAGGACTACAGCCTCAAATCATATCATATTAATTCAATTCACATATAAACAAGGCACACTGTCTCACAGTGGCAAACAAGATGCCTCACTCCAGTCCCTCTCACTGTTCTAGATTTGCAATCTAGGGGCGACAGTACTAATTCTAGCTGATCATGCAGAACTTGCCACGACATTGGACCCAGTCCCTACCACGTTAGTACGCCACTTGTGGGATTCGTTCTGCCTAGAAAATTACTCTCGTCTTCTTGACGTTTCACCGTCATCGTCCTCCCCTAATGCAATCTCCACCTGAGTATCCGCAGATACTCATAGTATCTTCCTCTCCACTACTTCGGGTTTACTCTCATACCTCACCGCGTTCGCTGTTAATGTCTTTTAAAATCTTTTATCTTGTTAATAACCTAATGGTCGGCTCACCCTTCGTGCATCCCTTCAATGAGTCCCGACCGCTATCTTTGCATCACTTTTCCTTTCACCTCACAACTTAGCATAGAGCGGAATCACTTTCACAGCTTGAATCTCATCACAAAAACTTTTCTCCAAAATCTCTTTTCATAAACTTTCTTAAAAAAATCTCACTTCACTAACTCTTTTCAAAATTTTCATTTAGTATAATTTTTTTTCAAAAATTTCAATTCACAAATCCTTTTCTAAAAATTTCATTTCATAGTTCTTTTTGAAAAATCTACTTTCGAAAATCCTTTTTAAAAAAAATCTCTTTTGAAAAATCCTTTTCAGAAATCTCATTTCGTAATTTCTTTTCAAAAATCTGTTTTGGAAAATTTTTCTCATTTTGGGAATCCCTTTCAAAATTTCATTTTCGTAAATTCTTTTTCAAAAATTCTCATTTTGGGAACCCTTTTCAAAATTTCATTTGGTAAACTCTTTTCAAAAATTTCCTTTTCATAAACCCTTGTCAAAAATCTCATTTTCGTAAAACCTTTTCGAAATTTATTTTCAAAAGTTTTTCTCAAAAACTTTCTCTTCTTGAGAACTAGTGGAGGAGCAAGCTCAACTCAACACCAGTCTCCGTCCACGAAAACAAAATCAAAGAATCAAGCTTCACTCTCAACATACTTTTCACTTTCAATACATCATCAACATTCCTTCCTCGCTCTGGCTCATTCGCATCATTATCAAACAATCTTCTCCAATCTCATCTCTTTATCTCTTTTCCATCAATCCTTTTCATTTCCTTTTTATTTCCTTTCCGATCATTCTTAATCATCTTATCACTATCTCCATTCTTAAAGTCTTATCAAGGCTGCCTGGTTCCATCAGGGCATAAGCCGAACATATATTATCTATTTTCTTGGTGTCTTTTAATTCTAATCTTAAACATCATTATCACTAATTATTTCTCATTATAAAACATCATCATGCATAAATAAGTAAACCATATAAACATGTTACAACATCAGCACACAATCATCACACAACAATGTGGTCTTTGTCCTCTTCGTATGAGTGGCCACACAAAGCAAACAATTGCCACTATACTACTGACTCAGAGCCACTAAGTTCCGATCTTTGAGTTGATACGGAACGTCTTAATATAACACCTACTACCACGTTGTCTTAGGAAAGCTACTCTCTCACCTGAGGTCCAGCGATTAAATACGTGCAATCTTCTCTAATCTTGGTTGCTGCCACTACCTTAATCCCTCGTCTGTAACATCCCTCGTATTAATTAAAACACATTTTCATTACCAACTTTTATTAAGAAAAACATTTTCTTAACTAAAAACGTTCTTTCGTTCCTCGTCGGAAATCTCAAAACATGAATGTTTTCTCAAAAACACTTTTAACTTTTCTTAGTTCTTTAAACACTTAAAAACCATTTTGAAAACATTAAATAGAACAATTTAAATCAATTGGTTAGGTTGCTGGTCCGTCTTGGACAGCACCTCAACCGCATTCGAAAACACTGAAAAATTCACCGGTTTCAGTCCGGGTTTTTCTAAAATCAATTACCATTTAAAAAAACCAAACTTTGAGTCTCATAAACTCATTTTAGAAATCAAGAAAACAAATTTAAATAACCTTGGACAGCAAAGAAGTTGTTTGACAAAAATCAATTTAATAAAATCCGAAAACATCATAAAAACTCCTTTTTGTTTCCAATAATTTTTTAATTCAACATTAATACTTTAAAAACTCAAGTTTTTGTCATAAAACAAGTTTTAGAAAATCATAAACACAATCTCACAAACTCAAATACATCAAATCAAATTAGATCAAAATCAATTGGACACACAATTAACAACACACTTTGATCATTCAAAGCACATAAACAATTAATTAATCAATTATTCAATTCAATTACAAATAAACATTCATTTTTAAGCAAATATTTCACAAATCAAATTAGATCAAAATCAATTGGACACACAATTAACAACACACTTTGATCATTCAAAGCACATAAACAATTAATTAATCAATTATTCAATTCAATTACAAATAAACATTCATTTTTAAGCAAATATTTCACAAATCAAACACTTAATTCAATCACTCAACATATAATTAATTTCAAAAACATTTCATTTTTATAAAACAAAATCATTTAGGCATATTTAAACTCATAAACCGAATACACACATACATAATTTCATGTAAACACAAAACTCTTCCTAAATCAATTAGCTTAACATTATTTCACAAAATACATTCATTATTTTCATTTTACTCCATGGAAGAGAATTCTAACCTAATTAACATGCATAGACCAAAACTATACACACATCAAAGCAAGATTCATACATTATCAAACACACACAAAATCATGGAATTATTTTCTTCTTTGACCAAAACCGTGAGCTACATCTTTGGAAAATTTATCAAACTTTAATCTAAATCAAATCAAAGATCATTCAAAAACATAGAGCATATATCAAGTTCTCACAAAGTAAAAGCATGGATTTTAATTTAAACATGGCCGAATGCATCATGCACAAGATTAGCACTTAGATTAAATCATGTTCATGCAAAGAAAATTATTTTAAAGCCTATCTTCTTGATTTTCTTTCAAAAACCGAGGCATGCAATAAAAGAAAACACATAATCTTTTCATTTAAAATTAACATGCAATAAGGAATCTTGAGCTTTCCTAACAAAACATGAAAAAAATCATAGATTACACAACACTTTTTAAATTGATTTTCCAAAGAACATAAAAATAACTTTTCAAGGTTCAACACTCACATGCATGCATTTAAATCATGTAGATCAAGTCATGAAATTAAACATATTAGCACAAATAAAAGACAAAAATCATTTTGAGTGAGAAAAAGACAAACTGTGACATACTTGAAGAAAATAAGGAAGCCCTTGTTCAAAAATCATTTACAAAACTCAAACAAAATAAAGATCAAAACAAAGATCAAAGATCAAAACACAAATCAAAGCTTTTCTTAAGATTAAACCAAAAATCAAGACATGCAAGGGTTCAAGATCATATAAATCATTTTCAAACAACATGCAAGACCAAAAATTGAAAATAAGTTTAAATCAAACATTGAATTACCAAATACACACATAAACACCTTTTGATTCACGGTTTTAAGTATTAAAATCAAACATGCAAGAAGATCTACTTCAAGTTCACAAAGATCATAAACAAAACTTTAGATCTAAAAGAAAAACATCAAGATCTATCATAAACAACACCAACCGAGTCATAGAGTCCATCATTTTAGTTCATTACAATTTATTTAGTCCTTAAAAATTCATGATTAAGGTAAAACATCACATGAAACCTTAGATCAAACCATAAAATTAACATGCAAAGAAAGAAATGAAAGATTACAAGACTACAAATCAAAAACTAGTTCTACTTCTTCTAGGATCTTCGGTTTATACCAAGGGAATAAGTCTTCTAGTCTTCTAAGCACTTGATCTTCAAGAGACTTCCTAGGTTTAGGGCTTGATCTCCTCTTCTTCTTTCTCTCCTAACTCACGACCTCTTCTTCTTTCTCTCTTTCTCTCTATTTTCTTTTTCTTAGTCTAAGAGTTTGAAAGGCTCTTAGAAATTGTGTTTGGTTTGTGCTTGAAAAGAAGGAAATGAAGAAATGAAATGAAGAATGAAGGGAATGCATCTAAGGGCCAAGGTTTATATAAACAATTTGTGGCTTCCTATTTTGCCCTTGGGTTGATTCGGCCACAAGCTTTTGAGGGAGGGGTAAATTCGGTTCTCCAATTTTTTGCATGGGTGGAGGTTATCATCTCTAAGGGGACAATATAGGGTGGATTAGGTGCTTAGGGGTCATATTAGGGGGCAAAGACTTGTTGGCTCTCCTTAGGGTTTCCACTAATTTGGTTAGGGTTTGGTTAGGATTTAGTTAGGACTTGGATACTTGGCTAGCACTTAAGGAAATTTCTAGGCTTCTCTCCTCACACACACCCATATACACGGCACACACATGTATTCACACATACACATATTATCCACACCCATATTCATGCATATACACGTTACACCCACATACACATATCATACCAACACACTTATGCATACATCATCCTATTCATTTACTAATTAAATATCACATAATCCTAAACATATACACATGCAAAACCGTACATACACATATACATGTACACACATAAAATAAATTTTCTTCTTTATAAAATCATGCATGTATAAAATTATAATTCCTTTAAAATACCAAAAATATCAAACACACATTTATAGAAAATAAATCACCTTCTCATAGAAATAACTTTTTGTTGAAAAATCCACCATCATTTTCAACATATAATTATTTCCAAAACTCAACTTTAAAATTCACAACTTTATTTCATGAAAAATCATTCTTTAAAATCATTTACCACTTTGAAAACGTGAATAAAGAAATTTATTTAAGAAAATGCTCTTCTAAAAATACTTTTCTCAAAAATAATTCTTTTTAGAAATTAAAACAGTACGAGGATTTTGAGGGGTGTTACAACTAGCACTATTCTACTACTACTACTACTACTAAGCTATGCAAACTTTAACTAAATATGCATGCATACACTATGACAATAGACTATTAAGTTAACTATTAGTTAGTTACTCTCATGTGGAGTAACCCTTTGGGAGTAGAAAATCCATACTCCACGGTCGAGAATTGCAACCATTGCTCTGATACCATAATGTAACATCCTAACTTTTATACTTTAAAATACATTGCTTAAATTAATGATTTAATATTAAAATGCTTGGGGTTTATAAAAATTTTGACAGAGTTTACTTTAAAATATGGGCTTTCCCCAAGTTAGGTTTTACCTGTCAGTTCAGAACAGTTTATTTAAACAATACTATAATTATAATGTAGTGGTTGTGACACACTATAGAATTCATTTAGAAGAGGATATTTGTATATCCTTCACAACCACTATTCATTCAATGAAATTAACAATTCTTATTAAGTCCTTTACAATTACAAACAAATGTATTCTTAATTTGTAATAAACAATTCAGAGTTAAATACAATTTTAGTTAATGAAAACGTTTTACATTACAGAATCCTAGAATGATTGCAATAATAAAAATGAGACCAAGGAGGTCACAACAATAATATACTCTCTTAAAGTGAGAGTATACCTTCTCGGCGCAGAAACTATGAACATCTTTCTCCGATGGTACCTAAAATGGTCAACTTAAGGGGTGAGTAATTTGAATAGTAATTAAGGAAAACACTTAAAATAGCAGTAATAGGACATAACTAGACATATCCAAACACATTTCATCATATTCATATTATCCTATTCAACAATGACAATCCTATATATTATCACTTAACCAATCCACGCTATTCACATTTCCTTAAACAATAACAATAACAATGCTTTACGATGCTTTTATGCTCAAACATATGAACAATGCATGTAACTTTATAGCATTGTGGTTTAATTCCTGAATCCAATGTAACACTGTAACCATTAACTGTATCCACTTTAACACTTTAACAATTCATTGGATTCAGTGAATTAAACCCATTTCTATAACAATGAATGCACTTCTCCATTTCCAATAACAATAACACTTTTCCTCACAACACTACACCCTCCACTCTGGGGAAAACCGACCAGGAGTAAGCATTTCCCAACCCCTGTTTGGATGCTTCACACCCTCTAGGAATGTCGCTCATCCGCTTGCACAGTACATAACACTCCTCAAGGGTAGTGTACTACGTACAATTTGGATTGATTCGCCCAAATTGGCTCTAGCAGAAATCACCCTCACTGGCCACGAAAAGCCAAAGTAACTGACAGAGTTATTATGTTTGCATAAAACCAATCCCCGACACGGGTTGCAAACCTGGCCCTTTGGAAGATCAAAGTTTTCCATAATAATTCTCGGCGATTGTTTTAATAGCACAATCTAGTTACTTTTGTCTTCACGAATAGAAACGTAAGTTTTCCCCGTTACACCTAAGGTCCACCTTACTCCTTTAATGCATGTGTTTCTAGTTCATTTTATATTGTTTTTGATAATCAAACCTTTAGCACTTTATATCCAATTGGGTTGGGTTCTCTAACTTAGGATTTATGGCCATACTTTATATATATACAATAACAATCACACGTAACATTAATAGCAACCATGGCCATATCATTCAGTCTATCAATTAATTCTATAACAATTATAACAGTCCATTACTAACATAATCTCTAAATTCATCACATATACTTTTATATTCAATCATAACAGGATCAACATACAAATCAAACATACACATATAAAAATACATCTAATTATGACTCTATTACTATCATTAAGTCCTTTCCCTAATGAAAACCAAAGTACTCCCCCTTACCTTTAAGAGAGAGAAAGAGAGAGAGATTGGGGTTTTCTCCAAACCCACTCACCAAGCTCCAATCCTTAGCTCCTTGCCTCCTATTCCATGCTCTTATACCCGATCTATGACTCCTTGAAGGATTGGAAGGCTCTGTGATTAAGATTGGGAAAGTTAGGGTTTGGGTTCCCAATTTGGGGATTTGAGAGAAAGTGATGGAAACATGAGATTTGGGAGGAGAACTACATCAATAAGTGATGAGGAGATGATTTCTAGTGTGGATTTGATGTTATTTGGCTTTGATTTGGTGTTATTTAGAGTTTCACATTTTGATATGTATATATTGTGGATACTCCTTTTGAAAACTCTTGAGTTATGGTCTATTTTTGATGTACCTATATATACATAGTCTTATGGACTTGTGTTGGGAGTTTGGAGACATCTTAATGGACTATGTACTTGATGGTTTTGATATATATATATATATATATATATATGTACAAAGTCTATGTTTATATCTCAACTTATTACATAGTCCTGTATTTCCGCTTACTCTGTTATTGATTTTAAAAGAATTCGGCTATGACATTTTGAAACGGTATCAGTTGTTTAGATGAAAAACGGGATGGCATTACTTAAGTTCCTTTATATGAAATATAAAACGTTCTATTTTCAAAGAGAATGCTATCTAAGATTTGCGAAACTAGTTCCCGAGTAAAGCAAAAGTCGAATTCGTTTTTAAAAGTACTACGTGAATTATTCTCCAAATATCCTATGTTTTGGTTGTGCACCCGACTCTATAGAAAATAAAAGGAAAATTTTACTTCTTACATTTCTAAATACTAACAAGTCCATTACTATTATGAGTAATAGTACATTTATTGTATTAATTACTTGGATTATATTGAGGGTGTCACGGGAAATATGTCATTATTCAGCTAATGTGGCATGGGAGTCTGTATGTAAATCTAGAAAGTATGGTGAATTGAGCATTAAGGATTGTTGCACTTGGAACATTGCAACAATTGGTAAGCAGGTCTGGGACTTGGCTATGAAGAAAGACACTCTTTGGGTGTTGTGGATGCATTCGGTTTATATAAAGGACCAAAGTTTCTGGCAATGCAACTCTTTTCAGGGGTCTGGATGGCACTGGAAGCAAATTCTAAAAGTAAGAGATAGGTTAATTCTAGGCTTCTGTAATGACACTTGGACCATGACTCATGATGGTACGTACATGGTCAATAGTGGTTATTTATTTCTTACAAATCAGTAAGGGAGCTTTCCTTTGCATAGAATGGTTTGGAATAGTGTGAATGTTTAGAAACATTGTTTTATTGCATGGCTTGCCATTCTTAGGAAGCTACAAACTTTGGACAGGTTGTGTTTCATGAATATTCCTAATCATTGTTGTTTATGTATATCTTCTGCTGAGTCTAGGAATCACTTATTTTTTTAATGTAATTGGAGTCGTAGTCTCCTTGATTACTCTTGTCTCTGGATAGGAATTGACAGGTATCCTTACAAGTTTCACAATTGGACAAGGTGGATCTGCCATGCTTTCAGGGATAAGGTCCATGTCGTGTCCTTAACCAAGATCAACCTTAAAGCTATGGAAGAGCCTTGAAGAATGATCTCAGCCAAGATGTTAATGTAGGACTCTTTAGGATTTCTGAATATCCAGTTGGGATAATCAGGTTCTCCCTTGTCAACAATGTGTGTGCTAGTGTCAACTTAGGGATGAGAAGACGTACCTTAGCCCCTATAGCATGGTGGTTCTTATAGGGGATTACCTGTGTACTGTGGGCCGTCTTGATAAGGCTTCTAAAGAGGAAGAATTCAACTAGGATTTGTATAGGATGTGATAAGATAATATCTATAAGTCCTGTAAATGATAAAATCTATCCAATGTTGTTTTATCTAACCAAGAGTCATGGGAATCTAGGAGTAATTACGGTTAGATGAGGCTGTAAACGTTAAGGATCAGATTGAGAGTCCTGTGCTCGGTGGTAACCTCATCAGTACGTAACCTACACGTATCTACCCAGTTTGCTCGGTGTAAGTGCCCGACCGTTTACCCTGTTGTAGTTTCATCCCACTCATAGCAATGAGGTTACGGTCGGTCAACGCTTGGTTTACTACAAGTCCACTACATAAGCCCCCCAAGCTCGGTTGGGTGATTTGAGCCCTGCCGAGCTTCTGAGACGAACGGATCTTTTTCCGACTAAACTTTTGATGATTGAAAGAAAGGCTCGAGCATTTTTGCACTTTGACCAAGGCTGTCGTTTGATTGACCCCAGAGTGACCTTCCGCTTCTCCCTGTGCTTACACATGTCCTTAACTTTATTGGAAAATGTAACGTTACGACTTCAAATCAGAGGTGCCACGTATTCCATTTTCAACGCTAAATGGGCTTTTTCTGCCTTAGGCCCAAACCTTTTGAGATAGTGGAGGGAAGTTTTAGGAAGAATATCAAAGGGCGGTTTTTCCACTTACTCATTTCTTCAAGCATTTTTCGAACTCTCTTTCTTCTTGTTTCCTCATTTCTCTGAAATCTTTGTCCAACAAAGCCAGAAACTTCCAAGGACGTTCTTGTTGCTTCGATTCTCTTCACCATATTCCGAGTGCACTTCTCAGTGTTGATTTCGTATTTTTCTTGTCGCTTGATACTTCTTGACTAGCAGGTACCGTACTCTTTCTTTTTCTGATCAAATTTCTTCTCTGAATACTGTCTTGCATGTTCTTTTTTCTGTGATGTCTTGCATGCGATTGCTTTTGCTTTCTTACTATGTTTATGTAGGATTTTGTTTTTCATGTATTTTTACTGGCCCTTCTCTGATTTTTTGAAAAGATCGTTCTTGGGTTCTCCATTTTTGGGTTTATTTATTTTTCTGGGTTTATTGAGTTCGTCTACTTTTCTGGGTTTTATGGGTGCTGTATGTTTTTCTGGGGTTTGCTTTCTGGGTTTAGTGAAAACCCCAAATCGTTGTTGTTGTTGGTGTTGCTGTGATCCCTCACTTGCCCTTCGCAATTCTTTATCCGCTTTACCACCTATTGAGTGATCGTTGTAGTATTTCTTAGGTTTGCTTTATACTTTTCTGCACCTAACTTCTTAGGGTTGGTATTGGATCGTCATTTACCATGAGTGAGGAATCCGTAAACTCTGATGTGCCAAGAACATATAAAGAAGGGAACCCAGAAATTTGTGTTGAACCAATATCCATGCATTTTCCTCGGACCTTGAGAGAGTTCAGACAGGGTGTGATTCACTATAGGATCGCCGAGAGAGTAGAACAGCGGAAGTTAAGGAGGCAGCATAGAGGTATTAGACATTTCAATTGGTTTGGGGAAATTCTTCCCAGAAAGGGAGGTGTTTCCCAACCGACCGTAAGTATTTGATCAGACATAATCAAGTTTTTGTGGTTCTGACTCCAAGTGTGCCCCTTTTTCCTCAGGTATGAAGAGGAAGTGCGTTACTAATCCTGATCTCTACCCACTTCCGACGGATTGGGCAGAATATGAATGGGTGGACCGAGAGGTCCTTGGTACACAATCCGAGCTTACAACACAACAATCACTAGATCAAACTCGAGCAATAATTTTGCCGTGTCCGGGAGACAATACTGGTAGTTTGTATTCCATTACTCCAGTGGGTGAAAACGAGAGAGTTTGTACCAAAATTCCGGACGGTAGTACTGCTTTCTATTTTTATGAAGAAGTGATTAATCGGCTTGGGATAAGAATGCCTTTTACCGATTTTGAGATGGGCGTTTTGAATTTCTTAAGAGTGGCTCCTTCTCAATTACATCCGAATGCTTGGGCGTTTGTAAAAGCCTTTGAACAAGTCTGCTCAGCTATGAATTGGAGTTGCAACCTTAATATCTTTTTTCACATTTTTGCTCCTCAATGTAATTCCTTTGAGAGAGATTCGGCAAAGAAACCCTGGGTTTCACTGAAATCTCGTAGGGGATACGCTCTTTTCACAAAATACTCTGAATCATGGAAGGGCTTTAAACCTTTTTTCTTTAAGTATAATTTTACTGGTAATGGCGTCTGCTGGTTTACTCGGCCGGGGGAAAGACGACTGCATCCCCGATTTCCTCTCCAATGGAGTGCCAACTTCTTCAACCGATCAATTGCTTCATACTCATCAGAGTGGAAAGAACTTGCTGAGTATGAAAAGGATGTGTGTCGGGAGGTTGAAAGGTATTTGCAGAAAGTTGGCATGATAGAGACGAGGGATATCGTGAACATCCCATCTTCGGACGTTAAAACCGAGCTTGGTATAGTGCTTTATTTTTTGCTTTTATATCTGTGATTTGAATGGCTCTAATGTTTCTTTGTTTCCTTTACAGAAAAAATGGTTGATCGTATGGCAGCTCTTGTTCAAGGTGGCAAGAAGAGGAAGACATCTGCTACTTCAGGATCTTCGAGCCTGAGCACTCCAAGCCTGAGTGTTTCCCCCCCTACTCCTTCTGCCTCGGCTCCCGAGGCTTCTCCTCACCAAGCCACAAACGTGGTTGCTGTTGCTTCAACTGTTTCAGTGGCCCCTAGTGGTCAAGTTCAAGCTACTTCTCCTATCCAACCTTTACTCCGTCGCCGACGACTGGATAAGGGAAAAGAGAAAGTTCCGGAGGGTGCCAACCCAAGAGCTGAAGGACCAAGTGTTCGAACTACTGCTACTCCTGCTGATGTTGCTCCAACTTCTGCTGCGATCTCTCGGGAAACATCTATATGGGATCAGCAGTTTGATGAGAGGTTTGGGAAATATATCTTATCTGAGGCTGACTATTCCAAGTTTGGAAATTTGAGTGTTGATGAGTGGTCTCGTTGCAATATGACCTTTGCAAAATACTTTCTCCGAGGTGCCAATCTCGCCTATTTTTTGGCTAAGCACCCAGAGGGACTCTTTTCTGGTTACAATGTTGATCAAAAGGAAGCTCGTGAGGTAGCAGCTGCTCAAGAGGCTAGTCTCTCGGATGAGTTGATTCGAGTGAAGAATGAACTGGAGAACCTGAAGGCCGACAAGGGGGAATTGATTAAGGAGAGAGATTCCTTAAAGGTTTCTCAAAAAGCAGCTGAAGTTAAGAGGAAGGAAGCCGAGGACACTCTGAAGAAGGAACTCCAGGTGCATCAGCAGAAGTTGGATGAACTAAAATCTGAGGTTGAAAAGTCTGCAGCAATTGCTCGGAAGTTGAGGGAGAAAGCACTTTCCCACAAGAAGAAGGCAGCGACTAACTTTTACAATTGGGGAAAAGCAGTGGATGACTCCTTTGTTTTGGCCATCAAGCAAGTTCAATTTTTGAACCCTGAATTAGAGTTCAGGGTGGTCGGGGCTCATCCATTTCATGCTGTTCAGGATGGGAAGTTGATCGACCTTGAGACCAGGGCCGAGGTAGATCTGCAGGCGGAAGATCTTTCCAATCCCCTTGAGGAGTTGATTGAGGCGCCAAACTTTGATGATTCAAACGTAGTTTTATCTGACATTGAGGAGTGATGTTGAACTTTTTTAATCTTTGCTATTTTGTTGATTTTCCTTTTGCTCGCTGTTTTCTGAGCGTTTTTAACTTGCTAACGTTGCAACAACTTGTCTTTAACCTTTTGTTACGTTGAATAATTTGCTATGTCTTTGGATTGCTCGTGTTATTCGAACGTCATTTTGAACAGTTTAAATCATCTTGCGATTTATGATAATAACCTCTTTATTTGACGTGTTATTGTAACATCCTAAATTTAATTCTTACTGTAAATTGTGCTTTGATAGTCTTAGGATAGAAGCAATTATGAAATAAGTTAGAAAATTGGCCATTTAGACATGTAAATTCAAGTTTAAAACATAGGAAATTGGGGAATGAGAATAACAAGATTGGTAGCTTAGAATACAAATTCCACTGTTGGATGTGAAGTAGGATATGTGAGGAAGCCTGTGTCAAAATTTGAGGAAGATCCAACGGTTAACGAAGAAGTTATGGCCGTTCAAAGTCGGGGTGCTGAAAATCCTGCAACTTAATCGATTAAGCTGCAGCTTAATCGATTAAGTGCAGAATGTTTGAAACCCTTAATCGATTAATAATCGATTAAACGACCCTGCAGTGGAAAAAAATAAAAGCATTTCACGCATGATTTTGCCAAAGAACTCGACATTCCTCTCTCTAGGGCACAAAACCTCTCATCCCAAATCCACCAAACCTTAAGGGAATCACTCCAAGGTCCATTATCAAGTCCCTCCTTGTCTCTCCAAGTAAGTATTCATGATTCTTGAAGTTCCTCTCTCTCTAATTTGGATTTGCTCTCTCTCTTTCCCTTCTTTGGGAAATCCGAATTCTCTATGGAAATGGGGCAATAATCTCATTATCATTCCATTCCTTTGGCTTAGGGAAGATTATTATCACTATCTCCATCTTCGTGCGTTCGGAGCTCTTGGTTTTGGGAGCGCTTGGAGCTACGGCTTGGGTTCTTCCACTTTCCCTCTCTTTGGTTAAAGTAAGGGGGTGGATATAGTGAGCATTGGTTTGATCTAGGATTGGGTATCCCTATGGTTATAGTGATTTTCTAGGAGTTATGTGTTTATAAAAATTAAGGGTAGAATCTTGGATAGTAATTTAGGGAATGGTGAATATAATAGAAAGGAACATAGAAATCATAATTAGAAAGGGGAAGGTAATGTGAACTTTGAATGTCAAATGATGTTGAGTAATTGATGAAATAATTATTGTGCAATACATGTATACTTGGTCATGGCTAAATTAGGATTTATTGGTTGGAAATGAAAAATGACAACATGGATAGTGTGCATTATGTGTGTTTACTGAAATTGGAATGGATTATGATTATGATTGTTGATAATAAAATGTTTATTTGTGATTATTTGAAAAGGGTAATCTTTATGTACGTAATTGAATTAGAGTGAGTTGCAGTTATGCTTACTTGTGACTATTTGGAGTATGGTGATTATGTGTACAACCAATGGACTGAGTTGTGGTTAATTAAAGGGTAATTGATGTGAAATGAATATATATGGGTATATTAGATTATGGGAAAATAAAGGAAAACGGTTATAAACGCTAATTGTGGAATGTGACCTTAAAGGGGAGTAATTGAAAATGTGTATTGGAATTATATGTTTGATTATTTGGAAGTGGCTATTTATATGTATTAATTGGAAATTTAGAGGTATTTATTGGAAATGAAATGTGATAAGCTAGAATGGATTAAGTTCATGTATGTTGTTGAGTATTAATGGAAATTATGTTAATGGCTATATTAATGAATTGGACTGTTGGTTAATTTAAATGGTAAAGGTAACTAAAGTGGAAACTGATCAGTGGGGCCCGGAACACTAGGTACCCGGCTAGGTGTTCCAATTACCTGTTAGGGCCAATTACCTGCCAGGCCAATTACCTATCAGGCCAAATCGCCCTGTAGGCGCCGGGTGACCCACAGGATCAGTTTTCCACACCAATAATTTGACTAAATAAATGGATTGGTAAAAGTACATAGTCCTACAGGTTATGGTCTGGATGGGTGTAAAGTCCTGGGCAGGTGTTCCAAGTCCCTATACAGGTGTGCCAATTACCTAGCGGGTATCCAAATCCTAGTGGTGTACCATAAAAATGGAAGTGTCTGCAGATCACTGTCTGTGGTTGCTTACACTTTGTGTGTAGATCTCTGTTTGGGGTTACACACATTAATGGAAAATGAATAATGGAAAGGTAAAAAGGAAAAGGGAAGTTTATGTAGATCTCTGTTTGAGGTTACATAAACGAGATGGAGTGTATGCAGATCACTGTCTGTGGTTGCATACACAGTGTATGCAGATCACTGTTTGTGGTTGCATACACCGTGTGTAGATCTCTGTTTGGGGTTACACGCGATGGTAAGGTGTAGATCTCTGGTTGAGGTTACACATAATGGAAAATGAATAAAGGAAATAAAAATGGAATTGATAAAGGAATTAAAGGGAATAAATAATGAACATGGTAATGGAAAGGTTTTAGTGTAGGAAAAAGGGATAATGGAAAATGGATAAAGGCAATGGAAATAAATATGGAAAATGGATAAAAGCAATGGAAATGAATATGAAAAGGTATAAAGGAAAGGGAAAGGAACATTTATATTGGTTAAGGTCATGTAAATAGAATGTAAATATGTAATTGTGATAAGGAATGAGCATGTTGGAAAACGTTGATTGTGAATAGGTTTGCAAATGATATGTGTTGTTACTTTACTACTTGTGTTTGGCCTAGTGGATTTATTATGATTATATGAAAACTGCAATTCTATTTCATGTGCAATGCTCACTCCCTTACTATCTTTTAGGTACAGAGATTGAGTTAGCACAGCCCCCGGCCGAGCAGGAGTGCTCTCCCTCACAGGGAGGGTAGGGTTATATTTGTGGACTAGAATTATATTGGACCTAAGCCTCCCTATTCTTTTGATGTATATGTGGTGTTCATATATTTTGTTGAGGCTAGGGTATTATATTATTTTTGGGCATAACTATATTTTGAACATCATGCTAGTTGCACCTAGTACACATATTCTGCTTATACTCTGATAACTGACACTGGACGTTGTATTTTGTGCCCATGAGGCTTTTATCTGTTATGTGCATGTGGTGCAGCCCTGCTGACTGTTGATTATATATACGGATTATGTTATATACAGGTTAAATTTTGGAAAGTCCGAAAAACAGACAAAACTCCGTCCGTTTGACGGGTGATTTTACTAAACTAAAAAGGGATTTTTAAGTTCACATTTTTAATACTTGGGAACTAAGGGTAATATTTATTAGGGTGTTACAGTTATCATTGCTTTTGGTTTCGTTCGTCATGCTGCTCATTAACGAGTAGTAAAACAAGTTTTATAAATATACAATTCATTGTGAGTAGAACTTGGATCGCCAACTTTAGCCGAAGTGGGATCCTCGGACCGCGAAATAAGGAAAGTAGTTTCCTGGATTCGGGTGTTCTATGAGTACGTTGCTGAACTCTTGTTGGGAGTTGTACTTCGATTTGGGTCGGTGGCTAGCCGAAGCAAATGAGTCGCATGTTACTTCACAATGTTCAAACGAGGATTATGAATAAATTGGTGCATTTATTGATAAAAAACAAAAAATGAAGTTGCTCATCTGTTAACAAATTCCTATCAATCTAATTCCTAACAATTGTCGCTAATCTAAGAAGGATGTTACCCTTCGTTTATTCGACCTAATCATTACTGAGCAATAAATTTACCTAACTATAAAAAGTGAAAAAACAAAGTATGAGCTTAACTGTAATAAGCTCTGTGTTTGGCAACGTTCCATGTGTTACCGATTTCCATGCCCGAGAGAGACTCCAGTTTGTATGCCCCAGATCCAGATTTAGCCTTCACTCGATATGGTCCTTCCCATTTTGGTTGGAGTTTTTCGACTCCAGCATTTCCTTTGCCAATGTCAGCTCGACGAAGGACTAAGTCACCAACTTCAAAGCTTCTTGGACGAACCCTCTTGTTGTATTCGCGAGCCTGCCGCTCCTTCATTTTGCTTTCATGGGCTGCAGCATTTTTTCGAACTTCTTCCAATAAAACAAGCTCCTCACTGATCAAATGGTCATTTGTCTCCGAAGGACGTTCAAGTGTCCTGAAGGTAGGAATTCGCTTTTCGATTGGAGTGACTGCGTCACAGCCGTATGTCAAACGAAAAGGAGATTCACCTGTGGACGAGTGTATTGTTGTCCTGTGTGACCATAGGACACTCGGAAGTTTATCTGCCCAAGTGCCAGCAGCATTTCCGAGCTTCTTTTTTATCCCATCCAAGATGGCTCTGTTGGCTGCCTCGGCTAAACCATTTGTCTGTGGATGTTCAACAAAGCTAAAATAGTGACTGATGTTTAGGTCGGCTGCTAATTGTTGGAAGTGAGATGCTGCGAACTGTGATCCATTGTCTGTGACTATGGCATGTGGAACTCCAAATCGAGAAATCACCTCCTTGACGAAGAAAGACTGAATTCGAGCTGTTGAGATTGTTGCTAACGGCATTGCTTCGATCCACTTGGTGAAGTAATCAATAGCCACTACTGCAAACTTAAACTGGCCTGGTGCGGTGGGGAATTTTCCGATGATGTCCATGCCCCATTGGTAAAAGGGCCAAGGTGCACCGAGGGAGTGCAACTCTTAAGCAGGTTTTTGATAGATGTCACTATGAAATTGGCACTGAGTACATTTCTTGACATGTTCCATAGCATCTTTCTGCAGTGTAGGCCAAAAATAGCCCGCTCAGATTACTTTTCTTGCCAAGGACTTTCCTCCCATATGGTGACTGCAAATTCTACCGTGAATCTCTTCCAATATTTCCTCGGCTTGGGATGGGTTGACGCATCTGAGCATGGGGGATCCAAAGCCTCTCTTGTACAGAACTCCATTTAGAGCTGTGTATTGAGCGGCCTTTTTAACTAATTTCCGAGCCTCCGACTGATCTTGGGGGATGAACCCATGTTGCAAATAAGTAAGAATTGGGTCCATCCATGACTGAGATAATGAGACCGTCAGAATGACACTGGGTCGGGGAATGGTTTCTTGTATCAGTGTTTTGTTATTTTCCGACCCTTTTTGTACTTGCCAATTTGGATAGAATGTCGGCTCTAGAATTCGAATCTCTCGGCACATGTGAAATGTTAAATTTGGAAAATTTGAGATGATTCGCTTTACCTCTTCAAGATATTTTTGTAAAATGGGTTCCTTTGTCGAGTACTGACCTTTGATCTGAGAAACTACCAGTTGTGAATCGCTGAAAACTGACACTTGCTCTGCTCCGAACTCGTGAACCATCTTGAGGCCTGCAAGAACTGCCTCGTATTCTGCTTGATTGTTCGATGTTTGAAATTCAAATTTCAATGAGTACTCCATGCATAATCCCTCGGGGTTCTCAATGATGACTCCAGCCCCTGCGCCTTTTCTATTACTTGATCCGTCCACATAAACTGACCAAAGATTTTGAGAGTTGTCCGAAGGGATATCTGTGAACTCAATAACAAAGTCAGCAAGCGCTTGAGATTTCATTGCTTTCCTTGGTTCGTAGGTAATGTCGAATTCAGAAAGTTCAACAGACCATGAGACCATTCTTCCAGCTAGGTCGGGTTTGTGAAGAACCTGTCTGAGAGGTTGAGCGGTTCTTACCAATATTCTATGTGCCTGAAAATACTGTCTCAATCTCCGAGCTGATGTGACCAAACAATATGCAAGTTTCTCCAGCTTCTGGTATCTCAATTCTGATCCTTGAAGTGCTCGGCTAACGAAATATATTGGGGCTTCAGTACCTGAATTATCACGTACCAAAACTGAACTGACCGTCGCCTCGGCCACTGACATGTATAGAATGAGTTTCTCACCAGGAAGAGGACTGTGGAGGACCGGTGGGAAGGAAAGGTATTCTTTTAACTGGATAAAAGCTTTCTCACATTGCTCGTCCCAGAGGAAATCCTTGTTTTTCCTAAGGAGCTGGTACCACGGCAAGGCTTTCCGAGCGGCTTGGGACAAGAACCTGGAGAGTGCCGCCACTCGGCCCGTAAGTTGTTGAACTTCTTTAAGGCTAGCTAGGCTCCTCATGTCAAGGATTGCTTTGCATTTATCAGGATTGGCCTCAATTCCTCTCTCGGTTAACATAAAACCGAGGAAAGAACCGGCCGGGACTCCGAATACGCATTTCTCCGGATTCAACCTCATGGAGTATTTTCTTACTCGGTCAAGTATTATTGTGAGGTCCTTGGCATGATTTTCTTGCTGTCTACTTTTTGCGATGATGTCATCTATGTACACCTCCATGTTTGAGCCGATCATACCTTGAAAAATCTTGTTCATCATCCTCTGATAAGTAGCTCCCGCATTTTTCAACCCAAAGGGCATAACGTTATAACAGTAAGTTGCCCTATCGGTGATAAGTATTAATAATAAGTTTCAGTATTAATACCAAAGGTTATAACTTTAGTAAAACAAAACATCCTAAGCCTCAATCAAAATAAGCATATTAAGTTTTACATCCAAATAATCATAAGAGGCTTAAGTTCATACTAGATCCTAAACCCATAACACCCTACTCTCCCTGTAAGGGAAAGTACTCCTGCTCGGCCGGGGGCTGTGCCAGCTCAATCTCCGTACCTGTAAAATGTAAGGGAGTGAGCATTGCACATGAAATACAAAGCAGTTTCTAACTAGACATAATAACCCGCTAGGTCAAACACAATTAGTAAATAAGCATATATTCATACATTGCACACCAAACTCAGTTCATTTTGTCCATAATCATTCTTCATATAAGTTTCCATTTTTTATTATTCATCACAATATTCATTTTCCTTTTCTTTTCTTTTCATTCTGAAGATGTATTTTACACCATCGTACTTCACCTCCACACCGGAAGGTACCTCATACTTTTCCTTATTTAATTTATGTGTCCCTCAGGTCAGAGGTCAACACCCATTCATTATAATTCATTTTGTGTCCCTCGGGTCAGAGGTCAACACAGCAATTTCTTAATTCACGGTGTGTCTCTCAGGTCAGAGGTCAACACACCAATACACATTTTATCCAGTGTCCCTCAGGTCAGAGGTCAACACTCAATCGTACTTCACCTCCACGCAGGAAGGTACCTCGTACATTTGGCCTATGGGTATTTCACCTCCACACTGGAAGGTACCTCATACCATTGTACTTCACCTCCACACCGGAAGGTACCTCATACAATTTGGCCGGTGGGTACTTCACCTCCACACCGGAAGGTACCTCATACAACCACCAAGATTATACTTTTAACATCATTCTCATTATTTGGTGCCTCAATTCAGAGGCCAAGATTTATTCACTTTCTTATCCAATTAATCACAACACTGTTATTCACAACTAACCACAAGTCAGTACATAATCATTCAGGTAATACTCTTATTCATTTCCTTTCTCAACTCTCAATATCATTTCAAGTAATATTCCATTTTATAGCCCAACATCTAGATTGCCCTTCTTTTTAATTTTACATACATCACCTCTTACTTTTGTTTACACTTAATCATTTTATTTGTTAAAAAGAAGGACGGCAGTTCAAGAATGTGTATTGATTACCGCCAGTTGAATGCGGTAACAATCAAGAACAAGTATCCACTTCCCCGAATTGACGATTTGTTAGATCAACTGAGGGGAGCGTCCATATTCTCTAAGATTGATCTTCGATCAGGCTATCATCAAATCCGAATTAAAGAGGTCGACATTCCCAAAACAGCTTTTCGCACCCGTTACGGGCATTTTGAATACGTTGTCATGCCCTTCGGCCTTACTAACGCGCCGGCAATCTTCATGGACTACATGAACCGGATATTCAGACCCTTTTTGGATTCTTTCGTCGTTGTCTTCATCGTCGATATTCTTGTATATTCTAAAACTCCAAGTGAGCATGCTGAGCACTTGCGGATGGTGTTGCAGATCCTCAGGGAGAAACAATTGTATGCTAAGTTTGCCAAATGTAGTTTCTGGTTAAATGAAGTGTACTTTCTGGGTCATGTCATTTCAGAAAAAGGAGTGGCAGTTGATCCATCGAAGGTAGAAGCAATACTCAAGTGGGAGAGACCCACTACAGTCACAGAGATCAGAAGCTTTCTAGGCATGGCCGGCTATTATAGGAGATTCATTCAGGGTTTTTCTAAGTTAGCACTTCCGCTAACCAAATTAACTCGTAAGGAGGTACCCTATCAATGGACAGAGGAGTGTGAGCATAGTTTTTAAGAATTAAAGAAGCGACTCACTAGCTCACCCGTCTTAATTTTGCCAGCTCCATCTCAACCCTTCGACGTTTATTGTGATGCATCGAAACAAGGATTAGGATGCGTGCTAATGCAACAAGGCAAAGTTGTTGCATATGCTTCTCGGCAACTTCGCCCACATGAACAGAATTATCCTACCCATGATCTCGAATTGGCAGCCGTGGTATTTGCATTGAAAATTTGGAGGCACTACTTGTACGGCAGTCGATTCGAGGTGTTCAGCGATCATAAGAGCCTCAAGTATCTATTTGATCAGAAGGAGCTGAACATGAGACAAAGGAGGTGGATGGAATTTCTTAAAGATTACGACTTCAGTCTTCAATATCATCCAGGCAAAGCAAATGTAGTGGCGGATGCTCTAAGCCGCAAGACACTTCACGTTAGCAATATGATGATAAAGGAGATGCAATTGATGCAGGAATTTAGTAATCTCATGTTGGGTGTGCAGGTGCAAGAAAAGAGTATTATTCTGTAAATGTTGCAGGTGCATAATGAATTCATCGACCTGATAAAAGAAAGGCAGGCAGAGGACCCAGAATTGCAGAAGCTCTTTGAAAGAGCTCCTGATGGAGAAGAGCCCGATTTCATCAAGGGTTCGGATGGAATCATCCGATTTCGAGGCAGAGTATGTGTTCCTAAAGATTTTGAAGTTCAAAGGGATATTCTTCACGAGGCACATAAGATTCAATTAAGTATCCACCCAGGTAAAACTTATCAAATCCCTAAGACTTGACCAAGTGTTCCTCGATTCTAATAACACCCCATGGCATACCATGTCTAACCATTCTTTTCAGGTACCACAAAGATGTATCAAGACCTTAAAAGGCTATTTTGGTGGCCTGGAATGAAGAAGGCGATTGCAGATTTTGTATCCCACTGCCTAGTATGCCAAAAAGCCAAGATTGAACACCAAAAGCCCGGAGGCTTGTTAAGGCCTTTAGAGATTCTCGAGTGGAAATGGGATAGCATCTCTATGGATTTTGTATCTGGTCTTCCAAGAACCCCTTCCGGCTATGAAGCTATCTGGGTAGTAGTCGATCGACTTACAAAAATGTGCTCACTTTATTCCGATGAATATGAAGTATAGTATGAAGAAGTTGACACAGCTATACATTCAAAATATTGTGAGATTACATGGAATCCCTTCAAGTATTATCTCTGACCGTGATTCCAGATTCCTCTCTCGTTTTTGGCAAAGTCTTCAACAGCCTTTGGGCACAAAACTCAAGTTCAGCATAGCATATCATCCCCAAACGGATGGGCAAACAGAGCGCACCATTCAATCATTGGAGGATTTGCTAAGGACTTGCGTTATTGAGCAATCAGATAGTTGGGAACATCTTCTGCCACTAATTGAGTTTACTTATAACAACAGCTTCCATTCCAGTATTGGGATGGCTCCTTTTGAAGCTCTCTATGGCAGAAAAATCCGGACTCCACTGTGCTGGTTCCAAATCGGTGAAAATCTGCTCCTTGGTCCAGACATTGTGCAAGAAACCACAGAAAAGATCAAAATGATTCAGCAAAAGATGAAGGCATCTCAGGATCGCCAAAAGAGCTATGCAGATAAGCGTAGACGGCCCTTGGAATTCGAGAGTGGTGATCATGTGTTCTTAAGGGTATGTCCTACCACCGGTATCGGTCGTGCAATCAAGTACCGGAAGCTCTCTCCCAGGTTTATTGGTCCCTACCAGATAATTGAGAAGGTTGGACCTTTGGCGTATCGAATTGCATTGCCTCCTCATCTAGCTAAGTTGCATGACGTATTCCATGTATCACAACTTCGGTAGTACGTGCATGACCCTTCGCATATAATCGATGTGGATAATGTACCTTTGAAATAAAATCTGACTTTTGAAATCCATCCCATTCGGATTGAAGATCGTCGGATTAAGCAACTTCGAGGCAAACAGATTCCTTTGGTAAAGGTTATCTGGCATCGCAATAATGTTGAAGAAGCTACGTGGGAGCTAGAGGACAAAATGAGGGAGTCATATCCACAATTATTCAACACCTAGCGAATTTCGGGGACGAAATTCTGGTAGGTAGGAGAGGATTGTAACGTCCTCAATTTAATTTCCAGTTAATTTATTTAATTAATTGTTATCAAAATATATTAGAGTTAATTAAGAAAAATTAAGATAATTAATCCAACGAGTATGTGAGGTGTTAGAAAGGAGTTGGAAAGGGGAGAATCGAAATCGGAATTGAATCGGGTTAAAAAGTGCAATTTTAGCTAAGTTAAATCACCTTTCCAACAACCCTAGTTTGGAAAATTGTAATTAAATAATTACAACTCCAATCAAGATTTCCACCGTTGGATATGGAGTATGGATTTTTAGGAACCTTGCTTTAAAATTTGTGCAAGATCCGACGGTTAACGAAGAAGTTATGGTGATTTGAAAACACGATGAAAATAGAAGAAAAATAGAAAAGGCAATTAGCAGTGGTTAATCGAGTATTAATCGATTAACTGCCATTTTAATCGAGTATTAATCGATTAAGTCGAGTTTTTCAGCCCAGAAAACAGCGTTTTGGCCTTCTTCTTCACACATTCTTCCATGGCTTTCTCTCTCTACTAGGGGCCGAACTTCTCTCCCTTCTCTCCATGATTTCACCTTCAAATCATCACTTAAACCCATGAATAATCACTAAAAATCAATCCCCATCACCCACAAACCTTTAATCTTATATCAATCTCTCAAGATCAAGGATTGGAAGCTCTCTCTCTCCCTCTCTCCACGTTTTTCTCTCTCATCCAGCAAGAGGGTTTTAGCTCAAATTGGTATTTTCTATCTTTAATCTTCAAAATCAAGGTAAGGGGGTTGATTCATGGGCTTGGGAGTTGAATTTTGGGTGTGTATAATTATGATTAAGTTTAGGGTTAGATAATATGATTTTCTCTCTTTAATATATATGTTATTGTTCATGAAATTGCTTGACCCTATTTGCTACATGAAATAAGCATGATTATTAGTTGTATTTGTGGTTTGTTTTGTATTAGTTGTTTACCTTGCAATTAGTTGAGGAATTTATGGACATTGTAAGTAATAAGTTGAAAAAGGAATTTATGAGAATAAGGAGTAAGAAATTGTTTATGTTAGTAAATATGTAATTATGTAACTTCAAGTAAAAAAATGAGATGTTTTGAAAAGTTTATATGAATTGGAAATGAGAAGTGTTACTTTGCAAATTATGAGTATGAGAAATGAAAGAAATAAAGTGGTAATGCAAAGTAAGGAAAAAAAATAATAAGAAGGTCTGTAGCTATTAATCGCGTTTTGGAATCCACACCCATTAGGTGCACACGGTTAGGACAGGGTCCTACTAGCAAAGTAGGCCCGAATTAGCCCCAATAGGTATAAAGCTCGCTCAGGAAAAATCCCCATAAGATCAAAGGCTCGTTAGGTTACGTGGATCCTACACGATGATTAATAGCTGCATTACCAAATATAATCATGAAATATGAATAAATGAGAATATATGAAAGAGAGTGAAGAAAAGAAAATAAAGAAAAGGCCCTAACGAGGGAAAGGTCTTATGGGTCAAGAAGTCCTGAGTGAGAAGAAGTCCTATTGGGTGAAGATACCATCCTAACCAATTGTGCAGCAAGAATACCTAATGGAATTCATAATGCAAGCAAAGTTAAGATACAAAAGTTAAAAGCTTGTGAAAGTAAAAGTCATGTTTAAAGTTGAAGAAAAACCAAGAGTGTTTATCATTGATATATATATATGATTTAATTTCGAACCAATAAGGTATGCAATGAAGCATGATTTATGTATGTGTATGAATTGATTGTTGCATGCCTTAGTTGTTCTTATGCCTCTTTAAAATGACATTTATGGGTTCGTGGATTTCTCACCCCTTACGCCCATTTTTCAGGTTCAGAGTTAGATTCCGAGGTCCCAGCCGAGCAGGATCACTCTCCCAACTAGGGAGAGTAGTGGTTCATACTTTTATTCTACTAGTTTTGGATTTAGTTATTTTGAGATTTTATATAAAAACTTAGTTTAAACTTTCCTTATGACTTAGTATATTTTTGTGGTGCAATGTGTGAGCACCTTTGGGCCGGATTTCCTCCGCTATGACGGGGACGTTCCGTGCATATTTTTGTTGTAAATAATACCTATGTAATGTTGCAAAACTAAATGAGTGCGGGGCTATAGAATGAGCCGGGGAAACACCCTAGCACCGCACATAAGTAAAAGGAACTGAACTGGAAAATGTATTTTTAACTTTCACGCAGGTAGCAGGTTTTCAAGAAATATGGAAAATATCCGATAAACAGAGGAGACTCTGTCGGATTTTTCCTAAAAATTTTCTATAACTAAATACTACTAAATATATTTTCTAAATAAGGGTAATTAAGTAATTCCACATGTGTACCCCTTTGTTTGTAAAAGTTAGGAAAAGAAAAATTCTAGACCACTATTTTAATAATGAATTTAGGCTTCCCCACTCTGATAATGGAGTTAGAAATTAATTAAGCAAAGAAAACTCATAAAATCTTTGTTTAATCGTATAATAAAACTTAGGGTGTCACATTCATGGTATCAGAGCAGTTTTGTCCTCGGCTATGGAGTTTCATTACTCCTTGATTTCTCATCAAGCGAGAAATTGTTCAAATGTCAATGTTTAGGTTCATCTTTAGTAATTCTTAAATAATTTCCTTTAAGTCTTTCTTCTTTAAATTCTTCTTAGCATACTAATTTAGTTGTGATCTTCAACAAGGTAGATACCCTTCATGGCTCGTCGACAAAGCGAGAATGATCGCCTTACAGCCATTCTAGAGAATCTGGTTCAAGCCAACCAGAATCAGGCTCAGAATATTGCAAACGCTGTCACTGCTGCTGTTGCTGCTATGCAACCACCCCAACCCGCCCCTCCTGTTATTGATTGGCTTTCAAGGTTTAAGAAGCAGGATCCTCTGAGGTTTGAAGGGGGACACAATCCTGATGGAGCCCAAGATTGGCTCCAGGATATTGAGAAAATATTTGCTTCTCTTCAGCCTCCACAGGATCAACGGGTTCGTCTTGCTGAATTCATGCTGATCGGTGAGGCCCAATATTGGTGGCAGCAGGAACGTCGCGATCTTGAAGCGGCAAATCGGGAAATCACTTGGGAGCTTTTCCGCACTACTTTCTTGGGCAAGTATTTCCCAGAGAATGAACGCAGAGAGAAAGAGCTGCAATTTCTGAATCTTGTTCAGGGCAACATGAATGTTGGAGAGTATGCTGCGAAGTTCCGGGAGTTGATGCGCTATTCACTTGGTTACAGAGATGTTGAGGAGAGGGCAAAATGTTTCAAATTTGAAAGTGGTTTACGCTCTGAGATCAAGGTGCTGTTTGAATATCAGAATATCGCCAGTTTGTCTCAACTGATTAATATGACTAGTGCGTATGAAAAGAGCTTGCAGAATGCGCAAGCGACAGATCGGGGGAAAGCTGTGCAGAAGTCTGGAGGCCCGATCAAGGGTAAAGCACCTATGCATAAATCTGGTCCCTATTCTGTTAGTGGCAATAGAGGCTCTCAGCAATCCAAATCTGGTCCCACAGGAGCTGTTTTTCCTAGTTATCCTTCATGCACTCATTGCGGAAAGCGTCATCTTGGTGAATGCTGGTTTAAGAATCAAGACTCAAAACCCAGAGTTTGCTTTACTTGTGGACAACCTGGTCATTTCTATTATCAATGCCCGAAGAAGAATGTGAAACAAGAAGTTAATACGACTCAGGCACAACCAGTCAAGGGAAATAAAGCCGTTCAGAAGGGTAAAGTGTATACTATGGATGGAGACGAGATAGAGGATGGTGATGAACTTATTCGAGGTACTGGTACTTTAAATAATCTCCGTTGTAAAATATTGTTCGATAGTGGTGCATCGCATTCCTTTATTTCATCATCATGCGTCAAGAGAATAGGAGTGCCTACAGTGGAGATGTCGTATGTACTCGCGGTGTCAACACCTACTAGTACCGCAATGTCTACGTCTCTTGTGTGTCCAAATTGTTCTCTTCGATTACTTGAGAGAGAATTTGACTTGAATCTTATTTGCTTACCTCTCAAGGGGCTCGATGTCATCCTCGGCATGGATTGGACGGCGAAGAATAGAGTTCTTATTGATTGCCACAGCAAGGCCGTCATCTTTCCTAATGCAACCGTGTCAAATCTAGAGATTGAAACAGAATCAGATGTAAGCAAGATTCCTGTTGTGCAGGGATTCCCGGAGGTATTCCCAGATGATATTCCTGGTTTACCGCCACATAGAGAAGTAGAATTTAGCATTGATTTGGTTCCCGGTGCTGGACCAATATCAATTGCCCCGTATCGGATGGCCCCTCCTGAATTGGCCGAGCTAAAGAAGCACATCGAAGAGTTGTTTGCTAAACAATTCATTCAGCCTAGTGTGTCACCATGGGGAGCCCCGATATTATTTGTTAAAAAGAAGGACGGCAGTTCAAGAATGTGTATTGATTACCGCCAGTTGAATGCGGTAACAATCAAGAACAAGTATCCACTTCCCCGAATTGACGATTTGTTAGATCAACTGAGGGGAGCGTCCATATTCTCTAAGATTGATCTTCGATCAGGCTATCATCAAATCCGAATTAAAGAGGTCGACATTCCCAAAACAGCTTTTCGCACCCGTTATGGGCATTTTGAATACGTTGTCATGCCCTTCGGCCTTACTAACGCACCGGCAATCTTCATGGACTACATGAACCGGATATTCAAACCCTTTTTGGATTCTTTCGTCGTTGTCTTCATCGACGATATTCTTGTATATTCTAAAACTCCAAGTGAGCATGCTGAGCACTTGCGGATGGTGTTGCAGATCCTCAGGGAGAAACAATTGTATGCTAAGCTTGCCAAATGTAGTTTCTGGTTAAATGAAGTGTACTTTCTGGGTCATGTCATTTCAGAAAAAGGAGTGGCAGTTGATCCATCGAATGTAGAAGCAGTACTCAAGTGGGAGAGACCCACTACAGTCACAGAGATCAGAAGCTTTCTAGGCATGGCCGGCTATTATAGGAGATTCATTCAGGGTTTTTCTAAGTTAGCACTTCCGCTAACCAAATTAACTCGTAAGGAGGTACCCTATCAATGGACAGAGGAGTGTGAGCATAGTTTTGAAGAATTAAAGAAGCGACTCACTAGCTCACCCGTCTTAATTTTGCCAGCTCCATCTCAACCCTTCGACGTTTATTGTGATGCATCGAAACAAGGATTAGGATGCGTGCTAATGCAACAAGGCAAAGTTGTTGCATATGCTTCTCGGCAACTTCGCCCACATGAAGAAAATTATCCTACCCATGATCTCGAATTGGCAGCCGTGGTATTTGCATTGAAAATTTGGAGGCACTACTTGTACGGCAGTCGATTCGAGGTGTTCAGCGATCATAAGAGACTCAAGTATCTATTTGATCAGAAGGAGCTGAACATGAGACAAAGGAGGTGGATGGAATTTCTTAAAGATTACGACTTCAGTCTTCAATATCATCCAGGCAAAGCAAATGTAGTGGCGGATGCTCTAAGCCGCAAGACACTTCACGTTAGCAATATGATGATAAAGGAGATGCAATTGATGCAGGAATTTAGTAATCTCATGTTGGGTGTGCAGGTGCAAGAAAAGAGTATTATTCTGGAAATGTTGCAGGTGCATAATGAATTCATCGACCTGATAAAAGAAAGGCAGGCAGAGGACCCAGAATTGCAGAAGCTCTTTGAAAGAGCTCTTGATGGAGAAAGCCCGATTTCATCAAGGGTTCGAACGGAATCATCCGATTTCGAGGCAGAGTATGTGTTCCTAAAGATTTTGAAGTTCAAAGGGATATTCTTCACGAGGCACATAAGATTAAATTAAGTATCCACCCAGGTAAAACTTATCAAATCCCTAAGACTTGACCAAGTGTTCCTCGATTCTAATAACACCCCATGGCATACCATGTCTAACCATTCTTTTCAGGTACCACAAAGATGTATCAAGACCTTAAAAGGCTATTTTGGTGGCCTAGAATGAAGAAGGCGATTGCAGATTTTGTATCCCACTGCCTAGTATGCCAAAAAGCCAAGATTGAACACCAAAAGCCCGGAGGCTTGTTAAGGCCTTTAGAGATTCCCGAGTGGAAATGGGATAGCATCTCTATGGATTTTGAATCTGGTCTTCCAAGAACCCCTTCCGGCTATGAAGCTATCTGGGTAGTAGTCGATCGACTTACCAAATGTGCTCACTTTATTCAGATGAATATGAAGTATAGTATGAAGAAGTTGACACAGCTATACATTCAAAATATTGTGAGATTACATGGAATCCCTTCAAGTATTATCTCTGACCGTGATTCCAGATTCCTCTCTCGTTTTTGGCAAAGTCTTCAACAGGCTTTGGGCACAAAACTCAAGTTCAGCACAGCATATCATCCCCAAACGGATGGGCAAACAGAGCGCACCATTCAATCATTGGAGGATTTGCTAAGGACTTGCGTTATTGAGCAATCAGATAGTTGGGAACATCTTCTGCCACTAATTGAGTTTACTTATAACAACAGCTTCCATTCCAGTATTGGGATGGCTCCTTTTGAAGCTCTCTATGGCAGAAAATGCCGGACTCCACTGTGCTGGTTCCAAATCGGTGAAAATCTGCTCCTTGGTCCAGACATTGTGCAAGAAACCACAGAAAAGATCAAAATGATTCAGCAAAAGATGAAGGCATCTCAGGATCGCCAAAAGAGCTATGCAGGTAAGTGTAGACGGCCCTTGGAATTCGATAGTGGTGATCATGTGTTCTTAAGGGTAAGTCCTACCACCGGTATCGGTCGTGAAATCATGTACCGGAAGCTCTCTCCCAGGTTTATTGGTCCCTACCAGATAATTGAGAAGGTTGGACCTTTGGCGTATCGAATTGCATTGCCTCCTCATCTAGCTAAGTTGCATGACGTATTCCATGTATCACAACTTCGGAAGTAAGTGCATGACCCTTCGCATATAATCGATGTGGATAATGTACCTTTGAAAGAAAATCTGACTTTTGAAATCCATCCCATTCGGATTGAAGATCGTCGGATTAAGCAACTTCGAGGCAAACAGATTCCTTTGGTAAAGGTTATCTGGCATCGCAATAATGTTGAAGAAGCTACGTGGGAGCTAGAGGACAAAATGAGGGAGTCATATCCACAATTATTCAACACCTAGCGAATTTCGGGGACGAAATTCTGGTAGGTGGGAGAGGATTGTAACGTCCTCAATTTAATTTCCAGTTAATTTATTTAATTAATTGTTATCAAAATATATTAGAGTTAATTAAGAAAAATTAAGATAATTAATCCAACGAGTATGTGAGGTGTTAGAAAGGAGTTGGAAAGGGGAGAATCGAAATCGGAATTGAATCGGGTTAAAAAGTGCAATTTTAGCTAAGTTAAATCACCTTTCCAACAACCCTAGTTTGGAAAATTGTAATTAAATAATTACAAATCCAATCAAGATTTCCACCGTTGGATATGGAGTATGGATTTTTAGGAACCTTGCTTTAAAATTTGAGCAAGATCCGACGGTTAACGAAGAAGTTATGGTGATTTGAAAACACGATGAAAATAGAAGAAAAATAGAAAAGGCAATTAGCAGTGGTTAATCGAGTATTAATCGATTAACTGCCATTTTAATCGAGTATTAATCGATTAAGTCGAGTTTTTCAGCCCAGAAAACAGCGTTTTGACCTTCTTCTTCACACATTCTTCCATGGCTTTCTCTCTCTACTAGGGGCCGAACTTCTCTTCATGATTTCACCTTCAAATCATCACTTAAACCCATGAATAATCACTAAAAATCAATCCCCATCACCCACAAACCTTTAATCTTCTATCAATCTCTCAAGATCAAGGATTGGAAGCTCTCTCTCTCCCTCTCTCCACGTTTTTCTCTCTCATCCAGCAAGAGGGTTTTAGCTCAAATTGGTATTTTCTATCTTTAATCTTCAAAATCAAGGTAAGGGGGTTGATTCATGGGCTTGGGAGTTGAATTTTGGGTGTGTATAATTATGTTTAAGTTTAGGGTTAGATAATATGATTTTCTCTCTTTTATATATATGTTATTGTTCATGAAATTGCTTGACCCTATTTGCTACATGAAATAAGCATGATTATTAGTTGTATTTGTGGTTTGTTTTGTATTAGTTGTTTACCTTTCAATTAGTTGAGGAATTTATGGACATTGTAAGTAATAAGTTGAAAAAGGAATTTATGAGAATAAGGAGTAAGAAATTGTTTATGTTAGTAAATATGTAATTATGTAACTTCAAGTAAAAAAATGAGATGTTTTGAAAAGTTTATATGAATTGGAAATGAGAAGTGTTACTTTGCAAATTATGAGTATGAGAAATGAAAGAAATAAAGTGGTAATGCAAAGTAAGGAAAAAAATAATAAGAAGGTCTGCAGCTATTAATCGCGTTTTGGGATCCACACCCATTAGGTGCACACGGTTAGGACAGGGTCCTACTAGCAAAGTAGGCCCGAATTAGCCCCAATAGGTACAAAGCTCGCTCAGGAAAAATCCCCATAAGATCAAAGGCTCGTTAGGTTACGTGGATCCTACGCGATGATTAATAGCTGCATTACCAAATATAATCATGAAATATGAATAAATGAGAATATATGAAAGAGAGTGAAGAAAAGAAAATAAAGAAAAGGCCCTAACGAGGGAAAGGTCTTATGGGTCAAGAAGTCCTGAGTGAGAAGAAGTCCTATTGGGTGAAGATACCATCCTAACCAATTGTGCAGCAAGAATACCTAATGGAATTCATAATGCAAGCAAAGTTAAGATACAAAAGTTAAAAGCTTGTGAAAGTAAAAGTCATGTTTAAAGTTGAAGAAAAACCAAGAGTGTTTATCATTGATATATATATATATATGATTTAATTTCGAACCAATAAGGTATGCAATGAAGCATGATTTATGTATGTGTATGAATTGATTGTTGCATGCCTTAGTTGTTCTTATGCCTCTTTAAAATGACATTTCTGGGTTCGTGGATTTCTCACCCCTTACGCCCATTTTTCAGGTTCAGAGTTAGATTCCGAGGTCCCAGCCGAGCAGGATCACTCTCCCAACTAGGGAGAGTAGTGGTTCATACTTTTATTCTACTAGTTTTGGATTTAGTTATTTTGAGATTTTATATAAAAACCTAGTTTAAACTTTCCTTATGACTTAGTATATTTTTGTGGTGCAATGTGTGAGCACCTTTGGGTCGGATTTCCTCCGCTATGACGGGGACGTTCCGTGCATATTTTTGTTGTAAATAATACCTATGTAATGTTGCAAAACTAAATGAGTGCGGGGCTATAGAATGAGCTGGGGAAACACCCTAGCACCGCACATAAGTAAAAGGAACTGAACTGGAAAATGTATTTTTAACTTTCACGCAGGTAGCAGGTTTTCAAGAAATATGGAAAATATCCGATAAACAGAGGAGACTCTGTCGGATTTTTCCTAAAAATTTTCTATAACTAAATACTACTAAATATATTTTCTAAATAAGGGTAATTAAGTAATTCCACATGTGTACCCCTTTGTTTGTAAAAGTTAGGAAAAGAAAAATTCTAGACCACTATTTTAATAATGAATTTAGGCTTCCCCACTCTGATAATGGAGTTAGAAACTAATTAAGCAAAGAAAACTCATAAAATCTTTGTTTAATCGTATAATAAAACTTAGGGTGTCACAGATTGAATTCACTTTTGATCATTTTTCAATTAACTCTAAGGCAGGAGTTGTAAGAACTAGATATAGAAAAACTCGAAATGCTTAGCATTCCCCGGCATAGGTTTTAGAATCTTTCCCTGAAAAGATGCCCTGAAATCGTGGCATGCGAAGATTCTTATAGGATATAACGCCTTAGTGTTTGACTCTTACAAAGATTGACTAGCACCGATAAGATTTAGAGCTTCCCAAAAACAACAAGCATTCAAGAACGAGAAACAATTCAAGGATTAAGAGTTTCCCCCAATGCTTAGTTGATTAGAGCAGACACAACTTCTACTAAATGCTCAACAATCAACTTCTTACTTGACTCGATCAAAAAGAATAGGAAGGAAGGAATCCACAGCAGTCCGAAGATTTACCCCACTACCAAGAAGGAAGGGTACGACAAGTTTTGCCGTTGGCTGGGTCAATCATTAAGATTGTTTGGTCTTAACGCAGGGATTTTACAAATTTGGCAAAATCGGCTATTCTTACAAATGGTTATCTACGAACCGGGAAAAGATTCGAAGCAAATGTCAAATTTCTCAAGATTGGTTTGGTTGATATAATGGTTAAGAATAATTTCTGGAGAGTTTTCTTAACTCATCCAAGGGATTAGCACTTAGCTATACTACCTTGGAAAAAGTAGCATACACCAAGACTTCCTTTCTTTAGAACTATTTTCTATCTATTCTCTAACTCTATATGAAGCTCTTAAACAAATGTTTCTGGGTTAGGTTGACTTCACTTACAAGAATTACTTTCCTTGGAAGTCATTACTTTGGTTGTCTACTTTCACTTTAAAGGTTACAATGATAGCATTCATTGATAGATGCAAGAATTGAGGTGATCAATCCCATCCTCACGTCTACCAACAACACATCACTGTCGGGTTCTGTCAATGATGTCATCATTTAACAAATGCAAGGATTAGAGTGATCAGTTCTAACCTTACATTATATCAAATAATAACATCACAACATAATATTGGTCACTTGATGCTAGAATTCTCAAACCTAAGAATTCCATATAAGGTCTTTCATATGCTATCTATAAGAACAAGATCAAATTTGGAAGGGCAGATATCCAACATGTTTTTAAACAATTATATACCAGTAAGACTCAATTACTAAGTAGATACATGGTACTATAATTATCCTATTATAATCCTAAACTATTACTATGAGCATCGATTACTCGCTAGGTGAGTAATCATTTGGAGTTTGTATAACTCCAAGGCCGAGGAGAAACTGCTCTGATACCATAAATGTAACACCCTATGATTAATTACCCTTAATTCCCCTTATAATAAAAATACGGACTTAAAAATTCCTTTTTATTATATTAAAATCAACCATCAAACGGACGGAGTTTTGTTTGTTTTTCGGACTAATCCAAAATTCAACCTGTGATAAACAATTTTAATTAAAAGCAACCAATAGCCAGCAGGGCTTCTGATTACATATATAAATCATAACAAGGCCCAACGGGCTCCAAGTATATCAGAGTATATTAATTAATCAGAGTAGTAGCGGAAAAATAATAAGTTTGAGTATTAATACCAAAGGTTATAACTTTAGTAAAACAAAACATCCTAAGCCTCAATCAAAATAAGCATATTAAGTTTTACATCCAAATAATCATAAGAGGCTTAAGTTCATACTAGATCCTAAACCCATAACACCCTACTCTCCCTGTAAGGGAAAGTACTCCTGCTCGGCCGGGGGCTGTGCCAGCTCAATCTCCGTACCTGTAAAATGTAAGGGAGTGAGCATTGCACATGAAATACAAAGCAGTTTCTAACTAGACATAATAACCCGCTAGGTCAAACACAATTAGTAAATAAGCATATATTCATACATTGCACACCAAACTCAGTTCATTTTGTCCATAATCATTCTTCATATAAGTTTCCATTTTTTATTATTCATCACAATATTCATTTTCCTTTTCTTTTCTTTTCATTCTGAAGATGTATTTTACACCATCGTACTTCACCTCCACACCGGAAGGTACCTCATACTTTTCCTTATTTAATTTATGTGTCCCTCAGGTCAGAGGTCAACACCCATTCATTATAATTCATTTTGTGTCCCTCGAGTCAGAGGTCAACACAACAATTTCTTAATTCACGGTGTGTCTCTCAGGTCAGAGGTCAACACACCAATACACATTTTATCCAGTGTCCCTCAGGTCAGAGGTCAACACACATCAACAATTTATACATTTCGTGTCCCTCAGGTCAGAGGTCAACACTCAATCGTACTTCACCTCCACGCAGGAAGGTACCTCGTACATTTGGCCTATGGGTATTTCACCTCCACACTGGAAGGTACCTCATACCATTGTACTTCACCTCCACACCGGAAGGTACCTCATACAACCACCTAGATTATACTTTTAACATCATTCTCATTATTTGGTGCCTCAATTCAGAGGCCAAGATTTATTCACTTTCTTATCCAATTAATCACAACACTGTTATTCACAACTAACCACAAGTCAGTACATAATCATTCAGGTAATACTCTTATTCATTTCCTTTCTCAACTCTCAATATCATTTCAAGTAATATTCCATTTTATAGCCCAACATCTAGATTGCCCTTCTTTTTAATTTTACATACATCACCTCTTACTTTTGTTTACACTTAATCATTTTATTTCCTTTTTCCTATATTCACACTTCATTTCATAAGATAAGACCTTTTGTATACTTTTGTTAATACTTAACATTTATTTCTCATTTAGCATTTAGATACAACTACACACATTCATCACACATAATCGTTCCCATTCCATTTTCTTACTATGTCATTTTACTTCGTAATACATACATATATTTGCAACATCAATCAATTATTATTTTATACAAAACTTAACAATTAAAATTCAAAGTCATAGAAATCATTCATACCATCTTCCCTACCATATTACCAAAATCTTCTTGTACTTCATTATCCTCATTAACAAAATTTCATTTAACAAATTATTCATTCTCATATTATTGGGTTTCCTTTTCCTAGTCTTAACATCAAACCATCAAGCATATTTAATTAATTAGAATTTTATATTTCATAATCTTGGGTTTTATAATCTAATTTTCTCCCCTAACACATAACCCTAACAAGTATTAGATACTAACTAGACCCAACTCCCTAGAACAAGGCAAAGCTCACTATATTCACCCCCTTACCTCAAATACTTAAGAATAAGGAGATTTTCACTCTCCCAAAGCTTGCAAGCTAGCCATCACAAGAGCTATGATCCAAGGAGGAAAGAGAAACCTATTACAAGAGTTATAAGAAGGAAAGTTGTTATCTTTGCCTTGATATTCACTAAGGTTAATGAATTAGTGAGGCTTCCATGGCTTAAGGCTTGAAATCCACCATGGAAGGAAGAGAGAGAAAAAGAGAGAGAGAGAGAATACGAATGGATGGAGAAGTAAGAGAAGATCTTTGGCTTACCCTTGATTGGAGTCTTGGAAGGAAGATTGTTGTTGATGGAAAGATGAAATCCTTTGCTCCTTGGATGATTTGTTGATGGAAAAAGAAAACCCCAAGGAGAAAAGAAGAAGAAGAAGTCGTAGAGGAGAAGAGAGAAGAGGATTGAGTGAGTGTGAATGAAAGTGAGAGAGAGAGAGAGAGAATATCGTGATTTGTGGATAAGGGTGGGGGGGTTGAGTGGTTGAAATAAGAGGAGGAAGGGTGGAAAATACGTTTCTGCCCTTACTTTATTTTTTTTCTGCATCCGACCTGAAATAATCGATTACTTTCCCAAAGTAATCCATTATTTTGCCAAAATAATCGATTACTTCCTCCAATTAATCGATTATTTTTGTAGCATCATACAATCACCAGAGGAGCAAGTAATCGATTACACCCTTCAAGGTAATCGATTACCTTGCTGAAAACATTAATTTTGATGGTTTTCTAACTCCAATCCACTTCCTTATGTTCCCATATTCTTCTAGGCTTGAATTACTACTCCAAATCCTTTCTCTAAACTTGGTATTTCTCCTAATTACTTGGCATAACTCATATTATTCTTAAATTGAAATTAGGGATGTTACAATTATTTGAAAAGGGTAATCTTTATGTACGTAATTGAATTAGAGTGAGTTGCAGTTATGCTTACTTGTGACTATTTGGAGTATGGTGATTATGTGTACAACCAATGGACTGAGTTGTGGTTAATTAAAGGGTAATTGTTGTGAAATGAATATATATGGGTATATTAGATTATGGGAAAATAAAGGAAAACGGTTATAAACGCTAATTGTGGAATGTGACCTTAAAGGGGAGTAATTGAAAATGTGTATTGGAATTATATGTTTGATTATTTGGAAGTGGCTATTTATATGTATTCATTGGAAATTTAGAGGTATTTATTGGAAATGAAATGTGATAAGCTAGAATGGATTAAGTTCATGTATGCTGTTGAGTATTAATGGAAATTATGTTAATGGCTATATTAATGAATTGGATTGTTGGTTAATTTAAATGGTAAAGGTAACTAAAGTGGAAACTGATCAGTGGGGCTCGGAACACTAGGTACCCGGCTAGGTGTTCCAATTACCTGTTAGGGCCAATTACCTGCCAGGCCAATTACCCATCAGGCCAAATCGCCCTGTAGGCGCCGGGTGACCCACAGGATCAGTTTTCCACACCAATAATTTGACTAAATAAATGGATTGGTAAAAGTACATAGTCCTACAGGTTATGGTCTGGATGGGTGTAAAGTCCTGGGCAGGTGTTCCAAGTCCCTAGACAGGTGTGCCAATTACCTAGCGGGTATCCAAATCCTAGTGGTGTACGGTAAAAATGGAAGTGTCTGCAGATCACTGTTTGTGGTTGCTTACACTGTGTGTGTAGATCTCTGTTTGGGGTTACACACATTAATGGAAAATGAATAATGGAAAGGTAAAAAGGAAAAGGGAAGTTTATGTAGATCTCTGTTTGAGGTTACATAAACGAGATGGAGTGTATGCAGATCACTGTCTGTGGTTGCATACACAGTGTATGCAGATCACTGTTTGTGGTTGCATACACCGTGTGTAGATCTCTGTTTGGGGTTACACGCGATGGTAAGGTGTAGATCTCTGGTTGAGGTTACACATAAATAAAAATGGAATTGATAAAGGAATTAAAGGGAATAAATAATGAACATGGTAATGGAAAGGTTTTAGTATAGGAAAAAGGGATAATGGAAAATGGATAAAGGCAATGGAAATAAATATGGAAAATGGATAAAAGCAATGGAAATGAATATGAAAAGGTATAAAGGAAAGGGAAAGGAACATTTATATTGGTTAAGGTCATGTAAATAAAATGTAAATATGTAATTGTGATAAGGAATGAGCATGTTGGAAAACGTTGATTGTGAATAGGTTTGCAAATGATATGTGTTGTTACTTTACTACTTGTGTTTGGCCTAGTGGATTTATTATGATTATATGGAAACTGCAATTCTATTTCATGTGCAATGCTCACTCCCTTACTATCTTTCAGGTACAGAGATTGAGTTAGCACAGCCCACGGCCGAGCAGGAGTGCTCTCCCTCACAGGGAGGGTAGGGTTATATTTGGGGACTAGAATTATATTGGACCTAAGCCTCCCTATTATTTTGATGTATATGTGGTGTTCATATATTTTGTTGAGGCTAGGGTATTATATTATTTTTGGGCATAACTATATTTTGAACATCATGCTAGTTGCACCTAGTACACATATTCTGCTTATACTCTGATAACTGACACTGGACGTTGTATTTTGTGCCCATGAGGCTTTTATCTGTTATGTGCATGTGGTGCAGCCCTGCTGGCTGTTGATTATATATATGGATTATGTTATATACAGGTTAAATTTTGGAAAGTCCGAAAAACAGACAAAACTCCGTCCGTTTGACGGGTGATTTTACTAAACTAAAAAGGGATTTTTAAGTTCACATTTTTAATACTTGGGAATTAAGGGTAATATTTATTAGGGTGTTACATTTATGGTATCAGAGCAGTTTCCCTCGGCCTTTGGAGTATGAACTCACTACTCCTATGGTTACTCACCGAGCGAGTAACCCAAGTACTTAGTTTAGTGTCTAAGTGAAGTTGTAGGATATTAGTAGTTTTATTTAATTGTTCTATCATTAACTGGTTTTCCTTCCATGACACAACAGTATGGCAGGGAGACGGGCTGATAATGATAGGATTACTGCAATTCTCGAAACTCTGGTTCAATTGCAGCAGAACCAAGCCCAAGCTCAACAGCAACAAGCTGAGAATCTTGCAAATCTGCAACAGAATCAAGCCCAGAACATTGCTGTGGCTGCAGTAGCGGCTGCAGCATCACTTCAGCCTCCTCCACCACTACTAGTGGAGATTGACTGGATGGGCCGCTTTAGAAAAAGCGATCCACCGAAGTTCGAAGGGGGTTACAATCCCGATGGAGCTCAAAGATGGCTCCAGGAGATGGAGAAGGTGTTTCGCTCACTGCAGCCACCGGGTGATCAGTATATGCGACTAGTGGAGTATGTTCTGATGGGTGAGGCGGAACATTGGTGGGACCAACAGAGGAGAGGTTTGGAAGCAGCTCATGAGCTTATTTCATGGGATCTTTTCAAGGTCCGTTTTCTGGGAAAGTACTTCCCGGAAAATGTAAGGAGGGAGAAGGAAGTGGCTTTCCTTGAGCTGAAACAAGGGAACCTCAGTGTTGGATAATATGCAGCTCAATTCGAGGACCTCCTTCGCTATTCAGGCAGCTACCGAGATGCGGATGAACGCACTAAATGTATCAAGTTTGAAGCTAGTCTCCATCCCAAGATCAAGACTGTTTTTGTCTATCAAGGAATCTCTAATCTCTCTCAACTAGTGAATATGACCAGTGCTTATGAAGATTCTCTCAAGCAGGAACAAGCAGAGGAGCGACGCAGGGCATCTCAGAAATTGTCTGGTCCTATTAGGGGCAAGGGTCCGATGCAGAGATCTGGTCCTTATTCTAATCATAGGCCTTCAGTCCCTAGAGGAGCAGGGCAACCTGCAGTGACACTTGGTCCTGTTCCTACTTGTACACATTGTGGGAAGCCGCACAGGGGTGTATGTTGGGCTCATAGCAGGAATGAAGGGCTTTGCTTTTTATGTGGTCAGCCTGGACACTTTGCAAACAACTGTCCCAAAAGCACAATGAAGAAGGAAGTTAATGATACTAGGGTGCAGAAAGCAGGTGGCAGCCAACCACTGCAGAAGGGCAAAGTGTATACACTGGATGGAGAAGAGGTGACTGATGAGGATGAGCTGATCTGAGGTACTTGTTTTGTGAATGACATGTCCTGTGGTGTTTTGTTTGATTGTGGTGCATCTCATTCCTTCATTTCTATTGACTGCATGAAGAGACTAGGGTTGTCCACTGTAGATATGCCGTATAAGTTGTCAGTTTCTACCCCCACAAATTCTTCAGTAGTCACTTCTCAAATGTGTTTGGATTGCCCACTCCGAGTTTTGGAGCGGGAATTCAGAGTCAATCTCATTTGTCTGCCTCTAACCAAGTTAGATATTATTCTGGGTATGGATTGGATGACTCAGCATAACGTCTTAATTGACTGCTGTAAGAAAGCAGTTATCTTTAGTGATGTCGTTCTATCTACCATGGAAGTTGATGAAGTTTCTGATTTAAGTCAAATTCCTGTGGTCCGTGAGTTTCCGGAAGTCTTTTCTACGGAGATTCCTGGATTGCCTCCAAGGAGAGAAGTTGAGTTTAGTATTGATTTGAAACCTGGTACAGGCCCAATTTCTATTGCACCTTACAGAATGGCGCCTCCGGAATTGGAAAAATTGAAGAAGCAGTTGGAGGAGCTTTTAGCAAGGGGACTTGTCAGGCCAAGTGTATCACCCTGGGGTGCTCCTATCCTTTTTGTCAAGAAGAAGGACGGTAGCCTTCGGATGTGCACTGACTACAGGCAGCTGAATGCAGTGACAGTAAAGAACAAGTATCCGCTCCCTCGCATCGATGATTTATTGGATCAGTTGAGGGGTGCATCAGTGTTCTCTAAGATTGACCTCCGATCGGGATACCATCAAATCCGTATCCGTGAAGAGAACATTCCAAAAACTGCTTTCAGGACGCGTTATGGGCACTTTGAGTATGTGGTGATGCCTTTCGGATTGACCAACGCTCCTGCAATATTCATGGATTACATGAATAGGATCTTCATGCCATACTTGGATTCTTTTGTCATTGTGTTCATTGATGACATCCTAATTTATTCTAAGAGTCCGAGTGAACATGAGAAGCATTTGAGGATTGTACTGCAGGTCCTCAAAGAAAAGCAGTTGTATGCCAAGCTGTCCAAATGTAGCTTTTGGTTGGATGAAGTCCATTTTCTGGGACATGTGATTTCTGCACAGGGAGTTGCTGTGGATCCCTCCAAGGTGGAAGCGGTGTTAAAGTGGGAGAGGCCCACAACAGTCACAGAAATCAAAAGCTTTTTGGGATTGGCAGGTTACTATCGGAGATTCATTGAAGGTTTTTCCAAACTGGCTCTCCCATTGACAATGTTAACCAGGAAAGAGGTCCCTTATCAATGGTCACAGCAGTGTGAGAGCAGTTTCTTAGAACTGAAGAAGAGATTGACGAGTTCACCGGTTCTGACCTTGCCGGAACCAACCCAACCCTTTGATGTGTATTGTGATGCTTCGAAGCTAGGCTTGGGTTGTGTACTTATGCAACAAGGCAAAGTTGTGGCCTATGCATCCAGGCAGTTGCGACAACATGAGCAGAATTATCCGACTCATGACTTGGAATTAGCAGCTGTGGTGTTTGCTTTGAAAATTTGGATACATTACTTGTATGGCACAAAGTTTGAGGTGTTCAATGACCACAAGAGTCTCCGTTATCTCTTCGATCAAAAGGAGTTGAATATGAGACAGAGGAGATGGATGGAGTTCCTGAAAGACTATGATTTGTGCATTGAGTCGTAAAACCCTTCATGTTAGCAACTTGATGGTGAAGGAGATGCAGCTAATTCAGGAGTTTAGTGATCTTAACTTGAACATGCTGGTGAAGGAGAAGAGTATTGTTCTGGAAATGTTACAGGTTACTAGTGAGTTGATGGATTTGATAAAGGAAAGGCAAGCAGATGATGAAGAACTCCAGAAGTTGTTAGAAGGAGCAGCAAGTAAAGAGGAACCTGATTTCATCAAGGGTGCTGATGGAATCATCAAATTCAAAGGTAGAATATGTGTTCCAATGGACTTCCAGATTCGAAGAGACATATTGTGGGAAGCTCACCAAACAAAACTGAGCTTCCATCCCGGTACAACAAAGATGTATCAGGATTTGAAGAGGATCTATTGGTGGCCAGGGTTGAAGTCTGATGTGGCTGACCATGTGTCTCACTGCTTGACTTGTCAGAAGGTGAAGATTGAGCACCAAAAGCCAGGTGGTCCGTTGCGATCACTTGACATCCCTGAATGGAAGTGGGATAGCATAGCCATGGACTTTGTGACGGGTCTACCTTGAACTACTGCAGGTTGTGATGGCGTATGGGTTGTTGTAGACCGTTTAACAAAGTGTGCTCACTTTATTCCGATCCATAAGAACTACACATTGGAGAAGCTGACACAGTTGTATATTCGGGACATAGTGAAGCTTCATGGTGTGCCTTCTAGTATTGTGTCTGATCGTGATTCACGGTTTCTATCCAGGTTTTGGCAGAGTCTTCAGCAGGCCTTGGGTACTAAGTTGAGGTTTAGTACAGCCTATCATCCTCAAACCGATGGGCAGTCGGAGCGTACTATTCAGACCTTGGAGGATCTGTTGAGGGCTTGTGTACTAGAGCAGGCAGGTAACTGGGAGCAGTTGTTACCGTTGATGGAATTTACTTACAACAACAGCTTTCACTCTAGTATTTGCATGGCACCTTTTGAGGCACTCTATGGTAGGAAGTGTAGAACGTCGCTTTGTTGGTTCCAGATTGGGGAGAACTTGTTGACTGGGCCAGAGTTGGTGCAAGAAACCACAGAGAAGATCGCGATGATTAAGGATAAGATGAAGACTTCTCAAGACAGGCAAAAGAGCTATGCAAATAAGCGTAGGAGACCCCTAGAGTTTGATGTGGGTGATCATGTGTTTCTTAGGGTGTCCCCTACCACTGGCATTGGTCGGGAAATCAAGTCAAAGAAGCTGACTCCGAGGTTCGTTGGACCTTATGAGATTCTGGAAAGAGTTGGACCTTTGGCGTACAGGATTGCTTTGCCTCCACACTTGTCTAGGCTTCATGGTGTATTTCATGTTTCCCAGCTGAGGAAGTACATTCATGATCCCTCCCATGTGGTAGCAGCTGACGAGTTGCCTTTGAAGGAGAACCTTACTTTTGAGATCCTCCCGATCAGAATTGAGGACAGGCAGATTAAGCAGCTCCGGGGCAAGGAAATTCCATTGGTGAAGGTGATTTGGAACAGAAACAACGTGGAAGAGGCTAATTGGGAGCTGGAGAGCAAGATGAAGGAGTCTTATCCTCAGTTGTTTCAGGACAGATGAATTTCGAGGATGAAATTCTGGTAAGTGGGAGAGGATTGTAACATCCTAAATCTAATTCTTAGTGTAAATTGTGCTTTGATAGTCTTAGGATAGAAGCAATTATGAAATAAGTTAGAAAATTGGCCATTTAGACATGTAAATTCAAGTTTAAAACATAGGAAATTGGAGAATGAGAATAACAAGATTGGTAGCTTAGAATAAAAATTCCACCGTTGGATGTGAAGTAGGATATGTGAGGAAGCCTGTGTCAAAATTTGAGGAAGATCCAACGGTTAACGAAGAAGTTATGGCCGTTCAAAGTCGGGGTGCTGAAAATCCTGCAACTTAATCGATTAAGCTGCAGCTTAATCGATTAAGTCCAGAATGTTTGAAACCCTTAATCGATTAATAATCGATTAAACGACCCTGCAGTGGAAAAAAATAAAAGCATTTCATGCGTGATTTTGCCAAAGAACTCGACATTCCTCTCTCTAGGGCACAAAACCTCTCATCCCAAATCCACCAAACCTTAAGGGAATCACTCCAAGGTCCATTATCAAGTCCCTCCTTGTCTCTCCAAGTAAGTATTCATGATTCTTGAAGTTCCTCTCTCTCTAATTTGGATTTGCTCTCTCTCTTTCCCTTCTTTGGGAAATCCGAATTCTCTATGGAAATGGGGCAATAATCTCATTATCATTCCATTCCTTTGGCTTAGGGAAGATTATTATCACTATCTCCATCTTCGTGCGTTCGGAGCTCTTGGTTTTGGGAGCGCTTGGAGCTACGGCTTGGGTTCTTCCACTTTCCCTCTCTTTGGTTAAAGTAAGGGGGTGGATATAGTGAGCATTGGTTTGATCTAGGATTGGGTATCCCTATGGTTATAGTGATTTTCTAGGAGTTATGTGTTTATAAAAATTAAGGGTAGAATCTTGGATAGTAATTTAGGGAATGGTGAATATAATAGAAAGGAACTTAGAAATCATAATTAGAAAGGGGAAGGTAATGTGAACTTTGAATGTGAAATGATGTTGAGTAATTGATGAAATAATTATTGTGCAATACATGTATACTTGGTCATGGCTAAATTAGGATTTATTGGTTGGAAATGAAAAATGACAACATGGATAGTGTGCATTATGTGTGTTTACTGAAATTGGAATGGATTATGATTATGATTGTTGATAATAAAATGTTTATTTGTGATTATTTGAAAAGGGTAATCTTTATGTACGTAATTGAATTAGAGTGAGTTGCAGTTATGCTTACTTGTGACTATTTGGAGTATGGTGATTATGTGTACAACCAATGGACTGAGTTGTGGTTAATTAAAGGGTAATTGATGTGAAATGAATATATATGGGTATATTAGATTATGGGAAAATAAAGGAAAACGGTTATAAACGCTAATTGTGGAATGTGACCTTAAAGGGGAGTAATTGAAAATGTGTATTGGAATTATATGTTTGATTATTTGGAAGTGGCTATTTATATGTATTAATTGGAAATTTAGAGGTATTTATTGGAAATGAAATGTGATAAGCTAGAATGGATTAAGTTCATGTATGTTGTTGAGTATTAATGGAAATTATGTTAATGGCTATATTAATGAATTGGACTGTTGGTTAATTTAAATGGTAAAGGTAACTAAAGTGGAAACTGATCAGTGGGGCCCGGAACACTAGGTACCCGGCTAGGTGTTCCAATTACATGTTAGGGCCAATTACCTGCCAGGCCAATTACCCATCAGGCCAAATCGCCCTGTAGGCGCCGGGTGACCCACAGGATCAGTTTTCCACACCAATAATTTGACTAAATAAATGGATTGGTAAAAGTACATAGTCCTACAGGTTATGGTCTGGATGGGTCTAAAATCCTGGGCAGGTGTTCCAAGTCCCTAGACAGGTGTGCCAATTACCTAGCGGGTATCCAAATCCTAGTGGTGTACCATAAAAATGGAAGTGTCTGCAGATCACTGTCTGTGGTTGCTTACACTTTGTGTGTAGATCTCTGTTTGGGGTTACACACATTAATGGAAAATGAATAATGGAAAGGTAAAAAGGAAAAGGGAAGTTTATGTAGATCTCTGTTTGAGGTTACATAAACGAGATGGAGTGTATGCAGATCACTGTCTGTGGTTGCATACACAGTGTATGCAGATCACTGTTTGTGGTTGCATACACCGTGTGTAGATCTCTGTTTGGGGTTACACGCGATGGTAAGGTGTAGATCTCTGGTTGAGGTTACACATAATGGAAAATGAATAAAGGAAATAAAAATGGAATTGATAAAGGAATTAAAGGGAATAAATAATGAACATGGTAATGGAAAGGTTTTAGTGTAGGAAAAAGGGATAATGGAAAATGGATAAAGGCAATGGAAATAAATATGGAAAATGGATAAAAGCAATGGAAATGAATATGAAAAGGTATAAAGGAAAGGGAAAGGAACATTTATATTGGTTAAGGTCATGTAAATAGAATGTAAATATGTAATTGTGATAAGGAATGAGCATGTTGGAAAACGCTGATTGTGAATAGGTTTTCAAATGATATGTGTTGTTACTTTACTACTTGTGTTTGGCCTAGTGGATTTATTATGATTATATGAAAACTGCAATTCTATTTCATGTGCAATGCTCACTCCCTTACTATCTTTTAGGTACAGAGATTGAGTTAGCACAGCCCCCGGCCGAGCAGGAGTGCTCTCCCTCACAGGGAGGGTAGGGTTATATTTGGGGACTAGAATTATATTGGACCTAAGCCTCCCTATTCTTTTGATGTATATGTGGTGTTCATATATTTTGTTGAGGCTAGGGTATTATATTATTTTTGGGCATAACTATATTTTGAACATCATGCTAGTTGCACCTAGTACACATATTCTGCTTATACTCTGATAACTGACACTGGACGTTGTATTTTGTGCCCATGAGGCTTTTATCTGTTATGTGCATGTGGTGCAGCCCTGCTGGCTGTTGATTATATATATGGATTATGTTATATACAGGTTAAATTTTGGAAAGTCCGAAAAACAGACAAAACTCTGTCCGTTTGACGGGTGATTTTACTAAACTAAAAAGGGATTTTTAAGTTCACATTTTTAATACTTGGGAACTAAGGGTAATATTTATTAGGGTGTTACAGTTATCATTGCTTTTGGTTTCGTTCGTCATGCTGCTCATTAACGAGTAGTAAAACAAGTTTTATAAATATACAATTCATTGTGAGTAGAACTTGGATCGCCAACTTTAGCCGAAGTGGGATCCTCGGACCGCGAAATAAGGAAAGTAGTTTCCTGGATTCGGGTGTTCTATGAGTACGTTGCTGAACTCTTGTTGGGAGTTGTACTTCGATTTGGCTCGGTGGCTAGCCGAAGCAAATGAGTCGCATGTTACTTCACAATGTTCAAACGAGGATTATGAATAAATTGGTGCATTTATTGATAAAAAACAAAAAATGAAGTTGCTCATCTGTTAACAAATTCCTGTCAATCTAATTCCTAACAATTGTCGCTAATCTAAGAAGGATGTTACCCTTCGTTTATTCGACCTAATCATTACTGAGCAATAAATTTACCTAACTATAAAAAGTGAAAAAACAAAGTATGAGCTTAACTGTAATAAGCTCTGAGTTTGGCAACGTTCCATGTGTTACCGATTTCCATGCCCGAGAGAGACTCCAGTTTGTATGCCCCAGATCCAGATTTAGCCTTCACTCGATATGGTCCTTCCCATTTTGGTTGGAGTTTTTCGACTCCAGCATTTCCTTTGCCAATGTCAGCTCGACGAAGGACTAAGTCACCAACTTCAAAGCTTCTTGGACGAACCCTCTTGTTGTATTCGCGAGCCTGCCACTCCTTCATTTTGCTTTCATGGGCTGCAGCATTTTTTCGAACTTCTTCCAATAAAACAAGCTCCTCACTGATCAAATGGTCATTTGTCTCCGAAGGACGTTCAAGTGTCCTGAAGGTAGGAATTCGCTTTTCGATTGGAATGACTGCGTCACAGCCGTATGTCAAACGAAAAGGAGATTCACCTGTGGACGAGTGTATTGTTGTCCTGTGTGACCATAGGACACTCGGAAGTTTATCTGCCCAAGTGCCAGCAGCATTTCCGAGCTTCTTTTTGATCCCATCCAAGATGGCTCTGTTGGCTGCCTCGGCTAAACCATTTGTCTGTGGATGTTCAACAGAGCTAAAATAGTGACTGATGTTTAGGTCGGCTGCTAATTGTTGGAAGTGAGATGCTGCGAACTGTGATCCATTGTCTGTGACTATGGCATGTGGAACTCCAAATCGATAAATCACCTCCTTGACGAAGAAAGACTGAATTCGAGCTGTTGAGATTGTTGCTAACGGCATTGCTTCGATCCACTTGGTGAAGTAATCAATAGCCACTACTGCAAACTTAAACTGGCCTGGGGCGGTGGGGAATTTTCCGATGATGTCCATGCCCCATTGGTAAAAGGGCCAAGGTGCACCGAGGGAGTGCAACTCTTAAGCAGGTTTTTGATAGATGTCACTATGAAATTGGCACTGAGTACATTTCTTGACATGTTCCATAGCATCTTTCTGCAGTGTAGGCCAAAAATAGCCCGCTCGGATTACTTTTCTTGCCAAGGACTTTCCTCCCATATGGTGACTGCAAATTCCACCGTGAATCTCTTCCAATATTTCCTCGGCTTGGGATGGGTTGACGCATCTGAGCATGGGGGATCCAAAGCCTCTCTTGTACAGAACTCCATTTAGAGCTGTGTATTGAGCGGCCTTTTTAACTAATTTCCGAGCCTCCGACTGATCTTGGGGGATGAACCCATGTTGCAAATAAGTAAGAATTGGGTCCATCCATGACTGAGATAATGAGACCGTCAGAATGACACTGGGTCGGGGAATGGTTTCTTGTATCAGTGTTTTGTTATTTTCCGACCCTTTTTGTACTTGCCAATTTGGATAGAATGTCGGCTCTAGAATTCGAATCTCTCGGCACATGTGAAATGTTAAATTTGGAAAATTTGAGATGATTCGCTTTACCTCTTCAAGATATTTTTGTAAAATGGGTTCCTTTGTCGAGTACTGACCTTTGATCTGAGAAACTACCAGTTGTGAATCGCTGAAAACTGACACTTGCTCTGCTCCGAACTCGTGAACCATCTTGAGGCCTGCAAGAACTGCCTCGTATTCTGCTTGATTGTTCGATGTTTGAAATTCAAATTTCAATGAGTACTCCATGCATAATCCCTCGGGGTTCTCAATGATGACTCCAGCCCCTGCGCCTTTTCTATTACTTGATCCGTCCACATAAACTGACCAAAGATTTTGAGAGTTGTCCGAAGGGATATCTGTGAACTCAATAACAAAGTCAGCAAGCGCTTGAGATTTCATTGCTTTCCTTGGTTCGTAGGTAATGTCGAATTCAGAAAGTTCAACAGACCATGAGACCATTCTGCCAGCTAGGTCGGGTTTGTGAAGAACCTGTCTGAGAGGTTGAGCGGTTCTTACCAATATTCTATGTGCCTGAAAATACTGTCTCAATCTCCGAGCTGATGTGACCAAACAATATGCAAGTTTCTCCAGCTTCTGGTATCTCAATTCTGATCCTTGAAGTGCTCGGCTAACGAAATATATTGGGGCTTCAGTACCTGAATTATCACGTACCAAAACTGAACTGACCGTCGCCTCGACCACTGACATGTATAGAATGAGTTTCTCACCAGGAAGAGGACTGTGGAGGACCGGTGGGAAGGAAAGGTATTCTTTTAACTGGATAAAAGCTTGCTCACATTGCTCGTCCCAGAGGAAATCCTTGTTTTTCCTAAGGAGCTGGTACCATGGCAAGGCTTTCCGAGCGGCTTGGGACAAGAACCTGGAGAGTGCCGCCACTCGGCCCGTAAGTTGTTGAACTTCTTTAAGGCTAGCTAGGCTCCTCATGTCAAGGATTGCTTTGCATTTATCAGGATTGGCCTCAATTCCTCTCTCGGTTAACATAAAACCGAAGAAAGAACCGGCCGGGACTCCGAATACGCATTTCTCCGGATTCAACCTCATGGAGTATTTTCTTACTCGGTCAAGTATTATTGTGAGGTCCTTGGCATGATTTTCTTGCTGTCTACTTTTTGCGATGATGTCATCTATGTACACCTCCATGTTTGAGCCGATCATACCTTGAAAATTCTTGTTCATCATCCTCTGATAAGTAGCTCCCGCATTTTTCAACCCAAAGGGCATAACGTTATAACAGTAACTTGCCCTATCGGTGATAAGAGTTTGTAACCAGCCGAACTGTCGACGAGTTTGTCAATAACAGGGAGTAGGTATTGATCTTTAGGGCAGACCTTGTTCAAGTCTGTGTAGTCAACGCACATTCTCCATTTTCCATTAGGCTTTTTGACCAAGACGGTGTTAGCTAACCAGTCTGTATAGTCAATCTCCCTAATGAAACCTGCTCGGAGTAGTTCAGCGACTTTTTCCTCAATTGCTACGGCCTTTTCCGCACTAACTTTCCTTTTACGCTGTGCCACTGGTTTCGACCCCGGAATGATGCTTAACTTGTGACAAATAAAATTGGGGTCAATTCCTGGCATATCAATTGATGTCCAAGCGAACAAATCTTTATTCGCGATTAATAGTGCGACCAATTCTTTTTTAACACATGCAGGCAAGTCAGAACCTATTTTCACTTGCCTGAGAGGGTTGTCAGATAGTGTCAAAAACTCCCATTGTCCCTTTGGGGTCGGTCTGTTTCTATCGGATTGGTCTCGCATATCCAGGTCCGCCAGATTAACATTTCCCTTACCCAAAGAAATTCTCTCCAGAGTGCTCGGATCCTTGCTTTTCACCTTCCCCAGGCTGGCATTGTAACATTTTCTTGCTGCATCCTGTTCGGCTTTGACCATTACCACTCTGTCATCAGTTTCGACGAACTTCATAGCTAAATGAACTGTTGGTACAACTGCCCCAAATGCTTGCAAAGAGGTTCTCCCAAGTATGGCATTATATGCTGCTGGACAATCAACCACCAAAAACTTGACTATCTCGGTTCTAGCCGAAGGTTGTTGTCCGAGAATTACAGGAAGTTGAATGTAGCCCTTTGGCTCAACGGTGTCTCCAGTAAAACCAATTAGTTCTCCTTCAAAGGGGGTGAGATTACACTCCCTGAGTTTTAAAGCTTTGAATAATGGGAAGAATATTATATCCGCCGAACTACCTTGATCAATAAAAACTCGTTTTACCTCGTAATTGCCAATCAGAGCAGTTATCACCATGGGGTCGTTATGGCCCGGAAGGATTCCATCTAAATCTTCGTCGTCAAAAATGATGGGAATGTTTTTTGTTGATCTTTTGGCAATCGGTTTCTGGCTAACTGCCAAGATTTGGTTGATGTACTTCTTCCTGTCAGCTTTTTTCTCCCCTCCTCCAGCAATAGTGTTGACCAAGAATTCATTTTTGCTAGCGTTTGCGTCAGGTACTGGAACGGATTCGGTTTTCTGTCTTCCTGCGTTTCTATCATCTGGTGACCTACTTCTCTGGCGTTTAGATTTTACTGGGGATTGAGATCTATTTCTGCTTCTTCGGCCAGCTGCATCTCTGATGTATTGCTGTAACTTACCATCTCTGATCATCTCTTCAATCAGATCTCGCAGCCAGATGCATTCGTTAGTGGTATGGCCATAGCCCCTGTGGAAGTCACAGTACTTCGACCTATCACGATGTGCGCCCTTTCGTAAAGACGGCGGTCTTTGGGCAGAGCGTAAGTCAGTCTGCATAGTTTCTCTTAAAATCTGACTCCTCGGAACTGTTAGAGGAGTGTAATCTTGAAACTTATTTCTTGGGGGAACCCGTCGGTCCCGATCATTCTTATCTCTGTCTTGTCTCCCACCAAAATGTTCGTCACGTTTTTGTTTGTTCGGTCCTTGAGGATCGGCTCGTTATCTATCTTCTCTGAACTTCTGTCCCTTGTGAAATTCTTCTAAGTTGATGAACTTATTTGACCGTTGTCTCAATTCGGCCATATCCTTTGGGGGTTTACCAATCAGAGATTTTCTGAAATCCCCAGACTGCAAACCTTGTGTAAATAGTAGCACTGCTACTCCTGGCTCTAACCGTGGAACAGAACTTGCTTCCGCGTGGAAGCGTGATAAGTAATCTTTCAGTGGTTCATCCGGCCTTTGTGTAACAGATGCCAAAGTATGGTCAGATTTGGGTTGAATGCAGCTAGCAGTATATCTGTTAAGAAATACACGCTTCATCTCTTCCCAAGAATTAATGGAGTTAGGAGGGAGGGAAGAATACCACCTTAGAACCGAGGGTTCAAGTGTCATAGAAAATGCTCGGCATTTCATTTGTTCACCACCCCCATAATAATTCATGGCCCCTTCATAAGACACAATATGGTCCACTGGGTCAGTTAGACCATTATAATGTGGCACATTAGAGGGGCCCAAGTATCCTTGAAGGGTTTCAAATGCCATTATATATGGAGTAAAAGGATGACCAGGGTGGAAACCGGCCTGATCTTGATTTGTGGAGGGGTTAACATGAAAATTTGGTGGGGGAAGCTGCATTATCGGGGCTGGTTGTGGGTCCATGGTTGGTTGGTTCTGTGGTGGAACAGAGGTTGATTGATTTTGAGCAATCCTTGCCATAGCTTGTTGTTGAAGGTCGGCAATAGCACGTCCTTGTTGTTCGATTAAAGTGGTCTGCCTATTAAGAATATTGATCATCTCTTGCTCCCGAGCCCGAGCGGAGGCAGTAGTCGCATAGGATCTGCTGATGGAGTGGCTATGAAGAGAGTTTCCCGGAGCAGATCTACTTGGATTCAATCTGGTTCTAGGTATTGTGCTTATATGGTCAGGGTTATGTGGGATAGGAGGAGTACATTGGGTGTTTTTCCCATGGTGTGCTCGGGTTCCAGTGGTTCTAGAAGTGTTTCGTGTGGTAGGAGCTGTGCTACTTGAATCACCATGGGTGGAGGGAGGTGGTGTTGGAGGGGGTGGTGGTGGTGGTGGAGGCTGTATGGTACGTAAAACCTGAAGGGGTTGGGGATTGCTCCCAGCCCTAGGATGGGAAGATTGTGGTGTTTGGGGGTGTACAGCATGAACTCCACTACGACTTTGGCTTTGGTCTGGCGGTGGTTGGCCTTGCGAATGGTTTCGTGGTTGGGGGTTATTCCCTGGCCCAGAATGAGATCTTCGTGGTGGTTGCCCATTATTCCCACGATTATGATTGAGAACGTCACGCAGATCGCCCGCAGAGTGAGGCTGTGGGTCATTATTATTAGCATTCCTGGGCCTGCCGCGGGTGCGGGCGATGCGCTCCCGGAGATCACCAACCTGACTTCTGGTAGTGACCATGGTGGTGGTGGGAATGATATGTTATTCAGGTCCCCACAGACGGCGCCAATGTCGTGTCCTTAACCAAGATCAACCTTAAAGCTATGGAAGAGCCTTGAAGAATGATCTCAGCCAAGATGTTAATGTAGGACTCTTTAGGATTTCTGAATATCCAGTTGGGATAATCAGGTTCTCCCTAGTCAACAATGTGTGTGCTAGTGTCAACTTAGGGATGAGAAGACGTACCTTAGCCCCTATAGCATGGTGGTTCTTATAGGGGATTACCTGTGTACTGTGGGCCGTCTTGATAAGGCTTCTAAAGAGGAAGAATTCAACTAGGATTTGTATAGGATGTGATAAGATAATATCTATAAGTCCTGTAAATGATAAACTCTATCCAATGCTGTTTTATCTAACCAAGAGTCATGGGAATCTAGGAGTAATTACGGTTAGATGAGGCTGTAAACGTTAAGGATCAGATTGAGAGTCCTGTGCTCGGTGGTAACCTCATCAGTACGTAACCTACACGTATCAACCCAATTTGCTCGGTGTAAGTGTCCGACCGTTTACCCTGTTGTAGTTTCATCCCACTCATAGCAATGAGGTTACGGTCGGTCAACGCTTGGTTTACTACAAGTCCACTACAGTCCGCCGCAAGTGTGTTTTTTCTATGTTTGCAGCATTGATCTATCGCATATGGGAGGAAAGGAATCATCGCACATTTATGAACCAGAAGAGGAGCTTACACCTTATTTACAATATTATTAGGAGAGAGGTTGCTCATAGGATTAGTTTTGTTTTTCCCAAATTTGTACATTGGAAGAATAATATTTTAGTTGATAGAATTAGGCAGGAACTTTAGTCATTATTTATTTTTTGGCCTCAGGTTGTTTTGAACCCTTCATAGAAGGTGGCAAAATACCTTTGGTTTCAGACTTAGTATAGGTATTGAACCCTTCCTAGAAGGTGGCAACGCTTGTGCTTAAGACCTTTTGTTATTGTTTCTGAACTTTTTGATTGTTGGTAATGAATCATTTCTTTTACCGAAAAAAACAAGTTTTGTGTAATACCCAGAATTTTTCATATTTTAGTAAATGGATTTTTGAGAAATTATGATTGGGTGTTTATTTTTGGATGTTTATATATAGATATAATATTTATTTGATTATATTGGGTGAAAATAATTATTTGGGGATTATTTTTATAAAGATAAATTATTGTGTTCTGTGTTTTAAAGGGGATTGTTATTCATTGATTTCTTTGATTTAGTTAACTGTAAAAATTCATAACTTTACAATATGTAAATCTGAATTAATCGAATTTACAGTCAAAACGACCGTATTGAAATTTAGAATTTATTTTTGTACATTTTGGAATTTATTTACACCGTCCACCAAATTTTTATTATTTTTGGGAAGATTATAATGTTTTATTGAAGCAAATTGAATTATTATTTTCAAGCGTTATTTACTGTATTGGAAAAAAATAATATTTTCCATTGTATGGGAGTGTTGTACGATTTTAAAGTATTTTGTGCATTTTGAATTCTAAATTGTTAGACATATAATCATGAGTGCACAAGACCCTAGGGCAACCTAATTAAACACAACGTACCATAATTAAAGTGTAACCACCCTATATGTATCCTATAGGAGACATGTAATTAATGACCCTATCCAAAGAGAGATTTTGGGCCAATGCATGCCTTTGTAATCATTCCACCCACTCTTTCCAATATTGCTAAAACCTAAACCTATTTAAACCTACCTATATCCTATTAAATCAATACTCATGCACATAAAATAAAAATTTGCAAAGTCCCTCCCCATTTCCCTAAGAAAAATCGTGAGGGAGAATGAGTGCGAGGGGGAAGACCTTTGATTTTTTTTGTACCCCATTTTAAATTAGTGCACCCCATTTTAAGTCCCCATCTATATATATACCCCCACCTATCAATCATTCATTTTGTTTTCGCCAAGTGAGAAAGAAAGCAAGAAGAGGAGAGAAAGAGAGGAGGAGATCGTGAGCCTTAGGAGGAGAAGGAGGGAGCTTTTTGATTCTCAATCCCATTCCACCCTTTCTATTAGGTACCCAACCTTGCTTTCATCCTTTCCTTCTTTATTTCATTTTATTTTTCGGTTTTTATGAATATATATATATATATATATATCTGTGTGTGTATATGTAAGTTGTTGATTTGTTAGACTATGTTGTTGCATGTTAGTTTTTATTAAGGATCTTTGTTTTTCAAGGGTTAAAAAGTAAAGAATTAGGCTTTAAGTTGAGAAATGGACATGCATTAATGTCCTAGGCCATACGGTTTTGGTCCCTTTTATGCTCATATGATATTTGTATTTACTTTTGATTTGAGACAATGAAACAAGAGTGGTTTTTATGGATCTTAAAGTGTATGGTATTGTAATGGTTTACTTTGTCGAATTTTCCCCAATTTTCTTTATGCATGTTTCGGCCAAGAGGCAGAAATAGAGGGAATAATTTTTTTTCATACATGTTGATTTTCCATGTTCCTTTGAGATTTTTAAAGCTTTAATGTGTAAAGATTTGAACTTAAAGGCTTGAAATGGACAAAGGGAGGTCCATACGGTTTTTGAGGAAACCGCAATTGGTGATTGAAACAACTAAGGGACCCTAGGAACACACCTAGAAGGGGGGGTTGAATAGGTGTAAAAGAAACCTTGAAAGATTTTCGAACCAAACAAATTGAAACAATCAAAACGAATGATTTTTGCAAATTTGTCAACACTTAATCGATTAAACTGAGATTTAATTCAATCAATTATGAAAATCAATCTTTCTCTAGGTTTTCAACCAAGAACACAATGAAATGACTTGAATATAAAGAGTAAGGGTTTAGAGATACGACACAGTGATTTATCCTGGTTCACTTTCATCCACTTGAAAGCTACATCCAGTCCCCTCTTCAACCAAGAGAGATTCTTCACTATGAGGAATTAGAGTTCTCAAATTACAAGTAAATGCCTCACAAGACTCCCTTCTTGCTAGCCTACAAGAGATACTCCACACCCTTGCCTTGTAATCCTATTGATCTTCTCTCTAATCTAACCTCTACCCCTTGTTGATAATCCACACAACAAGTCTTCACTTGCTTGATGATAATCCACACACCAAGGCTTCACTTTGCTTGATTCACAACCAAGACTTCTTCTTCTTCAATGAGAAATTTGCTTGATGATAATCGACACACCAAGTCTTCTTGTTTGTTGTAGATGGCTTGCCTCTTGCAAAGATTACAACACAATAGAAAACACAATGACACTCCTATGAATCTCTTCCAATAGCTATGACAAAATCAACATGAGAGATTCTAGAGTTCTTGATCAAAGAATATGAAAATAGAAAAGCTTTGATCTTTGAAATTGAGAGAGAATAGAGTGGCTTGATTTCTTGTAAAACTTGTATGAAAATGATTCTAGATGATCACAAAGATTAGGAAAAGGTTTATGTAGAATACCCAAAAGTTAGAGCACTTAAAAACTGATTTTGAGAAGTGAAAATCGTATTTAAAAAAACCAGTACAGCAGTGTTTAATCGATTAGACTTTGGCTTAATCGATTAGTAATCGATTAGAATTGGTCTTAATCGATTAGACCATACTGCAACTTGTTTGAAACTTGTTTTCTCAAAACTAAACCTTTCCTTTCAAACCTTTAAGCCACCTATTGATTTTAGGTTAAGTGAAAACTCAAATTATGATATAATCATGCAATCAAAAGAGATTCACTACCCTCTATATACTCTACCCAAACTCATCAAATAAAAGACTAAGTCTAGAGAGGCAAATGATATTACAATAATAAAACACAAACTAGATCTTCATAAGTCTTCATGAGTTTGTTCTCTCTTCTTCCTTTGATGATTGTTGTTTCTTGTTGAGCTTGAACTTGGTCAACACCTTTGTAGCTTGTTCAAAACCTTTTGTCATTATCAAAACATTCTCAATGGAACTTACAATCTCCCCCTTTTTGAAAATGACAAACATGTTTTGAAGTTGTTTGAAGTTGTTGACGCTTTAACTATTTGATCACTTGGTGAGACTCTTGCTCCCCCTTAATCAATGCAATTTACATTTGAAATCCAATTGATAGAAGCTTGATTCTCCCCCTATCTTCAACAACTTTGCTCAACCTACATAAAAACAACAAAAACAACCATTCTCCCAAAACAAACTATTTCTCCCCCTTTGGCATTATCAAAAAGTAATATATACCAATTGAAATATAAAATTCTTAGCCAAAATAAGAGAAATCACCAATCATTCCTTTTCAACATTGATACCAATTGAAAGATAAGAACCAAAAATAATCAATGATACCAATTGAAAAGCTAATTGCCACTAATTGGCAAAAATATCACAAAAGCATGATAATCATCTAATCATCACTCAATGATACCAATTGAACTTTAGAAAAGTAATACCAATTGAGAACAATCAATTATACCAATTGAGAAGACTATAATTGATACCAAATAAGAATATTCAACAATATCACTTGTACCAAATTTTACCACTTTGTAGGTCATTCACTTGAGATGCAAATGTAATGCCAATTGAAGATGCAAATGTATGAATAACACTTGTAAGCCCTTTGCTCTTCAATCATACCTACAAAACAATCATGCTTTGCTTTTTGGTATCCAAACGATTTTGGATCCATTTTTGTTAGTTAAGGGAATCTCACCCTTCTTAACCCAAACAAACTTTCCTTTAGGTATACCATGCACTTTAATATAACACACATTTGAAGTATGTCCATGAGTACCACAATAGAAACATGTTGGTGCATTTGAGAAATCAACTTTAGAAAAATCGACAACATTTCTATGAGAATTACTCTTAGCATTAGTATAACCCAAACCAAACTTGTTTGAATTTCCTCTTTGAAAATTTAACAATGTGCGCAATCTAATATCACCATTTGTGAAACTTCCAAGCTTATTTTTCAAAATAACATTTTCATCTTTAAGCAACTTGCAATTCTCACAATCAACCACAATATTCAATCTACTAGCACAATCACAAGAAGAACTAGCATATATAAGATCAAGAGTTTCATTTTGAAGATTAAGCTCATCAACTTGTTTTTGAAGTTCTAAAATCTCTTTTTGATGTTTCAAAATGAGCTTCTTTCTTTCAATGTTTTTCAAAGCTAGTTTTTCAAGTTGTTCATGCATTTCTTCATAAGCATTATATAACAATTCATATTTAGAAGAAATTTCGGATTTAGTATCACTTACATCGCTATCCTCGCTTTGTTCACTTGATTCATCATTTGAACTTTCCTTTTCATTGACTTGAACAAGCAAGTTGAGATTAGCAACTTCTTCATCATCCGACGAACTACTCGATGTATTTTTCTTCTCTTCTACATCACTATCCCAAACTATATATGCCCTTTTGTGTTTTGAATTTTTCTTGTCTTTCTCCTTCTTCTTGAGATACCTAGAGCATGAGTACTTGAGATGACCGGGTTTTCCACATTCATGGCAAACTACACCTTCTTTTGATGTCTTGGTCTTGTAGTGTGGGGAATCCTTCTCTTTACCTTTGTCTTTGTTCAACCTTCCTTTTCTCCTTAGAAACTTGTCAAACTTCCTTAGGAAAAGTTTCATTTCTTTTTCATCAACATCCGAATCGGAATCTTCACTATCATCATCATTGGAACTCTCTTTCTTATTGTATGATCTATTGACTTTAAGAGCAAGTCCCTTTCTTCCATTGTTCTTATCCGACTCTTCATTGATACTTAAACGTCCAAGCTCCATTTCATGTTCTTGAAGCTTTCCGAAAAGTGTTGCTAGATCCATAGCATCCAAATTCTTAGATTCAACAATAGCCGTTACTTTTGGTTGCCAATTCCTGTCTAAACATCTCAACACTTTGTTAGAAAGTTCACCTTGTAAGAAAGTCTTACCAAGAGCAAGTAAATGGTTAATAATATGAGTAAAACGCTTTTGCATATCATTAATAGATTCATTTGGAAGCATTTGAAACAATTCATAATCACGCATTAAAGCATTCAATCTAGCTCTCCTAACCTCACTAGTTCCTTCATGAGTCACTTGTAAAGTGTCCCACATTTCCTTAGCACTAGTACATTGGGAAACTCAAGAACTCATCATAAGATAAAGAGGAGGTAATGATATTCTTTGCTTTATAATCATATTGAACTTTCTTTCTATCATCATCCTTCCACTTATCCTCGGGGATTAAATGTACTACGCCTTCAACTAAACTAGAGGGGATATGAGGACCTTTTTCAACTACTTTCCAAATTTCACTATCTATGGCTTGGATAAAGATTTTCATTCTAACTTTCCAATAAGCGTATCCCTCACCATTAAAGAGTGGAGGACGACTTATCGAAGCACCTTCACCACCAAAGGGATTCATGGAACCCATTGCGATTTTCTTAAAGGATCTTTACGAAAAAGCTCTTATGCTCGTGTCTTTCGACCGAGCTCTGATACCAATTGAGGAAACCGCAATTGGTGGTTGAAACAACTAAGGGACCCTAGGAACACACCTAGAAGGGGGGTTGAATAGGTGTAAAAGAAACCTTGAAAGATTTTCGAACGAAACAAATCGAAACAATCAAAACGAATGATTTTTGCAAATTTGTCAACACTTAATCGATTAAACTGAGATTTAATTCAATCAATTATGAAAATCAATCTTTCTCTAGGTTTTCAACCAAGAACACAATGAAATGACTTGAATATAAAGAGTAAGGGTTTAGAGATACGACACAGTGATTTATCCTGGTTCACTTTCATCCACTTGAAAGCTACATCCAGTCCCCTCTTCAACCAAGAGAGATTCTTCACTATGAGGAATTAGATTTCTCAAATTACAAGTAAATGCCTCACAAGACTCCCTTCTTGCTAGCCTACAAGAGATACTCCACACCCTTGCCTTGTAATCCTATTGATCTTCTCTCTAATCTAACCTCTACCCCTTGTGATAATCCACACAACAAGTCTTCACTTGCTTGATGATAATCCACACACCAAGGCTTCACTTTGCTTGATTCACAACCAAGACTTCTTCTTCTTCAATGAGAAATTTGCTTGATGATAATCGACACACCAAGTCTTCTTGTTTGTTGTAGATGGCTTGCCTCTTGCAAAGATTACAACACAATAGAAAACACAATGACACTCCTATGAATCTCTTCCAATAGCTATGACAAAATCAACATGAGAGATTCTAGAGTTCTTGATCAAAGAATATGAAAATAGAAAAACTTTGATCTTTGAAATTGAGAGAGAATAGAGTGGCTTGATTTCTTGTAAAACTTGTATGAAAATGATTCTAGATGATCACAAAGATTAGGAAAAGGTTTATGTAGAATACCCAAAAGTTAGAGCACTTAAAAACTGATTTTGAGAAGTGAAAATCGTATTTTAAAAAAACCAGTACAACAGTGTTTAATCGATTAGACTTTGGCTTAATCGATTAGTAATCGATTAGAATTGGTCTTAATCGATTAAACCATACTGCAACTTGTTTGAAACTTGTTTTCTCAAAACTAAACCTTTCCTTTCAAACCTTTAAGCCACCTATTGATTTTAGGTTAAGTGAAAACTCAAATTATGATATAATCATGCAATCAAAAGAGATTCACTACCCTCTATATACTCTACCCAAACTCATCAAATAAAAGACTAAGTCTAGAGAGGCAAATGATATTACAATAATAAAACACAAACTAGATCTTCATAAGTCTTCATGAGTTTGTTCTCTCTTCTTCCTTTGATGATTGTTGTTGCTTGTTGAGCTTGAACTTGGTCAACACCTTTGTAGCTTGTTCAAAACCTTTTGTCATTATCAAAACATTCTCAATGGAACTTACAGTTTTCCCCTTTGTTTTATCCAAATAATTTTTGTTTTACTCTAATGCTTTGATTTATAATTAAAGATGAATTTTTATTGATTTTGAAGTATGTGTTTATGTGTTGTTTTATTTCGCAAAGTTCCTCATTTTCTTCTTTTATGATTCGGCCAAGATGAGGAAGGGAATAAATGAAATTGATTTTTGGTTGCATGCATGCTTAAATCTATGCTTGAAATAAACAAAATGAACATGCATAATGCTTTAAGGCCCATATGGTTTCTCATTGTTTTTGTCCCAAACGAGTTTATTTTGATGCTTTGAGTTGTTCTTGGAATGAAGGAATGAAAAGTGGATTTTTAATGTAAGTATGTGTGTTGATTGATTGGTGCTAAGATTCCTAATTTTTCCCTTATGTGATTCGGCCTTGAGTGGAAAAAAGGAAGAATGAGATTAATTTGGAGGCTTGATTTTGTTGCATGACTAGAAATATTCTTATGATGTTGATTTTCTTTTTATTGGTACATGCATGAATAAATCATGGATTTTATGATGAAATGCTATGTGAAGTAATAATGAGTTTTTGAAGTTAAAATTACTTTTCCTCATTTTGATTGGTTGGACCGAATGATTTTATGAGAAGCAAAAAATTGAACTTTGGTCTTTTTTTTTGGTGTGTGTCAATAATAAAGTTAATCTTAAATTGAGAACATGTTTTGTAATTGTTTTAAGAAAGGAACCAAAAAACGTGAGTATGTGTTCTAAAGGAACAAATTTGGTTTAATGTGCATTGTGATTATTTATGTGTTAGTAAGTGTTTAGAGTGTGATTGGAGTTGCATAGGGGCTATTTGGATGGAATTTATATGGAATATGTTTGTATGTATTGATGCTGAAATTTTTGAAAATGTCATTTTGTATGCTAGAGGTCTAAGTGAATAGTAGTTTTACTAATTGGATTACTTTGAAAAATTAGTGTAATATTCTCGATGTTAATTAGGTGTGCTCTAGAAGTTTTGAGCTAAAGTGAATGTGTTTTGATAACTTAAATGAATTTTGTTTGTTAGAGATTGTTTGTAATAAACTTGTGTTTCAAGTTGCAAAAGAGTTGGATATAAGATGTTTGCACAAGTCCAATGTTTTTATAACTTAGCCACTGTTTTGATAATGTCAAATGTACTGTCTCTGAATTTTTATATGATTTTTGGAATTGAACTGATAATCTTATAAAAGTCATTTTGGTGAAAACGATTTCGAAAAAATTGATTTTTCGGGTTAAACGTAAACAGAGTTTTCGGGTTAAAAATTGCTCTAAATGGCTTGAAATTTTTGTGGTAGCATTCTGAACATGTCTTGTGATTCTCTGTAAAAATTTGTGGAGATTTGGAGTTGCTTTGGTATTTTTGCCAATTGAAAAAACAATGAACACATTAGTTCAGATTTTTTAGAGTTTGTGACAAATTTAATTAGAAAAATGTAACCTAGGAAACTCCAAATAATCTAAAATTTTTATGAGATGACTTGGACTATGTGAGGAAGGTTTGTACCAAATTTCATGCAATTCAGAGTTGGTTTGCTATTTTTAATAATTGTGTTTGCTCTCAGTCCAGTAACAGGACCGTAACGATTTTTACGCGAAAACGAAATGAAAACCTAAGTTTGGAATGTCCAATTGGCTTGAAAATTTTATATGTTAAACTTTGATATATATGTGTGTGTATTTTGCGAATTTTGGGAATTTAACAAATGATTTGATATAGTTTTTTATTTTATTTTTCGTGTTTTCCCAATAATCGATTAAACCCTCTTTTTAAAACTTTTTGATAAATATGAACTTTTGTGCATTCTTTTGTGACTTGGCTGGACTTATATGTTTATTGTGATGCTTTGAAATGATGGAGTGAGTAATCGTCCAAATATGTGCTTAGGTCATGTATAAACAACTTGTAGGTTGATTGTTGACGGATGAGTTTAGACGTATGTGTTTAGTTTTAAAGATAGGACGATTTGTTATGAATGCTATATGCTAACTGATTTACGTGATGCATGCTAATGGAATTATTTTTTCTATGTGTCTTGGATCATTTGTATGAAAAAGGAAGTGAAGGAAAACGAGTTAATTAATTTGTTTAGGTGTTATGTTTAATTTCATGAAAAAGCTTTTGAAAGTTAATCAATTTTGGGAATGGTTTATTCTTAGTTAATTGAAAAATGTTTAATGTATTGGTGGCTTCCCTATTCTATTTCATAGTGTTATGTTTGAAAATCGAATTGTTTAAGTGTTTGTTTTGTTGTCAAATATTGGATAAACTAAAGTACAATTTTTACGGTGTTTTCGGATTTTGTGAAAAGAGTGATTTTGAGTTTGCTTCACTATTGTCCAACGTTGATTTAATTTGTATTCAATGGTATTTGATTTAGAGAAAAGTTGGATTGAAAAGTAAAGTTTTTCGGTGTTTTCGGGTTTTAATTAGTGGCTGTCCGGAACGGACCAGCAACTAATTTATTGTTTTAAAGAATTTTGTTAATTGTTTTAGAATGATTTTAAAGTGTTTGAAATGTTTTCCAAAAAAAAGGATTTGATTTGAGAAAGTAGTAACTTTCTACGATTACCCAACAAGAAATAAATTGAGTTTTCGAGAAATGTTTCAATGCTAAGTGTGATAATTAGTTAGATAGACTTGTAATGATTGTGTGTCTTGTTTAAAGCAAGGAATATGTAAGTCGGGAGTTTGGAGCTGCTGACAGTTGGGAGGACCTGCGACGACTTTTGGACAATGTTTGTTGGACAAGAGGTGAGAGAGGGGCTTTCCCTAAGACACTATGGTATTTAGGTAAAATGTTGAGACGTTCCGTATCATCTCAAAGATTGGAACCTAGTGGTCCCTGGGTCAGTAGTATCGTGGCAATTGTTTGTGTGTGTGTGGCCACGTATACGAATGAGACTAGGACCACTCCCTTTTCCTTTGTATGGTGTTGCCGATGTTATTATGCCATGATAATATGATTTGCTTCTATTTATTTATGCATGATAAATGTTTTGCTTAACTTGCGCTGTTTATAATTTATACGTTGAGAAACGTCTGCTACATTTCGATTTTGGAGGGAATTTATAAGTGAGGCAATGGAAATTATGAAAATGATAATAAAGACCGAAGATAAGTAATTATAAGGAGGTTGTGATTCAAAGATGGAGGACTTGAGAAGTAATGCAAGCGATGGATCAATGAAAGAAAGGACCAAGTGAACCTGATTTGGGATCCAGTTAGTATGGCATTATATGTTGCAGAAGGTTGAGGGGCTCCCTGATGTGCACGGCTGACGAGACGTGCTTGTCAGGTCGAGGGACTCCCTGATGAGCATAAATGGAGACACAAGCTGTTCTGATTAAGCATGATGCTGGCCACGTGAGCTTCATACCATGGTTTCAAGCCCTAAGTGATGATAATAATGCGTTGACCGTAAGTGATGATGTGAAGGATTCAATTAGAGGTCGAGGATCACCGAAGGGATGGACAAGGGTAACTCGTCCGAACTTTAGATTAATTAAAATTTAATAAAAATATTAAAAGACATTAACTAATGCGGTGAGATGAGCGTGAAGTAGTGGAGATGAAGATACCCTGTTTATCTGCGGATATTAAGTTCAGCGATTGTGATAGGGGAGGGTGATGACGGTGATACATCAAGAAACCTAGAGTGCTTTTCTAGGAAGGACGAGTTCTACATGTGGTTGGGGTTGCAAGACCCGAGGAACCGTAGCACGTGCTGCACAGCTAACTAGAAAAGTACTGTCGCCCCCTTGATCAATTTCGAAACGGTGAAAGGGAACCTGAACGAGGCAGACTGTCCGATTGGTTTTGGACCCTTGCGATATCGCATAAAAATGGAATATTGACTTACATTGATCATAATGATTGTGATTATTGTGGCTAACCCTGAGTGGTTGCAGCATGTGTGTTTTCTCGACTGTTCGACCTGCGTGGGTTAAGGTTCCTGTACGTCCCGTTTGCTACCATTTAGGCTCGGGAGAATTGAGGAGATGTATGTGTGCTAACCAAATTCACGATGACAATTTCTTGTCTCCCTATCATCGATGGATGCGATTCAATAAAACTTATTACAGAAAGTTTAAAAGAATTTAAAAAGACTTGTAAGATCTAAGTTTATAAATAAAAGTATATAAACGGGATAATGGATCAACCAAGTGATGAAAATACCACGATTAAGGTCAAGGAAGAGATATTATGATGGAAAAGAGGTTGTGAAAGAATGTAGAGAAATAATTTAAGAAATAGACCAATAATGTTGAACAGAGAAGTATAAGAAAGAGAAATATAAATAAGTGATGACGATGATGAGGTGAATTATGTTATATGCCTTATTTGTTGTTATGTTATGTTTGTTTGTTTGTCTTGATATTTTTGCCTATTGTAATTCCACCCGTCGACGAGAAATCGTTCGGGATCGCTCACTCTCTCTGCTATTCTATTTTCTCTTTTGCATTTGAGGACTCAAACTTCATATGGGATATAGGGTCAAGATATCTATGCGTCCTTCGGAAGACGGAGACTGGGAGTTTACCCAAGAAGGCTGGAAGTGGCGTGGAGAGGTCCTCTTGGAGATCAGCGACCCTCAGTTCACCCCGGTGGGTATGGATTTATGGGATATGATGGACAAGATCGTACTGGAGGATCCAGAGTTTACGATGATTCTGGCATTACCCGACGATGATGGGAGGATCGACAATGCTGAGGAGTAGCTAGAGTTGGATGGGGTTTTCGGGTGATCTGTAGATTAGGTTCTCATTTATGTTTTGAGTATGTATTGCACTTTCTTGAGATTACTAGGACATTATTGCTCTACCAAGATGTAACTGGTTTTATCAGATAGCACGTTTCGAAAATTAACCACCCTGATGGATGTGACACGTTTGTATGGCAGTTATGATCCTAAGTTATTTTGATAAATGAAATATTTTACACTGATGGACAAAAAGAGTTTCAAAGCGTGATGTTGGTAACATCTCAATTTGGAACTTGATGTGTGATGTGGGACATAAGCGAATTATTTTTATAACGAAAATGTTTTAAAAAGAAAATGTTTTTATGAAAGTGAACTCATGTCTATGCCACCATTGTAAAAAAATTTTAAAAAAAATTCCTAGATTTTTACAAAATAAAAAATATTCAAGTTACTAAATCGGGGTGTTACATTTTGTACCTGTTGGGAAAGAACTAATCACACTCTCGAGACATGTTTTCTTAAGCATGGATACCCACCTGGTTACTAGAGTAGATATTATCAAAATAAATATGTGAAATCAAACAATGCTACTGGATGTAAGGAAGAAGATTATGAAGAAAGTCTTGAAGAATCTCAGGGATTCTTCCAGCATAGTCTGAATTTTATAATTTTAGGGTCTTTTGGCCTTATTACATAAGTCAAAGGAAGATAATCATGCTGGAAACTCAACAATTATTTAGCATTCTAGTGTTAATGCCAACAATTCAACTTCAAAGGCATCTCAAGTTACCTTCAGTTGTCAATGGCTTCTTGACACTGAAGCTACTGATCACATTACTTTTGATTTGTCCTTTATGACTAATCACAAAACTATTCATAAGATGATAATCTCTCTTCCAAATGGTGATTAAGTTACCTCTACTATTTCTGGAACAATTATTCTATCATATTCTTTGATATTGCATAATGTCCTATTTGTTCTTCAGTTTCTTGTCAATTTGGTTGCAGTAAATAGATGGATAGAAACCTTATATTATCATCTAACCATTCACCAAAATACTTGTCACATTGTGCAGTGTACTACCAGGAAGATGATTGGTACAATTAGCTAGCAAGCACCAAGGGTTGTATGTGATAGATATAGTATCGTCTCTAAAGACTGCACATCAGCTTATTACAAAAATATCAGATAATTATGCTCCCTGGCATCTAAGATTAGGATTTAGGACATGTTTGCCAGTCTATTAGAATCCTATCTATACATTTCCCTTTCATTTATCCATGCATGTACACAGACTTTTTCCCCTTCTGATATATTTCATTTTGCTAGGCAAAGAAAATTTCCCTTTTGTACAAGTAAGACATCATCTAATAAAATGTTTGACATTCTACTTGATGATATTTAGGGACCATAATCTATAACTTTTGTTTTTGGTCACAAGTATTTTCTTACCTTAGTGGATGGTTACTCAAGATTCACATTAGTAGTACTCATGAAAATCAAATATGAAATCAGGCAACACATTAAGAATTTTGTTTCTCTCATTGGGTTCTTTCCCATGATGTTGAGTTTTCAATAACCTCCGCTTTTGATTTACTCTCTTTAACCCATGAATCTCCCAATATGGATCTGGTAATTGCAAAGGAGATCTGGGCTTGGCCTGGTCAGCAACGAATTAAGGTGTTTCTTTGGACTTTCTCATGCGAACTTCCTTACAAATTCTGAAAGGTTTACACGAGGTATCTCCCTAGATGATAATTGTCCCAGATGCCTGTTCACTCCGAATCTCTGATGTATGTTGTTAGAGATTGTGAGGAAGCTGCTGCTTTCTGGTGCAATTGCATTGACTCTGTTATGTGGTGCAATTTCTTTAGTATGGTTACTGATGCTTGGCTTAAATTCAACTTGGGGGGTATGCCTGGTAATATCCTTCATGTGGATCGGAGAATCTTTTACCCTACTGTTGTCTGGTTTATGTGGAAAAAGGCTTAATTATGTCTGGGATCCCTGTAGTTTCACCACATTTTGTGAGATGTTCCTGTGGTTATTTTTTTCAGGAATATACCCCTGTTCTTTTCTCCGGTGAGGTTTTTGCCCTTTATCACTGTTCCGGTCAGGTGGCTGCTGACTTGGACCACCGGAAGCCTAGTCAGCAGTGATGCATGGCTGCCACGTGGTACAATGTTGTCCACGTGGCACTGTACTGATTTTTTTATATAAAATTAAAAAATAAAAAATTTTAATTTTAATTTGATTTAAAAATTTAAAAATTTAAAAATTGAAAAAATTTAAATTTTTTATTTAAAAAAAATTAAAAAATTAAAAAAAAAAAAATTTATTTTTTTAAAAAAAATTTATTGCATATAAAAAAAATATAAAAAATTTAAATTTCTAATTTTAAAATTTTAAAATTTAAATTTTTAATTTTTAATTTAAAAAAAAAATTAAATCTAAATTTTTTATTTAAATTTTTACTTTTTAATTTTTAATTTAAAAAAATTAAATTTTTAAATTTTTTTATTCTTTATGCTCGTCCTCTTTTTCATTATATTTACAATCACATTTCTTCAAGCTGACTGAGATGCAAGCTGAGTTCCCCCTCCCACTGTACCCACCTGAACCATCAGATATTGCATATGTCAAAACACAAAAAGTGATCTAGTCGTTATTTTCTCAAGTATCAAAAAATATAAAATATTGTAATAGATACGCTTGTATATGAAGGACTAGACATTAATGCATCACATATTATTAGATTGTAGATGAGAAAAATGATGAATCTAGTTATAATGAGATGATAAATATTTTAGATATGTGAAGAAATGTGATTGTAAATATAATGAAAAAGAGGACGAGCATAAAATAATAAAAAAATAAAAAAATTTAATTTTTAATTTTAATTTTTTTAAATTAAAAATTAAAAATTAAAATTTTTAAATCAAATTAAATTAAATTTTTTTTTATTTTTAAATTCTTTTTCATATGCAATAATTTTTTTTAAATCAAATTAAAATTAAATTTTTTTAATTTTTTAATTTTATATAAAAAAATTAGTACAGTGCCACGTGGACAACATTGTACCACGTGGCAGCCATGCATCACTGCTGACTGGGTTTCCGGTGGTCCAAGTCAGCAGCCACCTGACCGGAATAGTGATAAAGGGCAAAAACCTCACCGGAGAAAAGAACAGGGGTATATTCCTGAAAAAAATAACCACAGGGACATCTCACAAAATGTGATGAAACTACAGGATCCCGGAGCATAATTAAGCCGTGGAAAAATAGAAATAATTGGGTTTTTAACCACCAATTTTACCCTCCTCATATACTTCCGGGACATGTTGTTAGTTACAAGTAGGAAATTATCTCTTCCATGGTTATGGGTCCGCGCCTTCCTAGAGATGGTGGCCAAATTTCTTCCCTCATTGCTTGGAGTTTTCCCCCTAATGGTTATGCTAAACTGAATATTGATGGATTAGTCAAAGGAGTTGACAAACGGGCTGCTTGTGGAGGTCTCATCAGAAGAGATGATGGGTCTTTCTGGAAAGCGTTTCAGTGTAAAATAGGTGTTTTTCTTCAGTGAAAGCTAAGCTTTGGGGTATTTATCATGGTCTTCGCATGTAGTTATCACTGAAAAACCAATAGGAGATATTGCACGTTAAAATTACTGTACATTGTTGGAAGCCAATTCACTACTTTGAATGACACTAAATGCATGTTGACACTAATAATCCTTAGCCATAATCCATAACAATAGAGCATGTTGTGTGAACTTTGATGCAATTTAGAAACATCAAATTCATGGGCATGCTGATGCGAGAAAACAATTACAACACACACAATATTAATTGTTTCTTTCATGTAAAACAAGGAACGATTAACTTGCAGCGGTAGCAATAAATCCCAAAATTTCATTATTAAGATTCATATAAAATTGGAAAAAACGTCATTTATGGAAAATCACTAAAATTCAAAACCTTGCTTTAATATCAATTGTAAGCAATTTTAAGGATATTGAATTCATGATTATCATATTATTGCGTAATATGAATGAAGATTAAGAATTTGAAACTTACGCAAATCCATGCTTAGAATTGAAGTTCTTCTTGAGTTTCTTGAATGAATGCCTTTGAGTTTCTTGATTGAGAGTGATTTTTCTTCTCTATTCCTTTTTCTGTTATGTGTACTCTAATGGTTAAGAACTGTTCTGATGTCTGTTTTTTACCTTTTATGAACTAATATATATCAACATTATTGATTGGTTATGTCTTTTTATCCAATGATTATGTGGTTTAACAAAATTAATCACTACTATTTATAAAGGCAAAGGAGAGAAACTTTATAAAAGACCACACTGATTCTAAAAGACCTTAACAAAATTAATCACCATTACATTAAACTAAACCTACTTAATAAGAACCAATTTTTTAAATTACATAAGCCACCATAAATTATTAAAATAACCTAACACCTTGTGTCTGTCGTTTCTTTTCTTTCTTTTCTTATTATCTACACTCATCCACATAAATCATCTAAATTTTATATTATTTCACCAAATTATTACTTTCTCGGAACTTATTTATAAGTCATATTTTATAAAAATTCTTTGGTCCTATTTATAAGTCATTTTGTATTTTTAGGAAGCATTTATTACTTTTTTCTTTTATTTGCCTTTTGTAACATCCTGAATTTAATATCCAATTTAATCATAATAATTCTGATTAAAAATAATGGAGATCATTGAAATAGATTGAGACTTATTAAGAGAAAAGCATGTCAGAATAGGACAACCTTAACAAAAAGTAAGAGAGTTCGAGTATAATTGACCAAACCTCATTCCGACCAAATTCCATCTTAGCCGACCAACTAGTGACGTGCAGGGTCGCGGACCCATCTTAGCCGAGCATATCGTGACGACCCGCAATGGACGATTATACGCACTTGTCTTAGCCATGTACAGCCGACCACAACGAGTCACCTTGTATTAACCGACTATAGGTTCGGCCTTCTACCGGCCGACTAGTGAGAGACTAAGCCAAACTTTCATCAACGTCGAGATCTCTCGGCTCCTCGCGCCGAGCATTTCACCTTACTGTCTTATTCCGAGTGGGTGCTCCCCAGATCCCGAGTACCGAGATCCTATCACGTCAAGCTAGAGCCAAGCGCTTACGCTCGAACAAGCAACTTGCGCATCGTCATCCGCGCCAAACGTACAAAACGTCCCTTTCAATCGTTGTCTGCCTCTTTCATATCACTGTTGTCCTTTTCAAGTCACTATTGGTGGCTTCCTCAAGAAGCCAATGAATCATCGCCACTTGTTCCTCAAGCTTCCTAAAGAAGCTTCTCACCAAGACCACATATTTATTTCAAAAGAGAAATAAAAAAGCAAGACCATGACCAACACACTAACATACGTAATACACCTCTTCTTCGTCTACTTCATCTCTCTCTAAGGTTCCAGTAACAAACACCATTTTCACTACCTTTACTCACAGACTACACTCTCACTCTCCACTTTCACTAAGCCTCCACCATTTCTATGAGTCAAGGATCTTTTCCCTCCACTTCCTCTTAAGCTTCGGGTTTTCCTCGGCATTTCTAAGACTCTATTAAGGCGACACCGAGGGTTCAAGGAACTACGGTTTAAGGAGTTCGAACGCGAAGAACGAGGCTCAAACTCACAGTACTTCCTTATCTCTCACGGTTTTGAGGTTAGGAGTGGGTGTTACCTTAGCTTAGGTTTGGGTTTCTAGTGTGCTCATAGTGAGTACTAAGAATGGGTGTTAGTCTAGGAGATTGAACCATAGGATAGTGGATATAGATTATTATTAGATAGAATGAAATGAATAAACAAAATGAACCCATTAAATTGACTATCAAATATGTGTATGTTTGATGCTATGATTACTGTTGTAAATATGTGTAAAATGTGATAACTATTGTATACATGTTTGATATTGTTCGAGTAGCATGTGTGTCGACCATAGGAGTCCGAGATGGGGGAAATGGTGTAAAATGCGAAGTAATAGATTAAATGAGGAATAATAACTAAAGAACGTAAATTTATAACAAGAGGACGAGTGGAATGGTAAACAGGGAAATGAACCGAGAGAATTAAAGAGTGAATGAATAATAAGTAAAAGAATAAGTAAAGAATAATGGTTGTGTGAGACTGGTCATAGAAGACGCACGTTGGACGTATGCATTGATTGCATAAGTGGCACGAGATGTGTAACGTCCTAAGTCATCACGGGAATTATGTTATGATAAATGCATATTATTAATGTGTTTTAAGGAAATGATATTGATGTTTTTATGAAGGTATATAAAAATAGGAAATAATTTAAACCGAATACTTTCATAAAACTGCGTCATTATATTTCATATAAAAAGTTTGCTTTAATTTACATCATTTTACATTATTTTGGATCAAAAAAATACAACATCATAACTCTGGGTTAACTACTCCCAGTTAGGGATGGGCACGGGTGCGGGCAGGCACAGGTAGTGCATACCCACTACCCTATCCGCGGGTATTTGCGGGTATTTATTTGGTTACGGGTACCCACGGGTTTTGAACTTTTATTATTTTTTCCTTTAATTTAATGATTCACGTAATGATAAAAAAGCTCACGGGATCTTCAATTATACTACACGTCAGGCATACATGAACTTCCACATAATAATAGGAGAAAGGTGACCTCAAGTATCATAGTGCATCTCTGAAGCAAATAAATGTTTGAGATGATTGCTAAAATTACAGGGCATTTTATTATATATCTTTCTTCGTTCTAGAGTCATGATCTTATGATAATTAATTAACTCCCCACTTCCCATAATATATATATATAGCCGAACACTATGAAGATTTTAATCAGTATATAGATCAATAGATGTACCTCCAATTTTAATCACTACTAGTAAAATATTATTTATACTAATATATATAATATTTAATAAAATATTTTTTTATTTATACGGGTACCCGCGGGCGCGGGTACCATAATACCCATCCCCACCCATAAGGGAATAATGCGGGTACCCGTCACGGGTATTTATGCGGGTATCCGCGGGCATGGGTATTGTAACATCCCAAAATCCGGTCCATTAATAAATACGAGTTAACAAAAACTTTTTCTATAAGGAGTGTGAAAACCAAAATGTATTTTTTCATAGAGTAATATTTCTTTTACAAAATATTCTGAGTGTAAAATACTTATATAATACAAACTCCCAAAAACCCCTTTTTACACCCAGAGCATTGGTCTTCACAACTCGATCCTTCTGCAAAAGGATTTGGATGACGAGACATCATCCTGGCTGCTTCTTCTAGACACTTCCACTCCTACCGGAGTGACTTCAATTCTGTCCTTTGAAAGAACCTACCACCACAAACATGGTAGATGGGAGTAAGTCATTTGTCATATCGCCTAAGCAGATTATATGATTGGTAAAATACAAACATTACAGATATCATTTCAACATAATAAATACATGCCCAAGAGTCTTATTAAACAAAATTGGCTAAAACCATTAATTTCTCATGCTATGCATGCACGTCTCTCAAATCATTTCTCCATAATCAACTCTTCCAGAAAACAACACTCTGGGATAGGCAATCGTGCGCTCGATGTTTCCACAACCTGTATAGCGGCCACACCGTTCTATACTAGAACCCCATCGACCACGATCTTAAAATGATACAAGGGGATGATCCCTGAACCATTGTCCACCAATAGTTCTAGGTCCTTGTCATTTCTACGGTGGCGGCCACACCGTTCCAACCGTCTTATGTAGCGGCCACACCGTACTACATGGTTTCCAATCCCGCATGCACCTCACTGAATGATTCCCGGTACACCATGCATGAGATGCATCACACATATATTAATCATCACATCATACACATGGCGGCCACACCGTTCCATGCCTTCATATAGCGGCCACACCGTACTATATGGAATCACATACATATGGCGGCCACACCGTTCCACATGTCTTCGTATAGCGGCCACACCGTTCCATACGAAATCACATCACAATTACCACACACATGGCGGCCACACCGTTCCACATGTCTTCGTATAGTGGCCACACCGTACTATACGGAATCCTTTAAGCACAACGACTTCTTGCAGGAGTTAGTCCATAACATATAGAAATCAGGGTGATCTCACTTATCCAACGTTCACATATCCGAATTAGAGCAACAAGCCCTAACGCATTTGGATTGGATCCTCATAATCAACAAGCATCACCACTCTTACATTAACAGTAATACTCCTTAAGTCATTGTCTATTTATGTTCCAAGGTATTAGACTTACTCCACTTATCATCATGAGATAATAACTTCTTTCTAATGTCCTTGAAGCCAATAACTTCTTATATTCTAAGACATTAATTACCAAGTAGACATGATCATGCTTATTAAATCCTTTATCAATATCTTACCCAGATCATGAACTACTAATCACATTCTATATCTTCAAAGTAGACATGATCATCTTTAATCTAAAGGGAACATGATGATTACTCCACCTCTTATACTGTATGAATCAACTTATCTAGAGGTCAGACTCAACTAATTGTTCATGCCCCTTATGCAATCTTCAACCATCATAATTAGCACTAGGCAAGAATCTAATGCAAGTAAGATGCTCATGCCTATTCCCTTTACAAGTTTTCAATTTAAGTGACCAGCATGATGCATCAGTCTAGCTCTCAATCCTAATTCCAAAATGAATGCAATTCCTTAACTTAAAAGAATTGATTGATGTATCACAGTTCGTAATATTCCACACTACTAATTCATCACTTTCCTACCACCACCAATCAATCTCTTTTAAGTCTTAGATCACTTGGATTATCAATATTTAGTTATTAACCAAATGATTCAGGATTAAAAATGGTATTTTCAATATTTTGGGTGAACTACCCGAGTGTTCTTCAGCATACTCGAGTGTTCTTAACTTATTTCCAGATTACTCGAGTATTCTTCAGGATACTCGAGTGTTCATGTCTTTCTGGGAATTTGGGTTTCAGATTCATAAAAATACTCGAGTGATTCATGAGTTACTCGAGTGTTCTTCATCATTTCCAGAATACTCGAGTGACCCCTGAATTACTCGAGTGGTTTACCTTAACATATCCCTTGAAACACTCAATTACTCGAGTTCTAGGCATGGTACTCGAGTGTTCTTCCTCAACATACATTATTTTACCAAAATTTTACTCGAGTAACCAGCCTAATACTCGAGTCTTTTATTGCAGAACAGACTGGAAACTTGATTTTAACATACCATTTTCAATTCTAACCATTTCTAATCAAATCCAATGATCAATAAAGTTCATATAACATATAACAAGTATGTTCAAACACTTAGAACTCCACAAATTACACAGAATTGAATTTGAGCACCGATTATGCATTAAATCACATTTTCAACAACTTGATAGGCCAAATTCAACTCTGAGCAATTCTAACTCCATATAATGATCAAATGAACTTTATTTACATATTTAGGACTTGTCTCAACACAGAGATCACAGAAATTCACAGAGAATCCTATCATGCTCCTATTTATGCATAAAACCACATATTATGCAACTCTACATAACCATATCACATTTACCCACAATTAGCATAGAAACTGAGTTTGTACAGCACAAATGCAGTATTTAGAACTTACTCCAAACTTATTCAATGTCCATTAATGGTTTACCATGAGCATACCACATCAAGGTCATGATTTATCACATTTGCCAATTATAACTCAACCAAAATCATAAGTTCCTATAGCTTAATTTCATTGATTCATTTCAGACATTATCCATGTTATAAATGAAATGACCAAGTGATTGTCTGAACCTCCAAGTCCAGCAAGCATGTCTTGGTCCAATTCACATAACACAACAATTCTAAATTCACAATCTATAATCCTAGCAATATGAATGACTTCTCCCATACCTTGGACAACACTTTGACAAACTCAAAAACACCAAAGAACAGCAGCAGCCACACAGCAGCCACCAACACCAACTCAAATCACTTCACCCACCAAAATGCAGAACAGTGTGAGCAGAGTCCAAAAACCACATCGTTTGAGTGAGTAATCGTGCACAAAAATTGGGGAAAAAGGTTAGAATCTACTCTCTTCAACATGCGTGAGATATTAAAACCAATTTGAGATCAAGAGGGTTCACGAGCTTACCACAATCGAGGATCAAAGTGAGCTCCCAGAACCAGTTGACAGCAAACAATCCCCACTTTCGAGCTTCGATTCTTCCAACACTCAAACTCTCAGCTCACAATTTTGGTGTCTATACAAAGCTCTAGATGTGAGCTTCGTATTGGTGTATGATTTGTGACCTAACTCTACTAAAGGAAGGAGAATCGAACCAGAGAAATCAAGAACCCTAACTTCGAATTCCAGAACAAATTGGCCAAAATAGCTTGATTCTTCAACACCATGAGTTTATATAGCAAGGTTGATCACTAATGCAAGTCGACACGAAGCCAAAGACGTGTTGAGGAAGACGATCTCGTGTCAACACACGAGAATCGTTAATGGTGACTCACCAAAACGCACTAACTCGTTCCTTACTGTGCAAAATACTCGAGTCTTTTCAGAAAGACTCGAGTCTTTTTGCCAAAATAATAAAAATAAATATTTTTATTTCCTTTTCATCCAAAATCTTTCTAAAATTATTTCTAGGTCCCAAAACAGGGACTGATGAGCAAAAACATTATCTTCACATATTAGAAATTATCTAATATTTTTAAGCATAATAAATGACTTCATAATCAAGGATTTCACAAAAATAATTAATTACAAATAAACCTTTATAATTAATCTTCATTAATCAGGAATTAAAAATTTGGGGTGTTACACTACTCCCCCACTTAAAAGGAATTTCGTCCCCGAAATTCATTCTTCTTAAAAAAATTCTACATTTTCAAAATCATGTAAAAGATTATTCTCATATTATTATTATTCTTCCAAAATATCATTAGGGAGATTCCTCCCCCACTTAAAAGAATTCCTTGGATTTTTCAAACTTCTTAACTCCAAATATTTCATAAGATATTTAAAATAAAATATTTTGAATAAAACTTTTGCTTCCAACGCGTATAAAAATCCTTTCTTACCAAAAAGGGTTTTCCTTTAACTTTCTCGAAAATTATTCTACAATTAATTCAAAAGAAATCTTTTGACTAAACTTTTCCGGATGAGATACAAAACTGTTCGAGGAAAAACTTTTCTGAAAAACACAATTCGCAATACACTTTTCAATGAAAAACTTTTCCCGCTGCGCACTCTGATTACTTACGCACGATTAACGAATCATTTATATGACTTTATTCCTTAATAGTTGCAAACATTAGGGTGATCAGTCCTAATATTCAAACCATTAATAATAAAATCATCCCTTATAGATATAACCTTTCGCAAGAAAGGTCATACGACATATCTTTAAGTTAGATGAACTTAAAGATAGGGTACTTGTCACCATCAGATTTAGCTAGATAGCTAAGCGCTAGAGATAATTCCGTTGGGGAGACAAAGATTTGTCCTATCCCGGTGGTCATTAATCTCTTTATTCTTAGCTAATCTTTCTATCTCCCATAGTGTCCACAGATATTTATCACATCCAATTGTGATAAAGGTTTCGATCACAGAAATTTCGGGTCAAAAATAATATCTAGGTCTTCAAATTATCGAACGATTCAATTAACGTAATCGAAAGAGATAGCTGACTACGTTAATTCAGATGAAGAGAAAGGACAACCTAAGGGTTTACCTCGCTTGCCTCGCTTGCTACCCGATCCTTTCTTGCTTTTATTCTCTGGACAGTCTGGCGAATAGTGTCCCGGCTTCCTGCAGCTGAAGCAGATAATTCCCTTGGGTACACCACAGCTTGATCCGAAGTGATGTGTCCCACACCTTTCACATTGAGGAGGGCATGTGATTTCTTTCCCCTTTCCTTTCTGATTACCATTCTTCGATTGAGATTTTCCTAATCCCAATCTATACAGCTCCGGCTCCTCAGATTGTTCTTTTTCCATGGTTAATTGTTTTTCTTCCTCCTCCAACTGAGTTCTCATTTCCTCAATCTTTCGCTTCTTCTTAATCCGGACATTCTTTTCATAAACCTCCTTTTCTTTCATATCATCCTCATAGATTCTGCACATGTTTACCAACATCGGGAAATTCCTTATTCCCTGATAAATGATTCCTGGCTTCAGATCCGGGCGTAGACCATTCTCGAATTTTATACACTTTGATCTTTCATCTGGATGATTCTGGTAGTAGGGAGAATACTTCATCAATTCTTCAAATTTTGCAGCGTATTCTCCAACATCCATCTCCCCTTGCTTTAATTCCAAAAATTCAACTTCCTTCTTTCTCCTTATATCTTCTGGGAAGTATTTTTCTAAGAACTTTTCTTTAAACACCTCCCAAGTGATGTGCCGATCCTCGGCTTCCAATAACTGCTTAGCGTGATCCCACCAAGTTTCTGCTTTATCATTCAGCATATAAGTCGCATATACCACCTTTTGTGCGTCTGAACAACCCATAGACCGAAAGATTTTCTTGACTTCTTGCAACCATTTTTGAGCTCCCTCAGGATTATACCCTCCTTCGAACTTAGGGGGATTGCAACTACGAAATTCTGTGAGTCCTCCAAACTCAACAGGTTCAGCATTGCACTGACGCGGTTGATTCGCTTGTGTTTGATGCTGCTGCATATTCTCTAATACAGCAGTGATCCTTTCTAACATATCATTCGTACGGTTTCGGTTTCTCGCTGCCATGATAGACCTGCAATCATAAAAACTTTGGTCAGAGTCACACAACTTATTGAGTATGGGAAGGACCATACTCCACAGCCGAGAGTTGGAACCATTGCTCTGATACCATAAATGTAACATCCCAAAATCCGGTCCATTAATAAATACGAGTTAACAAAAACTTTTTCTATAAGGAGTGTGAAAACCAAAATGTATTTTTTCATAGAGTAATATTTCTTTTACAAAATATTCTGAGTGTAAAATACTTATATAATACAAACTCCCAAAAACCCCTTTTTACACCCAGAGCATTGGTCTTCACAACTCGATCCTTCTGCAAAAGGATTTGGATGACGAGACATCATCCTGGCTGCTTCTTCTAGACACTTCCACTCCTACCGGAGTGACTTCAATTCTGTCCTTTGAAAGAACCTACCACCACAAACATGGTAGATGGGAGTAAGTCACTTGTCATATCGCCTAAGCAGATTATATGATTGGTCAAACACAAACATTACAGATATCATTTCAACATAATAAATACATGCCCAAGAGTCTTATTAAACAACATTGGCTAAAACCATTAATTTCTCATGCTATGCATGCACGTCTCTCAAATCATTTCTCCATAATCAACTCTTCCAGAAAACAACACTCTGGGATAGGCAATCGTGCGCTCGATGTTTCCACAACCTGTATAGCGGCCACACCGTTCTATACTAGAACCCCATCGACCACGATCTTAAAATGATACAAGGGGATGATCCCTGAACCATTGTCCACCAATAGTTCTAGGTCCTTGTCATTTCTACGGTGGCGGCCACACCGTTCCAACCGTCTTATGTAGCGGCCACACCGTACTACATGGTTTCCAATCCCGCATGCACCTCACTGAACGATTCCCGGTACACCATGCATGAGATGCATCACACATATATTAATCATCACATCATACACATGGCGGCCACACCGTTCCATGCCTTCATATAGCGGCCACACCGTACTATATGGAATCACATACATATGGCGGCCACACCGTTCCACATGTCTTCGTATAGCGGCCACACCGTTCCATACGGAATCACATCACAATTACCACACACATGGCGGCCACACCGTTCCACATGTCTTCGTATAGTGGCCACACCGTACTATACGGAATCCTTTAAGCACAACGACTTCTTGCAGGAGTTAGTTCATAACATATAGAAATCAGGGTGATCTCACTTATCCAACGTTCACATATCCGAATTAGAGCAACAAGCCCTAACGCATTTGGATTGGATCCTCATAATCAACAAGCATCACCACTCTTACATTAACAGTAATACTCCTTAAGTCATTGTCTATTTATGTTCCAAGGTATTAGACTTACTCCACTTATCATCATGAGATAATAACTTCTTTCTAATGTCCTTGAAGCCAATAACTTCTTATATTCTAAGACATTAATTACCAAGTAGACATGATCATGCTTATTAAATCCTTTATCAATATCTTACCCAGATCATGAACTACTAATCACATTCTATATCTTCAAAGTAGACATGATCATCTTTAATCTAAAGGGAACATGATGATTACTCCACCTCTTATACTGTATGAATCAACTTATCTAGAGGTCAGAATCAACTAATTGTTCATGCCCCTTATGCAATCTTCAACCATAATAATTAGCACTAGGCAAGCATCTAATGCAAGTAAGATGCTCATGCCTATTCCCTTTACAAGTTTTCAATTTAAGTGACCAGCATGATGCATGAGTCTAGCTCTCAATCCTAATTCCAAAATGAATGCAATTCCTTAACTTAAAAGAATTGATTGATGTATCACAATTCGTAATATTCCACATTACTAATTCATCACTTTCCTACCACCACCAATCAATCTCTTTTAAGTCTTAGATCACTTGGATTATCAATATTTAGTTATTAACCAAATGATTCAGGATTAAATATGGTATTTTCAATATTCTGGGTGAACTACCCGAGTGTTCTTCAGCATACTCGAGTGTTCTTAACTTATTTCCAGATTACTCGAGTATTCTTCAGGATACTCGAGTGTTCATGTCTTTCTGGGAATTTGGGTTTCAGATTCATAAAAATACTCGAGTGATTCATGAGTTACTCGAGTGTTCTTCATCATTTCCAGAATACTCGAGTGACCCCTGAATTACTCGAGTGTTTACCTTAACATATCCCATGAAACACTCAATTACTCGAGTTCTAGGCATGGTACTCGAGTGTTCTTCCTCAACATACATTATTTTACCAAAATTTTACTCGAGTAACCAGCCTAATACTCGAGTCTTTTATTGCAGAACAGACTGGAAACTTGATTTTAACATACCATTTTCAATTCTAACCATTTCTAATCAAATCCAATGATCAATAAAGTTCATATAACATATAACAAGTATGTTCAAACACTTAGAACTCCACAAATTACACAGAATTGAATTTGAGCACCGATTATGCATTAAATCACATTTTCAACAACTTGATAGGCCAAATTCAACTCTGAGCAATTCTAACTCCATATAATGATCAAATGAACTTTATTTACATATTTAGGACTTGTCTCAACACAGAGATCACAGCAATTCACAGAGAATCCTATCATGCTCCTATTTATGCATAAAACCACATATTATGCAACTCTACATAACCATATCACATTTACCCACAATTAGCATAGAAACTGAGTTTGTACAGCACAAATGCAGTATTTAGAACTTACTCCAAACTTATTCAATGTCCATTAATGGCTTACCATGAGCATACCACATCAAGGTCATGATTTATCACATTTGCCAATTATAACTCAACCAAACTCATAAGTTCCTATAGCTTAATTTCATTGATTCATTTCAGACATTATCCATGTTATAAATGAAATGACCAAGTGATTGTCTGAACCTCCAAGTCCAGCAAGCATGTCTTGGTCCAATTCACATAACACAACAATTCTAAATTCACAATCTATAATCCTAGCAATATGAATGACTTCTCCCATACCTTGGACAACACTTTGACAAACTCAAAAACACCAAAGAACAGCAGCAGCCACACAGCAGCCACCAACACCAACTCAAATCACTTCACCCACCAAAATGCAGAACAGTGTGAGCAGAGTCCAAAAACCACATCGTTTGAGTGAGTAATCGTGCACAAAAATTGGGGAAAAAGGTTAGAATCTACTCTCTTCAACATGCGTGAGAGATTAAAACGAATTTGAGATCAAGAGGGTTCACGAGCTTACCACAATCGAGGATCAAAGTGAGCTCCCAGAACCAGTTGACAGCAAACAATCCCCACTTTCGAGCTTCGATTCTTCCAACACTCAAACTCTCAGCTCACAATTTTGGTGTCTATACAAAGCTCTAGATGTGAGCTTCGTATTGGTGTATGATTTGTGACCTAACTCTACTAAAGGAAGGAGAATCGAACCAGAGAAATCAAGAACCCTAACTTCGAATTCCAGAACAAATTGGCCAAAATAGCTTGATTCTTCAACACCATGAGTTTATATAGCAAGGTTGATCACTCATGCAAGTCGACACGAAGCCAAAGACGTGTTGAGGAAGACGATCTCGTGTCAACACACGAGAATCGTTAATGGTGACTCACCAAAACGCACTAACTCGTTCCTTACTGTGCAAAATACTCGAGTCTTTTCAGAAAGACTCGAGTCTTTTTGCCAAAATAATAAAAATAAATATTTTTATTTCCTTTTCATGCAAAATCTTTCTAAAATTATTTCTAGGTCCCAAAACAGGGACTGATGAGCAAAAACATTATCTTCACATATTAGAAATTATCTAATATTTTTATGCATAATAAATGACTTCATAATCAAGGATTTCACAAAAATAATTAATTACAAATAAACATTTATAATTAATCTTCATTAATCAGGAATTAAAAATTTGGGGTGTTACAGGTATTTTGCCCATCCCTACTCCCAGTCAGTGCGCATATACATATATAAAATAAAGTGTTACCCAGAGCAGTCCACAAAACTCTTTAAGATACTAAAGTCAGCCTACATACTCATGATATATACCTGGCACATAACCTCACATCTCGTCTATCATCCACTGGCTCCCAGTCGATGGAACGACCTGGTCACTCTCCCCTCCAGTCTGTCCGGCGTCGTCCCCAGCTGGCTAACTCTCGCCCTCCTCGGGATCCTCCTCCTCAGAGTCTACCTGAACCATCAGAGGCACACGTTCCGGTGATGGTGCAAATCTCACAGTCCGAGATGAACCCAGACGGAAAGGATCCTCAGGTTCATCTCTCTCCGGAGGAGTGCGAGCGGAAGCAGCTGGTCGAAAACGGAAGTGAGAACGATGACGTGCAGGCTGGGGCGGTGGAGTACCATGTCTATAAGTAAAAGCAGGAGGTATATGCTGAGCATATATCATAGGTATGTGGAACCGACGAGGACGCATATAGGCCAAGGGGTTCGAGTGGCGGAAGATCAGCTCCACCTCCCCCTCGAACGTGGCTCTACGCTCCTCATACTCCCATGTCCCTCTCACGGGACGCATCTCCAGGAACGCCAGAAATCGAGACATCACCTAATAAACAAATAGGGCAAAGGGAGTAAGACAGTGTCATTCACGTACAAATGAATAATTAAATGAACTAGGAATAAGCAAACACACTTAGTCAAGTAGCAATTAAAATCACATAGGCAAATAAGCAATCTCAAACGATCAATTAATAATTACTAAATAATCAATATCAAGCAATAACGTATATTTCTAATGCATGTGCAATGCAATGCGATGCAACTATTCAATGCAATCTCCTCCGTGATATTTTACAAATATCATGCACTTGGCAATTTCACGTTTATCGATAACGTCCTCAACGATTAAATTTACGTTTTATCGAAAAGTTCAAACGATCAAATTTTACGTTTTAACGAAAACGCTCAAACGCTCCACGTACGTTTGACGACAACGTACCAACGATTCACACTAAATAGGAAAAGCAATTGGGAGTAAACGTCCTTCCACCAAGTATACAATTACAACTCATGTGTAAATTATACTAAAGACCGTCCTCCGCAATCACGAAATACTCCGAGAGATCGATAGAATAAAATTATAGTTATTGTAAAATTATCCCGAGTCGAGTCTGCAGAACTCACTCATCATAGGACCATTTTACCTATAATTAATTCCCACGGTTATTTGATGAATCACCGTCATAAACCTAATCTCTGCGTATTCTCATACCGATTTAATTAAATTGAATGTGTCTTTTCCTATTATCTTATCTTAACTCCTTAACTCCATGCATGATTTCAATCACAACCAAGTTATTAGGATTGAATTCAAATTGTTTAATTAGCATTGAATTGATGTTAAAAGAAAGTGACACCAAAATATTCTTTTTAATGATAAAAATAAAGTTTTTATCTTAAAAGAATTAATTACAATTATTAATAAAATGTTGAATTAAAGAAAAATATATTTTTCAGGTTTTGTACAGTGTTTAACCGGTTAGAAAGTCGTGTAACCGGTTAATCACATTCAAATTTCCCTCTTTTTCCAATTTTACAGTAACTAACCGGTTAGAAGTTGCAGTAACCGGTTAGTCATTGCAGCATCAGTTCAGAAATGCCACTTTTTGACACCAATTCAAAAACCTTTCATTTTCAATCCTTATCAATCATTCACAGAACATATTTGGGCATATTTAAACATGTTCAAACTAATTAAACACATCAATTTCATGAGATTCATATATAAATCTTCAAGTATGCATATGATCACATATTTGGCACTTAATATGTCAAAATCAATTTCAAAGCTTCTCAAGTCAAATTTATAGTTCCTTTAGTTCGTGTTCAGTTAATATGACATGCTTGAATGAGTTTTATGTCCTATTTTGGCCTCCAATCCAAAGTCCCAATTCAAAACCTATGGCCCTTGAGCTTGTAAAGCTCCTTTACATTCCAAGCCATTTAATAATCATTCTAGCAAATGAATATCTTCTCCCTTACCTATTGAAGCTTTTGAGACTGATTGGAAAGCAAAAGAAACTAAGTTGGCACGTTTTTGGTTCAACACACCTCAGCTGCAAAACTCTGTTTTTCAGTTTCAACAGGGGTTATTGATAAGAGATTTTCAACTCGAATAAGTGGGATAAACGTGTAAGAAATGATTAGAATCAAAACTAGGATACACTAACTCAAGATTGAAACAAGTTTGAGATTCTAAGGTAGCTTGAGCTTACCACACGAATTCAACAAAGATGGCTTCAGAGACTGGTTTATGCTCTGTTTTCCAGCATCAACAGAGTCAATTTGCAGAGCTAATAACTTCTTCTATAGTGTATAAAATTGAATGGGACTTGTTTCAAATTCAAGAGGGTTCAAAGAGCTTCGTTTAGATATAAGGTTTGTGTATGTTGATGCTTCAGAGAGCAAGAGCCAAGCAACACAAGTGAAAGGGGTTCTGAATTGATTTTTATGATGTGTTGAGAGTGAAATTGAGTGGCTTAGATTGGGTTTAAGTCACCCACACTCACCACCACTCCTTCCTGGCAGAGATGAGACGTGTTGCAGGTCAAGGTGGCGGATTTGAAGGCCAAAAACGTGTTCTCCTTTTCCAATTCGTGTCTAGAACAGTCTCAGTTCTGGGTGTCTGAGAGCACTAACCGGTTACTCGTGTCACTAACCGGTTAGTGAGACAAAGATCTGGAAAAATCTAAAGATATTATATTTATTTTTTTTTCTTTTCTTAATATCTTTTAAATACTTCTTTTATTTTCACAAAAAAATAAATAATTACCTTAATAAAATAATTTCCTTTAATTATTTCTTAATTTATTTTTAAAACATAATTATATACTAAGCATCATAATTACATTATAATCACATTATAATTTTTATAATAATTAACGTAATTACATATAATTATATTTTGTAATCAGGGATTAATTTTTTGGGGTGTTACAAGATGCACAGCTGTAAGACGCGCATCACGTACGCGGGGGTGTGCGCAATAATGACTCACACAAGATTCCGAGTAATAGAGTCGGTTAGGACGTGCTTTTGGTCAAAGAAGACGCACGTTGGACGTGTGCATTGATCGCTTAAGTCGCACGAGATGCGCAGCTGTTAGACGCGCATCACGTACGCGGGGGTGTGCGCAATGATGGACACTCAATAACTCCAATAAAGAAGTCGGCTGGACGTGCTCCTGGTCATAGAAGATGCACGTTGGACGTGTGCATTGATCGCGTAAGTCGCACGAGATGCATAGCTGTAAGACGTGCATCACGTATGCGGGGGTGTCCGCAATGATGGGCACTACATAACCGAGAATAAAGAAGGTGTAAGACGTACACTGGGTGTGCGCTTCCGAGCATAAAAAGTGTAAGATATGTAAAAGATGAATAAAAAGGAAAAGAGGAAAGAAAGCCGAATAAAGAGAATGTAAGACATGATAAAAGAATAAAAGTGAGAATGATCGGAAATAGGTGAATAAAAGTGAAAGGTAAAAGATACAGAAGAGAATAGGTATGGGCCGAGCAAAATGATGATACCTGTTTATGATGCATATTTTGGACTGAGTATATGATTATGTGTATAACTGCCTAACTGTGTTTGACTTGGTAGGTCGGTATGTCACATTGGAAACTGCTTACTTAAGTTTTGTGTAATACTCACCTTCTTACCATGTTTTTTAGGTACCGAGTCCGAGCAAGCACAATCCCCTGCCGAGCAGGTTCACTCTCCCTCACAGGGAGAGTAAGTCCATTTAGTCGGACACTGGTCCATGTCCTCGGTCTCCTGGACGATGAAAAACACTGATGTCTTATTTATTTTGGTTATGTAAAAGGGAATGTTTTAAACTCTACTGTTGTGCACTTATGTGCTTTATGTAAAAAAAATGCATTTTTTGGCTGGCACTCTGAAAACTATTAATGCAAATGAAATTATTATGTTTTTCAAAGAAAAATTTTCAAGTCTCAAATTAATTAAGGGTAAACTTTAAATAGGGTGTTACACCTTTTGTCCATTAATGTGAAATAATACATTATAAAATTTCCAATGCAAGTTAATATGATAAAATTGTAATGTTAAAATAATTTTTTGAAGTTTCAAAAAATAATATAATTATCTTCATCGATCTGTGTAATATGGTTAAATATGACTTATAAATAAAATTAGAGATAATATTATTTAATTTCCCCGTGGTTGTATTATGTATCTGGTATATAAGAGTAATAGTTATAAGGTTTTATCCAGTTGATAGATAACTGAGTATCTTAACCATGATGTCAGACGTTTCATCCATGCCGTGGGCATGGAAAAGGTTTTGTTGGTAGAGGCAAAACTCACTTCGATGATCTCTACGTCTCGGAGGGGATTAGTCTTCGGGTGAAGGATACCTTTCGTGCTCACCAAAACCTTATGTTATTTAGTATTTACAACTAAATTATTTTTAAAAAAATACAACGAAATTCCTTACTTCTAATTTTCTCTTTTAATATAAAAGAATATTTTGTCTTCCATCTTGCTTAGTTTGTCAATTGTATTTTAACATATGCTAAGTTAGCCTAAGATACCTATTTATTTTATGAGCATCAAATATATATATATATATATATAAACACACTGTATTTGTTCCTCCATCTAAGTTAAGTTTTTTTAGACTCTTGTACATAGATTAAGAAATGAGTAAATGATGTACATATTTGATATATTTTGATTAAATTAGCCTCAATTAATAATAGAAGAAAGAATAATAATAAATGTATGAAGATTATATTGAAGAGAGTTGAAGAAATAAGTGGTGAAAAAGATAATGTAATAAATAAGGATATATTTGGAAAAAGAAGTATAAATGAGTATTGAGTTTCTAAAAGAACATGACTTATGGGACAAAATAAGAAACTTAAATGAACATAACTTATAGGATGAATGGATGAGCATGATTCATTAAGTATTTATTGTATTTGTTTATGTATTCTCAGAAATTAACTTTTTTATAATAAATGGGGAAAAAGCCCAAAGAAACACAACCCGATCAACGAATCATTCTTGGAAAGGCAATACCGACCATAGGTTTCCTCACAAATAATATCACGCACACAAGCAGGAGCAACGACATAATAAATACAACTGATACTCCTTAAATGACCCAATTTAGTCAGGCAATAACAGATCTATTATCCTCCCTACAAATATGACACAAAGAAACATGCCAATTAAAATCTAGTAACATCTTCACTTCACGAACCAAAGCAAAACAGTGGTGGGAGACTCCACAGTTCAAGTTCACCAAAGAAACAGAAGTGAGAGAATCCATTTCCACTTGCAAGAACCGGATGTTCATCAACTTAGTTATTTTCAAACCCATCAGCAAACCCCCCAAAGTTTGGCCTGTAGCAACAACAATATAACAAGAGAAGCCCCAGATAAAATATAACAAGGGAAGCCCTAGATAAATTGCCCCGAACTATCCCGAATAAGACCACCACATGTAGCAGAATTGTTCGAATGCCGAAGAGAGCCATCAACATGCAGCTTCAAATAACTTGTTGGGGGCGGATTCCAAGCAACCAGAGATTCCTTCTTACAACTTTATGATTATATCCAAAATGTTCGCCGATTAAAAACTTTAATCAGTTAAATTTATTATCCTAACGCATAAATACTACTCCCTGCGTCCCATAAGTTATATTCATATAGGTTTTTCATTTTGTCCAATAAGTTATGTTCTTTTAGAAACACAATACTCATTTATATTTTTCTTTCCAAGTATACCCTTATTTATTGCATTCTCTTTTTCACCACCTATTTCTCTATCTCTCTTCAATATAATTTTCATACATTTATTATTATTCTCTCTCCTATTATTAGTTGAAGGTAATTTAGTCAAAATATATCAAATTCTTACATCATTTACTCATTTTTTAATCTATGTGCAAAAACCTAAAAGTACTTAATTAACTTATGGGACGGAAGGGGTATAAATTAATGTGTTTTTAAGGATGTTATAAATCTCACTTAAGTTATCATTTATTTTATATTTTCTTATTTCTATTTTAAATTTAAAATCTCCAATGCAATAAACATGATAGTAGTAGTTACTAATTCAAATTTGAAAACATGTGTGTGATTCTCGCTGGTTGTACTGTAAGCTATACCAACCTTCATTTTGTTTTTCTCCGGATTGAACAACTAACACCTAATGAAATATCAAACCAGGTCCTATTTCGGGTGGTTTTTAGTTTTGAGTTTTAAAATTTAAGAAAACCAAAATGAGTTTTCAATTTTACTATAATGTTGGTTTCAAATTTTTTTTTTCAATTTATAAAATTATTTTCAAATTTATAATTTTTATAGTACTGCTACCATATTATGCACTCTATACAACCACCACTATTAAATAACAACATCAATGCGGTTGTTGTCATTTTAGTTAGAGGTGGCGGTCATTGTTATAGTGGTTGCGATCGAGAGTCATGGTGGTGCTCATCTAGGGATGGTGACTAGAAGGACATGGGTGGTCTTAGACTCTTGATGGCGGCCGTGGTGGTGTGAACTGTGAGTTATGGAAATTTTTGTGGTGTTGGTAGAGGGAGAGATTGTGGTGGGAGAGGGGCAAAGGGAGGTGAGGATGAAGTATGGGGTGGGTATGAAGGTGGTGGTGGTGATGTCGTCGAGGGATGGTGGTGGTTGAGGTGGTAGTCATGGTCACAATGGTGGTGGTGGTCATCCGAGGGTAGTGGTGTTTGGGGTAGGGGTAGTGGTTGGGGTGGTCACTATGGTGGTGGTGGTTCGAGTGGTAATGATGTTGGTACAAGAAGGGGCAGTGACAACGGGTGAAGATGTGGTGGCGGTTGGATTGGTTATGACATTAATGGTGATGATCATCGGGGTGGTTGATTGTGGTGATCATGATGGTGGTTGGGGTTTAATTAGGTGGTCACATGGTGATGGTTGGTGGTAGTCATGGTGGTATCAGTGACCACAATGATTGTGGTAGCTAGTGAGAGGAGTGATGATGATGGTGGTGGTGGTTTAGTGACACAAAAAGTGAGATTATATAAGTTTGTAATTCAAAACTGAAATTATAAAACAATTATTTGTTGTTTTGAAAATAGAGGTGAAATTATTTTGAAAAGAAGTAAAAAACCATTTCAGCCCAAATTTTGTCAAACAAATTTTGTTTTAAAATACAATTTTGAAATTAAAAACCAGAAAGTGAAAACCACCCAAAATGGAACCTTTTAATTAGTTAATTTCTTTTTTTCATTTCTCTGAGTATTTTTCCGCTCGATAGTGTAGAATTCTTATTGTTATTTCCTATTTATTCATATCCAATTTTCTTTACCTAGCATATGAATCTTTGAGAAACTAAAGAATAAAATGCAAATGCAAATTACTCATTTAGTCTCGTATTATTTTATTTATTTGTTTCAAAATGATCTCTCATCTTTTTTTTGTAGTCTCATATTTCCATTGTCATGTTTTTGTCGTAAAAAGTTTCTTATAATAAAATAATATATTGAAAAATCAGTCTTTATGAATCTTATTTATATGTTAAAAATGTTTATTTTCGTGTAAATTGTTATTAAAAATTTATGCATTCTTAGTTGTCATGTTCCAAAATATGGATCCATAAATTTCAACGAAATTATACATGCATTGTTATTTTGTTAATCTTCAATTTAATTTTCCTTAAATTTAATATGTTTGTCTAGACACATGATATAGTACAGTTTTCATAAATTGTAATAAATACATCGTTACTTTGTATTTTAGACAAAAAAAATTCCAAATATCAAAGAAGACACAATTTAATCTAAAAATTTAAATGAATGTCTCATTCATCGTTAAGAATTTCGAGTGAAGTTGGAAGTGAGAACCCATAAAGGGATAAGTTTTACTTAAACAATAAATATAAAATCTTTCAATTTTTTAAGATAATATTTCCCAATAAAATTTATACTTTTTAGATTCTAAACCTTAACCCTAAGAGATGAGGTTAAAAAAACCAATTGTAACCACCAAAGTTATGGTTATCTTATTAAAACTTATACTTTCTATATTCTTATCCTCAATCCTAAGAGATGAGATTAAAAAAAAACCAATTATAACCACTAAAGTTATGGTTATCTTCTTTTTTTAAACAATATTTCCCAATTAAACTTATTCTTTTTAGATACGGGATGATGTTAAAAAAACCAAATATAATTACCAAAGTTATGGTTATTTTTTTCCTAACTATATTTTTATTTATTTATTTTTTTACATATTCTTTTTATAACAACTATATCCTTATTGTCGTATTTTTAATGTCATAACTTATTGTCGACCCGCATAACTTATTGTCGTATTTTTGTTGTAAAAAATTATTTATATTAAAATGATATATTACTTTTAGTGTAATGGACATCGGGCACATAGTTGGTTGTTACATATATTTTGTTGTCCATACTCAATATATAAGCCAAAATAATTAATTAACTAAGAATAAAGAAAAGTATTTTTTTAACAAACTATCAAAAAAATTGAGAGAAATGGAACCGTGTTTCTTTTCTCATCAGATAGAGGGGCTTCCTTAACTTATATATCAATCCCTTGATTTGTGTTTCCATGTCAACACATATTCCTTATTTTAAAAGGGCAAAACCTGCTCACCGAGTCATCCATCCCCCTAAGTTGTGAATTTTGAGTGATAATCCCATGCATGCACAACCTTATCCGCTAGACAAAAAAAAAGAAAAAAAAAGAAGAGGATAATAAGAAATTAACAAAATATATTTAAAAAAACAAATAAAAAAGAGAATAATTAAGAGAGATAGAGACGTGAAGGAGGAAGTGAAAAGGGGAGAAATCCCTCTGTTTGTTTCAGTTCTATCATTGTAACTTTTGACAAAAAAGAAAAAGAGAAATGAAGAATAAGGGATTGATAAAAGTTATTAAGAAAAAAAATTAAAAAACAAATAAAGAAGAGAATTCAAAGAGACAGAGACGTAGTGGAGTAAGATGAAAGGGAATACCATAATTTCTCAAAAGTTGGTTGACGAAATTCTTCTTCATTTTGTTCCCCTATTTCAGTTCTATGTTGTAAGTTTTATTCTTCTTCTTTTGAGAGAGTATTTTCATTTCCATTGTAACTAACCTTTTACTCTTTTAATTTGTTAAAGGAAAATTTGGCAATGCAGTATGAGAAATGCTTAAACCATTGAGGGAAGAATAAACATTTTTTTTAGCAACTGATCCCGACTGCTGTAAAAACCATTTACTCCAATTTTTTATAAGGACACAAAATGCATTAAAAAAACCGCTGCATAATTAGTTTTTTGTTATTGTAAAAAAAATTCTTAGAAGGGAGCAAAAGGGTCATTAAAAAAACCCGCTTGCTTGATAAGTTTTTGTTATTGCATTTAAATACTCACTATTCTGTTAGTAACTACTTGGTAGTTGGTAGAGCAAAAATGGAATGATTTTAACATTTTAGAATGTATTTATCCTTTTCCATTTCTGCTTATTTTTTGCCTCCACTATATGTTGTAGGAATCCAAGATTTTTTGCAGAAATAAGAAAGTGAAAAAACATTAGATAAAAAGTTATGAGAATAGATTTAAAGTACAGACACATGCAAACTCATACAAATAATGCATTTCTGAAGACACATATAATTGGGCAAAAACCATTGAATATTGCAATAAATTAAAAAAAAAACTTCAAATGAATTATTTTTTTATTGAGAGCAAGATTTCTAACTTCAAAAACTGAAATAATACAAAAATAAAATAAACAAATAAAACATTAAAAAAAAGGCTTAATTGCATAATTGGTCCTTTATTTTATTTATTAGATTCACTTTGGTCCTTTATCTTTTTTTTGCAATTTACTGGTCCTTTATTTTTTTAAAAAAGATTCACTTAGGCTTAATTGCATAATTGGTCCTTTATCTTATTTATTAGATTCACTTTGGTCATTTATCTTAATATTCCAATAATACTCTCTCTTCTTTTTCCTCTTCCTCTGCTCTCTCCTTATAGCGGCGGCAGCCACCATGGGCTCACACCCTCTTCCCTCGAAAAATCATCAAATTTCTTCAACATTCTTCAATTTTTCACGGTTTTTAAGCTTTATTTTCATTATTCATCAAACAAATTCGTGTTTTTCGTTCTTTTTTCTTCAAAATCCGAATTCTAGGGTCCCTTTTCTAAAACCTTGGTTATCAACAATGGTCTTCTCCTCTGAACCTGCCGGAAAACGTGTGAAAACACGTGCAAAAAGCTTCAACAACTACGATTAATTTTTAAAAATGGCGGCGACGGTGGCATGGGCGGTGGCGGCGGCGCCTAAGGAGAGAGTAGAGGAAAAGGAAGAAGAAGAGGGAATATTCTTGGAATATTAAAATAAAGGATCAAAGTGAATCTAATAAATAAGATAAAGGACCAATTATGCAATTAAGCCTAAAGGGGGAATATTCTTGGAATATTCCTTCTCATTTAACTTTATTTTAACGGAAGGACCAAACTGAATCTTAAAAAAAAATAAAGGACCAGTAAATTGCAAAAAAAAGATAAAGGACCAAAGTGAATCTAATAAATAAGATAAAGGACCAATTATGCAATTAAGCCAAAAAAAAACTTGTGTTGTGTATAAAAGATTGCAATTTTTCCTTTTGATCTCTTCATGCTATGTAAGTTGATATCGTAGATGTGAAAATGGATTGGTGCTGGTGAGAACTTTCCAATTTAACATTTGAGAACTGCTCTTATGCAATTTTGTTCTTGCACACTACACTTACCTCTAACTTTTACAAATTGTTATTCTTAAGATGAATGAGTTTAGAAACTGTATAACAGTTGCAGTAGTTTTTTTTTTAAATTTTAATTTTAATTTTTGAAACTACCAACGACAGTTTTTTTTAAGTGATGAATGTAAGTTAGAGTAATTACAGGGTATTTTGGATATTAACTAAATTACGTACACCAACTGTTTTAGTATTTTTAATTAAAAAATAGGGTTTTTTTTTATATAGAAGTATAGATATGATCCCTAAGGTTAATTTTTAGGATATTCTACTAAAAAATTCCTTTCAAAACAAATACTCAACTAGAAAAATTACTTTAATGAGTTTATTAACAATATCTTTAAATAAAATATGCTGAAAATTAATGTTATATATCAAATTGAGACAAACTATCAAATTTAAAGACTAAAAAGAAAACAAAAAGAAAGTAAGAGACTATTTTAAAATAAATAAATAAATAAATAAAGCAGCAAATGAACTATTTTATCAAAGGGAACCTTGCATATATAGTTGGTGCTTTAAAAAAAAATAACCTTGGTGATTGGACAAAATAGTCGCCGCCAACTCCAAAGCATGTGCAGCATGCATGCATATGTCAGCCATGTTTTTGGGTTAAAGACTTGAAGTTTCATTTCAATCTTTGCTGTCAATTTTAGGTTTAAGCAATCGTTAAATTCATACAATAGTCCCTCAGTAATACATACAGTGGGACCGGTTAAGATACGTACTGGACATTAGTTTGCACCAGTACATATGCCATATCTAACCGATGCTAAAAACAAAAATTGGTGGATGGTGGAGATTGAGTTTGTGTGTCAAAACAGACAGTTTTAAAGGTGCACGAGAGAAGTATTATTATGGTTACTGTTCATCTTCATCACTCTATCATTCTCATCACCTCTATACTGCTCATCTCTCCGTCGCCGTCTCCGCTTGCTGCTTTATCAACCGTAGGCTCCGCCGTGCCACCAGCTGGTGCCGCCATCATAACCTTCAGTTTGCCCTTTTGTATGTCTAGTCACCCACGATGATGTCAATCCCGGCACCGACAGATCTTCACCATAGGAACACGAACCTCGTCGTGGCTGTCTATGTTGTCAACCTCAACCCTCGTTAGAATAATGGAACTTTAAGTGACATACTGTTGTCCACCTTAAATGCGCCCACTAGATAATGTTGAGGTGAAGATGCTTTGAGACTTGAGACTTGAGACTTCAAGGTGGGAGGAAGATGAACAGTAACTACCATGACATGAACAAAATCCATAAAAAATCAAATTTTCAAAGCTTATTTTTATTTAATGTGAATGCACTACTTACAACTGCAAACCTACTCACAAAGCTCAAATCCAAATATGGGTTACACAATTTCATTAAGACACAAGTAAAAGCATGATTCAAATAGTGTGGAAAAAAAAAAAGCATAGTCAATAAGATGTTAAAGAGGTGAGAACGCAGAGTTGCATAATGTAGAGTGATGAAGATGAATAGTAGCCATAATAATACTTCTCCTGTGCACCTTTAAAATTGGTTGTTTTGACACTCAAACTCAATCTCCACCACCCACCAATTTTCGTTTTTGGCATCCGTTGGATATGACATACGTACTAGTGCGAACTAATGTACAGTATGTATCTTAACCGGTCCCACATACAGTATATAAAACACATTGATGTCTTTGGAATTGGCACATTATGAGTTCTGAATTCTGATGGGGGACGACTCTTGATCGAATATCTGCCTACCCCCCGTCCCGTTGTCCACTCTTGTTTTTTGTTTGGGGTTTAATTTTCTCCATATTCTCTAGCTCGTACTCTATGCAGTTTCTTACGAGAATGTTGAGATTTTTTGAATAAATAAAAAACAATAAGCATCATAAGACAAATACAGAATTTTTTTGGTTTGCACCCTGGTATCCGGTCCACTGGGCCGACTAATCCAGTTCGAGGGGGGTCCCGGGGTTAAGGTTTTATTCCTCTCCCAACGTTGTTGCGGGGGATCGAACCGTGATTCGCCCTACCAAGTGCAGCCCCTGGCACCACTGCACCAACAGCTCGTTGGTAGACAAATACAGAATTTGAAATAGGACAGTTTTAATTTGAATATTCAAAAACAATAAATTTTCACGGTGAATCACTATTTTAATGATATTTTTTTAATCATTTTCTATATTTTAGCAAAATAAATACCTTTAAAAAAAGAAAATTTATATTAGAAAAATACGAATTTAACACTTAGAAAATAAAGAACTTAATTTCTCATATATATGTTTATTTTATTTGACCTCTTTTCCTCAATAATTAAGAAAACTTTCTTTTTTCTTTCGGGTTTTACTTCGGTACCCTTTCAAAATAAAGGGTTTTGGTACCCTCTCATATTTATTCAATAAAATTATAACAACTCCAATATACTATCATGTGAAAAAAGCGTATAAGTTTAATAAAATTTTGTAATCAAATATGTTTGATCTTATTTGCAAGATTTTTTAATTAAATCAATTCACAGTCACTCTCAAATCATGAACCTTAATATCAAGTTTTTATACATCTTCGGGCTAGTAACATAACATCATACCACTATTATCAATCTTCTTGCTAGATAAAGATGAAAATAAGAACACTTCACTGTCAGCTTAAAAAATTGTATTACTGCAGTTGAGACATAATCTTCAGCACACAAGAATATATGTTCTCGTCTAAATTTAGCGCAGATTTTTGAGCACCAAAAACATATAAAAGGTGGAGAACATCTTAACATATAATCTTCGGTCTTTATTGAGTGTCAAAAATATCTCGGTGTAAATTTAATTGGCTTTATTGACATGATGGTATATTGTACTTGGCATGATTGGATTGGAAAAATATGAGAGAGTACCAAAACCCTTTATTTTAAAAGGATACCGAAGTAACACACTCCTTTCCTTTATTAAGTTTCTGGTCTGGCCACAAATATTGTCTATAAAACGCAATTATGTTCGAACTTGCAATATCCACCACCCGGGTTGCATGAGTACGAGTACAGTACCGGTACCCGGTAGACCGGTACGGGTACAGGTACAGGGTACGGCAATTTCTAAAAAACTAGGGTACGGGTACGTTTATATATATATATATATATATATATTTAATAATTTATTTTATTAATATAATTATATTTAAATTTAAAAAAAATGGAAAAAATAAAATCATTAAGGTAAAAATTAAGTTAAAATTAATATTGAACACTTAAAAATTATTTTGATGTAAAAAAGAAAACATTAAATTCAAATTAATAATAAACACTTAAAAAACTGCATGATACTATGAAAAAAGAACAAGTTTACGACATCAGTATGATACTATGAAAAAAAACTGAAAAATTGCAAGATGCAGCAAATCTCATTAGATGCAGCAAATGAAATCCTAACTTTCCAAGATGCAACAAATCTCATTAGAAAAATAAGTAATAGAGTAGAAGTATTTTATCTCTATAGCGACGGGTTCGAGCAGCACGACAACGATAGCGAGCGAGCAGGCTGTGCTGCTCGCGAGCGACAGCTGACAATAGAGATAGAGAGAGGAGGCAAAGAGGGTGCTTCGAGAGATAGAGAGGATGCAGAGAGGGTTTGCTTCAAAACTCAACCCTAGGATAAAATTAAGATGTCTAAGGCTGGGAATAAAAAAAAAGGGAAAAAAAATAATTTTTTTTCAATTTTAGTGGTGTTGTGCCGTACCCAATTGGTGGGTACCGTACCCACCGCGTACCCCGGCGTACCCAAATATGTACCCAAGTTTTTTTTTTTTATTTTTTTTGTTCGGGTACGTACCAGGCGTACCCAAGCTGTACCCGTACCCAAAAAGTACCCGGTACGTGTACGGCTCCTAAAACGGTGTACCCATGCTTCAGAGTCCACAACATATATATATATATATATATATATATATAATAGGGTTAAAAAAGTAGTTGAGATTTTTTACAAGCACAAAATAAAATCAAACTTGAGTCTTTACTTATTGAGAAGCAAGCATGTATCATCTAAAACAATCGTTCATTGGTTAATATACTAATATTCAGTTCCATGTAAAAGTAATGTAGATGAAAATTACAAAAATATAGAGCCCCCAAATGGAAGCTCAATTCATACAGCTGTGAAACAAAAAGTTTTAGCATGCCCGGGTTCAAACCCTAGTAATGATGGAGCTTTAACCCCCTTCCATAATTTGTCTATAAAAAACTTAAGAGAGATATAATATTATTACATATTTATAATATAATACTTAAACTTGGTGAAATAATTTTTCAAGAACAGAGAGTGTACCAGATGAAATTATATACATGCGGCATGAATCGAACCACTAATATTATGAAAAAAAAAACTTAGCTATTTACCAATTATGTTGAACCTTATAAGTGATAGGATTGTAGCACCTTTTGCAAGACAATAGATAATGTTCCACTTATAAATTAGTGAAATGTCATAAGGGGTGTCGCTAACCAAATGTGGTGTGTCTTGCTAGAGTCTTAAGCAAGAGTCTAGAAAATGAACTAATCAAGCAAATACCCCACCTAAGTTTTTCTTAAGATTAAGGATACATAAGTATGAAAAAAAAATTTTGATGATAGTGATAAAATCTCACATTAATGATCTCTAAATCTTAAAAGATATTAGTTTTTGGTTATCAGTTGTACGAATTACTTTTGTACATCCAAAAAAAGTGTGTTGCAACTCTAATCAATTATGATTTTAAATTTTTTTTTTACACTAACCGGTACCCGAATATGGTTTACCCAGAATTCGACTCAACTGAGTTCGCACTAAGCGGTAGGGATCTGCCATCGGGGGTTGCTCCATACACAAGGCTCGAACTCGAGACCAGTTGGTTAAGGGACCAAGTGAGCTACCACTTGACCAACCCCACGTTGGTAATTATGATTTTAATTTCATCATTTAATTTTATTTTTTTGGCCCTTATTCCTTGCGGAACCACCAGTATCCCCAAGAGCACTCTTAATACCAGGGAGCCCTTGAGACTAATCCGGAGCGAGATGCGTGGCTGACTCTCCCAACGGAATGTTTTTAGTGGCCGAGAATCGAACACATGACTACTAGCACCTGTGTCCCATTCACAAGATTTCAGTTGAGGCCTTATACCAACCGAAGAAACCCCATTAATTTAATTTCATCATTTTGTTTAAATAGAAAATTAAATATTACTCCCACAACTTTAATTAGGTGTTGGACCTATAAGCATAAAAGATATATGTAAAGAAGAGAGAGAAATAATTATTAATGAGATGTGAATGAAAAAAGATAAAAAGAAAGTTAAGATATAAATAAAGGCATCTAAGTAAAAACCGAAAAATATCATTACTTTATTTAAATATTTAATATTTCTTTTGTTTCACTCTAAGTATCATTTTAGAGTAGTATAACGCTCAATTAAAAATATAGTTAATGTGCTGCAAAAAAAAATATAGTTAATGTGTTTTTATAATTAATTTAATGTGATGTTTAATTAATTTTCTTTTTATCTCTCTTATAATTATATTTATCTTATTTTTTCTTTTATTATTTTTTTTCTTAATTAGGGGAGGATAAAATTGTAAAAAGAGTAATTAATGTCTGTATTGATTTTCTAAAATGATACTTATATAAGAATAAATTTTTTATACTTAAAAGACACAAATGGAATGGAGGGAGTATATAATAAGAAAAAGGTATTAATCAATCAAATTTTTTGCTACACTATAAGACAATTTTTATTCAATAATGATTTTTATGCCAAATATAGGTATCAATGCGGCAATGGGTTCCTTTTCTGATAAAGAGAAAGGTGAATAGAATTAACAGAAATTATTTTTATAACTTTCTTTATCCATGAAAAAATCTCCCTGCAATTATCAAAAAGTGAAAAAAAAAATAAAAATCTCACGGCAAAAAGATTTTACCATTGCTAAGTTTGAGGGTAAAAATGGAACAGTACTGTGTGCCAACTAGAACCTGGCATATATTGGGCATATAATGATTTCATACTCTTTCAGTTCCAGATCCAGAAGACCAGAACCACGTGGAGAGCCTCAACTTTTAAATTGGGCATAAATTGACAATCAACTCCTTTGATTATAGTCCACCAACGATTATGAGGAAATATTCCTGATTCCATTGGTTGTGGCATGAGCTCACAACTGGTAAGAAATAGTATGAGCAATAATAACAAATTTTAGAATGGAAAAAATCTCTTGGAATAGGCCAAATCATGTTTAGGCATGAATAATTGGGTCAAGTTGAAGAGGACAGACCAACAAGCTGATGATATAAAAATCTGATTTCAGGTGGCATTGATACTATACGCTAAACTAACTTATTTGCAAAGTAGTATATATATTAACTAGTTTTTAGTTGGTTCAATATACAAGTTGTTTATTTTTATTAATTTTATAATAAATATTTTTAAATAATTTATTTTTTTAACCTGTGATAATTCTTTTGTTGATTATATATATTTTTTAAATATTTAATAAGTTTAATGGATATGCACTGCCGATATAAAGTTTTTACACGATTAGCTCATCATTCATCACTAATTCGTTTTACTTTTAACTAAGAGTCAATACTCAATAATACATGAATATATGATAGATGATATGTCGACAATGTAAAAACCTTTTACTTTGCCGGTGCACCATCCATTTTCTCATATTTTATATATGCATTATATTTGATATATTGATGACCAATCATTTTGTAAAAGTATAAAGATAAACAATAAAGTGATCAATGTGATGAGTTTAGAGATTAACTAACTTTAATTTTATTTTTTTAGGTTTTAATCATCATTAAGAAGAAAAACAATGCCTTAATTTCTAGAGAAAGAGACACTATTTTCTCTTTAGATTTCGCAGTCTTCCTCCTCTTCTATTTGTTTTCTTTTGTTTTTCTTGCTTTATCAAAGAAATATAGCGGTAGAATGGGAGAGAGTTTAGTCTCTCCCTTTCATCTGGAGTGTGTGTGGTTTTCAGTCCCAATTTTTCTGGGTTTCTCTCTTGCCTTCGTGCAAGTTTTGTTATATAAATAAGTGTTATTCTTTAGTTGTTTTGGGTGTTTTTATTTTGGGAAGGTCTGTGCTTTGTGTTAGCTTCCAGATCTGATGTTCATCATCTTTTTTTTCAAATAATTGGAAGAATGATAACAGAGACAACTTTTTCCTTGCAGACTTCTGACTTGACTTTTGTCCAGCGGCTCCATCTTTATAAATTTGAGATTCCTTGTCGCCGAAATGTGCTTACCTCCAGCATTGATGAGATTGTTATCTTGGAGACAAAGACTGTTGAATCTCATGTTAGAGATCGATTTTGGAAGAGGTTGATGACACATGTCCAGAGGGAAGATGTTGTTGGTGCAAAGTACCTTGCTTCTCTTAATGTTATTTGTGTGGAAAATATGTATTTTGTTTGGATAACTTTGATTTTGTTTATACTATCTTCTTCTATTAAATGAACTGCATATTTTCCCTTAAAAAAACAAAAACAAAACACACATGAATGGAGATATAAACAAGCATATCAACAAACATATAATTGCTTTAAAAGTCAAGGCAATATATACAACTTTAACTAAAAATACTAGTAATATGAAAAATAATGCAAACATCCCAGAAAAAGTAAAAGGATTATAAAAAAAACAGAAAAAGTACATATTAGTGATGACCAAGAAGAAAGAAAATACTCAATCATATATATGATATCAAAAATTGATTACGTTAAGAATTCAATTTTTCTATTTGTACAACAACATGTTTTGGACAGCATATCAGACAACAGCTCTTATTTATATTTACATGTACCTCATACTTTAATCAACACATGATATGTCAATATTGATTAAAATTCATATTCTCTCTAGAATCCTATATAATTTTTTTTAACTAAAAATTACACTCTTTAAAAAACTTGGTTAGTATTGTTGATGATATTGGAAATGCAAATATTTGGTATAATTTTTCAAAAGAGAAATGTTAACAAGTGTCTTAAAGCATTAGTTAAGCATCCAAATTACCTCTATAATTATTTTTGGTACTCTAAAAAATGTGTTGAGTAATTAGGTGTGTACGAAAAATAAGTAATTAATACTATTGAAAATTGAAAATGAGATTTATATTAAAAAAAATCTTTAAATAAAGCTTATATATAAAACCGGACAAAGTACATCAAATATTGTTTAGAATTCCTGATAAAAGAAAAAGATTGGTTAAAAATATTTTAAAAAAAAAAATCCAGACAATGTTATCCTTGGATTGGACCCAGCTGGTCACCAACAAATCAGTGGACCAATGGTAGATAAATGTGAAGTATGATTGCGGAGGATTCATGTGAAAATCATGGTTGAGAAAGCAAGACCTCCCACTTAGAGGAACATAGAGAGAAGCAGCTCACTAAAGTTGAACAAACAGTATAAATGTAACAACAGTCAAAGACCAGTATACACTACCTACAGACACCAGCAAAAAAAAAAAAAAGTGTGAAGTCACATTTTGATGTAAAATCAAGACATTATATCTATGCATAGGCATGGTATTCAATTTCCACATGGGAAACATATTAGCTGAACTGTAGTCTTCTGGAGCCCATGCTTGTTTATATTCTTTTTTCTTTTTTCTCCTTTTGCTTCTTTTTCTTTTCTTTTTTAATTCATTTCTTCTTTTTCTTTCTCTTTATATAAATCAATCTAATTCTTTATTGGAGAATCATAAAAGACAAGGAGCTCTATTTTTATGCACCCTCCACTCATTCTCTCTGTACCTCTAATCAAACCAACCAACCCCTAGCAAAGGGAAAACGTATCAACATGGAAAATGATGCTCAATGCAACTCTTTCAACACCAAAACTACCACCACATCCTCCACCTCCTCCTCCTCCTCTTCATCATCAACAACATCTTCTACTTCAAATTCAAACTCAAACTCATGCACTAAACAAGTCTCCAAAAAACTCAAAAAAAGTCCTCCAGAAAGTGATCAAAACTCACAAAATGACAACAAAGAGAACAAGAAGAGGCAGAGGAGTGAAAATGATGGAAAGCACCCTACTTATAGAGGTGTAAGAATGAGGAATTGGGGAAAATGGGTGTCCGAGATCCGCGAGCCGAGAAAGAAATCAAGAATTTGGCTTGGAACATACCCTACTGCAGAAATGGCAGCCAGAGCACATGATGTTGCTGCATTAGCTATCAAAGGTGATTCAGCTTACCTCAATTTCCCTGAATTGGCACAACACCTTCCAAGGCCTGAAACCACTTCTCCTAAGGACATTCAAGCCGCGGCTGCGAAGGCAGCAGCCATCACTGTCTTTGAAGAATCTAAGCATTGTGAAACTGATGCTGATGCTGAAATTGGACAAAACCAATCAGCAGAACAAGCTTCATCTTCAACTCTTTCATTGGACAATAATTCTCTAGAGAATTCTTCAACTTCTCCCTCTACTACTAAAGATGATGACACATTGTTTGACCTGCCAGATCTTTTCCCTGGTGGAAACAATGGACTCTTCTCATATTCTTCATCTTGGAATTTATGCTCAGTTGACACTGGCTTCAAACTAGATGAGCAATTTTTGTATGAGAACTTTTACCATCAAGGTTTTAAATTTGACTTCGCAACCAACAAGATGCCGCAATGTTAAGGTTTTCGGGAGTCGCTGAAACCACATGGCGATCGCATTCGCTCACAATAATCCTTAACGTCAAAGTTTTGGAAGTCTCTGAAATCGCTATCATAAATGTTATTTAAAACCTTGATTTGTGTGTTACAAGATATTTTGCCATGAGGCAATAGCATTCAGAGTTTATCCTAATGTTTAGTGTTTAGGCACTGCATTCTGATAGCAAAATGCCCATTGAGGAAAAGTTTACATTTGAATCTGTAAATGTGATTTGTCTGTTAATATTTTTTGTCCAGTTTAGTTCTGCAGTGATTGGGTAGGAAGCACCAAAAAAGAATAATGCCAATTGCCAAAGACGACTAACATGTATTGGCTACTGTGAAAAGTAATAAAGAAGCATCTTTATGTGGCATCAGAGGTCAGAAATTTCATATCAGTCTTGGTCTTTTCGTTTGCTTATATATGAATAATACTCCTTCCCTCCCAAAATATAAAGTATTTTTGGAGAATTTTATGTCCGTTAAGAAAATAAAATAATTTAGTTAATTGTATTGAAAATGTGAACTTTTGATATGTAATTTCAAAATTACCCCTATTAATATTATTGAGAATCTAAAAGTGTTAAATAAATAGGGATATTTGTGGAAAAAAGTAATTAATGATCATCGAAAATTGGTATGAGGCTTTATAAATAAGGACAAAATAAAAGTGTCAAGAGAGTTTTATATTTAGGGACGGAGGGAGTATTTGCGGATTTGGAAGAATTGGTGTTCAGCCTTCTCTTACTTGCAATGGACCATTCGGCAATTGGAATTCTACTAAGTTTATTAAAAAAAAAATTACTTTTGATAATATTAAGTTGGACTTATTCTTAATTTATGCAACTAATTTCACTACCATATGTTTTCTTGTCATTATGAGTTAGCTTATTTGATAATGTTAAGGGATATACAAAGTCAGAAACAGAGTTCAATATCTAATGACAGCACATTCTTCTCCTCCCCAAAAAAAAAGGGAAAGAAAAAAATTTACCTATAAAATAATTCTTTTATTTCACTTTAAAACAAAATTCATTCTTAATATTTTGTCATCAATTCTCATTCTTATGCCATTATTGTTATGTTTAGTCACAAATAACAAACTATAAAATATTATATTCTTTTATTGTGTATTATAATACTATTAATAATACTTTCGCTGGTTGTTACTAAATTTTTTTTTTCATATTTAAAATTACTTAAATTTTATTTGAGATCAATTGTGTCACATGATTTATTGAATGAACTACTCATGTTAACAATCGAGAGTGTAATATTATAATTATTGGATTACACAACTTTGATAAATATGATTTTGAAGTGAGAAGTTACCTAGAAAGATAATATGACAATTGATGATAAGTTACATTAGATTATGCCCCAATAAAAAAATGATGTGTTACTTCAAAATTTCTAGTCAGAAAAATGAATCTTGTCGAGGAAGTAAGATTATTCTCTCATGATTTTTTCCCAACATTTTGATGAAGGTTTGATGCTGTTGACTGTAAAGCTAGGCAACCTGAACTCTTTCTTGCCTTTCTTTATCTTTTTGTGGGAAAGACACCCATATGATTAAATACTTTGAATAGTAATAGTTTCTTTACTAATAGGCTTATAAATTAATCACAATCAGATAACATGTTGAGCTCATAAAAATAACAAGAAGAGCCTAGATGGAATAAACTTTTTTCCAAGCATCACTTTTTGCTTCATAATTAGGGAAAAGAAATTTATGTCTGATTCCAGTGTGTTTTGCCACACATGCAAGTGCCAAAAAGAAGTTGACAACATTCATCATCTAACCAAAGAAAGTTAAATTTATATATAAATGAAATTGTTAAATTAGAAAAGTAAAGGGCCCTAATTTCCAATTAGAATTATACAAAGAAAATAAATAAAGGTACTAAATGACCTCACCCTTGTGCAGAGACAAAAGAGGAAAAGAAAAGAAAAAGAGAAGACATCACTATCAGCTACAATATCTCCTTTGACAGTAACAAAACTCTTAAATAATTGTACACGATTTATTGTTCGATTGGCCACTTATCTTTTCTATGGAATAATTTGCTTAGGATTCAAAGTCCGATGATTATTGCCAGCTTTTCCCCACATATAAATTTTGCCAAATGCAGACAAGTAAGCTCACTAATTAACCTGACCAGCTGAGACATTCTCATTTCTCAGTCTTTAAATAATGCAAGGAAGAAAAAGGAAAAAAAAAAAAAAAAACTTCAGGTAATGGGACAAAAACCAAAGACAGATGGAGTGATGCAATTTAATACCTGATGTGCTTCTAGTTATTTGTACGTCTCTTTCTTTCTCATGATGATTTTACGACAAGAAATTTTATTTTTTGATCTAACATCTAAAGTCTTGTTATAAGGGAGTAGAATATAAGTCTTTACCGTAAACGTAAGAGCCATTGACAATGAGAACGGTTTTTATAAGGGAGGTTGGGGGAATGTTTTCAGGACATGATTCAGATATGATTAACTTTTTAGCACGGTTAATTTAATAATATACTCTATCCAATCTTTAATAAGATTTTTGTTTGGACATATTAACTTTCACGAAGAAAAATGATTAATTTTAATATTAATGAATTATTAAGATTTCATATATTATTTCAAAATTATCCATATATTAATTATTTTGAGTTGTGAATCATTAATTATTTATCTTTGCCTAATAGGAACAATTTTGAATGAATATGATTTATTAATATAGTTGATTAATTAAATAGAAATCTTATAAGTAAGACAAAAAAATTTCAAAAAAAAAATTCATATATTAAGGATAAGAGGGAATAACAAGATATAAGTAGAATAATTTGATGTTTGGAATTAAAAAAAATTGATGTCAAGATTATATTGGTTAATATTAGATAGACTAAACTATGGGGTACAAGGATTAAAAATGGGGGTCGAAACATACAAGGGGTCATAGGGCTTGGTTGCAAATTTTTTAATTGGGGTACATCACCTAAAAGAGGGGTTCGAACAACTAAAGGGGCAAGAAGGGCTTATTTGCAATTTTGATTAGTGTAGGTTCAAGACAATTTAGCTTAGGTTTTTATGACACTAATCTTAGTGGGGAACATGATTAAGTAGGGTAATTAATGCTTGTCTCCTTAGGGTTCATGGAGAAGACAATAATAATTAAGGCACATTTTTAAATTTGAATTTGGCTCTTAAACTTAAAATTTTCCTTCTTCCTACATGGTTTGGCCGTGGCACACACACAAGAGAGGGGAAATAAAATTTTCCTTCTCCACTTTAAAGGAAGTACAAAATAAAAATCTAATTGAAATAAAATAAATACACTTCACGGTTTTATATAAAATAAAACACAAAAATTCACAATTAAATAAATCCACGAAAAATTAAATCTAAATACTAATTAAATTTAATTATGGAATTAAAATTTCATTCAATAAATCCAATAAATAAATTTCTATTTCATTTAAAATACTGAAAATAATTGAGGAAAATGCGGGTGTTACAATAACCACCTAGTTTGTAGACATACATCTAGGGCTTATATGACTTGAATGTTCCAGTATGCTTAATTAGTAGTTATTCATATGTCGAAATCGCTTAAGACATTAAGGGTTCTCATATTGAATAAGAAACATAAATTCACAGAGACATCTGGTTTTTATTACCTCTGGAATATCGTGAATTTAGGGAAAAACAGAATAAGATTCATAAAAAGTAACTTAGGTCCTGCAATGAAACCATGTTCTTAATCTTTTCCAAAATTTTTCTAAATACTCTTTATTTTCTGTTTTGTCTCATTCTATCTATTCTACACTCCTTTCTTAAAATCTAAACCAAACTCAAGTTTCACGTAGTAATTACTATTTGCCTAAGAATTATTAGAAACAATTTGCAATCCCCGAGTGGAACGATAATTTTACTTACTCTGTATTACTTGTGACCCGGTATACTTGCCGGTAGTCCAACAGTAGATTAGGATTAACCTCCATCTAATTTAGCTTGATTAATATGCATGGTTGATTGAGGTTAATTATTAATTTGCACTTGAGAGAAATAAAAACAATCAAAGAAAACAAATCAGGAAAAATTATTTTTGCAAATTTGTAACTAGACTAATCAATTAGGTCCTCTTCTAATCGATTAGAACTTCATCAGAACTGAAAATAAGGAACACGTTTTGCAGAAATCTTGGAAGGAAATCTTGGAAGAATTCGTGGAGCACTTTAGGGGAATAAAATCAAAGGCTCCTCCTTGGCTCTCTCTGATTTCCTTGCCTATAATTTGATTCTCCACATCCTTGTTTAAAACACAACAAGCATACACAACTTCTGGATTGTTCAAACTCTCTCAAGTGTTTCTATCTCAATCAATTGTTCTTATTTTTCATTCAAATTAGATTGAGTTAGGTTCTGTGTGTAAGTTTCAAAAACTATTACAAATTCGTTCTAGCTTGTTCCAAGGAGCACTTGAAAGGTTTTCAAGGAGCTTGCTTGGATGCTTAAGAGGTTCTTAAGCCATTGAAGACTTAGAAGGTTTCTAAGCAAAGGCAAAGAGGTTCTTCGCACGGTGGAGCTTCTTGAAGGTTTCAAGGGAGTTTAGAAGAAGTTCTTCGTCACCAAAAATCAAATTTGGAGTAGATTCAAGAGTTTGGTACACTCTTGAAAGGGTTAGGATTTGTGAGGTTCACATTTCACCCTTTGTATCTAGCAAATTTGATTAATAGCAAATCTCGCGATTCCGAAGGGAGGACTGGACGTAGCTCTCAAGGTTTGAGAGTGAACCAGTATAAAATTCCTTGTGTTCATCTCTTTTACTACTTTCATTATCTCTGCTTTATTCATTTATTATCTGCTAATTGTTGATGCCTTCTCTCATTTTGTTCATTCGTATTAGACTGTATCCTAATCGATTAGACCTTGTTCTTTTTGTTAAAGTTCAGCTTCTGCTTTAATCTGTTTCAATTATATTCGAAAATTTGGTAATGTAGCTTCCATTTACTATTCACCCCCTCTAGTAAATTGTTAGGCCGCTTATTGTTTTCTAACAATTCTCTCCCTAGGAATCTTACCACTTTGTTAATCAACTCCTCATTAGTGAATTTATTCCCGAATGTTACGAGTTAATTAACTATCATTGTGAAACGCTTTTGAATTTCTTGCACAAATTCTCCTTCCTTCATCCTGAACAATTCGTAATCTCCAATTAAGATGTTGATTCTTGACCTTTTGACTTCATTCGTACCTTCATGTGTGACTTCCAACGTATCCCACGTTTCTTGTGCTGTCTCACATGTAGATATCCTGAAAAACTCATCATAACTCAAAGCGGATGTTATTATGTTTTTCGCTTTCAAGTCGTACTGGACTCTTCGTTCCTCCTCTTTCGTCCACTCACCAATAGGTTTGTTGACGGTGATTCAGTTCACCACATAGGTAGGAACGTAGGGTCCATTTACGACAGCATCCCAAACCTTTAATCCTACTCCTTGAATAAAAATTTTCATTCTAGCTTTCCAATAAGCATACCCCACACCATCAAACATGGGGAGTCGATTAATAGAACTCCCTTCACCACCAGACGGAGAGTTTGAAGCCATTTCACTCTTGAGACGGTTAAGTCCTTTAACACTAGAGACTAGCTCTTATGCCAACTACTAGGATTGGCCTCCAACCTTGAGAGGGGGGGGGGGGGTGAATTGAGTTTTATTAAATTATTGAAAATTACTCGAATGTAATTAAAAATAGTTTTATGGAGAGATTAAATTTTTGAGCGTAAAGGCGAAGTAATATATATAAAAATAAAGACTTAATTGCATAATTGGTCCTTTATCTTATTTATTAGATTCACTTTGGTCCTTTATCTTTTTTTTGCAATTTACTGGTCCTTTATTTTTTTTAAAGATTCAATTTGGTCTTTCCGTTAAAATAAAGTTAAATGAGAGAAATATTCCAAGAATATTCCCCCTTCTAGGCTTAATTGCATAATTGGTCCTTTATCTTATTTATTAGATTCACTTTGGTCCATTATCTTAATATTCCAAGAATATTCCCTCTTCTTCTTCCCCTTCCTCTGCTCTCTCCTTACAGCGGCGGCAGCCACCATGGGCGCCGCCGCCACCGCCCATGCCACCATCGCCGCCATTTTTAGAAATTAATCGAAGTTGTTGAAGCGTTTTGCACATGTTTTCACACGTTTTCCAGCAGGTTCAGAGAAGGAGACCATTGTTGATAACCAAGGTTTTAGAAAAGGGACCCTAGAATTCGAATTTTGAGGAAAAAAAATGAAAAACACGAATTTGTTTGAGGAATAATGAAAATAAAGCTTAAAAACCGTGAGAAATTGAAGAATGTTGAAGAAATTTGAAGAAATTTTATGATTTTCGAGGGAAGAGGGTGTGAGCCCATGGTGGCTGCCGCCGTTGTAAGGAGAGAGCAGAGGTAGAGGAAGGGGAAGAAGAAGAGGGAATATTCTTGGAATATTAAGATAAAGGACCAAAGTGAATCTAATAAATAAGATAAAGGACCAATTATGCAATTAAGCCTAGAAGGGGGAATATTCTTGAAATATTCCTTCTCATTTAACTTTATTTTAACGGAAGGACCAAACTGAATCTTTAAAAAAAAATAAAGGACCAGTAAATTGCAAAAAAAAGATAAAGGACCAAAGTGAATCTAATAAATAAGATAAAGGACCAATTATGTAATTAAGCCAAAAATAAATAGAGTTGCGCGGAAACGAATTTAAACGAAATAATAATGCGGAAAAATAAAGAGATAAGGGAGGAGGAACATGCAAACCAATTTTATACTGGTTCAGTCTTTCCAGTGAAAGGCCTACGTCCAGTCCCCAAGCGGCCCGCTTGAGAGTTTTATAACCTTGAATTGAGCCGCACCCAATTACAACCAAGAGCGCTCCGCACACTACTAGGAACCTCCGTTCGCTAGGGACATCAGAAAATTCACACAAGGGTTCCTCATCCTACAAAGGATCCAATCCTTCTCACTTAGGGAGCCACTCCCTACAACTATGGTTTGAATGATAATGAGAGCGATACAATTTGGTGTGTACTGAAAAACACTGATACGAGAATATAGCACTATGGTATTGAAGTCAATTCACAAGTATTACGGCCAAAAGAAGGTTTTTCTCTTCAAAGAAAAATATGAAAAGTGAAGAACTTGTTCAAGAAGAAAAGAAGAAGAAGAAGAAGAACGTGAATGTCAGAGAAGAAAAATAGGATTGTAGAGATTAGAGAATGATTTTCTGATATCAAATAAATAAAACTTATTTTTAAAATCAAAATCAAATCAAAGAGATCTAAAAAATAAAACAAAGATTTGTTTCTCAAAACAAAAAAGAAATTTTTTCAAAAATATATTTAAATTTGAATTTTCGAAATAAATAAGAATCAATTAAGTAAAAACAAATCTGGAAACATTTAAGATTGATTCTGACACGGATTTCAAAAAATCTTAAAGTAATCGATTACTTTACAGAGGTAATCGATTATCTCTTTCCTGTGAAAACAGTGAAATCAACTTTATAAGAAAGTAATCGATTATTAAACCAAAGTAATTGATTATCTACTTCCTGTCAGGAAAGGTAATCGATTTGCAAAACAAGGTAATCGATTATTTCCTCTTTAAAGTATATTAAAAGCTATATACAAGTAATAATCGATTATCCCATCATAAGTAATCGATTATTACTTCTCTGAATTCTCAGGTCACAACTCAGGATCAAGGTAATCGATTATCCAAGGGAGGTAATCGATTACTTCAGCTTATTTTCGTAAAAATGATTTTCTAAAGCAGAGTACGTAACCAAAGGTTTTCAAAAACATTTTTAACTTAAAAACTGTAAAACTAACTTAAAACAATTTTTCTCAAAAACTCTTTTCTTCTCTTTAGATTGAAACATAACCTTTGGCCATAAACACTTGGAATAAAGACTTCATTACCTTACAAATTTTCCTACGGGCAAAGCTGTAACATCCTGAATTTTTGTTTCAAGCTTAATTAGACTAAACCCGGGTTACAACTAATGAAAATCAGAAGAGTCAGCTAGGATTTAGCGAAGTATTCATAGCCAAAATGTGTATAGGAGTTAAGGGAATTGCCTTTGAGTTAGAAATCATCAAATATGAAGAACAAGGAAGGTAATCGATTACTCTTGGGATATAATCGATTACTTACTCCCTGAATCAAACCCTAAAAATGAGTTTTTAGTGAAGTAATCGATTACTTTTGAGAAGTAATCGATTACCTTCATTTTGGAACACCCTGCATAGTTGTGAAATAAGTGTGATAATCGATTACATCACCAGGTAACCGATTACCAGCACGTGTCACTTAAATAAAATAAGGATTTGAAGACCACATGTGCCAAGCTTCTTTGAGAAGCTTATCGTTTCAACCACATAATAACCAAGCTTCTTGGAGAAGCTTTTATTGCCAACCACATATTCACTTCTTCATGCAGCAAAAACAAGAGCCACACCATAACAACAAACACAAAACTCATCCCTCCTTCATCATTCTTCATTCACTCTCAAAGGAAGCCAAGAACAACATATCATCATCATCCATTCGTGTCCCTCCATGGCACCAACACAACCATTTTTTCTTCTTCTCTTAAGATCAAGCGCCATCACCACCTTCATCAAGGGCTCAAGAAGCTAGGAGCACCCATGATCATTCCATCATCTCCATCATCATCTCTCAAACCCTAAATCAAGAACACAAGGTCAAGCTTCGTAATCCCATCACCACCTCCACTCCACACGCCACCTTCACCATCACAAGGTAGGTTGCATCTTCCCATCATCATCACTCTCACATGCCTCCCTCCCCCTCTCCCTCTTGAAATTTAAGTTCCATAAACATGGGGGAACTCACACACCCAATCTTTATCTATCCCAAGGCTAAGTAGATGCAAGTTACCTCCTTCTCACTCTCCATTTATTAAGGTCCAACTCATTTGAAGGTAGCTTTGTTGAAGTTCTAGAGAAGACTCAAGGTTCAAGACTCTAAGAAGCTAGGGCAAGAGTAAGGGCTAAAGTTTGAAGAGCTAGGGCACAAGAGGAAAGTCAAAGCTTCAAGGTTTCCTTATCTCTCTCCACATTTGAGGTAAGGAGTGGGTGTTACCCTAACCTAGGGAATAGTTTCTAGTATGTTCATAATGAGTACTAAGAATGGGTGGATAGTTTAGGATATTGAACCATAGGGTTGTTGATATAGCTAATAACTAGAGAATAGAAACAAAGGAATTAAACTATTGTTGATGCTTATGAATATGTGTGTACATTAATTGTTGTTATATGTGCTTGAATGATGAATATGATGTATTTCTTGAGAATGTGCTTGGTAAATGAAAACATAGATAAATAACAAGGAATGGCTAAGTGCATATGTGGTAGAAATGAACAAATGAGTTAGGGAAAATTGTATAAGTTAATGTTGATGTGTTGTGATGAACAAATATTTGAATGATGAAATGAGATATAGGATTGCTTGCATGGAGTGCATGATTAATAAGGAATAAAGACTCCCTGGTGCTTGGTTGTTCACCCACATTAGCGCCTCGCCCCTCAACGAGAGGGGGAACATCCTCATTCTGATGGCCTCCTCCGTAGCACCCTCGATCTTGAAGAATTCGAGCATGCCCAAGAAGTTGGCGATATGGCACCTGGGGTCTTGATGCGGCGCACCACTGAACTGATCCTGCATGATGAGGTGGATGTACTGTGGATCAATCGCGAATGCAGTTGCAGTGATGGCTGGCCGGACTATATTGGAAGCAAGGAAGTCCGGGTCCACAGTTGCATATTCCGCCAAGGTCTTCCGGGGAGGAGGAGGCGGAGAGGATTCGTGAGATCCTCCTCCTCCAACCATCTTCAAATTTTGTTCTTTCCCCTCTTGTGCTAGTTTCTTCTACCTCTTTGCACTCAAATAGATAGTGTTACCTGCAGAGCACAAAAACAACAAAAAGACCAGATATAGTCAATAAGACCAAATATCGTCCCTCAGGGATTGCAAATTGTTCAATTAATTTTCACCAAAGAGTAGTTAAAAGCAAAATCTATATGTTTCTAAATAATTAAGATTAAGTTGAAATAAAAAAAACAGAAAATAAAGTAAAAACAGAAATTAAATAGAAGTTTTGAGCAATTTAAGAAAACGAGTTAGGAACATGATTTCATTGTAAGCATTGTTTATTTATCATGAATCTCTGTTTTTCCCTAAATCAAGAACAAATTCCTAAGGTAGCAATTACTAGATTCCTCTTATGCAATTACTGTTTATTATTCAATTTGATAACACTTAATCCCTTAAGTGATTAAACCATTGAATAACCATTAATTAAGAACAGTGGAATTTATAACAAGTTATATAATTACCCAAAAGTATCCGTACAAGTTGAACAATTATATTGTTTGATTGAAGGCCTATTCTAATTCATAATCTCTCAATTGAAGAATTAGAGAACCAAAACATAGATTAGCTACTTCCATGCATAACAGTGAAAATACAATCAAACACTTGATTTAGAAACGGAAAAACATCAATTCATGAAATCAATAAACGAATCCATACAAATTCACCCATTCCTAACACGAGGGTTTTAGTTACACATTGAGAAAATAAGAACAAAAGCAATAGAAGAATACATGATTACCATGGAAAAGACTTGGATCTTCCAATCCTTGATCTTCTCCTCTTCTAAAACTCTCTAAAATTATGTAATCTTCCCCTCTAAAAGCTGCTTAACCTAGTTTCTAATCATATATTTAAAAGCTAAAACGAAATCCTAAGCAAATCTCTCAAAAAATCAGCAAAACAGGCCCAATTCGGGTTCCCACGGTGCGCGCGCGCCTGAGCGCGCCAGGCTACTGATCGTGCTGGTCCGTTGCTAGCGCGCCTGGGCGCACCAGCCCGTGCGCCTGGGCGTGCAACTTGACTTTTAGCTCCGTTTCGCTCCGTTCTTGCGCCATTTTCAAGGTCCTTTCGTCCTTTTTCAAGCTCCATATTTATTTTCTTCAATTAAGCTCCGAAAGTACCTAATACATACATAAACGGATCAAAACGTTCAAGGGATTCTAAACTAATAACAAAATCCTAAAACTAACAAAAAGTCCTAAATTTACAAGAGAAACAAGCCAAATACTTAGTAAAAGGGAGTCTAAATCATGCTCAAAACATCATATATTAGACCCAAATCACTCCCCCAAACTTTGCATTTTGCATGTCCCAGGAAAAGTAAAATAAAAACTCTAGAACACAAGACTACCTCCTAAATCAAAATGTACACACCTAATCTAGGATTTCGACTCACAGACTCAGACACTTATTTTCACAAGCAATTCATACAATCAAAACCTGGTTAGAATTACAAACTCAACAAGAACCAATGATTAGTGAACACTCTCAACCTCACAATGTATATCTCTCATGTGTATCAAGGGTTATATATATAGAATTCACTCAAGTTCATACAATGACAATATGTTACGATATGCTTGACCATAGACCCAAATCTCCACTGAAATTATTGAATACACACAAAAAATCAAAAGGTCTTATATTTGGTTGTAATGAGGCCATGGTTAAAAGTGTAAGGTGGGAATAAAGAAAGAAAGGATAAAACTAAGGGCTAAAATGCAAAAACAAATTTCCCTCAAAAATCATGAATGAGCAATAAATACAAAGAGGACTCACACTCAACTCACAATCAATTTCATACTTCTTTACTTTTCACAATTTTTCCTCTACTCTCTTCCAAATTTCTCTTTTTATTTATATTTTCTTTTTCATTTTTTTCATGGAAGAAAAGTAGACTTACAACACTTTGTACCATTCATTCACTTTTTTCTTATTCATTCCTCTCAATTGCTCATTCAAAATTCCTAAGGTACTAACAAAAATATTTCAATAGATGCAGGGTACCAAAGAAAAATCATAATATCTCATAAGGCTCAAAATGGGCAACTAAGGGAACATTGTCAATACAAAACAGTTGAAGGCCACAAAAACAATTCCTAAGTGCCTTAATCATCTTAATGCATGCATACAATTATCAATTTTAAAATGGTCACCGGTCAAGTTCTAGAACACAAAGCCAATGTGAATGCACTCATGAAAGAAATAGGGGTTTCAAATCAAAATTAATTCAATAAATCACATACCCCTGTCAATGTTTTGGCTCAAAATCTCACTAGGCTAAACAGTCAGTTCACTAATAACTTGTTCTCCAAAAGTTTGTCAAAATAACCAAGTCTCAAAAATATTTACAGCTCAATCAATTAGTGTCAAAAATCAATGAGTCTAATCCTAAATTAAGTATTTACACCTATCATCAGAAAAAACAGTCCTAAGCCTAGAATAATTACCTACTCCTACCCAAGAACACAAACCAACACCAAAAATGGGAGAAAAATTCAGATCTGAAAAATTTTTATTTTGTCCACTCCCCCAAACTTAGAGGTTGGCTTGTCCTCAAGAAAACTAAACTAAACTAAAACTACAAAATAAAAATTAAAAACTACCTAGAAAAACAAGACATTATTTTTGCGAAGTACCAGGTTTGGGGTGACATATTGGGAACTAATGGGAGAAAATGGGTTCACACCTCCAAACTTAGATTCTGCACCCTCTCCACGTCTGGGCGTGGCTTGACCTGTAACTTCATTTTTTTAATATAAAACTACCTAAAAATAAACTACCCTAAAAAAAATAAAATCCAAGGGAGCTACTTAACATTGGGTTGCCTCCCAACAAGCGCTTGTTAAACGTCACGAGCTTGACGGGTCACCTCTTTTCAGAGGTTAGGGTGGTTGCCAAGATCCTTTCAAGGGTGACACCTTGTTTTTCCACTTCTTTCCAACACTCTCTCCATTCGAGTGCTGAATGCACATAAGAGGAGCGAAATTCTCCAGGGTGATTGGTGGTTTTTCAAAAATTTTAATTGTACTTTGATCACCATTCACTCGAAGAATTATCTCTTACCTAGGCACCTCAATCACTGCCCCTGCTGTGGCCAAGAATGGCCTTCCAAAAATTAGAGGAATATTTTCATCCTCTTCTACATCTAAAATCATGAAATCTGAGGACAGGATAAAATCTTTCACCTTAACCAGAATATCTTCCACCACTCCATATGGGCGAAGGGTGGTTCTATCAGCTAACTGAAGTAATGCCGGGGTAGGCTTAACCTCTCCTAAGTTTAATGCTTCACACACACAGACGATGGCATAATGTTAACACTAGCTCCTAAGTCACAAAGAGCCTTACCTGAGTACTCATTGCCTATGCTAACTGAAATGGTGAATGTAACGACCGGAATCGTCACGGGAATTATGTTATGTTAAATGCATATTAATAATTTGTTTTAAGGAAATAATGGGGATGTTTATATTTGGTGCATAAAAATTAAGAAATAATTTAAACCGGAAACTTCCATAAAACTGCATCTTTTATATTTCACATGAAAAGTTTGATTTAATGTACATCATTTTACATTATTTTAGTCAAAAGATACTGCATCATAACTCTGAGTTAACTAGTCTCAGTCAGTGCACATATACATATATATATATATATATACTAAGGTGTAACTTAGAGCAGTCCAGTAACTCAAAATATACTAAAAGTTAGTCTACATACTAATGATATATACCTAGCATATGACCTCACATCTCATCCACCATCCACTGACTCCCAGTCGATGGAACGACCTGATCACTCTCCCCTCCAGTCTGTATGGCGTCGCCCCCAGCTGGCTCACTCTCGCCCTCCTCGGGATCCTCCTTCTCAGAATCCACCTGAACCACCGGAGGCACACGTTCCGGTGATGGTGCAAATCTCACAGTCCGAGATGGACCCGGACGGGAAGGATCCTCAGGTGCAGCTCTCTCAGGAGGAGTGCGAGCGGGTGCAGCTCTCTCAGGAGGAGTGCGAGCGGGAGCAGCTGGTCTGAAACGAAAATGAGAACGACGACGTGCAAGCTGGGGCAGTGGAGTACCATGTCGATAAGTAAAAGTAGGAGGTATATGCTGAGCATATATCATAGGTATGGGGAACCGACGAGGACGCATATAGGCCAGGGGATTCGGGTGGCGAAAGATCAGCTCCACCTCCCCCTCGAAGGTGGCTCTACGCTCCTCATACTCCCATGTCCCTCTCACGGGACGCATCTCCAGGCACGCCAGAAATCGAGACATCACCTAACAAACAATTAGGGCAAAGGGAGTAAGACAGTGTCATTCACGTACAAATGAATAATTAAATGAACTAGGAATAAACAAACACAATTAGTCAAGTAGCAATTAAAGTTACATAAGCAGATAAGCAATCTCAAATAATCATTTGATAAATACTAAATAATAAATATCAAGCAATAATGTATGTTTCTAATGCATGTGCAATGCAATGAAATGCAAAAGCTCGATGCAATCTCCTCTGTGATATTCTACGAATATCATGCACATAGCAATTTCACGTTTATCGATAACGTCCTCAACGATTTAATTTACATTTTATCGAAAACGTTCAAACGATTAAATTTTACGTTTTAACGAAAACGCTCAAACGCTCCACGTACGGTTGACGGCAACGTACCAACGATTCACACTAAATAGGAAAAGCAACTGGGAGTAAACGTCTTTCCACCAAGTATACAATTACAACTCCTATGTAAATTATACTAAAAACTGTCCTCCGTAGTCACGAAATACTCCGAGAGATCGATAGAATAAAATTATAGTCATTATAAAATTATCCCGAGTCGAGTCTGCAAAACCCACTCATCATAGGACCATTTTACCTATAATTAATTCCCACGGTTATTTGACGTATCACCGTCATAAACCTAATCTCCGCGTATTCTCATACCGATTTAATTAAATCGAATGTGTCTTTTCCTATTATCTTATCTTAACTCCTTAACACCATGTAAAAAGGAAGTGACCCCAAAACATTCTTTTTAATAGTAAAAAAAATAAATTTTATCTTAAAAGAATTAATTAAAATATTAGTGAAATGTTGGATTAAAGAAAAATACAATTTTCAGGTTCTGTACAGTGTCTAACCGGTTAGAAAGTCATGTAACCGGTTGGTCACATTCAAATTTCCCTCTTTTACCAATTTTACAGTAACTAACCGGTTAGAAGTTGCAGTAACCGGTTGGTCACTGCAGCATCAGTGACAAATTGACCTTTTTATACATCAATTCAAAACCTTTCACTTTCAATCCTTATCTATCACTTACAGAACATTCTGGAGCATATTTAAACATGTTCAAATCAATTATACACATCAATTTCATGAGATTCATATATGATTCATCAAACTTGCACATAATCACATAATTGGCACTTAATATGTCAAAATCAATTTCAGAGCTAAACAAGCCACAAATTCAGTTCCTTTAGTTCATATGAAGTTATTATGATATGTCCAAATTAGTTTTAGAACCTATTATGGTCTCCAAGCCAAAATCCCAATTCAAAACATATTGCCCTTGAGCTTGTAAAGCTCCTCTACATTCCAAGCTATTTAATAATCATTCTAGCAAATGAATATCTTCTCCCTTACCTATTGAAGCTTTAGAGACTGATTGGAAAGCAAGAGAAAAGCTCAACATGATTTTGGGACAAAACCACACCTCAGCTGCAACTCTGTTTTTCAGTTTTAACTGGGGTATTGATCAGTGATTTTCAACTCGAATAAGTGGAAAAAACGTGTAAGAAAGGACTAGAATCGAAACTAGGATACACTAACTCGAGATTGAAACAAGTTTGAGACTCTAAGGTGGCTTGAGCTTACCAAACAGATTCAAGAAAGATAGCTCCAGAAACTGGTCCGTGCTCTGTTTTTCCAACAACACAGGGTTAATTTGCAAAGCTAATAACTTTCTTTATAGTCCACAAAATCGAATGGGACTTGTTTCTAACTCAAGAGGGTTCAGAGAGCTTCGTTTTGATAAAAGGTTGGTATGTGTTGGTGCTTCAGAGAGGAAGAACAAATCAACACAAGTGAAAGGGGTTCTGAATTGATTTTTATGAAGTGTTGAGAGTGAAATTGAGTGGTTTAGAATGGGTTTAAGTCACCCACACTCACCACCACTCATTATGATCAGAGATTGGACGTGTCTCAGGCCAAGGTGGCTGATTTGTGGACCAGAAACATGTTCCTCTTCTCAATTCGAGTTCAAAACCGCCTAAACTTTTGTTCTGCTGATAGCACTAACCGGTTACTCATATCACTAACCGGTTAGTTCGTACAGTTCTGGAAAAATCTAAAGATATTATATTTTATTTCTTTTCTTTTCTTAATATCTTTTAAATTCTTCTTTATTTTCACAAAAAGAAATAATTACCTTAATAAAATAATTTCCTTTAATTATTTCTTAATTAATTTTTAAAACATAATTATATACTAATTGTCATAATTATATTATAATTATATTATGTTCACATTATAATTTTTATAATAATTAACATAATTACATATAATTATATTTTATAATCGGGAATTAATTTTTTGGGGTGTTACAGTGAAGCTACCTGGATCCTTCAGCTTTAAATCATGAATTGCCTAGCAGGTGCATTAAATCCTAGTGGTGCAAAAGAGAAAGGAAAATAAGTGAAATGTGAAGGAGAGAAGGATAATGAGAACAGGAAATGGAAATGTTATGTAAATAGAAATAATAATGGAAATAAGAGATGATAATGATGTGTAACTTGGAAATGATTGAATGTTATGAATGATTGGAGATGTGTGATATGTGAACTATTTGGTACTTGTGCTTGGCTTAGTGGGTTATTATGTCTAATTGGAAACTGCCTTTCTATTTCATGTGCAATGCTCACTCCCTTACTATTTTTTACAGGTACTGAGCTTGAGTTTGCACAACCCCCAGCCGAGCAGGTGCACTCTCCCTCACAGGGAGAGTAGTTAGTGGTTGTTTAGGACTTTTTGTCGTCCTGGTTATTTTGGTTTTTTGTATATGATGTTGTTGTTTTGTTTACACACTGTCGAGCATCATTCTTTTTGGGTTAGCCGGGACCACTTCCTATGGATAGGAAGTATATTTTCTTGGGAAAAATTTAACAGTTCCAAAACTTGTTCATATTTGTTGCAATCTGTTATGTATTTAAACTCTGATGTGGATGCACTTGATGCACATTGATGTGTTGGCCCTGTTGGCTTCTGAAAGAAATGAATGTTTTGATTTGCACAGGTTAACAGGAAAACTAAATTTTTGGAATGTTCTTAAAACAAAGGAAACTCCGTCCTATTTTCACGGAGATTTTTATAAGTTAAATAGTTTTAAAAAGAAATTTTGAGTTCACTATTTTACTTATGGGGTAATTAGGGGTAATTATAAATAGGGTGTTGCAGTATTAGTGTTGGTTGTAAGTTTTGTGTGCTTGGATTGCAAAAAATTTCTTCTATTTTGTTAATGCATGTCACTGCCTAAGTGAGGGAAATGGATTTGTTTTTAGTTGTATGTTATGTATTGATGATTATTGATATGTATTAAGTGTATTTTTAAGTTCTAACCAAAGAATGCTTGAAAAATGAATTTTGTGATGATTTGTGTTGATTTTGGGCTATACGCTTTTAAGGATTTTACCATGCAAATGAGTTTGATAAATTTTGTTGCATAAATTTTGTGTAAGTGTGTGAAGTATCTAAGAGCATGTATGTGTTCCTTTGACAAAAATTTGTATGTGACTCATGTATGTAAATTAGACCAAGTTAAAGGACATAGAGTGAATGAACTTATTTTTGAATGCATGAAATGAAAGAGCTACAATTGGTGGGTGAATTAACTAAGAAACGCTAGGAAAACACCTAGAAGGGGGGGTTGAATAGGTGTTAAAGAAACTTTGAAAGATTTTCGAACGAAACAAATAGAAACAATTAAAACAAAAGATTTTCACAAAATCTGCAGCCCTTAATCGATTAAGCAACAGGTTAATCGATTAATGCCTGACAACAAAACTTGGTTAATCGATTAACACCTTCAATTAATCGATTAATCACTATTAAAACTGAAAAATCACTTTTCAATCGAAAACGAAAATCAATCAATTAACACATATGATTAGAGATAAAGCAGAATTGATTAACACCAATATTCTTATTGATTACCTAGGTTATGAAAATGATTTTTCCCAAATCAATTTCCACAATTAAAACCTAATTCATTCAACTATGGAAAATCAATCTTTTCTAGGTTTTCAATCAAGAACAATATGAAATGACAAATATTAAAGAGTTAAGGGAAGAGAAGCTTGCTCAGAGATTTATACTGGTTCACTCATAACCACCGTGAGCTACATCCAGTCCCCTCTTATCACAAGAGAGAGTTTCTTCACTAAGGAATTAGAATTCTCAAATTACAAGTAATCTGCCTCTCAAGACTCCCTTCTTGATAGCCTCCAAGAGATACCTCACTCTTGTCTTGCAATCCTATTGAACTTTAATCTAACCTTCTTCCCTTGCTTGTTGATAACCCCACAACAAGTCTTCCACTTTGCTTGTTGATACCTCACAACAAGACTTCCACTTGCTTGATAACACACCAAGACTTCTTCTTCTTCTTCAATTTGCTTGATGAACAACACACCAAAACTTTCCTTTGTTGTATTTGAGCTTGCCTTCTTGCAATGATTACAACACAATAGAGAATACAATAACAATCCTATGAATCTCTTTCAAGAACTATAAAAATATCAACACATGAGATTCAAAGATTCTTGATCAAAGAATATGAGAAGTAAGAACTTTGATCTTTAGAAAATGAGAGAGAATAGTGTGGCTTTGATCTTTCTAAAAATGATATGAAAATGAAATTGGTTTGTTCTGATCTTTCACAAAGGTTGGGAAAAGGTTTATATAGAATACCCAAAATTTAGGAAACTTAAAAACTGATTTTGAGAAGTGAAAAACGTATTTTAAAAACCAGTTCAGCAGGTGTTAATCGATTAGCATCACTGTAAACTCAAGAGTTTTGATGATGGCAAAATGTATCAAGTATGGAAGCATGCACATAGTAGTAATTCCAAGTGTATTAGGCCCTTTTCTCTCAATTGTATTGTAAATTGTAATTTATCTTTTATGTTTGAGAGTGGGTAGAATTAGTTAATCTCTTCAAAAGGGTAAAATAATTTTATATGATTATTAGGTTGAGATTAGCTTTGATTTTTACTTGAGAAGAAAAGAAAACAAAAATGAAAAATGAATTTTTCCAAACTCTGGTAAAAATACTCGAGTAGTATGAAAGACTCGAGTATTCTACTCGAGTATTTTGGGAGACTCGAGTATTTCTCACTTAGCCAGAAATTTAGCCGTTGGTTTTGTACGTGCAACGGATATTTTCCAGCCTGGCCAAAAATACTCCAGTATTGGCTAAAAAGACTCGAGTATTCTTGCTCAGTCAGCAAAAATAGAGCTGTTGCAAGAGCTCCATGGACTTTTCTTTTTCCTCTATAAGTTGCACACTATTTGGCATGTACAATACACAACAAGCATACTTTAATTCTCTTCTCTCAAGTGCTAATCACTCAAACTCAACTTAGCTCTCATATTGTTATTTTCTCTTAGGTTGAGTTTTGATCTCAATTAGTATTGAGCTGTGCTTAATTAGTGCAAATTCTTTTTGAAATTTGCTTGTACAAACTCATATTGCTTGTTTCCATTAAGCCTTGGAAGGAGTCCAAGCTAACCCAAGTGGGTCTTGGATTATTGAAGACTTGGGAGTTCTCAAGCAAAAGACTAAGAAGGTTTCTTAGCTTGGTGAGGCTCTTGAAAGGATTCAAGGAGCTTAAGAAGTGTTTCTTCAGCACCAAAATCAAATTGGGGTAGAAAATCAAGAATTTGGTACATTCTTGAAGGGGTTAGGTTGAGTGAGGCATCTCAATTAATTCCTCGTAATTTTCCAAAAATTTGATTAGTGCACAATCTCCTAAGTGATTAGGAGGACTGGATGTAGCTCATTTAGGAGTGAACCAGGATAAAATTTGGTTGTGTTGTGTTCTCTTTCTTTCTCTTTATATTTCTCAACCAAAACAAATATTTTCATTAATAAAAGATTTAATTGAATTGGGTAGTAATTAAGTTGTGTTTAAGTGTTTAATCATTGCTCTAAATTCCTACTTCTTCCGTTGTTCTCTGCCTGATTTTATTATTGTGATTAAGGTGCAAAAACTGATTTTTCAAATCTATTATTTTTACCTATCTGCACAAAATACATGAGTAGTTCTTTTGAGACTCGAGTAGTTCTTCCCATAATACTCGAGTAATACTCGAGTAATTCGTGACTTTTCCAGAAAATTCAGTCTTGTTCATTCTTTCTAATTCCATCCGAATTATTTGGTACTGTTGCTTCAAATTACTATTCACCCCGCCCCTCTAGTAATTGCTATGCCCGCTTGTTGGTTTCCAACAAGTGGTATTAGAGCTCGGTCGAAAGATCGAGTGTAAAAACTTTTTCGAAAAAGATCCTTTGGAAACTAAATGGGCTCTAGCAATAACTTTGATGGAGAAGGAGCTTCAATAAACCGTCCTCCACTATTCAATGATGGAGGATATGTTTATTGGAAAACACGCATGAAAGTCTTTATTGAAGCAATTGATATAGATATTTGGGATGCTATTGAAAATGGTCCTTTCATTCCCAAAAAGAAAATTAATGAAGAAATTTTTGAAATTCCAAGGAGTAGTTGGAATGATGATGAAAAGAAGAAAGTTTCATTTGATTTAAAAGCCAAGAACATCATCTTTTCGGCTTTATCCCATGATGAATTTTATAGAGTTTCCCAATGTAAATCGCCAGAAGAAATGTTGGATACTTTGCAAGTCACACATGAGGGAACAAGTGAAGTAAGAGATGCAAGATTAAATTCTTTAACTCATGAATATGAATTATTTCACATGTTGCCAAATGAAACCATTAGTAACTTGCAAAAACGATTCTCACACATAGTTAATCATTTGATTTCTTTGGGAAAAGTGTTTCGCAATGGTGAAACTACTAACAAAATTTTAAGATGCCTTGATAGGAGTTGGCAACCCAAGGTAACCGCCATCAAGGAATCGAAGGATATAAAGAGCATGGACTTAGCCACTTTGTTTGGCAAACTCCAAGAGCATGAGATGGAACTTACAAGACTTGAGATGCATGAGGAATCGGACAAGAAGAAAAAGAGCATAGCACTCAAGGCTTCAACCAAAGTTACAAAAGAAGTTGAAGAATGCTCTACAAGTGAAGACTCGATGGTGAACCCAATCAAGAAGAATTTGGCATGTTTGTGAAAAGATTCAACAAATTCTTCTAAGGGAAGAAAGGTGGTTTCCCATCAAAAGTCAAAAAATCCAAAGACCCCAAACAAAGAAATAAAAGTATCAATGATGGAGTCAAGTGTCATGAATGTGGTGGCATTGGTCACATCAAAATGGAATGTGCCACATTCTTAAAAAGAAATGACAAGAAGAATCAAGAAGCCAAGGGCTAAAGAGCCTACATTATTTGGGACGCACCGGAGAAGGATAATGAATCCTCTTCAAGTAGTTTGGATGATAAAGAAGCTAACTTATGTCTCATGGCTAGGAACAAAGATAAGGCCTCATCAAGTGTTAGAACGGAGGATACTAAAAGTGATGATGAGGTAACCTCAAACTCTTCTTGTTCTTCTTCTTCTTCTTTAAACTCCATCTCTTTTGATGATTTGCAAGAAGCCTACAATGAAATGCTAATACAATTTAGGAGGCTTGCTAAAGTTAATAAGGAAAAAGGAAAGAAGATTTTGGAGTATCAACAACAAGTTGTTGAAATGGAAAAATCTCTAAATGAGTTGAAACTCCTAAATGAATCTCTTGAATTTATTAATTCTAGTGATAAATGCAATTGTGCAAATCATGAAGAGATAAATTGTGAGAAATGTGTTGAGCTTGAAAAGGAAGTAGAAGATTTGAAACATAAACTCAACACTTTCTCCAATAGTGACACTAATCTAAATCGGTTACTTTCTCAAAGAAATAATCCAAACAAAACCGGTTTAGGATATGTTCATTAAAAAGAACAAAAAGTATAAGGTGGTTAGCTCATTTTCTAAAAATAATTCATCAAAGAAACCAACTTGTACTTATTGTGGAAAATATGGACATATTAACATTGAGTGCCACATCAAGAAGGTTGAAATGAAAAAGGGCACTTATATGTGGATTAAGAAGGGAGAAGTTCTCAATGCTAACCCCAAGGGACCCAACATAATTTGGGTACCCAAATAGAGCAAGTGATCTTGATTTGTAGGTGTGTCTTCGAACAAGGAAAGAATTGTGGTATCTAGATAGTGGATGTTCAAGGCACATGATGGGAGATAAGCGACATTTCATAGAGATTACTCCAAAAGAGAAGGGTTATATCACTTATGGAGACAACAACAAAGGCAAAATTCTTAGTATAGGTAAAATTGGTAATTCTTCCAACTTGATTATTGATAACGTATTATATGTTCAAGGATTAGAGCATAATCTTTTGAGCATAAGTCGATTATGCGATATTGGTAATCATGTCTTATTTACCTCTACTCATTATCTCATTAAAAGTGACAAAGATGAATCTATCAAATTTGTTGGAAAAAGGTCAAATAATACTTACTTGGTTGATTTAAACAAAGTCACTTCTTTGGTCTCTACTTGTCTAGTGAGCAAAGAAAATGACACTTGGTTATGGAATCGTAGGACCGCTCACATAAATGTAAATCAATTAAAGAAAGTGCAATCTAAAGACTTAGTAGTTGGTTTACCAAAGCTTGATTTCACAATTGAAAATGTTTTCACACCTTGTAAAAAGTGCAAACTGCAACATCCCAAAATCCGGTCCATTGAACAATGCGAGTTAACAAAAACTTTTTCATAATGAAAGTGTGAAAACCAAAAGTACTTTTCATAAGGGTGGTATTTCCTTTACAAAATATTCTGAGTGTAAAATACTTATATAATACAAACTCCCAAAAACCCCTTTTTACACCCAGAGCATTGGTCTTCACAACTCGATCCTTCTGCAAAAGGATTCGGATGACGAGACGTCATCCTGACTGCTTCTTCTAGACACCTCCACTCCTACAGGAGTAACTTCAATCCTGTCCTTTGAAAGAACCTACCACCACAGACATGGTAGTATGGGAGTCAGTCACTTGTCATATCGCCTAAGCAGATTATATGATTGGTCAAACACAATCATTACAGATATCATTTCAACATAATAAAAGCATGCCCAAGAGTCTTATTAAACAACATTGGCTAAAACCATTAATTTCTCATGCAATGCATGCACGTCTCTCAAATCATTTCTCCATAATCAACTCTTCCAGAAAACAACACTCTGGGATAGGCAATCGTGCGCTCGATGTTTCCACAACCTGTATAGCGGCCACACCGTTCTATACTAGAACCCCATCGACCACGATCTTAAAATGATACAAGGGGATGATCCCTGAACCATTGTCCACCAATAGTTCTAGGTCCTTGTCATTTCTACGGTGGCGGCCACACAGTTCCAACCGTCTCATGTAGCGGCCACACCGTACTACATGGTTTCCAATCCCGCATGCACCTCACTAAACGATTCCCTGTACACCATGCATGAGATGCGTCACACATATATTAATCATCACATCATACACATGGCGGCCACACCGTTCCATGCCTTCATATAGCGGCCACACCGTACTATATGGAATCACATACATATGGCGGCCACACCGTTCCACATGTCTTCGTATAGCGGCCACACCGTACTATACGGATCACATCACAATTACCACACATATGGCGGCCACACCGTTCCACATGTCTTCGTATAGCGGCCACACCGTACTATACGAAATCCTTTAAGCACAACGACTTCTTGCAGGAGTTAATCCATAACATATGGAAATCAGGGTGATCTCACTTATCCAACATTCACATATCCGAGTCGAAGTAACGAACCCTAACAATTTGGATTTGATCCTCATAATCAACAAGCATCACCACTCTTGCTTTATTCCTAATACTCCTTAAGTCATTGTCTATTGATATCTCAAAGCATTAATTATTTCGTAGGTTCAATTTTAGTTATTAACCACACCATCCTTAGATGGAGACATCAGACTTACTCCACTTATCATACTGAGGTACTAACCTCTTTCTAATGTCTTTTAAACCTTTAGCTTCTCATGTTCTAAGACCTGGATTACCAAGTAGACATGATCATTTCTAATCCAAAGAGGATATGATGGTCACTTCACAGCTTATACCTTGTGAACCAGCTTATCAAAAGGTTAAACTCAAATAATTATTCATGCATCTTATGCAATCTTCAATAGCACTAGGCTAGTATCTAATGCAAGTATAATGCTCCAACATATTTCAATTACAAGTTTCCCATTTAAGCAAATAGCTTGATGAATGAGTCTAGCTCTCAATCCTAATTCCAGAATGAATGCAATTTCTTAACTAAAAAGAAATGATTGGTATATCCCACTTAATAATATCTTGCATTATTTAGTCAATCACTTTACATTATCATCAATCAATCTCTTTTAAGTCCTAGATTATTTGGACTATTATCACTTAAGTGTAAACAAAATGATTCAGAATTGAAAATGGCATTTCTTAATTTTCTAAACAGAAATACTCGAGTATTTTCCATAATACTCGAGTAGTTCATCAGTTTCCAATTTTTACTCGAGTAGTTCATAAATATACTCGAGTCGTTCATATCTTTTCAGAAAGACTAAGTTTCAGAACTTCATAAATATACTCGAGTAATTCATGAGATACTCGAGTAGTCCATTACCCAGAATACTCGAGTAGTTCGTGTATTACTCGAGTGTCCAATCTGATTCTCAAGTTGGTGCGCTAATTTTCACTCTGGTGCACCACGAAATACTCGAGTGTTAAGCCAAATACTCGAGTATTTGCAGACAGAACAGAGTGAAACTTGGTTTTTACATACCATTTTCAATTCTAATCATTTCTACTTCAATCCAATGATCCACAGAGTTCATATACCATATAACAAGTATGTTCAAACACTTAGAACTCCACAAATTACACAGAATTGAATTTGAGCACCAATTATGCATAAAACCATATTTCCAACAACTTGACATGCCAAATTCAGTTATGAGTAATTCTAACTCAATCCAATGGTCAAATGAGCTCTATTTATATAATTAAAACTTGTCTCAACACAAAGATCCCAACAATTCACAGAGGACCCTATCATGCTCCTATTTATGCATAAACTACATATTATGCAACTCAACATAGCAATATTAAATTTACCCACATTTAATGTAACATCTCGAATTTTAATTCTAATAATAATTAGAATATTGGTAAGATTTGGAAGTAAGGGTTATCCTAGAAGGGATTTAAAATGATGGATTAGGAGTGCTTGGAGTGCCATATAGGAGCCAAGGAGAATTGGCATCGAAAATCAAATTTAAAGAAGCCCAAACGAGTGTTAAAAATCGATTTTTCGGTGTTATAAACACCCGACGTTAGGAAATTCAAAATAAAATATTTAAGATTCAAAACACAATTCCCACCGTTGGATATGAAGGTATGATATTTAGGAAGTTGCTCGTCAAATTTGAGCAAGATCCGACGGTGAACGAAAAAGTTATGGCTGTTTGAAGTTTGGAGAAAATAGCTGAAAAATAGGAAAATGAAGTAGCAGTACCTGATGATTTCGCTTAAGCGAAAATTCTTTCGCTTAAGCGAAAATGTCACAGAATCAACACCTCAGGAGCTCGCTTAAGCGAGTATATTTCGCTTAAGCGAAATAGGTTCCATGGCAACACTGTAAGAGCTTCGCTTAAGCGAAAATGCTTCGCTTAAGCGAAAATACTGCGATCTGCAACACTGAACACGCGAATTTAAGGGCATTTTCGCCATTTCCCACCCCAAAACCCCATTAAACACCCCCAAACACTTCCTCCCTTCCTCATACTCGAACCCCATCTCTTCTCCCTCATCATCTTCTTCCTCCATCATCCTCTTCCTATCCTCCCTCTTCACCCATGAACACCCAATCACCACCACCCACCAAGCACCCAAAATAAAACCACCACAACAACTCACCCTCCATTTTCATTCAAGAACAAGCAAGGAGCTAGCAAACAAACTCTCCCTCCCTCTCTAAAATTCGTATTCTCTCTCCTCTAGGGCTCAAGCTCTCCTCACTTCAAATTGATCAAGACTCAAGGGGGTGACACTCATTCCATCATCAAGGCATGTTATTATCATCTCTAAGTGAGTGTTTAAGTGTGGGTTCCCCTCTTTCCCTATCAAATTCGTTTTTTTTTCTCTCTCTCTCTACCATAAATGGTGGTTTTTCAATGCTAGGCTTTGAAGACACCATTTTTCTTTGATTCTTGACTTGATTCATGACATACATGATGATTTCCTCTCTTTTATAACTCTATATTAGGTACCATCCTTATCTTTTGGTTGGGTATCTTGTTGGTGGGCAAACTCAAGCATAGGGCATTTGGAATCTCCTTATCCTTAAGTATTCGAGGTAAGGGAGTGGATATAGTGAGCTTTGCCTTGTTCTAGGGAGTAGGTTCTAGTTAGTATATAATAATTGTTAGGGTTATGTGTTAGGGGAGAAAATTAGATTATAAATCCCTAGGTTATTAAATATGAAATTTGAATTAATTAAATATGCATGATGATTGGATGTTAAGATTAGTAAAAAGGAAACCCAATAATATGACAATGAATTATTTGATAAATGAAACTTGGATAAGAATTAAATGGAATTGCATGAGGAATTGGGTAATGTGATAATGAAGTTGTCATAAATGAATTTTGTGATTATTGACCTTAGTTGCAAAGTTGTGAATTAAATGGTAATTAATTTCGGTAGCAAATATATGTATGTGTTGTGGAATAAATGGATATAGGAAGAAAATGGAATGAAAAACGAGTAAATGTGATAAATGTGCGTAATTGTATCTAATTGTTAAATAATTACAAATGTTAAGTATTATCAATTGTGAATAAAGATCATGGTTTATGAATATGGACTTGTGAACATAGGAAACGGAAGTAAATGATTATGTGTAGACCAAAGTAAAAGATGATATATGCAAAAGTAAAATGACGGGCGAATCTAAATGTTGGGCTATAAAAGAGAACACTATTTGGTATGGTTGTGAAAACTGAGAAAGGAAATGAATAAAGGAATCACACGAAAGAATATGTATTGATTGTGGTTAGTGGTGATTAAATGTGCTGTGATTGATTGAACTGGAAAGTGAATAATTCTTGGCCTCTGAAATGAGGCGCCGAATATTGAGAATGTGGTACATATGTTGGCCTCTGTTTTGAGGTGACATTCCTTAACTAGTGATAAATTGTTTATGATGAGAATGATTAGGTGTTGAATGTGTGCTATTGTATTTAATTGTGTTAAGAAATGTGGATATCGCATGAATGAGCAAATGTATGTGTTATAATTGATTGTGTAAGAAGATGAAAGTACGTTTTGGCCTCTGATGTGAGGTAATGAATAATGAAAATGTAATAAGTTCGTTGGCCTCTGATTTGAGGTGACGAGTAATGGAAAGGGATGAATATGCTGACCTCTGGTATGAGGGGCACAATGTGAATGTTAATGAGAGTTGACCTCTGACCTGAGGGACACGATATGAATTAGAATGAATGGGTGTTGACCTCTGACCTGAGGGACACCGGATTAAATAAAGGATTGAGTGTTGACCTCTGACCTGAGGGACATCGGATGAAATGTGTATTGGTGTGTTGACCTCTGACCTGAGAGACACACCGTGAATTAATAAATTGAAGTGTTGACCTCTGACATGAGGGACACAAAATGAATCATAATGAATGGGTGTTGACCTCTGACCTGAGGGACACATAATTTAAATAAGGGAAAAAATGGGAGCCTCTGTTTTGAGGTGATAAATGTGTTGCATGAAACTGTGCATTGGCCTCTGATTTGAGGTGATGTACTGAAAGGAAATGAGTATGTGAAAGGAATAAAAAGTAAAGGAAATGAATGTTGAATGGGATAATGAAAATGGAAACGTGGAATAAATAATGAGTATGGGAATAATGAAATGTGTATGGTGTGCAATATGTGAATATATATTTAAATGCTAGTTGTGTTTGACCTAGTGGGTTGTTATGTCTAGTTAGAAACTGCTTTCTATTTCATGTGCAATGCTCACTCCCTTACATTTACAGGTACGGAGATTGAGTTGGCACAACCCCCGGCCGAGCAGGAGTACTTTCCCTTACAGGGAGAGTAGGGATATTATGGGATTTGTAGAATATTTTGAACTTAAGCCTCCTACTCTATTTTTGAAGTAAAATTTGCTATTCATATTTTAAGTGAGGCTTAGGATGTTTTATTTTGGCAAAGTTATACGATTTGGTCGTGACACTCAAACTTAGTATTTTCCGCTATTACTTTGATTTATTATTGTACACTGATATATTTGGAGCCATGGCGCCATGATATGATTTTGAAATATAATCTGAAGCCCTGCTGGCTAATAATTGTTTATTGAAAATTGTTTATCCCAGGTTAAATTTTGGATTAGTCCGAAAAACAAACAAAACTCCGTCCGTTTGACGGTTGATTTTAATATAATCAAAAAGGAATTTTTAAGTCCGTATTTTAATATACGGGGAATTAAGGGTATAAATCCTAGGTGTTACATTTAACATAGAAACTGAGTTTGTACAGCACAAATGCAGTATTTAGAACTTACTCCAAACTTATTCAATGTCCATTGATGGCTTACCATAAGCATACCACATCAAGGTCATGATTTATCATATTTGCCAATTATAACTCAACCAAACTCATAAGTCCCTATAGCTTAATTTCATTAATTCATTTCAGACATTATCCATATTATAAATCAAATGACCAAGTGATTGTCTGAACCTCCAAGTCCAGCAAGCATGTCTTGGTCCAATTCACATAGCACACACAAAACTAAATTCACAATCTATAATCCTAGCAATATGAATGACTTCTCCCATACCTTGGACAACACTTAGACAAGCTTAAAAACACTCAAGAACAGAAGCAGCCACACAGCAACCACCAATCTAGCACACACCACTTCAGCCACCAAAGAGCAGAACCATTGTGAGCAGAGTCCAAAGACCATATTGTTTGAGTGAGTAATCGTGCACAAAAATTGGGGAAAAAGGTTAGAATCTACTCTCTGCAACATGCATGAGAGATTAAAACCAAATTGGAATCAAGAGGGTTCATGAGCTTACCACAATTGAGGATCAAAGTGAGCTCCAAGAACCAGTTGACAGCAACCAAACCCCCACTTTTGAGCTTCGATTCTTCCAACACTCAAACTCTCAACTCACAATTTTGGTGTCTATACAAAGCTCTAGATGTGAGCTTCGTATTGGTGTATGATTTGTGACCTAACTCTACTCAAGGAAGGAGAATCGAACCAGAGAAATCAAAAACCCTAACTTCAGATTCCAGAACAAAAATGGCCAAAATGGTTGATCTTCATCAACAAGAGAGTTTAAATACTCGAATTCACAGCTCATGCAAGTCGACACGAAGCTATGGTCGTGTCCCTGAGTTGATAACGTGTCAACTCGTGAGGTTTCTGAGTTGGTGACTCAGCCAACGCACTCACGAGTGCAACTCTGTGTAAAATACTCGAGTATTTTCAGAAATACTCGAGTCTTTTAGTTAAAATAATAAAAATAAATATTTTTATTTCCTTTTCATCACAAATCTTCCCATTATTATTTTTAAGTCCTAAAACAGGGACTACTATGTAAAAACATTATTTTCATATGTTAATGATTTTCCAATCCTTTTCATGCATAATAAATCATTAAAAATCAAGGATATTAATAAAATAATTAATTACAAATAAACCTTTTTAATTAATTTTTATTAATCAGGATTTAAAAATTTGGGGTGTTACACTACTCCCCCACTTAAAAGGAATTTCGTCCCCGAAATTCATTCTTAAAAATTCTACATTTTCAAAATCATATAAAAGATTATTATTATTCTTCAAAATAACATTAGGGAGATTTCTCCCCCACTTAAAAAGAAGTTCCTTTAACTTTTCAAACCTTTTTAGCTCAAAATATTTCATAAGAAAAATCTCTTGAATAAAACTTTTGCTTCCAACGCGTATAAAAATCCTTTCTTACCAAAAAGGTTTTTCCTTAAACTTCTTCAAAATTATTTTACAATTAATTTGATTGAAATCTTTTGACTAACTTTTCCAGGTTAAACACATGTCTTAAACTGAAACATTTCCCAATAAACTTTTGGAAGAAATTTTTTTTCTGAAAAACATTTTTCGACTACACAACCTTAACTTAAAACATTTTGCAACAAATTTTCCGATAGAAAAACTTTTCCCGCTGCGCACTCTGATCACTCACGCACGATTAACGAATCATTTGTATGACTTTATTCCTTAATAGTTACAAACATTATGGTGATCAGTCCTAATATTCAAACCATCAATAATAAAATCATTCCTTTCAGATATAACTTTTCGCAAGAAAAGTCATACGACACATCTTTAAGTTAGAGGAACTTAAAGATATAATATTTGTCACCATCAGATTTAGCTAGATAGCCAAGTGCAAGAGATATTTCCGTTGGGGAGACAAAGATTTGTCCTATCTCGGTGGTCATTAAATTCTCTAGTCTTAACTAATCTTTCTATTTCCCATAGTGTTCATAGATATTTATCACATCCAACTGTGATAAAGGCTTCGATCACGGAAACTCGGGTCAAAATGATATCTAGATCTTCAAATTATCGAACGGTTCAATTAACGTACTCGAAAGAAATAGTTGACTACGTTAATTCGGATGAGGAGAAAAACAACCTAAGGGTTTACCTCGCTTGCCTCGCTTGCTACTCGATCCTTTCTTGCTTTTATTCTCTGGACAGTCTGGCGAATAGTGCCCTGGCTTCCTGCAGTTGAAGCATACTATTCCCTTGGGTACACCACAGCTTGATCCGAAGTGATGTGTCCCACATCTTTCACATTGAGGAGGGCATGAGATTTATTTCCCCTTTCCTTTCTGATTACCATTTTTCGATTGAGATTTTCCTAATCCCAATCTATATAGTTCAGGCTCCTCAAATTGATCCTTTTCCATAGTTAATTGTCTTTCTTCCTCCTCTAGTTGAGCTTCCATTTCCTCAATCTTTCGCTTCTTATGAATCCGAACATTCTTTTCATAGACCTCCTTTGCTTTCATATCATCCTCATAGATTCTGCACATGTTTACCAACATCGGGAAATTCCTTATTCCCTGATAACTGATTCCTGGCTTCTGGTCCGGGCGTAGACCATTCTCGAATTTTATACATTTTGATCTTTCATCTGGATGGTTCTGGTAGTAGGGAGAATACTTCATCAATTCTTCAAACTTTGCAGCGTACTCTCCAACATCCATTTCCCCTTGCTTTAATTCCAGAAATTCAACTTCCTTCTTTCTCCTTATATCCTCTGGGAAGTACTTTTCTAAAAACTTTTCTTTAAACACCTCCCAAGTGATGTGCCGATTCTCGGCTTCCAATAACTGCTTGGCGTGATCCCACCAAGTTTCTGCCCTATCATTCAGCATATAAGTCGCATATACCACCTTTTGTGCATCGGAACAACCCATAGACCGAAAGATTTTCTGAACTTCTTGCAACCATTTTTGAGCTCCCTCTGGATTATATCCTCCTTCGAACTTAGGGGGATTGCAACTACGAAATTCTGTGAGTCCTCCAAACTCAGCAGGTTCAGCATTGCATTGACGCGGTTGATTCGCTTGTGTTTGATGCTGCTGCATATTCTCTAATACAGCGGTGATCCTTTCTAACATATCATTCGTACGGTTTCGGTTTCTCACTGCCATGATAGACCTGCACTCATAAAAACTTTGGTCAGAGTCACACAACTTATTGAGTATGGGAAGGACCATACTCCACAGCCGAGAGTTGGAACCATTGCTCTGATACCACAAATGCAACATCCCAAAATCCGGTCCATTGAAAAATGCGAGTTAACAAAAACTTTTTCATAATGAAAGTGTGAAAACCAAAAGTACTTTTCATAAGGGTGGTATTTCCTTTACAAAATATTCTGAGTGTAAAATACTTATATAATACAAACTCCCAAAAACCCCTTTTTACACCCAGAGCATTGGTCTTCACAACTCGATCCTTCTGCAAAAGGATTCGGATGACGAGACGTCATCCTGGCTGCTTCTTCTAGACACCTCCACTCTTACAGGAGTAACTTCAGTCCTGTCCTTTGAAAGAACCTACAACCACAGACATGGTAGTATGGGAGTCAGTCACTTGTCATATCGCCTAAGCAGATTATATGATTGGTCAAACATAATCATTACAGATATCATTTCAACATAATAAAAGCATGCCCAAGAGTCTTATTAAACAACATTGGCTAAAACCATTAATTTCTCATGCAATGCATGCACGTCTCTCAAATCATTTCTCCATAATCAACTCTTCCAGAAAACAACACTCTGGGATAGGCAATCGTGCGCTCGATGTTTCCACAACCTGTATAGCGGCCACACCGTTCTATACTAGAACCCCATCGACCACGATCTTAAAATGATACAAGGGGATGATCCCTGAACCATTGTCCACCAATAGTTCTAGGTCCTTGTCATTTCGACGGTGGCGGCCACACCGTTCCAACCGTCTCATGTAGCGGCCACACCGTACTACATGGTTTCCAATCCCGCATGCACCTCACTAAACGATTCCCTGTACACCATGCATGAGATGCGTCACACATATATTAATCATCACATCATACACATGGCGGCCACACCGTTCCATGCCTTCATATAGCGTCCACACCGTACTATATGGAATCACATACATATGGCGGCCACACCGTTCCACATGTCTTCGTATAGCGGCCACACCGTACTATACGGAATTCCATCACACTTACCACACATATGGCGGCCACACCGTTCCACATGTCTTCGTATAGCGGCCACACCGTACTATATGGATCACATCACAATTACCACACATATGGCGGCCACACCGTTCCACATGTCTTCGTATAGCGGCCACACCGTACTATACAGAATCCTTTAAGCACAATGACTTCTTGCAGGAGTTAATCCATAACATATGGAAATCAGGGTGATCTCACTTATCCAACATTTACATATCCGAGTCGAAGTAACGAACCCTAACAATTTGGATTTGATCCTCATAATCAACAAGCATCACCACTCTTGCTTTATTCCTAATACTCCTTAAGTCATTGTCTATTGATATCTCAAAGCATTAATTATTCCGTAGGTTCAATTTTAGTTATTAACCACACCATCCTTAGATGGAGACATCAGACTTACTCCACTTATCATACTGAGGTACTAACCTCTTTCTAATGTCTTTTAAACCTTTAGCTTCTCATGTTCTAAGACCTGGATTACCAAGTAGACATGATCATTTCTAATCCAAAGAGGATATGATGGTCACTTCACAACTTATACCTTGTGAACCAGCTTATCAAAAGGTTAAACTCAAATAATTATTCATGCATCTTATGCAATCTTCAATAGCACTAGGCTAGTATCTAATGCAAGTATAATGCTCCAACATATTTCAATTACAAGTTTCCCATTTAAGCAAATAGCTTGATGAATGAGTCTAGCTCTCAATCCTAATTCCAGAATGAATGCAATTTCTTAACTAAAAAGAAATGATTGGTATATCCCACTTAATAATATCTCGCATTATTTAGTCAATCACTATACATTATCATCAATCAATCTCTTTTAAGTCCTAGATTATTTGGACTATTATCACTTAAGTGTAAACAAAATGATTCAGAATTGAAAATGGCATTTCTTAATTTTCTAAACAGAAATACTCGAGTATTTTCCATAATACTCGAGTAGTTCATCAGTTTCCAGTTTTTACTCGAGTAGGTCATAAATATACTCGAGTCGTTCATATCTTTTCAGAAAGACTAAGTTTCAGAACTTCATAAATATACTCGAGTAATTCATGAGATACTCGAGTAGTCCATTACCCAGAATACTCGAGCAGTTCGTGTATTACTCGAGTGTCCAATCTGATTCTCAAGTTGGTGCGCCAATTTTCACTCCGGTGCACCACGAAATACTCGAGTGTTAAGCCAAATACTCGAGTATTTGCAGACAGAACAGAGTGAAACTTGGTTTTTACATACCATTTTCAATTCTAATCATTTCTACTTGAATCCAATGATCCACAGAGTTCATATACCATATAACAAGTATGTTCAAACACTTAGAACTCCACAAATTACACAGAATTGAATTTGAGCACCAATTATGCATAAAACCATATTTCCAACAACTTGACATGCCAAATTCAGTTCTGAGTAATTCTAACTCAATCCAATGGTCAAATGAGCTCTATTTATATAATTAAAACTTGTCTCAACACAAAGATCCCAACAATTCACAGAGGACCCTATCATGCTCCTATTTATGCATAAACTACATATTATGCAACTCAACATAGCAATATTAAATTTACCCACATTTAACATAGAAACTGAGTTTGTACAGCACAAATGCAGTATTTAGAACTTACTCCAAACTTATTCAATGTCCATTGATGGCTTACCATAAGCATACCACATCAAGGTCATGATTTATCATATTTGCCAATTATAACTCAACCAAACTCATAAGTCCCTATAGCTTAATTTCATTAATTCATTTCAGACATTATCCATATTATAAATCAAATGACCAAGTGATTGTCTGAACCTCCAAGTCCAGCAAGCATGTCTTGGTCCAATTCACATAGCACACACAAAACTAAATTCACAATCTATAATCCTAGCAATATGAATGACTTCTCCCATACCTTGGACAACACTTAGACAAGCTTAAAAACACTCAAGAACAGCAGCAGCCACACAACAGCCACCAATCTAGCACACACCACTTCAGCCACCAAAGAGCAGAACCATTGTGAGCAGAGTCCAAAGACCATATTGTTTGAGTGAGTAATCGTGCACAAAAATTGGGGAAAGAGGTTAGAATCTACTCTCTGCAACATGCATGAGAGATTAAAACCAAATTGGAATCAAGAGGGTTCATGAGCTTACCACAATTGAGGATCAAAGTGAGCTCCAAGAACCAGTTGACAACATCCAAACCCCCACTTTTGAGCTTCAATTCTTCCAACACTCAACCTCTCAACTCACAATTTTGGTGTCTATACAAAGCTCTAGATGTGAGCTTCGTATTGGTGTATGATTTGTGACCTAACTCTACTCAAGGAAGGAGAATCGAACCAGAGAAATCAAAAACCCTAACTTCAGATTCCAGAACAAAAATGGCCAAAATGGTTGATCTTCATCAACAAGAGAGTTTAAATACTCGAATTCACAGCTCATGCAAGTCGACACGAAGCTATGGTTTTGTCCCTGAGTTGATAACGTGTCAACTCGTGAGGTTTCTGAGTTGGTGACTCAGCCAACGCACTCACGAGTGCAACTCTGTGTAAAATACTCGAGTATTTTCAGAAATACTCGAGTCTTTTAGTTAAAATAATAAAAATAAATATTTTTATTTCCTTTTCATCCAAAATCTTCCCATTATTATTTTTAAGTCCTAAAACAGGGACTACTATGTAAAAACATTATTTTCATATGTTAATGATTTTCCAATCCTTTTCATGCATAATAAATCATTAAAAATCAAGGATATTAATAAAATAATTAATTACAAATAAACCTTTATAATTAATTTTTATTAATCAGGATTTAAAAATTTGGGGTGTTACACAAACAAACCAAAAACTCCTTTGGATCAAAAACGGTGATGTCCACAACAAGGCCATTAGAAATGCTTCATATGGACTTGTTTGGACCTTCTCAAGTAGAAAGCTTTGGTGGCAACTATTATGCCTTAGTGATTGTGGATGACTTTTCTAGATTTACATGGACTTTATTTTTAACAACAAAAAGTGAGACCTACAAATCTTTTAAACATCATGTCAAACTTGTCCAAAACCAAGTGAGCCAAAAAGTAATTATTATTCGAACCAACCATGGTGGTGAATTTGAAAACCACAAATTTGATAAATTTTGTGCAAAAAATGGCATTGAGCATCAATTCTCCACACCAAGAACTCCGGAACAAAATGGAGTGGTAGAGCGGAAAAATAGGGTGCTAGAGGAACTTGCTAGAACCATGCTTAATGATTCTCAAGTACCTCAATATTTTTAGGCCGATGCCGTCAATACGACTTGTTATGTTTTAAATCGAATTTTAATTAGGCCCACTTTGAATGAAACCCCCTATGAACTTTACAAAGGAAGAAAGCCAAATGTTTTACATTTTCATGTCTTTGGATGCAAAGTCTTTGTTTTAAACAATGGAAAAGAAAGTCTTGGAAAATTTGATTGCAAATCCGATGAAGGCATATTTTTAGGTTATTCTTCTCATAGTAAAGCTTATAGAATTTTCAATAAAATAACTTTAACAATTGAAGAATCTATTCATGTTGTTTTTAATGAGTCTTCGAAAGAAGATAGTGTTTTATGTGATGCTAGTGAAGATGGCATTGATTTTTCAAATGAAGAAAAAGAGAGAGAGAAATCAAAAGTTGATGAAGGAGAAGTTAGAGAAGAACTTCATCCGACTTGGAAATCGGTAAAAGCTCATCCTATTGACAATGTCATATGAGATATGTCAAAGGGAGTGCTAACTCGTAGGTCTATTCAAAACATTTGTAACTTTGTTTCGTTTGTTTCTCAAATCGAACCTGATTCAATTAAAAAGGCGATTGCGGATGAACATTGGGTGCTTGCAATGCAAGAAGAATTGAACCAATTCACTCGAAATGATGTTTGGGATTTAGTCCCTAAACCCAATGATCATACCATAATCGGCACAAAATGGATTTTTAGAAATAAACTTGATGAATCCGGTTTGATTATAAGAAACAAAGCGAGACTAGTGGCTCAAGGGTACAACCAAGAAGAAGGAATCAATTATGATGAAACTTTTTCTCCAGTTATACGCCTTGAGGCAATCCGAATTTTACTTGCCTTTGCATCGATTATGAAATTCACTTTATACCAAATGGATGTCAAAAGTGATTTCTTAAATGGCTTTATAAATGAAGAGGTATATGTTAAGCAACCTCCCGGCTTTGAAAGTCATAAATTTCCAAATCATGTTTATAAACTCAAAAAGGCTCTTTATGGATTGAAACAAGCTCCTAGTGTGACACCCTTCCGAATTACCCAAATATAATATAGTACTTAAGCTCTAACATTGGATAATATATGGACTTGCGAGTATTAAGAAAATAACCGAAATAAAATTTTCCTTTTTAAACGGGTGCACAAACCAACACTTGGAATTCTTGGAGAATAAACCCTAATGCATTATAAAACAGTTACATTGAATTCGGCGATTTCTAAAACCTTTTCGAAAATTGGGTAGCATTCACCTCTTAGAATCGTTCATATATTATAGAAAATAAAAGAAGCTACCCTTACTTTGTTCGATAAAACTAATACCACTGAATAGTTTTCACAGCCGAACTCTTTAAATGGATTAAATCAGAGTAAGCAGAAGTTATAGGACTATGCAACTGATAATAATATAAACATAGATATATATACATGAGTATGAAAAGAGTGATAAGTACATAGTCCCCTTATCAAGTCTCCAAGTTCCAAAATACAAGTCCATAATCCGATCTACATAGTAATATGACCAAAGCCCTAGAGTACTCAAAAAGTATATCTACAACGTATATACATAACCAAAATATGAACTCCAGGGGTGGTCACGTAGATCTGGCATCATCAGATGTAGTAGTAGTGATAGCAGCAGTCTCCAAGTAGTAAATAGGGTAGTAGCATCATCATCATCACAGCAGCAGCAAATCTCCTCCACAGCCTCCACACATCGGATCCTCTGATCCTCATCATATACCCTATACACATACCTAGGGATCATCGTCCCTCCAATCACTCCCAGTAGAATGCACGACAGGCTCGCTCCCACTCTCGTCCTCCACCGGATCCTCCTCGATCTCATCCGAGGGAGAGTGTACCCTACCACTGGGTACCGGGTCAGGTGATGGTGAAACCCTGACTGGGCTCCTCAGATCAGAAAGGGAAGTCTCCTCGCGGACGACTCTCGAAGTAAAAGGGTGAGAGCGGGTAGGTCGAAAACGAAAACTATGATAAGAGCGAGCTGGTCGCGTGGGAGGTGGTCCATGGTAAGTGTAAAACGGGGGTACATGCATAGTGTATATGATGGGAATCCTAAATCTACGAGGACAGAATCAGATCAACGGGTTCGGGTGGTAGAAGGTAATCTCTACCTCACCCTCGAACACCGCGCGATGGTCCTCATAGATCCATGTGCCACTAGGAAGTGGCTGGATCTCGATACAAGCAATGTAACGAGACATCACCTACATGGGCATAGGGGTAAGCAATTCTATACACATAACCAATAGAGAATAAATTGTGCAGTATGAATATGTAAATATGCATCAATTAACAACAATCACATATAACACTTAGCAGTTAATGTATGCACATAGGATGCTCACACTTATTTCATTTATCACAATTAATTCAAATGAGTGGCATGATGCATGACTTTAGCTCTCAAGCCTATCTCCAACATACTATGTCACTCTCTGACGTCCATCCCTGACAACCCAGCACTCAACAGTGCGTTGTATTCCTAGGTATACAACAATTCGTACATTCACCTAGAATGTACACGACAAGCTTGGTATCCATGCCACCCGAGCATATCCCGTCATCCAAACGGACCGTCATCCAAACGGTATAACCATATCGGCGTTCACCCAGCCGACCACGTCAACGACGTGTCATCAAGCAAGCGTATTGGCACTCCCAGAGGCCCTCCACATGTTTACCAAAAACATGATATACGTCCTACCATCCAAACTCCAGTATGAATGCATTAACTTTACTTAAAAGGAATTGATTGATGTTTCATCCTTTTATTAATACTTTACGTGCCTCCCGAGCAACATATCATCATTATTCAAATGAAAACATCATAACGTCAATCAATTTCTTTTAAGTCCAGGATCACTTGGTTTATTGTCCTTTAAGAGTTACAAAATGACTTAGAATTGAAACTGGTATTTTAAGTGTCTGACTAAAAATACGCGAGTTTTTTTCGAAAATACTCGAGTAGTTTATCATTTCCCAGATTCTACTCGAGTGGTTCATGATTATACTCGAGTCGTTCATATCTTTTCAGAGATTTAGGTTTTCAGGTTTTCATAAATATACTCGAGTAATTCATGAGATACTCGAGTATTCCATTACCCAGAATACTCGAGTAGTTCATACATTACTCGAGTGTCCAATCTGATTCCCAAGTTGGTGCGCCAATTTTCACTCTGGTGCACCACGAAATACTCGAGTATTAAGCCAAATACTCGAGTATCTGCATACAGAACAGAGTGAAACTTGGTTTTTACATAGCATTTCAATTTCTAAACATTTTTAACCCAAAACAGTGATCACAATAGTTCATATACCACATATTGAACATGTTAACATACTCATTTCATATCAAATAACACATTTGACAGAGAATCAATCCATTATGCATGAAATATACAATTTAGCAACTCAACACTTCAAATTGCAAAATAAGCACAATATTCATGAAACAAAGTTGATTTAAGCTTGCATGCATGATATAGAACTTGCTCATCACAGTCATAGAGCATGGATTGGTCTCCAAACCAAAGTTCCTATTCAAACTAAGCCCTTAGAGCCTCTTGGTGGCTCTCTAACACAATTAATGAAATTTAAACTCTATCTAGTGAATATAATTACTTCCCCTTACCTCTAAGACGTGTGAGAATTGGTTTTTGACCGAAAAACAGACTTCAAGCTAGCTTCCCCCAAGAACCATATGACAGCAGCACAGTTTTGAATGAGGTCATGAAACCAGAGATTTTGGTGGTGAATTAATGCAAAATAATTGGGGAAAGTAATTAGAAATCGTTCTCTGCAACACATAATAGAGAATGGAATGAAATTGAAGTATCAAGGATTCAAGAGCTTACCAAAATCGATTGCTCTAGTAAGCTCTAGAAACTGCAAACAGCTTCAACTCCCTCCCTTCCCAGATTCGATTCTCCCTCTACACTCGATCTCTGCTAATAATCTTAGTATCTTTACGAAGCCCTGGATGTGAGCTTCGTAATCGTGTATCACTCGAAATCAAACACTCAAAATTGAAGTTGAATTGAAGGAAACGATTTCAGAACCCTAACCTCATCAACAAAGCACTTTTGATCCAAAATTCTCAGCCAAGGATCGTTGATGAGTTTAAATAGACCAAGAGAAGGCTCATGCAGAGCGACACGAAGCATAGGACGTGTTGAAGAAGACGATTTCGTGTCAACACACGAGAATCGTTGGTGCTGACTCACCAAACGCACTAACTCGTACAATTTGACCCAGAATACTCGAGTTTTTCAGAAAATACTCGAGTAGTTTTCCCAGTTTTTGAAAAATAATTATTTTATTTACTTTCCCTCCAAAATCTTTCCTATAATTACCTCTAGGTCCCAACCCAGGGACTAATATGCAAAATACTCATTTTATGCATTTAAATTATTTATTAAATAATTTACACACATATACCAACTATATGAACATATATTTTAATCAAGAATTAATATGGAAATAATTAATTATAATTTGTAACACCCCAAAATTTTAATCCCCGATTAATGGAATGTTAATTATAATTTAATTATAATTTATAATTTCTATATTAATCCTTGATTAAAATATGTATTCATGTGACTAGCTTATGTGTGTAAATTATTTAATAAATAATTTAAATGCATTAAATGAGTATTTTGCATATTAGTCCCTGGGTTGGGACCTAGAAGCAATTATAGGAAAGATTTTGGAGGGAAAGTAAATAAAATAATTATTTTTCAAAATCTGGGCAAAATACTCGAGTATTATTCAGAATACTCGAGTATTCTGGGTCAAACTGCACGAGTTAGTGCGTTTGATGAGTCACCATGAACGATTCTCTACCTCCGCCACGAAGACACCTTATTGCCAACACCCTGGGTGGCGTGTCGTCACGCATGAACACCCTCCATGTCTATTTAAGCTCAGAAACACCAAATGAGTGAAGATTTTTGGCTAAGTTCGAATTGTTGAGTGAGTTAGGGTTCATAACTTCGTCTGATCAATTCTCCTTCTCTGTGTCGAGTTGAATCACAAATCATACACGAATACAAAGCTTACATCTTGAGCTTTGTATAGAGAGTGAAATCGTGAGATTTGAGTGAGTGTGCTGAGAGAATTGGAGCTGGGAAGTGGAGCTAGTTGCTGTCCAAACTATTTCTGGAGCTTACTTTGATCTTGATTTCTGGTAAGCTCATGAACCCCTGAGTCTCAATTTCGGTTTCCTTAGTTAGATTATGTTGCATAGAGTTTAGAAATCTAATTTTCCCCAATTTAATTCTCTGTTTCATGTACAAACAAATTCCATTTTGGTATGGTACTCAAAACTACTCTGCATGTCATGCTCTAAAGGATTTCTGGTGTTGGAGAGCTTTCTTTGGAATTTCCCTGTTTGATTCACATCTGAGAGGTAAGGGGAAGTAATTATATTCACTAGATAGAGTTTAAATTCCATAAATTGTGTAGAGAGCCACCAAGAGGCTCTAAGGGCTTAGATTGAATAGGAACTTTGGTTTGGAGACCAATCCATGCTCTCAAACTGTGTTGAGCAAGTTTTATATCATGCATGCAAGCTTAAATGAGCTTTACTTTATGAAAATTGTGCTTAATATTCAATTTGAGGTGTTGAGTTGTTAAAAGTGCCTTTTTATGCATGATTATTGGATTCTCTGTCAAATCTGTGTTTTGATATGAAATGAATGTTGTAACATGTTCAAATTATGTTGTATGAACTCTGTGGATCCCTGGAATGGACTAGAATTAAGTAGAAATGAAAATGTTATGTTAAAACCAAGTTTCAGTGTTATCTGCTACGAAACACTCGAGTAAAAGGCAGGGTACTCGAGTAAAATGCTTTCAAAACAATGTAAAATGAACAAGAACACTCGAGTATTTTGTCTGGTACTCGAGTATCGAGCATGACCTGAGGACAAGTTTAGGTCAAACACTCGAGTCATTCAAGGTCACTCGAGTATTCTGGAAATGTTCAAGAACACTCAAGTAACCCATGAACTACTCGAGTAAATTGTTGAATTGAAAACCCAAATCCTCAGAAAGTCATGAACACTCGAGTAATCTGGAAAAGTTGAAGAACACTCGAGTGTCCTGAAGTTTACTCGAGTAAATGGTTCAGAACCTGAAAACACCATTTTCAATTCTGACTTAATAAACTAAGGAATTATTAATAATAGTCCAAGGGATCAAGACCTAGAGAAATTGATTAATACAAATAGATCGTTTGGTGACGGTACTTTTTGATAAAGAAAATAAGCCTAGGTGGCCTGTAAAGTATTAATCAACTTCCCTTAAGTCTAAAAGATAAAATGCATTCATTCTGGAGTTTGGATGGTAGGACGTATTTCATGTTTGTTAAACATGTGGAGGGCCTCTGGGAGTGCCAATACGCTTGCTTGATGACACGTTGTTGACGTGGTCGGCTTAGTGGATGCCGATATGGATATATCGTTTGGATGACGATCCGTTTGGATGATGGGATATGCTCGGGTGGCATGGATACCAAGCTTGTCGTGTACATTCTAGGTGAATGTACGAATGGTTGTATACCTAGGAATACAACGCACTGTTGAGTGCTGGGTTGTCAGGGATGGACGTCAGAGAGTGACATAGTATTATGATGGAGATAGGCTTGAGAGCTAAAGTCATGCATCATGCCATTCATTTAATTTAACTGTGATAAATGAACCAAGTGTGCGCATTTTACTTGCATTCAATATCTGCTAAGTGTTAAATGTGATTGATAGTAATTGATGCATATATACATGCTTATATTGCATAATTTAATCTCTGTTGATTATGTGTATAGAATTTCTTACCCCTATGCCCTTGTAGGTGATGTCTCGTTACATTGCTTGCATCGAGATCTGGCCACTTCCTAGTGGCATATGGATCTATGAGGACCATCGTGCAGTGTTCGAAGGGGGAGGTAGAGATTACCTTTTACCACCCGAACCCGCTGATACGATTCCGTCCTCGTAGGTTTAGGATTCCCATCATATACACTATGCATGTACCCCCGTTTTACACTTACCATGGACCACCTCCCACGCGACCAACTCGCTCTTACCATAGTTTTCGTTTTCAACCTACCCGCTCTCACCCTTTTACTTCGAGAGTCATCCGCGAGGAGACTCCCCTATCTGATCCGAGGAGCCCAGTCAGGGTTTCACCATCACCTGACCCGGTACCCAGTGGTAGGGTACACTCTCCCTCGGATGAGATCGAGGAGGATCCGGTGGAGGACGAGAGTGGGGGCGAGCTTGTCGTGCATTCTACTGGGAGTGATTGGAGGGACGATGATCCCTAGGTACATGCATATGGTGTATGATGTGGGTCTGAGGATCCGATGTGTGGAGGCTGTGGAGGAGATTTGCTGCTGCTGCTGTGATGATGATGATGCTACTATCTTACTACTACTTTTACTTTTGGGAGACTACTGCTGCTACTACTCCATCTGATGCTGCCAGATCTATGTGACTATCGCTAGAGTTATATATTTTGTTATGTATATATATTGTAGATATACTTTTGGAGCACTCTAGGGTTTGTAGTCTCACTGTTATATAGATCTGATGATGGACTTGTATATTTTGAAACTTGGAGACTTTACTTGTGGGCTATGTACTTATGACTCTCTATATCTATGAAAACCTATGTTTATATTCTATCAGTTGCGTAGTCCAGTAATTTCCGCTTACTCTGATTTAATTTGTTTAAGAGCTCGGCTATAAATGGTATCAGTTCTATCGTACAAAGCAAGGGTAGCTTAAGCTACTTGATACAAAGATATTTTCTAAAAGATCGAATGTTGCTCTATTTGTGAAAAGGTTTTAGAAATCGCCGAACTCGATACAATGATTTTGAGATAATATAGACTTGTTCTCCAAGACTTTCAAGTGACGATTCGTGCACCCGCTTTAAAAGAAAATTTTATTTACCTATTTTCTTAACACTCACAAGTCCATATATTATCCGATTTAAAAGCATAATCACTATATTATATTTGGGATAATCGGAAGGGTGTCACACGGAGTGGTATCAGAGCAAAAGTCAGATCCTGTAGTAGTGGAAGTAGTTCAGAAAGGTAGCCATCAACATCAAGCAGGTATCTGCAAGGCAATTACATTACTTTGAATGTTTTTATTTTGTTTGTTGAGGTTTAAATACCCTTGATTTGTTTGTATCTTGTCTCTTTGAGTACAAGACGCAATTGATTGTAGATTTAATAAGTTTAAGATAGAGCCTTAGTATAGGTAGTGTAATGAAAGTTTCTTTAGTTCAACATATGTGACCATAAGTCCATAACGCAGGTCTAATATGGCAACTAGAAACCAAAATCACACTAATACGATGTTGGAACGAATCACCACGGTGTTGGAAGCTATGCAACGGCAGTCTCAGCAACCATCTCAACCGGCCAACCTGCCTCCTCAGTGTAATGTGGGTAACCCTGAGGCGAAGACTCTGGCTGACTTTAGAAGTTGCAACCCACCAAATTTTGAAGGAGGATTTAAGCCGGAAGAAGCCAACAAGTGGATTCACACCATGGACAAGATTCTAAGAACGTTGGAGTGTTTGGATGCTCAAAAGGTGGCTTATGCAACCTATATGTTAGAGGATGAAGCTGAGAACTGGTGGAATCACACGATGCAGCTTCTGCAATATGAAGGAAGAGATGTAAGCTGGGGAGTATTCATGGAAAAATTTCTTCAGAAATATTTTCCTGAGGATCTAAGAAGGAAAAAGGAAGTGGAATTCTTGCAGCTGAAGCAATGTAACATGAGTGTGGGTGAGTACGCGGCAAAGTTTGAAGAGCTGATGAAGTACTCTCCATACTATCAGAACAATCCAGATGAGAGGAGCAAGTGCATTAAGTTTGAAGGAGGTTTGAGGCCAAAGTTGAAGTCAATTTTTAGCTACCAGCGGATTCAAAGTTTTCCTGCACTTGTGGACATGTGTAGGATGTATGAAGATGATACAAAGGCCGAGGAGGTGCAAGTCTTGGACAAGAAGGACAATCAGAGCTATGGACCTCAAAGGCGTAAGGGTTCCAACAACCGAGGCAAAGGTCCATATGATCGCCGAGGGAAAGGTAAAGGAAAAGCTGGTGGTTCTGAGAGAAGAGATTATCGGAGCGAGGCTCCATTCTGTGACAAGTGCAAGCGCAATCACTATGGTCGTGTATGTTGGGGGACAAGTGGTTGCTTTAATTGTGGAAAGCCGGGGCATTTTGCAAGAGATTGCAAGGAACCAGCCAAGGACAACTCAAGAGGAACTGCTGATAGACCCGTGGCTCAAGGAAGAGTTTTTACTCTTAATGGTGTGGAAGCGAATCGATCTTCTGATCTGGTGCAAGGTAAATACTTGCTTAATGGTCAGTTTTGCCATGTTTTGTTTGACTCCGGTGCAACGCATTCATTCGTTTCATATGAATGTGTAAACCGGTTAGGCTTGATGATGTCTGAAATGCCTTATGTTCTCAAAGTAGAAACCCCTACAAATGCTCCTGTAGTTGTTTCTAGAGCCTGTCTTAACTATTGTATAGAAGTGTTAGGACAAACCTCTAAAGTAGATTTGATCTGCTTACCCTTAGCACAATTAGATGTGATCTTGGGAATGGACTGGTTAAGTCGGAACCAAGTGATCATTGATTGTGATAGAAAACTAGTGACCTATAGAAACCCAAAACCCTCTGGTTACATATGTCTGTTCAACACTGAGGTGGAGGAGAATAGTCCAAGGATGGAAGAGATTCCTGTTGTCAGAAATTTCCCGGAAGTTTTTGCTGATGAGATTCCTGGTTTGCCACCAAGAAGAGAAATTGAATTTGGTATTGACCTAGTTCCGGGAGCTGGTCCCATTTCTATCGCTCCCTATAGAATGGCACCACCGGAAATGGCGGAGATGAAGAAGCAGATTGAAGAGTTGCTGCAGAAACAGATGATTCGACCAAGCGTGTCACCTTGGGGTGCTCCTGTCTTGTTCGCCAAGAAGAAAGATGGTAGCATGAGGATGTGCATCGACTACCGGCAGCTGAATAAGGTCACCATCAAGAACAAGTATCGGTTGCCACGGATAGATGACCTTATGGATCAAGTACGTGGGGCTTCAATATTTTCCAAGATTGATTTGAGGTCAGGGTACCATCAGATCAGAATTAGAGAAGAGGATATCTCTAAGACTGCATTTCGATCTCGATACGGACATTATGAATATGTCGTAATGCCATTCTGATTGACTAATGCACCAGCCATTTTCATGGACTACATGAATCGAATCTTTAGACCTTATTTAGATTCATTCGTGGTTGTGTTCATCGATGATATTCTCATTTACTCCAAGAGCCCGGAGGAGCATGCTGAACACTTGAGGATAGTGTTGAGCATCCTGAAGGAGAAGCAACTGTACGCCAAACTTACAAAGTGTGAGTTCTGGCTGAGGGAGGTCAAGTTTTTGGGGCATGTGATTTCGGAAAAAAGGAATAGCCGTTGATCCGACGAAAGTGAGTTCGGTTTTGAAATGGGAGCAACCAAAGTCGGTCACGGAGGTGAGAAGTTTTCTTGGTTTGGCTGGGTATTATAGAAGGTTCATCGAAGGTTTCTCGAAGATTGCATTTCCTCTGACGAAGTTGACTCGGAAAGATCAACCATTTCTGTGGGATGAGAAATGTGAAAGGAGTTTTCAAGAGTTGAAGGAAAGGTTGACATCGTCTCCTGTATTGGTGCTGCCCGATACACAGAAGAGTTTCGATGTGTATTGTGATGCGTCGAAACAAGGTCTTGGGTGTGTTTTAATGCAAGAGGGGCAAGTTGTCGCCTACGCCTCGAGACAGCTAAAAGTTCATGAGATGAACTATCCAACCCACGATCTCGAGTTGGCAGCTGTGGTGTTTGCTTTAAAGATTTGGAGGCACTATCTCTATGGCACTACGTTCCGGGTGTTCAGTGACCATAAGAGTTTAAAGTATCTCTTTGATCAAAAGGAGTTGAATATGAGGCAACGCCGATGGATGGAGTTTTTGAAGGATTATGAGTTTGAGCTCCATTATCATCCTGGGAAGGCAAACGTTGTGGCGGACGCATTGAGTAGAAAGGCAATGCACATCAGTGCAATGATGGTCAGAGAAGCTGCACTGATAGAGGAGTTTCGAGATTTGAGTCTGACGATGCAAGTGGAGCTGACAAGTATCAAGTTGGGGATGCTGCAAATTGCTAATGAGTTTCTGCAAAAGATTCGAGAATTGCAACTCAAGGATGAGAAACTCATGGAGAAGAAAAGGTTGATGCAAGAGGGTAAGGAATTGGAATTCCAAGAAGGGAAGGATGGAATCCTGCGTTTTAGAACGAGGATTTGTGTCCCTGATGATTTGGAAGTAAGGAGAATGGTTATGGATGAAGCACATAAGAGCAAGATGAGTATGCATCCAGGAGCTACTAAAATGTATCAGGATTTGAATAAACTATTTTGGTGGCCTGGGTTGAAAAAGGACGTAGCTGAGTATGTGGCGTGCTGTTTGGTGTGTCAAAAGGCGAAGGTAGAACACCAAAGGCCAGGAGGAGGGTTACTCTCTTTGGAAATTCCGGTATGAAAGTGGGATAGCATCTCGATGGATTTTGTGTTGGGATTGCCAAGGACATCTACTGGTCATGATGCAATTTGGGTGATCGTGGATCGTTTGACCAAGTCGGCGCATTTCATTCCCGTGAATATGCGCTACTCATAGGAAAAGCTCACTCAGTTGTACATCAAGGAAGTTGTTCGTCTGCACGGAGTACCATCAAGCATTGTGTCTGATCGCGATCCGAGGTTTACATCAAAGTTGTGGGAAGATCTGCATAGAGCCTTGGGTTCAAGATTGAAGCTAAGTTCTGCATACCATCCTCAGACTGATGGCCAAACGGAAAGGACTATTCAGTCATTGGAGGACATTCTACGAGCCTGTGCTTTGGAAGGACAAGGGAATTGGGAGCAAATGTTGCCACTCGTGGAGTTCACTTACAACAACAGCTATCACACGAGCATTGGAATGGCACCATTTGAAGCTTTGTATGGGAGAAAGTGTCAGACGCCGTTATGCTGGTTTCAAGTGGGGGAGAGTTCTCTGATTGAACCAAATATTGTGCAAGAGACCACGGAGCAGATCAAGATGATACAAGAAAAGATGTGGGCAGCTCAGAGTAGGCAGAAAAGCTATTCTGATAGAAGAAGAAAACCCTTAGAGTTTGCTGAAGGAGACCATGTGTTCATTAGAATAGTACCAACCAAAGGTGTTAGTAGAGCCTTGAAAACCCAGAAACTATCACCTAAGTTTATTGGTCCCTACCAAATCCTCAAAAGGATCGGCCCAGTAGCCTATCAATTAGCTTTGCCTCCGTCATTAGCTAACCTCCATAATGTATTCCATGTGTCTCAATTGAAGAAATATGTCCATGACCCCACCATTGTTCTTAGCGTCCAACCTGATGACTTAGAAATTCATAAGAACCTAACCTTCAAAGCTGTGCCAGTTCGTATTGAAGATCGAAGAATCAAGCAGCTTAGAGGGAAGGACATTAGTTTGGTCAAAGTCGTCTGGGTTTACGGAGATGTGATAGAAGCATCATGGGAGTTAGAGAATAGGATGCGTCAGGATTATCCTGATTTGTTTGTATAAGTTGAATTTCGGGGACGAAATTCCTTGTAAGTGGGGGAGTAGTGTAACACCCCAAAATTTTAATCCCCGATTAATGGAATGTTAATTATAATTTAATTATAATTAATAATTTCTATATTATTCCTTGATTAAAATATGTATTCATGTGACTAGCTTATGTGTGTAAATTATTTAATAAATAATTTAAATGCATTAAATGAGTATTTTGCATATTAGTCCCTGGGTTGGGACCTAGAAGCAATTATAGGAAAGATTTTGGAGGGAAAGTAAATAAAATAATTATTTTTCAAAATCTGGGCAAAATACTCGAGTATTATTTAGAATACTCGAGTATTCTGGGTCAAACTGCACGAGTTAGTGCGTTTGATGAGTCACCATGAACATTCTCTACCTCCGCCACGAAGACACCTTATTGCCAACACCCTGGGTGGCGTGTCGTCACGCATGAACACCCTCCATGTCTATTTAAGCTCAGAAACACCAAATGAGTGAAGATTTTTGGCTAAGTTCGAATTGTTGAGTGAGTTAGGGTTCATAACTTCGTCTGATCAATTCTCCTTCTCTGTGTCGAGTTGAATCACAAATCATACACAAATACAAAGCTTACATCTTGAGCTTTGTATAGAGAGTGAAATCGTGAGATTTGAGTGAGTGTGCTGAGAGAATTGGAGCTGGGAAGTGGAGCTAGTTGCTGTCCAAACTGTTTCTGGAGCTTACTTTGATCTTGATTTCTGGTAAGCTCATGAACCCCTGAGTCTCAATTTCGGTTTCCTTAGTTAGATTATGTTGCATAGAGTTTAGAAATCTAATTTTCCCCAATTTAATTCTCTGTTTCATGTACAAACAAATTCCATTTTGGTATGGTACTCAAAACTACTCTGCATGTCATGCTCTAAAGGATTTCTGGTGTTGGAGTGCTTTCTTTGGAATTTCCCTGTTTGATTCACGTCTGAGAGGTAAATGTAAGTAATTATATTCACTAGATAGAGTTTAAATTCCATGAATTGTGTAGAGAGCCACCAAGAGGCTCTAAGGGCTTAGATTGAATAGGAACTTTGGTTTGGAGACCAATCCATGCTCTCAAACTGTGTTGAGCAAGTTTTATATCATGCATGCAAGCTTAAATGAGCTTTACTTTATGAAAATTGTGCTTAATATTCAATTTGAGGTGTTGAGTTGTTAAAAGTGCCTTTTTATGCATGATTATTGGATTCTCTGTCAAATCTGTGTTTTGATATGAAATGAATGTTGTAACATGTTCAAATTATGTTGTATGAACTCTGTGGATCCCTGGAATGGACTAGAATTAAGTAGAAATGAAAATGTTATGTTAAAACCAAGTTTCAGTGTTATCTGCTACGAAACACTCGAGTAAAAGGCAGGGTACTCGAGTAAAATGCTTTCAAAACAATGTAAAATGAACAAGAACACTCGAGTATTTTGTCTGGTACTCGAGTATCGAGCATGACCTGAGGACATGTTTAGGTCAAACACTCGAGTCATTCAAGGTCACTCGAGTATTCTGGAAATGTTCAAGAACACTCGAGTAACCCATGAACTACTCGAGTAAATTGTTGAATTGAAAACCCAAATCCTCAGAAAGTCATGAACACTCGAGTAATCTTAAGAATACTCGAGTAATCTGGAAAAGTTGAAGAACACTCGAGTGTCCTGAAGTTTACTTGAGTAAATGGTTCAGAACCTGAAAACACCATTTTTAATTCTGACTTAATAAACTAAGGAATTATTAATAATAGTCCAAGGGATCTAGACCTAGAGAAATTGATTAATACAAATAGATCGTTTGGTGACGGTCCTTTTTGATAAAGAAAATAAGCCTAGGTGGCCTGTAAAGTATTAATCAACTTCCCTTAAGTCTAAAAGATAAAATGCATTCATTCTGGAGTTTGGATGGTAGGACGTATTTCATGTTTGTTAAACATGTGGAGGGCCTCTGGGAGTGCCAATACGCTTGCTTGATGACACGTTGTTGATGTGGTCGGCTTAGTGGATGCCGATATGGATATATTGTTTGGATGACGATCCGTTTGGATAACGGAATATGCTCGGGTGGCATGGATACCAAGCTTGTCGTGTACATTCTAGGTGAATGTACGAATGGTTGTATACCTAGGAATACAACGCACTGTTGAGTGCTGGGTTGTCAGGGATGGACGTCAGAGAGTGACATAGTATTATGATGGAGATAGGCTTGAGAGCTAAAGTCATGCATCATGCCATTCATTTAATTTAACTGTGATAAATGAACCAAGTGTGCGCATTTTACTTGCATTCAATATCTGCTAAGTGTTAAATGTGATTGATAGTAATTGATGCATATTTACATGCTTATATTGCATAATTTAATCTCTGTTGTTTATGTGTATAGAATTGCTTACCCCTATTCCCTTGCAGGTGATGTCTCGTTACATCGCTTGCATCGAGATCCGGCCACTTCCTAGTGGCATATGGATCTATGAGGACCATCGTGCAGTGTTCGAAGGGGGAGGTAGAGATTACCTTTTACCACCCGAACCCGCTGATACGATTCCATCCTCGTAGGTTTAGGATTCCCATCATATACACTATGCATGTACCCCCGTTTTACACTTACCATGGACCACCTCCCACGCGACCAGCTCGCTCTTACCATAGTTTTCGTTTTCAACCTACCCGCTCTCACCCTTTTACTTCGAGAGTCATCCGCGAGGAGACTCCCCTATCTGATCCGAGGAGCCCAGTCAGGGTTTCACCATCACCTGACCCGGTACCCAGTGGTAGGGTACACTCTCCCTCGGATGAGATCGAGGAGGATCCGGTGGAGGACGAGAGTGGGGGCGAGCCTGTCGTGCATTCTACTGGGAGTGATTGGAGGGACGATGATCCCTAGGTACATGCATATGGTGTATGATGTGGGTCTGAGGATCCGACGTGTGGAGGCTGTGGAGGAGATTTGCTGCTGCTGCTGTGATGATGATGATGCTACTATCTTACTACTGCTTTTACTTTTGGGAGACTACTGCTGCTACTACTCCATCTGATGCTGCCAGATCTATGTGACTATCCCTAGAGTTATATATTTTGTTATGTATATATATTGTAGATATACTTTTGGAGCACTCTAGGGTTTGTAGTTACACTGTTATATAGATCTGATGATGGACTTGTATATTTTGAAACTTGGAGACTTTACTTGTGGGCTATGTACTTATGATTCTCTATATCTATGAAAACCTATGTTTATATTCTATCAGTTGCATAGTCCAGTAATTTCCGCTTACTCTGATTTAATTTGTTTAAGAGCTCGGCTATAAATGGTATCAGTTCTATCGTACAAAGCAAGGGTAGCTTAAGCTACTTGATACAAAGATATTTTCTAAAAGATCGAATGTTGCTCTATTTGCGAAAAGGTTTTAGAAATCGCCGAACTCGATACAATGATTTTGAGATAATATAGACTTGTTCTCCAAGACTTTCAAGTGACGATTCGTGCACCCGCTTTAAAAGAAAATTTTATTTACCTATTTTCTTAACACTCACAAGTCCATATATTATCCGATTTAAAAGCATAATCACTATATTATATTTGGGATAATCGGAAGGGTGTCACATAATTAATTTATAATTAACATTTCATTAATCGAGGATTAAAATTTTGGGGTGTTACACCTAGTGCTTGGTATGATCGATTGAGTTCATTTTTATTAGAAAATGATTTTCAAAGAGGAAAGGTTGATAATACACTTTTCATTTATAAAACTAAAAATGACATCTTGTTAGTGCAAATATATGTTGATGATATTATTTTTGGTGCTACTAACATGTCACTTTCTAGAATTTTTTCTAATTTGATGCAAAAGGAATTTGAAATGTCAATGATGGGAGAGCTCAAGTTCTTCCTAGGACTTCAAATCAAGCAAGTCAAGGAGGGAATATTTGTGCATCAAGGAAAATATTGCAAAGATCTCCTTGAAAAGTTCGAGTTGGACAAATGCAAGGAAGCCTACACTCCAATGAGCACTTCATGCTACCTAGACAAGGATGAAGAAGGTACACCGGTTGATGTTAGTAAATATAGGGGAATGATAGGTAGTCTCCTATATCTTACTGCATCTAGACCGGATATTATGATTAGTGTATGTATTTGTGCTCGATTTCAAGCTAATCCAAAAGAATCACACCTATCCGCTGTTAAGCGTATATTTAAATATCTAAAAGGAACAATTAATACTGGTTTATGGTATCCTGCTGATGCCAATCTTAGTTTAATTGGTTATTCGGATTCCGACTTCGCGGGATTCAAGCTTGATCGTAAAAGCACTAGTGGTACTTGCCATTTATTGTGGAGTTCATTAGTGTCATGGTTTTCTAAAAAGCAAACTTGTGTCGCCCTTTCTACTGCCGAAGCGGAATATATCGCAACCGGTAGTTGTTGTGATAAACTATTATGGATGAAACAACAATTATAGGATTTTGGTCTAAAATTTGAAAGTATTCCTATTAAATGCGATAATACGAGTGCCATCAATTTGACTAAGAATCCGGTTTATCAGTCAAGAACCAAACATATCGAAATAAGACATCATTTTCTAAGAGATCATGTGCAAAAAGGTGATTTCACAATTGAATTTGTAAGTACTTCAAATCAATTAGCTGACATTTTTACAAAACCACTACCAAGAGATACTTTTTATCATATAAGAAGAGAACTTGGCATTTTGGATGAATCAAGTATAAGCTAATTGATTTGTTTGTGCGTTATTTTGATAGTCAACAAAAATATGTCTCATTTTTTATTTATGTTCTTTGTTTGATGTTGTCCTTTTTGATATGCTTATGTATATGGACTAACTATGAGTGATTCATTTGATTTCCAAGTAATTTTAAGATTTATGGAGTCAAATTTGTGAAAATGTGTTCAAAACTGCATTAAAATTTTGTATCTGTCAAAAATACTCGAGTCATACTCGAGTAGTTTTATTCTTCTGAAAATCAATTTTAAATTGGAAAAGTTTTTTGGCCATATCTGATGAAAATACTCGAGTATTAATCGAAATACTCGAGTATTGGGCTTCATAGCAAGTTTTCCACCCAGGCGTGCTAATCAGCGCGCTCAGGCACACGCACCCATACTCAAGTATTACTTGAGTCATTTTTCAGCGTATCTTGAGCTGATGCGCAAAGGCGCACCACTGGGCTAGGGAATACTCGCGTACTTTTCAAAGACTCGAGTCGTTCATCGAATAACTACTCGAGTATTCGCATCAGATATAAGCGATTTTGGCTGCTGCAGTTTCATTTTTTCGAACTCCTCTCTTCTTCTCACACGGTTTCTCTCATCTCTCTCACTAAAATTCGTTTTCAAGTCAAATTTTCACTCAAAATCAGTAGAGCATCATCATCTTTGTTCTCTTTGACCATTATTTCAACTCATTTTCACGATTTTCTTCTTCAAATCCGAAAATCCCTTTCAAAACCCTAACTCCATAAAAACCCATTTTTGCTCAAATTTTTGCTCAAATGGCTTCATCTTCTCGTCTAGGCAAACATGTAAGGAGGGTGGCATCATCTTAAGAGGATGAGGATGATCATTTCAGTGCCTCGGCTTGCCGATCTCGTCTGGGTTTGTGTAACATCAGAGAATTTGGGGTGGTGAGCTGGATAAATTCTGATTTTTTGCAAAGAAAAGGCTTTACTTTTGTCACAAACCTTAGGGAAGAAAACCTCATTCCTTTTCTTGAACACAACTTTCCTTATTACCCTAGGCTTGTGAAACAATTCTAGGCCAATTTTAGACTTAATGATCAAAAGTATGAAACAATGGTTGAAGGCACTCATCTTACTATCAAACCTAGGGATTTAACCACTGTTTTTGGCCTCTCTCGTCATGGGTGAGGAAACTGCAATTGGTGGGTGAAACAACTAAGGAACCCTAGGAGAACACCTATAAGGGGGGGTTGAATAGGTGTTTAACAAACCTTGAAAGATTTTCGAAAGAAACAAATTGAATCAATCAAAACGAATGATTTTTCCAGAAAGCTCAGCTCTTAATCGATTAAACTGTAACTTAATCGATTAAGATCAGAAAGTATACAAACCCTTAATCGATTAAGCACCGATTAAGCACAGATTAAAACTGAAAAATCACTTTTCAATTGAATACGAAAATCAATCAATTAACACGTATGATCAGAGATTCAGCGGAAAAGATTAACCCCAATATTCTTATTGATTACCTAGGTTATGAAAATGATTTTCCCCAAATCAATTTGCACAATTAAGATTCAATTCAATCATTTATGAAAAATCAATCTTTTCTAGGTTTTCAACCAAGAACATATGAAATGACAAGAATGTAAAGAGTTAAGGGTTTAGAGATACTGCACAGTGATTTATCCTGGTTCACTTTCATCCACTTGAAAGCTACATCCAGTCCCCTCTTCAACCAAGAGAGATTCTTCACTATGAGGAATTAGAGTTCTCAAATTACAAACAAATGCCTCTCAAGACTCCCTTCTTGATAGCCTCCAAGAGATACACCACACTCTTGTTTTGCAATCCTATTGACCCTCTAATCTAACCTCTACCCTTTGCTTGTTGATAACTCCACACAACAAGACTTCACTTTGCTTGATTCACAACCACGACTTCTTCTTCAATTTGAATGAACTTGCTTGATGATAATCGACACACCAAGTCTTCTTGTTTGTTGTAGATAGCTTGCCTCTTGCAAAGATTACAACTCAAATGAAAACCATATAACAATCCTATGAATCTCTTTCAATAGCCATGACAATATCACATAAGAGATTCCAAGATTCTTAATCAAAGAATGTAAAAGAGAAAGCTTTGATCTTGTGAAATTGAGAGAAATAGAGTGGCTTGATCTTTGTAAACTTGATATGAAAATTGTTCTAAAAGTGTTCTAATCATTCACAAAGGTTAGGAAAAGGTTTATATGAAATACCCAAACGTTAGGAATCTTAAAAACTGATTTTGAGAAGTGAAAATCGTATTTTAAAAACCAGTTGTACAGGTCTTAATCGATTAGACTGTTGCTTAATCGATTAAGCACTGTAGCTTTGAATATGTTAATCGATTATGATTAGTCTTAATCGATTAAGATAGTTCAAATCACTTGAAAACTTGTTTTCTCAAAACTAAACCTTTTCTTTCAAACCTTTAAGCCACCTATTGATTTTAGGTTAAGTGAAAACTCAAATTATGATATAATCATGACCTTGATAGAGATTCACTACCCTCTAAATAATCTACCCAAACTCATCAAAAATAAAAGACTCAAACTAAAGATATTACAATTAAACACAAACTAAGTCTTCATGAGCTTGTTCTCTCTTCATCATTTGGTTAGTGTTGTTTTCTTGTTGAGCTTGAACTTGATCAACACATTTGTACCTTGTTCAAAACCTTTTGTCATTATCGAAACATTCTCAAGAACTTACAATCTCCCCCTTTTTGAAAATGACAAACATGTTTTGAAGTTGTTTGAAGTTGTTGATACTTGAACCATTTGATCACTTGGTGAGACTCTTGCTCCCCCTCAATAAATGCTTTTGACATTTGAAATCCAATTTATAGAAGCTTGATTCTCCCCCTATCTTCAACAACTTTGCTCAACCTACATAAAAACAACAAGACAACCCTTTCTCCAAACAACCATTTCTCCCCCTTTTGGCATTATCAAAAAGTAATATATACCAATTGAAATATAAAATGCTAAGCCAAAATAAGAGAAATCAATGATCATTTCTTCACAACATTGATACCAATTGAAAAACACAAGTACTAAACTTTGAAATGTGATACCGATTGGCAAGAAATATGACAATGAAATATGATACCAATTGAAAACTAAAAAATCATAATATCACTTAACAAAGTACGATATCAATTGTAAAGAAATATCACAATAACAACAATAGCATGATAATCATCTAATGATCACTGTAACACCCCTAATTTCGTCTTCTGAATAAATATGTTAATATAATTGTTTAGTAAATAAATAACAATTTCATGTTTGATTTTTGGCTTGCATTAAATATTGAAAATAGTTTTGGGTTAGATTTTGCTCATAAATATTGAATTTTGCAACTAAACCCTTTGGAAGAACCTACAAGCAAAAAAATGGAAAGCCTTTTTGAATTAAGAATTAAGTAAACAAAGTTTTAGTGAAAACTGGCCAAAATACTCGAGTGTTTTGCTGAATACTCGAGTATTCTGGGTTTGACAGCTCAAGTTGGTGTGCAATTAAAATATTCAACCATGGAATCTCTGGTGTTGACACGAATACCACCCCCAGCCACGTTCTATGATTCGTGGCGCCTTGCATGCAATCAATTCCATTATCTATTCATCCTTCTAAGAGAAGGATTTGACCAATCCCTCAACTTTTTGGATATAAAACTCAATCTTGAAGTTCAGAAGAGGGGTTAGGGTTCTGAAATTCCAGCTCTGCATTCGTTTTCGTTCTTGAGTTATACATCACAAACCATATATCGTTTCGAAGCTCACATCCAGAGCTTTGAAAAGAATCAAAAATCGTGAGTCAAGGTTGAGTGTATGAGGAGTAATGAGTGCTGCAAGATGGAGCTTCAAATCTGCCAAAACCAGAACTATGTTCAGACCCGTCAACTTCATGGCTTCGATTCTCTCTCATCCTTGAGAGTTAGGTCATGAGTGAGATACCATTGGAAATCTCTTTCAACGAGCTTCGATTTGATACCAAGTTTGTTAGAATTGAGTCCCTGGTTGAAAAGTTATGCTCTTGCGAAGTTAGGTGTTGAAATCTGCCAAACCAAGTGTTCAGATTCAAGGAGCTGACTTTGAGCTTCAATTGTGGTAAGCTCAAGCTTCCTTTTGGTCTGAAACTTATTGGTTTTCAAAGTTCATGTTATAGAGAACATAGTCTAACCAATTTCCCCAATTTTTATGCATGATTCGAATGTCAATTAATGAGGTTTTGAACCCCTGCTGAAATTGTCATGCAAGTTCCGGTTGGAAGTGGTTAGAGCTTTTGGTTGCTGTTCTCTATGGAGCTTTTGTTCAAGCACGACCCTAAGGTATGGGGGAAGCTTACCATTTGCTAGAATGAGAATAAAATGTATTAGAAAGTAGGATGAGCCACCATGAGGCTTAAGGGCATAGCTTTGAATTAGAGAAATGGCATGGAGGCCAATCTAAGACATGCTATATGTTTGAGCAAGTTTGTTATGCTGCATGTGTGTTGTATGAAAGTTATTTTCATGCCAAAAATGATTAGAATGGAATTTGGTATGGCAAGTTGCTTAAAATGTGGTTTTTATGCATAATTGGTGAAATCCTGTTATTCAGTGTTAGATGTTGTTAATTCAGTATTGGAGCATGTATAAAATGTGTAATGTAAGCTAGATTGATCTTTGGTTTGGACTGGAATGGCCTATAATCGAAAACGGTATGTTAAAACTCAAATTTCAGTGTTGTCTGTCTGCAAACACTCGAGTATTATGGGTGATACTCGAGTATTTTGCTAGTTTTGGGAAAATTGATTTTCTGGGAAACTCAAGAACACTCGAGTATTCATGAGGAACACTCGAGTATTCTGGTGAATTTTAAAGGTATTTCTGGAAAACTCAAGAACACTTGAGTATTCATGAGGAACACTCGAGTATTCTGATGAATTTTAAAGATACTTCTGGAAAACTTAAGAACACTCGAGTTTCATGGAGAACACTCGAGTATCTTGATGAAGTTTGAAAGTTTTTCTGGAAAATGTATGAACACTCGAGTTCCGGGAGGAACACTCGAGTATTTTTTTGCAAAACTGAGAAACACTCGAGCCTAGGAGAATCTACTCGAGTATTTTGGGACCAGAGACAGAAAACAACTTTTTCTAACATACCTGATGGAATGTCGATTAAGATCAATTATGCTTGTGGGAAAGGTATCATGTTCCAATAAAAGGATTAGGGAAGTATTAACAACAGTTTAACTCAGTGAAGGAATAATATCGGATGCACATAATAAGATTATTGGTTAATCTTAGTGTATAAATTTGTGTGCATTCATGCATGATGATAAAACGATAAGGTACCACTTGTCATGAAGGGGGTACTCTGGGAGTACCAAATGTACACGATAAGTTTGATGACACATTCTAGGAATGTGGGCAATATTCGAGGAATGTTGTTGATTTCATTCTGGGAACGCGGACGTACATTCGGATTGGGACGTATGATACCAAGCTTGATTATTAATGTTATTCGTTCGGGGAACGTGAAATTGTACTTTAAAAGTACCAAAGGTTGTACGACAAGCTTGATAACACATTTTAAGAATATGGGCAACATTCAAAGAATGTTGTTGAGATTGAGGAGCATGCGTTTTGAAAACGTGCACGTACAATCCGAATGAGACGTTTTGTTTATGAGCCAAACTTGTCGTTACATTGGTAAATTTATTGCATGTTGCACATATAGAGATTAAGGAATAACCTTAAATGGAATGTTGGTATGTATTTATGCATGGTGATGTGTAACATATCATTTGTTCATGTTCGAGGAACATGAGGAGGGTACTCTGGGAGTACCAAGTTGGTTACGACTTGCCTGTAGTCACATTTTGGTAATGTGGCTAGCATTGGTTGCTGTGAACGTTGGATATTCGTCCTGGTGACGAAATGACTATTATAGTCACATTTTGGTAATGTGACCAGCATTGGTTGCTGTGAACGTTGGATATTCGTCTTGGTGACGAAAGGATTATTGTAGTCACATTTTGGTAATGTGGCCAGCATTGGTTGCTGCCAACGTTGGATATTCGTCTTGGTGACGAGATGTGCACATCGATATTAGTATTATGGACCACGTTCCAGGAAAAGTCGTGTGGCTTGCTTGATGACACATTTTGGTAATGTGGGCAGCATAGGAGATGCTGTTACGTCTTGGTGACGTGACGTACACTTTGGTAGTGTCGTTATGGATTATGGTCCGAGCAGGTTCACTATACGTTCGAGGCACGTATACGGGTTGTTTGGATGGTCATGCATGAGAGCATTGATTAGAGAATCTCATGGCTTGAGAAATAGTAAGCAAGCATCTGGACATATCATTAATGGGTTTGATTATCAACTAAATTGGCTTGCTCATAAGCTGTGCATATCACTTGACTATTTTATACACGTGTATATGCATTGGGATCATGATGAATTGCTTACTTGTGCATGTTAGTACTTTGTTCTCATTTGATTATGCGAATGAGTGTAGCTTACCTCCCTGCCCTTAATAGGTGTTGGCCAGGTACCTAGACTTTCTAAGGATCAGTGATCATGAGATAGAGACTCCTTGTGCAACTCTTGAAGGCCCGGCCAAAAAAGATGATTGGACGAAGGACCATTGACTAGCTCTGAACGTCTCCAACTTTTGATAGAAATCGTAACTTTATGATTTGAGAGATGTATCAGAGTAAAACTTAGACTTGACCATTTGATTATATTGGTGGTACTCATAAGGTTTTTATACCTGATTTTATGAATCAATGACCTTCTTTGTGATTTATGAACTCTAAGGAAACATAAATAAACCATTTTAACATAATCCGCTGACTCTGATTTTATCATTTGAGTTCGGTGAGGAAGGAAGTATTGTTAAAGTCAATTTCTTGGGATAATCTTATAACTAAAAGTTATTTTCAAAAGCTATTTCGTGCCATAAGGGTTATCTCAAAATGATTTTTAACATGTTCAGAAATTAATTACTCCTTCCACCGAATTCCCTCTAAATGCATGTTTTAAACTTGAGTACCACATTCAAGGAAAAATTTTCATACTCCGATTTTTCCAATATAGTCAATAAGAAAATAATATTCTTTTTTCTAAACGAGGGACGTTACAATCACTCAATGATACCAATTGAACTTTTAGAAAAGTAATACCAATTGAGAGAACTATAATTGTCAATATCCAACAATATCAATTGTACCAAATTGTAAAACATTCTCTTGAGACTTGAAGAAGCAAATGAATGAATAACACTTGTAAGCCCTTTTTTCTCTTCAATCATACCTACAAAACAATCATGCTTTGCCTTTTGGTATCCAAATGGTTTTGGATCCATTTTTGTTAGTTAAGGGACTCTCACCCTTCTTAACCCAAACAAAATCTCCTTTAGGTATACCATGCACTTTAATATAACACACATTTGAAGTATGTCCATGAGTACCACAACAGAAACATGTTGGTGCATTTGAAAAATCAACTTTAGAAAAATCAACAACATCTCTATGAGAGTTACTCTTAGCATTAGTATAACCCAAACCAAACTTGTTTGAATTTCCTTTTTGAAAATTTAACAAAGTGCGCAATCTAATATCACCACTTGTGAAACTTGCAAGCTTATTTTTCAAATTAGTATTTTCATCTTTAAGCAACTTGCAATTCTCACAATCAACCACAATATTCAATCTACTAGCACAATCACAAGAAGAACTAGCATATATAAGATCAAGGGTTTCGTTTTCAAGATTAAGCTCATCAACTTGTTTTTGAAGTTCTAAAATCTCTTGTTGATGTTTCAAAATGAGCTTCTTTCTTTCAATGTTTTTCAAAGCTAGTTTTTCAAGTTGTTCATGCATTTCTTCATAAGCATTATATAACAATTCATATTTAGAAGAAATTTCAGATTTAGTATGACTTACATCGCTTTCCTCGCTTTGTTCACTTGATTCATAATTTGAACTTTCCTCTTCATCTACTAGAGTTATCAAGTTAAGAGTAGCGACTTCATCATCATCCGAAGAACTACTTGATGTGCTTTTCTTCTCTTCTTCATCATCCCAAACTATATATGCCCTTTTGTGTTTAGAATTTTTCTTTTCTTTCTCCTTCTTCTTGAGATACCTAGAGCATGAATACTTGAGATGACCGGGTTTTCCACATTCATGGAAAACTACTCCTTCTTTTGATGTCTTGGTCTTGTAGTGTGGGGAATTCTTCTCTTTACCTTTGTCTTTGTTCAACCTTCCTTTTCTCCTTAGAAACTTGTTAAACTTCCTTAGTAAAAGTTTCATTTCTTTTTCATCAACATCCGAATCGGAATCTACACTATCATCATCATCGGAACTCTCTTTCTTTTTGTATGATCTATTAACTTTAAGAGCAAGACCCTTTCTTCCTTTGTTCTTATCTGACTCTTCATGCATATTCAAATGTCCAAGCTCCATTTCATGTTCTTGAAGCTTTCCGAAAAGTGTTGCAAGATCCATAGCATCCAAATTCTTAGATTCAACAATAGCTCTCACTTTTGGTTGCCAATTCCTGTCCAAACATCTCAACACTTTGTTAGAAAGTTCACCTTGTAAGAAAGTCTTACCAAGAGCAAGTAAATGGTTAATAATATGAGTAAAACGTTTTTGCATATCATTAATAGATTCATTTGGAAGCATTTGAAACAATTCATACTCACGCATCAAAACATTTAACCTAGCTCTTCTAACTTCACTAGTTCCTTCATGAGTCACTTGAAGAGTGTCCCACATTTCCTTAGCACTAGTACATTGTGAAACTCTAAAGAATTCATCATAAGATAAAGCGGAGGTGATGATATTTTTTGCTTTAAAATCATATTGAACTTTCTTTCTATCATCATCTTTCCACTTATCTTCGGGGGTTAATTGTGCTACACCATCAACTAAACTAGAGGGAATATGAGGACCTTTTTCAATCGCTTTCCAAATATCAATATCTATTGCTTGGATAAAAATTTTCATTCTAACTTTCCAATAAGCGTATCCCTCACCATTAAAGAGTGGAGGACGACTTATCGAAGCACCTTCACCACCAAAGCGATTCATGGAACCCATTGCGGTTACTTAAAGGATCTTTACGAAAAAGCTCTTATGCTCGTGTCTTTCGACCGAGCTCTGATACCAATTGAGGAAACCGCAATTGGTGGGTGAAACAACTAAGGAACCCTAGGAGAACACCTAGAAGGGGGGGGGTTGAATAGGTGTTTAATAAACCTTGAAAGATTTTCGAAAGAAACAAATCGAAATAATCAAAACGAATGATTTTTCCAGAAAGCTCAGCTCTTAACCGATTAAACTGTAACTTAATCGATTAAGATCAGAAAGTACACAAACCCTTAATCGATTAAGCACCGATTAAGCACAGATTAAAACTGAAAAATCACTTTTCAATTGAATACGAAAATCAATCAATTAACACGTATGATCAGAGATTCAGCGGAAAAGATTAACCCCAATATTCTTATTGATTACCTAGGTTATGATAATGATTTTCCCCAAATCAATTTTCCCAATTAAGATTCAATTCAATCATTTATGAAAAATCAATCTTTTCTAGGTTTTCAACCAAGAACATACGAAATGACAAGAATGTAAAGAGTTAAGGGTTTAGAGATACTGCACAGTGATTTATCCTGGTTCACTTTCATCCACTTGAAAGCTACATCCAGTCCCCTCTTCAACCAAGAGAGATTCTTCACTATGAGGAATTAGAGTTCTCAAATTACAAACAAATGCCTCTCAAGACTCCCTTCTTGATAGCCTCTAAGAGATACACCACACTCTTGTTTTGCAATCCTATTGACCCTCTAATCTAACCTCTACCCTTTGCTTGTTGATAACTCCACACAACAAGACTTCACTTTGCTTGATTCACAACCACGACTTCTTCTTCAATTTGAATGAACTTGCTTGATGATAATCGACACACCAAGTCTTCTTGTTTGTTGTAGATAGCTTGCCTCTTGCAAAGATTACAACTCAAATGAAAACCATATAACAATCCTATGAATCTCTTTCAATAGCTATGACAATATCACATAAGAGATTCCAAGATTCTTAATCAAAGAATGTAAAAGAGAAAGCTTTGATCTTGTGAAATTGAGAGAGAATAGAGTGGCTTGATCTTTGTAAACTTGATATGAAAATTGTTCTAAAAGTGTTCTAATCATTCACAAAGGTTAGGAAAAGGTTTATATGAAATACCCAAAAGTTAGGAAACTTAAAAACTGATTTTGAGAAGTGAAAATCGTATTTTAAAAACCAGTTGTACAGGTCTTAATCGATTAGACTGTTGCTTAATCGATTAAGCACTATAGCTTTGAATATGTTAATCGATTATGATTAGTCTTAATCGATTAAGATAGTTCAAATCACTTGAAAACTTGTTTTCTCAAAACTAAACCTTTTCTTTCAAACCTTTAAGCCATCTATTGATTTTAGGTTAAGTGAAAACTCAAATTATGATATAATCATGACCTTGATAGAGATTCACTACCCTCTAAATAATCTACCCAAACTCATCAAAAATAAAAGACTCAAACTAAAGATATTATATTTAAACACAAACTAAGTCTTCATGAGCTTGTTCTCTCTTCATCATTTGTTGAGTGTTGTTTGCTTGTTGAGCTTGAACTTGATCAACACATTTGTACCTTGTTCAAAACCTTTTGTCATTATCAAAACATTCTCAATGGAACTTACAATAGGGAGAACAGATTTAGGGCCAATGCTGATGAAATCTTTTTGACATTGCTATGGCCTGGTCGTACTTGGACTGAAGGCCACAAAAACACTAGCCTTATGACCACCCAATCCCGAGTGCTGCATTACATTATATCTCACCAAATAGTGCCTCAGACCTCTGCCAATTATGCACATGCCACAAATGATGAGCTTAGATATTTGGATGACATTTTAAATAATGAAATTAATTAGTAAATTGGTGCTCCATCATTCTTCCGCGCATGTTGCTAGCCGCAAAATCCCAGCCACCTAAGAAGCTTCCCTATCCCATGCATGTCACCCGTCTTCTCCAACACTTCAATATACCCATTTCCCCCGATGAAGAGACAAAAACCTTAAGTGCAAATGTGAACTGTCTGTCGGATAGGGTGCTGAAACTTTAGAAAATGGAATTCTATGCTCCAAGAGGAGAATACTTATGGAAGTCGGATGTTCAGGAGCTTCGGCGTGGTGTCAACGCCGCTGCTGAGAATGCAGCTGCCCGGCAAGGGATTGATGTGGATCAGTTGGAGGCTGAAGCTGCTGGTTTTGATGGTGTTGGAGGTGATCCTCCGGTTGAGGATGATATTGATTTTGACAACTTGGAGGTTCCTGACTCGGGTTGGCATGACAATGTCATCACTCGATTGGATGTGTTGGACGGAAGGATGGATTCTTTTGATGCTTCTTTGGCTGCTCACTGTAACACCCCAAATTTTTAATTCCTGATTAATGAAGATTAATTATAAAGGTTTATTTGTGATTAATTATTTTTGTGAAATCCTTGATTATGAAGTCATTTATTATGCATAAAAATATTAGATAATTTCTAATATGTGAAGATAGTGTTTTTGCTCATCAGTCCCTGTTTTGGGACCTAGAAATAATTTTAGAAAGGTTTTGGAGGGAAAGAAAATAAAATAAATATTTTTGAAAAACTGGCCAAAATACTCGAGTACTTCTGTGAATACTCGACTATTCTGATCAGAGTTGCACTCGTGAGTGCGTTGGCTGAGTCACCAACTCAGAAACCTCACGAGTTGACACGTTATCGACTCAGGGACACGACCATGGCTTCGTGTCGACTTGCATGAGCGATGGATCCGAGTATATTAACTCATGGTGTTGAAGAATCAAGCCATTTTGGCCAATTTGTTCTGGAATTCGAAGTTAGGGTTCTTGATTTCTCTGGTTCGATTCTCCTTCCTTGAGTAGAGTTAGGTCACAAATCATACACCAATACGAAGCTCACATCCAGATCTTTGTATAGACACCAAAATTGTGAGCTGAGAGTTTGAGTGTTGGAAGAATCGAAGCTCGAAAGTGGGGATTGTTTGCTGTCAACTGGTTCTTGGAGCTCACTTTGATCCTCAATTGTGGTAAGCTCATGAACCCTCTTGACTCCAATTTGGTTTTAATCTCTCGTGCATGTTGCAGAGAGTAGATTCTAACCTTTTTCCCCAATTTTTGTGCACGATTACTCCCTCAAACAATGTGGTTTTTGGACTCTGCTCACACTGTTCTGCATTTTGGTGGGTGAAGTGATTTGAGCTGGTGTTGGTGGCTGTTGTGTGGCTGCTGCTGTTCTTTGGTGTTTTTGAGTTTGTCAAAGTGTTGTCTAAGGTATGGGAGAAGTCATTCATATTGCTAGGATTATAGATTGTGAATTTTGATTTGTGTATGCTATGTGAATTGGACCAAGACATGCTTGCTGGACTTGGAGGTTCAGACAATCACTTGGTCCCTTGTTTTATAACATGAATACTGCCTGAAGTGAATTGATGATATTAAACTAATGGAATTTATGAGTTTGGTTAAGTTATAATTGATTAAAGTGGTAAAACATGACCATGAGAATGTAGGTTTTTGGTAAGCCAAGTTATGAGCACTAAACAAGTATGGAGCAAGTCCTATATGTTGTATGTAAGTTGTGTCAAGGTTGTTTGCATGCTAAAATTGCTTAGAACTGAATTTGTCATGTTGGGTTGTTGAAAAGTGATTTTATGCATAAATGGAAGCATATTGGGATTCTCTGTGAATTGCTGTGATCTCTGTGTTGAGGCAAGTTTTAATTATGTAGATAAAGTTCATTTGACCATTGGATTGAGTTAGAATTACTCAGAATTGGATTTGGCATGTCAAGTTGTTGGAAATATGGTTTTTATGCATAATTATTGGATTCTCTGTCAAATCTGTGTTTTGATATGAAATAAGTGTTGTAACATGTTTAAATAATGTTATGACAACTCTGTGGATCCCTGGAATGGACTGGAAATAAGTAGAAACGAATTTGGTGTGTTAAAACCAAGTTTCAGTGTTTTCTGCTATAAAACACTCGAGTAAAAGACAGAATACTCGAGTAAAATGTTTTCAAAACAATGTAAACTGAGCAAGAACACTCGAGTATTTTGTCTGGTACTCGAGTACCAAGCATGACCTGAGGACAAGTTTAGGTCAAACACTCGAGTCATTCAAGGTCACTCGAGTATTCTGGAAATGTCCAAGAACACTCGAGTAAACCATGAACTACTCGAGTAAATTGTTGAATTGGAAACCCAAATCCTCAGAAAGTCATGAACACTCGAGTAATCTTAAGGACACTCGAGTAATCTGGAAAAGTTGAAGAACACTCGAGTGTAATGAAGTTTACTCGAGTAAATTGTTCAGAACCTGCAAACACCATTTTCAATTCTAACTTAATAAATTAAGGAATTATTAATAATAGTCCAAGGGATCAATACTTAGAGATATTGATTAATACAAATAGATCGTTTGGCGATGGTCCTTTTTGATAAAGAAAATAAGCCTAGGTGGCCTGTAAAGTATTAATCAACTTCCCTTAAGTCTAAAGGATAAATTGCATTCATTCTAGAATTAGGATTGAGAACTAGACTCATTCATCAAGTTATTCACTTAGAAGGGAAACTTGTAATTGAAATATGTTTGAGTATTATAATTGCATTAGATGCTTGTCTAGTAATATATGTGATGGTTGAAGATTGCATAAGGGGCATGAACAAATAGTTGAGTCTGACCTCTAGATAAGTTGATTCATACAGTATAAGAGATGGAGTAATCATCATGTCCCCTCTAGATTAAAGATGATCATGTCTACTTTGAAGATATAAAGTGTGATTAGTAGTTCATGATCTGGGTAAGATATTGATAAAGGATTTAATAAGCATGATCATATCAACTGGGTAATCAATGTCCTAGAACATAAGAAGTTAATGGCTTATAGGACATAAGAGAGAAATTATTACCTCATGATGATAAGTGGAGTAAGTCTAATACCTTGGAACATAAATAGACAATGACTTAAGGAGTATTAACGATACTGTAAGAGTGGTGACGCTTGTTGATTATGAGGATTCAATCCAAATGCGTTAGGGCTTGTTGCTCCGATTCGGATAATGAGCTTTGGATAAGTGGGATCACCCTGATTTCCATATGTTATGGACTATCTCCTGCAAGAAGTCGTTGTGCTTAAAGGATTCCGTATAGTACGGTGTGGCCGCTATACGAAGACATGTGGAACGGTGTGGCCGCCATATGTGGGGTAAGTGTTATGGGATTCCATATAGTACGGTGTGACCGCTATACGAAGACATGTGGAACGGTGTGGCCGCCATATGTATGTAATTCCGTATAGTACGGTGTGGCCGCTATACGAAGACATGTGGAACGGTGTGGCCGCCATATGTATGTGATTCCATATAGTACGGTGTGGCCGCCATGTGTACGATGTGATGATTAATATATGTGTGATGCATCTCATGCATGGTGTACAGGGAATCGTTCAGTGAGGTGCATGCGGGATTGGAAACCATGTAGTACGGTGTGGCCGCTACATGAGACGGTTGGAACGGTGTGGCCGCCACCGTAGAAATGAAAAGGACCTAGAACTATTGGTGGACAATGGTTCAGGGATCATCCCCTTGTATCATTTTAGGATCGTGGTCGATGGGGTTCCAGTATAGAACGGTGTGGCCGCTATACAGGTTGTGGAAACATCGAGCGCACGATTGCCTATCCCAGAGTGTTGTTTTCTGGAAGAGTTGATTATGGAGAAATGATTTGAGAGACGTGCATGCATGGCATAAGAAATTAATGGTTCTAGCCAATGTTGTTTAATAAGACTCTTGGGCATGTATCTATTATGTTGAAATGATATCTGTAATGTTTGTGTTTGACCAATCATATAATCTGCTTAGGCGATATGACAAGTGACTTACTCCCATCTACCATCTTTGTGGTGGTAGGTTCTTTCAGAGGACAGAATTGAAGTCACTCCGGTAGGAGTGGAAGTGTCTAGAAGAAGCAGTCAGGATGATGTCTCGTCATCCAAATCCTTTTGCAGAAGGATAGAGTTGTGAAGACCAATGCTCTGGGTGTAAAAAGGGGTTTTTGGGAGTTTGTATTATATAAGTATTTTACACTCAGAATAATTTGTAAAAGAAATATTACTCTATGAAAAAAAATACATTCTGGTTTTCACACTCCTTATAGAAAAAGTTTTTGTTAACTCGTATTTTTTCAATGGGCTTGAATTTGGGATGTTGCACTCACCGGGATGAGTTTGCTCGTTTTGAGACTCAAATGGGTATTGAGTCCACTATGCTGCATTCTCGGATGGAGCAAAGGTTTGATGAGTTTTCGGCAAGATTAGAGACCCGGTTTGACCAACAGTCTGCACAATTTTCGGCGATGATGGCCGAGTTTCGTCGCTTTTATCAGCCGCCATCCAATGATCCTCCGCCTCCGATGTTTTGATGACTGCTGCCATACTTCTCTGTTTTTTTTTTCAGTTTTTCAGTTTATCAGCTTTGTTTTATGTCAATTGTAGTTGGACTTTGCTATTTTTAGTTGTATTTTCTTTTGGAGTTAGTGGATGAAAATTGAACAATTTAATTTTATCATGGCTGCCCTCATATTTCTGAAATATTGTTGGCTATTATTGTTTTACTGCTCTCCATTTTATTTTAAGCCACATTTTCAGGGGGAGTCTCTATTTTTGATTTCAGCATACTATTTATGGGATTTTATTGCTACTTTTACTCTCCTACTTACTATTTACTTTTTTTTTGCTCATGACAAAAAGGGGGAGAAAAATACACTTGAATTACAATTATCATTATCATTATTATTGCTTCTATTAGTTTGTTGTTGACAATAAAAACAGGTTATTATGTGGGTTCACACTTTGAGGGGGAGTTTCCTCAAGTTTGGACTTGGACAAATCTCAACAAAAAAGGGACATCAAGTGAAGAGTTTTGTCATCATCAAAAAGGGGGAGATTGTAAACTCAAGAGTTTTGATGATGGCAAAATGTATCAAGTATTGAAGCATGCACATAGTAGTAATTCCAAGTGTATTAGGCCCTTTTCTCTCAATTGTATTGTAAATTGTAATTAATCTTTTATGTTTGAGAGTGGGTAGAATTAGTTAATCTCTTCAAAAGGGTAAAATAATTTTATATGATTATTAGGTTGAGATTAGCTTTGATTTTTACTTGAGAAGAAAAGAAAACAAAAATGAAAAATGAATTTTTCCAAACTCTGGTAAAAATACTCGAGTAGTCTGAAAGACTCGAGTATTCTACTCGAGTATTTTGGGAGACTCGAGTATTTCTCACTTAGCCAAAAATTTAGCCGTTGGTTTTGTACGTGCAACGGATATTTTCCAGCCTGGCCAAAAATACTCGAGTATTGGCTAAAAAGACTCGAGTATTCTTGCTCAGTCAGCAAAAATAGAGCTGTTGCAAGAGCTCCATGGACTTATCTTTTTCCTCTATAAGTTGCACACACTATTTGGCATGTACAATACACAACAAGCATACTTTAATTCTCTTCTCTCAAGTGCTAATCACTCAAACTCAACTTAGCTCTCATATTGTTATTTTCTCTTAGGTTGAGTTTTGATCTCAATTAGTATTGAGCTGTGCTTAATTAGTGCAAATTCATTCTGAAATTTGCTTGTACAAACTCATATTGCTTGTTGCCATTAAGCCTTGGAAGGAGTCCAAGCTAATCCAAGTGGGTCTTGGATTATTGAAGACTTGGGAGTTCTCAAGCAAAAGACTAAGAAGGTTTCTTAGCTTGGTGAGGCTCTTGAAAGGATTCAAGGAGCTTAAGAAGTGTTTCTTCATCACCAAAATCAAATTGGGGTAGAAAATCAAGAATTTGGTACATTCTTGAAGGGGTTAGGTTGAGTGAGGCATCTCAATTAATTCCTTGTAATTTTACAACAATTTGATTAGAGCACAATCTCCTAAGTGATTAGGAGGACTGGATGTAGCTCATTTAGGAGTGAACCAGGATAAAATTTGGTTGTGTTGTGTTCTCTTTCTTTCTCTTTATATTGCTCAACCAAAACAAATATTTTCATAAGAAAAGATTTAATTGAATTGGGTAGTAATTAAGTTGTGTTTAAGTGTTTAATCATTGCTCTAAATTCCTACTTCTTCCGCTGTTCTCTGCCTGATTTTATTATTGTGATTAAGGTGCACAAACTGATTTTTCAGATCTATTATTTTTACATATTTGCACGAAATACTCGAGTAGTTCTTTTGAGACTCGAGTAGTTCTTCCCAGAATACTCGAGTAATACTCGAGTAGTTCGTGAGTTTTCCAGAAAATTCAGTCTTGTTCATTCTTTCTCAATTCCATCCGAATTATTTGGTACTGTTGCTTTAAATTACTATTCACCCCCCTCTAGTAATTGCTAAGCCCGCTTGTTGGTTTCCAACAATCACGGGTTAATCGATTAACCCTTGTTAAAATCATGTTAATCGATTAAGTCATCAGGTTAATCGATTAAGACCTGATTCAAAAACTATTAATCGATTATCCAACCCTGTTAATCGATTAAGCACTGTAAAAACACTTCTAAAAACTTGTTTTCTCAAATCTAAACCTTTTCTTTCAAAACTCTAAGCCACCTATTGATTTAGGTTAAGTGAATACTCAAAATATAATATCATGCACTTGATAGAGATTCACTACCCTCTAATAAACTCTACCCAAACTCATCAAACTCTAAGACTCAAAATAAAGATATTACAATATACACAAATTGAATCTTAATGAGCTTGCTCTCTCTTCATCATTTTTGATTGTTGATCTTGTTGAACTTTGGTGAGCTTCTTCATAACTTGAACTTGATCAAAACATTTGTCATTATCAAAACCATCACACTGGATCTAACATGAAATGATTTGTTAAGTTTAATTACATTCTTAGATGCATTCTTGATTTTCATGGAGAAAATAAGTTTATTGAATAGGTTAGGTGTTGATTTGGGTTGTTTAGAGTTTATAATCTTAGTATGAATCCATGATGAATATTCGGCCATGATGAAGGAAGTGGGCATATGATTTGATTGTGTGAGAATGAATTGTGTTTAAATGCCAAACATGAATCTTGACGACTTGAACGTGTATATTTGTGATTCTTAGCCTATTTGCCTTTGATTCAATTCGGCCAAAGAGTATAAATATACCTAGGAAGTTTTGTCTCATAAAAATTGAATTTTGCATGATGACTCTTGATTTTGTTTGAGTGACTTAGAGTGTTTGAATTTGTGTTCTTGATTTGTTTAGTCAATTCGGTTTTGCATATACTAGGGAAAACTCTTATTTGATGACATGCTCATTTGCCATGTGAATGTGTTCTAATGATTTGAGCTAGCTTGGACTTATTTTGATATTGTGATGCATTTTAGGACTAGTTGATGAATTAGGATTCTTACTTGAAAAAGGGAATGAAATGATTTTGGTTTTATAAAATCAAAGTTGTGTTTGAGTACTTTTCATGAATCGTAATGAATCAAGTGTTTAAATTTGTAATTCTTAGCTTAATTGTCCTAGATCAATTCGGTTATGTATGTGAGGATGCCTAAATGAATTTGTTTCATGAAAACAAAGTTGTATTTGAAGGCTTTGAATAAATGGTGTTGATTTAAGTGTTTGAAGTTGTAAGTCTAGCCTAATTGCCCTTGGTTTAATTCAGCCAAGTGTAGTGAATGTAGTTAGGAAGTCTTGTTTTATGAAAATGAATTTGTATGATAATGTTCTAAGTTGATTGAATGATTTAAAAATGTTTAAACTTGTAATATTGGCTTATTTTGCTTTGTTAAATTCGGTTCCTTTAGGTTTGATTAGGTGTGCATGAAGAGTTAATTGTTTTAAAGCGGTTATGTGTTGAGTATGTGATTAGGTGTGAGCCCAAGTGATCTTGAATTAGCTTGGCTTTGTCTTGGTGCTTTAGTGCGTTTTTGATTCGGTTAAGGAATTAAGACCTTTATTTGAAAAAGAGTTTGCATAAAAAGTATTTGCACATGTTTGTTGAGCTCAATATTTTGTCACTGTTTCAATAAGGTTATTTTAGATGCCTCTGAATTTTTATATAATTTTTGAAATTGGTTTACTAATTTTCCAAGAATTGTTTTTGAGAAAAACTATTTTGGAAAAATGAATTTTTCGAGTCAAATACAAACTGAATTTTTGAACTTAAACTACTCCGATGAACTTGAAATTTTTATATTAAGGTCTTACACATATAAGGATGCTCTCTGCAAAATTTGAAGTTGTTTGGAGTTGGTTTGATATTTTATTTAATATAAAACAGTGTGAAATTTCAATTCAGAATTTCCGGAGTTTCAGGGAGATTTAATTAAAAAAGTATTACTTCCACAACTCCAAATAATCTGAAAATTTTATGATATGTTCCTATCTATGCGAGAATGTTTTATACCAAATTTCGTGGAAAATGAAGTTGATTTGCTATTTTAAATAAATATGAAATTGTCTCTGTTTGCAATAGTCCAGAATTATTTTTTTAGACAAAATTGAATAGAAAATTAGGTTCTGGATACTGAAACGATTTGAAAATTTATATGAACTATTTTAATATATGTTTAAGAGTATTACAAAATTTGGGACTGAAATGAGTTGATTTGATTTAGATTTGGAATTTTATTTTCTTGCATTTCCCGTATTCGATTTAAGGCGTGTTCGACGTTTTGATGGATGTGAAGCCCTGTGTGTGTGATGCTTCGTTGGATTTTATTTTGATAATGATGTGTGAATATTACTAAATGAATGAAGGAAATTGGTTTATGTTTTATAAAGTAAAGTAAAGTGTTTGTTTTGTTTTCAAGGGTTATGTGCTAAGAGTTCAATTGACGACTTGCTCCTAAAAGTACAAGTGGTTTTGAATTGTTTGATTTTAATTCATTTCTGGATATTGGAACTTTTCATGGCTGTCCAAGTTTTATTTAAAGTAATATGATTTAAAACAAATTGTTTTGGAAGTATTTATGTTTATTTAAAAAGTCTTGTGAGTTAACGTACGAATTTACGATGAATTGGAGGAGATGTATTTGTGCTAACCCAATTCCTCGATGACTATCTTTAAACCCCCGTCATCGATGGACACGCTTCAATAAAACTTAATAAGAAAAGTGTACAAAAGATTCAAGTATAGTCCTCGATAAGTGAAATGCGAAATATGAAAGTATGTGATATTAAAGAGAGCATTCGGGCAAAAAGAAAGATTAGAACTATGACTAAATAAAGTAAGAATTGGGAATTGTGACTGGAATTGGCAAGTTCGATAAAGAAAGGATGACAAAGATAAATGTTGATAATGATTAACGGTGATAATGGAGATAATAAAGGAGAATGACGAATTATGAATGTGTACTTGATGTGCTGATATTTATTTGTTTATCTTAATATGTTTGCTTGCTGTAATTCTACACCGTCGGCTTTCCGCCCGGAAACGCTGACTCTCTCTCTGTTTCTCTTTTGTTTTGGTGTTTCTTTTGGTCTTGTGACAGACCAATAGATGGTGGACTTGGTCAAGTTTACTTTTGAGATTTACCACGACGGTAACTGGGAGTTGGATCGCCAAGGCTGGAAGTGGACAGGTGGCTTAGAGGTGATCATCAAGGATCCAGGACATACGCTCAAAGGAGATTCTTCTGACACTCCCGAATGTCGTTTCTCGTTAGTGGATCTTCGGACTGGAGGGCCGGCAGACTATCATGGCGGCTACCCGTTACCACTGCCTGCACGCATTGACCCTGGAGCTGAATAGGTGGATGTCTACGAGGACTTGGACCCTGTGGAGCCTCTTGAGGATGAGTTAGAGGCTGTGCCCCAGAGTGACCCAGATGAGGTTGAAGAGGACCCCAGCGAGGGCTCGACCCCAGCCGAGTTTTCTGATGCCGATGTTTGGGAGTATGACCCGGAAGAAGCACCTACTGCAGCGCCCAGTGATGAGGACCAGTAATTAGTTCATTTTTAAAATTATGTATCATGAGTCATGTATGTCATTGGACTTTAATAATTCTGATGGATACCATGTAACTCTTGTATTTGTAATAATGTTTTCTGGACTGGACAATTGAACTAATAGGATGATGATTTAATAAGGGATTTCAAAGCGTGGTGTTGGTAACATCTCAATTTGGAAACCCGATGGATGACGTGGAACATGATTGTATAATTTTATAACAAAATGTTTTTGAAAAGGAAACATATTTGCAAAAAAGGACTCATGTCCATGTCATCAGTAGAAAAAAAATTGACCCATATTTTTATGAATTAGAAGTTTCTAAATCGGGGTGTTACACCTATCACCTCTGTTCTTCCTCTTTCCCTCTACTCTGTCCTCTGCTCCTCGTACACACCAATAATGTCCCCTTTAAGGTAACTCATGAGATAAACCCCTTTCTATGAGTCAGGGACCAAAGACTCCTTTTTAGTGTAAGTGAGTGAATTACTTCTCCCTTAAGGTCCTAATGATCCGATGCTCCCCTAATCCTTATCACAAGGCTCGCTCTCCCAACTATCCACTCATAGCCAACCAAGCCACTTCCGCCTAGCAAGCTCCCAAACATTTCCCTTTGACCTGTCACCATCATCCTTGGTAACCGATTTTTTTTTTTAAAAAATGTATTTAATAAGCTTCCTTCAGAAGCATCCTTTCCTTGGCCCATTTTTAATTGTAATTTAATATTGGGCTTGTGACCCAAATGCATAATTTTCCAAGGGGATCCAAACAGGATGTTATTTTGAATGCAACATTTATACTCATGATTATTTTACTCATACTCAAAAGATAATGGGTATTAATTAGGCATGGCAAAAAAAACCAGAACCGCGGGCACCCGCCCGAACCCGATCCGCCATTAGCGGGGAAGAACCGTTCTAATCGGGTATCGGGGCGGGGGTGGGGAAAACCTGCTTTTTCAATCACGGGGCGGGGGCGGGTGTGGTAATTCTACTATCCGCCCCGCACCCGCCCCCGAAACCGACCCGCTCACACTATATATGTATATTATATTATATATTATATATAATTTATAATAATAGTAATAAAAAAACTATTAAAAATAATGTTTTGACTCTTAATAAAAATCACTTGTGGAAAATACTTTTAGAAAAGCTGTTTTTAAAAGAAAAAGTTGGTATATTATAAAAGAAAAGCTCTTTTAGAAAAGTTGTTTTTAAAAGAAAAGCGGGGGCGGGTGCGGTGCAGTTTTACCCGACCCCCGACGGGGACGGGGGCGGGTGGACTTTTATGATACCCGGCGGGGGTGGGGGCGGGGGCGGAGGCAATTTTTTGAGACGGGGGCGGGTGTGGGAAGTGCATAATCCGCCCCCGCACCGCCCCGTTGCCATGCCTAGTATTAATAGTTGTTTTTGAAAATGTTTTTCATTCAAAACATGGTTTACTATTAAAAAACCAATATTTTAGGGGAGAAAAAAATCTTTAATAAAAAATGGAAGATAATTTCAAATAAAACATCCAGATTAAAGAATATAGTTTTTATGAAAATAAAAAAGATAAAATTGTGGGTGTTATATTTCTAATTTAATCATTTTCTTATAGGAGTTTATTATTAGTGGTGTTGGTGAGTCTTTTCAATATCTTACTCACTTAGTGAAGATGTTGAGTATAAGATGCGAGAAACCAGATTTGTGAAGCGGCGTGACATAAAATGTGAACAATGCTGGATTGGTATCTACACAATTTTCTTCTTTTCCCTATAAAAAAATTGCCTACTAAAAAAACGAAATAGTATAAAACAAGTATAAGAATAAGAGGATTGGTTTTTACTAACACCCGTAAAACCTTACTCAAAAAACGAAATAGTATAAAACAATTATAAGAATAAGAGGATTGGTTTTTACTAACACCCGTAAAACCTTACTCACACCCATCAATAAAAATAGTCATATAATACATCCATATTTTTTTTCTTTCCATATTTGGATAAGATGATAATAAAATTTTCTATTTATTATGTATTCTCTCCGTTTAACAATGGAAGTGTTTTTGATAATTTTTTTGTTTTTGGATAGCTCAAAAAGTATGCAACATTAATTATGTCTTTTACTATTTTATTCCTAATTATTATAGAGAAATAATGTGCGAGAAATTAATTTTAAAGAGGTAGTAAATGGTAAAAAATATCAAAATTCAAGACAAAAATACATATTAATTACTCCTTCTTTCCCTATATCTTGGTAAAAAATGAAAAGTCAAATAAAATGACAATTTATACAATTAATTAATTACAAATATATACTATACATATTTGCATCATTGTTTTATTTGATTATTAATAAATCATATATTTTTTTCTAATAACTTTGTGATGTCCTAGACGGTGAGGTCCTCCAAGGGTTAGGGAAGAAGACCTTCAAAGGAGCCTCTGTCTAGGGTTTCTGTGTGATGTTTGGTGGGAGTCCTCAAATGGCTAAAGAGAGAGCCAAGAAGCAACCTTAATCACTGGTGTGTGAGGATGACAATTAGGGTTAGAGGACGTACCTGAGCCCCATGTAGTACGGAGCTACTTATAGGGGGGAGCTGGTTGCCCTAATGGGCCTGCTTGAGGCCCAAGTAGGGCCAGCCTGTACTGAGCTATGAGTGGATGAGCTGTCCTTTTGGATAAGGTGAGACACATCATCCTATCCTTGGTGTCGGACTCTGGGAGGTATCGGACTCTGGGATGTGTCGGACAGGGAAGTCGGACCTGGGTAGGAGTATGAGGTCGGCCCGTATCTGGTATCTGTTCGGCCGTTGAGCCTTGAGCTCGGCCCAACACACAGAGGGCTTCTTATAGGGCCGTGAGGCCTTGAGCGAGGGTTCTGAGGACCTCGGCTAGGCCGAGTCCACCACATAAGCCCCCCAGCTCGGTCAAGGCTATCTGAGCCTTGTTCCGAGGTCTTGGTTTAGGTCCTTTTCCCAAGTCCACCGCATAAGAGCCGAGTCCACCACATAAGCCCCCCAGCTCGGTCAAGGCTATCTGAGCCTTGTTCCGAGGTTCTAGGGAGTTCGAACGATGAGCTGCCAAGAGCTGGATCCAGCTGTCTCTGACGTTTTTTGACTGTGACAGGGCAGGTTTGAAAACTGTCCTTTCTCCTGCTCCGAAGTGACGCTTGCTTTTTCCGGGTCTGACACGTGTCAGGGATCGTGCCTAACGAAGCGTCGCCATTACTGCGACGTTGCGCGAGGTCCTTGATTCCAGCTATTGTGCGCCACGTGTCCCGATATGTGTGGCTGCATGATGGGCTGAGTCACTTGGGCCAGGCCCAAACTTCAAAATTGAGGGGGAAAACGGTTTCTCTTCCCCCCTCTATCACACGAAATCGCTTCTCCTTCTCTCTCTACCAATCATTCTCTCTTCCGAAAAAACCTTCCTTCTCTCTCCACAGAAACCTTCCTTCTCTCTCCACAACAACTTTCCCTCTCTCTCAACAGAAACCTTCTCATCGAACCCCACTCCTCTTCTCTACTCATCGCCTTCTTCTTCTTCAGCCGTGACTCCTTCTCACTTTGCAAGTCTCCAATTTCCTTCGCTCCTATTCTAGTTAAGGTATTGTACTTGCTTCTTCTCTTTCATTGCTGTTTCCTTCTTCTCCCTAGCTTTTTCTTTTTTCTGTATTGGCTTTCGAGGGAGGGATTAAGAACTTTTGGGTTTCCTGTTTTTGTTTTGCTTTATGGTGTGTATGGCGAGGTTTGATATTTTTCGTTTTTATTTCTGTGTTTTTTCTGGGTTTAGGGGTTTTGATTCTGGGGTTTGTTCTTGGGGTTTTGACAGTCTTTGGGCTGAGAATGTTTTAGGATATTTGGAGAGTTTTTGATTCTTGTTCTTTGTTTTCATTTTTCAGAAAACCAAAGGAGTAGATTGGGTTCAGTATGAGTAGGGAATGGTTTAGGAAATGGGCTGGGGTAGTCTCCCTGTCATCTAGCAGTAGTGAGGAGGAGGACGGCTCTTCCTCCTCGTCCTGTTCCTCCACGGAGGTAGACGAGGCGCTCCGTCGCCAAAGGGAATATAGGCAGAAATATGAGAGACGGGTTCTGGAGGTTGATCCCGTTGAGGTAATCTATCATCGGGATTGGGAGGAGAAGAGAGAGTGGATACGGCAGTACGCCTGGGCCGAGTTTGTTGACGGTAGGGAGCGTGCCGACTTTGAGAGGATGGAGAAAGAGGGGATGTACGCACGGGGGGTACCTGTGGTAGAGGGGAGATGCTCGCCCCTCGGAACAACTTCGAGGGGGTTTTCTGGGGGGTTATTTTTTGTAACCCGTAAGACTAACACCGAGCTTCCCTGTTCTTCCACAGGTACCATGCCACCCATAAAGTGCGTCAGTCAACCTGAACTTTATCCTGCGCCTTTCGACGCCGATCAGTATGAGTGGGTCGACGTGGAGCCCAAAGGAGTCCAGTCCAGCTTCTGCTCCAAGGACAAGCTTGCCGAGGTGAAGAGAGCCGTGCTGCCTTGCCAAGGGGACGCCACCGGGACTTCTTACGAAGTACTCCCCTGTTCAGCAAATGACAGGATATGCAACCGAACTGATAATAATTCCTTCTTCTTTTACGCCGACCTGATTCACAATCTCGGCGTGACCCTCTCGTTCACCGATCTGGAAATGAGGGTCTTGAACGAGCTCAGACTGGCTCCTTCGCAACTTCACCCCAATACTTGGTCGTTTCTCCGAGCATTTCAAAAGTACTGCGGAGCCAAGGGGCTGGTTTGTACAGTTTGGCTCTTCCTGTGGATGTACAACCCGTTCGTCAGAAATAAAGACGGGGTCACTGGTCGCCTTTGGGTATCGGCTAAGGCCCGAGCCCACTGTGGGTTATTCGGCATGTTCACCGATTCTTGGAAACATTTTAAACCCAAGTTTTTTAAGTACAAGTATGTTGGAACGGGGCTTCCCTGGTTTCGGTCCGAGACGGGTCCGAGGTTCCCTTTGGAGTGGACCCCGGAGTTCTTCAATCGTCATATCAGCACGCCACAGTGGTGGTCGGGCATAACACTAGACGCCGATGAGGGTGTAACGGCCCACCATTTCCAAACTGAGTACCGGGCTCGGAAATTCCAGCTCGATATTGGAGTAGTATTCATGAGGTGTCCTGACAACAAAGTTTTGACCAGAATTGGTAGTTAACCTTGCCCTTACACTTGTATATTTTCTTTCAACTTCCTTACTGATTTTGTTTTGCTCTTTTGTTTTTGCTTTCAGACGAACACTGGTCGGATATGTCGTCCAAGGCGCTCAAAGCAGCATTGGAGGCCCGCAAGAGAAAGAGGTCGGAGAACCCTTCTGCTGAGACAGTGCCTGCTGAGACCTCTACCGATACAACCTCTACGGATTCGGCTCCTCTTCATCCTACTCCTCCTGCGGTGATTATTGCCCCACCTCCTCCTCAATCTCCGAGTCCGAGTGCCGAGGTGGTCATTGCTGCGGATACCCCACCTTCATCGAGCGGTCCAAAGAGGGGAACTGATATGCTCCCGAGGCCGCCGACCACCATCGCCAAGCCTACGCTCAAAGATGCTCTTATAAAGATGTCGGGAGCAGAATGGAAAAAGACGGCCGAGGAGATGGCTTGTCAACTAAAGAGGGCAACAACCATGTTCAATGTGTTGGCCGAGGTCTCTGATGATGTGGCCGAGGGGGTGTCTCCAGCCAAGAAAAAGGCTCGATCCGACATGGCCGCCGAGGTGGCTGATCTTAAGAATAGCAAAAATTCCGCTGATCAGAAACTGGCCGAGCTGGAAGAGAAGCATCGCCAACAGATAGAGGAACTTCTGAAAAAACATGAAGAGGCCGTGGCCAAAATAAGGGAGGAAGCTCGGAAGTCGGAGGAGGCAGCTAGGGTGGCAACCAAAGAGGATGGTCGGCAGGAGGGCCTGGCCGAGGTTGAAAAGGTGAGATCTATGCTGAGAAAGAGGGTTGCTCAAGCACTTAAGCACAAGGTTGTCTGAGGCCGACTTTGACTTTGAGAAGGGGGGAGCTAAAATCTTTGCCAGTGCCGTGGAGCAGATTCTTCACTTGAATCCAGGGCTCCGAATTCGAGTTGTCGGCGCAAGTGCCGGGTTCGGGGTACACAATGGGAAGATGGTGGATTGGGAGAGGGATGGGGCCGAGGTTGACCTCGACCAACCTGAGGAGAATCTTCCCAATCCTTTGGCGGAGAAACCGGATGAGGAGTTCAACCCGAGCTCGGTTGTCCTTTTTGATGTTGAAGATGAAGCACCATAAGTCCCTTATGCTGGGCAGCTTGCGATTTGTCTATTTTTTGTAACGTGTTTGACGCTGTTTGTTTGTATTCCATGTTGCTGATTGTGTACAACATACATTTTCTTGCAATGCAAGTTCTTTTCAGTTTAACTTGTTGCATGTTTCTATTTTTATGCAAGTTTTGTATTTCAACTTGTTGCATACTCATGGTGTCCGAGGTCACTTTTATGCAAGTTTTTTCTTTGATTGGTTGGTCAATGCGAGTTTTATTTTATTAACTCGTTGCATTTTCGGCAAGGATGTTGCTGATTGTGTACAACATACATTTTTTGTGACTCGATGTCGGTTTATCAAGTGAATTCGCGATGTAAAAAACATAAGTCTTTGAGACTTGTTGCGTTTTGTTTAAATAACCAAGTAAAAATGTTATTGAGAATACAAGTCGTTTTTGACTTGTTGTATTCGGATTTATCGGATTTAAAAAATTCGGCATAAAACTTAATTATGTTGAGCTCGGACAACTCAGTAAGTGCAGTAATCTTATAAGTTTTCCTCTGAAAAAAGGTACTGTATATAAGGGCATACGGTAGGGATCTCGGATTCACCCACCTTAGCTGAGGTGGGTGTCCTCGTCCCCGATGTGAAAGAGGTTGCTGAGTGAAGTAATGTGAGAACATTTCACAGCAAGCTGTACTTTACCGGGTGTCCCTTGTACACTGTGCATATGAGCCGATCTTAAAAGACGTTGGCTGTTCATAGCGCCATGCAACATTTAGGTGGCTAGTGCTAAATGAGAAGCTAGTACGTACGTATATAAAACTGTGGCACTTGAGTATGAGCAAGTTTGTACTTTTCATTAATCATAAACATGAGTACATTGCCTTTCGGGGAATTGAAAAGGTGAATATATCACAATGGGACAGAATATGACTAGGGGAAGCGAATGTAAAAACATGAACAAAAATTAAAATTAAACCTAAACTTTAGCTGGATGTGTTAGTGACAGTTGATGATTTCCGAGGTATGTAACATCCTGATTTTATTTTGTATCATAAATTTCGAGTTTTATCAATTAAATGATTAATTCTTATGTATAATTATTAAAGTGCTGGTTGTTTTCATAAAGTACCTTATATTATTTCTATTGGACCATTTTATTTATATACCTTAAAGTAGATTAATTTAAAGTAATTACCCAATTTGATGAACATATTTTCTATACTTTACTTTGATTTAGATATACCAATATTAAATTATTTTGTGAGTAATATCAAATTGCTAACCTTATGAATTACCCCATATGTATTGGTATGAGAATTTATTTTTAGTGTTGGCTTTTCCTTTAAGTAATAATAATAAATATGATAGGAATAATATGTGTTTTTGTTAAAAATTAAATTACATAAGTGGAGGGTAAAATGGTAAATGGGAAGGGTGAAACCCTCATTTCCCTTCTTCTTGGTGTGGTAGCCGTCGACCTCCTCCCCTTCAAGGTCTCCCTCTCTCGTTTTTCTCTCCCTCAGCCACGGTCCCTCTCTCTCAATCCTCGCTGTTTTCTCTCTCTCCTAAGCTTCCATGGTCGTTCCCCTTCTTCCTTGCACACCGGTGTTGCCTCGGTCTCTCTCTCCGCTGCCGCCTCACCACGACTGTCGCTGTTGCTCGCGAATCGCGAGCTGTGACCTCTGCCAGGGCCAATCGCGATGCTGCGAAGCGCCGTCGATCGTGAACTCACGAGCCACCACCGTTCTCCCTCACCCTTGCTTTCTCTGTTGCGCGCGTTCCCTCTCTCCTTTCCCTTCACTGTCGCGCGAATCAACCAGGACCATGGAGAAGACCGCCGCGCCGTTGCCTCCCTCCGGTCACGGATCCGCCCCGTCTCAGCCATGGGGTGCGGTGATGAGGGTGTTGCTGCTGCTATGTTTGTTGTGGACCGGATCTGAACCGAACCGACGCCGGTATCGCCGTTATCGTCACCGTTATCGTGACCGTGCTTCGAACCAGAATGGAGTGGAGCAAGGGAACCGAGCTAATCCCCTCTGTTGCTTCAAAAGTTGATTTGAGGGTAAATCCCTAATGCTTTTCTAGTTGCTCTATGTTGTGTTTTAATTTTTATATTAATACTAATTTTAATGTTATTGGTAATAATATATAATACTAAACTGTTTTGGGAATTAAACTTGTATTATAGTTTATGTTGATTTAATTATATTAATAGTGATGATGAATTTAATTGCTTACCTGATTGTGATAATGTCGAATTAAGCATTATGTCGAATGATGAGTTTTAAAGAGTACTTTTGTTAAATGTATGGGTTCCTAAGTAAGTGAGCTATCATTTAGTTTGGTGGAATTGTCCCTAGGCTAAACAATACCTCAGTTAATTAGAAACCTGATATACTCGGCATAACGTAAATTCGGGTTAAAGCGCTGAACATTAATTTCAAACTGAAGGGAAGTATAATTGTTTTAATGTTGTAATGGTGATTTGGACTTATTTTTGAATCGAGAACACTTCCTTTTAGTTCGGAATTAATAGTGGCAAGTAACGACATTTGAATTTTGTGGTTTGAAACTAAAACTAATTAACTTTAATGAATTTCTTGGGATTATGTTAGTTTCAAAATGTTAGTGTATTTTCCATAAAAAGTTATACTATTTTATTAAAAAGACAATGATCTTAATTTGAAATCCTATGTTATTTTGGTTTGTAAACTATAGTTAAATGATTTCTTGATTTGGAAAACTTACGAAAATACTCTACTTTGAAATATGATAAGTATATAATGAGATCTCAAATTGAGTTGCTTTTGGCACCTTAAATTGATTTTTATACGATTTACTAATATAGTTAGACTACTAAGGAGTTTTATGGCAACACAAGCGATAGCAAAGGGCCACGACATGTGCGAGTATCGGCGTATGGAAAGGAATGTGTTTGTGAAAAACTAAGAGTTAAAGCAATTACAGGTAAGGGGTTCTTTACCTTGCTTTAGGGAGTATTATCTAATTAGTTCATAGTACTTGCTAAGAGTATATGTATATGTTTGGTTTGAAATTTAGATAGTTATTATAGGCTTAACAATCAAGAATGAAATTAAATGGAATAGTTGTTAAATTGATATATGTGATAAATTGAGTATGCTAAGTGCTAAATGTCATTATTTATGCCTAACTGAATATATGGAGACTTGGTTGGTAACTGGAATTGATTATATATGATAGTTGTTATGTATGTTAGAAAAAGTATTGAGTTGTGCTATTTTGTGAATGATTATGATATTTAATTATTGGGATGAATGTCTCTTGAAAATTGCCCTGTATATCTGGAAATTGAAAGTATAATGAGATGATGAATTGATAAACATATGAGAATAAATATTTCTTTGGAAAAAATTAAAGGTATAAGTATATGAAAAGGATGATGAAATTATGATGAGTACATCAAGGAAAAAATCGAATATGAAATTGAAAGATTTAAAGGAAAAAGAGTGTGTGATCCAGATCTTGTAAGACGTTGTCCTTAGGAGACTGTACGCATAGATCGCGTAAGACGCACATGAAGCACAGCTGTAAGATGTTGTCATTAGGAGACTGTACGCAATTATGGACACACACATCATATATTAATAAAGGTATAACTTGGATTGTGCGAATCCAGATCTTGTAAGACGTTGTCCTTAGGAGACTGTACGCATAGATCGCGTAAGACGCACATGATGCGCAGCTGTAAGCCGTTGTCTTTAGGAGACTGTACGCAATGATGGACGCACATTCTGATTTTGGGAAATCCAGGTCTTGTAAGACGTTGTCCTTAGGAGACTGTACGCATAGACCGCGTAAGACACACATTGTGTGCAGCTGTAAGACGTTGTCCTTAGGAGACTGTACGCAATGATGGATCCCCGTGATAAATTCTAAAAAGCTATGAAAGCTTCCAAGAGTATGAAAGAAGAGAATGTGAAATTAAGTAAAGAGTTGAGAAAGATATCATGTTGTATAAGTTGTAAATGTATGAACTAGGGGAAATTTATGAGATGGAGGAATATGTAATTTGCATGTTTGGAAATGTATGAGATAATGAAATTAAAACTATAAGAGAACTATTTTAATGTGAAAAGGAAATAATTGAATTGATTGAGAATGTTTATTGGACTATGTGCAATATATGGCTAAATGTGTTTGGCTCAGTAGGTCATTATGTCTGGTTAGACACTACTTTCTACTTCATGTGTAAAGCTCACCCTTACAACCATTTTTCAGGTAATTGAGCTTGGAGCTTGCACAGTTTTTTTTGGGCCGAGCAGGATTACCCTCCACCACGTGGAGGGGTCGTATATTTTGAGGGAACTAATGTAGTAATTAAATTAAAGATGAATATTTTGTATTTTAAAACAGTGTATTAGTTATCCGCCCTCGCTTGGTTTATGTTGGGCATTAGGAATTATTGTGTGTCTTGAGTAAATATTATATGCTTTGAAATGGTCTGGTCTGGACAGGTGCATGATTGGAAATTTTGGTAAAGTCCGAAATACAGAGGGAACTCTGCCGGATTTTTATCGAAATTTTCAAGTCCATATTTTTATAAAACTCAATTTAATTAAAGATTTGTGAGGGTGTTACAAGGTAAACCTAATTGAAGTAGGTTCTCGGCTTTTAAACCTATCCTTTAGTTGGAGGTGTTTGGTGGCTACTGATGATCTCCGAGGTAAACCTAACTGAAGTAGGTTCTCGGTTTTGCACAGTTCTGGGGATTCTTGAGCTCGGTTCCTTCGAGGGTCTCCCAGAGTAAGTTTCTGAAACGCCTCTGTTGGGGCCCTTTTAATTCCGAGCGCATTTTCAGGAGGTCTTCTCCTCGTCCTGGTAGTGCTCGACCGAGGTGAACCGATGAGAGATACCGAGCTCGGGAGTTTTGCAAAATGCAGATTTTTTGATCTTGAAATACCAGAGCTCGGGAGTTTGGGGAGCTCGGCTCAAGGAGTGAATGAGGAACTCACTTTGGCCCTCACCTCGGGCCAGAACAAAGCTGAGGGCGGGATCTCCAATAGTCAAATAAATGAACAGATTCTCCCCCTGTGGAGGGCTGGAGAGAACTGAAAGGGAAGAGAGATTTTCCTTTATTGCACCTTGGATTTCTTGGGGGATGTTGGTACCTACTTTGACAGCCTTGCCAGGGCTGGAAGGATCGAGGGGGATTGCCGACCATCCCCTTCGAGGGGAGGACCTAAAAACATCTTGTCCGACCTGAACATCAGCCAACAGAACTCTCCCTTTTGTAACATCCTAAATTTAATTCTTAGTGTAAATTGTGCTTTGATAGTCTTAGGATAGAAGCAATTATGAAATAAGTTAGAAAATTGGCTATTTAGACATGTAAATTCAAGTTTAAAACATAGGAAATTGGGGAATTATAATAACAAGATTGGTAGCTTAGAATACAAATTCCACCGTTGGATGTGAAGTAGGATATGTGAGGAAGCTTGTGTCAAAATTTGAGGAAGATCCAACGGTTAACGAAGAAGTTATGGTTGTTCAAAGTCGGGGTGCTGAAAATCCTACAACTTAATCGATTAAGCTGCAGCTTAATCGATTAAGTCCAGAATGTTTGAAACCCTTAATCGATTAATAATCGATTAAACGACCCTGCAGTGGAAAAAAATAAAAGCATTTCACGCGTGATTTTTGCCAAAGAACTCGAAATTTCTCTCTCTAGGGCACAAAACCTCTCATCCCAAATCCACCAAACCTTAAGGGAATCACTCCAAGGTCCATTATCAAGTCCCTCCTTGTCTCTCCAAGTAAGTATTCATGATTCTTGAAGTTTCTCTCTCTCTAATTTGGATTTGCTCTCTCTCTTTCCCTTCTTTGGGAAATCCGAATTCTCTATGGAAATGGGGCAATAATCTCATTATCATTCCATTCCTTTGGCTTAGGGAAGATTATTATCACTATCTCCATCTTCGTGCGTTCGGAGCTCTTGGTTTTGGGAGCGCTTGGAGCTACGGCTTGGGTTCTTCCACTTTCCCTCTCTTTGGTTAAGGTAAGGGGGTGGATATAGTGAGCATTGGTTTGATCTAGGATTGGGTATCCCTATGGTTATAGTGATTTTCTAGGAGTTATGTGTTTATAAAAATTAAGGGTAGAATCTTGGATAGTAATTTAGGGAATGGTGAATATAATAGAAAGGAACTTAGGAATCATAATTAGAAAGGGGAAGGTAATGTGAACCTTGAATGTGAAATGATGTTGAGTAATTGATGAAATAATTATTGTGCAATACATGTATGCTTGGTCATGGCTAAATTAGGATTTATTGGTTGGAAATAAAAAATGACAACATGGATAGTGTGCATTATGTGTGTTTACTGAAATTGGAATGGATTATGATTATGATTGTTGATAATAAAATGTTTATTTGTGATTATTTGAAAAGGGTAATATTTATGTACGTAATTGAATTAGAGTGAGTTGCAGTTATGCCTACTTGTGACTATTTGGAGTATGGTGATTATGTGTACAACCAATGGACTGAGTTGTGGTTAATTAAAGGGTAATCGTTGTGAAATGAATATATATGGGTATATTAGATTATGGGAAAATAAAGGAAAACGGTTATAAACACTAATTGTGGAATGTGACCTTAAAGGGGAGTAATTGAAAATGTGTATTGGAATTATATGTTTGATTATTTGGAAGTGGCTATTTATATGTATTCATTGGAAATTTAGAGGTATTTATTGGAAATGAAATTTGATAAGCTAGAATGGATTAAGTTCATGTATGCTGTTGAGTATTAATGGAAATTATGTTAATGGCTATATTAATGAATTGGACTGTTGGTTAATTTAAATGATAAAGGTAACTAAAGTGGAAACTGATCAGTGGGGCCCGGAACACTAGGTACCCGGCTAGGTGTTCCAATTACCTGTTAGGGCCAATTACCTACCAGGCCAATTACCCATCAGGCCAAACCGCCCTGTAGGCGCCGGGTGACCCACAGGATCAGTTTTCCACACCAATAATTTGACTAAATAAATGGATTGGTAAAAGTACATAGTCCTACAGGTTATGGTCTAGATAGGTGTAAAGTCCTGGGCAGGTGTTTCAAGTCCCTAGACAGGTGTGCCAATTACCTAGCGGGTAATCCAAATCCTAGTGGTGTACGGTAAAAATGGAAGTGTCTGCAGATCACTATCTGTGGTTGCTTACACTGTGTGTGTAGATCTCTGTTTGGGGTTACACACATTAATGGAAAATGAGTAATGGAAAGGTAAAAAGGAAAAGGGAAGTCTATGTAGATCTCTGTTTGAGGTTACATAAACGAGATGGAGTGTATGCAGATCACTGTTTGTGGTTGCATACACCGTGTGTAGATCTCTGTTTGGGGTTACACGCGATGGTAAGATGTAGATCTCTGGTTGAGGTTACACATAATGGAAAATGAATAAAGGAAATAAAAATGGAATTGATAAAGGAATTAAAGGGAATAAATAATGAACATGGTAATGGAAAGGTTTTAGTAAAGGAAAAAGGGATAATGGAAAATGGATAAAGGCAATGGAAATAAATATGGAAAATGGATAAAGGCAATGGAAATGAATATGAAAAGGTATAAAGGAAAGGGAAAGGAACATTTATATTGGTTAAGGTCATGTAAATAGAATGTAAATATATAATTGTGATAAGGAATGAGCATGTTGGAAAACGTTGATTTTGAATAGGTTTTCAAATGATGTGTTGTTACTTTACTACTTGTGTTTGGCCTAGTGGATGTATTATGATTATATGGAAACTGCAATTCTATTTCATGTGCAATGCTCACTCCCTTACTATACTTGCAGGTACAGAGATTGAGATTGCACAGCCCCCGGCCGAGCAGGTGTACTCTCCCTCCCAGGGAGAGTAGGGTTATGGGAATTAGATATTTTTATTTTGATTCCAGCCTCCGTATATTTGGTTGTGTATGAGCTATATATGTTTCTTTTTGAGTGAGGCTAGGGATAGTTTCTTTTGTGCAGGGTTTATGATTTATTTTGAACATAGTTGTTGTTATGGTCTCTTGATTTACATACTTAATATTTTGCTGGCACTCTGACACACTGATGGTTTTCACTAGAAGCCCAAGGGGGAACTATGCGATGCATATATATTTATATTTGAGCCCTGCTGGCTTCTGTTGATTTTATATAAATGTGTTTATCAGGTTGAAGATTTAGAAAAGTCCGAAAAACAAGCGAAACTCCGTCCGTTTGACAGTTGATTTTCATAAGTTAAAAAGGAATTTTTAAGTACACACTTTTAATACTTGGGAATTAAGGGTAGAATTTATTAGGGTGTTACACCTTTGGCCAATGTCTGATCGGTGAGCTCTTTCTGTTTCTTTTTTACTTCCCGTAGGCTCGCATTGTAGCAGAGCCGGGCTCTCACTTGGTCGGCTTTGACTGTGACGACCTTGTCGTTAGAACCGACGAATTTCATCGCCAAGTGAACCGTTGAAACCACTGCCCCAAAAGCCTGCAGGCAGGTTCGCCCTAGTATCACATTGTACGGGGATTCGGAATCAACCACTAAAAACTTGATGATCTCCGTTCGGGCCGAGGGCTGGTTGCCTAAGGTCACCGGGAGATTGCCTTCAAATTGCACGAGGTCGGCTGACCTCAGCTTCAGTGCTTGGAATGTATGAAGAAAGAGAATGTCGGTCGAGCTTCCTTGATCAATGAAAACTCGGGCGACTTCGAAATTGCCGATCAACGTCGTGATCACCATAGGATCATTGTGATCCGGGATGACGTCTTCCATGTCTTGGTCAGAAAAAATGATGGGGATGTTCCGAGATGGTTTTTTATAGACGGGTTTGTGGTGAACAGCCAAGACCTGATTGACGTACCTCTTCCTTTCTGCCCTCTTCTCTCTGCCACCGGCAAAACCTCCCGAGATAGTTTCAACTCAGAAATTTTCCGGCGACTTGTCCAGATCTTGTACCACGACCATATTTACCCGTTGTGGCTCTTCCTCCTTCTTTTCTGGGGACGGGTCAGCTTTGGCTTTCCCTTTGTTGTTGTCTGGGCTGCGAGACCTTCTTCGGCCTCTTCTCTCCACCGCTTCTCTCACATACTATTGCAATTTCCCCCTTCTCACCATGTCTTCGATAACGTCTCGAAGCCAGGTACACTGATCGGTATGGTGACCATACCCGTCGTGAAAGTTGCAGTATTTAGACCTGTCCCTGATATTACTTTGGTTTCTGAGGAAAGGTGGCCGAGGTACACTCCTGAGTTCGGTTTGCATAGTCTCTCTCCAGACTTGTGACCTCGGGACCGTCAGGGGGGGTGTAAGAATCATACTTAGTGATGTAAGGACGTCGGCGGTCATCTTGTTGGCCGACGTGAGGGCGACCTCGGTCTCCTTGGTCTGCTTTTCCTCCTCTATCATCCCTGTTAACGCGAGGGCGACCTCGGGGGAGGGTACTTTGCGAAGCGGCTTGAGCGTTTTCCATCCTACTTGACTGTCCTTTGTTGAATTCTTCGAGGTTGATGTACTTGTTGGATCTCTGCCTCAGTTCGGCCATATCTCTCGGCGGCTTCCCAATCAGTGAGTCTTTGAATCCTCCCTCGGCCAGGCCTTGAGTCAGGAGGAGGACAGCCACCTCGGGAGATAGATTGGGGACTGAGCTAGATTCGCTGTGAAACCTGTGCAGGTAAGCACGCCAAGATTCCTCTGGTTTTTGCATCACTGTTGCTAGCGTGTGGTCCGATCTGGGTTGCACACAGCTAGCAGTGTACCTGTTGAGAAAGACTCGCTTCATTTCTGCCCAGTTGTTGACAGAATTCTTGGGTAATGTTGAGTACCATCGGAGGACCGGGGCCTGGAGGGTTATAGAGAAAGCTCGGCACTTGAGCCGATCTCCTCTACCATGGAAGTTCACAGCTCCCTCATAAGAAAGGACATGCTCCTGAGGATCTGTGAGGCCATTGTATCTGGGGATGTTGCTGGGTCCGAGGTACCCAGGTGGTGGTTCGTAAGCCATGACGGCTGGTGTAAAAGGGTGCCCAGGGTGGGAATCATCCGAATCAGGTTGTTGCTGGTCAGGGGGTGGTGTAAGTTGTGTAATGGTTGTATGTGGTGTTGCAAAGGTTTGCGGGGTTAATGGGGGTTGTGTTGGTGGAAGAGGTGGGGGAGGAGGAAGTTCGTTTTGGGCTGGAGCTTGAACAACGGCTCGTTCAGCCAAACGTTGCATAGTGACATGCTGAAGATCTGCGATTGCCTTTCCTTGCTGTTCTACAATCCTCATCTGTTGTCTCATCAAGGACAAGAGCTATGCATCTCGAGAGAGTGAGGACTGACGGGAGTGAGAGCGATGTGTAGTGCTGACAGAGTGGGCACGTTCGCCACGGTGGCGGTGCTGTTCTGTGTTGGTTTCTCCGAGCTCGGAGCGTAGCTGCACGCGTCGGCCTCCTCCCGGGTGCTGAGTTGGATTTGCAGTGTCTCCGGTGTGGATGGTGTACGGTCCACTGTGGGTGTGCGTGAACTCTGGCGGTGGAGGTGGCGGTGGAAACGGGGGTGGTGGCGGGGGAGGAGGTGGAGGTGGTGGAGGGGGTGGTGAGGACCTTGCTGCCCTATTGGCTTCAAGATGCAGGTGCAGGTCCTCAGTTGACGACACCCTTCTTGGACGCCCCCTCCTCCTCCTCTGAACTGGTTGTGTCTCAGACATAGTAGAATCTTCTGGGTGGGGATGAAGTTTCTCTTTCCCCACAGACGGCGCCAATGTGATGTCCTAGACGGTGAGGTCCTCCAAGGGTTAGGGAAGAAGACCTTCAAAGGAGCCTCTGTCTAGGGTTTCTGTGTGATGTTTGGTGGGAGTCCTCAAATGGCTAAAGAGAGAGCCAAGAAGCAACCCTAATCACTGGTGTGTGAGGATGACAATTAGGGTTAGAGGACGTACCTGAGCCCCATGTAGTACGGAGCTACTTATAGGGGGAGCTGGTTGCCCTAATGGGCCTGCTTGAGGCCCAAGTAGGGCCAGCCTGTACTGAGCTATGAGTGGATGAGCTGTCCTTGTGGATAAAGTGAGACACATCATCCTGTCCTTGGTGTCGGACTCTGGGAGGTATCAGACTCTGGGAGGTGTCGGACAGGGAAGTCGAACCTGGGTAGGAGTATGAGGTCGGCCCGTATCTGGTATCTGTTCGACCGTTGAGCCTTGAGCTCGGCCCAACACACAGAGGGTTTCTTATAGGGCTGTGAGGCCTTGAGCGAGGGTTCTGAGGACCTCGGCTAGGCCGAGTCCACCACAAACTTAATATGTTTTTCCTTAATTATTCAATCATAAACACAATATACCATTTTTAAGATATTTGATTTATTATTTTTCCTATAGTTTAAGATAAAACTTTTTTATATTTTTTTATTAAAATAATAGAACGAAGGAAATACATTTTTTAATTTATATAGGTCTTGCTAACAAGTAAATTTTTTAATCCATATAAAGGCACTTATTAATGTATCTATAATTAAAAAAAACAATCATAAATATACATTATTTTATGTCTCAAAAATAATAAAAAAATATACTTTTCAATAATTATCTATTATATTTGACTTATTAACAAATCTATCAAAATACTTGTTAGGCTTTAATTTCTCATCCATGTATCATAACAATATGGAGTCTATATCACAAAAAAAAAAAAAAAAAAAAAAACAATATGGAGTCTATTGTAAAACCAATGCAATATTACCTTAATTGGACACGGCATAAGAATTGCTGCAGGAAATTGGGACCGAAGAATTATGTCCCCAAACAACAACCAACATTGCGGTATTAATTCTTTTCCCATATCTTATGTTTTTGTTTTAGCATCGTGTATCTATGCAATGGTATTATCTATGTTATTTAAGAAATGTCATTTTAAAAGAAGAATAAAAATTTGTTATTATTTATGCAATGATTAGTCACCCTACTTGCGTGGATGATCGAGTGGATACTTGGAAAAAAAAAACTCAATGCAATATTAATTAATTAATTTACAACTTTAATTTGCACATATCTAATTAATACTCCCTTGTGTTTTAACTTTTAAATATAAGAAAAAATTAATTTTACACTTATTAAAAGACTAGTTGATTGTACTTAATTTTCTCAAATTTATAAAAAAAAATATACGTATTTTAGGAAAATAGCATTGTAAATGAAACAAAAATTAAATGAGATAATCACTTAAGAAAGAAGCATTGGGAATAAAACAAAATTTAAGAAAGTTAATTAACTTTTCCTGGAGTGAGTAAAAAAGATAAGCACTTGCTAACAAGTGCTCTTAGAGCATCTCCATCCATGAACGAAAATTTCGTTCTTAAATGGGTCCTACTTATTATTTTATTATTCTTCTCACTTTTTTATATATTAAGAACCTCTACCATTTTTTCACTCCACTCATGAGCTTACATTTCGTTCATAAATGGATCACATTACTTATCCCACATTCCTAATATTTTATAATAGTTATTGATATTAATTTTTTTGTCATAAACTTATAATAATACACTTAAAATTTCACAAGAATAAATTTATTTTAACTTAAAAATACATTAAAAATTATATAAAATTACCTTAAAAATGCTTATATAAAAGTACTAGATTGAAACACACATTTTTTTTTCATAAACTTATACTACTCCCTCCGTCCATATGTCCCATAAGCTATGATGTTATGGAAATTTCACACCGATTAAGAAATGAGTAAATGATGTAAGAATTTGGTATAATTTGACTAAATTATACCCATTTAATAAAAGGAGAGAGAGTAATAATAAATGTATAAAGGTTATATTGAAGAGAGGTGAAGAAATGAGTGATGAAAAGAGAATGCAATAAATAAGGGTATATTTGAAAAAAAAAAGATATAAATGAGTTTTGAATTTTTAAAAGATCATGATTTATAGGACTAAAAAAATCTCTAAAAGCTCATAACATATGGGACGAAGGGAGTAATAAATAAAAATTAACCCACTTCTTCTTGCAATATTGCAACGGATACTTCTTTAGCCCATTAAACCACCTCTCGATTATTTCTTCTTTTCTTGTTTCATTTCTCAATTCTTCTAGTTTTTTCTTTCTCACCATTGTTATAGTTTGGCCAGATATCTCCGTGTCCGTCACTCTCTCTTCTTCTCTCCTTTCTTCTTCTCTTTTCTTTCTTCTTCTTCGTCTCTTCTTCTTCACCTCTATGTTCTTCTGCACCTCAATGCCAAATGCCAATCATCTCCATGCCCCTCCCTCTACATCTCCCAGCCGTCCCCATATCTCAAGGCCACAGGGAATCAAGGCCCCAATCCGTCCGCATCTCTCATCAGCATCATCATAGCCCTCTTGATAATTAATTTATTGTTGTTGATTCAAACAATTTTGGAATTGGGGTAAAAATTAAACCCTAAATTTTCCAATTTTTATAATTGTAGTGCAATTTTGTGACTCTGATTTGCATATTTTCTGGGATTGTTGGTGATTATATAGCCGTTGGGTTTCTCAATCTTATCCTCATTTTTTATTATTATTTCATTGTCATGGTTTCTCTACGAAAGTAGTGAAATAGTGCACGGTTGTTAAAATAGACAACGAATAACATATCTACACAGCGGTGAACGTTCATTAAGTGACGAAGGAACGATTTTAATACTCGCTGGAGATGGTCTTGTTAAGGATTCCACAAGTGAAAATTTTATATGTTCAAATTATTTATTCTTAAGAATTTAAAAAAAAATGCATTTTTTCATCATTTTTAACCAATTTTAATCTCTTAACAAATGTTTTAAAGACACTTTTTAGCATTTTCCAAAAGATAATAAATGAAGAAAAAATGAGTATTCCCTTTGTTCCTAAATGATTGTCACTTTAGCAAAATAAATTTGTTATTAAATAATTGTCTTTTAAAAAACTCAATACTATAATAATTATTACTTTTACAACTCTATCATTATTTAATTAATAGGAAAAATAATAAGTGGAAAAAATGATCAATTATTATATATAAGGGCAAAAGTAGTAAAACAAACATTGATTAATTAAAAAACATATTAATATATCTCTTAATTCATGTATATAAAGGTAAAACAGCAAAATATGTTAAAAGTAACACTTGTTTGCAATAAAAGACATATTAAATATGTTTTTTAATTCATATATTACATCTTTAAACAACAGTTACTTATTCCGTTCCTAAATAATCAACACTTAAAATTATAGTGTGTAAATTAAAAAAAATATAATATATTTTTTTAGTAAACGAATGTTTGTTTTACCATTTTTCTTTTTATTTTTGGTATGCATCAAGAGTATTCTTCAACCGATAGCCGAAGACTAATCTCGCGTAGAGATGACTTAAGTAGACTTTGTCTCTACCAACAAAACTTTTTCCATACTCACGACAGGGATCGAACATCTGACATTATGATTAAGGAACCCAACTATTTGCCAACTATGCTGGGCCTTATTAGTATTTTTCTTTTTATTTCACTGTAGTATACTAGTAGTTGATCATTTTTTTTCATTTATTATTATTTCTCATATTAACTTGATGAACGTAGAGTTATAAAAGTAGTAATTAATATTACCTCAATAATTCTATAGAATCATTATTATTTAGCAACAAATCCATTTTACTAAAATGACTTTTATTTACGAGCAAATGAAGTATAAAAGAATGGAGGTAGCAGGTTTTTTTTTTTTTTTAATTTATTTATCTACTTTTCCCAATGAAATCATCATTCACATTATCATTTTTTTTCTCTTTTCTTCGTATTTTATTCTTCCTTCGTTATATGATTGATTCATTTAACTACTAATTACTAATACTAATTTAAACTAGATTTTTTTTTGTCAATGAGAATAAATAAAAAATAGGATAACAAATTTAAAACCTATTGGATTTTAGAATTACTCCCTCTTGTCCTAAATATTAGCCCATCTTTTAGAAGAAATCTTTTGTCCTATATAGGGCACTTTATATTTTCTATGCATCATTAATTGTTTTTTTTTCTTATTAAATGTTTTGATTAACTATGTTTTTTTGTTATTCATTAAAGAATGTGAATTTTTCAAGTAAAATGGAGGGGTAAAATTGTAATGTTACAATACATATTCTCATAAAATTCACAAAACTAACCACTTTCCTTGATCCGGAGAATACGGTTAAGTATGCCTTATATATAAGACCGGAGGGAATAACATTTAATTTTTTTTCTTTTCATTTTCTTAAAACAAAAAATATATAAACAGTCAATTTCATTTCTCGATGTCGTTTTATTATGTTATAAATTCTTAATTATTATTATTTTTAATCCTAAATACTAATATTAAAAAAACCTTTTATTTTACTGTGCAATAAACAATATCCTCTCTCTATCAATAATACATATTCCTTCCGATTTACTATAATAGTATATAAGAAAAAAAAAACTAAAATTAATGTTTATCAAAGAGTTTAGTTGATTATATTTAATTTTTTTAAATTTATAAAAAATAAAAGCATTTTAGAAAAGTGACATTATATATAAAACAAAAATTGAATGATATAATTATTTTCTAAAGTTATTTTAAAAAATTAACATTAAAAATAAAATAAAATTTAGGAAAATTCGTTAATTTTTTTTAATATTTTAATTAAAAAAACTTCTTATAATATTGTCATAATAAATGAAATGAACCGGAACCGTACGGAGGTAGGTCAATTCATAACAGCTACGTAACATTCAATAATAAAATGACAAAGATTATAATCGTGACATCTTAAACATGGAATCTCTATTGCTTGTCAACACTGACAGTCTTCACCACTCTGATAGAGATCAGTGAATTACCATTGATAAAATAAAGGAAAACATGTGAATAACAAGAACAAGCCTGCACAGTGGACACTAGTCACGGTCACAGGCAGGCATCCGTGAGCAGTAGTGATACAACTCCAGCTGGGGTTGGGATTCATAGAGTTGAAAAATTGCTGAGTTTAATGAATTCATAATCAGTTCAATTCAATAATTAGATTCTAAAAGGTCCATATAAAAAATTGATTATAATTTCTTAATATAAGTTGTCTAATACTTAAAATTGCTAGTGTCATTAAAATCTTTATTTTTTCAGTGTTATTGAATCTAAATCTATTTGGCTTCAACCATATCATTTTCATGGATTTGATTCTTAAATTTTGCATTCCATGACTTTAGTATTTTTTTTTCTTTTATTTTAATATGTGTGCATTGGCGGTGTAAAGTTTTTTACACTATTGGTACATCATCCACCATTCATTTGCATTACTTTTATTTAGAAGTCAATAACCATAAACCCTTAGATGGTGGATGATATACTTACAGTGTACAAAATCTTTATACTGTTCGTATATAAACTATTTTTTTTTGTGTGCAACTTTAGTCATTTTTTATTAGACTAAACTGTTTATTTGATTTTTACCTTATTTTTGTTATCAAATTGTTTCTCATGTTTTTTTTTTTAATATTATATTGGTCCTTTTTCATTTTTTTTTGTTTGTATCGTTCGTCACAAACATCAAATGCTCATCACAAATTTATTGTTCATTCTACGTTTTTGTATCATATTGGTTCATGTTGAAGAGAAAAATGACACACATGCATATCATATTGATTTACGTAGGGTGAACATTGAAGGGTGATTCCCTCATGAGCATTTAATTTTTGGGATTGTAACACTCGTTTGTATATCATCTTACTTTATAAGAAAAGTAATAAGTTTAAGAATACTTGGACTTGTTATCGTTGGAGAAGGATCTGAAAATAAGAAATTATCCCTTCCCTGGAAAAATTTATTTTCACAAACACTTGATTAATAATGAAGGTGACTCGTAAAATCAGAGTTTGCGGAAACATAGTAAAATCGCCATATTACCCTCCCAAAATATATCAAGTGTAACAAGTCCATTATTATAAAATAAGTATTATGATGAAACTGAATTCCTTTTATGATACCTTTTTCCAAAATATGTATCATATAAATTCTATTAAAAATAGAAATGTTATAGAGCTGGTCACTGGTCCCTTGTCCAAACATCCTTCTGGTCGGATCCTCGATATCTGCACAACGGGTTCCCAACCCACACTCTCTACACTCTGCATGCACCTAAGGGACATCTTCCCTTACTGATTCTTGTGCAAGCTAGATGCACGATCAATACCTAATAAGGGCATGGGGGTTAGCTATACATATTCGCATAATCAAATGAGAATAAAACTAACATCCACAAGTCAACATGTAGCACATCATGATGCATAATCATATGAGCACACCCGGTTAATCATAATAATTCTTTCAATGCAGGTGGCATGATGCATGGTTTCCTTCCACAGCTGAGGCCTCTAACAAAGTCCATCTCGGACGTCCATCCAATACACCGTTGTGTTCCCGGAACACTGACATTCGTTCCCAGAACATAATGCCAAACCATACTTGGATGATAAGCATTCACTCTCAGAGTGTGCATCACGTTCCCAGAACGTGTAGCAAACCATACTTGGATAAATAAGCATCACTCCCAGAGTGTGCATCACGTTCCCAGAACGCATACGTTCCCAGAACGTATAAAAACCAGGTCCCGGACACTGGCCACATATCTATAATGTGTCATCCAGTAGGTTGCTTATCAATGTGTTCCCAGAACACTATCATACGTTCCCAGAACGTATATAACCAGGTCCCAGACACTGGCCACATATCTATAATGTGTCATCAAGTAGGTTACAATTTGGTACTCCCGGAGTACCCTCCTCATATTCCCAGAATATGATAAACGTTCCTACCAACCAAACTTCCATTCTATATGAATGCACAATCATCAAGGTTGGTTTTATCTTTAATTCCATTATTATACCAATGTGTTCCCAGAACACTAACATACGTTCCCAGAACGAATCGCAAACCATACTTGGAATAAAATCAAGCACCACTCCCAGAGTGTGCATCACGTTCCCAGAACGTCTCCAAGAAACCATGTCCCAGACAATGGCCACATTCCCGGAATGTGTCATCAAGTAGGTTGCATCAGTTTGGTACTCCTAGAGTACAGGGTCATGTTCCCATTAATTCCATTATTATGACTTAGAAAAACACAACTTCTGAATGATATCTTGAGGTACGGCTTTACTCATAAAATTCACCTTTGAATTTAAATTTAACATATGCTCATAGACCTGGATTGAGAGAATATAATCATTGATATCAAAATCCTTACTCAAAACTTCACTTTTATTTTTAAGTTTTCAGGGACTAACCGGTTACATCATCACCTAACCGGTTAGAATTACAGACCTGAATATAAAACCACTGATTTTCCAAGAACCTTTTCTTAAATTATCTACTCAATCCAATAACAAGGTCTTAGCATAACAGAATACCTCAAGTTTAACACATAATATCATTCAAAAGATCTAAGTCATAATCCAATTTCATTTAGGCATAATTTCCTCTTGAAATTATCCTTTGATATTATGGTATTAACTCCAAATTTTCAATCTGAATTATTACCATAAAATCAACTTCATTTCACATTGAATTCCAGTGAAATTAGGGTCTAGATTTGAGTAACATTGATAAGACCACAAAACTGATTTTAGAAACTTATTTTCTTTAACAATTTTACAGTGTCTAACCGGTTACAATTATCGTGTAACCGGTTAGATTGTGCAGTCAACACATTGAAATATGAGGTTTTGCAACCCATTCTTTTCATTACTCAAATCTAACCAATTTCAATCATTCAAAAGAGTTCATATACCTTAAGTAAACATGTTTAACCACAGAAACACATTCACCTTGCATGCATTCAATTTAGATACACAAATTGCACATATTTCACAACTTAATGCATCAATTCACATAATATCCAATTAAGTCATGAAATTGTCATCATAACAGCTTGCATGCATCATATTATGATTGCTCAAAAACAGAAATGAGCTTAAATTGGCCTCCAAGCCATAAAACTAATTCCAACTATGCCCTTAGAGTCTCTTGGTGACTCATCCTATTTACCAACATGTTTTTCCTCATTCTAGCAAATAGTAAGCTTCCCCCTTACCTCTAAATTGTGCTTGATCCAAAACTTTGCAGAGAGAAAGGCTCCAACACAAATTCCCATTGAATCTACTCCATGCTGATAGAGTTGGATAGGGTACCAAAACCAGGGAATTTGACATGCAAAACCAAATTAAGAATTGGGGAAAATGGTCAAATTGAGTTCTCTGCAACATGCACTAGAGGTAGGAACAGATTTGAAATCACAAGGGTTTGTGTTCTTACCAAAATCAAGCTTCAAAGTCAGCTCCAGAAACCAGAAGCTGAGGTTTGACAGCACCAACACCCTTACTTTGCAAGCTTCGTTCTCTTGATTCAGGGACTCTCAACTCACAAATTTTATATCAATACAAAGCCCTTGATGTGAGCTTTGTAACAGTGTATCACTCGTTTTCTATCTCTCAACACAGACTGAGAATCAAACAGAAAGATTATGGAACCCTAAAACAGAGCTTCAGCAATTCAGGAGCAAAAATAGACTTTAATCAGAGCAAGGAAAGCTATTTATAGAGGGATTTGAGTGTCATGCAAGTCGACACGTTGATCTCCACTAAGATTAGGGTTGATTCGTGGCAATTTCTGGGTTAAAATGCGTGATTACTCATCAAACGCACTAATCCCAGTTTCTGTGTTCATCGTGTAACCGGTTACAGAGCCCTTCTAACCGGTTACATACTGATAAAATTCAAAAATTAATAATTTAATTACTCTTTCTTCAAAAACCTTTTTAATATTGCAATTAGGTCCCAACCCAAGGACTAAATTACAATATTCACATTTTTGTACAAAATAACCATATAAAAATATATCTCATATTTTTATATATAAAAAACGCATAATGTACAAAAACTAAAACCTTCAAAACCAATATAAATCAATTATAAAATAATTCTTATAATTAATTTCTTGGTTATTTGGGAGACGAAAATTAGGGGTGTTACAATACTCCCCCACTTAAAAGGAATTTCGTCCCCGAAATTCATCTTTTGAAATTTTCCACTTTTCCAAAATATTTTTATACTAGAAATCTTCATCTAGCTCCCAAAAATTTGTTCTTTTAGGGTCCTCCCCCACTTAAAAGAGTTTCGATATATTCCTTGTATTTTTAAACATTTCAAATAAAACCCTTCAGGAAAAACTTTCCAAACTAAACCACAAGGATTTTTCATATAAAACTCTTGTGTGAAAGAATTTCTTTTAAAAGAAATACTCTTTATACTTCACATAAATATTTTTCAATTAAAACATTTTCCAATAAACTTTTTGGGCTGCGCACTCTGATCTCTCGAGCACGATCAAAGAAACATTTGTATGACTTCATTTCTTAATAGTTTGAGACATTAGGGTGATCAGTCCTAATATTCAATCCATTAATAACAAAGTCATCCCTTTCAGATATAATCTTTCGCAAGAAAGACCATACGACAGGTCTTTAAGTTAGATGAACTTAAAGATAGGGTAATTATCACTATCAGACTTAATTAGATAGTCAAGTTCTAGAGACATTTCCGTTGGGGAGACAAAGATTTGTCCTATCCCGGTGGTTGTTAATCTCTCTAGTCATAACTGATCTTTCTATTTCTGTAGTGTCCACAGCGATTTATCACATCCAACTATGATAAAGGTTTTGATCACAGAAAGATTGAAGTTGAACTTCCAACAGATTATTGATACTTTCAAATGATTAGATTAACGTAGTCAAAACATTTGATTAAGTTAACTCAGATCAAAGGAAGAGATAGGCTTGGGTTGCCTACACCAGGATGACACTCAACTCTCATCTCGGCCGGTGAATTCTTCTCGTGCTGGATTCGTCCATTCTTTTCTCACCTTTTCCTTCAAGACAATTCGGTGAGTAATACTCCAGCTTCCTACAATCGGAATTGACTATTCCCTTAGGTACATCACAACTAAACTCAAAGTGATGTGCCTCACAGTTTTCACCTTGAGATGGGCAAATGTTCCCTTCCCTATGTCCTCCTTAGTCCCCTTTCTTCAATCGAGGATCCCTTAACCTTGATATTTCCGTGGTTGGTATTCTCCCATTTACTTTTCCTCTTCCTCCAGTTGGGTCTTTATTTCATCAATCTTTCTCTTATTCTAAACTCAAACATTTCTCGCAAGAAATTCATGTACTTTCCCATAGTCCTCATACATGCTTACCAACATCGAGAAATTCCTTATTCCTTGATAGTTGATAGCTAACTTGGGTTCGAACATAATCTATTCTGGAAGTTCATGCCTTTGGATTTCTCATCTAGGTTGTCCTAGACAACACTTCCTAAATCCCTTACTTCCATAATATATTTTCTAATATCCATAATCACCAACTTTAGCTCTAAAGATTAAATCTCATTCGTTTCTTCATAGAGATCTAACTCCTTTTCCTCAAAAGTCAACTTCTCTTTCTTCTCTTCATCTTCTGATGGTAATTCACGAATCCGATTCAGGAATTCGTTGGTGATTGGAAACATTCCCAATCTAATACTTAGAGGGTTCCTCTCGGGTTACCAGACTTAGGTCTCTGAATTCCTCGATCAGGATAACCTCCTTAACCATCATTGGGCTAGCAATTCAAATCGTCTGCAACTAAGTTTGCTATGCCAGGATGATAATGGAGCTCAAAGTCATAATCTTTTAGAAACTCCATCCATTGCCTTTATCTTACATTCAACTCTCCCTCTTCTTATTGTCATTCATACTTTCAAACTCCAAACTTGTTCATGAATCACAACCTTCTTATCTTAGTATCTATTGACTCCTTTGCATTATCCAGCTCAATTTTCTACCTTCTCCGATTGGAGTACTCCTTAATTTCTATTCTCGATTAATCCATAAGTATTATGATCCAATCCCCTTAAATCAATTTCAATGATGAATCAAGGTATTAAGTTATTTTACCACACTAAATCCTTTCTTAAATTTTACTTAGGTGGTTAACATTGAGTTTGGATTGGAGGAAAATGTTTATTGATACCAAAAGTTCCTTCACAAAGGACTTAAATTTTTATTTTAAACTTTCAGCTTCTAACCGGTTACAAGAAATTCTAACCGGTTATGAAGTACAGTTTTTGAAATAGAATCAAAGAATTTCAAAACCATTTTCTTTATATCATCCAATCCAACTCAAAATAGGATTTATTCATAATCTAATACCTTGATTCCAACTGAATTCATCACTGAAACGATTTAAATCATAACATACTCACCCTTTCTCCAGAATTTCTCCTGGACTAATCGTATTATGTTGGGGTAGAATCCATCACCACCCCACCATAATTAAACAACATCCTATCATTCAATACCATCAGTTGATCTTTCCAAATCAACTTGATCAAAGGCCATGCGATCTTAGAAAACCCTTAAATGCTCCGGTGATAGTATCCAGCCAGCCCTAAGAAAATTTCTCACCTCAGTCACAGTCTTAGGCTGTTCCTATTTCAACAATAAACTTACCTTTGCTGGATCCATCACAATTCTTCTTTAAAGATCACATGCCCTGCGAACGTAACTTCGCTCAACCAAAACTCATCTTTGGCGAGCTTAACACACAACTACTCCTCTTGCAGGATTCTCGACACACTCCCGAGATGTTCCTCATGCTCCTCCGGATTCTCAGGATAACCACAAACGAATCCAAATATAATCTAAAGGTCCCGTTCTTATAATCCATAAAGAACAGGTGCATTAGTCAATCCGAACGACATTATTTTCTACTCATAATGTCCGTATCTAGATCAAAATGCAGTCTTAAGTGTATCCCTACCCCAAATCCTGATTTGGGGTTAATTCAACCGCCAATCAATCTTAGAAAACACTTAGACTCCTTTAACCTGGTTCAACCAATTCTTTTAGCAACTTCTCTACGTGTTTCTCCCATTTGACCATTCCCGATAATACCATATCGTAAGGGTAGTAGAGAGAGAATCAACTTCAAGAATTAACTTGATTCCAAACTCCATCTCTTTGCTCAGGGTGAACCCAACATCATTTCTTGAAATCCAGATTTCTTTAACCCCCTATTTTCTTCACTGCTGCCCAGAAGCAGACACATGGATCCATTGGATTCCAGATTCGAAGCTTGGAAATCCCAATACAGGGTTGTTCTAACGTCATTAATCATGATCACTTGATTCTTCGGTTCCCAAACCGTGCTTAAGATCAAATGAAATCATGACACAGGTAGATAGACAAAGTCTAATACCTTAATAGAACGATTCCGTCATACATTGAAAACCACTACAAGAAGACTTGTAAGATCCTCTGCTTTGAGATAACAGATTGGATAAGGAATAGAGCAACTTTGATCAATACCCTTATGCATAAGGAACAAATGAAGGAATAGCTTTAGGGTTTAACAAACTCAACAAAGTTGATCTTTAAAAAGATAACTGCCCTGCACTCGGTCGGAGAAATTGATTAACTTTAACACTGGTGAAGTTAAATTCTCTTCTCCAGAGTCAGGGACCTTACTACAACTCCTTTAAGATTTCCTTATCACTGGTTCTATGAGAACGGAATAAACCAACACTATGGTTTTAGGGTTAACACATGTCTAAAGAGAAGCATATATCTATCATACTTCTACTTAGACTACATAGAACACTTCTGAATAGTAGAATGAGCTACTTATCTAGAGCCATTACCCATAACCTTAGCTCTAGTTTGGAAGTATATGAGAGCATACTTCCCAAGAAACATTGCAGATATCGATGACCAGCATATTGGACCACACACCCAAGGACCAAGAGTCAGGACCATTGCTCTGATACCATAAAAATGTAACACTCATTTGTATATCATCTTACTTTGTAAGAAAAGTAATAAGTTTAAGAATACTTGGACTTGTTATCGTTGGAGAAGGATCTGAAAATAAGAAATTATCCCTTCCCTAGAAAAATTTATTTTCACAAACACTTGATTAATAATGAAGGTGACTCGTAAAATCAGAGTTTGCGGAAACATAGTAAAATCACCATATTACCCTCCCAAAATATATCAAGTGTAACAAGTCCATTATTATAAAATAAGTATTATGATGAAACTGAATTCCTTTTATGATACCTTTTTCCAAAATATGTATCATATAAATTCTATTAAAAATAGAAATGTTATAGAGCTGGTCACTGGTCCCTTGTCCAAACATCCTTCTGGTCGGATCCTCGATATCTGCACAACGGGTTCCCAACCCACACTCTCTACACTCTGCATGCACCTAAGGGACATCTTCCCTTACTGATTCTTGTGCAAGCTAGATGCACGATCAATACCTAATAAGGGCATGGGGGTTAGCTATACATATTCGCATAATCAAATGAGAATAAAACTAACATCCACAAGTCAACATGTAGCACATCATGATGCATAATCATATGAGCACACCCGGTTAATCATAATAATTCTTTCAATGCAGGTGGCATGATGCATGGTTTCCTTCCAAAGCTGAGGCCTCTAACAAAGTCCATCTCGGACGTCCATCCAATACACCGTTGTGTTCCCGGAACACTGACATTCGTTCCCAGAACATAATGCCAAACCATACTTGGATGATAAGCATTCACTCCCAGAGTGTGCATCACGTTCCCAGAACGTGTAGCAAACCATACTTGGATAAATAAGCATCACTCCCAGAGTGTGCATCACGTTCCCAGAACGCATACGTTCCCAGAACGTATAAAAACCAGGTCCCGGACACTGGCCACATATCTATAATGTGTCATCCAGTAGGTTGCTTATCAATGTGTTCCCAGAACACTATCATACGTTCCCAGAACGTATATAACCAGGTCCCAGACACTGGCGACATATCTATAATGTGTCATAGAGTAGGTTACAATTTGGTACTCCCGGAGTACCCTCCTCATATTCCCAGAATATGATAAACGTTCCTACCAACCAAACTTCCATTCTATATGAATGCACAATCATCAAGGTTGGTTTTATCTTTAATTCCATTATTATACCAATGTGTTCCCAAAACACTAACATACGTTCCCAGAACGTATTGCAAACCATACTCGGAATAAAATCAAGCACCACTCCCAGAGTGTGCATCACGTTCCCAGAACGTCTCCAAGAAACCATGTCCCAGACAATGGCCACATTCCCGGAATGTGTCATCAAGTAGGTTGCATTAGTTTGGTACTCCTAGAGTACAGGGTCATGTTCCCATTAATTCCATTATTATGACTTAGAAAAACACAACTTCTGAATGATATCTTGAGGTACGGCTTTACTCATAAAATTCACCTTTGAATTTAAATTTAACATATGCTCATAGACCTGGATTGAGAGAATATAATCATTGATATCAAAATCCTTACTCAAAACTTAACTTTTATTTTTAAGTTTTCAGGTACTAACCGGTTACATCATCACCTAACCGGTTAGAATTACAGACCTGAATATAAAACCACTGATTTTCCAACAACCTTTTCTTAAATTATCTACTCAATCCAATAACAAGGTCTTAGCATAACAGAATACCTCAAGTTTAACACATAATATCATTCAAAATATCTAAGTCATAATCCAATTTCATTTAGGCATAATTTCCTCTTGAAATTATCCTTTGATATTAAGGTATTAACTCCAAATTTTCAATTTGAATTATTACCATAAAATCAACTTCATTTCAGATTGAATTCCAGTGAAATTAGGGTCTAGATTTGAGTAACATTGATAAGACCACAGAACTGATTTCAGAAACTTATTTTCTTTAACAACTTTACAGTGTCTAACTGGTTACAATTATCGTGTAACCGGTTAGATTGTGCAGTCAGCACATTGAAATATGAGGTTTTGCAACCCATTCTTTTCATTACTCAAATCTAACCAATTTCAATCATTCAAAAGAGTTCATATACCTTAAGTAAACATGTTTAACCACAGAAACACATTCACCTTGCATGCATTCAATTTAGATACACAAATTGCACATAATTGCACATATTTCACAACTTAATGCATCAATTCACATAATATCCAATTAAGTCATGAAATTGTCATCATAACAGCTTGCATGCATCATATTATGATTGCTCAAAAACAGAAATGAGCTTAAATTGCCCTCCAAGCCATAAAACTAATTCCAACTATGCCCTTAGAGTCTCTTGGTGACTCATCCTATTTACCAACATGTTTTTCCTCATTCTAGCAAATAGTAAGCTTCCCCCTTACCTCTAAATTGTGCTTGATCCAAAACTTTGCAGAGAGAAAGGCTCCAACACAAATTCCCATTGAATCTACTCCATGCTGATAGAGTTGGATAGGGTACCAAAACCAGGGAATTTGACATGCAAAACCAAATTAAGAATTGGGGAAAATGGTCAAATTGAGTTCTCTGCAACATGCACTAGAGGTAGGAACAGATTTGAAATCACAAGGGTTTGTGTTCTTACCAAAATCAAGCTTCAAAGTCAGCTCCAGAAACCAGAAGCTAAGGTTTGACAGCACCAACACCCTTACTTTGCAAGCTTCGTTCTCTTGATTCAGGGACTCTCAACTCACAAATTTTATATCAATACAAAGCCCTTGATGTGAGCTTTGTAACAGTGTATTGTGGACACTCGATGTATATTAACAAATTATGAGACATTCTCAAAATATAGCTTTATTTATATTAAATAAAGAAAGCTGAAATATATAATAAATGTTATACGTATAGGAACTTTATGGAAAAACTTTTTCTTTCTATACGCCAAGTTCCATATCCGAAAGCTTTGATTCGAAAACACATTTCTTTCAAAAATGAATGGTTGAGTACCTGTTTGTACTTTCAGCGGAAACGATTTTCAAAATGATTACTGCAGTTGTAATTGAAATAATTTTAAGGATCATAATAACTACACAACTATAGCCCATATATATATATATATATATAAAAACTCAGGTACCCAAGTATCAGAGATAAAAGTCGAGGTAGCAAAATATAAGGATACAGACCAGCAGATATAAAATAACAGCTCTCATAGACCCTCTCAACTATATACAATATAACACAAATCAAAATAAAAGAGTCTTCGAGAGCTGAGCCATGATCCACCCACGCTGATGTCTGATCCCTGGTCTTCCAAAAGCTAAACACCACATCCTACCACGGTCCCCATACTGCACATACTCTCAGAAAAGACACCACATCACTGACTGTCCGCCGCTGGCCCATCCACGTCCTCTACGGGGTCCTCCTCCTCCTCATCCGACACAACAGGGATAGCAGTGCGACGCACTGGCTCAGGTGAGGGTGCAAAACGTACCCTGGTGGTCGGACCGGGACGAGGAGTGGCCGTAGCAGTAGCCTCATCAGAAGTAGAGGGACGTGTACGGGTGGCTGGGCGTCGGACATGTAGATTATAAAAGCGACGTCCATGATGTGGGGGTGGAGAACCAAAACGGTAAGTGTAGGCTGGTGGAATGTGCAGTATGTAGATCATGGGGATGCGAAGCCTACGAGGTCGCACTCGAGCCAGGGGGTTAGGATGACGAAAGATCACGTCAACCTCACCCTCGAACACCGCTCAGTGCTCCTCGTAGTCCCACACTCCTCTACGGAGCGGGCGTAACTCCACGTATGTCAGGTAACGAGCCATCACCTGCAAGGGCATAGGGAGTTAGCAAATACTAACACATAATAAAATAGACAGGGTACAGTTCTAATCAAGTAAGACTTTATTTATTGCAATTAATATAACTTATAAATCTTTAGTCAACCATGTTAAACACCAACATCAAGATTTAATTATAAATCAATAGAATATGCAGTCATGATGCATCTAATTTTATCAATGCATGATTGTTGGCCAACTACAACAAATAGGCTTCCGTGGCACCTTAAAATAAACATGCCCGATACCCATACTGAGTATCTCATCGAACTCGGCCCGCAAATAAATCAACATCTCTAGAGCTCTTAGAAATGTTGCCGACGTATCCCGTAGGACTACGCCTCATCGAGTCCGGCACCAAATGACATGCCCACATGCACGTGTGTATTTCCGGAAATAGAAGGTGCAACCCCGGTCACCGACACTCCCCCGTGAACCCTTTGGAGCAGACACCCAGGTCCCTCGAGTTCAACCGAAAGGATATGCCCACGCCTCACAGACGTGTCTCCACACATGTGGGAATCCAAATAATGCAGATGCTATGCATGGCTTTGACTACCCATACTATTCAATGTCATTTAAGTTATTCGAAGCTGGGACTTGGCATAATTAAATTCTGATCCTTTTACAACAATTCAGTCACTAATAGATTAACAGAGTCTATTAATCGAGTATTGCATTAGATTACTCGAGTAATATTTTTGCACCTTTCACATTACTCGAGTGACAGCTCGAATTACTCGAGTAATATTTTTGCACCTTTCGCATTACTCGAGTGACAGCTCGAATTACTCGAGTAATATTTTTGCACCTTTCGCATTACTCGATTAACAGATCTATTACTCGAGTAGTACTGCATATATTTCAAATTATTCAAAGTTTTAAGGTGTTACTCGATTAATACTTCAGATTACTCGAGTAATCCTCTTGCACTCATCAGATAAATCAGAATTTTCACGCATTACTCGAGTGACAGCTCGAATTACTCGAGTAAATTATGCAGTAAAACACTGCTGAACTGGTTTTTATATGTCGAACTCATGCCAATCCAATTTTTACCAAAGTTAAGCTTCAAACCAACTTAAATACATTACATTAAACTTGTTCATAGCATCAATTTCAAGCATTAACACCAAAATCACAGAATCATAACAATTTCCCCCAATTTTGACCTAAAACACAACCTCACATACCAATTCCTTAATTACCCGATTTCAGATCAAATTGAAGGTTCATTTAGCTTTAGATATCACAATCTAACATGTTCCCATTCAGTTTTAAGATCAAATTGGCCTCCAAGCCATTGTCCCCTAACCTAGTGCCCTTTTGAACCTCATGGTGGTTCAACCAATATTCAAATCAATTCCTCAATCTATTCTAGCATTAGTAAAGCTTCTCCCTTACCTCAATGAAGCTTTTTGGATGCACAGGCAGCAAAGAAACTCACAGAATTACCAAACTCCAAATGCTCTGTTTTCGGTTCCAAAACAGGTTCAGCAGAGCAAGTTCGGGTGATGATTTGACAAGCCAAACGTACATGAAAATGAGTAATCTTGGTCAATATAGAAACTAGACATTGCAAACTTTAAATAGAAATCACAATGGCACGATTTGAGACCCTCTACCTACCAAAATCGAAAGCTTGAACTTGGCTTCTCAAAACTGAAACTGCAACCTTCAGTTTCTTGATCCCAACTTCAAGCAATTCGTTCTCCTTGCTCCAGCCACCAACACACACGATTTTTGTCTCAAATTAAAGGTCTTGTGACAAGCTTGAAGAAGGTATCAAGCTCATCAACTGTGTTTAAGGGAGGGTGAAGAATGAAGGTTATGAACAGAGGGGGTTCAAAACCGAATTTGACAGAGTTTCCCTTCTTTTTTCCTAATTTCCACCAATTTCCTCAACCAAATTCATGAATTTATAGCCAACAATGACTACCATGCACACAAACACGTGTTTTCCATAATCCCAGTCGGTGCTAGGTGTTAAAATTTGAATTACTCAACTTGTTGAATCATCAAACGCACTTTCTTCAGCTTCAGCACCACTGTTACTCGAGTAACTGATCGGGCTACTCGAGTAACACACCCAGATTTTCAAAAATTATTATTTTATTCACTTTCCCTCCAAATATCTTTCCAATATTACCTCTTAGGTCCTTTCCAAGGACTAAACTGCAAAAATCCTTATTTTTAGAACCCAAATTATTTTCTCTTATTTTTCCTTGGATAATTCTTTTAATATAACAATAAAATTAATAAATAAAACTAACTAATTCCAAATAATTAGTTTTATTTAAATATTCCTTTTATTTACTTGGGAACAAAAATTGGGATATTACATGTATCACTCGTTTTCTATCTCTCAACACAGACTGAGAATCGAACAGAAAGATTATGGAACCCTAAAACAGAGCTTCAGCAATTCAGGAGCAAAAATGGACTTTAATCAGAGCAAGGAAAGCTATTTATAGAGGGATTTGAGTGTCATGCAAGTCGACACGTTGATCTCCACTAAGATTAGGGTTGATTCGTGGCAATTCCTGGGTTAAAATGCGTGATTACTCATCAAACGCACTAATCCCAGTTTCTGTGTTCATCGTGTAACCGGTTACAGAGCCCTTCTAACCGGTTACATACTGATAAAATTCAAAAATTAATAATTTAATTACTCTTTCTTCAAAAACCTTTCTAATATTGCAATTATGTCCCAACCCAAGGACTAAATTACAATATTCACATTTTTTACAAAATAACCATATAAAAATATATCTCATATTTTTATATATAAAAAACGCATAATGTACAAAAACTAAAACCTTCAAAACCAATATAAATCAATTATAAAATAATTGTTATAATTAATTTCTTGGTTATTTGGGAGACGAAAATTAGGGGTGTTACAGGGACAAGTGGTCCAAACGAAAAAAAATATGAGAGGCTAATATGATAAAAAAAAAAGCATGAAGAATTAATTTGATAATAAAAAATAAGTTAAGTAATTAAATGAGCACTGCAACCCTATGCTAATATGTACGTTAAGATGAATTTCAATTTTGATAATGGAAGTTAATAAATTTTACACATGATTAAATGATTGAGATTAAAAGGATGAAAAATGATGTATATATATATATATATATATCATTAAATAATATAAAACCATTCATGTGAGCTTAAGTTTTATGGACAGTTAGTTTGTTGATACATATTCCAAACAAAATTAGCTTAAAATTCTTCTAGTCACACATACAGTTAATATGAGTCTTATAGTGTTACGTGACTTATTAATGAATTATTTGTTAGTGCATGTGTCACATTTATATGGTTAAAAGGATTTTAAATTGATTTTGTTTGGATGATATATTATTGCTAAAATAATATTATAAATAATTAATGCATGAATAATTAATTATTTATATCACTAGCTACCAGTACTTTATATTATAGGTTTGTTTTACCTCAACCAAACGAACTAAGGATAAAATGTCAATTAATAATAAAACCATTTTGAAAAATTAAAAATTTCCAAATTGTTAAACTATTAAGGCTTATTTAAGTTTTTGGTCCTCGAAAGTTGACCGTGTTTTGGTTTTAGTCCCTATCTTTTTATTTGACCGATCATAATCCTTAAAAGTTCAAAAAAATTTGGTTTTGGTCCCTGCCGTTAAATTTTGCCGTTAATGCTGACGTGGCAAACGGAATTTAAAAAAAATAATAAAAAAAAATAAATTTATTAAAAAAAAAGATAAAAAATTTTAAAAAAAATTATTTAAGTTTTTGGTTCCCGAAAGTTGACCGTGTTTTGGTTTTAGTCCCTATCTTTTTATTTGATCGGTCCTAGTCCTTAAAAGTTCAAAAAAATTTGGTTTTGGTCTCTGCTGTTAAATTTTGTCGTTCATGCTAATGTGGCAAACAGAATTAAAAAAAAAATTAAATTTATAAAAAAAATTAAAAAAAAAACCCCAAAACCCGTACCCAACCCCACCCCACCCACCCTCCCCTCTTCCTCTCTCTCTGTCCCTCAATCACTTAGCTCTCTCCCTCCCTCACGCCTTCCATCACGCCACCGCTCTTCCCTCTTTAGAGAACACAAATCGTGTCTCTCTCCCTCCCTCATGCCACTGTTCTCCCCTCTCTCATGGCAAAATCGCGTCTCTCTCACCCCTCACCAAGGCCTCACGGCCTCATCTCTCTCACTCATGTTTTCCCTCTCCTTGCCTCTTCCCTCTCTTCTTCCCTCATCACGGCCTCTTCCTTCATCTCTAATCGACACATGCAAGCTCACAAAGTGATGTCTCTTCCCTCACAAATCACGCCCTTATAAAGCTTCGATCGGCACATGCAAGCTTCTGCATCTCCGATTTGGGATTATATGATGTATTTCTGGAATTGACGGTGGAGAACAGTGTATCTCCATGGTGCATCTCCGATTTGGAATTGATTCTTTTTTTTTTGGATTTTATCATTTCTTTTTCATTATTGATTTGTATTCTTAATCTAAATTTATGGAATTGACGGTGGAGAACGATGTATTATGATAGCAAATAATAAAATAGGCGGTGGCGGCAGATTGGCAGTGGAGAAAGAGAGAGGAAGAGGGGAGGGGATGAGTGGTGGTGGTGGGTGGGGGGGTTTCATGGAGGAGAGAGGGAGAGGAAAATTAAAGGGGAGAGTGGGTGGGTTGGGTACAGGTTTCATGGGAGGAGAGAGAGGAAAAGCGGAGCGTGGGTTGGGTTGGGTACGCGTTTTTTTTGGGGGGTGGGGGGTTAATTTTTTAATTTTTTTTATAAGTTTAATTATTTATTTTAAAATTCCGTTTGCCACGTCAGTATTGACAGCAAAATTTAACGACAAAGACCAAAACCAAATTTTTTTAACTTTTAAGGACTAGGACCAGTCAAATAAAAAGATAGGGACTAAAACCAAAACACGGTCAACTTTCGGGGACCAAAAACATAAATAATTTTTTTTTTTAAAATTTTTTTATTAAATTTAATTAATTTTTTTATTTTTTTTTTTAAAATTCCGTTTGCCACGTCAGTATTAACGGCAAAATTTAACGGCAGGGACCAAAATCAAATTTTTTTAAATTTTAAGGACTAGGACCGGTCAAATAAAAAGATAAGGACTAAAACCAAAACACGATCAACTTTCGGGGACCAAAAACTTAAATAAGCCAACTATTAAATATCTTATTTTTCAATATCAAAGCATGTTATTTTGTTTCTTATTTTCAGCTTAAATATTGAAATTAGGAAAATTTTTATATTAAAGCTCACCGTTTTCGTTTTGTTAAAGCCGCCTCTAACACATGGAAGGTTCGTTCAGTGGAATACTCTTTACAACTTTCAACTCTAAAGGAGAAAGTTAACAACAAAGATGACATGGATATTGTAACATGATTTAGTCTCTATACGACATTTCCTTTTCAAAACATTTTCATTATAAAAATATTTCGTTCATGTCCCACATCACACATCAAGTTCCAAATCGAGATGTTACCAGCACCACGCTTTGAAACCCGATTTTCAAAAGTCAAAATCATCAAGTTCCTATCTCAATTATAAAGTCTAAAAGCAATATTACAATAAGGGAGTTACATGGTATCTGAGATGTTCTAGACCAGAGCCGACACTAAGGTCAAGGGGAGACCTTAATGGAGTAGCTCTATCTAGGGTTTATGAGTGATCTTATGAGTTCTCCAAGGCACTTAGTTGTGTAAATTCAATGCTCCTAATAATTATGTGGATATGATTTTGATGATTTGATGTGGGTCTAATATATGATGTTTTTGGGCTTAATTTCACTTCATTTTGCTTGGGTTTTGGCTTGTTTCTCTTGTAAATATAGGTATTTTGTATTAGTTTTAGGAACTTTTAGTTTATTAGAATCCTTTGAACGTTTTGATCCGTTTTGGGTATGTTTCAGGTGTTTCGGAGCTTTATTTGGAAAAAATATTATTGGAGCTGGGAAGAGCATAAGAAGACCTTGAAAATGGCACAAGAACGGAGAGAAACGGAGTCGGAAAGTACTTAGCACGCCCAGGAGCGGGAATGGCGCGCCCAGGCGCACGTGCAGCGGTAATCAGTGGGCAATCAGATATAGCGCGTCCAGGCGTGCTGCTTCACACGCCCAGGCGCGCGAGTCATGTGAAAGTCCAATTGGGCCTAATTCTGAGCAATTGTGAAGGATTTTGATAAGATTAGACTTTTATCTATTTATATTAGGATTAATATTAGGTTTAGCAGTCAGTTTTTAAGAGATTAGAGAGCAATTAGTCATTCTTAGAGATGAGAATTGAGTTTGAAGGAGATTTACACAGTTTTGGGAGCATTCGAAGGAGGAATCCGGAGAAGATTGAAGATTCAAAGCACATATCTGTGGTAATTTAGGAATAAATATCATAGTTATTTGTTTTTTTCTTCTCTTTCATTATGTGTAACTAAACCTTTTGTGATAGGAACATGTGGATCTGTATTTATAATTTATTTTTATGAATTAATGTTTTTCAGTTTTAAATCAAGTGTTTAATTGTGATTTTAATGTTATGCACAGAAGTAGCTAATCTATGTTTTGGATTTCTAAATCTGAATTGGAAAATTAGGATTTAGAATAGGTTATGCAATTAAAAATATAATGATTCAACTTGTAGGAATACTTTTGGATTATTATATAACTTGATAAATTCACTGTTCTTAATTAAGGTTATTCAATGATTTAAATTTCTAAGGAATTAGGATTTAATAAATTGGATAATAAACAGTATTTTCATAAGAGGATTCTAGGAATTACTATTTTCTGAATTTGTTCTTGATTTGAATGAAAAATATTGATTTATAATAAATAAATGAATATACAACGATACTAAGTTCCTAACCAAGTTCTTCCATTTAATTTGTCTTTTATTTTATTTTCAGCATATAATTCTTCTTTTTAATTTATTTATTTAATTCTGAAAATTTTATCTTTTAATAGATTTTATTCTAGATTTTCCCTTAGGTAGAGATAGATTGAACAATTCTGAGTCCCTGTGGGTACGATATCTGGTCTTAACTGACTATATTACTTTGCGATCTAGTATACTTGCTAGAGAGTGATCATGATGACAAAGTAATTAACGATTAAGCTTTGAAGACAATGCAACAACAACAACAAGAAATCAAGGAATTACTCAAGTGCTCACTCATTCTCAATTTGATTGTAATTGTAATTTATCATTTATGTTGAGAGTGGGTAGAAATAGCTAATCTCTTCTAAGAGTAAAATAATTAATATGATCACTAGGTTGAGATTAACCTAAATTAATACTTGAGAAGAAAAACAAAAAGGAAAATCAATTTTTATCTTGTCTGATAAAAATACTCGAGTATTTTGAAGAAGACTCGAGTCTCCACTCGAGTATTATGTAAAAGACTCGTGTATTGATGCCAGATCAGCAAATATAGCCGTTAGTCTTGTACGTGCAACGGATCTTTCCAGCCTGGCCAAAAGACTCGAGTCTTTTGGTACAGTCAGCAAAAATAAAGTCGTTGAAAACACTCAAAAACCCATCTAGGGCACTTGAGTCTTTCCCCAACCCTTCTGATCTATATTGTAAAAATTGCTCTCTGTTTGCACAAGAACAAACAAGACAACAATAACAAGAACAATAACAAGCTTACTCTGATTCTTCTTCTCTAGTGTTAATTTCACTAAAACTCAACTTTGCTCTCATATTGTTACTTTCCTCTCAAGTTGAGTTTAGGTCTCAATTCATTATTGAGCTGTGCTTATTTGTACGAATCCATTGTGAGATTCGTAATACACATTCAAAATAGCTTGTTGATTCAAGTCTTGGATTGTTCCCAAGCAAACCGTAGGTGGACTTAGGGTATTGGAGTCTTGAGAGTTCTTAAGCACAAAGACTAAGAGGTTCTTAGCTCGGTGGAGCTTCTTGAAGGGTTTTACATGGAAGCTTTGGAAGAGTTCTTCGTCACCGGAATCAAATAGGGGTAGAAATCAAGAGTTTGGTACACTCTTGAAGGGTTAGGTTGAGTGAGGCTATCTCAGTTAATCCTTTGTAATTTCTAACAATTTGATTTATAGAAAATCTCCTAAGGTGGTTAGGAGGACTGGATGTAGTTCATTGTTGGAGTGAACTAGGATAAAATTACTTGAGTGTTGATTTATAGCTTTCATTTATATTCTTGCTCAAACAACCTAAGGTTTTTAAAAGAAAAGGATTTGTCTAATTGGGTAGTAAGTTCAAGGCAATTAAGTGTTATTCAGTTGTTAAAATTTATCTTAATTGCTTACTATTCTGTTAGATAAGTCTCTGGTTTGTATTGGATTAGTTAGAAGTGAGTTGCTGATTTTTCAGAACTGGTTTTGTGCACTCTGTACGAAAAACTCGAGTGTTTCTCAGAATACTCGAGTTGTTCTGGCTCAAAGACTCGAGTGGATCACAAAAGACTCGAGTGGTTCATCCTGAAACACTCGAGTGTTTCCTGAAAGACTCGAGTATTTCGAGCTTTTTCCAGAAAAATCAGCTTTTGTTCAATTCCTTTAATATCATTCTAAATATTTGGTACTGCTGCTTCAAATTACGATTCACCCCCCTCTAGTAATTGCTAAGCCCGCTTGTTGGTTTCCAACAAGTGGTATCAGAGCTCGGTCGAAAGATCGAGTGTAACAACTTTTTCGAAAAAGATCCTTTTGGAAACTGTGGGCTCAAGCAATCCCTTTGGAGGATAAGGCTCTTCAATAAACCGCCCTCCACTATTCAATGGTGAAGGGTATGCTTATTGGAAAGTCAAAATGAAATTTTTTATTGAAGCAATTGATATGGATATTTGGGATGCTATTGAGAATGGACCTTATATTCCCAATAGATTGATAAATGATGAAACCGTAATTATTCCAAGAGCTAGTTGGAGTGATGATGACAAGAAAAGAGTATCATATGATTTAAAAGGCAAAAACATCATCACTTCGGCTTAATCTCATGAGGAATTTTTTTGTATCTCTCAATGTAAATCCTCTAAGGAAATGTGGGATATTTTGCAAGTTACTCATGAGGGAACAAGCGAAGTAAGACGTGCTAGATTAAACACTTTAACTCATGAATATGAATTATTTCGCATGCTTCCAATTGAGTCCATCAATGACTTGCAAAAGCGCTTCACTCACATAATTAATCATTTGATTGCTTTAGGAAAACGCTTTCTTGATGGTGAAACTACTAACAAAGTTTTGAGATGTCTTGATAGGAGATGGCAACCCAAAGTAACGACCATCGTGGAATCTGTAACACCCAGCTTTTATATAAAAATATCATTCAAAAGGTTTACTAATTAAAATTGAGAGCTAAAAATCCTTTTTTCATAAAACAAATTTACATATAAAATTGGGTATTTCAATTACAATATGAGTAGCGCAACTTATAATTTCCTTCTTTCCAAAATCATCCGCTGCGACACTCTGATCCTCAAGCTCCTTGACAATCAAGTACCTAAAATGTTAACCACATAAGGGTGAGACCTTTTCAAACACAGTGGATTAAAAGATAGTAAAGAGAACATACTAGCAACTTAAGCATCATAATCAAATCAAGCCGTGAATAACAAAATGCATATTTTTCAAAAAATCATTTTCATTTCCCATTATAAACCATTTAACGTGTGTCTCCTCACGGTCAGAGGACAACACCCAACATAAAACCACATGTCTCCTCACGGTCAGAGGACAACATACCAAGCATAACATCGCATGTCTCCTCACGGTCAGAGGACAACATACCCACTCATCTTTTAGTTTGTACCACTAGGAATTGGTTGCTCCTGCTAGGGCATTTGTACACCCATTAGGGACTTTGGCACCCATCAGGACTATCACCCACTAGGCCTCACCCGTTAGGACTAATACATATAATCTTATACTCATACTCATCACATACTTTAGCATAATTAATTTACATACTTTAGTCTTTATCACCTTTTCCATTCTTTTAGTTTTCGTTGAATTGATCATTTGGGGACATTGACTCCTAACGGGGCATTTTTACCTAATGGGGCATTTTAGCCTGATGGGGCATTTGGCCCTAATGGGGCATTTGTACACCTAGCAGGAACACCTAGTGTCCCAATGTCCCAATGATCAATTCAACCGTCCTTAACAACACAAATCCATTCACCACAAAGCACACATTTCAAATCGCCATTTATAACAGGTAGTAATAAACCACATTCATACATTTACTTCCTTCTCAATTTTCATATCACATTACAACAAATAATCAACATCATTTATACTCTAATACTAATCGCCAACATAATTCACAAAACGAATATATTCCAAACTACGACTAAAACCCAACTTCAAAACATCCTAATTAAACGTATTCCTCATCAAGTAAACAATTATCATTAGCCATGAAATATCCTTATAACCACTAATCCTCTTACCACCTACTAGCTTGCATTGTTTATTTTCTCTTAATTAATTACTTATTCTTAATTATACCCTTTTAATACACATACAGAACATAGAAACTCTCAACAAACAACATACATCACAGATCAATCGACATACTCAGGTATGTCTCAGAGTGCTTAAATATAAGTCAACTCCCTAAGGTTCTTCACTTCCTACATTTACAACATACATAGAGGGGTTTTTAGAAAATTTATGACACTTAAATTAAATTTTTTCATTAAATCAGAATACATTCATTTTCCTTAAACCAACTTATAATAGGTGCTATTTTGCTACCCACAACCCAATTTAACTACTTAACCCAAGTCCTATTATATACCCCAACTATCCCTAACCCAAGGTGTGGAAAAGAGACTCCCCTTACCTTAGAGAGGGAGTGAGCCCACACAAAGCTCCAAGAACCTCGAATCTACTCCGGATCTACCTTGACTCCAAGCCTCTAGACCGATCTCCACTCCATTCTTCAAGATTAGAGGAGAGAGAAAACCCTTGGAGAGAGAAAGAGCCTCCATGAGGGAGAGAGAGAAACGCATGAGAGGGCTATTGGGAGGAGGTGGGTTTCATGATTATAGGTTTGGAAGGAAGGATTTTGGGTGGTTTATGGTGGTTTTGTGTGAAGGAGAGAGAAAACCAAAAATAAAGAGGTAAGAGAGGGAGAGGGGGCCGATCATGAAGAGGAAAGGAGGGAGATGAAGCTTGCTAAGTGAGCTTGATGATGGTGGGTAACAACACTCTAGGAGCTTGAGGTGGAAGAAGAGCTTAACTTGCTCTTGGTGGAGAAGGGAGTAAATTCGTGTGAGAGAGAGAGGAAGAGGAGTGGAAGATGTTGATGGTGGAATGAGTGAAAATGAGAGTGTTTTTGTTTTTATTTTAGTTGGATAAGGAGTGTGTGGTTAAGAATTAAAGAGAGAAGGAAAAGATTCTTTTTATGTGGTAGAAAGGTGCCACACGTACACCTCTTTCTCTCTCTCTGTTTTTTTTAACAGACCCACTGGTAATCGATTATCCTAGCCAGATAATCGATTACTGCTTCAGTGCAACATTTTATAGTACATTCAGCAGAGAGCGAGTAATCGATTAATCCACCTAAAGTAATCGATTACTTCACAAGGTAATCGATTAATTCTATGAGTTAATCGATTATCGATGCTGCAACATTTAAGTGTTTTCACCAGAGGGCTACTAATCGATTAACTCCTACAGAGTAATCGATTACTCTAATGAAAACTCCTATTTTGACAATTTCTAACTCTAAGACACTACCCTTAACTCCTATCCTTGGTTTCCTATGGTTTTTATCATAAATTCTAGCTTATGTTTTCCTAATTAACTTGGAATAAAATTTTGGGATGTTACAATTCTCCCCCACTTATTGGAATTTCGTCCCCGAAATTCCGCTTAAAATCCTTAATTGGAGAACCATCCCGGAAAAGGTTTGCTAAATTACGCACTAACTCATCTTATGTCTACTCCCCCACTTGGGGTTGGCATACCATTCAATCATGAATGTGCCACAAGACTCTTGCACTCATTGAAGAGTGCCGGCTATGGTTTTATTTGGGTCAACCTCTAGGCTACTATTCTAACAGTTTTCTAAGGTCAGTTGGCTTTCCTCCGGAATCCTACTTCGAAGGTTGGACAGGGCACTTAAAACACTCTAAACACTATTACCCTAAAGGGTTGGTTATACTTTAATTCCAAAAACCTACCACTTATGTCCTAAACCTAAACTCTAATCAAACACATTCATCATTCACACCAACATAAATCAGGTAAACATCATTCAAGGGTCAAACATTCACAACAGCAGTCCACAACATCTTACACCTTAAACCTAAACATAACTCAACTTGGCTTCCTTCCTAACTATCCCTAGTCTACCTTAGGGCTAACACTTATCTCTACAAACACATTCACAAATGTCATCACATCTTTTAAAAAAAAAACGTTTTACAAAGGGGTTCGGGGAATAGGACTTACATAGTTTGCAACCAAAAATGCATTTTATAAATTCAATTTCCCAAGGTTTTTGAAGATTTGGAAGACAGTGTCCCTGTACCTAAAAGAATATTATAGCAAATCTTCAAGTCAATCTGAGTTCATTAGATTCACTTTTGACCCTATGACCACTTTGTAAAAGATTTGTAATGGTCGGGGTGAACCTATGTCACATCCATTTAGAATAGCAAACAAACTCCTATTGACTTTAAAATTGGATGGGACATCACTTATACTTGGCCCAAGGTTGTGTAAAATTTTCAAACCGATTAGAGCCCATTAAATTCTTTTTGTTTAAAATACCAGCTTGCTCCAATTGGCTTGAAATGTTACACGAAACAAAGATTCAACCTTAGGGTGTTTAAGCCAAATTTTCCAAGTCAAACAAAATCCTAAACCCAAAAACTTAGTTTTCCCTGTATATAAAAACCTTAATTACCCATAAACACTTAATTACAAACACACACGTCTTTAAAACCTTTGGTTTGAAAAGTCACTAGGTATGGGGATTTAAAATTTAGGAAAAGGATCCCATACTAGGGAAAACATTTAGAGAACCAAGATACATTTATAAAAACAAAATTCTTTTACAAAATAGGTTCCTCTCTTAATGAGGAACAATTAATTTCATTTGAAAATTTACTAAAACTTTTAATCATGCACCTTACCAAGATGAGCTACCTTCATCTAATTTCATAAGAACCTAGATGAAGGAGTGATAGATCACTCAAGATGGATAAACTCAAAGAAAGAGGGAATGTGTCTTGAACTTGGAAAAATTTAGTTTAGTTCATTATGTGAGAATTGAAACAGTTACATTCCCTTTTTACTTCAAGTTTAAAAATTGAGTTCTCATTCCGTATTGATTTGAGTCGCGTAAGAAGGGTTCCTATTTGATCGATGTGTGACTTGGTTACAAACAGTTAAGTTAATTCACTACTCGATCACTTAGAAATCCTTGCTTTTCTTACTAGTTCTTGAAAATTTGTTGTGCGACCTCACGATCCATTTAGAATGATTGTGGTTTGGTGAAAACTTTTGAAATTCATTTTAAACACTCACAAGCATCAAATACAAATTTCACTTTGCACAAAGACATATCAAGCACACATATCAATCGAGCATACACAAACAAAATTCAATTTCATCAAAACACAATTTTCAAAAACAACACTTTTAGTCAATGCTTAGTGGAAAGTAATTTGGGACTTCAAACATAAAGAGGGCAACTGAAAAGTTATTAATCCCAAAATCATTTGAAAACATTTTCGAAAATTTAAATTCATTTCGACATAAACATGGACTTGGTTATACATATACCAAATACACTACCAATGATGTATTCCAAAGTGAGGTAAGAACTTCCATGTTGAATTTTAACCCCATCCTCGATTAGATAGACCTCTTTTCGTTACAAAATTTTATTATAGTAACTCGGGGTTCAAGTTCAACCATTAGAAGCTTCAACTTAACTTTTGATTAATATTAAAGTCACCGGAATCAAATTAGTGGTGGAATCAACCACGAGTTCAATAAAGATGTTTTTGTTGTTTTTATGGATTTTAGTCTAACCGATGCCAACTGAGTCATTCGGATAGATTAGAATCGAGGTAGTAAATCATTTTGATTCTCATGATTCCACTTCTAATTTTGTCCACTTACTTTAACACTACACCATTCCACATGTATGCATATTTCGAGAACCCTTTTTATTGAATTCGAACCACTTCTCTAATTGGGCAAAAAGTTTGTTTTTATTTGAAACTCAAATTAATAGGGTTCAGTGGTTTAAATCCAATCAGTTAGTTCTCGATGCCTATTTTCATTTGATGCCTCGATCACTTGAATCAAGTTTAGTTACAGAACCGCTTATTAATTTAGTATAAACATTATTTTTCGTTCTCTTGAATACTAATCTAATCCACGTGACCTTAATCACTTAGTTGGATTAGTATTCGAGGTTCATAATTTATTTATTCCATGCGGTTCCATTTCTAATCCCGGTTCAATTACTTTGACACCAAATTACTTAGCAAATATTCTTTAAGATCACACACAAAGCACTTAGCAAAGCAAACAAGCATAAAAGAATTAACACATAAGTTTATACACAGGAGATCCATTACTAATTCACGATGATGCACAAACTCCTAGATTTCGACAACATCACCTCCCGATAAATGCAACATCGGATTGGCCAGTTCCGACACTACATTCCATCAGTGGTAATAGCCTTCGTTATCCAGTTAAAGTTTATGCACTCCGTTATTAATTAGTAAGATTTCCTTTGTAAGAAACTTTAACTTTTAATTAACTCAACTTGGAATTTGCATCCCTTAAACAAAAATCAATTTGCACCTTTGAAGTTTTCTGCTTACAAACGTGCCACACTTATAGGATGCAATTCTTTGAATTCCTAAGGGATCCGGCTTAGGTTCCCAAAGAATCACATTCTATTCTCTTTGGTCATTTCTGTTATCAAAAATTAGTAGTTCTCCATTAGGAAATTAACGCACCTGTTAGGTCATTTCACACCCACTTGGATTTTCACCCAATCCAGGTCATTTCCACCTATTAGGCCACGGTTGACACCCGTTAGGACTAAAATAAAATTTTAATTCTTTTACTTCTACAAGATACATTTCACTTTCATAATTCATACCATTTGCGCAGCAGATTGATCCATTGGATACACCCGCCTAACGGGTCATTTACGGGGCCTAATAGGTCATTTTCACCTGGATGGGTAACTTGTCACCTAACAGGGCACCTAATGGGTCGGTGTATTCCAATGATCAATCTTTGCTGCGACTTAACCATTTTCACAAATTTCATAATCCAATATTCAACATCCATCATCACAAATTTTTCAATTAAAAACTTAACATCAAACATTTTCACCATTCACCAAATCTTAAAATTTCCACTTAGAAAAGAGTCTCACCTCTGAAGAAGAAGCTTGAGATGAGAGTGTTCGCAGCGAGATCGGGACCACTTTCCCTCAGGTCGGAAGGAAGGAACTGCTCTGATACCATAAATTTAACACCCAGCTTTTATATAAAAATATCATTCAAAAGGTTTACTAATTAAAATGGAGAGCTAAAAATCCTTTTTTCATAAAACAAATTTACATTTAAAATTGGGTATTTCAATTACAATATGAGTAGCACAACTTATAATTTCCTTCTTTCCAAAATCATCCGCTGCGACACTCTGATCCTCAAGCTCCTTGACAATCAAGTACCTAAAATGTTAACCACATAAGGGTGAGACCTTTTCACAACACAGTGGATTAAAAGATAGTAAAGAGCACATACTAGCAACTTAAGCATCATAATCAAATCAAGCCGTGAATAACAAAATGCATCACATTTTCATATTTTTCCAAAAATCATTTTCATTTCCCATTATAAACCATTTAACGTGTGTCTCCTCACGGTCAGAGGACAACACCCAACATAAAACCGCATGTCTCCTCACGGTCAGAGAACAACATACCAAGCATAACATCGCATGTCTCCTCACGGTCAGAGGACAACATACCCACTTATCTTTTAGTTTGTACCACTAGGAATTGGTTGCTCCTGCTAGGGCATTTGTACACCCATTAGGGACTTTGGCACCCATTAGGATTATCACCCACTAGGCCTCACCCGTTAGGACTAATACATATAATCTTATACTCATACTCATCACATACTTTAGCATAATTAATTTACATACTTTAGTCCTTATCACCTTTTCCATTCTTTTAGTTTTCGTTGAATTGATCATTTGGGGACATTGACTCCTAACGGGGCATTTTTACTAATGGGGCATTTTAGCCTGATGGGGCATTGGCCCTAATGGGGCATTTGTAAACCTAGCAGGAACACCTAGTGTCCCAATGTCCCAATGATCAATTCAACCGTCCTTAACAACATAAATCCATTCACCACAAAGCACACATTTCAAATCGCCATTTATAACAGGTAGTAATAAACCACATTCATACATTTACTTCCTTCTCAATTTTCACATCACATTACAACAAATAATCAACATCATTTATACTCTAATACTAATCGCCAACATAATTCACAAAACGAATATATTCCAAACTACGACTAAAGCCCAACTTCAAAACATCCTAATTAAACGTATTCCTCATCAAGTAAACAATTATCATTAGCCATGAAATATCCTTATGACCACTAATCCTCTTACCACCTACTAGCTTGCATTGTTTATTTTCTCTTAATTATACCCTTTTAATACTGTTGATGTCTAGCAAGAGTACTAGGTCGACAAGTAATACAGATAGTAAGTGAGTATCGTTCCACTCGGGGATTGCAAATTGTTTCTAATAACTTTCCACCAATTCGTAATTATTAATACAACTTGTTATTGAATTTTAGAAGGAGAAGGAGAATTTAAATAAAAAAAATAAAAAGATTAAGGAGTAAGATGGTTAGAAAGCAATAGAAAAATGTTAGGAACTTGGTTTTGTTGTATGATTCACTTATTTAACTATGAATTAGGTTTTCCTTCAAATCAAGAACAATTCCTAAATTAGTATGTAACACTCCTTGTATATCATCTTACTTTATAAGAAAAGTAAGAAGTTTATGAAAACTTGGACTTGTTATCGTTGGAAAAAGATTTGAAAATAATAATTTTCCCTTCCCTTGAAAATTCTTTTTCACAAACACTTGATTTGTAATGAGGTTGACTAACAAAATCAGAGTTTGCGGAAACATAGTAAAATCACCATATTACCCTCCCAAAATATATCAAGTGTAACAAGTCCATTATTATCAAATAAATATTATGATAGAACTGAATTCCTTTTATGATACCTTTTTTCCAAAATATGTGTCATATAAATTCTATTAAAAATAGAAATGTCATAGAGCTGGTCATTGGTCCCTTGTCCAAGCATCCTTCTGGTCGGATCCTCGATATCTGCACAACGGGTTTCCAATCCCACATTTTCTACACTCTGCAAGCAGTTAAGGGACATCTCCCCTTACTGACTCTTGTGCAAGATAGATGCACGATCAATACCTAATAAGGGCATGTGGGTTAGCTATACATATTCGCATAATCAAATAAGTCAACATGTAGCAATTCATGATGCATAACCATATGAGCACACCCGGTTAATCATAATAATTCTTTCAATGCAGGTGGCATGATGCATGATTTCTTCCACAGTTGAGGCCTCTAACAAAGTCCATCTTGGACGTCCATCCAATACACCGTTGTGTTCTCGGAACACTGACATTCGTTCCCAGAACGTAATGCCAAACCATACTTGGATGATAAGCATTCACTCCCAGAGTGTGCATCACGTTCCCAGAACGTGTAGCAAACCTTACTAGGATAAATAAGCATCACTCCCAAAGTGTGCATCACGTTTCCAGAACGCATACGTTCCCAGAACGTATAAAAACCAGGTCCCGGACACTGGCCACATATCTATAATGTGTCATCCAGTAGGTTGCTTATCAAAGTTGTAAGTTCCATGATGAATGTTTTGATAAGGACAAAGTGTTTTGAACAAGCTATCATGTGATGATCAAGTTCAAGTTCAACAAGCAACAACAAACATCAAGTGAAGAAGAGAGAACAAGCTCATGAAGACTTAAGTTTGAGTGTAATTGTTTTTTGTTTTATCTTTTGCCTCTCAAGCTTCATAGGTTTTCATTTGGGTAGTTTGTTTAGAGGGTAGTGAATCTCATTCATAAGTCATGATTTAATCATAATTTGAGTTTTTACTTAACCTAGAATCAATAGGTGGCTTAAAGGTTTTAAAGGAAAGGTTGGTTTTTGAGAAAACAAGTTTTAAACAAGTGCAGTATAGTTTTACTCGAGTATGAGTTTGTTTAATCGAGTACTACTCGAGTATGCTACAATTTACTCGAGTAAACACTGCTGAACTGATTTTTAAAATACGATTTTCACTTCTCAAAATCAGTTTTTCAAGTGCCATAACTTTTGGGTATTCTATATAAACCTTTTCCTAACTTTTGTGAATATAACCCATCATTTTGATATTCATTTTACAAAGAATCAAGCCACTCTATTCTCTCTCAATTTCAAAGATCAAAGCTTTTCTATTTTTATATTATTTGATCAAGAACCTTTGAATCTCTTGTGTGATTTGTCATAGCTATTGATTGAGATTCATTAGGATTGTTATGTGTATTCATTGAAGTTGTAATCTTTGCAATAAGGCAAGCCACTACAACAAACAAGAAGTCTTGGTGTGTCGATTATCATCAAGCAACGTCCATTGAAGAAGAATAAGTCTTGGTTGTGAATCAAGCAAGGAGAAGCCTTGATGTGTAGATTATCATCAAGCAATTGAAGACTTGTTGTGTCGATTATCAACAAGGGGTAGAGGTTAGATTAAAGAGAAGATCAATAGGATTACAAGGCAAGGGTGTCGGTTATCTCTTGTAGGCTAGCAAGAAGGAAGTCTTGTGAGGCAATCACTTGTAATTTGAGAACTCTAATTCCTCATAGTGAAGAATCTCTCTTGGTTGAAGAGGGGACTGGATGTAGCTTTCAAGCGGGTGAAACTGAACCAGGATAAATCGCTGTGTCGTATCTCTAAACCCTTACTCTTTATATTCAAGTCATTTGATTGCGTTCTTGGTTGAAAACCTAGAAAAATTGATTTTCATAATTGATTGAATTGAATCTTTAATTGTTCAAATTGATAAAGGGAAAATCATTTTCATAACTAGGATAATCAATAAGAATATAGGTGTTAATCATCTCCGCTGAATCTCTGTTCTTTCATGTGAATTGATTGATATTCGTATGCGAATGAAAACTTGATTTTTCTGGTTTCTGTCAGATATACTCGAGTACACGAGTCTTTAATCGAGTACTACTCGAGTACTCTGAAATCTACTCGAGTAAACCTGAGAGTTTTTGAAAAAATATTTTGTTTTAATTGTTTCGATTTGTTTCGTTCGAAAATCTTTCAAGGTATCTTGTACACCTATTCAACCCCCCCTTCTAGGTGTATTCCTAGGGTTCCTTTGTCTCTCCAACCACCAGTTGCGGTTTCCTCAATTGGTATCAGAGCTCGGTCGAAAGACACGAGCATAAGAGCTTTTTCGTAAAGATCCTTTAAGAAAATCGCAATGGGATTCGTACCCTTTGGTGGTGAAGGTGCTTCAATAAGTCATCCTCCATTGTTTACCGGAGAAGGCTATGCATATTGGAAAGTTAGAATGAAAATCTTTATCCAAGCCATAGATAGTGAAATTTGGAAAGTAGTTGAAAAAGGTCCTCATATCCCCTCTAGTTTAGTTGAAGGTGTAGAACAATTGATCCCCGAGGATAAGTGGAAGGATGATGATAGAAAGAAAGTTCAATATGAATATAAAGAAAAGAATATCATTACATCCGCTTTATCCTATGACGAGTTCTTTAGAGTTTCTCAATGTTCTAGTGCTAAGGAAATGTGGGACACTTTACAAGTGACTCATGAAGGAACTAGTGAGGTTAGGAGAGCTAGATTGAATGCTTTAATGCGTGATTATGAATTGTTTCAAATGCTTCCTAATGAATTTATAAATGATATGCAAAAGCGTTTTACTCACATTAAAAATCATTTACTTGCTCTTGGTAAAACTTTTCTTCAAGGTGAACTTTCTAACAAAGTGTTGAGATGTTTAGACAGGAATTGGCAACCAAAAGTAACGGCTATCGTTGAATCTAAAGATTTGGATGCTATGGATCTAGCAACACTTTTCGGAAAGCTTCAAGAACATGAAATGGAGCTTGGACGCTTGAATATCAATGAAGAGTTGGATAAAAACAAAGAAAGAAAGGGACTTGCTCTTAAAGTCAAAAGTAAATCTTACAAAAAGAAAGAGAGTTCCGATGATGATGATAGTGAAGATTCCGATTCCGATATTGATGAAAAAGACATGAAACTTTTGCTAAGAAAGTTTGACAAGTTTCTAAGGAGAAAAGGAAGGTTGAACAAGGATAAAAGTAAAGAGAAGGATTCCCCACACTACAAGACCAAAACTTCAAGAGAAGGTGTAGTTTGCCATGAATGTGGAAAGCCCGGTCATCTCAAGTATTCATGCTCTAGATATCTCAAGAAGAAGGAGAAAGACAAGAAGAATTCCAAGCATAAAAGAGCATACATAGTTTGGGATAGTGATGAAGATAACAAGAAAAGCACATCGAGTAGTTCATCGGATAATGAAGAAGCCGCTTGTCTCAACTTGATAACTCTAGTAGATGATGAAGAACAAAGTTCAAATGGTGAATCAAGTTATCAAAGCGAGGATAGCGATGTAAGTCATACTAAATCCGAAATTTCTTCTAAATATGAATTGTTATATAATGCTTATGAAGAAATGCATGAACAACTTGAAAAACTAGCTTTGAAAAACATTGAAAGAAAGAAGCTCATTTTGAAACATCAAAAAGAGATTTTAGAACTTCAAAAACAAGTTGATGAGCTTAATCTTGAAAATGAAACTCTTGATCTTATATATGCTAGTTCTTCTTGTGATTGTGCTAGTAGAGTGAATATTGTGGTTGATTGTGAGAATTTCAAGTTGCTTAAAGATGAAAACACTATTTTGAAAAATAATCTTGCAAGTTTCACAAGTGGTGATATTAAATTGCGCACATTGTTAAATTTTCAAAGAGAAAATTCAAACAAGTTTGGTTTGGGTTATACTAATGCTAAGAGTAAATCTCATAGAAATATTGTTGATTTTTCTAAAGTTGATTTTTCAAATGCACCAACATGTTTCTATTGTGGTACTCATGGACATACTTCAAATGTGTGTTATATTAAAGTGCATGGTATACCTAAAGGAGATTTTGTTTGGATGAAAAAGGGTGAAAGTCCCTACACTAACAAAAATGGATCCAAAACCATTTGGATACCAAAAATCAAAGCATGATTGTTTTGTAGGTATGATTGAAGAGCAAAGAGAGCTTACAAGTGTTATTCATATTTGCATCTTCAATTGGTATCAAAAGAAGTCCTACAATATGGTACAAATGTTATGGTTAGTTTGTGAACTTCATATGGTATCTTCTCAATTGGTATTACTTTTCTAAATGTTTAATTAAATCATTTGGTATCATTGAGTAGATTCATAGATGGTTATCATGATATAGTGACATGCTTTGGTTGTTATTAAAGAAATATCACAATTGGTTTCAAATATTTGTTGATATATGTACTTCTTTACAATTGATATCTTTTTTGTTAAGTGATATTATGATATTTTAGTTCTCAATTGGTATCATATTTCATTGTTATATTCTCTTGCCAATTGGTATCACATTGCAAAGTATAGTTCTATTGTATTTGTTCAATTGGTATCAATGTTGTAAAGAAATGATCATTGATTTCTTACCTTGGCTTAGATGTTATATTTCAATTGGTATATATTACTTTTTGATAATGCCAAAGGGGGAGAAATATGATGTTTTGAATTGATTGGAATGTTTTGAAAAATGGGAGAAATGATATGTTTTTTTTGTGGAGAAAGGTTGTTTTGTTGTTTTTATGTAGGTTGAGCTAAGTTGTTGAAGATAGGGGGAGAATCAAGCTTCTATCAATTGGATTCAAATGTCAAAAGCATTTATTAAGGGGGAGCAAGAGTCTCACCAAGTGATCAAATTGTTAAAGCATCAACAACTTCAAAGAACTTTTGAAGAACTTCAAAACATGGTTTGTCATTTTCAAAAAGGGGGAGATTGTAAGTTCCATGATGAATGTTTTGATAATGACAAAGTGTTTTGAACAAGCTATCATGTGATGATCAAGTTCAAGTTCAAAAAGCAACAACAAACATCAAGTGAAGAAGAGAGAACAAGCTCATGAAGACTTAAGTTTGAGTGTAATTGTTTTTTGTTTTATCTTTTGCCTCTCAAGCTTCATAGGTTTTCATTTGGGTAGTTTGTTTAAAGGGTAGTGAATCTCATTCATAAGTCATGATTTAATCATAATTTGAGTTTTTACTTAACCTAGAATCAATAGGTGGCTTAAAGGTTTTAAAGGAAAGGTTGGTTTTTGAGAAAACAAGTTTTAAACAAGTGCAATATAGTTTTACTCGAGTATGAGTTTGTTTAATCGAGTACTACTCGAGTATGCTGCAATTTACTTGAGTAAACACTGCTGAACTGATTTTTAAAATACGATTTTCACTTCTCAAAATCAGTTTTTCAAGTGCCATAACTTTTGGGTATTCTATATAAACCTTTTCCTAACCTTTGTGAATATAACCCATCATTTTGATATTCATTTTACAAAGAATCAAGCCACTCTATTCTCTCTCAATTTCAAAGATCAAAGCTTTTCTATTTTTATATTATTTGATCAAGAACCTTTGAATCTCTTGTGTGATTTGTCATAGCTATTGATTGAGATTCATTAGGATTGTTATGTGTATTCATTGAAGTTGTAATCTTTGCAATAAGGAAAGCCACTACAACAAACAAGAAGTCTTGGTGTGTCGATTATCATCAAGCAACGTTCATTGAAGAAGAAGAAGTCTTGGTTGTGAATCAAGCAAGGAGAAGCCTTGATGTGTAGATTATCATCAAGCAATTGAAGACTTGTTGTGTCGATTATCAACAAGGGGTAGAGGTTAGATTAGAGACAAGATCAATAGGATTACAAGGCAAGGGTGTCGGTTATCTCTTGTAGGCTACAAGAAGGAAGTCTTGTGAGGCAATCACTTGTAATTTGAGAACTCTAATTCCTCATAGTGAAGAATCTCTCTTGGTTGAAGAGGGGACTGGATGTAGCTTTCAAGCGGGTGAAAGTGAACCAGGATAAATCGCTGTGTCGTATCTCTAAACCCTTACTCTTTATATTCAAGTCATTTGATTGCGTTCTTGGTTGAAAACCTAGAAAAATTGATTTTCATAATTGATTGAATTGAATCTTTAATTGTTCAAATTGATAAAGGGAAAATCATTTTCATAACTAGGATAATCAATAAGAATATAGGTGTTAATCATCTCCGCTGAATATCTGTTCTTTCATGTGAATTGATTGATTTTTGTATGCGAATGAAAACTTGATTTTTCTGGTTTCTGTCAGATATACTCGAGTAAACGAGTCTTTAATCGAGTACTACTCGAGTACTCTGAAATCTACTCGAGTAAACCTGAGAGTTTTTGAAAAAATATTTTGTTTTAATTGTTTCGATTTGTTTCGTTCGAAAATATTTCAAGGTATCTTGTACACCTATTCAAACCCCCCTTCTAGGTGTATTCCTAGGGTTCCTTTGTCTCTCCAACCACCAGTTGCGGTTTCCTCAAAAATTGTTCCCAGAACACCAACATACGTTCCCAGAACGTATAAAACCAGGTCCCAGACACTGGCCACATATCTATAATGTGTCATCAAGTAGGTTATAATTTGGTACTCCCGGAGTACCCTCCTCATATTTCCAGAATATGATAAATGTTCCTAACAACCAAACTTCCATTCTATATGAATGCACAATCATCAAGGTTGGTTTTTATGTTTAATTCCATTATTAAACCAATGTGTTCCCAGAACACTCACATACGTTCCCAGAACGTATCGCAAACCAAACTTGGAATAAAATCAAGCACCACTCCCAGGGTGTGCGTCACGTTCCCAGAACGTGTCCAAGAAACCATGTCCCAGACAATGGCCACATTCCCAGAATGTGTCATCAAGTTGGTTGCATTAGTTTAGTACTCCTAGAGTACAGGGTCAAGTACCCGAACATCACAAACTATCCTTGCCAACCTATTTCATTACCTTTCTCTATGCATGTATTGCATGCATAATTTACTAAGGTTGGTCTTTCCATTAATTACTGTGATTTAGAAATATTCCAATTTCTCTTTTGAATGATTTATTTGAGGTATAGTCTTTGACACAAAAATTCTCTTTGAAATATCCCAAAACATGTCATTAAACTTAGATTGGGTAAAACAAAGTCAATGGTATTCAAAAACTTAACTTTTTATTTTTCAGATTCAGGTACTAACCGGTTACAGTTCCAGGCTAACCGGTTTGATTTACAAACCTGAATTGTTTACCATTGTAATTCAGAAAACCCTTTTTCTTAAATTCCCTACCCAATCCCTAAACCAGTTTAACAATGTTTATACCTCAAAATCAATGTTTATATCATTCAAAAGTCTAAATCACATTTCATTGTCCAATGAGCATAATTTCTCTTGAAATTATTCCATCAATTTAAGGCATAAATTGTAATCTCTCCAATATGAATTTATTGACATTATCACAACCCATATTCAGACCTTGTGTATTGAAATTAAGGCTTAGATTTGAGTAAAAACTATTAAGATTTCAGGACTGATTTATAAACTGATTTTTCTTTGAAAATCTGCAGTGTCTAATCGGTTACTAAAATCGTGTAACCGGTTAGATTATGCAGTCAGACCATTAAAAGAAGAGTTTTAACAACTCATTTTCTTCCTTTCTCAAATCTATCCAAATTTCAGTATACACCAAGTTCATATGCCTTAAAATAAACATGTTTACACCCAGAAACACATTCATATTGCATGCATCAAGTTTATTGTATTAAATTGCACGAAAATCCACATAAACACAATTTAACACAACAAAACTTAAATCAAGTACTGAAACACAGAATTCAGCATTTATATAGCTTGCATGCATCAAATTAAAGTTGCTCAAAACAACAATTGAGCTCAAATTGGCCTCCAAGCCATCTATCCATTTCAACGTATGCCCTTTGAGTCTCTTGGTGACTCATCCTATATTCTACCACAATTTATTCTCATTCTAGAAAATAGTAAGCTTCCCCCTTACCATAGGTTCGTGCTTGATCCAAAACATTGCAGAGAGAAAGGCTCCAACATAGATTCCCCACAAATCCTAGGTTCTGCTCTCAGCCACGATTTCCATCAACAGGGTCCAAAGACCAGAAGATTTGACATAGCATTTGGCCAAAGAAATTGGGGAAACCAATTAGGACTCAATATAGGTAACATGCACTAAAGAATCGAAGAGATTTGAGGCTTAATGGTGGACTGTACTTACCAAAATCAAAGCTGAAACTCAGCTTCCATAACAAGAAGAAAACAGAGCTCAGACTTGATTTCCTAGCTTCCAAGGTTGATTCCTCTTTCCACACTCACTCTTAACTCACAAATTTGGTATCAACACAAAGCCCTTGATGTGAGATTTGTGAATGTGTATCAATCGCTCAACAAAACTCAGGAACGAAAGAGAATTTTCCTCCACGAATCTAAAACCCTAAATCAGCCTTTCCACCAACAATTCAGATGAACAACCCTTAATTCATCAGAAATTCGGCCTTTTATAGACAAATTGAAAGGGCATGCATGTTGACGCGTGTATTACCACTAATCTTGTGCAGAAGTCGTGGCGAATTTTGGGTAATTCAAGCGATTACTCATCAAATTCCACTAAACCAGTTTATGGGTTCATCGTCTAACCGGTTACAGGACATTACTAACCGGTTAGATTAGTACAAAATTTAAAAATTAATATTTTTAAATCTTTCCCTCCAAGAACTTTTTAATATTACCTTTAAGTCCTCATTCAGGGACCAAAATGCAATATCCTCATATTTTGCATTTATTTGCCATATAAAAATATTTCAACCTATCTTTATATTTTAGGCTAATTAAATACAAAATATAAACTTGGAAAATAATAAAAATTTTATTATTAATTTCCTATCACTCGGGAGACGAAAATTAGGGGTGTTACACTACTCCCCCACTTAAAAGGAATTTCGTCCCCAAAATTCATCTTTTGAAATTTTCCACTTTTCCAAAATATTTTTATACTAGAAATCTTCATCTAGATCCCAAAAATTTCTTCTTTTAGGGTCCTCCCCCACTTAAAAGAGTTTCGATATATTCCTTGTATTTTGAAACATTTCAAATAAAACCTTTCAGGAAAAACTTTCCAAACTAAACCACAAGGATTTTTTTTTTCATATAAAACTCTTATGTGAAAGAATTTCTTTTAAAAGAAATACTCTTTATACTTCACATAAATAGTTTTCAATTAAAACATTTTCCAATAAACTTTTTGGAAAAACTTTTTGGGTTGCGCACTCTGATCTCTCAAGCACGATCAAGGAAACATTTGTATGACTTTATTCCTTAATAGTTTGTGACATTAGGGTGATCAGTCCTAATATTCAATCCATTAATAACAAAGTCATCCCTTTCAGATATAATCTTTCGCAAGAAAGACCATACGACAGGTCTTTAAGTTGGATGAACTTAAAGATAGGGTAATTATCACTATCAGACTTAGTTAGATAGTCAAGTTCTAGAGACATTTCTGTTGGGGAGACAAAGATTTGTCCTATCCCGGTGGTTGTTAATCTCTCTAGCCATAACTGATCTCTCTATTTTCTGTAGTATCCACAGATATTATCACATTCAACTGTGATAAAGGTTTTGATCACAGAAAGATTGGATTTGAACTTCCAACAGGATATTGATACTCTCAAACGATTAGATTAACGTAGTCGAAAACATGTAACTACGTTAACTCAGATCAAAGGAAGAGATAGGCTTGGGTTGCCTACGCCAGGATGACACTCAACTCTCATCTCGGCCGGTGAATTCTTCTCGTGCTGGATTCGTCCATTCTTTCTCACCTTTTCCTTCAAGACAATTCGGTGAATAATACTCCAGCTTCCTACAATCGGAATTGGCTATTCCCTTAGGTACATCACAACTAAACTCAAAGTGATGTGCCTCACAGTTTTCACCTCGAGATGGACAAATGTTCTCTTTCCTATTTCCTCCTTAGCCATTTTTTTTTCTCCAATCGAGGATTCCTTACCCTTTATATTTTCGTGGTAGATATTCTCCCACTTACCTTTCCTCTTTCCCCCGTTGGGCCTTCATTTCATCAATCTTTCCCTTATTCTGAATTCTGATACTTCACGCATGAAATTCATGTACTTTCCGTAGTTCTCACACATGCTTACCAACATCGAGAAATTCCTTATTCCTTGATAATTGATAGCTAACTTGGGTTCTAACATAATCTATTCTGGAAGTTCATGCCTTTGGATTTCTCATCTAGGTTGTCCTAGACAACACTTCCTAAATCCCTTACTTCCGTAATATATTTTCTAATATCCATAATCACCAACTTTAGCTCTAAAGATTAAATCTCATTCGTTTCTTCATAGAGATCTAACTCCTTTTCCTCAAAAGTCAACTTCTCTTTCTTCTCTTCATCTTCTGATGGTAATTCACGAATCCGATTCAGGAATTCGTTGGTGATTGGCAACATTCCCAATCTAATACTTAGAGGGTTCCTCTTGGGTTACCAGACTTAGGTCTCTAAATTCCCCAATCATAATAGCCTCCTTAACCATCATTGAGCTCACAGAAATAGCCTTTCAGCTCAAATCGTCTGCAACTACGTTTGCTAAACCAGTATGATAATGGAGCTCAAAGCCATAATCTATAAGAAACTCCATCCATCGCCTTTATTTTACATTCAACTCTTCCTCTTCTTATTGTCATCCATACTTTCGAACTCCAAACTTGTTCCTAAATCACAACCTTCTCATCTTAACACCTATTGTTTCCTTTGCATCATCCAGCTAAATCCTCTACCTTCTCTAATTGGAGTAGCTCCTTAATTCCAACTCTCGAGTAGTCCATAAATATTATGATTCAATCCTCTTAAATCAATTTCAATGATGAATCAAGGCATTAAGTTATTTCATCCCATTAAATCCTTCCTTAAACTTTACTTAGGTAATTGATATTGAGTTTGGATTGGAGGAAGATGTCTACTAATACCAAAAGTTCATTCACAAAGGACTTAAATTTTTATTTTAAACTTTCAGCTTCTAACCGGTTACAAGAAACTCTAACCGGTTATGAAGTATAGTTTTAGAAATAAAACCAAAGAATTTCAAAACCATTTTCTTTACATCATCCAATCCAACTCAAAATAGGATTTAATCCTAATCTAATACCTTGATTCCAACCGAATCCATCACTGAAATGATTTAAATCATAATCTGCTCACATTTTCCATAATTCCTCTTGGACTAATCATATTATGTTGGGGTATAATCCATCATTACCCCACCATAATTAAACAACATCCTATCATTCAATACCATCAGTTGATCTTTCCAAGTCAACTTGGCCAAAGGCCATGCGATCTCAGAAAACCCTTAAATGCTCCGGTGATAGTATCCATCCAGCTCTAAGAAAATTTCTCACCTCAGTCACAGTCTTAGGCTGTTCCTATTTCAACAATAAACTTACCTTTGTTGGATCCATCACAATTCTTCTTTAAAGATCTCATGCCCTGCAAACGTAATGTTCACTCAACCAAAACTCATCTTTGGCGAGCTTATCACACAACTACTCCTCCTGCAGGAGTTTCAACACAATCCAGAGATGTTCCTCATGCTCCTCCGAATTCTTAGAATAAACCACAAACGAATCCGAATATAATCTAAAGGTCCCGTTCTTATAGTCCATAAAAGAACAAGTGCATTAATCAATCCGAACGACATTACTTCCCACTCATAATGTCCGTATCGAGATCAAAATGCAGTCTTAAGTGTATCCCTGTCCCGAATCCTGATTTGGAGTTAATCCAACCTCCAATCAATCTTAGAAAACACTTAGACTCCTTTAATCGGATCCAACCAAAATCTTTTCTACTTGTTTCTCCCATTTGACCATTCCCGATGGTACCATATTATAACGGTAGTAGAGATAGAATCAGCTTCAAGAATTAACTTGATTCCAAACTCTATCTCTTTACCCAAAGGTAAACCTGGCATCATTTTCTACAACCAGGATTTCTTTAACCCCCTTTTTTTCTTTTAATATTGCTTCCCAAAAGCAACATATGGGTTCATTGGATTCCCGATTCGAAACTTGGGAATCCCAATACAGGGTTGTTCTATCGTCATTAATCATGATCACTTGATCCTTCTGCTCCCAAACCGTGCTTAAGATCAAATGTAATCATGACACAGGTAGATAGACAAAGTCTAATACCTTAATAGAACGATCCAGACGTACCTTGGAAATGACTACAAGAAGATTTGTAGGAGTCTCCACTTGAGATAACAGATTGGGTAAGGCATTGAGCAACTTCGATCGCTACCCTTATCCGAAAGGAACAAAAGAAAGGATAGCTTTAGAGTTGAACAAACTCAGCAAGGTTGATCTTTAAGAAGATCACTGCCCTACACTCGGTCTAAAAGTTGATTAACTTTAACACGAGTGAGGGTAAACACTCCTCTTCAGAGTCGAGGACTCAACTACAACTCCTTAAAATTTCCTCATCAACAGTTCTATGAAAACATAATAAACCGACACTGTGGTTTTGGGTTTTCAACATGTCTAAAGAGAAGCATACGACTATCATACCTCTACTTAGACTTCATAGAACACTTCTTAATAGCAGAATAAGCTACTTATCTAGAGCCATTACCCATAACCTTAGCTCTAGTTTGGAAATATATCAAGCATACTTCCCAGGAACATTGCAGATATCGATGACCAGCGTATTGGACCACACACCCAAGGACCAAGAGTCAGGACCATTTCTCTGATACCATAAAAATGTAACACTCCTTGTATATCATCTTACTTTATAAGAAAAGTAAGAAGTTTATGAAAACTTGGACTTGTTATCGTTGGAAAAAGATCTGAAAATAATAATTTTCCCTTCCCTTGAAAATTCTTTTTCACAAACACTTGATTTGTAATGAGGTTGACTAACAAAATCAGAGTTTGCAGAAACATAGTAAAATCACCATATTACCCTCCCAAAATATATCAAGTGTAACAAGTCCATTATTATCAAATAAATATTATGATAGGACTGAATTCCTTTTATGATACCTTTTTCCAAAATATGTGTCATATAAATTCTATTAAAAATAGAAATGTCATAGAGCTGGTCACTGGTCCCTTGTCCAAGCATCCTTCTGGTCGGATCCTCGATATCTGCACAACGGGTTTCCAATCCCACATTTTCTACACTCTGCAAGCAGCTAAGGGACATCTCCCCTTACTGATTCTTGTGCAAGCTAGATGCACGATCAATACCTAATAAGGGCATGGAGGTTAGCTATACATATTCGCATAATCAAATGAGAATAAAACTAACATCCACAAGTCAACATGTAGCAATTCATGATGCATAACCATATGAGCACACCCGGTTAATCATAATAATTCTTTCAATGCAGGTGGCATGATGCATGATTTCTTCCACAATTGAGGCCTCTAACAAAGTCCATCTTGGATGTCCATCCCATACACCGTTGTGTTCCCGGAACACTGACATTCGTTCCTAGAACGTAATGCCAAACCATACTTGGATGATAAGAATTCACTCCCAGAGTGTGCATCATGTTCCCAGAACGTGTAGCAAACCTTACTTGGATAAATAAGCATCACTCCCAGAGTGTGCATCACGTTCCCAGAACGCATACTTTCCCAGAACGTATAAAAACCAGGTCTCGGACATTGGCCACATATCTATAATGTGTCATCCAGTAGGTTGCTTATAAAAGTGTTCCCAGAACACCAACATACGTTCCCAGAACGTATAAAACCAGGTCCCAGATACTGGCCACATATCTATAATGTGTCATCAAGTAGGTTATAATTTGGTACTCCCGGAGTACCCTCCTCATATTTCCAGAATATGATAAACGTTCCTACCAACCAAACTTCCATTCTATATGAATGCATAATCATCAAGGTTGGTTTTTATGTTTAATTCCATTATTAAACCAATGTGTTCCCAGAACACTCACATACGTTCCCAGAACGTATCGCAAACCAAACTTGGAATAAAATCAAGCACCACTCCCAGGGTGTGCGTCACGTTCCCAGAACGTGTCCAAGAAACCATGTCCCAGACAATGGCCACATTCCCAGAATGTGTCATCAAGTTGGTTGCATTAGTTTAGTACTCCTAGAGTACAGGGTCAAGTACCCGAACATCACAAACTATCCTTGCCAACCTATTTCATTACCTTTCTCTATGCATGTATTGCATGCATAATTTACTAAGGTTGGTCTTTCCATTAATTACTGTGATTTAGAAATATTCCAATTTCTCTTTTGAATGATTTATTTGAGGTATAGTCTTTGACACAAAAATTCTCTTTGAAATATCCCAAAACATGTCATTAAACTTAGATTGGGTAAAACAAAGTCAATGGTATTCAAAAACTTAACTTTTTATTTTTCAGATTCAGGTACTAACCGGTTACAGTTCCAGGCTAACCGGTTTGATTTACAAACCTGAACTGTTTACCATTGTAATTCAGAAAACCCTTTTTCTTAAATTCCCTACCCAATCCCTAAACCAGTTTAACAATGTTTATACCTCAAAATCAATGTTTATATCATTCAAAAGTCTAAATCACATTTCATTGTCCAATGAGCATAATTTCTCTTGAAATTATTCCATCAATTTAAGGCATAAATTGTAATCTCTCCAATCTGAATTTATTGACATTATCACAACCCATATTCAGACCTTGTGTATTGAAATTAAGGCTTAGATTTGAGTAAAAACTATTAAGATTTCAGGACTGATTTATAAACTGATTTTTCTTTGAAAATCTGCAGTGTCTAACCGGTTACTAAAATCGTGTAACCAGTTAGATTATGCAGTCAGACCATTAAAAGAAGAGTTTTAACAACTCATTTTCTTCCTTTCTCAAATCTAACCAAATTTCAGTATACACCAAGTTCATATGCCTTAAAATAAACATGTTTACACCCAGAAACACATTCATATTGCATGCATCAAGTTTATTGTATTAAATTGCACGAAAATCCACATAAACACAATTTAACACAACAAAACTTAAATCAAGTACTGAAACACAGAATTCAGCATTTATATAGCTTGCATGCATCAAATTAAAGTTGCTCAAAACAACAATTGAGCTCAAATTGGCCTCCAAGCCATCTATCCATTTCAACGTATGCCCTTTGAGTCTCTTGGTGACTCATCCTATATTCTACCACAATTTATTCTCATTCTAGAAAATAGTAAGCTTCCCCCTTACCATAGGTTCGTGCTTGATCCAAAACATTGCAGAGAGAAAGGCTCCAACATAGATTCCCCACAAATCCTAGGTTCTGCTCTCAGCCACGATTTCCATCAACAGGGTCCAAAGACCAGAAGATTTGACATAGCATTTGGCCAAAGAAATTGGGGAAACCAATTAGGACTCAATATAGGTAACATGCACTAAAGAATCGAAGAGATTTGAGGCTTAATGGTGGACTGTACTTACCAAAATCAAAGCTGAAACTCAGCTTCCAGAACAAGAAGAAAACAGAGCTCAGACTTGATTTCCTAGCTTCCAAGGTTGATTCCTCTTTCCACACTCACTCTTAACTCACAAATTTGGTATCAACACAAAGCCCTTGATGTGAGCTTTGTGAATGTGTATCAATCGCTCAACAAAACTCAGGAACGAAAGAGAATTTGCCTCCACGAATCTAAAACCCTAAATCAGCCTTTCCACCAACAATTCAGATGAACAACCCTTAATTCATCAGAAATTCGGCCTTTTATAGACAAATTGAAAGGGCATGCATGTTGATGCGTGGATTACCACTAATCTTGGGCAGAAGTCGTGGCGAATTTTGGGTAATTCAAGCGATTACTCATCAAATTCCACTAAACCAGTTTATGGGTTCATCGTCTAACCGGTTACAGGACATTACTAACCGGTTAGATTAGTACAAAATTTAAAAATTAATATTTTTAAATCTTTCCCTCCAAGAAATTTTTAATATTACCTTTAAGTCCTCATTCAGGGACCAAAATGCAATATCCTCATATTTTGCATTTATTTGCCATATAAAAATAATTCAACCTATCTTTATATTTTAGACTAATTAAATACAAAATATAAACTTGGAAAATAATAAAACTTTTATTATTAATTTCCTATCACTCGAGAGACGAAAATTAGGGGTGTTACATAGTAACTATCAGATCTCTCATGTTTAGTTACCGTTTATTTTTCTGATTATTAATTCTCAATCTCTTAAGTAATTAAATTACCGAATAAATAATTTATTAAGAACATGGAATTAATTAGTTATATAACTAACCAATTAGATCTCTCTGTGTTGAATATTTATACCGTTGAATTGCATGGCCTATTCTAAATCCTAATTCTCATTAGTAACTTAGAAAATCCACAACATAAATTGCGCAGGTTTATGTGATAAAAACACAATCAACGCTTGATTTAAAAACAGGAAAACACTAAATCATAAATTAAAATAAGTTACACCATACAATTTACACCATGTTCCTAACAAGAGGTTTTAGTTACACATAGAAATAAAGAAAATAGAAGCAAAGAAAAACCCTCATATCATAGACAATACAGGTTAACTCTCCAAGAAACCTTCAATCCTCACGCATATCTCTCTTGTAGTGATGATCTCCAATCTTTGTGCCTTGCCTCCTTGCTCTCAATAGATGTTACTAACCTCTCTCTCTCTAATCCTAATTGAATTCTATGATCTCAAAACCTCACTGAAAACTATTTACAAATCCTCTATTTAAAGAGTAAAACAAATCCTAAAATAAATCTTAATTAAATCTAGTAGATAAGGTCCATGTTTATCTTCTAATTTCTGACCAAGTCTAAGATATGAAGCCAAATTAGACTTCTCTTCTTCTACTTTGTTCAGAATCTGGTCAAATTGGGCCTCCAACAGGTACGCGCGCCCCAGGCGCGAAGGCTCACGCGCCCCAGGCGCGCAGGGTCTGATGCTATATTTTTCCACACAGGCGCGCCTCAGGCGCCCACGGTCTCGCGCCCCAGGCGTGTGGGACCTACTCCGGCTCCGTTTCTCTCCGTTCTTGTGCCAATTTCAAGGTCTTTTAGTCCTCTTTTCAGGTCTACAATTATTTTTTCCATTTAAGCTCCAAAAGTACCTGAAACATACCCAAAAAGGATCAAAACGCTCAAAGGACCCTAAACTACTAAAAATAATTAAAATCTACTAAAAAGTCCTAAATTTGCTAGAGAAACAAGCCAAATACATAGTAAAAGGGAGTCCAAATAATGCTCAAATCTATATATATTGGACCTAAATCACTCCCCCAAACTTAGCATTTTGCATGTCCCAGGCAAAAGTAAAATAAAAATCTAAACAAAAGACAACGTCCCTAAATCAATATGAACACACCTAATCTAAGACTTCGACTCATGACTTCGACACATATTTTCACAAGCTATTTACACAATCAAAAACTAGTTAGAGTAACAAACTCAATAAGAACTCAAGGCTAGTGAGCACTCTCAACCTCTCCAGTGTATCTCTCAAAAGTGTATCAGGGTCATATTTTCAATTCACTCAAGTTCAACAATGATAATGTGTTACCATAGGCTTGACCGTAGACCAAAATCGCCACTGAAATTATTGAATGCATGCACAAATCAAAAGGTCTTATTTTTGGTTGTAATGGGGCCTGGCTAAAGTGTTAGGTGGGATAAAAGAAAGAAGGAATAATGAACTAAGGGCTAAAAATGCAAAGCAAAATTCCCCTAGAATCATGAATGAGCACTAAGTATATCACAATGAAACTCAACTCAATCACAACTTTTATTCTTCTTCACTTTTCACTTTTCAATTCCTCTACTCTCTTCCTTTTCATAATTTTCATTCTTTTTCAATTTTATTTTTTTTTTCATTGGAAGAGAAGTAGGCACATAACACTTTACTTTTTTTTTCTTTTCTTTTGCATCACATTCCACTTAATTGCTCATCCAAAATTCCTAAGGTACTCTCAAAGAATTATGCAATTAATGCAGGGTACCAAAGAAAAATCATATAATATCATTAGGCTCAAAGTGGGCAACTAAGGGAAAAATTTTCAATGCAACATTCTGAAGGCCTCAAAAACACAACCTAGGTGCCTTAATCATTTTCATGCATGCAAACAATCATCAATTTTGAAATGGTCACAGGTCAAGTTCTAGAGCACAATCATCAAAGAGAACACACTCATGAAAGAATAGGGTCTCAAAATTAGAATAAATCAATAATCACATACCCCATCAATAGGCTCAAAAGCTCACAGGCTAAAGTCAGTTCACTAATCACAAGTTCTGAAAGCATTTGTAAAAATAACTAGTTCACAACAGTATTCACAGCTCAATCAAACAGTGCCAAAAGCCAAAAAGTCTAAGTCCTAAACTAAGTATGTACATGCATCATTAGAGAAAAAGTCCTAAGCTTAGAATAATCACTTACTTTCACTAAGGACACAAACCAATACAAAAAAATATGGGAGAGAATTTCAGATCTGAAAATTTTTTATTTTGTATATACTCTCCCCCAAACTTAGATGTTGGCTTGTCCCCAAGCAAACTATCTAACCTAAAACTACAAAATAAAAATAAACTACCTACGAAAGCGGGACATATTTTTGGTGAAGTACAAGTCCCGGGGTGCAATATTAAAAAAAAATTAAGGCTATTGGGGTCCAAATCCTAAAAATGCAAATCTAATCCTAAAAAAGAATCTATCCCTAAAAAATAGAAAATAAAAAAACGAAAATAAAAAAAAAATCTATTCTACAAAAAATAATCCTAAGAAGATAAATCGAATCCTAAAAAAAATCTAGCCCTAAAAATAAGAAAAAGATAAACCTAAAAAAAACTAGTTAGAGATAAATTCAATCTAATCCTAAAAAAAATAAAATGGTAGAATTGGGATTGGACTCCCAAACTTATTTTCTACACCCCACAGTCCTTGACTTCGATTTTTTTTTAACAAGAACTACCTAAGAATTGAAACCTACACTACTGCTTATGTACAAAAAAATCCACCAGGATCCCAAATTCTATGGGTCAAATCCCATGTGATGCAACAATAATGAGTTATGCCCACATCCCATGGGGAAGACCTTGGGTGATGATGGTGGATTAAGGAATTTTCAAAATAGAGTTCAAACCCACCAGGGTTAAAAGGTATATTCCTTAATCTATACATCATCCCAACAAAATTTTCTTTTCTTCCATCATCTATCATGAAGTTGTTAACTCCATTAGTCAGGAAGATTACTTTCTCATGCTTCCCATTGCCTAATAATGACTCAGATTGCTCTAGATATTTTTCATAAAAGTACTTAGGCTGAATATAATAGAAAAACTTTGAATCACCCAAGCATGAACTAGATTTAATAAAATTCTCTATAACAACAAATTCCTCATGCAAGGGTGGTTCAATTTTTTCTACAATTTTCAAACCTTCTATTGTTATATTTCGATCCTCTTCCTCAAACCTATCATGCACAATTTCTTTTTCAGATTTTTGCTCCTCCAAAGGGATTTGATCATTGGTCACATCCATCACCACAACTTCTTCCTCTTTTTTAGGAGAGTCAAAAATTGTTGATAATGCTTGTGACTCCTCAGATAAATGTTTTGAAATTTGCTCAAGTGCTAATTTTATGTTCTCAAAACTTTTCCTGTTTTCTTCATCTATAAAATTAATTTCTTGAAAATTACTACTAACTTTTTGAGGTAATTTCTCTTGGTTAATTTCCCATGACTCTTTCTCCACAGGGGAAGGAATTGGCTCAACACGAGGGAATCCAAAATTATTTTTGCAATCTTTAGCATAATCCTCAGCGGTTTGAGCCAATTTCTCTAGAGCTATTTCCATTGGGGTTTTACTAGGAGGGGAGGCTCCACATAAGAAAATTGAGAATAGTATCTTTCCTTTTTCATATCATTAATCTGTTGATTCATTATCTCTATATCTATTTCCCATTTGGCCTTCCTAGGAGTTATATTTTGTGCAACATAGTATGGAGGATAAGGATAATATGGAATAAATCTATCACAATCTGAATCACTATTACAACTATAATTATACATGAGAAAGTACAAATTACACAAATAATTACAAAAAAGTACCGAAAAGAAATTAGAATCGAATTTCAATCCCCGGTAATGGTGCCAAAAACTTGTTGATGTCTAGCAAGAGTACTAGGTCGACAAGTAATACAGATAGTAAGTGAGTATCGTTCCACTCGGGGATTGCAAATTGTTTCTAATAACTTTCCACCAATTCGTAATTATTAATGCAACTTGTTATTGAATTTTAGAAGGAGAAGGAGAATTTAAATAAAAAAAATAAAAAGATTAAGGAGATAAGATGGTTAGAAAGCAATAGAAAAAGGTTAGGAACTTGGTTTTGTTGTATGATTCACTTATTTAACTATGAATTAGGTTTTGCTTCAAATCAAGAACAATTCCTAAATTAGTAACTATCAGATCTCTCATGTTTAGTTACCGTTTATTTTTCCGATTATTAATTCTCAATCTCTTAAGTAATTAAATTACCGAATAAATAATTTATTAAGAACATGGAATTAATTAGTTATATAACTAACCAATTAGATCTCTCTGTGTTGAATAGTTATACCGTTGAATTGCATGGCCTATTCTAAATCCTAATTCTCATTAGTAACTTAGAAAATCCACAACATAAATTGCGCAGGTTTATGTGATAAAAACACAATCAACGCTTGATTTAAAAACAGGAAAACACTAAATCATAAATTAAAATAAGTTACACCATACAATTTACACCATGTTCCTAACAAGAGGTTTTAGTTACACATAGAAATAAAGAAAACAGAAGCAAAGAGAAAACCTCATATCATAGACAATACAGGTTAACTCTCCAAGAAACCTTCAATCCTCACACAGATCTCTCTTGTAGTGATGATCTCCAATCTTTGTGCCTTGCCTCCTTGCTCTCAATAGATGTTACTAACCTCTCTCTCTAATCCTAATTGAATTCTATGATCTCAAAACCTCACTGAAAACTATTTACAAATCCTCTATTTAAAGAGTAAAACAAATCCTAAAATAAATCTTAATTAAATCTAGTAGATAAGGTCCATGTTTATCTTCTAATTTCTGACCAAGTCTAAGATATGAAGCCAAATTAGACTTCTCTTCTTCTACTTTGTTCAGAATCTGGTCAAATTGGGCCTCCAACAGGTACGGGCGCCCCAGGCGCGAAGGCTCACGCGCCCCAGGCGCGCAGGGTCTGATGCTATATTTTTCCACACAGGCGCGCCTCAGGCGCCCACGGTCTCGCGCCCCAGGCGCGTGGCACCTACTCCGGCTCCGTTTCTCTCCGTTCTTGTGCCAATTTCAAGGTCTTTTAGTCCTCTTTTCAGGTCTACAATTATTTTTTCCATTTAAGCTCCAAAAGTACCTGAAACATACCCAAAAAGGATCAAAACGCTCAAAGGACCCTAAACTATTAAAAATAATTAAAATCTACTAAAAAGTCCTAAATTTGCTAGAGAAACAAGCCAAATACATAGTAAAAGGGAGTCCAAATAATGCTCAAATCTATATATATTGGACCTAAATCAAATACACATACAGAACATAGCAACTCTCAACAAACAACATACGTCACTGATCAATCGACATACTCAGGTATGTCTCAGAGTGCTTAAATATAAGTCAACTCCCTAAGGTTCTTCACTTCCTATATTTACAACATACATAGAGGGGTTTTTAGCAAATTTATGACACTTAAATTAAATTTTTTCATTAAATCAGAATACATTCATTTTCCTTAAACTAACTTATAATAGGTGCTATTTTGCTACCCACAACCCAATTTAACTACTTAACCTAAGTCCTATTATATACCCCAACTATCCCTAACCCAAGGTGTGGAAAAGAGACTCCCTTTACCTTAGAGAGGGAGTGAGCCCACACAAAGCTCCAAGAACCTCGAATCTACTCCGGATCTACCTTGACTCCAAGCCTCTAGACCGATCTCCACTCCATTCTTCAAGATTGGAGGAGAGAGAAAACCCTTGGAGAGAGAAAGATCCTCCATGAGGGAGAGAGAAACACGCATGAGAGGGCTGTTGGGAGGAGGTGGGTTTCATGATTATAGGTTTGGAAGGAAGGATTTTGGGTGGTTTATGGTGGTTTTGTGTGAAGGAGAGATAAAACCAAAAATAAAGAGGTAAGAGAGGGAAAGGGGGCCGATCATGAAGAGGAAAGGAGGGAGATGAAGCTTGCTAAGTGAGCTTGATGATGGTGGGTAACAACACTCTAGGAGCTTGAGGTGGAAGAAGAGCTCAACTTTCTCTTGGTGGAGAAGGGAGTAAATTCGTGTGAGAGAGAGAGGAAGAGGAGTGGAAGATGTTGATGGTGGAATGAGTGAAAATGAGAGTGTTTTTGTTTTTATTTTAGTTGGATAAGGAGTGTGTGGTTAAGAATTAAAGAGAGAAGGAAAAGATTCTTTTTGTGTGGTAGAAAGGTGCTACACGTACACCTCTTTCTCTCTCTTTTTTTTTGAACAGACCCACCGGTAATCGATTATCCTAGCCAGATAATCGATTACTGCTTCAGTGCAACATTTTCTAGTACATTCAGCAGAGAGCGAGTAATCGATTAATCCACCTAAAGTAATCGATTACTTCACAAGGTAATCGATTAATTCTATGAGTTAATCGATTATCGATGCTGCAACATTTAAGTGTTTTCACCAGAGGGCTAGTAATCGATTAACTCCTACAGAGTAATCGATTACTCTAATGAAAACTCCTATTTTGACAAATTCTAACTCTAAGACACTACCCTTAACTCCTATCCTTGCTTTCCTATGGTTTTTATCATAAATTCTAGCTTATGTTTTCCTAATTAACTTGGAATAAAATTTTGGGATGTTACAGAATCCAAGGACTTAGACAAAATGGATTTAGCCACTTTGTTTGGTAAACTTCAAGAACATGAAATGGAACTATCAAGACTCAACACTCATGAGGAGTCTGACAAGAAGAAAAAGGGCATATCTCTGAAAGCTTCAACCAAAGTCTCAAAAGAAGTTGAAGAATGCTCTACAAGTGAGGATTCCGATAGTGAACCCAATCAAGAAGAATTTGGGATGTTTGTAAAAAGATTCAACAAATTCTTCAAGGGATAGAAAAGTAGTTTCCCATCAAAAATGAAGAGAACCAAAGACTCCAAACAAAGAGACAAAAGTACCAATGATGGAGTAAAATGTCATGAATGTGGTGGCATTGGTCACATTAAAATGGAATGTGCCAAATTGTTGAAGAAGAATGACAAGAAGACCCAAGAGGCCAAGGGGAAGAGAGCTTACATTGTTTGAGATGCACCGGAGAAGAGTAATGAATCATCCTCAAGTAGCTCCGGTGATGAAAATGCAAACCTTTGTCTCATGGCTAAGAACAACAATGAGGCCTCATCAAGAGCTAAAAATGAAATGAGTGAAAGTGATGATGAGGTAACTTCAAGTTCTTATTGTTCTTCTTCAAACTCCAATTCTTTAGATGATTTGCAAGAAGCCTACAATGAAATGTTAATTCAATTTAGAAGGCTTGCTAAAATTAATAAGGAAAAAGGGAAGAAAATTTTGGAGTTTCAACAAGAAATTGATGAATTGCAAAAATCTATAAATGAGTTGAAACTTCAAAATGAATCCTTAGAACTTATTAATTCTAGTAATCAAAGTGATTGTGCAAATCATGAGGAACTATCACTCCATGTGAGAAATGTGGTGAACTTGAAAAAGAAGTGAAAGAGTTGAAAAACAAACTCACAATCTCACATAGTGATAGAAACCTCAACCGGTTATTGAACTTTCAAAGAAATAACCATAATAAAACCGGTTTAGGACATGTTCATAAAAGGAACAAAAAGTACAAGGTGGTTGGCTCATTTTCTAAAAAGAATTCATCAAAGAAGCCAACTTGTACTTATTGTGGAAAACTTGGACATATCAACATTGAGTGCCATATTAAGAAATTTGAAATGAAAAAGGGCACTTATATGTGGATTAAGAAGGGCGAAAGTCCCAACACTAACCCTAAGGGACCCAACATAGTTTGGGTACCCAAAATGAACAAGTGATTTCATTTTGTAGGTGTGCCTTCAAATGGGAAAGGAATTGTGGTATCTAGATAGTGGATGTTCAAGGCACATAACGGGAGATAAGCGGCATTTCATTGAGCTTACTCCAAAAGAGAATGGTTATGCCACTTATGGGGACAACAACAAAGGCAAAATTCTTGGTATTGGTAAAATCGGAAACTTTTCAAACTTGATTATTGATAATGTGCTTTATGTTCAAGGATTAGAACACAATCTCTTGAGCATAAGCCAATTATGTGATATTTGTAATCATGTACTATTTACCTCTACTCATTGCCTCATTAAAAGTGACAAAGATGAATCTATCAAATTTGTTGGCAAAAGGTCAAATAATACTTACTTAGTTGATTTAAACATAGTTACTTCTTTGGTCTCTACTTGTTTAGTGAGCAAAGAAAGTGACACTTGGTTATGGAATCGTAGGACCACTCACATAAATGTAAACCAATTGAAGAAATTACAATCTAAAGATCTAGTAGTTAGATTACCAAAGCTAAATTTTCCTATTGAAGGTGTTTGTTCTCCTTGCAAGAAGTGTAAACAAACTAAAAACAACTTTGGATAAAAAATGGTGATGTCCACATCAAGGCCATTAGAAATGCTTCATATGGACTTGTTTGGACCATCACAAGTAAAAAGCTTTGGTGGCAACTATTATGCATTGGTGATTGTTGATGACTTCTCTAGGTTTACTTGGACTTTATTTTTAACTACAAAGAGTGAGACCTACAAATCTTTTAAACATCATGTCAAACTTTTGCAAAACCAAGTGAATCAAAAAGTAATTATTATTCGTACCGATCATGATGGTGAATTTGAAAACCACAAATTTGATAAGTTTTGTGCTAAAAATGGTATTGAGCACCAATTCTCCGCACCAAGAACTCCGGAACAAAATGGAGTGGTAGAGCGGAAAAATAGGGTGCTAGAGGAACCTGCTAGAACCATGCTAAATGATTCTCAAGTACCTCAATATTTTTGGGCCGATGCCGTCAATACGGCTTGTTATGTTTTGAATCGAATTTTAATAAGGCCCACTTTGAATAAAACCCCCTATGAACTTTACAAAGGAAGAAAGCCAAACATATCTCATTTTCATGTCTTCGGGTGCAAAGTTTTTGTTTTAAACAATGGAAAAGAAAACCTTGGAAAGTTTGATTCCAAATCCAATGAAGGCATATTTTTAGGCTATTCTTCTCACAGTAAAGCTTATAGAATTTTCAATAAAAAAACTTTAACTATTGAAGAATCTATTCATTTTGTTTTTAATGAGTCTTCGAAAGAAGATAGTGTTTTATGTGATGCTAGTGAAGATGGCATTGAATTTTCAAATGAAGAAAAAGAGAGAGAGAAATCAAAAGGTGATGAAGGTGAAGTTAAACAAGAACTTCCTTCGGCTTGGAAATCCATCAAAGCTCATCCTATTGACAATGTCAGGAGATATGTCAAAGGGATTACTAACTCAAAGTTTTCCAATTTGATGAAAAAGGAATTGGAAATGTCAATGATGGGAGAGCTCAAGTTCTTCCTAGGCTTACAAATAAAGCAAGTCAAGGAGGGGACATTTGTGCATCAAGGGAAATATTGCAAAGAGCTCCTTGAGAAGTTCGGATTGGACAAATACAAAGAAACCTACACTCCAATGAGTACATCATGCTACCTAGACAAGGATGAACAAGGTACCCCGATTGATGTTAGTAAATATAGGGGAATGATAGGTAGTCTTTTATATCTTACTGCATCTAGACCGAATATTATGTTTAGTGTATGCATTTGTGCTCGATTTCAAGCTAATCCTAAAGAATCTCACCTATCCGCAGTTAAACATATATTTAAATATCTAAAAGGAACAATTAACACTGGTCTGTGGTATCCTGCTGATGCCAATCTTAGTTTAGTTGGTTACTCGGATTCCGATTTCGCGGGATGCAAGCTTGATCGTAAAAGCACTAGTGGTAATTGCCATTTCTTGGGAAGTTCATTTGTGTCATGGTTTTCTAAAAAGCAAGCTTGTGTTGCTCTTTCTACCGCCGAAGCGGAATATATCACAGCCAGTAGTTGTTGTGCTCAATTATTATGGATGAAACAACAATTATCGGATTTTGGCTTAAAACTTGAAAATATTCCTATTAGATGTGATAATACGAGTGCAATCAATTTGACTAAGAATCTGGTGTATCATTCAAGAACCAAACACATTGAAATAAGACATCACTTTTTGAGAGATCATGTGCAAAAAGGTGATTGTACAATCGAATTTGTTAGTACCACAAATCAATTAGCAGACATTTTCACAAAACAGTTGCCAAGGGATACCTTTTATCATATAAGGAGAGAACTTGGTATTTTAGATGAATCAAACATAGGCTAATTGCATTTTGTGTCATTTTAAAAATCACCACTTTAGTCCTATTTTAATTTGTCTTGATTCTTGGTTAAGATTGTTCTTGATGATATCCTGAATATTGTGTATTAATTGTGTGTGATTCTCTATAAATTCCAAGTTGGTCTTGAAGTTCATTATGTTTAAATATGGGTTTGTTTGATCAAAACTATGTTCAAATTTTGCTTATGTCAAAAAGACTCGAGTCCTTTAATTCAAAATAAAATTCCTTTTAAATTGAAAAAGTTTTTATTTAGGGTCTGATGAAAAGACTCGAGTATTTCTAAAAAGACTCGAGTCTTTCCAAAATCTCAAAAATGATGCTTTCAGGAAATACTCGAGTCTTCCATAAAGACTTGAGTCGTTTTAATTTTCTGAAAAATTGTTTTTCGGGAAAAATTCAAGTCCCCTCATTTTTACTCGAGTATTGGCTGGCCTGTCCTGCATCAGCGCGCAAACTGATTCAAGACCCTAGTGCATGAGTCTGAAAAGACTCGAGTTTTTCCTTTAAGACTCGAGTCGTTCTACAAGAACTACTCGAGTATTGACAAATATACTCGAGTCTTTCGCAGCCTATATAAAGAATCTCAGCACCAACAACACCATTTTACTCGAGTGTTACGAACCCCCTTTGTCTTCTCTCTCGGTTTTTACTTGATTTCTTCACCAAAACTCTGATTTCTTCCAAATTTTTCCCAAAACTCATTAGAATAACATCTGGCAATCAGTTTTTTTCAATCATTTCAACTGATTTCATCCGTTTTTCGCATCAAATCCGCTACCCCCTTTCAAAACCCTAACTTCCCAAAAACTTCAAACTTTTCAAAAATTTCTTCAATGGCATCATCCTCAAGGCATGGGAAACGTGTAAGAGTGACTGAATCATCATCCGAGGATGATGTACCCGAATACTATCAAGAATCTGAGTGCCTGGACAGATTTGGTGCATTCTCATCAAGAGGATTCAGAGTTATTAGTTGGGTGAACTGTGCATTCCTGCAAAGTAAGGGCTTTTCCTTTATTCCAAACCTTAGGGAACAAAAACTTATTAAATTTCTGGAATTCAATGGCCCCATTTATCCTAGATTAGTTAGAACATTCTATGCAAACCTTAGGCTGAATGATGACATTCTTGAATCCATGGTTGAAGGAGTTATATTCTCTATTAGACTTAAGGATTTGTTTCATGTCTTCGGGCTGTCACGACACGGGGACAATTCATTAAGAGCTAATGCTGATGCTATTTTTCAAAGTTTACTGCGCCCCGGTCGTGTCTGGGCCGAAGGGCCTAAGCATGCCTCTATGATGACTGCTCAATCTAGGGTACTGCACTACATTGTATGCCACCAACTTGTTCCCCAAACCTCACCAAACTATGCCAAACCAACAAACCAAGAGCTTAGACTTGTTAGTGCCATCCTTAACAATAAGAGGTTGAATTGGTGCCGCATCATTCTCGATAGGATGCTAGTTGGTGCTAAGTCTAGGAATCCTAAGTGGTTACCTTATCCTATGCATGTATCTCGGCTCTTGACCCATTTCCATGTGCCAATTCCCCCAAATGAAGAGTCCATGACCCTTCACGTCAATCAGCACTGCTTAAACAATGGTGCACTTAAGCTTCAAGGGATGAAATTCCATGCACCTTCGGGGGAGTATATGTACAAGGAAGATGTGGCAAATCTAAATAGAGCTGAAAATGTTGTAGCTCAACAAGGAGTAGATGTTGAGCAATTAGAGGAAGAAGCTGCAGCATTTCATGAAGCCGAGGGTGGAAATCCAGTTGAGGACGAAATTAATTTTGATGACTTTACTGGTTCAAGTGTTTAATTGTGATTTTAATGTTATGCATAGAAGTAACTAATCTATGTTTTGGATTTCTAAATCTGAATTGGAAAATTAGGATTTAGAATAGGTCATGCAATTAAACAATATAATGATTCAACTTGTACGAATACTTTTGGATTATTATATAACTTGATAAATTCACTGTTCTTAATTAAGGTTATTCAATGATTTAAATTTCTAAGGAATTAGGATTTAATAAATTGGATAATAAACAGTAATTTCATAAGAGGAATCTAGGAATTACTATTTTCTGAATTTGTTCTTGATTTGAATGAAAAATATTGATTTATAATAAATATATGAATATACAATGATACTAAGTTCCTAACCAAGTTCTTCCATTTAATTTCTCTTTTATTTTATTTTCAGCATATAATTCTTCTTTTTAATTTATTTATTTAATTTTGAATTTTATCTTTTAATAGATTTTATTCTAGATTTTCCCTTAGGTAGAGATAGATTGAACAATTCTGAGTCCCTGTGGGTACGATATCTGGTCTTAACCGACTATATTACTTTGCGATCTAGTATACTTGCTAGAGAGTGATCATGATGACAAAGTAATTAACGATCAAGCTTTGAAGACAATGCAACAACAACAACAAGAAATCAAGGAATTACTCAAGTGCTCACTCATTCTCAATTTGATTGAAATTGTAATTTATCATTTATGTTGAGAGTGGGTAGAAATAGTTAATCTCTTCTAAGAGTAAAATAATTAATATGATCACTATGTTGAGATTAACCTAAATTAATACTTGAGACGAAAAACAAAATGGAAAATCAATTTTTACCTTGTCTGATAAAAATACTCGAGTATTTTGAAGAAGACTCGAGTCTCCACTCGAGTATTCTGTAAAAGACTCGAGTATTGATGCCAGATCAGCAAATATAGCCGCTAGTCTTGTACGTGCAACGGATCTTTCCAGCCTGGCCAAAAGACTCGAGTATTGGCCAAAAAGACTCGAGTCTTTCGGTACAGTCAGCAAAAATAAAGTCGTTGGAAAGACTCAAAAACCCATCTAGGGCACTTGAGTCTTTCCCCAACCCTTATGATCTATATTGTAAAAATTGCTCTCTGTTTGCACAAGAACAAACAAGACAACAATAACAAGAACAATAGCAAGCTTACTTTGATTCTTCTTCTCTAGTGTTAATTTCACTAAAACTCAACTTTGCTCTCATATTGTTACTTTCCTCTCAAGTTGAGTTTAGGTCTCAATTCATTACTGAGTTGTGCTTATTTGTACGAATCCATTGTGAGATTCGTAATACACATTCAAAATAGCTTGTTAATTCAAGTCTTGGATTGTTCCCAAGAAAACCCTAGGTGGACTTAGGGTATTGGAGTTTTGAGAGTTCTCAAGCACAAAGACTAAGAGGTTCTTAGCTCGGTGGAGCTTCTTGAAGGGTGTTCAAGGAAGCTTTGGAAGAGTTCTTCATCATCGGAATCAAATTGGGGTAGAAATCAAGAGTTTGGTACACTCTTGAAGGGTTAGGTTGAGTGAGGCTATCTCAGTTAATCCTTTGTAATTTCTAACAATTTGATTTATAGAAAATCTCCTAAGGTGGTTAGGAGGACTGGATGTAACTCATTGTTGGAGTGAACCAGGATAAAATTACTTGAGTGTTGATTTATAGCTTTCATTTATATTCTTGCTCAAACAACCTAAGGTTTTTCAAAGAAAAGGATTTGTCTAATTGGGTAGTAAGTTCAAGGCAATTAAGTGTTATTCAGTTGTTAAAATTTATCTTAATTGCTTACTATTCTATTAGATAAGTCTCTGGTTTGTATTGGATTAATTAGAAGTGAGTTGCTGATTTTTCAGAACTGGTTTTGTGCACTCTGTACGAAAGACTCGAGTGTTTCTCAGAATACTCGAGTTGTTCTTGCTCAAAGACTCGAGTGGATCACAAAAGACTCGAGTGGTTCATCCTGAAACACTTGAGTGTTTCCTGAAAGACTCGAGTATTTCGAGCTTTTTCCAGAAAAATCACTTCTCTTCAATTCCTTTAATATCATTCTAAATATTTGGTATTGCTGCTTCAAATTACTATTCACCCCCTCTAGTAATTTCTAAGCCCGTTTGTTGGTGTCCAACAAGTTGGAGTACCTGGGTTGCCCTAATCACAGAGTGTGTGCTGTGTCAATTAGGGTTATAGGACGTACCTGAGCCCCATGTAGCACGGTACTACTTATAGGGGTGGCTGGGTGCCCTAATGGGCCAGCTGAGCTGAAGCCCAGTAGGGCCAGCTTGTCGTGAGCTGTAAGAGGATAAGGATGGGTGAGTCAGCTTGTCCTTATCTTGTGCTTATCAGCTTGAGTACTTGGCTAGCAGGCCGAGTAGGGCGTGAGTTCAACCCGTTCCTGGTATGCTGCTCGGTGGGAGTTACGATCTCAGCCTAGCACCGAGGGTGTAGTTGTAGCCTGATCTCGGCGAGAGATGGTCTTGTGCCCTGTGATCTCGGCCTGAGGCTTAGTCCACCACATAAGCCCCCCAGCTCGGTAAGACTATGTGAGTCTTACGTCGAGTTTAAGGGAGAAGTTCGCCACATCAGCTCGGCAAGACTGTCCGAGTCTTGAGCCGAGGTGAGATGCTAGCCACCTATTGTCCGAGGAGTTATGTTTGTACGAGACCCTGACTGTGTTGTCCTTTCAGTTGACTGGATAGACTGAGTGGCTGTCCTTTCAACTGTCCATAGTGACGTTTGCTTTTTCTACTGGCGACACGTGCTTCTTCAGTCCTTATCCCAATGTTCTGCCATAATTGTTGCGTTGCTCGAGGTGTGCCAACTGTTAAGCGTTCGACACGTCTTCGTTATTGGTTGGGGTTTCCGTTGGGTTGGGTTTTTGGGGCTAGGCCCATTCGTTTGAAAATAGAGGGAAAGCTTCCTTATTTAAACCTTTCCTTTCCACCTTTCTCCTCTTTTCCCCCACCTTCTGCACTTAAAACCGTTTCAGTTTTCTTTTCTGCAGACTCTCTCTCTCTCTACTTTCTCAATCTCCCTTCAACCCTTTACTTTGACTCATTTAGCAGAGATTTGCAGTAGTTCTCTCGTGCCTCATTCTCAAAACCAGTTCCTTCAAGTTCAGTTTCTTAGCAGGTATTGCCCTTCTTCTTTTCTATTTCTCTGTTCTCCCTCCCCTCCATTTTTTTCTTTAATTACGCGCTGCTAAACTTTCTCTCTCCCTTCTCCTTCATTTTTGGGGTTTTATGGTTTTGGGTTGTCTATGTCTCTAGGTCAAATTGTCCTTGGGAAGGGTTTTGTTTTATGGGTTTTCTTTTTTCTGGGCTTTGTGGTTCTTCGATTATGAGCGCAAAGTGGTTCCGGAAGTGGGCTGGGGTTCTTAACCTCAGTAGTGACAGTGAGAGTGATGATGATTCCATCTCCTCGTCATCCTCCTCTTCTGTGGATCTTAGAAGATATGGGAGGGTTGAGGAGGTGGATCCTGTTGAGGTGTATTATCCCCAGGATTTAGAGGAGAAAAGGGAAGGGATAAGGATGTATGTGATGGCCGAGGTTAGGGTCGGAGAGGAGAAAATCGATTATGAGAGGATGCAGAGGGAGGAGAAAGAGAGTGGGTTCTGGGGGAGTGGAATGGATGTTAAGGGGGGTAGGTGTTCCCCACTCGACACGATTACTAGGGGTTTTTGGGGGGGATTTATGTATAGAACCCGTATGCTTAATGCCGAGTTCACCTCTTCTTCCTCAGGTAACATGGCCCCACGGAAAGTTGTGCTGAACCCTGAAGCGTTCCTCGCGCCGACAGATGTCGAGCGGTATAACTGGATTGACCGTGAGGTAGTTGGTACGAAGTCGGAGATGAGGACGGACGGGAGCGTGAACTCGGTTCGTCAACTTCTATTTTCGTGCCCAGGAGATGAGGCCGGAACGTCTTACATGGTAATATGCACACGGGTAATGACCGAATATGCACACGGGTGCTGGATGGAAAGTTGTTTTTCATTTACGAAGTCGAAACCCGACTTCTTCAGCTGCTGGGAATTGCCCTGTCGCAGCTTCACCCACAGGCTTGGTCCTTTCTTCGGGCTTTTCATAAATATTGTTGAGCAAGGAACCTGCTGTGCTCAGTGAAGACCTTTTTATGGATTTTTCACCCTCAAGTGACCATTAAAGAAAATGGTCGGTCAGGGAGGCTCTGGGTATCCGTGAAGAGCCGAAGCCATTATGGTTTGTTTGCCAAATACTCGGACTCATGGAAGTATTTCAAAAAGAGGTTCTTCCGATATGAATATATTGGGGAGTGTCAACCCTGGTTCAGAAACGAGAATGGGACATTGTTCCCATTAAGCTGGACCGAGGGATTTTATAGGGAGCAGACCTCCAAAACTAGGTCTTTCATACCTGTTAGGGAAACCTTTACGACCGAGGAGAAGAATACGGTCGATCACTTCTATATGGAGCTACGCAGCCGTAATTTCTTCCAATTCGATATTCGTTTAATTGTGAATTGTGCTGATGAGTTAGTGTCCGGAGAGATTGGTAAACAGATTTCCCTTATCTTCTTTCTATAGACTTGTGCTTCTAACGAAATTCTTATGTTTAACTTCGTGTTTCCTTTTGCAGATACGTATTGGACCCAAATTGCTACCAACCCGGACCCAACTGAACTCGAGAGTCGGCGCATTCGACCGAGAAGGCTCCTTCCAACTGCCAGTGACTCGTCTCGATCCGAAGACACCTCTAGCACCCAAGAAGAGATGGCCGGTGGAAACTGATCTGATGTGCTTATGGCGGCTGTTCGGGGAAAGAGGAAGAGGAAGACGATTCACCCATGGCGACGACACCTGCTACGGGTGCTTTCATCGACCGTTCCCTGAACTCTCCGGCCGAAGTGGAGATGGTCGTATCTGTGTCCGAGGTACCTTCTCCGCAAACAATCACGGTGACCGCTCAAGGGGTTGCTGACAGTTCAACAAAAATGTCTGACCATGCCTCCGACGCAACGCTTTTGCCGAGGTTTCCTCCTTCCTCTGTCAATTTCAATAATATGTCGGCAGAGGAATGGAAGAGGATGACTGAAGAGATGGCCGAGCAATACTGCCGCTTGGTCGAGTTCATGAGATTCTTGTCTAGTCATGTGGCCGAAACTGAGCCTCTCTACTCACCCGCTGGGAGAGACCGACGCTCGGTGATCGAGCGAGAAAAAGACAAGCTGGCTTCTGAGCTCGAAAAGGCGAGAGACGATATGGAAAAGGCGACAAAAGCTTGGGCGGATTTAGAGAAGGCCCGTGATGAAGCTTATCGGGCCGTGGAGGCGTCGACCAAAAAATTGGAGGAGATCAGAGAGGAGCGGACCAAGGCCAAAGAAGAGGCGGTGATGAAGGCCAAGGCGGATGCTGAAGCCGAGTTAGGGAAGGTCCGAGAGCGTATTAAGAGGAGGGTAGCCCAGGCCTTAAAACACAAAATTGCCGCAAAGAGGACGGCGTTTGACTTGGAAAAGTCAGCCGATGGAATTTTTCGGAACGTCGTGGAGCAAATCCAATTTCTGAATAAGAACTTCCGACTGCGGGTGGTTGGGGCAAGTCCCTACTTTGGGGTTGACGAGGACACGCTGATCGATTATGAAAATGATGATGCCGAGTGTAGCCACCCAATTTCGTCCGGGGTCAAAAATTATATTTTGTAAATATTTTGGTTTTTATCCTCAAGTTTTTATAATTGAATTTTATAAATAAAATAAAAAAAAGGAGTTTGTTTGGACCCATTATTTTCTAATTCAGGTGTATAAAGTTATTTTTGGGATTTATTTATAAAATATAAAAATATAATAAAATAAAAAGTTTGCTTTGAAATTTTCAAAATAAGAATTAATTGCAAAAAGATTGTGTCCAAAATTTTGACAAAATTAATTCAAAAGATTGAAAATCAATTATTTTTTAAAAGAGAAAGATTTTTTAACACCCCTAATTTTCGTCTCCCGAATAATAAGGAAAATTAATAATAAAAGTTTTATTATTAATTTATATGAGTTTCCAAGTTTATGTTTTGTATTTAATTAGCCAGAAATATAAAAATAAGTTGAAATATTTTTATATGGCAAATAAATGCAAAATATAAGAATATTGCATTTTAGTCCCTAGATTAGGACCTAAATATAATATTGGAAAAGTTCTTGGAGGGAAAGATTTAAAAATATTAATTTTTACTGATCTAACCGGTTAGTAATGCCCTGTAACCGGTTAGACGATGAACACAGAAACTGGGTTAGTGGAAATTGATGAGTAATCACTTGATTAATTCAATTAATCGCCACGAATACAACCCATATTAGTGGAAAAACACGCGTCAACGTGCATGTCACTCTTGTTGATCTATAAATAGTGGAATTTCTGAAGAATTGGAGGTTGATTGCTGCAATTTGTGTTGAAGAAGGGCGATTAGGGTTTCGAATTCGTTCTGAGCAATTCGTCTTCTTCCTTGAGAGTTAGAGAGCGAAACATACACTTCTGAAAAGCTGGAATCAAGGGCTTTTCAATGATATACACCTTGTGAGCTGAGTGTTCGTGTGGGAGGAGGAATCGATCTTGGAAGCTAAGAGTTGGAGACTGAACTCTGTTTTGTTATTGATTCTGGAAGCTGAGTTCAAGCTTTGATTTAGGTAAGCACACAAACCCTTAGTTGCATGTTACCTAGCGCAATTTCTAATTGTTTTCCCCAATTTCTTTGACCAAATACTATGTCAAGTTGGGTGGTTTTTGGACCCTGTTGATGGAAATCGTGGCTGAGAGCAGAACCTAGGATTTGTGGGGAATCTGGGGATTTTTCTTCAAGTCAGTGTCAATCTTCATCAAACTCTATCCTAAGGTATGGGAGAAGTCTACCATATACTAGATTTAGACTAAAAATCAAGTGAATTAGGATTTGAGTTAACAAAACTCAAAAAGGGCATTATGTGTTTAAAGTACAAAGGCTTGGAGGCCAAATTTTAGCTCAATGTTGTTTTGAGCAACTTCATATTGATGCATGCAAGTGATTTTTAATGTTTAAATCAGAAGCTAAATGTATAATCTGTGATTTGAGGTATTGAATTGTATCTGTATGGATTCTTATGCAATTTGATGCACTAAACGGAATGCATGCAAAATTATATGTGTTTATGTGATTAAACATATTTATTTAAGGTATATGAACTCTGTTAAAGGTTGAAATTTGGTTAGATTTGAGCAGTGAAGAGAATGGTTTGTTAAAACTCAAATTTTAGTGTCTGACCGCATAATCTAACCGGTTACTCGATATTCGTAACCGGTTAGACACTGTAAAAATGCAAAAGAAAATAAGTTTACAAAATCAGTGTTGTGGTCTTATAAATCCTACTCAAATCTAGGCCTAAATTTCATGGAAAACAATCTGAAAAACAAGTTGATTTCACTGTTATAGTTCAGATTGCAATCAAAGAGTTAATACCTTAGTGTAATGAGATAATTTCAAGAGGAAATTAGGCTCATTGGAGAATGAAATGTGATTTAGACTTTTGAATGATAAAAACAGTGGTTTTGAGGTATAAATCAATGTTAAACTTGTTTATGGATTGGGTAGAGAATTCAAGAAAAAGGGTTTTTCTGAATTACAATGGTAAAAGTTCAGGTCTGTAATTCTAACCGGTTAACCTGAAATTGTAACCGGTTAGTACCTGAATCTGAAAAATAAAAAGTTAAGTTTTTGAATACCATTGGTTATGTTTTCCCAATCTAAGTTTAAGGGCATGTTTTTGAGACAATTCGAAGGAGAATTTTATGCCAAAGATTATGCCTCAAATAAATCATTCAAAAGGGAAATTGGGATATTTCTAAATCACAGTAATTAATGTAAAGATAAAACCAACCCTGATATTTGTGCATCCATATAGAATGGAAGTTTGGTTGGTAGGAACGTTTATCATATTCTGGGAATATGAGGAGGGTACTCCGGGAGTACCAAGTTGTAACCTACTTGATGACACATTCTGTAACATCCCAAATTTAATTCCAAGTATAATCTATGTTGGGATGGTCTTAGGGTAGAAGAAATGGAGATATAAGTTAGAATCTAGCCAAAAATACATGTAGAACTAGGGTTAAAAACATAGAACCTTAGGAAATTCAAAATAAAAGATTTACAACTCTAAACACAAATTCCACCGTTGGATGTGAAGATTAGTATGTGGGGAAGCTTGCTTTAAAATTTGAGGAAGATCCAACGGGTAACGAAGAAGTTATGTCCTTTCAAAGTTTGGATACTGCAAAATTGTGCAGCTTAATCGCCTCTTAAATCGCCTCTTAATCGCCTCTTAATCGATTAAGCTGAAATTTAATCGATTAAATCGTGCTGCTGCTGAAAAAAATAAAGGCAAAACACACGTTCTTTCCCTTCCAAATTCGAATCTCTCTCTTTCTCTCCCCTAGGGTTCCATTCTCTATCAACAAATCCACCAAGAACAAGTGAGATTTCTTCATCCCATCAACAAATCCCTTCCTTCTTCCCTCCAAGTAAGTGTTTAATGCCATGAATTTCCTTTTTCTCTCTCTAATTCGTCCTCCCCTTTCTCTCTCCTCCATCCATGGTGGTTTTTGATTCTTAAGTCATGGAAGCTCCACTTTTCTTGAGTTTTGGCATGACTCATTACATGAATGTTAATCTTTTCTTGCTATGGCTATTATATTAGGTTCCTCCCTCTTCCTTTGGACTCTAACTCAATTGGTGGCAAGGCTTTCAAGTGTAGAGCAAGCAAAATCACCTTATCTCCAAGTGTTTGAGGTAAGGGAGTGGATATAGTGAGCTTTGCCTTGTTCTAGGAAGTAGGCTCTAGTTAGTATATAATGCTTGTTAGGGTTATGTGTTAGGGGAGAAAATTAGATTATAAAACCTTAGGTTATTGAATATAAAATCTTAATTAATTAAATATGCATGATGATTGGATGTTAAGACTAGGAAAAGGAAACCCAATAATATGACAATGAATTATTTGATAAATGAAACTTGGATAAGGATTAAATTGAAGTACATGAGGAATTGGGTAATATGATAGTGAAGTTGACATAAATGAATTCTAAGATTATTGATTTTAATGGTAAAGTCTTGTATTAAATGATAATTCACTGCTATTGCAAATATGTGTATGTGTTATGGAATAAATTAATATAGGAAGAAAAGGGAATGGAAACAATTATATGTGATGAATGTGCGTATTTGTATGTAAATGCTAAATGAGTATAAATGTTAAGTATTATCAATTGTGAACAAAGGTCATGGCTTATGAATTGAACTTGTGAATATCGGAAATGGAAGCAAATGATTTTGTGTAAACAAAATGTAAAAGGTGATGTTATTATGTGGTGACAAAGAAAATATGTGAGAAGGTGAAATATGTAATTTGAAATGAAGTGTAATATAAATGTTGGACTATGAAAGAGAATACTATTTGGTATGATTGTGATAACTGAGAAAGGAAATGAATAAGGTAATTACATGAATAATTAGTTGTTGAATGTGTGTTGTTGTATTTAAATGTGTTAAAATTGATTGAACAAGAAAATGAATAATTCTTGGCCTCTGAAATGAGGCGCCAAACATTGAGAATGTGGTATATGCGTTGGCCTCTGATTTGAGGTAACGATTAATGGAAAGATTTGATAATTGATATAGGGAATGAGTATGGAAAAAGAATGAATGGGAAATGTGTGTAAGTGTATTTGTGATTGTGTATGTTAAGTTGTTTGTGTACGAAGATGAAAGTATGATTTGGCCTCTGATGTGAGGTAATGTGAAATGAAAATGTGATAAGTGTGTTGGCCTCTGATTTGAGGTGACGATTAATGGAAAGTGATGATTAGGCTGACCTCTGTTATGAGGGGCACAAAATGAATTAAAGTAAGTGAGTGTTGACCTCTGACCTGAGGGACACAAGATGAAATGAATGTTATTGGGTGTTGAGCTCTGACCTGAGGGACACCGGATGAAATAAAGAAATGAGTGTTGACCTCTGACCTGAGGGACACATAATTTAAATATGGAAAAGTATAAGGGCCTCTGTTTTGAGGTGATAAATGTGTTGAATGAGAATTGTTCATTGGCCTCTGATTTGAGGTGATGTATTGAAATGAAATGAGTATGTGAAATGAATAAAAAGAAAAGGAAATGAATGTTGATTGGATGTTGAAACGAATAAGGAAAATGGAGGTTGAACTAAATAATGGAAATGGACGTTGAAATGAATAATGAATATGGAAATGTTGAAATGAGTATGGTGTGCAATATGTGAATATATGCTTATTTGCTAATTGTGTTTGACCTAGAGGGTTGTTATGTCTAGTTAGAAACTGCTTTCTATTTCATGTGCAATGCTCACTCCCTTACAGTTTCAGGTACGGAGATTGAGCTGGCACAGCCCTCGGCCGAGCAGGAGTACTTTCCCTCACAGGGAGAGTAGGGTGTTATGAGTTTTAGATCATAGCATGGACCTAAGCCTCTTATATTATTTTGATGTAAATTTAATATGCTTATTTTGAATGAGGCTTAGGATGTTTTGTTTTGCTAAAGTTATAACTTTTGTTTTCAACACTCAGACTTAGTATTTTTCCGCTATTACTCTGATTAATTAATATACTCTGATATACTTGGAGCCCGTTGGGCCTTGGTATGATTTATATATGTAATTTGAAGCCCTGCTGGCTACTGGTTGCTTTTAATTAAAATTGTTTCTCACGGGTTGAATTTTGGATTAGTCCGAAAAACAAACAAAACTCCGTCCGTTTGACGGTTGATTTTAATAAAATAAAAAGAAATTTTCAAGTCCGTATTTTATTATAAGGGGTATTAAGGGTAAAAATCCTAGGTGTTACATTTATGGTATCAGAGCAGTTTCTCCTCGGCCATGGAGTTGTACAAACTCCAAATGATTACTCACCTAGCGAGTAATTGATGCTCATAGTAATAGTTTAGGATTATAATAAGATAATTATAGTACTATGTATTTACTTAGTATTTGAGTCTTATTGGTCTGTTCACTCTGGCTAAGCAGTTGATATGGTTGCAGGTAACTAACGTTTGGAAAGTCCATACGAAGTGCTTTTAAATTCGAAGTTGTGAAGTTAGATTGCTCTTCTGTTAGCTAAATATTGAACTAGTAATGTTTTAGGATAGAAGTGTTTAAAACACTTTGGATTTGCCTTTCCAAATACAATCCTGTTCTTATAGAGAACGTATGAAAGACCTTATAAGGAATTCTTCAGTTTGAGAATTCTAGTATCAAGTAACCAATATTATGTTGTGATGTTGTTATTTGATGTAATGTAAGGTTAGAATTGATCACTCTAATCCTTGCATTTGTTAAATGATGACATTACTGATAGAACCCGACAGTGATGTGTTGTTGGTAGGCGTGAGGATGGGATTGATCACCTCAATTCTTGCATCTATCAATAAATGCTATCATTGTAACCTTTAAAGTGAAAGTAGACACCCAAAGTAGTGACTTCCAAGGAAAATCATTCTTGTAAGTGAAGCCAACCTAACCCAGAAACATTCGTTCAAAAGCTTCTTATAGAGTTAGGGAGTAGATAGAAAATAGTTCCGAAGAAAGGAAGTCTTGGTGTATGCTACTTGTTCCAAAGTAGTATAGCTAAGTGCTAAACCCTTGGATGAGTTAAGAAAACTCTCCAGAAATTATTCTCAATCATCATATCAACTAAACCAATCATTGAGCAATTTGACAATTGCTTCGAATCTTTTCCTGTTCCTAGATAACCATTCGTAAGAATAGCCGGTTGTGTCAAATTTGTGAAATCCCTGCGTTAAGACCAAACCATCTTAATAATTGACCCAACAAACGGCAAGCTTGTTGTACCCTTCACCTTTGGTAGTTGGGTAAATCTTGGAAATAATGTGGACTTCTTCCTTCCTATTCTTTTTAATCGATTCATGGAAGAAGTTGATTGTGGAGCATTTAGTAGGTATTGTGTTTGCTCTAATCAACTAAGCATTGGGGGGATACTCTTAACCTTTTGGGGTGCTTCTTGTTCATGAATGCTTGTGTTTTTGAAAGGTCCTAAACCTTACCGGTGCTAGTCAATCCTGGTGAGAAGATAAACTCTAAGGCGTTCTATCCTACAAAAATCTTCGCATGCCTCGATCCCAGGGTATCTATTCTTGGAAAGATTCTAAAACTATTCTGGAAATGCTAAATATTTCGAGTTTTCCCGTATCTAGCTAATGCAACTCCTGTCTTGCATCTATCCGAAGGACGATCGGAGGCGGATTAACCCGATCCCACACCCTTTAGCAAAGCGGTAATTGGGTATGTTGATGCCAAGTGGGGGAGCACTTCCTACCCTAAATTAAATTTTGTCTAGGTAAGGGCAAATCGAAGGACTGACGGAAGAAACCAAAGGGGATTAAAGATAGGAATCGCGAGTCCTATCACCGGGGTGATTCTCCATTTACAGAACCTAACGGAATTTTGGGGACGAAAGATACATCATGCCACTTGCATTATAAGAGATATAATGTTGAAAATTGGTGTGCTCATATGTACTTGAACTATTATCTGTCCATGATATACTTGTGTTTGTAATTTTAGTCTTTATCAATTATGTATATGTGTATACTTACTCCCTGTGCCCTATTTAGGTGATGGCCAGATACCTAGCTTGCATCGAGATACGCCCTATCCCTAGTGGTATATGGACGTATGAGGAGCACCGTGCCACTTTTGAGGGGGAGGTGGAGATCACTCTCTACCACCCTAACCCTCTGGTGCGAGTGCGACCTCGTCGATTTAGGATCCCTTTAGTCTATACTATGCATGTTCCACCCTTTTATACATATAGAGGACCACCCCCGGCTCGACCTGTGCGTCGTTTTCATAGTTTTCATTTTAGAGCTGCCACTCGTTCTCATCCTTCCTCCCATAGAGTTGTGACTGAGGAGACTCCTTCTCTTGGTCCGACTGATTTCGAGAGGACTGTTTCTGCAGATCCTAGAGCCAGTGGTGGGGTCACTACCCAGTCAGGCGAGGTCGAGGAGGACCCCGTGGAGGATGAGAGCGAGGAGGAGGTGCATGTCGAGCCGACTGTTTCTGCTAGAGGTGGGCCTGCTGGTTCATAGGAGCCTGCATAGCGTGGATGTTTTGGATCCTAGATCCTAGGGATAGAGCTGTGGAGGATATGAGGAGCTGCTGAGGACACGGATGACCTGCTCTGGGACTTCTATTTTGGGATTATGTGATATATTGTATATATTTTGAGAGGTCTTAGAGTGAGGTTTTATTTTATGCAGCTGGGTTGTATATGTTTTTATAAACTCTTGCTATCTCAACTTATGCTACTTGCTACTGATGATACTTATGGGGTTTATGTTATGATATACATATATATGATATGTTTTACTTACCTCAGCAGTGCCCCACAAGTACTACTTTTTACTTCCGCATACTCTGATTTTTACTCAAAGAGGGTTCGGCGACAAGTTTATATTTTATATATTCGATTAAACTCGAGAGATAAACAATATATTTTAATAAGGACTACGAAGGTGTTTTATTACGTTTCAGAAAATATTATCTCGAGAGTCTTTTTGTAATTAAGATATTATTAAGCTGAATTCAATTATTGGTTCAGATTTAAAGTGTTTATAATCGGGCAAGTACAAATTAAAAAGGAAAAATTTTCTAGTCCTAATTTTTGATAGCAAGTATTTCAATCATTTGGAAATATTAATTATTTTCAAGATGTAAAACGAGAGCGTCACACCTGTGGTGGTATCAGAGCATTGGTCCTGTCCCTCATGGCCCCGATGATGCAGCTAAGTATGGTATTCAATGTAAATTGAATATGTTTTGAGTAAGTTAGTAACATTTATGTTTCAAAGACCTTTTTAGTGACCCAAAGCCCATAGTGCAGGTCTTTCTACGGCAACCAGAAATAGAAATATTACGAATGAAATGTTAGAACGAATCACGACCGTGCTGGAAGGCATGCAGCGGCAGCAGCAACAGCAGCCACCTCAAGGGCGAGCTGGTAATCCATTTGTTGGCAACATGGCGAGTCAGGATGCTAAGACTCTGTCGGAGTTCAGGAAATGCAATCCACCAAGGTTTGAAGGCGGGTACAAACCCGATGAGGCGAACAAGTGGTTGTATGAGATCAACAAGATTTTCCGAACTTTGGATTGTTATGATGAACAGAAGGTAACCTATGCAGTTTACATGCTTCATGGGGAAGCTGAAAACTGGTGGGATCACACTGTCCAATTGCTGAATTTTGAAAGGAGAGCAATCAACTGGGGAGTGTTTATGGAGAAATTTCTCAATAAATACTTTCCGGAAGATTTAAGAAGAAAGAAGGAAGTGGAATTCATGCAATTGAAGCAGGGGGAGATGAGTGTAGGAGAGTATGCTGCCAGATTCGAGGAGCTGATGAAATATTCTCCCTACTACTTAAATAACCTTGATGAAAGATGTAAGTGTGTTAAGTTTGAAAATGGAATGAGACCGGAGCTGAAGTCTATTTTCAGTTATCAGAGGATTCAGAGTTTTCCTGCACTTGTGGATATGTGCAGAATGTATGAGGATGACAAGAAGGCTGAGTTGATTGGAAGTCAAGGGAAAGGAGTGGGACAGAACTATGGACCACAGAGGAAGAAGAGATTTGATCACCGGAATACTGGTCCATATTCTCAGAAGAACAAAGGCAAGGGCAAAGCTATGATTGATAACAAGAACAAGTCTCGCGATAATGCTCCTTATTGCGAGAAGTGTAGGCGTTATCATCATGGTCAATTTTGCTGGTCCACAGGAGGATGTTTCAAGTGTGGAAAGCAAGGTCACTTTGCTCGTGAATGCAAGGAGTCTGCAAAAGGTGATGCAAAGGGATCTACTGGCAAGCCTGTGGTACAAGGAAGAGTGTTTACCCTGAGTGGTAATGAAGCAACCCAAACCCCGAATCTCGTGCAAGGTAACTTTCTGCTTAATAATCAACATTGCAAAATCATGTTTGATTTTGGAGCTACACATTCTTTTGTTTCTCCTGAATGTGTGAATAGGCTGAATCTTGTTGTTTCCGATTCACCTTGTTATCTTAGTATAGATACCCCTACTGGAATACTGATTTTTACCGCTAAAGTCTGTTTAGGGTGTAATGTGGAAATTTTGGGTCGTCTTTCCAAAGTAGATTTGGTTTGTCTCCCTAAGTTACAATTGGATGTGATCTTGGGTATGGATTGGTTGATGAAGAACCAAGTGATCATCAATTGTGAGGAAAAGACAATTCAATATAGGACCCTTGAACCTGAAGGTTATATGTGTTTGTTCTCTGCAACCGGGGAAGAAGAGTCGATGTCGATAGGAGAGATTCCTGTGGTGAGGGAATTTCCGGAAGTATTTCCTGAGGAAATACCAGGATTACCTCCGAAGCGAGAGATAGAGTTTGGGATTGATTTAGTCCCTGGAGCTGGTCCCATCTCTATTGCTCCTTATAGGATGGCACCACCAGAAATGGCAGAAATGAAGAAGCAGATAGAGGAATTACTGCAGAAACAGATGATCAGGCCAAGCGTTTCGCCTTGGGGAGCTCCATTACTGTTTGTAAAGAAGAAGGATGGGAGTATGAGAATGTGTGTGGACTACAGGCAGTTGAATAAGGTCACCATTAAGAGTAAGTACCCTTTGCCAAGGATTGATGATCTTATGGATCAAGTTAGGGGAGCTGCAGTATTTTCCAAGATTGATCTGAGATCGGGTTATCATCAGATCAGGATAAAGGAGGAGGATATACCCCAGACTGCATTTCGATCTCGATACGGTCATTATGTGTATGTTGTGATGCCGTTCGGATTGACTAATGTACCTGCTATTTTCATGGATTATATGAACCGGATCTTTAGACCCTACCTGGATTTATTCGTGGTAGTGTTTATTGACGATATTCTGGTCTATTCTACGAATCCGGAAGAGCATGAAGAGCATCTCAGGATTGTGTTAAAAGTCCTGAAGGAGAAGCAATTATATGCCAAATTTACGAAATGTGAGTTTTGGTTGAATGAAGTGAAGTTTTTGGGGCATGTAATCTCTAAGGAAGGAATCGCGGTGGATCCAGCAAAAGTAAGTTCAGTGCTGAGCTGGGAACAGCCTAAGACTGTGACTGAGGTGAGAAGTTTCTTAGGGCTGGCTGGATACTATCGTCGGTTCATAGAAGGATTTTCCAAGATTGCATTGCCTTTGACCAAGTTGACTCGGAAAGATCAACCGTTTGTGTGGGACGATAGGTGTGAAGTTAGTTTCCGTGAGTTGAAGGAAAGGTTAACATCGTCTCCTGTGTCAATCTTACCTGATCCTCACAAAAGTTTTGAAGTGTACGGTGATGCATCTAAGCAAGGACTGGGTTGTGTATTGATGCAAGAAGGAAGAGTAGTGGCTTATTCATCGCGACAATTGAAGAATCATGAGGTGAATTACCCGACACACGATTTGGAAAATGAGCTCCTCCTTTTCTCTCTCGGTTTGGCCCCCTTTTCTTTAATCCTTCACTACTTTTCTTATTTGCCAAGGAGGGCTTGCATGGGGGGTTTGGTTGCAATTTCTTGGTATTGTGTTCTTCCCCACGGCTCCCTTCCTTTTTCCTTCTCATTCCTTCATTTTCTCTTCCTTTTGGTCATGCTTTGGTCATGTTAGTGATGTCATAGGCTTGACTTTTGGAGCATACCACTTGGAGGCTAGGGAAATGAGCTTGGTGGCCAAGCCTTGCACATAGGATTCGGCCATTAGGGCATTTAGGTAGATTAGATTGGTTAATTAGGTTCAAGGCACTAATTAGGGTTCTAATCATGATTAGGGTAGGATTAGGTTAATTAATCTAAGTTCAGTCCACTATTCCTTGGTGATTAGGGCTTAATCAAGGATTAAGGCACTAATCAAAAATTAATCATGGGTTTAAGGAAATCTAATTTTGGATTAGTTCACTAACCAAAAGGGTTTAGGGTTTTAAGAGGGCGATTAAGCACTCAATCAAGGATTAAGAGTTCGATTAAGGTTTAATCCACGATTAGGGCATCGATTAGGGTTTCTAGAGGTGATTGGACTTGATTCTTTGAAGATTAGAGAAAATAATTTTCCAACAAATCATATGAATCAATGAAACAAAATCTTAATTAAAACCTTAAACAATCCAAACATACCAAATAACAACACTAGAAAATTTAAATTGCAAAGCACAAAACTCATCATGACATCAAATCTCTTTTTAAATCAATTTTTAAATCAATTAGGTTAAAATAATTTCTTGATTTGGGACTTGTAGAAGTGAGTCAAAAGGGCAGGGTTACACAGGGTGTTACACTAGACTTCTTGACCTTTCACCGCCATCGTCCTCCCCTAATGCAATCTCCTCCTGAGTATCCGCAAATACCCATGGTCCCTTCCTCTCACTACTTCGCACTCTCACACCTCACCGCGTATGTCTTTTAAAGTCTTTTATCTTGTTAATTATCCTAACGGTCGGCCCATCATTCGTGCAACCCTTCAATGAGTCCTGACCACTAACTTGGCACAATCCTTCACTCATCATTTCTCACATAGCACAGAGTTGGGATCACATCAATCACTTGCATCTTATTCCACCATCTCTTTTAATAATCTCCTTTCTCGAAATTTCATGTCATAAACTTTTCTAAAAATCACATTTCATAAATCAGTTTCAAAATTTGGTTTTATAAACCTTCACAAAATATCATTTCGTAAACTTTTTCATAAAGTCTCTTCTCGTAAATTTTCTCAAAAATCTAGTTTCACATCTTCTAAAAATCTCTTTTCAAAAACTTTCTAAAAATCATTTTCTCAAGTTTCTAAAAATGTCCTTTCACAAACTCTCAAAAAAATCTATTTCCAAAATTTTTCTGAAAATACTATTTATAAAGAATCTCTTTTCAAAAATAATGTTTATTAAAAGCAAGGTTTCACTCACGTTTTTTTTTCAAAGATAAGATTTCATAAAATCCTTTCAAAAATGAAAATAACATTTCACAAATCTTTTCCAAAAAATCTCTTTTCACAAACCTTTTCAAAAATATCCTTTTACAAATCCTTTTCGAAAATATTGTTTCAAAAATCTTCTTAAAAACCTCTTTTCATAAATCTTTTTCAAAAACTTCTTTCCAAGACAATCCTTTCAAAACCTTTCTCAAAATCTCTTTTCAAAAATCTCTTTTCAAAAACCTGTTTCGAAAATCACATTTTTGGGCTGAGCGCTAATGGAGGAGCAAGCTCAACTCAACACTAGTCTCTTTCCCAAAAACAAAATCAAAGGAGCCCAACTCCACTCAAATCACATCTCGCCTTCATGCCGACATTACTCTTCCCAGCTCTGGCTCATTCTCGACATTATCATTTGTTTTTCCCAATCTCAATCCTTTATCTCTTTTCTAATCAATCTCTTATCCATCACCATTATTCCATTCTTATTATATCTTTATTTCCATCGACTTACTTATCTCATTTTTATTTTCAGGACGTAACAGACGTCCATCAGCCGTTTACTCATTTTAATCAACATCATTAGGCATAATTAAATAAATAATAAAAGCATGCTATCAACATACACACATCACACAATAAAAATGTGGTCTTCGTCACCTTCGTATAAGTGGCCACACACAGCACAAACAATTGCCACTTATACTACTGACTCCGAACCACTAAGTTCCTATCTTTGAGATGATACGGAACGTCCTAATAAGTCACCTAAATACCACGGTGTCTTAGGAAAGCTTCTCTCTCACCTGAGGTCCAGCGTTTTAATGCGTACCGTCTTCGCGGATCCTTGTCGCTGCCAGATGCCCCAAATCCCTCGTCTTTAAAATTATTCCTCGTACTAAATAAAATACGCTTACGTTATTAACGTGTAATAAGAAAATCTTTTCATATCTCAAAACACTTTTCGTTCTTCGTCGGAAAACTTAAAACATAACCGTTTTCTCTTAAGCAACTCTAATATTTTCTAATACCTTAAGTACTTTCGAAAACCATTTTGAAAACATTCCATAAAGTAACTTAAAGCATTTATTGTAGTTGCTGGTCCATTTTGGACAGCACCTTAAACATGTTCGAAAACACCGAAAAATTCGTCGTTTTTAATCCGGCTTTTTCTTAAATCGATTATCACTTAAAAACTTTACTTTAAATTACTTGAACACATTTTTAAGGTTAAGAAACAAGTTTAAGTAATTTTGGACAGCAAGGAATTATTTGTAAAAAAAATCACTTTGATCAAAATCCCGAAAACATTGTAAAAACACTCCTTGTTTTAAATAACTCTTTTATTTCAAAATTAATACTTTAAAACTCAAGTCTTTATCATAAAGCAAACTTCGGACAGCCATAAACACAATTTAAAAATCTCAATTAAATCAAAATAAAATTTTCTTAAAACCAACTTACTTCAAAACCATTTACACACTCAAATATTTTTCAAACATCAATTAACACACAACACAAGCAACATTTCATTAATTAATTATAGGCATATAATCAACTTAGTTAATATCAAAGCAATCGTACAACTTACAAGTAATTCATGTTCACAAACAAAACACTTCGTCGTGCATACACTCACGAACCGAATTGAATCAATGATATAAATCAAGCACATTTATTTTTCTTACTTTAAACAACTTTATTCTTTTCAAAAATCTTCATGTACATTTATTTTATGTAATTAAACTCCCTAATTTTATTTACACTATATGGTCGAATGAAGTCAAAGAAAGCAAATCACAATTACAAATTTAAAACACACACTTTAACTTGATTTATTTCAAGCACCTAAATCCTATTTTCTTTTTCATGCAACAAAATTATTTACTCTTCTTTTTCCTCTCAACCGAATACACAGATATATTCACAAAACCATTTAATTTATTTATGTCCTTTATTATTAAAAACCGATTATAAAATAAACATTCACAACACAATTTCAAACACATTAATTTAACAATATTTCACAAAACACACTCATTGTTTTTATGTCATTTCATTGAAAAGGATTCCTAATCTAGCTAGTATGTGTAGGCCGAATCCTATTTTGACAAGAACAAGGTTCTTGGTTCACTTTTTCAACATGCAAAAACACAAACTTCCTTAAGTCAAAAGGAATTATCATGCATGTGTCCCTTTTTATGGAAACAAAACATAATTTCCTAATCCTAGGTTTTAGACCGAATGCACATTACGTAAAAATCAAAACTTGACTTCAAACCTTTTAACATGCAAGATCACAAAACATGATTCAAGTTAAAAAAATCATTTTCCAAAAACTTATTTCTTTAGTCTCTTTGTAAAACCGTGAGGTCCATTAGGAAAATAAAGTCTTTTCATTCAAAACCCACATGCATGTACCTAGTTCTTGTAGATCAAGTCATGATATCAAATATAATAGCACAAATCAAAGATAAAAATTATTTTGAGTAAGAAGAAGTCAAAACCGTGATGATCATTGAAGAAAATCAAGTCCTTGGTTTAAAAACAACATGCATGGTTTCAAAAGCATAATTTTTTTTTTATAGATCAAAACAAGGCCAAAACATTTTATTCTTAAATCACATGCAAAGCTTTCAAGAACAAAACTTCTTCAAAGGATCAAGGTAAGATCAAAGCTTTTTTTCAAGATCAAGTTCAAAGGTTAAACATTTTAACACCTCAAATCAAATTTCATGAACATAAAATTAACATGCAACCAATTAAATCAAATTAAAAAGCATCAAGACCTACACTTTTAATTATGGCCGAATTGTAGAGTTCTTGATTTAGTGTTTTATAAGTTCATTTAGTCTTAAAAATTCAAGATCATGGCACAATCAACACATGCATGTACTTAAATCAACCAAAATCATCATCAACTAACATGCAACACCGAAAGTTTTAACTTTATGACTAAGCAAGTTTAGATCACTCATTCACTCATCATATAAACTCATAAACACTTCACGAATCACGGTTTTAAATAAGGAATTTAAATATGCAAGGAGACTTTACTTTAGATCCACAAAAATTTCAACAAGTCTTTAGATCTAGAAGATTTAACTTGGAAAACTTTTAGATCTTTCATGAAAACTTTAAACGAGTTATAGAGTCCGTTGATTAGAAGTTTACAAGTCATTTTAAATCTTAAAAGTCCAAGATCAACATAAATAAAACTTAGAAAATTAACATGCAAGGAAGAAAAGAAAGGAAGATCACAAGATCAAAGAAAACTAGGCTATTACAATTTTCTTCATAACTTCGAGCTTCCCACCAAAGAAAGGGTTGATTTCCTAGCTTTTGGGTCTTGGATTTTCAAGGAAGACTTAGGTTTTTTTTTTGGCTAGATCTTCTTCTTCTTCTTCTCTTCTCCCTAGCTCACGGCCTCTCTCTATCTTTCTCTATGTGTTGAGAGCTTGATGTTTGCTCTCAACAAGTGTGTTTGGAAAATGAAGGGGAATGAAAGAAGTGAATGTGGAGTGGGTGAAAGGAACTAGAGGTTGTAGCTTATATAGGCAACTCACAACTTCCCTTTTTTGTCCTTGAATAATTCGGCCAAGGGTGTGTAAATGGGAGGGCAATTTTGGCAACTCAATTTGTTGCATGGGTGGAAGTTATCATATTCTAAGGGGACAAGAAGGAGTGAATCAAGGAACTAGGTTTCTTTGGGCTTAATCACTCTTTAGCTTCTAGTTAGGGTTTTCTACATATCTAGTTTGGTCATGGTTCTAATCTTAGTCTCTAAGCCTCTTATAAATGAAGTCATGGCATGCATATTCATATATACACACGTCACACACATAAACACACACATTCGTGCATTATCTTTTTATTTCTTAATCAATTCTATTTTAGAACATATAAGCACCAATTCACATAACAATTCAAATATTTCAATGAATCATGTTCACACAATCATACATCAAACACGTATCAACCAACACATATGTTTAGAAAACAAATCTCTTTCTCATAAAAATATTCACACATTAAAGTCACAATTCCTTTAAAACATAAAAATATCCAATACACAATTTTTTTTCCAAAAACTTCATTCCTAAACTCTTAACATGAAAATCATTTCTTTAAAATCGTTCATCACCTTGAAGAAGTTCATTTAAAAAAATACTCTTTCAGACGCTTTTCTCAAAAATAAATTTCTAAGGTATTTTAAATTAATACGAGGAATTTGTGGGGTGTTACAAAGAACTCCGAAACAAAATGGAGTGGTAGAGCGGAAAAATAGGGTGCTAGAGGAACTTGCTAGAACCATGCTAAATGATTCTCAAGTACCTCAATATTTTTGGGCCGATGCCGTCAATACGGCTTGTTATATTTTGAATCAAATTTTGATAAGGCCCTCTTTAGATAAAACCCCCTATGAACTTTACAAAGGAAGAAAGCCAAACATATCTCATTTTCATGTCTTCGGATGCAAAGTTTTTGTTTTAAACAATGGAAAAGAAAACCTTGGCAAGTTTGATTCCAAATCCGATGAAGGCATATTTTTAGGCTATTCTTCTCATAGTAAAGCTTATAGAATTTTCAATAAAAGAACTTTAACAATTGAAGAATCTATTCATGTTGTTTTTAATGAGTCTTCGAAAGAAGATAGTGTTTTATGTGATGCTAGTGAAGATGGCATTGAATTTTCAAATGAAGAAAAAGAGAGAGAGAAAACAAAAGGTGATGAAGGTGAAGTTAAACAAGAACTTCCTTCGGCTTGGAAATCCATCAAGGCTCATCCCATTGACAATATCATAGGAGATATGTCAAAGGAAGTGCTAACTCGTAGGTCTATTCAAAACATTTGCAAGTATGTCTCCTTTGTTTCTCAAATTGAACCCGATTCAATTAAAAAGGCCATTGAGGATGAACATTGGGTTCTTGCTATGCAAGAAGAATTGAACCAATTTGCTAGAAATGAAGTTTGGGATCTAGTCCCTAAACCCAAGGATCATTCCATAATCGGCACTAAATGGATTTATAGAAATAAACTTGATGAATCCGAGTTGATTATAAGAAACAAAGCAAGAGTAGTGGCTCAAGGGTACAACCAAGAGGAAGGTATCAATTATGATGAGACCTTTGCTCCGGTTGCACGACTTGAGGCAATCCGAATTTTACTTGCTTTTGCATCAATCATGAAATTCACTTTATACTAAATGGATGTTAAAAGTGCTTTCTTGAATGGGTTTATAAATGAAGAAGTGTATGTCAAGCAACCCCCCGGTTTTGAAAGTAGTGAATTTCCAAACCATGTTTATAAATTGAAAAAGGCGCTTTATGGATTGAAACAAGCTCCTAGAGCTTGGTATGATCGATTGAGCTCCTTTTTATTAGAAAATAAGTTTCAAAGAGGGAAGGTTGATAATACACTATTCATTTATAAAACCAAAGATGACATATTTGTAAGTTCCATGATGAATGTTTTGATAATGACAAAGTGTTTTGAACAAGCTATCATGTGTTGATCAAGTTCAAGCTCAACAAGCAACAACAAACATCAAATGAAGAAGAGAGAAAGCAAACTCATGAAGACTTAGTTTGAGTGTAATTGTAATTGTTTTATCTTTTGCCTCTCAAGCTTCTTAGGTCTTTTATTTGGTTAGAGTTATTTAGAGGGTAGTGAATCTCTTTCATAAGTCATGATTAAATCATAATTTGAGTTTTCACTTAACCTAGAATCAATAGGTGGCTTAAAGGTTTTAAAGGAAAGGTTTGGTTTTGAGAAAACAAGTTTTAAACAAGTATCAGACATGTTTAATCGATTAAGAACATATTTAATCGATTAGTACTCGATTAAATGTTGATTTAATCGATTAAGCACTGCTGAACTGGTTTTTTAAAATACGATTTTCACTTCTCAAAATCAGCTTTCAAGTGCTACAACTTTTGGGTATTCTATATAAACCTTTTCCTAATCTTTGTGATTAATGAGAACTCTTTCATAATCAATTTTACAAGAATCAAGCCACTCTATTCTCTCTCAATTTCAAAGATCAAAGCTTTCATATTTTCATATTCTTTGATCAAGAACCTTTGAATCTCTTATTGTGAATTGTCATAGCTATTGATTGAGATTCATAGGATTGTTATTGTGTTTTCTATTGTGTTGTAATCTTTGCAAGAAGGCAAGCCAACTACAACAACAAGAAGCCTTGGTGTGTCGATTATCATCAAGCAAATCTCATTGGAGAAGAAGAAAGTCTTGGTTGTGAATCAAGCAAAGTGAAGCCTTGGTGTGTGGATTATCATCAAGCAATTGAAGACTTGTTGTGTCGATTATCAACAAGGGGTAGAGGTTAGATTAGAGAGAAGATCAATAGGATTACAAGGCAAGGGTGTGGTATCTCTTGTAGGCTAGCAAGAAGGGAGTCTTGTGAGGCATTTACTTGTAATTTGGGAACTCTAATTCCTCATAGTGAAGAATCTCTCTTGGTTGAAGAGGGGACTGGATGTAGCTTTCAAGCGGATGAAAGTGAACCAGGATAAATCACTGTGTCGTATCTCTAAACTCTTACTCTTTACAATTCAAGTCATTGATTGTGTCCTTGGTTGAAAACCTAGAAAAAGATTGATTTTCATAATTGATTGAATTGAATCTTTATTGTTCAAATTGATAAAGGGAAAATCATTTTCATAACTAGGATAATCAATAAGAATATAGGTGTTAATTGTTTCCGCTGAATCTCTGATCTTACGTGTTAATTGATTGATTTTCGTATTCGAATGAAAAATTGATTTTTCTATTTTCTTTCAGATTTAATCGATTAAGCATATATTTAATCGATTAATACTCGAGTAAATTGCAGGTTAATCGATTAAATGCTGTAGAATTTGCAAAAATTATTTGTTTTAATTGTTTTGATTTGTTTCATTCGAAAATCTTTCAAGGTTTCTTTTACACCTATTCAACCCCCCCTTCTAGGTGTGTTCCTAGTGTTCCTTAGTTGTTTCAACCACCAATTGCGGTTTCTTCAATTGGTATCAGAGCTCGGTCGAAAGACACGAGCATAAGAGCTTTTTCGTAAAGATCCTTTAAGAAAATCACAATGGGATTCGTACCCTTTGGTGGTGAAGGTTATTCAATAAATCGTCCTCCATTGTTTGCCGGAGAAGGCTATGCATATTGGAAAGTTAGAATGAAAATCTTTATCCAAGCCATAGATAGTGAAATTTGGAAAGTAGTTGAAAAAGGTCCTCATATCCCCTCTAGTTTAGTTGTAGGTGTTGAACAATTGATCCCCGAGGACAAGTGGAAAGATGATGATAGAAAGAAAGTACAATATGATTATAAAGCAAAGAATATCATCACATCCGCTTTATCCTATGACGAGTTCTTTAGGGTTTCCCAATGTTCTAGTGCTAAGGAAATGTGGGACACTTTACAAGTGACTCATGAAGGAACTAGTGAGGTTAGGAGAGCTAGATTGAATGCTTTAATGTGTGATTATGAATTGTTTCAAATGCTTCCAAATGAATCTATTAATGATATGCAAAAGCGTTTTACTCATATTATTAACCATTTACTTGCTCTTGGTAAGACTTTCTTACAAGGTGAACTTTCTAACAAAGTGTTGAGATGTTTAGACAGAAATTGGCAACCAAAAGTAACGGCTATTGTTGAATCTAAAAACTTGGATGCTATGGATCTAGCAACACTTTTCGGAAAGCTTCAAGAACATGAAATGGAGCTTGGACGATTAAGTATCAATGAAGAGTCGGATAAGAACAAAGGAAGAAAGGGACTTGCTCTTAAAGTCAATAGATCATACAAAAAGAAAGAGAGTTCCGATGATGATGATGATGATAGTGAAGATTCCGATTCGGATGTTGATGAAAAAGACATGAAACTTTTGCTAAGGAAGTTTGACAAATTTCTAAGGAGAAAAGGAAGGTTGAACAAAGACAAAGGTAAAGAGAAGGATTCCCCACACTACAAGACCAAGACTTCAAAAGAAGGTGTAGTTTGCCATGAATGCGGAAAACTCGGACATCTCAAGTATTTGTGCTCTAAGTATCTCAAGAAGAAGGAGAAAGACAAGAAAAATTCTAAATCTAAAAGAGCATACATAGTTTGGGATAGTGATGAAGATAACAAGAAAAGCACATCAAATAGTTCTTCGGATGATGAAGAAGTTGCTAATCTCAACTTGCTTGTTCAAGTTAATGAAAAGGAAAGTTCAAATGATGAATCAAGTGAACAAAGTGAGGATAGCAATGTAAGTCATACTAAATTCGAAATTTCTTCTAAGTATGAATTGTTGTATAATGCTTATGAAGAAATGCATGAACAATTTAAGAAACTAGCTTTGAAAAACATTGAAAGGAAGAAGCTCATTTTGAAACATCAAAAAGAGATTTTAGAACATCAAAAACAAGTTGATGAGCTTAATCTTGAAAATGAAACTCTTGATCTTATATATGCTAGTTCTTCTTGTGATTGTGCTAGTAGAGTGAATATTGTGGTTTATTGTGAGAATTGCAAGTTGCTCAAAGATGAAAATGCTATTTTGAAAAATAAGCTTGCAAGTTTCACAAATGGTGATATTAGATTGCGCACATTGTTAAATTTTCAAAGAGAAAATTCAAACAAGTTTGGTTTGGGTTATACTAATGCTAAGAGTAATTCTCATAGAAATGTTGTTGATTTTTCAAAGGTTGATTTTTCAAATTCTCCAACATGTTTCTATTGTGGTACTCATGGACATACTTCAAATGTGTGTTATATTAAAGTGCATGGTATACCTAAAGGAGATTTTGTTTGGATGAAAAAGGGTGAAAGTCCCTACACTAACAAAAATGGATCCAAGACAATTTGGATACCAAAAAGCAAAGCATGATTGTTTTGTAGGTATGATTGAAGAGCAAAGGGCTTACAAGTGTTATTCATATTTGCATCTTCAATTGGTATCACTTTTGCATCTCAAAAGAAGTCCTACAAATTTGGTACAAGTGATATTGTTAGATATTGATGATTATAGTATCTTCTCAATTGGTATCTCCTCAATTTCTTTTCTAAAGTTCAATTGGTATAATTGATATTGATCATTAAATGATACTAATTTTGATGATTAGATGATTATCATGCTTTTGTTGTTATTGAAGAAATATCACAATATATCTTATTTCTTTACATTGATGATATCTCAATTGGTATTATGACTTCTTAGTATTTCTATTGGTTCATAATTCATTGTTATATTTTCTTGCCAATTGGTATCACATTTCAAAGTATAGTACTTGTTATATCTCAATTGGTATCAATGTTGTGAAGAAATGTTTGTTTTAGAGAAATCTTGATCATTTCTTTGTTTCTTCTATTTTGGCTTAGTATTTTATATTTCAATTGGTATATATATTAATTTTTGATAATGCCAAAGGGGGAGAAATAGTATGTTTTGAAGAAACGATATTTTGGGAGAACATGGTATGTTTGGAGAAATGGTATGTTTTGAAAAATGGGAGAAATGATATGTTTTTGTGGAGAAAGGTTGGTTTGTTGCTTTTATGTAGGTTGAGCTAAGTTGTTGAAGATAGGGGGAGAATCAAGCTTCTATCAATTGGATTTCAAATATCAAATGCATTGATTGAGGGGGAGCAAGTTTCTCACCAAGTGATCAAATTGTTAAAGCATCAACAACTTCAATCAAATTCAAAACATGGTTTGTCATTTTCAAAAAGGGGGAGACTGTAAGTTCCATGATGAATGTTTTGATAATGACAAAGTGTTTTGAACAAGCTATCATGTGTTGATCAAGTTCAAGCTCAACAAGCAACAACAAACATCAAATGAAGAAGAGAGAAAGCAAACTCATGAAGACTTAGTTTGAGTGTAATTGTAATTGTTTTATCTTTTGCCTCTCAAGCTTCTTAGGTCTTTTATTTGGTTAGAGTTATTTAGAGGGTAGTGAATCTCTTTCATAAGTCATGATTAAATCATAATTTGAGTTTTCACTTAACCTAGAATCAATAGGTGGCTTAAAGGTTTTAAAGGAAAGGTTTGGTTTTGAGAAAACAAGTTTTAAACAAGTATCAGACATGTTTAATCGATTAAGAACATATTTAATCGATTAGTACTCGATTAAATGTTGATTTAATCGATTAAGCACTGCTAAACTGGTTTTTTAAAATACGATTTTCACTTCTCAAAATCAGCTTTCAAGTGCTACAACTTTTGGGTATTCTATATAAACCTTTTCCTAATCTTTTTGATTAATGAGAACTCTTTCATAATCAATTTTACAAGAATCAAGCCACTCTATTCTCTCTCAATTTCAAAGATCAAAGCTTTCATATTTTCATATTCTTTGATCAAGAACCTTTGAATCTCTTATTGTGAATTGTCATAGCTATTGATTGAGATTCATAGGATTGTTATTGTGTTTTCTATTGTGTTGTAATCTTTGCAAGAAGGCAAGCCAACTACAACAACAAGAAGCCTTGGTGTGTCGATTATCATCAAGCAAATCTCATTGGAGAAGAAGAAAGTCTTGGTTGTGAATCAAGCAAAGTGAAGCCTTGGTGTGTGGATTATCATCAAGCAATTGAAGACTTGTTGTGTCGATTATCAACAAGGGGTAGAGGTTAGATTAGAGAGAAGATCAATAGGATTACAAGGCAAGGGTGTGGTATCTCTTGTAGGCTAGCAAGAAGGGAGTCTTGTGAGGCATTTACTTGTAATTTGAGAACTCTAATTCCTCATAGTGAAGAATCTCTCTTGGTTGAAGAGGGGACTAGATGTAGCTTTCAAGCGGATGAAAGTGAACCAGGATAAATCACTGTGTCGTATCTCTAAACTCTTACTCTTTACAATTCAAGTCATTGATTGTGTTCTTGGTTGAAAACCTAGAAAAAGATTGATTTTCATAATTGATTGAATTAAATCTTTATTGTTCAAATTGATAAAGGGAAAATCATTTTCATAACTAGGATAATCAATAAGAATATAGGTGTTAATTGTTTCCGCTGAATCTCTGATCTTACGTGTTAATTGATTGATTTTCGTATTCGAATGAAAAATTGATTGTTTTGTTTTCTGTCAGATTTAATCGATTAAGCATATATTTAATCGATTAATACTCGAGTAAATTGCAGGTTAATCGATTAAATGCTGTAGAATTTGCAAAAATCATTTGTTTTAATTGTTTCGATTTGTTTCATTCGAAAATCTTTCAAGGTTTCTTTTACACCTATTCAACCCCCCTTCTAGGTGTGTTCCTAGTGTTCCTTAGTTGTTTCAACCACCAATTGCGGTTTCTTCAATATTGTTAGTACAAATCTATGTTGATGATATCATATTCGGTGCTACTAACGTGTCTCTTTGTAGAAAGTTTTCTAATTTGATGAAAAAGGAATTTGAAATGTCAATGATGGGAGAGATCAAGTTCTTCCTGGGCTTACAAATAAAGCAAGTCAAGGAGGGGACATTTGTGCATCAAGGGAAATATTGCAAAGAGCTCCTTGAGAAGTTCGGATTGGACAAATGCAAAGAAGCCTACACTCCAATGAGCACATCATGCTACCTAGACAAGGATGAACAAGGTACCCCGGTTGATGTAAGTAAATATAGGGGAATGATATGTAGTCTCTTATATCTTACTGCATCTAGACCGGATATTATGTTTAGTGTATGCATTTGTGCTCGATTTCAAGCTAATCCTAAAGAATCTCACCTATCCGCAGTTAAACATATATTTGAATATCTAAAAGGAACAATTAACACTAGTTTGTGGTATCCTGCTGATGCCAAACTTAGTTTAGTTGGTTACTCAGATTCCGATTTCGCGGGATGCAAGCTTGACCGCAAAAGCACCAGTGGTACTTGCCATTTCTTGGGAAGTTCATTGGTGTCATGGTTTTATAAAAAGCAAGCTTGTGTTGCTCTTTCTACCGCCGAAGCGAAATATATCGCAGTCGGTAGTTGTTATGCTCAACTATTATGGATGAAACAACAATTATCGGACTTTGGTTTGAAACTTGAAAATATTCCTATTAGATGCGATAATACGAGTGCAATCAATTTGACTAAGAATCCGGTGTATCATTCAAGAAACAAACACATTGAAATAAGACATCACTTTTTGCGAGATCATGTACAAAAAGGTGATTGTACAATTGAATTTGTCAGTACTACAAATCAATTAGCCGACATTTTTACAAAACCTTTACCAAGGGATACTTTTTATCATATAAGGAGAGAACTTGGTATTTTAGATGAATCAAACATAGGCTAATTTCATTTTGTGTCATTTGAAAAATCACCACTTTAGTCTTATTTTAATTTGTCTTGATTCTTGGTTAAGATTGTTCTTGATGATATTCTGAATATTGTGTGTTAATTGTGTGTGATTCTCTATGAGTTCCAAGTTGGTCTTGATGTTCATTGTGTTTAAATTGTGTTTGTTTGATCAAAACTGTGTTCAAAATATGTATTTATCAAAAAGACTCGAGTTGCATAAAAAAGACTCGAGTCCTTTAATTCAAAATTAATTCAGTTTTAAATTGAAAAATTTTTTATTCAGGGTCTGATGAAAAGACTCGAGTATTTATAAAAAGACTCGAGTCTTTCCAAAATCTCAAAAATAGTGCGTTCAGGCAATACTCGAGTCCCCCAAAAAGACTCGAGTCGTGTTAATTTTCTGAAAATTTGTTTTTCGGGCAATACTCGAGTCCCCCCAGTTTTACTCGAGTATTGGCTGGCCTGTTCTGCATCAGCGCACAAACTGTTTCAAGACCCTGGTGCATGAGTTTGAAAAGACTCGAGTATTTCCTTTAAGACTCGAGTATTGATAAATATACTCGAGTCTTGTGCAACCTATATAAAGAACTTCAGCACCCACAGCACCATTTTACTCGAGTGTTTTAAAACCCCTCTGTCTTCTCTCTCGGTTTTTACACGATTTCTTCACCAAAACTCTGATTTCTTCCAAATTTTTCCCAAATCTTATTAGAACAACATCTATTAAACACTTTTCTTCACTTATTTCAACTGATTTCATCTGTTTTCAACATCAAATTCGCTACCCCCTTTGAAAACCCTAACTTCCCAAAAACTTCAATCTTTTCAAAAGTTCTTCAATGGCATCATCCTCAAGACATGGGAAACGTGTAAGGGTGGCTGAATCATCATCCGAAGATGATGTACCCGAATATTATCAAGAATCTGCGTGCATGGACAGATTTGGTGCATTCTCTTCAAGAGGCTTTAGAGTTATCAGCTGGGTGAACTGTGCATTCTTGCAAAGTAAGGGCTTTACCTTTATTCCAAACCTTAGGGAACAGAAACTCATCAAATTTCTGGAATTTAATGGCCCTATTTATCCTAGATTAGTTCGCACATTCTACGCAAACCTTAGGCTGAATAATGACATTTTAGAATCCATGGTTGAAGGAGTTATATTCTCTATTAGAGTTAAGGATTTGTTTCATGTCTTCGGGCCGTCACTACACGGGGACAATTCTTTAAGGGCTAATGCTGAAGCTATTTTTCAAAGTTTACTGCGCCCCGGTCGTGTCTGGAACGAAGGGCCTAAGCATGCATCCATGATGACTGCACAATCTAGGGTACTGCACTACATTGTATGCCATCAGCTTGTTCCCCAAACCTCACCAAACTATGCCAAACCAACCAACCAAGAGCTTAGACTTGTTAGTGCCATCCTTAACAATGAGAGGTTGAATTGGTGTCGCATCATTCTCGATAGGATGCTGGCGGTGCTAGGTCTAGGAATCCTAAGTGGATACCGTATCCTATGCATGTGACTCGGCTCTTGACCCATTTTCATGTGCCAATTCCCCCCAATGAAGAGACCATGACCCTTCATGTCAATCAGCACTGCCTGAACAATGGTGCTCTCAAGCTTCAAGGGATGGAATTCCATGCACCGTCAGGCGAGTATATGTATAAGGAAGATATGGCAAATCTAAATAGAGCTGAAAATGTTGCAGCTCAACAAGGAGTAGATGTTGAGCAATTAGAAGAAGAAGCTGCAGCATTTCATGAAGCCGAGGGTGGAAATCCGGTTGAGGACGAGATTAATTTTGATGATTTTACTGGTTCTCATTTTGGGTTTGATGGTTCGGAGTGGAGAGACAATGTCATCTCACGGCTGGATACCCTCGATGGGAGGGTGGACTCTCTTGCGTCTGCTATTGATGCCCAGCGAGATGATATTGCGAGTCTTGATGCTAGAATGGGTGCATAGTCGGCTTTGCTTTACTCCCGATTGGATCAGCATTCGGATCAGATGAATCGTCGGTTTGATGAGATGATGGCGGCTTTTACTCGATTCTATCCCCCTTCTGATGATGCACCTCCATCCTTGTTTTGATGCTACTGTTTTTAGACATTTTATGTTTTTCAAGTCTTAATGCTTTTATTGAAACATTTTGTAAGTTGGGAGTTAGCTTCGAAACTTTATGCACTTATTGCACTTTATGTATTTTGTGTTTGCTATTTTAATCTAGTGTGTTTTAATGCAAAGCTTCAGGGAGAGCTATTTGTTTTATGACATATTTGGTTATGGGGTTTCCGGATATGATGCTCTCCTCCCATTATCTTTTTCTCAAAGTGTTATATCTTTTTGCTAATTGTAACACCCTTATAATTACTACCCTTAACTCCCAAGTATTAAAAATGTGTACTTAAAAATTCCTTTTTAATATAATAAAATCACCCGTCAAACGGACGGAGTTTAGTCTGTTTTTCGGACTAATCCAAAAATTCAACCTGTGGTAAACAATTTTAATTAAACAACCAATAGCCAGCAGGGCTTCAGATAATATTTCTAAAACATATCCAGGCCCAATGGGCTCCAAAAATATCAAAGTAATAGCGGGAATACTAAGTTTGAGTATTGAAACCAAAAGTTATAACTTTAGCAAAGCAAAACCATCCTAAGCCTCATTCGAGATATGCATATTAAATTTACATCAAAATAACATAAGAGTCTTAGGCCCATATTATATTCTAAATCCCATAATAACCCTACTTTCCCTGTAAGAGAAAGTACTCCTGCTCGGCCGGGGGCTGTGCAATCTCAATCTCTGTACCTGTAATGTATAGTAAGGGAGTGAGCATTGCACATGAAATAGAATAGCAGTTTCTAGATAGACATAACAACTAACCAGGCCAAACACAATTAGCAATTTATCCACATAAGTACAAGTTCATCACAAACATACCATATTTTCCAATTCCATCATTTTATAAGTGTCGATCCCCTTTTTAGTTAATTCCTTTTCACCCTTTGGTTCCCTTTTCTTTATTTTCCCCATTTCCAAAGAAATCCCTTTTTGAAACCCTTACCTTTTACTTATTTTTACGGTGTATGTATGTCTCCACCAAATCGAAGGCCTACATACATACACCAATCACGATGTATGTCTCCACCAAATCGAAGGCCTACATACATCGCGTTTCCATTACCATTACCTTGTCCAATTTTATCCCCTTACCTTTTTCCTTATTTTCACGGTGTATGTATGTCTCCATCAAATCGAAGGCCTACATACATACACCAATCACGATGTATGTCTCCACCAAATCGAAGGCCTACATACATCGTGTTTCCATTACCTTTACCTTGTCCAATTTTATTCCCTATTTCCTTTATTCATTTCATTTTGTTTACGGTGTATGTATGTCTCCACCAAATCGAAGGCCAACATACATACACCAATCACGATGTATGTCTCCACCAAATCGAAGGCCTACATACATCGCGTTTCCATTACCATTACCTTATTTTGTCCATTGTCCTTTCCTTTTTATTTAGGGTGTATGTATGTCTCCACCAAATCGAAGGCCTACATACATCGCCCCGTTTACGTTGTATTGTCTCCCCCAAATCGAAGGCCTACAATACAACCCCATTTTACGATGTATTGTCTCCCCCAAATCGAAGGCCTACAATACATCACCACCTTTATCGATTATTAGTTGTCCATATATATATATACCATTATTTTGTCCACCAATTCCATTTAATGTTTACCAAATCATTCCAAACACAAGCACCATCATATTATAAACAAATAGCCACATTTCACATTTCACATAACAATTAGAGTGCAAATAATAACAAACTTCACCTTTTCATATATTCTTGCAACAACCACATTTTCTTTTCACTTGTCCGAATTATTGATTCAAAGTCCTAAATTAGGGGTTCATGCCATTTATTTTCCTCAATTAAAACCTAACCTCATTCTTTACTTCCTAGAGTTCCATAATTAATAATTAAGCCTATTTGTAACATATTCCTTAGTTCCTAAATTAAGGTTTCTAATTTCCTACCCTAACATATAAACTCCTAGCCAACCATTATATCTAAATACAAAGCCTCTCCTAGAACAAGCTAATGCTCACTATATCCACCCCCTTACCTCAAGCACTTAAGGATGAGGGGATTCCAAGTGCCCTAAGCTTGAATTTGCCCACCAAGAGTTCAAAATCCACAAGAGATGGTAGAACCTATTATAAAACCATAAAAAGTAAATTATTGCTCACACCATGATTCTCATGCCAAGCTCCATGGTGAGGTGAAGGCCCTATGTTTAAAAATGAAACCCTCCATGAGAGGGAGGAGAGAGAAAATTCGAATTTAGAGAGGGAGGGATGAAATCAAGGGCTTGGCACTTACTTGGAGTAAGAAGGAAGAAGATGAGGTTGTGCTAGAGGTATGGTCATGGTGGTTCCTCCATAGTTGAGGAGCTTGAAGATCAAGAGGAGAGAGAAAGGGGAAATTCGTGTGAGAGAGGGAGAGTGGAGAAGAGTGGTTCTCAACACATTTTCTTGATGGAGATTTGATGGAGAATGATAATTATGGCTTGGTTTAACTTAAAATCAAGTGTTTATGGAGTGGGTGAGGAGATTGAAGCCTAGGGTTTAGAGAGAGAAGGAGGAAGAGATGAGGGAGGTTGATGATGGATGATTGTGTGGTGAGAGGGAGTGTTTTTCTTTTTATTTTTGACTCATGGCATCAAAGAAATCAAGTGGCCCAGATTGAAATTTGGCCACCAAGACCAAATCCCAGGGCTGAAAACGCACCAGCCCAGGTCGCGCGCCTGAGCGCGAGCTGCGCGCGCCTGAGCGAGATTTTGCACCAGCACCAGAGCTGGTGCGGTCAGGAATAAAATGGTGCGGTCAGGAATGGCTTTGGTGCGCGTCTGATGCGCCAAACATAAATCTGGTGCGTGGAAGGCGCGCCTAGGCGCATAGAGGGCGCGCCTGGGCGAAAAAGTCACTGTCTGGTGCACAAATGAATAGTGCACGCGCCTGGGCGCAGGCTGGTGCGCCTGGGCGGGCACCAGTGATTCCGAACTTCGATGCGCCATAACTTCTTCGTTAACCGTCGGATCGGGTCCAAATTTTTAGACAAGCTTCTTAACCCCTTAAACTTCACATCCAACAGTGGAATTTATTTTCTTAGCATCCTATAATAAATTCCTAATTTTCTCTTTTCGGTTGATTTCTAATATCTAAAATGCCGATTTAACCCCCGATTTTGCTTAGATAGTTTTGCCCGATGCTACGAATGCCTTCTATACTACCCCTAGTACTTATAATTACTACACACCTATCTCCCAAAATTCTTTAAGCCATTAATCTACCCATTTTCTACGCTCTAAACCTATTAACTCAATATTTATACTTGGAATTAAATTTGGGATGTTACATTTCTCCCCCACTTATTAGAATTTCGTCCCCGAAATTCCGTTGAATTCCGTAACTGGAGAACCATCCCATTGGTAAAGCTTCTGACTATGGTTTTCACTTTCCTACAATTTTTTTTTTATTTCCCGCTCCAGGTGTGGTTAGGGTCATGCCTATTTCAATGCTTGTCCTTTAATACAATGTATCTCCTCTATCTGGATAGGATCGTCAGTTTTCTTTTTATTAAAGTTCCATCTCCCATTCCTTGGATTGAAATCCTCCCCCACTTAGCATTGACATACTTGGTTATATCCATGCTAGGGGTATGCTCATTCGTTGCTCAGAATAGAGTACACAGGTTCCCAACCGGTATCCAAAGCTGAAAAGAGGTCATGTTGTTCAGTTTTCTATGACTTGGCGAATTCTCACCTATGCATCTGAGATGCTTGGAACTTGAAGAGAGTGAAGATGAAAAGAAGAAATATGAAGCACTCAAGGATGAGTCTCATGGTCTTTGCACGATGACCCAAGATGGACTGGATACATGTCAAGCAAGAAGACAATGGAGATTATCCCCAAAGTGTGCGTTTTCAGCAAAGAGCAGTCGAAGGATGCGTTTTCCATGGATCTGCGGCTGATTGATTGGTCTCGGTCAACCGGGGTCCTGTCAAATGCACCGAGTCCCAAAAGACTTAGATTATCACTTGCGGTGTTCCGACATAACATCTTAATTGAGATTCCATTTTGCGACTTCACTTTTATCCCGTTCACCTTTTATTCCTTCAAGTGAGTCTAGCAAAGTCACTCTTAAAATCAATCTTCACCATACTCGCATTCTACTTCGATGCTACTTCCTTCCCGTTCGTTTAATAATTTCAATTCGGTATAGGAATTCCTAAAGATCGATTTCACTTGAGGGCCAAGGTCAAGGTCTAGTTGTTATTTCTCAATTCGGTGTTATTTTTAGGAGGTCTTGTTTTATCCCTAGTTTAACTCTCATTCGATCCTCCGCGGAGCGTTAGGAATTATCTGTTTAGTAGTCCTATGGCTTATGGTATGATTACTAGTTATTGTCGCTCGGATAGGATCCGAATTGAGTCGTCAAGTCTCCCCCACTTAGTATCAACATACCTGAGTAAGTCGAAGGCAGGAAAAAACTTGGTTGATTCCAAGAATTGATTAGTTAGGTTCTTAATTGGTTGGCGAGGTGGTACATGGGATTAAGTTGACTGCTAATCAGTATTATTGGTGTTGTTTCGAATTTTCTAGGATTAGTAAAGATCCTATAGGATTAACGTTCAATCGGGCTTTCGACAGAGATAGAATTCCTAGATGGTTTATTCGGATCTCAACTAGGTAATTACAATAATATAGCATGTCAATAAACGCGAAGATCGAGGTGGTCAGTCCCAATCTCACATTTATCAACTGTACATCACTGCGTTATTGAATGATAGCATTATCTTTTAACAGGTGCAAGAGAAAGGATGACCAATCCTGACCCTACACTCTATTAGAGAACGTCACTATCACCAGGTTTTTGGTTAGGTCTCTTGTTACGGTCTTATAACTAAGTAAGGTTTTTCCTACGTGTTCCTTTAGATGGTACTCAAGATTGGATTGAAGATGAGTCTTTCTTAGGTTTCACAACTTCTAGAAATACAGGATTAGGAATTTAAAATTCCAAGAGAATTGATTTCGGATGTTCTACACTAAAACTTCATAGAGATGCATATTGAAGGTATCTAAAAATGTTTATCTAAATTTTTAGAATCGTCTCGTACCTTTTGTTGATTTGGCCCTGATCTCCTTAAGTAGCTGTACAGCAGACCTTAAGGGTGTGGACCAGGAAACTGATATTGTCGGAATGTAAGGTTGAGACGTCCAGGACGAAGTCCTGTGTCGTCGAGCAATCCCTCGGGAGCTGTGTCTGGTATGATTGCCGACACTCCATGAAAGATGTGACGAGACTCGCCACCGAATATTAGTACATCACCCGATCTCAAAATGATTCTTTCTGTTTTCCTTGGATCTCTCTGATCTCCATAGAGAAACTCAGCCGAGTCACCAATGCAGAATGAAACTACCGGTATCCCTCTTTGCAGGCTTCCAACACTTTCGTCACGGTCCTAATGGAGACCAAGCTTTCCATTTTCTTCATAGAAGTTGACAATGCAGACATCGGGGGACATGGAAGGAAGTATGTCCTCTACTTCACTTACACCGCATTCCTTCTCCATCAAAGATTGTGCTTCTTGCATCGCTCCCATAACCAGCTGAATAAAATGATCAGGAATATTGGGTGGTTCGCTTCCATCAGTTACCCTTTTGTGTCCATATACTCGGGTTTGAGGATTCCAGTCTAAGCCGAGGCACATCATTTTCAGTCGGAGTCTGGCTCCACTTGTAAAGCCTGGTTGATAAAAACCTCCAGGACCTAAGCCCATCTCACGACAGTTCTTTACTACGCCCACCTGTTCTTCATGAGTCAAGTGTTGCTTCAAGAGAACCATTCCCGGTCTCAAAATTATATTCTTCTTCTCACCAAATTTCACCCCCACGTGTTGCTCCTTGTCTCAATAGTCGATCTAAGCTCACTCATTGCAGCAGTTTGCCCTTCTTGAAAACAGATGTCATACGGCTTGGATTTCAAAGAATCAGCCGGGGAATTGATCTTACGATCAGTAGCCGAACTGCTAGCAGGAGAATGGGAGAGCTGATTTTCCATGTTGCTACAATGTGGCAACAAAGGATTCTGTTGATGAGGACATGTACATAATTTAGTACATAACTACATAGGGTTTTATAACTATAAACCTAAGTAACTAATATAGAACTTGACACTATCTATTGGTTACTCGCTTGTTGAGTAAACCACAGGAGTTATGAGTTTAAACTCCAAAGGCCGAGGAAAAACTGTTCTGATACCAAAATGTAACACCCTTATAATTACTACCCTTAACTCCCAAGTATTAAAAATGTGTACTTAAAAATTCCTTTTTAATATACTAAAATCACCCGTCAAACGGACGGAGTTTAGTCTGTTTTTCGGACTAATCCAAAAATTCAACCTGTGGTAAACAATTTTAATTAAACAACCAATAGCCAGCAGGGCTTCAGATAATATTTCTAAAACATATCCAGGCCCAATGGGCTCCAAAAATATCAGAGTAATAGCGGGAATACTAAGTTTGAGTATTGAAACCAAAAGTTATAACTTTAGCAAAGCAAAACCATCCTAAGCCTCATTCGAGATATGCATATTAAATTTACATCAAAATAACATAAGAGGCTTAGGCCCATATTATATTCTAAATCCCATAATAACCCTACTTTCCCATAAAGTACTCCTGCTCGGCCGGGGGCTGTGCAATCTCAATCTCTGTACCTGTAATGTATAGTAAGGGAGTGAGCATTGCACATGAAATAGAATAGCAGTTTCAAGATAGACATAACAACTAAACAGGCCAAACACAATTAGCAATTTATCCACATAAGTACAAGTTCATCACAAACATACCATATTTTCCAATTCCATCATTTTATAAGTGTCGATCCCCTTTTTAGTTAATTCCTTTTCACCCTTTGGTTCCCTTTTCTTTATTTTCCCCATTTCCAAAGAAATCCCTTTTTTAAAACCCTTACCTTTTACTTATTTTTACGGTGTATGTATGTCTCCACCAAATCGAAGGCCTACATACATACACCAATCACGATGTATGTCTCCACCAAATCCAAGGCCTACATACATCGCGTTTCCATTACCATTACCTTGTCCAATTTTATCCCCTTACCTTTTTCCTTATTTTTACGGTGTATGTATGTGTCCACCAAATCGAAGACCTACATACATACACCAATCACGATGTATGTCTCCACCAAATCGAAGGCCTACATACATCGCGTTTCCATTACCTTTACCTTGTCCAATTTTATTCCCTGTTTCCTTTATTCATTTCATTTTATTTACGGTGTATGTATGTCTCCACCAAATCGAAGGCCTACATACATACACCAATCACGATGTATGTCTCCACCAAATCGAAGGCCTACATACATCGCGTTTCCATTACCTTTACCTTATTTTGTCCATTGTCCTTTCCTTTTTCCTTTTTATTTAGGGTGTATGTATGTCTCCACCAAATCGAAGACCTACATACATACACCACCGACGATGTATGTCTCCACCAAATCGAAGGCCTACATATATCTCCCCGTTTACGTTGTATTGTCTCCCCCAAATCGAAGGCCTACAATACAACCCCATTTTACGATGTATTGTCTCCCCCAAATCGAAGGCCTACAATACATCACCACCTTTATCCATTATTAGTTGTCCATATATATATATACCATTATTTTGTCCACCAATTCCATTTAATGTTTACCAAATCATTCCAAACACAAGCACCACCATATTATAAACAAATAGCCACATTTCACATTTCACATAACAATTAGAGTGCAAATAATAACAAACTTCACCTTTTCATATAATCATGCAACAACCACAGTTTCTTTTCACTTGTCCGAATTATTGATTCAAAGTCCTAAATTAGGGGTTCATGCCATTTATTTTCCTCAATTAAAACCTAACCTCATTCTTTACTTCCTAGAGTTCCATAATTAATAATTAAGCCTATTTGTAACATATTCCTTAGTTCCTAAATTAAGGTTTCTAATTTCCTACCCTAACACATAAACTCCTAGCCAACCATTATATCTAAATACAAACCCTCTCCTAGAACAAGCCAATGCTCACTATATCCACCCCCTTACCTCAAGCACTTAAGGATGAGGGGATTCCAAGTGCCCTAAGCTTGAATTTGCCCACCAAGAGTTCAAAATCCACAAGAGATGGTAGAACCTATTATAAAACCATAAAAAGTAAATTATTGCTCACACCATGATTCTCATGCCAAGCTCCATGGTGAGGTGAAGGCCCTATGTTTAAAAATGAAACCCTCCATGAGAGGGAGGAGAGAGAAAATTCGAATTTAGAGAGGGAGGGATGAAATCAAGGGCTTGGCACTTACTTGGAGTAAGAAGGAAGAAGATGAGGTTGTGCTAGAGGTATGGTCATGGTGGTTCCTCCATAGTTGAGGAGCTTGAAGATCAAGAGGAGAGAGAAAGGGGAAATTCGTGTGAGAGAGGGAGAGTGGAGAAGAGTGGTTCTCAACACATTTTCTTGATGGAGATTTGATGGAGAATGATAATTATGGCTTGGTTTAACTTAAAATCAAGTGTTTATGGAGTGGGTGAGGAGATTGAAGCCTAGGGTTTAGAGAGAGAATGAGGGAGGTTGATGATGGATGATTGTGTGGTGAGAGGGAGTGTTTTTCTTTTTATTTTTGACTCATGGCATCAAAGAAATCGTGTGGCCCAGATTGAAACTTGGCCACCAAGACCAAATCCCAGGGCTGAAAATGCACCAGCCCAGGTCGCGCGCCTGAGCGCGAGCTGCGCGCGCCTGAGCGAGATTTTGGCACCAGCACCAGAGCTGGTGCGGTCAAGAATAAAATGGTGCGGTCAGGAATGGCTTTGGTGCGCGTCTGATGCGCCAAACATAAATCTGGTGCGTGGAAGGCGCGCCTAGGCGCATAGAGGGCGCGCCTGGGCGAAAAAGTCACTGTCTGATGCACAAATGAATAGTGCACGCGCCTGGGCGCAGGCTGGTGCGCCTGGGCGGGCACCAGTGATTCCGAACTTCGATGCGCCATAACTTCTTCGTTAACCGTCGGATCGGGTCCAAATTTTTAGACAAGCTTCTTAACCCCTTAAACTTCACATCCAACGGTGGAATTTATTTTCTTAGCATCCTATAATAAATTCCTAATTTTCTCTTTTCGGTTGATTTCTAATATCTAAAATGCCGATTTAACCCCCAATTTCGCTTAGATAGTTTTGTCCGATGCTACGAATGCCTTCTATACAACCCCTAGTACTTATAATTACTACACACCTATCTCCCAAAATTCTTTAAGCCATTAATCTACCCATTTTCTACGCTCTAAACCTATTAACTCAATATTTATACTTGGAATTAAATTTGGGATGTTACACTAATGACAAAAAGGGGGAGAATGCAAAATGCATATGCACTTGTTGTTGTGTATATGGGGGAGAGATTAGAAATTGTGCACTTGTTATAATCTTGTTGTTGTAATTAAATTTCATATCTGCTCTGATACCATGATATGCACTTGTCATAATCTTGCTGCTATAATTAAAAATTCATAACTACTTTGCTAGCACAAGCTGAATTTTGACAGGTTTAGAGGTTCTTGTATTGAGGGGGAGTTGCCTCACAAAGAAACCATCATCTGCAAGCATCTTCATGTGGTATCAAGCTCAACAAGTGTTAATTATTTTGTCATCACCAAAAAGGGGGAGATTGTAAATTCAATGCTCCTAGTAATTATGTGGATATGATTTTGATGATGACAAAGTAATTAACGATCAAGCTTTGAAGTCAATGCAACAACAACAACAACAAGAAATCAAGAAATTAGTCAACTTCTTACTCATTCTCAATTTGGTTGTAATTGTAATTTTTCATTTATGTTGAGAGTGGGTAGAAATAGTTAATCTCTTCTAAGAGTAAAATAAGTAATATGATTATTAGGTTGAGATTAACCTAACTTAATACTTGAGAAGAAAAACAAAAAGGAAAATCAATTTTTTATCATGTCTGATCAAAATACTCGAGTATTTTGAAGAAGACTCGAGTCTCCACTCGAGTATTCTGAAAAAGACTCGAGTGTTGATGCCAGATCAGCAAATATAGCCGTTAGTCTTGTACGTGCAACGGATCTTTCCAGCCTGGCCAAAAGACTCGAGTATTGGCCAAAAAGACTCGAGTCTTTCGGTACAGTCAGCAAAAATAAAGTCGTTGGAAAGACTCAACAACCCATCTTAGGGCACTTGAGTCTTTCCCAACTCTTCTGATCTTCATTGTAAAATTGCTCTCTGTTTTGCTCAAGAACAAACAAGACAACAAGAACAAAATCATTACAAGCTTACTCTAATTCTTCTTCTCAAGTGTTAATTTCACTAAAACTCAACTTTGCTCTCATATTGTTATTTCCCTCTTAAGTTGAGTTTAGGTCTCAATTCATTATTGAGTTGTGCTTATTTTTGCGAATCCATTGTGAGATTCGTAATACACATTCAAAATAGCTTGTTGATTCAAGTCTTGGATTGTTCCCAAGCAAACCCTAAGTGGACTTAGGGTATTGGAGTCTTGAGAGTTCTCAAGCACAAAGACTGAGAGGTTCTTAGCCCGGTGGATCTTCTTGAAGGGAGTTCAAGGAAGATTTGGAAGAGTTCTTCATCACCGGAATCAAATTGGGGTAGAAATCAAGAGTTTGGTACACTCTTGAAGGGTTAGGTTGAGTGAGGCTATCTCAATTAATCCTTGTAATTTCTAACAATTTCATTTATAGAAAAATCTCCTAAGGTGGTTAGGAGGACTGGATGTAGCTCATTGTTGGAGTGAACCAGGATATAATTGCTTGAGTGTTGATTTATAGCTTTCAATTTATATTCTTGCTCAAACAACCTAAAGCTTTTCAAAGAAATCGATTTGTCTAATTGGGTAGTAAGTTCAAGCCAATTAAGTGTTATTCAGTTGTTAAAATTCATCTTAATTGCTTGCTATTCTGTTAGATAAGTCTCTGTTTTGTATTGGATTAATTAGAAGTTAATTGCTAATTTTTCAGAACTGGTTTAGTGCACCTCTATACGAAAGACTCGAGTATTTCTCATAATACTCGAGTTGTTCTTGCTCAAAGACTCGAGTAGATTTTAAAAGACTTGAGTGGTTCATCCTGAAACACTCGAGTACTTCAAGAAAGACTCGAGTATTTCGAGTTATTTTCAGAAAAATCAGTTTCTGCTCAATTCTTTTAATATCATTCGAAAAATTTGGTATTGCTGCTTCAAATTACTATTCACCCCCCCCCCTCTAGTAATTGCTAAGCGCGCTTGTTGGTTTCCAACACTAGAAGCCAAGTGATGCTAACGGTTTTGGCAAGAGAAAAGAGAAGAAGAACTTTGCTCGTTTTGGTTCTCTTGTAGGGAAATGAGAAAATGAATGAATATGGCATTCAAGTGTAATTAATAAAGGATGAAATCTGAATGAAGAACCCCTCCCAAGGCTGGTCATAGGCATGGAAATGAGTGGCAGACACAAGGCCATGGTCAAAAAGTTGTGTAAGAGTACTTTACTTGTGTTGGATGCTTTTGGCCTTGAAATATGGCTTTTTGGCTGCCCAAGACTGACCAAGCATGCCAATAAAGTAATCTTGGCAGCTCATGTGTAGAGCTAGGCGTGCAAGAGGGTAGGCTAGGGGTAGTTTAAATTTATTCCAAGTGTAGGCTATTTTAGGTAGTATTTTGGGACTTCTAGAATACTTAATGTATGATAAATGGGTAAAATATGATAAGTATGTGTAATGTAACACCCTACCTTAATTAATACACTAATTACCCAGTTGGATTTGGTTATTTGAAAATTTCTTTTTAAAACTCTTAGTTACTTGTGAAAATCTCCGTGAAATTGGATGGAGTTTACTTTGTTTATATAACTTTCCAAAATATACTAGTTTTGCTAGTAACCTGTAACATCCCAAATTTTAATTTCAAGCTTAATTAGAATAAATCTAAGTCAAGCTAATGGAAATCGTAATAGTAAGCTAGGGTTAAATGATATAATCATGGCCAAAATGCATGAAAGAGTTAAGGGAAATGCCTTAGAGTTAGAAACCATCAAAGTATGAAAATTTGGAAAGATAATCAATTACTTTTGGTAAGTAATCGATTACCATGATTCTGTGAAAACCCTAAGAATGTGATTTTTGAGAGGTAATCGATTACATGGTTTCTGTGGAGAGTCCATTAATTGTGAAAACAGGGATGTAATCGATTACCTGGCTGGGGTAATCGATTACCAGTCGTATTCTTACAAAAAAAATATACAAGTCAATTAAAAGCCAATAGTCAAAGCTTCTAAGGGAAGCTTCCCATCTCAACCACAATTTATGAAGCTTCTTGAGGAAGCCTTCAACCTCCACCACTCATTTCTACTTCCTCCCCAAACAAATAAACAACAACAACAAACACTCTTCCACTCACTCTCATTCTTCTTCTTCATGAAACACCCATCCTCTCTCTACTCTATCTCTCTCTCTCCATCATCTACATCATACACGAATTCCACCCTCCCCACCATGGCAAAGTTGGATTCTTTCTCTTCTCCTTCAAGGTTCTAAGAGCCCCATTTCCATTCATCATCAAGGTCACCATCAACCTCACCTCCTCCCTAAAAAACAAGGTAAATTCCATCCTCTCCTCCTCATACTCATCTCACGTTTCTCTCTCTTTCCCCTCTCTCTTGTAAATTTCGAACCACTCCTCATAGAGTACCACACTCTCATGTTTTCTACATTTTAATGGCTAGTGAAATCAAGCTCTCTTTTCCTTCCTCTCACAACACTCTTGGTAGCTTCTTGGTTGAGGCTTCAAAGGGACTCAAAGGAGTAGGATTCTAAGGAGCTAGGGCAAAAGGAAACGCCAAGACTTAGAGGTTCCATCTCTTTAATTTCATTGAGGTAAGAGGGTTTTGTTACCTCTATTTAGGACATGATCTCTAGGTTGTTTATGGTGATGCTAGGAATATAAAAGATTAGTTAGGATGATAAACAATAGGGTAGTTAATGTTGCCAATAAGTTAAGGATGCAAATAAATAAAAATGAAAATAAATTGAATGTTGTGAATATATGTGTTGGATGATGATATTTGTTATGTGTAATGATGTGTATGAGGGGTTGAGATTTGAAATGGACCTAGGATAGGTATAAAGCTAATGGGCATCATAAGCTAAGAAGTGTAACCAAGAATAAATGATAAATTAATAATAAGGATAATAGAAGAGGATTAAGGGTTGGTAGGATGAAGATTATTGTGTATGTTTGTGTGCATTGAATGTTTCGAGTTTGTTTGTAACCCATAAGGGATAATACGAGATTTGCTATGAGAATAATTAATAGAGTAATTGATATTGTCAATAGGTTAAGAATGGAAATAAGGAAAAATGAAACCAATTGCATGTTGTGAACATATGTGTTGTATGTTGATGTTTGTAATGTGTGGAAATATAATAGAAATGTTAATAATAGGTTAAGTAAGAAAATGAGGATATGAGACCACTTGTATGTTTATGATTATCGTGAGCATGATCGGTATGTGTGTATGTGAAGTGTATGTGGGGTCGGGTTTGAAAATGAATTTAGGATATAGTAGACTAATAAGTATCACAAAGTAAGGTATGAATCGTTTGTTAACCCTCAATGGGATGAAATGAAGATGATAGTAGGTCACTAAGGAAAGGAATGAGAGAAATGAATAATAAATGGGAACCTAAGAAGAGCTAAGAAATAAAAAGAACGAAAGAGAACTAAGAAAATGAAGACGAAAAGAAAAGATAAGATAAGTTAATGATGAGAAAGAAACAACAGATCGGCACGGGATGGTTGTGAGACCCTGTGGCTAAATAATAAAGGGTAAACGGCGCAGGATGGTTGTGAGACCCTGTGGCCAAGTAATAAAAGGTAAACGACACAGGATGGTTGTGAGACCCTGTGGCCAATTAATAAAAGGTATACGGCGCAGGATGGTTGTGAGACCCTGTGGCCAAATAATAAAAGGTATACGGCGCTGGATGGTTGTGAGACCCTGTGGCCAAATAAGAAAAGGTAAACGGCACAGGATAGTTGTGAGACCCTGTGGCCAAATGATAAAAAAAAGAAATAAAAGAATAAAGGAAAGAAAGAGAATAAAGAAAAGAAAGTGAAAAGTGAAAAGAATGAAAATGAATGTATGAATGACTATGATGTTGTATGTTAATAATAATGTTAGGCTTAGTCATTACTATGACCTCTTAAAGGTTATTTCCTAAGTTCTGTGTAATGCTACCCTTCTTGCTATTTTTCCTACAAGTACAAAAGGAGCTTGCACGAGTCACGGCCGAGCAGGAGTACACTCCACATCGTTTAGTGTAATTAGTTAGCCGGGTGACCCTATGTTGGTCATGGGTTTATTTTGGACTAATGTATGTATATTATTTTCGGGAAAACAAATCATTTCAACAACTTGTAAATATTTTGGAAAATGATGCAATTAATGCTTTATGATATATTTGGCTCTGTTGGCTCACTGTTAATTTTATAAAAGTGTTAATATAGATTTACAGGAAAAATTAATATTTTGGGAATGTCCCTAAAACAAAGTAAACTCCGTCCGATTTTACGAAGATTTTTATAAGTAACTAAGTTTTAAAAGAAATTTTCAATTCACTAATTTTACCGGGGTAATTAGAGTATTAATTAAGGTAGAGTGTTACATAACCTATGTACAAAATATTTCCATAATAACAAAACAACCAGAGAACATGATTAAAATATTTATACAAGTCTTTGAAAAAGGTTTGATTCCCCAAAAATAATATTATACATCAAATGTTCATATTGAACTCCAAGACCAAACATGGTCACCCAGCTAACTACTTATACTACATGGTGTGGAGTGTACTCCTGCTCGGCCATGCATTAGTGTAAGCTCCATCTTCGTCTTGTAAAAAAAACAAGAAGGGTAGTATTACACAGAACTTAGGAAATAACTTCTAAAAAGTCATAGCAATAAACTAAGTCTAACATCTTTATTAAAAATCATAATCATTTTCATGTTTATACAATCATTTACTTTTCTTTGTCTTTCCTTTTACATTCTCTCATATTTTCTTTGGTTTCCCATTAGGATACTTATTATTTTCTCAATTTATTACTTTCCTCTTTCTTTACTCTTTTCCTTATTTTCTATATTCCTTTCTATTCATGTTCTCTCGTTCACATCCTTTCATTATCATAATTCCCATATTCCTTTCTAGCCTTTCTTATCTTATTATCAAAACCTTCATTTGCCTTTCTAATCTTTTCATTCTACCTTATCTTTCACTCACCTCTCGGCGGGTCCTATTATCATTACTTCACACACCACTAGGGCGGATCCTATTCTCATTCGTTTACACACACCAGTAGGGCGGGTCCTATTCTTATCCTTCTACACACACCATAAAGGCGGGTCCTATTACATACTACACACTCCTTCTTGGAGGGTCATTCATACACTTATTCTCGCTCCGTTATGGAGGGTCATTATTCACGCTCCTTTATGGAGGGTCATTATCTCGCTCCTTTCGGAAGGTCATTATCTCGCTCCATTATGGAGGGTCATTATCTTGCTCCTTTCGGAGGGTCATTATCTCGCTCCTTTTGGAGGGTCATTATTCTTATTCACGCTCCCTTAGGGACCCTTAGGGAGGGTCATTCATACTTATTCATACACATCACAATCATATATGCACACACATTATAATCATAAATTCACACACATTATAAGAATAAATTCACACACATCTTAATCACATCTCTATACACATCATAATCATCTATTCACTCGCCATATTAGGTGGGTCCATCTCACATTAGTAGTATAATTCCATTTTCCACTTTTAACACTCATAATCAATTCATAACTACTTAGTTTCATTCCAATTCCATTACAGGTTCTAAGGTTCTTAACATATTCATTTCTCAATTTCATTACTCTTTATTAATATTCCTATCAAATTATACTCAACAACATTTATCATTTTCACTTAGCACACATATCCCTATATTTTACACACTTATTATCCAACATCAATCTATATTAAAACAAGTCTACAATTATCGTTTTCCTTTTCCTTATCCACCTCTCAATTATCCCTATATTTTCGTATTCCATATCTATCATGTAGTTACAACTATACCAACATACAGACAAGTTTCCTTTCTTTATTTATTTACTCCAACTCCTATTATCATCAACTACCCTAAGGTTTATTTTTTATATATACATAAACTCTTCTAATCTTAGCTACCACTATAAGCATCCTAGAAATCATGCCCTAAATCAAGGTAATATCACCTTCTTACCTCAATGAAGAGAGAGAGAGAGAGAGGTGTGGAAAACCTCAAAGCCTTAGCTCTTACTCCTTAGCTCTTGACTCCCTTAGAGTTGAATCTCCTAACCCTAGATTCTTATTCCTTGCCCTTGGGAACACTTAAGGCTTGAACCCCTTAAGCTTGGCTTTCATCCCCAATAAAGCCACCAAGAGATGTGTTGAGATAGTGTCTATTGGATATGTTGATGGAGGAAGAGGGTCTCTCTTTCACTTGTGAGTATGAGAGAGAGAGAGAGTGAGTGAGCCTCCATGGTTGTGTTGATAGAAAACTCAAGGGAAGGGTTGGTAAGGGTGGCGTGGTGACGGGTGGTGTTGGGTGTGATGTTCTTGTTCTTGATACTTGATGATGGAGGTTGATGGAGATGATGAGCTCTAGTGCTCTTGCTTCATGAACTTAAAGAGAAGGAGAGAGAAAGGAAGTGATGAAATGGATGAAGGGATGCATGAGTGTGTTTGTGAGAATGAGGGTGTGTGTTGTTGTTCTCAAACTTAGTGGTGATGGGGTGGGTGGCGTGAGGTTGGTGGTGGAGTGATGGGCTCTTGGTCCTGAGAGAATGAGAGGAGGAATGAAGAAGGACAATGAAGAAGTGTGTTGTTGATGAATGAATGAGTGTTTGTTTGTTTTTTTTTTTATTTTGCTCGGAATTGAATGTGTGGCTCACATGAGAAGCTTCTCCAAGAAGCTTGGTGAATGTGTGGTGGAGAAAGAAGCTTCTCCAAGAAGCTTCATTTATGTGGCTTTAAATTCATATATTTTTTTTTGTTTGTCCACGAGCGGCAATCGATTACTTCACCAGGTAATCGATTACATCCTCAATTTCACAATAATTTGGCTCCTCACAAAAGGTAGGTAAACGATTACCTTCCCAAGGTAATCGATTATCTACCTAAAAACTCAATTTTAGGGTTTCACACAGAATGATGGTAATCGATTATCTCCCCAAGGTAATCGATTACCCTACTGAATTTTCATATATTGATGATTTATAACTCTAAGACATTTCTTATAACTCCTATATGGACTTTAACTATGATTATTTCACTTTAACCTTGCTTACTCTCATCATTTCCATTATTAGTTTAACTTGGAATTATTCTAATTAAGCTTGGGATTAAATTAGGGATGTTACATGTAAAATAACTCTTCATAAAATTTAAATCACCTTTATACAGTAGGTATATGAAAATAAAAATTTGAATTGATAATTCATAATTCTTGTAATTATTTTTCAAGTAGACAAAACCCGAAAATGGTAAAATCTAGTTAAATCTCAAAAATTGGAAATAAATACAAAAATTTCGAAATCCTTCTACAGATTTCATCTAGATAATGTGTATATTGATAAAATAATTTTCTACAAAATTTTTGGCTTTGGAATCATTCGATTCCGAATTAAAAAGAAAAAGTCATGCAAAACTGACGAAAAGTGAATTCCAATTCAGAATTAGTTTTTGTTGGAAACCAACAAGCGGCTCAATATAGTCTAGAGGGGGGTGAATAGAATATTGAAGCCTTATTACAGATTTTTCGTCCACCTAAGAGAATGGTTTTATGAAAATAAATTTTCTTAAGAATTCAGTTCAGATTACTCGAGTAACTCAAGCCTTCACTCGAGTAATACGCAATCAAAAATAATTTCACTCGAGTATTCAGCAAATCACTCGAGTATTACGAAAGCAGATTTTAAATCACTCGAGTAACAGAAAACCTACTCGAGTAATGTTTATAAACTGAAAGCAGATTACTCGAGTGACAAGAACTTTACTCGAGTAAACTGGGTAAAATTCAATTTAAACTTTGTTTTCAATGGAGTTCTTCAAGAATAACAATGCTATGATGATTCAACAAATTATGAATGATTAATATGAACAATTTCAAGTAATATTAACATGCAATTTTAGATCAATTTAGTAGAATTAAGAAAACCCCAATTCTAACCTAAAAATGCAAATGTTAATGAATTAATGAAATACAAGGAATGAAAATAAAAGAGACACAAGGATTTATCCTGGTTCACTTTCACCCACTTGAAAGCTACTCCAGTCCCCTCTTAAATCAAGAGAGATTCTTCACTAGAAATCTTCAAATGTAGATTTTACAATGTTTTAAGATGCAACTAGATTCTTAGTTCTCCTATCTTAAAACCCAACTCAAAGTGTGTACCAAACACTTTGATCTAATCTACCCCTTTTGAGTATTCTAGATTTCCTTGCTAATTGATTGAAGATGCTTCCAACCAATCCTCTTTTCTTGCTTTGATTTGATCCTCAAAGTCTTCCTTGTGAGATTCTTCACTTGTGTTGAAACTTCAATGATGCAATCACAAATTGCAAATCTTCAACAACCACTAAGAACAAAAATATGATCTCAAGAATATTTGAACAATGATAGAAAATAGAGTGAAGAATGAAAAGTTCTTTGTTGAATCTTGATAGCTCTTGAAAGATGTAAAATAGCTCTTGAATTACTTTTCAAAGTGTATTAGAAAATTGTAAGAATGAAAGTCTATATCTTTGAAAGAGAAAATTAAGTCCTTTTAAAATTTTCCCAACACTGATTGAATTACTCGAGTAAACCAAACAACGTCACTCGAGTGAAACATGTCAGATTAAGTTACTCGAGTGATGTATAAACCATTACTCGATTAACCTGTCAGAACATAAATTACACGAGTGAACCAATACTCATTACTCGAGTAAACTGATCAGAATCTGAATAAAAACAAAGTTTTTCTAAAATGATTTTCACAAGCTATTTAATCAAGATTTAAAGTATCTTCACTCTTAATCAGACATTATTTAAATATTCTTAAAATCACCTAAGCTACCCACACCAATGAGATGCATTGCATAAAATAAAGATTACATTGAAATAGAATTAATAAAAATCCTAATTCTAATCTTCATGTGGTGTAGCTTGCTTGTTGCCAATGTTGTTGCTTGGAGAGAGATTGTTAGCATCAAAACATGAGAATCCTACAAACTCCCCCTTTTTGATGATGACAAACCTCCTTTCAAATTAAGCACTAAGTTTTAACATACTCCCCCTAAATGTAAAACATCTAGGAAAAATATAATAAAACTTAACCTACAAGAACAACATCAACAAAATATTCTCCCCCTTTTGGCATCATTAAAAAGATAATATTTTTGAGAAAAGTCCTTTGCCAAAAGTTGAAGGTAAGTAGTTCACAATGGTATAGAAAATATATAACAATAAAGACAATACCAAAATAAACCACAATAGTGCCTCAACGTATATAAACAACGAATATAAACGAACAACGAATATAGCACCAGAAATCAGAGTATCAGAGCATCACACTATGCAGCAAATCATAGCAGATAATCAAAACGAAAACTAAACAAACCAGACCATACACAAGGTCCTAAAGTCATAGTAGCAACAGAGTCAGAAACATGAAACAGAAACATAAACAGAGAATATGCAAATGAAACATGCAACAGAAATCAACAGCAAACATCATCAGCATCCACAGGTCTAGGAATCAGGTGGAGGAGGAGGAAAATGATGAGAAAATAATCCAGACATGTAATCCATCAAACGATGCTCCATGGCAATATTCTTCACATCCTGTCTCATCTCCAACTGAGTGAATTGAGCATTGATGTGCTCAACTAATGACTCATGAGCAGCTTGTGCATCAAATGGAGTACCAAGATTATCCAAATCGATATAGTCCTCAATACGATCGGTATCCATCGGATCAGTAGAAGTAGGAGGAACAGAAGAGGATGCACCAGCCCTATCACCAAGTAAATTCCTTTTCCTAGTACCTGAAACTCTTGCAGCCTTTGCAGCTTCAGCCATTTCCTTAATCTGTGATTTCCATAACCAAGTGCGACTGTCCCTATGCCAAGCAATTTTCATATAACTAATGTGCGAATCATTAAGACACCAGTTATTTTTCTTTTCCTTTTCAGCTGGCTCATCATCAGGGATTGGAACACGATAATACCTCATGATCTTGGTGACATGCATAGGATATGGCAAGAATTGGGTAGGAGGAGATTGAGCAGCAGCTTCCATACGAGCTAAAAACATTTTATTCCAATTCATCTCATACCTCTTTTTAATCCCATGAAACAAAGTAAGATCATCATCTCCCAATTGAGCATAATTTTGATTGCATTTTGGAATCAAACAATAAGAGATAATATACATGAGCACCCTATCCACAGCATGCAAAGGTGATACAGTTCTAGTAGTTCTATCACCCCAAGATTCACCAGTACGCAACAAATCAGTATAAATCTTATTAGTATCCACATCCAAATCCAGACATTCAGTATCACCAATAAAAGTTCCCTTGTTTTCTAAACCAAACATCATAGTCAAATCCGCAGGCTTTATAACAAAATGATGTCCTCTAACCATTGTTTGATACTCACCATCTAGCTTAGTAAAATTTTGATAAAATTGTCTGACAAGCCTAGGGTAATAATGAGTCTCAAATTCCAAAAACCTCTGCAAATTCTGAAATTCTAAATCCTCTACAAACGGAAATTGCTCCTTATGCAACCAAGCAAATTTAACATACCTTGTAAGACCAAAAGAGCGATTGATAAATGCCGGTTCCCGCAAATCTCGGTTGATTCCAGAAAACCAAGTATCATTACGACCTGCTCCTTGCTTTGCTTTCTTTTGAGGAGGTTGATAGTGAGAGGAAGAAGCCATTAATTCAGAAAAAGCAAATTCGGTTTTGAGAGGTTAGGGTTTTGATTTGGGGTTTTCGGATTTTTGGATAAAATTGGTGAAATTGATGAATGAAAGGAGTAGAAATGATGATATAAAGATGAAATATGGAAGAAATTTGTATGAATTGTGAGTTTTGTGGCTGAAAGATGATGATTTGATGAAGATCCGTATGAGAGAGAAGAGAGAAAGACGAACAAGAGAGAGAAAAACTCGTGAAAATGATGCAGATTTTAACAGTTCAGCTTTTAAAATCACGTAAGTTACTCGAGTAATGTTCATACGTTACTCGAGTGATTCGAGCAGTACTCGAGTGAAAGAGTATGTTACTCGAGTATGCCGAAAAAATAAAAAGATTTTACTCGAGTGATGGATGAACTTAATCGAGTGATACGCAAGTCATTTTAAAATTAATCGAGTGACAGACAGAATTACTCGAGTAATACGAAAGAGTTTTTAAAATTACTCGAGTGAAATTTCTGTTACTCGAGTGAACTGTACAGAATTTCAAAAATTTCAATTTTTCATGCAAAATCATTTTTCATGCACAAACACAGAGAAACACTTAGCATGTAGCAAGTAACACACATACAAATAAAGCAATTAGCATATTATAGAAAACATACACACATAACTGCATAAAAAAAACACTTTAATAAGATACAACAACTCAAAATACAAGTCACATTGAAATAGGCTTGAAGGTGAGTATAAAAAGCATCAAATACAATTAGCTAATAGTTAATTCATCAAAAATACCAAGTTCTCTTCGAATCTTATAAAATGTGTCCCTTGGTAATGGTTTTGTAAAGATATCAGCTAATTGATCCGAAGTTTGAACAAACTCAATAACACAATCACCTTTTTGAACATGATCTCTCAAAAAGTGATGCCTAATTTCAATATGCTTTGTCCTTGAGTGTAATACTGGATTTTTAGTCAAATTAATTGCCGAAGTGTTATCACACTTTATAGGGATATTTGTTAAATTTAAACCAAAGTCAGATAATTGTTGCTTCATCCATAAAATTTGAGCACAACAACTACCTGCAGCTATGTATTCGGCCTCCGCGGTTGATAAAGCTACACAATTTTGCTTTTTAGAAAACCACGATACAAGTGAATTACCAATTAAATGGCATGTTCCGCTTGTACTTTTTCGCTCAACTTTACAACCGGCAAAGTCAGAGTCCGAATATCCTATTAGTTTTAGAAAAGCATCCCTAGGATAATAAAGTCCAGTATTCGTTGTACCCTTTAAGTATTTCATTATTCTTTTGACAGCAGTTAGATGCGACTCTTTCGGTTTTGCTTGAAAACGTGCACACATACATACACTAAACATGATATCAGGTCTAGATGCAGTTAAGTATAACAAACTACCAATAATACCACGATACTTCGTTACCTCTACCGCTTTTCCAGCCTCATCTTGATCTAGGTAGCATGCAACGCTCATTGGTGTAGAAGCGGATTTGCACGAATCCATTCCAAAACGTTTGAGAAGCTCTCTACAATATTTACTCTGATGAATATAAATGCCATCATTAAGCTGCTTTATTTGAAGGCCAAGAAAGAATGTAAGCTCTCCCATCATCGACATCTCGAATTCACTTTGCATCAATTCTGAAAACTTCTTACACAAGTTATCGTTAGTAGCACCAAATATAATATCGTCAACATATATTTGAACCAATAAAATATCCTTACCGGAACGTTCAATAAAAAGTGTAGTGTCAACAGTACCTCGTTTAAAACCTTTTTGTAATAAAAAATTGCTTAGTCGGTCGTACCAAGCTCTAGGAGCTTGTTTCAAACCGTACAAAGCCTTTTTCAGTTTGAAAACGTAGTCCGGATGCTCAAAACTCTCGAATCCGGGAGGTTGTGACACATAAACTTCCTCTTGAATGTATCCGTTAAGAAAGGCGCTCTTAACATCCATTTGAAACAATTTAAAATTCATAATTGAAGCAAAAGCGAGAAGAATACGAATAGCTTCTAATCTAGCAACGGGAGCATATGTCTCATCATAATCGATTCCTTCTTCTTGACTATAACCTTGTGCTACCAACCTAGCTTTATTCCTAACAATAATACCCGATTCATCTAACTTATTCCTATAGACCCACCGAGTACCAATTTCAGGACGATCATCGGGTTTTGGCACAAGCTCCCAAACTTGGTTTCTTTCAAATTGATTTAATTCTTCTTGCATGGCCATAATCCAATGATCATCTTGAAGAGCCTCTTTGATATTCTTAGGTTCTATTTGAGATACAAAGGCAACATAATAACAAAAATTATTTAAAGTGCGTCGGGTTACCACTCCCTTCGCAATGTCACCTAAGATATTAGAAATCGGATGATTTTTGTTGGACTTCCAAGCTATTGGTAATTGAGGTTGTATCTCTTGTGCTAAGTCTTTATCTTGTGCTTGCACCTCTCGATCTTCATTTTGATTCTCTTCTATTTGTTGTGGTGTTGAATTCTCATGATCCAAAAATGTACCTATATAATCATCACAAGAAACAACACAATCTCCTTTCGAAGATTCATCAAATACAACATGCACGGATTCCTCAACGGTTAATGTTCTTTTATTGTAGACTCTATATGCTTTGCTATGAGTTGAATAACCTATGAATATGCCATCGTCGGCTTTAGAGTCAAACTTGCCGACCGGTTCCTTTCCGTTATTTAAAACAAACACCTTACACCCAAAAACATGAAAATGTGAGATATTTGGCTTTCGCCCTTTTAAAAGTTCATAAGGTGTTTTATTTAAATGCGGATGAATAAGAACCCTATTAAGCACATAGCAAGCGGTGTTTACCGCATCAGCCCAAAAATATTTAGGAACATTTGATTCTATCAACATAGTACGAGCAAGTTCCACTAATATTCTATTTTTCCTTTCTACAACTCCGTTTTGCTCCGGAGTCCTAGGGGCCGAAAATTGATGATCAATACCAAACTTATCACAAAACGCATCAATCCTAGTGTTTTCAAACTCACCTCCGTGATCACTTCTAATAGACACAATTTTCAAACTTAGTTGATTTTGGACGAGTTTGGCAAATTTTTTAAAACATTTATAAACTTCACTTTTTGCGGATAAAAATAAAGTCCATGTGAATCTAGTAAAATCGTCTACTAAAACAAATCCATAGTAATTGCCACCTAAACTTTTAATTTGTGAAGGGCCAAACAAATCCATATGGATTAGCTCCAAAGGCTTTGTTGTGCTTATCACATTTTTAGGTTTAAATGAACTTTTAACTTGCTTGCACTTTTGACAAGAGTCACAAATGCCATCAAGCTTAAAGTTTAGTTTAGGCAAACCAATCACTAAATCTTTTCGCAAAAGTTTGTTCAATTGATTCACATTCACATGAGCAATTCGTCTATGCCAAAGACGAATTTCATCATCAAAAGATTTGAAACATTTTGAAAACAGTGAAGTTATCTCATCCAAATCAATTAAGTAAGTGTTATTAGAGCGACGACCAACAAACTTAACACTATCATCTATAGAAGACTTAATGAAGCATAATTCCGGAGTAAATGTCACATAATTGCCCATATCACATAGTTGGCTTATACTAAGCAAGTTGTGTTCTAAGCCTTCTACGTATAGGACATTTTCTATGACAAGGTTAGATACGTTACCGATTTTCCCGACTCCTAGAATTTTGCCCTTGTTGTTGTCGCCGTATGTCACAAATCCATCACTTTTTGGAGTAAGTTCCATGAAGTGCGTTTTGTCTCCCGTCATGTGTCTCGAACAACCACTATCCAAGTACCATTTTCGCTCTTTGGTTCGAAGACACACCTACAAGAAAGATATCATTTGGTTGACTTAGGTACCCAAGTGGTCTTGGGTCCTTTGTTGTTAGCATGAGGAGAAGTCCCCTTAACAATCCAAATATATTCACCACTTGGTATACCAAATTTCTTTATATTACATTTATTCGTGGTATGCCCAAAGATTCCACAATAATGACAAGTTGGGTTTTTAGAAATCTTATTCTTTGAAAATCCACCAACTTTGCGATAATTGCGTTTCTTAGGTTTGGTATAGCCAAGACCGGATCTATTGCTATTGTTCCTTTGAGTTGAAAGCAAATGATCTAAAGAAGTATCTCCTTTCATGAGCCTTGCAAGTCGATCATTCAAATTAAAAACTTCTTTTTCCAAAGACTTGCAATTTTCACAAGATGGAGTCTCATTTGATTTCAATTCACAATTGCATGTAGAGTTTGCATAAATGAGTTCAAGAGTTTCATTTTGAAGCTTAAGTTCTTCTAAATCTTTTTGAAGTTCAATTATCTTTTCATGTTGCTTCATTATGAAATTCTTTCTTTCAACATTTATTTTAGCAAGTTTCTTCAACTCTTTATGCATCTCTACATACACATTGTACAATTCATTGAATGAAGGAGAATTAGAACTTGAGCTAGCATCGGAAAGATAATCTACCTCATTGACGTTCTCACTTGATTTAATGCTTGAAGATTCCTCTTCATCAAGCTTTGTCATTAAACATAGATTTGCAAGTTCTTCATCATCCGATGAGCTAGATGTTGATTGACTCTCCACTTCATCCCATACTATGTAAGCCCTTTTTCCTTTAGAAGAATTGAATTTTGAGTTGTCACCTTCCGACTTCTTAGAATGAGTTGGACAATTCGATCGATAGTGACCAAGCTTTCCACATCCATGACACTTGATGTGATCCTTGATATTCTTATTTCTTGGTTGTGAGTCCTTAGAATCTCTTTGTCTATTTCTATTAAAGTTCCCCTTTTTCTTAAGGAACCTACCAAGCTTTTTAACTAGCAAGCCAAGGGTCTCATCATCTATATCGGAGTCCGAGTCATCCACTTGAAAGTTTTCCTCTTGTGCCTTAAGGGATTTTGAAGTTGATTTAAGAGCTATCCCCTTTTTCTTCCTATCGGCATCTTCATTCAAGGATAACCGTCCAAGCTCCATTTCATGCTCTTGAAGCTTTCCGAATAGAGTTGCTAAATCAATTTGATCCACGTCTCTAGCTTCCATAATGGCCGTCACCTTAGGTTGCCATTCCCTGCTAAGACATCTCAAAATCTTATTAACAACTTCACCATTAGATATAACTTTTCCAAGTGCAGAAAGATGATTAATGATATGAGTGAACCGCTTTTGCATGTCACCTATGTTTTCATTAGGTAACATACGAAAGAGTTCATATTCATGCATGAGTGTATTTAGCCTAGCCCTTCTAACCTCCGAAGTGCCCTCATGTGTGACTTGTAATGTGTCCCACATTTGTTTAGCATCAACACATTGAGATACTCGAAAGAACTCATCATAAGAAAGAGCGGACGTGATGATATTTTTAGCTTTTAAATCAAATGCAACTTTCTTCTTATCATCATTGTCCCAACTCGATTGAGGTTTAATTGAAACAACATCATTTACTTTCGTTTGAGGAACAAAAGGTCCATTCTCTATGGCGTTCCAAATTTCCATATCTATGGCTTGAATAAAAATTTTCATGCGGACCTTCCAATAAGCGTAACCCTCACCACTAAATAGTGGAGGACGATTAATGGAAGTTCCTTCACCACCAAAAGGATTTGAAATTGAGCCCATTGTTTCCAAGTAAAAAGGATCTTTTCGAAAAAGCTTTTTAAGGCTCGGATTTTTCGTCCGAGCTCTGATACCACTTGTTGGAAACCAACAAGCGGCTCAATATAGTCTAGAGGGGGGTGAATAGAATATTGAATCCTTATTACAGATTTTTCGTCCACCTAAGAGAATGGTTTTATGAAAATAAATTTTCTTAAGAATTCAGTTCAGATTACTCGAGTAACTCAAGCCTTCACTCGAGTAATACGCAATCAAAAATAATTTCACTCGAGTATTCAGCAAATCACTCGAGTATTACGAAAGCAGATTTTAAATCACTCGAGTAACAGAAAACCTACTCGAGTAATGTTTATAAACTGAAAGCAGATTACTCGAGTGACAAGAACTTTACTCGAGTAAACTGGGTAAAATTCAATTTAAACTTTGTTTTCAATGGAGTTCTTCAAGAATAACAATGCTATGATGATTCAACAAATTATGAATGATTAATATGAACAATTTCAAGTAATATTAACATGCAATTTTAGATCAATTTAGTAGAATTAAGAAAACCCCAATTCTAACCTAAAAATGCAAATGTTAATGAATTAATGAAATACAAGGAATGAAAATAAAAGAGACACAAGGATTTATCCTGGTTCACTTTCACCCACTTGAAAGCTACTCCAGTCCCCTCTTAAATCAAGAGAGATTCTTCACTAGAAATCTTCAAATGTAGATTTTACAATGTTTTAAGATGCAACTAGATTCTTAGTTCTCCTATCTTAAAACCCAACTCAAAGTGTGTACCAAACACTTTGATCTAATCTACCCCTTTTGAGTATTCTAGATTTCCTTGCTAATTGATTGAAGATGCTTCCAACCAATCCTCTTTTCTTGCTTTGATTTGATCCTCAAAGTCTTCCTTGTGAGATTCTTCACTTGTGTTGAAACTTCAATGATGCAATCACAAATTGCAAATCTTCAACAACCACTAAGAACAAAAATATGATCTCAAGAATATTTGAACAATGATAGAAAATAGAGTGAAGAATGAAAAGTTCTTTGTTGAATCTTGATAGCTCTTGAAAGATGTAAAATAGCTCTTGAATTACTTTTCAAAGTGTATTAGAAAATTGTAAGAATGAAAGTCTATATCTTTGAAAGAGAAAATTAAGTCCTTTTAAAATTTTCCCAACACTGATTGAATTACTCGAGTAAACCAAACAACGTCACTCGAGTGAAACATGTCAGATTAAGTTACTCGAGTGATGTATAAACCATTACTCGATTAACCTGTCAGAACATAAATTACTCGAGTGAACCAATACTCATTACTCGAGTAAACTGATCAGAATCTGAATAAAAACAAAGTTTTTCTAAAATGATTTTCACAAGCTATTTAATCAAGATTTAAAGTATCTTCACTCTTAATCAGACATTATTTAAATATTCTTAAAATCACCTAAGCTACCCACACCAATGAGATGCATTGCATAAAATAAAGATTACATTGAAATAGAATTAATAAAAATCCTAATTCTAATCTTCATGTGGTGTAGCTTGCTTGTTGCCAATGTTGTTGCTTGGAGAGAGATTGTTAGCATCAAAACATGAGAATCCTACAGTTTTTAATAAAATTTCAAACCCTCTTTTGCTTTTCTAGAACAAGCACGAAATTCATGTACTTGGAAGTGTAAAATGAGTCAAGATTTCTCAATTTTCTTGGTTTAGAATTTCTTCGAAAAGTCATGGATCGAAACCGTAACGTGTTAACCCGAAATAATAAAATTAAGCGAAACAAACAGAATTTTATAAAATCGACAAGGCACTATATAAATATCATTTTCTCTAAAAAAACAAAATAAATTCTATATTTTCAATGCGATCGCTTTGACGGTAAATTCGTTTAATTTAGATTTACATATCAAAAGTTATGAATTTTCACAGTTAAATAAATCAAAGAAATCAATAAATAATAATTCCTCCAAAACACCAACAAAATAATTTATCATTATTAAAGATGAATTCCAAACAATCATTTTCATTCATACATTTAAATCAAATGACGTATTTATATAAATTCAAAAATAACTGCATAATCATAAATTCTCAAAAATCAATTTATTAAAATATGGGAAATTGCGGGTATTAAAGATATAAATATTAGGCTTAATTATGTCACAAGTTCCTAAAGTTTGGGGTATTTTTGTCAGATATCATTATTCTTTTTTTTTTCAATTTCTGACTCTCCGAAGTTACTTCTGGATTTGTCATATATCCCCTACAATTAATTTTGCCCAATTTTGCTAACATGTATCATCGGAATCCTGGTCAGACACAGGAGGTTAGTCAGGTAATGTCATGTGGGAGAAGATTTTTTTTAAATTAAAAAACGAAAAAACTTAATATTTTTTATATTTTTAGTTAAATAAAAAAAAAGATTGAAGAGAGAGGTCGTGTTCGCCCATGTGACATCATGTGACACTACATGACCAACCTCCTGAGTCTGACTAGGATTTTGATGTTACATGTCAGCAAAATTGACAAGATTTGGTACTAGGGATATATGACAAACCCAAAAGTAACTTCGGGAGTCAGACATTAAAAAAAAGAATAAGGGCATCTGGCAAAAGTACCCTAAACTTTAGAGACATGTGACATAATTAAGCCTAAATATTAAGCCAAATTATTAATTATGACCACGTGAATAATCTTGATATAAGATATTATTAGTTCATGATCTTTGAGGATATTATGGAAAACCATATTTGAACGCAACGTGAAAAGGATGGAGAAAGCGAACTAGGAAAATTAGATGCAAATAAATATTAATTAAGCCACTAATGTGGGTTGGTCAAGTGGTAGCTCACTTGGTCTTTTAATCAACTGGTCTCGAGTTCGAGTCTTGGGTACGGAGAAACCCCCGCTGGGAGACCCTTACTGCTTAGTGCAAACTCAATTGGGTCGGATCAGATGAATCGGATTCTGGATAAACCTGATCTGTGTACCGATTGGTTATAAAAAAATATTAATTAAGCCAAACTATTAATTATGAACACGTGAATAATCTTGATATAAGATATTATTAGTTCATTATCTTTGACGATATTATGGAAAACCATATTTGAACGCAACGTGAAAAGGTTGGTCGAGGTTAAGAATAGCAATAGACCAAATCGGTTATGGGAGTACAGATGTAGTTAAGCTTATACTCATCCGGTTTTTATTATATTGGGCATACTTAACTGAATTACACGTGTTAAGCAAAGTAGTTAATTTTATGAATTTTATAAGAATATATTATAAGATTACAATTTTATCCTCTCAATTTTTCTTTTTTCTTGAAAAAATTTCACATTCATTAATGAAAATAAAAACATATATAATTAAAACATTTAATAAGTGCATAAAACAGAAAAAAACAATAAACGATGCATATGAAATATAAAGTCTTAGGACCAAGAAAATCTTCTAGCAAATAACCTATAATAAAGATCGGAAAGAGTATTTAGCTCAACTTGGTTTATTTTTTATTTTTTTAAAAAAATTAAGTTTATTGTTTTTAAAAAAGCTAATATATTTAAATAAGCTGAATTTTATATATTATATTTTATCATAGGTTTAAATTTGAAAATACTTTAATATATAATTTTGTGTTTAAAAATGATTTTGTTTTGTCTTTAAGTAGTTTGAAGCATGATATCTGCCGTTCTGTTTTGTTGATTTTTTAATTTTTCATTTGAGGTTGTTTAAGTTTGTGTATGGTTTTGTTTTGGTTTCTATATATGGTTTAAATACATTTTTGGACTTTTATCTACTTGCGAATGTTTAATTCGGTCCTTTCCTTTTTTTTTTTTTTGAATTTATTTTGGTCTTTAACCTTTCAAAAATATTTAATTTGACCATTCCGTCATTACACCGTTAATTTAGATGGAATATTTTTCCTTCTTTTTTCTTCATTTTTCAAATCCATATCATTGTTGCAACTTGTGGAACTTTCTAAATGGCAAAAACCCAAGCAACAGGAAAGACCGTCAAGGTCACTTTCTAAATTCATCCTTCATGGCCGGATACTCACCTGTATCCGATGCTTGAAAAGCTCTGCGGGTTGCAACAATGAAGGATTTGAAGGTTGAAAGAAGAAGAAGGAAGAATATTTTAAAATATTTCATCTATACTAATAATGTGACGAACGAAGAACCAACTTGTATATTTTTTTTAAAAAATAAAAGACTAAAATAAATTTTTAAAAAAAAAGATAAATGATCAAAATAAATTCAAAAAATGATAAAGGATGAAATAAAATATTAGTAAATAGATAAAGGGAGGTCAAAAATGTATTTCAGCCTCTATAGTTTGAGGTATAATGTCGTTTACATTTCATTTGGTTCTATTTTGTTATCACATAATTTGAGTACAAGAGGCCAATTTATGTTTGTATTTCGAAACCAATGTTTTATTGAATAAGATATTTTCTTACATTAGCTCTAAAGATTGAGGATCCAGACCTTAAAAAGTAATTTTGTATTTAAAAAAATACAAATTTAAAATTTCTAGAATTGGAACTTAATTTTACTATACACATTTGCTTTATTTAACCCTTTTATTCTTAGCCATGTGAGTTGAGGTTAAACAAATCTTATTGAATAATATGCTTTTGCGAATAAGCTTCTGAGCAAGATCAAGCCTTAAAATAAACAACGTAAAACTTAAAATTTAGCCTATAATTAGCTAAGTAGGCCAAATTTAAGCATTGAATTTGAGAATAATATCTTTATCATTCCTATATTATATGTTTGCCACTGGACAATATTTTTTTAAAAAAAAAAATACCCCTAGTTGGGTCTCTAGTCATTACTTAAACAAAATTATGGATCGTGACACGATAACAAAATAATTGTACGATCAATATTATTGTATTCTCAACCATAGCAATTTGTTTTCCGATCGTGACTGTAGTAACAACCATAAACTCTTCTTTGCTACATGAATTTTTTTTTTCACCGAAAATGAATATTTAAGGTCCAATAGCGTAGTGCTACTTTTTTTTTTTTAAAAGATAAGGAAAAAATTTAAATCTATTAACAAATTAAATCTAAAATTTTCAACTTTTGTTTCGGATCCTTTTTATTTATAGGATGATAATTATACAGAGATTATGAGGGTTCGTAAGCTTAATGAAGTTGTGGCCTCAAATTGTACAAATACTACAGTATATGAATATTATCAAGTATTGCTTCTAATGGATGGGGGTGCGCATTTGATAGACCAGTTTTGTGGGAGCGCCCTCTGCACCAAGAATGCAAGTTACAGCCATGGCCATAGTGGTGGTGGAGTAGTTGCAACGTTGCTGCAGGGGTTGCAATGATGGTGTAGTTGTTACACTTATGACTGGAGGGTGTTCGCTCTGATGTTCACCTTGGCTTCCACCCTTTCCTTCCTCCACGTTTCTCATTGTTGTTCCTTCAGATGTTTCTGGTCTAAGTTTTAGAGAATAGAACTAGTGTTTTCTCTGTGTTTTGTGTTTCATGGAGTTGATTGAGTTGATTGCCTTCCTCCAGTTGGTCCAGTTGCTTCATATGAGTTTGAAGGGAGTAGGAGGCGTGCGCTCTGCTGCTCGCCTTGGGGGCCTCCTTCTCCTTAAATACTCTTCTCTTTCACTCGTGTTCTTCCTCCAAGTTGCAAAGAGAAGAACTTGTGTTTTGTTTATGGTCTGTGCTGTTATTGAGATGATGAACTTGGAAGGAGAAGTACCTCCTATTTATAATGGTGCTTTGGACCAGTGGTCATTGGTTGCTCGCCTTTTGTCCGCTGGGTAATAGCACTTTGCATCATGTGCTCAGGGTATCTTCTCTTTATCAGGAGTAGCTTTGTCTTCTTTACCTTTCTTGGCTTTGGCATTAATGGTTAAAGAAGGAGGGTGTGCAAGGCATGCCATTCTTGTCTCTTACTTGGGAAGGACCAATGAGGTAAGCAAAGATTCCCTCTTGGCTTCCTGCACAAGCCGTTGAAATCTTGGGAAGCTGGGCTGCCTTTGTTTGTACGTGTGCGCTCTGAGGTGGGTGCGCTCTGCATATGACTTTATGCCCTGAGCGCACCTTCCTTTACTGCTGCTATTTCTCTGACATCTCGTGGCTATAGTAATGCATTTGAGGTCATGTCCTTTTGGGCATGTTACTGGGCGTCCCTTCTTCTTGATAGGTGAGCATCCAGGGGTGGCGCTCTGGCACTATGGGGTGTCTGACACATGCCTTGTCCAGAATTTTATTTGTTTGGTAAATTTGGGCCTTGTCATGGAATTGGGCCTTGCTAATGGGTCACCAATTTTAGGGTATCAACAATAGCCCTCTTTGCATTAAAGAGGAAGAGTTTTCTCTTTGATGCAAATCCTGTTTTTTCTTTTCTTTCTCCCATGCCTTGTCCTTCCTTTGAGTAACGTGTTTTGGTTGGTAACAGTACTACCCAAGAACTGACCACTCCGTTGTCTTCAGCCTTCTTCCAAAATTCAGAGACTCTTCAACTTCTTTTTCTCTTGTACGCTTCTCTCTCTGTTCCTTTCATTTTCTTTTCTTTTCTCAAGACACAAGACATTTCTTCTCTCTTTTCAATTTAACCCTCAACTGCTTACTCCTTCCATATTTCTTTGTCGATCCCTTTTAACAAACATGTTCTTGCTTTGTTCAGCCCCAAAGGTTCGCTTTTGCTTCTTGTCTTTCTTTTGGACCCGTGAACCATGGTGAAATCCAGGATAATCTCCAATTTTGATGATGAAGGCTCTTCTAGTGCTTTTGATGAGGAGGTTCAACGAAATAATGAAAACCTTCCTCAACCCACTTCTTTTTGCTTTCTCGCTGATCTGCCTCATCCTTGATCTGATCTCTTGGAGCCTGGCCAACGCCGCTAGGCGGTTGGGACATGCCCAAAGCTCCCTTTTCCTCAGCCCCCAGAATCCGGTGACTTGCTTTCTGGCCATCCTTCAAAAGCGATTGCGGTTTCAAAAGCTTCTTTTACTTTATGCTCAAAGCCCTCTCTTCGCAGAGAGCACCAGGAACTGTACCCTTTTCTTCTGCGCTCTCGTCTTCTTTGTTCTGAGTTTCCTTGGTATGAGGTGTGCTTTCATGTAAGGGTCACTACCACAGATGGGTAGCAAGAATGGATTGATGATGTATTTCAGAAAGATGCACCCTCAAGGGAGTATAAAAGTTAGATAGGGGCATGCATTTTCAGAGGTCTCTCTTGGACCTGCACACTTTATTCTCTCTTTCTTCCCTTTGAGGTTGAACTGAGGGGGCGCCCTCGAACTGCATGACATGGGGCAGAGCGTCGTCTTTGAGACTGAACAGAGATACTTCATACTGCTACTACTGGGCAAGGTGTCGCCCTTTGAACTGGATTGATGGCGCCTTTAGAGTGTTGATACTGGCAGGGCGCCACGTTTGAGATTGAACAGGGGTGCCTTCTACGTGTACCTTCGGTGCACGCTTTCGTTGTACGCCTTCGACTTCTGTGGGACAATGACTCTTTTTCTCCTTGGTTTATTCTCTGATGTGTTATAGGCTCTTTTCTACTGTTGTTCTTTTTGCTTGTGTGTTGAGTTAATGATGCAAAGGAGAGATGTAGAGGGCACTGCTTCTGGTCAAAAGGATGTGCGCTTTCTTGTGTCGCTCTTGTGAGGAAGCAGGGTGCTGAAGAATTCTTTTCTGCTTTGGCCTTCACGTTTCTCCTCTCTTCTCTTGATACTGTGAAGAACTTGTGTTCCTCTACATTTGTTTATTGTTCTTGTGAGCTTGTGGAGCTGATGAAGTGCGCTCTGGTGCTTGATCTAGCTACAACTTCTCCTTCTTCAGTTTTCTCTCTGTGTTTTCTAACTCATTGCCACACTCATATTCTTTCTCTGAATTTCAGAGAGAAGAATCAATATTTGTGTTTCTTCTTGGCTTGTTATTTGCTTTCAGAGGAAGCAGACCCGCCGCTTTCTCGGAAACACAAGACTCTAATAACGCCTTCTTCTACTGCCACGGCGTCTAAAAAAGGTAAGGGTAAAACTCCATCTTCGTGTTCTTCTTCTTCCAAGTAATCCTCAAAAACTAAGGGGAAAACATACACCATTCCTCCCAAAAACGATGAGGCTACTTCTGCTCATGTTCCCATAGCTCGGTGTTCCAATAGGTTGCGCTCTCATGCTATTCCTTCTGCTTCATCCTCTCCTGTTCATATTGACTTAGATGGAGATGAAGGAACTGGTTCTGGGGCCTTTCTCCGTACTCTTATCCTTCTTCTCCTGACGAGAGCGAGTCTGGTGGTGATGCTGAAATTTCATTGTCAAGGAACACTCAGTCTTTTTCAGATGCAGACAGTGAGAGCGATAATGCTGAAGGAAAGGGTTCTTTGGATTTTGCCACCCCATCCCTTACCCAGGGTTTTCTCGCTAGCTCCTTCTTTCATTCCTTGCCCTTTTTCTTTTCCACCATCCTTCTTTCCTTTCCTGTTTTTGTATTTAGCTTTTCTGTATTGATATTGATCTTGTGTTGTTGTCCTTTTCCTTTTTGTGTGTTGCACAGGTACTGTTAAGACAGGTGACAAGGCCTCCACATCGCATTCGCCAAAGGTTCTCGAGAGCGCACCCAAGATGCAAAGCGCACGCCCTCCAGCTAGTACTCCATATACTTTCATCCTTCCTGAGCAGGCTGGTGCATTTCATTCTCATGATGCCAAGGGCGATGGTGATATCTCTACAGGTTCTTTTGCTCATGCTTCCTTTGGAAAGGTCACCAGTCCATCGATTATGGAACCCCTTGTCATTATTCTTGCTCCAGGTCGCTCCTCAGAGTTGAATGCTGATGTGTACCTACTAACAAAGGCGAACCCACTGCTGGCGCTGACACCCCTATATCTTATGCCGCCCCCGAGGCAGTTGAGGGCGATGTTGAGGAACCCCCTGCTCAAAACCAAACTGACATTGGTGTTGGTCTTATTACCGAAGAGGGCGTTGAATTTGTGACTGAACCCCCAATGGTGAATGTTGATTCCGCTGCTTTTGCATCCTTGGTTAAGGATGGAACTGATTCTGCAGTTGGAGTTCTTGATAAGGAAGAAAGGCGCGTGGGCGCAGTTGCTAAGCCCCCAGTTGTAGAGAGAGAGGGCATACATGTTACTGAGGCACCCTTCAAGGATAACACGAATGTCACTATAGGAACCTCTTTTGCTTGTAAGTATCATTTTTTTTGTACTCTTTGTGATTCACTCATCTTTTATTGGCTGCATTTTTTGGTATTATTGTGAACATTCCATGCATACTTGCAGCTTTCCTGTCTGTCACACCCTTCAACTTCATGAGTGATGATGATATGGCTCTTGATTTTTTCCTTCTAGTGCATCCAAAGTTAGTTTCCCCAAATGATTGGCTTCCCCATGTTTTCAAAGAGACTGACATGCAAATATTGTTGAAGTTGGTCAAGTTCGCCTCTTCTTGCAATATTGACGCTTTAGCATGGGATGACAAGGCTCTTTTGTTAGATTGCTTGCGCTCTTTTCAACATCATCAATATTCTAGTTCCTGGTTGGAGGAAAAGATAGAGCAATAGTGCCCTCCTTTTGATGTGCGCTCTGTGGTATAGATTGAAAAGGTCTCTTGCAGTTCTTGTGGAAGAGCTTGTTGGAAGTCAAGCTAGTGTTGGAAGGCATGCTTCAAACTCTCTTATGGACTTCAAGTATAATTCAAGATGTTGTTTTGATGATAACAAGCCAACTCAAGATCAAGATCACAAGTGTCATCCATATTCAAGATTGAAGACTCAAGCAAGGCATAGTTTAGAAACCTTCTCCTTAGATCATTTGTAAGGTAATGGAGTTCTAATTCTTTAAGAGTTTACAAAAGCCAATAAGTTTTTCATTTTAAAGAGAGAAGAAGAAAAATGTGTTTTTCATGAAAAAGTGTTTTCTGCATTAATCTTTGTGAAAATACTTGATGTTACAAAACTTTGTATATTTTTATGAATGCAAGAGAGAGTAATCGATTACCTGCTCAAGATAATCGATTAACTTTGTTGCATCATAGAAAAATCAGAGAGGTTGTAATCGATTAAATGAATCTTGTTAATCAATTACTTTTTATGAGAGTAATCGATTACCTGGCTCAAGTAATCGATTATAATTGTTGCATCATATATTTTTCAGAGGCTTAGTAATCGATTACAAGCTCTGTAGTAATCGATTACATGATGTTGCATCATATGCATATCAGAGGCTCAGAAATCGATTAATTGCTTAAGTGTAATCGATTAATGAGTTGCATCATACATTGAACAGGAGTGGTGTAATCGATTAACTATTCTTGGTATAATCGATTACATGGTTTTCAAATGAATTTAAGAATTTCTATTTTTGAAGGAATAATCGATTACCTTCAGAAAGTAATCGATTACTTCAAGTTTTATTGAAAAACGTGTCAGAATCATTTTGATTATTTCCTGATTTGTTTTTATATAAAAGATTCTGATTTATTTTATAAAATTCGAATATGATTTTAAATTTGAATTATTTCCTTTTTAGTTTTAAAAAATCAAATCTTTATTTTATTTCGTAAATCATTTTGATTTCGTTTTGATTTTAAAACTTATTTCAAATCTTATTTTATTTTGTTTTGATTTTGTTTTACTTATTCTAAATCTTTTTTTTATTCTAAAAGGTTTTTCTATTTTAAAAAGGGATTTTCACTCCAACATTTAGAGATTGATTTTTTCATTCATTGATTCATCTTTTTCTGATCATACACATTTCTCTCTTCTTCTTCTCATATCTTCTGGTTTTCACGTTCATTCTTTTAGAAGAACAAAACCTTGTTGGCTGAGTAAACTTCTAGAGAAAGTACTTCATTATCATAAGAGCTTATTGTAGAATCTGTGTTTTGAGAACACGATATATTTGTTGTAATCACTCACATCATTTGTTCTAAACCTTAGTGGTAGGGAGAGAATCCCGTAGTTGAACGTTGTGACGTTCGTAGGGTGAGGAACCCTGCTGTGTGATTGAGGCCCCTAGCGAACGGAGGTTCCTAGTAGTGTGCGGGGTGCTCTTGGTTGTAATAGGGTGCGGCTCTATTGCTGGTTATAAGAACTCTCAGGCGGGTCGCTTGGGGACTGGACTAGGCTTTTCGACGGGAAGGCTGAACCAGTATAAAATTCACCGGTGCAAGCTTTTCTATCCCTATCTCTTTATATTTCCGCATATTTCAATTTTTACGTTTTCGCGCTACTCGAATTATTTTATCTATCGTTTTCGCGATTCGTTTCAAACGCTTAATCTCTCCGTCTCAAAACAATTTTTTTAATTTGTAATGGTTTTTTCAATACATTAATAAAACTCGATTCACCCCCCCCCCCTCTCGAGATTTTGAGGCCAAAACCAACAGAGCTCCCTTCAAAGTTGTATGTAGCTACTTCTAGATTGGCAGATGTTAATGCTGAAATTAGCAAGATTGCTGCTGATAAGAAGGCATATGAGAACGCCTGCAAGTCTGCTTCTTTGAGCGCTTTCTTCAGAATCTGATACTTATACTTGCTACAAACATGTTTTGCTGTTATATTATTTTTGGCAATGACACTGCTTTGCACTTGTGCATTTTGTTTAGAGTTGGGCCAAGCGCTTCATCTTGTTAGACTTGGGTTTATTTTACTGTTGCTTATTTTGACACCAAGACCATATGTTGAATGGAACTATTCTTGCTGTATTTTGTCATGTCATGTTGCATACTGCTTTATCTTTCATGCTTCTCTTTAACTCCGCACAACTTTATGTTGCGCTTTCATTGTGCCAATGATTTCTTCAGATGTTTGGCTTTCTTTTATCTTGCATATACAGATTTTACTTTTCCTGCAGATAATGGCCCATCATGTCATCAGTGCCAATAAGATTCACAGAGTGCTGTTTGAGCACATTACAGATTCATGGTGACATTTGGGCATATAACTAACAAAGGGCACCCCTTGTTAGTCAACCTCTTTTTCTACAGATTTTTTTCGTCCGCATTCAGTGAACTTTCTAGTTTCGCGATATGGCGTACTTCGCCCGCGTCTGATCCCAGAAATTTGTTTTCAAAGAGGTCTATCCGGGTGCCGCGATAAGGCGTGTTGTGCCCGCGGTACGATCCAACACCATTGTTATTATTCTACACACATATTTTCTTTTTTCAAAATTTCATGGGTGTTAGATCTCGCGGTTGGCATATTGGCTCTTTCATTTGAGAGTGCTTTCCTTCAGTGACATGTTACCAGCATTTCATTTAGGCATTTTCAGGGGGTGCCTCATGTCATTAGCACCACTTCAGGCTCATGTTGCTGGCTTTTTCATTATTTTCTTCTTTTTTACAGTTTTCAAACATTTTAGTAAAGAGATTTTTTTTTCAAAGAAAAGAGCGGAGGCCTTAAGCGCTTTCATTAATCAAAGAGGGCCTACAAATTAAGCCTTTCTACCCATATTTCTTCTTGGGTCATCAAAAGAAAGGGACTTCAAAACAAATGGCTAGTATAGTGTTTCCCTTCCCCAAGATAGTAGTCTAGGCATAATAATTTTTGACATATTTAAGGTTAAAGGCCCTATCCTCTTCCAGTATTTGGGTCTTTTCAGTTTTTTGGTCAAGCAAAAAGCAATAATCATTAGGATGCGCTTCTTGTAATATATATATATATATATGGCCATCCAATTTTGTGTCTACTTACAGGTGTGCAGGTTTTGCATGACTGCATCAGTCGCTTTTAGGACCAACTCGTCTTCAGCGAATATTCTTGGCCTCACCATCTTCTCGTATGACTCGCCTTTGGTGTTTGAGCAACTCTTCATGCGCTCTTTCCTTGGCCCCTTTGTCAATGTCTCGCTTTGGAGTTCCTTCATGATTGGATTTCTCCAATCTTCTTTCGCTTGGCTTTCCTGTATACCGGTACGCCTTTCTGAAGTGCGCCAAGTGCTCGCCTTCTGCCATGCTCGCCATGTTTCCCAGTGTGGCAAGGGCGTCTGCTTTTTTATTCTCTACCCGTGGCACATGCTCAAAATCAATGCATGATTAATTATGCTCGCAAGGCGGACATGCGCCCTGCCACCATGACTTTGTGTTCACCTTCTGGTTCTGAATTTCATGCGTCTTACTGTCTTCTTCAAGGTTCACCTTCTTCTATGAATTCTTTTTCCTTTACTTGATTTTCACTGATCTTTTTATTTGCGTTGTGCTGCTCTTTCTTCATACTTTGCTCTTATCTCCTCACTCGCCTTCTGGTACTTCAATTTTTGATCGCCTTCTTTTTACTGGGCGAGACGCGGAGCGCTTTTCTACTTTAGACAAATCTGGTGCTTATTGCCCAGGCTGGAGGAAGCGATCCTCCGATGGCATTGAGCATCTTCGCAAAACTTGACAAATCATGGTTTGAGAGCGTACTTAGGACTTCTCAAATCTTAGAAAGGGGTCACTTCTTGTTCCTACATAAACACATTTCATTTTTAGGATTTTTTCATGCTACCCATAGCCGTTTTGTTAGTTAACTCTAGTATTATGTACAAAATAAATCATGCATCATTATGTAACATTACCGAGATTACGTTTTCATGTAACGCTTTTCTAAAGCACGCCTTCTAAGCATCTAAATCATGCAACTTATAACAGGAAACACTATGTTTGCAAGATGGAATTATGAAAAACAGTTTCTTCACATCATGTCATGGTTGAGCCAAGAAAATTTAATAAGATTATGACAACATGTTGTACTAGTTTTAGCAAACATTCATTTATACATACTTATCTAATTATTGCTTTTGTAGTCAAGTATTTCACACATATCAGAGCGACACCATTCCTGAATATGAACATACATATGCGATTCTTGGCCATGACAAACACAGAGTTTAAAAATCAAACAATCTTCATATCATATCATGTTATGACAATGCTATTCTAGACAAAGTAAAAATAAATTATTGTTATCACCATAATACCGTAAATGAAACCATGTTATCATATGAGAGAGACCATACCAAGGTTGTCATAGATGCATTCAAAAGCTAGCAAGATAATAAGTATACGGATATTGTGACTATTTCCTTCAGTTTCACATAAAATAATTGATATGTAATTGGACCCAATACGTTTTTCATTTGATCATGATTCATATTTATTATAATCAAATTCATGGAAAGACTTACTTGCATATGAATGATAAATTAGACTGAGTCAAGGATTGTGTGTACTTAGCTTATAGTGCAAATAACATGAATCATTTTTCCATGTAAACTTTCTGGTTGCGCCTTTGCTCCCGAGTTTCTACTTTCTATAATGTGGCGCCTTCTTCAGCAAGAGCATACTTTGGCCCCTTCGGTTGCATGACCGCCTTCTGAAAAGCTAGGTAGACCGAACGTGGTTGCCTTTTGTAACGTCGCCTTCCTAGACAGTTGGGCTCACAATAAACTAAGTCGCCTCCTAGGCGAGTCTCGTCACCCTCTGGAAAGTTTGTATCAGAGCGAACCTGGTCGCCTTTTGTGAGCGCGCCTTCTACGGAGATCGCTCTCTAGGGAGCGCCTTCTAGGGAGCTCGCCTTTTGGGGAGCAGACCGCCTTTCGAAAAGGTCGCTTTTGGGCTGAAAGACAACCTCCTTGTTGCAACGCTTCTTCAGTTGGAGACTGTTGATATCAGTGGAGCGCCTTCAGGAGCTATCTTTTGAGCAGTGCTTCTAGGAGCATTTCCTTCATCGTTTGGAGCCATAACTTCCCCAGCGAAGTCGCCAAATTGTTTTAGATCCTTTTTATTTATATGATGATAATTATACAGAGATTATGAGGGTTCGTAAGCTTAATGAAGTTGTATCCTAAAAATGTACAAATACTACAGTATATGAATATTATCAAATATTGCTTCTATTGGAGGGGGGTGCGCCTATGATAGACCAGTTTTGTTGGAGCGCCTTCTGCACCAAGAATGCAAGTTACAGTCATGGCTATAGTGGTGGTGAAGTAGTTGCAACGTTGCAGCAGGGGTTGCAATGATGGTATAGTTGTTACACTCACGACTGGACGGTGTTCGCTCTGATGTTCACCCATTTCCTTCCTTCATGTTTCTCACTTTTGTTCCTTTAGTTGTTCCTTCTCTAAGTGTTAGAGAATAGAACTAGTGTTTTCTCTGTGTTTTGTGTTTCCTAGAGTTGATTGTCTTCCTCCAGTTGGTTCAGTTGCTTTAGATGAGTTTGAAGGGAGTAGGAGGCGTGAGCTCTGCTGCTCGCCTTGGGGGCCTCCTTCTCCTTAAATACTCTTCTCTTTCACTCGTGTTCTTCCTCCAAGTTGCAGAGAGAAGAACTTGTGTTTTGTGTATGATCTGTGCTGCTGTTGAGATGATGAACTTGGAAGGAGAAGTACCTCCTATTTATAATGGTGCTTTGGACCATTGATTGCTTGCCATTTGTCCGCTGGGTAATAGCACTTTTCATCATGTGCTCAGGGTATCTTCTCTTTATCAGGAGTAGCTTTGTCTTCTTTACCATTCTTGGCTTTGGCATTAATGGTTGAAGAAGGAGGGTGTGCAAGGCATGACATTCTTGTCTCTTACTTGTGAAAGACCAATGAGGTAAGAAAAGATTCCCTCTTGGCTTCCTGCACAAGCCGTTGAAGTCTTGGGAAGCTGGGCTGCCTTTGTTTGTACGTGTGCACTCTGGGGTGGTGCGCTCTGCATATGGCTTTATGCCCTGAGCGTGCCTTCCTTTATTGCTGCTATTTCTCTAACATCTCGTGGCTACAGTAGTGCATTTGAGGTAATGTCCTTTTGGGCATGTTACCTAGGCGTCCCTTCTTATTAATAGGTGAGCGCCCAGGGATGGCGCTCTAACACTAATGGGTGTCTGACACATGCCTTGTTCAGAATTTTATTTGTTTGGTAAATTTGGGCCTTGTCATGGAATTGGACCTTGCTAATGAATCACCAATTTTAGGGTATCAACAACTTTCAAATCCTAAAACTTATTAGGTAATCATATAAACTATTCTCACTTATCAGTGTAGTCTCACTTGCCACCCCAATTAGATGTGTGCGCCCTTTGGGGAAGTTCAACTCTGCATAAATTATCCATCACTCACACCACCATGTTGCATGTGTTCCTTACTATGAAGTAAATATACTAAACAACAAATTGGAAAAATTATTAACCCTTAATATCGATATAGTATGATATTTTTAAGGTTTTCCAAAAATATCCTATTATTTTTATTTATTCTTAATTTTTTTAAAAAAATATTTTTAGGATATTTATCAAATATTTCTCGATACTTAATAATACTTCCTCATACACTTGTTTAACTTTGTTTTAAATTTTTTTAATAATTACTATTACTTTTTTAAGAGCAGCTTTCCAAAAGATTTTAATAAAATAGCAATCTCTTTAAATTTCCTTTCAACAACCCAAATAATTAATTATAATTATGTAACAAATAATATATGAATAGAAATTATCATTTTATAATGTCTCTTTTAAATTTATAAGTATAAATATATATATAAATTTGTGTTAACATATCTTACATCATGTCGTATATCAAATTTTCAAAAATTCACATATCTTTATATACATATTGTATTATATCCATGTCGTACTAAGTATGTGGACTTAATAGATAGCTTAACTTCAAGCTATAGCCATCATTCACTGTTGAACCACAGACTATGTTTTTTTTGGTTTGCATCCTGGTATCCGGCCCACTGGGCCGACTAATCCAGTTCGAGGGGGTCTCGGGGTTAAGGTTTTATTCCTCTCCCAACGTTGTTGCGGGGGATCGAACCGTGGTTCGCCCTACTAAGTGCAGCCCCTGGCACCACTGCACCAACAGCTCGTTGATAACCACAGACTATGCTTTGCTACAATAATTTAGATGTTACAAATTAAATTGTTTATGGTATGGTTGGTCGTGAATACCGTACATTTTTTCTGGTCACCCCTATAATTGTGGCTTAAACAAAATTTTAAGTCATGACTATACTCAGGATATTTTTGAAAAAATAAATTATTGTGGGGTGGTAAGCATATGTTGAGAGAAAAATATTTTTCGAATTTGAAATACATGTTAGGCTCATTTTTATCAAGCTTTGATTCGATTTTGCCTTTTTCACCCTTAGTCATGGTTAATAATTAATATATGAAAAATGCTAATAAGTGTATTAAGGTTATTATTTAAGGGATTAAAAAAAGTAAAATGTTGATGAAAAATATTACGTTATTCAATAAATTAATAGATTTTATGTGCATGTTTCTAATAAAATGTTGCTTTTAATTAATAGTTTAAAGATTGTTCTTAGAATACTTATTGGCAACAACTTTGATATACTTCCTCCAATCCTATTTATAAGTCATATTTTACAAAAATTTTCCGATCCTATTTATAAGTCGCTTTGTATTTTCTAAGAGATATTTATTATTTTTTTTCTTATTTGTCCTTTGTTCATTAATGTGAAATAATATATTATTAAATTTTTAATACAAGATAAAAGGGTAAACTGTAATGTTAAAATATTTTTAAAATTTTTAAAAAATATAATTACTCTCTTTAATTTACGTAATATAATTAAGTATAATTTATAAATAAAATAAAACGAGAGAGAATATTTGCTGACCAAAGCAAGATTGGGTTCTACCCATGCATTGATGGGTACTTAAGGCTTTGTTTGGTTAACGGAGAGAAAATAGGAAGAGAGAAAATGAGAAGAAAGAAATAGGGTAGAGGGATTATGGAGAGAAAATGAGTAGATTTTATGGTTGTTTGGTATGAGAGAAAATATGAAGAAATTGGAAAGAGAGATTCGTTTTGTTTGCTTGGAGAGAAAAGTGGGAAGAGACAAAATAATAAATTTGTCAAAAGAGAATTACACCATTGTTTTCAAAAAATAAATAATTTTTTTTATTTTTCATATATATCTATATTTCATATTGTCAAAGATTTTTTTTTACTTCAATTCTTTATTACATAATAACATTTTCTAATCCAAAATATTATAAAAATTTTTTTTTTATTAAAATAAAAATGTTTTATTTTTTACATTAAAAAATTTAAGAAAAAAAGATGAAGTAAATTGGACAAGTGAATAACAAATGAGTACTTTTACATGTCAATCATAGTTTTCTCTCCAAAATCTCTTCATTTGGGGAGAGAAAACTTTTTTTGTGGGTCCCATGTGGTTTTTTTTCTCTTCTCTCCATTTTCTCTCCTAAACCAAACAGGGAAAAATGAAGTTTTTTCTCCAAAATCTCTCCTCCCTTTTTCTTTATATCCATTTTCTCTTGAAACAAACAAGGTGTTAAATTGCTAAAGCCACAGCGGCACACATGAACCATGCAATAATTAGAAAATGCTTACTTATTTATTTATGTTTTTAGTTCTCCAAGGTGTTTCAGATAGAATAATTATTTTTGGGCTTCATTCCATTAAAGAAAGAATAAACAAAATTAAGAGAAGGTCCAAGAAAGTGCAGGCCCAAAGTCTAGAAGGAAGCCCTTCCACATGACCAGATCGGGATGAGAAAGGCGTCCCTCCCCCAGAGCGTCCCCTCCAGGTAGCAAAAGTAAAGGAACGTGAAGTTCCAAGGAGAGTCTTCTCCAACAAGCTTTTCCACTCTTGGGCCCAACGCTTAATCAGAGAAGTCACTCAACATGCCATTAGTAGAAATTGTGCTATTCCAATCAACAACAAAAGTGGAATTACTTGTACTCCTTGCTGAAGGCAACAGTAAAAGGAAGTAACCAGTGGACAAGCAGGAAAACGTTACAGTAACCACCAGTCCAAGATGAGGAAGAATGTGAAGGCCAAGTTGTATGAATGCATCTGCTCCACGTGACAGTGACCAGGGCAGGAAAGGGCGTCCTCCTCCTAGCAATATTCTTCTTTCCAGAAGGTGCCTATGCAGAACAACAAAGTACCAGAATGCACCCTTCCTCCACAAGTCTCCTCCCTTGGGCCCAACGCTCATCAGCTTTTCAATCAATAATACCGTAAATGGAAAAGATGCCATTTCATTCAACACCAAAAATAGTGCATGTTCACCTTCCCTGAACAAGAATGGAGCAGAATGCAACCAGTGGATAAAAGAAGGAGTGATGCAGTGACCACCAGGCCAAGAGGTAAAAAAAACTTGATAACCAAGTCATGAACCAATTATAAAAGGGGATGCAGATCAAGCGCAAGGGCAATCCAACCGAAGCCAAACAGAAGCAACACCACAAAGACACAAATACGATAGGGACACACTTAGACACTACAAGAAAACAGCATATTACCGACGGAAATTACCCAAGGCCTTCGACGTCGTTGGTAAAAAATGCATTACCGAGGGCCTGTGCCGTCGGTAAAATTTCCCGCCATGCTAAAATTTTACCGAGGGCCACACCGTCGGAAATGCCTTGTGAAAAACGAAATTAAAATAAATAAAATTAAAAATTAAAAAAAAAATTATTACCGAGGGCTAGACCTTCGGAAAGCACTTCGGTAAATGAATATAAAATAATTAAAAATTAAAATTTAATTAAATAACTATTACCGACGGCTAGAGCCCTCGATCATTGGCATTATGGTAACTATCATTTGGCTCTCGGTATTTATTTTAAAGTAAAATAAGTAAATACCGAGGCCATCGAACCCTCATCACTCTCCTTGCTCAGTTTCACTCAACGCTCTTCTCACTCAACTCATAACTCCACAACCCTCAAGTCTCTCTCACTCCCGTCTTCTTCCCCTTTCACTCACTCAACTCTCTCTCACCACTAATCAACAACCACAGCCACTTAGCCGTCACCATCCACCGCGACCACAAACTCACCACCACCCTCCACCGCTTACCCACGACAACGACCCAACCCACTGCACTCACGATTGATACTCCCACCGCCCCAAGCTACTTCTAGGACTCTCACGGCCCACCACCACCACAACTTTGCTTTGCTCTGCTCCCTCTGCGGTGCTCGCACAGTCCAAGCCACACTCGCCGTGCTCCTTCACCGTTCTACACCGCCAAGGCTCAATTAGGTATATCTATTCATCTTCTTTATCTTCATTCATATGTTAGGGTTCTCAATTTGGGAATCAACTTTATTCATACTGTTAGGCTTTTAATTTGGGGATAATTGCAAAGTCGAAATGGATGTGTTGATTAATTAAAGATTTAATTCCTCTGTATGTTAAATTGGTTGAAGTTAGGGTTTGTGTAAAATTCATAAAATAGGATTGGGGTTTTTTGTGTAAAATTCCTGAATTGTGATTTGTTTCTAAAAAATGGTTTTCTATGACATTAAAATGGAGATTGTTAAAGCCACTGTAACTATTGGTCCAAATTTAGAGTCAAGTTGGTTGTATCCAAGAAAATAAGCTTGCATTTAATCAGAGTTTTCTGTGTTCTTTGTAAAACGATTATAAGTTTGGCTACCAATGTCCTTTTGAAGGTTGGTTTTTGGAATTTAGCGTTTCTGTGTATATCTTAGGATAATTTTAGGAAAAAAATTTTGTTTTCTTTTTTCACTACAAGAACGCTCATAGGATCCTCCTTGAACTTCATAGGAGTGTAAAGTTCAACAAGGTGTCCTTTTTCTTCCTCTTATCGATGATTATGTTCACTCTCCTCCCTCTTTTGATTTTATTAAGGATATTTGTAATTGATGTGCTAAGATTAGAAACTACAGCTTTTAAACCAGTTACTTGATTGAGGTGTACTTGTCTTTGATCTTCTAGGTGTTTGCTATATTGGGCATCTAAACTTCTGCATTGTTGTCTCTGTTTGGATGTTGTCTTAATGAGATAATATGCAAGCAACTCTAATATGCAAATGATGCCGGGTACATCTGCACGTCTAGGAGATTGATGACTTGGTTAAAGAGAATATCTAAAGACAGAGGTACCCAATGTATATCTAAAGACAAAGGTGCCCAATGTCTAAAGATAGAGGTATATCTAAAGTAATAAGATATGCTTTTTTGAGTTGTGAATGTCTTAGTTTACAAAATGATTACTCTCTTAACATGGTTCAATTCTCATTAGTAAATAAATAAATTCTTTTTTGTTATTTATGATTAAAATGTGATAGATATTTGATATTGTAGGTGCTGGTTTTGGGTCAATGAATGTTTACTTGAATAATATTTTATTGTTTTAGTTATAATTTTGATTCTAACTCATTAAATAAAATTATTGCCAGACATGATATCTTATTATGTTTTAAATTTAAAGTTTGAATAGTGATGGACATGTTATCTTGAATTTAAAGTTTCAATGAAGTGGTGCAACCTGGTGTGAAAAAGTTGCTGCCATCCACTTTAGAGTGGACTGTTAGTGATGTTGACTCTGATTCCATTGATGCTGTCCAAGTACCTTACGAATACCCTTTTACTTGAAACTGCCATCTACTTCTGAATTATCACTTACCTCTTAGCATTAATTGAATTCATGTGTCTTTCACCTAAAAGTTTAAGTTTTTGAAAGGTTGGTTCAGGATATGATGATAGTATGATATCAAGAATCTTTAGGACTAAGCATTTTAGAGTTTGTTTCTTGTGGCACCAATTTTCTAAATAAAAAGGTTGTTTAGTATAGTTATAAAGCAAGTGAACCTGTGCATTATTCATACAAAGAGAGTCAAAACAATTACAAATTTCAAATTAATAAGTAGCCAAACCACGTGTAGATGCTCAATGTAACATCCCCAAATTTACTAAGTGGTTAGGTGCATTAGTGAGTAGGATTTTGATAAGTGTCGTAGTATTCTTTAGCGTCGATTTTCGTTTCGGAACGTTAATTGGTATTAGAATTAGTTTGCGTTAAGGTTAGTATTTAGTTAAGTGTGAAGAGATAGGGGTTAAGAATGGATTTGTATGTGTTTAGGATGTAGGTATTAGCTTGGAGTAAGTTAGGATGAGTGGTGAGAGCTTAGAACTCTTAGAAGTATGAAAGAAAGGCAATTTTCAGTGAGTTAATCGATTAACTGAAGCATTAATCGATTAGATTTTATGCAACATTCAGCCACTACTCGATTAGTGGGTGGCTTAATCGATTAGATTTTTACCCACATTCAGGCACTAATCGATTAAGGTCAAGGGTAATCAATTAACCCTGTGTAATTGTTAAGTGTTAATCGATTAACCAAAGTGGTTAATCGATTAACCACTGATATATCAGACTCTAAACACGTGTTTTTGGCCATTTTCACAAAGTCTCCCTCTCTCCTCTCACACGAGTTCTTCTTCGTCTCCTCCCCTAGGGCTTTTGATTCTCAAGCAACCACCCAAAAGATCAACAAATTAAACCCCCAAATCATCTCCCTATTACTTCCTCATGTATTTCCCTCTCTCAATTCTCAATTTCCTCTCTTTCTCATAAAACCCCCAAATTAACCCTAAACCCCAAATTGGGAAATTGATCAATTGGAGTCTCAAACTCATCCTAGGAGCTTGGGGAGTCATAAGAATCAAGAGAGGAAGAACTTAGGAGCTTGGATTGGAGTTGGTGTTGGTGCTCCTTCAATTTCTCATCTTCTCCTCTTCTCTTCAAGAGGTAAGGGGTTTACTTTGTTCTAGTATTAGAGAAAGGGTTTAATTGTAGTAATAGAAACATGACTAGGTGTATTTAGGTTATTGGGTAAGTGTATGGTTAAGAGGGTAGAGTTTAGTTAGAAACACTAAGTTTTATTGTATGTAAATTGTTTAGGAATTGATATTGTTGTTATGTTATATATGTATGTTTATTTTGATTATCTGGAAATTGATATTGATTGTATAATTATTATTATCAATTGTAAAGTGTATGATTACAAATTGTAAATGACATTCATATAGTTATGCATTAAATAAGGCTAAGTCTTCCTCAATTGAGTTTGAACCAAACAAATGATATTTTCGAAACGACAAAAAGGGCTTTAAATTCAATTGAGAAATGTGACGACCCAACTTTCTATTCTTAATAAGATATTTATATTCGGAAATACGACCATTTATTTTTTCATTTATTTTCCCTTTCATCATAAGTCAAGTCATCATCATTTTCGAATCTTGCGGAAAACATTCAAATCATCATGAAGGAAAACATCAACTTTATATTTCATCTTAAAGTTGAAAGTACATATTCATTACATCAAAAGTTAACAACATTAAACTCAACTTAAATACCCTAGGTCATTACATTATATCACATATATTACAATAAAACTTATAACAACCTAGAGCAATTGGTTCGAAACTCAAAATATAACATAAGTAAGAGAAACCTGATGAGTTGCACTATCCACATTCCATCATTCAGAACTCAACTCAGTCATCAGTTCCCCACTGATTTCCAGTTGAGTTGTCCATGAAATCATCGTCCGCCACCGGATCAGCATCCTCCACCGGATCCTCATCCTCTATGGGATCCTCCTCCTCCTCCTCTTCCTAATGTGCCGGATCAGATGGCACATAAACCAGAGTCCGAGATCATGCTCTAGTGGAAGGACGAGGGAACAGGAACCTCCAAAATGATTCTTTCCTCAGAGGGTGATGGACTTGGTGGGAGGGTGCGTCTCGGAAAACGTCTTGGTGGTGGTGGTGGTGTTCCATGGCGAAATACAAAAATTGGTGGAATGTGCATAATGTACATCATTGGGATCCTCGTACGACGTGGACGCATTCGGGACCATGGGTTCGGGTGACGGAAAGTGACTTCCACGTCCCCTTCGTAAATAGCCCGATGATCCTCGAAATTCCACTCCCCATTAGGGAGCGGCCTCATCTCCACGCATATCATATTCCTGGCCATGACCTATGTAACACCCCGATTCGGCAACTTGAAAACTTCAATCACTTAAATTAAATATAGTGAAAATTAGGGCCATTTTTTTTAAACAAGTGTTACACAAGATGAGAACATTTAGGTTTTCAAAACATAGTTATAATTAAAGCTCATGTTCTCATTTTGCACAAACTCTTCAAGTTCCAAACCGAGATGTCACAAGACACCGCACTTTGAAACCCGTTTTTCAAAATACCATTTTAAAAAGAAAACATAGCCCGTTTACTTGTTTCAAAACATCAGTGTCAAATAAAAACTTTTGCCGGGGTACAGTATGATAGAGCTAGGTAACTAAGAACTTACAATGGAGTACATTCCGTCAGGGGAATTCCTAGCTTCTAGTCATGCTTCCTAATACTTGCCGTCTAACTCCGGACCTTGGTTGATGAAGCCCTCCAATAGCAAGTAGAGTCGTCCTCGTCTGCTGCCTCAGGGATCTCCTCCGGATACCATCTCCAGGGACAACTTTTACGCTCCTCCTTTCAGGAGTACAGGTGAATCGCTACACGCTACGCCATCTACCAGTTGCAATATCAGCGATTGCCGATACGACAACATGGTAGGAGAGAGTCAGTGTTCCGAACACTAACGGGTTGACCATGCGGTCTCAGGGTAGATTGAAAATAAAGATAGACAGATAACGTAACAAAACAACATAACTAAGACAGCGTAACATAGACATTTATCCGAATGCAACCACATCATATATAACATGTTATACACATAGCATGTATGTATGAGACACATATAACAAAGCATATCATAATTTTCCAAACACATCAATATCATCACTCATAATCAAATCATTCATTACGCTTACAACCCACAAATTCATTTATGCTTTTCTTCTTGAAACTTTTCTTACAGGACGTTCACAAATCTTTTCCATTCTTTCTTAATCGTTGCCTCAAGATTTATTACGCCACGAATCATTTCTCGTGCTTGTCTTATAATTTACTCAACGCTTAATATTTTTATTGTACTTTTCTTTAATACATCTTAGTCTTTTAAGTTTTATCGTTCCGGTTCGCTCAATGATGAGGGGAACATCATCATTGAGGAAGTCACACACGTCTACATCTCCTCGGTCATCCACCCAACCTAATCGGAAGCAAACAGGAGTACAAGACCTTTACCACGCGGGCACGACAGCTGTCTCACAATCAAATGTTCCCAGACCAGGAGGACTACAACCTCAAATCAATTCAATTCATATCATTTCATTCAATCATATAATCAAGGCACGTTCTCAGCGGCAATCTCAAATGCCCCGTTCTAGTCCTTCTCACTGTTCTAGACTTGCATTCAAGGGGGCGACAGTACAATTCTAGTTCCGGTGCAAAACTTGCCACGACATTGGACCCGGTCCCTACCACGTTAGTACACCACATGTGGAGTTCGTTCTGCCTAGAAAGTACTCTAGACTTCTTGACGTTTCACCGTCATCGTCCTCCCCTCATGCAATCCCCACCTGAGTATCCGCAGATACCCATAGTATCTTCCTCTCCACTACTTCGATACGACACTCATACCTCACCGCGTTTGTAAATGTCTTTTAAAGTTTTTAGCGTTTTAATTAGCGGCTGAATCCTAACAGTCGGCTCGTCCTTGATGCATCCCTTCAACGAAGCCCGACCACAAATCGCAATCCGTTCCCCCTAAATCTTAGTGGCATCATCCCTCAAATCACTTTCATCTCATCAGCTCATCAGCATCATCAGCATCTTTCCAGCATCATGGCTCAGCAGCATCATCATCAGCATCTTGCTCCTCAATTATTGCTCAGCAGCACCATCCGCATCGCTCTCCTCAGTTGTGGCTCCATGGCACCATCAGCATCGCTCATCATCACCACGCTTCCGCTCGCCTCGACGGGTGTTTCTTGTTGCCCTCTTGAACATCGTCTTTTATTTCATTTCTTTCGCAACTCGTTATTAATTCTCTTTTATTCATTATTTATCACTTTCACCGTTTCGTTTGCTTCGCGTTTTATCTCTTTCTCAATCGTTGCTTATAATCTTCTCTTTATTCTTGACTCATCATTTATCTCTTACTCGCTTCTCTTTTCTCTTTTGAGTCTTAATTTATTACTGGCTTTGTTGTTATCGCTTTACTATTCAGACATAAACAAACATTTTCTAAACAGAATAAAGTATGCAAACAGATAAACATTTAGTATGCAAACCAAAACAGGTAAGCATTTAGCACGAATATCTACATTGCCTAATTCACAATACTCTCGCAATCCGTCTATTCGGATTGCGGGCAACCACGTTACGGGACCACAACACTCTCACTCACCTGGATGACAAACATCCGAAAGCTTTCCAAGATTTCTCAGTAGCTAGCCTTGCCACGTTTCCTTCGCGTCCGACACCCGAACTAGAACATTTTTCCCCGTGCATTAGAAACGATTTACGTGAATTCTTAATTTCGTTTTGAAAACATTTGGAAACAATTCCCTTGTTCGAAAACACATTGCCAATATCCAAAAAGGTTTTAAATCCAAATCAATTCTTTTATAAAAATGTTTTTCAAGAAAACTTTAAAACAAATTCTAAAATAATCTTTTTATAAAATCATTTTCTTTAAACATTGAATGAAGTCTTAAGAAAACAGTTCTTTGAAAATCTTTCTTAGATCAGATACAAAAACTCAAGAAGGTAGAACTTCAAAATCAATCAGATTAATTTATTAAATTCCTAAACTTCACACATCAACAAACACTGATCAAAGAAGGTTCCTTAAAATTTTCAAATCAATTTAAGTTACTTAAATCACACTTTTAAAAATAAAACATTTTTCTCAAACAACACTCACAAACAGTATTTAATACAATTCCAATACAATCAAGCAGCACAAAGAATAATCACATACACATTTCAAAGCATTCAAATCATTTACAAACATATACATAGGAAGTCACATTTTTAATTAATTACAATCATTAATTAAATTATAACATTAATAAATTAATCCAATTATTCTTAAGAAAATAATTTACACTTAATCCTTTAATTTAACTTAACAAAACCGAATCATTCACATGGTCATTATTTCCTAATCACAAATTAATTTTAAAACTAAAAATCATTAAACCAACATTACAAAAATCTTTTCACATAATCAAATCAACTTATTTATTTAAAATCAAAAAGATGAAAGCAAACACACATCATTTCATGAAAACAATTGTCCAACCATTTTAAACATGTATTGACCGAATTATACACATATAATTTTGCAAGAATTTGGTGCACAAATAAAAACATAAAATCATGAAATTATTTTCTTTATTTAAATGTTAAAACCGTGAGCATCAAAAGGAAAATTAACAATTCTAATTTCATTTTCAAAACAAAATCAACATAACAATTTAAATCACAAACATCACACATAATTTCTTTTAAATTTAATTACTTCATGCATGTGCTTTTAGAATCTTTAAATTCATTTGATCTTATCATGCATGCTACCTACATGAGAAACAAGCCTAGCTTCCTATTTCTCCCTAGGGTGGCCGAAAGTCAACATGCACCAAACAATGTTTTTAGTTCACTTTTTAAACATACAAAAGTCACACATTCACATCAAGACATATAAGATTTCAAGGAAACTTTTTAAAGCATCACACCACACCATTTACTCACATCAACATGCAAGAATATTATCAAAACAAGATTTTCATCAAAGATTTCTAATAAAACTTAAGTTCATCATTTAAGCTTAAATAAAAATCAAGATCACACCTTAAATTCCTAAAAATGACATGCATGAACATAAAATCACTAGATCTAATCCTTAAAACAAACATGCATCAACTCATCGCAAAATAAAAACATGGGTTCCATTTTAAATCAAGCATGGCCGAATGGCCTTCTAAAAAAAATAAGACATGCACATAGTTAAACACTTAATCAAATCATGCTTGAACAAGAAAAATCATTTTAGAACTTACTTCTTTAATTTCTTTTAAAACTGAATCATACATAAAAAGAAAACACAATCTTTTCTTTGAAAAATAACATGCACATACTCAAATCAAATAAGAACATCATTAAACTAACATGCAAGACTAGAACTTTAAACTTTTTCACAAATCAAGTTTAGATCTTATATTTATTCAACAAATAATTATGGATACACACACATAGATCAAGACCTAACAAAAGATTTAACATGCAAGAACCGAAAATTTCACTTTATCAATAAACAAACTTAGATCATGGGTTTGTTCATCAAATCATCACATAAACACATATAATCCACGGTTTAAGAAAAGAAAAATAGACATGCAAGAAGGATTTATTTTAGGTTTTACAAAAATCTTAGTTTTTCTTTAGATCTTTGAAGATTTAGTTAAGAAAATGTTAGATCCACCAAAAGAAAACTTTAACGAAACATCAAACATAAGCTTAACTTATTACAAATTATTTTTAGTCCTTAAAAGTCCTTGATCAAGCAAGATCAACACATATCATCAACATGCAAGAAGAAATAAAATAGATCTACAAAACAAAAAGGGAAAAGCTAAACTATTACAAAATCTTCATCTTGGTCTTCGGTTCCTACCATGAAAGGGTTGGTTCTCTAGCTCTTGATCTACATAGGAAAGGCTTGGTTAGACTTGGATCTTCTCCTTTCTTCTTCCTCAAGCTCACGGCTATACTCCCTCTCTTTCTTTCTATTTCTTTTCTCTTTTTCTCTCTAAGAGTTTAAAAGGGCTCTTAGGAGTTGTGTTTAGTGTTGGTGGAAGAAGAAATGAAATGGGTGGAGTGGAAAATGAACTAAGGGCACCTTGTATTTATAAGCAAATTCAATCTCTCCCTTATGCCCTTGAGGGTGTGTTTCGGCCATGAGTAATGAGGAGGGTAATTTTGGGCTTCCAAATATTTGCATGGGTGGATTTTATCATTTGTAAGGGGACAAGGTAGGATGGGCTAGAGCTTTTAGGGGTCACTTAGGTTTAAGTATTGGTTAGCAAATAGTTAGGGTGTTGTTACTTAGTTCTAACTTGGTTTGGTTTGGTTTGGTTTACTTGGTTCCTACTTTCTTACTCACTAAGCTTCTTGAAAATTCTAATTCTAGCTTATACATACACACACATACACGTATAGCATATATACACACATACACATACATACTTCACATTTTTATTTTCTAATCAAATTTACTTAAACATCCTAATTATTAATTCATACAATAATGCAATCATTTCATAAGGAATCACACTCACACAATTAATTTCATGCATCACACAGCACATACACATTAAATTAAGCACACTTCACATAAAAATTCAAACCAAATCAATAAATTCATTTTCTTAAAAATACAAATTCCAAAACTCGTATTTTATAACTCTGAAAATAAATTTTTATAAATCATCCCAGAAAATCTGAAATTACATTTTCAAAATCTACGTTTCAAGACGGTCGTTTTGATATAAAGATCATGAAAATCCGAGTAACGGTTAAAAAGTTACGAATTTTTCAAGTTAACAATTCAAAAACTTCATTTTAAACAAAAATCACTTTTTAGGAAAAACCACAATTCATTTCTTAAAAATCAAATCAACAAAATCATTCACTTCTTATTTATAAAAACATTTATAAAAATCCTTGAAAATCAACATTTTATTTCTTTCTTACGTAAAATACTTTTATGAAAATCTCTTATATCACAAAACTTCGAGGTTTATTTTGACGAAATCGTTTACGCACGTATGGGAAAAATGCGGGGTGTTACATTCTCCCCAACTTGAAGATTTCATGTCCTCGAGAAATACCGTGTAGAGTGTAACACCCCGATTTCGGCAACTTGAAAACATTATCTCTTTAACCAAAATATAGTAAAAATTTGGGAAAATTTTTTTTTTCAAGGGTGACATTGGCATGAGAACCTTGATGTTCAAAAACATTTCATGGAATTGATTGAAATAAAATAATGTTCTCATGTCACATATCACGAGTCAAGTTCCAAACCGAGATGTTACTTAACATCACGCTTTGTTACTTAGTTCCGTAAATTTCTTTTGAGAAAACATTTCCAAATCTTGTTTCATGAAAACTTTTTCCTTAAAAACCATACTCAATAAAATACCAAGTGGGGTTCAGAATGGTACGACAATGTAACCATGTAGTTGCAAGGGATACAGTGCTCAAGGGAATTACCTATTACTATTTTTGACCTCTAATCTTCTTCGCTGAAGCCCACTGCCGAAACCGCACCGAGCCGAAAGTACAGGGTCTACTACAGGGTCGACCATCTACCCGTTGCAATATCGGAGTATCCCGACACGACAACATGGTAGGAGAGATGGTCAGTATACCAAGAGTACAACATGACCAGACTGTATAACAATAACTAAAGGCATAGAATCTACTAATTCTCATACAATGACAACAATATGCTATGCATATGACAAATATATTCAGGTAGGCACATATGAAACACTTATAAATAAAACATATCATAACAAACCAAACATATACAAAAATCATAACTCAGCCCAATTCACACCACTGTACTTGGCATCACAAGCCTTCGCGTATTCAAGTCACTTCCTCAATTTTTCCAACAATCACTTATACTCTCTTTCTTCTCTGAATCTTTCTCAATCTTTCATAATTTCTTTATACTTTCATTATTAGAATCTTTTATCAGTCTTAAGTCTTATCAAACGGTTCGCTCAATGATGAGGGGGAAACATCATTGAACTCGCACACACGTCTACATCTCCTCGGTCATCCACCCAACCTAGTCGGAAGCAAAAAGGAGTACAGGACCTTTACCACGTGGGCACGACAGCTGTCACAACACATAAATGGTCCCAGACCAGGAGGACTCAGCCTCAAATCATATCAATTCAATTCATATAAACAGGCACGCTCTCAGCGGCAATCACAAATGCCCCGTTCCAGTCCCTCTCACTGTTCTAGACTTGCATTGAGGGGGCGACAGTATAATTTCTAGTTCGCGATGCGAAACTTACCACGGTATTAGACCCAGTCCCCACCACGTTAGTGCACCACATGTGGGATTCGTTCCGCCTAGAAATATACTCTAGGCTTCTTGACGTTTCACCGTCCTTGCCCTCCCCTCCTGCAATCTCCACCTGAGTATCCGCAGATACCCATAGTATCTTCCTCTCCACTACTTCGATACGACACTCATACCTCACCGTGTATATAAAGGTCTTTTAATTCTTTTAAAGTTTTTTTTTAGAGTTTTAATTAAAAGGCTTAATCCTAACAGTCAGCTCGTCCTTGGTGCATCCCTTCAACGAAGCCCGACCACTAATCGCAATCTGTTTCCCCCTAAATCTCAATGGCCCTTGGCCTCTCATCACATTCATCTCATGACACACTCTTTCTCATCTCATCTCATCATCACAATTCACATAAACTCATGCTCAACGTAATTCTCATCAACAACATCATCATCTTTCCTCGTCTTTCTCAAACATCTTTTCGCAAAACTTTTTCGAAAACATGATTTCACAAAAACTTTTACTTCTCAAAATATTTTCCGAAACCTCATTTCATAAATCCTTTCACGAAACTTTTTTTTTTAAAATAACGTTTCCAAAAACTTTCACAAAAATATTATTTTCACAAAAGTTTTTCAAAAATCTCTTTTCAAAACCTTTTTCAAAAATCACATTTTTGGGTGAGTGTTAATGGAGGAGCAAGCTCAACTCAACACTAAGCTTCTTCCCAAAAATGTGTACGAGGAATCACATCTCCATTCAAACCACCTCTCACTTTCATAACCACCTTCTCTTTCAAGTCTCGATTCTTCATATCTTTACCATTCATTCTTCTCATGACTTATTTCTTTCATAGTTTTATTCGCGTTACGTTTTATCTCTTTCTCAATCATATCTCTTTAATTTCTCACTTTAATCTCAAATCTCATTCTTTCCCATAATTCTCATTTCCACATACAACCTTTCCAAACAGAACAAGACATTCTCAACAGCCTACTCACAGAGGAATTCAATGCATAATAAAATTATTCATGCAACATATTTAGCAGACAGATAAACATTTAGCACACATATATCACATATGCTCATGCAACACATGACCTATAACAATTACTCAATTTAGACTCGATGTGCTCAGGTTATAACTGAGTCTACACGTCACGATGACCTAGGCCTACTGCATCTCTCACCTCAGCTCCAGCATCTGAAATCGTTGCGGGTCCTTTCCAATACGTCGGTTGTTCCACCACTCGACTCATACGCCCCTTGTATTACATAGACGATACGAACGTTACTATTCTATCTTAAATAGTCATCCTACTTAGGATCAAACGCGTTTTCGAATACTCTATTCATTCCTTGTCGGAAAATCGTAAAACGTTAAAGCATTTTCAAACCAAATCTTTTTCAAGTTAAATACCACTTAAAACTTAAACTTTAATCCAACCAAATAAGTTTTTTTTTTAAGGATTGAAAAACAATTTAAATAAATCCTGGACAGCGGGTATGCAAGTCCATAGATTATTCTTTGGAAAATCCGAAAACACCGAAAAATCATTCTTTAGCTCATATAGTACTTTGCTATAAAATAAACACTTAAATAATTTATTTTTCAAACTTAAAATCATGAAATGAATTAAGGGCAGCAACCACTAAGTCCAAGGTTATTCAATTAAGTCAAAGCTAAATTATTTCAAAACCAACTTATTTTCAAACCAATCACAAAATCAAACACAACACTTAACCTACAAATTCAATCATGCATAACCTAAACATATCATCAAACAATCATTCATTAAATCATTTCAAGGCATCATAATCATCATACAAGGCAGCCAATATTATAACATAAAGCATAAAAATTCATATTCATCCAAAAATATTTAAATAGAATCCTAGTGTGATTACAAGCAAAACACAAAAGATAAAATCCAAAACTATATCAAATTAATTTATTAAATTCTCAAAATTTCCAGAACATACACATATATGATAAAGTTCACCTTATAAAAATTTCAAGTCATTTAAACAATCCTAAGATAGGTTTCAAATCATATTTTGCATGAAAAACAAAACTGTGCTGTTGCTGGACTGAGACAAAAACGTTATTATTAAAAATAGTTTCGCAACTCAGAATTGCATAAAAATTGGTATAACTCTTCCTTATACAGTCAATACTATCTCATAAAATTTTCAGATTATTTGGAGTTGTGAAAGTCATACTTTTCTAATTAAATTTGTTGCTAAGTCCAGGAAATCTGAACCAAACGGTTCACTGTTTTGACTTTATTAAAAATATCAAATCAACTCCAAATCTCTTCAAATTTTACATAGAACATCTAGAGACATCCAGGAAGCCACCATAAAAATTTCAAACAATTTGGAATAGCACAAGTTCGAAAATTCTGTTCCTCTTTAAACTGAAAAACTAGTTTTCTGAAAATCGTTTTCACAAAGTTTACTCTCATAGAAATAGAAAATCAATTCCAAAAATCATCCAAAAATTCAGAGAAGCTCATTTTAACATACTTAAATTAATGACAAAATTTCAGAATTATTGAATGTAACATCCCTGATTTTTAACCCCTGATTAATAAAATGTTAATTATAAAGTTTATTTATAATTAATTATTTTTAGTCTTGATTTCATGTAATTTATTATGAAAGATGATATTAAAGAATTTTAATACGAGAAAATGAATATTTTCACATTAGTCCCTGTTTGGGGACCTTGAAGTGATTTTAGAAAGATTTTGGAGGGAAGGAAAATAAAAATTATATTTTTCAAAAACTGGTCAAAATACTCGAGTAGTTTTGGAAACACTCGAGTATTCTGGTCAGAGTTGACGAGTTAGTGCGTTTGGTGAGTCACCACCAACGAGTTCGTCTCGTTGACACGAAATCAGTACTCTTCCACGTCCATGGAGGTCGTGTCGTCGTGCATGTACTCCATTGAAGTCTATAAAAACCAATCAACACCGAATTCGTGAAGGATTTGGCAAAGTTTGGGTGTGTTGATTGAGTTAGGGTTTCTGAATTGATTCAATCGATTCTCCCTCTCTGGGTTGATTCGAACCACAAACTATACACCATTGAGAAGCTCACATTCAGGGCTTCACAAATATACCAAGATTGTGAACTGAGAGTTCGTAGATTGGAAGAATCGAAGCTTAGAAGTTGGAGTTGGTTGGCTGTCTCAGGTTCCTGGAGCTTACTTTGGAGCTTGATTCTGGTAAGCTCAGATAACCTCCCCATGTGAATCTTGTTTCTTTAGCTAGTATGAATTGTAGAGAGTATATAGAGACTAATTTCCCCAATTTTTATGGCTGTTTCATGCATCAACCAATTCAATCTTGGTTCTCTGCTGAAACTGCTCTGTTTCAGTGTGGATTTTGGGGAATTCAGCTTGGAAGCTAAGTTTGGGGTAAAGTCTCTGTTGATTCACATCTAAGAGGTAAGGGGGAAGCTCTCTATTCACTAGATAGAGTTTAAATTGCATGCATTTTATTAGAGAGCCACCAAGAGGCTCTAAGGGCTTAGTTGGAATAGGGAAATTGGTTTGGAGACCAACCTGCACTCTAAAATGGTTCTGAGCAAGTTCTATATTTTGCATGTGAGCTATATGCAAGTTGTTTTCATGTCAAAAGTGGTTGGAACTGAATTTGATATGTTGAGTTGTTAAAAATGTGTTTCATGCATAATTGTTGCTCAGATTTGATTCAATGTAATAATTGGTGGTTTCTGTGTTGGAACATGTTTAACATGTACAATGTAAGCTTTGTTGATCATTGGATTGGATTAGAATTGGCTAGAATTGAAAATGGTATGTTAAAATGCAAATTACAGTGTTCTCTGTCTGAAAACACTCAAGTATTGGGGTTGATACTCGAGTATTCGACCCAAAATTGAAACATGAATTTCTGGAAAATGAAGAACACTCGAGTATCATTAAGAATACTCGAGTAATTTGGAAAAAATGAAGAACACTCGAGTATCATGAAGAACACTCGAGTAATTTGGTAAAATCTGAAGAACACTCGAGTACTATGTAGAACACTCGAGTAGTTTTACTCAAACTATTAGAAATACCATTTTCAATTCTGAACCATTGATCAATACTTAAATGACAATAATCCAAGCGATCTAAAACTTGAAAGAAATTGATTGGTGATGTGACTATTCCGTTTGGATGACGGGACGTTGCTCGGGTGGCACGTCATAACGTTGCTCGGGTGGCACGTTATACAATTGAGATATCCCAATCAATTCTTTAAGTGAAGAGTTTGAATGCTAGATCGTTCACCACGTTATGAAAACATGTGAAGGACCTTTGGGAATACCAATTTGGTTATGACTTGCCTGTAGTCACATTTTCGTAATGTGACCAGCATTGGTTGCTGCGAACGTTGGATGTTCGTCTTGATGACGAAATGTGCACATCGATGTTGGTATTATGGACCACGTTCCAGGCATAGTCGTGTGGCTAGCTCGATGACACATTTTGGTAATGTGGACAGTATGTGGTATACTGTTGATTTGATGGTTCAACGGTGTGTTGCACATAAGTGATAAGGTTTACGTCCTTAGGCGACGTGATGTTCATCAGACATGGTGACGTTGTTTATCACCTCTGTCGTGTATCACAAGTGATAAGGTTTACGTCCTTAGGCGACGTGACGTTCATCAGATGTGGTGACGTTTTTTATCACACCCGTTGTTTGTTGAGAAGGGTGTGGTGCACACAAGTGATAAGGTTTACGTCCTTAGGCGACGTGACGTTCATCAGACATGGTGACGTTGTTTATCACCTCTGTCGTGTATCACAAGTGATAAGGTTTACGTGCTTAGGCGACGTGACGATCATCAGATGTGGTGACGTTTTTATCACACCCATTATATGTTGAGAAGTGATAGGTTTACGTCCTTGGGCGACGTGACGTTCACCAGGTAGTGTGACATTTTTATCACTTCCGAGCTAGTACGCCATACGTTTTTGTAACGTATTCGTGATATGGAAATGCATTGTGGTATTGGATTGGCGTCCGTGAGGACATTAGATGAAGAATCTCAGAAAGAGAAGAATGTCAGGCATCATGCCACTTAACCTTATTTGAGCTAAGGTTTGATATTAAGAATGAGTATGAATATCGTATCTGCATTAAGTGCTGCTAAGTATTAACCATGGCTGTTAACTGATTTGGGGTTATATGTGCATAATCATGATCATTTCTACTTTTAAGCTCTATTGATTATGTGTATAGATTTTCTTACCCCTATGCCCTTGTAGGTGATGTCGCGTTACATCGCTTGCATCGAGGTCCGCCCACTTCTTAGTGGCATATGGATCTGCGAGGATTGCCGAGTAGTGTATGAGGGTGAGATAGTGGTTACCTTCGATCACCCTAATCCACTGGTTCGGTCACATCCTCGTAGGTTTAGGATTCCCATCATATACGCTATGCATGTATCTACTTTTTATACTTACCATGGATCATCTCCCACTTGACCAGCTCGCTTGTCTAACAGTTTTCAATTCGAACCTACCCGCTCATACCCTTTTTCTCTTAGAGTCATTCGAGAGGAGACTTCCCCGTCTATTTCAAGGAGTCCTATTAAGGTCACGTCTTCATCAGACCTTGTACCCAGTGGTAGGGTAATTACTCCTTCAAATGAGATCAAGGAGGATTCTGTCGAATACGAGAGCGGAAGCGAGCTTGTCGTTTAATCTATCGGGAGTCAATGGAGGGGTGATGATCCCTAGGTATGTGCATAAGGTAAATGATGAGGATCAAGGGTCCGGTGTGATGGATGCTGTGGAGAAGATTAGCTGCTGATGCTGATGTTGGATGATGGTTGCTGCTACTTCTTGGAGACTTCTACTACTACTGCCGCGACCAGTGCTATGAGACCAGCTTTGGGAGTTTTATATATTGTGGGAATTTCTTTTGAAAACTCTGGAGCCATGGTCTATTTTGATGTACATATAAATACATAGCCTTATGAACTTGTTCTGGGATTTTGGAGATCCTTACCGCCGGACTATGTATTACGTACCTTTTGATATATATAAAATCCATGCTTATACTAAAGTTTGTTACATAGTCCTGATATTTCCGCTTACTCTGGTATTGATTTAAAAGAATTCGGCTATGACATTTTGGAAATGGTATCACTTGGCTAGACGAAAACTGGATGGCAATACTTGAGTTCCTTTATATGAAATAGAGTACATTTATCTTCAAAGAGAATGCTATCCAAGATTTGCGAATACTTAGGACGAGATTACATTAGGGGAGGACGATGACGGTGAAACGTCAAGTAGTCTAGAGTATGTTTCTAGGAAGAACGAATTCCACATGTGGCGCACTAACGTGGTGGGGACTGGGTCTAATGCCGTGGCAAGTTCTGCGGGCCCACTAGAAACATACTGTCGCCTCCTAGATTGCAAATCGAGAACAGTGAGAGGGACTGGAGTGGAGCATCTTGTTTGCCACTGCGAGGCAGTGTGCCATGTTTATTGTGAATATTGATTGAGGCAGAGTCCTCCTGGTCTGGGACCATTTGTGTTGACAGCTGTCGTGCCCGCACGGTAAAGGTCATGTACTCCTGTTTGCTTCCGACTAGGTTGGGTGGATGACCGAGGAGATGTAGACGAGTGTGAGCACAATGATGTTCCCCCTCATCATTGATGCTAATCGAATTGATAAGACTTAATAACTAAGATATTTCAAAGATATGTGTGATAATGATCAAAATAATAATGATAATGAAAATGCTGATACCAAGAGCGAAAGTGGATACGAATACCCTTGAAACATTTGGTGAGTTTGAGGAATGAGGGAGAGAATGGAAGAAAAGTATTATGATGAAGGATGTGATTGTCTTAAGCTTGTAAATACTGAAATGAGTAGTTGGGAGACTATGTGAGGGTACATCATGATGATTATATATGTTGTTTTGATTTACCTTATACTATTGTTGGATTTATGTTTGTCTTTGTATCTATTTTGTCTTAATATTTACCTAATGTAATCCCACATAGTCGACATTGCCGTTTTGGGTTGCTCACTCTCTCTACTCTATCGATTCTGTCTTGTGTAAAATGGTACGAAATTTAGATGGCCAACATGGTACGATACCAGCAGTTGCGGGAGATAGGTGCGACTCCCAGAAGAGGCGCCAACAACATTATGTCAGCTCTTGAGATGTTATACATCACGATTCCGCGTAGAAGAGCTGAGTTACAATTAGCAGAAGAGGAGGCTGCCGTGGAGGAGGAGACGGATTGCGAGGCCGACGATACTGAGGAGGAGCTTACTAGGGACGCAGAGGAAGAGGATCCTGACTTCTGGTCTGGCGAGGATGCAGAGGGGTACTCTGGCGATGAGGGCTGGACCATTAGTCCTGAAGGGTTGCTGATGGACGATGGCGAATGGTATAGTAGATTCGGAAAGTCCGGGTAGGGAAGAATTTAGAAATATGGTTAGGAAGTAGGTAACTTCCCTTTTGAGTATATATTTTCCCATGAGTTCTTAGCAACCTGATCCTGCTGTAACCCCAACAAATTAATCTTTGTAATGATATATTGATATGAAATCAAAGGGGCTATTCTATTTTAGATAATGTTTTGGAAGGTGAGTTCCAAAGCGTAATGCCTTGTGACATTCCGGTTTGGAGCTTGAAGGAGCCAGTACAGATTGAGAACATGAATATGAAACTATGTTTTGAAAATAAGAGCTGTTCTCAGTTTGCACATTACTCATTTTAAAAAAAATGACCCCAAATTTTCACTCAAAATGACTACGGTTTTCAAGTTGCCAAATCGGGGTGTTACATACCCGACATACGTATAGTTCTAAGCTGAATGATGTTATGATGCTTTAATTGTTAATTGAATTGTGAATTGCATAAATGCCAATGTTTGTGTATTAATATGCCTCTTTATTATTACTGTTTTTAAACGTTTTCTTTGATCTAGATTCAAAGTTCTCACCCTTACAGTGGACATATTAGGTACACCAAGGAGACAGGCACATATGGAAGTCAAGGCCGAGATTGGTATACTCATAGTAGAGAGTATATTGGTACAAGTGACCTAATGGTCACTATGTGCGAGCAACCACTCTTAGATTCTTTAATGTATAGAATCCATTTTATAAAGAATTGTAATTGTAATAGTGATTTTATTTTGTTTAAGCATATTTGTGAAATTGTAGAATTATATATGTATATCCATTATTTTTGCTAAGTTTTAAAGTATGACATAGTATTATTTATTTTGAAATGAAAGTTATATTTTTACTGGATTGAAAACTGTTCTGGACTGACAGGTTTAAATTCTTTTCGGGGAAAGTCCGATTTATAGAGGAAACTCTGTCAAAATTTTTGTAAACCCCTAACATTTCTATAAATAAATATTAATTTAAAGTAATTTCTTAAAGTTTAAAAAGTAGGATGTTACACTCTATTCCTTTATTTGTTGTGGTGAATGGATTAGCATAATTAAAAACCTGAGAATTCTAAAGTCTAAATGTAGCGTTTTATTTTGTTCTCAATTAATAAGTTCTTTCTGCATTGATTTCAAACACTAGGTGCAATAGCCAATTATATGATCCGGATTATCTGACTGTATCAACTATATATCAACAGTTTTAGGTGCGGATAAAATTGACTGCTGTAAATGTGGTATACTGTTCTTATTTGAGTGCTATTGATTACAAGACCTGATTTATGTCGGAGTGAATCTGGTCCATTTGAAGTGAACTCTCATGTTTAGTTTTGGAACATTAGAATCTGATTCCAACTATTCCTATTTTGGATGTTAGTCTTGTATACTTCCAGATCAATCATATTTGCTGTTCTATTCTGAAGTGGTCCTTTTTTTAAAAAAAAAAAAAAACTTATATCTGGTGCCGTATTGTGCCTCCTGGCAGGCACTGTTGACAACATGGCCACTGATCCTTAGCTTTTGGGTTTGGCCAACAACAAGTTGCTAATAGATATAACTAGAATATGTATCAGTATTATAATCAGCAATGGCATGATGTGCAAAATATGAGAAATGTTGAGGTTGTTTCACATTGTGACTTTAGTAGTGATTTTTTTGCTCTATGTATCAGTTCCAGAAATTTTAGGTTGCATGAGTTTTAGACGTCTGAACTGAACTTTGATCCTTTCCTTTGGTTCTTGTAGGGTCAAATTTAAATTGAAAAGCGATACTAACCTCATCTCGGTCTTATGAACTGCCTCTCCATCAAATCTTCTATTTGCTTCTTCAACTCAGCCAACTCCAACGGAGCCATTCGATACGGAGCAATCGAAATAGGACCAGCTCCAGGGACCAATTCGATGCTAAACTTCACTTCTCGCTTCAACAGCAATCCAGACACTTCTTCCGGAAACACTTCCGGAAACTCACAAACTACCGGAATTTCCTCTATTCTGGCTTCCTTCTCAACAACAGCAAAAAGCAAACACAAATACCCTTTTGGTTGGGTTGAGGAAGATCCTGGGGTTTGAAAGATCAGGGACTTTCTATGGCAATCGATAGTAACATGGTTAGTGAACATCCAATCCATTCCCAGTATCACATCCAATTGCGATAGAGGCAAACAAATCAAATCAACTGGGGTTGTCCGATCTAATACTGTAACTTGGCAATTCAGACAAACTCTTGAAGACATAACAGGAGAGCCTGTTGGGGTTGATACTTTTAGATCAAAAGGCATCTCAGACACAACTAACTTCAATTGATTAACACACTCATATGAAATGAATGAATGTGTTGCACCAGAATCAAACAAGATCTTGCAAGGCATACCGTTCAAAGAATAGTTACCTTGCACTAAGTCTTCAGCTTGATCAACTTCTGCACCAGACATGGTGTACACTCTAGCTCGAGTCATTGGCCTACTTACAGCTCCTCCTTGATTAGCCTTCTTAATTGCATCAGGACAATAACGAGAAATGTGACCTTGCTTCCCACACTCAAAGCAAGTGGGTGGTTTCTCGCTCCAGCATTGCCCAAAATGATACTTCTTGCACTTGCTGCACTGAGGGGCACTTCCACTTCTAGATACCACACCAGCTTTTCCTTTACCAACAAGGTAAGGATTCTTTTTGTCTCGGTTGTTTCTTCCCTTGATACGTACAGGACCAAATCCTTGCTGATTCTTTTTCGCTTGCATATGTTCCTCTTCAGCTTTCTTGTTGGCTTCATACACTCTGCACTGCTCCACCAACAATGGAAAACTCTGAATGTTCTGATGTCCGAAAACAGTCTTCAGATCAGGCCTCAGTCCATCTTCAAACTTGATGCACTTTGAACGCTCATCCTGGTTGTCACGATAGTGCGAAGAATATTTGCTAAGTTCCTCGAACTTCGCAGCATATTCTCCAACTGTCATGTCTCCTTGAGTTAACTTCAGAAATTCAATCTCTTTCCTTCTCCTTTCATCCTCAGGAAAGTACCTTTCGAAGAATTTCTCAACGAAAGTATCCCAGGTTACTTCTCTTCCTTCAGCAGCTAAGAGCTGAACTGTGTGGTTCCACCAATCTTCAGCTTCGTCGACCAGAACATAAGTAGAAAAAGTCACCTTCTGACGATCACTGCAGTTCATGGTTCGGAAGATCTTCTCCAGCTCACGGATCCACTTCTGGGCTTCGTCTGGATGATGTCCTCCTCTGAACTTTGGCGGATCACACTTACGAAAATTTGCCATCTCCTTGAATTCAGCTGGAACAGGATTGACAACTGGTTGAGGTTCCACTTGCGGTTGCGGTTGCTGCTGCGGCGGCGGCTGATTGCGCATATCTTCGAACATCTCGTACATCTTCTCCAACACATCAGCCATGCGAGCATTATTCCTAGCAGCCATAGGAACCTGCACTATGACTTTGATTAACCTCCATCCTTAGCTAAAACACAGAAATCCAGACAAGCATACGCTAGTGGTTAGTATGTAAGGCCATACTCCAAGGCCGAGAGTTGAACCATTGCTCTGATACCACAAATGTAACGACCCAGATTTATTTCCCTTATTCTAATTCTTTTATAAATATGTGAGTTAATTTTTCGCCTTTAAGGAAAATAAACCTAAGCCATTACTAAATCAACACATCAATCACAAAGAGAGGGAAAATAATTTACATTATATACATATACATTGTCAACAAGTCCTTTATACATATCAGAGTTGTATCAGCAAAAGCATAGCTTTTCACATACTTTCAGCACACCAAAATATCAGTTCAAGTGATACTCTAGGTCAGTTAACCTATTTCACAATATTCTACATCCAAAAATAAAGACCCAGAGCATATGGCCACAACTCCAAAAATATAAACATAAACGTAGTCCTACATCATCCGCCCTAATCGGGGAAGAGACGGATGATGAAGACCACTGGAACAGTAGTCCTCAAGGAACGCATGTGGGGAAGAGGGTTCAGACGGCGGATCAAGACCTCCACCGTCCCCTCGAGGAACAGACTACCGCCTCGCCTATGCCATTCCCCCTGGGGAATGAACCTCATCTCGACACAGAACGGATTCTGGGCCATCACCTGACAACAAAAGGGCAGGGAGTAAGTCATAGCCGAAGCACATAATAAAATAATAATCTATCATAACTAGAAATAGCAATCACAAGTAATCAAGTAATCAGGTAAAATGCATACTTCATGGCACACCCAATTTATCACATAATTATCTTGGAATTAAGTGGCATGATGCATGAGTGCTCATCTCGTCTTTCTAGTCTGGATCCAGTATCATTCTCGTCGATTGAATTCAATTCTAATGAATTCTCTCGCCGACTGAATTCAATTCTAATGAATTCAGCATATTCTCTCTAATCAAGGAAAGCAACAGGGAGTAAACGCCTTTCAACCGTGACAGATCACACAACTCATCTATGTGTACCCTTTCACTAGGGTGAGATCATCGCCAAAGGTCGTCCTCCGCAGTCATGATATGTCCCTAGAGGCCGATAGAATATATTATGGTTAAGCAAAACTATCCCGAGAAAAGTCTGCAGAACCCCCTCACCATAGGACTGTTTTACCCATAATAATTCCCAATGGTTACTGACGAGTCACCGTCGAACCTAACCTCTGCACATTCTCGCACCAGTTCTAGGAAATTCTAATCCCTAGAGTGGACGCGACTTTCCTGACATCCTATCTTACCATCCACAACTCCTTGTGCGAATGCAAATGATTTTTGTTTCACTTTCATTATGAGTTCATTTCATAATCATTCATTATCCAAGTAACTCATAAGATCATGCATCCACATATCTAATCATTTATCATCAAATTAATCATGTAATTGTACATTTATTCACCAAATATCATTCACAATTTCCAATTATAATAGGTTGAAGCTAAGTACATTAAAGTTTGGTATTTCCCGCTTTTAAAGTCATTCCATTTAATCAAAAAGGCCTCCAATCAAATAGGATGTGAAAATTCAGGTTTTACTAGTAAAATTGGGGTATGGATATCGATATCCTCTTGTGCATATCGATATGCACAATCGATATCCTCATGATGGATATCGATATCCACCCTGTTTTTCTGCATACTGATTTGAGTTTTGAAATACCAAATCTCAATATACTTTACATTAACCATTCTCAACCCAACATAGATCAATAACAAGTACAAATACACTTGCTCATGCATAAATTCAGCAATCATAGCATCTATTTCATATAGAATTCAAGTAAAGTCATGCAATACGTAAAATGAAAACTTAACATGTCATAATCATTTCCTTCCTGTTTCAGTCCAGTTTCTTTGTTTGTTTAACTCATATCCATCATATTAAGGTTGTTCAAACTTATAAGTCTAACTAAAATGACCTCCAAGTCATTTTCCCTACTCAAGTTCATAACTTTTCCTAGTTTGCCCTTGAGTTCATGAGAACTCCTATACTTCTAGCCTTTGGATTATTATTCTAACACACGGTTAAATTCTCCCTTACCTATTTGGAATGTTTCAGACTTGCTTTGATTGGAAAGGATTGGTTTTGTTGAGAAGGATCCCAACTTTTCTGGTTCAGCTGACAAGTTATGTTTTTAGGTTGAACAACACAACAAAATCAGTGTTGATCGCCCACAATAAGGCAAAATAAATGGTGATCAAGGATTGGAATTAAAACTAGGATATGAAAGCTTGAAAATAAAACAATTTTGAAGCTCCTAAAACACTTGAGCTTACCACGCGAAGTGAAGAAACTTAGGTTCTAGAGTCTGAATTTGCAGAAATCAGTCTTGGACAGCAAACTTCCCAGGTCCACTACTCCCTCCATAGTCCACCAAACTCAACAAACTTAGTATCAACTTGAAGAGAGTGAAGAGAGCTTCAGTTTGGTATGTGGTTTGCTGGGTTTTGAGATTGGAAACACAGAGAACGAATCCAAGGAAGTTGATGACAGAAAAACACGTTCTCAGCAGGGTTTTAGGTTTTTCTTAGGGTTTTTGCATGCAACTCTCTCTATTTTAAGCAAATGAACCACCCTAATGTGTCCTTATCAAGCCTAGACAGTTCTCAGATGATATTTGTGGTAATTAGGGGTGGAAAACGTGATTAATTTCCAGCCACACAAGTTAAACCGACTTACTTCTGAACTAGCAGACTCGTGGATATCGATATCCACTTCTGGATATCGATATCTAGTATCGATATGCACTTCTGCATATAGATATGCATGGCTCAAAAAGACAGCACCTTTCGCATTCAAACGGCCATAACTTTTTCGCTAACCATTGGATCTTACTCAAATTTGGAGACAAGCTTCCTAACATACTTATCTTCAAATCCAACGGTTGGTTTTCGGTCTAATGCTATAAATCTTTTATTTCAATTTTCCTAATATAAGAATTCACGCTAACATATAAAACATGCATTATATTCCATTTTAATCCATACCACATTTATAATTTCGAGGATAAATTCCGTGGGCATTACAGTACATGTAAGTGTTGACATAAATTTTTGTCTGTCATGTCAGTACTTAACAGAACCAAATGGACAAAAAAAATAATTTCAAAACTTTGAACTTTGCAATGATTAAAATCTCGCAAAAAAACATATAACAAATGTTATTAATTTCATTGTCACTAATAATATTAACTACTCTCTCTATCTCTAAATATAAGCACTTGAATTAACCTTTTACAAATATTAAAGAAGTTAGTTAATATTAATAATGATATTGGAATTGATAACATTTGATATACTTTTCAAAATTATCCCTAACTCTGATGAGTGTTCAGTAAATAACAATAATTGGAAAAAAATAAGTAATTAATTTCATTATAAATTAAATTAAAATACGTACTTAAAAAGGATCCCATAAGCTGGTAGTTAAGGAGAATAACACTTTTCTTTTTTTGCAATTTCTATTTGTTTGTTTTTGTTTTAAAGCTCAATTTCTATTTGTTAGTATTTACTTTTTCTACTCAATTCAGGACTCTCTAAATTAAGGCCAGCAATAAATATCGTATTGAAAATGGGAACAGGTCTCTGAGTTTCATTTTTCACTAAACGTGGGAAAGAAATCCATCCCCGACGGCCCGACGCTTTTGTTTTGTCTCAAATCATGATATACTAATTCACCAACAAAAAAAAGAATCATGATATACTTGTATGTTTTTGACGTGTGTTTCCTCTTTTGCTAGTGGAGACAAAACAAAACTTGGTGCAGGACCAATAATATTTCCTATTGAAAACGTTCATTTCACAACTTTTTTTATCATATCACATTTTGAACGGAAATTCTAATTGTTTATCATCTACTCCTTATCTTCTTTTTTATTTGTCTCGTTAAAAAAAAAAACACATTTTTTAAAATTAATAATTATTATTTTGATTTTCAATAAATTAATTATGTTTTTCCTTCATAAACACTTTCTCTTCTTGTAATTGCTAATTTTTTTTTTTACTACTTACATAAATCAAAACCCTATTAAATAGGAATAAACATAAAATATACATGTCTTAAGGGAGAGGTGAGAGAAAGCGCATTCCCTAGGATTGAATATGAGACTTCCAACTCTTAAATCTTAAGACTTGGTATATAACCGTATGGGTTACGCACACTTGTCCCAACAAAAGCAATCTTGTTATGGATCAAAGGTTTGCACCTACACTAAACGGAATAACGGCAAGGGCCCCTTAATGGCCCAGTCTGCATGAAATCGGTATACCGGGAAAGAGGCCTTTATGGCCCAAAAAGATATGAAACCGGTGTACCGACAAAGAGGCCTTAGTAGCCCAATACGGCGTGGAACCGGCACACCAACAAACCGGCAAAGAGGCCTTAGTGACCCAATACGTCGTGGAACCAGCATACTGGCTGATAGACCTTAGTGATCCGATCCACGTGACACCGGTATACAGGCAAAAAGGCCTTAGCAGCCCAATACGGCGTGGAACGGGTATACCGGTGAGAGGTCTAATATGGCCCAATCTTCGTGAAGCCAGATCAACGGTAAGATAAGTAGAAACATCCTATGATCGGCTCAGGAGCGGCTATCCGCTGAGACGTCATGATGAGCATTAACAATTGAAATTGTCACCATAAGGACTACCGTTGGCTGGAATCCCGAATTCCTCATTAATCGGCTTTACACCCCACTGCTGCCGCTACGACTATAAAGGCAGGTAAGAGACCAAGGCACAAAAATTAACCTTCTACAACAAACACACACACCACCCCAAATTCTTTGACTTGGCTGACGGAGTCTTTTAACCGAGGTCCTATCACCACCGTCATACATCAACAAGCCGGTTTACCGATACATGTGGGATAACACCCCACAACATTGGCCACCATAGTAGGAGCGAGAAACTTATTCCCACCACCCTTTGAAGATGGAGAACCGGTCTAACGGGAAGAATGCAGAGCCAAGCCATCATAGTGTGGTGGACTTGAGGGATCGTCTGAGCAATGGCAGGGCACCCTCGAGCCATTTGGATTTCAGGGATCAGTAAAGCGAAGGAAAGAAGAGTGCATAAGCTGAGCGCTCAAAGGAAAAAGATCCCCCCTCAAAGTGACCAGGAGAAGTAGCGACAGCGGACTCCCCCAAGGAGAGGGAGCCCCTAGCGATCCCATCATGAGAGTCGAGGATCCTTTGATAGACGTTCTAGGAGAAGGCCGAACTTGGATGAGGAACTAATGCGATTAAGAAAGCACCTAGACACCCAAGACAAGGTGATCACTGAATTGAAGGAAGGAAGTAAGGGTGCATTTTTGGAATTAGGCTACAAGGAGGGTGAAGGTGCTGATCACCCATTTTTTGAAGCTATAATGGCTTATTCGATACCGCAAAATCAGCCCCAACAAATGTAGAGCCGTATTATGGAGACACTAATCCACAAGAACATGTGGATAGCTTCTTGGTAGCAATGACTTGCCAGGAAGCCAAAGATGCCTACAAGTGCAGGACATTCCCGCTAACTCTGAAGAAGACAGCATTGCAATGGTATTCCAAGATAGAGCCAAACTCGATCGGTTGGTAGAAGGATTTGGCAGCCATGTTTCTTGGACACTTCACAATCAGTAAGGCACAACCGAAGTCTGAACAACACCTTTCCCAGATCAAATAGGAGAAAGGAGAATCTTTGAAGGACTTCCTTATGCGATTCAACAATGAGTATTTGTCAATCAATGACATCAAACAGTTAGTTGCGGTACATTTGCTCATGATGGCACTCAAACCCGAAAAGTTCACCAACCATTTGGTGATGCACAAGATAAAGACCATTGATGAGATCATGAAAAAGGCTAAAGCATATATACACTTGGATGAATACCGAAGGACAGACTAGGAGGATGAGTTTAAAGGAAACTGGAGAGCGCAAATGAAGTGTGATTTGGGTCTAATATATGATGTTTTAGAGCATGAATTAACTCCTCCTTACTAAGGTTTTGGCTTGTTTCTTGAGTAATTTAGGAATTTAGTTAGGTATTTACGAATAATTGGTAGATTAAGGTCCTTGAACGTTTTGATCCGTTTTGGGTTTGATTTCAGGTATTTTGAAGCTTAAGTTGATGATTTGTGCAAAGGAATGAAAATGAGCTTTGAAGACTAAGAGATTGGAGCTATAATGGAGAAAAACCAAGTTCTGAACTGTTGATCACGCCCAGGCGTGTAAGGGACAAATAGCCATGGATCAGAGCCACATCTACGCCCAGGCGCAAGAAGGGGTGCGCCCAGGCGCGCAAGCCACGAGCAAACAGGACTCCAACATCTGATGGTCACGCTTAGGCGCGCGTGCGGCGAACCATTACAGCAATTTGGGCTTTTTGATGGACTTTTAGGTTTTCAGGCTTAGGTTTAGTTTTTCTATTTAAATTAGGTTTTAGGCATAGAATAGAAATTGATATAGAATAGAGAGGCAATTTGAAGCAATTAGGATTAGAGAGAGAGGTTAGAAACATATCATTGAGAGCAAGGACGCAAGGCAAGGATTGAAGATCAACAATGGAGGGATCCTCTTGAAAATTGAAGATCTCTTGGGGTAAATTCATTATTGTCTATGATTATGAGTTCTTCCCTTAATTCTTGTATTTCTTCTCCTATTATGTGTAACAAAACCTCTTGTTAGGAATATAGTGGAATTGTATGGATTCTAAATAGTTTATTAATTTATGTTTTGATGTTTTCCTTTTAAATCAATTTCTTGGTTGTGTGTCAATTACAATTCATGAACTTGATCAATTTATGTTTTGCTTTGGTAGTCTAATCCTTCAATTGGAAGATTAGGGGTTAGATTAGGCCTTTAAACCAAACATTATAATTACCCAAGCGGTAGGGATACTTTTGGGGATTATATGACTTTTATTAATTCCAGTGTTTTAATTAATGATTATTAAACTAAGACTCCCCTAAGGAATAAAGGGGTATAGTTTAATAAGAAACGTAATTGCTATGAGGGATCTAGCTTTTACTACCTCTAGAATGTCATTGATTTAATGGAAAACGGATTTTCATAATTAGTAACTACGGTCCTACAATGAAACCATGTTCCTAACCTTTTCCACATTTGTTTCTCAATATCTTTATTTTCTGTTTTGTCATTTAATTAATTCTACACTCTCAATTCAAATAAACCAAACTCAAGTTTCATGTAGTAATTACGATTTGCCTAGAATTATTAGAAACAATTTGCAATCCCCGAGTGGAACGATAATTTACTTACTCTTTATTACTTGCTGACCCGGTATACTTGCCAATAGTCCAACAAAGTGGTTGAGTTCTAAGAAAATTACGACGAGTTAGTATTCTATGTTTGAACAAATTGTTTTAGGATTGATTTCAAGTTGTTTAAGAAATAAAGGTCACTCAAAATAAATTGTAACCCAATTATTATAAAATGATTTATAAATAAGTGTTCCTCAGAAAAAAATGATCGTGTTCAACCCTTACGAAAAATCCTAAGAGACTCTTGATTTGGGTCTAATATATGATGTTTTTGGGCTTAATTTCACCTTCTTTTGCTATGGTTTTGGCTTGTTTCTCTTGTAAATATAGGTTGTTTTTATTAAGTTTAGGATTTTTATTAGAAGTAGAGTTCTTTGAACATTTTGATCCGTTTTAGGTATGTTTCAGGTACTTTTGGAGCTTAATTGAAGAAAATAATTATGGAGCTGGAAAGAGGGCGAAAAGACCTTGAAAATGGAGCAAGAACGGAGCGAAACGGAGTCAGAAGAGGCATCACATGCCCAGGCGTGCAGACCCACACGCTTAGGCGCGCGTGCCCCGCTAAACCACACTTATCAGACCTGGCGCGCCCAGGCGTGGAGCCTGGTGCGCCCAGGCGCGCGATGCACGATCAGGCCCAATTGGGCCAATTTCAGAGTGTTTTCGAAGGATTCTCTTGGGATTTTGTGTATTATTATTTATATTAGGATTAGAGACTAGGTTAGCAGCTTTGGTAGAAGGGAGATTACACACTTTGGAAGCATTTGAAGGAGGAATCCATTGAAGCTTGAAGATTTCAGATCAGTTTTAGTGGTAATTTAGGAATGAATTCCACTTTTATTGCTTTGTTTCTTCCTTCTATTATGTGTAACTAAAACCCTTGTGTTAGGAACATGGTGGATTTGCATGGATAGTTTATTTTAATTTATGAATTAGTGTTTTTCCAGTTTTAAATCAAGCGTTTGATTGTGTTTTAATTGTTATGCATGAACCTGATCAATTTATGTTTTGGATCTCTAAATCTTAAATTGGAAAATTAGGATTTAGAATAGGCCTTGCAATCAAACGGTATAACTATCCAACTTGTAGGAATACTTTTGGATTCTTATACAACTTTTCATAAATTCACTGTTCTAAATGGTTTAATTTCTTAAGGGATTAAGAGTTATCAAATTGGATAATAAACAGTAATTACACAAGAGGAATCTAGTAATTGCTAATTTAGGAATTTGTTCATGATTTAAAGGAAAAACAATAATTCAGAATTAATAAACGATGCCTGCAATGAAACTAAGTTCCTAACCATTTTTCTTCCACTACAACTTAATTCTTTCTAATTTTCAGTATTTATTTTATTTTTAATTTTAATCCCAAATCAGTTTTTAAAAAGCAATTTTAGTTAATAGATTTGACTTTAAACTACTTTTAGGTGAAAATAGTTGAACAATTTGCAATCCTCGTGGGAACGATAATTTTACTTCTACTATATTACTTGTGTACGATCTAGTATACTTGCTAGAAAGTCCAACAACTCTCGAGCAACAACAACTCGAGTCAATGTCTCAACTACTCAAAATAAGTACACTCTTCACCCGACTGGCCATCGGGTGGACAAGCTAATAGGAAGTGATGACCCGCACAGTGTCACTACTCATGTACAAGAATTTATGGCACCATCCGAGTGGTATAAAGCAACTCGGTCAGCGCAAGAATACCACATTGGTTAAGGTAGAGTTATTCATTTCAAAATAAATATTTTGAGTTATAATTAGAAGCAATCATATTGGGGAGCCTCGGTCAGAAGCTCAATCCTTGTAACCCATATACAAAGCATCACAACCCCGCAAAAGATCTTCTGTGAGCTGTATGTGAAAAGCACAACCTGTTATAGACTGGTACCGTGAACACGAGGATACTAACTCGAAGCTACAAAAACCAAAGCTAGCCGGTCCTCAACAACCAACCTTGGCTTGGGGGGCTACTATTATGGACCAGAGGTTTGCACCCACAGTAAATAGAATACCGGCAATCCGGCAAGGGCCCCTTAGTGGCCCATTCTACATGAAACCGTTATATCGGCAAAGAGGCCTTTATGACCCAATAAGGTATGAAACTGGTATATACCGGCAAAGAGGCCGTAGCGGCCCAATACGGCTTGGAACCGACATACTGGCAAACTGGCCGATAAACCTTAGTGACTAGGGGTGTTCGATTCGGTTCGGTTCGGTTTTGAGACAAAAAATCATTTGATCCAATCATAAAATATACATGCGGTTCGGTTCGATCCGGTTTTAATTTAATTAAACTTTTATATAATTTTTAAAAATTAATTATTTGGTCATAAACATATATTTTTTTGTGACAAGTCATGAACATATATGCATCAAAGCAACTATCTTTGTTGTTGACATTTCTAATTAGCACAAACTGAGATAACATTGTACATATGTGTAGTGTGCGCGTAAGTATTAAGCCTAAACCAGTGTATTTTTGTCTATATATTTATAACTAGCGATCCAATTCGGTCTAAATCGGTTTTTAAAACTAAAACCAAAAACTAATCGGTTTTTCAATAATCAATCCAACATCATCCAAACAAATTCAATTTTTTTGGATCGGTTTTCAGTTTTTCTTTAGATCGGTTTGGATCTGAACACCTCTATTAGTGACCCAGTCCACGTGACACCCGTATACCAGCAAAGAGGCCTTATCAACCTAATACGGCGTGGAACCGATATACTGGTAAGAGGCCCAATATGACCCAATCTTTGCGAAGCTGTCTCAACGGCAAGATGAGTAGCAGCATCCTATGACAGGCTCAGGAGGAGCTATCCATTGAGAAGTCATAATGAGCATTAGCAACTGAAATCGGCCATAAAGACTATCGTTGGTTGGAATCCCGGATTCCTTATCAACCGCTTTACACCCCACTCTTGCCGCCACACCTATAAAGGCAGGTAAGAGACCAAGTTACATCAACTAACCTTCTATACACAAACACACACTACCTCAAATTCTTTTATTTGGTTGACGGAGTACTTTAACTGAGGTTCCGTCACCACCGTCATACATCAACAAGCCGGTTTACCGGTATATGTGGGATAACACTCCACAACAAAGCTAAAAACGCTTTTTATTTATATTTTGTTTAAATAAAGGCCTTATGTTTTTTCTATGACTAAATTAAGGCTAAATTATGTATTTGGTCCCTTACTTTATTTTTTAATTTTAATTTGGCCCCTTACATTTTTCTGGTATCGTATTGGTCCCTCATGTTTCTTTTTGTTATTAAATTGGTCCATATGCCACTGTTCATCATACGTGTCAACGTCATGTTGGTACAAATTTGCAATGTTGGAGAGTATACGTGTGCGAATCTTATTGGTCCACATAGCATGAACAGAGATTCAGTGACCAAATTGATATTGAAAAGAAATGTGAGGGACCAATATGATACCAAAAAAATGTAAAACATCAATTTGAAATTGAAAAATAAGGTAAAGAACCAATTATGTAGCTTAGCCACTAAATTAATTATGCAAACTCACCTCAATTGAATGACTAAAATTAACATAAAGCTTAACCAGAATTTGATTAACAGATAGAGGATGGATTACTGGTTTACCAATAAATTACAGCTGGACCGAGCATGTGTATCCGACATATTGCTGGCAATTTTAGTAAGTTAATCCCACTTGGCTCTTTAGAGGAAAACTAAAAAGAAATCCCATTTGGCTTTGCAATCGGATGGCAAAATCCGGAAGCTAGTTTAATAATAGTGATTCATCAAATAAACTAATAGTTAATCAATCATGTGATTTCCAGCATGTTTGTTTCCTGGTGTTAAAATCAATTCTGACCCTAAAATTACTTTAGAGTAGAGGCAATTATTAATAGCGTTGGCATTCCAGAATTGATTATGGACTAATTCACCGTAAAACCAAACATGCACTTCTTTTGCTTATACTAGGGGTGTAAGTGATCCGGTCCCGGACCACGAGACCGGTCAGATCGGACCGGATCGGACCGAAAAATATAGTCCGGTCTGGTCTCGCGGTCCGGTTCGGTTTGGATATTTCTAAACCGTTCTCATGTGATCCGGTCCACGGTCTCACAAATTTTGAGACCACCAAGACCGGACCGGACCGATAGCTGAAATAAAAAATAAAAAAAATAATAAATAATAAAAATAAAACATACAACCCTCCTCTCTCTCAGCCACTCAATAGAAACCCTATCTTAAAAACTTAAAGTCAAACCCTCTCTCTCAATACACACCCACTCTCTCTCTCAGCAAACACTTTCTCTCTTCCCACAAAACCCTAAGCGCCACCGCCGCCGCCCCTCCGCCCTCCCTCCGCCTTCCGTCCGTACTCCCTCTACGTCCGCTCTCTCTCTCCCTCCGTCTCAAGAGCTCGCCGCCTCTCTCAAGCTCTCTGCCGCTCGACGCTGCCAGATCTCAACCCTCGCTGCTCACCGCTCGCTCCTCGCCGCTCGCCACGCTCCGGTTCTCCCTCACGCTCCAGTTATCAAGCGCCTCAGCCACGCCGTCTGCTCGCCACCACCGTCTTCTTTGCTTCTCCTCAGTTCTCACTTCCAGATCCAGTTCTCACTTCCAGCCCCAAAGCAAAGGCCTGAGGACATTGCTCCACAACCAGAATACTAGTCAAGTAAAGTCCATTAAGACGATTGACCATTTTGACTAGCCTCTCCATTCATCATGTCGGTATGCTCAGCATGACCATTTGATCAAAAGTTGATGGAAATTGTAGAAGAGGTCTATAATCTATACAAATAATCTACATCTTCTTTGCCGTTTGTTCTTAGTTCTAGTGGAAAAAATGAAATAAAATAGGTTTTTTTTTTAGATAATAAAATAGGTTTATTTCTTTTATTTCTATTTTATAAAAGAAATAAAATAGGTTTTTATTTATTTTTTATTATTATGGTCTAAATAGACTGAACCGGACCAAACTGGACCATTCATGAACGGTCCGGTCCAGTCTTTACATATAGATAATGTTCGGACCGGACCACATTAATTTAAACGGTCCGGTCCCTAAAGTCCATAAAAGACCGGACCGGACCGGACCGTTACACCCCTAGCTTATACACTTAGAGAGAGAGAGGGGAGTGATCTGTTTACACAAAGTTAAATTACACCAATTTTTTTTATCACTCATAAGTATTGGCAAAACGGGCGGGCATGGCCCGCGCCCGCACTCGGCACGCAAAAAATGCGGACGGCGCCCACCCGTAAAAATATTTAGGGCCTAATTTTCATGCCCTGCCCGCCCGCACTGCGGGCAGGGTGGCCCGTGTTTAAAAAAATTAATTAATATTCTCTTCTTTGTTTTTAGTACAAATTTTAAAAAAAAAAAAAAAAAGTGCAGGCGGTCCGCCCCGCCTACAAATCCCCCGCAAACCGTGTGCCACTAAGGTGGTTTTTTTTTTAAAAATATACAAGCCCGCAACCCGCCCACGAAAAATAACGGGCGGAGCGGGCGGGCATGATTTAATTTTTTTTTTTTTGGTTAAACCTTGTGCCCGGGGGGGGGGGGGGGAGGCTCGTTTTGCCAATGCTACTTAATGATTTATACAACGTCTATTTCACTAATTCATCGGTTGATTAGTAGCTATACGTCATCTAGATCTTTTGTGTCAAATTTAAGAAAAATTAAAAATCATTGAATTTATATTCATATAGTTCTATTTTCATATACTTTTAACATATATATTTCGTTAATTTTAACGTATATAAATGAAGTACTAAATGATTTAAAATTTTTGTGAAATTTGATATAGACGATTTACAAGATTGACACTATCAATCCAACGATTGATTTGATAAAAATTGACTTGGTGAAGTCATGTACAATGTAAAAATTGGTGTAAATGAATCCCTCCTCATATATATATATATATATATATATATATATATATATATATATCACATATTTATATTAAACAATAATTTTTTTTATTAACACCTATTTTGTTACTGTTTACCCTTTTTTTTTAATAACCTTTATACCCTCAAAAACCACATTCTCTCTTCTGACAATATGTTACTCCTTCTTTGGTGAAAAAAAAAATTTAAAATATAATAACTTCATAATTTTTTTTCAATTAAAATAGGATGGAACATGGAGTAACACACATTAAAGAATAACATATGAGCTTATTTTTTATGGATGTTGAACAATCTTTGTTTTTTGTTTTTTGTTTTTTTTTTTTGCTAAAACAACGATTTTTGTTTATTTTTTTGCCAAAACAACGCTCTTTTGGTCATTTCTTTAGTATAAGAGCATTCACACCCGTGAACCTTATTTTTGTGGTTCTCACGCATTATTTTATTATTTTTCACACTTTCCTAAATTTTTAAGGACAAACAAATATTTTCTTCACACCCATGAACTCACTTTTGTCCTTAATATTTTACAACTTTTTCCCCACATATTACCCTACACTCTTAATATTTTACAATAAATAAAAACTATCGCTCCCTAACTATATTTTTCCTACCGACACTACTCCTCAATTTTTCCTTTTTCTTTGTCCCTAAACAAGGATAAATGCTAATTAGGGACAACAAGAGCTTTCTCCACACCGGTGTCAATAATTATGGATAGTCCATAAATTGGTAAGGACATCCCAGTGTGGATACTCTAAGTTAAGGACCACTTACTGGGACTAATATGATCGTGTTCCTATCTCAAATTTCGCAAATTTCAAATACTAAATTGACAAGTGTATACAAAGTAACAATATGACATATTAGTCTTTAATCTTTATCCTTTGCTAATTGCCAATAGCATAAGTCTACAACTCCACTCTTTTATTTTTTTTTTTCTCGCTATCTAAGTTCTCAGTGCTCAATCTCATTCCCTTTTTCTCGCCTTCTCGGTTCTTAGTTCTCAAGTACTTGATAACTTTGTTTGCACTATTCCTTGTCACAATCTAATTGTGGTTTTCATTATAAGTAAAAAATTAACATTTTTCTCTTCTTTTATGTTGTAAGATAAAAGGTACAGATTTTATAAGAGGAAACGAAACACTAAAAAAGGGGATTAAGATTTAGAGAGTGGCAGCGAACAGATATGTGGAGTGGAGGGGTTGCTTTGAGGTTGAAAGAAGTGGTTGTGAAAGAGCCAACGATGAAACAGAGGAAGACAAACAAGACTAACGATGAACCAGGGGAGCAAGGCAGCAAAAAGAAGACACTCCCTTCCTTAAGTGCCCTTCCACGTCATTTTGTTTGAAGCATTACTGTTTCAGATTTTATTTATAATTTTTAAACTAAATTTTGAAAGCGGCATAAATGCTGAGGCAATAAGTAAAGCTCTGGTTCATTTATCCCAACATAAGCATGGCTAGAACAGGAAAATTTATAGTCAGAACTTTTTGGGCTTTTTAGACCTAGCCCAGCCTAACCCGATCTTAATTTTTGTATACTTTATAACAATTTGTTATTGCATAGAATTGGGTAATACTCTCACCAGCTTGAAATATAAGAAAAAAAACATACTTCGTTTGGTTTAAAATATAAGCAAAATAAACCAATTTTTTTAAATTTTATTTCTTTCTCAATGCAACTTTCCTAAAACATTCTTAGAAAATTGTTATCTTATTAAATTTTTGTTTTATTCTCAACGCAACTTTCCTAAAATATCTCTATTCTTTTATAAATTTTAAAAAACTAAATAGAATCAACTAACCTCCTTAATAAGCACAAAATTAGTTAAAATTGCATATAATTTAAGTCTAAGGAAGTAATAAAATTAAGATGAGATAGAATTTTGTCATTCCATTTATTGTTTTAATGATTAATAATGATATCCTATTCAAGAGAAAATATTATGCTTGACCAAATGAGTGTTAATAAAGGAAAGGCAAAACCATGTTTATACCCTCTCAATTCCAAGTTATTTTCATTTTTTAATATCTTTTAAGTTTTGTTGTTTTATTTGGTCCTAAAAGTAATTTTTTATTTCAAATGGTTCATAAATTCATTTTATCATAATAAAATTTTAAAAAAGTGATAAATAAGCTTGTTGAATCTTTTTTATCTGAACTTTAATGATGCTAAGATTATGAATTTTGGTTAAAAAATGAGTTATGCAAAGAAAAAAAAAACCTTTTTAGGACAAAATTGAAAAAAAAAAAATTAAACGATAAAATTCACAAATGAAAAAAACTTACAAAACTAAAATATGAATTTTACCTCAAAAAATGAGTAGAAATAGCCCACAACATAATTGGAATATAAGCACATTAAACAACTTTAGCCATCTACAAAAATTATAAATTTACCACTCTACAAGAGACTTAGGTAGACCACTGACAACAAAAGAGCAGCTGTATACATTTTCCTTTCTCCAAAATATCAAAACAAATTGTTGACTTGCTGAGTGCAACATCATGTAAATTTAGAATAGTCAAAAGTTCAACTAAAATATTTTAATATCAATACATCATTAGTGAGGGGTATCACTAAACTGGGTTTCGGTTCCTCAAACACGAGAATTCAACCAAAGTAACAGAAGAAACATTTCAGGAAAATTGAATATCAGCAATTGATAGAATTGAGCTACGATATCTTTACACATCAATTACAATGGTATCTGGGCACTATATCATCTACGATCCTAACACAGATTACAGGATCTCAAAACCAAAAAGGAAGAAGGCCCTATAAATCTAACGTTCTAATGTATATACAAAAAGCAACAGAAGCCAAAATTTGTATGTTTCTCCTGCCATTTCGGCAGGAAACAGAACTATCGATGCAAAGACAGATTGTTATCGCACTCTGAGGATCAACTTCGAAGGCAATATGCCATGATGGCCACTTTTGGGCTTAGAATAATTTGAATTATTAATTTCACGGTCAAAGAACAACCTTCATGACCTCGCCAGATTGCATTTGGAAGATGCATTATGATAAATCTGCAAAGAACAAATATCATGTCCCTATGCTTAAAAGTTCTTTCTACTAAAACATAAAACTAAAAAACATCCCGGACTCAAGAAACAGCACAAATGGTACTAAGCACTAGTACCAGCAAAAATAATCAGCTTTGGTCCAATTGAAAAAGGACAGGAAATCAATGATCCCAGACAAAGTTCCTTTTCCCTAGAGTTGGCATAAGTATACACTTGAACCTGTTGGCTATCCATAAACCAGATCTTTTGAGCAGATAATTTAAAAGAACACCGGGATCTTCTTAAAACTGAGTTTCCAGTTACATATAAACAGGCTTAACATCATTAGCCCCAAAGCTTGTGCCACACTGTGGACATTTGCGGTGCCTACTCCCAGCAACTTTCTGGACACATGAGTTGCAGAACAAGTGGAAACATTTTGTAATTACCACCTGACAAAAAAATATAAATATGAATTAGTGTTTTAAGGAAAGAAAAAAAAGGGAGAAAAAAGGAAAATGTTATTTTATCCAAATTTATTTTGAGAACATAATGCCACGTCAACAAAAAAAGCATATGCAGACACTAATACATTATATCTCTTGCAACAAGTCAAATGTTATTTTTTCCAAATTTATTTTGAGAACATATTGCCATGTCAACAAAAAAAGGCATATGCAGACACCAATACATTATATCTCTTTCAAACATATCCAAATTTATTTTCAGAAATGACATCTTTTTTTTAAGAGCAATATAACTCCTGAATCTTAGTTCATTACGTCATTTTTTTATTCCCAGCTATATTTGGAAAGGATAATATCAAGCATTCAGTCAGTCACTTTTTGGGTTAACATAATAGAAAAGGATGTTGGATTATTCCCTATTGGAGTAGAAGTAGTGTTAGAGTATTTGGTTTAGGAGTAGTCTTGGTCACGGTACATCTGGTGTACCTTAGTTACGAACTGCTGACTCAGCAAGTCAGTTATGATTCGGTAGCCAGAGTAGCTACCACCAGTTATCACTCTGTTATTAACCACTTCATGCAACAGCTACACATCAATAAATGAGAATATTTTCAATATGTATTCCTCAGAATTCACTCAGAACTTTTCTCTCAAGTTTCTCTTATTTGTTGCATTCTATTAATCCCACTCAGGCATCAACTTGACCCTGACCACAAGGTGCTTGTAGAGGGCTTTGAACCTATAACTGCAGATGAAGTCCACCACATGGAACTCAGTTTTCCAACTGTCATGTCTCATGGTTGACATTCCTCAACAATTAATTACAAACTACTATTTTCATACTCTTGTTTTTTAAACCCAGCTATTCAGTCAGACCAGAGCATCTTTAAAAATAAACAATACCTGTTTTGTCCTGTCTTCGCAAATAGTGCACTTCACAATTTCCCTGTACTCTTCCAGTTCATGTTGAAGCTTTTCAATTAATGAAGAGCCCTCATTGTGTGCTTTAAGGCGTGAGAATTTTCTCCTAGCAGCCTCCAGCTCCTCCTCTATTCTTTTCTTGGCAAACCTATAAAATAAAAAACAAAAGGTTCTCATCTGTTCAGTACTAAAACATTGAAACAAAATAACGTGTACACATTGCAGACTTAAAACCTTTCTTTTTCATGTTCTACTTGCAGCTCCATACGAGTCACTCGACTATTAGACACTTTAGATTGTACTTGGGCTAATGTATCCCTAGCCTGGTGAGAGGATCTTCTCGCATCCAACAGCCTTCTTTGTGTAAGTTCTAAAGAGACGGAAGTTTGAAGCTTATCGTCTGCAAGTCTGTGGATCTGATCGGAACAATATTTCAACTGCATATCAAGTAACAAAGGTCAAATCAAAATTCATATCTGAAGTGTGACTCAAACCAAGACCCAGCTACCTGGTCTTCAATTCTTGCAGCTTTCATGTCATATAAATTCATGGATACATTTGCTTGCTGAATCTCATGTTCCATTGCTCGCTTCTCCATGACCAACAATTCCAGCTTTTGTCTTGCCTTTACACCCTCTAAAACAAGCTGCACCAAATCAGCATGAAGGTAAGGAAGTCAGTTATGCATTTTGCTTGTTAAAGGCATTTACTAGGCAGAGTGCTTGAGGCATTCCTATGAAGGAACCTAGCTCTGGGGTTACAAGGAGGTTCTCCTTGCAATACTATCCATTTGAGTCCACATCATGATCTCCAACTCAAACTTGAGCAAATCACTCAGCAAACTTGCTTTGTAAACAAGGGTGTTGGAATATTTAGGGTTACTATTTAAAAAATCTTACTCAGGGTTCTCTTGTTCAAGTATTACCACACTAGTAAATTACCAACTAATTATTAGTAAAAGTAAATAGGGGTTAACGTTTGCATTATAAATAAATGTGCGTATCACATCTATCAAACTTCAGAATATCTTGATTATTGATAGCCTTCTTTCTCTCTTTTCTACCTAATCTCAAAGGAAACAAAGAGCTTTCCAGCAATTTAAATCATGTTGGGCCAGCCACTCACTATCTATATTTACTTGCGACAGAAGCTATTTTCCAACTTTTGTTTAAAGCAGGTATTTGGATCTTTAACTGATTGAAAAATTAGAAGCAGAAACGTAGGTAAAAGGCCTTTCTATAAAGGTGAAACAAGGAAAAGCAACTCTCGGGAGAAAGTGTGGCTTTTTGCATCCCTCATTCAGCAAAATGATTAAGTTATGGATAGAAAAAGTGAACAAAAAGGTATCAGCATTTAAAGGGAAAAAACATATAACTTGTACATCAAGCCTCCCTGACAATAATCAACCAATAATAATGGCCGAGTTTCAAATGATGAAAATATATAATGAGGGGCAAAAGAATGACAACACAAATGAAAGATGCAGCAGAAAAACCAAGATAGCACAATTATGACTTAGATCAGTGTTCTGCTGAAGCAAACCAAAAATGCTTACTCATGAATGCTGGTTCTGTAAAACCCGGAAGGGTTTTGTTTATATGAAGATAAAAAACAATAAATAACCTTAATAAATAAATTAAATAAATTACCTTAATATTATAATCATCTCTCTCAGTAATCTGCTGCAGCAGATGTTGGTTTTGAGTTTGCATGTCACCATATGCTTGTCCAATAGTCTGCAGTAATATCATCCCAACTTCAATAGACTACTAATATTAAAATTGTAACAGCTAGAAAAAGTTACAAGCTCAATAATTAGGAAAAAAAATTTGAAATATGCAGCAAAAAAGAATTCCAGGCCGCTGAGATGAGGTATTCACCTCTACTTCAGATAAGTAGGCCTCGTTTTCTTTGATTTTTGATTTCAAGACCTCAGACAGTGTAGACATCTCCCTGAAATGATAGATCATTATGTTTGAAAATAATAGAACGTATAACTAAAGGCAACTGCAAACAGATGAAGGAGTAACAAAGTTTCATGAGAATTCACATACAGCACATATTGAATTTGACCCTACTGACATAAACGCAAAGTTATCAACTTTCCAACTCTAATTAGGTCACAAACCTCAGTAGGTATACAACAGCATAATAAAAGAACTAGATTTATCCTAACATAAAAGTCCATAAGATCTAACAAATGCAATGTCCCAAAAAAAAAAATTAGCGATATAGCGGAAAGCACAGTGGTTGCTATACTGAAGAGAGCACATATATTGAGCATAATTTTCCATACACGTATTAATCATTAATCCTCATCCTCAAAGTTTATAACTTACAAACACAATTACCATTAATGTGAAGCATAACTAACAACAATAAGTTAGAGATAACAAAACCCATAACAGGTTTGCATAGAGAAGGCTTAAAACAGAAGCAAAAATAGAGAGCTAGATGCTGCATGAAACATGTGTGGGATGCTGGGAAGGGAACTTCCCAAAACATAATGCAGAGAGAGCAAAAGAGGGGAAGTCTGCTATTGAAATGGAAATGGGTGCTGCTGAAGTACTGAGATAAAACCGAAACAAGGGTTTGTGCGAGAAAGAAGGTCCGGGTGAAAGAAGCAGTTGTAAAAGGGTAAAAATGGCATTTGCTAAGTTAAAGTGATGATAAACAATAAATCTTACGAGATTATGAGGGGAAAAAAATAAATTTATTGAGTTAAAGATGGCAAAATAGAACTTTGCTGAGTTTAAGAGAAGGTTAAAATTGTAAGAGAAAGTGAGGTAAACAGGCATGTGAAAATGTACCATAATTATACATTTCTACTGGCAAAAAAGATAGGGGCCGCTTGTGAAACAGAAAATGAAGGTTCCCAATACCACATGAAGCTAGCAGCCACAATGGGCCACGAAAGCAACGGCAATGACAAAGCGCACCACAACCACAGCACGTTTTGGGAAGGGAGCACGATGCTCCGCAATGGCACGATGGCTGTTATTGACTGCAGAGATCGAAGAATATACGGAAGAACGGTAAAGAAACTTGGCTTCAACAATTGCAAGCTCATAGTCAAATGCACAGACAAACTGTTAATAGCAACAAAAAAAGAATACAGATCCTCTGCATTTGTGAAAAGAAGTGCAAAAGATGCAGTACAAAATCAAATGATTAAAAATTATTGTATTATATTTATGTTTGTTGAATAAAATTCAAAAATCATAGATCAAGCTTAAGGCAGAAAAAGCACCTACAGTCACGAAAAAAAGTAACATCTATATACCAGTCTCAGTCAAGTTAACCACCTTCACTCTTGATAAACATAATAAAGCGACCAAAAAGTAGAAGCCTACATAAAGCATCCTCAATTGATTCGACACAAAATAGATAATTAAATAATTGAGCCAAACTCCACCCAAGAAGCTAGCTCGTGGGAGAGGGTCTCCCAAATCATTAATTATAAATTGGTCTTCGATCATATGTTCAACTGATAAGAGACTTAACATTTAAAAATAACATGTCTTAAATTGAGCACATGCAAAACAGTGCTTCCCAAAATATACATTAGGTCAAAGCACAGTCTTAATTAGCAACATCAAAATAGTGGCTACCTCTTAGAAGCTTCTAACTTCTGTCTCATGTCCACTATCTCAGCTTCAGCAGCAGCCAGCCTTTGTTGAGATCTGGCCTCAGCTTCATTTGCTGTTTTAACTCGAAGTTCTAACTTGTGCTCATCAAGAGAGGATGTCAAAATTTGTACAACTGCCCAGGCTCTGTATTCTGCTTCCCTTGCTTCCAGGACATCCCTGCAGACACAGACCTCTGTTACTGATGCACGTACTATAACTATATTGCTTGACTTTACTGGACATAGCATGGCAATTACCCCAAACAGACTCAATGGAAGACAATTTCACCATGTTAGTGCTCAACCAAAACACTGACACAGCCAAAGCTTACATGTCAAATTTTTCAAGTTTGAGGGGAGAATTTTATTTAAAAGATGTGAAATAGTATTGGACGTTGTTAGAAACTGAATGTACATGAAAAGAGAGAGAAGAGAGATATCTGAAAATAATTTTGTTATTGAATTAGAATCAGGTAGGTACAAATGAGCACAACACTTCTATAAAATAGAAGTGTTGGCGGGAAGGAAATTAAGGAAACTAACTTAAGTGCTAGCTGACCTGAACTAACACAATACATAAGTCTACACTACTCTATATGGTCTATACACAAATATTCCCCCTTAGAAGATCAGCTAGGGTAGTATTGTATATACTCTAATACTCCCCCTTAGAAACCAAGCTTGAGGTTGATGCTGAAGTAGTGGCACAGGATAGTATCCTAACAGGGGTTGTAATTGACTTGCAACTTGGAATCTGTCAGTCACATTCAGTTTATCCCTGAGAACACTGAACCGAGAGTTGGATAGAGGCTTTGTTAGGATATCAGCAATTTAATGATCCCCTGGTACATGCTCAACAATTTAATGATCCTCTGAACTAACACAATACATTAAGTCTACACTACTCTATATGGTATATACACTAATATTCCCCCTTAGAAGATCAGCTAGGGTAGTATCGTATATACTAGATGTTGTCTATTAATTGAGTGCAAGACTGCAATTTATGTACAGAAAATGTAGTTAGAACCAATGGAATGGAATGTGCCACGAGTAGGAAACGCATACAGTAAAAAACTACAAATAATTGATACAGACTAAAATACCCTCTTAACTCTTAACACTCCCCTCAAGTTGGAGCAGACTAAATATACCTTGATTGTGACCACTTGTTACAAATATAACCAACTCTATTGCCATCAAGTGCCTTAAAAAGATCAACTAAATGTTCTTTGGTTCATGTGACTTGTAGCGGCAGTACAACCCTTGCTGAATCTTTTATCGAATACGACGACAATCAGCAGTGTTGTATTTTTTTCCTCTCACTGAATAATGCATTACAGGCATTATAAATTGTAGCTTAATTGTCACACTCACACCATAGCTTGATAAGTAGAGAACCTTGCCTATCTCGTCACATAAATAATACAATCACAAATCCCCAAGAGTCAGCTCAAGTGGTAGAGCTGCAGGATATAAGCGTTTGCTCGTCCAGGTTCAGACCCCGGGGACTGCGCTTTCTCTCACCTCTCCCTTAAAAAAAGGGGGAAAATATGTTTGCCTATAAAAAAAACAAATAATTACAGCCACAACAGCTCCCAAGTAACTTGTGCCAGAACTCAATACTCTGACTCAGCACTTAATCATGTGACCACATTTTACTTCTTACTTTTTCAAGAAATCAAAATTCCATCAAGGGTATAATAACATAATAACTACTTTCATCCTCCCCATCCACTACTAATTTTTTTCCTTTTGATAACATGACTTGATTAATACTTATCACAATTTCTCACAACCATCCAAAAAGCATATGAAGTCTGTTTCCATGATTCGAGCATTTCTAAACACCGATGTATGATGTTAAAGTCTAGTTAATAACCGAACCTTGAGTCAATGCCAATGGACTCAAATCTATATGCTTCAAGGAACAACTTGTCCTCACGCTCTATCCTTCTCAAGTGTTCAACCTGCATCAAATGCAAAGGAAAAAGATTTTATCAATAAAAAGAAATAACGGAAGAATAGAAAATCAGCTTAAGCTGATCTCAAACACACTTCCCATGTACTGTTATGACTTAGCAAATATTGGTTATTGTCATCAAACTTGACCTTACAAAGGCAGAACTAACATTTTAAGACATATCATAATAAATCAACTTAGCAATCCCTATCAACTATTCAATTAATTGCAATGTCGATGATGCATAGATAAAAATAGCAAGAATTACTCTTAACAATGTTATTTTAATTGCAACTACAAACAAGTTCTAACAATCTCAATCTTATTGCCAGATCCTCCTTCTACTCTGTGCATCTTAGTTTCAGGACTGTATACGTAATTTATTAGGTGAACCAAAGAAGCTAAATATCTGTGGCAGTGTGCAATCTATGCTACAAATTAGTGCAACTGGTTGGAGCAGAACATTTCTGAGGAGGTTGCAATGGAACATAACTTGATTAGGGATAATATTAGGCATGCATGTTGCATCTATTTGGTTATAACGTGTGACCTTTTATGGGGAATATCACTAACGTTGAGGGATTGAGAAGCTTTCCGTTGATTTACTCTCTTTTTTTCTTGGTTTTCTGTTTTGCTCGTTATCTAAGGAGAACTCCATATCCTGCACTCTTCCTAATTTCTCTTCATCGATTTGGAAAAACACTTGAGAACTTTATAACAACTTTTTCACAAGAAATTACTACACCAACTCAAATTTACTACATGGCCTGAAACTTTACACTCCCTCCGGTCCTATCCTAAATGTAAGCCTTCTTTGACTAAAAACACACCCTTTTAGAAAGTCAGTGTTGTTAGTAACATTAGAAATGTAAACATTTGATATACTTTTTCAAAACTACCCCTATAATTATTATTGGGAGTCTAAAAAGAATTAAGTAAATAAAGGTGTTTGTGAAAAAGAAGTCATTAATCCCATTAGAAATAGAAAAGGGGGCTTATATTAAGAAACAAAAAATGTCCAAAAGGGGCTTACATTCAAGACCAGAGAGAGTACAACAGAATTTCAATGAAGACTGATGACAAATAGAAGAGAGGATAAACAAAAGAGACTTGAGGAAGAGAAGTGAGATCTGAATGTACTTAGCAATTATCAAATATTGAAACCCAACTAGTCCTAATAAAACTCAACGACTAAAATTCCCAAATAACCAAGCTCCTAATGAGGTTATTGACCCTATAAACTGTCTATCTACACTCCCTAGCTATGAAGCCCGGATACTTAGCACAATACGGGTACGATACGACACGGATACATGGATATAGGAATATTTTAAAATTTAAGATACAATATGGCCTAAGATATGTTAACATGTATAAACACATAAATACATACATACATACATACATATATATATGCATAAAAATATGCATAAATAATTTCTCTCATATCATACTTGATAGACTGTGTCAAATAGTTTCTTTTATCTGGTGGAAGTGTCAAATAATTTCTTTACTATAGCAAAAAATGGATGAACAGAACTTAAAGAATGAGATAAACACAGTGCAATTGACATCTTTTGGAAATCAAATAGAAGTGACATACCGCGGCAAGCAGCCTATTTATCTCAGCAAGTTGACCAGCAGACCTAACAGATAAAGCGTCACATTCTTTTACCTGTTGTTAACAAATAAAAAATAAATAGATAAAAAACTTCTCAAAACATGTCACTGTATTATGTCAAATAGTACAGTTCACATAAACAAAACACTAACCTTCCTCTCAACAATACTAGCAGTAGACTGCACATCTGCATGCAGAGAATGGATATCTGAAGCTGATTCTTTATACTTACTTAGCTGAGTTTCCATAGATTCCATTTCCTTGGGAAATGAAGAAACCAGGGATTTAAATTCAGAAATAATTTGTTTCCTTCCTGAAGTAAAAACATATGCATCAGCTATAATATATCCAGAAATAAGGTAGCATGCTATATGAAAAAAGGGGGAAACTCTCATAACCTGGTTCTCTTGCTTCCACTTCCAGCTTATTTTCAATCACATTTCTTTCGTCTATCTTTTTCTGTATCTCAGCCCGTAAAACAGCTACTCTAGAATCAGAAACAGCAACAGATCTTTGAAAAATATCTGCTATATCATTTTTAATGTACCATTCCCTCTCCCTCCATGCAAGATTATCCTTCTCAACCTACAAAATAGCCCATCAGAAATGCATCCTTTAAATTAAGATGAGAATCAAGGTGTAAAGTTACTACCAATAACTTACAACCTGCAGTTTCTCGGCCAAGGCCTGATACTCGAGAACTCCGGATTTTGATTTTTCTATCTGATCTCTAACCAAATGGAAAGCACGGGAAGAAGCAATGCAGTTCAAATCCTTTAATGTATTCTGATGAAATCATTCCGAGTCAAAAACTAAAACAGAAAATACATACAATATACATGCATTTGTGAGGGTAGCAGGGTGGGTGTATTGCAGAACAAAAGCATTTATAATCATAGAACACACATAATATTAGACAATTGACAAAGGAGTAGACAAAAAAACACAAAGGAAAACCAACCTGCATATCACACAATTGCTGTAATATTCTTATTCTCTCTTCATGAAGATTTTCCAGTTGTACTAATCGAGATGAAACTTGGCCCTGAAAAAATGCAACAATTACAGTGCGATGTAACTAGGCAGCCAATCCCAGATAGCAGAGTTAAGCAACCGACACAAAAAAGCAAATATTAGGAAAACATAAGTTGATTTATATCATATACAAAGAGCTCAAAAATAGAAAAATACAGACATTTATAATTAATGATCAAAATTTATTGACACTAAATATTAGATACATTGATCAATATTGTTTATAAATCATATGACAAATTAACATTAAGATGAATTATGGTAAATATTATGTTATTCTATAATTATTACTTTAGTTCTATTTTAGTTTTATTTTTTTTTCATAAAATATAGCGAAGCACACTTTTTTGTGAAACATAGTAAAGCGCCTATGGAAGTAACTAAAGCCCATTAAAACTAATGTTATTAAAACCGTACCAGTTATCAAAAACAATGTAATAAGTATTTTCATCTCAGCAATATAACACAAAAAGCTCATTGGTCTAGCAGTGGAGTGTGTGCAGTTGTAAAGATTGGCTAGAAAGTCCCAAGACCGATGCCTAGCAGCTTCAATTTTTCAAAATTACAATTGATTTACAAGAAAAAATTCATCACCAGTTCACCGGTTCACTCCGGTTTAGCCCGGTTCGAGACGGTTCAAAACGGTACGACTGCAGGTCCGAAAAATACATCTACATTACCAGACATGGGCCCGATTCACCAGTATTCCAGTCGAACCGGCCGGTCCGGTTTTAATGACACTGATTAAAACAGCTGACAAAAAAAAAAGCCCATTAAAACCCTTGAGACGGCGAAACAGTGGTATTTCCTTATGGTTACACGGGTCATCGAACACAGAAGCTATGAGGAGTGTCAGCCCTAAAACACAGAAGCGGCCGCTACAGCCAGGATTTGGACATGATTGACTACTTAGCTATGTGAGAGGAATTATAAAACAGAACCAAAGAATCTAACAATACCGAAAGCTCCTTTAGATTAGATTCCATATCATGCAAATCCTTTTGCTTGTCTCTGGCCTTATCGCTAGCAACCTGCGTACTTCCAACACTTAGGACTGGGAGAACCACCCCTTTTGCGGCCTCTCTCTCTTCCTTAAGAGTTGCAAGTCTGTGATTGCTTTCCTCTAATTCTGCAACAGTGCTTTCCAGCTCACCTAAAAAAACAATGACAGCAAAACAAATAAAGTCCATATTGCATGCGAACCTTCAACAAATAATAAATCAAATCTAGCACTCTTTTATTTCTCAGTACTTTGAAGGGAAACCAATGTTAGATATAGAGTAAATATGTAAACCATCCTAAGCAACTAAATCAGATCCATGTCCTAAACTGCTACAAAAAAAGGGGAAAAACATGTATAAAAAATAGAGTTTAAAGACGAAATTGACAAAGAACAGAAAAGTAGATAAATATAACTACAAATGACTGGACAGTAGACAAGATACAAAAGCAATTTATTACATGAATATAAAATTCAAAACTAAATTGAACCTTCCACAGCAGAGAGTTCAAAACAGCTTAAACCTATAGAGAATAGAATGATTAAAAAAATATACAAGTCATGTTTTGCATATTCATGCCAACATTTATGTTAAACTGTACCCAAACGGTGATCCAAACTAACTTATGCATCAACAATCATGAGTCATATGGAACTCTTTTTCCAAGAGAGCCATTCAAGTTTAATACTCCCTCCGTCCCATAAGTTATATTAATTTAGCAATTTTTTTTGTCTCATAAGTTATGTTCTTTTAGAATCCAATACTCATTTATACTTCTTTTTCCAAGCATACCCTTATTTATTACATTATCTTTTTCACCACCATTTCTTCATCTCTCTTCAACATAATCTTCATACATTTATTATTACTCTCTTTCCTATTATTAAATGGGGGTAATTTAGTAAAAATATACCAAATTCTTACATCATTCACTCATTTCTTAATCTATGTGCAATGGCCTAAAAGAACTTAACTTATGGGACGGAGGGAGTAGCATCAAAATATATCTAATTTTATAGTTTTAAAATATTTCCTCAATTTCTAAGCCACGTACTAATTTCTTTTTTTTTCTTTTTTTTTTTTGCATATATCTGGCATTAATTTTTTTCCTCAGTTTGATTTATTTCCAAGTTCCCCAAATACTAATCTTTCAAATATCAGTACTTAGGTAATTTACTAATTCTTCTTCAATTCCTTCCCTATGACACGATTTCCTTTTAGCGGTCTCCCTTTTCCTCAATTCTTCCTTTTACTATTATTTTTAGGAAACACGGGTGTGATACATTACGGATACGAGGATACAGAAAATTTAAAAATACAATGCGACTATGAAACAAGATATAAAATTAGTATAAGGGCAACATAGAAAAATACAAATCTTAAATTACAAGGGAGCTATAATGTTTTAAAAGAAAGCATGAATCATTTCAAACATATAAAATGCTTTAAATAATTATTGTGGCATTTCCATCTATGGCAATGTTAAAATTAAAAAAGTAAATGTATAAGTTGTACAATAAAGTAGGGAATGTCCAAAAGTTTCCATGAAGTATTTGACATAGACATTATGACTATTTTAAAGTGCCAGTGCTTCATGGCTTTTCCTCCCTCCTTAACCTAGGCCAACATACCAACTCAACAGACATCCCAAACCTTGCAATTGTCAAAAAAAAAAAAAAAGAATAATGAGCAGGTCTATTCCTACCTATGTTCAAAAGAATGTCAAGAACCAACTCTCCCAAAAGCTTTAGTTGTTAGGTAAAGGCACAGGAACGAGTTTTTATTGTATCTTAAACACGGCAACATGCCCCCTCATGCAAGTGCTTTAGGCTTGAAGCACAGGGCAATAGAAAGGCCCATTTCTACCATGTGCTGGAATTCAACTTTTTATTCAGAATAATAGAGGCGGCATGAATCGAACACTGGACCACTTTACAAGCTCCAATAGCATGTCATGAACCAACTTTTCGAAAAGGTTTCCCTACTAGGTACAACGCACATGAATGGTTTCATTACATCTCTAATAAATTTCCTATGTTCGGCATGGAGAAGAAACAGATTCATGGTTCCATTCAAATCTAAATTCATGATTCTTTCTTGGAGGGGTGACACTACTATACTAGTTTCAATTCTGTGTAGTTTCCTAATTTATCTCCGTTTACTTATATTTACAAATTCATCCATTCATAATTGCAAGTGCAGAATGCAGAAGCAGAATACAAATAAACTGTTAAAGTGTGAATCCATTCACAAAAACTAAACACTAGAATTGGCTAACCCACCCTACTCCCTTCTGATTCAAATCCAATGCACAAGATATCTGCATCCCTTGGAATAGACAGAAAAATGAAAATCCAAGTATTATCATGGGTAGTCAATCCCAGATAGCGGAGCATAGCAGCCGACCCCAAAAATGCTGTAGATGGATAGCAAATAAAGGGATGGCTTGCTACAGCTTAAGGAAAAATAATATAAATAATTTTATAAGGCTCAAAAATACTAAACTAAACCAAATTAAAGACATTGTTGAAGCAAGGTTGAGATGAGTGGCTATGTAGAAGAGAGGAAGTAGAGTAAGGTGGGTGTGGGTGGAAATTGTCGGAAAACATCGCAGGGTTGGGCGCTAGTAGAAGAAGCAGAGTAAGGTGGGTCATTTTCAAGGTGTTTCAGAAGCTGCAGAAGAAGAAGGGTTCAGCGCAAAATTGACACAACGGTCGCACAATCTGGTACAACGGTGTTCCAGTCATGGTTAGTCTCTGATATCCACGTAGAGGTAGATGGTGGGGCTACCTGTGGTGGTTGTCGCCAAGGTTGTCAAACTCGCGAGTTTACGTAAACTCGTGAGGCCGAGGTAAACTTGACTCGTAAACTCGTACTCCCTATTTTAAAATTAACATGTAATAACTTTCATAGTTTTCATTTCACTTATAATTTTTACTATAAAAATGAAGCATAAATATTTAAATGCTGCTATAGCCTATAGCATATAAGTAACCAACACATATTAGCAAAATCAACAACCAACATTCTTTCAAAGTATCGCAAATTCTACATGTCATGGTACAAATACCAAAATTAAATAAACAAGAACCAAGAAATAAAATCATAAAACTAAAATAGAAGTGCAACAATCATAAATCTTAAATCTGTCCTGTTCAAACTAAAATATCCTCTAATCCTCTTCATTTTGTTAAATAAAAATGGAAGAATTCTATTTGTGCAATTGTTTTTTCATACGATTTAAACACCATTCTATAACTAAATAGCAAAATTATGTGCCTATGTGGTATAATAACTAAATCTAAAGCTTCTATCACATACTCACAGTGCCTATCCAGAAGAAAAAAACAAAACAGCAGTGCCTTTATTTTTTTTAAAATAAAAAAAAAAAAAAAAAAAATTTGTCACAGCAGTGCTGTGCCTATATATATATTTAAAAAAAAAAAACAAAACAAAAAAAAAACTGTTACGGTCACATAATGTAACAGTGCCGATACAGAGCAAGGCAACAAGTCAACAACTACAAGCCAAATAGCCAATACAGAGCAAGGCAAACAACTACAAGCCAACAACAACAAATAGGAGTATAGGATGCAAAGTTGCAAACAACAATTACAGCAACATACGCAGCTTGAGATGGAGAGACCGAGAGATCAGAGATGGATTGAGGGCGACTGGGAGAGGACAAATTCAAAGCCAAATGAGAAATTGAAAGTCGAATGGAGAGAAGGACATGAGAGATTGAGCTCGAGATGGAGGAATTGATCTCCTAGGGTTCTATTCTTGAGCAATTCGAGCCTCAACATGAGGTCCCTGCCGTGCAGCATCAAAGAGAAGAGTAGAAGGCCTTCTTTTCGGGTTGGGCTTCAATTATTGGGCCATTTTGGCTAACTCGCATGGGAGGCGAGTTAACTCGCGAGTTTATCCGAGTTCAGCCGAGTTTACCCAGAACTGAGTTTGTAAGCGAGTTAACTCGATTCCATGATGTACGAGTTTACGAGTTAACTCACGAGTTTGACAACCTTGGTTGTCGCATTCTATGTTGGTGCCATTTAATGGTGTGAAGAAAAGGAGCAAGTCTATTACAGATTTTTGATATTTCGAACTTTGAATAGTTGGTTAGATATGGGATTTTCATATTTCTACCTATTTTTTCTATTCCCTAACAAGTTTAAGGTGTTTATTGGATTTTGGTTCTTCTAATTCGAGCCCATGAACTGAACCGAGCAGTTTGTCTACTTGAGTTGAACTAAGTTTGAGCTAAAAAATAGTTCAAATCGAACTCATGTCAAGCTTCAAGTTGAACAATTCTTATTGAGTCGAACAACTTGGTACAAATTGAACCAACTCTGGCAGTGCACACAGTCTTTTTGATCCTCTGTTGCAATTGGTTGGGATGTAAAGCTTGCATCTTTAAGGGTCACATTGCCCCAAATCATCTTTAGGGATTGTTTTGCCACTCAAAGCTTTTCAGGGAGTTACTGATTCCATTGTGAAGAGAAAGAGAGGCTGGCAAGTTTGCTGTATGATTAAGAATGAAGGTTTTTCATTTTTTGTTATGTTGTTAGTTTATTCTACTTTAAATGATATGTTATCATCCCCCTGGACATATTTTTCTTCCTTCATCTCAAATTAAATTTCTACAGTCAAAAAGAAAAGTAATAATTTACCAACTCCCACTATGTTAATGGCTCAATGCATTTGGAAGACTATATGCCGAGCTTTAGTGAATTCCTATTTCTTTATCAGTAAACTGGATTTTTATTTCTTAAATTTAGCTGATTTGATGCAAAAGTATACAAATTGGCCCCGAAAACATTCATCCACAAACCACAAGCAAGAAACAACCATGCTTTTCAGTTTTTTCCAATGTTTTGAAAATTGGACCGGTTATTGAACCGGTCAAGGTACTGGTTCAAGGTTCAGTGGTTGGACCGTGATCGAACCATGGTTTAACCGGTCTTAACGTACGCGTGTGTGTATATATATATATATAACAATATAATAACATAATAAGAAAATATTATTACTTATTAATTAACAAGTACTATGCAATATACAATGTTCATTCAAGAAGAAAATAAATCAAATATACAATGCTAGTAAATTAAAGAGATAAAATATTAATAAGTAATACTAGTAACTAATAAGAAAATATTAATAGGTAATACACTAGTATTAATCCTTTTGCCAAGCTGTTTCAATCACTCAGGAATTTAGGATTTAGTATTTTTTTTAAATATAAAAACAGCCCAGTAAACCACTGGGCCAAACAGCCCAGTTTTTTTTATTTTAATGGCCAAAATGCAAACCGGTGAACCACCGGTTTTTACCGGTTCAATTCCGGTTTTTCTTAGGACGGTTCTTGGCTTCTTCCGGACCGGTACCTCCACCGGTTTTCACAACCATGGTTTTTTCAACCAAGGTAGTTAATGCGTATAGTCAAGCTTGGCATGGGAAGGGGGGTAGGATCCTACAAGCGGTGAAGCGTAACAGGAAATGCAGCTTCAACCAAAATGCAAAATTAAATTTTAATTAAAATACATACATACATACATATATTAGATGTAAAAAATTAGCAAATCACAAAGGTTTTATGGAAGAGCAGGTTTGAGCAATTTTTAGGACATAATGAGAGTTGGTCAAAGGTTTTATGGAAGATAGCAGGTGAGGAAAAAACAGAGCATGGTTGGCAGTGGAGGAAAATTGGGACTGCTGATGGGTGGGAGGCAATATTAAAATATATAGCAGGTAAAAATTAGGGTTTTTATTTTAACTGGGCAGGTAATTTTAGCTTTTGGGGGGGGGGAGGGGGGGGGTGTAAAAATTAAGGTTAAAGTAAAAAAAATAAAAATAAAACTAGGGTTAATAAATTCTGGGCCGGAAAAAGAATTTGGGCCGCAACCGGGTCCCAAACTGGGTCAAAACCCGGAAACAGCTTCTTCCTCCCAGCGCGAAATCGCGCTGCGCTTTCCTGACCCAGCGCTTCGGAGTGGCACTTCACTGCGCTCCGGCGTATCCATGCTTTTTCGGCTGTGCTAACTCGGTTTCCTTGGCAAAAAGCTTTGAAGTGGACAAGTCAATGCGTGTTTGACTACGTTGTTTTCCACATCCTAATTAACGAAAAACAAATTAAGGGCAAATACCCTCCCCATTATATTTTAGTCAACAAACATTTAATGCAATACTGTAACTCTCTCCACTCAACATTCTCATAAAATTAATACTTGATGCAAATATGTGGCATAATAATAAAGGGCAAATATGGAAAAAGAGCTTTAATCATTAACAAAATTTAATACTATTAACCATTTTAATTAACTTCCTTAGTCCACGTGCAGAACCACCCCAAGAGCTTATATTTAAGAACAGAGGGAGTAAATAGGATCAACTTATTTAATTGGTATTTGTACCATCCTCGAGACTTATCCTGAGCTTATATTTAAGAACAGAGGGAGTAAATAGGATCAACTTATTTAATTGGTATTTGTACCATCCTCGAGACTTATCCTGTAACTATATTTGGGATAACTAAAATGTAGAACTCTTTTCTTCAAATAATCTCTTCATCTAGGTAGTCAATAGCAGCATGTAGCGACGCTATTGAGGAATGGCGAAGCGGAGCGGCGGCAGCTGTGACGGAAAACGGAGTCCAGCCGCACTTTCCCGTTGTGGCTGTGGCGATCGCATTTCTGCGCGAATCGCTGGCGGGTTGCGGGCAAGTCACGGGTCTTGGCCATGCGACAGGGATAACCTAGAATAGAGATGGGATTTTTAAAAAATGAACCCCATTTTAATGCCCTTTTTAAATTATAAACCCCATATCAGTGCTGAAATAGTGAAACGTCAAAACTCAAGCCTATGGAATCATTGAATCCTTATTCACTCACGACGTCACATACAGAGCAGAGCATAAAGCCATGCCATACAGAGTTACTTAGTCATTGAACACTGATCATTTCATTCTTCTTCGGTTCTTTCTCTTTCGTTTCTTCTTCTCCATACAAAGAGTCACTCACTTTCTTCTTCTTCTTCATACAGTCGTTTTCTTTCTTCTCTTATATTTCCTCTTTATCATATTCCAAAAAAAATCAGTCATGGCTTCAAACTCTCAACCATCATCAGTCATGATTGATTGTTGCCCTTCTTTTTGCTTGAATTTGAATTTTGAAATATTACAACTATTTTAATTTTGGGTATTTTATTTTTCAGCATATATATGTATTTGTGTAGCATAAAATTTTTATTTTTCAGCATTATATATATGTCTCAATAGCGGCCATCCCGCTACCTGCTATCCCATTTTAGGGGGTGGCCGCTCCGTGACACTATTTGGGATTGACTACCTAGCTCTCCATAATCACCTTTCTCTATCATGTTGTCTTTCCAGCAGCCTTTAGGAATCCAACCCGCAGCTTTCCACTGCCATCTACACCATATGCTACCATTTTCTGACCAGTGACCTCAGCTTATGAGTCGACATTCCCTTTCCAGCCAGCCAACCAGACAAACCTGAAGCATCCCTCTGATGAGCCCTCATGAAGCATCCCTCTGATGACCCCTCATGAGCCCTCATGTGTCCCTTCTTTTACCAGCACATCAGCTAGTTTCGTGCGACCAATGGTGGCCAGAGATGGTGGCTAATATTGGTCGCACGAAACTCACCTTGACCATCTCCACCCTAATCTGCCCTAACCTAGTCCAAACAGTGCCCTTTTGGTCCATCTTTGAAACCATAGCAGCCGCCTTCAAAACAGCCTATGTCTATTTGATTTGTATTTTCTTGTGCCTGCATCAGACTGCTCTTTGATACAAATCTCTGACATGCACTGTCATTTCCAGCATGAAAAGATTGGCTCCATTCAGCCTGAAAGATTGGTTCTGCCCCTAATGCAGTTTGGTTACATTCAAGATGCAGTTTGCCTAGTGTGCCCTTATAACGTTCCCCTTCACTTGTGCTTCTCCACAATTAGAATTCTTATTTTTTTTAATTTATATTACTTTTTTATGCATTCAATTGAAACAGTCTAAACTCTAAAGCTTGAAAATATTACGAGCTGTTTCCTATTCATTATTTCATCATTTGTTTACTTATTCAATTAGGACTAGGATTCAAACTATTAGTATAAATAAGACTTAGGTTTGTCTTTTGTATTATATCAGTTACAGGATGTCTTTCAATAATATACTCATTTTTTCCTTATTCCTTAACACTAAACCTAATTTTTTTCAACAGTTATTAGAGTATTAGAACTAAGCATGTATTTTGCTTGTATTATATTTTGTATTGTTGGTTAGTTTAGTTAGGGTATTAGTTATCCAGCTGTAGCCAGCTGGCGTGTGGTTACTTGACAGCTGTCAAGTAAGCCACACTAGTCTATTCTTCTTCTATAAATAGATGTAATAGCACTCAATGTATTTTACCCTTTCATTTTACCAAATTCAGAAATAACTGAAATAACAGAATTCTCTCTCTCTCTCTTCTCTCTCATTCTCTAGCTTAGTTTCTCTCTCTTACAACAGTAAAAACGGAACTTAAAGATTTCACGGTATATTCTTCAATGAGTAAAGTTAAAAAGGACTGAAAAACAGTAGAAAATTTTACCTTTTAACCTTTTAAGGTCAGCTTTATTTTTGGCATCAAGATCTCTATGACATAGGAACTCACTTGCTAAAGACTTGTGCTTTAAGTGAAGTTCACTGAATGTCAATCTTAAGTTTTTAACATCCTCGAGACAATTGGATGAATTCTGCCTGCATGAAACTACAAAGAAGGAGTGTAACCAAGATAGCTGAAAGACCACGCTGAAAGAATAAACCGAACTAATAACGAAGGTATGCAGTAGGTACTCATCTTACCAGCTGCTGGAAGCTTTTTCAGTACTGCAGTATGCAATCCATCCTTCAGACACCAAATTTTATTAATAGCTGTCATTGTGTTTGTTAAAATGCTTTTAACTTTTTCAGTTGTGTTTTTTCTATTCTCTTCCAACTGGGTAGCAAAGTTATATGTAGAGGAGGTTTCCGTTGCACCAGTTTGCAGAAGTCGGTTAAGAAAAACGTCCTGTACAGTCGATGGACTACCATCTGGGAAACAAATCAAAGGATCCTCATTAGCTAATAGTAATAAACTCCTCATCATATAGATCTTCAAGAAAGCTTAACGTGAATAGACGTAACCCCCTAAACATGGATTGGTACATGGGAAACTGTATTAAAAAAAATAGACGTCATTGGGTTAAGTGCAAATTACATTTAAACCAGAAGCAGGAATCTTCCAAACATCATTCCATGACCTTAGCTTCAAACAAATATTCTGAACAGATTAACAATACAAATATCCAAGACCATATGCTAGATATATAAGTATTTTAATACAATTATACTATGTTTGGATTGCCTATCAAAAAAAAAAACTATGTTAGGAATTCAGGTGTTTGCAATTATCATTTATTTAATCCAAAAATGGTTTAAAAGAAGAGAAATAAGATTCTCCTTTCTGTAATACAATAATTCTCTTTCCTTTAATTGCATCCACAAAACCCCAAGAAAGTTGACCTTCAGCTTGACAGGCTGCTTCATTTATAAAATATTCTTCTTTCTGGAATACAATAATTCTCTTTCCTTTAATTGCATCCACATAACCCCAAGAAAGTTGATCTTCCCGGCTTGACAGGCAGATTCATTTATAAAATGCCAACAATAGAATGCAAGACCATATGATTACCAAGTTACTAACACTGAATAATGTAAAAGTTTATCTACAACACCACCTCACCATAAAGGGAATAAATGAGCTAACCGCTTGATATGGGGATATCAAAGTTTCCACATCAATATTTAAATGAATGCAGGATTCTAACCTCATACAATCACATTGCCACTCATATATGAAAACAAACTAGTAAGTCGGGCTATGAGTATATTCAAGGGTTAGCGAGAAAAACGAAAAAAGATCCTTTAATTTTGGTAGCAACTTAAATAAGTTGGAAAATATTCTTAATGGAAAACACTTGAAACTAATGCACCTGAGAACCAATTCCCAGTATTTGGAATGAATATAAGTTAGTGACAAGCACCTTGAATTTTTTATGAGTCAAACAAATTCAAAATCATTACCAGGAATATTAAATATTAACCAAAGATTCTTTACAAAAATACCCACATTAAAAAAAAAAAAAAAAAAAAACATTCCTGGAAATATGATATTCAGGAATAACTTTCCACAACTTGAAACTGATACAAACTTGGTTGAATGTGTTTTGGGCCACTACATGCGAAGGAAACAGACGATACATGGTTATTATTTTGTAAAGGAACAATACATTATATCACATTACATCCATATATAAACTAGGGGTGCCAAAATTATCTATGGACCATACGTCCATCCAATCCATCCATTCATAACAGAATGTTAAATGGATTGCATTAGATTTGAGTCATGTTTACTAATGCCAATAAAATGTTAAATCCATTGGATCCATAAAAAAAGTTTAATGGATTATTTTGGTCCATCAAAATTTTCAAATGGGTTATTTTAAATCCATTGATTTGGACAGGGCAATGGACGAAAGTCAGGGTCGACGCAGGTGCCGAGGTCAGGGTCAACAATGTGGCAGTCAGGGGTCAATGAGGGGGGCAGGATCGAGATTGGCACGGGACCGAAGTAAGGGTCAACGCAGGGCAGAAGTGTTTACTGAGTATGAAATATAACTTAGATGGATAAAAGACAATTCTCAGTCTGAGATTAGAACAAAAGCCTAAAGAAGCTACATGCGACATAATGCTTGCCCACAGGCTCGGCCATTTTGATTTGGCTAACCTAATATGACGACGTCTCCAACTTAGCCTTCATTGCTCTAACCACTTAAGTTTTGGGCTCTTAAGAAGAAAAACCCCTCTCTAGGAAATTCCACGATATTGGTTTAATTGGATGGATTGATATACATGCATAAAAAATGCTTAAGGGATGGATTGGATTGGTCTTTATTCAATGTGTCATGGATGGATTGGATTTATCCAATAGTTTTGAAATAGATCTAAATGGATCCACAGTTTTATCTTATCCAATAGTGGCCAAAGGGTGAGCCTTTGCACAACGGTAAGTTTGTTGCATAGTGGCCAAGAGCAATGTTGTCAAAAACTAGATCTTAAACAAGCTCGAGGGAGGGAAAAAATCGTAAATCGTGGAATCGTAACACGGATCGTAAGATCCTACCAAGAACATAAACATATACTTAAAACACTAGCAGCAGCACTGCTACCCACACCTCCATTAGAAGGACCCGACCAGGAGCATTAGCACCAGTTGAAGACATCTTTCACTTTAGCAAATAGGAAGGAAATAGAGATTAAAAGAAGAAAACGAAAAAAAAATGAAACAAGGAGGCTGTGATGAAGGAAAGAAGTGGAGTGATGAAGGAAAGGAAAAAGAAAGAAGTCGATTCTGTCCATTGCATAAATCATGTAAAATCACTTCTTTTCAAAATCTTTTCGAAAAAAATTTTGATCATAAGCTATTTTGAAAAGATAATAAACTAATCAAAACATGCACTTACTTCCATATAATATAACAAAGAATGACTTGATAAATGTTCGACAGTTAGAAATCAATATCCCAACTGACAACTATGAATTTAAGTTTTGAGAAAGAAGATATTCTGGCCCAGAGGTCAATGGAACAATAAAATATATTGTGTCAATATGTGCAATTTTCAGAATTAAATCTGCTAGTCTTGCAACAAGAAAACACGAAATACCATATGAGCAAATGATCCTCACCTCCAATGATTGATGAAAATTTTGAATCCCACTGGCTGCTAGACTCTTTCGTGCGTTCAGAAGACAACTCCAAATCATTAACCAGCTATGTGCAGAAGATGACAGTACCCAATATGTGATAGTGACATAAATCATTAAACAAACTAAAGCAACCACATAATATTAATGTGCTTATAAATCATTAACATTGAGGGAACCAAATTACCTGCTCCCAAGACTTCTTGACCACTGCTAGAGTGGAATCATATGGCTGTTGCTTCATCTTCAGTTGAGAAAAGTTATTCTCAAGAGCTGTATATTCTAACTTTTGAGTTTCTAATTTCTGTGTAAGCTTTTGATTTTGATATTGAAGTACAGCAATATCAAGCTGCAACATAAGAATAGAACGTCTAAATTTAAATGACAACAGTGAAATGCTTATCAGCTGAGTTCTTCCTATGAGGTAGATCAGTAAATGAAATCTATGTGATGTAATAGATACATACACAATCAATATCACCATTCAAATAAAGTCCAAAAAGGTAATAATATCTTTCGGTATTTGGAACATTGTGGATATTACAGGCAAGCATTGAATTGCGAAGAAATGAAAGTAAATCAGCAATTGCATGCATAGATATCACATAACTTTCTCTTCTCAATAACTCAGCCATGTGCATTGCTGATAATCAAGCAATCAAATGAGTCGAGGTAAGTTAAACAGTTTGCGATGTTTAGACCAGTATAAGGTTATTTTAAAGAAAAAGAAATTCATTAAAAAGAGAACTACAAGGTTGGAGGAAAAAAAATCCTCATCCTAAAAAACTTAACATAAACATAAATACAGGAACTACCAAGAAGCTCCAAAAATACAAAGCACAATGGAGCTCAAAGAAACACTTGGGGGCATAGAGATAGCGTCATGAAACAAGGCATGTCAATCTCTTTGCAGATATATCAAAGAAACACCTACAAGGAAACCATGTGCTGAAACACCACAAGCAAACATATAAAATGACCCTATCCCAAATGTTATCTACAGATGAAGAAGTTCCCCTGAATATTCTGGCCAATATAAGTACCAACTCCCAAATGAATAGTAACAGATCAAAAGTCACTCTAAGTGCAATGTCATTTTCATCGTCAACCAAAGTTAGAAAAGGAATCGATGGAAACAAAAGGAAGACAATTGTAAAACATATATTTTATAGCCTAAGTAACCCAAAGCCAAAAGGAGTACATTGCACCTGAATATGGCAATACATTAGCAGATGTTTAAAGCATGGTTATATTATAATTCAAAGTACAACAATCATGCATATTAAAAGTTAAAGAAGCAATGTATGCAGTTAAACTATTAGTGCCCTAACATCAAACACCATCCATTATACAAACGACACAAAACAGTAACAGAAACCTATTAATATTTTTTTGAAAAGATAGAAACCTATTAATATAGATCAACCAAGCAAAACTGAAAAGGGTGTTTGCTTTTTGGTAAATTTACAATCAGGTCTACATCAACAGCAACAACAACAAAAACAACAAAGTCCTACCCCACTAGGAGGGATCAGCAACATGGATCAATAAACAACACTCATCTCTATGAAATCAGGTCCAGACCAATACAAAATAAGCCTTTAATTTCGGTGCAAAGATAACTACCAGTATATATAATTTTGATTTTTGACCAAAACATAAAAGTAATCCATACCAATTTTCAATATAAATTTGGAGAAAAATCAATTCATCAAATTACTAAGAAACAACTATCTCGTTAAAGCAACAAAAAATGAGCAAAACAAACATGGAAAAACAGAACTAATTTGCAATGGACACAGCTTTACATCCCATATGAATAATATAACATGTTACTCACATAATTTCTAGTTTCCAATCAGCCTACCCACTAAAATTCAAGCAAATGGACACAACTTATACATCATATATAAGTAGTAATAGGTAATACAATAATATTAGACCGAGAATGCTAACAAGTGCTCTCAGGACATTTTTTAAGAATCCAAAAAGTATCAATTTTGCATCAGAAAGTATTGTGTTTAAATTAAACCCTTGAAAATCTTAAAATTATGACTTTCAACACAAAGCCTCTATTTCTCGAATCCTTAAACAATATCCTTGTGGCACTGGTTGACAAGACTCATTTTCAAAACACGATAACATATAGTTTATCATCATCATCATCATCCTGCATAATAATTGATAAACCTATGCCCTAGCCACGAAAAATCCGAGCAACAAACAAAATCTCGAGGGTTAAAGTACAAGTAACACAACAAAAACAACAAACCGATATAGAGCTTCATATAAGAAACAAACAAAATAGAATAAAGCAAAATAAAGAATGGCAAAATTAAACATGCAATTTAGCTAGCAACCTTTTTGTCCTGAGAGATGGGCAAGAAGGGAAGCTTCTTAGCATTAGGAGCTGCAGCAGTAGGTGACAAGGAACTAAAGTGACGTCGTTTTCTGTCTGACTCACCCATCATACTCCCCATTGAAGAACAAAAACAACCACAAACCCTAGAAAACCACTCCCTCACATCACACGCCACACACGCCGCAACAGAACAATCAAAGACCTTCTCAAAGTGCAACAGTTTAATAGCCAAAACCAATCACAAGCTTCAATTATCTCAAAACCCTAATTCTAATAACACCACACTGTGGAAAATATAAATTTAAAAAAAAAAAAAAAGCAATATAAAAAGATTCTTTATCTGAAACCCTTGGTGCGAGAAAGAGAAACTAAGGTTTCAATTTCAGCGTATTGCTTCGTTTCTCTCTCATTCTCTCACTATCTCTATGATGAAGGACCATTTTTCTTTTTTCTTTTTTTTTTTTGTTTGTTTTCTTTTTCTCTCTCTCTCTCGGTGGAAGAGGAAGAAGGAGTGAAGAGAGAGAAAATAAAATGTGTTGAGGTATTTGTATTAAGCCTTTTTTTTTTATTTTTTTATGCGGATATATGGTTAAGGCGTAAATTCGGGGAATGATTGAGGATATTGTCGTCATTCGTGTTGCACGAGTGAATTGCGTGTGTTCATGAACCGGGGTTGGGGACTTCGGGACAGTGATTCACATATTTGAGAGGAAGAATGACAATTGAATTCGTGGAAAATATTTAATTTAATGTCTAAATTATTCAATTTGGTTATGTTAGCTTGTTTTTCAATTTTAAATTGGTTTTTCACTTTTTTTAAGTTTTTATTGGTTTCATATGTTTCTTTTTACTATCAATTTGAGAATCACTGTTCATCCTACGTGTCAATATCATATTGGTTCACGTATATATTATTGAAGAGAGAAAGTGACATGTGTTCATAACATATTGGTCCATATAAAATGAACAGTGATTCTGGGACCAAATTGACGGCAAAAAAAACATAATTAACCAATATGAAACCAAAAAAACATAAGGGATCAATTTGAAATTGAAAAATAAGGTAAGGAATTAGATGAGTAGTCTAGGCTATTTTTTTTTTTTTTTTGTCCATGACCGGAGTGTCCACCGCCGACCGCAATGACTAATCTCCTCGCTGGCTTGTAGGCACCTCTAAAGGGAGTTAGGCTAATTTAATCTAATATAAATGTTGAAAGGTATTGGGAACAATTTATTTATGAATTTTAACTTATTCAGAAGGAATTTGGTTATAAGGTTTTACTAGATTTACATGCAATTAAAATATACCATTGACTTCAAAAAAAAAAATTATACTATTGACTTCTAAAAAAATTACAATTAACTAGATCATTTCAAATAAAAAATTAACTAGATTTTTTGTAATTATAATTTATTTTTTTGTAAAGTAATTATAATTTTGGATGGTTTATGAATATACCTTTTTTTATTATTAATCTCAATTAATTAAAACTGTTCATATTGATCAAACGAAGAAATTAATATATTAAGAGATTAATGGGTATGCACTGACGGTGTAAAGTTTTTTACATCTTTAGTCCATCATCCATCATTCAATTATATTACTTTAATTTAAAAGTCGACGACCATAAACGGATCAATGATGGATGATACATTGATGGTGTAAAAATCTTTTATACTGTCAAATACATTTACATTTTCTCATATACTAAATGAAAAAACTTAATTTCGACTTGAGACAATGGTGGGAGAATTAATATCTTGCCTTTTTGAATGATTTTAGAGATTGATAGTGTTCTCTTGTTTTTTTAAAAAAAAAAAATTAAAGGTATCCTTCGTCTAATAGTCAGATATTAATCCCTTGTTTTTTATATAATGAATAGTTTGGACTTTTATTTGTATTTATTTACTCCTTACGTTTCTTATTATTTGTTTTTTTAGAGATTTTACTTACTTTTTATATGCCTTTCAGAGGATTTTTAGAGTGTAATAAATGCTATTTTTCATGTTTGCGCATATTTAATATGTCTCGGTTTATGTAAGTAGTGGAGAAAAATTAATGATTATAGAAAGAAAAAGGGTATAGTTGGAAAAAACATAATTAATGTATTGGAAATCTAAGTAATGATTAGATTTCTTAAAAGATGTGATTTGTTTGAAATAGGACAGATAAATACGAACGGATGGAGTAGTAAATAATAATACTCCCTCGGTTCCACTTTATTTGTCATTTTAGTCTTTTAACTTGTTCCAAATTATTTGTAGCTTTTCTCTTTTTTTTTTTTACAAAAATTGTGGAGGGGAATTTCACAGTCTCGACACCTGGAGGAACGTGGGTGGGGTGTCTCCCCAAGGGATGTTCTCCACAAGGATTCGAGCCTCTGACCTTATGGTCTTATGGGTTCTCAATTTCCTTATGGTCCTAGCATGCTTCCACTAGGCCAAACGCATTTGGATAATTATTTGTAGCTTTAAAAATTCAAACGTGTATCAATTGATTTTTTCCAACTTTAACATTGCATTTAATATGTTGAAATATATTAAATGAGTTATAATTAATGTATTGTAAGGATATTATATAAAAGTTATATAATAAATAGCTTCAAAATTGAAGCATTAAATAATTTTATCAATATGGGTGAAATTTCTAAAATGATGGTTAAATTGGAATAAAAAGAGTATTAAAGAAACTAATAATGAAATAAATAATAAATATTAAGCTAAACTACTCATTTGGTCATTTATCTTATTTTTTAATTTTAAATTGGTTCCTTACGTGTTTTGGTTTCAAATTGGTTTCTCATATTTCTTTTTGTTGTCAAATTGGTCCCTAAGTCATTATTCATCATATGCGCCAATATCATATTGGTCAACATAGGATGAATAGTAACATGTGTGCAAATCATAGTGGTCCACATAGGATGAATAGTGACTCAAAGACCAATTTGATAGCGAAAAGAAACATGAGTGACCAATTTGAAAAAAAAAATGAGGGACCAATTTGAAACAAAAAACAAGATGGACTAATTTTTAAATTGAAAAATAAGGTAAGGAACTAAATGAGTAATTTAGCCTAAATATTACTCCCTCTGTTGCTTAACTTTTGACCCTTTAAACTTTTTTTTCTCATTTCATATCTTTTGTCCTTTTTACAATTTCAATGCATAAATATACTTTTCCTTCCAAATTTAACCTTTCATTCAATTATTTCTCTTACTCATCATAATTCTATTTTTAACATCTCTCTCATCGCTAAACCACTATACATTAATTAATGCGAAAACTTTCTAATAAAAATTAAATACTACCACAATTTTCAATAAAGATTAAATAGGAACAATTTAGACAAAACACATATAAAAAAACTTACAATAATTAATACTTCTTAATATGTGTGCCCAAGTTTAAAAGGCTAAAAGTTAAGGAACAGAGGAAGTAATGATTATTAATAACAATATTTACACAGAAATTAATAACATTATTAAATAATAAATAATTCATTAACTATGGAGTAATATAATAATTTAATATTAATATAATGTATAATTAATATTCCCTCCGATCCTTTATATAAGATTTTTTTGGGATTTTTATTTTAGTCCTATTTATAAGACCTCATTTTAATTTCAATAACATTTAATTACTTTTTTTTACACAAACACCCCTATTAACTCTACATCCAATAATAATTATAATGGTATTTTTGAAAAAGTATATCAAATTTTCACATTTCCAATCCAACTAACAAGTTTAATTACCTTCCTTGGTAAAAAAGAAAAACCCTAAAATTGTCTTATAAATAGGACCGGAAGGAGTAATTAACTAATACAACGAAATTCATGATTTAAAAATTAATAATAAATAATAATTTCATTATCAATATTATTTATTATTATTTCATTTAATTTTTTTATATTTAATAAATAACTATTTATAATTAATAATAAAGCTAATAAAATATATTATTAATATCAACAATTTATTTGATATTATATTTATAATTATGTTAATAACATTGCTAATGTTATGAAATAAATGAGAATAAAAGAAAGATTGGAAGAAATGAGAGAGTGAGGAAGAAAAGAGAATAAGCAAGAATTCGCAATATATTTTTTGGTGTGTATTCTACATTATAAGTGAATTCTATTTATAGGGAAATATGAAACCCAATAACTAATTAGGCAATTAGAGGTTGTTTATAATACTCCCAGATGACTATTACAAAAGAATATGCCTCATTAAAACCTTACTAAGAAAAACCCTATGGGAAACAAACTTAATGAAGGAAAAAATAGTACACAATTCTTTGATACACAATTGAATTATGCCTTATTAAAAACCTTGCCACGAAAAAACCATTGGAAAAAAATCATGACCAAGGGAAAAAGAGTGTAGTTGATATTTATTTCTCCCCCATGTGAACAAATGTCTTTGATGATGAAGGCCCATTAGTAGCTTACGTGTTTCAATTGGTAATTATTTTGTAAAAAGATCTACTACTAGACTCTCACTTGAACAAACTTGTTGAAATCATCATCATTTCGAAGTTATAGAGTGTATAAGAACTTTAGTGAAATATGTTTTGCTTTATCTTCTTCGTTAGTTGTATCATTATTTCAAATGGATAATACATGCAGTATTATCTTCACATAATATCTACGAGATTATTTTTCTTGAAATATATACCAGAATTTTCTTCAATGCGTTGAATTACAGATCTCTGCCAAACACATTCTTTATTTGCATCGAGTATTCCAAAATTTATGCACATGCATAACCAATTAAGTAAGACTTGGTTATATTATCGTAAAAATCAATAAATATTTATCATACTGAAGTATGTGCTTAACCTCATTCCAATATTTTCTTGTAAATGAATAATAAAATCTTGGAAACAAATTAATATCATATGATATATCAAGTCACGTATGACTATTGACTAACATGATATAGTAGTGCCCCAACTGTACCCATGATTCTTCGGGACCATGATATCATTATCTTCAAGATACAGTAAGAATGTTGTTAATTTATAAAACAAACGTCTCCTAACAAAATTAACCACTTTTTTAAATGCACTTGAATTTCTTCAAAATGATCTCGCAATTACGGCAAGTCGAGTATATTATTTAAAAAACTAACTATAAAATCCTCATAACTATAGAAAAGTGTCCATTGATACATGTCAATTTCACTGTGTAAAAACTGACATGCGTCATTTTTTTAATGATTAATTCGATATTTAGGATGATTTGTATTGTTAGGAGGATATATTATTTCTTATGTCAATGAGGTGGTGATACTCCTACTTGATAACCTCAAAGATTGTGTGAAGTTCATTCTTTGAGACATGTTTAGGCAATTAGTTGAATTCACTATTAAAAATATTCGAATTTATTGAGGAATTACCTTTCAATATGGACCAATTATTCCATGTAATACCTTCGTGGGTAATTTTTTGCTGAGGATTTTGAGTCGCATGAAATTACTTGCACATTTTGTTACGCATTTTTGAATGAAAATCCGCAGTATATTTGTGATGAATTTATCAATTTATATGTAACTTCATGCAATTTTTTTAGGAAGATATTCACATGAAATTTTGCAGCTATGAAATCCACAAGAAAATCCGCATGATTTTAATTCATGGGAAACACCGTAGCAAAAGTATCCACGATTTAATTTGCTGAAAAATCTCCATGAAAGTAATTCGTAGGAAAATTCGTAGGAACATTATCCACAGGAAAATCCGCAAGAAACTAATTCATAGGAAACTATGTAGGAACATTATCCATAGGAAAATCCTAATAAATTCATTGTAATATAAATTAAATTTGCAATAATAACCACATATATTGGGCACCATTTTTGCTCCATAAAACCTCTATTATAACTAAACATTCACAAAATTAGCCACAATAATTCAAAAGTGAAAAACTCTTAAGTCTAATAAATTCTAAAAGAATTATTAAAGTATCAAAATATTTTAATTGATAATAAATTCGCCATAAAATATCATATGTCATCTTCATTATCTCTATTTCCATCTTCATCCTAAAACATTATCTCCATCTCCATCTTCATCTTCATATACATCTTCATCTTCATCTTCAGAATCATATTCATTTTCAGGATCATATTCATAATCTTCGTCTTCCACATTGTCATTTTCATTATTGCTTTGTCGAGAAGAAGAAGGAGCAGCAAATCCCAAATATTGCATTAATTGTTGTAATTGTTGTTTGGTTTCGGTCAACTCCTCTTTCATCTTTAGTTTCTCTTGATGCTCTTTTTGCAATGACTCATTTAATGCATGAACTTGATTCTTGATTAGTCAACATCCTTTTGAGGAGTAGAAAAATGCATTGACCTGTTCGAAGATTGAACTAGAGTCCTGCCTACGAAGCCAAGTCCAAAGATTCTTGCCTTCTTCTTTCCACCAACTGTATCTAACCATATATCAATATCAGAGGCATAACATTTGTTTATTGGCTACCATCTCCATTATCCTCTCCCAGTGGTGACAAGCCCTGAGAAGAAAACTCTAACTTTTTCTGTTCAAATTTTTCCTGCAACATACATTTGTAATACAATGAACCTCATGAACATAACATTTATTGAAATTTATAAATATAAAAGTTAACATATTTATAAATATATACTTGCCATAAACCACAATTATAATTTATAACCTTTATTACAACACCCATCATCCACCTATATCTCTTTATCAATATATACTTGCCATAAACCACAGTTTACAATACTACTGCATAAGTCCCTATAACAATGGTACCACATTAAAAAGATAAAAATCAGCATATACAGCAACCACTTAATCATGGGCAACTTGTTTATAATCTTCTTTTTCATTCTAACTAGAGAACTTCTTTAATTTTCATATTTAAAGTATGCACAAATTGAACACATAGATAATAACAAAGCAGAATAAGAAGAACTAGAACAAAACCACCATTAACTCTACAAAATGAAAAACAACTGCATCAAGAAGATCAAACCAATGAAAGAGGAGTTAAAGAATGTTGTAGACAAAAATAAAAGGAACACAAAATGAGAAGGGAACTCACGTGAGAGATTTTCCTTTGAAGACAATTGGAGGAGCAACTCCTGCAAAAACACAAAAGGAAATGTGCACCTGCTTGGAGAAAATGGGAAAAAGTATATGAGCATGTAACATAATCAGTGCACACTGCATGAGTGACTACAACGAGAAAATACACAAAACTTGCTCCGTAACACAAGAAAAATCAGCTGAACTTCAGAGCGTTATCTGTCCTGCGACAGGAGATGGCACATAATTATAAAACAGCAGATGAAAGACAGTGGAAACAGACCATTTCTTAGCAGACAGAGGCAAACCAAGATATCTAAAAGGGAAAATCCCCTTCTGAAAGCCAGTAATTTCAATAAGCTCCTCTGGCCTTTGGTGAGGGATACTAGCCATAAATATAGACGACTTCTCATTGCTAGCATGCATACCAGACATATTAGAAAAATTCTCAAAACCTGCATCAGAATGTTAACACTAGCAGGGTGACCTTACAAAAAATCATTAAATCATCTGCAAAAGCTTAGTTAACAAGCTTCAAATCTTTACATAAAAGATGGAATCTGAAATTCCTATGATAAGTAGCATGAAGCAACATTCTAGTCAAAATTTCCATTGACAAAACAAAAATAAGGGGGGAAACAGGATCGCCTTGTCTGATTCCTCTAGACCCTGTAAATAAGCAGGATTGCTGGCCATTCAACACAACAGAGTATGTCACAGTTGATATACAAGTCATTATCCAACAAATAAACTTCTCAGGAAACCTGTAAGCAGCAAGCATCTGCTCAATAAAACTTCAGCTCAGCGTATCATAGGCCTTCCTGATATCAATCTTCATTAAACATCTAGGAGATGTCCTGCGCCTCCCATACAGCCTAAGCAAATCTTGTGTAATAAGAATATTATGCAGAATGCTCTTGCCTTTAACAAAAGTTGTCTGATTCTCCTGTACAATGCTAGGCAAAACATAGTTTAGTCTATTACATAGAATCTTAGAAATGCATCTATAAATAGAGTTACAGCACGCTATAGGCCTTAAATCCTTAATATTTGAAGGACTCTCAACCTTATGGATCATAATGTAAGTTCCATGATGAATGTTTTGATAATGACAAAGTGTTTTGAACAAGCTATCATGTGTTGATCAAGTTCAAGTTCAACAAGCAACAACAAACATCAAATGAAGAAGAGAGAAAGCAAACTCATGAAGACTTAGTTTGAGTGTAATTGTAATTGTTTTATCTTTTGCCTCTCAAGCTTCTTAGGTCTTTTATTTGGGTAGATTATTTAGAGGGTAGTGAATCTCTATCATAGTCATGATTAAATCATAATTTGAGTTTTCACTTAACCTAAAATCAATAGGTGGCTTAAAGGTTTTAAAGGAAAGGTTTGGTTTTGAGAAAACAAGTTTTAAACAAGTATCAGACATGTTTAATCGATTAAGAACATATTTAATCGATTAATACTCGATTAAGTCAAGATTTAATCGATTAAATACTGCTGAACTGGTTTTTTAAAATACGATTTTCACTTCTCAAAATCAGTTTTCAAGTGCTACAACTTTTGGGTATTCTATATAAACCTATTCATAACCTTTGTGATCAATATACATCATTTTCATAATCAATTTTACAAGAATCAAGCCACTCTATTCTCTCTCAATTTCAAAGATCAAAGCTTTCTATTTTACATTCTTTGATCAAGAACCTTTGAATCTCTTATTGTGATTTGTCATAGCTATTGAATGAGATTCATAGGAGTGTCATGTGTATTCATTGAGTTGTAATCTTTGCAAGAAGGCAAGCCATCTACAACAACAAAGAAGACTTGGTGTGTCGTTTATCATCAAGCAAGTTCATTCAAGCAATTGAAGAAGAAGAAAGTCTTGATTGTGAATCAAGCAAAGTGAAGCCTTGGTGTGTGGATTATCATCAAGCAATTGAAGACTTGTTGTGTCGATTATCAACAAGGGGTAGAGGTTAGATTAGAGAGAAGATCAATAGGATTACAAGGCAAGGGTGTGGTATCTCTTGTAGGCTAGCAAGAAGGGAGTCTTGTGAGGCACTTACTTGTAATTTGAGAACTCTAATTCCTCATAGTGAAGAATCTCTCTTGGTTGAAGAGGGGACTGGATGTAGCTTTCAAGCGGATGAAAGTGAACCAGGATAAATCACTGTGTCGTATCTCTAAACCCTTACTCTTTACAATTCTTGTTGTTCATTGTGTTCTTGGTTGAAAATCTAGAAAAAGATTGATTTTCATAATTGATTGAATTGAATCTTTATTGTTCAAATTGATAAAGGGAAAATCATTTTCATAACTAGGATAATCAATAAGAATATAGGTGTTAATTGTTTCCGCTGAATCTCTGGTTATACATGTTAATTGATTGATTTTCGTATGCGATTGAAAAGTGATTTTTCAGTTTCTGATAGATTTAATCGATTAAGCATATTCTTAATCGATTAAGGACTTTTGAACTTTCGGGTTTAATCGATTAAACTTCAGAATAATCGATTAAGACAGTACAAATTTGCAAAAATCATTTGTTTTAATTGTTTCGATTCATTTCGTTCGAAAATCTTTCAAGGTTTCTTTTACACCTATTCAACCCCCACTTCTAGGTGTTCTTCTAGGGTTCCTTAGTTGTTTCAACCACCAATTGCAGTTTCCTCAATTGGTATCAGAGCTCGGTCGAAAGACACGAGCATAAGAGCTTTTTCGTAAAGATCCTTTAAGAAAATCGCAATGGGTTCTACGAATCCCTTTGGTGGTGAAGGTTATTCAATAAATCGTCCTCCATTGTTTGCCGGAGAAGGCTATGCATATTGGAAAGTTAGAATGAAAATCTTTATCCAAGCCATAGATAGTGAAATTTGGAAAGTAGTTGAAAAAGGTCCTCATATCCCCTCTAGTTTAGTTGAAGGCGTAGTACATTTAATCCCCGAGGATAAGTGGAAGGATGATGATAGAAAAAAAGTTCAATATGATTATAAAGCAAAGAATATCATTACCTCCGCTTTATCTTATGATGAGTTATTTAGAGTTTCTCAATGTGCTAGTGCTAAGGAAATGTGGGACACTTTACAAGTGACTCATGAAGGAACTAGTGAGGTTAGGAGAGCTAGGTTGAATGCTTTAATGCGTGATTATGAATTGTTTCAAATGCTTCCAAATGAATCTATTAATGATATGCAAAAGCGTTTTACTCACATTATTAACCATTTACTTGCTCTTGGTAAGACTTTCTTACAAGGTGAACTTTCTAACAAAGTGTTGAGATGTTTAGACAGGAATTGGCAACCAAAAGTAACGGCTATTGTTGAATCTAAAAACTTGGATGCTATGGATCTAGCAACACTTTTAGGAAAGCTTCAAGAACATGAAATGGAGCTTGGACGATTAAGTATCAATGAAGAGTCGGATAAGAACAAAGGAAGAAAGCGACTTGCTCTTAAAGTCAATAGATCATACAAAAAGAAAGAGAGTTCCGATGATGATGATAGTGAAGATTCCGATTCGGATGTTGATGAAAAAGAAATGAAACTTTTGCTAAGGAAGTTTGACAAATTTCTAAGGAGAAAAGGAAGGTTGAACAAAGACAAAGGTAAAGAGAAGGATTCCCCACACTACAAGACCAAGACATCAAAAGAAGGTGTAGTTTGCCATGAATGCGGAAAACCCGGACATCTCAAGTATTCGTGCTCTAAGTATCTCAAGAAGAAGGAGAAAGACAAGAAAAATTCAAAACACAAAAGGGCATACATAGTTTGGGATAGTGATGAAGATAACAAGAAAAGCACATCGAGTAGTTCATCAGATAATGAAGAAGCCGATTGTCTCAACTTGATAACTCTAGTAGATGATGAAGAACAAAGTTCAAATGATGAATAGAGTTATCAAAGCGAGGAAAGCGATGTAAGTCATACTAAATCCGAAATTTCTTCTAAATATGAATTGTTATATAATGCTTATGAAGAAATGCATGAACAACTTGAAAAACTAGCTTTGAAAAACATTGAAAGAAAGAAACTCATTTTGAAACATCAAAAAGAGATTTTAGAACTTCAAAAACAAGTTGATGAGCTTAATCTTGAAAATGAAACTCTTGATCTTATATATGCTAGTTCTTCTTGTGATTGTGCTAGTAGAGTGAATATTGTGGTTGATTGTGAGAATTGCAAGTTGCTCAAAGATGAAAATGCTATTTTGAAAAATAAGCTTGCATGTTTCACAAATGGTGATATTAGATTGCGCACATTGTTAAATTTTCAAAGAGAAAATTCAAACAAGTTTGGTTTGGGTTATACTAATGCTAAGAGTAATTCTCATAGAAATGTTGTTGATTTTTCTAAAGTTGATTTTTCAAATGCACCAACATGTTTCTATTGTGGTACTCATGGACATACTTCAAATGCGTGTTATATTAAAGTGCATGGTATACCTAAAGGAGATTTTGTTTGGATGAAAAAGGGTGAGAGTCCCTACACTAACAAAAATGGATCCAAAACCATTTGGATACCAAAAAGCAAAGCATGATTGTTTTGTAGGTATGATTGAAGAGCAAAGGGCTTACAAGTGTTATTCATACATTTGCATCTTCAATTGGTATTACATTTGCATCTCAAGTGAATGTCCTACAAAGTGGTAAAATGATATTGTTGAATATTTACAATTGTTTAGTCTTCTAAATTGGTATAATTGAATTGTTCTCAAATAGTATTACTTTTCTAAAGTTCAATTGGTATAATTGATATTGATCACTCAATGCTACTAATTTTGATGATTAGATGATTATCATGCTATTATTGTTGTGATATTTCTTTACATTGATGATATCTCAATTGGTATTATGACTTCTTAGTATTTCTATTGGTTCATAATTCATTGTTATATTTTCTTGCCAATTGGTATCACATTTCAAAGTATAGTACTTGTTATATTTCAAAGTTTATTGGTGTTATATTGTTATTTCTTCACAACATTGATAATGGTATATATTACTTTGAAGAAATAGATGTGAATTTCTCTACTTTGGCTTAGTATTTTATATTTCAATTGGTATATATATTACTTTTTGATAATGCCAAAGGGGGAGAAATGGTATGTTTTGAGAAATGGTATGTTTTGAAAAATGAGAGAAAGGTTGTTTTGTTGTTTTTATGTAGGTTGAGCTAAGTTGTTGAAGATAGGGGGAGAATCAAGCTTCTATCAATTGGATTTCAAATATCAAATGCATTGATTGAGGGGGAGCAAGTTTCTCACCAAGTGATCAAATTGTTAAAGCATCAACAACTTCAATCAAATTCAAAACATGGTTTGTCATTTTCAAAAAGGGGGAGATTGTAAGTTCCATGATGAATGTTTTGATAATGACAAAGTGTTTTGAACAAGCTATCATGTGTTGATCAAGTTCAAGTTCAACAAGCAACAACAAACATCAAATGAAGAAGAGAGAAAGCAAACTCATGAAGACTTAGTTTGAGTGTAATTGTAATTGTTTTATCTTTTGCCTCTCAAGCTTCTTAGGTCTTTTATTTGGGTAGATTATTTAGAGGGTAGTGAATCTCTATCATAGTCATGATTAAATCATAATTTGAGTTTTCACTTAACCTAAAATCAATAGGTGGCTTAAAGGTTTTAAAGGAAAGGTTTGGTTTTGAGAAAACAAGTTTTAAACAAGTATCAGACATGTTTAATTGATTAAGAACATATTTAATCGATTAATACTCGATTAAGTCAAGATTTAATCGATTAAATACTGCTGAACTGGTTTTTTAAAATACGATTTTCACTTCTCAAAATTAGTTTTCAAGTGCTACAACTTTTGGGTATTCTATATAAACCTATTCCTAACCTTTGTGATCAATATACATCATTTTCATAATCAATTTTACAAGAATCAAGCCACTCTATTCTCTCTCAATTTCAAAGATCAAAGCTTTCTATTTTACATTCTTTGATCAAGAACCTTTGAATCTCTTATTGTGATTTGTCATAGCTATTGAATGAGATTCATAGGAGTGTCATGTGTATTCATTGAGTTGTAATCTTTGCAAGAAGGCAAGCCATCTACAACAACAAAGAAGACTTGGTGTGTCGTTTATCATCAAGCAAGTTCATTCAAGCAATTGAAGAAGAAGAAAGTCTTGATTGTGAATCAAGCAAAGTGAAGCCTTGGTGTGTGGATTATCATCAAGCAATTGAAGACTTGTTGTGTCGATTATCAACAAGGGGTAGAGGTTAGATTAGAGAGAAGATCAATAGGATTACAAGGCAAGGGTGTGGTATCTCTTGTAGGCTAGCAAGAAGGGAGTCTTGTGAGGCACTTACTTGTAATTTGAGAACTCTAATTCCTCATAGTGAAGAATCTCTCTTGGTTGAAGAGGGGACTGGATGTAGCTTTCAAGCGGATGAAAGTGAACCAGGATAAATCACTGTGTCGTATCTCTAAACCCTTACTCTTTACAATTCTTGTTGTTCATTGTGTTCTTGGTTGAAAATCTAGAAAAAGATTGATTTTCATAATTGATTGAATTGAATCTTTATTGTTCAAATTGATAAAGGGAAAATCATTTTCATAACTAGGATAATCAATAAGAATATAGGTGTTAATTGTTTCCGCCGAATCTCTGATTATACATGTTAATTGATTGATTTTCGTATGCGATTGAAAAGTGATTTTTCAGTTTCTGATAGATTTAATCGATTAAGCATATTCTTAATCGATTAAGGACTTTTGAACTTTCAGGTTTAATCGATTAAACTTCAGAATAATCGATTAAGACAGTACAAATTTGCAAAAATCATTTGTTTTAATTGTTTCGATTCATTTCGTTCGAAAATCTTTCAAGGTTTCTTTTACACCTATTCAACCCCCCTTCTAGGTGTTCTTCTAGGGTTCCTTAGTTGTTTCAACCACCAATTGCGGTTTCCTCACATAACCAAATTAGTTTGATTAATCTCCCTCAACATTCTACCAGAAAGGAAAAACTCCTTCACCGTAGCACAAATATCAGCACCAACAATCTCCCAGGCTTTCTTGAAAAAGCTTGAGCCATACCCATCTGGACCAGACGACTTATCATGATGAATAGAAAAAATAGTTGCCTTAACTTCATCATCTGTAATAGGCCAGTAATAGGCCTAATAAGACTGAATTGTTGATCCCTGTTTAAAATAGGATCTTGTCTAATAACACTTTGATCTAAATCCCAAACACCATGTTGAGCTGTAAAAAGAGTGTTGTAGTAATCCACAGTAATCCACAAAAGCATTAAAAATACCATCCTGACTCGTAACCACATCACCTTGATCATTCACAATTCTCAAAATTTTGTTTCTTTACTACCGCTGCTTGATGGAAGCATGAAAGAGCCTAGAATTCTGGTCACCCTCATTCAGCCAAGATACCTTTGCCTTCTACCTAAGGAAAGAGAAAGCTGTCTGACTTACCATTTGATACTGCATTAGAATATCTTTCTCTTTCGCCTGTAAAGCCACATCATGTGGCTTAGAAATCTACTATGTCTGAATACCATGCAATTTGTCTTTGAGCTCAATGTCTCGTTTGTCAATATGAGCGAACGCCTCCCTATTAAGATTAGAAAGAGGCTTTCTTAGGAGGCGGAGCTTGCTACACACCATGTACATATAACTACCATCACAATGCATAGACCACACTGTTTGAACAATCTGATCAAAAAGCCTGTGCTCAGCCCAAATGTTGAAGAATTTAAAGCCAACTCTTCTCAGTTGAGATCCCAATCCCCAATCTATGAGAATAGGGGAGTGATCAGATACCCCTGGAACGAGGAACTCAGTTTCTGCATTCAGCCACTGCATACACCAATGGTCATTTACAAGAGCACGATCAAGTTTACAATAAATTATATCCTGTTGATCCTGCTTGTTGCACCATGTATAATAACAACCCCTATACCTCATATCAACCAATTGACAAGAATTGACACAATCATTAAAATCAGATAATAAGGTAACATCAACAGGTATACCACCAAGCTTCTCATTCTCAGAAAGAAAACTATTAAAATCCCCTAACACAATCCAAGGGATTTGAATAAAAGCATGAATTCCTTTTAAAACATTCCAAAGCTCCTTCCTGTGCTCATGATCATTAGAGGCATATATAAAAGTAGCATAAAAATAGTATCAGTATGCCTAACCTTCACATAACAGAGAATATATTGATCTGACTTGCTGATGATCTCAACTTCAAACATATCCATTCTCCAAATAAGCCAGATACGCCCAACTGGAGTTAAATCATGATTGGAAAAAGAACCCCAACCAGATGTGATCTTATTCTGAACAGTACTAAAGGAGGATGCACATAATTTCTTCTCCAAAATACCTAACAAACCTACACTATATTTATTGTAAAAATCTACAACTACTTTTTGTTTTAGAGGGTGATTCAACCCTCTAATATTCCATGCAGCTATTCTATCCATTAGATTGTTGCCTAGAAGTTTCCGCCTTATGCAAAACTAAAGCTTTAGATTTACATCTACTCCTTGACCTAACAGGTGTCCACCCTTCTTCAGTATCCACCTCTCCCTCAACAATATCATGCACCTTCTTAGGAACAATGTCAAAAACTGGCTCAGTCTCCAATGCTGCCTCAGATGTTAGCTCAGTAGAATGCATAAGGTCCTTGATAGATTCAGTGACTGCCTCTACATTCTCTTTTAGAATTGTACCCTCCTCTAAACTTTCCTTGAGCTTCAATTTATCAACTAGTTTATCCACATTCTCCTATGTAGGTTTGTTTTTAACCACCCATTGTTGCTTCACACCTTTTCGACACATTGCTACATCATGCCCATAAGTGGAGCATTTGGCGCACAAAGTTGGCTTCCATTCATAAACTACTCTCTGGCTAATAACATTACATCTCTCATCCTCAAAAAATACTTCATCAAGCAGAACTGCAGGATTTACCTCTATTAGCACTCTTGCATAATTGATGCGGTTTCTCTCTTGAGTTACCTGATCCACCATAATTGGAGCTCCAACAAGACTTGCAATCTTGCTCAAAGCATCAGCACCCCAATACTTCAAATTTAGGTCTGGAAATTGAATCCAAATAGGCACACGATCAATGAAGGTCCTAGTAGTAGGTCTCCTAGTCCAAGGAGCCAGGATCATTGGTTTCTTATCAAAGTGAAAAACACCAATCTCCAAAATTGTGTTCCTGGCCTCAATTGTATTGAATCTAACAATAAAAGTCCCATCATTATTCATCAAGACTTTATCAATTCCATGGTGCCCCCAAACCTTCTTAATGTATCCATTAATCACTGGGAAAGGAGGCCATGACCCTAGAACATAACACACTAGAGCATTCTGCCAATACTGCACCTCATTAACAATATCACTAGCCTCAATCTTCCCCATAGCGACACCTTCTTTCACCTCTGGCTGGTGATACTTGAGTTTCTCTCCAGCATTCCTGAGTTTTTTAATATCAAAATTATCCCACACAGATGGCGACCTTATAGTGTCAAGCCTTTTTGTAGCATCACTGCCTTGACCGTTGTCACGAACACCAGGCCTACTGAACGCACCAGACACATGAAGGTTGGCCGCACCAGGCGCACCAAGGCTGGCCGCACCAGGTATAACATCACCCAGGCTGGCCGCACTAGGTGCACCAGGGCCAGCGCCATCACCAATCAGGTCCTACGCGCCAGAACTCAGCGCTGCACCAGAACTCGCCACACGTGCACCAGCCCGTGCCACTCCTGCATAAGGGTGCGTCTCCTCCGCGCTAGGTCTGATCAGCGTCGCACCATGCCCAGATCGCGCGCCAGGATCATCCAGCGCCACACTCCTTGCACTAGATCCATCCATCGCCGCACCACCAGAATCAGGTACAGCCGCACCAGGTCCAGATTGTGGCACACCAGGAAGAGCCACTTGAGGCACACCACCCTTACCAATCAATTTCCCACGGATTTCCTCCAATGTCTCTAGAACCTTATCAACTTGCGTGGGCGACAAGCTATCCAAATCAATATCATCCAATTTGGAAAAATCAATGACAATTGAATCATTGACATCCCAAGAGCGATCATCCTTTCTTGCCGTGCTTGGAGATTATTTTGGTGGCCTCCCTCTTTTCTTTGCCATTGATGGTGGGTTTCTGTACGAGAGAAAAGAGAGAAACCTAGAGAGAGAAATTTTTAATAATATATTCACTTTCTTAAGATGCAATTCAAATGTTGCCCTTGTCTTATATTGCTATTAACACTTAAAAGGTTAAAAAAATCTTGGATTTGCAAAAGTCTTTTACTTTCTTATGAAATTCACTAAAACAAACATCAATAAATAGATTTGAACACTGTAACATCCCCGAACTTTAGTTACCGAATAATGTATTGAATAGCTTATGCTTTGTTATATGAATGTTTTGCCTTAGCTTGATGTGTTAGAGCTTAATCTTGTTTAGTTAACTAATGGTGATTAGGGTTAGCTTAAACCTAATTAAGTAGGTCTATCCTTGTGTAGTTTTAAGTTGATTAGGTTTAGATGACTAATAGTTTAGTTAAAAAGTTAGATTATCTTGGTTAATGAATGGCTTAAGAGTTAAGTGAACTAGATTAAGCCTAAGTTAACCAAATGGGCTTTGTAAGTGATGTTGGGCCATGAATGTGTGCACATGAGTGTTGGGCCATGTGTGTGTGTGTGTAGCCGTGAATGAGTAAGGAAGTGTGGTGTGTTGGGTGAGTTTTGCATGAAGAAGTGAGGTGGCAAGCTCACATTTCATGCATGTTGCACAAGAATGAGGTGGCAACACCACATTTCATTTCCTTGCATGAAGTGTGAGGTGTCCACACCAAATCTCACCACTTGGTCATCTTATCACTTCACCATTTGACCATAAACCATTATATAAGTAACCATGTGTTGATGATCACCATTTTTGCTTCCTTTTCTTCATGGCATCATCACCATCATCTTCATCTTCTTCCTTTGAGAACCTCACGGCCAACACCAACAAACACCAACATCCAAACTCATTCTTCCATTAAAACCAAGAAATCTTTACATAACTTAAGTCTAGATCATGGATATACAACATGCATGAGTGATCAAGGCTTAGAAAGTTCAAATCCAACCCCTTCTCCTTTTGAGAAGCTCACGGCCACACCCATCACCACCCTTAATCAAGCTTAAACTTGTACCAAACACAAGAAACCTTAGCATATTCATACTCTAGATCATGAATATGCCACTTGCTTAAAGTTTTGTGTTGAGGAAATTTCAACCATTAAACTCAAAACCTTAACAACCCTCACGGCCAAACCCCAAACAAAGCCTTAAGATCTTTAGCTTGGTAGATCAAGTTGAGCCTTAGAGTTTTAGAAGCTTGAGATCAAGTTTCAAGTGTCAAAGGAGGGAGAGTGCTCTCGGTTTGGAGAGGAAAAGATCCAAAAGCTCAAAGTCTCCATAGTTTTCTTCAAAGGTAAGTGAGAGAAGCTTACACTTTTGCTAGAATAAGTCTTGAAGCTTAGAAATTAGGTTAAGTCACCATGAGACTAAAGGGAACTAGTTAGATTTTGGTTTTGGCTTGGAGGCCAATTTGTGATGAATCTTGACATGTGATTATTAAATGTTCTATGCTGAATTTTATGAGCATGTTTTGTGTTGATGAGTAATTACATATGTTATGTTGATTAATCGAATGTTTAGACCCTTGGATGAACAAGGCTAAAGTGTTGACTAAATGGATTTTAGTTAACTAGGCCTTAACTGAGAATTAGATAAGGTGATTAAAGTGTTAAACAAAATGGTTTTAAATTGCTAAGTCTCGGTTAAGGGGGTTAACCTAGCAACTAAAATGGTTTAGTCAACTAAGTACCAGTCAAACCTAGTCTTAGATAACTAAGTAGTACTTAAACCTAATTAAGTTTCACTTAATCCCATTGTTGGTCAACTAATCCAAGACTAGTTGGACTTAATCCTAGATTAGTGAACTTAATCCCCTGATTAGTCAACTAATCCATGATTAGTTGGACTTAACCCATGATTAGTCGGACTTAATCCGAGATTAGTCAACTAAGCTAGACTTAATCCATGATTAGTGAGACCTAATCCATGATTAGTGGACTTAGTCCATGATTAGTCAGCTAAAGTTCAGTTAAACCTAGTCTTAAGTAATTAAGACTTACTTAACCCAAGTTCTAGTTACTTAAGGTGTACTTAGGTCAGGGAAATGATGGGACTTTGTCCAAATACTCAGACATAAGCTTGACCTAGAACTAGTATGACTTTGCTATGTTATCTGCATACTTAGATACTTATGGATACATGTTGAATTCTTATGATTATATGATGAGCTAGTATGAATGTGTATGTATCCATGCTGAACTGATGTCGAATGATCATGACATAGTTGGACTAACGATAAACTTGGAACCTGAACATGTGCATGATAACCTAGGATTGCAAGAGTTGCATTGATAACATACGTGACATGAGCTAGGTTATCAGACCAGTCCAAATCTGAGGAACATCTACGCAGGTGGAAACACCGTAAGTCGTGCCTTTTCGACGCAGGTGAACCTTTGAACTGTTTATGTAACTGAACTTGATATTTTATGAAAGCATGCACAGGGTTCACCGTAAGCCGTGCCTTTCGATGCTGGTTGATGCACCATAAGTCGTGCCTATCGACGTTGGCAGACGTGCCGTAAATCGTGCCGTTGCGGGTGCAAAAATGCACCGTAACACTCTATGCAAGTGGAAACACCGTAAGTCATGCCTTCTACGCAGGTGGAAACACTGTAAGTCGTGCCTTTGACGCAGGTAGTAATACCGTAAGCCGTGCCTTTTCTACGCTGGTGGATGCACCGTAAGCCGTGCCTTTCGACGCTGGCAGACATGCCGTAAGCCGTGCCGCGTTCTTGAACGCACCGTCCCTCAGATCTGGACCCGGTGGACATCGAGGCCTCGGAGTTGGAGAAACATGTACATGCATCATGCCACCTATATTGAAAGATAATAACTAAACTGGTGTTTGCCCATATGTATATGCATTATTGCACTGGTTATTGCTGCTGTTTATCTAGCTGTGAATGTTAGGGCTTAGGCTTATTCGATAATGCGACTGTGTTAGGCTTACTCTCCTGCCCTTTTAGGTGACGGCCAGATACCTGCTTTGCATCGAGATTCGCCCGCTCCTTGATGGTGTTTGAGAGTATCAGGATCACTGGGCTGTTTTGAGGGTGAAGTAGAGATCACTCTCTACCATCCCAATACCATAGTCCGCTTTCGTCCTCGTAGGTTTCGTATTCCGATTATTTACGTTATGCACATACCCCCATTTTACACTTACCATGGACCACCTCCTACTCAACCAACTCGTCGATTCCATGGTTGTCGATTTCGTACTGCTAATCGCTCCCATCCTTCTGCTACCTGAGTTTTTCCATCGGGAACTCCCCATTCTAATCCGACTGAGCCAAAAAGAGTCTTACGTTTTCCTAGCCCTTTACCTAGTTATAGGGTCGCAACTCGGTCTGATGAGAATGAGGAAGATTCTGTAGGGCATGAGAGCGAAAGCGTGTTGGCTGAGTACACTCCCGGATGTCCGGGGAGGATGGATGACCTTTAGGGGTGTGCATGATGGAAGTAATCCGGAATTCGAAATAGTTGTACAGCTTTTGGTGGGACGAAACCGGTGATCTCTGACTATGGAGTAGCTGTAGTGGACCAGTAACCAGCTCTAATGATACCATTTTCTTTTGAGTTATACATATTGTTAATATTGCTTTTGGTGAGGTATTATCAGAGTGTTTTATTTCCAATGGACTTGTACCTATTATGTATCAGACCTTTATGACTTACTATATACAATTAAGGTTCACTTTACGCATTTCAATATTCCGCTGGCTTTTGATGAATTTTGGAATCCGGTATTGATCAGTTTTTAAAGAACTTGCAATTGAGGGACTAAAGGTTTCATTAATGAAAATAATATTTATTGCAAAAACCCTCGACTGCTTTCCAATGACTTATAACTTTTCGGATTTCAACTCTTTGATTTTACTTACCAATCAAGTGTATTAAAAAGAAAAAATTTTCCACCCTAATTTTTTGAAAAACTATACAAGTCCAAATTAATCGAGCAAAACCTTTTCATAAAATAGAGTGTTACACTTTTTGTGGTATCAGAGCTGAAGGTCCTGCACCTGGTCCATAGTTAGTCCTATCAAGACTAAGATAGTTGTAGGATTAAGATAGCTGTAGGACTTCAGTTTCCTAGCCTTTAGTGCAGGTTCACAATGGCAGCTAGGAATCAACGTAACATAACTGCGGTTTTAGATAGGATCACTACGGTGATCGAGAACATGCAACAACAAGCTAACCAACCACCCCCAGACCAAGCGGGACAAGTCGAGTTCCGTAGTTTATCCGAGTTCCGAAACTATAACCCTCCTCGGTTTGAGGGAGGTTTCAAACCCGATGAGGCTAACAAGTGGATAAACGAATTGGACAAAATCTTCCAAACCCTATGATGTACGGACGCTCAGCGGGTGACTTATGCCACGTACATGTTGTTTGGGGAGGCTGAAAATTGGTGGAAGCACGCTGTTCAACTCTTGGCTCATAAAGGTTAGGAAGTCATATGGCAAGTGTTCACGAAAAAGTTTCTGGATAAGTACTTTCCCGAGGATCTGAGGCGGAAGAAGGAGGTAGAGTTTCTGCAACTGCAGCAAGGTGACATGAGTGTGGGTGAATACACAGCTAAGTTTGAGGAGCTGCTTAAGTATTCTCCTTACTTTCAGCAACACCCTGATGAACGAAGCAAGTGCATCAAGTTTGAGAATGGGCTAAGGCCAGATTTAAAAGCAGCTTTCAGTTATCAGAAGATTCAGAACTTCTCAACTCTGGTCGACATGTGACGGGTTTATGAAGATGATAAAAAGGCTGAGGAGCTATACATGCGAAGTAAGAGGAATCAACAGAGTTTCGGGTCACAAAGGCGCAAGGAGTCAAACTTTAGAGGCAAAAGGCCGCACTTCAAGAACAAGGGTAAAAGCAAGGTGTCGGGACAAGTAGCAAGTTATTAGGGAAGTGCTCCGTTGTGTGATAAGTGCAAACGTCATCACTTCGGAGAGGTTTGTCGGAAGTCGTTTTCTGGTTGCTTTGAGTGCGGTAAGCCGGTTCATTGGTCAAAGGACTGCAGAGAACCCGAGAAGAGTGGCTCGAAGGGATCAGTGAATAGACCTGTGGCTAGAGGGAAGGTGTTTACTCTCAGTGGTGTCGAAGCCAATCAAGCCCCTGATCTCGTGCAAGGTACCCTTCTTCTTAATAGTCAACCTTGTAAAGTTTTGTTTGATTTTGGAGCTACTCATTCTTTCGTTTCATATGAATGTGTGAATCGTTTGAACTTGCCCCTATCCGTTTCGCCATACTGCTTTAGAATAGAAACCCCAACTAACTCCCCTGTCCTTACTTCCAAAGTCTGTTTAAACTATTTGGTTGAGGTACTAGGCCGCGTCTCGAGTTTAGACCTAGTCTGTTTACCTTTGTAACAGTTAGATGTTATTCTAGGTATGGATTGGATGACGAGGAACCGAGTGATTATCGACTGTGATAGGAGGATAGCCTTGTACAAAGACCTTCAACCCTCGAACCCCGAACCCAAAGGCTTCATGTGTTTGTTCTCTGTAACGAGGGAAGAAGAGGAGAAAGATATAGAAGGAATACCAGTGGTAAAGGAGTTTCCGGAGGTGTTCATGGATGATGTACCGGGGTTGCCGCCGAATCGAGAAATCGAGTTTGGTATCGATCTAATCCCAGGAACTGGCCCAATCTCTATAGCACCATATAGGATGGCGCCCCGAAAATGGCTGAGTTGAAGAAGCAAGTAGAAGAGTTGCTACAGAAACAGTTGATCAGGCCAAGTGTGTCTCCTTGAGGTGCGCCAGTGTTGTTTGTGAGAAAGAAGGACGGAAGTCTGCGTATGTGTGTGGACTACCGGAAGTTGAACAAGGTGACCATTAAGAACAAATACCCTCTGCCAAGGATAGACGATCTTATGGATCAAGTTCGTGGAGCTTCTATTTTCTCGAAGATAGATCTAAGATCTGGGTACCATCAGATAAGGATTCGGGAACAGGATATTCCCAAGACGGCATTTCGGTCTCGTTATGGGCACTATGAGTATGTGGTAATGCCATTTGGTTTGACGAATGCTCCTGCTATCTTTATGGACTACATGAACAGGGTCTTCAGACCGTACTTGGACTCGTTTGTAGTGGTCTTGATAGATGATATTCTGGTCTACTCAAAGAGTCCAGAGGAACATGCATAACACTTAAGGATTGTGTTGAAAGTTTTAAAGGAGAAACAGTTGTACGCCAAACTCTCGAAGTGCGAGTTTTGGCTGGAGGAAGTTAAGTTTTTGGTACATGTGATCTCGAAAGGAGGAATAGCTTCGATCCAACAAAGGTTGAATAAGTTCTTCAATGGGAACAGCCTAAGACGGTAACGGAGGTCCGAAGTTTCTTAGGACTTGCCGGGTACTACTGAAGGTTTATAGAAGGATTTTCGAAGATCTCCCTACCCTTGACTAAGTTGACCAAGAAAGATCAACCTTTTGTCTGGGACCCGAAGTGCGAAGAGAGTTTCCAAAAGCTGAAGGAAAAGCTGACCACTTCACCGGTGTTAATCTTACCTGACCCACAGAAGAGTTTTGATGTGTACTGCAATGCGTCAGGGCAAGGCCTCGGATGTGTGTTGATGCAAGAAGGTAAGGTTGTGGCATACGCATCAAGGCAGTTGAAAGTGCATGAGGTGAATTATCCGACGCACGACTTAGAGTTGGCTGCAATAGTTTTCGCTCTTAAGATCTGGAGGCACTATCTCTATGGCACTGTGTTCCGAGTGTTCAGTGACCATAAGAGTTTAAAGTATCTCTTTGACCAGAAAAAGCTGAAGATGAGACAACGTCGGTGGACGGAGTTTCTCAAAGATTATGACTTCGAACTCCACTATCATCCTGGAAAGGCGAATGTGGTTACGGATGCCCTAAGCAGAAAGGCATTGCATGTGAGTGCCATGATGATTAAGGAGGCTGTGTTACCGGAGAAGTTTCGGGATATGAGTTTGGTAATGGAAGTCGAGCCAACAAGCTTAAAGTTAGAAATGCTGCATATGACGAATGAGTTTATGACTCTGATCCGCGAGCGGCAACAAGAAGATGGTGAGCTTAGTGAAAACAAAAAGGTTGGCATCTGAAGGGAAAGAACTGAACTTTCAGGAGGGAATGGATGGACTTCTTCGTTTCAAAACGAGGATATGCGTTCCAAAAGACGCAGAACTTAGAAGAATGATATTGGAGGAAGCGCACAAGAGTCGGATGAGTATGCATCCGAGAACAACTAAGATGTATCAGGATTTGAAAAAGTTGTTCTGGTGGTCTGGATTAAAGAAATATGTGGTTGAGTATGTAGCCTCATGTCTGGTTTTCCAGAAAATGAAGGCCAAGCATAAGAAGCCAGGAGGAGAGTTACAATGTTTGGAGGTCCCTCAGTGGAAATGGGATAGCATATCGATGGATTTTGTGTCAGGTTTACCAAGGACGGACCGAAATTTTTATGCCATATGGGTTGTGGTAGATCGATTAACTAAATCGGTGCATTTATCCCCATAAATATGCGTTATTCGTTGGAAAGGCTTGCTCAACTCTACGTTGATGAGGTGGTACGACTGCATGGTATACCTTCCAGTATAGTTTCTGACCGTGATCCAAGGTTTACATCTCGATTTTGGAATAGTCTGCATCAAGCCCTGGGAACAAAGTTAAAAATGGGATCTGCTTATCATCCTCAAACTGACGGACAAACAGAGCGAACCATTCAGACGTTGGAAGATATGTTAAGAGCGTGTGCCTTGGAGGAACAAAGAAGTTGGGATAAGGTGTTACCGTTGGTGGAGTTTAGCTTTAATAACAGTTATCATGCGAGTATTGGGATGGCACCGTTTGAAGCGTTGTATGGTAGAAAGTGTCAGACACCACTATGTTGGTTTCAAGTGGGGGAGAATGCTTTAATCGGTCCAGAACTGGTACAAGAAACAACTGAAAAGATTAAGATGGTACAAGAGAAGATGAGGGCCCATCATGGGAGGCAGAAGAGTTATGTGGATAAGAGGAGAAGACCTCTTGAGTTTGCAGAAGGAGAGCATGTGTTTAACAAGGTATCCCCGATGAAAGGTGTGGGTAGAGCGTTCAGAACCAAGAAACTTTCACCCAGGTTCATCGGTCCGTACCAAATCCTTAGGAAAATTGGTCCAGTTCCGTACCAGATAGCCTTACCACCATCTTTGTCTAGTCTACACAATGTCTTTCATGTTTCACAACTTCGAAAGTTTGTGCACGACCCTAACTCCATCCTGGATATCCGACCCGATGACCTGTCTGTGCGAGAAAACCTAACTCTAGAAGCTGGCCTGATTCATATAGCAGACCGCCGAGTGAAGCAACTTAGGGGAAAAGAAATACCCTTGGTTAGAGTTGTTTGGGAACACAATGGTGTTCAAGAGTCAACTTGGGAACCCGAAGCTACGATGCGTAGAGAATATCTTGAGTTGTTCAAGTAGAATAGAATTTCGGGGACGAAGTTCCTGTAAGTGGGGGAGAGTGTAACATCCCCGAACTTTAGTTACCGAATAATGTATTGAATAGCTTATGCTTTGTTATATGAATGTTTTGCCTTAGCTTGATGTGTTAGAGCTTAATCTTGTTTAGTTAACTAATGGTGATTAGGGCTAGCTTAAACCTAATTAATTAGGTCTATCCTTGTGTAGTTTTAAGTTGATTAGGTTTAGATGACTAATAGTTTAGTTAAAAAGTTAGATTATCTTGGTTAATGAATGGCTTAAGAGTTAAGTGAACTAGATTAAGCCTAAGTTAACCAAATGGGCCTTGTGAGTGATGTTGGGCCATGAATGTGTGCACATGAGTGTTGGGCCATCTGTGTGTAGCCGTGAGTGAGTAAGGAAGTGTGGTGTGTTGGGTGAGTTTTGCATGAAGAAGTGAGGTGGCAAGCTCACATTTCAGGCATGTTGCACAAGAATGAGGTGACAACACCACATTTCATTTCCTTGCATGAAGTGTGAGGTGTCCACACCAAATCTCACCACTTGGTCATCTTATCACTTCACCATTTGACCATAAACCATTATATAAGTAACCATGTGTTGATGATCACCATTTTTGCTTCCTTTTCTTCATGGCATCATCACCATCATCTTCATCTTCTTCCTTTGAGAACCTCACGGCCAACACCCACAAACACCATCATCCAAACTCATTCTTCCATTAAAACCAAGAAATCTTTACATATCTTAAGTCTAGATCATGGATATACAACATGCTTGAGTGATCAAGGCTTAGAAAGTTCAAATCCAACCCCTTCTCCTTTTGAGAAGCTCACGGCCACACCCATCACCACTCTTAATCAAGCTTAAACTTGTACCAAACACAAGAAACCTTAGCATATTCATACTCTATATCATGAATATGCCACTTGCTTAAAGTTTTGTGTTGAGGAAATTTCAACCATTAAACTCAAAACCTTAACAACCCTCACGACCAAACCCCAAACAAAGCCTTAAGATCTTTAGCTTGGTAGATCAAGTTGAGCCTTAGAGTTTTAGAAGCTTGAGATCAAGTTTCAAGTGTCAAAGGAGGGAGAGTGCTCTCGGTTTGGAGAGGAAAAGGTCCAAAAGCTCAAAGTCTCCATAGTTTTCTTCAAAGGTATGTGAGAGATGCTTACAGTTTTGCTAGAATAAGTCTTGAAGCTTAGAAATTAGGTTAAGTCACCATGAGACTCAAGGGCACTAGTTAGATTTTGGTTTTGGCTTGGAGGCCAATTTGTGATGAATCTTGACATGTGATTATTAAATGTTCTATGCTGAATTTTATGAGCATGTTTTGTGTTGATGAATAATTACATATGTTATGTTGATTAATCGAATGTTTAGACCCTTGGATGAACAAGGCTAAAGTGTTGACTAAATGGATTTTAGTTAACTAGTTCTTAACTGAGAATTAGATAAGGTGATTAAAGTTTTAAACAAAATGGTTTTAGATTGCTAAGTCTTAGTTAAGGGGGTTAACCTAGCTACTAAAATGGTTTAGTCAACTAAGTACCAATCAAACCTAGTCTTAGATAACTAAGTAGTACTTAAACCTAATTAAGTTTCACTTAATCCCATGGTTGGTCAACTAATCCAAGACTAGTTGGACTTAATCCTAGATTAGTGAACTTAATCCCCTAATTAGTCAACTAATCCATGATTAGTTGGACTTAACCCATGATTAGTCGGACTTAATCCGAGATTAGTCAACTAAGCTAGACTTAATCCATGATTAGTGAGACCTAATCCATGATTAGTGGACATAGTCCATGATTAGTCAGCTAAAGTTCAATTAAACCTAGTCTTAAGTAATTAAGACTTACTTAACCCAAGTTCTAGTTACTTAAGGTGTACTTAGGTCAGGGAAATGATGGGACTTTGTCCGGATACTCAGACATAAGCTTGACCTATAACTAGTATGACTCTGCTATGTTATCTGCATACTTAGATACTTATGGATACATGTTGAATTCTTATGATTATATGATGAGCTAGTATGAATGTGTATGTATCCATGCTGAACTGATGTCGAATGATCATGACATAGTTGGACTAATGATAAACTTGGAACCTGAACATGTGCATGATAACCTAGGATTGCAAGAGTTACATTGATAACATACGTGACATGAGCTAGGTTATCAGACCAGTCCCAATCTGAGGAACATCTACGCAGGTGGAAACACCTTAAGTCGTGCCTTTTCGACGCAGGTGAACCTGTGAACTGTTTATCTAACTGAACTTGATATTTTATGAAAGCATGCACAGGTTTCACCGTAAGCCGTGCCTTTCGACGCTGGTGGATGCACCGTAAGTCGTGCCTATCGACGTTGGCAGACGTGCCGTAAATCGTGCCGTTGCGGGTGCAGAAATGCACCTCAACATTCTACGCAGGTGGAAACACCGTAAGTCGTGCCTTCTACGCAGGTGGAAACACTGTAAGTCGTGCCTTTGACGCAGGTAGTAATACCGTAAGCCGTGCCTTTTCTACGCTGGTGGACTCACCGTAAGCCGTGCCTTTCGACGCTGGCAGATGTGTCGTAAGCCGTGCCGCGTTCTTGAACGCACCGTCCCTCAGATCTGGACCCGGTGGACATCGAGGCCTCGGAGTTGGAGAAACATGTACATGCATCATGCCACCTATCTTGAAAGATAATAACTAAACTGGTGTTTGCCCATATGTATATGCATTATTGCACTGGTTATTGCTGCTGTTTATCTGGCTGTGAATGTTAGGGCTTAGGCTTATTCGATAATGCGACTGTGTTAGGCTTACTCTCCTGCCCTTTTAGGTGACGGCCAGATACCTGCTTTAAAACAAGATTCGCTCGCTCCTTGATGGTGTTTGAGAGTATCAGGATCACCGAGCTGTTTTGAGGGTGAAGTAGAGATCACTCTCTACCATCCCAATCCCGTAGTCCGCTTTCGTCCTCGTAGGTTTCGTATTCCGATTATTTACGTTATGCACATACCCCCGTTTTACACTTACCATGGACCACCTCCTACTCAACCAACTCGTCGATTCCATGGTTGTCGATTTCGTACTGCTAATCACTCCCATCCTTCTGCTACTAGAGTTTTTCCATCGGGAACTCCCCATTCTAATCTGACTGAGCCGAAAAGAGTCGTAAGTTTTCCTAGCCCTTTACCTAGTTATAGGGTCGCAACTCGGTCTGATGAGAATGAGGAAGATTCTGTAGGGCATGAGAGTGAAAACGTGTTGGCTGAGTACACTCCCAGAAGTCCGTGGAGGATGGATGACCTTTAGGGGTGTGCATGGTGGAAGTAATGCGGAATTCGAAAAAGTTGTACAACTTTTGGTGGGACGAAACCGGTGATCTCTGACTATGGAGTAGCTGCAGTGGACCAGTAACCAGCTCTGATGATACCCTTTTCTTTTGAGTTATACATATTGTTAATATTGCTTTTGGTGAGGTATTATCAGAGTGTTTTATTTCCAATGGACTTGTACCTATTATGTATCAGACCTTTATGACTTACTATATACAATTAAGGTTCACTTTACGCATTTCAATATTCCGCTGGCTTTTGATGAATTTTGGAATCCGGTATTGATCAGTTTTTAAAGAACTTGCAATTGAGGGACTAAAGGTTTCATTAATGAAAATAATATTTATTGCAAAAACCCTCGACTGCTTTCCAATGACTTATAACTTTCCGAATTTCAACTCTTTGATTTTACTTACCAATCAAGTGTATTAAAAAGAAAAATTTTTCCACCCTAATTTTTTGGAAAACTATACAAGTCCAAATTAATCGAGCAAAACCTTTTCATAAAATAGAGCGTTACAAACACAAATATAAGAAAATGATAAATGACAACAAACAAAGTATGCACACAAAATCAGAGTCAGACTTGCAAAACATAAACAATACCAGTACTCACGGTGGTTCATGACGACAAGTAAATCTTCAATCTATCCAAGTTGTTGTTTGTTATCCCAACCGGAGCAGCACGACCGAGCACAACAACGTCCGCATGAGTGTGGAGGTTCAGTTCGAACCCGCAACGGATGATGGTGGAACAGGTCAGAGGCGAACACACAGGGAAACCTCTCCAATGGCGGCGGCGACGGTTTCGTTCAGTTCGCAACCAACAAGGAATCCCCCGACGGTTTATTCGAGAGAAGAGAAAAGGGTTTTCAATCACCCATGCCTTTTAGTATTCTTTTTGCTTCGTGGGTTATTGACTTTGGCCATAGTACATCGTGGGTTTTTAATCCCCTTCCTTTTTTTTTCTTTTTTTTTTACATTATTAATCTTTGTTTCATACTTAATAGTAATAATAATAACCCTTCTGCTGTAATAATAAAATAGGTATGTTAGCTATTTTAGAAAATAAATTGAGGGACCATTCTATTCAAATGGTTCTGAATAACATTGCTTCATGATGGGGATATTACATTATTTTGGAAATGGGCCCAATTGGTAGGATTCTTGTGATATGGAGACATGATATGTTCAGGGTTACTGTGATTGCAGCTTCTGCCCAATATGTTCACTGTCATGTTAGCACCATGGTTGATAACTCAGAATTTTTTGTGACTTGTGTGTATGCTGAGAATTCAGTTGAAGATAGAAGATAGCTTTGGGAGGTTATCAAAGGTATCAGCACAATTGTTAGTATTCCTTGGATTGTGTATGGTGATTTTAACACCTTTCTTGAGGATCAAGAAAAGGTTGGAGGTAATGCTGTGGATCTTAAGTTACTTCAGGATTTTAGAGATTGTATTGAATCTAGTCAACTAACAGATATGAGATTTAGAGGGTGCTTCTTCACCTGGAATAATAAGCAGATGGGGCTTGATAGAATTTACTGCAAACTTGATAGGACTTTGGTTAATCAGGAATGGTGTGACAGATGGCCTAATGCTGAAAGAACTTTTTTGTTACCTGGAATTTCTGACCACTCTCCCATTTTGGTAGATTGGAATACTCATATCCAGCAACAACAGAGGGCAGACTTCAAATACTCCAATATGTGGGCCCTCCATCCTAGCTTTGAGGACATTGTAAGAATTGTCTGAAGTCATGTGATGCTTGGATCTACTATGAATAGATTACTCTGCAGGCTAAAGCTTCTAAAGTATCCTTTGAGGAAATTGAACAAGGATCACTTTGCAGGTATTGACAAACAAGAGGCAGAGCTAAGAGATCGACTGAATTTTATTCAACAGGAGCTCAGTGGAAATCCTTTTAATCTTCAATTGCAGGAAGCTGAAAGAGAGGTATTGAGGCAGTATAATTCTGTTCAAGGGGCAGCTTTTAGTTTTCTGAGACAGAAAGCTAAAATTGACTGGCTGAAGCATGGAGACCAGAACTCAAAAGCTTTTCATCAGGCTATCAAGCATAGGAATTACAAAAACAAAATTGTGAGAATAATGAATGACCATGGTGATGTGTTTACTGACCAAAGTTCCATAGCCCTTTCTTTTGAAGAGTTCTATAAAAACCTCTTTAAGAGAATGAGTCAGGATTGGAATTGGAATGATGCTGTCATGCAAGAAGGGAATATGCTGACTTCTGATCAACAAATTACTTTGATCAAACCAGTTACATACGAGGAAATAAAACAAGCTGTCTTCACTATTGATATTGACAAAGCTCTTGGTCCTGATGGTTTTGGGTCAGGGTATAGTTGGTCCTGAATTTTGTGAAGCCATATCTGAGTTTTTCAGGATAGGTTCTCTGCCTTATAAGGTAAATGAAACTAGCCTTGTTATGGTTCCAAAAATTGATGGTCCTAATTATGTATCAGACTTTAGACCAATAGCATGCTGCAATACTATGTATAGATGTATTTCCAAGATATTGTGTGCTAGATTAACTTGCATTTTGCCAAGTATAGTCCAGGATAATCAAACAGGCTTTGTCAAGGACAAGAGTATAGTCCACAATATTCTGATTTCTCAGGAGCTCCTAAGGCTTTATGGAAGGAAAAATGTCTCCCCCAGATGCCTAATGAAGATAGACATTAAAAAAGCCTATGATACTCTGGATTGGAGATTCATTGAGGAAATGCTCACTGCTTTTAGATTTCCACAGAAGTTTAGGAATTGGCTGGTAACCTGGTACACTTCTGCCTCTTACTCCTTGGTAATTAATGGGCAGAGGTCTGCTAAGTTTCAAGGCCAAAGGGGAATCAGGCACGGTGACCCCGTGTCACCTCTCATTTTTGTTCTGGCCATGGAAATCTTGACAAGATCCTTATAGGCAGTTGCAAAGCACAGGAACTTCAGGCATCATCCTCTATTGAAAGAATTGAAATTGGTGAATTTGGCATTTGCTGATGATCTCATTCTCTTTTGCAAGGGAGATCCAACAAGTGTATCTATTCTTATGCAGAGCCTTGCTGCTTTCTCAACTTGTTCTGGGCTATTTGCAAATCCTGAGAAGTCTCAACTGTTCATTGCAGGCTTAGCACAACAAAAGCAAGAGGATCTACTAGCAATCACTGGCTTCCAGAGAGGCAACTTTCCTTTCAAATACCTTGGCCTCCCTATCTCATCTAGGAAGTGGTCAATTTCAACCTGTCAGGTTCTTGTTGACAAGGTTACTAGAAGAATTTCTAGCTGGAAGACAAGGAATTTATCTTACCAAGGCAGGGTTTGTCTGATCAATTCAATGTTGTTAAATTTGCATTCTTATTGGGCTTCTGTCTTCATAATTCCTAAGGCAATCATATCTAGCATTGAACAGACTTGCAGACAGTTCTTATGGGGGGTCAATGATGTAGGTAGATCAACCGCCAGCATTGCTTGGTCTAAATTATGCAGAAGCAAGAAGAAATGTGGATTGAATTTCAAGGATAGTAGTCTATGGAATAGAGCTGCCATTGGGAAGCATGTCTGGCACTTAGCAGAAAAAAAAAAGATTGCCTATGGGTTAAGTGGATCAATAGTATCTATTTAAAGGATGGGGATTTTTGGGCTGTAGTGGCAAGTCAGAATAGCAGCTGGTAGTGGAAACAAATTATAAAAACTAGGGACTGTTTTGTTACAGGATATAACAATGACAGTTGGTCCTTGGATCCGACTGGAGCTTATACAATAAGAAGTGGATACAAATTCCTCATTGGGCACCAAGACAACTTTCCTATTACAACTTGGTTTGGAATTCAGTTAATGTTCCTAAGCGTTTCTTTGTGCTATGGCTTGCAGTTCAAGGAAAACTGAAGACAAGGGACATGCTAGCTAAATTCATGGCAGTTACAACCGTATGTGTATTGTGTAACAATCATGATGAATCAAGAGATCACTTACTGTTTGAATGTGACTGGAGCAAGGAATTGCTGGCTTTATGTTGTAATTGGCTTGGTATTGACTCTTGGCCAAGCAAATTTTCCAACTGGAGTTGTTGGATTCACTATGGTTTCAAGGACAAAACTAGAAGGAAGTGCTTATATGCAACTTTTGCTGCAACTTGCTATCATACTTGGGCAGAGAGAAATCGAAGCATTTTTACAAACACCATGAAGCATGTTTATTATAGATTTAGATTAATTAGGCGTGAAGTAGTCTGGAGAATTAACTTTTGTTTTCCTAATTTTAGGGATTGGAGTAATAAGGTAGCAGTTGATAGAATAAGCATTGAATTATGATGTAATTTTAGCTTTATGTTACTCTTGTAGGGTGCTTGAACCCTTCATAGAAGGTGGCAAGACCCTATTAAGAGTTAGGCTATATTCTAATTTGAACCCTTCCTAGAAGGTGGCAGTTTAGAATATTACCCTCTTTTTGATTGTGTGACATTTTGTTTCGTGGTAATGAATTTCTCTTTACCAAAAAAAATAATAACGAAAAACAAACATTCTATAAAAAAAATGAAAAACAAGAATGATTATTAAATATATATATATATATACATATATGTAAATATAAAATAAGATGCACTTTTTATTCTTAAAATTTAGGATCTTCTTAATAAGTGTTTTTCTAAATTTATAAAAATAATCTTAAACGTACGTTGTCTCCCTGTTTTGTGAATCTAAAAAAAATGCAATGTCCAATAGTTTTTTTTATTATGTTTTACTTATTAACAAGTGCGCTAAACATTTTTCTTAAATTTACAAAGTAATCCATTTTAGAAACTAATGTGACCATTTATGAAAAATTGTTAGGGACTATGTAAAATATCATATACAATTCAACCAACAGTTATATTTGTTTTAATAGGCCTACACCTTGTTTAGCTCAATGAATAATAAATTATAAAACTTATTGTTATAATGGTTGTTGATATATATGAGTAATTTGGATTTTGCTACGTTACCTTATTTTGAGTTACTTGTTTCTTTATTAAGGTTCTTGAACTTTGCTAAAAAATTTGGAAATGGTCCCTTCGTACTTAAATGATGATATGGCGGAGCAACCTCTTTCTTAAATCGAATAATGTGAATCATCCGCACAAAACCGCTTATAAATCTTGTGTATATATATATATATATATATATATGGATTAGGGTTTAAGGTTTAGGGTCTAGGATATTCTTAATAAGTGTCCTTCTAAAAATAATCTTAAATGTACATTGTCCCCCTGTTTTGTGAATCTGAAAAAATAATGAAATATCTTGTAGTTTTTTTTATTATATTTTACTTATTAACCAGTGTACTAAGCATTTTTCTTAAATTTCAAACCAACAAAGCCTATCACAGTTGGCAGATAATTGAGTTCCTTAAGTATGATGTCAGGAGTTTGATCCATGTCGTGGGTATGGAAAAGACTTTGTTGGTAGAGGCAAAGCCAACTTCGGTGATCTCTACGCCTCGGAGGGGAATAGTCTTCGGCTGGAAGATACCCTTGATGTACATAAAAAAAACCCATTTTAGAAATTAACGTGACCATTTATAAAAAAAAATTGTTAAAAACTAAGTAAAATATCATATACAAATCAACCAATAGTTATATATATATATATAATATCAAATAATCCACATTATATATGAGTGTTTAAAATATCTAAAAATTCAAGTTATAAAATAAATGAAACCTCAAAACAAATACGAAGTAATATAAAATATTTATAATTAAAATCCCAATGAAAATCTGCAGATAAATATATAAAAAACTCGCCTAGAACATGAATTCATAGTAAAATTCGTAGCAAGAAATCCGCAGGAAAACCTGCATGAAAATATTTGCATGAGAATTTGCAAAAAATATAAATTTGTAGAAAAAATTGCAAGAACTAAAATTACGCAGGAAACTCCGCAGAAAACATAACTATATGAAAATCCGCAGAAACATAATTCATAAGAATATCCGCATGTAAAAAATATTTGTAGGAAAATTAACAGGAAAACATCGTAGTAAAATACGCATGAGCAACATCTGGGAATTTTATTGCCATTTGATCTTGGTCAGTGGTTTGGGAGAATTTATTAGACTCTTTCTTGCGAGATTTCCTACAGATATTTCCTACAGATTTTACGCCAGAAAATTCACAAGAAAATTAGTAAAAAATATTTTTCCGCCGCATGGCACAAATGTTTCTACAGAAATGTTTGTGAAAAAAATATCTGCAAGAAAATTTTCATAAAATTACTAATTTACAGAAAAATCGTGGAAAAAATATCTACAGAAATTTTCATGAAAAATTCGCAGGAAATTCGCAAATCTGTAGTAGTGATTCTTTACTTGTGCATGAGGTTCTTCGGTTTTTAATTGTAATACCCGCGATTGTTCATATTTGCATAAATTATATTTTCATGATTTAAAATATTATTATATTTCTTTTCGTGGGAAATAAATGAATTTATTTAAGTTTTGTGATCTATAAGAAGCTTTGATTTTGACGTCATCGATTTATTTTATTACAAGGAATTTATAAGTACGTTGATTTCAGATTTCAGGTTTTGGGATTTAAATTTGACTGGTTGATTTTAGTTGCGTTAGCAATGGACTTCGAGTGATTTACTTATTTATTTAGTTATTTATCTATTTGGTTTCGGTGTTATTATGATTTTCAAAGGCATTACGTTTTCATACGAGTGATGAGCATTTTATTTCCCATTATTCCTTGCATTATTTTACTCCTATTATTGATACTTGTTTCCCGTTTGACATTGTTTAGCTTGATTTAGTGATTTAGAGTTTATTGGACTAATATTCCGAAAATTGTTTAATTTGGGATTATTTTGCCTAATTAATTCTATTTCTATTTTCGGGTCATATTTGGCACAAGGACACTTTGGGCATTTTGGAAATGAATATTGAAGTATTGAAGTGAAGATTGTAATTTGCATTTAGGTCCCTTTTTAGTTGTAATTTTCAGAATAGTGTTTCTTAGGACTTGGGCCCATGTTTTAGGCCCATTTTGTGACTAAAAGAAGGGGAAATTCGTGTAACCTAGAGACCACTCTCCCATTTCAGATTTTTCACTCCCTCTCTAGGTTAGAACTTCTCTCTTGGCTCTCCCAAGTGGTGGTGGCTGCTAGGGTTTTGTTCTTCCCCATTTGCACTCTTTTTTCTTCATTTATGGCCATGGAAGGCTAGACTTCAAGGGTTAATCCCTTTGGTATTGTATTATCTACTCTTGAGCTCTTGTTATTAATGAAATTTAGTTTTCTCTCCTCTGTTTTCATGTTTATCAATGTGTAGTGGTTTGCTTAATTCCATTTCGTAGAGATAATACATGAATATAAATGCTTAATTTGTATTAACTCGTAAAAACTTCAATTCTGGTTTCTGATGCTTAATTAGAAGTTAGGGTTTGGAGTGATAACTAAATTTTCGCTTAGTATTTGGTTGTCACGAGTTGGACAAAGGAGAGGAGAGGAATCGATCTTTAGTGAGCTAGGATTGAGTAGTGTACGTAGCCAAAGGGGTTTGCCCGCTTTTGTTTCTGATTTTCTTAGTTTTAATATTCTGTTTTGTGTTTTGTTCTTCACATCTGATACATACAAAAACCCCCCATTTTACTGCACACTACGTGTTTGATACTTTGCTTAAACCGATATTCGCTAGGAAACGACCTAGGATCATCTTCCTAGTACTACAGAATTAAACCCCTTTTATTTTGATCGGGTACGACCTCGATCAAAATTTGGCGCCGTTGCCGGGGATTATCGGTTCTTTCCAAAGATCATACAGTAGTTAGTTTGAGTAGTTAGTGTAGTTAGTGTGTGAATAAGCATTCTGATAACTGATTGAAAGTTGCCCTGTTTTGCTGTTTTGCTGTTCTGCATAACTGATGCTATTTTAGTGCTTCTGTGAGTGCCATTCGACATAGCTGTGGATGAAATTTTTATACGAAAATTGGTATCCACACTTGTTTCATCATATATTAGTGTGTTGTTGCATCACAGACACTCAGATAGGCACTGATTGTGAGTTCCAGAAAAATTTTCCATATTTCAGCAGCACTTACTATAAATAAGCGTAACTTTTGATCCGTAACTCGGAATTTGACGAATTTTATATCAAATCGAAGAAAATTTTCTGAATAATCCGCTTTTTCCCACTTTGTTGGAAAAAAACCCTCGTTTGGATCCCGAAAAAGGCTGTTTACTATTTCTTTTTTATTTTCATAGTTTTTGGTCCCTGTATTAATAGTTTGACTTGGTTCCCTTTTGAATTTTGTCCTCAAACTTTCTGTGATTGGTTTTCATGATTTTAGGGTGCTGAAAAAAATAAAGAAAAAAATTTTAAATAATAAAAAAATTTTGTTGCCTATTTTGGTCATGCGTATCTGTTACAGTCTGCTATGGTTGATGGTGTTCTGTTCAGTACAAGACTAGGGGCAACCCACGTTATTTGTATCCTTACAACCCTGAAATTGATAGGACTTATCACAGATTAGTTAGACAAAATAGGAATCAATCATTAGATAGTGAGTCAGAGTCATCTTATAGTCCATCTAATTCTGATTCTGTTTCTGTTTCTTCTGTTCCTTCTACTTCTGTTCAATCTGATTCTGCTTTTGTTAATTGTGATAACGTGGCTCAACCCCAACAAAGGGAAAGGACACTTAGGGAGCTGGCTGCACCTGACTTCACTATTGATGACTAGTGTATCCGGTATCCTGATGAGGATGTTCCTTTTGAGCTTAGAACATGACTAATCCATTTGCTGCCCAAGTTTCATGGTTTTGCAGGTGAGGATCGTCATAAGCATCTCAAGAAATTCCACGTAGTGTGCACCACAATGAAACCACCCGATGCTCAAGAGGATCATGTCTGTCTCAGAGCATTCCCACATTCCTTAGAGGGTCTGGCGGATGATTGATTATCTGACTTGGCCCCTGGTTCCATCACAAGCTGGGATGACTTGAAGAGGGCATTTCTGGAAAAATTCTTCCCTGCAAACAGGACCACTGCAATCAGAAAGGAAATCTCTAGTATCAGGCAACAACATGGAGAAAGTCTCTATGAATATTGGGAGAGATTCAAGAGGTTGTGTGCTTCCTCTCCCCACCATCAAATATCAGAGCAGCTTCTCATTCAGTACTTTTATGAGGGCCTCAACTTTATGGAGAGAAACATGATAGATGCTGCAAGTGGTGGTACATTGGGAGATATGACACCCTTACAAGCCAGGAGCAAAATTGAGAAGATGACTTCCAACTGTCAACAATTCCATGCAAGAAGCAACAGTGATGCAATAGTTGCGAGGGGTGTAAATGTTGTTGGTGCAGACTCGAGAAAGGTTGAGAAGCTTGAGCAGAAAATTGATTCTCTTACAACATTGGTCACACAATTGGCTATCAATCAGAAAAAGATGGTACTTCCTGCTAGAGTGTGTGGCATATGCACATCTATTGAGCACTCCACAGATGCATGTCATTCCCTTCAACAGCAACAACCGATGACCAGTGGTGACCAACCCGAGGCCTATGCGGCCAACATATACAACAATAGAGGCCCACAACAGCACAACCATGACCTCTCTTCCAATAAATACAACCTGGATGGAGGAACCATCCTAACCTGAAGTGGTTTGATCAACAACAACAACCTCCTCCTAATGTTCCATTTTAGAACACCGCTGGACCGAGTAGACCACCATATGTACCTCCTCCAATCCAGCAGCAAAGGCAACAACAACAGCAACAGCAGCAAGTGTAACATCCCGCATCTACTGGACTCAAATAGATCAATGATATTTTATTTAAAAAAGGATTTTGAGGATTCAAGAAAGATTTTCAGAAAAATGTTTTAGCCAAAGATTTTTATTTGAGTTTGATCAAGTTATGATTTTGGTTATTTGAAGATTTCTTTTCAAAATGAATTTGGAAACTTTGAAAATGCATATCTTTTCAAATGTTTTTCAGAAAATTACGATCTATATATGAAAACGATCGCGTTGAAAAGTAGAATTTAAATATATGATTTTTATAATTTTCTGGGTTGGTTTGCAAAAATTTATTTTTGAGCCTTTGGAGAACGAATTTTTAAAGCTTTAAGTGATGAAAATGATTTAAAACTTTCAATAAATTATTCTTTTTGAAAATCTTTTTTATTTATATGAAAATATGGTTTTATAAAATGAAGTGAAGCTTACATTTTTAATCAAATGGTGCAGTTTACTAATGTGTCTTTGAAATCTTTAAGTTTGTGAGTATGTGTGCTTTTGTGCAATAAATTATGTGTGAAATTTAATTAGTGAATTTGAGGTGCATAAATAGATGAATGCATGACTTGTGTGAATATGAATGTATGTATGATGTATGTGTGTGTGTGTGTGTCATGTGTTTTGGGTGTGAAATATAATGTTCCTAAAGTATTGTATGTATGTTTAAATGTAGAATATGCATGATTCCATGATATGATGCTATGTGTTGGTTATGATAAAATGAAAAGAAATTATATGTGTGTGTGTGTGTCGTTCGGCCAAGTGTAGTTCAAGAGAGCCAAGGGAAGCTTATTTACTTATTCATTAAGAAAATAGAAAATAAATAGAAAATAGGGTGGTGAGTGATGATGCCTAGGGAAGACTTTCCTTCCACCTTGTCTCCTTATGAAAAGATTCCTCCCATGCAACTATTTGGATGGACCCATTTGCCCTTAGGCTTGCACATTGGACCGAGGTCAAAAGAGGAAAATTCCACCTCTTGATTTTGCCTACATAAGCCGTGTGTGTGTGTGTTGGCTTTGGTTCATGTTTCATTTCTTTCATTCATTTTCTTTCACAAACACATAGTCCCAAGAGTACATCAAGCTCTTGAGATCCTTAGAAAAGAGAGAGTGGCCGAGAGAGGAGAAGAGAAAAAAGAAGAGTGAAAAACCCAAACTTCTCAACCAAATACCTTTGATTTCTTCCTTTAATCACTTCCTTCTTCAAAGATCAAGAAGAAAACCAACCCTTAACCCTAAGAGAGAGGAGGCCGAAGCAAACTCTAGGAGGAAGGAGAGATTTGAAGCTTGAAGATTAGGATTTTTGTTTAAGGTAGTTGTTTAAGAAAGTTTTAGTGTAATAATTGTAGTTTTGTAAAGGACTCTATGATGAACTTTGTTTAAGTTTAATTTTTGTGATGCATGTATTTATTTTCTCATGATCTTGAAGTTTAAATGCTTTACATGTTATTTTTATGTCTTGATCTTGAATATTGGTGCTTGAAAGTTTGATCCTCGACTTGTAATTCTTTTCTTCACGGTTTTATGTAAGATTTGTGTTTAAACTTATGTTTTTGCCTTGATCTTCTCTTGCATGCCTTGATCTATGATTGATCTTTGAAAAACATGAAGTTTGAGCTTTGCATGTTTGTTTTAAGTGTAAAGCTTTGGTTTTCTTTGATGCATGTCATGATTTTTGAAAGAAAAATTATGATAATAAGTTTTGAAAATGATTTTGGTACAAAAAGGATTTTTAAACAAGATTTTGTGTGTGTGATGATGATGATGATGATTCGGTTCGAGTTTAAGAAAGAAAATGATGCTTTAAAAGTTTTGCATGATATGATCTATGAGTTTTAAAGCTTTGCATGTGAAAATAGAACCCAAGATCTTACCTTTGTGTATTTTGTCATTCGGCCAAACCTAGGAAAAGTAGGAAATCATGTTTGATCCTTGTTTTAGTTACATGCATGTTGAGATTTATGTGAATTAAAGATTTTTGATATAACCTTTGATTTTTATTGTGATAAATTTATTTAAAGAAATAAATTTAAAGTTTGATGAATTTTATGTGAAGCTCACGGTTTTGTCTTTATAAATATCAAAGTTGTTTATTTTGTTTGCATGTATGTTTTATTGATGGATCTATGGATTCCAAGTATGTGAAAACCTAAATTTTTTATTAAAAACTTAAAAGTGATTTTCATGATCCTATTCGTTTTGGAACAAATTTCATTCAAACCATTTTTATTTTCTTGTGTGTTATTGATTGAGTTAACTTTGAGTGAATAAGATGGGTTTGGTATTTGATTATATTATTATGAGTTTGAATTTTTTTCTATGTCCAATTCGGCTTGATTAAGAAGTGAAAGAAATGAATTGATTTCTCCTTTGCATGTTAAAATTGATATAACTTTACTTGAAAGATGTTAGCATTCTAGCAAGAGTATTTCTTTAATGATTATTTTCCATATGTGCATGTTTTGTTTATGTGTCAGTAATTATTAGTGTTTGAAATTGTGAATATAACTTTGTCTCATATAGGAGGAGATTCGACTATGTCTAGAAAATAGGAACATGTGTGTGATTCTTGTTTTGTATGCATGCAGATGAGTGTAAAAGTGATGCATGAATCATGAATGACTTAACATGTTCAATATGTGTGTTTGAAAATGATTTGAATGTTTAACATTTGTAAAAGGTTTTTGATTTAACCCTTGTTGTTATTTTCTTTGGCTTAATTCGGTTTTTGAAAAAAAAAATAATAATAAAGTGATTCGATTGATTGAAGAAAGTATTGTTTTGAAAAGATTTTCATATGATTTACAAAGTACACGATTTTAACTTAAAGGTGTTTTATATTTGAAAACCCTTAAGATAAATGTGGCTTTTGAAGGGGTCAGGGGACTAATTATGTTTTTAGCAAGTTTTTGAAAAGAGTATTTTAAGTTTTAATTTTCTGAACGTCTTATGAAATAAATGTTTTACTTGATTTTGATTGTGATTTTAAAACCCAAAGTGATTTCAAATTATTGAGAAGAAACGAATGCTTATTTTCAAATAAAAAGTTTTGTAACGTTGCCTTATTTTCGAGATAATTAAATAAGAGTGATTTAATAAGCGAGAACTATTTGAGTGCCAGTAACAATCGGGAAGCAGTTACGAGCGTCGCAGTGGAAACCAAGGAGCGTATTGAAGATCGTCATTGGTTGAGGTGAGAGAGAAGTTTCCCCAAACACCGTGGTATTTAGGTAATATATTAAGTGTTTCGACCATCTCAAAAGTCGAAACTTAGTGGTTCTGAGTTAGTAGCACGGTGGCAATTGTTTGATTGTGTGGCCACTCGTGTGAAGGAGACAAAGACCACATAGAATTAGGTAATGATTGTGTGGCCACTCATGATAGTAAGTCCTGCAGGAAGCAAACCAAGAAGGTTTGGGTAGAAAAAAGGAAACCCTCAAGAGAGGACATTGAGAAGGTGGATGAGGCTCTAAAGCTGAACAAACACATAGAAGAGGGCACAGTTCCAATGGAAAATATTGACTCAGCCTCTAAGGCGGTGAAAGAAGTCTTAGAAGCTCACTGTGAGGAGGGATCAGTTTCTGTGGTCAGGGACTCTCAAGCTAAAAGCAAACAGCCTGAGGTAGAAGCAGGGGACCAAAACGAAGGGGCATGGACTCCTGTCATGACCAGAAGGAAGGCTCAGGTAAAGTTATATAAAGGGGAAAGTTCTGCCCTTATCCTTAATGGATAGTATAGGAGCATGGAATACAAGGGGAATAAACCAGCCCCTGAAACAAAAAGAGGTTAAAGGTCTCATTAATAAATGTAATTTAGGTATTTTAGCCTTACTTGAGAATAAGCTTAGAGCTAATTCATTTGATGTGGTGAAACATAAGTTGTTTGAGGACTGGGGTTCCTTTATTAACTTAGAGGACCATCCAATTGGGAGAATATGGGTGATTTGGAAAAAGGACATGTTTATGTTGGAAGTGGAAAAGCATTCAAGTCAATTTGTTCATTGTAAGGTGCTATATGTCCCTGATCAAATTGTTTTCTATACTACTTTTGTCTATGCTCATAATGATAGTGAAAGAAGAGGGAGGCTCTGGCATGACTTGAAAGAAATAGGGGATGATATGCATGAAAAATGGGTTATAATGGATGATTTTAACTGCTGCCTTAATTATCAAGATAAGATTGGGGGAAACCCTCTGGAGGTGCACCAGATTCAGGATTTCAAAGATTTGGTCTATTAATGTCAACTAGAGGATATGCAATGCTATGGCTGTTTTTACACATGGACAAATAAACAGGAAGGAGGGGATGCAATTTCAAGCAAGCTGGATAGAACTCTGGTTAACTCTGAGTGGTGTACCACCTGGCCTGAGGTTCACACAGAGTTCATGAACTGTGGTGTTTCTGACCACAGTCCCATGGTTATTCATTGGACCAATAATGCAATTAGAAGTGGTCATTCCTTCAAGTTCCTCAATCATTTGACCCTGGACAGTGAGTTTCTACAAACTGTTAGCAGCTTGTGGAGGCATGGAGGGGATCATTTTGCTATGTATAGACTTATGAGAAACCTAGATAACATTAGAGATGGCTTGAGAGACCTAAATAATAGAAAGTACAAGGACATTGACAACAGAGAAATACAGGCTAGACAAAAGTTAGACTCAATTCAGGATATGCTTCAACTTGACCCCTTGAATATCCATTTACAGAAGCTGGAGAAGGAAGCTAGGAAAGAGCATTCAGAAGTGTATCAGGCTGCATTTATGTTCTTAAAGCAGAAAGCTAAGCAGGATTGGCTATGTGAAGGGGACTTGAACACCAAATTTTTTCATCAAAGCATCAGTCAAAGAAGATACAAGAACATAATTCTGAGTGTCCAAGACAGTAATGGCAGAGTACTAACACAGCAGAATGATATAGTGAATGCTTTTGAGGTGTTCTACAAGGAGCTACTGAAAGGAGAGAATAGAGCATGTAGTATTCCTGATAATGAAATCCAGCAAGGGAATGTTTTAAACCCTTCTCAACAACTGTCCTTGTTGAAGCCAGTTGAGGCTGAGGAGATTAAGCTATGTTTTTTTTCAAATGGGTGATGATAAGGCCCCTGGGCCTGATGGGTATGGAGCTGCTTTCTACAAAGTTGCATGGTCTGTTATCAGTGCAAATATGGTGGAGGCTGTTCAGGATTTCTTTAACAATGGGAGGCTGCTCAAGGAGGCTAACCAAACCTTACTGGTTCTAATTCCTAAGGTTGAGTGCCCTAATTTGGTAAGTGACTTTAGGCCAATAGCTTGCTGCAATGTGATATATAAAGCTATTTCCAAGTTGATTTGTAATAGATTGCAAGCATGCCTGCCTGATTTGATTCATGATAATCAAGCTGCATTTATAAAGGATAGATCAATTCTGCATAATGTGCTTATAACTCAGGATCTTTTGAGATTGTATAGAAGGAAAAATGTGTCTCCTAGGTGCCTTATGAAAATAGACTTGAAGAAAGCCTATGACAGTGTCAGCTGGGAGTTTCTACAGGCAAGTTTGGTAGCCCTAAAGTTTCCAGAGAAGTTCATTAATTGGGTCATGATGTGTGTTAAAACTATGTCCTATAAATTGGTGATAAATGGGAATGTTCATAATAGATTCACTAGCTCCAGAGGGTTACGTCAAGGGGACCCAATGTCCCCCTCTTGTTTGTTATAGTTATGGAGATGTTAACCAGAAAAATGCTAGCTGCTACTAAGATGAGGGATTTCAAATTTCACCCAATGTGCATAAGGGTAGGGTTGGTTAATCTGGCCTTTGCGGATGACTTGATGATATTTAGCAAGGCAACAGAAACAAGTGTGGGCATTCTGGTTGAGGCCTTTAAGGACTTTTCTAAGAACTCTGGATTGAAGGCTAACTACAACAAATCTCAGATCTTCCTGGCTGGAGTGCATGGTGATTTAGAACAGAGGATTATGACTTTGACTTGCTTCAGAAGGGGTACATTCCCTTTTACTTACTTGGGTCTTCCTCTTGCAGCTAAGAAGTGGAGTGTGGCTACTTGTAGAAGCTTGGTTGAGAGAGTAACTAAAAGAATCAACATGTGGTCAACAAGGAACCTATCATTTCAAGGAAGAGCACAGCTAATCCAGTCTGTGCTAATGTCCATGCATGTGTATTGGGCAACTACATTCATAATCCCTAAGACTGTTATCAGAGAAATTGAAAAACTATATCGAGGTTTTTTATGGGGCAAAGATCAAAGGGGGAGAGCCAAGGCTCAGGTGGCTTGGACCATGGTCTGCAGAGACAAAAAGTATGGAGGTTTGGGATTCATGAATATTTATGTGTGGAATGTAGCAGCCCTGGGGAATCAAGCATGGCATATAACGAGCAACAAGAACTCTCTGGCTAAGATGGATTAATGCGGTCTACTTAAAAAGGATTAGCTTTCAAGATGTGCAACCTGCCCAAGCCAGTAATTGGCACTGGAAACAAATTCTTAAAGCAAGGAGCAAGCTCAGTAACCTATTTGCTAATCTAATCGCGAATCAGCAGCAATATTCGATTAAAGAAGGGTATGAGTACCTTATTGGAGATTTGCAAGTGTTTCGCCATCATAGACTTATCTGGAATCCGGTTAGCATCTCAAAACACAACTTCATCTTCTGGTTGTTGGCTCATGACAGCTTGAGGACGAAGGACAACCTCCATTTCGTACAAGCTTCGCCTTTATGTGAGCTGTGTGCAGGAGTGGAAGAAACTAGCAGCCATTTGTTCTTTGATTGTCCTTGGAGTCGTCAGCTTTTTGAGGAAGCTGGTAACTGGATTGGTGTGGATGTCCCTCATTACAAATTCCCCAATTGGTTGTGTTGGTTGCATCATGGATTCAGAAACAAGCAGAGGCGCTAGGTGCTCACGGCGGTGTTTGCAGGCTGTGTATATGGGGTGTGGATGGAGAGGAACCGGCGGATTTTCCGACAACAGTGTTTGCATCCTCATCAAGTGTTTGCTCTACTTCAGAATGAATTAGCCATTAAAATTTGTTGGTATTTTAGAAATAATAAGATTAGAAGTAATGGGCCTCTTACACTGCTTATTAGTAGAATAAAGGCAATGGCCTAATTAGTTTGGGCTTTTATTCTTTGGGATCATCTGGGCTTTAGAACCCTTCCTAGAAGGTGGCTAGGGTCTTGATGGTCGCCTTTTATGTGTACTTATTTGTTCGTTGGTAATGCATTTTTTTCTTTACCAAAAAAAACTTTGTCTCAAAAATATTATTTCAAAAGACTCTCTTTAATTATCCTTTCAAATACTTTATCAAAAAGATTGTTTTCCAAACACTTCCTTCAAAATACATCTTTTCACAAAACTCTTTCAGAAAGATTGTTTCGCAAAGCTTTTCTCAAAGACATAACGTTTCACGAAACTTTTAAAAGAAAATCTCTCTTCTCAAACCTCTTTCCAAAAATTTCCTTTCACAAACTTTTCTCAAAATCTTCTTTACATAGTTCTTTCACAAAATTGATTTTCACAATTCTTTTCTAAAAAGTTCCTTTTCAAAAATCTTTTCAAAAACTGCTATTCGAAAATCTTTTTAAAAATCTCTTTTTTCAAAATCTTTTCGAAGACCTCTTTTCAGAAACCTTTTCAAAAACCGCTTTCAAAAACCTTTTCAAAGTTACAACTTTGATGAGCGCTAATGGAGGAGCAAGCTCAACTCAACACTAGTCCCAGACTAAACCCAAAAACAAAAGGAGCCCAGCTCCCCTCAAAGCACCTCTCATATCCACATTCACATCACTCTCCCCAGCTCTGGCTCGTTCTCATCATTATCCTCAATTTCATTCCCCATATTCTCAAATCTTTCTTTCATTCCATCTTTCAACCGTATTTTCATTCCTTTATCCTCATCATTTACTTCCACCATTTCATTATTTCAATTTATTTTCAGGACGTAACAGACGTCCATCAGCATATTACTCATTTTCATTAATAACAATAAATAGCATAAGGCATAATTAAATAAATATATAAAAGCATGTTATCATTCACACAAACATCACACAACCATGTGATCTTCGTCACCTTCGTATAAGTGGCCACACAATCAAACAATTGCCACTTATACTACTGACTCTAACCACTTAGTTCCGATCTTTGAGATGATACGGAACGTCCTAATAAGTTACTTAACTACCACGGTGTCTTAGGAAAGCTTCTCTCTCACCTGGGGTCCAGCTATTAAGTGCGTACCGTCACCTCAGATTCTTTCTGCTGCCGGCTGCCCCAATCCCTCGTCTCTCAAATTCCTCGTACTAAATAAAATACGCTCTCGTTATTAACTTGCATTATGAAAATATTTTCCATAACTTAGACACTTCTCATTCCTCGTATTAAATAAAACACTCTTACTTTACGAACGTGTATTAAGAAAACCTTTTCTTAATTCATGACACTTTCTGTCCCTTATCACAATACTTAAAACAGTATTGTTTTATCAAAACAACTCTCATTTTTTTTCTAGTACTTTAAATATTTTAAAACCATTTGAAAACATTTAATAAAATGGTTTAAATCATTTGGTTTGGTTGCTGGTCCGTTTTGGACAGCACCATAAACATGTTAGAAAACACCGAAAAATTTATCATTTTCAATCTGGTTTTTCTTAAATCAATTATCGTTTGGAAAATTATACTTTAAATCACTTGGACACATTTTTAGAGTTAAGAAACATTTTAAATATTTCTGGACAACACAGAGTTATTTTGTAAATCTATTTTAATAAAACCCGAAAACGTCGTAAAACACTTTTTATTTCAAACCCATTACACATGCAAATATTTCCAAACATTAACTACCACACAAACAATAACAATAACATTTAGATGGATTAAGCCACATAAGCAATTATACACTCACAAATAATTCACTTTCATGACACAAAACACTTAGACATGCATAAATTCACAAACCACATTGAACCAAAGATGTAAATCAGGCCCATTTAATTTTCTTATTTTAAACAACTTTATTCTTTTCAAAAATCATTATTTAAATTTAATTTCATGCAACTAAACTTCCTAGACTTATTTGCACTACATGGCCGAATGAAATCAAGGAAAATAAGCCAAGAATTACAAATATAAAACACACAAATCAACTTAGTTTATCTCCAGCACTTAATTCCTATTTTCTTTCTCATGCAACCAAAATTATTTACTCTTTCTTTCTTCTCAACCGAATACACCCACTCACACATATATTCAATTAAACACAATACTTTACCAAAAATCATTTAATTTAGTTACTTATTTCCCTCTACCTTTAATTTAGACCGAATAAAATCACGATTTCAAACACATAAACTTAACAATATTCTTCAAGACATACTCATTGCTATAAGTCAATTCATGAGAAAAAGAACCCTAGTCTATCTAGCATGCATGGCCGAATGTCATCATGATTAAAACAAGGTCTTTGGGTTCATTTCTCTACATGCAAAAACACAAGGTTCTTAAATCAAAAGAGAAATTAACATGCATGGATCTTTTTCGTGAAAACAAATCATGGTTTCCTTATTCTAAGCCTAGACCTTATGCACATCATCATAGATCAAAGTTTTACTTTCAATTCTTTCACAAGCACACGCATAAAACATGAGTCAAGGCAAAAATCATTTTTTTTAAAACTCATTTCTTTTGGTTCCTTTACAAAACCGTGGTGATCCTTAAGGAAATAATTATTTTTTTTTTGTTCAAAAACCACATGCATGGACCTAAATCTTATAGATCAAGTCATGAAATCAATCATAGTGACATAATCAAAAATAAAAATCATTTTGAGTAAGAAGTGGTCAAAACCGTGGCATGAAATGAAGAAGGTTTAAATCTTTTTGGTTCAAAAGCAACATGCATGTATTAAAACTCAAGACTTTTCCATAGATCAACACAAAATCAAAACTTTTTATTTATAATTTCATGAAAAGAATTCAAGAACCAAACTTTTCAAAGATCAAAACAAAATTAAAGCTTTATTAAGATCAAGTTAAAATCAACCACTTTCAACCACTCAAATCAACTTTTCTATTCATAAGATTAACATGCAATGACTTGAATTAAATTAAAAAGCATCACGACTCCTAGATCTAGTCAAGGCCGAATCATTTGGCTCTTGATCTAGGGTTTTACAAGTTCATTTATTCTTAAAAATTCAAGATCAAAGGTTAATTAACACATGCATGAACTTAAATCATCAAGATCATCAACAAATCAACATGCAGCACCAATACATCTTTACATCACGGTTTAAGAAAGAAAATTCAACATACAAAGAGATTTACTTTTAAACTTTACAAAAATCCCATAAAACCTTTTGATTTAGAAGATTTAGTTTGAAAAAGCTTTAGGATCCTTTATGAAAAACTTTAAACGAGTTATGAAATCCGTTAGTTAGACATTTACAAGTTCCTTTAAGCTTGAAAATCCATGATCAAGCACAAACATACTTGTGCTCATCATTTAAGCTTGAAAAATTAACATGCAAAGAGGTTTGCTTTAAACTTTACAAAAATCTTAAGAAACCTTTAGATCTTTAGGATTTATGTTGAAAAACTTTAAGTTCTTTCATGAAGACCTTAATTGAGTTATGAAGTCCATTAGTTAGACGTTTATAAGTTATTTTTAATCTTAAAAGTCCAAGATCAAGCATAAATAGACTTAGAAAATCAACATGCAAAGAAGAAAGAAAAGAAAAATTACAAGATCAAAGAAAACTAAATTATTACAATTTCCTATATAACTTCGAGCTACCCACCAAAGGAAGGGTTGATCTCCTAGCTTCTAATGTCTTGAAACTTCAAGGAATGGCTTGAGTTTTTAAACTTGGTTTCTTCTTCTTCCTCTCCCTAGCTCGCGGCCTCTTTCTTTTCTTGGTGTGTTGAGAGCTTGATTTGGCTCTTCAACAAAGGTGTTTGAGAGATGAAGGGGAATGAAAGAAGTGAATGGAAAGTGGGTGAAGGAACTAAGGGTGAAAGCTTATATAGACAACCCATAACTCTCCCTTTTACCCTTGTGTAGATTCGGCCAAGGTGTGTTCAAAGGGGATAATTTTGGCATTCCAATTTGTTGCATGGGTGGTGTTTAGCAAATGAAGGGGACAATGAGGAGTAGATTAAGGAACTAGGTTTCCTTGGGCTTGATTACTCTTTGGCTTCTAGTTAGGTTTTTCCCACACATCTAGTTTGGTCATAGTTAGGATTTAATCTATTTGGTTCCTAGTCTAATGCTTAGGAAAGTCCTAGGCTTGCACACATCCATATATATGTGCCACATACACACTCATACATGCACACCTACACGTATCACACACATATTCTAACATTCATGCATTTTCACACTCTTAGGCTAATTTAATTCCATATAATCTCAAACATATATGTATATAGATATACACGTGGCACACCACACATACATGCATCATCTTTTAATTTCTTAATTAATTCTATTTTAGAACATCTAACTACCAATTCACATAATAATTCAGAATAATTCAAAGAATCACATTAACATAATCACACATTAAATACATATTAACTAACACATATATTTAGAAAACAATTTCTTTCTTATGAAAGTACCTTTGTTTAGAAATCACCTTTTCTTTAAGGCATAAAATCGTCCAACATATAATTAGTTCTCAAAATCCATTTTAAAACTCATGACATCATTTTATGAAAACCCTGTCTTTAAAGTCACCCATTATCTTGAAAACGTGAGCTTAAGAAAATCATTTAAGAAAAATACTCTGTCGAGACACTTTTCAAAAATAAGTTTCTTTAGTGTTTTAATTTAATACGAGGAATTTGCGGGGTGTTACATCAAAGCCTTTTGAAATAAAAATCAAAGATCAAAGCTTTAGAAAAATCAAAGTTGAAATCAAAGCATGAAAACCATTTAGATCAACTTTATCAAGCATCAAACTAACATGCATGAACTCTAAACAAAATAAAAATCATCATAACATATTTTTCTAAGCATGACCGAATGATAGTGTCCATGGGTTAAGGTTCTACAAATTTATGAAGCTTTTGGAACTCAAGATCAAGACTTTACAAGTACTTACAAACATAGATCTACAAAGAAATTAGACATGCATCAACAAAGAAACTTTACAAGACTTGGAAAATTAAGAACCACCACTAACACCCTATGATCTTCGAGTAAACTAAAGAAATAGAGAAGATCTTCAACCTTCTTCACTTAGTCTTCAAGGATCCTAAGGCTTTGGGTTTGATCTTCTTCTTCCTTCTCCTCTTGAGCTCACGGGTTCTCTCTCTCTCTAAGTCTCTCTAAGAGTTTGTTGTTCTCTTAGAAATTGTGTGTGTTGGTTTGGAATGAGATGTGAAGCAAATGAATTGGGAGTGAGCTACGGTTGGAGTTATAAGAAAGCAACAAAGCTTTTCTCTTCTTACCCTTAAGGAAATTCGGCCAAGAGTGTTACTAAGAAGGGTAAAATTGGCCACACTAAAGCTTGCATGGCTCAAGCCAAGCCATTGGACAAATGGAGAAAAATTAGGCTTAATCTTACTTCCTATTGGTTGGTCAAACTCTTAACCAAGCTTATCACTAAACTAAACCTAGGTGTCATTAGTCCACTAGCTTAGGGTGTGAGAAGTCAAAAATTTGCATCATGCATGCACCACACACACACCACACACGACCGACACATATTCACACACATGCACCTTAAATCATTTTTATTTTCTTTCTTATAAAATCACATTTTCCATAAAATACCAAATATTAAATACTTAAATACTTCAATGCAAAATTCAATTTAAATCTCATAAGATTTTTCCATAAAATCATCTTCTTGAAAACCCTTTATCACATGGAATCATAAAGAAATTCGATTTAATAAATATCCTTTGAAATCACATCTTTTAAAATACTTTATCCAAATAATCTTTTTAGGGTTTTAAAACAAATGTGAGGTATTCAGACGGGGTGTTACAAATAAGAAGAATAGAAGAAATGTAAGATAAAGTTTGAGAGAGATGATGTGGAATTTATAGTCGCCTGGAATAAGATTTGATGAACATGATGTGGATGAACCAGAGCTAGGGAAAGTGGTGTGGTGTTGTGAAATGAGACGTGATATTGTTGAAATGAGACCGGTGTTGAGTTGAGCTTGCTCCTCCACTAGTACTCATTGGAACAATATGTTTTCGAAAAGTTTTTGAAATGAGATTTTTGAAAAGATTTTTGAAAAGAGATTCTTGAAAAGGTTTTTGAAAATGAGAATTTTTGAAAAAGGGTTTGAAACGAGATTTCTAAAGATTTGTAAAATATTGTTTTTGAGAAAAGTTTGAGAAATCTTATTTCTAAGGAAAGTTTGTGAAAACATTATTTTTGAAAAGAAGTTATGAAACATTATTCTTGAAAAGAATTTATGAAACATCGTTTTGAAAAGAATTTGTGAAATGCTAATTTCGAAAGGAGTTTGTGAAACACTATTTTTTTTGAAGAGAGATTTTGAAACATTATTTTTGAAACATTATTTCCTGTTTGCTTCCGACTAGGTTGGGTGGATGACCGAGGAGATGTAGACGTGTGTGCTAACTTTGAGAGCGACCCTCCTCAATGATGATTAAAATCCCTCGCATCATTGACGGACACAAATTCATAAAACTTAAGTAAGAAAAGATAATTCTCAATGTTAAGAAATAATTCTTAAGTGAAGGCATGGAAAAGAGGACGAGATTTTATGATGATGGAATCAGAGTTGCGCAGCAGAAGCGATTCCTGAAAAGTTGTGCGGTGATGTTAAAAGTCTTAAGAAGAGAAAAGTAATGGAATCGAGTATGTGCCTTGTATGTAAACATCAGGAATATATATATATATATATGATTGCTCTTGTATGTTGTTTGTTTGTATGTTTCTGTTATTCCTTAATATCTTGCCTATTGTAATCCCACATCGTTGGCATAACATGCTTGGGAATACTTACTCTCTCGAGTCCTTCTGTTCTGTATGCTGGTGTCATGATGTCCATTCCCTTAGTCTATGGATTCTGTCAAGTTCACATTCGACGTTCGAGATGGAGGAAAAAGGGAAGTGGACTATTGAGGTTGGGAGTTGCATGGAGTCACTAAGGTTCGCATCTTCGATCCCCCCAAGGAACAGTAGCCGATACTGTTGCCTGCACGCATTGACCCCGAGGCTGAGGAGCTGGAGGAATTCGACGAGGACATAGCTACCCGGAGGCGGACGTGATCGAGGTCGACTCTAGCGAGACACCTCCCGTGGACCGTCTACTTCAGTTCAATGGGCCTGGTGGTAGCTTCTTTTATCTTAGCCGAAGTATTAGATTCCCTGTATTTACTTGTTTATCGTTGCAGTACCATGATGTAACCCCAAACTTTTCCAAACGACATTTGTTTTCAATGGACTATGATAACTGAGTTGGGAAGAATCAAGTTGCAAAGAGTAGTGTCTTGTGATACTTCGGTTTGGAACTTGAAGCTTAACATGTTGTGTGAGAACACCTTTTAATTGCGAAAGAGTTTTGAAAACTTAGTGGTCCTCATACTCATGTTACTCAACCATGTTACAAAAAAAAAAAAATTGGCCCATATTTTCACTACATTTTATGATTAAAGAAGTATATTTTTCAAGTTGCCAAATCGGGGTGTTACAGCAAGTGGTTCATCCTGCACCATCAGCCCCTCCATCCAACCAACCTACCTTGGAGGAGTTGGTGAGGCAAATGACCATGCAAAACCTCCAATTCCAACAAGAGACTAGAGCATCCATTCAGAGACAAGAGACATCCATTCAGACTTTGACAAATCAGATGGGTCAAATGACAACTTCTCTCAACAACTTGCAATCTCAAAATTCTGATTAGTTGTCATCCCAAACAGTGATCAACCCTCAGAATCAGAATGTGAGTGCCATCAACCTGAGGTCAGGAAAGTAGATTGTCACACCCACACCACAACCTCACCTCAGCAATGATGCTCTAGCTTCCTCTAAAGGGAAGATCCAAGTGGTAGATGAAGGTGAGCATGCTAGAACCAAGGAGAATCATCCAACTCAACCTTCCTCAACCTCAACCACAAGCCCTGCTGTTGTCCTACAACCTCCTCCCGTTCCTCTTCCATTCCTACCAAGAGTGCCGCAAAACAAAAGGGTGGAAGAGGTGGACAAGGAGATTCTTGACACATTCAGGAAGGTGAAAGTCAACATACCCCTTCTTGATGCAATAAAACAGATTCCAAGGTATGCGAAGTTCCTTAAGGAGATGTGCACTCATAAGAGAAGACTCAAGGGCAATGAGAGGATAAGCATGGGAAGGAATGTCTCCGGTCTCATAGGTAAACCTATCTCTCACATTCCTGAAAAATGTAAGGATCCTGAAACTTTCTCTATACCTTGCATCATAGGCAATGTTAAGTTTGAAAATGCTATGCTAGATTTAGGAGCATCCATAAACGTCATGCCTATGTATGTTTTTAAGTCTCTTTATCTTGGACCTCTTTAACCTACGGGTGTGGTGATTCAATTGGCAATTAGAAGTACTGCCCACCCCACAGGTTTGCTAGAGGATGTCTTGGTTCGGGTTGAAGAGCTGATCTTCCCTACTGATTTTTACATACTTGATATGGAAGATGACTCCCCCCGTAATGCTGTTCCTATTATTTTGGGGAGACCATTTTTGAATACAGCCCGAACCAAGATAGATGTGCATGCAGGTACACTTTCCACAGAGTTTGATGGTAGTGTGATCCGATTCGACATTTTCCATGCTATGAAACATTTTCCTGAGGATCACTCTGTTTTCCATGTGGACTTGCTTGATGAGTTGTAGATGAGCATATGCTTGACTTTTTGCATCATGATTTTGAATTGCCATCTTTCATTAATTCATTTACTTGCCCATCATGCACTAATCCTGGATGGTGCACCGCATGCATTGACATAGCTCAGTTTCTAGACTTTACTACTGCATATGATGATTCATATGTTATAGATTCATATTATGCTAACCCTAACCCCATATCTGCTATGCATGAGTCTGATTCACTTGTTCAGGTGCATGCAGCATAATCCATTTCTGCTATCCCTTTAGTTCCATCTATTATACAGACACCCTCATTGGACCTGAAGTCCCTCTCTCCTTATCTCAAATATGCTTACTTGGAGGATGAGCAGAAACTCCCAGAATGGTTATATGAAAACATTGAGTTTATTTTATAACAGTGAAGGTTTAATTTTTATAGTTTGAAAAAGATTATTATTTTGGGAATTTAATATATAAAGCATTGTTATTGTGTTTTGCAAATTTATTAGAGCATGATTTTAATGCACCCCGTAAGAGTTTAAAGAAATTTTCATTTTTACCCCATGCATATTTGTTGTTACGGTTAGGAAATAAATAAGGAAGAGAAAATGTCTTTTGAAAAGTAAACCCCAAATAATTACAATGCTCATTTTATTACCACCCTAATTATCTTATTGGTATTTTAATTAAAAACAAATGGAACCTCCTTTTTACTCTCATAAAAACCGTACCCCTTATTTCTTTCTCTATTTTTATTTATTTTATTGTGTGTGACTTTGTGTTTTCTTTGAACAAAAAAAAATATAAACCCCCCACCAATCTTCTCAGACACATTCCTACCCCTAGGGGTGAGCATGACCCGACCCTACCCGGAGACCCGTCCCAACCCGGCGGGTTCGGGTCGGGTCAAACCCGTCTTCAATCATTCAAAGGGACCAACCCGAGTGAGAAAAGGACAGACCCGGTTCTACGAAGGACGGGTTCGGGTTCATGCCCGAGTCACCCGGACCCGGCCCGGACTTATAATTAATTAATTAAATATATATATATATATATTAATTATAATTATTATTCTTATTTCTAAAAACTAAAACATGAATAAAAAATATAAAACACTAAAACACTAAAACTAAAAGTATACTACGGTGTGTGTGAGATACATACATACGGTATAAACTTGCCAAGTTGTCAGGAGGTTCCATTTGTTATACATGAATTCCTTATACTTATTGAAAAAGGATAGGCGGAATATGCATGGTGCAGGATCAACAAAGGCGAATTCTTCTTTTCTGTGAGTAATGAATTATAGAATTATACTTTGTTATTGTTGAATGAATTATATTAGTATTAGTATACTTCTTATGGTTAGTTATAGAATTCTAGAAAGATTATGCAAATTTCAAAATTTGAATGGTTTAAATTTTTTTTTAATGTTATTCATCCGTGTCCCGGGTGAACCCGGACCCGTCCTTATGAGGACCCGTCCTATTTTAGACCCGTCCTATTTTAGACCCGTCCTTACCTTGTCCCTCTCTAATTAGGGACGGGTTCGGGTTTAAAAATTGACCCGTGCAACATTTCGGGACGGGTAAGGGTCAAGCTCAACCCGTCCCAACCCGTCCCATGCTCACCCCTACCTACCCCCTCTCCCCTTCTTTAAGTTTCATTTCTTCTTCTCTCAAAGAACAAAAGCAACAACACACAACAATATACTCCCTCCATATACCACACGCATAAGCCCCCTTCTTCTCTACAAAGGACTTCTCATTTTTCTTCTTAAAAACAGAGAAGCCCACATCACCCACATGCTCCCTCCTCCCACATGCCCCATCTTCTTCTCTACACAGTGAATCCATTTTTGTTTCCTTCCCACAAGATTGAGCAATAGAACATTGACCCATTCCTTTTCCTCCATTTTTATGTCATAAATCAAACACCCATTTCATTATTGTTGTGTCTCCACTCAAGAGCAACTGAAATCAAAACTTCCCCTTTGAAGAAGGAGAGGAGGTCGTAGCTTTAGAGGAGGAGGAACCCATTTTCATCAATTTTGATTTGTGGGGTAATGATTTCTCACTTATTTTGATTCATTCCTTTTATATTTTATTGATTTGAAATTAAATAGTGATTGAAGCTTTGATTTTGATTTGCATGTGTGGTTTATGAAAACCTTAGTGGCTGTATGGAATGGTTTACATTGGGATTTTTGCCAAAAAGTCATAAGTTTTGCAAACGACAAGTCTTTATGTATTGTATATTCATGATCTCAAACAAAAAGAGTGAAATTTTTACTTGCATGTATAGTTTGAACAAGTACTCAAGCCTAAAAGTTGATATTTTTGTGAAAATGAGTTATGATGTTCATGCATGTGGTTAATCGATTTGGACAAGTATAAATTTTTGTTTCATAAAATTATTAGTAGCTAGAACTGAGTTTTTGAATCATAAAGTTATTTTTCCCTTTTATGGGGTATTGGTCGAATTGATTATGTGAAAAAGAAAAATGACTTTAAAATGTATTTTAAGCTTTGATTCTTTGTTTTTGTTGAAAAGGGTATGTGTTAGAACTTTAATTTTGTGTTGCATGTTAATGATTTTGGTTTTCTTTGACTTATTTCGGTTGGTGCATGTACTTGAGGATCTAAAATTGATTTTATGGTTGTTCTTTGATGCATGTTGATGTGTTAATGTGTTTTACAAAAAAATCAAATCTTAATCTCTATGTATGTTTCGGTTCGTGTATGAACTTAGAGAAATAAAAATTGGTTTTGTGGAGATTCTTTGATGCATGTTTCGGTTTTTGGTATGAGTGAGCTACGACAATATTTTTATGCTTGATCGGGGTTGTTATTGATGAATAGTGTAAGAAATGATACTTTGAGTATATGCTGAATTTTAAAAAAAATGTGATTTTTGCTTGTAGGAGGTTTTGGTAAAAAGCATTTCCACAAATTGGATTGCTTTGAAAATTTAGTATGATGGTCTTGAAGCTATTTGAATGTTTTGAAAATTTAGTTTGGTTTGGACTTGTTTTAGTATTTTAGTGAATTTTGGTTTGTTTGGTTTTGATTATGGAACTTATTGGTTTTAGTTGCAAAAGACTTTGATAAAGGACACTTGCGCATGTCCAATGATTGTGAAACTTGGTCACCATTTGGATGATGTTGATTTAAGCTTCTCTGAAATTTTGTATGATTTTTAGAGTTTGTTTACTATTTCTACAAGAATTACTTTTGTGAAAATGGCTTCGGAAAAACAGGTTTTTCGGATTGAAAGTGAACTGAATTTTCGAACTTAAACTACCCCAAAAGGATTGATATTTTTATGGTGCGGCTTTGAACATATTGGGAGAGTCTCTGTAAAATTTGAGGTGATTTGGAGTTGGTTTAATATTTTTACTAATTGCAAATAGTGTACAGCTCAATTCTATCTCTGCAGAATTTGAGAGAGTTTTAATTAGAAAAATGTGACTTATACAACTCCAAATGATCTGAAATTTTTATGAGATGATTTTGTATATGTGGGGAATCTCTGTACCAAATTTCGTGCAAAGTAGAGTTAGTTTTCTAGTTTTAATAATTGTGTCTTTGCCTCTTGTCAGCAGCAGGACTGTCTTGATTTTAACGACAAAACTGAGTAAAAACTTATGTTCTGAGTGTCCGAATGACTTGAAAATTTTATGTGTTGAACTTTGCTATGTGTTTTAGTGTTCTGAAAAATTTGGGACTGAAATTTATTGATTTGGTATGGTTTTGGATTTCATCTTTCTTGTTTTCTCCGTATCCGATTTAGAACTTTATTTGATACCTTTGATAGTTGTAGTACCTGGTGTATTTTCTATGACTTGGCTAAACCTTACATGTAAGTTGTGATGTTTGGATGTGATTAGATGAGTGTCGGAAATTGGTTTTATTTTGATAAAGAGAGCATGCATGATTAGGATTTAATTGATTCAAGAGTCAAAAACTTGGTGTGCCCTAATTGATTTATTTTCTTGTTTCAATTCTTGTCTATATGAACATGTAATCATGAAAACTTGTTTATTTTAAGTTGCTTACTTGTTAACATGATTTCTTTTAAGTTGATTAGTGCATGTAAGATAGAGTTAGGATCATTTGCTAATCATGACGCTTGTTTCGGTTTCATGAAGAGAGAGTTAGGAAAATTAATTCTTGTCTTGATTTCTTATTATGATTCGGTTTTGGTTATGTGTAAGGATTAGACTAGATTTGTTCTAAGTGTTGCATGCTAATTGAATTATATGTGTGTGCATGACTCGCGTAGGATGAGTTTAGGGAATTAAGCATGAATTGTTTGAATGACTATGTGTTACTTGAATAGAACTAATTACAAGCTAAAGGAAGTAAAGAAAAATTGAAGTGACGTGTTTATTTTAGTTTTAATGGTTACATATTGGATTACCGGCAAATATAATATAATCAGTAAGACCAGTTATCGTCCCACAAGGATTGCAATTGTTCAATTAATTTTCACCAAAGAGTAGTTAGAAGCGAAATCTCTAGGTTTGTACTTAATTAATTAAGATTTAGTTTAAATAAAATAAAAATAGAAATTAAATAAAAGTTGTGACCAATTTGAGAAAATGAGTTAGGAATGCGGTTTCATTGTAGGCGTTGTTTATTAATCATGAATCTCTGTTTTTCCTTAAATCAAGAACTAATTCCAAAATTGGTAACTATTAGATCCCTTTTGTATAATTACTGTTTCCTATTCAATTGATAATCCTTAATTCCTTAAGAGATTAAACCATTGAATAAACTTGTTATGTAATTACCCAAAAATATTCCTACAAGTTGAATAACTATATTGTTTGATTGAAGGCCTATTCTAATCCTTAATCTCCCAATTGAAGAATTAGAGATCCAAAACATAGATTAGCTACTTCCATGCATAACAGTGAAAATACAATCAAACACTTGATTTAGAAACGGAAAAACATCAATTCATTAAATCAATAAACTAATCCATACAAATCCACCAATTCCTAACACGAGGGTTTTAGTTACACATTGAGAAAATAAGAACAAAAACCATAGAAGAGTAATCCATAATCATAGACAATTAGGATTATCACGAAGAGATCTTCAATCTTCCAATCTCTGATTTTCTTCTCCTCTAAAGCTCTCCAAAATCATGTAATCTCCCTTTCTCAAAAGCTGCATAACCTAATTCTAAAACTAGAATAAATAGAAGATTACAAAACCTAAGAGAATCCTTCAAAAACTAGCAAAAACCGGCCCAATTCGGGCTTGCATCTGATCTGCGCGCCTGAGCGCCCCAAGCCACACGCCTGGGCGCCCAGGTCTGGTCAAGGGTGCATCTCGTGGTGCCTGCGCCTGGGCGTGGGGAGCTCCACGCCTGGGCGTGTGCCACCACTTCGGATTCCGTTTCACTCTGTTCTTGTGCCATTTTCAAGGTCTTTTCGTCCTCTTTCCTATTCCATAATTATTTTCTTCAATTTAGCTCCAAAAGTACTTGAAATCATGAACAAACGAATCAAAACGTTCAAGGGATTCTATTCCTAAAACTATACTAAAAGTCCTAAATTTGCTAAAGAAACAAGCCAAATCATTAGTAAAAAGGAGTTTAATTCATGCTCAAAACATCATATATTAGACCCAAATCATTACATAATTAAGCTATTTGGTTTAGTGCTGGTCTTGGAGAACAAAATGGCTTTGAGTTATTTAACTTTAATTTATTTAGAAATATTGGAGTTTTTACATGGCTGTCCAACTTCTATCTATAGTGTTCTTGCTTGAAAAATAATTATTTAAGTGCTCATTTCAAGGGTTTATATTATACGGATTTTCTAAGACTTTATGGTGTTTGCGGATTTGCAAAAATGGGATTTATGAGAAGTGTTTTAATGTTGTCTAGCATTTTGATTGTATTGTTTTCAACTCGTAAAATGTTTTCCAATGGTTCAAAGCTCAAGTTTTCCAATGGTGGAGAAGGAGGTGGTTATGGTGGTTGAGAGGTTGAAGATTGAATGGGTATGGAGAGAGAGAGAGAGAGACGGTTTTGAGAAGAAAGAAGGAGATGTTGAAGGTTTATGGGTGTAGGTGGTGCTTGAAGGTTGAATGGTGATGATTAATGAAGGTTTATGGTGGGTGGCTATGGAGGTTTTTGGTGGTTGAAGGAGAAGAAGAAGAAGTTGAGAGAGATGAAGGAGAAGGAGGGAGTACGTGATTTTGGTGAGAGAGAGGGGAATGAGAGTGACGGCTAGGTCTTTGGTCTTAAGAGGTTCCCACTTTGGTCAACTTGGGTCAAGGCCCACACACGATTTTCTCTTTTTTTTTCATATCTGATACGGGGTAATTGATTACTTGCTGATGGTAATCGATTACTCTTCCTCTGATGGCTGAATGATGCAACTTGAATGAGCATGTAATCGATTACTTGCAGACTGGTAATCGATTACTTGCTCTCTTTGAATGTACAATGCAACTGAGATAACCGATTATTTTGATTGTTGTAACCGATTACTTTGTCTCTGGTTCATAAGTGATGCAACATTGAATAATCGATTACTTGGATGCCTGTAATCGATTACTTCTTCTCTGACAACTAGACCTGATGCAACATTCTGAAGGTAATCGAGTACTTCTGACTGGTAATCGATTACTGCTACCCAGAAACCCATAATTCCTCTTTTTCTGATTAAACAAAGCTCCCTTGCATGCCATATTGATTCTTTGATCCTAGGGAACATGAGTGGATTTAGCTTGTGGGCAAGTTACCGATTGCACACTGTTTCCTGCAAAACAAAGTGTTCTGGCTATCTCCAACGCTCAAGTTAGTAATTTTTCAATGTAAAACAATTAGAGCAATTGAAAGAATTAATATGAACCATATGATAATATAAGGTAATACTCAAAGTCACACAAGCCTGATATAACTATGAATTATAACAAGGTCATACATAGTATGAATTTAAATGCTAACTTAATTAACTCAAGTTTGCACTAAATACCATATTATGAATGAAGTACTCTACTATTCCAAGGTTTGATAATCATGTGACAACCTTATTTAAAAACAAATTATTACTACACATGATTCATTTTTCAAAATTGATATCGCTTGGAATAATTGAAGTATACTCTTGTATAATCATGGTTATAATAGGAAGATGACTTCGTTACCTCAGACTTGTTGTGCCAGGATGAAAGTGTTCTTGACCATTGCTTCCTATTCTGATTTTTAACTCTGTTATAATTCCAATTTCTTCTTGAGAGGATTTTGGTCCTTGAGAACTTGCTCTCCATTTGGTCAACCCATCTTGTTTTTGGCTTCCAATAAGTCATTGTGAATGTTTTCATCTTCTGATTTCCTTTTGGTTCTTCCTTGGGTAACTGATTTTGCATATTCCTGTTACAAGGAGAACTTTTTGGTACCCATCTCATTTTGGGTCTAGGGGGATTAGATTTGGATTCCTTAGATCCCTTTGGAACCCATTTCATTTTATATCTCATATAATGATTTTTCTTATATAGGCATAAATGAGAAATATCACCTGAGTGACCGCAATAATTATAGATAATGGGTTTGAGAGATGATTTGCCTTTTTCAAAAATGTTTTTACAAAAATTAGGTTTATTGTCCTTGTATTGAAAATCACAATTGTCAACAACCTTACTTGATTTCTGAATATCCACATTCTTATCTATATTATCAAGTAAAGTGTTGGAACAAGAGGATGTTTCAATACTACAAGAGAGGATGTTTCAATACTACAAGACTCAAAAGATGCAACCTCAACATGTTTTTCAATAAAAATGCAATTTTCATAATTCGTAGAGGTGCAATTTTCTAAACAAGTATTTTTCAAATCATCGCACAAATCATTACTCGTAACTTGCTGATTATGAGAATGAAGGTCAATTAATGTTACCTCATAAGGAGTGAACAAGTGAAATTCAGTTTCTGTTCTACTGACTCCTCATCTGAAGAACTTGACTCAAAATTTGATTCCATGAATGCTTCAAATAGGCTTTCAAGATCATCATCTTCGCTTGATGAGTTGCTCCTCATGCTTTAAGTGTCATCATTGAAAATTTCATCATGGGAGTTGATAATTTCATCCTTTGTGCCTCTTTCATGTTGATGCGCTGTTACTTTCCAGCAGACACTAACACTTTCAAGTATATCATTAGTAGCATAGTGTGTTTTTAAAGTGTCCCAAATATTTTTTGCATCAACACAATCCTTGATTCTAGCATATGAATCATCATTCACAACATATCTTAGAATGCGCATAGCTTGAATATTCAAGGCAAAACACTTTTTATCAAATTCATTTAAAATAGATTTTGGTTTTAAATCAAAGCCATGAAGAACAATATTCCATAAATGAAAATTAATAGATTGAAAGTAAAATTTCATTCTAGCACTCCAATATAGATAATTCTTCCCATAAAAAATTGGTGCATCATCGAATGTAAAACCCTCCATATTAAAATCAAAAACAAATATCTCAACGCTGCCAATTTACAATGGATCGTTGAACTCAAGCTGTTAAGCCTTTACCAGAGCACGAAGTTCTGATACCAATTGATTGACAGCAGTCACCCAAGAGGGGGGTGAATTGGGTGTTTACAAAAACATTGGAAAACGATCGATTCAAAAGGTTCTTAAAAAGATTAAAGAGATTTTACATAGCGGAAGACTTAAAGAACGATTGAAAACGTTTTAAGCGCAATCGAAACAATATTGGAAAACTATTATTAGCGAGATCGAATCCTATTACACTAACACTACGGAGTTTCTCCCGTTCCTGTTCATTTCCACGTCAGCCGGTGCATACACCTTATCTTGGACCTTCACCCATCTGATCACGCACAAAGAGTCCTATTGCGTTTTCTCCATTTTCTGAATCACAAATCAGCTTTTTGTTCTTTGACTTCCCATACAGCACGTTTTTCTTTTCCCTATCGTTCCAATTCCTTCAGGTACCCACTGCAGGCTTTTGTTCCTTCATAATTTCTCCACAGCAGGCTTTCTCCACGCTGTGCTCTTGAGTCCACTGTAATGTCTTATCGTAGGAGTGATCTCCCTCCCTCACGTATTCCCTCCTCGCTTGAAGCCTAATTTTGCTGAAACACTAAGCCTTCAATCCCTTAAAACTCTTTTTGTCTTTCCTTTATCTCACCGTTGTCCCTTTAGGGCAATAAAGGCGTGGTCGATTACCGGGTGAAGGTGGCCATGTTGGCTACATTAGCGACGGCGTTCCGGAGGGGATACGATCCTCCCCCCCCCCACACCCTCCAATTCCGTCCTTCCTCCTCGGCAACCTACCTCCACCAACGAGGTCCCAACCATCTGGATCGGCGATATTCAATACTGTTTCTCTCACACCGGCGAGGTCTCCTCTCTCACTCTTACTCTCAATTCTCTTTCATAATCTTATTCGTTGATGCTTCTCTCTCTTTCTTTCATGTGATTTAGATTTATTAGAGTTTTTATTCCCATTGGAGTTAGCCTATAAATTGGTTAGGGTTTTGTTGTTGCAGATTTGTGTGTCAAAATGCTTGAGGTATGTTGATAAATAATGTTTGTTTTGAAGGTTTAACTTTGTTTGGAATCCTTTCTATGAATTCATGGTTATGGAGTGTTGTTATCCATAGTAGGTAAGTTGTTTTCTTTGTGATTGCCGTTTATGGTTTGGGGACTTGGTATACTGAAGTTTATGGATCACTGTTGCAGTACCATCCCTTAAATTGATTTTCCCACACTTTTGTGTTTAGAAATTTTCCCACACTTTGTGGTTAGAAAAATAGTCAAAATATATATACTGCATCACAAGACCCTTTTGTTTTGATATAAGGAAAGTGTATATTAAATGTGGTTGGGCTTTCCTATGTCCTGCACCCTCACAGTGCCCAGAAACATTCATAGATTTCATTTAACTGATTTAGCATTACACGGAATCTTTGCCTATTTTTCTTTATTTTTTGGAATTTCATTTATTACGAAGAGGAGAGGGGTATCTGCATTACAATTTAACCCTCATTTTTTATGTTTTGGTGTTCATGTCAAACTTCACTATCTGTAGGCATGTAGAATTAACAGAGAAGCTGGATTACTCTGCTGTTGTGGCCTTACTTGGAACCTTACACTGATTTTTAAGGTTTATAAATATCACCCCAAAAAGGTACAGTTTCGCATCGCTCTTTTACAACCTTTCTTTTCAGAGTTTTCATAGTTTCTTCTTCCTAATAAAGGAAAATCATGAAGCTATCTATGCTATTCTTGATTTTATTTTATTTTATTTTTACCCGTGCCTGATGTTGTTTCTTGCAGTTATTATTTTTTACTTTGATGATTTTTGCTGTTATTGTTTTAGATTTTTTGCTGTTATTTCTTATAAATTGCTCGCTTTAATTTCTTTATCTATGTTACTATTTCTTTTTCTTAGTTTCATACAAAATGCTCACTATATTTTTATTTATTAATTTATTTTTTAATTTGTAGCGATTCGTGCAATCGAGCTAAAAAATCATGCTATACTGAACGGGAAAGCGATAAGGGTGACGTGGTCACTTCGTGATCCAGATGCAAGGAAAAACACATCAGGCAACGTGTTTGTTAAGGTATCTTATGAGATTCATTGTTATGGCTTTGATTAAAGTAAGCTTTGTTTGATTTTTACTATTATTTATGAAGTGGATTCTTACGAGATTCATTGTGATGGCTTCGATTAAAGAAAACTTTGTTAGATTTATTAGTATTATTTATGAATTGGATTCTTATGAGTTTATTTTTTTTTCCTGGTATGGTATTTGCAGAACTTAGCTGAATGATGGATAATGTGAGACTATAAGAGATATTTACAAGATTTGGGAATATTTTGTCCAGCGAAGTTGTTGTGTCTGAGGATGGGAAGAGCAAAGGATATGGCTTTGTTCAATTTGAGTCAGAGGAAGCTGCAAATGCTGCCATTGAGAAGGTGAATGGTTCTACCATTGGTGATAAGCAGATGTGTGTAAAATTCTGTCATGCTTTTAAAATTTGTTATTTTCGTTCCTATAGTTAATTGCTTTATTCAGTTTTGTGTGAACCTATTAGTAATGTCTTACTAATAAGGAGATGTATTTAGGCTTATGCTTTTCAAGTCTATGATTTTGTGCCTATGGTTAACTGGTTTATTCAATTTCCTGTGAACCTATTAGTAGTTTCCTGGTAAGCAGATAGTACCATTATTTAAGTTGATGCTTTTGATGTCCATGATTTTGCACCTACAGCTAATTGATTTTGCACCTACAGTTAATTGCTGTCATGATCTTCCTGGATTGATGAATCAGGTGATTTCCATTTTATTGTAGGATACAATGATGCCTCCTTTTTATGTTTTATCTTTGTTTTTTTTTTTTTTATATTCCCTTTAAAGGAGGGAAGGGGGAGAAAGAAATTCTGTCGTATTATCTTGATTATTATTGCCGTAGGTTTGAGGGTCGCTACTTTTCCTTTTCCATGCAGATTTGTCAACGAAGGAACGATGAACACGTACAAGCATCTGCGATGGTTTCGTGCTATTGCTAAATACTATTAATGATGGCATGTTTAGGTTTGCAAGGTGACTACCACTGTGTAGATTAATCCTCTATCTTATGTTATGTGAGTGATCTAGATGACTTACATTTGTTACTGAGCAAATTAGGTCTCTTCAAAATATTGCGGCAAGTAAGTCTCACTCTACTGCTGCAACCTTTAATTGAATCTGTATCTATGCAACAAATTAGAAAATGTATGTGTGTCTCTCTCTCTCTCTCTATATATATATATATATATATATATATATATATATATATAAATGTATGTGTCTCTCTCTTTCTCTCTCTCTCTCTCTATATATATATATATATATTCAGTTAATTGTACCATGTCCAGAATTCTTGGGTTTTCTTTTTCCGCTACACTGTAGATGATAAACATTCTACACTTACAACACATTTACACTCTTTGGTTTGTAGGAAGTTGTTGTAAAGAGGTTTCTAGATGAAGATATATTTGGTGAATCACTAGAAGAGTTCAAAAGTGAGGTACCTATACATCACATTTCTACTCATTTTTGCTCCAAGGTGATTAAAAATGTCATTGACTTCAACAATAAGAATTTGAGATATATTTCAGTTACTTAAATTTATGTGATTTATGTGCTTCATAATACTATGTCAGCTGCTATCTTTAATTTTGATTATTATTGTAATTATTCTACCTTAATTAATTGGAATGAGCTTTTGCTTCCGAAAGAAAGAAGTAGAAATGGGATATATTTATCTATATTGTTTATGTTTATAGCTTATTTCAGCAGGTTGAATGTTACTAACAAGCATGTAAATAATGCGGCAGGTAAAGACACTGCAACTGTAACAAGAGTAGACAGAAAGGGAGTATCATTCCCTTTCCTCCCAATTATTAGTGCTTTATGTACTTTCTTGTGGATTTCTAGAGGAACATTAAGAGTATCATTCCTTTTCCTCCCAATTTTCACAACCCTATCTCACCTGGATCTTGAGTGTGTTTTTATCTGCTGTGAGATTTTCTCGTTGATGAGTTTTGTTTGGTTTTACCCTTAACATCATAATGTTGGTGGATTTCTTTTAACTTTACTCTCCTTTGTCTTCTTGCAGTTAAAAAGATAAAAACTCGAAGGATTTTCTTGCTGGCTAACAAGCTTCTTTTTTAGTTTATACCAGTCTTACTTTTGGCTTTTTGTCTTAGCAGGTAAGCTTATGCGTACTAGCTCCAATGTAATATTTTTGTACTTTTCATCTAGGTATTGGCATCAACCAGTAATAAAATATTACTATTTTTTTACATACAGGTCCAATCTCACACTATTCATTTGTGTTGTTTATTCTTTATATCTTTATGACATGTGTATAAAGTGTTTTGTGTGTTGAATTCCAAGGGCAACTTTCTTTCTCACAATTTTTTGTGTATTCTAATTTTGGTCTTTACTTAAAGTAGAAATCCAACTTTTTTATATACCTTGTGTGACATTTGGATGGCTATCTTTTCCCCATGTGTATACAGTGTTGCTTGTGTTGGATTCCAAAGTCAACTTTCTTTCTGACAACTTTTTTGGGTATTCTAAATTTGTTCTGTACTTAAAGTAGAAATCCATGTTTTGACTTTAATTCTTATTCCAGTGTAATAGGTTAGCACAATCTTTTTTGTCTCCAACTTTTTTATATAACTTGTGTCACATTTAGATGGCTATCTTTTCCTCTAACTTGACTCCTATATTTTGTTCCCTGAACTGCTGCTTGGGTTCATCCCTGTTCTGATTTATAATTTTTTGCTGCATTTACTTATTGATTTGCTTGCATATTTCGCTTCTTGTTTTGACGCCAGGTCTTTTTCATGTTTGCATAGTGTAGGTTTGTATATTTAACTCCTCTGTATCATCATTTTGTCCTTTTTTTTTGTGATCTATATATTCTTTCTTCCATTCTGCTGGTTCACATTCTGTCAAGATAATGTGCTCTTTTTTTAGCTTCGATTAAACTGTAGTGTTGTAGTGATATAGATTCAGTAATAATTAAACTGTTATCCTTCTCACATTTGAGGGGTATGTTAATTAGAAATAAATTACTTCACATCAGGAATGGGTTCAGGTGATTGGTTCAAGACACTGTTGGGAAAATCAAAGGGAGGAATATAAAAGAACGCAAATGTGCGAGTGCATTTCGGGTCAATTTGGGACCGTCATTGCTTTAGCTAACAGCCAAACTAAGGTTTGGACTGTTTTGATGGTCATTCAACCTAATCCCACTTTGAGACAGGGTGCTTTGGCTCTAGAGAAACTAAGTGCATCGAATTCAAACAGTTATACTGGAAAAGAGTTTATTGGTTTAGCAAATGGTAGTAAAAGTAAAACTATTTCTGCAACCAGTATCCAGACTGCATTGAGTATTGAGTTTCTCTTTAATCGTCTCTCTCTTAATTTTCTGCTCTTTTTTTAAATCTCTCTTTCCTTTTTTTAATGGCCACTCCAATTTTTCCTTCAAATGCTGTAAAAAGTTCCTTTTTTATTTTCTTTTCTCCTTGACATATCTAAGTTAGTTTTAACTGTGTATGTTCAAAAATATTAGCTGTTTTGGTTAGCTGCCCATAAATGAAGTACGATTTGGATGAGTTTTTATGTTAATTGAAATTCTGAATTGGGAAAATTCTTATCATCTCTGCTTTACATTAAAGTTTCTTAATTTGCAGTAAGATTCATGGTTAGTTAAATATCTTGATTTCTAACAATTAACAAGCTAAGGTTCTTGCTTAGAGTAGAAAATTTTTTTGGATTCACATACTTAGGTTTCATTCGTATTTTTAAACATTACAATTCCAAAGCCTCCTGTTTGTTTCTGATGTGATCTGAAGGATGAGCTGTAAAATTTCCCAACTCCTTATAACAACAACTAAGTGTATAGATTGAAACTTATTTATGCTTCTTTGGAAAACAAAAAATCAGATGTTTTTAAGAACATGGAAGGCCTTGCTTCCCTGTGTTGATTTGAGTGTAGCGATGAATGATTAATTTTTTTCAAGCCAGTTTATTTTGAAGACTTGCTAAGCTTCTAAGTTGTCAAATTGATATGCTCATTTGTACCAAGAATACATGTTCTACCCAGTTATATGTCTTATAAATAGGACCGGATAGAATGTTTCAATAAACAATTATAAATTGAAAACTACTCCTTATTCTATCTTTTATGTTCCCATGGATTGATTTTGCCTATACGTATGTATTCTTTGTGTATATTGTATCTACATAATTAGAAATAACGGTCAACTATTTGAGCACATGCCCTCGATTGATAATATCTATATTAATAAAGGCATGTAAATAATTTTAATAACACATTAATGATATAAATAATTTTTGTAGTTGTCTTCATCCCAATAATAGAAAAATACGCACCGTGCATTGCACGGGTGCAAATACTAGTATATTAACAACACAAAAACACAATTCTCGCGCTAGATAATTTAAAACATGAAAATAGTTTTTACTTTGCGAAAAAAAGATTATCACTAAAAAGAAACGCGAACGAAAAGAGATAAGGGATAGTAAATTGTGCACCGTTGTTTTTATACTGGTTTAGCCTTTCCAGCGAAAGACCTACGTCCAGTCCCCAAGTGACCCACTTGAGCTTTTCTTCACTAACTGAAACAGGGACAACCAGTCCCAAATACAAGCAAGAGCGTCCCGCACGCTACTAGGAACCTTCGTTCGCTAGGGACCTTAAAACAAAAAACTAGGAAGACCCTTCCTAGATTTCCCAGATAGCCTAACTACTAGGTGCCCCACCGTTCGTCTAGCACTACCCAATACACAAGGGTTTTCTCACCCTACGAACGCGACACACGTTCACACTAAGGGATAACACTCCCTAATTCTCTAAGGGTTACACTCCCCTTACAGATAAAGGTTTACAATGAGAAATTGGTGTAACTACCAATAATGCTCTCTAAATAGAGCAGATACAACAATGAAGTCCTATAACAACTCTTAGTACTAAGGCACACTCAGGTTTTTGTTCTCTTTGAAATGAGTGAAGAAGAAGAAGATGATGATGATTTTTCTCGAAAAAGATTTTTCAAAAAGATGAAGCAATAAAGTGTGTTGGAGAAGAAGTGAAGAAGCTTTTTCAAAAATGTAGAAGAAGGGTTTTTAAAATCAGAAATGTGATCAATCAATTAAGGAAATAAATCATTTTGAGAATCAAATTGATTTCAGCACGTTTTTCAAAATTTAAAAATGAGTAATCGATTACTTGGGAAAGGGTAGTCGATTACTTGCTCTCTGGTTTTGATTTTCAAAAATTGCAGCATCAGTAATCGATTACTTTGGTCTGGGTAATCGATTACCTACTCACTGAATTTCAAAGAAAGATTGCAGCATCAAAGATAATCGACTATTATCTTCAAGTAATCGATTACTTACACTCAGGTGACCAGCCCAAGAGAGTAATCCATTACAGGAAGCTAAGTAATCCATTACATACTCTCAGGTTACAAAATTTGCAGAAGTTAATCGATTATTTCAAAGGAGTAATCGATTATTTCCACTTAAAAATAGATTTTCATAAAAAGCTTGTAACCAGAGATTTTTGTAAAAGGTTTTCGCAAAACACTTTTCTAGGAGCAAAGATAAAAAAAATCTTCTAGTTTTCCACAAGAAAAGCATCATCATCTTATCTTAGCAATATTAAAGTTTAACTTGAGTGCCTTAGACTAATTTTTGTTTTACAAAATATATTAAACTCTAAGAGGTCGAATACTACAAGCACGCACAAACTTCATGACATCATCCATGTACCTGTATACATAATTATATTCATGTTGTCATCATCAAAATATCATCATGGGGAATATGATTCTCAACAATGTATGTGTGCTAACGAACTCCTCGATGACGTTTCCTTAATTCCCCTATCATCGATGGATGCGCTTCAATAAGACTTAATAAGAAAAGTTTACTAATATGTAGTAGTAGAATCCTTAATAATGAGAAAAGAGTTGTTGAAATGTTATGGCATTAAGAGAGCCTTTGAACACGGGGATAATTTGGAATAATGGCAAAGGAAAGACTTGGGATTAAGGTTTGGAATGCCAATAAGAGGAAAAACTGGAAATGATAAATTGTAATATTGGAAGTAATAATAAATTGTGATGATGATAATGATGTGCATTTGTACTTGATGTGTTGAATTTTTTATTGTTATATCTTGATATGTTGTCTGCTGTAATTCCACACCGTCGGCTTATCAGCCCGGAAAAGCTGACTCTCTCTATCTCTCTATTGTATATTCCTATCAGTCCTTTGTCGACCAATTAGATGGCAGATCTACGGAGTAAGGAGGACTCGAATAAAGGATCTCCTTGAGTAGAGTATTCTGATGCGGACAAGTGGAAGTACGATACGAAGAAGGCGCCAGCAGCAGCTTCCACTGGCGAGGGTCATTAATCCTCTTTAGTTTTGTTATGATCAGGTAGACTTTGATAACTTTGTTCGGATATCATGTAACTCCCGAAGTTTATTAGACTTTATATTCGAAATAGTATTGTAACGATTTTTGATTATGATAAATTGAGTTTCAAAGCGCGATGTTGGTAGCATATCGATTTGGAACTTGATGGATGACGTGGGACATGAATGATTTAATTTTACGATATAATTGTTTTTGAAAGGTAATGTTTATGAGGGTGAAACCATGTCCATGTCATCAATGAAAAAAAAATTTACCCATATTTTCCATGAATTAATAAAAAGAATATTTCCAAGTTTCTAAATCGGGGTGTTACATTAATGATGATTATAGTCAATGAAATCAAGCATTTTCTTTAAGGCTTTAAAAATAATAGCCTTGTGTAAGATCCATGAAGAATGTTTTGATAAATGCCAAAAGGTTTTGAACAAGCTACAAATGTGTTGATCAAGTTCAAGCTCAACAAGCAACAACAAACATCAAGTTAAGAAGAGAGAACCAACTCATGAAGACTTAGTTTGGTAGTTTATGTTTTATATTTTATCTTTCGCCTCACAAGTCTTTTAGTTTATGAGTTTGGGTAGAGTTTCTTAGAGGGTAGTGAATCTCTTTTGATTGCATGATTATATCATATTTTGAGTATTCACTTTGCCTAAAATCAATAGGTGGCTTAAAGGTTTGAAAGAAAAGGTTTAGTTTTTGAGAAAACAAGTTTTAAGTGATTTTTAATGTTAATAATCGATTAACAGATTTTGATAATTGATTAACAGTCTATTTTGAACTGGTAATCGATTAATAAACTTTTGATAATCGATTATCTGCACTTCTACTCGAGTAAATTTTTGCAGACTTTCGGCTTACTCGATTAAATCATGTTTTACTCGATTAACACTTTTTCTACTCGAGTAACACGATCAGATATGGTTTTTTATATACGTTTTTCACTTCTCAAAAGCACTTTTAACCATTCCTAACTTTTGGGTATTCTATATAAACCTATTCCTAACCTTTGTGATCATATTCCATCATTTTGATAATCAATTTTACAAAGAATCAAAGCCACTCTATTCTCTCTCACTTTCTCAAGATCAAAGCTTTAACTTTTACATTCTTTGATCAAGAAACCTTGAATCTCTCATGTTGATATTTCATAACTTTTGAAAGAGATTCATAGGATTGTTATTGTTTTCATTTGAGTTGTAATCTTTGCAAGAGGCAAGTTATCTACAACAATTGGAAGTCTTGGTTGTGAATCAAGAAAAGTTATTTTGGAAGCCTTGGTGTGGCATTTCATCAAGCACTTGGAAGCCTTGTTGTGTTAACAAGCAATTGGAAGTCTTGTAGTGAAGCAAGCATTGGAAGTCTTGTTGTGAGGTATCGGCAAGCAAGAGAAGAGGTTAGATTAGATATCAATAGGGTTACAAGGCAAGGGTGTGGTATCTCTTGTAGGCTAGCAAGAAGGAAGTCTTGTGAGGCATTTACTTGTAATTTGAGAAACTCTAATTCCTCATAGTGAAGAATCTCTCTTGGTTGAAGAGGGGACTGGAGTAGCTTTCAAGTGGATGAAAGTGAACCAGGATAAATCACTGTGTCGTATCTCTAAACTCTCTACTCTTTACAATTCTTGTTATTAATTGTGTTCTTGGTTGAAAACCTAGAAAAAGTGATTTTTCATAATTGATTGAATTGAATCTTTATTGTTCAAATTAATTTGGGGAAAATCATTTTCATAATTAGGTTAATCAATAAGAATATAGGTGTTAATTGTTTCCGCTGAATCTCTGGTTATACTTGTGAATTGATTGATTTTCGTATTTCATTGAAAAGTGATTTTTCAATATACAGAGACATTAATCGATTATTTCATGTTATTAATCGATTAAGGCTAAAGAATTTCAAGAAAATCATTTGTTTTAATCGTTTTGATTTGTTTCTTGCGAAAATATTTCAAGGTTTATCAAACACCTATTCAACCCCCCCTTCTAGGTGTTCTCCTAGTGTTTCCTAGTTGTTTCACCCACCGATTGTAGGTTCTCACAATTGGTATCAGAGCTCGGTCGAAAGACACGAACATAGAGCTTTTTCGTTAAGATCCTTGAGGAAACTACAATGGGTTCTACGAATCCTTTTGGTGGTGAAGGCGCTTCAATAAATCGCCCTCCTATGTTTGGTGGAGAGGGTTATGGTTATTGAAAAATTAGGATGAGAATCTTTATAGAAGCTATAGATGTGAACATTTGGGAAGCCATTGAAAATGGTCCTTATATTCCCTCAAAAGATGTAGAAGGTGTGCTTACACTTACTCCCAAAGATAAGTGGACCGATGATGATAAAAGGAAAATTCAATATGATTTAAAAGCAAAGAATATCATCACCTCCGCTCTATCTTATGATGAGTTCTTTAGAGTCTCCCAATGTCGTAATACCAAAGAAATGTGGGACACCTTGCAAGTCACACATGAAGGCACTAGTGAAGTTAGGCGTGCTAGATTGAATTCTTTGATGCATGAATATGAAATGTTTCGTATGTTGCCTAATGAATCTATATGTTTTATGCAAAAACGTTTTACTCATATTGTTAATCATCTCATTACTCTTGGAAAAACTTTCTTGAATTGTGAACTTGTTAACAAAGTTTTAAGATGTCTAAGTAGGGAATGGCAACCCAAGGTTACCGCAATTGTTGAATCAAAGGACTTGGACAACATGGACTTAGCAACACTTTTCGGAAAGCTACAAGAACATGAAATGGAGCTTGAACGTTTGCATATGCATGAAGAGTCGGACAAGAACAAAGAAAGAAAAGGAATTGCTCTTAAAACTCAAAGATCATATAAAAAGGAAGAGAGTTCCGATGATAATGATGATAATGAAGATTTCGATTCGGACATTGATGAAGAGGAGATGAAACTTCTACTAAGAAAGTTCAATAAGATTCTAAGGAGAAAAGGAAGGTTGAACAAAGACAAAAGTAAAGAGAAGAATTCCCCACACTACAAGACCAAGACTACAAAAGAAGGTATAGTTTGCCATGAATGTGGAAAGCCCGGTCATCTCAAGTACTCATGCTCTAAGTATCTCAAGAAGAAGGAGAGAGAGAAGAAAAATTCAAAATCTAAAAGAGCATACATAGTTTGGAATAGTGATGATGAATATAAGAAAAGCACATTAAATAGTTCTTCGGATGATGAAGATGCCGCTTGTCTCAACTTGATAGCTCTAGTAAATGAAGAGGAAAGTTCAAATGATGAATCAAGTGAGCAAAGCTACGAAAGCGATGTAAGTCTTACTAAATCCGAAATTTCTTCTAAGTATGAATTGTTGTATAATGCTTATGAAGAAATGCATGAACAATTTAAGAAACTAGCTTTGAAAAACATTGAAAGAAAGAAGCTCATTTTGAAACATCAACAAGAGATTTTAGATCTTCAAAAACAAGTTGATGAGCTTAATCTTGAAAATCAAACCCTTGATCTTATATATGCTAGTTCTTCTTGTGATTGTGCTAGTAGATTGAATATTGTGGTTGATTGTGAGGATTGCAAGTTGCTTAAAGATGAAAATGCTATTTTGAAAAATAAGCTTGCAAGTTTCTCAAATGGTGATATTAGATTGCGCACATTGTTAAATTTTCAAAGAGAAAATTCAAACAAGTTTGGTTTGGGTTATACTAATGCTAAGAGTAATTCTCATAGAAATGTTGTTGATTTTTCTAAAGTTGATTTCTCAAATGCACCAACATGTTTCTATTGTGGTACTCATGGACATACTTCAAATGTGTGTTATATTAAAGTGCATGGTATATCTAAAGGAGATTTTGTTTGGGTGAAAAAGGGTGAGAGTCCCTACACTAACAAAAATGGATCCAAAACCATTTGGATACCAAAAAGCAAAGCATGATTGTTTTTGTAGGTATGATTGAAGAGCAAAAGGACTTTCATGTGTTATTCATTCATTTACTTCTTCAATTGGTATTAAGGGAAGATCCTACAAATTGGTAACATTCGATATTATACAATTGGTATATTCAATTTGATATTGTTGGATATTGCTCATAGTTCTCTCAATTGGTATTATTTCTTATAATGTGATATTGTTTATACTATTGAGAAAATACTATTGGTATCAAATTCTTACAATTGTTTTACAATTGGTATCATGCTATTGGTATACAATTTGTTATAATTGATATTGTTTGATATTGATTACTCAATGATACTAATTTTAATCATTAGATGATTATCATGCTTTGGTTGTTATATCTCATTAATTTCTCTATTTTGGCTTAGATCTTATATTTCAATTGGTATATATTTCTTTTTGATAATGCCAAAGGGGGAGAAATATGATGTTTTGAATCAAAGGGGAGAAATATTATGTTTTGATCATTTTTGGATAAATAAAATGGTATGTTTGGAGAAAAGTTTGTTTTGTTGTTTTTATGTAGGTTGAGCAAAGTTGTTGGAGATAGGGGGAGAATCAAGCTTATCTCAATTGGATTTCAAATGTCAAAAGCATTTATTGAGGGGGAGCAAGAGTCTCACCAAGTGATAAAATGGTTCAAGCATCAACAACTTCAATGAACTTCATAATTTCAAAACATGTTTGTCATTTTCAAAAAGGGGGAGATTGTAAGATCCATGAAGAATGTTTTGATAAATGCCAAAAGGTTTTGAACAAGCTACAAATGTGTTGATCAAGTTCAAGCTCAACAAGCAACAACAAACATCAAGTTAAGAAGAGAGAACCAACTCATGAAGACTTAGTTTGGTAGTTTATGTTTTATATTTTATCTTTCGCCTCACAAGTCTTTTAGTTTATGAGTTTGGGTAGAGTTTCTTAGAGGGTAGTGAATCTCTTTTGATTGCATGATTATATCATATTTTGAGTATTCACTTTGCCTAAAATCAATAGGTGGCTTAAAGGTTTGAAAGAAAAGGTTTAGTTTTTGAGAAAACAAGTTTTAAGTGATTTTTAATGTTAATAATCGATTAACAGATTTTGATAATTGATTAACAGTCTATTTTGAACTGGTAATCGATTAATAAACTTTTGATAATCGATTATCTGCACTTCTACTCGAGTAAATTTTTGCAGACTTTCGGCTTACTCGATTAAATCATGTTTTACTCGATTAACACTTTTTCTACTCGAGTAACACGATCAGATATGGTTTTTTATATACGTTTTTCACTTCTCAAAAGCACTTTTAACCATTCCTAACTTTTGGGTATTCTATATAAACCTATTCCTAACCTTTGTGATCATATTCCATCATTTTGATAATCAATTTTACAAAGAATCAAAGCCACTCTATTCTCTCTCACTTTCTCAAGATCAAAGCTTTAACTTTTACATTCTTTGATCAAGAAACCTTGAAACTTTTGCAAGAGGCAAGTTATCTACAACAATTGGAAGTCTTGGTTGTGAATCTAGCAAAGTTATTTTGGAAGCCTTGGTGTGGCATTTCATCAAGCACTTGGAAGCCTTGTTGTGTTAACAAGCAATTGGAAGTCTTGTAGTGAAGCAAGCATTGGAAGTCTTGTTGTGAGGTATCGGCAAGCAAGAGAAGAGGTTAGATTAGATATCAATAGGGTTACAAGGCAAGGGTGTGGTATCTCTTGTAGGCAAGCAAGAAGGAAGTCTTGTGAGGCATTTACTTGTAATTTGAGAAACTCTAATTCCTCATAGTGAAGAATCTCTCTTGGTTGAAGAGGGGACTGAAGTAGCTTTCAAGTGGATGAAAGTGAACCAGGATAAATCACTGTGTCGTATCTCTAAACTCTCTACTCTTTACAATTCTTGTTATTAATTGTGTTCTTGGTTGAAAACCTAGAAAAAGTGATTTTTCATAATTGATTGAATTGAATCTTTATTGTTCAAATTAATTTGGGGAAAATCATTTTCATAATTAGGTTAATCAATAAGAATATAGGTGTTAATTGTTTCCGCTGAATCTCTGGTTATACTTGTGAATTGATTGATTTTCGTATTTGATTGAAAAGTGATTTTTCAATATACAGAGACATTAATCGATTAGTTCATGTTATTAATCGATTAAGGCTAAAGAATTTCAAGAAAATCATTTGTTTTAATCGTTTTGATTTGTTTCTTGCGAAAATATTTCAAGGTTTATCAAACACCTATTCAACCCCCCTTCTAGGTGTTCTCCTAGTGTTTCCTAGTTGTTTCACCCACCGATTGTAAGTTCTCACACCTTGTATTGAGAAACTAAATATTTATTATTTTAAAATTAGTGAGACTATATTCTCAATACATTTATTTCCTTTTTTCTCTCTTGTGGACCCGAGTTAAGGAGACCCTAACATCATATATCATTTGCTGAATGAAAAGGAAACACAACTTGTTATGTTTATTATTGACTTGTGATTTTTTTACTTTTTCAAAAGAATGAAACTGTCCAACTTGTATCAGCTAAGTAAGGATCAAGATAGTTAAGTTTATGAATAATTTGACTGGTTGTGTTTCTTATCATTCTTAATTTTTTTTTAAAATGTTCTGAAGTTTTGAGAGGTACCTTATGATAGCATGAGTTTCTGGAACAACTTGCAACACATTCTAAATTCTTGTTTTATGCTGATGCATTTAAAACCAAGTTAACAAGGATACAATTTTAATTTGGAGATATTGATTTTTATATCCTTCTTTATTTTCCTATGCCTACTCATCAATTTCAGTGACTTATGGATTTGAGTAAAGCATGTAACAGAGAAGTGTTTTGAGTTGCATCACATAGTTGTGGCATGGCTCTGAACTTTTTTAAATGAAATTCAAAACTTTTAGCATGAATCGTTAGACTTAAATCGGAAGACTTAAGTAATAAGTAGTATATTTAGGAAAAAATATGTATGCTTGTGTAAATTAGTTTTCCTTATTGTCGATCTCCATATATCACAGCTGCAGAACAATTGACTGAGCATTTGACGAGCGAAAATGACAAGCTACATGTACAGGTTAACGAATTGAGAAGTGAGGTTGGTTCTGTTAGTAATGTATTCCACGTTCCAATCTCCTTTTTCTTCATAGTTTTTAATTGGATAACTCCATTATTTTAATTGTTTTTCCATTTATTTATACTTGTTGGATCCTTTGAGGAAGACTCACATAATGTACTTTGCTATCAGGGTTGCCAAGGACAAACTGGTGGGTATGAATATCAAAGGCTTTTAATGGAGGAAAGCAAGAAAAGTGACATACAGGTGTTAGCAAAATATTATATATATATATATATATATATATATATATATATATATATATATATATATATATTTTATAATTCCACTTGTTGGAAAAAATACTTGTTATATTTTCTGCTAATCATTCGATGTCTTCCAGCATTTTGCTCTGGTTTGACACATTTTCACACTCAACTTATTTAGAAAATTCTATTTGCATTTGAGCTTTGCTAATTGCATATAGGTTTTACAATTTTTTCACAAACATTTTTGAATTTGACCTTACACTCATATCTATTTTTTGTACATTCAAAACGATCGACCTTCAGATCGGAAGGACCTTCCAAATATATAACAAAAACAATTTTTTTTTTTAAAATTTCACATAAAAACTGGTGCAGTTAGCAAAAACACAGACTTAGAATAGCTCGCAGCTCGAAGTTCACTTTAGAGCAACGACCTAGGGGCATATGTTACGGTCTTGTCACGAGCTAAAGAAACCTACCCCATATGATAGCCCTAAGATGACCTACAATGATATACAGAGAAGGCCTTAGGACAAGAGACCAGTTTAAACAACCTACAATAAAGGACTCAGAGCATGAACTAGTTTGGAAGAGCTCGGATATAGACGTAGTAACTCATAAGCAAGTCATGGGACTAAATCACGAAGTCAATCTCTGGCAGATAACAACTCAGTTAAAAGAGATAAATGCTGGATCATCTATAATTATAGAAGATCACCGCTTATCTAAATGAGATAAGATCATACAAAGATTATCCTCACCAATAGAAGATTCATCCAAGGAAATACATGAGGCCAAGCAACCTATGTTAATCATATAAATACCAGCCTCTGTCAAAGGGCTGAACACATACCGACAACAACCACAATGCCAATATACACACATTATACACGATATACTCCTATACTCCCAAGCGAGACCTAGTAGAGTGGATACCAAAACTCCTATCATCCTCGAGGTGGTAGTTGATCACAACCTCACTGTAGTGAACTCATAGCATCATCAAGGCCACTGCCAACAGTATTGAGAGTCATAGCCTCAAGATCCGAATGGTCAGTCCGATTTGCTCATATGGAGGACACAGACCCGCTAAACGACCTTTCTAGGAGTGGGGGCTTATCACTGAACTCTCCTACGAGCAGCTCGTACATTGCCTTCACTCCTCCCATGCACAATATTAACGTGTCCATAAGAACTGCATAGTCTTGAGTCCCCAGAACACAGTTTGCATTGAACGGGTACGTAGGACCGAGAGCTCTCTCACACTAGACTAAATGTCCTTCCCATGGACCTCTATTTTACTCAAACAAATCATGAAGGTAAATGACAAAGCGAATTTATGTCAATATTAGAGGATGTAGTTTCACCGTTGAATGAGTTCCTGGATTTTTTAAGTCCATTTACAAATAGATAGGTAATGATGTTGAATAAGTCTTGTATTTACTATTTGTTTTAATTATATTTTTAAATTTCTACCTTGGTTGATTTATTGTCTATGTCAAGATATTGGATATGAAAATGGATTTGTTATGGTCATTATTAGGTTGGACGAGGGTGGTATAGGTAAGAAGACATGGGCAACTCTTGGCTGTGAAAGAAGCGAGAGATATAAACCGTTCAAAATGTAAAACTGAAAAAAGATTAACATATTAAGGGTTACTGATGTGAAGCATATGAAGAATGCTATATCTTAATGTTTTGATGAAGACAAAGCAAGCAAACAAGTTATTCAACAAGGTGAAGTTAACAAAGCAACATTCAACTCAAGCAAGAACAAAAGTCAACAAGTTTTGAAGAAAAGAACAAATGGAGAATGGCTACTTCAAAGTCAAGCTTTTAAAGAGGGTTTATTCTTTATTTTCTTATTTTTAGAGTCCCTATTAGCTTGAGTGTTTGGGTAGAGTTTGGGTAGGGAATCTCAATTAAAAGAATTTTTGAAATAAATATAAAACTTGAGTTTTCACTAAACCAAAATAATTAATGTTGTTGCAATTTTTCAAAAAGTATTTTTAACTATTTTAGAATGCATCAACAAAGTGGCAAATATTATTTTTAAAAGATAAAAGAAAAATATTTTTAAGGATAAGTTTTTAGAAAACAATTTTTTCTGAATTAGAAAACAATTTTTACGTTACGTAATCGGTTAGTGGTGCCCGATAACCGGTTAGTGATAGTTAAGTTTGTTAAAAACTCAATATTGTGTTTTCATTACTTATTGGTATCATATATAAACTATTTTCTTACATTTTGTGAATGTTGATACACAAGTTACAAAAGCTATACACGTTTTCTCATTAAAGAAAAACAAGCCACAACTATTGTCCAAGAATTTTCAAAGATCAAAGAGTTCTTTCTTTATTTTCTACAATTTTCTATACTTTGAATTCTCAAGAACATATTGTTTCTTAAATTCTTACATTGAGATTCAAAGCTATTTCTTAGAATCAAATTGGTGTTGTATTCTAGCAACTAGGTGCTACAATTGTTACAACAAAAATAGAGGTTTCAAAGCCTTAGTGTGAGGTATCACTAAGCATTGGCAAAAGGATCAAGAGGGTTGAACCTTTTGGGTGTAAGAGAAGGTAGTTATTCTCAGAGTGTAACACCCTATAAATAATTACCCATAATTACCCCATATTGCAAATAGTGCCTTCAAAATTCCTTTTTAAAACTATTTTATTTATAAAAGTCTCTGTCAAATCTGACAGAGTTTCCTTTGTTTATTGGATAATCCAAAATTTAGTTTTCCTGTAACCTGTGCACATAAAATATATTCATTTACTTCCAGAGCCAACAGTGAAGGCTTAAGGTGTTCAATTATGTTTTGATGAAGAGAAGGTTTATACACAACCTACAACAACATATCAAGATGAAGACTAGTTTATCTTAGCATTCATATATGTGTAATATATTGTTTTATTATTCTTTTATTATATGAGTGTTGGGTAGATTAGGTTAGTTAATCTCAATTTTGATTTAATAAGAATTTAATATGTTTAAGAATTGAGATTACTATGATAGAGAACATTAGCTCAAAGTTTTATTAAAACTTAAAGGTGAAAATTGAAAATATTAGAAAAGCATTTTTAATAGTGGTTAATCGATTAAGCCACAGGTTAATTGATTAACACGTGTGTGATTTTTAATTAATATTTTCAGTTAACAGTGGTTAATCGATTAAGGTTGTTAAATCTGAATAAATAAAAGCTTTTCTAATGCATTTTGAAAAAGGTTACGAACTACAAACTTTCAAGAGCATATTTTCACTATCTTTCAAACTTGGTTGAGCTAATATTCTGTGACAAATTCATTCTCTATCATATTCTTTTGCAATCTCAATTCTAATACACATTTGGTTCTTATTGTGTCATATTGAGATTCTAAGTGCTTTTAATATTCTTAGTTGGATTGATTAGTAACAATTGAGGTTACATTGAAGAAGATTCAACAAAGGTGTTTTCAATTAGGCAAATTGGAAAGGAGCAAGGTTGAGCAATATCTTGGGCTTTGAAGGTTTCAAGGCTAATAGCTAAAGAGGATTGAAAGCGACTTTCAATCAAGAGGAACAAGAACAAGACTTAAGAGATTGGGTAGATTCTCAACGATTTGGTACATCGTGAGAAAAAGGGTTAGGATTGTGAGTTATGAGGAATTCTAACTCATTGTATACTAATCTTCTTATTTCTTAGTGAAGCAAATCTCCCAAATCAGAGAGGGAGGACCGGATGTAGCTCACGGTGGTTGTGAGTGAACCAGGATAAAATTCTTGTGTGTTCTTCTTACTTTTACTCTTTAAGTTTTTGCTATTATATTGAATCTTGTGAGAGTTCTTGGTTATAGGATTAGATTGGGAATTTAATTACGTATTCTATATTCTGATTAAATTGATTCGTAGTTAATTACCTTGAATTTAATTCTGCATTGCTAGATTTCCGTTTGATTCTTGAACTGAACTAAAATCAATTTTCTGCAATCTTTATCAGTGCTTAATCGATTAGAGTTCAGGTTAATCGATTAAGGAATTTCTTGCTATCTGACGTTAATCGATTAGAGTTCAGGTTAATCGATTAAGAACTGTATTTTGGCTTAAAATTCAATTGTTTTCTAAACCGTTTTTGATTACTTTTTAAATTTGGGTATCATTGTAACACCCCGATTTCGGCAACTTGAAAACACTTATCTCTTTAACGAAATATGGTAAAAATTTGGGAATTTTTTTTTCAATGGTGACATGGGCATGAGAACCTTTAAAATCAAAAACATTACACTAATTGGATTGTAATAAAATAATGTTCTCATGTCACACATCACGAGTCAAGTTCCAAACCGAGATGTTACTTAACATCGCACTTTGTAACTTGGCTTCATAGATCTCTTTTGAGAAAACAGTTTCAAATCTTGTTTCATAAAAACTTTATTCTTTCACAAGCCATACTCAATAAAATACCAAGTGGGGTACAGAATGATATGACAATGTAAACCAAGTAGTTGCAAGGAATACAGTGCTTGAGGGAATTACCTATTACTATTCTTGACCTCTAATCTTCTTCGTTGAAGCCCACTGCCGAAACCGCATCGAGAAGAAAGTACAGATCCTACTACAGGGTCGACCATCTACCCATTGCAATATCGGAGTAACCCGACACGACAACATGGTAGGAGAGATGGTCAGTATTCCCGAAGTACAACATGACGGAACAATAGAACCATAACTAGGGACATATAATAAGGACATAGAATCTACTAACTCTCATGCAATAATAATTACTCATGCTATGCATATGACAAGTATATTCATGTAAGCACATAGGTAACATAAATAAAACACACCAAATATAACCAAAGTCATAAATCACCACAACACGCATCTCTTCACTTGGCATTACTAGCCTTCAAACATTCAAGTCTTATCTCACTTCTTCTCAATCTTTCCAACAAGCACTTACACTTTTCCTCTTTGAATCTTTCTCAATTCTTCATAAATTCTTTATACTTTCTTTCTTAAAATCTTTTTATCATTATTAAGTTTTATTAAACGGTTAGCATCAATGATGAGGGGGAAAACATCATTGAGCTCGCACACGTCTACATCTCCTCGGTCATCCACCCAACCTAGTCGGAAACAAACAGGAGTACAAGATCTTTACCACGCGGGCACGACAGCTGTCACACAAACAAATGGTCCCAGACTAGGAGGCCCTGCCTCAAATCATATCAATTCAAATATCATATCAATGCGCGCTCTCAGCGGCAATCACAAATGCCCCGTTCCAGTCCCTCTCACTGTTCCTGAAATGCCATAGGGGTGACAGCACTATTCCGGTCCCGGGTGCAGAACTTACCACGGCATTAGACCCAGTCCCTACCACGTTAGTACGCCACATGTGGGATTCATTCCGCCCAGAATAGTACTCAAAGCCTCATGGCGTTTTACCGCCCTAGCTTACCCTATTGCATTCACAACCCGTATATCCTTAATATCCGGGGTACCTTCATCTCCACTACTTCGATACGACACTCATACCTCACTGCGTTTGTAAATGTCTTTTAAAGTTTTAGAGTTTTAATTAAACGGCTTAATCCTAACAGTCGGCTCGTCCTTGGCGCATCCCTTCAACGAAGCCCGACCACTAATCGCAATCCGTTCCCCCTAAATCTCAATGGCCCTTGGCCTCACATCACATTCTCACACATCTCATCATCATGATTCTCAAAGCTCACGTTCAGCATATTCTCATCAACATTATCAACATTATCTCTTCCCCGTCTTTCTCCAAAACCTCTTTTCGCAAAAACTTTTTCAAAAACAATGTTTCCAAAAACTTTCACAAAATATTATTTTCACAAAAGCTCTTTCAAAATTTCTTTTCAAAAAACCTTTTTCAAAAATCATATTTTTGGGTGAGTGTTAATGGAGGAGCAAGCTCAACTCAACACTAAGCTTCTTCCCAAAAACATGTACGAGGAATCACATCTCCACTCAAACCACATCTCACTTCCATACCACATTGCTCTTCTCCAATCTCAACTCTTTGTATTTCATTACTTACACAACCTTTATTATCATTCCTCTCTCTTTCAATCACATTTTCTTACTTTTACATTTCATTCATCTCATCAACTCATTTCTTTCACAATCTCATTCACGTCTCGTTTTATCTCTTTCTCAATCATATCTCTTAATTTCTCACTTATTCTCAATCTCATTCTCTCTCAACCTTTTTCCCAAACAAAACAAAATATACTCCACAGGATAATTCACAAAGAAATCCAGTACATAACCAAAATAAATCATGCATCATATTTAACGAAATCGATAAACATCTAGCACATATATGTCACATATAATCATGTAGCACTGAACACATGACAATTACTCTAATCGGACTCGATGTACTCCGTTTAGAACCGAGCCTACTCGTCACGATGACCTAGGCCTACTGCATCTCTCACCTCACACTCCAGCAACTGAAATCGTCGCGGGTCCTTCCCAACAAGTCAGCCATTCCGCTTTTCGACTTATACGAACCTTGTACTAAGGGAGATAATACTAAAGTCATAAGTCTATCTTAAATAACCGTCCTACTTAGAATTAAAACGTGTTTTCGAAAACTCTTTTTACTTCTTGTCGGAGAATCGTAAAACGATAAAACTTTTCCAAATCAAATATTTCTCAAGTTAAATACTACTTAAAATTTAAACTTTAAACCAACCAAATAAATTTTTAAGATTGAAAACAACTTGAATAAAATCTGGACAGCAATTATGCAAGTCCATAAATTACTTTTTAGAAAATCCGAAAACACCGAAAAATCATTCTTTGGTCCATATGATACTTTGTTATAAAATAAACACTTAAATAGTTTATTTTTCAAACTTAAAACCATGAAATGAATTAAGGGCAGCAACCATTAAGTCCAAGGTTTCCATTTGAATTAAGACTAAACCATTTTAAACCAACTAATTTCCAAAACCAATCACAAAATCAAATACAACACTTTGATTAATTAAATAATTCATCTATACATAACCTAAGCATATCATCAAACAATCACACATTCAATCAATTCAAGACACCATGATTGTCATACAAGGCAGCCAAGGTCATATCCTAAAGCATAGAATTTATATCATCAAAACATTCAACTAAAGTCTTAGTGTGATTACAAGTAAAACACAAAAGGTAAAATCCAAAACTAAATCAAACAAATTCATTTAAATCCTAAAAATTTCCAGAACATACTCATATATACCAAAGTTCATCATATAAAATTTTCAAGCCATTTAAGCAATCCTAAGCTAGGTTTCAAATCAATTTTCACATGAAAACAAAACAGAACTGTTGCTGGTCAGAGGCAAAAACGTTATTATTAAAAATAGTTTCTCAACTCAGAATTGCATAAAAATTGGTATAACTCTTCCTTATACAATCAAGACTATCTCATAAAATTTTCAGAATATTTGGAGCTGTGCAAGTCATACTTTTCTGATTAAAATTGTCACTAAGTCCAGAAAATCTGAACCAAGTGATTCACTGTTTTGCCTTTAGTAAAAATACCAAATCAACTCCAAATCTCTTCAAATTTTACAGAGAACATCTAGAGATGTCCAGGAAGCTACCATAAAATTTTCAAACAATTTCAAGCAGCACAGGTTTGAAAATTATATTTTTCTCTAAACTGAAAAAACTTGGTTTCTCAAAATTGTTTTCACAAAGTTTATTCTTATAAAAATAGGAAATTAATTCCAAAAATCATACAAAAATTCAGAGAACCTTATTATAACTTACTTGAGGCAGGGACGAAATTTCAGAATTTTTGAACACACACAAACATCATTTATCAAGGTTGGAAACACACAAATCACAACTTTCAGCATATCATTTTAATCAACAATTTGTTTTATCCATTTCTTTTCATGAAAATTAAAATACACACATACATACAAATCAATTACAAAATCAATCCTTCAATTATTATTTTCTTCAAAAACCGAATTAACATAGTTTATGAAAACAATTTTCTTTAACTCAAATAAAACATGCATCACCTTTAGAAATAAGAATCAAGCCTTTTAAGCTAAAAAATCAAGAATTAAATTAAACTAACCTAGATATTGACATGCACTTAGTTAAGATTAGTAGATCTTAAGGAAAATTATTCATGCATTAACATTTAACAACCAAGTCAAGAATTTAAGAGAAAATCAAAACAAACATAATTCTTTTCATTAGATCATTACATGCATGCCTTACATACTTCAATCAAAAATTCTTTTCTACAAATCTAAACAAAACCGAAACATACATCATGAGAAATAAATTCATTTTATCAAAAGTTTCATGTTCATAAAAAATAATTTCCTTTACATGCATACCAAAACCGAACTAAACCATAAAATAAAATCATTAGCACAAAAATCTCTTTAAAACCGAATTGATCATCAAGCTTTTAAACATGGTAGATTTCTTTTTTTTTTTAAACCAAGATCATGCATGTAAGAAAATTCAAGATCAACTTAAGAAAATCATATTAATGCAAAGAAAACACTAGATCTAGCTTCAAATCAAGCATGCATCAAAGATTTTCACTTTATAAATAATCAAGTTTAGATCATAAAATTCTTTGTCAAATAATTACACACACACATAGATCACGGATCTAAACAAGAAAATAGACATGCAAGAAAGATCTATTTTAGTTTTTTCACAAAAATCCTAGTTTTTCTTTAGATGTTTAAGATTTAATTAGAAAATCATTTAGATTCAACAAAGAGAAATCCCAACCGAAACATCAAGCATGAATTTAACATATTAAAATTTAATTTGAGTCCTTAGAGTCCAAGATTAAACAACACATAAAATCATACTTATAAAAATAAACATGCAAGGAAGAAAATGAAGTAGATCTACAAACAAAAAAGAAAAACTACACTATTACAATTCTTCTTTCTTGATCTTCAAATCCTACCATGAAAAGGGGTTGGTCTCTAGTCTTCTAGCACTTAGGTCTTCAAAGGAACTCCTAGGTTTTGGTTGATCTCCTCCTCTTCTTCCTCACGGTTCTCTCCTCTTTCTCCCCATGGTTCTCTCTTTTTTTTTTTTTTGTATATGTCTCAAGAGCTAATGTTGCTCTTGAGACTATGTGTTTGGGTGGAGTGTTGAAGGAAATGAAAAAGTGGAAGAATGAAAGAGAGGAATGAAGGCAACGAAGGAATGGGTGGAATTGGGAGGAAATAAACTAAGGCCACCTACATACATCAAAGAGGGGCATTTTTGGCAACACCAAAGCTCCTAGCTACTTGGTCCCCAAGTCTTGGTTTTCTTTTCTTTTTATTTTATTTCTCCTTTTTCTCTTAGTCAACATGCAATGGCTCATAAGCCTACACATACACCCACTCATACACTTGTCACACATACACACACCACACACATATCCCTTCATGCATGCACACTCCTAGCCGTGGCACCCATGCACCACACACACATGTCCTACTTTTTTTTTCTTAATTAAATTCATTTGTAACAATGCAATCATCACTAAGAAATTATATTCATCAATCACACACTTTAATCACAAATAAATAATCAAACATATATAAGCACACATTCACATATCATACACACACTCATATTCACAAAATAATTGACTTAATCCAACATACATAGTAACACATTTTCCTTTAAATAATAAACTGTACTAATTGGTTGCACTTATAGCCCTTATTTCATTTTCAAAAATCATACTTTAATATATTAAAGAAAATCCCAAAAGGAAAATTTTATTAAAAATCAAAAACTATTTTTCATGATTTATTCCTTCGAAATTCGTCCTTTTTCACACTGAAAAACAATTTTCGCAAACCAACCCAGAAAATTATGAAAGATACATTTTTGAAAACTACATTTCGATACGATCGTTTTGATATAAAGATCATAAAAATCGGAGTTACGGTTAAAAAGTTATGGATTTTCGAAGTTAATAAATCTTTTAAAGTCCATAAAAATTCATTTCTTCAACAAATCAGCAATGGATAAAATCATTTCTTATAAAAATTATTTTTACTGATTTCATAAAAATATTTATTTATTAAAACTCCGTAAAATAAACACTTTACTTCGAAATCGAATAAAATACTCATTGAAAACCTTTTGTAAAATCGTTTCTCAAAACTTTTTCTTTAATAAATTTTTTTTTATGCGTCCTAGTCGGAAAAACGCTGGATGTTACAATCATCGCTTGCAACTTCTATTCACCCTCCCTCTAGAAGGTTGTTTTAGCCGCTTGTTGGTTTCAACAAGTGGTATCAGAGCTCGGTCGAATAAACCGAGCATAAAAGCTTTTTCGAAAAGATCCTTTGGAAACCATGGGCTCGAACCATAATCCTTTTGGAGGTGAAGGTGCTGCAATAAACCGTCCCCCACTATTTAATGGTGAGGGATACGCTTATTGGAAAGTAAGAATGAAAATTTTTATCCAAGCGATCGATATTGAAATTTGGAAAGCGATTTAAAAAGGTCCTCACATTCCCTCTAGTGTAGTTGAAGGTTTAGCACAATTAACCCCTGAAGATAGGTGGACGGATGATGATAAGAGGAAAGTTCAATTTGATTTTAAAGCTAAAAATATCATCACCTCAGCTTTATCTTATGACGAATTCTTTAGAGTTTCACAATGTGCTAGTGCTAAGGAAATGTGGGACACTCTTCAAGTGACTCATGAAGGAACTAGTGAGGTTAGGCGTGCAAGATTAAATGTTTTGATGCATGAGTATGAATTGTTTCAAATGCTTCCTAATGAATCTATTAATGATATGCAAAAACGATTTACTCATATTATTAATCATTTACTTGCTCTTGGTAAGACTTTTTTGCAAGGTGAACTTACTAACAAAGTGTTGAGATGTTTGGATAGGAATTGGCAACCAAAAGTGACCGCCATTGTAGAATCTAAAGATTTGGGTGCCATGGATCTCACGACACTTTTGGTAAATTACAAGAGCATGAAATGGAGCTTGGGCGTCTAACAATGAATGAAGAATCGGACAAGAAGAAAAAGGGTATAGCATTGAGCTTCATCAAAAGTAGTAGATACTCAAAATGATTCTTCTAAAGATGACGATTCCGATTCGGAATTGGATGATGAGTCACTAGCTCTTATGGTGAAGAATTTCAGAAAATTTCTCAAGCGAAAAGGAAATTCTAGAAAATTCAATTCAAAGAAAACTAAGGAGACTCCACAAAAATCAAAAACTCCAAGAGATAAGATTATATGTCATACATGTGGGAAAGCGGGGCACATCAAATACCATTGTCCTCAAAAGCCGAAGAAATCCGAAAGTGATAAGAAGAGACTCAACAATCATAAAGCTAAGAAGGCTTATATCGTTTGGGATGAACTCGAAGATGAAACAAATTCTAGCACTTCGGATGATGAAGAATCGGCAAATCTTTGTTTAATGGCAAAGGACGATGAAGAAGCTTCCACAAGTGATGCGTCTCTTGAGCAATCAAGCTCAAAAGAGGTACTTTCTAATCTCAACTCTGATTTAAATTCTGATAGCGAATCATGCTCTTCCCCCTCATATGATGCATTATATAATGCTTATGTTGATATGCATAGTGAACTTAAGAAATTAGCTAAAATCAACATAGAAGCTAAGAAAGCCATTTTGAAGCATCAAGAAAAGATTATTGAAATGCAAAAACATATTGATGAACTTGTGCTTCAAAATGAAGCTTTAGAACTCATATATTCAAATGCATCATGTGATTGTTGTATTACTTCTACTGTGATTTCCGATTGTGAAAAGTGCAAGGTTTATGAAAATGAACTTAGTGATTTAAAAGAAAAACTTGCAACTTTCACAAAAGGAAAAAGGAATTTGAATGATTTACTTTCTAGACGAAGAAATCCTATAGAAAAGTTGGAAATTTTTCAAAGGTTAATTTTACTAGAAAACCAACTTGTTTCTATTGTGGTATCTTTGGACATACTTCAAATTTTTGTAAAATTAAAAACTATGGTGTACCCAAAAAGGAATATATTTGGATTATCAAAGGAGAGAAACCAGAACTTAACCCCCAAGAACCCAAAATTGTTTGGGTACCTAAGTCTTCCAAATGACTTTGTTTTGTAGGTGTGCCTTCGAACGAGAGAAGATCGTTGGTATTTGGACAGCGGCTATTCAAGGCACATGACGGGAGACAAGAGACATTTCATCGAGTTTTCTCCAAGAGATAAGGGTCACGTCACTTACGGCGACAACAATCGTGGAAAAATTCTTGGTATAGGTAAAATTGGAAACGCCTCAAATGTTGTGATTGACAATGTTTTGTATGTTGATGGTCTTGAGCATAACTTACTTAGTATCAGTCAATTATGAGATATCGGTAATAGCGTCGTTTTTACCTCAAACCATTGCATTATTAGAAGTGATAGTGATCAATCCATTAAATTCATAGGAAATCGGTACAATAATACATACTTGATTGACTTGAATGACATTACTTCATTATTTTCAAAATGTTTTATTAACAATGAAAGTGATGTTTGGCTTTGGCATCGGAGAGTTGCTCATGTCCATTTAAAACAATTAAATAAACTTTTATCTAAGGACTTAGTAATTGGTCTTCCGAAGCTCAATTTCAAAATTGAAGGAGTGTGCACCCCTTGTAAAAAGTGCAAACAAACAAAAACTAATTTTCCACCTAAAAAGGTGATTTCTACTACAAGGGTTTTGGAACTCATTCACATGGACTTATTTGGACCTTCACAAACCATGAGCTTTGGTGGCAATTATTATGGACTTATGATTGTAGACGATTTTTCATGTTTTACTTGGACTTACTTTTTACCATCTAAAGATCAAACTTTTCAACGTTTCAAAAACTTTGCCAAGCTTGTTCAAAACAAAGTCAATCAAAGTATTGTAGCTATTCGGACCGATCATGGTGGCGAGTTCGAAAATCATCTTTTTAATAAGTTTTGTGATAAGTATGGTGTAGAGCATCAATTTTCTGCTCCTAGAACTCCTCAACAAAATGGAGTGGTTGAGCAGAAAAATAGAGTTTTAGAAGAGTTGGCTAGAACCATGTTGAGTGATAGCAAAGTTCCTAATTATTTTTGGGCCGATGCGGTTAGTACCGCTTGCCATGTATTGAATAGAGTCATGTTAAGGCCCTCACTTAAGAAAACTCCCTATGAGCTTTTCAAAGGCCGAAAGCCCAATATATCTTATTTTCATGTTTTTGGATGCAAATGCTTTATTTTGAATAATGGAAAACAAGTTTTGGGAAAATTCGATCCAAAAGTGGATGATGGGATATTTTTGGGTTATTCTAGTTATAGTAAAGCATTTAGAGTTTTTAATAAGCGAACTTTGACTGTTGAAGAATCAATAAATGTTGTTTTTGATGAATCTCCGGAAGGAGAGAAAGGTATTTCTCGTGTTTCAGGTATAGACATCTATGAAGAAGTACCACAAGATGTAAATGAGAAAGAGAAGGAGATGGAGAATCAAGTCAATGGAGAAGATAACCATTTAAGAAGAAATGAGCTAGCACATCAAGGACTACCTCCGGCATGGAAAACCAACCGCAATCATCCATTGACAAACGTATTAGGTGATATTGCTAAGGGAGTGGTAACCCGAAGCACTTTACGTAATATTTGTCATTTTGTTGCTTTTGTTTCGCAAGTAGAACCCAAAAATATAAATGAGGCAATCCAAGACGAGCATTGGGTTATGGCAATGCAAGAGGAATTAAATCAATTTGAGAGAAATAAGGTTTGGGAACTTGTGCCTAAACCCAATGACCGTCCTGTGATTGGCACTAGATGGGTATATAGAAATAAACTTGATGAATCGGGTTTTATTGTTCGAAACAAAGCTAGGTTGGTAGCCCAAGGGTATAGCCAAGAAGAGGGTATTGATTATGATGAGACATATGCCCCCGTAGCTAGATTAGAGGCCATTAGACTCTTACTTGCTTATGCATCACTTATGAATTTTAAATTGTATCAAATGGACGTGGAAAGTGTGTTTCTTAACGGATACATTCAAGAGGAAGTGTACGTTTCTCAACCACCCGGTTTTGAAAATTTTGAATTTCCGAATTATGTTTTCAAATTGAAAAAGGCTTTATATGGTCTTAAACAAGCTCCTAGAGCTTGGTACGATCGTTTAAGCACATTTTTAATTGAAAAGGGTTTTAAAAGAGGTGTTGTGGATAATACACTTTTCATTGAAAGATCCGGTAAGGACATACTTTTGGTTCAGATTTATGTTGATGATATCATTTTTGGTGCTACTAATGAAAAACTATGTAAGAAGTTTTCAGATCTTATGCAAAGTGAGTTCGAGATGTCTATGATGGGGGAGCTAACCTTCTTTCTTGGATTGCAAATTAAGCAACTTGACGCTGGGATTTACATTCACCAAAGCAAGTGTAACATCCTTAAATTTTATCTTTATACTTTAATATAATTCGGAAATTTGAGAAAATTTTTGCAAGGTTTTGTTTGTAATCCGGACTTTCCCCAATACTAATATACATACATATAACCTGTCAGAATCCAGAATAGCATAATTTCTTTGTACTTCATCACTTATGCTCACTAGCATAAGTCATAGACATCATCAAAAGTAATTATTTTACAAGTTCATAAAGTTGTTATAAATCCCAAAAGAGGTTGCGGATTAAGCCACCACATTTACATCAAAAAGGTGGATGATTAGTCACCCTCGCAACCCTTACAAGTCATAATAATATAGACATCCCAAAATGACAGAAAGAGAGAGAGCGCATCAAAATAAACAAATATATAATGCGAAGAGTCCAATGCATGAAAGGGGTCTACACTCCATCAAGGGGAGCGTAGGGGTCCTTGGCAGAGGGAACAGTCGGTGGATCCTCAGTATGCGTACCTAAAATGTCAACATGTAAAGGGTGAGTAACTCAAGCTTAGAATAGAGAAAACATTAGAAAATAATAATAAGACTTAGGTAAGCACATACATATCCAAGCACTCGATGGCATAACTCAACCAGACAACCCTTAAGGTAAAATAGTGCACAATATAAAATAATAATGTGTTATGCGGCCATGTATGTATGTTATGCACATCACACCGTTACGGACTTAGTTCACAAATCCGACCTTTCACAATATATTTCATTCCGGTTTATTTAAACAATTTGATCGGATTTGGTGAACTAATCCACTTATGCAATTCTCCTTTGACACTTTCACTTTCACTTAACACTTTACACTTTACACTTTACACTTTGCACTTTACACTTTACACTTTATCCCTTTTCATTTACAATTCCATACTCTCACAGACACCCTCCACTTTGGGGAAAAACCGACCAGAGTAAGCATTTCTCAACCTATAGTTGGATACTTCGCCTCCTACTTAGGGAGGTCCCTCATATCCGATTGCACAACACTTCACCTCCACTTAGGAAGGTTCCTCATGCGATTTGGGTTGATTTGTCCAAATCGGGCTTTAGCAGAAATCACCCTCGACTGGCCCAAAGAAACCAAAGTAAATGGAATTACTCTAGTTTGCATAGAACCGATCCGCAACATGGGAATCAAACCCATGTCCTGTGCAAGATCGAGGTTCTCTATAATAATTCCTATAATTTACTTTTGTCCTCATCAATCAAAAGACGTGTGTTTTTCCCCTACAACTAACGTCCCCTTTACACCATGCATGCTTGACCACCAAGTACCCTCCAATTGAGAACGAAACCCTTTTTATTTTATAAAAATCGTCTTAGGGTGGTTCCTCTCATTTGGAAATTACTTGCCCCTAAGTTATGTCTAACAACATATTAAGCTCATAATTAGCAAACATTCCACACATATATATAAGCCAAAATCATCAATTGCAATTTAATCAAAACATTAAACACTTCAATAAATACATACAAAAATTATCAAACTTAGAGTCTATGAAACTAATAATTCCCCCTTAATTCTAATTGCACCCAACTACCAAACACACCTAACTAAGTACCAATTATTAGTTTCTAACACTTCCCCTAGGCCAAAACCCATGTTAAACCCCCTTACCTCTTGGAGGGTAGAGGAGAACCTTCCAATTCCTAGAGAATAGCTTCCAACCAAGTCCTAGTTCCTTAGCCCTTGCTCCTAAGCTCTACACCAAGCTCTTGATAGCTAGAAGGCTTCAAACCAAGGTATGCACATAGTTAGGGTTCATGGGTGATTTGGGGGAAATGAAAAGAGGGAGAAATTGAGAGATTAAAGGGTAGAAAAGATGTGTAGGGATGATGGGTGTTTGATTTGGGGTATTAATTGGGTGAAACTTTGAAGATTATGGGTAGAAATTGAAAGCCCTAGGAGAGCAAGAAGAGGAACTCGAGTAACATGAGAGAGAAGTGCTGCTGAATTCTAATTTCTGAAACACGCGATTTTCAGTTTATCTGCAGGTGTTACTCGATTAATTCGACCCATTAATCGAGTAACGAGACCATTACTCGATTAATGCCGAAAGAGCCATAAAATCTAATCGATTAATCTGATCTCTTACTCGAGTAAGACCGAAAGGTGCTTAAATTCTACTCGATTAATGCCCCTATTAATCGATTAATGCAGTGCAAAAAGGCTTTATTTCACTCTTCTATGACTCTTAGGCTTCCATAACTCTTCCTAACATAACTTAACACCTAAATCTACACTATAAACACAATCTAACCTATTTCTAACTCAATCCAACTTACACTCAACCAATTTCCTAATCCTTAACAAGTCTAAACAATCTTAAACGATTCTAAACAATTCTAAGCGACTATAACACTAACACGAATCGCACTTCTAAATGGAATTGAAAATTGAGGATGTTACAGCAAGTATTGCAAAGAGTTATTCAAGCGCTTTGGTATGGATTCTTGCAAAGACGCCTCAACACCAATGAGTGCAACATGCTACTTGGATAAAGACGATAGCGGAAAATCAATAGAGGTAACAAAATATCGTAGAATGATTGGTAGTCTATTGTATTTAACTGCTTCCCGTCCTGATATAATGTTTAGTGTATGCATGTGTGCAAGATACCAATCAAATCCCAAAGAGTCATATTTAACCGCAGTTAAGAGAATCATGAAATATTTAAAAGGAACAACTAATACCGGATTGTGGTATCCTAGGGATGCATTTTTAAATTTAGTAGGATATTCGGATTCGGATTTTGCAGGTTGTAAAGTGGAAAGAAAAAGTACAAGTGGTACTTGCCATTTAATTGGTAGTTCACTTGTATCGTGGTTTTCAAAGAAGCAAAATTGCGTAGCTTTATCAACCGCGGAAGCCGAATACATTGCGGCCGGTAGTTGTTGTGCACAAATCCTTTGGATGAAGCAACAACTCTCGGTTTTTGGTTTAAATTTGACAAAAATCCCTATTAAATGTGATAATACCTCCGCAATCAATCTTACTAAAAACTTGGTATTACACTCTAGAACAAAGCATATTGAAATACGGCTTCATTTTTTAAGGGACCATGTCCAAAAAGGAGATTGTGTAATTGAATTTGTAAGTACTTCAAATCAACTTGCCGACATTTTTACAAAACCCCTACCTAGAGACACTTTCTATCACATTAGAAGGGAGCAAGGTATTTTAGATGAATCAACCGTTGGCTAGTTGTATTTGATATGTTTTTAATTCAATCACTTTGCAAAAGCCTATTTCTATATGAATTGTTTTTGAGTTATTTTTGATATTAAACTTAAATTCATGTTTCTCAATGCTTTGGTTATTTGTGTTCTCAATTGTGTCTTGATTGGTTCACTTGATAGGTGTGTGCTTATTTTCTAATGTGCTGGTTTAATATGTGTTTATGTGTTTTAGATAAGTTTTTTCAATGAGTTTTGCACAAATGCATCTGTTAAAGCTGAGTATTTTAATATGTTAATCGATTAAGCTTTAGCCTAATCGATTAAGGAAAAATCAACTTTCTGACCTTAATCGATTATCTGCATTTTACTCGATTAACTCATGAAATTTACAAGGCGTTAATCGATTAAGATTCAGCTTAATCGATTAAGCCATGTCAAAACTGAAAAGTTAAAACCTTATCTTTTGAAATTCACGATAGTCACACATTACTCCTCAGACACGTTTTCTCCTCTGTTCCACGTGATTTCTCTTCTTCTCACAACATTCATCACATTTTCTTCACAAAATCACTATTTTCTTCACTCAACTCACTTCTATTCTCTTTAATCTCCACTGTTTTACTCCTATAATTCTTATTTAACAAAACCCCCTTTCAAACCCTAAGAGCATCAATGGCTGCTTCCTCCTCTGCTGGTAAGCGCAAGAAGCAAAGGGTCAACATGGATTTGGATTCAGTTTACTATTCGAAGGATGCAAGAAAGGAAAGAGAGGCTAATTTTGAGGATAAGGCTTTTGGGATTCTTCGCTACCTCAACTTGCAGTGGCTGCGATCACAAAGGTTTGAATGTGTTAGTCTTTTTGAAGAACAGAATCTTGCAAAATTCCTTCAATTTCGATCAAATTATTATCCTAGAGTAGTCAGGAAGTTCTATGCAAATCTGAAAGTTATTGATGGAAAATACAAAACTGTGTTTAGTGGTAAATTGTGCATTATTAAGCCCTCACATTTACGTCAGTTATTTGATTTGAGTACTTCTGGAACATTTTTGAATGATAGAGATGATGATACTTTGAATGATGTTGATTCGGGTATGGTGTTTAAGCAAACTTTGAGAGCTGGTCAAAATTGGTCTAAAGGTACAAAGAGTGTTGAACTTATGACTGTGTATAATAGGTTGCTGCTCTATGTGATATCTTATTGCTTAATGCCCAAGTCCTCTCAAAACTTTGGTCAAGCCAATGAGGACGAAATGCGAATTTTCTATGGTATTAAGCATCACATTCCGATTAATTGGTCTAGAGTTATTATTGATAAAATGCTCACTGTTGCTGGTTCAAGCGAGTCTGCAACTCTACCTTACCCTATGATGATTACTAGATTGTTGTTGTATTATGGTGTTCCTATCTCAGATGATGAACCGGAAATTGAGGTGGACGAACAACATTGCCTAAATGCTTCCATTCTAAGGGCACAAGGTCTTCCGGAATTCCCTGAACCGAATAACTAGATGTGGAAACAAGAGGTGGCTGCACTAAAGGCACAGCAGCGTGCCGAGGAAGAATTGGCTAGGCACATGGCACAAATGGAGCAACAAGACGCTGCTGGAACCTCTGCACCGCCCCCTCCGGATGGCATTGACATTGAGGATTTTATGAACATTCCGGATGATGAAGCACAAGAGCAACCCCCTCCTCCTAGAGCTGACACCGGATTTGATTACCGAGCTCTTCATGATAGTCTTTCTGCTCAGATTGATGATCGTTTTCAAGCCATGGAGACTCGTCAGCAACGACTTCTTGAACAAGGCTTCGCGGATATGGCTATTCGCCAACAGGCTATGGAGGATAGGTTCTTCGGTGCTCTTGGGCGTCTTTTTCCGCAACCACCACCCTAGATTTCACATTTTATGATCTTATGTTTCTTTTATCTCTGGACATGCTTAGTTATGTTTCATGTTTTATGGTTCTTATGGCTTTATTCTCACGGTTTCGGACTTGATTTTATGGCTTTTGGACAAGTTTTATGATGTTTTCTGGACATGTTTTGATGTTTTGATGGTTTATGCAACAATTTCTATGGTTTATGGTTATATTTACTCTATGGATTGTGTGCATATTATTATTACGTTAGTCATAAATTCTGGTCTGGATATTTGTCATACTTGATATTCTCACTTTTTGGCAAAGCTTTTGTTGTTCTATTTTTGGTAATGCCAAAAGGGGGAGAAAGGTTTGATATTGTTTTGTAGGTTGAACCTTCCTAAGTGTGCTTACATTTAGGGGGAGTTACTAAGGAAAGAGTGCAAAGGTTTGTCATTCATCAAAAAGGGGGAGATTGAAGGCTTAAGGTGTTCAATTATGTTTTGATGAAGACAAGGTTTATACACAACCTACAACAACAACATATCAAGATGAAGACTAGTTTATCTTAGCATTCATATATGTGCAATATATTGTTTTATTATTCTTTTATTATATGAGTGTTGGGTAGATTAGGTTAGTTAATCTCAATTTTGATTTAATAAGAATTTAATATGTTTAAGAATTGAGATTACTATGATAGAGAACATTAGCTCAAAGTTTTATTAAAACTTAAAGGTGAAAATTGAAAATATTAGAAAAGCATTTTTAACAGTGGTTAATCGATTAAACCACAGGTTAATCGATTAACACGTGTGTGATTTTTAATTAATATTTTCAGTTAACAGTGGTTAATTGATTAAGGTACCCTTTAATCGATTAAGTGCTGTTAAATCTGAATAAATAAAAGCTTTTCTAATGCATTTTGAAAAAGGATACGAACTACAAACTTTCAAGAGCATATTTTCACTATCTTTCAAACTCGGTTGAGCTAATATTCTGTGACAAATTCATTCTCTATCATATTCTTTTGCAATCTCAATTCTAATACACATTTGGTTCTTATTGTGTCATATTGAGATTCTAAATGCTTTTAATATTCTTAGTTGGATTGATTAGTAACAATTGAGGTTACATTGAAGAAGATTCAACAAAGGTGTTTTCAATTAGGCAAATTGGAAAGGAGCAAGGTTGAGCAATATCTTGGGCTTTGAAGGTTTCAAGGCTAAAAGCTAAAGAGGATTGAAAGCGACTTTCAATCAAGAGGAACAAGAACAAGACTTAAGAGATTGGGTAGATTCTCAACGATTTGGTACATCGTGAGAAAAAGGGTTAGGATTGTGAGCTATGAGGAATTCTAACTCATTGTATACTAATCTTCTTATTTCTTAGTGAAGCAAATCTCCCAAATCCGAGAGGGAGGACGGGATGTAGCTCACGGTGGTTGTGTGTGAACCAGGATAAAATTCTTGCGTGTTCTTCTTACTTTTACTCTTTACGTTTTTGCTATTATATTGAATCTTGTGAGAGTTCTTGGTTATAGGATTAGATTGGGAATTTAATTACGTATTCTATATTCTGATTAAATTGATTCGTAGTTAATTACCTTGAATTTAATTCTGCGTTGCTAGATTTCCGTTTGATTCTTGAACTGAACTAAAATCAATTTTCTGCAATCTTTATCAGTGCTTAATCGATTAGAGTTCAGGTTAATTGATTAAGGAATTTCTTGCTATATGACGTTAATCGATTAGAGTTCAGGTTAATCGATTAAGAACTGTATTTTGGCTTAAAATTCAATTGTTTTCTGAACCGTTTTTGATTAGTTTTTAAATTTGGGTATCATCGCTTGCAACTTCTATTCACCCCCCCTCTAGAAGGTTGTTTTAGCCGCTTGTTGGTTTCCAACAAACTGGGCCAAAATACCAATAGCATGAGGTATACCCACATCATAACATAATTACATTAGAGATAGCAGCAAATGAACAAGTTGTGGAACTTTAAAAGTTTTCCCAAAAATAATATACTTCCTACCCATAGGAAGTGTCCTGGATGACCCAAAAAAAAGATTAAAGCTTTACAATTCATTTCCAAAATAACATCACCAATATATACACTACTCCAAAATAGCCAGGACTATAAAACCCCAAACAACCACTATCTACTCTCCCTGCGAGGGAGAGCACACCTGCTCGGTCGGGGATTGTACAAACTCAATCTCTATACCTGTAAAAATAGTAAGGGAATGAGCATTGCACATGAAATAGGAAAGCGGTTTCTCATTAGACATAATTACCCACTAAGCCAAACACAACTATCATATAGATCAGGTAGCATTCATTATTCACACACACAACATGCAATCACATTTCAGCAATTCATTCCACTTTCTTAATTAGATTCAATTACCAACATTTACTTCTCTTTCCATTTCTTTCACCTTTTCAACATTTTCATCATTTATTTCCATTAGGAATTAACGCACCTGTTAGGTCATTTCTCACCCATTAGGAACAATTTTCACCCAATCCAGGTCATTTCCACCTATTAGGCCACGGTTTCACCCGTTAGGACTAAAAATATTTTCTTAACTCTTACATTTCTCTTTATTACACTTTCTCATTTCTATTCCTTATTAATTATGCAGCATGATTGATCCATTGGGTACACCCGCCTAACGGGTCATTTGAGGGGCCTAATAGGTCATTTTCACCTGGATGGGTCATTTGGACCTAATGGGTCATTTGTCACCTAACAAGGCACCTAACGGGTCGGTGTGTCCCAAGGATCAATAATGGCTGCAACTTTACCATTTTTATTGCTCAAATTAATTATCATTCTCATAATCATTGGTCTATGTCAACTTTCAATATAATCATGGAAACAAGAATTACATACATTCTAAAAGTTTCACATTACATAAATTACTCACATCAACAAATATACACATAGTCAACCAACATTTAGTATCAAACACATTCAGCATTAATACATACAAAGTTCCTATACATTCTCTAAATTTACCTTTTTATCTCTTTACCTAAATAGAATATCCTATTTTTTTTCACTAACCTAGGGTTCTTAATAACACCATAAAAACAATTAACTCCTAGCAAGCTCTTATGAACTAATTAGAACCTCTTCCCTAGGACAAGCCAATACCCACTCCCTTTCCTCAACCAATGAGAAATAGGGGTAAACCTTCAAGCCCTAGCTTCTAGCACCTCAACCAAGAGCTCCAATGGCAAGAGAGGGAGGAGAGTGATCTTGGCTTCCTTTAGTCATAAAGAAAACGAAAATGATGATGAGATTGTAGCACTCCATGAAGTAAAATTCGTAAACTCAACAAGAGAGGGACAAGGAGGAGAAATTCGTATGACTCATCAAGGAAAAAGGAGGATAAATGTGCTTTACCTACTAAGCTTGATAATGATTAATGAGCTTGAAGAGGAAGAAGAACACAACATGGACCTTGGTGGAAGGAGGGTGAAGTTCGTATGAGAGAAGAGGGAAGGGAGATATGTTGATGATGAGGAATGAAAATGAATGAGAGTGAAGGAGTGTATTTGTTTATTTGTAAGGGAAATGATTTATGTGGCTAGAAATTAAAGTTTCCATATGAAGATTCCCATCTTGTGGCCCAAAATGCGTTTCGTACCTATTCACTTTTATATTTTGTTTTTCGCTGCAGTAGCCCGATAATCGATTATCCCAGCAGATAATTGATTATCATGTGTAAAATGGCCAAAAATGGCTATCAGACCATAATCGATTAAACCCCGGTTTAAACGATTATCTTGTGCAAATTGGCCAAAACAGCTATCAGACCATAATCGATTAAACCCCAGTTTAATCGATTATGCTGTGCACTTTTGTCCTTCTCATTTTCCATGGATCAGACCTTAATCAATTAACCCCCAGTTAATCGATTAAGCTGCTTATTTTTCCACTATTTTGCACTTTCAAAATGTCATAACTTCTTTGTTACCCGTTGGATTTTGCTCAAACTTTAAAGCAAACTTCCTAATACATCCTACTTCATATCCAACGGTGTAATTTATGCTTTGATCTACGAATCTTGTACTTTAAATTTCCTAAAGTTTTATGCTTAAAGCTACATTTCTACTCAACTAAATCTAACTTAATATTATCATATTCACTACTCTTAGTTTACTAACACACCAATTTAGCTTAGAATTAAATTGAGGATGTTACACAGAGGCACAAAAAAGAGAATGGAAATAGAAGGATTGCAAGGAAAGAGTGGGGCATCTCTTGAGAAGGCTATCAAGTTAGGGATCTTGAGAGGCAAAAGCTTGTAATTGCAGATTTATAATTCTAGTGAAGAAAATCTCTCTATTGTGATAGAGGGGACTGGATGTAGCTCTCAAGTGGATGAGAGTGAACCAGTATAAGACCCCTTCATCTTGTCCTCCAGCTCCCAAGTGGCCTCTTCCACGTTGTTTCTGTTCCAAATTACCTTGACCAATAAGATCTCTTTGCCTTTGAGTTGCTTAACCCGCCTGTCATCAATTCTGATTGGCAAACTTCAAAGGTCAAGTTCTCTCTCAAGGGCAAATCATCAACAACAACTACATGGGAAGGATCATGAATGTATTTCCTTAGTTGTGAGACATGGAAAACATCATGAAGCTTGGAAAGATGTGGAGGTAAGGCGATCCTGTATGCCAATGGACCAACCTTCTCCAAAATCTGATACAGACCAACAAATCATGGAGTTAACTTCTTGGACTTGATCGCCCAACCAATTCATGTGGTAGGGAATACTCTTAGAAAAACATGATCACCTTCATCAAACTCTAGAGGGCTCCTACGCTTATCTGCATAGCTCTTCTGACGATCCTGAGAAGTTTTCATCTTGTTCTTAATCATAGTGATCTTCTCAGTAGTCTCTTGCACAAGTTCTGGTTCAGTCAAAAAATTCTCACCAATCTGGAACCAACAAAGAGGCGTTCTGCACTTCCTGCCATAAAGTGCCTCAAAGGGTGCCATTCCGATGCTAGAGTGGAAACTATTGTTATAAGTGAATTCCATCAGCGGCAAAAGCTGCTCCCAACTGCCAACCTCTTCTAGCACACAAGCTCTTAGCAAATCCTCTAATGTCTGAATAGTACGCTCAGATTGCCCATCAGTTTGCGGAAGGTAAGCCGTACTAAATTTCAGCTTAGTACCCAAAGCCTGCTAGAGACTCTTCCAAAACCTGGATAAGAATCTTGGGTCACGATCTGATACTATGCTGGAGAGCACACCATGAAGCTTCACTATGTCCCAAATGTAGAATTGAGTCAACTTTTCTAAGTTGTACTTCATACTCACTAGGATAAAGTGGGCACACTTTGTCAGACGATCAACCACAACACAAACAGCATCATAACCTGCAACGGTTCTGGGTAGACCGGACACAAAGTCCATAGCAATACTATCCCATTTTGATTTAGGAATATCTAGTGATCGCAACGGACCACCTGGTTTCTGATGCTCGATCTTCACTTTTTGGCAAGTCAAGCAATGAGACACATGGTCTGCCACATCTGTTTTCAAATTTGGCCACCAATAGAGTTTCTTCAAATCCTGATACATTTTTGTTGTACCCGGATGAAAACTCATTTTTGTCCCACGAGCTTCCACTAGTATGTCTCTTCGAACCTCAAAATCCATGGGAATGCATATTCGGCCTCTAAACCGGATGATACCATCTGAACCCTTTATGAAATCGGGCTCCTCTTTACCCGCTGCTCCTTCTAGCAACTTTTGAAGTTCTTCATCATCGGCCTGCCTTTCTTTGATAAAACCCATCAACTCATTTGTAACTTGCAACATCTCCAAAACAACGCTCTTGTCTTTCACTTGCATGTTCAGATTGAGATCACTGAATTCCTGTATCAGCTGCATTTCTTTCACCATCAAATTGCTAACATGTAAAGTCTTGCGGCTTAGTGCATCAGCCACAACATTAGCCTTGCCGGGTGGTACTGAAGATGGAAATCATAATCTTTTAGGAACTCCATCCATATCCTCTGTCTCATATTCAAGTCTTTTTGATCAAAGAGATAACAGAGACTCTTATGATCACTAAAGACTTCAAACTTAGTGCCATACAAATAATGTCTCCAGATTTTCAATGCAAAAACAACAGCTGCTAACTCCAGATCATGAGTTGGATAATTCTGTTCATGCTGTCGCAACTGTCTAGATGCATATGCTATGACCTTGCCCTGCTGCATAAGCACACAACCGAAACCTTGCTTTGAAGCATCACAATAAGCATCAAAGGGTTGGGTCGGATCTGGTAAAATTAGAACCGGTGATCTAGTTAATCTCCTCTTCAACTCTTGGACACTGTTTTCACATTGTTGAAACCACTAATAAGGAACATATTTTCTAGTCAGCATAGTCAGTGGAAGAGCCATCTAGGAGAATCCTTCAATGAATCTCCGATAATAACCTGCCGTGCCAAGAAAACTTCTGATTTCTGTCACTGTTGTGGGTCTCTCCCACTTTAGCACTGCTTCCACCTTGGAGGGATCTACAGCAACTCCCTATGCAGAAATAACATGACCCATAAAATGGACTGCATTCAACCAGAAGCTACATTTAGAGAGCTTGGCATAAAGTTGCTTTTCTTTGAGAATCTGCAGCACAATCCTCAAATGTTCCTCATGCTCACTTGTACTCTTAGAATAGATGAGAATATCGTCAATGAATATTATTGAAAAGGAATCCAAATAAGGCATGAAGATTCTATTCATATAATCCATGAATACTGCAGGAGTGTTAGTCAAACCAAACGACATCACAACATACTCAAAATGCCCATACCGCGTCCTGAATGCAGTTTTAGGGATATCCTCCTCACGGATACGAATTTGATGGTATCCCGATCGGAGATCAATTTTAGAAAACATTGCTGCACCCCGTAGCTGATCAAGCAAATCATCAATGTGAGAGAGCGGATATTTATTTTTCACCGTCACTGTATTCAACTGCTTGTAATCAGTGCACATCCGGAGGCTACCGTCCTTCTTCTTAACAAAAAGAAACGGAGCACCCCAAGGTGATACACTTGGCCTAATCAAATTCTTGGCCAACAACTCCTCTAGCTGCTTCTTCAACTCTTCTAATTCGGGAGGTGCCATTCTGTATGGTGCTATAGAAATTGGGCCGGCACCAGGCTTTATGTCAATACCAAACTCTACTTTTCTTTTCGGAGGCAATCCGGGAATCTCTGCAGGAAAGACTTTCGGAAATTTGCAGACTATTGAAATTTGACTAACATCAGAAACTTCACCCACATCCATGGCAGATAAAGAAGGATCACAAAAGATAACGACCTTCTGACGACAATTAATCAACACATGATGCTGAGTCATCCAATCCATTCCCAAGATGATATCTAACTTATTCATAGGCAAACAAATTAGATTCACCCTGAAATCCCGCTCCAAGACTCGGAGTGTGTTGGCAATTCGGCAAGTGTACCGATCGCACAAGTAATAAAGAGTAAGTAAAATTATCGTTCCACTCGGGGATTGCAAATTGTTTCTAATTTCTTTCACCTAATTGCGATTACTATGTATAACTTGTATGGGTTTTGAGTTTAGAAAGGAATGTAGAATTAAAATTATGAAACAATTCAGAAACTAAATAGGATTTAGAAGCAAATATGGAAAAGGTTAGGAACTTGGTTTCATTGTAGGATCAGGTTATTAATTATGAAAATATGTTTTCCAATAAATCAAAAACTCCAGAAACAATAAAAGCTAGATCCCTCGTGGAAATTATGTTTCTTACTAAACTTTACCCTTTAATCCCTTAAGTGAGTAAAATTTATAAAAGTTATACAATTACCCAAAAGTATCCCTACGAGTTGAATAATTATATTGTTTGGTTGAAAGACCTAATAATTTTCCAATTAAGGTTCAGATTACCAAAGCAAAACATAAAGTGATCAATTCTATGAATTTTAATTAAAACACAACCAAGCAATTGATTTGAAAAGAAAAACATTAATTCATAAATAAACAGTCAAATTAAGATCCATACAAATCCACCTTATTCCTAACAAGAGGTTCAATTATACATATTGGAAGAAGAAGAAAAAGGAATGGGAAAAACAAATCATCATAGACAATAATCAATTTACCCCCAAGAGATCTTCAATCTTCAAGTGGATTCCTCCAGCAATGTTGATCTTCAATCATTGTGCCTTGTTTCCTTGCTCTCAATTGCATAACAGCCTCTCTTCTCTAATCCTAATTTTATTCTAATCTCTAATTTGGCTCTGAAAAGTCTACAAAACCTAAAGGAAAAACCTATATTTAAAGTCTACAACTAATCCCAATTGATATAATATGATAAGATCCTATTACAATAAACTTATCTTTAAGAATCTTATTGACGAATAGAATTTATCATTAAAATCCTTCTAGAATCCCGTATTTGTGTCTGACAGCAACTTTGGCACTGATTTCGACCCCAAAGATGGACGAATTTGAGCAAGGCTATATCTGGCAAAGTTGTAGATAATTTCCTTAGCTTTAAAATGATACCAATATCGCCTCATTTGGATAAGCTTAGCTCAAGTTATGGTCAAAATAGCGAACAATGTCACTTTCTCGCATTTTGCGCGCCTAGGTGCCCAAGGCCTCACGCCTGGGCGTGCGTCACCTGCTCCGGCTCCGTTTCGCTCCGTTCTTGCGCCATTTTCAAGGTCTTTTCATCCTCTTTCATTCTCCATATTTATTTTCTTCATTTATGCTCCGAAAGTACCTGAAACAAACCCAAAACGGATCAAAACATTCAAAGGATTCTAAATTTCCTAACTTCCTAAAAACTATACAAAAAATCCTAAATTTACAAGAGAAACAAGCCAAATCCATAGTAAAAGGAAGTCTAAGTCATGCTCAAAACATCATATATTGGACCCAAATCAGAGTGGATACTCTAAACACATCTAGGTAGTCTCAACAGAAGAGTTAGTAGGCGTAGAGACTGATAATTTAAAAGGCATTTCTACGGTTGACAACCCTAGCCTCTTCATGCAGCTAATAGAAATAAAAGAATGCGATGCTCCACAATCAAATAATACTCCACAGGTTTTACCATTAATAGAACATGTGCCTCTGATCAGCTCGTCCTCATCTGTCACCTCTTCGCCATCCAAAGTGTAAACCTTGCCCCTTTGCATGGGCTGACTTCCACCAGCTTTTTGTGCCTTAGCAACATTGACCTCTTTCTTCAAAGTGCTCTTGGGACAACGAGAAGCATAATGACCGGGATGTCCACACTGGAAACAAAGCCCCTCCCCCCGATTCGGGCCAAGACTCCAGCATACTGCCCTATGATACTTCCCACAATGTTGACAAAGCGGGGAAGGACCAAGAGCAATCGTCGCCTGACCTGTGCCTCTTGGTGCTACAACCTTAGGATTTGAATAAGGACCAGATCTCTGGATGGGACCCTTGCCTCTAATAGGACCAGTCAACTTCTGAGTTGTCTTGCTCCGTTCCTCTGCTAGCTCCTGCTTAAGAGAATTCTCATATGCACTCGCCATGTTCACAAGTGGAGAGAGATTGGCTATCCCCTGATAGACAAAAGTAGTCCTGATCTTGGCATTGAGACCAGATTCGAACTTTATGCACTTGGTGCGTTCATCTGCATCTCTATATATAGCTGCCTGAATAGAGAATCAGGTCATCGAGCTGAGCTTCATACTCTCCGACACTGAGATTTCCCTGTTCCAATTTGAGAAAAGTAATCTCCTTCTCCCTCCGAACGTCTTCAGGAAAATACTTTCCCAGAAAACGGATCTTAAAAAGATCCCATGCAATCATCTTATTAGCTACTTCCAATCCCCTCCTCTGATGCTCCCACCAATGTTCTGCCTCACTAGACAGAACATACTCCGCCATCCGAACATACTGATCCACCGGTGGTTGAAGCGAGCGAAGGATCTTCTCTATTTCTTAGAGCCATTTCTGGGCTCCATCTGGGTTGTATCCCCCTTCAAATCTTGGCGGATCACTTTTCCTGAATCGCGCCTTCCAGTCTATTTCAACAGGAACGGGTAGTGGATTCAATACTGCTGCTGCGGCTGCGGCTGCTGCTATGTTTTCAGCTTGATTCTGCTGCATTTGTGCCTGATTCTGCTGAAGTTGTGCTGCCGCCTGATTCTGGTTCATTTGAATCAGGTTCTCCAATATAGCAGCCATCTGATCATTCTCGGCACGTCGCCCAACCATACTGGTAAGTCATGGAGGGAAAAGCCAGTTAAAGATTGAGTACTTAATCAATAATGTAAATATCCTATTCCTAGACTTAGACTCTTACTAAACAAATCAGTTACTTGCTTGGTGAGTAACCATTGGAGATGTGAGTCCACACACCAAAAGGCCGAGGAAAACTGCTCTGATACCATAAATGTAACACCCTATAAATAATTACCAATAATTACCCCATATTTCAAATAGTGCCTTCAAAATTCCTTTTTAAAACTATTTTATTTATAAAAATCTCTATCAAATCGGACAGAGTTTCCTTTGTTTATTGGATAATCCAAAATTTGGTTTTCCTGTAACCTGTGCACATGAAATATATTCATTTAATTCCAGAGCCAACAGGGCCAAAATATCAATAGCATGAGGTATACCCACATCATAACATAATTACATCAGAGATAGCAGCAAATGAACAAGTTGTGGAACTTTAAAAGTTTTCCCAAAAATAATATACTTCCTACCCATAGGAAGTGTCCTGGATGACCCGAAAAAAAAGATTAAAGCTTTACAATTCACTTCCAAAACAACATCACCAATATATACACTACTCCAAAATAATCAGGACTATAAAACCCCTAACAACCACTATCTACTCTCCCTGTGAGGGAGAGCGCACCTGCTCGGCCGGGGGTTGTACAAACTCAATCTCTATACCTATAAAAATAGTAAGGGAGTGAGCATTGCACATGAAATAGGAAAGCAGTTTCTCATTAGACATAATTACCCACTAAGCCAAACACAACTATCATATAGATCAGGTATCATTCATTATTCACACACACAACATGCAATCACATTTCAGCAATTCGTTCCACTTTCTTAATTAGATTCAATTACCAACATTTACTTCTCTTTCCATTTCTTTCACCTTTTCAACATTTTCATCATTTATTTCCATTAGGAATTAACACACCTGTTAGGTCATTTCTCACCCATTAGGAACAATTTTCACCCAATCCAGGTCATTTCCACCTATTAGGCCACAGTTTCACCCGTTAGGACTAAAAATGTTTTCTTAACTCTTACATTTCTCTTTATTACTCTTTCTCATTTCTATTCCTTATTAATTATGCAGCATGATGGATCCATTGGGTACACCCGCCTAACGGGTCATTTGAGGGGCCTAATAGGTCATTTTCACCTGGATGGATCATTTGGACCTAATGGGTCATTTGTCACCTAACAGGACACCTAATGGGTCGGTGTGTCCCAAGGATCAATAATAGCTGCAACTTTACCATTTTTATTGCTCAAATTAATTATCATTCTCATAATCATTGGTCTATGTCAACTTTAAATATAATCATGGAAACAAGAATTACATACATTCTAAAAGTTTCACATTACATAAATTACTCACATCAACAAATATACACATATTCAACCAACATTTAGTATCAAACACATTCAGCATTAATACATACAAAGTTCCTATACATTCTCTAAATTTACCTTTTTATCTCTTTACCTAAATCAAATATCCTATTTTTTTCACTATCCTAGGGTTCTTAATAACACCATAAAAACAATTAACTCCTAGCAAGCTCTTATGAACTAATTAGAACCTCTTCCCTAGGACAAGCCAATACCCACTCCCTTTCCTCAACCAATGAGAAATAGGGGTAAACCTTCAAGCCCTAGCTTCTAGCACCTCAACCAAGAGCTCCAATGGCAAGAGAGGGAGGAGAGTGATCTTGGCTTCCTTTAGTCATAAAGAAAACGAAAATGATGATGAGATTGTGGCACTCCATGAAGTAAAATTCGAAACTCAACAAGAGAGGGACAAGGAGGAGAAATTCGTATGACTCATCAAGGAAAAAGGAGGATAAATGTGCTTTACCTACTAAGCTTGATAATGATTAATGAGCTTGAAGAGGAAGAAGAACACAACATGGACCTTGGTGGAAGGAGGGTGAAGTTCGTATGAGAGAAGAGGGAAGGGAGATATGTTGATGATGAGGAATGAAAATGAATGAGAGTGAAGGAGTGTATTTGTTTATTTGTAAGGGAAATGATTTATGTGGCTATAAATTAAAGTTGCCATATGAAGATTCCCAACTTGTGGCCCAAAATGCGTTTCGTACCTATTCACTTTTATATTTTGTTTTTCGCTGCAGTAGCCCGATAATCGATTATCCCAGCAGATAATTGATTATCATGTGTAAAATGGCCAAAAATGGCTATCAGACCATAATCGATTAAACCCCGATTTAAACGATTATCTTGTGCAAATTGGCCAAAACAGCTATCAGACCATAATCGATTAAACCCCAGTTTAATCGATTATGCTGTGCACTTTTGTCCTTCTCATTTTCCATGGATCAGACCTTAATCAATTAACCCCCAGTTAATCGATTAAGCTGCTTATTTTTCCACTATTTTGCACTTTCAAAATGTCATAACTTCTTTGTTACCCGTTGGATTTTGCTCAAACTTTAAATCAAACTTCCTAATACATCCTACTTCATATCCAACGGTGTAATTTATGCTTTGAGCTACGAATCTTGTACTTTAAATTTCCTAAAGCTTTATGCTTAAAGCTACATTTCTACTCAACTAATTCTAACTTAATATTATCATATTCACTACTCTTAGTTTACTAACACACCAATTTAGGTTAGAATTAAATTGAGGATGTTACACAGAGGCACAAAAAGAGAAGGGAAATAGAAGGATTGCAAGGCAAGAGTGGGGCATCTCTTGAGAAGGCTATCAAGTTAGGGATCTTGAGAGGCAAAAGCTTGTAATTGCAGATTTCTAATTCTAGTGAAGAAAATCTCTCTATTGTGATAGAGGAGACTGGATGTAGCTCTCAAGTGGATGAGAGTGAACCAGTATAGAATCTTTGTGCAGTATCTCTTATCCTTTATCTCTTTAATTTTCGCAATTTCAATTGATTTCATTGAAAAACCTAAAAACATGAATTTCTTTTGATTTGATTTGATAAGTGATTAATTGATCAAATTGATTTGTGCTTATCATTCTTAATTCCATTGGGTTACTGTATACAATCTGATTTTGAACTAATTTTTTGTATCAAACAAGTTCTTGAATCAATTTGTGAAATTTATCAAAACTGTTACAGGGACTAATCGGTTAGTGGTTAGTGTAACCGATTAGTATATGACAACAAAAACAAGAAAATTATGTTTTAATCAAATTCTTTTGGGTTTCACAAAAATCTTCCAAGGTTACTTCCAACACCTATTCAACCCCCGCTTTTAGATGTTCTTACACATTCATACTACCGCTTGTTTAACCAACAATTGAGACCAGAAAGTGTTAATGCCTTTTTAAACTAAAAGCAAAAATATTAAGAGGTGGTGATGAATGGATAGTTTTGGCTGAACATGGGTTTCACAATCATGAATGTGATAAAACTTTGGTTGGTCACCCATATGCCAGTCAACTAACTCGTGATCAGAGGTCTTTAGTAGAAGAGGTGATGGATATGGAAATGCCAACTAATATATGGCTCACATTGAAAACGAGCAATCTTCGTACCTACATTAAGTTAAGTAATATGTATAATGCGCATTCTTCGTACCATCAACAAAGAGTAAAGTTTCTAGTGATACATATGCAAGAACTAATGAACCTATTGGAAGAATCTAAATATGTCTATCGCTATAGGAGGTTTTAGAACACTGAGATTGTTCAAGATATCTTTTGGGCCGATCCAGACTTTATCACACTTTTGCATTTCTTTAGTTTGTTCATGTTGATGAAAAACACTTATAAAACAATTATGTTAAATCTCCCTTTACTTATAATAGTCGGCTAGACCTCAACTATTAATATATTTACTGTGACATTTGCTTATTTGCAGTATGAGAAAACTGAGCACTCTATGTGGGCCTTACAAATGGTGCGAGTTTGTTTCATAAAGATGATCTTTGTGACCGACAAGGTTGCGATTTGAGACTGAGATTTTATTAATGTGAAATTGACAAAACACGTGAGTAGATTAAGATCTTTATTTTTGAAACAAACTCTCATCATTTGTAAGGCCTGCAAAAGGTGCTCAGATTTCTCGGATAGTAGATAAGCAAATGTCACACTAGATGGTTTCATAGTTGAGGTTTGGCCAACTATCTCAAGTAAAGGTTGACGAAACTTATTTTTTTTACAAGTGTTGTCCATCAACAAGATCAAACTAAAGGAATGAACAAATGAGATGGAGTATGGATGGGGCAGAACATGTCTTGCACAATCTCTGTGTTCTCAAACCTCCAATATTAATAGACACTTTTATCTTCTTCTGTTATATTCAACATTTGTTGTATATCTAATCTTTAAAACTTTACTTTTTGTTGATATGAATAATGTGCATTATATGTGACTCAAACTAATGAAGGTATTAGGAATGTGTGCTTTCAATGTGAGCCATATATTAGTCAACATTACCATGTTTTTTGTTATCTCTTAAACTAGAGACCTTGTTTTAGGAATTAGACGATTGACATATGAGTGACCAATCAAAGATTCGGCACGTTTATGATTATGCTACCCAAGTTTCACCGTAATCATCCATCACCACCTTTTAATAGTTTTGTCATTAGCTTGAAAGAGCATTCACACTTTCTACTTGTTCACTTTTGCCTTTGTACAATTTATACTTCTCACTCCTTTCACATCGAATAGTTGCCCTTGTCTTCTTCTTATATATACCATTTGCGTCCAACAAAATGATGACAACAACAAATTCATTTTCATACTGAATATCTCAACACCAACCCAACAAATCATCTCAGGTAGGAAAATCTCGCAAAATTTAAAAATTAAATTAAAACAAATAGTAAATACTAATACAAGTTTATTAAATATTGTTTCATCATAATTCTGATTGTTTGTCCGAAAGTAAATGCACTTGAAAAATTTAGGAAGTCATTCAACTTGTACAACTATATCTTCCAATATTGGCTCAAAATTTGCCTTGTCATCTACCTTCAATTTGATATTTCATATTCTCTCATAATTGATACTGTTCCTTAAACAACAACATGCATTATGTTAATCGTGAAAAACAATGTTAATTTTGTGGTAACATTGTCAAAAACAAAAATTTCAATGGGTCGAATGGGTAATCTGAACATAATATTTATATTTTGAGTTTGTTAAGAAATGGGGATGATACATTCGTCTATTAATAGATTTAGAACAAATAGAGTTAACAATTTGTTTCATGAAATAGGTTTAATGGACATATAAAAATTTTCTATCTGGTCAAAACATCAAAGGTTCGGTTTTGATATACATCATTAATAAGTTTCAGGTGTGTTGGCTGGCTTTGATATCACGTCTTTTAGGAACTTTTTTAAAGCATTTTTCTTTTGAATACTAATTTGGTGACTTCGATGAGTTTGACATTTTATTCTAATTAAAATGCAAAGGATGGGGAACAAATCAAATTTAAAGTTTCTCTAATAATAATATATGTGCATAATGAAGTGAAGGGAATATGGAGTGAATATTGCAAATAAACCATGGAGGGTATTTTAGAAAGTTTGGTGAAATTTTTTTAAAATGGATAGGTTCAAGTAAGGAATCATGGGTTTTAATATGATTAAACTATCACTTAGGTCCTTGAATATATATATTCAGCATTCATTTTAGTCCCTAGAATTATGAAAGTTGTTTTTAATTCCCTGGATTGACAAAAAGTTATTCACGTTCGTCCCTAACTCTCATAGCCATTAATAGACATTAATGACAGAGATATGTGGCATGTCAAGGGTTAAAAACGACGTCATTTTTCCTGGAAAAAAAAAAGCATTGGTTTGAGGGATGGGAAATGCAATAAGCGTTATTTAACAGTGCTGGACCTTCAACCAGGGAGGTTCCAACCACCGGGGAGTCACATTGCTCCAGGGTCATGGGAATAGTGAGCAACCGCCCATAAGTGAGACACCACATCCTGAACCAAAACCTTAAGGCAATGGTTCTATGGGTCTTGCCACTTATAAACCTTCTCACCCATCCTATCCAATGTGGGATTTCATCTCACACTTGAATACTTCTATGGGTCTTGCCACTTATAAACCTTCTCACCCATCCCATCTTATCCAATGTGGGACTTCATCTCACACTTGAATACCCAAAAATCTCCCCCTTCAAGTGTGAATACCCACACTTACCGGTCACTCCCCCTTGATCCACAAGTCCCTGCCGAACCATCGGCTCTGATACCACTTGCTGGACCTTCAACCAAGGAGGTTCCAACCACCGGGGAGTCACATTGCTCCAGGACAGGAACTGTCTTAATAAGAATATTCTTCTTGATGAACTATCTTTCTGGATGGGACCAGTGCTTAGCCAGCCCCACGATTGATGGCTGAACCACGTCATGGCGCTAAGAACGTCGAAAGAAGATTCGTTTTATTTATGGGAATAGTGAGCAACCACCTATAAGTGAGACACCACATCCTAAACCAAAACCTTAAGGCAATGGTTCTATGGGTCTTGCCACTTATAAACCTTCTCACCCATCCCATCCTATCCAATGTGGGACTTCATCTCACACTTGAATACCCAACAAACAGTGCAAAGTCAAACAGATTAGCTTCAAGAGAAGTGGGGTGCCCAATTTGAATTGCAGAGGGTGAGAGATAATTTGAAAGGACATGAAATGTAAATACATAGGCATCAAGTATTTGATAGTTGTTGGATTTCATTTAAATGTCACTTTTAATTCAATGTTTGATTATTTTGGGTATCTTTGAATATTGCATTGCATGGGGTTGGACTGTTTTACGGTTGTTGTTATTGTTGTTGATGGTTGAATTTTGATATAAATAGACAGTGATATAAAGAGTTGTTGCCCATCTCACTGTGCTGCACCTCTTAAGCTGTCAATGATCATTCCTCATTCAAATTACAAATTAAACATCTTCATCCCTCTCTCTACCTATATATATATTCATCGTCATTATCTGCTTTTGCTGCTTCTTTAATTTCTCTTCTTTTGCTGCAATTGGATTAAACATTTAGCAACGTATCTTTGTCATTAACGTCCCTTGACGGCTCTGACACTCAAGGACTAACGTTCATAACATTTTGCAAATCCAAGAATTTAAAACCATTTTTCGTGATTTTAAGGGCTAAAGTGAATATTGATATAAATTTAGAGACCTAAATGACAATTTAGTTGTCTTAATATAATTTCCCCCCATTTCATAAGGAATTCATGGTTGTTAACATTATTGCATTTTATTTACATTTGTTGTTCAGTTTTGCGTGAAGCTAATCTTAAGTTTTTGTAGGGTCTTTTACCGCGACATCTTATTGTCTTCAATACCAGTGGAGACTAGTAGGGGTGTTCAAATCCAAACAGATCCAAAAGAAAACCGCAAACCGATCCAAAAAAATCGAAAACCCGAAAAAACCGAATTTGTTTGGATGTTTTTGGACTGGTTATTGAAAAACCGATTGGTTCATTTTGGTTATTGGTTTTAGTTCCAGAAACCGATTTGTCCCAACTGGACGTTAGTTATAAATATATACACATAAAACACATTATATTGGGCTTGATACTCATGCACACTGCACATATGGACAATGATATCTCAGTTTGTGCTAATTAAATGGGTTACTGGGTTAACAAAGCACCCGAAGAGGAAGCAGAGCTGATGTAGCATGTTCTATCTCTAGGCACATTTGAAGAGTAAAAATTTTGACTCCCCATACATAAATTTATACACCCACTTTTATGGTGAAAATACAAAATACCCCTTTCTTAAAAACAAACCATACATTTTCCTCCCCCTTCTTCTCTTCTTCCACTACACCCACTCTCTCCTTCCTCATACCAGCCACCACCCCACTCTCTCATCTTTCTCTTTCTAGTCACCATCGAGAGCCTCTCCGTCGCTGCCCCTTCCACAGCTGCCACTGTCACTTCCAACCATCCCTCACCCCTCCTCCTCCCCTCACTCATCACAGCGCCTCCTCCTCCCCTCACTCCCTCTCTCTCACGATCTCTCCTTTTTTGTCCAGGTGAGTTTACGAACTCAGGTCGTGAACTGTCTGACCCTTTTTTTTATTTTTTTATTTTTGGATCACCGTCGTGAGGAAGTTAACGACCCAAGATCCTGATCCAGGGTCGTGAAGAGAGTTACGATCCAAGGTCGTGAGGACACTCAAGACTCGCCCAATCTCTTCTTTCTTCTCTTTATCAAGGTTCGATCGTGAGAAGGGTCAAGACCATGTGTAACATCCCAATTTTTAATTTGCACGTTATTATATAAATTTGATATGAATCTAGGAAAATGTTAAGAATAAGAGCTGGGATTTAGTATAGAAATCATAGCCAAGTGAGTATATGGACTAAGGGAGAGGTGTTAGAGTTAGAAACTATGAAAAGATGGAAAAATGGCAGGGTAATCGATTACTGGTGGGGAGTTAATCGATTATGAGCTCTCATCCAAAAGGCACTAAAATGTTGCATTGAAGGGTAATCAATTACTTTTGGGCAAGTAATTGATTACTGAGCCTCTGTTTAAAACACTAAAAATGTTGCATCAAGTTGTATTCGATTACTTTGTGGTCAAGTAATCGATTACAAGGCCTCAGGTTGGAACCCATAAAATGTTGCATTGAAGAGGTAATCGATTACCTGGCTAGGGTAATCGATTACCGTTGGGTCTGTACAAAAAAAAAAGAGGAAAAAAATAGAGTGCACGTGATGCACTTTTCCACCACACAAGTGGAATCTTTTTTTTTTGGGGCTTTAATTCCTAGCCACATATTCTTCTCCCCAAACAAATAAAACACTCATTCTCACTCTCATTTCATTCATCATCAACTCATCCTCTTCTTTCTCTCTCCCTCTCGTACGAATTCTCCCTCCCTTCTACCAAGGTCAAGATCATTTTCTCCTTCCTCTTCAAGCTCATCAACAATCATCAAGCTTAAGAGGTAAATCACACTTCTCTTTCTTCTCCCTTGTTGGTTCATACGAAATGTTCTCTCTCCTCCCACCTCTTGATGAAGTTCGAAATCCCCTTCTTGGTTGTGTCACAATCACCTCATCATTTTCCTTTCTATGGCTTAGGGAAAAACATCATCACTCTTTTCCCTCTCTTTTTATTGGAGCTTCTTGGTGGTGGTGGTTGGTGTAAGACCCTGTATTTTAATAAACAAATAAATTAATTAAATAATAATGTGTTGAATAAAATAATGAATTTTCTAAAATTTGGTCATTTTACTCGAGTATTTTAGAGGGAACTCGAGTAAAACCATTATCTGTTTGAAAATTTGAATTTTTAGCCAAAAGACTCGAGTATTTCAGAAAGGACTCGAGTGTTCTTGAGTTTCTGAAAAGTACTCGAGTATAATGCAAAAGACTCGAGTAAATCGAGCAGTCTGGTTAAGTGTATAAGTCGGTTTTCATTTAATTTTCGCACCAAAACGCGGTTTCTTGACATGACAAGCACAAAGCTGCACCTTACTTCGAAGGAAGGTAATCCTAGCTTATAAATGAATGGACATTGAAGCTCAAAAGCTCAAAAATCTCTTGAAACTCGAATTTGACAAGAAATTCCTCTGTGTTACAGAGCTCACTTTGATCCCTTCGTTCTCTCTCAATCCTTACCCATTTCCCTTGAAACCTAAACACAAACTGAAGTTCTGATTCCATTCTTGAATTAGAACTCGAAATCACTTCAAAAGGCCTTCTGTAGATCAAGTTCTAGGTGTCCAAAGTTGAGGTCTTGAAGCTGCAAAAACAGAGCAAAGTTCAGCACTAAACACCCTCTTTCCTTGAATCCGTTTGGTAAATCCAGGAATCCTTTCGATTTCAAACTTGTTTTCATTTAAAGTTAGTACTTCCTAGTTTCTGAAACTAACTTGTTTCGTTCTGTTTCATGCCTTATTCGTGGTACAATTGATTGCCAAAGTCAGCCAGTGCAACTGTTTTGCACCAAGTCCAGAAACCAAATTCGAATCCAGTTACTCTTTTGATCAATCTGTACTTTGTTTAACTTCTCTGAGGTAAGGGAGGAGTTACCTAAATACTAGAATGAGTAATTTCAAGCTAGAAATGTAGGAACCTCACAAGGTTCATCAAGGGATGAAGTTGGAATTGGGAATATGACATGGAGGTCATAAACCCAAGGTTTTCTAAGCCAAACAAGTTTAAATGGACCTAATAATGCTCACTGGATCAATTTTCGAAGTTAAAATCAAGTGGAAATGAATTTCATATCTTGAAATGGTTATTTTCTAAGTTTATGTTGATTCTGTGAATTACTGTATTTGATGTTGTTTCAGTGTTGATTACATGTTCTAACATGTTTGTTTCATGAGTCTAAGTTACTGTTTTGCATAAGAATGGAAGGACAAGGCTCAGAAATCGAATTGACATTGTAAAGTGCAGAAACTGGTGCTGTTGCAGCAAAAACACTCGAGTAATTTAAGAAAGACTCGAGTATTCTGGAATAGTGGAAGAACACTCGAGTATTTCTTAAGGACTCGAGTAATTTCACAAGAACACTCGAGTATACAAAGAACTACTCGAGTAATTCAATGAATTTTTCAGAAAACCTTTACTTTTCTATAATTTTATTAAAGATTAACTCGTCTAATCTCCTATGTTATTAAATCCTAATTATTTCTCTTAATCCCATTGGTTGATTTTTATCCTGGACGAGTCCTACTGGAATTTTATTCAGTGGTTGACATATTCGGACAGGATGTCCCAATGGAGGTGCGTACACCCATTTGGTTGATTTTGTTCCCACGTCCCAGTGGAAGTCTTTACCCACTTGGTTGATATTTTGGGAGTCCTAAATGGGGTCGTTGCACTAATTAAATAATATGATTAATTCCTATTGTATAAAACCATCACAAAGTGGCTGGGCCGCTGATGGAATTTTTGGAAAGCACAAGCACCAGTTAATGCAAAAGAAAAGGTGAATTGTAATTAAGAAGGATTATGAACTTTGGGTCTCTATATTGGAGACATGATGTTCAAGGATGTGATGAAAAAGAAAGAAATAAAATGAAAAGTATGTGTGGCATTGACATGCATGGAGTTGCTCCGATTTCGATTGTGGAATCTGGCATAGTTAGACGTATTCCGCAGCATTGAATAAGCTGTGATGCCATAACACTGAAGATGCTATGATGATTTGGATTCCGTAACATGAAAATGTTATGAAGGCTAGTTCCCAATCAATCGTGACGCATGGGTTGTGGATACGCTCCGGTTTGATGAAATATAGGATTGAGAATATCCCGAGCCTGAGATACTCGGATGCCAAACCGCGTAGCATGAATGAGGAGTAGGCATGCATCACGACACTAATTGAAACATTATAAAAGACAGTTTGAGCATATACATATGCATTTATTATTGCTATTTGAAAACTTGTGCTTGTTATTTCTAGCCACTATTATGCTCATTTGTTATTGTATTTAGCTATGACTCACTCCCAATCCCTTGTGTAGGTGATGGCGAGAAACATGTTCTGCGTGGAGATGAGGCCGCTCCCTAATGGGGAGTGGAATTTTGAGGACCGTAGGGCTACATATGAGGGGGATGTGGAAGTTATCTTCCGCCATCCTAATCCATATTCCCGTATGCGTCCGCTTAAATCGAGAATTCCAATGGTTTACATCATGCACATTCCGCCAAATTTTGTTATGAGAAATGGAACCCCTCCACCACCACCAAGACGTTTTCCGAGACGCACTATCCCACCGAGTCCCTCACTCTCCTCAGAAAGGATCATCCTAGAGGTCCCTACTCGTCCTAGTCCTTCTCCTCAAGTTCGATCCCGAACTCCGATATATGTGCCTGACGATTCGGTACAAGAAGAGGAGGAAGAGGAAGAGGAGGATCCAATCGAGGATGAGGATCCGGTGGATAATGCGAATCATATGGTGGATGACTTTATGGACAACTCGACTGGAAGTCAGTGGGGAACTGACGACTAAGTTAAGTTGTGGGGTGGAATGTGACTGATATAACCCATCAGGTTTTCTCTTATCTATGTTATTTTATATTTTGAGTTATGAACCATATGCTCTAGGTTATTACGAATTTTGTTGTAATATATGTAATATAATGTAATGGCCTAGAGTGTTAAGTCAAGTAATTATGTATTTTGTTTCAATGAAGAAAATGGGATGTACCCTTTTTAGTATGAATGAATTATGATGTTATATCACTTGTTTTCATGACTCGATGTTTCGATAATTCCGCAAAATTTGATAATGGATGATGACTTAGCTTTTAGTTTCAAAGAAAAAAAATGGTCGTATTTTCTAAGGATGAATATTTAACTTTGGAATAAAAGTTGGGTCGTCACAGTTGGAGCTAGGGCTTGGAAGGTTCATTCTTATCTCTACTTGGTTGAGGTAAGGGGGTGGGTATTGTCTTGTCCTAGGGAAGAGATTCTCATTAGTATATAAGAGCGTGCTAGGAGTTAATTGTTGTTATGGTGTTATTGAGAACCCTAGGTTAGTAAAGAAATAGAATATTGGATTTGGGTGATGAGACAAAAAGTGAACTTAGGGAATGCATAGAAATTTTGGTTTGTATTTAATGCTAAATTATACTTGATGCTAAATGTTGTGTGATTATGTGAATAGTTGATGTTATGTGAACTTTGTTGGAAACCAACAAGCGGCTCAAAATAGTCTAGAGGGGGGGGGGGTGAATAGAATTTTGAAGCCTTAATACAAATATTTCGATCACCAAAGAGAATGGATTTGAGAAATTAAATTTTCTTACAAAAATATACTGATTAATCGATTAACTTCAGTATTAATCGATTAATGCCGAAGCTCACTTTCAAACTAATCGATTAACTAAAGCGTTACTCGATTAATGCCGAAAGCAACTTAAAATCTAATCGATTAACAATCGTCTTAATCGATTAATCTGAACAGTATCTGATGAAAATTCAGTTTTAATCGGAATTCAATGGAGATTTCAATGCCTTGATGCACCAACAAATTATGAATGAATGAATGAGCAATACAAGGTAAATTTACCAAGCCAATTTAGTTTAATTATTAAGGAATTGAAAAAGCCCCAAATTAAGCCTAATTAAATTGTTCTTGATTAATGAATGCTAGAAGAAATAAAAGCAAGAAGACAAGATTTTATCCTGGTTCACTTTCACCCACTTGAAAGCTACATCCAGTCCCCTCTATCAAAGATAGAGAGTTTCTACTAGATACTTCAAATGTTAGATTACAATGTTAAGATGCAGCTCACTCTAAGCTATCCTATCTTAATCCCTTACAAAGAGAGTACCAATCTCTTTGCTAATCTACCCAAATGAATCTGTATCTTGTCCTCTTGAATTTGTTGAAGGATGCTCTCCAACCAAATTCTTTTCCACTTGCTTTGATATTCTTCAAAGACTTCAAATTGTGAATCTTCACTTGTTTGTTGAAAGCTTGATTGATACAACCTTCTTGTTGTGAATAGCTCCAACACAAAATACTAAAACTAGAAAAACTTGAATCTCAATAGAACTTAGAATATTGAATAGATTGTAAGTGAAGAAGATTGAAAGTTGTTGAATCTTGATAGCACAATTGGAAAATAGCAATAGCTCTTGAAAGAATATTGAAAGTATGTTTCTCTATAGAAAATTTTGAAAGAGTGTGTAACCTTGACAAAGTAGAAAAGAAAAGCTTTTAAACAAAATATTATTTTTCTGAAACAACAGTAACTAATCGATTAACGTGTTACTCACTAATCGATTAACCTATGTTAATTCGTGCTAATCGATTAACGTTTAACTCACTAATCGATTAACCTTTATTAACATAATCAGTGTTGTACAGTTATACGCGTTAATCGATTAACCTTATCAAGCTAATCGATTAACCACTGTAAAAAGTGATTAAAAATAAGCTTTTCAAAAATACTTTGATCAATACTTTAATTAGAGCTATTTTATCAAAGATTAATCTTTCTTCACTTAATAATCAAACAATATTTAAAACCTATATTGAGATTCCTAAAGCTACCACCCACTCTCATGATATGCAATAAAATATTACATTGATTAGAAATAAAATAAACTTAATCTAATTCTAATCTTCATGAGTGGTGCTTCCTTGTTGAATGTTGTTGCTTGGCTTTAGGTTGTTAGCATCAAAACATCATAACTCTACAAACTCCCCCTTTTTGATGATGACAAACCTTCTTTACAATGAAGCACTAAGTTTTTAAATACTCCCCCTAAATGTAATACACTTAGGAACAATATCTAAAAACTTATCCTACAAGAACAACATCAACAAACATTTTCTCCCCCTTTTGGCATCATTAAAAAGTATTTAATTTATTTAAAAAAATCTCTTGCCAAAAGTTGGAGGTAAGTGATAGACAATGGTATATATATATATATAATAAGCACAATTAAAAGACATAAAATGCAGTAAAAAAAACAAGATTGGCCATAACCGAGACCATATAATAATAAAGTCCATATACCACATAATAGTCATAATCAGAGTGCAAATTACTAAGTCCAGGTACCAAGTCATAGCATCAAAATATAACATGAAAGTAAACTAGGACATACACAGACCCTAAGAGACATCAACCATAGAAAATAAGAACTGTCCAGCCATAAAACAAGGACCAAAAACCATGAGAAAACCAGTAAAATCAGCAGCAAAGTCAGTGAGTAAAGTGCAGCAAAAACATGTGAAAATCATGTGAAAATCAGCATAAAACCATAAAGACTAAGGGTTATGTGGAGGATGGCTGAAAAGACTTGAGAAGTGATCCATCAACCGTTGCTCCATAGCTCTATTCTGTTGCTCCATAGCATCAAATCTCTCATCTATATGCTGAACAAGGGAAGTATGAGCAACCTGAGCATCAAACGGTTGTTCCAAATTATCAAAATCAATAAAATCCTCAAGATTTGCCCCTTGATCCATTTCCATAGGATCAACAACAGGAGGAGGAGCTGCCTGTGCAGCAGGAGGAGCAGGAGGCACTTGTTGATCAGCTTGCTCCATTGCCTTAATCTGAGATTTCCACAACCAAGTCCTAGTAGGTCTATGAAATCCAATTCTCATGTAATTAATATGATGAGCATTCAAACACCACTTCTTTTCCGGATCCTTTTCACATGGTTCACTATCAGAAATTTGAACTCCATAATGCCTAAGTAGCTTTGTAACATGCATGGGATATGGAAGATACTGTGTAGATGCAGATCGAGCAGCTGTATGCATCCTAGCTAATACTATCTTATTCCAATTAATTTCAACATGCTTCTTAATTCCATAAAAAAGTCTCAAGTCATCCTCTTGAACTTGAGCATAATTTTGATTTCCTTTTGGAAGAAGACAATATGCTATGATGTATAATAAAACTCTATCATCAGCATTCAGCAAAGTAACAATTTTAGTTCCCTTATCCCATACTTCACCAGCCCTTACAGCATCCTGATATACAGTTGCAGGGTCAACCTCAAGTTCAACAGATTCATTATCCCCAAAATATGTTCCCTTATTTTCCAAACCAAACAGCAATCTTAAATCATCAGGTTTAACAACAAAATGAACACCCCTAACCTGACTTTGGTACACACCATCAATAACAGTAAAATTCTGATAGAATTGCCTAACCAACTTAGGATAATAGTGTGTATTAAATTCCAAGAATTTCTGAACATTCTGAGCAAGGAGATCATCATGAAATTGAAACCTTTTACTTCTTAACCAAGCGAAATTAATGTACCTTATGATCCCAAATAGCCGATTGTCAAACTTCGGTGCCCTTGAATCACGCTCAGCCTGTGAAAACCAAGGATTGTTCCTATCCTTGTGTGGCTTGCTCTTCTTGCGTGGAGGATCAGAGGAGGAGGAGGCCATATTTGCTGGAAAAGAGGGTTAGGGTTCGGTTCTAGGGTTAGGGTTAGGGAATTTGGGGAAAAACGATTTTTGTTGATTTTTGGTGAAATTGAGGACGGATTCTAGTAGAAATGATGTTAGGAGAAAGAAATTAGGGAAGAAATGGGTTAAATTTGGAGTTACAGTAGCCCTTATTGATGTTTATGCGATTTTCGAACATGAGAGAAGAGGAGAGAATTCAGAGAAGAGAGAGAAAAGAAAGAAGAAAAATGAGCAAGTGTGCTGAAAACGTCTTTTTATAAAATTCACGCATTAATCGATTAGTGAGGCCCTTAATCGATTAGTTTGACCCTTAATCGAGTAGAAAGTACCTTAATCGATTAAGTGCGCAAGCAGTTTAAAAATTAATCGAGTTAAAATGTCATTAATCGATTAAGTGCGCAAGCAGTTTAAAATTTAATCGAGTTAAAAGGTCATTAATCGATTAATATTGCACAGAGCTCAAATTTTTGAAATTTTGAAAAAAAAATTTCATGCACACAAACACATATTAACACTTAGCATTTAGCACACACAATCAAATAAGCAAACATATCATAGAAAAATACACACATAAATACTAATTTAGTGTATTATGAAAGATTTTCAAGTTACAACTACTCAAATAACAAAGCATAATGAAATAGGCTCAAGGTGATGAACTAAAAAATGACTTCAAATACAATTAGCTAATAGTTGATTCATCAAAAATGCCAAGTTCCCTTCTAATACGATAGAAAGTATCTCTTGGTAATGGTTTTGTAAAAATGTCAGCTAATTGATCTGAGGTTTGAAAAAACTCAATAACACAATCACCTTTTTGAACATGATCTCTAAGAAAGTGATGCCTAATCTCAATATGTTTTGTCCTTGAATGCAATACCGGGTTTTTAGTTAAATTGATTGCGGATGTATTGTCACATTTAATAGGAATTTTTTACAAGTTTAAACCAAAATCCGAGAGTTGTTGCTTCATCCAAAGGATTTGAGCACAACAACTTCCGGCCGCAATGTATTCGGCTTCCGCGGTTGATAAAGCGATACAATTTTGCTTTTTAGAAAACCATGATACAAGTGAACTTCCAATTAAATGGCATGTTCCGCTTGTACTTTTTCTTTCAACTTTACAACCCACAAAATCGGAATCCGAATAACCAATAAGTTTTAAAAGAGCATCTCTAGGATACCATAAACCGGTATTAGTTGTACCTTTCAAATATTTCATAATCCTCTTAACCGCAGTTAAGTGTGACTATTTCGGATTGGCTTGAAAACGAGCACACATGCAGACACTAAACATAATATCAGGACGAGAAGCAGTTAAATATAGTAAACTACCTATCATGCCACGATATTTTGTTACCTCAACGGGTTTTCCGGCTTCATCCTTGTCCAAGTAACATGTGACGCTCATAGGAGTTGATGCTCCCTTGCATGACTCCATGCCAAACCGTTTAAGAAGTTCTCTACAATACTTGCCTTGATGAATGTAGATCCCATCATCAAGTTGCTTAATTTGTAGCCCAAGGAAGAAAGTAAGCTCTCCCATCATAGACATTTCAAACTCACTCTGCATAATTTCAGAAAACTTCTTGCACAATTTTTCATTAGTTGCACCAAAAATAATGTCATCTACATATATTTGGACCAAAAGTATATCCTTATCGGATCTTTCAATAAAAAGCGTAGTGTCCACAGCACCTCTTTTAAAACCCTTTTCTAATAAAAAGTTGCTTAGTCGATCATACCAAGCTCTAGGAGCTTGTTTAAGACCATACAAAGCCTTTTTCAATTTAAAAACATAGTCTGGATGTTCAAAACTTTCAAATCCGGGAGGTTGTGAGACATATACTTCCTCTTGAATGTATCCGTTAAGAAATGCACTTTTAACGTCCATTTGATACAACTTAAAGTTCATGATAGATGCATAAGCGAGAAGAATTCTAATAGCTTCTAATCTAGCTACGGGAGCATACGTTTCATCATAGTCTATCCCTTCCTCTTGACTATAACCCTTAGCTACCAACCTAGCCTTATTCCTAACAATAATACCCAACTCATCTAGTTTATTCCTATAAACCCAACGAGTACCGATTTCAGGACGATCATCGGGTTTTGGCACAAGCTCCCAAACTTGGTTTCTTTCAAATTGATTTAATTCTTCTTGCATGGCCATAACCCAATGTTCATCTTGAAGAGCCTCACTAATATTCTTAGGTTCAACTTGTGATACAAAAGCAACATAATAACAAAAGTTGTTCAAAGTGCTTCGGGTTACCACCCCCTTAGCAATGTCACCTAAGATATTAGAGACCGGGTGATTTTTGTTCGTTTTCCAAGCAATTGGTAGTTCGGGATGTTGCACTTGTACTAAGTCTTTGTCATGTGCTTGCATTTCTCCATTCTCAACTTGGTTCTCCACTATTTGTTGTTGCATTTGCTTGTCATGATCCAAAAATGTACCTACATTCTCATCATCACAAGAAACAACACACTCTCCTTTTGGAGATTCATCAAACACGACATGAACTGATTCTTCAACGGTTAAGGTTCTTTTATTAAAAATACGATAAGCCTTGCTATGAGTTGAATATCCAATGAAAATACCTTCGTCGGCTTTTGAGTCAAATTTGCCGACCGGATTCTTACCGTTCTTTAAAATAAACACCTTACACCCAAAGACATGAAAATAAGAGATATTTGGCTTTCGCCCTTTTAAAAGCTCATAAGGTGTTTTATTCAAATGCGGACGGATAAGAACCCTATTTATGACATAACAAGCGGTATTTACCGCATCAGCCCAAAAATAAGATGGAACTCTAGATTCCTTAAGCATAGTACGTGCAAGTTCCTCTAAGACTCTATTTTTCCTTTCTACAACTCCGTTTTGCTCCGGAGTCCTAGGGGCTGAAAATTGATGATCTATACCAAACTTTTCACAAAACGCATCAAACTTTGAATTTTCAAACTCACCTCCGTGGTCACTTCTAATAGACACTATTTTCAAACTTAATTGATTTTGGATGAGCTTGGCAAACTTTTTAAAACTTTTATAAGTTTCACTTTTTGCGGATAAAAACAAAGTCCATGTGAATCAAGTAAATTCATCTACCAAAACAAATCCATAGTAATTGCCACCTAAACTTCGAACTTGTGATGGGCCAAACAAATCCATGTGGATTAGCTCCAATGGCTTTGTTGTGCTTACCACATTTTTTGGTTTAAAAGTGTTTTTAACTTGCTTACATTTTTTACATGAGTCGCAAACGCTATCAAGTTTAAAATTAAGTTTAGGCAAACCAATCACTAAGTCTTTTCGTAAAAGTTTATTTAATTGATTCACATTGACATGTGCAATTCGTCGATGCCAAAGACGAACTTCACCATCAAAAGATTTAAAACATGTTGAAAACAATGAAGTTATCTCATCCAAGTCAATTAAGTAAGTGTTATTAGAACGACGACCAACGAACTTAACACTATCATCTATACAACTCTTAATAAAACAAAATTCCGAAGTAAAGGTCACATTGTTGCCCATATCGCATAGTTGGCTTATACTAAGCAAGTTGTGTTCTAAGCCTTCTACCAATAGGACATTTTCAATGATAAGGTTAGATACGTTACCAATCTTACCCACTCCTAGAATTTTGCCTTTATTATTGTCGCCATATGTCACATGACCACCACCTTTTGAAGTAAGTTCGATGAAGTGCTTTTTGTCTCCCGTCATATACCTCGAACATCCACTATCCAAGTACCATCTACGCTCCTTTGTTCGAAGGCACATCTACAAAACAATGTCATTTACTTGACTTAGGTACCCAAGTTATCTTGGGTCCTTTGATGTTAGTTTGGGGTGTAGTCCCCTTCACAATCCATACATACTTTCCACTTGGTATACCAAATTTCTTAATATTGCATTTATTTGTAGTATGCCCAAAAATACCACAATAATGACAAGTTGGAGTTTTTGAAAAGTCAATTTTGGAGAATGTACCAACTTTGCGAAAATTGCGATTTTTGGGTTTGGTATACCCAAGTCCGGTTCTATTACTATTATTCCTTTGATTAGAAAGCAAATGATCTAAGCATGTGTCTCCTCTTGTGAGCCTTGCAATTCTATCATTCAAATTAAAAACTTCTTTTTCAAGAGATTTGCAATTATCACAAGTGGAGATATCATTTGTTTTCAAATCACAATTGCATGTAGAATTTGCATAAATGAGTTCAAGGGTTTCATTTTGAAGCTTTAGCTCCTCTAGGGAGTTTTCTAATTCCAAAATTTTCTCTTGTTGCTTCAAAATGAAATTCTTTCTTTCAACATTGATTTTTGCTAATTTCTTCAACTCTTTATGCATTTCTACATACACATTATAAAGTTCATTGAAGGAGGGAGAATTAGAATTAGAACTAGCATCGGAAAGATAATCTACCTCATTTGTGTTATCACTTGATTTCATGCTTGAAGATGCTTCTTCATCAAACTTAGTCATCAAGCAAAGGTTAGCAAGTTCTTCATCTTCCGATGAACTAGTTGAAGATTGATTTTCCGGTTCATCCCACACTATGTACGCCCTTATTCCTTTAGATTGATTGGGCTTCATTTGTCATTCTCGGCCTTCTTTGAATTTGTTGGACAATTTGATCTATAATGGCTCGGCTTCCCATGCCCATGACATATGATGTTGTCTTTATTGGTCTTGTTCCTTGGTTGAGCGTCCTTCGAGTCTCTTGATCTATTTCTATTGAAATTATTCTTCTTCTTAAGGAAACGTCCAAGTTTTTTGACCAACAACCCAAGTGTCTCATCATCGATATCCGAGTCGGAATCATCCACTAAAGAGTGTTCTTCATGTGCCTTTAAGGATTTTGAATTAGTTTTAAGAGCAATCCCTTTCTTCTTTTTATCGGCATCCTCATTCATGGATAATCTTCCTAGCTCCATTTCATGCTCTTGAAGCTTCCCGAATAGTGTTGCTAAATCCATCTCGTCAAGATCCTTAGACTCCATAATGGTCGTGACTTTAGGTTGCCATTCCCTGCTAAGACATCACAAAACTTTATTAACAACTTCACCATTAGTTAGTCTTTTTCCAAGAGCAGAAAGATGATTAATGATGTGAGTAAAGCGCTTTTGCATGTCGCCTATGTTTTCATTTGGCAATATACGAAAGAGCTCGTACTCATGCATGAGACTGTTAAGCCTAGCCCTTCTAACTTCATTTGTGCCCTCATGTGTTACTTGTAAAGTGTCCCACATTTGTTTTGCATCAGTGCATTGTGATACTCTAAAGAATTCGTCATAAGAAAATGCCGAAGTGATGATGTTTTTGGCTTTTAAATCATATTGAACTTTCTTCTTATCATCATCATTCTAGCTTGCCTTTGGTTTCAAAGAGATAGTATCATTAACTTTTGTTTGAGGAATAAAAGGCCCATTCTCTATGGCATTCCAAATTTCCATATCAATAGCTTCTATAAAAATTTTCATTCGGACCTTCCAATAAGCGTAGCCCTCACCATTGAATAGTGGAGGACGATTAATGGAAGCTCCTTCACCACCAAAAGGATTAAAATTTGAGCCCATGATTTCCAAAATCGGATCTTTGCGAAAAAGCGTTTTAATGCTCGGACCTTTCGACCGTGCTCTGATACCACTTGTTGGAAACCAACAAGCGGCTCAAAATAGTCTAGAGGGGGGGTTAATAGAATTTTGAAGCCTTAATACAAATATTTCGATCACCAAAGAGAATGGATTTGAGAAATTAAATTTTCTTACAAAAATATACTGATTAATCGATTAACTTCAGTATTAATCGATTAATGCCGAAGCTCACTTTCAAACTAATCGATTAACTAAAGTGTTACTCGATTAATGCCGAAAGCAACTTAAAAACTAATCGATTAACAATCGTCTTAATTGATTAATCTGAACAGTATCTGATGAAAATTCAGTTTTAATCAGAATTCAATGGAGATTTCAATGCCTTGATGCACCAACAAATTATGAATGAATGAATGAGCAATACAAGGTTAATTTACCAAGCCAATTTAGTTTAATTATTAAGGAATTGAAAAAGCCCCAAATTAAACCTAATTAAATTGTTCTTGATTAATGAATGCTAGAAGAAATAAAAGCAAGAAGACAAGATTTTATCCTGGTTCACTTTCACCCACTTAAAAGCTACATCCAGTCCCCTCTATCAAAAATAGAGAGTTTCTACTAGATACTTCAAATGTTAGATTACAATGTTAAGATGCAGCTCACTCTGAGCTATCCTATCTTAATCCCTTACAAAGAGAGTACCAATCTCTTTGCTAATCTACCCAAATGAATCCGTATCTTGTCCTCTTGAATTTGTTGAAGGATGCTCTCCAACCAAATTCTTTTCCACTTGCTTTGATATTCTTCAAAGACTTCAAATTGTGAATCTTCACTTGTTTGTTGAAAGCTTGATTGATACAACCTTCTTGTTGTGAATAGCTCCAACACAAAATACTAAAACTAGAAAAACTTGAATCTCAATAGAACTTAGAATATTGAATAGATTGTAAGTGAAGAAGATTGAAAGTTGTTGAATCTTGATAGCACAATTGGAAAATAGCAATAGCTCTTGAAAGAATATTGAAAGTATGTTTCTCTATAGAAAATTTTGAAAGAGTGTGTAACCTTGACAAAGTAGAAAAGAAAAGCTTTTAAACAAAATATTATTTTTCTGAAACAACAGTAACTAATCGATTAACGTGTTACTCACTAATCGATTAACCTATGTTAATTCGTGTTAATCGATTAACGTTTAACTCACTAATCGATTAACCTTTATTAACATAATCAGTGTTGTACAGTTATACGTGTTAATCGATTAACCTTATCAAGCTAATCGATTAACCACTGTAAAAAGTGATTAAAAATAAGCTTTTCAAAAATACTTTGATCAATACTTTAATTAGAGCTATTTTATCAAGATTAATCTTTCTTCACTTAATAATCAAACAATATTTAAAACCTATATTGAGATTTCTAAAGCTACCACCCACTCTCATGATATGCAATAAAATATTACATTGATTAGAAATAAAATAAACTTATTCTAATTCTAATCTTCATGAGTGGTGCTTCCTTGTTGAATGTTGTTGCTTGGCTTTAGGTTGTTAGCATCAAAACATCATAACTCTACAAACTTGGCACCTTTTGTTTGGAAATCATGCTTGTATGTCCATATGGTAATTGATATAGACCGATGATTATGCGAATGCTGGATAGCTTGAATGTAACTAAATTGAATTATAAAAGTGACTAAATTGCAGCTATGATTGATCCTTGGGACACACCGACCCATTAGGTGTCCTGTTAGGTGACAAGTTACCCATTAGGTCCAAATGACCCATCCAGGTGAAAATGACCTATTAGGCCCCGTAAATGACCCGTTAGGCGGGTGTACCCAATGGATCAATCATGTTGCATAAATGATAAGGGAATGTAAAAGAGTGAAAATTATGTTTTAGTCCTAACGGGTGTCAACCGTGGCCTAATAGGTGGAAATGACCTGGATTGGGTGAAAATTGTTCCTAATGGGTGAGAAATGACCTAACAAGTGCATTAATCCCTAATGGTAATAAAAAGATGAAAATGATGTGAAAGATGGAAAGATGTCAATGCCGACAGGAAATGAAGGATGAAGCAAATTGATAACTAATGAGAATAACTAAGGAATCTGAAATGAAAATGCTGAATGTGAATGCATGAGGTGTTTTGTGAAAAATGTGCCTTATATGAACTAATTGATATTTGTGTTTGGCTTAGTGGGTGATTATGTCTAATGAGAAACTGCTTTCCTATTTCATGTGCAATGCTCACTCCCTTACTATTTGTGCAGGTACAGAGATTGAGCTTGCACAACCCCCGGCCGAGCAGGTGCACTCTCCCTCACAGGGAGAGTAGATTATGGGATCTTAGGGGTTTCTTTTGTGTAGTCCTGGATATCAGGAGTTTGTATATGTTGATTTAGTTTTTTTGTATATGCATATGTAAAGCATCTTATTTTTGGGTAAACCAGGACCGCTTCCTATGGGGAGGAAGCATATTTTTTGGGGGAAAACTCTAATAGTTTCCAAAACACATTCATATCAGCTGCTATTCTCTGATGTATTTAGATTATGATGTGGGTGCATATGATGCCCCTTGATGTTTTAGCCCTGTGGCTTCTGAATGAAATGAATATAGTTGAATTGCACAGGTTATAGGAAGAACTGAATTTGGATTATCCGATAAACAAGGGAAACTTTGTCCGATTCGACAGAGATTTTTTATAAATCAAACAGTTTTGAAAAGGAAATTTTTATGTGGTTATTTTTAATATTGGGGTATCAAGGGTAAATATTTATAGGGTGTTACACCATGGGTCGTGACCTTACAATAGGGTGCGAAGGGTTGGGACGACGACGATGGTGGTGGGTGGAGGTGGGGCGATGACAATGGGAAGGGTGAGGGTGGGATGGCTGTCGGGTGAGGGTGAGGGTGGGGTAGGGGTGTTCGCGGTCCGGTTTAGTTCGGTTTTGAGACAAAAAGTCATCCGATCCAATCATAAAATACACATGCGGTTCGGTTCGATTTGGTCAAATTACACAATCAAATCCAATATCGTTCAATCCAAAATAAAACATGCGGTTTCAGTTCGGTTAGGTCTAGTTTTAATTTAATTGAAACTTTTGTATAATTTTAATAAAAATTAATTATTTAGACATAAACATATATTTTTTCGCTACAAGTCATAAATATATATGTATGAAAGCAACTATCTTTATTGTTGACATTTCTAATTAGCGCAAACTAAGATAATGTTGTCTATATGTGTAAGTATTTAGCCTAAACCAGTGTATTTTGTGTATATATTTATATTTAGCGGTCCAATTCGATCCGAATCGGTTTTTAGAAATAAAACCAAAAACCAATCGGTTTTTCAATAATCAATCCAAAAACATCCAAACAAATTCGGTTTTTTGCGGTTTTTGGTTTTTCTGATCGGTTTGCGGTTTTGTTTTGGACCGGTTTGGATTTGAACACCCCTAGGGTAGGGTAGGTTGTGGGGTGGGGGTGGGGGTGGTTGTGAGAAGGGAAGAGAAGGGGGTGGGGTGGGGTGGGGTGGCCATGGGAAGGGGTGGGTTGGGGAAAGGGAAGGCAAGGGAAGGGGTGGGGTGGGGTGGTGGTGGAAGGTGAAAGAGAGTAAATGGAGTATTTTTGGTATTTTAAAAAAAGTGGAGTGTGGATAGTTGAGAGTGGAGTGTTGAAATTTTTTCTCCATTTGAAAGAATAGCACCAGAATGGATGAGGAAGAACATCATGTTCAGCCCAATCATGTGCCCTATCTTTTTTTTTTATTTTTTTTATTTTTAAGAGAGCCTTTTGTGTTACTAATAGCATCTCCAACCCAAGCATATATCATGTATGCTTTAAATTTTCACTTTTACCAACGGGGGTTGGCTCAAGTGGTGGGATCCTGCCAACTTGAGAACTTGGGAATGAGGTCTGAGACTAAGAAGTCGTGTAGGATTTGTCTCAAGGGTTCCCTAGTATTAAGGGTGCTCTTGGGGACACCTGTGGTACTGGTCAAAGAGTACAGACCAAAAAAAAATTCACTTTTTATTTTTCATGTTATCAATTTTTTGGCATATTCTCTTAACTAACTCAACACTCCAATCCTAACATGCATTTTATATGCTAAGAGGGGTCTAACATATCAATCATTATATTTTATTTATTTTCTTTTACATTTGTTTTTTTTATTGAGACCATCAAAATATACCTCCTAAAAATTAAATAAGTGACTTATACACAATGAGGAAACCGCAACTGGTGTTGGAGAGACAAAGGAACCCTAGGAATACACCTAGAAGGGGGGGTTGAATAGGTGTCTAAGCTACCTTGAAAGATTTTCGAACGAAACAAATCGAAACAATCAAAACAAAAGATTTTTGCAATTTTGTTCAGGTTTACTCGAGTAAAGTTCAGAATACTCGATTAAAGACTCGTTTACTCGAGTATATCTGACAGAAACCAGAAAAATCAAGTTTTCATTCGCATACGAAAATCACTCAATTCACATGAAAGATCAGAGATTCAACGGAGATGATTAACACCTATATTCTTATTGATTAACCTAGTTATGAAAATGATTTTCCCTTTATCAATTTGAACAATTAAAGATTCAATTCAATCAATTATGAAAATCAATCTTTCTAGGTTTTCAACCAAGAACGCAATCAAATGACTTGAATATAAAGAGTAAGGGTTTAGAGATACGACACAGCGATTTATCCTGGTTCACTTTCACCCGCTTGAAAGCTACATCCAGTCCCCTCTTCAATCAAGAGAGATTCTTCACTATGAGGAATTAGAGTTCTCAAATTACAAGTGATTGCCTCACAAGACTTCCTTCTTGCTAGCCTACAAGAGATAACCGACACCCTTGCCTTGTAATCCTATTGATCTTCTCTCTAATCTAACCTCTACCCCTTGTTGATAATCGACACAACAAGTCTTCAATTGCTTGATGATAATCCACACACCAAGGCTTCTTGTTTGTTGTAGTGGCTTGCCTTATTGCAAAGATTACAACTCAATGAATACACATAACAATCCTAATTAATCTCAATCAATAGCTATGACAAATCACACAAGAGATTCAAAGGTTCTTGATCAAAGAATATGAAAATAGAAAAGCTTTGATCTTTGAAATTGAGAGAGAATAGAGTGGCTTGATTCTTTGTAAAATGAATATCAAAATGATAGGTTATCATCACAAAGGTTAGGAAAAGGTTTATATAGAATACCCAAAAGTTATGGCACTTGAAAACTGATTTTGAGAAGTGAAAATCGTATTTTAAAAATCAGTTCAGCAGTGTTTACTCGAGTAAATTGCAGCATACTCGAGTACTACTCGATTAAATCTTGATTTACTCGAGTAGATTGATACTGCACTTGTTTAAAACTTGTTTTCTCAAAAACCAACCTTTCCTTTAAAACCTTTAAGCCACCTATTGATTCTAGGTTAAGTGAAAACTCAAATTATGATTAAATCATGACTTATGAATGAGATTCACTACCCTCTAAACAAACTACCCAAATGAAAACCTATGAAGCTTGAGAGGCAAAAGATAAAACAAAAACAATTACACTCAAACTTAAGTCTTCATGAGCTTGTTCTCTCTTCTTCACTTGATGTTTGTTGTTGCTTGTTGAACTTGAACTTGATCATCACATGATAGCTTGTTCAAAACACTTTGTCATTATCAAAACATTCATCATGGAACTTACAATCTCCCCCTTTTTGAAAATGACAAACCATGTTTTGAAGTTCTCCAAAAGTTCTTTGAAGTTGTTGATGCTTTAACAATTTGATCACTTGGTGAGACTCTTGCTCCCCCTCAATAAATGCTTTTGACATTTGAATCCAATTGATAGAAGCTTGATTCTCCCCCTATCTTCAACGACTTATCTCAACCTACATAAAAACACCAAAAACAACCTTTCTCCAAACAAACATCTAAAAATCATAATATTTATCCAACAATCATTTCTCCCCTTTGAGAAACATTCCATTCAATTCAAAACATCATATTTCTCCCCCTTTGGCATTATCAAAAAGCAATATATACCAATTGAAATATAACATCTAAGTCAAGGTAAGAAATCAATGATCATTTCTTTACAACATTTATACCAATTAAACAAATACAATAGAACTATACTTTGCAATGTGATACCAATTGGCAAGAGAATATAACAATGTAATATGATACCAATTGAGAACTAAAATATCATAATATCACTTAACAAAGAAGATATCAATTGTAAAGAAGTACATATATCAACAAATATTTGATACCAATTGTGATATTTCTTTAATAACAACCAAAGCATGTCACTATATCATGATAACCATCTATGAATCTACTCAAAGATACCAAATGATTTAATTAAACATTTAGAAAAGTAATACCAATTGAGAAGATACCATATGAAGTTCACAAACTAACCATAACATTTGTACCATATTGTAGGACTTCTTTTGATACCAATTGAAGATGCAAATATGAATAACAATTGTAAGCTCTCTTTGCTCTTCAATCATACCTACAAAACAATCATGCTTTGCTTTTTGGTATCCAAATAGTTTTGGATCCATTTTTATTAGTGTAGGGACTCTCACCCTTTTTCATCCAAACAAAATCTCCTTTAGGTATACCATGCACTTTAATATAACACACATTTGAAGTATGTCCATGAGTACCACAATAGAAACATGTTGGTGCATTTGAAAAATCAACTTTAGAAAAATCAACAATATTTCTATGAGAATTACTCTTAGCATTAGTATAACCCAAACCAAACTTGTTTGAATTTTCTCTTTGAAAATTTAACAATGTGCGCAATCTAATATCACCATTTGTGAAACTTGCAAGCTTATTTTTCAAAATAGCATTTTCATCTTTAAGCAACTTGCAATTCTCACAATCAACCACAACATTCACTCTACTAGCACAATCACAAGAAGAACTAGCATATATAAGATCAAGAGTTTCATTTTCAAGATTAAGCTCATCAACTTGTTTTTGAAGTTCTAAAATCTCTTTTTGATGTTTCAAAATGAGCTTCTTTCTTTCAATGTTTTTCAAAGCTAGTTTTTCAAGTTGTTCATGCATTTCTTCATAAGCATTATATAACAATTCATATTTAGAAGAAATTTCGGATTTAGTATGACTTACATCGCTATCCTCGCTTTGATAACTTGATTCATCATTTGAACTTTGTTCTTCATCATCTACTAGAGTTATCAAGTTGAGACAAGCGACTTCTTCATTATCCGACGAACTACTCGATGTGCTTTTCTTCTCTTCTACATCACTATCCCAAACTATGTATGCTCTTTTAGATTTAGAATTTTTCTTGTCTTTCTCCTTCTTCTTGAGATACTTAGAGCACGAATACTTGAGATGTCCGGGTTTTCCGCATTCATGGCAAACTACACCTTCTTTTGATGTCTTGGTCTTGTAGTGTGGGGAATCCTTCTCTTTACTTTTATCCTTGTTCAACCTTCCTTTTCTCCTTAGAAACTTGTCAAACTTTCTTAGCAAAAGTTTCATGTCTTTTTCATCAATATCGGAATCGGAATCTTCACTATCATCATCATTGGAACTCTCTTTCTTTTTGTAAGATCTACTCTTGACTTTAAGAGCAAGTCCCTTTCTTTCTTTGTTCTTATCCAACTCTTCATTGATATTCAAGCGTCCAAGCTCCATTTCATGTTCTTGAAGCTTTCCGAAAAGTGTTGCTAGATCCATAGCATCCAAATCTTTAGATTCAACGATAGCCGTTACTTTTGGTTGCCAATTCCTGTCTAAACATCTCAACACTTTGTTAGAAAGTTCACCTTGTAAGAAAGTCTTACCAAGAGCAAGTAAATGATTAATAATGTGAGTAAAACGCTTTTGCATATCATTTATAGATTCATTTGGAAGCATTTGAAACAATTCATAATCACGCATTAAAGCATTCAATCTAGCTCTCCTAACCTCACTAGTTCCTTCATGAGTCACTTGTAAAGTGTCCCACATTTCCTTAGCACTAGAACATTGAGAAACTCTAAAGAACTCGTCATAGGATAAAGCGGAGGTAATGATATTCTTTGCTTTATAATCATATTGAACTTTCTTTCTATCATCATCCTTCCACTTATCCTCGGGGATCAATTGTTCTACACCTTCAACTAAACTAGAGGGGATATGAGGACCTTTTTCAACTACTTTCCAAATTTCACTATCTATAGCTTGGATAAAGATTTTCATTCTAACTTTCCAATATGCATAGCCTTCTCCGGTAAACAATGGAGGACGACTTATTGAAGCACCTTCACCACCAAAGGGATTCGTAGAACCCATTGCGGTTACTTAACTAGGATCTTTACGAAAAAGCTCTTATGCTCGTGTCTTTCGACCGAGCTCTGATACCAATTGAGGAAACCGCAACTGGTGTTGGAGAGACAAAGGAACCCTAGGAATACACCTAGAAGGGGGGGTTGAATAGGTGTCTAAGCTACCTTGAAAGATTTTCGAACGAAACAAATCGAAACAATCAAAACAAAAGATTTTTGCAATTTTGTTCAGGTTTACTCGAGTAAAGTTCAGAATACTCGATTAAAGACTCGTTTACTCGAGTATATCTGACAGAAACCAGAAAAATCAAGTTTTCATTCGCATACGAAAATCACTCAATTCACATGAAAGATCAGAGATTCAACGGAGATGATTAACACCTATATTCTTATTGATTAACCTAGTTATGAAAATGATTTTCCCTTTATCAATTTGAACAATTAAAGATTCAATTCAATCAATTATGAAAATCAATCTTTCTAGGTTTTCAACCAAGAACGCAATCAAATGACTTGAATATAAAGAGTAAGGGTTTAGAGATACGACACAGCGATTTATCCTGGTTCACTTTCACCCGCTTGAAAGCTACATCCAGTCCCCTCTTCAATCAAGAGAGATTCTTCACTATGAGGAATTAGAGTTCTCAAATTACAAGTGATTGCCTCACAAGACTTCCTTCTTGCTAGCCTACAAGAGATAACCGACACCCTTGCCTTGTAATCCTATTGATCTTCTCTCTAATCTAACCTCTACCCCTTGTTGATAATCGACACAACAAGTCTTCAATTGCTTGATGATAATCCACACACCAAGGCTTCTTGTTTGTTGTAGTGGCTTGCCTTATTGCAAAGATTACAACTCAATGAATACACATAACAATCCTAATGAATCTCAATCAATAGCTATGACAAATCACACAAGAGATTCAAAGGTTCTTGATCAAAGAATATGAAAATAGAAAAGCTTTGATCTTTGAAATTGAGAGAGAATAGAGTGGCTTGATTCTTTGTAAAATGAATATCAAAATGATAGGTTATCATCACAAAGGTTAGGAAAAGGTTTATATAGAATACCCAAAAGTTATGGCACTTGAAAACTGATTTTGAGAAGTGAAAATCGTATTTTAAAAATCAGTTCAGCAGTGTTTACTCGAGTAAATTGCAGCATACTCGAGTACTACTCGATTAAATCTTGATTTACTCGAGTAAATTGCAGCATACTCGAGTACTACTTGATTAAATTATGATTAAATTAGATTGATACTGCACTTGTTTAAAACTTGTTTTCTCAAAAACCAACCTTTCCTTTAAAACCTTTAAGCCACCTATTGATTCTAGGTTAAGTGAAAACTCAAATTATGATTAAATCATGACTTATGAATGAGATTCACTACCCTCTAAACAAACTACCCAAATGAAAACCTATGAAGCTTGAGAGGCAAAAGATAAAACAAAAACAATTACACTCAAACTTAAGTCTTCATGAGCTTGTTCTCTCTTCTTCACTTGATGTTTGTTGTTGCTTGTTGAACTTGAACTTGATCATCACATGATAGCTTGTTCAAAACACTTTGTCATTATCAAAACATTCATCATGGAACTTACACACAAGACATGAAAATTAACGTAAATATAGGATTGAAAGAAATATTTAAAAAGTGTTTTAATATTTAATTTTTATTTAATTTTTTTATTGTTTTTAATAGCTAAAAGTTTTTTTTTTAAAGGAGCAACAAGTGAATGTCGTGACTTTCCTAAACGACTTCTCACTTGGCAGCCTTCTATGTTGAGAAGTCGTTTAGGGCCAAATCGACTTCTCAACGTATTTTTTCTTTAAAATATTTTATCTAATAATTTTTATAAAATTTTAAAAAAAATTAAATTATCAAAACATATCTCCTAAAAAATATGAGTGACATATAAATAAGGCTTAAAAATTAACTTAAAAATAGGATAGAAAAAGTATTTAAAAAGTGTTTTTTACATTATAGAGGTATAGAGGATGTAGTAGATTGGCCAATGAGATGATTTTCTTTTGCTATAAGTTGATATGCTTATATCAGCTTATATGCTTATTATGTAAGCTAAAAAAAATTGTTCACTCCAATTACAACCTTTTTGTAAGCATCATATATATACTTACTCTAAACACACTTATATAAGTATAGCATTGGAGTTCGCCTAAGCAGAACCACTGGGTTTCTGTTTTTGTACCTTTAAATTCGATTGGTTCCCTATCCTTTGCATTTTAATTAGTGTAAAATGGCAAATTCCTCCAAGTCACCAAATTACTGTTGAAAAGAAAAGTGCTTTAAAAAATTTCCTAAAAGTTTAAAAATACCATCACAATGACCAGTGATCCTTCTAAAAACTTCTTAATTTTTTTGGATAAGAGCTAAAAACTTATTACTTATTATTCAGTGTCATTTTAAATATTTCAGAAGCTTAATTTTACATTACATTTTAAATTTGGAGCATTTTCTGTTAGAGCACCAAGTTGATGGCATTTGTATACTCGACCACCAATTTGATGTTTTACTCTTCCAATTATTGATTTGGGAGAATTCGATAGACTTTCTTTTGGGTGTAGACTTGCTATTGAATTGTGAAATGAGTAAATGTTATTCATTATTGAAACAGATACGGTAGCATAGTTTATATACATAATTGGATAGCTAAGAAATCCTAGAATAAAGAAACTAAATCCTAGAATCAAGGAACAAACTGATGAGAGCAAAAGACCTATGCTAACTGAATGATAATGAGCAGAAAGATAAGCATAACTTAATGCATATCTGATATCTACAAGATAACAGGATAGGCTTAATTTAATATCCTCCCACAAGCTGGAGAGTGAATACTGAACACTCCAAGCTTGGAAAGAAGCTGTCTGAAAATGAGAGGGTCGAGTGCCTTGGTCAAGATGTCTGCTGGTTGATCTTTGGTTGATATTGGAAGCAAGTGAAACAAACCAGCCTGCAGTTGCTGTCTGACTATGTGGCAGTCGATTTCTATATGCTTGGTGCGTTCGTGAAAGACCTGATTAGCAGCAATGTGTCGAGCTGATTGGTTATCACAATATAATAGTGCAGGTTGGATGAAAAGGACGGTGAACTCCTTGAGTAAATAAGTTAACCACTGAATTTCATGCACTGTCATAGCAAGAGCACGGTATTCAGCTTCAGATGAAGAGTGGGAGACAGTATTCTGCTTCTTAGAACGCCAAGAAATGAGAGAATTCCCCAAGAAAACACAAAAACCAGTCACAGATCTGCGTGTGAGTGAACATGATGCCCAATCCGAATCACTGAAGACTTTCAGTTGTAAAGAATTGTTGCTGGGATAGAACAAGCCTTGAGAAGGATTACCTTTCAGGTATTTGAGCACACGAATACCAGCTTGAAAGTGCGCAGTGGTTGGATTATTCATGAATTGGCTAAGGTGTTGAACTGAAAAGCTGATGTCAGGTCGAGTGTTGATTAAATACAACAATTTACCAATCAGCTGTCTGTATCCACCTGGATCATGGTAAGGAGTAGAGCATGAGGATGTTTTAGTAACACTGGGGATCATAGGAGTGGATGCTGGTTTAGTAGCCAGTAAACCGTAGTCTGCAAGGAGATCCAAAATGTATTTGCGTTGACAAAGAGTGATTCCAGACTTAGATCTGCAAATTTCCAAGCCTAAAAAATACTTGAGCTGACCAAGATCTTTGATTTTAAACTTGGAGTCAAGTTGAGATTTGACAAAGTTAATCTCTGCAATATCTGTACCTGCAAGGATTACATCATCAACATAGACAATCAATGCTGTAAAATGTGATCCACTACGTTTTGTAAATAAGGAATGGTCATGGGGGGATTGTGTGTAACCCAAGGAAATGAGTGTAGCAGATAATTTCTCAAACCATTGACGACTCGCTTGTCTAAGGCCATAAAGAGACTTATTCAATTTGCAAACCATGTTAGGTCTGTCACAAATAACACCTTGAGGAAGCTTCATGTAAACCTCTTCTGCTAGATCACCATGAAGGAATGCATTGTTGACATCTAATTGATGCAACAACCAATTTTGTGAAGCTGCCAAAGCTAGTAGTAAACGAACAGTAGTAAGTTTAGCAACAGGGGCAAAGGTAGCTAAGAAATCCAGGCCTTCTGTTTGTGTATAACCCTTAGCTACAAGTCTAGCTTTATAACGGTCTATGCTGCCATTGGAATAATATTTGATCCTATAAACCCATTTAGAACCAATAGGTGTTTTACCTGGTGGCAATTCTGTCAAAGTCCAAGTCTGGTTTAGTTCTAATGCGGAAAGCTCATTTTTCATTGCCTGAATCCAATGGGGTGATTGGATTGCTTGTTGATATGTTTTTGGCTCAGTGTTTGTAGAAATGGCCAAAGTGTAGGCCAACTGAGAAGGAGATAAGGAAGAGTATGATAGAACAGATGAAAGAGGATAAGGGATTTTGGAATTACCTGAAGATGATGTGGGTGATGATGAAACCAGAACATTGCAGTGAAAATCTTTAAGGTAGGTAGGTGGTATGGAGGGTCTAGTTGATCTTCTGAGTGGCAAAGGTGATGGTGTGTGTTGGTCAGGGTCGTGTGAAGGTGCAGCAGGAAGTGAGGTATGTGAGGAAGAAGAAGTGGCAGATGGGAGTGAATCAAAGATGTCTGCTGGTTAGGCTGAATCATTGGCAAGTACTGTGGAAGGGAAAATATGCTCATAAAAAATCACATTCCGAGAAAGAAAGATTTCTCTTGAATGTAAATTGTAAAGAATTGAGCCTTTAGTACCTGACTTGGTGCCTAAGTAAACACATTTATGAGCTCTAGACTCAAGTTTGGTTCTGTGTTGTGTCAGTGTGGAGGCATAGCAAAGGGAACCAAACACCTTGAGGTCTGTGAGGGTTGGAGGAATGCCAAACAGAATTTCAAAGGGGGATTTCTGTTGCAAAACAGGTGTGGGTAATCGATTAATGAGGTGAACTGCATGATTTACTGCATAACACCAAAGCAAATTTGGCAAATTGGATTGAAAGAGCAATGATCGAGTCACATTGAGGATGTGTCTATGCTTTCTTTCAACCACTGAATTTTGTTCAGGAGTTTCCACACAAGAAGTTTGATGAACAATCCCCTTTTCTGCATAAAAGGAATGGAGCAGAAATTCAGAACCATTATCAGTCCTAATGGTTTTGATTAGTTGGTGAAATTGAGTGTGAGCTAAGGCAACAAAGTTTTGGACAAGAGTTCTTGTTTCACTTTTATTTTTCATGAGAAAGACCCAAGTGTGCCTACTAAAATCATCTACAATTGTTAGAAAGTATCTGTGGCCATGGATAGATGAGATTGCAAGGGGCCCCCAAATATCCATGTGCACAAGATCAAAGATATCACTAGATGTAGTAGTGCTATTGGAAAAAGGCAGTTTGGTTTGCTTTGCAAAATGACACGAATCACATGTTTTATTTGCATCAAACTTCACATAAGGGAATTGTTTACAAACTGAATGCAAGACAGAGTTGGAGGGGTGGCCTAACCTACAATGCCAATAACTAAAATCTGTCTTACTGCTAAAAGAATTGACCAAACTAGCAGATACATTATTGAGGGAAAAATGAATGGGCTGTGAGGGATAGGTGAGAAGGTAGAGATTGTTCTTGGTTTCAGCACGCCCAATCGTCTTCAAGGAATTCAAAACCTGGATATCACAGTGAGAATGATCAAAAATTAGTTTGCAATTCAAGGAATTTGTCAATTTATGAATGGAAATTAGATTATGTTTGAAATCAGGCAGATATAACACATTATGCAGAGAGAAACTAGATGAGAATAGGACAGTGCCAGAGATATGTGCTTTGACAGAATTTGACAGTGCCAGAGAATAGGAAGGGTTACCTGTGATCTCTTGTGAATTCTCATGGCTTACTTGATTCATTGAATGAGAACCATTATTTGCATTGTGTTTATTCAGCAATGATTGAAGCTGCTGATATTCTTCGGGATTGAACTGCAATTTTGGTACTGGTTCTGTTGAATTCACCCTTTCCTGTTCTTCTGTCATGGTGTTATTCACTGTTGCAGCATTAGGCCTATTTTTGAACACAAAGTCAGGAGGAAACCCATGCTTGAAATAGCAGATGTCTATTGTATGGCCCTCCTTGTTACAAAAGCTGCATACTTTGGTATTGTTGCCATAATGCTTGCCATTACCTCTTCCAAATTTGGCCTTACCTCTGTTTGTGTTTGCACTATAATTTCCGGTGTTGTTATTCACTTGAAAGTTTCTGGAATTTCTGGCACTGAGCTGGCTGTTTGGGCCTCTTGCCTTTGTCTGATCTCCATTGTTAGTCATCAAGATTGTTGATTCTCCTAAAATTGACCCTCCTAGTTGTCTTTCCTGTTGTAAAGTCAGAGAGAAAACCTTATTAATAACTGGTAAGGGTTCCATCAATAGAATTTGACCCTTTACGGTGCTGTATTGATCTCCAAGTCCCTTCAAAAAACAAATCACATATTCGTTTTCCCTGTGTTTCTTGATTGTGGTCAGTAAGTTGCAAGTGCATTTAGCACCACATGTGCAATGAGGGAGTGATCTCAATGATTCCAGTTCTTCCCATAGTATTTTTATCTCAGTGAAATAGGTAGATACAGTACGATCACCTTGTTTGATGGAGTGAAGTTCTTGTAGCAGATCAGACATGCGAAAATGGTCTCCTTTTGAGAACCGATCTTTGAGGTCCTCCCATAATTCCTGGGCTGAGTCAATGTACACCACACTTTGTGCAATCTGTTGGTTCAAAGTGCGAGTGATCCAGGAGACAACCATTGTGTTGCACCTCTCCCATGCATCAAACAATTGTTCTCCACAATTATTTGGAGTTATGGAACCATCAACAAACTTGTATTTGTTCTTTGAGAGTAATGCACGCTTCATGGACTTGCTCCAGGTATGATAATTGGGACCTGTTAATTGCTGTGAGACAAGAAGTGCACCTGGATTTTCACCAGGATGTAAATAGAAAGGACTAGAGGGATTTTGTGATTCATCATTACAAGGAGACTCTGATGCGTCTGCTGCAGAACTCGCACTAGAATCGGATTCTGGCATGTTTGCTGGAATGATGTGTTCTTAGTTTTGGTGTTGTTTCTGCACAGCGAAAAAATTAGCTCTTGATACCATATTGAATTGTGAAATGAGTAAATGTTATTCATTATTGAAACAGATACGGTAGCATAGTTTATATACACAATTGGACAGCTAAGAAATCCTAGAATAAAGAAACTAAATCCTAGAATCAAGGAACAAACTGATGAGAGCAAAAGACCTATGCTAACTGAATGATAATGAGCAGAAAGATAAGCATAACTTAATGCATATCTGATATCTACAAGATAATAGGATAGGCTTAATTTAATACTTGCTTCTTTCTCTTCCTACCATTTCACAGGCCATTGGCAAATTCAAAGTTAGTTTTCAAGAGAGCAAGTGACACAACTAACTACAAGAAGAAGAAACAAAACTTACATCACTCTGTCACTCTTATTTACATTTGTATTATTACACTTTAACGAGTAGAAATGAGGAAGTGAGAGAATATCACTTTTGATTTGATTAGGTGTATTGTGATCTTAAATTATTGAAAAACTAAAGATAGATTTATCATTACTTTAGATAAAATCTAGGATTTAAGGAAATTTATCATTTGTATTACCTTGCTAACTTTATCCCTCTTGATATTTTTAAAGAAATTTGTTACATCAAACTTTATTGGTAAGTAATATTTTAAACCACTGAAAAATAACACCATTCAACACATACATCTTTTATAGGAAAATTCATATTAAAGATTAAAGGCTGCGTAGGAGAATGCCTTCAAAAGTAATGCCAGGTCCAAATGCCAATCCCAAGCCCCATTCTTCTCTTCCATCTTCTTTCAGATGCTCCCTCATATACTCCATCACATAAAATATAGTGTTGCTGCTAACATTCCCATAGTCCATCAGTGCCTTCCTACTACACTCTAGCTTATCACTGCTCAACTTGAGTGTGCTCTCTAGCTTATTGAGTATTGCAGGTCCACCAGGATGCACCGCCCAGAACAAATCATTGAACTCCTTGATGTTATTGCTTTTTGCAAGAAGCTTTTTACAGAATTCCTCTATGTTGGCTTCAATTTTCTGAGGAAGGTCTCTTCCAAGTTTGAAGTTTATACCCTCTTCAGAAAGTCTGCCATCAATCACACCATGAGTGTCAGGCAAGAATTGTTGGACAGCATAGTTCAACTCCATGAAGGGAGACTCTTGCTTTAGAGGGTTGGCTCCAACTATTGCAGCAGCAGCACCATCACCAAAAAGTGCAGCACCAACAAGATCATATGGTCTAGCCTTATTCGGGGGTCTAAAACCAAGTATGGTAGTCTCAGAGGTAGTTAGCAAAACTCTGCTACCAGGATTGTTCTCTGCTATGTCCTTCGCAACACGAAGGCCAGTGACACCACCATAGCAGCCTAAGAAGTAGAGCATTACGCGACCAACATCGTTCTTTAGGCCAAGCTCGTTCGCTAGATAGAGGTCGCCGCCTGGCAAGCGAATTTCGCTTGAAGAAACATAGACAATATGAGTGATGTCTTGAGCAGGCCTTCCCCATTCCTTAATGCATGCAAGGCTGGCTTTGGTAGCCATCTCTACCACTGCCGGATTCGCTACTTCGAGCTTTTGCCTTATGGTTGGTGTGCCCTCTGTGGCTAATTCAGGGTATTTGTCAAGGATCTCCTTTGACATAACTGTGTATCTTGTCTTCACAGTAGTGTTTTTGCCTGGCAAATGGTAATTGAAGAAACAATGAGTTGCAGTTTAGATTATGAAAGAATTGTTGATTATGGATGTGCCATGTGGCAGTTTTCTATGCAATGAGTTGGAAAGGAAACTATAATTTTCATTAACAAATGAGATCTCCTTTACAAGTTTATTATGTCAACACCCTTTTATTTGTCTTGTGACGTGATGAGAAGAGGAAAATAAGTTTCCGGTGTTGACACAAACTACTAAAAGGAGTAGAAGTTATTAGTTGATCCTTGTTCACCAAATCATGTGTGGTACAAGCCAATCATAATTTACCATGTAAAAAAATAAAATAAAAAAGATAAACTAAGTGGATAATTATTTATATTACGTGTCAGATAATGATTGACCTAGATCATAAATGATGTGATGATCTAGAACCAACTAATAATTTGTACGTTGAAATCTATATGGTTCTGAGTTGAACAACATTTGTAGGAACACTATATGCGGCCCCCCATTTTTTGCTTTGGGTTGTGATGAGACGAGAGGAAAAATATAAATAAGTTAAAAAGTATAAAAATACAGTGTTGATGTTCAAAGGGGTTTTGCAAATAAAGATTAACTAATGAGATTTCATGTCACAAGTTCAAGTAGTGATAGAACCAATTCTGCTGGTCACTTAGTATTAGGACCAAGGTAAAAAGGAGTTAGTATTTTTGGTTAAATTCCTTAATTAATAAAGAATAAATTAAAGAACTAATTGCACTTACAGAGACGCTCCAATTTCTCCTTAACATCTGCATCTACACACTTTGTGTCACGGATGTAGCCCTCCACCAAGCATTCTTGAGGGATAATTTGGCTAGGAAATGACTTTCCTATAGCAAGTATTGTTGCCTTCCCTGGAGTTGGAACGCGCTTAGTAGTTGCAGCATGCTGCTTGGAGCTACCATTAGAATCTCCTTGAGGCATTCTTGTGAGGTTTATTTCAGCAAACACTTTAGGTTAGTTCAATAATGGCGATTGCTTGTTCTTGAAATTCATAAGCTATGGGTTTATAAATGAGAACTTGGGTTGATATTGATGAGAGGTTGGTGTTAAGCAAGTCTAGCATGTAGTAAGATATTGCTACATTATTTGAGTTTGGTAGCATTTTTATGTTCAAGGCTTATTGGATGTGTGAAAGTTTAATTTTCACAGTAGATCAACAATCTTTTACTTTCTCAGTTGAGCACCAAATACATTTCTAACTTGCAACATATTTCTCAACCAGTCATGAGTGTAAAATAGATCCAGTAAAGCTGGTGGGAAGGGAATACACAAGGAGCGTTTTAGCATGGAGGCATGGATCCTTTGACCAAACTTATAGTAGTAGGTTACTATGGGTATTGAGATTAAAACAACTAAGTAGTATTTATACCCGTGCAATGCACGATGTGAAATTCTCCGGTGGAACAATTATTATATTAAGGGGTTGAAGATATTTTTCAAATTTTAATCAAAACATAAATATTTACTTTGTCATTACGCATTAAGAAAAGAAAATCATCATTCTTTAGGTGATGGAGTAAAGATTAAATAACAAATATTAGTTTTCTAGAAAATCATAATTATTGATGGTATCATCTTCCTAAAAATTTCAATCTTGTGAATAAATTGTAATGCAACATTTATACAATCAAAACATTTCATAAAAATAACCTAGAATTAAACAATCATCATTCACAAATTTAAAAAAATAATGAAAATTATGTAATTTATGGCACCAAAATATTTAAAACCAAGCATAACATGCATAAATAAATGTCATCAATTTTTCCGAAAAATCAACCTGCACTTATCATCTACAAATTTTAAAAAATGAGCAAAATTATACTCCCTCCGTCCCTAATTATAAGGCCTTCTTGGGCATTTTTATGTCCACCAATGTTGTTGAATTCTATATTAAAATTGATATGTTATTCCAAAAATACTCCTCTACCAATTATTAGAACATAATAAATTTTTTCATTTTTCAATAATTAATTTAATTCCTAGATACTCCATCATCTATATTTAATGCAGTAAATCAATTTCTAAGTCATTTACAACATTAAACAAGCTCCATTAAACAAGCTCCATTTTCATATTCCAATACAATTTTATTTATTTCTTCTCACAAAAACTTAGACCACAATGATTAGATGTAAGGGTAATTTTGGAAAAAATTACAACGAGGATCTTATATTTTGAACCAAATTTTTTTATCCAAGAGGACCTTATAATCAAGAGTATTTAAATATTCCAACACCGTTAATGATTGCATCTCAAATATTTATGCAGTCAAAATCTTGTATAAAACTAATCTCAGTTATCGAAACAATCCTATTCGAATTGAGTAGACCACTATGAATGACAAACTATCCCAACAAAATTTTAACATAGCATCACGTAACTAAATGTCTTTGTCATGAGCTAAATTCTCATCATGATAAATACTATCCATTTTAAAAAATTTTAACATTCATTTTAAAATAAAAAAAATAATATACTCACAATGTAATGGAAAAATCGATATTTGCAACCAACTAATCTAATACACCCTTAAGTTTTTATTACAGGACATTTTCAACTAAAGTAAGCAGATCAAGGGGATAAATAATTTTCTTGCTTTTTAAAAAAATATTTTCTTGATTTTTTAACCACTTAATTTTTTTTAAAAAAATTCACAAATAATAAAAAAAACAAAGAAAGTCAAACATTTAACTATGAGGGGAAAAAAGAGAAATAAATTAGTAAATATTGCATAAAAAATATAAAGTTTCTTATAAAAAAATAGCCAAAACTTTATATGATGTGAGTTATATTAAAAATCGGAAAAAATAAATTTAATTGATTAAACTCCATCTGTTTTTGTTTACGTTGTAGTTTGTGGGATGCTTTTTAATTTCTCAACTCTTTACCTTCACATTGTTTTTAATTTTAAATTTAAATTGGATATGATTAAACACTATCCAATTTTCTCATCCCAACATGTGTATTTAATTTCTATTATAATAAAAACAAAAAATATTTCTTTTTCTTCTTAATCACTTTTTATCTAACGGATTTTGTTCTTCTCCAATAATAGCAACTCTCTAACCATCATTTTTTTCATTCATTTGTTTTCCAACATCCTACATGTACACTTTCCTTCCATGTAGAAAAACAAGTAAACTTAAAGGGCATTTCACACCAAAGCATATAATATATGCTTAAAACTTACTTTGTGTTTACCACGCTATCAATTCTTTAGCATATTCTTTTAGCTAATTACACACTCCAATCCCAGCATATATTTTATATGCTATGAGAGGTTAAAGAAGCATTGATTTTGCCAAGAATATGTGCTTATATAAATAAGCTCATATGTTTGTGTATGCATATTTTTTGTGTTCACTCCAATGCTATTTTTTCTATAAACACATATGCTTAGCCTTAGCATATACCTTCTATTCTTCTAATATGAGCATTGGAGATGCTCTTAATAAACATTAGGGGAAGATAGGCCAGTGTAGTTGTACTTCAATCTAGAGAGTGGTAACACTATCATAAAAAGGCCTTTTCAAAAGAAACATAACCAGCAGACTTGGCTTTTCAAATATGCACTTTAGACCTGAAAACACAATAGGACATGTAAAGTGATTTCAACAAAACAGATGTCGTAGCAGAGTATTGTAAGACATACAATTATCACAAACAATGGCTAGGATGGGTAGGGAATGAATCCTCCACCAAAAATCTACATTGAGACATAAACACAGAACAGTCAACATGCTCCAAAAAAAAAAAAAAAAAAAAAGCACAGTGGAGCTCTAACTCTGTCTGTATCCTCCTAATCAAGAAAACAAAAAGAAACACTTAAAAGCTAAGAAAATGCGTCACGTAACAAGGCATGCCACTCTCTGCATGTGAGAAGTTAAGAATGAAGTGTTTGGAAGATTTGTGTAAACAATTGAAAGAGAAAAACGAGAAACTGAGAAAGAACTTGGAGAATCTGAGAGAGAGAAGAAGAAAGCTCAAAATGATTTTAGAAATTGTATTTCATTAACCGACAAAGATTACAATGAGATGGGTTTATATAGGCAAGAGATAAAGCTAAGGTACAAGCATATGCATCACAGTTGATGCTGAACATTTGACTAATTCAAACATAAGAAAAACTATCCTGCAACTAAGGTATATAAGAGACCATACTGAATTTGGGAACTTGCCGCCCAAGCTAGAACTCGGAGTGCCTTGCCATACATGAAATGATTTTAAACAATCATTCTAACACTTTCCCTTTAATGTGAACTGGGCTCCTCTTTAACAGTGATATTCAACACTGCATATCTATTTAGGAAACAATGCTAGAAAAAACATAGAAGGGAAGAATGAGGCAGTAAGTCTGCTATCTTCATACTAACAACTATGATTAATTGCATCTACAGGATTGGAGTGCAGAAAAGCACTAGGAAAGTTTTGCAGCTCTGCATCGGAATAAGGTAACTGCGGAATCTGATTTTGCCTGAAGGTATTTAAACTGAACTTGAACTATTAGTCTCAAACTTCTGCAAAACATGGCATCCTTTATCACGTTACTAGATTCCATAAAATTAAAAATCCCCTGGTTCTTAAGGATCAAAAGCATATTCTGACTGTTCAGACATTTGAGCTTGAAATAATTCCCACTGGAATGTTCAGAAAATAATGGAGTGAATAAAAGATAAGACACTGGAAATCTGGTTGGAACCCTGTTTTCATTGTCAAATGAGCTCAACACAAACAATTAGAGGCCACCTTCAAATCTTCCTTGCTCTCCTAAACCACAATAAACTGGCGGTAAAATAGGTATTTCAATTCATTATCTTTGTTCCTGTTTTCAATTTGGTCTCACATCTTATATTTTTATCAATTTGGTTCCTTCTCTTTCAAACTTAAACAATGTGATCATATTTCATGACTCCTTTTTAAACTCTTAAGGAAGTGATGATATGTCACTGATATGACAATGACGTGGCATCACCGGGTAGTGGTATGTCCTTGCTTTTTTTAGTGAAACTAACGCAAGTATGACAGAAGATCACATTGGTTGATGATTCGAAAGACATGGGACCCAATTGACAAAAATAAAGACCAATTTGAAAAAATGAAATCAAGATACGATATCAGTTTCTTTATGGAATCAATTAAATTTATGTATTAACATTTCTTGCAAACAATTAAATTCATGTATTAACATTTCTTGCAAAATTCAAGCAAATAAAAAGGTTGAGCTTGTATACACGGGAAAAATAGACAAGTATTAGCACTTGATTGAAAAACTCATTACCAATATCTAATTAGCCTTTGATGATGATCTCAAGAAGCAGTGAATTTTAAGAATAACCCAAATTGCCTCACACATTTAGACACATAGCTCATCTATCTCTGCACATGAGCTTCCTCAATCTACATTGACCAGGATCCCTTTCATTTTCTGGCACATAATGGGTCCCCACCCTCTTCTCATGTCATTCTAGCTTCTTAATCTGTTGAATGTGTAGAATCACGTTAGTTAACACATCATAATAAAAATATTTGAATAAGCAGTTAACACTTAACAGGACTCACAGTTCACTATGCCTGGACTTCACAGAGCTATAATTTGGTGCAGGCCTGCCGAAATTCTCTAGACTTGACATTCTCTTGGATATAAATTCAGCTTCCTCTAATCTCCCTCCTGACTCTAGAGCAGCTATCAGTTCATTTAGGCATATCAACTGCTGATGTAAATTCTTCTCCACTAACTCATAGTATAATTTAAATGCTTCTGTAACTTTGTTGAGTTTACAAAGGTCCAGGATAACTGTATTACACAAATCAATATCAGCGTTTTGATGATTTTCCAAACTAAAGAGCAACATTTTGCATGCTTCTAATATCTTTTCTTTCTTGCAAAGAAATTGAACCACTTGTTCAATTTCAACACGATATCCATTCTTATAAAGCAACTCAAGAATCTCAAATGCTCTCTCTTGCAGTCCACGGCCAAAAAGTAGCTGTAAACTTTTAGTTGACAGGTTTATATTCTGTCTGATATCTTTCTCTAACATGGTGACAATAAACCAGGCAGACTCATGAACACAACCCTTTTCCAAAAGTCTCGCCAGTATAGAATGCCAGGTAGATGTTTTTGGGAGATAGGAGCTCTTTATCATTTTCTCTAGAGTCTCCTTTGCAAGAAGAGGCTTATCCTTCTGAAGAAAACCATCAATCAGAGAATTGTATATCTCAATATCAGGAAGAAAATCTCTTCTTAGCATCCACACCAAAAGCTCATATCCATTTTCATACGCACCTTCTTTACAGTGCCCCATAATTACTGCCTTGTATGATAAGGCATCTTGGGTGCCCCTTCTCATTAGCTGTCTCAATACCCTTTCGGCCTTATTAGCTTTCCCATGTTCGCACAAATACTGAAAAATAGGACTATAAGAGGCAGCAAGTGGCTTAGAGCCAAAATTGTTTAGCAGAATTTCCTTCTCAAATAACTCATCAAACAGCCTCTCTGCTGTATCATACTCCCCTTTCTGACATAAACACCGTATCAGAACACTGTATGAGGCTGAATCTGCAGGAACTTGCAATTCTTTCATGTTTTCAAACACCTTCAATGCTTCAGCCAAGTTTCCTGCACAGGAATGTGCATGAATTAATGTGTTGAAGGTACATGTATCTGGACTAAATCCGCTCTCCCCTATCATTTCTTCCAAAACATCTTTCATCTTGTCCAACTTCTTTGCCTCACAAAGTCCTTTTAAGAGAGTATTGTAGGTAATAATATTCGGCTTGAGCCCCCTCCCAGTCATCTCTTCAAGAATAGCCAAGGCCTCATCTACTTCTTGTTTCATACAATACCCTCTAATTAAAGTCGTATAAGTGACGACATTAGGATTCAAATCCTCGCATTTCTTGCTCATGCCCTTCACTAAATTATGCGCAATATCCACCTTCCCTGCTCTACACAAACCATCAACAAGTGTATTATATGTAACGACATCCGGATTGCAATCAACACTCGTCATTTCTTTAAAGAACCGAAAACCTTCATCAACCATGGAGTTCTTACAAAACCCTCTGATCAAAGTATTATAAGTATACACGTCAGGCGTAACTCCATACGTGCCGAGCATTTCATCATACACCTCTTTCGCCATAGTGGTCCGACCCCGCCTAAGCAATATCAACAAAATACTATTAAATGTAACCACAGACCGCGAAACACCGACAGACTTCATTATCTGAAACAGCTTCATGGACTCTTTGAACAGCCCGGCTTCACCATAGCTCCTAATCAAGCTATTAAAGAACTTATCCTCAAGCTTGACGCCCCCATTCGACCTCTTCTCAATCGAAAACAGGAAATTCCTAGCCACATTGAGATTCCTGGGGCGACCGAGAATTTCTAACATCAAGAAGTAGGATTGGTCATTGTGAGGGAAACCCATTTCCTGTGCCCACTTGAAAAAGAGAAGGGCCTTGGAAGGGTCCCATATAAGGCGCAGAGTTTGAAGGACGGTGGTTTTGGACAGTGTAGTGGTGAATGAAGATAACAACCCATTTGACCAAGGCTTGAAATTTATGAGCTTAGCCATGGTTTTCGCCCTTTTGCTTTTGCTTCGGGCTTTTGATTTGGGTTTTTCATCTTGTTCTTGTTCTTCAACCCCATCATTGTTTTCTGTCTGATTAGAACAAAAGTACCTGAATTTTCAAAAAATTACTAATAAAAAAATGGGAAACGCAGGCAGCAAGAGAAAAAGAGGGAGAGAGAGAGGAAAGAGAAGTGGACCTAAGAAGAAGAGAAGGAGGGTGGGAGTTGAAGTTGAAGAAGGGAGCTGAGCTTTGATTTGGAAACAGTACTGATGAGAGAATCCGAGGTTTCATGATGAGGAAGACCATTAAGGTTGTTGTTTTCAACAGTGATTCGTTCAGAACTTGGTGATGTTGTTGTCGTTAGATTGGCGTGGCCAGGATCCGGAAATGGCAATGGAGAGCATTACGGGTGTAAGTGGATCTCGACTCGCGAACCCGACAAACCAAACTCAATCCAACTCAACTTATTTTTATGGACTTTTTTTTTTAATCCCAATTTTTACTCGTTGGCTCTCGTTTTTTTTTTATGGATAAAATTATTTTTATTTTATCGATTTAAACTAAACGAAAATGGCTTCCCAATTTAACAAAGGAAACAAATAAAAAAAGTTTCTGACTTTCTAAAGGCAGAATAATTCCACCTACGTTGAATCAGAATAAAAATTTGAATTTTCGCCTTTGCTGGGGTGGAAGATGTTAAAACAAAGCTGCAAAACATACTGCAGAAAATGGAACGAAGCAGTGAGTAGTCTGCAGCTTTTATATACAGAATGAGATATAACTTGCTTTTAAAATAATGTTTCTGCATGTAGTATTTTTTATCTCTTCAGTCATGACTAGAAATGTCAGTACCATCATTATTATTTTGGCCATTACATCAGTATTTTTTTAGAGTTATGCAGTGGGTATATACTAGTTATTTTTTTTAACATCTTCCGCTCTAGCAAAGACGGAAATTCATATTTTTATTCCGACTCAATGAAGGCGGAATTATTCTACCTTTAGGAAGTTGGAAAAAAAAATTTATTTGTTTCCCCTTTGTTACAATCGGAAAGTCACTTCCTCCTAGTTTAAGTCGGTAAAATAAGAGCAGCTTTGTTTATAAAAAAGGAACGGGGCCAATGAGTAAAACCTGGGGTTCAAAAAGAAAAAGTCTTTTTGATGGGCTGAATCGATTTAATGGGTTGGGTTGGTTTCATTTTTAAGTAACCCAATCAAATAAGTGTTGGATCACGGGTTTATTATTTTAAAAAACCAATTAATTCAACTCAACCCGCTGATTTAAATATATTTTATTTATTTAATTATTAATAATATATGTAATGCTTAATTTTCCATGATTTAACGCTAAATTGTGTATTTGTATTGTTTATGGATAATTTGGTTCTCAATTATATAATTGGGTTGATATTTATGTTGCACCAATACGGGTACGGTACCGGATACAGATACAGTATCGGGTATGAGATACGACATTTTCTAAAAAAGTAGGGTACGGGTAAGGCAATATAAATTCATATTTTATAAATAAATATATATAAACAAGGTGCAAATAAACGATTTTGGCATTAAAATATCATAGAAGTATCATAAAATTAGAGGTTGATATTCAAAATAAGTCATGATATGACCGAAATATTGATTATAACATTAAAATATAAATTCTAAGACAAAAATTAGATTATTGGTATGATCCACGCATAAAATATACCTTAACTTACTAGTTACAAGTACCCAAAAGTACTGTACGTGTATCGGTACCCAAGGTGTACCCGGTACGGATACATCACTAAATTAGGAGTAACCATGTTTCAGAGGTTGATATGGATAATATTTAATTACTTATTTATGTGATTTTTTTTTATTTTTAATTTTATAAAAATCAAGATACATAAGCCCAATCACCCGACCCAACCCAAATTTCTATGGGTTGGGTCGGGTCGATTTTAACACTCAAATAGAGAACAACCCAACACAACCTAATTTATTTTGGTTGGGTCGGATGTTAAACCTCCTAAAAAACCAACCCAACCCAACCTGTTACACCCCTAGATAGCAAAGTACCCATCTTCGTACCCGTATTTTTAAAAAAGTATTCCTAACTATCTGTTTTCACATTCGCGTGCATAACAATCTTAACACCCATTCTTGTATTTAGTGGGTACTCATATATCCGTATTAGTTAGTATAAATCTAACTTAACCAATCCAAAATATTTCAATATAATAAATTTAACATAAATTATTCTTACAATAAATTATTCTTTATAGTTTGTTTGAAGATTTCCAACTTAGAATACAACAAATTGAAAGTCAAATAATTTTTTAATGGATTGTAAATTTGATAAATGGAAATGTCGCTCTCCTTACTTTAAAAATATATATGTAAATAGCTTTAAGCGTCGTGTTGAATATATAAGTACATTATCAATTACAGATGTATTAAAAATTATGTTTGTTGGTATTATCATATAAATATATTAGTTTCTAACATCTACTATGAACGAGTCACCATGGAATGGGTTGAAGCGGGCACAACGGGCGCGAGCTCAATTGGCGCGGGTGGTGAGGACTCAGAAGCAACAAGCGGAGTTTCCACTGCAGCGATAGGAGGGGACGATACTGTGTACAGGTCAGAGCCAGAGAAAGCTAAGGGACAAGGGCAAGTGGTTGGCAAGAGACAGCTTGCAACGGGTGGGACGGATGTGGATGGCAGTGATGAAGAGGGTGAAGGCGTCGACTGTGGTGTGGGGTGGGTGTGTGCAAGAGCGGAAGGAGATGGGGATGGCGGGAGTGGAGTATCATGGACATGGGAGATTAGCGAAGGGGAAGGGTGTGGAGAGAGGTTGAGATGAAGAGACATGCGGCTGGGAAGAAGAAGAACATGGAGGATTGGTCAATATGGGGGTAGAGTTAGAAATGGGCTCAGTGGGCCTAGGGAGAAAATAAGGAAGAGGTGGAGGTGAGTTAGATGGAGAAGTGGTTGAGGCCGTAAGGCCCATAGAGTGTTGGTCACCAGCATATGGGAAAATATCTTCAACAAATTGCACATGTCTGGAAGTATACATTTTGTGTGCTTTGGGATTAAAACAGAGATAGACACTTTGAGTTGGGTTGTAACCAAGAAAAATACATGGTTGGGATTTGGGAAGAAGCTTACTGGTAGTATATGGAACAAGCCAAGGGAAACAAAGACAGCCAAAGGTACGAAGTTTGGTGTTGTTGGGAACACATTTGAATAGAGTTTGAAGAGGGGTGATCATGCATAGTCCAGGAGTGGGCATTCGATTAATAAGATAAGCAGCAGTTTGGAAAGCATGACACCAAAATTGAAGAGGGAGAGATGCATGATGAAGGAGACATTTAGTTGTTTCGACAAGGTGATGGTGTTTTCGTTCAGATAAGCCATTGTGTTCAGGCGTGTGTGGAGGAGTGGTGAGATGAGAAATGCCATTATTTTGAAGAAAGGATCTCAGTTTGATAAACTCACCACCATTATCAGAATATAATGTTTTTATTTTAGAATTTAATTGATTTTCAACTAAAGACTAAAAGAGAGGAAAGATGGTGAAAACATCATACTTGAATTTCATAGGATAAAGCCACACATACTTAGAGAAAAGATCAATGAAAACAACATAATAGGAAAAACCATTAATGGAGGAAACAGAGGCAGGACCCCATACATCAGAATAAATAATTTCAAGAGGACAACTACTAGACAAGCTAGACATAGCAAATGGTAATTTGTGACTCTTATTCTGCAAACAATCTAAACAATGTTGATGGGAGGATGGGGAGAAGGAAATTTTATTTGTCTTGAGAGTGTGATGGAGAATCCTAGGGGTTGGATGTCTAAGACGGTGATGCCAAAGAGATAAGGAGTGGTGGCTGGTGTTGAAGGCTTGGGGAGGGGAGTGGCAAGGCTTCAACTTGTACACATTATCTTCATTCCTTCCGCGTAGTAGAATCATCCCTGTTGCATCCTTGACCTCAAAGTGCCAAGGAAAGAATTCAATGGAAACATTGTTAGTTTGGCATAATTGAGAAACGGAAAGAAGATTATGAGTAACATGAGGGACATCATGCAAGATATTTGATAGACGAAGAGGAGAGGAATTGGTGGAGAGATGAGTGGAACGAAAATGAGCAATAGGAAGACTCTTACCATTGGCAACAACAAGTTGGTCAGGACCCTGATAGTCGTTTTTGATAGAGAGGTTGCCAAGATCATTAGTCACATGATGGGAGGCCCCAGAGTCAAGGAGCCATGACGGCTCATCCTGTGCAGCATTAGTAGAGTGTGCGTGATTTGCGGTGGCCCGAGAAGTGTTGAATGGGTAGCCATGAAGTTGATAACATGTCTTGGCGGTGTGACCATGACGATCACAGTACTGGCGTACTGGAACAGTGGAGTTAGAGGGACCTCTGCGGTTATTAGAGAACGAAGCTGAACGAGAAACAACAGAGGGATCATGAGCAGGTCGCCTGCCACGATTGGAATTAGAGAAGGAGCGATGAACATGGTTGGCGGTAACAGGAAGTGATTGCTGCATACGGTCATCATGTTGGAGAAAAATTTCAAAGTCTACCATCTTATCAAACAGTTCATCAAAGGATAGTGGAGAGTCACGGGAACGCAGGTAGGCATTGAATTCACGAAACGATGGGCCAAGGCCATTCAGGGTGGCAATGACGAGATCAAGATCATCAACAGGATGATCGATGAGAGCAAGCTCATCAGCAATGAAGCGTATTGAACGCAGATACTCACTGATAGTAGAGTTACCTTTGGTGATAGACGCAAGGCGTTCTTTCAAGGACATGATGCGCGTGCGTGAACAATTGGCATAGTCCTTAACCAAACGTGCCCAGGCATCAACAGAGGACACGGCAGAAGACATCACTATCTGGGCATCGGTTTGACATGAGCCCAAAAGAGTGAGATAGACATAGTGGTCCTGACGGATCTAGTGAGTGTAGGCAGGATTATCAGTGTGGTCGTTTCCAGAACCAAGAGAGGCAGGAGGACACGGGATAGTGCCGTTGACATAACCAAGCACGTCATTAGCGATGAGGAGATTTGTGGTTTGTTTAAACCAGGTTGGATAATTGGAAGAAGATAGTTTGATTGGAAGAGTGAGGGCAGTGTTGATTTCAACAAGAGGTTTTGTGGAAGTAGAAAGAGCCATGGTGATGAAGTAAAGAAGGCAAGGATCAAGATGCGGTAAAGCTTACGGCTAATCTGATACCATGTAAATGTAATGTTGTATATGTTTCGTTTAATTTAGTGAACAGAAGTACATGATACATATAACCAAGTATTACAACTAACTGAGAGAAGAATTAGGAATGAATAATTCAAAAGTAGTAGCATATCAACAGATAGATAACAGCAGCATATAGAGAGAAGAATGTGCAGTATATTTGGTTGGACTTGGTCAATGTTGTTATGGTGATACCATGTGAGTACGCCTACAAGAACCACGAACTCTGACCCAAACAATAGACGCGACACAAACACCGAATGTGAATAGAAACAAACACATATGAGGTTCAAAACATAGGACACTCGAACTCCATGTATATATTAAAGGCTTAAGTTTGTTTTTTGCTTCTAATAAATATGAGTCATTTTGAAATTAGTTCATATTCTTTTTTCTTTAATCCCAACTTTTCTATTACGTTTTAATTTTAATTATCAACGTCAAAGTTGGTTGAAAAAGGTAAATGACACATGGCATTATTGACTAAAAATCAAAATAACCTAAATTTGTAAGGAATAGATGCAAAATTTCCTTTTTATTAAAAAAACCACCATCTTCACCAAAGCTTCAACCAGAAAACATAAGAATAAAATATCATATTCAACTAGATGAAAGACCATAAATAAAACTACATCAACCTTGAATTTAACTTAGTACTACCAATATTTAATCTCCGAACAAAATATTTTATTTTCAAAAATGTGTTCGTAAATTATTTTAATTTGTTGGGTGTTAATTTTAATCTTAAATTGTATTTCCGAACTATATTATAATGATATATAATTTAATGATATTATGTGTATGAATGTGATTTAAACGTAAAAAATACTCCCTCTATCCCATAACGTTAGTAAAAAACATAGAAATTTTTTGTCTCAAATTAAAGTTAAAATAGTGAATAAAAAAAATTGAAATTGCATTGTATATTCTACGATTGGTTAAATAAGAAAACATGCATTAAATATTTGCTTTGGTAATTGGTTGATTTGGGGACAATGCATTAAAAACATGTTCCCTCACTAGTACAGATCGGTCATTTCAGACCGGTTCCGCACCCCATTTCAGACCGGTTCCGAACCAGTCTTAAAAGTGGCGGTCTTATTGCTATGCCTTTAAATGAGACTGGTTCCGAACCGGTCTCGTTCCCAACTAAAGAGACTGGTTCCGAACCAGTCTGAAAATAAAAAAATTAACCAGTCTCTATTAAAAGATGAACCAGTCTCATTTAAACTAAGAACCAATCTGATTGAGTGATTTGAACCGGTTTGAAAACAAAAAATAACCAGTCTCATTGAGTATTTTGAACCGGTCTCAATTAAGGGAATATTAAAGGGAATAGTTTAAGCAGTATTTGACTGGCCAGATGAGATTTAAATTAGTTAAAATTTCACATGACAACTTTTGGACCCATTTTTGGCAAAAATACAAGATTGTGGCCTAACTAAATGACTAATATTCCCTAACCATGTGAACCATTCAGAGAACTATCTAATTAGGGTTGAGTTTTGGTGTCCAAGTTATTGTGACACATGTCATTAATGTGATGTCCCAAGGCTGGAGACATCACATGAGGTGTTTGGGGGGTTGTTGCAGCTGACGAGGGTGACCCCGGTCCTACGTATCCCATGAGAGGGGAATCAAGCCACACGTAGTTCTTAGGTTTAGAGAGACCTTACCTTAGCCCCTAGGGAGAGGGGGATATATATAGGAGAGCTGGTTGCCCTAATGGGCTTGCTTGAGGCCCAAGTAGGGCCAGCCTGTAATGAGCTATGAGTGGATGAGCTGTCCTTGTGGATAAGGAGGGAAGACGTCATCATGTCCTTGGTGTCGGACTTGGGAAGGTGTCGGACTTGGACGTCGGACCTGAGTAGGAGTGTGAGGTCGGCCCGTATCTGGTGTCTGGTCGGCCGTTGAGCCTTGAGCTCGGCCCATAGCACAGAGGGGTGAGAGCATGATATCGACCCGTGTCCGATGTCTGTTCGGCCGTTGAGCCTTGAGCTCGACCGAGCATACAGAGGGCCTGCTGAAGGGCCCTCAGGTCCTGAGTGGGGGCCACGTGGACCTCGGCTAGGCCGAGTCCACCACATAAGCCCCACAGCTCGGTCAAGGCTATTTGAGCCTTGCTCCGAGGTCTTGGTTCAGGTCCTTTTCCCAAGTCCACCACATAAGCCCCCCAGCTCGGCGAGACTTTGTGAGTCTCGAGCCGAGTTAGGAGAAAGAAAACATAGCACTAAGCATCATAGCACTAAGTACCCCCCACCTTCTAGGAAGGGTTTGAGTACTAGTCCACAATCATGTGCTCAAGGCTAGCGAAGGATAGCAGGGCGGGTTAGGAGAAGTCGATCCGCCACATAAGCCCCCCAACTCGGGAAGAGTCGTAGAGACTCTGTGCCGAGTTGAGGTCCTTTTTGCGTCCGTCAGATCAGTGCTGAGTTGGTGATGAGGTAGAAACATGCTTGCAGGCGTGGCCTACCGCTCGGAAGAGTGTTGCGGATGGTTGATAGTGCTCTTTTGTGCTCGGATGATGAAACTGAAAGAGTATCCCGATCTCGAACTGAGTTCGCGCGGGGGGATCCGCCACAAGCTCGGTGAGACTCATCTCGAACCGAGTACAAGCTCGGTGAGGCTCATCTCGAACCGAGTCCAAGCTCGGTGAGGCTCATCTCGAACCGAGTGCAAGCTCGGCGAGGTACATCTCGAACCGAGTGCAAGCTCGGTGAGGCTCATCTCGAACCGAGTCCAAGCTCGGTGAGGCTCATCTCGAACCGAGTACAAGCTCGGTGAGGTACATCTCGAACCGAGGTCCCGCGGGGGATCCGCCATCAGCTCGGTGAGGCTCATCTCGAACCGAGTGCAATCTCGGTGAGGCACATCTCAAACCGAGTGCAAGCTCGGTGAGGCTCATCTCGAACCGAGTACAAGCTCGGTGAGGCTCATCTCGAACCGAGTACAAGCTCGGTGAGGCTCATCTCGAACCGATTTCAAGCTCGGGGAGGCTCATATCGAACCGAGTGCAAGCTCGGCGAGGTACATCTCGAACCGAGTGCAAGCTCGGTGAGGCTCATCTCGAACCGAGTACAAGCTCGGTGAGGTACATCTCGAACCGAGGTCCCGCGGGGGATTCGCCATCAGCTCGGTGAGGCTCATCTCGAACCGAGTACAAGCTCGGTGAGGTACATCTCGAACCGAGTACAAGCTCGGTGAGGAACATCTCGAACCGAGTGCAAGCTCAGTGAGGCTCATCTCGAACCAAGGTGCAAGCTCGGTGAGGAACATCTCGAACCGAGTACAAGCTCGGTGAGGAACATCTCGAACCGAGTTCCTGCGGGGGGAGTTCCAGAATGGATTTGGGGATGCTCCGAGATGAGGGTGATGAAGTTATGAGTGTAGTCATATGAACAGATTCCTTGTGGATGGGAGAGAAGTAGCGTTAATTTCTTCATCCATGCTGTTAATTAACCGCAACTGCTGAGTTCCTCGGAATTCGAGAAGTCAGATAAAATCTCACGAGTTGTCGGGAGTGTCTCTCCCCTTTACTTTTCAAAACCTTTGATTTGAGAACAACAGCCCCAGGGGCAAGCATGCAAAGCAAGGAATCGCCGAGCAAGGTCATGGTGTCTGTGCAAAAGAGCCTAGGAAACGCCAAGCTGTAGGCGAACCGACGAGCTTGTCAAGGCTCACAGGGGACCTCTAACAAAGCAGAAGGCAGAGAGGAATGCAGAGGTGAAGAAAGTGCAGTCCATAAAATATTGGCCGAGAATACCTCTCTGACCTGGAGAAGTTGGCAGATGACATCTTTGACACCTTCGGGAATGCTGTGAGTCAGATTAATACCCTCAACCCCGACCTTCGCCTCAAGGTGTTCAGGGTTGAAGACGGCATGCTGATGGATTACAACAACAACAATGCCGAGGTTGATAACTCGGCTGACAACCTGCCTGCCCCCCTTGCCGAGAAGGAGAAAGAGATTTTTGATCGTTGTTTTAGACCCGATGAGGGTTGTGCTCTGCATGCGGTAAGGCGGATCCTGCACCGTTCGCCGAGGACAGTGAACTTCCAACGCAAGTTGTTGCACATAGGATGTGGTTGTCTAAACCTTTGACTTCGGACGACTCCCCCTGACCAGTGCAGTAACTTATAAGGTTTCCTCTGAAAAAAGGTGCTGTATATAAGTGAATGCGGTAGGGAACTCGGATGCTATCCTCGGCCCCAGTGTAAAAGAGGTTGCTGAGTGAAGTTATGTGAAAACATTTCACAGCAAGCTGTACTTTACCGGGTGTCCCTTGTACCCTGAGCTTATAAGCCGATCTCGGAAGGTGTTCGCTGTATATAAGCACCGTGCAACATTTAGGTGGCTAACGCTAAATGAGAGGATTGGTACGTACGCACTGTCTGTAGCACTAGTACCGACTTGTATGCGTGAATGCATGTAAGTGCGGTGCTAGGGGGGACCGTACTACCGCAAAGGTAGGGTCGAGATGATAACAGCTCGGTAGAAACATGAACAATAGTAGATCAGCCGATCAGATAGAAACATGAATCTGAGAAAATAATAGCAGCTCGGCAGATCAGATATAGACATAAATTAGAGAGAATAATAGCAGCTCGGTAGATCAGATATAATCATGAAATAAAGAGAATAATAGTGGCTCGGCCTCCCTTTTCGATAAACCACGCAATTTGAAATAGAGAATCTCCGAGCTCAGAAATAAGCATGAACTAAGAAATAATATATGCCTTTGGAATTGTTCACCTTCGAGAAGCCGTGGTGGTCCTGTGAAAACCAAAGGAGATCCAAGCCGAGATAAAAAGTGGAGCCAATAAGATAAATAGAGGAAAACATAGCAGTTCGTCCAAAAAAGATCCAAGCCGAGATGAGAATAGAGATCGTAAGATGGCCTCGTTTAAAAATAGAGACAGCCGTAGCACCTCGGCCTTCCTTTTTTCGACCATCATTTTCCCTGAACCTTACATTACATGTAAAATAATAGTAATCAGTGATCGTCGTTAAATTTGACGATTCATGATAATATATGGTAATTAAATAACAACAATGAGGATTGTTGGTAGGCAAGAATAAAACACCGACTTAAGAGCAAGATGATTCGAGCAAGTCATACGCAACAGATATGAAGGCGGCAAATATTGAAATTTAAGATGTTGTTCACCCAAACAGCATTGTCCATAAAAAGATGCATGATTTCAGGTATATCACATTCAACAATAGACGACAGTTATAAACATTTCAACAGACCAGATGAGAGCATTTAATTCGTGAAAAACAACAACAGGAGAGGTAACAGAAATCAAATATTATCATACTATCACAACAGAAGAGGCAGAGATTCAAGGACATTTAACAGCAAAAAGATCAGATAAGCAATTTGTGCAACAGCACGACGGGTAGTAACATGTAGAATATCAAATAATAAGCACCGAGTAGAGAAACTATAAGGAAGCAAGTATTAAAAGCATATGTCAGAAGTAGTGCACCAGGTAAATAAATATCAAAAAGCATGTAGAGTAAACACATAGAAAAGCGAAGAGATTGGAGAATAATATGAGAACTATAATCTCTTCCCTGATTTAGTGAGGTGAGGGATGTCGGGTTGAAGTTTGTCGAACTGAAGGATGTCGGATTAGGAGTATGCAGTCCGTCCTTTTCGAATGGGCTTTGTCGAGCTTTGAGGTCCGACCTCCGTTTTCCTTAGTGTGATGTCGAGCGAGAGAAACTAGCAGAATAGTCGCCATACTCGGATTAAGAGATCGGCTCGAGTGTGAAACACTGTGCGAGTCTTCCGAAATTACCTTGAAAATCCGAGGAGAGAAGAGTGAACTCGGATTATGATTTGCGAAATCATGTAAATCCGAGGAGAGAAGAATACACTCGGATTATGATTTCCGAAATCATGTAAATCCGAGGAGAGAAGAGTACACTCGGATTATGATTTCCGAAATCATGTAAATCCGAGGAGAGAAGAGTGAACTCGGATTATGATTTGCGAAATCATGTAAATCCGAGGAGAGAAGAATACACTCGGATTATGATTTCCGAAATCATGTAAATCCGAGGAGAGAAGAGTGAACTCCGATTATGATTTGCGAAATCATGTAAATTCGAGGAGAGAAGAATACACTCGGATTATGATTTCCGAAATCATGTAAATCCGAGGAGAGAAGAGTAAACTCGGATTATGTGACAAAGTTTGATTGTCGTAAATAATATTTGATGACTTAACAGGCGAAGATATATTTTTGATCAATGCGAATCATGTATCAAAATAATGACGTGTAATAATAAAAATAATTTGCCAGACTTGATACAGAACACTACCCTGATATAGGAATGAGTATTGAGTTGTTGGGCCCCTGGTATGTTGATAGCCCAATCCTCTCCTCCTTATTTCTTTTTTTTTATTCTTTGATTTTTTTTTACCTGGGCTTATTGGCCCGTTAGGTCTTAGCCTTCATGCTCTTGATAATTGGTGCTGCTAGATGCTCCTTTCCTTTTTTTTTAATTTGGGCCTGCTGGCCCCTTTTTTTTTTTGGGCGAATTGGGCTAGTTGGCCTGCTTTTGCTTTGGAAACCCTAGGTTCCCTCTTGGTTCTGCAATCTGCATCGATAGGGGCTGCTATGTGCAGCGGCGGCGCCGAACTGTGCCGCACTCAAGCGGCGCCGGTGACATAGGTGCGAGGGTGAACGGGAGTCACCAGTGGCTCGCTAGATCGGAGGCCTCCGAGGATGCCGGCGGCAGTGGTCGAGTTCCTTCCTTTCTTCTCTCTTCGTCTTCCCTGTTTCCTTTTCCCGCATCAAGGCAGCGGAGCTCGGCGGCTATCTCGATCGCAGAGGGTGAAAGGGAAGCGACGCTGTGGTTGGTTTCTGGGCACCGATGGTTCGTGATTTGGTTGTGTCGCTCCTCGCGACGGCGGAGATGAGAGAGAGAACTCAAGGTGGTTGGTGACGGCGGCGGTTCCTTACGGAGTTGGCAGCGACAAACTCGAGTACTCGACAGTCGTGGAGCAGGAGCGAGTCGCTATTTCCTTTTCCTCTTCCTGGTTGCACGGGTCTCGATGGCGGAGACCGTTCATGACTCTGACCATGGTTGTTTGAGGATCAGAGAAGAAGAAGAAGGGACCTTGAAAAATGGTAGTCTCACATGAAACGAGATAGACACCCTTGGAACTGGCTTGTGGTTGATGTGCCAGTACCGTCATCGTTGTCGGTGTCGATGTTTAAGTTGAGCACCGGTGTCGGTCTCCAGCCTTGAGCAACACCGGTCGCAAAAGACAGCCACCGCACCGCCACTCATGGTTGTGAGGAGCAGCAGCAACGCATTGTTGCTTCCTTTTTTTTTTGGATGGGAATCGGAGTTTACCGTTCCCCACAGACGGCGCCAATGTGATGTCCCAAGGCTGGAGACATCACATGAGGTGTTTGGGGGGTTGTTGCAGCTGACGAGGGTGACCCCGGTCCTACGTATCCCATGAGAGGGGAATCAAGCCACACGTAGTTCTTAGGTTTAGAGAGACCTTACCTTAGCCCCTAGGGAGAGGGGGATATATATAGGAGAGCTGGTTGCCCTAATGGGCTTGCTTGAGGCCCAAGTAGGGCCAGCCTGTAATGAGCTATGAGTGGATGAGCTGTCCTTGTGGATAAGGAGGGAAGACGTCATCATGTCCTTGGTGTCGGACTTGGGAAGGTGTCGGACTTGGACGTCGGACCTGAGTAGGAGTGTGAGGTCGGCCCGTATCTGGTGTCTGGTCGGCCGTTGAGCCTTGAGCTCGGCCCATAGCACAGAGGGGTGAGAGCATGATATCGGCCCGTGTCCGATGTCTGTTTGGCCGTTGAGCCTTGAGCTCGGCCGAGCATACAGAGGGCCTGCTGAAGGGTCCTCAGGTCCTGAGTGGGGGCCACGTGGACCTCGGCTAGGCCGAGTCCACCACAATTAGGTGATTTAGCTTCATACACTTAGTCCACTAACCCTATGCAACTAATAAAAGTGTATTGACTTATTTTCTTTGTTTCTCTTCATTCTTACTTCAGATACTAAGCCAAACCTTCTCCTTTCTTCCTTCATTTTCGATTTCTCACAAGATAAAAATAAGATCATGAATCAATCCTTAACTTGTTGATGGAATCTTCCCTTTGATGATCTTTGGAGTCTTATGGTGAATATCAACATTTCGAATTTACTCCTTTCACTTTTGAAATTGTAAGTTTAAGCCCTTACAATTCTGAATTGGTGGTGACCACCTCCTTATGCATGCTATTTCCTCATGCTTCAATTTAGTTTAAACCTCCCAAATTCATGCTCTTTGTAGCTTTTCCTTTCAAATCGGTTTGGTGAGTTGTACTACTCATCCTTTCTAATTTTTTTTCCTCTTAATTCTAGTCAAGAACACTCCTAAATATCCATGATTAATTCTGGAAGAGTAATATGTCAAATTGGTCCCTGACTTTGTGGACACCGATCAATTTTGTCCATGATATTTTCGAAATTGCAAATTGGCCCCTGAGATAGAAAAACGTGAGTCATACTAGTCTCTGTAACACCCACTAATTTTAAATAAATAAAATAATGTTTTGGATAAAATAAGTATATTTATATTGTGACTTTTGGAGAAAAATAGGTTGTAATAAAGTTTTTATAAGATAAAATTATACTTGAATAAAAATGCTTATGGAAGATTGTGTTATTTATCGTTCGCTAACCGTTGGATCTTGCTCAAATTTGGTGACGAGCTTCTTGACACCCTTATCTTTGTATCCAATGGTGGGATATGTGTTTGAAGATAAAAACCCAGATTAATCGATTACCGAAGAAAGTAATTGATTACTTCATGAAAAATTTGCCCAAATTATTCCAAAGAAACCCCGATAACCGGTTACAAGTCTCTGTAATCGGTTACGTCTGTAGAAAAAATGCAGAAAACACTGCAAAACCAAGGGATAACTCTATTACCCCTTGGATAAGGCCACCTAACACCTAAGATAAGGTGACTAGGTCCTTAAACCACCATCAATATCTAGTTTTATCCATAGATATGATGAATCACCTCCCATATAATACAAGTGGTTATTTTAGCCTTTATGCATGACTTAATATTGACCATTCAATCTTATTCTTTGATGTTTGGCATAATCTTAGGCAACCAACATAAAAGTAACTCTGAAACCTTGTTGATCACATGGTGATTACTCACCAATTTCTAGAATTTTTTATGAGTTTCCTTGGCCTATAAATAGAGGAGATCCTCAAGTCATTGTCCTCACAATTCACTCTCAACTCTCTCATAAACACTCTCATTCACACGAGTCATCTTTTCTCTAAGTGATCTTGGGTTAATCTCTCTCAAAATTCTGCTCAAAAGTTGTTTGAAAGTCATTTTGGCAAATTCAGTCTTGAATTCAGTATTCTTGAGGTCCTCACTTTGCTTGATTCATGTGGTAAGCTCAATGTTCCATTTTATCTCATTTTTGTTTCTAATTAATGTCCTCATAACAAAGTTTTGATTCCAATTGATTTCACGAGTATTCGTTGAGAAACCATGCTGAATTCTTCCTGCAAAATTGTCCAAAAATCATTTCTGTTTTTCTTGATAGAATTGGTTATTTCAGCATGGCTACTTTGCAGGAATGCCATGATCCACTCAATTCGTTTTATGCCTTAAATTTTGGTTCTATTTAGAGATTTCATGGCATAGTACATGTTGCAATTGTTATTTTTCATTTTCATGGCAAGATCATGTTGAAATCTTGATTCAAAGTTTTGTCAAAAATCTGTCATGTTTTCATAAAAATTCAGCAAGTTCATGATAACTACTTTGTATGTTTATTGTGATCATCTCAGTCTATATTAGGTTCTAAATTTTGATCCTGATCATAGACCTCATGGTATAGTATATATCTTAATTGATTTCTGTCAATTTCATTGCAAAAACATGCCAAACTTTTATGGTGAAGTTATCGAAAAACCATTCTGAGTGTGTTGAACCTTGACTGTCCAAGTTATCCAATTTCACTTCTTTGAGTATTTCAATCTCTGTTTCATCAATTCCAGGTATGAGAGATTTCATTCATATCACTAGGATGGTAATTTATACCTGTAAGTTATAGTTCAAGAAACCATAAGCTTGAGGGAAACTGTAACATCCCAAATTTTAATTCCAAATATAATTAGAATAATAGCGAGATTAAAATAATAGTAATAATAATAACAAGGTTAAATGAGTGTTAAAAAGGGATCTTTTAGCGTTAGAACTGTATAATAATAGAAAATTAAGAATAAAGTACTTAAATGATTTAATATGATGTTTTTAAGATTTGAGTGTCGTAATAAAATTTTGATTTCATCATTATAATTGAAATATATTTTTTAGTCAAAATAAGAATAAATTTGTTATCATAAGCTTTACAAAAATAAAAGAGTACTTTTATTTAGTTTAATTAATATTTTGACAGGGAGCTCAAGTGACAGGCCTTAGAAGTATTTTCATAAATAGTTTATTTAGAAAGATATGTTTAATTTAATATTTTGAGCGTCCCTATAAATTTTCAGAGCGTTCGGAGACTATTATTTTTAGCTTCTGCACTGATTTTAATATATTGCCGGTATATGTTATATTTAATGATTTGTTATTTGAAAATTATAAATATTATATTTTATCAATATTAATATCAGGATTGAGAAACCATATTTATTTTTGAATTTCAATATTTTTTCTTACGCAATAGCTATCTGTAGGGACAAGTAACTTTATTATTTTTCAATCAATTTTGAGTAATTAAAAATACAATATTGTTATACTTAAATGTATTTTATTTTTAGGATCGTCAAACTTTTGGTTTTAATTCAAAATACTTACACATATTGACTCACATGAGAACAAAACATAATAAAAGAAATATATATGCAATTCCCTAAACTACCCAGACCCCAACCCCACCGTAGAATAAAAAAAAAAAAAAACAAGAAGAAGAGAGTGTGTGGCCACAAGGCCACCACATGAATCCAAATGAAATAAAAGGCCAAAATGAAAGAGTTCGTGACCACTGACCAGAAAGAGAGCGGCAACGTTTAGCAAGAAAAATAGAGAAGGAAAGCGAGTGGGCGACACAGAGAGAAGGAGACTTTGTCTCTTCCAAACTTCTCGATTCGATCATTCAAGATCCGACCGTTCAATCTCAAATCTGTCTTAGGTAAATAACCTTCTCAACTCCATCTACTCATCCATATAATTCATTTGGCGATCCGTCAATATTTTTATTATCTCAATATTTTCAATTAATTTTAACGTGTGTCCCTGTTTAGATCCATTGTTGTCCCTGACCCTCAAGTAAGGTGCGGACGCGAACGTGATATTGTTTATAGTGCTAGGATTCCAGGTAAGAGGGTTGTCTTACCTTAATTTAGGCTGTGATTTCTAGGTCGATTATGGTGATGGCTGAGAATAGAGAAGAATGATAGGATAATAAACAATAGGGTAGTGGATATTGACAATAATTTAGGAATGAAAATAGCGAAATGGAACCAAATGAATAATATAAGAATGTGTGTATTATAATTTTGTAATGTGTGGAATTAAAATATAAATGTTAATAATGGGTTAAGTAAGAAAATGAGGATAATGAAACCACTTACATGTTGTGAATGTATGTGTTGGATAATGAGGTTTGGGAAGTTGTGGTTAGTAAACTTATTAGGAAAATAAGGAAAAAGAAACTATCTGGATGTGTGTAAATATATGGGTAAATGATTTGTATGCCGAAATGTTGGAGGGATTAGGAATTTGTAATGACCTAAGATATATCTATATATAATAATGAGAAACATAAATTAAGGGGGTGTCTCGGGATGTATGCGTATGTGATGTACGAGTGAACTATAGATAATGGAAATAATGTTAATTAACTTAAAATGATAATAAGATGTGTAAACAAGAATTGGAATCAAGATAATAATAAAGAAGATAGAAAAGGAAATAGGAAGTTGTAACGTGAAAATGATTTAGGATGTGTGTCAATTGTGAATGTTTGGATTGTTTGTAAACCCTCAATGGGGTAAAATGAAAGCGATAATAAGTTTTTAATGAAAGGAAGGAGAGAGGAGAATAATTAAGAGAAATTAAAAGTAAAGGAAAGAGAATAAGAAGCAAAGTAAAAGAAGAAAAGACTTAATGAGAAAAGCAAGAAAAGATTAAATGAGAAAGAGGAAGAAAACCAAACTCGGATGGCCCATGTGCTCCGAGGATAAAGAAACACAACCCTGACGGCCCATGTGCTCGGGGAAAATAAAGTAATAAGACTGGAAATAAAAGAAAGAGTAAAATCGGCAGACGGCCCATGTGCTCTGTCGAAGCGCAACTCGGACGGCCCATGTGCTCCGAGGACCCGGACGGCCCATGTGCTCTGGGATTACTAGCGCAAACTCGGACGGCCCATGTGCTCCGAGGATAATTGAACTCAACCTGGACGGCCCATGTGCTCTAGGATTGAGAAAAGAAAAGAAAAGAAAGGAAAATAATTGTAAGATTGAAAGAAATGAGAAAAACATTACCTGGACGGCCCATGTGCTCCAGGGATAAGAAAGTAAATGAAAGAAGTGAGGAAAAAGGAATTGAGAATCAAGAATGATAAAAAGAGTTAAGAGTTAACTAATAAGGGAATGAAATTAAATGTATGAATGAACTGAGTGTATGAAGGTGTAGGATTTGTTATGAGCTAATAATAGGGTTAGGCTTAGTTTATTATCATGGCTTCTTAGAAATTATATCCTAAGTTCTGTGTAATGCTACCCTTCTTGCTATATTTTACAGGTACAGAAGGAGCATGCATAAGTCTTGGCCGAGCAGGAGCACACTCCACTCAGTGGAGTGTGGATGTTTAGGGGCAGGACCATAGTTGGGTCCTGGGTATATTTTGAGCATTTTGACGTATACAAAAATGGTATTTTGTGAAGTTAAAAATAACTCCAAGAACTCGCTTATATTTTGGAAATATTGTAATGAATGAACTAAATTATATTTTGGCCCTGCTGGCCTACTGTTGTTTACAGGAACGTTTTTAAGCAGGATAAACAGGAAATCATATTTTTGGAAAGTCTGATAAACAGAGGAAACTCTGTCGGATTTTCGTAAGAATTTTATAAGTAAATAAGTTCTTTAAAAGAAATTTTCAAGCCACAAAATTTTAATCGGGGTAATTAGAGTATTAATTAAGTTAGGGTGTTACAGAAACCATTGTGAAATCATGAATTGGTTAGATGACTTGGAGGTCCTCCTAACCAATGATTTATTTATGTATATGTTCTAAATGATGAAGGTGAGCTAATCTCAGTATGCAAGTGGATAATATAAGCTTAATTTAGAAATAAGTATAATAGATTCTTGAATTGTGAAAGGTCGTGCTTAAATGCTAAAGTTTTGTATTATTGCTCATATTCTTGCCTACATACTACTTGATTACATGTGTTAAATTCTATTTGTTAATTGTTAAGGAATAATTTGGGTTACAGGTAATGAATTGAAGTTGAAAATAGGTGATTTTGTCCTCAGGTCTGTTAATCGGTTAACGAAGTACAACCTTGCATAAACTAATTCTGAATGAATTAATAGCCAATTACCAAGGGTTGGTAATCGATAGTTCTAAGGAAAGGATTATTTATATGTTCTACTTCAAATTTTAAGTTTACATCATGGTAATTGATGTGTGTGATTGAAAGAATGATGATAATCACGTGCATCATACATGGAGATATGGTGATTGCGGTGAGAGAATGAGGTTAAGATACATGAGCAGTCTGGTGGGCCGTAAGTGGAAATGGAAGGTTGTTGGGAATTATTGTGGGTAAGATGGTCCTGTGATGGTATTGTGGGTAAGATGGTCCTGTGATGGGATGGTTCAGCTAACCTTGCCCGGGATAGACTTGCGGAACTGTAATGGTTCTATCTACAACTCACCCATTTGGGATCGCGAAGGGTGGTTCTCAGTATGGCCTAATCCAGGTTGGATTTGTGATGGGCGCAAGGCTCATTGGAGGCATACGCGAGTGAGCACTCACTCCTAATTGCTTTTCCTCAGATTGTTGATTTTATGGAAGTGTTGAATGTTAATGGTGGAAGCTTTACCGTGACTGAGCATGCATTGCATACATACATATATATATATATATATATATATATATATATATTCTCTAAAGCATGGGAACTCTTATTTGGCTACCGTACGCGTACCGGGTATGCCTCGGGTACTCCTGGGGGTACGTACCCAAACAAAAAAAATTGGGTACTTGAATGCGTACGTACCCACCATTTGGGTACGATTGTGGATACGACTGAATATAAATTTTTTCCAAACGATGTGTTTTGTTCACAGGGATAAGGGAAAACCATCTGTTTCAATTATCTTTTCATCCTCTTTCATTCAAATCTTAAAAAACACTCTCAAGTCTCAACTCTCCTTTTCCATCCCTCACCGTGATTTACCCCCTTCGCCATTCACTGTGCTTGACCCCTCTGTCCCTCGTAGTGCTTGCCCCTCGTGGTGTCTCTCACTATGCTTCCCATCGCCTTCATCAGTTCGGTGCCTCCTCTAAACTGTCTCCCCCCTTTTTTTTTTTCTTACTAGCTGTTATTTTTGTTTTTCATGTTCTATAAAAACTTCTTTGTTTTCTTTGTTTTTATCGTTATGATGGAATAATGAATAGTGAATACTATCTTGATTTAGAGCAATGGAAGTGATTTGGTGCTCATATTTTGTCTTATTTCTTTTGCACACCAAGTGCTTAAACTTGTTTAGGAATTCAAACTCTTTTTTTTTCTATTATGCACCGCCTTTTTTTTCCTATTCTGTTCTATTTTTGGATGTTTTTGATTTGCTATTAGTTTTTACAAAGTGCAAACATTATAGGTTGTGTGGTCATTATTGTAGGAAATTATTAATTCTTATGAATTTCAACTTGTTGATTGTATTTTTATTTTTGCAATTTTCTATTATATATATATATATATATATAAATTTTCATAAAATTTTAATGCATTTTTTAAAACTAAATTAACAAAAATTTTCTGTCTCTAATTTTCTCTCTTGCAGAAACCCTAAGGTTTCCGTAGCTACCATCAATGGCAAGGAAAAGGGGAGGCCACCAAAGCAATCACCAAGCATAGCAAGGAAGGATGATAACCCTAGGGAAATCAATGAATCTATTGTCATTGATTTCTCTAAATTGGATGATATTGACTTGGATAGCTTGCCGCCTACACAAGTTGATAAGGTTTTACAAACTTTGGAGGAGATTCGATCTAAGTTGGGAGAGAAGGGTGGTGCGCCATCAGGGTACCCTGATGCTGATGTTCTGGCCGATGGTGCGGCTGCTGGTGTGCGACTTGGTTCTGGAGTGAGCGCTGTTGGGATTTTGGCAAGTATACCAGATCGTACAAGTAATATAATGATAAACAGAGTATCGTTCCCACGAGGAATAAAGTTGACTCTAAAAATTCTCACCTAATTGCACTTACTAAGTGAAATCTAAACTCGGATTTAATTGATTTGAGAATTGTTGAATTAAACTAATTTAAAGACAAAATTGAGAATAAACTAGTAAGCAAGCCCGTGCATGAGGAAGGGTATTATTTAGTAATTGAGTAACATATTAAATATTTATATTATATAAAAATTAAGAAAGTTTTTATCAAATATTATTTGATAAAAAGCATGTTGTATATTTATTTATTAGTTGGGCTTTACCAAAAAAATTTCATATAGGAAAGCTATCAAAAAAACTTCATAGGCACATGTTGGGCTTTACCAAAAAAATTGTTTGCAATTACTATTACCTCTGCACAACTAAAAAAGAGGTAGACTTTGGTATGTCTTCATTCCCAATATATTTAACCATCCACATAAGTTTTGGACATTCCGTTTCTTCAGTTAAAGTTGTTCAGTTAACGTAGTATACTGAACTTAGTTTCTGTTTGTACAGTATATCCATATCAAGTTAACATTGAATATGAATAACTAATTGAATTGCCAGCAAAGTAATTTCATACCCTTTACATTCATAAATTCATAATAATTTCATAAGTTGATAGCAAAATTTCAAATTAGGACATAAAAATCATAGTATTATGGTAAGAAAAACATAATTGAAACAGTGTTTTTGATTAAGGTTAAATCTGCAATAGTGGTTGAAATGAATTAAGAAACCAAAAAATTTCAAACCAAACAATTCTTCTTGTCTCAAAATTATAGTTTTATTTCAGAGATGGCAGAGAGTGCTGAATTTTTTTGCTTGAACCTGCAAAGTGAATGATAATATTTGTTACATATATACCTTATTATATCTGAATTAAAATATACTATTCTATTGTATAACAATGGAAACTATTTGCTAAAAGCTTTGTATTATTTACCAAATCAAACACATTCATTATGCAATGAAAAATGCAGAATGATATCAGATATTGTAAACATATATATCTAACAGGAATGAATTTAGTTTCTTAACTTTTGGTTTTATGATTGAAGATTAAAATATATTCTTTTAGTTTCTTAACTTTTCGTTTTTTAGGTTTTTTTATTCAATATTTTTTTAATAGAAATCAGTTACTATAAAAAAAATCAGTTACTAAGAGAAGAAAAAAATCAATTACAAATTAGTTACTAAAAGTATGAAAATATGGTGTGATTCATTAATTAATAGAAGATAAATTTTTAATAGAAGAGAATTTAATGGGATCATTAAGAAAAACGAAATTAATGGCATTGAGAAGACCAAAATTAATGAGATTATTGAGAACACAAATAGGAGAGAAATATTTACAATATTTAATACCGAAATTAATGGGATTATTGAGAAGACAAATAGGAGAGCAATGTCTCTAACATTTAAGATCGAAATTAATGGCATTGAGAAGTCCGAAATTAATGGGATCATTGAGAAGATAAATAGGTGATAAATATTTACAACATTTAAGGAATATTTTCAAGTTTATTATTATTAATTAATGGTTTTTGTTATGCATTGATGCATAAGTTACGAAAATTTGTATTTCATTAAAAAGTTTCAATTTTAGGTATTATATTATTTTTTTGAATGTAATTATTTTATTCCAAATCTGAAGCAAATCTTTTTCAAACAAAAAAAACATAAAGAAATATATTAGGTAGTTATTGTGATTGAAGATTAAAATATATTTTTTTTAGTTTCTTAACCTTTGGTTTTTTAGGTTTTTTTTATTCAATATTTTTTTCATAGAAATAAGTTACTATAAACAAAAAAAATCAGTTACTAATAGAAGAAAAAAAATCAATTGCTAATTAGTTACTAAAAGTATGAAAATATGGTGTGATTCATTAATTAATAGAAGAGAACTTAATGGGATTGAGAAGAGTGAAATTAATGGCATTAAGAAGACCAAAATTAATGGGATTATTGGGAAGACAAATAGGAGAGAAATATTTACAAATATTTAATACCGAAATTAATGGGATTATTGAGAAGACAAATAGGAGAGCAATATCTCCAACATTTAAGATCGAAATTAATGAGATCATTGAGAAGACAAATAGGTGATAAATATTTACAACATTTAAGGAATATTTTCAAGTTGTTATTATTAATTAAAGGTTTTTGTTATGCATTGATGCATAAGTTACGAAAATTTGTATTTCATTAAAAAGTTTCAATTTTAGGTATTATATTATTCTTTTGAATATAATTATTTTATTCCAAATCTGATTCAAATCTTTTTCGAACAAAAAAACATGGAGAAATATATTAGGTAGTTATTATGATTGAAGATTAAAATATTTTTTTTTTTAGTTTCTTATCTTTTGGTTTTTTAGGTTTTTTTATTCAATATTTTTTTCATAGAAATCAGTTACTATAAAACAAAAAAAATCAGTTACTAATAGAAGAAAAAAAATCAATTATTAATTAGTTACTAAAAGTATGAAAATATGGTGTGATTCATTAATTAATAGAAGAGAACTTAATGAGATCATTGAGAAAAACGAAATTAATGGCATGGAGAAGACCAAAATTAATGGGATTATTGGGAATAAAATTAGGAGAGAAATATTTACAAATATTTAATACCGATATTAATGGGATTGTTGAGAAGACAAATATGAGAGCAATATCTCCAACATTTAAGATCGAAATTAATGAGATCATTGAGAAGATAAATAGGTGATAAATATTTACAACATTTAATGGCATTGAGAAGACCAAAATTAATGAGATTATTAGGAGCACAAATAGGAGAGAAATATTTACAATATTTAATACCGAAATTAATGGGATTATTGAGAAGACAAATAGGAGAGCAATATCTCTAACATTTAAGATCGAAATTAATGGCATTGAGAAGACCGAAATTAATGGGATCATTGAGAATATAAATAGGTGATAAATATTTACAACATTTAAGGAATATTTTCAAGTTGATTATTATTAATTAATGGTTTTTGTTATGCATTGATGCATAAGTTACGAAAATTTGTATTTCATTAAAAAGTTTCAATTTTAGGTATTATATTATTTTTTTGAATGTAATTATTTTATTCCAAATTCGAAGCAAATTTTTTTCAAACAAAAAAACATAGAGAAATATATTAGTAGTTATTATGATTGAAGATTAAAATATATTTTTTTTAGTTTCTTAACTTTTGGTTTTTTAGGTTTTTTTATTCAATATTTTTTTCATAGAAATAAGTTACTATAAACAAAAAAAATCAGTTACTAATAGAAGAAAAAAAAATTAATTGCTAATTAGTTACTAAAAGTATGAAAATATGGTGTGATTCATTAATTAATAAAAGAGAACTTAATGGGATCATTGAGAAGACCGAAATTAATTTCATTGAGAAGACCAAAATTAATGGGATTATTGGGAATAAAATTAGGAGAGAAATATTTACAAATATTTAATACCGAAATTAATGGGATTGTTGAGAAGACAAATAGGAGAGCAATATCTCCAACATTTAAGATCGAAATTAATTGGATCATTGAGAAGATAAATAGGTGATAAATATTTACAACATTTAAGGAATATTTTCAAGTTGATTATTATTAATTAATGGTTTTTGTTATGCATTGATGCATAAGTTATTTTTTTGAATGTAATTATTTTATTCCAAATCTGAAACAAATCTTTTTCAAAAAAAAAAAACATAGAGAAATATATTAGGTAGTTATTATGATTGAAGATTAAAATATATTTTTTTTAGTTTCTTAACTTTTGGTTTTTTAGGTTTTTTTTATTCAATATTTTTTTTTCATAGAAATAAGTTACTATAAACAAAAAAAATCAGTTACTAATAGAAAAAAAATCAATTGCTAATTAGTTACTAAAAGTATGAAAATATGGTGCGATTCATTAATTAATAGAAGAAAACTTAATGAGATCATTGAGAAGATCGAAATTAATGGCATTAAGAAGACCAAAATTAATGGGATTATTGGGAAGACAAATAAGAGAGAAATATTTACAAAATTGATCAACCTTCCACTAAAATATTTACTAAGAACTTTGGTGTCAAATTGATCAACCTTAATTGGATTATTGTGACAGGAAGTGCTTAATTGCTAAAAATTTTGAGTACTATTAATTACTAAACCTCAATTTTGATCTTTGAGTCCACTTTTTTCTTAAAATCAGACACAGACCCATCATTTCATTCAATTGAAATATTTGAACTTTGTTGTCAAATTGATATAACTTTTTTTCCCAAGTGCCCGCTGTAACAACCTATTTTATTTAATTTATTTTGAAAATATGGATTTAAAAATTTCTTTTTAATTAAAATACTTATTATAATTTTTTCCGGAAAATTGGACAAAGTTTCCTCTGTTTTATGGACATTCCCAAAAATTATCTTTGACCTGTAACCTGTTCAAATAGTTTAAATAACAACCAGACATCCAGGATAAATATACATATATAATTTAATTCTTCTCCCAAAATCTGGGGATAAAATACTAAGATGAAAATGCTTAGATTTTTGAGGAACTAAATAAAGACACCGGGCCACCAAACATACAATTGAGATTTAAAATACATTTATTAATAAATTCTTAAAAATACTTAATAAACATAGATGTGACCCGGTTAAATTTCAGCTAAAAGAAAATAACTCACACTTCCTGTAACACCCTAGTAATAATTACCCTTAAGTACCCATAATATAAAATAGTAGCTTGAAAATTTCTTTTTAAAACTATTTGATTTCAAAAATCTCTGTCAAACCGGACAGAGTTTCCTTTGTTTATTGAGTAAACCAAAGTTTAGATTTCCTGAAACCTGTGCAATATATATATATAGATATTTTCCTTTCATCCAGGGCCAACAGGGCCAAAACATCAATAGTGGAATAACCATCCACATCATCACATACTTACATCAGAGGTCGCAGCAAATAAACAAGTTGTGGAACTATGAAAGTTTCCCAAAATAATGTGACTCCCTTCCGGTTTATCCAAATGTAAACTAATATTTAAGCTATTATATTGGATAATATATGAACTTGTGAGTGTTAAAAAAATAGGGAAGATAAAATTTTCTTTTTAAAGGGGGTGCACAAATCGTCATTTTGGAATTCTTGGAGAATAAGTTCTAAACCTTTATGAAAACGTTTATATCGAGTTCGGCGATCTCTAAAACTTTTTCTCAAATAGGGTAACATTCGTTTTTTTTTGGAAACCTCGTTTTATCATACAAGTAATTGAAGTTACCCATGCATTATTTGATAAAAGTGATACCATTAAATAATATTTTTAGCCGAGCTCTTAAATAGATCGAATCAGAGTAAGCGGAAGTCATCAGACTATGCAGTCACTAGTAATATAAACATAGGTTTGATATATAGTAAAAGTCATAAATACATAGTCTCATCATCATGTCTCCAAGATCTCAAAATACAAGTCCATAATCTGATCTACATAATAATATGACCAAAACCCTAGAATATTCCAAAAGTATATCTACAATATGTGTACATAATCAAAATAGAAACTCCAAGGGTGGTCAGGTAGATCTGGCATCATCAGATGTAGTAGTAGTAGTAGCAGCAGTCTCCCAAAAGTAAAAGTAGTAAGGTAGTAGCATCATCAACAACACAGCAGCAGCAGCAACAAGTCTCCTCCACAGCCTCCACACATCGGATCCACAGATCCACATCATACACCATATGCATGTACCTAGGGATCATCGTCCCTCCAGTCACTCCCAGTAGAATGCACGACAGGCTCGCTCCCACTCTCGTCCTCCACCGGATCCTCCTCGATCTCGTCCGAGGGAGAGTGTACCCTACCACTGGGTACCGGGTCAGGGGATGGTGAAACCCTGACTGGGCTCCTCGGATCAGAAGGGGGAGTCTCCTCGCGGACGACTCTCGAAGTAAAAGGGTGAGAGCGGGTAGGTCGAAAACGAAAACTATGGTAAGAGCGAGCTGGTCGCGTGGGAGGTGGTCCATGGTAAGTGTAAAACGGGGGTACATGCATAGTGTATATGATGGGAATCCTAAATCTACGAGGACGGAATTGGATCAACGGGTTCGGGTGGTAGAAGGTAATCTCTACCTCACCCTCGAACACCGCGCAATGGTCCTCATAGATCCATGTGCCACTAGGAAGTGGCCGGATCTCGATGCAAGCAATGTAACGAGACATCACCTACAAGGGCATAGGGGTAAGCAATTCTATACACATAACCAATAGAGAATAAATTGTGCAATGTGAATATGTAAACATGCATCAAATAACAACAATTACATATAACACTTAGCAGTTAGTGAATGCACATAGGATGCTCACACTTGTTTCATTTATCATCATTAATTTAAATGAGTGGCATGATGCATGACTTTAGCTCTCAAGCCTATCTCCATCATACTATGTCACTCTCTGACGTCCATCCCTGACAACCCAGCACTCAACAGTGCGTTGTATTCCTAGGTATACAACAATTCGTACATTCACCTAGAATGTACACGACAAGCTTGGTATCCATGCCACCCGAGCATATCCCGTCATCCAAACGGACCGTCATCCAAACGGTATAACCATATCGGCATTCCCTCAGCCGACCACGTCAACGACGTGTCATCAAGCAAGCGTATTGGCACTCCCAGAGGCCCTCCACATGTTTACCAAAAACATGATATACGTCCTACCAACCAAACTCCAGAATGAATGCATTACCTTACTTAAAAGAGATCGATTGATGTTTTATCCTTTTATTAATACATTACGTGCCTCCCGAGCAACGTATCATTATTCAAATGAAAACATCATAACGTCAATCAATTTCCTCTAAGTCCAGGATCACTTGGTTTATTGTTCTCTAAGAGTTACAAAATGACTTAGAATTGAAAATGATATTTTTAAGTATCTGACTAAAAATACTCGAGTTTTTCCCAACATACTCGAGTAGTTTATCATTTTCCAGATTCTACTCGAGTTGTTCATAATTATACTCGAGTCGTTCATGTCTTTTCAAAGATTTAGGGTTTCAGGTCTTCATAAATATACTCGAGTGATTCATGAGATACTCGAGTATTCCATTACCCAGAATACTCGAGTAGTTCATACATTACTCGAGTGTTCAATCTGATTTCCAAGTTGGTGCGCCAATTTTCACTCTGGTGCACCACGAAATACTCGAGTTTTAAGACAAATACTCGAGTATCTGCAGACTGAACAGAGTGAAACTTGGTTTTTACATACCATTTCAATTTCTAAACATTTTTAACTCAAAACAATGATCACAATAGTTCATATATCATATATTGAACACGTTAACATACTCATTTCATATCAAATAACAAATTTGACAGAGATTCAATCCATTATGCATTAAATATACAATTTAGCAACTCAACACTTCAAATTGCAAAATAAGCACAATATTCATGAAACAAAGTTCATTTAAGCTTGCATGCATGATTTAGAACTTGCTCATCACAGTCATAGAGCATGGATTGGTCTCCAAACCAAAGTTCCTATTCAAACTAAGCCCTTAGAGCCTCTTGGTGGCTCTCTAACACAATTAATGAAATTTAAAATCTATCTAGTGAATATAATTATTTCCCCTTACCTCTCAGATGTTTTCCAAACAAGGATTGACAAGAAAATGGCTCCACAACTTCCAGACCAACTTCAAATGCCACATGCAGAGCATTTTGAGTACCACACCAAAATGGAATTGGTTTGTACATGAAACAGAAGATTAAATTGGGGAAATTAGATTTTCTGGACTCTATGCAACATAATATAACTAAAGGAATCGAATTTGAGACTTAAGAATTCGTGAGCTTACCAGAAATCAAGATCAAAGTAAGCTCCAGACACAAGCTTGGCCAAGAACAGCTTCACTTCCAATCTCCAATTCTCCCAACACACTCCCTCAATTCTCACGATTTTGGTGTTTATACAAAGCTCGAGATGTGAGCTTTGTATTCGTGTATAGATTATCACTCAATTCAACTCACAGAAGAAGAATCGAAGAGCACAAACTCAGAACCCTAACTTCTTCAACCAAGCAATTTTGATCCAAAATCTTCAACTAAGGGTTGTTGATGAGTTTAAATAGAAGCAGAGATAGCTCATGCACGTCGACACGCCACCCATGGCATTGGCAAGAAGGTGTTTTCGTAGCGAGAGAAGAGAATCGTTCGTGGTGACTCACCAAACGCACTCACTCGTGCAGTTTGACCCAGAATACTCGAGTTTTTCAGAAAATACTCGAGTATTTTTCCCAATTTTTGAAAAATAATTATTTTATTTACTTTCCCTCCAAAATCTTTCCTACAATTACCTCTAGGTCCCAACCCAGGGACTAATATGCAAAATACTCATCTTAGGCATTTATTATATTTATTAAATCAATTCACACACATATACCAACTATATAAACACATATTTTAATCAAGGATTAATATGGAAATAATTAATTATAATTAATTTATAATTAACATTTCATTAATCGGGGATTAAAATTTTGGGGTGTTACAAATAATGTACTTCCTTTCCAAAATAAGTAGTCCTGGATCACCCAAAAAAATACTTTGCATAACATATACAAAACATAGAGACACATATACTATCTCCAATATACACCAGGACTACACCAAAAATTCCCTAAACTCTCATAAGCTACTCTCCCTGTAAGGGAGAGTGCACCTGCTCGGCCGGGGGTTGTGCAAGCTCAATCTCAGTACCTGTAAAAATAGCAAGAGGGTGAGCATTACACATGAAGTAGGAAGCAGTTTCTAATTAGACATACTAACCCACCAAGTCATACACACTTAGACATTTAGCACATGTAAGTTCATACAATCATTCCATGTCATATTCATGCCATTTAAATATTAATTTTCTTTCTCTTTTTCCCATTATAATTCAATTATCCAATGATCTTTTCACCATTCAATTTCTCATTTCCATATATTAATACCACTATTAATTGGTTGCTCCTGCTAGGGCATTTGTACACCCATTAGGGACTTATACACCCATCAGGACTTTAATCACCCATTAGGCTTCACCCGTTAGGACAATACATGCAATCTTTATCATTGCTTAACACATTTCATAACATATTCACTTTCATATACTTTATTCCTTTTCACATTTTCCATACTCTTAATTATCGTTGAATTGATCACTTGGGCACATCGACGCCTAACGGGGCGTTTGGACCTAATGGGGCATTTGGCCTGACGGGGCATTTAGCCCTAATGAGGCATTTGATACACCTAGCAGGGGCGACCTAGTGTGCCAATGTCCCAATGATCAATTCAACCATCCATTCCTTTTTAATTCATTTAAATTATACTTTTCCATTTAGCATTGTATTCCACTCAATTCAACATATCAACCAAACATTACTAACATAATACAAACAATTAAATTAATCATATACATCAAGTAGCAAATATCCATATTCATTCATATATCACAATTAATCATCCATATGTCATATCTATCAATATTTATTCACATTCTTGCAATCTTATTGAACATTTTCACTTAGGGCTCATTCATGACAATATCATAATAATTTCAATATGTATTAATTCCTTGGGTTCCTATATAACTCTAAACACATAACCTTAGAAAATCACTATGCACTAGCTAGAAAACTAGTCCCTAAACCAAGGTAACACACACCCCCTTACCTCAATCAAGGAGAGAGTGGGAGAACCTCAAGCCCTAGCTTCTAGCACCCAAAACAAAGAGCTCCAAAGGCAATCGAAGGAGGAGAGTGATGTTGATCTTCCCTAAGCCATAGAAATGAGAACGATGAAGAGATTGTGGCACAATCAAGGGGAAATTCGAGTTTCACCAAGAGGTGGGAAGAGAGAGAGAGAATCTAAATTAGAGAGGGAGAAATGAAATCAAGACATGAATACTTACTTGGAGTGACAAAGAGGGACTTGAGGATGGATTTTGGAGTGATTCCCTTGAGGTTTGATGGATTTGGAGTGAGAGATTTTGTGCCCTAGAGAGAGAAGGTTCAAATTTTGGCAAGAATGAACGTGTGAATCGCTTTTATTTTTTCTCACAGAACAGCCTTTAATCGATTAGGCATTTTCCCATCAGCGGACCTTAATCGATTAAGTTGCAGCTTAATCGATTAAGCTGCTCAGTTTTGCAGCATCCATACTTTGGAAGGCCATAACTTCTTCGTTACCCGTTGGATCTTCCTCAAATTTTAACACAAGCTTCCTCACCTATCCTACTTCACATCCAACGGTGGAATTTGTATTCTAAGCTACCAATCTTGTTTTTCTTATTCCCCAAAGTCCTATGTTTTAAACTTGAATTTGCATGTCTAATTGGCCAATTTTCTAACTTAACTCATAATTACTTCTATCCTAAGACTACCAAAACATGATTTACACTAAGAATTAAATTTGGGATGTTACACTTCCCGTGGGGAAGTGTGCTCCTGCTCGGCCCGAATATCAACTATGCTCCTGTCCTATACCTGTTGTGGATGTAAGGGTGAGAATTGCACTAACTGATAAAGCATAGAACATAACCCAAGTCAAGCACATTTAGCAAATAATCAAATATTACGAATATAAACACACCCAATCACCTATTCACTATAGACACAACCATCTCCAATTCTTTGTACCTTTCCTTTATCTACTTTCCTATCCTCTTTCCTTTTCTCTCCTTTCCTATTCTACCTATTCTATTCATTTTCCTCGCACTTTCTTTACTCCCTTGTCTTTCTCTTATTTCTTTACATTTCTCTTGATCTTTTGTTATTTTCCTTTATCTTTTATTACTTTCTTTTATCTTTTATTACTTTCCTTTATCTTTTATTTCTTTCCTTTATCTTTTATGGTGACGTGGGGCTCCCGCCACTGCGTTCCCCGTCTTTCAGAGGATACGACTTACCGATGCGTGCGGATCCCCAAAGGCCGCACGTCTTACTCAACCCATGCGTGCGGGTTCCAACTACCACACGTCTTCTAGGGTCCAGTACCCACTGACACCGTTTTCTATCATAGGCCACAGGGTCACCACAACCCACCTGTGCCGTTTACCTTTTATTTTTTATTAGGCCACAGGGTCACCACGACCAACCTGTGCCAGTCGCCACCACTGGTCGCAGAGTCACCACAACCCATCTACGCCAGGACACAGGGTCCCCCAACCCACCTGTGACGGTGTGCTCTACTTGGCCGCAGGGTCACCACAACCACCTGCGCCAACCACAGGGTCACCACAACCAACCTGTGACAGTGTCTTTTAATTGGCCGCAGGGTCACCACAACCACCTGCGCCAGCCACAGGGTCACCACAACCAATCTGTGTTGAGCCACAGGGTCTTATGACCTACCTGCGCTCGAATTCTCTTTTATTAAACCACAGGGTCTTATGACCAACCTGTGGCATTTCCTGTCTTTCCTTCTTTACCCTTTTTAATTCAATTACATTTTAATGATTCATTTTATTCTAATTCTCTCACCTTACTCTCTTTAATTTATTTCTTTTCTTTCCTTCTAAATCACTTTATTTCTAAAAATAGAACTCTCGCTAAATTTCCTCAATTCTCACTCCTTTGCTAATATTAATACTAACTCTAAACCAAACTCACATCCCCATCAATTCATACACCAACATTCACATATCAACATTTAAAAACATAATTATTAACATTTAATTAACAATTAGCATTTAACATTTTTCAGCTAGCAATTAACTCATATAAGCATGCCAAATCATGAAAATAAATTCTAAGTTCCCTATTCAAACATAATCAGATAATCTCAGGCATGACTACACAGTACCAGTTACACAACCACCGTGCGGCAATAAACCCCTTACCTTGGGGTTCTACCAGAACCTGTTTCGAGGCACAACGAGGAGATCCTGTTACTACTCACAGCATTCCGCGGTTCGTTGCTCGCATTTTAGCTGGTCCTAAAGTCCTTCATCGTCTGACTATATTTATTAAATAAAATATAAATCAATTTATTGCGCCAAAGCGACTCAATTTAAAATCTCGGTATATACTTATCATATATCAAAGTAGAGTATTTTCGTAAATTTTTCCAAATCAATAAATCATTTAACTATAATTTACAAACCAAAATAACATAGGATTTCAAATTAAGATCATTGTCTTTTTCATAAAATAGTATAGCTTTTTATTGAAAATACGCTAACTTTCAAAACTAATATAATTACCAAAAATGCATTAAAGTTTAATTAGTTTTAGTTTTGAAACCACAAAATCAAAGATTGTTATTTGACACTATTAATTCCGAACTAAAATGTAACACCCCTAATTTTTGTCTCCCGAATAATAGGAAATTAATAATAAAAAGTTTTATTATTAATTTATAGAATTTTTCCAAGCTTATATTTTGTATTTAATTAGACTTAAATATAAAAATAAGTTGAAATATTTTTATATGGCCAATAAATGCAAAATATAAGAATATTGCATTTTAGTCCCTGATTGAGGGCTTGAAAGTAATATTGAAAAGATTCTTGGAGGGAAAGATTTAAAAATAATAATTTTTAAATTTTGAACTGATCTAACCGGTTAGTAATGCCCTGTAACCGGTTAGACGATGAACACAGAAACCGGTTTAGTGGATTTTGATGAGTAATCACTGGGTTAATTCGTTTAATCGCCACGAATCCCACTAATTGCATGTTAGGAGACGCGTGTCTTCCTGCATGGCAACAAATTTTGGCTATAAATGGACGAATTTCTGAGGAAGCAAGGGTTGTTGGTCTTATTTTGGGTTGAAGGGGGGTGATTAGGGTTCCAACTTCGTCTAAGGCGATTCTCATTCTTCTTTGAGTGTTGGAAAGGGAAAGATACACCTTTGGAAAGCTTACATCCTGAGCTTTCCATTGATATAGAGATTGTGAGTTAAGAGTGTGTGTGTGAGGAGAAATCAACCATCAAAGTTCAGTGTTGAAAACTGAACTCTGTTACTCTTTGGTTCGGGAAGCTGTTTTGAGACTCTGATTTTGATCCACACAGGTAACCTCTAGGTCCCAAATCTCTTTCATTCATTAGTGCATGTTGCCTAGACCAATGTATAATCGTTTTCCCCAATTTTCTTGGCCAATTTCCATGTCAAACCTTCTGATCCTTGGACCCTGTTGATAAAAAAATCGTGGCTGGAAGCAGAACTGTGGATTTGTGGAAATCAGTGGTTTGATCTTCAAGCTCAGTGGAAATACTCATCAAAATCAACTTAGAGGTAAGGGAGAAGTCTATACTATACTAGATTTAGACTAAAAATCAAATGAATTAGGATTTGAGTTCATGAAACTCAAAAGGGCATTATGTGTTGTTAAGCACAAAGGCTTGGAGGCCAATTTCTTGCTCACTGTGGTTTTGAGCAATTTTCAATTGATGCATGCAAGTTAAATGAAGACTGATTTCTGTGTTTAAGTGTTTGATTTCCGTTTTGTTGTGCTAAATTGGGTTTATGTGAATTTTCATGCAAATTGATTCAATAAACTTGATGCATGCAATGTGAATGTGTTTCTGGGTGTAAACATGTTTACTTTAAGGCATATGAACTTGGTGTATACTGGAATTTGGTTAGATTTGAGAAAGGAAGAAAATGAGTTGTTAAAACTCTTGTTTTTATGGTCAGACTGCATAATCTAACCGGTTACACGATTTTCGTAACCGGTTAGACACTGTAAAATTTTCAAAGAAAAAATTGTTGCAAACCAGTTCTGAAACCTTAAAGGATTTTTACTCAAGTTTAAGCCTTAAATTCAGTATACATGGTCTGAAACATGAGTTGTTATCATGCAAAAAAATTCAGATTGGAAAGATTGCCATTTATGCCTTAAATTGATGGAATAATTTCAAGTGAAATTATGTTCATTGGAAAAGAATATGTGATTTGGACTTTTGAATGACGAAACAATGGTTTTTGAGGTATAAAAATAAAGTTAAAAGTGTTTTGGATTGGGTAGAGAATTCAAGAAAAAGGGTTTTTCTGAATTGCAATGGTAAACAGTTCAGGTCTGTAATTCTAACCGGTTAGCCTAAAACTGTAACCGGTTAGTACCTGAATCTGAAAAATAAAAAGTTAAGTTTTAAATACCATTGAAGTTATATTACTCAATCTGGGTTTTAAAAAGGCATATTTTGTGAAAATTCAAAGGGGAATTTTATGCCAAATATTATACCTCAATTAAATCATTCAAAAGTAGAAATTTGAAATGTTTCTAAATCATATTAATTAATATAAAGATAAAACCAACCCTGATGTTTGTGCATACATATAGACTGGAAGTCTGGTTGGTAGGAACGTTTATCATATTCTGGGAATATGAGGAGGGTACTCCGGGAGTACCAAAGTATAACCTACTTGATGACACATTATAGATATGTGGCCAGTGTCCGGGACATGGTTTTTATGCGTTCTGGGAACGTGGCGTTCTGGGAACGTGGTGCACACTCCGGGAGTGATGCTTTTTATCCAAGTATGGTTCGGCATTATGTTCTGGGAACTAATGTCGGTGTTCTGGGAACACAATGGTGTATTGGATGGATGTCCAAGATGGACTTTTAGAGGCCTCAGTTGTGGATAGAAAATCATACATCATGCCACTTGCATTATAAGAGTTATAATGTTGAAAAATTGGTGTGCTCATATGTATTTGCATTATGATCTGTCCATGATATATTTGTGACTGTAACTTTAGTCTTTATCCATTATGTATATGTGTATACTTACTCCCTGTGCCCTGTTTAAGTGATGGCCAGGTACCTAGTCTGCATCGAGATACGCCCTATCCCTAGCGGTATATGGACGTATGAGGAGCACCGTGCCACCTTTGAGGGGGAGGTGGAGATCACTCTCTACCACCCTAACCCTTTGGTGCGTCTGCGACCTCGTCGATTTAAGATCCCATTAGTCTATACTATGCATGTTCCACCTTTTTACACTTATAGAGGACCACCCCCGGCTCGACCTCTGCGTCGTTTTCATAGTTTTAGATTTAGAGCTGCCACTCGTTCCCATCCTTCATCCCATAGAGTTGTCACTGAGGAGACTCCTTCTCCTGGTCCGATTGAGTATGATAGGACTGCTTCTGCGGATCCTAGACCCAGTAGTGGGGTCTCTACACCGTCGGGCGAGGTCGAGGAGGACCCTGTGGAGGATGAGAGCGAGGAGGAGGTGCATGTTGAGCCGACCGTTTCTGCTAGAGGTGGACCCGCTGGTTCATAGGAGCCTGCATAGCATAGGGGTTTTGGATCCTAGATCCTAGGGATAGAGCTGTGGAGGATCTGAGGAGCTGCTGAGGACATGGAGGACTTGCTCTGGGACTTCTGCTTTTGGACTTTAGTTATATATTGTATATATTTGAGAGGTCTTAGAGTGAGCCTTTATTTTGGTACAGTTGGTCTGTATATGTTTTATCAAAACTTGCTATCTCGACTTTTATCACTTGCTACTGTTAGTACTGATGGGGTTATATGTCATGACTTTTATCACATATATATATGCTTTATTTTCCTCAGCAGTGCCCCATGAGTATTGTTTTTACTTCCGCGAACTCTGATTTTAATTGACGAAGGAATTCGGCGATAAATTTATATTTTATATATTCAAATTTCATTCGAGAGGCAAATAATGCATTCAACTGATAAGTGTTGGTAACATTCTTTCTGATCACGAAAACGCGCTCTCGAAAGTCTTTTCAAAGCTAAGTTATTACTATGCCGAATTCAGGTAACGGGTTATGTTGAAACGAGGTTTTCAATTAAGCAAGTACTAGTATTAAAAAAAAAAATTTCTAGCCATAATTTTGATAGCAAGTAGTAATCTATTTGGAAATATTAATTATTTTCAAGTTAAAAAGAGAGCGTCACAACCTGCGGTGGTATCAAAGCATTGGTCCTGTTCCTCGTGGCCCCGAAGATGCAGCTAAGTGTGGTATTCAATGTTGATTGAATATGTTTGAGTAAGTTAGTAGTAGCATTTATGTTCCAAAGACCTTTTTAGTAACCCAAAGCCCATAGTGCAGGTCTTTCTATGGCAACCCGGAATAGAAACGTTACTAATGAGATGTTAGAACGAATCACAACTGTGCTGGAGGGTATGCAGCATCAGCAGAGACAGCAATCGTCCCAAGGGAGAACGGGTAATCCATCTGCTGGCAACATGGCGAATCATGACGCTAAAACTCTGTCGGAGTTCAGGAAGTGCAATCCACCACGATTTGAGGGAGGATATAGACCTGATGAGGCAAACAAGTGGTTGTACGAGATCAATAAGATCTTCCGAACTCTGGAGTGTTCTGACGAACAGAAGGTGACCTATGCAGTCTACATGCTTCATGGGGAAGCTGAAAACTGGTGGGATCACACGGTCCAGTTGCTGAATTTTGAAAGAAGGGCAATCAACTGGGGAGTATTTATGGAGAAGTTTCTCAATAAATATTTTCCAGAAGATTTGCGGAGGAAAAAGGAAGTGGAATTCATGCATTTGAAGCAGGGGGATATGAGTGTAGGGGAGTATGCTGCCAAATTCGAGGAGTTGATGAAGTACTCTCCCTATTACTTAAATAACCCTGATGAAAGAAGTAAGTGTGTGAAGTTTGAAGGTGGGCTAAGGCCGGAGCTGAAGTCTATCTTCAGTTATCAAAGGATTCAGAGTTTCCCTGCACTGGTAGACATGTGCAGAATGTACGAAGATGACAAGAAGGCGGAGCTGACAGGAAGTCAAGTGAAAGGTGTTGGACAGAATTATGGACCCCAGAGGAAGAAGAAGTTTGACCATCGGAATAACGGTCCATATTCTAAGAACAAAGGGAAAGGCAAGGCAGTGATGGATAACCGGAACAAGCCTCGCGATAATGCTCCTTATTGCGAGAAGTGCAAGCGTTACCATCATGGTCAGTTTTGCTGGTCCACAGGAGGATGTTTCAAGTGTGGGAAGCAAGGTCACTTTGCCCGAGAATGCAAGGAGTCTGCAAAGGGAGATGCAAAGGGATCTGCTGGAAAGCCTGTGGTACAAGGACGAGTATTTACCCTGAGTGGTAGTGAAGCAACCCAAACCCCAAATATCGTGCAAGGTAATTTCCTGCTCAATAATCAACCTTGCAAAATCATGTTTGATTCTGGAGCGACACATTCTTTTGTTTCCCCTGAATGTGTGAGTAGGTTGAATCTTAGTGTTTCTAATTCACCCTGCTATCTTAGCATAGATACCCCTATGGGAATACCGATTTTCACCGCTAAATTTTGTTTAGGGTGTAAGGTAGAAGTTATGGGTCGTTTATCCCAGGTAGATTTGGTTTGTCTTCCTAACTTACAATTGGATGTGATCTTAGGAATGGATTGGTTGATAAAGAACCAAGTGATCATTAATTGTGAAGAAAAGACAATTCAATATAGGACCCTTGAACCGGAGGGCTATATGTGTTTATTATCGGCTTCTGGAGAAGAAGAGTCGATGCCGATCGAAGAAATTCCAGTGGTGAGGGAATTTCCGGAAGTATTTCCTGAGGAGATACCAGGATTACCTCCAAAGCGAGAGATAGAGTTTGGGATCGATTTAGTCCCTGGAGCTAGTCCCATCTCTATTGCTCCTTATAGGATGGCACCACCAGAAGTGGCAGAGATGAAGAAGCAAATTGAGGAGTTGTTGCAGAAACAGATGATCAGGCCAAGTGTTTCGCCTTGGGGAGCTCCATTATTGTTGGTAAAGAAGAAAGATGGAAGTATGAGGATGTGTGTGGACTACAGACAGCTGAATAAGGTCACTATTAAGAATAAGTATCCGTTGCCAAGGATTGATGACCTTATGGATCAAGTGAGGGGAGCTGCAGTATTCTCCAAGATTGATCTGAGATCGGGATATCATCAGATCAGGATAAAGGAAGAGGATATACCCAAGACTGCATTTCAATCGCGATACGGTCATTATGAGTATGTTGTGATGCCGTTCGGATTGACTAATGCACCTGCTATTTTCATGGACAATATGAACCGAATCTTTAGACCATATTTGGACTTGTTTGTGGTGGTATTCATTGACGATATTTTGGTCTATTCTAAGAATCCGGAAGAGCATGAAGAGCATCTCAGGATTGTGTTGAAGGTCCTGAAGGAGAAGCAACTTTATGCCAAACTTACGAAGTGTGAGTTTTGGCTGAATGAAGTGAAGTTTCTGGGTCATGTAATCTCTAAAGAGGGAATTGCGGTGGATCCAGCGAAAGTAAGTTCAGTACTAAGTTGGGAACAGCCTAAGACGGTGACGGAAGTGAGAAGCTTCTTAGGGCTGGCTGGATACTATCGTCGATTCATAGAAGGATTTTCTAAGATTGCATTGCCTTTGACTAAGTTGACTCGGAAGGATCAATCGTTTGTGTGGGACGATCGGTGCGAAGCTAGTTTTCGTGAGTTGAATGAAAGGTTAACATCGTCTTCTGTGTTAATCTTACCCGATCCTCACAGAAGTTTTGAAGTTTACTGCGATGCATCTAAGCAAGGACTGGGTTGTGTATTGATGCAAGAAGAAAGAGTAGTGGCGTATGCATCAAGGCAATTGAAGAATCATGAAGTGAATTACCCGACACACGATTTGGAATTGACTGCGATCGTGTTTGCCTTAAAGATATGGAGACATCATCTCTATGGCTCTGCATTCCAAGTATTTAGTGACCATAAGAGTTTGAAATATCTGTTCGACCAGAAAGAGTTGAACATGAGGCAAAGAAGATGGAGGGAGTTCTTGAAGGATTACGACTTTAAACTCCATTATCATCCGGGTAAAGCGAATGTGGTTGCAGACGCGTTGAGTCGGAAAGCAATCCACGTTAGTGCGATGATGGTTAAGGAAGCAGCATTGATTGAAGAATTCAGAGACTTGAGCTTGTTGATGCAAGTGGAGCCATCAAGTATCAAGTTGGGGACGTTGCAGATCACAAACGAGTTCTTGGAAAGAATTCGGGAGTTGCAGCGAGCAGATGAAGAGTTCATGGAAAAGATGAGACTAGGTTCGGAAGGAAAGGAACCTGAATTCAAGTATGGGCAGGATGGAATCCTTCGTTTCAGGACAAGGATTTGTGTACCAAGAGATCAAGAAGTTAGAAGACTAATTCTTGATGAGGCCCATAAGAGTCGGATGAGTATGCATCCTGGATCAACCAAAATGTATCAGGACTTGAAGAAGATATTTTGGTGGTCGGGATTGAAAAGGGATGTGGCAGAATATGTGGCGGCGTGCTTAATTTGTCAGAAAGCGAAGGTAGAACATCAGAAACCGGGAGGACAGTTGCAACCTCTGAGGATTCCCCAATGGAAGTGGGATAGCATCTCAATGGATTTTGTGTCTGGTTTGCCGAGGACCGCAGCAAATCATGATGCAATCTGGGTGATTGTGGATAGGTTAACAAAGTCGGCGCATTTTATTCCGATAAATATGCGCTATCCTTTGAACAAGCTTACCCAGATCTATATTAAGGAGGTAGTTCGTCTTCACGGAGTGCCTTCGAGCATTGTGTCAGACCGAGATCCGAGATTTTCGTCGCAATTTTGGAGAAGTTTGCATGATGCTATGGGAACAAGATTGAAATTGAGTTCTGCGTATCATCCACAAACGGATGGCCAGACGGAGAGGACAATTCAATCTTTGGAAGATGTGTTGCGAGCGTGTGCACTTGAAGAACAAGGAAGCTGGGATCAAGTGTTACCTCTTGCAGAGTTCACATACAACAATAGCTACCATGCGAGTATTGGAATGGCACCGTTTGAGGCGTTGTATGGAAGGAAGTGTCAAACCCCGCTATGTTGGTTCCAAGTGGGGGAGAACTTGATGGTTGGACCAGAAATGATTCAGCAGACAACTGAGAAGATCAAGATGGTTCAGGCTAAGATGAAGGCGGCTCAGAGTCGGCAGAAGAGCTATGCGGATAGGAGGAGGAAACCATTAGAATTTTCTGAGGGCGATCATGTGTTCCTTCGGGTAGTTCCGATGAAAGGAATTAGTAGAGCCTTGAGAACCCGAAAGCTTTCGCCTAAGTGTATAGGTCCATATCAGATTCTTAAGAGAGTTGGTCCTGTTGCTTATCAACTGGCTTTACCCCCCTCTTTATCCAATTTGCATAACGTCTTTCACGTTTCGCAATTGAAAAAGTATGTTCATGATCCATCTGTTGTTCTGAAACTTCAACCTGATGACCTAACTCTGAGAGAAAATCTGACCTTTGAGACCAGACCGGTTCAGATAGAAGATCGTGAAGTCAAGCGGCTCAGAGGAAAGGAAATACCTTTGGTCAAGGTGATCTGGGAGAATGCTGACGTATCTGAAGCTACATGGGAATTAGAGGAGAGGATGCGTCAAGAGTATCCGAAGTTATTTATGTAATCTAGAATTTCGGGGACGAAATTCCTTTTAAGTGGGGGAGTAGTGTAACACCCCTAATTTTCGTCTCCCGAATAATAGGAAATTAATAATACGAAGTTTTATTATTAATTTATAGAATTTTTCCAAGCTTATATTTTGTATTTAATTAGCCTTAAATATAAAAATAAGTTGAAATATTTTTATATGGCCAATAAATGCAAAATATAAGAATATTGCATTTTAGTCCCTGATTGAGGGCTTGAAAGTAATATTGAAAAGATTCTTGGAGGGAAAGATTTAAAAATAATAATTTTTAAATTTTGAACTGATCTAACCGGTTAGTAATGCCCTGTAACCGGTTCGACGATGAACACATAAACTGGTTTAGTGGATTTTGATGAGTAATCACTGGGTTAATTCGTTTAATCGCCACGAATCCCACTAATTGCATGTTAGGAGACGCGTGTCTTCCTGCATGGCAACAAATTTTGGCTATAAATGGACGAATTTCTGAGGAAGCAAGGGTTGTTGGTCTTATTTTGGGTTGAAGGGGGGTGATTAGGGTTCCAACTTCGTCTGAGGCGATTCTCATTCTTCTTTGAGTGTTGGAAAGGGAAAGATACACCTTTGGAAAGCTTACATCCTGAGCTTTCCATTGATATAGAGATTGTGAGTTAAGAGTGTGTGTGTGAGGAGAAATCAACCATCAAAGTTCAGTGTTGAAAACTGAACTCTGTTACTCTTTGGTTCGGGAAGCTGTTTTGAGACTCTGATATTGATCCACACAGGTAACCTCTAGGTCCCAAATCTCTTTCATTCATTAGTGCATGTTGCCTAGACCAATGTATAATCGTTTTCCCCAATTTTCTTGGCCAATTTCCATGTCAAACCTTCTGATCCTTGGACCCTGTTGATAAAAAAATCGTGGCTGGAAGCAGAACTGTGGATTTGTGGAAATCAGTGGTTTGATCTTCAAGCTCAGTGGAAATACTCATCAAAATCAACTTAGAGGTAAGGGAGAAGTCTATACTATACTAGATTTAGACTAAAAATCAAATGAATTAGGATTTGAGTTCATGAAACTCAAAAGGGCATTATGTGTTGTTAAGCACAAAGGCTTGGAGGCCAATTTCTTGCTCACTATGGTTTTGAGCAATTTTCAATTGATGCATGCAAGTTAAATGAAGACTGATTTCTGTGTTTAAGTGTTTGATTTCAGTTTTGTTGTGCTAAATTGGGTTTATGTGAATTTTCATGCAAATTGATTCAATAAACTTGATGCATGCAATGTGAATGTGTTTCTGGGTGTAAACATGTTTACTTTAAGGCATATGAACTTGGTGTATACTGGAATTTGGTTAGATTTGAGAAAGGAAGAAAATGAGTTGTTAAAACTCTTGTTTTTATGGTCAGACTGCATAATCTAACCTGTTACACGATTTTCGTAACCGGTTAGACACTGTAAAATTTTCAAAGAAAAATTTGTTGCAAACCAGTTCTGAAACCTTAAAGGATTTTTACTCAAGTTTAAGCCTTAAATTCAGTATACGTGGTCTGAAACATGAGTTGTTATCATGCAAAAAAATTCAGATTGGAAAGATTGCCATTTATGCCTTAAATTGATGGAATAATTTCAAGTGAAATTATGTTCATTGGAAAAGAATATGTGATTTGGACTTTTGAATGATGAAACAATGGTTTTTGAGGTATAAAAATAAAGTTAAAAGTGTTTTGGATTGGGTAGAGAATTCAAGAAAAAGGGTTTTTCTGAATTGCAATGCTAAACAGTTCAGGTCTGTAATTCTAACCGGTTAGCCTGAAACTGTAACCGGTTAGTACCTGAATCTGAAAAATAAAAAGTTAAGTTTTAAATACCATTGAAGTTATATTACTCAATCAGGGTTTTAAAAAGGCATATTTTGAGAAAATTCAAAGGGGAATTTTATGCCAAATATTATACCTCAATTAAATCATTCAAAAGTAGAAATTTGAAATGTTTCTAAATCACATTAATTAATATAAAGATAAAACCAACCCTGATGTTTGTGCATACATATAGACTGGAAGTCTGGTTGGTAGGAACGTTTATCATATTCTGGGAATATGAGGAGGGTACTCTGGGAGTACCAAAGTATAACCTACTTGATGACACATTATAGATATGTGGCCAGTGTCCGGGACCTGGTTTTTATGCGTTCTGGGAACGTGGCGTTCTGGGAACGTGGTGCACACTCCGGGAGTGATGCTTTTTATCCAAGTATGGTTCGGCATTATGTTCTGGGAACTAATGTCAGTGTTCTGGGAACACAATGGTGTATTGGATGGACGTCCAAGATGGACTTTTAGAGGCCTCAGTTGTGGATAGAAAATCATACATCATGCCACTTGCATTATAAGAGTTATAATGTTGAAAAATTGGTGTGCTCATATGTATTTGCATTATGATCTGTCCATGATATATTTGTGACTGTAACTTTAGTCTTTATCCATTATGTATATGTGTATACTTACTCCCTGTGCCCTGTTTAGGTGATGGCCAGGTACTTAGCCTGCATCGAGATACGCCCTATCCCTAGCGGTATATGGACGTATGAGGAGCACCGTGCCACCTTTGAGGGGGAGGTGGAGATCACTCTCTACCACCCTAACCCTTTGGATTTAGGATCCCATTAGTCTATACTATGCATGTTCCACCTTTTTACACTTATAGAGGACCACCCCCGGCTCGACCTATGCGTCGTTTTCATAGTTTTAGATTTAGAGCTGCCACTCGTTCCCATCCTTCATCCCATAGAGTTGTCACTGAGGAGACTCCTTCTCCTGGTCCGACTGAGTATGATAGGACTGCTTCTGCGGATCCTAGACCCAGTGGTGGGGTCTCTACACCGTCGGGCGAGGTCGAGGAGGACCCTGTGGAGGATGAGAGCGAGGAGGAGGTGCATGTTGAGCCGACCGTTTCTGCTAGAGGTGGACCCGCTGGTTCATAGGAGCCTGCATAGCATAGGGGTTTTGGATCCTAGATCCTAGGGATAGAGCTGTGGAGGATCTGAGGAGCTGCTGAGGACATGGAGGACTTGCTCTGGGACTTCTGCTTTTGGACTTTAGTTATATATTGTATATATTTGAGAGGTCTTAGAGTGAGCCTTTATTTTGGTACAGTTGGTCTGTATATGTTTTATCAAAACTTGCTATCTCGACTTTTATCACTTGCTACTATTAGTACTGATGGGGTTATATGTCATGACTTTTATCACATATATATATATGCTTTATTTTCCTCAGCAGTGCCCCATGAGTATTGTTTTTACTTCTGCGAACTCTGATTTTAATTGACGAAGGAATTCGGCGATAAATTTATATTTTATATATTCAAATTTCATTCGAGAGGCAAATAATGCATTCAACTGATAAGTGCTGGTAACATTCTTTCTGATCACGAAAACGCGCTCTCGAAAGTCTTTTCAAAGCTAAGTTATTACTATGCCGAATTCAGGTAACGGGTTATGTTGAAACGAGGTTTTCAATTAAGCAAGTACTAGTATTAAAAAAAAAATTTCTAGCCATAATTTTGATAGCAAGTAGTAATCTATTTGGAAATATTAATTATTTTCAAGTTAAAAAGAGAGCGTCACATAAAAGGAAGCGTTCTCTGTTCAAAAATAAATCCAAGTTATCATTACAACATTAAAACAATTATACTTCCCTTCAGTTTGAAATTAATGTTCAACGCTTTAACTCGAATTAACGTTATGCCGAGTATATCAGATTTCTAACTAATCGATGTATTGTTTAGTTTAGGGACAATTCAACCTCACTAAACAATAACTCAGTTACTTAGGGACCTGACACAATTAACAGAATACTTTTAAAAATCATCGTTCGGCATATCGGTCAATTTGATATAATACAAATCAGATTAACTAATTAAAATCCTTATCAATACTAGTATAAATAGTAAAATTGAAACTTAATACTAAGTCCAAATATCATTTATTTTCTAAAACAACAATAACATTTCAGAATAGTTAAACAAATAGATAATTAGTACTAATATTGTTATAATTAGTATTATCATTATTAAAACACAATATAGAGTAATTAAAAGGGTATTAGAGATTTACCCTCTTAGCTGGTTGTGGAGGCCGGTTCGGTTAACCCGATTCGAAACACATCGAAGTGACTGGACATGGTACGTTGATGGTGACGTCGATATCGGCGTCGGTGGCGAGAACGGCCACCGATCTGGACCAAGAGGCATCCCACATCAAACACCACATGGCCACAGGAGGCGGATTCCGTCCTTGGCAGTGGCGGCAGTGCTGGCTTCGAAGACCGGCGGCTGGACAGCAGCGGCGAGGAGCACCGACGGGATTCCAGCAGACGCACCGGAGAGAGGAAAGAAGAGGCGGCGGCAACAACTAGCAACAACGGTGGCGATTCCAGGGAGGAGAGAGAGAGTTCGAGTATAGAGAGAGAGAGTGGGGATGGGTCGGCGAAGGGAGAGAGAGCTGGGACGGTGGCGGAGAGCAGTGGAGGAGAGAGAAAGAGAGAGCGCGAGGCGGAGAGAGGGACGGCGACAGAAGCTGGCTGGGTGGGCGGCGGCGTGGACGGAAACGGGGAAGAAGGAGGGACAAGTGAAGAGGATGAGGGAGAGAGACTTAGGGCCGGCGGAGGAAGACAACAAGGAGGGGGTTTCGAACCCCTTCCCTTTTTTTTTATTTTTTTATTATTATCACATTATTATTATATTATTATTATTATTATTTTTCTTTTTCTTTTTCTTTTTATTCATTATTATTATTATTATTATTATTAATGTATGTTAGTATTATTTTAAAAGTACTATTAAACACATTTTTTTTAAACATATATATTAATACACACTTTTATTTATTTATTTATTTCATTTCATTTATTCTTTTACTTTAAAACTCAAAATACCAATAATCAATTTAAATACTAAAATAAAAATTATAAAGTAAGTAACTTATAAATATTTCCAATAAAATATTTTCATATGAAATGTATCAAAATAAAGTAAAACACATAAAGTATATTTTTGATATAGGATAACTATTTTAAATGGATTTACTCTAGAACATAAAAGAAATGAAATATATTTTCGTAATTAACATAATGTATTCATATAAAAATACACAACTAAATAATTGATTTTTAAGAAACATTTATTTAAGTCAATACAACTTATAAATATATATTAGGAATTAAAATTAAGGATGTTACATTTCTCCCCTACTTAATAAAATTTCGTCCTCGAAATTCCAGTTATTCCCTGAAGTGAAGATTTTATCTCGGTTCTACGTTCACGCTCAACTCCTTGGAATTCTTGAGTTCGCCTAACCGATCGGTTGTGATTCTCTTAATCGCAATACTTTACCAATTTAGAGTACTCCGTTCCGTAATGTGAAAGGATTCTATTAAGGAGTTATGTCGACAGGGTTTGTAATTTACCACTTCTATATGCCAATGTATATTCACAATCCTGATTCTTATCACAAGTTCTATGAGCTAAGTGTCAAATTGAAAGTGACGACTTTCAATCGTGTTGCCGTATTCTACTCCAGGATTGTTTCAGCTTCGGTTATTCTATAGCTTCAATCAGTCATGGGAACACTTAGAGGTTAATTCTATCTTAAGGTCAAGGTAAAGATTTAACTCTACCTCTCAACTCGACGTTACATTAAGAACTTCTTACTTCAGTCCAGATTGATCCCTGATTAAGTCTTCGTGGATTCCTTCACTAGCTAACGTAGAATGTTTTGAGATAATAGTGTAACAATTAGTGAGGGTAGGATTTCTAGATATTTGGTTGATGCTCAGTACAATATCATCATCCAATTAGATGAATAATGGCGGTCCATACGCGCTTGTTACTCCTTTCCCAAGGGATTGGAAGAGATATTAGCTAACGACTTGTGTGGGTTCTTGTCCATTAACAGACTTAGCGTCTTTAAGGCAGGTTAAGGTATTTCAAGTTCTGTTTCCGTTCGACTCTCTTTCTCTTTCATTATCGTCGTTCGGGTGGAACTCAGGCTGGGTCGTTGGATTCTCCCCCACTTAGCATCGACATAAACAGGTAGGCCGATATCAAGGGGAAAGACTAGTAGATACTAAGGTTGGTTGTCTACCTTTTTGATTAGTTAACAGGATCAAAATTAGGACCAAGCTGACTACATTGTTGGTACTATTAGATAGAGGGCGAATCGTCTAAGGTAGGGAGATTTCACGTATCTACATCTCTCCGAGCTCTTGCACTAAGTGGAAAAGTGGTTCGGCATTTCTATCTAGCTAAGTTAGATGAAAACATTTGACAATATTGTCAAGAGTGGATTTGCCCAGCTAATGGGTGTTTGTGAGTTTTAATAGATTTCTAATGAGAGGAAGTTTAATCTAGTTTTATGGGATTGGAATTTTCTAAGTCGATTGATCTTATTTAGTTGGGATATTGCAATGATGTCACTTGTCAGTAAACTCAAAGACTGGGGTAGCTAGTCCCAATCTCCCATCTATCAACAGCACCTCATCGCATTCTTTATGATAGTATTATCTATTAATAAATGTAAAGGAAAGGATGGCCAGTCCTGACCTCACTCTTTATTAAAGGACGATACTACCACTGGTTAGGTGTCAAGTGAGGCTCTACAACTTGTCGATGATTTCCTATGGCTTCTACGGTCACCTATACAAGGAAATAAAAATTGCGCACTCCATCAGTGTCATAATGCCACATTGAAAAGGTCAAAGGGATCCGAGTCCTAGGATGGTCGAGCCTGGCGAAGCTTGAATAAAATACTAAAGAAAGTGATTTAAGGTTCATAAAGAATTTCTATTGTGTAGTTGTCCTAACCTGTTTACTCATTCTATGTTAGCTAATTAGCACTTCATGTGATACATACCTTCTATTAGTTCCTCCGACTCCTCTTCGGCTGCTTCCTCTGCATTATGATCACTCCTTTCCACCGGGTGTTGCCAGGACAGTTTGCCCTAAAATGTCCCGATTTCCCACTTTGGAAATAAAAGCCATCTCCTAAGTCCCAATCCCTACTACTTTTCCCGCAATTACTTCTCATGCTCCATTGCCGTTCCCTTCTTGATTTATAGTTCGGTGTGAACAACCCTCAGTCGGATTACCAGGTCGTCCACAGAAGAAATGCCTTCCTCGCATACTCGAACTCCGACGATCAACACGATCTCGGTTTGTTGAATACAATTCCCTATAGTTGCGACGATTCCCTCGTCGTCCCCGCGCCTACTAGTCATAAGGTTAAATTCCTGATGAGGTAGGAACTGGCATACACATATATATATATATATATACATATATACTATTAGCCGTTAATTAGATTAAACTTTTTAAGCGTACGTATATAACCCTATACACACTATGGACTTGACTCTAAACTTTGGTCACTCGCTTGGTGAGTGTACCTGTAACACCCTCACAAATATTTAATTAAACTGAGTTTTATAAAAATATGGACTTGAAAATTTCGTTTTAAATCTTAACGAAAATCCGACAGAGTCTCCTCTGTTTATCGGACTTTCCCAAAAATAACTTTTATAAACCTGTCAACCAGTACAGTTCAGAAAATATTTATAAACATACTAATTTAATTTTCATGCCCTGCTAATCCAATAAAACACATTCAGGGCTTGCACGAATGAAATATAGCAAATCAAAAGAAAACTAAATTTTAAACATAATAAATAACTCTCTCTTCTAATTAATTTTACAACACTCCACGGGGTGGAGTGTAGTCCTGCTCGGCCAATAGAATTGCAAGCTCAAACCTCAGTACCTGTGGAGATAGTAAGGAGTGAGCATTACACATAAAATGGGGAAACAATTTCCAAATATGACATAATGCTATACTAAGCCAAACACATTTAACAATTCAATAACAATATAATAAAACTCTGCATAACACAATTCATGGTCAACATATCCATTGGTTTTACAATTCAATTATCAAAGTATTCCATTGGTTTCTCAAGTCAATCTTGCCTATTCATCCTTATACATCATTTTCATAAAGTCATTTATTTCTTCCACTTTAATCATATTCATGATTCTTTTCAATCTGTCCCTGGTCACGACCTACTGCGTCTGCACCCCTGTGCACTCACGTCTTACTGCGTCCGGGTATGTTTTCATTTCTCCCCTGGTCACGACCTACTGCGTCTGCACTCCTGTGCACTCACGTCTTACTGCGTCCGGGTATATATTTTCATTTCTCCCCTGGTCACGACCTACTGCGTCTGCACTCCTGTGCACTCACGTCTTACTGCGTCCGGGTATATATTTTCATTCTCCCCTGGTCACGTCCTACTGCGTCTGCACTCCTGTGCACTCACGTCTTACTGCGTCCGGGTATATATTTTCTCATTCTCATTTTCCATAATAACATTTCCTCTTATTCATATCAACCACTTCATTTTTCCAGAAAAACCACTTAACTTCTTATCAAGTAAATTACTCAAAATTAATCACCACATTACACATTTGCATCATCAAATCACCACTATTAAATCTTATAATTTAATTAGCACCAATCAACAGATTATTAAATTCATCACCATTACATCTCATAATTTATTTAGCACAATTCAACATTTTATCATTATCATCATCATTATCATTGATTCATAAATACTATTTATCAACTACCCTTCCTATATGATTTCCATTCTTTGCCTTGGTTTCTAATCATACCATAGCTCACTCATTCAACAAAATAAGCACTTAAATTATAAACATCACCAAGTCACAAGTTTATCTACCAAATATTAAAATGAAATATATCATCATCTAATTATTTTCCCTAAGTCATAAACTCTACTTATTGACTACCCTATGGTATAACCACCTAGACTAACACATAACTCTTAGTACCCATTATATACATATTGTAAACTAAACCCCAGAGTAAGGTAATACTCACTATAACCCACTCCTTACCTCAAGCTCTTTGAATTAGAGGGAGAATTTGTGCTTGGAGCACACTTGAGAAGATGCCACAACTCAATAGAGAGGGAGGAACCTAAAATCCATAAAATAAAGAGACAAACATTAAGCTTTTACCCACAATATTGAGGGAAATTCGTGACCCCATCAAGTTCCTCAAGGTTGTTGACTAAAGCTTCAAGGGAGGAAGAGGGAGAGAGAGAAATTCGAATTCTAGGGAGAGAAAGAGAAGAATAAAATCAACATTCACTTACTTGGAGCAACAAGGAAGGACTTGGGGATGGACTTGGAGTGATCCTCTTGAGGATTGATTGATGAAAATGGAGGATTTGGTGCCCTAGGAGAGAGAGAATTCGAGTTTCTCAAGAACTAAGAGGTGGACGCACCTTTATTTTTTTTCAGCATCTACAGCCTTTAATCGATTATTAATCGATTAAGCCATTTTCCATTTTCTGACCTTAATCGATTAAGCTGCAGTTTAATCGATTAAGCTGTAGTTTAATCGATTAAGCTGCAGTTTAATCGATTAAGCTGTTCAGTTTTGCAGTACCCAGACTTTGAATGGCCATAACTTCTTCGTTACCCGTTGGATCTTCCTCAAATTTTAAGGCAAGCTTCCTTGCATATCCTACTTCACATCCAAAGGTGGAATTTATCTTTTGAGCTACCAATCTTATTATTTTAATTTCCTAAATTCCTATGTTTTAAACCTAAGATTACATGCTAATTTGGCTAAGTTTCTCCCTCTTGCTCTCACTTCTTCTACCCTAAGACCATCATAACATAAATTACAATATAAGTAAAGTTTGGGATGTTACAGTACCAATGGAGTAACTCACAACTCCAAGGCCGAGGACAACTGCTCTGATACCATAAATGTAACAACCTATTTTATTTAATCTATTTTGAAAATATGGATTTAAAAATTTCTTTTTAATTAAAATACTTATTATAATTTTTTCCGGAAAATTGGACAGAGTTTCCTCTGTTTTATGGACATTCCCAAAAATTATCTTTGTCCTGTAACCTGTTCAAATAGTTTAAATAACAACCAGACATCTAGGATAAATATACATATATAATTTAATTCTTCTCCCAAAATCTGGGGATAAAATACTAAGATGAAAATGCTTAGATTTTTAAGGAACTAAATAAAGACACCGGGCCACCAAACATACAATTGAGATTTAAAATACATTTATTAATAAATTCTTAAAAATACTTAATAAACATAGACGTGGCCCGGTTAAATTTCAGCTAAGAGAAAATAACTCACACTTCCCGTGGGGAAGTGTGCTCCTGCTCGGCCCGAATATCAACTATGCTCCTGTCCTATACCTGTTGTGGATGTAAGGGTGAGAATTGCACTAACTGATAAAACATAGAACATAACCCAAGTCAAGCACATTTAGCAAATAATCAAATATTACGAATATAAACACACCCAATCACCTATTCACTATAGACACAACCATCTCCAATTCTTTGTACCTTTCCTTTATCTACTTTCCTATCCTCTTTCCTTTTCTCTCCTTTCCTATTCTACCTATTCTATTCATTTTCCTCGCACTTTCTTTACTCCCTTGTCTTTCTCTTATTTCTTTACATTTCTCTTGATCTTTTGTTATTTTCCTTTATCTTTTATTACTTTCTTTTATCTTTTATTACTTTCCTTTATCTTTTATTTCTTTCCTTTATCTTTTATGGTGACGTGGGGCTCCCGCCACTTCGTTCCCCGTCTTTCAGAGGATACGACTTACTGATGCGTGCGGATCCCCAAAGGCCGCACGTCTTACTCAACCCATACGTGCGGGTTCCAACTACCACACGTCTTCTAGGGTCCAGTACCCACTGACACCGTTTTCTATCATAGGCCACAGGGTCATCACAACCCACCTGTGTCGTTTACCTTTTATTTTTTATTAGGCCACAAGGTCACCACGACCAACCTGTGCCAGTCGCCACCACTGGTCGCAGAGTCACCACAACCCATCTGCGCCAGGACACAGGGTCCCCACAACCCACCTGTGTCAGCCACAGGGTCACCACAACCCACTTGTGACGGTGTGCTCTACTTGGCCGCAGGGTCACCACAACCACCTGCGCCAGCCACAGGGTCACCACAACCAACCTGTGACAGTGTCTTTTAATTGGCCGCAGGGTCACCACAACCACCTGCGCCAGCCACAGGGTCACCACAACCAACCTGTGTTGAGCCACACTCGAATTCTCTTTTATTAAACCACAGGGTCTTATGACCAACCTGTGACATTTCCTGTCTTTCCTTCTTTACCCTTTTTAATTCAATTACATTTTAATGATTCATTTTATTCTAATTCTCTCACCTTACTCTCTTTAATTTATTTCTTTTCTTTCCTTCTAAATCACTTTATTTCTAAAAATAGAACTCTTGCTAAATTTCCTCAATTCTCACTCCTTTGCTAATATTAATACTAACTCTAAACCAAACTCACATCCTCATCAATTCATACACCAATATTCACATATCAACATTTAAAAACATAATTATTAACATTTAATTAACAATTAGCATTTAACATTTTTCAGCTAGCAATTAACTCATATAAGCATGCCAAATCATGAAAATAAATTCTAAGTTCCCTATTCAAACATAATCAGATAATCTCAGGCATGACTACACAGTACCAGTTACACAACCACCGTGCGGCAATAAACCCCTTACCTTGGGGTTCTACCAGAACCTGTTTCGAGGCACAACGAGGAGATCCTGTTACTACTCACAGCATTCCGCGGTTCATTGCTCGCATTTTAGCTGGTCCTAAAGTCCTTCATCGTCTGACTATATTTATTAAATAAAATAGAAATCAATTTATTGCACCAAAGCGACTCAATTTAAAATCTCGGTATATACTTATCATATGTCAAAGTAGAGTATTTTCGTAAATTTTTCCAAATCAATAAATCATTTAACTATAATTTACAAACCAAAATAACATAGGATTTCAAATTAAGATCATTGTCTTTTTCATAAAATAGTATAGCTTTTTATTGAAAATACGCTAACTTTCAAAACTAATATAATTACCAAAAATTCATTAAAGTTTAATTAGTTTTAGTTTTGAAACCACAAAATCAAAGATTGTTATTTGACACTATTAATTCCGAACTAAAAGGAAGCGTTCTCTGTTCAAAAATAAATCCAAGTTATCATTACAACATTAAAACAATTATACTTCCCTTCAGTTTGAAATTAATGTTCAACGCTTTAACTCGAATTAACGTTATGCCGAGTATATCAGATTTCTAACTAATCGATGTATTGTTTAGTTTAGGGACAATTCAACCTCACTAAACAATAACTCAGTTACTTAGGGACCTGACACAATTAACAGAATACTTTTAAAAATCATCGTCCGGCATATCGGTCAATTTGATATAATACAAATCAGATTAACTAATTAAAATCCTTATCAATACTAGTATAAATAGTAAAATTGAAACTTAATACTAAGTCCAAATATCATTTATTTTCTAAAACAACAATAACATTTCAGAATAGTTAAACAAATAGATAATTAGTACTAATATTGTTATAATTAGTATTATCATTATTAAAACACAATATAGAGTAATTAAAAGGGTATTAGAGATTTACCCTCTTAGCTGGTTGTGGAGGCCGGTTCGGTTAACCCGATTCGAAACACATCGAAGTGACTGGACATGGTACGTTGATGGTGACGTCGATATCGGCGTCGGTGGCGAGAACGGCCACCGATCTGGACCAAGAGGCATCCCACATCAAACACCACATGGCCACAGGAGGCGGATTCCGTCCTTGGCAGTGGCGGCAGTGCTGGCTTCGAAGACCGGCGGCTGGACAGCAGCGGCGAGGAGCACCGACGGTGATTCCAGCAGACGCACCGGAGAGAGGAAAGAAGAGGCGGCGGCAACAACTAGCAACAACGGTGGCGATTCCAGGGAGGAGAGAGAGAGTTCGAGTATAGAGAGAGAGTGGGGATGGGTCGGCGAAGGGAGAGAGAGCTGGGACGGTGGCGGAGAGCAGTGGAGGAGAGAGAAAGAGAGAGCGCGAGGCGGAGAGAGGGACGGCGACAGAAGCTGGCTGGGTGGGCGGCGGCGTGGACGGAAACGAGGAAGAAGGAGGGACCAGTGAAGAGGATGAGGGAGAGAGACTTAGGGCCGACGGAGGAAGACAACAAGGAGGGGGTTTCGAACCCCTTCCCTTTTATTTTTTTTATTTTTTTTATTATTATCACATTATTATTATATTATTATTATTTTTTTTTATTTTTCTTTTTCTTTTTATTCATTATTATTATTATTATTATTAATGTATGTTAGTATTATTTTAAAAGTACTATTAAACACATTTTTTTAAACATATATATTAATACACACTTTTATTTATTTATTTATTTCATTTCATTTATTCTTTTACTTTAAAACTCAAAATACCAATAATCAATTTAAATACTAAAATAAAAATTATAAAGTAAGAAACTTATAAATATTTCCAATAAAATATTTTCATATGAAATGTATCAAAATAAAGTAAAACACATAAAGTATATTTTTGATATAGGATAACTATTTTAAATGGATTTACTCTAGAACATAAAAGAAATGAAATATATTTTCGTAATTAACATAATGTATTCTTATAAAAATACACAACTAAATAATTGATTTTTAAGAAACATTTATTTAAGTCAATACAACTTATATATATATATATTAGGAATTAAAATTAGGAATGTTACACCCGCGTTATTGTTAGATATCATGTAGCTAAAAGGTTAATACAAAATAATGCAAAACCAAAAAATCTTTCCAGCCCACCATTTTTTTTTCAGACAAAAGAATAAAAGAAAAGAGCAGATGACTCAGCCACATAATGTATTTCAAGATAACTAATAACTTCAATTGCAGTATATCGACATAACTAAAACGCCACCTGGAGTACATATTATCAGAGTATATTACAAAAGAGAAACTAAAACGGCACCTGACAAACGAAGCTCAATGTTTTCATCATTACGAATTGGAGTTTTATTATTTTCCAGAACGGAGTTCCCAGATCGAGATTTCAGCACAGAGGTTGGAGTCACAAAGCCTTTTGCAATGTCAAGTTAATCAACTTTATAGATAAAGAAATGTTGGAAATCAAAAATAAAGATGAGTTAAAAATAATGAGTTTATTCTTGTATTGAGTATTGATTACCAGAAACATCGCTATTGAGTATTGATTGAGAAGAGCTCCCATCAAAGTTTCCATCTCTATTTTTCTCTGCACCATCCCCATTTGATAGCTTGGAGATTTCACTGCCCATTTTCGATACTAAGAATTCAATCCCACCCTTTTTTTTCCCCATCCGATATATTTGGGAAAACAAATATATTTGGGCTTGAAGCCCACTAACTCAATAAACACTCACATAAACACTCACATAATAAATGCACTCTCTCTCATTAGACTTCTTAAGTCAAAATTGACGGCTAAAATCATATTTTGGTCTCCTAATTGGAAACCATTTTGGATTTATAATAATATTGATAAGGTTTGTTCAAGGATGGGAAAGTTTGGGAACTGGTTTCATTGTAAGTTCCAAGAGTAATTGCCAACGAATCAACGAATTTCCTAAGTCTTTAACCAATTTTGCAAAGGTAAAGGCAGCCTAATTCCTTAAGTCAACCTTGTTTCTTAGTGATCTAATCTCTCAATTCCTTAAGCAGAGCCTTAAATCCTAATCTTACCAATTAATGTTCAATCAAAATTATTAAATGGTTATCCAATTCAAAAAAATATTCCTATCCCTATGCAATTGAATTGTTTGATTAAAGGTCTAAATCCTAATTCAATATTCCTATTCAATTAGAATTACCAAATCATAAACAGTACCAAATTCATGATAAATAATGAAAACTTAATCAAACACGAAACTTAATGGAAAAACATTGAGAAAATGGTCTATTTGGTCCTCCAAAGATACACCTAGCATCCATTTAGTCCCCGAAAGATTTTGGGAATCAATTTAGTCCCCCAAAGATCAGAATGACATCCCGTTAGTCCCTCCGTCCATAAATCCGTTAGTCAACCTTTTTAGTGCCACGTGTCATGTTCTCATTGGTTATTTCCGGTGCACATATTTAGACACGAACCACAGGATTATCTCTCATAAAATCTCAACCGTTGCTTATATCTGACGGTCAAAATTTAAAAATGAAAAATAAAATAATAAAACTATATTTAATATTATTAAAAATTCGAAAAAATATTAAAAAATTATTAAAAATTCGGAAAAATATTTTTTAAAAAAATACTGAATTTTTTTATATTTTCAAAATTAATAAAAAATTCAGAAAATAATAAAAAATTCAGAAAATTAAAAAAAATATGTAAAATATTTTTAAAAAAAAATACTGATTTTTTTATATTTTAAAAATTAATAAAAAATTCAGAAAATAATAAAAAATTTCAGAAAATTTTTAAAAAATCTGTAAAATATTTTTCAAAAAAATACTGAAATTTTTTTATATTTGAAAAAGTAATAAAAAATACAGAAACTAATAAAAAATTCATAAAATTTTTAAAAAATGGGAAAAATATTTTTTAAAAAAATACTGATTTTTTTTTATATTACAAAAATTAATAAAAAATTCATAAAATAATAAAATATTCAGAAATTTTTAAAAAATCTGTAAAATATTTTTAAATATTATGAAATAGTGTCTTATTTTTTTTAAATATTTATAAAATAATATAAAATTATGAAAATAAAAAATTCATAAAAATTTTAAAAAACTTGCGAATATATTTTTAAATATTTTTGAAAATAATAAAAAATTGATAAATATATTTTTAAAAAATCGGTAAATATTTTATAAAAAAACCTGAATATTTTATTTTTATTTTTTAAACTTTTATAAACTGAATCTGCTTTTAAAAATTTTAAAATAGTTAATTGCTTTTCAAAAACTTTTCTTATTTTTAAATTATTTATCCGAATTTTTTATAATATTGTACAAAAAATTTTAATAATTTTAAGATTTTTTTTAATAATATTTTAGAATTTTCTATTACTTTTTAAATTATAAAAAAACGAAAAAATAAATTATATTTATGTATTTTTATTATTTTCAGAAATTTTTAAAAAATATATTTCATGTTTTTTAAAATTTTTTTTGAGTTTTTCATTTTCATTATTTTATAAATATTTAAAAAAAGGAAGGACACTTTTTCATAATTTTTTAAAATGTTTTACAGATTTTTTAAAAATTTTCTGAATTTTTTTTTTATTTTTTAAATTTTGTATTAATTTCTGAATTATAAAAAATTTAAGTATTTTTTAAAAAATTATATACAGATTTTTTAAAATTTTTCTGAATTTTTTATTATTTTATGAATTTTTTATTAATTTTGGAAATATAAAAAAATCAGTATTTTTTTTATAAAATATTTCACCAATTTTTTTAAAATTTTAAGAATTTTTTTATTAGTTTCTGAATTTTTTAATAATTTTTAAATTATAAAAAATATTTTTAAAAATATTTCACAGATTTTTTTAAAAATTTTCTGAATTTTTTTTATTAGTTTCTGAATTTTTTATTAATTTTTAAAATATAAAAAAAATATCAGGATTTTTTTATAAAATATTTTACAGATTTTTTTTTAAATTTTCTTAATTTTTTATTATTTTCTGAATTTTTTTATTATTTTTAAAAATATAAAAAAAATTCAGTATTTGTTAAAAAAATATTTTTCCGAAATTTTAATTATTTTATGAAATTTTAATATTTTTTTCGAATTTTTAATAATATTAAATATAGTTTTATTATTTTATTTTTCATTTTTAAATGTGGACCGTCAGATATATGCAACTGTTGAGATTTTATGAGGAAATAATCCTATGGTTCGTGTCTAATAATGTGCACCGGAAATAACCAATGAGAATGTGGCACGTGGCACTAAAAAGGTTGACTAACGGATTTATGGACGGAGGGACTAACGGGATGCCATTCTGATCTTTGGGGGACTAAATTGATTCCCAAAATCTTTCGGGGACTAAATGGATGCCAGGTGTATCTTTGGGGGACCAAATAGATCATTTTCTCAAAAACATTAATTCATTAAACAATAACTATGATGGTTCCATACAAATCCACCATGTTCCCTAAACAGAGTTTAGTTACACATATTCAAAAGAGAAGAATAAAGGAGAAACAGAGAATACATGAATAATACCTCTAATCTCCACACAATGAAGGATCTTCAAAAGCACAATAATTCTTTTCCTCTTCCCTGATAACTCCCCTAAAATCTAATTAAATCCTATTTTAACAAGAGTTCAGAGCTAATCCTCAAACAAATCCTATCTAAAATCCTTAAAAGATATAATTTTAGCTGCTGATTTCTGCGACACTCGCTTGGGCGAGAATTAGGCTCGCCTGGGCGAGTTTTAAATTGTGAAGACCCCAAGATTTTTAAGTTGTTGACCCCATTCTCCTGGGCAAGAATTAGGCTTGCCTGAGCGAGTCTGTGCAAATTTCACTGCTCAGCACTGCTTTGCTCCAAACTTCTGATTCAAAGGCTTGCTTTTTTCCTTCCTTTCCATAAATCATCAAATTAAGCCTCCAAACCCTGAAATTCAGAACAAATTGATACAAAATCGTCAAGGATCTCGTTCTTCACATTAGCAACTAAAAACTCAATCTTTTTCCTAAAATACTTAAAGAAACAAGCTAAAAACTTCGTAAAAGGGAGTTATTATTCAATGAAAAACATCATATAATAGGCTCAAATCACTCTCCCAAACATAGCATTTTGCATGTCCCAGGCAAAAGTTAAATAAAAATTCACAACCCAAGACCACTTCCTCTATCAAGATATATCAATCCAATGAAGAAACTCGACTCACTCTCTTCAAAAACTTTTCTTCACAAGCAAATAATCCAATCAAAAATTGGTTAGAGGGGCAATCTCCAAAAGAACAATGTGGCTAGCAAACAACTCACAACTCACAAATTTCTCTCATGTGTATCAAGGTTTAAAATTCTGCACTCAAGTTCTAACAATTAAAAATGTGTTACCATAAGCTTGACCATAGACCTAAATCTCCACTGAATTTATTGAAAACATGCACAAATCAAAAGGTCTTAATTTGGTTGTAATGGGGCCACAACTAAAAGATCAAGGCGAGATAGAGAAGGAAGGGATACACAAAGGGCTTAATCAATGCAATCACAAAAATTTCCCTTTAAAATTCATGGATGGAGCAACTAGATGCAACAATTGATCACATATCCACTCCAATTCAACTATCTTTTCTTTTCTTTTTCATTCATTCATTCATTCTACTCTCTTCTTCATTTTTTTAACTTTTCTTTTTGGAAGAGAAATAGAACTCATTTCATTCATTTTTTCACACTTTCACTTTTAGCACTTTTTCTCATCTTTTTCACAACATTTCTCTTAATTGCTCCTTCATAAATTCCAAAGGTACTTCGCAAGAGTAGTTCAATTTATGCAGGGTACCAAAGAAAATCATTAAATCTCAAAGGCTCAAAGTGGGCAACTAAGGGAACATCATTTCTAAAAAATTGTTGAAGGCCACAAACAACACATCTTAAGTGCCTTTATCATGTTCATGCATGCAAACAACTATCAATCTCAAAATGGTCACTGGTCAAGTTCTAGAACACATAGTCAAAGTGAACGCACTCATGAAAGAAATAGGGGTTTAAAATTCAGTCATCAATTATCAATTACTACCCCTTTTGTGTATAAGTCCAAAATCTCACAGGTAAGGACAGTTTGCTAATCACATATTCTCAAATAGTTTTCCCAAGTAACCAATTTTAAAAGAATTACACATTCAATCCAAGCAGTTTATTTTAGAGAAGTGAGCTTCGTTCCTAAACCAGACATCTAAACCTATCAAAAGAAAGAAAATCCTAAGCCTAGAATAATTACCTACTTCTACTAGGACACAACTAAAACAAAGCTAGGGAGAATAATCAAGTCATGAAATTTTTTTATTTTGTTGGACTCCCCCAAACTTAGAAGTTAGCTTGTCCTCAAGCAACACACGAATCCTAAACTACAAAATAAAAAATAAAAGAAAAAGGATAAGAGACTTCCCGCACATAATGCAATCGGATAATTCAAAGGAGACACATGTCCTCCCCCAAACTTAACACCTGTCACTACCAAATAATTCCAAGGTTCAGCAGGCACCACAAAATATCACCTGTGACATGTGAAATCCAACTACAAAAAGCGAGTAAATTCGAAACGACACATTAAACTAATATTGTAAGAACTACAATTGGTGGGTGAATTAACTAAGAAACACTAGGAGAACACCTAGAAGGGGGGGAGTTGAATAGGTGTTAAAGAAACCTTGAAAGATTTTCGAATAAAACAAATTGAAACAATTAAAACGAATGATTTTCACAAATTCTGAACCTCTTAATCGATTAAGCCTGCAATTAATCGATTAACATATGACAACCTTCAAATGGTTAATCGATTAATGATGTTGTTAGTCACTGATAAACACTGAAAAATCACTTTCCAATCGAAAACGAAAATCAATCAATTAACATATAAGATCAGAGATAGCACGGAATTGATTAACACCAATATTATTAATGATTACCTAGGTTATGAAAAAGGTTTTCCCCAAATCAATTTGAACAATTAAACCCTAATTCAATCAATTATGGAAAATCAAACTTTTCTAGGTTTTTCAATCAAGAACAATATGAAATGACAAAAACTAAAGTGTTAAGGGAAGAGAAGCTTGCTCAGAGATTTATACTGGTTCACTCACAACCACCGTGAGCTACATCCAGTCCCCTCTTATCACAAGAGAGAGTTTCTTCAATAAGGAATTAGAATTCTCAAATTACAAGTAATACGCCTCTCAAGACTCCCTTCTTGATAGCCTCCAAGAGATACCTCACTCTTGTCTTGCAATCCTATTGAACTTCTAATCTAACCTTCTTCTCTTGCTTGTTGATAACCCCACAACAAGGTTTCTACTTGCTTGTTGATTCCTCACAACAAGACTTCCAATTTGCTTGTTAAAACAACAAGACTTCCAAGACAATTTGCTTGATGAACAACCACCAAGACTTTCACTTTGTTGTAGAATGTTTGCCTTCTTGCAATGATTACAACACAATAGAAAAAACAATAACCTAATGAATCTCCTTCAAGAACTATGAACAATTAGTAATTGAGATTCAAAGGTTTCTTGATCAAAGAATATGAAATTGAAGAACTTTGATCTTGATAAAGTGAGAGAGAAAGTTGAGAGAATAGAGTGTCTTTTGATCTTTCTAAAATGATCTGAAAATGAAGTCAATTGATCACAATGATTGGGAAAAAGGTTTATATAGAATACCCAAAAGTTAGGAAACTTAAAAACTGATTTTGAGAAGTAAAAAACTGATTTAAAACACATAATTGCTCATGTTAATCGATTAACACCTTAGGTTAATCGATTAGCCCATGTTAGAATCTTGTCAATCGATTAAGCCATTCTGTTAATCGATTAAGCATTGATGCAAAAGCTGTTAATCGATTAGCCTTACTTGTTAATTGATTAAAGGCTGTAAAAACACTTCTAAAAACTTATTTTCTCTAAACTAAACCTTTTCGTTCAAACCTCTAAGCCACCTATTGATTTAGGTTAAGTGAAATACTCAAATCATAATATGATCATGCACTTGATAGAAATTCACTACCCTCTAATAAACTCTACCCAAACTCATCAAACTCTAAGACTCAAAATAAAGATATTACAAACAATACACATATTGAATCTAATGAGCTTGCTCTCTCTTTATCATTGTTGCTTGTTGTTCTTTGGTGAGCTTCTCCAAGACTTGAGCTTGTTCAAAACATTTGTCATTATCAAAACCATGCACTTGCATAATAGATCTCACAATCTCCACATGCACATACATACTAGATCTAACAAAGATAACCAAAGTATCAGAAAAATCAGAAGTGCCACACCAAGGCACAAGCAAAAGTATTACAGGTCCAATCATGAGCCTCTAAAGTCAAATCATATCCTAAATCAACTAGAGACAAAGCCCACCAACAACAACAAAAAAAAACATCTCACATCCCAGCATCATCGTCATCCTTATCCATGCCATCCTCATCGGACTGATCCAGGACTTGAAAGTCCTCCTGAGTGCAATGGAAAAGGAATCTGCATCTAATCAGTCACGGCTCGCAAGGCATCCTGTACTATCTGATTCCTGCGCATCTCGCGCTGGAAATACTCATTCTGAGGACTCTGCCTGCGAAGTAGCCGCTCCATCATACCTGTCAAACTAGCCAAATCACCACCGCGGCCGCGCCCTCGGGGGAGCCTGGAGATCTGCATGGGTCGGCTCGTTGTTACCATACTCTCGCCGAGCAATAGCCACATAGCGCTGGTAAACCTTCATGTTCATCCGCTTGGCTGGTGTAATCTCCAAAAGATCATCTCCCAAATCTACCTGACGTTCCAAACATAGCTTGGTGATCACTGTTGGCAATCTAAAGGACCCTGGGCTACCCTCCCGAGCCAAATGGAAAATGTACTCGGACATGAGGAATCCAGTATCAACTATCATACCCCGGTGAATCCCATAGATAATACGCAAAATAAAGGGTTTAACATCGGTCTCGTGGGACTGGGGATGCAGGTTATGCATGACAAAATGTGCCCAAAAACGGGCCCAAGGGCGAAGGTATTTGGCTGTCACATGCTTGATGGAATTGCTGGTCCCATAGTTGCAATCCTTGTTAGGCAGAAAAAGAGTGTTTTAATGTCATTTAGGCTCTGTGGATCAAGAGTGTCTCTAAGGTAGTATTGCTCAAAATCAGAAGGTTCACTGTAGTCAGGCAATCCTAGCACTTAGTTGATTTCATGGCGGTCATAGTCAATTTCTACCCCCGAACCCAGCTCTTGTGACACCCCGGATTTCGTTGCTCCCGGTAGTGTGCGTGAGCAAAAAATTCCCAAACCAATGGCTTACTCATGTATTCCGGGGGTGCCACAGTAAACGGTATCCACTCTAAACGATGCAAAGGATCAATAATCTGAGGAACACTCGAAATACCCCCTCATACTTCTCCATGCTAGTGTTTGAGGGTAATACCCTTCCCTACTACTTTTTCATTGTAAAACTTCTTGACATTTTGGTGCTCAAAATTCCTAAAGTAGGATCTACTAGGGCCACCACTAATCTTAGGTCTCTTCCCCTTGTCTTTTGAAGCCATTGTTCAGTAAAAATTCCTAAGTGACAATTTATCAAACACCTTATGGGCACTAGAACCTAAGGTTCTAAAAAGATCAAATCAAGGTCAAGAACTATCCAATAACAATGCTTAGGCCACTAATCAGTGTAAAAACAAGGGAAACAAGGAGACTTACCCACAATAAAGCACAAAAATCTTGAACATTAGAGGAGAAGAGGGAAACTCGAATTGGACAGAGAGACCACAATCCTTGGTTGCATGTGACAAGAAGATGATGAGGAGGGGAAAGAGAGTAACGGTTTTGTGAGGAATGGCGTGTGGTGGGGTGGTTTGGTGATGGAGAGTGGTGATTTGTGGTGGCTAGTGTAACACCCCAATTAGGAATCCCAATTTTCACTAAAAATTTGCGCCATTTTTTTTATATAAAAACATTTCTCACATTTTATTTTATTCGAAAAAGGTTTACATATTGTTCTAACACTATCTTAGTTTCCAAAACTTTAACTTAGTTTTCAAAACAATTTCCAAAACATTTCTTTCCTAACTTGATTGTATGAAAACATTTCCTCTTGACTTAATCTCCAAACTGAAGTGTCACGTTATTCCATAATTCATTCACCAAAAATTCGATAGTATAATTGCGGAAAAATTAATTTCATTCATAAACTGATCCAATATAAATTGTTTCGGCATAAAAGCCATTATCCTCAAAATAACAATATTAAAAGAAAAAAATAAATCCCACATTGGGTTACATAGTTATCAGAGGGTCTTGCCGTCCTTGACTCATAAACAAAAACCATACACTACTACAAGCTAACACTACTCATCGTCTTCTGGATTCTCTGCTGGGTCTTCCTCCGGATCTTCTTCTGGATCTTCTTCTGGATCCTCCTCGGGGTCCTCTTCCTCACCAATATTGTTATCTAAAGGTGGTGCATTATGATAAAATCCCTGGGTCCACTCGGCATAAAGTCTCTCAACAGAAAACGAATTTCCACACGATCAGTAGCTACTCCACGAAGCACATGGTCTCTGTCCACAAAACTGAGTCTCGTCGGCCCCTCCCATATCCATCCATTTGCTGTTCTAACCCACTGTCCTCACGCCAAAGGGGACATCACCAACCGCAGCACTCGCTCCGTCATCTAGAGTTTACCATAGAAACAAGTACATAGAAGAGAAGAGAGAGAGAGTTAGCGATCAAACGAACAATGTCGTCAACGACATGGGCTTATGCCATGGATCGCACTAGAACCAAACACATACAATTATAATATGACATTAACTTTTCATCATTACCATGAGTTCACCATAACATAACATTATCACTTTTATCTTTATAACTCATCATTATAACCACTTAACATCATTACTTGAGGATTCCATTCTCATAAAACTTTCCACTAAGTCTTTCATAACCACCAATGATTTAGGGAGGGAAATCATTGAGGTAAGGGGTAGATTAGCACACACGATACATCTCCTCCTTCAATATCCAACCACGTCCTAGTTCGGAAAGCAGATGGGATGCACAGGAATCCTAACCATGCTGACATTGAAGCCAAAGGGTACGTACCGGCTGGAACCACGCCTTGATGGCCAGCAAAACAAAATATCATTTCATAATTTCCCCAATTCACAAAACCAATGGCTTCTAGTCCCATTCGGATTCCCTCTACACCATCTAAGATTTACTCAAGGGGGCGACAGCTCTATCCCTAGTTCGCGTTGCAGTCCTTGCTACGATCAATGCCCGCCAGTGACCTTGATCCTTGTAACCTCGTCCCGCCTAGGGAAGCGCTCTTAGGCTTCTTGATGTTTCAGCGTCCTTGCCCTCCCCTATCGCAATCACCACTTGAAGGGATGCCCGACCTCCAAGTATACGGTATCTTTCCTCTCCACTACTTCACTCTCATCGTGTAGTTAGAAAGGATTTAAGCTTAGAGTCTTTTAAGTTTTTATTATCCTAAGTTGGTCGACCCATTCTAAGCGGCGCTCCTAACGGGTCTAGACCTCTAAGGGACCACAGCAAACACCTCCCTATAGTACAGTGGATTCCACAAGACATGAAACCACGGCAAAGTCATTCACGTGGCCAGTCACTTAAAGGGAATAATTACAAAGTTATTGTGCCGTTTGCACCATCACTGTACACTAACCACGATTCTCAAATTTCCACAAGATTCAAATAATCATTCCTCGTATTTTCGGGTCATAGTTCAATTCCCAACATATACCAAGTCCTTTCCATAATAAATAACCATTCCAATAAATACAAAATAATTGTCCATACATAAACCAGTATATTCTCAAGCATTTATAATTCCATTTGATCCTTTCTCCACATAATCTTTTAATCATTTCCAGAATAAATAAATAAGATCACATATCACATATCATATCCAATAAATCAGACAAATAATGTAAAGTTATTGTCGTAACGTAGACGACTAAACACCCACAATCAATTGTCGTCTCGTATACGAACAACAACCTTAGATTCCGACTTTTGAGATGGTCGAAATCGTCCTAATGTTACCATGGTGGCATTGTGTCTTAAGATGGCTACTCTCTCACCTTGAGATGCAACTAAAGAATTTGGGTCCGCTTGATTAGAAGTTGCGTTATTTGCTTCCACACGAGAACCTTAAACAATTTGATACACATAACTTAACAAATCAACTCTAAGTTTAATAAAGAACTCTTTACCAAAAATTAACATAATAATAAACTTTTCTTTATTTTAAAAAGTACTTGGTACCTCTTAAAAATACAAAAATAGCATCAGTAGCTCAAAACCTTTTTGAAAATCAAGAACAGACTACTGTATCAGAAAAATCATTTTTTCTCTTTAGCTTTTAAATCATGAAAACCTTTTCCAAACGTAGCATAATTTTTTAAACATAATCATAACATCTTAAAAATAAATCTTAATTTTTCCTTTATTAAAAATTTCATTTTTAAACACCTTATAACAACTACCATTTCAGACTATTCATACAGCATGAATTAGAAGTACTCATCTCTGATGCAACATTTAAATCAATCCAAGCAGTAAACAAAATTTGCATAATCATACTATAAACACATATAACTCAATTAGAATATAAACTCAAGTACTCAAAGTTCAAAATAATTTTTCTCTATCGACAATGAAATTAAATCACAGACTATATATTGTACATAGAAAAATCACTTTTAAACATCAGTACATACATATTATGCATCTAAACTCCTACTACATAAAATCACATATTTTTATCACATCATCACAATTTCTAAACTTAATCAAATCACATAGACAATATATATATATATATATATATATATATATATTTTGAACAGACTTTAATTCCCAAAAATCACTTTTCTTTCAAACAGTTAATAAAAAAAATATGCCACTTTTTCCTATAGCTTAAATACATATTCTACTATAAAAATATCCCAAAGTTTGACTTATATAAACAAAATAAACTTGCTGGACAGCCGCACAAACAAGTTGCATTTACTCACAATTTTCATCATAATTAAAGTTTTAACACCTATATACAAAGAACTAAGAACTATTACTCAAAAATATATCCATACTTAGAAAAATAGTCACATTTTCTAATTTATATCAAGTCTGGACAACAACTCGATTTTCCCGAAAAATAATAATTTCATTCACTTAAAAACTTTCTTTTTCACACTATAAACTACACTAAACACATAGGCACATAGGCACATCATAATTACACATAGAAATATCATTTTAATTCATATATCCTCATGCCAATAAAACTTTCCAGAATATAAATAAATTCCCAGAATTATTAACTTTTATAAAAATCAATTCTTCAATTGTTATTTCATGAAATCACTTCAAGAATTTAAGATATAAACACCACATAATTACATATATACTTAGAAAATTAGAACAACATACCTATCCTATATAAATAATAATTCGGCCATATTATCATGATAAAAACAGTAACCAAAAGTATTTTTCATATATAATCAATCATTTAAACTTTATAATCAGCTATTAACTATTAAGAACAAAGAATAACTCATGCACATAACATCCAACAATTATACAAATTTTATTTTTTTTGTTTTTCCATGTACCTCACGGTTAGTGAGTAAAATAAATTTTTTTGCAAAATTTCCAAATCAAGTTTTGTTTATTCATCAAAGGATTATTTCTCTTTAAAAATTCATGACTAAACCACAAACAATCATTATCAAAAATCTCAAAAATTGTAACACCCCAAATTTTCATCCCCTGATGTAATGAAAATTTTGATTATGAAAGGTTATTTCATAATTATTTTCCTTAATCATTGTGGTGGACTCGGCTGAGCCGAGCTCCCCAGAACCCTCGCTTAGGGCTTGATGATCCTTTAGGAGGCCCTCTGTGTGTTTGGCCGAGCTCAAAAGCTCAACGGCCGATCAGACACCAGACACGGGCCGACCTCATGCTCCTACCAAGGTCCAACATCCTTGTCCGACACCACGTAGAGATTCCGATAACAAGGACAGGATGACGTGCGCATCTTATCCACAAGGAGAGCTTATCCACTCATAGCTCATTACAGGCTGGCCCTACTTGGGCCTCAAGCAAGCCCATTAGGGCAACCAGCTCCCCCCTATAAGTAGCTCCGTACTACATGGGGCTCAGGTATGTCCTCTAACCCTAATTGCCACCCTCATACACCAGTGATTAGGGCTACTTCTTGGCTTTCTACCTTGCCACCAGAGGACACCCACTAACATCACAGATAAACCCTAGATAGAGGCTTCCTCAAGGTCTTTTTCCCATACCTTGAGGTCATCTCCGTCTAGGACATCACATTTGCGCCGTCTGTGGGGAGAGAGCAAAACTTCATCCCCACCCAAAGAATCTACCATGACTGATGTACCACCAGTTCAAAGGAGGAGGAGGGGCCGTCCAAGGAGGGTGCCAACAACAGAGGACCTGCGCCTCCACCTTGAAGCCAATAGAGCAGCAAGGTCCCCACAACCACCCTCTCCACCACCACCACCTCCTCCCCCACCCCCACCTCCACCTCCGCCACCGCCACCTCCACCTCCCCCACCACCCCCAGAGTTTACCCACACCCACAGTGGACCTTACACCATCCACACTGGAGATACCTCAAATCCAACTCAGCACCAGGAAGGAGGTCGGCGCGTGCAGCTACGCTCCCAACTTGGGTAAACCAACACAGAACAGCACCGCCAACTCGGCGAACGTGCTCACTCCGTCAGTACTACACATCGTTCTCACTCACGTCAATCTTCACGCTCTCGTGATACAGAGGTCTTGGCCATGATGAGACAGCAAATGAGGATCATAGAGCAGCAAGGCCAAGCCATAGCAGATCTCCAGCAGCTTACCATGCAGCGTTTGGCTGAACGAGCCGTCATACAAGCTCCAGCCCCAAACGAACTTCCACAGCCTTTGGGATTTCCAACTGAACGGGGCACTATGGTACCCCCAGCTCAAAACTTACCACCACCACCACCCCCGTTAACACCACAAACGTTAACAACACCACATATCGTCATCACCCAACTAACACCTACACCACCTCTCCGTGACCATCAACAACCCGACTTAGATGATTCTCACCCCGGACACCCTTTCACAGCAGCTGTGATGTCCTATGAACCACCACCAGGATACCTCGGACCTAGCAACATACCTATGTATAATGGCTTGACAGATCCTCAAGAGCACGTGCTCTCTTACGAGGGAGCTATGAACTTCTATGGCGGTGGAGATAGGCTCAAATGCCGAGCTTTCTCCATGACCCTCCAAGCTCCAGTTCTCCGATGGTACGCGACATTACCTAAGAACTCTATTAACTGCTGGGCAGAGATGAAGCGCGCGTTTCTCAATAGGTACACTGCTAGCTGTGTGAAACCAAGATCCGACCACACACTAGCAACAGTGACACAAAAACCTGACGAATCGCTACGTGCTTATCTACATAGGTTTCATAACGAGTCCAGCTCGGTTCCCAACTTATATCCCGAGGTGGCCGTCCTCCTTTTTACTCAAGGTCTTGCAGAGGGAGGGTTCAAAGACTCACTAATAGGTAGACCACCAAGAGATATGGCCGAGCTCAGACAAAGATCCAACAAGTATATCAGCCTGGAGGAGTTCAGCAAAGGTCAAACAAGCAGGATGGAGAAAGCCCAAGCTGCTTCACAGAATGCCCTTCCTCGAGGTCGCCCTCGAGGAAACAGGGACGACAGAGGTGGAAGGGTAGACCAAGGTGACCGGCGACGTCCTCATGTTGGCCAGCAGGATGACCGCCGACGTCCTTATGTCACCAAATATGATAATTATACCCCACTGACAGTTCCGAGGTCGCAAGTATGGAGGGAAACCATGCAGACTGAACTCAGACATGTACCGAGACCACCTTTCCTTAGAAACCAAAATAGCATCGGAGACAAATCTAAGTACTGCAACTTCCATGATGGGTATGGCCACCATACCGACCAATGCACCTGGCTTCGAGACGTTATCGAAGACATGGTGAGGCAGGGTAAGTTGCAACAGTACGTACGAGAGGCTGTGGAGAGAAGAGGCCGAAGATGGTCTCGGAGCCCGAATAGAGACAAAGGAAAAGCCAAGGCTGACCCATCTCCAGAAAAGAAAACCGAAGAGCCACAACGAGTGAATATGGTCGTAGTGCAGGATTTGGATAAGTCACCGAAAAATTTCAGAGTCGAAACCATCTCGGGAGGTTTCGCCGGTGGTGGTGAGAAAAGATCAGAAAGGAAGAGGTATGTCAACCAAGTGCTAGCGGTTCATCATAAACCCATCTGTAAGAAACCATCTCGGAACATCCCCATTATTTTTTCCGATCAGGACATGGAAGACATCATCCCGGATCACAACGACCCAATGGTGATCACGGCGTTGATTGGTAACTTTGAAGTCGCCCGAGTATTCATCGATCAAGGAAGCTCGGCCGACATTCTTTTTCTCCACACCTTTCAAGCACTAAAATTGAGATCAGCTGACCTCGTCGAATTTGAAGGCAATCTTATTAGCTTCACGGGAGAGGCGATTCGCCCCCTAGGAGCCATCCACCTCCCGGTGACCTTAGGCAAGCAGCCTTCGGCCCGAACGGAGATCATAAAGTTTCTAGTTGTCAATTCCGAATCCCCCTATAATGTGATACTGGGAAGAACTTGCCTGCAAGCCTTTGGGGCGGTCGTTTCAACGGTGCATTTAGCTATGAAATTTGTTGGTTCAGACGACAAGGTCGTCACTGTCAAAGCCGACCAGGTAAGGGCCCGACTCTGCTACAAAGCGAGTCTACGGGGAATAAAAAAGAAATAAGAAGAAGAGCTGACTGGTCCGACGTTGGCCAAAGGAAGAGTTTTATTAGCTGAGCTGGATGTTCGGGCCGAACAGGATGATCTTAGGCCTTCCCCTCAGGGGGAGTGGTTGGCAATTCCCATTGATCCTTCTGATCCTAACAAAACTGTTAAGGTGGGAGCCGACCTCCCTCAGAAAATCCAAGTCGAGATCATCAACCTGTTAAGGGCCAACCGAGATTTGTTTGCTTGGACCTCGACCGACATGCCGGGGATTGATCCTAACTTCATATGTCATAAGCTTAGCGTGGATCCGAAAGCAAAGCCAATAGCACAAAAGAAAAGAAGAGTTGGAGCAGTAAAAGCAAAAGTGATTGAGGAGAAGGTCTCCGAGTTACTCGAAGCAGGATTCGTCAGAGAGGTGCCATATGCTGAGTGGGTTGCAAACACAGTCTTGGTAAGGAAGGCAAACGGCAGTTGGAGGATGTGTGTTGATTACACAGACCTCAATAAAGCCTGCCCCAAGGATCAATACCCGCTGCCGATCATAGATCAGCTCGTTGATAGTTCGGCAGGCTACCAACTGTTGTCATTTACAGATGCCTACTCAGGATACAATCAGATTCCGATGTATCCTCCTGACCAGGATAAAACCACATTCACGACTGGAAAGGCGACATATTGCTATACTGTTATGCCTTTTGGTCTTAAGATTGCAGGAGCAACCTATCAAAGAATGATGAACAAGGTCTTTGATGGTATCATTGGCACCACCATGGAAGTTTACATTGATGACATGATTACAAAGAGCAAGAAAAAGGAGGACCACGTCCGAGATCTGACCATGGTGCTGGAAAGGGTAAGGGCACATAGTATGAGGCTGAGCCCAGAAAAGTGCACATTCGGGGTCCCTGCGGGCGCCTTCCTTGGCTTCATGCTATCCGAGAGGGGGATAGAAGCAAACCCCGACAAGTGCCGGGCTATTTTAGAGATGAGGAGTCCTGCAGATCTTAAAGGGGTGCAACAGTTAACAGGCAGAATGACAGCATTGTCAAGGTTTCTCCCTCAAGCCGCAAAAAAGGCTTTACCCTGGTACCAACTTTTGAAAAAAGGAACAACTTTCAATTGGGATCAAATCTGTGAAGCATCTTTCTTGGCACTTAAAGAGTATCTTGCTTCTCCCCCAGTCCTCTCCAGTCCTTTGCAGGGAAAGAGTCTTTTCATTTATTTATCTGTTGGTGATTTAGCCCTCAGCTCGGTGTTGGTCCGAGATGAGGGCAGAAATGAGTTTCCCATTTACTTCATAAGCCGAGCTCTACAAGGTCCCGAGCTCCGGTATTCCAAGGTTGAAAAATTTGCATTTTGTTTGATCCTCGCTGCACGGTGGCTACGACAATACTTTCAGAGTCACCCCATTGTCGTAAGAACCGCCCAGCCCATTAAGCAAGTTCTTCAGAAGCCCGACCTCGCCAGGAGAATGATGGCGTGGGCAGTCGAACTTTCCGAGTTCGATATTTCCTACGAATCGAGGAGGGCAATTAAATCACAAGCGTTGGCAGATTTCGTGTCCGAGTTCACAGAGCCCCACCAAAGCTCTAGCTCGGACACTTGGGTAATATATGTTGATGGTTCAAGCAATCAGAAGGGAGCAGGAGCCGGGGTGATCTTGGAAAACGCGGACGGTCTCAGCATCGAATATTCCCTGAAATTCGAGTTCTTAACCTCGAATAATCAGGCTGAGTACGAAGCGGTCCTTGCTGGCCTCTGTATGGCTAAAGAGCTCGGCGCAGTTGAAGTTCAAGTATTAAGTGACTCCCAGTTAGTAGTTTCCCAAGTCATCGGAGACTACCAAGCGAAAGAGCCCGTTCTGCAAAAATATCTTGATAAAGTTAAGACTCTGGCTCAGGACTTTGCCAAATTCTCCATCACCCACATTCCCCGTTGCTCAAATTCCCGCGCCGATGTGCTTTCCAAGCTGGCGAGCACAAAAGGAGCAGGGAATAATAGAAGCCTCATTCAAGAACAGATTTTGGCCCCTAGTGTAATAATGACTATTGCTGTATCACCGAACTAGATGCATCCAATCAGGGCCTATTTAGAGCATGGAATACTCCCCGTCGACCAGAAGGAAGCGAAGAAACTGACCAGAAAAGTGGCCGAGTACGTTATTGTTGATGGAATCCTCTACAGGAGAGGAATGTCTTCCCCACTCCTCTGATGTCTCACCTCCGAGGAAGCCCAAGAAACCTTGAACGAGGTTCATGGAGGAATGGGGAGCCACCATGTGGGTGGCAAGTCCTTAGCAAGGAAGGTATTAAGGGCTGGTTATTTTTGGCCTACCTTGGTAACAGATTCCATCGATCATGTCAGAAAGTGTCCTCAGTGCCAATTTTTTAGTAATGTATACCAGAAGCCCGCAGAAGAACTCCATTCTCTTGCCTCCCCTTGGCCTTTCAGTATGTGGGGAATGGACATTGTGGGACAGTTCCCAACAGCTCCAGGTCAGCTAAGGTTCATTGTGGTAGCAGTAGACTACTTTACTAAATGGATTGAGGCCGGACCATTAGCAACCATCACATCTACAAGAATCCAAATTTTTTTTTGTGAAACATGTCATTTCTCGTTTCGGACTTCCACTCACTCTAGTTACTGACAATGGTAGCCAGTTTGCTGCCAACAACTTTCAAATGCTGGCTGAAAACCTCGGAATCTCTCATCGGTTCTCTTCGGTCGAACACCCCCAGACTAATGGGCAAGCCGAGGCTGCTAATCGGGCTATTGTTGATGGCCTCAAAAAGAGAGTTACACAGGCTAAAGGAGTTTGGGCCGATCTGCTACCTGAGGTCCTCTGGTCGATCAGGACCACAGTACAGACCTCAACAGGGGAAACCCCTTTTAGACTCACTTACGGCTGTGATGCGGTCATCCCCATCGAACAAAGGATCCATACCTTCCGAATGAGGAACAGGCCCGAGGAAGAAAATGAGAATCTGATCAAGGAAGATTTAGTATTGGCCGAAGAGATCCGAGAAGCCGCTTCAGTTAGAGAAAAGAATGCGAAGGAAAGACAAGCCAAGCAATACAACAAGTCAGTGCAACCTGTAACACCCCGATTCGGCAACTTGAAAACTTAAACTAAAAGTGGTAAAAATTAGGGCCATTTTATTTTAAACCAGTGTTATGTGAACGTGAGAACACTAGACTTTTAAAACACATATACAATTAAAACTCGTGTTCTCACATTACATAAACTCTTTCAAGTTCCAAACCGAGATGTCACAAGACACCGCACTTTGAAACCGTTTTCAAAAGCATCATTCAAAACGTAGCCCGTTTACTTGTTGCAAAACATTCATGTTTAATAAAACTTTTGCCAGGGTACAGTATGATAGAGCTAGGTTAACTAAGCACTTACATTGGAGTACCATGCTCTGAGGGGAATTTCCTATCCTCTAGTCTTGCTTCCTAATACTTGAGGTCTAACCCCGGGCCTTGGTCGACGAAGCCCACCACGCTTCCGCTGCGCCATCTACCAGTTGCAATATCAGCAAGTGCCGATACGACAACATGGTAGGAGAGAGTCAGTGTTCCGAACACTAACGGGTTGACCTTGCGGTCTCAGAGTAGAAAGAGACAGAGGATGTAACATAACTATATAACTAAAACAAAATACTAAAGAATGCAATCATCATCAACATAAATGCATCCAGCATGTTATACACATAGCATGAATCACAACAATAATATAGTCACCATCATCATCATCATGAACACAAATACTTTACTCGGGTTCTTATCATCACAATCCCAAAATATTTCTCATGAGCTTTCACAACTTTTCTCAATCCTTCCTTCCTCATAATTTCCACACTTATTACTTATTCCAAGAATTCTCTCATCTTATAAATCTTAGTCGATGCTTAAAGCTTTGATATACTTCTTTGAAACATCTTTGTCTTTTAAGTTTTATTATTTCGATTAGCGTCAATGATGAGGGGGAAACATCATTGAGCTCACACACGTCTACATCTCCTCGGTCAACCACCCAACCTAGTCGGAAGCAAACAGGAGTACAGGACCTTTACCACGCGGGCACGACAGCTGTCACAACACATAAATGGTCCCAGACCAGGAGGCCCTGCCTCAAATCATAATCACAATATTAACAATGCACGCTTTCAGCGACAATCACAAATGCCCCGTTCCAGTCCCTCTCACTGTTCTCGATTTGCAATCAAGGGGGCGACAGTACAATTCTAGTTCCGGTGCAGAACGTGCCACGACATTAGACCCAGTCCCCACCACGTTAGTGCGCCACTTGTGGGATTGTTCTGCCTAGAAAGTACTCTGGACTTCTTGACGTGTCACCGTCATCGTCCTCCCCTCATGCAATCTCGTCCTAAGTATCCGCAGATACTTATCGTTCCTTCCTCTCCACTACTTCGTTATGACACTCATACCTCACTGCGTTTATACCTGTCTTTTAAGTCTTTTAAAGTTTTACGTTTTAATTAGCGGCTTAGTCCTAACAGTCGGCTCGGCCTTGGTGCATCCCTTCAACGAAGCCCGACCACTAATCGCAATCCTTTCCCCCTAAATCTCATTGGCCCCAGGCCACAAATTACTTTCTCATCTCATTATCATCAACTCATGCTCATTCTCAACATAATTCTCATTCACATCATCAACAAATTTTCCTCGTCTTTCCAAAACATCTTTCGCAAAACTTTTCGAAAACATAGTTTCACAAAACTTTCACAAAAATATCATTTTCACAAAAGCTTTTCACAAATTTCTTTTCAAAATCTTTTTCAAAAATCACAATTTTTGGGTGAGTGTTAATGGAGGAGCAAGCTCAACTCAACACTAAGCTTCTTCCCAAAAACGTGAACGAGGAATCACATCTCTACTCAACCACTTTCTCACTTTCATAATCACATCCTCTTTCCACTCAAATATCAATTCTCTTTCTTTCATTCATTATCTCTTTTGCATTCCATTCTCATCATACTTTATCTCTTTCTCACTCATTCTCATACTTCCTCTTCAACCTCATCTCATCACTTATTTCTTTCTCGATTATTTCTCACGTTTCTCATTCGTTTCTCTTTTCTCTTTTCGATTTATCTTATTACTTCCACAGTTCCATCATCATCATTTCACTATCCAAACATAATCCAACATTTTCTAAACAGAATAAAGAATGCTCAACGAATAAACATCTAGTATGCAGACAAGTAGACATTTAGTATGCAAAGAAGACAGGTAGACATCTAATCTCAACAACCATGTTGCCTAATTCGCAGTACTCTCACAATTCGTCCATTCGGATTGCGAGCAACCGCGTTACGGGACCACAACACTCTCACTCACCTGGATGACGACACATCCAAAAGCTTCCCAAGATTTCCAGTCGTTATCCTTGCCATGCTTCCTTCGCGTCCGACACCCGAACTAGACATTTTTCCCCGTGTGTTAGAAACGATTTACGTGAATTCTCAATTTTGTTTTAAAAGTACTTTGAAATAATTTCCCTTTTAAAAAGCACATTGCCAATATCCAAAAGACATTAAATCCCAAATCATTCTTTTTATAAAATGTTTCCAAGAAAAACTTCTTAAAACAATTCCTTTTCCAAAACAGAATCTATTTCTCTTAGTTTAAAACACTTTGGGTTAAAATCATTTTCTCCAAACATTGAAGGAAAAACAATTCTTTTAAAAATCTTGATTAAATCAAATACAGAATTCAAGAAAATAAAACTTCAAAACCAATCAATTGATTTACTTAATTTCAAATCTTCACGATATCATTAAACACTGATCAATTAAGGATTTCAAATTAATTTAAGTTGTTTAAATCATTCTTTTCAAATAAAACATTTTTCACAGCTAAACTCACAAACAGTATCCCAAAATCTAATACATCCAAGCAGCACAAAGAGCAATCACATACACATTACAAAGCATTCAAAGCATACACAAGCACACAGACAGGAGTCACATTTTAAATCATTTAAAATCATCAATTAAATTATAATCTAAATTAAATTAATTAAATTACTCTTTTTAAAAAATAATTTAGACTTAATCATTTAATTAACTCACAAAACCGAATCACAGGGTTAATGATTTTCTAATCAGACATAAACGTGAAAACTAAAATCATTGAATTGGTATTACAAAAATCCTTTCACATAATTAATCAACTTTTTTTTTAGAAAGAACATAAAAAAGATACAAGTAAGCACACATCACTTTCAATTCATTCAAACACACAACACCTAAAACATAGCCATTATCACAAGTTATTACATGAACATGCTTTAACCGAATTACATGCATATAATTTTTGCAAGGTTTTAATGCACAAATAAGAACATGAATTCATGAAATTATTTTTCTTTATTTTAGGACCAAAACCGTGAACATCCAGAGAAGAAAACCAACAAATTTTCAATTTCATAAAACAAACTCAACACAACAATTTAAATTACAAACATCACCCATAATCCCTCTTAAATTTATTTACTTCATGCATGCACCTTTTAGATTCAATTTACTCAATCATGCATGCAACCTAGACAAGGGACAATATAGCTTTCTATCTAGCACCTAGTATGGCTTAAAGTCAACATGCACAAAAGCAAGATTTCCATACACTTTTCAACACATTCAAAAACACAAAATCAAATTAAATCATATAAATATTTAAGGCTCATCATGCAATAATATTTATTATAACAAAATCTTTTTCAAACACTTTTTAGTATACACAAAATAAATTCAAGTTCATCATTTTGTGAAAATCCAGGTTACACTGTAAGCTTCTAAAAATGACATGCATAAGTTTGAAATCATTAGACCTAATCCTAAAACATACATGCATCAACTTTTTGCAAAACAAAAGCATGGATTTCATTTTTTTTCTAATCATGGCCGAATGGCCTTCTTAAAAATAAACATACATATAACCAAACATTAGATCATAGCATGCTCAAAAATAATCACTTAATCAAATCATGCTTGAAAACCATTTTAAAACTTAGTTCTTTAATTCTTTTCTTTAAAACCGAATTAAATATAAAACAAAACATGATCTTTTCTTTTGAGAATAACATGCATGTACTGTAAATCCTTAGATCTAGTCATAAAACAAACATGCAAGACCAAAGACATAAATATTTTTTTTCAAACCAAATTTAGATCATGGATTTATTCAACAAATAAGCATAGAAATACACATAGATCATCGCTCAACAAAAAGATTTAACATGCAAGCCAAGAAATTACACTTTATAAACAAACAAGTTTAGATCATGGATTTATTTACTAAATCATCAAATAAACACAAATAGTTCATGGTTTAGAGAAGGAAAAATAGATATGCAAGGAGATTTATTCTAGGTTTTACAAAAATCTTTAGCCATTCTTTAGATCTTTAAGATTTTAGGCAGAAAATATTAGATCATTAAGAGTTTAGTTGAAAAAGTGTTAGATCCATCAAGAACAATATGAACCGAAACATAAAGCACAAGATCACATATTACAATTTACTTAGAGTTCTCAAAAGTCCAAGAGCAAAAGAATAACAACACATAAGCTTCAAAAATTAAACATGCATGAAGAAAGAAATAAAGATCTATAGACTAAAAGGGAAAACTAAATTATTACAAAATCTCCTTATTGTTCTTCGGTTCCTACCATGAAAAGAGGTTGGTTCCTCTAATTCCTAAGGCTCTTGATCTATCAAAGAAAAGGCTTGGGCAAACTTGGATCTTCTTCTTCCTTCTTCACTATATCCCACGGCTCCCTCTTTCTTTCTTACTTTCTATTTCTTTGTTTTCTCTCTAAGAGTTTGATGGACTCTTAGGAGTTGTGTTTAGTGTTGGTACGGTGGAAATGAGGAAAGAAGGAATGAATAGGTGAAGAGAAGTGAAATGGGGAAGTGAATTAAGGCTCTTCACATATATAGATCCACTAATCTCCCTCTTTTGCCCTTAAGTTGGTTTAGCTACAACATGAATGGGAGGGGCGATTTTGGGCTTGCAAAAGTTTGCATGGGTGGTGTTTATCACATCCAAGGGAGACAAGGTAGCATAGGCCAAGACTTTAGGGGTCATTCTAGGCTTACATCTAGTTAGGGTTTTGACATTAGTTTGGTTTGATTCTAACTTAGTTTGATTTTTGGTTCATGGATCTAGTTTGGTTTGGTTAGGATTTACTTACTCACTAAGACTTATAGAAATTCATACATCCTAGCATACACACACACATACACGTATACATACACACACATATACACAAATACCTACCGTAGCATACACATCACACATACATACTTCACATTTTTATTTTCTTAATCTTATTTATTTAAACATCCTAATTATTAATTCCTACCGTAATGCAATCACTTAATAAGGAATTACACTTACATAATTTATTTCAAGCATCACACAGTACACACACATCCAATCAAACACATTGCACATAAAATCTCATGCCAATTCAATAAATTCACTTTCTTCTAAACATAATTCATTAAACTCGTATTTCACTGTTCTGAAAATAAATTTTTGTAATACAACCCAGAAAAATCTGAAAATTATATTTTTAAAATCTATGTTTCAAGACGGTCGTTTTGATATAAAGTTCATAAAAATCTGAGTTACGGTTAAAAAGATATGCATTTTTAAAGCTTACAGACCCAAAAATCTCAAAAATTCCATTTCAAACAAAAATCACTCTTAGGAAAATTTCACAACTTATTTCTCAAAAATCAAATCATTTCAAAATTCAACAAAAATTATTCAATTTTCATCTATAAAAACATTTGGTTTATAAAAATCCATGGAAGTCATCATTTAATTTCTTTCTTACGTAAAATATTTTCTGAAAATCTCTTATGTCACTAAAACTTCAATGTTTGTTTCGACGAAATCGTTTACGCACGTATGGAAAAAATGCGGGGTGTTACACAACCCAGGTCCTTCGAGGTCGGAGACCTCGTACTTCGAAGAGCAGACATTGGTCTCAAGAACCGAAGGGATGGAAAATTTGCCCAGAATTGGGAGGGCCCCTACATAGTCGTTTCAAAAACATACTCTGGGGTATACAAGTTAGAAACCCTCGGGGGAGTCGAGCTCAAGAATTCCTGGAACGTTGCGAAGTTGAGAACCTATTTCAGCTAGGATTACCTCGGATATTATCAGCAATCACCGACACCTTCATCTCAAGTTCAAGTTTAAGTTCATTTTAGTTTCTGTTAAAGTCTTTACGGCTGCTTCCTTTATTTACATCTGGTTCCATTGTTATATACTCACTTTTAAATTCCCTAAATGGCATTGAGCTCATATTTGTGATCAATGAAATAGTACAAACTTGCCCTTACTCAAGTGCCACAGTTTTATATACGTACGTACTAGCTTCTCATTTAGCACTAGCCACCTAAATGTTGCATGGCGCTATGTACAGTCAACATCTTGTAAATAAGATCGGCTCATATGCACAGTGTACAAGGGACACCTGATAAAGTACAGCTTGTTGTGAAATGGTCTCACATAACTTCACTCAGCAACCTCTTTCACATCGGGGACGAGGACACCCTGATGAGCATCTTATTTCCCATTATTCCTTGCATTATTTTACTCCTATTATTCATACTTGTTGCCCATTTGGCATTGTTTAGCTTGATTTAGTGATTTAGAGTTTATTGGGCTAATATTCCGAATATTGTTTAATTTGGGGTTATTTAGTCTAATTAATTCTATTTCTAATTTCAGGTCATAGTTGGCACAAGGACACTTTGGGCATTTTGGAAATGAGGATTGAAGTATTGAAGTGAAGATTGTAATTTGCATTCAGTCCCTTTTTAGTTGTAATTTTCAGAATAGTGTTTCTTAGGATTTGGGCCCATGTTTTAGGCCCATTTTGTGTCTTAAGAAGGAAAATTCGTGTAAAGGGTTGAACACTCTCCCATTTTCAGATTTCACACTCTATCTCTAGGTTAGAACTTCTCTCTTGGCTCTCCAAAGTGGTGGTGGCTGGTAGGGTTTTGTTCTTCCCCATTTCTACTCGTTTTTCTTCATTTATGGCCATGGAAGGCTAGACTTCAAGGGTTAATCCCTTTGGTATTGTATTATCTACTCTTGAGCTCTTGTTATTAATGCAATTTCGTTTTCTCTTCTCTGTTTTCATGTTTATCAATGTGTAGTGGTTTGCTTAATTCCATTTCGTAGAGATAATACATGAATATAAATGCTTAATTTGTATTAACTCGTAAAAAACTCCAATTCTGGTTTCTGATGCTTAATTAGAAGTTAGGGTTTAGAGTGATAACTGAATTTTCGCTTAGTATTTGGTTATCACGAGTTGGACAGAGGAGAGGAGAGGAATCGATCTTTAGTGAGCTAGGATTGAGTAGTGTACGTAGCCAAAGGGGTTTGCCCGCTTTTGTTTCTGATTTTGTTAGTTTTAATATTTTGTTTATGTTTTGTTCATCACAATTGTTACACACAAAAACCCCCCCAATTTACTGCACGCTACGTGTTTGATACTTTGCCTAGACCGATATTCGCTGGGAAACGACCTAGGATCACCTTCCTAGTACTACAGAATTAAACCCCTTTTATTTTGATTGGGTACGGCCTCGATCACACCCACCTTGGCTATGGTGGGTGGATCCGAGATCCCTACCGTATGCACTTATATACAGTACCTTTTTTCAGAGGAAAACTTATAAGAATATTGCAGTTATTGAGTCGTCCGAGCACAACCCAATTATTTATATTAAGTTTTAAAGAAGGACAGCAAAAGTGTCTTTATTACGAGTTTTTTTGGTCCGATTAAATCCGAATACAACAAGTAAAAAAGGACTTTTAATCTTAAAAACAATTTTACTCGGTTACTTAACAGTTGACCACAGCTCAGGTCCGACTAAGTCCGATCAAAACAGTCAACTAAACAAAGTGCAACAAGTCTTAAGGACTTGCATTTTTAGCATAAAAAGTTTCCTTCATGACCTGATAACCAATCGCAATTCGGATCCGAGGTATCAATAGCAAACATGCAACGAGTTAACAATATAAACTCGCATTGCGCAACAAGTTAAAGAAAAATCTTGCATAAAAAACGATCTCGGATACAGTATATATGCAACAAGTTAGAACGAAAGACTTGCATAAAAATGACATGATGCAACAAGTTGAACAAAATATAACTTGCATTAAACAAAAGCAAATGTTATACAAAGACAAAGACAGCAAAATAAAGCAGTTCCAATGCTATCAAACACGTTGTACAAAAACATTAACAAAATACAAGCCGCCCAGCATAAGGGACTTACGCTGCGTCATCTTCAACATCGGAAAGCTGGACTTTGGTCGGATCGAACTCCTCCTCGGGTTTCTCTTCCAAGGGGTTGGGAAGGTTCTCTTCAGGTTGATCGAGATCCACCTCGGCTCCGTCTTTGTCAAAATCCACCATCTTCCCATCTTCAACCCCAAACCCAGCACTGGCGCCGATAACCCGAAGTCGGATCTCCTTGTTCAAGAATTGAATCTGCTCAACAGCACTGGCAAAGATCTTGCTTCCTCCCTTCCCAAAATCGAAGGTTGCCTCTGCCGCAGCTATCTTATGTTTCAGTGCTTGAGCAACCCTTTTCTTCAGCATAGATCGGACTCTCTCAACCTCGGCAAGGCCCTCCTGTCGACCTGCTTCTTTAGCAGCCTCCTCCGCCTTTCGAGCATCTTCTTTGACTTGGGCCAGCGCTTCCTCATGGTTTTTGAGAAGCTCCTCCATTTGCTGACGGTGCTTCTCCTCCAATTCGGCCAGTTTCTGGTCGGCCGAATTTTTTTTACTCCTCAAGTCGGCCACCTCAGCCGCCAACTCGGCTCTGGCCTTCTTCTTAGCAGGCTACACACCCTCCGCTACGTAATCCGCCACCTCCGCCAACACATTGAACATAGTGGTCGAATGCTTCAGTTGGCAGGCAAGCTCTTCGGCCATTCTCTTCCATTCCGCCCCGAACATCTTTATCAAAGTCTCCTTAACCGAGGGTTTGGCAGTGGTGGTTGGCGGCCTTGGGAGAATATCGGTTCCCTTCCTCGGGCCTGACGACGAAGAGGGGGGATCAGCAGTAGTAACCACCTCGGTGTTAAGGCTCGGAGATCGAGGAGGAGGGGCAAGAATCACTGAAGAAGGAGTAGGTCGCAGCCGAGGAGCCGAGTCGGTGGAGGCCGTGTCGGTAGAGACCTCGACAGACGCGGTTTCATTGGAAGGTCTATCCGTCCTCTTCCTCTTTCGGGCCTCCATCGCAGCTTTGAGTGCCTTTGACGACATGTCCGACCAATAGTTGTCTGAAAACAAAAGAATAAAGAAAATCATTCAGAAAGTTGAAAGAAAATATACAAGTTCAAGAGTAAAGTTAACTACCAATCTATGTAACGACTTCGTCATCAGGACACTTCATGAACACTCCGATGTCAAGTTGGAACTTCCTGGCCCGGTACTCGGACTGAAAGTGGTTGGCCGTTACAGCTTCATCGGCATCAAGTGTTGCACCTGACCATTTCTGCGGTGTGCCGACGTGGCGAGTGAAGAATTCCTGGGTCCACTCCAAGGGGAACTTCGGTCTCGTCTCGGCCCGAAACCAAGGTCGCCCCATGCCCACATACTTATATTTAAAAAATCTTGGCTTGAAATGCTTCCAAGAATCCGTGAACATGCCGAAGAGCCCGAAATGACCTCGGGCCTTGGTCGACACCCAAAGCCGACCAGTTACCCCTTCTTTGTTACTCACGAATGGGTTGTACATCCATAAGAAAAGCCGAACTGTACACACCAACCCTTTGGCTCCACAATATTTTTGGAAGGCTCGAAGAAATGACCAAGTGTTGGGGTGTAGTTGGGAAGGAGCCAGTCCGAGTTCATTTAAAACCCTCATCTCCAAATCAGTGAAAGGAAGGGTCACTCCGAGGTTCTGTATCAGGTCGGCGTAGAAGAAAAAGGAGTTTGCATCGGTCCGCGAGCATATCCTATCGTTCACGGAGCAAGGCAAAACCTCATAAGAATTTCCAGCAGTATCTCCAGAGCATGGCAGCACGGCCCTCTTCACGTCCGCGAGCTTGTCCTCGGAATCTAAGCTGGACCGAACTCCCTTGGGCTCAACATCAACCCAAGTAGGGCCAGCCTGTAGTGAGCTATGAGTGGATGAGCTGTCCTTGTGGATAAGGAGGGAAGACGTCATCATGTCCTTGGTGTCGGACTTGGGAAGGTGTCGGACTCGGACGTCGGACCTGGGTAGGAGTATGAGGTCGGCCCGTATCTGGTGTCTGTTCGGCCGTTGAGCCTTGAGCTCGGCCCAGAGCACAGAGGGGTGAGAGCATGATATCGGCCCGTGTCCGATGTCTGTTCGGCCGTTGAGCCTTGAGCTCGGCCGAGCATACAGAGGGCCTGCTGAAGGGTCCTCAGGTCCTGAGTGGGGGCCACGTGGACCTCGGCTAGGCCGAGTCCACCACATAAGCCCCCCAGCTCGGTCAAGGCTATTTGAGCCTTGCTCCGAGGTCTTGGTTCAGGTCCTTTTCCCAAGTCCACCACATAAGCCCCCCAGCTCGGCGAGACTTTGTGAGTCTTGAGCCGAGTTAGGAGAAAGAAAGCATAGCACTAAGCATCATAGCACTAAGTACCCCCCACCTTCTAGGAAGGGTTTGAGTACTAGTCCACAATCATGTGCTCAAGGCTAGCGAAGGATAGCAGGGCGGGTTAGGAGAAGTCAATCCGCCACATAAGCCCCCCAACTCGGGAAGAGTCGTAGAGACTCTGTGCCGAGTTGAGGTCCTTTCTGCGTCCGTCAGATCAGTGCTGAGTTGGTGATGAGGTAGAAACATGCTTGCAAGCGTGGCCTTCCGCTTGGAAGAGTGTTGCGGATAGTTGATAGTGCTCTTTTGTGCTCGGATGATGAAACTGAAAGAGTATCCCGATCTTGAACCGAGTTCCCGCGGGGGGATCCGCCACGAGCTCGGTGAGGCTCATCTCGAACCGAGTACAAGCTCGGTGAGGTACATCTTGAACCGAGTCAAGCTCCGTGAGGAACATCTCGAACTGACTGCAAGCTCAGTGAGGAACATCTCGAACCGAGTATAAGCTCGGCGAGGTACATCTCGAACCGAGTGCAAGCTCGGCGAGGTACATCTCGAACCGAGTGCAAGCTCGGCGAGGAACATCTCGAACTGAGTGCAAGCTCGGCGAGGAACATCTCGGTAACCGAGTGCAAGCTCGGCGAGGAACATCTCGAACCGAGTGCAAGCTCAGTGAGGCTCATCTCGAACCAAGGTCCCGGGGGGGATCCACCACCAGCTCGGTGAGGCTCATCTCGAACCGAGTACAAGCTCGGTGAGGAACATCTCGAACCGAGTATACCCTTGGCGAGGTACATCTCGAACCGAGTGCAAGCTCGGCGAGGAACATCTCGAACCGAGTGCAAGCTCAGTGAGGCTCATCTCGAACCAAGGTCCCGGGGGGGATCCAGAATGGATTTGGGGATGCTCCGAGATGAGAGTGATGAAGTTATGAGTGTAGTCATATGAACAGATTCCTTGGCGATGGGAGAGAAGTAGCGTTAATTTCTTCATCCATGCTGTTAATTAACCGCAACTGCTGAGTTCCTCGGAATTCGAGAAGTCGGACAAAATCTCACGGGTTGTCGGGAGTGTCTCTCCCCTTTAATTTTCAAAAGCTTTTATTCGAGAACAACAGCACCAGGGGCAAGCATGCAAAGCAAGGAATCGCCGAGCAAGGTCGTGGTGTCTGTGCAAAAGAGCCTAGGAAACGCCAAGCTGTAGGCGAACCGACGAGCTTGTCAAGGCTCACGGGGGACCTCTATCAAAGCAGAAGGCGGAGAGGAATGCAGAGGTGAAGAAAGTGCAGTCCATAAATATTGGCCGAGAATGCCTCTCTGACCTAGAGAAGTCGGCAGACGACATCTTTGACACCTTCGGGAATGCTGTGAGTCAGATTAATATCCTCAACCCCGACCTTCGCCTCAAGGTGTTCAGGGTTGAAGATGGCATGCTGGTGGATTACAACAACAACAATGCCAAGGTTGATAACTTGGCTGACAACCTGCCTGCCCCCCTTGTCGAGAAGGAGAAAGAGATTTTTGATCGTTGTTTTAGACCCGATGAGGGTTGTGCTCTGCATGCGGTAAGGAGAGCTCGGATCCTGCACCGTTCGCCGAGGACAGTGAACTTCCAACGCAAGTTGTTGCACATAGGATGTGGTTGTCTAAACCTTTGACTTCGGACGACTCCCCCTGACCAGTGCAGTAACTTATAAGTTTTCCTCTGAAAAAAGGTACTGTATATAAGTGAATGCGGTAGGGAACTCGGATGCCATCCTCGGCCCCAGTGTAAAAGAGGTTGCTGAGTGAAGTTATGTGAAAACATTTCACAGCAAGCTGTACTTTACGGGGTGTCCCTTGTACCCTGAGCTTATAAGCCGATCTCGGAAGATGTTCACTGTATATAAGCACCGTGCAACATTTAGGTGGCTAATGCTAAATGAGAGGATTTGTACGTACGCACTGTCTGTAGCACTAGTACCGACTTGTATGCGTGAATGCATGTAAATGCGGTGACAGGGGGGACCGTTCTACCACAAAGGTAGGGTCGAGATGATAACCGTATGCGTGAATGCATGAATTGACCGTTCTACCACCAGGGTAGGGTCGAGATGCTAACAGCTCGGTAGAAACATGAATTGACCGTTCTACTACAAAGGTAGGGTCGAGATGATAACAGCTCGGTAGGAGCATGAATTGACCGTTCTACCACAAAGGTAGGGTCGAGATGATAACAGCTCGGTGGGAGCATGAGTTGACCGTTCTACCACAAAGTTAGGGTCGAGATGATAACAGCTCGGTAGGAGCATGAATTGACCGTTCTACCACAAAGGTAGGGTCGAGATGATAACAGCTCGGTGGGAGCATGAATTGACCGTTCTACCACAAAGGTAGGGTCGAGATGATAACCGCTCGATAGAAACATGAATTAAAGAGAATAATAGCAGCTCGGCAGATAAGATAGAAACATGAATTAGGGAGAATAATAGCAGCTCGGCAGGTGAGATATAAACGTGAAATAAAGAGAATAATAGTAGCTCGGGCTCCCTTTTCGATAAACCGCGCAATTTAAAATATAGAATCTCCGAGCTCAGAAATAAGCATGAACTAAGAAATAATGTATGCCTTTGGAATTGTTCACCTTCGAGATTATGTGGTGGTACTGTGAAAACCAAAGAAGATCCAAGCCGAGATGAAAAGTGGGGCCAGCAAGATAATAGAGGCAAACATAGCAGTTCGTCCAAAAAAAAGATCCAAGCCGAGATGAGAATAGAGATCGTAAGATGGCTTCGTTCCAAATAGAGACAATCGTGGCACCTCGGCCTTCCTTTTTTCGACCATCATTTTCCTGAATCTTACATTACATGTAAAATAATAATAAGTGATCGGCATTAATTTTGAAACTTTATGATAATTCATGATAATTAAATAGCAACGGTGAAAACTGTTGGCAGGCGAGAATAAAACACCGACATAAGAGCGGGATGATTTGAGCAGGTCATACGCAATAGATATGAAAGCGGCTAATACTGAAATTTAAGATATTGTTCAACCAAACAGCATTGTCCGCATGATTTCAGGTATATCACATTCCATAACAGAAGACATTTATAAACATGTCAACGAACCAGATGAAAGCATTTAATTCGTGAAAAACGACAACAGGAGGGGTAACGGAAATCAAATATTATCATACTATCACAACAGAAGAGGCAGAGATTTAAGGACATTTAACAGCAAGAAGACCAGATAAGCAATTTTGTTCAGCAGTACGTCGGGTAGCAACATGTAGAATATCAAATAATAGGCACCGAGTAGGGAAACTATAAGGAAGCAAGTATTAAAAGCATATGTCAGAAATAGTTGACCAGGTAAACCAATATCAAGAAGCATGCAAAGTAAACACATAGAAAGGCGATGAGATAGGAAAATGATATGGGAACTAAGATTTCTTCCCTGATTCAGGTGAGGAGAGGAGTGTCGGATTGAAGAATGTTGAACTGAAGTATGTCGGATAGGAGAATGTCGGATTGAAGTATGTCGGATTAGGAGTATGCAGTCCGTCCTTTTCGAATGGGGTTTGTCGAGCTTTGAGGTCCGACCTCCGTTTTCCTTAGTGTGATGTCGAGCGAGAGAAACTAGCAGAATAGTCGTCATACTCGGATTAAGAGATCGGCTCGAGTGTGAAACACTGTGCGAGTCTTCCGAAATTACCTTGAAAATCCGAGGAGAGAAGAGTAAACTCGGATTATGATTTTCGAAATCATGTAAATCCGAGGAGAGAAGAGTGAACTCGGATTATGATTTTTGAGATCATGTAAATCCGAGGAGAGAAGAGTAGTGAGCTCGGATTATGATTTTCGAAATCATGTAAATCCGAGGAGAGAAGAGTGAACTTGGATTATGATTTTCGAAATCATGTAAATCCGAGGAGAGAAGAGTAGTGAGTGGTTTCCGATATTCTAAATGTACGAGATATAAAGAGGGATGACACTGCCGATTTTTCTTTTTTCTTTTTTTTTTCTTTTTTTTTATCCTGGGCTTATTGGCCCGTTAGGTCTTAACTTTCTTGCTCTTGATCTTAATAGTTGGTGTTGTTGGCTTCCCTTTTTCCTTTTTTCTTGATTTGGGCCATTGGCCCGCTTTTGCAGTAATTCTTCTTCTTCTTTTTTTTTATTTGGGCCAAAGGCCCGTTAGGGTTTGGAACCCTAATGATGCAGCAGCTGCTGCGTTACTGCAACTTCACGCCGTCATCGATGTGCAGCGGTGGCTCGCAAGGAAGGAGGCGCTGCGCTTCACTAGGAAAGGCGGCGGCGACGAACCCAGCCATTACCGAACCTGGAGAAAAGCACGGAGAAGGGCACATAGGGGTTTTGCCATGATGGCGTGGAGGCGGAGCCATCGCTGCTTCTTCTTCTTCGTGAGAATGCGTGCGGAGTTGTAGATCGGAGTTCGGACAGTGGCGGTGGAGTTGCAGATCTGAGTTCTAACGGCGGCGGCGAATTTAGAGTCGAAGGAGGGAGAGAACTCGCGATCGATCGCGGAGGGAGATAGAGAAAGCGGATCGCGGTTCGCTCGCGATCGAATCGTCCGCCGTCGCGAGCTTTGTGCCATGGCGTGGAGTTGAAGCGTCGTTGGTGACGGTTAATGCAGTGGTTGCGATCTGCGGCGCCATGGAGGTCAATCGGCGGCGACGATGGGCCTAGAATCAAGCATCATCGATCTCCCACTGGTTTCTTCGAAACTTGGAACTCGAGCACGATTGTAACTGTGGTGCCACTATTAATCATGAGGCTGGTTCGATCGTGGTGCTCGGCGGCGATTAACAGACCAGGGGGAGGACGGTGGTTTTGAGAACGAAGGAGGGAGAGATTGTGACACTGTGGCGGTGCCTCTTCTGCCCGGTCGCGCCACCGCAGCAGATGCAGCAGTATTGATGTTGCTGTCTCCGCACCAGAATGCCTAGAACAAGCTCCTTGTGGTGCATCAGACGCACCAGATGCCCTGGCCATGAAGAGCACCAGCCGCAGCGCCGGTGAAGGATCAGCCGCAACTCCGGGGATCTAGCGGCCACCAACCCCTTTTTCCCCATCAACAGCAGCCATGAACCCGTTCTTCTTTCTTTTTTTTTGGTGAATATGTGGGTGGGAATCGAAGTTTATCGCTTCGCACAGACGGCGCCAATGTGATGTCCCAAAGTCTCGCCGAGCTGGGGGGCTTATGTGGTGGACTTGGGAAAAGGACCTGAACCAAGACCTCGGAGCAAGGCTCAAATAGCCTTGACCGAGCTGCGGGGCTTATGTGGTGGACTCGGCTTAGCCGAGGTCCACGTGGCCCTCACTCAGGACCTGAGGACCCTTCAGCAGGCCCTCTGTATGCTCGGCAGAGCTCAAGGCTCAACGGCCGAACAGACATCGGACACGGGCCGATATCATGCTCTCACCCCTCTGTGCTCTGGGCCGAGCTCAAGGCTCAACGGCCGAACAGACACCAGATACGGGCCGACCTCATACTCCTACCCAGGTCCGACGTCCGAGTCCGACACCTTCCCAAGTCCGACACCAAGGACATGATGACGTCTTCCCTCCTTATCCACAAGGACAGCTCATCCACTCATAGCTCACTACAGGCTGGCCCTACTTGGGCCTCAAGCAAGCCCATTAGGGCAACCAGCTCTCTCCTATATATATCCCCCTCTCCCTAGGGGCTAAGGTACGTCACTCTAAACCTAAGAACTACATGTGGCTTGATTCCCCTCTCATGGGATACGTAGGACCGGGGTCACCCTCGTCAGCTGCAACAACCCCCAAACACCTCATGTGGTGCCTCCGACCTTGGGACCCCTCGCTCAAACTGTTTCTCTCTCTCCATCATTTCAAAGTCGTAACGCTCCCTACCATCGACGAACTCGGCCTAGGCATACTGTTTTACCCACTCCCTCTGCTCTTTCCAATCCCGAGGAAAGACGACCTTAAGGGGATCGACCTTCAAGACTTGTTTCTCATACTTCTGCCTATACTCTTGCTGGCGACGAAGCGTCTCGTTTTCCTCCGTCGAGGAGCAGGACGAGGAGGAGGATCCGTCCTCCTCCTCACTGCTGCTGGTTGACAAGGAAACCACCCCTACCCATTTCCTAAACCACTCTCTATTCCTACTCATCTTCCTACTTCCCCAATCCACTCCTTTGGGTTTCTGAAAAATAAGAACAAAAACAAAAATCACTTCAAGAATTTAAGATATAAACACCACATAATTACATATATACTTAGAAAATTACAACAACATACCTATCCTATATAAATAATAATTCGGCCATATCATCATGATAAAAACAGTAACCAAAATTATTTTTCATATAATCAATCATTTAAACTTTATAATCAGCTATTAACTATTAAGAACAAAGAATAACTCATGCACATAACATCCAACAATTATACAAATTTTATTTTTTTTGTTTTTTCATGTACCTCACTGTTTATACAGTGAGTAAAATAAATTTTTTTGAAAAATTTCCAAATCAAGTTTTGTTTATTCATCAGAGGATTATTTCTCTTTAAAAATTCATGACTAAACCACAAACAATCATTATCAAAAATCTCAAAAATTGTAACACCCCAAATTTTCATCCCCTGATGTAATGAAAATTTTGATTATGAAAGGTTATTTCATAATTATTTTCCTTAATCATAATTATAAATTTCATAATTAATTTAGATTAATTATGTGTTGGTATGTGTGCCGGTGTTAGGTGGAAAAGTATTTTGATAAAATATAATATGTAAAAATAATGTTTTTACATATTAGTCCCTGAATTAGGACCTAGAAGCAATATTAGGATGGTTTTGGAGGGAAGGACATTAAAATAAATATTTTTGAAAATTGGCCAAAACACTCGAGTATCCCAGGAAACACTCGAGTATTTTGGACAGTGACGAACTCGTGAGTGCGTTTGATGAGTCAACACTCAACGATTCTCTTTCGTTGACACGAAAACACTTCAAGGACACGTTAATGATCTTCTTGTCGAGCTACATGATCAATGGAAATGAGTATTTAAGCAAATTGTTGAAGGAAATTGACCATTTTGGTCGAATTGCTCTGGAGATATCAACTTAGGGTTCCTGATTTTGTTTCCTCTGTTCTCATCCATTTCTGAGTGTTGATTCGAGAGTTATACACCATTGTAAAGCTCACATCACGAGCTTTACAAAGATACAAAAATCTTGAGTTGAGGTTTCGTGAGGACGGAGAATCGAAGCTTGAAAGAGAGGTGTTCTTTTCTGTCAAACTCTGAAACTGGAGTCTGGAGCTTACTTTGAGCTCGGATTTTGGTAAGTACATGAGTCCTTCAACCCTCAAATTCGTTCCTACATCTAGTTTATGTTGCAGAGAATAGTTCTTAACCAATTTCCTTAATTATTAAACTGATTTTGCATGTTAAAATCTTTGATCTTTGGACCCTGTTCGAAAATGGCTGCATGCAAAGGGTTTTGTGGGTTTAGTGCTTCCAGTCAATTTCTCTGCAATTTCCCTATTGATTCACGGCCTAGAGGTAAGGGTGAAGCTATTAATTCACTAGAATAAGTTTAAATCATGTGAATTTAGGTTGAGAGTCAACAAGAGACTCTATGGGCATAGTTTGAAATAGGATCAAGGCTTGGAAGCCTCTCTGGGTTCAAATGTTGTTTTGGACAAGTTTATTATGTTACATGCAAGCTGTACCAAAGTTGTTTTCCTGCTAAATGTGCCTAATATTGGATTTGGTATGTTGAGTTGTTGGAAAAGTGGATTTTATGCATAATTGATGCTATTGTGTGATTCAGTGTAATATGTTGTTAATTATGTATTGGAACATGTTTAATATGTATAATGTAAGCTCTGTTGATCTTTGGTTTTAACTGGAAATTGCTAGAATTGGAAATGGTATGTTAAAATGCAATTTACATTGTTATCTGTCTGAAAACACTTGAGTATTGGGGTTGGTACTCGAGTATTTCGACCAAATCTGGAACATGAATTTCTGGAAAATGAGGAACACTCGAGTATCCATGAAGAACACTCGAGTATTTTGGTAAAACCTGAAAAATGAATTTCTGGAAAATAAAGAACACTCGAGTATTCATGAATCACTCGAGTACTTTTGTGAAAGTATGATTCACTCGAGTCCAGGAAATTTCACTCGAGTCTTTTGTCCAGGGACAGAAAAGTAATTTTTTTTAACATACCTAAATTATTTCCAATTGAATCAACTATGCTTATGGGGAAAATGTCATGTTCCAATAAAAAGAATGGGATGATTAAGAACAACATTAAAATACACTGATGAAATATTATTGGTTGCACATAATAAGATTATTGGTTAATCTTAATGGATAAATTTATGTGCATTCATTCATGGAAAAAAAAGGAAGTGGACAATTAATTCGGTGGTAACTGGCTCGATGACACATTTTGGTAATGTGGGCAGCATTGTGGGATGTTGTTACGTCTTGGTGACGTTGTGTGCACACTGTCCGAGCAGTTTCACAATACATGGTGGACATGTATACGAATTACTGGATTGAACGTTCAATAAATAATGGAAATGGGAAGCATGCATCATGACACATAAATGATGAGACTATTTATCAGTGAACCATGTTTGCTCATTTATTTATGCACATGACTACTTGGTACTTGTGGATGTTACTTGCGTTATTTATACTTATTCGATTATGTGAATTATATTGCTTACCCCTTATGCCCATTGTAGGTGATGGCTCGCTATCTAGCTTGCATCGAGTTGCGCCCATCCCTAGTGGAGTGTGGTACTACGAGGACCATAGAGCCACTTATGACGGGGAAGTAGAGGTGACTCTCTATCACCCTAACCCTCTGGCTCGTGTCCGTCCTCGTAGGTTTCGCATCCCTATTATCTATACCTTGCATGTACCCCCTTTTTATGCTTATCATGGACCACCCCCGACTCGACCAGCACGTCGATTTCATTCCTTTCGTTTTAGAGCTGCTACTAGATCTCACTCTTCTGCTTCCCGAGTGATCCGTGAGGAGACTCCTGTACCTAGTCCGATGAGTCCGGTTCATGGGACTCCTTCAGCTGACCCAGTGCCCAGTGGTAGGGCACCCACTCAGTCGAACGGGGTAGAGGAGGACCCTGAGGAGGCTGAGAGTGAGGGCGAGCCAGTCGAGCACACCACTGGGAGTCAGTGGGGAGTTGGGGATCCACCGGGAGATGCATAGTATAGATGGTTAGGATGTGAGACATGTGGAGCAGCTGCTGGAGATTCTGGAGACTTATGCTATGGAGGAGGATCATCAGACCACCGCTGGGATTTCATATTTTGCTCTGTTGTTATATTGTATATATTTTTGAGAGATTTCAGTGAGGCGGTCTTTTCGTTTGGTATTTTACCATGGACTTGTATTTTATAAACTTTTGCTACCTCGACTTTGACCTTGATGTATGTTGGTATATTTTATTATGATATGGATATATATATATCTTTATATATATGACTTGGAATGTGGATATCAAATCGAGGTCACTATTTTATTCAAATTCCGCTTTCTCTGATAATCATGTTGTTTTAATTTTAACTAGAAAGGTTTTAGTGCTGAGTTGGGAAGTTTTAATAATCGTAAATGAAAACCCAACTTATGCTAACAAAAGTTACTTTTATCGTATGTATGGTAGCAAAGAATTTTCATTATTTCTCCAACTTCTCCATTAAACGCAAGTCCATATATATTATATAAATATCAAAAGAGTCTATATTTTGTAATTCAAAGAGAGGGTGTGACACTTTTTATGGTATCAAAGCATAATGGTCCTGATTCTTGATCCTCTCAAGCATGATCTGCCAGAAGAAGCTACAGCTGGGTAAAGTTTCTTAGCTATTTGATTTATTTCGTATAGCTTGAGTTCTAGTGATGTTTTGTTTAGAACAGAATTAGATAGATTTCAATGGTTTAGATAGATCTTTAACGACCTAGGTCCATAGTGCAGGCCCACTATGGCATCGCGTTATAGAAATCATACGAACGATCTGTTGGAAATGATTACTGCAGTGTTAGAGAACATGCAGCAGAATGAGCATCGGTAACACCAATCTCAGTGTAACATCCTAAACTTTATTTTAAATTAAATTCTTATTATTAACCTAAGAAAAATTGGAATAATATCTTAATGAATTTTGATGGATAGGTGAGTGGTAAATATAAGTCCTAGGGGTGGTATAGAAGGCAATTGTGGCTTCGAGCAGAATTATATAAGCGAAATCGGGGGTTAAATCGGCATTTTAGATGTTAGAAATCAACCGAAAAGAGAAAATTAGGAATTTATTATAGGATGCTAAGGAATTAAATTCCACCGTTGGATATGAAGTTTAAGGGGTTAAGAAGCTTGTCTAAAAATTTGGACCCGATCCGACGGTTAATGAAAAAGTTACGGCGAATCAAAGGTTGAAAACCCTGATTCTCGCCCAGGCGCACCAGCCATGCGCCCAGGCGGGTGCACTATTCATTGGTGCATCAACCAGTGAAAAACCCGCCCAAGCGAGGCACCATTTCGCCCAGGCGAGCCGCACCACGCACCAGCCGCACCATTTCTGCGTGTGGCGCGCCAAAGCTCCCTCCTGATCGCACCATTTTCCTTCCTGGCGCACCAGCGTGCGCACCAGCAGCACCAGCTGGTGCCAGGACTCGCCCAAGCGAGTAAATAGCTCGCCCAAGCGAGTGGCGCAGACCAGATCTGATCTGGCGCGTCCGATTTTAGCTTGGGGGCCAAGTTGGCCTCTCTCAGCCACACGATGGCTGCTGCTGGTGTTGGGCAAAAATAAAGCCTACACACACAACACCACATACACAACAACATCAACAAAACACCCATCCCTTCCATTTTCTCTTCAAGAATCCAAGAGTAAATCATCATCAATCAACACATATCACTCAAAATCATCAAACCACATCAAGCAAGCTTCATGGAAATGGGTTGAAAACTTCTCCCCTCTCCTTCCTACACCACACGATTTGCTCCCTCCTTCCTTCTCCCTGGGTTTTTCAATTTCCACCATAGATTTGGGGTAAGTTAGCTTCATGCCATGAATTGGTTTCCTTTTCATTCCAACTTTCCTTAGTTCATGAATTTTTGTTCTAAAACCTTAGGGTTTACTGCACTCATGTATATGTAGGAGTTCTATTTCATGCCTTCCAACCAAAACCAAGTCAAGGACAAGGAACTCACACACCAAGGATCAAGGGCCTAGGACATGAGATTCCTCACCACCTCTTAAGAAGGTAAGAGGGTTCGTATTACCTTAGCTTAGGAAATAGATTCTCTTTAGTTATAGTGATGGCTAGGGGTAGAGAGGGAGTATAGCATAAAAACCTTAGGGTATTTGATAATGGAAATAAAGGAAATAATTAGTGGAGAATAGAAAGTGTAACTAGTGTAATGTGTGAGAACAAATACATAAATGATGATGGTTAGAAAGGGAATGATGGACTAAGTAGATATGTAATTGGAGAGTAATGAGAATAATTAAGTTGACTAATCATAAGGAAAATATAAAGGAATTAAGAGTGGTTAATAGAGTGAAAATAAATAGGAACTCGTTGTATGCTTGAAAAGATATGGAAATTTATGGTAGAAATGGAATGTGACAATATAGGGATAATTAAGAGATAGGTAAAGAAAAGGGAAAATGTTAGTGATAGACTTGTTTTAATTTAGGAGGATGAGGGGCAATGAATATGGAAAATATAGAGATAAGTGTGCTAAGTGAAAAGGATGTTTGTTGTAGATAACGACTTGAGTTGAATAATGGAATTGAAAGGAAATTAGATAATAAATGGATTAGTAATGAGTGTAATAATTGGACAATGGGAAATTATAATGCTAATGTGAGAAAGACCCACCTATTTAGGTGTGGATATAGGACTGTGAAATGGTGAATTTAGGATATGGATGATGGCGTATGTATGAACGACCCTCCCAAAGGGAGCGTGACTATATGAATGAATAGGAAGGACCCTTCCAAATGGAAGTGCGAATAGGCGTAATTTCATAGGACCCTCCCTAAGTGGAGTTGGATAATGACCCTCCGAAAGGAGTATGGATATAATGACCCTCCCTAAGTGGAGTTGGATAATGGACCCTCCATAACGGAGCGTGTATATAAATGGACCCTCCATAACGGAGCGTGTATATAAATGGACCCTCCATAACGGAGCGTGTATATATAAATGGACCCTCCATAACGGAGCGTGTATAGAATAGGACCCTCCACAATGGAGTGTGGACTATAGACCCTCCCGTAGGGAGTGTGACTAAATATAATTAGGATCCGCCAATATGGTGTGTGTAAATATAATTAGGACCCGCCAATATGGTGTGCGTAAATGTAATTAGGACCCGTTCTTGTGGTGTGTGAATAAATGGTAATAAGACCCACCGAAAGGTGTGCGAAAGAATGGAAGGACTAGAAAGGCATAGGGAAAGTATGTAACTGAAGTCATAATGGAATGTTGGGTTGTATAAAAGGGAAGTGAAGTAGTATATGATTTGGATAGTACGGTGTAGGGTAGGTCCTTGGTTTATTACTATGCTTTTGTAGAAGCTATATTTCTAAGTTCTGTGTAATGCTACCCTTCTTGCTATATTTTTACAGGTACAGAAGCGGAGCATGCACTAGCCGTGGCCGAGCAGGGGCACACTCCACAACGTGGAGTGTGAATATTAGGGGGTGATAGTATGATGATTCGAGAATTAAACCTTGGCTTTTGATGTATATATATATATTATGTATTATCTTTTGGGGAAACTAAACTATTTTATAACTTGATTATTATTGTTCTGGAGATGATGTACTCGAATGTAATGAACTGAATTGTATTTTGGCCCTGCTGGCCCATTGTTGTTGAAATCGAAGCTTTACGCAGGGTGATCAGGAAATCAATATTTTGGGAATGTTCCTAAAACAAAGGGAACTCCGTCCGATTTTACGGAGATTTTTATAATAAGCAAATCTAACTAAGAGTTTTTATGATCACCTAATTGTATCAAAATAAATTTTTTTAAAATTCTCAATTAATTAAGAGTAAAAGTAACTAGGGTGTTACATTTTGGTATCAGAGCAGTTTCCCTCGGCCTTGGAGTTATGAGCTACTCCAGTGATTACTCATCGAGCGAGTAATCGATAATTATAGTTTAGAGTCTAGAGTCTATTGATAGGATGTTTATACTATTAATTATGCTAATAAGCATTAACTGTCGACCTTATGCATGACTAAACAGAATGGCTGGTAGACGAGTTGAAAATGATGGGATCCGCACTATTCTGGAGCATCTGATACAGATGCAACAGGATCAGGCTGCTAACATAGCGCAAGTGCATCATAACCAGGGGGAGAACATAGCAGCAGCAGCTGCAGCAGCAGCAACGGCCGCAGCGGCAGCAATGAATCCTCAACACCCAGCTCCAGTTGCAATTGATTGGCTTGCGCGGTTCAGAAAGAACGATCCGCAAAAGTTCGAAGGTGGGTTCAATCCCGATGGGGCACAGCTTTGGTTGCAGGAGATTGAAAAGATCCTGAACACTTTGGCACCACCGGAGGAACAGAAGGTTCTGCTAGCACAATATATGTTGACTAGTGAAGCAGAACACTGGTGGGGTCAAACGCGAAGGGGTTTAGAAGCAGGGCATCAGGCAATTACTTGGGATCTTTTTAAGATCCGATTTCTGGAAACGTATTTTCCTGAGGATGTCCGCAGATAAAAGGAGATCGTCTTTCTGCAGCTAGTGCAAGGGGATCTGAGCGTCGGGGAGTATGCTGCTAAGTTTGAAGATCTGATCCGATATGTCGGAAGCTACAGAAACGCTGATGAAAGGACTAAATGCATCAAATTCGAGACAGGACTTCGTTCGGAGATTAAGATGGCCTTTGAGTATCAGAACATTGCAAATCTGTCCCAACTGGTTAATATGACCAGTACTTATGAAAAGAGTAGGAAGCACAGGGCGAAAGAGAAAGTTAAGAGTGGGCAGAAGGCAGGTGGTCCAATCAGAAATGATGGACCGAAACAAAGATGAAGCCCTTATGTCGTTCCCCACAACAAGGCAGCTGTCCCAAGAATTATGGGCAAGAGTGGGACTGCTGTGGACACTCCTCCATCATGCTCACATTGTGGAAAGCAGCATAGTGGAGAGTGCTGGTTCAGGAACCAAACTAGAAGAAGTTTTAGTTGTTTTGTGTGTGGACAAACCGGACACTATGCTGCTAATTGTCCCAAGAATGCTATGAAGAAAGAGGTGAATACAGCTAGAGCCCATCCAGTAGGTGCAAGACGATTTATCCAGAGAGGAAAGGTACTCACTTCGGAAAGGAAGGGAGTGGGAAATGCAGGCGAGCCGAACTGAGGTAAACGCTGAGTCTTTGATACTCTCTGGGAGACGATGTTTAATTACCGAGTCACATGCTTGTATGTTTCCCTTAATTACTTGAACGGAAACGAAGTTGCTCCAAATTAGGATCCCCTATGAGTCTTAGGTGTTGATCTTTGATGATCAGAAACCTCTTTAGTGAAAGCTTAGAAAAGCATGTGCTACTTAGAGCCTTGATCCCTAATCTTTGAATAAAGAGTTATGTAATTTAAGAAAAAACGCATAGATGCAATTACACTTATTAGGAAGAAATCAGAAAGAATAAAGTGCTAAGTTTTTGAATGCCAAATAGAAAGTAACCAAACTCCGTGATAATGTTGTTGTTTAATAGAATGTAAGATTAGAACTGACCACTCTGATCCTACATCTGTTAAATGATGATGCTGTCAGCAAAACCGCCGATGATGTGCTGTTAACGGATGTAATATTGGGGTCGGTCGCCTCGATCTTTGCATCTATTAACGGACGATGTCATGGCAATCTTCTTAATAAAGTGAGAAGTTAATTGCGATAGGAATTCTACAAATACAAAGATCCATTAGTGGGATAGACACTAACGTGAATGGTATTCTTCCCAAAACTCCTTACGCCTAATCGAGTACAAGAAGTTAAGGGCATACGGGTACGAAGGGGTATGCCTATAATAAGTGGGGGAGAGCTTAATTACGAAACTTTAAAGATCCTTGTCGGGGTAACCACAGAGTGAAGTGTGGACAAGCGGGAGCGACAGAATTAAGGAATATAATTGTAAAAAGTTTCCAATGGGATGGTTCTCCAATTGAAGGAATAGAACGGAATTTCGGGGACGAAATTCTAATAAGTGAGGGAGAATTGTAACATCCTAAACTTTATTTTAAATGAAATTCTTATTATTAACCTAAGAAAAATTGGAATAATAGCTTAACGAATTTTGGTGGATAGGTGAGTGGTAAATATAAGTCCTAGGGGTGGTATAGAAGGCAATTGTGGCTTCGAGCAGAATTATATAAGCGAAATCGGGGGTTAAATCGGCGTTTTAGATGTTAGAAATCAACCGAAAAGAGAAAATTAGGAATTTATTATAGGATGCTAAGGAATTAAATTCCACCGTTGGATATGAAGTTTAAGGGGTTAAGAAGCTAGTCTAAAAATTTGGACCCGATCCGACGGTTAATGAAAAAGTTACGGCGAATCGAAGGTTGAAAACCCTGATTCTCGCCCAGGCGCACCAGCCATGCGCCCAGGCGGGTGCACTATTCATTGGTGCATCAACCAGTGAAAAAACCACCCAGGCGAGGCACCATTTCGCCCAGGCGAGCCGCACCACGCACCAGCCGCACCATTTCTGCATGTGGCGCGCCAAAGCTCCCTCCTGACCGCACCATTTTCCTTCCTGGCGCACCAGCGTGCGCACCAGCAGCACCAGCTGGTGCCAGGACTCGCCCAAGCGAGTGGCGCAGACCAGATCTGATCTGGCGCGTCCGATTTTAGCTTGGGGGCCAAGTTGGCCTTTCTCAGCCACACGATGGCTGCTGCTGGTGTTGGGCAAAAATAAAGCCTACACACACAACACCACATACACAACAACATCAACGAAACACCCATCCCTTCCATTTTCTCTTCAAGAATCCAAGATTAAATCATCATCAATCAACACATATCACTCAAAATCATCAAACCCCATCAAGCAAGCTTCATGGAAATGGGTTGAAAACTTCTCCCCTCTCCTTCCTACACCACACGATTTGATCCCTCCTTCCTTCTCCCTGGGTTTTTCAATTTCCACCATAGATTTGGGGTAAGTTAGCTTCATTCCATGAATTGGTTTCCTTTTCATTCCAACTTTCCTTAGTTCATGAATTTTTGTTCTAAAACCTTAGGGTTTACTGCACTCATGTATATGTAGGAGTTCTATTTCATGCCTTCCAACCAAAACCAAGTCAAGGACAAGGAACTCACACACCAAGGATCAAGGGGCTAGGACTTGAGATTCCTCACCACCTCTTAAGAAGGTAAGAGGGTTCGTATTACCTTAGCTTAGGAAATAGATTCTCTTTAGTTATAGTGATGGCTAGGGGTAGAGAGGGAGTATAGCATAAAAACCTTAGGGTATTTGATAATGGAAATAAAGGAAATAATTAGTGGAGAATAGAAAGTGTAACTAGTGTAATGTGTGAGAACAAATACATAAATGATGATGGTTAGAAAGGGAATGATGGACTAAGTAGATATGTAATTGGAGAGTAATGAGAATAATTAAGTTGACTAATCATAAGGAAAATATAAAGGATTTAAGAGTGGTTAATAGAGTGAAAATAAATAGGAACTCGTTGTATGCTTGAAAAGATATGGAAATTTATGGTAGAAATGGAATGTGACAATATAGGGATAATTAATAGATAGGTAAAGAAAAGGGAAAGTGTTAGTGATAGACTTGTTTTAATTTAGGAGGATGAGGGGCAATGAATATGGAAAATATAGAGATAAGTGTGCTAAGTGAAAAGGATGTTTGTTGTAGATAACGACTTGAGTTGAATAATGGAATTGAAAGGAAATTAGATAATAAATGGATTAGTAATGAGTGTAATAATTGGACAATGGGAAATTTTATTGCTAATGTGAGAAAGACCCACCTATTTAGGTGTGGATATAGGACTGTGAAATGGTGAATTTAGGATATGGATGATGGCGTATGTATGAACGACCCTCCCAAAGGGAGCGTGACTATATGAATGAATAGGAAGGACCCTTCCAAATGGAAGTGCGAATAGGCGTAATTTCATAGGACCCTCCCTAAGTGGAGTTGGATAATGACCCTCCGAAAGGAGTATGGATATAATGACCCTCCCTAAGTGGAGTTGGATAATGGACCCTCCATAACGGAGCGTGTATATAAATGGACCCTCCATAACGGAGCGTGTATATATAAATGGACCCTCCATAACGGAGCGTGTATAGAATAGGACCCTCCACAATGGAGTGTGAACTATAGACCCTCCCGTAGGGAGTGTGACTAAATATAATTAGGATCCGCCAATATGGTGTGTGTAAATATAATTAGGACCCGCCAATATGGTGTGCGTAAATGTAATTAGGACCCGTTCTTGTGGTGTGTGAATAAATGGTAATAAGACCCACCGAAAGGTGTGCGAAAGAATGGAAGGACTAGAAAGGCATAGGGAAAGTATGTAATTGAAGTCATAATGGAATGTTGGGTTGTATAAAAGGGAAGTGAAGTAGTATATGATTTGGATAGTACGGTATAGGGTAGGTCCTTGGTTTATTACTATGCTTTTGTAGAAGCTATATTTCTAAGTTCTGTGTAATGCTACCCTTCTTGCTATATTTTTACAGGTACAGAAGCGGAGCATGCACTAGCCGTGGCCGAGCAGGGGCACACTCCACAACATGGAGTGTGAATATTAGGGGGTGATAGTATGATGATTCGAGAATTAAACCTTGGCTTTTGATGTATATATATATTATGTATTATCTTTTGGGGAAACTAAACTATTTTATAACTTGATTATTATTATTCTGGAGATGATGTACTCGAATGTAATGAACTGAATTGTATTTTGGCCCTGCTGGCCCATTGTTGTTGAAATCGAAGCTTTACGCAGGGTGATCAGGAAATCAATATTTTGGGAATGTCCCTAAAACAAAGGAAACTCCGTCCGATTTTACGGAGATTTTTATAATAAGCAAATCTAACTAAGAGTTTTTATGATCACCTAATTGTATCAAAAGAAATTTTTTTAAAATTCTCAATTAATTAAGAGTAAAAGTAACTAGGGTGTTACACTCAGCCCGTTAATCCACCTCCAGTGGGTGTAGCAGCTACGGAGGCCAAAACTTTGTCGGATTTCAGGAGCTGCAATCCCTCGAAGTTTGCTGGTGGGTTTAAGCCTAAAGAAGCTAATAAGTGGATCTTGGAAATGGACAAGATCTTTAGAACTTTGGAATGCTCCGATGCGCAAAAAATAGTTTATGTTGTTTTCATGTTGGAAGGCGAAGCGGAACATTGGTGGAATCATACTGCTCAATTACTGGCTCATGAAGGAAGGGAGGTAACTTGGGAAGTATTCATGGAGGAATTTCTAAAGAAGTATTTTCCTGATGATCTGAGAAGGAAGAAATAGGTGGAGTTTCTACAACTCAAACAAGGCAGCATGAGTGTGGGTGAATATGCTGCGAAATTTGAGGAATTGATGAAATACTCTCGTTATTATCAGATGAATCCTGATGAAAGGAGTAAGTGTATTAAGTTTGAAGGAGGATTGAGACCTGAACTAAAGTCAGTGTTCAGTTATCAAAAGATTCAAAGTTTTCCCATGCTGGTAGATATGTGTAGAATGTATGAGGATGATAAGAAGGCAGAGACAATTCAGGTTGTGGAAGGGAAGAAATTCCAGTTGTTCGGGAGTTTCCAGAAGTATTCCCTGAGGAGATGCCGGGATTACCACCCAAGAGGGAGATTGAGTTTGGAATCAAATTGATTCCAGGAACTGGTCCCATTTCTATTGCCCCTTATAGAATTGCACCACCTGAGATGGTCGAATTGAAGAAGCAGATAGAGGAGCTGCTGCAAAAACAGCTTATTAGGACAAGTGTATCCCCATGGGGCGCTCCGGTGTTGTTTGTCAAAAAGAAGGATGGAAGCCTTAGAATGTGTGTAGATTACAGACAGTTGAATAAGGTGACCATAAAGAACAAGTATCCTTTGCCAAGGATAGATGATCTCATGGATCAGGTAAGAGGAGCTTCAGTGTTTTCCAAGATTGATCTGAGATCTGGGTATCATCAGATCAGAATTAAGGAGGAAGATATCCCTAAGACTGCATTTCGATCTCGATACGGACATTATGAGTATGTCGTAATGCCGTTCGGATTAACAAATGCACCAACTATCGTCATGGACTATATGAATCGGATTTTTAGACCATATCTGGATTCATTCGTGGTAGTCTTCATTGATGATATCTTGATATATTCTAAGAATCCAGAAGAGCATGCCGAACATCTTCAGATAGTATTGAAGATTTTGAAGGAGAAGCAACTCTATGCCAAAATCTCTAAGTGTGAGTTTTGGTTGAGGGAAGTTCAGTTTTTGGGGCATGTGATTTCGGAAGGTGGCATATCCATTTACCCAGCTAAAGTTGAATCGATTCTGCAGTGGGTTCAACCTAAGACAGTCACTGAAGTCCGAAGTTTCTTAGGACTGGCTGGCTACTATAGGAGATTCATTGAGGGATTTTCGAAGATCGCGCTACCTCTCACCAAGCTGACTCGGAAGGATCAACCATTTATATGGGATGAGAAGTGTGAGAAGAGCTTTCTGATGCTTAAGGAAAGGTTAAGATCCTCACCAGTGTTAATCTTACCTGACCCTCACAAGGAGTTTGAAGTGTACTGTGATGCATCAGGACAAGTGCTTGGGAGTGTTCTAATGCAAGAGGGAAAGGTCGTGGCGTATGCATCTCATCAATTGAAAGTTCATGAGGTGAATTACCCCACCCATGATTTGGAACTTGCTGCGATAGTTTTTGCACTGAAGATTTGGAGGCATCATCTCTATGGCACTACATTCCGATTGTTTAGTGACCATAAGAGTTTGAAGTATTTGTTTGATCAGAAAGAGTTGAATATGAGGCAGCGTCGGTGGATGGAATTCTTAAAAGACTACGACTTTGAGCTTGATTACCACCTCGGTAAGGCTAATGTTGTAGCAGACGCTTTGAGCCGTAAAGCGATTTATGCAAGTTCCATGATGATTAAAGAATCAGCTTTGATTGAAGAGTTTCGGGATTTAAGTTTAGTGATGCAAGTGGAGCCAAACCACATTAAGATGGGTATGTTGCAAATTTCTAGTGAATTCTTGGCTCAAATTCAAGAATTGCAACAAGAGGATGAAGAATTAATAGAAAAGAGGAAGTTGATGAAAGGAGGAAGAGAGCCTAATTTCTCGGTAGGGCCGGATGGAATTCTTTGTTTCAAAACGAGAATTTGTATACCGAAGAATTCGGAGAATAGAAGGTTAATTTTGGATGAGGCACATAAGAGTCAGATGAGCATTCATCCGGGATCAACTAAGATGTATCGGGATTTGAAAGACATGTTTTGGTGGTCGGGCCTTAAGAAGGACGTTGCGGCTTATGTGGCGTCATGTTTAATCTGTCAAAAGATTAAGGTGGAACATCAGAAACCTGGAGGAGTACTGCAACCTTTGGATATTCCACATTGGAAGTGGGATAGTATTTCTATGGATTTTGTGACTGGATTGCCAAGGACAGTTGCAAACCATGATGCGATCTGGGTAATTGTGGACCGTCTGACTAAGTCGGCGCATTTCATTCCGGTGAATATGCGCTATTCTTTGGAAAAGCTTACCCAGCTTTACATCCGGGAAGTAGTACGATTGCATGGAGTGCCATCCAGTATTACTTCTGATCGTGATCTGAGGTTCATGTCTAGATTTTGGTCAAGCCTGCATCAAGCTCTGGGGACGAGGCGTAAGATGAGTTCAGCATACCACCCTCAGACAGATGGGCAGACAGAAAGGACTATTCAAACTTTGGAAGACATTCTGCGAGCTTGTGTGTTGGAAGAACGAGGAAGTTGGGATCAGATTCTACCACTCGCGGAATTCACATACAACAATGGATATCATGCAAGTATCGGTATGGCACCGTTCAAGGCGTTGTATGGAAGAAAGTGTCAAACCCCGCTATGTTGGTTTCAAGTGGGGGAGAACTTACATCTTGGTCCGGATGTGGTGCAGCAGACGACTGAAAAGATCAGAATGATTCAAGATAAGATCAGGGCTGTTCAAAGTCTCCAAAAAAGCTATGCAGATCGGAGAAGGAGACCTTTAGAGTTTGTTGAAGGCGACCACGTGTTTCTCAGGATTGTACCGCTGAAGGGAGTGAGTAGAGCGTTGAAACCTCAGAAGCTTTCACCTAAGTTTATAGGTCCCTACCAAATCCTTAAGCGAGTAGGACCAGTAGCTTATCAAATAGCTCTTCCACCATCTTTAGCCAACCTGCACAATTTTTTCATGTTTCTCAGTTGAAAAAGTTTGTGCATGATCCAACCACGATTCTTCAGATTCGTCCGGATGACGTAACCATACGAGAAAACCTAACCTTTAAGGCTGGTCCAGTTAAAATTGAAGACAGGGGGACCAAACACCTTAGAGGAAAGGAGATCCCGTTAGTCAAAGTCGTGTGGCAAAGTGGAAATGTGTATGATACGACTTGGGAATTAGAGGATAGAATGCGCAAGGATTATCCTGAGTTATTTTTGTAAGTTGAATTTCGGGGACGAAATTCCTGTTTAGTGGGGGAGTAGTGTAACACCCCAAATTTTCATCCCCTGATGTAATGAAAATTTTGATTATGAAAGGTTATTTCATAATTATTTTCCTTAATCATAATTATAAATTTCATAATTAATTTAGATTAATTATGTGTCGGTATGTGTGCCGGTGTTAGGTGGAAAAGTATTTTGATAAAATATAATATGTAAAAATAATGTTTTTACATATTAGTCCCTGAATTAGGACCTAGAAGCAATATTAGGAAGGTTTTGGAGGGAAGGACATTAAAATAAATATTTTTGAAAAATTGGCCAAAACACTCGAGTATCCCAGGAAACACTCGAGTATTTTGGACAGTGACGAACTCGTGAGTGCGTTTGATGAGTCAACACTCAATGATTCTCTTTCGTTGACACGAAAACACTTCAAGGACACGTTAATGATCTTCGTGTTGAGCTGCATGATCAACAGAAATGAGTATTTAAGCAAATTGTTGAAGGAAATTGACCATTTTGGTCGAATTGCTCTGGAGATATCAAATTAGGGTTCCTGATTTTGTTTCCTCTGTTCTCATCCATTTCTGAGTGTTGATTCGAGAGTTATACACCATTGTAAAGCTCACATCACGAGCTTTACAAAGATAAAAAAATCTTGAGTTGAGGTTTCGTGAGGAAGGAGAATCGAAGCTTGAAAGAGAGGTGTTCTTTGCTATCAAACTCTGAAACTGGAGTCTGGAGCTTACTTTGAGCTCGGATTTTGGTAAGTACATGAGTCCTTCAACCCTCAAATTCGTTCCTACCTCTAGTTTATGTTGCAGAGAATAGTTCTTAACCAATTTCCCTAATTATTAAACTGATTTTGCATGTTAAAATCTTTGATCTTTGGACCCTGTTCGAAAATGGCTGCATGCAAAGGGTTTTGTGGGTTTAGTGCTTCCAGTCAATTTCTCTGCAATTTCCCTATTGATTCACGGCCTAGAGGCAAGGGTGAAGCTATTAATTCACTAGAATAAGTTTAAATCATGTGAATTTAGGTTGAGAGTCAACAAGAGAGTTTATGGGCATAGTTTGAAATAGGATCAAGGCTTGGAGGCCTCTCTGGGTTCAAATGTTGTTTTGGACAAGTTTATTATGTTACATGCAAGCTGTACCAAAGTTGTTTTCCTGCTAAATGTGCCTAATATTGGATTTGGTATGTTGAGTTGTTGGAAAAGTTGATTTTATGCATAATTGATGCTATTGTGTGATTCAGTGTAATATGTTGTTAATTCTATATTGGAACATGTTTAATATGTATAATGTAAGCTCTGTTGATCTTTGGTTTTAACTGGAATTGGCTAGAATTGGAAATGGTATGTTAAAATGCAATTTACATTGTTATCTGTCTGAAAACACTCGAGTATTGGGGTTGGTACTCGAGTATTTCGACCAAATCTAGAACATGAATTTCTGGAAAATGAGGAACACTCGAGTATCCATGAAGAACACTCGAGTATTTTGGTAAAACCTTAAAAATGAATTTCTGGAAAATAAAGAACACTCGAGTATTCATGAATCACTCGAGTACTTTTGTGAAAGTATGATTCACTCGAGTCCAGGAAATTTCACTCGAGTCTTTTGTCCAGGGACAGAAAAGTAATTTTTTTAACAAACCTAAATTTGTGATGTCCTAGACGGTGAGATCCTCCAAGGGTTAGGGAAGACCTTCAAAGGAGCCTCTGTCTAGGTTTTCTGTGTGATGTTTGGTGGGAGTCCTCAAGTGGCTAAGGAGAAAGCCAAGAAGTAACCCTAATCACTGGTGTGTGAGGGTGACAATTAGGGTTAGAGGACGTACCTGAGCCCCATGTAGTACGGAGCTACTTATAGGGGGGAGCTGGTTGCCCTAATGGGCTTGCTTTAGGCCCAAGTAGGGCCATCCTGTATTGAGCTATGAGTGGATGAGCTGTCCTTGTGGATAAGGTGAGACACGTCATCCTGTCCTTGGTGTCGAACTCTGGGAGATGTCGGACTCTGGGAGGTGTCGGACAGGGAAGTCAGACCTGGGTAGGAGTATGAGGTCGGCCCGTACCTGGTACCTGTTCGGCCGTTGAGCCTTGAGCTCGGCCCAGCACACAGAGGGCTTCTTATAGGGTCGTGAGGCCTTGGGCAAGGGTTCTGAGGACCTCGGCTAGGCCGAGTCCACCACATAAGCCCCCCAGCTCGGTCAAGGCCATTTGAGCCTTGTTCCGAGGTCTTGGTTTAGGTCCTTTTCCCAAATCCACCACATAAGAGCCGAGTTCACCACATAAGCCCCCCAGCTCGGTCAAGGCCATTTGAGCCTTGTTCTGAGGTTCTAGGGAGTTCGGACGATGAACTGCCGAGAGTTGGATCCAGCTGTCTCTGAAATGTCCTTTCATCATGATGGAGCAGGTCTGAGAGCTGTCCTTTCACCTGCTCCGAAGTGACGCTTGCATTCTCGCATCTAACACGTGTCAGAGATTCCACCTAACGAAGCGTCACCATTACTGCGACGTTGCTCGAGGTTCGTGATTCCAACTGTTATGCGCCACGTGTCCCGGTATGTGTGGCTGCACGTTGGGCTGGGTCATCTGGGCCAGGCCCAGAATTCAAAAATGGAGGGAAGACGGTTTCTCTTCTCCTATTTTGACAAAACTGTTCCTCTTTCTCTCTATCAGACACTCCCTCCTCGAAACCGTTCCCCTCCTTCTCAGTACCAGTTGTACCTTCTCTCTCCCACGAACCCCTGTATTTCCCAACCAGATTATCCCTCTTTCTTCCTTTGGGGCCGCTCCTTCTTCTTCCCTCGAGACTGTTTCTGGGGTTCACTTTTCTTTGTTTTCCTTTTCCGCAGAGGATTTCTTGTCATCTCTGTCTTACTTCAAGTTCATCCCTCAAGTTCATACTGTTAAGGTATCGTCTTTTTCTCTGTTTCTCTTCTCCTTCCCTCTAGCTTTTGGTTCTTGTGGGGGTTAATATTTTTTGTTTTTATGTTTGTGAAATGGGGTGTCTTTTCTGGGTTTAGGGGTTTTAATTTTGGGGAATAGTGCTGGGGCTTTTGGAGTTCCTGGGTTTGGGGTGTTCTTAGGATATTTTGAGAGTTTTTTATTCTTGTTTTTTGTTTTTATTTTTCAGAAGACCAGGGAAGTGAATTGGGGAAGTATGAGTAGGGAATGGTTTAGGAAATGGGTTGGGGTAGTCTCCCTGTCATCTAGAAGTAGTGAGGAGGAGGGCGGCTCTTCCTCCTCGTCCTGTTCCTCCACGGAGGTAGACGAGGCGCTCCGTCGCCAAAAGAAGTATAGGCAGAAATATGAGAGACGGGTTCTGGAGGTTGATCCCGTTGAGGTAATCTATCCTCGGGATTGGGAGGAGAAGAGGGAGTGGATACGACAGTACGCCTGGGCCGAGTTTGTTGACGGTAGGGAGCGTGCCGACTTCGAGAGGATGGAGAAAGAGGGGATGTATGAACGGGGGGTACCTGTGGTAGAGGGGAGATGCTCGCCCCTCGGGACAACTTCGAGGGGGTTTTCTGGGGGGTTATTCTTTGTAACCCATAGGACTAACACCGAGCTCCCCCGTTCTTCCACAGGTACCATGCCGCCCAGAAAGTGCGTCAGCCGACCGGAGCTTTATCCTGCACCTACCGATGCCGATCATTACGAGTGGGTCGATGTGGAACCCAAGGGAGTTCGGTCTAGCTTAGACTCCAAGGACAAGCTTGCCGAACTAAGGAGAGCCGTGCTGCCTTGCCCAGGGGATGCCATCGGGACTTCTTAAGAGGTGCTCCCCTGTTCGGCAAATGACAGGATATGCACTCGAACCGACAACAACTCGTTCTTCTTTTATGCCTGTAACATCTGCCATTTGACTCACTTCTACAAGTCCCTAATCAAGAAAATTATTTTAACCCAATTGATTTAAAAATTGATTTAAAAGAGTTCTGATTTCATGATGTGTTCTTATGTTTTGAAATTTAAATTTGCTTGTGTGTGTGACTTTGTGTGCTTGATTGTTTAAGGTTTTAATTAAGATTTTGTTTTATCGATTCATATGATTTCATGGAAAATTATTTTCTCTAAGCTTCAAAGAATCAAAGTCCAATTGCCTCTAGAAACCCTAATTGATGCCCTAATCGTGGATAAAACCCTAATCGAGCTCTTAAGCTTTGATTAAGTGCTTAATCACTCTCTTCAACCCTAAACCCATTTGGTTAGTAAGCTAATCCAAAATTAGTTTTCCTTAAACCCAAGATTAAGTTTTTGATTAGTACCTTAATCCTTGATTAAGCCCTAATCACTAAGGATTAGTGGACTAAACCTAGATTAATTAACCTAACCCTACCCTAATCATGATTAGAACCCTAATTAGTGCCTTAAACCTAATTAAGCTAATCTAACCTACCCTAACCCCATGTGGCCGAATTCTAAGTGAATGACTTGGTCACCAAGTTGTTCCACTTGGTCTTCATGTAGCCTTGCTTAGTCATGAGCTAGGGTGCATTTTAGTCAAATTCATGACATCATCAACATGACCTAAGCATGACTTAAAGGAAGACAAAGTGAAGAAAAGGAAAGAAAGAGGAAGGAGCCGTGGGGGAAGGAACCAAGGCCAAGGAATTGCAACCAAGCCCCCCATGCAAGCCCTTGATGGCAATTAGGAAAAAGTGAAGAAGAATAAAAGAAGGACCAAACCGTGAGAGAGAGGGAGAGAGCTCATTTTCACCCTTTCATTCTTCATTCCATCTTCACCATTTCTTTCTTCTCTCAACAACACCAATACACACACCAAACACCAAGACCGTGAGGGAGTGAATGAATTTCTCTTCATTCCTTCATTAAACACAAACTTCCTTCCATTTCTTTTCCAAAACCAAACACATAGCACCAAGAGAATCATCAAACTCTTGGTGAGAAAGAGAGAAAGAGAGAGTGACCGAACTTTGAGAGGAAGAGAACCAAACCTTAGACTCTTCAAAACCTAAACAAGATCAAGCTAAGATAGTGAAGAAAAGAAGGAGAAAACCATGGACTAGGAAGAAGAGTGGTGAACCGTGGGGAGAGAGGAGAGAAACCAAAGAATTGGACTTGATTTCTTTAAAGTTTTTGATTAAGTAAGAGTTTTTCTTCATGATCTAAAAAGTTTTAAACCTTTTCTTTGATTCTTTTTCATTTTCATGCTTTCCTTCTAAAGACTTTGGTTTTGTTTGAAAAAGTGTTGATGCATGTTATTTTTCTAAGCTTGATTCTAAAAGTTTTATTAAGAAAATGTTTTTCTTCATGATCTTGAGTTTTCTCTTTGATTTCTTAAAAATGTTTTGGAAGAGGACTTGATTTTAAGTTTCATAAAAGATTTTCCAAAGATCTAATGTTTTTGATTCCATGCATGTCAAGATCTATGTTTGATCTATGATGAATTTGATGTTTGAGTTGTGATATAAAAACTTTTGGAATGATTGAATCCTTCTTGATGATCCTCTTCATGATGGCCACGGTTCGATGATTGTTATGTGTGAAGACTTGATTTTCTTTTGATTGATCCTTTGCATGTTACAATCTTGAGTTTAATGATATTTTTGAATGAATAGAAATTATGTGATTTACTATGGTAGCCACGGTTTTGTTGTTATTGTGAGTATGAGCTTGTTTTCTTTTGATTGATCCTTTACATGATGTGATCTTGAGATGTAATGATGCTTTAAGTGAATAACATTTATGTGATGGCTGTGATCTTGATGTGTTGGTCACGGTTTGTACTTGATTTTTAGGTTAGAGGTTTTAATGTTGTATTTTGGTTATGTGTATGTGATTCCCATGAACTTTGAGATACTTTAGGTGTTAAAAGGTGAAATGAAAATTGTCTAAAGACCTATGTGATGCTCACGGGTTCATGCAAGAAATATATCCTAGGATTATGTTTTACTTCCTTAATGAATTATGTGAAATTGTTGATTAAACTTGGAGTTGTTTTGAGTCTTGAATTCTTGAAAATGTTTTTGAGGAAAACCTAGTTAAGGTCACGGTTTAGACCTTAACCTTTGAGTTAAATTCTCTTGAGTGCGTAAGTGTTCATGACATGAAATTATGTGTTGATTTGTGAAGTTGATCCTTGAAGAAATGATTTTCTAAACAACCCATGATGCATACGGTTTTGATATGCTTAAGAATGATAAGATGAAGTTTTGCTAAGATGAAATTAACTAAGTGAAAGATCAATGAGAATGTGACTAAGTGTATGTGTGATGCATGATTTGATTTGTGTATGCTTAAGTGTTAGATTTCCTCATTTGATTGGGCTATATGTATGAATAAGTTTGTGAACATGTTTATGTGTAATTGATGGCTTGTGGTTGTGAAATGTTTGGAATGAATGAATGTTTGTTTGATTTGTTTTACTTGAATACCTTGCTGCCCTCATGAAGATCTAAGTGTTTGAACTTGATAAATTATTGATTTAAGTGTTTATTTGGTTGTTTTCAAGATGCTTGATTTATCTATTTGTTTGAATTGGTTTTTAAACATGGAAAATGAATTTGAAACTTAGGACATGTTGCTGTCCAGAATTTTATAGACTATGTTTCTTATTTAAAAGTGTTTTAAAAGTGTTTTCAAGGTGTTTTGAAGTTTAGTTTTTGTGGATATTTAATCCAAGACAAAGTTGGTTTGAAAAGTGCGATTTTTCGGAGTTTTTGGAATTGAACTCAATGCTGTCCAAGAAGGACCAGCAAAGAAACTCTTGTTCTAAATTAATTTAATTAATTGTTTTCTCATGATTTTAAAGCGTGAAAGTTAGTGTTTGATTTTGGACAAGTTTGAGTGAAAGGAATTGATGTTTCAGTTTCTCAATGAAATCGATGTTTGGAGTTTCTTAAGTTGTCTTGAGAATAATTTTAAGAATAATAATTAAATAAAGCTTAATACTCATATATCTACTTTCTGGGACTTGAAAGAAGTTGGAGTCGGGCAGACGAGGAAGGAAGCAAATCACTCGGAACTTGTAGATTCGGTAACTGCGAATCCAGGTGAGAGAGAAGTTATCCTAAGACGCTTTGGTGTCTAGTGAGTATGCTAGGACACTCCGTACTCTCTCAAAGTCGGAGTAAAAGTCTATCGTAGTTAGTAGTATACCCGATAAATTGTGTGATTGCTTGTATCGAGGTATACGAAGACTCAGACCTATACCATTACATGGTATTGATTGACTGATATGCTTGTGTATGTTGAGATAAAATGTTGCTTATATTATCATTGCATGTGCATATTGCATCATCCCGCGTTATAGAATAAGAATAGAAAAGACGTAGAAAATTATAAGAAATCCCCCAAAGACTAGAGCGAAACTTCAAGGGGTGGAGCGCGTGACGGAACCGGATGATGCTGATGCGCCGAGTACGTGGTACGAGCTGATGCTGATGCGCCGAGTACGTGGTACGAGCTGATGCTGTGACGACGACATGTTGAAAGTGTATCTGGATGGCGGTTAGCCACATGTTGAAAGTGTATCTGAATGCCGGTTATCCACATGTGAAAGTGTATCTGAATGGCGGTTAGCCACATGTGAAAGTGTATCTGAATGGCGGTTAGTCACATGTGAAAGTGTATCTGAATGGCGGTTAGCCACATGTTGAAAGTGTATCTGAATGGCGGTTAGCCACATGTTGAAAGTGTATCTATATGATTGTGGCCGCGTGTTGAGAATGATTCAGGATGGGTCGGAGCCCGTCAAATATAGTAGTCGAGTCCCACAAGAAGTAACCCGCATATGGTTGGTGCTATATGACGGAGGCGACTTAGGATGGGTCGACGTTAGGATAATCGAATATAACCTTTACGACTTAAAACCCTTACCCGAAGTAGTGGAGAGGAAGACACGGTGTTTACCTGCGTGGTAATCACTTGTTGATTAGGATAGGGGAAGGCAATGACGGTGACTCGTCAAGAAGCCTAAGAGGAGTCTGTCTAGGCGGGGAAAAGCTACAGTGACCTGGGTTGACCATCCGAGGTTGGGTGAGTAGTCTGGTGTCGTAGCTGAAGTACTGCATGATCACTAGACAGATGACTGACGCCCCCTTGACTAAATCAGGATTAGAAGAGGGATGCTGGAACACGGTGGAGGTTGGCACCCTTTGTCATGACATTTTTCCCGGGCATTTTATATTGTATTTTGGTGTAGTCTCCAGGAGCCGGTGTGGTAGAGATCCTGTACTTCTGATTGCTTCCGACTAGGTGGATGTAATACGAGGAGATGTAGACCTGAACCCGAAACCCTAAAACTTAATTTCCGATGTATAGACTCGAGGTTTGTGAATCAAGTGACTTCGACTTTGCGAGACATGTTGGTTAAGAGATTTGACTCTGCGAGATAATTAATTAAAAGAATTCCCTTAAGTGAAAGATAAAATGTTAGTGAATGCGACGATTGCATTGCATCCTCATGCATTTTGCATAATTATCTGTTTGTACTGTTGGTATTGTTTGTTATGTTCTGGTATGCGTCGCTAGTGTAATTCCAAGAAGTCGATGGGAGTAATTCCATTCGGAAAACTTACTCTCTCAACTTCTTGTGCACATGTGACTATGAATCTTCGATTCTAAAAGACGGTGGAGCTGGTGATGCTACTCCCGGAGGGAGGACCTACTGATCGTGACGCGCCGACGAGAGGGCTACTGATGGACGACAAAGATTGCTTTTGAAGACTTACGTTGTGGATCGAGAAAGTGCTTCTGCTAGTAGATACAACTAGGTTCCCGATGGACCCTTGCTGTTATGCTTATCAAGTGTACCCCTTTTCTTTTGAAATGTTTTGGTAAGAACAATGTTATGTAAGAATGGCACCGCTGATCTATGGTGACCACTTTTGAAAGAACCTTTATGATCTGTTTTCTAAACTGTTTTCGAAAGGCTGTCGTGGTCCGACAGACGAACTGTTTTAAGCAAATCAAACGTGTTTTCCAAGTAACCAAATGTTTTACTCTTTTATTCAAAGTGAGTTTTTAATATCAAACTGTTTTCAGAAACTTCCGCAAATGTTTTTGAGAAAAAGGATTTTTAAAAGTAATACCCTGTTTTGGGAAACTTGAATGATGACTTTTATTTCTTGCTTTCAAAAAAAAAAAATTTCCCTATTTTTCATAAAAGAATTTAATTGGTATCTTATAGTGTTTGTTTCGAGTTTTCCAAATCGGGGTGTTACACTTGGTGGTATCAGAGCAATGGTTGTCCATGCGGCCTGAACATGGCCTTACATGTTCTCTGTTGTGTGCTCTCTAGATATATTTAGGTTGTGTGCTTAGATACGTTAGTAAGTATATTGAATCGTTAGTGCGTAATGAATATAGCTCGTGATGTCTGGAAGAGGAAGAGGTGGGCATGCTCCTGAAGCAGCTCGGAACACCGAGGACATGCTGAATGAACTGACTGCTGCAGTTCTGGGCATGAATGAGAATCTCAACGCGTTGCACCAACAGGCCCAGCAGAACAATCAGAACCAAAACTTAGGACCTCATGAATATAGGGGATTGGATGAGTTTTGTAAGAGGAATCCTAAGGAATTCGCTGGTGGATACGCTTCGGAGAACGCTAATGAGTGGATTAGGGAGTTATAAAAGATCTTCACCGCTATGCAGTGCACCGATGCTCAGAAGGTAACCTACGCGGTCTACATGTTGACCAAGGAGGCATCTGACTGGTGGGAGAATACTAGGCAAGTTATGGAGGTTCAACAGCAAGCTATCACTTGGGATTCTTTTAAGCAAAGGTTCTTGGAGAAATATTTTCCTATCGATATGAAGTTGAAGAAGGAGATAGAATTCATGCACCTGACTCAAGGAGATATGACGGTCGGCGAGTATGCTGCGAAGTTTGAAGAGCTGGTAAAGTACGTGCCGCACTACAATCAACCCGGAAACGACCAGTCGAAGTGCCCAAAGTTTCTCGATGGACTTAAGACTGAGATTAAGATGGCTTTTATACACATGGGAATCGATAGCTTTCCGCTCTTAGTGAGCAGATGTAGAATCTATGAGGATGGACTTAAGGCGAAGAGTATGGGCAATAAAACTGCTGTACCCTCAAGTTCCCACGGACCAATGAGGAACAACCCCAATTACCAGAATGTGAGGCAAGGAACCCAGCATGGGCGAGGACCTTACGATCGATTCGGAGGAAGAAGGGATAATCGTTATGGAGGATCATGGCCTCGAAGAAATAACAATCGCAACAATGGAAACCGGGGAAATAGGAACGCCAACACTTGGAGAAACAATGGCAGTAGGAATCGTCCCAATAATGTTGATAGGAACTCTGGAACTTCAGCTCCGTACTGTGCTCAATGTCGTCAACACTACTTCGGTCAATGTCGTTCTAAGGTAGTCTGCTTCAATTGCCAAGGAACTGGCCACTATGCAAACCAGTGTACTAGGCCAAAGCAAGAGAGGAATGTTTCGACTGCTGCTAAACCTCAGGAGAGGGGAAGAGTTTTCACGATGAGCGGTGTAGAGGCTTCAAACCATGATGGTCTTATCCAAGGTACATGTCTTATACGTGAGGTTTCCTTGAATGTGTTGTATGATTCGGGTGCTACGCACTCTTTTATATCCGATGATGTTGTGAGTAGGTTGCATTTAATGGTAGCTTCTCTACCATATGATTTGATTGTGTTTACCCCTACTAGTGACCCAGTCACAGTTTCAACTTTTTGCCCTAAGTGCCCTATAGTGATAGATGATAGGACCTTTCCCACTGACCTGATAACATTACCCTTATCTCAAATTGATGTTATCTTAGGAATGGACTGGTTATCCGCCAACCATGTTCAATTAAATTGTTTCACTAAGACCCTATCTTTTGAAAACCCTGACGAACCCTTACCAAAGCACGTATCTGCCAATCAAATCATGACTTCTCTGAAAGAGGGATCCCATGTATACATGATTTCAACTTCTTTGGACGTCGATACGGACAATCACATTCAAGAGCTGCCTGTAGTTCGAGACTTCCCAGAGGTATTCCTCGACGATATTCCTGGATTACCACCTGTTCGAGAGGTCGAGTTTTCAATCGATGTGATACCGGGAACCGGACCAATCTCTAGAGCGCCTTACCGAATGGCACCAGTGGGGCTAGCTGAGCTAAAAAAGCAGATCGAGGATTTGACGGAGAAGCAACTCATCAGGCCCAGTGTGTCACCATGGGGAGCTCCAGTTTTGCTAGTGAAGAAGAAGGACGGTAGTATGAGGTTGTGCGTCGACTATCGCCAGCTGAATAAGGTGACGATCAAGAACAAGTATCCTCTACCTAGGATAGATGACCTGATGGATCAGCTGAGAGGAGCCGCGGTGTTTTCAAAAATCAATCTTCGATCGGGATATCATCAGATTCGAGTGAAGGAAGATGACATTCCAAAGACTGCTTTTAGGACCCGATATGGACATTTCGAGTACTTAGTCATGCCTTTCGGAGTGACTAACACTCCTGCAGTGTTTATGGACTACATGAACAGAATCTTTCAACCGTATTTAGATTCGTTCGTGGTAGTATTCATAGACGATATCCTCTTTTATTCCAAGAACAAGGAGGAACATGGGGAACATTTGATGATAGTTCTGCGGATTTTGAAGGAGAAGCAGTTGTATGCGAAGCTCTCAAAGTGCGAATTTTGGTTGGAGGAAGTAAATTTCTTGGGTCATGTAATTTCAAAGGAAGGAATAGCGGTAGATCCGGCCAAAGTAAAGGCGGTTTTGGACTGGAAAGTGCCAACGATGGTGACGGAGATTCGAAGTTTTCTCGGTTTGGCAGGATATTATAGGCGTTTTATAGAAGTATTTTCAAGATTATCCTTACCAATGACGAAGTTGACAAGGAAAGAACAACCGTTCGTGTGGACGGCAAAGTGCGAGGAGAGTTTTCAAGAGCTTAAGAAGAGGTTAATTACAGCCACAGTGCTTGTTTTGCCTGACCCGGAGAAGAGCTTTAGTGTTTATTGCGATGCGTCAAAGCAAGGTTTAGGTTGCGTCCTGATGCAAGAGCGAAAAGTTGTGGCTTACGCCTCTAGACAACTGAAGGTCCACGAGCAGAATTACCCAACTCACGATTTGGAGTTAGCTGCGGTAGTTTTTGCTCTGAAGATATGGCGGCATTACCTCTATGGAGCAAGGATCGAGGTATTCAGAGATCATAAGAGTCTTAAGTATCTCTTTGATCAGAAGGAGTTGAACATGAGACAAAGGCGATGGATGGAGTTTCTGAAAGATTACGACTTCGAGCTACAGTACCACCCGGGAAAAGCAAACGTAGTAGCAGAAGCTCTGAGTAGAAAATCTCTTCATGTGTCCGCAATGATGGTGAAGGAGATGGAGTTAATCGAGCGATTCAGAGATATGAACCTGGAAGTTAGGATGAATCCAAGAAGTATGATTTTGGGAATGTTGGTCGTATCGAATGGGTTTATGGAGCAAGTTAAAAAGGGAAAATCGAATGATCCGGAGCTACAAGTGAAGAAGCAATCGGTCTCGGAAGGAAAAGAAACTGAGTTTCAAGTAGGAATTGATGGAGTATTAAGATATAAGGATCGGATTTGTGTGCCACAAGACAAAGGAATAAGGGAGATGATTTTGGAAGAGGCTCATAAGAGTAAGCTGAGTATCCATCCCGGAGCAACTAAGATGTACCAAGACTTGAAGAAGATGTTTTGGTGGCCTGGTATGAAAAGAGAAGTAGCAGAATATGTGTCGAGATGTTTGGTGTGTCAGAAGGCTAAGATCGAACACAAGAAACCCGGTGGAGTGTTACAACCATTGGAAATTCCAAGTTGGAAATGGGACAGTATTTCCATGGATTTTGTGACTGCTTTGCCAAAGACCCGAAGAGGATTTGACGCTATTTGGGTAATTGTCGATCGATTAACCAAAAGCTCTCATTTCCTGCCTGTCAATGTGAAGTATCCGTTGGAGAAGCTAGCAACCATATATGTCAATGAGATAGTGAGACTTCATGGAATACCAACGAGCATCATCTCAGACAGAGATCCAAGATTCCTTTCGAAGTTTTGGAATGGTCTACATGCTGCACTTGGAACAAGACTTCATTTGAGTTCGGCTTATCATCCTCAGACAGACGGACAGTCAGAAAGAACCATTCAATCGCTAGAGGATCTTCTTAGAGCTTGTGTTTTGGAACAAGCAGGAGAATGGGATACTCTACTGTCACTGATCGAATTCACGTACAACAACAGCTATCACTCGAGCATAGGGATGGCTCCTTATGAAGCTTTGTATGGGAGGAAGTGCAGAACGCCGTTATGTTGGTTTGAGACCGGAGAGAATCTTATTTTGGGTCCAGAAATGGTTCAACAAACGACGGAAAAGATCAAAATGATTCAGGAGAAGATGAGAAGTACGCAAAGTCGGCAGAAGAGTTACTATGACCAGAGAAGGACTCCTATCGAGTTTAATGAAGGCGATCATGTGTTCATGCGAGTAGTACCCACTACTGGGATTGGCAGAGTGCTTAAAACCCGAAAACTCACCCCAAAATTCATAGGACCTTACCAAATTCTGAAACGTGTAGGACCAGCAGCTTATGAAATTGCCTTACCCCCAATGTTTTCAAACCTACACAATGTCTTTCATGTGTCACAACTTAGAAAGTATGTTAGTGATTCTTCTCACATCATCGAACCCGACTCTATTCAACTCAAGGAAAATCTAACGTACGAGACTTTTCCCTTAAGGATAGACGGTCGGAGTGTAAAGACTCTTCGGGGAAAGGATATTCCTTTAGTTAAGGTTATTTGGGATTCGGTGAATGGTGAGAATGCTACTTGGGAGCGTGAAAGTAGCATGAGGGATTCGTACCCTCATTTGTTTGAAACAGGTACGTGATTTCTCGAGGACGAGAAAATTTCTAAGTTGGGGAGGATGTAACATCTGCCATTTGACTCACTTCTACAAGTCCCTAATCAAGAAAATTATTTTAACCCAATTGATTTAAAAATTGATTTTAAAGAGTTCTGATTTCATGATGTGTTCTTATGTTTTGAAATTTAAATTTGCTTGTGTGTGTGACTTTGTGTGCTTGATTGTTTAAGGTTTTAATTAAGATTTTGTTTTATCGATTCATATGATTTCATGGAAAATTATTTTCTCTAAGCTTCAAAGAATCAAAGTCCAATTGCCTCTAGAAACCCTAATTGATGCCCTAATCGTGGATAAAACCCTAATCGAGCTCTTAAGCTTTGATTAAGTGCTTAATCACTCTCTTCAACCCTAAACCCATTTGGTTAGTAAGCTAATCCAAAATTAGTTTTCCTTAAACCCAAGATTAAGTTTTTGATTAGTACCTTAATCCTTGATTAAACCCTAATCACTAAGGATTAGTGGACTAAACCTTGATTAATTAACCTAACCCTACCCTAATCATGATTAGAACCCTAATTAGTGCCTTAAACCTAATTAAGCTAATCTAACCTACCCTAACCCCATGTGGCCGAATTCTAAGTGAATGACTTGGTCACCAAGTTGTTCCACTTGGTCTTCATGTAGCCTTGCTTAGTCATGAGCTAGGGTGCATTTTAGTCAAATTCATGACATCATCAACATGACCTAAGCATGACTTAAAGGAAGAAAAAGTGAAGAAAAGGAAAGAAAGAGGAAGGAGCCGTGGGGGAAGGAACCAAGGCCAAGGAATTGCAACCAAGCCCCCCATGCAAGCTCTTGATGGCAATTAGGAAAAAGTGAAGAAGAATAAAAGAAGGACCAAACCGTGACAGAGAGGGAGAGAGCTCATTTTCACCCTTTCATTCTTCATTCCATCTTCACCATTTCTTTCTTCTCTCAACAACACCAATACACACACCAAACACCAAGACCGTGAGGGAGTGAATGAATTTCTCTTCATTCCTTCATCAAACACAAACTTCCTTCCATTTCTTTTCCAAAACCAAACACATAGCACCAAGAGAATCATCAAACTCTTGGTGAGAAAGAGAGAAAGAGAGAGTGACCGAACTTTGAGAGGAAGAGAACCAAACCTTAGACTCTTCAAAACCTAAACAAGATCAAGCTAAGATAGTGAAGAAAAGAAGGAGAAAACCATGGACTAGGAAGAAGAGTGGTGAACCGTGGGGAGAGAGGAGTGAAACCAAAGAATTGGACTTGAATTCTTTAAAGTTTTTGATTAAGTAAGAGTTTTGCTTCATGATCTAAAAAGTTTTAAACCTTTTCTTTGATTCTTTTTCATTTTCATGCTTTCCTTCTAAAGACTTTGGTTTTGTTTGAAAAAGTGTTGATGCATGTTATTTTTCTAAGCTTGATTCTAAAAGTTTTATTAAGAAAATGTTTTTCTTCATGATCTTGAGTTTTCTCTTTGATTTCTTAAAAATGTTTTGGAAGAGGACTTGATTTTAAGTTTCATAAAAGATTTTCCAAAGATCTAATGTTTTTGATTCCATGCATGTCAAGATCTATGTTTGATCTATGATGAATTTGATGTTTGAGTTGTGATATAAAAACTTTTGGAATGATTGAATCCTTCTTGATGATCCTCTTCATGATGGCCACGGTTCGATGATTGTTATGTGTGAAGACTTGATTTTCTTTTGATTGATCCTTTGCATGTTACAATCTTGAGTTTAATGATGTTTTGGAATGAATAGAAATTATGTGATTTACTATGGTAGCCACGGTTTTGTTGTTATTGTGAGTATGAGCTTGTTTTCTTTTGATTGATCCTTTACATGATGTGATCTTGAGATGTAATGATGCTTTAAGTGAATAACATTTATGTGATGGTTGTGATCTTGATGTGTTGGTCACGGTTTGTACTTGATTTTTAGGTTAGAGGTTTTAATGTTGTATTTTGGTTATGTGTATGTGATTCCCATGAACTTTGAGATACTTTAGGTGTTAAAAGGTGAAATGAAAATTGTCTAAAGACCTATGTGATGCTCACGGGTTCATGCAAGAAATATATGCTAGGATTATGTTTTACTTCCTTCATGAATTATGTGAAATTGTTGATTGAACTTGGAGTTGTTTTGAGTCTTGAATTCTTGAAAATGTTTTTGAGGAAAACCTAGTTAAGGTCACGGTTTAGACCTTAACCTTTGAGTTAAATTCTCTTGAGGGTGTAAGTTTTCATGACATGAAATTATGTGTTGATTTGTGAAGTTGATCCTTGAAGAAATGATTTTCTAAACAACCCATGATGCATACGGTTTTGATATGCTTAAGAATGATAAGATGAAGTTTTGCTAAGATGAAATTAACTAAGTGAAAGATCAATGAGAATGTGACTAAGTGTATGTGTGATGCATGATTTGATTTGTGTATGCTTAAGTGTTAGATTTCCTCATTTGATTGGGCTATATGTATGAATAAGTTTGTGAACATGTTTATGTGTAATTGATGCCTTGTGGTTGTGAAATGTTTGGAATGAATGAATGTTTGTTTGATTTGTTTTACTTGAATACCTTGCTGCCCTCATGAAGATCTAAGTGTTTGAACTTGATAAATTATTGGTTTAAGTGTTTATTTGGTTGTTTTCAAGATGCTTGATTTATCTATGTGTTTGAATTGGTTTTTAAACATGGAAAATAAATTTGAAACTTAGGACATGATGCTGTCCAGAATTTTATAGACTATGTTTCTTATTTAAAAGTGTTTTAAATGTGTTTTCAAGGTGTTTTGAAGTTTAGTTTTTGTGGATATTTAATCCAAGACAAAGTTGGTTTGAAAAGTGCGATTTTTCGGAGTTTTTGGAATTGAAGTCAATGCTGTCCAAGAAGGACCAGCAAAGAAACTCTTGTTCTAAATTAATTTAATTAATTGTTTTCTCATGCTTTTAAAGCATGAAAGTTAGTGTTTGATTTTGGACAAGTTTGAGTGAAAGGAATTGATGTTTCAGTTTCTCAATGAAATCGATGTTTGGAGTTTCTTAAGTTGTCTTGAGAATAATTTTAAGAATAATAATTAAATAAAGCTTAATACTCATATATCTACTTTCTGGGACTTGAAAGAAGTTGGAGTCGGGCAGACGAGGAAGGAAGCAAATCACTCGGAACTTGTAGATTCGGTAACTGCGAATCCAGGTGAGAGAGAAGTTATCCTAAGACGCTTTGGTGTCTAGTGAGTATGCTAGGACACTCCGTACTCTCTCAAAGTCGGAGTAAAAGTCTATCGTAGTTAGTAGTATACCCGATAAATTGTGTGATTGCTTGTATCGAGGTATACGAAGACTCAGACCTATACCATTACATGGTATTGATTGACTGATATGCTTGTGTATGTTGAGATAAAATGTTGCTTATATTATCATTGCATGTGCATATTGCATCATCCCGCGTTATAGAATAAGAATAGAAAAGACGTAGAAAATTATAAGAAATCCCCCAAAGACTAGAGCGAAACTTCAAGGGGTGGAGCGCGTGACGGAACCGGATGATGCTGATGCGCCGAGTACGTGGTACGAGCTGATGCTGTGACGACGACATGTTGAAAGTGTATCTGGATGGCGGTTAGCCACATGTTGAAAGTGTATCTGAATGGCGGTTATCCACATGTGAAAGTGTATCTGAATGCCACATGTGAAAGTGTATCTGAATGGCGGTTAGCCACATGTTGAAAGTGTATCTGAATGGCGGTTAGCCACATGTTGAAAGTGTATCTATATGATTGTGGCCGCGTGTTGAGAATGATTCAGGATGGGTCGGAGCCCGTCAAATATAGTAGTCGAGTCCCACAAGAAGTAACCTGCATATGGTTGGTGCTATATGACGGAGGCGACTTAGGATGGGTCGATGTTAGGATAATCGAATATAACCTTTACGACTTAAAACCCTTACCCGAAGTAGTGGAGAGGAAGACACGGTGTTTACCTGCGTGGGAATCACTTGTTGATTAGGATAGGGGAAGGCAATGATGGTGACTCGTCAAGAAGCCTAAGAGGAGTCTGTCTAGGCGGGGAAAAGCTACAGTGACCTGGGTTGACCATCCGAGGTTGGGTGAGTAGTCTGGTGTCGTAGCTGAAGTACTGCATGATCACTAGACAGATGACTGACGCCCCCTTGACTAAATCAGGATCAGAAGAGGGATGCTGGAACACGGTGGAGGTTGACACCCTTTGTCATGACATTTTTCCCGGGCATTTTATATTGTATTTTGGTGTAGTCTCCAGGAGCCAGTGTGGTAGAGATCATGTACTTCTGATTGCTTCCGACTAGGTGGATGGAATACGAGGAGATGTAGACCTGAACCCGAAACCCTAAAACTTAATTTCCGATGTATAGACTCGAGGTTTTTGAATCAAGTGACTTCGACTTTGCGAGACATGTTGGTTAAGAGATTCGACTCTACGAGATAATTAATTAAAAGAATTCCCTTAAGTGAAAGATAAAATGTTAGTGAATGCGACGATTGCATTGCATCCTCATGCATTTTGCATAATTATCTGTTTGTACTGTTGGTATTGTTTGTTATGTTCTGGTATGCGTCGCTAGTGTAATTCCAAGAAGTCGATGGGAGTAATTCCATTCGGATAACTTACTCTCTCAACTTCTTGTGCACATGTGACTATGAATCTTCGATTCTAAAAGACGGTGGAGCTGGTGATGCTACTCCCGGAGGGAGGACCTACTGATCGTGACGCGCCGACGAGAGGGCTACTGATGGACGACAAAGATTGCTTTTGAAGACTTACGTTGTGGATCGAGAAAGAGCTTCTGCTAGTAGATACAACTAGGTTCCCGATGGACCCTTGCTGTTATGCTTATCAAGTGTACCCCTTTTCTTTTGAAATGTTTTGGTAAGAACAATGTTATGTAAGAATGGCACCGCTGATCTATGGTGACCACTTTTGAAAGAACCTTTATGATCTGTTTTCTAAATTGTTTTCGAAAGGCTGTCGTGGTCCGACAGACGAACTGTTTTAAGCAAATCAAACGTGTTTTCCAAGTAACCAAATGTTTTACTCTTTTATTCAAAGTGAGTTTTTAATATCAAACTGTTTTCAGAAACTTCCGCAAATGTTTTTGAGAAAAAGGATTTTTAAAAGTAATACCTTGTTTTGGGAAACTTGAATAATGAGTTTTATTTCTTGCTTTCAAAAAAAAAAATTTCCCTATTTTTCATAAAAGAATTTAATTGGTATCTTATAGTGTTTGTTTCGAGTTTTCCAAATCGGGGTGTTACAATGCCGACCTGATTCACAATCTCGGCGTGACCCTTCCGTTCACCGATCTGGAAATGAGGGTCTTGAACGAGCTCGGGCTGGCCCCTTCGCAACTCCATCCCAACACTTGGTCTTTTCTCCGAGCGTTTCAAAAGTACTGCGGAGCCAAGGGGTTGGTTTGTACAGTTCGGCTCTTCCTGTGGATGTACAACCCGTTCGTTAGCAATAAAGACGGGGTCACTGGTCGCCTTTGGGTATCGGCTAAGGCCCGAGCTCACTGTGGGTTGTTCGGCATGTTCACCGAATCTTAGAAACATTTTAAAGCCCAGTTTTTTAAGTACAAGTATGTTGGAACAGGGCTGCCTTGGTTCCGATCTGAGACGGGTCCGAGGTTCCCTTTGGAGTGGACCCCGGAGTTCTTCAATCGCCATATCGGCACGCCACAGCGTTGGTCAGGCGCAACACTTGACGCCGACGAGGCCGTGACGACCCACCATTTCCAAACCGAATACCAAGCTCGGAAATTCCAGCTCAACATTGGAGTTTTCATGAAGTGCCCTGATAATGAAGTCTTAGCCAAAATTGGTAGTTAACTTTACTCTTGTACTTGTACACTTTGTCCCAACTTTCTTACTCGTTTTCCGTTATCTTTTTTGTTTTAGAAGAACATTGGTCGGACATGTCGTCCAGAGCGCTCAAAGCATCCCTGGAGGCCCGAAAGAGGAAAAGGGCTGAGAGTTCTTCTACTGACAATGTGCCTGCCGAGGTTTCAAACGACAGCACCTCTACCGATTCGGGTCCCCTTCAACCTACTCCACCTGCTGTGATTATCGCCCCTCCTCCTCCTCGGTCTCCAAGCCCGGGTACCGAGGTCATTGTTGCAGATTCTCCACCTTCATCAGGCTGTCCGAGGAGAGGAACTGATAGTCTTCCGAGACCGCCGACCAGCATCGTCAAGCCTTCAGTTAAAGATGCTCTTATAAAGATGTCGGGGGCCGAGTGGAAGAAGATGGCCGAGGGGTTGGCTTATCACTTGAAGAGGTCAACAAACATTTTCAATGTGTTGGCCGAAGTTGCTGATGACATGGCGGAAGGCATGTCGCCTGCCAAGAAGAGGGCCCGATCTGATATGGTGGCTGAGGTGGCTGAGCTGAGGAATCACAAAAACTCGGCCGAGCAAAAGTTGGCCGATCTGGAAGAGAAGCACCGCCAGCAAGTGGAGGAGCTTCTGAAAAGTCATGAGGAAGCTCTAGCTCAAGCGAAGGCAGATGCTAAGGAAGCTGGTCGGCAGGAAGGCCTGGCCGAGGTGGAGAAGGTGAGGACTTTGCTGAAGAGAAGAGCCGCTCAAGCTCTTAAACACAAGGTGGCGACGTCCGAGGCAGACTTCAATTTTGAGAAGGCAGGGATCAAAATTTTTGCGGGTGCCGTAGAGCAGATTCTTCATCTGAACCAAGGACTTCGAATTTGGGTTGTTGGCGCCTCCGCCGGGTTCGGGTTTTTGACAGAGACGGGGCCGAGGTTGACCTCGACCAACCCGAGGAGAATCTTCCCAACCCTTTGGTGGAGAAACCGGATGAGGACTTCAACCCGAGCTCGGTTGTCCTTTCCGATGTGGAAGATGAAGCAGCATAAGTCCCTTATGCTGGGCAGCTTGCGACTTGTTTATGTTTTTGTAACCTTTTTGACAATATTTATTTTGCTAATTGTGTACAACATTTTCTTTTTATGCAAGTTCTTTTCAGTTTAACTTGTTGCATGTTATTTTGATGCAAGTTTTTATTTCAACTTGTTGCATACACATTGTGTCCGAGGTCAATTTGTGCAAGCCTTTACTTTAACTTGTTGCACGAATGCGAGTTTTATTCTGCTAACTCGTTGCATGTTTATTCGTAAGACCTGGGATCCGAACTGCAGTTGGTTAGGTGGTCACCAAGAAAACTTAAGAAAGAATGCAAGTGTTTGAGACTTGTAGCATTTTAGATAACCAAGTATAAATGTTTTTGAGAATACAAGTCCTGTTTTAACTTGTTGTATTCGGAATTGATTGGACCCAAAATAAGAACACTTGATCGGACCTGGATAATGAGGCCGAGCTCGGACGACTCAGTAAGTGCAGTAATCTTATAAGTTTTCCTCTGAAAAGAGGTACTGTATATAAGTGCATACGGTAGGGATCTCGGATCTACCCACCTTAGCCGAGGTGGGTGCCCTCGTCCCCGATGTGAAAGAGGTTGCTGAGTGAAGCTATGTGAGAACATTTCACAGCAAGCTGTATTTTATCGGGTGTCCCTTGTACACTGTGCATATGAGCCGATCTTATCTAGAAGACGTTGGCTGTACATAGCGCCATGCAACATTTAGGTGGCTAGTGCTAAATGAGAAGCTAGTACGTACGTATATAAAACTGTGGCACTTGAGTATGAGCAAGTTTGTACTTTTTTCATTAATCATAAGGGTGGGTACATTGCCTTTCATGGATTAAAAAAGGTGAGTATATCACAATGGAGAAGAACGTGACAAGGGAAGTAGATGCAAAAACATTAACAGAAACTAAAGTAAAATTTAGACTTTAGCTGGGGATGTTGGTGACTGCTGATGATTGTCCGAGGTAAACCTAACTGAAGTAGGTTCTCAGTTTTGCAACGTTCCAGGAGTTTTTGAGCTCGGCTCCTTCAAGAGTCTCTAGCTTGTATGCCCCAGAGTTCGTTTTTGAAATGACTCTGTAGGGGCCTTCCCAATTTTGAGCAAATTTCCCGTCTCTTCGATTTTTAAGGCCAATATCTGCTCTTCGGAGGACGAGATCTTCGACCTCAAAAGATCTGGGTTGCACTGTTTTGTTGTGCTGCTTGGCTTGCCTTTCCTTTGCTTTCTTCTCCCGAATAGACACGGCTTCTCGGATCTCTTCGGCCAGTATTAAATTTTCTTTGATCAAATTTTCATTTTGTTGCTCGGGCCTGTCCCTCATTCGGAAGGTATGAATTCTTCGTTCGATGAGGATGACCTCATCACAACCGTAGGTGAGTCTAAAGGGGGTCTCTCCTGTTGAGGTTTGTACCGTGGTCCTAATTGACCAGAGGACCTCAGGTAGCAGATCGGCCCACGCCCCTTTGGCTTGAGTAATTCTCTTCTTAAGGTCGTCAACAATAGCTCGGTTAGCCGCCTCGGCTTGCCCATTAGTCTGGGGGTGCTCGACCAAGGAGAACCGATGAGAGATTCCGAGATTTTCAGCCAAAAGCTGGAAGTTGTTGGCAGCGAACTGGCTACCGTTGTCAGTGATTAGTGTGAGTGGAAGTCCAAAGCGAGAAATGACTTGTTTCATGAAGAATTTCTGTATTCTTGCCGAAGTGATGGTTGCCAACGGTTCAGCCTCGATCCATTTGGTGAAGTAATCTATTGCTACCACAATGAACTTCAGCTGACCTGGAGCTGCTGGGAACTGTCCCACGATGTCCATCCCCCACAAGCTGAAGGGCCAGGGGGATGCTAGAGAGTGGAGTTCCTCGGAGGGTTTCTGATAAACATCGCTGAAGAATTGGCATTGCGGACATCGTCGAACGTGGTCAATTGAATCTGTCACTAAGGTCGGCCAGAAATATGCGGCCCTCAGTATCTTCCTTGATAGGGATTTGCCTCCGACGTGGTGGCTCCCCAGTCCTCCATGGACCTCGTTCAAGGTTTCCTGAGCTTCCTCGGAGGTGAGACATCGGAGGAGAGGGGAAGACATTCCTCTTCTATAAAGGATTCCATCCATAATAACATACTCAGCCTCTTTTCTCTTAAGTTTCTTTGCCTCCTTTTGATCGGCGGGGAGTATGCCATGTTCGAGGTATGCCTTTATCGGGTGCATCCAGTTCGGTGATACTGAAATAGCCATCACCACGCTTGGGGCCGAGATTTGTTCCTGAATGAGGCTTTTATTGTTTCCTCCGCCTTTTGTGCTCGCCAGCTTGGAAAGCACATCGGCTCGGGAGTTTGAACAGCGGGGGATATGGGTGATAGAAAATTTTGCAAAACCAAGAGCCAAGGATTTAACTTTGTCAAGGTATTTTTGCAGGATGGGTTCTTTTGCGTGATAATCTCCGGTGACTTGGGAAACCACCAACTGGGAGTCGCTCAAAATTTGAACCTCAGTTGCGCCGAGCTCCTTGGCCATGCGGAGGCCAGCAATGACTGCTTCATATTCAGCCTGATTATTCGAGGTTAAGAACTCGAATTTCAGGGAATATTTGATGCTGAGTCCTTCCGCATTTTCCAAAATAACGCCAGCTCCTGCTCCCTTTTGATTGCTCGAGCCATCAACGTATATTACCCAGGTGTCCGAGCTAGAGCTTTGTTGGGGCTCTGTGAACTCGGACACAAAATCCGCCAGTGCTTGCGATTTGATAGCCTTCCTCGGTTCGTAGGAAATATCGAACTCGGATAATTCGATTGCCCATGCCATCATTCTCCCAACGAGGTCGGGCTTCTAAAGAACTTGTTTGATGGGCTGGGCGGTCCATACGACAATGGGGTGACTGTGGAAATATTGTCGAAGCCGCCGTGCAGCAAGGATCACACAAAATGCAAATTTCTCAATCTTGGAATACCGGAGCTCGGGACCCTGCAGAGCTCGGCTTATGAAGTAGACAGGGAATTCAGTTCGGCCCTCATCTCAGACCAACACCGAGCTGAGAGCGGAATCACCAACAGAAAGATAAATGAAGAGGCTTTCCCCCTGCCGAGGGCTGGAGAGAACCAGGGGGGAGGAGAGATATTCCTTAAGTGCCTGGAAAGAATTTTCACAATTTTGATCCCAATGAAAAGTTGTACCTTTTTTTAGCAGTTGATACCAGGGTAAGGCCTTCTTTGCTGCCTGAGGGAGGAACCTTGACAGTGCTGCCATCCTGCCTGTTAACTGTTGCACTCCTCTGAGATCGGCAGGGCTCTTCATTTCCAATATAGTTCGGCACTTGTCGGGGTTTGCCTCAATTCCCCTTTCAGACAGCATGAGTCCGAGGAAGGCACCAGCTGGGACTCCGAAGGTGCATTTTTCCGGATTCAACCTCATCTTATGCGCTCTTACCCTTTCAAGAACCATGGTAAGATCTCGGACATGATCCTCTTTTTTCTTGCTTTTTGTAATCATATCATCAATATAGACTTCCATGGTGGTACCAATGATTCCGTCAAAGACCTTGTTCATCATTCTTTGATAGGTTGCCCCAGCATTCTTCAACCCGAAAGGCATGACAGTGTAGCAATAAGTTGCCTTTCCAGTTGTGAATGTGGTTTTCTCTTGATTTGGGGGATACATGGGGATTTGATTGTATCCCGAGTAGGCATCAGTAAACGACAATAGTTGGTATCCTGCCGAACTATCGACGAGCTGGTCAATAATTGGCAGTGGATACTGATCCTTGGGGCAGGCTTTGTTGAGGTCGGTGTAATCCACACACATCCTCCAACTGCCGTTTGCCTTTTTAACCAAAACAGTATTTGCCACCCATTCGGCGTATGGCACTTCTTTAACAAACCCAGCTTCCAGCAACTCGGAAACCTTTTCCTGGATAACTTTTGCTTTCTCTGTCCCAACTCGTCTTAACTTTTGGGCCACCGGCCTTGCCTTCGGATCCACGCTAAGCTTGTGACAGATAAAGTTCGGATCGATCCCTGGCATGTCGGTCGATGTCCAAGCAAACAAATCCAGATTAGCTCATAACAGATCGATGATCTCGCCCTGGATCTCCCGAGGGAGGTCGGCGCCCACTTTGACAGTTCTGTTGGGGTCAGAAGGATCGATTTGGATTGCCAACCACTCCCCTTGAGGAGAAGGCCTGAGATCATCCTGCTCGGCCCGAACATCCATTCAGCCAATATGATCTTCCCTTTGGCCAATGTTGGACCAGCGAGCTCCTCTTGCTTCTTTTTGACTTCCCGTAGACTCGCGTTGTAGCAGAGTCGGGCTGTGAGCTGGTCGGCTTTGATCGTGACGAGCTTGTCGTCAGAACCGATGAACTTCATGTCTAAATGTACCGTCGATACCACTGCCCCGAAAGCTTGCAGGCATGTTCGTCCCAATATCACATTGTAGGGGGATTCAGAATCAACAACTAGAAATTTGATGATCTCCGTTCGGGCCGAAGGCTGCTTGCCTAAGGTTACCGGGAGATGGATAGTTCCTAGGGGGTGAATTGCCTCACCCGTGAAGCTGATGAGATTGCCCTCAAATTCCACGAGGTTGGTTGATCTCAGCTTAAGTGCTTGAAAGGTGTGAAGAAAAAGAATGTCGGCCGAACTTCCTTGATCGATAAAAACTCGGGCGACTTCAAAGTTGCTGATCATCGCCGCGATCACCATTGGGTCATTGTGATCTGGGATGATGCCTTCCATATCCTGGTCGGAAAAGCTGATGGGGATGTTCTGAGATGGTTTCTTGCAGATGGGCTTGTGGCGAACGGCTAATACCTGATTGACGTACTTTTTCCTTTCCGACCTCTTCTCCCCCCCACCGGCAAAACCTCCCGAGATAGTTTCCACTCGGAGGTTCTCCGGTGACTTAACCAAGTCTTGTATCACAACAAAATTTCTTATTTGTCATGGGAATTCGTATGGTGCTGGAGCTTGAACAACAGCTCGTTCAGCCAAACGTTGCTTAGTAACCTGCTGAAGATCTGCGATGGCTTTACCTTGTTGCTCTATGATCCTCATCTGTTGTCTCATCAAGGACAAGACGTCTGTTTCACGAGAGAGTGAAGATTGACGTAAGCGAGAACGATGTGTAGTACTGATAGAGGGGACACGTTCGCCGCAGTGGCGGTGCTGTTTTGTGTTGGTTTTTTCGGGATCGGAGCGTAGCTGCACGCGCCGACCTCCTCCCTGGTGCTGAGTTGGATCTGCAGTGTCTCCTGTGTGGACGGTGTAAGGTCCACTGTGGGTGTGGGTAGACCCTGGGGGTGGCGGGGGAGGAGGTGGAGGCGGTGGAGGGGGTGGTGGTGAGGACCTTGCTTCCCTATTGGCTTCAAGGTGCTGGCCCAGATCCTCAGTTGAGGGCACCCTCCTTGGACGCCGCCTCCCTCTCCTATGGACTGGTTGTTCCTCAGACATGGTAGAATCTTCTGGGTGGGGATGAAGTTTTTCTTTCCCCACAGACGGCGCCAATGTGATGTCCTAGACGGTGAGATCCTCCAAGGGTTAGGGAAGACCTTCAAAGGAGCCTCTGTCTAGGGTTTCTGTGTGATGTTTGGTGGGAGTCCTCAAGTGGCTAAGGAGAAAGCCATGAAGTAACCCTAATCACTGGTGTGTGAGGGTGACAATTAGGGTTAGAGGACGTACCTGAGCCCCATGTAGTACGAAGCTACTTATAGGGGGATCTGGTTGCCCTAATGGGCTTGCTTTAGGCCCAAGTAGGGCCAGCCTGTATTGAGCTATGAGTGGATGAGTTGTCCTTGTGGATAAGGTGAGACACGTCATCCTGTCCTTGGTGTCGGACTCTGGGAGGTGTCGGACAGGGAAGTCGGACCTGGGTAGGAGTATGAGGTCGGCCCGTACCTGGTACCTGTTCGGCCGTTGAGCCTTGAGCTCGGCCCAGCACACAGAGGGCTTCTTATAGGGCCGTGAGGCCTTGGGCAAGGGTTCTGAGGACCTCGTCTAGGCCGAGTCCACCACAAAATTATTTCCAATTGAATCAACTATGCTTATGGGGAAAATATCATGTTCCAATAAAAAGAATGGGATGATTAAGAACAACATTAAAATACACTGATGAAATATTATTGGTTGCACATAATAAGATTATTGGTTAATCTTAATGGATAAATTTATGTGCATTCATTCATGGAAAAAAAGGAAGTGGACAATTAATTCGGTGGTAACTGGCTCGATGACACATTTTGGTAATGTGGGCAGCATTGTGGGATGCTGTTACGTCTTGGTGACGTTGTGTGCACACTGTCCGAGCAGTTTCACAATACATGGTGGACATGTATACGAATTACTGGATTGAACGTTCAATAAATAATGGAAATGAGAAGCATGCATCATGACACATAAATGATGAGACTATTTATCAGTGAACCATGTTTTCTCATTTATTTATGCACATGACTACTTGGTACTTGTGGATGTTACTTGCGTTATTTATACTTATTCGATTATGTGAATTATATTGCTTACCCCTTATGCCCATTGTAGGTGATGGCTCGCTATCTAGCTTGCATCGAGTTGCGCCCACTCCCTAGTGGAGTGTGGTACTACGAGGACCATAGAGCCACTTATGAGGGGGAAGTAGAGGTGACTCTCTATCACCCTAACCCTCTGTATCGTGTCCGTCCTCATAGGTTTCGCATCCCTATTATCTATACCTTGCATGTACCCCCTTTTTATGCTTATCATGGACCACCCCCGACTCGACCAGCTCGTCGATTTCATTCCTTTCGTTTTAGAGCTGCTACTAGATCTCACCCTTCTGCTTCCCGAGTGATCCGTGAGGAGACTCCTGTACCTAGTCCGATGAGTCCGGTTCATGGGACTCCTTCAGCTGACCCAGTTCCCAGTGGTAGGGCACCCACTCAGTCGGACGGGGTAGAGGAGGACCCTGAGGAGGCTGAGAGTGAGGGCGAGCCAGTCGAGCACACAACTGGGAGTCAGTGGGGAGTTGGGGATCCACCGGGAGATGCATAGTATAGATGGTTAGGATGTGAGACATGTGGAGCAGCTGTTGGAGATTCTGGAGACTTATGCTATGGAGGAGGATCATCAGACCACCGCTGGGATTTCATATTTTGCTCTGTTGTTATATTGTATATATTTTTGAGAGATCTCAGTGAGGCGGTCTTTTCTTTTGATATTTTACCATGGACTTGTATTTTATAAACTTCTGCTACCTCGACTTTGACCTTGATGTATGTTGGTATCTTTTATAATGATATGGATATATATATATATATATATATATATATCTTTATATATATGACTTGGAATGTGGATATCAAATCGAGGTCACTATTTTATTCAAATTCCGCTTTCTCTGATAATCATGTTGTTTTAATTTTAACTAGAAAGGTTTTAGTGCTGAGTTGGGAAGTTTTAATAATCGTAAATGAAAACCCAACTTATGCTAACAAAAGTTACTTTTATCGTATGTATGGTAGCAAAGAATTTTCATTATTTCTCCAACTTCTCCATTAAACGCAAGTCCATATATATTATATAAATATCAAAAGAGTCTATATTTTGTAATTCAATGAGAGGGTGTGACAAAAATCACTTAAACATTTTTATATGATTGCAAATAACATTTTCCATTCCCTTATTTCTCTCTCAAAAATTCGTCCATCAATATGAAATAAAAAGGGGAAACTTTGTTTCTTTAAACCACTTTATAAGTCCCTTTTTAATCCTTATTCATATGAACATGAACAAAATTCACAATACTTAAAACAATTTAAAAACTTGTGTGGTGGACTCGGCCTGGCCAAGGTCCTTAAACCGCCTCGCCGAAGTCCTGAGGACCCTTCAGGAAGCCTTCTGAGCGCTTGGCCGAGCTCAATGCTCAACGGTCGAACAGATGCCAGATACAGGCCGACCTCGTGTTCCCACTCAATCCCGACTTCCAGGTCCGACACCTCCACAAGTCCGACATCTAGGACATGATGACGTCCCCCTACCTTATCCACAAGGACAACTCACTACCTTATCCACAAGGACAGCTCACTACCTTATCCACAAGGACATCTCACTACCTTATCCACAAGGACAGCTCATCCAACCTTATCCGCTCCTAGCTCAGTACAGGCTGGCCCTACTTGGGCCTAAAGCAAGCCCATTAGGGCAACCAGCTCCCCCTATAAGTAGCTCAGTACTACATGGGGCTCAGGTACGTCCTCTAACCCTAATTGCCATCCTCACACACAAGTGATTAGGGTCGCTTCTTGGCTCTTTCCCTTAGCCATCTGAGGACTTCCCCCAAACATCACATATCAACCCTAGACGGAGGCTCCTTCGAAGGTCATCTCCTACACCCTCGGAGGTCCTCGCCGTCTAGGACATCACATTGGCGCCGTCTGTGGGGAGAGATAAACTTCAACCCCACTCAGAAGATTTCACCATGTCTGAAGAAGAGCAGCCGGTCTAGAGAAGGAGGAGGGGGCGTCCAAGAAGGGTGCCGTCGATTGAGGACCTGCGCCTGCACCTGGAAGCCAACAGGGCAGCGAGGTCCTCACCACCACCCCCTCCACCGCCTCCTCCCCCGTCACCACCTCCTCTACCAGAGTTCACTCATACCCATAGTGGACCCTACACCATCCACACTGAAGACACCGCAAACCCAACCCAGCTTCCTGGTGGAGGTCGGCGCGTGCAGTTACGCTCTGAGCTCGGAGAAACCAACACTGAACAGCACCGCCACCGCGGCGAGCGTGCTCACTCAGTCAGTACAACACACCGTTCAAACTCACGACAGTCTACGCTCTCACGGGATGCTGAACTCTTGTCTCTGATGAGACAGCAAATGAGAATCGTAGAGCAACAAGGTAAGGCTATTGCAGATCTTCAACAAGTTGCTATGCAACAATTAGCTGAACGAGCTTCTGTCCAAGCTCCGGCCCCGAACGAGTTCCCTCCACCACCCCCTCCCCCATCTCTTCCACCACAACACCCGTTAACTCCACAAACCTTTGCAACACCAACTCCCGACCAGCAACAACCTGAGCTGGACGATTCCCATCCTGGACATCCTTTCACCCCTGCCGTCATGGCCTATGAACCACCGCTTGGGTACCTAGGGCCCAGTAACATCCCCAGATATAATGGCCTTACTGACCCTCAGGAACATGTCCTTTGCTATGAAGGAGCTGTGAACTTTCACGGAGGAGGAGATCGGTTGAAATGCCGAGCTTTCTCTATGACCCTCCAGGCCCCAGTCCTTCGGTGGTATTCAACGCTTCCTAAAAACTCTTCAACAACTGGGCAGAAATGAAGCGCGTCTTCCTCAACAGATACACTGCCAGCTGTGTGCAACCCAGATCGGACCACACGCTAGCGACAGTGACCCAGAAGCCAAATGAATCCTTACGTGCGTACTTGCACAGGTTTCACAGCGAGTCCAGTTCGGTCCCAAATCTGTCTCCCGAGGTGGTCGTCCTCCTTTTGACCCAGGGATTGGCCGAAGGAGGCTTCAAAGATTCACTTATTGGAAAGCCACCAAGGGACATGGCCGAACTGAGACAGAGATCAAACAAGTATATAAACCTTGAAGAATTCAGCAAGGGACAGTCGAGCAGACTGGAAAATGCTCAGGCCACCTCGCAGAATGCCCTGCCCCGAGGCCGTCCTCGGGGCAACAGGGATGAAAGACGAGGAAGAGCAGATCAGGGAGACCGAGGCCACTCTCAACAAGAGGACCGCCGACGTCCATACATCACCAAATATGACTCTTACACCCCCCCCTCACGGTCCCGAGGTCTCAAGTCTGGAGAGAGACCATGCAGACCGCACTGAGGAGTGTACCCCGCCCCCCCTTCCTCAGAAATCAAAACTATGTGAGAGACAAGTCCAAATACTGCAATTTTCATGACGGGTACGACCACCATACCGACCAATGCACATGGCTTCGAGATGTCATTGAGGATATAGTAAGAAGAGGCAAGCTACAACAGTATGTACGAGAGGCAGTGGAAAGACGAGGTCGGAGAAGATCTCGCAGCCCGGACAATGATAAAGGAAAAGCTAAGGCCGACCCGTCCCCAGAGAAGAAGGAAGAGGAGCCACCACGGGTAAACATGGTCGTGGTTCAGGACCTCGATAAGTCGCCAGAAAACTTCCAAGTAGAAACCATCTCGGGAGGTTTCGCTGGCGGTGGTGAGATGAGGGCGAGAAGAAAAAGGTACATCAACCAGGTTTTGGCAGTTCATCACAAACCCGTCCCCAAAAAGCCTTCTCGGAATATTCCTATCATCTTTTCTGACCAGGATATGGAAAACGTCATCCCAGATCACAATGATCCTATGGTGATAACGGCGTTGATTGGCAATTTTGAGGTCGCCCGAGTCTTCGTTGACCAAGGGAGTTCGGCCGACATCCTCTTTCTGCATACCTTCCAAGCTTTGAAGTTGAGGTCCGCCGACCTCGTAGGATTCGAAGGAAATCTCATCAGCTTCACAGGTGAGGCAATCCGCCCCCTGGGAGCCATTCATCTCCCGGTGACCCTAGGCAACCAGCCTTCGGCCCGAACGGAGATCATCAAATTTTTGGTTGTTGACTCCGATTCCCCGTACAATGTAATATTGGGACGAACTTGCCTACAAGCTTTTGGGGCAGTAGTCTCAACAGTGCACTTGGCAATGAAGTTTGTCGGATCTGATAATAAAGTGGTTTCGGTAAAAGCTGACCAAGTGAAGGCCCAGCTCTGCTACAATGCGAGCCTACGGGAAGGAAAAGAGAAGCAAAAAGAGTTCACCGATCCGACACTGTCCAAGGGAAGAGTCTTATTGGCCGAACTCCAGTCTGAACGAAACACCTATGTGTCCTCTCTTCGTGAAGAACGGGTGGTAATTCCCCCCTTCACCTCTCCCCTGAGCAAAGATGCTATCGTGAATGATAAACCCCTCCGAAAAATCCAAGATGCAGTCAAAGGAGATCTTCTCTCTCTTTCAGTCCTCTCCTACTCCCTGCACGGGGAGAATTTGCTCTTTCATCTAGTTCTCACTAACCCCGCCCTCTGCTCGGTACATCTCCGAATTGAGGGCCGAGGAGACTTTCTTGCCCATGTCTTCAGCCGAGCTTTCCAGACCCCCAAGCTCGGGTACTTTAAAATGGAAATGTCCTCACTTTTCAACATTACCAACAGTCTCGGCAGCCTTTCCTATCAGCCCACCTCGGAGGACCATAACAAGGAAATCCGACAAGACGCTCCTGGTCTGAAGAGGATAGCGATGAAAGAGCCAGCCGACCGCGACAAGAAAGCAAAGCAACCCGGGTCTTCTGAATCTGATCACCTCGCGCCCCGAGGATCGGACATCGGCCCTAACGGCCAGAAAAGCGGGAACTGAGCCCGAGATCGATAACCCCCAACAGAGGCGTTCTAGAAACATACTCTGGGTAATTACCGAACTCAAGGATTCCCAAAAACATCAAAACACTGAGAACCTGTTCAAATAGGTTTACCTCAGACATCTCAGCAGTCACCAGCACCCTCCCTGAGGATTTCAATTTTAACTTCCTTTTATTTTCAATTCCCTTCCTGCTAATTATCGTTCATGTCTTTAATTTTCATTGTGAGATATTCACCTTCCAAAAGAAAAAGCAATGTACTCATAATTTTATTCAATGAAAAGTACAAACTTGCTCATACTCAAGTGCCACAGTTTTATATACGTACGTACTAGCTTCTCATTTAGCACTAGCCCCCTAAATGTTGCATGGCGCTATGAACAGCCAACGTCTTCCAGATAAGATCGGCTCATATGCACAGTGTACAAGGGACACTCGATAAAGAACAGACTGCTGTGAAATGTTTATACATAGCTTCACTCAGCGCTCTCTTTTACATCGGGGCCGAGGACACCCACCTCGGCTAAGGTGGGTAGATCCGAGTTCCCTACCGTATGCACTTATATACAATACCTTTATTCAGAGGAAAACTTATAAGATTACTGCACTTACTGAGTCTTCTGATTTATTAATATTTCAAACACCAATGATTGGGTACAAGTTTTCCTAAGGTCCGATCAGGCCGAAATACAACAAGCCGGCAAAAGACTTGTATTCTCAAAAGTAGCTTTGTTTAAAAAAAAGACCTCGGATGCAATATATATGTGACAAGTTAAAACAAGAACTTGCATAAAAAGTTTCAGCATGCAACAAGTTCCAAACACTTGCATCTTTTCCTAAAAATCTCCCTAGTGGCCACCTAATCAATCGAAGACCGAACCCGAGGTCGAACGAATAAACATGCAATAGGTTTATTATGATAAACTCGTATTCACGCAACAAGTTCCCAAAAATGCGGGCACAATTCCGACCTCGGACATCGGACGTATGCAACAAGTTAGTGTATAAACTTGCATAAATACGACGGCACGCAACAGGCTAAAACTGTTTGCTTTAAAAATAAACGAGCTACAATAAGTTAAATAGATGTCAACATTGTCAGATATGTTATAAAAGGACATAGACAAAGTATAAGCTGCCCAACATAAGGGACTTACGCTGCATCTTCCTCAACATCAGAAAGGACGACCGTCCGCGGGTCGAACTCCTCATCCATCCTTTCAACCAGTGGGTTGGGCAGATTCTCCTCAGGCTGGTCCAAATCAACCTCGGCTCCACCATTTTCATAGTCAACCATCTTTCCATTCTCCACTCCGAATCCGGCAAATGCGCCGACGTACCGAATGCGGAGCCCCTGATTCATGTGAAGAACCTGCTCAACCGCGTTGGTGAAAACCTTGCCGGCCACCCTTTCAAGGTCGAAGTCCGACTCCCGAGCCGCTAACTTATGCTTTAGAGCCTGGGTAGCCCTCTTCTTCAGCAGACCCCTAACCTTTTCCACTTCGGCCAGGCCCTCTTGCCGACCAACCTCTTTCGCATCTGCTTTGGCTTTGGCCAAGTCCTCTTCATGCCTTTTTCGGAGCTCTTCCATCTGGCGGCGGTGCTCCTCCTCAGCCTCAGCCAGCTTTTGCTCGGCTGATTTCTTGCTGCTCTTCAGCTCTTCCATCTCGGCTGCCATAGCCGACCGAGCCTTTTTCTTGGCAGGCAAAACACCGTCCGCCACATCATCAGCTAGCTCGGCCAGCACATTGCACATAGTGGTGGCCCTCTTCAGTTGGAAAGCCATGTCTTCCGCCTTTTTCTTCCATTCCGCACCTGACATATTGACAAGAGTGTCTTTCAATGATGGTTTGACAGGGGCAGCTGGCAGCCGTGACGGAGTTCCAGTACTTGGAGGCAGCACGTTAGCAACAAGGGCAACCTCGGTGATGGGACTTGGCGAGGTAGGAGGAGGAGGAGCAATAATGACAGCAGGAGGGGTAGGATGGAGGGGTCCTGAGTCGACTGATTGCGTATCCGTAGAAACCTCTGACGAAGCAGCGTCGGCAGAAGAGACCTCGGGCTTCTTTTTCCTCCAAGCATCAAAAGCAGCTTTCAGCGCCTTGGAAGACATCTCGGACCAGTGTTCTTCTGTAAAAAAAAATAAAAAAAATTAAAAAAAATTAAAAAAAATAAAAAAATAAAATTTTTTTGTTAGTATAAGAGAATTGAAAGAAAACGCATAAGTGCAAGAGAAAAAGTAACTACCAATCTTTGTCAAGACTTCGTCGTCAAGACACTTTATGAAACCTCCAACATCAAGTTGGGCTTTCCGAGCGCGGTATTCTGTTTGAAAGTGGTGGGCCGTCACAGATTCGTCGGCATCCAGTGTTACGTCCGACCACCTCTGCGGCGTACTGGAATGACGACTGAAGAACTCGGAGGTCCACTCCAGTGGGAACCTCGGTCCCGTCTCGGACCGAAACCAAGGCAGCCCCGCCCCAACATATTTGTATTTGAAGAATCTCGGTTTGAAGTGCTTCCAAGACTCAGAAAACATGCCAAACAGCCCACAATGAGCTCGGGCTTTGGCCGACACCCAAAGACGACCAGTGACCCCGTCTTTATTACTGACGAACAGGTTATACATCCACAAATATAATCGAACCGTACACACCAAACGTCTGGTGCCGCAGTACTTCTGGAACGCTTGGAGAAATGACCAAGTATTAGGATGAAGTTGGGATGGAGCTAGTCCGAGCTCGTTTAAGACTCTCATTTCCAGGTCGGTGAAGGGGAGGGTCACGCCGAGATTGTGGATCAGATCGGCATAAAAGAAAAAAGAATTATTGTCAGTCCGACTGCATATTCTGTCATTTGCCGAACAGGGGAGCACTTCGTAAGAAATTCCGGTGGTGTCCCCTGGGCAAGGCAGCACGGCCCTCCTTACCTCGGCAAGCTTGTCCTCGGAGCAAAGATTGGACTGAATTCCCTTGGGCTCTACGTCGACCCACTAATACTGATCGGCATCAAAAGGTGCGGGATAAAGTTCAGGTTGACGAACTCACTTCCGAAGTGGCATGGTACCTGTGGAAGAACAGGGGAGCTCGGTATTAGTCTTACGGGTTACGAAAAATAACCCCCCAGAGAACCCCCTCGAAGTAGTTCCGAGGGGCGAGCATCTCCCCTCTACCACAGGTACCCCTCGTTCGTACTGTCCCTCCTTCTCCATCCTCTCAAAATCGGCACGCTCCCTACCGTCAGCAAACTCGGCCCAGGCGTACTGCCGTATCCACTCTCTCTTCTCTTCCCAGTCCCAAGGATAGACTACCTCAACGGGATCAACCTCCAGAACCCTCCTCTCATACTTTTTCCTATACTCCCTTTGGCGGCGGAACGCCTCATCTGCCTCCGTAGAGGAACAGGACGAGGAGGAAGAACCGTCCTCCTCATCACTGCTGCTAGATGACAGGGAAACTACCCCAGCCCACTTCCTAAACCATTCCCTACTCATATTGAACCCAATCCACTCCTTTGATTTTCTGAAAAATAAACAAAAAAAAACAGGAATCAAAAACCCTCCAAAAGACTCAAAATACGCCTAACCTAAAGAAGGCTAAACCCCAGGAATAAACCCCAAAACCAAATAACCAAATGCAGGAAAACCTCAACCCCCAACATTATTCCCCAAAACCAAAACCACAAAACCCAAGAAAAACCCACACCGCCACCAAAATAGAAACAGAAAACCAAAAATCCTAAAACCACTAATCAAAATTCTGCCAAAATACACCCCAGTCCGCGGATACAAAAATAAAAGGGAAGAAACACCAAAATCTCACCACATGAACTGCAAAATTGTAAGAACAGCGGAAAAGAAAATAAGTAGAGAGGCAGAGAAAGGAGAAATACCGGATGAATATGTGTTTGAGAGAGAACGCCGACGGCAAGAGATCCCCGGTCGAAATAAAGGGCGAAGAAAATTGAAGGCACTGGAACTGTGAGAGAAAGAAAACAGTTTTCGAAGAAGAAAGAGCTTGGGGGGAGATGCAGGGCTTCGTGGGAGATAGGAAGAGGCGTTTTCAAAAGGGGAATATTTGGCTGAGAGAGAAGAGAATGGTTTGAATTACGGGCCTGGCCTAGGCGGCTCAGCCCAACGCGTGTGGCCACGTATACTTGGACACGTGGCGCACAGCAGAGAAAAGTGTGGACCTCGAGCAACGCCACAATGATGGTGATGCCTCGAGGATCGCGATTTCTGACACGTGTCAGATCTCAGAAGAGCGAACGTCATTTCGGTACAGGTAACTTGACAACTGTCAAACCTACTCTGTCATAATAAAAGGACATCAGAGACAGCTAGATCCGACGCACCGTCAACTCATCGTCTGAACTCCCTATAACCTCGGAGCAAGGCTCAGATAGCCTTGACCGAGCTGGGGGGCTTATGTGGTGAACTCGGCCTTGTGGGGTGGACCTGGGAAAAGGACATAAACCAGAACCTCGGAACAAGGCTCAGATAGCCTTGACCGAGCTGGGGGGCTTATGTGGTGGACTCGGCCTGGCCGAGGTCCTTAAACCGCCTCGCCGAAGTCCTAAGGACCCTTCAGGAAGCCTTCTGAGCGCTTGGCCGAGCTCAATGCTCAACGGCCGAACAGATGCCAGATACAGGCCGACCTCGTGTTCCCACTCAGTTCCGACATCCAGGTCCGACACCTCCACAAGTCCGACATCTAGGACATGATGACGTCCCCCTACCTTATTCACAAGGACAGCTCACTACCTTATCCACAAGGACAGCTCACTACCTTATCCACAAGGACAGCTCATCCAACCTTATCCGCTCCTAGCTCAGTACAGGCTGGCCCTACTTGGGCCTAAAGCAAGCCCATTAGGGCAACCAGCTCCCCCCTATAAGTAGCTCAGTACTACATGGGGCTCAGGTACGTCCTCTAACCCTAATTGCCATCCTCACACACCAGTGATTAGGGTCGCTTCTTGGCTCTTTCCCTTAGCCATCTGAGGACTTCCCCCAAACATCACATATCAACCCTAGACGGAGGCTCCTTCGAAGGTCATCTCCTACACCCTAGGAGGTCCTCGCCGTCTAGGACATCACAACTTGCATTTTAGAGTAGAAATAGTTTTAAGAACATAACTTTTTATCACTAAAAATCCAGAATATTATTTTCCATATCATCATCAAAAGTTGGTCATTACATTGAATAAAAAGGGGAAATGGAACATTTCTTTAAACCTCATTTGAGTCCCTTTTCATTCTTTGTTCATATGACTAATAACATCATTCATATAATTCAAAAATCTATATCAACAAGTATTTAGAGATTTTAGTTTATAATTCATATCCATAGAAAAGTTTAATAAAATAAGAGATTTAAACAAAGTAAAACATAGGTTCTAGGGTTACCTTTCTTCCTTAAGCAAAGTGATCTTGAAGAATGAGAATGAAAAATTTTCCTTCCTCCCTTCAAGTGTGCCACGCCCCACCCCTCTCTTTCAAAGTCTCTCTTTTGAATTTTTTTCTCTCAAAATGCTTGTAACAAGTGTGTGAAAAGTGATGAAGCTATACATCTATTTATAGGTGAAGTGAAAATATTTTTTCCCCCTTTCCTAGTCTGAATACACGCCCCTTTCAACCAAAATGGGTCCAAAAATTTTCAAATTCATCCTTTGGAACATGCACTTGCATTAATGATGATTTTCCTAAAAACTAAAGCTTTAATTCAAGATGCTTCTTTTAATTTGCTGAACAAAATATTTCCCTCTTTCCTTCATTATTTTGGACGGCACCCTTGACCAAAATGAGAAGAAAAATTTTCATTGGCTCATTTTTGAATTCACCTCTTCAACAACCAATCATAATAAAGCCTTTACAAAAAAAAATTTAGAAATAATTAGAAAAATAATAAACTCTGGACGGTGCAGCCAATGAGCATCCAGATAATTATTTAAATGTATAAATAAAAATATTTTATAGTCTAATAATTTATTTTAGGCTCCACAATAATTTTTCCTCAGTTTAAAATACCAACAATTCGTATTTCCTACTGTACAGTAATTTTTTTCGTAGATATCAAAATAAAAATTTTATTTTCACATATTCAAATACTACATTTCGATACGATCGTTTTCATATAAAATTTATAATTTTTGGACTTACAGTTTGAAAGTTATGAATTTTTGAAGTTCTAAGATCATTTCCTCCAAAAATGCACTTCATAGCTTTCAAATAACTTTATAATAAAAAAAATACGAAAATATATTTTATTTGGATGGTGTAGCCAATCAGGGATTTTTAAAAATACATTTTCTATTCACATAAAAGTATTTTTGGGTCAAGGAGTCATTAAATGCATTAAAACCACACCTTTACACTTAAAACTCAAAAATTCGTTCAGTACTGTAGCAGTGATAAAATTTCGATAACTCCAAAATAAAAATCAAAGCTTTACATTTTCATAATCTTTGCTTCGATACGGTCGTTTTGACATATCATTTGTAATTTTTCGACGTACGGTTTAAAAGATATGAATTTCTGAAGATAGAACACCTTAATCCTTCAAAAGCATTTCATTTTCTAAGATCATTTAAATCAAATACTATACCTTAAAATATTTCATCTTAAGAATATAATTTAAATACTTTAGAGAAAATATTGGTATGCATATATATATATATATATAATATATATATATATATACCACGTGCATATATATATATATATATATATATATAAATCATATGATTTTAATTAAATCCAGGTATCACAATTTATCAAAAATCAATATAATATTTTAAATTCAAATATAAATTAACTAATAAATTGGGTAAAATTGTGGGTCTCACAATCCTCCCCAACTTAGAGATTTCTCGTCCCCGAGAAATGCGTACCTGATTCAAACAAGTGAGGGTATGACTCCCTCAAGTCACTTTCACGCTCCCAAGTAGCATTTTCCCCATTATCTTGACTCCACACTACTTTAACCAACGGAATCTCTTTACCTCTCAACTTTTTAACACTGCAGCCATCGATCCGCAAAGGCAATGTTTCATACGTAAGATTATCCTTTAGTTGTATAGAGTCAGGCTCAACAATGTGGGATGGGTCACTAATATACTTCCTCAGTTGAGATACATGAAAGACATTGTGTAGGTTTGAAAACATAGGGGGTAAAGCTATTTGGTATGCTACAGGTCCTACACGCTTTTGGATTTGATAAGGTCCTATAAATCGAGGGGTTAGTTTCCTAGTCTTGAGCACTCTGCCAATACCAGTAGTAGGCACTACCCTCATGAATACATGATCACCTTCCTTGAATTCCAACGGAGTTCTCCTCTTGTCATGATAGCTTTTATGTCTGCTCTGTGCAGTTCTCATCTTCTCTTGAATTAGCTTGATCTTTTCTGTTGTTTGTTTCACTATCTCTGGCCCTAACTGTAAGTGCTCTCCGGTTTCGAACCAACATAAAGGAGTTCTACACTTCCTTCCGTACAGGGCTTCGTAAGGTGTCATTCCTATACTCGAATGGAAACTGTTGTTGTAAGTGAACTCGATCAATGGCAAGAAAGAATCCCAGCTTCCAGCTTCTTCCAACATGCATGCTCTTAGTAGATCTTCCAAGGTTTGAATAGTTCATTCTGACTGACCATCCGTTTGCGGGTGATAAGCAGAACTCATACTCAGGCTTGTCCCATTGTAGCTTGCAAACTCTCCCAAAACTTTGAAGCAAAACACGGGTCTCTATCTGATACTATATTCGAAGGTACTCCATGTAGTCGCACCACTTCTCTGATGTACAAGTTAGCCAACTTTTCAAAAGTATACCTCATGTTGATCGGGATAAAACATGATGTCTTGGTAAGACGATCCAAATTGCATCATACCCTTGCTGAGTCTTTGGAAAACCAGACACAAAGTCCATGGATATGCTATCCCATTTCCAAACAGGTACTGGTAACGGTTGCAACTCTCCTCCAGGCTTCTTGTGCTCAATCTTGGCTTTCTGACACACCAAACATCTTGACACATACTCTGCTACTTCCCGTTTCATTCCTGACCACCAGAAAATCTTCTTCAAGTCCTGATATATTTTCGTTGCTCCAGGATGAAAACTTAACTTACTCTTATGTGCTTCCTCCAAGATCATCTCCTTGACTTCTCGGTTGTTCGGCACACAAACTCTTTCCTTGAATCTTAAAATTTCATCTGCTCCTAACTGAAACTCCACTTCCTTTCCTTTATCCGATAGATCCTTCTTTTCTTGTAACTCTGGGTCTGTCAACTATAACGCCTTTATTTGCTCCATGAATTCATTGTTTACCTTCAAAGTTCCTAGTATCATACTCCTTCAACTCTACTGCCATATTCAGATCCCTAAACTTCCCAATTAGCTCCAGTTCTTTTATCATCAAAGCATATACATGAAGGGGTTTCCTACTTAACCCATCAGCTACAACGTTCACCTTTCCAGGATGATACTGTACTTCAAAGTCATAGTCCTTTAAGAACTCTATCCACCTTCTTTGCCTCATATTCAGCTCCTTCTGTTAGAATAAGTACTTCAAGCTCTTGTGATCGCTAAACACTTCTATCCTTACTCCATACAAATGATACCTCAAAATCTTCAATGCAAACTGTTGGAAGTCAAGCTAGTTGGAAGACATGCTTCAAACTCTCTATGGACTTCAAGTTTATTTCAAGATAATGTTTTGATGATAACAAGCCAACTCAAGTTCAAGCTCTCAAGTGCAAGTGTCATTCAAGATTGAAGACTCAAGCAAGGCATAGATTATTAGAAACCTTCTCCTTAGATCAATTGTAAGGTAATGAAGTTTTTATTTCTTTAAGAGTTACAAAAGCCAATAAGTTTTTCATTTTAAGAGAGAAGAAGAAAAACGTGTTTTTGCATGGAAAAGTGTTTTCTGCATTTAACCTTAGTGAAAATACTTGATGTTACAAAACTCTGTATATTTGTATGTTTGCAAAAGAGAGTAATCGATTATATTCTCAAGTAATCGATTAACTTTGTTGCATCATAGAAAAATCAGAGAGGTTGTAATCGATTAAATGAATCTTGTTAATCAATTACTTTCTTATGAGAGTAATCGATTACATGGGTCAAGTAATCGATTATAATTGTTGCATCATATATTTTTCAGAGGCTTAGTAATCGATTACAAGCTCTGTAGTAATCGATTACATGATGTTGCATCATATGCATATCAGAGGCTCAGTAATCGATTAACTTACTAGTGTAATCGATTATAATGAGTTGCATCATACATTGAACAGGAGTGGTGTAATCGATTAACTATTCTTGGTGTAATCGATTACATGGTTTTCAAATGTATTTAAGAATTTCTATTTTTTAAGGAATAATCGATTACCTTCAGAAAGTAATCGATTACTTCATGTTTTATTGAAAAACGTGTCAGAATCATTTTGATTATTTCCTGATTTGTTTTTATATAAAAGATTCTGATTTATTTTATAAAATTCGAAAATGATTTTAAATTTGAATTATTTCCTTTTTGGTTTTAAGAATCAAATCTTTATTTTATTTTGTAAATCATTTTGATTTAGTTTTGATTTTAAAACTTATTTCAAATCTTATTTTATTTTATTTTGATTTTGTTTTACTTATTCAAAATCCTTTTTGATTCTAAAAGGTTTTCTATTTTAAAATAAAAATCACTCCAACATTTAGAGTTGATCAAATCATTCATTCATTCATCTTTTTCTAAGCTTCACGTTTCTCTCTTCTTCTTCTTCTTCACAAGTCTTCTGCTTTTCACGTTCATATTTTTGGAAGAACAAAAATCCTTATTGGCTGAGTAACTTCTAGAGAAACAACTACTACATTATCATAGTACTTGATTGTTGTATCTATGTTGTTGAAGAACACATCAAACTATTGTAATCACTCTCATTGATTTGTTCTAAACCTTAGTGGTTAGGGAGAGAATCCCTTAGTGGACGTTTGATACGTCGTAGGGCGAGGAACCCTGCTGTGTGATTGAGGCCCCTAGCAAAAGGAGGTTCCTAGTAGTGTGCGGGGTGCTCTTGGTTGTAATACGGTGCGGCTCTATTGCTTGGTTATAAGAACTCTCAGGCGGGTCGCTTGGGACTGGACTAGGCCTTTCGACGGGAAGGCTGAACCAGTATAAAATTCACTGGTGCAAGCTTTTCTATCCCTATCTCTTTTAATTTCCGCATATTTCATTTTTTACGTTTCCGCGCTACTCGTTTATTATTATCTATCGTTTTCACGATCCGTTTCAAACGCTTAATCTCTCCATCTCAAATCAATTTTTTTAATTTGTAACGGTTTTTACAATACATTAATAAAACTCGATTCACCCCCCCTCTCGATATTTTGAGGCCAAAACCAACAATTGGCATCAGAGCTAGTCTCTTGTGTTAAGACTTAACCGTCTCAAGAGTATGGCTTCAAACTCTCTGTTTGGTGGTGAAGGGAGTTCTATTAACCGACCTCCCATGTTTGATGGGGTAGGGTACGCGTATTGGAAAGCCCGTATGAAAATTTTTATTCAAGGAGTAGGATTAAAAGTTTGGGATGCAGTCGTAAATGGTCCCTATGTTCCTACCTATGTGGTTAATGGTAACACCGTCGAAAAACCTATGGCTGAGTGGACGGAGGAAGAGGAACGTAGAGTCCAGTACGATTTGAAAGCGAAAAATATTATAACATCTGCTTTGAGCTATGATGAGTTTTTCAGGATATCAACATGCAAGACAGCACAACAAATGTGGGATACGCTGGAAGTCACGCATGAAGGTACAACTGAAGTAAAGAGATCGAGAATCAACACGCTGACTGGTGAATATGAGTTATTCAGAATGAAATATGGAGAATCGATTCAAGAGATCCAAAAACGCTTCACAATGATTGTAAATCAATTGACAACATTGGGGAAGAAATTCACCAATGAGGATCTCATCAACAAAGTCCTAAGGTGCTTGGGAAGAGAATGGCAACCCAAAGTGACGACGATTGCTGAATCAAGAAATCTTTCAACTATGACGCTGGCAACTCTCTTTGGGAAGTTACAAGAGCATGAAAGCGAGCTAAAAAGATTGGCTCAACATGAAGAAGAGAACAAGAAGGTTAAAAGTTTGGCGTTCAAGACTGAAGCACCTGTAACAGAAAGTGACTCGGACAAAGAATTATTAAATGATGAACACATGGGTCTATTGGTCAAAAAGTTCGGGAAATTTCTGAGGAAGAAGAATTTCAACAGAAGAGACAATAACAAGAGCGGAGGTTCAACTATTACATGTCATGAGTGTGGCAAGCCTGGTCACATCAGAGCAGATTGCTACCAATTGAAAAAGAAAGAGAATTCAGAAAAAGGCACCTCGAATTCAAAGAAGGGGAAGCAAGCATACTTGGCATGGCTAGACAATGAAGGAAGTTCGGATGAGGATTCAGACGAACAAGAGGAGACCGCCAACATATGCTTAATGGCTCACAGAGATGAGGTAACCACTGAACTAAATTTTTCTTATGATGAATTACAAGAGGCCTTTGAAGAATTGCATGAGGAATCGATGAGGTTATCCTTGTTGGTTTCTCTAGAAAAGAAAAATTCAGCTTCTCTTTTAGAAAATAATAAAAACCTTATTAAAGAAAATGAATTTTTGAAAAATCAAAATAAGGAGCTGAATTTGACTTTGAAAAATTCTTCAAACACCTTGAGTAATGACATTAAATTTAAGGCTAGTTCTTCTTCTTGTAAATTCTGCAAGGACATTGTTAAGGAAGTTGAGGATTTAAAAGAAACCCTTGCTAAATTTACAAAAGGTAGAAATACTTTAAATTTGATGCTAGGGAGACAAAAATGTTTCTTCAATAGAGCGGGTTTAGGATATCAACCCGGTAGGCATCAAAAGAAATTAAGTACCATTTTTGTCCCTGCTAGTAATCATAAGAAACCTTTAATTATTTGTCATATTTGTGGTAAGAATGGTCATGGTGCACATGAATGCATACACCGAAAAGTGAAGTTCGTTAAACCGAACAATGAAACTAGAAGGTAGCATGATTTAAACTATGGCTATACTAACGCTCAAGGACCGAAAAAAGATATGGGTACCTAAAAAGAAACCTTGAACTCTTTGCTTGTAGGTTACTCCAGAAGAAAGGAAGTCGTGGTGGTACTTGGACTGCGGATGCTCAAAACATATGACTGGAGATAAATCTAAATTTTCGCATCTCGTGCCAAAGGACCAAGGACATGTGACTTTCGGAGATAACAATAGAGGAAAGATTCTAGGAGTCGGTAAAATTGGTACACCTCCTAACCCTTGTATTGAAAATGTCTTACATGTTGAGGGCCTAAAACACAATCTGCTAAGTATTAGTCAGTTGTGTGATAAGGGCAATAGGGTTATTTTTGATTTTGATAGATGTATTATCGAGGATAAAATTGATAATCTTGTTAAGCTAATTGCTCGCAGGATAAACAATGTTTATGTTATTGATTTTAATTCAATACCCTCAAATGATGCAAAATGTTTATTAAGTAAAGAGGATGAATCGTGGCTATGGCATCGTATAATAGGTCACATCCACATGGCTCATTTAAATAAAATTTCTTCTAAAAACTTAGTAGTTGGACTACCAAAGCAAAATTTTTATATTTCTGAAAAATGTGATCCTTGTTCTAAATCAAAACTCACAAGGGCATCTTTTCCTTCTAAAAACCTTGTTTCATCTCAAAGGCCCTTGGAACTTTTACATATGGATCTTTTTGGACCGTGTCAAACAAAAAGCTTTGGTGGCAACTATTATTGTTTATTTGTGGTGGATGACTATTCTAGGTATACATGGACGCTTTTTATTACTCATAAAAATGACGCATTTCATGAATTTAAAAAGCTAGCCAAGATTATTCAAAACCAATTGCATTAGAGCATTGCATCCATTAAAACTGATCATGGTGGAGAATTTGAAAATCATCTTTTTGAAAAATTTTGCGAAAAACATGGAATTAAGCATTATTTTTCAGCTCTAAGAACTCATGAGCAAAACGGGGTTGTGGAGAGGAAAAATCGTTCATTAAAAGAGCTTTCAAGAACAATGCTTAATGACATGAATTTGCCTTCATACTTTTGGGCCGATGCAGTGAGTACATCTTGTTATGTTATGAACCGTGTTTTAATAAGGCCTATTTTAAAGAAAACCCCCTATGAGCTGTACAAGGGGAGAAAACCGAATATTTCCCATTTTCGTGTTTTTGAATGTAAATGTTATGTGCATAATAATGGTAGAGAAAATCTAGGATGTTTTGAGGTTAGAGCTGATGAGGGCATATTTCTTGGATATTCTGTTTCGAGCAAATCATATAAGATTTACAATAAATCTCGTAATACTATTGAAGAATCTATTCATGTATCATTTGACGAATCCGATCCCAGAAAGTTGGGAAAGGTATCTGTTAATGACATTTTAGGTATTCTTGGAGATTTATTCATTGATGAGGATGAGGAGCCAAATGCTAAAGGAAAGGAGCATTCTGAAAGCAATGGAAAATCAGTTGAATCGGTTGAGGAGAAAAATCAAGAACAATCCATGGAGCTCAACGCTGATTTGCCTAAGGAATGGAGAACTTCAAGGCACCATCCCATTGATCAAATCATAGGTGACATCACAAAAGGTGTAAGTACTCGCAATTCTATTAGCAGTCTATGTAACTACTTTGCGTTTGTTTCTCAAGTGGAGCCAAAGAATATTTCTGAGGCTACGCTTGATGAGCATTGGCTTTTGGCAATGTAAGAGGAATTAAACCAGTTCGAAAGAAATCAGGTGTGGGAACTTGTTCCTAGGCCTGAGTCTCATCCGGTTATTGGAACTAAGTGGATTTATAAAAATAAACTTGATGAGGCTGGTTTAATTGTTCGAAACAAAGCTAGGTTAGTTGCACAAGGTTACAACCAGGAAGAGGGGATAGATTATGAGGAAACTTTTGCCCCTGTTGCTAGGTTGGAAGCCATTAGACTGCTCTTAGCTTTTGCATGCATTTTAGATTTTAAATTATATCAGATGGACGTAAAGAGTGCCTTTCTTAATGGTTTTATAAATGAAGAAGTTTATGTGTGTCAACCTCCCAGCTTTGAAAATTATGAACATCCGGATTATGTTTTTAAATTGAAAAAGGCTTTGTACGGACTCAAACAAGCTCCTAGAGTGTGGTATGACTGTCTTAGCAAATTTTTATTAGAAAATAATTTTGAAAGAGGGAAGGTTGATAACACACTTTTTATTAAAAAGAAAGGAAAGGACATTCTTTTAGTTCAAATTTATGTTGATGATATTATTTTCGGTGCTACTAATGAAATCCTTTGCAAGGAATTTTCGAGTATGATGCAGGAAGAGTTCGAGATGTCTATGATGGGCGAGCTGAACTTTTTCCTGGGATTTCAAATAAGGCAAGCAAAGGATGGGATTTTCATTAGCCAAACAAAGTACTTCAAGGAGCTATTGAAGCGATTTGGCATGGATAAGGCCAAGGCAGTAGCAACACCCATAAGCACTTCTTGCTATTTGGACAAAGATGAAGGAGGTAAATCCGTAGAAATCTCAAAATATCGAGGTATAATCCGATCCCTTCTCTATTTAACGGCAAGTAGGCCAGATATAATGTTTAGTGTGTGTCTTTGTGCCCGTTTTCAGTCGAATCCAAAAGAAACGCACATGGTTGCTGCCAAGCGTGTAATGAAATATTTGTCTGGCACAACTGATATGGGTTTATGGTACCCCAAAGGTTCTTCATGTAATCTTGTAGGGTATTCTGATTCTGACTTTGCTGGCTGCAAGGTAGATAGAAAAAGCACTAGTGGCACTTGTCATCTTCTTGGCAATTCATTGGTATCATGGGCTAGTAAGAAACAGTCTAGTGTGGCCCTATCTACAGCTGAGGCTGAATATGTCGCCGCGGGTAGTTGTTGTGCGCAAATCTTATGGTTAAAACAGCAACTCCTAGACTTCGGTGTAAGTCTAGATCATTCCCATAAAATGTGATAATACCAGTGCTATTAGTATTACCAAAAACCCAGTGCAACATTCTCGCACTAAGCATATAGAGATTCGACACCATTTTATTCGTGATCATATTCAAAAGGGTGATTGCATTATTGAGTATGTTGATACTTTGCGGCAGTTGGCTGATATCTTTACGAAACCGCTTCCAAAAGAAAATTTCTTTTTCATTCGTAGAGAAATTGGTTTAACTTCTGCCTCTCACCTCTTTTGAGTATGTGACTATGTTTATCTCTCTTGTTATTATTGATGCATCTTCTTAGTGTTTCAGGGGGAGATAGCACAACCTTTTGATGATTACAAAAGGGGGAGAGATATTCTGATATTGTGATTGATTCATACAGGGGGAGAGATACACATACAGGGGGAGAGATACTCTAAAAGATGCAAATATTGTTCGAAGTGATATATTGGGGGAGATGATATGAATTATTACATTTCCTGTGATTATTGTTCTAAGGAAGGTTACTGTTATTATATATATATGTTTTTGCTTGTATAACACTTGTGATGCAGATAATAAAGAGCATATCAGAATGGTTGTTTGTCATCATAAAAAAAGGGGGAGTGTTGGAAGTCAAGCTAGTTGGAAGACATGCTTCAAACTCTCTATGGACTTCAAGTTTATTTCAAGATAATGTTTTGATGATAACAAGCCAACTCAAGTTCAAGCTCTCAAGTGCAAGTGTCATTCAAGATTGAAGACTCAAGAAAGGCATAGATTATTAGAAACCTTCTCCTTAGATCAATTGTAAGGTAATGAAGTTTTTATTTCTTTAAGAGTTACAAAAGCCAATAAGTTTTTCATTTTAAGAGAGAAGAAGAAAAACGTGTTTTTGCATGGAAAAGTGTTTTCTGCATTTAACCTTAGTGAAAATACTTGATGTTACAAAACTCTGTATATTTGTATGTTTGCAAGAGAGAGTAATCGATTATATTCTCAAGTAATCGATTAACTTTGTTGCATCATAGAAAAATCAGAGAGGTTGTAATCGATTAAATGAATCTTGTTAATCAATTACTTTCTTATGAGAGTAATCGATTACATTGGTCAAGTAATCGATTATAATTGTTGCATCATATATTTTTCAGAGGCTTAGTAATCGATTACAAGCTCTGTAGTAATCGATTACATGATGTTGCATCATATGCATATCAGAGGCTCAGTAATCGATTAACTTACTAGTGTAATCGATTATAATGAGTTGCATCATACATTGAACAGGAGTGGTGTAATCGATTAACTATTCTTGGTGTAATCAATTACATGTGTAACACCCCGATTTCGGCAACTTGTCAACATCATCTCTTTGGTAAAAATTTGGGAATTTTTTTTTTTAAAGGTGACATGGACATAAGAACCCTTAAGTTCAAAAACGTTTCAGTAACTTAATTGAAATGAAATAACATTCTCATGTCACACATCACAAGTCAAGTTCCAAACCGAGATGTTACTTAACATCGCGCTTTGTAACTTAACTTCATAAATCTCTTTTCAGAAAACATTTTCCAATCTTGTTTCATAAAAACCTTATTCTTTCAAATGCCAAACTCAATAAAATACCAAGCAGGGTACAAAATGATATAGCAATGCCAACCAAGAAGATGCAGGGAATACAGAGCTCGAAGGGATTACCTACTGCTAATCCTGATGTCTAATTTTCCTCGCTGAAGTCCACTGCCGAATCCGCTTCGAGACAAAAGTACAGGTTGTACTACAAGGTCAACCATCTATCCGTTGCAATATCGGAATAACCCGATACAACAACATGATAGGAGAGATGGTCAGTATTCCCGAAGTACAAACATGACTAAACAATAGAATAGTAACTAGAGACATATACTAAAGACATAGGATCTATTACTTCTCATGCAACTACAACATGCTATGCATATGACAAATATTTTCAAGTAAGCATATAGAAAACACTTATGAACAAAACACGTCATAACATACCACATATGTCAAATCATAATTCATTTCAACATTCGTTATCACACTTGGCCTCTCAGGCCTTCAAACTTTCAAATCTTTTCATCATCTTCCTCACTCTTTCCAACAATCGCTTATACTTTCCTTCTCGAAATCTTTCACAAGTCTTTATGAATTCTTTATAATTTTCTTTCTTGTAATCTTTTGTCATTATTAAGTCTTATCAAACGGTTCGCTCAATGATGAGGGGGACACATCATTGAACTCGCACACACGTCTACATCTCCTCGGTCATCCCCCCAACCTAGTCGGAAGCTAACAGGAGTACAGGACCTTTACCACGCGGGCACGACAGCTGTCACACAAACAAATGGTCCCAGACCAGGAGGACTCAGCCTCAATTCAATTCAATTCACATAATCAAAGGCACGCTCTCAGCGGCAATCATAAATGCCCCGTTCCAGTCCCTCTCACTGTTCTCGAATTGCCATAGGGGGCGACAGTACTAATTCTAGTTGATCGTGCAGAACTTACCACGGTATAGGACCGATCTTCCCGTACCACATATGGAATTCATTCCGCCTAGAATAGCACTCAAGGCTTCTTGACGTATCACCGTCTTTACCCTCCCCTATTGCAATCACAACCCGAATATCCGCAGATACTCTAGGGTATCTTCCTCTCCACTACTTCGATACGACACTCATACCTTACCGCGTATATAAATGTCTTTTAATTCTTTTAAAGTTTTAATGTTTTAATTATCGGCTTAATCCTAACAGTCGGCTCGTCCTTGGTGCAACCCTTCAACGAAGCCCGACCACTAAACGCAACTGTTCCCCCTAAAATCTCAATGGCCCTCGGCCTCAAATCACTTTCATCTCATCATCACAATTCACATAACTCATGCTCAGCATATTCTCATCAACATCATCAGCATCTTTTCCTCGTCTTTCTCAAAAATCTCTTTTCGCAAAACTTTTTCGAAAGCTTGATTTCACAAAACTTTTGCTTCACAAAACATTTCCAAAAAAACCTCATCTCAAAATCCTTTCACAAAACTTTTTCAAAAATACTGTTTCCAAAAAATTTCACAAAACATTATTTCACAAAAGCTCTTTCAAAAATCTCTTTTCAAAAACCTTTTTCAAAAAATCACATTTTTGGGTGAGTGTTAATGGAGGAGCAAGCTCAACTCAACACTAAGCTTCTTCCCAAAAACATGAACAAGAAATCACATCTCTTCTCAAACCACATTACTCTTCTCCAATCTCAACTATTTGCGTTCCATTACTTACACAACCTTTATTATCATTCTTCTTTCTTTCAATCACATTTCCTTACTTTTTCAATTCTTATTTCTTTCTCATACTTCTCAAGTCTTACCCTTTCTCATTACCACATTCAAATTTTTCCATTTAACTTCGAGTCTTACTCTTTCTCATGATTCTTATTATCATTCATCACACTTCTAGATTTTCCAGACAGAACATAATAATCACAAAGATATCCAGTCCATAATAAATTCAATCATGCAACATATTCGACAAAACAGAAAAGCATCTAACACATATATGCATCACGTATGATAATGCAACATGTAACATATTAGACTCGATGTACTCAGTTTGGAACTGAGTCCACGCGTCACGATGACCTAGGCCTACTGCATCTCTCACCTCACATTCCAGCATCTGAAATCGTTGCGAGTCCTTCCTCAACAAGTCGGTCGTTCCGCTTCTCGACTTATACGCACCTTGTACTAAATAGACGAGACTACGTTATAAGTCTATCTTAAATAATCGCTCTACTTATTATCAAAACGCGTTTTCGAAAACTCTTTTATCTCTCGTCGGAAAATCGTAAAACGATAAAACTTTTTCAAATCAAGTTCGGCTTTTGAACATACTTTAAATATCTCAAAATCTTTTTAAAACAATTGACAAAACCATTTAAAACCATTTTTTTTGGTTGCTGGTTCGTTCCGGACAGCCACAAACCAAAACTCAAAACACCGAAAAACTTAACTTTAATTCATATATAAGACTTTGTTATAAAATAAACACTTAAACGATTTATTTTTAAAACTTAACATTGTGAAATGAATTAAGGGAAGCAACCACTAAGTCCAAGGTCCTTTAATTAAATCAAAGCTAAACTATTTCAAGACCAATTACTTTTCAAACCAATCACAAAATCAAACACAATACTTTGATTAATTAAATAATTCATTCAAGCCTAACCTAAGCATATCATCAAACAATCACTCATTCAATTATTTCAAGACATCATAATTATCATGCAAATTAACCAAGTCATAGCATCAAGCATAAAAGTTCACACTCATCAAAAACATTCAAATAAAACTTAGTGTGACTAAAGGTGAAACACAAAAGATAAAATCCAAAACTATATCAAATTAATTCATTGAATCCTAAAAATTTCCAGAACATACAAATATATGATAAAGTTCATCATATAAAATTTTAAAGTCATTTGAACAATCCTAAGCTAGGTTTCAAATCATATTTTTCATGAAAAACTAAACTGTACTGTTGCTGGACTGAGACAAAAACGTTATTATTAAAAATAGTTATTCAATTCCAAATTGTACAAAAATTGGTACATCTCTTCCTTATACAGTCAAGACTATTATAAAATTTTCAGATTATTTGGAGCTGTGAAAGGCATACTTTTCCAATTAAATTTGTCACTAAGTCCAAAAAATCTGAACCAAGTGGTTCACTGTTTTGCCTTTTGAAAAATAATCAAATCAACTCCAAATCTCTTCAAATTTTACAGAGAACATCTAGAGATGTCCAGGAAGCTACCATAAAAATTCCAAGCTATTTCAAGCAGCACAAGTTCGAAAATTACTTTTATCTTTAAACTGAAAAACTGATTTCTCAAAATGGTTTTCATAAAGTTTGCTCTTATAAAAATAGAAAATCAATTCCAAAAATCATTTAAAAATTCAGAGAAGCTCATCTTAATATACTTAGGTCATTGACAAAATTTCAGAATCATTGAATATACAAAAACATCATTTACCAAAGTTAGAAATACACAAATCACAACTTCAGCATAACATTCCTTCAACAAATTTGTTTTATCCATTAATTTTCATGAAAATTAAAAATACACCCATTCATACAAATCAATTAAAAAATCAATTCATAAATTATTATTTCCTTTGAAAACCAAATTAATTTTAATTTTTTTTTAAAACAATTCTCTTTCATTCAAACACAACATGCAAAACAAGCTAAAGATTTAAAAATTACTCACGTCTTGCTATTTCAATTCATCTGCTAGGGTTTCCTCATTCTCTCTCACGGCTGCCTGGCCGTCGACTGCCACCATGGCAAGGAAGAGGGGGAGACCTCCCAAATCCCCTGGTCCTAATGAGAAAGCAAACACTGATTCACAGAAACATGGTCTTGATATTTCAGAGTTGGATGAAGTAGACCTGGCGGACATTGATAGCTTGTCGCCTAAGCAAGCTGAAAAACTTATGAAGAACCTGGATCTAATCCGTGAGAAATTGAAAGGAAAGGCTACAGTGACTAAGATAAGTGATGAAAGCGAGAAACAGACAGGAGGATCTCAGCCTGTGTTGCGTGAGGAAGAAGCCAATCCTAGGGTTGTCAATAATCCTACTTTTTTGAATCCTCCATCTGTGTGGGACTCTTTTGACATAACAAAGCTCAGAAACGCTGGTGAAAAGTTGAATTTTGTTGAGCCAGTGGTGAAGGAGGGTGTGGCTGTTGGTAAGATAGAGGCGGCTGATGTGGAACAAGAAGAGAAATATTGGCAACAGGCCATAGTGTGTTATGTATTGGGTGCAAGACCCCCTTACTCTGTGATTAGTGGTTATTTGAAGAAAATATGGGGCCAATATGGTGTTGAAAAGATCCTTATGAATAATGATGGAACAATTGTGGTCAGGTTTAATGATGTAGAAGCCAGGAATAAAGTTCTTGAAATAGGAATTTTCCACTTTGATCGTAAGCCTCTAATCATTGCACCTTGGAGTGGAAGACCAGTATCAAAGACTCACTTGAGTAGTGTTCCAGTCTGGATTCAATTGCCTAATCTTAATCTAAAATTTTGGGGAGCATCTGCCCTTAGTAAAATTGCTAGTTTGGTTGGGACACCAATCATGGTGGATCAGGTTACTAAGGAACGAAACCGAATCAATTTTGCAAGAATCCTAGTGGAGGTGAACCCTTCAATCTTACCAGAAGAAATATTTTTTGAGGATGATAAGTCTAACATCATTACTCAGAAGGTAGATTATGAATGGAAGCCTGTTTGTTGTGCAATCTGTTCGATGTATGGGCATGACAGTAAGTCATGTAGGAAACAGACCAAAAAGGTGTGGGTGGAGAAGAAGAAACCTTCCAGAGAGGATGTTGAAAAGGTTGATGATTTGTTGAACCTTAAACAATCTCTGGAGGCTGGCACTATTCCTGAGGAGAATAGAGCAGGAGCCTTGGAGATGGTACAGGGGCTGGATCAACTAATGGTTAGCTCATAACCAAAAGCCCAGAACCCTGGAACACAAGCCCTGTCTACTGGATCTGAAAAGGAGGGTGGAAGTTTGGAAAATGAGGAGGGTCAATGGACAACTGTTGCAACTAGAAGCAAAGCAAAGAGAATGAATGGTATCCAAAAGGGGGAGAGCTCTACACTTCATCTCAATGGATAAGTTAGCCATCTGGAATATTAGAGGGATCAACCACCCTCAAAAACAAAAAGAAATAAAAAGGTTGGTTTCTAATTTTAGTATTGGTATTTTAGCTATTCTTGAGAATAAAATAAGGATGTCCTCTTATGAGGGCATAAAAAATAAATTATTTGCTGGTTTGGGATCCTTTATTAATTTAGAGGATCATCCAGTGGGGAGAATTTGGTTGGTTTGGAAGAAGGACATGTTTGATATCCAGATTATTCAGAGTACTAGTCAAATGATTCACTGTTGTATTACTCATAAGATTCTGCAAGTTGCTTTCTTTTCAACTTTCATATATGCTAGTAATGATGGGGATGATAGAGTGGATCTGTGGAATGGGCTGAAGGATATTCATAGTAATGTGAATAGTGGATGGCTAGTTGGTGGAGACTTTAATTGCTGCATGAACCCTAATGAGAAACTGGGGGGGCATCCTGTTGATGTCAACCATATGAATCAATTTAGGGATTGTGTAAACCATTGTGAGTTGCAGGATATGAAGTACAGTGGCTGTTATTTCACTTGGAATAATAACCAACAGGGAGTAGACAGGATTTATAGTAAGCTAGATAGAGTTCTAGTGAATACTCAATGGTGTGATCAGTGGCCTGAGGTGGAAACTATCTTTCTAAATGAAGGAGTATCTGACCATAGCCCAATGCTGATAGACTGGAAATCCGAGCAGAAAAGGAAACCATCAGGGTTTACATTTCTCAATATGCTTTCCCTGGATGAGGACTTCCTGAAGATTGTTCAAGAGGGGTGGGAGCATGGAGGGGAAGGATGTGCTATGTTTAGGGTAATGAGGAACCTTAAGAGGCTTCAACAACCTCTCAAGGAACTTAATGCCCAGAAATTTGGCAGCATTGACAAAAAAGAGATATTGTGCAAAGAGAAGTTAGAAAGGGCCCAGAACTTGTTGCATCAGGACCCCTTGAATATTCATTTGCAGAGATTGGAAAAAGAGGCAAACCAGGAGTATCAGAAGGTCTATCAAGCAACTTTGGTTTTCCTTAGGCAGAAGGCTAAACAGGATTGGCTAAGAGATGGGGACCAGAATACTAGATACTTTCACAATTCTATCAAAATGAGAAGATATATTAACAGGATTCTCAAGATTCAGGATGAGGCTGGGCAGATCTATACAGATCAGGAGTCTATTGCAAATTCTTTTGAGAGTTACTACAAGAATCTTTTGGCAGGTAATTATTCTGGATGGTGTATCACTGAGGAGGATATTAATCAAGGCAAGGTTCTCACTCCTACTCAACAACTTAATCTCATAAGACCAGTGTTAGTTGAGGAAATCAGGCAGAGTTTTATGGAGATGAATATTGACAAATCCCCTGGTCCAGATGGTTATGGGGCTGGGTTCTACAGATCTGCTTGGTCTGTTATTGGTCAGGATGTGACAAGAGTAGTCCTAGATTTTTTTATTTCAGGGAAATTACTGAAAGAAGCTAATCAAACTAACCTTGTTTTGGTCCCTAAATCTGAGTGCCCAAACCTAGTCAGTGACTTTAGGCCTATTGCTTGCTGCAATACCATTTATAAGTGCATTTCTAGGATTATTAGTTCCAGAATGCAGGGGTGTCTATCTGAAATTATTCATGAAAATCAGACAGCATTCATAAGGGACAGGTCCATCATTCATAATATTTTGATAAGTCAGGAGCTCTTGAGGTTGTATAGAAGGAAGTTGGTTTCACCTAGATGCTTAATGAAAGTTGATATAAAGAAAGCATATGATAGCATTAGCTGGAGTTTCATTGAGAATAGTTTACTGGCCCTGAAATTCCCCAGTAAATTTGTGCAATGGATAATGGAATGTATAAGAACTATGTCTTTCAGATTGGTAATCAATGGTGCTAGCTATGGTTGCTTTAAGAGCTCTAGGGGCCTGAGGCAAGGGGACCCTATGTCTCCCCTGCTCTTTGTCATTGCCATGGAGATGCTCACTCGCAAACTAAAATCTACTTCTCAAATCCCTGGGTTCAGGTTTCATCCTATGTGTAAGGCAGTTGGTTTAGTTAATTTGGCTTTTGCGGACGACTTAATGATTTTTTGCAAAGCCAATGAAACTAGTGTTAATCTCATAAAGAATGCATTTGATGAGTTTTCTACATGCTCTGGTCTCTATGAAAATTGTTCTAAATCTCAGATATTTATAGCAGGTGTTCATAATCAGATACAGTTGCGAATTCAGGAAATCACAGGTTTTGAGAAAGGTTTCTTTCCTTTTACATACCTGGGGTTGCCAATCTCTGCAAGAAAATGGTCGGTGAGCACTTGTCGTTCACTTGTTGACAGAGTGACTCGTAGAATTTCTTCTTGGACAACTCGAATCCTATCATTCCAAGGTCGTGCACAATTGATCAATTCAGTTTTGTTAGCTTTGCATGTGTACTGGGCAAATGTTTTCATTATTCCAAAATTGATAATAAAAGAAATTGAGAAGAAGTGTAGTGATTACCTGTGGGGTGTTGATGCTAGAGGTCGATCTAGAGCTCAGGTGGCTTGGAGCACGGTCTGTAGACCAAAGAAGCAAGGCGGCTTGGGGTTCCATAAGCTGACGGTGTGGAACACAGCAGCAGTGGGCAAGCAAGCTTGGCAACTAGCTTTGAACAAGGAGCATCTTTGGATAAGATGGGTGAATTCAGTGTTTTTAAAGAGGAGCAATTTCTGGGATATTCCGTCTTCTCAAGGTAGCAATTGGCATTGGAAGCAACTTCTCAAGATCCGTGATCAACTGAGCCTTCATTTTAGGGGGTTGCTGAATCAGAATCGGGATTATACAATCAACAGGGGATACGATTATTTGCTGGGGCATCGAGCAACGTTTCCTTTGCACAAACAAATTTGGAACCCGGCTTCAATTTCAAAGCACAAGTTTTTCTTTTGGTTGATGGCGCACAATCGATTGAAGATGAAGGACCTGATTGGAAGATATCAGGACATTGACCATGTATGCTGTTTATGTGGGAATGCTTGTGAGACCAGGGATCATCTATTTTTTGCATGCAGCTGGAGCAAGCATCTAGTTGAATTAATGGCTAACTGGGTTCAGCTTCAAATGGCTTATTTCAGGTATGAGAATTGGACCAGGTGGATAAGGTTTGGGTTCAGACACAAGCAGAGGCAGCAAGTTGTGGTGGCTATGCTAGCAGCGTGCATTTACAATATATGGATGGAGAGAAACAGGAGACTTTTCACAAACCAGCACAAGACTCCTCACCAGATTTATGTCCTTGTAAAAAAGGAACTTGCTTATAGATTTAGTGTGTATTTTGATATGGAGACACTATATAAAGTGTATATGGGTGATAGGATACAATTAGAACTTTAATTCTTTTGGTCTCTTGGTAAAGTCCAACCCTACATAGTAGGTGGGGATTTTATCTTGACTCCTCTTTCTTTGTAAGTGATTTAATTTTGCATGTGGTAATAAGATTTTTTCTTCTACCAAAGAAAAACACAACATGCAACACATCATTAAAACAAATTCTCTTCTAAATATTTTTTAACATGCATAACACAAACTCAAGATCATTACTTTTCTTAAATTAAAAATAAAGATTTAATCTTAACTTCATGAAGACAGCATGCATGAACATAAAATCACTAGATCTAACTTTAACATACACATGCATGAACTTGAAAAATCATTTTTAAAGCTTGTTTCTTTAAATTTCCATCTAAAACCATGGCACACATAAAAGAAAAACATGATCTTTCTTTGGAACTTAACATGCAAACCAAAAATTTACAAATCAAGTTTAGACCATGCATTTTTGTCAAATAATTACATACACACACAAATCACGGTTTATAGAAAGGAAAGTAGACATGCAAGACTAGAAACTTGAACTTTTTCACAAAACAAATTTAGATCACACATTTATTCAACAATCATCACATAAACATTCATAATCCACGGTTTAAGAAAAGGAAAATAGTCATGCAAAGAGATCTATTTTAGTTCTTACAAAAATCTTAGTTTTTATTTAGTTCTTTAAGATTTAATTAGAAAAACATTTAGATCCATCAAAGAGAAATCCTAACCGAAACATCAAGCATGAGTTTAACATATTACAAATTATTCTTAAGTCCATAGAGTCCAAGATCAAAGATGAAAAACACATAAAATCATCTTTAAACTCATAGAAATGAACATGCAAAGAAGAAAATAAAATAGATCTTCAAACAAAAGAGAAAACTATATTATTACAAATCTTCATCTTAATCTTCAAGTCCTACCATGAAGAAGGTTGGTCTTCTAATTTTCCTAGCACTTAGATCTTCAAAGGAGCTCCTAGGTTTGGGTTGATCTTCTCCTCTTCTTCCTCACGGTTCTCTCTCTCTTTCTCTCCATGGTTTCTTTTCTTTTTTTTACATGTCTCAAGAGCTAATGTTGCTCTTGGGACTAAGTGTTTGTGTTGGTGTAAAAGGAAGGGAAATGAAAGAATGGAATGAAGAGTGAAGGAAAAAATGCTACGAAGGAAGGAAGAAAATAGAAGAGTGAATGGAAGAGTGGGTGAAACTAATAGGAAATGGACTAAGGGTGGACTTTATCTTTCTTCCTTGATCTTGGTTTGGTCGATCAACACACATCTAGGGGGTAGTCTTTGGCAATCCTAGGCTTCTACTTGGTCTCCAAGTTTCTCTTTTCTTTTCTTTTTATTTTCTTTTCTCTTCCTAGCTTAGTCACACACACACACAAGTGTCACACATACACACACACACCTATCATGCATACACTTGTCACTCACACACATAACACACATATATCTTCTTCATGCACACACACACACACAAGCCTTACTTTATTTCTTAATTAAATTTATTTATAATTATTAATTTACATAATCAAGCAATTAACACAATCATACACACATATAAGCATACTTTCATATTTCATCAATTTATCACACATACACATATTGGCACCCATTCATAAATCAAACACACATTCAAATTCAAGCACACACACACCAATTAACTTAATTAATCATGCATATTAACACTTTTCCTTTAAATAATAAACTGTACTTATTGGTTGCAATTATGGCCCTTATTTCATTTTCAAGAATCATAATTTAATATATTAAAGCTAATTCCAAAAGGAAAAATATATTAAAAATCAAAAACTATTTTTCATGGTTAATTCCCTTAAAATTCGTCCTTTACAGCACTGAAAAAGAATTTTCGCAAACCAACCCAGAAAATTATGAAAGATACATTTTTGAAAACTACATTTCAATACGATCGTTTTGATATAAAGATCATAAAAATCGGAGTTACGGTTAAAAAGTTATGGATTTTTGAAGTTAATAAATCTTTCAAAGTTCATAAAAATTCATTTTTTAAAATAAATCACCAAAAATAGAAATCATTTTTCATTTCTTTTTAATCAAATCAACCCACATTCCATAAAAAACCATTTTTACTAACTTCATAAAAATATTTATTCATTAAAACTTTGTAAAATCAACACTTTTATTTCGAAATCGAATAAAACATTCACTGAAAACCTTTTGTAAAACAGTTTCTCAAAACTCTTCTTTAATGAAATTTTATTCGTCCTAGTCGGAAAAACGTGGGATGTTACATTCTCCCCAACTTGCAGATTTCTCGTCCTCGAGAAATGGTACGCGAAACTCCATGATCAACGGATATCGGACTCCTTGGAGTGCTTCTCCCAATCTATAACAGCAGTCGTCGTCCCCGAGTCGTCGCATATGCATCGTTTTCTCAAAAGTAATCAGACACGAGGGAATACTAACGGTATAGTTTTGTCAGCAAGGGTTCAAAGGGTTCAATGGTTTCGAAACAAATTCGAAAAGAATTGCACGCTTATGCAAATCCTGACAAGAATACTACTTTCCTCATGGTTTTTCTTCCTTAATTTGACTCTTCTCATCCTTTTAAGCCTAGGTGGGTTATCACAACCTCAAAATCTCCGTTTACTCCCCAACTTTGACGAATCATATTCCTATACATCACATTCGTTCATGCTTATTCCTTCCTCGACCATTATAACTCTCTCCTTAACAACATCTCACCGTCAGCCTCATAACTTAGATATATCCATTCGGTTGGCATAAGGTGTCAGGGTTTAAGGTTTTCATGAAAGACTTTTTAGAGAAGACAAACGCATTGTCAAGGCAACTCAACAACACATAGGGTTTACATACGAAGAAGTGTCAACAAGGAAAAGAGGGTTTTAGTTGCAAAACAAGGTCGCACATCAATGGCTCAGAGGCCGTTACAAACAAAAGGGAATTCTCAATAAAAGGGGTTTCAATAGTCAAGAGAGGTTCAGGTCACAAGGAATAAAGTCTCCATATGTTGCTGATCACCGCCTCTCGTACCATCGTAGACAAATCCGTGACACGTTCCAAGAGTAGAGAGATAGAACGATAGAACGATAGCACGATAGAGGTAGCATGAGCGCTCGCGTAACTTCGTACTCCTATTCTCACTCATTGCGACTCTAACATTAACACACAGACTGACACATACAAGCGAGCATGTAAGCCCATGCATCAGGCTACTTTGGTCAACCATTGCTCTTATACCACTCTGTAACACCCCGATTTCGGCAACTTGAAAACATCATCTCTTTGGTAAAAATTTGGGAAATTTTTTTTTTTAAAGGTGACATGGACATAAGAACCCTTAAGTTCAAAAACGTTTCAGTAACTTAATTGAAATGAAATAACATTCTCATGTCACACATCACAAGTCAAGTTCCAAACCGAGACTTAACATCGCGCTTTGTAACTTAACTTCATAAATCTCTTTTCAGAAAACATTTTCCAATCTTGTTTCATAAAAACCTTATTCTTTCAAATGCCAAACTCAATAAAATACCAAGCAGGGTACAAAATGATATAGCAATGCCAACCAAGCAGATGCAGGGAATACAGAGCTCAAAGGGATTACCTACTGCTAATCCTGATGTCTAATTTTCCTCGCTGAAGTCCACTGCCGAATCCGCTTCGAGACAAAAGTACAGGTTGTACTACAAGGTCAACCATCTATCCGTTGCAATATCAGAATAACCCAATACGACAACATGATAGGAGAGATGGTCAGTATTCCCGAAGTACAAACATGACTAAACAATAGAACAGTAACTAGAGACATATACTAAAGACATAGGATCTATTACTTCTCATGCAACTACAACATGCTATGCATATGACAAATATTTTCAAGTAAGCATATAGAAAACACTTATGAACAAAACACGTCATAACATACCACATCTGTCAAATCATAATTCATTTCAACATTCGTTATCACACTTGGCCTCTCAGGCCTTCAAACTTTCAAATCTTTTCATCATCTTCCTCACTCTTTCCAACAATCGCTTATACTTTCCTTCTCGGAATCTTTCACAAGTCTTTATGAATTCTTTATACTTTTCTTTCTTGTAATCTTTTGTCATTATTAAGTCTTATCAAACGGTTCGCTCAATGATGAGGGGGACACATCATTGAACTCGCACACACGTCTACATCTCCTCGGTCATCCACCCAACCTAGTCGGAAGCTAACAGGAGTACAGGACCTTTACCACACGGGCACGACAGCTGTCACACAAACAAATGGTCCCAGACCAGGAGGACTCAGCCTCAATTCAATTCAATTCACATAATCAAAGGCACGCTCTTAGCGGCAATCATAAATGCCCCGTTCCAGTCCCTCTCACTGTTCTCGAATTGCCATAGGGGGCGACAGTACTAATTCTAGTTGATCGTGCATAACTTACCACAGCATAGGACCGATCTTCCCGTACCACATATGGAATTCATTCCGCCTAGAATAGCACTCAAGGCTTCTTGACGTATCACCGTCTTTACCCTCCCCTATTGCAATCACAACCCGAATATCCGCAGATACTCTGGGGTATCTTCCTCTCCACTACTTCGATACGACACTCATACCTTACCGCGTATATAAATGTCTTTTAATTATTTTAAAGTTTTAATGTTTTAATTATCGGATTAATCCTAACAGTCGGCTCGTCCTTGGTGCAACCCTTCAACGAAGCCCGACCACTAAACGCAACTGTTCCCCCTAAAATCTCAATGGCCCTCGGCCTCAAATCACTTTCATCTCATCATCACAATTCACATAACTCATGCTCAGCATATTCTCATCCACATCATCAGCATCTTTTCCTCGTCTTTCTCAAAAATCTCTTTTCGCAAAACTTTTTCGAAAGCTTGATTTCACAAAACTTTTGCTTCACAAAACATTTCCAAAAAAACCTTATCTCAAAATCCTTTCACAAAACTTTTTCAAAAATACTGTTTCCAAAAAATTTCACAAAGCATTATTTCACAAAAGCTCTTTCAAAAAGCTCTTTTCAAAAACCTTTTTCAAAAAATCACATTTTTGGGTGAGTGTTAATGGAGGAGCAAACTCAACTCAACACTAAGCTTCTTCCCAAAAACATGAACAAGAAATCACATCTCTGCTCAAACCACATCTCACTCTCATAACCACATTACTCTTCTCCAATCTCAACTATTTGCGTTCCATTACTTACACAACCTTTATTATCATTCTTCTTTCTTTCAATCACATTTCCTTACTTTTTCAATTCTTATTTCTTTCTCATACTTATCAAGTCTTACCCTTTCTCATTACCACATTCAACTTTTTCCATTTAACTTTGAGTCTTACTCTTTCTCATGATTCTTATTATCATTCATCACACTTCTAGATTTTCCAGACAGAACATAATAATCACAAAGATATCCAGTCCATAATAAATTCAATCATGCAACATATTCGACAAAACAGAAAAGCATCAAACACATATATGCATCACGTATGATAATGCAACATGTAACATATTAGACTCGATGTACTCAGTTTGGAACTGAGTCCACGCATCACGATGACCTAGGCCTACTGCATCTCTCACCTCACATTCCAGCATCTGAAATCGTTGCGAGTCCTTCCTCAACAAGTCGGTCGTTCCGCTTCTCGACTTATACGCACCTTGTACTAAATAGACGAGACTACGTTATAAGTCTATCTTAAATAATCGCTCTACTTATTATCAAAACGCGTTTTCGAAAACTCTTTTATCTCTCGTCGGAAAATCGTAAAACGATAAAACTTTTTCAAATCAAGTTCGGCTTTTGAACATACTTTAAATATCTCAAAATCTTTTTAAAACAATTGACAAAACCATTTAAAACCATTTTTTTTGGTTGCAGGTTCGTTCCGGACAGCCACAAACCAAAACTCAAAACACCGAAAAACTTAACTTTAATTCATATATAAGACTTTGTTATAAAATAAACACTTAAACGATTTATTTTTAAAACTTAACATTGTGAAATGAATTAAGGGCAGCAACCACTAAGTCCAAGGTCCTTTAATTAAATCAAAGCTAAACTATTTCAAGACCAATTACTTTTCAAACCAATCACAAAATCAAACACAATACTTTGATTAATTAAATAATTCATTCAAGCCTAACCTAAGCATATCATCAAACAATCACTCATTCAATTATTTCAAGACATCATAATTATCATGCAAATTAACCAAGTCATAGCATCAAGCATAAAAGTTCACACTCATCAAAAACATTCAAATAAAACTTAGTGTGACTAAAGGTGAAACACAAAAGATAAAATCCAAAACTATATCAAATTAATTCATTAAATCCTAAAAATTTTCAGAACATACACATATATGATAAAGTTCATCATATAAAATTTTAAAGTCATTTGAACAATCCTAAGCTAGGTTTCAAATCATATTTTTCATGAAAAACTAAACTGTACTGTTGCTGGACTGAGACAAAAACGTTATTATTAAAAATAGTTATTCAATTCCAAATTGTACAAAAATTGGTATATCTCTTCCTTATACAGTCAATACTATCTCATAAAAGTTTCAGATTATTTGGAGCTGTGCAAGGCATACTTTTCCAATTAAATTTTTCACTAAGTCCAAAAAATCTGAACCAAGTGGTTCACTGTTTTGCCTTTTGAAAAATTATCAAATCAACTCCAAATCTCTTCAAATTTTACAGAGAACATCTAGAGATGTCCAGGAAGCTACCATAAAAATTCCAAGCAATTTCAAGCAGCACAAGTTCGAAAATTACTTTTATCTTTAAACTGAAAAACTGATTTCTCAAAATGGTTTTCATAAAGTTTGCTCTTATAATAATAGAAAATAAATTCCAAAAATCATTTAAAAATTCAGAGAAGCTCATCTTAATATACTTAGGTCATTGACAAAATTTCAGAATCATTGAATATACAAAAACATCATTTACCAAAGTTAGAAATACACAAATCACAACTTCAGCATAACATTCCTTCAACAAATTTGTTTTATCCATTAATTTTCATGAAAATTAAAAATACACCCATTCATAAAAATCAATTACAAAATCAATTCATCAATTATTATTTCCTTTGAAAACCAAATTAATTTTAAATTTTTTTTTTTAAAAAACAATTCTCTTTCATTCAAACACAACATGCAACACATCATTAAAACAAATTCTCTTCTAAATATTTTTTAACATGCATAACACAAATTCAAGATCATTACTTTTCTTAAATCAAAAATAAAGATTTAATCTTAACTTCATGAAGACAGCATGCATGAACATAAAATCACTAGATCTAACTTTAACATACACATGCATGAACTTGAAAAATCATTTTTAAAGTTTGTTTCTTTAAATTTCCATCTAAAACCATGGCACACATAAAAGAAAAACATGATCTTTCTTTGGAACTTAACATGCAAACCAAAAATTTACAAATCAAGTTTAGACCATGCATTTTTGTCAAATAATTACATACACACACAAATCACGGTTTAGAGAAAGGAAAGTAGACATGCAAGACTAGAAACTTGAACTTTTTCACAAAACAAATTTAGATCACACATTTATTCAACAATCATCACTTAAACATTCATAATCCACGGTTTAAGAAAAGGAAAATAGTCATGCAAAGAGATCTATTTTAGTTCTTACAAAAATCTTAGTTTTTATTTAGTTCTTTAAGATTTAATTAGAAAAACATTTAGATCCATCAAAGAGAAATCCTAACCGAAACATCAAGCATGAGTTTAACATATTACAAATTATTCTTAAGTCCATAGAGTCCAAGATCAAAGATGAAAAAACATAAAATCATCTTTAAACTCATAGAAATGAACATGCAAAGAAGAAAATAAAATAGATCTTCAAACAAAAGAGAAAACTATATTATTACAAATCTTCATCTTAATCTTCAAGTCCTACCATGAAGAAGGTTGGTCTTCTAATTTTCCTAGCACTTAGATCTTCAAGGGAGCTCCTAGGTTTGGGTTGATCTTCTCCTCTTCTTCCTCACGGTTCTCTCTCTCTTTCTCTCCATGGTTTCTTTTCTTTTTTTTTACATGTCTCAAGAGCTAATGTTGCTCTTGGGACTAAGTGTTTGTGTTGGTGTAAAAGGAAGGGAAATGAAAGAATGGAATGAAGAGTGAAGGAAAAAATGCTACGAAGGAAGGAAGAAAATAGAAGAGTGAATGGAAGAGTGGGTGAAACTAATAGGAAATGGACTAAGGGTGGACTTTATCTTTCTTCCTTGATCTTGGTTTGGTCGATCAACACACATCTAGGGGGTAGTCTTTGGCAATCCTAGGCTTCTACTTGGTCTCCAAGTTTCTCTTTTCTTTTCTTTTTATTTTCTTTTCTCTTCCTAGCTTAGTCACACACACACACAAGTGTCACACATACACACACACACACCTATCATGCATACACTTGTCACTCACACACATAACACACATATATCTTCTTCATGCACACACACACACATGCCTTACTTTATTTCTTAATTAAATTTATTTATAATTATTAATTTACATAATCAAGCAATTAACACAATCATACACACATATAAGTATACTTTCATATTTCATCAATTTATCACACATACACATATTGGCACCCATTCATAAATCAAACACACATTCAAATTCAAGCACACACACCAATTAACTTAATTAATCATGCATATTAACACTTTTCCTTTAAATAATAAACTGTACTTATTGGTTGCAATTATAGCCCTTATTTCATTTTCAAGAATCATAATTTAATATATTAAAGCTAATCCCAAAAGGAAAAATTTATTAAAAATCAAAAACTATTTTCATGGTTAATTCCTTTAAAATTCGTCCTTTACAGCTCTGAAAAAGAATTTTCGCAAACCAACCCAGAAAATTATGGAAGATACATTTTTGAAAACTACATTTCGATACGATCGTTTTGATATAAAGATCATAAAAATCGGAGTTACGGTTAAAAAGTTATGGATTTTTGAAGTTAATAAATCTTTCAAAGTTCATAAAAATTCATTTTTTAAAATAAATCACCAAAAATAGAAATCATTTTTCATTTCTTTTTAATCAAATCAACCCACATTCCATAAAAAACCATTTTTACTAACTTCATAAAAATATTTATTCATTAAAACTTTGTAAAATCAACACTTTTATTTCGAAATCGAATAAAACATTCACTGAAAACCTTTTGTAAAACAGTTTCTCAAAACTCTTCATTAATGAAATTTTATTCGTCCTAGTCGGAAAAACGTGGGATGTTACATTCTCCCCAACTTGCAGATTTCTCGTCCTCGAGAAATGGTACGCGAAACTCCATGATCAACGGATATCGGACTCCTTGGAGTGCTTCTCCCAATCTATAACAGCAGTCGTCGTCCCCGAGTCGTCGCATATGCATCGTTTTCTCAAAAGTAATCAGACACGAGGGAATACTAACGGTATAGTTTTGTCAACAAGGGTTCAAAGGGTTCAATGGTTTCGAAACAAATTCGAAAAGAATTGCACGCTTATGCCAATCCTGACAAGAATACTACTTTCCTCATGGTTTTTCTTCCTTAATTTGACTCTTCTCATCCTTTTAAGCCTAGGTGGGTTATCACAACCTCAAAATCTCTGTTTACTCCCCAACTTTGACGAATCATATTCCTATACATCACATTCGTTCATGCTTATTCCTTCCTCGACCATTATAACTCTCTCCTTAACAACATCTCACCGTCAGCCTCATAACATAGATATATCCATTCGGTTGGCATAAGGTGTCAGGGTTTAAGGTTTTCATGAAAGACTTTTTAGAGAAGACAAACGCATTGTCAAGGCAACTCAACAACACATAGGGTTTACATACGAAGAAGTGTCAACAAGGAAAAGAGGGTTTTAGTTGCAAAACAAGGTCGCACATCAATGGCTCAGAGGCCGTTACAAACAAAAGGGAATTCTCAATAAAAGGGGTTTCAACAGTCAAGAGAGGTTCAGGTCACAAGGAATAAAGTCTCCATATGTTGCTGATCACCGCCTCTCGTACCATCGTAGACAAATCCGTGACACGTTCCGAGAGTAGAGAGATAGAACGATAGAACGATAGAACGATAGAGGTAGCATGAGCGCTCGCGTAACTTCGTACTCCTATTCTCACTCATTGCGACTCTAACATTAACACACAGACTGACACATACAAGCGAGCATGTAAGCCCATGCATCAGGCTACTTTGGTCAACCATTGCTCTTATACCACTCTATAACACCCCGATTTCGGCAACTTGAAAACATCATCTCTTTGGTAAAAAATTGGGAAATTTTTTTTTTTAAAGGTGACATGGACATAAGAACCCTTAAGTTCAAAAACGTTTCAGTAACTTAATTGAAATGAAATAACATTCTCATGTCACACATCACAATTCAAGTTCCAAACCGAGATGTTACTTAACATCGCGCTTTGTAACTTAACTTCATAAATGTCTTTTCAGAAAACATTTTCCAATCTTGTTTCATAAAAACCTTATTCTTTCAAATGCCAAACTCAATAAAATACCAAGCAGGGTACAAAATGATATAGCAATGCCAACCAAGCAGATGCAGGGAATACAGAGCTCGAAGGGATTACCTACTGCTAATCCTGATGTCTAATTTTCCTCGCTGAAGTCCACTGCCGAATCCGCTTCGAGACAAAAGTACAGGTTGTACTACAAGGTCAACCATCTATCCGTTGCAATATCGGAATAACCCAATACGACAACATGATAGGAGAGATGGTCAGTATTCCCGAAGTACAAACATGACTAAACAATAGAACAGTAACTAGAGACATATACTAAAGACATAGGATCTATTACTTCTCATGCAACTACAACATGCTATGCATATGACAAATATTTTCAAGTAAGCATATAGAAAACACTTATGAACAAAACACGTCATAACATACCACATCTGTCAAATCATAATTCATTTCAACATTCGTTATCACACTTGGCCTCTCAGGCCTTCAAACTTTCAAATCTTTTCATCATCTTCCTCACTCTTTCCAACAATCGCTTATACTTTCCTTCTCGGAATCTTTCACAAGTCTTTATGAATTCTTTATACTTTTCTTTCTTGTAATCTTATGTCATTATTAAGTCTTATCAAACGGTTCGCTCAATGATGAGGGGGACACATCATTGAACTTGCACACACGTCTACATCTCCTCGGTCATCCACCCAACCTAGTCGGAAGCTAACAGGAGTACAGGACCTTTACCACGCGGGCACGACAGCTGTCACACAAACAAATGGTCCCAGACCAGGAGGACTCAGCCTCAATTCAATTCAATTCACATAATCAAAGGCACGCTCTCAACGGCAATCATAAATGCCCCGTTCCAGTCCCTCTCACTGTTCTCGAATTGCCATAGGGGGCGACAGTACTAATTCTAGTTGATCGTGCAGAACTTACCACGGCATAGGACCGATCTGCCCGTACCACATATGGAATTCATTCCGCCTAGAATAGCACTCAAGGCTTCTTGACGTATCACCGTCTTTACCCTCCCCTATTGCAATCACAACCCGAATATCCGCAGATACTCCGGGGTATCTTCCTCTCCACTACTTCGATACAACACTCATACCTTACCGCGTATATAAATGTCTTTTAATTCTTTTAAAGTTTTAATGTTTTAATTATCGGCTTAATCCTAACAGTCGGCTCGTCCTTGGTGTAACCCTTCAACGAAGCCCGACCACTAAACGCAACTGTTCCCCCTAAAATCTCAATGGCCCTCGGCCTCAAATCACTTTCATCTCATCATCACAATTCACATAACTCATGCTCAGCATATTCTCATCAACATCATCAGCATCTTTTCCTCGTCTTTCTCAAAAATCACTTTTCGCAAAACTTTTTCGAAAGCTTGATTTCACAAAACTTTTGCTTCACAAAACATTTCCAAAAAAACCTCATCTCAAAATCCTTTCACAAAACCTTTTCAAAAATACTGTTTCCAAAAAATTTCACAAAACATTATTTCACAAAAGCTCTTTCAAAAATCTCTTTTCAAAAACCTTTTTCTAAAAATCACATTTTTGGGTGAGTGTTAATGGAGGAGCAAGCTCAACTCAACACTAAGCTTCTTCCCAAAAACATGAACAAGAAATCACATCTCTGCTCAAACCACATCTCACTCTCATAATCACATTACTCTTCTCCAATCTCAACTATTTGCGTTCCATTACTTACACAACCTTTATTATCATTCTTCTTTCTTTCAATCACATTTCCTTACTTTTTCAATTCTTATTTCTTTCTCATACTTATCAAGTCTTACCCTTTCTCATTACCACATTCAACTTTTTCCATTTAACTTTGAGTCTTACTCTTTCTCATGATTCTTATTATCATTCATCACACTTCTAGATTTTCCAGACAGAACATAATAATCACAAAGATATCCAGTCCATAATAAATTCAATCATGCAACATATTCGACAAAACAGAAAAGCATCTAACACATATATGCATCACGTATGATAATGCAACATGTAACATATTAGACTCGATGTACTCAGTTTGGAATTGAGTCCACGCATCACGATGACCTAGGCCTACTGCATCTCTCACCTCACATTCCAGCATCTGAAATCGTTGCGAGTCCTTCCTCAACAAGTCGGTCGTTCCGCTTCTCGACTTATACGCACCTTGTACTAAATAGACGAGACTACGTTATCAGTCTATCTTAAATAATCGCTCTACTTATTATCAAAACGCGTTTTCGAAAACTCTTTTATCTCTCGTCGGAAAATCGTAAAACGATAAAACTTTTTCAAATCAAGTTCGGCTTTTGAACATACTTTAAATATCTCAAAATCTTTTTAAAACAATTGACAAAACCATTTAAAACCATTTTTTTTGGTTGCTGGTTCGTTTCGGACAGCCACAAACCAAAACTCAAAACACCGAAAAACTTAACTTTAATTCATATATAAGACTTTGTTATAAAATAAACACTTAAACGATTTATTTTTAAAACTTAACATTGTGAAATGAATTAAGGGCAGCAACCACTAAGTCCAAGGTCCTTTAATTAAATCAAAGCTAAACTATTTCAAGACCAATTACTTTTCAAACCAATCACAAAATCAAACACAATACTTTGATTAATTAAATAATTCATTCAAGCCTAACCTAAGCATATCATCAAACAATCACTCATTCAATTATTTCAAGACATCATAATTATCATGCAAATTAACCAAGTCATAGCATCAAGCATAAAAGTTCACACTCATCAAAAACATTCAAATAAAACTTAGTGTGACTAAAGGTGAAACACAAAAGATAAAATCCAAAACTATATCAAATTAATTCATTGAATCCTAAAAATTTCCAGAACATACAAATATATGATAAAGTTCATCATATAAAATTTTAAAGTCATTTGAACAATCCTAAGCTAGGTTTCAAATCATATTTTTCATGAAAAACTAAACTGTACTGTTGCTGGACTGAGACAAAAACGTTATTATTAAAAATAGTTATTCAATTCCAAATTGTACAAAAATTGGTATATCTCTTCCTTATACAGTCAATACTATCTCATAAAATTTTCAGATTATTTGAAGCTGTGCAAGGCATACTTTTCCAATTAAATTTGTCACTAAGTCCAAAAAATCTGAACCAAGTGGTTCACTGTTTTGCCTTTTGAAAAATAATCAAATCAACTCCAAATCTCTTAAAATTTTACAGAGAACATCTAGAGATGTCCAGGAAGCTACCATAAAAATTCCAAGCTATTTCAAGCAGCACAAGTTCGAAAATTACTTTTATCTTTAAACTGAAAAACTGATTTCTCAAAATGGTTTTCATAAAGTTTGCTCTTATAAAAATAGAAAATCAATTCCAAAAACCATTTAAAAATTCAGAGAAGCTCATCTTAATATACTTAGGTCATTGACAAAATTTCAGAATCATTGAATATACAAAAACATCATTTACCAAAGTTAGAAATACACAAATCACAACTTCAGCATAACATTCCTTCAACAAATTTGTTTTATCCATTAATTTTCATGAAAATTAAAAATACACCCTGTAGTGTCCTGGAACACTATGTTCTTAACCCTATAAGTGCTCAAGATTATGGAACCAGGAGCCCAAGAGAGGATTAAGTGTTAATATGTGACTTTATGGTGTTTCTGCAGTTCCAGTTGGGAAAAGCAGGGTTTCCCCGTCAACAGGTGTGTGCAGAGTGTCAACTTTGGGATGAGAGTACGTACCTAAAACCCTAGCTGTTATGAGCTATTTATAGGGTTTGGAGGAGGCTGATATGGGCCGTATGGGCCCTGTATCAGGGTAGAGCTGAACCAGGATTCTGTGAGATAATACCGGAGGTTTAAACTCTTAGAATCTAGATAGGATCAGCTCAAGATCTCATGTCTAGGCTGTTAGCGAGAATCTAGAGAGAGATTTGCGGAGGGGATAAGAAACCTGAATGGGTCTGAATCTATCCACAAGCCGACGGTATGTCTCGGCCCTAGAGTCCCGAGCCTGATGAGTGGAAAACCGTTTGTAAGGCTCGGCCCCATCAAGTCCGAGCCTGGTCTTTTTGTATGCTCAGAGCCAACGAGTCCGAGCGAGGGATGTTTGTGCTGAGCAACCCGAGGAGAGGGCCCTTGTAGGGTCGGCAGACCCTACAAGCCCTTATACGGTCGGCAGACCCTACAAGCCCCCAGCTCGTAAGACTTTATAAAGTCTGTGACGAGGTAGCATGTGTTTAGGGTTGGACCTTCTAGATGTCTTAGTTCGAATGTGTGGCAGCTGTCCGAGGTGACGTTTTGGTTTCTCTAGGTACAGCGCGTTCTCTTGTAAGTTGTGCCAAATCATTGCAATTTTTGAAATTTGAAAAAGCGTCTGTTGAAACCGCCACGTCTCATTCAGCGAGTGGTTGCATGGGTTGATGGGCTTTCGGCCCAAATGCGTGTCATGGAGGGAAACTGAAAAGTTTCCTTCATTAGTTCGAACCCTCTTACTACCCCCACTCATTTTCCTTCTCACTTCAGGATCTTCTCAAATCATAATCCCCTCATTCCCTCTCCAATCTCCTTTCCACCGTCTCCGCCTCCAAATCCTCAGCACTCTCCCATCATCCTTTCCAGCAACCAAAAGCAGGTAACTTCCTCTACTCTTCTTATTTCCGTTTCTGCGATTTCCTCCTTTTGTGCGATTTCTGCTTTAGGGGTTTTGGTTTTGGGTTTTGCAGGGAGTCTGGACTTTAAGTGATTTCTAGGTTTTGAGTGTTGTTTAGGATTTCTGGGAAATTGGGATTTCTGGGTAAGTAGTTAACTAAACATGAGAGGATGGAGAGGTTTGCGGAGGATTTATCGTGAACTTTGCAGGAGATTAGGAGAGGAACCCTCTAGTGATAGTGATTCGAGTGCTTCAAGTTCTTCTGGTTTTTCTGGGAATTCTGGGAATGAGGGAAATTTTGATATGGATGATTCTATACATCCTTCTACTACCCCCCCCCCCAACTAACCAGGGATCCACCGAGTCAAAACCATTAGCTGTAGAATACCCATCGAATCCCGCAGATGAGAATAAGTGGTTGTTAGCTTACAGATTTGCCGAGCGTCGAGCCCAAGTTAGGCTTAGCCCCGATCCTGACACCAGGGGGAAAGAACCTTTGGAGAGTCCACCGGGGGAAGGGGGAAAAAGTCCAGGGCTCGGCCTTAAGTTAAAAATAAAAACTCGTGCTATAAAAAACCCTAACGCCGAGCCTTTTGCTTTTTCCCCAGATATGGTGGAACGCAGGTGTGTTACCAACCCTGAAGAATATCCTCTGCCGCCTAATCATGCGCAGTACGATGCTGTTTTTGATCGGGAAGTACTGGGGACGAGACCTTCATCGTTGACAACAAATAGTCTTAATCATCTTCGGCCAATATTGACACCTCCGAGAGCCGATGGAAATACCTCAGAATTCGTATTAAGACCTTTGGGAATCGACGATCGGATTTGCTTCCAAGTGCCGGAAAATCGTCAATATTTTTATTTCTATGAAGAAATAGCAACTAAAGTCGGTATCCGCTTGCCCTTTTCCACCTTCGAGGTTGAAGTCCTCACTCATCTAGGAATAGCCCCTAGCCAATTGCATCCAAGTGGGTGGGCTTTCGTCCGAGCCTTCCAACAATTCTGCGACGTTGAAAACTTGGTCGCGACAGTATGGTCCTTCTTTTGGTTATATGCTCCCCAAGTAAATAAGTTTGGTGATTCCAAAGGTCTTTGGGTTTCCCTAAAGGCTCGGAGGGGGCATGCCCTTTTCGCCAAGGTGACAGACTCTTGGAAATCTTTCAAACCTCTCTTCTTCCAATACGAGTATACTGGGGCCGAAGTATGTTGGTTCATGGAACGGGTTGGAGAAGGTGGAGTGATCAAGGTCGTGCCTCGGTTTCCATTGGGTTGGACGACTAACATTTATAACCGAGGATCCTCCTTGTATCAATTCGACTATAAGGCGGATTTGACAAAAGCCGAAAGGCGATTATGCGACCATGTTTGGGAATACCTTCAAGCAAATGGTCAAATTGATACCAAACGAATTCTGCTGAAAGAGACACGAGACGAAGTGAAGGCAGAGCTGGGTACTACAGTTTTTTTTTTTGGTGTGTTAATCCATTTTTCTTGCAGAAGCAATGGGGAAGAAAGCAACCAAGGCCAAGAAGAGTGAAGCTCGGGCAGCTAGAGTATCGCAGCTGGCTGCACTCAAAGAGACCGCATCCGGATCTCCAATTAAGAGTCAGTCTTCTGGACCGACCCATTTTGAAAGTCCGACCGTTATCCCCAATACCACCCCATTTGTAAGGGTTACGGGTGTTGAACAGGTGATCCAAAGGGACCGTGTTATCGACACGGTGAATATTGAAGTGGAAGCTCGTTCATATCCTCAAGGAATTCCCGAGCGCCCCCTCAAGAGGACTCGGCTGGACAAAGGAAAAGGTCTCGCTGGAGATTGGTTCCATTTGAGCAAGTCTAACAAAGGGATAGAAATTCCCGAGGGTAAGGAAGATGCAGCTGCCAAGACGGTGTGGGGTAAGAAGATGTCCGACTCATTCATTGCCACTATCTTCCCTCCTGAAAATGCCAACGTAATTGAGGCTTGGACACCTGGGACTTGGGAAAATAACTGTAAGTCATTGGTGAGAAGCTTCTTACGGGGTGTGAGCATTTTCCATCACCTTGGTCATCATGGTGATGACGCCTGATCGAGGCCGTACCCGATCAAAATAAAAGGTGTTTATTCTGTAGTACTAGGAAGGTGATCCTAGGTCGTTTCCCAGCGAATATCGGTCTAGGCAAAGTATCAAACACGTAGTGTGCAGTAAAATGGGGGGGTTTTTGTGTGTGACAAATGTGAAGAACAAAACATAAACAGAATATAAAAACTAAGAAAATCAGAAACAAAAGCGGGCAAACCCCTTTGGCTACGTACACTACTCAATCCTAGCTCACTAAAGATCGATTCCTCTCCTCTCCTCTGTCCAACTCGTGATAACTAAATACTAAGCGAAAATTCAGTTATCACTCCAAACCCTAACTTCTAATTAAGCATCAGAAACCAGAATTGGAGTTTTTACGAGTTAATACAAATTAAGCATTTAGATTCATGTATTATCTCTACGAAATGGAATTAAGCAAACCACTACACATCGATAAACATGAAAACAAGAAAAGAACGCACCTCTCGCACGCAAGAGGGGTAAGGCAAATGTGATATTACATGCAGCTTAGCAGGGTCAACTTCTATGCCCTTGTGCGAAACAATGTGCCCTAAGACTATGCCTTGTTCTACCATGAAGTGGCATTTTTCAAAATTCAAGACAAGGTTAGTCTCAATGCACCTGTTAAGCACCTTAGTCAAATTATCAAGACATGCATCAAATGAGGAGCCATAAACACTAAAATCATCCATGAAGACCTCTATGCAATGCTCGAGCAAGTCAGCGAAAATACTCATCATACATCTTTGAAATGTGGCAGGAGCATTGCATAGGCCAAAAGGCATCTTTCTATATGCAAATGTGCCAAAAGGACAGGTAAATGTGGTCTTATGTTGGTCCTCTGGTGCAATACAAATTTGAAAATAACCAGAGAATCCATCTAAGAAGCAATAATGAGATTTACCTGCCAGGCGCTCCAACATCTGATCAATGAAGGGGAGAGGGAAATGATCCTTGCGAGTCGCCTGGTTGAGCTTTCTGTAATCAATGCAGACTCTCCAACTGTTCTGCACTCTAGTGGGAATCAGCTCATCCTTCTCATTTTTGACAACTGTGACACCAGACTTCTTGGGGACAACTTGCACCGGGCTCACCCAAGTGCTATCTGAAATTGGGTAGATGATACCCGCTTGGAGCAGCTTGGTGACCTCTTTCTTAACCACATCAAGAATCTGGGGGTTCAATCGTCTTTGGGGTTGTCTCACTGGTTTAGCCCCATCCTCCAACAAAATGCGGTGCATGCACATGGAGGGGCTAATTCCAGGAATATCCGCTAAAGTCCATCCAATTGCCCTCTTGTTCTTTCTTATCACATCCAGCAGTTTCTCCTCTTGATCAACAGAAAGTGAGGTAGAGATGATCACTGGGAGTTTCTGCTCATCCTCCAAGTAAGCATATTTGAGATGAGGAGGGAGGGGCTTCAGGTCCAATGAGGGTGCCTGCATAATAGATGGAACTAAAGGGACAGCAGAAATGGATTCTGCTGCCTGCACCTGAACAAGTAAATCAGACTCATGCATAACAGATATGGGGTTAGGGTTAGCATAATCTGAATCTATAACATATGAATCATCAGATGCAGTAGCAGAGTCTAAAAACTGGGCTATTTCAGTGCATGCGGTGCACCATCCAGAGTTAGTGCATGATGGACAAGTAAATGAATCAGTGAAAGATGGCAATTCAAAATCATGATGCAAAAAGTCAAGCATATGCTCATCTATCAAATCATCAAGCAAGTCCACATGGAAAACAGAGTGATCCTCAGGAAAATGTTTCATAGCATGGAAAATGTCAAATCGGATCACACTGCCATCAAACTCCATGGAAAGTGAACCTGAATGCACATCTATCTTGGTTCGGGCTGTTTTCAAAAATGGCCTCCCCAAAATAATAGGAACAGCATTACGGGGAGAGTCATCTTCCATATCAAGTATGTAAAAATCAGCAGGGAAGATCAACTCTTCAACCCGAACCAAGACATCCTCTATCAAACCTGCGGGGTGGGCAGTACTTCTATTTGCCAATTGAATCACTACACCCGTAGGTTGAAGAGGTCCAAGAGAAAGAGACTTAAAAACAGACATAGGCATGACATTTATGGATGCTCCTAAATCTAGCATAGCATTTTCAAACTTAACATTGCCTATGATGCAAGGTATAGAGAAAGTTCCAGGATCCTTACATTTTTCAGGAATGTGAGGGATAGGTTTACCTATGAGAGCGGAGACATTCCTTCCCATGCTTATCCTCTCATTGCCCTTGAGTCTTCTCTTATGAGTGCACAACTCCTTAAGGAACTTCGCATACCTTGGAATCTGTTTTATTGCATCAAGAAGGGGTATGTTGACTTCCACCTTCCTGAATGTGTCAAGAATGTCCTTGTCCACCTCTTCCACCCTTTTGTTTTGAGGCACTCTTGGTGGGAATGGAAGAGGAACAGGAGGAGGTTGTAGGACAACAGCAGGGCTTGTGGTTGAAGTTGAGGAGGGTTGAGTTGGATGATTCTTTTTGGTGCTAGCATGCTCACCTTCATCTACCACTTGGCTCTTCCCTTTAGAGGAAGCTAGAGCATCATTGTTGAGGTTAGGTTGTGGTGTGGGTGTGACAATCTGCTTTCCCGACCTCAGGTTGATGGCACTCACATTCTGATTCTGAGGGTTGATCACAGTTTGGGATGGCAACTTGTCAGAATTTTGAGATTGCAAGTTGTTGAGAGAAGTTGCCATTTGACCCATCTGATTTGTCAAAGTCTGAATGGATGCCTCTTGTCTCTGAATGGATGCTCTAGTCTCTTGTTGAAATTGGAGGTTTTGCATGGTCATTTGCCTCACCAACTCCTCCAAGGTAGGTTGGTTGGATGGAGGGGCTGATGGTGAAGGATGAACCACTTGCTGCTGTTGTTGCCTTTGCTGTTGGATTGGAGGAGGTACATATGGTGGTCTGCTCGGTCCAGCGGTGTTCTGAAATGGAACATTAGGAGGAGGTTGTTGTTGATCAGACCACTTCAGATTGGGATGGTTCCTCCATCCAGGGTTGTATCTATTGGAAGAGAGGTCATGATTATGTTGTTGTGGGCCTCTATTGTTGTATATGTTTGCTGCATAGGCCTCGGGTTGGTCACCACTTGTCATCGGCTGTTGCTGCTGAAAGGAAGGGCATGCATCTGTGGGGTGCTCAATGGATGTGCATATGCCACACACTCTAGCAGGAAGTATCATCTTTTTCTGATTGACAGCCAATTGTGTGACCAATGTTGTGAGAGAATCAATTTTCTGCTCAAGCTTCTCAACCTTGCCCGAGTCTGCACCAACATCATTTACATCCCTCACAACTATTGCATCACTGTTGCTTCTTGCATGGAATTGTTGACAGTTGGAAGCCATCTTCTCAATTTTGCTCCTGGCTTGTAAGGGTGTCATATCTCCCAATGTACCACCACTTGCAGCATCTACCATGTTTCTTTCCATGAAGTTGAGACCTTCATAAAAGTACTGGATGAGAAGCTGCTCTGAGATCTGATGGTGAGGGCAGGAAGCACACAACCTCTTGAATCTCTCCCAATAATCATAGAGACTCTCTCCATGTTGTTGCCTGATACCAGAAATTTCCTTTCTGATTGCAGTGGTCCTATTTGCAGGGAAGAATTTTTCCAGAAATGCCCTCTTCAAGTCATCCCAGCTTGTGATGGAACCAGGGGCCAAGTCAGATAACCAATCTTGTGCTAGACCCTCTAAGGAATGTGGAAATGCTCTGAGACAGACATGATCCTCTTGCACATCATGTGGTTTCATTGTGGTGCACACTATATGGAATTTCTTGAGATGCTTATGAGGATCCTCACCTGCAAGACCATGAAACTTGGGCAACAAATGGATTAGTCCTGTTCTAAGCTCAAAAGGAACATCCTCATCAGGATACCGGATACACGAGTCTTCAATAGTGAAGTCAGGTGCAGCCAGCTCCCTAAGTGTCCTTTCCCTTGGTGGAGGTTGAGCCATGTTATCACAATGTATAGAATCAGATTGAATGAAAGTAGAAGGAATAGAAGAAATAGAAACAGAATCAGAATTAGATGGACTATAAGATGACTCTGACTCAGACTCACTACCTAATGACTGATTCCTATTTTGTCTAACTAATCTGTGATAAGTTCTATCAATTTCAGGGTTGTAAGGATGCAAATAACTTGGGTTGCCCCTAGTCATGTACTGAACAGAACAGCATCAACCATAGCATACTGTAACAGATATGCATGACCAAAATCGGCAACAAAATTTTTTTATTTTTTTAAAATTTTTATTTTATTTTTTTCAGCACCCTAAAATCATGAAAACATATCACAGAAAGTTTGAGGACAAAATTCAAAAGGGAACCAAGTCAAAGAATTAAAACAGTGACCAAAAACTAAGAAAATAGAACTTGTAAAATAAAAAAGAAATAGTAAACAGGCTTTTTCAGGATCCAAACGAAGGGGTTTTTCAGGACCCTTCGATTTGATATAAAATTCGTCAAATTCCGAGTTACTGATCAAAAGTTATGCCTATTTATAGTAAGTGCTGCTGAAACTTGGAAAATTTTTCTGGAACACACAACCAGTGCCTATCTGAGTGTCTGTGATGCATCAACACACTAATATATGATGAAACAAGTGTGGATACCAATTTTCGTGCAAAAATTCCACCCACAGCTATGTTGAATGGCACTCACAGAATCACTAGAATAGCATCAGTTGTGCAGAACAGCAAATCAGCAAACAGGGCAACTTTCAATCAGTTATCAGAATGCTTATTCACACACTAACTACACTAACTACACTAACTAATCTAACTAACTACTGTATGATCTTTGGCAAGAACCGATAGTCCCCGGCAACGGCGCCAAATTTTGATCGAGGCCGTACCCGATCAAAATAAAAGGTGTTTATTCTGTAGTACTAGGAAGGTGATCCTAGGTCGTTTCCCAGCGAATATCGGTCTAGGCAAAGTATCAAACACGTAGTGTGCAGTAAAATGGGGGGGTTTTTGTGTGTGACAAATGTGAAGAACAAAACATAAACAGAATATAAAAACTAAGAAAATCAGAAACAAAAGCGGGCAAACCCCTTTGGCTACGTACACTACTCAATCCTAGCTCACTAAAGATCGATTCCTCTCCTCTCCTCTGTCCAACTCGTGATAACTAAATACTAAGCGAAAATTCAGTTATCACTCCAAACCCTAACTTCTAATTAAGCATCAGAAACCAGAATTGGAGTTTTTACGAGTTAATACAAATTAAGCATTTAGATTCATGTATTATCTCTACGAAATGGAATTAAGCAAACCACTACACATCGATAAACATGAAAACAGAGAAGAGAAAATGAAATTGCATTAATAACAAGAGCTCAAGAGTAGATAATACAATACCAAAGGGATTAACCCTTGAAGTCTAGCCTTCCATGGCCATAAAATGAAGAAAAACGAGTAGAAATGGGGAAGAACAAAACCCTAGCAGCCACCACCACTTGGGAGAGCCAAGAGAGAAGTTCTAACCTAGAGAGAGAGTGAGAAATCTGAAATGGGAGTGTGTCTTGGGGGTTACACGAATTTCCCCTCTTTAGTCATGAAAATGGGCCTAAAACATGGGCCCAAGTCCTAAGAAACACTATTCTAAAAATTACAATTAAAAAGGGACCTAAATGCAAATTACAATCTTCAATTCAATGCTTCAATCTTCATTTCTAAACATCCCAAAGTGTCCTTGTGCCAAATATTACCTGAAAATAGAAATAGAATTAATTAGGCTAAATAATCCCAAATTAAACAATATTCGGAATATTAGTCCAATAAACTCAAAATCACTAAATCAAGCTAATCAATGTCAAATGGGCAACAAGTATCAATAATAGGAGTAAAATAATGCAAGGAATAATGGGAAATAAAATGCTCATCAACGCCTATGCCGGATTGGCCCCCGAGGAAAAGAAGAAAAGATATGAGGCGAACGAGCGGGAAGACTACTTGGAAATTCAAGTTCAAGGCCTGAATAAAAAGGTTCAAGAACTGGCAGCTGAAAACGAGCGACTTCAAAAGGCTGCCCAAGATTCCGAGGGGGCCAAAGTTCGGGCTGAGAGAACACTTCAGGATGCCGAGGCACAAATAAAGAGGTCGGAAGAAATCCAGAAAAAGGCTGAGGAGGATGCTGCTGCTCTTCAGGTAGCTACAGAAAAAGCTCGTATGGCCGAGCAAGCTACTGCAGTGGCTGAGGAGCGACATGAGTATGCTAAGGACGAGATACTCAGGCTCCGGGCTTCCTTGGAGAAGATGAGTGCGAAAACTCTTAAGCATAAGAAAGCAGCTAAGGAGAATCTGTTCAATTGGGACCATGCAATTGAAGATTCTTTCTACAACACTGCCGAGCAACTCCACGTTCTGAATCCTGGGCTCGTGACCAAGGGTGCTGACCCTAATTTTGCTGTGAGAAAAGGTCGAATTGTCGGCCCGAGTGGGGTTCCCATAGATCTGAACAACGTCGACCTTCCTGACCATTTGGCCGAGGATTCCGAGGGGGAAGGGGCCGAGGATGCTGAAGGTGAAGAAGAAGAAGAGGACACATTCAATGCTGACAGCATTGTATTGTCCGATTTAGAATAGTTTGATTATTCTGCTATCTTTTTTGTAATTGCCCCAGTAGATGGGTTTAAACTTGTATTACTGTTTCATTTGGAATATTTTATAATATCTGTAATCATGTTATGCTTCTTTTTATGCTCTTTGTTAAGAATTCAAGTGTTAAGACCTCGGAACTCCAGCACTTTAGCCGAGGTGGGTTCCTCTATACGCAATATAAAATGATTCGAAAAAATCATGATTTAATCGGGAATCTTATTAAAAGTACTTGACGAGTTATAAGCTCTTGTTAGAGCTGTTTATAATCGTTCGCGTCATAAACGGTGGCTAATAGAGTATGAGGAAAAGTACGTAATACAATGAATTCAATAACAAGTCTTTTTATTAACCAGAAGCAGAAAGTACAATGGGCTCGGAATTCCACCGAGCGTACACCATCATTAAAAAGATAAACAATACAATAAAAACAATTGACACTATAAAATTGAAATGAAAGAAAAATTCTAACTATAGTATGCTCTGAGCTTTGCCGCGTTCCAAGTGTTGATGATGAGGGCTCCCGAGAGAGTTTCGAGCTTGTAGGCTCCTGTTCCAGTCTTAGAGGCTACTCGGTATGGTCCTTCCCAGCTTTGGGCCAGTTTTCCATCCTTTGCATTTTTGAGACCAATATCAGCTCTTCTTAGGACAAGGTCGCCTAGCTCGAACTCTCTGGGCACAACCGTACGATTATATCCTTTCGCTTGCATCATCTTGGCATGCTTCTCTCGTTCGGCGGCTAAATCCCTGACTTCCTCCGACAAAATCAGATCCTCACACAATATAGTGTTGTTGAGGGGATTCGGCTGTTGCATAACTCGGAATGAAGGGATGATTGTTTCAATGGGAATGACTGCGTCAGACCCATAAGTGAGCCGATAAGGTGTTTCTCCTGTTGAGGTTTGTATGGTTGTGCGATACGACCAAAGTACCTCATACAAGTTTTCCAGCCAATTCCCCTTCGCACCTTCGAGTCTTCTTTTGATTCCCTGAATGATGGATCGGTTAACGGATTCTACTTGCCCGTTAGTCTGGGGATGCTCGACTGAGGAAAAATAGTGCTTAATTCTCAGAGCGTTGACCAAATCCTTGAATGCCTTTGCCGCAAATTGGGTTCCATTGTCTGTTACTACCACTTGCGGAACTCCGAATCGAGCTACGACCTGTCTCTCGAAGAACTTCTGAACCTTTGCTGATGAAATGGTAGCAAGCGGCTCAGCTTCAACCCACTTTGTGAAATAATCAATGGCCACTATCACCCACTTGATCTGTCCTGGTGCGGTAGGGAACGGACCGATTAAATCCATTCCCCACTGATAGAAGGGATATGGAGATGAAAGTGAATGGAGTTCCTCGGCGGGTTTCTGATATACATCACTGTGGAACTGACATTTCTCACATCTCTTCACATGGTGGATTGCATCTTGTTGAAGGGTCGGCCAGTAGTATCCTGCCCTTAGGATCTTTTTAGCCAGTGATTTCCCCCCAACATGATGACTTCCAACCCCCCCGTGAACTTCCTCCAGCGTTTGTTTTGCTTCGGCAGGGTCCAAACATCTGAGCATTGGACCGCTAACCCCTCGGCGAAACAGGACTCCACTTACAAGGGCAAACTGCGATGCTTTTCCGACGAGTTTCTTGGCCTCGACTGGATCAGTTGGCACAATCCCTTGTTCCAAGTAACCTACAATTGGAGTGATCCAGCTCGGATCCACTGAAATGGAGAGGACAACGCTAGGTCCATGCACCATTTCTTGAATCAGAGTTTTGTTGTTTTCAGAATTTTTTGTTGATGCGAGTTTGGAAAGAATATCCGCTCGGCTATTACTTTCCCTCGGAATGTGGCAAATTTCGACCTTCATGAATTCGGAGGATAGGAACTTTACCTTTTCCAAGTATTTTTGAAGGATAGGTTCCTTAGCCTGAAACTCGCCCTTGACCTGTGAAACCACCAACTGAGAATCACTAAAAATTTTTACCTCTCGGGCCCCCACCTCTTTTGCCATCCTCAATCCTGCCAAAACGGCTTCATACTCCGCTTGATTGTTCGACGTTGAAAATCCGAACTTCAAAGAGTACTCGAGGGTGACTCCCTCGGAGTTCTCCAAAATTATTCCTGCCCCCGCTCCAAGTTTGTTACTTGATCCATCTACATAAATGTTCCAATCCGAGGTTGAGCTCGTCAATGGCTCAGTAAACTCGGTGAGGAAATCAGCCAAAGCCTGAGACTTCATCGCCTTTCTTGGTTCGAAAGTGATTTCAAACTCGGAAAGCTCAATTGCACAGGAGACCATCCTTCCAGCCAAATCAGGTTTCTGCAATATTTGACGGATCGGCTGGGCCGTTCTGATCGTGATATGGTGGCTTTGGAAATACTGGCGCAATCGTCTAGCAGTAACAATCAAGCAGAAAGCTAATTTCTCCACTTTTTGATATCTCAACTCTGGTCCCTGGAGAGCTCGGCTAACAAAATAGATGGGCAACTCTTTACCAGATTCCTCCCGAACCAAAACCGAACTGATCACCGAGTCTCCCACTGATAAGTATAAGAAAAGAGTTTCACCATTGTTCGGACTAGACAAAATTGGAGGTGATGCCAAATAATGCTTAAGATCAGTAAAGGCCTTTTCGCATGCTTCATCCCATTCAAACGCCTTTTCCTTCTCCTTCCTCAACAGCTTGTACCAGGGAAGGGCATTCCTAGCTGATTGAGATAGAAACCTTGAGAGAGCTGCAACCCGACCCGTCAGTTGCTGTACACCCTTGATATCCGACGGACTCTTCATCTCCAGAATAGTTCGACACTTTTCTGGATTTGCCTCGATTCCGCGCTCAGTAAGCATGAATCCGAGGAAGGACCCTGCCGGAACTCCGAATGTGCATTTTTCCGGGTTCAATCTCATATTAAATTGCCGGATCCTTCCTAAGATTTCCTTCAAATCTTTAGCATGATCTTCCTCCTTTAAGCTTTTTGCAATCATATCGTCTATATAAACCTCCATCCTCGGCCCAATCAGAGGACCAAACACCTTGTTCATCATCCGCTGGTAAGTTGCCCCAGCGTTCTTCAACCCGAACGGCATCACATTGTAACAATATGTGGCGTTTTCTGTGATAAACGAGGTCTTTACCTGATCCGGGGGGTACATTGGGATCTGATTGTACCCAGAGTAAGCATCCATAAAGGATAGCCTTTGATAACCTGCCGAGCTATCCACCAGTTTATCAATGCAAGGAAGTGGGTACTTGTAACATCCCAAATTTTAAACCCAAATGCGAATAAGTAAATATAATAGCTGGAATAAAGGAAATAATGATAATAAACTACAAATAGTTATTTAAAAGAAGTATTTTAACATTAGGAAAGGATAACAATAATAATAAGGTTAGAAAAGAAAGGAACATTAAATTGAAGTTAGGAGCAGGCCAGAAAAATAGATAATTCGGTGTTAAAACATAACGTAGGTTAGAAAATCAAAATAAAAGATTTAGGACTCAAAACAAAATTTCCACCGTTGGATATGAAGATATGATTTTTAGGAAGTTGCTCCTCAAATTTGAGCAAGATCCGACGGTGAACGAAGAAGTTATGGCTATTTGAAGTTGGGGAGAAAATAGCTGAAAAATAGAAAAAATAAATCAGGCATCTGGTAAAAGTATCCGGATACTAGCCAAAGTATCCGGATACTTCGTGCAGAAACAACATAAAACGCGTTGAGTCTTCTTCTCCATTCATTCCCCTTTTGCTTTCTCTCTCTAGGGCTCAAAACCCCATTTCCGCCCCTCCTCTTTCAACTTCGGCGTCCTCCTTACTCCACCACCCAAGGCCGCCCCTCTCCTTGGCCTTCCTCCTCCCCATAGATCTACTTTCTCTTTCTTCCCTCTAGATCTCTTTCTCTCTCTTTCCCTCATCACTTTCTCCTCTCTTCTCCGGCCACCACAAACCACCACCACGGCCAGCCACCACGCCGGCCACCCACTACCCTCACAAACTCCTTTCTCTCTTTTTCTCTCTCCCTTTGGCCCTTTCTCTCTCTTCCCTCTTGGTTCCCTCTCTCCTTCCCCTTTTAGCCGAGCTTTCTCTCTCTCCTCCCGGTGTCGAAGAGCAACACCGTCACCGTGATCGAGATCGATTGTCCCCACCGTGCTTGGAATCGAAGATTGGGGAAACTTAGGATCAAGTTGGAGCCGAGCTAAAGTGTGGGTCGGGGAGTAAAGCGTCAGATTAAGGTTACCCCTCTCACTGTCATCGATTGAGGTAAGGGGTTTCATTACCAGTCCTTAAGGGGTGTATTTCTGGGTAGTTATATCTATCGCTAGGACCGGGGGAAATGTTAATTGCTAACGAACCTTAGGGTAACCCGCTAATAATGAGGAAAGATAGATGAAGTAAATAGGGGAAACCAATAGTGATGAATAAAAAGGTAAGTAACAGAATAATTAATTAATTAGACTGGTAGGGTGTGGCAAAAGAATAGAAATGGTGAATAGGGAAATAAATTTAGAAATGAACAAATGAGGGTAAAGAGAATTAAAGTATAATTGTACATGGTAAAATCAGGTAAAAGTCAAACGGAATTGGTAGACAAAATAATGACAAATAATATGGACAATTAAAATTGGATAAGATAATGGTAATGGAAAAGCGATGTATGTAGGCCTTCGATTTGGTGGAGACATACATCGTGATTGGTGTATGTATGTAGGCCTTCGATTTGGTGGAGACATACATACACCGTAAATAAAAGGGAAAAGAATAAGGAAAAAGGTAAGGGGATATAACGGGATTTATTTGGAAACGGGGAAAATAATTAAAAAGGAAAAATGGAAAAGGAAATGGAAAATGGTAATGAAAAGGAAAAATGGATAATAGAGTGGACATTGAAAAATGAAATAAGAAGGTGAACAATGAAATTGATATAGGAATTAAAGGAAATAAATACGGAGAATAATTATGGAAATGCTAAACATAAACGACTAATGGAAAACGGATAAAGAATGAGAATAAGAAGATGGGATAGGAAGAAGAAGAAATAGGTTAATTGGAAAGAAAGTGAGTAGAGAAATTAGGGTGATTAGGAAAAAGGAATAAAAATGAAAGAGCGAAAGTAATGAGGAATAAGAATAATTAGAGGTTAGGGATTATTTAAAAGAAAACAATTAGATAGAAAAAGGAAATGGGAAACAGTTGGGAAGTAAAGAGGAAAAGAAGAACATGAATTAAGTAGTATAGCATAGGCTTGAATGGTCTTGGTGTGTCGTATATATCTGCTTAGAAATCTCTCTTTTAAGTTCTGTGTGATGCTTCCCCTGTGTGGTTAATATTTTTCAGGTACACAAGTGGAGCATATACCAGTGCTGGCCGAGCAGGATTTTAAGTTCCACTACGTGGAATGTATTTTATATATTTTGAGTGGATAATTACTTTTTGTAAATTATATATGAATTAGTAGTTTGCCCTGAAATTGCATTAATCGGGCGTTAGGATCTGTTACGACTTTTAACTGTTGTTGTTTATGTTTTTAAAACAATTCTGGACTGACAGGTTTTTAGAAGAAAATTTTTGGGAAGTCCGGAAAACAGAGGAAACTCTGCCGGATTTTCGTAAAACCTTAAAAAGGAATTTAGGTGTTAAAAAGAAATTTTCAAACTCCGATTTTAATAAAACCTAAAATTATCCAATAAATGTGAGAGTGTTACATTTTGGTATCAGAGCAGTTTTTCCTCGGCCTTTGGAGTGTGGACTCACATCTCCAATGGTTACTCACCAAGAGAGTAACCAGGAAATAGTGTCAAGTTCTATAGTAGTTACTTAGGATTATAGTTATAAAACCCTATGTAGTTATGTACTAAATTATATGCATGTCTGCATCAACAAAATCCCTTGTTGCCACACAGTAGCAACATGAAGAATCAGCTTTCCCATTCTCCTGCTGGCAGTTCGGCTACGGATCATAAGATCAATTCCCCTGCTGATTCTTTGGAATCCAAGCCTTATGACATCTGTTTTCAAGAAGGGCAAACTTCTGCAATGGGTAAGCTTAGATCGACTATGGGAGACCAGGAGCAACACATGGGGGTACAAGTTAGTGAGAAGAAGAGTATGATTTTGAGACCGGAAATGGTTCTCCTGAAGCAACACTTGACTCATGAAGAACAGGTGGGCGTAGTAAAGAACTGTCGTGAGATGGGCTTAGGTCCTGGAGGTTTTTATCAACCAGGCTTTGCAAGTGGAGCCAGACTCCGACTGAAAATGATGTGCCTCGGCTTAGATTGGAATCCTCAAACCCGAGTATATGGACACAAAAGGGTAATTGATGGAAGTGAACCTCCCAATATCCCTGATCATTTCACTCAGCTGGTCATGGGAGCGATGCAAGAAGCACAATCTTTGATTGAGAAGGAAGGCGGTGTAAGTGAAGTGGAGGACATCCTCCCTTCCATGTCCCCTGATGTCTGCATTGTCAATTTCTATGAAGAAAATGGGAAGCTTGGCCTTCATCAGGATCGTGACGAAAGTGTTGAAAGCCTGCAAAGGGGGATACCAGTGGTATCATTCTGCATTGGTGACTCGGCTGAGTTTCTCTATGGAGATCAGAGAGACCCAGGGAGAGCAGAAGAATTATCTTGAGATTGGGTGATGTATTAATATTCGGTGGCGAGTCTCGTCACATTTTTCATGGAGTGTCGGCGATCATACCAAACACAGCTCCAGAGGGATTACTCAATGATACAGGACTTCGTCCTGGACGTCTCAACCTTACCTTCCGAAAATATCAGTTTCCTGGTCCACACCCTTGAAGTCTGTGGTCCAGCTACTTAAGGAGATCAGGGCCAAACTAACAAAAGGTACGAGACGATTCAAAACTTGGATAAACCTTTTAGGTACTTTCAATCTGCATCTCTATAAGTTTTAGTGTAGAACATTCTAAATCAATTTTATTGGAATTTTAAATTCCTGATCCTGTATTCCTAGAAGTTGGGAAATTTAAGAAAGACTCATCTTCAATCCAATCTTGAGTACCATCTAAAGGAACACATAGGAAAAACATTACTTAGTTGTAAGACCGTAACAAGAGACCTAACCGAAAACCTTGTGATAGTATCATCCTCTAATAGAGTGTAAGGTGAGGATTGGTCATCCTTTCTCTTGCATCTGTTAAAAGATAATGCTATCATTCAATAACGCAGTGATGTACAGTTGATAAATGTGAGATTGGGACTGACCACCTCGGTCTTCGCGTTTATTGACATGTTATATTATTGCAATCATCTAGTTGAGATCCGAACAAACCCTTTAGGAATTCTATCTTTGTCGAAAGCCCGATTGAACTTTAATCCTATAGGATCTTTGCTAAGACTCATGAACAGTGATTCACAAACCAACACCATTCAAGACACTCTTATTCTATATCTCTACCGAGAACATCCAACTAAATGATCGAACCACCCTTCTAACTCATATGAGAGCTTAGCCGTATGCGTAGGTATGAAGAGCCTAGCTAATCAATGCTTGGAATCAACTCAGTTTCCTCCCTGCCTTCGACTTACTCAGGTATGTTGATAATATGTGGGAGAGACTTGACGACTCAATTCGGATCCTCTCCGAGCGACAATAACTAGTAACCATACCATAAGCTTTAGGACTACCAAACCAATAGTTCCAAAAGCACTGCGAAGGATCGAACGAGAGTTAAACTTGAGGTAGAACGAGACCCCCCCCCCCCCAAAATAACACCGAATTGAGAAATAACGACTAGACCTTGACCTTGACCCTCAAGTGTAACCAATCTTTAGAAATTCCTACATCGAATTGAAATTACTAAATGAACGGGAAGGAAGTAGCATCGAAGTAGAATGCAAACGCGGTGAAGAGTGATTTTAAAAGTGACCTTGCTAGACTCACTTGAAGGAGTAAAAGGTGAACGGGATAAAAGTGAAGTCGTGAAGTGGAATCTCAATCAAGACGTTAGGTCGGAACACCGCAAGTGATAATCTAAGTATTTTGGGACTCTGTGCATTTGATAGGACCCCGGTTGACCGAGACCAATTAATTAGCAGCAAATCCATAGAAAACGCATCCTTCGACGACTCTCTGCTGAAAATGCACACCTTGGGGATAATCTCCATTGTCTTCTTGCTTGACATGTATCCAGTCCATCCCGGGTCATCTTTCAAAGACCATGAGACTCATTCATGAGTGCTTCATGTTTCTTCTTTTCATCTTCACCCTCTTCAAGTTTCAAGCATCTCAGACGTATGTGCGAGAAATTCGCCAAGTCATAGAAACCCGACATAGTTCTATGCCTACCGATAGATAACCACCTACGTGTCCTCTTTTCAGCCTTAGATATCGGTCGGGAACCTGTGTACTCTATTCTGAGCAACGAATGAGCATACCCCCTAGCATGGATGTAATCAAGTATCCCAATGCTAAGTGGGGAAGGATTTCAATCCAAGGAATGAGAGATGGAACTTTAATAATAAGAAGACGACGATACTATGCAGATAGAGATAGTACGTAGTGCTAGAAGACAGACGTCGAAATGGGCATGACCCTAACCATATATGGAGCGGAAAGTAAAAACCGAAGGAAAGTGAAAACCCTGGTCAGAAGCTTATTAATGGGATGGTTCTCCATTTGAAGGAATTGAACGGAATTTCGGGGACGAAATTCTAATAAGTGGGGGAGAAATGTAACATCCCAAATTTTAAACCCAAATGCGAATAAGTAAATATAATAGTTGGAATAAAGGAAATAACGATAATAAACTACAAATAGTTATTTAAAAGAAGTATTTTAACATTAGGAAAGGATAACAATAATAATAATAAGGTTAGAAAAGAAAGGAACATTAAATTGAAGTTAGGAGCAGGCCAGAAAAATAGATAATTCGGTGTTAAAACATAACGTAGGTTAGAAAATCAAAATAAAAGATTTAGGATTCAAAACAAAATTTCCACCGTTGGATATGAAGATATGATTTTTAGGAAGTTGCTCCTCAAATTTGAGCAAGATCCGACGGTGAACGAAGAAGTTATGGCTATTTGAAGTTGGGGAGAAAATAGCTGAAAAATAGAGAAAATAAATCAGGCATCTGGTAAAAGTATCCGGATACCAGCCAAAGTATCCGGATACTTCGTGCAGAAACAGCATAAAACGCGTTGAGTCTTCTTCTCCATTCATTCCCCTTTTGCTTTCTCTCTCTAGGGCTCAAAACCCCATTTCCGCCCCACCTCTTTCAACTCCGGCGTCCTCCTTACTCCACCACCCAAGGCCGCCCCTCTCCTTGGCCTTCCTCCTCCCCATAGATCTACTTTCTCTTTCTTCCCTCTAGATCTCTTTCTCTCTCTTTCCCTCATCACTTTCTCCTCTCTTCTCCGGCCACCACAAACCACCACCACGGCCAGCCACCACGCCGGCCACCCACCCACTACCCTCACAAACTCCTTTCTCTCTTTTTCTCTCTCCCTTTGGCCCTTTCTCTCTCTTCCCTCTTGGTTCCCTCTCCCCTTCCCCTTTTAGCCGAGCTTTCTCTCTCTCCTCCCGGTGTCGAAGAGCAACACCGTCACCGTGATCGAGATCGATTGTCCCCACCGTGCTTGGAATCGAAGATTGGGAAACTTAGGATCAAGTTGGAGCCGAGCTAAAGTGTGGGTCGGGGAGTAAAGCGTCAGATTAAGGTTACCCCTCTCACTGTCATCGATTGAGGTAAGGGGTTTCATTACCAGTCCTTAAGGGGTGTATTTCTGGGTAGTTATATCTATCGCTAGGACCGGGGGAAATGTTAATTGCTAACGAACCTTAGGGTAACCCGCTAATAATGAGGAAAGATAGATGGAGTAAATAGGGGAAACCAATAGTGATGAATAAAAAGGTAAGTAACAGAATAATTAATTAATTAGACTGGTAGGGTGTGGCAAAAGAATAGAAATGGTGAATAGGGAAATAAATTTAGAAATGAACAAATGAGGGTAAAGAGAATTAAAGTATAATTGTACATGGTAAAATCAGGTAAAAGTCAAACGGAATTGGTAGACAAAATAATGACAAATAATATGGACAATTAATATTGGATAAATATGGTGATGTATCGTAGGCCTTCGATTTGGGGGAGACGATACATCGTAAAATTGGGGTTGTATTGACCCTGTGTCACAGGTGGTTGTATTGACCCTGTGGCGCGGCGCAGGTGGTTGTATTGACCCTGTGGCCTAAATAAAATGGTACACGTCACAGGTGGTTGTGTTGACCCTGTGGCACGGCGCAGGTGGTTGTATTGACCCTGTGGCCAAATAATAAAGAGGTAAAACTGTAATGGAAAAGCGATGTATGTAGGCCTTCGATTTGGTGGAGACATACATCGTGATTGGTGTATGTATGTAGGCCTTCGATTTGGTGGAGACATACATACACCGTAAATAAAAGGTAATGAATAAGGGAAACAGGGAATAAAATTGGATAAGATAATGGTAATGGAAAAGCGATGTATGTAGGCCTTCGATTTGGTGGAGACATACATCGTGATTGGTGTATGTATGTAGGCCTTCGATTTGGTGGAGACATACATACACCGTAAATAAAAGGGAAAAGAATAAGGAAAAAGGTAAGGGGATATAACGGGATTTATTTGGAAACGGGGAAAATAATTAAAAAGGAAAAATGGAAAAGGAAATGGAAAATGGTAATGAAAAGGAAAAATGGATAATAGAGTGGACATTGAAAAATGAAATAAGAAGGTGAACAATGAAATTGATATAGGAATTAAAGGAAATAAATACGGAGAATAATTTTGGAAATGCTAAACATAAACGACTAATGGAAAACGGATAAAGAATGAGAATAAGAAGATGGGATAGGAAGAAGAAGAAATAGGTTAATTGGAAAGAGAGTGAGTAGAGAAATTAGGGTGATTAGGAAAAAGGAATAAAAATGAAAGAGCGAAAGTAATGAGGAATAAGAATAATTAGAGGTTAGGGATTATTTAAAAGAAAACAATTAGATAGAAAAAGGAATTGGGAAACAGTTAGGAAGTAAAGAGGAAAAGAAGAACATGAATTAAGTAGTATAGCATAGGCTTGAATGGTCTTGGTGTGTCGTATATATCTGCTTAGAAATCTCTCTTTTAAGTTCTGTGTGATGCTTCCCCTGTGTGGTTAATATTTTTCAGGTACACAAGTGGAGCATACACCAGTGCTGGCCGAGCAGGATTTTAAGTTCCACTACGTGGAATGTATTTTACATATTTTGAGTGGATAATTACTTTTTGTAAATTATATATGAATTAGTAGTTTGCCCTGAAATTGCATTAATCGGGCGTTAGGATCTGTTACGACTTTTAACTGTTGTTGTTTATGTTTTTAAAACAATTCTGGACTGACAGGTTTTTAGAAGAAAATTTTTGGGAAGTCCGGAAAACAGAGGAAACTCTGCCGGATTTTCGTAAAACCTTAAAAAGGAATTTAGGTGTTAAAAAGAAATTTTCAAACTCCGATTTTAATAAAACCTAAAATTATCCAATAAATGTGAGAGTGTTACAGTACTGGTCCTTGGGGCAAACCTTGTTCAAATATGTGTAGTCCACGCACATCCTCCATTTCCCATTGGATTTCTTGACTAACACGGGATTGGCCAACCAATCAGTGTACACTACCTCTCTGATAAATCCTGCTTCCAATAGCTCGGCTACTTTCTCATCCGTCGCCCGTGCCTTCTCGATTCCGACCCTTCTCTTTTTTTGACACACTGGCTTAGCGCCAGGATACACACTTAACTTGTGGCAGATGAAGTTAGGATCGATTCCCGGCATGTCTGCCGAAGTCCAGGCAAACAAGTCCTTATTTTCCATTAGTAATTCAGCAAGCTCCTTTTCTAGTTCCTCAGATAGGCCAACTCCGATCTTGACGCAACGAGATGGCTCGGGGCCTAGGATTACCTTTTTGAAGTCCCCCTGAGGGGTCGGTCTAGTTTCATCCTCCTCTCTTACGTCGAGAGCAGCCAAGTTGACACTTCCTTTGTTCAACGGTTCCTGCATAATTTTCTCATCATCCAGCTTTAGCTTCCCCAAACTGATGTTATAGCACTTCCGTGCCAACTCCTGTTCGGACCGTACTGTTACTACCTTGTCATCCGACCCCGGGAATTTCATGGCCAAGTGTACCGTCGAAACAACGGCGCCGAAGGACTGGAGTGCCGTTCGGCCAAAGATAGCATTGTACGCCGAGGGAGCCTGGACAACTAACCACTTCACCATTTCAGTCCGAGCAGAAGGTGGTTCCCCCATGGTCACTGGGAGGTGGATATGGCCTAAAGGAACAATTGAATGTCCCGTGAAGCTGATCAAGCTTCCCTCGAACGGGGTGAGATCGGACCTTTTCAACTTCAATTTTTCGAACAAATCCAAAAACATGATGTCCGCCGAACTCCCTTGATCGACGAGAATCCTTCTTACTTCGTAGTTGCCAATCCTTGCCGTGATGACCATTGGGTCGTTGTGGTCCTGTAGGATGTCTTCAAAATCCTCATCGCTAAAACTGATGACCACACTTTTCTTTCTGGGTTTTTGTATCGGTCGGCTTGCCACCGAGAGAACTTGTCCCACATACTTCTTGCGATCGCACTTCTTTTCCCCACCACCAACAAATCCTCCAGCAATGGTGCCAATGAGGAAATCGTTGCCTTTCTCGGATTGCTGGATAGGGGCTCCGCCCGCTGGTGGTGAAGGGCTTTTATTCCTCTTCTGTTCAGTTTTGGGAGGCGAGGGGCTTTTCCTTCTGGAACGCTTGAGCAACGCTTCTCCAATATAGTGTTGAAGCTTACCATCCCTTACCATCTCTTCGATCAAATCCTTCAGTTGGATACATTGGTCGGTGGTATGCCCCCATCCGCCATGATGATCGCAATACTTCGTCCTATCCTTTTGGGCCGCCTTTCTCAAGGCTGGTGGCCGAGTGGTGTTACGCATCTCTGTATGCATAGTCTCACGAAGGATTTGACTCCTCGGGACTGTTAACTGGGTATATTCATCATACTTGCCTTTGGGAGGCAGTTATTCTCCTCTCTCTTGTTCTCTCTTATCTTTCCCTCCCTTATCTCGGAAACGATCATTCTGACGAGCCTTGTTTTGGCGAGGACGTTGCTCATGTCGTCCTTCGGCACTCCTTGTTGCAGTGCTAATCCTTCAGAACTCCTCTAGATTAACATATTTCCTGGACCTTTCTCTCAGTTTCGCCATGTTACTAGGTGGTTCCCCGATCAGACAATCCTTGAAATCTCCATCTTGCAGTCCTTGGGTAAGCAGAAGAACGGATACCCCCGACTGCAAACCAGATATGCCACTGGCCTCTTGCTGATACCGAGCCAGATAGTCGCGTAAAGACTCGCCAGGTCTTTGTGCAACTCCAGCTAATGAATGGTCTGATTTGGGTTGTGACATGCTGGCTGTATATCGATTCAGGAAAACTCTTCTAAGCTCGGCCCAAGAACTAATGGAGTTAGCTGGTAGGGAGTTGAACCATCTCAACGGCGCCGGGCCTAACGTCATTGAGAAAGCTCGGCATTTCATTTCATCCTCTCCTCCATAAAACATCATGGAAGACTCGTAAGATGCAATGTGATCCATCGGATCGGTCGTCCCATTGTACCGGGAGACATTCTGATGGCCCATATAAGTTTGTGGCGTCCGAAATGCCATAATTGCTGCTGTAAAGGGGTGTCCGGGATGGGGTTCTGTAACTGCCGGTTCGGGAGTCACATTCAAATTGAGGGGTGGCGGTGGGGGAAGGTTAATTGGGTTGCCGAGAGCCGCGCGAGGGCCTTGCTCGGCAAGTCTAGCCATGCTTTGCTGCTGTAGAGTAGCAATAGCCTGGTTTTGCTTTTCAATCAATGAAGTTTGGGTTCTCAGTATTTCCATAATTGACTCCTCTCTCCTCCTGGCCGAAGAGGTTGTCATGCAGGATCTTCCTTGAGATTCGGAACGTTCGCCACCCTGAAGCGTTCCAAAGCGGCCTCTAGTAAAGTGTGGTACTCTCCTATCAGATCGATCGGCTCGGGAGTTATCGCGAGCATGACGTTCGACTCGTCGCTCCTCCCCAGTTCGCGATCCGGCAGGGGCCCTCCTAGATTGATGTGGCCCAGAATCCGATGTATCACGCCATTCCGACACATGGCCATCAGACACGCGACGCGGCTGAGATCGTCGCTCGTGGCCTTCAACAACCGGAGGGACGGTGGCTGGCGCTTGGACCTCCGGAACAACTGGATCAGCAGGCTAGACAACTGGAGGATCCTGGGGATTTTCAACCTGGTTGCCCTCAGGGGGTCCTCTAGGGGCAAGTCTGTCCCTTACATTCCTTCCACCAACATTCCTTGGTCCAGCGTTCTTAGGTGGCCTTCCCCTAAGGCGACGGCGGAGGTCTCCTTGGTTGTTGTCATTATCATTCGCCATTAGTGCGGTGAGTGGTGGGGATACTGATTATTCGTTCCCCACAGACGGCGCCAATGTAGTGTCCTGGAACACTATGTTCTTAACCCTCTAAGTGCTCAAGATTATGGAACCAGGAGCCCAAGAGAGGATTAAGTGTTAATATGTGACTTTATGGTGTTTCTGCAGTTCCAGTTGGGAAAAGCAGGGTTTCCCCAGTCAACAGGTGTGTGCAGAGTGTCAACTTAGGGATGAGAGTACGTACCTGAAACCCTAGCTGTTATGAGCTATTTATAGGGTTTGGAGGAGGCTGATATGGGCCGTATGGGCCCTGTATCAGGGTAGAGCTGAACCAGGATTCTGTGAGATAATACCGGAGGTTTAAACTCTTAGAATCTAGATAGGATCAGCTCAAGATCTCATGTCTAGGCTGTTAGCGAGAATCTAGGAGAGATTTGCGGAGGGGATAAGAAACCTGAATGGGTCTGAATCTATCCTCAAGCCGACGGTATGTCTCGGCCCTAGAGTCCCGAGCCTGATGAGTGGAAAACCGTTTGTAAGGCTCGGCCCCATCAAGTCCGATCCTGGTCCTTTTGTATGCTCAGAGCCAACGAGTCCGAGCGGGGGACGTTTGTGCTGAGCAACCAGAGCAGAGGGCCCTTGTAGGGTCGGCAGACCCTACAAGCCCTTATACGGTCGGCAGACCCTACAAGCCCCCCAGCTCATTCAATTATTTCAAGACATCATAATTATCATGCAAATTAACCAAGTCATAGCATCATGCATAAAAGTTCACACTCATCAAAAACATTCAAATAAAACTTAGTGTGACTAAAGGTGAAACACAAAAGATAAAATCCAAAACTATATCAAATTAATTCATTAAATCCTAAAAATTTCCAGAACATACACATATATGATAAAGTTCATCATATAAAATTTTAAAGTCATTTGAACAATCTTAAGCTAGGTTTCAAATCATATTTTTCATGAAAAACTAAACTGTATTGTTGCTGGACTGAGACAAAAACGTTATTATTAAAAATAGTTATTCAATTCCAAATTGTACAAAAATTGGTATATCTCTTCCTTATACAGTCAAGACTATCTCATAAAATTTTCAGATTAGTTGGAGCTGTGCAAGTCATACTTTTCCAATTAAATTTGTCACTAAGTCCAAAAAATCTGAACCAAGTGGTTCACTGTTTTGCCTTTTGAAAAATTATCAAATCAACTCCAAATCTCTTAAAATTTTACAGAGAACATCTAGAGATGTCCAGGAAGATACCATAAAAATTCCAAGCAATTTCAAGCAGCACAAGTTCGAAAATTACTTTTATCTTTAAACTGAAAAACTGATTTCTCAAAATGGTTTTCATAAAGTTTGCTCTTATAAAAATAGAAAATCAATTCCAAAAATCATTTAAAAATTCAGAGAAGCTCATCTTAATATACTTAGGTCATTGACAAAATTTCAGAATCATTGAATATACAAAAACATTATTTACCAAAGTTAGAAATACACAAATCACAACTTCAGCATAACATTCCTTCAACAAATTTGTTTTATCCATTAATTTTCATGAAAATTAAAAATACACCCTGTAGTGTCCTAGAACACTATGTTCTTAACCCTCTAAGTGCTCAAGATTATGGAACCAGGAGCCCAAGAGAGGATTAAGTGTTAATATGTGACTTTATGGTGTTTCTGTAGTTCCAGTTGGGAAAAGCAGGGTTTCCCCAGTCAACAGGTGTGTGCAGAGTGTCAACTTAGGGATGAGAGTACGTACCTGAAACCCTAGCTGTTATGAGCTTTTATAGGGTTTGGAGGAGGCTGATATGGGCCGTATGGGCCCTGTATCAGGGTAGAGCTGAACCAGGATTCTGTGAGATAATACCGAAGGTTTAAACTCTTAGAATCTAGATAGGATCAGCTCAAGATCTCATGTCTACGCTGTTAGCGAGAATCTAGGAGAGATTTGCGGAGGGGATAAGAAACCTGAATGGGTCTGAATCTATCCACAAGCCGACGGTATGTCTCGGCCCTAGAGTCCCGAGCCTGATGAGTGGAAAACCGTTTGTAAGGCTCGGCCCCATCAAGTCCGAGCCTGGTCCTTTTGTATGCTCAGAGCCAACGAGTCCGAGCGGGGGACGTTTGTGCTGAGCAACCCGAGGAGAGGGCCCTTGTAGGGTCGGCAGACCCTACAAGCCCTTATACGGTCGGCAGACCCTACACACCCATTCATACAAATCAATTACAAAATCAATTCATCAATTATTATTTCCTTTGAAAACCAAATTAATTTTAAATTTTTTTTTTTAAATTAATTCTCTTTCATACAAACACAACATGCAACACATCATTAAAACAAATTCTCTTCTAAATATTTTTTAACATGCATAACACAAACTCAAGATCATTACTTTTCTTAAATCAAAAATAAAGATTTAATCTTAACTTCATGAAGACAGCATGCATGAACATAAAATCACTAGATCTAACTTTAACATACACATGCATGAACTTGAAAAATCATTTTTAAAGCTTGTTTCTTTAAATTTCCATCTAAAACCATGGCACACATAAAAGAAAAACATGATCTTTCTTTGGAACTTAACATGCAAACCAAAAATTTACAAATCAAGTTTAGACCATGCATTTTTGTCAAATAATTAGATACACACACAAATCACGGTTTAGAGAAAGGAAAGTAGACATGCAAGACTAGAAACTTGAACTTTTTCACAAAACAAATTTAGATCACACATTTATTCAACAATCATCACATAAACATTCATAATCCACGGTTTAAGAAAAGGAAAATAGTCATGCAAAGATATCTATTTTAGTTCTTACAAAAATCTTAGTTTTTATTTAGTTCTTTAAGATTTAATTAGAAAAACATTTAGATCCATCAAAGATAAATCCTAACCGAAACATCAAGCATGAGTTTAACATATTACAAATTATTCTTAAGTCCATAGAGTCCAAGATCAAAGATGAAAAACACATAAAATCATCTTTAAACTCATAGAAATGAACATGCAAAGAAGAAAATAAAATATATCTTCAAACAAAAGAGAAAACTATATTATTACAAATCTTTATCTTAATCTTCAAGTCCTACCATGAAGAAGGTTGGTCTTCTAATTTTCCTAGCACTTAGATCTTCAAGGGAGCTCCTAGGTTTGGGTTGATCTTCTCCTCTTCTTCCTCACGGTTCTCTCTCTCTTTCTCTCCATGGTTTCTTTTTTTTTTTTACATGTCTCAAGAGCTAATGTTGCTCTTGGGACTAAGTGTTTGTGTTGGTGTAAAAGGAAGGGAAATGAAAGAATGGAATGAAGAGTGAAGGAAAAAATGCTACGAAGGAAGGAAGAAAATAGAAGAGTGAATGGAAGAGTGGGTGAAACTAATAGGAAATGGACTAAGGGTGGACTTTATATTTCTTCCTTGATCTTGGTTTGGTCGATCAACACACATCTAGGGGGTAGTCTTTGGCAATCCTAGGCTTCTACTTGGTCTCCAAGTTTCTCTTTTCTTTTCTTTTTATTTTCTTTTCTCTTCCTAGCTTAGTCACACACACACAAGTGTCACACATACACACACACACACCTATCATGCATACACTTGTCACTCACACACATAACACACATATATCTTCTTCATGCACACACACATGCCTTACTTTATTTCTTAATTAAATTTATTTATAATTATTAATTTACATAATCAAGCAATTAACACAATCATACACACATATAAGAATACTTTCATATTTCATCAATTTATCACACATACACATATTGGCACCCATTCATAAATCAAACACACATTCAAATTCAAGCACACCCACCAATTAACTTAATTATCATGCATATTAACACTTTTCCTTTAAATAAAAACTGTACTTATTGGTTGCAATTATGGCCCTTATTTCATTTTCAAGAATCATAATTTAATATATTAAAGCTAATCCCAAAAGGAAAAATTTATTAAAAATTAAAAACTATTTTTCATGGTTAATTCCCTTAAAATTCGTCCTTTACAGCTCTGAAAAAGAATTTTCGCAAACCAACCCAGAAAATTATGAAAGATATATTTTTGAAAACTACATTTCGATACGATCGTTTTGATATAAAGATCATAAAAATCGGAGTTACGGTTAAAAAGTTATGAATTTTTGAAGTTAATAAATCTTTCAAAGTTCATAAAAATTCATTTTTTAAAATAAATCACCAAAAATAGAAATCATTTTTCATTTCTTTTTAATCAAATCAACCCACATTCCATAAAAAACCATTTTTACTAACTTCATAAAAATATTTATTCATTAAAACTTTGTAAAATCAACACTTTTATTTCGAAATCGAATAAAACATTCAATGAAAACCTTTTGTAAAACAGTTTCTCAAAACTCTTCTTTAATGAAATTTTATTCGTCCTAGTCGGAAAAACGTGGGATGTTACAACATGGTTTTCAAATGTATTTAAGAATTTCTATTTTTGAAGGAATAATCGATTACCTTCAGAAAGTAATCGATTACTTCATGTTTTATTGAAAAACGTGTCAGAATCATTTTGATTATTTTCTGATTTGTTTTTATATAAAAGATTCTGATTTATTTTATAAAATTCGAAAATGATTTTAAATTTGAATTATTTCCTTTTTGGTTTTAAGAATCAAATCTTTATTTTATTTCGTCAATCATTTTGATTTAGTTTTGATTTTAAAACTTATTTCAGTTCTTATTTTATTTTATTTTGATTTTGTTTTACTTATTCAAAATCCTTTTTGATTCTAAAAGGTTTTCTATTTTAAAATAAAAATCACTCCAACATTTAGAGTTGATCAGATCATTCATTCATTCATCTTTTTCTAAGCTTCACGTTTCTCTCTTCTTCTTCTTCACAAGTCTTCTGCTTTTCACGTTCATATTTTTGGAAGAACAAAAATCCTTATTGGCTAAGTAACTTCTAGAGAAACAACTACTACATTATCATAGTACTTGATTGTTGTATCTGTGTTGTTGAAGAACACATCAAACTATTGTAATCACTCTCATTGATTTGTTCTAAACCTTAGTGGTTAGGGAGAGAATCCCTTAGTGGACGTTTGATACGTCGTAGGGTGAGGAACCCTTGATTGGAGCCAAAAATATGATGTTTTTGAGTGATAATTTACCCTCTTTCTTAGTGATTTTGGCTTGTTTCTCAAGTAATTGTTAAGAGAAGATTGATTTTATCTACTAATGACGAGGAACGAGATCTTTGTGGATTTTGTGCCTTTTTGGTTCTTAATTTCAGGTTTTGGAGCTTAATTTGTTTAAATTGGAAAAGAAAAAAAGAAGCAAGTAATAAAACCTTGAAGTTGGAACTGAGAAGGCAATTTTGTTGGTTAAGATGCTATGCACGCCCAAGCGTGGGTGCACAAGACCAGGAAATGGGGGCAAAAGAGCAAAAGCAAGGATCTGCTGAAGTTATCGTAGTGCGCCCAGGCGCAGGCCATCACGCCCAGGCTCAGGACATCACGCCCAAGCGCAGGAGCTTCACGCCCGGGCGCGCAAAATGCGAAAATGTGACACTGTTTGCTATTTTGATCATAACTTGAGCTACGCTTATCCAAATGAGGCGATCTAGGTATCATTTTAAAGATAAGGAAAACATCTACAACTTTGCCAGAAATAGCCTTCCTCAAATTCGTCCATATTGGGGGTCAAAACCAGTGACGAAGTTGCTGTCAGACACAAATACGGGATTCTAGAAGGATTTTAATGATAAATTCTATTTGTAGATAAGATTCTTAAAGATTAGTTTATTTTAATAGGATCTTATCATATTATATTCAGATTTAGGATTAGTTTATTTCAAATAAAAATCTTATCACATTTGATTGGAAATTAGGTTAGTCTTTATCTATATAATAAGAGGATTAGGAATTAGGAATTATTCAGAACACTTGGGAGCAGAGTTTTGCATTGATTTTGTGAAGAACGGAGATTAGAGGCAAGGATTAGTGGTAATTATGTCACTCTTTATCACTTTTATTGCTTTTCTTCTTCCCATTATGAACTAAACCCTTCTTTGGGATGTAGGAGTAGATGAACATGGAACCTTGTTAATGTTTATGCAATGAATTGATTTTGCTTTTCCATTATAAATTCTGTGTTTGATTATATTTTTATTGTTGTTCGTGAATGTGCGCAGTTCATGACTTTTGGAAATCCTTTATGAATAGACATATGAATTTAGGATTATGCCCAATGATCAAACAGTTCAATTGCATAGGGATAGACATATTTCTTATGAATTGGATAATTTTTACAAGTTTTGATTAAACTTAATTAAGGGTTAGGGTTTTAAGGCTCTCTTGAGACATCATTGGGAGATTAATATCTAAAATACGGAAACGTTCTAAGACATTAGGCGTTTTCTACCTTTGCAAAACAAATTCAGAATTTAGGAAAACAAATCAAGTCATTGTTAAACGTTTTAGGAACCTTCATCGAAACTACATCCCGCTTTTTCCCATTGTTCAAGAATCGTTTTATTTATTTATTTTAATTTATTTAAATCAACAACCACTCAAACAATTGAATTTTAATTTAATTTTCATTTAGTAACTACGAATAGGTGAGAATTATTAGAATCAATTTCAGTCCTCGTTGGGAACGATACTCTATTTATCACTTTATTACTTGTACGATCTGGTGCACTTGCCAGAATTCCAACAAGTTTTTGACCCTGCTGTGTGATTGAGGCCCCTAGCGAACAGAGGTTCCTAGTAGTGTGCGGGGTGCTCTTGGTTGTAATAGGGTGCGGCTCTATTGCTTGGTTATAAGAACTCTCAGGCGGGTCGCTTGGGGACTGGACTAGGCCTTTCGACGGGAAGGGTGAACCAGTATAAAATTCACCGGTGCAAGCTTTTCTATCCCTATCTCTTTTAATTTCCGCATACTTCATTTTTTTACGTTTCCGCGCTACTCGTTTATTATTATCTATCGTTTTCGCGATCCGTTTCAAACGCTTAATCTCTCCATCTCAAATCAATTTTTTTAATTTGTAACGGTTTTTACAATACATTAATAAAACTCAATTCACCCCCCCCTCTCGAGATTTTGAGGCCAAAACCAACACAAACACCACTGCTGCTAGTTCTAGGTCGTGAGTAGGATAATTCTGTTCATGGATCTTCAACTGTCTTGAAGCGTACGCCACCACTTGGCCATCTTGCATTAGTACACATCCTAACCCTTGCTTCGACGCATCGCAGTACACGCAGAAAGTCTTTGTCGGATCGGGTAAGACTAACACCGGGGCAGATGTCAATCTCCTTTTCAGTTCTTGAAAGCACTCCTCACACTTCTCCGTCCAAACAAACGTTTGTCCTTTTCTTGTCAACTTAGTCAATGGCAATGACAATCGAGAAAATCCTTCTATGAACCTTCGGTAATAACCAGCAAGTCCAAGAAAGCTTCGAATTTCCGTCACTGTCGTTGGTGCTTTCCACTCCAACACTGCTTCCACCTTTGCAGGGTCTACTGCAATTCCATTTCTGGTTATCACATGTCCTAGAAAGTTTATTGACTCCAGCCAAAAGTCACACTTCGATAACTTTGCGAACAACTCCTTTTCCTTTAACACACCCAATACTTTTGCTAAATGCTCCGCATGCTCCTCCTTATTCCGTGAATAGATTAAAATGTCGTCAATAAACACAACGACAAAATAATCTAAAAACGGGTGAAAGATCCTATTCATATAATCCATGAATATTGCGGGCGCATTAGTCACTCCAAAAGGCATAACTAGATACTCGTAATGCCCATATCTTGTTCTGAAAGCCGTCTTTGGAATGTCTTCTTCCTTCACTCTGATCCGATGGTAACCTGATCTCAAGTCGATCTTTGAAAACACAGTTTCTCCTCTTAGTTGATCCATCAAATCATCAATTCTTGGCAATGGGTATCTATTCTTGATTGTCACTTTGTTCAACTGACGATAGTCGGTGCACAACCTCATACTCCCGTCCTTCTTCTTAAAGAACAAAACAGGTGCTCCCCACGGTGAGACGCTTGGTCTAATGAACTGTTTCTCTAATAACTCTTCCAATTGCTTCTTTAATTCTACCAACTCCATCGGGGCCATACGATAAGGTGCTTTCAAAATCGGTGCCATTCCAGGGATCAAGTCGATTCCGAAATCCACTTCTTTCACAAGAGGCAATCCAGGGATTTCCTCGGGGGAAAACTTCAGGAAAATCCTTGACAACAGGTAGCTCCTCCAGCTTTCTTTCCTCCTTGACATCCAAAGAAGCGAGAAACATGTATATCATGGCTCCATCTTCCCATGAAGCTTGGATTTGATTGGCAGTCACGTGCTCGGGTTCTAAGGTTTGGGGTACACTAGGTCTTAAGTTATTAAAAATAAGAGTCTTTTCGGCACAATTTTAGAGAACATGATTAGCGTTTAACCAATCCATGCCCAAAATTATGTCGAGTTAGGTAAGGGGTAAAACAATTAAGTCTATTAAGTACTCTTTATTTTCTATCCCTACAGGACATTTGGGAACATAGGTCGATACCATGACCGGATCACTGGTAGGGTAGACACAATTAAATCAAAAGGCATAATATTTACTGGCAAAATTAACCTATCAACCATATCACGAGCAATAAACGAATGCGTAGCACCCGAATCATACAACACATTTAAAGGTATCTTACGAATGAAACACCTACCTTGGATCAAATTAGCGTTGTTAGCAGCTTCAGCTCCACTCATTGAGAAAACTCTTCCTTGCCCACGGGGTCTAGCCACATTCACCGCATTGACTTCTCGCTTGGGTTCCGGGCAACTCCTTTCTATGTGTCCTGGCTTGTTGCAATTGAAGCAGTTGGGATTGTTCCAAGGGCAATTTGGTCCAAAATGGTTCTTGTTGCACTTGTTGCAAAGCGGGGGTGCATTCCCTTGTCCTCCACGATTGTTCCTGTTTCCTTCATTGTTATTGTTGTGGTTGTTCTCACGATTCCCACCACGATTGTTGTTCCCTCTAGACTGATTGTTGCGATTGTTGTGAAGATTCCTGTTGTTGCTACGGTTTTGATTGTTGTTCCGAGGATGATTCCTGTTAAAACCACCATGAAACCTTGATGCTCCAGACCTATTGTTTCCCTGTCCATAAGGACCTTGATGCCGATTTCCACTGTGTTGGTTTCCACTTCCCGAAGAGTGTCTTATAGGACCATCACTTGAAGCTTGTGCAGCTGATTTTCCTGCCGAGTTCCTTAACTTCAGACCACTCTCCACGATACTTCCCTTATTCACCAAAGTTGTAAACACATGTATCTCCAAAGGCGCCAAGGCTTGCTTAATCTCCGGCTTCAAACCATCCTAGAACTTCGCACACTTCGACCTCTCATTTCCAACTTCTCCATAGTAGGGCATAAACCTCGCCAAGTTCTCAAATTTGGTAGAATACTCCCCTACACTCATGCTACCTTGTTCCAATCGCAGGAATTCCATTTCCTTGGCTGTCTTCAGATGCTTCGGGAAATACTTCACCAAAAGCCTATCCTTGAATTGATTCCAAGTTATCACCCCAGCTTCTCCAGCTAATGCTTGCCTCTCATTACGCCACCAATTGGCTGCTTCTCCTACCATCATATATCCAGCATAGGCAACCTTCTGTTCATCCGTGCACTGCACCATTCCCCCGAATATCCTTTCCAAACTTGCTATCCAAGCCTCAGCCTCTTCCGATGCATAACCCCCAGCAAACTCTTTCGGATTTCTGCGGCAGAACTCATCAAGACCTCTGATTCCTTGTCCACCAACATTCTCATTCTGATTCTGTTGAAGTTGTTGGTTCATAAGGTTCATGTTATCCCTCACTCCTGCCAAGACCGTGGCTGTTTGAGCCAAAATAGCAGCTTGCTGTTGGGCGTTCATGGGTTCCTCATTTTCTTGTCGGCGTGCCATCTTGTTTCTGTCACATACATAGGATTGAAGTCTTAGCCCAAGCAAAAGGTCATACAAGGTAAGCATATCATGCTATGCTCGAGTCGAAAGGGTAACCATACCATAACTACCACACAGAGTCACACAAAGAGAGCATATAAGGCTATGCTTAAGGCCACTAAGGACAACCATCGCTAGACTACCAAACAGAGTCACACAAGGAAAGCATATAAGGCTATGCTTAAGGCCACGAAGGACAACCATCGCTCTGATACCACTAAATGTAACACCCCAATTTGGAATCCCAATTTTCACTAAAAATTTGCGCCATTTTTTTTTATATAAAAACATTTCTCACATTTTATTTTATTCGAAAAAGGTTTACATATTGTTCTAACACTATCTTAGTTTCCAAAACATTAACTTAGTTTTCAAAACAATTTCCAAAACATTTCTTTCTTAACTTGATTGTATCAAAAAAAATTCCTCTTGACTTAATCTCCAAACTGAAGTGTCACGTTATTCCATAATTCATTCACCAAAAATGCGATAGTATAATTGCGGAAAAATTAATTTCATTCATAAACTGATCCAATATAAATTGTTTCGGCATAAAAGCCATTACCCTCAAAATAGCAATATTAAAAGATAAAAATAAATCCCTCATTGGGCTACATAGTTATCAGAGGGTCTTGCCGTCCTTGACTCATAAACAAAAACCATACACTACTACAAGCTAACACTACTCATCGTCTTCTGGATTCTCTGCTGGGTCTTCCTCCGGATCTTCTTCTAGATCTTCTTCTGGATCCTCCTAGGGGTCCTCTTCCTCACCAATATTGTTATCAACCGATGGTGCATTATGATGAAAATCCCTGGGTCCACCCGGCATAAAGTCTCTCAGCAGAAAACGAATTTCCACACGATCAGTAGCTACTCCACGAAGCACATGGTCTCTGTCCACAAAACTGAGTCTCGTCGGCCCCTTCCATATCCATCCATTTGATGTTCTAACCCACTGTCCTCCCGCCAAAGGGGACATCACCAATCGTAGCACTCGCTCCGCCATCTAGAGTTTACCATAGAAACAAGTACATAGAAGAGAAGAGAGAGAGAGTTAGTGATCAAACGAACAATGTCGTCGACGGCTTGGGCTTATGCCATGGATCGCACTAGAACCAAACACATACAATTATAAAATGACATTAACTTTTCATCATTACCATGAGTTCACCATAACATAACATTATCACTTTTATCTTTATAACTCATCATTATAACCACTTAACATCATTACTTGAGGATTCCATTCTCATAAAACTTTCCACTAAGTCTTTCATAACCACCAATGATTTAGGGAGGGAAATCATTGAGGTAAGGGGTAGATTAGCACACACGATACATCTCCTCCTTCAATATCCAACCACGTCCTAGTTCGGAAAGCAGATGGGATGCACAGGAATCCTAACCATGCTGACATCGAAGCCAAAGGGTACGTACCGGCTGGAACCACGCCTTGATGGCCAGCAAAACAAAATATCATTTCATAATTTCCCCAATTCACAAAAACAATGGCTTCTAGTCCCATTCGGATTCCCTCTACACCATCTAAGATTTGCTCAAGGGGGCGACAGCTCTATCCCTAGTTCGCGTTGCAGTCCTTGCTACGATCAATGCCTTCCAGTGACTTTGATCCTTGTAACCTCGTCCCGCCTAGGGAAGCGCTCTTAGGCTTCTTGACGTTTCACCGTCCTTGCCCTCCCCTATCGCAATCACCACTTGAAGGGATGCCCGACCTCCAAGTATACGGTATCTTTCCTCTCCACTACTTCACTCTCATCGTGTAGTTAGAAAGGATTTAAGCTTAGAGTCTTTTAAGTCTTTTAAGTTTTTATTATCCTAAGTTGGTCGACCCATTCTAAGCCACGCTCCTAATGGGTCTCGACCTCTAAGGGACCACAACAAACACCTCCCTATAGTACAGTGGATTCCACAAGACATGAAACCACGGCAAAGTCATTCACGTGGCCAGTCACTTAAAGGGAATAATTACAAAGTTATTGTGCCGTTTGCACCATCACTGTACACTAACCACGATTCTCAAATTTCCACAAGATTCAAATAATCATTCCTCGTATTTTGGGGTCATAGTTCAATTCCCAACATATACCAAGTCCTTTCCATAAGAAATAACCATTCCAATAAATACAAAATAATTGTCCATACATAAACCAGTATATTCTCAAGCATTTATAATTCCATTTGATCCTTTCTCCACATAATCTTTTAATCATTTCCAGAATAAATAAATAAGATCACATATCACATATCATATCCAATAAATCAGACAAATAATGTAAAGTTATTATCGTAACGTAGACGACTAAACACCCACAATCAACTGTCGTCTCGTATACGAACAACAACCTTAGATTCCGAATTTTGAGATGGTCGAAATCGTCCTAATGTTACCATGGTGCCATTTTGTCTTAAGATGGCTACTCTCTCACCTTGAGATGCAGCTAAAGAATTTGGGTCCGCTTGATTAGAAGTCGCGTTATTTGCTTCCACACGAGAACCTTAAACAATTTGATACACATAACTTAACAAATCAACTCTAAGTTTAATAAAGAACTATTTACCAAAACTTAACATAATAATAAACTTTTCTTTATTTTAAAAAGTACTTGGTACCTCTTAAAAATACAAAAATAGCATCAGTAGCTCAAAACCTTTTTGAAAATCAAGAACAGACTACTGTCAGAAAAATCATTTTTTCTCTTTAGCTTTTAAATCATGAAAACCTTTTCCAAACGTAGCATAATTTTTAAAACATAATCATAACATCTTAAAAATAAATCTTAATCTTTCCTTTATTAAAAATTTCATTTTTAAACACCTTATAACAACTACCATTTCAGACTATTCATACAACATGAATTAGAAGTACTCATCTTTGATGCAACATTTAAATCAATCCAAGCAGTAAACAAAATTTTCATAATCATACTATAAACACATATAACTCAATTAGAATATAAACTCAAGTATTCAAAGTTCAAAATAATTTTTCTCTATCGTCAATGAAATTAAATCACAGACTATATACTGTACATAGAAAAATCACTTTTAAACATCAGTACATACATATTATGCATCTAAACTCCTACTACATAAAATCACCTATTTTTATCACATCATCACAATTTCTAAACTTAATCAAATCACATAGACAATATATATATATATATATATATATATATATTTTGAACAGCTAAGACTTTAATTCCCAAAAATCACTTTTCTTTCAAACAGTTAATCAGAAAAAATATGCCACTTTTTCCTATAGCTTAAATACATATTCTACTATAAAAATATCCCAAAGTTTGACTTATATAAACAAAATAAACTTGTTGGACAGCCGCACAAACAAGTTGCATTTACTCACAATTTTCATCATAATTAAAGTTCTAACACCTATATACAAAGAACTAAGAACTATTACTCAAAAATATATCCATACTTAGAAAAATAGTCACATTTTCTAATTTATATCAAGTCTGGACAACAACTTGATTTTCCCGAAAAATAATAATTTCATTCACTTAAAAACTTTCTTTTTCACACTATAAACTACACTAAACACATAGGCACATAGGCACATCATAATTACACATAGAAATATCATTTTAATTCATATATCCTCATGCCAATAAAATTTTCCAGAATATCAATAAATTCCCAGAATTATTAACTTTTATAAAAATCATTTCTTCAATTGTTATTTCATGAAATCACTTCAAGAATTTAAGATATAAACACCACATAATTACATATATACTTAGAAAATTACAACAACATACCTATCCTATATAAATAATAATTTGGCCATATCATCATGATAAAAACAGTAACCAAAATTATTTTTCACATAATCAATCATTTAAACTTTATAATTAGCTATTAACTATTAAGAACAAAGAATAACTCATGCACATAACATCCAACAATTATACAAATTTTATTTTTTTTGTTTTTCCATGTACCTCACGGTTTATACAGTGAGTAAAATAAATTTTTTTGCAAAATTTCCAAATCAAGTTTTGTTTATTCATCAGAGGATTATTTCTCTTTAAAAATTCATGACTAAACCTCAAACAATCATTATCAAAAATCTCAAAAATCACTTAAACATTTTTATATGATTGCAAATAACATTTTCCATTCCCTTATTTCTCTCTCAAAAATTCGTCCATCAATATGAAATAAAAAGGGGAAACTTTGTTTCTTTAAACCACTTTATAAGTCCCTTTTTAATCCTTATTCATATGAACATGAACAAAATTCACAATACTTAAAACAATTTTAAAACTTGCATTTTAGAGTAGAAATAGTTTTAAGAACATAACTTTTTATCACTAAAAATCCAGAATATTATTTTCCATATCATCATCAAAAGTTGGTCATTACATTGAATAAAAAGGGGAAATGGAACATTTCTTTAAACCTCATTTGAGTCCCTTTTCATTCTTTGTTCATATGACTAATAACATCATTCATATAATTAAAAAATCTATATCAACAAGTGTTTAGAGATTTTAGTTTATAATTCATATCCATAGAAGAGTTTAATAAAATAAGATATTAAAACAAAGTAAAACATAGATTCTAGGGTTACCTTTCTTCCTTAAGCAAAGTGATCTTCAAGAATGAGAATGAAAAATTTTCCTTCCTCCCTTCTGTGGTGGACTCGGCCCAGCCGAGGTCCTCAGATTCCTCGCCAAAGACCTAAGGACCCTTCAGGAAGCCTTCTGAGCGCTTGGCCGAGCTCAATGCTCAACGGCCGAACAGACGCCAGATACAGGCCGACCTCGCATTCCCACTCAGGTCCGACGTCTAGGTCCGACACCTTCCCAAGTCCGACACCTAGGACATGATGACGTCCCCCTTCCTTATCTACAAGGACAGCTCACTACCTTATCCACAAGGACAGCTCACTACCTTATCCACAAGTACAACCTATCCACTCTTAGCTCAGTACAGGCTGGTCCAACTTGGGCCTAAAGCAAGCCCATTAGGGCAACCAGCTCCCCCCTATAAGTAGCTCCGTACTACATGGGGCTCAGGTACGTCCTCTAACCCTAATTGTCACCTTCACACACCAGTGATTAGGGTTACTTCCTGGCTCTTTCCCTTAGCCACTTGAGGACTCCCACCAAACATCACATATCAACCCTGGACAGAGGCACCTTCAGAGGTCTTCTCCTACCCTTGGAGGTCCTCACCGTCTAGGACATCACATTGGCGCCGTCTGTGGGGAACAGATAAACTTCACCCCCACCCAGAAGATTTTACCATGTCTGAAGAACAGCCAGTCCAGAGGAGGAGGAGGGGGCGTCCAAGAAGGGTGTCGTCGACTGAGGACCTGCGCCTGCACCTGGAAGCTAATACGGCAGCGAGGTCCTCACCACCACCCCCTCCACCACCTCCACCTCCTCCCCCGCCATCACCTCCGTTTCCACCGCCACCTCCTCCACCAGAATTCACCCATACCCACAGTGGACCCTACACCATCCACACGGGAGACACCGCAAATCCAACCCAGCTTCCTGGCGGAGGACGGCGCGTGCAGCCACGCTCTGAGCTCGGAGAAACCAACACTGAACAGCACCGCCACCGCGGCGAACGTGCTCACTCAGTCAGTACAACACACCGTTCCCATTCTCGACTGTCTACGCTCTCTCGGGATGCTGAACTCTTATCCTTGATGAGACAGCAGATGAGAATCGTAGAGCAACAAGGTAAAGCTATTTCAGATTTCCAACAAGTTGCCATGCAACGTTTAGCTGAACGAGCTGCTGTTCAAGCTCCGGCCCCGAACGAGTTCCCTCCACCACCTCTTCCACCACAACCTCCGTTAACTCCACAAACCTTTGCAACACCACACACGACTGTCACACAACTTACACCACCCCCCGACCAGCAACAACCTGAGCTGGATGATTCCCACCCTGGGCATCCCTTCACTCCTGCCGTCATGGCCTATGAACCACCACCTGGGTACCTAGGGCCCAGTAACATCCCCAGATACAATGGCCTTACAGACCCTCAGGAACATGTCCTTTCCTACGAAGGAGCCGTGAACTTTCACGGAGGAGGAGATCGGCTCAAATGCCGAGCTTTCTCCATGACCCTCCAGGCCCCAGTCCTTCGGTGGTATTCAACGCTTCCCAAAAACTCTGTCAACAACTGGGCAGAAATGAAGCACGTCTTCCTCAACAGGTACACTGCTAGCTGTGTGCAACCCAGATCGGACCACACGCTGGCGACAGTAACCCAGAAGTCAGAAGAATCCTTACGTGCATACTTGCACAGGTTTCACAGCGAGTCCAGTTCGGTCCCAAATCTGTCTCCCGAGGTGGCTGTCCTCCTTTCGACCCAAGGATTGGCCGAAGGAGGCTTCAAAGATTCACTTATTGGAAAGCCACCAAGGGACATGGCCGAACTGAGACAGAGATCAAACAAGTACATCAATCTTGAAGAATTCAGCAAGGGTCAGCCGAGTAGGCTAGAAAACGCTCAGGCCACCTCGCAGAATGCCCTGCCCCGAGGTCGTCCTCGCGGCAACAGGGATGAAAGAGGAGGAAGAGCAGATCAGGGAGACCGAGGTCGCTCTCAACAAGAGGACCGCCGACGTCCGTACATCACCAAATATGACTCTTACACCCCCCCTGACGGTCCCGCGGTCTCAAGTCTGGAGAGAGACCATGCAGACCGAACTTAGGAGTGTACCCCGCCCCCCCTTTCTCAGAAATCAAAACTATGTCAGAGACAAGTCCAAATACTGCAATTTTCACGACGGGTACGGCCACCATACCGATCAATGCACATGGCTCCGGGATGTCATTGAGGATATGGTAAGAAGAGGCAAGCTACAGCAATATGTCCGGGAGGCAGTGGAAAGACGAGGTCGGAGAAGGTCTCGCAACCCGGACAATGATAAAGGAAAAGCTAAAGTCGACCCGTCCCCAGAGAAGAAGGAAGAGGAGCCATCACGGGTGAACATGGTCGTGGTTCAAGACCTGGATAAGTCGTCAGAAAACTTCCGAGTAGAAACCATCTCGGGAGGTTCCGCTGGCGGCGGTGAGATGAGGGCGGGAAGGAAAAGATACATCAACCAGGTTTTGGCAGTTCATCACAAACCCGTCTGCAAAAAGCCTTCTCGGAATGTCCCCATTATCTTTTCCGACCAGGATATGGAAAACGTCATCCCAGATCACAACGATCCTATGGTGATTACGGCGTTAATTGGCAATTTTGAGGTCGCCCGAGTCTTCGTTGACCAAGGGAGTTCGGCCGACATTCTCTTTCTGCATACTTTCCAAGCTTTGAAGTTGAGGTCTGCCGACCTCGTAGGATTTGAAGGTAATCTCATCAGCTTCACAGGTGAGGCAATCCGCCCCCTGGGAGCCATTCATCTCCTGGTGACCCTAGGCAACCAGCCTTCGGCCCGAACGGAGATCATCAAATTTCTGGTGGTTGACTCCGACTCCCCGTACAATGTAATACTGGGACGAACTTGCCTACAAGCTTTTGGAGCAGTAGTCTCAACAGTGCACTTGGCAATGAAGTTTGTCGGATCAGATGATAAGGTTGTTACGGTAAAAGCTGACCAAGTGAAGGCCCGGCTCTGCTACAATGCGAGCCTACGGGAGGGAAAAAAGAAGCAAAAAGAGTTCACCGATCCGACACTGTCCAAGGGAAGAGTCTTATTGGCCGAATTCCAGTCTGAACGAGATATTCATATATCCTCTCCTCATGAAGAGCGGGTGATAATCCCCCCCATCACCTCTCCCCCAAGCAAAGATGCTATCATGAATGACAAACCCCTCCGAAAAATCCAAAATGCAGTCAAAGGAAATCTTTTCTCTCTTTCAGTCCTCTCCTACTCCCTGCACGGGGAGAATTTTCTCTTTCATCTAGTTCTCACTAACCCCGCCCTTCGTTCGGTACATCTCCGAATTGAGGGCCGAGGTGACCTTCTTGCCCATGTCTTCAGCCGAGCTTTTCAGACCCTCAAGCTCAGGTGCTTCAAGATGGGAATGCCCTCACTTTTCAACATTACCAACAATCTCGGCAGCCTTTCCTATCAGCTCACCTCGGAGGACCATAACAAGGAAATCCGACAAGACGCCCCTGGTCCGAAGAGGATAGCGATGAAAGAGCCAGCCGACCATGACAAGAAAGCAAAGCAACCCGGGTCTTCTGAGTCCAATCACCTCGCGCCCCGAGGATCAGACATCGGCCCTAACGGCCAGAAAAGCGGGAACTGAGCTCGAGATCGATAAGCCCCGACAGAGGCGTTCTAGAAACATACTCTGGGTAATTACCGAACTCAAGGATTCCCAAAAACTCCAAAACACTGAGAACCTGTTCAAATAGGTTTACCTCAGATATTTTGGCAGCCGTCAGCATCCTCATCTGAGGAGTTCAAGTCCAACTTCCTTTTGTTATTTTTGTTCCCTTCAAATACTATTCATGTTTTTCAATTTCCATTGTGAGATATTCACCTTTCAAAAGAAAAAGCAATGTACTCATGACTACAATTAATGAAAAGTACAAACTTGCTCATACTCAAGTGCAACAGTTTTATATACGTACGTACTAGCTTCTCATTTAGCACTAGCCACCTAAATGTTGCATGGCGCTATGCACAGCCAACGTCTTCCACATAAGATCGGCTCATATTCACAGTGTACAAGGGACACCCGATAAAGAACAGACTGCTGTGAAATGTTTTCACATAACTTCACTCAGCACTCTCTTTTACATCGGGGCCGAGGACACCCACCTCGGCCAAGGTGGGTAGATCCGAGTTCCCTACCGTATGCACTTATATACAGTACCTTTATTCAGAGGAACACTTATAAGATTACTGCACTTACTGAGTCGTCCGATCTATTAATATACTACTTCAAACACCAATGATTGGGTACAAGTTCTCTTAGGTCCGATCAGGCCGAAATACAACAAGTTGGCAAACGACTCGTATTCTCAAAAATAGTTTTACTTATAAAAAGACCTCGGATGCCATATATATGCGACAAGTTAAAGCAAGAACTTGCATAAAAGTTCCAGCATGCAACAAGTGTCAAACACTTGCATCCTTTCTTAAAAAACTTCCTGACGACCACCTAATCAATCGTGGTCCGGACCCGAGGTCGAACGAATAAACATGCAACAAGCTGGTTGAGAAAAACTCGCGCTCACGCAACGAGTTGAAGAAGAGGCTTGCATAACAACAACCGCGGACATAGTACATGTGCAACGAGTTAGAGTAAAAACTTGCATAAATACGACAACACGCAACAGGCCAAAACTGCGCTAAACTTGCAATAAAAAGAAACGTTGTACAATAAGCTAAACAGAATTCCACATTGTCAAACATGTTATAAAAGGACATAGACAAATCACATGCCGCCCAGCATAAGGGACTTACGCTGCCTCATCTTCAACGTCAGAAAGGACGACCGAGTGCGGGTCGAACTCCTCATCCATCCTCTCAACTAAAGGGTTGGGCAGATTCTCCTCAGGCTGGTCCAGGTCAACCTCAGCTCCACCCTTGTCATAGTCAACCATCTTTCCATTTTCTACTCCGAATCCGGCAGATGCGCCGACGTACCGAATTCGGAGCCCCTGATTCATATGAAGAATCTGCTCAACCGCACTGGTAAAAACCTTGCTGGCCACCCTTTCAAGGTCGAAGTCCGACTCATGTGCTGCCACCTTATGCTTAAGAGCTTGGGCAGCCCTCTTCTTCAGCAGACTCCTAACCCTTTCCACCTCGGCAAGGCCCTCCCGCCGACCAGCCTCCCTCGCATCTGCTTTGGCTTGGGCCAAATCTTCTTCATGTCTTTTTCGTAGCTCTTCCATTTGTCGGCGGTGCTCCTCCTCAGCCCCAGACAACTTTTGTTCAGCTGACCTTTGGCTACTCTTCAGTTCTTCCACCTCGGCCGCCATAGCCGACCGAGCTTTTTTCTTAGCAGGCGAAACACCGTCCGCCACATCATCCGCCACCTCGGTCAGCACATTAAACATGGTGGTGGCTCTCTTCAATTGGCAAGCCATCTCTTCCGCCTTTTTCTTCCACTTCGCACCAGACATTTTGACAAGAGTGTCTTTGAGTGATGGTTTGGTAAGGGTTGCGGGCAGCCTTGATTGAGTTCCAGTACTTGGGGGCGGCGCATCTACAACAAGGGCTACCTCGGTGCTGGGACTCGGCGAGGTAGGAGGAGGAGGAGCAATAATAACGGCAGGAGGGGTAGGATGGAGGGGACCAGAGTCGGCTGATAGCATATCAGCGAAAACCTCGGACGACACAGCATCGGCGGAAGGAACCTCGGTCTTCTTCTTCCTCCGAGCTTCAAAAGCAGCTTTCAGCGCCCTGGAAGACATCTCGGACCAATGTTCTTCTGTAAAAAAAAAAAAAATATATATATATATATATATATTATTAATTAGTGTAAGAGAATTGAAAGAAAATGCACAAGTGCAAGAGCAAAAGTAACTACAAATCTTCATCAAGACTTCGTCGTCATGACACTTTATGAAAACTCCAACATCAAGTTGGAATTTCGGAGCGCGATATTCTGTTTGAAAATGGTGAGCCGTTACAGACTCGTCGGCATCCAGTGTTACACCCGACCACCTTTGAGGTGTATTGGTATGACGACTAAAGAACTCGGAGGTCCACTCTAGAGGGAACTTCGGCCCCGTCTCGGACCGAAACCAAGGCAGCCCCGCTCCAACGTATTTGTATTTAAAAAATCTCGGCTTAAAGTGCTTCCAAGACTCAGAGAACATGTCGAACAACCCACAATGAGCTCGGGCTTTGGCCGACACCCAAAGACGACCAGTGACCCCGTCCTTATTGCTGACGAACGGGTTGTACATCCACAAAAATAATCAAACTGTGCATACCAAACGTCTGGCTCCGCAGTACTTCTGGAACGCTCGGAGAAACGACCAAGTATTAGGATGAAGTTGGGAGGGAGCTAGTGTAACACCCTCACAATCAATTAATTAAATTGATGTTTTAATAAAAATGGTACTTGAAAATTTCGACGAAAATCCGGCAAAATTTCCTCTGTTTTTCGGACTTTCCCAAAATTTCCTGTTTGTACCTGCTCAGATCAGAGAAATTTTAAAACATAAAACATAATAATTTTACAACCAGATGAATTCCTAATGCCCGACTAATACACGTTCCCTGGCATACACTAATACATATATTAAATTTCCAAAATAACATTTTTAATATAAACTAAAGCCCACTCATAACAACTTTACACTCCACGTGGTGGAGTGTACTCCTGCTCGGCCACGACTTGTGCAAACTCCTTCTGTACCTGTAAAATATAGCAAGAAGGGTAGCATTACACAGAACTTAGGATATAACTTCTAAGAAGTTATGATGATAAACTAAGCCTAACCCTATTATTAGCTTTTAACAATCATACACCTTCATACACTCGGTTCATTCATACAATTAATTTCATTCCCTTAATAGTTAACTCTTTTACTCTTTAATCATTCTTAATTCTCAATTCCTTTTACCTCATTTCTTACAATTACTTTCTTATCCCTGGAGCACATGGGCCATCCAGGTTATGCTTTCTCTTTTCTTTCAGTCTTACATTTATTTTCTTTCTTTTCTTTTCTTTTCCAATCCTTTTCTTTTCTTTTCTCATCCCTAGAGCACATGGGCCGTCTAGGTTGAGATTAATTGTCCTCGGAGCACATGGGTCGTCCGAGTTTGCGCTAGTAATCCCCAGAGCACATGGGCCGTCCAGGTCCTCGGAGCACATGGGCCATCCGAGTTGCGCTTCGACAGAGCACATGGGCCGTCCGCCGATATTCATTTTAATTATCCTCGGAGCACATGGGTCGTCCGAGTTGCGCTAATAATCCCCAGAGCACATGGGCCGTCTGGGTCCTCGGAGCACATGGGCCGTCCGAGTTGCGCTTCGACAGAGCACATGGGTCGTCTGCCGATATTACTCTTTCTTTTATTTCCAAGTCTTATTTCTTTATTTTCCCCGAGCACATGGGCCGTCAGGGTTGTTTTTCTTTATCCTCGGAGCACATGGGCCGTTCGAGTTGGGGTTTCTTCCTCTTTCTCATTTAATCTTTTCTTACTTTTCTCATTAAGTCTTTTCTTCTCTTTTTTTTTCTTTACTTTCTTGTTCTATTTCTCTCTTTTAATTTCTTAATTATTTATCTTTTCTCTTCTTCAATCTATATTACTCATTCTCTTCTCTCTTCACTTTCATTAATTATCTATGAACATTTTATTATTATCATTTAATTGCTAATCAACAAAACCAACGCTTCTAACTCACACAATCACAATCATTTTCTTAATAATAGTTCACAATTCTTCTTTTATCTTCTTAATTAATTACTTCGCTCATATTCTTGTTTACTATCCCTTATTCACTTCTTATTAGTTCATTATATACTAGACTCATTTTAAAACCCGACCCACATACACTTCACATACATAATATCCCTCATACCTAACACCTCAATCATGCATACATTTAATCATAACCCACGAGTAGTCTCTTTACCCTCCTTTTCTTACTCAACCTATTATTATCTTTTCTATTATATTTCCATACATAACAATATTATAACACACACATTTTCATATCATTCAATTGGTTTCATTTCCCTATTTTCATTCCTAAGTTATTGTCAACATCCACTACCCTATTGTTATTTTCATAACTAACCTTTTCTATTCTTAGCCATCACCATAATCGACCTAGAAATCATAGCCTAAATTAAGGTAAGGCAACCCTCTTACCTGCAATCCTAGCAATAGTAACAATATGACGTTCGTGTCCGCCCTTACTCGAGGGTCAGGGACAACAATAGATCTAAATAGGAACACACATTAAAAATAATTAAAACATTAAAAGTGTAAATATTTACATATATATATATATATATCTTCATAAGTATAATCAACTAATTTCATTTTTGGTCAAGATAATAAATATATATCATTATATAATAAAAATATATAACTTTTCTACAAAATATCTCTTTATTTGAAAATATAGGGATAATAAAAATTTTGACGGATCATCGAATAAATTACATAGATGGATAAAGGGAATTGAGATGGTTATTTACCTAAGAAGGATTTGAAACTGAACGGTTGGATCTTGAATTATTGGACCAGAAAGTTAGGAAAATCAAAAAGTTTCTTCCTTTTTCTCGCTCGGTGGTCGCTGCACTATGAGTTTCTCGTTCTCTCATTCTAGTACTTTGTTTCTATTATTTCTTTGGTTTTGTTTCACACACTCTCTCTCTGATACTTTCTTTTAGTCCATCTCTCATTCTTCCTTTCTATTTCTTCTCACTTCTCACGTGAACGACCTTATGGCCACATTCTTTTGATTTTTTTTTTTGGTTTGACGTGGTGGCCTTGTGGCCACACTCTCTTCTTCTTCTTCTTTTTTTTTTTTTTTTTCTACGGTGGGCTGGGGTCCGGGTAGTTTAGGGAATTCTTTATATACTTTTATGTTTTGTTCTTATTTGTGGGTCAATGTGTGTAAGTATTTTGCATTATAATTAAAAGTTTGACGATCCTAAAAATAAAATACATTTAAGTAAAACAATATTATATTCTCAATTACTCAAAACTGATTGATAAATAATAAAGTTACATGTCCCTACAGATAGCTATTGCGTAAGAAAAAGTATCGAAATTCAAAAGTAAATATAGTTTCTCAATTCTGATATTAAACTTAATAAAATATAATATTTATAATTTTGAAAGAGCATATTATTATATAACTTATATCAGTAATACATTAAAACTAGTCTGGGAGCTAAAAATAAAATAGTCTCAAAACGTCATGAAAACTTATAAGAATGTTTAAGACATTAAATTAAACTTATCTTTCCAAAGAAATGATTTATGAAAATGCCTCTAAGGCTTGTCAGTTGAGCTCCCTGTCAAACTATTAATTAAACTAAATAAAAGTACTCTTTTATTTTTGAAAAACGTATGGTAACAAATTTATACTTATTTTGACTAGAAAACATATTTCAATTAAAATAATAAAATCAAAATTTTAATACGACACTCAAATCTTGAAAACATCATATTAAATCATTTAATTACTTTATTCTTAATTTTCAATTATTTTACATTTCTAACGTTAAAAGATCCATTTTTAACACTCCTTTAACCTTATTATTATTACTATTATTTCAATCTCGCTATTATTCTAATTATACTAGGGGTTAAAATTTGGGATGTTACAATTCTCCCCCACTTATTAGAATTTCGTCCCCGAAATTTCATTCGATTCCGTAAATGGAGAACCATCCCATTGATAAAGCTTCTGACTACGGGTTTTAATTCTCTTTTGTTTTGCTCTCCCGCCTAGGATACTTCCATGTTCATACCCCTTGATGCTTCTGATCTTTTGTCAAAACACTTCACTTCTTGTTGTCACCCAACTTTCCTTATCGCTTCCGCTTGTTACATCGTTAAAACCTTAGTTGAGTCACTATGTTCTCCCCCACTTGGCATCAACATACCTGGTTATATCAACGCCAAAAATTAGGGAATTGACTGTGTCAGCTTCTGATCGTCTTCCATACGACTTTCAATGAAGAGTGTAAGAATCTAACAACGAAAGGAATGTAATCTTTGGAATTCAAGAAGGGTTTGTGCTTTTGCTTCAAAGATGATAGCCTAAGATCATACGATTCAAAGGCTTTTCATAGGATGCAACAAATTCTGGTTAAAGCTTTACTCATCAAAGAGAAACCGAATGGAATAGACAATATTAAAATTTCAGGAACGATCGATGTTCCAGAATGAGAAACTAGGAGAAGGTTGCGAGTTCACAACCCTTAGTTGGTTGATGCGAGGACATATTCAATTTGGGATTTAAAACTGTTGTTTCAATGTTGAATTACAACCAAGGAGATTAAGAAGGAAGAGGTTTACTTGCACGAATTGAAACATTACTCAAGGTTCGACAGAGTTATTAATAAAGCTTGAATGAAACTTAACGGCCATGAGTTGAGGTCGAAGGCCGTGTTGAGTTAACTATCCGTTGGTATTCGTTGGGTTGGACCGAATTTCCTAAGGTTCAAGAACTTTAACATCTACATACTTTCAGGGTCTTATACTTAACAATAAGTACTGGTCGTTTGTTCAGCTTGGTTGGCCTCGCTCGGTGTGGAGACTTCATGAAGCTGTTAAGGTTTACTTTTTCTCGCGGTGTCCTTTCAGGAACCTCGACAAGATTCTCGGTAAGCCTTGGACTACTGGAATCTGATTTGGCTTATCATGGAATTTAGAAGTGATTCCTATAGAGTTTGTTGGATTTTCAGAGATTAGGCATTCGACCATACTACTCTTAAACCGACTAGATAGCTTAAGACTCTTCTCTTCTAGTATCGTTTTGGGGTCTACTTTCCGGTTATGTGTAAAGAGCTCGGAAAGAACACCATTCGGGTTGGTTCCTTTGCTTTTAAAGGATCTATTCCCTTGGAGAGTTCCTATTTCGATTGTTTCAATTTCATTAAGAGGATTGCAATGATATCATCTGTTAATAGTTGCAAAGATTGAGGTGATCAATCCCAACCTCACGTCTATCAACAGCGCACCATTGTCGGGTTCTTATTTTCACCGAAGACCATGATTCAATTGTCCAAACTTGGTTGATCTCGGTGTGGATACTTGGTAAGGTTGTTAAGATTTGTTTTTCTCGCAGGCGACCGTTCAGGAATATTGTTGGTAAGACTCCCAATAGGTCTCAGACTTCCAAAGTCTGGTTTAGCTTTTCAGGGAAGCCAGAGATGGTTTCTAGGGTGAGCTTGACTCCCTCAAGAACTTCGCATGCATGAAGGATTCGAAAAAGGTATTGTTCAGGTCGACTTCCTTTCTTCTAAACAGGAAATCTTATGTCGGATTAGTTTTTGTGCTACTTCGAAGCTTTCAATGACATTGACCATCGACAAGTGCGAAGATCGAGATGGTCAGTCTCAATCTCACATTTATCAAAAGCAACATCATCGTCGGATTTGTTGATGATATCATCACTTAATGGTTGCAAGAGTAAGGATGACCAATCCTACCCTTACACTCTATTAAACGACAACACCATCGAGAGATCCAGTTGAGTTTAAACTAACGACCTATAGTCTATCGCTGTCACAACCTAATCCTGGAGAAGATAGAGTGTGCACACATATAAATAGTTAGTTATATATGTATCCTATTCGCCTAACTTAGACACTTGACTATACATATCGGTTACTCGCTTGGTGAGTAAACCACAGGAGTTGTGAGTCCAAACTCCAAGGCCGAGGAAAAACTGCTCTGATACCCAAATGTAACACCCTCACAATCAATTAATTAAATTGATGTTTTAATAAAAATGGTACTTGAAAATTTCGACGAAAATCCGGCAGAGTTTCCTCTGTTTTTCGGACTTTCCCAAAATTTCCTGTTTGTACCTGCTCAGATCAGAGAAATTTTAAAACATAAAACATAATAATTTTACAACCAGATGAATTCCTAATGCCCGACTAATACACGTTCCCTGGCATACACTAATACATATATTAAATTTCCAAAATAACATTTTTAATATAAACTAAAGCCCACTCATAACAACTTTACACTCCACGTGGTGGAGTGTACTCCTGCTCGGCCACGACTTGTGCAAACTCCTTCTGTACCTGTAAAATATAGCAAGAAGGGTAGCATTACACAGAACTTAGGATATAACTTCTAAGAAGTTATGATGATAAACTAAGCCTAACCCTATTATTAGCTTTTAACAATCATACACCTTCATACACTCGGTTCATTCATACAATTAATTTCATTCCCTTAATAGTTAACTCTTTTACTCTTTAATCATTATTAATTCTCAATTCCTTTTACCTCATTTCTTACAATTACTTTCTTATCCCTGGAGCACATGGGTCATCCAGGTTATGCTTTCTCTTTTCTTTCAGTCTTACATTTATTTTCTTTCTTTTCTTTTCTTTTCCAATCCTTTTCTTTTCTTTTCTCATCCCTAGAGCACATGGGCCGTCTAGGTTGAGATTAATTGTCCTCGGAGCACATGGGTCGTCCGAGTTTGCACTAGTAATCCCCAGAGCACATGGGCCGTCCAGGTCCTCGGAGCACATGGGCCATCCGAGTTGCGCTTCGACAGAGCACATGGTCCGTCCGCCGATATTCATTTTAATTATCCTCGGAGCACATGGGCCGTCCGAGTTGCGCTAATAATCCCCAGAGCACATGGGCCGTCTGGGTCCTCGGAGCACATGGGCCGTCCGAGTTGCGCTTCGACAGAGCACATGGGCCGTCTGCCGATATTACTCTTTCTTTTATTTCCAAGTCTTATTTCTTTATTTTCCCCGAGCACATGGGCCGTCAGGGTTGTTTTTCTTTATCCTCGGAGCACATGGGCCGTTCGAGTTGGGGTTTCTTCCTCTTTCTCATTTAATCTTTTCTTACTTTTCTCATTAAGTCTTTTCTTCTCTTTTTTTTCTTTACTTTCTTGTTCTATTTCTCTCTTTTAATTTCTTAATTATTTATCTTTTCTCTTCTTCAGTCTATATTACTCATTCTCTTCTCTCTTCACTTTCATTAATTATCTATGAACATTTTATTATTATCATTTAATTGCTAATCAACAAAACCAACGTTTCTAACTCACACAATCACAATCATTTTCTTAATAGTAGTTCACAATTCTTCTTTTATCTTCTTAATTAATTACTTCGCTCATATTCTTGTTTACTATCCCTTATTCACTTCTTATTAGTTCACTATATACTAGACTCATTTTAAAACCCGACCCACATACACTTCACATACATAATATCCCTCATACCTAACACCTCAATCATGCATACATTTAATCATAACCCACGAGTAGTCTTTTTACCCTCCTTTTCTTACTCAACCTATTATTATCTTTTCTATTATATTTCCATACATAACAATATTATAACACACACATTTTCATATCATTCAATTGGTTTCATTTCCCTATTTTCATTCCTAAGTTATTGTCAACATCCACTACCCTGTTGTTATTTTCATAACTAACCTTTTCTATTCTTAGCCATCACCATAATCGATCTAGAAATCATAGCCTAAATTAAGGTAAGGCAACCCTCTTACCTGCAATCCTAGCAATAGTAACAATATGACGTTCGTGTCTGCGCCTTACTCGAGGGTCAGGGACAACAATAGATCTAAATAGGAACACACATTAAAAATAATTAAAACATTAAAAGTGTAAATATTTACATATATATATATATATATATCTTCATAAGTATAATCAACTAATTTCATTTTTGGTCAAGATAATAAATATATATCATTATATAATAAAAATATATAACTTTTCTACAAAATATCTCTTTATTTGAAAATATAGGGATAATAAAAATTTTGACGGATCATCGAATAAATTACATAGATGGGTAAAGGGAATTGAAAAGATTATTTACCTAAGAAGGATTTGAAACTGAACGGTTGGATCTTGAATTATTGGACCAGAAAGTTAGGAAAATCAAAAAGTTTCTTCCTTTTTCTCGCTCGGTGGTCGCTGCACTATGAGTTTCTCGTTCTCTCATTCTAGTACTTTGTTTCTATTATTTCTTTGGTTTTGTTTCACACACTCTCTCTCTGATACTTTCTTTTAGTCCATCTCTCATTCTTCCTTTCTATTTCTTCTCACTTCTCACATGAACGACCTTATGGCCACATTCTTTTGATTTTTTTTTTGGTTTGACGTGGTGGCCTTGTGGCCACACTCTCTTCTTCTTCTTCTTCTTCTTTTTTTTTTTTTTTCTACGGTGGGCTGGGGTCCGGGTAGTTTAGGGAATTCTTTATATACTTTTATGTTTTGTTCTTATTTGTGGGTCAATGTGTGTAAGTATTTTGCATTATAATTAAAAGTTTGACGATCCTAAAAATAAAATACATTTAAGTAAAACATTATTATATTCTCAATTACTCAAAACTGATTGATAAATAATAAAGTTACATGTCCCTACAGATAGCTATTGCGTAAGAAAAAGTATCGAAATTCAAAAGTAAATATAGTTTCTCAATTCTGATATTAAACTTAATAAAATATAATATTTATAATTTTGAAAGAGCATATTATTATATAACTTATATCAGTAATACATTAAAACTAGTCTGGGAGCTAAAAATAAAATAGTCTCAAAACGTCATGAAAACTTATAAGAATGTTTAAGACATTAAATTAAACTTATCTTTCCAAAGAAATGATTTATGAAAATGCCTCTAAGGCTTGTCAGTTGAGCTCCCTGTCAAACTATTAACTAAACTAAATAAAAGTACTCTTTTATTTTTGAAAAACGTATGGTAACAAATTTATACTTATTTTGACTAGAAAACATATTTCAATTAAAATGATAAAATCAAAATTTTAATACGACACTCAAATCTTGAAAACATCATATTAAATCATTTAATTACTTTATTCTTAATTTTCAATTATTTTACATTTCTAACGTTAAAAGATCCATTTTTAACACTCCTTTAACCTTATTATTATTATTATTACTATTATTTCAATCTCGCTATTATTCTAATTATACTTGGGGTTAAAATTTGGGATGTTACAGCTAGTCCGAGCTCGTTTAAGACCCTCATCTCCAGGTCGGTGAATGGGAGGGTCACGCCAAGATTGTGAATCAGATCGGCATAAAAGAAAAAAGAGTTATTGTCAGTCCGGCTGCATATCCTGTCATTTGCCGAATAGGGGAGCACTTCGTAAGAAGTTCCGGTGGTGTCCCCTGGACAAGGCAGCACGGCCCTCTTTACCTCGGCAAGCTTATCCTCCGAGCAAAGGCTGGACTGAATTCCTTTGGGCTCCACGTCAACCCACGCATACTGATCGGCATCGAAAGGTGCGGGGTAAAGTTCAGGTCGACGGACGCACTTCCGGAGCGGCATGGTACCTGTGGAAGAACAGGGGAGCTCGGTATTAGTCTTACGGGTTACGAAAAATAACCCCCCAGAGAATCCCCTCGAAGTAGTTCCGAGGGGCGAGCATCTCCCCTCTACCACAGGTACCCCTCGTTCGTACATTCCCTCTTTCTCCATCCTCTCGAAATCGGCACACTCCCTACCGTCAACAAACTCGGCCCAAGCGTATTGTCGTATCCACTCCCTCTTCTCCTCCCAATCCCGAGGATAAACTACCTCAACAGGATCAACCTCTAGAACCCGCCTCTCGTATTTCTGCCTATACTCCCTTTGGCGACGGAGCGCCTCGTCCACCTCCGTTGAGGAACAGGACGAGGAGGAAGAGCCGTCCTCCTCATCACTACTGCTAGACGACAGGGACACTACCTCAGCCCACTTCCTAAACCATTCCCTACTCATACTGAACCCAATCCACTCCTTTGATTTTCTGAAAAATAAACAAAAAACATGAATTAAAAACTCTCCAAAAGCCTCAAAACATGGCTAACCCAAAGAAGGCCTAACCCCAGGAACAAACCCCAAAATCAAAACACCCGAATGTAGAAAAACCCCCAAACCCCAGCCCTAACCCCCAAAAATCAGAGCCCCAAAACCCGACGGGAGAACTCCACCGCCATGAAAACAGAAGCCAAGAACTAGAAATCCTAATACCTCACCATGCAAATCAGAAAACCGTAAAGAAAGAAGAAATGATAGTATCAAAGTCGAAGACAGGGGAAAATGAGCATACCTGGTGAGTATAAAATTCGAAGAAAGAGCCTGCAAGATTAAACAATGTCCACTGTTGGGGGTGGTGAGAAAGGAAAGCGCAACAGAAAATGAGAGACGCTGGAAAGGGTACGGTTTCAAACGATTTCGAGGGAAGAGGGGAGCAGTTTGGAAGAGAGAATATCTGGTAGAGAGAGAAAAGGCAATAGCGTGAAGAGAGAGAAAGTGAGGGAAAGAGTAAGAAGGAGAAGCGGTTTTCTGGGATAGAGGGGGAAGGGAAACCGTTTTCCCCCTCAAGTTTGAAATCTGGGCCTAGCCCAAAAAGCCCAACCCAGCGAACAGCCACGCATATTAAGACACGTGGCGAACAGCAGCGGAAATTAGGGACCTCGAGCAACGTCACAATGATGGTGACGCCTCGAGGGTCGCGATTTTTGACACGTGTCAGATCCCGGAAGAGCAAACGTCACTTCGGTACTGGCAAGTAGACGGCTGTTAAACCTGCTCAATGAAAGGACGTCAGAGACAGCTGGATCCAACATATCGGCAACTTATCGCCCGAACTCCCTATAACCTCGGAACAAGGCTCTGATGGCCTTGACCGAGCTGGGGGGCTTATGTGGTGGACTCGGCCCTTATAAGGTGGATTTGGGAAAAGAGCCTAAACCAGAACCTCGGAACAAGGCTCGGATAGCCTTGACCGAGCTGGGGGGCTTATGTGGTGGACTCGGCCCAGCCGAGGTCCTCAGATTCCTCGCCAAAGACCTAAGGACCCTTCAGGAAGCCTTCTGAGTGCTTGGCCGAGCTCAATGCTCAACGGCCGAACAGACGCCAGATACAGGCCGACCTCGCGTTCCCACTCAGGTCCGACGTCTAGGTCCGACACCTTCCCAAGTCCGACACCTTCCCAAGTCCGACACCGAGGACATGATGACGTCCCCCTTCCTTATCCACAAGGACAGCTCACTACCTTATCCACAAGGACAACTCACTACCTTATCCACAAGGACAGCCTATCCACTCTTAGCTCAGTACAGGCTGGCCCTACTTGGGCCTAAAGCAAGCCCATTAGGGCAACCAGCTCCCCCCTATAAGTAGCTCCGTACTACATGGGGCTCAGGTACGTCCTCTAACCCTAATTGTCACCTTCACACACCAGTGATTAGGGTTACTTCCTGGCTCTTTCCCTTAGCCACTTGAGGACTCCCACCAAACATCACATATCAACCCTGGACAGAGGCACCTTCAGAGGTCTTCTCCTACCCTTGGAGGTCCTCACCGTCTAGGACATCACACCTTCAAGTGTGCCACGCCCCACCCCTCTCTTTCAAAGTCTCTCTTTTGAATATTTTTCTCTCAAAATGCTTGTAACATGTGTGTGAAAATTGATGAAGCTATACATCTATTTATAGGTGAAGTGAAAATATTTTTCCCCCCTTTCCTAGTCTGAATACACGCCCCTTTCAACCAAAATGGGTCCAAAAATTTTCAAATTCATCATTTGGAACATGCACTTGCATTAATGATGATTTTCCTAAAAACTAAAGCTTTAATTCAAGATGCTTCTTGTAATTTGCTGAACAAAATATTTCCCTCTTTCCTTCATTATTTTGGACGATACCCTTGACCAAAATGAGAAGAAAAATTTTCATTGGCTCATTTTTGAATTCACCTCTTCAACAACCAATCATAATAAAGCCTTTACAAAAAAAATCAGAAATAATTAGAAAAATAATAAACTCTGGACGGTGCAGCCAATGAGCATCCAGATAATTATTTAAATGTATAAATAAAAATATTTTATAGTCTAATAATTTATTTTAGGCTCCACAATAATTTTTCCTAACTTTAAAATACCAACAATTCATTTTTCCTACTGTACAGTAATTTTTTTCGTAGATGTCAAAATAAAAATTTTATTTTCACATATTCAAATACTACATTTTGATACGATCGTTTTCATATAAAATTTATAATTTTTGGACTTACGGTTTGAAAGTTATGAATTTTTGAAGTTATAAGATCATTTCCTCCAAAAATGCACTTCATAGCTTTCAAATAACTTTATAATAAAAAAATACGAAAATATATTTTATTTGGATGGTGTAGCCAATCAGGGATTTTTAAAAATACATTTTCTATTCACATAAAAGTATTTTTGGGTCAAGGAGTCATTAAATGCATTAAAACCACACCTTTACACTTAAAACTCAAGAATTCGTTCAGTACGGTAGCAGTGATAAAATTTTGATAACTCCTAAATAAAAATCAAAACTTTATATTTTCATAATCTTTGCTTCGATACGGTCGTTTTGACATATCATTTGTAATTTTTTGACGTACGGTTTAAAAGATATGAATTTCTGAAGATAGAACACCTTAATCCTTCAAAAGCATTTCATTTTCTAAGATCATTTAAATCAAATACTATACCTTAAAATATTTCATCTTAATAATATAATTTAAATACTTTAGAGAAAATATTGGTATGCATATATATATATAAATCATATGATTTTAATTAAATCCAGGTATCACAATTTATCAAAAATCAATATAATATTTTAAATTCAAATATAAATTAACTAATAAATTGGGTAAAATTGTGGGTCTCACAGCTAGGGCTTGGAAGGAGAGAAGAGGTGGAGAAAGGGAGAAGAAATAGTGGGAGGAAGGGGAAGAATGAAGGTTTGGGGTTATAATTTGGTACTCCCGGAGTACCCTCCTCATATTCCCAGAATATGATAACGTTCCTACCAACCAGACTTCCAGTCTATATGGATGCACAAATATTGAGGTTGGTTTTATCTTTGAATTAATTAATGTGATTTACAAATATCTCAATTTCTCCTCTTGAATGATTTATTTGAGGTATAACCTTTGGCATAAAATTCCCCTTTGAATTTTTCTCAAAACATGCCTTTTTAAACATAGATTGAGTAATACAACTTCAATGGTATTTAAAAACTTAACTTTTTATTTTTCAGATTCAGGTACTAACCGGTTACAGTTTCAGACTAACCGGTTAGAATTACAGACCTGAACTGTTTACCATTGCAATTCAGAAAAACCCTTTTTCTTAAATTCTCTACTCAATCCAAAACACCTTTAACATTGTTTTATACCTCAAAAGCCATTGTTTGCATCATTCAAAAGTCCAAATCACATTTCATTCTCCAATGAACATAATTTCCTCTTGAAATTATTTCATTAACTTAAGGCATTAACTTTAATCTTTCAAGTCTGAACCTTGGCATTATAACAACTCATATTCAGACCACGTATACTGAAATTAAATCTTAGATTTGAGCAGAGACCATTAAGATTTCAGGACTGATTAATAAACTAATTTTCTTTGAAAATCTGCAGTGTCTAACCGGTTACGAATATCGTGTAACCGGTTAGATTATGCAGTCAGTCCATTAAAACAAGAGTTTTAACAACTCATTTTCTTCCTTTCTCAAATCTAACCCAAACTCAATATGCACAAAGTTCATATGCCTTAAAACAAACATGTTTACACCCAGAAACACATTCATATTGCATGCATCAAGTTTATGGTATCAAATTGCATGAAAATTCACATAAACACAATTTAATACGACAAAACTTAGATTAAGCACTTAAACTCAGAATTAAGCATCAACATACTTTGCATGCATCAAATTAAAGTAGCTCAAAACCACAATGAGCAGGATTTTGGCCTCCAAGCCTCTGTGCCATATTGCACATAATGCCCTTTTGAGTTTTGTGAACTCAAATCCTAAATCATTCGATTTTAGTCTAAATCTAGTATAGTATAAACTTCTCCCATACCTCTAAGCCGATTTTGATGAGTATTACCACTGAGTTTGAAGATCAAACCACAGATTTCCACAAATCCACAGTTTTGCTCCCAGCCACGATTTTTATCAACAGGGTCCAAAGACTAGAAGGTTTGACATAGAAATTGACCAAGAAAATTGGGGAAAACGATTAGACATTGATCTAGGCAACATGCACTAATGAATGAAAGAGATTTGGGACCTAGAGGTTACCTGTATTGATCAGAATCAGAGTCTCAAAACAGCTTCCCGAACCAAAGAAAGACAGAGTTCAGTTTTTCAACACTGAACTTTGATGGCTGATTTCTCCTCACACACACACACTCTTAACTCACAATCTCTATATCAATGGAAAGCTCTGGATTTAAGCTTTCCAAAAGTGTATTTTTCCCTTTCTAACACTCAAAGAAGAAGGAGAATCGCCTCAGACGAAATCGGAACCCTAAATCAGTCCTTCCACCCAAAATTCAGATCAACAACCCTTGCTTCATCAGAAATTCGTCTATTTAAAGGCAATCCAGAGTGCCATGCACAAGGACACGTGGTTTCCACTTAATTTGGGACTGTAATCGTGGCGAATTTTGGATTAATCAAGTGATTACTCATCAAAATCCACTAAACCAGTTTCTGAGTTCATCGTCTAACCGGTTACAGGGCATTACTAACCGGTTAGATCAGTTCAAAATTTAAAAATTATTATTTTTAAATCTTTCCCTCCAAGAACCTTTTCAATATTGCTTTTAAGCCCTCACTCAGGGACTAACATGCAATATTCTTATATTTTGCATTTATTTGCCATATAAAAATATTTCAACTTATTTTTATATTTAAGGCTAATTAAATACAAAACATAAACTTGGAAAATTCTATAAATTAATAATAAAACTTTTTATTATTAATTTCCTATTATTCGGGAGACGAAAATTAGGGGTGTTACAATCCGTGAAGCTTTAATGACCCGGGGTGATGGACGGGTTGATGGCGGACGACGTCGGTGAGTGGCGATTCAGTTCAATCATAACCCGCAACGATCAACACCATGAACCTCTGGTGGCGGAGACGGCAAACAAACCAGGAAGGGACACCCGTGGCGGTGGCGGTTTCGACGGCAAGGACGGACGGTGACGGCTCCAATTGAAGAGAGAGAGGGATTACACGGCGGAGAAGGCTAAGACGGTGAGGGTGGCGGTGGTTGGTGCGGCTGGTGGGTGGTTGGTGCGGTTGGCCCGGTTCTGGATCTGTAACAAGGGGACGATGGATCTGTTGGTGATGGAGGCGTAGGGAGAACTGGTGGCGGCGTGAGACGGTTCGAGCTTGGCCCAAGGGGGAAAGGGGTCGCGATTCGCGACTGGTGGAGGGAGGAGCTCGGTGCGGCGGCGGCAATGGGTGGGTCGCGATTCGCACCCACACCGAGAGAGAGGAATCGCAAGGCAGGAGAGGGAGAGAGGGAGAGCTTAGGGCCGGCGGAGTAGAAGAAGTTGGGGTCGCAGGTGGGGAAATGGCGCGGCTTGGTGGGCCAGTGGCGGCGGCGCTGCTGTTGAAGGAGGGTATTAGGGCCGGCGGCCTCTCCTGGAGAAGAAGGAGTTGGGAGGGAGAGGGTTTCGAACCCCCCCTTCCCCTTATTATTATTTTTTTTATTTATATTATTACATTATTATTATTATTATTTTTATTATTTTTATTTTTCTTTTTCTTTTTCTTTTTCTTTTTTTTATTTATTTATTATTATTATTACTATTACTATTACTATTACTATTACTATTTTTCTTTGTTTATTGTAAATCTCAAGAAATACTAATAATAAAATGTAAGTATCAAATAATTATCTCTATAAAATCATAAAGTTAAAAGTCTTGAAGTTCTTAAGACAAATTTAATAATTAAATATGTCGAAAGCAAATTATAGTATAGGAAATATATTTTTCAATAAGGGTAACTGTTTTAATGATTCTACTTTAAAATATACAAGTAAGATATATTTTCATAAAAACTGTAGAATACTTTATGAAAATGCTCTACACTCTAATGACAAATTTTAGGGGTTTAATATTTAATATTTAGTTTAGTAAATTTCGTTATTTAATACAAGCGAAACTTTGGGATGTTACACTGACATCGAAGCCAAAGGGTACGCAGCTGAAACCACGCAAGTTGGCCAGCAAACAAAATACAACATCAGTTCATCATTGCACAAAATAAACAGTGGCTTCTAGTCCCATTCGGATTCCCTTTACACCATCTAGGATTTGTTCAAGGGGACGACAGCTCTATCCTTAGTTCTCGAGTGTAGTCCTCGCTACGATCAACGCCCAGCAGGTGAGATTGATCCTTGTAGCATCGTCCCACCTAGGGAAGCGCTCATAAGCTTCTTGACGAGTCACCGTCATTGCCCTCCCCTATCACAATCACCACTTGGAGGGATGCACGACCTCCAAGTTTACGGTATCTTTCCTCTCCACTACTTCACTCTCAACGTAGTTAGAAAGGATTAAGCTTAGAGTCTTTTAAGTCTTTTATTATCCTAAGTTGGTCGACCCATTCTAAGCCTCGCTTCTAACGGGCCTCGACCGCTAAGGGACCACAACAAAAACTCCCTTTTGTACAGTGGAATCCACAAGACAAAATCACGGCACAATTATTCACGTGATTAGTCACTTAAGGAAAATAATTACAAGTCAACGTGCCACGATGCACCATCACTGTACACAATCATTGTCTTCGTGTTGTCATAACATGGATCATTTACAGATTATCAAAAATATAAAGTCTTGCTCTTTTCAATATTCCATGATCATAAACTCTTAGCCAATAATCTTTCATCAGTGGTATAATCAACATCTCACAATTGCATAATTTCATTGGAATATTTACAACATAATTATTATCATTTCCAAATTCAATTGAACAACATCTCATAATTATTTTCATAATAGCATAACAAAATATAGTCATAATAACATCATACACATAGAGTTACTATCGCACGAAGGACGACTAAACATTCACAATCAATTGTCGTCTCGTGTCTTGACACGTAACACGGATTTCGACTTTTGAGATGGTCGAAATCATCCTACTGTAATCCTTAGAGCCATTATGTCTAAAGGAAGTTGCTCTCTCACCTTAGTATGATGTGAAAGGATTAAGATCTGCTTGATTCACCGCGGCGCTATCGTTTCCCGATTGCAAACCTCTAATGAAACCACATTTAGAAAATAGCTCTATAAATATCTATATCAACTTAAAATTAATTATTACTATAGCTTTTTGGACAAACACTATTTTCTCAAAAATCCTTGATGTTTTGAAAATACATAAGCTCTTAGAAAGTAAATTATTCCTTTAAAAATCAACACCTTTTTGAAAATCAAACACAGACTATTGTATCAAGAAATCACTTTTTCTTCTTAGCTTTTAAATCATGAAAATCTTTTCCAATCGAAATATAACTTTTAAAACATAATCAAAACATCTTAAGAATAAATCTAAATCTTTCCTTTACTATAAATCTCACTTCTAAGTATCTTATAACAACTACCATGACCATATTATACATACAACATGGATTTAAAGTATTTTTCTTTTGGTGCAACTTTAAATAAGATCAAGCAGTAAATAAATCTGGCGAAATCATGTTATAAGCATATATAATTAAAGAAGAAAAATAAACTCAAGCATCCAAGTTCAAAATATTTTTCCTATCATTAATTTAGATTAAGTTACAGACTACAAGCAGTTTACAGACAATTCACTTTCAAGCATCAGTACGTTCACAAAATCATTTGTATACTTTTTAATAAAATTTTTAAATACTTATAATAAAATTTTATCATAAAGCACACATCACCAATTATTTCAAAATGATTTTCATTCTTGATGCAACTATTTTACAATTTTGGGCAATACATACAGAGGTTCTCAAAAATCAATTTTCTCCTAAACAGTTCATCGAAAACACATGCCGTTTTTTCCTAAATAATTCTCATTACAACTTATACTATAATAAAATGATCAAAATTAAGCTAAATAAAATAATTGCATCTGCTATACAGCCACTGTAAAAGTTTCATTAGTTCAAGAAGTTTAAGTAAAATAATCCAAAACAATTATACACAATTCCTACTCATGCCAAAAACTTTAAAACACTATTATTTCTAATAAAACATTACTTTTTCATTATTTATAAATTCTGAACAGCAACTTATTATTTTTATAAAATCATTTTAATAAATCAAAAATACCCATTTCTATTTATTTCTACCCTATACTTGCACATACAAACTAAGTACTACTAACACTCTTAAAAAAAAAAAATCATTTGGGGTCTTGAATAAATAATTTTCCAGAATTAAAATTAAATTTCCAGAATTAATCTTTTCCATAAAAACATGTAATTCATTCCATAGACATACTAAAACAATTATCAAATCAATTAGAAAAATTCAATTAACTTTATTTCTTTCTCCTAAAAATTTCGACCAGCACTAGAAGATTAGGAAAAGCATTTTTTTAATTCTTAAAACATCTATATAATATAATTACATAATTTTATATACTCAAAACAAGAGTTTTAATTGTTAACAAAATATAAAATAGATCTCTTTAAGGAAAAATTCACATTTTCCAGCAACTAGCATCTTCAAACACATCAACCACATAATCATACAATCACCTAAAAATACATGCTCTTATAAATATGTATATATATATTTTTATAACAACTACCCATTTCTTTCTATTTCTTTTAAACAATAAACTACAATTTAATTACACATCAAATAACAAAACAATTTACAAAAATTATTCTAAAGAAAACCATAGGCCTCACGGCCTATTTTTTTATTTTTTTTTCCAGAAAATTTCATTTTTGTTTATTATCCTTACTCATTGTTCTTATTTAACTTAAATCCAAATAAAAGGAAATAAAATACAATCAAACAATAATGATTAAACAAAATTTCTATAAAATACAAATTCTTACACTTTAAGAACACCAAAAATTTACAGAATTTTATTTTATTTTCCAAAAATTATTTTTAGTTCCTCTTTCACAAATCATTTTCATTTTATTTTTACTTTAAGGAAAACACTTATTTGTTTTTATTCTTTTTAGGAACTAAACTCAAATTCACATGAAATAGCAACAATTACCGTACAATATATGTATATATATATATATGGTCCAGAATAAAAGAAAAATAAAAATCCATCTCTTATTCATTTCCATTCTCTTTTTATTTTATTAAACAACAATACAATTCATATATCAAAATACACAAATCAACCATCAACTCTTCCTAATATATGTCACGGCCTATATATACATATACAAGAAAAATATATTTTTCCATTATTATTTACTTATTTATCATTATTCCTTAATACCAAGAAACAAAAACAATTAAAAGACAAAGAATCAAAACTCATTTAATTATACAAAATCTTCTATAATTCATATAGTCTTAGAAATAAAATAGACCCAGAAAATTAATTAATTATACTCATAAAAAAATTTTAGTCATCTTAAGAATTAAAGAAAAGGGGAGATAAATCCCTTTAAACACCCTTTTTGTGTTCCTTTTCTCATCCTTAATTCATATGACTCAAGAACAATATCACACATTCAATAATAAAATTAAAAAAAAATTAGAACTTTAGCTATTTCTTTACCATAGAAGAATTTAGAGATTTTATTCAATAATAGAAACAAAAGATTAATAAATTAAAAAGAGATTAAATGTGTAAGTGATTTTGGGTTACCTCTACTCCTTAAGCTAAAGAAAAACTTCAAGTGACAAAGCAATTCCTCCCTCCTTCCTATAGCCAAACTCGTTCCTCTCTCTATTTTCTCTTTGGATTTTTTTTTTGTCAAACTATCAAGAATTGTGTGTGTGAAAAAAAATGAGAGGTAAGAGGTACTATTTATAGGTGAAAAAATGCAGCATATTTTCGGTCCCATTAATCATGGGTGAGTCATCACCTTAATGTTTTACTTGGAACCAAGACTAGTAATTAATAGGATTTTGCCAAAAAGCATGTGTTAATAACTTAGGACCAATTTTCAGAATTTCTCCTCTTTCCTCTCTAATTTCTGGACAGTGGGAAGAAGAAAAAAATAAAATAAATTTTTCTCATTGGTTCATTTGAATTTTGCCTCCCAAATTAACCAATCCTATCAAACTCTTATTTTAATTAAATCAGAAAATAATTAGGAAAATACTTAGATATGGACTGTGCAGCCATCCAGCATCAATATAAATATTTTAATATACCAATAAAATATTTTATAGTCCAATTAATTATTTTATGCTCCAAAATAATTTTTCTTAGTTAAAAAACACAAAAATTCGTTTTTCTACCTACTGTACAGATATTTTTTTCGTATATGTCAAAATAAATTTTTATTTTCACAAATTTAAATACTTCATTTTAATACGATCGTTTTCATATAAATTTTATAATTTTTGGACTTACGGTTTGAAAGTTATGAATTTTTGAAGTTCTAAGATAATTTCCTTAAAAAATGCACTTCATAAGTTTTCAAATTATTTTATTATTCAAAAAATACGAAAATTATATTTTATTTGGACGGTGTAGCCAATCAAGGATTTTAAAAATATATTTTCTATTCACATAAAAATATTTTTGGGTCAAAGAGCCATTAAATGCATTAAAAACACACTTTCACACTTAAAGCTCAAAAATTCGTTCAATATTGTAGCAGTGATAAAATTTCGAAAACTCCAAAATAAAATCAAAACTTTACATTTTCATAATCTATACTTCGATATGATCGTTTTGACATATCACTTTTAATTTTTCGACTTATGGTTTAAAAGATTTGAATTTTTGAAGTTATAACACTATAACTTGAAAATTCTCAATTGTACCAAAACAATAATAAAAATTGTTCTAATATATTTTTCTGAAGATAAAAATATATCTATTGAATATTTCTATTCAAAAAATATTTTTCTCATGTATTAAATAAAAATTTATATTGTATATATATATATATAATAACACCATATATATATATAAATATACATATATTTAATTAAAATCGATTTTTGAATAACAAACCCCATTAAATTATCCTTAAAATAAATGTGACTAAAAATAAAAGCAAAAATAAAAATATTATGATTTAAATAAATTTGGTAAAATTGCGGGTCTCACAATCCTCCCCAACTTAGAGATTTCTCATCCCCGAGAAATACAAACAATATCAAGCAAGGAAACACACAAGGTTATTCAGACACTCTCACGACCAATCACCTTGTCATTTACTTCTTTCGAAAACACATTCTTCTTTTGATTTCTTGTTGATCAACATTCCTTTACTGTTCATCCTTTGTCGTAATACCGTGCAGGAGTTGAATTGAGACAAGTTTCAAGGGTAGGCAACAGATAATAATTATCACAATGGTCAGGTCATAAGCTTTAAGAGTAAGGAATTAGTCATAAGGGACTTTTGGTATTTAAATAAGGAAATTGGTACGGACAGTTTGTTATTTTTGGATTTGGTGCTAATTCATAAAATTTGTTGAGTTACTGCTCACTCCCTTACTCCATGGTTACTTGTCACTATGCTCTTCTAATACTTAACCTTATGCTCCCCAATAAAATATCATCTATCCTTATATCCAAGTACACCTTAAACTATGATTACCTTCTAACTACTTGACTTTTCACTCACTAAATTCCTTTCGTATTATCGCTTAGGGACCGGTTCTAAACTCATACTCCCAAAACTCCTATGTTTTCGCACAATGGTACCGTCACCTTATCCTTTCATCCTCCTAAAATTCATGGGTTATGCATACAAGTGTTACTTCCTTCATAACTTGAGGGTAAGGTCAGGTTTTAGTTATGAGAATCCGAGGAAAGAATGTTTGAATTTGTCGATGTTTGGCACTTAGTTGAGTAATTTGACGGAAATGGGGTATTAGGTTGAGTAATTTCTGACAATTAGGAGATCTTTTTAGTTTTGGAGGGTCAATTATCGCAAAGATGCGAAAATTAATCTCAATAATTTAGATGCAAGGGTAATTGGGTCATCACAAGAACTAGAATTTATGTAGGGTAATGCCTTGACTTGAACTCAATTCTCCTCCGGGATCTTTAAAGTACTCCATGTCTCCAAGAGTTCGCTACTACATTCCCACAAGAAATGCTATACTATATAATTTAAACACAAACATTCATCGAATTCACAAATCATTGCATTGTAAGAAAAGCAAAAGAAAGAATAGACCTTCAAAATCAGTCAAAAGACAATAACTAATTCACACAACGAAACAAATATAACTAGTGGATAGATCCACACGGTTCAAACATCACTAGAAATAAAGCAGAAATGAAAACTCCATAAGACATAGACACCAATGTTTCCTACTTCTGACCATAACTGAGACCCTTCCATATCCCAGTCAGGCGGTTGGAACCTAATTCGTGCCTTGGCACTGGGCAGTTCTTGGAGATATGTCCTGGTTTATTGCAGTTGAAGCAGTTGGGATTCTTATAAGGGCAATTCGGTCCATAATGGTTCTTGTTGCAACGACCGCACAACGGGATCAATTCCCCTTGACCTTTTTCACCATTCCCATTACTCTGGGCACCACTATTGCTGGTGTTGTCAATGTTCCACGTTCCGTGATTTCCACCATTGTTGCTGTTGTTGTTTCCACCTTGATATTGGTTGCTTCCAAAGTTACTGGTAATCCACACACTTCCAACTTGATTCCTCCCATTTCTAGGGTTTTGCTGATAAGGGCCATGATACTTCTGATTCCTCCTATTAGCCACCTTGTTGTGTCGGAACTTCCTAGCAAAGCCATACTTAGTAGGGTAATTGACCGATTTTGTCTTCACATCTCTTGTTGAAAATTCTCCTACCAACAGGTTGCTCGGTCCTGTTTCCAGTCCATGCTTGGGAAACTCCAAATGTGGAAAAGCTATCTGTAGTCCTAACCTTAGACCTCTTTGGAATTCGGGGTTTGCGTCGTTGCTATCATTGCCTTGACTTGCGAAATATCCATGCTTCTCCATCTCTGCACCAATTCTTACTCTTAGTTTATTGTAACACCCTCACATTTATTTAGTTAAATTAGAGTTTTAGGAAAATTGGTACTTGAAAATTTCTTTTTAAATTAAAATACTTAAGAATATTTTTCCGGAAAAACGGACAGAGTTTCCTCTATAATTCGGACTTTACCAAAATTTTCATGTTTTGTACCTGTTCAGCCAGATTAATTTAAACAAGAAAACTTATAAATTATACAACCATTTTAAAACTAAAGCCCGGTTTTACAAAATAATACAAGTTCCAGGACTTACTTAGCAAATTGTAGTTAATCCAAAATACTAATCAAAATATAGATATCTATGTCCACTCATGCTATTATAAATACACTCCACGTGGTAGAGTGAATCCTGCTCGGCCCGTGACGATGTAAACCTCGCTTCTGCACCTGAAAAAAAATAACTGCAAAAGGGGTAGCAATTACGCAGAACTTAGGAGAAATAAACCCTCAATAAAATAGTGATGAACTAAGCCTAACCAACTTATAACAATCATAACATTCACAACAACACTCATTTCATTAAATTGTCAATATTCAACTCTTATTATCTTTTTCTTCATTCTCGTATTCTTCTTTCTCTTTTCCTTTTAACACTTTCTTTTCATCTCTTTCATTCTTTCTACTTTATTCTTCTATTCTTTCAATGACGACAGGTCCTATTGGACACAAGTCGCTTTAATCTTTTAAATTGACGACATAGTCCTATTGGACACCAGCCGCTTTAATCTTTTAAATTGACGACATGGTCCTATTGGGCACCAGCCGCTTTAATCTTTTAAATTGACGACATGGTCCTATTGGACACCAGCCGCTTTAATCTTTAAATGACGACAGGTCCTACTGGACATCAGCCACCAATTTAATCTTTTAATGACGACAGGTCCTACTGGACACCAGCCACCAATTTAATCTTTAAATGACGACAGGTCCTACTGGACACCAGCCACCAATTTAATCTTTTAATGATGACGGGTCCTACTGGACACCAGCCGCTTAGTCTTTTAATGACGACGGGTCCTACTGGACACCAGCCGCTTTAGTTTTCTTTTATTCTACCCACATTCTCATTTTTCATGCTTTTCTCTTTCCTTTACTTGTTTTTGTATCCTGCTTTCTTCAATTACTTGTTTTCTTACTTTTCCACTGTTTACATAAATTATCTAACATTTTTTTAACTCAATTCTCCACTCTTTGCTTTCATTTGTTTATTCGTGATTCAATTCATACCTTTACCATACGATACACACAATTAGTCATATTCTTTTACAAGTTCCCAAATTACTTAGTTTAAGCCTCACATATTCACTTGCACAATACAACATGCACCTCATTTATCACTTAAACACACATAACAATTATCACCTTCAATAATTCACAAGTAACATTCAGGAACTCATAACCACATTACGCACATACCACACTTATCATAATCATTTTTCACATATCATTATCACATACCTTCATATTCTACCTCACGCTCCCTTTCATTCAAATTAATTCTCACGTCCACTTGATCTACTAATTATCAATACATTTTAATAAATCTAACCAACTCACACAACATACACTTAGCATACCAATTTCAAGTTTGCATATATTTAAATTTTTCCCGGGCTCATACTTATACTTTAAAATCTTCCCTTTATCACTTAATTATTATACGATGCAACACATATACCATTTATCATTCAAGCATAGGTACATTCCAAGAATTTCATATTTGTCATTTAAGCATACATCATAATCACCATACCAATTCAATCACAAGTATCCATTTAGGTTTTCCTTTCATTTGTTTTCATACTTTACTTAAGGTCTATATTAACTACCCAAGATTTCACTCACCAACACACCCATATACCCAATTATTTTGTTGACTTAGTTCAATAGTCTTTTATCAAATCATTCGCTATCTTTTTACACTTACTCAATTCATAATTAATCTATCGTTTCTAAGTTTATATTCACTCTCCTTCCACATTAATAACCAATATCACATACACATCATCATAAACACATATATTCACAATTGCATATTCTCAAATAATTCATCAAACATTAACTTCTAATAATCATAGCATGCCTTTAAAATTATAATTAATTAATGAGAGGTTCTATTTTTCCCTAAACTATTATCCTTTGTTATTACTAATTACCCTAAGGCTCATTAATATACGTATTCTTCTACACTTAATCATCACTACCAACATCCTAGGATTTATCCCCTAAGTCAGGTAAGAGTCCCCTCTTACCTCTGGGTTTCAATAGAATTTGATTTGCGGCTCAGCGGGGGAGATCCTGCTTCGGCTTATCCCGATTCCAAGCAAATTCGCCAATCTGACCCGGCTCACGTCGAATAGGTCCAAACCCAACAGTGGCAACTACGGCTTACCCGACCGGCGTCGGTTCGATTCACGACACAACACCAAGCAAAGAGTTAAACCGCAATCTTCGATCCCGGTGATGGTGACGTTAACGTTGATGGCGGTTGATTTAGTGCGGCGGTGGCTGTGAGGGAGTTTGGTGGCCAAAGGTTGGGTGGTTGGTGGCGGCCGAAGAGGAAGGAAATCACGGGAAGGGGCGGCGGCGGTTCCCTATCTGATTCACGGCCCTCCAAGAAAGAGAAATGACCAATCAAGGAGGAGGAGAGAGATGGTGGCGGTTTCCCTTGAGCAGCGACCGGAGAAGAGCACAAGAGTGGCGGCGGTTGCTTGCTCGTGGTGGTTCGGTGGTTCTTTGCTTAGAAAAATTAAACAAATTAAAAGCTAACGGAGAAAGGGATGTAGGAATTAGTGGAGTGGGCTACTGTGAATTGGCTTTTAGATTTGAGAAGCAAGGTTCCCTTCTCCTTCTCTGTGCTGCGTGCTGCGTGCTGCGTGCTGCTTCCTTCTTCCCTCTATCTAGTTTTTGTTTTCATTTTCTTATTTTTGGTGTGTGTGTAAGAACAAAATGAGAATTGGAAAAGTGGAAATAAGGTACTGGAAAGAGGGTGTGAGTGAGACGTGTTTTCCATAAATTTTGGTTTGTATTAGTCACAGCAAAAAAAAATGGAATTGAAGCAGACAAGGAAGGGGTGTGATGTTGCCCAAGGTTAGGGCCGGCTGGAGAAGAAAGAGGGGGGTTTCGAACCCCTTACTCTTTATTATTTTTGTTATTATTATTATTATTATTATTATTATTATTATTAATATTACTATTTCCATCTATTTATTTATTTTTAATCCAAAGAAATACCTACAATAAATTTTAAATCATCAAATGAACACATAAAAATCATAGAGTTAGAAGTTTGGAAATATTAAACATAAAATAATATTGAATATGTCAAAAACAAGTAACATATAAAAATGTATTTTCCACATAGGGTAATTACTCTAAATGAGTTTACTTTAAGGTATATAAATAAAATAGTCCAATAGAAATAATATAAGGTACTTTATGAAAATACCAACACTTTAATAAATATATACAAGAAATTATCATTTAATTTGATCAATCTAAAAATTTATAATACAAAAGAAAATCAGGATGTTACATTTATCCTAAGACTAAGACCACCATAACCACACATAAACAAACACAACCAGAGTCACACAAGGAAAGCATATAAGGCTATGCTTAAGGCCACTAAGGACAACCATTGCTCTGATACCACCAAATGTAACACCCCAATTTGGAAATAGAATTTTCACTAAAAATTTGCGCCATATTTTTTTTATACATATAAACATTACGAGATTATAATCATTTGAAAAAAGGTTTTCATATTAACTTAGCTTCCAAATATTTTCTCAACTTATCTTTTCAAAAATTGTATTACATAAGCAACTTAGTTTCTTGAAAACGGTTTTGTTACTTGCATCTAATCCTATTTTTCAAAAAGAAGTGCTACAACACATTCTCATCCACAAACTAAAACTCACTAATTGAAATTCGAAATAATTCGTTTATATAACTCTAAAATGATCATTACAAAAAGGGTTTCGACTTTACGGTCATTATCAAATATCAAAAATGAGATCACAAAACTTCCTCATCGGGGTTACATAAAGATCATCAGTGGTTGTCATCCTAAAAGAAATACATAAGCTTACAAAAACTATTCATCATCACTGTCTTCTACTGGAGGTGCTTCCTCCGGGTCAAAAAATCCACTCAACAGGCTCTTCAGGAATGTCTTCTGCTCCCTGCTCCTCTTCGTCTTCTTCCATTTCATCATTTGGATCGAAGACTTCAAGAACCTCTTCTTCTTCATCTATAACTTCTAAGAGAAAATCTTCTGGTTCGGGGATGTCCTCGAAGGTAAACTGCCTCAAGGCTGGTGAATGTCATGATACGTAGATGGTCCTCCGTACACACAATCCTTCATGTACATATGGCTGGTGAAGACTTCATTCATGTTTCCAGTGATCATCTGGTTTGGGTCCAAGATTTCTATTCTGGTCGGTCCTGTCCAAATCCACCCTTCCCAATTTACTTCCCAATGACCGAGAGCATTAGCATCCACAACTCCGTTGTTCGAGACTTCTATGTAACAGGTTATCGGATCTGCCATCTGTGATCATTGCCCAAATGACCACAGGAAAAGAAAAGTGGAAAAAGGGAAGAGAGTCAATGATCCAGACAATAGATTGTCGACGGCATGGTCTTAATCTAAGGAATTATAGTAAGACCATACACACACAAAAACAAGGCATAACTACTTACTTTCAACACTTCATACATTATCAAGGTTATCATTATTATGCAAGGGTTTCATAACCTTAACTTTCACTATGCCATTATACGCATCACTATTCAAGAATGTGATATATCTTTCCAATGATTACTACTTCAATTAACATAGGGAGGCGAAGTTATTGAGTTAAAGGTACATTAGCACACACGTTACATCTCCTCCTTCAATATCCAACCATGTCCTAATTCGAAAAGCAGATGGGATGCACAGGAATCGTAACCATGCTGACATCGAAGCCAAAGGGTACGTACCAGCTGAAACCACACAAGTTGGCCAGCAAACAAAATACAACATTAGTTCATCATTGCACAAAATAAACAGTGGCTTCTAGTCCCATTCGGATTCCCTCTACACCATCTAGGATTTTTTCAAGGGGGCGACAGCTCTATCCCTAGTTCTCGAGTGTAGTCCTCGCTACGATCAACGCCCAGCAGGTGACCTTGATCCTTGTAGCATCGTCCCACCTAGGGAAGCGCTCATAAGCTTCTTGATGAGTCACCGTCATTGCCCTCCCCTATCACAATCACCACTTGGAGGGATGCACGGCCTCCAAGTTTACGGTATCTTTCCTCTCCACTACTTCACTCTCAACGTAGTTAGAAAGGATTAAGCTTAGAGTCTTTTAAGTCTTTTATTATCCTAAGTTGGTCGACCCATTCTAAGCCTCGCTTCTAACGGGCCTCGACCGCTAAGGGACCACAGCAAAAACTCCCTTTTGTACAGTGGAATCCACAAGACAAAATCACGGCACAATTATTTACGTGATTAGTCACTTAAGGGAAATAATTACAAGTCAATGTGCCACGATGCACCATCACTGTACACAATCATTGTCTTCGTGTTGTCATAACATGGATCATTTACAGATTATCACAAATATAAAGTCTTGCTCTTTGCAATATTCCATGATCATAAACTCTTAGCCAATAATCTTTCATCAGTGGTATAATCAACATCTCACAATTGCATAATTTCATTGGAATATTTACAACATAATTATTATCATTTCCAAATTCAATTGAACAACATCTCATAATTATTTTCATAATAGCATAACAAAATATAGTCATAATAACATCATACACATAGAGTTACTATCGCACGACGGACGACTAAACATTCACAATCAATTGTCGTCTCGTGTCTTGACACGTAACTCGGATTCCGACTTTTGAGATGGTCGAAATCATCCTACTGTAATCCTTAGTGCCATTATGTCTAAAGGAAGTTGCTCTCTCACCTTAGTATGATGTGAAAGGATTAAGATCTGCTTGATTCACCGCGGCACTATCGTTTCCCGATTGCAAACCTCTAATCAAACCACATTTACAAATTAGCTCTATAAATATCTATATCAACTTAAAATTAATTATTACTATAGCTTTTTGGACAAACACTATTTTCTCAAAAATCCTTGATGTTTTGAAAATACATAAGCTCTTAGAAAGTAAATTATTCCTTTAAAAATCAACACCTTTTTGAAAATCAAACACAGACTATTGTATCAAGAAATCACTTTTTCTTCTTAGCTTTTAAATCATGAAAACCTTTTCCAATCGAAATATAACTTTTAAAACATAATCATAACATCTTAAGAATAAATCTAAATCTTTCCTTTACTATAAATCTCACTTCTATGTATCTTATAACAACTACCATGACCATATTATACATACAGCATGGATTTAAAGTATTTTTCTTTTGGTGCAACTTTAAATAAGATCAAGCAGTAAATAAATCTGGCAAAATCATTTTATAAGCATATATAATTAAAGAAGAAAAATAAACTCAAGCATCCAAGTTCAAAATATTTTTCCTATCATTAATTTAGATTAAGTTACAGACTACAAGCAGTTTACAGACAATTCACTTTCAAGCATCAGTACGTTCACAAAATCATTTGTATACTTTTTAATAAAATTTTTAAATACTTATAATAAAATTTTATCATAAAGCACACATCACCAATTATTTCAAAATGATTTTCATTCTTGATGCAACTATTTTACAATTTTGGGCAATACATACAGGTTCTCAAAAATCAATTTTCTCCTAAACAGTTCATCGAAAACACATGCCGTTTTTTCCTAAATTCTCATTACAACTTCTACTATAATAAAATGATCAAAATTAAGCTAAATAAAATAATTGCATCTGTTGTACAGCCATTGTAAAAGTTGCATTAGTTCAAGAAGTTTAAGTAAAATAATCCAAAACAATTATACACAATTCCTACTCATGCCAAAAACTTTAAAACACTATTATTTCTAATAAAACATTACTTTTTTATTATTTATAAATTATGAACAGCAACTTATTATTTTTATAAAATCATTTTAATAAATCAAAAATACCCATTTCTATTTATTTCTACCCTATACTTGCACATACAAACTAAGTACTACTAACACTCTTAAAAAAAATAATCATTTGGGGTCTTGAATAAATAATTTTCCAGAATTAAAATTAAATTTCCAGAATTAATCTTTTCCATAAAAACATGTAATTCATTCCATAGACATACTAAAACAATTATCAAATCAATTAGAAAAATTCAATTAACTTTATTTCTTTCTCCTAAAAAATTCGACCAGCACTAGAAGATTAGGAAAAACATTTTTTCAATTCTTAAAACATCTATATAATATAATTACATCATTTTATATACTCAAAACAAGAGTTTTAATTGTTAACAAAATATAAAATAGATCTCTTTAAGGAAAAATTCACATTTTCCAGCAACTAGCATCTTCAAACACATCAACCACATAATCATACAATCACCTAAAAATACATGCTCTTATATATATACTATGCACGTACTGTAACACCCTCACAATTATTTAGTTAATTTAGGATTTTATAAAAATGGTAATCAAAGATTTCTTTTTAAATTAAAATACTTAAGAATATTTTTCCGGAAAAACGGACAGAGTTTCCTCTGTTTTTGGAACTTTCCCAAAATTTCCAATTTTGTACCTGCTTAACCTGTTCAGTGCAGCAAACTTTTAAAACATAAAACGTTTAAATACTATCCAGAAACAGATCCTAATGCCCCGAATATCTCAAATAGGGGCGTACAACTAATACATATTTTTAAATTACAAAATAGTAGTTTTTAACATATCTAAAACTGCAGTCCACTCGTAAATAATAAACAGATACTCCACGTAGTGGAGGTTCAACCTGCTCGGCCAGAAACTATGCAAGCTCCAAGCTCAGAACCTGAAAAATGGTTGTAAGGGTGAGCTTTACACATGAAGTAGAAAGCAGTCTCCAGACTAGACATAATAACTGACTAAGTCAAACGCAACTAGCATATAGCACATAAATTTCATTTAGGCAAACACAGCATGCATCATACACAAACATTAGCCTTATTAGTATCCATTCATTTATTCCATTCATAATATCTTCGTTAGGTCTCAGTTTTCAAATTTCCATTTTAATAAATCACCAGTTCACACACATATAGTCATTTATCACGTAAACACCATTTCAAATATTCACACACAATTACCCGTTCCTCTTCTTTTCATTTTATTCTTTCTCGTTATTCTCTCTCCTTTATTTTGACTCTTTCTTTTACCTTGTTCTCTTTCCTTTAGTTTTACCCTTTCTCTCTTGCTTTCATTCTTTTTATCGGTTCGACTACAGGGTCTCATGACCAGGCCACACCGCCTAACCTGCATCGAACCACTGTTTATTGTTCTACCACAGGGTCTATTGACCAGATACATATGACCTAACCTATGTCACAGGGTCTCATGACCAGATCCTTTCGACCTAACCTGCGCCATAGGGTCTCATGACCAGATCATATTATCTAACCTGCGTTGGCCACAGGGTCTTATGACCAGATCCCAAGATCTAACCTGCGTTGGCCCATTCTCTTATTAGTCTTTTATCAATTGGACACAGGGTCTCATGACCAGATCTCGCGATCTAACCTGTGCCAGTTTCCTTTTACAATTCATGCAGTTCTCTTTTCTCCTTTCTTTACTTTCTTTTAATTATTCTTTTCTCTCTTGCCTTTTATTATTAATTTGTTATCTCATTCGTCATTCAACACACATTTATCATACAAGCATACACAAAAATTTTCACACTTTATATTTTCAATTCCCTAAGTTTATGCCATGACATTTTTAACTCTTTATATTCCTTAGTTCTCAGTCTAGTTTACATCTCATACATATTTACTTTCTTTTATTTATTATTCAAATATTCAATTCATTATGCGATACAAATTTAGCACACAACATCACAATTCAACCACTTAAATAATTTATATATATCTCTTTAAATCAACCAGACATACAGAAAAATAATCATTTATAATCATTCACAATTAACAACCAGCAAATAAACAAACATGATAACATATAGCACTTAGCCTGCATATTCAATCACAAGTATCAAGTTATAGTTCATTTTATTTACTTTCTTACTTTATATTTAATTGAAATTAATTACACAGATAATCAGTCACAAGCATACCCACATATTCTTAGCAAGTATTATATACTAATCAGAAAATACTCCCTAAAGCAAGGTAAAGAACCCCTTACCTCGATTGACGAAAATAAAGAGATAACCTCAACTTCGGGGCTTTAATAGAACCTGTTTTACGGCTTGGCGAGGAGGTCCTGTTTCAGCTCATGACGTTCCGGCTTACCCCGACACTAGCAACTTCAGCGATCAGGCCCGGCTCACGATCAAATTGGTTCGAACAAAACCTTCATCGTCCTACGGTTCAACGCACAACTGAGGCTGGTCACAGTACGGTGACGGTTTTGCGATTCACCCTGCTTTGATTGAAGAAGAATTTGTACCCATAAAAGCTGATCAAAGGCACCCCCCCAACAGATTTGAATTTTTTTTTCTTTATGGCTGGGGTCTGAAATTGGAAAGTGGGGTGCAGGGGCAATGAGGTCTTCTGTGTTGAAGAAGGAAGAGGAAGGCTGAAGGGTTTGAGCCGTGGGTTGGAGAAAGGGTGGCTGTGTGTGTGACGACGGGGCTGGCCAGCAAGGAGCAGCGGTTTCTGGCGTGAATAGCGGCGGCGGAGGCTCCCATGGTGGCGGCAGCAAGGGACAGAGGCGGAGGAACCAAAAATCACGGCCCCGGTGAGAGGAGCGTCGCGATTCGCGACTGGGGGAGGACGCGACGGTGGCGGTGGCTGGCGGCGACTTCGACAAGCTGAGCTTGGCCCTCGGGGTGCGGGAGGGGGCGGGGGGTTATACACTTCTTGCTTTTACTCCCCTAGCAGCGGCGCAAGGGAGAAGGAGAGAGCGCTCGACGGCGATGGAGCGAGAGAGAGCTGCGATGGTGGTGGTCGGCTGTGACAAGGCCAAGAGAGAGAGAGAGAGTTGAGGGCATGAGAGAGAAAACAAAAACAAGGGAGAAGATAGAGAATGGGTGGCGGCCTCAGACCCACGAAGAAGAAGAGGAAAAGTGGTTTCCTCCCCTCTTCACACACTACACACATATTACTTCTTCCCTTTTTTTTCTTTTATTAATACTTTTATTTATTTATGCCCAAAAATATTAATAATACAACTTTAGCATCATATAGCTTCATGTAGAAAAAAACTTTAAGGTTTAAAAATTATTTAGATATTAGGAGATAACAAAAATTCATTTAATATTGTATCTTCAAAAGTACCAAAGTAAGGAATAAAAATCTATTTTTCAAATACGGTAAATCATAAGGATAGTAATTTGGAATTACTCTCAAAATAATTTACTAGTGGTATATCTGAATTAAGAGTGAAAGGACACTTTAAAATATAATTAAATATTCTTTCACAATTTTAACATAATGTATTTTAATAAAAGTACCCAACACCTAAATAATTTGATTTCAAGAAACAATTATTTAATTCGATAACACTTATAATTACATTAGGGATTAAAATTAGGATGTTACACGTACCACCTTTTTATTCTCACCGTGGACCACCCCCTGCTTGACCTGTTCGTCGTTATCATACTTTTCGTTTTCGTCCCTATACTTGCTCTCACCCCGTTGCTGCTAGAGTTGTTCGTGCTGGGACTCCTTCACCTGATTCTTCGGACGCTGAGAGGACTGTGCCTGTTGCAGATCCTGTACCCAGTGGTAGGGTATCTACTCTGTTGGATGAGGCAGAGGAGGATCCAGTGGAGGGTGAGAGTGACGAGGAGCCAGTCGAGCAGGAGGATGTTATTGATAGGAGGATGGGTGGCCCTTAGGTATGGGCATAGTGTGAGTAGTGTGGGTCTGGGTCGTAGTAGCAGCTGTAGCAGATCATGGTGATGGTGGAGCGTTCTTGGAGGACTTGATGACCAGCTCTGGAGTGTCTTTATTTTGATTATGTATATATTGTATATATCTTTTGAGAGACTTCAGGGTTTTGGTTTTGACTTTCATTTTATGTTTATACTTTTCTATGAGACATAGATCACTGGACTTTGGGTATCAGTTTCTGTACTTGGGATATGATGGATGTTTATGGTGGTACTTATGACATATATATATGTTTTATGTTTATAATGTCCAGTGATTATATTATTTTCTAAAGTTATACTCTTTCCGCGTACTCTGATAAATAACAAACGAATTCGGTAATAGCAGGTGTTTTAAAAAAAAAATATGATAACAATTTCAATGCCGAATTCAAAGTATTTTTAAAGGATATGTTTAGTTTGAGAATAAATATAAAGGAAAAATTTTATACCCTATTTTTCCAAAATATCAAGTCCGTATTATATATATTCAACTATATTTTCTTATAAAGTATTTTAATCCAAGAGCTTCACACCTTTGGTGGTATCAGAGCAATGGTCCAGTCCTCCTGGCCCTGTCTATGTGGCCTAGTACGTTGTTCAATAAAGATTGAACATAGTTAAGGGTGTTTAGTTGTTGTGTCTTCTTTAATAGACCTATCATGACCCTAAGTCCATAGTGCAGGTCTACTATGGCAACAAGAGGTAGTAATCATACAAACGCTATGTTAGAAAGGATCACTGCTGTGTTAGAAACTATGCAACAACAGCAGCAACAACAACAACAACAAGCACAACGACCTCAACAATGCAATGTTGAAGTGATGGAAGCTAAGACTCTATCAGAATTTCGGAGCTGCAAACCTCCAAGGTTTGAGGGAGGTTACAAACCGGAAGAGGCAAACAAGTGGATATACGAGATAGACAAGATCTTCAGAACTTTGGGCTGCACAGATGCTCAGAGGGTGACGTATGCAGTTTATATGTTAGGAGGTGAAGCTGAAAACTGGTGGAACCATACCGCTCAACTCCTAAACTATGAAGGAAGACCAATCAACTGGGGAGTGTTCACCGAGAAGTTTCTTGATAAGTACTTCCCGGATGATTTGAGGAGGAAGAAAGAGGTTGAGTTCCTGCAATTGAAGCAAGGTGACATGAGCGTCGGTGAATATGCGGCTAAATTTGAAGAGCTGATGAAGTATTCCCCTTACTACCAGAACAATCATGATGAGCGTAGTAAGTGCATCAATTTTGAAGGCGGTCTAAGACCCAAGTTGAAGTCGGTGTTTAGCTACCAAAGGATCCAGAGTTTCCCTGCCCTCGTTGATATGTGTCGGATGTATGAAGACGACAAGAAGGCTGAGGAGCATAGCATTCAAGTCAATAGGAATCAACAAAATTATGGGTCTCAGAAGCGAAAAAGATTTGATCACCGAAGCAAAGGTCCATATGCTAACCACAACGGAGCTAAAGGAAAAGCGGTAGCTGGTGGGAAGAGCAACACTCAGAATGATGTCCCTTTCTGTGCAAAGTGCGAGCGTCATCATCATGGACAGATCTGTTGGACTCAAGGTGGTTGTTTCAATTGTGGAAAGTCGGGTCATTATGCTCGTGACTGCAAGGAGCCCGCAAAAGCTAATTCTCAAGTATCCGCTAACAAGTCCGTGAATCAAGGCAAAGTTTTTACACTGAGTGGTGTTGGAGTCAACCAATCCTCTGATCTCATGCAAGGTAAATATTTGCTAAATAATCAACCTTGCATGTTTATGTTCGACTCTGGAGCTACTCATTCTTTCATTTCCTATGAATGTGTGAATCGTTTACTTGGTAATGTTCATCCCAATGCCTGAGAGTTGAAACTCCTACTGGACTCCCTGTCTATGTTTCTAAAGTCTGTTTAGATTGTTGTGTTGAGGTATTTGACCGCGTCTCTAAAGTAGACCTGATTTGTTTTCCTCTGTCACAATTGGATGTGATCTTGGGGATGGATTGGTTGAGCAAGAACCAAGTAACCATCGATTGTGAAAGAAAGACAATCTTGTATAAGAATCCTAGACCCGAAGGATATATGTGTTTGTTCTCAGTAGTGGGAAAGTAAGAAGGAGAAGGAAAGCGTCTTGAAGAGATTCCTGGTGTGTAAGACTTTCCAGAAGTGTTCTTAGAAGAGATACCGGGTCTACCTCCAAAGTGAGAGATTGAGTTTGGAATCGATCTGGTTCCGGGAGCTGGTCCCATCTTTATTGCTCCTTATAGAATGGCACCACCGGAAATGGCTGAGATGAAAAAGCAAATAGAAGAGTTGCTGGAAAAGCAGATGATTAGACCAAGTGCATCACCGTGGGGATCCCCGTTGTTGTTTGTGAAAAAGAAAGACGGAAGTATGAGAATGTGCATGGATTAAAGGCAGTTGAATAAGGTCACGATTAAGAATAAGTATCCTTTGCCAAGAATTGATGACCTTATGGACCAAGTTAGAGGAGCATCAGTATTTTCAAAGATCGACTTACGGTTTGGGTATCATCAGATCAGAATAAGGGAGGAGGATATTCCCAAGACTACATTCCGATCTCGATATGGGCATTATGAGTATGTGGTGATGCCGTTTGGTTTGACAAATGCTCCTGCTATCTTTATGGACTACATGAACAGGATTTTCAGACCCTACTTGGACTCGTTTATGGTGGTGTTTATAGATTACATTCTGATCTATTCCAAGAGTCCGGAGGAACATGCCGAGCATCTCAAGATTGTGTTGAACATCTTGAAGGAGAAGCAGTTGTATGCGAAGCTTGCTAAGTGTGAATTCTGGCTTGCGGAAGTGAAGTTTTTGGGACATGTGATTTCTAAGAAAGGAATTGTTGTAGACCCTACCAAAGTGGATTCTGTGTTGCAGTGGAGTCAACCTACGTCAGTCACTGAAGTGAGAAGTTTCTTAGGACTGGCTGGGTATTATAGGCGATTTATAGAAGGTTTCTCTAAAATCGCATTACCCTTGACGAAGCTAACTCGAAAGGATCAACCGTTCGTATGGGATGAGAAGTGTGAACGGAGTTTCCAGGAGTTAAAGAAAAGGTTAACATCATCTCCGGTGTTAATTTTGCCTGACCCTGGTAAAAGTTTCGAGGTGTATTGTGATGCATCGAAGCAAGGTTTGGGAATTGTTTTAATGCAAGAAGGTCAGGTGGTTGCATATGCTTCTCGACAGTTGAAGATTCATGAAGTGAATTACCCAACTCACGACCTGGAGCTAGCAGCAATGGTGTTTGCTTTGAAGATTTGGAGACACTACCTCTATAGCACTACATTTCGGGTGTTCAGTGACCATAAGAGTTTAAAGTACCTGTTTAATCAAAAGGAGTTGAATATGAGACTGTTGATGTCTAGCAAGAGTACTAGGTCGACAAGTAATACAGATAGTAAGTGAGTATCGTTCCACTCGGGGATTGCAAATTGTTTCTAATAATTTTTCACCAATTCGTAATTATTAATGCAACTTGTTATTGAATTTTAGAAGGAGAAGAAGAATTTAAAATAAAATAAAATAATAAAAAGATTGAGGAGATAAGATGATTAGAAAACAATAGAAAAAGGTTAGGAACTTGGTTTCATTGTATGATTCACTTATTTAACTATGAATTAGATTTTCCTTTAATTCATGGACAATTCCTCTCAAATAGCAATAGTTAGATCTCTCTAACATTACCCTTATTCTCTAAATACTTAATCCTTGATCTCTCAACAAATTACAATATTAGAAAATATCAAATTCAGCACAAGGGAATTACCAAGTCAATAATCATTTAATCATATCTCTATAACTAAACTGATTATACCGTTAATTGCAAGGCCTATTCAAAATCCTAACTCTCGTTACGAATTAAGAAATCCAAAACATAAAGTGATCAGTTTTACGTATGCAATAAAAACACAATTAACGCATGAATTAAAAATAGGAAAACACTAAATCATAAATTGAAATAAGTTACACCATACAATTTACACCATGTTCCTAACAAGAGGTTTTAGTTACACATATAGAAATAAAGAAAACAGAAGCAAAGAGAAAACCTCATATCATAGACAATACAGGTCAACTCTCCAAGAGACCTTCAATCTTCACGCCGATCTCTCTTGTAGTGATGATCTCCAATCTTTGTGCCTTGCCTCCTTGCCCTCAATAAATGTTACTAACCTCTCTCTCTCTAATCCTAATTGAATTCTATGATCTCAAAACCTTCTGAAAACTATTTACAAATCCTCTATTTAAAGAGTAAAACAAATCCGAAAATAAATCTTAATTAAATCTAGTAGATAAGGTCCATGTTTATCTTCTAATTTCTGACCAAGACTAAGATATGAAGCCAAATTAGACTTCTCTTCTTCTAATTTGTTAAGAATCTGGTCAATTTGGGCCTCCAGCAGTACGCGCGCCCCAGGCGCACGCGACCTCGCGCCTCAGGCGCGTGGGACCTACTCCGGCTCCGTTTTGCTCCTTTCTTTTTCCATTTGCAAGATCTTTTCGTCCTCTTTTCAGGTCCATAAATATTTTCTCAATTTAAGCTCCAAAAAGTACCTGAAACACTAGAAAACGGATCAAAACGCTCAAAGGACCCTAAACTACTAAAAATAATTAAAATCTACTAAAAAGTCCTAAATTTGCTAGAGAAACAAGCCAAATACATAGTAAAAGGGAGTCCAAATAATGCTCAAATCTATATATGTAGGACCTAAATCACTCCCCCAAACTTAGCATTTTGCATGTCCCAGGCAAAAGTAAAATAAAAAATCTAAACGAAAGACAACCTCCCTAAATCAATATGAACACACCCAATATAAGACTTCGACTCATGACTCCAACACATATTATCACAAACTATTTACACAATAACAAACTAGTTAAAGTAACAAACCCAATAAGAACTCAAGGCTAGTGAACACTCTCAACCTCACCAGTGCATCTCTCAAAAGTGTATCAGGGTCATATTTTCAATTCACTCAAGTTCAACAATGATAATGTGTTACCATAGGCTTGACCATAGACCAAAATCGCCACTGAAATTATTGAATGCATGCACAAATCAAAAGGTCTTATTTTTGGTTGTAATGGGGCCAGGCTAAAGTGTTAGGTGAGATAAAAGAAAGAAGGAATAATGAACTAAGGGCTAATATGCAAAGCAAAATTTCCCTCAGAATCATGAATGAGCACTAAGTATATTACCATGGAATCACAACTCAATTCACAACTTTATTCTTCTTACTTTTCAATTTTTCCTCTACCCTCTTCCTTTTCATTACTTTTCTTCTTTTTCTTTTCCCTTTTCTTGGAAGAGTAGTAGGCAAAACACTTTACTTTTTTTTTTGCATCACATTCCACTTAATTGCTCATCCAAAATTTCTAAGGTACTCTCAAAGAACAATACAATTAATGCAGGGTACCAAATTATATAACATTATAAGGCTCAAAGTGGGCAACTAAGGGAACAATTTTCAAACCAACATTCTGAAAGCCTCAAAAACACATCCTAAGTGCCTTAATCATTTTCATGCATGCAATCAATCATCAATTTTGAAATGGTCACAGGTCAAGTTCTAGAACAACAATACCAAAGTGAACACACTCATGAAAGAAATAGGGGTCTCAAAATCAGAATAGATCAAATATAACATACCCCATCAATATAAGGCTCAAAACCTCACAGGGCTAAAGTCAGTTCACTAATCACAAGTTCTGAAAGCATTTGTCATAATAACTAGTTCACAACAGTATTCACAGCTCAATCAAACAGTGCCAAAAGCCAAAAAGTCTAAGTCCTAAACTAAGTATATACATAAATTATCAGAGAAAAAGTCCTAAGGTTAGAAAAATTAATTACTCTTGCTAAGGACACAAACCAATACAAAATATGGGAGAAAAAAAATTGAGATCTGAAAAATAAAATATTTATTTTGTATATCCTCCCACAAACATAGATGTTGGCTTGTCCTCAAGCAAACTAATCTAGCCTAAAACTACAAAATAAAAATAAACTACCTATGAAAGCGGGACATATTTTTGGTGAGGTACAGGTCCTGTGGTGCAATATTGAAAAAAAATTGGGGCTAATGGGGTCCAAATCCTAAAAATACAAATCTAATCCTAAAAAATCCATCCCTAAAAAAATAGAAAATAAAAAAAAACGAAAATAAAAAAAAATCTATTCTAAAAATAATCCTAAGAAGATAAATCTAATCTTAAAAAGATAAAAACAAAATTCTAAAAAGATATAAAACTAATCTAATCCTAAAAGATAAGAATAAAAAATATCTATTGATAAAAAAAATAAAATAAACATAAAAAACAAACTTCCTAGAGATAAAGATAAATCTAATCCTAAGAAAATAAAATGGTAGAATCAGAATTTGACCCCAAAACTGAACTTTTGCACCCCAAGTAGGAGTGAAATTCCCCCAAACAGGGCTTTCACAGCCCGACGCGGCTGAGGCGCGCCACCGCGTGCGCCTGGGGCCCACGAGGTCTGTAACTCCATTTTTTTTAACATCTAGCTAAGAATTGAAACCTACACTACTACTTATGAACAAAAAAAAATCCACCAGGATCCCAAATTCTATGGGTCAAATCCCATGTGATGCAACAATAATGAGTTATGCCCACATCCCATGGGGAAGACCTTGGGTGATGATGCCCAGCAAAATTTTCTTTTCTTCCATCATCCATCATGAAGTTGTTAACTTCATTAGTCAGGAAGATTACTTTCTCATGCTTCCCATTGTCTAATAATGACTCAGATTGCTCTAGATATTTTTCATAAAAGTACTTAGGCTGAATATAATAGAAAAATTTTGAATCACCCAAGCATGAACTAGATTGAATAAAATTCTTTATAACAACAAATTCTTCATGCAAGGGTGGTTCAATTTTTTCTACAATTTTCAAACCTTCTATTGTTATATTTCGATCCTCTTCCTCAAACCTATCATGCACAATTTCTTTTTCAAATTTTTGCTCCTCCAAAGGGATTTGATCATTGGTCACATCCATTACCACAACTTCTTCCTCTTTTTTAGGAGAGTCAAAAATTGTTGATAATGCTTGTGACTCCTCAGATAAATGTTTTGAAATTTGCTCAAGTGCTATATTTATGTTCTCAAAACTTTTTCTGTTTTCTTCTTTTATAAAATTAATTTCTTGAACATTACTACTAACTTTTTGAGCTAATTTCTCTTGGTTAATTTCCCATGACTCTTTCTCCAAAGGGGGAGGAATTGGCTCAACACGAGGGAATCCAAAATTATTTTTGCAATCTTTAGCATAATCCTCAGCGGCCTGAGCCAATCTCTCTAGAGCTATTTCCATTGGGGTTTTACTAGGAGGAGGAGGCTCCATATGAGAAAATTGAGAATAGTATCTTTCCTTTTTCATATCATTAATCTGTTGATTCATTATCTCTATATCTCTTTCCCATTTGGCCTTCCTAGGAGTTATATTTTGTGCAACATAGTATGGAGGATAAGGATAATATGGAATAAATCTATCACAATCTAAATCACTATTACAACTATAATTATGCATGAGAAAGTACAAATTACACAAATAATTATAGAAAAGTATCGAAAAGAAATTAGAATCGAATTTCAATCCCCGGCAACGGCGCCAAAAACTTGTTGATGTCTACCAAGAGTACTAGGTCGACAAGTAATACAGATAGTAAGTGAGTATCGTTCCACTCGGGGATTGCAAATTGTTTCTAATAACTTTTCACCAATTCGTAATTATTAATGCAACTTGTTATTGAATTTTAGAAGGAGAAGAAGAATTTAAAATAAAATAAAATAATAAAAAGATTGAGGAGATAAGATGATTAGAAAGCAATAGAAAAAGGTTAGGAACTTGGTTTCATTGTATGATTCACTTATTTAACTATGAATTAGATTTTCCTTTAATTCATGGACAATTCCTCTCAAATAGCAATAATTAGATCTCTCTAACATTACCCTTATTTTCTAAATACTTAATCCTTGATCTCTCAACAAATTACAATATTAGAAAATATCAAATTCAGCACAAGGGAATTACCAAGTCAATAATCATTTAATCATATCTCTATAACTAAATTGATTATACCGTTAATTGCAAGGCCTATTCAAAATCCTAACTCTCGTTACGAATTAAGAAATCCAAAACATAAAGTGATCAGTTTTACGTATGCAATAAAAACACAATTAACGCATGAATTAAAAACAGGAAAACACTAAATCATAAATTGAAATAAGTTACACCATACAATTTACACCATGTTCCTAACAAGAGGTTTTAGTTACACATATAGAAATAAAGAAAAAAGAAGCAAAGAGAAAACCTCATATCATAGACAATACAGGTCAACTCTCCAAGAGACCTTCAATCTTCACGCAGATCTCTCTTGTAGTGATGATCTCCAATCTTTGTGCCTTGCCTCCTTGCCCTCAATAAATGTTACTAACCTCTCTCTCTAATCCTAATTGAATTCTATGATCTCAAAACCTTTTGAAAACTATTTACAAATCCTCTATTTAAAGAGTAAAACAAATCCTAAAATAAATCTTAATTAAATCTAGTAGATAAGGTCCATGTTTATCTTCTAATTTCTGACCAAGTCTAAGATATGAAGCCAAATTAGACTTCTCTTCTTCTAATTTGTTAAGAATCTGGTCAATTTGGGCCTCCAGCAGACCTCGCGCCCCAGGCGCACGCGACCTCGCGCCCCAGGCGCGTGGGTCTGATGACAACTTCTTTTCCACACAGGCGCGCCTCAGGCGCCCACGTCCTCGCGCCCCAGGCGCGTGGGACCTACTCCGGCTCCGTTTTGCTCCGTTCTTTTTCCATTTGCAAGATCTTTTCGTCCTCTTTTCAGGTCCATAAATATTTTCTCAATTTAAGCTCCAAAATGTACCTGAAACACTAGAAAACGGATCAAAACGCTCAAAGGACCCTAAACTACTAAAAATAATTAAAATCTACTAAAAAGTCCTAAATTTGCTAGAGAAACAAGCCAAATACATAGTAAAAGGGAGTCCAAATAATGCTCAAATCTATATATATAGGACCTAAATCAGAGACAAAGGCGATGGATGGAGTTTCTAAAAGATTATGACTTTGAGCTCCATTATCATCCTGGCAAAGCAAACGTAGTTGCAGACGCTTTGAGCAGAAAGGTTATTCATGTGAGCTCAATGATGGTCAAGGAGGCTATTCTGATCGAGGAGTTCAGAGATCTAAGTCTGGAAATACAAGTGGAACCATCTAGCATTAGACTGGGAATGTTGCAAATCACCAACGAATTCTTGAATCGAATTCGTGAATTACAACCAGAAGATGAGGAGTTGAAAGAGAAGAGGAGATTGATGACTGAAGGAAAGGAACTGAACTTTAGTGTTGGAGAAGATGGAATTCTTCGTTTCAAGACGAGAATTTGTGTGCCCATAGATTTGGAAGTTAGAAGAATGATCTTAGATGAAGCACATAAGAGCCGGATGAGTATGCATCCAGGATCAACCAAGATGTACCAGGATCTGAAGAGGTTATTTTGGTGGTCTGGACTAAAGAAAGATGTTGTAACACCCTAACATTTACATAGCTTAATTACAATTAATTAAGTTGATTTTTAATTTGGACTTGAAAATTTCTTTTTAAATCTTGATGAAAATCCGGCAGAGTTTCATCTGTTTTTCGGATTTCCCAAAAATTACATTTTATACACCTGTCAAACCAGTACAGTTCAGAAAATATTTATAAATATACTAATTTGATTTTCATGCCCTGCTAACAAAGTAAAACAAAACTCAGGGCTTACAATGAATTGTTTCAACACCAAATTAAATTAATTATAATAAAAAGAATATAATCCCCTTTTAACTAAATTACACTCCACGGTGTGGAGTTTACCCCTGCTCGACCGAAAACTGTGTCTGCTCAAACTTTGAACATGTAAAAATGGTTGCAAGGGTGAGCTTTACACATGAAATAGAGAAGTAGTTTCTAAATAGACATAATAACCTACCAAGTCAAACACAGTTAAACACTTAGCACATATTATACCATTCAAACATTCCATATCATGCTCATGCACATTCAACATTTACATTCTTAGTCCCATTACAAATCAATTATACTTTAGTCTTTTCATCATTCATTTTCTTCTTTCTTTTACTCTTTTCTCTTATTTGTACCACTAGGAATTGATTGCTCCTGCTAGGGCGTTTGTACACCCATTAGGGACTTTTACACCCATCAGGACTTTCACCCATTAGGCCTCACCCGTTAGGACTAATACATATAATCTTATACTCATTCTTATCACATTTCTTGGCATATTCAATTTACATACTTTAGTCTCTTTCACATTTTCCATTCTTTTAGTTTTCATTGAATTGATCAATTGGATACATTGACTCCTAACGGGGCATTTTCACCTAATGGGGAGTTTTAGCCTGATGGGGCGTTTGTACACCTAGCATGAACACCTAGTGTCCCAATGTCCCCAATGATCAATTCAACCATTCAGTCCCTTCTTAATTCGTTAAAATTATTCTTTTTCACATGTCCTTATGTTTCATTCAATCAACATATCAAAACAAGCATAACTATCACAATACATAACAATCCAATTAGTCATTCAAGCATTTATAATATACCTACTTATCATAATTATACAACAACAAACCATCACATCAAATAACAAATATCCACATTTTCACATGTATTGCAATTAGTCAGTCAAACATTTGAAATGTTCATAGTTATCCACATCACACCATAACACATAATTGATTGTACATATCCTCTTGCAATTCAATTTCCCCTTTTTATCTTTAATTAGCATATCTTTTTATCATTCAACATATCATCATCTACAATCAACTTAAGTACAGTCCCAACATATTCATATTCTTCCCAATAACTATACATAATAGCATTTTAACCTTGAGCATATATATAATCAAATAGCAAATATACATCATAATCTATAACATGCGATAATCCATATTTACATTTTATACTTAAAACACCTATTTCAAATCACAATATTCAATTAGCTTTTCTTTTGTTTATTTTCCTCCTTTACTTTTAGTTTCGATTAATTACCCTAAAATTCAATCACAAACATACCCATATATTCTTAGTAGGTATTATAACTAACCAGAAAATACTCTCTAAAGCAAGGTAAAACACCCCTTACCTTTAGACGCTTTAACCCTTAGTTTCGTCAAATACCTACTCATTCCGCATGATGACGTCCATTGATTTTCACGCTGCGGCTGGTTCTGAACTTCATTCATCATCCTCAGCAAGGAAGATTTGCGCTCGTTTTACCAACCAAAAGCTACACCGATCCGACCCAACTCACGGTCGAACCGGTTCGGTCCACACCCAAACCTCAGCCACATATTGAAGCTTTTCCTTGGCAGCAACATCATCCACCCTCCATGGCAGTGGCGACGACAACTAGCGGCGGCATCCGAGGCAACCAGCGGTGGAGGAATGCAAGGAGCAGCAGCAAAGAGCACCGTCACGAGCTTCGACCCCGGTGTCGGTTTAGCTCGATCTAGCAGCTAGAACCATAGAAGAAGGAGATGGAGGCCCTTGGTTTGTGGGTCACAAGGACATCAACAGAGACATTGACGGTGACGCAAGAACCAGCGGCGGCGGAGATCGGCTTCTTCCCTAGCAGAGGTGCGAATGGCGGTGGCGACAGGGACCGGGAGCATCGCGATTGCTGGACAGAGAGATAACACAAACAATCGGCCCTAGCTTTGTGGGTGGTAGCGAGAGAAATCGCGATCCAGGGGAAGAAGAAACGCGACGGCGACGGCAAGATCGTGGCTGGTCCGATCTGAACGAGGGAGTTGCGAGTGGGTGGAGAGGAACGCGCGATGAAGAACAAGTGAGAGAGACGAAGGCAGTGATGTCATTTCTGGTGGCGGCGTTGATGATCCAGGGAGGAGAGGGAGAGAGCTGAAATGCCGGAGGGAGAGAGGAATGGGGGGGAGGGTGGCGGCAGCTATGTGAAGAGGAAGGAGGAAATAGGGTTTCAACCCCCCTTGGCACACCACAGCAAACGTTTTCTTTCTTTTTTTTTTAAATACTAACACACACATTTTATTTATTTATTTATGATTCAAGAAAATACCTAGAATAAAATTTGATTATCAAATAACTACATATAAGAAAAATTATAGGGTTAAAAGTTTGGACATATTAAACATAATTTAATATCGAATATATCAAAATCAAAATAAAGAATAGAAAGAATATTTTTCAAACAGGGTAATTGATTTAAATGAATGTACTTTCAAATATATAATTAAAATATACCTTAGTAAATACCATAGGATATTTTAAAAATACTCAACGCTCTAATGATAAATTTCAAGGATTAATTATTGTTTAAAGGAAATACCAACAACAAGGTTTAAATATCACGTTAATACAAATAGGGATGCCATAAGGTTGGTACCTTGAAATTATATGAAACATTCATTTAATATTGAGTATATATATAAATCAAGGTAAAGTATGGAAAGTATATTTTAAAATAGGATATTTAATTTAAAATATACGGATAAAAATGTATTTTTCCTAAATAATATAACGTACTTTACGAAAATACCCAACACTTAAATAATTATATACGAGAATTAATCACTAAATTTGATAAAACTCAATTTATAAGGCAAAAGAAAATCAGGATGTTACAATCCTTCCCCCAAAAAGAAATTTCGTCCTCGAAATTTGACTAGAGAAAACCATAAGGATAGGATTTTAAGAACCCTTGAGCATCATTCCAATAAACTTAGATAAACACAAATAAATCCAACACTACCAATAGCACGAGGGTCTTCAAAATTCATTTATTTAACAGAAAAACAAAACCTTGGTGTTAATAAAAATATAATTGTAGTAAAAAAAGAATTTCGATGACTGGTTAAGTAAAAAGGTTCTCAAATTCAATCAAAGAGGAAACCATCTTTCATAACAATGCCAAATAGAGAAAGCATCACTTGGTGTATAAAATAGCAACTACAGTTAAGTTAGTTCCAAACAAAATCATTTAAGTTCTCGAAACTGAAAAATAATTTTAACATTTAACAGGTAATAGCTATTGGGAGAATATGTTGAATCTTTGTCATAAATGTAAAACGAATTCAAATCTCAAAGAGGCAACATAAAATATAATGCAAAATAGGAGCTTTAAAAAACCCAACCGCTCTAAACAAAATCAGCATTATGCATATGGTTTAAATTCAGATAACAAGTTCAGCACCTAAAATGATACAATATCTGAATATCTTATTGAGAACTATTTTTGTAAGAAAAACACAATTCACTTACACATTCAGATGTAATATTAATTTTGGTAAGAGCTTAAAACAGAGTGACATTTTTTTTAGAAATAGAACATGAAATAAAATCTATGCAAGATTTAAGATCCCAAAAAAAAATAGGAATTAGTAATTATGACTCAACCAATAGAGTGTCATCTTCTTAAATGAATGTCAGTTTAAATACAAGGAGAAAATTGAAACCTGAAAAGAATTAAAAATTCATTAAGCTAGCATTCAAAAACATTTTCCCTTACATAACAATTTTGGGAAACTTCTTGTAATAAACTAAAAACTAAGTAACGTAATAGGTTGGCATTGGCCAATACTAATATAAAAATTCATGAGAAATATGTTAAGCAAGAAAAGCTATTGGTTGAAACTCATTTAACAATTTTCGTTCAAAAAGACAAAACCAATGGCACAAAATCCAAGATTCATCATTTTTAAATACGTGTGCATGTAGTCATGCAAAATCAGGGAATAAATTCATTAAAATAAAAAAGTCAACAAATTTAGCTTGCATTTTACATAAACTCTAAAATAGCAATTCAGAAAATTAAGATCATAGAGACTGAAACAAAAAGGAATCCAGAAGCAAGAAGAGCTAACTATACAGGAGTGTAAGAGGTAAATCATTGACAAATGTAACACCCATAATTTTCGTCTCCCAGATAATAAGGAAATTAATAATAAAGTTTTATTATTAATTTATTTTTCCAAGTTTATATTTTGTATTTAATTAGCCTGAAATATAAAAATAAGTTGAGATATTTTTATATGGCAAATAAATGCAAAAAAATAAGGATATTGCATTTTAGTCCTTGGGTTAGGACCTAAGTGTAATATTGAAAAGTTCTTGGAGGGAAAGATTTAAAAATATTAATTTTTAAATTTTGTACTGATCTAACTGGTTAGTAATGCCCTGTAACCAGTTAGACGATGAACCCAGAAACTGGTTAGTGGAATTTGATGAGTAATCACTTGATTAATTCGTTTAATCGCCACGAAATCAGTTCAGTGATAATGGGAAACACGCGTCAGTGTGCATGCAAGGCCAATTCCTCTATAAAAACCCATAATTCTGATCAAATTGGGTTGTTGTTGCTCTGAATTAAGGTGAATCTCTGTTCTAGGGTTTCAGAATCGTCAATTTCAATTCCCTCTCATTGTTGAGTGTTACGTAACACCCCACATTTCTCGTACATGCAGAAACGAATTCGCTAAAGAAAAACGTTGAAATTTCTGTTTTCTAAAAAGGATTTTCTAAAGAAATGATTTCCTTATGAAATATATTTGCATTTTGGAGAGGTGATCTTTGAATTTCTGAAATCATTTACAAAGTGGTTTTGAAAACCTTGGGAGAATGAATTTTAATAAAATAAGATTTTTTGAAAATAAGGGATTTCAATTGTCTTTGGGAACTCCTTATTGCATAAAAAGCTTGATTTCTAAAAGGTCATTTATATATATATATACTTAATCACGTGTGTGTTATGTGTAGATAATCATTTTTAATTAGAAATAGCCTATGTTTTCTTAGAAGGAAATGTGTTCTTGTAATAAAATTTAATTAATTGCCATGACATGAAATTGATTTATGCCCAGCATGATATATGTTTAATTTGATGAGAGTGTGTATTGCTTGAAAATAAATACATGTGTTTGTATGTGTGTATGATGTTACGGTCCTATGTATGTGTGTATGTGTATGACCCTTGAATTTATTTACATGATTTCAATGCATGTTATAAGTAAAATAATGGAAAATGAAAATGAAAATGCATGAAGTGTGTGCATGTGTGTGGAATGCTACGGTGGTGTGTGTGTGTACATGGGTTAAGAGTTTTGAATTAAGGGGTAAGGGAAAATCTTAGGGAGACTTAGGTGTCCACCAAATGGACTAGATGAGTGGAAGAGAGGGGTGTTGAAATAACCTTGCATCATGAGCCTAGCCCTAGTCTAATCACCTTGCTTCCTTTGATTCAAACTCTCCCATGCAAACTTTCATAAACCCAAAATTGCCCTCCCATTTAGTGTGCTACCCGAAACTCATTCCAAGGGCAAAAGGGGCCACTTCGTGCCCTTAAATCAACCAAGCTTTGCTTCATTCCCTTACTTTCTTCAATTCATTCCACAAACAAACTAAAAACACATTCTAAGGGACCAACACACCCTTAGAAGGAATAGAAGAGAGAGGGAGATAGAGAGTGGCCGAGGAACATCAAGAAGGAGAAAGAAGATTTGAACCTAGACTTTGAGTTCCTTCGAAGATCAAGTACCCTTGGAGTAGGAAACCCACTTCTCTTGGTAGGTCATTCGAGAATTAAAGAAGAGGATCATGATGTTTAGGATTTTCTTTTGGGTCTTGTAACTCTTCTTTCTTCTCTTTTCATTTCATATTTATTTCCATAACTTGAGAGATGAGTGAGGATGTAGTGTAGGTTTTTCATGGACTTTTAAATTGGTATGTAAACTCAAGGACTCTATGTGCTTCGCTTATGTTTTCTTTAGGTAGATCTTGATGATTTTCTAAACAAATCCCTAATGAAACTAAATAACTATTTGAGGTTTTGTGAAAACTAAAATTTAAAACCCCATGCATGTTGGATTTTCCTCTTAACCGTAACCAACGAATGTTTTGTGGATGGACCGAACCTAAATTGCATGATCTAGGTGTGGTATGCTAGGAAGTAAAGGACTTGTGTCTTGCATGTTGAATTCTTATACCCATTCCGTGATCTATATGTTCATATGTGAATGTTTGATTAACAACTTCATGATCCAAGTATATTTGAGAAGATAATAGGGATTTTTAGCTTTGCATGTTGATTTGTAATAATTTTTAGTTGATCTTGCATATGTGCATGTTTTAATCCATGAGTGTTAACTCAAATTAGGAATTTTGAGGTTTGCATGTCAAGTTTCCAAGAAAAGAAATTAAGTTTTCCTATATATGTTACGGCCTAGAGAAAAGAATATGGTAATGGTCTTTAAAATGACTTTTCTTTTATGAGCATGATTTGATGTAACCATTTGTTTTAGGTTTGTTGTGTTGATGTGAAGGCCATTCGGCCATGAGTGCTAAAAATGTGTTGGTGCATGATTTTTAGGTACATGTATGTATTAGGGATAGACTTAGTGGCCTTAAGTCCATGCATGCCAATCTTTTTAGGAGATCAAGTCATAAACCATGTTTCTATTCAAGAAAAAAAAATGATGATAAGTTGAGTTTTGCTAAAAATCCAAGGAATCCCATGATGGTTTATGCATGTTGGTGTAAGATGGTTTGTTTTAATTGTCTTTAGTGCATTGAAAAAGTGAACTAAGATTTTGTCCTATGCATGCTAGTATTCGGTCTTGAGATAGAAAATAGGAAAGTGTGCTTTATCATTATTTGGATTGCATTTAGACTAAGATTAGCCTCATTTAGGAGCCTACAAGACGTACACAAGAAGTAATTTGTGGTTGTGATTGTTACCTTGAATTAAATAGATAATAATGAGATTGAAATTTGTTGAATGCTTCTATGGTGCTCACGGTCTGGCCTTGAAAGAAATAAAATCATTTCATGGTTTTATGTCTTTGAAGGTGTGTAGCATTTTGCAAGATTTTACTTGAGATAATCCGGTTTTGTATGTTTAGGTGCTTAGAAGGATTCTCTTTTGAAATGACTATTGAGAGTGGCTACATTATGTGTGTATGCTATTTTATGTTTGATAAAGGGATGTGTTAAATTCCTTTCTTCTTTTTGGTTTAGGGCTGAAAATAAATAAATTGATTTCTATAATGAGATTCCATGATTTCAAGGGTTAGAAATTATTAGTAATTAGGAATTGTTGGGTATAGACAATTCGGTTTTGTCATAACCTAATTAATAAATAAGATTAAATTATCTTTTTGTGTATAATCGAATTTGTGTGTTAGTGTTGTAATTCAATTAATTATTTTCTTTAGCCTACGTGTGTTTTGCAATGAGTGAATGATAAATGTTTTAAATCAAGTTTTAAATATGAAAGGGAGTTTTATTTGAATAAAAGAGTGTTTCTAAATTATTTTCAAAGATTTTCTTAAGAACTGTTTTAATCATGAATTTGAATTGAATTCGGAAATCTTGGATAATGATAACAAGTTTTCAAAAGAGATATTGTTTTCAAAACGAGCTAAAAGAATATATCGAATCGTTTCTAATGCGCAGGAAAATGTCTTAGTTGAGCGACGGACGAAAGGATAAGAGGCAAGGAGAGATGATCGGGAAACCTTGGAGAGCTATAGGACTTTCGTCATCGAGGTGAGAGAGGGGCACTCCCTTAAGACGCCGTGGTAATTAGGTAACATATTAGGACGTCCAATCATCTCAAAGATTGGACTCCAATCTCATTTAGCGTAGTAGTGTATGTGACAGCGCTTGTTTGTTTGGTCTAGCTATCCACCCGAACGACTGAGATTGGTTTATAAGAATGATGATATGTTTTCTGATTGTTCATGTTGTGCTATTTACCTATTTTATGATTCGCTTACTTGTTACAGTTATGTGATATTATTGAGAATCATTCAATTGTGCGTTAGTAAAGAAGTTATGAAAGTAATAAGCTAAATGTGAAAGGAAAAGAATAATGGATTCAAATAATGGGAATAAGTGACGAGAATGAATGGCGAGAGATTTAAATGGTAATTGGAAATTTGGAAATTCGGAAAGGATGTGAGGAGTTGCTGATGCTGTTGAGCTCGAGGTGGCGAGAAGGACCCTAGTGATGCTGCTGCATCACCATTGGCAAGGAGAACAATGATGGCATGTTGAGTTTCAATTGGTTTGGAATAGTGATGCTGATATTGATGAGAGCAATGTGTTGTGATTGAGAAAGAGAAAGATGATGCGATGATGTTGTGATGATTCAAGTGATGCTATGTGAGTATTAGGGGGATTAGATGCGTACGATTAGCGATCGGGTCTCATTGAAGGGATGCACCAAGGATGGACCGATCATTAGGACTAAGCCGTAATTTAAAATCTTTAAAAGACATTTATAAATGCGGTGAGGCATGAGTGTCGAATCGAAGTAGTGGAGAGGAAGGAACGATAGGTATCTTCGGATACTTAGGACGAGATTGCATTAGGGGAGGACGATGACGGTGAAACGTCAAGAAGTCTAGAGTATGTTTCTAGGCAGAACGAACTCCACAAGTGGCACACTAACGTGGTGGGGACTGGGTCTAATGCCGTGGCAAGTTCTGTGGGCCCACTAGAAACATACTGTCGCCCCCTAGATTGCAAATCGAGAATAGTGAGAGGGACTGGAACGGGGCATTGTGTTTTGCCACTGCGTGGACAGTGAGCCTTATTGTTATTGATATGATTTGAGGACGAGATCCTCCTGGTCTGGGACCATTATGTATTGTGACAGCTGTCGTGCCCGCGTGGTAAAGGTCCTGTACTCCTGTTTGCTTCCGACTAGGTTGGGAGGTTGACCGAGGAGATGTAGACGAGTGTGAGCACAATGATGTTTCCCCCTCATCATTGATGCTAATCGAATTGATAAGACTTAATAACCAAGATATTCCAAAGATATTTGTGATAATGATCAAAATAATAATGATAATGAAAATGCTAAAAACCGAGAGTGGAAGTGGATATGGTTACCCTTGAAACATTTGATGAATTTGAGGAAAGGAGAGAGAATGGAAGAAAAGTATCATGGTGAAGGATGCGATTGTCTTGAGCTTGCAAATACTGAAATGACTAATTGGGTGATTATGTAAGGGTACATCATGATGATTATATATGTTGTCTTGATTTACCTTATGTTACTGCTGGATTTATGTTTGCCTTTGTAATTATTTTGTCTTAATATTTACCTAATATAATCCCACATAGTCGACATTGCCGTTTTGGGTTGCTCACTCTCTCTACTCTATCTATTCTGTCTTGTGTAAAATCGTACGGGTTTAGATGGCCAATATGGTACGATACCAGCAGTTGCGGGAGATAGGAGCGACTCCTAGAAGAGGCGCCAACAACATTATGTCTGTTCTCGAGATATTCTACATAACGATTCCGCGTAGAAGAGCTGAGTTACAGTTAGCAGAAGAGGAGGCTGCTGCAGAGGAGGAGACGGATTGTGAGGATGACGATGCTGAGATGGAGCTTACTAGCGTCGTAGAGGAGGAGGATCCTGACCTCTGGTCTGACGAGGATGCAGAGGTGTACCCTAGCGACGAGAGCTGGACCATTAGTCCTGAGGAGTTACGGATGGATGATGACGAGTGGTATGGCAGATTTGGAAAGCAAGATTAGGGAGGGATTTAGGAATATGACTAGGGAGTAGGTAATTTCCCCTTTGAGTATGTAATTACCCATGAGTTCTTAGCAACCTGGTCCTGCTGTAACCCCAACAATTTAATCTTTGTATGGATATTTTGACATGAAATCAATTGGGCTTTTCTATTCTAGATAATGATTTGGATGGGGAGTTTCAAAGCATAATGTCTTGTGACATTCCGGTTTGGGACTTGGAAGAGTCGGTGCAACTTGAGAACATGAGTATGAAACTATGTTTTGTAAATAAGAGATGTTCTCAGTTTGTACACCACTCATTAAAAAAAATGGCCCCTAATTTTCACTCAAAATGACTATGGTTTTCAAGTTACCAAATCGGGGTGTTACATGTTAGTTTTCGAGTGATACACCGTTGTAAAGCTTACATCAAGAGCTTTACAAAGATATAAACATTGTGAGTTGAGGGTTAGGGAGCTAAGAAAACGAAGCTTTTGAAGTAGAGGAGTTCCAAAACCGTTTCTGCAAAAACTGATTTCTGGAGCTGAGTTGGAGCTTCAATTTGGGTAAGTATATGAACTCCTTTGACCTCAAATCACTTCGAATCTTTAGTGCATGTTACCTAAATTCAGTCCTAATCATTTTCCCAAATTTGTTTGGCCATAATCTATGTTGAAATCTTTGGTGTTTGGACCCTGTTGCTGAAATCGTGGGTAAAGAGCAGACTAGGGATTTTTGGTGGAATCTGTGAATTTTCTTCAAAACTCAGTGTCATTACTCATCAAACACTATCCTAAGGTATGGGAGAAGCTTACCTTATACTAGATTTAGAATAAAATCAAGTGATTTAGGACTTGAGTCAACAAAGACTCAAAAGGGCATTATGTGTTTGAAGCACAAAGGCTTGGAGGCCAAATTTTAGCTCAATTCTGTTTTGAGCAATTTTATGTTGATGCATGCAATGGATGTTGATGCCTGAATCTGAATCTAAATGTATAATCTGAGTTTTGTGGTATTGAATTGTGTTTTTATGGATTTTTATGCAATTTGATGCACTAAACCAAATGCATGCAAGTTAGATGTGTTTCTGTGGTTAAACATGCTTACTTAAGGTATATGAACTCTTTGAAATGATTGAAATTTGGTTAGATTTGAGTAGTGAAAAGAATGGTTTGTTAAACCTCATGTTTTAGTGTCTGACTGCATAATCTAACCGGTTACTCAATATTTGTAACCGGTTAGACACTGTAAAAATTTAAAAGAAAATAAGTTTAGAAAATCAGTACTGTGGTCTTATAAATTCTACTCAAATCTAGGCCTTAATTTCATAGAAAACAATATGAAAATAAGTTGATTTCACTGTTATGGCTCAGATTGAAGTTAAAGAGTTAATACCTTAGTGTAATGAGATAATTTCAAGAGGAAATTCTGCTCATTTGGAAATGGAATGTGATTTAGACTTTTGAATGATAAACATAGTGTTTTTTTGAGGTGTAAAACAATGTTAAACTTGTTTATGGATTGGGTAGAGAATTCAAGAAAAAAGGGTTTTTCTGAATTTCAATGGTATACAGTTCAGGTCTGTAATTCTAACCGGTTAGCCTGAGACTGTAACCGGTTAGTACCTGAATTTGAAAAATAAAAAGTTAAGTCTTTTGAGTACCATTGGTTATGTTTTCCCAATCTAAGCCTAATGGCATGTTTTTGAGATAATTCAAGAGAGAATGTTTGTGCCAAAGATTATGCCTCAAATTAATCATTCAAAAGAGAGATTGAATTATTTCTAAATCACAGTAATTAAATTAAAGATAAAACCAACCTTGATGATGTGCATCCATATAGAATGGAAGTTTGGTTGGTAGGAACGTTTATCATATTCCGGGAATATGAGGAGGGTACTCCGGGAGTACCAAATTGTAACCTACTTGATGACACATTCTGGGAATGTGGCCAGTGTCCGGGACCTGGTTTTTATGCATTCTGGGAACGTATGCGTTCTGGGAACGTGATGCATACTCCGGGAGTGATGCTTATTATCCAAGTATAGTTTGGCATTACGTTCTGGGAACGAATGTCAGTGTTCCGGGAACACAAGGGTGTATTGGATGGACGTCCAAGATTGACTTTTAGAGGCCTCAGTTGTGGATAGAAAATCATGCATCATGCCACTTGCATTATAAGAGATATAATGTTGAAAATTGGTGTGCTCATATGTACTTGCATTATTGGCTGTCCATGACATATTCGTGTTTGTAATTTTAGTCTTTATCAATTATGTATATGTGTATACTTACTCCCTATGCCCTGTTTAGGTGATGGCCAGATACCTAGCTTGCATCGAGATACGCCCTATCCCTAGCGGTATATGGACGTATGAGGAGCACCGTGCCACTTTTGAGGGGGAGGTGGAGATCACTCTCTACCACCCTAACCCTCTGGTTCGGGTGCGACCTCGTCGATTTAGGATCCCGTTAGTCTATACTATGCATGTTCCACCCTTTTATACATATAGAGGACCAACCCCGGCTCGACCTGTGCGTCGATTTCATAGTTTTCGTTTCAGAACTGCCACTCGTTCTCATCCTTCCTCCCATAGAGTTGTCACTGAGGAGACTCCTTCTCCTGGTACGACTGATCTTGAGAGGACTGCTTCTGCAGATCCTAGACCCAGTGGTGGGGTCTCTCCATAGTCAGGCGAGGTCGAGGCGGACCCTGTGGAGGATGAGGACGAGGAGGAGGTGCATGTCGAGCCGACTGTTTCTGCTAGAGGTGGACCTGCTGGTTCATAGGAGCCTGCATAGCATGGATATTTTGGATCCTAGATCCTAGGGATAGAGCTGTGGAGGATCTGAGGAGCTGCTGAGGACATGGATGACCTGCTCTGGGACTTCTACTTTTGGATTATGTGATATATTATATATATTTTGAGAGGTCTTAGAGTGAGGTTTATTTTATGCAGCTGGTTTGTATATATTTCACCAAACTTGCTATCTCGACTCTTACTACTTGCTACTGATGATACTGATGGGGTTTTATGTTATATATATATATTATGTTTTATTTACCTCAGCAGTTCCCCATAAGTATTACTTTTATTTCCACATACTCTGATTCTGATTCAAAAAGGATTCGGCAATAGGCTTATATTTTATACATTCGGTCAAACTCGAGAGACAAATAATATATTTTAATAAGGACTACGAAGATGTTTTACTATGTGTAAAAGACATTGTCTCGAGAGCCTTTTCATAGCTAAAATAATATTACGCCGAATTCAATTTACTTGTCCACAAAAGAAGGATTTATAAATAAGCAAGTAAACATTGAAAAGGGAAAAATTTTTCAGTCTCGATTTTCGATAGCAAGTATTTCAATCATTTGGAAATATTAATTATTTTCAAGATATAAAAATGTGGGTGTCACATCGTTGGTGGTATCAGAGCATTGGTCCTATCCCTCATGGCCCTGATGATGCAGCTAAGTATGGTATTCAATGTTAATTGAATATGTTTTGGGTAAGTTAGTAGTAATTATGTTTTAAAGACCTTTTAGTGACCCAAAGCCCATAGTGCAGGTCTTTCTATGGCAACTAGAACTAGAAATTATACGAACGAAATGTTAGAACGTATTACGACTGTGCTGGAAGGCATGCAGCAACAGCAGCCACCTCACGGGCGAGCTGGTAACCCACATGTTGGCAATGTGGCGAATCATGATGCTAAGACTCTGTCAGAATTCAGGAAGTGCAATCCACAAAGGATTGAAGGAGGATACAAACCTGATGAGGCAAATAAGTGGTTGTACGAGATCAACAAGATTTTCAGAACTTTGGATTGTTCTGATGAGCAGAAGGTAACCTATGCAGTTTACATGCTCCATGGGGAAGCTGAGAACTGGTGGGACCACACTGTTCAATTGCTGAATTTTGAAAGGAGGGCAATCAATTGGGGAGTGTTTATGGAGAAATTTCTGAATAAATACTTTCCGGAAGATTTAAGGAGAAAGAAAGAAGTAGAATTCATGCAATTGAAGCAGGGGGATATAAGTGTAGGGGAATATGCTGCCAAGTTTGAGGAGTTGATGAAATATTCTCCCTACCACTTGAATAACCCTGATGAAAGAAGTAAGTGTGTTAAGTTTGAAGGTGGACTGAGACCGGAGCTGAAATCTATTTTCAGTTACTAGAGGATTCAGAGTTTTCGTGCACTTGTGGATATGTGCAGAATGTATGAGGATGACAAGAAGGCTGAGCTGATCGGAAGTCAAGGGAAAGGGGTTGGACAGAATTATGGACCACAGAGGAAGAAGAGATTTGATCATCGGAATAATGGTCCATATTCTTAGAAGAACAAGGGCAAGGGCAAAGCTGTGATGGATAACAAGAACAAGTCTCGCGATAATGCTCCTTATTGCGAGAAGTGTAGGCGCTATCATCATGGTCAATTCTGCTGGTCCACAGGAGGATGTTTCAAATGTGGAAAGCAAGGTCACTTTGCTCGTGATTGCAGAGAATCTACAAAAGGTGATGCAAAAGGATCTGCTGGAAAGCCTGTGGTTCAAGGAAGAGTGTTTACCTTGAGTGGTAATGAAGCAACCAAAACCCCGAATCTCGTGCAAGGTAACTTTTTGCTTAATAATCAACCTTGCAAAATCATGTTTGATTCTGGAGCTACACATTCTTTTGTTTCTCCTGAATGTGTGAATAGGCTGAATCTTGTTGTTTCCGATTCGCCTTTCTATCTTAGTATAGATACCCCTATTGGGATACCGATCTTTACCGCTAAGGTCTGCTTAGGGTGTGATGTTGAAATTTTGGGTCGTCTTTTTAAGGTAGATTTGGTTTCCCTCCTTAAGTTACAATTGGATGTGATCTTGGGTTTGGATTGGTTGATGAAGAACCAAGTGATCATCAATTGTGAGGAAAAGACAATCCAATATAGGACCCTTGAACCCGAAGGTTATATGTGTTTGTTCTCTGCTACTGGGGAAGAAGAGTTGATGCCGATAGAAGAGATTCCTGTGGTGAGGGAATTTCCGGAAGTATTTCCTGAGGAGATACCAGGATTACCTCCGAAGCGAGAAATAGAGTTCGGGATTGACTTAGTCCCTGGAGCTGGTCCCATCTCTATTGCTCCTTATAGAATGGCACCACCGGAAATGACAAAGATGAAGAAGCAGATAGAGGAATTGCTGCAGAAGTAGATGATCAGGCCAAGCGTTTCGCCTTGTGGAGCTCCATTATTGTTTGTAAAGAAGATGGACGGGAGTATCAGAATGTGTGTGGATTATAGACAGTTGAATAAGGTCACCATTAAGAATAAGTACCCTTTGCCAAGGATTGATGACCTTATGGATCAAGTTAGGGGAGCTGCAGTATTTTCCATGATTGATCTGAGATCGGGTTATCATCAGATCAGGATAAAGGAGGAGGATATACCCAAGACTGCATTTCGATCTCGATACGGTCATTATGAGTATGTTGTGATGCCGTTTGGATTGACTAATGCACCTGCTATTTTCATGGATTATATGAACCGGATCTTTAGACCATACTTGGATTTATTTGTGGTGGTGTTTATTGATGATATTCTGGTCTATTCTAAGAGTCCGGAAGAGCATGAAGAGCATCTCAGGATAGTGTTAAAAGTCCTGAAGGAGAAGCAGTTATACGCCAAACTTACGAAATGTGAGTTTTGGTTGAATGAAGTGAAATTCCTAGGGCATGTAATCTCTAAGGAAGGAATTGTGGTGGATCCAGCAAAAGTAAGTTCAGTACTAAGCTGGGAACAGCCCAAGACTGTAACTAAGGTGAGAAGTTTCTTGGGGCTGGCTGGATACTATCGTCGATTTATAGAAGGATTTTCCAAGATTGCATTGCCTTTGACCAAGTTGACTCGGAAAGATCAACTGTTCGTGCGGGACGATAGGTGTGAAGTTAGTTTCCGAGAGTTGAAGGAAAGGTTAACATCGTCTCCGGTGCTAATCTTACCTGATCCTCACAAGAGCTTTGAAGTGTACTGTGATGCATCTAAGCAAGGACTGGGGTGTGTATTGATGCAAGAAGGAAGAGTAGTGGCTTATGCATCACGACAGTTGAAGAATCATGAGGTGAATTACCCGACACACGATTTGGAATTGGCTTCGATCGTGTTTGCCTTAAAGATATGGAGACATCATCTCTATGGCACTACATTCCAAGTATTTAGTGACCATAAGAGTTTGAAATATCTGTTCAATCAAAAAGAGTTGAACATGAGGCAAAGAAGATGGATGGAGTTTTTGAAGGATTATGACTTTAAACTCCACTATCATCCGAGTAAAGCAAATGTGGTGGCAGATGCTTTGAGTCGGAAAGCAATCCACATAAGTGCGATGATGGTTAAGGAAGCAGCGTTGATTGAGGAATTCAGAGACTTGAGCCTGTTGACACAAGTGGAGCCATCAAGTATCAAGTTAGGGATGTTGCAGATCACAAATGAGTTCTTGGAAAGAATTTGGGAGTTGCAACGAGCGGATGGAGAGTTGATTGAAAAGATGAGATTAGGATTAGAAGGGAAGGAACCTGATTTCCAGATTGGGTTGGATGGAATCCTTCGTTTTAGGACAAGGATTTGCATACCAAGAGATCAGGAGGTTAGGAGACTGATTCTTGATGAAGCACATAAGAGTCGGATGAGTATGCATCCTGGATCAACCAAAATGTATCAGGACCTGAAGAAGATGTTTTGGTGGTCTGGATTGAAAAAGGATGTTGCAGAATATGTGGCGGCGTGTTTAATTTGTCAAAAAGCTAAGGTAGAACACCAGAAACCAGGAGGACAGTTGCAACCTTTGAGTATCCCTCAATGGAAGTGGGATAGCATCTCCATGGATTTTGTGTCTGGTTTGCCAAGGACAGCAGCAAATCATGATGATATCTGGGTGATTGTTGTAACTGTTGGAAAACTACACTCGGTGGTTGAAACAAATAGGAACACTAGGAGAACACCTAGAAGGGGGGGTTGAATAGGTGTTAAAGAAACTTTGAAAGATTTTCGCAAGAAACAAATCTAAACGATTAAAACCAATGAAAATCAATCAATTAACAAATATTATATGATCAGAGATTAAGCGGAAACAATCAACACCAATATTCTTATTGATTCACCTAGGTTATGAAAATGATTTTCCCCAAATTAATTTGAACAATAAAGATTCAATTCAATCAAATATAGAAAAATAACTTTTTCTAGGTTTTCAATCAAGAACACAATTAAAGACTTGAATTGTAAAGAGTAGAGAGTTTAGAGATACGACACAGTGATTTATCCTGGTTCACTTTCATCCACTTGAAAGCTACTCCAGTCCCCTCTTCAACCAAGAGAGATTCTTCACTATGAGGAATTAGAGTTTCTCAAATTACAAGTAAATGCCTCACAAGACTCCTTCTTGCTAGCCTACAAGAGATACCACACCCTTGCCTTGTAACCCTATTGATATCTAATCTAACCTCTTCTCTTGCTTGCCGATACCCCACAACAAGACTTCCAATTGCTTGCTTCACTCACAAGACTTCCAAATGCTTGTTTCACTCACAAGACTTCCAAATGCTTGTTCTTCAACAAGGCTTCCAAGTGCTTGATGAAATGCCTCACCAAGGCTTCCAATGAAACTTTGCTTGATTCACAAAATCAAGTCTTCCTTTGTTGTAGATAGCTTGCCTTTTGCAATGATTACAACCCAAATGAAAAACAATAACAATCCTATGAATCTCTTTCAAAAGCTATGAAATATCAACATGAGAGATTCAAGGTTCTTGATCAAAGAATATGAAAATGAGAGCTTTGATCTTGAGAGAGTGAGAGAGAATAGTGTGGCTTTGATTCTTTGTAAAATTGTGTATCAAAATGATTCTAGTTGATTCTCATTGATAGAAATGATTAGGAAAAGGTTTATATAGAATACCCAAAAGTTGGAGCACTTAGAATGGCTTTTGAGAAGTGAAAAACGTATTTAAAAAACCATATCTGATCAAGTTACTCGAGTGAAATGAGTGTTACTCGAGTAAACCGAAAGCAAGATAATTTTCACTCGAGTGAGACAAAAAAATACTCGAGTAAAGTGCAGATAATCGATTATCAAAAGTTTGTTAATCGATTATCAGTACAAAATACACTGTTAATCAATTATCAAAATCTGTTAATCGATTATTAACATTAAAAATCACTTAAAACTTGTTTTCTCAAAAACTAAACCTTTTCTTTCAAACCTTTAAGCCACCTATTGATTTTAGGCAAAGTGAATACTCAAAATATGATATAATCATGCAATCAAAAGAGATTCACTACCCTCTAATAAATTCTACCCAAACTCATAAACTAAAAGACTTGTGAGGCAAAAGATAAAACAATAAAACATAAACTACCAAAATAAGTCTTCATGAGTTGGTTCTCTCTTCATAACTTGATGTTTGTTGTTGCTTGTTGAGCTTGAACTTGATCAACACATTTGTAGCTTGTTCAAAACCTTTTTGGCATTTATCAAAACATTCTTCATGGATCTTACAGTAATACCCCGCAAATTCCTCGTATTGAATTAAAATACTAAGGAGATTTATTTTGAGAAAAATGTTTTTGAAAGAATATTTTCTTAAATAAATTTCATAATTCACATTTTCAAAGTGGGAAATGAATTTAAAGAAATGATTTCCATGAAATAATGTGATGAGTTTTAAAGTTGAGTTTGAAAAATATATATGTGCTTGATATTTCTGGTGTTATTATGATTGTTATATATGAATAATTTATTTTCTATATGTGTGTATGTACATGCATGCGCGGACTTATATGTATGCATACTTAGACATATGTGGAAATTTAATTAGTAAAAGAATATGATTATGTATGCATATATGTGTGTGAAGGTGTTAGGCGTGTAAGTGTATGTGGTTATGCATAAACACATGTGTGTGCCGTGTGTGTATGTATGAGTGGAAACCTAGAATTTTCCTAAGTATAGAACAAGTAACCAATTGCTAACCAAACTCTAACCAAACTAATGGAAACCCTAATGGGAAGCCAACAAGTCTTTGGCCCCTAAAATGACCCCTAAGCACCTAATGCACCCTACATGTCCCCTTGGAGATGCTAAACTCCACCCATGCAAAATCTTGAAGAACCAAAACTACCCCTCCCATTTGCACCCTTGGCCGAATTTCCCAAGGACAAAAGAGGAAACACATGAGTTTCCTATATAAACCATCACCCTTAGTTCCTTCCACCCATTTCTCATTCGCTTCTTCCATTTCCCTTCACTCCTCAAACACAATTGTTGAAGAGCAAAAAGCAAAGCTCTCAACACACATAGAGAGAGGGAGAAACCGTGAGGATAGAGAAGAGAAGGAGAGTGAAAAATCCAAGTTCCTTGGCCAAATTCCCTTGATCCTTCTTCTTCACCCACTTCCTTCTTCAAACTCAAGAAGAAAAATCACCCATCAACCCCAAAGGGAGAGAGGGCCAAGACAAAAAACTTAGAAGAAGGAGAGAGATCTTGAAGTTTGAAGTTTAGATTTTTGGTTTAAGGTAGTTGTTTGAACTTTTGAGAGTTTTAAGTGTAATAATTTTGTGTGTAAAGGACTTTGTGATAAACTCGGTTTAAATTTAAAAGTTTGTGATGTATGTTATTAATTTTGAAGTGATCTTGAAGTTTAAACTACATGCATGCCATTTCTAAGTGTTGATCTTAAAAATCTATGCTAAAAAGTTTAGATCTCTAACTTATGGTCTTCTTTGTCACGGTTTTGACAAAAGTTGTGTTTAAAGTTATGTATTTGTCTTGATTTTCACTTGTATGTGTTGATCTATGGTTGATCTTTGCCTTGATCTTTAGAAGGTTTGTTCTTGAGTCTTGCATGTTTGATCTTATGGCCTTGTGATCTTTATTTTCCTTTGCATGTCTCCTTTATGCCTTGATCTTGAAATTTTAAGAGTAAATGAACTTGAAAAAAATAATAGATCATGAATTATATGTTTCGGCCATAACAAAAAGTATAAGTCTTAACGCTTTTTAATTTGATTTAGGTCATTACATGTTAGCTTTATACCTAGATAAGTTGATTTAAGTTGTTGGAATGTTTGATTTTTGATTTGATCTTGGCAAAACTTTGATCTCGATCTTTAAAAAGCTTTAATCTTGGCTTTAATTTTGAAAAAGTATTGATCTTGAGTCATGTATATGGTTTTCAAACAAAAAGCTTAACTTTCTTTCCATGTATGTCACGGTTTTGGCATTTTCTACTTAAAATGATTTTTACCTTTGATTTGTACTATTATAATTGATTTCATACATGCATGTGATTTCTTTTTAGGGATATTTAAAGTGCTTGATTTGATTCATGAATCTTGATGATGCGCATTCGGTCAAAACCTAGGATTAGGAAATTATGTCTTGTTTCTATAAAAGGGGACACATGCATGTTAATTCATTTGGTTTAAGAACCTTGTGTTTTGCATGTAAGAAAATGAACTCAAAAACCTTGTTTCAACCATGATGAGATTCGGCCTAGGTTGATAAGTAGACTAGGATCCTTTTTCTCATGAATTGACTTGAGAGTAATGAGTATGTTTTGGGAAATTATGTTTAAAATCAATTGTTTGAGATTGTGTTATGAATACTTATTTTATAATGGGTTTTTGATTTAGAAATGAAGGACATAAATAAATTAAATAATTTAGGAAAAGTATTGTGTTTAAAAGAAATGTAGGTGTGAGTGTGTGTATTCGGTTAAGAGTAAAAGGAAGATTAAATAATTTTGTTTCATGAAAAATAAAGTGGAATTTAAGTATTTGAAATAAACCAAGTTGATTTATGTGTTTTAAATTGTGGTTCTCAATTTGTTTTTCCTTGATTGCATTCGGCCATGTATAGAAAATAATAGGAGCTTGTGTTTGATTCTTATTTTGTATGCATGCATACCTAAGTGTTGTGTGTTATGAACTATTTGTGAGTTGTATAATTGCCTTGATGTTGATTTAATTGGTTATATGCTTGTTGAAGTGTTACTTGTTATTTATGTGTTAATTGATGTTTGAAAAATATGTGAATGTGTAATTGGTTTTGAAATTAATTGATTTTAAGAAAATCCCATTGTGTTTTATTTGAGATTTTTTTTATGTTTTTGGCTGTCCAAAGTAGTTTTGTAACGAGGACTTGAGTTTTTAAAAGGATAATTTGAATAAAGGAGTTGTTTTAAACGAAAAAGTGTTTTTACGATGTTTTCGGGCTTTTATCAAAATGCTTTCTTTGTAAAATAATCCTTTTCTGTCCAGATTTGTTTGAACTTGTTTCTTGATTTTAAAAAGTAAATACAAGAGATTTAAAAGTAAAGTTTTATGTAAGAATTCATTTAAGAAAAGCCGAATTGAAAACGGCGAATTTTTCGGTGTTTTCGAAGTTGATTTAGGTGCTGTCCAAAACGGACCAGCACCCAAACTAAAGAGTTTAAATAACTATTCATAATGTTTTCAAATGACTTTTGAAAGTACTTAAGGTGTTATAAACATCCGAGTTGTTTGAAAGAAAACGGTTATGTTTTAAGTTTTTGACGAGAAATGAGAGGTGTTTAAGTTACGAAAAAGATTTTCCTAATACAAGTTAATAACAGAAACGTATTTTATTTAGTACGAGGAATTTGAAAGACGAGGGATTGGGGCGTCCGGCAGCACAACGGATCCGAGGCAACGGTACGCATTAAAAAGCTGGACCTCAGGTGAGAGAGAAGCTTTCCTAAGACACCGTGGTAGTTAGGTGATTTATTAGGACGTTCCGTATCATCTCAAAGATCAGAACTCAGTGGTTGGAGTCAGTAGTATAAGCAGCAATTGTTTGCTTTGTGTGGCTACTTATATGAAGGTGACAAAGACCACAATGCTCTTATGTGATGTTGTGTGTTGATAGTATGCTTTTATTTAATTATGTTTAAAAATGTTTATCGCTGATGATTATGATAAGTGAACGGTTGATGGACGTATGTTACGTCCTGAATGATAAAATGAAAATGAAAGAAACAATGATGAAAGATATGAGAGAGAATAGAAAGAAATAAAAGATTTGAGATTGGGGAAAGACGAGTGTTGATGTTGAGAACGAGCCAGAGCTGGGAAAGTGATGTTGATGTGAGATGTGAATTGAGCGGAGCTGGGCTCCTTGGTTTTGGTTTTAGTCTGGGACTAGTGTTGAGTTGAGCTTGCTCCTCCATTAGCGCTCAACAAAGATATTATTTTTGAAAAAGGTCTTTACAAATTGGTTTTGAAAAAGGTCTTTGAAAAACAGTTTTTGAAAGGTTTTTGAGAAGAGCTTTTTGAAAAGATTTTTGGAAAAGAGATTTTGTGGAAAATGGTGAAAAGAAATTTTTAGAAAAGGTTTGTGAAAAGAAATTCTTTTGAAAACGTTTTGAACAGAGGTTTTGAGAAATATTATAAAAAGTATTTTTTTAAAGAAGTTCTGAAAAGAAGTTTTGTGGAAGGTTGTGAAAAGAGATTTTAAAAACTTTGTGAAATGAGATTTGTGAGCGGTTGTGAAACTAGATTTTTGAGAAAATTTACAAAAGGGAATTTTATGAAATGGTTTATGAAATGAGGTTTTGTGAAAGTTTATAAAATGGCATTTGAGAAAGTTTGTGAAAAGATGGTTTTGAGAAACGACTGCGGAATGAGATTGTTAAGAGAAATGGTGAAGTGTATTTGGTGAATGAGATTTGAGATCGTGACATGATCCCAGCTCTGTGCTATGTGAGAAATGATGAGAGGAAGTTTGTGCAAAGTTAGTGGTCGGGACTCGTTGAAGGGTTGCACGAAGGACGAGCCGACCTTAGGATAATTAAAAGATAAAAGACTTAAAAGACATGCGCGGTGAGGTATGAGAGTGCGAAGTAGTGGAGAGGAAGAAACGATAAGTATCTGCGGATACTTAGGACGAGATTGCATTAGGGGAGGACGATGACGGTGAAACGTCAAGAAGTCTAGAGTATGTTTTTAGGCAGAACGAACTCCACACGTGGTGCACTAACGTGGTGGGGACTGGGTCTAATGCCGTGGCAAGTTCTGCGGGCCCACTAGAAACATACTGTCGCCCCCTAGATTGCAAATCGAGAACAGTGAGAGGGACTGGAACGGGGCATTGTGTTTGCCACTGCGTGGACAGTGAGCCTTGATATTATTGATATGATTTGAGGACGAGATCCTCCTGGTCTGGGACCATTGTGTTGAGACAGCTGTCGTGCCCGCGTGGTAAAGGTCCTGTACTCCTGTTTGCTTCCGACTAGGTTGGGTGGATGACTGAGGAGATGTAGACGTGAGTGATAGTCGAGAACGAAACGAATATTCTGATTGTGTTTGGTATTTTCCCCCAAAGCATTAAAGAGGGTAATTTGATAAGACTGGATGAAAAAGAAAATGAGAAATTAAGGGAAGTAAAGAAATGAAAGAAAGAAAGAGAGAATACTAGTGAGCAATGCATAAAGGAGATGGATAATAATAATAATAATGACAATGATATGTTTGGTTGTTGTGTGCCTGTGTGTTGTCCTGTATGCTTGTATGGTCCTAGTATTTTGCCTAGCGTAATCCCACACCGTCGACGATCCGTTGTTCGGAATGCTTACTCTCTCCTGTTCGTTGGCATATCGGTGCTGCTGGTATCTCAACGGGCAGATGGAGTATCGGATGGAAGTCATCGTACGAGACTACAGGAACTACAAAGAGAAGATTCGGAAGGAGACTCGAGGGAACTCCATCACTCTCAATTGAGCGGAGCCGAAATCTACTAGCAAGGAGAAATTCATAACAAGGAGGGCATCACCTTCGAGAGTAAAAGAGAGGACGCAAGAAGAAGAAGAAGGACCTCCACCTAATTGCTTTCAATAGGGTAGTTGAAGGATAGTGTGGATAGTTTGGGTTGTGATGACTGTTGAGTTAAGGATTACCGATGCTATGAACCATGATGTAATCGAGCTGAATTTTAATTTAACTTATTGAGTACATCTTTATGCAAAGTGGACTCATGTAAAGTTTTGGAAACTGTCAAGATGATTTGAGGCCAAGATCTTTTATGGAGACGAATGTTTTATGAAAAGAAAGGTTTTTAGTAACAACTCGGTTTTCGAAAGAAAGTGTTGAAGTACATCAAAAACTCTTCACTAATGTTTTCAAACACTTCAACAATGTTTTATAAAATTAAAAAAAAAAAATTTGGCCTCATTTTTGCAACATTAGTAAATAAAAGTCAATCATTTTGGATTACGAAAATCGGGCTGTTACAATTGTGGATAGGTTGACTAAGTCGGCGCATTTTGTTCCGATAAATATGCGCTATCCTTTGAATAAGCTTACCCAGATCTACAATAAGGAGGTAGTTCGTCTTCATGGAGTGCCTTCGAGTATCATGTCGGATCGAGATCCCAGATTTTCTTCGCAGTTCTAGAAAAGTCTGCATGATGCCATGGGAACCAGAGTAAAATTGAGTTCTGCATATCATCCACAGACGGATGGTCAGACGGAGAGAACGATTCAATCTCTGGAAGATGTGTTGAGGAATTGTGCACTTGAAGAACAAGGAAGTTGGGATCAAGTGCTACCTCTTGCAGAATTCACGTACAACAACAGCTATCATGCGAGCATTGGGATGGCACCATTTGAGGCTTTGTATGGAAGGAAGTGTCAAACCCCGCTATGCTGGTTCCAAGTGGGGGAGAATTTAGTGGTTGGACCGGAAATGGTGCTACAGACAACTGAGAAGATTAGGATGGTTCAGGTAAAGATGAAAGCGGCTCAGAGTCGGCAGAAGAGTTATGCCGACAGGAGAAGGAAACCAATAGGGTTTTCAGAGGGCGACCATGTGTTTCTTCGGGTAGTTCCGATGAAAGGGATTAGTAGAGCCTTGAGAACCCGAAAGCTATCACCCAAGTGTATAGGTCCATACCAAATCCTTAAGCGAGTTGGTCCCGTTGCTTTTCAACTAGCTTTACCACCCTCTCTATCCAATTTGCACAACGTCTTTCACGTTTCTCAATTGAAGAGTTGGTGGAATCTGTGAATTTTCTTCAAAACTCAGTGTCATTACTCATCAAACACTATCCTAAGGTATGGGAGAAGCTTACCTTATACTAGATTTAGAATAAAATCAAGTGATTTAGGACTTGAGTCAACAAAGACTCAAAAGGGCATTATGTGTTTGAAGCACAAAGGCTTGGAGGCCAAATTTTAGCTCAATTCTGTTTTGAGCAATTTTATGTTGATGCATGCAATGGATGTTGATGCCTGAATCTGAATCTAAATGTATAATCTGAGTTTTGTGGTATTGAATTGTGTTTTTATGGATTTTTATGCAATTTGATGCACTAGAAAGGTTAGGAACTTGGTTTCATTGTATGATTCACTTATTTAACTATGAATTAGATTTTCCTTTAATTCATGGACAATTCCTCTCAAATAGCAATAGTTAGATCTCTCTAACATTACCCTTATTCTCTAAATACTTAATCCTTGATCTCTCAACAAATTACAATATTAGAAAATATCAAATTCAGCACAAGGGAATTACCAAGTCAATAATCATTTAATCATATCTCTATAACTAAACTGATTATACCGTTAATTGCAAGGCCTATTCAAAATCCTAACTCTCGTTACGAATTAAGAAATCCAAAACATAAAGTGATCAGTTTTACGTATGCAATAAAAACACAATTAACGCATGAATTAAAAATAGGAAAACACTAAATCATAAATTGAAATAAGTTACACCATACAATTTACACCATGTTCCTAACAAGAGGTTTTAGTTACACATATAGAAATAAAGAAAACAGAAGCAAAGAGAAAACCTCATATCATAGACAATACAGGTCAACTCTCCAAGAGACCTTCAATCTTCACGCCGATCTCTCTTGTAGTGATGATCTCCAATCTTTGTGCCTTGCCTCCTTGCCCTCAATAAATGTTACTAACCTCTCTCTCTCTAATCCTAATTGAATTCTATGATCTCAAAACCTTCTGAAAACTATTTACAAATCCTCTATTTAAAGAGTAAAACAAATCCGAAAATAAATCTTAATTAAATCTAGTAGATAAGGTCCATGTTTATCTTCTAATTTCTGACCAAGTCTAAGATATGAAGCCAAATTAGACTTCTCTTCTTCTAATTTGTTAAGAATCTGGTCAATTTGGGCCTCCAGTAGTACGCGCGCCCCAGGCGCACGCGACCTCGCGCCTCAGGCGCGTGGGACCTACTCCGGCTCCGTTTTGCTCCTTTCTTTTTCCATTTGCAAGATCTTTTCGTCCTCTTTTCAGGTCCATAAATATTTTCTCAATTTAAGCTCCAAAAAGTACCTGAAACACTAGAAAACGGATCAAAACGCTCAAAGGACCCTAAACTACTAAAAATAATTAAAATCTACTAAAAAGTCCTAAATTTGCTAGAGAAACAAGCCAAATACATAGTAAAAGGGAGTCCAAATAATGCTCAAATTTATATATGTAGGACCTAAATCACTCCCCCAAACTTAGCATTTTGCATGTCCCAGGCAAAAGTAAAATAAAAAATCTAAACAAAAGACAACCTCCCTAAATCAATATGAACACACCCAATCTAAGACTTCGACTCATGACTCCAACACATATTATCACAAACTATTTACACAATAACAAACTAGTTAAAGTAACAAACCCAATAAGAACTCAAGGCTAGTTAACACTCTCAACCTCACCAGTGCATCTCTCAAAAGTGTATCAGGGTCATATTTTCAATTCACTCAAGTTCAACAATGATAATGTGTTACCATAGGCTTGACCATAGACCAAAATCGCCACTGAAATTATTGAATGCATGCACAAATCAAAAGGTCTTATTTTTGGTTGTAATGGGGCCAGGCTAAAGTGTTAGGTGGGATAAAAGAAAGAAGGAATAATGAACTAAGGGCTAATATGCAAAGCAAAATTTCCCTCAGAATCATGAATGAGCACTAAGTATATTACCATGGAATCACAACTCAATTCACAACTTTATTCTTCTTACTTTTCAATTTTTCCTCTACTCTCTTCCTTTTCATTACTTTTCTTCTTTTTCTTTTCCCTTTTCTTGGAAGAGTAGTAGGCAAAACACTTTACTTTTTTTTTCTTTTTTTTTTGCATCACATTCCACTTAATTGCTCATCCAAAATTTCTAAGGTACTCTCAAAGAACAATACAATTAATGCAGGGTACCAAATTATATAACATTATAAGGCTCGAAGTGGGCAATTAAGGGAACAATTTTCAAACCAACATTCTGAAAGCCTCAAAAACACATCCTAAGTGCCTTAATCATTTTCATGCATGCAATCAATCATCAATTTTGAAATGGTCACAGGTCAAGTTCTAGAACAACAATACCAAAGTGAACACACTCATGAAAGAAAAAGGGGTCTCAAAATCAGAATAGATCAAATATAACATACTCCATCAATATAAGGCTCAAAACCTCACAGGGCTAAAGTCAGTTCACTAATCACAAGTTCTAAAAGCATTTGTCATAATAACTAGTTCACAACAGTATTCACAGCTCAATCAAACAGTGCCAAAAGCCAAAAAGTCTAAGTCCTAAACTAAGTATATACATAAATTATCAGAGAAAAAGTCCTAAGGTTAGAAAAATTAATTACTCTTGCTAAGGACACAAACCAATACAAAATATGGGAGAAAAAAAATTGAGATCTGAAAAATAAAATTTTTATTTTGTATATCCTCCCCCAAACATAGATGTTGGCTTGTCCTCAAGCAAACTAATCTAGCCTAAAACTACAAAATAAAAATAAACTACCTACGAAAGCGGGACATATTTTTGGTGAGGTACAGGTCCTGGGGTGCAATATTGAAAAAAAATTGGGGCTAATGGGGTCCAAATCCTAAAAATACAAATCTAATCCTAAAAAATCCATCCCTAAAAAAAATAGAAAATAAAAAAAAAACGAAAATAAAAAAAAATCTATTCTAAAAATAATCCTAAGAAGATAAATCTAATCTTAAAAAGATAAAAACAAAATTCTAAAAAGATATAAAACTAATCTAATCCTAAAAGATAAGAATAAAAAATATCTATTGATAAAAAAAAATAAAATAAACATAAAAAACAAACTTCCTAGAGATAAAGATAAATCTAATCCTAAGAAAATAAAATGGTAGAATCAGAATTTGACCCCAAAACTGAACTTTTGCACCCCAAGTAGGAGTGAAATTCCCCCAAACAGGGCTTTCACAGCCCGGCGCGGCTGAGGCGCGCCACCGCGTGCGCCTATGGCCCACGAGGTCTGTAACTCCATTTTTTTTAACAACTACCTAAGAATTGAAACCTACACTACTACTTATGAACAAAAAAAATCCACCAGGATCCCAAATTCTATGGGTCAAATCCCATGTGATGCAACAATAATGAGTTATGCCCACATCCCATGGGGAAGACCTTGGGTGATGATGCCCAGCAAAATTTTCTTTTCTTCCATCATCCATCATGAAGTTGTTAACTCCATTAGTCAGGAAGATTACTTTCTCATGTTTCCCATTGTCTAATAATATTGCTCTAGATATTTTTCATAAAAGTACTTAGGCTGAATATAATAGAAAAATTTTGAATCACCCAAGCATGAACTAGATTGAATAAAATTCTTTATAACAACAAATTCTTCATGCAAGGGTGGTTCAATTTTTTCTACAATTTTCAAACCTTCTATTGTTATATTTCGATCCTCTTCCTCAAACCTATCATGCACAATTTCTTTTTCAAATTTTTGCTCCTCCAAAGGGATTTGATCATTGGTCACTTCCATTACCACAACTTCTTCCTCTTTTTTAGGAGAGTCAAAAATTGTTGATAATGCTTGTGACTCCTCAGATAAATGTTTTGAAATTTGCTCAAGTGCTATATTTATGTTCTCAAAACTTTTTCTGTTTTCTTCTTTTATAAAATTAATTTCTTGAACATTACTACTAACTTTTTGAGCTAATTTCTCTTGGTTAATTTCCCATGACTCTTTCTCCAAAGGGGGAGGAATTGGCTCAACACGAGGGAATCCAAAATTATTTTTGCAATCTTTAGCATAATCCTCAGCGGCCTGAGCCAATCTCTCTAGAGCTATTTCCATTGGGGTTTTACTAGGAGGAGGAGGCTCCATATGAGAAAATTGAGAATAGTATCTTTCCTTTTTCATATCATTAATCTGTTGATTCATTATCTCTATATCTCTTTCCCATTTGGCCTTCGTAGGAGTTATATTTTGTGCAACATAGTATGGAGGATAAGGATAATATGGAATAAATCTATCACAATCTAAATCACTATTACAACTATAATTATGCATGAGAAAGTACAAATTACACAAATAATTACAAAAAAGTATCGAAAAGAAATTAGAATCGAATTTCAATCCCCGGCAACGGCGCCAAAAACTTGTTGATGTCTAGCAAGAGTACTAGGTCGACAAGTAATACAGATAGTAAGTGAGTATCGTTCCACTCGGGGATTGCAAATTGTTTCTAATAACTTTTCACCAATTCGTAATTATTAATGCAACTTGTTATTGAATTTTAGAAGGAGAAGAAGAATTTAAAATAAAATAAAATAATAAAAAGATTGAGGAGATAAGATGATTAGAAAGCAATAGAAAAAGGTTAGGAACTTGGTTTCATTGTATGATTCACTTATTTAACTATGAATTAGATTTTCCTTTAATTCATGGACAATTCCTCTCAAATAGCAATAATTAGATCTCTCTAACATTACCCTTATTTTCTAAATACTTAATCCTTGATCTCTCAACAAATTACAATATTAGAAAATATCAAATTCAGCACAAGGGAATTACCAAGTCAATAATCATTTAATCATATCTCTATAACTAAATTGATTATACCGTTAATTGCAAGGCCTATTCAAAATCCTAACTCTCGTTACGAATTAAGAAATCCAAAACATAAAGTGATCAGTTTTACGTATGCAATAAAAACACAATTAACGCATGAATTAAAAACAGGAAAACACTAAATCATAAATTGAAATAAGTTACACCATACAATTTACACCATGTTCCTAACAAGAGGTTTTAGTTACACATATAGAAATAAAGAAAAAAGAAGCAAAGAGAAAACCTCATATCATAGACAATACAGGTCAACTCTCCAAGAGACCTTCAATCTTCACGCAGATCTCTCTTGTAGTGATGATCTCCAATCTTTGTGCCTTGCCTCCTTTCCCTCAATAAATGTTACTAACCTCTCTCTCTAATCCTAATTGAATTCTATGATCTCAAAACCTTCTGAAAACTATTTACAAATCCTCTATTTAAAGAGTAAAACAAATCCTAAAATAAATCTAGTAGATAAGGTCCATGTTTATCTTCTAATTTCTGACCAAGTCTAAGATATGAAGCCAAATTAGACTTCTCTTCTTCTAATTTGTTAAGAATCTGGTCAATTTGGGCCTCCAGCAGACCTCGCGCCCCAGGCGCACGCGACCTCGCGCCCCAGGCGCGTGGGTCTGATGACAACTTCTTTTCCACACAGGCGCGCCTCAGGCGCCCACGTCCTCGCGCCCCAGGCGCATGGGACCTACTCCGGCTCCGTTTTGCTTCGTTCTTTTTTCATTTGCAAGATCTTTTCGTCCTCTTTTCAGGTCCATAAATATTTTCTCAATTTAAGCTCCAAAAAGTACCTGAAACACTAGAAAATGGATCAAAACGCTCAAAGGACCCTAAACTACTAAAAATAATTAAAATCTACTAAAAAGTCCTAAATTTGCTAGAGAAACAAGCCAAATACATAGTAAAAGGGAGTCCAAATAATGCTCAAATCTATATATATATGACCTAAATCAGAGACAAAGGCGATGGATGGAGTTTCTAAAAGATTATGACTTTGAGCTCCATTATCATCATGGCAAAGCAAACGTAGTTGCAGACGCTTTGAGCAGAAAGGTTATTCATGTGAGCTCAATGATGGTCAAGGAGGCTATTCTGATCGAGGAGTTCAGAGATCTAAGTCTGGAAATACAAGTGGAACCATCTAGCATTAGACTGGGAATGTTGCAAATCACCAACGAATTCTTGAATCGAATTCATGAATTACAACCAGAAGATGAGGAGTTGAAAGAGAAGAGGAGATTGATGACTGAAGGAAAGGAACTGAACTTTAGTGTTGGAGCAGATGGAATTCTTCGTTTCAAGACGAGAATTTGTGTGCCCATAGATTTGGATGTTAGAAGAATGATCTTAGATGAAGCACATAAGAGCCGGATGAGTATGCATCCAGGATCAACCAAGATGTACCAGGATCTGAAGAGGTTATTTTGGTGGTCTGGACTAAAGAAAGATGTTGTAACACCCTAACATTTACATAGCTTAATTACAATTAATTAAGTTGATTTTTAATTTGGACTTGAAAATTTCTTTTTAAATCTTGATGAAAATCCGGCAGAGTTTCCTCTGTTTTTCGGATTTCCCAAAAATTACATTTTATACAACTGTCAAATCAGTACAGTTCAGAAAATATTTATAAATATACTAATTTGATTTTCATGCCCTTCTAACAAAGTAAAACAAACTCAGGGCTTACAACGAATTGTTTCAATACCAAATTAAATTAATTATAATAAAAAGAATATAATCCCCTCTTAACTAAATTACACTCCACGGTGTGGAGTGTACCCCTGCTCGACCGAAAACTGTGTCTGCTCAAGCTTTGAACCTGTAAAAATGGTTGCAAGGGTGAGCTTTACACATGAAATAGAGAAGTAGTTTCTAAATAGACATAATAACCTACCAAGTCAAACACAGTTAAACACTTAGCACATATTATTCCATTCAAACATTCCATATCATGCTCATGCACATTCAACATTTACATTCTTAGTCCCATTACAAATCAATTATACTTTAGTCTTTTCATCATTCATTTTCTTCTTTCTTTTACTCTTTTCTCTTATTTGTACCACTAGGAATTGATTGCTCCTGCTAGGGCGTTTGTACACCGATTAGGGACTTTTACACCCATCAGGACTTTCACCCATTAGGCCTCACCCGTTAGGACTAATACATATAATCTTATACTCATTCTTATCACATTTCTTGGCATATTCAATTTACATACTTTAGTCTCTTTCACATTTTCCATTCTTTTAGTTTTCATTGAATTGATCAATTGGGTACATTGACTCCTAACGGGGCATTTTCACCTAATGGGGAGTTTTAGCCTGATGGGGCGTTTGTACACCTAGCATGAACACCTAGTGTCCCAATGTCCCCAATGATCCATTCAACCATTCAGTCCCTTCTTAATTCGTTAAAATTATTCTTTTTCACATGTCCTTATGTTTCATTCAATCAACATATCAAAACAAGCATAACTATCACAATACATAACAATCCAATTAGTCATTCAAGCATTTATAATATACCTACTTATCATAATTATACAACAACAAACCATCACATCAAATAACAAATATCCACATTTTCACATGTATTGCAATTAGTCAGTCAAACATTTGAAATGTTCATAGTTATCCACATCACACCATAACACATAATTGATTGTACATATCCTCTTGCAATTCAATTTCCCCTTTTTATCTTTAATTAGCATATCTTTTTATCATTCAACATATCATCATCTACAATCAACTTAAGTACAGTCCCAACATATTCATATTCTTCCCAATAACTATACATAATAGCATTTTAACCTTGAGCATATATATAATCAAATAGCAAATATACATCATAATCTATAACATGCGATAATCCATATTTACATTTTATACTTAAAACACCTATTTCAAATCACAATATTCAATTAGCTTTTCTTTTGTTTATTTTCCTCCTTTACTTTTAGTTTCGATTAATTACCCTAAAATTCAATCACAAACATACCCATATATTCTTAGTAGGTATTATAACTAACCAGAAAATACTCTCTAAAGTAAGGTAAAACACCCCTTACCTTTAGACGCTTTAACCCTTAGTTTCGTCAAATACCTACTCATTCCGCATGATGACGTCCATTGATTTTCACCCTGCGGCTGGTTCTGAACTTCATTCATCATCCTCAGCAAGGAAGATTTGCGCTCGTTTTCCCAACCAAAAGCTACACCGATCCGACCCAACTCACGGTCGAACCGGTTCGGTCCACACCCAAACCTCAGCCACATATTGAAGCTTTTCCTTGGCAGCAACAACATCCACCCTCCATGGCAGCGGCGACGACAACTAGCGGCGGCATCCGAGGCAACCAGCGGTGGAGGAATGCAAGGAGCAGCAGCAAAGAGCACCGTCACGAGCTTCGACCCCGGTGTCGGTTTAGCTCGATCTAGCAGCTAGAACCATAGAAGAAGGAGATGGAGGCCCTTGGTTTGTGGGTCACAAGGACATCAACAGAGACATTGACGGTGACGCAAGAACCAGCGGCGGCGGAGATCGGCTTCTTCCCTGGCAGAGGTGCGAATGGCGGTGACGACAGGGACCGGGAGCATCGCGATTGCTGGACAGAGAGATAACACAAACAATCGGCCCTAGCTTTGTGGGTGGTAGCGAGAGAAATCGCGATCCAGGGGAAGAAGAAACGCGACGGCGACGGCAAGATCGTGGCTGGTCCGATCTGAACGAGGGAGTTGCGAGTGGGCGGAGAGGAACGCGCGATGAAGAACAAGTGAGAGAGACGAAGGCAGTGATGTCATTTCTGGTGGCGGCGTTGATGATCCAGGGAGGAGAGGGAGAGAGCTGAAACGCCGGAGGGAGAGAGGAATGGGGGGGAGGGTGGCGGCAGCTATGTGAAGAGGAAGGAGGAAATAGGGTTTCAACCCCCCTTGGCACACCACAGCACACGTTTTCTTTCTTTTTTTTTTAAATACTAACACACACATTTTATTTATTTATTTATGATTCAAGAAAATACCTAGAATAAAATTTGATTATCAAATAACTACATATAAGAAAAATTATAGGGTTAAAAGTTTGGACATATTAAACATAATTTAATATCGAATATATCAAAATCAAAATAAAGAATAGAAAGCATATTTTTCAAACAGGGTAATTGATTTAAATGAATGTACTTTCAAATATATAATTAAAATATACCTTAGTAAATACCATAGGATATTTTAAAAATACTCAACGCTCTAATGATAAATTTCAAGGATTAATTATTGTTTAAAGTAAATACCAACAACAAGGTTTAAATATCACGTTAATACAAATAGGGATGCCATAAGGTTGGTACCTTGAAATTATATGAAACATTCATTTAATATTGAGTATATATATAAATCAAGGTAAAGTATGGAAAGTATATTTTTAAAATAGGATATTTAATTTAAAATATACGGATAAAAATGTATTTTTCCTAAATAATATAACGTACTTTACGAAAATACCCAACACTTAAATAATTATATACGAGAATTAATCACTAAATTTGATAAAACTCAATTTATAAGGCAAAAGAAAATCAGGATGTTACAATCCTTCCCCCAAAAAGAAATTTCGTCCTCGAAATTTGACTAGAGAAAACCATAAGGATAGGATTTTAAGAACCCTTGAGCATCATTCCAATAAACTTAGATAAACACAAATAAATCCAACACTACCAATAGCACGAGGGTCTTCAAAATTCATTTATTTAACAGAAAAACAAAACCTTGGTGTTAATAAAAATATAATTGTAGTAAAAAAAGAATTTCGATGACTGGTTAAGTAAAAAGGTTCTCAAATTCAATCAAAGAGGAAACCATCTTTCATAACAATGCCAAATAGAGAAAGCATCACTTGGTGTATAAAATAGCAACTACAGTTAAGTTAGTTCCAAACAAAATCATTTAAGTTCTCGAAACTGAAAAATAATTTTAACATTTAACAGGTAATAGCTATTGGAAGAATATGTTGAATCTTTGTCATAAATGTAAAACGAATTCAAATCTCAAAGAGGCAACATAAAATATAATGCAAAATAGGAGCTTTAAAAAATCCAACTGCTCTAAACAAAATCAGCATTATGCATATGGTTTAAATTCAGATAACAAGTTCAGCACCTAAAATGATACAATATCTGAATATCTTATTGAGAACTATTTTTCTAAGAAAAACACAATTCACTTACACATTCAGATGTAATATTAATTTTGGTAAGAGCTTAAAACAGAGTGACATTTTTTTTAGAAATAGAACATGAAATAAAATCTATGCAAGATTTAAGATCCCAAAAAAATAGGAATTAGTAATTATGACTCAACCAATAGAGTGTCATATTCTTAAATGAATGTCAATTTAAATACAAGGAGAAAATTGAAACCTGAAAATAATTAAAAATTCATTAAGCTAGCATTCAAAAACATTTTCCCTTACATAACAATTTTGGGAAACTTCTTGTAATAAACTAAAAACTAAGTAACGTAATAGGTTGGCATTGGCCAATACTAATATAAAAATTCATGAGAAATATGTTAAGCAAGAAAAGCTATTGGTTGAAACTCATTTAACAATTTTCGTTCAAAAAGACAAAACCAATGGCACAAAATCCAAGATTCATCATTTTTAAATACGTGTGCATGCAGTCATGCAAAATCAGGGAATAAATTCATTAAAATAAAAAAGTCAACAAATTTAGCTTGCATTTTACATAAACTCTAAAATAGCAATTCAGAAAATTAAGATCATAGAAACTGAAACAAAAAGGAATCCAGAAGCAAGAAGAGCTAACTATATAGGAGTGTAAGAGGTAAATCATTGACAAATGTAACACCCATAATTTTCGTCTCCCAGATAATAAGGAAATTAATAATAAAGTTTTATTATTAATTTATTTTTCCAAGTTTATATTTCTTATTTAATTAGCCTGAAATATAAAAATAAGTTGAGATATTTTTATATGGCAAATAAATGCAAAAAAAATAAGGATATTGCATTTTAGTCCTTGGGTTAGGACCTAAGTGTAATATTGAAAAGTTCTTGGAGGGAAAGATTTAAAAATATTAATTTTTAAATTTTGTACTGATCTAACTGGTTAGTAATGCCCTGTAACCAGTTAGACGATGAACCCAGAAACTGGTTAGTGGAATTTGATGAGTAATCACTTGATTAATTCGTTTAATCGCCACGAAATCAGTTCAGTGATAATGGGAAACACGCGTCAGTGTGCATGCAAGGCCAATTCCTCTATAAAAACCCATAATTCTGATCAAATTGGGTTGTTGTTGCTCTGAATTAAGGTGAATCTCTGTTCTAGGGTTTCAGAATCGTCCCTTTCAATTCCCTCTCATTGTTGAGTGTTATGTAACACCCCACATTTCTCGTACATGCAGAAACGAATTCGCTAAAGAAAAACGTTGAAATTTCTGTTTTCTAAAAAGGATTTTCTAAAGAAATGATTTCCTTATGAAATATATTTGCATTTTGGAGAGGTGATCTTTGAATTTTTGAAATCATTTACAAAGTGGTTTTGAAAACCTTGGGAGAATGAATTTTAATAAAATAAGATTTTTTGAAAATAAGGGATTTCAATTGTCTTTGGGAACTCCTTATTGCATAAAAAGCTTGATTTCTAAAAGGTCATTTATATATATATATATACTTAATCACGTGTGTGTTATGTGTAGATAATCATTTTTAATTAGAAATAGCCTATGTTTTCTTAGAAGGAAATGTGTTCTTGTAAGAAAATTTAATTAATTGCCATGACATGAAATTGATTTATGCCCAGCATGATATATGTTTAATTTGATGAGAGTGTGTATTGCTTGAAAATAAATACATATGTTTGTATGTGTGTATGATGTTACGGTCCTATGTATGTGTGTATGTGTATGACCCTTGAATTTATTTACATGATTTCAATGCATGTTATAAGTAAAATAATGGAAAATGAAAATGAAAATGCATGAAGTGTGTGCATGTGTGTGGAATGCTACGGTGGTGTGTGTGTGTACATGGGTTAAGAGTTTTGAATTAAGGGGTAAGGGAAAATCTTAGGGAGACTTAGGTGTCCACCAAATGGACTAGATGAGTGGAAGAGAGGGGTGTTGAAATGACCTTGCATCATGAGCCTAGCCCTAGTCTAATCACCTTGCTTCCTTTGATTCAAACTCTCCCATGCAAACTTTCATAAACCCAAAATTTCCCTCCCATTTAGTGTGCTACCCGAAACTCATTCCAAGGGCAAAAGGGGCCACTTCGTGCCCTTAAATCAACCAAGCTTTGCTTCATTCCCTTACTTTCTTCAATTTATTCCACAAACAAACTAAAAACACATTCTAAGGGACCAACACACCCTTAGAAGGAATAGAAGAGAGAGGGAGATAGAGAGTGGCCGAGGAACATCAAGAAGGAGAAAGAAGATTTGAACCTAGACTTTGAGTTCCTTCGAAGATCAAGTACCCTTGGAGTAGGAAACCCACTTCTCTTGGTAGGTCATTCGAGAATTAAAGAAGAGGATCATGATGTTTAGGATTTTCTTTTGGGTCTTGTAACTCTTCTTTCTTCTCTTTTCATTTCATATTTATTTCCATAACTTGAGAGATGAGTGAGGATGTAGTGTAGGTTTTTCATGGACTTTTAAATTGGTATGTAAACTCAAGGACTCTATGTGCTTCGCTTATGTTTTCTTTAGGTAGATCTTGATGATTTTCTAAACAAATCCCTAATGAAACTAAATAACTATTTGAGGTTTTGTGAAAACTAAAATTTAAAACCCCATGCATGTTGGATTTTCCTCTTAACCATAACCAACGAATGTTTTGTGGATGGACCGAACCTAAATTGCATGATCTAGGTGTGGTATGCTAGGAAATAAAGGACTTGTGTCTTGCATGTTGAATTCTTATACTCATTCCGTGATCTATATGTTCATATGTGAATGTTTGATTAACAACTTCATGATCCAAGTATATTTGAGAAGATAATAGGGATTTTTAGCTTTGCATGTTGATTTGTAATAATTTTTAGTTGATCTTGCATATGTGCATGTTTTAATCCATGAGTGTTAACTCAAATTAGGAATTTTGAGGTTTGCATGTCAAGTTTCCAAGAAAAGAAATTAAGTTTTCCTATATATGTTACGGCCTAGAGAAAAGAATATGGTAATGGTCTTTAAAATGACTTTTCTTTTATGAGCATGATTTGATGTAACCATTTGTTTTAGGTTTGTTGTGTTGATGTGAAGGCCATTCGGCCATGAGTGCTAAAAATGTGTTGGTGCATGATTTTTAGGTACATGTATGTATTAGGGATAGACTTAGTGGCCTTAAGTCCATGCATGCCAATCTTTTTAGGAGATCAAGTCATAAACCATGTTTCTATTCAAGAAAAAAAAAATGATGATAAGTTGAGTTTTGCTAAAAATCCAAGGAATCCCATGATGGTTTATGCATGTTGGTGTAAGATGGTTTGTTTTAATTGTCTTTAGTGCATTGAAAAAGTGAACTAAGATTTTGTCCTATGCATGCTAGTATTCGGTCTTGAGATAGAAAATAGGAAAGTGTGCTTAATCATTATTTCGATTGCATTTAGACTAAGATTAGCCTCATTTAGGAGCCTACAAGACGTACACAAGAAGTAATTTGTGGTTGTGATTGTTACCTTGAATTAAATAGATAATAATGAGATTGAAATTTGTTGAATGCTTCTATGATGCTCACGGTTTGGCCTTGAAAGAAATAAAGTCATTTCATGGTTTTATGTCTTTGAAGGTGTGTAGCATTTTGCAAGATTTTACTTGAGATAATCCGGTTTTGTATGTTTAGGTGCTTAGAAGGATTCTCTTTTGAAATGACTATTGAGAGTGGCTACATTATGTGTGTATGCTATTTTATGTTTGATAAAGGGGTGTGTTAAATTCCTTTCTTCTTTTTGGTTTAGGGCTGAAAATAAATAAATTGATTTCTATAATGAGATTCCATGATTTCAAGGGTTAGAAATTATTAGTAATTAGGAATTGTTGGGTATAGACAATTCGGTTTTGTCATAACCTAATTAATAAATAAGATTAAATTATCTTTTTGTGTATAATCGAATTTGTGTGTTAGTGTTGTGATTCAATTAATTATTTTCTTTAGCCTACGTGTGTTTTGCAATGAGTGAATGATAAATGTTTTAAATCAAGTTTTAAATATGAAAGGGAGTTTTATTTGAATAAAAGAGTGTTTCTAAATTATTTTCAAAGATTTTATTAAGAACTGTTTTAATCATGAATTTGAATTGAATTCGGAAATCTTGGATAATGATAACAAGTTTTCAAAAGAGATATTGTTTTCAAAACGAGCTAAAAGAATATATCGAATCGTTTCTAATGCGCAGGAAAATGTCTTAGTTGAGCGACGGACGAAAGGATAAGAGGCAAGGAGAGATGATCGGGAAACCTTGGAGAGCTATAGGACTTTCGTCATCGAGGTGAGAGAGGGGCACTCCCTTAAGACTCCGTGGTAATTAGGTAACATATTAGGACGTCCAATCATCTCAAAGATTGGACTCCAATCTCATTTAGCGTAGTAGTGTATGTGACAGCGCTTGTTTGTTTGGTCTAGCTATCCACCCGAACGACTGAGATTGGTTTATAAGAATGATGATATGTTTTCTGATTGTTCATGTTGTGCTATTTACCTATTTTATGATTCGCTTACTTGTTATAGTTATGTGATATTATTGAGAATCATTCAATTGTGCGTTAGTAAAGAAGTTATGAAAGTAATAAGCTAAATGTGAAAGGAAAAGAATAATGGATTCAAATAATGGGAATAAGTGACGAGAATGAATGGCGAGAGATTTAAATGGTAATTGGAAATTTGGAAATTCGAAAAGGATGTGAGGAGTTGCTGATGCTATTGAGCTCGAGGTGGCGAGAAGGACCCTAGTGATGCTGCTGCATCACCATTGGCGAGGAGAACAATGATGGCATGTTGAGTTTCAATTGGTTTGGAATAGTGATGCTGATATTGATGAGAGCAATGTGCTGTGATTGAGAAAGAGAAAGATGATGCGATGATGTTGTGATGATTCAAGTGATGCTATGTGAGTATTAGGGGGATTAGATGCGTACGATTAGCGATCGGGTCTCATTGAAGGGATGCACCAAGGATGGACCGATCATTAGGACTAAGCCGTAATTTAAAATCTTTAAAAGACATTTATAAATGCGGTGAGGCATGAGTGTCGAATCAAAGTAGTGGAGAGGAAGGAACGATAGGTATCTTCGGATACTTAGGACGAGATTGCATTAGGGGAGGACGATGACGGTGAAACGTCAAGAAGTCTAGAGTATGTTTCTAGGCAGAACGAACTCCACACGTGGCACACTAACGTGGTGGGGACTGGGTCTAATGCCGTGGCAAGTTCTGTGGGCCCACTAGAAACATACTGTCGCCCCCTAGATTGCAAATCGAGAACAGTGAGAGGGACTGGAACGGGGCATTGTGTTTTGCCACTGCGTGGACAGTGAGCCTTATTGTTATTGATATGATTTGAGGACGAGATCCTCCTGGTCTGGGACCATTATGTATTGTGACAGCTGTCGTGCCCGCGTGGTAAAGGTCCTGTACTCCTGTTTGCTTCCGACTAGGTTGGGAGGTTGACCGAGGAGATGTAGACGAGTGTGAGCACAATGATGTTTCCCCCTCATCATTGATGCTAATCGAATTGATAAGACTTAATAACCAAGATATTCCAAAGATATTTGTGATAATGATCAAAATAATAATGATAATGAAAATGCTAAAAACCGAGAGTGGAAGTGGATATGGTTACCCTTGAAACATTTGATGAATTTGAGGAAAGGAGAGAGAATGGAAGAAAAGTATCATGGTGAAGGATGCGATTGTCTTGAGCTTGCAAATACTGAAATGACTAATTGGGTGATTATGTAAGGGTACATCATGATGATTATATATGTTGTCTTGATTTACCTTATGTTACTGCTGGATTTATGTTTGCCTTTGTATTTATTTTGTCTTAATATTTACCTAATATAATCCCACATAGTCGACATTGCCGTTTTGGGTTGCTCACTCTCTCTACTCTATCTATTCTGTCTTGTGTAAAATCGTACGGGTTTAGATGGCCAATATGGTATGATACCAGCAGTTGCGGGAGATAGGAGCGACTCCTAGAAGAGGCGCCAACAACATTATGTCTGTTCTCGAGATATTCTACATAACGATTCCGCGTAGAAGAGCTGAGTTACAGTTAGCAGAAGAGGAGGCTGCTGCAGAGGAGGAGACGGATTGTGAGGATGACGATGCTGAGGTGGAGCTTGCTAGGGTCGTAGAGGAGGAGGATCCTGACCTCTGGTCTGACGAGGATGCAGAGGTGTACCCTAGCGACGAGAGCTGGACCATTAGTCCTGAGGAGTTACGGATGGATGATGACGAGTGGTATGGCAGATTTGGAAAGCAAGATTAGGGAGGGATTTAGGAATATGACTAGGGAGTAGGTAATTTCCCCTTTGAGTATGTAATTACCCATGAGTTCTTAGCAACCTGGTCCTGCTGTAACCCCAACAATTTAATCTTTGTATGGATATTTTGACATGAAATCAAATGGGCTTTTCTATTCTAGATAATGATTTGGATGGGGAGTTTCAAAGCGTAATGTCTTGTGACATTCCGGTTTGGGACTTGGAAGAGTCGGTGCAACTTGAGAACATGAGTATGAAACTATGTTTTGTAAATAAGAGATGTTCTCAGTTTGTACACCACTCATTAAAAAAAATGGCCCCTAATTTTCACTCAAAATGACTATGGTTTTCAAGTTACCAAATCGGGGTGTTACATGTTAGTTTTCGAGTGATACACCGTTGTAAAGCTTACATCAAGAGCTTTACAAAGATATAAACATTGTGAGTTGAGGGTTAGGGAGCTAAGAAAATGAAGCTGTTGAAGTAGAGGAGTTCCAAAACCGTTTCTGCAAAAACTGATTTCTGGAGCTGAGTTGGAGCTTCAATTTGGGTAAGTATATGAACTCCTTTGACCTCAAATCACTTCGAATCTTTAGTGCATGTTACCTAAATTCAGTCCTAATCATTTTCCCAAATTTGTTTGGCCATAATCTATGTTGAAATCTTTGGTGTTTGGACCTTGTTGCTGAAATCGTGGGTAAAGAGCAGACTAGGGATTTTTGGTGGAATCTGTGAATTTTCTTCAAAACTCAGTGTCATTACTCATCAAACACTATCCTAAGGTATGGGAGAAGCTTACCTTATACTAGATTAAGAATAAAATCAAGTGATTTAGGACTTGAGTCAACAAAGACTCAAAAGGGCATTATGTGTTTGAAGCACAAAGGCTTGGAGGCCAAATTTTAGCTCAATTCTGTTTTGAGCAATTTTATGTTGATGCATGCAATGGATGTTGATGCCTGAATCTGAATCTAAATGTATAATCTGAGTTTTGTGGTATTGAATTGTGTTTTTATGGATTTTTATGCAATTTGATGCACTAAACCAAATGCATGCAAGTTAGATGTGTTTCTGTGGTTAAACATGCTTACTTAAGGTATATGAACTCTTTGAAATGATTGAAATTTGGTTAGATTTGAGTAGTGAAAAGAATGGTTTGTTAAACCTCATGTTTTAGTGTCTGACTGCATAATCTAACCGGTTACTCGATATTTGTAACCGGTTAGACACTGTAACAATTTAAAAGAAAATAAGTTTATAAAATCAGTACTGTGGTCTTATAAATTCTACTCAAATCTAGGCCTTAATTTCATAGAAAAAAATATGAAAATAAGTTGATTTCACTGTTATGGCTCAGATTGAAGTTAAAGAGTTAATACCTTAGTGTAATGAGATAATTTCAAGAGGAAATTCTGCTCATTTGGAAATGGAATGTGATTTAGACTTTTGAATGATAAACATAGTGTTTTTTTGAGGTGTAAAACAATGTTAAACTTGTTTATGGATTGGGTAGAGAATTCAAGAAAAAAGGGTTTTTCTGAATTTCAATGGTATACAGTTCAGGTCTGTAATTCTAACCGGTTAGCCTGAGACTGTAACCGGTTAGTACCTGAATTTGAAAAATAAAAAGTTAAGTCTTTTGAGTACCATTGGTTATGTTTTCCCAATCTAAGCCTAATGACATGTTTTTGAGATAATTCAAGAGAGAATGTTTGTGCCAAAGATTATGCCTCAAATTAATCATTCAAAAGAGAGATTGAAGTATTTCTAAATCACAGTAATTAAATTAAAGATAAAACCAACCTTGATGATGTGCATCCATATAGAATGGAAGTTTGGTTGGTAGGAACGTTTATCATATTCCGGGAATATGAGGAGGGTACTCCGGGAGTACCAAATTGTAACCTACTTGATGACACATTCTGGGAATGTGGCCAGTGTCCGGGACCTGGTTTTTATGCATTCTGGGAACGTATGCGTTCTGGGAACGTGATGCATACTCCGGGAGTGATGCTTATTATCCAAGTATAGTTTGGCATTACGTTCTGGGAACGAATGTCAGTGTTCCGGGAACACAAGGGTGTATTGGATGGACGTCCAAGATGGACTTTTAGAGGCCTCAGTTGTGGATAGAAAATCATGCATCATGCCACTTGCATTATAAGAGATATAATGTTGAAAATTGGTGTGCTCATATGTACTTGCATTATTGGCTGTCCATGACATATTTGTGTTTGTAATTTTAGTCTTTATCAATTATGTATATGTGTATACTTACTCCCTATGCCCTGTTTAGGTGATGGCCAGATACCTAGCTTGCATCGAGATACGCCCTATCCCTAGCGGTATATGGACGTATGAGGAGCACCGTGCCACTTTTGAGGGGGAGGTGGAGATCACTCTCTACCACCCTAACCCTCTGGTTCGGGTGCGACCTCGTCGATTTAGGATCCCGTTAGTCTATACTATGCATGTTCCACCCTTTTATACATATAGAGGACCAACCCCGGCTCGACCTGTGCGTCGATTTCATAGTTTTCGTTTCAGAACTGCCACTCGTTCTCATCCTTCCTCCCATAGAATTGTCACTGAGGAGACTCCTTCTCCTGGTCCGACTGATCTTGAGAGGACTGCTTCTGCAGATCCTAGACCCAGTGGTGGGGTCTCTCCATAGTCAGGCGAGGTCGAGGCGGACCCTGTGGAGGATGAGGACGAGGAGGAGGTGCATGTCGAGCCGACTGTTTCTGCTAGAGGTGGACCCGCTGGTTCATAGGAGCCTGCATAGCATGGATATTTTGGATCCTAGATCCTAGGGATAGAGCTGTGGAGGATCTGAGGAGCTGCTGAGGACATGGATGACCTGCTCTGGGACTTCTACTTTTGGATTATGTGATATATTATATATATTTTGAGAGGTCTTAGAGTGAGGTTTATTTTATGCAGCTGGTTTGTATATATTTCACCAAACTTGCTATCTCGACTCTTACTACTTTCTACTGATGATACTGATGGGGTTTTATGTTATATATATATATATATTATGTTTTATTTACCTCAGCAGTTCCCCATAAGTATTACTTTTATTTCCACATACTCTGATTCTGATTCAAAAAGGATTCGGCAATAGGCTTATATTTTATACATTCGGTCAAACTCGAGAGACAAATAATATATTTTAATAAGGACTACGAAGATGTTTTACTATGTGTAAAAGACATTGTCTCGAGAGCCTTTTCATAGCTAAAATAATATTACGCCGAATTCAATTTACTTGTCCACAAAAGAAGGATTTATAAATAAGCAAGTAAACATTGAAAAGGGAAAAATTTTTCAGTCTCGATTTTCGATAGCAAGTATTTCAATCATTTGGAAATATTAATTATTTTCAAGATATAAAAATGAGGGTGTCACATCGTTGGTGGTATCAGAGCATTGGTCCTGTCCCTCATGACCCTGATGATGCAGCTAAGTATGGTATTCAATGTTAATTGAATATGTTTTGGGTAAGTTAGTAGTAATTATGTTTTAAAGACCTTTTAGTGACCCAAAGCCCATAGTGCAGGTCTTTCTATGGCAACTAGAACTAGAAATTATACGAACGAAATGTTAGAACGTATTACGACTGTGCTGGAAGGCATGCAGCAACAGCAGCCACCTCACGGGCGAGCTGGTAACCCACATGTTGGCAATGTGGCGAATCATGATGCTAAGACTCTGTCAGAATTCAGGAAGTGCAATCCACCAAGGATTGAAGGAGGATACAAACCTGATGAGGCAAATAAGTGGTTGTACGAGATCAACAAGATTTTCAGAACTTTGGATTGTTCTGATGAGTAGAAGGTAACCTATGCAGTTTACATGCTCCATGGGGAAGCTGAGAACTGGTGGGACCACACTGTTCAATTGCTGAATTTTGAAAGGAGGGCAATCAATTGGGGAGTGTTTATGGAGAAAGTTCTTAATAAATACTTTCCGGAAGATTTAAGGAGAAAGAAAGAAGTAGAATTCATGCAATTGAAGCAGGGGGATATGAGTGTAGGGGAATATGCTGCCAAGTTTGAGGAGTTGATGAAATATTCTCCCTACCACTTGAATAACCCTGATGAAATAAGTAAGTGTGTTAAGTTTGAAGGTGGACTGAGACCGGAGCTGAAATCTATTTTCAGTTACTAGAGGATTCAGAGTTTTCCTGCACTTGTGGATATGTGCAGAATGTATGAGGATGACAAGAAGGCTGAGCTGATCGGAAGTCAAGGGAAAGGGGTTGGACAGAATTATGGACCACAGAGGAAGAAGAGATTTGATTATCGGAATAATGGTCCATATTCTTAGAAGAACAAGGGCAAGGGCAAAGCTGTGATGGATAACAAGAACAAGTCTCGCGATAATGCTCCTTATTGCGAGAAGTGTAGGCGCTATCATCATGGTCAATTCTGCTGGTCCACAGGAGGATGTTTCAAATGTGGAAAGCAAGGTCACTTTGCTCGTGATTGCAGAGAATCTGCAAAAGGTGATGCAAAAGGATCTGCTGGAAAGCCTGTGGTTCAAGGAAGAGTGTTTACCTTGAGTGGTAATGAAGCAACCAAAACCCCGAATCTCGTGCAAGGTAACTTTTTGCTTAATAATCAACCTTGCAAAATCATGTTTGATTCTGGAGCTACACATTCTTTTGTTTCTCCTGAATGTGTGAATAGGCTGAATCTTGTTGTTTCCGATTCGCCTTTCTATCTTAGTATAGATACCCCTATTGGGATACCGATCTTTACCGCTAAGGTCTGCTTAGGGTGTGATGTTGAAATTTTGGGTCGTCTTTTTAAGGTAGATTTGGTTTGCCTCCCTAAGTTACAATTGGATGTGATCTTGGGTTTGGATTGGTTGATGAAGAACCAAGTGATCATCAATTGTGAGGAAAAGACAATCCAATATAGGACCCTTGAACCCGAAGGTTATATGTGTTTGTTCTCTGCTACTAGGGAAGAAGAGTTGATGCCGATAGAAGAGATTCCTGTGGTGAGGGAATTTCCGGAAGTATTTCCTGAGGAGATACCAGGATTACCTCCGAAGCGAGAAATAGAGTTCGGGATTGACTTAGTCCCTGGAGCTGGTCCCATCTCTATTGCTCCTTATAGAATGGCACCACCGGAAATGACAGAGATGAAGAAGCAGATAGAGGAATTGCTGCAGAAGCAGATGATCAGGCCAAGCGTTTCGCCTTGTGGAGCTCCATTACTGTTTGTAAAGAAGATGGACGGGAGTATCAGAATGTGTGTGGATTATAGACAGTTGAATAAGGTCACCATTAAGAATAAGTACCCTTTGCCAAGGATTGATGACCTTATGGATCAAGTTAGGGGAGCTGCAGTATTTTCCATGATTGATCTGAGATCGGGTTATCATCAGATCAGGATAAAGGAGGAGGATATACCCAAGACTGCATTTCGATCTCGATACGGTCATTATGAGTATGTTGTGATGCCGTTTGGATTGACTAATGCACCTGCTATTTTCATGGATTATATGAACCGGATCTTTAGACCATACTTGGATTTATTTGTGGTGGTGTTTATTGATGATATTCTGGTCTATTCTAAGAGTCCGGAAGAGCATGAAGAGCATCTCAGGATAGTGTTAAAAGTCCTGAAGGAGAAGCAGTTATACGCCAAACTTACGAAATGTGAGTTTTGGTTGAATGAAGTGAAATTCCTAGGGCATGTAATCTCTAAGGAAGGAATTGTGGTGGATCCAGCAAAAGTAAGTTCAGTACTAAGCTGGGAACAGCCCAAGACTGTAACTAAGGTGAGAAGTTTCTTGGGGCTGGCTGGATACTATCGTCGATTTATAGAAGGATTTTCCAAGATTGCATTGCCTTTGACCAAGTTGACTCGGAAAGATCAACTGTTCGTGCGGGACGATAGGTGTGAAGTTAGTTTCCGAGAGTTGAAGGAAAGGTTAACATCGTCTCCGGTGCTAATCTTACCTGATCCTCACAAGAGCTTTGAAGTGTACTGTGATGCATCTAAGCAAGGACTGGGGTGTGTATTGATGCAAGAAGGAAGAGTAGTGGCTTATGCATCACGACAGTTGAAGAATCATGAGGTGAATTACCCGACACACGATTTGGAATTGGCTTCGATCGTGTTTGCCTTAAAGATATGGAGACATCATCTCTATGGCACTACATTCCAAGTATTTAGTGACCATAAGAGTTTGAAATATCTGTTCAATCAAAAAGAGTTGAACATGAGGCAAAGAAGATGGATGGAGTTTTTGAAGGATTATGACTTTAAACTCCACTATCATCCGGGTAAAGCAAATGTGGTGGCAGATGCTTTGAGTCGGAAAGCAATCCACATAAGTGCGATGATGGTTAAGGAAGCAGCGTTGATTGAGGAATTCAGAGACTTGAGCCTGTTGACACAAGTGGAGCCATCAAGTATCAAGTTAGGGATGTTGCAGATCACAAATGAGTTCTTGGAAAGAATTTTGGAGTTGCAACGAGCGGAAGGAGAGTTGATTGAAAAGATGAGATTAGGATTAGAAGGGAAGGAACCTGATTTCCAGATTGGGTTGGATGGAATCCTTCGTTTTAGGACAAGGATTTGCATACCAAGAGATCAGGAGGTTAGGAGACTGATTCTTGATGAAGCACATAAGAGTCGGATGAGTATGCATCCTGGATCAACCAAAATGTATCAGGACCTGAAGAAGATGTTTTGGTGGTCTGGATTGAAAAAGGATGTTGCAGAATATGTGGCGGCGTGTTTAATTTGTCAAAAAGCTAAGGTAGAACACCAAAAACCAGGAGGACAGTTGCAACCTTTGAGTATCCCTCAGTGGAAGTGGGATAGCATCTCCATGGATTTTGTGTCTGGTTTGCCAAGGATAGCAGCAAATCATGATGATATCTGGGTGATTGTTGTAACACCCCGCAAATTCCTCGTATTGAATTAAAATACTAAAGAGATTTATTTTGAGAAAAATGTTTTGGAAAGAATATTTTCTTAAATAAATTTCTTAATTCACATTTTCAAAGTGGGAAATGAATTTAAAGAAATGATTTCCATGAAATAATGTGATGAGTTTTAAAGTTGAGTTTGAAAAATATATATGTGCTTGATATTTCTGGTGTTATTATGATTGTTATATATGAATAATTTATTTTCTATATGTGTGTATGTACATGTATGCACGGACTTATATGTATGCATACTAAGACATATGTGGAAATTTAATTAGTAAAAGAATATGATTATGTATGCATATATGTGTGTGAAGGTGTTAGGCGTGTAAGTGTATGTGGTTATGCATAAACACATGTGTGTGCCGTGTGTGCCGTGTGTGTATGTATGAGTGGAAACATAGAATTTTCCTAAGTATAGAACAAGTAACCAATTGCTAACCAAACTCTAACCAAACTAATGGAAACCCTAATGGGAAGCCAACAAGTGTTTGCCCCCTAAAATGACCCCTAAGCACCTAATGCACCCTACATGTCCCCTTGGAGATGCTAAACTCCACCCATGCAAAATCTTGAAGAACCAAAACTACCCCTCCCATTTGCACCCTTGGCCGAATTTCCCAAGGACAAAAGAGGAAACACATGAGTTTCCTATATAAACCATCACCCTTAGTTCCTTCCACCCATTTCTCATTCGCTTCTTCCATTTCCCTTCACTCCTCAAACACAATTGTTGAAGAGCAAAAAGCAAAGCTCTCAACACACATAGAGAGAGGGAGAAACCGTGAGGATAGAGAAGAGAAGGAGAGTGAAAAATCCAAGTTCCTTGGCCAAATTCCCTTGATCCTTCTTCTTCACCCACTTCCTTCTTCAAACTCAAGAAGAAAAATCACCCATCAACCCCAAAGGGAGAGAGGGCCAAGACAAAAAACTTAGAAGAAGGAGAGAGATCTTGAAGTTTGAAGTTTAGATTTTTGGTTTAAGGTAGTTGTTTGAACTTTTGAGAGTTTTAAGTGTAATAATTTTGTGTGTAAAGGACTTTGTGATAAACTCGGTTTAAATTTAAAAGTTTGTGATGTATGTTATTAATTTTGAAGTGATCTTGAAGTTTAAACTACATGCATGCCATTTCTAAGTGTTGATCTTAAAAATCTATGCTAAAAAGTTTAGATCTCTAACTTATGGTCTTCTTTGTCACGGTTTTGACAAAAGTTGTGTTTAAAGTTATGTATTTGTCTTGATTTTCACTTGTATGTGTTGATCTATGGTTGATCTTTGCCTTGATCTTTAGAAGGTTTGTTCTTGAGTCTTGCATGTTTGATCTTATGGCCTTGTGATCTTTATTTTCCTTTGCATGTCTCCTTTATGCCTTGATCTTGAAATTTTAAGAGTAAATGAACTTGAAAAAAATAATAGATCATGAATTATATGTTTCGGCCATAAAAAAAAGTATAAGTCTTAACGCTTTTTAATTTGATTTAGGTCATTACATGTTAGCTTTATACCTAGATAAGTTGATTTAAGTTGTTGGAATGTTTGATTTTTGATTTGATCTTGGCGAAACTTTGATCTCGATCTTTAAAAAGCTTTAATCTTGGCTTTAATTTTGAAAAAGTATTGATCTTGAGTCATGTATATGGTTTTCAAACAAAAAGCTTAACTTTCTTTCCATGTATGTCACGGTTTTGGCATTTTCTACTTAAAATGATTTTTACCTTTGATTTGTACTATTATAATTGATTTCATACATGCATGTGATTTCTTTTTAGGGATATTTAAAGTGCTTGATTTGATTCATGAATCTTGATGATGTGCATTCGGTCAAAACCTAGGATTAGGAAATTATGTCTTGTTTCTATAAAAGGGGACACATGCATGTTAATTCATTTGGTTTAAGAACCTTGTGTTTTGCATGTAAGAAAATGAACTTAAAAACCTTGTTTCAACCATGATGAGATTCGGCCTAGGTTGATAAGTAGACTAGGATCCTTTTTCTCATGAATTGACTTGAGAGTAATGAGTATGTTTTGGGAAATTATGTTTAAAATCAATTGTTTGAGATTGTGTTATGAATACTTATTTTATAATGGGTTTTTGATTTAGAAATGAAGGACATAAATAAATTAAATAATTTAGGAAAAGTATTGTGTTTAAAAGAAATGTAGGTGTGAGTGTGTGTATTCGGTTAAGAGTAAAAGGAAGATTAAATAATTTTGTTTCATGAAAAATAAAGTGGAATTTAAGTATTTGAAATAAACCAAGTTGATTTATGTGTTTTAAATTGTGGTTCTCAATTTGTTTTTCCTTGATTGCATTCGGCCATGTATAGAAAATAATAGGAGCTTGTGTTTGATTCTTATTTTGTATGCATGCATACCTAAGTGTTGTGTGTTATGAACTATTTGTGAGTTGTATAATTGCCTTGATGTTGATTTAATTGGTTATATGCTTGTTGAAGTGTTACTTGTTATTTATGTGTTAATTGATGTTTGAAAAATATGTGAATGTGTAATTGGTTTTGAAATTAATTGATTATAAGAAAATCCCATTGTGTTTTATTTGAGATTTTTTTTATGTTTTTGGCTGTCCAAAGTAGTTTTGTAACGAGGACTTGAGTTTTTAAAAGGATAATTTGAATAAAGGAGTTGTTTTAAACGAAAAAGTGTTTTTACGATGTTTTCGGGCTTTTATCAAAATGCTTTCTTTGTAAAATAATCCTTTGCTGTCCAAATTTGTTTGAACTTGTTTCTTGATTTTAAAAAGTAAATACAAGAGATTTAAAAGTAAAGTTTTATGTAAGAATTCATTTAAGAAAAGCCGAATTGAAAACGGCGAATTTTTCGGTGTTTTCGAAGTTGATTTAGGTGCTGTCCAAAACGGACCAGCACCCAAACTAAAGAGTTTAAATAACTATTCATAATGTTTTCAAATGACTTTTGAAAGTACTTAAGGTGTTATAAACATCCGAGTTGTTTGAAAGAAAACGGTTATGTTTTAAGTTTTTGACGAGAAATGAGAGGTGTTTAAGTTACGAAAAAGATTTTCCTAATACAAGTTAATAACAGAAACGTATTTTATTTAGTACGAGGAATTTGAAAGACGAGGGATTGGGGCGGCCGGCAGCACAACGGATCCGAGGCAACGGTACGCATTAAAAAGCTGGACCTCAGGTGAGAGAGAAGCTTTCCTAAGACATCGTGGTAGTTAGGTGATTTATTAGGACGTTCCGTATCATCTCAAAGATCAGAACTCAGTGGTTGGAGTCAGTAGTATAAGCAGCAATTGTTTGCTTTGTGTGGCTACTTATATGAAGGTGACAAAGACCACAATGCTCTTATGTGATGTTGTGTGTTGATAGTATGCTTTTATTTAATTATGTTTAAAAATGTTTATCGCTGATGATTATGATAAGTGAACGGTTGATGGACGTATGTTACGTCCTGAATGAGAAAATGAAAATGAAAGAAACAATGATGAAAGATATGAGAGAGAATAGAAAGAAATAAAAGATTTGAGATTGGGGAAAGACGAGTGTTGATGTTGAGAACGAGCTAAAGCTGGGAAAGTGATGTTGATGTGAGATGTGAATTGAGCGGAGCTGGGCTCCTTGGTTTTGGTTTTAGTCTGGGACTAGTGTTGAGTTGAGCTTGCTCCTCCATTAGCGCTCAGCAAAGATATTATTTTTGAAAAAGGTCTTTACAAATTGGTTTTGAAAAAGGTCTTTGAAAAGCAATTTTTGAAAGGTTTTTGAGAAGAGCTTTTTGAAAAGATTTTTGGAAAAGAGATTTTGTGGAAAATGGTGAAAAGAAATTTTTAGAAAAGGTTTGTGAAAAGAAATTCTTTTGAAAACGTTTTGAACAGAGGTTTTGAGAAATATTATAAAAAGTATTTTTTTAAAGAAGTTCTGAAAAGAAGTTTTGTGGAAGGTTGTGAAAAGAGATTTTAAAAACTTTGTGAAATGAGATTTGTGAGCGGTTGTGAAACTAGATTTTTGAGAAAATTTACAAAAGGGAATTTTATGAAAAGGTTTATTAAATGAGGTTTTGTGAAAGTTTATAAAATGGCATTTGAGAAAGTTTGTGAAAAGATGGTTTTGAGAAACGACTGCGGAATGAGATTGTTAAGAGAAATGGTGAAGTGTATTTGGTGAATGAGATTTGAGATCGTGACATGATCCCAGCTCTGTGCTATGTGAGAAATGATGAGAGGAAGTTTGTGCAAAGTTAGTGGTCAGGACTCGTTGAAGGGTTGCACGAAGGACGAGCCGACCTTAGGATAATTAAAAGATAAAAGACTTAAAAGACATGCGCGGTGAGGTATGAGAGTGAGAAGTAGTGGAGAGGAAGAAACGATAAGTATCTGCGGATACTTAGGACGAGATTGCATTAGGGGAGGACGATGACGGTGAAACGTCAAGAAGTCTAGAGTATGTTTTTAGGCAGAACGAACTCCACACGTGGTGCACTAACGTGGTGGGGACTGGGTCTAATGCCGTGGCAAGTTCTGCGGGCCCACTAGAAACATACTGTCGCCCCCTAGATTGCAAATCGAGAACAGTGAGAGGGACTGGAACGGGGAATTGTGTTTGCCACTGCGTGGACAGTGAGCCTTGATATTATTGATATGGTTTGAGGACGAGATCCTCCTGGTTTGGGACCATTGTGTTGAGACAGCTGTCGTGCCCGCATGGTAAAGGTCCTGTACTCCTGTTTGCTTCCGACTAGGTTGGGTGGATGACCGAGGAGATGTAGACGTGAGTGATAGTCGAGAACGAAACGAATATTCTGATTGTGTTTGGTATTTTCCCCCAAAGCATTAAAGAGGGTAATTTGATAAGACTGGATGAAAAAGAAAATGAGAAATTAAGGGAAGTAAAGAAATGAAAGAAAGAAAGAGAGAATACTAGTGAGCAATGCATAAAGGAGATGGATAATAATAATAATAATGACAATGATATGTTTGGTTGTTGTGTGCCTGTGTGTTGTCCTGTATGCTTGTATGGTCCTAGTATTTTGCCTAGCGTAATCCCACACCGTCGACGATCCGTCGTTCGGAATGCTTACTCTCTCCTGTTCGTTGGCATATCGGTGCTGCTGGTATCTCAACGGGCAGATGGAGTATCGGATGGAAGTCATCGTACGAGACTACAGGAACTACAAAGAGAAGATTCGGAAGGAGACTCGAGGGAACTCCATCACTCTCAATTGAGCGGAGCCGAAATCTACTAGCAAGGAGAAATTCATAACAAGGAGGGCATCACCTTCGAGAGTAAAAGAGAGGACGCAAGAAGAAGAAGAAGGACCTCCACCTAATTGCTTTCAATAGGGTAGTTGAAGGATAGTGTGGATAGTTTGGGTTGTGATGACTGTTGAGTTAAGGATTACCGATGCTAGGAACCATGATGTAATCGAGCTGAATTTTAATTTAACTTATTGAGTACATCTTTATGCAAAGTGGACTCATGTAAAGTTTTGGAAACTGTCAAGATGATTTGAGGCCAAGATCTTTTATGGAGACGAATGTTTTATGAAAAGAAAGGTTTTTAGTAACAACTCGGTTTTCGAAAGAAAGTGTTGAAGTACATCAAAAACTCTTCACTATTGTTTTCAAACACTTCAACAATGTTTTATAAAATTAAAAAAAAAAATTTGGCCTCATTTTTGCAACATTAGTAAATAAAAGTCAATCATTTTGGATTACGAAAATCGGGCTGTTACAATTGTGGATAGGTTGACTAAGTCGGCGCATTTTGTTCCGATAAATATGCGCTATCCTTTGAATAAGCTTACCCAGATCTACATTAAGGAGGTAGTTCGTCTTCATGGAGTGCCTTCGAGTATCGTGTCGGATCGAGATCCCAGATTTTCTTCGCAGTTCTAGAAAAGTCTGCATGATGCCAGGGAACCAGAGTAAAATTGAGTTCTGCATATCATCCACAGACGGATGGTCAGACGGAGAGAACGATTCAATCTCTGGAAGATGTGTTGAGGGCTTGTGCACTTGAAGAACAAGGAAGTTGGGATCAAGTGCTACCTCTTGCAGAATTCACGTACAACAACAGCTATCATGCGAGCATTGGGATGGCACCATTTGAGGCTTTGTATGGAAGGAAGTGTCAAACCCCGCTATGTTGGTTCCAAGTGGGGGAGAATTTAGTGGTTGGACCGGAAATGGTGCAACAGACAACTGAGAAGATTAGGATGGTTCAGGCAAAGATGAAAGCGGCTCAGAGTCGGCAGAAGAGTTATGCTGACAGGAGAAGGAAACCAATAGGGTTTTCAGAGGGCGACCATGTGTTTCTTCGGGTAGTTCCGATGAAAGGGATTAGTAGAGCCTTGAGAACCCGAAAGCTATCACCCAAGTGTATAGGTCCATACCAAATCCTTAAGCGAGTTGGTCCCGTTGCTTTTCAACTAGCTTTACCACCCTCTCTATCCAATTTGCACAACGTCTTTCACGTTTCTCAATTGAAGAAGTATGTGCATGACCCATCAGTTATTTTGAAACTCCAACCTGATGACCTAACTTTGAAGGAAAACCTTACCTTTGAAGCCAGACCGATCCGGATAGAAGATCGTGAAGTTAAGCAGCTCAGGGGAAAGGAGATACCTTTAGTTAAGGTTGTATGGGAAAATGCTGATGTGTCTGAAGCTACATGGGAAGTAGAGGGGAAGATGCGTCAAGAGTATCCGGAATTGTTTTTGTAAGCTAGAATTTCGGGGACGAAATTCCTTTTAAGTGGGGGAGTAGTGTAACACCCCTAATTTTCGTCTCCCGGATAATAAGGAAATTTTATTATTAATTTATTTTTCCAAGTTTATATTTTGTATTTAATTAGCTTGAAATATAAAAATAAGTTGAGATATTTTTATATGGCAAATAAATGCAAAAAAAAAATAAGGATATTGCATTTTAGTCCTTGGGTTAGGACCTAAGTGTAATATTGAAAAGTTCTTGGAGGGAAAGATTTAAAAATATTAATTTTTAAATTTTGTACTGATCTAACCGGTTAGTAATGCCCTGTAACCGGTTAGACGATGAACCCAGAAACTGGGTTAGTGGAATTTGATGAGTAATCACTTGATTAATTCGTTTAATCGCCACGAAATCAGTTCAGTGATAATAGGAAACACGCGTCAGTGTGCATGCAAGGCCAATTCCTCTATAAAAACCCATAATTCTGATCAAATTGGGTTGTTGTTGCTCTGAATTAAGGTGAATCTCTGTTCTAGGGTTTCAGAATCGTCCCTTTCAATTCCCTCTCGTTGTTGAGTGTTAGTTTTCGAGTGATACACCGTTGTAAAGCTTACATCAAGAGCTTTACAAAGATATAAACATTGTGAGTTGAGGGTTAGGGAGCTAAGAGAACGAAGCTGTTGAAGTAGAGGAGTTCCAAAACCGTTTCTGCAAAAACTGATTTCTGGAGCTGAGTTGGAGCTTCAATTTGGTTAGGTATATGAACTCCTTTGACCTCAAATCACTTCGAATCTTTAGTGCATGTTACCTAAATTCAGTCCTAATCATTTTCCCTAATTTGTTTGGCCATAATCTATGTTGAAATCTTTGGTGTTTGGACCCTGTTGCTGAAATCGTGGGTAAAGAGCACACTAGGGATTTTTGGTGGAATTTGTGAATTTTCTTCAAAACTCAGTGTCATTACTCATCAAACACTATCCTAAGGTATGGGAGAAGCTTACCTTATACTAGATTTAGAATAAAATCAAGTGATTTAGGACTTGAGTCAACAAAGACTCAAAAGGGCATTATGTGTTTGAAGCACAAAGGCTTGGAGGCCAAATTTTAGCTCAATTCTGTTTTGAGCAATTTTATGTTGATGCATGCAATGGATGTTGATGCCTGAATCTGAATCTAAATGTATAATCTGAGTTTTGTGGTATTGAATTGTGTTTTTATGGATTTTTATGCAATTTGATGCACTAAACCAAATGCATGCAAGTTAGATGTGTTTCTGTAGTTAAACATGCTTACTTAAGGTATATGAACTCTTTGAAATGATTGAAATTTGGTTAGATTTGAGTAGTGAAAAGAATGGTTTGTTAAACCTCATGTTTTAGTGTCTGACTGCATAATCTAACCGGTTACTCGATATTTGTAACCGGTTAGACACTGTAAAAATTTAAAAGAAAATAAGTTTATAAAATCAGTACTGTGGTCTTATAAATTCTACTCAAATCTAGGCCTTAATTTCATAGAAAACAATCTGAAAATAAGTTGATTTCACTGTTATGGCTCAGATTGAAGTTAAAGAGTTAATACCTTAGTGTAATGAGATAATTTCAAGAGGAAATTGGAAATGGAATGTGATTTAGACTTTTGAATGATAAACATAGTGTTTTTTAAACTTGTTTATGGATTGGGTAGAGAATTCAAGAAAAAGGGTTTTTCTGAATTTCAATGGTATACAGTTCAGGTCTGTAATTCTAACCGGTTAGCCTGAGACTGTAACCGGTTAGTACCTGAATTTGAAAAATAAAAAGTTAAGTCTTTTGAGTACCATTGGTTATGTTTTCCCAATCTAAGCCTAATGGCATGTTTTTGAGATAATTCAAGAGAGAATGTTTGTGCCAAAGATTATGCCTCAAATTAATCATTCAAAAGAGAGATTGAAGTATTTCTAAATCACAGTAATTAAATTAAAGATAAAACCAACCTTGATGATGTGCATCCATATAGAATGGAAGTTTGGTTGGTAGGAACGTTTATCATATTCCGGGAATATGAGGAGGGTACTCCGGGAGTTCCAAATTGTAACCTACTTGATGACATATTTTGGGAATATGGCCAGTGTCCGGGACCTGGTTTTTATGCGTTCTGGGAACGTGATGCATACTCCGGGAGTGATGCTTATTATCCAAGTATGGTTTGGCATTACGTTCTGGGAATGAATGTCAGTGTTCCGGGAACACAAGGGTGTATTGGATGGATGTCCAAGATGGACTTTTAGAGGCCTCAGTTGTGGATAGAAAATCATGCATCATTCCACTTGCATTATAAGAGATATAATGTTGAAAATTGGTGTGCTCATATGTACTTGCATTATTGGCTGTCCATGACATATTTGTGTTTGTAATTTTAGTCTTTATCAATTATGTATATGTGTATACTTACTCCCTATGCCCTGTTTAGGTGATGGCCAGATACCTAGCTTGCATCGAGATACGCCCTATCCCTAGCGGTATATGGACGTATGAGGAGCACCGTGCCACTTTTGAGGGGGAGGTGGAGATCACTCTCTATCACCCTAACCCTCTGGTTCGGGTGCGACCTCGTCGATTTAGGATCCCGTTAGTCTATACTATGCATGTTCCACCCTTTTATACATATAGAGGACCAACCCCGGTTCGAATTGTGCGTCGATTTCATAGTTTTCGTTTCAGAACTGCCACTCGTTCTCATCCTTCCTCCCATAGAATTGTCACTGAGGAGACTCCTTCTCTTGGTCCGACTGATCTTAAGAGGACTGCTTCTGCAGATCCTAGACCCATTGGTGGGGTCTCTCCACAGTCAGGCGAGGTCGAGGCGGACCCTGTGGAGGATGAAGACGAGGAGGAGGAGGTGCATGTCGAGCCGACTGTTTCTGCTAGAGGTGGACCCGCTGGTTCATAGGAGCCTGCATAGCATGGATGTTTTGGATCCTAGATCCTAGGGATAGAGCTGTGGAGGATCTGAGGAGCTGCTGAGGACATGGATGACCTGCTCTGGGACTTCTACTTTTGGATTATGTGATATATTATATATATTTTGAGAGGTCTTAGAGTGAGGTTTATTTTATGCAGCTGGTTTGTATATATTTCACCAAACTTGCTATCTCGACTCTTACTACTTGCTACTGATGGGGTTTTATGTTATGATATATATATATATATATATATTATGTTTTATTTACCTCAGCTGTGCCCCATAAGTATTACTTTTACTTCCGCATACTCTAATTCTGATTCAAAAAGGATTCAGCAATAGGCTTATATTTTATACATTCGGTCAAACTCGAGAGACAAATAATATATTTTAATAAGGACTACGAAGATATTTTACTATGTGTAAAAGACATTGTCTCGAGAGCCTTTTCATAGCTAAAATAATATTGCGCCGAATTCAATTTACTTGTCCACAAAAGAAGGATTTATAAATAAGCAAGTAAACATTGAAAAGGGAAAAATTTTTCAGTCCCGATTTTCGATAGCAAGTATTTCAATCATTTGGAAATATTAATTATTTTCAAGATATAAAAATGAGGGTGTCACATCGTTGGTGGTATCAGAGCATTGGTCCTGTCCCTCATGGCCCTGATGATGCAGCTAAGTATGGTATTCAATGTTAATTTAATATGTTTTGGGTAAGTTAGTAGTAATTATGTTTTAAAGACCTTTTAGTGACCCAAAGCCCATAGTGCAGGTCTTTCTATGGCAACCAGAACTAGAAATTATACGAACGAAATGTTAGAACGTATTACGACTGTGCTGGAAGGCATGCAGCAACAGCAGCCACCTCACGGGCGAGCTGGTAACCCACATGTTGGCAATGTGGCGAATCATGATGCTAAGACTCTGTCAGAATTCAGGAAGTGCAATCCACCAAGGATAGAAGGAGGACACAAACCTGATGAGGCAAATAAGTGGTTGTACGAGATCAACAAGATTTTCAGAACTTTGGATTGTTCTGATGAGCAGAAGGTAACCTATGCAGTTTACATGCTCCATGGGGAAGCTGAGAACTGGTGGGACCACACTGTTCAATTGTTGAATTTTGAAAGGAGGGCAATCAATTGGGGAGTGTTTATGGAGAAATTTCTTAATAAATACTTTCCGGAAGATTTAAGGAGAAAGAAAGAAGTAGAATTCATGCAATTGAAGCAGGGGGATATGAGTGTAGGGGAATATGCTGCCAAGTTTGAGGAGTTGATGAAATATTCTCCCTACTACTTGAATAACCCTGATGAAAGAAGTAAGTGTGTTAAGTTTGAAGGTGGACTGAGACCGGAGCTGAAATCTATTTTCAGTTACTAGAGGATTCAGAGTTTTCCTGCACTTGTGGATATGTGCATAATGTATGAGGATGACAAGAAGGCTGAGCTGATCGGAAGTCAAGGGAAAGGGGTTGGACAGAATTATGGACCACAGAGGAAGAAGAGATTTGATCATCGGAATAATGGTCCATATTCTCAGAAGAACAAGGGCTAGGGCAAAGCTGTGATGGATAACAAGAACAAGTCTCGCGATAATGCATCTTCATTGAAACAAGCTCCTTTGGTGAACTTACACATGATTAGGGTTTCCTTTTGCTCCTCTGCCTCTTTCTTTTTTGTCTCTCTCTGTTTTTGCATTTATGCTCAATTCTTAGTGTCTTGAGTTTTGCATTTCTGCTCTCAAGTTATCTCATGTTATATATATATATATATACTGGTTGAACCAGAACCAGTTTTACTAATTTAATATGGATCAACTCATTTTAGGTTACTGCCTCCTACTTGTTTTAGATTCAACCAGGTTTGTTATTATGCCAGTGGTCAGAACGAGGGACGTGGTTTTGGTGGTTAACGAAGTTGCATTAGTCGTCGGGTGGTGGTGAACAGTGGACATGGTGGATGTTGGGAACAAAATGGTTAGGGTAGGGTTTAGGTTAAAGTTATTCCCAATGGTGGCAGTGGTTATTAGGGTTTAATTTGTGAAAGTAATCATGTTATTATGGATTTAATTTGGACAAAAATATTATACTTATGATTTAGGGCGCAAATATATATATATATATGTACACACATCTAGAAACAACAAATATTAAAAAAAATATTTATTTCATTAAAATGCATACCTAGTGACGAATTTGCGAGGAAAATATTCTATCGCAAACGATTTGATAGCATTAAGGAATTTGTGGCGACGAATTTGCGAGAGAAACATGCCCTTGCCAACTTTATTTTCTTATAAATGTATTCTTAGCGACGACTTTGCGAGGAAACTATTCCCTCGCCAACAATTTAACTACATAAAGGAATTTGTAGCGACGAATTTGCAAGAGAAAGATGTCCTCTCAAACTTTATTTCATTAAAATGCATACCTAGCGACGGATTTGCGAGGAAAATATTCCCTCACAAACGATTTGATAGCATAAAGGAATTTGTGGTGAAGGATTTGCGAGAGAAACTTGCCCTCGCAAAACTTTATAGTTTTACAAATGTATTCATAGCGACGGCTTTGCGAGAAAACTATTCCCTCGCCAAAATTTCTTAAAATAATCTCTCGCTAATTTGTCGCAATTCCGTCGCAAATGTTGTTTAAAGGAATTCGTGACAACCGGCTTGCGACGGAAACATGCCCTCGCAAACTACCTTGCGACGGATTTGCGAGGAAAATGTCCCTCGCCAAAATTGTTTAAAATAATCTCTCGCTAATTTGTCGCAATTCCATCGCAAATGTTGTTTAAAGGAATTCGTGGCGACCGGCTTGCGAGGGAAACATGCCCTCACAAACTATCTAGCGACGGATTTGCGAGGAAAATGTCCCTCGCCAAAATTGCTTAAAATAATCTCTCGTTAATTGGTCGCAATTCCGTCGCAAATTTTGTTTAAAGGAATTCTTGCGACCGGATTGCGACGGACCCATGCCCTCGCAAACTACCTAGCGACGGATTTGCGAGGAAAATGTCCCTCGCCAAAATTGCTTAAAATTATCTCTCGCTAATTTGTCCCAAATCCGTCGCAAATCCGTTGCAAATCCATCGCAAAATGATTATTCTTTTCACGTTCTCGCACGTTCATCTCTTTGCGAGGGAATTTGCTTTTGCTCGCTAAACCCTCGCATGTCCCTCGCTAATTAGCGACCGATTAGCGACGGAAATTTGCCCTTGCTAAAATCCGTCGCTATTTTGGTTTTTTCTTGTAGTGAACACTCAACCAAGGCGGACTTAACTTCTACCACTTAGTCTAATCAGCGCCCTATTTAAGTTCTACCACTCACACTAAACGAAAACTCTTCTAGCTTAAGGCTCCCACTAGTCCTATTCTTATCTATTCCTCATATAGGGTCCAAGGTTTCCTATTTGGTTTCTTGGGTTAGGGTTTCGTCTAACTACTTTCTATCTTAGGACCTTAGTTGAAACCCTCTTATTGCTATCTAGACTCTGGGGTTAAGACCCTTATAATGGATGTTAGGATTGGGACTTTAATATTCAACAAACTACATTCCATGAAATAGTTAACACTGGTTTTGAAAATTTGTCTGTGGTTATGGAATATAGCTTATTCAATAATATCTTCACATATTCCTTGAGTTCTATGTGACTTAAGGAAAAAAAAAGACATAACATCCTCTACCTTAGTTTAGATTCTAGACTTGAATCTCACTCTATGATGAATACATTGCCTTTAACCTACGTTGATACCTTCCTTTGCATTTCTCAATTCCACCTCTTCCTAGCAAAGAATGAAGTTTCAAATTTATAAGGAAAAGTTGGTGATAAAGGACTTTTAAAAATTACATCCTTTCGAAAATAAGGAAAAACTTTTTGTAATGTATAAATCAGTTTTGTTTTAAACTTTAGCAAAATTAGTTGATGATAAGAAACATATCAAGCATCCAGAAAGTTCAAAGTATTCATAGCGATTTCCAAAATCGTTTCACATTGGTTTTGGAACTAATTCAAAAGTTTTGGAGGACTCCTTTAACAAAGGAAATAAGGGTCCTCTATGATCATCAAACTTAAACAAAAGGAAAGCGGGTATCGGTTGAAATTTAATTTCATCCGCATTTTCAAATCTTAATGAATGTGTTTCCTTTTATTCTAACTTTGAAGTTCAAATCGTGTTTTGAATTGTCGTATGTCGCGTTCGGTGAATTCCTATTTAATCGGCAATGGGTGTAATCCAAGGATAAACTACACCATCATTCCATTACTTAGGAATTCACTTTGTTAACAAGACAGACTTAAAAGTTGGTGGTGCGACATTCGATCAATTATCAAAGTTGGAATCAATTCCATACCTTGGAAAGTAATAGAATACTTGTATGCTTGACATTCGTTAGAATTTATGCTACTGATACTTTTTCAAAATAAAGTCTTAAAATAATTTGATGCAAAAACACATTTACACTTTTCAATAGTAGTGTATTTATCACCAACCACAATGTGGAATTGAAGAAAGTGCTTGGGTCGTATTAGATACGACACTCAGTCATCAAAGTTAAAGGCAAGTATATCGGGTTGACACCTATTCACTTCTGCTGCGCACTCTGATAAAGAATGCTCGGAGTGTCTATGATGCAATGATTCCTAATACTTATCCTATTCCTATGCATAGAAAAGAAATTTGACAATTATTTAATTGGATTCAAGGACTTAATGATGTCATCATCCAATGAAATGTAAACCTCGAGGGGCCCATTTTGATTCTACATTGCATTAGAGAAAACCATTTTTCGTACAACCTGAGTTCCAATCAAATAATAATTAAAAGAAATAACTCATCTTCCATTCAAGAGAAGACTTGGAAATTTCATTTCACATAAAAATTTCAATTCTTCGTCATATCCGAAGTTGACTTACTTAATTCAAAACTAAGGTTTAGTCCATCCCGTTGGGGTAGCAATTTCAAGCTCTGACCCGTTGGGAGTTTTCATTTCCCTTAGTCTCTACTTTCGGTCCGCTACAAAGTACAACAAAGCTACAATTGAAAATTTTACTTAGCCCACTTTGAGCTGAAGATTACTAAACTATCACTAGAACTATTCCATTAATACTACTAAACTATGCTTATTTTAACTATATATGCATGCATATACTATTACAATAGGCTACATAGCTAACTGTTTGTTAGTTACTCTCATGTGGAGTAACCTTTTGGGAGTAGGAAATCCATACTCCACGGCCGAGAATTGCAACCATTGCTCTGATACCATAATGTAACATCCTACCTTTTATACTTAAAATATATTACTTTAGGTTGGTAGTTTTATTAGAAAATACTTGGGGTTTGATAAAAATTTTGACAGAGTTTACTTTAAAATATGGACTTTTCCCAAGTTAACTTTGTACCTGTCAGTCCAGAACAGTTTATTTAAACAAAACTCTAATTACAGTGTAGTGGTTGCGGCACACTATTAAATCCATTTAGAAGAGGATATTTGTTTATCCTTCACAACCACTATTCATTCAATGAAATTAACAATTCTTATTAAGTCCTTTACAATTACAAAACAATTGTATTATTAACTTGTAATAAACAAATTCAGAATTTAATACAATTTTAGCTAATGAAAACGTTTTACATTACAAAATCCTAGAATGATTGCAATAATAAAAATGAGACCAAGGAGGTCACAACAATAATATACTCTCTTAACGTGAGAGTATACCTTCTCGGCGTAGAAGCTATGAACGTCTTTCTCCGAAGGTACCTAAAATGGTCAACTTAAGGGGTGAGTAATTTGAATAATAATTAAGGAAAACACTTAAAATGGCAGTAATAGGACATAACTAGACGTACCCATACACATATATTCATGCTTCACATTATCCTATTCATCAATACTTTTCCTATACTTTAACATTTATCCATTTCATTACACTATACATACACCTTTCATTTACCCAATATCAATACATAGCAATGCTTTTATGCTCAATCATATGAGTATGAATGCAACTTTATAACATTATGGTTTAATTCCTGAATCCAATGTAACACTGTACCATTTAAATTTATTCACTATAACACTTTAACACTTTCATTGGATTCAGTGAATTAAACCCACTGTAACAATGAATGCACTTCTCCATTTCCAATAACAATTTCCTCACAACACTACACCCTCCACTCTGGGAAAAAACCGACCAAGAGGAAGCATTTCTCAACCTCTGGTTGGGTGCTTCATATCCTCTAGGAATATCGCTCACCCGCTTGCACAGTACGTAACACTCCTCAAGGGTAGTGTACTACGTACAATCTGGATTGATTCACCCAGATTGGCTCTAGCAGAAATCACTGTCACTGGCCACAAGGAGCCAAAGTAAATAGAACTACTATGGTTTGCATAGAACCAATCCCCGACAAGGGTTGCGAACCCCCGTCCTTTGGAAGATCAAAGTCCTCCATAGTAATCCCTAACATTTACTCTTGTCCTCATCAATCGTTAAAAATGACGTGTGTTTTTCCCCATTACACCTAAGGTCCACCTTACTCCTAGAATGCACGTGTTTCTAGTTCATTTTATGATGCTTTTCGATAATCAAACCTTTAATACTTTATATCAATTTGGTTGGGTTCTCTAACTTAAGATTTGGCCATACTTTACATATACAATAACAATCATGCATAACCATAACAATAATCATAACAATAACATTTATTCATTCATTTCATTCAATAACAATTAAAACAATCAATTACTAACATCAAACCCTAAATTCATAACATATATTTCACACACAACATCCAAAGCATACAAATCCAACATACACATAACCAAATACATATAACTATGACCCTATTACTATCATTAAATCCTTTCCCTAATTAAAACCAAAGTACTCCCCCTTACCTTAATGAGAGAGGAAGAGAGAGAGAGAGAGGAATTGGGGTTTTCTCCAAACCCACTCACCAACTCCGATTCCTAGCTCCTTAGCACTCCAATCCTTGTCCTCATACCCGATCTAAGCCTCCTTGGGTGATTGGAAAGCTCTATGATTAAGATTGGGAAAGTTAGGGTTTGGGTTCAAGTTGGGGTTTTTCATGAGGAGAGAAGAAACAATGAGATTTGAGAGAAAAGACACATATATAAGTGATGAGGGAAAGATCTATGATGTTTATTTGATGTTGGTTGGCTTTGATTTGGATGATGTAAACCTTAGAGTTAGATATAATGAGGAGAGAACTCAAAGAGGGAGAGAGGGTCGAGAGGAGAGAGAAAATCGTGGGAGGAAGAGAGAGTAACTTTATGAGAAAATGAGAGAAAAACGTGTTTTTAAGTCTGTTCTGTCATAAGTAATCGATTACTTACTCAAGGTAATCGATTACTTTGGGCAATTTAATCGATTACATGAAGAAAATTAATCGATTAATCTATGAAAATCACAAAGTAATCGATTACTTTCATGAAGTAATCGATTACAATGCTGCAACATTTTGTGTGATTTCACCTGAGAGCAAGTAATCGATTAAACCCATCAAATTAATCGATTACTTGAGGCAAAATCCTATTTTGATGGCTTTCTAACCCTATTTCATTTCCTAAGACTCCTAAACTCATCTAGGGTTGGATTACTACTCAAAACCTGATTCCTATACTATTTAAACCCATTCTAAGCTAGTTCTATCTCATATCATTCTACTCTTAACTTAATCCTACACTCTGAACACTTAAACACGTATTCTAAATGGACATCGGAAATTGGGGATGTTACAGTAGGAGTCTCCACTTTGAGATAGCAGATTGGATAAGGCATAGAGCAACTTTGGTCAATGCCCGTATCCATAAGAAACAAAAGAAAGGATAGCTTTAGAGTTTAACAAACTCAACAAGGTTGATCTTTAAGAAGATGACTGCCCTGCACTCGGTCGGAGAAGTTGATTAACTTTATCACTAGTGAGGGTAAATACTCTTCTCCAGAGTCAAGGACTTAACTACAACTCCTTTAAGATTTCCTTATCACTAGTTCTATGAGAACGGAATAAACCAACACTATGGTTTTGGGTTTACAACATGTCTAAAGAGAAGAATACCACTATCATACTTCTACTTAGACTACATAGAATGCTTCTTAATAGCAGACTAAGCTACTCATCTAAAGTCATCACACATAACCTTGGATCTAGTTTGGAAGTATATGAAAGCATACTTCCCGGGAAACATCACAGATATCGATGACCAGCGTATTGGACCACTCACCCAAGGACCAGAAGTCAGGACCATTTCTCTGATACCATAAAAGTGTAACACTCCTTATATTATCATCTTACTTTATAAGAAAAGTAACAAGCTTATGATTACATGGACTTGTCTTTGTTGGAAAAAGATCTAAAAATAAGAATTTTCCCTTCCCTTGAAAATTCCTTTTCACAAACACTTGATTAATAATGAAGTTGACTAATAAAATCAGAGTTTGCGGAAACATAGTAAGATAATCTCATTATACTCTCAAAATATATCAAGTGTAACAGGTCCATGGATACCAAATAAGTATTATTATGAAACCAAATTCATCTTATGAGACCTCTTTCAAAATGTGTTTCATATAAATACTTATTAAAAATAGAGATGTATTAGAGATGGTCACTGGTCCTCTGTCCAAACATTCATCTGGCCGGATCCTCGATATCTGCACAAAGGGTTCCCAACCCACACTTTCTATATTCTGCATGCACCTAAGGGACATCTCCCTTCGCTAACTTTTGTGCAAGCTAGATATACGATCAACACCTAATAAGGGCATGGGGAGTAAGTATACACATATACATAATTAATAAAGACTAAAATACAAACACAAGTATATCATGGACAAACAATAATCAAGTACATATGAGCACACCAATTTTCAACATTATATCTCTTATAATGAGGGTGGCATGATGCATGATTTTCTATCCACAACTGAGGCCTCCACTATTAGTCCATCTTGGACGTCCATCCAATACACCAATGTGTTCCCAGAACACTACCATACGGTCCCAGAACGAATGGCAAACCATACTTGGATAAATAAACATCACTCCCAGAGTGTGTATCACGTTCCCAGAACGTATAGCAAACCATACTTGGAATATAAACATGCACCACTCCCAGAGTGTGCATCACGTTCCCAGAACGTATCAAAGAAACCATGTCCCAGACAATGGCCACATTCCCAGAATGTGTCATCAAGTAGGTTGCACACCAATGTGTTCCCAGAACACATCAAAGAAATCAGGTCCCAGACACTGGCCACATTCCCAGAATGTGTCATCAAGTAGGTTACAAATTTGGTACTCCCGGAGTACCCTCCTCATATTCCCAGAATATGATAATCGTTTCCTACCAACCCATCTTCCATTCTCTATGCATGAATGCACAATCATTAAGGTTATTTTTTATCTTTAATTTAATTATTGTGATTTAGAGATATCTCAATTTCTCTTTTGAATGATTAATTTGAGGTATAACCTTCGGCACCAAAATTCATTCATGAATTTAATTAAAAACATGCCATTAAACTTGGATTGGGAAATCTCAACCAATGGTGTCAAACTTCTCTTTTAAAAGACTTAACTTTTATTTTTCAGTTTCAGGTACTAACCGGTTACAATCTCAGACTAACCGGTTAGAATTATAAACCTGAACTTACTAACCGTTGCAATTCAGAAAACCTTTTTTCTTGAATTCTCTACCCAATCCATAAACAAGCTTTCAGCATTGTCATATACCTCAAATTCCACTGATCTCATCATTCAAAAGTCTAAATCACAACTCATTCCCATTGGAGAATAATTTCCACTTGAAATTATCTCATAACATTAAGGCATTAACTCCTCCATTACAATCTGAAACAAACAGTATTTACTCACATGTTTTCAGATTGATTCCAAGTGAAATTAGAGTATAGACTTGAGTAAAAATGGTAAGAATATAGAGCCAATTTCAGAAATTCATTTTCTTTGAAAATTTACAGTATCTAACCGGTTACAAATATCGAATAACCGGTTAGATTATGCAGTCTGTACACTAAAAAATGATGTTTTGCATACCATTCTTTTCAATACTCAAATCTAACCAATTTCAACAATCAATAGAGTTCATAAACCTTAATACTAGTATGTTCAGCCACAGAAACATATCTATCTTGCATGCATTAAATTTAGATACTAAAATTGCATATAATTCCACATAAACACAATTTGATATCACCAATATCATAATAAACCCTTAAATTATGATTCAATCATCAGAATAGCTTGGATGCAGGTTATTAAACTTGCTCAAAATAAATTGAGACACAAAAATGGCCTCCAAGCCTTTTAACCCTAAACACATAATGCCCTTTTGAGTCTTTGTTGACTCAAGTCCTAAAACACTTGATTTTAGTATCAATATACTATAAGGTAAACTTCTCCCATACCTTAGGATAGTGTTTGATGAGTCAATACACTGAGATTGGAGAAAAATCCACAGATTCCACAAGAATCCTCAGTTCTGCCCTTATCCACGATTTTCAGCAACAGGGTTCAAACACCAGGGATTTTGACATAGAGATTGACCAAAGAAATTAGGGAAAAAAATTAGGATTTTCTCTAGGTATCATGCACTAGAAAATCAAAGTGGTTTGAGATTCAAAGAGTGCTTGAGCTTACCTAAATTGAAGCTCAAAGACAGCTCCACGAACACAGAGACAGTGTTGGCAACTTCAACTTCTTGGATTGATTCCTCCTCACACAAGAACTCTCAGCTCACAAATCTTATATCAATGAAAAGCCCTTGATTCAAGCTTTCCAGTAGTGTATCACTCAAACCCTAACTCACTTGCATGAAGAAGAATTTAGCCAAACGAATCAGAAACCCTAATCAAGCCTCTCAACCCAAATTCAAAGAAATCAACCCCAAATCCTTCAACAACACTGGCTTATATAGCAAGATCAGGTTGACATGCACAATGACGCATGTTTTCCACTAATCTGAGACTGATTTCGTGGCGATTTCGTGGATTAATCAAGTGATTATTCATCACAACGCACTAACCCAGTTTCTGGGGTTCATCGTGTAACCGGTTACAGAGCCCTTCTAACCGGTTACATACTGATAAAACTTCAAAAGTTAATAATTTAATTATTCTTTCTTCAAAAACCTTTCTAATATTGCAATTAGGTCCCAACCCAAGGACTAAATTACAATATTCATATTTTTGTACAAAATAACCATATAAAAATATATCTCATATTTTTATATATAAAAACACATAATGTACAAAAACTAAGACCTTCAAAACTAATATAAAATAATTGTTATAATTAATTTCTTTGTTATTTAGGAGACGCAAATTAGGGGTGTTACAGGGTTGGGACCTAGTTGCAATATTAGAAAGGTTTTTGAAGAAAGAGTAATTAAATTATTAATTTTTGAAGTTTTATCAGTATGTAACCGGTTAGAAGGGCTCTGTAACCAGTTACACGATGAACTCAGAAAACTGGGTTAGTGCGTTTGATGAGTAATCACGTGTTTTAACCCAGAATTTGCCACGAAATCATCTTAATCATAGTGGGAGCTACGTGTCTTGATGCATGTTAGCTTGATTGTGCTATAAATAGCCCAATTGATCGAGATTTTTGGCTCATTTTTTTTATCTGAAGGTGCTGAAGCTCTGTTTAGGGTTCCATAGTTTTTCTGTTTGATTCTCAGTCTGTGTTGAGAGTTAGAAAACGAGTGATACACTGTTACAAAGCTCACATCAAGGGCTTTGTATTGATATAAAGTTTGTGAGTTGGGGGTCTCTGTGGAGGGAGTTTCGAACCTGCAAAGTTGAGGTTGCAAACCTGTCAAACTCTGCTGCAGATTCATGAAGCCCTCTTTTAGCTTCGATTTGGGTAAGCTCCTGCTATCCCTTGGTCCCAAATCTTTCCTAATCTCTTTAGCATGTTGCAGAGATTAAGTCCTAACTATTTTCCCCAATTTTGATGCATGTTTTCTGTAACGCCCACGAAATTTATCCTCGAAAATTATAAGTGTTGTAGGAATAAAATAGAATATAATCCATGTTTTATATGTTTTGTATGAGTTCTTATGGTAGGAGAAATGAAATAAAGATTTATAGCATTAGACTCAAAACCAACTATTGGATTTGAAGATAAGTGTGTTAGGAAGCTTATCTCCAAATTTGAGCAAGATCCAACGGTTAACGAAAAAGTTATGGCCTAATTTTGATTCCAACCACTGATTATCATTTATTTTTCCTTGTTGTGGGTGATCAACACTGATTTGGTGGTGTTGTTCAACTGAAAACAGAGTTGTTGTGCTGAAACCAGAAAAGTTGGGATCTTTCTCAACAAAACCAATCTTTCCAATCCAAGCAAGTCCGAATCTATCCAAATAGGTAAGGGAGAAGTTAACCGGGTGCTAGAATAATAATCAAAAGGCTAGAAGTATAGGAGTTCTCATGAACTCAAGGGCAAACTAGGAAAAGTTATGAACTTGAGTAGGGAAAATGACTTGGAGGTCATTTTAGTTGGACTTATAAGTTTGAACAACTTTAATATGATGGATACGAGTTAAACAAACAAAGAAACTGAACTGAAATAGGAAGGAAATGATTATGACATGTTAAGTTGTCATTTTACGTATTGCATGACTTTACTTGAATTCTATATGAAATAGATGTTGTGATTGCTGAATTTATGCATGAACAAGTGTATTTGTACTTGTTATTGATCTATGTGGGGTTGAGAATGGTTAAAGTAAAGTATATTGAGATTTGGTATTTCAAAACTCAAATCATTATGCAGAAAAACAGGGTGGATATCGATATCCACCATGAGGATATCGATTGTGCATATCGATATGCACAAGAGGATATCGATATCCATACCCCAATTTTACTAGTAAAACCTGAATTTTCATATCCTATTTGATTGGAGGCCTTTTTGATTAAATGGAATGACTTTAAAAGCTGGAAATACCAAACCTCAATGTACTTAGCTTCAACCTATTATAATTGGAAATTGTGGATGATATTTTGGGAATAAATGTATGATTACATGATGACTTTGATGATGAATGATTATATATGTGAATGCATAATCTTATGAGTTACTTTGAGAATGGATGATTATGAAATGAATTCATAATGAAAAGTGGAACTAAACTCATTTGCATTCGCACAAGGAGTTGTGGATGGTAAGATAGGATATCAGGAAAGTCGCGTCCACTCTAGGGATTAGAATTTCCTAGAACTGGTGCGGGAATGTGCAGAGGTTAGGTTCTACGGTGACTCGTCAGTAACCATTGGGAATTATTATGGGTAAAACGGTCCTATGGTGAGGGGGTTCTGCAGACTTTTCTCGGGATAGTTTTGCTTAACCATAATATATTCTATCGGCCTCTAGGGACATATCATGACTGCGGAGGACGACCTTTGGCAATGATCTCACCCTAGTGAAAGGGTACACATAGATGAGTTGTGTGATCTGTCGTGGAGAAAGGCGTTTACTCCCTTTTGCTTTCCTTGATTAGAGAAAATATGCTGAATTCATTAGAAATGAATTCAGTCGGCGAGAGAATTCATTAGAATTGAATTCAATCGACGACAATGATACTGGATCCAGACTAGAAAGACGAGATGAGCATTCATGCATCATGCCACTTAATTCCAAGATAATTATGTGATAAATTGGGTGTGCCATGAAGTATGCATTTTACCTGATTACTTGATTACTTGTGATTGCTATTTCTAGTTCTGATAAATTATTATTTTATTATGTGCTTCGGCTATGACTTACTCCCCCCTAGCCTTTGATGATAGGTACAAGTAGCTGACGAAGTTAATCCAACGGGCAAGCCAGAGACTCAAGCTGAGAAAGGGAGAAGGGCATTTCTGTATTTGATCCATTGTAACACCAAACCGATGTACTTTAAAAAGAAAAATTTTATCCGCTAATCTTGAATAAAGGGAATTTTCACTCTTCCACCATAACAATTTCTAATAAATTACTTTATTCCCTTTAAACTATGATGAGGGTGTTACATTATGGTATCAGAGCAGTTCCTTCCTTTTCAGCCTGAGAGTATGGTTTCATCACCTTTGTTGTCAGTCTCTGACACGTTATCATTGAGTTAGTTAGAGATCATTAGAAGTGTTAGAATCTGGTTTGATTTTAGGAATCATCTAAATCAAACGTATTGAGTACTGGGTTAGACTTTGATCCAGTCAGGTCAAAGTAAAACTCAGCTACCTTTGTTATTGTAGTGTCCCGGTATTGAAGGAACACCACGATGTGTGTTTGGGGTTGTTGCAGCTGACGAGGGTGACCCCGGTCCTACGTACCCCCAATGATAAGGGGATCAAGCCACACGTAGTTCTTGAGAGTAGGGATGAGAGAACATACCTTAGCCCCTATAGCATGGCGATACTTATAGGGGAAGTTGTGTTGTGGTGCCTTATGGGCCTGTTCGGCCCAGTAGGGCTGACGTGGCTCTTAGAGGATAAGAAGGATGAGTTATTCACCCTTATCCTGTACTAGAGAGCTTATGCTTATCCTGTAGCGGTAGGATTTATTATTGGTTAACCCTACAAGCCCCCCAAGCTCGTATAGGCTCGAAGAGCCTGTGCTGAGCTTCTGAGAGTTGGTGGTGTCATAAAACATTTTTTGTGGCTGAGAACTTTTTATTCGGAGGAGTGTCGTGGATGGTCGATTAGGACGTATAAGACTGTTCGCAGTCAAGGCCCTTAGCCGTGTATCGTCATGTACTGAGTTCAAAGTCGAATTGGACTATTTTTTAAAGTCACGATGCTTTTAAGGGGACATCCTTTTATGCGCTTGCCATGGTGAAAGCCGAAAGGCTTGTGCCAAGGTATGCTGGCACGACTCAAATTGTTATTTGAGTTCGAGGTGTGCCAAGATTATCACTCATTGGATCATAACGTTTACGAGGGATTGCTTGTCGGAATGACAACCTTAGCCGAGGTGTATTCCTCGATCCGCGATGTATTGGGCCAAATGTGAGCCGACAGGCTAAGCCAAGTTATTGGGTCGCAATCCTCGTTTTCACTTGTAGCCTCGCCGATCTGGCCGGCTAACCGAGATCGTGGGCAAGTGCGTAAGAACATGATCCGAAGTGAGTGAGTTTAACATATATGTCCTTAATAAGGAAGGTAAATTTGTTGCCTCATGGGACGTGGTGGTCCTCTTTGGCACGACATTTGTGTCACATACTAGTCCCCTACTCGGTAAAGCCTGAAAAGGCTTGTGTCGAGTTCATAAGGTCTGTGAAACGCTCGGGACCAAAGTGGGCAAAGAAAGGTTAAAGTATCAATATCAACTCTGTACACCCTCCTTTACCTAAAAAAGAAGATCGAGAAAGCTCGTAGAAGATTGTGCCGAGTATATAAGAATTGTGAGACATTTATTGTTGTTGTTCGAGGCACCCTCGGATCCGGTTTTTTTTTTTTTTTTTTTTTGTAGAGTCGGAGTCCGTTCCTTCCCCGAAGCAGCGAACATCGTGTTCGAGAATAGCCACTCGACCCGAAGAGTTGAACGCTCGAATTACTTTCAAGACTCAGAGTCCATTGTATCCGCCGAGCAGTAAGCTTCACGGCCGAATAAGGTCACTTGAGTGGAAGTCATCGAAAGTTTATCGAGCTGATGAAGCGGCCGAGGATGCCGAGAAGGGAAAGAATGAAACCGAGGAGGCAAGAACAAGTAGAGAAGCCAAGGACGACCGTTTCCCTTGTCGGAACTGTTTAGTCAACTTCAATTGTTGAACCCCTCTTGAATCCGAGTAATTAGGGCGAAGGCAAGCTGATAGATCATCATAATAATAAAGCTGAAGCAAACTTTTACTCCATTGCATAACCAACACCCTTAATCGCTAAAGCCTGAAGAGGCTTGTGCCGAGTTAAGAAGTCCTTTAAGGTGTGATAGTTGTTTTCCGCCAATTAGATCGTGTTCATCCATGCCTCTTTGAGAGACTGTCGGATTCAGATCTGTGTAGGCAAACGCTGAGCGAAGATTGAATATTTGCGAGTTGTGGGTGTGGAATCAGCATTGTGTGGTTCCTCGGAGATGATGGGATCCGACTTAGATCACTAGCTGTTGGCACTGCGGACCGTTCCACCTTATAGGTAAGGTCGCGATGGTGCACAAACCAAGGAAAAAGTGATCGACAACCAGTGTGAAGGACTTGAATTAAGTTGTGTCGTCATACTCGGACTCGAATTAACATAGGTCATCATGCTCGGCAGATCCGATCGTTATGTTTGTACCTTTTTATGATGTATAAAAACAACGATTAGAATATCAAGTAATAGATGATATGTAATGACATTAATCAGCGAAGTATGAATTAATTCACTGTTAATTACGATTATTATCTAAGATAACACATGTCATGTGGTAAGTGATTCAATAGTAATGAATATGACAGTTAAACCATAATATTAATGGGATAATGAGAAAGATCCTTCCCTATCAGTCCTTGTGTTTAGACCATTTCTGAATGTTGATATGCCCGACACCCTCTTGGCAGTGAGGCATTTCCTCTTTTATTGTTGGAATGGGCGGTTGCCTAGTATTCTACATCCTCTTCCTACCAAACACCCGGTATGCCGTTATGGACAAGTCATTGTGTAGCACTTGTGTGAGGTGTAGCACTTGTGTGAGCAAGGCCGGGATCCCGAGGAGGGATCTTGACAACGATCGTCTTTTGGCTCTAAGTGACCGTGAGAGGCAAGGGTGTCGTGGCAGAGGGTACGAGGATGTTGTAGGCTTTGGTTGTGTTATTTGAAGCGGGAATCCGAGTAGTGACGTTGAGGTCATGATAAATTGAAATGGTCATAGTAAGCATGTGTAATAGAGGAGACAGCCATGTCATCATGAGTTTTTGCCGAACCCTGTTGAAGGCGCTGTAATATTAGATGCCCATCGTGACTGAGTAGTCTAGCACCCATTAATTTGAGGATATCTTTGGCGGTCGGAAGCTCGAAATAGGTCTTTTAGAGAAATGGGCCATCATAATCGTACCTCGCATGTGTAAACAAAATTAATAATTGGCAATCGTCGTTATTTAACAATTTATAACAATTATATAAAGATAATAACAATTATTGGCAAAGACACGACGTATAATATCGGTATAGAGGTAGTATGATTTAATAATATCGCACGTAATAAACATAGTAATAATGATGTTAATAATCGTAAATAATAGATAATGACTTTTATTGGAGATTAAATGCTCGTAAATCCTGCAAGATTGTCTACGAAAAGATGCATGATGTATCACGCGCAATAATTGTAATGAATGACATTTATAAATATGTCAAAGCATTTAATGACAACAAATCAAATGATGAAAGCTTATCCATGAAAAACGACAATGCACAATTGTCGGAAACTGCCTAATGCCATTCGAAAGGCAATGTATATCAAATGTTATTATCCTATCACAACAGGAAAGACAGACATTTAAAAACATTCAGCAGCAAAGAAATTTGGCTAACAATATGCCACGTACCAGCATGTATGAAAAATTATGAGTATAGTATAAGTGACATGTAAATGAAATTAAAAGAATACATAAAAGCATTAGGAGCATATATCAAAAGCATTGCATCAAGTAAATTAATATTAGCATGTGTTCGAAGTAATCACTTAAAATGCTAAGTAAATAAGAAAGTAATGTAGCATGTGTTCGAAGTAATCACTTAAAATGCTAAGTAAATAAGAAAGTAATGTAGGAATGAGAATTCCTTCCTTGATTCAGTGTGGCGAGGAATGTCGGGTTGAAGACAATTAGATTGAAGTCTCCTGTCAATACTTTCCAAGCGGGTTTCGTTGAGCGGTTGACCCGGAACAAGAGACTCTATCGGAGAACACAGTGCGAGGTTTCCACAATCGTCTTATGAAGCCGAGGAGAGAAGACTAGTGCGTGGTTCCGATGTTCTGAATGTATGAGATACCAAAAGGGGACGCTGCCGAGGGTCCGCGCGCAGTTGGCACATGTATTCGAAGCAAGGAACCGTACACAGTCTTCTCTACGCTCGGAACACAAGCGCAAAGAGGGAAACTCGGCACGGGGGTCCTCACCATCATCAATTGTGTTCACTATGCTCGGAAAACGATTTGCCCATTGATGAGAATCTTGAAATGGGTCGCTCAGCTGCTCGGGCCATCATACGTGTACCTTGCATGTGTGTATGAAAACAATAATTAATTAGTTATTGTCGTTCAAGATTGACAATTTATAATATTTATTTTCAATTAATAAATGACATGTAATCAAATTAATCATGCGCTAATAAGTGATATTGACAATTGAATAAAAAAGTTACTTCCCTGTTTTGTTGTTGTCAGTCAACATTTTTTTTTTGTTAGGGCCTGTTGAGGTCCTTTTCTTTTTGTTAAGTTTTTTTGTTTGAGGGCCTGTTGGACTTTTTTTTTGTTAGGGCCTGTTGAGGCTCGTTTTTTTTTTTTGGGCCTTCGGCCCGTTCCCCTTGGAACCCTAGGGTTCCTTCCTCTTCGAGGAGCAACACCCAGCTGCGTTCCTCACAGGCCAACACCCAGTTTGCGGCGGCGGGTTTGGAAGCTGCTATGTGCAGCAGCGGCGGAAGAGTAATATGCTCTGTTTTCGATCTGTATGGTGGTGCGGTGATGACGTCAAAGCCTCGCGATGGTGCTAGCGATGGAGCCACGGTGGTTCACTGATTCGGGCGAGCGCCGGTGACGCTGTGTTCCTCGCGTTCTCCATCGTGATGGTGCACTCAGTGTGAATGCTGGAACCGTGATGACCACCAATGGCGACGGCAACTGGAACCTGCTTTGCAATCGCGATTGAGCCGGAGTGGCGTGAACCAATCGTCAATGGTTCGTCACTGGTTTCATCGTGTTTGTGGCCTTGTGGGGTGACGCGTTCCTTCTTCTTCCTCGTGGAATCATATGCACTCCTGGTTCACCCTTGGAGTCACTTTTCAAATCGGTGACTCTGGTAAATGGAGGAATGGTGGGAGGTTGAGAGGATGCCATGGTTGATGGGAGAAGGCGACGCGGTTGACGGAAGGTGATGAAAAGGATGCTGATGCGATCTGGCACGGCAGGATGGGTGTTGGGGACACCGGCAGCAGCGACGATACCGCCATGGTGATCTTGGGACCAACCGCCCAGCAGCACCGCCATGTTGATCTTGATCTTTTTTTTTTTAAAATTGTGGGATGGGAATAGAAATTTATCGTTTCCCACAGACGGCGCCAATGTAGTGTCCCGGTATTGAAGGAACACCACGATGTGTGTTTGGGGTTGTTGCAGCTGACGAGGGTGACCCCGGTCCTACGTACCCCCAGTGATAAGGGGATCAAGCCACACATAGTTCTTGAGAGTAGGGATGAGAGAACATACATTAGCCCCTATAGCATGGCGATACTTATAGGAAAAGTTGTGTTGTGGTGCCTTATGGGCCTGTTCGGCCCAGTAGGGCTGACGTGGCTCTTAGAGGATAAGAAGGATGAGTTATTCACCCTTATCCTGTACTAGAAAGCTTATGCTTATCCTGTAGCGGTAGGATTTATTATTGGTTAACCCTACAGTTATGATCAGAGGAAAGGAAGTTAGTTAAGTCTAGAGAGAATGACAACCAATGGGCTAGGGCAAATGAATGCCACCCCAACGGAAATGGAAAATCTCTAGAACATAATTAACCGAGTGGAATCTGATGGTGACTGATAATCTTTATCTTTAGGTTCATATAATCTAAAGATACCTTTTATAATCCTCCTTGTGGTGGATTATAAACTTCAATCGGATTGATATGGTCTCTCTACCAATGGTATGTGATGATTAGGACTGGCCACCCTAATAGTTACAGCCCTTGGAAAAGATGGTCATGGATATCCGAAACTTCACTCTAATTGATAATATACAATGGAAACATCTATTCTTCGATCTCTTTTAGTAGCATAACCCCTGATCGTTTATCTATGCGAAAGTAGACCTTAAGCAATCATATCTTTGATCTATCATAAGAAGCTGAGGAGGATTATATGCAAGAAAAAAGAGGTCAGCAAGGAGTTGGTCTTGTACGTCTCAAGGGACAAAGCAACCGTGTCAGAAGGAATCCTTATCTTGTCGGTAAAGGAAAAGCTGGTGTGGTGACCAGAAGTGGAGGGGCACCTCAGTGCAGCAAGTGAAAGAGGTATCATTTTGGACAATGCTAGAGTGAGAAACCACCCACCTGTTTTAAGTGTGGAAAGCCAGGTCACATTGCTTGTTATTGTCCTGATGCAATTAAGAAGGCTAATCAAGGAGGAGCTGTAAGTAGGCCAATGACTCGAGCTAGAGTGTACATTGTTTTTGGTGCAGAAGTTGATCAATATGAAGACCTAGTGCAAGGTAACTATTCTTTGGACGGTATGCCTTGTAAGATCTTGTTTGATTCTGGTGCAACACATTCATTCATCTCGTATAAGTGTGTTAATCGATTGAAGTTAGTGGTGTCGGAGATGCCTTTTGTTCTAAAGGTATCAACCCCAACAGACTCTCCTGTTCTTTCTTCAAGAGTTTGTCGGAATTGCCAAATCACGGTATTAGACCGGACGACCCCAGTTGCTTTGATTTGTTTGCCTCTATCACAATTGGATGGGATACTGGGAATGGATTGGATGTCCACTAACCATGTAACTATCGATTGCCATAAAAAGTCTTTGATCCTTCAAACCCCAGAATCTTCATCAAGTCAACCAGAAGGTTATCTGTGTTTGCTTTCTGCTGTTGTTGAGAAGGAAGCCAGAATAGAGGAAATTCCGGTAGTTTGCGAGTTTCCAGAAGTGTTTCCTGAAGAAGTGCCTGGATTGCCGCCGAAGCAAGAAGTGGAGTTTAGCATCGAATTGGTCCCTGGAGCTGGTCCTATTTCGATTGCTCCATATCGAATGGCTCCGTCGGAGTTGGCTGAGCTGAAAAAGCAAATAGAAGATCTGATGGAGAAGCAATTCATAATACCGAGCGTCTCGCCATGGGGTGTACCTGTTCTTTTTGTCAAGAAGAAGGATGGGAGCATGAGAATGTGTGTAGACTATCGGCAACTGAATAAGGTGACAGTGAAGAATAAGTACCCTCTCCCTAGAATTGATGATTTGATGGACCAAGTTCGTGGAGCAGCGATATTTTCAAAGATTGATCTGAGGTCCGGATACCATCAGATCCGCATCAAGGAAGAAGATATTCCAAAGACTGCATTTCGGTCCCGATATGGACACTACGAGTATGTAGTAATGCCTTTCGGACTGACCAATGCTCCGGCCATATTCATGGATTACATGAATAGAATCTTCCGGCCTTATCTAGATTCTTTTGTAGTAGTGTTTATCGATGATATTCTGATCTACTCGAAGAATCCAGAGGAGCATGCCACTCACCTTAGGATTGTGTTAGAAATCTTGAAGGCGAAGAAGTTGTATGCGAAGCTATCCAAGTGCGAGTTTTGGTTGAAGGAGGTGAACTTCCTTGGGCATATAATTTCTAAAGAAGGCATTGCAGTTGACCCGGAAAAAATTAAAGTTGTGCTGGACTGGGAAAGGCCCAAGACAGTCACAGAGATTCGAAGTTTTCTGGGATTAGCCGGATACTACAGGAGATTCATCGAAGGATTCTCCAAGATTGCACTTCCTCTAACACGGTTGACACGAAAGGAGCAACCATTTGTTTGGGATGAAAGGTGTGAAGCAAGTTTGCAGGAGTTGAAAGGTAGATTGACATCATCTCCGGTGTTAATTTTACCTGATCCACAGAAGGTTTTGAAGTATTTTGTGATGCTTCGAAACAAGGGTTGGGTTGTGTTTTGATGCAGGAAGAAAAAGTGGTAGCTTATGCATCAAGGCAGTTAAAGGTTCATGAAGAGAACTACCCAACGCATGATTTGGAACTCGCTGCAATAGTTTTTGCATTGAAGATATGGAGGCACTATTTGTATGGAGTTACGTTTCGAGTATTCAGTGATCATAAGAGTTTGAAGTATCTCTTTGATCAGATGGAACTGAATATGAGGCAATGTCGCTGGATGGAGTTCATCAAAGATTTTGACTTTGAGCTACACTATCACCCTGGAAAGGCCAACGTGGTAGCAGATGCTCTCAGTCGAAAAGCTTTGCATGTCAGTGCATTGATGGTGAAAGAAGCTGAATTGATTGAGAAGTTTCGTGATTTGAACTTAGCAGTGCAATTTGACAAGGAAAGTATTAAATTGGGAATGCTGCGGATTTCCAATGAATTTCTTAAGGAGATTCGGGAATTACAGCAAGAAGACGTCGAATTGCAAGAGAAGCAGAGGCTAAGTGCAGAAGGAAAGTAACCATATTTTCAGATGGGAGCAGATGGAATCCTAAGATTCAAAGACAGAGTTTGTGTTCCTGCTAAACCAGAACTAAGGAAAGTTATTCTGGATGAAGCTCACAAGAACAAGATGAGTTTGCATCCGGGATCGACTAAAATGTATCAGGATTTAAAGAAGATGTTCTGGTGGCCTGGTTTAAAGACAGATGTAGCAGCATATGTGTCATCTTGCCTAGTTTGTCAAAAGGCAAAGATTGAACATAAAAGGCCTGGCGGAGAACTACAACCATTGGAGGTCCCTGAATGGAAATGGGACAGCATAGCCATGGACTTTGTGTCAGGTTTTCCAAGGACACAAGGTGGCTATGAGGCTGTGTGGGTTGTTGTGGACCGATTGACGAAGTCGGCCCATTTCATTCCAATCAATATGCGATATTCATTGGAAAAGCTCACACAACTGTACATCAAAGAGATTGTAAGATTGCATGGAGTCCCATCTAGCATCATTTCAGACCGTGATCTGAGGTTTATTTTCAGACTTTGGCAAAGTCTACAGTAGGCATTGGGGAAAATATTGAGGCTGAGTTCTGCATATCATCCTTGTAGGATTCTCATGTTTTGATGCTAACAATCTCTCTCCAAGCAACAACATTGGCAACAAGCAAGCTACACCACATGAAGATTAGAATTAGGATTTTTATTAATTCTATTTCAATGTAATCTTTATTTTTATGCAATGCATCTCATTGGTGTGGGTAGCTTAGGTGATTTTAAGAATATTTAAATAATGTTTGATTAAGAGTGAAGATACTTTAAATCTTGATTAAATAGCTCTATTAAAAGTTTTGTGAAAATCCTTTTAGAAAAACCTTGTTTTTATTCAGATTCTGATCAGTTTACTCGAGTAATGAGTATTGGGTCACTCGAGTAATTTATGTCATGACAGGTTAATCGAGTAATGGTTTACACATCACTCGAGTAACTTAATCTGACATGTTTTAATCGAGTGAAGTTATATGGTTTACTCGAGTAATTCAATCAGTGTTTGAAAATTTTAAAAGGACTTAATTTTCTCTTTCACGTGAGATTGACATTCATTCTTACAATTTTCTATACACTTTCAAAAGAAATTCAAGAGCTATTTTACATCTTTTCAAGAGCTATCAAGATTCAACAAAGAACTTTTCATTCTCCACTCTATTTCTCTCATTGTTCAAATATTCTTGAGATCATAATTTTTGTTCTTAGTGGTTGATGAAGATTTGCAATTTGTGATTGCATCATTGAAGTTTCAACACAAGTGAAGAATCTCACAAGGAAGACTTTGAGGATCAAATCAAAGCAAGAAAAGAGGATTGGTTGGAAGCATCTTTAATCAATTAGCAAGGAAATCTAGAATTCTCAAAAGGGGTAGATTAGATCAAAGTGTTTGGTACACACTTTGAGTTGGGTTTTAAGATAGGAGAACTAAGAATCTAGTTGCATCTTAAAACATTGTAAAATCTACATTTGAAGATTTCTAGTGAAGAATCTCTCTTGATTTAAGAGGGGACTGGAGTAGCTTTCAAGTGGGTGAAAGTGAACCAGGATAAATCCTTGTGTCTCTTTTATTTTCATTCCTTGTATTGCATTAATTCATTAACAATTGCATTTTTAGGTTAGAATTGGGGTTTTCTTAATTCTACTCAATTGATCTAAAATTGCATGTTAATATTACTTGAAATTGTTCATATTAATCATTCATAATTTGTTGAATCATCATAGCATTGTTATTCTTGAAGAACTCCATTGAAAACTGAGTTTTAATTGAATTTTACCCAGTTTACTCGAGTAAAGTTCTTGTCACTCGAGTAATCTGCTTTCAGTTTATGAACAATACTCGAGTAGGTTTTCTGTTACTCGAGTGATTTAAAAATAGCTTTCGTAATACTCGAGTGATTTGCTGAATACTCGAGTGAAATTATTTTTGCTTGCGTATTACTCGAGTGAAGTCTTGAGTTACTCGAGTAATCTGACTTGAATTTTTAAGAAAATTTATTTTCATAAAACCATTCTCTTAGGTGGACGAAAAATCTGTAATAAGGCTTCAATATTCTATTCACCCCCCCTCTAGACTATATTGAGCCGCTTGTTGGTTTCCAACAAGTGGTATCAGATCTCGGATGAAAAATCCGAGCCTTAAAAAGCTTTTTCGAAAAGATCCTTTTACTTGGAAACAATGGGCTCAATTTCAAATCCTTTTGGTGGTGAAGGAACTTCCATTAATCGTCCTCCACTATTCAATGGTGAGGGTTACGCTTATTGGAAGGTCCGCATGAAAATTTTTATTCAAGCCATAGATATGGAAATTTGGAAGGCCATAGAGAATGGACCTTTTGTTCCTCAAACGAAAGTAAATGATGTTGTTTCGGTCAAACCTCAATCGAGTTGGGACAATGATGATAAGAAGAAAGTTGCATTTGATTTAAAAGCTAAAAATATCATCACGTCCGCTCTTTCTTATGATGAGTTCTTTCGAGTATCTCAATGTGTTGATGCTAAACAAATGTGGGACACATTACAAGTCACACATGAGGGCACTTCGGAGGTTAGAAGGGCTAGGCTAAATACACTCATGCATGAATATGAACTCTTTCGTATGCTACCTAATGAAAACATAGGTGACATGCAAAAGCGGTTCACTCATATCATAAATCATCTTTATGCACTTGGAAAAGTTATTACTAATGGTGAAGTTGTTAATAAGATTTTGAGATGTCTTAGCAGGGAATGACAACCTAAGGTGACGGCCATTATGGAAGCTAGAGACATGGATCAAATTGACTTAGCAACTCTATTCGGAAAGCTTCAAGAGCATGAAATGGAGCTTGGACGGTTATCCATGAATGAAGATGCCGATAGAAAGAAAAAGGGGATTTCTCTTAAATCAACTTCAAAATCTCTTAAGGCACAAGAGGAAAACTCTCAAGTGGATGACTCGGACTCCGATATAGATGATGAGACCCTTGGCTTGCTAGTTAAAAAGCTTGGTAGGTTCTTTAAGAGAAAGGGAAACTTTAATAAGAATAGACAAAGAGATTCTAAGGACTCTCAACCAAGAAATAAGACTAACAAGGATCACATCAAGTGTCATGGGTGTGGAAAGCTTGGTCACTATCGATCAAAATGCCCAAATCATTCTAAGAAGTCGGAAGGTGACAACTCTAAGTTCAACTCATCTAAAGGAAAAAGGGCTTACATAGTATGGGATGAAGAGGAGAGTCAATCAACATCTAGCTCATCGGATGATGAAGAACTTGCAAATCTATGTTTGATGATGAAGCTTGATGAAGAGGAATCTTCGAGCATTAAATCAAGTGAGAACGTCAATGAGGTAGATTATCTTTCCGATGCTAGCTCTAGTTCTAATTCTCCTTCATTCAATGAATTGTACAATGTGTATGTAGAGATGCATAAAGAGTTGAAGAAACTTGCTAAAATAAATGTTGAAAGAAAGAATTTCATAATGAAGCAACATGAAAAGATAATTGAACTTCAAAAAGATTTAGAAGAACTTAAGCTTCAAAATGAAACTCTTGAACTCATTTATGCAAACTCTACATGCAATTGTGAATTGAAATCAAATGAGACTCCATCTTGTGAAAATTGCAAGTTTTTGGAAAAAGAAGTTTTTAATTTGAATGATCGACTTGCAAGGCTCATGAAAGGAGATACTTCATTAGATCATTTGCTTTCAACTCAAAGGAACAATAGCAATAGATCCGGTCTTGGCTATACCAAACCTAAGAAATGCAATTATCGCAAAGTTGGTGGATTTTCAAAGAATAAGATTTCTAAAAACCCAACTTGCCATTATTGTGGGATCTTTAGGCATATCACGAATAAATGTAATATAAAGAAATTTGGTATACCAAGCGGAGAATATGTTTGGATTGTTAAGGGGACTTCTCCCCATGCTAACAACAAAGGACCCAAGACCACATGGGTACCTAAGTCAACCAAATGATATCTTTCTTGTAGGTGTGTCTTCGAACCAAAGAGCGCAAATGGTATTTGGTTAGTTTCGTTTGATTATTTGCTATGGTTGATGTCTTTTTGCTTTACACTATGATTTGCTGCATAGTATGATACTCTGATATTATGGATTATGGTGCTATATTCGTTGTGCGTTTATATTCGTTGTGGCACTATTGTGGTTTATTTTGGTATTGTCTTTATTGTTATATTTTTTTTTACCATTGTGAACTACTTACCTTCCACTTTTGGCAAAGGACTTTTCTCATAATTCTTATCTTTTTAATGATGCCAAAAGGGGGAGAATATTTTGTTGATGTTGTTCTTGTAGGTTAAGTTTTATTATATTTTTCCTAGGTGTTTTACATTTAGGGGGAGTATGTTAAAACTTAGTGCTTAATTGAAAAGGAGGTTTGTCATCATCAAAAAGGGGGAGTTTGTAGGATTCTCATGTTTTGATGCTAACAATCTCTCTCCAAGCAACAACATTGGCAACAAGCAAGCTACACCACATGAAGATTAGAATTAGGATTTTTATTAATTCTATTTCAATGTAATCTTTATTTTTATGCAATGCATCTCATTGGTGTGGGTAGCTTAGGTGATTTTAAGAATATTTAAATAATGTTTGATTAAGAGTGAAGATACTTTAAATCTTGATTAAATAGCTCTATTAAAAGTTTTGTGAAAATCCTTTTAGAAAAACCTTGTTTTTATTCAGATTCTGATCAGTTTACTCGAGTAATGAGTATTGGGTCACTCGAGTAATTTATGTCATGACAGGTTAATCGAGTAATGGTTTACACATCACTCGAGTAACTTAATCTGACATGTTTTAATCGAGTGAAGTTATATGGTTTACTCGAGTAATTCAATCAGTGTTTGAAAATTTTAAAAGGACTTAATTTTCTCTTTCACGTGAGATTGACATTCATTCTTACAATTTTCTATACACTTTCAAAAGAAATTCAAGAGCTATTTTACATCTTTTCAAGAGCTATCAAGATTCAACAAAGAACTTTTCATTCTTCACTCTATTTCTCTCATTGTTCAAATATTCTTGAGATCATAATTTTTGTTCTTAGTGGTTGATGAAGATTTGCAATTTGTGATTGCATCATTGAAGTTTCAACACAAGTGAAGAATCTCACAAGGAAGACTTTGAGGATCAAATCAAAGCAAGAAAAGAGGATTGGTTGGAAGCATCTTCAATCAATTAGCAAGGAAATCTAGAATTCTCAAAAGGGGTAGATTAGATCAAAGTGTTTGGTACACACTTTGAGTTGGGTTTTAAGATAGGAGAACTAAGAATCTAGTTGCATCTTAAAACATTGTAAAATCTACATTTGAAGATTTCTAGTGAAGAATCTCTCTTGATTTAAGAGGGGACTGGAGTAGCTTTCAAGTGGGTGAAAGTGAACCAGGATAAATCCTTGTGTCTCTTTTATTTTCATTCCTTGTATTGCATTAATTCATTAACAATTGCATTTTTAGGTTAGAATTGGGGTTTTCTTAATTCTACTCAATTGATCTAAAATTGCATGTTAATATTACTTGAAATTGTTCATATTAATCATTCATAATTTGTTGAATCATCATAGCATTGTTATTCTTGAAGAACTCCATTGAAAACTGAGTTTTAATTGAATTTTACCCAGTTTACTCGAGTAAAGTTCTTGTCACTCGAGTAATCTGCTTTCAGTTTATGAACAATACTCGAGTAGGTTTTCTGTTACTCGAGTGATTTAAAAATAGCTTTCGTAATACTCGAGTGATTTGCTGAATACTCGAGTGAAATTATTTTTGCTTGCGTATTACTCGAGTGAAGTCTTGAGTTACTCGAGTAATCTGACTTGAATTTTTAAGAAAATTTATTTTCATAAAACCATTCTCTTAGGTGGACAAAAAATCTGTAATAAGGCTTCAATATTCTATTCACCCCCCCTCTAGACTATATTGAGCCGCTTGTTGGTTTCCAACAATCCTCAAACGGATGGACAGTCAGAGAGGACAATTCTATCGCTCGAGGATTTGTTGTGAGCCTGTGCATTGGAATACCAAGAGAGCTGGAATGAGTTGTTGCCTTTGGTGGAATTCACCTACAACAACAGTTATCAAGCGAGTATTGGTATGGCTCCATTCGAAGCTCTATATGGGAGAAAGTGTAGAACCCCATTGTGCTGGTTCCAAGTGGGGGAGAATCCACTCATTGGTCCTGATATAGTGCAAGATACAACAGAGAAGATCAAGATGATTCAAGAGAAAATGAAGACTGCTCAGAGTCGACAAAAGAGTTACGCCGATCTCAGAAGAGCTAAGTTGGAATTTGAAGAAGGCGACCATGTTTTCCTTAGGGTTGTTCCGACAACCGGTATTGGTCGAGTGTTGAAACCCAGAAAGTTGTCGCCAAAGTTCATTGGTCCCTATCAGATTCTGAAAAGAATCGGCCCTGTTGCTTATCAGATTGCCTTGCCTCCAGTTCTATCCAACCTGCATAATGTCTTTCATGTGTCTCAACTCTGGAAGTTCGTGCATGATCCCTCGGCTATCATTCAAGTTCAACCGGACATGTTGCCGCCGAAAGAGAATCTGACGTTCGAAGATGGTCCAATCCGCATCGAAGATCGGAGAATCAAGACGTTGAAAGGGAAGGATATTCCCTTAGTCAAAGTTGTGTGGCAGCGAGGCGAAGTCACCGACCTGACTTGGGAGTTGGAGGATCAGATGCGTGAGGAGTATCCTCATCTGTTTGAATCTATGTAAGTATTAGGTGAATTTCGGGGACGAAATTCCTTGAAGTGGGGGAGAGTTGTAACCCCCACGGAATTTATCCTAGAATATTATAAGTGTTGTAGGAATAAAAAAGAATATAATCCATGTTTTATATGTTTTGTATTAGTTCTTATGGTAGGAGAAATGAAATAAAAGATTTATAGCATTAGACTCAAAACCAACTGTTGGATTTGATGATAAGTATGTTAGGAAGCTTATCTCCAAATTTGAGCAAGATCCAACGGTTAACGAAAAAGTTATGGCCGTTTGAATAGGAAAGGTGCTGTCTTTTTGAGCCATGCATATCTATATGCAGAAGTGCATATCGATACTGGATATCGTTATCCAGAAGTGGATATCGATATCCACGAGTCTGCTAGTTCAGAAGTAAGTCGGTTTAACTTGTGTGGCTGGGAATTAATCACGTTTTTCACCCCCAATTACCACAAATATCATCTGAGAACTGTCTAGGCTTGATAAGGACACTTTAGGGTGGTTTATTTGAATATAAGAGAGGGTGTATGCATGAGAAAACCCTAACACTTAGAGAAACTCTGCTGAAATTCGAGTTTGCTGTCATCAACTTCCCTAGATTCGTTTTCTATGATCAAAGCATCAAAACCTATCAAACTATATACCAAATCGAAGCTCTCTTAACCCTCTACAAATTGGTACCTAGTTTGTTCGTTTTGGTAGCCTGTGGAAGGAGTAGTGATCCTGTGAAGTTGGCTGTCCAAGTCTGAAAGTTGGATTTCAGATTCAAGAACCCAACTTCCTTTGATCTTTATGGTAAGCTCAAGTGTTTTTGGAGCTTCAAATGTAACACTCCTTGTATATCATCTTACTTTACAAGAAAAGTAAGAAGTTTATGAAATGTACTAATTATACTATTATATCGGATAATATATGGACTTGTAAGTATTTATAAAATGTAGAAATAAAATTTTCCTTCAAGGCGGGTGCACAATCAAAATATGGAGCTCTTGGAGAGGGTAATTCGTATCATTTAAAACATTGTATTGAATTCGGCGTTTGCTAAAATAAGAAAATCTTTTCATAAATCCGGATAGCATTGGTGCTTTCGAAAACATATTGACATAGTAAAATTAAACGATGCATATCCATTCTTTCTTTCGCGGAACTGATACCATTTAAATAACACAACCGAATCCGTTAATTAATCTTTATCAGAGTGAGCGGAAAGGGTAGGACTATGCACATTTGTAATATGAACATAAGTTATATATATATACATCAGTCATGTAATACATAGTCCCAGTAGTCATGTCTCCAAGATTCCCATACAAGTCCATAACAGATCTATATCAAAATATAACCATAGCCCTAGAGCTCTCAAGAGAATATCTACAATATATACAAATCAAAATATGAACTCTAGAGGTGGTCACATAGATCTGGCAGCAACAACAGTAGTAGTGATAGTAGTAGTAGTCTCCAGGTAGCAAAAGAAAACATCATCATCATCAACACCAACAGCAGCAGCAGTGTCTCCTCCACAGCATCTCCACATCGTATCCCCTGATCCTCATCATATACCATATACACATGCCTAGGGATCATCATCCCTCCACTGACTCCCGGTGGAATGAACGACAGGCTCGCCTTCGCTCTCGTCCTCCACGGGATCCTCCTCGATCTCATCCGATGGAGAGTGTACCTTACCACTGGGTACGGGGTCAGGAGATGGTGTGACCCTAACTGGGCTCCTCGGATCAGAAGAGGGAGTCTCCTCACGGACGACTCTCGAAGAAAAAGGGTGTGAGTGGGTAGGTCTAAAACGAAAGCTATGATAAGAGCGAGCTGGTCGTGTGGGAGGTGGTCCATGATATGTGTAAAACGGTGGTACGTGCATAGTGTATATGATGGGAATCCTAAATCTACAAGGACGAAATCGAATCAGCGGGTTCGGGTGGTAGAAGGTAACCTCCACCTCTCCCTCGAACACCGCGCGATGGTCCTCATAGATCCATGTGCCACTAGGAAGTGGCCGGATCTCGATGCAAGCGATGTAACGTGACATCACCTACAAGGGCATAGGGGTAAGCATTTCTATAAACATAATCAATAGAGCATAAATGTATGTATAATGTAAAGGTATAAACATGCAACAATAAACAACAATCACGTTTAGCATTTAGCAGAAATAGGATGCAAGTAAGATGCTCATACTTATTTCATTTATCAATCTTAGTTTAAATGAGTGGCATGATGTATGAACTTAGCTCTCAAACCTATCTCCATCATTCTATGTCACTCTCTGACGTCCATCCTTTACTTCGTCCAACACTCAACCGTGCGTTGTACTCCTAGGTGTACAACATTCGTACATTCACCAAGAATGTACACGACAAGCTTGGAATCCATGCCACCTGAGCATGTCCCGTCATCCAAACGGCCTGTCATCCAAATGGTATAACCATATCGGCATCCACTAAGCCAACCACGTCGTCAACCATAACGTGTCATCAAGCAAGCCGTCAATTGGCACTCCGAGAGGCCCTCCACATGTTACCAAAACATGATAAACGATCTATCATCCAGACTCCAAAATGAATGCATCATTTTTCGCTTAAAGGAATTGATTGATGTTTTTCTTGTTAATAATACCCGACGTGTCACCCGAGCAGCGTCTCGTCATTCAAACGAAAATTTATCATATCATCAATCAGGTTCCTTTAAGTCTTACATCAATTGGATTATTGTCATTTAAGTATTAATCAATGATTCAGAATTAAAAATGGTATTTTAATATTCTGGGTAAAATACTTGAGTGTTCCTCAGAATACTCGAGTGTTCTTCAGTTATTTCCAGATTACTCGAGTAATCCTCAGTTACTCGAGTTGTTCATGCCTTTCTGGGAATTTGGGTTTCAGATTCATAAAAATACTCGAGTGATTCCTGAATTACTAGAGTGTTCTTCATCAACTCCAGAACACTCAAATAACTCCTGCATTACTCGAGTGGTTTACCTTGACATATCCCCATGCATCAGTTGATACTCGAGTTCTGGGCATGGTACTCGAGTGTTCTAACACAAAATACACTGTTTTATCAAAAATTTACTCGAGTATCAAGCCAAGTACTCGAGTCTTTTCTTGCAGAACAGACTGGAAACTTGGTTTTAACATGCCATTTTCAATTCTAATCATTTCTAGTCCAATCCAATGATCAACAAAGTTTATACAACACATATTAAACATGCTCAAACACTCACAACTCATCAATTAACAAATTTAACAGAGAATCAAGAGTTTATGCATAAAACATACAATTTCACAACTTAACATCTCAATTTGCAAAATACTCAATAAACTTGTGAAATAAAGCTCATTACAGCTTACATGCATCATATGAAACTTGCTCAAAACAACCATAGAGCATGAGTTGGTCTCCAAACCAAAGTTCTTATTCAATCTAAGCCCTTATAGCCTCTTGGTGGCTCTCTAATGAAAATCATGGAATTTAAACTCTATCTAGTGCATAAAACAACTTCCCCTTACCTCTCAGACTTGACTCAACAAAGGATTTGCAAGAAAAAGCTCCACAGCACCCAGAACAACTTCAAGCATCACATGCAGAACAGTTTTGAGTGGAGGTCCAAAATGGAATTGGTTGACATATGAAACAGAGATAGAAATTGGGGAAATTAGAATTTATAAACTCTATGCAACACCTACTAGCTATAGAAACCAAATTGAGACTCAAAGAACTCGTGAGCTTACCAAAATCAGGGATCAAAGTAAGCTCCAGAACCAACTTGACAGCAACAACTTCAACTTCTAGGCTTTGATTCTTCCTCCACACTCACTCTCAGCTCACGAATTTGGTGTCTATACAAAGCTCGAGATGTGAGCTTTGTATTGGTGTATGGTTTGTGGTTTGAATCAGAACAGAGAGGGAGAATCGATTGAACCAATTTTGGAACCCTAGCACATGAAAACTTCACAATTTTGGCAAAATAGGTTGCTTGATTCGTCAACCACAGCTTAAATAGGTTGATTGAATGACCATGCAGCTCGACACGAGTTGTGGGACGTGTTTCGTGAGGTGTTTTCGTGTCAACGGAGGGGAATCGGTGGTGGTGACTCACCAAACGCACTAAATCGTGCAACTCTGTCCAGAATACTCGAGTAGTTGAGAAAATACTCGAGTGTTTTGACCAGTTTTTGAAAAATAATAATTTTATTTACTTTCCCTCCAAAACTTTTCCTATAATTACCTCTAGGTCCCAACTCAAGGACTAATATGCAAAATATTTATTTTATGCATACTTACACTTAATAAATAAATTCACACACATTCCCTAAATGCATAAATACAGATTTTAATCGAATATTAAGAATGGAAATAATTAATTATAATAAACTTTATAATTAACATTTCATTAATCAGGGATTAAAATTTTGGGGTGTTACACTTTCTCTCTCTCTGTACTTGTTTCCTTAGTTTCTTCGCTCTCAACTCGATCTCGCGATCGAATTGAAGATTGCTGGAATCACCTGCAGAGCGCAAGTGCATATACCTATCTCGGCAAAGAGGGTTAAAAGCACATGTTGATAATAAATAGAGACAATTTAAGAATAAACGGAAAACAAAAATTCCACTACGTAACTACTAAAAAGTACCGAAAAATTATGAAAATCTAATTTTAAATCCCCGGCAACGACGCCAAAAACTTGTTGGGATTCTGGCAAGTATACCAGATCGTACAAGTAATATAATGATAAATAGAGTATCGTTCCCACGAGGATTAAAATTGACTCTAAAAATTCTCACCTAATTGTAGTTACTAAGTGAAATCTAAATTTGGATTTAATTGATTTGAGAATTGTTGAATTAAACTAATTTAAAGACAAAATTGAGAATAAATAAGGTTTGTTCAAGGACGGGGAAAGCTTGGGCACTTGGTTTCATTGTAGGTTCCAAGAATAATTGCCAACGAATCAACGAATTTCCTAAGTCTTGAACCAATTTTGCAAAGGTAAAGACAACCTAATTCCTTAAGTCAACCTTGTTTCTTAGTGATCTAATCTCTCTCAATTCCTTAAGCAGAGCCTTAAATCCTAATCTTACCAATTAATGTTCAATCAAAATTATTAAATGGTTATCCAATTCAAATAAATATTCCTATCCCTATGCAATTGAATTGTTTGATTAAAGGTCTAAATCCTAATTCAATATTCCTATTTAATTAGAATTACCAAATCATAAACGGTACCAAATTCATGATAAACAATGAAAACTTAATCAAACACGAAACTTAATGGAAAAACATTAATTCATTAAACAATAACTATGATGGTTAAATACAAATCCACCATATTCCCAAAACGGAGTTTAGTTACACATATTCAAAGGAGAAGAATCAAGGAGAAATAGAGAATACATGATTGAAGCCATGAATAATACCTCTAATCTCCACACAATGAAGGATCTTCAAAAGCACAATAATTCTTTTCCTCTTCCCTGATAACTCCCCTAAAACCTAATTAAATCCTATTTTAAAAAGAGTTCAGAGCTAATCCTCAAACAAATCCTATCTAAAATCCCTAAAAGATATAATTTTAGTTGCCGATTTATGCGACACTCGCCTGGGCGAGAATTAGGCTTGCCTGGGCGAGTTTTAAACTGTGAAGACCCCAAGATTTTTATGCTATTGACCCCATTCGCCTGGGCGAGAATTAGGCTCGCCTGGGCGAATCTGTGCAAATTTCACTACTCAGCACTGCTTTGCTCCAAACTCCTGATTTCAAGGCTTGCTTTTTTCCTTCCTTTCCATAAATCATCAAATTAAGCCTCCAAACCCTGAAATTCAGAACAAATTGATACAAAATCCTCAAGGATCTCGTTCTTCACATTAGCAACTAAAAACTTAATCTTTTTCCTAAAATACTTAAAGAAACAAGCTAAAAACTTCGTAAAAGGGAGTTATTATTCAATGAAAAATGTCATATAATAGGCTCAAATCAAGCACGCGCAGTGCGGTTGTTGCGCTGGAGAGTGGCGCGTCTGATGGTGCGCAATTTGGTGGATTGGGCGCGCGCTGTGGTTAGCCCTGATACGGCTGGTGCGGTGAACAATTCTGGTGCTGCGCTGGAGAGTGGTGCGTTGCAGAACCCTGATGCGGCTGACGCTCTTACGGCGTGCGCTGGGTCTGGTGCGACCAGCAACGGCTTATATGGTGCGTCTGGTGCTTCCAAGGGGGTGCAACCTGGTGAGCCTGAATTGGTATCTGGTGTGTCCATGGTGCATGACAATGGGCTAGGTAATAATTCATTGAACAAGAATGACCCTACAAAGAAGCCATCAATATGGGATAGTTTTGATATAAAAAAGCTTCGTAATGCTGGAGAAAAGCTTACTTATCATCAGCCAGAGGTGAAAGAAGGTGATGTTGTGAATGAAGTGCAGTATTGGCAGAATGCTCTTGTGTGTTATGTTTTAGGTTCAAGGCCACATTTCCCTGTGATTAATGGTTACATTAAGAAGGTTTAGGGTCACCATTGAATTGATAAAGTCCTGATGAATAATGACGGGACTTTTATTGTTAGATTCAATACAATTGAGGCCAGGAACACAGTTCTGGAGATTGGTGTCTTTCACTTTGATAAGAAGCCTATGATCCTGGCTCCTTGGATTGGGAGACCTACTGCTAGGACTTTCATTGACCGTGTGCCTATTTGGATCGAATTCCCGGATCTGAATTTAAAGTATTGGGGTGCTGCAACATTGAGCAAGATTGCAAGTCTTGTTGGAACTCCAATTTTGGTGGATCAGGTTACCCAAGAGAGGAACCACATCAATTATGCAAGAGTGCTAATAGAGGTAAATCCTACAATTCTACCTGATGAAATTTATTTTGAGGATGAGAGGTGTAACGTTATTAGCAAAAGAGTGATCTATGAATGAAGCCAACACTTTGCACTAAGTGCTCTACATATGGACATGATGTAACAATGTGCCGGAAAGGTGTGAAGCAGCAATGGGTGGTTAAGAACAAACCTACACAGAAGGTGGTGGATGAGCTAGTTAATTAATTGAAGCTCAAAGAAAGCCTAGAGGAGGGTATAATTCCCCAAGAGAACATAGCATCAGCAACTGAAGCTATCAAGGACCTTGTGAGCGAGCCTACTTCCAAGGCAGTGTTGGAGCCTGACTGAGGCTGTTCCTCAGAAGGTGCATGTTAGCGTTGATGAAGGAGTGAATACTGAAGAAGGGTGGACACCTGTCAAATCAAGGAGTAGAGGTAAATCTAAAGTTGTAGTTTTGCACAAGGGGGAAACCTCTAGGCAAGCTTTAAATGTATAGAATAGCTGCATGGAATATTAGAGGGCCGAATCGCCCTCTAAAACAGAAAGTAGTTGTAGATTTTTATAATAAATATAGTGTAGATTTGTTAGGAATTTTGGAGAATAAATTACGTCCATCCTCTTTTAATAATGTTCAGAATAAGATTGCATATGGTTGGGGTTTTTTTTTCCAATCATGATTTAACTCCTGTTGGGCGTATCTGGCTTATTTGGAGAATGGATATGTTCGAAGTTGAGATTATTAGTAGGTCTGATCAATATATTCTCTGTTATGTGAAGGTCAGACATACTAATGTTGTCTTTTATGAAACTTTTATTTATGCGTCAAATGATTATGAGCATAGGAAGGAGCTTTGGAATGTTTTGAAAGGAATTCATGTTTGTATTCAAATCCCTTGGATTGTATTGGGGGATTTTAATAGTTTCCTTTCTGATAATGAAAAGCTTGGTGGTGTGCCTATTGATGTTACCTCATTAGCTGATTTTAATGATTGTGTTCACACTTGACAGTTGATTGATATGAGGTACAGGGGTTGTTACTATACTTGGTACAACAAGAAGGATCAACGGGATAGAATCTATTGTAAACTTGATCGTGCTCTTGTGAATGATCATTGGTGTATGTAGTGGCCGGATGCAGAAATTGAGTTCCTTGTTCCTGGGGTATCTGATCACTCCCCCATCCTTATAGATTGGGGATTGGGTTCTCAGCCAAGAAGATTTGTTTTTAAGTTCTTCAATATGTCGGCTGATCATAGGCTTTTTGAGTAGATTATTAATGCTGTATGGTCCATGCAGTGTGATGGCAGTTACATGTACAAGGTGCGTTGCAAGCTTCACCTTCTGAGGAAGCCTCTATCTAATCTTAATAGGGAGGCGTTTGCTAATATTGACAAGAGGGAGATTCAGTTCAGAGACAAATTGCATTATATTCAGACAGAGTTGATTACTAAGCCATATGATGTGGCTTTGCATGTGGAAGAGAAAGATGTTCTCATGCAGTATTAGATGGTGAGTCAGGCAGCTTTGTCTTTCCTTAGGCAAAAGACAAAGTTAACTTGGCAGAATGAAGGTGACCAGAACTCTAGGCTTTTTCATACTTCTATCAAGCAGAGGCAGTACAGGAACAGGATTTTAAGAATTGTCAATGATCAGGGTCATGTGGTTATGAATCAGGATGGTATTTGTAACGCTTTTGTGGATTGCTGCAGAACTCTTTTTATGGCTGATCATGGAGTTCGAGCTTTAGATCAAAGTGTTATCAGACGAGGTCCTATTCTTGGCAGGGATCAGCAATTAAGCCTTGTTAGGCCTATTACTGATGAGGAAGTTAAGGCAGCAATTTTCTCTATTCATCATGACAAGTTGCTTGGTCCAGATAGGTATGGTTCAGGTTTTTTCAAGAAAGCCTAGGAGATAGTTGGTGATGACATCTGTGCAGCGGCGAAGGAGTTTTTCTCTTCTGTAAGAATGTTGAGGGAGATTAACCAAACTAATTTGGTTATGATCCCTAAGGTTGAGAGTCCTTGTAATGTCAAGGACTTTAGGCCTATAACATGCTGTAACTCTATTTATAAATGCATTACTAAGATAATATGTAATAGGCTTAATTGTGTTTTGCCTAGCATTGTGCTTGAGAACCAGACTACTTTTGTAAAAGACAGAAGCTTTGTGCATCAAGGTACCTAAAATGTCCACTTAAGAGGGTGAGATATTAATTCAAAATCAAGGGAAACAATTAAAAACAATAATAAGACATAAGGAAAATGTATGCTTTAAACAATTAGCAATTATAACAATAAACACTTAAAACAATACAATTCATAACTTTCTTCTTCCTTTAACATTTGATTCACTTTTTGCTTCTTTGTAACTTTACCTATATATATAACTATCAACTATCGTTAATAATGTACAATCCAATATCCACAATACAATGTAGATGCAATGCAATGCAAATGCAATAACACTTCATTTCCCCTTTTTAATTCACATTATAACATTTGTAACACTGTAACTTTATCACTTTAACAATTGATTACATTGTACTTCACCTCCACTCCGGAAGGTCCCTCATACAATGTCCACTATATAACTTTTCCTCACATCCCCTCCACACTTTAGGAAAGATAGACTAGGAGTAAATGTTCCTCTACCTTTGCCTACATTGTACTTCATATTCTCCCCGCAGGAGGGTTCCTCATACAATGTAAGCCCCACTGTACTTCTCGTCTCGTGTCCTTCGTACAGGGGAAGAACCACCCTCCGTAGTCACGAAATAGAGAAGTGACCGATAGAATTACTATAGTGTGCACCGGACCAATCACCAATTCAACCAGTACTTCTCGTATCGCGTCCTTCGTACCAGTTTCTGTTGGGGTGATCAAAGTCCCCTATAGTAACTCCCGTGATTATTTCATAAACACAATCAAATCACTATCTATTCATGCCCACTAATACTATGAATCTTCACATTCTCCCCGTAGGAGGGTTCTTCAGTTCATAGAACCTGGAAATCGATTATCTTTCTCAATTTTCTAAGGTCCACCTTACTCCGTAAATGCACGTGTTTCTAGTTCATTTTATGGTATTTACAATAGTCAAAAAGCCTTCAATTTCATTTACCAATTTGGATGGGTTACTAACTTAGGGTAATTGGCCATGCTTAAAAATAATAAATACATTCAAGCATAACAATATTTATAATCGTAGTCATACCATTCATTCATTCCCTTTAGTGCATTCAAGTAATATATACATCATTATCATCATTAACTCATATGAACCCAAGGTTCACAAACCATATATTTCATTAAGCAATTATAACCTTCATTCATCAAAATTATTAAAGACTTATGCATATATACTCAAACAAACATCATCATCATCTTTCATTAATCACATATCCAAAGGTCATTTCATAATTTAGGTTATAACATATACACATCAAATACACACATATTAACATACACATACCAACATACACATATTATATACATATTATCATAATTAATCCCTTTTCCTAATTAAGAAAATACCTCCCCTCTTACCTCTTGGAGAGAAGAGGAGGAATTGGGGTTTTCTTGAAACCCATGCACCAAACTTCAATCCTATCTCCTTAGCCTCCTATTCCTTGCCCTTGAACACTTTCCAAGACTCCCTTGATGATTACCAGACTTTATGTGAAGGATTGAGAGACTTAGGGTTTGGGATTGAAATTGGGGTTTTTGAGAATAAGAGATGAAATAGAGATTTGAAAGAGGGAAATCGATTGGGAAGTGATAGGGAGATGAATTATGATGTTAATTTGGTGAGACTTTGTGTTGATTTGAGGATTGAGAAGGATTGGGGTGTGAGAGAAGAGAGAGTTCGTGTGAAGAGAAGAGGAAACAATGAAAAATGCATTGAATAACACGTGTTTTATGACATACTTAGCAGCCCTTAATCGATTAACTCAGCAGTTACTCGATTAAGGCCTGTTGCTGATACATCACTTAATCGATTAAGTTGATCATTACTCGATTAATGGCTGAATGGTGCTAAAAATTTAATCAATTAAGGGACCTCTTAATCGATTAACCAGCTAAGTTTTTCCTTCTTTCAAGCATTCTAAGGATCCTAAGCCTACTATAACCCATTCTAACTTACTCTTAGTTAAAACCTACATCCTAAGCACATTCTAATCTATTCTTAACTCATACCTTTTTACACTTATAGCTAAATGCTAATTCTAAGCACTTACTAATACTAATACTAATTAACACTTCTAAACGGAATCGAAACTTGAGGATGCTACGACATTTATCAAAATTCTACTAACTAATGCACACAACTACTTAATGAATGTGGGGATGTTACACTTGTCGTCATCACCTCCATCAACATCTTCATCATCATCTTCATCAAGAGTGTAACACCCCGCAAATTCCTCGTTCGTTTTAAACGAATTTTTGAAATGTATTTTATCAAGAATAGAAGTATGAATGTGAAGATGAGTGTTTTCATGAATTTATAGTTGAATATTTTATTATTTGGAATTTTTATAAGAAGTAAAATAATTTTTGAACTTTAAATGGATTTACAAGCTTCCGAAATTCATATCTTTTTAACCGTAACTCCGAATTTTACGATCTTTATATGAAAACGATCGTATTGAAATGTAGATTTCAAAAATGTAACTTTTATAATTTTCTGGGTTGGTTTGCAAAAATTTATTTTTGAGGTATTTAAAGGACGAATTTTGAGAGAATAAATTCGTAAAAATAGTTCAGGACTTCAAATGAATTTTTCCTTTTGGGAATACCTTTAATATACTAAAATATGATTTTTGAAAATGAAACAAGGGTTATAATTATAGCTAAATGGTACAGTTTATTGGTCAAAAAGGAAAATGTATGTAAGTGTTAATATTTATATTTGATTATTGAAGGAGAAATTATTTCATGATTAAATGTGTGATCGAGTGGGATTGAAATATGTGTGTGTGTATATATGTGTGATACATGAAACATGATGGTGTAAATGTGATTTTTAGAGTTAATTGCCTTGTGTGTGTGAATGATTGTATGAGTGTGTTTTCTTAAGTGATGTTTGCATTATTGTATGAATTAGTAATTATAATGTGATTAGAAAATAAAAATGTAAGACGTGTGTGCATATATGAGTGCCACGGTTTTTGTGTGTGTATGTCCAAGCCTAGGATTTTTAATTGTTGGACAAGGAACCAAACAAGATGAGTTAGAACCATAACCAAACCCTAACTAGAAGCCAAAAAGTAACAAAACCTAAAGTGGTCTAGTTCCTTAATTCACTCCTCATTGTCCCCTTGATTTTCTAAACTCCACCCATGCAAACTTTTGGAAGCCCAAAATTACCCCTCCCATTTATGCATAGCCGAACCAAAAATCAAGGGCAAAGGAGGAAGGGTGACTTTGCCTATATATAAGTGAAGCCTTAGTTCATTTCTCCCATTCATTCTCATTTCCTCCTCTCCACACCAACACACACTCTAGGAGACTCCTTAAGCTCTTAGAGAAAGAGAGAGAGGGAGAAGAGAAACCGTGAGGAAGAAAGAGGAAGAAGGGGAAGTTCAAGCCAAAAAACTAAGTCTCTCCTTGAAGATCCAAGACATTAGAAGATAGAAGACCAACCTTTCCTTAGGTGGGTGGTTCGAAAAAGTATAAGGAGTTGTAATAGTTTAGATTTCTTTTGATCTTGTAATTTTCTTTCTTTTCTTTCCTTGCATGTTTTATTATTGTTTGATCATGGACTTTTAAGACTCAAAGGAATTGTAATAACTTAAAACCATGGATCTCATGATTCGGTTAGAACTTAAATGATGGATCTTGATGACTTTCTAAACTAAACCTTAAAAATATAAAAAACTTGTTAAGATTTTTGTAGTTTGAAGTGAATCCCTTTGCATGTTAAATTTCTTTGTTTAAACCGTGAATTATGATGTTTTTAAGGAATGATTTGATGAATAAATTTATGATCTAAACTTGGTTGATGATGATCTTGGTGCTTTATGTACATGCATGTATTATTTATGCTTGGATCTTAGATTTTTTTAAGAATAAATGAACTTATAAAACACTAGATTCTAAACTAGGTAATTCGGTCACGAGTAGAAAATTAGGTCTTGATGCTTTTTAATTTGATCTAAGTAATTGCATGTTAATTTTATGCTTAGAAAAGTTGATTTGAGTGGTTGAAAGGTTTTGATTTTAACTTGATCTTAATAAAGTTTGGATTTTTGGTTTTGATCTTTAAGAAGCTTTGATCTTTGCCTTGATTTTCGAAAAGTTTTAATCTTACAAGTCATGCATGTGATTTTTGAACAAAAGGCCTTGATTTTCTTATTGCATGTGACGGTTTTAACAAAAGAAACCAAAGAAATCAACTCTTAAAAAGTGGTTTTGTTTTGATCTATGTCTAATAATCTTACATGTTAAAGATTTAAGTTTTACTCTTGATTTATGATGATAATAATTCGGTTTGAGTTAAAAACCAAGAGATCATGTTTTGTTTTCATGAAAAAGATATATACATGTGATTTCTCTTTGATTTAAGGATTTTTTTAAAGTGCATGATTTGATTCATGAACCTTGATGTGTGCATGTTGAAAAAGTGAACCAAAAACCTTATTTTTGTTATAATGAAATTCGGCCTATACATAGGAATTAGATTAGGCCTCTTTTTCATGAAGTGACCTAAAAGAAATGAGTATGTTTGTGGGATTATGTTAAGTTAAATTATTTGAGATATTGTTGCGATTATTATTTTTCTATTCGGTTTGGGATTAAAGATAAAGGAAACAAATGAACTAAAGTGATTTGGAAAAGTTTTGTGTTTTCGGCCAAAAGCAAAATGAAGAGTGAATGATTTTGTTGCATGAAAAAGAAAATGGAGTTTACGTACTTGAAATAAATTAAGTTGATTTATGTGTTTTGGACTTGTGATCTTTGACTTGTTTTCTTGGATTCTATTCGGCTCATGTATGCCCAAGTAGGTATAAGAATATTTTCATGAAACAATATATGAAATGAGTATACTTCGTAAGTTGATGCTTGAGTATGAATTAGTTGTTTGGGGTGCATAAAGTCCATATGTTTGACTTACTCAAATAGGTCTCCTTTTCATAAAGTAAGTAAATATGAAAATGAAAATGTTTATAAAATAATTAAGTGAATAAGGGTTTAATTTATAATTAAATTAAAAGAGTGATTAATTGCTTGTATGACTTAATTCATCTAAGTGTTGTTGTGATTGTGTGTTAGTTGATGTTTGGAAATTGTTTAAGTACGAAAATGGTTTTGAAATTAATTGATTTTAAGATAAAATCGATTTGATTCATTTGAGATTTTTTAATTGTATTCGTGGTTGTCCAAAACTTGTTTTATGATAAAAGTTTAAGTTTTAAAATGTTGATTTTAAGCTAAAGAATTAATTAAGATAAAAGCACTTTTACGATGTTTTCGGAATTATTATCAAAATGATTTTTGTGAAATGAACTCTTTGCTGTCCAGAATTATTTAAAATTGTTTCTCAACTTTGAAAATGTGTTTGTGAGATTTAAAGTACAATTTTCAAGTGGTATTTGAATTCAGAAAAAGCCGGATTAAAAACGATGTATTTTTCGGAGTTTTCGAACGCGGTTCAGGTGCTGTCCAAGATGGACCAGCAACTAACCCAAATGATTTAAATTCTTTTATATGACGTTTTCAAATGGTTTTAAAGTACATAAAGTATTAGAAAAATGTTAAAGTTGTTTTGAGAAAACGGTTATATTTTTAAGTCTTCCGACGAGGAACAAAATGTGAGATGAGTTAAGAAAATATTTTCTTGATACAAGTTAATGACGTAAACGTATTTTATTTAGTACGAGGAATTTTAAAGATGAGGGATTGGGGCAGCTGGCAGAGACAAGGATCCGAGGAAAGCGCACGCATTTAATCGCTGGACCTCAGGCGAGAGAGAAGCTATCCTAAGACATTGTGGTGTTTAGGTGACATATTAGGACGTTCCGTATCATCTCAAAGATCGGAACTTAGTGGTTCGGAGACAGTAGTATAAGTGGCAATTGTTTGTGTTGTGTGTGGCCACTTATACGAATGTGACAAAGACCACATTGTTGTTGTGTGATAATTGTGTGAAATAGCATGCTTGTATGTTTATATATTTAATTATGCATGATGAGAATTAATATTGTTGATTAATATTAGTAACATGCTGACGGACGTCTGTTATGTCCTGACTATAAGAATAAGATAATTAAGTTGTGAAAGTAAAGACATAAAGAGAAAGAGATAAATAAGTAAGATTGGGGACAGATTTGATAATAAGCGTGAGGTTAAGCCAGAGCTGGGGAAAGTGATGTGGGATTGATTACTGGAATGAGATGTGATGTGAGTGGAGCTTAGCTCCTTTGTGATATTGTTGAAATGAGACTGGTGTTGAGTTGAGCCTGCTCCTCCACTAGTACTCCTTGAAACAATAAGTTTTCGAAAAGTTTTTGAAATGAAGTTTTTGTTTTAAAAAGGTTTTGAAAATGAGAATTTTTGAAAAGAGTTTTTGAAACGAGATTTTTGAAGCAGAGTACGAAATGTGAGTTTGAGAATGTTTTCGAAAGGATATTTTGAGGAGTTTTGGTGAAACAATCTTTTTGAAAAAGTTTTGTGAAAAGATATATTTTTGAGAAAAGTTTTTGGAAACAATCTTTGATAAAGTTTTTGAAATGATATTTTGAGAAAGTCTTTTTGTACTGATATTTTTGGGAAAGTCTTTTTGAAATAATATTTTTAAGGAAGTTTACAAGATGATATTTCTAAGAAAGTTTTGTGAAAAGATATATTTTTGAGAAAAAGGTTTGCGAAAACAATATTCTTGTGAACGTTTGTGAAATGAGAATTTATGGAAATTTTGTGAACTGAGACTTTTGAGAAAATTATGAAAAGAGATTTTGTGAAAATTTATGATTGGAGATTTTGAGAAAGATTGTGAAATTGAGGTGTGAGTTTATTGGTGTGACCCCAGCTCTGTGCTACGTTGAGTAAAGATGAGAGAAAGATTGTGCAAAGTTAGTGGTCGGGACTCATTGAAGGGATGCACGAAGGATGGGCCGACCTTAGGTTAATTAAAAAGATAAAAGACATTAACGCGGTGAGGTATGAGAGAGTGCGAAGTAGTGGAGAGGAAGGTACCCCGGATATTAGGGATATTCGGGTGATGAATGCAATAGGGTAGGCTCGGACGGTAAAACGTCACGTTGCCTTGAGTACTATTCTGGGCGGAACGAATTCCATATGTGGTAGCCAGACTTGGTGGGGACTGGGTCCCAATGCCGTGGTAAGTTCTGCACCCGGAACCGGAATAGTGCTGTCACCCCTATGGCATTTCGAGAACAGTGGAGAGGGACTGGAGTGGGGCATCTTGATTGCCACTGTGAGACAGTGTGCCTTGGTATATATATATATATGAATTGAATGAATTGAATTGATTTGAGGCGGTAGACCTCCTGGCCTGGGGCCAATTGTTGTGAGACAGCTGTCGTGCCCGCACGGTAAAGGTCTTGTACTCCTGTTCGCTTCAGACTAGGCTGGGTGGATGACCGAGGAGATGTAGACGTGTGAGACGATGGTAACGAAGGGAGTACCTCGATGATATTATTATCCCCCAATCATCGAAGGTTATGATTTGATAAGACTTGATAATGAAAATTGAAAAGTAATAAAGAGATTGATAATAGTATGATTGAAGTCCCGTGGAGTGCTGAGGGCAAGAACGGAATTGAGATATAAAAGTAAAAGATTTGTAAGTGAGATTGAGAATGTAGTTGACAAAGAAGGAATGTTAATAAGTTTGGTAAAACAAGGAAATAATGATGAGAATAATGATGACAATAATGATATGCTTGATTGTGGTGTTGTATGTATGTTGTGTGTTGTATGCTTGTATGGTCTTGATATCTCGCCTACTGTAATCCCACACCGTCGACGATGCGTCGTTCGGATCGCTTACTCTCTCCTGTTCGTTGGCATATCGGGGCTGCTGATATCTCAACGGGCAGAAGGAGCATCTTATGGAGATCATCACTTTAGACGAATCGAAGCTGGAGTTTAAAGACAACGGGAAAGCAGCGACGGAGGTGGCTTCATCTTTGGGAAAGTCTTTTTGCGAAAACAATATTCTTGTGAACGTTTGTGAAATGAGAATTTAAGGAAATTTTGTGAACTGAGACTTTTGAGAAAATTATGAAAAGAGATTTTGTGAAAATTTATGATTGGAGATTTTGAGAAAGATTGTGAAATTGAGGTGTGAGTTTATTGGTGTGACCCCAGCTCTGTGCTACGTTGAGTAAAGATGAGAGAAAGATTGTGCAAAGTTAGTGGTCGGGACTCATTGAAGGGATGCACGAAGGATGGGCCGACCTTAGGTTAATTAAAAAGATAAAAGACATTAAAAAACATTAACGCGGTGAGGTTTGAGAGAGTGCGAAGTAGTGGAGAGGAAGGTACCCCGGATATCAGGGATATTCGGGTGATGAATGCAATAGGGTAGGCTCGGACGGTAAAACGTCACGTTGCCTTGAGTACTATTGTGGGCGGAACGAATTCCATATATGGTAGCCAGACGTGGTGGGGACTGGGTCCCAATGCCGTGGTACGTTCTGCACCCGGAACCGGAATAGTGCTGTCACCCCTATGGCATTTCGAGAACATTGGAGAGGGACTGGAGTGGGGCATCTTGATTGCCACTGTGAGACAGTGTGCCTTGATATATATATGAATTGAATGAATTGAATTGATTTGAGGCGGTAGACCTCCTGGCCTGGGGCCAATTGTTGTGAGACAGCTGTTGGGCCCGCACGATAAAGGTCCTGTACTCCTGTTCGCTTCCGACTAGGCTGGGTGGATGACCGAGGAGATGTAGACGTGTGAGACGATGATAACGAAGGGAGTACCTTGATGATATTATTCTCCCCCAATCATCGAAGGTTATGATTTGATAAGACTTGATAATGAAAATTTAAAAGTAATAAAGAGATTGATAATAGTATGATTGAAGTCCCGTGGAATAAAATGCTGAGGGCAAGAACGGAATTGAGATATAAAAGTAAAAGATTTGTAAGTGAGATTGAGAAAGTAGTTGACAAAGAAGGAATGTTAATAAGTTTGGTAAAACAAGGAAATAATGATGAGAATAATGATGATAATAATGATATGCTTGATTGTGGTGTTGTATGTATGTTGTGTGTTGTATGCTTGTATGGTCTTGATATCTCGCCTACTGTAATCCCACACCGTCGACGATGCGTCGTTCAGATCGCTTACTCTCTCCTGTTCGTTGGCATATCGGGGCTGCTGATATCTCAACGGGCAGACGGAGCATCTTATGGAGATCATCACTTTAGACGAATCGAAGCTGGAGTTTAAAGACAACGGGAAAGCAGCGACGGAGGTGGCTTCATCTTTGGGAGCGAAGAAAGGGCGCAAGAAGAAAGAAGAAGCTTCATCCGGATATCTTCATCAGAAAGAAGCGAAAATAGTGTGTTTAGGTTAAGTCTGTGAGTTGTGTTCTGAGTCAAGGATTACCAAGCAATGTGTCACTCATGTAATCAAGCTAAGCTTTGACATTCTGTATTGAGGTCTACTTTATTTTTGGAAAATCGAACAATGTAATCTTTTGGAAAATATCATGATGATTTGGAGATAAGTCTTTTCATGAAAATGAAAGTCTTATGAAAATAAATGTTTTAGTAACAACTCGGTTTTCAGTAAAAAAAAATGTTAAAGTACACCAATGACTTTTCAACTACGTTACAAAAAAAAAAAATTGGCCTCATTTTTGCAACTTTAATAAGTAAAAGTAAATTATTTTTAGTTTACGAAAATCGGGCTGTTACAGAATGGTATTCCTTAGTGGCCTTAAGCATGGGCTTACATGCTTTGTTTGTGTAACTCTGTGTGTGTGTTTGCTAGCATAAGGATAGGAGCATAGGGTTAAGTACTCGTCTTTCTAGGATGGAAACTCTGTTTACGGATTAAGGTCTGCTGTATTAGCCTAAGGAGCCTGTTCATCCTGTAGTCTGAGGAAAGTGGACCAAATAGGAAGTAAATAGATTCTAAGATTGAGACCCCTAACTTTTGCTGTTGCATTACTGTTCGAAAGAAACCAGTTAGTTGACCTAGACGTACCCTTGTCTAAAAGTAGCCGGTACCTTTGAGGGAGTAGGATGTTATTCTTGGAGTTCTTGTTTGTTGAATTGCTTCAACAGAACAGACAATATAGTTAAAACTTGAACCTTTTTCTTCATGAGCCTTACTACCAAACCGTAGCTTTACCTATCTTTTCCAAGATTCATTAGCTTGATTTATAGAGTTGAAAATGTCATAGTTACCTAGATAGTCAGGCTTGAATTATTAATGAGGGATTAGTGGTTGAAGTTGATTAAGAATAGAACAAAATAGTGAACTTAGTGATAAGTTTTATCAAAGTTGGGGAGCTACAAGGAGGAAAAGAGGTGTATGGTGTCGGTTATTAGAGGAAATCATGAGGAAAATTTGGTAACCAGGATTGCCTTATACCATAACCATGGGTTTAGATGGAGAAAGTAATAGGCATGATTGATAATTAGGAAGAATCTAATGAGAAAGGTGAGGCTGTTATGAGAAAGTAGAACGAAAATTGCAATAGAATTCCCCTTAAGCCGGAGAAATAATGGACGAAAGCCTTAGAGTTAGAAGGAGAGTTAGAGGAAGGAGTGATTGTTGTAAGTTAGTAGAAACCCTAAGTTATGGGATGTAGGAAGTATCTAAGGATTTTAGGCTAAACCCGGTACCTTTGGAGATGCTTGAATTTATGATTGTTTAATATTCCCTGGGTCTGCACCCAAGATTATGCTTTTTATAACGACAACTAGTCAAAAGACGATATCCCTTCTGTTTAGTCTGATGGACTTGACCTGATTCGGCACGCAAGTGATAGTACGAGTGGAACTTCTTCATCCGAAAGCAACTAACGAGGAACACCGCAAGGTGAATTATGCCAGCAAAGGAAATTAGGCTACGCAGCGAGAATGAGAACGTTCTTATGGATCTCACCGTAATGCGAGAATTCTTGTGCCCTGCTGCCCAATCCGCAACGTATTTCTCGGGGACGAGAAATCTTTAAGTTGGGGAGAATTTAACACCCCGCAAATTCCTCGTCCGTTTTAAACGAATTTTTGAAATGTATTTTATCAAGAATAGAAGTATGAATGTGAAGCTGAGTGTTTTCAAGAATTTATAGTTGAAGATTTTATTATTTGGAATTTTTATAAGAAGTAAAATAATTTTTGAACTTTAAATGGATTTACAAGCTTCTGAAATTCATATCTTTTTAACCGTAACTCCGAATTTTACGATCTTTATATGAAAACGATCGTATTGAAATTTAGATTTCAAAAATGTAACTTTTATAATTTTCTGGGTTGGTTTGCAAAAATTTATTTTTGAGGTATTTAAAGGACGAATTTTGAGAGAATAAATTCGTAAAAATAGTTCAGGACTTCAAATGAATTTTTCCTTTTGGGAATACCTTTAATATACTAAAATATGATTTTTGAAAATGAAACAAGGGTTATAATTATAGCTAAATGGTACAGTTTATTGGTCAAAAAGGAAAATGTATGTAAGTGTTAATATTTATATTTGATTATTGAAGGAGAAATTATTTCATGATTAAATGTGTGATCGAGTGGGATTGAAATATGTATGTGTGTGTATATATGTGTGATACATGAAACATGATGGTGTAAATGTGATTTTTAGAGTTAATTGCCTTGTGTGTGTGAATGATTGTATGAGTGTGTTTTCTTAAGTGATGTTTGCATTATTGTATGAATTAGTAATTATAATGTGATTAGAAAATAAAAATGTAAGACATGTGTGTGCATATATGAGTGCCACGGTTTTTGTGTGTGTATGTCCAAGCCTAGGATTTTTAATTGTTGGACAAGGAACCAAACAAGATGAGTTAGAACCATAACCAAACCCTAACTAGAAGCCAAAAAGTAACAAAACCTAAAGTGGTCTAGTTCCTTAATTCACTCCTCATTGTCCCCTTGATTTTCTAAACTCCACCCATGCAAACTTTTGGAAGCCCAAAATTACCCCTCCCATTTATGCATAGCCGAACCAAAAATCAAGGGCAAAGGAGGAAGGGTGACTTTGCCTATATATAAGTGAAGCCTTAGTTCATTTCTCCCATTCATTCTCATTTCCTCCTCTCCACACCAACACACACTCTAGGAGACTCCTTAAGCTCTTAGAGAAAGAGAGAGAGGGAGAAGAGAAACCGTGAGGAAGAAAGAGGAAGAAGGGGAAGTTCAAGCCAAAAAACTAAGTCTCTCCTTGAAGATCCAAGACATTAGAAGATAGAAGACCAACCTTTCCTTAGGTGGGTGGTTCGAAAAAGTATAAGGAGTTGTAATAGTTTAGATTTCTTTTGATCTCGTAATTTTCTTTCTTTTCTTTCCTTGCATGTTTTATTATTGTTTGATCTTGGACTTTTAAGACTCAAAGGAATGGTAATAACTTAAAACCATGGATCTCATGATTCGGTTAGAACTTAAATGATGGATCTTGATGACTTTCTAAACTAAACCTTAAAAATATAAAAAACTTGTTAAGATTTTTGTAGTTTGAAGTGAATCCCTTTGCATGTTAAATTTCTTTGTTTAAACCGTGAACTATGATGTTTTTAAGGAATGATTTGATGAATAAATTTATGATCTAAACTTGGTTGATGATGATCTTGGTGCTTTATGTACATGCATGTATTATTTATGCTTGGATCTTAGATTTTTTTAAGAATAAATGAACTTATAAAACACTAGATTCTAAACTAGGTAATTCGGTCACGAGTAGAAAATTAGGTCTTGATGCTTTTTAATTTGATCTAAGTAATTGCATGTTAATTTTATGCTTAGAAAAGTTGATTTGAGTGGTTGAAAGGTTTTGATTTTAACTTGATCTTGATAAAGTTTGGATTTTTGGTTTTGATCTTTAAGAAGCTTTGATCTTTGCCTTGATTTTCGAAAAGTTTTAATCTTACAAGTCATGCATGTGATTTTTGAACAAAAGGCCTTGATTTTCTTATTGCATGTGACGGTTTTAACAAAAGAAACCAAAGAAATCACCTCTTAAAAAGTGGTTTTGTTTTGATCTATGTCTAATAATCTTACATGTTAAAGATTTAAGTTTTACTCTTGATTTATGATGATAATAATTCGGTTTGAGTTAAAAACCAAGAGATCATGTTTTGTTTTCATGAAAAAGATATATACATGTGATTTCTCTTTGATTTAAGGATTTTTTTAAAGTGCATGATTTGATTCATGAACCTTGATGTGTGCATGTTGAAAAAGTGAACCAAAAACCTTATTTTTGTTATAATGAAATTCGGCCTATACATAGGAATTAGATTAGGCCTCTTTTTCATGAAGTGACCTAAAAGAAATGAGTATGTTTGTGGGATTATGTTAAGTTAAATTATATGAGATATTGTTGTGATTATTATTTTTCTATTCGGTTTGGGATTAAAGATAAAGGAAACAAATGAACTAAAGTGATTTGGAAAAGTTTTGTGTTTTCGGCCAAAAGCAAAATGAACAGTAAATGATTTTGTTGCATGAAAAAGAAAATGGAGTTTACGTACTTGAAATAAATTAAGTTGATTTATGTGTTTTGGACTTGTGATCTTTGACTTGTTTTCTTGGATTCTATTCGGCTCATGTATGCCCAAGTAGGTATAAGAATATTTTCATGAAACAATATATGAAATGAGTATACTTCGTAAGTTGATGCTTGAGTATGAATTAGTTGTTTGGGGTGCATAAAGTCCATATGTTTGACTTACTCAAATAGGTCTCCTTTTCATAAAGTAAGTAAATATGAAAATGAAAATGTTTAGAAAATAATTAAGTGAATAAGGGTTTAATTTATAATTAAATTAAAAGAGTGATTAATTGTTTGTATGACTTAATTCATCTAAGTGTTGTTGTGATTGTGTGTTAGTTGATGTTTGGAAATTGTTTAAGTACGAAAATGGTTTTGAAATTAATTGATTTTAAGATAAAATCGATTTGATTCATTTGAGATTTTTGAATTGTATTTGTGGCTGTCCAAAACTTGTTTTATGATAAAAGTTTAAGTTTTAAAATGTTGATTTTAAGATAAAGAATTAATTAAGATAAAAGCACTTTAACGTGAGGAAACCGCAATTGGTGGTTGGAGAGACTTAGGAACCCTAGGAAAACACCTAGAAGGGGGGGTTGAATAGGTGTTGAAGCTACCTTGAAAGATTTTCGAATGAAACAAATCGAAACAATCAAAACAACAGATTTTTGCAAATTTTCACTAACTTAATCGATTAGTCTGCAACTTAATCGATTAAGTCTGAGAGATCAAAATTACTTACTCGATTAAGCAAGTCGTGTACTCGAGTATTACTTGCAGAAACCAGAAAAATCAAGTTTTCATTCGCATACGAAAATCAATCAATTCACACGAAAGATCAGAGATTCAACGGAAATGATTAACACCTATATTCTTATTGATTAACCTAGTTATGAAAATGATTTTCCCTTTATCAATTTGAACAATTAAAGATTCAATTCAATCAATTATGAAAATCAATCTTTCTAGGTTTTCAACCAAGAACGCAATCAAATGACTTGAATATAAAGAGTAAGGGTTTAGAGATACGACACAGCGATTTATCCTGGTTCACTTTCATGCGCTTGAAAGCTACATCCAGTCCCCTCTTCAACCAAGAGAGATTCTTCACTATGAGGAATTAGAGTTCTCAAATTACAAGTGATTGCCTCACAAGACTCCCTTCTTGCTAGCTTACAAGAGATAACCGACACCCTTGCCTTGTAATCCTATTGATCTTCTCTCTAATCTAACCTCTACCCCTTGTTGATAATCGACACAACAAGTCTTCAATTGCTTGATGATAATCCACACATCAAGGCTTCTCCTTGCTTGATTCACAACCAAGACTTTCTTCAATTGCTTGAACTTTGCTTGATGATAATCGACACACCAAGACTTCTTGTTTGTTGTAGTGGCTTGCCTTATTGCAAAGATTACAACACAATAGAAAACACAAAACAATCCTATGAATCTCAATCAAGAGTTATGACAATTCACCATAAGAGATTCAAAGGTTCTTGATCAAAGAATATGAAAATATGAAAGCTTTGATCTTTGAAATTGAGAGAGAATAGAGTGGCTTGATTCTTTGTAAAATGAATATCAAAATGATAGGTTATGATCACAAAGGTTAGGAAAAGGTTTTTATAGAATACCCAAAAGTTATGGCACTTGAAAACTGATTTTGAGAAGTGAAAAACGTATTTTAAAAATCAGTTCAACAGTACTTAATCGATTAAGTTGCAGACTACTCGAGTAGTACTCGATTAAGTTAGTCACTTAATCGATTAAGTTGGTACTGCACATGTTCAAAACTTGTTTTCTCAAAATCAAACCTTTCCTTTAAAACCTTTAAGCCACCTATTGATTCTAGGTTAAGTGAAAACTCAAATTATGATTAAATCATGACTTATGAATGAGATTCACTACCCTCTAAACAAACTACCCAAATGAAAACCTATGAAGCTTGAGAGGCAAAAGATAAAACAAAAACAATTACACTCAAACTTAAGTCTTCATGAGCTTGTTTTCTCTCTTCTTCATTTGATGTTTGTTGTTGCATGTTGAACTTGAACTTGATCAACACATGATAGCTTGTTCAAAACACTTTGTAACCTTTTGTCATTATCAAAACATTCACCATGGAACTAACATAACGATGTTTTCGGAATTATTATCAAAATGATTTTTGTGAAATGAACTCTTTGCTGTCCAGAATTATTTAAAATTGTTTCTCAACTTTGAAAATGTGTTTGTGAGATTTAAAGTACAATTTTCAAGTGGTATTTGAATTCAGAAAAAGCCGGATTAAAAACGATGCATTTTTCGGAGTTTTCGAACGCGGTTTAGGTGCTGTCCAAGATGGACCAGCAACTAACCCATATGATTTAAATTCTTTTATATGACGTTTTCAAATGGTTTTAAAGTACATAAAGTATTAGAAAAATGTTAAAGTTGTTTTGAGAAAACGGTTATATTTTTAAGTCTTCCGACGAGGAACAAAATGTGAGATGAGTTAAGAAAATATTTTCTTGATACAAGTTAATGACGTAAACGTATTTTATTTAGTACGAGGAATTTTAAAGACGAGGGATTGGGGCAGCTGGCAGAGACAAGGATCTGAGGAAAGCGCACGAATTTAATCGCTGGACCTCAGGTGAGAGAGAAGCTATCCTAAGACACTATGGTGTTTAGGTGACATATTAGGACGTTCCGTATCATCTCAAAGATCGGAACTTAGTGGTTCGGAGTCAGTAGTATAAGTGGCAATTGTTTGTGTTGTGTGTGGCCACTTATACGAATGTGACAAAGACCACATTGTTGTTGTGTGATAATTGTGTGAAATAGCATGCTTGTATGTTTATATATTTAATTATGCATGATGAGAATTAATATTGTTGATTAATATTAGTAACATGCTGACGGACGTCTGTTACGTCCTGACTATAAGAATAAGATAATTAAGTTGTGAAAGTAAAGACATAAAGAGAAAGAGATAAAGAAGTAAGATTGGGGACAGATTTGATAATAAGCGTGAGGTTAAGCCAGAGCTGGGGAAAGTGATGTGGGATTGATTACTGGAATGAGATGTGACGTGAGTGGAGCTGAGCTCCTTTGTGATATTGTTGAAATGAGACTGGTGTTGAGTTGAGCCTGCTCCTCCACTAGTACTCCTTGAAACAATAAGTTTTCGAAAAGTTTTTGAAATGAAGTTTTTGTTTTAAAAAGGTTTTAAAAATGAGAATTTTTGAAAAGAGTTTTTGAAACGAGATTTTTGAAGCAGAGTACGAAATGTGAGTTTGAGAATGTTTTCGAAAGGAGATTTTGAGGAGTTTTGGTGAAACAATCTTTTTGAAAAAGTTTTGTGAAAAGATATATTTTTGAGAAAAGTTTTTGGAAACAATCTTTGATAAAGTTTTTGAAATGATATTTTGAGAAAGTCTTTTTGTACTGATATTTTTGGGAAAGTCTTTTTGAAATAATATTTTTAAGGAAGTTTACAAGATGATATTTCTAAGAAAGTTTTGTGAAAAGATATATTTTTGAGAAAAAGGTTTGCGAAAACAATATTCTTGTGAACGTTTGTGAAATGAGAATTTATGGAAATTTTGTGAACTGAGACTTTTGAGAAAATTATGAAAAGAGATTTTGTGAAAATTTATGATTGGAGATTTTGAGAAAGATTGTGAAATTGAGGTGTGAGTTTATTGGTGTGACCCCAGCTCTGTGCTACGTTGAGTAAAGATGAGAGAAAGATTGTGCAAAGTTAGTGGTCGGGACTCATTGAAGGGATGCACGAAGGATGGGCCGACCTTAGGTTAATTAAAAAGATAAAAGACATTAACACGGTGAGGTATGAGAGAGTGCGAAGTAGTGGAGAGGAAGGTACCCCGGATATTAGGGATATTCGGGTGATGAATGCAATAGGGTAGGCTCGGACGGTAAAACGTCACGTTGCCTTGAGTACTATTCTGGGCGGAACGAATTCCATATGTGGTAGCCAGACGTGGTGGGGACTGGGTCCCAATGCCGTGGTATGTTCTGCACCCGGAACCGGAATAGTGCTGTCACCCCTATGGCATTTCGAGAACAGTGGAGAGGGACTGGAGTGGGGCATCTTGATTGCCACTGTGAGACAGTGTGCCTTGGTATATATATATATATATATATGAATTGAATGAATTGAATTTATTTGAGGCGGTAGACCTCCTGGCCTGGGGCCAATTGTTGTGAGACAGCTGTCGTGCCCGCACGGTAAAGGTCCTGTACTCCTGTTCGCTTCAGACTAGGCTGGGTGGATGACCGAGGAGATGTAGACGTGTGAGACGATGGTAACGAAGGGAGTACCTCGATGATATTATTATCCCCCAATCATCGAAGGTTATGATTTGATAAGACTTGATAATGAAAATTGAAAAGTAATAAAGAGATTGATAATAGTATGATTGAAGTCCCGTGGAATGCTGAGGGCAAGAACGGAATTGAGATATAAAAGTAAAAGATTTGTAAGTGAGATTTAGAAAGTAGTTGACAAAGAAGGAATGTTAATAAGTTTGGTAAAACAAGGAAATAATGATGAGAATAATGATGATAATAATGATATGCTTGATTGTGGTGTTGTATGTATGTTATGTGTTGTATGCTTGTATGGTCTTGGTCTTGATATCTCGCCTACTGTAATCCCACACCGTCGACGATGCGTCGTTCGGATCGCTTACTCTCTCCTGTTCGTTGGCATATCGGGGCTGCTGATATCTCAACGGGCAGACGGAGCATCTTATGGAGATCATCACTTTAGACGAATCGAAGCTGGAGTTTAAAGACAACGGGAAAGCAGCGACGAAGGTGGCTTCATCTTTGGGAGCGAAGAAAGGGCGCAAGAAGAAAGAAGAAGCTTCATTCGAATATCTTCATCAGAAAGAAGCGAAAATAGTGTGTTTAGGTTAAGTCTGTGAGTTGTGTTCTGAGTCAAGGATTACCAAGCAATGTGCCACTCATGTAATCAAGCTAAGCTTTGACATTCTGTATTGAGGTCTACTTTATTTTTGGAAAATCGAACAATGTAATCTTTTGGAAAATATCATGATGATTTGGAGATAAGTCTTTTCATGAAAATGAAAGTCTTATGAAAATAAATGTTTTAGTAACAACTCGGTTTTCAGTAAAAAAAATGTTAAAGTACACCAATGACTTTTCAACTACGTTACAAAAAAAAATTTTGCTTCATTTTTGCAACTTTAATAAGTAAAAGTTAATTATTTTTAGTTTACGAAAATCGGGCTGTTACAAAGAGCCATCACCCAAGCCATCAAGCACCAAACCTCAAGCACCCACACCATCACCCATTATTATCATGCTCAAGAACATCAAGACCAAGCCTTACCACCCACTCACCTTCATCATCGCATATGTCGTCATCACCATACCCTTTCAATAGAGCTTTCTCTCTCTAGCTCCTAAGACCCACAATGGAAACCATCTCTATCTCTCTCTTGTCTCCACATCTTCAAGAACAAGTGAAGGAAGGTCAAAAAGGTTCAAGCTTTAAGGAGTAAGGACAAGATGGAAGCTTAGGGTCTTGAGGTTCTCCACCTCCTTACCTTCTTTGAGGTAATAAGGTAGCCTTACCTTGATTTAGGGCGTGATTTCTAGGTTGTTTATAGGGGTGGCTAAGAGTAGAATAGATTAGGTGTAAGAATAAACAATAGGGTAGTTGATATAGACATTAAGTTTAAGAATGAAAATAAGGAAGATGAAGAACTATAGGAAAACAAAGATAATAAATAAAGTAGAAGAATAAAAGAAATGAATCCACTAAATTGTTTGTAAATATATGTGTAAATGGATTATGTGATGGTGTTTGTGCTAATGTGTGTATATTATTTGTGTGAATATGATGAGCAATAATGTGTGTGTTAAGTGTATGGGGGTTAGGGTTTTGAAATGAACCTAAAAGTTAAAGAGTTGACGGGCTTCATAATTAAGGGATGAATTGGAATGTTTGTTTAAGGGGTGAATATAAAAGGAAGTGATGATAATAATAATGCATGGAAACTTGGAATATAAATTTATATAAATAGGTCGAATTTAGTTGCATGCGGGTTTTGTATGAAGTGTATCTTTATTATGAATATATGAATTGTTTGTTAATACCTAAGTAATAATACTAGAAAATGATAATAAATTGTGAATGAAAAGAAGAGAGATGAGAGTGCAGTTAATAAAAGCTAAAGAAGTGTGAAGATAAGAAATAAATAAAGAGAAGAAGAAAACTAAAAGTTAAAGGGAAGAGAAAGAATGAGGGAATAAAGAAAGAGGAAAAGACATTAAAGTATTAACGAAAAGAATAAAATATAATTGAATAAATTGAAAGAAAGAAAAGAAAGAGAATGTAATAAAAGACTATGGTATTTGGTATGCGGATGCCAGGCCATGTAAGTAAGCCCTGGTGGGGTGCATTGGTTGTGTAAGCCGCACAATTTAATGGTGTGTGCAACGGTAAGACGCCCCAGTGTGGGAGCGCAGTGTGTAACACCCCGATTCGGCAACTTGAAAACTTAAGTTAAATATAGTGAAAATTAGGGCCATTTTTTTTTCTAAAACAAGTGTTGCACCAGATGAGAACATTTTGATTTTTAAAACCTAGTTACATTTACAACTTATGTTCTCATATTGCACCCACTCTGTCAAGTTCCAAACCGAGATGTCATAAGACACCGCACTTTGAAACCCGTTTTCAAAACATCATTTAAAATCGTAGCCCGTTTACTCTTTTTAAAACATCGGTATTAAACAAAACTTATGCCGTGGTACAGTATGATAGAGTTAGGCAGCTAAGGACTTACAATAGATTACATTCCTCCAAGGGGATCACCTAGCTTATAGTCAGACACACTCATACTCGTCGTCTAATCCCAGATCCTGGTAAACTGAGCCCTCCAATCGCTAGTGGCATCGTCCTCATCTACGGCTACAGAGAATCCTTCCCCGAGTCGTCTCCTTTTTAACGAGGATGTCTCTACTTCCCGAACAAGCTGGATCTGGAACCTCACTCTATCTTGCATCTAATGGTCGTACAATTTCCCAGAGAAGAAAAGAAGCAGAAGTATAGGAGAAGAAGAGAGAGTAAGCTACCCAAACAGTTATGTCGACTATGTGGAATTACAATAGGCAATTATTAAGGAAAAACAATAAGCAACACAAATAACAATGTCACTACCATACACACAATCTTATACTTAGCTTTTCATAGCCACATTCTTAAACTCTTCCTTATAAACTTGCACAGTTTCACTCAATCCTTTTCCATCAGGAGTTCCAAACTCATCACCCATTCCAATGATTCTCTCTTACACTTATCTTTTAAGTCTTTTCCAATAATTGATATCTCTTTATACTTTTCTTTGAAACATCTTTGTCTTTTAAGTTTTTAGCGTTCCGGTTCACTCAATGATGGGGGGAAACATCATCATTGAGGAAGTCACACACGTCTACATCTCCTCGGTCATCCACCCAACCTAGTCGGAAGCAAACAGGAGTACAGGACCTTTACCACGCGGGCACGACAGCTGTCCCAACACATAGATGGTCCCAGACCAGGAGGATCTCGTCCTCAAATCATTTCAATTCATATCATATCAATTCATAACAAGGCACGCTCTCAGCGGCAATCTCAAATGCCCCGTTCCAGTCCCTCTCACTGTTCTCGATTTGCAATCAAGGGGGCGACAGTATAATTTCTAGTTCGCGATGCGGAACTTACCACGGTATTAGACCCAGTCCCTACCACGTTAGTACACCACATGTGGGATTCGTTCCGCCTAGAAATATACTCTAGACTTCTTGACGTTTCACTGTCATCGTCCTCCCCTCATGCAATCTCCTCCTAAGTATCTGCAGATACCTATGGTTCCTTCCTCTCCACTACTTCGATACGACACTCATACCTCACCGTGTTTGTAAATGTCTTTTAGAGTGTTTTAGTTATTTTAGAGTTTTCGTTAGCGGCTTAGTCCTAACAGTCGGCTCGTCCTTGGTGCATCCCTTCAAAGAAGCCCGACCACTAATCGCAATCTATTCCCCCTAAATCTTAATGGCATCATGCCTCGCATCACTTTCTCATATCATGCATTTCAACATTTTTCTCATCAGCTCACGCTCATCGGCATTCCTCAGTGTCTTTCTCAGCAGCCATTGCTCAGCAACATCGTCATCAGCATCATTCTCCTCGATGGTCGTTCAGTAGCATCATCATTACCACGCTTCCGCTCGCCTCATAGGGTATTTCTTATCACCATCTCGAGCATTCTCTTTTCATCTCCGCTCTTTCTCAAACTTAGACATTAATTTACTTTTATTCATTCTTTATCTCTTGTGCATTCCATTCACGCTAAAACTTATTTCTTTCTCATTTGTTTTCAACATTCTCACTTGAGTTTCTTTTCCTTTCTCAGTCTTATTCATCATTATTGTTTCATGCTTTAGGGTGTAATCAAAACATCTTCGAATAAGTAATTAAACTATTTCACATACGAAACTAATTCAAGTAACTCATGCATAATTAATAAAACAGAACATCATACCATTCCAGTAGACATATTAACTAAGGACAACACTTCGGTCTCAGCGACTCGTATGGATAGTTCGACACTCAACAGACAGGCAGACAAACAACAACACCTACTATCCCTCTACATCGCCTTATGAGACCGGGTCCAATCTTTGAGATAATTGGACGCCTTAATATGTTGCCTAATACCACGGCGTCTTAAGGGGAGCTTCTCTCTCACCTCGATGGCGACACATCCGAAAGCTTTCCAATGCTTCCCGTTGCTGGCTTTGCGTCTTTCCCGTCGCGTCCGTCACCCGTGCTATAACATTTTTCCCGTGCGTTAGAACGATTTGCGAGGATCATAAATTTTCACTTTGAAAACTCGTTAAGACAATTCTTTTCTTGAAAACACATTGTTAACGCCCAAGAAGATTTCCAAATCCAATTTAGATTTATGGTAAAAATGTTTTCAGGAAAACAATTAAAATAATCTTTTTTATTAAACCAATCCATTTCTTCTTAATTCAAAAACACTCTGTTTATAAAAGTCCATGTTCTTATACCTTGAAACAAAATACGGAAATTCAAGAAAATGAAATTCCAAAATGATTTGAGTTATTTTAAATCACATAAATAAAACATTTTCAATTTCTTAAAATACAAACATAAATTCTTTTCACACACAAGACTCACAACAGTTTCAAAACACTTTCCATTAGTACCAATAACTACCACATACCATTTCAAAGCATCCAAGGCATTCACAAACACATATCATGCACATCACATTTCGCATTATTCAGAACCATCAATTAAACTTTAATCTTAATAGATTAACTAAATTACTTCTTTAGAAAATAATTTCAATTAGGCCTTGTGACTAATTCACTAAGGACCGAACCATGTGGTTAATAGTTTCTAATCTCTAATAAATTTTTAACAACTTGAAATTGAATTATTACAAAATTTCTTTTTTCTTTTTTTTTCCACATAATCGAATCAAATCATTTTTTTTTATTTCTTAAAACCAAAAAGAGATAAAAGAAGGACACATACATCAGTATCACACACCTAGGACATAGCTATAATCATAAACCATTTCATGAAAACAATTTCCCAACTATATGAACATGCTTGGCCGAATCATACTTATATGGTTTTGCAAAGGTTTAATGCACAAATAAAAACATGAAATCATGAAATCATTTTCTCTCTTATGACCTAGAAACCGTGAGTATCCAAAAGAGAATTAACAACTTTAATTCATTTCGAGACTTTAAATCAAAGCAACAATTTAAATTATAAATCATTCCAAAGGTTCTCATGGATTTCTTTTAGAAACTTTGTCATAGCATGCATACACTTTTTAAGTCTTTAAATTCAATTAGTCTCATTATGTATGCACCCTAGATGAGGAACAATCCTAGCTCCCTACCTAATTCTAGGATGGCCATATGTCATCATGATGCACCAACAAGACTTTCATTTATTTTCTAACATTCATGAATCACCAAAAGTCAAAGCAATCAAGTAGGAGTTCAAAACTATTTTTCAAAACAACACACCACCTCACATAACACAAACAAATTCAAGTTCATGATCCTTTTTCAACCAAAATAAAGATTCAATTTTATCTTTATGAAGTCACTTGCATGTTCTTAAAATTATTAGATCTAGTCATGAAATAAACATGCATGAACTTTTTATAAAATAAAAAGCATAGATTTATTATTTACTGGACATGGCCGAATGGCCTTCTAAAAATATAATACATGCACATAATCAAGCACTTAATTAAACAACCATGCTTATACTAAAGGAATCATTTTTAAAACTTAGTTTCTTTAATCTTTCCTTAAAACCGAATCGTATATGCCAAGAAAACACAATCTTTTCTTTAAAATCAAGACCACAATTTTTCATTTATTCAACAAAGATAATCATATGTACATAACCAATTATTAGATCAATCATATTTATTCTCCTAATTAGTTAAAGCTTACTTCTTAAATTCCCTTTTGAAACCGTGGCACATATAAAAGAAAAACATGATCTTTTGTTTGAAACAACATGCAAATCAAAGATCTAAACATTTTGCATTCATCAAATGAAGGAAATCACATGCATACACTTTTGATCAACTAAGATAATCACATGCAAAACAAATCACACCTAGATCATAGACTTGTTCATCAAATGATCATGAAAATACATCATAGATCACGGTTTAACAAGGAAATCAGACATGCAATAACAAAGAAGTTTACTTTATTATTGATTAAACTTAGATCATGAACTTTCTTATCCAATAATCACATACACACACAAATCACGGTTTAGAGGGAGAAAAATAGACATGCATGGAGATCTATTTTAATTTTCATAAAAATCTTAGTCTTTCTTTAGATCTTTAAGATTTAATTAGAAAAACATTTAGATCTATCAAAGAGAAGTCCCAACCAAAACGTCAAGTATCAAAATTACATATTACAAATTATTTTAGGTTCTTTTAAAGTCCAAAATCAAAGATGAAAACACATAAAATCATCTTTAAACTTATAAAAATGAACATGCAAAGAAGAAGATGAAATAGATCTACAAACAAAAGGGAAAAACTACACTATTACAACTCTTCTTTCTTGATCTTCAAATCCTACCATGAAGAAGGTTGGTCTTCTAATTCTCCTAGCACTTAGATCTTCAAGGACGAAAGGTTGATCAAGCTCCTAATTCCCTCCTTCTTCTTCCTATGTCTCGGCCTCTTCTCTTTCTCTCTCTTTTCTACTTCTTTTCTTTTTCTCTCTAAGGGTTCGATGAGGCCCTTAGAAATGTGTTTGGGTGGAAGTGAAGAAATGGGAAATGAATAGGGTGAATGAACTAAAGCCATTTCCTTATATAAGCAATTCAAGATTTACCTCTTTGGCCTTGGGAGTAATTCGGCCAAAGCACAACTAAAGGGGTAGTTTAGCCCTCACAAAAACTTGCATGGGTGGAGTTTAGCATATACAAGGGGACAAGGTAGGCTAGTCTAGGAGTTTAGGGGTCATCTTAGGTTTAAGTATTAGTTAGTCAAAAAGTTAGGGTTTTGGTTATTTGGTTTAGTTTGGTTGATGGATCTAGTTTGGTTTGGTTTCTTACTCCCTAAGTTCCTAGAATCTTAAGTTTATGGACACACATGCATACACACACGTATACACATATAGCACACACACACCTACATGCATACACCAACCGTGGCACCCTCATGCACACACACATGTCTTCTATTTTTATTTTCTAATCACATTTTCTAATTCATGCAAACATTTCTTTAATTAATCACATTCACACAATTAATTTCATGCATCATACATCAACACACATCAACTAAGCACTCATCACATAAAAATTTCAAGCCAATTTAATAAGTCTATTTTCTTCAAAACACAATTTCCAAAAATTCGTATTTTACGATTCTGAAAATAAATTTTTATAAAACAACCCAGAAAATTCTAAAAGTTATATTTTTAAAATCTTCGTTTCATGACGGTCGTTTTGATATAAAGATCGTAAAAATTCGAGTTTCGGTTTAAAAGTTACGAATTTTTTTTCTTTTCAAGATAACACTCCAAAAACTTCATTTCAAATAAAAACCACCTTTTATAAAATCATAACTCATTTCTTAAAGATCAAATCATTTCAAAACTCAACAAAATTCTTCCCTTTTCATTTACAAAAACATTTAGTTTATAAAAATCCATGAAAATCATTCTTTATTTCTTTCTTATGAAAAACATTTTTTTTTCTGAAAATTCCTTATAAAATAGAATCTCAGGTTCTTATTCGTTCTCGCACGTACGGGAAAAATGCGGGGTGTTACACAGTGGTGGGTTCGCAGTACCCGACTTTTTGTGGATGCCAGGTGTTCACTCTCTAGCAAGTATACTAGATCGGATAGTAATATCGTCAATTAAGACCAGATATTGTTCCCACAGGGACTCAGAATTGTTCAATCTATCTCTACCCAAGGGAAAATCTAGAGTAAAATCTATGAAAAGATAAAATTCAAAATTAAATAAATAAATTAAAAGATAAATTAAAATACTGAAAAATAAAATAAAACTAAGATTGCAATGGAAAAAACTTGGTTAGGAACTCAGCTTCATTGTATGTTCATTCATTTATTATAAATCAATGTTTCTCATTCAAATCAAGAACAAATTCAAAAAATAGTAATTACTAGATTCCTCTAATGAAATTACTATTTATTATTCAACTTGATAAATCCTAATTCCTTAGAAATTTAAACTATTGAATAACCTTCATTAAGAACAGTGAATTATGAAAAGTTACATAAGAATTCAATAGTATTCCTGCTAATTGAATAGTTATTCAATTTAATTGCATGACTTATTTCAAATCCTTATTTTCCAATTCAGATTTAGAAGATCCAATGTAACACCCCGCATTTTTCCCGTACGTGCGAAAACGATTTTTGACGAAAGAAACCTTGAAATGATAAAATTCAGAAAAAGTATTCTTCACGAGAAGGAAAATAAAGTGTTGATTTCTATGTATTTTTACAAAAAAAATATTTTATATAAGAAAAGTGGATGATTTTGTTGAGTTTGAAAATGATTTGTTAGATTGTGATTTTCCTTAAAAGATGATTTTGCTAAAAATGAAGTTTTTGGGTCTGTTATCTTTAAAAATCCATAACTTTTAAACCGTAACTCGGAATTTGATGATCTTTATATGAAAACGATCGTTTTGAAAACTAGAATGTAAAAATGTAATTTTTTTAATTGTCTGGATTGATTTATAAAAATTTATTTTCAGAATTTAAGGAGTACGAATTTTATAGAAAAATGTGTTTCTGTGATGTTGTTTTCGCATGAATTCTTATGTGTTGTGCGATTAATTTAATGTGTGTAATATGTGCTGCATGAAAATGGTTGTGAATATGATTTCTTAAATTGGTTGCATGATTGTGTGAATTCATGATTTCTAAGTAAAAATGATTAGAAATGAATAAATGATTTAGGAAATAAAAATAAAGGACATGTGTGTGCATGAGTGAGTGCCACGGTTGTGTGTGCATGTAGGTGTGTGTATGTGTCATGCGTGTGTGTGAACATGTGTGTGCCTAAGCTTAAGATCCTAGAGACTTAAAGGGTAAGAAATCAAAGAAACCAAAAACTAGAACTATAAGCCAACTAGTTAGCAAAACCCTAACCAAGAACTAACAACCCATTAGACCTAGATGACCCCTAGTAAGCTAGCCCATACCACCTTGTCCCCTTGACTTTAGTAACCCTTAGCCATGCAAATTTTTGTAGAGACCAATTCGCCCTCCTTAGTTATGCATGGACCGAATTATACAAGGCTAAAAGGGGAAATTGTGAACTTGCCTATATATGAATGAAACCATAGTTCATTTCACCTTCACTCACTTCATTTCCACCCTTCGAACATCAACACCCTCTAAGAGCCCATCCAAATTCTTAGAGAGAAATAAGAAAAGAAATAGAGAAAGAGAGAAGGAGAAGTGGCCGTGGAGCCTTAGAAGGTAGGAAGGAGAAAATCCAAGCTTGACCAAGCCTTTCCCTTAAGGATCAAGAGTTTTAGGAGCTTAAAGAACCACCCTTCTTGCTAGGATACTCGAAGAACAAAGAGGAAGAATGTAATAATCTAGCTTTTCCTTTCTAGTTTGTAGAACCCTTTCTTTTTCTTTTGCATGTTTGTTTTTATGATTTGTAAAGTGAATTTATGAGCTATTTCTTCTTGATCTTGGACTTTCATGGACTAAAGTAATTTGTAATACGTGTAACTCTGTGTGTGATTCGGTTTGCATCTCCTTGCTAGATCTTAATACTTTTCTTGTTCTAAATCATGATCCATGCATGTTTATGTGCTTGTTTGATAAATTAATTCATGATCTAAGTTAAAGTAAAATTATTTGGCCTTGCATGTTAAATTCCTTGTTAAAACCGTGAGTTATTGTATTTTTAAGAAAGGATTTTATAAATTAATTTATGCTTTGAACTTGATTTAAGATCTTTTATCTTGCATGTTAAATTTTGCTTGCTTAAGTGAAGATCTATGAGGTGTTTGTGTAATTTCTTTATAAATAAATGTGTGATTTATGCTTATGTGCGAATAAAGTCTAGATCTTTACTTTACATGTTGATTTGATGATGACTTGTTGATTTATATGCATATCTTTTATGGTCCATGTTTAATCAACAAAAAGTGAATCATGCATGTTGATTTTAAGTAGAAAAATTATGTTTTCATTTAATACTTGTCACGGTTGTGAAGGAAAAATTAAATTAGCAAGTTTTAAAATGATTTTTGAAGTATGAACATGATTTGGTTTTAGTAATTGATTTTATGTGTGCCATGTTTTTGTGAGAGGCCATTCGGCCATCTTTAATGAAAATGAATCTCATGTCTTTTATTATGTAAAAAGTTGATGCATGTATGTTATAAGGCTAGATCTAATAAATTTGAGTGCATGCATGATATTTTTAGAAGTTTAAAATGTAATCTTGATTTTCATTTGAAACTAAGTAATGAACTTGAGTTATTTGTGTGTGTGATGTGAATAAATGATGTGGTGTGGTGTTTGATTTAATTCTGTGATTTTGTATGTTGAAAATTGAATTAAAAATCTTGTCTGCTTGCATGCTAAGCATTCGGCCATGAAGAGAAAGAAGTAGGAAATTATATTTGATCATTGTTTAAGTTGCATACATAATGAAATTAATTGAATTTAAAAGGCTTAGAATGTGCATGCATGAATAAATTGCATTTAAAAGAAAATATATGTGTGTGACTTTGCAATGATTTGTGAATCCTCTTTTAATGCTCTCGGCTTAGTCTAAAAAGGAAAGAAAATGATTTCAATTGTTTTGTGCTTATTTGTATGCATTAATCTTTGTAAAATTGCATTTATATGAATCGGTCTAAGCATGCCAGAATAGTTAGGAAAATTTGTTTATATGAAATGTTCTATGTAAATAACTATGTGTTGTATATAGGATGCTATGTGTGTGATTGGAATGATATGTTGTTGTTTTAATTTTCCTTTCGGTTTGTAGAAATAAAATAAATAAATTGATATAATAATTAAAAAGGAATTTTGTGTTAATAATTCAATGGCCTTTAATATAATTAGCCTTGTGTGTGAAATTGTGAATGTTTTATAAAGTGATGTGTTTTCTATATTTGAATTTCCAAAGGATTGAAAATGTTTTACTGAAAGTATGATCCAAGAAACTTAAATTGATTTTCTTAAGTTCTGAATCTTGTTTAACAAAGAATAATGATTTTGTAACATGAGTTCTGTTTTAGAGTGATTAATTTTAAGTTGTTTCAAAGTTTTCTTAAAAACGTTTTATTATAAACTTGATTTGGATTCGAAAACCTTTTTGGGGATATGAACAATATGTTTTCAAAAAGAAATGATTTCGAAGTGTTTTCTAAAACAAATTAAATGAATTCGTTAAAACGTTTCTAACGCACGGGGAAAAATGCTATAGTTCGGACGACCGACGCAAGGGAAACGAGACGGAATTAGCAATCGGGAACTTTCGGAAAGCTGGCGGAGGCCTTCGGTATTTGAGGTGAGAGAGGGGCTTCCCTTAAGACGTCGTGGTATTTAGGTAACTTATTAAGAGGTCCAATCATCTCAAAGGTTGGACTCCAATCTCATTTAGCATAGTGGTGTATGTGATAGCAATTGTTTGATTGTGTGTTTGGCTATCCACCCGAACGACTGAGATTGGTTTAAATATGATGTTATGTTTTCTGGTTGATTATGTTTGAGTTCTTTAATTACCTTATGATCTGTTTACTGGATACGCAATTATGTTGTTGAGAAACATTGGTGTGCTGAATAATGTGTTGATCAGAATAAAACTGTAAAAGTAAGAAAATGTAATTGAAAGAAAGAAGAGTGAGAATAAAGGTTGTATGAATAAGGAATAATGACGAGCAGTGGAATGGCAAAGATATAAAGAGATGAGTTATGGAAGTGAGATGAGTTATGGGATTGAGATGTGGTGTGGCCCTTGTTGTTTTTGGTTTTAGTCTGGGACTAGTGTTGAGTTGAGCTTGCTCCTCCACTAGCGCCCAGCAAAAATGTGATTTCTTGTTTTTGGAAAGAGCCTAGTGTTGAGTTGAGCTTGCTCCTCCATTAGCACTCGTCCAAAAATATGATTTTTGAAAATGGTTTTCAAAGGAGACTTTTGAACAAGATTTGTGAAAAGAAATTTTTGGAAAAAGGTTTTCGGGAAAATATCTTGAGGAGGTGTGAAACAATATTTTCAAAAGAGTTTTATGAAACGATCTTTTTGAAAAAGTTTTGAGAGAAGATATATTTTTGAGAAAAGTTTTTGGAATCAATCCTTTGATAAGTTTTTGAAATGATATTTGGAAAATTCTTTTTTTGAAACAACATTTTCGAGAAAGTTTTATGAAATGACCCTTTAGAGGGGAAGTTTGTGAAAGCAATATTTTCATAAGAGTTTGTGAAAGTTTTGGGAAACATTATTTCTGAGAAAAGTCTTGTGAAAGGATATTTTTGAGAAAATTTACGAAATGATATTTTTGAAACACGTTTCGTGAAGTGAGATTTCAAGAAAGTTTTTGTGAAATTATATTTTCGAAAAGGTTTTGCGAAAAGTATTTTGGAGAGAGATAAGGAAGTGAGTTTGAGAAAGTGGATGAAAAGAGATTGAGAAAGTTGATGAAATGAGTTTGAGAAAGTGAGAATTGATGAGATGAAATGAGAAAGAATGTGACATGAGATGTTGAGATGTTGCGTGATGAATTGGGGAACAGCTTGAACGATTAGTGGTCGGGTTTCATTGAAGGGATGCTCCAAAGGGTGAACCGACCGTTAGGAGTAAGCCGTTAATTAAAAGCCCGAAAACTTTAAAAGACTATTAAAAGACATGAATAACGCGGTGAGGTATGAGAGTGTGTCGAAGTAGTGGAGAGGAAGAAACGATAAGTATCTGCGGATACTTAGGACGAGATTGCATTAGGGGAGGACGATGACGGTGAAACGTCAAGAATCTAGAGTACTGTTCTAGGCAGAACGAACTCCATAAGTGGTGCACTAACGTGGTGGGGACTGGGTCTAATATCGTGGTAAGTTCTGCACTCGAGACTGCACTCGAGACTAGAACTGTACTGTCGCCCCCTAGATTGCAAATCGAGAACAGTGAGAGGGACTGGAACGGGGCATTTGTGATTGCCGCTGAGAGCGTGCACTATTATTTATGATTATGATTTGAGGCAAGGCCTCCTGGTCTGGGACCATTTGTTGTGTGACAGTTGTCGTGCCCGCGTGGTAAAGGTCCTGTGCTCCCGTTTGCTTCCGACTAGGTTTGGATGGATGACCGAGGAGATGTAGACGTGAGAGCCGTTTTCCTCAATGATGGTTCCCCAAGTCATTGAGTGAACTGTGATGATAAGACTTAACAAACCTAAAGAATTAAGAAAGAAAAAGAATGATAATAGTATGAAGCATTGAGTATGGAATGAGTCTTGAGAAGTGAGAATGAGATGGTGTTTATATGATAGTGATAATAACATGATGTTTATGATGCTGATTTTGGTTGTTTATACGTTCTATTTGTATTTCCTGCTTTATCTTAATAATTACCTATCGTAAATCCACATAGTCGACATTACATGTTTTGGGTAGCTCACTCTCTCGTACTTCTGCTTTGTATTGGAAAAATTGTGTATGGTCCTTAGAGAGGGAAAACATGAGGAGCTGCTATGGAAAGTATCACTAAGGAGGCTGCTAAGAATGGCGCTGCTGATAACCCGAGAATTTGACAAGAATCAGAGTAGCATAGCGGAAGCGTTAGTGTCGATGACTAGCAGCTAGGTAATTCCCTTTCAGAGTTTGTAATTCCATTGCAGTTACTTAGAAATCCTGGCTCTATAGTGTTGTAACCCCAACTAAAGTTTATTTTAGTACCATTGTTTTGAAATGAGTAACGGGACGTGTTTTAAACAATGTTTTGAAAACGAGTTTCAAAGTGCGGTGTCTTGTGACATCTCGGTTTGGAACTTGAAAGGTGTATGCAACGTGAGAACAAGAGTTTTAAATTGTAACAGTGTTTTGAAAACCCAAGTGTTCTCATCTTGCATAACACTTGTTTAAAAAAAAAATTTTGGCCCAAAATTTCACTATAAACAGTTGTGGTTTTCAAGTTGTCAAATCGGGGTGTTACAGAATGGTATCGGAGCTGTGGTTGGATTTTAAGTAACATTGTGCATGGATTTACATACTCTGTGTTTGCGTTAGTATTAGGATAGCAATAGACGAGCATAGGAATGCTAAGAGTACGCGGATACAATCCTGGATAGTGTCAGCTTTCGTCTACTATGGAATCAAGAAGCAGTGCATAGAACCATCCAGAGATATTGATGTGTGAGATTCGGATCTTTCTGTTGAACCCATCTTTAATGTGAACCCATCTTGTTCGTGATGACTCTCAAACTCTTACTGTGTGATCTTGTCTTGTGACTAGAGCACTTCTTTTCCTGATTGAAACTTTTGTATAAGCCCTATGCGTGCCAGATTGCTTTGGCATGGTGTTTGAAAAAGCCTTAATCATTGATGAACCCAAAGCTTTTTCTTTTGACCTTTCCCAGACATTTATTCTTCCTAAACTTTTGATGAGAAATTTGAACCCTGACACCTTACCCAGTCAAGTAGATAGTTGTAGAATAGAGAGTTAGTGGTGAAGTGTTGTTAGGAGAATAAGGATTAGTGAGTGTGGGTTGGAGGAAATGTGAGTCTCGGAGTATCCTTGGAGTCTTAGTGGTTAGTTATGTGAAGTGATTAGGATTAAGAATCTTGATGCCGGATTGGTTAAATTGATGGTTTAGATGGTGGTAAGATGAGGAAAGGAGTTATGAGTGTCTCGATTTGAGTTGGTAAATGGTTAGATAGAGGTGAATAAGTAAGGATATGGTAAAGTTGAGTGAATACGATGGTGGAATTTGAGGATAGAATCCTTAAGTGCTGACCCAAGATTAAGTAAAAGTCTAAGATTTGATGTGGTAATAGGTAATAGGTCTTTGAGTTGAAAAATTTTAATGGTTTAGAGTGTTTAGGTCATGTGATCAAGTGTTTGAAATAGGGAGTAAAATAGTAAGTGTTTCTTGAGGATTAGTGGTCGTTAGAGCAAGAGGAGGATGGAATAGTGATAATGGGAGTCTGGAGAGGATAATAATTAGTGAAATATAAGACAATAAGAGGATAGATTGAAGCTAAGTGATGAGAAATTTTGTAAGAATTGATCAAGAAGTAGTGAAGGATGGGAGTATTTAGAGGTTAAGTGTGATGATGAGTGTAGTGTTGAGAGATATGAGTCAATTAAGTTGGGGAGTAGTCAGAAAGTGAGAGATTTTGGGGAGTAGCTTGTCTAGGCTTGAATTGATAATAAGGATGTGACCCTAGGCGTGGTGGTGTCTTGACCCTTAATAGACGTAGCCCTGTTATCTTGATGCTGTTTTGATACCTTTGAAACCCCAGTTCTTTGTTTTTCATGAAACGGTGTTGTTTTTACCCCATCATGTGTGTTGTTGAAAGCACCCCAAGAGATTACTTTTGCAGGTAATCTATTTGAAATACCCTTGAGAGCGACAAATAGACGGTGCATATTCGAAAATGCGACGATTGCTACAGTTGAAGAGGAAAAGAATTACTTCAAGGAGCTATGCGTTCACGGATTAGACAGACTCTACGCAGCATTTCTCGAGGACGAGAAATCTCCAAGTTGGCGAGAATGTAACACCCCGCATTTTTCCCGTACGTGCGAAAACGATTTTTGACGAAAGAAACCTTGAAATGATAAAATTCAGAAAAAGTATTCTTCACGAGAAGGAAAATAAAGTGTTGATTTCTATGGATTTTTACAAACAAAATATTTTATATAAGAAAAGTGGATGATTTTGTTGAGTTTGAAAATGATTTGTTAAATTGTGATTTTTCTTAAAAGATGATTTTGCTAAAAATGAAGTTTTTGGGTCTGTTATCTTTAAAAATCCATAACTTTTAAACCGTAACTCGGAATTTGATGATCTTTATATGAAAACGATCTTTTTGAAAACTAGAATGTAAAAATGTAATTTTTAGAATTTTCTGGATTGATTTATAAAAATTTATTTTCAGAATTTAAGGAGTACGAATTTTATAGAAAAATGTGTTTTTGTGATGTTGTTTTGGCATGAATTCTTATGTGTTGTGTGATTAATTTAATGTGTGTAATATGTGCTGCATGAAAATGGTTGTGAATATGATTTCTTAAATTGGTTGCATGATTGTGTGAATTCATGATTTCTAAGTAAAAATGATTAGAAATGAAAAAATGATTTAGGAAATAAAAATAAAGGACATGTGTGTGCATGAGTGAGTGTCACGGTTGTGTGTGCATGTAGGTGTGTGTATGTGTCATGCGTGTGTGTGAACATGTGTGTGCCTAAGCTTAAGATCCTAGAGACTTAAAGGTGTAGTGTCCTTGAACACTATGTCCTTAACCCTCTAAGTGCTCAAGATTATGGAACCAGGAGCCCAAGAGAGGATCAAGTGTTAATATGTGACTTTGTGGTGTTTCTGCAGTTCCAGTTGGGAAAAGCAGGGTCTCCCCAGTCAACAAGTGTGTGCAGAGTGTCAACTTAGGGATGAGAGTACGTACCTGAAACCCTAGCTGTAGTGAGTTATTTATAGGGTTTGGAGGAGGCTGATATGGGCCGTCTGGGCCCTGTATCAAGGTTGAGCTGAACCAGGATTCTGTGAGATAATATCGGAGGATTATGCTCTTAAAATCTGGATAGGATCAGCTGAAGATCTCATGTCTAGGCTGTTGCGAGAATCTAGGAGAGATTTGCGGAAGGGATAAGAAGCCTCGGTGGGTTTGAGCTTGTCCGCTAGCCGACGGTATGTCTCGGCCTATAGTCTCAAGCCTGATGGATTGAGGACCGATGATGAGGCTTGGTTCCATCAAGTCCGAGCCTGGTCCTTTGGAGATGCTCGGAGTCCATGAGTCTGAGCGAGGGACGTTCGTATTAAGACAGCCGAGGGAAGTGCCCTTAGAGGATCTTATTAACAAGGCTTAAATCCGTATCAGGTCGGCAGACCCTACAAGCCCCCCATCTCGTAAGACTTTGAGAAGTCTGACGAGGTAGCAAGTGTTTAGGGTTGACCTTTTCGGACGCCTCGTTCCAGGAGTGTGTAACAGCTGTAACCAGGTAACCTGTTTGAGGTGACGTTTTGGGTTCTCTAGGTACAGCGCGTGTCCTTGAGAGTTGTGCCACATCATTGCAATTTTTGAAATTTGAAAAAGCGCCTTCGTAACTGCCACGTTTCATCAATCGTGTGGTTGAGCGGTGTACTGGGCTTTTGATCCAACCAGGCCCATACGTGCATCGTGGGGGAAACCGAAAGGTTTTTGAGGGTTTCTTCGAATCCTTACTCCCCACTTCACTTTTCATTCATCACCTCAGACTCGCACCAGAAACTCCCAACTTCTCAAATCTACTCCCTCACTTCTTCTTTGAAACTCCCAGGAAACCGGAAAATCACTCCCCTCTCAAGCTTATTTCCGCTACTACCTTCACATCACTTCCAGTTTTCCAGAGATCTAGAATCAAAAACAGGTAATCTTTCTTCTTGTAACTCAAATACTTTATTTCTAATTCTGCTCTTTTCTATTTGTTGAATGGGTTTCCATTTCTGGGTTTTGCAGGGATTTTTTGGGGTTTTTTTTTGTCTTGGGTAGTGTAGTGTTTAAGATTTTGGATTTCTGAATCATGAGAGGTTGGAGGGAGTTGAGGAGAATTTATCACGAACTTTGTAGGAGACTAGGGGAAGAGCCTTCTAGCGATAGTGATTCGGATTTTTCGAGGGATTTTGGGGATTCTGGGAATAGTGATGATGGGGATTCTGGGAGTAGTGATGATGCAGTAGATCCTTCCTCTCCCCCCATCAACCAGGGATCCACCATGACAAAACCATTAGCTGTGGAATACCCCTCGGATCCCGCTGAAGTAAGCAAGTGGCTATTGGCCTATAGGTTTGCTGAACGGAGGGCTCAGGTTAGGGTTAGTCCCGAGCACTGTATAGTGGAAGAAGAGCCTTTGGGAGATCCGAAGAAAGAGGGGGGAAAAGTCCGAGGCTCGGCCTTAATTTTAGAATTAAAACATCGGCTATAAAAAATCCTAACGCCGAGCCGTTTACTTTTTCCCCAGATATGGTGGAGCGCAGGTGTGACACTAATCCTGAAGAATATCCCTTGCCGCCAAATCACGCGCAATATGATGAGGTTTTTGATCGGGAGGTTCTTGGAACAAGGCCCTCATTGCTGACGAATAATAGTTTGAACCACCTTCGACCTCTCCTAACTCCTCCGAGCGAAGATGGGAATGCGTCGGAATTTGAGTTAAGGCACGTGAACATCGACGACCGGATCTGCTTTGAGGTGCCGCAAAATCGACAATTCTTCTACTTCTATGAAGAAATAATAACTAAAGTCGGAATCCGCATGCCGTTCTCGACTTTCAAAATCGAAGTACTCAACCATTTAGGCATAGCTCCAAGTCAACTACACCCGAGCGGATGGGCATTTGTGCGAGCCTTTTAGCAGTTTTGCGATGCCGAAGGTTCAGTTGCCACCCTTCGAGCTTTCTTTTGGCTATATGCCCCTCAGGTGAACAAGTTTGGTAACTCAAAAGGGCTTTGGGTGTCTCTGAAAGCTCGGAAGGACCATGCACTCTTCGCTAAAGTCACCGACTCTTGGAAGTCTTTCAAGCCTCTATTCTTTCGGTATGAGTACAATGGGGCTGGTGTATGCTGGTTCATGGAGCAGGTCGAAGAGGGAGGGGAAATCAAAGTTGTACCTCGCTTCCCTTTGGGTTGGTCGGATGGTATCTACAACCGAGGGGCCTCCTTATACCAATTTGACTATAAGGTCGATTTGACCAGGGCCGAGAGACGGTTGTGTGACCGAGTCTGGGAATACCTCAAGGCGAATGGTCAAATTGACACCAAAAAAATATTGCTGAAGAGGACACGGGCCGACGTGAAGGCCGCGTTGGGTATATACGATTTTTTTTTCGGTCTAAACTATATTTCCTTATTGCAGAAAAGATGGGAAAGAAAGCATCCAAAGCTAAGAAGAGTGCCGCTGCTTCTGCAAGGATGGCTCAACTGGCTGCCGTGACAGGAGGGTCGGGATCGTCGGCTAAAAGCCAAACTCCCGAGCCAACTCCAACCACTAGCCCTCTTGATGCTCCTCACACTATTCCTTCCGAGGTACCTCGAGTCATCCAAAATGCTGAGCCAACCATTCCTGAAGAAGTGCGACAAAGTACTCAGGGTACTCCTGAGCGTCCTTCCAAGAAACCTCGGATGGATAAAGGGAAAGGATTGGCTGGCGATTGGTTTCATCTGAGCAAGCCCAGCAAAGGAGTTCAAATTACCGAGGGTACGGAAGAGGCCGTAGCCAAAACTGTATGGAGTAGGCACAATAAGTTGGATTCGTTTGCCGCCACTCTCTTCCCCCCTGAAGATGCCGAAGTGATGAATGCCTGGGGTCCGGGCACTTGGGAAAATAACTGCATGGCCTTGGTGAGGAGCTTCCTACGAGGTGCAAGCATTCTCAATTACCTCGGTCAGCGTGGTGATGATGTCTATGCTGGAGTGGCCCCCGAGGAGAAGAAGAAACGAGCTGAGGCTGACGATCGGGAAGATTACTTGCAGCTTCAAGTGGAAAGCTTTGAGAAGAAGCTCCAGGTTCTGGCAGCCGAGAATGAAAGACTGCAGAAGGGAATGCAGGAATCTGAAGGCGCCAAAACTCAAGCTGAAGCTGCCAAGGAGACAGCCGAAAAGACTCTTCAAGAGGCCGAGGAAAGGATGAAGCGGTCGGAGGAAATCTTGAAAAAGGCTGAAGAGAGGGCTCAGAAAGCCGAGCAGGTTGCTGCTGTGGCTCAGGAGCAACTTGAATACGCTAAGGACGAGGCTGCTGGGCTCCGAGCCTCAATGGACAAAATGAGAGCGAAAGCTCTTAAGCATAAGAAAGCGGCCCAGGAGAATCTGTACAACTGGAGTCACGCAGTTGAAGATTCCTTCCTTAACACAGCCGAGCAGCTTCGCATTCTGAATCCCAACCTCGTGACAAGAGGCGCCGACCCCCTCTTTGCTACCAAGAACGGTCAAATTGTTGGTTCGAATGGGGTTCCCATTGACATGTGCAGTAATGATCTTCCTGACCATTTTTCTGAAGAATCCGAGGAAGATGAGGCCGACGACGTCGAGGGTGAAGAGGAAGACGAGAAATTCGATCCTGACAGCATTGTACTGTCTGACATTGAGTAGTTCTTTTTTCTTTTGCTTTCCCTTTTGTAATTTCCCTAGTAAATGGGCTTAAACTTATATTGTTGTGTTTCGTTTGGAATACTTTATAATATTCGTAATCGTGTTATGCTTCTTTTTACACTCTTTGTTAAGAATTCAAGTGTTAAGACCTCGGAACTCTAGCACTTTAGCCGAGGTGGGTTCCTCTATCCGCGATGTAAAATGATTTTATGAAATCATGATTTAATCAGGAATCTTATTTAAAGTACTTGACGAGTTATGAGCTCTTGCTAGAGCTGTTCATAATCGTTCGCGTCATAATCGGTGGCTAATCGGTTACGAGGAAAAGTACGTGATACAATGAATTCAATAACGAGAACTTTTATTCATTTGAAGCAAATTACAATGGGCTCGGAGTTTCACCGAGCGTACACCATTATCAAAAAAGAAACAATTCAAAAAGCAAATGTAATGAAACAACTAAAACTATTAAAAATGAAATTGAAACAATGAAAAACTAATTGTAATAAGCTCGAAGTTTCGCCACGTTCCATGTGTTGTTGATGAGAGCACCCGAGAGAGTTTCGAGCTTGTAGGCTCCTGTTCCAGTGTTGGGTTTCTGGCAAGTGTACCAGATCGTACAAGTAATATAATTGGTAAGACCAAATATCGTTCCACCAGGAGCAGTCGATTTTAGTTAATTAGCTTAGTTGATGAAAATTACGTGACAAAAGTTTGATTGGAAGTTGGATTTTAAATTTGAATTAAGATTAATATTAAAAATGTAACTGATTGAAACTTATGTTTGGAAAAGCAGGGAACGTAACATCATCGCAGACTCCCTAGATGTTTAATTCTAAATCGATGTATTTTCTTTAATCCGAATTCAATTTGCAAGGGTAGAAAATGCCTAATTCCTTAGGTCGTACTCGTTTCTTAAGAATTGATCTCCCTTGATTCCTCAAGTGGAGCCTCAATTCCTAATCATGAAAATTATAGAACAATCAAATTAAAAGAATTACCCAATTTGTAGAAGATATTCCTATTCCTACACACATGGGTTGTTGAATATTAGGCAATTTCCTAAATTAATATTCCTATTAACATAGAAAAACCATGATTATGAATTGATCAATTTCATAATAGTAACTAAGAACATATTCAAACACGGTATCAAACATGAAAAATACATCAATTTATTCCATAAACATCAATTGGGATCCATGCGAATCTGTTACATTCCCAATAACGGGTTTAGCTACTCATAAAAATAGAAAAACAAGAAAAAGAGATGATAAACATTGAAGAGTTCATAATTACCACTCTAGAATTGATCTTCTTCTTTTCTAGAAGCCCTGAAAAACCTCCCTCTGTTCCTCGCCAAAAAAAAAACTCCTCCTCCAATCCTCATTACCCATCCTCATATATTTCTCCCCAAAAAAAAAGATCAAAACAAAATCCCTTTCAAATCCTAAAAGATAGAAAATTCGTAACTGCACATTTGCGACACTCGCCCAGGCGAGAATAAGGCTCGCCTGGGCGAGTTTCTCACTGAGAAACTTAGAACTTTAAACCCATTTTTTTAAAACAGCAAACCCCACTCGCCTGGGCGAGTAAAAACCTCGCCTGGGCGAGTCCTGCACTTTTTCACTGATTTTCATCGCTTTGCTCCGAACTTCTGATTCCAAGGCTTGCTTTTTCCTTCTTTTCCATAAATCATCAAATTAAGCCTCTAAAACCTGAAATTCACAACAAATTGATACAAAAACCTCACGGATCTCATTCAGCACATTAGTAAGCGAAATTTTCATCTTTTTCCTAAAATACTTGAGAAACAAGCCAAAATTACTGAGAAAAAGGGGTTAAAATTCATCCAAAAACATCATAAATTGAGCTCAAATCACTCCCCCAAACTTAGCATTTTGCATGTCCCAGGCAAAAGTAAAACAAAAATTCACAACTTAAGAACACTTCCTCTATCAAGATAAATCAATCCAATCAAGAAACTTGACTCACTTTCTTCAAAACTCTTCTTCACAAACAGATAATCCAATCAAAACTGGTTAGAGGGGCAATCTCCAAAAGAACAATGTGGCTAGCAAACAACTCACAACTCACAAATCTCTCTCATGTGTATCAAGGTTTAAAAATTTGCACTCAAGTTCTACAATCACAATGTGTTACCATAAGCTTGACTATAGACCTACATCTCCACTGAATTTATTGACAACATGCACAAATCATAAGGTCTTTATTTGGTTGTAACGGGGCCATGGCTAAAAGTGTCAGGTGGGATAAAAGAATAAAAGGATAAACAAAGGGCTTTAACAATGAAATCACAACACTTCCCTTTTAAATTATGAAATGAGCAATAAGGTAATTACACAATCATACTCAATTCACTTGATTTTTCCTTTCCTTTCTTTTTCCCTTTTTTTTTCTATTTCTATTCTCTTCTTCTTTTCAATTTTTTTTATTATTTTTTTTAGAAGAGAAATAGAAACACAAATTTTCAGCACTTACACTTTCACCATTTTTACACATTCCACTTAATTGCTCATTTACAATTTCAAAGGTACTTCTCAAAATATTCAATTCATGTAGGGTACCAAAGAAAATCCTTAAATCTCAAAGCTCAAAGTGGGAAACTAAGGGATCATTATGTCTCAACAATATGTTGGAGGCCACAAAAGCACAAACCTAAGTGCCTTAATCATGTTCATGCATGTAATCAATTGTCAATTTTGAAAAGGTCACAAGTCAAGTTCTAGAACACATAGTAAAAGAGAACACACTCATGAATGAAATGGGGGTTTAAAAATTCAGTCATCAATTATCAATTACTACCCCTTTTGTGTATAAGCCCAAAATCTCACAGGTAAGGTCAGTTTGCTAAACACATATTCTCAAAGAGTTTGCCCAAGTAACCAATTTTTAAAAGAATTACACATTCAATCCAAGCAGTTTATTTTAGAGAAGTGAGCTTCATTCCTAAACCAGACATCTAAACCTATCAAGAGAAAGAAAATCCTAAGCCTAGAATAATCACCTACTTCTACCAAGACATAACTAACACAAAGCTAGGGGAAATCATCAAGTCATGAAAAAGTTTTTATTTATTTTGTTGGACTCCCCCAAACTGAAAAGTTAGCTTGTCCTCAAGCAACACACTAATCCTAAACAACAAAATAAAAATAAAAGAGACAAAGAAACACTTCCCTCTCAAAATGCAATTGGAACATCAAGGGAAAACACATGCTCCCCCAAACTTAACACCTGCCACTCCAATTAAATCCAAGGTGCATCAAACACCACCAAATATCACCTGTGACAAATGCAATCCGACTACACAAATTGATTAAAGTCAACACAACACATAAACTAAAACAGACACAATATCTGGAAACAGAAAAATGCCACACCAGGGCACAAACAAAAGTACGACAGGTCTGATTACAAGTCTCCAAAGTAACATGACAACCTAAATCAACTAAGACAAAACCCCACCAGCATCAGCATCCTCATCTATGCCATCCTCATCACTCTGATCCAAAACCTGAAAATCCTCCTGAGAATATGGAGGCAATGGAAAAGGAAGACTCATCTGCTCAGTCACCGAGCGCAAAGCATCCTGGACTATCTGATTCCGGCGCATCTCGCGCTGGAAATACGCATTTTGACGGCTCTGCCTGCGCAAAAGCCGCTCCATCATACTAGTCAGCCCAGCCATATCACCACCACCACGGCCGCGCCCTCGTCCCCGAGGAGCAGCTGGAACCTGAAGCTCTGCAGGCATTGGCTCACAGTGACCAAGCTCACGCCTAGAAATATCCACATATCGCGCATAAACCTTAAAATTCATCCGTTTGGCTGGTGAAATTTCTAACAGGTCATCTCCCAAATCCACCTCCTTGTCTAAACACAGCTTGGTAATCACCGCAGGCAACCCAAAAGAGCCCGGGTCGCTTTCCCGCGCCATATGGAAAATATACTCTGACATCAGAAATCCAGCATCAACCCTCATACCCCGCATAATCCTATAGACAATCCGCAAGATAAAAGGTTTGATATCGGTCTCATGAGACTGGGGATGCAAATTGTGCATAACAAAGTGGGCCCAAAAACGAGAGACAGGGCGAAGGAATTTTGCTGTCACATGCTTAACGGTATTGTTAGAACCATGATTCCAATCTCTGTTGGGCAAGAAGAGGGTGTTTTTGATATCATCCAAGCTCTGGGGATCAAGGGTGTCCCTAAGATAGTATTGCACGAAATCTGTGGGTTCAGCATAATCAGGTAATCCTAAAACTCGGTTAATCGCATGCTGACTATAGTCAATTTCAACCCCCCGGACCCAACTCGTGCGACATCCTGGATTTTGTTGCTCACGATAATGTGCGTGAGCAAAAAATTCCCAGATTAATGGCTTACTCATGTTGCCTGGTGGTGAGAGAGTAAAAGTTGACCAATCTAATTGAATCAATGGGTTGTAAATCGCAGGAACAACCATAATGCCCCCCTTGATGTCCTCAATACTAGTATCTGGGGTAATACCTTTCCCCACCACTCTTTCAGTGTAGAATTTTTTTGCCAATTGATGTTCAAAATTTCTGGAATAGGACCGACTAGAGCTACTAGCAAGCCTAGGTTTCTTACCCTTGTCCCTGGAAGCCATTATGTTCAGAAATCCTAAGTGGCAATTCAACAAACACCTTGTGGGCACTAGAACTAAAAGTCCTAAAAAGAGAAAATCTAGTGCAAACACTACCCCAAGACAAAAACTCAGCCACAATTCAGAGAGGAGACAAGATAAGAAACATTCTTACCTACAAAAAGAGTGAAAAATTCGGCGCCCTAGTAAAGAGATAGAGGAACCCGAATTGGAGTGAGAGAGAAACAAAACCCTCAAGCAGGCGACAAGGAGGAAGGAGAAGAAGCAAGTGAGAATGAAATGTGGTGGAGAAGGTGGAAGAGAGTGATGGATTTGGGAGATGTGGACTGGTTTTAGGGTTGAGGAGGGAGGAAGAAGTGGCTGAGAAGGAGAAAGGATGGTGGGTTCGAAACCCACCCCTTTCCTTTTTTTTTATATCGCCACTCGCCTGGGCGAGGGTCATGGCTCGCCTGGGCGAGTCCCTTAATTTTTCACGAGGCATACAGACCCAAACATCCGCCTGGGCGAATTTTCCTCCCGCCTGGGCGGGTTTTTCACGGGTTCCCATTTTTTCCATTCTTACACGAATTTAACTTTGAACCCCCTTGCACCCCACCTCGCCTAGGCGAAATTTATGCTCGCCTGGGCGAGTTTTTCACGGGTTTGCCACTTTGCACGATTTAGTTAATTGACCCCCTTCAACCCAGCTGCACCCCACCTCGCCTGGGCGAGAAATAATCACGCCTAGGCGAGGTCATCAGACCTGTACACTTTTTTTTTTTTATATATTTAATTTTGTAAATTAATAAAATCCTACACGAAAAGAAAAAGAAACTACTTACCACTGGGTTGCCTCCCAGCAAGCGCTTGTTTAACGTCCCGAGCCTGACGATTGGCACTTATTGAGATCAAGGATCACGGAGCTCCACTTGGGAAGGGCTCCTTGATATTTCGCCACCATGATATATCTTGAGCCTCTGTCCATTCACTTTGAACACATTTCCATTGTTGGGGTTTTTAACCTCCACAGCTCCTCCTGGCATCACCTGCAAAACCACAAAGGGACCAGACCATCTAGATTTAAGCTTTCCTGGGAAAAGCTTAAGCCTAGAGTTAAATAGCAAGACATGTTGACCAGGTTCAAAACTCTTCTTAATTATTTTCTTATCATGCCATTTTTTTGTCTGTTCTTTAAATTTCTTAGAAGTGTTGTATGCCTGCTCTCTGAACTCATCAAGTTCAGTGAGCTGCAACAACCTTCTATCAGCAGCAGGTTGTATTTCCAAATTTAAAAACCTCGTTGCCCAGTATGCCTTGTGAAGTAGCTCCACAGGCAAATGGCAACTCTTTCCATAAACCAACTGGAAAGGCGACATCCCAATGGGTGCCTTAAAAGCAGTCCTATACGCCCAGAGAGCGTCGTCTAATTTCCTAGACCAATCTTGCCTGCTACTGTTGACTGTTTTCTCCAGAATTCTCTTTAAAGACCTGTTGGACACCTCCACCTGTCCACTGGTCTGTGGGTGGTATGGAGTAGCCACCTTGTGGCGAACCCCATATTTGGTTAAAGCTTTTTCCATAACCTGATTACAGAAATGGCTTCCACCGTCACTAATGAGCACCCTTGGCACTCCAAACCTGCTGAAAATATATTTTCTTAAAAAGTTCACAACTACAGCAGAATCATTGGTGACAGTGGGAATCGCCTCCACCCACTTTGAAACATAGTCCACCCCCACAAGAATATATCTATTATTATAAGAAGGGGGAAAGGGGCCCATAAAATCTATGCCCCACACATCAAAAACTTCAACTTCCAGAATTCCCTGCAGTGGCATCTCATCTTTTCTGGAAATGTTCCCAGACCTTTGACACTTATCACAATTCATTACGTGGTTTCTAGTATCCTTAAAAATTGTAGGCCAAAAATACCCACTTTGCAAAACTCTTAATGCAGTTTTTTCGCTGCTATAATGACCAGCATAATGTGAATCATGACAATGCCAAAGAATCTTAGGAATCTCTTCCTCTGAAACACAACGCATAATTACTCCATCCGCACTCCTTTTGAATAAAAACGGCTCATCCCAAAGATAAAACTTAGCGTCATGTAAAAACTTCTTCCTTTGTTGCCAAGTTAGATCTTTCGGAATAACCTTTGCTGCCAAATAATTTGCCAAATCGGCATACCAAGGCAAGGCGGATGTAGCAAAAAGGTATTCATCAGGAAAGTTTTCAGTTATTTCTACCTGTTTGTCTTTGTTTTCAATACTAAGGGAGATCCTAGATAAGTGATCGGCTATAACATTTTCCACCCCCTTTTTGTCCTTAATCTCTAAGTCAAACTCCTGCAAGAGCAGGATCCACCTGATCAGCCTTGGCTTAGCATCCTGCTTAGCCAAAAGGTGCCTTAATGCTGCATGATCAGTATAAATCACAACTTTAGAGCCTATGAGGTAGGCTCTAAATTTGTCCACAGCAAACACAACAGCCAACAACTCTTTTTCTGTAGTCGTGTAGTTGACTTGGGCACTATTCAACACACGACTAGCATAATATATAGTGTGGAAAACTTTATCTATCCTTTGGCCTAGTACAGCACCCACTGCGTGATCACTCGCATCACACATCAGTTCAAAAGGTTTACGCCAATCAGGAGCGACCACAATGGGTGCTGTTACCAATTTGTCCTTGAGGATGGCAAAAGCTTTCTTACACTCCTCATCAAACAGAAATTCAGAATCTTTTTCCAGTAAATTACATAGGGGTTTTGCAATCTTTGAAAAATCTTTTATAAAGCGCCGGTAAAAACCGGCGTGCCCAAGAAAACTCCTAACCCCTTTTGTATTTACTGGATGAGGCAAGTTCTTTATTACATCAATTTTGGCCTTATCTACCTCAATCCCTTTTTCAGAAATTTTGTGCCCCAACACAATGCCTTCCCTGACCATAAACTGACACTTCTCCCAATTCAGGACCAAATTGGTTTCAGTGCATCTATTCAAAACCTTTTCAAGATTAGCCAAGCATGCATCAAAGGTTGACCCGTAGACCGAAAAGTCGTCCATGAATACCTCTATGCAGTTTTCAACCATGTCAGAGAAAATGGAAAGCATGCACCTTTGAAAAGTTGCTGGTGCATTGCAAAGCCCAAAGGGCATTCTCCTGTAGGCAAAAACTCCAAAGGGGCATGTAAAGGCCGTCTTTTCTTGGTCTATCGGGTCAACACAGATTTGGTTGTAACCCGAATAGCCATCTAGAAAACAGTAATATGCGTGTCCAGCTAATCGCTCCAACATTTGGTCCATGAATGGGAGAGGGAAGTGGTCTTTCCGGGTGGCATTATTCAATCTCCTATAGTCAATGCACACTCGCCACCCGGTGACCGTCCTAGTGGGGATTAATTCATTATTTTCAGATTTTATCACTGTTAACCCCCCTTTTTTAGGCACCACTTGCACCGGGCTAACCCAGGCGCTGTCAGAGATGGGGTAAATTATGCCAGCATCTAAAAGTTTTACCACCTCTTTCCGGACTACCTCTTGGAGAGTGGGATTAAGTCTTCGTTGAGGTTGCCTGACCGGCTTAAAATCCTCCTCCAAGAGAATTTTATGCATGCAAAAGCTCGGGTTGATACCCTTCAAGTCAGACACAGTCCATCCTAAAGCATTTTTGTAGTGCCTTAACAACCTAATTAATCTATTACTTTCAAGTTTGGTTAAGGCACTACTTATTATAACAGGAAAAAGTTTAGTATCATCTAAGAATGCGTACCTGAGGGTGGAGGGTAGTGTTTTCAATTCGGGCACAGCTCGTGCCTCCTTGTTGTCTGGCATCAGTGCCTTCAGCTGATCTGTCCTTGTGAAAGCCTCTGGTGCATCCAATTGGGACACCACAGCATCTACCTCTTCATCTCCACAGCTCCCCAGTACCAGAGCTGCTTCCACCACGTCTCTGAGCCCATTCCTTTCAAAGGCGGATGTGACCATAGTATCTATCACGTCCACTGCAAAGCACTGTGAATCTCCCATAGGGCTCTTCATCGAACGGTACACATTAAAAGAGACTTCTTCTTCATGGACCCTGAGTTTCAACTCCCCTTGTTGCACATCAATCAACGCTCGCCCAGTAGCCAAGAAAGGCCTACCAAGGAGGAGAGGAATGTCAGAATCCTCCTCCATATCCAATATGACAAAATCTGCGGGGAAAATGAACTTGTCCACTTTGACAAGGACATCCTCCACCTTCCCATATGGCCTCTTCACTGAACGGTCAGCCAACTGCAGACACATCAAGGTTGGCTTCACCTCACCTATCCCCAGCTTCTTGAAAATGGATAAGGGCATGAGGTTGATGCTTGCCCCCAAGTCACACAGGGCTTTACCAATGTCGAATCCTCCAATGTTGCAAGGAATAGTGAAGCTGCCTGGATCCTTCAATTTCTGAGGCAACTTCTTTTGCAATATAGCACTGCATTCTTCAGTGAGGAGAACTGTCTCATCATCCTGCATCCGCCTCTTATTTGTGAGGAGTTCCTTCATGAACTTTGCATAAGTAGGCATCTGCTCCAACGCCTCTGCGAATGGGATGTTTATTTGGAGGCGTTTGAAAACCTCCATAAACTTTGCAAATTGCTTTTGTGTCTCCTCTTTCTTCAACCGCTGGGGAAACGGAACTCGTGCTCCAGCTTTTGGAATCACCTCCTTTTTCTGACTTCCTAGTCCAGCTGATGTTTCTGATTCAGGAGGTTGTACTTCAGGTGCTTTTTGAGGCTCCATTGCAGTTTCAGAAATCACCTCCTTTCCCTTTGGAAGTGGCTCCTCTAACGACTTGCCACTCCTTAGGGTAATTGCCTTACAGTGCTCCTTTGGGTTCGTGATGGTGTCGCTAGGAAATGAACCCTGTGGCCTCTCTGAAAGTTGCTTGGCTATCTGACCAACCTGGACCTCCAGATTGCGGATACTGGCTCCCTGATTCTTGAAATTCTGCCTCGTCTCTTCCACAAACCCAGTTGTAGACTTGGCCAATTTCTCAATAGCCAACTCCCATGCTGCTGGTTGTTTCTCTTGTTGTGGTGGCTGGAGTGCAGGGCTGCGCCAAGAGAAGTTGGGATGATTCATATACCCTTGATTGTAGGTATTAGGAAAATTACCCCGCTGGCCACCACCTACAAAATTCACTTGTTCATCGCTCTGCTCAGCTGATTCAGCGCCACAATTGCCATTCTGATGGTTCCCACCGCAGAAATCACATACTAACTCAGAAACAGGGGATGCTGAAGATGATGATGGATTAGACACTGCTGCAGCCAATTGCACCTGGCTTAACTGTTTATTAAGACTTGCAATTTGCTGTTGCATCTCCTTATTTTGGGTAAATAGCGTTTGCATCTGAGCCAGGTCTATATCAGCTTTTCTGAGAACTCCCCTCTCAGAAGTGTGGCTGTTGTTATGGGCCATTCTTTCAATCAACTCAAGTGCCTCTGGGATGGTTTTGCTATCAAGTGATCCGCCAGCTGCGGCATCAATCATCCCCTTAGTCGAAGGCCTCAACCCGTCGTAGAACGACCTAACTTGCATCCACTCTGGCATACCGTGAGTTGGGCACTTTTTCAGCATTTGTGAGTACCGTTCCCAGGCCTCATGCAAATTTTCACCCTCCTGCTGAGTGAAGGCGTTGAGCTCCTGTCTTAGCCTTGCCTGCTTTGATGGTGGGAAGTACTTGTCTATAAATTTTATGACAAGTGCCTCCCACGTTGTGAAAGTACCCTGTGGAAAGGACATCAACCAGCTCTTCGCCCGATCTCTGAGTGATAGGGGAAACATGCGGAGTCTGACGGCATCATCCGAAACACCCTGGATTTTGAAGAAGTCCAGGATGCTTAGGAAGTTTGCAATGTGTTCCCCTGGATCCTCACTGGGTGCACCACTGAACTGGTTCTGTTGCACCAGTTGAATGTACGCCGGCTTGATTTCAAAATGTTGTGCAGTGACAGCCGGCGAAGCTATACTTGTGGCGCAAGAGTCCGTGTCAACAATGCCATACTCGGCCAGAGTTCTTTCTCGCTCTGGCGGTGCCTCAGCCATTTGTGCTATTCGGTTATTTCTCGCTTGTCTGGCTACTCTCCTGTTGGCTCTTGCAGTACGTTCTATCTCACTATCAACTAGAAGATTATCTGTACCTGCACTACGCAAATGCATACACAAGAAGAGTCAAATAGCACTGCTCGCAATCAAAAATAAAAAAAAAAATAAATAAATAAACGAAATAAAATATGTACTAGAATTCACGTAATCTGAATCAAAACACAAACTAAAAAAAACTAAAATGAACGCCGCTCCCCGGCAACGGCGCCAAAAAACTTGTTGGGTTTCTGGCAAGTGTACCAGATTGTACAAGTAATATAATTGGTAAGACCAAATATCGTTCCACCAGGAGCAGTCGATTTTAGTTAATTAGCTTAGTTGATGAAAATTACGTGACAAAAGTTTGATTGGAAGTTGGATTTTAAATTTGAATTAAGATTAATATTAAAAATGTAACTGATTGAAACTTATGTTTGGAAAAGCAGGGAACGTAACATCATCGCAGACTCCCTAGATGTTTAATTCTAAATCGATGTATTTTCTTTAATCCGAATTCAATTTGCAAGGGTAGAAAATGCCTAATTCCTTAGGTCGTACTCGTTTCTTAAGAATTGATCTCCCTTGATTCCTCAAGTGGAGCCTCAATTCCTAATCATGAAAATTATAGAACAATCAAATTAAAAGAATTACCCAATTTGTAGAAGATATTCCTATTCCTACACACATGGGTTGTTGAATATTAGGCAATTTCCTAAATTAATATTCCTATTAACATAGAAAAACCATGATTATGAATTGATCAATTTCATAATAGTAACTAAGAACATATTCAAACACGGTATCAAACATGAAAAATACATCAATTTATTCCATAAACATCAATTGGGATCCATGCGAATCTGTTACATTCCCAATAACGGGTTTAGCTACTCATAAAAATAGAAAAACAAGAAAAAGAGATGATAAACATTGAAGAGTTCATAATTACCACTCTAGAATTGATCTTCTTCTTTTCTAGAAGCCCTGAAAAACCTCCCTCTGTTCCTCGCCAAAAAAAAAACTCCTCCTCCAATCCTCATTACCCATCCTCATATATTTCTCCCCAAAAAAAAAGATCAAAACAAAATCCCTTTCAAATCCTAAAAGATAGAAAATTCGTAACTGCACATCTGCGACACTCGCCCAGGCGAGAATAAGGCTCGCCTGGGCGAGTTTCTCACTGAGAAACTTAGAACTTTAAACCCATTTTTTTAAAACAGCAAACCCCACTCGCCTGGGCGAGTAAAAACCTCGCCTGGGCGAGTCCTGCACTTTTTCACTGATTTTCATCGCTTTGCTCCGAACTTCTGATTCCAAGGCTTGCTTTTTCCTTCTTTTCCATAAATCATCAAATTAAGCCTCTAAAACCTGAAATTCACAACAAATTGATACAAAATCCTCACGGATCTCATTCAGCACATTAGTAAGTGAAATTTTCATCTTTTTCCTAAAATACTTGAGAAACAAGCCAAAATTACTGAGAAAAAGGGGTTAAAATTCATCCAAAAACATCATAAATTGAGCTCAAATCACTCCCCCAAACTTAGCATTTTGCATGTCCCAGGCAAAAGTAAAACAAAAATTCACAACTTAAGAACACTTCCTCTATCAAGATAAATCAATCCAATCAAGAAACTTGACTCACTTTCTTCAAAACTCTTCTTCACAAACAGATAATCCAATCAAAACTGGTTAGAGGGGCAATCTCCAAAAGAACAATGTGGCTAGCAAACAACTCACAACTCACAAATCTCTCTCATGTGTATCAAGGTTTAAAAATTTGCACTCAAGTTCTACAATCACAATGTGTTACCATAAGCTTGACTATAGACCTACATCTCCACTGAATTTATTGACAACATGCACAAATCATAAGGTCTTTATTTGGTTGTAACGGGGCCATGGCTAAAAGTGTCAGGTGGGATAAAAGAATAAAAGGATAAACAAAGGGCTTTAACAATGAAATCACAACACTTCCCTTTTAAATTATGAAATGAGCAATAAGGTAATTACACAATCATACTCAATTCACTTGATTTTTCCTTTCCTTTCTTTTTCCCTTTTTTTTCTATTTCTATTCTCTTCTTCTTTTCAATTTTTTTTATTATTTTTTTTAGAAGAGAAATAGAAACACAAATTTTCAGCACTTACACTTTCACCATTTTTACACATTCCACTTAATTGCTCATTTACAATTTCAAAGGTACTTCTCAAAATATTCAATTCATGTAGGGTACCAAAGAAAATCCTTAAATCTCAAAGCTCAAAGTGGGAAACTAAGGGATCATTATGTCTCAACAATATGTTGGAGGCCACAAAAGCACAAACCTAAGTGCCTTAATCATGTTCATGCATGTAATCAATTGTCAATTTTGAAAAGGTCACAAGTCAAGTTCTAGAACACATAGTAAAAGAGAACACACTCATGAATGAAATGGGGGTTTAAAAATTCAGTCATCAATTATCAATTACTACCCCTTTTGTGTATAAGCCCAAAATCTCACAGGTAAGGTCAGTTTGCTAAACACATATTCTCAAAGAGTTTGCCCAAGTAACCAATTTTTAAAAGAATTACACATTCAATCCAAGCAGTTTATTTTAGAGAAGTGAGCTTCATTCCTAAACCAGACATCTAAACCTATCAAGAGAAAGAAAATCCTAAGCCTAGAATAATCACCTACTTCTACCAAGACATAACTAACACAAAGCTAGGGGAAATCATCAAGTCATGAAAAAGTTTTTATTTATTTTGTTGGACTCCCCCAAACTGAAAAGTTAGCTTGTCCTCAAGCAACACACTAATCCTAAACAACAAAATAAAAATAAAATAAAAATAAAAGAGACAAAGAAACACTTCCCTCTCAAAATGCAATTGGAACATCAAGGGAAAACACATGCTCCCCCAAACTTAACACCTGCCACTCCAATTAAATCCAAGGTGCATCAAACACCACCAAATATCACCTGTGACAAATGCAATCCGACTACACAAATTGATTAAAGTCAACACAACACATAAACTAAAACAGACACAATATCTGGAAACAGAAAAATGCCACACCAGGGCACAAACAAAAGTACGACAGGTCTGATTACAAGTCTCCAAAGTAACATGACAACCTAAATCAACTAAGACAAAACCCCACCAGCATCAGCATCCTCATCTATGCCATCCTCATCACTCTGATCCAAAACCTGAAAATCCTCCTGAGAATATGGAGGCAATGGAAAAGGAAGACTCATCTGCTCAGTCACCGAGCGCAAAGCATCCTGGACTATCTGATTCCGGCTCATCTCGCGCTGGAAATACGCATTTTGACGGCTCTGCCTGCGCAAAAGCCGCTCCATCATACTAGTCAGCCCAGCCATATCACCACCACCACGGCTGCGCCCTCGTCCCCGAGGAGCAGCTGGAACCTGAAGCTCTGCAGGCATTGGCTCACAGTGACCAAGCTCACGCCTAGCAATATCCACATATCGCGCATAAACCTTAAAATTCATCCGTTTGGCTGGTGAAATTTCTAACAGGTCATCTCCCAAATCCACCTCCTTGTCTAAACACAGCTTGGTAATCACCGCAGGCAACCCAAAAGAGCCCGGGTCGCTTTCCCGCGCCATATGGAAAATATACTCTGACATCAGAAATCCAGCATCAACCCTCATACCCCGCATAATCCCATAGACAATCCGCAAGATAAAAGGTTTGATATCGGTCTCATGAGACTGGGGATGCAAATTGTGCATAACAAAGTGGGCCCAAAAACGAGAGACAGGGCGAAGGAATTTTGCTGTCACATGCTTAACGGTATTGTTAGAACCATGATTCCAATCTCTGTTGGGCAAGAAGAGGGTGTTTTTGATATCATCCAAGCTCTGGGGATCAAGGGTGTCCCTAAGATAGTATTGCACGAAATCTGTGGGTTCAGCATAATCAGGTAATCCTAAAACTCGGTTAATCGCATGCTGACTATAGTCAATTTCAACCCCCCGGACCCAACTCGTGCGACATCCTGGATTTTGTTGCTCATGATAATGTGCGTGAGCAAAAAATTCCCAGATTAATGGCTTACTCATGTTGCCTAGTGGGGAGAGAGTAAAAGTTGACCAATCTAATTGAATCAATGGGTTGTAAATCGCAGGAACAACCATAATGCCCCCCTTGATGTCCTCAATACTAGTATCTGGGGTAATACCTTTCCCCCCTTGAAGATCCTCACACAATAAAGTGTTGTTGAGGGGATTCGGTTGTTGCATAGCTCGGAATGAAGGGATGATCCTCTCAATGGGGATGACCGTGTCGCAACCATAAGTGAGCCGATATGGTGTCTCTCCTGTTGAAGTTTGTATGGTGGTTCGATACGACCAAAGCACTTCGTGCAAGTTTTCCAACCAATTCCCTTTCGCTCCTTCGAGTCTTTTCTTGATCCCCTGGATGATAGATCGGTTTACAGATTCTACTTGGCCATTAGTCTGAGGGTGTTCGACCAAGGAAAAGTAATGTTTTATGCTCAAAGCATTGACTAAGTCTTGGAACGCCTTTGCCGCGAATTGGGTTCCGTTGTCAGTCACCAGCACTTGTGGTACTCAAAACCGAGCCACAATTTGCCTTTCAAAGAACTTCTGCACCTTGGCCGAGGATATGGTCGCAAGAGGCTCGGCTTCCACCCACTTGGTAAAATAATCAATGGCCACTATCACCCACTTTAGCTGTCCTGGAGCGGTGAGGAACTGTCCAATCAGATCCATTCCCCATTGATAGAAGGGATAGGGAGATGAAAGTGAATGGAGTTCCTCAGCCGGTTTCTGATACACATCACTGTGAAATTGACACTTGTCGCACCTCTTCACATGGTTGATCGCATCCTTTTGAAGAGTCGGCCAGTAGTATCCTGCCCTTAGAATCTTTCTAGCCAGTGACTTCCCCCCAATATGATGACTTCCAATGCCCCCGTGAACTTCTTCCAACGCCTGTTTTGCTTCGGCTGGGTCTAGACATCTCAGCATTGGGCCGCTAACCCCTCGGCGAAACAAGACTCCATCAACTAAGGCAAACTGTGAAGCTTTTCTGACGAGTTTCTTGGCCTCTATTGGATTACTTGGAAAAACCCCTTGTTCCAAGTAGTCCGTTATCGGAGCAATCCAGCTCGGATCCAGCGAAATAGAGAGCACAACGCTAGGTCCATGCACCATTTCTTGGATCAACGTTCTGTTGTTCTCAGGACTTTTTGCGAAGCAAGTTTAGAGAGGATATATGCTCGGCTGTTACTCTCCCTTGGGATGTGGCAGAATTTGACCTTAGCAAACTCCGAGGATAGGAACTTCACCTTCTCCAAATATTTTTGAAGGATTGGTTCCTTAGCTTGGTAATCGCCCTTGACTTGTGAAACTACCAACTGAGAATCACTGAAAATTTTTACTTCTCGAGCCCTTACTTCTTTTGCCATTCTCAGCCCGGCCAATACGGCTTCATACTCCGCCTGATTGTTCGAAGTTGAAAATCCAAACTTCAAAGAATATTCGAGGGTGACCCCCTCGGAGTTCTCCAAGATTATTCCTGCACCAGCCCCGAGTTTGTTACTTGATCCATCAACATAAATATTCCAATCCAAGTTTGAGCTCGTCAATGGCTCAGTAAACTCGGTGAGAAAATCAGCTAAGGCCTGAGATTTCATTGCCTTCCTCGATTCGAAGGTGATTTCAAACTCGGAAAGCTCAATGGCCCACGTCACCATTCTTCCTGCCAGATCAGGTTTCTGAAGTATTTGACGGATCGGCTGTGCTGTTCTGACTCTGATATGGTGGCTCTGAAAGTATTGACGTAATCGTCTAGCTATGATAACCAGACAAAAAGCCAATTTCTCCACTTTCTGATACCTCAACTCTGGTCCCTGAAGAGCTCGGCTGACGAATTAGATGGGGGATTCTTTGCCAGATTCCTCTCGGACCAAAGCCGAACTTACTACAGAATCACCCACTGATAAGTAAAGGAACAGAATTTCTCCATTTACCGGACTTGACAAGATCGGGGGAGATGCTAAGTACTGCTTAAGTTCAGCAAAGGCCTTTTCGCATGTCTCGTCCCATTCAAATGTCTCTTCCTTTTCTTTCCTCAGCAGTTTGTACCAGGGGAGGGCCTTCCTAGCTGACTGAGACAGAAACCTCGAGAGAGCCGCAACCCGATCTGTCAGTTGTTGGACACCCTTGACATCTGACGGACTCTTCATATCAAGAATGGCTCGGCACTTTTCTGGCTTTGCCTCAATTCCGCGCTCGGTAAGCATGAATCCGAGGAAGGCCCCTGCTGGAACTCCAAACGTGCATTTTTCCGGGTTCAACCTCATATTGAACTGTCGGATCCTTCCCAAAATTACCTTCAAATCCTTAGCGTGATCTTCTTCTTTCAAGCTCTTTGCAATCATATCATCCATGTATACCTCCATTCTCGGCCCAATCAAGGGGCCGAACACCTTGTTCATCATCCGCTGGTAAGTTGCCCCAGCGTTTTTCAATCCAAATGGCATCACATTGTAACAATATGTGGCCTTTTCTGTGATAAATGAAGTCTTCACCTGATCCGGGGGATACATTGGGATCTGATTGTACCCCGAATAAGCATCCATAAATGAAAGCCTTTGATAACCCGCCGAGCTATCCACAAGTTTATCGATGCAGGGAAGTGGGTATTGATACTTAGGACAAACTTTGTTCAAGTCTGTGTAGTCCACGCACTTCCTCCATTTCCCATTGGACTTCTTTACTAGCACGGGATTGGCCAACCAATCAGTATACACCACCTCCCTGATAAATCCTGCTTCTAGTAGCTCGGCTACCTTCTCATCTGTTGCCTGTGCCTTCTCAACTCCGACTCTTCTTTTCTTCTGACAAACTGGCTTGGCTCCAGGATACACGCTCAACCTGTGGCAGATGAAGTTCGGATCGATCCCTGGCATATCCGCCGAGGTCCAGGCAAACAAGTCTTTGTTTTCCACCAGCAATTCAGTCAGTTCTTTCTCCAATTCCTCAGAAAGGCCAACCCCCATCTTGACGCAACGAGAAGGATCGGGGCCTAAAATCACCTTTTTGAAGTCCCCTTGAGGAGTCGGCCTAGTTTCATCCTCCTCTCTTACGTCAAGATCTGCTAAGTTTACACTTCCTTTGTTAAGCGGTTCTTGCATGATCTTCTCATCATCAACCTTCAACTTGCCCAGGCTGATATTATAACATTTCCGAGACAACTCTTGTTCGGGCCGCATTGTTACTACCTTGTCATCAGACCCTGGGAATTTCATGGCCAAGTGGACCGTTGATACAACAGCACCAAAAGATTGGAGTGCAGTTCGGCCAAAGATGGCGTTGTATGCCGAGGGGGCCTGGACAACTAGCCACTTTACCATTTCAGTCCGAGCAGAGGGTGGTTCCCCCATGGTCACTGGGAGATGGATGTGGCCTAAGGGAACAATTGAATGTCCCGTGAAGCCAATCAAACTTCCCTCGAATGAAGTGAGATCATATCTTCTCAACTTCAATTTTTCAAACAGATCCAGAAACATGATGTCTGCCGAACTCCCCTGATCGACAAGAATCCTTCTGACTTCGTAATTGCCGAGCCTGGCTGTAACTACCATTGGGTCATTATGGTCTTGTAAGATGTCCTCAAAATCCTCATCACTGAAGCTGATGACTATGTTTTTCTTCCTGGGCTTTTGGATTGGTCGGCTGGCCACCGAAAGGACTTTTCCCCTCCACCTGCAAATCCTCCAGCAATGGTGCCGATGAGAAAAGAATCCTTTCCCTTCTCGGATGGTTGGGTAGAGGCCCCCCTGCAGGCGGTGAAGGGGTTCTAGTTCTTTTCTGTTCGGTTTTGGGTGGCGACGGACTCTTTCTCCTGAAGCGTTTGCGCAACGCTTCGCTAATATATTGTTGAAGCTTACCATCCCTTACCATCTCTTCGATTAGGTCCTTCAACTGGGTACACTGGTCGGTGGTATGCCCCCATCCACCGTGATGATTGCAGTACTTTGTCCTATCCTTTTGAGCTACCTTCCTTAAAGCTGGTGGTCGAGTGATGTTACGCATCTCTGTATGCATAGTCTCACGAAGGATTTGACTCATCGGGACTGTCAACTGGGTATATTCATCATACTTGCCTTTTGGAGGCAGTTTTTCGCCTCTCTCTCTCTTTTGTCTTTCCTTCCCCTATCTCGAAAACGATCATTTTGACGAACGTCGTTTTGACGAGGATGTTGCTCATGTCGTCCTTCGCCACCCCTTGCTGCAGTACTGATGTGATAATATCTGTGGACACTACAGAAAGGGAAAGATCAGTCTTGGCTAGAGAGATTAACAACCACCGGGATAGGACAAATCTTTGTCTCCCCAACGGAAATGTCTCTAGAACTTGACTATCTAACTAAGCCTGATAGTGATAATTACCCTATCTTTAAGTTCGTCTAACTTAAAGACCTGTCCTATGGTCTTTCTTGCGAAATATTATATCTGAAAGGGATGACTTTGTTACTAATGGATTGAATATTAGGACTGACCACCCTAATGTCTCAAACTATTAAGAAATGAAGTCATACAAATGTTTCTTTGATCGTGCTTGAGAGATCAGAGTGCGCAGCCCAAAATGTTTTTCCCAAAAAGTTTATTGGAAAGTGTTTTAATCGAAGAATAATTATGTGAAGTGTAAACAGTACTTCTTTTAAAATAAATTCTTTCACATGAGAGTTTTATGCAAAGAATTTTGGTTTAAGGTGAAAGGTTTTATTAGAGATGTTTCGAAATAAATGAACTATATCAAAACTCTTTTAAGTGGGGGAGGACCCTAAAGAACAAATTTTTGGGAGCAAGATGAAGTTTTCTAGTATAAAAATACTTTGGAAAAGTGGAAAACTTCAGAAGATGAATTTCGGGGACGAAATTCCTTTTAAGTGGGAGAGTAGTGTAACACCCCTAATTTTCGTCTCCCAAATAACCAAGAAATTAATTATAACAATTATTTTATAATTGATTTTGAAGGTTTTAGTTTTTGTACATTATGTGTTTTTATTATATAAAAATATGAGATATATTTTTATATGGTTATTTTGTACAAAAATGTGAATATTGTAATTTAATCCTTGGGTTGGGACCTAATTGCAATATTAAAAAGGTTTTTGAAGAAAGAGTAATTAAATTATTAATTTTTGAATTTTACCAGTATGTAACCGGTTAGAGGGGCTTTGTAACCGGTTACACGATGAACTCAGAAAACTGGGTTAGTGCGTTTGATGAGTAATCACGCGGTTTAACCCAGAATTCGCCACGAATCCCACTTGATTCATGGTGGGAGACACGCGTCACTCTGCATGCAAGCCCAATTCGTCTATAAATTGTGGAAATTCTGAAGGTTTAGGGTTGATTTCTGGTTTTAGTGTTGAAGGTGGCTCAGTTAGGGTTTCGTTTTCGTTCTGGGAAATTCATGTTGGTTCTTGACTATTAGAGAGCAAAACACACACTTTTGGAAAGCTTGAATCAAGGGCTTTCCAATGATATAAGATTTGAGAGCTGAGTGTTCGTGTGGAAGGAGTAATCAACCTTGGGAGCTAGGAAATCAAGTCTGAGCTCTTTTTTCTTCTTGTTCTGGAAGCTGAGTTTCAGCTTTGATTTTGGTAAGTACAGTCCACCGTTAAGCCTCAAATCTCTTCGATTCTTTAGTGCATGTTACCTATATTGAGTCCTAATTGTTTTCCCCAATTTCTTTGGCCAATTGCTATGTCAAATTTTATGGTCTTTGAACCCTGTTGATGGAAATCGTGGCTGAGAGCAGAACCTAGGATTTGTGGGGAATCTATGTTGGAGCCTTTCTCTCTGCAACATTTTGGATCAAGCACGAACCTAAGGTAAGGGGGAAGCTTACTATTTGCTAGAATGAAAATAAATTGTGGTAGAATATAGGATGAGTCACCAAGAGACTCAAAGGGCATAAGTTGAAATGGTTAAATGGCTTGGAGGCCAATTTGAGCTCAATTGATGTTTTGAGCAATGTTAATTGAATGCATGCAAGCTATGTTGATGTTGATTTCATGACTTACTTGGATATTATGTGAATTGATGCATTAAGTTGTGAAATATGTGCAATTATGTGCAATTTGTGTATCCAAATTGAATGCATGCAAGATAGATATGTTTCTGTGTTTAAACATATTTATTTAAGGTATATGAAATCTGTTAAAGGTTGAAATTTGGTTAGATTTGAGTAGTGAAGAGAATGGTTTGTTACAACTCATGTTTTAGTGTCAGACTGCATAATCTAACCGGTTACTCGATATTCGTAACCGGTTAGACCCTGTTAAAATGCAAAAGAAAATAAGTTTACAAAATCAGCATTGTAGTCTTACAAATCCTACTCAAATCTAGGCCTTAATTTCATGGAAAACAATCTGAAAATAAGTTGATTTCACTATTATAGTTCAGATTGCAGTTAAAGAGTTAATACCTTAAGGTAATGAGATAGTTTCAAGAGGAAATTATGCTCATTGGACAATGAAATGTGATTTAGACTTTTGAATGATATAAACAGTGCTTTTGAGGTATAAACATTGTTAAACTGGTTTATGGATTGGGTAGGGAACTCAAGAAAAAGGGTTTTCTGAATTACAATGGTAAACAGTTCAGGTCTGTAATTCTAACCGGTTAGCCTGGAACTGTAACCGGTTAGTACCTGAATCTGAAAAATAAAAAGTTAAGTTTTTGAATACCATTGACTTTGTTTTACCCAATCTAAGTTTAAGGGCGTGTTTTGAGATAATTCAAAGGAGAATTTTGTGCCAAAGACTATACCTCAAATAAATCATTCAAAAGAGAAATTAGAATATTTCTAAATCACAGTAATTAATGGAAAGACCAACCTTAGTAAATTATGCATGCAATACATGCATAGAGAAAGGTAATGAAATAGGTTGGCAAGGATAATTTGTGATGTTCGGGTACTTGACCCTGTACTCTAGTAGTACTAAACTAATGCAACCAACTTGATGACACATTCTGGGAATGTGGCCATTGTCTGGGACATGGTTTCTTGGACACGTTCTGGGAACGTGATGCACACTCTGGGAGTGGTGCTTGATTTTATTCCAAGTATGGTTTGCGATACGTTCGGGGAACGTATGTTAGTAATCTGGGAACACATTGGTATAATAATTGAATTAAAGATAAAACCAACCTTGATGATTGTGCATTCATATAGAATGGAAGTTTGGTTGGTAGGAACGATTATCATATTCTGGGAATATGAGGAGGGTACTCCGGGAGTACCAAATTATAACCTACTTGATGACACATTCTAGATATGTGGCCAGTGTCTGGGACCTGGTTTTATACGTTCTGGGAACGTATGTTGGTGTTCTGGGAACACTTTGATAAGCAACCTACTGGATGACACATTATAGATATGTGACCAGTGTCTGGGACCTGGTTTTATACGTTCTGGGAATGTATGCGTTCTGGGAACGTATGCGTTCTGGGAACGTATGCGTTCTGGGAACGTGATGCACACTCTGGGAGTGATGCTTATTTATTCAAGTATGGTTTGCTACACGTTCTGGGAACGTGATGCACACTCTGGGAGTGAATGCTTATCATCCAAGTATGGTTTGGCATTACGTTCTGGGAACGAATGTCAGTGTTCCGGGAACACAACGGTGTATTGGATGGACGTCCGAGATGGACTTTGTTAGAGGCCTCAGTTGTGGAAGGAAATCATGCATCATGCCACCTGCATTGAAAGAATTATTAAGATTAACCGGGTGTGCTCATATGATTATGCATCATGAATTGCTACATGTTAACTTGTGGATGTTAGTTTTATTCTCATTTGAGTATGCGAATATGTATAGCTAACCCCCATTCCCTTATTAGGTGTTGATCGTGCATCTAGCTTGCACAAGAATTAGTAAGGGGAGATGTCCCTTAGGTGCTTGCAGAGTGTAGAAAATGTGGGTTGGAAACCCGTTGTGCAGTTATCGAGGATCCGACCAGAAGCATGCTTGGACAAGGGACCAGTGACCAGCTCTATGACATTTCTATTTTTAATAGAATTTATATGATACATATTTTGGAAAAAGGTATCATAAAAGGAATTCAGTCCTATCATAATATTTATTTGATAATAATGGACTTGTTACACTTGATATATTTTGGGAGGGTAATATGGTGATTTTACTATGTTTCTGCAAACTCTGATTTTGTTAGTCAACCTCATTACAAATCAAGTGTTTGTGAAAAAGAATTTTCAAGGGAAGGGAAAATTATTATTTTCATATCTTTTTCCAACGATAACAAGTCCAAGTTTTCATAAACTTCTTACTTTTCTTATAAAGTAAGATGATATACAAGGTGTGTTACAATGACAACGAAAGCTTTAAGAAAACAAATGCTTTAGTAACAACTCGATTTTCAGCAAAAGGACTTTTAATTACAACCAAGACTTTTCAATGTTAAAAAAAGAAAAAAATCTGGCCTCAATTTTTGCAACTTCAATAAGTGAAAGCAAACATTTTTGGATTACGAAAAATCAGGCTGTTACAATTATGGTGATGGCTAGGAATAGAAAAGATTAGTTATGAGAATAAACAATAGGGTAGTTTAGTTTGACAATATGTTAAGAAGGAAAATAAAGAACACGCACCACTTGAATGTTGTGAATGTCTGAATAGTTCATTAACCCTTAGGCAATTATATGAAAATATTAATAAACTACTAACGAATGGAAAGAAAGAAGAGAATAGATAATAGAAACTAAAGAAGATGGTAGATAAATACGTATAAAAGAAAGAAAGAGAACCAAAAACTAAAAATGAGAAAGAGAGCAAGTAAGTTAAGGAAAAGAAAAGAAGACTAAATGAGAAAAGAGAGAAAAGATTTAATAAGAGGAGAAAGAAAAGAAAGAATAAGAACGACAGGCGTTCGGTAGAACCTGTCGTTATTAAAAGACTAGAACGGCAGGCGTTCGGTAGAACCTGTCGACATTAAAAGACTAAAATGGCAGGCGTTCAGTAGAACCTGTCAACACTAAATGAATAAAACGGCAGGCGTTCGGTAGAACCTGTCGACATTAAAAGACGAAAATGGCAGGCGTTCGGTAGAACCTGTCGACATTAAAAGACTAAAATGGCAGGCATTCGGTAGAACCTGTCAACACTAAATGAACAAAACGGCAGGCGTTCGGTAGAACCTGTCGACATTAAAAGACGAAAATGGCAGGCGTTCGGTAGAACCTGTCAACACTAAATGAATAAAACGGCAGGCGTTCGGTAGAACCTGTCGACATTAAAAGACTAAAATGGCAGGCGTTCGGTAGAACCTGTCGACATTAAAAGACTAAAATGGTAGGCGTTCAGTAGAACCTGTCAACACTAAATGAATAAAACGGCAGGCGTTCGGTAGAACCTGTCAACATTAAAGGACTAAAATGGCAGGCGCTCGGTAGAGACTGTCGATATTGAAAGACTAAAATGGCAGGCGTTCGTTAGAACCTATCGATATTAAAAGACTAAAACGGCAGGCATTCGGTAGAACCTGTCAACAATTAAAAGACTAAAACGACAGGCGTTCGGTAGAACCTATCAATTATAAGACAAAGGGATAAAGAAAATGATAAGAAGGTAAAAGAATTCAAGAAAGATAATAAGAAGGTAAATAGGGAGATAAATTGATAAATAGAACATTAAAAGCAGGAAATGTAAAACGATGAAAAAAAAAGAGAACACATAAGAAAAGGTTAGACCAGTGAGTACAAGCAAGAAGTGATAGAGTAATAGGAGATTAAGAAATTCAGGAAGTAGGAAGAAACATTGATCGTTTGAATGAAGGGAATTGTTATTCAAATATAAATTGGATATAATTTAGATAGAAAACTAGCTGCGATTACTTTAGTTATTTCCTATGCTTTTCATAGAAGCTATTTTCCTAAGTTCTGTGTAATGCTTCCCCTCTTGTGGTTGATTATTTTCAGGTACCAGAGCGGAGCTTACATTGTTGCAGGCCGAGCAGGAAATTCTCCACCACGTGGAGTGTATTCGTGATACTTTGAGCGGACTTTATTTCCTAATTATATTGAAAATTGTTATTTTTGTAATGTTTAAAATATGCATTAGCTATGTGCCCAAAACTTATACTAATCGGGCGTTAGATTTAATATGGCTATACTACTATTATGATTTAAGTTTCTAGACAACTCTCCACTGACAGGTTTAAAGAAGAAATTTTTTGGGAAGTCCAAAAACAGAGGAAACTCTGCCGGATTTTCGTAGAATCTTTTTAAAGTAATTAAGTTTAAAAGAAATTTTCAAACACCAATTTTTAATAAAACATCAATTTAATTAATTAATTGTGAGGGTGTTATATTATGGTATCAGAGTAGTTTCCCTCGGCCTTTGGAGTGTGGACTCACAACTCCTGTGGTTACTCACCAAGCGAGTAGCCAATGTGTATAGTCAAGTATCTAAGTTAGACAAATAGGATTCTTATGCAATTAATTGCTAGTACAAGTATTAACTTGTATCTTCTCCAGGACTTAGTCAGTATGGCTTGGAGAGGCGCTGAAAATGACAAGATTGCTACCATCCTAGAAAATCTGGTTCAGATGAATCAGAACCAGGCAGAGAATATGGCAGCAGCAGCACTGAACCTTCGACCACCAGCTCCAGCCGTGATCGATTGTTAGATACGATTTAGGAAGAATGAGCCACCCAAGTTCGAAGGAGGATATAATCCTGATGGAACACAACTCTGGCTCCAGGAGATCGAGAAGATACTCTGAATCATGGCGCCACCAGCTGAGCAGAAAGTGTTGTTGGCGCAGTACATGCTAATTGGTGAACCGGACCTTACACGATTTTGTCCTACGATAACTATCCTTAGGATAAACTTCCGAGAGAAACATCTTCCTAGAAGCCATTAGCGATAGGAAAAGAATGAAGATCTTAATCCCTCAATCGAAGGACTATGGAACTTAAAGGGTACATAGGTTTAGTCCAGCTTTTAGGAAGGCATGGAAAACATTAAAAGAAATTAATAAGTTGCATAGCTTAGTTGAAATCTAATCAAATTCTGTGATGATGTTGTTGTTTAATGGAATGTGTAACATCCCTGAATTTTAGTTCCCAAATAATGTCATGCTTTGCTATATGAATGTTTTGCCTTGCTTGATGTGTTAGAACTTAATCGTGTTTTGTTAGCTAATAGTGATTAGGGTTAGCTTAAACCTAATTTGCTAAACTTAGCCTTGTGTAGTTTTAAGTTGATTAGGTTTAGACGTTTAATAGCTTAGTTAAAAGTTAGATTAGCTTGGTTAATGAATGGCTTAAGGGTTAAGTGGATTAGATTAAGCCTAAGTTAACCAAATGGGCCTTGTGAGTGATGTTGGGCCATGAATGAGTGTTGAGCCTTGTGTGTGAGTGTGTGGCCGTGGAGTGCATGTGTGTGTGAGGGAACTTGTGAGTTGCATGAAGTAGTGAGGTGGCAAGCTCACATTTCATGCATGTTTGTCAAGAGTTAGGTGGAAACTCCACATTTCCTTCCTTTGCATGGAGTGTGATGTGTCCACACCAAGATTCACCATTATGCCACCTTATCTTTTCACCTTTTGACCAAAAGCCTTCATAAAAATAAGCATGTGTTGATGAGCATCACTTTGGCTTTCCTTCCTTCTTAGTATCGTCACTTTCATCTTCTTCCTCTTCCCTTGAAGAGCTCACGGCCAACACCCCAAGCACCACCATCCAAACTCTTTCTTCCATCAAAACCTAGAAATCTTCACATATCTAAAGCCTAGATCATGAATATGCAACATGCATGTGTGATTAAGGCTTACAAGTTCAAATCCAAACCCTTCGCCTTTTAGAAGCTCACGGCCTCACCCATCCCAACCCTAAATCAAGCCTAAAATTTTACCAAACACAAGAAACCTTAGCATATTCATACTCTAGATTATGAATATGCCACTTGCTTGGAGTTTTGTGTTGAAGAAATTTGATCACTAAACTCTAAACCTAAACCACCCTCACGGCCAAACCCTCATCAAAGCCTTGAGATCTTTAGCTTGGTAGATCAAGTGGAGTCTTAGAGTTTTAGAAGCTTGGAATCAAGTCTCAAGAGTCTAAGGAGGGAGAGTGCTCACGGTTGGAGAGGAAAAGGCCCAAAGGCTCTAAGTTTTCTTAGTTGTCTTCAAGAGGTAAGTGAGAGAAGCTTGCACTTTTGCTAGAGTAAGTCTTGAAGCTTAGAATTTAGGATGAGTCACCATGAGACTCAAGGGCACTAGTTAGAGTTGTTTTGGCTTGGAGGCCGAATTGTGATGAATCTTGATATGTGGTTGCTTAATGTTCTATGCTGAATTTTGTGAATATGTTTGTGTTGATGAGTAATTTCATATGTTATGTGATTAATGGAATGTTTAGACCCTTGGAGGAACCCAAGCTTAAGGGTGACCGTATGGACCCTAGTGAACTAGGCAATTAAAGTGCTAATCCAAATGGCTTTAGAAGTGTTAGGCCTCGGTCAAGGGGTTAACCTAGAAACTAAAACGATTTAGTTAACTAAGTATCAACTAATCCTAGAATAGTAACCCTAATCTGTGATTAGTCAACTAATCCAAGATTAGTTGGACTTAATCCGAACTTAGTGACCTTAATCCTTGATTAGTCAACTAATCCAAGATTAATTGGACTTAATCCGAACATAGTAACCTTAATCCTTGATTAGTCAACTAATCCAAGATTAGTTGGACTTAATCCGAATTTAGTGAACCTAATTCCATGGTTAGTCAACTAATCCGAGATTACTTGGACTTAACCCTCGGTTAGTGACTTTAAACCACGATGAGTCAACTAATCCAAGATTAGTGGGACTTAAACCCTAGATTAGTGAACCTAATCCCCTGATTAGTCAACTAATCCATGATTAGTTGGACTTAATTCATGATTAGGGAGACCTAATCCATGATCAGTGGACTTAGTCCATGATTAGTCGGCTAAGGTTCAGTTATGCCTAGTCTTAAGTAAGTAGGACTTACTTAACGAAAGTCTTAAGTAATTAAGACTTATTTAACCCAAGTGCTAGTTACTTAAGGTGTACTTAGGTCAAGGAAATGATGGGACTTTGTCCGAATACTCAGACATAAGCTTGACCTAGAACTCGTATGACTCTGCTATGTAAACTACATGTTTATGGATACATGTTGAATGTTTATGCTTACATGATGAGCTAGTATGAATGTGTATGTATCCATGCTGAACTGATGTCGAATGATCATGACATAGTGGGACTAATGATAAACTTAGAACTTGAACATATTCATGATAACCTAGGATTGCAAGAGTTGCATTGATAACATACATGATCTAGGTTATCAGACCAGTCCCAATCTGAGGAACACATACGCAGGTGGAAACACCGTAAGGCGTGCCTTTTCTACGCAGGTGAACCTGTGAACTGTTTACGTAACTGAAATTGATATTTTATGAAAGCATGCACAAGGTTCACCGTAAGTCGTGCCGTTTACGCTGGTGGACGCACTGTAAGTCGTGCCATTTACGCTGGTGGAAACACTGTAAGTCCTGCCATTTACCCTGGTGGAAACACTGTAAGTCGTGCCATTTACGCTGGTGGAAACACTGTAAGTCGTGTCTTTTACGCTGGTGGAAACACTGTAAGTCGTGTCTTTTACGCTGGTCGAAACACTGTAAGTCGTGCCCTTTACGCTGGTGGAAACACTGTAAGTCGTTCCGTTTACGCTGGTGGAAACACTATAAGTCGTGTCTTTTACGCTGGCAGACGTGCCGTAAGCCGTGCCGCGTTCTTGAACGCATCGTTCCTCAGATCTGGACCCGGAGGACATAGAGGCCTCGATGTTGGAGAAACATGTACATGCATCATGCCACCTATCTTGAAGATAATAACTAAACTGGTGTTTGCTCATATGTGCATGCATTATTGCACTGGTGATTGCTGCTGTTTATCTGATTGTGAATGTTAGGGCTTAGACTTATTCGATAATGCGACTGTGTTAGGCTTACTCTCCTGCCCTTTTAGGTGATGGCCAGATGCCTGCTTTGCATCGAGATTCGCCCGCTCCATGACGGTGTTTGGGAGTATCAAGATCACCGGGTTGTTTTGAGGGTGAAGTAGAGATCACTCTCTACCATCCCGACCCCGTAGTTCGCTTTCGTCCTCGTAGGTTTTGTATTCCGATTACTTACGTTATGCACATACCCTCATTCTAAACTCTTTGTGTCCTCGGATGGACGACCTTTTGGGGTGTGCATAGTGGAAGTAATCCGGAATTCGAAATAGTTGTACAGTTTTTGGTTGGACGAAACCGGTGATCTCTGACTATGGAGTAGCTGCAGTGGACCAGTAACCAGCTCTGATGATACCCTTTTTCTTTTGAGTCTTATTTATTGTAAATATTGCTTTTGGTGAGGTATTGTCAGAGTGTTTTATTTTCAATGGACTTGTACCTACTATGTAACAGACTTTTATCATTGAGGTTCACTTTACGCATTTTAATATTCCGCTGGCTTTTAAGAATTTTGGAAATCCGGTATTGATCAGTTTTTAAAGAACTTGCAATTGAGGGACTAATGGTTTCATTTCAAAAATAATATTTATTGCAAAAACCCTCGACTGCTTTTCAATGACTTATAACTTTCTGGATTTCAACTCTTTGATTTTTACTTAACAATCAAGTGTTTTAAAAAGAAAATTTTTCCACCCTAATTTTTGGAAAACTTTACAAGTCCAGATTAATCGAGCGAAAACCCTTTTCGTTTAAGGAAGAAAGAGCGTCACACCTTTTTGTGGTATCAGAGCTAAAGGTCCTGCACCTGGTCCATAGTTAGTCCCATAAAGACTAAGATAGTTGTAGGATTAAGATAGTTCTAGGATTTCAGTTCCCTTAGGTCTATTGTGATACTTAGCCTTTAGTGCAGGTTCACAATGGCAGCTAGGAATCAACGTAACTTAGCTGAGGTTTTAGATAGGATCACTACGGTGATCGAGAACATGCAACAACAAGCTAACCAACCACCCCCAGACCAAGCGGGACAAGTCGAGTTTCGTAGTCTGTCTGAGTTCCGAAACTATAACCCTCCTAGGTTTGACGGAGGTTTTAAACCCGATGAGGCTAACAAGTGGATAAACGAACTGGACAAAATCTTCCAAACCCTAGGATGTACGGACGCTCAGCGGGTGACCTATGCCACGTACATGTTGTTCGGGGAGGCTGAAAACTGGTGGAAGCACGCTGTTCAACTCTTGACTCATGAAGGTCGGGAAGTCACATGGCAAGTGTTCACGGAAAAGTTTCTGGATAAGTACTTTCCCGAGGATCTGAGGCGGAAAAAGGAAGTAGAGTTTCTGCAACTGCAACAAGGCGATATGAGTGTGGGTGAATACACCGCTAAGTTTGAGGAGCTGCTTAAGTATTCTCCTTACTTTCAGCAACACCCTGACGAACGAAGCAAGTGCATCAAGTTTGAGAATGGGCTAAGGCCGGATCTAAAAGCGGCTTTCAGTTATCAGAAGATTCAGAACTTCTCAACTCTGGTCGACATGTGCCGGGTTTATGAAGATGATAAGAAGGCTGAGGAGCTATACTTGCGAAGCAAGAGGAATCAGCAGAGTTCAGGGTCACAGTGGCTTAAGGATTCAAACTTTAAGGGAAAAAGGCCACACTTCAAGGTCAAGGGTAAAGGCAAGACGTCGGGACAAGTAGCAAGTTACCAGGGAAGTGCTCCGTTGTGTGATAAGTGCAAACGTCATCACTTCGGAGAGGTTTGTCGGAAGCCATTTTCTGGTTGCTTTAAGTGTGGTAAACCGGGTCATTGGTCAAGGGACTGCAGAGAACCCGAGAAGGGTGACTCGAAGGGATCGGTGAATAGACCTATGGCTAGAGGGAAGGTGTTTACTCTCAGTGGTGCTGAAGCCAATCAAGCCCCTGATCTCGTGCAAGGTACCCTTCTTCTTAATAGTCAACCTTGTAAAGTTTTGTTTGATTCTGGAGCTTCTCATTCTTTCGTTTCATATGAATGTGTGAATCGTTTGAACTTGCCCCTATCTGATTCACGATACTGCTTTAGAATAGAAACCCCAACTAACTCCCCTGTCCTTACTTCCAAAATCTGTTTAAACTGTTTGGTTGAGGCACTAGGCTGCGTCTCGAGTGTAGACCTAGTCTATTTACCTTTGTCACAGTTAGATGTCATTCTGGGTATGGATTGGATGACGAGGAACCGAGTGATCATCGACTGTGATAGGAGGATAGCCTTGTACAAAGACTTTCAACCCTTGAACCCCGAACCCAAAGGCTTCATGTGTTTGCTCTCGGTAACGAGGGAAGAAGAGGAGAAAGAGATAGAAGGAATACCAGTGGTAGAGGAGTTTCCGGAGGTGTTCACGGATGATGTACCGGGGTTGCCGCCGAATCGAGAAATCGAGTTTGGTATCGATCTAATCCCAAGAATCGGCCCAATCTCTATAGCACCATATAGGATGGCACCGCCGGAGATGGCTGAGTTGAAGAAGCAAGTAGAAGAGTTGCTACAGAAACAATTGATCAGACCAAGTGTGTCTCCCTGGGGTGCGCCGGTTTTGTTTGTGAGAAAGAAGGACGGAAGTCTGCGTATGTGTGTGGACTATCGGCAGTTGAACAAGGTGAGCATCAAGAACAAATACCCTCTGCCAAGGATAGACGATCTTATGGATCAAGTTCGTGGAGCTTCTGTTTTCTTGAAGATAGATCTAAGATCTGGGTACCATCAGATAAGGATTCGGGAACAGGATATTCCCAAGACGGCATTTCGGTCTCGTTATGGGCACTACGAGTATGTGGTAATGCCGTTCGGTTTGACGAATGCTCCTTCTGTTTTTATGGACTACATGAACAGGGTCTTCAGACCGTTCTTGGACTCGTTTGTAGTGGTCTTTATAGACGATATTCTGGTCTACTCAAAGAGTCCAGAGGAACATGCTGAACACTTAAGGATTGTATTGAAAGTTTTGAAGGAGAAACAGTTGTACGCCAAACCCTCGAAGTGCGAGTTTTGGCTGGAGGAAGTTAAGTTTTTGGGACATGTGATCTCGAAAGAAGGAATAGTTGTCGATCCAACAAAGGTTGAATCAGTTCTTCAATGGGAACAGCCTAAGACAGTAACGGAGGTCCGGAGTTTCTTAGGACTTGCCGGGTACTACCGAAGGTTTATAGAAGGATTTTCGAAGATCTCCCTACCTTTGGCTAAGCTGACCAAGAAGGATCAACCTTTTGTCTGGGACTCGAAGTGCGAGGAGAGTTTCCAAAAGCTGAAGGAAAAGCCGACTACTTCACCGGTGTTAATCTTACCTGACCCATAGAAGAGTTTTGATGTGTATTGCGATGCGTCAGGGAAAGGCCTCGGGTGTGTGTTGATGTAAGAAGGTAAGGTTGTGGCATACGCATCAAGGCAGTTGAAAGTGCATGAGGTGAATTATCCGACGCACGACTTGGAGTTAACCGCTATAGTTTTCGCTCTTAAGATCTGGAGGCACTATCTCTATGGCACTGTGTTCCGATTATTCAGTGACCATAAGAGCTTAAAGTATCTCTTTGACCAGAAAGAGCTGAACATGAGACAACGTCGGTGGACGGAGTTTCTCAAAGATTATGACTTCGAACTCCACTATCATCCTGGAAAGGCGAATGTGGTAGCGGATGCCCTAAGCAGAAAGGCATTGCATGTGAGTGCCATGATGATTAAGGAGGCTGTGTTACTAGAGAAGTTTCGGGATATGAGTTTGGTAATGGAAGTCGAGCCAACAAGCTTAAAGTTAGGAATGCTGCAGATCACGAATGAGTTTATGACTCTTATCCGCGAGCGACAACAAGAAGATGGTGAGCTTCGTGAGAAGAAAAGGTTGGCAGTTGAAGGGAAAGAACTGAACTTTCAGGAGGGAAAGGATGGGCTTCTTCGTTTCAAAACGAGGATATGCATTCCAAAGGATACAGAACTTAGAAAAATGATATTGGAGGAAGCGCACAAGAGTCGGATGAGTATGCATCCGGGAACAACTAAGATGTATCAGGATCTGAAAAAGTTGTTCTGGTGGTATGGATTAAAGAAAGATGTGGCTGAGTATGTAGCATCATGTCTGGTTTGCCAGAAAACGAAGGCCGAGCATAAGAAGCCAGGAGGAGAGCTACAATGTTTGGAAGTCCCTCAGTGGAAGTGGGACAGCATATCGATGGATTTTGTGTCGGGTTTACCAAGAATGGACCGGAATTTTGATGCCATATGGGTTGTGGTAGATCGGTTAACTAAATCTGCGCATTTTATCCCCATAAATATGCGTTATTCGATGGAAAGGCTTGCTTAACTCTACGTGGATGAGGTGGTACGACTGCATAGTATACCTTCCAGTATACTGTCTGACCGTGATCCAAGGTTTACATCTCGATTTTGGAACAGTCTGCATCAAGCCCTGGGAACAAAGTTAAAGATGGGATCTGCTTATCATCCTCAAACTGACGGACAAACAGAGCGAACCATTCAGACGCTGGAAGATATGTTAAGAGCGTGTGCCTTGGAGGAGCAAAGAAGTTGGGATAAGGTGTTACCGTTGGTGGAGTTTACCTATAATAACAGTTATCATGCGAGTATTGGGATGGCACCATTTGAAGCATTGTATGGTAGAAAGTGTCAGACACCACTATGTTGGTTTCAAGTGGGGGAGAATGCTATGATCGGTCCAGAACTGGTACAAGAAACAACTGAAAAGATTAAGATGGTACAAGAGAAGATGAGGGCGGCTCAGGGAAGGCAGAAGAGCTATGTGGATAAGAGGAGAAGACCTCTTGAGTTTGCAGAAGGAGAGCATGTTTTTATCAAGGTATCCCCGATTAAAGGTGTAGGCAGAGCGTTGAGAACCAAGAAACTTTCACCCAGGTTCATCGGTCCGTACCAAATCCTTAGGAAAATTGGTCCAGTTGTGTACCAGATAGCCTTACCACCATCTTTGTCTAGTCTACACAATGTCTTTCATGTTTCACAACTTTGAAAGTTTGTGCACGACCCTAACTCCATTCTGGATATCCGACCCGATGACCTGTCTGTGCGAGAAAACCTAACTCTAGAAGCTGGCCCGATTTTTATAGCAGACCGCCGAATCAAGCAACTTAGGGGAAAAGAAACACCCTTGGTTAGAGTTGTTTGGGAACACAATGGTGTTCAAGAGTCAACTTGGGAACCTGAAGCTACGATGCATAGAGAATATCCCGAGTTGTTCAGGTAGAACAGAATTTCGGGGACGAAATTCCTGTAAGTGGGGGAGAGTGTAACATCCCTGAATTTTAGTTCCCAAATAATGTCATGCTTTGCTATATGAATGTTTTGCCTTGCTTGATGTGTTAGAACTTAATCGTGTTTTGTTAGCTAATAGTGATTAGGGTTAGCTTAAACCTAATTTTCTAAACTTAGCCTTGTGTAGTTTTAAGTTGATTAGGGTTAGACGTTTAATAGCTTAGTTAAAAGTTAGATTAGCTTGGTTAATGAATGGCTTAAGGGTTAAGTGGATTAGATTAAGCCTAAGTTAACCAAATGGGCCTTGTGAGTGATGTTGGGCCATGAATGAGTGTTGGCCCTTGTGTGTGAGTGTGTGGCCGTGGAGTGCAAGTGTGTGTGAGGGAACTCGTGAGTTGTATGAAGTAGTGAGGTGGCAAGCTCACATTTCATGCATGTTGGTCAAGAGTTAGGTGGCAACTCCACATTTCCTTCCTTTGCATGGAGTGTGATGTGTCCACACCAAGATTCACCATTATGCCACCTTATCTTTTCACCTTTTGACCAAAAGCCTTCATAAAAATAAGCATGCGTTGATGAGCATCACTTTGGCTTTCCTTCCTTCTTAGCATCGTCACTTTCATCTTCTTCCTCTTCCCTTGAAGAGCTCACGGCCAACACCCCAAGCACCACCATCCAAACTCTTTCTTCCATCAAAACCTAGAAATCTTCACATATCTAAAGCCTAGATCATGAATATGCAACATGCATGTGTGATTAAGGCTTACAAGTTCAAATCCAGACCCTTCCTCTTTTATAAGCTCACGGCCTCACCCATCCCAACCCTAAATCAAGCCTAAACTTTTACCAAACACAAGAAACCTTAGCATATTCATACTCTAGATTAAGAATATGCCACTTGCTTGGAGTTTTGTGTTGAAGAAATTTGATCACTAAACTCTAAACCTAAACCACCCTCACGGCCAAACCCTCATCAAAGCCTTGAGATCTTTAGCTTGGTAGATCAAGTGGAGTCTTAGAGTTTTAGAAGCTTGGAATCAAGTCTCAAGAGTCTAAGGAGGGAGAGTGCTCACAGTTGGAGAGGAAAAGGCCCAAAGGCTCTAAGTTTTCTTAGTTGTCTTCAAGAGGTAAGTGAGAGAAGCTTGCACTTTTGCTAGAGTAAGTCTTGAAGCTTAGAATTTAGGATGAGTCACCATGAGACTCAAGGGCACTAGTTAGAGTTGTTTTGGCTTGGAGGCCGAATTGTGATGAATCTTGATATGTGGTTGCTTAATGTTCTATGCTGAATTTTGTGAATATGTTTGTGTTGATGAGTAATTTCATATGTTATGTGATTAATGGAATGTTTAGACCCTTGGAGGAACCCAAGCTTAAGGGTGACCGTATGGACCCTAGTGAACTAGGCAATTAAAGTGCTAATCCAAATGGCTTTAGAACTGTTAGGCCTCGGTCAAGGGGTTAACCTAGAAACTAAAACGATTTAGTTAACTAAGTATCAACTAATCCTAGAATAGTAACCCTAATCCGTGATTAGTCAACTAATCCAAGATTAGTTGGACTTAATCCGAACTTAGTGACCTTAATCCTTGATTAGTCAACTAATCCAAGATTAATTGGACTTAATCCGAACATAGTAACCTTAATCCTTGATTAGTCAACTAATCCAAGATTAGTTGGACTTAATCCGAATTTAGTGGACCTAATTCCATTGTTAGTCAACTAATCCGAGATTAGTTGGACTTAACCCTCGGTTAGTGACTTTAAACCACGATTAGTCAACTAATCCAAAATTAGTGGGACTTAAACCCTAGATTAGTGAACCTAATACCCTGATTAGTCAACTAATCCATGATTAGTTGGACTTAATTCATGATTAGGGAGACCTAATCCATGATTAGTGGACTTAGTCCATGATTAGTCGGCTAAGGTTCAGTTATGCCTAGTCTTAAGTAAGTAGGACTTACTTAACGAAAGTCTTAAGTAATTAAGACTTATTTAACCCAAGTGCTAGTTACTTAAGGTGTACTTAGGTCAAGTAAATGATGGGACTTTGTCCGAATACTCAGACATAAGCTTGACCTAGAACTCGTATGACTCTGCTATGTTAACTACATGTTTATGGATACATGTTGAATGTCTATGCTTACATGATGAGCTAGTATGAATGTGTATGTATCCATGCTGAACTGATGTCGAATGATCATGACATAGTGGGACTAATGATAAACTTAGAACTTGAACATATGCATGATAACCTAGGATTGCAAGAGTTGCATTGATAACATACATGATCTAGGTTATTAGACCAGTCCCAATCTGAGGAACACCTACGCAGGTGGAAACACCGTAAGGCGTGCCTTTTCTACGCAGGTGAACCTGTGAACTGTTTACGTAACTGAACTTGATATTTTATGAAAGCATGCACAGGGTTCACCGTAAGTCGTGCCGTTTACGTTGGTGGATGTACTGTAAGTCGTGCCATTTACGCTGGTGGAAACACTGTAAGTTGTGCCGTTTACGCTGGTGGAAACACTGTAAGTCGTGCCGTTTACGCTGGTGGAAACACTGTAAGTCGTGTCTTTTACGCTGGTGGAAACACTGTAAGTCGTGCCGTTTACGTTGGTGGAAACACTGTAAGTCGTGTCTTTTACGTTGGTGGAAACACTGTAAGTCGTGCCATTTAAGCTGGTGGAAACACTGTAAGTCGTGCCGTTTACGCTATTGGAAACACTGTAAGTTGTGTCTTTTACGCGGGCAGACGTGCCGTAAGCCGCGTCGCGTTCTTGAACGCACCGTTCCTCAGATCTGGACCCGGTGGACATAGAGGCCTCGGAGTTGGAGAAACATGTACATGCATCATGCCACCTATCTTGAAGATAATAACTAAACTGGTGTTTGGTCATATGTGCATGCATTATTGCACTGGTGATTGCTGCTGTTTATGTGATTGTGAATGTTAGGGCTTAGGCTTATTCGATAATGCTACTGTGTTAGGCTTACTCTCCTGCCCTTTTAGGTGATGGTCAGATGCCTGCTTTGCATCGAGATTCGCCCGCTCCATGACGGTGTTTGGGAGTATCAGGATCACCGGGTTGTTTTGAGGGTGAAGTAGAGATCACTCTCTACCATCCCGACCCCGTAGTTCGCTTTCGTCCTCGTAGGTTTCGTATTCCGATTACTTACGTTATGCACATACCCCCGTTCTAAACTCTTTGTGTCCTCAGATGGACGACCTTTAGGGGTGTGCATAGTGGAAGTAATCCGGAATCCGAAATAGTTGTACAGTTTTTGGTTGGACGAAACCGGTGATCTCTAACGATGGAGTAGCTGTAGTGGACCAATAACCAGCTCTGATGATACCCTTTTTCTTTTGAGTCTTATATATTGTAAATATTGCTTTTGGTGTGGTATTGTCAAAGTGTTTTATTTTCAATGGACTTGTACCTACTATGTAACAGACTTTTATCACTGAGGTTCACTTTACTCATTTTAATATTCCGCTGGCTTTTAAGAATTTTGGAAATCCGGTATTGATCAGTTTTTAAAGAACTTGCAATTGAGGGACTAATGGTTTCATTTCAAAAATAATATTTATTGCAAAAACCCTCGACTGCTTTTCAATGACTTATAACTTTCCGGATTTCAACTCTTTGATTTTTACTTACCAATCAAGTGTTTTAAAAATAAAATTTTTCCACCCTAATTTTTGGAAAACTTTACAAGTCCAGATTAATCGAGCGAAAACCCTTTTCGTTTAAGGAAGAAAGAGCGTCACAGAATGTAAGGTTAGAAGTGATCACTCTAATTCTTGCATCTGTTAAGTGATGATATTATTAGCAAAAGCCCGACAACGATGTGCTGTTAATAGACGTGAGGTTGGGATTGATCACCTCAATCTTTGCATCTATTAACGGATGAAATCATTACAACCTTTTAAGTGAAATCCAGACAACCAAAATAGTAGCTAGCCAAGAAATAGATCCTTTATAAGTAAATAAGCTAGCTCGGAAAGTATTCTTTCCGAACCTTCACACAGAATCGAGAAGTAGATCTAGAACAAAATTATAGGATAAGAACCTTAAGCTCTCTTATCTATTTAAGAGTAGCGTAACCGAACACCGAATCCTCGAAAGGATGGAATAAACTCTATAAAACCCACCCCTAACCACCGAGAAAGCCAAACTGAATTTTTTTGATACCCTAAGACTTATCGGAAATCTTACCAAGGTTCCTGAATGGTCATCCATTAGAAAAGCCAAACTGGCAACTTCATGAAGTCTCTACACAAAGACCAAGCAAGTTGAATAAATGACCACCAAACGGGTAGTCAACCCAATACGGCTCTCGAATTTCGAGAGTAATGTAAGCCTCAAGAGTGTTAGAAGGGTCGGACTCCATTAGCATTCTTAGCTTGTATCAAATTCGTTCAAACTTCTCTCAAGATCTAGCTCAAAATAAGTTTAAATGGGATTGCTGGAATACACACAAGGTGTCACGTAAGTGTCGTCGATCTTAAATAGTGCCTAATTAAGCGTCTAAATTTCAAGAGGGTTTTTCTATCCCAACTAGCAGCCACCAAGTGTCACTCAAGGCTTTCTTAGTGCTTTGGTTGGACCTAGAACAATGTTGCAATTCTTGCAAAGGAACCTCTTGCTTCTTATTCCTCTTTGGTCTTATTCAGTTCTAAAGCAGCAATTTGATCACCATCAAAGGTCTTCTCGCTCCAACCGACTAAAGATTGTGAACTCACAATCTTCTCCTTGTTTCTCAATCTTGAATATCAATCACTACTGAAGTTTCAATCTTGTCTATTCAATTCGGTTCCTCTTTGGTGGGTATAACTCTAGCCATAATTTGTTACATTTTTCGAAAAGTCCTTAAATTGTATGATTTTAGGCTATTTTCCTTAAAAGCAAAAGCACGAACCCTTCGTGAATTCCAAAGATTTACGTTTCCTTTCGTTGTTAGATCCTTGCACTCTTCGTGGGAGGTTGTCAGAAAGGTGGTCAAAAGTTGATGCAAAGAATAAAGGGTATACTTTATAGGCAAAAAGAGTAGAACTAATAACTAAAGGATAATAAGTAAAATAGTAAGTGGAGATTTAAATAGGGTAAAAGAGGGATTAGAATGTGGAATAAGGAATATGTGCGGAGTCGAATATGGGAAAAGAAGTAAAAAGAAAATAAGTAAAAGAAAGTTAAGTAGTTAAATGTAAAATAAAATAGGAAACGGGTAAAAGAAAATAATAAAGGAATACTAAAGCAAGGAGAGAGTAAGTTATTAGGGAACTTAAATAAAATGTTGTAAAAGGATATAAAAACTAAGTTAAGTTAAATGGAATAGTCAAATAAAGTGGAGTTAATGAAATGGGAATAAATAGTAAGTAATAGTGTGAAAAAGAGGAAATGAAGAAAATAACTAAGAATTAGTAACAAGAGTTAAAATATAAAGTATATGACCAAGTTAGGTAGAGTTAGTGGAAGGTTGAACTAGGGTTTGACTAAGTTGACTTTTCTCTCTTCTCTCCCACGGAGACTAGGGTTTCCCTAGGCTATCCGGCGCGGCCTAATGGCTAAGAAGAGGGGACGGCCTCCGAAGTCCCCCTCTCCACCTTCTCCCTCTTCTTCTTTGCAACAACAACAACTCGTTCAGAACCAACTTTTTGATCTCACGCAGCTGGATGATGAGGACCTTGAAACAATAGATGCCTTAACGCCCAAGCAACTTGATTCTTTGGTGCAAGGTATTGAGATGATTCGGGCAAGGATTAGCATGAAGGAGAGCCCTGCAAAACAAACAATGAAAGAGGTAGATCAGCAGCATACAAAGGAGAATTCTCATGATACACATATTACTGATTCAAGTAATCCTAACACTGACAAAGTAGAATTGGCAAGACCTAATGTGTGGGACAATTTTGACGTCACAAAACTTCGGAATGCAGGAGGTAAGTTGAAATTTCACCAACCTGAATTGAAGAATGGTGTGGCCTTAGGGAAAATAGAACCATCTGATGTTGAAGATCAAATTAAGTACTGGCAGAATTCCTTGGTCTGTTATGTCCTTGGAGAAAATCCCCCTTATTTTGTGCTGAGTGGTTTTATAAAAAAGGCATGGGGGCAGTATGGGATTGATAAAATTATGATGAATGTTGATGGTACCCTTATTGTGATGTTTAGCACTGCTGAGGGTAGGAACAGTGTTTTGGAAGTGGGAATTTACCACTTTGATAAAAAAAACCTTTGATCATTGCTCCATGGACTGGTAAACCTGTAACTATGAGTTTTCTAGATAGAGTGCCTATATGGGTACAATTACCCAACTTGAATCTAAAATTTTGGGGACCCTCTGCTTTAGGGAAAATTTCCAGTTTGATTGGTACTCCTATCATGGCAGACAAAGTGACAGAGGAAAGGAATAGAATCAACTATGCTAGGGTTTTGATTGAGGTGGATCCAGCCATCCTTCCTGAGGAAGTTCACTTTGAGGATGAAAAAGGTACCATTATCTCTCAAAAAGTCAATTATGAATGGAAACCTACTTTATGTTCTAAATGTTCCTCCTATGGGCATGATGCAAAGATGTGTAAGAAAGGGGTAAAACAGCAGTGGGTAGTGAAGAACAAACCCACTCAACAGGAGACACAAAAGCTTGATGAAGCTCTTAAACTACAGCATGACATTGACAATGGAATAGTTGCTCAGGAAAATGTGGAAGCAGGAAAAGCTGCAGTAGAAGCAGTTTTTACAGATCTCACAGTACAAAGTTCAGAAATTGATAGAGGGAAGCAGCAAGGATAAGTTTGGTGCAAAAGGGGGAGAGTTCAATGCAACCTCCTTATGGATAAGTTTGGTGCTTGGAACATTCGAGGGTTGAACCATCCTCGAAAACAAAACTAGGTTCTTGATTTGTATAAACAAAATAAAGTAGGGTTATTTGCTATATTGGAAAATAAGCTGAGAGATTCATCTTTTCAGCATGTTCAGAATAAAATTGCTTGTGATTAGGGTTCTTTTCATAATCAAGATGTTTGCTCTATTGGGAGGATTTGGGTGATGTGGAGAAGAGATATCTATGAGGTAAATAAAATTGCTAGATCCCCCCAGTATGTTCACTGCCATGTTATTATTAAGCAAACTATGAAACAGATTTTTGTGACCTTTGTTTATGCTGACAATGATGCTCTAGAAAGAAAGGAATTATGGCAGGTGTTATGTGGTATTCAGGGATTCATTGACATTCCTTGGCTGATCTTAGGTGATTTTAATACTTGTTTGACTCAGCAAGAGAAGATGGGAGGCAGTCCTATTGACTCAAATGCAGTCAGAGATTTTCAATGTTGCATTGATGAGTGTGGGCTGATGGATATGAGGCAGACAGGATGTTACTACACTTGGTGTAATAAGCAGGAGGGTTCAGATCGAATCAACATCAAGTTAGACAGGGCTTTGATTAATATGGCTTGGAGTTCAGAGTGGCCTAATTCTTATGCTGATTTTAAGACAACTGGGCTTTCTGATCACTCTGCAGTTATAGTTGATTGGGGTCATCAAGAGGAGAAAAGGAAGTATTCTTTCAAGTACTTTAATATGTGGGCAAGCCATCCAGACTTTCAGAGTATTATTGAGCAGAGTTGGCTGGAAAATTATGAGGGGTGCAGAATGTATGTGCTGTGCAAGAAACTTAAGGAGCTTAAGGGTCCTTTAGCTAAGCTAAACAAACATCATTTTTCGAATATTGATGTGAGAGAAGCTGATCTTAGAGATAAGTTAGAGGAAATTCAAAAAGAGCTGGTCTTGAGACCTATGGACCCTGAATTACATGCTGCTGAGAGAAGTATTTCCATTCAATATGGTAAGATTCAGAATGATGCTATTTCTTTTCTTCAGCAGAAGGCTAAGATGGCTTGGCTGAGGGATGGTGATAGTAATACTAGACTTTTCCATGATTCTATCAAGAAGAGGAACTATCAAAACAGAGTCATTAGAATCCTAAATGATAGGGGTGATCCAGTGACAGATCAAACTCAAATTCAGAAGCTTTTTGAGGATTTCTATCATGATATTTTCTTAAGTAGAAGCAGAGGAGCTATGTGTAGCCAAGAGGTTATTGATCAAGGGGTTACTCTGACCATTGAGCAGCAATTAGCTTTAATTGAGCCCATATCTGATCAGGAAGTGAAGAAGGCCCTTTTCTCCATAAATGAGAATAAAGCACCAGGGCCAGATGGTTATGGATCAGGCTTCTTTAAGTCAGTATGGAATAGTATTGGATCAGATTTCTGTAAGGCCATCAGGGAATTTTTTGACACTGGTAAGCTTCTTAAGGAAGTAAATCACACTAACTTAGTCATGATTCCTAAGGTTGAAGCCCCTTCAATGGTATCTCAGTTTAGACCTATTGCATGTTGCTCTACTATTTACAAATGCATTTCAAATATTATAAGTGGTAGACTGGCTGAAGTGATTCCTAGCTTGGTACAGGATAATCAAACTGCTTTCATCAAAGATAGAAGCATTCTTCATAATATTCTAATGACTCAAGAGTTGGTTAGGCTGTATGGTAGGAGAAGGGTCTCTCTTAGGTGCATGATGAAGTTGGATATTAAGAAAGCCTATGATACCCTTGAATGGGATTTCATTGAAAATATGCTCACAGCTCTAAAATTTCCAACAAAGTTTATTGCTTGGGTTTCTACTTGCATCAGGACTGTCTCCTATTCTATTGTTATAAATGGTCAGCAAGGTACAAGATTTGGGGGTTCTAGAGGAATTAGACAAGGGGACCCAATGTCCCCTCTTCTCTTTGTCCTAGCTATGGAGATCCTTACTAGAAATTTGTTGCTAGCTACCTACCACAGGAATTTTCGTTTTCATCCTTCTTGTAAGGAATCCAGACTGGTGAGTTTGGCATTTGCAGATGATCTTATGATCTTAAGATCATCTGCAAGGCTCACCCTGCCAGTGTCAGGCTCATGACTCATGCTCTTAAGGATTTTGCTATTTGGTCAGGATTACAGGTCAGTTCAGAGAAATCTCATATTTTCATGGCTGGAACTAATCCTCAGACTCAGACTCTTCTTATTTCTATGACCAATTTCCAGAAGGGGAGTTTTCCTTGTAAATATTTGGGTGTTCCTTTGACTTCTAGGAAATGGAATGCTGCAAGTTGCAATAGTTTGGTGGATAAGGTTCTGAAAAATATAAACTACTGGAAAACAAGGAATTTGTCCTATCAAGCCAGGGTGTGTCTTATTTAACTCAGTTCTTATGAGTTTTCATATTTACTGGGCTTCAATTTTTATTATCCCTTTATCAGTCATTAGAAATATTCAGAAAGAGTGCAGAAAATTCCTCTGGAATGCCAAGGATGATGGTTCCTATCAAGCTAAGGTTGATTGGACTAGGGTTTGCTCTGATAAGAAGCATGGAGGTCTAGGCATTCAGGATTGTGGGTCTTGGAATATAGCAGCGCTGGGAAAAAAAATTTGGAGTATTTCTAGCAAGAAGGACTGCTTATGGGTTCGCTGGACTCATTCATACTATATGAAAGATCAATCTCTATGGGATTGTGAGTGGAAACAGGGTCAGAGCTGGCATTGGAAGCAATTATTAAAGATCAGAGACAAACTCAGATTGGGTTTTGTGAATGAGCGATGGATTGCAAGCTCAGATGGTGTCTACACCATCAAATCTGGGTATCGATTTCTACGAGGGAATCTACCATTTTTTCCCATGTCCAGATTTGTGTGGAATCGATCAAGTGTTCCTAAACACCGTTTCATTACTTGGCTAGTTATTCATGCGAAGCTTTCTACTCGAGACAAATTGAGATGGAGTTACATACCTAATTTTTGCAGTCTCTGTGTTGCAGCTGGTGAGTCCATTCAGCATCTCTTCTTTGAGTGTACATGGAGTCGTGAGCTTCTATGGCTATGCACGAACTGGCTGGGACTCCTTGGCTTCCCTTATCGCTTTGGAAGGTGGAATCGCTGGGTCTTGCATGCTGCTGGAGTGAAATGGAGTCGGTCCATCATCTGGACAATGGTGGAGGCAGTGATTTACCACACGTGGCAGGAGAGAAACAAAAGGGCTTTTGGTAATGAAAGTAGGTCCCCTTTACACAGGTTTAGATTAATTAGGAAGGAAGTGGCTAATAGAGTTGTTTTATGTAATAAGAATTTTAGGAGGTGGCCTAATAGATCCTTGGTAGAAAGAATTTGCAATGAGTTGTAATATCTTGATTCAAGGAACCCTTCCTAGAAGGTGGCCTTCAATTAGGTGTTTATTGGTCATAGTTTTTTAATTTGAACCCTTCCTAGAAGGTGGCAGGTTAAAAGACTATGAGTTTTCGTGATGTACTCGTTTGCTTGTGGTAATAAGATTTTTCTTCTACCAAAAAAAAAAGTTAGGTAGAGTTAATTAAAAGTAAGAATAAATTAGTAAAGAGAAATATTGAAAATAGTGGAAAATAAATAATGTGATAATAAGTCCCTAAGTAAAGGAATGAGAGAAAAGAGAATAACAAAGGAATGAGAAAAGATAATAATGTGTTACACGTTGCAGGCCGAGCAGGAAATTCTCCACCACGTGGAGTGTATTCGTGATACTTTGAGCGGACTTTATTTACTAATTATATTGAAAATTGTTACTTTTGTAATGTTTAAAATATGCATTAGCTATGTGCCCAAAACTTGTACTAATCGGGCGTTAGATTTAATCTGGCTATACGACTATTGTGATTTAAGTTGTTAGACAACTCTGGACTGACAGGTTTAAAGAAGAAAATTTTTGGGAAGTCCGAAAAACATAGGAAACTCTGCCGGATTTTCGTAGAATCTTTTTAAAGTAAATAAGTTTAAAAGAGATTTTCAAGCACCAATTTTTATTAAAACTTAAAATTAACTAATTAAAGTGAGGTTGTTACACTTATCTTTTAGAATGTTTCACAATTCATCCTTACGTGCTGCACAGTATATAGCCCATGCAATATTCTTTTATATTACCTAATATGTGATATTTTATTAAATATATTGAAACACTCGTTATATTATCATCTTACTTTATAAGAAAAGTAATAAGCTTATGATTACATGGACTTGTCTTTGTTGGAAAAAGATCTGAAAATAAAAATTTCCCTTTCCTTTGAGAATTCCTTTTTCGAAAATTTGTCTAATAATGACTTTGACTAATAAAATCAGAGTTTGCGGAAACATAGTAAGATAATCTCATTATACTTCCAAAATATATCAAGTGTAACAAGTCCACGGATACCAAATAAGTATTATTATGAAACCAAATTCATCTTATGATACCTCTTTCAAAATGTGTATCATATAAATACTATTAAAAATAGAGATGTTGTAGAGCTGGTCACTGGTCCTCTGTCCAATCATCCATCTGGTCGGATCCTCGATATCTGCACAAGGGGTTCTCAACCCACACTTTCTATACTCTGCATGCACCTAAGGGACATCTCCCTTCACTGACTTTTGTGCAAGCTAAATATACGATCAACACCTAATAAGGGCATGGGGAGTAAGTATACACATATACATAATCAATAAAGACTAAAATACAAACACAAGTATATCATGGACAAGATTGGAAATTTTGGTAAAGTCCGAAATACACAATAATAAATCATAAATTAACTAAATATTAGTGAGGGTGTTACAGTGTATACTCCAACTCAGTACCTGAAAAATGGTAACGAGGTGAGTATTACACAATAAAATAAGGAAGCTGTTTCTATTATGCTATACTGAACCACCAAGCCAAACACATCTAGTCATATAATGCATATAAACCAATAAGCATTCCCAAACAATTCAATTATTTCCATTTCAATAGTAAATTAGTTCTTTTATAGTTGTAATTCCATTATTTCATACATTTCCAAAATATAAAAATTTACATATTTCTCAATCTCATATACAATGCCACAATTCTTTTCTAGACACATACTCTTTGAGTTTTTTTGCAAAGATTTTTAGAATTTATTACGTGAATTTCCATCCTTGCGTACAGTCTTCTTCGGACAACGTCTTACAGCTGCACATAATGTGTGTCTTACGCGGTCTATGCGTACAGTCTCCTACGGACAACGTCTTACAAGACCTGGATTCCACAATCGGAAGGTGCATCCATCATTGCGTACAGTCTCCTTCGGACGTCTTACAGCAGCGCATCAAGTGCGTCTTACGCGATCATTGCGTACAGTCTCCTACGGACAACGTCTTACAAGATCTGGAGAGGCACAATTCAATTATACCTTTAATTAATATATGGTGTATGTGTCCATAATTGCGTACAGTCTCCTTCGGACAACGTCTTACAGCGGTGCATCAAGTGCATCTTACGCGATCAATGCGTACAGTCTCCTATGGACAACGTCTTACAAGATCTGGAGCAAACACTCTTTTTCCTTTAAGTCTTTTAATTTCATTTCAGTTGTAGTCATCCTCATATATTTATGAATTTAATCATGAAATCCTACTTTTAATTTTCCAAAGAGACATTCATTCCAATTCCAAACATCATAATCTTTATCATTATTAAATTCTGGGTTTTCAATATAATTTAGCAAGATAGAAAATCACACAAATAAAGTATCAACCATCATATTTAGGCACAAAGAATTACATTGAGATACTATTATACAACATTATCTATCCTAGGGTTCTTAATCCTAATTAACACATATCTCCTAGTAACCCAATATATACATAATACAATCTACCCCCCTAGAATATGGTAACACAAACCTCCTTACCTCAAGCTCTTAGAGATAGGGAGATTGTACTTGCTCTACACTTGAGAATTTGCCACAATGGAAGCCACAATTCAAAAGGAGAGGGAGGAACCTAATATAATAGGAATAACAAAACAAATTATTATGCTTTGCCTTAAACCTTGATAGAATCCATGAAACCAATTAGAGTTCCATAGGTTGAAGATTGAAATCTCCAAGGGAGCAAGAGAGAGAGAAAAAATCGAACCATAGGGGAGAGAAAGAGGAAAGCTCTTGAACTAAATCACTTACTTGGAGCAACAAGGAAGGAATTTGATGATGGAAATGGATACAATACACTTGAGTCTTGATTAATTGAAGTAAAAAGTTTTGTGCCCTAGAGAAGGAAAGAGAGAGGAGGTCGAACTCAGAGAAGGAATAACGTGTGGTTTCTTTTATTTTTTTTTCAACAGCAGCCCAGGTTAATCGATTAATAGCCCCAGTTAATTAATTAACCCAATGTAATTTGGCCAAAAATCAACATTTAGTCATACAGGATTAATCTTATAGGCTACTCGATTAATTTTTGACACACTTTCTGGCACTAATCGATTAACCAGTAGGTTAATCGATTAATTTTTGCACCACATTCAGGCACTTATCGATTAACCAATAGGTTAATCGATTAACCTGCAGAATCATGCATTACTCAGTACTTTGAAACGCCATAACTTCTTCGTTCCCGTTGGATCTTCCTCAAATTTTAAAGCAAGCTTCCTCACCTACCCTACTTCATATCCAATGGTGGAATTTAATTTTTGAGCTAGCAATCTTGTTTTTTTAAATTCCCTGAAGTTCTATGTTTTAAACCTAATTTTACATGTATATTTGGCCAACTTTCTAACATATATCATCATTTCTTCTACCCTAAGACTATCACAACATAGGTTACGCTATAAACTAAGTTTGGGATGTTACATCTCTCCTTCGATGATTTATGACTCAGAAATAGATTAGCTAAACCATTCAATTTCTTCTGCACGCTAACCTTCTTTCCACGCTTACTCTTCCTTTTGTTACTTTTCTTATTTGGACCCAAATAAGCTTCATATTTCTTGGTTTTCAGACCACAAGCATTACACAGCGTTTGCATCAAAATTCAAAACAACGTCAAATCCTAATTAAAGGTTTAATATTTGGATCAAAGAATTCACTAACCTTTGGGCCAGCTGGACCCTTCCTCCAAAGAGGGGTCTTAGTAGTTCCACAATCAAAACACATTTTTTTTGGTGGCTGCTCCGTGATTTGTCTCTTATCATCTATAACTTGTGATCTCTACATCACACCTTTAAATTTTAAAACAACATGCTCTATTTGCAAAATAGGTTAAAGGGTGGTGACTTATAAAAGAAATTGTGCTCACTTACTTGAGATCTTGAACCATCCATTTTCACTTGTTAATCGGGTAAAAATCCCAAACCAAGAGAAAAAAAAAGTGGATTTTTAGAACCAGGTATCACCTCTTGATCAAGAAGGAATACCTAAAAGCAAAGATCCAAAAACAAATAAAAAAATAGAAATAAAAATGAGTTTTTTACTTAGGTTGAATTGGAGGATAGAGAAAGTCGAGAAAAGAGACGACTGTTCTATGATGATCAGATCGAAAAGGACATGAGATTGAGAGAGAAGTGATCCTGGATAATGATTAAGGGAAAAGGGAAAGCATAAGAATTTAAAGAAATCGACAAGAGGTGAGATAGAGAGAGAGATATATATAGAGAGAAGTGAAACTGACATGAGCTAAAGCCACCACAGAGATCAGGGATATGATGGTCTTTTTTGGTAAAACCCCACACTTACTCAACCGGCTGAAAAGGTGCTGAAAAAGCTGAAACGAGTGAGGTTGATGTGGGGTTCGTAAGTGACGTTGGTATTCATAATATTTTTGTTTTTATTATACGTTTTTTATTCGCACCCTCACTGTAACACCCTCACAATTATATAGCTTAATTACAATTAATTAAGTTGATTTTTAATTTGGACTTGAAAATTTCTTTTTAAATCATAATGAAAATCCGGCAGAATTTCCTCTGTTTATCGGATTTCCCAAAAATTACATTTTTTACACCTGTCAACCAGTACAGTTCAGAAAATATTTATAAATATACTAATTTGATTCTCATGCCCTGCTAACAAAGTAAAACAAAATTCAGGGCTTACAACGAATTGTTTCAAAACCAAAATAAACTAAATATAATAAATAGGATATAATTCCCTCTTAACTAAATTACACTCCACACTCCCCTGCTCGGCCGGAAACTGTGTCTGCTCAAACTGTAAAAATTGTTGCAAGGGTGAGCTTTACACATGAAATAAAGAAATAGTTTCTAAATAGACATAATAACCTACTAAGTCAAACACAATTAGCACATAGCACAAATGTTTCCATTTAATCAAACCAGCATGCTCAAACACACAATAATCTCATTTCTTCATCTCTTGTTAATTATGTCCATATTAGCTTTTCCATATTTGTCTCATTAATCTCATCCTCCTATCAACTATTCAGTGAATAACCCTCTCACACACATGATCAGTTATCATCTAATTACAAATTTCACCTATTCCAAACACATCACTTATTTACTTTTATATTTCACATTCTCTTCTTCATCTACCTTTCACGTTCTAATTTCCCAACATACAATTCCATTTATATTTCCATTTCATAAAGATGTATCTCATACCATTGTATCTCATAATTATTTAGTCTTTTGCAGATAATCCTAAAACATCATTTCAAGTTCTGTATCATTATTATAATTCATTCTCCATTTCATTTTTAAGATATAACTCTTAGCATTGTACTTCACCTCCACACCGGAAGGTACCTCATACGATTGGGCCTATGGGTACTTCACCTCCACACCGGAAGGTACCTCATACCATTGTACTTCATAATTATTTAGTCTTTTGCATATAATCCTAAAACATCATTTCAAGTTCTGTATCATTATTACAATTCATTCTCCATTTAATTTTTAAGATATAACTCTTAGCATTGTACTTCACCTCCACATCGGAAGGTACCTCATACGATTGGGCCTATGGGTACTTCACCTCCACACCGGAAGGTACCTCATACCATTGTACTTCATAATTATTTAGTCTTTTGCAGATAATCCTACAACATCATTTCAAGTTCTGTATCATTATTATAATTCATTCTCCATTTCATTTTTAAGATATAACTCTTAGCATTGTACTTCACCTCCACATCGGAAGGTACCTCATACGATTGGGCCTATGGGTACTTCACCTCCACACTGGAAAGTACCTCATACCATTGTACTTCACCTCCACACCGGAAGGTACCTCATACAAATTGGCCATTGGGTACTTCACCTCCACACCGGAAGGTACCTCATACCGTCGTACTTCACCTCCACACAAGAAGGTACCTCATACGGTTTGGCCTATGGGTACTTCACCTCCACACCGGAAGGTACCTCATACCATTGTACTTCACCTCCACACCGGAAGGTACCTCATACAAATTGGCCTGATGGTACTTCACCTCCACACCGTAAGGTACCTCATACCACCACATATGTTATTCATATAGATAATAATAATTAAAGCATCACAATACACATTTCGCACTTAGCTTAATTCCGAACATTCATATTTTTCTTTTCATCATTCATACACTCTAGGGCTCATTATGATTTAGCAATATACCAACCACATAGTTCAAGTATCAACAATTAGAATTAAACATAAAGCATGATATTCAAATTACTTATATATAGGCTTACATTTTTAACACATTTATTCTTTCACAACTAATAGCCTCACATTCCCCAAACATACATACACAAAAACATATACCAACTAACCCCACATTTCCCACCGGAGCATACATGACAACTCATACTATTTCATATAAACATTCCACCACAGTTAGACTCCCATTATTCATACATAAAACCATAACAAATATTATCACATATACATTGACATAATCAAAATACACCTTAGCATCTATATTTTCAGGTTTAGCAATCAAACACGACATTTTATCACAAGCATCTCATTTATTTTTCTTTTTACCTTTTTCCTACTTTCCTCTTTAGTCAAATTAATTACCTAGATGTTCAAACACAAGCACGCCCATATACTCTTAACAAGTATTATATACTAATCAGAAAATACTCTCTAAAGCAAGGTAAAGAACCCCTTACCTCAAGGGTTCTACCAAAACCTGTTTTCGAGGCACGACGGGGCTATCCTGTTCCGGCTCACGACGCTACGCGGTTTGTTGTTCGCATCATAGCGGTTCCTAAAATCCTTCGTCGTCTAACCATGTCATACGAATTAAATATCATCAATATAATGCGTTTTACGAAAAGGGGCTTTAACTTGAAAATCAAACAAGTTAATTTCGAAAACCTTTAATTAAAATTCATGAATCAAAGTCAAATAAAATTAGAACCATAGTCCCTTAAATAAAGCTTTTTCTTGAAAATATATTAACTTTCAATACCAACATAATAGTCAAAAATACATTAAAATTAAGTAGTTTTAGCTTCAAGCCACAAAATCAAATGCCGGTACTTGACACTATTAATTCCGAATTAAAAAGAAAGTGTCCATGGTTCAAAATAAGTCCAAGTCACAATTATAACTTTCAAATAATTGCACTTCTCTTCAATTTGAAATTAATGTTCAACGTTTTGACTCAAATTAATGTTATGCCGAATATCTCAGATTCCTAATTAACTGAGGTATGGTTTAGCCTAGGGACAATCCCACTAAGCTAAACGACAGCTCACTTACTTAGAGACCCAGCACATTTAACTAAAATACCCTTTAAACTCATCGTTCGGCATAATGGTCAACTCGGTATTATACAAATCAGAGTAACTAATCAAAATCATTATCAATTATCAATAATAGTTTAAATAGTAAAATTAAAACTTAATACTTAATTCAAATACTATTTATTTTCTAAAACAACGTAAACATTCAAAAACAACTTAATGTTATAATTATCACTAATTAATATTAAAATTAGTATTACTATTAGTATTAGTATCATTGTTATTATTGAAACATAACACAGGGCAATTAAAAAGGTATTAGGGATTTACCCTCAAATGTGATATTGAAGCAACAGAGACGACCAAACCGGTTCAATTTTGGTTCCGGCAGCAACCCCAAAAGTGTGGTGCACAGCAAGCGAGCAAAATCCCATTGGTGCCGGTTCGGTTCGACACCGGTTCACGGCCGAACCTGTCCAGAACACACCCACACAGCAGCAACAGCTGCACTCATGGCTTCACATCAATGATGGCGCGACTTCACAACAGCATCAGCAGGGAACAGCGGCGGCGATCCCCATGGTGGCGGTGGACAACAACATCGATGATCCAAGGAAGGAAAGAGAGAGGCAGAGATCGTGAGATTCGTCCTTGAGGGAGGCGCGAATGGCAGTGGCTATAGGGAGGCTATGAATCGCGATTGGAGAGAGGATGCAACGGTGGCGAGGACCATGGCAGCGGCAGCACGAGCTTCGTGGCGGCGTGGTGCTCGCGATTCGTGAGGAGACCGGAACGGGGAGAGAACTCGAGTACAGGAAGAGAAACCGCAAAAGAAGAAAGAGGAATGGTGGCCATGAATGGGCGACGGGGCAAGGGCTGCGGTCAAGAGGGAGGGAGATCGAACGGTGGTGGCCGGCGAATGAGAAACCGGAGGAGGGAGGGACGAAGAGGGAAGGGGGCGGCAGCCATCACACAAAGAAGAAGGAACCTAGGGTTCCCTCACTTGCTGCACTTCACTTGCTGCACACACACATTTTGTTTTCCCCTTTTTTTTTAATTTATTATTATTATATTTTTTTTATAAAACATTTGGAGTACTATTATTATTATTATCTATTTAAGGGAAATACCAATAACAAAGAATAAATATCTTATTAATACACATAGGGATGTCATAAAGTTAGTACTTTGAAATTGTATGAAACACTCATTTGATACTGGGTATATCCAAATCAAAGTAAAGTAGAAAAAGTGTATTTTTAAAATAGGATAATTACTTTAAATGAATTTACTTTAAAATACACGAATAAAAATATACTTTCTTGAGCAATATAACATATTTTATGAAAATACCCAACTCTTTAATAATTAATTACAAGGATTAATCATGTAATTTGATAAAACTCGAAATTTATAATGCCAAAAGAAAATCAGGATGTTACACTCACTACTCTCTCAATCGGTGGTATGGCACCGTGATGTGTATTTATTTCGTATAGCCACAAATTTTTCTATGAGATCATACAATTTTATTATTAATGTTGTTGTCATCGTAGTTGTTATTTAAGTTTTGATGTATTCTGCCATTTATGCACATACGTACCTTTTCATAGTGTCAACATTTTTCTCATTTAGACACTTTTTTTTTGCCGTTTGAAACTAGATTAATGTTTGGCTTGAACCTTTATGGTGGAAGAAGATTTCGAGAAGAAAGTGATGTTAAAGGAAGAGGGGACGCAGGATATTTGCTTCATGATGTGATGATGGTACTAAATAATGATAAAAATGTAAAAAGTGATATAAAAGAAAAAGTGATAAAAATATAAATTTGCGGAAACTTGTACTTTTTTAATCATTGTCTAAATAATTGTGGGGCACTTTATGATTATTGAAGTTTTTCAAGGATTAGACTAATTTTAATGGGTAAGGAATATCTTTATATATAAGAAAAGATATTATCTTTTTTCCTAATGACATTTTTTTTAAGGAAAGGAGGTAGGAGTTCAATAGGTAAAAAATCTCATTGAAACTGAAATAGCACAAGGTATGGTTTTCCTGGCATACCAGCCATTATGAACTAGCCGAACAGCACAGTCATCGATGTATGAACTTGTTTGCCTTTTATGCTACATCTGTCTACCAATTGAGCTGATTCTTGGAAATATCAAGCCAACTCTTATCTTTTAGAATGTTTCACAATTCATCCATACATGTTGAACAATATATAGCCCATGCAATGTTCTTTTATATTACCTAATATGTGATATTTTAGTAATTATATCATCATTTATGATTAAAATTTAATTTTTTATATTATCTATTAATGACTTTTGTAACACCCCTCAAAATCCTCGAACTGTTTTTATTTATAAAAAGAACTATTTTGAGAAAAGTGTTTTTGAAAGGATATTTTCTTAAATAAATTTCCTTATTCACGTTTTCAAAATGATAAATGATTTTAAATAAATAATTTTTCATGAAATAATGTGATGAATTTTAAAGCTTAAGTTTTGGAAATGATGATGTGTTTAGAATGATGGTGATTTTTCATGAAATAAGATGTGAGTTTTGAAATGTATTTTTAAAAGGTGATTGATTTTCCATGAATGAGTGCTTGATATTTTGGGTGCAATTATAATTTCTATGCATGAGTAATTTTATTGTTTTCTATATGTGCATGTACGGTTTTTACATGCATGTATGCTTAGGATTTAATTAGTGAATGAATGTATGTGTTAGAAGGATATGTGTAGGAGCTAGGCATGAATGTGTATGGTACATGTGTGTGGAATTATGATGCAAATGCATGAATGTAGGTGTAGGTGTGTAACGTGTAAGTGTGCATGTGAGTGAGGGTGTGCATGAAAGTGAATATGTGTAAGTGTGTGAGAGTGCCGTGTGTGAGTGAGTGTAGGAAAACCTAGAATTTCCCTTAAGTAATGGGCAAGCAACTAAGCCTAACTAAGTCCCAACCAAGTCCTTAACTAAACCCTAACTAGGAGATGGAAACCCTAATGGAGAGCCAAAAGTCAAAAGCCTAGAATGACCCTAAGCCTTATGTCCCCTACATTGTCTCCTTTGGATTTTGCTAACCTCCACCCATGCAATTTTAGAGGAAGCCGAAATTACCCCTCTTTCTTGAGCCTTGGCCGAATTGCATGAAGGCTAAAATGGGAAGCCATGAATTTTTATATAAGCCTTGGCCTTAGCTTTGTTTCACCCATTCACTCTTCATTTCTTCACTTCCTTCGTCTAAACACCAACACAAACACGTGTTCTAAGAGCTCCTCAAACTCTTAGACAAAGAATTAGAAAATATAGAGAAAGAAGGAGGAGAAACCGTGAGGCTAGGAGGAAGGAGAAGGAGAACCCAAAGCCAAAACTTAGGAATCCTTGAAGATCAAGTGCTTAGAAGTGTTGGAGACCTTTTCTTTTTGGTATAAACCGAAGACCTAGAAAGTTTTAGAATTAGTTCTTGATCTTGTAATTTTATTTTCTATTCTTCCTTTGCATGTTTAATTTTATGCACTTATGTGTAATATTTCTTTTAACCATGGACTTTCAAGAACTCAATTTTAATTTGTAATAAGTGTAGTTTATGTGTGATAATTCGGTTGGTGTTGTTTGTGATGGATCTTGATGTTTTTATGGTAGATCTTAATGCTCTCATGATAGATCTAGATGTTTTTCTCCTAGATCTAAAGTTTTGTACATGGTCTATGTGAATTAGAAGTAGATCTCTTTGCATGTTTGATTTTCATGATTAAAACCGTAGATCCTTGAGTGTTTGTGTGTTTATTTGTTTAATCAATGGTTGATCTAAATTTGTTTGATGATTTTTGGTTTTGCATGTTGTTTGCAAATGATTTTCATGGTTTTGAATCCTTGCATGTTTCGGTTTTGAGTTGATCTTGGTAAAAGCTTTGAATTGTGTTTTGATCCTTGATTTTTTATGGATCTTGATTTTTGTTTTGGGTTTTGTAAATGATTTTTGAATAAAAACCTTTATATTTCTTTAAGTGTGCCTCGGTTTTAACCTCTTTTTCATTTAAAATTATTTTTGTCTTGAGTTGTGCTAATATGTTTAAATTCATGACTTGATCTACACGAATGATGTGCATGTATGTGAGTGTTTGACTTTAAAAAGTTATTTTTATGATTCCTTGGAAAATAAATTGGAAATGTTCATGTTGATCTAGGATTGTCACATGTTTGTTAGAGAAGCTTAAGATCCATCTTTGCATGTTAAATTCCATTAAAAGACCATGTTTTCTTTTGTGTATGTCTCGGTTTTAGAAGAAAATTAGGGAGAACAAAATGATTTTCCTAAATTGAATTATGTTCTATGTCCTTATGTGATTCTTGATCTAAACTAGGTGTTTATTTTGTGCATGTTGTATTCGGGTTTGCTTAGATTAAATCCATGCTTTTATGAGAACTTGGTATGTGCTCTATGTCTTTGTATAATTTTGATTGATTATTTTCCAAGATGTAGCTTACGGTTTGCTAAGAACAAGAAGGAATAATTGCATAAATTTGTGTGTGTTGATGATGCATGAATCTTGTTTTGATTTGTGAGATTTTCGGTTTATGCATGTAAAATTAGGTTAGCATTCTTTTCATGAGGTGATATAGAAACGATGTTAAGCTAATTCATTAAGAATAAGTTTTGTGTCTACTTGAAATCCTGTATGTGCATATTCGGTTTAGGAGTTTATGCATGCTCAAATGTTTTTGTTTTATAAAAATGAAATGTTTTTGAAAGTAATTGAATTAAGTATTTGATTTGTGAAATGTTTAATTTAATAATTGATTAATTGTTTGTATGTCTTGAGTGATCCAAAATGTGTTGTGGACCGTGTGTATGTTTAGTTTTATAGATAATTTGATTTGGTTTAATTGAGTTGTGAGAATGTGTTTATGATTTTACAAAACTTGAATTTTCAAGAGAATTTGAAATAAAAAGAGTTTTTGAGTTGTTTTGGATTTTTATTTAATTGATTTCTTTGCTGCCCATGTTTGTTTAAAATTGTTTTTGGATTTCAAAAATTGAGTTCATGAGACTCAAAGTTTAGTTTTCAAAAGGTAATTGATTTGAGCAAAACCCGGATTGAAACCGGTGAATTTTTCGGTGTTTTTGAATGAGGTTATGGTGCTGTCCAAGACGGACCAGCCACCTAACCAAGTAATCTAAATTGTTTTATTTGATGTTTTCAAAAAGATTTCAAAGTGTCTAAAGAAATAGGAAAAGTTAAAAGTGTTTTGAGAAAGCTATCTTATTCTTAAGATTTTAGACGAGGAACGAAAGAACGTTTTAAGTTAAGAAAAGTCTTCTTGAAAAAAAAAGTTAATAATGAAAATGTGTTTTTAATTAATTCGAGGAATGTTACAGACGAGGGATTAAGGCAGTGGCAGCAACCAAGATCAGAGGAGATTCCGCGCATTTAATTGCTGGACCTCAGGTGAGAGGGTAGCTTTCCTAAGACACTGTGGTAGTAGGTGTTGTATTAAGACGTTTCGTATCAGCTCAAAGATCGGAACTAAGTGGTTCTGCGTCAGTAGTATAGTGGCAATTGTGTGCTTTGTGTGGCCACTCATACGAATAGGACAAAGACCAAATTGTTGTGTGTGATGTGTGATGACGTGTTGTTTATGTTTGTTTGCTTATGAATATTGATATTGAATTATTAATGTGAGACAATTAAAGAGAATGAAAGAGATTAGAATTAAAAGACACCAAGAAAAGAATAATCCCTTGTTTGGCTTAAGTCCTTGCGAAATAAGGCAGCCTCATCGTGATAAGACATTGAGAGTGGAGATAAGGATAAGAGGATTGAGATAATGATTGAGAAGAGATAGTATGATGAGATTGGGAAAAGATTTCATGATGTGATGTGAATGAGCCAGAGCGAGGAAAGAAAGTTGAGGTGATATTGAAAGTGCAATGTGATGGGGAGTGAGGTGTGAATCTTTTGGTTTTGTTTTCTTGGATTGAGACTGGTCTGAGTTGAGCTTGCTCCTCCACTGGTTCTCAAGAAGAGAAAGCTTTTGAGAAAATATTTTGAAAAGAAATTTTTGAAAAAGGTTTTCTGAAAATGATATTTTTGAAAATAAGTTTGCAAAAAGAAATTTTGAGAGGGATTTCCCAAATGAGATTTTTGAAAAGAGTTTACAAAATGTATTTTTGAAAGGGTTCCCAAAACGAGAAAAATTTTCCAAGATATGTTTACTGAAAGAGATTTTGAAAAGAGATTTTTGAAATGATTTATGAAATGAAATTTTTAGAAAAGGATCTGTGAACTGAATTTTTGGAAGAGATTTATGAAATGTAAATTTTGGAAAAGGAGTTGGTGAAGTGAGATGTTTTCTTTGAAAGTTTCCGAAAAGAGATTGTAATGAGAAGGTTGTTGGGAGGAAAGTTTGTGATGAGATTCGAGTTGTGAATGTGATCCCGCTCTGTGCCAGTTTGAATTATGAAAAGTGATGCAAAGTTAGCGGTCAGGACTCATTGAAGGGATGCACGAAGGGTGAGCTGACCATTAGGTTAATCAAAGATAAAAGACTTTAAAAGACATTAACAGCAAACGCGGTGAGGTATGAGAGTTAACCCGAAGTAGTGGAGAGGAAAATACTATGGGTATCTACGGATACTCAGGTGGAGATTGCAGTAGGGGAGGACGATGACGGTGAAACGTCAAGAAGTCTAGAGTACTATTCTAGGCAGAACAACTCCACAAGTGGCGCACTAACATGGTGGGGACTAGGTCTAATGCCGTGGCACGTTCTGCATGATCAGCTAGAATTAGTACTATCGCCCCCTAGATGCAAATCTAGAACAGTGAGAGGAACTGGAGTGGGGCATTTGTATGCCACTGTAGTGAGACAGTGTTCCTTGTTTATATATTGATATGATTTGAGGCAAGGCCTCCTGGTCAGGGACCATTTGTTGTGTGACAGCTGTCGTGCCCGCACGGTAAAGGTTCTGTACTCCTGTTTGCTTCCGACTAGGTGGATGGATGACCGAGGAGATGTAGACTTGATACGTGAGTGCTAACTACGAACGGACGCGTACCTCGATGATTCTTAAAATCCCCTTAATCATCGATGGTTGTAATTTGATAAGACTTGTTAATGAAAATATTTAGAATTAAAGAAAGGAAAAGTTTATGAAGGATTGAGAAAGGGAGATGGAAGGTGTGAAAGGAAATGATGAGACCCTTGAAGAGGGAAAGGAAACAAGTGATGGATTGAGAATTGAGAAGGAAGAAATAGTGGAGATAGTAATTGGAAGAAAAAGTGTTATATAAGAATGTTTATGAGTTTGATCAGATAAGAATGATAATAACATAACAATAATGAAAATATATTGTGATGCTTGCGTGCTGTGTGGTGTGTACCTCGTTTGTATTGTGTGTGCTGTCTTGATATCCCGCCTGCGGTAAATCCACAACGTTGATGACTTGTCGTTCGGTTCGCTAACTCTCTCCTGCCCGTTGGTATATTGGTGTTCCTGGTATTCCAACGTGCAGATGGATTATCGCATGGAGATTTCAACTTGGATGAAACATGGATGCGGCTGGAAACGTACCCCATCTGGTTGGGTATGGACGGGTGATTCGCACATTATGATTTCGGACCCTGAGCATCGACTTTGCGGAGCTGACCTAGGACCACTGCTAGGACAAGTTTCTGTCCGAGGATATGGAGACTATGAAGAGAAGCTGCGCTATGAAGCTCTGAGGAATTTTTCTGCACCGACAAGGATGCAATGGGTGCCAAAGAATCGTGGACAAGTTGCAACTGGGATAGCTTCATCTTCTGGTGTAAAGCAAGGACGTAAGAAAGGGGATCATGAGCTACACCCTATAGTTTTTATTAGGAAGAGCCAGAGGTAGGGTAGATTATTTTAAAGTTGTTTGTAAGTGTGAGACAAAGGACTCTCTTAGCAATGTATCACTCTGGTAACTGTGCCCTACTTTTATTTTATGAACTGGCCAAACTTTTGTTTTGATAAGAAATATGAACTCGTTTTGAAAGATGTGGGAGTAGAAGTGCGGAAAGGTTTTACGTAACACCCTGGTTTTCAAGAAAGGGTGTAAAGATGCACCAATGGCTTCCCAAAACGTGTTATAAAAAAAATTGGCCTCATTTTTAGCAACCTTTAATTAAATGATGATTATTTTCGAATGGTGAAAATCGGGGCGTTACAGAGTGGTGTCAGAGCTACGTTAATCCTTTGTGGCCTTAAGCTCATGCTTGTGTGCCTTGTGTGTGTGTGTTTGCATGCTTTGTATTTGTTTGATTGCTTGTTTGATGTGTGCTGTGTGTGCGCTTGCTAATGCAAGGATAGGAGTCTGAGATTAGGTTCTTGCCCTTCTAAGGCGTAAGGTTGTGTTTATACCTTTAGTGTCTGCTGTGTTAAGTTGAGGACCCTGTTGGTTAAAGTTGTTTAGAAAAGTAGGTAGAGGCAGAGAGGTTCTAGAGTCGAAATCTCATAACCGCAGAGTGGTATCAGAAGAAGTACCATTGACGGATAAACCAAAGTGTGTTGACCCGATGTAATTCCGGCAAGAGGATAGCAATTACCCTTAAGGAACTAGGATGTCATCACTGGACCCCGTATTTGTTGAATTGTTTCAACAAAGACAGTCAGCATAGTTAGACTCAAAACTTTTTCTTCATGAACCTTTTCCATTAAACCGTAACCGTACTAATCTCTCTGAGGTTGGTAAACCTGCGAATGTCGTAGTTGTCCAGATAATTTAGGCGTGAACGGTTGTGGATGGATAAATGATGGTTGCAGAATGAGGTATGGAACAATAGAAAGCCCAGTAGTAGGTTTAATCAAAGTTGGGGAGTCGTAAGGAGGAGAGAAAGTGTATATTGGCCTTAATTTGAGAGAATAGGGGAATATTAGATTCCTTGTCCTGTAGTTAGATGTTGGATGGAAACCTTAGAGTTGAAAGCGAATTAGAACGAGAAGTGGTTGTCTGTAAGATAATGAGAACCTTAGGATGTAGAAAGTAGTGCGTATCTTCGGATTTTAGAATAAATCCGGTATTTTTGGAGATGTGTGAATGTTTGTTTGCTTGATTTTTTTCTGGGTTTATACCCAAAGTGGTACTTTCCGCGACGGCGATCAGTGGAAGGAACGACATTTTCTTCGGTTAATCCGTGTGACTTAACCCGACTCGACACGTAAATAATATGCTGTGGAACTGTTCATCCGAGAGCGACGCACCCGGAGTGTTGTGAAGAACCTATTGTCAGTAAAGGAAAGGACGACCTCAGAGCAAAAGTTGAGAATGATGTGAGGGTTGCTGTGCCATACTGCCTAATCCACAACTTATTTCTCGGGGAAGAGAAATCATTAAGTTGGGGAGACTGTAACACCCTTCAAAATCCTCGAACTGTTTTTATTTATAAAAAGAACTATTTTGAGAAAAGTGTTTTTGAAAGGATATTTTCTTAAATAAATTTCCTTATTCACGTTTTCTGTAACAGCCCGATTTTCGAAAACCAAATTATTTGACTTTCATTTATTAATGTTGTAAAAATGAGGCCAAATTTTTTTTTATATATATAACATTGTTGAAGGGTTTGAAAACGTTTCTTGAAAAATTATCAATATCCTTCAACCTTCTATTTTGAAAACCGAGTTGTTACTATCACGAATCTTTACTCACCAAGCTTCCAAATCATTCGTTAGGGAACACGGTTTGGTTTTATTTTAAAATGAGCCTTTGCATTTCATCAAAAAGGAGTCGTTAAACATTTTTCATGAAGATATAAGAAGTCGGGCAGTCTTTAGAATAAGTCATGTTACATCAGCATACCATTGCTCAGGTAATCCTTAACACAACGCACTCACTACAGTCTAAACTAACCATGCTATTTTTCAACTACCCTATTGAAAGCAATCGGATGAAGGTCCTCTTTCTTCTTGTGTCCTCTCTTCTTTCCCAAGGATGATGCTCCTCGGGTTGCGGTCTCTACTATGTTATCGTGCCCCGGCTCTCCTTCGCCTCTAGTAGTATAATTCCATCGTTTCTCATATTGCGCCTTCTCCTTGTAGTTCTTGTATCCTCGCACGGTGACTTGTCTCAGGAGTGGCCCTAAATCAGCTCCGCACAATTGATGCTCCGGGTCGGGGATCACGATCTGAGCATGGCCGATCCATACCCAACCCCTTGCGGTTCGCTTCCATCCTCTTCCATACTTACTCCATGTGATGATCTCCATACAGCATTCCATCTGCCCGTTGAAATGCCGGCAGTACCGATACGCCAACGAACAGGAGAGAGTAAGCATTCCGGACGCGTAGCGTCGACGGTGTGGAATTACGGTAGGCAAGATAATTGGACACACACACACAAATTCAACATACAATGCACATACACAACAACAAGCACACATATCATCATCAATATTATTCCATTTATTCTTATCCATTATTATTTCTTTCTCAATTCTCCACTTTTTATTTCTCCTTCCACTCACGCCATACTTTCTTTTCCGCCATTCCATTCACAGTCTCTTTCTCATCATTCACACTTCTCAGGCTCTTATTCTGCACGTTATAATCCTTTTCTTATAATGTTTTATCAAATTGTAACCACCGATGATCAAGGGAGTTAAAGGATCATCGAGGTACACGTTTCTTTCGTAGTTAGCACTCACATCTCAGGTCTACATCTCCTCGACCAACCCACCACCTAGTGGAAGCAAACAGGAGTACAAGACCTTTACCGTGCGGGCACGACAACTGTCACAACATAAATGGTCCCAAACCAAGAGGCTCAGCCTTAATCAATAATATCAATTCACAATAATCATGGCACACTGCCTCGCAGTGGCAAACAAATGCCCCACTCCAGTCCCTCTCACTGTTCTCGATTTGCAATCTAGGGGGCGACAGTATTGTTGTAGTGCGCGCACAGAACTTACCACGGTATTAGACCCAGTCCCCACCACGTTAGTGCACCACTTATGGAGTTCGTTCTGTCTACAACAATATTCTAGACTTCTTGACGTTTCACCGTCATCGTCCTCCCCTAATGCAATCTCGTCCTAAGTATCCGCAGATACTTATCGTTCCTTCCTCTCCACTACTTCGGGTTAACTCTCATATCTCACCACGTTCGCTATTAAATTCTTTTATAATCTTTTAATTATTTAATTAACCTAACAGTCGGCTCACCCTGAGTGCATCCCTTCAGTGAGTCCCGACCACTAACTTTGCACGATCTTTCTCTCATCAAAATCCCACATAGCTCAGAGCTGGGAGTTCCTCACTTGTTTCATATCTCATTTCTCAAACTTTCTTCTCAACCACACTCTCATTCTTCCAAATCTTCCTTTTTACCATTCTTCTCAAAATCTCAATTTCACCTTTCTCCCAAAAACCCCATTTCCATAATTCTCACAAAATTATCCTTCACCAAAATACCCTTTCTTCAAATCTCATTTCAAAAGGCTCTCTCAAAACATTGTTTCTACTGAGTACTCTTTCATAAAACTTTTTCAAAAGATCTGGTCATAAAACCCCTTTAAAATTTTGGTTTCACAAACTTCTTCAAAATCCCATTCCGAAAACCTTTACAAAAATTTCAGTTTACAAATCTTTTTCAAAAATTGTTTTCACAACTCAAAATTTCTTTTTCAAAACTCTTTTTCAAACACCTTTGTGCTGAGCGCTAGTGGAGGAGCAAGCCCAGCTCAACACTAGCTCCCAGACTAAAACCAAGAACAGAGGATCTCAGCTCAACCTAGTTCACTTCTCATCTCAACAATCAACATCACACTCCCCAGCTCTGGCTCTTTCTCAACATTATTCTCAACTTCCTTTCCAGTCAACTCGTATCTCTCTTTTCCATTCAACCTCTTATCTTTCGTCATCTTTCTCGTCTTATTACCCCATCACTCTCATTTCCATTTTCTTATCAAGGACACAACCATGTCCAACAGCCGTTTACTTATCATAACAATAAACATCATAAATAAATAAATACATAACAAAGCATTCTATCACACATCACATCACACAATAATATTGTGGTCTTTGTCACATTCATATAAGTGGCCACACAATCAAACAATTGCCGCTTATACTACTGACTCCAACCACTTAGTCCCGATCTTTGAGATGATACAGGACGTCCTAATAAATCACCTAGCTACCACAGTGTCTTAGGGAAAGCTTCTCTCTCACCTGAGGTCTAGCTGTTGAATGTGTGCCCTCCTCGAAACCTTGTGCTGCCATTTGCCCCAACCTCTTTTCTTTATCATTCCTCATATTAAATAAAACATTTGACGTCATTAACTTATTCAAGAAAATCTTTTCTTGGTTTAGTACTTGTCTTTTTCGTTCATTGGGAAAACTTTGAAAATATAACTATTTTCGATCTGACTTTTTCTTAAATCGGTTTCCACTTAAAACTTTACTCTAAATCATATGAAAATGTTTTTAATTGTAAAAAGGCAAGTCCAAGTAATTCTGGACAGCAAAACGGTTTTATAAAATTACTTTAATAAAACTCTGAAAATATGGTAAAAACACTCTTTACTTTAAATAACTTCTTAATTTAAAATCATCACTTCAAAAATCCATGTTTTAATCATAAAACAAGCTTTGGGACAGCCATGAACACAACATGACATCCAAATAAATCACACCACACACAACGGTAAATAACATTTAGGAATGCAAGTATTCATAAACCAAACAAAAATCAGATTTCAAACCAAATACATCTACATTCATTTCCATGTTCATTTTATTTAAGTAATTAAGCTCCCTATACCTACTTAAACTATATGGCCGAATAAAAGCAAAGAAATAAATCAAACATCACAACTTAAATCACATGAATCAATTTATTTTATTTGAGGAATTTAAATTCTAGTTTCTTTTAATCCTAACCGATCACACAAATAAAAACATACACACATATTTTCATTCAAACACAACACTCAATTAATTTAATTTATTTATTTCATCCCCTAAAATTTATTCCTTCTTAAATCGTTTCATTAAAAGAAAAAAAGAGGTTCTAGGCTAGTTAACATATATGGACCAAATATACCTATGATATGCACAAAGAACATGAATCAAGGCAAAATCTTGTTTTCTTATTTTCCTTGTGAAAATCCGTGAGTTGCACAGAAATTTGGGCAAACAAAATTTTAATTTTTAACACAATGAAATCAAGAATCATGTCATGGTCTTCATTCCTTAAAACAAGCACATGCATGTACCTACAATTTCTAGGTGAGGCAATTTTCAACATGCATGTAAGAAAAGCATGATTTCCTACTCTCCCTAGTCTTGACCGAATCATGACATACAAGCAAACAAAGTCTTATAATTTTATTTTCACATGCAAACACCTAAATTCCTAGATTACCTCATGCAAGGTTCAAAAGCATCATTTTACCCCCTTTAAGATTACAAACCGAATCCCCATCATCACCCACATACAACCTTGACTCAAATTCTTTTTTATGTTCAAAATTATTTTTAAAGCTTGTTAGGTGTATTTGTTTTAGAAAACCGTGACACACATACAAGAAAATCAAGACTTCACACTTACTTTAGACATACACAATGCAAGCTTCATGTTTTCTTAAGATTATCCATAAATCAAGACATGCACAAGAAAATCAATGCAAAAACATAACTTAAACTCAAGTCTTCAAGCAAACCGTGAAGAACAAGTTAGAAATAAATTTTTCTAAACATGAAATTACTTAGATCAAATCAAAAACATCAAGACCTAAATTTTCTACTCATGGCCGAATTACTCGATTCTTGATTTAGTGATTTATAAGTTCATTTATGCAAAAAATCCAAGATCAAAACATAAGAAGAACATGCAAAGAAAAACAAGGATCATCAAGCCATACAATCAACATGAATGAGAAAATCAAAGCAAAAATATGAAGTCAAACACAACTTTAAACCAAAACCGTGTTTGAAGAAGAATTACAACTAAGAGATCAAAACTTTTTCACATCAATATTCAAGATCAAAGTATAAAAAATGACATGCAAAACAGTTAGGCTTCAAGATCACTCAAAGAAATTACATGCATCACAAATTTAAATCAAAGTCCATTAAAAGTCCTTTACAACAATGAAAATCATTTAATCAAAACTCTTTCTACCTTAATCCTAACTTAAATCCTCAAATCTTCCCTTCTTTTCCCTTAATGGTTTGCCTCGGCCTCTCCCTCTTCTTCTAGGGTTGATAGGCTTTCTCCTTTAGTCTTTGAAAATTAAGATGGTTGAGAAAGGAATTAGAAGGATTTGGGTTAAGGCTTTGAGATTTTTCACTCTTCTTCTCCTCTTCTCCTCACGGTTCATTCTTTCTTTCTATGGGTTTCAAGAGTTTGATGATACTCTTGAAACTAAGTGTTTCAGCTTGTGTGGAAAAGAAAATGAATGAAGGAAATGAGCCAAAGGCAACACACCCACAAACACGGTTTAAGAGCAAAAGTAAGGGATGGGATTTTCCTATTTTGGCCTTGGTTCAATGTGGAGGCTTAAGGGTGATTTGGTCCAATCCATTTGTTGCATGGCTTGGTTCAAGCCGTGGGGAACATGGAGGAAAGAAAGTCCTCCTTAGGTTAATGACTAATCCCTCCTAGTCTCTCCCTAGGCTTCATGAGTCACTCTTCCTACTTTCTATTTTGAATTTCATTTCTTAAGGCTTAAGAGAGTGGTTTCTACTTGGTCTTTCTTCTCCTCTCATAGCCGAATCACACATACACACAAGCACTCTTAATTTTAATTTCATCAACACACATCATGCATCTACTTAACATATACATAAGCATACACAATTATCATCTTTAGTGCATCATACCCATACGGCATACACATGTATCATACATGTAAATTCACACATTCATGCATCGCCATCACTTATACACATATATTCACATACATACATTCATGCATCATACACATTTGTTTTATCTTCCTATCATCCTAAACATATACACATGCACATCAAAACCGTGTATATACACATATACACGTATTATACACATAAATATACACATGTTTAGAAAATAATTCTTGTTCATCACAAAATAAATCACAACATTTTATTAAACATATAGATTTCAAACTCAATTTTATAAACTTTGAGCATTACCTTAGAAAATCGTTTCTTTTAAAATCACTCATTATCTTAAAATCATGAACTTTAAGAAAATCATTTAAGAAAATACCCTTTCAAAACATTTTTCTTAAAAACAAGTTTCTTTAGTGTTTTAATTTAATATGAGGAATATACGGGGTGTTACATTCTCCCCAACTTAAGAATTTCTCGTCCCCGAGAAATACACTGTAGATTGGGCAGCAGAGCAACAACATTCTCATGTCATTCTGAGGTTCCTCGTTAACCGCTTTTAGGTCAGAAGATTCCACTTGCACCATTGCTTGTGTGTCGGGTCGGGTTAAGTCCGTTGGACCAATCGAAGAAGATGCAGCTTCCTTTAGCCGGTTGTCGTTACAGAAAGTCCACACCTATGGTTGGACTTAGGGGAAAATCAAACAAACAAACATTCATACATCTCCAAAAGCAAGGATTTTTCCTAAAAATCCTTAAATACTTACTACTTCCTATAACTCGAATTCCCACTTCCTTACCATGATCCGCCCTTCCTACAATTCTCGTTCTAATTCTAAGGTTCCTGCCAGTCATTCTTAGCTTAGAGGGGGTGCTATCATCACTTAGGCTTTCTTGCAACCTCATCTTCCTTCGATTATCTCATTCTCTAATTGGGGGCAGGTAACCCTAATCTCCAAACTTTCCTCTAATATTTGGCAACGGACACCTTGTTTCTCCTTGTAACTCCCCAACTTTGATTCAACTTATAACTATTCCACGGTGATCTTATAGCCTTACTTAACTTAAACTATGTCTCCTTCCTCAATCGTTCAAGCCTAATTTATTTGGGGTAGCTATGGTACTTGCAACTTCATGATTCGGTCTAAAGGGTTTTAAATAGGATTGGTAGGGTCACAAGAGGATAGGGTTTCATGAAGAAAAGGGGTTCGAATCCGGACAACAAGAATGTTTTGTTGAAGCAATCCAACAAACACGGGAGTTAAGAGATTGCAACCTATATCCTCAAAGGCGATAACTATCTCTGTATAAGGGTATGCTAAGGTTAGTCAAATCTAAGTCTAACAATTACTAATGATAGGTCAGAGGTATAGGGTCTTAACCTCAGGATCTATTCATGATCTACTCTTATAGAGCCAAAGGTCTCTTAAACTAATACGATCGTTGCTAAGCTATAAACTAGTCTCATGTCCTAAGGGACAAAAGCTCATCCTCCTATTCCTACTCAGATACTAACAAACACACAGAGTCACACAAGCAACGCATGAAGCCCATGCTTAAGGCTACAAAGGATTACCATAAGCTCTGATACCATTCTGTAACAGCCCGATTTTCGAAAACCAAATTATTTGACTTTCATTTATTAATGTTGTAAAAATGAGGCCAAATTTTTTTTTTATATATATAACATTGTTGAAGGGTTTGAAAACGTTTCTTTAAAAATTATCAATATCCTTCAACCTTCTATTTTGAAAACCGAGTTGTTACTATCACGAATCTTTACTCACCCAAGCTTCCAAATCATTCGTTAGGGAACACGGTTTGGTTTTATTTTAAAATGGGCCTTTGCATTTCATCAAAAAGGAGTCGTTAAACATTTTTCATGAACATATAAGAAGTCGGGCAGTCTTTAGAATAAGTAATGTTACATCAGCATACCATTGCTCAGGTAATCCTTAACACAACGCACTCACTACAGTCTAAACTAACCATGCTATTTTTCAACTACCCTATTGAAAGCAATCGGATGAAGGTCCTCTTTCTTCTTGTGTCCTCTCTTCTTTCCCAAGGATGATGCTCCTCGGGTTGCGATCTCTACTGTGTTATCGTGCCCCGGCTCTCCTTCGCCTCTAGTAGTATAATTCCATCGTTTCTCATATTGCGCCTTCTCCTTGTAGTTCTTGTATCCTCGCACGGTGACTTGTCTCAGGAGTGGCCCTAAATCAGCTCCGCACAATTGATGCTCCGGGTCGGGGATCACGATCTGAGCATGGCCAATCCATACCCAACCCCTTGCGGTTCGCTTCCATCCTCTTCCATACTTACTCCATGTGGTGATATCCATACAACATTCCATCTGTCCGTTGAAATGCCGGCAGTACCGATACGCCAACGAACAGGAGAGAGTAAGCATTCTGGACGCGTAGCGTCGACGGTGTGGAATTACGGTAGGCAAGATAATAGGACACACACACAAATTCAACATACAATGCACATACACAACAACAAGCACACATATCATCATCAATATTATTCCATTTATTCTTATCCATTATTATTTCTTTCTCAATTATCCACTTTTTATTTCTCCTTCCACACACGCCATACTTTCTTTTCCGCCATTCCATTCACAGTCTCTTTCTCATCATTCACACTTCTCAGGCTCTTATTCTGCACGTTATAATCCTTTTCTTATAATGTTTTATCAAATTATAACCACCGATGATCAGGGGAGTTAATGGATCATCGAGGTACACGTTTCTTTCGTAGTTAGCACTCACATCTCAGGTCTACATCTCCTCGACCAACCCACCACCTAGTCGGAAGCAAACAGGAGTACAGGACCTTTACCGTGCGGGCACGACAACTGTCACAACATAAATGGTCCCAAACCAAGAGGCTCAGCCTCAATCAATAATATCAATTCACAATAATCATGGAACACTGCCTCACAGTGGCAAACAAATGCCCCACTCCAGTCCCTCTCACTGTTCTCGATTTGCAATCTAGGGGGCGACAGTATTGTTGTAGTGCGCGCACAGAACTTACCACGGTATTAGACCCAGTCCCCACCACGTTAGTGCACCACTTATGGAGTTCGTTCTGTCTACAACAATACTCTAGACTTCTTGACGTTTCACCGTCATCGTCCTCCCCTAATGCAATCTCGTCCTAAGTATCCGCAGATACATATCGTTCCTTCCTCTCCACTACTTCGGGTTAACTCTCATATCTCACCATGTTCGCTGTTAATGTCTTTTATAATCTTTTAATTATTTAATTAACCTAACAGTCGGCTCACCCTGAGTGCATCCCTTCAGTGAGTCCCGACCACTAACTTTGCACGATCTTTCTCTCATCAAAATCCCACATAGCTCAGAGCTGGGAGTTCCTCACTTGTTTCATATCTCATTTCTCAAACTTTCTTCTCAACCACACTCTCATTCTTCCAAATCTTCCTTTTTACCATTCTTCTCAAAATCTCAATTTCACCTTTCTCCCAAAAACCCCATTTCCATAATTCTCACAAAATTATCCTTCACCAAAATACCCTTTCTTCAAATCTCATTTCAAAAGGCTCTCTCAAAACATTGTTTCTACTGAGTACTCTTTCATAAAACTTTTTCAAAAGATCTGGTCATAAAACCCCTTTAAAATTTTGGTTTCACAAACTTCTTCAAAATCTCATTCCGAAAACCTTTTAAAAAATTTCAGTTTACAAACCTTTTTCAAAAATTGTTTTCACAACTCAAAATTTCTTTTTCAAAACTCTTTTTCAAACACCTTTGTGCTGAGCGCTAGTGGAGGAGCAAGCCCAGCTCAACACTAGCTCCCAGACTAAAACCAAGAACAGAGGAGCTCAGCTCAACTCAGTTCACTTCTCATCTCAACAATCAACATCACACTCCCCAGCTTTGGCTCTTTCTCAACATTATTCTCAACTTCCTTTCCAGTCAACTCGTATCTCTCTTTTCCATTCAACCTCTTATCTTTCCTCATCTTTCTCGTCTTATTACCCCATCACTCTCATTTCCATTTTCTTATCAAGGACACAACCATGTCCAACAGCCGTTTACTTATCATAACAATAAACATCATAAATAAATAAATACATAACAAAGCATGCTATCACACATCACATCACACAATAATATTGTGGTCTTTGTCACATTCATATAAGTGGCCACACAATCAAACAATTGCCGCTTATACTACTGACTCCAACCACTTAGTCCCGATCTTTGAGATGATACAGGACGTCCTAATAAATCACCTAGCTACCACAGTGTCTTAGGGAAAGCTTCTCTCTCACCTGAGGTCCAGCTATTGAATGTGTGCCCTCCTCGAAACCTTGTGCTGCCATTTGCCCCAACCTCTTTTCTTTATCATTCCTCATATTAAATAAAACATTTGACGTTGTTAGAACCTACAATCGGTGGGTGAAATAACTAGGAAACACTAGAAGAACACCTAGAAGGGGGGGTTGAATAGGTGTTTAAGAAACCTTGAAAGATTTTCGCAAGAAACAAATCAAAACGATTAAAACAAATGATTTTCACAAAATTCTTTAGCTTTAATCTATTAATACAAAGATGTTAATCGATTAATGCCTCTGTATATTGAAAAATCACTTTTCAATCAAACACGAAAATCAATCAATTAACAAGTATAACCAGAGATTCAGCGGAAACAATTAACACCTATATTCTTATTGATTAACCTAGTTATGAAAAATGATTTTCCCCAAATCAATTTTGCACAATTAAGATTCAATTCAATCAATTATGAAAAATCACTTTTTCTAGGTTTTCAACCAAGAACACAATTAATAACAAGAATGTAAAGAGTTAAGAGTTTAGAGATACGACACAGTGATTTATCCTGGTTCACTTTCATCCACTTGAAAGCTACTCCAGTCCCCTCTTCAACCAAGAGAGATTCTTCACTATGAGGAATTAGAGTTTCTCAAATTACAAGTAAATGCCTCACAAGACTCCCTTCTTGCTAGCCTACAAGAGATACCACACCCTTGCCTTGTAACCCTATTGATATCTAATCTAACCTCTTCTCTTGCTTGCCGATACCCACAACAAGACTTCCAATTGCTTGTTAACACAACAAGGCTTCCAAGTGCTTGATGAAATGCCACACCAAGACTTCCAAATAACTTTGCTTGATTCATAACCAAGACTTCCAATTGTTGTAGATAGCTTGCCTCTTGCAAAGATTACAACTCAAATGAAAACAAAAAATAATCCTATGAATCTCTTTCAAAAGCTATGAAATATCAACATGAGAGATTCAAGGTTCTTGATCAAAGAATGTAAAAGTTAAAGCTTTGATCTTGAGAAAGTGAGAGAGAATAGAGTGGCTTTGATTCTTTGTAAAATGAATATCAAAATGATAGGTAATTGTAATAATGATTCACAAAGGTTAGAAAAAGGTTTATATAGAATACCCAAAAGTTAGGAATGATTAGAAGTGCTTTTGAGAAGTGAAAAACTCATTTAAAAACAGTAACAGCTCGTGTTACTCGAGTAACAAAGTTACTACTCGAGTAATCAGTGTAAAACTTGTTCACTACTCGAGTTTTTAAGTTTCTACTCGAGTATTTACGCAAGGCTGAATATTTCTACTCGAGTAATCAACCCCTTAATCGAGTATTTGCGCAAGACATGAAAATTCTACTCGAGTAAACAAGTGGCTAATCGAGTAGTCAGTTCAAAAAACACTTAAAACTTGTTTTCTCAAAATCTAAACCTTTTCTGTCAAACCTTTAAGCCACCTATTGATTTTAGGCAAAGTGAATACTCAAAATATGATATAATCATGCAATCAAAAGAGATTCACTACCCTCTAAGAATTCTACCCAAACTCATAAACTAAAAGACTTGTGAGGCGAAAGATAAAACAATAAAACATAAACTACCAAACTAAGTCTTCATGAGTTGGCTCTCTCTTCATCACTTGATGTTTGTTGTTGCTTGTTGAGCTTGAACTTGATCAACACATTTTAAGCTTGTTCAAAACCTTTTGTAGCTTGTTCAAAACCTTTTGGCATTTATCAAAACATTCTTCATGGATCTTACAGACGTCATTAACTTATTCAAGAAAATCTTTTCTTGGTTTAGTACTTGTCTTTTTCTTTCATTGGGAAAACTTTGAAAATATAACTATTTTCGATCTGACTTTTTCTTAAATCGGTTTCCACTTAAAACTTTACTCTAAATCATATGAAAATGTTTTTAATTGTAAAAAGGCAAGTCCAAGTAATTCTGACAGCAAAATGGTTTTATAAAATTACTTTAATAAAACTCTGAAAATATGGTAAAAACACTCTTTACTTTAAATAACTTCTTAATTTAAAATCATCACTTCAAAAATCCATGTTTTAATCATAAAACAAGCTTTGGGACAGCCATGAACACAACATGACATCCAAATAAATCACACCACACACAACGGTACATAACATTTAGGAATGCAAGTATTCATAAACCAAACAAAAATCAGATTTCAAACCAAATACATCTACATTCATTTCCATGTTCATTTTATTTAAGTAATTAAGCTCCCTAAACCTACTTAAACTATATGGCCGAATAAAAGCAAAGAAATAAATCAAACATCACAACTTAAATCACATGAATCAATTTATTTTATTTGAGGCATTTAAGTTCTAGTTTCTTTTAATCCTAACCGATCACACAAATAAACACATACACACATATTTTCATTCAAACACAACACTCAATTAATTTAATTTATTTATTTCATCCCCTAAAATTTATTCCTTCTTAAATCGTTTCAATAAAAAAAAAAGAGGTTCTAGGCTGGTTAACATATATGGACCGAACATACCTATGATATGCACAAAGAACATGAATCAAGGCAAAATATTTTTTTCTTATTTTCCTTGTGAAAATCCGTGAGTTGCACAGCAATTTGGGCAAACAAAATTTTAATTTTTAACACAATGAAATCAAGAATCATGTCATGGTCTTCATCCCTTAAAACAAGCACATGCATGTACCTACAATTTCTAGGTGAGGCAATTTTCAACATGCATGTAAGAAAAGCATGATTTCCTACTCTCCCTAGTCTTGACCGAATCATGACATACAAGCAAACAAAGTCTTATAATTTTATTTTCACATGCAAACACCTAAATTCCTAGATTACCTCATGCAAGGTTCAAAAGCATCATTTTACCCCCTTTAAGATTACAAATCGAATCCCCATCATCACCCACATACAACCTTGACTCAAATTCTTTTTATGTTCAAAATTATTTTTAAAGCTTGTTAGGTGTATTTGTTTTAGAAAACCGTGACACACATACAAGAAAATCAAGACTTCACACTTACTTTAGACATACACAATGCGAGCTTCATGTTTTCTTAAGATTATCCATAAATCAAGACATGCACAAGAAAATCAATGCAAAAACATAACTTAAACTCAAGTCTTCAAGCAAACCGTGAAGAACAAGTTAGAAATAAATTTTTCTAATCATAAAATTAACATGAAATTACTTAGATCAAATCAAAAACATCAAGACCTAAATTTTCTACTCATGGCCGAATTACTCGATTCTTGATTTAGTGATTTATAAGTTCATTTATGCACAAAATCCAAGATCAAAACATAAGAAGAACATGCAAAGAAAAACAAGGATCATCAAGCCATACAATCAACATGCATGAGAAAATCAAAGCAAAAATATGAAGTCAAACACAACTTTAAACCAAAACCGTGTTTGAAGAAGAATTACAACTAAGAGATCAAAACTTTTTCACATCAATATTCAAGATCAAAATATAAAAAATGACATGCAAAACACTTAGGCTTCAAGATCACTCAAAGAAATTACATGCATCACAAATTTAAATCAAAGTCCATTAAAAGTCCTTTACAACAATGAAAATCATTTAATCAGAACTCTTTCTACCTTAATCCTAACTTAAATCCTCAAATCTTCCCTTCTTTTCCCTTAATGGTTTGCCTCGGCCTCTCCCTCTTCTTTTAGGGTTGATAGGCTTTCTCCTTTAGTCTTTGAAAATTAAGATGGTTGAGAAAGGAATTAGAAGGATTTGGGTTAAGGCTTTGAGATTTTTCACTCTTCTTCTCCTCTTCTCCTCACGGTTCACTCTTTCTTTCTATGGGTTTCAAGAGTTTGATGATACTCTTGAAACTAAGTGTTTGAGCTTGTGTGGAAAAGAAAATGAATGAAGGAAATGAGCCAAAGGCAACACACCCACAAACACGGTTTAAGAGCAAAAGTAAGGGATGGGATTTTCCTATTTTGGCCTTGGTTCAATGTGGAGGCTTAAGGGTGATTTGGTCCAATCCATTTGTTGCATGGCTTGGTTCAAGCCGTGGGGAACATGGAGGAAAGAAAGTCCTCCTTAGGTTAATGACTAATCCCTCCAGTCTCTCCCTAGGCTTCATGAGTCACTCTTCCTACTTTCTATTTTGAATTTCATTTCTTAATGCTTAAGAGAGTGGTTTCTACTTGGTCTTTCTTCTTCTCTCATAGCCGAATCACACATACACACAAGCACTCTTAATTTTAATTTCATCAACACACATCATGCATCTACTTAACATATACATAAGCATACACAATTATCATCTTTAGTGCATCATACCCATACGGCATACACATGTATCATACATGTAAATTCACACATTCATGCATCACGATCACTTATACACATATATTCACATACATACATTCATGCATCATACACATTTGTTTTATCTTCCTATCATCCTAAACATATACAAATGCACATCAAAACCGTGTATATACACATATACACGTATTATACACATAAACATACACATGTTTAGAAAATAATTCTTGTTCATCACAAAATAAATCACAACATTTTATTAAACATATAGATTTCAAACTCAATTTTCTAAAGTTTGAGCATTACCTTAGAAAATCGTTTTTTTAAAATCACTCATTATCTTAAAATCATGAACTTTAAGAAAATCATTTAAGAAAATACCCTTTCAAAACATTTTTCTTAAAAACAAGTTTCTTTAGTGTTTTAATTTAATATGAGGAATTTACGGGGTGTTACATTTTCAAAATGATAAATGATTTTAAATAAATAATTTTTCATGAAATAATGTGATGAATTTTAAAGCTTAAGTTTTGGAAATGATGATGTGTTTAGAATGATGGTGATTTTTCATGAAATAAGATGTGAGTTTTGAAATGTATTTTTAAAAGGTGATTGATTTTCCATGAATGAGTGCTTGATATTTTGGGTGCAATTATAATTTCTATGCATGAGTAATTTTATTGTTTTCTATATGTGCATGTACGATTTTTACATGCATGTATGCTTAGGATTTAATTAGTGAATGAATGTATGTGTTAGAAGGATACGTGTAGGAGCTAGGCGTGAAAATAAGTGAATGTATGCATGAATGTGTATGGTATATGTGTGTGGAATTATGATGCAAATGCATGAATGTAGGTGTAGGTGTGTAACGTGTAAGTGTGCATGTGAGTGAGGGTGTGCATGAAAGTGAATATGTGTAAGTGTGTGAGAGTGTCGTGTGTGAGTGAGTGTAGGAAAACCTAGAATTTCCCTTATGTAATGGGCAAGCAACTAAGCCTTACTAAGTCCCAACCAAGTCCTTAACTAAACCCTAACTAGGAGATGGAAACCCTAATGGAGAGCCAAAAGTCAAAAGCCTAGAATGACCCTAAGCCTTATGTCCCCTACATTGTTTCCTTTGGATTTTGCTAACCTCCACCCATGCAATTTTAGAGGAAGCCCAAATTACCCCTCTTTCTTGAGCCTTGGCCGAATTGCATGAAGGCTAAAATGGGAAGCCATGAATTTTTATATAAGCCTTGGCCTTAGCTTTGTTTCACCCATTCACTCTTCATTTCTTCACTTACTTCGTCTAAACACCAACACAAACACGTGTTCTAAGAGCTCCTCAAACTCTTAGACAAAGAATTAGAAAATAGAGAGAAAGAAGGAGGAGAAACCGTGAGGCTAGGAGGAAGGAGAAGGAGAACCCAAAGGCAAAACTTAGGAATCCTTAAAGATCAAGTGCTTAGAAGTGTTGGAGACCTTTTCTTTTTGGTATAAACCGAAGACCTAGAAAGTTTTAGAATTAGTTCTTGATCTTGTAATTTTATTTTCTATTCTTCCTTTGCATGTTTAATTTTATGCACTTATGTGTAATATTTCTTTTAACCATGGACTTTCAAGAACTCAATTTTAATTTGTAATAAGTGTAGTTTATGTGTGATAATTCGGTTGGTGTTGTTTGTGATGGATCTTGATGTTTTTATGGTAGATCTTAATGCTCTCATGATAGATCTAGATGTTTTTCTCCTAGATCTAAAGTTTTGTACATGGTCTATGTGAATTAGAAGTAGATCTCTTTGCATGTTTGATTTTCATGATTAAAACCGTAGATCCTTGAGTGTTTGTGTGTTTATTTGTTTAATCAATGGTTGATCTAAATTTGTTTGATGATTTTTGGTTTTGCATGTTGTTTGCAAATGATTTTCATGGTTTTGAATCCTTGCATGTTTCGGTTTTGAGTTGATCTTGGTAAAAGCTTTGAATTGTGTTTTGATCCTTGATTTTTTATGGATCTTGATTTTTGTTTTGGGTTTTGTAAATGATTTTTGAATAAAAACCTTTATATTTCTTTAAGTGTGCCTCGGTTTTAACCTCTTTTTCATTTAAAATTATTTTTGTCTTGAGTTGTGCTAATATGTTTAAATTCATGACTTGATCTACACGAATGATGTGCATGTATGTGAGTGTTTGACTTTAAAAAGTTATTTTTATGATTCCTTGGAAAATAAATTGGAAATGTTCATGTTGATCTAGGATTGTCACATGTTTGTTAGAGAAGCTTAAGATCCATCTTTGCATGTTAAATTCCATTAAAAGACCATGTTTTCTTTTGTGTATGTCTCGGTTTTAGAAGAAAATTAGGGAGAACAAAATGATTTTCCTAAATTGAATTATGTTCTATGTCCTTATGTGATTCTTGATCTAAACTAGGTGTTTATTTTGTGCATGTTGTATTCGGGTTTGCTTAGATTAAATCCATGCTTTTATGAGAACTTGGTATGTGCTCTATGTCTTTGTATAATTTTGATTGATTATTTTCCAAGATGTAGCTTACGGTTTGCTAAGAGAAAGAAGGAATAATTGCATGAATTTGTGTGTGTTGATGATGCATGAATCTTGTTTTGATTTGTGAGATTTTCGGTTTATGCATGTAAAATTAGGTTAGCATTCTTTTCATGAGGTGATATAGAAACGATGTTAAGCTAATTCATTAAGAATAAGTTTTGTGTCTACTTGAAATCCTGTATGTGCATATTCGGTTTAGGAGTTTATGCATGCTCAAATGTTTTTGTTTTATAAAAATGAAATGTTTTTGAAAGTAATTGAATTAAGTATTTGATTTGTGAAATGTTTAATTTAATAATTGATTAATTGTTTGTATGTCTTGAGTGATCCAAAATGTGTTGTGGACCGTGTGTATGTTTAGTTTTATAGATAATTTGATTTGGTTTAATTGAGTTGTGAGAATGTGTTTATGATTTTACAAAACTTGAGTTTTCGAGAGAATTTGAAATAAAAAGAGTTTTTGAGTTGTTTTGGATTTTTATTTAATTGATTTCTTTGCTGCCCATGTTTGTTTAAAATTGTTTTTGGATTTCAAAAATTGAGTTCATGAGACTCAAAGTTTAGTTTTCAAAAGGTAATTGATTTGAGCAAAACCCGGAATGAAATCGGTGAATTTTTCGGTGTTTTTGAATGAGGTTATGGTGCTGTCCAAGACGGACCAGCCACCTAACCAAGTAATCTAAATTGTTTTATTTGATGTTTTCAAAAAGATTTCAAAGTGTCTAAAGAAATAGGAAAAGTTAAAAGTGTTTTGAGAAAGCTATCTTATTCTTAAGATTTCAGACGAGGAACGAAAGAACGTTTTAAGTTAAGAAAAGTCTTCTTGAAAAAAAAAGTTAATAATAATGAAAATGTGTTTTTAATTAATTCGAGGAATGTTATAGACGAGGGATTAAGGCAGTGGCAGCAACCAAGATCAGAGGAGATTGCACGCATTTAATTGCTGGACCTCAGGTGAGAGGGTAGCTTTCCTAAGACACCGTGGTAGTAGGTGTTGTATTAAGACTTCTGTATCAGCTCAAAGATCAGAACTAAGTGGTTCTACGTCAGTAGTATAGTGGGAATTGTGTGCTTTGTGTGGCCACTCATACGAATAGGACAAAGACCACATTGTTGTGTGTGATGTGTGATGACGTGTTGTTTATGTTTGTTTGCTTATGAATATTGATATTGAATTATTAATGTGAGACAATTAAAGAGAATGAAAGAGATTAGAATTAAAAGACACCAAGAAAAGAATAATCCCTTGTTTGGCTTAAGTCCTTGCGGAATAAGGCAGCCTCATCGTGATAAGACATTGAGAGTGGAGATAAGGATAAGAGGATTGAGATAATGATAGAGAAGAGATAGTAAGATGAGATTAGGAAAAGATTTCATGATGCGATGTGAATGAGCCAAAGCGAGGAAAGAAAGTTGAGGTGATATTGAAAGTTCAATGTGATGGGGAGTGAGGTGTGAATCTTTTGGTTTTGTTTTCTTGGATTGAGACTGGTCTGAGTTTAGCTTGCTCCTCCACTGGTTCTCAAGAAGAGAAAGCTTTTGAGAAAATATTTTGAAAAGAAATTTTTGAAAAAGGTTTTCTGAAAATGAGATTTTTGAAAATAAGTTTGCAAAAATAAATTTTGAGAGGGATTTCCCAAATGAGATTTTTGAAAAGAGTTTACAAAATGTATTTTTGAAAGGGTTCCCAAAACGAGAAAAATTTTCCAAGATATGTTTTCTGAAAGAGATTTTGAAAAGAGATTTTTGAAATGATTTATGAAATGAAATTTTTAGAAAAGGATCTGTGAACTGAATTTTTGGAAGAGATTTATGAAATGTAAATTTTGGAAAAGGAGTTGGTGAAGTGAGATGTTTTCTTTTAAAGTTTCCGATAAGAGATTGTTATGAGATGGTTGTTGGGAGGAAAGTTTGTGATGAGATTCGAGTTGTGAATGTGATCCCGCTCTGTGCCAGTTTGAATTATGAAAAGTGATGCAAAGTTAGCGGTCAGGACTCATTGAAGGGATGCACGAAGGGTGAGCTGACCATTAGGTTAATCAAAGATAAAAGACATTAAAAGACATTAACAGCGAACCCGGTGAGGTATGAGAGTTAACCCGAAGTAGTGGAGAGGAAGATACTATGGGTATCTGCGGATACTCAGGTGGAGATTGCAGTAGGGGAGGACGATGACGGTGAAACGTCAAGAAGTCTAGAGTACTATTCTAGGCAGAACAACTCCACAAGTGGCGCACTAACGTGGTGGGGACTGGGTCTAATGCCGTGGCACGTTCTGCATGATCAGCTAGAATTAGTACTGTCGCCCCCTAGATGCAAATCTAGAACAGTGAGAGGAACTGGAGTGGGGCATTTGTATGCCACTGTAGTGAGACAGTGTGCCTTGTTTATATATTGATATGATTTGAGGCAAGGCCTCCTGGTCAGGGACCATTTGTTGTGTGACAGCTGTCGTGCCCGCACGGTAAAGGTTTTGTACTCCTGTTTGCTTCCGACTAGGTGGATGGATGACCGAGGAGATGTAGACTTGATACATGAGTGCTAACTACGAACGGACGCGTACCTCGATGATTCTTAAAATCCCCTTAATCATCGATGGTTGTAATTTGATAAGACTTGTTAATGAAAATATTTAGAATTAAAGAAAGGAAAAGTTTATGAAGAATTGAGAAAGGGAGATGGAAGGTGTGAAAGGAAATGATGAGACCCTTGAAGAGAGAAAGGAAACAAGTGGTGGATCGAGAATTGAGAAGGAAGAAATAGTGGAGACAGTAATTGGAAGAAAAAGTGTTATATAAGAATGTTTATGAGTTTGATCAGATAAGAATGATAATAACATAACAATAATGAAAATATATTGTGATGCTTGCGTGCTGTGTGGTGTGTACCTTGTTTGTATTGTGTGTGCTGTCTTGATATCCCGCCTACGGTAAATCCACAACGTCGACGACTTGTCATTCGGTTCGCTAACTCTCTCCTGTCCGTTGGTATATTGGTGTTCCTGGTATTCCAACGTGCAAATGGATTATCGCATGGAGATTTCAACTTGGATGAAACATGGATGCGGCTGGAAACGTACCCCATCTGGTTGGGTATGGACGGATGATTCGCACATTATGATTCCGGACCCTGAGCATCGACTTTGCGGAGCTAACCTAGGACCACTGCTAGGACAAGTTCTGTCCGAGGATATGGAGACTATGAAGAGAAGCTGCGCTGTGAAGCTCTGAGGAATTTTTCTGCACCGACAAGGATGCAATGGGTGCCAAAGAATCGTGGACAAATTGCAACTGGGATAGCTTCATCTTCTGGTGTCAAGCAAGGACGTAAGAAAGGGGATCATGAGCTGCACCCTATAGTTTTTATTAGGAAGAGCCAGAGGTAGGGTAGATTATTTTAAAGTTGTTTGTAAGTGTGAGACAAAGGACTCTCTTAGCAATGTATCACTCTGGTAATTGTGCCCTACTTTTATTTTATGAACTGGCCAAACTTTTGTTTTGATAAGAAATATGAACTCGTTTTAAAGATGTGGGAGTAGAAGTGCGGAAAGGTTTTACGTAACACCCCGGTTTTCGAGAAAGGGTGTAAAGATGCACCAATGGCTTCCCAAAAATGTTAGAAAAAAAATGGCCTCATTTTTAGCAACCTTTAATTAAATGATGATTATTTTCGAATGGTGAAAATCGGGGCGTTACAACTTTGACTAAAATTTTAAATTTCAATGGAATTATTTGGTAATGTTTGATTAATTTTTATATTTCTATTCTAAAAGACAATTATACATATTCAACTATAAACTTTTTCCTTTTTAGAAATGTGAATTTATGTTAGGAATTCAAATTATGAATTTTTAAAGGTATAGATGTAAATTTCAATACAAAGTTTAATAGGTGTAGGCATGAATTTCAATAGGTACAGAATATAGGTCAAAATTTCAAAATAAACTTTTCCTTCTTCCATTTATAGAGTGGTGAAATTAATGAAAAATATACTCTTCATAATCCATAACGTTAGTAGATAATGATAAAAAAATTTAGCCTAAATTAAAGTTATGTTAGATAGTGAATATAAAATTTGAAATTGCATTAAATTATTGTTTTAGGAATTGGTTGATTCGATAAACAATGCATTAAAAATTTGTTCACTATTTTTGTTAACCTTTCAAAATTTTATTATTTTTTTAAAACGGCGGAGTATTTAATTTGGAAAATTTTATTGAATCCACATCCTTATTATTCATACCTAGGTATTTTATAAATTTGCACTGCATCGATAAAAAACACCTTTCCTTCTAAACTTAAACTATTCTTTCATATTTCTCTTTAATACTCATATCCGTACTCACATTTTATCTTCAAGATAGTTGAGTATAAGGAATCATTTTCCCTTTACTCTAGCTCATCAAGAACGAGAGCATCATTGGCTTCATTGCTGGATTTGATTTGTGAGTAGTATAGTTGCAGGTGAGTCAAGGATGGGCAGTCACTAGAGAGGTGGTTGTTGTCGGAGAAGTGGGTGGAAATGGCTTGATGGGATTTGTAGAGGCAAGAACTAGTCATATTTTGAAATCAAACTAGTAGGAACTATGAATTTCATTAGTTTTCTTTTCCAAGAGTATTTTTTTTGTTATAATTGAAAATTAATTTTTATCAAGAAGTAGAGATCATCAAGATGAATTTTGTCTTTATGGATAAAGCTTTTAAACTTCATCTTGTAAATAAATTTCATTAGTGTTTTAAATTTACAAGCAATAATATATCTCTTGACATATATCACCTTTATGTGCATGAGACTATATTTAGTTTGAATTATTTTTGTACTATTTTTTTTTCTTTATTTGTCCCAATAGCGTTAACTACATCTTTTTATATTGGGAGCACTTGACCTCTTTTCTTTTGTGAATTCTCACAAAAAGAATCATCCCATTTTAAATTTAGCAAAAGAAAATAATCCAATGGGTTGTGGTAGATTTGAGGAGAAAACTCATTATTATTATTATTTAGGATCAATTTTGTCATTTTATATTTCTATCACTTGATAGTATTGATTTAGTGATTAAAAATTTTGATAATTAAAATTAGAAAATGATAATAAATATTATGACAATTTTAATATTGTAATCCTAACCCATTCTCTACTTCTCTGGGAACTATCCCCACTCCAGTGACTATGACCAGTAGATATGATATGATTGTTTGAATAAGACACTTGCTTATGCATGCATCACTTGCATTTCGGTTATTCTATTTGTGACTGTTTACTTAGAGTTATTGAATTACTGATCTGATAATGTTATATGCCAATTACTTACTCCCATTTCCGTATATGTGTGTTAGGAAATGGTGGGGCAAATCCCACCTCAGCAATGGATGGGACTGAAGTCACTCCCTGTTAGGAGAAAAGTATTAACAGAGTCAGCATCCAAGAATGACTTTGTGTCATTCGAATTCTTGTTGTAAGGATTAGAGTTTTTGAAGAATCCTTGTCATTACTTAATATCTAGTAGTTTAGAAATGATAAAGGAGATAAATATTATTAATGAGGAGAAAAAAATTATTAAATAAAATTGAAAGTGAAAAAATGATTATGCATTATAATAGTAAAAAGACAAAAAGTTATAAAATAAAAAAATGACTTAAAGACATTGAGGAAGCAAATAGAAGGGACAATATCAGTTCTGAATTGATAAGTAATAATTTCTAACAATTTTACACTCCCATAGACTCATAACACCAAGAACGATTTATGAATTAAAGACAAAGCTTCAAAACTAGCTAGTAATAAAGAAAATTCACTACTTAAAAACAATATAAAGATTTAAGATTCACTCAAGAATCTTCACACTTCATTTCCCCTTTTTTACTAAAAGAGACTGGAATTTTATAATCCGAGACACATAATCGTCAACGCAGCCTGATCATCTATAAAAAGGTTTTTCCAACGTCTCTCCTTCGATGATTTATGACTCAAAAATAGATTCGTTAAATCATTCAATTTCTTCTGCACGCTAACCTTCTTTCCATGCTTACTCTTCCTTTTGTTGGTTTTCTTATTTGGACCCAAATAAGCTTCATATTTCTTGGTTTTCAGTCCACAAGCATTACACAGTGTCTGCATCAAAATTCAAAACAACGTCAGATCATAATTAAAGGTTTAATATTTGGATCAAAGAATTCACTAACCTTTGGGCCAGCTGGACCCTTCCTCCAAAGAGGGGTCTTAGTAGTTCCACAATCAAAACACATTTTTTTTGGTGGCTGCTCCGTGATTATTCTCTTATCATCTATAACAAGTGATCTCTACATCACACCTTTAAATTTTAAAACAACATGCTCTATTTGCAAAAAAGGTTAAAGGGGGTGACTTATAAAAGAAATTGTGATCACTTACTTGAGATCTTGAACCATCCATTTTCACTTGTTAATCGGGTAAAAAACCACAACCAAGAGCAAAACAAATGGATTTTTAGAACCAGGTATCACCTCTTGATCAGAAGGAATACCTAAAAGCAAAGATCCAAAAACAAATAAAAAAATTAGAAATAAAAATGAGTTTTTTACTTAGGTTGAAGTGGAGGATAGAGAAATTCGAGAAAAGAGACGACTGTTCTATGATGATCAGAACGAAAAGGACATGAGATATAGAGAGAAGTGATCCAGGATAATGATGAAGAGAAAGGGGAAAGCATAATAATTTAAAGAAAGCGACAAGAGGTGAGAGAGAGAGATAGAGAGAGTAGTGAAACTGACATGAGCTAAAGCCACCACATAGATCAGGGATACGATTGTCTTTTTTGGCAAAACCCCCCACTTACTCAACCGGCTGAAAAGGTGCTGAAAAAGCTGAAAAGAGTGAGGTTGATGTGGGGTTCGTAAGTGACGTTTGTATTCATAAGATTTTTGTTTTTATTATACGTTTTTTAATCACATCCTCACTACTCTCTCAATCGGTGGTATGACACCATGATGTGTATTGATTTCGTACAGCCACAAATTTTTTCTATGACATCATACAATTTTATTATTAATGTTGTTGTCGTCGTAGTTGTTATTTAAGTTTTGATGTATTCTGCCACTTATGCATCTACGTACCTTTTCACAGTGTCAACATTTTTATCATTTAGACACTTTTTTTTTGTTGTTTGAAACTAGATTAATGTTTGGATTGAACCTTTATGGTGGAAGAAGATTTCGAGAAGAAAGTGATGTTAAAGAAAGAGGGAACACAAGAGATTTTCTTGATGATGTGATGATCGTACTAAATAATGATAAAAATGTAAAAAGTGATATAAAAGAAAAAGTGATAAAAATATAAATTTGCGGAAACTAGTACTTTTTTAATCATTGTCTAATTAATTGTGGGGAACTTTATGATTATTTAAGTTTTTCAAGGATTAGTCTAATTTTAATGGGTAATAAATATCTTTATATATAAGAAAAGATAATATCTTTTATCCTAATGACATTTTTTTCTAAGGAAAGGAGGCAGGAATTCAATAGGTAAAAAATCTCATTTAAAGTGAAATAGCACAAGGTATGGTTTTTGTAGTGTCCTGGTATTGGTGGAACACCACGATGTGTGTTTGGGGTTGTTGCAGCTGACGAGGGTGACCCCAGTCCTACGTACCCCCAGTGATAAGGGGATCAAGCCACACGTAGTTGTTGAGAGTAGGGATGAGAGAACATACCTGAAACCCTAGCTGTGATGAGCTATTTATAGGGTTTGGAGGAGGCTGATATGGGCCGTTTGGGCCCTGTGTCAGTGTTGTGCTGAACCAGGATTCTGTGAGATACTATCGGATAATTATGCTTCTAGAATCTGGATAGGATCAGCTGAAGATCTCATGTCTAGGCTGTTGCGAGAATCTAGGAGAGATTTGGCGGAAGGGATAATAAGCCTCGGCGAGCCTGAGTTTATCCACGAGCCGACGGTATGTCTCGGTCCTAGAGTCCCGAGCCTGATGGACTGGGGACCGATCGTAAGGCTCGGTTCCATCAAGTCTGAGCCTGGCCCTCTTGTATGCTCGGAGTCCATGAGTCCGAGCGAAGGACTTTCATGATAGGTAAACCGGGTAAAGTGCCCTTAGAGGAACCCTTTGGTGAGACTCGGGTCCGTACATGGTCGGCAGACCCTACAGTTTTCCTGGCATACCAGCCATTATGAACTAGCCGAACAACACAGTCATCGATGATTGAACTTGTTTTCCTTTCATGCTACATCTGTCTACCAATTGAGCTGGTTCTATAAAATATCAAGCCAACTCTTATTGTAACATCCCGAATTCTAATCCCTAGTATAATTATAATAATAATAGATTGGAATAATAATAATAACAATAATGAAGTTTAGGAATAACAAATTAAGGTCCCTTTCAGTATTACAAAGGTGCTAGGAAGTATCGGAATTGGAATACCCGGATTTCTTTAACGTTATAAATTATAAGTTTTATTAAATTAAATAATTGTTTCTAAAATTAATCATTTAGGTGTTGAGTATTTTCATAAAATACATTATGTTATTTATGAAAGTATATTTAATTATATTTTAAAGTGAATTCTTTAGAAGGAAAATTTTATATCAAAATAAATTTATAAACTTTCTATATTTTGCCTAGCTTTTTATATACCAAATAATGAATTATGTTTAGCGTTATCAAATATTCGATTCCATGACACTCTTAAATATACAACTATTTATTTGAGTTGATGACTAAATTCTATTCCTTGATACTCTAAAAAGTAATCACCTTCTTATTAGAATATACTTTTTATAGTTTTGTTTAATTTTAATATACACAATACTAAATTATTTTGCATGTAGTTTCAAATTGCTAAATTTTACGATTTCTCTATGTGTGTAGTATGGTAATTTATTTTTAGTGTTGGTTTTCCTTTAAAAAAGTATAATATTGTTTTGTTCAAAATTAATTAAATAAGGAGTATGGGGGTATAATTGTAAAATGAGAGGGGTAGGAAACCCTAAAATTTCTCTTCTCCTTCTTCAACCGTCACTCTCCTTTCCCCCATGGTCATCTTCTCCAAAATTTTCTCCTTCTTCGAAAAGCTTGGTGCTCTCTCATGGCTTTCCCTCACTAAAAACCGGTTTTCCCTCTCAAACCCGTTTTCTCTCTCTCCCTCTTTCTCTGGCTCTCTCTCTTCCTCTCCTCGGGCCGCTGCTCGCCACCTACCACCTCCCATGGGCTTCGCTGCCGCTGCCACTGCGCATGAAACCCGCGTCCTCCCTCCCCCAGTCGTGAATCGCGATGCTCCTCTCACCGGGGCCCTGATTTTTTTGGTTCCTCCGCCTCTGTCCCTTGCTGCCACCGCCATGGGAGCCTCCGCCGCCACCTCCAACTCGAGCCACCGCTCTTCACGTCGGAGCCGCCTCCACCTCGAGCCACCGCCACCATTTCCCTCTCCTGGTTCGTGGTGTAGTTGCTATGGACGCCGGGGTCGCCGCCTTGGGTCGGGTTTGTGGGTTGTGTAACGGTTTGACCATGAACCGAACCGGGTCAAAGCGGATGTGGGTTTTTACTGAATCGGGTTTTGTTGCCGCTACTGGTTGGGTTCAACCGAGTCGGGTCGGTGCAGATGCTTGGATGCGATCGGGATTGAATGCACCGTTGCCGAATCGGGAGCTCTTTGCACGCCTTCAAATTGGTTCTAATAGAACCCTGAGATAAGATGGGTTGCGTTACCTCTATTTAGGGAATGTACTTCTGGAATTGTATAGTGATAGCTACGGTTAGGGAGGTAGAAAAATATGTTACGAACCTTAGGGTAATTTAAAATAGTAAAGATCCAAAGACTTAGTTGAAATACGAAAATCCCAAATAATAGTTAATTTAATATATTGGACTGGATGATGTGAATATGTGCTGCTAGTTGGCATGTGATTAATTATCTGTTATTAAGTGTAGTAAATAATAATTAAGAAGGAAGAACTAGATAAGAGTAAGGGGTTCTTTACTTTGCTTTAGAGAATATTTTCTAATTAGTTTATCATGATCACGAAGGGTATATGTATATATTTGGGTTTTGATATTTAGAATGGATAATATAGACTTAAGTGTAAATCATGAACTTAAAGGAAAAGAAGTTGGAATTGATATGTGTAATTTAATGGGCATGCTAAGTGTTAATTATTATTGTGTATGTCTAATTGAAGAAGTTGAAATTATTGATTAGTACTTGTGATTGATTTGATATGACAGTTATTATTTAAGCCTAACAGATAAATGCAAATTCTTAAAGTGTACTTATGCATATGAATGATAAATGAGTTATGTGTTGTATTGTCTAAAGGTTAAGTGATAAAAAGGAAAAGGATTAAAGTAAGAATATGAAATTTAGTTGTTTTTTGTGACTGAGTATATGTGATTAGCTGTTATGTATGTCTGGCGGATTAAATGAGATATATTTGTGGTGTGCAATTGATAATTAATGGATACAACAATTAAAGAGTAAGACTATGAACCAAGGAAAATGAATGGTTGAATTGTGAAGTGTGTGTGTGTTAAATGTGTGCCGAATGATGAGTTGGATAACAACCAGAAGGAAGTAATGTAATTAAAGAAAGTAATAGAGAGAGAAAGAGTAAAAGGAAGGAAACTAATGTAATAAAGAAAGAAAGATAAAAATCGGCACGAGCCTAGCGAGGCGTGTCGACATAAAAAGAAAAGAAATAAAAAGATAAAACCGGCGCGAGCCTGGAGAGGCGTGTCGGAATTAAAAGAATAAATCGGCGCGAGCCTGGCGAGGCGTGTCGACAACTAAAAGCTAATAACCGGTGCGAGCCTGGCGAGGCGTGTCGGAATTAAAAGAATAAATCGGCGCGAGCCTGGCGAGGTGTGTCGACAATTAAAAGCTATTAACCGGCGCGAGCCTGGCGAGGCGTGTCAGAATTAAAAGAATAAATCGGCGCGAGCCTGGCGAGGCGTGTCGACAATTAAAAGCTATTAACTGACGCGAGCCTGACGAGGCGTGTCGGAATTAAAAGAATAACTCGGTGTGAGCCTGGCAAGGCGTGTCGAGTCAAATATAAGATAAAGGGATAAAGAAAATGATAAGAAGGTAAAAGAATCAAGAAAATAATAAGAAGGTAAATTGATAAATAGAACAAGAAATGTAGGAAATGTAAATCGATGAAAAACAAAATAGAACACATATGAAAAGGTTAGACCAGTGAGTACAAGCGAGAAGTGATAGAGTAATAGGAGATTAAGAAATTCAGGAATTAGTAAGAAACATTGATTGTTTGAATGAAGGGAATTGTTATACAAATATAAATTGGAGATAATTTAGATAGAAAACTAGCTGCGATTACTTTAGTTATTTCCTATGCTTTTCATAGAAGCTATTTTCCTAAGTTCTGTGTAATGCTTCCCCTCTTGTGGTTGATTATTTTCAGGTACCAGAGCGGAGCTTACATCGTTGCAGGCCGAGCAGGAAATTCTCCACCACGTGGAGTGTATTCGTGATACTTTGAGCGGACTTTATTTCCTAATTATATTGAAAATTGTTTTTTTTGTAATGTTTAAAATATGCATTAGCTATGTGTCCAAAACTTGTACTAATCGGGCGTTAGATTTAATCTGGCTATACTACTATTGTGATTTAAGTTGTTAGACAACTCTGGACTGACAGGTTTAAAGAAGAAAATTTTTGGGATGTCCGAAAAACAGAGGAAACTCTGCCGGATTTTCGTAGAATCTTTTTAAAGTAAATAAGTTTAAAAGAAATTTTCAAGCACCAATTTTTATTAAAACTTAAAATTAACTAATTAATGTGGGGTTGTTACATTTATGGTATCAGAGCAGTTTCTCCTCAGCCTTGGAGTTATGCAACTCCAATGATTACTCATCAAGCGAGTAACCGATGTGTCTAGTCAATTATATATATATATATATGAATTTATAGTGATTGTTAAGGATGTGTTTGTAGATGTGATCTTGAACCTTAAGTTAGTTGATGTAGGCAATGACTAGATTAGGAGAATATAGGAATTTAACCTATGTTAACATCTGTGAACTTGTGTTGATGTGAAATATTGTTATGCATGTTTGAATGAATTATGTGATATATGAATGTTGGAATAATAAATGTGCTTGATAAATAGGTAAAAAACTCTGTAATCTAAGAAACACACATAAATTCAACTCAGTATCTTAGGAGGAAATCGTAAAAGGTTTTAGGAATAGTTAATAAGTTGTAGGACTCTTGGTAGAGTATAACCAATTTTGTGGTGATGTTGTCGTTTAATAGAGTGTAAGGGTAGGAGTGGTCATCCTTACTCTTGCCACTGTTAAGTGATGATATCATTAGTAAACCTGAAAATGATATTGTGACGCTCTCTTTTTAATTTGAAAATAATTAATATTTCCAAATAGTTGAATACTTGCTATCAAAATTAGGGCTAGAAAATTTTTCCTTTTTAATATTAGTACTTGCTCAATCAAAAACCCTTTTGGATATAAACTATTTCTTGAATTCGGCTTAGTAATAATTGAGTTTCGAAAGGACTCTCGAGATAACAATTCCTTAATTTTCGAAAACATTATTTGTAGTTAATATTAAAACATATCATTTGTCTCTCGAGTGGTTTTGAATAAGTAAAAACATAAATTTATCACCGAATCCCTTTTTATATATAAATCAGAGTTCGCGGAAGTAAAAATAATACTTATGGGGCTCAGCTGAGGAAAATAAAACATCATATATATATATATATGTCATAGCATAATATGAAACCCCATGAGTACAGTATATAGCAAGAAACATCAGTCGAGATAGCAAGAGTTTATAAAAACATATACAACCCAGCTGTATGAAATAAAACCTCACTCTAAGACCTCTCAAAATATATACAATATATCACATAGTCTAAAATAGAAGTCTTAGAGCAGGTCTTCAGTGTCCTCAGCAGCTCCTCAGATCCTCCACAGCTCTATCCCTAGGATCTAGGATCCAAAACACCTATGCTATGCAGGCTCCTATGAACCAGCCGGTCCACCTCTAACAGAAACAGTCGGCTCAACATGCACCTCCTCCTCGCTCTCATCCTCCACAGGGTCCTCCTCGACCTCGCCCGACTGTGTAGAGACCCCACCACTGGGTCTAGGATCAGCAGAAGCAGTCCTATCATAATCTGTCGGACCAGGAGAAGGAGTCTCCTCAGTGATAACTCTATGGGAAGAAGGATGGGAACGAGTGGCAGCTCTAAAACGAAAACTATGAAAACGACGCATAGGTCGAGCCGGGGGTGGTCCTCTATATGTATAAAAAGGTGGAACATGCATAGTATAGACTAATGGGATCCTAAATCGACGAGGTCGCACACGCACCAGAGGGTTAGGGTGGTAGAGAGTGATCTCAACCTCCCCATCAAAAGTGGCATCGTGCTCCTCATACGTCCATATACCGCTAGGGATAGGGCGTATCTCGATGCAGGCTAGGTATCTGGCCATTACCTAAACAGGGCAGAGGGAGTAAGTATACACAAATACATAATTGATAAAGACTAAAATTTACAATCACAAATATATCATGGACATATCATAATGCAAATACATATGAGCACACCAGTTTTCAACATTATAACTCTTATAATGCAAGTGGCCTGATGTATGATTTTCTATCCACAACTGAGGCCTCTAAATTCCATCTTGGACGTCCATCCAATACACCCTTGTGTTCCCGGAACACCGACATTCGTTCCCAGAACGTAATGTCGAACCATACTTGGATAATAAGCATTACTCCCGGAGTGTGCACCACGTTCCCAGAACGCATACGTTCCCAGAACGCATAAAAACCAGGTCCCGGACACTGGCCACATATCTATAATGTGTCATCAAGTAGGTTATAAATTGGTACTCCCGGAGTACCCTCCTCATATTCCCAGAATATGATAACGTTCCTACCAACCAGACTTCCAGTCTATATGGATGCACAAATATCAGGGTTGGTTTTATCTTTACATTAATTAATGTGATTTGGAAATATTCCAATTTCCCTTTTTGAATGATTGATTTGAGACATAACCTTTGGCATAAAATTCCCCTTTTGAATTTTTTTTTTCTCAAAACATGCCTTTTTAACCCTAGATTGAGTAAGACAACTTCAATGGTATTCAAAAACTTAACTTTTTATTTTTCAGATTCAGGTACTAACCGGTTACAGTCTCAGGCTAACCGGTTAGAATTACAGACCTGAAGTATTTACCATTGCAATTCAGAAAAACCCTTTTTTCTTGAATTCTCTACCCAATCTATACACCATTTAACCTTGTTTTATGCCTCAAAAATCACAGTTTCCATCATTCAAAATTAAAATCACATTTGTTTCTATAAGACATAATTTTCTCTTGAAAATTGTTCCTTTAAATCAAGGTATTAACCCTCATCATTTAATCTGAACCAAGACAATGTTGTCAACTCATTTTTCAGATTGTTTGCAATGTATTTAGAGTATAGATTTGAGAAAAGTTAGTGCAATTTCAGGACTGTTTTATAAATTGATTTTCTTTTGAAATTTTGCAGTGTCTAACCGGTTACAAATATCGAGTAACCGGTTAGATTATGCAGTCAGTCCCTTAAATTAAGGGTTTTGACACACCATTTTCTTTGTTTCTCAAATCTAACCCAATTCCAGCATTTAACAGGGTTCATATACCATAAACAAACATGTTTCACCACAGAAACCAATTTCAAAGTGCATGCATCAAGTTCTTTGCATCAAATTGCACAAAAAGTCACATAAACACAATTTAACACAACAAAACTCATAAACAAAAATTAGTTTCTGATTTCCAATCTTAATTCATTTGCATGCATCAAATTAATGTTGCTCAAACAGAATTGAGCCAAAACTTTGGCCTCCAAGCCTTTGTGCTTAAAACACATAATGCCCTTTTTGAGTTTTGTGAACTCAAATCCTAATTCATTTGATTTTCAGTCTAAATCTAGTATAGTGTAGACTTCTCCCATACCTTAAGACTGAATTTGATGAAGATTTGACACAGAACTTGAAGAAATTACCCAGACTTCTCACAAACCACAGCTCTGTTCTCAGCCACGAATTTCACCAACAGGGTCCAAAGATCAGAGGATTTGACACAGAAATTGACCAAAGAAATTGGGGAAAACGATTAGAACTCAATATAGGTAACATGTACTAAGGAATGGAAGTGATTTGAGACTTAAGGATTGACTATACTTACCAAAATCAGATCTAGAACTCAGCTTCCAGAACATGTACAACAGAGAATTCAGAATTCAACTCCCAACTTCCCAAGTTGATTTCTCCTTCCACACAGACTCTCAACTCACAAATTTGGTGTTTTTACAAAGCTCAAGATTTAAGCTTTGCAATGGTGTATGGCTCTTGATCTCACTCTCAGGAACAAAGACGAATTTCTCCACACGAAAATGGAACCCTAATTCCCTCCCTCAACAAGAATTCAGCTGCATCAACCCTCAAATCCTCAGAAATTCCTCTATTTATAAGCAAATTGAACTTTCATGCAGGGCGACGCGTGTATTGCCACTAATCTCAGGCAATAATCGTGGCGATTACGGAGTTAATCAAGTGATTACTCATCAAAATCCACTATCCCAGTTTCTGGGTTCATCGTCTAACCGGTTACAGGGCAATACTAACCGGTTAGATTAGTACAAAATTTAAAAATTATTATTTTTAAATCTTTCCCTCCAAGAACCTTATTAATATTACTTTTAAGTCCTCATTCAGGGACCAAAATGCAATATCCTCATATTTTGCATTTATTTGCCATATAAAAATATTTCAATCCATTTTTATATTTTAGGCTAATTAAATACAAAATATAAACTTGGAAAATTTCTATAAATTAGTAATAAAACTTTTTATTATTAATTTCCTATTATTCGTTAGACGAAAATTAGGGGTGTTACACTACTCCCCCACTTAAAAGGAATTTCGTCCCCGAAATTCTAGATTACAAAAACAACTCCGGATACTCTTGACGCATCTTCTCCTTTAATTCCCATGTAGCTTCAGATACGTCAGCATTCTCCCAAATCACCTTGACCAAAGGTATTTCCTTTCCTCTGAGCTGCTTGACTTCACGATCTTCTATCTGAACCGGTCTGGTCTCAAAGGTCAGGTTTTCCTTCAGAGTTAAGTCGTCAGGTTGGAGTTTCAGAATAACGGATGGGTCATGCACATACTTCTTTAATTGCGAAACGTGAAAGACGTTGTGCAAATTGGATAAAGAGGGTGGTAGAGCCAATTGATAAGCAACAGGACCAACTCTCTTAAGGATTTGGTATGGACCTATACACTTAGGCGAAAGCTTTCGGGTTCTCAAAGCTCTACTAATTCCTTTCATCGGGACTACCCGAAGGAACACATGATCGCCCTCAGAAAACTCTAATGGTTTTCTCCTCTTATCCGCATAACTCTTCTGCCGACTCTGAGCCGCCTTCATCTTTGCCTGAACCATCTTAATCTTCTCAGATGTCTGCTGTATCATTTCCGGTCCAACCATCAAGTTCTCCCCCACTTGGAACCAACATAGCGGGGTCTGACACTTCCTTCCATACAACGCTTCGAACGGTGCCATCCCAATGCTCGCATGGTAGCTGTTGTTGTATGTGAATTCTGCAAGAGGTAACACTTGATCCCAACTTCCTTGTTCTTCAAGTGCACACGCTCGCAACACATCCTCCAAAGATTGAATTGTTCTCTCCGTCTGGCCATCCGTCTGTGGATGATACGCAGAACTCAATTTCAACCTTGTTCCCATAGCATCATGCAAACTTTTCCAGAATTGCGACGAAAATCTCGGGTCTCGGTCTGACACAATGCTCGAAGGCACTCCGTGAAGACGAACTACCTCCTTGATATAAACCTGGGTAAGCTTGTTCAAAGGATAACGCATATTTATCGGAATAAAATGCGCCGACTTGGTTAACCTGTCCACAATCACCCAGATTGCATCATGATTAGCTGCTGTCCTCGGTAAACCAGACACAACGTCCATTGAGATGCTATCCCACTTCCACTGGGGAATCCTCAGAGGTTGCAACTGTCCTCCCGGTTTCTGATGTTCTATCTTAGCTTTCTGGCAAATCAAGCACGCCGCCACATATTCTGCCACGTCCTTTTCAATCCCGACCACCAAAACATCTTTTTCAGGTCTTGATACATTTTGGTTGATCCAGGATGCATACTCATCCGACTCTTATGGGCTTCGTCAAGAATCAGTCTTCTAATTTCCTGATCTCTTGGTATACAAATCCTTGTCCTGAAACGAAGGATTCCATCTTGCCCAATCTTGAAATCAGGTTCCCTTCCTTTTGAACCTAGTTTCATCTTTTCCATCAATTCTTCGTCTGTTCGTTGCAACTCCCGAATTCTTTCCAAGAACTCGTTTGTGATCCACAACATTCCCAACTTGATACTTGATGGCTCCACTTGTGTCAACAAGCTCAAGTCTCTGAATTCTTCAATCAGCGCTGCCTCTTTAACCATCATCGCGCTTATGTGGATTGTTTTCCGACTCAACGCATCTGCAACCACATTCGCTTTACCCGGATGATAGTGGAGTTTAAAGTCGTAATCTTTCAAAAACTCCATCCATCTCCTTTGCCTCATGTTCAACTCTTTCTAGTCGAACAGATATTTTGTAACATCCTAAACTTTGATTTAAATGAAATAATTATTGAAAACCTTAGAAAAATTGGAAAAGTGGCTTAATGAATTTTGCTAGATGTGTGAGTGGTGATTATAGGACCTAGGAGTTGTATAGAAGGCATTTATGGCTTTGGGCAAAGTCATATAAGCGAGATCGGGAGTTAAATCGGTGTTTTCGACGTTAGAAATCGACCGAAAAGAGAAAATTAGGAATTTATTATAGGATGCTAAGAAATTAAATTCCACCGTTGGATATGAAGTTTATGGGGTGAAGAAGCTTGCCTAAAAATTTGGACCCGATCCGACGGGTAACAAAAAAGTTACGGCGAATCAAAGTTGGGAACCACTGGTGCACGCCCAGGCGCACCGGTGCACGCCCAGGCGCGCCCCTGACGCGCAACGTGCGCACCAACCAGAAAATGGCGCGCCAGAGTCTCCCATCCCCCGCACCAGACGCACGCGTTTCCGCACCAGCACCAGCCTGGTGCGTGCCCCGCGCTCAGGCGTGACCCGTCCGCGCTCAGGCGCGCACGCGGATCTGATCCGCACCAGCTCTATAAGAGCTGCGCACCAGACCCCCTTCTCTCTTCATTTCTCCGCCCCAGACCTTCTCCCTTCACCCACCTCCGTCCAGCAGCCCCCAAGCACCCCTCCAGCCACCTCCATCCACCACCAGCCTCCACCGCCAAGTCCACCATCATCACCATGGACGTCTCTCTCTCTCCTCCCTCTTAGTCTCTTTCCCTCATTTTCTCTCTCTCCTCCTTTTCCTCCACCACCACGAGCCACCATCCACCACCACCACCATGACCTCTTCTTCCTCTCCCTTTCCCTATTGATTGAGTTCCCTTACTCTCTTCCTCCTCCCTTTGTGTTTCTCTCTCCTCTAGGGTTTTCTCTCTCCTCACTGGATCTCACCGACGCCGACACCGATCGTGATTCGCACCGGACTTGTGTTGGGTACTCCGAGGCTTTAAGCTTGGACCTCGATCCGGCCGCGATCGTTCGCAAACAACGAGGTGCAACACCGTCACCGCGATCGGGATCGATTGTCCCCGCCGTGCTTGGAATCCAAGGTCGTGGAAGCTTAGGATCGAATTGGAGCCGAGCTAAAGCGTAAGCCGGGGAGTAAAGCGTCAGGCTAAGGTTACCCCTCTCACTGTCATCGATTGAGGTAAGGGGTTTCATTACCAGTCCTTAAGGGGTGTATTTCTGGGTAGTTATATCTATCGCTAGGACCGGGGGAAATGTTAATTGTTAAGGAACCTTAGAGTAATCCGCTAATAATGAAGAAAGATAGATGGGGTAAATAGGGAAACCAAATAGTGATGAATAAAAGATAGGTAACAGAATAACTAATCAATTAGATCGGTAGGGTGTGGCAAAAGAATAGAAATGGTGAATAGGGTAATTAAGGAATAAGTCAAGGAACCCTAGGGTAGTTCCCGCAAATATAAATGATTGATTTAAACTGACAATGGAATAAATTGGATATGTATAGAATGAGTTCCGGAGTGAATGAGTATGATAGGATATTAAAAAAGTTAAAATAGAATGAAAGTGTGGGAAAACATGAAATAAAACCAAGGGAAATTAGTTAAGGAAAAACTAACTAAAATTGGGGGTAAAAGAATAAAGGGAAAAGGTAATAGGAAAGAGGAGTAAAACTAACAAACTAAAGGACAAAAAGTAAAATAGTAAGTGAAGATTTAAATGGGATAAAAAGAAAAGGGGATTAGAAAGTGGAACACGGAATATATGTGGAATCAAAAATGGGAAGAGAAACAAAATAGTGAATGAGATATAAAAGGAAAATAGATAATCGGCAAAAGAAATTAACAACAGGGATACTAAAACAAAAAGAGTGAGTTGTTAGGGAAGTTAAATAAAATGTTGTAATAAGATATGGAAACTAAGCTAAATTAAGAAGGGTATCTAATTAAAGTAGAGTAATGAAATAGGAATAATAAGTAAATAGAAGTGTGAGACAAAAGAATTAATGGAATAACTAAGAATTTGAAAAGGAGAGTTTAAGATATAACGACTATATCAAAGCTAAGTGGAGTTAGACGTAAGCTAGAATAATTAATAAAAAGAATAAGGAAAAATGAAAAGGAAGAGAAGAAGAAAAAGAAAAGGAAGAGTACGGGGAATTAAATAAGAGCTAGGAAACGAGAATTAAAATATAATGCATATGGCGTAATCAAGAAGAACTAGTTAAAAATGAGAAACATTTAAATATAAGAAGATAAAAGAAGGGTTAAGAAATTAAAAGAATTAAAGAGAGCTAAGGAAACTAAAAGTAAAGAGAAAAGACTAAGACGAATTAATAATGAGAAAGAAATTAAATGTTAATCGGCGCAGGATGGTCGTGGTGACCCTGTGGTCTCATAAATATAAATTATAATTGTCACAGGATGGTCGTGGTGACCCTGTGGCCTAATAAATATAAATTATAATTGTCACAGGATGGTCGTGGTGACCCTGTGGCCTAATAAATATAAATTATAATTGTCACAGGATGGTCGTGGTGACCCTATGGCCTAATAAATATAAATTATAATTGTCACAGGATGGTCGTGGTGACCCTATGGCCTTATAAATATAAATTATAATTGTCACAGGATGGTCGTGGTGACCCTGTGGCCTAATAAATATAAATAACAATCGTCGCAGGATGGTCGTGGCGACCCTGTGGCAAATTGATAAATGTAAAAGAAAAAGAAAAGACAATTAGAAAGAAAAAGAATTGGGAAACAATTAGGAGGTAAAAAGGAAAAGAAGAGCATAAATTAAGTAGTATAGCATAGGCTTGAATGGTCTTGGTGTGTCGTATATATCTGCTTAGAAATCTCTCTTTTAAGTTCTGTGTGATGCTTCCCCTGTGTGGTTAATATTTTTCAGGTACACAAGTGGAGTATACACCCATGCTGGCCGAGCAGGATTACAAGTTCCACTACGTGGAATGTATTTTACTTATTTTGGAGTGGATAATTACTTTTTGTGAATTATTTATGAATTAGTAGCTTGCCCTGAAATTTGTATCCATCGGGCGTTAGGATCTGTTATAATTATTAAACTATTGTTGTTTACGTTTTTAAACAATTCTGGACTGACAGGTTTTTAGAAGAAAATTTTTGGGAAGTCCGGAAAACAGAGGAAACTCTGTCCGTCTTTCCGGAAACATATTTTTAAGTATTTTAATTTAAAAATAAATTTTCAATTACCATTTTAATAAAACCTAAAATTTACTAATAAAAGTGAGAGTGTTACAATTTGGTATCAGAGCAGTTTTTCCTCGGCCTTTGGAGTGTGGACTCACATCTCCGATGGTTACTCACCAAGCGAGTAACAGGTTCGTTTAGTAAGAGTCTAAGTTTAAGAGTAGGACAATTAGGTTAGTGATTAAGTATTCAGTCTTTAACTGACTGTTCCCTTCATGACCTAACAGTATGGCTGGACGACCTGCCGAGAATGAGCGGATGGCCGCAATATTGGAGAACCTGATTCAAATGAATCAGAATCAGGCCCGAATGCAACAGAACCAAGCCGAAATTGACTGGATGGCTCGATTTAGGAAATGCAAACCGCCTAGGTTCGAAGGAGGGTATAATCCTGATGGAGCTCAGCGATGGCTCAAGGAAATTGAGAAGATCCTTCGCACCATAGCGCCACCTGCTGAACAAACTGTGTTGTTAGCGGAGTATATGTTGACTGACGAAGCAGAGTATTGGTGGGAACGTGTGCGAAGAGAATTGGAGGCAGCTAATCAGGATATCACTTTTGACCTGTTCAAGGCTCACATCTTGGGGAAGTATTTTCCTGAGGATGTTCGTAGGGAAAAGGAGATCGCTTTTCTGCATCTGGATCAAGGAAGTATGAGTGTCGGTGAATATGCGACACAATTTGAAGATCTGATTCGCTATTCTGGCAGTTATCGGGATGCAGATGAACGCACCAAGTGTGTTAAATTTGAAGCAGGTCTCAATGCCAGGATTCAGACTGTCCTTGTGCATCAGGGTATAGCTAACCTCTCTCAGCTGGTGAATATGGCTAGCACTTATGAGAAGAGTTTGAATCGACATAAAGCAGAGAAAAGGGGAAAGAATATACCGAATGAAGTAGGTCTCAACAAGGGTAAGGGACTGGCTCAAGGATCAGGTTCGTATGCTGTTAACCGCACCAGAGCAGTAGTGCCAGAGAATGCGGGTCAGAGTGCGACCGCTCCAAGGACCAGGCCACCATGTCCACATTGTGGAGGATCCCATACTCGTATGTGTCGGATGTTGGAGCAGCGTAGAAAGGAAGGTCTCTGTTTCCAATGCGGGCAACCCGGACACCGTGCTACAAACTGTCCTATGGACACGTAGAACGAGGAATGAACTTATCCAAGGTACTTTTTATATTAATTTTGCATCAACTAGTTACTTTAGTGTCTTTGCCTAGAGTAAGTGTGAGTAGTGTAATCTAGAAGGAGTCGATAAGTGTTAAAACCTAGTTAGAAATTCCACCGAACTCGGTTATGATAGTGTCATCCTCTGATAGAGTGTGAGGTCAGGATTGTGTAAGATCCATGAAGAATGTTTTGATAAATGCCAAAAGGTTTTGAACAAGTTACAAATGTGTTGATCAAGATCAAGCTCAACAAGCAACAACAAACATCAAGTTAAGAAGAAAGAACCAACTCATGAAGACTTAGTTTGGTAGTTTATGTTTTATTGTTTTATCTTTTGCCTCACAAGTCTTTTAGTTTATGAGTTTGGGTAGAGTTTATTAGAGGGTAGTGAATCTCTTTTGATTGCATGATTATATCATATTTTGAGTATTCACTTTGCCTAAAATCAATAGGTGGCTTAAAGGTTTGAAAGAAAAGGTTTAGTTTTTGAGAAAACAAGTTTTAAGTGATTTTTAATGTTAATAATCGATTAACAGATTTTGATAATTGATTAACAGTGTATTTTGAACTGATAATCGATTAACAAACTTTTGATAATCGATTATCTGCACCTTTACTCGAGTATTTTTGGTCTCACTCGAGTGAAAATTATCTTGCTTTCGGTTTACTCGAGTATCACTCATTTCACTCGAGTAACTTGATCAGATATGGTTTTTTAAATACGTTTTTCACTTCTCAAAAGCCATTTTAAGTGCTCCAACTTTTGGGTATTCTATATAAACCTTTTCCTAATCATTTCTATCAACTAGAATCATTTTGATACACAATTTTACAAAGAATCAAAGCCACACTATTCTCTCTCACTCTCTCAAGATCAAAGCTCTCATTTTCATATTCTTTGATCAAGAACCTTGAATCTCTCATGTTGATATTTCATAGCTTTTGAAAGAGATTCATAGGATTGTTATTGTTTTTCATTTGAGTTGTAATCTTTGCAAAAGGCAAGCTATCTACAACAAAGGAAGACTTGATTTTGTGAATCAAGCAAGTTTCATTGGAAGCCTTGGTGAGGCATTTCATCAAGCACTTGGAAGCCTTGTTGAAGAACAAGCATTTGGAAGTCTTGTGAGTGAAGAAAGCAATTGGAAGTCTTGTTGTGAGGGAATCGGCAAGCAAGAGAAGAGGTTAGATTAGATATCAATAGGATTACAAGGCAAGGGTGTGGTATCTCTTGTAGGCTAGCAAGAAGGAAGTCTTGTGAGGCATTTACTTGTAATTTGAGAAACTCTAATTCCTCATAGTGAAGAATCTCTCTTGGTTGAAGAGGGGACTGGAGTAGCTTTCAAGTGGATGAAAGTGAACCAGGATAAATCACTGTGTCGTATCTCTAAACTCTTACTCTTTACAATTCAAGTCTTTAATTGTGTTCTTGATTGAAAACCTAGAAAAAGTGATTTTTCTATATTTGATTGAATTGAATCTTTATTGTTCAAATTAATTTGGGGAAAATCATTTTCATAACCTAGGTGAATCAATAAGAATATTGGTGTTGATTGTTTCCGCTTAATCTCTGATCATATAATATTTGTTAATTGATTGATTTTCATTGGTTTTAATCGTTTAGATTTGTTTCTTGCGAAAATCTTTCAAAGTTTCTATAACACCTATTCAACCCCCCCTTCTAGGTGTTCTCCTAGTGTTCCTAGTTGTTTCAACCACCGATTGTAGGTTTCCAACAATTGGTATCAGAGCTCGGTCGAAAGACACGAGCATAGAGCTTTTTCGTTAAGATCCTTGAGAAACTACAATGGGTTCTACGAATCCTTTTGGTGGTGAAGGTGCTTCAATTAATCGCCCTCCTATGTTTGGTGGAGAGGGTTATGGTTATTGGAAAATTAGGATGAGAATCTTTATAGAAGCTATAGATGTGAACATTTGGGAAGCCATTGAAAATGGTCCTTATATTCCCTCAAAAGATGTAGAAGGTGTGCTTACACTAACTCCCAAAGATAAGTGGACCGATGATGATAAAAGGAAAATTCAATATGATTTAAAAGCAAAAAATATCATCACCTCCGCTCTATCTTATGATGAGTTCTTTAGAGTCTCCCAATGTAAAGATGCCAAAGATATGTGGGACACCTTGCAAGTCACACATGAAGGCACTAGTGAAGTTAGGCGTGCTAGATTAAATTCTTTGATGCATAAATATGAATTGTTTCGTATGTTGCCTAATGAATCTATATGTTTTATGCAAAAACGTTTTACACATATTGTTAATCATCTCATTGCTCTTGGTAAAACTTTCTTGAATTGTGAACTTGTTAACAAAGTTTTAAGATGTCTAAGTAGGGAATGGCAACCTAAGGTTACCGCAATTGTTGAATCAAAGGACTTGGACACAATGGACTTAGCAACACTTTTCGGAAAGTTACAAGAACATGAAATGGAGCTTGAACGTTTGCATATACATGAAGAATCGGACAAGAACAAAGAGAGAAAAGGAATTGCTCTTAAAGCTCAAAGGTCATATCAAAAGGAAGAGAGTTTCGTTGATGATGATGATGATAATGAAAATTCCGATTCGGATATTGATGAAGAGGAGATGAAGCTTCTACTAAGAAAGTTCAATAAAATTCTAAGGAGAAAAGGAAGGTTGAACAAGGACAAAAGTAAAGATAAGGATCCCCCACACTACAAGACCAAGACTTCAAAAGAAGGTATAGTTTGCCATGAATGTGGAAAGCCCAGTCATCTCAAGTACTCATGCTCTAAGTATCTCAAGAAGAAGGAGAAAGAGAAGAAAAATGCAAAACACAAAAGGGCATACATAGTTTGGAATAGTGATGATGAACAAGACAAGAAAAGCACAACTAGTAGTTCTTCGGATGATGAACATGCCGCTTGTCTCAATTTGATAGCTCTAGTAAATGAAGAGGAAAGTTCAAATGATGAATCAAGTGAACAAAGTGACGAAAGCGATGTAAGTCTTACTAAATCCGAAATTTCTTCAAATTATGAAATGTTATATAATGCTTATGAAGAAATGCATAAACAATTTAAGAAACTAGCTTTGAAAAACATTGAAAGGAAGAAGCTCATTTTGAAACTTCAACAAGAGATTTTAGAACTTCAAAAACAAGTTGATGAGCTTAATCTTCAAAATGAAACTCTTGATCTTATATATGCTAGTTCTTCTTGTGATTGTGCTAGTAGATTGAATATTGTGGTTGATTGTGAGGATTGCAAGTTGCTTAAAGATGAAAATGCTATTTTGAAAAATAAGCTTGCAAGTTTCTCAAATGGTGATATTAGATTGCGCACATTGTTAAATTTTCAAAGAGAAAATTCAAACAAGTTTGGTTTGGGTTATACTAATGCTAAGAGTAAATCTCATAGAAATGTTGTTAATTTTTCAAAGGTTGATTTTTCAAATGCACCAACATGTTTCTATTGTGGTACTCATGGACATACTTCAAATGTGTGTTATATTAAAGTGCATGGTATACCTAAAGGAGATTTTGTTTGGATGAAAAAGGGTGAGAGTCCCTACACTAACAAAAATGGATCCAAAACATTTGGATACCAAAAAGCAAAGCATGATTGTTTTGTAGGTATGATTGAAGAAGCAAATGAAGGTCTATACACATTTGATACAATTGACATTATTGATCTTCTTCAATTGGTATTAAGAGAAAATCCTACAAATTGGTAACATTTGATATTATACAATTGGTATTTTCAATTTGATATTGTTGGATATTGCTCATAGTTCTCTCAATTGGTATTATTTCTTATAATGTGATATTGTTTATACTTTTGAGAAAATACTATTGGTATCAAATTCTTACAATTGTTTTACAATTAGTATCATGTTATTGGTATACAATTTGTTATAATTGATATCATTGAGTAATCATTAGATGATTATCATGCTTTGGTTATATTTCTTCTATTTTGGCTTAGATCTTATTTCAATTGGTATTTGTTTAGTTACAATTGGTATATATTTCTTTTTGATAATGCCAAAGGGGGAGAAATATGATGTTTTGAAACAAAGGGGGAGAAATATTTTTTTTAAATGGTATGTTTGGAGAAAGGTTGTTTTGTTGTTTTTATGTAGGTTGAGCAAAGTTGTTGGAGATAGGGGGAGAATCAAGCTTACTCAATTGGATTTCAAATGTCAAAAGCATAAATTGAGGGGGAGCAAGAGTCTCACCAAGTGATCAAATGGTTCAAGCATCAACAACTTCAATGAACTTCAAACGATTTCAAAACATGTTTGTCATTTTCAAAAAGGGGGAGATTGTAAGATCCATGAAGAATGTTTTGATAAATGCCAAAAGGTTTTGAACAAGCTACAAATGTGTTGATCAAGATCAAGCTCAACAAGCAACAACAAACATCAAGTTAAGAAGAAAGAACCAACTCATGAAGACTTAGTTTGGTAGTTTATGTTTTATTGTTTTATCTTTTGCCTCACAAGTATTTTAGTTTATGAGTTTGGGTAGAGTTTATTAGAGGGTAGTGAATCTCTTTTGATTGCATGATTATATCATATTTTGAGTATTCACTTTGCCTAAAATCAATAGGTGGCTTAAAGGTTTGAAAGAAAAGGTTTAGTTTTTGAGAAAACAAGTTTTAAGTGATTTTTAATGTTAATAATCGATTAACAGATTTTGATAATTGATTAACAGTGTATTTTGAACTGATAATCGATTAACAAACTTTTGATAATCGATTATCTTCACCTTTACTCGAGTATTTTTGGTCTCACTCGAGTGAAAATTATCTTGCTTTCGGTTTACTCGAGTAACACTCATTTCACTCGAGTAACTTGATCAGATATGGTTTTTTAAATACGTTTTTCACTTCTCAAAAGCCATTTTAAGTGCTCCAACTTTTGGGTATTCTATATAAACCTTTTCCTAATCATTTCTATCAACTAGAATCATTTTGATACACAATTTTACAAAGAATCAAAGCCACACTATTCTCTCTCACTCTCTCAAGATCAAAGCTCTCATTTTCATATTCTTTGATCAAGAACCTTGAATCTCTCATGTTGATATTTCATAGCTTTTGAAAGAGATTCATAGGATTGTTATTGTTTTTCATTTGAGTTGTAATCTTTGCAAAAGGCAAGCTATCTACAACAAAGGAAGACTTGATTTTGTGAATCAAGCAAGTTTCATTGGAAGCCTTGGTGAGGCATTTCATCAAGCACTTGGAAGCCTTGTTGAAGAACAAGCATTTGGAAGTCTTGTGAGTGAAGCAAGCAATTGGAAGTCTTGTTGTGAGGGAATCGGCAAGCAAGAGAAGAGGTTAGATTAGATATCAATAGGATTACAAGGCAAGGGTGTGGTATCTCTTGTAGGGTAGCAAGAAGGAAGTCTTGTGAGGCATTTACTTGTAATTTGAGAAACTCTAATTCCTTATAGTGAATAATCTCTCTTGGTTGAAGAGGGGACTGGAGTAGCTTTCAAGTGGATGAAAGTGAACCAGGATAAATCACTGTGTCGTATCTCTAAACTCTTACTCTTTACAATTCAAGTCTTTAATTGTGTTCTTGATTGAAAACCTAGAAAAAGTGATTTTTCTATATTTGATTGAATTGAATCTTTATTGTTCAAATTAATTTGGGGAAAATCATTTTCATAACCTAGGTGAATCAATAAGAATATTGGTGTTGATTGTTTCCGCTTAATCTCTGATCATATAATATTTGTTAATTGATTGATTTTCATTGGTTTTAATCGTTTAGATTTGTTTCTTGCGAAAATCTTTCAAAGTTTCTATAACACCTATTCAACCCCCCCTTCTAGGTGTTCTCCTAGTGTTCCTAGTTGTTTCAACCACCGATTGTAGGTTTCCAACAGATTGGTCGTCCTTTCTCTTGCACCTGTTAAAAGATAAAGCTATCATTCAATAACGCAGTGATGTACAGTTGATAAATGTGAGATTGGGACTGACCACCTCGGTCTTCGCGTTTATCGACATGTTATATTATTGCAATCATCTAATGGAGATCCAAACGAACCATTTAGAAATTCTATCTCTGTCGAACGTCCGATTGAATTCTAATCCTATAGGATCTTTCCTAAGACTCGTAAACAGTAATTCGCAAATCAATCCCATTTAAGACACTCTTATTCGGTATTTCCACCGAGAACGTTCAACTCAGTAATCGAACCACCTCTCCAACTTGTGAGAACTTAGCTAATTGATTCTTGGAATCGACCCAGTTTCCTCCTTGCCTTCGACTTACTCAAGTATGTTGATAATAAGTGGGGGAGACTTGACGACTCGATTCGAATCCTATCCGAGCGACAATAACTCATAAGCATACCGTAAGCCGTAGGACTACTAAACAGATACTTCCAAACACTTCGAAGAGAACCGAATGAGGGTTAAACTAAATAATAAAACAAGACCTTCCCAAAACGACACCGAATCGAGAAGCAACAGCTAGACTTTGACCGAGACCAATCAATTAACCGCAGATCCGTAGGAACGCATCCTTCGGCGACTCTCTGCTGAAAATGCACACTTTGGGGAATAATCTCCATTGTCTTCTTGCTTGACACGTACCCAGTACATCCTGGGTCATCTTGCAAAAACCATGAGACTCGCTCTTGAGTGCTTCATGTTTCTTCCTTTCATCTTCACTCTCTTCAAGTTCCAAGCATCTCAGATGCATTGGTGAGAATTCGCCAAGTCATAGAAACCCGGCATAGTTCTATGCCTACTGATAGATTGTCACCCACGTGTCCTCTTTTTAGCCTTGGATACCAGTCGGGAACCGGTGTACTCTATTCTGAGCAACGGATAAGCATAACCCTCTAGCATGGATATAATCAATTATGTCGATGCTAAGTGGGGGAGGATTTCAATCCAAGGAATGGGAGATGGAACTTTAATAATAAGAAAATTGACGATCCTGATGGAGTTGGTACGTGGTGCTAGAAGACAGACGTTGGAATAAGCATGACTCTAACCGCATACGGAGCGGAAAGTAAAAATCGAAGGGAAGTGAAAACCGTGATCAGAAGCTTACCCATGGGATGGTTCTCCATTTGAAGGAATTGAACGGAATTTCGGGGACGAAATTCTAATAAGTGGGGGAGAATTGTAACATCCTAAACTTTGATTTAAATGAAATAATTATTGAAAACCTTAGAAAAATTGGAAAAGTGGCTTAATGAATTTTGCTAGATGTGTGAGTGGTGATTATAGGACCTAGGAGTTGTATAGAAGGCATTTATGGCTTTGGGCAAAGTCATATAAGCGAGATCGGGAGTTAAATCGGCGTTTTCGACGTTAGAAATCGACCGAAAAGAGAAAATTAGGAATTTATTATAGGATGCTAAGAAATTAAATTCCACCGTTGGATATGAAGTTTATGGGGTGAAGAAGCTTGCCTAAAAATTTGGACCCGATCCGACGGGTAATGAAAAGGTTACGGCGAATCAAAGTTGGGAACCACTGGTGCACGCCCAGGCGCACCAGTGTGCACCAGGTGCACCAAACCCGTGGAAAATTCGCCCAAGCGCGCACCAGCCTCGCCCAGGCGCGCCCCTGACGCGCAACATGCGCACCAACCAGAAAATGGCGCGCCAGAGTCTCCCATCCCCCGCACCAGACGCACGCGTTTCCGCACCAGCACCAGCCTGGTGCGTGCCCCGCGCTCAGGCGCGACCCGTCCGCGCTCAGGCGCGCACGCGGATCTGATCCGCACCAGCTCTATAAGAGCTGCGCACCAGACCCCCTTCTCTCTTCATTTCTCCGCCCCAGACCTTCTCCCTTCACCCACCTCCGTCCAGCAGCCCCCAAGCACCCCTCCAGCCACCTCCATCCACCACCAGCCTCCACCGCCAAGTCCACCATCATCACCATGGACGCCTCTCTCTCTCCTCCCTCTTAGTCTCTTTCCCTCCTTTTCTCTCTCTCCTCCTTTTCCTCCACCACCACACCACACCATAGCCACCACCACGAGCCACCACCCACCACCACCACCATGACCTCTTCTTCCTCTCCCTTTCCCTATTGATTGAGTTCCCTTACTCTCTTCCTCCTTCCTTTGTGTTTCTCTCTCCTCTAGGGTTTTCTCTCTCCTCACCGGATCTCACCGACGCCGACACCGATCGTGATTCGCACCGGGCTTGTGTTGGGTACTCTGAGGCTTTAAGCTTGGGCCTCGATCCGGCCACGATCGTTCGCAAACAACGAGGTGCAACACCGTCACCGCGATCGGGATCGATTGTCCCCGCCGTGCTTGGAATCAAAGGTCGTGGAAGCTTAGGATCGAATTGGATCCGAGCTAGAGCGTAAGCCGGGGAGTAAAGCGTCAGGCTAAGGTTACCCCTCTCACTGTCATCGATTGAGGTAAGGGGTTTCATTACCAGTCCTTAAGGGGTGTATTTCTGGGTAGTTATATCTATCGCTAGGACCGGGGGAAATGTTAATTGTTAAGGAACCTTAGAGTAATCCGCTAATAATGAAGAAAGATAGATGGGGTAAATAGGGAAACCAAATAGTGATGAATAAAAGATAGGTAACAGAATAACTAATCAATTAGATCGGTAGGGTGTGGCAAAAGAATAGAAATGGTGAATAGGGTAATTAAGGAATAAGTCAAGGAACCCTAGGGTAGTTCCCGCAAATATAAATGAATGATTTAAACTGACAATGGAATAAATTGGATATGTATAGAATGAGTTCCGGAGTGAATGAGTATGATAGGATATTAAAAGAGTTAAAATAGAATGAAAGTGTGGGAAAACTTGAAATAAAACCAAGGGAAATTAGTTAAGGAAAAACTAACTAAAATTGGGGGTAAAAGAATAAAGGGAAAAGGTAATAGGCAAGAGGAGTAAAACTAACAAACTAAAGGACAAAAAGTAAAATAGTAAGTGAAGATTTAAATGGGATAAAAAGAAAAGGGGATTAGAAAGTGGAACACGGAATATATGTGGAATCAAAAATGGGAAGAGAAACAAAACAGTGAATGAGATATAAAAGGAAAATAGATAATCGGCAAAAGAAATTAACAACAGGGATACTAAAACAAAAAGAGTGAGTTGTTAGGGAAGTTAAATAAAATGTTGTAATAAGATATGGAAACTAAGCTAAATTAAGAAGGGTATCTAATTAAAGTAGAGTAATGAAATAGGAATAATAAGTAAATAGAAGTGTGAGACAAAAGAATTAATGGAATAACTAAGAATTTGAAAAGGAGAGTTTAAGATATAACGACTATATCAAAGCTAAGTGGAGTTAGACGTAAGCTAGAATAATTAATAAAAAGAATAAGGAAAAATGAAAAGGAAGAGAAGAAGAAAAAGAAAAGGAAGAGTACGGGGAATTAAATAAGAGCTAGGAAACGAGAATTAAAATATAATGTATATGGCGTAATCAAGCAGAACTAGTTAAAAATGAGAAACATTTAAATATAAGAAGATAAAAGAAGGGTTAAGAAATTAAAAGAATTAAAGAGAGCTAAGGAAACTAAAAGTAAAGAGAAAAGACTAAGACGAATTAATAATGAGAAAGAAATTAAATGTTAATCGGCGCAGGATGGTCGTGGTGACCCTGTGGCCTCATAAATATAAATTATAATTGTCACAGGATGGTCGTGGTGACCCTGTGGCCTAATAAATATAAATTATAATTGTCACAGGATGGTCGTGGTGACCCTGTGGCCTAATAAATATAAATTATAATTGTCACAGGATGGTCGTGGTGACCCTGTGGCCTAATAAATATAAATTATAATTGTCACAGGATGGTCGTGGTGACCCTGTGGCCTAATAAATATAAATTATAATTGTCACAGGATGGTCGTGGTAACCATGTGGCCTAATAAATATAAATTATAATTGTCACAGGATGGTCGTGGTGACCCTGTGGCCTAATAAATATAAATTATAATTGTCACAGGATGGTCGTGGTGACCCTGTGGCCTAATAAATATAAATTATAATTGTCTCAGGATGGTCGTGGTGACCCTGTGGCCTTATAAATATAAATTATAATTGTCACAGGATGGTCGTGGTGACCCTGTGGCCTAATAAATATAAATAACAATCGTCGCAGGATGGTCGTGGCGACGCTGTGGCCAATTGATAAATGTAAAAGAAAAAGAAAAGACAATTAGAAAGAAAAAGAATTGGGAAACAATTAGGAGGTAAAAAGGAAAAGAAGAGCATAAATTAAGTAGTATAGCATAGGCTTGAATGGTCTTGGTGTATCGTATATATCTGCTTAGAAATCTCTCTTTTAAGTTTTGTGTGATGCTTCCCCTGTGTGGTTAATATTTTTCAGGTACACAAGTGGAGTATACACCCATGCTGGCCGAGCAGGATTACAAGTTCCACTACGTGGAATGTATTTTACTTATTTTGGAGTGGATAATTACTTTTTGTGAATTATTTATGAATTAGTAGCTTGCCCTGAAATTTGTATCCATCGGGCGTTAGGATCTGTTATAACTATTAAACTATTGTTGTTTACGTTTTTAAACAACTCTGGACTAACAGGTTTTTAGAAGAAAATTTTTGGGAAGTCCGGAAAACAGAGGAAACTCTGTCCGTCTTTCCGGAAACATATTTTTAAGTATTTTAATTTAAAAAGAAATTTTCAATTACCATTTTAATAAAACCTAAAATTTACTAATAAAAGTGAGAGTGTTACATATTTCAAACTCTTATGGTCACTAAATACTTGGAATGTAGTGCCATAGAGATGATGTCTCCATATCCTTAAGGCAAACACGATCGCAGTCAATTCTAAATCGTGTATCGGGTAATTCACTTCATGATTCTTCAATTGTCTCGATGCATACGCCACTACTCTTCCTTCTTGCATCAATACGCAACCCAGTCCTTGCTTAGATGCATCACAGTACACTTCAAAGCTCTTGTGAGGATCAGGTAGAATTAACACAGGAGACGATGTTAACCTTCCCTTCAACTCACGGAAACTAACTTCGCATCGATCGTCCCACACGAACGGTTGATCTTTCTGAGTCAACTTAGTCATAGGCAATGCAGTCTTAGAAAATCCTTCTATGAACCGACGATAGTATCCAGCCAGCCCTAAGAAACTTCTCACCTCCGTCACCGTCTTAGGCTGTTCCCAACTTAGAACTGAACTTACTTTCACTGGATCCACCGCAATTCCTTCTTTAGAGATCACATGCCCCAGAAACTTCACTTCATTCAACCAAAACTCACACTTCGTAAGCTTGGCATATAGTTGCTTCTCCTTCACGACCTTTAACACAATCCTGAGATGCTCTTCATGCTCTTCCGGATTTTTAGAATAGACCAAAATATCGTCAATAAATACCACCACAAACAAATCCAAATATGGTCTAAAGATCCGGTTCACATAGTCCATGAAAATAGCAGGTGCATTAGTCAATCCGAACGGCATCACAACATACTCATAATGACCGTATCGAGATCGAAATGCAGTCTTGGGTATATCCTCCTCCTTTATCCTGATCTGATGATAACCCGATCTCAGATCAATCTTGGAGAATACTGCAGCTCCCCTCACTTGGTCCATAAGGTCATCAATCCTTGGAAAAGGATACTTATTCTTAATAGTGACCTTGTTCAACTGCCTGTAGTCCACACACATCCTCATACTCCCATCTTTCTTCTTTACAAACAGTAATGGAGCTCCCCAAGGCGAAACGCTTGGCCTGATCATCTGTTTCTGCAATAGTTCCTCGATTTGCTTCTTCATCTCTGCCATTTCTGGTGGTGCCATTCTATAAGGAGCAATAGAGATGGGACCAGCTCCAGGGACTAAGTCAATCCCAAACTCTATCTCTCGCTTCGGAGGTAATCCTGGTATCTCTTCAGGAAATACTTCCGGAAATTCCCTCACCACTGGAATCTCTTCGATCGGCATCGACTCTTCTTCTCTAGAAGCCGAGAATAAACACATATAACCCTCCGGTTCAAGGATCCTATATCGAATTGTCTGTTCCTTACAATTGATGATCACTTGGTTCTTCATCAACCAATCCATACCCAAGATCACATCCAATTGTAACTTAGGAAGACAAACCAAATCTACCTTGGAAAGACGACCCAAAATTTCTACATCACACCCTAAACAGACTTTAGCGGTGAAGATCGGTATTCCCGTAGGGGTATCTATACTAAGATAGCAGGGTGAATCAGAAACAATAAGATTCAGCCTACTCACACATTCAGGGGAAACAAAAGAATGTGTAGCTCCAGAATCAAACATGATTTTGCAAGGTTGATTATTAAGCAGAAAATTACCTTGCACGAGATTCGGGGTTTGGGTTGCTTCACTCCCACTCAGGGTAAACACTCGTCCTTGTACCACAGGCTTTCCAGCAGATCCCTTTGCATCTCCCTTTGCAGATTCCTTGCATTCCCGAGCAAAGTGACCTTGCTTTCCACACTTGAAACATCCCCCTGTGGACCAGCAAAACTGACCATGATGATAACGTTTGCATTTCTCGCAATAAGGAGCATTATCGCGAGACTTGTTCCTGTTATCCATCACTGCCTTGCCCTTACCCTTGTTCTTAGAATATGGACCATTATTCCGATGATCAAACTTCTTCTTCCTTTGTGGTCCATAGTTCTGTCCAACCCCCTTCCCTTGGCTTCCAATCAACTCAGCCTTCTTATCATCTTCATACATTCTGCACATGTCCACAAGTGCAGGGAAACTCTGAATCCTTTGATAACTGAAGATAGACTTCAGCTCTGGTCTTAGCCCACCTTCAAACTTCACACACTTACTCCTTTCATCAGGGTTATTCAAGTAATAGGGAGAGTACTTCATTAGCTCCTCGAATCTGGCAGCGTACTCTCCTACACTCATATCCCCCTGCTTCAATTGCATGAATTCCACTTCCTTCTTTCTTCGCAAATCTTCAGGAAAATATTTATTAAGAAACTTCTCCATAAATACTCCCCAGTTGATTGCCCTCCTTTCAAAATTCAGCAATTGAACCGTGTGATCCCACCAGTTTTCAGCTTCTCCATGAAGCATGTAAACTGCATAGGTCACCTTCTGTTCATCAGAACACTCCAGAGTTCGGAAAATCTTATTAATCTCATACAACCACTTGTTCGCCTCATCAGGTTTATATCCTCCCTCAAACCTTGGCGGATTGCACTTCCTGAACTCCGACAGAGTCTTAGCATCAGGATTCGCCATGTTGCCAGCAGATGGGTTACCAACTCTCCCTTGAGATGATTGTTGTCTCTGCTGCTGCTGCATGCCTTCCAGCACGATCGTGATTCGTTCTAACATTTCATTAGTAACATTTCTATTCCGGGTTGCCATAGAAAGACCTGCACTATGGGCTTTGGGTTACTAAAAAGGTCTTTAAAAACATATATACTACCACTAACTTACTCAAATCATATTCAATCAACATTGAATATCATACTTAGCTGCATCTTCGGGGCCATGAGGAACAGGACCAATGCTCTGATACCACCAAAGGCGTGACGCTCTCTTTTTAACTTGAAAATAATTAATATTTCCAAATAGTTGAATACTTGCTATCAAAATTAGGGCTAGAAAATTTTTCCTTTTTAATATTAGTACTTGCTCAATCAAAAACCCTTTTGGATATAAACTATTTCTTGAATTCGGCTTAGTAATAATTGAGTTTCGAAAGGACTCTCGAGATAACAATTCCTTAATTTTCGAAAACATTATTTGTAGTTAATATTAAAACATATCATTTGTCTCTCGAGTGGTTTTGAATAAGTAAAAACATAAATTTATCACCGAATCCCTTTTTATATATAAATCAGAGTTCGCGGAAGTAAAAATAATACTTATGGGGCTCTGCTGAGGAAAATAAAACATCATATATATATATATATATATGTCATAGCATAATATGAAACCCCATGAGTACAGTAAGTAGCAAGTAACATCAGTCGAATAGCAAGAGTTTATAAAAACATATACAACCCAGCTGTATGAAATAAAACCTCACTCTAAGACCTCCCAAAATATATACAATATATCACATAGTCTCAAAATAGAAGTCTCAGAGCAGGTCTTCAGTGTCCTCAGCAGCTCCTCAGATCCTCCACAGCTCTATCCCTAGGATCTAGGATCCAAAACACCTATGCTATGCAGGCTCCTATGAACCAGCCGGTCCACCTCTAACAGAAATAGTCGGCTCAACATGCACCTCCTCCTCGCTCTCATCCTCCACAGGGTCCTCCTCGACCTCGCCCGACTGTGTAGAGACCCCACCACTGGGTCTAGGATCTGCAGAAGCAGTCCTATCATAATCAGTCGGACCAGGAGAAGGAGTCTCCTCAGTGACAACTCTATGGGAAGAAGGATGGGAACGAGTGGCAGCTCTAAAACGAAAACTATGAAAACGACGCATAGGTTGAGCCGGGGGTGGTCCTCTATATGTATAAAAAGGTGGAACATGCATAGTATAGACTAATGGGATCCTAAATCGACGAGGTCGCACACGCACCAGAGGGTTAGGGTGGTAGAGAGTGATCTCAACCTCCCCCTCAAAAGTGGCACGGTGCTCCTCATACGTCCATATACCGCTAGGGATAGGGCGTATCTCGATGCAGGCTAGGTATCTGGCCATTACCTAAACAGGGCACAGGGAGTAAGTATACACAAATACATAATTGATAAAGACTAAAATTTACAATCACAAATATATCATGGACAGATCATAATGCAAATACATATGAGCACACCAGTTTTCAACATTATAACTCTTATAATACAAGTGGCCTGATGTATGATTTTCTATCCACAACTGAGGCCTCTAAAGTCCATCTTGGACGTCCATCCAATACACCCTTGTGTTCCCGGAACACCAACATTCGTTCCCAGAACGTAATGCCGAACCATACTTGGATAATAAGCATCACTCCCGGAGTGTGCACCACGTTCCCAGAACGCATACGTTCCCAGAACGCATAAAAACCAGGTCCCGGACACTGGCCACATATCTATAATGTGTCATCAAGTAGGTTATAAATTGGTACTCCCGGAGTACCCTCCTCATATTCCCAGAATATGATAACATTCCTACCAACCAGACTTCCAGTCTATATGGATGCACAAAGGGTTGGTTTTATCTTTACATTAATTAATGTGATTTGGAAATATTCCAATTTCCCTTTTTGAATGATTGATTTGAGACATAACCTTTGGCATAAAATTCCCGTTTTGAATTTTTTTCTCAAAACATGCCTTTTTAACCCTAGATTGAGTAAGACAACTTCAATGGTATTCAAAAACTTAACTTTTTATTTTTCAGATTCAGGTACTAACCGGTTACAGTCTCAGGCTAACCGGTTAGAATTACAGACCTGAACTGTTTACCATTGCAATTCAGAAAAACCCTTTTTTCTTGAATTCTCTACCCAATCTATACACCATTTAACCTTGTTTTATGCCTCAAAAATCACAGTTTCCATCATTCAAAATTAAAATCACATTTGTTTCTATAAGACATAATTTTCTCTTGAAAATTGTTCCTTTAAATCAAGGTATTAACCCTCATCATTTAATCTGAACCAAGACAATGTTGTCAACTCATTTTTCAGATTGTTTGCAATGAATTTAGAGTATAGATTTGAGAAAAGTTAGTGCAATTTCAGGACTGTTTTATAAATTGATTTTCTTTTGAAATTTTGCAGTGTCTAACCGGTTACAAATATCGAGTAACCGGTTAGATTATGCAGTCAGTCCCTTAAATTAAGGGTTTTGACACACCATTTCCTTTGTTTCTCAAATCTAACCCAATTCCAGCATTTAACAGGGTTCATATACCATAAACAAACATGTTTCACCACAGAAACCAATTTCAAAGTGCATGCATCAAGTTCTTTGCATCAAATTGCACAAAAAGTCACATAAACACAATTTAACACAACAAAACTCATAAACAACAATTAGTTTCTGATTTCCAGTCTTAATTCATGTGCATGCATCAAATTAATGTTGCTCAAACAGAATTGAGCCAAAACTTTGGCCTCCAAGCCTTTGTGCTTAAAACACATAATGCCCTTTTTGAGTTTTGTGAACTCAAATCCTAATTCATTTGATTTTCAGTCTAAATCTAGTATAGTGTAGACTTCTCCCATACCTTAAGACTGAATTTGATGAAGATTTGACACAGAACTTGAAGAAATTACCCAAACTTCTCACAAACCACAGCTCTGTTCTCAGCCACGAATTTCACCAACAGGGTCCAAAGATCAGAGGATTTGACACAGAAATTGACCAAAGAAATTGGGGAAAACGATTAGAACTCAATATAGGTAACATGTACTAAGGAAGGAAGTGATTTGAGACTTAAGGATTGACTATACTTACCAAAATCAGATCTAGAACTCAGCTTCCAGAACATGTACAACAGAGAATTCAGAATTCAACTCCCAACTTCCCAAGTTGATTTCTCCTTCCACATAGACTCTCAACTCACAAATTTGGTTTTTTTACAAAGCTCAAGATGTAAGCTTTGCAATGGTGTATGGCTCTCGATCTCACTCTCAGGAACAAAGACGAATTTCTCCACACGAAAATGGAACCCTAATTCCCTCCCCCAACAAGAATTCAGCTGCATCAACCCTCAAATAATCAGAAATTCCTCTATTTATAAGCAAATTGAACTTGCATGCAGGGCGACGCGTGTATTGCCACTAATCTCAAGCAGTAATCGTGGCGATTACGGAGTTAATCACGTGATTACTCATCAAAATCCACTAACCCAGTTTCTGGGTTCATCGTCTAACCGGTTACAGGGAAATACTAACCGGTTAGATTAGTACAAAATTTAAAAATTATTATTTTTAAATATTTCCCTCCAAGAACCTTATTAATATTACTTTTAAGTCCTCATTCAGGGATCAAAATGCAAAATCCTCATATTTTGCATTTATTTGCCATATAAAAATATTTCAATCCATTTTTATATTTTAGGCTAATTAAATACAAAATATAAACTTGGAAAATTTCTATAAATTAATAATAAAACTTTTTATTATTAATTTCCTATTATTCGGGAGACGAAAATTAGGGGTGTTACAGATATTGCTATTGACAAATGTAAGATTGAGATTAACCACCTCGATCTTCGCACTTGTCAATGGTCGATGTCATTGAAAGCTTTGAGTGAATATAAGAACCCGACAATGGTGCGTGTTGATAGACGTGAGGTTGGGATTGATCACCTCAATCTTTACATCTATTAACGAAGGATATCATTGCCAACTTTTAAGCTAAATTTAGACAACCGAGATAATAACTTACTATTCTGTAGAAGAAAACCAACTAACCCGGAAGGTATTCTTCCCGAGCCTTCATGCATAATCTAGAATTAGATCTAGAACAAAGCTATAGGATAAGAACCTCAAGCTACCTTAACTAGTTAAGAGTAGCGTAACCGGATACTGGACCCCCGAAAGAGCTGAGCAAGCTCTACAGGACCACCACTAACTATCATGCAAGTCAAGCTAGATTTAGGTGACCCAAGACTTGTCAAAGATCTTACCTAGGTTTTTGAATATCCTACCATGCCCTTGAAATGACCACCCATTAGAAAAGTCAATCTGACAACTTCATGACGTCTCCACACCGAGGCTAACCAAATAGAACAAACGACCAGTACTTTTTGTTAAGTACAAGAACCTGAATGTATGTAGATGTTAGAATTCTTAAACCTTCGGAAATTCGGTCCAACCCAACGACTACCATCAGGTAGTTAACTCAACACAACATTCGATTGCTAGAGTGATAGTAGGGTCGGATTCTATTATCATTCTTAGTCCACCCCAAATTTGTTCAAACATCCTTCAAGATCCAACTCAATATAATTTGAATTGGGATTGCTGGCATACACCCAAGGTGTGACCCGAGCTTCGTAGGTATCAACTCGTGTCTAATAAAGCGTATAAATCTCAAAAGTGCTTGTTGCCTCAACTCGTGACTACCAAGAATCGGCTGGAGCCTTACTGTTGTTTCCGTGACCGTTGATTAATGTTGCACCTTGTGCAAGTAAACCTCTTTATCCCTATTCTTTTTGGTTCGATTCAACCTTGAAGTGGCAACTTGTAATCGCAACTGAGGGTTTCTTGTTCCAATTGGCTAAGGATTGTGGAATTTCAATTTTCTTCTTGTTCCTTATCTGGGAATATCAATCGTTCCTGGAGTTCCAGTCGTGTCTATGCAGTTCGGTTCCTCTTCCACAAAGAAAGTTTTAACCATAAGCTGTTGCATCCTGCGAAAAATCTTTGGATCGCATGACCTTAGGCTGTTTTATTAGAGCGAAAGCACAAATTCCTAGTGGAATTCCAAGGATTATATTTCCTATTGCTGATAAGATTCTTACATTCTTCATTGAGAGTCGTATGGAAGACGACTAGAAGCTGACGCATTCAATTTCCTACCTCCTGGCATCGGTATAACCAGGTAAGTTGATGTCAAGTGGGGGAGAACTTAGTAACCAAACTAACACCTTTCCGAGTAACAAACGAAAACAAGAAGAGAAGTCGTGCGAGAACAAGACTTAAAGTGTTCTAACATAAACTCGAAAGCGTCAAGGATTATGGGCTTAGGAGTATCCCGAGTGCAAGAATGAAACCGAAGGGACGTAAAGACCATAGTCGAAAGCCTTGTAAAGGGATGGCTCTCCATTTACGGAAATGAACGGAATTTCGGGGGCGAAATTCTAATAAGTGGGGGAGAATTGTAACATCCCAAATTCTAATCCCTAGTATAATTATAATAATAATATATTGGAATAATAATGATAACAATAATGAAGTTTAGGAATAACAAATTAAGGTCCCTTTCAGTATTACAAAAGTGTTAGGAAGTATCGGAATTGGAATACCCAGATTTCTTTAACGTTATAAATTATAAGTTTTATTAAATTAAATAATTGTTTCTAAAATTAATCATTTAGGTGTTGAGTATTTTCATAAAATACATTATGTTATTTATGAAAGTATATTTAGTTATATTTTAAAGTGAATTCTTTAGAAGGAAAATTTTATATCAAAATAAATTTATAAACTTTCTATATTTTGCCTAGATTTTTATATACCAAATAATGAATTATGTTTAGCGTTATCAAATATTCGATTCCATGAACTCTAAAATATACAACTATTTATTTGAGTTGATGACTAAATTCTATTCCTTGATACTCTAAAAAGTAATCACCTTCTTATTAGAATATACTTTTTATAGTTTCGTTTAATTTGAATATACACAATACTAAATTATTTTGTATGTAGTTTCAAATTGCTAAATTTTACGATTTCTCTATGTGTGTAGTATGGTAATTTATTTTTAGTGTTGGTTTTCCTTTAAACAAGAATAATATTGTTTTGTTCAAAATTAATTAAATAAGGAGTATGGGGGTATAATTGTAAAATGAGAGGGGTAGGAAACCCTAAAATTCCTCTTCTCCTTCTTCAACCGTCACTCTCCTTTCCCCCATGGTCATCTTCTCCAAAATTTTCTCCTTCTTCGAAAAGCTTGGTGCTCTCTCATGGCTTTCCCTCACTAAAAACCGGTTTTCCCTCTCAAACCTGTTTTCTCTCTCTCCCTCTTTCTCTGGCTCTCTCTCTTCCTCTCCTCGGGCCGCTGCTCGCCACCCACCACCGCCTATGGGCTTTGCTGCCGCTGCCACTGCGCACGAAACGCGCGTCCTCCCTCCCCTAGTCGCGAATCCCGACGCTCCTCTCACCGGGGCCGTGATTTTTTTGGTTCCTCCGCCTCTGTCCCTTGCTGCCGCCTCCATGGGAGCTTCCGCCGCCACCTCCACCTCGAGCCACCGCTGTTCACGTCAGAGCCGCCGACACCTCGAGCCACCGCCACCTTTTCCCTCTCCTGGTTCGTGGTGCTGTTGCTATGGACGCCGGGGTCGCCGCCTCGGGTCGGGTTTGTGGGTTGTGTACCGGTTCGACCATGAACCGAACCGGGTTGAAGCGGATGTGGGTTTTTGCTGAATCGGGTTTTGTTGCTGCTGCTGGTTGGGTTCAACCGAATCGGGTTGGTGCGGATGCTTGGATCGGGATCGAATGGACCGTTGCCAAATCGGGAGCTCTCTGCACGCCTTCTGTGACACCCTTTTTATAATCTAGTAATTAACATACTAATTATACTATTATATTGGATAAAATATGGACTTGCAAATATCTAGAAATCGTAGAAATAAAATTTTCTTTTAAGGCGGGTGCACAAATCAAAACATGGAACTCTTGGAGAGAATAATTTGTATCGTTTAAAACATTGTATTGAATTCGGCATTTTCTAGGATGATAAAATCTTTTCAAAATTTCCGATAGCATCGATACTTTTGAAAATGTATTTATATAGAAAGATTAGGCGATACTATCCATTCGTTTCTTTAGCGTAAATGATACCATTTTCAATTAACGTAGCCGAATTCTTTAAGTGAAATTACATCAGAGTAAGCGGAAACAGTGGAACTAAGCATGATTGTAATATAAACATAATGTACATATATATATATAAGTAGGTCATAACATACATAGTTCCATAGTCACATCTCCAAGGTCCAACTACAAGTCCATGACAGATCTATATCAAAATAAAACCATAACCCTAGAGCATATCTACAAAATATACATATCAAAATATGAACTCTAGAGGTGGTCACATAGATCTGGTCGTAGCAGTAGCAGTAGTGATAGTAGTAGCAGTCTCCAGGTAGCAGAAATAAACATCATCATCAACAGCAGCAGCAGTATCTCCTCCACAGCATCTCCACATCGGATCCCCTTATCCCCATCATTTACCATACACACATACCTAGGGATCATCGTCCCTCCACTGACTCCCGGTAGAATGAACGAATGGCTCGCCTCCGCTCTCGTCCTCCACGGGGTCCTCCTCGATCTCATCCGATGGAGTGGGTACCCTACCACTGGGTACCGGGTCAGAAGATGGTGAGACCCTAACTGGGCTCCTCGGATCAGAAGGGGGAGTCTCCTCGAGAACGACTATCGAAGAAAAAGGGTGTGAGCGGGTAGGTCGAAAACGGAAACTGTGATAAGAGCGAGCTGGTCGTGTGGGAGGTGGTCCATGGTATGTGTAAAAAGGGGGTACGTGTATAGTGTATATGATGGGAATCCTAAACCTACGAGGACGAAATCGAATCAGCGGGTTCGGGTGGTAGAAGGTAACCTCTACCTCTCCCTCGAACACCGCGCGATGGTCCTCGTAGATCCATGTGCCACTAGGAAGTGGCCGGATCTCGATTTAAGAAATGTAACGTGACATCACCTACAAGGGCACAGGGGTAAGCAATTCTATACACATAATCAATAGAGCATAAATGTATGTACAATGTGAAGGTATATACATGCAACAATAAACAACAATCACATTTAGCATTTAGCAGATATAGGATGCAAGTAAGATGCTCACACTTATTTCATTTATCATCCTTAGTTTAAATGAGTGGTATGATGTATGAACTTAGCTCTCAAGCCTATCTTCATCATTCTATGACACTCTCTGACGTCCATCCTTTACATTGTTCAGCACTCAACAGTGCGTTGTACTCCTAGGTGTACAACATTCGTACATTCACCAAGAATGTACACGACAAGCTTGGAATTCATGCCACCCGAGCACGTCCCGTCCTCCAAACGGTATAACCATACTATCAGCATTTCACTCTGCCGACCACGTCGTCAACCATAACGTGTCATCAAGCGAGCCGTCAATTGGCACTCCCAGGGGCCCTCCTCATGTTACCAAAACATGATAAACGATCTATCATCCGGACTCCAAAATGAATGCATTATCTTTCGCTTAAAGGAATTGATTGATGTTTTTCTTGTTAATAATACCTCACGTGCCACCCGAGCCGCGTCTCGTCATTCAAACGAAAATTACCATATCATCAATCAGTTTCCTTTAAGTCTTAGATCACTTGGATTATTGTCATTTAAATATTAATCAATGATTCAGAATTAAAAATGGTATTTTTTTAATATTCTGGGTAAAATATTCGAGTGTTCTTCAGAATACTCGAGTGGTTCATCAGTTTTGTCCAGATTACTCGAGTGATTAATGAGTACTCGAGTGTTCATCATCAAATCCAAAATACTCGAGTGACTCATGCATTACTCGAGTGATTTATCAGAACAAGTTTCTGAGCATCAGTTGATACTCGAGTTCTGGGCCTGGTACTCGAGTGTTCTATCACAAAATACACTATTTTATCAAAATTTTACTCGAGTATCAAGCCAAGTACTCGAGTCTTTTCTTGCAGAACAGACTGGAAACTTGGTTTTCACATACCATTTTCAATTCTAACCATTTCTAGTCCAATCCATTGATCAACAGATTTCATATAACACATATTGAACATGCTCAAACACTTACAACACATCAATTAACAGATTTGACAGAGAATCAAGAGATTATGCATAAAACATACAATTTCACAACTTAACATATCAAATTGCAAAATACTCAATAAACTTGTGAAATAAAGCTCAATACAGCTTGCATGCATCATATGAAACTTGCTCAAAACAACAATAGAGCATAAGTTGGTCTCCAAACCAAATTCCTTATTCAATCTAGGCCCTTAGAGCCTCTTGGTGGCTCTCTAACGAAAATCATGACATTTAAACTCTATCTAGTGAATAGAAATACTTCCCCTTACCTTATAGACGTGAATCAACAAGGGATTTGCAAAAGAAAGCACCACAGCACCAAAAACCTCTTCAAGCATCACATGCAGGACAGTTTTGAGTGGAGGTCCAAAATGGAATTGGTTGACATATGAAATAGAGATAGAAATTGGGGAAATTAGTATTTCTAAACTCTATACAACCTCTACTAACTATAGGAATCAATTTGAGACTCAGAGAACTCATGAGCTTACCAAAATCAAGGCTCCAAGTAAGCTCCAGAAAAAGCTTGACAGAAAACAGCTCCAACCTCCAAGCTCCAATTCTTCCACCACACACACTCTCAGCTCACGAATTTGGTGTCTATACAAAGCTCGAGATGTGAGCTCTGTATTGGTGTATGATTTGTGACTCAAATCGAAACACAGAAAGAGAATCGAAGAGAATGATTCAAGAACCCTTACTTGAGCAACAAATCCGAATTTGACCAAATGCCTCAACAATTCGGTTTGGATGGCTTAAATAAGCATGAAGCAAGCCCATGCATGGCGACACGACGCCATTGAAGTGTTGAAAAGGGAGTATTCGTGGCAAATGAAGGGAATCGGTGGTGGTGACTCACCAAACGCACTAACTCGTGCAACTCTGTCCAGAATACTCGAGTATTTTCAGAAATACTCGAGTGTTTTGACCAGTTTTTGAAAAATAATAATTTTATTTACTTTCCCTCCAAAACCTTTCCTATAATTACCTCTAGGTCCCAACTCAGGGACTAATATGCAAAATGTTTATCTCATGCATGATTATACTTGCAAAAATAAATTCACACATCCACCACTAATAAAATCACAGATTTTTAATCAAAGATTAAATTAGAAATAATTAATTATAATAAATTTTATAATTAACATTTAATTAATCAGGGATTAAAATTTTGGGGTGTTACACCTTCAAATAGGTTCTAATAGAACCCTGAGGTAAGATGGGTTGCGTTACCTCTATTTAGGGAATGTATTTATGGAATTGTATAGTGATAGCTAAGGTTAGGGAGGTAGAAAAATATTGTAACATCCCAAATTTTAATTCCAAGAGTAATTTGGAAGAACTAAGTTAGAAGTTATGAGGAAAACCATAGGAAACCATGGATAGGAGTTAAGGGTAGTGTATTAGAGTTAGAATTTGTCAAAATAGGAGTTTTCAGAGGAGTAATCGATTACCTGCAGGGTGTAATCGATTACATGCTCTCTGGTGAAGTCACACAAAAGTTGCATTAAAAGTAATGGATTACTTGGGCAAAGTAATCGATTACTTGGGCAAAGTAATGGATTACTTGGGCAAAGTAATCGATTACTTGGGCAAAGTAATGGATTACTTATGCAAAGTAATCGATTACCAGTGCTCTGGTGATTGTATGATGCTGCAAAAGTAATCGATTAATTGGAGGAAGTAATCGATTATTTTGGCAAAGTAATGGATTACTTCGAGAAAGTAATCGATTACTTCAGGTCTGATGCAGAAAAAAAATAAAGTAAGGGGAAGAAACGTAATTTCCACCCCCTTATCTTCTTATTTCAGCCACACATCCTTCTCCCTTATCATTTGCTCGACTTTCCCTCTCTTTCTTCCTCTCTTTCTCTCTTCTTCTCCCTCTCATACGCGTTTCCTCCTCCCTCTTCCACCCAAACCATCACCAAACCTCTACCAACACCCATTAATAACCAAGCTCCCACCTTCAATCCTCCTTCCATGGTGACCCATCTTCTTCCTCACACCTTCTTCTTAAGTCTTTCTCTCTCTTTCATGGATCTCTCCTCCTCCATGAACTCACACTCCATATTCACCCCCAAACCACCATCAAGCACCCAAATCCACCCTTTCAAACCTTCACCCATGAGATCCATCTCCTTCCTCATGTCTTTGCCTTCATCTCTTCCCTTGGTGGCCCTTTCTCTCTTCATGAAGCTTTCTCTCTCCTCTAGGGTTTGTTTTCTCTCTCGTTCAATCTTGAAGAACGGAGTGGAGATCGGTCTAGAGAACGGGAAACAAGGTGGATCTGGAGTAGATTTGGGGTCCTTGGAGCTTTGTGTGGGCTATCTCCCTCTCTAAGGTAAGGGGAGTCTCTTTTCCACACTTTGAGTTAGGGATAGTTGGGGTATATAATAGGACTTGGGTTAAGTAGTTGAATTGGGTTGTGGGTAGCAAAATAGCATTGTTAAGAGTTGGTTTAGGGAGAATGAATGTATTTTTGATTTAATTTAATTGCCATACATTTGCTAAAAACCCCTTTATGCATGTTGTAAGTAGGAAGTGAAGAACCCTAGGGAGTTGACTTATATTTATGCACTCTGAGACATACCTGAGTATGTCGATTGATCTGTGATATATGTTGTTTGTTGAGAGTTGCGATGTTCGTTATGTGTATTAAAAGGGTATAATTAAGAATAAGTAATTGATTATGAGAAAATAAATAATGCAAGATATTTGGTGGTAAGAGGATTAGTGGTCATAATGATATCACATGGCTTAAGTGATAATTGTTTATTTAATGATGAACCGGTTTATTTAGGATGCTTGAAGCTGGGTTCTAGTTTTAGTTTGGAATTTATGTGTTCATGAATTGCTTTGGCGAATAGTATTGGAACATAAATGATGTTAGTTAATTGTTGTTATGTGATGTGGAAATTGAGAATGATGTGATTGCATGAATGTGGATGATTGTTATCTGTTATAAACGACTAATTGAATTGTGTGCTTCATGGTGAATGTGTTTGGATTAATATGGACGGTTGAATTGATCATTGGGACATTGGGACACTAGGTGTTCCTGCTAGGTGTACAAACGCCCCATCAGGCTAAAACGCCCCATTAGGTAAAAATGCCCCGTTAGGAGTCAATGTCCCCAAATGATCAATTCAACGAAAACTAAAAGAATGGAAAATATGAAAAAGACTAAAGAAAGTAAATTGAATATGTTAATGAAAGTGATAAGTACGAGTATAAGATTATATGTATTAGTCCTAACGGGTGAGGCCTAGTGGGTGAAAGTCCTGATGGGTGAATAAAGTCCCTAATGAGTGTACAAACGCCCTAGCAGGAGCAACCAATTCCTAGTGGTACAAACTAAAAGAAATGAATAAAAGAAAACAATAAGTGGTATGTTGTCCTCTGACAGTGAGGAGACATGCGGTATAATGATGGGTGTGTTGTTCTCTGACCGTGAGGAGACACACGTCATATGGTTTTTAATGGGAAATGAAAATGATTTTGGAAATGAAAATGTTATGCATTTTGTTATTCACGGCTTGATTTGATTATGATGCTTAAGTTGCTAGTATGTGCCCTTTACTATCTTCTAATACAATGTGTCGTGAAAAGATCTCACCCTTATGTGGTTAACATTTTAGGTGAATGTCAAGGAGCTTGAGGATCAGAGTGTCGCAGCGGAAGTTTTGGAAAGAATGAAGAAATTATATGTTGCGCTACTCATATTGTAATGGAACTACCCAATTTTATATGTAAACTTAATTTATGAAAAGGAAATTTTAAGTTCTCCATTTTAAATTATTAAACCTTAAAAGTGATATTTTATAAAAAAAACAATGGGTGTTACAAATATGTTTCGAACCTTAGGGTAATTTAAAATAGTAAAGAGCCAAAGATTTAGTTAAAATATGAAAATCCCAAATAATAGTTAATTTAATATATTGGACTGGATGATGTGAATATGTGCTCCTAGTTGGCATGTGATTAATTATCTGTTATTAAGTGTAGTAAATAATAATTAAGAAGGAAGAACTAGATAAGAGTAAGGGGTTCTTTACTTTGCTTTAGAGAATATTTTCTAATTAGTTTATCATGATCGCGAAGGGTATATGTATATATTTGGGTTTTGATATTTAGAATGGATAATATAGACTTAAGTGTAAATCATGAACTTAAAGGAAAAGAAGTTGGAATTGATATGTGTAATTTAATGGGCATGCTAAGTGTTAATTATTATTGTGTATGTCTAATTGAAGAAGTTGAAATTATTGATTAGTACTTGTGATTGATTTGATATGACAATTATTATTTATGCCTAACTGATAAATGCAAATTCTTAAAGTGTACTTATGCATGAATGATAAATGAGTTATGTGTTGTATTGTCTAAAGGTTGTGATAAAAAGGAAAAGGATTAAAGTAAGAATATGAAATTTAGTTGTTATTTGTGACTGAGTATATGTGATTAGCTGTTATGTATGTCTGGCGGATTAAATGAGATATATGTGTGGTGTGCAATTGATAATTAATGGATACAATAATTAAAGAGTAAGAGTATGAACCAAGGAAAATGAATGCATGGTTGAATTGTGAAGTGTGTGTGTGTTAAATGTGTGTCGAATGATGAGTTGGATAACAACCAGAAGGAAGTAATGTAATTAAAGAAAGTAATAGAGAGAGAAAGAATAAAAGGAAGGAAAGTAATGTAATAAAGAAAGAAAGATAAAATCGGCGCGAGCCTGGAGAGGCGTGTTGACATTAAAAGAAAAGAAATAAAAAGATAAAAACCGGCGCGAGCCTGGCGAGGCGTGTCGACAATTAAAAGCTATTAACCGGCGCGAGCCTGGCGAGGCGTGTCAGAATTAAAAAGAATAAATCGGTGCGAGTCTGGCGAGGCGTGTCGACAATTAAAAGCTATTAACCGGCGCGAGCCTAGCGAGGCGTGTCGGAATTAAAAGAATAACTCGGTGCGAGCCTGGCGAGGCGTGTCGAGTCAAATATAAGATAAAGGGATAAAGAAAATGATAAGAAGGTAAAAGAATCAAGAAAATAATAAGAAGGTAAATTGATAAATAGAACATGAAATGTAGGAAATGTAAATCGATGAAAAACAAAAGAGAACACATATGAAAAGGTTAGACCACTGAGTACAAGCGAGAAGTGATAGAGTAATAGGAGATTAAGAAATTCAGGAAGTAGTAAGAAACATTAATCGTTTGAATGAAGGGAATTGTTATACAAATATAAATTGGAGATAATTTAGATAGAAAACTAGCTGCGATTACTTTAGTTATTTCCTATGCTTTTCATAAAAGCTATTTTCCTAAGTTCTGTGTAATGCTTCCCCTCTTGTGGTTGATTATTTTCGGGTACCAGAGCGGAGCTTGTAACACCCCAATTTGGACATAGAATTTTAGCCAAAAATTTGCGCCATTTTTTTTAAAGCCTTTCATTTTAGTTTATTTCTCAAAAGATTAATTTATACAATGTGCATTACTTAACTTTTGAAATACTTAGTAATGTTATTCTATTCCAAACTGAGATATTACAAAACACATTTCCAACACTTCTTTTTAAAAAAATAGTTATTTTCCTCTAATGGTTTCCTTATAAAAAAAATGATTTGATTATGAGATGATAACAGGTAAGAAATATGAAGGAATAATTCTTTTTAATAGAAAAATGATCACTACCCCAAAAAGGGCATGATATTTGATACAAAGGATATACTGAACCAATAAGGTCTATGCCAATACTAGAGGGTACATTAGTTTTATCAGAACAGATTCAATCTATCTATCTAGACCTTATGACAAACATGAAACTTCTTGTTGTTGCTGATCCACATTGTCGGGGCCTCATCTGCGTCAAACTTCCACTGACGTCCAGCTCTAGATCAATAAGCTCCTAATCATGCCGGTCTTTCTCAGAGCCATCCACTCTACTTCACTTCCCATGGACCAAGAGAATCCGAGAACACCAATTCCACTATTTGAAATCTCTATACGACAAACGACTCGATTTGCCATCTGTGATTCCCAATTCCCACAAAAAAAAAAGGGAAAACAGGGAGAGTAAGTGATCCGAACGAATTAATCGTCGACGGCATGGGCTGACTCCATGGGATCACATTAGGATTCAAGCATACATACAACAATTTCATAGCTCATCATATCATAACATCATCATCACCATCAATATATTTCTTATCCTCATCATCATACCATATCATATCATATCGTCAATAATTTGCTTCATTAAGAATTTCAATAAACTTATTACTCTTTTCGTTTGTCTTCTCAACAACTCAAAACATAGTCATCAATTATTTAGGGAGGGAAATCATTGAGGCAGGGGAAAAAGTCAGCACACACGATACATCTCCTCTTCAATATCCAACCACTGCCTAAGTCGGAAAGCAGGTGGGACGCACAGGAACCTTTAACCACACGGGCATCGATGTCGAAGAGTACGTACTAAAAACATTTAGCAACCAAATTAAATCAAATATACAGCGACCGAATCATTTCACAAAATACAGCGACATCTAGCCCCGTTCAGGTTCCCTCTCACCATCTCTGATTTGATCAAGGGAGCGATAGTACTTTCTCTAGTTGATCGTGTAGTCCTTGCTACTACCATGTCCCACAACCGAAAGACAAGTCATTGTAGTCTTGTCCTACCTAGAGAAGCACTCGAGGCTTCTTGACGTTCACCGTCCTTGCCTTCCCCTATCACAATCACCACTCGAAGATACACCGGTCTCCAAGTATACGGTATCTTTCCTCTCCACTACTTCTCTCTCAACGTAGAGTTAGGAAAGATTAGGCTTTTAAGTCTTTTAAGCATTTTAAGTCTTTCAGAAAAGATTAGCTTTATTAACCTAAGATTGGTCGACCCATTCTAAGCCGCGCTTCTAATAGGCCTCGACCTCTAAGGGAAAAACGAAACAAACACCTCCCTAAGTACAGTGGTTCCACAACGCTCGCACCCACAGCACATCATTCACGTGGCCAGCTACTCGAAATCAAGCACGTCTACCAGACAGTGCGATTGGGGATATATATCAAAAGTCATTTGTGCTCCGCGCACCTTCACTGTACACTACACGATTCGAGATACTTACATTATAACCATATTGACTTAACCAAGGTCTTATACCACCGAGGGTCCATAGAATAATCATTGCCTTAAACCATAAAGCCTTAACACAATCTTAACAATTCCAACATATTTCAGATAATCATTTCTCCAATATTTCAGATAACATCAGTACAGTAACATACTCATCATATAAAATTCATGCTATATGATTATATCAAAATAAATAACTCAGATCATATAATATCAACCGATAACCAATATCAAACATTCAAATAAAATTTTATCGTCTCAACGTAGATCGGCTAAACACACACAAACAATTGTTGTAGCGTATTTTGACAAATAACTATGGAGTTCTGATCTTTGAGATGATCGAGAACATCCTAATGCTACCAAAGATGCCATTATGTCTTAGGAAAGCTTCTCTCTCACCTGGATTTGAAGCTAGGGAAAAATAATCCTGATAATCCGAATTCGCTTCACTCGAACCTTTAACAATTTGATACACATAATCCAAATAACAAATCAATTCAAAATTTATTAAAAGGACACTTTACCAATACCTAACAAAATAATTTCATTTTCAAAAGCACTTAGTATCCTTTAAAAATACAAAACAGTATCAGAAACTTAAAACCTCTTTGAACTAAAAACAGATTACTGCATCAGTAAAATCACTTTTTCTTTTAGCTTTTTAAATCATGAAAACCTTTTCCAAAAATAAAATAACTTTTAGAACTTTATTATCACATCTCAAAAATAAATTCTAAAACTTCAATTACTCAAAAACTCATTTCCAAATATCTTATAACAACCCATTTGCAGATAAATCATACAGCCTGAGTTAAGGCATTTATCTTTGATGCACTTTTAAATTAACTTTAGGCAAAAAGAACTTGTTTCTAAAACAATACAAAACCACATCAACAACACACATAATTCATATAGGACATAAACTCATTCATTCCTAAGCTCAAAATAATTTATAGAGTTAATGCAACTTATCAGATATTCAAGACATCATATAAAAATTACTTTTTAAACATTTGTACACCTGTATCTTTCAACTAAAATTCCTAAAACATAAAATCATGCACTTTATCATATCAGAACAATTTTTCAAGAGTAATGCAATCAAATTAAAATTTCTGGACAACGTGCATTATCAATCTTAAAAATCACTTTTCTCTTGAACTGTTAATCCAAAAATAGTGCCACTTTTTCCTATAGCTTAATTACAAGCTATATTATAAAAATAACATAAAGTTTGATTTAATTAAATAATTTAAGCTTGCTGGACAGCCACATCAAAACAGGTTGCATTCACTCAAAAATTCATCATAATTCAAGTTCTAACACTTATACACAAAATCCTATAATCTATAACTCAAAAATATACATAACTTAGAAAAATAGTCACATTTTCTAAATCACATCAAATCTGGACAACAACTTCATTTTCCAGAAAATAATAAATTATATTTTACTTTAAAACTTTCATTTTCATACCATACATGATACTAAAAACATATACGCATAAACACATCACAAATACACATAAAAATATACCTTAAATCACAGGCCTTTATAAAAATTTCCAGAATTAAAATAAATTCCAGAATTATTTCTTTTCATAAAAAATCATTTATTCAATTGTTATTTCATGAAACCACATCAAAGAATTAAGATACAAATACCATATAATCACATAATTACTTAGAAAAATCAAAATAATACTCCTACCCTATGATCACATCAATTCGGCTATATAAGAAAAATAGAAACAGTAACCAAATTATTTTTCACATAATCAATTATTAAACCTTATAATCAATTACAAAATACAAAAAACAAAGAATAAATCATTCTCATAATCATCAAACAATTATAAAATTTTCTTTTTGCAATCATGTAGGTTTCACGGCCTACCCAGAAAAATAAAATATTTTTTATTGCAACAATTTCCAAAAACAAATTTTTTTATTCATCAAATGATAGTTTCCTTTAAAAATCCATGATAAAACATCGAACATTCATCATTCAAAAATTCCAAAAATCACTTAAACATGTTCATATGATGCAAATCAAACTTTTCAATTCCTTATTTCATCCTCAGAAATTTCGGCCATCATAAGAAAATAAACGGGGAAATCATGTTTCTTTAAACCTCTTTATAAGTCCCTTTTAATTCTTATTCACATGACCATAAACAAAAATTCACAAATACATAAAATAATTTTCAAACTCCATGTTAGGGTTCATAAAATAGAAAAATAACTCAAGAACAAAAAGCTTACTGTTGTTTATACAAATCCAGAAAAGAAAACTTAAAACAAATTAAAAAGGAATAAATCAAAAGTTCATGAGAATACCTTTCTCCTAAGCCATAAAAAATACTTCAATGATGTGAAAATTTTCTCCTCCTATGCTTCTAGATGCCACGCCCCACTCTCCCTTTCTCTCTCAAGGTTCTCAAATTTTTTCTTTCTACAAATGAGTTGTGTGTAAGTGTGAAAAAAAATGAGGAAGTTTAAGCCTCTATTTATAGGTTTAGTGTAACACCCTCACAATTAATTAATTAAATTGATGTTTTATTAAAAACTGGTGTTTAAAAATTTCTTTTAAACTTAATTACTTTAACAAGATTCTACGAAAATCCGGCAAAGTTTCCTCTGTTTTACGGACTTCCCAAAAATTTTCTTCTTTAAACCTGTCAGTGCAGAGTTGTCTAACAACTTAAATCATAATATAGTAGTATAGCCAGATTAAATCTAACGCCCGATTAGTACAAGTTTTGGGCGCATAACTAATGCATATTTTAAACATTACAAAAATAACAATTTTCAATATAATTAGGAAATAAAGTCCGCTCAAGGTATCACGAATACACTCCACGTGGTGGAGAATTTCCTGCTCGGCCTGCAACGATGTAAGCTCCGCTCTGGTACCTGAAAATAATCAACCACAAGAGGGGAAGCATTACACAGAACTTAGGGAAATAGCTTCTATGAAAAGCATAGGAAATAACTAAAGTAATCACAGCTAGTTTTCTATCTAAATTATCTCCAATTTATATTTGAATAATAATTCCCTTCATTCAAACGATCAATGTTTCTTACTACTTCCTGAATTTCTTAATCTCCTATTACTCTATCACTTCTTGCTTGTACTCACTGGTCTAACCTTTTCTTATGTGTTCTCTTTTGTTTTTCATCGTTTTACATTTCCTGCTTTTCATGTTCTATTTATCGATCAATTTATCTCCCTATTTACCTTCTTATTATTTTTCTTGAATTCTTTTACCTTCTTGTCATTTTCTTTATCCCTTTGTCTTATAATTGACAGGTTCTACCGAACGCATGTCGTTTTAGTCTTTTAATTGTTGACAGGTTCTACCGAACGCATGCCGTTTTAGTCTTTTAATATCGACAGGTTCTAACGAACGCCTGCCATTTTAGTCTTTTAATATCGACAGTCTCTACCGAGCGCCTGCCATTTTAGTCTTTTAATGTCGACAGGTTCTACCAAACGCCTGCCGTTTTATTCATTTAGTGTTGACAGGTTCTACCAAACGCCTGCCATTTTAGTCTTTTAATGTCGACAGGTTCTACCGAACGCCTGCCGTTTTAGTCTTTTAATAATGACAGGTTCTACCGAACGCCTGCCATTTTAGTCTTTTAATGTCGACAGGTTCTACTGAACGCCTGCCGTTCTAGTCTTTTAATAATGACAGGTTCTACCGAACGCCTGTCGTTTTATTGTTTCTTTTCTCTTTATGACTGTTCTTTCTTTGCTCATTAAACCTTTTCTCATTTCTCATTAAGTTTCTTTATCCATTTTCTTTTCTTACTTATTCTTTTCCTTACTTTTAAATTTCTCTTAATTATTCTCTTCTTTATTTCCTTTCGTTGGTAACTTATTAACATTTTCCTATTATCGCCTAAAGGATAACAAACAATTTAAACATTCACCATAACACACCTTTACAATTATTTCCTTTTGTTCCTTGCTTAATATAATTTATTCTTATTTACCTCTCCTATTATCATTCTTAGTCCTTTGGTATTATTTCTATTGTCACTTATTCATACACTCATCACATACACAAGCATCTCATTTCATCCCTTAATTCATGGTGCTCTTTAACTTAATATATATTAGGTTCATTTTAAAACCCAATCCCCATATACTTCACACACTTAAATACCAATCAAGCATCATAACACACATTATGAAAATCATCATAAGACAATTACATTCTCAACATTCAAGTGATCCATGTTCTTTATTTTCATTCTTAACATATTGTCAACCTCAACTACCCTATTGTTTACTCTCATAACTAATCTTTTCTATCCCTAGTCATCACTATATACAACTTAGAAATCACAGCCTAAATTAAGGTAAGGCAACCCTCTTACTCTTATCTAGTTCTTTCTTCTTAATTATTATTTACTACACTTAACAACAGATAATCAATCACATGCCAACTAGCAGCACCTATTCACATCATACAGTCCAATATATTAAATCAACTATTATTTTGGGATTTTCGTATTTTAACTAAGTCTTTGGTTCTTTACTATTTTAAATTACCCTACGGTTCGTAACATATTTTTCTACTTTCCTAACCTTAGCTATCACTATACAATTCCAGAAATACATTCCCTAAATAGAGGTAACACAACCCATCTTACCTGGGTTTTCCGCAGATATATTTCTTTCTGTATTAAGATGCCCAAAAGTACAGAGGTTCATTGTTCGGCATTGCAACTGGTCCTAAAGTCCTTCATTGTCCTCAAATCCGATTTTTCAGCAACCAGGAGAAGGTTGGTTCTGGTCCGGTTCAAGGCACAGCAGGGAGACTCGAACACGGTTCATGATTAAACCTCTCTAGACCCAAAACCCGACAACAATAGCAACCTCGGTCTGACCCGGTTCATGGCCAGACCGGTTCAGACTCCAAACCAGCAACACCATCACCTCAAGCAATGGCGGAAGACGGTAACGACACAGCAGCTCCCACCGACGACAGGTTCATTTCCGGCAACTGCCCAGGTGTTGGCCACGATCGATGGCAGCAACAACAATGTTCGTGACCAGCGGTAGCAGCAAGAATCAAGGAAGGAGGAGATCGTAATCTTCGTGGCCATGGCGAGCGGGAATGAGGGATGGAGGCGCGACGGCTTCATTCGGCTGCGGCGATAGAGGGTGAGCACTCACGATCCGCAGCAAGGAGAAGAGGAATCACGATGGAGAGAGAAAACGCACGGCGTGCGGTGATGGAGAAGGCGGCGCTGTAACACTCTCACTTTTATTAGTAAATTTTAGGTTTTATTAAAATCGGAGTTTGAAAATTTCTTTTTAATACTTAAATTTCTTTAGAAGGTTTTACGAAAATCCGGCAGAGTTTCCTCTGTTTTTCGGACTTCCCAAAAATTTTCTTCTAAAAACCTGTCAGTCCAGAATTGTTTAAAAACGTAAACAACAACAGTTTAATAGTCATAATAGATCCTAACGCCCAATTAGTACAAGTTTCAGGGCAAGCTACCAATTCATATTATAATTTACAAAAAGTAATTATCCACTCCAAAATATAAAAATACATTCCACGTAGTGGAATTTAAAATCCTGCTCGGCCAGCACTGGTGTATGCTCCACTTCTGTACCTGAAAAATATTAACCACACAGGGGAAGCATCACACAGAACTTAAAAGAGAGATTTCTAAGCAGATATATACGACACACCAAGACCATTCAAGCCTATGCTATGCTACTCAATTCATGTTCTTCTTTCCTTTATACCTCCTAACTGTTTCCAATTCATTTTCGGGCCCCAGCCCTTAGCCCGGTTCTTCTCCGGCTCCACCATCTAATTGTTTTCTTTTAGATAATCCCTAACCTCTAATTATTCTTGTTCCTCATTACTTTCGTTATTTTCCTTTTTATTCTCATTTTCCATTTGTATTTCCATTTTAACTTCCTTTTTATTTCATTCTCATTACCCTTTATCCTTTCCATTTTCCTTTATTCCTTTTTCCCTTATACGTAACCTCAAATCAGAGATCTACGCACAGTGTATGCAACCACAAATCAGTGATCTGCATACACTCCATATCCTTTATCCATTTTCCATTCATATTCTTTTTAATCGACACGCCCTCACAGGCTCGCATCATTGCCGATACGCCTTCTCAGGCCCGCATCGGACTTCCATCTTTCCTTTCTAATCAACACGCCCTCACAGGCTCGCATCGATGCCGATACACCTTCTCAGGCCCGCATCGGACTTCCACTTTTCCTTTTTAATCGACACGCCCTCACAGGCTCGCATCGATGCCGATACGCCTTCTCAGGCCCGCATCGGACTTTCATCTTTCCTTTTCAATCGACACGCCCTCACAAGCTCGCATCGATGACGATACGCCTTCTCAGGCCCGCATCGGATTTTTATCTTTTACCTTTCTTTCTCTTTCTTTTTCTTTCTCTTTTTCTGTTTCTCAGCCTCTTTTTCTGGTTTACTGTGTTATTCTCTTTTCTCTCATTCCGCTATTTAAGGACTTATCATCACATTATTTACTTTCCACTATTTTCAATATTTCACTTTACTAGTTTATTCTTACCTTTAATTAACTCTTCCTAACTTGGTCATATGCTTTATATTTTAACTCTTGTTACTAACTCTCAATTAATTCCATTCTCTTTCTTTTCTTTTTCTTCTTCTCTTCCTTTGTTTCTTTTTCCTACATCACTCATATTTAATAATACCTAGCTCATGCATTTAGAACCAATTATATTATTTTTTTTTCCGTTAACTCTCTTTTTCTTATTTTCCGTTTATTTCTTTCCTCTAATGGCTAATTACTCAATCACTCCATTTATTTCTATTAACCTTATTTTATCCTAATTTAGTTCTCAACTCATTCCTACACTTTCTTTATTTAATTCCGGCTCTCCATAGTTAATCTCTAATTTCTCCCTTTTCTCACTTACGCTACTCACTCGTTCTTATAATTCCGTTTATTTATTTCTTTCTTTCTTATTATTCCGTTTATTTCGTTGCTAATTGTTTCAACTCTTCTTTAACTAAATTTTCTTTCCTAATTATCTTCCTTCATTATTAGCGGGCTACTCTAAGGTTCATTAACAATTAACATTTCCCCCGGTCCTAGCGATAGATATAACTACCCAAAAATACACCCCTTAAGGACTGGTAATGAAATCCCTTACCTCAATCGGTGATAGTGAGGGGTAACCTTAATCTGGCGCTTTACTCCCCGACTCACGCTTTAGCTCGGCTCCAACTGAATCCTAAGCTTCCCCAATCCTTGATTCCAAGCACGGTGGGGACAATCGATCTCGATCACGGTGACGGTGTTGCTCTTCGACACCGGGAGGAGAGAGAGAGAGAGCACGGTAGAGAGATCAAGGGAAGGAGGGAGAAAGGGGCCTTTGATGGCGGCGGCGGTAAGCTGGGTCGACGGTGGTGGTGATTGGCCGGTGTAGTGGCGGCGGTGTGTGTGGGTGGAGAGGGAGAGAGAGAAAGTGAGGCAATGGAGAGAGAGCTTAATAGGAAGAGAAAGAGATGGAGGAGGAAGAAGGTGGTGATGGGTGGTGACTCTTGGAGCGGCTCCGGTGGCGGCGGATCCGCCGGAGGAAGGAGGAGGAGAGGGAAAGAGATGAGGGAATGAGAGAGAAGGAGACTAAGAGGGAGGAGAGGGAAAGAAAGGGTCTATGAGGAGGAGGAGGAACAAGGAGGTGGCGTGGGGGCCATGAGCTCCGGTGGTGGTGGTTGGAGGTGGTGCTGGGCGGAGAGAGAGAGGGAGGGGTTGAAATGGGAGTTTCAGCACCCAAAACACGAATTTAATGTTGCAGACCGCAGAATACTCGAGTATTTCTTCAAATACTCGAGTGTTTTGACCCAAAATACTCGAGTATTTCACAAAATACTCGAGTAAAATTATCAGATACTGCTAGTTGGCTTTTCTATTTTTCAACTATTTTCTCCCAACTTCAAATAGCCATAACTTCTTCGTTCACCGTCGGATCTTGCTCAAATTTGACGAGTAACTTCCTAAAAATCATACCTTCATATCCAACGGTGGGAATTGTGTTTTGAGTCATAAATCTTTTATTTTGAATTTCCTAACGTCGGGTGTTTATAACACCGAAAAATCGATTTTTAACACTCGTTTGGTCTTCTTTAAATTTGCTTTTCGATGCCAATGCTCCTTGGCTCCTATATGGCACTCAAAGCACTCCTAATCCATCATTTTAAATCCCTTCTAGGATGATCCTTACTTCCAAATCTTACCATTATTCTAATTATTATTAGAATTAAAATTCGGGATGTTACAGGCGCCGGCGGAGGAGAGAGAAACGGGGTGAGAGAGCGAAGGAAAAAGAACACGAGGAGAGAGAGAAACCATGGGTGAGCAAGAGAGAGGAGGGCATTGCGATGGTGGTCCCGACGGTGGCAAGTGGTGGTCATGAGGGTAGGGAGGTGAGAGAGAGGGAGACGAGAGAGAGATGGGGAAGGAGGCGGCTGGACCTAAGGCAAGAAGAAGGAAGAAGCAACAATAGGGTTTCATACCCTTTTTATTTTACCAATATACCCTCCCACTTATCTAATTTGATTTTTAACAACAAACAAAAACATATTATTCCTATCATGATTATTATTATTACTTAAAGGAAAAACCAACACTAAAAGTAAATTCTCATACCAACACATATAGATTAGTAATTTGATATTATTCACAAAATAATTTAATGTTGGTATATCTAAATCAAAGCAAAGTATAGAAAATATATTTTTACAATAGGGTAATTACTTTAAATGAATTTACTTTAAAATATACGAATAAAAATGTACTTTCCCAAATAATATAACGTACTTTATGAAAATACCCAACGCTTTAATTATTAATTAAAAGAATTAATTACTTAATTCGATAAAAGTCTAAATTTATAATACTAAAGAAAATCAGGATGTTACATTTAGCAAAGAGTGAATCTTCCCTTAAAAATCTATAAGGTTCATGCCCTAGGAGAGTGAGAAGGTGGTCAAGGAGTTCAAATTTTACTTAATGAAGTCTAGTAACATGCACCTTCTATTAAAGTCTTCCTTCTAATTCCTATGCACATAAATTCATGAACATTCACCACATGTTGAATTCAGAAAATATCTCCCTCCTATCCTTGTAATCTGGATGGTGAATTCCACAAATAATACATAATTAAATTATTTTTAGGTCCAATAATCATTCCTAGGCCTTAAATTAATTTTTCAAGTTTCAAACATATAAAATTCGTATAGTTACTGCAGCAGAGAAAAATTTTCGAAGGACACCACATAAAATTAAAATTTTTATATTTTTAGAAACTACATTTCAATACGATCATTTTCATATAAAAGTTATAATTTTTGGACTTACGGTTTGAAAGTTATGAATTTTTGAAGTTCTAAAGATATTTCCTCCAAAAATGCATTTCATAAGCTTTTCAAATTAATTTAAATTTCAAAAATACAGAAATTAAATTATGGACGATGCAACCAATAAGAACTCATAAAAATAAGTTTTTCATCCAAGTAAAAATATCTCTTGGTCAAAGAGCCATTAATGACTCAAAAATGCATTTCCAAGTTCATTAACAACAAAAATCGAATTTTACAGTAGCAGGAATAAAATTTCGAAAAATCCAGAATAAAATCCAAAACCTTACGTTTTCATAATCTACATTTTGATATGATCGTTTTGACATATAATTTGTAATTTTTGGACTTACGGTTAAAAAGATATGAATTTTTTGAAGATAAAACACTATAATCTTTCAAAAAATCATTTCATAGTCAAATATCATTTTATTAATAAAATACTTTACCTTATAAAATCTTTTTATACTATAAATATAATTTAAATTCATTAAGGAAAATATTGGTAAGCTCATATATATATATATATATATATATACACACACACACACACACATCACGTGTATATAAAAATAAATAATTATGCAACTTCAAGCAATATAAATCAAGGTATCAAAAATCATCATAAGATACTTTAATTAAAATCAATTAAAAATAATTTAAAATTTCACCAATAAATTGGGTAAAGTTGTGAGTCTCACAGAGCTTACATCGTTGCAGGCCGAGCAGGAAATTCTGCACCACGTGGAGTGTAACATCCTAAACCTTATTTTAAATGAAATTATTATTAGAAACCTAGGAAAAATTTGAAATAATGACTTAACGAATTTTGGTGGATAGGTGAGTGGTAAATATAAGTCCTAGGGGTTGTATAGAAGGTAGTTGTGGCTTCGGGCAAAGTCATATAATCGAAATCGGGAGTTAAATCGGCGTTTTCGATGTTAGAGATCGACCGAAAAGAGAAAATTAGAAATTTATTATAGGATGCTAAGAAAATAAATTCCACCGTTGGATATGAAGTTTATGGGGTGAAGAAGCTTGTCTAAAAATTTGGACCCGATCCGACGGATAACGAAAAAGTTACGGCGAATCGAAGATTGAAAACTCTGTTTCTCGCCCAGGCGCACCATCATGCGCCCAGGCGGGTGCACTGTTCATACGTGCACCAGACAGTGAAAAACCCGCCCAGGCGAGGCACTAACTCGCCCAGGCGAGCCAAAATCCGCACCAGGCGCACCACGACCCACGAATTGGTGCGCCAGCCCCCACCTGATGCGCCCGACGCGCGCGCCAACTCCCTCCTGACCGCACCAGGCGCGCACCAGCAGCACCAGCTGGTGCTTGAGCTCGCCCAAGCAAGTAAAAAGCTCGCCCAAGCGAGTGGCGCAGACCAGATTTGATCTGGTGCGTCTGATTAAAACTTGGGGGCCAAGTTGTGGCCTCTTGGCCACACGATTTCCCTTTTCTTTGGCAAGAACAAACACCCAACAACAAGAACACCACTCCCTCCTCACACTCCATCATCAACATCATCTTTTCCTCCCCTTTTCTCTCAACTCCAAGAACATCTCCACCACCCATTCACCATACACACTTGATCTTTGGGCACCTCAACCCAAAATCAAACAAAACCCATCAAACCTTGCTCCATGGATGTTGTTTGAAGCTCATCTCTTCTCCTCCCTGGGTTCACACGATTTACCCCCCTCCTTCCATTGTTCTTGGTTTTCAATTTTCATCATCACTTGGGGTAAGTTAGCTTCATACCATGAATTCATTTCCTTTCCATTCCAACTTTCCTTAGCTCATAGAAATTGTGCTCTAAAAACCTTAGGGTTCTTGCACTCATAAATATGTAGGGTTTTGTTTCATGCCTTCCAACTCAAACCAAGTCAAGGACAAGGAACTCACACACCAAGGATCCAAGAGCTAGGACTTGAGATTCATCATCACCTCTTAAGAAGGTAAGAGGGTTCGTATTACCTTAGCTTAGGAAGTAGATTCTCTTTAGTTATAGTGATGGCTAGGGGTAGAGAGGGAGTATAGCATAAAAACCTTAGGGTATTTGATAATGAAAATAAAGGAAATAATTAGTGGAGAATAGAAAGAGTAACTAGTGTAATGTGTGAGAACAAATACATAAATGATGATGGATAGAAAGGGAATGATGGACTAAGTAGATATGTAATTTGAGAGTAATGAGAATAACTAGTTGACGAATCATAAGAAAGTTATAAAGGAAATTAAGAGTGGATAATAGAGCGAAAATAATTAGAGACTCGTTGTAAGCTTGAAAAGATATGGAAATTGTGGAAGGAATGAAATATTATATTATTGGGATAACCAAGAGATAGGTAAAGAAAAGGGAAAGTGTTAGTGATAGACTTGTTTTAATTTAGGAGGATGAGGTGCAACGAATATGGAAAATATAGAGATAAGTGTGCTAAGTGAAAAGGATGTTTGTTGTAGATAATGACTTGAGTTGAATAATGGAATTGAAAGGAAATTAGATAATAAATGGATTAGTAATGAGTGTAATAATTGGACAATGGGAAATTATATTGTTAATGTGAGAAAGGACCACCTATTTAGGTGTGGATATAGGAATGTGAAAAGGTGAGTTTAGGTATGAATGACCCTCCCAAAGGGAGTGTGGCTATACTAACGAATAGGAAGGACCCTTCCAAATGGAAGTGAGAATAGGCGTAATCCCTAAGTGGAGTGCGAATGTATATAAATGGACCCTCCATAACGGAGCGTGTATATAAATGGACCCTCCATAACGGAGCGTGTATATAAATGGACCCTCCATAACGGAGCGTGTATAGAATAGGACCCTCCATAACGGAGCGTGTATAGAATAGGACCCTCCACAATGGAGTGTGAATTATAGACCCTCCCGTAGGGAGTGTGACTTGGTATGTTAAGGACCCGCCAATATGGTGTGCGTAGGTATAATTAGGACCCGCCAATATGGCGTGCGTAAATATAATTAGGACCCGCCATTATGGTGTGCGTAAATTTAATTAGGACCCGCCCTCGTGGTGAGCGAACAAATGATAATAGGACCCACCGAAAGGTGAGCGAAGAATAGAAAGGAATGGAAAAACTGGAAAGGCATAGGGAAAATATGTAACTGAAATCCTAAGGAAATGCTGAGTTGTATAAAAGGAAAGTGAGGTAGTATATGATTTGGATAGTATGGTGTAGGGTAGGTCCTTGGTTTATTACTATGCTTTCGTAGGAACTATATTTCTAAGTTCTGTGTAATGCTACCCTTCTTGATATATTTTTACAGGTGAAGAAGGAGCTTACACGAGTATGGCCGGGCAGGATTACACTCCACCTCGTGGAATGTTGCTTAGTTAGTTGAGTGACCCTTGTGGGTCAATAGTTTCAGTTTTGGGAATTTTGAAATGTATAATAATTTGGGAAAACAACCCCACTTTAGAATTGTAATCATTTTCCGAAAAGTGTAATTGAAGTATGAATTGTATTTTGGCCCTGCTGGCCCATTATTGTTGAAAATGAAGTTTTATGCAGGTATATCAGGAAATCAATATTTTGGGAATGTCCCTAAAACAAAGGAAACTCCGTCCGATTTTACGGAGATTTTTATAATAAGCAAATCTAACTAAGAGTTTTTATGATCACCTAATTGTATTAAAAGAAAATTTTTAAATCCTCAATTAATTAAGAATAAAAGTAACTAGGGTGTTACATGGAGTGTATTCGTGATACTTTGAGCGGACTTTAATTCCTAATTATATTGAAAATTGTTATTTTTGTAATGTTTAAAATATGCATGAGCTATGTGCCAAAAACTTGTACTAATCAGCCGTTAGATTTAATCTGGCTATACGACTATTGTGATTTAAGTTGTTGGACGACTCTGGACAGACAAGTTTAAAGAAGAAAATTTTTGGGAAGTCCGAAAAACAGAGGAAAACTCTGCCGGATTTTCGTAGAATCTTTTTAAAGTAAATAAGTTTAAAAGAAATTTTCAAGCACCAATTTTTATTAAAACTTAAAATTAACTAATTAAAGTGAGGTTGTTACACTTATCTTTTAGAATGTTTCACAATTCATCCTTACATACTGCACAGTATATAGCTCATGCAATGTTCTTTTATATTACCTAATATGTGATATTTTATTAAATATATTGAAACACTCCTTATATTATCATCTTACTTTATAAGAAAAGTAATAAGCTTATGATTACATGGACTTGTCTTTGTTGGAAAAAGATCTGAAAATAAAAATTTCCCTTTCCTTTGAGAATTCCTTTTTCCAAAATATGTCTAATAATGAGTTTGACTAATAAAATCAGAGTTCGTGGAAACATAATAAGATAATCTCATTATACTCCCAAAATATATCAAGTGTAACAAGTCCATGGATATCAAATAATTATTATTATGAAACTAAAATTCATCTTATGATACCTCTTTCAAAATGTGTATCATATAAATACTATTAAAAATAGAGATGTTATAGAGCTAGTCACTGGTCCTCTGTAACACTCCTGGTATATCATCTTACTTTATAAGAAAAGTAATAAGTTTATGATTACTTGGACTTGTTATTGTTGGAAAAAGATCTGAAAATAAGAATTATTCCTTCCCTTGAAAATTTATTTTCACAAACACTTGATTAATGATGAAAGTGACTAGTAAAATCAGAGTTTGTGGAAACATAGTATAATCATCATATTACATTCCCAAAATATATCAAGTGTAACAAGTCCATTAATACCAAATAAGTATTATTATGAAACTTAATTTCTCTTATGATACCTCTTTCCAAAATATGTATCATATAAATTTTATTAAAAATAGAATTGTTATAGAGCTGGTCACTGGTCCTTTGTCCAAACATCCTTCTGGTCGGATCCTCGATATCTGCACAACGGGTTCCCAACCCACACTTTCTACACTCTGCATGCACCTAAGGGACATCTCCCTTCACTGACTTTTGTGCAAGCTAGATGTACGATCAACACCTAATAAGGGCATGGGGGTTAGCTATACATATTCGCATAATCAAATGAGAATAAAACTAACATCCACAAGTCAACATGTAGCAAATCATGATGCATAATCATATGAGCACACCCGGTTAATCATAATAATTCTTTCAATACAGGTGGCATGATGCATGATTTCCTTCCACAACTGAGGCCTCTAAAAGTCCATCTTGAACGTCCATCCAATACACCGTTGTGTTCCCGGAACACCGACATTCGTTCCCAGAACGTAATGCCGAACCATACTTGGATAAATAGCATCACTCCCAGAGTGTGCACCACGTTCCCAGAACGTGTAGAAAACCATACTTGGATAAATAAGCATCATTCCAAGAGTGTGCATCACGTTCCCAGAACGCATACGTTCCCAGAACGTATATAACCAGGTCCCGGACACTGGCCACATATCTATAATGTGTCATCAAGTAGGTTGCATATCAATGTGTTCCCAGAACACTAACATACGTTCCCAGAACGTATATAACCAGGTCCCAGACACTGGCCACATATCTATAATGTGTCATCAAGTAGGTTATAATTTGGTACTCCCGGAGTACCCTCCTCATATTCCCAGAATATGATAATCGTTCCTACCAACCAAACTTCCATTCTATATGAATGCACAATCATCAAGGTTGGTTTTATCTTTAATTCTATTATTATACCAACGTGTTCCCAGAACACTCACATACGTTCCCAGAACGTATCGCAACCATACTTGGAATAAAATCAAGCACCACTCCCAGAGTGTGCATCACGTTCCCAGAACGTATCAAAGAAACCATGTCCCAGACAATGGCCACATTCCCAGAATATGTCATCAAGTAGGTTGCATCAATTTGGTACTCCTAGAGTACAGGGTTCTGTTCCCATTAATTCCATTATTATGACTTAGAAGACACAACTTCAGAATGATATCTTGAGGTATGGCTTAACTCATAAAATTCACCTTTGAATTTAAATTTAACATATGCTCATAGACCTGGATTGAGAGAATTACTCATTGGTATTACTAAATCCTTACTCAAAAACTTAACTTTTATATTTAAGTTTCAGGTACTAACCGGTTACATCATCACCTAACCGGTTAGAATTACAGACCTGATTATAAAACCACTGATTTTCAAAGAATCTTTTCTTGAATACTCTATTCAATCCAATCACAAGGCCTTAGCATATCAGAATACCTCAAGTTCAACACATAATATCATTCAAAAGATCTAAGTCATAATCCCATTTCATTTGTGCATAATTTCTTCTTGAAATTATCATTTGATATTAAGGTATTAACTCATCACCTCCAATCTAAACCAAACAGTGCTCAAACACATAGTTTTAGATTGGTCTTTGTATGAAATTTTAGCTTAAACTTGAGTACAAATGGTATGGACATTTAGCAAATTTCAGAAATTCATTTTCTTTGAAAATTGACAGTCTCTAACCGGTTACAGATTTCGACTAACCGGTTAGATTAGGCAGAAAATACACTGAAAAGTGAGGTTTTGTATACCATTTTCTACCATACTCAAATTTAACCAATTTCATTCATAAATAAAGTTCACATACCTTAATACTAGTGTGTTCAACCACAGAAACATATCTATATTGCATGCATTCAATATGGATACTCAAATTGCACATAATTGCACATATTTCACAACTTAATGCATCAGTTCACATAATAGCTAACTAAGTCATGAATCCAACATCAACATAGCTTGCATGAATCTAGATAACATTGCTCATAACCACAATTGAGCTCAGGTTGGCCTCCAAGCCACTTAACCATTTTAACTTATGCCCTTTGAGTCTCTTGGTGACTCATCCTATATTCTACCACAATTTATTCTCATTCTAGCAAATAGTAAGCTTCCCCCTTACCTTAGGTTCGTGCTTGATGAATCTAATCACTGGAATTTGCCAGATCTCCCCAGAATCCACAATCTCCATTTTCAGTCCACAACAGGTTTGACAGGGTCCAAAAACTGCAAGATTTGACACATGAATTGGACAAACAAATTGGGGAAAACCATCAACACTCAATCTATGCAACATGCACTACAGATTTGAACAGATTTGAGACTCAAAAAGTGCATGTGCTTACCCAAATCGAAGTCCAAAGCAAGCTCCAGAAACTCAGAATCAGTGTTGACAGCTCCAACACCCTTACTTTGAAAGCTTCGTTCTCTTGATTCAGGGACTCTCAACTCACAATCTTTATATCAATACAAAGCCCTTGATGTGAGCTTTGTAACAGTGTATCACTCATGTTCTAACTCTCAGAAACGAAGGAGAATTTCAAAGACGAACTTACAAACCCTAAACAGAGCTTCAACCCTAAATTCAGATAATCAACCCCAAATCCTTCAGCAATCCAGCCTTTTATAGACGAATTGGAGTAACATGCAAGGCGACACGTCTATCTCCACTCAAGGAAGGAAGAAATCGTGGCAATTTCTGGGTTAATTGGGTGATTACTCATCAAACGCACTAATCCCAATTTCTGAGTTCATCGTGTAACCGGTTACACAGCCCTTCTAACCGGTTACATACTGATAAAATTCAAAAATTAATAATTTAATTACTCTTTCTTCAAAAACCTTTTTAATATTGCAATTAGGTCCCAACCCAAGGACTAAATTACAATATTCACATTTTTGTACAAAATAACCATATAAAAATATATCTCATATTTTTATATATAAAAACACATAATGTACAAAAACTAAAACCTTCAAAACTAATATAAATCAATTATAAAATAATTGTTATAATTAATTTCTTGGTTATTTGGGAGACGAAAATTAGGGGTGTTACACTACTCCCCCACTTAAAAGGAATTTCATCCCTGAAATTCATCTTCTGAAATTTTCCACTTTTCCAAAGTGTTTTTATACTAGAATTACAAACCTGAACTGGTTAACCATTGCAATTCAAAAAACCCTTTTTCTTGAATTCTCTACCCAATCCATAACAAGTTTTCAGCATTGTTTTATACCTCAAATTCCACTAATTTCATCATTCAAAGTCTAAATCACAATCCAATTCCAAATGAGCACAATTTCCTCTTGAAATTATCTCATAACATTATGGCATTAACACCTCAATTTCAATCTGAACCAAACAGTATTCATCAACATATTTCCAAATTGATTTCAAGTGAAATTAGAGTGTAGACTCGAGTAAAAATGGTAAGAGCACAGGGCCAGTTTCGGAAATTCATTTTCCTTGCAAAATTACAGTATCTAACCGGTTACAAATATCGAATAACCGGTTAGATTATTCAGTCTGTACACTGAAAAATGGGGTTTTGCATACCATTCTTTTCAATACTCAAATCTAACCAATTTCAACACTCAATAGAGTTCACATACCTTAATTTAAACATGTTTCACCACAGAAACCTATTTCATTTGCATGCATTCAATTTAGAGTATTAAATTGCATAAAAACCCACATAAACACAATTTAATACCAGAAAACTCATACTAAGTATTTAGATTATGATTCAAGCATCAAAATCACTTGCATGCATCAAATCAAAACTGCTCAAAACAGATTTGAACTATAAATTGGCCTCCAAGCCTTTTTAACCTTTTCACATAATGCCCTTTTGAGTCTTTGTTGACTCAAATCCTAAAACACACGATTTTAGTCTAAATCTAGTATAAGTTAAACTTCTCCCATACCTCTAAATCGTTCTTGATCCAAAACATTGCAGAGAGAAAGGCTCCAACACAGATTTCCACCAAATCCACTACATGCAGATAGAGTTGGACAGGGTACCAAAACCAGGGAAATTGACATGCAAAACCAAATTAAGAATTGGGGAAAATGGTCAAATTGAATTCTATGCAACATGCACTAGAGGTATGAACAGATTTGAAACCAAAAGGGTTTGTGTGCTTACCAAAATCGAGCTTCAAAGTCAGCTCCAGAAACCAGAAGCTGAGGTTTGACAACACCAACACCTCAACTTGGCAATACAAACTTTATATCAATACAAAGCCCTTGATGTGAGCTTTGTAACAGTGTATCACTCGTTTTCTAACTCTCAACACAGACCGAGAATCGAACAGGAAAACAATGGAACCCTAAAACAGAGCTTATCATCAACACTTGAACGAAACCCTCAATTGTGATCCGATCTTTTCCTTTTATAGATGAATTCAAACAGCATGCAAGGCGATACGCGTTCCTCAACGTGATTTGATTGGGATTCGTGGCAATTTCTGGATTAATTGGGTGATTACTCATCAAAATCCACTAACCCAGTTTCTGAGTTCATCGTGTAACCGATTACAGAGCCCTTCTAACCGGTTACATACTGATAAAACTCCAAAAATTAATAATTTAATTAATCTTTCTTCAAGAACCTTTCTAATATTGCAATTAGGTCCCAACCCAAGGACTAAATTACAATATTCATATTTTTGTACAAAATAACCATATAAAAATATATCTCATATTTTTATATATAAAAACACATAATGTACAAAAATTGAGACCTTCAAAACTAATATAAAATAATTGTTATAATTAATTTATTTGTTATTTGGGAGACGAAAATTAGGGGTGTTACACTACTCCCCCACTTAAAAGGAATTTCGTCCCCGAAATTCATCTTCTGAAATTCTCCACTTTTCCAAAATGTTTTTATACCAGAAAACTTTATCTAACTCCCTTAAAAATTGTTCTTAGGGTCCTCCCCCACTTAAAAGAGTTTAGATATAATTCTTTTATTTCGAAACATTTCTAATAGAATCTTTCAATTTAAACAATAAAGATTCTTTACATAAAAACTCTTATGTGAAAAAAATTTCTTTTAAAAGAAATACTCTTTTGAGTAATACACTTCACATAAACATTCTTCCAATAAAACACTTTTCAATAAACTTTTTGGGAAAAACTTTTTGCGCTGCGCACTCTGGTCACTCGAGCACGATTAAAGAAACATTTGTATGACTTCATTCCTTAATAGCTTGAGACATTAGGGTGATCAGTCCTAATATTCAAACCATTAATAACAAAATCATCCCTTTCATATATAATCTTTCGCAAGAAAGACCATACGACAGGTCTTTAAGTTAGATGAACTTAAAGATAGGGTAATTATCACTATCAGACTTAGTTAGATAGTCAAGTTCTAGAGACATTTCCGTTGGGGAGACAAAGATTTGTCCTATCCCGGTGGTTGTTAATCTCTCTAGCCATAACTGATCTCTCTATTTCTGTAGTGTCCACAGATATTTATCACGTCCAACTGTGATAATGGTTTTGATCACAGAAAGATTGGAGTTGAACTTCCAACAGGATATTGATATTTTCAAACGATTAGATTAACGTAATCGAAAAACATTTGACTACGTTAACTCAGATCAAAGAAAGAGATAGACTTGGGGTTATCTACGTCAGGAGTAGACTTAACTCACATCTTAGTTGGTGGACTCTTCTCGTGCTTGATTCGTCCATTCCTTTCTCACCTTTTCCTTCAAAACAATTCGGTGTATAATACTCCAGCTTCCTGCAGTCGGAATTGACTATCCCCTTAGGTACATCACAACTAAACCCAAAGTGATGTGCCTCACATTTTTCACCTTAAGATGGACAAATGTTCCCTTCCCTATTTCCTCTTTAGTCACTTTTCTTCAGTCGAGGATTCCTTAACCTTAATATTTCCGTGGTTGATATTCTCCTATTTACTTTTCCCTTTTCTCTAGTTGGGCCTTTATTTCATCAACCTTAGGCTGTTTTATTCGAGAGAAAGCACAAATTCCTAGTGGAATTCCAAGGATTATATTTCCTATTGCTGATTAGATTCTTACATTCTTCATTGAGAGTCGTATGGAAGACGACTAGAAGTTGACGCATTCAATTTCCTACCTCCTGGCATCGGTATAACCAGGTATGTCGATGTCAAGTGGGGGAGAACTTAGTAACCAAACTAACACCTTGTCCGAGTAACAAACGAAAACAAGAAGAAAAGTCGTGCGAGAACAAGACTTAAAGTGTTCTAACATAAACTCGAAAGCGTCAAGGATTATGGGCTTAGGAGTATCCCGAGTGCAAGAATGAAACCGAAGGGACGTAAAGACCATAGTCGAAAGCCTTGTAAAGGGATGGCTCTCCATTTACGGAAATGAACGGAATTTCGGGGACGAAATTCTAATAAGTGGGGGAGAATTGTAACATCCCAAATTCTAATCCCTAGTATAATTATAATAATAATATATTGGAATAATAATGATAACAATAATGAAGTTTAGGAATAACAAATTAAGGTCCCTTTCAGTATTACAAAAGTGTTAGGAAGTATCAGAATTGGAATACCAGAATTTCTTTAACGTTATAAATTATAAGTTTTATTAAATTAAATAATTGTTTCTAAAATTAATCATTTAGGTGTTAAGTATTTTCATAAAATACATTATGTTATTTATGAAAGTATATTTAGTTATATTTTAAAGTGAATTCTTTAGAAGGAAAATTTTATATCAAAATAAATTTATAAACTTTCTATATTTTGCCTAGCTTTTTATATACCAAATAATGAATTATGTTTAGCGTTATCAAATATTCGATTCCATGAACTCTTAAATATACAACTATTTATTTGAGTTGATGACTAAATTCTATTCCTTGATACTCTAAAAAGTAATCACGTTCTTATTAGAATATACTTTTTATAGTTTCGTTTAATTTGAATATACACAATACTAAATTATTTTGTATGTAGTTTCAAATTGCTAAATTTTACGATTTCTCTATGTGTGTAGTATGGTAATTTATTTTTAGTGTTGGTTTTCCTTTAAACAAGAATAATATTGTTTTGTTCAAAATTAATTAAATAAGGAGTATGGGGGTATAATTGTAAAATGAGAGGGGTAGGAAACCCTAAAATTCCTCTTCTCCTTCTTCAACCGTCACTCTCCTTTCCCCCATGGTCATCTTCTCCAAAATTTTCTTCTTCTTCGAAAAGCTTGGTGCTCTCTCATGGCTTTCCCTCACTAAAAACCAGTTTTCCCTATCAAACCCGTTTTCTCTCTCTCCCTCTTTCTCTGGCTCTCTCTCTTCCTCTCCTCGGGCCGCTGCTCGCCACCCACCACCGCCTATGGGCTTTGCTGCCGCTGCCACTGAGCACGAAACGCGCGTCCTCCCTCCCCTAGTCGCGAATCCCGAAGCTCCTCTCACCGGGGCCGTGATTTTTTTGGTTCCTCCGCCTCTGTCCCTTGCTGCCGCCTCCATGGGAGCTTCCGCCGCCACCTCCACCTCGAGCCACCGCTGTTCACGTCGGAGCCGCCTCCACCTCGAGCCACCGCCACCTTTTCCCTCTCCTGGTTCGTGGTGCTGTTGCTATGGACGCCGGGGTCGCCGCCTCGGGTCGGGTTTGTGGGTTGTGTACCGGTTCGACCATGAACCGAACCGGGTCGAAGCGGATGTGGGTTTTTGCTGAATCGGGTTTTGTTGCTGCTGCTGGTTGGGTTCAACCGAGTCGGGTCGGTGCGGATGCTTGGATCGGGATCAAATGGACCGTTGCCGAATCGGGAGCTCTCTGCACGCCTTCTGTGACACCCTTTTTATAATCCAGTAATTAACATACTAATTATACTATTATATCGGAGAAAATATGGACCTGCAAATATCTAGAAATCGTAGAAATAAAATTTTCTTTTAAGGCGGGTGCACAAATCAAAACATGGAACTCTTGGAGAGAATAATTTGTATCGTTTAAAACATTGTATTGAATATGGCATTTTCTAGGATGATAAAATCTTCTCATAATTTCCGATAGCATCGATACTTTTGAAAATGTATTTATATAGAAAGATTAGGCGATACTATCCATTCGTTTCTTTAGCGGAACTGATACCATTTTCAATTAACGTAGCCGAATTCTTTAAGTGAAATTAAATCAGAGTAAGCGGAAACAGTGGAACTAAGCATGATTGTAATATAAACATAATGTACATATATATATATATATAAGTAGGTCATAACATACATAGTTCCATAGTCACATCTCCAAGGTCCAACTACAAGTCCATGGCAGATCTATATCAAAATAAAACCATAACCCTAGAGCATATCTACAAAATATACATATCAAAATATGAACTCTAGCGGTGGTCACATAGATCTGGTCGTAGCAGTAGCAGTAGTGATAGTAGTAGCAGTCTCCAGGTAGCAGAAATAAACATCATCATCAACAGCAGCAGCAGTATCTCCTCCACAGCATCTCCACATCGGATCCCCTTATCCCCATCATTTACCATACGCACATACCTAGGGATCATCGTCCCTCCACTGACTCCTGGTAGAATGAACGAATGGCTCGCCTCCGCTCTCGTCCTCCACGGGGTCCTCCTCGATCTCATCCGATGGAGTGGGTACCCTACCACTGGGTACCGGGTCAGGAGATGGTGAGACCCTAACTGGGCTCCTCGGATCAGAAGGGGGAGTCTCCTCGCGAACGACTATCAAAGAAAAAGGGTGTGAGCGGGTAGGTCGAAAACGGAAACTGTGATAAGAGCGAGCTGGTCGTGTGGGAGGTGGTCCATGGTATGTGTAAAAAGGGGGTACGTGCATAGTGTATATGATGGGAATCCTAAACCTGCGAGGACGAAATTGAATTAGCGGGTTCGGGTGGTAGAAGGTAACCTCTACCTCTCCCTCGAACACGGCGCGATGGTCCTCGTAGATCCATGTGCCACTAGGAAGTATCCGGATCTCGATGCAAGAGATGTAACGTGACATCACCTACAAGGGCATAGGGGTAAGCAATTCTATACACATAATCAATAGAGCATAAATGTATGTACAATGTGAAGGTATATACATGCAACAATAAACAACAATCACATTTAGCATTTAGCAGATATAGGATGCAAGTAAGATGCTCACACTTATTTCATTTATCATCCTTAGTTTAAATGAGTGGTATGATGTATGAACTTAGCTCTCAAGCCTATCTCCATCATTCTATGACACTCTCTAACGTCCATCCTTTACTTTGTTCAGCACTCAACAGTGCGTTGTACTCCTAGGTGTACAACATTCGTACATTCACCAAGAATGTACACAACAAGCTTGGAATTCATGCCACCCGAGCACGTCCCGTCCTCCAAACGGTATAACCATACTATTAGCATTTCACTCTGCCGACCACGTCGTCAACCATAACGTGTCATCAAGCGAGCCGTCAATTGGCACTCCCAGAGGCCCTCCTCATGTTACCAAAACATGATAAAGGATCTATCATCCGGACTCCAAAATGAATGCATTATCTTTCGCTTAAAGGAATTGATTGATGTTTTTCTTGTTAATAATACCTGACGTGCCACCCGAGCCGCGTCTCGTCATTCAAACGAAAATTACCATATCATCAATCAGTTTCCTTTAAGTCTTAGATCACTTGGATTATTGTCATTTAAATATTAATCAATGATTCAGAATTAAAAATGGTATTTTTTAATATTCTGGGTAAAATACTCGAGTGTTCTTCAGAATACTCGAGTGGTTCATCAGTTTTGTCCAGATTACTCGAGTGATTAATGAGTACTCGAGTGTTCTTCATCAAATCCAGAATACTCGAGTGACTCATGCATTACTCGAGTGATTTATCAGAACAAGTTTCTGAGCATCAGTTGATACTCGAGTTCTGGGCCTGGTACTCGAGTGTTCTATCACAAAATACACTATTTTATCAAAATTTTACTCGAGTATCAAGCCAAGTACTCGAGTCTTTTCTTGCAGAACAGACAGGAAACTTGGTTTTCACATACCATTTTCAATTCTAACCATTTCTAGTCCAATCCATTGATCAACAGATTTCATATAACACATATTGAACATGTTCAAACACTTACAACACATCAATTAACAGATTTGACAGAGAATCAAGAGATTATGCATAAAACATACAATTTCACAACTTAACATATCAAATTGCAAAATACTCAATAAACTTGTGAAATAAAGCTCAATACAGCTTGCATGCATCATATGAAACTTGCTCAAAACAACAATAGAGCATAAGTTGGTCTCCAAACCAAATTCCTTATTCAATCTAAGCCCTTAGAGCCTCTTGGTGGCTCTCAAACGAAAATCATGAAATTTAAACTCTATCTAGTGAATGGAAATACTTCCCCTTACCTTATAGACGTGAATCAACAAGGGATTTGCAAAAGAAAGCACCACAGCACCAAAAACCTCTTCAAGCATCACATGCAGGACAGTTTTGAGTGGAGGTCCAAAATGGAATTGGTTGACATATGAAACAGAGATAGAAATTGGGGAAATTAGTATTTCTAAACTCTATACAACCTCTACTAACTATAGGAATAAATTTGAGACTCAGAGAACTCGTGAGCTTACCAAAATCAAGGCTCCAAGTAAGCTCCAGAAAAAGCTTGACAGAAAACAGCTCCAACCTCCAAGCTCCAATTCTTCCACCGCACACACTCTCAGCTCACGAATTTGGTGGCTATACAAAGCTCGAGATGTGAGCTTTGTATTGGTGTATGATTTGTGACTCAAATCGAAACACAGAAAGAGAATCGAAGAGAATGATTCAAGAACCCTTACTTGAGCAACAAATCCGAATTTGACCAAATGCCTCAACAATTCGGTTTGGATGGCTTAAATAAGCATGAAGCAAGCCCATGCATGGCGACACGACGCCATTGAAGTGTTGAGAAGGGAGTATTCGTGGAAAATGAAGGGAATCGGTGGTGGTGACTCACCAAACGCACTAACTCGTGCAGCTCTGTCCAGAATACTCGAGTATTTTCATAAATACTCGAGTGTTTTGACCAGTTTTTGAAAAATAATAATTTTATTTACTTTCCCTCCAAAACCTTTCCTATAATTACCTCTAGGTCCCAACTCAGGGACTAATATGCAAAATGTTTATCTCATGCATGATTATACTTGCAAAAATAAATTCACACATCCACCACTAATAAAATCACAGATTTTTAATCAAAGATTAAATTAGAAATAATTAATTATAATAAATTTTATAATTAACATTTAATTAATCAGGGATTAAAATTTTGGGGTGTTACACCTTCAAATAGGTTCTAATAGAACCCTGAGGTAAGATGCGTTGCGTTACCTCTATTTAGGGAATGTATTTATGGAATTGTATAGTGATAGCTAAGGTTAGGGAGGTAGAAAAATATTGTAACATCCCAAATTTTAATTCCAAGAGTAATTTGGAAGAACTAAGTTAGAAGTTATGAGGAAAACCATAGGAAACCATGGATAGGAGTTAAGGGTAGTGTATTAGAGTTAGAATTTGTCAAAATAGGAGTTTTCAGAGGAGTAATCGATTACGTGCAGGGTGTAATCGATTACATGCTCTCTGGTGAAGTCACACAAAAGTTGCATTAAAAGTAATGGATTACTTGGGCAAAGTAATCGATTACTTGGGAAAAGTAATGGATTACTTGGGCAAAGTAATCGATTACTTGGGAAAAGTAATGGATTACTTGGGCAAAGTAATGGATTACTTGGGCAAAGTAATCGATTACCAATGCTCTGGTGATTGTATGATGCTGCAAAAGTAATCGATTAATTGGAGGAAGTAATCGATTACTTCGAGAAAGTAATCGATTACTTCGAGAAAGTAATCGATTACTTCAGGTCTGATGCAGAAAAAAAATAAAGTAAGGGGCAGAAACGTAATTTCCACCCCCTTATCTTCTTATTTCAGCCACACACCCTTCTCCCTTATCATTTGCTCGACTTTTCCTCTCTCTCTTCCTCTCTTTCTCTCTTCTTCTCCCTCTCATACGCGTTTCCTCCTCCCTCTTCCTCCCAAACCATCACCAAACCTCTACCAACACCCATTAATAACCAAGCTCCCACCTTCAATCCTCCTTCCATGGTGACCCATCTTCTTCCTCACACCTTCTTCTTAAGTCTTTCTCTCTCTTTCATGGATCTCTCCTCCTCCATGAACTCACACTCCATATTCACCCCCAAACCACCATCAAGCACCCAAATCCACCCTTTCAAACCTTCACCCATGAGATCCATCTCCTTCCTCATGTCTTTGCCTTCATCTCTTCCCTTGGTGGCCCTTTCTCTCTTCATGAAGCTTTCTCTCTCCTCTAGGGTTTGTTTTATCTCTCCTCCAATCTTGAAGAACGGAGTGGAGATCGGTCTAGAGAACGGGAAACAAGGTGGATCCGGAGTAGATTTGGGGTCCTTGGAGCTTTGTGTGGGCTCTCTCCCTCTCTAAGGTAAGGGGAGTCTCTTTTCCAAACTTTGAGTTAGGGATAGTTGGGGTATATAATAGGACTTGGGTTAAGTAGTTGAATTGGGTTGGGGTATATAATAGGACTTGGGTTAAGTAGTTGAATTGGGTTGTGGGTAGCAAAATAGCACTGTTAAGAGTCTGTTTAGGGAGAATGAATGTATTTTTGATTTAATTTAATTGCCATACATTTTCTAAAAACCCCTTTATGCATGTTGTAAGTAGGAAGTGAAGAACCCTAGGGAGTTGACTTATATTTATGCACTCTGAGACATACCTGAGTATGTCGATTGATCTGTGATATATGTTGTTTGTTGAGAGTTGTGATGTTCGTTATGTGTATTAAAAGGGTATAATTAAGAATAAGTAGTTGATTATGAGAAAATAAATAATGCAAGATAGTTGGTGGTAAGAGGATTAGTGGTCATAATGATATCACATGGCTTAAGTGATAATTGTTTATTTAATGATGAACCGGTTTATTTAGGATGCTTGAAGCTGGGTTCTAGTTTTAGTTTGGAATTTATGTGTTCATGAATTGCTTTGGCGAATAGTATTGGAACATAAATGATCTTAGTTAATTGTTGTTATGTGATGTGGAAATTGAGAATGATGTGATTGCATGAATGTGGATGATTGTTATCTGTTATACACGACAAGTTTGGAATTCATGCCACCCGAGCACGTTCCGTCCTCCAAACGGTATAACCATACTATCAGCATTTCACTCTGCCGACCAAGTCGTCAACCATAACGGGTCATCAAGCGAGCCGTCAATTGGCACTCCCAGAGGCCCTTCTCATGTTACCAAAACATGATAAACGATCTATCATCCGAACTCCAAAATGAATGCATTATCTTTCGCTTAAAGGAATTGATTGATGTTTTTCTTGTTAATAATACCTGACGTGCCACCCGAGCCGCGTCTCGTCATTCAAACGAAAATTACAGTGGTTCCACAACGCTCGCACCCACAGCACATCATTCACGTGGCTAGCTACTCGAAATCAAGCACGTCTACCAGACAGTGCGATTGGGGATATACATCAAAAGTCATTTGTGCTCCGCGCACCTTCACTGTACACTACACGATTCGAGATACTTACATTATAACCATATTGACTTATCCAAGGTCTTATACCACCGAGGGTCTATAGAATAATCATTGCCTTAAACCATAAAGCCTTAACACAATCTTAACAATTCCAACATATTTCAGATAATCATTTCTCCAATATTTCAGATAACATCAGTACAGTAACATACTCATCATATAAAATTCATGCTATATGATTATATCAAAATAAATAACTCAGATCATATAATATCAACCGATAACCAATATCAAACATTCAAATAAAAGTTTATCGTCTCAACGTAGATCGGCTAAACACACACAAACAATTGCTGTAACGTATTTTGACAAATAACTACGGAGTTCTGATCTTTGAGATGATCGAGAACATCCTAATGCTACCAAAGATGCCATTATGTCTTAGGAAAGCTTCTCTCTCACCTGGATTTGAAGCTAGGGAAAAATGATCCTGATAATCCGAATTCGCTTCACTCGAACCTTTAACAATTTGATACACATAATCCAAATAACAAATCAATTCAAAATTTATTAAAAGGACACTTTACCAATACCTAACAAAATAATTTCTTTTTCAAAAGCACTTAGTATCCTTTAAAAATACAAAACAGTATCAGAAGCTTAAAACCTCTTTGAACTAAAAACAGATTACTGCATCAGTAAAATCACTTTTTCTTTTAGCTTTTTAAATCATGAAAACATTTTCCAAAAATAAAATAACTTTTAGAACTTTATTATCACATCTAAAAAATAAATTCTAAAACTTCAATTACTCAAAAACTCATTTCCAAATATCTTATAACAACTACCATTTGCAGATAAATCATACAGCTTGTGTTAAGGCATTTATCTTTGATGCACTTTTAAAATAACTTTAGGCAAAAAGAACTTGTTTCTAAAACAATACAAAACCACATCAAAAACACACATAATTCATATAGCACATAAACTCATTCATTCCTAAGCTCAAAATAATTTATAGAGTTAATGCAACTTATCAGATATTCAAGACATCATATAAAAATTACTTTTTAAACATCTGTACACCTTTATCTTTCAACTAAAATTCCTAAAACATAAAATCATGCACTTTATCATATCAGAACAATTTTTCAAGAGTAATGCAATCAAATTAAAATTTCTGGACAACGTGCATTATCAATCTTAAAAATCACTTTTCTCTTGAACTGTTAATCCAAAAATAGTGCCACTTTTTCCTATAGCTTAATTACAAGCTCTATTATAAAAATAACATAAAGTTTGATTTAATTAAATAATTTAAACTTGCTGGACAGCCACATCAAAACAGGTTGCATTCACTCAAAAATTCATCATAATTCAAGTTCTAACACTTATACACAAAATCCTATAATCTATAACTCAAAAATATACATAACTTAGAAAAATAGTCACATTTTCTAAATGACATCAAATCTGGACAGCAACTTCATTTTCCAGAAAATAATAAATTATATTTTACTTTAAAACTTTCATTTTCATACCATACATGATACTAAAAACATATACGCATAAACACATCACAAATACACATAAAAATATACCTTAAATCACACGCCTTTATAAAAATTTCCAGAATTAAAATAAATTCCAGAATTATTTCTTTTCATCAAAAATCATTTATTCAATTGTTATTTCATGAAACCACATCAAAGAATTAAGATACAAATACCATATAATCACATAATTACTTAGAAAAATCAAAATAATACTCCTACCCTATGATCACATCAATTCGGCCATATAAGAAAAATAGAAACAGTAACCAAATTATTTTTCACATAATCAATTATTAAACCTTATAATCAATTACAAAATACAAAGAACAAAGAATAAATCATGCACATAATCATCAAACAATTATAAAATTTTCTTTTTGCAATCATGTAGGTTTCACGGCCTACCCAGAAAAATAAAATATTTTTTATTGCAACAATTTCCAAAAACAATTTTTTTTATTCATCAAATGATAGTTTCCTTTAAAAATCCATGATAAAACATCGAACATTCATCATTCAAAAATTCCAGAAATCACTTAAACATGTTCATATGATGCAAATCAAACTTTTCACTTCCTTACTTCATCCTCAAAAATTTCGGCCATCATAAGAAAATAAACGGGGAAATCATGTTTCTTTAAACCTCTTTATAAGTCCCTTTTAATTCTTATTCACATGACCATAAACAAAAATTCACAAATACTTAAAATAATTTTCAAACTCCATGTTAGGGTTCATAAAATAGAAAAATAACTCAAGAACAAAAAGCTTACTGTTGTTGATACAAATCCAGAAAAGAAAACTTAAAACAAATTAAAAAGGAATAAATCAAAAGTTCATGAGAATACCTTTCTCCTAAGCCATAAAAAATACTTCAATGATGTGAAAATTTTATCCTCCTATGCTTCTAGATGCCACGCCCCACTCTCCCTTTCTCTCTCAAGGTTCTCAAATTTTTTTCTTTCTACAAATGAGTTGTGTGTAAGTGTGAAAAAATGAGGAAGTTTAAGCCTCTATTTATAGGTTTAGTGTAACACCCTCACAATTAATTAATTAAATTGATGTTTTATTAAAAACTGGTGTTTAAAAATTTCTTTTAAACTTAATTACTTTAAAAAGATTCTACGAAAATCCGGCAGAGTTTCCTCTGTTTTTCGGACTTCCCAAAAATTTTCTTCTTTAAACCTGTCAGTGCAGAGTTGTCTAACAACTTAAATCATAATATAGTAGTATAGCCAGATTAAATCTAACGCCCGATTAGTACAAGTTTTGGGCGCATAACTAATGCATATTTTAAACATTACAAAAATAACAATTTTCAATATAATTAGGAAATAAAGTCCGCTCAAGGTATCACGAATACACTCCACGTGGTGGAGAATTTCCTGCTCGGCCTGCAACGATGTAAGCTCCGCTCTGGTACCTGAAAATAATCAACCACAAGAGGGGAAGCATTACACAGAACTTAGGGAAATAGCTTCTATGAAAAGCATAGGAAATAACTAAAGTAATCACAGATAGTTTTCTATCTAAATTATCTCCAATTTATATTTGAATAATAATTCCCTTCATTCAAACGATCAATGTTTCTTACTACTTCCTGAATTTCTTAATCTCCTATTACTCTATCACTTCTTGCTTGTACTCACTGGTCTAACCTTTTCTTATGTGTTCTCTTTTGTTTTTCATCGTTTTACATTTCCTGCTTTTCATGTTCTATTTATCGATCAATTTATCTCCCTATTTACCTTCTTATTATTTTTCTTGAATTCTTTTACCTTCTTGTCATTTTCTTTATCCCTTTGTCTTATAATTGACAGGTTCTACCGAACGCCTGTCGTTTTAGTCTTTTAATTGTTGACAGGTTCTACCGAACGTCTGCCGTTTTAGTCTTTTAATATCGACAGGTTCTAACGAACGCCTGCCATTTTAGTATTTTAATATCGACAGTCTCTACCTAGCGCCTGCCATTTTAGTCTTTTAATGTCGACAGGTTCTACCAAACGCCTGCCGTTTTATTCATTTAGTGTTGACAGGTTCTACCGAACGCCTGTCATTTTAGTCTTTTAATGTCGACAGGTTCTACCGAATGCCTGCCGTTTTAGTCTTTTAATAATGACAGGTTCTACCGAACGCCTGCCATTTTAGTCTTTTAATGTCGACAGGTTCTACCGAACGCCTGCCGTTCTAGTCTTTTAATAATGACATGTTCTACCGAACGCCTGTCGTTTTATTGTTTCTTTTCTCTTTATGACTGTTCTTTCTTTGCTCATTAAACCTTTTCTCATTTCTCATTAAGTATCTTTATCCATTTTCTTTTCTTACTTGTTCTTTTCCTTACTTATTCTTTTCCTTACTTTTAAATTTCTCTTAATTATTCTCTTCTCTATTTCCTTTCGTTGGTAACTTATTAACATTTTCCTATTATCGCCTAAAGGATAACAAACAATTTAAACATTCACCATAACACACCTTTACAATTATTTCCTTTTGTTCCTTGCTTAATATAATTTATTCTTATTTACCTCTCCTATTATCATTCTTAGTCCTTTGGTATTATTTCTATTGTCACTTATTCATACACTCATCACATACACAAGCATCTCATTTCATCCCTTAATTCATGGTGCTCTTTAACTTAATATATCTTAGGTTCATTTTAAAACCCAATCCCCATATACTTCACACACTTAAATACCAATCAAGCATCATAACACACATTATGAAAATCATCATAAAACAATTACATTCTCAACATTCAAGTGATCCATGTTCTTTATTTTCATTCTTAACATATTGTCAACCTCAACTACCCTATTGTTTACTCTCATAACTAATCTTTTCTATCCCTAGTCATCACTATATACAACTTAGAAATCACAGCCTACATTAAGGTAAGGCAACCCTCTTACTCTTATCTAGTTCTTTCTTCTTAATTATTATTTACTACACTTAACAACAGATAATCAATCACATGCCAACTAGCAGCACCTATTCACATCATCCAGTCCAATATATTAAATCAACTATTATTTTGGGATTTTCGTATTTTAACTAAGTCTTTGGTTCTTTACTATTTTAAATTATCCTACGGTTCGTAACATATTTTTCTACTTTCCTAACCTTAGCTATCACTATACAATTCCAGAAATACATTCCCTAAATAGAGGTAACGCAGTCCATCTTACCTGGGTTTTTCGCAGATATATATCTTTCCGTATTAAGATGCCCAAAAGTACAGAGGTTCATTGTTCGGCATTGCAACTGGTCCTAAGGTCCTTCATTGTCCTCAAATCCGATTTTTCAGCAACCAGGAGAAGGTTGGTTCTGGTCCGGTTCAAGGCACAGCAAGGAGACTCGAACACGGTTCATGATTAAACCTCTCTAGACCCAAAACCCGACAACAATAGCAACCTCGGTCTGACCCGGTTCATGGCCAGACCGGTTCAGACTCCAAACCAGCAACACCATCACCTCAAGCAATGGCGAAAGACGGTAACGACACAGCAGCTCCCACCGACGACAGGTTCATTTCCGGCGACTGCCCAGGAGTTGGCCACGATCGATGGCAGCAACAACAATGTTCGTGACCAGCGGTAGCAGCAAGAATCAAGGAAGGAGGAGATCGTGATCTTCGTGGCCATGGCGAGTGGGAATGAGGGATGGAGGCGCGACGGCTTCATTCGGCTGCGGCGATAGAGGGTGAGCACTCACGATTCGCAGCAAGGAGAAGAGGAATCGCGATGGAGAGAGAAAACGCACGGCGTGCGGTGATGGAGAAGGCGGCGCCAGCGGAGGAGAGAGAAACGGGGTGAGAGAGCGAAGGAAAAAGAACACGAGGAGAGAGAGAAACCATGGGTGAGCAAGAGAGAGGAGGGCGTTGCGATGGTGGTCCCGACGGTGGCAAGTGGTGGTCATGAGGGTAGGGAGGTGAGAGAGAGGGACACGAGAGAGAGATGGGGAAGGAGGCGGCTGGACCTAAGGCAAGAAGAAGGAAGAAGCAACAATAGGGTTTCATACCCTTTTTATTTTACCAATATACCCTCCCACTTATCTAATTTGATTTTTAACAACAAACAAAAACATATTATTCCTATCATGATTATTATTATTACTTAAAGGAAAAACCAACACTAAAAGTAAATTCTCATACCAACACATATAGATTAGTAATTTGATATTATTCACAAAATAATTTAATGTTGGTATATCTAAATCAAAGCAAAGTATAGAAAATATATTTTTACAACAGGGTAATCACTTTAAATGAATTTACTTTAAAATATACGAATAAAAATGTACTTTCCCAAATAATATAACGTACTTTATGAAAATACCCAACGCTTTAATTATTAATTAAAAGAATTAATTACTTAATTCGATAAAAGTCTAAATTTATAATACTAAAGAAAATCAGGATGTTACATTTAGCAAAGAGTGAATTTTCCCTTAAAAACCTATAAGGTTCATGCCCTAGGAGAGTGAGAAGGCGGTCAAGGAGTTCAAATTTTACTTAATGAAGTCTAGTAACATGCACCTTCTATTAAAGTCTTCCTTCTAATTCCTATGCACATAAATTCATGAACATTCACCACATGTTGAATTCATAAAATATCTCCCTCCTATCCTTGTAATCTGGATGGTGAATTCCACAAATAATACATAATTAAATTATTTTTAGGTCCAATAATCATTCCTAGGCCTTAAATTAATTTTTCAAGTTTCAAACATATAAAATTCGTATAGTTACTGCAGCAGAGAAAAATTTTCGAAGGGCACCACATAAAATTAAAATTTTTATATTTTTAGAAACTAAATTTCAATACGATCGTTTTCATATAAAATTTATAATTTTCGGACTTACGGTTTGAAAGTTATGAATTTTTGAAGTTCTAAAGATATTTCCTCCAAAAATGCATTTCATAAGCTTTTCAAATTAATTTAAATTTCAAAAATACGGAAATTAAATTATGGACGATGCAACCAATAAGAACTCATAAAAATAAGTTTTTCATCCAAGTAAAAATATCTATTGGTCAAAGAGCCATTAATGACTAAAAATGCATTTCCAAGTTCATTAACAACAAAAATCGAATTTTACAGTAGCAGGAATAAAATTTCGAAAAATCCAGAATAAAATCCAAAACCTTACATTTTCATAATCTACATTTAGATATGATCGTTTTGACATTTAATTTGTAATTTTTGGACTTACGGTTAAAAAGATATGAATTTTTTGAAGATAAAACACTATAATCTTTCAAAAAATCATTTCATAGTCAAATATCATTTTATTAATAAAATACTTTACCTTATAAAATCTTTTTATACTAGAAATATAATTTAAATTCATTAAGGAAAATATTGGTAAGCTCATATATATATATATATATATATATATATATATATATATATATATATATAGACACACACACACATCACGTGTATATAAAAATAAATAATTATGCAACTTCAAGCAATATAAATCAAGGTATCAAAAATCATCATAAGATACTTTAATTAAAATCAATTAAAAATAATTTAAAATATCACCAATAAATTGGGTAAAGTTGTGAGTCTCACAGAGCTTACATCGTTGCAGGCCGAGCAGGAAATTCTTCACCACGTGGAGTGTATTCCTGATACTTTGAGCGGACTTTAATTCAAAATTATATTGAAAATTGTTATTTTTATAATATAATGTTTAAAATATGCATTAGCTATGTGCCCAAAACTTGTACTAATCGGCCGTTAGATTTAATCTAGCTATACGACTATTGTGATTTAAGTTGTTGGACAACTCTGGACAGACAGGTTTAAAGAAGAAAATTTTTGGGAAGTCCGAAAAACAGAGGAAACTCTGCCGGATTTTCGTAGAATCTTTTTAAAGTAAATAAGTTTAAAAGAAATTTTCAAGCACCAATTTTTATTAAAACTTAAAATTAACTAATTAAAGTGAGGTTGTTACACTTATCTTTTAGAATGTTTCACAATTCATCCTTACATGCTGCACAGAATATAGCTCATGCAATGTTCTTTTATATTACCTAATATGTGATATTTTATTAAATATATTGAAACACTCCTTATATTATCATCTTACTTTATAAGAAAAGTAATAAGCTTATGATTACATGGACTTGTCTTTGTTGGAAAAAGATCTGAAAATAAAAATTTTCCTTTCCTTTGAGAATTCCTTTTTCCAAAATATGTCTAATAATGAGTTTGACTAATAAAATCAGAGTTTGTGGAAACATAGTAAGATAATCTCATTATACTCCCAAAATATATCAAGTGTAACAAGTCCATGGATATCAAATAATTATTATTATGAAACTAAAATTCATCTTATGATACATCTTTCAAAATGTGTATCATATAAATACTATTAAAAATAGAGATGTTATAGAGCTAGTCACTGGTCCTCTGTCCAATCATCCATCTGGTCGGATCCTCGATATCTGCACAAGGGGTTCCCAACCCACACTTTCTATACTCTGCATGCACCTAAGGGACATCTCCCTTCACTGACTTTTGTGCAAGCTAGATATATGATCAACACCTAATAAGGGCATGGGGAGTAAGTATACACATATACGTAATCAATAAAGACTAAAATACAAACACAAGTATATCATGGACAGACAATACAGCAAGTACATATGGGCACACCAATTTTCAACATTATATCTCTTATAATGTGGGTGGCATGATGCATGATTTTCTATCCACAACTGAGGCCTCCATTATAAGTCCATCTTGGACGTCCATCCAATACACCAGTGTGTTCCCGGAACACTACCATACGTTCCCCGAACGATGACAAACCATACTTGGATATACAAGCATCACTCCCAGAGTGTGCATCACGTTCCCAGAACGCATAGCAAACCATACTAGGAAAAATAAACATCACTCCCAGAGTGTGCATCACGTTCCCAGAACGTATAAAAACAATGTCCCAGACACTGACCACATTCCCAGAATGTGTCATCAAGTAGGTTGCACACCAATGTGTTCCCAGAACACATCAAAGAAACCAGGTCCCAGACACTGGCCACATTCCCAGAATGTGTCATCAAGTAGGTTACAAATTTGGTACTCCCCGAGTACCCTCTCATATTCCCAGAATATGATAATCGTTCCCTACCAACCCATCTTCCATTCTCTATGCATGAATGCACAATCATTAAGGTTGGTTTTTATCTTTAATTTAATTATTGTGATTTAGAGATATCGCAATTTCTCTTTTGAATGATTAATTTGAGGTATAACCTTTGGCACCAAAATTCATCCATGAATTTACTTAAAAACATGCCATTAAACTTGGATTGGGAAAATCTCAACCAATGGTATCAAATTTTTCATTTAAAAGACAACTTTTATTTTTCAGTTTCAGGTACTAACCGGTTACAATCTCAGGCTAACCGGTTAGAATTACAGAGCTGAACTGGTTAACCATTGCAATTCAGAAAACCCTTTTTCTTGAATTCTCTACCCAATCCATAACAAGTTTTCAACATTGTTTTATACCTCAAATTCCACTGATTTCATCATTCAAAGTGTAAATCACAATCCAATTCCAAATGAGCACAATTTCCTCTTGAAATTATCTCATAACATTAAGGCATTAACTCCTCTATTTCAATCTGAACCAAACAGTATTCATCAACATATTTCCAAATTGATTTCAAGTGAAATTAGAGTGTAGACTCGAGTAAAAATGGTAAGAGCACAGGGCCAGTTTCGGAAATTCATTTTCCTTGCAAAATTACAGTATCTAACCGGTTACAAATATCGAATAACCGGTTAGATTATGCAGTCTGTACACTGAAAAATGGGGTTTTGCATACCATTCTTTTCAATACTCAAATCTAACCAATTTCAACACTCAATAGAGTTCACATACCTTAATTTAAACATGTTTCACCACAGAAACCTATTTCATTTGCATGCATTCAATTTAGAGTATTAAATTGCATAAAAACCCACATAAACACAATTTAATACCAGAAAACTCATACTAAGTATTTAGATTATGATTCAAGCATCAAAATCACTTGCATGCATCAAATCAAAACTGCTCAAAACAGATTTGAACTATAAATTGGCCTCCAAGCCTTTTTAACCTTTTCACATAATGCCGTTTTGAGTCTTTGTTGACTCAAATCCTAAAACACACGATTTTAGTCTAAATCTAGTATAAGTTAAACTTCTCCCATACCTCTAAATCGTTCTTGATCAAAAACATTGCAGAGAGAAAGGCTCCAACACAGATTTCCACCAAATCCACTACATGCAGATAGAGTTGGACAGGGTACCAAAACCAGGGAAATTGACATGCAAAACCAAATTAAGAATTGGGGAAAATGGTCAAATTGAATTCTCTGCAACATGCACTAGAGGTATGAACAGATTTGAAACCAAAAGGGTTTGTGTGCTTACCAAAATCGAGCTTCAAAGTCAGCTCCAGAAACCAGAAGCTGAAGTTTGACAACACCAACACCTCAACTTGGCAAGCTTCGTTCTCAAACTCCACGAACTCTCAGCTCACAAACATTATATCAATACAAAGCCCTTGATGTGAGCTTTGTAACAGTGTATCACTCGTTTTCTAACTCTCAACACAGACCGAGAATCGAACAGGAAAACAATGGAACCCTAAAACAGAGCTTATCATCAACACTTGAACGAAACCCTCAATTGTGATCCGATCTTTGCCTTTTATAGATGAATTCAAACAGCATGCAAGGCGATACGCGTTCCTCAACGTGATTTGAGTGTGATTCGTGGCAATTTCTGGATTAATTGGGTGATTACTCATCAAAATCCACTAACCCAGTTTCTGAGTTCATCGTGTAATCGGTTACAGAGCCCTTCTAACCGGTTACATACTGATAAAACTCCAAAAATTAATAATTTAATTAATCTTTCTTCAAGAACCTTTCTAATATTGCAATTAGGTCCCAACCCAAGTACTAAATTACAATATTCATATTTTTGTACAAAATAACCATATAAAAATATATCTCATATTTTTATATATAAAAACACATAATGTACAAAAATTGAGACCTTCAAAACTAATATAAAATAATTGTTATAATTAATTTATTTGTTATTTGGGAGATGAAAATTAGGGGTGTTACACTACTCCCCCACTTAAAAGGAATTTCGTCCTCGAAATTCATCTTATGAAATTCTCCACTTTTCCAAAATGTTTTTATACCAGAAAACTTTATCTAACTCCCTTAAAAATTGTTCTTAGGGTCCTCCCCCACTTAAAAGAGTTTAGATATAATTCTTTTATTTCGAAACATTTCTAATAGAATCTTTCAATTTAAACAATAAAGATTCTTTACATATAAACTCTTATGTGAAAAAAATTTCTTTTAAAATAAATACTCTTTTGAGTAATACACTTCACATAAACATTCTTCCAATAAAACACTTTTCAATAAATTTTTTGGGAAAAACTTTTTGCGCTGCGCACTCTGGTCACTCGAGCACGATTAAAGAAACATTTGTATGACTTCATTCCTTAATAGGTTGAGACATTAGGGTGATCAGTCCTAATATTCAAACCATTAATAACAAAATCATCCCTTTCAGATATAATCTTTCGCAAGAAAGACCATACGACAGGTCTTTAAGTTAGATGAACTTAAAGATAGGGTAATTATCACTATCAGACTTAGTTAGATAGTCAAGTTCTAGAGACATTTCCGTTGGGGAGACAAAGATTTGTCCTATCCCGGTGGTTGTTAATCTCTCTAGCCATAACTGATCTCTCTATTTCTGTAGTGTCCACAGATTTTTATCACGTCCAACTGTGATAATGGTTTTGATCACAGAAAGATTGGAGTTGAACTTCCAACAGGATATTGATATTTTCAAACGATTAGATTAACGTAATCGAAAAACATTTGACTACGTTAACTCAGATCAAAGGAAGAGATAGACTTGGGGTTATCTACGTCAGGAGTAGACTTAACTCACATCTTAGTTGGTGGACTCTTCTCGTGCTTGATTCGTCCATTCCTTTCTCACCTTTTCCTTCAAAACAATTCGGTGAATAATACTCCAGCTTCCTGCAGTCGGAATTGACTATCCCCTTAGGTACATCACAACTAAACCCAAAGTGATGTGCCTCACATTTTTCACCTTAAGATGGACAAATGTTCCCTTCCCTATTTCCTCTTTAGTCACTTTTCTTCAGTCGAGGATTCCTTAACCTTAATATTTCCGTGGTTGATATTCTCCTATTTACTTTTCCCTTTTCTCTAGTTGGGCCTTTATTTCATCAATATTTCTCTTATTGTGAACTTAGACATTTCTCGCATGAAATTCATGTGCTTTCCCATAGTCCTCATACATGCTTACCAACATCGAGAAATTTCTTATTCCTTGATAGTTGATAGCTGACTTGGGGTTCGAACATAATCTATTCTTGAAGTTCATGCCTCTGGATTTCTCATCCAGGTTGTTCTAGACGACACTTCATAAATCCCTTGCCTCCATAATATATTTTCTAATATCCATAATCCCTGACTTTAATTCCAAATATTAAATCTCATTCGTTTCTTTCAACTCCTCATTTTCTGGTTGCAATTCACGAATCCGATTCAAGAATTCGTTGGTCATTTGCAACATTCTCAATCTAAGGCTAAATAGTTCTACTTGCATTGCCAGACTTTGGTCTCTGAACTCCTCGATCAGAATAGCCTCCTTGACCATCATTGAGCTCATAGGAATAGCCTTTCTGCTCAAATCGTCTGCAACTACGTTTTCTTTGCCAGGATGATAATGGAGTTAAAAGCCATAATCTTTAAGAAACTCCATCCATCACCTTTGTCTCATATTCTACTCTTCTTCTTCTTATTGTCATTCATATTTTCGAACTCCAAACTTGTTCATGAATCACAACCTTCTTATCTTAGTGCTTATCGTCTCTTTTTGCATCATCCAGCTCAATTCTCTACCTTCTCCAATTGGAGTGGCTCCTTAATTTTAACTCTTGATTAGTCCATAAGTTTTATGATTCAATCCTCTTAAATCAATTTCAATGATGAATCAAGGCATTAAGTTATTTTACCACATTAAATCCTTCCTTAAATTTTACTTAGGTGATTGACATTGAGTTTTGATTGGAGGAAGATGTTTATTGATGCCAAAAATTCCTTCACCAATGACTTAAATTTTTATTTTAAACTTTCAGCTTCTAACCGGTTACAAGAAACTCTAACCGGTTATGAAGTACAGTTTTAGAAATAAAACCAAAGAATTTCAAAACTATTTTCTTTACATCATCCAATCCAACTCAAAATAGGATTTGATCATAATCTAATACCTTGATTCCAACTGAATTCATCACTGAAACGATTTAAATCATCATATACTCACATTTTTCCGTAATTCCTCTTGGACTAATCATATTATATCAGGGTATAATCCATCACTACCCCCATCATAATTAAACAACACCCCATCATTCCATACAATCAGTTGATCTTTCCAAGTCAACTTGGTCAAAGGCCATGCGATCTCAGAAAATCCTTCAATAATCCGGCGTTAGTATCCAGCCAGCCCTAAGAACTTCTTACTCCAACCACAGTCTGAAGTTGTTTACATTACACCACTGAATTCACCTTCGCTGGATCCACCACAATTTCTTTCTTTAATGATCACATGCCCTGCGAACTTAACTTTTCTCAACGAAAACTCATCTTCGGTGAGTTTAGCACACAACTACTCCTCCTGCATGATTCTCAACGCAATCCTGAGATGTTCCTCATGCCCCTCCGGATTCTTAGGATAAATCACAAAAAAATCCAAATATAATCTAAGGGTTCCGTTCTTATAATCCATAAAAAAACAGGTGCATTAGTCAATCTGAACGGCATTATTTCCTACTCATAATGTCCGTATCGAGATCAAAATGCGGTCTTAAGTGTATCCCTGTCCCATATCCTGATTTGGGGTTAATCCAACCTCCAATAATCTTAGAAAACACTTGGACTCCTTTAACCTGATCCAACCATAACCATTTTAGCAACTTCACTACGTGTTTCTTCCATTTGACCATTCCTGATGGTACCATATCATAAGGGTAGTAGAGATAGAATCAGCTTCAAGAATTAACTTGATTCCAAACTCTATCTCTTTACTCAAGGGTAAACCTGATATCATTTCTTGTAACCAGGATTTCTTTGACCCCCTTCTTTCTTTCCTTCGCTGCTTCCCAGAAGCAAACACATGGATCCATTGGATTCCAGGTTCAAAGCTTGGGAATCCCAATACAGGGTTGTTCTATCGTCATTAATCATGATCACTTGATCTCTCGGCTTCCAAACCGTGTCTAAGATCAAATGTAATCATGACACAGGTAGATAGACAAAGTCTAATACCTTAATAGAACAATTCAAGCATACATTGGAAAAAACTACAAGAAGATTTGTAGGAGTCTCTACTTTAAGATAGCAGATCGGATACGACATAAAGAACCTTTGATCAATACCCGTATCCATAAGGAACAAAAGAAAAGATAGCCTTCGAGTTTAACAAACTCAACAAGGTTGATCTTTAAGAAGATGACTGCCCTGCACTCGGTCGGAGAAGTTGATTAACTTTATCACTAGTGAGGGTAAATACTCTTCTCCAGAGTCAAGGACTTAACTACAACTCCTTTAAGATTTCCTTATCACTGGCTCTATGAGAACGGAATAAACCAACACTATGGTTTTGGGTTTACAACATGTCTAAAGAGAAGCATGCAACTATCATACTTCTACTTAGACTACATAGAACGCTTCTTAATAGCAGACTAAGCTACTCATCTAGAGCCATTACACATACCCTTAGATCTAGTTTGGAAGTATATGGAAGCATACTTCCCACGAAACATTGCAGATATCGATGACCAGCGTATTGGACCACACACCCAAGGACCAAGAGTCAGGACCATTGCTCTGATACCATAAAAGTGAAATTCTCCTTATATTATCATCTTACTTTATAAGAAAAGTAATAAGCTTATGATTACATGGACTTGTTTTTGTTGGAAAAAGATCTGAAAATAAAAATTTTCCTTTCCTTTGAGAATTCCTTTTTCCAAAATTTGTCTAATAATGAGTTTGACTAATAAAATCAGAGTTTGAGGAAACATAGTAAGATAATCTCATTATACTCCCAAAATATATCAAGTGTAACAAGTCCATGGATATCAAATAATTATTATTATGAAACTAAAATTCATCTTATGATACCTCTTTCAAAATGTGTATCATATAAATACATTAAAAATAGAGATGTTATAGAGCTGGTCACTGGTCCTCTGTCGAATCATCCATCTGGTCGGATCCTCGATATCTGCACAAGGGGTTCCCAACCCACACTTTCTTTACTCTGCATGCACCTAAGGGACATCTCCCTTCACTGACTTTTGTGCAAGCTAGATATACGATCAACACCTAATAAGGGCATGGGGAGTAAATATACACATATACATAATCCATAAAGACTAAAATACAAACACAAGTATATCATGGACAGACAATAATGCAAGTACATATGGGCACACCAATTTTCAACATTATATCTCTTATAATGCGGGTGGCATGATGCATGATTTTCTATCCACAACTGAGGCCTCAACTATAAGTCCATCTTGGACGTCCATCCAATACACCAGTGTGTTCCCGGAACACTACCATACGTTCCCAGAACGATGGCAAACCATACATGGATATACAAGCATCACTCCCAGAGTGTGCATCACTCCCAGAGTGTGCATCACGTTCCCAGAACGCATAGCAAACCATACTTGGAAAAATAAACATCACTCCCAGAGTGTGCATCATGTTCCCAGAACGTATAAAAACCATGTTCCAGACACTGGCCACATTCCCAGAATGTGTCAGCAAGTAGGTTGCACACCAATGTGTTCCCAGAACACATCAAAGAAACCAGGTCCCAGACACTGGCCACATTCCCAGAATGTGTCATCAAGTAGGTTACAAATTTGGTACTCCCGGAGTACCCTCCTCATATTCCCAGAATATGATAATCGTTTCCTACCAACCCATCTTCCATTCTCTATGCATGAATGCACAATCATTAAGGTTGGTTTTTATCTTTAATTTAATTATTGTGATTTAGAGATATCTCAATTTCTCTTTTGAATGATTAATTTGAGGTATAACCTTTGGCACCAAAATTCATCCATGAATTTACTTAAAAACATGCCATTAAACTTGGATGGGAAAATCTCAACCAATGGTATCAAATTTTTCATTTAAAAGACAACTTTTATTTTTCAGTTTCAGGTACTAACCGGTTACAATCTCAGGCTAACCGGTTAGAATTACAGACCTGAACTGGTTAACCATTGCAATTCAGAAAACCCTTCTTGAATTCTCTACCCAATCCATAACAAGTTTTCAGCATTGTTTTATACCTCAAATTCCACTGATTTCATCATTCAAAGTCTAAATCACAATCCAATTCCAAATGAGCACAATTTCCTCTTGAAATTATCTCATAACATTAAGGCATTAACTCCTCAATTTCAATCTGAACCAAACAGTATTCATCAACATATTTCCAAATTGATTTCAAGTGAAATTAGAGTGTAGACTCCAGTAAAAATGGTAAGAGCACAGGGCCAGTTTCGGAAATTCATTTTCCTTGCAAAATTACAGTATCTAACCGGTTACAAATATCGAATAACCGGTTAGATTATGCAGTCTGTACACTGAAAAATGGGGTTTTGCATACCATTCTTTTCAATACTCAAATCTAACCAATTTCAACACTCAATAGAGTTCACATACCTTAATTTAAACATGTTTCACTACAGAAACCTATTTCATTTGCATGCATTCAATTTAGAGTATTAAATTCCATAAAAACCCACATAAACACAATTTAATACCACAAAACTCATACTAAGTATTTAGATTATGATTCAAGCATCAAAATCACTTGCATGCATCAAATCAAAACTGCTCAAAACAGATTTGAAGTATAAATTGGCCTCCAAGCCTTTTTAACCTTTTCACATAATGTCGTTTTGAGTCTTTGTTGACTCAAATCCTAAAACACACGATTTTAGTCTAAATCTAGTATAAGTTAAACTTCTCCCATACCTCTAAATCGTTCTTGATCCAAAACATTGCAGAGAGAAAGGCTCCAACACAGATTTCCACCAAATCCACTACATGCAGATAGAGTTGGACAGGGTACCAAAACCAGGGAAATTGACATGCAAAACCAAATTAAGAATTGGGGAAAATGGTCAAATTGAATTCTCTGCAAAACCACGCCGTTATGTTGGTTCCAAGTGGGGGAGAATTCTCTGGTTGGACCAGATTTTGTGCAAGAGACCACGGAACAGATCAGGGTGATACAAGAAAAGATGAGGGCAGCTCAAAGGAGGCAGAAAAGCTATGCTGATAAGAGGAGAAAACCATTAGAGTTCGCCGAAGGAGACCATCTGTTTATTAGGATAGTACCAACCAAAGGTGTTAGTAGAGCCTTGAAAACTCAGAAACTATCACCTAAGTTTATTGGTCCATACCAAATCCTCAAAAGAGTCGGCCCAGTAGCTTATCAATTGGCTCTGCCTCCGTCATTAGCTAACCTTCATAATGTATTCCATGCGTCTCAACTTAAAAGATATGTCCATGACCCCACCATTGTCCTTAGAATCCAACCTGATGACTTAGAAATTCATGAGAACCTAACCTTCAAAGCTGTGCCAGTTCGTATTGAAGATCGAAGAATCAAGCAGCTTAGAGGAAAAGACATTCGTCTGGTCAAAGTCGTCTGGGTGTGTGGTGATGTAATGGAAGCATCGTGGGAATTAGAAGATAAGGTGCGTCAGGATTATCCTGACTTGTTTGTATGAGTTGAATTTCGGGGACGAAATTCCTTGTAAGTGGGGGAGTAGTGTAACACCCCAAAATTTTAATCCCCGATTAATGAAATGTTAATTATAAATTAATTATAATTAATTATTTCCATATTAATCCTTGATTAAAATATGTGTTTATATAGTTGGTATATGTGTGTGAATTGATTTAACAAATATAATAAATGCCTAAGATGAGTATTTTGCATATTAGTCCCTGGGTTGGGACCTAGAGGTAATTATAGGAAATATTTTGGAGGGAAAGTAAATAAAATAATTATTTTTCAAAAATTGGGAAAAATACTCGAGTATTTTCTGAAAAACTCGAGTATTCTGGGTCAAACTGCACGAGTGAGTGTGTTTGGTGAGTCACCACGAACGATTCTCTTCTCTCGCCACGAAAACACCTTCTTGCCAACGCCATGGGTGGCGTGTCGACGTGCATGAGCTATCTCTGCTTCTATTTAAACTCATCAACAACCCTTAGTTGAACATTTTTGATCAAAATTACTTGGTTGAAGAAGTTAGGGTTCTGAGTTTGTGCTCTTCGATTCTTCTTCTGTGAGTTGAATTGAGTGATAATCTATACACGAATACAAAGCTCACATCTCGAGCTTTGTATAAACACCAAAATCGTGAGAATTGAGGGAGTGTGTTGGGAGAATTGGAGATTGGAAGTGAAGCTGTTCTTGGCCAAGCTTGTGTCTGGAGCTTACTTTGATCTTGATTTCTGGTAAGCTCACGAATTCTTGAGTCTCAAATTCGATTCCTTTAGTTAGATTATGTTGCATAGAGTCCAGAAAATCTAATTTCCCTAATTTAATCTTCTGTTTCATGTACAAACCAATTCCATTTTGGTGTGGTACTCAAAATGCTCTGCATGTGGCAATTGAAGTTGGTCTGGAAGTTGTGGAGCCATTTTCTTGTCAATCCTTGTTTGGAAAACATCTGAGAGGTAAGGGGAAGTAATTATATTCACTAGATAGAGTTTAAATTTCATTAATTGTGTTAGAGAGCCACCAAGAGGCTCTAAGGGCTTAGTTTGAATAGGAACTTTGGTTTGGAGACCAATCCATGCTCTATGACTGTGATGAGCAAGTTCTATATCATGCATGCAAGCTTAAATGAACTTTGTTTCATGAATATTGTGCTTATTTTGCAATTTGAAGTGTTGAGTTGCTAAATTGTATATTTAATGCATAATGGATTGAATCTCTGTCAAATTTGTTATTTGATATGAAATGAGTATGTTAACATGTTCAATATATGGTATATGAACTATTGTGATCACTGTTTTGAGTTAAAAAGGTTTAGAAATTGAAATGGTATGTGTAGTGTCCTTGAACACTATATGTCCTTAACCCTCTGAGCCCTCAAGATTATTGTAATCAGGAGTTCACGAGAAGGTCAAGTATCTATGTATGACCTTATGGTTTTTCTGCAGTTCCAGTTGGGAAAAGCAGGGTTTCCCTAGTCAACAAGTGTGTGCAAAGTGTCAACTTAGGGATGAGAGTACGTACCTGAAACCCTAGCTGTTGTGAGCTATTTATAGGGTTTGGAGGAAGTTGATTTGGGCCGTATGGGCCTCGTATAAAGGTGAGCTGAACCGGGATTCTGTGAGGGAATATAGGAGGTTTATTCCCTTAGAATCCGGATAGGATCAGCTCACGATCCCATGTAGAGGCTGTTGCGAGATTCTAGGAGAGACGGGTGGAAGTGATAGGAAGCCTTGATGAGACTGAGTCAACCTACCAGCCGACGTTATGTCTCGGTTCTAGAATCCCGAGCCGATGGAGTGAAGACCGCTGCTGAGGCTCGGTCCCATCAATTCCGAGCCTGGTCTTTTCGTATGCTCGGAATGAACGTGTCCGAGCGTGGGACGTTCGTGTTAAGTAAACCGAGGGAAAGGTCCTTGGAAAATCCTTTATATAGGACTGTAGTTTTTATGCGGTCGGCAGACCCTACAAGCCCCCCAGCTCGTAAGACTTTGAAAAGTCTGTGCCGAGGTAAAGAACGCTTAGGATAGACCTTCCCGCATGCCTCGTGACAACTGTAATCGTGCCAACTGCTTCGAGGTGACGTTTTGGGTTCTCGAGATACGGCGCGTTTCCTTGTAAGTTGTGCCAAATCATAGCGTTTTTGAAATTTGAAAAAGTACCTTTTAGAACTGCCACGTCTCTCCCTATGATTGGTTGCATGCGTCCATGGGCTTTTGGCCCAAATGGCTAAGACGGAGGGAAACTGAAAAGTTTTCTCTTTTAATTGATACTTACCCTTTCTCTGCCTCATCACTCACTCTACTCCCAAAATTTCTCAGAATCCCCTTATTCTCTCTTCGAGTTCCACTTTGCTGTCTTCACTCCCGAATCGAGATCCCCCAATCCTTCACCAGTTCTAGCAACTTCACGCAGGTAACCCCTTCTACTCCTCTTATTTCCATTCCTGCAGTTTTCCTTATTCGTTTGGGGTCGTTTTTCTTTTGGAGTGAGTTTTTCTTTGTAAACGGGTTTTCTGGTTTCGGGATTTTGCAGGGATTTCTGGGTTTCTTTTGTTTTTAAGTGAGAGGAGTTTATACCCGCGAATTTGCTTGAATCATGAGGGGATGGAGAGGTTTTAGGGAAGTTTATCGTGAACTCTGTAGGAGATTAGTAGAAAATCCATCTAGTGACAGTGAATCAAGTTCTTCATCCTTTTCCGGGGTTTTTGAAGATTCTGGGAACGAAAGGAAACCATGCTCGGAAAGCTCCACGCCTATCCCTACTATTCCCCCCATCAACTCGGGTTCTTCCGAGTTGAAACCATTAACAGTAGAACATCCAATGAATCCTGCCGACGAGACTAAGTGGTTATTAGCCTATAGATTCGCTGAGCGTAGAGCCCAAGTTAGACTTAGCCCCGATCATGATATGGGGGATAAAGAACCTATAGGAAATCCATCTGAGGTGGGGGGAAAAAGTTCTGGGCTCGGCATTAGATTTAAAGTAAAGTAAAAACTCGTGCTGTAAAAAATCCTAACGCCGAGCCTTTTTCTTTTTCCCCAGAAATGGTGGAACGCAGGTGTGTAACCAATCCTGAAGAATATCCTCTGCCGGCTAATCATGCGCAGTACGATGCTGTTTTTGATCGGGAAGTACTGGGGACGAGACCTTCATTGCTAACAACAAATAGTCTTAATCATCTCCGGCCGATACTGACACCTCCGAGAGCCGATGGAAATACCTCAGATTTCGTATTAAGACCTTTGGGAATCGACGATCGGATTTGCTTCGAAGTGCCGGAAAATCGTCAATATTTTTACTTCTATGAAGAAGTAGTAACTAAAGTCGGTATCCGCTTGCCCTTCTCCACCTTCGAGGTCGAAGTCCTCACTCATTTAGGAATAGCCCCAAGCCAATTGCATCCAAGTGGGTGGGCTTTCGTCCGAGCCTTTCAACAATTCTGCGATGTTGAAAACTTGGTCGCGACGGTACGGTCCTTCTTTTGGTTATATGCTCCCCAAGTAAATAAATTTGGTGATTCCAAGGGTCTTTGGGTGTCCCTAAAGGCTCGGAGGGGACATGCCCTTTTCGCCAAGGTGACAGACTCTTGGAAATCTTTCAAACCTCTCTTCTTCAAATACGAGTATACTGGGGCCGAAGTATGTTGGTTCATGGAACAGGTTGAAGAAGATGGAGTGATGAAGGTCGTGCCTCGGTTTCCACTGGGTTGGACGACTAACATTTATAACCGAGGATCCTCCTTGTATCAATTCGACTATAAGGCGGATTTAACAAAAGCCGAAAGGCAATTATGCGACCACGTTTGGGAGTATCTTCAAGCGAATGGTCAAATTGATTCCAAACGAATCCTGCTGAAAGATACGCGAGACGAAGTGAAGGCGGAGCTGGGTTTTTTTTTTTTTTTGGCGTGTTAATCCATTTTTCTTGCAGAAGCAATGGGGAAGAAAGCAACCAAAGCCAAGAAGAGTGAAGCTCGGGCAGCTAGAGTGTCACAGCTAGCAGCACTCAAAGAGTCTGCGTCCGGTTCTCCAATCAAGGGTCAATCTGCTGAACCGACCCATCCTGAAAAGCCGACCGTTATCCCCAATACCACCCCCACTGTCAGGGTCACTGGTGTTGAACAGGTGATCAAAAAGGGCCGCGTTGTCGACGCGGTGAATATTGAAGTAGAAGCTCATTCATCTCCCCAAGACGTTCCCGAGCGCCCCCTCAAGAAGACTCGGCTGGATAAAGGAAAAGGTCTCGCTGGAGACTGGTTCAATTTGAGCAAGTCCAACAAAGGGATTGAAATTCCCGAGGGTAAAGAAGATGCAGCTGCCAAGACAGTGTGGGGTAGGAAGATGTCCGACTCATTCATAGCCACCGTCTTCCCTCCTGAAAATGCTGAAGTAATCGAGTCTTGGACCCCTGGGACTTGGGAAAATAATTGTAAATCGTTGGTGAAAAGCTTCTTACGGGGCGCGAGCATTTTCCATCACCTTGGCCATCATGGTGATGATGCTTATGCTGGATTGGCTCCCGAGGAAAAGAAGAAAAGATATGAAGCCAACGAGCGGGAAGATTACTTGGAAATTCAGGTCCAAGGTCTGAATAAAAGGATACAAGAAATGGCGGCTGAAAACGAGAGGCTTCAAAAGATTGCACAAGATTCGGAGGGGGTCAAAGTTCGGGCCGAGACAACACTTCAAGCTACCGAGGCTCAGATAAAGAGGTCGGAGGAAATTCAGAAAAAGGCTGAGGAGGATGTTGCTGCTCTTCAGGTGGCTACGGAGAAAGCTCGTTCGGCCGAGCAAGCTGCTGCAGTGGCTCAGGAGCAACATGAGTATGCTAAGGACGAGATACTCAGGCTCTGAGCTTCCTTGGAGAAGATGAGCGCAAAAGCGCTCAAGCATAAGAAAGCAGCTAAGGAGAATCTGTTTAATTGGGACCATGCAATTGAAGATTCTTTCTTCAATACTGCCGAGCAACTCCGTGTTCTGAATCCCGGGCTTGTGACCAAGGGCGTTGATCCTAATTTTGCTGTGAAAAAAGGTCAAATTGTCGGCCCGAGTGGAGTTCCCATAGATCTGAATAACTCCGACCTTCCGGACCATTTGGCCGAAGACTCTGAAGGGGAAGGAACCGAGGATGCCAAAGGTGAAGAAGAAGAAGAAGACACATTCAATGCTGACAGCATTGTATTGTTCGATTTAGAATAGTTGATCTTTTTTTTTTAACGCTCGCCCCAGTAGTGGGTTTTTGTAACCGCCCCAGTAGTGGGTTTGAACTTTTTCTATGCTTCTTTGCTCGAAATATTATGAACGTTTATAGTATTCGCAGTCAACTATTTGCTTCTTTTTATACTTTGTGTTAAGAATTCAAGTGTCAAGACCTCGGAACTCCAGCGCTTTAGCCAAGGTGGGTTCCTCTATCCGCGATGTAAAATGATTTTAATAAACCATGTTTGAATCGGGAGTCTCAGTAGAATACTTGACGAGTTATAAGCTCTTGTTTGAGCTGTTTATAATCGTTCGCGTCATACACGGTGGCTAATCGAATATGAGGAAAAGTACGTAATACAATGAATCCAATAACAGTCTTTTATTAATCAGAAGCAGAAAGTACAATGGGCTCGGAGTTCCACCGAGCGTACACCATCATTAAACAGTAATAAACAAATTTACAATTCTAAAAAGAATAAATAAAGCATGAAATTATGAAACTATGGAAGAAAGATTCTAACTGTAATATCCTTTGAGCTTCGCCGCATTCCATGAATTGTTGATAGCAGCTCCTGAGAGAGTTTCAAGTTTATAGGCTCCCGTCCCACTCTTGAAGGTGACTCGGTATGGTCCTTCCCAGCTTTGGGCCAGTTTTCCATCCTTAGCATTCTTAAGACCAATATCGGCCCTTCTTAGGACAAGGTCACCCACCTCGAACTCTCTGGGGTTAATCGAGCGATTATATTCCTTCGCCTGCATCCTTTTAGCGTGCTTTTCTCGTTCGGCGGCCAAATCTCTTACCTCCTCCGACAAAACAAGGTCCTCGCAGAGCAAAGTGTTGTTGATGGGGTTTGGCTGCTGCATAGCTCGGAAAGAAGGGATAATTTTCTCAATGGGGATGACTGCGTCGCAGCCATAAGTGAGCCGATAGGGCGTTTCCCCTGTTGAAGTTTGGATGGTGGTACGATACGACCAAAGTACCTCATACAAGTTTTCCACCCAATTTCCTTTTGCTCCTTCGAGTTTCCTCTTGATTCCCTGAATGATGGACCTGTTCACTGATTCCACCTGACCGTTGGTTTGAGGGTGTTCCACCGAGGAGAAGTAGTGTTTAACCCCCAACGCACTGACCAAATCTTGGAACGCCCTTGCTGCAAACTGGGTCCCATTGTCGGTTACCAATATCTGTGGCACCCCAAATCGAGCCACAACTTGCCTCTCAAAAAACTTTTGCACCTTTGCCGAGGATATGGTTGCCAAAGGCTCGGCCTCAACCCACTTTGTAAAATAGTCTATGGCCACGATCACCCACTTCAACTGTCCTGGTGTGGTTGGGAACTGCCCAATCAAATCCATTCCCCATTGGAAAAAGGGATAGGGAGATGAAAGAGAATGAAGTTCCTCGGCTGGTTTTTGATAAACATCACTGTGAAATTGGCATTTATCACACCTTTTCATGTGGTTTATCGCATCTTGTTGAAGGGTAGGCCAGTAGTACCCAGCTCTTAGGACTTTTCTAGCCAGTGACTTCCCTCCAATGTGGTGACTGCCTATTCCTCCATGAACTTCTTCTAGTGCCAGCCTTGCTTCGGCGGGGTCGAGACACCTGAGCATTGGACCGTTGACCCCTCGGCGAAAAAGTACTCCCTCAGCTAGTGCAAATTGAGATGCCTTCCTGACAAGTTTCCTAGCTTCCACCAAGTCGGTCGGCAAGGTCCCTTGTTCCAAATAGCTTGCAATTGGGCTAATCCAGCTTGAATCTAGTGATATGGAGAGGACAACGCTAGGTCCATGCACCATTTCCTGAATTAAACTCTTGTTGTTTTCAGAGTTTTTTGTTGAGGCGAGTTTGGAAAGAATATCCGCTCGGCTATTGCTTTCCCTCGGTATGTGACAGATTTTGACTTTCACAAATTCGGGTGACAAGAATCTTACTTTTTCCAAGTATTTTTGAAGGATTGGCTCCTTTGCCTGATATTCACCCTTGACCTGTGATACCACCAATTGAGAGTCGCTGTGAATTTTCACCTCTCGGGCTCCCACTTCTTTTGCCATCCTCAATCCTGCCAAAACAGCTTCATACTCCGCCTGATTATTGGATGTTGAAAATCCGAACTTCAAGGAATATTCAAGGGTGACTCCCTCGGAGTTCTCCAAAATTATTCCTGCTCCTGCCCCCATCTTATTGCTCGATTCATCCACATAGATGTTCCAATCCGAGTTTGAGCTCGTCAATGGCTCAGTGAACTCGGTAAGGAAATCAGCCAAGGCCTGAGACTTCATCGCCTTTCTCGGTTCGAAAGTTATTTCAAACTCAGAAATCTCAATAGCCCAAGTCACCATCCTCCCAGCCAAATCAGGTTTCTGCAATATTTATCGGATCGGTTGAGCCGTTCTGACCGTGATGCGGTGGCTGTGGAAATATTGGCGCAATCGCCTGGCAGTTATTACTAAGCAAAAGGCTAATTTCTCCACTTTTTGATATCTGATTTCCGGTCCCTGGAGAGCTCGACTCACAAAATAAATCGGAGACTCTTTGCATGATCTTCCTCTTTTAAACTTTTCGCAATCATATCGTCTATATAAACTTCCATCCTCGGCCCAATCAGAGGACCAAAAACCTTGTTCATCATGCGCTGGTAAGTTGCCCCAGCGTTTTTCAATCCGAACGGCATAACATTATAGCAATAAGTAGCGTTTTCTGTGATAAACGAGGTTTTTACCTGGTCCGGGAGATACATTGGGATCTGATTGTATCCCGAGTAAGCATCCATAAAGGACAACCTTTGATAGCCAGCCGAACTATCCACCAATTTATCAATGCATGGTAGTGGGTACTAATCCTTCGGGCACACCTTGTTCAGATCTGTGTAGTCCACGCACATCCTCCATTTCCCGTTGGACTTCTTGACTAGCACAGGATTGGCCAACCAATCAGTGTATACCACCTCTCTAATAAATCCAGCTTCTAAAAGCTCAGCTACCTTCTCATCAGTCGCTTGCGCTTTCTCAGTTCCGACCCTTCTCTTCTTCTGACATACCGGCTTGGCGCCAGGATATACACTCAACTTGTGGCAGATGAAGTTAGGATCGATTCCCGGCATGTCTGCTGAGGTCCATGCAAACAAATCCTTGTTTTTAATTAGAAGTTCAGTAAGCTCTTTTTCTAGCTTCTCCGACAGGCCAACCCCGATCTTGACGTAGTGAGATGGCTCGGGACCGAGGATTACTTTTTTAAAGTCCCCTTGCGGGGTTGGTCGAGTTTCATCCTCTTCTCTGACGTCAAGATCGGCCAAGTTGACGCTTCCTTTGTTCAATGGTTCCTTCATAATTTTCTCATCATCTAGTTTCAGCTTTGCCAAACTGATGTTATAGCATTTCCGGGCCAACTCCTGATCAGACCGTACTGTTACTACCTTGTCATCCGACCCCGGAAACTTCATGGCCAAATGCACTGTCGAAACGACTGCACCGAAAGATTGGAGTGCTGTTCTTCCGAAGATAGCGTTATAGGCCGAGGGAGCCTGGACAACGAGCCACTTTACCATTTCAGTTCGGGCAGAAGGTGGTTCACCCATTGTCACTGGGAGGTGGATATGGCCTAATGGAACGATTGAGTGTCCCGTGAAGCCAATCAAGCTTCCCTCGAATGGAGTAAGATCCGACCTTTTCAACTTCAATTTCTCAAACAGATCAAGGAACATGATGTCCGCCGAACTCCCTTGATCGACGAGAATTCTTCTTACTTCATAGTTGCCCATCCGAACTGTGACGACCATTGGATCATTATGGTCTTGCAGGATGTCTTCAAAGTCTTCATCACTAAAACTGATTACAACGTTCTTCTTTCTCGGTTTCTGAATCAGTCGGCTTGCCACCGAAAGAACTTGCCCCACGTATTTCTTGCGGTCACACTTCTTTTCCCCACCACCAGCAAATCCTCCAGCAATAGTACCGATAAGAAAGTCATTTGCTTTCTCGGATTGTTGTATTGGGGCTCCGCTTACAGGTGGTGAAGGACTTTTATTCCTCTTCTGCTCGGTTTTGGGAGGCGAGGGGCTCTTCCTTCTAGAACGCTTGCGCAAGGCTTCCCCGATGTAATGCTGAAGCTTGCCATCCCTTACCATCTCTTCAATTAGATCTTTCAGTTGGATACATTGGTCGGTGGTATGCCCCCATCCACCATGGTGATCGCAATACTTCGATTTATCCTTTTGGGCCGCCTTTCTTAAGGCTGGTGGCCGAGTGATGTTGCGCATTTCAGTATGCATGGTCTCACGAAGGATTTGACTCCTCGGGACCGTTAATTGAGTGTATTCCTCGTACCTGCCTTTGGGAGGCAGTTTATCGCCTCTTTCTTGTTCCCTCTTGTCTTTCCTTCCTCTTTCCCGAAAACGATCATTCTGACGAGCCTCGTTTTGGCGAGGCCGTTGCTCCTGTCGTCCTTCAGTACCCCTTGCCGCAGTGCTTATCCTTCGGAACTCCTCTAGATTGACATATTTCCTGGACCTTTCTCTAAGTTCTGCCCTGTTATGAGGTGGTTCCCCGATCAGACAATCTTTGAAATCTCCGTCCAACAATCCCTGAGTAAGTAGGAGAACGGATACCCCCGACTGTAAACCAGATATGCCACTGGCCTCTTGTTGATACCGAGCCAGGTAGTCGCGTAAAGACTCGCCAGGTCTTTGTGCGACTCCAGCTAAAGAATGATCTGATTTGGGCTGTGACATGCTCGCTGTATATCGATTGAGGAAAACCCTCCGAAGCTCGGCCCAGGAACTGATGGAATTTGCTGGTAGGGAGTTGAACCATCTCAGCGGCGCCGGGCCTAGCGTCATTGAGAAAGCTCGGCATTTCATTTCATCTTCTCCTCCATAAAACATCATGGAAGACTCATAAGATGCAATGTGATCCATCGGATCAGTCGTCCCATTATAGCGAGAGACGTTCTGATGGCCCATGAAAGCTTGTGGAGTCCGAAATGCCATGATTGCGGCTGTGAACGGGTGTCCCGGATGTGGTTCAGTAGCAGCAGGTTCAGCAACCTCATTCGGAGTAAGGGGTGGAGGCAAGGGAAGGTTACTTGGGTTGCCAAGAGCCATACGAGTGCCTTGTTCGGCAAGCCTAGCCATGCTTTGCTGCTGTAAAGTCGCGATAGCTTGGTTTTGCTTTTCGATTAATGAAGTTTGAGTCCTCAGAATTTCCATAATTGACTCTTCTCTTCTCCTAGCAGAAGAGGTCGTCATGTAAGATCTTCCCTGAGACTCGGAACGTTCACCGCCCTGAAGTGTTCCGAAGCGTCCTCTAGTAAATTGTGGTACTCCCCTAAACAAGGGTATTTCTCTACCAGACCGCTCGGTTCGGGAGTTTTCTCGAACATGACGTTCAGCTCGTCGCTCCTCCCCAGTTCGGGATCCAGTAGGGGCTCTTCTAGACTGGTGTGGTCCAGAATCCGCAGTGTCACGCCATTCCGACACATGACCATCAGAAACACGACGTGGCTGAGATCGTCGTTCATGGCCCTCCACAGCCGGAACGACGGCGGCTTGCGGCTGGACCTGAGGAACAGGCGGATCAGCAGGGTGGACAACTGGAGGGACTTGGGGGTTCTCAACCTGATTACCCTCAGGGGGAGCAAGTCTGTCCCTAACATTCCTGCCAGCAGCATTCCTAGGTCCGGCGTTCTTTGGTGGTCTTCCTCTAAGACGACGGCGGAGATTACCTCCTCCTTGGTTGTCATCGTCGTTGTTTGCCATTTCGTGCAGTGAGCGGTGGGAATACTGGTTATTCAGGTTCCCACAGACGGCGCCAATGTAGTGTCCTTGAACACTATATGTCCTTAACCCTCTGAGCCCTCAAGATTATGGTAATCAGGTGTTCACGAGAAGGTCAAGTATCTATGTATGACCTTATGGTTTTTCTGCAGTTCCAGTTGGGAAAAGCAGGGTTTCCCCAGTCAACAAGTGTGTGCAAAGTGTCAACTTAGGGATGAGAGTACGTACCTGAAACCCTAGCTGTTGTGAGCTATTTATAGGGTTTGGAGGAAGTTGATTTGGGCCGTATGGGCCTCGTATCAAGGTGAGCTGAACCGGGATTCTGTGAGGGAATATAGGAGGTTTATTCCCTTAGAATCCGGATAGGATCAGCTCATGATCCCATGTAGAGGCTGTTGCGAGATTCTAGGAGAGACGGGTGGAAGTGATAGGAAGCCTTGATGAGACTGAGTCAACCTACCAGCCGACGTTATGTCTCGGTTCTAGAATCCTGAGCCGATGGAGTGAAGACCGCTGCTGAGGCTCGGTCCCATCAATTCCGAGCCTGGTCTTTTCGTATGCTCGGAATGAACGTGTCCGAGCGTGGGACGTTCGTGTTAAGTAAACCGAGGGAAAGGTCCTTGGAAAATCCTTTATATAGGATTGTAGTTTTTATGCGGTCGGCAGACCAAGAGGCACCAAGAGGCTCTAAGGGCTTAGTTTGAATAGGAACTTTGGTTTGGAGACCAATCCATGCTCTATGACTATGATGAGCAAGTTCTATATCATGCATGCAAGCTTAAATGAACTTTGTTTCATGAATATTGTGCTTATTTTGCAATTTGAAGTGTTGAGTTGCTAAATTGTATATTTAATGCATAATGGATTGAATCTCTGTCAAATTTGTTATTTGATATGAAATGAGTATGTTAACATGTTCAATATATGGTATATGAACTATTGTGATCACTGTTTTGAGTTAAAAAGGTTTAGAAATTGAAATGGTATGTAAAAACCAAGTTTCACTCTGTTCAGTCTGCAGATACTCGAGTATTTGTCTTAAAACTCGAGTATTTCGTGGTGCACCAGAGTGAAAATTGGCGCACCAACTTGGGAATCAGATTGAACACTCGAGTAATGTATGAACTACTCGAGTATTCTGGGTAATGGAATACTCGAGTATCTCATGAATTACTCGAGTATATTTATGAAGACCTGAAACCCTAAATCTTTGAAAAGACATGAACGACTCGAGTATAATTATGAACAACTCGAGTAGAATCTGGAAAATGATAAACTACTCGAGTATGTTGGGAAAAACTCGAGTATTTTTAGTCAGATACTTAAAAATATCATTTTCAATTCTAAGTCATTTTGTAACTCTTAGAGGACAATAAACCAAGTGATCCTGGACTTAGAGGAAATTGATTGACGTTATGATGTTTTCATTTGAATAATGATATGTTGCTCGGGAGGCACGTAATGTATTAATAAAAGGATAAAACATCAATCAATCTCTTTTAATTAAGGTAATGCATTCATTCTGGAGTTTGGTTGGTAGGACGTATATCATGTTTTTGGTAAACATGTGGAGGGCCTCTGGGAGTGCCAATACGCTTGCTTGATGACACGTCGTTGACGTGGTCGGCTGAGGGAATGCCGATATGGTTATACCGTTTGGATGACGGTCCGTTTGGATGATGGGATATGCTCGGGTGGCATGGATACCAAGCTTGTCGTGTACATTCTAGGTGAATGTACGAATTGTTGTATACCTAGGAATACAACGCACTGTTGAGTGCTGGGTTGTCAGGGATGGATGTTAGAGAGTGACATAGTATGATGGAGATAGGCTTGAGAGCTAAAGTCATGCATCATGCCACTCATTCAAATTAATGATGATAAATGAAACAAGTGTGAGCATCCTATGTGCATTCACTAACTGCTAATAGTTATATGTAATTGTTGTTATTTGATGCATGTTTACATATTCACATTGCACAATTTATTCTCTATTGGTTATGTGTATAGAATTGCTTACCCCTATGCCCTTGTAGGTGATGTCTTGTTACATTGCTTGCATCGAGATCCGGCCACTTCCTAGTGGCACATGGATCTATGAGGACCATCGCGCGGTGTTCGAGGGTGAGGTAGAGATTACCTTCTACCACCCGAACCCGTTGATCCGATTCCGTCCTCGTAGATTTAGGATTCCCATCATATACACTATGCATGTACCCCCGTTTTACACTTACCATGGACCACCTCCCACGCGACCAGCTCGCTCTTACCATAGTTTTCGTTTTCGACCTACCCGCTCTCACCCTTTTACTTCGAGAGTCATCCGCGAGGAGACTCCCCCTTCTGATCCGAGGAGCCCAGTCAAGGTTTCACCATCCCCTGACCCGGTACCCAGTGGTAGGGTACACTCTCCCTCGGACGAGATCGAGGAGGATCCGGTGGAGGACGAGAGTGGGAGCGAGCCTGTCGTGCATTCTACTGGGAGTGACTGGAGGGACAATGATCCCTAGGTACATGCATATGGTGTATGATGTGGATCTGTGGATCCGATGTGTGGAGGCTGTGGAGGAGACTTGCTGTTGCTGCTGCTGCTGTGTTGTTGATGATGCTACTACCTTACTACTTTTACTTTTGGGAGACTGCTGCTACTACTACTACTACATCCGATGATGCCAGATCTAGCTGACCACCCTTGGAGTTTCTATTTTGATTATGTACACATATTGTAGATATACTTTTGGAATATTCTAGGGTTTTGGTCATATTATTATGTAGATCAGATTATGGACTTGTATTTTGAGATCTTGGAGACATGATGATGAGACTATGTATTTATGACTTTTACTATATATCAAACCTATGTTTATATTACTAGTGACTGCATAGTCTGATGACTTCCGCTTACTCTGATTCGATCTATTTAAGAGCTCGGCTAAAAATATTATTTAATGGTATCAGTTTTATCAAATAATGCATGGGTAACTTTAATTACTTGTATGATAAAACGAGGTTTCCAAAAAAGCGAATGTTACCCTATTTGAGAAAAGGTTTTAGAGATCGCCGAACTCGATATAAACGTTTTCATAAAGGTTTATAACTTATTCTCCAAGAATTCCAAAATGACGATTTGTGCACCCGCTTTAAAAAGAAAATTTTATCTTTCCTATTTTCTTAACACTCACAAGTCCATATATTATCCAATATAATAGCTTAAATATTAGTTTACATTTGGATAAACCGGAAGGGTGTCACACTGAGTGGTATCAGAGCAAAAGTCAGATCCTGTAGTAGTGGAAGTAGTTCAGAAAGGTAGCCATCAACATCAAGCAGGTAACTCCAAGGCAATTACATTACTTTGAATGTTTTTTATTTTGTTTGTTGAGGTTTAAATACACTTGATTTGTTTGTATCTTGTCTCTTTGAGTACAAGACACAATTGATTGTAGATTTAATAAGTTTAAGATAGAGCCTTAGAATAGGTAGTGTAATGGAAGTTTCTTTGGTTCAACATATGTGACCATAAGCCCATAGCGCAGGTCTAATATGGCAACTAGAAACCAAAATCACACTAATACGATGCTAGAAAGGATCACCACGGTGCTGGAAGCCATGCAACGACAGTCTCAACAACCATCTCAACCGGTCAACCCGTCTCATCAAGGTAATGTGGGTAACGCTGAAGCGAAGACTTTGGCTGATTTTAGAAGCTGTAATCCGCCAAAGTTTGAAGGAGGATTTAAACCGGAAGAGGCCAACAAGTGGATTCACACCATGGACAAGATCTTGAGAACGTTGGAGTGTTCTGATGTTCAAAAGGTGGCGTATGCAACCTACATGCTAGAGGAGGAAGCTGAGAACTGGTGGAATCACACGATGCAGCTTCTGCAATATGAAGGAAGAGAGGTAAGTTGGGGAGTATTCATGGAGAAGTTTCTCCAAAAGTATTTCCCTGAGGACTTGAGAAGGAAGAAGGAGGTAGAGTTCTTGCAGCTGAAGCAAGGAAACATGAGTGTGGGTGAGTATGCAGCTAAGTTTGAGGAGCTGATGAAGTACTCCCCATATTATCAGAACAATCCAGATGAGAGAAGTAAATGCATTAAGTTTGAAGGAGGCTTGAGGCCAAAGTTGAAGTCGATCTTCAGTTATCAGCGGATTCAAAGCTTTCCTGCACTGGTAGACATGTGTAGGATGTATGAAGATGATACCAAGGCTGAGGAGATGCAAGTCTCAGAGAAGAAGGACAATCAAGGCTATGGACCGCAGAGGCGTAAAGGTTTCAACAACCGAGGCAAAGGACCGTATGATCGCCGAGGGAAAGGCAAAGGAAAAGCTGGTGGTTCTGATAGAAGGGATTATCGGAGCGAGGCTCCATTCTGTGACAATTGCAAGCGCAATCACTATGGCCGTGTGTGTTGGGGGACAAGTGGTTGCTTTAACTGTGGAAAGTCGGGACATTTTGCAAGGGATTGCAAGGAACCGGCCAAAGCCAATTCAAGAGGAGCTGTTGAGAGACCTATGGCTCAAGGAATAGTTTTCACCCTTAGTGGTGTGGAAGCAAGTCGGTTTTCTGATCTGGTGCAAGGTAAATACTTGCTTAATGGTCAATTTTGTCATGTTATGTTTGATTCTGGTGCAACGCATTCATTTGTTTCATATGAATGTGTAAACCGTTTAGGCTTAATCATGTCTGAAATGCCTTATGATCTCAAAGTAGAAACCCCTACCAATGCTCCTGTTGTAGTTTCTAGAGCATGTCTTAACTGTTGTATAGAAGTGTTAGGACAAACCTCTAAAGTAGATTTGATCTGCTTACCCTTAGTACAATTAGATGTGATCTTGGGAATGGACTGGTTAAGTCAAAACCAAGTAATCATTGATTGTGATAGAAAAGTAGTGACCTATAGAAGCCCAAAACCCTCCGGCTACGTGTGCCTGTTCAACTCTGAGGTGGAGGAGAATGGTCCAAGGATGGAAGAGATCCCCATTGTCAGAGACTTTCCGGAAGTTTTTGCTGATGAGATCCCTGGTCTGCCACCAAGGAGAGAAATTGAATTCGGTATCGACTTAGTTCCGGGAACTGGTCCCATTTCTATCGCTCCCTATAGAATGGCACCACCAGAAATGGCAGAAATGAAGAAGCAGATTGAGGAGCTATTACAGAAACAGATGATTCGACCAAGTGTGTCACCTTGGGGTGCTCCGGTTTTGTTTGTTAAGAAGAAAGATGGTAGTATGAGGATGTGCATCGACTACCGGCAGCTGAATAAGGTCACCATCAAGAACAAGTATCCGTTGCCAAGGATAGATGACCTTATGGGTCAAGTTCGTGGAGCTTCAGTATTTTCCAAGATCGATTTGAGGTCAGGATACCATCAGATCAGAATAAGAGAAGAGGATATCTCTAAGACTGCATTTCGATCTCGATACGGACATTATGAGTACGTCGTGATGCCGTTCGGATTAACTAATGCACCAGCCATCTTCATGGACTACATAATCGAATCTTTAGACCTTATTTAGATTCATTCGTGGTTGTGTTCATTGATGATATTCTCATTTACTCTAAGAGCTCGGAGGAGCATGCTGAACACTTGAGAATAGTGTTGAGCATCCTGAAGGAGAAACAATTGTATGCCAAACTTACAAAGTGTGAGTTCTGGCTGAAGGAGGTTAAGTTCTTGGGGCATGTGATTTCGGACAAGGGAATAGTCGTTGATCCGATGAAAGTGAGTTCGGTTTTGCAATGGGAGCAACCAAAGTCGGTCACGGAGGTGAGAAGCTTTCTTGGTTTGGCTGGTTATTATAGAAGGTTTATCGAGGGTTTCTCGAAGATCGCACTGCCTCTGACGAAGTTGACTCGGAAAGATCAACCATTCCTATGGGATGAGAAATGTGAAAGGAGTTTTCAAGAGTTGAAGGAAAGGTTGACATCGTCTCCTGTATTGGTTCTGCCCGATACACAGAAGAGTTTTGATGTGTATTGTGACGCGTCGAAACAAGGTCTTGGGTGTGTTTTGATGCAAGAAGGGCAAGTCGTCGCTTATGCCTCGAGACAGCTAAAAGTTCATGAAATGAACTATCCAACCCACGATCTGGAGTTGGCAGCTGTGGTGTTTGCCTTAAAGATTTGGAGGCACTATCTCTATGGCACTACGTTCCGGGTGTTCAGTGACCATAAGAGTTTAAAGTACCTCTTTGATCAAAAGGAGTTGAATATGAGGCAACGCCGATGGATGGAGTTTTTGAAGGATTATGAGTTTGAACTCCGTTATCATCCTGGAAAGGCCAATGTTATGGCAGATGCATTGAGTAGGAAGGCAATGCACATCAGTGCAATGATGGTCAGAGAAGCTGCTCTGATAGAGGAATTCCGGGATTTGAGTCTGACGATGCAAGTGGAGCCGACAAGTATCAAGATGGGGATGCTGCAAATTGCTAATGAGTTTCTACAAAGGATTCGGGAATTGCAAGGCAAGGATGAGAAGCTCATAGAAAAGAGGAAGTGGAGGGAAGAAGGCAAGGAATTGGAGTTTCAAGAAGGGAAGGATGGAATCCTTCGCTTTAAAACAAGGATTTGTGTGCCTGATGATTTAGAAGTAAGAAGGATGATTCTGGACGAAGCACATAAGAGTAAGATGAGTATGCATCCGGGAGCTACCAAAATGTATCAGGACTTAAAGAAGCTATTTTGGTGGCCTGGTTTGAAGAAAGACGTAGCTGAGTATGTGGCCTGTTGTTTGGTGTGTCAAAAGGCCAATGTGGAACATCAAAGGCCAGGAGGAGAGTTACTTCCTTTGGAGATTCCGTTGTGGAAATGGGATAGCATCTCGATGGATTTCGTGTCGGGATTGCCAAGGACATCTACTGGTCATGATGCAATCTGGGTGATAGTGGATCGTTTGACCAAGTCGGCGCATTTCATTCCCATGAATATGCGCTATTCGTTGGAAAAACTCACCCAGTTGTACATCAAAGAAGTTGTTCGTCTGCACGGTGTACCATCAAGCATTGTATCTGATCGCGATCCGAGGTTTACATCGAAGTTCTGGGAAGATCTGCATAAAGCCTTGGGTTCAAGATTGAAACTGAGTTCTGCATACCATCCTCAGACTGATGGCCAAACGGAGAGGACTATTCAGTCATTGGAGGACATTCTACGAGCCTGTGCTTTGGAAGGACAAGGGATTTGGGAACAGATGTTGCCACTCGTGGAATTCACTTACAACAACAGTTACCACACGAGCATTGGAATGGCACCATTTGAAGCTTTGTATGGGAGAAAGTGCCAGACGCCGTTATGTTGGTTCCAAGTGGGGGAGAATTCTCTGGTTGGACCAGATTTTGTGCAAAAGACCACGGAACAGATCAGGGTGATACAAGAAAAGATGAGGGAGCTCAAAGTAGGCAGAAAAGCTATGCTGATAAGAGGAGAAAACCATTAGAGTTCGCCGAAGGAGACCATGTGTTTATTAGGATAGTACCAACCAAAGGTGTTAGTAGAGCCTTGAAAACTCAGAAACTATCACCTAAGTTTATTGGTCCCTACCAAATCCTCAAAAGAGTCGGCCCAGTAGCTTATCAATTGGCTCTGCCTCCGTCATTAGCTAACCTTCATAATGTATTCCATGTGTCTCAACTTAAAAGATATGTCCATGACCCCACCATTGTCCTTAGAATCCAACCTGATGACTTAGAAATTCATGAGAACCTAACCTTCAAAGCTGTGCCAGTTCGTATTGAAGATCGAAGAATCAAGCAGCTTAGAGGAAAAGACATTCGTCTGGTCAAAGTCGTCTGGGTGTGTGGTGATGTAATGGAAGCATCGTGGGAATTAGAAGATAAGGTGCGTCAGGATTATCCTGACTTGTTTGTATGAGTTGAATTTCGGGGACGAAATTCCTTGTAAGTGGGGGAGTAGTGTAACACCCCAAAATTTTAATCCCCGATTAATGAAATGTTAATTATAAATTAATTATAATTAATTATTTCCATATTAATCCTTGATTAAAATATGTGTTTATATAGTTGGTATATGTGTGTGAATTGATTTAACAAATATAATAAATGCCTAAGATGAGTATTTTGCATATTAGTCCCTGGGTTGGGACCTAGAGGTAATTATAGGAAATATTTTGGAGGGAAAGTAAATAAAATAATTATTTTTCAAAAATTGGGAAAAATACTCGAGTATTTTCTGAAAAACTCGAGTATTCTGGGTCAAACTGCACGAGTGAGTGTGTTTGGTGAGTCACCACGAACGATTCTCTTCTCTCGCCACGAAAACACCTTCTTGCCAACGCCATGGGTGGCGTGTCGACGTGCATGAGCTATCTCTGCTTCTATTTAAACTCATCAACAACCCTTAGTTGAAGATTTTTGATCAAAATTACTTGGTTGAAGAAGTTAGGGTTCTGAGTTTGTGCTCTTCGATTCTTCTTCTGTGAGTTGAATTGAGTGATAATCTATACACGAATACAAAGCTCACATCTCGAGCTTTGTATAAACACCAAAATCGTGAGAATTGAGGGAGTGTGTTGGGAGAATTGGAGATTGGAAGTGAAGCTGTTCTTGGCCAAGCTTGTGTCTGGAGCTTACTTTGATCTTGATTTCTGGTAAGCTCACGAATTCTTGAGTCTCAAATTCGATTCCTTTAGTTAGATTATGTTGCATAGAGTCCAGAAAATCTAATTTCCCCAATTTAATCTTCTGTTTCATGTACAAACCAATTCCATTTTGGTGTGGTACTCAAAATGCTCTGCATGTGGCAATTGAAGTTGGTCTGGAAGTTGTGGAGCCATTTTCTTGTCAATCCTTGTTTGGAAAACATCTGAGAGGTAAGGGGAAGTAATTATATTCACTAGATAGAGTTTAAATTTCATTAATTGTGTTAGAGAGCCACCAAGAGGCTCTAAGGGCTTAGTTTGAATAGGAACTTTGGTTTGGAGACCAATCCATGCTCTATGACTGTGATGAGCAAGTTCTATATCATGCATGCAAGCTTAAATGAACTTTGTTTCATGAATATTGTGCTTATTTTGCAATTTGAAGTGTTGAGTTGCTAAATTGTATATTTAATGCATAATGGATTGAATCTCTGTCAAATTTGTTATTTGATATGAAATGAGTATGTTAACATGTTCAATATATGGTATATGAACTATTGTGATCACTGTTTTGAGTTAAAAAGGTTTAGAAATTGAAATGGTATGTAAAAACCAAGTTTCACTCTGTTCAGTCTGCAGATACTCGAGTATTTGTCTTAAAACTCGAGTATTTCGTGGTGCACCAGAGTGAAAATTGGCGCACCAACTTGGGAATCAGATTGAACACTCGAGTAATGTATGAACTACTCGAGTATTCTGGGTAATGGAATACTCGAGTATCTCATGAATTACTCGAGTATATTTATGAAGACCTGAAACCCTAAATCTTTGAAAAGACATGAACGACTCGAGTATAATTATGAACAACTCGAGTAGAATCTGGAAAATGATAAACTACTCGAGTATGTTGGGAAAAACTCGAGTATTTTTAGTCAGATACTTAAAAATATCATTTTCAATTCTAAGTCATTTTGTAACTCTTAGAGGACAATAAACCAAGTGATCCTGGACTTAGAGGAAATTGATTGACGTTATGATGTTTTCATTTGAATAATGATATGTTGCTCGGGAGGCACGTAATGTATTAATAAAAGGATAAAACATCAATCAATCTCTTTTAATTAAGGTAATGCATTCATTCTGGAGTTTGGTTGGTAGGACGTATATCATGTTTTTGGTAAACATGTGGAGGGCCTCTGGGAGTGCCAATACGCTTGCTTGATGACACGTCGTTGACGTGGTCGGCTGAGGGAATGCCGATATGGTTATACCGTTTGGATGACGGTCCGTTTGGATGATGGGATATGCTCGGGTGGCATGGATACCAAGCTTGTCGTGTACATTCTAGGTGAATGTACGAATTGTTGTATACCTAGGAATACAACGCACTGTTGAGTGCTGGGTTGTCAGGGATGGATGTTAGAGAGTGACATAGTATGATGGAGATAGGCTTGAGAGCTAAAGTCATGCATCATGCCACTCATTCAAATTAATGATGATAAATGAAACAAGTGTGAGCATCCTATGTGCATTCACTAACTGCTAATAGTTATATGTAATTGTTGTTATTTGATGCATGTTTACATATTCACATTGCACAATTTATTCTCTATTGGTTGTGTGTATAGAATTGCTTACCCCTATGCCCTTGTAGGTGATGTCTCGTTACATTGCTTGCATCGAGATCCGGCCACTTCCTAGTGGCACATGGATCTATGAGGACCATCGCGCGGTGTTCGAGGGTGAGGTAGAGATTACCTTCTACCACCCAAACCCGTTGATCCGATTCCGTCCTCGTAGATTTAGGATTCCCATCATATACACTATGCATGTACCCCCGTTTTACACTTACCATGGACCACCTCCCACGCGACCAGCTCGCTTTTACCATAGTTTTCGTTTTCGACCTACCCGCTCTCACCCTTTTACTTCGAGAGTCGTCCGCGAGGAGACTCCCCCTTCTGATCCGAGGAGCCCAGTCAGGGTTTCACCATCCCCTGACCCGGTACCCAGTGGTAGGGTACACTCTCCCTCGGACGAGATCGAGGAGGATCCGGTGGAGGACGAGAGTGGGAGCGAGCCTGTCGTGCATTCTACTGGGAGTGACTGGAGGGACGATGATCCCTAGGTACATGCATATGGTGTATGATGTGGATCTGTGGATCTGTGGATCCGATGTGTGGAGGCTGTGGAGGAGACTTGCTGCTGCTGCTGCTGTGTTGTCTATGATGCTACTACCTTACTACTTTTACTTTTGGGAGACTGCTACTACTACTACTACATCTGATGATGCCAGATCTACCTGACCACCCTTGGAGTTTCTATTTTGATTATGTACACATATTGTAGATATACTTTTGGAATATTCTAGGGTTTTGGTCATATTATTATGTAGATCAGATTATGGACTTGTATTTTGAGATCTTGGAGACATGATGATGAGACTATGTATTTATGACTTTTACTATATATCAAACCGATGTTTATATTACTAGTGACTGCATAGTCTGATGACTTCCGCTTACTCTGATTCGATCTATTTAAGAGCTCGGCTAAAAATATTATTTAATGGTATCAGTTTTATCAAATAATGCATGGGTAACTTTAATTACTTGTATGATAAAACGAGGTTTCCAAAAAAGCGAATGTTACCCTATTTGAGAAAAGGTTTTAGAGATCGCCGAACTCGATATAAACGTTTTCATAAAGGTTTAGAACTTATTCTCCAAGAATTCCAAAATGACGATTTGTGCACCCGCTTTAAAAAGAAAATTTTATCTTCCCTATTTTCTTAACACTCACAAGTCCATATATTATCCAATATAATAGCTTAAATATTAGTTTACATTTGGATAAACCGGAAGGGTGTCACAAACCCAGTTTCTGAGTTCATCGTGTAACCGGTTACAGAGCCCTTCTAACCGGTTACATACTGATAAAACTCCAAAAAATTAATAATTTAATTAATCTTTCTTCAAGAACCTTTCTAATATTGCAATTAGGTCCCAACCCAAGGACTAAATTACAATATTCATATTTTTGTACAAAATAACCATTTAAAAATATATCTCATATTTTTATATATAATAACACATAATGTACAAAAATTGAGACCTTCAAAACTAATATTAAATAATTGTTATAATTAATTTATTTGTTATTTGGGAGGCGAAAATTAGGGGTGTTACATATATCATCATTTATGATTAAAATATAATTTTTTATATTATCTATTAATGACTTTGACTAAAATTTTAAATTTCAACGTAATTATTTGGTAATGTTTGATTAATTTTTATATTTCTATCCTTAAAGACAATTATACATATTCAACTCTAATATTTTTCCTTTTTAGAAATGTGAATTTATGTTAGGAATTCGAATTATGAATTTTTTAAGGTATAGGTGTAAATTTCAATACAAAGTTTAATAGATGTAGGCATGAATTTCAATAGGTACATAATATAGGTCAAAATTTCAAAATAAACTTTTCCTTCTTCCATTTATAGAGTGGTGAAATTAATGAAAAATATACTCTTCATAATCCATAACGTTAGTGGATAATGATAAACAAATTTATCCTAATTTAAAGTTATGTTAGATAGTGAATATAAAATTTGAAATTGCATTAAATTATTGTTTTAGGAATTGGTTGATTCGATAAACAATGCATTAAAAATTTGTTCACTATTTTTGTTAACCTTTCAAAATTTTATTATTTTTTTAAAACGGCGGAGTATTTAATTCGGGAAATTTTATTGAATCCACATCCTTATTATTCATACCTAGGTATTTTATAAATTTGCACTGCATCGATAAAAAACACCTTTCCTTCTAAACTTAAACTATTCTTTCATATTTCTCTTTAATACTCATATCCGTACTCACATTTTATCTTCAAGATTGTTGAGTATAAGGAATCATTTTCCCTTTACTCTAGCTCATCAAGAACGAGAGCATTATTGGCTTCATTGCTGGATTTGATTTGTGAGTAGTATAGTTGCAGGTGAGTAAAGGATGGGCAGTCACTAGAGAGGTGGTTGTTGTCGGAGAAGTGGGTGGCAATGGCTTGATGGGATTTGTAGAGGCAAGAACTAGTCATTTACTGAAATCAAACTAGTAGGAACTATGAATTTCATTAGTTTTCTTTTCCAAGAGTATTCTTTTTTGTTATAATTGAAAATTAATTTTTATCAAGAAGTAGAGATCATCAAGATGAATTTTGTCTTTATGGATAAAGCTTTTAAACTTCATCTTGTAGATAAATTTCATTAGTGTTTTAAATTTACAAGCAATAATATATTTGTTGACATATATCACCTTTATGTGCATGAGACTATATTAAGTTTGAATTATTTTTGTACTATTTTTTCTTTATTTGTCCCGATAACGTTAACTACATCTTTTTATATTGGGAGCACTTGACCTCTTTTCTTTTGTGAATTCTCATAAAAAGAATCATCCTATTTTAAATTTAGCAAAAGAAAATAATCCAATGGGTTGTGGTAGATTAGAGGAGAAAACTCATTATTATTATTATTTAGGATCAATTTTGTCATTTTATATTTCTATCACTTGATAGTATTGATTTAGTGATTAAATTTTTTTTTAAATTAAAATTGGAAAATGATAATAAATATAATGACAATTTTAATATTGTAATCCTAACCCATTGTCTACTTCTCTAGGAACTATCCCCACTCCAGTGACTATGACCAGTAGATATGATATGATTGTTTGAATAAGACACTTGCTTATGCATGCATCACTTGCATTTCGGTTATGCTATTTGTGACAGTTTACTTAGAGTTATTGAATTACTAATCTGATAATGTGATAATGAAGTCACTCCCTGTTAGGAGAAAAGTATTAACAGAGTCAGCAGCCAAGAATGAAGTTGTGTCATTCGAATTCTTGTTGTAAGGATTAGAGTTTTTGGAGAATCCTTGTCATTAATTAATAACTAGTAATTTAGAAATGATGATAAAGGAGATAAAAATATTATTAATGAGGAGAAAAAAATTATTAAATAAAATTGAAAGGAAAAAATGATTATGCATTATAATAATAAAAAGACTTAAAGACATTGAGGAAGCAAATAGAAGGGACAATATCATTTCTGAATTGATAAGTAATAATTTCTAACAATTTTATAGTCCCATAGACTTATAACAGCAAGAACGATTTACGAATTAAAGACAAAGCTTCAAAACTAGCTAGTCATAAAGAAAATTCACTACTTAGAAACAATATAACTCAAGAATCTTCGCACTTTATTTTCCCTTTTTTACTAAAAGAGACTGGAATTTTATGATCCGAGACACATAATCGTCAACGTAGCCTGATCAACTACAGAAAGGTTCTTCCAACGTCTCTCCTTCGATGATTTATGACTCAGAAAAAGATTCATTAAATCATTCAATTTCTTCTGCACGCTAACCTTCTTTCCACGCTTACTATTCCTTTTGTTGGTTTTCTTATTTGGACCCAAATGAGCTTGATATTTCTTGGTATTCAATCCACAAGCATTACACAGTGTCTCCATCAAAATTCAAAACAACATCAAATCATAATTAAAGGTTTAATATTTGGATCAAAGAATTCACTAACCTTTGGGCCAGCTGGACCCTTCCTCCAAAGAGGGGTCTTAGTAGTTCCACAATCAAAACACATTTTTTTTGGTGGCTGCTCCGTGATCTGTCTCTTATCATCTATAACTTGTGATCTCTACATCACACCTTTAAATTTTAAAACAACATGCTCAATTTGCAAAAAAAGGTCAAAGGGTGGTAAATTATAAAAGAAATTGTGATCACTTACTTGAGATCTTGAACCATCCATTTTCACTTGTTAATCGGGTAAAAAACCATAACCAAGAAAAAAAAGTGGATTTTTAGAACCATGTATCACCTCTTGATCAAGAAGGAATACCTAAAAGCAAAGATCCAGAAACAAATAAAAAAATGAGAAAGAAAATGAGTTTTTTACTTAGGTTGAAGTGGAGGATAGAGAAAGTCGATAAAAGAGACGACTGTTCTATAATGATCGGAACGAAAAGAGCATGAGATTGAGAGAGAAGTGATCCAGGATAATGATGAAGGGAAAGGGGAAAGCATAAGAATTCAAAGAAATCGACAAGAGGTGAGAGATAGAGAGAGAAGTGAAACTGACATGAGCTAAAGCCACCACAGAGATTAGGGATACGATGGTCTTTTTTGGCAAAACCCCCCACTTACTCAACCGACTGAAAAGGTGCTTGAAAAAGCTGAAGAGAGTGAGGTTGAAGTGGGGTTCGTAAGTGACGTTTGTATTCATAAGATTTTTGTTTTTATTATACGTTTTTTAATCGCATCCTCACTACTTTCTCAATCGGTGGTATGACACCGTGATGTGAATTGATTTCGTATAGCCACAAATTTTTTCTATGACATCATACAATTTTATTATTAATGTTGTTGTCGTCGTAGTTGTTATTTAAGTATTGATGTATTCTGCCACTTATGCATCTACGTACCTTTTCATAGTGACAACATTTTTCTCATTTGGACACTTTTTTTTTGCCGTTTGAAACTAGACTAATGTTTGGATTGAACCTTTACGGTGGAAGAAGATTTCGAGAAGAAAGTGATGTAAAAGGAAGAGGGAATGCAGGAGATTTGCTTGATGATGTGATGATCGTACTAAATAATGATAAAAATGTAAAAAGTGATATAAAAGAAAAAGTGATAAAAATATAAATTTGCGGAAACTAGTACTTTTTTAATCATTGTCTAATTAATTGTGGGGCACTTTACGATTATTGAAGTTTTTCAAGGATTAGTCTAATTTTAATGGGTAAGGAATATCTTTATATATAAGAAAAGATATTATCTTTTAACCTAATGACATTTTTTTCTAAGGAAAGGAGGCAGGAATTCAATAGGTAAAAAATCTCATTGAAACTGAAATAGCACAAGGTATGCTTTTCCTGGACATACCAACCATTATGAACTTGCCGAACAACACAGTCATCGATGTTTGAACTTGTTTGCCTTTCATGCTACACCTGTCTACCAATTGAGCTGGTTCTTGGAAATATCAAGCCAACTTTTATCTTTTAGAATGTTTCACAATTCATCCATACATGTTGAACAACATATGCCCCATGCAATGTTCTTTTATATTAACTAATATGTGATATTTTAGTAAATATATCATCATTTATGATTAAAATTTAATTTTTTTATTATCTATTAATGACTTTGACTAAAATTTTAAATTTCAATGGAATTATTTGGTAATGTTTGATTACTTTTTATATTTCTATCCTTAAAAGACAATTATACATATTCAACTATAATCTTTTTCCTTTTTAGAAATGTGAATTTATGTTAGGAATTCAAATTATGAATTTTTAAAGGTATAGGTGTAAATTTCAATAAAAAGTTTAATAGGTGTAGCCATGAATTTTAGTAGGTACAGAATATAGGTCAAAATTTCAAAATAAACTTTTACTTCTTCCATTTATTGAGTGGTGAAATTAATGAAAAATATATTCTTCATAATCGATAATGTTAGTAGATAATGATAAAAAAATTTATCCAAAATTAAAGTTATGTTAGATAGTGAATATAACATTTCAAATTGCATTAAATTATTGTTTTAGGAGTTGGTTGATTCGATAAACAATGCATTAAAAATATGTTCACTATTTTTGTTAACCTTTTAAAATTTTATTATTTTTTTAAAACGGCGGAGTATTTAATTCGGGAAATTTTATTGAATCCACATCCTTATTATTCATACCTAGGTATTTTATAAATTTGCACTGCATCGATAAAAAAACACCTTTCCTTCTAAACTTAAACTATTCTTTCATATTTCTCTTTAATACTCATATCCGTACTCACATTTTATCTTCAAGATTGTTGAATATAATGAATCATTTTCCCTTTTCTCTAGCTCATCAAGAACGAGAGCATCATTGGCTTCATTGTTGGATTTGATTTTTGAGTAGTATAGTTGCAGGTGAGTCAAGGATGGGCAGTCACTAGAGGGGTGGTTGTTGACGGAGAAGTGGGTGGCAATGGCTTGATGGGATTTGTAGAGGCAAGAACTAGTCATTTTCTGAAATCAAACTAGTAGGAACTATGAATTTCATTAGTTTTCTTTTTCAAGAGTATTTTTTTTGTTATAATTGAAAATTAATTTTTATCAAGAAGCAGAGATCATCAAGAATTTTGTCTTTATCAATAAAGCTTTTAAACTTCATCTTGTAGATAAATTTCATTAGTGTTTTAAATTTACAAGCAATAATATATCTCTTGACATATATTACCTTTATGTGCATGAGACTATATTTAGTTTGAATTATTTTTGTACTATTTTTCTTTATTTGTCCCGATAGCGTTAGCTACATCTTTATATATTGGGAGCACTTGACTTCTTTTCTTTTGTGAATTCTCACAAAAAGAATAATCCTATTTTAAATTTAGCAAAAGAAAAAAATCCCATGGGTTGTGGTAGATTTGAGGAGAATACTTATTATTATTATTATTATTTAGGATCAATTTTGTCATTTTATATTTCTATCACTTGATAGTATTGATTTAGTGATTAAAAATTTTGATAATTAAAATTGGAAAATGATAATAAATATTATGACAATTTTAATATTGTAATCCTAACCCATTGTCTACTTCTCTGGGAACTATCCCCACTCTGACTATGACCAATAGATATGATATGATTGTTTGAATAAGACACTTGCTTATGCATGCATCACTTGCATTTCGGTTATGCTATTTGTAACTGTTTACTTAGAGTTATTCAATTACTGATTTGATAATGTGATATGACAATTACTTGCTCTCATTTCCCTATATGTGTGTTAGGAAATGGTGGGGCAAATCCCACCTCAGCAATGGATGGGACCGAAGTCACTCCCTGTTAGGAGAAAAGTATTAACAGAGTCAGCAGCCAAAAATGACGTTGTGTCATTCGAATTCTTGTCGTAAGGATTAGAGTTTTTGGAGAATCTTTGTCATTAATTAATAACTAGTAGTTTAGAAATGATAAAGGAGATATAAATATTATTAATGAGGAGAAAAAAAAATTTATATAAAATTGAAAGGAAAAAATGATTATGCATTATAATAGTAAAAAGACAAAAAGTTATGAAATAAAAAAATGACTTAAAGAGATTGAGGAAGCAAATAGAATGGACAATATCATTTCAGAATTGATAAGTAATAATTTCTAACAATTTTATGCTCTCATTGACTCATAACAGCAAGAACGATTTATGAATTAAAGACAAAGCTTCAAAGCTAGCTAGTCATAAATAAAATTCACTACTTAGAAACAAAATAAAGATTTAAGATATAGTCAAGAATCTTCCCACTTTATTTCCCCTTTTGTACTAAACGAGACTGGAATTTTAAGATCCGAGACACATAATCCTCAATGCAGCCTGATCATCTATAGAAAGGTTCTTCCAACGTCTCTCCTTCGGTGATCTATGACTCAGAAATAGATTCGTTAAATAATTCATTTTCTTCTACACGCTAACCTTCTTTCCACTCTTACTTTTTCTTTTGTTGGTTTTCTTATTTGGACCCAAATAAGCTTCATATTTCTTGGTTTTCAGTCCACAAGCATTACACAACGTCTGCATCAAAATTCAAAACAACGTCAAATCCTAATTAAAGGTTTAATATTTGGATCAAAGAAATCACTAACCTTTGGGCCAGCTGGACCCTTCCTCCAAAGAGGGGTCTTAGTAGTTCCACAATCAAAACACATTTTTTTTTGTGGATGCTCCGTGATATGTCTCTTATCATCTATAACTTGTGATCTCAACATCACACCTTTAAATTTTAAAACAACATGCTCTATTTGCAAAAAAGGTTAAAGGGTGGTGACTTATAAAAGAAACTGTGATCACTTACTTGAGATCTTGAACCATCCATTTTCACTTGTTAATCGGGTAAAAAATCACAACCAAGAGAAAAAAAAGTGGATTTTTAAAACCAGGTATCACCTCTTGATCAAGAAGGAATACCTAAAAGCAAAGATCCAAAAACAAATAAAAAAATAGAAATAAAAATGAGTTTTTTACTTAGGTTGAAGTGGAGGATAGAGAAAGTCGAGAAAAGAGACGACTGTTCTATGATGATCAGATTGAAAAGGGCATGAGATTGAGAGAGAAGTGATCCAGGATAATGATGAAGGGAAAGGGGAAAGCATAATAATTTAAAGAAATTGACAAGAGGAGAGAGAGAGAGAAGTGAAACTGACATGAGTTAAAGCCACCACAGAGATCAGGGATACGATGGTCTTTTTTGACAAAACCCCCCACTTACTCAACCGGCTGAAAAGGTGCTGAAAAAGCTGAAAAGAGTGAGGTTGATGTGGGGTTCGTAAGTGACGTTTGTATTCATAAGATTTTTGTTTTTATTATACGTTTTTTAATCGCACCCTCACTACTCTCTCAATCGGTGGAATGACACCGTGATGTGTATTGATTTCGTACAACCACAATTTTTTTCTATGAGATCATACAATTTTATTATTGATGTTGTTGTCGTCGTAGTTGTTATATACCTACAACATTTTTGGCTTTAGACCACATTATTTTTTTTTGTCTTAAAAAACTGTGGTCTAAACATGAAATAGACCACGGTTTTAAACGTGTGGATAATAAAATATATATTTTTCGAGGGTATAAGATAACCGTCGCCTATTTTTATAAAACCACGGTTTTTAAAATGTGGAATACTTTTAGTCCACAGTTATTTACATTATTTATTTTAGACCATGGTTTTGAAAGTGTGAAATACTTATAAACCACAGTTATTTACAATAAACAATTCAGACCACGGTTTATTTGTTGTTGTTTGTAAAATTAATACTACAACCGTGGCCAAAACTCCTGAATAAAAATTAGCACCTCTAAATTCACCGTCCTAAAACCGTGGCTTGTAAATCTAATACCACAACCGTGGCGACAAGTTCTAAATAAAAATTAGCCTTTCCCCTTTTTTAATAGTAACTTTCTCTCTCACACACTTCTTTCTCTGCATTATGCTCTCACCACTGTCGCTCAGCACATCGTCTCCCCTCGAAGACTGCCGCATGAGCACCGCTTCACGCGAACACCACCTCCCTCCACGAGTACTTCGTGTCCAGCCATCACGACCAGCGCCTCACCGATTGTGCTTCCTTTTTCCTTTGGATGTTAGGGTTTCCCTCACCTCTGCGACACTCTCTCTCTCGTGTTCTTCGTCTCTACAGGTTCGCGGCCAAATCTTTGTCAATTTTTGTAATTATATGTTTTTTTCTTCCTAATCATTGCGATTTTCCATTTCATTTTCTCTCTCTCGCGGTTTCAGCTCCTTCTCAGTCACCATCGTTCGTCTAAGGTTCGATTATCTTAAATTTTGATTAGAAATCCCAATTTGTTGATTCTTCTACCCACGTTCATTGATTCTTAATCTCTAATTTCACTTTTTTTTAAAAAAAAATTGTATTCCAATTTTCCCCAAATCTTTAGAAATCCCTAACTTGAGCCTGTGAATTGTTTATTACTTTTTTTCCCAGGTTTTACGTTTCTGGTTAACGCAAGGAATTTATCTCTGTGTTTATATAATAATCTGAGTTAGAAAGAAAGGGGTTAGGGTTGGTGTTGCTTGCAATTGGGATTGGAATTGCTGAGCTGAAGCGATGTAAGAAATCACAAACGGTGTGAACAACATGAATTTGGGAGCTAAATCTCCAAAGAAGAACCGGATTCAAGTATCCAAAACCAAGAAGCCTCTGTTCTTTTACATTAATCTCTATCTTCACCTTAACTAGCTTAGATTTCCAATTAGTTGTTTGATCCTGTTTCCGTTTCAAATATCAATGTTATGTTCAGATATACATGATATCGAGCAATGAAGTCGAGTTTTCTGCCCTCGGTATGGACAGTTTTCCTACTTAGTTGGCATTTGATTCTTATTATATTTTTTGGCATTCTAAGCTATATTGGATATCTGTAAATTTTTTGTGGCTATTTATTTTGAGGAGTACAATTCTACATATTACGTGTTTAATGAATATGTTTCTATCTTTGCCAAAAATTATATGCAGAGGGATACATTGCCATAAGTTTTTAGCAATGCCCTGTATTGAGGTTTGAAGAGATTGGTTTGTTTCAATTATCTGAAGCCAGAACTTATATGTGTGAGCTTGTTTGCAGTTTTTACTAAACAAACTTTCCATTTTAAGGTCACTGATTTTTTATATGTTTGAATTTAGAGTTTTATTTTTTTAATAAATAGGAGTATATGTTGTTTCTATGAACTGTATGTACTCTTTGATATTATTGTTGTTAAGATTGTCCTTTAAGGCTCGGAAACTAAGTCCTTTTTTTGTCACCACTATTGTGCATTCCTAATCACTGGTTTAGTTTTGTTGTTAACCCTTAGCTTGTTATTCGCATCTCAATTTAAGCTTTAAGGTTTACATGAAGAAACAGAGAAGCCATCATTGAAATATTTATGGCAATTCAAGCATAGTAGCAATTTGAATTTTGACACCAATCGTGGGAATAACTTGATTTGTTCGCTACAGTTCTTATCAAGAAGCAGTTCAACCAGTTTGGCAATCGGCACCGAATCCAAAGAAAATAGAGGTTATAGGGGAAAATCAGAAGCAGAGGTTTCAGAAATAGTCATCTGTTTCAAGTAGAAGAAGGTTTTCAATATCATCATCATCATCATCCTCTTCAAGTTCAAGTACTTATTATTTCTATAGTTGACCTTCGTTATAGAGAAATTCTGCATCTTCAGGTAATGGTGTTCGGATTAGTCACGTTTTGAATCTACCACAAGCATATATTCCTAAAGCTACTGCATAACGGTATTAATTAAAAAGAAGAAGAAATAAAAATATATGTAGTTTTTTAATTTATTATTTATGATCAAATTCTTAATGGTATATGGGTTCTGTTGCATTGTCTATGATTTCAGTTCTTGTACTATCATGTTAATCTAAGTGTTAATAACTGTAAATTCAAGGAAAAATAAAAAGATTAATATTATATTTAGGAAATTATTATATGGGGGTGTGATTTGTAAACAAAAATAATTCATGCATATGACTATGTTTAGGGCTAAGGAGAGAAATAAACAAGGAATCCTCCTTTCATGCACTCTCCCATACTGTTTCCGCCTTCTATCCTTTTTAAATTTTCTTTTGATAATTCTATGTGACTTTTGTTCATTTCAACACTGATTGAAGACTGTTTTAAGGGTTCTATTTTTCTTATTGGGATGCTCATAAGTGATATTACAAATCAGCTGTTCAATGGGTCCACTAATTTTGTTCTCTTTGTTTCATTGTGCTATCAAGGCAAAATATTTCAGCCAAAAGAAATAGGTTAGAAAAAGAAACCATTGATTAACTATGATACCTCTCTATCTTTTTTAGCGTGAGACCTTTCTTTAGCAAATTTATTAAGCTGATGATGATCATTCATGAGTACTTTTATTACGGCATGTTTGATTGAACTTGTAAATTGTGTTTTGAAATTTCTTTGTTTGATTACAATTCTGCAGATGTTCAACTTGATTTTTCCTGTTCAATATTTGATTCCCATTTTTTCCTATTTGATTCATTGGGAATAAGTATACAAGTATATATATATTTTTTCTCTATGTTTGATTCAGATGGAAAATACTTGGATTCATTGGGAATAAAAACTAATGTTGCTTAAGATTAATGCAAAGGTGCTTAGATATGTCACGACTGATAATACTAATGTTGCTCTTTATGTATGAACATTGCTCCATGCAGGTCTGTGATTGAAAGAGCAGGTCAGTGATTGAAAGAGCAACAAGTTTGGCAAACTTGGAATTATGCAAATGTAGATGATGTCAGGGTGATGTGATTATTGTACTTGTGCATCAAATTGTTGATGTTCAAGGGATATGAAGATACGTTTAAGTAGCATTTGTCATAGAAATTTAGGGGTGAAATCTATAATGTTATAGATTGTATGTTATCAGGTATCCTATTTTACTTTCATAGAGCACTGCTTGTCCTAGTTTTGTAGGTGTGTTAGATGCATATGAGTTGTAAACTTTGATTATTTTGCTCATTGATGTTTGTAATGAATACAAATAATTTGTTTTGTTCAACATCTATATATAAAGAGTTTCTATTTATGCCATTTAATGGCCAATTTTTAATTAGATAGCTATAACTTCAACATAACAACATATACTTTAAGTTGAATGTGTGACCACATGTAATAAAACCAAGATTGAATGTGTGACCGTGGTCGAGAATGTAAGAAAACTGTGGCTTATATGTGTGACCACATGTAAAAAACCGTGGCCTGAAAGTGGGTATGAAAAACTGTGGTCTAAAGAGTGTGTGAAGAAACTGTGGCCTAAAGAGGGAATTAAAACCGTGGCCTAAACTTACAACAACAAGCACAAAACCGTGGTCTATTGGCAATTTTGAAAACCGTAGCCTATTGGTGATTTTGAAAACCGTAGACTTTTCCTCTATTTTGAACCACGGTTTTCATTGTATTGTGGCCTAAAGTAAAAAACCGTGGCCTATTAGAATAGCCCACGGCAACAAGTACTACGCTCGAAGAACCGTGGTTTAAATTTTAAGCCACGGTTTTTTGACCTTTGACCACGGTTTTCATGCGTGGTCTAAGGCCAAAAATGTTGTAGTATATTTAAGTTTTGATGTATTCTGCCATTTATGCATCTACGTACCTTTTCATAGTGTCAACATTTTTCTCATTTAAACACTATTTTTTTTGCCGTTTGAAACTAGATTAATGTTTGGCTTGAACCTTTATGGTGGAAGAAGATTTCGAGAAGAAAGTGATGTTAAAGGAAGAGGGAACGCAGGAGATTTGCTTGATTATCTATTAATGACTTTGACTAAAATTTTAAATTTCAATGGAATTATTTGGTGATGTTTGATTAATTTTTATATTTTTATCCTTAAAGACAATTATACATATTCAACTGTAATCTTTTTCCTTTTTAGAAATGTGTATTTATGTTAGGAATTCAAATTATGAATTTTTAAAAGTACAGGTGTAAATTCAATACAAAGTTTAATTGGTGTAGGCATGAATTTTAATAGGTACAGAATATAGGTATAAATTTCAAAATAAACTTTTCCTTCTTCCAATTTATAGAGTGGTGAAATTAATGAAAAATATACTCTTCATAATCCATAATGTTAGTAGATAATGATAAAAAAATTTATCCTAAATTAAAGTTATGTTAGATAGTGAAAATAAAATTTGAAATTGCATTAAATTATTGTTTTAGGAATTGGTTGATTCGATAAACAATGCATTAAAAATATGTTCACTATTTTTGTTAACCTTTCAAAATTTTATTATTTTTATAAAATGGCGGAGTATTTAATTCGGAAAATTTTATTGAATCCACATCGTTATTATTCATAGTTAGGTATTTTATAAATTTGCACTGCATCACCACTACAAGAAATAAGCCTATTACCGACGGATTTTTCCGTCGGAAAAATCCCAAATCCGTCGTAAATTATTACTTTCCGTCGCAAATCAGTCATAAAAAAGGGCGTTGGAAAACTTTCCGACGGAAAAATACATCCGTCACAAAAAATGTTTTCCGACGGGAAAATCCGTCGGAAAACAGAACAAAAATTATATTAAATTTTCCGACGGAAACATCCGTCGGTAATATTTTTATGCAGAAACCAAAATAATATTTTTATTTTACTTACCGACGGAAAAATCCGTCGGAAATGTCAACTGTGGAATCTTCCAATAAAGAAAATCAGTCAGAAAGATTTTTTTATTAATAATTTTTTTTTGTAAAATAAAGAATTATGTATTTTTAAATAATTACAAATCATTCTATATTATTTATTTTCAAATGCTAGAATTTTAATATCAAACTGAAAAATAGAAATGCAATAATTACATATATTAATAATATCAACCAAAGTTTCATAATTTAAAAAACTAATAAATCCATATATAATTCACAATTCATGCATCCAAGTAAATTAAAAATAAAACCATCTCATCACAACCCACCCAAAATGCATTAAAATATAAGTCCTAATTATTAATAATTGAGATAAGAGTTGTCATCTTCATCGCCATCATCATCATCATGCTGCTGATCAACTAGGTCATTCTGGGAGAGATCTTCCTGCATCTCTTCTTCGGGTAACACATCAGGTGGAACGACTCGCATAAGAGCATCAATCAACCTGTCTTGTCGCAATGTAATACGTGCCAATTGTTTCTTCAAGGCTTGCCTATCTTCCTTGCTTTCCTCCAATTCTTTCTTCAGATTGGCAATCACCTCGTTGTCTTGGTTATATACACTGGAAGAAGGAGTAGTGTCTCTAGCAGGTTGTGAAAAGCTAAGCCCTTTTATGATGTAAGGAGCACATTCTCCAGCCCCATAAACCCGATTCCTGTAAATTTCACCAGCAGCATCAACCCAACATTTAGTTCGAGCTACATCCGAAGTACTGCTGGATTCCCCGAGCTCAAAGAAGTTCTTATGAAAATTTTCCTGTCACAGAAGCAATTCAAAAATTCAAATGTCAAATGTCAACAGTATGAATTACTCTCATGCAACTAACGTGGATAAGTCCAATATTAACTTGAAAATGAGATTAAATTTTAAGAAAATTGAAGGCTCATGCTAATTTGACAAGAAGCCTAATATCTTGGGATTATCATTGAAAGCCAATGTTTGGCCGTGGGTTAAAATCATCCAACTGAATACAGAAACAAAGCATATGAGTCATGCAACACACATAAAACATAGCACGCACGAGTCAAATGACAATAAAAAAATTGTGTCTGTCAGCCAAATTGGCACTAGACCACGAAGTTTCCCATTCAGAAGGCAATTGTGACATATTTACATATAATTACATTACTTTTTCAACCAAAAAACCATCACCAACACCAAGATAAGAACACGGCAACATTGAAAAGGAAAGAATTCAAAAAGTAACATTGAAAACATCCATTTTCACAAGGTTAGAACATCCATTTTCACAAGGTTAGAACTTTCAAGGATGAAATTTTTGAACACACAGAGAAGGGAAATGAGAAAATAATGAATGAGATAATAATGCTGGCAAAAGCAGTATTTGTAGCAAAAATGAGTAAATCAAATTACAATAACAGCACCTAAATGATCTCAGAACTTAAAACAAATACATCTAAGTAGATAAGTAAAATATTTCGTAAAGAACACTTTGATGAAATCACTTTATTTATTGATGAAATCCACATAACCAGTACAGAATCAGTACTTATTTAGTACATAGTACATATATTGTCTTTTAATTAGTATTCGAATTGTTTGAAATGGATAAATATTGAATCGTATTTATTCAAGAAATTGGTGAGAATGGAGTCATTATGACTTTATGAGGCATCTGTGACCACTAACTTTGACTTTTGAGTAACAAGGACAAGATTGATGAATAAGAAGAGGTAGTTGGCCTTGACGAGAATGGTTCATGACTCCACAGTATGGAGTAACTTGCAGTAACATCCAAAACCAAATTCATCAAAGTGTTCTTCTCCAAATTCCACGCAAAAAAGAGAGGAAAGAAAATTATTTTCACCCACCCACGAGTTTCATGAAATCACTTTCACCCACGAGTTTCAGCTTAGACACATCTGGGCAAGACAGAATTGAAAAATCCCAATCCCAATTCCCAATCCCAATCCAAAGAAGAAGAAATCGAACCCAATCCCCAACCCAATTCCCTCAATTTCCCTATTTCTTTATATTTTAATTCCCTTCCCTTATGTCAGTTTACCCCTAAATCGCCTATCGAAGGAAGAAGGAAGAAGGGAACGAAGGGAAAAAAAAAGAAAGAAGGAAATAGAGAACGAAGGAAAAAGAAGGTTACCTGCAGAAAGAAGAAGAGCACGCGAAGAAGGTTACTAGGAGTAGATATTGTGCCTCCACCATTAACAGCAGCGGCAGCAACTTCTCGTGTGCCTCCGTATCTGCTGCTTCTCGTGCGAAGAAGGTCTTGGCGAGTTGGAGGGTACTAGGAGGTTACTAGGAGTATGAAACCCTTATCAGCTTGTTTCAACTCCTCATCGTGGCTTGACTGAAAGAAGGTTTTTTTTTTTTTTTTTGTTAATATCTTATTTCTTTGGTTTCGATCGGTGAAAAATGTTCAATATTTTTTGTTTTATTTTTTTGTATTGGTCAGCCCCTAAAGCCATTATATTGAAGACAATTTTTATTATTTTGTATTGGGTCAGCCCCTAAAACCTTTATATTTAATACTACTTTTTATTCTTAATATAAATTTAAGAAAAATGCTAACAAGTGTCTTAAGTGAACTTGTTAAGAAACCTATTGTAAATAAAAGTTATTGTTAGAAAATCTGATTTTTTATGTTTCCGAAAGAGTAATAAATGTGGACTTAAATTTTTTTTCTATATGTAATAACCTTAATAAGTGTTTTAAAGACACTTGTTAGCAAGACCCTTTTATTTCCAATTTCCAATATCATTAATTATTTCTTTTCCATAAATGTGTCATCTATTTATTCAACACTTTTAAATTCTCAATAATAATTATAGAGATAATTTTGTAAATGTATACTCTTCGGTCCTTTTGAGTATACATTTTTAATTAAGGGTTAGATTTGAAAAAGTATATTAAATTTTCACATTTCCAATGTCACTAACAAATTTAACAACCTTCCTTGATGGAAGAGAAAATATCAAAAGTATCTTATAAATAAATCCTATAACACCCTCACTTTTATTAGTTGATTTTAGATTTATAGAAATATGGACTTGAAAATTCCGATAAAAGTCCGGCAGAGTTTCCTCTGTAATTCGGACTTTACCAAAATTTCCTGTTTGTACCTGTTCAGGCCAGAGTAATTTTAAAACATAAAAACATAATCATATTACAATCAGAACAATCCTAGCGCCCGGTTAATACAAATTTCAAGGCATGCACTAATACATATTTTAAATTTCCAAAATAACATTTCTGATTTAAACTAAAGTCCACTCTCAACAACTTTATACTCCACGTGGTGGAGTGTACTCCTGCTCGGCCACGACCTGTGCAAGCTCCTCCTGTACCTGTAAAAAATAGCAAGAAGGGCAGCATTACACAGAACTTGAGAAATAACTTCTAAGAAGTCATAGGAATAACCAAGCCTAACATTTCTATTATCATACTAATATAGACACTCATACACTCACTTTTTCCCACTTCTTAATTAACTCTTATATTCTTCCTTATTTATGCTTAGTTTTTATTCTTCTTAAATAACTTCGTATACTTAATTCTTATCTCATCCCTTTTTATTTTTTTATAGTCATCTTTATTCTTTCACCTTTTAAAATTATTGTCTTTCAATCATTTACATTTATCTTTGCCATTCTCATCTATCTCCTGAGTCACTAGGACCGTCAGGGTTGTAATTCAATTCTTTTAATTATTTCCGGAGTCACTAGGACCATCCGATTAGTTATTCCCTGAGTCACTAGGACCGTCAGGGTTACGCTGGTTATCCCCAGAGTCACTAGGACCGTCCAGGTTGCGCTACGACAGAGTCACTAGGACCGTCCGCCGCTATTCTTAAAATTCTTCCCTGAGTCACGAGGACCGTCAGGGTTGTACATTAATTCTTTTAGTTAATTCCGGAGTCACTAGGACCGTCTGGTTAGGTATTCCATGAGTCACTAGGACCGTCAGGGTTGCGCTGATTATCCCTAGAGTCACTAGGACCGTCCGGGTTGCGCTTCGACAGAGTCGCTAGGACCGTCCGCCGATATTATTCTTTCTCTTATTAATTATTCCCCGAGTCACTAGGACCGTCGGGGGTTATACTTTTAATTATTTCCGGAGTCACTAGGACCGTCCGGTTAAATTGCTCTTTATCATTAAGTCTTCTCTTTCTCTTCATTTTCTCATTAAGTCTTATATCGTTTTTCTTTACTTTCTTGTTCTTTGTCTCACTTTCAATTTCATAATTCTCTTTCTTTAATTCCTTATTACTTATCTTTATCCTTCTTTAGTTTTCTATTAATTATTTCCCTTCTCTCTTCCCTTTCGTTAGTAACTTGTTATCACTTACTAATCGTCAGTTATAAACGCACACACACCTTCACAATCATGTCCTTAATATAAATTCTTACATCTTCCTTTATTCCCTTAATTAGTTACTTGGTTCCTATTTTGTTTACCTATTGTTGCCAATTTCTCATTATCAAATATTCATACATTATTCCACCACAAGTACAAACATCTCATTTCATCCCTTAATTAGTGATTACTCATTAACTTACTATATTCTATGTTCATTCTCAAAACACAATTAATGTCACCTATAAGCATTCATCATATCAACACAAATTCACTTACGCATAGCATTACTAACAACTTGGTAAGTTTAATTCCTTTATTCACCTACTCTATTTAGTGTCTTTATTTCCCTATAGTTTCCTCATCCATTATCCATTCATTTAATATTTCCATAATAAATTCATACATTTCAAACATCATCGTATACTACATAAAATTACAATTTATCTATTGAGTTCATTTCTTTTATTCCTAAGCTTTGTTTATCATCTATTTCAACTACCCTATTATTCATTATCCTTCCTAATCTTTTCTATCCCTAGCCACCCCTATAATCAGCCTAGAAATTAGATCCTAGGTAGAGGTAATACAAACCCTTCTTACCTCGGGGCTTTAATAGAACCTGGTTTGTGGCTCGTCAAAGAGGTCCTGCTTCGGTTTGCAGCTCCGCCCAGATTCAGTTCACAACAAATGGGTCCAAACCGGTTCAACCCAGTCTGAACCATCAACACAGCAACAACAAGGGCCGAGGCGACAGCTTTGCCGACGACGGTTTGGTTCGTTACCAGCAAGGAAACACACTGGGAACATCGATCTCGGTGATGGCGGCGGCACACGAACCAGCGGCGACGCTCCATGGTGGCGGTTCGATCCGGTTCGCGACTAGCAGAAAGCAAACAAGTGATGGTGGTTGGGTCGCGAGGAACGACGGTGGCAGCAACCAACAAGGGCGGCGGTGGTTTGAGACCAAGGAAGGAGGCGACTTCGTAGCCCAACAGTGGCGGCGGTGAAACCACGACTCCGGGGAGGAGACGAGTTGCAAATCGCGACTCTCTTGGCTGGTGGCGCAAGAACCGGGGAGAGAGGGAGAGCTCGGCGTGGCGGCGACCGAGGGTGGAAGGAGAGAGAGCGGGGCGGAGAGAAAGGGAGGGAGGCGGAAGAGAGAATAAAAACGGGTTTGAAAGAGGAGCCATGGAGGATGAAGCTTGGAAGGAGGATCCATGGCACTTGAAGAAGGAGAACAACTTGTGAAGATGGCCTTGAGAGAGAGATTAGGGCCGACGGGTAGAAGGAAGGAGGAGAATTCATAGGATTTCATACCCACTGCACACACACGCACGTTTCCTTTTTTTTTTTTTGCTTTTTATTTTTATTTTAAACTTACTTTTATTTATTTATTTATTAATCATAGTAAATAGAAATCAATTTATTTTTAAGAGTATCTAAAAATAGAGTTTAGTTATCAAATCAAATAAGTAAATATATATATTTTTTTTAAGAATGTCCTAGAGTCAAATATTTGAAAATACTAAACATAATTCATTGTTGAATATGTAAAAAGTAAAGTATTCCAAAATGTTTAGCATCATTTTAATATGATAATTTTCTTCCAAAGAGTTTACTTTAAAATATAATTACATATACTTTTGTGGTTAACATAATATATTTTATAAAAATACCCAACACCTAAATGATTGATTTCAAGAAACAATTAGTTAATTCGATAAAACTTATAATTTATTATGTTAAAGAAATCCGAGCGTTCCAAATTCCGATATTTCCTAACACTTTTGCAGCACTAAAAGGAACCTTAATCTGTTATTCCTAAACTTTTTTTTTATTGTTATTATTATTACTTAAATCTGTTATCTATTATTATTATAATTATACTAGTGATTAGAATTCGGGATGTTACATTTCTCCCCCACTTACTGGAATTTCGTCCCCGAAATTCCGACCAATTCCATAAATGGAGGACCATCCCATGACGTGATTTTTGACTACATTGTTTATTTCCCCATCAATTCCGTTATTCTACTTAAGATACTTCGCAATCCATATTTCTTAGCATCTTCGTGTTCGCCTTTGAACACTATATGCCTCATTCGCGCTCGACTTTCCTTCTTGTTTCCTTTTATCATCCCCTCATTTCATGGTTACTTGGACTAGATTCTCGTTGGGTTACTATGTTCTCCCCCACTTGGCATCGACATACCTACTTATTCCGATGCCAGGAAGCAAGAAATAGAACGTGTCGGCTCCTGATTGCCTTTCATACGACTCTTAATAAAGAGTGCAAGAATCTAACAACATCAGAAAATATAATCTTTGGAATTCACGAGGAATTTGCGACTTCGCTTTAAGGAAACAGCATAAGATTATGCGATCCAAAGACTTTTCACAGAATGTAGCAGCTTATGGCTAGAAATTTCCCGGAACCGGATCGGATAAATAAGACTGGAACTCCAGGAACGATGAATATTCTAGGATAAGAAACAAGGAGAAGATCATAAGTTCACAATGTTTAGCTGATTGGAGCGAGAAATCTTTGATCCGTGATCAAAAGTCGTTACTTCGTAGTCAGGCCAGACCAAGAAGAATGAGGAGGAAGGGATCTACTTGCACGAATCGAGGTACTAATTAAGGCTTTCAAATTTACTATTAAATTCTTAAACGATTTTCGATGGTCAAAGATCGGAGGTTGACCAGTATTCTTGACGTTTGAACATTCTATTAAGCACTATTTTAGACCAACGACACTCAAGACATACCTTGGGTGTATGTCAACAATCCCTTACAACCTTCTTCAAATTAGACCTTAAGGAAAGCTTGAATGAATTTAATACAGAACAAGAAAGCTAATGAAATATGACCTTCTATCACCTTAAGTCTTGCACTACTTTCGAAACCGAGAGTCGTGTTGGGTTGACGAGTTTGAGCAGGTTGTGGTGTCTGACCGCGTATGGTTTTCTCCATACTGTATGGTGATTGAGGGATTCAAGGATCGTCCACTAGATAATTGCACATTAATATGGGATATGGATTAGCAGAGTCAAAATTTTCTTGGTTTTCTTGGATGAAACCATCATTTTGGGTATAGGAGATTTTGATGATCACATATTAGAAGGACACGAAATAATAGACTTATGAAAGGGTTATTCAAATCTTAGAATAATATAGATCAAGAGATTATCAAAAATCACTTTCAGTTTATAACGAGGAATAAGGATAGAACCTCAGGAGCCACTATTAAAATGTTAACGTTATGACTCAGATGAACATGGTCATGCAATCGTTAGGTCACATGAAAATGATTTCATGTTACTTGGAATATTTCAATCTAGCAAGCATGTTTTTTTAACTTAGCAAGAGACAAATCGACTCTAAGATGATCACGATGCAATCGGAATTGAAAATAATTACCAAATAAGCAAACTCCCCGACGTGTAAGAGATGGTAAGGATTATGAATCAAAGATAAATTTAAGTGACAATTCCTCAAATCAAAACTACATTTTTTTGTTATTACAACTAGGTCATAATCTAAAGGAAGAAATGATGACTTTCTAATTATGTTGGAAACACAGGGAGTCAAGTTCGTTCAGAATAAAAACCATTGTCAATGGTAATAGGGAAGTCTTCTTCGTTATCCAAAGGCTATGGGTGTATGTAAGATCCAACCCATGCAAGAAAAGAATAAGTAACTTTTTATTTGGATTTCAAGTGTTCGCATGGAACTTAGAATTGGTGGGTGCAATGTACTCAAGAGGTTGTAAATTAACGAGTGTATCATGAAATAACGAAAACCATTCACAATCGGTTGTTGTTCAGAGTAAAAGGAAATTTAGATTCTACGATCAATATCTAAGATGACAAGAGTTAATCGAGGAAAATAAAGATCCAAGGTGCCAAGCAATTATTAAAGCTCCAGACGAACAGGATCAACGCTCCAGATTCGAGACACCAATTATAGATTAGGGATTCATGAAAAAGAAAATAAAAATCCTATAAGATTTTCTAGGATTTACTTGGTATGATTCGTCACCTTTGGAATTCGTGCAATGTTGTCCATGTGTTACAATACATCAGTTAAGGAAATTGAATTCGAACACTTAACGAAGTCTGGAACGAACACTAAGAAATCAATTATAAGTTAAGAGATGTTATACTAAGTCCATTAAATTCTAATTCCTAATCTAACTATATATTGGATACTCGCTTGGTGAGTAAACCATAGGAGTTGTGAGTCCAAACTCCAAGGCCGAGGAAAAACTGCTCTGATACCATAAATATAACACCCTCACTTTTATTAGTTGATTTTAGATTTATAGAAATATAGACTTGAAAATTCCGATAAAAGTCCGGCAGAGTTTCCTCTGTAATTCGGACTTTACCAAAATTTCCTGTTTGTACCTGTTCAGGCCAGAGTAATTTTAAAACATAAAAACATAATCATATTACAATCAGAACAATCCTAGCGCCCGGTTAATACAAATTTCAAGGCATGCACTAATACATATTTTAAATTTCCAAAATAACATTTCTGATTTAAACTAAAGTCCACTCTCAACAACTTTACACTCCACGTGGTGGAGTGTACTCCTGCTCGGCCACGACCTGTGCAAGCTCCTCCTGTACCTGTAAAAAATAGCAAGAAGGGCAGCATTACACAGAACTTGAGAAATAACTTCTAAGAAGTCATAGGAATAACCAAGCCTAACATTTCTATTATCATACTAATATAGACACTCATACACTCACTTTTTCCCAGTTCTTAATTAACTCTTATATTCTTCCTTATTTATGCTTAGTTTTTATTCTTCTTAAATAACTTCGTATACTTAATTCTTATCTCATCCCTTTTTATTTTTTTATAGTCATCTTTATTCTTTCACCTTTTAAAATTATTGTCTTTCAATCATTTACATTTATCTTTGCCATTCTCATCTATCTCCTGAGTCACTAGGACCGTCAGGGTTGTAATTCAATTCTTTTAATTATTTCCGGAGTCACTAGGACCATCCGGTTAGTTATTCCCTGAGTCACTAGGACCGTCAGGGTTACGCTGGTTATCCCCAGAGTCACTAGGACCGTCCAGGTTGCGCTACGACAGAGTCACTAGGACCGTCCGCCGCTATTCTTAAAATTCTCCCCTGAGTCACTAGGACCGTCAGGGTTGTACATTAATTCTTTTAGTTAATTCCGGAGTCACTAGGACCGTCCGGTTAGGTATTCCCTGAGTCACTAGGACCGTCAGGGTTGCGCTGATTATCCCTAGAGTCACTAGGACCGTCCGGGTTGCGCTTCGACAGAGTCGCTAGGACCGTCCGCCGATATTATTCTTTCTCTTATTAATTATTCCCCGAGTCACTAGGACCGTCCGGTTAAATTGCTCTTTATTATTAAGTCTTCTCTTTCTCTTCATTTTCTCATTAAGTCTTATATCGTTTTTCTTTACTTTCTTGTTCTTTGTCTCACTTTCAATTTCATAATTCTCTTTCTTTAATTCCTTATTACTTATCTTTATCCTTCTTTAGTTTTCTATTAATTATTTCCCTTCTCTCTTCCCTTTCGTTAGTAACTTGTTATCACTTACTAATCGTCAGTTAGGGGTTTGCATACAAAACCAACATTCATAAACGCACACACACCTTCACAATCATGTCCTTAATATAAATTCTTACATCTTCCTTTATTCCCTTAATTAGTTACTTGGTTCCTATTTTGTTTACCTATTGTTGCCAATTTCTCATTATCAAATATTCATACATTATTCCACCACAAGTACAAACATCTCATTTCATCCCTTAATTAGTGATTACTCATTAACTTACTATATTCTATGTTCATTCTCAAAACCCAATTAATGTCACCTATAAGCATTCATCATATCAACACAAATTCACTTACGCATAGCATTACTAACAACTTGGTAAGTTTAATTCCTTTATTCACCTACTCTATTTAGTGTCTTTATTTCCCTATAGTTTCCTCATCCATTATCCATTCATTTAATATTTCCATAATAAATTCATACATTTCAAACATCATCGTATACTACATAAAATTACAATTTATCTATTGAGTTCATTTCTTTTATTCCTAAGCTTTGTTTATCGACTACCCTATTATTCATTATCCTTCCTAATCTTTTCTATCCCTAGCCACCCCTATAATCAGCCTAGAAATTAGATCCTAAGTAGAGGTAATACAAACCCTTCTTACCTCGGGGCTTTAATAGAACCTGGTTTGTGGCTCGTCAAAGAGGTTCTGCTTCGGTTTGCAGCTCCGCCCAGATTCAGTTCACAACAAATGGGTCCAAACCGGTTCAACCCAGTCTGAACCATCAACACAGCAACAACAAGGGCCGAGGCGACAGCTTTGCCGACGACGGTTTGGTTCGTTACCAGCAAGGAAACACACTGGGAACATCGATCTCGGTGATGGCGGCGGCACACGAACCAACGGCGACGCTCGATGGTGGCGGTTCGATCCGGTTCGTGACTAGCAGAAAGCAAACAAGTGATGGTGGTTGGGTCGCGAGGAACGACGGTGGCAGCAACCAACAAGGGCGGCGGTGGTTTGAGACCAAGGAAGGAGGCGACTTCGTAGCCCAACAGTGGCGGCGGTGAAACCACGACTCCGGGGAGGAGACGAGTTGCAAATCGCGACTCTCTTGGCTGGCGGCGCAAGAACCGGGGAGAGAGGGAGAGCTCGGCGTGGCGGCGACCGAGGGTGGAAGGAGAGAGAGCGGGGCGGAGAGAAAGGGAGGGAGGCGGAAGAGAGAATAAAAACGGGTTTGAAAGAGGAGCCATGGAGGATGAAGCTTGAAAGGAGGATCCATGGCACTTGAAGAAGGAGAACAACTTGTGAAGATGGCCTTGAGAGAGAGATTAGGGCCGGCGGGTAGAAGGAAGGAGGAGAATCCATAGGGTTTCATACCCACTGCACACACACGCAAGTTTCCTTTTTTTTTTTTTTTTTGCTTTTTATTTTTATTTTAAACTTACTTTTATTTATTTATTTATTAATCATAGTAAATAGAAATCAATTTATTTTTAAGAGTATCTAAAAATAGAGTTTAGTTATCAAATCAAATAAGTAAATATATATATATATTTTTTTAAGAATGTCCTAGAGTCAAATATTTTAAAATACTAAACATAATTCATTGTTGAATATGTAAAAGTTAAGTAAAGTATTCCAAAATGTTTAACATCATTTTAATATGATAATTTTCTTCCAAAGAGTTCACTTTAAAATATAATTACATATACTTTTGTGGTTAACATAATATATTTTATAAAAATACCCAACACCTAAATGATTGATTTCAAGAAACAATTAGTTAATTCGATAAAACTTATAATTTATTATGTTAAAGAAATCCGAGCGTTCCAAATTCCGATATTTCCTAACACTTTTGAAGCACTAAAAGGAACCTTAATCTGTTATTCCTAAACTTTTTTTTTATTGTTATTATTATTACTTAAATCTGTTATCTATTATTATTATAATTATACTAGTGATTAGAATTCGGGATGTTACAAAACCGAAGAGACCATGTAATAAAAAAAAAACCTAATGAGTACTCCCTATGGTTTGAAATATAATAAACAACAAAAAATATACTTCCTTGTCTCTCTATATAAGACTGTAACACCCCTAATTTTCGTCTCCCAAATAACCAAGAAATTAATTATAACAATTATTTTATAATTAATTTTAAGGTTTTAGTTTTTGTACATTATGTGTTTTTATTATATAAAAAAATATGAGATATATTTTTATATGGTTATTTTGTACAAAAATGTGAATATTGTAATTTAGTCCTTGGGTTGGGACCTAATTGCAATATTAAAAAGGTTTTTGAAGAAAGAGTAATTAAATTATTAATTTTTGAATTTTACCAGTATGTAACCGGTTAGAGGGGCTTTGTAACCGGTTACACGATGAACTCAGAAAACTGGGTTAGTGCGTTTGATGAGTAATCACGCGTTTTAACCCAGAATTCGCCACGAATCCCACTCGATTCATGGTGGGAGACGCGTGTCGCCTTGCATGCTATCTTAATTTGTCTATAAATAGTGGAATTGCTGAAGAATCAAGGGTTGATTGCTGCAATCCTTGTTGAAGAAGGGTAATTAGGGTTCCAAATTCGTTCTGAGCAATTCTTCTTCTTCTTTGAGAGTTAGAGAGTGAAACACACCTTTCTGGAAAGCTTAAATCAAGAGCTTTCCAGTGATATACACCTTGTAAGTTGAGTGTTCGTGTGGGTGGAGGAATCAAGCTTGGAAGTTAAGAGTTTGAGTCTGAGTTCTCTGTTGTTCTGGTTCTGGAAGCTGAATTCCAGATTCGATTTTGGTAAGCATAGTTAACCTTTAAGTCTCAAACCTCTTTGATTCTCTAGTTCATGTTACCTACTTTGAATTCTAACTATTTTCCCCAATTTCTTTGGCCAATTGCTATGTCAAATCTTCTGGCTTTTGGACCCTGTCAAACCTGTTTGGGGACTGAAAATGGAGATTGTGGATTCTGGGGAGATCTGGCAAATTCCAGTGATTAGATTCATCAAGCACGAACCTAAGGTAAGGGGGAAGCTTACTATTTGCTAGAATGAGAATAAATTGTGGTAGAATATAGGATGAGTCACCAAGAGACTCAAAGGGCATAAGTTGAAATGGATAGATGGCTTGGAGGCCAATTTGAGCTCAATTGTTGTTTTGAGCAACTTTAATTTGATGCATGCAAGCTATATAAATGCTGAATTCTGTGTTTGAGTGCTTAATCTATGTTTTGTTGTGTTAAATTGTGTTTATGTGGATTTTCGTGCAATTTAATACAATAAACTTGATGCATGCAATATGAATGTGTTTCTGGGCTTAAACATGTTTATTTTAAGGCATATGAACTTGGTGTATACTGAAATTTGGTTAGATTTGAGAAAGGAAGAAAATGAGTTGTTAAAACTCTTGTTTTAATGGTCTGACTGCATAATCTAACCGGTTACACGATTTTCGTAACCGGTTAGACACTGCAGATTTTCAAAGAAAATTGGTTTATTAATCAGTCTGAAATCTCAATGGCTTTTGCTCAAATGTAAGCTTAAATTTAATTATACATGGTCTGAACTTGAGTTGTCAAAGTTCTGAATTGAAGGATCAAAATTATGCCTTAAGTTAATGAAATAATTTCAAGAGGAAATTATGTTCATTGGAAAAGGAAATTTGATTTGGACTTTTGAATGTTGAAACAATGGTTTTTGAGGTATAAAACAATGGTAAATGTGTTTTGGATTGGGTAGAGAATTCAAGAAAAAAGGGTTTTCTGAATTACAATGGTAAACAGTTCAGGTTTGTAAATCTAACCGGTTAGCCTGGAACTGTAACCGGTTAGTACCTGAATCTGAAAAATAAAAAGTTAAGTTTTTGAATACCATTGACTTTGTTTTACCCAATCTGAGTTTAATGACATGTTTTGGGATATTTCAAAGGAGAATTTTGTGTCAAAGACTATACCTCAAATAAATCATTCAAAAGAGAAATTGAAATATTTCTAAATCACAGTAATTAATGAAAAGACCAACCTTAGTAAATTATGCATGCAATACATGCATAGAGAAAGGTAATGAAATAGGTTGGCAAGGATAGTTTGTGATGTTCGGATACTTGACCCTGTACTCTAGGAGTACTAAACTAATGCAACCAACTTGATGACACATTCTGGGAATGTGGCCATTGTCTGGGACATGGTTTCTTGGACACGTTCTGGGAACGTGATGCACACTCTGGGAGTGGTGCTTGATTTTATTCCAAGTATGGTTTGCGATACGTTCGGGGAACGTATGTTAGTGTTCTGGGAACACATTGGTATAATAATTGAATTAAAGATAAAACCAACCTTGATGATTGTGCATTCATATAGAATGGAAGTTTGGTTGGTAGGAACGATTATCATATTCTGGGAATATGAGGAGGGTACTCTGGGAGTACCAAATTATAACCTACTTGATGACACATTATAGATATGTGGCCAGTGTCTGGGACCTTGTTTTATACGTTCTGGGAACGTATGTTGGTGTTCTGGGAACACTTTGATAAGCAACCTACTGGATGACACATTATAGATATGTGGCCAGTGTCCGGGACCTGGTTTTATACGTTCTGGGAACGTATGCGTTCTGGGAACGTGATGCACACTCTGGGAGTGATGCTTATTTATCCAAGTATGGTTTGCTACACGTTCAGGGAATGTGATGCACACTCTAGGAGTGAATGCTTATCATCCAAGTATGGTTTGGCATTACGTTCTGGGAACGAATGTCAGTGTTCCGGGAACACAACGGTGTATTGGATGGACGTCCGAGATGGACTTTGTTAGAGGCCTCAGTTGTGGAAGGAAATCATGCATCATGCCACCTGCATTGAAAGAATTATTAAGATTAACCGGGTGTGCTCATATGATTATGCATCATGAATTGCTACATGTTAACTTGTGGATGTTAGTTTTATTCTCATTTGAGTATGCGAATATGTATAGCTAACCCCCATGCCCTTATTAGGTGTTGATCGTGCATCTAGCTTGCACAAGAATCAGTAAGGGGAGATGTCCCTTAGGTGCTTGCAGAGTGTAGAAAATGTGGGTTGGAAACCCGTTGTGCAGATATCGAGGATCCGACCAGAAGGATGCTTGGACAAGGGACCAGTGACCAGCTCTATGACATTTCTATTTTTAATAGAATTTATATGATACATATTTTTGAAAAAGGTATCATAAAAGGAATTCAGTCCTATCATAATATTTATTTGATAATAATGGACTTGTTACACTTGATATATTTTGGGAGGGTAATATGGTGATTTTACTATGTTTCCGCAAACTCTGATTTTGTTAGTCAACCTCATTACAAATCAAGTGTTTGTGAAAAAGAATTTTCAAGGGAAGGGAAAATTATTATTTTCAGATCTTTTTCTAACGATAACAAGTCCAAGTTTTCATAAACTTCTTAATTTTCTTATAAAGTAAGATGATATACAAGGAGTGTTACACTTTTATGGTATCAGAGCAATGGTCCTGACTCTTGGTCCTTGGGTGTGTGGTCCAATACGCTGGTCATCGATATCTGCAATGTTTCCTGGGAAGTTTGCTTTCATATACTTCCAAACTAGAGCTAAGGTTATGGGTAATGGCTCTAGATAAGTAGCTCATTCTGCTATTAAGAAGTGTTCTAGGAAGTCTAAGTAGAAGTATGATAGTCGTATGCTTCTCTTTAGACATGTTGTAAACCCAAAACCATAGTGTTGGTTTATTCCGTTCTCATAGGAACCAGTGATAAGGAAATCTTAAGGAGTTGTAGTTGAGTCCTCGACTCTGAGGAGGAGTGTTTACCCTCACTCGTGTTAAAGTTAATCAACTTTTTAGACCGAGTGTAGGGCAGTGATCTTCTTAAAGATCAACCTTGCTGAGTTTGTTCAACTCTAAAGCTATCCTTTCTTTTGTTCCTTTCGGATAAGGGTAGTGATCGAAGTTGCTCAATGCCTTACCCAATCTGTTATCTCAAGTGGAGACTCCTACAAATCTTCTTGTAGTCATTTCCAAGGTACGTCTGGATCATTCTATTAAGGTATTAGACTTTGTCTATCTACCTGTGTCATGATTACATTTGATCTTAAGCACGGTTTGGGAGCCGAAGGATCAAGTGATCATGATTAATGACGATAGAACAACCCTGTATTGGGATTCCCAAGTTTCGAATCGGGAATCCAATGAACCCATATGTTGCTTCTGGGAGGCAATATTAAAGGGAAAAGGGGGTTAAAGGAATCCTGGTTGTAGGAAATGATGCCAGGTTTACCTTTGGGTAAAGAGATAGAGTTTGGAATCAAGTCAATTCTTGAAACTGATTCTATCTCTACTACCTTTCTAATATGGTACCATCGGGAATGGTCAAATGGGAGAAACACGTAGAAAAGTGCAAGGTTGATTGGAGGTGGGATTAACCCCAAATCAGGATTCGGGACAGGGATACACTTAAGACTGCATTTTTGATCTCGACACGGACATTATGAGTGGGAAGTAATGTCGTTCGGATTGACTAATGCACTTGTTCTTTTATGGATTATAAGAACGAGACCTTTAGATTACACTGGGATTCGTTTGTGGTTTATCCTGAGAATCCGGAGGAGCATGAGGAACATCTCGGGTTTGTGTTGAGAATCCTGCAAGGGGAATAGTTGTGTGTTAAGCTCGCCAAAGACGAGTTTTGGTTGAGTGAAGTTACGTTCGCAGGGCATGTGATCTTTAAAGAAGAAAATGCGATGGATCCAGCAAGGGTAAGTTTAGGGTTGAAATAGGAACAGCCTAAGACTGTGACTGAGGTGAGAAGTTTCTTAGGGCTGGCTGGATATTATCACCGGAATGTTGATGGATTTTCTAAGATCACATGGCCTCTGACCAAGTTGACTTGGAAAAGATCAACTGATGGTATTAAATGATAGGGTGTTGTTTAATTATGGTGGGGTGGTGATGGATTATACCCCAACATAATATGATTAGTCCAAGAGGAATTGTGGAAAATGTGAGTAGATTATGATTTAAATCATTTCAGTGATGGATTCAGTTGGAATCAGAGTATTAGATTATGATTAAATCCTATTTTGAGTTGGATTGGATGATGTAAAGAAAATGGTTTTGAAATTCTTTGGTTTTACTTCTAAAACTATACTTCATAACCGGTTAGAGTTTCTTGTAACCGGTTAGAAGCTAAAAGTTTAAAATAAAAGTTTAAGTCCTTTGTGAAGGAACTTTTGGTATTAGTAGACATCTTCCTCCAATCCAAACTCAATGTCTATTACCTAATTAAAGTTTAAGGAAGGATTTAATGTGATGAAATAACTTAATGCCTTGATTCATCATTGAAATTGATTTAAGAGGATTGAATTATAATACTTATGGATTAATCGAGAGTTGAAATTAAGGAGCCACTCCAATCGGAGAAGGTAGAGAATTGAGCTGAATGATGCAAAAGAGACAATAGGTACTAAAATAAGAAGGTTGTAATTCATGAACAAGTTTGGAGTTCGAAAGTATGAATGACAATAAGAAGAGGAAGAGTTGAATGTAAGATAAAGGCGATGGATGGAGTTTCTTAAAGATTATGGCTTTGAGCTCCATCCTGGCATAGCAAACATAGTTGCCGACGATTTGAGTTGATAGGCTATTCTTGTGAGCTCAATGATGGTTAAGGAGGTTATTCTGATTGAGGGATTCAGAAACCTAAGTCGGGTAACCCAAGAGGAACCCTCTAAGTATTAGATTGGGAATGTTGCCAATCACCAACGAATTCCTGAATCGGATTCGTGAATTACCACCAGAAGATGAAGAGAAGAAAGAGAAGTTAACTTTTGAGGAAAAAGGAGTTAGATCTCTATGAAGAAACAAAAGAGATTTAATCTTTAGAACCAAAGTCTGTGATTATGGATATTAAAAAATATATTATGGAAGTAAGGGATTTAGGAAGTGTTGTCTAGGACAATCTAGAGGAGAGATCCAAAGGCAAGCACTTCAAGAATAGATTATGTTCGAACCCAAGTTAGCTATCAACTATCAAGGAATAAGGAATTTCTCGATGTTGGTAAGCACGTATGAGGACTATGGGAAAGTACATGAATTTCATGCGAGAAATGTTTGAGTTCAGAATAAGAGAAAGAATGATGAAATACAGGCCCAACTGGAGAAATAAGAAAAGTAAATAGGAGAATATCAACCACTGAAATATCAAGGTTAAGGAATCCTCGATTTCCGAAAAGTGTCTGAGGAGGAAATAGGGAAGGAAACATTTGTCCATCTCAAGGTGAAAACTGTGAGGCACATCACTTGGAGTTTAGTTGTGATGTACCTAAGGGAATAGTAAATTCCGATTGTAGGAAGCTGGAGTATTATTCACCGAATTGTCTTGAAAGAAAAGGTGAGAAAGGATTGGACAGCAAGCGAATCCAGCACAAAAAGAATGCACCGGCTAAGATGAGAGTTGAGTGTAATCCTGACGTAAACAACCCAAGCCTATCTCTTCCTTTGATCTGAATTAACGTAGTCAAATGTTTTTTGATTACGTTAATCTAATCGTTTGAGAATATCAATATCATGTAAGTTCAACTTCAATTTTTCTGTGATCAAAACCCTTATCACAATTGGATGTGATAACATTTGTGGACACTACAGAAATAGAAAGATCAGTTATGACTAGAGAGATTAACAACCACCGGGATAGGACAAATCTTTGTCTCCCCAACGGAAATGTCTCTAGAACTTGACTATCTAACTAAGTCTGATAGTGATAATTACCCTATCTTTAAGTTCATTTAACTTAAAGACCTGTCGTATGATCTTTCTTGCGAAAGATTATATCTGAAAAGGATGATTTTGTTATTAATGGTTTGAATATTAGGACTGATCACCCTAATGTCTCAAACTATTAAGAAATGAAGTCATACAAAATGTTTCTTTGATCGTGCTCGAGAGATCAGAGTGCGCAGCCCAAAAAGTCTATTGGAAAATGTTTTAATTGAAAAATATTTATGTGAAGTATAAAGAGTATTTCTTTTAAAAGAAATTCTTTCACACAAGAGTTTTATATGAAAAATCCTTGTGGTTTAGTTTGGGAATTTTTTTTCCTGAAAGATTTTATTTGGAATGTTTCAAAATACAAGGAATATATCGAAACTCTTTTAAGTGGGGGAGGACCCTAAAAGAACAAATTTTTGGGAGCTAGATAAAGATTTCTAGTATAAAAATATTTTGGAAAAGTGGAAAATTTCAGAAGATGAATTTCGGGGACGAAATTCCTTTTAAGTGGGGGAGTAATGTAACACCCCTAATTTTCGTCTCCCAAATAACCAAGAAATTAATTATAACAATTATTTTATAATTAATTTTAAGGTTTTAGTTTTTGTACATTATGTGTTTTTATTATATAAAAAAATATGAGATATATTTTTATATGGTTATTTTGTACAAAAATGTGAATATTGTAATTTAGTCCTTGGGTTGGGACCTAATTGCAATATTAAAAAGGTTTTTGAAGAAAGAGTAATTAAATTATTAATTTTTGAATTTTACCAGTATGTAACCGGTTAGAGGGGCTTTGTAACCGGTTACACGATGAACTCAGAAAACTGGGTTAGTGCGTTTGATGAGTAATCACGCGTTTTAACCCAGAATTCGCCACGAATCCCACTCGATTCATGGTGGGAGACGCGTGTCGCCGTGCATGCTATCTTAATTTGTCTATAAATAGTGGAATTGCTGAAGAATCAAGGGTTGATTGCTGCAATCCTTGTTGAAGAAGGGTAATTAGGGTTCCAAATTCGTTCTGAGCAATTCTTCTTCTTCTTTGAGAGTTAGAGAGTGAAACACACCTTTCTGGAAAGCTTAAATCAAGAGCTTTCCAGTGATATACACCTTGTAAGTTGAGTGTTCGTGTGGGTGGAGGAATCAAGCTTGGAAGTTAAGAGTTTGAGTCTGAGTTCTCTGTTGTTCTGGTTCTGGAAGCTGAATTCCAGATTCGATTTTGGTAGGCATAGTTAACCTTTAAGTCTCAAACCTCTTTGATTCTATAGTTCATGTTACCTACTTTGAATTCTAACTATTTTCCCCAATTTCTTTGGCCAATTGCTATGTCAAATCTTCTGGCTTTTGGACCCTGTCAAACCTGTTTGGGGACTGAAAATGGAGATTGTGGATTCTGGGGAGATCTGGCAAATTCCAGTGATTAGATTCATCAAGCACGAACCTAAGGTAAGGGGGAAGCTTACTATTTGCTAGAATGAGAATAAATTGTGGTAGAATATAGGATGAGTCACCAAGAGACTCAAAGGGCATAAGTTGAAATGGATAGATGGCTTGGAGGCCAATTTGAGCTCAATTGTTGTTTTGAGCAACTTTAATTTGATGCATGCAAGCTATATAAATGCTGAATTCTGTGTTTGAGTGCTTAATCTAAGTTTTGTTGTGTTAAATTGTGTTTATGTGGATTTTCGTGCAATTTAATACAATAATCTTGATGCATGCAATATGAATGTGTTTCTGGGTGTAAACATGTTTATTTTAAGGCATATGAACTTGGTGTATACTGAAATTTGGTTAGATTTGAGAAAGGAAGAAAATGAGTTGTGTTTATGGTCTGACTGCATAATCTAACCGGTTACACGATTTTCGTAACCGGTTAGACACTGCAGATTTTCAAAGAAAATTGGTTTATTAATCAGTCTGAAATCTCAATGGCCTTTGCTCAAATTTAAGCTTAAATTTCATTATACATGGTCTGAACTTGAGTTGTCAAAGTTCTGAATTGAAGGATCAAAATTATGCCTTAAGTTAATGAAATAATTTCAAGAGGAAATTATGTTCATTGGAAAAGGAAATGTGATTTGGACTTTTGAATGTTGAAACAATGGTTTTTGAGGTATAAAACAATGGTAAATGTGTTTTGGATTGGGTAGAGAATTCAAGAAAAAAGGGTTTTCTGAATTACAATGGTAAACAGTTCAGGTTTGTAAATCTAACCGGTTAGCCTGGAACTGTAACCGGTTAGTACCTGAATCTGAAAAATAAAAAGTTAAGTTTTTGAATACCATTGACTTTGTTTTACCCAATCTAAGTTTAATGACATGTTTTGGGATATTTCAAAGGAGAATTTTGTGTCAAAGACTATACCTCAAATAAATCATTCAAAAGAGAAATTGAAATATTTCTAAATCACAGTAATTAATGGAAAGACCAACCTTAGTAAATTATGCATGCAATACATGCATAGAGAAAGGTAATGAAATAGGTTGGCAAGGATAGTTTGTGATGTTCGGGTACTTGACCCTGTACTCTAGGAGTACTAAACTAATGCAACCAACTTGATGACACATTCTGGGAATGTGGCCATTGTCTGGGACATGGTTTCTTGGACACGTTCTGGGAACGTGATGCACACTCTGGGAGTGGTGCTTGATTTTATTCCAAGTATGGTTTGCGATACGTTCGGGGAACGTATGTTAGTGTTCTGGGAACACATTGGTATAATAATTGAATTAAAGATAAAACCAACCTTGATGATTGTGCATTCATATAGAATGGAAGTTTGGTTGGTAGGAACGATTATCATATTCTGGGAATATGAGGAGGGTACTCCGGGAGTACCAAATTATAACCTACTTGATGACACATTATAGATATGTGGCCAGTGTCTGGGACCTGGTTTTATACGTTCTGGGAACGTATGTTGGTGTTCTGGGAACACTTTGATAAGCAACCTATTGGATGACACATTATAGATATGTGGCCAGTGTCCGGGACCTGGTTTTATACGTTCTGGGAACGTATGTGTTCTGGGAACGTGATGCACACTCTGGGAGTGATGCTTATTTATCCAAGTATGGTTTGCTACACGTTCTGGGAACGTGATGCACACTCTGGGAGTGAATGCTTATCATCCAAGTATGGTTTGGCATTACGTTCTGGGAACGAATGTCAGTGTTCCGGGAACACAACGGTGTATTGGATGGACGTCCGAGATGGACTTTGTTAGAGGCCTCAGTTGTGGAAGGAAATCATGCATCATGCCACCTGCATTGAAAGAATTATTAAGATTAACCGGGTGTGCTCATATGATTATGCATCATGAATTGCTACATGTTAACTTGTGGATGTTAGTTTTATTCTCATTTGAGTATGCAAATATGTATAGCTAACCCCCATGCCCTTATTAGGTGTTGATCGTGCATCTAGCTTGCACAAGAATCAGTAAGGGGAGATGTCCCTTAGGTGCTTGCAGAGTGTAGAAAATGCGGGTTGGAAACCCGTTGTGCAGATATCGAGGATCCGACCAGAAGGATGCTTGGACAAGGGACCAGTGACCAGCTCTATGACATTTCTATTTTTAATAGAATTTATATGATACATATTTTGGAAAAAGGTATCATAAAAGGAATTCAGTCCTATCATAATATTTATTTGATAATAATGAACTTGTTACACTTGATATATTTTGGGAGGGTAATATGGTGATTTTACTATGTTTCCGCAAACTCTGATTTTGTTAGTCAACCTCATTACAAATCAAGTGTTTGTGAAAAAGAATTTTCAAGGGAAGGGAAAATTATTATTTTCAGATCTTTTTCCAACGATAACAAGTCCAAGTTTTCATAAACTTCTTAATTTTCTTATAAAGTAAGATGATATACAAGGAGTGTTACAAAGACCCTTTGGGATATTTCACGTCCATTAAGAAAGTTGATTAATTTAATTATTTATATATGAAATATTAACATTTGATGTGTATTTTCAAAATTATCACTATTAATATTACTTGGAAAAAGAAGTGTTAAATAAATAGGGGTGTATGTGGAAAGAAAAGAAGTAATTAATGGTTAGAGATAGTACCTTTTTTTTGGATGGTGTATCAAATATTTACATTACCACAAACCATAATAACTAACTTTTTAAAGGATGTGGAAATTAATAAAAGTGACTTATAATAAAAATAGGAGGAAGAATTAAAAAATAAAGAAAAATACCAATAATAAGTATCCATAGAACACTCTTTAATATACCAAAAAAAAGTAAACCCTAAACCCTAAACCCTAAACCATAAAATGTTATTGAAAAAATGTTATATTAAATAAATTGATAGGTTTTATGTGTATGTTACTTTTTCCAATTGCATTTTTTTTATTGATGGCTTAAAAATGCCCTTATATAACACTCATTAGCAAGACCCAAAATTAAACTAAAATAAACAATAACAGTTTCTGATGGACATATTCGTTAGAAGACAGAAAGCATATAAAAAATATTTTGGAAAATAATATTAATAATTTTTTGTTTTTTTGAAAATAATATTAATATAAGTTTTGTTTTAAAATAAATAATATTATTAGTTATAATCTTTAGTTATAATTATTTTTTACTACAAAATAGAGTTTCTGACGGAATTTTCCGTCAGAAAATCCGTCGGAAAATAATAAAATATTTTCCGTCGAAATGTCCGTTGGAAACATGAAGAGTTATATTTTTAAATTATTTTCCCGGCGGATTTGATCCGTCGGAAAAGGGGCAAATAATATCTGTCGAAAAATCCGTCGGAAAATCCGTCAGAAAATAGTGAAAATACTTTCCGTCAAAAAATCCGTCAGAAAATCCGTCGGAAAATCCGTTGGAAAAGAATCAAAAATAATTTCCGTCGGAAAACGCGAAAAATCACAAATCCGTCGGAAACGTGTTTTCTGACAGCAATTTCCATCAATAAACACAAAAAACACTGACGGCTTAATGTCCGTCGGAAAAAATCCGTCAGAAAACAGCTATATTTCTTGTAGTGAACAAAAAACACCTTTCCTTCTAAACTTAAACTATTCTTTCATATTTCTCTTTAATACTCATCCGTACTCACATTTTATCTTCAAGATTGTTGAGTATAAGGAATCATTTTCCCTTTACTCTAGCTCATCAAGAACGAGAGCATCATTGGCTTCATTGCTAGATTTGATTTGTGAGTAGTATAGATGCAGGTGAGTCAAGGATGGGCATTCACTAGAGAGGTGGTTGTTGTCGGAGAAGTGGGTGGCAATGGCTTGATGGGATTTGTAGAGGCAAGAACTAGTCATTTTCTGAAATCAAACTAGTAGGAACTATGAATTTCATTACTTTTCTTTTTCAAGAGTATCTTTTTTGTTATAATTGATAATCAATTTTTATCAAGAAGTAGAGATCATCAAGATGAATTTTGTCTTTACCGATAAAGCTTTTAAATTTCAACTTGTTGATAAATTTCATTAGTATTTTAAATTTACATGCAATAATATATCTCATGACATATATCACCTTTATGTGCATGAGACGATATTTAGTTTGAATTATTTTTTTACTATTTTTTTAATTATTTGTCCCGATAGCGGTGACTACATCTTTTTAAATTGGGAACACTTGACCTCTTTTCTTATGTGAAATCTCACAAAAAGACTACTCGTCCTGTTTTATATTTAGTAAAAGAAAATAATCCAATGAGTTGTGGTAGATTTGAGGAGAAAACACATTATTTTTATTATTTATGATCAATTTTGTCATTTTATATTTCTTATCACTTGATAGTATTGATTTAGTGATTAAAAATTTTGATAATTAAAATTGAAAAATGATCATAATTATTATGACAATTTTGTGACACCCTAGAAAATAAAACCCCTTAATCTTATTTAATTGTTTGGTTACTTGAAAATTTCTTTTAAAAACTGATTAACTTATGAAAATTCTCTGTGAAATTGGACGGAGTTTCCTTTGTTTTTGTAACATTTTCCAAAATATTTATTTTCCTGATAAACCTGCCATTTCACATAATCATAATAACAGAAAGCCAACAGGGCATATTTGCCTCAAAAGGCATCATCAGCAGAAGATAGCAAATTATAAACAAGATATGGAATTGTATATTCCCAAAATCACTCCTTTCCCAAAAGGAGGAGTCCTGGGCCACCCTTGTGCTACATCCTAGCACCAAAACGCCATATATACAAGTTCAGTGAAAACAAGTCATATATACATAAAAAATCCCAAAATAGGGCCTAGGACGGCCATGACACTAACTACAAACTACTTACTCTCCCTGTAAGGGAGATAACTCCTGCTCGGCTTGTGGTGGTGTAAGTTCGGGCTCAGTACCTGTGTAAAAAAAAAAGGTAAGGAGTGATCATTGAAAAATACATAAAAAATATATTCTACAAAGACATAGTAAATAACTAAGTCAATCACAATAATCAAATATAACATCGTATCATGTTCACACAATTTCATGCCCAAACATTATTTAATTTATTTTAACCAATAATTTATTTGTTTAATAATTTATTTTATTTTGACCAATGATTATGACCAATAAATTATGACCACTAAGTTATGCCCAATGATTTTGACCAATAGGTTATGACCAATGAGCTATGACCAATAAGTTAAGCCATTAGGATTTAGCGCACCTGTTGGGCAATTTTGCACCCTATTAGGACTTTGCACTCAACTCAGGATTTGTCACTCAATAGGCATGAACACCCAGTTAGGATTTTTGTGACCAGTAATTATATTATATAGTTTTTATTGACCATTATTCTTTCGGAAACATTTTAATTATTGATTACCCTTGCAGCATATTCATCCATTAGGTACACCCACACCTAACGGGCAATTCTGGCCTACGAGCAATTTTGTACCTGAGCTAGCAATTTGAGCCTAACGGGCAATTTTTTCACCCAACAGGGCACGTAATGGGAAGGTGAAACCCACGGATCAATAAGTTGTTGCTTTACGTTATTTTTCCAGTTTCATGAGTTTTAATATCCAGTAACAAATTATCAACATTCACAACATGCACATACACAGAAAGTTTATCGACACCATGTAACACTCCTTGTATATCATTTTACTTTATAAGAAAAGTAATAAGTTTATGATTACTTGGACTTGTTATTGTTGGAAAAAGATCTGAAAATAAGAATTTTCCCTTCCCTTGAAAATTCCTTTTCACAAATACTTGATTAATAATGAAGTTGACTAATGAAATCAGAGTTTGCGGTAACATAGTAAGATAATCATATTATACTCCCAAAATATATAAAGTGTAACAAGTCCACGGATACCAAATAAGTATTATTATGAAACCAAATTATCTTATGATACCTCTTCCAAAAGTGTATCATATAAATACTTATTAAAAATAGAGATGTTATAGAGCTGGTCTCTAGTCCTTTGTCCAAATATTCATCTGGCTGGATCCTCGATATCTGCACAAGGGGTTCCCAACCCACACTTTCTACATTCTGCATGCACCTAAGGGACATCTCCCTTCACTGACTTTTGTTCAAGCTAGATATACGATCAACACCTAATAAGGGCATGGGGAGTAAGTATACACTTATACATAATCAATAAAGACTAAAATACAAACACAAGTATGTCATGGACAGACAATAATGCAAGTACACATGTGCACACCAATTTTCAACATTATATCTCTTATAATGCAGGTGGCATGATGCATGATTTCTATCCACAACTGAGGCCTCCACTATAAGTCCATCTTGGACGTCCATCCAATACACCGTTGTGTTCCCGGAACACTGACATTCGTTCCCAGAACGTAATGTCAAACCATACTTGGATAATAAGCATCACTCCCAGAGTGTGCATCACGTTCCCAGAACGCATAACAAACCATACTTGGAAAAATAAACATCACTCCCAGAGTGTGCATCACGTTCCCAGAACGTATAAAAACCATGTCCCAGACACTGGCCACATTCCCAGAATGTGTCATCAAGTAGGTTGCACACCAATGTGTTCCCAGAACACATCAAGGAAACCAGGTCCCAGACACTGGCCACATTCCCAGAATGTGTCATCAAGTAGGTTACAAATTTGGTACTCCCGGTGTACCCTCCTCATATTCCCAGAATATGATAAACGTTCCTACCAACCAATCTTCCATTCTCTATGCATGAATGCAAAAATATTAAGGTTGATTTTATCTTTACTTTAATTATTGTGATTTAGAAATAACTCAATTTCTCTTTTGAATGATTAATTTGAGGTATAACCTTTGGCACCAAAATTCATCCATGAATTTACTTAAAAACATGCCATTAAACTTGGATTGGGAAACCTCAACCAATGGTATCAAATTTTTCATTTAAAAGACTCAACTTTTATTTTTCAGTTTCAGGTACTAACTGGTTACAATCTCAGGCTAACCGGTTAGAATTACATACCTGAACTGGTTAACCATTGCAATTCAGAAAACCCTTTTTCTTGAATTCTCTGCCCAATCCATAACAAGTTTTCAGCATTGTTTTATACCTCAAATTCCACTGAATTCATCATTCAAAGTGTAAATCACAATCCAATTCCACATGAGCACAATTTCCTCTTGAAATTATCTCATAACATTAAGGTATTAACTCCTCAAATTCAATCTAAACCAAACAGTATTTATCAACATATTTTTCAGATTGAGTTCAAGTAAAATTAGAGTATAGATTTGAGTAAAAATGGTAAGAGCACAGGGCCAGTTTCAAAAATTCATTTTCTTTGCAAAATTACAGTATCTAACCGGTTACAAATATCGAATAACCGGTTAGATTATGCAGTCTGCACACTGAAAAATGAGGTTTTGCAAACCATTTTTTTCATTACTCAAATCTAACCAATTTCAACACTCAAAAGAGTTCACATACCTTAAAATAAACATGTTTAACCACAGAAACATATTTCATTTGCATGCATTCAATTTAGAGTATTAAATTGCATAAAAACCCACATAAACACAATTTAATACCACACAACTCATGAAAAGCATTAGATCATGATTCAAGCATTGAAATTACTTGCATGCCTCAAATCAAAACTGCTCAAAACAGAATTGAGCTATAAATTGGCCTCCAAGCCTTTTTGACCTTTACACATAATGCCCTTTTGAGTCCTTGTTGACTCAAATCCTAAAACACTTGATTTTAGTCTCAATCTAGTATAAGGTAAACTTCTCCCTTACCTCAAATTCGTGCTTGATGAGTATTATCACTAGAACTTGAAGAAAATCCACAAACTCCCCAAAAATCCTATGTTCTGCTCTCAGCCACGTTTTCCATCAACAGGGTTCAAAGACCAGAGAATTTGACATAGAAATTGACCAAAGAAATTGAGGAAAACAATTAGAACTCGATCTAGGTAACATGCACTAAGTAATAAAAGTGGTTTGAAGCTTAAACGTTGTCTGTGCTTACCAGAATCAAAGCTCAAACTCAGCTTCCAGAATCCAGAGAGAACAGAGTTCAGCTTTCTAACTCCAACTTCTAAGATTGATTTCTCTTCACACAAAGACTCTCAGCTCACAAGCTTTATATCAACACAAAGCCCTTGATGCAAGCTTTGTGGATGTGTATCACTCGTTTATCAACACTCAGAGAAGAAAAAGAATTTACCCACACGAATCAGAAACCCTAATCAGCCTCTCTTCAACACCAAATGCAGAAATCAACCCCAAATCCTCAGAAATTCAGCATTTTATAGACGAATTGGAGTAACATGCATACCAACGCGTGTTCTCCATTAATCTGAGGCTGGTTTCGTGGCGATTTCTGGATTAATTGGGTGATTACTCATCAAAATCCACTAACCCAGTTTCTGAGTTCATCGTGTAATCGGTTACAGAGCCCTTCTAACCGGTTACATACTGATAAAATTCAAAAATTAATAATTTGATTACTCTTTCTTCAAAAACCTTTTTAATATTGCAATTAGGTCCCATCCCAAGGACTAAATTACAATATTCACATTTTTGTACAAAATAACCATATAAAAATATATCTCATATTTTTATATATAAAAACACATAATGTACAAAAACTAAAACCTATAAATCAATTATAAAATAATTGTTATAATTGATTTCTTGGTTATTTGGGAGACGAAAATTAGGGGTGTTACACACCACAAATATTAATTTCACATAAACAGATATAATCATATACCACTCTAAACACTAACATATCATGGTCCTATATTTTATCAAGCCTAAACAAGTTCCTTTATTTTATTTATTTATTCCAAAGTCTAGTGTTATCAACTACCCTAGGGTTTATTATTCTATTTATTCACCTACACTTAGTTCCCACTATATACAATCTAGAACCTATTCCCTAAGTAGAGGTAATACCCCCTCCTTACCTCAAGTGGAGAAAGGAAGAGAAAACCTCAAACCCTCGCTTTAAACCTTTCTCTTGAAACTTAGAGACGAAACTGCTTGAACCTTGCTTGCCAACGAATAAGAGCAACGATCACGTGAGCGGGGATCCTATGCGTAGTGAAATATGATGGTGTAAGTGCACTCTACTTGTTCTCTTGTGAAGGTAGGGGCATCAAGAGAGAGAAAGCTCCATTGATGAGCTAGTGAGAGAAAACAAAGTGGAGATGGTGGTGATGATGATGGAGATGATGAGGGAAGGCTTGGATGATGGATGAAAATCTTGGAAAGGAGCTATGGAGTCTTAGCTTGTTGAGGAAGACAAGCCTTTCTCTAAACTTGGGGAGAAAGTATTGGAAGTGGTGGTGGAAAAGTGGCTTCCACGCCTTTTATTATTTTTTTTATTATCATCGAGCACACTAATCGATTAGTCTGTGCAATTTTACAATTTATACTTTATTACATTTAACATTTTGACTAGACTAATCGATTAGTCTGTGAACTAATCGATTAGCCATTGTAAGTTGGCTTTTCCATTTTCCTTCTATTTTCTTCTTGCAATCTAAACACCATAACTTCTTCGTTAACCGTCGGATCTTGCTCAAATTTGAAAGAAAGCTTCTATACATACTCAGCTTCACATCTAACGGTGAAATACTTGTTTAGAGTTGTAAATCCTCTATTTTTAATTTCCTAATATACGCATTTAAAACACCGAAAACGTCGGTTCTAACACTCGTTTCTCTCCATCATTCAACCTCTTATTCTTTGCTAAGGCTTTCGAACTACTTCACAACATTGAAAGTGGTCCTACTCCATCACCTTAATTATTCTTGAACATAGTTATATTCTTTCTAAGCAGTTTATTATTCTATCTTATACTTAGAATAAATTGAGGATGTTACATTTTTAATATTGTAATCCTAACCCATTGTCTGCTTTTCTGGGAACCATCCCCACTCCAGTGACTATGACTAGTATATATGATATGATTGTTTGAATAAGACACTTGCTTATGCATGCATCACTTGCATTTCGGTTATGCTATTTGTGACTGTTTACTTAGAGTTATGCAATTACTGATCTGATAATGTGATACGACAATTACTTGCTCTCATTTCCCTATATGTGTGTTAGGAAATGGTGGGGCAAATCCCACCTCAACAATGGATGGGACTGAAGTCACTCCCTGTTAGGAGAAAAGTATTAACAAAGTCAACAGCCAATAATGACGTAATGTCATTCGAATTCTTGTCGTAAGGACTAGAGTTTTTGGAGAATCCTTGTCATTAATTAATTTTAGTTTAGAAATGATATAGGAGATAAAAATATTATTAATTAGTAGAAAAAAATTATTAAATAAAATTGAAAGGAAAAAATGATTATGCATTATAATAGTTAAAAGACAAAAACTTATGAAATAAAAAAAAATGACTTAAAGACATTGAGGAAGCAAATAGAAGGGACAATATCATTTCTGAATTGATAAGTAATAATTTCTAACAATTTTATACTCCCATAGACTCAAAACACCAAGAACGGTTTATGAATTAAAGACAAAGCTTCAAAACTAGCTAGTCATAAAGAAAATTCACTACTTAGAAACGATATAAAGATATAAGATACACTCAAGAATCTTCACACTTTATTTCCCCTTTTGTACTAAAAGAAAGCGTCAAGGCAGCCTAATCATCTATAGAAAGGTTCTTCCAACGTCTCTCCTTCGATGATTAATGACTCAGAAATTGATTCGCTAAATCATTCAATTTCTTCTGCACGCTAACCTTATTTCCACGCCTACTCTTCCTTTTGTTGGTTTTCTTATTTGGACCCAAATAAGCTTCATACTTCTTGGTTTTCAGTCCATAAGCATTACATAGCGTCTGCATCAAAATTCAAAACAACATCAAATCCTAATTAAAGGTTTAATATTTGGATCAAAGAATTCACTAACCTTTGGGCTAGCTGGACCCTTCCTCCAAAGAGGGGTCTTAGTAGTTCCACAATCAAAGCACATTTTTTTTGTGGCTACTCCATGATTTGTCTCTTAGCATCTATAATTTAGGATATCTACATCACACCCTTAAATGTTAAAACAACATGCTCTATTTGCAAAAAAAAAAAACTAAAGGGTGGTGACTTATAAAAAAAAATTGTGATCACTTACTTGAGCTCTTGAACCATCCATTTTCACTTGTTAATCAGGTAAAAATTCACAACCAAGAAAAAAAAGTGGATTTTTAGAACCAGGTATCACCTCTTGATCAAGAAGGAATACCTAAAAGCAAAGATCCAAAAACAAAACAAAAATTAGAAAGAAAAATGAGTTTTTACTTAGGTTAAAGTGGAGGATAGAGAAAGTCGAGAAAAGAGACGATTGCTCTATGATGATCAGAACGAAAATGGCATGAGATTGAGAGGGAAGTGATTCAAGATAATGATGAAGGGAAAGGGTAAAGCATAAGAATTTAAAAATATCGGCAGGAGGTGAGAGAGTGAGAGTGAGAGAAGTGAAACTGACATGAGCGAAACCCACCACAAAGATCAGGGATACGATGGTCTTTTTTGCCAAAACCCCCCACTTACTCAACCGGCTGAAAAAGCTGAAAAGAGTGAGGTTGATGTGGGGTTCGTAAGTGACGTTTGTATTCATAAGATTTTTGTTTTTATTATACGTTTTTTTTAACCGCACCCTCACTACTCTCTCAATCGGTGGTATGACACCGTGATGTGTATTGATTTCGTATAGCCACAAATTTTTTCTATGAGATCATACAATTTTATTATTAATGTTTTTGTCGTCATAGTTGTTACTTAAGTTTTGATGTATTCTGCCATTTATGCATATACGTAACTTTTCATAGTGTCAACATTTTTTTCATTAAGACACTTTTTTTTTGCGGTTTGAAACTAAATTAATGTTTGTCTTGAACCTTTATGTGGTGGAAGAAGATTTCGAGAATAAAGTGATATTAAAGGAAGAAGGAAGGCGGGAGACGATTTGCTTTATGATGTGATGATGGTACTAAATAATGATAAAAATGTAAAAAGTGATATAAAAGAAAAAGTCATAAAAATATAAATTTGCGGAAACTAGTACTTTTTTAATCATCGTCTAATTAATTGTTTTGCACTTTATGATTATTGAAGTTTTTGAAGGATTAATCTAAATTTAATGGGTATGGAATATCTTTATATATAAGAAAAGATATTATCTTTTATCCTAGTGACATTTTTTTTTTCAAAGGAAAGGAGGCAGGAGTTCAATAGGTAAAAAAATATCATTGAAATTGAAATAGCACAAGGTACGGTCTTCTTGGACATACCAGCCATTATGAACTAGCCGAACAACACAGTCATCAATGTTTGAACTTGTGTGCCTTTCATGCTACATCTGTAATACCCGCAATTTTCGGCATTTTAATAAAGTAAATTTTTAGAATTTCTAATTGGGCAGTTATTCTCGAAGTGGTATAAATTGGTTATTTGATTTAAAATTTCAAATTGAAATAATTATTTGGAATTTATAATGGGATTATTTTCTTTTGTTTTGTGTTTTGAAGGAATTATTATTTATTGATTACCCAACTTTGAAAATTCATAACTTTTGATCTGAAAATCCAAATTTGACAAATTTACGGTCAAAACGATCGTATTGGAATGAAGAATGTATTTTTGTATAATTTGGGATTTATTTATGTTGTTCACGAAATTCTTGTTATTTTGAGAAGAATTATAATGTTGTGATTAATTATATCGAATTGTGATTTTCAAGTGTTATCTACTGTATTGGAAAAATTTCTTAAGGTCATACGGTTTTAAGAAATTATTTTGTGCATTTTGAATTTTAAATTGTTAGACATCCATTTATGAGTGCATAAGACCCTAGGGTAACCCAATTAAACACACCCTATCCTAATTTAAGCATAACCACCCTATATGTTCCATATGGAGACAAGTCATTAATTACCCTATTGATAATGTCTCCCACTAAGATGTGAGTCATAAAGCCTAAACAAATAAAAATTTGCAAACTAGCCCCTTATGACTCCTAGCATGTTTCGTCCCCCTCTTTTAGCCAAGTGATGTAACAGCCCGATTTTCACTCCCAAAACTTAATCAAATTATTTTTACTTAGTTGCTAAAAATGAGGCCATTTTTTTTAAAAGCATAAGTTGGTTCTCATGTCATCCACCCTTTTGAAAATCGAGTTGTCACTTTCGAAACCATTCCTTCTGAAAACCATCATTTTCGAAAAGTGCGGAACTTAGTTATATTAATGAAACACAAGACTTACATTTTATAAAATATTCCAAAAGATCTTCAAAGAGTTATCACAAAATATTACAAACCATAACCAAAAGATAGCTGTTTACATCATTGATTCATCACAAGGAAATCCCCGACTACGACTGGAATCCTAACACATGACAATCACTAGACACGGATCACTCTTCAGATGAACTAGCTTCAACTTCCATATCTCCACTGGGATCGGTTTCCACCACATGCTCAGATCCACTAGCATCCTCTTCTTCCATTGGCGCAGGATTAACCGCCGCCAAAGGTGCAGGATCACCGTTTAGCTCATGGTGCTCCCTTGGTCCACCATCTTGGTAATCTCTCAAGGTGACTTGTCCGACATGAACATCCATGTTGGCTCCTCTCAAAATATGCCTTGGATCCTCAATCTCCAGCCGAGTGTTTCCTCTCCATACCCATCCATCAGGTACCATCTCCCATGCTCCTCCCTGAAGAGGCCACATTTGGATTGCTACATGATACGCCATCTACCCGTTGCAATACCGGCAAACGCCAATACGACAACCAGGTAGGAGAGAGTCAGCGCGCCATACATGACATGTTGACCACAAGGTAGGAGAATAACGCGATAGAAAGACAATTAACATCAAAGACTCTTGACACATGAACATAACAAGACTCGATGCCAAATTCCACTGGGAAACTCAGAGACATGAGCGCAATCATTCGACTTCTGATCGACACAAGGACATTCCATAAATAAATAGCATAATATAAAACGAGCGTAAAATAATCATTCCATCATCCTCACTCTCGTACCACACTGATAATCGTCTATGCACTTTGCTTACATTCCCTAATACTCTTATCATGTGATCTGTAGTTATTAAGTCTTATCATTTTCATTCACTCAATGAGGTAGGGGAAATCACCATCATTGAGGAAACGTTCACTCTACATCTCCTCGGTCTCCATCCACCTAGTCGGAAGCCAACAGGAGTACAGGACCTTTACCACGCGGGCATGACAGCTGTCTCACACAAAATGGCTCCAAGCCAGGAGGTCTCAGCCTCAAATATAACATATACATATAACACAGTGCCCCGTTCCAGTCCCTCTCAACTGTTGTAGACTTGCATTCAAGGAGGTGACAGTATCATTTCTAGTTAGCTATGCGGTCCTTACCACGGCATTGGGCCCAGCCCCCACCACGTTAGTGCGCCACTTATGGAATTCGTCCCGCCTAGAAATGTACTCGAGGCTTCTTGACGAGTCACCGTCATTGCCCTCTCCTCATGCAATCTCCACCTGAATATCCGTAGATATCCATAGTATCTTCCTCTCCACTACTTCACACTCTCATATCTCACCGTAAATATAAATGTCTTAAGTGTCTTTTAATACTCTTGAAAGTCTTTTAGGGAATTAAAGTCTTTTAGTTATTAGCCTATAGTCGGCTTGCCCTAACTCCATCCCTTCGACAAGACCCGACCACTATATGTATATACATTCCCCACTTTCTCATACATAATCACTTTCGAAGCCTTTAGGCCACCAACGCAACTCATCATCGTCTCAAGAAACCATTTCACTTGGCACATCACAGCACATTCATAATCACCATCAACATTCCATAATGCTCACGTTCTCGTTCCACATACATACACATTTCATCTCGCCATCCATAATCACATCGTACATCGTCTCATCCTCCCGTTCATCATTCATGAATCACTTACGATTATCATAAGGGGTATCTCACTCAACTCAAAGGGAGATAAAATATTAAACGAATGAAACATATGTCAAGACATAACTTAAGGAAAAGTAACATAAATACATAGATACCACCATCAGGCAACATTGCCACGGCTCATTGCAATCTCACTCACCTCTAAAATCCGAACGAGAAAAGCTTTGTTCCTGAAGGTCTCTAATTCTTCTTTGAGAATTATCACCTCTGTCCACTGGATAACCTCACATAGATAAATACACTTTTATTAAAAACTATTAGAAATTGTTACTTGATTTCTCAAATCAAAACCCCTTTTTATTCCTTCTTTAAAACATTGTTAAAACAACTTGGATCTTTTCTAATACTTGAAAACCTTTGAAACCAATTGAAAACTTATATTAAAATAAATAGAATAATTGACTTAGGTAGCTATATGGAAAGTCCAGCTCCCTTAATTCAAGTTGGAATTCATTAAAAATCCATGATCTTTTACCTTAACTTTTGTAAGTCAAACAATACTTGAAATCCATGTTCTTTCATAGTTCAAAAACATTTTTAAAACTTGGAATACTTGAAAACAATTCTTGGGCAGCAAGAATTAAAGGAATCAAATCATGAAAACACTTTCAAAATCATCAAGCATGTTTGGTTCATTTCCTTCCATGTAGGCCGAATTGAACCCAAAACAAAATGACATCATTCAATTAAATCTTTCTCAAAACTAAATCACAAAACACAATCATTTCATGAAAACAATTCCATGCAAAAGGATCTAGCTTCCTCAACCAAAGGTAGGCCGAATCATCACTAGGAGAAAACAATATTTTTGATGCACTTTTCTCTTTGAAAATACTAAATCAAAACATGCATCCTTAAGACAATTAAATTAAGAATCATATAACTCTTTTTCCCTCAAAACCGTGACATACAAATCATGGAATAAAAGTTTTCAACCAAGAAAATCACATCAAAGCTTCTAAAAAATCAAAACCATGAAAACCAAATGCAATTATCAAATCCTTTCTCAAAACCGAATCAAAGATCAAGGACTTTATGAAAATTACTCAAATCAAAACTTAGAAAGTTCAAGATGGAAACTAGAGCACGAAAATCACATAGATCATCATCATCAAGTACCAAATCAACATGCATGCACTCAATAATGAAATAAAAATCTTCATGACCTAAGTTCCTAAGCATGACCGAATATAATGTCCATAGTTTTTGGATTTACAACTTGTAGAGTTCTTGATCAAGGCTCAACAATTACATACAAGCCTAAAACTTAGACATGCATCAACAAATAGATTTACAAAACTTAGAGAAATTAAGAACCACACTTCAAGAATCTAGGATCTTCAAGTAGACAAGAAAATAGGAAAAGTTCTTCAACCTCTTCACTAGTTCTTCAATGATCCTAAGGTTTGAGTTTTGTTTTCTTCTTCCTCTTCTCCTTGGTTGCTCACGGGTTCCTTCTTCTCTCTATGGGTTTCTAGTTCTTTTTCTAAGAGCTTGATGCTTCTCTTAGAGAAAGTGTTTGATTTGGAAAGTGAAATGAGAGCAAATGGGTAAGGATGCTACGGTTCGAGGCTTAAAATCAACACACCACAATTCCTCCTTTGTCCTCAAATAATTCGGTCAAGAGAGAGCCAAGAAGGGTATAGTTGTCCACCTTAAGGCTTGCATGGCTCGATTAAGCCATTGAGCTAATGAGGGTGAATTAGGTTTAAACTCCCTTCCTATTGGTTGGTCAACCCACTAACCATACTTAATACTTAAACTAATCCTAGGTGCTAAGGCTACTAGCTTTTAGGGTTCATGAGTCAACAAATGACTCATCACATGCACACTACTCACTCCCTCATGGCGCCACATATCACACACATGCACATTTCATTTTTATTTTCTTTTCACACACATAAATTCACATTTAAGGAATGCATAAGGTAGAAATACTTAGGGAAATTTAATTCAAACACTCCAAAAATTCGAATGCCATATAGTTTGCTTCAAACGAAATTATTTTCTTTAAAATCTAAAATCATTAGAAATCATAAATCATGAAGTCAATTCAAATTAAAAACTTAGACTCATAGGGTATTTTTCAAAAAAAAATCTTTTCTTAAAAGAAACTTTGTCACATAAAATCATAAAGAAAATTCCAAATTAAAAACTACTCTTTTATAAAAATATTTTTATGAAAATATAAATCAGGTTTTTATCAAAACTTTTGTGAGGTGTTTGGACAGGGTGTTACAAGTGACCCCAACCTAGTTTTTCTATAGATACCCACCCTATGACTTAAGACACGCTCCCTTGTGCTCATAACCCTTAAGACAAAAAAAAAGAAAGAAGGAGGTGAGAAGAAGGAAGAAACCGTGGGGGAGGAAGAGGAAGAAGAAGGAGGGAAACCCATTTTTCTAGCTCATTTTCTTTGATTCCTCTTAGGTATGATCTTGTTGCTTCTTGTTCTTGTTCTTTTTCCTCTTTATTTTCGGTTTTTCCTTCAAGTTCTTCAAGAAGGATTTTGTTGTTTCATGAGTAAAGCTTCTTGCACGTTTATTTTTCTTTCTTCTTATGATTTTCTATACTTGATAATATGTATATTTGAGCTTGGAATCAAAAAATGAACATGCATCCACTAGGATGATGCTCACGGTTTTGAACCCCATTTTGTGTAAAATAATTTTTGAACTTTGATTATGTTTTATGCTTGATTATGAGTTGATATATTATGTTCATGAGCTTTGAGTTATTGATTTGCAAAAATTTATTTTGATTCTTCATTGCATGTCATGGCCTAGGGTTTGAAATTGGGGAAAATGAAATTGTTTTCTCATGCATGTAGTTGATCATTGATTCTTGCTATATATTTGTTATGTTTTTCGGTTTCTATGAGAGAATGCATGAATAAATGAATTTTGCTTTGATTTGTTGTTATTAAGGGTGCCACGATTTTGTCATATTGGAAACCCATATCATTTTTGTTTTTATTTCTGATTTGGAATAAGGAAATAAAGAAGGATTTTTGTTGATCTAAAAGTGTATTGATTTGTGTTGTAAAAATTTGATTTTTCTCTATGCATGGTTCGGACAAAACTAGGAACCAAAGAAATAAGTTTTTGTTCATGATGCATGTTTGATTTTTATATTCCCCATTGATTTTTAAGCCCTAAAGTGTGAAGATTTAAGCTTTAAAAGCTAAAATGAACATGTATGAGTTCATAAGGGCTACATTGTTTTTGGGTTGGTTGTGCCCAAGTGTTTTGATTTTGTTTGATAAATTGTTTTGTGTTTGAGAGTAAAAGAGTAAGCTTTGATTTTTATTGATTATGAAACATGTGTTTATGTGTTGTGTTATGTTATGTTATAAGAATTCCTCATTTTCCTCTTGTGTGTTTCGGCCAAGCCAAGAAATAAAGGGAATGAGTTTTTGTTTTTGATGCATGTTGTATTCTTGTGCTTCTCTATGATTTTTGAGTCCTAAAGTATAAAGATTTGAGTTTAAAGAGGTTGAAATGAACATGCATGGACTACAAAGGAGCCATACGGTTTTACGAGCTTTTGCTCCAAGTGTTTGATTTTTGTTTTGTTAATTTGTTTGAAGTTAAGAGTAGGGAAATAAGCTTGATTTTCATTGCCTTTAAAGTATATGTTGTATATTGTTTTATTGTGAAAAAGTTCCTCATTTTTCTTCCTTGATGATTCGGCCAAACAAGGGAAAAGAAGGAAATAAAATTGATTTTTGGTGTTTGATTAATTTTAAGTTTTGATCTTTGATTTTTGAGTGCAAGCATGTTAAAATTTAAGTTTTAAATGAACAAAATGAGCATGCATGATGAAGCTAGGTCTATACGGTTTTTCTATTGTTTTTGTTCAAGTGATTTCGTTTTATTTTGATGCCTTGAATTAGGTTGGAATAAAAGAATGAAAAATGGATTTTTAAGTGTATGTTTGAGTATAGTGTGATTTGTGTGAAAACCCTTAATTTTCCTAAGTGTAATTCGATCCAAATAGGTTAGTAAGGAAAGGAAATTGATTTAAGTATGCATGTTGTGTTTGAGTTAAAATAAATTATTTTCATGGCCTATGATACGGTTTTGAAGGGAATTAAGTGATGGATTGATTTTGTGATTGAATGTGTGATGTATGTGTTGTACGGTTTTATATGTGAAAAATGCTTTAGTGAAGAAATTGATCTATGTTATTGGATTATTTGATTAAGTGCATTCGGTTTAGACTTGATTGAAAGTGATTAATTGATTTGGTTTGAAATTGTTTGGTGGAAAACAAGTTAAAGTAAGTTAAACATGAAAATGAATGAAATTGGTTTTGAAAAGTGATTGTTTGTATGAGCTAAGTGTGTGACTATAAAATTGTAATTTTGATGCATGTTAGTGTGTGTTAGGAGTGGGAATGAAATAATTTACGAGTTGCACAATTGAGGATGATATAGAAAATACCAAATTGAACCTATGCTGAATTTTGAGCATATTGCTTTAGCTTGTTGGCATGTGTGCTAAATGATAGTTGTGTTAATCCAATTGCCTTGAAAATTTGAAATGTTGTTCTTGATATGATTTAAATGTGTACAATGACCATTAAATATGGTCACTGTTTTGGTGATGCTAATTATAGTGTCTCTCAATTTTTATATGATTTTTAGGATTTGGTTACTAATTGTATTGGAGTCATTTGTGTGAAACCGATTTCGGAATAATGAGCTTTTCGGATTAAAGGTGAATAGAATTTTTGAACTTAACCTATTTCAAATAACTTGAAATTTTTATGGTAGCTTTCTGAATATATCTGGATATTCTCTTAAAAATTTGAAGAAATTTGGAGTTTCTTTGATAATTTTTCTAAGGGCAAAACAGTGAACCGACTGGTTCAGATTTTTCAGACCAAGCGCCAAATGTAATTGAAAAAATATGACATAACAAATCCAAATAATCTGAAATTTTTATGGGATGGTCTTGAGTGTATGAGGAAGGTTTGTTCAAATTTTCATGCGATTCGGAGTTGATTTACTATTTTTAATTATGGAATTTTAGCCTCAGGTTAGCAACAGACCTCCGTGGATTTAAAGGCAAAATTTGATTTGAAACTTAGGTTATGAATGTTAAAATTACTTGAAAATTTTATGTGTTTAACCTTGATATATGTATATTTGTTCTAAAAATTTTGGGATTTAAATGAATTGATTTGATATGGTTTTTAGTTATGTCTTTCTTGTTTTTCCCGTAATCGAAGTAATGTCCTACTTGATACTTTTTGATATGCATGAACTTTTGTACTTTCTTTTGTAACTTGGCTAGACTTTGTATGGTAATTGCGATGTTTTAAAATGACTAGTTGATCATTGCTTGAAGAAGTGTTTGGGTTAGATATAAATGATATTGAAGTTCATTTCTTGAGGTGTGTTTCTGTAACATCCCTAATTTAATTCCAAGCATAATTAGTGAATTAATAGGTTTAAAGTGTAAGGAATGGGTAGATTAATTGCTTAAATAATTTTGGGAGCAAGATGAGTAATAATTATAAGTATTAGGGGTTGTGTAGGAGACATCGGTAGCAAGGGGCAAAATTATCTAAGCGAAATCGGAAGTTAAATCAGCGTTTTAAGTATTAGAAATCAGCTGGTACGAGAAAATTTGGAAATTATTATACGGTGCTAAGAAATTAAATTCCACCGTTGGATATGAAGTTTAAGGGATTAAGAAGCTTGTCTAAAAATTTGGGCCCGATCCGACGGTTAACGAAGAAGTTATGGCGAAACGAAGTCTGGAATCACTGGTGCACGCCCAGGCGCACCGGTGCACGCCCAGGCGCACCAGGGTGCATCAGATGCACCAACTCAGTCAATTTCTCGCCCAGGCGCGCCCATGACGCCCAGACCGTGCACCAAACCAGAAATGGCGCACCAGAGTTCCCCAGCCCCGCACCAGACGCACGCACCCCCGCACCAGAATGAAGTCTGGTGCGTGCCCTGCGCTCAGGCGCGACCAGGCCGCGCCCAGGCGCGCGCGGATCTGAACCCTACCAACTCCATAAAAAGGGTGCGCCAGCCCCCCATTTTCCAACCTTTCTCTCTCTCTCCACTCCCTCTCTCTCTCTCCGCCCCAGCACCACCAACCGCCACCACCAGAGCCACCCAAGGCCGCCACCCCCTCTCCATGACCCTTTCTCCCTCCCCATAGATCTACTCTCTCTCTCTCTCCTCCCTCTTGGTTTCTTTCTCTCTCTTTCCCTCATCTCTTCCTCCTCTCTCCTCCGACCACAATGAACCACCACCCACCACCACCACTATGAGCACCCCTTCCTCTCTCTTTCCCTATTGATTCTGAGTTCCCTTTCTCTCTCTCCTCTTCCTTGAGATTTTTCTCCCTCCACCGGATCTCACCGGCGTCGTTACCGACCGTGATCGCACCGGGCTTGTGTTGGTTACCCCGAGGTTTGAAGCTTTGGTCTTGATCCAGCCGCGATCGTTCTCGCTAACGGGGAGCAACATCGACGCCGTCATCATCGCCGAGCCACAACCCAGGTTCTTTTTAAAAGAAAGACCGCGGTAAGAAGGGTCGTGTTACCTCTACTTGAGAAGTAAATTCTAGGATGCTATAGTGATGGCTAAGAATAGGGTGATAAGTTAATGAACCTTAGGGTAGTCCCTGTTGACATAAATGAAGTATTTAGAATTATTAATGGAAACCACACCTTAGGGAATAGAATATGTGTAACACCTTCCATTTATATCCATTATACCATATTATTGTAAAAGTTTTTAAGAAAATTTTGACAAGGTTTATTCTAAAATTTGGACTTTCCCTTTATGATTAAAACCTGTCACCTGTCAGCCAGATTATTCGAAAATTAATCTATTCATTCAGTTACGCCAAATTACTTACAATAGAATAGATGAAAACCATGTTCCAAAAATGAAATTAAGGTTTATCAATTAAAAGTGGAATATCACCATTCTACCAGTAAATACATATAATTTTTCCCAAATATTAAACCAAATGGTGATAACCCAACAATTTATATAAAAAGTCCTGAATACAAAATAATCCTACATTATATACTAAGAGAGCATAGGTTGACTGTGAAAAGGGATAAACCCAATGTACATAGGGTTACACCTTAGTGTACCCAACCTCGGTCTTCTGGTAAACTGTAGTGACTCTTTCCTCAATACCTAAAATGATCAACACAGAGAGTGAGATATAACTCAAAATCAAAGGAAACACCTAAAGGCAGTAATAAAACATAATAAAATACATGACACCCAAACATATAACTAAATATATATATATATATATATATATAATTATGCCCTATTCCCTTCTAATTACCATATGATGCCATGTATGCCATGATATGCAATGCAATGCACTTTCCATAACCATTTCCATATCCATTTCCATGTATTTTCCATAAGGTATCCATATTCCATATGACCGCACATCACCCTCCACACAATTGGAAAAGATCAATTAGGAGTAAGTGTTCCCCAACCGATGCTTGCACAATACGATGTCGGGTGGATTTCCCCTTAGCACGATGGGAAGCTATCCCATCCTGTGTACATCGTACCATTTGGGTCGGATACCCAAATTGGCTATAGCAGGATCCACTTTACACTAGTCCCGAAGTGCCTAAGTGGCGGATAGAATTATCATAGTGCGCGTAGGACCAATCCACGGCTTAGCCCAGTACTTTATCCTTTTGTAGAATACCTCATACTGTATTAGACCCATCTTGTGGATCAAAGTCCTCTATGATAAATTCCCACAATTGTGTTGGTACACAATTGAGCCACTATATCACTCTCGTCCGTCGATTCTATGGAACCTTCGCATGACTGTCCTTCAGTCCACATAGAATGTTCTCTTATCATTTCCAATTCTTAACGTCCTTCCTCACTTACTGATGCACGTGTTTCTACTAATTTTAATTAACTAGAATAGCCAAGCCATTTTATATAATCGTGTTTCCTTTTTCCTCTAATTAGTGTAGCTTAATTAATCCAACCATATATATATATAGTCCTTTTTTAAGTTATTAATTATAACTTAAAATAATTCCAACATAGCCACTTTGCACCATAATTAAGTTCCAAGCATAGAAATATGCATAATAATAACGACACCACACAAACAGCCAATTAATGCACAAATGAAACATAATCAAACACTAATTTCACCATTCAATACATAGAGAAAATCTAGGGTTTCGAATACAACTTAACCAATCAACAATTAAAACCTAACACATGCATAATATTATATACTTATTACTAAAAATAGGTCCTTCCTCTAATTAGGAGAATATCTCCTCTCTTACCTTTTATAGAGAGAAATTGAGAAAGTGAAGGGTTGAGAGCCACAACCCACATCTTGAATCCACACCTCTAGCTTCCTAATTCCTTGCTCCAAACCACCTTCCAAGCCTTAATTTGAACTCCTATGGCAAAACCCCTTTGATTGAAGAAGCTAGGGTTCCTATGGGCTAAGAGAGAGAAAACGTGTGAGAGAGGAAAAGGAAGAAGGATGATGGTGTCTGATGTCATGAGGAGGTTTGTGGTGCCTTGACTTATGAAGTTTGGGGTGTTGTTGGTGGGATTTGGCTCATGGAACCAAGAAGAGAAGAAGAGAGAAGATGGAGAAGAGAAAACAATGGGAATATGCTACTAAATTTCGTGTTTACTGACTTAAATCTGGTGCAGCAGGGTCGTGGATATCGATATCCAACATCGATATCCCTATGTTGGATATAGATATCCAATGTTAAAAATGACATCACCTTTCTCACTTCAAATGGCCATAACTTCTTCGTTCACCGTTGGATCTTGTTAAAACTTGGAAGCAAGCTCCCTAATAATTCCAACTTCACATCCAACGGTGGGTTTTGGGTTTTGAGCTCTAAATATTTAAATCCTAATTTTTTTCCCTATTTAGAAACATTAACTATTTTCTTACTATTCTTGGTTCTAATATCTAACACTGGGTTTTTCTCTTACTCTTACCTCCTAAGTCTAATATTTCCCCAATTAAATTAGGAAAATTAAAATTAGGGATGTTACAATTCTCCCCCACTTACTGGAATTTCGTCCCCGAAATTCCGTTCAATTCCATCAAATGGAGAACCATCCCAGCCAAAGGGTTTCTCAACTACGATACTCACCTCGTTTTGGTTCTACTCCCCCACTTGGAATCGGCATACTACTGGCATCAGTACACCACTAGGCTCTGGTACTCTGTGAAGAGTGCGAATTATGGTTCTATTTTTATTGGTCTCGATGCGGTCTTCTAAGGTTTACACTTAATGAAGTGTGTGTGTTGGCTGGTAAAATCCAAGAGCCTTGCTGACAAGTCTCCTAATGGGTCTTAGACTCTCCAAAATCAGGTTTAGCTTCCTAAGGAATTTGGAAATGGTCTACCGATTTAACTAGTTCTCTCAAGGATCCTATCTCAACGGTTGGAAAAAGACACTTTTACCTCCTATGCTATAATGCCTTCATGGGCCTGTCTATATTCCTACTCAAAATTTACAACTTATTTTCTATTTCTAGGGCCCTAGTCAAACACATACTGTAAAGTCCTACATTTTAATATATGAAATAAAAGTATTTTATCGATATTAGTATCATTAAAATAGTTAATTTTTCCTATTTTAGCAAAAACACTCGAGTATTTTAGGTAAGACTCGAGTATTATAAGTAGCTGTTTGGAAATTTGAATTTTTAAATAAACACTCGAGTATATTTGAAAACACTCGAGTATTTCGTACAGACCTGAAAGTGTATAAGTTGGTTTTCATTTAATTTTCGCACCAAAACGCGGTTTCTCGAATCTTCAAGCATAGAGCTGGACTTTACTTCGACTTGAAGCATTCCTAGGCTATAAATGAGTGCTTAGTTGAAGCATTCAACACCTTAATCATCCCAAAACCCGAATTTCAGTTTCAAACTTTCAGTTTTTCAGAGCACTCTTTGATCTCTGATTTCTCCTTCGTTTCTCAATCAAATCCTTCGAAACCAAAACACAAATTAAAGTTCTAGTTCCATCTTTGAATTAGAATCAAGAATCACTTCAAATAAGCCCCTGTAGTTCGAGTTCCAAACCTTCAAAGTTTGAGGTTCAAAGCTGAGAAAACAAAGTAGTTTTCAGCATTAAGTATTCATCTTCATTGAGTTCGTTTGGTAATTTCAGAAACCCTTTTTGTGTCAAACTTGTTCCAGATTGGAGTTAGTATATCCTAGTTTGTTAAACTAACTTGTTTCACTCTTTTTCATGCCAAATCCGTGGTGAAATCTGTGGCCAAAGTCAGCCTGTTCAACCCCTTTTTAACAAGTCCAGAATTCGAATTTTCGATCCAGCCAATTTCCTTGTTGTTTAATCTGTTGTTTAGCTTCTCTAAGGTAAGGGAGGAGTTATCTAATTGCTAGAATGAGTAATCTCAAGCTAGAAATGTAGGAACCTCACAAGGTTCAACAAGGGATGAAGTTAGAATTGGGAATATGACTTAGAGGTCATAAACCTGAGGTTTTCGGATTTAAACAAGTTCAAATGGACTTAATAATGCTTACTGGATAAATTTTCGAAGTTAAAATCGAGTAAAAAATGAATTTCATATGTTGAAATGGTTATGTTCCAAGTTTACATTGATTCTGTGATTTGATATTGATTTGTGTTGTTAAGTGCTTTTTTATGTGTTCTAACATGTTTACTATGTGAGTTTATGTCTCTGTTATGCATAGGAATGGAAGTACAATGCACAGAATCCGAATTGATATTGAAAGGTGCAGAAACTGGTGCTGTTGCAGTAAAAACACTCGAGTAAATTAAGGAGGACTCGAGTATTCTGGAAAAATTGAAGAACACTCGAGTATTTCTTAAGGACTCGAGTAAATTCATAAGAACACTCGAGTAGGCAAGAACTACTCGAGTAATTCAAAGAATTTTAAAAAAAATCTTATTTTTATAATTTCATTAAAGATTAACTCGTCTAATATCCTATATTATTAAATTCTAATTATTTCCTTTTATCCCGTTGGTTGATTATTATCCTGAAAGAGTCCTACTGGAATTTATTCAGTGGTTCATATATTTGGACAGGAGTCCCAACGGATAAATGTATAAGTTTATTTGATTCCCATTGGTAGATTTTTATCCTGGATGAATCCTACTGGAATTTTATTCAGTGGTTGATGTATTCGGACAGGATGTCCCAATGGAAGTGCGTACACCCATTTAATTTGGTTGATTATTTTTCAACGTCCCACTGGAAGTCTTTACCCACTTGGTTGATATTTTGGGGTCCTAAATGGGGTCGTTGCATTAATTAATAATAAAATGATTAAACTCCTATCATATAAAACCATCACAAAGTGGCTGGGCCGCTGATGGAATTTTCAGAAAAGCACTAGCACCAGTTAATGCCAAAAGAAAAGATGAATTTGAGATTGAGAAGGATTATGAACTTTGGGTCTCTATATTGGAGACATGATGTTCAAGAATGTGATTAAAGAATAAAAGAAAGTAAAGAATTAAAGAGAAAAGATTGTGTGGCATTATCATGCATGGAGAAGGAGTTGCTCCGATCTAGATTCGGAACTTCGGTAAGGTTAAATCAGAATATCCCTGGCACAAGGATGCTAGGAAGACCGAGTTCCCATCGATCGTGATGCTTGAATATGAACCGCTCCGGTTTGATGAACCATAGGATTGAGAATATCCCGAGCCTGAGATACTCGGATGCCAAACCGTGTAGCATGAATGAGGAGTAGGCATGCATCACGACATTAATCCAGATATTATAAAAGACCGTTTGAGCATATACATATGCATTTATTATTGCTACATGATAACTTGTGTTTGTTATTTCTAGCCACTGTTATACTCATTTGTTATTGCTTTTAGCTATGACTCACTCCCAGTCCCTTGTGTAGGTGATGGCGAGGAACATGTTCTGCGTGGAGATGAGGCCGCTCCCTAATGGGGAGTGGAATTTTGAGGACCATAGGGCTACATATGAGGGGGATGTGGAAGTTATCTTCCGCCATCCTAACCCATATTCCCGTATGCGTTCGCTTAGATCGAGAATTCCAATGGTTTACATCATGCACATTCCGCCAAATTTTGTTATGCGAAATGGAACCCCTCCACCACCACCAAGACGTTTTCCGAGACGCACAATTCCACCGAGTCCAACACTCTCCTCAGAAAGAATCATCCTAGAGGTTCCTGCTTGTCCTAGTCCTTCCCCTCGAGTTCGATCCCGAACTCCGATATACGTGCCCGATGATTCGGCACAAGAGGAGGAGGAAGAGGAAGAGGAGGACCCAATCGAAGATGAGGATCCGGTGGATAATGCGAATCAGATGGTGGATGACTTTATGGACAACTCAACTAGAAGTCAGTGGGGAACTGACGACTGAGTTAAGTTGTGGGGTGGAATGTGAATGATATGATCCATCAGGTTTTCTCTTATCTATACTATTTTATGTTTTGAGTCATGAACCATATACTCTAGGTTATTATGAATTTTGTTGTAATATATGTAATATAATGTAATGGCCTAGAGTGTTAAATCAAGTAATTATGTACTTTGTTGAAATGGAGAACGTGGTATGTAATCTTTTTTATGAATGAAATATGATGTTACTTCACTTGTCTTCATGACTCGACGTTTACATAATTCCGCAAGATTTGATAATGGATGATGACTGACTTTTAGTTTCAAAGAAAAAAAATTTATGGTCGTATTTTCTAAATATAAATGTTTTACTTTGGAATAAAAGTTGGGTCGTCACATTTAGTGGTATCAGAGCAATGGTTTGACTCTCGGCCTTGGAGTGTGGCCTTACACACTAACCATTGCATATCATGACATGATGTTTTTGATGTTTGTAGTATAAGACTAGAATTCACAGAATCTAATTAAGTTTCCCCTTTGGATTCTGTAGGACTAGATGGCCGGAAGAAATAACGCTAACATTGCGGAGGCTTTGACCCGTATGGCTGCATTTCTAGAGAATATGCAGCACAACCATCCTCCAAGCAATGGAACCCCAGCGGAGTTTCAAGACTTAGATTCCTTTAGGAAGTGCAAACCCCTTAGCTTCTTGGGTGGTCGTCGTCCCGAGCAAGCTCAGTTCAGGCTTGACGAGATGAATAAAATCTTTAGAACGCTGACTCTGTCGGAATCGCAAAAGGTCATGTTTGCCGCTTATATGCTCACTGGTGAAGCTGCTACATGGTGGAACCAAACTCGTCAATTCCTGGATTTCGATCAAGTAGAGTTTACTTGGGGGATCTTCACAGAGAAGTTTCTCGAGAAGTATTTCCCGGATGACATCAGGCTGCAGAAGGAAATGGAATTCCTCGACCTAAAGCAAGGAAGTCTGACAGTTGACCAGTATGCTGAGAAATTTGAAGAGCTGATGAAGTACTCGCCATACTTCCAGTATCACCCCGATGAACATTCCAAGTGTACGCGATTCGAGAATGGACTGAGATCCGACATCAAGTTAGCTGTAAGTGTGCAAAGGATCCGACACTATCCAACGCTGGTTAGTACTTGCTGCATCTTTGAAAAGAATAGTGTCAAGAAGGACATTGGACAAGGAAGCTTTGTCCCACATCGCAATCAGCATAGGTATGGTAACAAGAACCGGAGAGGTCCTTATCCACAGAAAGGAAAAGGAAGCGCATCATCTTCTGGAGTACCCAGTCTCCCAGCCTCTGGTGCAGTGTGCAATAAATGTCAAAGATTCCATCCTGGAAGGGAGTGTTGGAGAGACAAACCACCGGTTTGCTACAATTGTGGAAGGACTGGTCACATCGCTCGTCTCTATCATCAACCCCAGCGTCAGAACAATCAAGGTGCGGGAAGCAAGCCATGGGTTAACGGGAAGGTTTTTACCATGTCCGGATCAGAAGCGGAACAGGCAGACAATCTCATGCAAGGTAACCATCTTCTCAATGGTATGCCTTGTCGCTTTTTATTCGATTTCGGTGCTACTCATTCTTTCATCTTTGAGGAATGCGTTAAGCGATTGTGTTTACCTGTTTCGGAGACACCATTTAGACTTAAGGTGTGTACTCCTTTGAATGTGCCGGTAACTACGTCAAGAGCATGTTTTGGATGTTCCGTCGATATAGGAAGTTTGTCCTCTAGATTAGATTTAATCTGTCTACCGTTATCCCAGCTCGACGTTATTTTGGGGATGGATTGGTTAGCAACTAACCAAGTGGTGATCGATTGCAAGACTCGAACGATTGTTTTTCTCGATAAAAAGTCGCCTGAGGTGCAACCTGAAGGGTACGTTTGTGTGTTTTCTGCGGTCGTAGCAGAAAAGAAAGATGAGCCGAAGATAGAGGAAATCCCGATTATTCGAGATTTTCCCGAAGTGTTTCCTGATGAAGTTCCCGGTTTGCCACCGCATCGAGAAATAGAATTCAGTATCGGTCTAGTTCCTGGTACTGGTCCTATTTCTATTGCTCCTTATCGTGTGGCTCCAACCGAATTAGTTGAACTAAAGAAGCAAGTGGAAGATTTGTTAGAGAAACAGTTCATCAGACCAAGTGTGTCGCCTTGGGGAGCGCCAGTTTTGTTCGTAAAGAAGAAGGATGGAGCCATGAGGATGTGCATTGATTACAGACAACTCAATAAGGTTACAATCAAGAACAAATACCCGTTGCCAAGGATCGACGATTTGATGGATCAAGTGAGAGGAGCATCGGTGTTTTCAAAGACCGATTTGAGATCAGGTTATCATCAGATCAGGGTTAAGGAGGAAGATATTCCGAAGACTGCTTTTTGGTCACGATAAGGACACTACGAGTATGTGGTGATCCCATTCGGTTTAACCAATGCTCCTGCCATATTCATGGATTACATGAATAGAGTGTTCCGACCTTATTTGGATTCCTTTGTTGTGGTGTTTATAGATGATATACTCATCTATTCAAAGACCCCAGAGGAGCATGCCAATCACTTGAAGATTGTCTTGGAGACTTTGAAGGAAAAGAAATTATATGCCAAGTTAGCCAAGTGTGAATTTTGGCTTGAAAAAGTCAATTTCTTGGGGCATGTGATTTCGAGAGATGGTATTGCTGTAGACCCAGCTAAAGTAGAAGCATTGCTGAAATGGGAGAAGCCTAAGTCTGTTACTGAAGTTAGAAGTTTTCTTGGTCTAGCTGGTTACTATCGGAAGTTCATCGAAGGATTTTCTAAGTTGGCTCTTCCTTTAACCCGCCTGACTAGGAAGGAGCAACCTTTTGTTTGGAATGAGAAGTGTGAAGTTAGTTTCCAAACTTTAAAGGACAAGTTAACATCGTCTCCAGTGTTAACTCTGCCCGATCCCCAGAAAAATTTTGATGTTTACTGTGATGCATCAAAACAAGGTCTAGGTTGTGTTCTGATGCAAGAAGGAAGAGTTATTGCTTATGCGTCGCGACAGTTGAAGGTGCATGAGGAGAATTATCCTACTCATGATTTGGAGTTGGCTGCTATTGTCTTTGCTTTGAAAATATGGAGACATTACCTGTCTGGTAATACGTTCCAAGTATTCAGTGACCATAAAAGTCTAAAGTATCTTTTTGACCAAAAGGAGCTGAATATGAGGCAACGTAGGTGGATGGAATTCTTAAAGGATTACGACTTTGAATTACATTACCACCCCGGCAAAGCCAATATCGTAGCTGATGCGTTGATTAGAAAGACTTTGCATATGAGATCGATGATGGTGAAAGAAGCTGAATTAATTGAAGAATTCCAAAACTTGAATTTGGCAGTTCAGTTCAAACCAAATTGCATCAAGTTAGGAATATTACAAATCACAAATGAGTTTGTGGGTCAAGTCCGAAACCTGCAACAAGTGGATGAAGAGCTTCTAGAGAAGAAAAGACTAGGGATAGAAGGAGTGGAACCAGATTTCCAATCAGGATCGGATGGCATTTTGAGATTCAAGGATCGAATCTGCATTACAGCGAATCAAGAACTAAGGAGAGCTGTACTAGAAGAAGCCCACAAAAGCAAGCTGAGTATGCATCCTGGATCAACTAAGATGTATCAAGACCTGAAGATGTTTTGGTGGTCTGGATTGAAGAAAGACGTTGCGTCTTATGTTGCGTCTTGCCTTGTTTGCCAAAAGGCGAAGATTGAACATAAGAAGCCCGGAGGAGAATTGCAACCTTTGAGCATACCAGAATGGAAATGGGATGGAATAGCCATGGATTTTGTAAGTGGTTTTCCGAGAACAAGAGAAGGTTTCGATGCAATTTGGGTAGTAGTTGATCGTTTAACGAAGTCAGCTCATTTCATTCCCATCAACATGCAATATCCGTTGGAGAAGCTTGCAAGATTGTACATCAAAGAGATTGTTAGATTGCACGGTATTCCCTCGAGTATTTTATCGGATCGTGACCCTCGTTTCGTATCTCGCTTCTGGCAGAGTTTGCATCGAGCGTTAGGAACGCAGCTAAGAATGAGTTCGGCTTATCATCTGCAAACGGATGGTCAATCGGAAAGAACGATTCAATCTCTGGAAGATTTGCTCCGTGCTTGCGTTTTAGAGTACCAAGAAAGTTGGGATCGTTTGTTGCCGCTTGTGGAGTTCACCTACAACAATAGTTACCACACAAGCATCGATATGGCTCCGTACGAAGCCCTCTATGGAAGGAAGTGTAGAACCCCACTATGTTGGTTCCAAGTGGGGGAGAACGCTCTCATCGGACCTGAATTAGTTCAGGAAACGACCAAGAAGATCAAGGTTATCCAAGAAAAGATGAAGATTGCACAGAGTCGTCAGAAGAGCTATGCCGATCAGCATAGAACCAAGCTCGAATTTCAAGAAGGAGATCATGTATTTCTGCGAATAGTGCCAACAACTGGTATCGGGAGAGTGATGAAGCCGAGGAAGCTGACACCGAAGTTTATTGGTCCTTATCAAATCCTAAAGTGAGTCGATCCCGTCGCTTATCAGATCGCGTTACCACCTTCTTTAGCTAATCTCCATGATGTATTCCACGTCTCTCAGCTTCGCAAATTTATTCAAGACCCGTCTTCAATTATCCAGTTACAGCCAGATGAAATACCTTTAAAGGAGAATCTGACATTTGAAGTCAGACCAGTGCGAATTGAAGATCGTCAAATCAGAAGGCTGCGAGGAAAGGAGATTCCTTTAGTGCGAGTTCATTGGAATAAAAAAGGAGTGTCAGAATCAACATGGGAATTAGAATCTAAGATGAGAGAAGAGTACCCACATTTGTTTATTTAGTCGGAATTTCGGGGACGAAATTCTGTTTAAGTGGAGGAGGATGTAAAGTCCTATATTTTAATATATGAAATAAAAGTATTTTATCGATATTAGTATCATTAAAATAGTTAATTTTTCCTATTTTAGCAAAAACACTCGAGTATTTTAGGTAAGACTTGAGTATTATAAGTAGCTGTTTGGAAAATTTGAATTTTTAAATAAACACTCGAGTATATTTGAAAACACTCGAGTATTTCGTACAGACCTGAAAGTGTATAAGTCGGTTTTCATTTAATTTTCGCACCAAAACGCGGTTTCTCGAATCTTCAAGCATAGAGCTGGACTTTTCTTTGACTTGAAGCATTCCTAGGCTATAAATGAGTGCTTAGTTGAAGCATTCAACACCTTAATCATCCCAAAACCCAAATTTCAGTTTCAAACTTTCAGTTTTTCAGAGCACTCTTTGATCTCTGATTTCTCCTTCGTTTCTCAATCAAATCCTTCGAAACCAAAACACAAATTAAAGTTCTAGTTCCATCTTTTAATTAGAATCAAGAATCACTTCAAATAAGCCCCTGTAGTTCGAGTTCCAAACCTTCAAAGTTTGAGGTTCAAAGCTGAGAAAACAGAGTAGTTTTCAGCATCAAGTATTCATCTTCATTGAGTTCGTTTGGTAATTTCAGAAACCCTTTTTGTGTCAAACTTGTTCCTGATTGGAGTTAGTATATCCTAGTTTGTTAAACTAACTTGTTTCACTCTTTTTCATGCCAAATCCGTGGTGAAATCTGTGGCCAAAGTCAGCCTGTTCAACCCCTTTTTCACAAGTCCAGAATTCAAATTTTCGATCCAGCCAATTTCCTTGTTGTTCAATCTGTTGTTTAGCTTCTCTAAGGTAAGGGAGGAGTTATCTAATTGCTAGAATGAGTAATCTCAAGCTAGAAATGTAGGAACCTCACAAGGTTCAACAAGGGATGAAGTTGGAATTGGGAACATGACTTAGAGGTCATAAACCTGAGGTTTTCGGATTTAAACAAGTTCAAATGGACTTAATAATGCTTACTGGATAAATTTTCGAAGTTAAAATCGAGTAAAAAATGAATTTCATATGCTGAAATGGTTATGTTCCAAGTTTACATTGATTCTGTGATTTGATATTGATTTGTGTTGTTAAGTGCTTGTTTATGTGTTCTAACATGTTTACTATGTGAGTTTATGTCTCTGTTATGCATAGGAATGGAAGTACAATGCACAAAATCCGAATTGATATTGAAAGGTGCAGAAACTGGTGCTGTTGCAGTAAAAACACTCGAGTAAATTAAGGAGGACTCGAGTATTCTGGAAAAATTGAAGAACACTCGAGTATTTCTTAAGGACTCGAGTAAATTGATAAGAACACTCGAGTAGGCAAGAACTACTCGAGTAATTCAAAGAATTTTCAGAAAAATCTTATTTTTATAATTTCATTAAAGATTAACTCGTCTAATCTCCTATATTATTAAATTCTAATTATTTCCTTTTATCCCGTTGGTTGATTATTATCCTGAAAGAGTCCTACTGGAATTTATTCAGTGGTTGATATATTCGGACAGGAGTCCCAACAGATAAATGTATACGTTTATTTGATTCCCATTGGTAGATTTTTTATCCTGGATGAGTCCTACTAGAATTTTATTCAGTGGTTGATGTATTCGGACAGGATGTCCCAATGGAAGTGCGTACACCCATTTGGTTGATTATTTTTCCCACGTCCCAGTGGAAGTCTTTACCCATTTGGTTGATATTTTGGGGGTCCTAAATGGGGTCGTTGCATTAATTAATAATAAAATGATTAAACTCCTATCATATAAAACCATCACAAAGTGGCTGGGCCGCTGATGGAATTTTCAGAAAAGCACTAGCACCAGTTAATGCCAAAAGAAAAGATGAATTTGAGATTGAGAAGGATTATGAACTTTGGGTCTCTATATTGGAGACATGATGTTCAAGGATGTGATTAAAGAATAAAAGAAAGTAAAGAATTAAAGAGAAAAGATTGTGTGGCATTATCATGCATGGAGAAGGAGTTGCTCCGATCTAGATTCGGAACTTCGGTAAGGTTAAATCAGAATATCCCTGGCACGAGGATGCTAGGAAGACCGAGTTCCCATCGATCGTGATGCTTGAATATGAATCGCTTCGGTTTGATGAACCATAGGATTGAGAATATCCCGAGCCTGAGATACTCAGATGCCAAACCGTGTAGCATGAATGAGGAGTAGGCATGCATCACGACATTAATCCAGATATTATAAAAGACAGTCTGAGGATACACATATGCATTTTTTATTGCTACATGATAACTTGTGTTTGTTATTTCTAGCCACTGTTATACTCATTTGTTATTGCTTTTAGCTATGACTCACTCCCAGTCCCTTGTGTAGGTGATGGCGAGGAACATGTTCTGCGTGGAGATGAGGCCGCTCCCTAATGGGGAGTGGAATTTTGAGGACCATAGGGCTACATATGAGGGGGATGTGGAAGTTATCTTCCTCCATCCTAACCCATATTCCCGTATGCGTCCGCTTAGATCGAGAATTCCAATGGTTTACATCATGCACATTCCGCCAAATTTTGTTATGCGAAATGGAACCCCTCCACCACCACCAAGACGTTTTCCGAGACGCACTATTCCACCGAGTCCAACACTCTCCTCAGAAAGAATCATCCTAGAGGTTCCTGCTTGTCCTAGTCCTTCCCCTCGAGTTCGATCCCGAACTCTGATATACGTGCCCGATGATTCGGCACAAGAAGAGGAGGAAGAGGAAGAGGAGGACCCAATCGAAGATGAGGATCTGGTGGATAATGCGAATCAGATGGTGGATGACTTTATGGACAACTCAACTAGAAGTCAGTGGGGAACTGACGACTGAGTTAAGTTGTGGGGTGGAATGTGAATGATATGATCCATCAGGTTTTCTCTTATCTATACTATTTTATATTTTGAGTCATGAACCATATGCTCTAGGTTATTATGAATTTTGTTGTAATATATGTAATATAATGTAATGGCCTAGAGTGTTAAATCAAGTAATTATGTACTTTGTTGAAATGGAGAACGTGGTATGTAACCTTTTTTATGAATGAAATATGATGTTACTTCACTTGTCTTCATGACTCGATGTTTACATAATTCCGCAAGATTTGATAATGGATGATGACTGACTTTTAGTTTCAAAGAAAAAAAATTTATGGTCGTATTTTCTAAATATAAATGTTTTACTTTGGAATAAAAGTTGGGTCGTCACATTTAGTGGTATCAGAGCAATGGTTCGACTCTCGGCCTTGGAGTGTGGCCTTACACACTAACCATTGCATATCATGACATGATGTTTTTGATGTTTGTAGTATAAGACTAGAGTTCACAGAATCTAATTAAGTTTCCCCTTTGGATTCTGTAAGACTAGATGGCCGGAAGAAATAATGCTAACATTGCGGAGGCTTTGACCCATATGGCTGCAGTTCTAGAGAATATGCAGCACAACCATCCTCCAAGCAATGGAACCCCAGCGGAGTTTCAAGGCTTAGATTCATTTAGGAAGTGCAAACCCCCTAGCTTCTCGGGTGGTCGTCGTCCCTGCTGACATAAATGAAGTATTTAGAATTATTAATGGAAACCACACCTTAGGGAATATAATATGTGTAACACCTTCCATTTATATCCATTATACCATATTATTGTAAAAGTTTTTAAGAAAATTTTGACAGGGTTTATTCTAAAATTTGGACTTTCCCTTTATGATTAAAACCTGTCACCTGTCAGCCAGATTATTCGAAAATTAATCTATTCGTTCAGTTACGCCAAATTACTTACAACAGAATAGATGAAAACCATGTTCCAAAAATGAAATTAAGGTTTATCAATTAAAAGTGGAATATCACCATTCTACCAATAAATACATATAATTTTTCCCAAATATTAAACCAAATGGTGATAACCCAACAATTTATATAAAAAGTCCTGAATACAAAATAATCCTACATTATATACTAAGAGAGCATAGGTTGAATGTGAAAAGGGATAAACCCAATGTACATAGGGTTACACCTTAGTGTACCCAACCTCGGTCTTCTGGTAAACTGTAGTGACTCTTTCCTCAATACCTAAAATGGTCAACACAGAGAGTGAGATATAACTCAAAATCAAAGGAAACACCTAAAGGCAGTAATAAAACATAATAAAATACATGACACCCAAACATATAACTATATATATAATTATGCCCTATTCCCTTCTAATTACCATATGATGCCATGTATGCCATGATATGCAATGCAATGCACTTTCCATAACCATTTCCATATCCATTTCCATGTATTTTCCATAAGGTATCCATATTCCATATGACCTCACATCGCCCTCCACACAATTGGAAAAGATCAATTAGGAGTAAGTGTTCCCCAACTGATGCTTGCACAATACGATGTAGGGTGGATTTCCCCTTAGCACGGTGGGAAGCTATCCCATCCTGTGTACATCGTACCATTTGGGCCGGATACCCAAATTGGCTATAGCAGGATCCACTTTACACTAGTCCCGAAGTGCCTAAGTGGCGGATAGAATTATCATAGTGCGCGTAGGACCAATCCACGGCTTAGCCCAGTACTTCATCCCTTTGTAGAATACCTCATACTGTATTAGACCCATCTTGTGGATCAAATTCCTCTATGATAAATTCCCACAATTGTGTTGGTACACAATTGAGCCACTATATCACTCTCATCCGTCGATTCTATGGAACCTTCGCATGATTGTCCTTCAGTCCACATAGAATGTTCTCGTATCTTTTCCAATTCTTAACGTCCTGCCTCACTTACTGATGCACGTGTTTCTACTAATTTTAATTAACTAGAATAGCCAAGCCGTTTTATATAATCGTGTTTCCTTTTTCCTCTAATTAGTGTAGCTTAATTAATCCAACCATATATATATATAGTCCTTTTTTAAGTTATTAATTATAACTTAAAATAATTCCAACATAGCCACTTTGCACCATAATTAAGTTCCAAGCATAGAAATATGCATAATAATAACGACACCACACAAACAGCCAATTAATGCACAAATGAAACATAATCAAACACTAATTTCACCATTCAATACATAGAGAAAATCTAGGGTTTCGAATACTACTTAACCAATCAACAATTAAAACCTAACACATGCATAATATTATATACTTATTACTAAAAATAGGTCCTTCCTCTAATTAGGAGAATATCTCCTCTCTTACCTTTTAGAGAGAGAAATTGAGAAAGTGAAGGGTTGAGAGCCACAACCCACATCTTGAATCCACACCTCTAGCTTCCTAATTCCTTGCTCCAAACCACCTTCCAAGCCTTAATTTGAACTCCTATGGCAAAACCCCTTTGATTGAAGAAGCTAGGGTTCCTATGGGGTAAGAGAGAGAAAACGTGTGAGAGAGGAAAAGGAAGAAGGATGATGGTGTTTGATGTCATGAGGAGGTTTGTGGTGCCTTGATTTATGAAGTTTGGGGTGTTGTTGGTGGGATTTGGCTCATGGAACCAAGAAGAGAAGAAGAGAGAAGATGGAGAAGAGAAAACAATGGGAATATGCTACTAAATTTCGTGTTTACTGACTTAAATCTGGTGCAGCAGGGTCGTGGATATCGATATCCACCTATGGATATCGATGGTGGATATCGATATCCAACATCGATATCCCTATGTTGGATATAGATATCCAATGTTAAAAATGACAGCACCTTTCGCACTTCAAATGGCCATAACTTCTTCGTTAACCGTTGGATCTTGTTCAAACTTGGAAGCAAGCTCCCTAATAATTCCAACTTCACATCCAACGGTGGGTTTTGGGTTTTGAGCTCTAAATATTTAAATCCTAATTTTTTTCCCTATTTAGAAACTTTAACTATTTTCTGACTATTCTTGGTTCTAATATCTAACACTGGGTTTTTCTCTTACTCTTACCTCCTAAGTCTAATATTTCCCCAATTAAATTAGGAAAATTAAAATTAGGGATGTTACAATATGTACGTGTAGGACAAGGTCCGGAACGAATGAGCGTATTTAGAATATTAAATTGGTTGATATTGAATGAAAATGTAGAAAAGTATACACTGTAACACAAGGGAGAAGTTAAGGAAAAACGAACTAAACTTGGGAGTAAAAGAATAAAGGGCAAAGGTAATAGGCATAAAGAGTAGAACTAATAAATTGGGAGATAATAAGTAAAATAGTAAATGAAGATTTTAATGGGATAAAAGAGGGATTAGAATGTGGAATAAGGAATGCATGCGGAGTAGAATATGGGAATAGAAACAAAATAGCGAATTAGAAATAAAAGAAAAGAGATAACTGGTAAAAGGAAATTAATAAAAAGAAACTAAAGCAAAGAGAGAGTGAGTTGTTAGGGAAGTTAAATAAAATGTTGTAATAAGGTATGGGAAGTAAGCTAAGTTAAAAAGGGTATTTAACTAAAATAGAGTAATGAAATAGGAATAATAAGTAAATAAAAGTGTGAGACAAAGGAATCATTGGAATAACTAAGAATTTGAAATGGGAATTTAAAATATAACGACTATATCAAAGCTAAATGGAGTTAGATGTAAACTAGAGTAATTAATAAAAAGAATAAGGAAAAAGGAAAAGGAAGAGAAGAAGAAAAGAAAAGAAAGAGGAAGCAAAGAAATCACTAAGAACTAGTAGCGAGAGGTAAAAATATAAAGTATATGACCAAGCTCAGTAGAGTTAATTAAAAAGTAAGAATAAATTAGTAAAGAGAAACATTTAAATATAAGAAGATAAAAGAAGGGTTAACAAATTAAAAGAATTAAAGAGAACTAAGGAACTAAAAGTAAAGAGAAAAGACTAAGACGAATTAATGATGAGAAAGAAAATAAATGATAATCGGCGCAGGATGGTCGTGGTGACCCAGTGGCCTAATAAATATAAACGGTAATCGGCGCATGATGGTCGTGGTGACCCTGTGGCCTAATAAAAATAAATGTTAATCGGCGCAGGATGGTCGTGGTGACCCTGTGGCCTAATAAATATAAATGGTAATCGACGCAGGATGGTCGTGGTGACCCTGTGGCCTAATAAAAATAAATGTTAATCGAAGCAGGATGGTCGTGGTGACCCTGTGGCCTAAGAAATATAAATGGTAATCGGTGCAGGATAGTCGTGGTGACCCTGTGGCCTAATAAAAATAAATGTTAATCGGCGCAGGATGGTCGTGGTGACCCTGTGGCCTAATAAATATAAATTATAATCGTCGCAGGATGGTCGTGGTGACCCTGTGGCCTAATAAATATATATGATAATCGTCACAGGATGGTCGTGGTGACCCTGTAGCCTAATGAATATAACTTATAATTGTCGCAGGATGGTCGTGGAGACCCTTTGGTCAATTGATAAATGTAAAAGAAGAAGAAAAGACAAAGTAAAAGAAAAAGAATAGGAAAGGAAAGCGACTAAGGAATGAGATAAAATGAATTTGAAGGCTAAGAGAGGAAGTGTGTGAATAATTGGAGAACTAAAAGAAAAATAATTATATGGATATTTATGAGCAACTGATATCAATAATAGGGTAGGCTTAGTTTGTTGCTATGTCTCTTGTAGAATTTATCTATTTAAGTTCTGTGTAATGCTACCCTTCTTGCTATATTTTTGCCGGTACTGAAGTGGAGCTTACTTAGGACATGGCCGAGCAGGATTTTCATTCCACTACGTGGAATGTATATTATTTAATATGAGAGGACAACTAATTTGTAATTTTAGAATATGTAATAGTTGTGCCCTGAAGCTTATACTAATCGGGCGTTAGGATCTGTTATGACTATTAAACTGTTGTGGTTTATGTTTTTAAAAAAATTCATGGACTGACAGGTTTTAAGAAGATAAATTTTGGGAAGTCCAGAAAACAGAGGAAACTCTGCCGGATTTTCGTAAAACCATTTTAAAGCAATTAAGTTTTAAAAAGAATTTTCAAACTCTGATTTTGTTGAAAACCTATAATTTGACTAAATAATCTGAGGGTGTTACAGTTTCAGTTTAAGGATTTAACTTTTGAGCGAGAACAATTTGTTTTAAATGACTAAATGTTAATTGACTTATTATGTGATCCGTGCTAATTGAATTATCTTTGTGTTTACTTGTCTTGGTTTGTTGGTAGGATTAAGGGATAAAAAGAAAATGAATTATTTAGCTAAGATAAAGTGTTGTGTTTGATTATGTGCTATCCTTTGAAGTTGATTGACTTTTGAAAAAGTTTGCATAAGTGAAATGTGTTGAGCATGTTGGTTTCTGCCCTAATTGACTTCATGGTATTGTGTGTGAAAAACAAATTGTTTTAAGTGTTATTTTTAAGCAAAGTATTAAAGGGATTTAAAGTGCGATTTTTCGGTATTTTCGGATTTTGCAAAAAAGTGATTTAGAGTTTATTTCTCCGCTGTCCAGCGTTGTTTTAACTTGTGTATTACTTCTAAAAATGTTTGCAATTGTTTTAAAGTTTGAGCTTTAAAAGGTATTTGATTTAGAGAAAAGTTAGATTGAAAAAAAAAGTGGTATTTTTCGGTGTTTTCGAACATTGGTTTGTGGCTGTCTGGAATGGACCAGCAACCAAGGAATTTGTTTTAAATTGTTTTATTAATTGTTTTAGAATAATTTTGAGATATTTAAATTGTATTCCAAAGTTGGGTTTGATTTGAGAAAGTAAATTTTTTCTTTTACGATTTTCCGATAAGGGTTTGAAGCGTGTTGTAACACCCTCACTTTTAATTAATTAAAATTGGGTTTTATTAAAATTCGTATTTGAAAATTTCGACGAGAATCTTGCAGAGTTTCCTCTGTTTATCGGACCTCACAAAAATTTGCATCTTTTAAACCTGCCAGACCAGAATATTACAAAACCTAAAATTATATTTAATTTCGGCTACCTCGCACTAATGCCCTTTTCAAAAATAACATAAGTTTCTAGGCTTCTAAAAAAATAAACCATAATAATGACACCAAATTAATTTAGGTTCTCTCGTGACTAAATTACACTCCACGGTGTGGAGTGTACCCCTATTCGGCCATGACTTGTGTAAGCTCCACTTCTGTACCTGTAAAAATATAGCAAGAAGGGTAGCATTACACAGAACTTAGGAAATAATTTCTAAGAAGTCATAATAATAAACTAAGCCTAAAATTTATATTTACATTGTAATAATCATAATCATTTTCAAGTATTTCACAACACAGACATGCATCATTCACAATCACAATATGAGGCATTTCCTTCAAAATTATTTTCTTAACTTTCTTTTTCAGTTTTCTTAGTTTTTCTCATCTTTCCTCTTTCCTTTCTTCTTTTCTTTTCTTTCTTGTCTTTTCTTATAATGTACCATTAGGTATTTTTGCATGCACCTGTTAGGATGATGTCTTCACCCAATAGGATTTCTTACCTTCACCCAGGATTTTCTTACCGCATAGACCATTAGCTCGTTAGGGCCTTTTCTTTGTTCTTTTCTTTCGTGCTTTCTTACACGTCTCATTATTTATTTTATCGATTTACCAGGCAGCTATTGATCTCGCGCGAGTTCCAAACACCTAATGAGACTTTGGATCTATGAGATTTACTTACCTGAGTGAGGACTTCACCTATTGGGAATTCGACTCTATTCCTTAAAATAGACTATGTCCTAACAGGGCACCTAATGGGTACGGATACTCAACACGCGATCAATAGCTGCTGCCTTTTGTTTAATTCATTTATTCCAATGACAATCCAGTCCAGTTTAATTCAAACATATTTGATTCACACTAACATGCAGCAATCAAATTTTTACTCCATAATTAAATACCAACCGGATACCATCCATCCAATAATCAATAAAAATAATCAAAACAATTAATCAATTCATAACCAATTTGAGTTCACCAAAAATTAACCAAATAATCAATTAACCAATAATCAATAAAAATAACCAATAAAAATAATCAATTCATCAAAACATAAGCGTGTTCATTTCTTTAATTTAATAACAGACTTATTATCAACATTAACTACCCTATTGTTCATTATTCTAATTAATCTTTTCTACTCCTAGCCACCACTATAAACAACCTAGAAATCATGCCCTAAATTAAGGTAATACAACCCTCTTACCTGGGAGTCCTGACAAAAGGAACAATATAACGTTCGCGTCCGCGCCTTACTCGAGGGTCAGGGACAACAATAACGTGTTGGATCTAAACAGGGACACACGTTAAAACTAATTATAACATTAAAAGTATATATATATATCTATAAATATATCAACTAAATTCATTTTTGTCAAAATAATAACTATATCTCATTATACAATAAAAATATATCATTTCCCCAAAACATCTCTTTATTTAAAAATATAAGGATAATAAAAATATTGATGGATCGTCGAATAAATTACATGGATGGGTAGAGGGAGTTGAGAAGGTTATTTACCTAAGACGGATTTGAGATTGGACGATTGGATCTTGAGTTATTGGACCGAGAAGTTATAAAAATTCCAAAATTTCCCCCATTTTGTGTCGCCCTTGTCTTCTCCTCTGTTTTCTCAATTTCCGTCTCCTCTGTTTTCAAAATTCCAAGATGTTAATTGACTTATTATGTGATGCGTGCTAATTGAATTACCTTTTTGTTTACTTGTTGTAACATCCCTAATTTAATTCCTAGTATAATTGATGATATTAAGTTTAAAATAGTGAAGTGAAAGCTTGTTTTAGGATTAAGAGCATAGGATATTAGGAAATTTAAAATAAAAGATTTACAACTCAAAACTTAAATTCTACCATTGGATATGAAGGTTAGTAGGTAGAGAAGCTTGCTCTCAAATTTGAGCAAGATCCGACGGATAACGAAGAAGTTATGGCATTTTGAAATGCCAAGAAAAGAAAAACAAGTCAGACTAATCGAGTAGTGTGTGTACTAATCGATTAGCCTGTCCAAACAGTAAGTCCAGAAAATAAAATTTCAAGGACTACGCGAGTAGTACACTGACTACTCGAGTAGTGCGACCAGCTAGTGAAAAAAAAAATAAAAGCCAAGAAGAGGAAAACGAATTATGGACCACACAATGGGAATCTTCTTATGGCAACTTTAATTCCTAGCCATACATTCATTTCCAACCAAAATAAAACAAAACACTCACACTCATTCTTAATTCATTCTCACTTCATCATCATCAACTCATCTCTCTCTCCCTCTCCTTCTCACACGGTTTTCTTCTTCATTCCACCAAGTCTAGGTTATGCATCTTCTTCCTCTTCAAGCACATCAATAATCATCAAGCTTAAGAGTTAAATCACACTTCTCCTTCTTTCCCCTTGTTGTTCATACGAAATTTTCTCTCTCTTCCCACCTCTTGATGAAATTGAATCCCCCATCTTGTTGTGTCACAATCTCCTCATCATTTTCATTTCTATGGCTTAGGGAAGGTCATCGTCACTCTCCTCCTTCTCTTGCCTTTGGAGCTCTTGGTTTGGGGTGCTAGAAGCTAGGGCTTGAGGTTTTCCCACTCTCTCATTGATTAAGGTAAGGGGGTGTGTGTTACCTTGGTTTAGGGACTAGTTTCTAGCTAGTTCATAGTGATTTGCTAAGGTTATGTCTTTAGAGTTATGATAGGAACCCTAGGAATAATGAATATTGAAATTATTATGATTATGTCATGAATGAACCCTAAATGTTAATGTTCAATATAATTGTAAGAGTGTGAATAATTATTGTTAGACATGAGTATGTGAATGATTAATTGTGATACATGAAATGAATATGGATATGTGTTACTTGATATAAATGATTAATTGAATTGTATACATTATGATAGCTATGCTTGGTTGGATATGTTGGATTGAATGAAATATAAGGCTAAATGGAAAAGGATAATTTAAATGAATTAAAAAGGAATGAACGGTTGAATTGATCATTGGGACATTGGCACACTAGGTGCCCCTGCTAGGTGTATCAAATGCCCCATTAGGGCTAAATGCCCCATCAGGCCAAATGCCCCATTAGGTCCAAACGCCCCGTTAGGCGTCGATGTACCCAAATGATCAATTCAACGATAATTAAGATAATGGAATATGTGAAAAAGGAATAAAGTATATGAGAATGATTATAGTATGAGATGTGATAAGCAATGGTAATGATTGCACGTATTGTCCTAACAGGTGAAGCCTAATGGGTGACCAAAAGTTGTGTAAAAGTCCCTAATGGGTGTACAAATACCCTAGCAGGAGCAACCAATTCCTAGTGGTACAAATATATGGAAATGAGTAATTGAATGATGAAAAGATTATTGGATAATTGACTTATAATGGGACAAAGAGAAAGAAAATGAATATTGAATTTGCATGAGTATGACATGGAATGATTGAGTGAACTTATATGTGCTAAATGTCTAAGTGTGTATGGCTTGGTAGGTTATTATGTCTAATTAGAAACTGCTTCCTACTTTATGTGTAATGCTCACCCTCTTACTATTTTTACAGGTACTGAGATTGAGCTTGCACAATCCCCGACCGAGCAGGTGCACTCTCCCTCACAGGGAGAGTAGATTATGAGAGTTTAGGGGTTTTTGGGTAGTCCTGGCTATATTAAGGATTTGTATATGCTGTTTTTGTTTTGTTCATGCATTGTAAAGCATTATTCTTTTTGGGTTAACCAGGACCTCTTCCTAGGGGTAGGAAGTATATTTTGGGGAAAACTTAAAACAGAGGAAACTCCGTCTGTTTTGCAAGGAGATTTTTATAAGTGCAATGGTTTTAAAAAGAAATTTTGAGTTCATTATTTTGATTATGGGGTAATTAAGGGTAATTATTATTAGGGTGTTACACGTTTCTTGGTTTGTTGGTAGAATTAAGGGATAAAAAGAAAATGAATTATTTAGCTAAGATAAAGTGTTGTGTTTGATTATGTGTTATCCTTTGAAGTTGATTGACTTTTGAAAAAGTTTGCATAAGTGAAATGTGTTGAGCATGTCGGTTGCTGCCCTAATTGATTTCATGGTATTGTGTGTGAAAAACAAATTGTTTTAAGTTGTTTTTTTTGGTAGAAGTAGTAATCTTCATTCCAACTTGCAAAAAATATCACAAAACAAAAACCGTAGTTTCCTAATCTCCCCACCTGCTATGTAGGGTTGAAGATAGAAAACTAGGAAAAATAAAAAAACTACAAATCAAATCTCATTGGAAATCCTATCTACTAACACCCTATTAGACCAATTAATAAACAAAGGGTAACATAATGAAATTCTAAGAGCTAATTCCTTCTTGACTAGCACAAAAATCTGATATGGCCGCTTTGCACTTTGTTTGAACTGGCGCCTGTTCCTTTCAAGCCATATATGATAAACACATGCTGCCATAGAAGCATACACAAATCTTCTTCTAGTTTTATCCCGAAAACCATGCTTTAACCATCTGCACCAATTATCAAATTTTGTGTGCCAATTGTCTAAGCAAATCGAAGAACAAACAACCTCCAATAATTCACGACTCCAAACACAATCAAAAAATAAATGATTATGGGTCTCTATTGCATTATGACACAAAACACAAGTTGGTTGAATCTGCAAGAACATAGCTAAGGAGTCCTTGGTTTTTAATCTATCCAGAACTGCCAACCAAAGGATGAAACAATGTCTAGGGACTGTAAAGTGATTCCACACCAATGGATATAAAGCGAAATCTTCATGATGTCCCTGTAAAAAGTATAGCCTTCTTTAATTGTGTAGAGTTTGCCTGGAATGCCATTCCAGTGGCCATTAGAGTATCCAAATCTCAAGTTGTTTCTGACCTTCAATATCTGTTTCCAGTGCCAACTTGAAGCGGTAGATGCTTGACAATCACAAAAGTTTGAATGCTTCAAATAGATGGAACTTATCCACCTTACCCAAAGGTGATCCTTCTTCAATGCCAAATTCCAAACCTGTTTACCAACTGCAGCCATGTTCCACAGATGCACGTTTTGAAATCCAAGCCCACCTTTCTTCTTATGGCTACATAAACTGGACCAAGCAATGGCTGCCTTAGGTCTCCCTGCTTCATTAAGGCCCCAAAGGAAATCTCTGCACTTACTCTCCACCTGCCTAATCACACCCTTAGGGATAATGAAAATTGAAGCCCAATGAGTGTGCAAGGTCAATAAGACAGAATTAATTAATTGCATTCTGGCTTGATAAGATAAGTTTCTTGTAGCCCAAGTAGCTAAGCATTTTGTGATTCTGTCTACAAGGGATTGACATGTATTATTAGAACACTTCCTTGCAGAAAGAGGAAGCCCCAAATATTTAAAAGGAAATGATCCCTTAACAAAACCTGTAATATCCTGAACCTGCTGCTGAAGAGCCTCAGATATACCAGCCATGAATATCATTGATTTTTTTATGATTAGCAAACAAAGCTGAACTGAATGAGAATTGATTAAAGGCCTGCATCAGAACATGGACAGTGGATACATTCCCTTTGCAAAACACCATTAGATCATCAGCAAAAGCCAAGCTAATCAAGCTTGTCTCCTTACAGAAAGGATGGAATCTAAATTTTTTATGAGCAGCTACAGCTTTTAATTTCCTTGACAACATTTCCATGGCTAATACAAAAATGAGAGGAGAAACCGGATCCCCTTGTCTGATCCCTCTTGAGCTGTTGAATCTCTCAAACTTCTGGCTATTCAGAATGAGATTAAAAGATGCAGTAGAAATGCACTACATAATCCAATCAATAAACTTTCCAGGAAATTTCAGGACTTGAAGCATACTCTGAATGAAAGACCAACTGAGCATATCGTAAGCCTTCTTTATGTCTACTTTCATTAGGCATCTAGGAGAGGTGTTTTTCCTTCCATTGTGCCTCAGCAGCTCCTGGCTAATCAGAATATTATGCATGATGCTTCTACCATTCACAAAAGCAGCTTGGTTTTCATCAATGATCTCAGGCAAGAATTCCTGTAACCTATTACAAAGGATTTTAGAAATACATTTGTAAATAGAGTTACTTAAAGCAATGGGCCTAAAATCACTAGCTCTATTAGGGTAATCACTTTTGGGTATAAGGACAATATTTGTACAATTAACTTCCCTGAGCATTCTTCCAGAATTAAAGAATTGCTGAACAGCAGCCACACAATCTTTATTAATGACAGACCAGGCTTGCTTGTAAAATCCTGTCCCATAGCCATCTGGACCAGGAGATTTATCGCAATTCATAGACATAATAATCTGATAAATCTCCTCTTTAGTAATAGGTCTGATCAAGTTAATCTGTTGAGAAACAGTAAGCACCTTGCCCTGATTGATATCAGTCTCGTTCATGCACCATGGTGTAGAAGTACCATTTAGCACGTTTTTGTAGTACTGTAGAAAAACATCACCTATTTCTTTCTGATCAGAAAAGTTAGTTCCCTGATCATCTGTGATAGAAAGATTGCGATTTCTGTACTTTCTCTGCTTGATAGCTATGTGAAATGCTCTTGTATTCTGATCTCCATCCTTCAACCAGAATTCCTTAGCTTTCTGTTTCAAGAAACTAATAGCTGCATCTGATACCTTCACATAATCTTGGCTAGCTTCTTTCTCAATTTTTCTGCAAATGAATATTGAGTGGATCTGCTGCTAAGTTGACTTGAGCTCTAGTAAGGTTTTCTCTGTAAAGCTCCTCTTTCCTGTCTATGTCATTGAATTTTGAGGAATTCAGATTCCTCAAAGGCCCTTGTAAATTCTTTAGCTTCCTCATAAACACAAACATAACACTACCAGTAAACCTGTTATCCCAAGCTTCCTTAACAATGTTGAGGAAATTAGGATCTTTACCAAGCATATTGAAATATTTGAACTCTGATCTCTTCAACAAACTGCTTGATTTCCAGTCCATAATCATTGGAGAATGATCAGAGACACCAGGTTGTGAAAAGGAAGTTTCAGCTTCTGGCCACTGACTTATCCCGAGATCATTCACAAGTGCTCTATCAAGTTTGCATAGAACTCTATCTCTATCATCCTGCTTATTAGTCCATGTATAGAAACAACCTTTATAAATCATATATTGGAAAAATTGCACACAGTTTCTAAAACTCTGCAGCATACTGATATCAACAGATTGACCACCAAGCTTCTCATTTGGATTAAGGAAAGAGTTGAAATCACCAATAACAAGCCAAGGAAAATTCTGATTAATGCCTAATCTCATCAAAAAATTCCAAAGGTCATTCCTGCTAGCCTCATCATTAGCACCATAAATAAAGCTTACCTCAAATTCCACAGGTTTATGTTTATGTTTCACTAAGCAGTGAACATATTGGCTACTGCTTTCTAAGATTGAGAGGGAATACATGTCATTCTTCCATAAAATCCGAATTCTGCCCAAAGCATGATGTTCAAGGTTTATGTAAGACCCCCATCCAGGAACCAGCTTGTTCTTCACCATTTCATAAGAATTAGCTCTCAGTTTATTCTCAAGGACAGCAACAATACGTAAATTTAAATAAAAAATCAACCTTTTTAATTCTTTTTGTTTTCGAGGGTGGTTGATCCCTCGAATATTCTAGGCTGCTAATCTATCCATAAACTTGCTGAGATTTCACAACCTCGCCTTTATGTTTTTCATATTTCTGTTGGGCCTTGCTTTTGGTCTTTACAGGAGTCCACTACCCTTCCTGACTTTCACTAAGTTCTAACTCTTCCACACTAGGATCAGAAGAAGAACTATTCAGAATGACATTACCACCACTATAAACTTTACCTGATACTGATTCATTAATCTTACTAGTTGTGTTAGATTCTATCTCCCTCTCAGTTTGAACTGAAGTCTGCTGAACCATTTTTTCCTGTTTATTCTGCAACAAGTCCTTTATAGCCTCTCTAGCATCTGCCCTATTTTCCACAGGGATCAAGTCTTTCTCTAAACTCAGTTTAAGCTTCGATCTATCATCAAGCTCTTCTATATCCTCTTTTTTGGGCTTTTTCTTCTCAACCAAAACTTTTTTAGTTTGTTTCCTACTCATTTTGCTGTCATGTCTATACATAGAGCATGAAGCACATAGAACAGGCTTCCATTCATAAGCCACTTTTTGATGAATGACATTGCCTTTATCATCCTCGAAATAGACCTCTTCTGACAAAATTGTAGAATTCACCTCCACAAGAACACGGGCAAAATTGATTCTATTCCTCTCTTTTGTTACTTGATCCACCATGATTGGGATACCAACCAGGCTAGCAATCTTACTGAGAGCAGAAGCCCTCCAAAACTTCAAATTAAGACTGGGAAATTGGATCCACACAGGTACCCTATCAAGATGGCTTTTGGCGACAGGTCTACCGGTCCAAGGTGCAAGTATAATAGGCTTTTAGTCAAAATGAAATTCCCATATTTCTAGGACTGTATTCCTGGCTTCCACTGAATTAAATCGAACCACCACTGTTCCATCAATATTCATCAATATCTCGTTAATTCCATGTTGTCCCCAAGCCTTTTTTAGGAATCCTTGAATTACTGGATAAGGAGGTTTGGCTCCAAGTACATAACAAACCAAAGCCTGATGCAAGTATTTCACTTCTTCCTCAACATCAGCGACATCTATTTTCCCTAGAGACACTCCTTCTTTTAATTCAGGCTGATAAAATCGTAGCTTTTCACCAGCGTTTCTCAATTTTGAGATGTCAAAAGAATCCCAAACCGAAGGCTATTTGTCAGGATTTAGCATCACATTAGGATTAGGGTTTGAGCTTGTTCCTGCATCATGAATCACTTCTCTTCTATCGTCATTGTTTTCTTTCTCTTGAGGACCGTCATTATGTTCAACTGGTGCCTTTCCTTTCACTCTTGAACGTATCAGTTCCAACCCATGCACCAGCGATTCCAGTTGCTTGGGTGACAAGCTATCAATCAAAGAAAGGTCTTCCTCATCCAGATTTTTTAGATCAAAAGCATGAGGATTTTGATCAAACTTAACCGAATCAGGCTGTTTGTTTGGTAAAGGGGAGGGAGATTTTGGAGGCCTCCCCCTCTTCGTGGCCATGGTGGCCGCATGGTGGCTAGAAGAAACCCTAGAGAAACCCTAGTTGCACCGAGAGAGAATTCAGAGAAGATCTTTTGTTCCAATTTTCTTGTTTAAGTGTTATTTTTAAGCAAAGTGTTAAAGGGATTTAAAGTGCGATTTTTCGGTATTTTCGGATTTTGCGAAAAAGTGATTTAGAGTTTATTTCTCTGCTGTCCAGCATTGTTTTAACTTGTGTATTACTTCTAAAAATGTTTGCAATTGTTTTAAAGTTTGAGCTTTCAAAGGTATTTGATTTAGAGAAAAGTTGGATTGAAAAAAAAAAGTGGTATTTTTCGGTGTTTTCAAACATTGGTTCGTGGCTGTCTGGAACGGACCAGCAGCCAAGGAATTTGTTTTAAAGTGTTTTATTAATTGTTTTAGAATGATTTTGAGATATTTAAAGTGTATTCCAAAGTTGGGTTTGATTTGAGAAAGTAAAGGTTTTCTTTTACGATTTTCCAATAAGGGTTTGAAGCGCGTTTTCAAAAGTGAGTTGATATTAAGCATGCATGTTGATTAGATAGCCTTGTATTAACTCTGTGTCTTGTTTTAAGGAAAGGATTTGCCAGTCAGGATTTTGGAGCTGCTACCAGTAAAGAGGACCCGCATCGGCTTCTAACGGATATTTGCTGGATTTAAGGTGAGAGAGGGGCTTTCCCCAGACACTGTGATATTTCGATAAAATATTGAGACGTTCCATATCATCTCAAAGATCAGAACCTAGTGGTCTCTGGGTCAGTAGTAACGTGGTGATTGTTTGTGTGTGCAGCCACGTATACGAAGGAGACTAGGACCATGCACCTTATGATGCACGATGTTATTGATCTAAATATGCATGATGAATATGTTGTATGTGGTGATGTTAATGTTTGGAACTCGGTGATATGTTCGTATGTCTGATCCATGATGGAAATTAAGTGAGGCAATGGAAATTATGAAAATAATAATGATACTAATGAGAATAATACGATGATGTGGAATTAAGCGATAAAAGGGAAAAGATTACTAGCGATTAACAATGTGTTGATAAACTCTGGAAAATTTTGGATATGAAAGTGCAAGGAAAGAAATGATAAGACCCATATGATCGGAATCCGAGATGCATACGTGACGAGCAACGAAAGAATTAGCGTAATGTGTACCTGCTCGAGGAACTCTTCAAGGTGCACGATTGACGTGACGCGTTTGTTGGGTCGAGGAGCTCCCCGATGTGATCAACTATTATGACGATTGCGAAATATCGAGAAAGCGTTAATGTGAAAGATTCGATTAGAGGTCGAGGTTCACCGAAGGGATGAACAAGGGTGACTCGTCCGAACTTAGGATTAATAAAACACTAATAAGACATTAAAAGACATTGAATAACGCTGCGAGTTAAGTGTGTAGTGGAGAGGAAGATACCCTGTTTATCTGCGGATACTCCGGTGAGTGATTGTGATAAGGGAGGGTGATGACGGTGAAACATTAATTAACCTAGAGTGCTCTTTAGGCAGAACGAGTCTATATGTGATCGGGGATTAATACCCAATGGATCGTAGCATGTTTTTCACCCGGAACTAGAAAAGTACTATAGCCCCCTTGATCAATTTTGGAACAGTGAGAGGGAACCTGAACGAGGCGGGCAGTCGATTGGTGTTGGACCCTTGCGATGTCGCGGAAAATGCTAATTATCATGATGGTCGGCCCGTACGGTTGTGGGTTTGACAAATATATAAGTTGTTGGATTTTCTCGGCTGTTCGACAGGTGTGGGTTAAGGTACCTGTACTCCTGTTTGTTTCCGACTAGGTTTTGGAGGATTGGAGGAGATGTATGTGTGCTAACTAACTCCTCAATGACATTTCCTTAATTTTCCCTGCCATCGTTGGATGCGCTTGATAAAACTTAATAAAGTAAGCTTAATAATTAAAGGACCCTGAGAATAAGGGAATCACATTTTTTAATCAAGGAAATGGAAAAGGTCAAGTGGCAAGTAAGTACGTATAAGACCAAAGATGCGATGTTGTCATGATTCAGAGTTTGTGATGTGGCATTGTGAAACAAGTAAAGAAAGAGATGAATGAGGAAGAGAGAGAATGGCACAAATGAAAGTATCATTGTGTAATGATGATGATGAGGTGAATTATTATTGTTGATATGTTTTCATTGTATGCTTGTCTTAATATTTGTACCTATTGTAATTCCACCCATCGACGAGAAATCGTTCGGGATCGCTCACTCTCTTTTCCGCCCATTTCTTCTGCTGGTATTCGATACCACGTAATAGCAGATGGCTTACAGCATTAGGATTTTCATGTGCCCATTGGACGACGGAGGCTGGGAGTTGACGCCAGCCGATTGGAAATGGCGTGGATACATCAATTTGGAGGTCTTTCATTCACTGTTCACCCTAGCGGGTTCAGATGTGAGCGACATGATGAGGAGGCTAGTACTGACGGACCAGGAGTGCACGTTGAGTCCAACATTTCCCGATGATGATGAGGAGATAAATGAAGATGAAGAAGAGCTTTTTGAGTTGGTAGGAGTGCCCGGTGAAGGCAATGATCCGTAGTATAGGTTTTTAGTATGTTTTTCGTACGTAATGCATTCTCTTGGGATGTACTAAGAGGAAATGGCTCTACCTTGATGTAACGGTTTTAAGAAACAATGTTTTGGAAAATTTTATTACTCTAATGGAAGTAACTGGATTAAGAACTAGTATTTATGAAACAAGGTTTATTTTGACGAACGAAATATTTTATGGAAAAAGAGTTTCAAAGCCTGATGTTGGTAACATCTCGATTTGGAACTTGATGTGTGGTGTGGGACATAAAAGATTTATTTTATTAACGAAAATGTTTTTGGAAAAAGGGAAATAATTTATAAAGGCGAACTCATGTCCACGTCACCAATGAAAAAAATTCCCCAGATTTTTATTAAATGAAAGATATTCAAGTTACTAAATCGGGGTGTTACAACATCTGTCTACCAATTGAGCTGGTTCTTGGAAATATCAAGCCCACTCTTATCTTTTAGAATGTTTCACAATTCATCCATATATGCTGAACCATATATAGCCAATGCAAATGTTCTTTTATATTACCTAATAAGTTATATTTTAGTAAATATATCATCATTTATGATTAAAATTTAGTTTTTATATTATCTATTAATGACTTTGACTAAAAATTTAAATTTCAATGAAATTATTTGGTAATGTTTGACTAATATTTATTTTTCTATCCTAAAAGACAATTATACATTAATCTTTTTCCTTTTTAGAAATGTGAATTTATGTTAGGAATTCATGTAACATCCTTAATTTTATTCTAAGTATAATTAGAACAATAAACAACATAGGAAGATGATAGTTATGTTCAAGAGTAATTAAGATGATGGATTAGGGTCAAATTTAGTGTTATGAAGTCGTTAAATAATTAAGAGGTTGAATGAGGGGAAAACGAATGTTAGAAGCGACTCTTCAGTGTTTAGATGCTCGATATTAGGAAATTAGGAGTAAAATATCTACAACTTTAAACGTAAATTCCACCGTTGGATGTGAAGATAAGTGTGTTGGGAAGCTTGCCTAAAAATTTGATAAAGATCCAACGGTTAACGACGAAGATATAACATTTTGAAAGCAAGTTGTTCCCACTTGAAATGGCACCACGCCCAGGCGCCAACCGGCCACGCCCAGGCGCACCAGCTCGCGCCAGGCTGGTCCTCACAGGTGGTGGCGCGCCCAGGCGCACCAGATCCCACGCCCAGGCGTGCGGGTGCCGTTGTGGTGCGGAAATTCTTGGCTTAAAGCCCCATTCCACCCTATTTGTCTCCTTCTTCCCTTGCCAAACCTCAAGTCTATAACTCCACTCCTAGACACTTTGATCACCATCCATGGCCTTCATTATCTTCATCATCATCATCAAGCCTCTTTCCCTCTCTCTATTGTGGTGGTGATCTCCTCATCATCAAGCTTCATCTCTCTCTCTTGCTTTCTTTCACCTCTTCTCAAGCTAGAACAAGGTAAGTGTGAGGTGATCTACTCTTTTCTTCCTTTTTTGGCATGAATCCAACATAATCATCACTAATCTATGCCTTCTATTATGATTAATGGAGTGTTAATGACTTTCTCTCTCTTAGGGTTTTCCTCTCTCTTCTTCAATGAGGATGTGGTGGACTTCTCCACCCCTATATTATTAATTATCATTGCTCTCCGGCTTGTCTCTCGATCGCACTCCATCATCGATGTAACATCCCGAATTTTAATTCCAAGAGTAATTGGAATAATGATATGATTTTGAAGTAAGGATTATTCTAGAAAGGACTTAAAATGATGGATTAGGAGTTATTTGAGTGCCATAAAGGAGTCAAGGAGCATTGGCATCGGAAAGGAAATTTAAAAAAGACCAAACGAGTGTTAAGATCGATGTTTTCGGTGTTATAAACACCCTATATTAGGAAATTAATAATAAAAGATTTATAGCTCAAAACCCAAATTCCACCGTTGGATGTGAAGATTAGTACGTAGGGAAGCTTGATTTCAAATTTGAGCAAGATCTGACGTGTAACATCCCTAATTTTGATCCCTAATATATTTATAAGTTGTATTGACTTAAATAAATGTTTTTTTTAAATCAATTATTTAGTTGGGTATTTTTATAAAATGAACTTTATGTGTTTTACTTTATTTTTGATATATTTCATATGAAAATATTTTATTGGAAATATTTATAAGTTTCTTACTTTATGATTTTTACTCTGGTGTTTAAAAAAAATTGATTATGGGTATTTTGAGTTTTAAAATAAAAGAATAAATAAATATATGGGTGGGTATGTGTTTAAAAAAAAAAAGAAAAGAAAAGAAGGGAAAGAAGATGTCGTGTGTGCTGTGGGGGAGGGCCAAAAGCCCTAACTTCAATTCTTCTCCTTCCTTGTCTCCTCTGCGGCCGCCACACCTCCCCGGCCTCCCTCCTTCAAGTTCTTCTTCTTCCCTTGGTCACCCACCTCACTCCAATCACGGTCTCTCTCTCTCTAGTTTCCATCTCTCTCCCTGACCCATTCTCTTCTCTCGATCTCGCTCTCTCTCGTTTGCTCTCCGTGGGCCATCGCTGTGGCCGAACCAATGCCGCCGCTCGTGGTCGCAAGCCACCACTATCGTCTCTCGCCGTTGCAGCCGTGAAAGTCCTCTCTCCAGCTTCTGCAGCCGACGCTGCCAGCCAAGGGAGTCGCGAATCGTGACTCTTCTTCCTCCTTGGTTGCGGATCCGTCGCCGCCCGTGTGTTGTGGTGTTGATGCGGTCGTTATGTGTGCCTCGGAGCTCGAAGATCATTCTATCTCCTTCCTTTGTTCAGATTTGTTGTCGTTGCCGTTATCGTCACCGACGCCGGTGGTGAATTTCATGGCTGCCACGAAGGGATTGGTTCTGTTGCTGCGGTTTGGGTTAAACCGAGTCTGAACCGAACCGGTCTTGACCTCTTTCTTGATTCAAAAATCGGATTTGAGGGTAAATCCCTAATACTTTTCTAATTGCTCTATGTTGTGTTTTAATTTTTAGTACTAATGCTAATTTTAATATTATTGGTAATAATTATTTAGTATGAAATTGTTTTAGAAATTAAATTGTATTATAGTTTATATTGGTTTTAATGATACTGTTATTGATGATGATTTTAAGCGATCACTTTAATTTGTGACAACATCGAATTAAACGTATGTCAAATGAATCGTTTTAAAGAGTACTTTAGTTAAATGTGTTGAGTTCCTAAGTAATTGAGCTGTTGTTTAGCTTGGTGGGCTAATCCCTAGGCTGAACAATACACCAGTTAATTAGGAACCGGATATATTTGACATACATTAATTCGAGTTTAAACCTATCTTGAACTTTAAGTTCTAAATTGAAGGAAAGTGTAATAATTAGATTTAGAAATGTGATTTAAAGAAAAGTATAAGTTGTAATTTGATTATTAGTCATTATTTTGAGACTTGTTTTCGAAAGTTAAGCTAAATTGAGATGATTGGATTTTTAAGCGTTAAACAAAAGTTTAACCTAGATGCTGTACACCTTTTATTTGAAGGCACTAATATCAGCCACGACGTGAAAACAAGGGATGTCATCGCGTGGAACGAATCGGTATTTGACGAAACTAAGAGTTAAAGCGTCAAAAGGTAAAGTGGGGAGTATTACTAAGGCTTAGAATGTAGAGTCTGGATCGCATATAATGATTACTAAGAATGAGTGTATAAATGCATTAATATGTTGTTTGTGCTATGTGTGATTAAATATGTGTGTTCATGAGTAATATGCTATGTATGCTTAAAATTGTGTAAGTAAGGAATGGATAAATTGTTGATATCGATGCTATGATATGCGATGATTAATGTGGAGAAAATTGAATATCATTTGAATGTCATGAGCCATAAACTTGGATCCTGAATTAAGTATATCCTATGTGATGCTATGATGAGTGGTTTAAGTGAAAGTGATATATGTGAATATTCGTATGTTGTGAATATGTTTATGAACTTTTTAGGTCATGCCTGGTCAAGTACGTATGTTTAATGAGCTGGTTGGTCTGAATAGCTTGATGTGTTGGCTGGTATGATGGGTTTATCATTATGTGAATAAGTAATTGGTATGCTAATGATGCTGATGTTATGATGCTATGTAATCAATGCAAGAGAAAGGTTAATCTACCTTATTGTTGTGAACTAGTGGACTTGGAAAGTGGAAATGAGACTCTGGAGGCTATGTGTAATTAATCACATGTTTATGGGTTGGTTTGATAAATTATGCGTATAATGATAAGTGATATGTTGATGAAATGTCGATGAAATGTATGCGCAAGTACGTAAGATTATGAGTAATTTGACGTGTTAAGTTTAGGATGCTGTGAATTAAATATATGTTGGAAGATAATGAAGTGTTTAAACTAAAAGACTAGAGATCTATGATGATATATGTATATTGTAAATATAAGGACTAAATATAAGTATGCGTCTTGGTGCTCACTTAAGCTACGGCAATGTGAGGCCAAGGGCAAAATATGAGGTCGCGTCTTGGTGCTCACTTAAGCTATGGCAATGTGAGGCCAAGGGCAAAATATGTGAGGCCAAGGGCAAAATATGAGGTCGCAGCTTGGTGCTCACTTAAGCTACGGCAATGTGAGGCCAAGGGCAAAATATGAGGTCGCATATTGATGCTCACTTAAGCTACGACAATGTGAGACCAAAAGCAACATCGTGAAGGTGAAGTACTCCAATATAAAATAATGGGAATGAAGAAGAGAATGAAAGTATAAAAGATGTAAAAGACGAAAAGGAAAAGAGGATTAAGATGAGAATTTAAATGAGAAAGAAATGAGAACTAAAATGAGGAAGAAGATACTAAAGCCAATGAGAAGAAAGAAAAAGGATATTTGAATATATGAAAGTATTGCAGTGATTTAATATGTGAATATGAACTATGTAATGTGATTGTGTGTGTTTGACTTAGTATGTCCTTATGTCTTTTCTAGAGTCTATTATTCTAGGTCGGTGTAATGCTCACCCTCTTTGCTATATTTTTACACAGGTGCAGGGTTAAAGCAATAACAGTCTCGGGCCGAGCAGGAGTTACACTCCACTCCGTGGAGTAGTGTAAATTACTCGAAGAGTTAAATTATAATTATGTTTTTGTAATTAAGTCATTTTTGGTTTTGAAATAATGTTGAAGTAATCAAGTCGTAGTAAGCCCTGAGCTTTGTGGTAATTTGTCAAAAGGGCATAGGAAACCTAATAGTATGTATTAAAATGTTTTCTGGAGTGCACTAGTTTTTTAACAGGTGAAGATTTTAATTTTTGGAAAGTCCGGAAAACAGAGGAAACTCTGCTGGATTTTCGTAAGAAGTTTTTAAAAAGTAATTAAGTTTAAAAGAAATTTTCTAACACAATTTTAATAAAACCTATAAATTAACTAATTAATGTGAGGGTGTTACACGACGGTTAACGAAGAAGTTATGGCATTTTGAAGTGCCAAGAAAATGGGAAATCTGTTGGACTACTTGAGTAGTAAAAGAACTAATCGAGTAGTCCATGCCAACAGCAAGTCATAAAAGTGAAAATTCCTGAACTACTCGAGTAGTGCACTAACTACTCGAGTAGTGTAACACCCCGATTCGGCAACTTGAAAACTTAAACTCAAAGTAGTGAAAATTAGGGCCATATTTTTTTTTTAAAACATGTGTTACATAAGATGAGAACATTTAACTTTTCAAAACATAATTTCATTTAAAACCCATGTTCTCATATTGCGTAAAACCTTTCAAGTTCCAAACCGAGATGTCAGAGGTCACCGCGCTTTGAAACCGTTTTCAAAACATCATTCGAAATACAGCCCATTTACTTGTTCTCAATTCATCAGTAAGCAAAACTCTTGTCGGGGTACAGTATGGTAGAGCTAGGTAACTAAGCACTTACAATGGGGTACAATGCTCTGAGGGGGATTCCCTATCCTCTAGTCAGACTCTCTACCACTTGTCGTCTAATTCCGAATCTTGGCAGTCCAACTTCCCCTGTCGCACATAGAGTCGGCCTCGTCCGCGGCCTTAGGAATCTCCTCCGGATACCTCCGTCAGGAACAGCTACTATGCTCCCCTTGTAGAGGGCAGATGCCTCGCTACACGCTATACCACCTACCGGTTGCAATATCAACAATTGTCGATACGACAACACGGTAGGAGAGAATCAGTGTTCCGAACACTAACGGGTTGACCTTACGGTCTCGGGTAGACTCAATATAAAGATAAACGGGCAACAGAACAGTACGACTAAAACGACATAATATAAACATTTATCATAAGGCACACATAAAACATGTAGCACATATAACAAAACATATCATGAAATTCTAAGCACCATCAATGTCATCACTCCCGACCAAATAAATCATTCATGTTCTTATAATCACGTGCTCCGAATCTTTCTCGCGAGCTTCCACAACTTTATCGATCCTTCTCTCATTACAAAACTACACTTAGTACTTATTTCCAGGATTCTTTCTTTAGATACTCATCATATCATTCTTATTCAATGCCTGCTAATTTGATGCACTCTTATTCGAAACATCTTTGTGCTTTTAAGTTTTATTATTTCGATTAGCATCAATGATGAGGGGGACACATCATTGAGCTCACACATGTCTACATCTCCTCGGTCCACCACCCAACCTAGTCGGAAGGAAACAGGAGTACAGGACCTTTACCACGCGGGCACGACAGCTGTCACACAACAAATGGTCCCTGACCAGGAGGACTCAGCCTCAAATCACTTTAATCATATATAAACAGGCACGCTCTCAGCGGCAAATCACAAATGCCCCGTTCCAGTCCCTCTCACTGTTCTAGACTTGCATCGAGGGGGCGACAGTATATTTCTAGTCTGCAGTGCGGAACATGCCACGGCATTAGACCTAGTCCCCACCACGTTAGTGAGCCACATGTGGAGTTGTTCCGCCTAGAAATATACTCTAGACTTCTTGACGTTTCACCGTCATCGTCCTCCCCTCCTGCAATCCCCACCTGAGTATCCGCAGATACCCATGGTATCTTCCTCTCCACTACTTCGATACGACACTTATACCTCACCGCGTTTGTAAATATCTTTTAAATCTTTTAAGATTAAACGTTTTAATTAGCGGCTTAGTCCTAATGATCGGCCCGTCCTTGGTGCATCCCTTCAACGAAGCCCGATCACTAAACGCAAATGGTTCCCCCTAAAATCTCAATGTCCCATGGCCTCAAATCACTTTCTTATATCTCAGCATACTTCTCATCCACATCATCCTCAGCATACTTTCCTCGTTTTTCAAAAATACTTTTTCGCAAAACTTTTTCAAAAAACACGATTTCACAAAACCTTTTCTTCACAAAATAAATTCAAAAACCTCATTTCATAAAACCTTTCACAAAACTTTTTCAGGAAAAATAATGTTTCCAAAAACTTCCACAAAAGCTTTTCTAAAAATCTCTTTTTCAAAAACCTTTTCAAAATTCATATTTTTGGGTGAGTGTTAATGGAGGAGCAAGCTCAACTCAACACTAAGCTTCTTCCCAAAAACATGAACGAGGAGTGACATCTCTATCCAACCACATCTCATTTCCATGATCACATTCTCTTTCCAATCTCAACTCCTTTCAACTCAAACACTGATTTCCTTTCTTTCATTCTTTATCTTTTTTACATTCTATTCGCAACATGCTTACTTCTTTCTCATACTTTCCCTTTAATCTTTTACTCATCACTTATTTCTTTCTCAATTATTTCTCATTTCTCTTTTCACTTCTCTTTTCTCCTTCCAATCTTTTCTCATTACTTATGTGGTTTCAGTACTACTGTTTCACCATTCAAACATACTCAAACATTTCTAAACAGAGTAAAATTTGCATAACTAATAAACACGTAGCATATAAATGAAACAAGTAAACACTCAGCACACATTGCCTAATTCGCAGTATATTCGCAATCCATCTATTTGGATTGCGAGCAACCACGTTACGGGATCACCGCACTCTCACTCACCTGGATGATGACACATCCTGAAACTTTCCAAGATTTCCCAGTCGCTAACCTCGTCACGTTTCCTTTGCGTCCGACACCCGAACTAGACATTTTTCCCGTGCGTTAGAACATTTTCGATAAATTCTTAATCTTGTTTTAAAAACTCTTTTGAAATAATTCCTTTCTTAAGAACTCATTATTAATATCCAAAGACTCCAAAACCAAATCAGATTTCAAATGAAAGACTTTTAAGAAACTTTGAAACCATAATCTTTTATTAAAACAAATCCATCTTTTCTTAATTCAAAAACACTTTGCTTATAAAAATCATTTTCTTGAACCATTAAACAAAAATTCAAAACTCTAGAAAAATACAGTTTTAAAACCATATTAAGTTGATTTATTAAATTTCCAAACTTCATACCTCAACAACACAAATCAGAGAAGGGTCTTTAAAATTTCATAATCAATTTAAGTTATTTAGATCACACCTTTTAAATAAAACAATTTTCTATTCCTGTTGAAATTCAAAAATAGATTTTTCACAAACAGAGTTCACAAACAGCACACAAACAGGTTCAGAACTATTTCAATTTAACACAAGAACAGCACATACAAGTTTTATAGCAATCAAGGCATTCACAAGCAAACACCATACAAATCATATTTTTAAGCGTCAATTTAAACTTTAATCTTACTAAGTTAACTTGGTTACATTTAGGAAAATAAATTAAGCTTACTCTCCTAATTAATTTAAATAAACCGAATCATACTTATGGTTAATAATTTCTAATCACAAATAAATTTTAAAACTAAAAATCATTAGATTAACTTTACAAAACTCTTTTCACACAATCAAATGGACTTATTCATTTAAAATCAAAAAGATAAAAGTATACGCATATCATCTTCATTCAAACACATAGTATACAGAATATAGTCATAATCACAAATTATCCCAACCTTATGTTCATGCTTTGACCGAATCATACATGTATAGTTTTGCAAAGATTTAATGCATACATAAAAACAAAGAATCATGAAATCATTTCCTTTATTTTAAATTAAACCGTGGGCATCCAGAAAAGAAGAATCAACAATTTTAATTTCATTTTCATAATTTAAATCAAAACAACCATTAGAATCACAATTTCACACATATAAATGTATTTATTTCATGCATGCATCTACAACTCTTAGATTCACTTGATCTTATCATGCATGCATCCTAAATGGGAGACAAGCCTAGCTATCTATTTTTTCTAGATTTGGCCGAAAGTCAACAAGTGAAAGACATGGTTTTTCATTCATTTTCAACATGCAAGAATTATCCAATCAATTCATGTAAAACAACACATTAAATTATTTATTCACATCAACCCTCACAAAATAAACCTCAAATTCATTATTTCATAAAAATTAAAGTTATGCTTTAAGCTTCTAAGAATGACATGCATGTACCTTAAATCATTAAATTTAGTCCTAAAACAAACATGCATCAACTTTTATAAAATAAAAAGCATGGATCTAAAATAAACCACTCATGGCCGAATGGCCTTAAAGGAAATAAAGCATACAAAGATATCAAACACTTAATCAAAACATGTTTACACTAAAAGAAATCAATTTAAAACTTGTTACTTTAATATTTTCTTAAAAACCTAATCATATAAAAAAAAAGAGAAAACATAATCTTTACTCTTGAAAAACAACATGCAACTTCAAGGATCTAAGCATTTTAATTCATCAAATAAACATAAAAACACATCATAAGTCACGGTTTAGCAAAAAGATTTAACATGCAAAGCCAAATAGTTTTACTTTAGTATTGGTTAAGTTTAGATCATACTTTCATTCATCAAAGATCCATAGATCAAGATTTTAACAAAAGATCTAACATGCAAGATCAAAAAAATTAAACAAGTTTAGATCATGAATTTTCATGTCAAATATTCGCATAAACACACTTATAAATCACGGATCTAAACAAGAAAATAAACATGCAAGAAGGATTCATTTTAGATTTTCACAAAAATCTCAATTTTCTTTAGATCTTTAAGGTTTTGTTAGAAAAATAGTAGATCCATCAAAAGACTTTGAACCGAAACATAAAGCATAAAATCTAACATATTACAAATTACTTTAAGTCCTCAAAAGTCCAAGATCAAAAGAATAACAACACATAACTCCAAGAATTAAACATGCAAGAAGAAAGAAGTAAGGATCTACAAACTAGAAAAGAAAACTAAATTATTACAACTCTTCATCTTGATCTTCAATTCCTACAATGAAAGGGTGGTTCCTTAGCTCCTAAAGCTCTTGATCTTCAAAGAAAATCCTAAGTTTTTGGGCTTGAATTCCTCCTTTTTCCTTCATCAAGTTCCACGGCCTCTCCCTCTCTCTTTCTTTCTATTTCTTTTTATTTTTCTTTCTAAGAGTTTAAAGAGTCTCTTAGAAGTGTTGGTGTTTGGAAGTGAAAGAATGAAATGGGTGGAGTAGAAAAGGAACTAAGGCCACACTATTTTATAAGCAAATTCACTTTCCCTCTTGTGCCCTTCATTTTGGTTCGGCTATTGCATGATGGGAGGGGTAATTTTGGGCTTCCAATTAATTGCATGGGTGCATTTTATCAAAACCAAAGGGGACAAGGTAGGTTAGGCTAAGACTTTAGGGTCATCTAGGTTTAACTATTAGTTAGTACATAGTTAGGGTTTCCATCTTGGTTTGGTTTGGTTCATGGCTCCTAGTTTGGTTTGGTTTTCTATTTTCTTAACCTTTAAGCTTCTAGAAAATTTATATTCCAACCTTATACATACACATACACACGTAAATACACATACATACTCACACACAAACCGTATCACACTCACATGTATATTCATACATGCATTTTACATTTTTATTTCTTAATCTTAGTTACTTAAATATTCTAATTGTTTATTCATACAATAAGGCAATCAATTCATCATTTATATTCACACAACAATGACCTTGCATCATGCAGCAAACACACAGCACACACATGAAATAAAAAATACATAAAAATTTCAAACCAAGTCATTAGATTTATTTTCTTGAAGACACAAGTTACAAAATTCGTATTTTCTAATTCTGAAAATAAATTTTCGTAAATCAACCCAGAAAAATATGAAAATCACATTTTAAAAATCTACGTTTCGTTACGATCGTTTTGATATAAAGTTTGTAAAAATCCGAGTTACGGTTAAAAAGTTACAAATTTTCAAGTTAACAGACCCAAAAACTTAATTTCAAACAAAATCACTTTCTAAAAAAAAAATCACAATTCATTCTTTAAAAATCAAATCAACCAAAAATCATTCATTATTTTTTTTTCATAAAACATTTTGTTTATAAAAATCCATGAAAATCAAACTTTATTTCTTATTCAAATAAAATTCTTGTCCAAAAATCTTTTATAATTCAAAACTTCCAGGTTTATTTTAATAAAATTCGTTCTCGCACGTACGGGAAAAATGCGGGGTGTTACATTCTCCCCAACTTGAAGATTTCTCGTCCTCGAGAAATACCGGGCAGAGTCTGTCAATCCATGGACGCGTAACTTCTTGAAGAAACTCCTTCCCTTTCCAATTGTCGCAACCGTCGCATCTTCGAACGTGAATTATCTACTTGCCGTCTTTTCGAATAAATCAAACGGATTACTTGCAAAAGTAATCTCTCAAAGGACTTTAATAACAAATATGGTGGGGTAGAAACAATACGGTCTCCTTGACAACAAAGAAATGAGGGGTTCGAAGGCATAAAAACAGTTCTCAAAGATAGCAAGGTTATGGTCATTTAGGTCAAGACACCTCCATGCCTCAAGGTTGATTTCTTATCATCACTTCAAGCCTAGACGAATTATTCCTCAAAACTCACATTTTCCATTACTCCCCAACTTAGATGACTCATACTACCCTATTCCACACTCTTTATTATAGGTTTTAACTCTAAATACTCTTATCTTTCACTACCCTTTGGTTAATCTTACAAGACTTCCCATCACTTAGCTTCAATCTATCCTCTGGTTACCTTATATCTCACCAAATAACTATCCTTATCAAACTCCTAGGGTCACCATTTAGTCTTTCCTTTACTCTAATCCACCACTAATCCTCAAGAAACACGTACTATCTCACTTCTTATCTCCAATATTCGATCACATGACTTAAACAATTCTAAACCCTTCTTCCAATTTCCAGGATTTTGCACATATTCTAAACCATTAAAATTCTTCTACTCCAAGACCCACTATCTATCACTTAAAGACTCTAACCACAATTTTCCACCGTCTTACCAACTCAATCTTATACCATATCATAACTTATTCACCTCTATTCAACCATTTACCAACTCAACTCAACTATACTTACTAATTCTCATTCTCATAACAACACTTCACAACCCACCTTCTGATCTAGGACTATCTACTTAACTGGGTACATGGGTCAAGGTTCAAAATTTTTCATCAAGGATTTAGGAAAGAACAAAGGTCTGATCACAATCAAGGAAGAAACTTTGGGTTCATCAATAATCAAGGCCTCATCAAAATCATGGGTTAGGATTTTCAGAAAAAGGTTCTTTCAAATGCTATACCAAAGCTATTTGGCAATCGCATAGGGTTTGCATAAGAAAAGTTTCGACAAGAAAAGAAAGGTTCTAGTCACAAGACAAATCTCACGGATTAAGGATCATCATAAACAAAAGAGGTTCACATCAAGAAGACTTCAACGAAAGATGATTCGAATCACACACTATCATCCCATGACGACACTGATCTCCTTTCCTCGTTTCATATCAGACGAAAATCGACACGCTCCTTGAAAACATTCGCGCACTCCTAGCGTTCCTATTCTCATCTATCGAAATCTAATACTAACGCTCACTCAGAGACACACAGCAGAGTATGTAAGTCCACACGTAAAGTTACTTAGTTCAACCTCTGCTCTGATACCATTTCTGTAACACCCCGATTCGGCAACTTGAAAACTTAAAGTCAAAGTAGTGAAAATTAGGGCCAATTTTTTTTTAAACATGTGTTACATAAGATGAGAACATTTAACTTTTCAAAACATAATTTCATTTAAAACCCATGTTCTCATATTGCGTAAAACCTTTCAAGTTCCAAACCGAGATGTCACAAGACACCGCGCTTTGAAACCGTTTTCAAAACATCATTCGAAATACAGCCCATTTACTTGTTCTCAATTCATCAGTAAGCAAAACTCTTGTCGGGGTACAGTATGGTAGAGCTAGGTAACTAAGCACTTACAATGGGGTACAATGCTCTGAGGGGGATTCCCTATCCTCTAGTTAGACTCTCTACCACTTGTCGTCTAATTCCGAATCTTGGCAGTCCAACTTCCCCTGTCGCACATAGAGTCGGCCTCGTCCGCGGCCTCAGGAATCTCCTCCGGATACCTCCGTCAGGAACAGCTACTATGCTCCCCTTGTAGAGGGCAGATGCCTCGCTACACGCTATACCACCTACCGGTTGCAATATCAACAATTGTCGATACGACAACACGGTAGGAGAGAGTCAGTGTTCCGAACACTAACGGGTTGACCTTGCGGTCTCGGGTAGATTCAATATAAAGATAAACGAGCAACAGAACAGTACGACTAAAACGGCATAATATAAACATTTATCATAAGGCACACATAAAACATGTAGCACATATAACAAAACATATCATGAAATTCTAAGCACCACCAATGTCATCACTCCCGACCAAATAAATCATTCATGTTCTTATAATCACGTGCTCCGAATCTTTCTCGCGAGCTTCCACAACTTTCTCGATCCTTCTCTCATTACAAAACTACACTTAGTACTTATTTCCAGGATTCTTTCTTTAGATACTCATCATATCATTCTAATTCAATGCCTGCTAATTTGATGCACTCTTATTCGAAACATCTTTGTGCTTTTAAGTTTTATTATTTCGATTAGAATCAATGATGAGGGGGACACATCATTGAGCTCACACACGTCTACATCTCCTCGGTCCACCACCCAACCTAGTCGGAAGCAAACAGGAGTACATGACCTTTACCACGCGGGCACGACAGCTGTCACACAACAAATGGTCCCTGACCATGAGGACTCAGCCTCAAATAACTTTAATCATATATAAACAGGCACGCTCTCAGCGGCAAATCACAAATGCCCCGTTCCAGTCCCTCTCACTGTTCTAGACTTGCATCGAGGGGGCGACAGTATATTTCTAGTCTGCAGTGCGGAACGTGCCACGACATTAGACCCAGTCCCCACCACGTTAGTGCGCCACATGTGGAGTTGTTCTGCCTAGAAATATACTCTAGACTTCTTGACGTTTCACCGTCATCGTCCTCCCCTCCTGCAATCCCCACCTGAATATCCGCAGATACCCATAGTATCTTCCTCTCCACTACTTCGATACGACACTCATACCTCACCGCGTTAGTAAATATCTTTTAAATCTTTTAAGATTAAACGTTTTAATTAGCGGCTTAGTCCTAATGATCGGCCGTCCTTGGTGCATCCCTTCAACGAAGCCCGATCATTAAACGCAAACTGTTCCCCCTAAAATCTCAATGGCCCATGGCCTCAAATCACTTTCTTATATCTCAGCATACTTCTCATCCACATCATCCTCAGCATACTTTCCTCGTTTTTCAAAAATACTTTTTCGCAAAACTTTTTCGAAAAACACGATTTCACAAAACCTTTTCTTCACAAAATAAATTCAAAAACCTCATTTCATAAAACCTTTCACAAAACTTTTTCAGGAAAAATAATGTTTCCAAAAACTTCCACAAAAGCTTTTCTAAAAATCTCTTTTTCAAAAACCTTTTCAAAATTCATATTTTTGGGTGTGTAACACCCCTAATTTTCGTCTCCCAAATAACCAAGAAATTGATTATAACAATTATTTTATAATTGATTTATATTAGTTTTGAAGGTTTTAGTTTTTGTACATTATGTGTTTTTATATAAAAATATGAGATATATTTTTATATGGTTATTTTGTACAAAAATGTGAATATTGTAAATTAGCCCTTGGGTTGGGACCTAATTGTGTAACCCCCCGATTTGGCAACTTGAAACCACTCTTCCTCTTTGTACAAAATAAGGTAAAATATGGGCCAATTTTTTTTTTTAACATAGTTGATCAGCATGATTAGGAGGACTGTTACATTTTCGAAAACTCTTTAATTAAAGGTAAAGTCCTCACATATCACGCTAAGCTTCAAGTTCCAAACCGAAGTGTCACGTGACACCACACTTTGCAACTTGAACCTTCACAACTCGATTGTCATTGCCCGTTAACTTTTGTAATCAGAGTTAGTGGTGCCCAAAATAACTTTCATTAGAAACAGTTCGGGGATTACATCAAGATACTGCAATGGTTTAGCAGAGCGAATACAAAGAAATATAATACTTCAAGATAAAGAAAAGAAACTACTGACGAATCGCCTAAGCTGATGACGAAGAATCAGCTGGAGGTGCCTCACTTGGATCGACCTCAATCTCCTCAGCGTCCGGATATTCCTCTTCCATGAACTCCTCGGGATCTTCCTCGGACTCACTTTCTTCCATGGCCTCGAATGCGTCATCAGACAACTCGTTCAGGGCTTCATCAAGTTCCTCAAGTTCTTCCGCCTCAGGGTCGATACGTGCTGGCAAGGGCATTGGGTATCCACCATGGTAAACCGCCGGTCCACCCACTTGCAAATCCGAAAGCACAAAACGACACCTACGAGAATCGGGTGCAGTCACTCTAAGGGTATGGTCGGGGTCAAAGATACGGACTTCGGGTACTCCACGCCATTCCCATCCACGTCGGTTCACTTCCCACCGACCTTCGTCACGAATCTCAAACGTGAACTTAACGGGATCCATAGGCTATAGGGTGACATCATAGGAACGGACACATATACAGAACAGAGAAATTTGAGAGAGGAAGTATTCCCAGACATGTTATGCCAACAGTGTGGAATTACAGTAGATAAAATATTAAGATAGACAAACCATACGACAGACAACACATAAATATAATCTTAGGAATACTTACTTCATACCACTACCTTTACTCCCTTACTACCTTATACATGTTCTCATCACATTCCATATAAAGCTTCCGCTGCGTACTCTGATCTCATCATTATATACACTCGGTCTTATCCATGCATTCATTCGATTATATTGTTTTTATATATATATAATTCTTTCCTTTCTTATTTAAGTTTTATGAATTTGAGTCCATCAATGATGCGGGGGATTTAAATCATCATTGAGGAGAACGCTTTTAAATTAGCACTCTCGTCTACATCTCCTCTGTACACCACCCAACCTAGTCGGAAGCAAACAGGAGTACAGGACCTTTACCGTGCGGGCACGACAGCTGTCAACACAAATGGTCCCAAACCAGGAGGACTCAGCCTCAATAATATCAATTCAATAATCAGGCTCACTACCTCGCAGTGGCAAACAAAATGCCCCACTCCAGTCCCTCTCACTGTTCTCGATTTGCAATCTAGGGGGCGACAGTACTGGTTCTAGCTTGCAAAGCAGAACGTGCCACGGCATTAGACCCAGTCCCCACCACGTTGTGGAGTTGTCCCGCCTAGAACAGTACTCTAGACTTCTTGACGTATCACCGTCATTGTCCTCCCCTAATGCAATCTCGTTCTAAGTATGCGCAGATACTTATCGTTCCTTCCTCTCCACTACTTCGGGTTAACTCTCATATCTCACCGCGTTAGTACATGTCTTTTAAAAGTCTTTTAATAATTAAAGCTTATCCTATTGGTCGGCTCATCCTTAGTACATCCCTTCGACGAGTCCCGACCTCTAATATTCTCAAACAATTCTTATCTCAACATAGCACAGAGCTGGCCTTTCCGTAACACATCAATTTCCTCAACTCATCATCCAAATCAAAATTATCTTTTCAAAACAACGTTTCACAAACATTTCACCACTTTCTTTCAAAACTACGATTCCACAACTCATTTCCAAAACCTTTTCAAAATAATCTTTCACAAATTCCTTTCAAAATAACATCTCATTGACTCTTTTCAAAAATGAGGTTTCCACAAAATTCTGTTCAGAAGTAAGATCTTTACAAAATAGTACGAACTCTTTCAAAATATAAGTTCTCCAGAATCCTTTTCAAATAACCTTTCTCAAATGAAGTTTTATCAAAATACTTTCGAAAATGACATTTTTGTAAACTCTCGCCAAAAATATCTTTTTGTAAAAACCATTTCAAAAACATTATTTTTGCTGAGCGCTAGTGGAGAAGCAAGCTCAACTCAACACCAGTCTCAGACTAAAACAAGAACAAGGGAGTTCAACTCCACAACTTCACCCTTATATCCCCTCGTAGCTAGACCTCAGAAAGCAATCATTCCACATTGACACCCCAAGCTCTGGCTCAACATTCAGCTCTCATCACATAGTCTCTCATTCTTTACTCATTTACCATCTCTTACTACTTATATACGTCTTTTATTCATTATTATTATCGTTCACACATTCTCATGCTTCACAACCGATTCGCTCTTATCATACCTAATTAGCTTTATGAGTAAGCAACTAAACAATGTATTAACGTGCAGACACAAATAAATAAATCACTGACCCACTCATACTGACTCAGGACACTAAGTTTTGACTTTTGAGATGGTCGAAACACTTAATAAGTTACCTAAAGACCACGGTGTTTAGGGGAAACTTCTCTCTCACCTCGATTGACGACAACTCTCACTATACGCTCTTTGACTCCCGATGCGGCGCTCGTAACAGCTTCCCGATTATCACTGGAACTCAAATAGTTCTTTCTTATTAGAAATTGTTCTTGTATAATTATTCCAAAACCAAGTCACTCTATTATTTTTTTCAAAAACTTACTTAATAAAACATGAATAATTTCTTGGCTTCTTAAAAAGGACACATTTATCTTAAGGTTTTCTTAAAAAAAAATCTTTCATTAAATTAAAACCATGAACATCAGAAATCATAAGAAAATCTTTTTCAAAACAATACTTTTCAATTAATCAAATCGGTTGACTTATTCCATTTTCTTTAAAACCGAATTTCATCAAAGAGAAATAACACAAGGATTCAATCAAAAACCTTTAAAAACATTAAACACTCAAACCATTCATACACACACAAGCACATGTAAAATCACAAACCATCCATTATTCATGCATATAAGACAAAATCAAACACATGCACCTAATTTCTATGCATGGCCGAATCTCACTAGGATGTGACAAGGTTATTTTCAATTGTAAATGATTACTAACACATGTCTACATGACAATACATCACTCCAAATTTAAAACATCACATAATAATAAGAGAAAAGAACATTTTTGCTTAAAATATTGCTAATCATCGTATAAACCAACACACAAGAAGAAATTAATTTATTTTCTTTACTTTTATACCCCAAACCGAATAGAACACAAAGAAAATCATGCAAACATACACTAATCAATTTAGTTCATTCAAAGATCAACTCAAACCATATAACATAAGAAATAAAAATAGCTTGAAAGAAATTTGTGCCAAAACCGAATGGGTCATATGAGAAAAACACTCAACACAAACATTTATCAAATCAACTTCATTCATACAAAATTAATTCAAACAATACACATAAGAAAATGAAATAGCTTAAATAGGATTTATTCTTAACCCGAATGGAACATGAGATTTTACTTTTAAGTTTTCAATCAAAGATTCAAGTTTCAATGGGTTTAGAAATCCTTAATCCTTATCATAAAACACACATGCAAAGTAAAACAACTAACTTCAAATATTTTCAAGCTCAAAACCGAGAGCTTCAAACATTAATTTCATTTCATTACCATGAAAATTAAGAGACAAATTAAGAATCATGTTAAAACATCTAAGGAAATTTATGCATGTGCCTAATATCTCTAAATGGGACAAATTTCAACATGCATGTAGAAGAAAATGATGATCTAACATGGTTTCCTAGGCTTGGCCGAATGGCTACATGCATTAAGGCAAAGTCTTCCAAATTATTTTCACATGCAAAGGACAAACTCAAGGTCAAATCACTCAAAGCATCATCTTATTTTTCAAACCATCACCGAATCATCATCATTATACATAAGACCTTAGTCTTAAATTCTTTTTATACAAAATTTATTTCTTAAGCTTGTTATGTTTATTTTCTTAGAGGAACCGTAACATGCACCATAGAAAATTAAGATTTTGCATCAAAACAAACATATAAATTCAAGGTTCACATTCTCTCAAGAATAAAGCATAGATCAAAACATGCAACACAAGATCAAAGCAAAAACATAAGTTTAAATACAAAACTTGCACAAAACCGTGAAGAACAAAATGAAAATTAAACATCCAAGCACAAATATTCAAAATCAACTCACAAAGATAACATGCAAGGAAAGATTACAACAAAAATATAAACTTAAACTCAAATCCTAGGAAAACCGTGAAGAACAAGTCAACAATCAAAGTATCCAAGTGCAAACATTCAAGATCAAGCCTAAAATTTACATGCAAAGCAACAAAAATTCAAGGTCACAAGGAGAATAAGACATGAACCACAATATTATACTTAAATAATGTCCAAAATAAAGTCCTTTTACAAACCAAAATTATCACACTAAACTATCTTAAATAACTACCTCAAACAAAATCCTAATCTTGAGGCTTCAAATCCTCCTCTTCTCCTTCTAGGGTTGCCTCGGCTTCCTCCTCTCTATGGTGAATGGGTGGCTTTTCTTCTTGATCTTGGAAGGAAATAAGGTTGAGAAATAAATTGAAGAAGGTTTGGTTGAAGGTTGTGGGTTTACACTCTTCTTTTCTCTCCTTACTCTCACGGCTTCTCTCTTTTCTCTCTATAATCTCAAGAGTTGATGATACTCTTGAAACCAAGTGTTTGGGTTGATGAAGGAAATGAAAATGAATTTGGTCAACACACACACACACTCCTTCATACGGCTTAAAGAGCAAAGGCAAGGGATTGGAATTTCCTATCTTAGCCTCGGTCCAAGGGCTTGGTGGAGGGGTAATTCGGACCATCCCCAAAGTTTGCATGGGAGAGGTCTTGTCAATGGAGGGTGAAAGTCTTCATAGGCTTCATTAGTCACACCACCTAGTCCCTCCCATTTCCTATTCTTTTGCCACTTAAGAAAATGCACTCTCCATGGCTTCCTAATCCTATTTCTATTTGAATTTCCTATTTCTTAATGGGTAAGAAAATGGGCTTCTACATGGTTTCCCTTCTCCCCTATTCGGCCGAACATACACACACATGCACATACACACACCATTTCATTCCAATTCATCATCACATAGCATAAAATAATGCATACATTTAACACATGCACATAATATTTTGGGGCATCATGCCTCGGCACACTTCACACATATACACACATCACATATATATTTCAATGCATACGGCTCACACACATATACATCCTACGTGCATTCATATCCACATAGTTCATGCATTCATGTACTTGAATTAGTTAATTAAATTTCATGTATAATTCATCACACAAACACACATCCAAAAATTCCAAGATTCAAAAATACAAACTTTAAGGAAATCAATTTATCTTATTAATTTAATCTCAAAAAGAAGCTTTACTCAAATTTGAAATAAAACCATATTTTCCACGTAAATCAAAGATTTTCAAAAGAAAGAAGAAATTTATTCACACCTCAAATCAATTAGGAAAATTCGTTCCCCAAAATGAAATCAACTCAAAAAAAAAATCATTTTTCCAAAACATTTCACTGAAAACCTTTCTTAAATTCTGAAAATCATTTTTAAATAAAATCTTATCGAATTATTTAAGTCCAGAAAATCCGGGATGTTACAAATTGCAATATTAAAAAGGTTTTTGAAGAAAGAGTAATTAAATTATTAATTTTTGAATTTTATCAGTATGTAACCGGTTAGAAGGGCTGTGTAACCGGTTACACGATGAACTCAGAAATGGGGATTAGTGCGTTTGATGAGTAATCACCCAATTAATCCAGAAATCGCCACGAAACCAGCCTCAGATCAATGGAGAACACGCGTCGGTATGCATGTTACTCCAATTCGTCTATAAAAGGCTGAATTTCTGAGGATTTGGGGTTGATTTCTGCATTTGGTGTTGAAGAGAGGCTGATTAGGGTTTCTGATTCGTGTGGGTAAATTCTTCTTCTTCTCTGAGTGTTGATAAGAGAGTGATACACCATTACAAAGCTTGAATCAAGGGCTTTGTATTGAGATAAAGTTTGTGAGTTGAGAGTTCCTGAGCTAGGAGAAATCGATTCATGAAGTTGGAGATTCAAAACTGTCACAGTTCTGTATTGGATTTCTGGAACTGACTTTGAGCTTCGATTTTGGTAAGCTCAAGCTTTCTCTTGTTCTAGACTTGGTTTCCTTTCAAAGTTCATGTTGCATGGTTTTGATAATGACCATTTTCCCTAATTTCCATGTCCATTTCATGTTCCAAATTCCTTGATCAATCTACCCTGTCAAAACGGTTCTGGTTTGAGGAGGAGCTTTGGGTGGTTGGTGTTCTACCTCAAATCTCTGCTCAAATCTTGTTCAAGCACGAACCTAAGGTAAGGGGGAAGCTTACTATTTGCTAGAATGAGAATAAATTGTGGTAGAATATAGGATGAGTCACAAAGAGACTCAAAGGGCATAAGTTGAAATGGTTAAATGGCTTGGAGGCCAATTTGAGCTCAATTGATGTTTTGAGCAATGTTATCTGAATGCATGCAAGCTATGTTGATGTTGATTTCATGACTTACTTGGATATTATGTGAATTGATGCATTAAGTTGTGAAATATGTGCAATTATGTTCAATTTGTGTATCCAAATTGAATGCATGCAAGATAGATATGTTTCTGTGTTTAAACATATTTATTTAAGGTATATGTACTCTGTTAAAGGTTGAAATTTGGTTAGATTTGAGTAGTGAAGAGAATGGTTTGTTAAAACTCATGATTTAGTGTCAGACTGCATAATCTAACCGGTTACTCGATATTCGTAACCGGTTAGACCCTGTTAAAATGCAAAAGAAAATAAGTTTACAAAATCAGCATTGTGGTCTTATAAATCCTACTCAAATCTAGGCCTTAATTTCATGGAAAACAATCTGAAAATAAGTTGATTTCACTGTTATAGTTCAGATTGCAGTTAAAGAGTTAATACCTTAAGGTAATGAGATAGTTTCAAGAGGAAATTATGCTCATTGGACAATGAAATGTGATTTAGACTTTTGAATGATATAAACAGTGGTTTTGAGGTATAAACATTGTTAAACTGGTTTATGGATTGGGTAGGGAATTCAAGAAAAAGGGTTTTCTGAATTACAATGGTAAACAGTTCAGGTCTGTAATTCTAACCGGTTAGCTTGGAACTGTAACCGGTTAGTACCTGAATCTGAAAAATAAAAAGTTAAGTTTTTGAATACCATTGACTTTGTTTTACCAATCTAAGTTTAAGGGCATGTCTTGAGATAATTCAAAAGAGAATTTTGTGTCAAAGACTATACCTCAAATAAATCGTTCAAAAGAGAAATTGGAATATTTCTAAATCACAGTAATTAATGGAAAGACCAACCTTAGTAATTATGTATGCGATGCATGCATAGAGAAAGGTGATGAAATAGGTTGGCAAGGATTGTTTGTGATGTTCGGGGTACACGACCTGTACTCTAGGAGTACTAAACTGATGCAACCAACTTGATGACACATTCTGGGAATGTGGCCATTGTCTGGGACATGGTTTCTTGGACACGTTCTGGGAACATGATGCACACTCTGGGAGTGGTGCTTGATTATATTCCAAGTATGGGTTGCGATACGTTCTGGGAACGTATGTTAGTGTTCTGGGAACACGTTGGTATAATAATGGAATTAAAGATAAAACCAACCTTGATGATTGTGCATTCATATAGAATGGGAGTTTGGTTGGTAGGAACGTTTATCATATTCTGGGAATATGAGGAGGGTACTCCGGGAGTACCAAATTATAACCTACTTGATGACACATTATAGATATGTGGCCAGTGTCTGGGACCTGGTTTTATACGTTCTGGGAACGTATGTTAGTGTTCTGGGAACACATTGATATGCAACCTACTTGATGACACATTATAGATATATGGCCAGTGTCCCGGACCTGGTTTTTATGCGTTCTGGGAACGTGGTGCACACTCTGGGAGTGGTGCTTATTTATCCAAGTATGGTTTGCTACACGTTCTGGGAACGTGGTGCACACTCTGGGTGTGATGCGTATTATCCAAGTATGGTTCGGTATTACGTTCTGGGAACGAATGTCGGTGTTCCGGGAACACAAGGGTGTATTGGATGGACGTCCAAGATGGACTTTTAGAGGCCTCAGTTGTGGAAGGAAATCATGCATCATGCCACCTGCATTGAAAGAATTGTTATGATTAACCGGGTGTGCTCATATGATTATGCATCATGATTTGCTACATGTTAACTTGTGGATGTTACTTTTTTTCTCATTTGATTATGCGAATATGTATAGCTAACCCCCATGCCATTATTAGGTGTTGATCGTGCATTTAGCTTGCACAAGAATCAGTAAAGGGAGGTGTCCCTTAGGTGCATGCAGAGTATAGAAAGTGTGAGTTGGGAACCTGTTGTGCAGATATCGAGGATCCGTCCAGAAGGATGTTTGGACAAAGGACCAGTGACCAGCTCTATAACATTTCTATTTTTAATAGAACTTATATGATACATATTTTGGAAAAAGGTATCATAAGAGGAATTCAGTTTCATAATTATACTTATTTGGTATTAATGGACTTGTTACACTTGATATATTTTGGGGGTACAATATGATGATTTTACTATGTTTCCGCAAACTCTGATTTTGGTAGTCAACCTTTATCATTGATCAAGTGTTTCTGAAATTAAATTTTCAAGGGAAGGGAAAATTCTTATTTTCAGATCTTTTTCCAACGATAACAAGTCCAAGTTTTCATAAACTTCTTACTTTTCTTATAAAGTAAGATGATATACAAGGAGTGTTACAGGGTGAGTGTTAATGGAGGAGCAAGCTCAACTCAACACTAAGCTTCTTCCCAAAAACATGAATGAGGAGTCACATCTCTATCCAACCACATCTCATTTCCATGATCACAATCTCTTTCCAATCTCAACTCCTTTCAACTCAAACACTGATTTCCTTTCTTTCATTCTTTATCTCTTTTACATTCTATTCGCAACATGCTTACTTCTTTCTCAATCATTCTCATACTTTCCCTTTAATCTTTTACTCATCACTTATTTCTTTCTCAATTATTTCTCATTTCTCTTTTCACTTCTCTTTTCTCCTTCCAATCTTTTCTCATTACTTATGTGGTTTCAGTACTACTGTTTCACCATTCAAACATACTCAAACATTTCTAAACAGAGTAAAATTTGCATAACTAATAAACACGTAGCATATAAATGAAACAAGTAAACACTTAGCCCACATTGCCTAATTCGCAGTATATTCGCAATCCATTTATTTGGATTGCGAGCAACCACATTACGGGATCACCGCACTCTCACTCACCTGGATGACGACACATCCTGAAACTTTCCAAGATTTCCCAGTCGCTAACCTCGTCACGTTTCCTTTCCGTCCAACACCCGAACTAGACATTTTTCCCGTGCGTTAGAACATTTTCGATAAATTCTTAATCTTGTTTTAAAAACTCTTTTCAAATAATTCCTTTCTTAAGAACTCATTATTAATATCCAAAGACTCCAAATCCAAATAAGATTTCAAATGAAAGACTTATAAGAAACTTTGAAACCATAATCTTTTATTAAAACAAATCCATCTTTTCTTAATTCAAAAACACTTTGCTTATAAAAATCATTTTCTTGAACCATTAAACAAAAATTCAAAACTCTAGAAAAATACAGTTTTAAAACCATATTAAGTTGATTTATTAAATTTCCAAACTTCATACCTCAACAACACAAATCAGAGAAGGGTCTTTAAAATTTCATAATCAATTTAAGTTATTTAGATCACACCTTTTAAATAAAACATTTTTCTATTCCTGTTGAAATTCAAAAATAGATTATTCACAAACAGAGTTAACAAACAACACACGAACAGGTTCAGAACCATTTCAATTTAACACAAGAACAACACATACAAGTTTTATAGCAATCAAGGCATTCACAAACAAACACCATACAAATCATATTTTTAAGCGTCAATTTAAACTTTAATCTTACTAAGTTAACTTGGTTACATTTAGGAAAATAAATTAAGCTTACTCTCCTAATTAATTTAAATAAACCGAATCATACTTATGGTTAATAATTTCTAATCACAAATAAATTTTAAAACTAAAAATCATTAGATTAACTTTACAAAAATCTTTTCACACAATCAAATGGACTTATTCATTTAAAATCAAAAAGATAAAAGTATACACATATCATCTTCATTCAAACACATAGTATACACAATATAGTCATAATCACAAATTATCCCAACCTTATGTTCATGCTTTGACCGAATCATACATGTATAGTTTTGCAAAGATTTAATGCATACATAAAAACAAAGAATCATGAAATCATTTCCTTTATTTTAAATTAAACCGTGGGCATCCAGAAAAGAAGAATCAACAATTTTAATTTCATTTTCATAATTTAAATCAAAAAAACCATTAGAATCACAATTTCACACATATAAATGTATTTATTTCATGCATGCATCTACAACTCTTAGATTCACTTGATCTTATCATGCATGCATCCTAAATGGGAGACAAGCCTAGCTATCTATTTTTTCTAGATTTGGCCGAAAGTCAACAAGTGAAAGACATGGTTTTTCATTCATTTTCAACATGCAAGAATTTTCCAATCAATTCATGTAAAACAACACATTACATTATTTATTCATATCAACCTTCACAAAATAAACCTCAAATTCATTATTTCATAAAAATTAAAGTTATGCTTCAAGCTTCTAAGAATGACATGCATGTACCTTAAATCATTAAATTTAGTCCTAAAACAAACATGCATCAACTTTTATAAAATAAAAAGCATGGATCTAAAATAAACCACTCATGGCCGAATGGCCTTAAAGGAAATAAAGCATACAAAGATATCAAACACTTAATCAAAACATGTTTACACTAAAAGAAATCAATTTAAAACTTGTTACTTTAATCTTTTCTTAAAAACCTAATCATATATAAAAAAAGAGAAAACATAATCTTTACTCTTGAAAAACAACATGCAACTTCAAGGATCTAAACATTTTAATTCATCAAATAAACATAAAAACACATCATAAGTCACGGTTTAGCAAAAAGATTTAACATGCAAAGCCAAATAGTTTTACTTTAGTATTGGTTAAGTTTAGATCATACTTTCATTCATCAAAGAACCATAGATCAAGATTTTAACAAAAGATCTAACATGCAAGATCAAAAAAATTAAACAAGTTTAGATCATGAATTTTCATGTCAAATATTCACATAAACACACTTATAAATCACGGATCTAAACAAGAAAATAAACATGCAAGAAGGATTCATTTTAGATTTTCACAAAAATCTCAATTTTCTTTAGATCTTTAAGGTTTTGTTAGAAAAATAGTAGATCCATCAAAAGACTTTGAACCGAAACATAAAGCATAAAATCTAACATATTACAAATTACTTTAAGTCCTCAAAAGTCCAAGATCAAAAGAATAACAACACATAACTCCAAGAATTAAACATGCAAGAAGAAAGAAGCAAGGATCTACAAACTAGAAAAGAAAACTAAATTATTACAACTCTTCATCTTGATCTTCAATTCCTACCATGAAAGGGTGTTTCCTTAGCTCCTAAAGCTCTTGATCTTCAAGGAAAATCCTAAGTTTTTGGGCTTGAATTCCTCCTTTTTCCTTCATCAAGTTCCACGGCCTCTCCCTCTCTCTTTCTTTCTATTTCTTTTTCTTTTTCTTTCTAAGAGTTTAAAGTGTCTCTTAGAAGTGTTGGTGTTTGGAAGTGGAAGAATGAAATGGGTGGAGTAGAAAAGGAACTAAGGCCACACTATTTTATAAGAAAATTCACTTTCCCTCTTGTGCCCTTCATTTTGGTTCGGCTATTGCATGATGGGAGGGGTAATTTTGGGCTTCCAATTAATTGCATGGGTGCATTTTATCAAAACCAAAGGGGACAAGGTAGGTTAGGCTAAGACTTTAGGGTCATCTAGGTTTAACTATTAGTTAGTACATAGTTAGGGTTTCCATCTTGGTTTGGTTTGGTTCATGGCTCCTAGTTTGGTTTGGTTTTCTATTTTCTTAACCTTTAAGCTTCTAGAAAATTTATATTCCAACCTTATACATACACATACACACGTAAATACACATACATACTCACACACAAACCGTATCACACTCACACGTATATTCATACATGCATTTTACATTTTTATTTCTTAATCTTAGTTACTTAAATATTCTAATTGTTTATTCATAGAATAAGGCAATCAATTCATCATTTATATTCACACAACAATGACCTTGCATCATGCAGCAAACACACAGCACACACATGAAATAAAACATACATAAAAATTTCAAACCAAGTCATTAGATTTATTTTCTTTACGACACAAGTTACAAAATTCGTATTTTCTAATTCTGAAAATAAATTTTCGTAAATCAACCCAGAAAAATCTGCAAATCACATTTTAAAAATCTACGTTTCGTTACGATCGTTTTGATATAAAGTTTGTAAAAATCCGAGTTACGGTTAAAAAGTTACAAATTTTTCAAGTTAACAGACCCAAAAACTTAATTTCAAACAAAATCACTTTCTAAAAAAAAAATCACAATTCATTCTTTAAAAATCAAATCAACCAAAAATCATTCATTCTTTTTTTTTTTCATAAAACATTTTGTTTATAAAAATCCATGAAAATCAAACTTTATTTCTTATTCAAATAAAATTCTTGTCCAAAAATCTTTTATAATTCAAAACTTCAAGGTTTATTTTAATAAAATTCGTTCTCGCACGTACGGGAAAAATGCGGGGTGTTACAAGTAGTACGACTCAGCAGTGAAAAAAAAAGTGTGTTGGGGTCTTCTTCCTCTTTCACTCCACCTCTCTCTCTCTCTCTCTCTCTCTCTCTCTCTTAGGGCACGAATTCTTCCCTTTTCTCTCTCTAAATTCCTTCTCATTTTTCCACTCTAATCCATAATAAACTACCAAAAATCAATTCCCATCATACACTAACACATAATCATTCATCAATCTCCTCTATTTCCTCTCACCCACTTCAATCCCCAATTCTCCCTCTCCATCCTTGAAGCTTCAAGAACAACCACCATGGAGAATCATCACATCTAAGTAAGTTCATTTAAGTTTCATTCCTTTCTCCTTCAATTTACACAAACTATCATCATCTCTAATCGTTCTTGCTTTGTTTGGTCATTGTGGGTATAGTTTCTCACTCTCTCTCCTCCATAGCTTGGAGCTTTCTCTCTCTATACTTAAGGCTTTAGAGTCAAGCTCTTTTCCTCTCCATCACTACAAATTGGTTGCTATTTTATTGTGGTTCAAAGAGTTAGGGTTCGGTACTCCCTTCTCTCTCTACAAGGTTAAGGTAAGAAGGGTTGTATTACCTCTTCTTAGGGAATAGATTTTGGATCATGTATAGTGTAACATCCCGAATTTTAATTCAAATAATATTTAAAATAATGATAAGATTTGGAAGTAAGGATTATTCTAAAAAGGATTTAAAATGATGGATTAGGAGTTCTTTGAATGCCATAAAGGAATCAAGAAGCATTGGCATCAAAAAGGAGGTTGAAAGACGAACAAAAGAGCGTTAGAAGCGATGTTTTTGGTCTTATAAACACCCTATATTAGGAAATTCAAAATAAAAGATTTACAACTCTAAACACAAATTCCACCGTTGGATGTGAAGTAGGATAGGTGAGGAAGCTTGCTTTAAAATTTGAGGAAGATCCAACGGGTAACAAAGAAGTTATGACCTTCCAAAGTCTGGATACTACAAAATTGTGCAGCTTAATCGCCTCTTAATCGCCCTTAATCGATTAAGCTGCAATTTAATCGATTAATAATTGATTAAGGGCTGTTGCAGTGGAAAAAATAAAGGCGATCCACACGTTGTTCTTGCCATAATGCACGAATTTTCTCTCTCTAGGGAACAAAACCTCTCATCCCAAATCCATCAAGCCTCAAGGGAACCACTCGAAAACCCTCCATCAAGTCCCTCTTTGTCACTCCAAGTAAGTATGCATGTTCTTGATTTCATTTCTCTCTCTTTAATTTGGATTTTCTCTCTCTCTTCCCACCTCTTGCTGAAGCACGAATTTCCCTTGTTTTGTGTCACAATCTCTTCATCGTTCTCATTTCTATGGCTTAGGGAAGAGTATCATCACTCTCTCCATCTTCTTGACTTGGGAGCTCTTTGTTTTGGGAGCGTTCGGAGCTAAAGCTTGGGTTTTTCCACTTTCCCTCTCTTTGGTTAAGGTAAGGGGGTGGATATAGTGAGCATTGGCTTGTTCTAGGAAAGGGTTTGTATTTAGATATAATGGTTGGCTAGGAGTTTATGTGTTAGGGTAGAAAATTAGAAATCTCAATTTCGGAATTAAGGAAAATGTTAAAAATAGGCTTAATTGGTAATTATGGAACTCTAGGAAGTAAAGAATGAGGTTAGGTTTTAATTGAGGAAAATAAATGGCATGAACCCCTAATTTAGGACTTTGAATCAGTAATTCGGACAAGTGAAAAGAAAATGTGGTTGTTGCATGATTATATGAAAAGGTGAAGTTTGTTATTATTTGCACTCTAATTGTTATGTGAAATGTGAAATGTGGCTATTTGTTTATGATATGATGGTGCTTGTGCTTGGAATGATTTGGTAAACATTAAATGGAATTGGTGGACAAAATAATGATATATATATATATATATGGACAACTAATAATGGATAAAGGTGGTGATGTATTGTAGGCCTTCGATTTGGGGGAGACAATACATCGTAAAATGGGGTTGTATTGTAGGCCTTCGATTTGGGGGAGACAATACAACGTAAACGGGGTGATGTATGTAGGCCTTCGATTTGGTGGAGACATACATCGTCGGTGGTGTATGTATGTAAGCCTTCGATTTGGTGGAGACATACATACACCCTAAACAAAAAGGAAAAAGGAAAGGACATTGGATAAAATAAGGTAACGGTAATGGAAACACGATGTATGTAGGCCTTCGATTTGGTGGAGACATACATCGTGATTGGTGTATGTATGTAGGCCTTCGATTTGGTGGAGACATACATACACCGAAAATAAAAGGAAATGAATAAGGAAACAGGGGAATAAAATTGAATAAGGTAATGGTAATGGAAACGCGATGTATGTAGGCCTTCGATTTGGTGGAGACATACATCGTGATTGGTGTATGTATGTAGGCCTTCGATTTGGTGGAGACATACATACACCGAAAATAAAAGGAAATGAATAAGGAAACAGGGGAATAAAATTGAATAAGGTAATGGTAATGGAAAGGCGATGTATGTAGGCCTTCGATTTGGTGGAGACATACATCGTGATTGGTGTATGTATGTAGGCCTTCGATTTGGTGGAGACATACATACACCGAAAATAAAAGGAAATGAATAAGGAAACAGGGGAATAAAATTGAATAAGGTAATGGTAATGGAAACGCGATGTATGTAGGCCTTCGATTTGGTGGAGACATACATCGTGATTGGTGTATGTATGTAGGCCTTCGATTTGGTGGAGACATACATACACTGAAAATAAAAGGAAATGAATAAGGAAACAGGGGAATAAAATTGAATAAGATAATGGTAATGGAAACGCGATGTATGTTGGCCTTCGATTTGGTGGAGACATATATACACCGTAAAAATAAGGAAAAGGTAAGGGATTAAAAAGGGATTTCTTTGGAAATGGGGAAAATAAATAAAAGGGAACCAAAGGGTGGAAAGGAATTAACTAAAAAGGGAATCGGCACTTGTAAAATGATGGAATTGAAAAATGTGGTATACTTGCGATGAAATTGTACTTATGTGAATTAAATTGCTAATTGTGTTTGGCCTGGTTAGTTGTTATGTTTATCTAGAAACTGCTTTTCTATTTCATGTGCAATGCTCACTCCCTTACCATATTTCAGGTACAGAGATTGAGTTAGCACAGCCCCCGGCCGAGCAGGAGTGCTCTCCCTCACAGGGAGAGTAGGGTTATTATTGGGATTAGGATATTATTTTTGGCATAGCAATGTGTTGAGCATCATGCTAGTTGCACCTAGTATTTTTTTTTCCACTTAAACTCTGATAACTGATACAGGATATTATATTGGATATTATATTTTATGTCGATGGGGCTGTTATATGATATGTGCATGATATGAAGCCCTGTTGGCTGTTGGTTGTTTATATTGATAATGTTATTCACAGGTTAAAATTTGGAAAAGTTCGAAAAACAGGCAAAACTCCGTCGTTTGACGGGTGATTTTATTATATTAAAAAGGAATTTTTAAGTACACATTTTTAATACTTGGGAATTAAGGGTAGTAATTATAAGGGTGTTACATATAGGGATGGTTAAGTGTAGGTAGGATTGGATAGAGAATAAACCCTAGGGTGGGGTATTTAATTAGACATTAAGGGTTAGGGATTGGGTGAGAAAACCCACTATGATGATGAAGGAATATAGTTGTGCTATAATCTGTTTGCACGTGTTCTACTTGTTTATGAAAAGAAATAGTAGGCTTATGTGCAGGATAATTTGTGCTGAGATAGGATGTAAGGTTTCAATGGAAAATAGTTATTAAAGGGAAAATAGTAAACTAATTCTAAGATATGCTAGGTTAGTAATACTATCAATTGAAAGCTTCGAAGTGGTTCAACTCAATATGTGGTAATAAAGAAAATTAGGTGTGGTTAAGGAATAACAAGAAGAGGGAATTAGAAGTAGCTAAGGAACGAAATTAATGAGTAATTAGAAGGTAAGTTCGGGACACTAAAAGAACCAATTACGAAATAAGAAGAAATCGCTAAAGCACTAGCAAAGGGCAACAACTAAGGATGGGTGAAAAAGGAATAAAATAGAAAACTTAGGGGATAACAATTAAGTAAAGAATATTTTAGTAATCAAAAGAGTAAACTAATCGCCTAGAGAAAATAAGCAGAGATTGAGTGTAAGGGTGAGGAAAGTAAGAAACTAAATAGTTGAAGAAGGAAAGAGGAGGGAAGTAAAAATGTAATGATAGATGAACACCCCAACTGGAATAAAAGATTGTAACTAATGAAGTAATGGGAAAGAACGAACTATGAGAATCAGAAAGTATAAAAGATATAAAAGGATGAAAATGGCAGGCGTTCGGTAGAACCTGTCGACAAAATAAAGACTAAAACGACAGGCGTTCGGTAGAACCTGTCGACAAAATAAAGACTAAAACGGCAGGCGTTCGGTAGAACCTGTCGTCAATAAAAGATTTAAGCGGCAGGCGTTCGGTAGAACCTGTCATCAATAAAAGATTTAAACGGCAGGCGTTCGGTAGAACCTGTCCTCAATAAAAGATTTAAAATGGCAGGCGTTCGGTAGAACCTGTCGACATTTAAAAGACTGAACGACAGGCGTTCGGTAGAACCTGTCAATTATAAGGCAATGGAATAGAAATGTTGATGGAAAATGAAAATAGTAGAATGTAGGCTTATAACTGAGAATTGTTTAGTGTGTGTGCTTAACTTATTTCTATGCTTACTCATACACTATCTTTCTAAGTTCTGTGTAATGCTACCCTTCTTGCTATTTTTCTACATGTACAGAAGCGGAGCTTACACTAGTGCAGGTGATCACTCTCTAGCACGTATACTAGATCGCAAAGTAATATAGTCGATTAAGACCATATATCGTACCCACAGGGACTCAGAATTGTTCAATCTATCTCTACCTAAGTAAAATCTTGAATAAAATCTATTAAAAGATAAAATTCAGAATTAAATAAATAAATTAAAAAGAAGAATTATATGCTGAAAATAAAATAAAATAGAAATTAAATGGAAGAACTTGGTTAGGAACTTAGTATCATTGTATATTCATTTATTTATTATAAATCAATGTTTATCATTCAAATCAAGAACAAATTCAGAAAATAGTAATTCCTAGATTCCTCTTATGAAATTACTGTTTATTATCCAATTTATTAAATCCTAATTCCTTAGAAATTTAAATCATTGAATAGCCTTAATTAAAAACAGTTCAAGTTATATAATAATCCAAAAGTATTCCTACAAGTTGAAACATTATACTGTTTAATTGCATGACCTATTCTAAATCCTAATTTTCCAATTTCAGATTTAGAAATCCAAAACATAGATTAGCTACTTCTATGCATAACATTAAAATCATAATTAAACACTTGATTTAAAACGGAAAAACATTAATTCATAAAAAATAAATTACAAATACAAATCCACCATGTTCCTAACACAAAAGGTTTAGTTACACATAATGAAAGAGAAGAAGAAAACAAATAACTATGATATTTATCCCTAAATTACCACAGATATGTGCTTTGAACCTTCAATCTTCTCCAGATCCCTCCTTCGAATGCTCCCAAAACTGTGTAAATCTCCTTCAAACCCAATTCTAATCTCTAGGAATGACTGATTAAATCCTATTCACTTCTCAAAACTGACTGCTAAACCTAATATTTATCCTAATATAAATAGATAAAAGTCTAATCTTATCAAAATCCTTCAAAACTGCTCAGAATTAGGCCCAATTGGACTTCCTCGTGTCTCGCGCGCCTAGGCGTGTGAAGCAGCATGCCTGGGCGCGATCTATATGTACACCCAGTGATTAACGAAGCACGCGCGCCTGGGGGCGCCATTCCCGCGCCTGGGCGTGCTAGGTAACTTCCGACTCCGTTTCTCTCCGTTCTTGAGCCAGTTTCAAGGTCTTCTTATGCTCTTTCCAGCTCCAATAATATTTTCTCCAAATAAAGCTCCGAAACACCTTAAACATACCCAAAACGGATCAAAACATTCAAAGGATTCTAATAAACTAAAAGTTCCTAAAACTAATACAAAATACCTAAATTTACAAGAGAAACAAGCCAAAACCATAGTAAAAGGAAGTGAAATTAAGCCCAAAAACATCATATATTAGACCCAAATCACACCCCCAAACTTAGCATTTTGCATGTCCCAGGCAAAAGTAAAATAAAAATTCATAAACTCAAGACTACCTTCTAAATCAAAATGTACAACACTTAATCTAAGACTTCGACTCATCAACACAGCCACATACTTACACAAGCTATTCACATATCAAAACCTGGTTAAAGAAACAAAATCAATCAGAACTCAGAACTAGTGAACACTCTCAACCTCTCAGTGTATATCTCTCATGTGTATCAAGGGTATAAATCAATTCACTCAAGTTAATACAATAGTTAAATGTTACCATAAGCTTGACCATAGACCCAAATCTCCATTGAAAATATTAAAAACATGCACAAATCAAAAGGTCTTTATTTTGGTTGTAACGTGGCCATGGCTAAAAGTGTTAGGTGGGATAAAAGAAAGAAAAGATGAAACTAAGGGCTAAAATGCAAAACAAATTTCCCTCTAATAGTTATGAATGAGCAATGAATACTATGAGGAATCACACTCAAATCACAACTATATCAAACTTCTTCTTTTTCAATTTTACTCTACTACTTCTTCCAAACAAAATTTCTTTTCTCTTCTCATTCATCAATTTTCACTTTTTCTCAATTTTCTTTTTCTATTCTCTTTTCTTTTTGAAAGAAGAGTAACTCAATAAACACTTTCACAATTTTCACACTTTTGAAATGTCCCTCTCTCAATTGCTCATTCAAAATTCCTAAGGTACTGTCAAAAATATACAATCAATGCAGGGTACCAAAGAAAAATCATATTTATATCAGGCTCAAAATGGGAAACTAAGGGAAAACAAATCCAACAAAAATCTTTGAAGGCTACAAAAACACCATCCTAAATGCCTTAATCATTTTCATGCATGTAATCAATTATCAATCTCAAAATGGTCACCGGTCAAGTTCTAGAACACGAAACTAAAGAGAACACACTCATGAAAGAATAAGGGTCTCAAATCAAAATACTCAATAAATCATACCCCATCAATATAGGCTCAAAATCTCACTAAGCTAAAGTCAGTTCACCAATTTCAAGTTCTGAAAAACTTTGTCAAAATAACCAAATTTCAAAATATTTACAACTCAACAAATAAATAACATGTGTAACACCGATTCGGCAACTTGAAAACTTAAACTAAAAGTGGTAAAAATTAGGGCCATTTTTTTTAAACCAGTGTTATGTGAACGTGAGAACACTAGACTTTTAAAACACAGATACAATTAAAACTCGTGTTCTCACATTACATAAACTCTTTCAAGTTCCAAACCGAGATGTCACAAGACACCGCACTGTGAAACCGTTTTCAAAAGCATCATTCAAAACGTAGCCCGTTTACTTGTTGCAAAACATTCATGTTTAATAAAACTTTTGCCAGGGTACAGTATGATAGAGCTAGGTTAACTAAGCACTTACATTGGAGTACCATGCTCTGAGGGGAATTTCCTATCCTCTAGTCTTGCTTCCTAATACTTGAGGTCTAACCCCGGGCCTTGGTCGACGAAGCCCACCACGCTTCCGCTGCGCCATCTACCAGTTGCAATATCAGCAAGTGCCGATACGACAACATGGTAGGAGAGAGTCAGTGTTCCGAACACTAACGGGTTGACCTTGCGGTCTCAGAGTAGAAAGAGACAGAGGATGTAACATAACTATATAACTAAAACAAAATACTAAAGAATGCAATCATCATCAACATAAATGCATCCAGCATGTTATACACATAGCATGAATCACAACAATAATATATTCACCATCATCATCATCATGAACACAAATACTTTACTCGGGTTCTTATCATCACAATCCCAAAATATTTCTCATGAGCTTTCACAACTTTTCTCAATCCTTCCTTCCTCATAATTTCCACACTTATTACTTATTCCAAGAATTCACTCATCTTATAAATCTTAGTCGATGCTTAAAGCTTTGATATACTTCTTTGAAACATCTTTGTCTTTTAAGTTTTATTATTTCGATTAGCGTCAATGATGAGGGGGAAACATCATTGAGCTCACACACGTCTACATCTCCTCGGTCAACCACCCAACCTAGTCGGAAGCAAACAGGAGTACAGGACCTTTACCACGCGGGCACGACAGCTGTCACAACACATAAATGGTCCCAGACCAGGAGGCCCTGCCTCAAATCATAATCACAATAATAACAATGCACGCTCTCAGCGGCAATCACAAATGCCCCGTTCCAGTCCCTCTCACTATTCTCGATTTGCAATCAAGGGGGCGACAGTACAATTCTAGTTCCGGTGCAGAACGTGCCACGACATTAGACCGAGTCCCCACCACGTTAGTGCGCCACTTGTGGGATTGTTCTGCCTAGAAAGTACTCTAGACTTCTTGACGTGTCACCGTCATCGTCCTCCCCTCATGCAATCTCGTCCTAAGTATCCGCAGATACTTATCGTTCCTTCCTCTCCACTACTTCGTTACGACACTCATACCTCACCGCGTTTATACCTGTCTTTTAAGTCTTTTAAAGTTTTACGTTTTAATTAGCGGCTTAGTCCTAACAGTCGGCTCGTCCTTGGTGCATCCCTTCAACGAAGCCCGACCACTAATCTCAATCCTTTCCCCCTAAATCTCATTGGCCCCAGGCCACAAATTACTTTCTCATCTCATTATCATCAACTCATGCTCATTCTCAACATAATTCTCATTCACATCATCAACAAATTTTCCTCGTCTTTCCAAAACATCTTTCGCAAAACTTTTCGAAAACATAGTTTCACAAAACTTTCACAAAAATATCATTTTCACAAAAGCTTTTCACAAATTTCTTTTCAAAATCTTTTTCAAAAATCACAATTTTTGGGTGAGTGTTAATGGAGGAGCAAGCTCAACTCAACACTAAGCTTCTTCCCAAAAGCGTGAACGAGGAATCACATCTCTACTCAACCACTTTCTCACTTTCATAAAATCACATCCTCTTTCCACTCAAATATCAATTCTCTTTCTTTCATTCATTATCTCTTTTGCATTCCATTCTCATCATACTTTATCTCTTTCTCACTCATTCTCACACTTCCTCTTCAACCTCATCTCATCACTTATTTCTTTCTCGATTATTTCTCATGTTTCTCATTCGTTTCTCTTTTCTCTTTTTGATTTATCTTATTACTTCCACATTTCCATCATCATCATTTCACTATCCAAACATAATCCAACATTTTCTAAACAGAATAAAGAATGCTCAACGAATAAACATCTAGTATGCAGACAAGTAGACATTTAGTATGCAAAGAAGACAGGTAGACATCTAATCTCAACAACCATGTTGCCTAATTCGCAGTACTCTCACAATCTGTCCATTCGGATTGCGAGCAACCGCGTTACGGGACCACAACACTCTCACTCACCTGGATGACGACACATCCAAAAGCTTCCCAAGATTTCCAGTCGTTATCCTTGCCACACTTCCTTCGCGTCCGACACCCGAACTAGACATTTTTCCCCGTGCGTTAGAAACGATTTACGTGAATTCTGAATTTTGTTTTAAAAGTACTTTGAAATAATTTCCCTTTTAAAAAGCACATTGCCAATATCCAAAAGACATTAAATCCCGAATCATTCTTTTTATAAAATGTTTCCAAGAAAAACTTCTTAAAACAATTCCTTTTCCAAAACAGAATCTATTTCTCTTAGTTTAAAACACTTTGGTTTAAAATCATTTTCTCTAAACATTGAAGGAAAAACAATTCTTTTAAAAATCATTATTAAATCAAATACAGAATTCAAGAAAATAAAACTTCAAAATCAATCAATTGATTTACTTAATTTCAAATCTTCACGATATCATTAAACACTGATCAATTAAGGATTTCAAATTAATTTAAGTTGTTTAAATCATTCTTTTCAAATAAAACATTTTTCACAGCTAAACTCACAAACAGTATCCCAAAACAATTCTAATACATCCAAGCAGCACAAAGAGCAATCACATACACATTACAAAGCATTCAAAGCATACACAAGCACACAGACATGAGTCACATTTTAAATCATTTACAATCATCAATTAAATTATAATCTAAATTAAATTAATTAAATTACTCTTTTTAGAAAATAATTTAGACTTAATCATTTAATTAACTCACAAAACCAAATCACAGGGTTAATGATTTTCTAATCAGACATAAACGTGAAAACTAAAATCATTGAATTGGAATACTTAAGAAACCCTAATCCTTGTTTTCTCTCTTCTCTCTCCTCCTTCACGGTGCTTCACCGTGTGCCGTCATGGCTAGGAAGAGGGGAAGACCCCCGAAAACACCTTCTTCTTCTTCAAAAAAATCTCCAAGCGCAACGAAGAGGTCTGAAGGTTCATCTTCGATGGAGTTCAGCCTTTCGGATGAGGAGGCGCTTGAGGATATCGATAGCTTGACTCCCAAGAAAGCTGCAGAACTATTGCTTAGCATTGATCTCCTTCGGCAGAGAGTGCAGAGTAAGATTCCTGTGGAACAATGTGAAAAACAGGGTGAAAATATCAATAAGCATCAAGAGAACCAATCAGAGTCAGTACCAAAATCAGGTACTCAGGATAATCAGCCGCCAATGCATTCGGTTTGGGCAAACTTTGATATATCTAAATTGAGGAATGCAGGGGAAAAGTTAAATTTTGTTGAACCTGTTTTAAAGGAAGGCCAGGCTATTACTAAAATAGAAGTGGAGGATGTGGAGAATGAGTTGTTATTCTGGCAGAATGCAATAGTGTGTTATGTGTTGGGGGCTAGACCACCTTACTCTGTTTTCAGTGGGTACATTAAGAAGGTTTGGGGTCATTTGGGTATTGATAAAATCCTTATGACTAATGAAGGCTCTATGGTAGTGAGATTCAATACAATGGAGGCAAGGAATGAGGTCTTAGAAATTGGTATTTATCACTTTGATAAAAAACCAATTATACTGGGACCATGGACTGGGAGGACAGGAGTTAAGGATCATCTGGACAGATTTCCTGTTTGGATTCAACTACCCAATCTTAATCCTAAATTTTGGAGTCAATCAGCTTTGAGCAAAATTGCTAGCCTGGTTGGAAATCCAATAATGGTTGACAAGGTTACCAAGGAGAGGAACAGACTGAATTATGCAAGGATCCTAATTGAAGTGAATCCTAATACTCTACCTGAGGAGATCTTCTTTGAAGATGAGAAGGGTAATGTGGTCAATCAGAGGGTGACTTATGAGTGGAAACCAGTACTTTGTGCTAAATGCTCAAAGTATGGTCATGACTCTAAGATGTGCAGGAGTAGTGTTACTCAAAAGTGGGTGGAGAAGAAGAAGCCTTCTAAGGAGGATATTGAAAATATTGATGATTGCTTAAGATCTAATGATGGGAAGGCTGTGGAGAAGGCTATTAATCAAGCTAATGGTGAGAGTAGTCAACAATCATTTGTTGCAGAATCCACTAATCCAGAGAGTCCTTCTACTCCTAAAGAATGTGCAATTGCAAAGGTGCAAGATAAAGGTAAAGGTATTCTAATTGAGAGTATTCCTGATGCTTCAGACTCTGAGAATGCAGAGCCTTGGATTCCAGTATTAACAAGAAGTAAGGCTCAGAAAAGACAAGGTGAGAATAAGGGGGTGGTAATTAAAGACTTGGCCTCTAAGGCCAATGGATAATATATTAACTTGGAATGTGAGAGGGTTTAATAACCCTCAAAAACAAAGGGAGTTAAAATCGCTTTGTGATCGAGGCCGTACCCGATCAAAATAAAAGGTGTTTATTCTGTAGTACTAGGAAGGTGATCCTAGGTCGTTTCCCAGCGAATATCGGTCTAGGCAAAGTATCAAACACGTAGTGTGCAGTAAAATGGGGGGGGGGGGTTTGTGTGTGACAAATGTGAAGAACAAAACACAAACAGAATATAAAAACTAAGAAAATCAGAAACAAAAGCGGGCAAACCCCTTTGGTTACGTACACTACTCAATCCTAGCTCAGTAAAGATCGATTCCTCTCCTCTCCTCTGTCCAACTCGTGATAACCAAATACTAAGCGAAAATTCAGTTATCACTCCAAACCCTAACTTCTAATTAAGCATCAGAAACCAGAATTGGAGTTTTTACGAGTTAATACAAATTAAGCATTTATATTCATGTATTATCTCTACGAAATGGAATTAAGCAAACCACTACACATCGATAAACATGAAAACAGAGAAGAGAAAACGAAATTGCATTAGTAATAAGAGCTCAAGAGTAGATAATACAATACCAAAGGGATTAACCCTTGAAGTCTAGCCTTCCATGGCCATAAATGAAGAAAAACGAGTAGAAATGGGGAAGAACAAAACCCTAGCAGCCACCACCACTTGGGAGAGCCAAGAGAGAAGTTCTAACCTAGAGAGAGAGTCAGAAATCTGAAATGGGAGTATGTTCTTGGGGGTTACACGAATTTCCCCTCTTAAGACACAAAATGGGCCTAAAACATGGGCCCAAATCCTAAGAAACACTATTTTGAACATTACAATTAAAAAGGGACCTAAATGCAAATTACAATCTTCACTTCAATACTTCAATCTTCATTTCCAAACTTCCCAAAGTGTCCTTGTGCCAAATATTACCTGAAAATAGAAATAGAATTAATTAGGCTAAATAATTCCAAATTAAACAATATTCGGAATATTAGTCCAATAAACTCTAAATCAATAAATCAAGCTAATCAATGTCAAATGGGCAACAAGTATCAATAATAGGAGTAAAATAATGCAAGGAATAATGGGAAATAAAATGCTCATCAAATACCCCCACACTTATCCTTTTGCACTCCTGGGCAAAACCAAAAGATAGGACTATGAAGATCAATATGCACCAAAGTGAATCATGCAACAAGATGACTACAACTAAGAAATGCAAACCTAAGAGATTACATACTTCACAATGAATTCTAGGAAATGCAAAGAAATGGGCAAACTCAAGCACAAAAAATGGTTAAGGATCAAAGAGTCAAAGCATCCGCGAACATCATCCAATTACTTCAAGTATGCAAAGAAACCAATGACATCAAGAGGATAGTCACAAAGATGATAGAAACTCACAAGGATCACTCAAAAGTGTTTACACTCAAGTGTTTGGGGTTAATCATTATTTACACTCAAGGCACATCATGAAAAACAAACACAACCATAAGCTTGACAAGCCTCTAACATCAACCATCAACACACATGCACAAAATGATCAAAAGGTCTTTTAAGGGTTGTAATGGGGCCAAGGACAAGGTAGGATAAAAATATGGGAATGTAGCTAAAACCAAGGGAATAGAGGAGCAATGGGGAATAAGTAAAAAGTAAGCAAAATCCACCCCAAGATCAACAATCACTAATTCCAATCCTCTTTGCCTCAACAACCTTTTATTCACTTTTTTTTTCTTTTTTTTTCTTTTTTTTCTTTTTATTTTTGCATTTTTTTTTTGAGAAATAAACAAAAAGAAAAGAAGAAACAACACAAATGGCATGAAGATGAAGCCATAACTATAACAACCAATGAGGCAAAACCAAGAACTCAACCAATTAAAGCATAAAGCACACTTCTTACCTAATACCCATTCCCAAAACAATTCCAAAGCTCCAAAATTCCCTAAGGTTAGGACAATCATGGTTTTTCAGTCATAGGCTTGTAATGAGCTAAAGAACAAGGAAAGGGATAAAATGGCTCAAAGGGGCTAGCAAAGGATACATTCATTCAAGGTAGGCTCATATGGCTAGTAGCTTATTCAAGAAAGAAAGTTCCTAAATCATTTCAAAATGTGCATGAGCAATCAAGTATCAACAAGAGTCAAGTCAAGTTCTAGAGTGCAAGTAATCCAGAGTGAAATCACACATGAAAGAAAATTAGGTGGCATATATAGCAATCCACCCACAATTAAGGCTCAAATCCTCACAAAAGGGACAATTCTATCACAGTGTTACCACCTCTTAATTATCAAAAGCAACTTTACACACAGAAATGCATGAATTCAGACACAAGATACCAAAACTCTACTAAAATGAAGCAAAAACATGCAAGAAAATGCCCAAAACTAAGCAAAACCTAAAAAAAATCAAAGCAAAATATGCAACCTAAACTACTCTCCCCCCACACTTAAATCACACATTGTCCTCAATGGAACACAAATAGCAGAATCAGACAGATATAGACAAGTGTAATAAAAAGAGTAAGGAAGGAGAAAAGGAGACTCCCTAAGTCATGGTTGTTCAAAAGTGGGGTCGACCAATGAGGCCTCCTCCACAGGTGCATCATCCAAAGAAGGGGTGGTTAGGAAAGGCTTGAGTCGGTGGCCATTGACTTTGAAGCTCTTGTTCGTGGACTCACTCTTGATCTCCACAGTGCCATAAGGAAACACCTGGGTGACTACAAACGGTCCAATCCATTTAGAGCGGAGCTTTCCACTCATGAGTCCAAGCCTAGAGTTGTAGAGCAAAACTTTTTGACCAACCAAGAACTCCTTTCTGGAAATGGAATTATCATGAAGCTTCTTGGTCTTCTCTTTGTAGAATTTGGAGTTCTCATAGGCCTCCAAGCGGATCTCATCTAGCTCACTCAACTGCAGCTTCCTCTCCTCACCCGCTTGATCAAGAGCTAAGTTACATTGCTTCACAGCCCAATATGCACGGTGCTCTATCTCCACAGGCAGGTGGCACGCCTTACCAAAGACAACCCGATAGGGTGACATCCCTATGGGTGCCTTGTAAGCGGTCCGATGGGCCCACAGAGCATCCTCCAATTGTGTGCTCCAATCCTTTCTATTAGGCTTCACCATCTTCTCCAAAATCCATTTGATCTCTCTATTTGAAATCTCAGCTTGCCCGTTGGTTTGGGGGTGATAGGGTGTAGAAACTTTGTGCACAACCCCATACTTCTTGAGCAAAGCTTGCATGGATCTATTGCAGAAGTGTGTGCCTTGGTCACTGACTATGGCTCTAGGTATGCCAAACCTGCAAAGGATATTAGACCTGACAAAATCTACAACAACCTGAGCATCATTAGTCCTGGTGGCCTTAGCTTCCACCCATTTGGATACGTAATCCACAGCAAGTAAGATATAATAAAAACCAAAAGAAACAGGAAAGGGGCCCATGAAATCTATACCCCAGACGTCAAACACCTCACAAAACAACATAGGTTGTTGCGGCATCTGTTGCCTCCAAGATAGGGCGCCTCCTGCTCTTTGACACTGCTCACACGAGCTGCAGATGTTGCTCGCATCCTTGAAAATGGTAGGCCAATAAAATCCAGAATCCAGCACCTTTCGTGCTGTCCTTTGAGTACCAAGGTGGCCTCCCACTGGTGAAGCATGGCAAAATTGGAGAACCGATTGGATCTCCTGGTCTGGAATGCACCTGCGAATGACCTGATCACTGCAAAAACGCCATAAATAGGGGTCATCCCATACATAATGCTTGACATCGCTCTTTAATTTGTCTCTTTGAGCTTTGGATGCCAAGGCAGGAAAAACAGAAGCAACCAGATAATTAACAATGTCTGCAAACCAAGGAGTTTGGGGAAGGGGATGGGAAACATGTAAAGATAAAAGCTGCTCATCCGAGAAGTTATCCCGGATAGGAAATGCATCCTCCTCGCTCTCTATCCTGCTCAAGTGGTCTGCGACAAGGTTATGCGCACCACTCCGATCCTGAATCTCAAGATCAAACTCCTGGAGGAGCAACATCCACCTAATCAACCTAGGTTTGGAATCTGTCTTTTTCAAAAGATACTTCAGAGCAGCATGATCAGTGTACACTACAACCTTAGAACCAAGCAAATATGATCTAAACTTGTCAAGTGCAAAAACAATAGCCAAAAGTTCTTTTTCAGTTGTCGTGTAATTAACCTGTGCTGCATCTAAAGTCCTAGAAGCATAATAAATCACATGCGACAGCTTACCAACCCTTTGGGAGAGAACTGCTCCCAAAGCATAATTTGAAGCATCAGTCATGAGCTCAAATGGGAGGGTCCAATCAGGTGGTTGGATGATGGGAGTGGTGGTCAGTGCTTTCTTCAATTCATCAAATTCCCTCTTGCATTGGTCTCCAAATTCCCATGGGGCATCCTTTTGAAGCAACTTGGAAAGAGGAAGGGCAATGTTGCTAAAGTTCTGAATAAACCTGCGATAGAAACCTGCATGACCAAGAAAAGAACGCACCTCTCGCACGCAAGAGGGGTAAGGCAAATGTGATATTACATGCAGCTTAGCAGGGTCAACTTCTATGCCCTTGTGCGAAACAATGTGCCCTAAGACTATGCCTTGTTCTACCATGAAGTGGCATTTTTCAAAATTCAAGACAAGGTTAGTCTCAATGCACCTGTTAAGCACCTTAGTCAAATTATCAAGACATGCATCAAATGAGGAGCCATAAACACTAAAATCATCCATGAAGACCTCTATGCAATGCTCGAGCAAGTCAGCGAAAATACTCATCATACATCTTTGAAATGTGGCAGGAGCATTGCATAGGCCAAAAGACATCTTTCTATATGCAAATGTGCCAAAAGGACAGGTAAATGTGGTCTTATGTTGGTCCTCTGGTGCAATACAAATTTGAAAATAACCAGAGAATCCATCTAAGAAGCAATAATGAGATTTACCTGCCAGGCGCTCCAACATCTGATCAATGAAGGGGAGAGGGAAATGATCCTTGCGAGTCGCCTGGTTGAGCTTTCTGTAATCAATGCAGACTCTCTAACTGTTCTGCACTCTAGTGGGAATCAGCTCATCCTTCTCATTTTTGACAACTGTGACACCAGACTTCTTGGGGACAACTTGCACCGGGCTCACCCAAGTGCTATCTGAAATTGGGTAGATGATACCCGCTTGGAGCAGCTTGGTGACCTCTTTCTTAACCACATCAAGAATCTGGGGGTTCAATCGTCTTTGGGGTTGTCTCACTGGTTTAGCCCCATCCTCCAACAAAATGCGGTGCATGCACATGGAGGGGCTAATTCCAGGAATATCCGCTAAAGTCCATCCAATTGCCCTCTTGTTCTTTCTTATCACATCCAGCAGTTTCTCCTCTTGATCAACAGAAAGTGAGGTAGAGATGATCACTGGGAGTTTCTGCTCATCCTCCAAGTAAGCATATTTGAGATGAGGAGGGAGGGGCTTCAGGTCCAATGAGGGTGCCTGCATAATAGATGGAACTAAAGGGACAACAGAAATGGATTCTGCTGCCTGCACCTGAACAAGTAAATCAGACTCATGCATAACAGATATGGGGTTAGGGTTAGCATAATCTGAATCTATAACATATGAATTATCAGATGCAGTAGCAGAGTCTAAAAACTGGGCTATTTCAGTGCATGCGGTGCACCATCCAGAGTTAGTGCATGATGGACAAGTAAATGAATCAGTGAAAGATGGCAATTCAAAATCATGATGCAAAAAGTCAAGCATATGCTCATCTATCAAATCATCAAGCAAGTCCACATGGAAAATAGAGTGATCCTCAGGAAAATGTTTCATAGCATGGAAAATGTCAAATCGGATCACACTACCATCAAACTCCATGGAAAGTGAACCTGAATGCACATCTATCTTGGTTCGGGCTGTTTTCAAAAATGGCCTCCCCAAGATAATAGGAACAGCATTACGGGGAGAGTCATCTTCCATATCAAGTATGTAAAAATCAGCAGGGAAGATCAACTCTTCAACCCGAACCAAGACATCCTCTATCAAACCTGCGGGGTGGGCAGTACTTCTATTTGCCAATTGAATCACCACACCCGTAGATTGAAGAGGTCCAAGAGAAAGAGACTTAAAAACAGACATAGGCATGACATTTATGGATGCTCTTAAATCTAGCATAGCATTTTCAAACTTAACATTGCCTATGATGCAAGGTATAGAGAAAGTTCCAGGATCCTTACATTTTTCAGGAATGTGAGGGATAGGTTTACCTATGAGAGCGGAGACATTCCTTCCCATGCTTATCCTCTCATTGCCCTTGAGTCTTCTCTTATGAGTGCACAACTCCTTAAGGAACTTCGCATACCTTGGAATCTGTTTTATTGCATCAAGAAGGGGTATGTTGACTTCCACCTTCCTGAATGTGTCAAGAATGTCCTTGTCCACCTCTTCCACCCTTTTGTTTTGAGGCACTCTTGGTGGGAATGGAAGAGGAACAGGAGGAGGTTGTAGGACAACAGCAGGGCTTGTGGTTGAAGTTGAGGAGGGTTGAATTGGATGATTCTCTTTGGTGCTAGCATGCTCACCTTCATCTACCACTTGGCTCTTCCCTTTAGAGGAAGCTAGAGCATCATTGTTGAGGTGAGGTTGTGGTGTGGGTGTGACAATCTGCTTTCCCGACCTCAGGTTGATGGCACTCACATTCTGATTCTGAGGGTTGATCACAGTTTGGGATGGCAACTTGTCAGAATTTTGAGATTGCAAGTTGTTGAGAGAAGTTGCCATTTGACCCATCTGATTTGTCAAAGTCTGAATGGATGCCTCTTGTCTCTGAATGGATGCTCTAGTCTCTTGTTGAAATTGGAGGTTTTGCATGGTCATTTGCCTCACCAACTCCTCCAAGGTAGGTTGGTTGGATGGAGGGGCTGATGGTGCAGGATGAACCACTTGCTGCTATTGTTGTTGCCTTTGCTGCTGGATTGGAGGAGGTACATATGGTGGTCTACTCGGTCCAGCGGTGTTCTGAAATGGAACATTAGGAGGAGGTTGTTGTTGTTGATCAGACCACTTCAGATTGGGATGGTTTCTCCATCCAGGGTTGTATCTATTGGAAGAGAGGTCATGATTGTGTTGTTGTGGGCCTCTATTGTTGTATATGTTTGCTGCATAGGCCTCAGGTTGGTCACCACTTGTCATCGGCTGTTGCTGCTGAAGGGAAGGGCATGCATCTGTGGGGTGCTCAATGGATGTGCATATGCCACACACTCTAGCAGGAAGTATCATCTTTTTCTGATTGACAGCCAATTGTGTGACCAATGTTGTGAGAGAATCAATTTTCTGCTCAAGCTTCTCAACGTTGCCCGAGTCTGCACCAACATCATTTACATCCCTCACAACTATTGCATCACTGTTGCTTCTTGCATGGAATTGTTGACAATTGGAAGCCATCTTCTCAATTTTGCTCCTGGCTTGTAAGGGTGTCATATCTCCCAATGTACCACCACTTGCAGCATCTACCATGTTTCTTTCCATGAAGTTGAGACCTTCATAAAAGTATTGGATGAGAAGCTGCTCTGAGATCTGATGGTGAGGGCAGGAAGCACACAACCTCTTGAATCTCTCCCAATAATCATAGAGACTCTCTCCATGCTGTTGCCTGATACCAGAAATTTCCTTTCTGATTGCAGTGGTCCTATTTGCAGGGAAGAATTTTTCCAGAAATGCCCTCTTCAAGTCATCCCAGCTTGTGATGGAACCAGGGGCCAAGTCAGATAACCAATCTTGTGCTAGACCCTCTAAGGAATGTGGAAATGCTCTGAGACAGACATGATCCTCTTGCACATCATGTGGTTTCATTGTGGTGCACACTATATGGAATTTCTTGAGATGCTTATGAGGATCCTCATCTGCAAGACCATGAAACTTGGGAAACAAATGGATTAGTCCTGTTCTAAGCTCAAAAGGAACATCCTCATCAGGATACCGGATACACGAGTCTTCAATAGTGAATTCAGGTGCAGCCAGCTCCCTAAGTGTCCTTTCCCTTGGTGGGGGTTGAGCCATGTTATCACAATGTATAGAATCAGATTGAATAAAAGTAGAAGGAATAGAAGAAATAGAAATAGAATCAGAATTAGATGGACTATAAGATGACTCTGACTCACTACCTAATGACTGATTCCTATTTTGTCTAACTAATCTGTGATAAGTTCTATCAATTTCAGGGTTGTAAGGATGCAAATAACTTGGGTTGCCCCTAGTCATGTACTGAACAGAACAGCATCAACCATAGCATACTGTAAAAGATATGCATGACCAAAATCGGCAACAAAATTTTTTATTTTTTTAAAATTTTTTTTCTTTATTTTTTCAGCACCCTAAAATCATGAAAACATATCACAGAAAGTTTGAGGACAAAATTCAAAAGGGAACCAAGTCAAAGAATTAAAACAGTGACCAAAAACTAAGAAAATAGAACTTGTAAAATAAAAAAGAAATAGTAAACAGGCTTTTTCGGGATCCAAACGAAGGGGCTTTTTCGATTTGATATAAATTTCGTCAAATTCCGAGTTACGGATCAAAAGTTACGCCTATTTATAGTAAGTACTGCTGAAACTTGGAAAATTTTTCTGGAACTCACAACCAGTGCCTATTTGAGTGTCTGTGATGCATCAAAACACTAATATATGATGAAACAAGTGTGGATACCAATTTTCGTGCAAAAATTCCACCCACAGCTATGTTGAATGGCACTCACAGAATCACTAGAATAGCATCAGTTGTGCAGAACAGCAAATCAGCAAACAGGGCAACTTTCAATTAGTTATCAGAATGCTTATTCACACACTAACTACACTAACTAATCTAACTAACTACTGTATGATCTTTGGCAAGAACCGATAATTCTGGCAAGAACCGATAATTCCCCGGCAACGGCGCCAAATTTTGATCGAGGTCGTACCCGATCAAAATAAAAGGTGTTTATTCTGTAGTACTAGGAAGGTGATCCTAGGTCGTTTCCCAGCGAATATCGGTCTAGGAAAAGTATCAAACACGTAGTGTGCAGTAAAATGGGGGGGGGGGGGTTTGTGTGTGACAAATGTGAAGAACAAAACACAAACAGAATATAAAAACTAAGAAAATCAGAAACAAAAGCGGGCAAACCCCTTTGGTTACGTACACTACTCAATCCTAGCTCAGTAAAGATCGATTCCTCTCCTCTCCTCTGTCCAACTCGTGATAACCAAATACTAAGCGAAAATTCAGTTATCACTCCAAACCCTAACTTCTAATTAAGCATCAGAAACCAGAATTGGAGTTTTTACGAGTTAATACAAATTAAGCATTTATATTCATGTATTATCTCTACGAAATGGAATTAAGCAAACCACTACACATAGATTAACATGAAAACAGAGAAGAGAAAACGAAATTGCATTAATAACAAGAGCTCAAGAGTAGATAATACAATACCAAAGGGATTAACCCTTGAAGTCTAGCCTTCCATGGCCATAAATGAAGAAAAACGAGTAGAAATGGGGAAGAACAAAACCCTAGCAGCCACCACCACTTGGGAGAGCCAAGAGAGAAGTTCTAACCTAGAGAGAGTCAGAAATCTGAAATGGGAGTATGTTCTTGGGGGTTACACGAATTTCCCCTCTTAAGACACAAAATGGGCCTAAAACATGGGCCCAAATCCTAAGAAACACTATTCTGAACATTACAATTAAAAAGGGACCTAAATGCAAATTACAATCTTCACTTCAATACTTCAATCTTCATTTCCAAACTTCCCAAAGTGTCCTTGTGCCAAATATTACCTGAAAATAGAAATAGAATTAATTAGGCTAAATAATTCCAAATTCAACAATATTCGGAATATTAGTCCAATAAATTCTAAATCAATAAATCAAGCTAATCAATGTCAAATGGGCAACAAGTATCAATAATAGGAGTAAAATAATGCAAGGAATAATGGGAAATAAAATTCTCATCACTTTGTTATATGAATAATGTTGGTTTGTTGAGTATTTTGGAAAATAAACTAAGAGCTCACTCTGTTTGCACTACTCTAAATAAATTTGCTCCTGGCTGGCACTATGTTTCAAATATTGATCATCATCCAGTAGGGAGAATTTGTGTTCTTTGGAAGCCTGATATGTTCAATGTAATTGTTCTGGGGAGTTCTAGCCAAATGATTCATTGTCTTATTTCCTTGCCTAATAGCTCAGTGCAGTGGTATGCAACCTTTGTGTATGGTGCAAATGATCAGGTTGTGAGAAGAGAATTATGGGAGGACCTAAAGAGGATTCACTCTACAGTTAATATGCCTTGGCTTATTTCAGGGGATTTTAATTGTTGCTTGGACCCCTCTGAGAAATTGGGTGGTAATCAGTTAGATTGGGAGGCTATGACTGAGTTCAGAGAATGCATTCAGTATTGTAGGTTGCAAGATATGAAGTACTGTGGTAATCAGTTCACTTGGTGCAATAGACAAATTGATGGCAACAGAATTTATAGTAAGCTAGATAGGTGTATGGTAAATGAAGATTGGATTCTCTCATGGCCTTTTGTGTACACTCAATTTTTGAATAATAGCATTTCAGACCACTCTCCTATTTTGATTAGATGTGTAGGTGGTGACGTTCAGATAAAAAGGGGTTTCAAGTTTTTCAATGTTTGTGCTCAGGATCCAGACTTTATGAGAATTGTCAAGGATTGTTGGGAGAGAGATATTGAAGGTCATGCTCAGTTTAGAGTTATGAAAAAATTGAAGATGGTGTAGCAGCCTCTAAAGCAATTAAATGATAGGGAATATGTGGACTCAGTAAGGCAGGAGCAGGTGCTTAGGAGGGAGCTGGATATCATTCAGACAGAGATTAATCTGAGGCCTCAAGATCCTATCCTTCATTAGCAGGAAAAAGAAAAGTACTTCAAATATTTGAGAGCCTTGAATAATTCTATCTCAATTCTTAAACAAAAGGCCAAAGATAGATGGGTTCAGGAGGGTGATCAGAACACTGCTTACTTTCACAATGCTATTAGATCCAGGCAATACAAGAATCGTATCCTAAGCATAACTACTGCAGAGGGGTTGTGCATTTAGAATCAGCAAGACATCATGGATGAATTTGTGAGGCACTATGCTAAGTTGTGTGGCAGGAAGGAGGTGGCTTGGTCTCTGGAGGACTATGTTTCTCAGTATGGGCCAGTGTTGAATGTGGAGGAGCAACTAGCTCTTATAAAACCTTTTTCCAGGGAGGAAATTAAACAAGCTATGTGGTCTATTGACAAGGATAAATCTCCTGGTCCAGATGGGTTTGGATCAGGATTCTTTCAAGCTGCTTGGGATGAGATTGGTGAAGAATGTTGTTTGGCTGTTGAGGAATTTTTCCATTCAGGTAAATTACTCAAAGCCTTGAATCATACTGACTTAGTAATGATACCTAAGTGTGAAAATGCTACTACAACTAAGGATTGTAGGATTCTCATGTTTTGATGCTAACAATCTCTTTCCAAGCAACAACATTGGCAACAAGCAAGCTACACCACATGAAGATTAGAATTAGGATTTTTATTAATTCTATTTCAATGTAATCTTTATTTTTATGCAATGCATCTCATTGGTGTGGGTAGCTTAGGTGATTTTAAGAATATTTAAATAATGTTTGATTAAGAGTGAAGATACTTTAAATCTTGATTAAATAGCTCTATTAAAAGTTTTGTGAAAAACCTTTTAGAAAAACCTTGTTTTTATTCAGATTCTAATCAGTTTACTCGAGTAATGAGTATTGGGTCACTCGAGTAATTTATGTTATGACAGGTTAATCGAGTAATGGTTTACACATCACTCGAGTAACTTAATCTGACATGTTTTAATCGAGTGAAGTTATATGGTTTACTCGAGTAATTCAATCAGTGTTTGGAAAATTTTAAAAGGACTTAATTTTCTCTTCCACGTGAGATAGACATTCATTCTTACAATTTTCTATATACTTTAAAAAGCAATTCAAGAGCTATTTTACTTCTTTCAAGAGCTATCAAGATTCATCAAAGAACTTTTCATTCTTCACTCTATTTCTCTCATTGTTCAAATATTCTTGAGATCATAATTTTTGTTCTTAGTGGTTGTTGAAGATTTGAAATTTGTGATTGCATCATTGAAGTTTCAACACAAGTGAAGAATCTCACAAGGAAGACTTTGAGGATCAAATCAAAGCAAGAAAAGAGGATTGGTTGGAAGCATCTTCAATCAATTAGCAAGGAAATCTAGAATTCTCAAAAGGGGTAGATTAGATCGAAGTGTTTGGTACACACTTTGAGTTGGGTTTTAAGATAGGAGAACTAAGAATCTAGTTGCATCTTAAAACATTGTAAAATCTACATTTGAAGATTTCTAGTGAAGAATCTCTCTTGATTCAAGAGGGGACTGGAGTATCTTTCAAGTGGGTGAAAGTGAACCAGGATAAGTCCTTGTGTCTCTTTTATTTTCATTCCTTGTATTGCATTAATTCATTAACAATTGCATTTTTAGGTTAGAATTGGGGTTATTTTAATTCTACTCAATTGATCTAAAATTGCATGTTAATATTACTTGAAATTGTTCATATTAATCATTCATAATTTGTTGAATCATCATAGCATTGTTATTCTTGAAGAACTCCATTGAAAACTGAGTTTTAATTGAATTTTACCCAGTTTACTCGAGTAAAGTTCTTGTGACTCGAGTAATTTGCTTTCAGTTTATGAACAATACTCGAGTAGGTTTTCTGTTACTCGAGTGATTTAAAAATAGCTTTCGTGATACTCGAGTGATTTGCTGAATACTCGAGTGAAATTATTTTTGCTTGCGTATTACTCGAGTGAAGTCTTGAGTTACTCGAGTAATCTGACTTGAATTTTTAAGAAAACTTATTTTCATAAAACCATTCTCTTAGGTGGACGAAAAATCTGTAATAAGGCTTCAATATTCTATTCACCCCCCCTCTAGACTATATTGAGCCGCTTGTTGGTTTCCAACAAGTGGTATCAGAGCTCGGACGAAAAATCCGAGCCTTAAAAAGCTTTTTCGAAAAGATCCTTTTACTTGGAAACAATGGGCTCAATTTCAAATCCTTTTGGTGGTGAAGGAACTTCCATTAATCGTCCTCCACTATTCAATGGTGAGGGTTACGCTTATTGGAAGGTCCGCATGAAAATTTTTATTCAAGCCATAGATATGGAAATTTGGAACGCCATAGAGAATGGACCTTTTGTTCCTCAAACGAAAGTAAATGATGTTGTTTCGATCAAACCACAATCGAGTTGGGACAATGATGATAAGAAGAAAGTTGCATTTGATTTAAAAGCTAAAAATATCATCACGTCCGCTCTTTCTTATGATGAGTTCTTTCGAGTATCTCAATGTGTTGATGCTAAACAAATGTGGGACACATTACAAGTCACACATGAGGGCACTTCGGAGGTTAGAAGGGCTAGGCTAAATACACTCATGCATGAATATGAACTCTTTCGTATGCTACCTAATGAAAACATAGGTGACATGCAAAAGCGGTTCACTCATATCATAAATCATCTTTCTGCACTTGGAAAAGTTATTACTAATGGTGAAGTTGTTAATAAGATTTTGGGATGTCTTAGCAGGGAATGGCAACCTAAGGTGACGGCCATTATGGAAGCTAGAGACGTGGATCAAATTGACTTAGCAACTCTATTTGGAAAGCTTCAAGAGCATGAAATGGAGCTTGGACGGTTATCCATGAATGAAGATGCCGATAGAAAGAAAAAGGGGATTGCTCTTAAATCAACTTCAAAATCTCTTAAGGCACAAGAGGAAAACTCTCAAGTGGATGACTCGGACTCCGATATAGATGATGAGACCCTTGGCTTGCTAGTTAAAAAGCTTGGTAGGTTCTTTAAGAGAAAGGGAAACTTTAATAAGAATAGACAAAGAGATTCTAAGGACTCTCAACCATGAAATAAGACTAACAAGGATGACATCAAGTGTCATGGGTGTGGAAAGCTTGGTCACTATCGATCAAAATGCCCAACTCATTCTAAGAAGTCGGAAGGTGACAACTCTAAGTTCAACTCATCTAAAGGAAAAAGGGCTTACATAGTATGGGATGAAGAGGAGAGTCAATCTACATCTAGCTCATCAGATGATGAAGAACTTGCAAATCTATGTTTGATGACGAAGCTTGATGAAGAGGAATCTTCGAGCATTAAATCAAGTGAGAACGTCAATGAGGTAGATTATCTTTCCGATGCTAGCTCTAGTTCTAATTCTCCTTCATTCAATGAATTGTACAATGTGTATGTAGAGATGCATAAAGAGTTGAAGAAACTTGCTAAAATAAATGTTGAAAGAAAGAATTTCATAATGAAGCAACATGAAAAGATAATTGAACTTCAAAAAGATTTAGAAGAACTTAAGCTTCAAAATGAAACTCTTGAACTCATTTATGCAAACTCTACATGCAATTGTGAATTGAAATCAAATGAGACTCCATCTTGTGAAAATTGCAAGTCTTTGGAAAAAGAAGTTTTTAATTTGAATGATCGACTTGCAAGGCTCATAAAAGGAGATACTTCATTAGATCATTTGCTTTCAACTCAAAGGAACAATAGCAATAGATCCGGTCTTGGTTATACCAAACCTAAGAAACGCAATTATCGCAAAGTTGGTGGATTTTCAAAGAATAAGATTTCTGAAAACCCAACTTGCCATTATTGTGGGATCTTTGGGCACCCCACGAATAAATGTAATATAAAGAAATTTGGTATACCAAGCGGAGAATATATTTGGATTGTTAAGGGGACTTCTCCCCATGCTAACAACAAAGGACCCAAGACCACTTGGGTACCTAAGTCAACCAAATGATATCTTTCTTGTAGGTGTGTCTTCGAACCAAAGAGCGCAAATGGTATTTGGTTAGTTTTGTTTGATTATTTGCTATGGTTGATGTCTTTTTGCTTTACACTATGATTTGCTGCATAGTATGATACTCTGATATTATGGATTATGGTGCTATATTCGTTGTACGTTTTTATTCGTTGAGGCACTATTGTGGTTTATTTTGGTATTGTCTTTATTGTTATATTTTTTTATACCATTGTGAACTACTTACCTTCCACTTTTGGCAAAGGACTTTTCTCATAATTCTTATCTTTTTAATGATGCCAAAAGGGGGAGAATATTTTGTTGATGTTGTTCTTGTAGGTGAAGTTTTATTATATTTTTCCTAGGTGTTTTACATTTAGGGGGAGTATGCTAAAACTTAGTGCTTAATTGAAAAGGAGGTTTGTCATCATCAAAAAGGGGGAGTTTGTAGGATTCTCATGTTTTGATGCTAACAATCTCTTTCCAAGCAATAACATTGGCAACAAGCAAGCTACACCACATGAAGATTAGAATTAGGATTTTTATTAATTCTATTTCAATGTAATCTTTATTTTTATGCAATGCATCTCATTGGTGTGGGTAGCTTAGGTGATTTTAAGAATATTTAAATAATGTTTGATTAAGAGTGAAGATACTTTAAATCTTGATTAAATAGCTCTATTAAAAGTTTTGTGAAAAACCTTTTAGAAAAACCTTGTTTTTATTCAGATTCTGATCAGTTTACTCGAGTAATGAGTATTGGGTCACTCGAGTAATTTATGTTATGACAGGTTAATCGAGTAATGGTTTACACATCACTCGAGTAACTTAATCTGACATGTTTTAATCGAGTGAAGTTATATGGTTTACTCGAGTAATTCAATCAGTGTTTGGAAAATTTTAAAAGGACTTAATTTTCTCTTCCACGTGAGATAGACATTCATTCTTACAATTTTCTATATACTTTAAAAAGCAATTCAAGAGCTATTTTACTTCTTTCAAGAGCTATCAAGATTCATCAAAGAACTTTTCATTCTTCACTCTATTTCTCTCATTGTTCAAATATTCTTGAGATCATAATTTTTGTTCTTAGTGGTTGTTGAAGATTTGCAATTTGTGATTGCATCATTGAAGTTTCAACACAAGTGAAGAATCTCACAAGGAAGACTTTGAGGATCAAATCAAAGCAAGAAAAGAGGATTGGTTGGAAGCATCTTCAATCAATTAGCAAGGAAATCTAGAATTCTCAAAAGGGGTAGATTAGATCGAAGTGTTTGGTACACACTTTGAGTTGGGTTTTAAGATAGGAGAACTAAGAATCTAGTTGCATCTTAAAACATTGTAAAATCTACATTTGAAGATTTCTAGTGAAGAATCTCTCTTGATTCAAGAGGGGACTGGAGTAGCTTTCAAGTGGGTGAAAGTGAACCAGGATAAATCCTTGTGTCTCTTTTATTTTCATTCCTTGTATTGCATTAATTCATTAACAATTGCATTTTTAGGTTAGAATTGGGGTTATTTTAATTCTACTCAATTGATCTAAAATTGCATGTTAATATTACTTGAAATTGTTCATATTAATCATTCATAATTTGTTGAATCATCATAGCATTGTTATTCTTGAAGAACTCCATTGAAAACTGAGTTTTAATTGAATTTTACCCAGTTTACTCGAGTAAAGTTCTTGTGACTCGAGTAATTTGCTTTCAGTTTATGAACAATACTCGAGTAGGTTTTCTGTTACTCGAGTGATTTAAAAATAGCTTTCGTGATACTCGAGTGATTTGCTGAATACTCGAGTGAAATTATTTTTGCTTGCGTATTACTCGAGTGAAGTCTTGAGTTACTCGAGTAATCTGACTTGAATTTTTAAGAAAACTTATTTTCATAAAACCATTCTCTTAGGTGGACGAAAAATCTGTAATAAGGCTTCAATATTCTATTCACCCCCCCTCTAGACTATATTGAGCCGCTTGTTGGTTTCCAACAAGTGGTATCAGAGCTCGGACGAAAAATCCGAGCCTTAAAAAGCTTTTTCGAAAAGATCCTTTTACTTGGAAACAATGGGCTCAATTTCAAATCCTTTTGGTGGTGAAGGAACTTCCATTAATCGTCCTCCACTATTCAATGGTGAGGGTTACGCTTATTGGAAGGTCCGCATGAAAATTTTTATTCAAGCCATAGATATGGAAATTTGGAACGCCATAGAGAATGGACCTTTTGTTCCTCAAACGAAAGTAAATGATGTTGTTTCGATCAAACCACAATCGAGTTGGGACAATGATGATAAGAAGAAAGTTGCATTTGATTTAAAAGCTAAAAATATCATCACGTCCGCTCTTTCTTATGATGAGTTCTTTCGAGTATCTCAATGTGTTGATGCTAAACAAATGTGGGACACATTACAAGTCACACATGAGGGCACTTCGGAGGTTAGAAGGGCTAGGCTAAATACACTCATGCATGAATATGAACTCTTTCGTATGCTACCTAATGAAAACATAGGTGACATGCAAAAGCGGTTCACTCATATCATAAATCATCTTTCTGCACTTGGAAAAGTTATTACTAATGGTGAAGTTGTTAATAAGATTTTGAGATGTCTTAGCAGGGAATGGCAACCTAAGGTGACGGCCATTATGGAAGCTAGAGACGTGGATCAAATTGACTTAGCAACTCTATTTGGAAAGCTTCAAGAGCATGAAATGGAGCTTGGACGGTTATCCATGAATGAAGATGCCGATAGAAAGAAAAAGGGGATTGCTCTTAAATCAACTTCAAAATCTCTTAAGGCACAAGAGGAAAACTCTCAAGTGGATGACTCGGACTCCGATATAGATGATGAGACCCTTGGCTTGCTAGTTAAAAATCTTGGTAGGTTCTTTAAGAGAAAGGGAAACTTTAATAAGAATAGACAAAGAGATTCTAAGGACTCTCAACCAAGAAATAAGACTAACAAGGATCACATCAAGTGTCATGGGTGTGGAAAGCTTGGTCACAATCGATCAAAATGCCCAACTCATTCTAAGAAGTCGGAAGGTGACAACTCTAAGTTCAACTCATCTAAAGGAAAAAGGGCTTACATAGTATGGGATGAAGAGGAGAGTCAATCTACATCTAGCTCATCGGATGATGAAGAACTTGCAAATCTATGTTTGATGACGAAGCTTGATGAAGAGGAATCTTCGAGCATTAAATCAAGTGAGAACGTCAATGAGGTAGATTATCTTTCCGATGCTAGCTCTAGTTCTAATTCTCCTTCATTCAATGAATTGTACAATGTGTATGTAGAGATGCATAAAGAGTTGAAGAAACTTGCTAGAATAAATGTTGAAAGAAAGAATTTCATAATGAAGCAACATGAAAAGATAATTGAACTTCAAAAAGATTTAGAAGAACTTAAGCTTCAAAATGAAACTCTTGAACTCATTTATGCAAACTCTACATGCAATTGTGAATTGAAATCAAATGAGACTCCATCTTGTGAAAATTGCAAGTCTTTGGAAAAAGAAGTTTTTAATTTGAATGATCGACTTGCCAGGCTCATAAAAGGAGATACTTCATTAGATCATTTGCTTTCAACTCAAAGGAACAATAGCAATAGATCCGGTCTTGGTTATACCAAACCTAAGAAACGCAATTATCGCAAAGTTGGTGGATTTTCAAAGAATAAGATTTCTAAAAACCCAACTTGCCATTATTGTGAGTAATCTGACTTGAATTTTTAAGAAAACTTATTTTCATAAAACCATTCTCTTAGGTGGACGAAAAATCTGTAATAAGGCTTCAATATTCTATTCACCCCCCCTCTAGACTATATTGAGCCGCTTGTTGGTTTCCAACAAGGATTACAGGCCTATAGCTTGCTGTAATGTCTTATACAAATGTATTTCTATGTTGCTGTGCATCAGAATCAGAAAAGTTCTTCCTAAGATTATTAATAATAATCAGGCAGCTTTTGTAAAGGGGAGGAGCATAGTCCACAATGTGCTTATTGTTCAGGATCTCATGAGATTGTACAGAAGGAGAAATGTTTCAGCTAGATGCATTCTAAAAATTGATCTTATGAAGGCATATGACACCTTGAGTTGGAGCTACTTAAGGGATATGCTAGAGGCTTTGAAGTTTCCTTCAAAGTTTGTCAATTGGATTATGGTGTGCATTACTACTGTGACTTTTAGAATTGTGATTAATGGTCAACACTCTCATAACTTTAAAAGTCATGGTGGTATTAGGCAACGAGATCCTATTTCTCCTCTTTTGTTTGTTATTGCTATGGAAGGGCTGTCAAGGAGATTAATGGCTGCTACTATTGAACAGGGTTTCAGGTTCCACCCTTTATGCAGGGAGCTGAATCTTGTCAATCTGATTTTTGCTGATGATCTTATGGCTTTCTGTAAGGGGCATCCTAAGAGTGTGAGAGTCATTATGGGGGCTTTGAAGGAATTTGCTATGAATTCTGGGTTGCAGGCTAATCAGGACAAGTCTCAAGTTTATCTAGCTAGGGTGAAGGAGCCTCTTAGGAGTCAGATTGTGGATTGCACTGGGTTTCAGGAGGGTTCTTTTCCCTTTAGATATTTAGGATTTCCCATTTCTGCTAAGAAGTGGTCTATAGCCACTTGTAAGGTCCTGATTGATAAGGTATCTGCTCGTGTGAATAGTTGGAAGTCTAGGCACTTATCTTATCAAGCTAGGTGTGTATTGATTAACTCTATTCTCCTTACTCTTCGTACGTACTGGGCTTCTGTGTTCATTATTCCTAAGGCAGTTCTAAAGGGTGTTGAGCAGGTTTGTAGGAAGTTTTTATGGGGAGATAAACTTTTTGGTAATGTTAGTTGGGATCAGGTTTGTAAGGAAAAGAGGTTTGGAGGATTAGGTTTCAAGAACTCTGTTCTATGGAACCAAGCTGCTCTTGGTAAGCAACTTTGGAATATTGCTGACAAGGAGGATATTTTATGGGTCAAGTGGGTTAATCAAATCTACTTGCGGAATGAGAGCATTTAGGAGGCTCAACCTCGTCAGGATCAAGGATGGCACTATAAACAGCTACTCAAAGTCAGGAATCGTTTGGCTTCTGGGGTAGTGAATGGGCGGTGGCTGAATGGTGAGTACTCAGTTCAGTTGGGTTACAGGTTCCTTTGTGGAGACCTTGAGAGGTTCAAGTTCCATAGAGTGGCTTGGAATTCGTTTTCCATGCCTAAACATTGCTTTATTGTATGGCTAATGTTGCTTAATAGACTCAACACTTGTGATCGATTGGGGAAGTACCTACACCTTAGTTCGACGATATGTTCATTATGTGAGAGGGAGCAAGAATCTAAGGAGCATTTGTTTTTCCAGTGCCATTGGAGTAAGGATCTACTTAATCTTATGGCAAATTGGATGTGCATGCAAATAGATTCGTATGAAAGCATCAAATTGATTAAATGGGTGAGCTTTGGAGTTAAAGATAAAACTTACAGGAAGGTGGCGACTGCAGTGCTTGCGGCAGCGACATATGAGATCTGGATGGAGAGGTGTAGACGGCGATTCCAGTCCAAGAAGCAAAGTCCAGAAGCTAGGAGCAGGGTGGTTCTTCGTGAGCTGGCTGAGAGGATAAGGCATAAGGTTGGGGATTTCAACAGGTGCATGAATTTGGTGCTAGTGCAAAGCGTGTTAGCTCTACTTTAGTTTACTTTATTTATTATTTTTTTGCTTTTAAGGGTCTGTTTGTTTGGTATTTCTCAATGAACCCTTCCTAGAAGGTGGCATTGGGGTTTTTTGTATGTGCTGAATTTTGTGAGTTGGTATTAATAAAATTTTTATTTACGAAAAAAAAAATTCATTGAATTGGTATTACAAAAATCCTTTCACATAATTAATCAACCTTTTTTTTTAGAAAGAACATCAAAAAGATACAAGTAAGCACACATCACTTTCAATTCACTCAAACACACAGCAACTAAAACATAGCCATTATCACAAGTTATTACATGAACATGCTTTAACCGAATTACATGCATATAATTTTTGCAAGGTTTTAATGCACAAATAAGAACATGAATTCATGAAATTATTTTTCTTTATTTTAGGACCAAAACCGTGAACATCCAGAGAAGAAAACCAACAAATTTTCAATTTCATAAAACAAACTCAACACAACAATTTAAATCACAAACATCACCCATAATCCCTCTTAAATTTATTTACTTCATGCATGCACCTTTTAGATTCAATTTACTCAATCATGCATGCAACCTAGACAAGGGACAATATAGCTTTCTATCTAGCACCTAGTATGGCTTAAAGTCAACATGCACAAAAGCAAGATTTCCATACACTTTTCAACACATTCAAAAACACAAAATCAAATTAAATCATATAAATATTTAAGGCTCATCATGCAATAATATTTATTATAACAAAATCTTTTTCAAACACTTTTTAGTATACACAAAATAAATTCAAGTTCATCATTTTGTGAAAATCCAGGTTACACTGTAAGCTACTAAAAATGACATGCATAAGTTTGAAATCATTAGATCTAATCCTAAAACATACATGCATCAACTTTTTGCAAAACAAAAGCATGGATTTCATTTTTTTTTCTAATCATGGCCGAATGGCCTTCTTAAAAATTAACATACATATAACCAAACATTAGATCATAGCATGCTCAAAAATAATCACTTAATCAAATCATGCTTGAAAACCGTTTTAAAACTTAGTTCTTTAATTCTTTTCTTTAAAACCGAATTAAATATAAAACAAAACATGATCTTTTCTTTTGAGAATAACATGCATGTACTGTAAATCCTTAGATCTAGTCATAAAACAAACATGCAAGACCAAAGACATAAAACTTTTTTTCAAACCAAATTTAGATCATGGATTTATTCAACAAATAAGCATAGAAATACACATAGATCATGGCTCAACAAAAAGATTTAACATGCAAGCCAAGAAATTACACTTTATAAACAAACAAGTTTAGATCATGGATTTATTTACTAAATCATCAAATAAACACAAATAGTTCATGGTTTAGAGAAGGAAAAATAGACATGCAAGGAGATTTATTCTAGGTTTTACAAAAATCTTTAGCCATTCTTTAGATCTTTAAGATTTTAGGCAGAAAATATTAGATCATTAAGAGTTTAGTTGAAAAAGTGTTAGATCCATCAAGAACAATATGAACCGAAACATAAAGCACAAGATCACATATTACAATTTACTTAGAGTTCTCAAAAGTCCAAGAGCAAAAGAATAACAACACATAAGCTTCAAAAATTAAACATGCATGAAGAAAGAAATAAAGATCTATAGACTAAAAGGGAAAACTAAATTATTACAAAATCTCCTTCTTGTTCTTCGGTTCCTACCATGAAAAGAGGTTGGTTCCTCTAATTCCTAAGGCTCTTGATCTATCAAAGAAAAGGCTTGGGCAAACTTGGATCTTCTTCTTCCTTCTTCACTATATCCCATGGCTCCCTCTTTCTTTCTTACTTTCTATTTCTTTGTTTTCTCTCTAAGAGTTTGATGGACTCTTAGGAGTTGTGTTTAGTGTTGGTACGGTGGAAATGAGGAAAGAAGGAATGAATAGGTGAAGAGAAGTTAAATGGGTAAGTGAATTATGGCTCTTCACATATATAGGTCCACTAATCTCCCTCTTTTGCCCTTAAGTTGGTTTAGCTACAACATGAATGGGAGGGGCGATTTTGGGCTTGCAAAAGTTTGCATGGGTGGTGTTTATCACATCCAAGGGAGACAAGGTAGCATAGGCCAAGACTTTAGGGGTCATTCTAGGCTTACATCTAGTTAGGATTTTGACATTAGTTTGGTTTGATTCTAACTTAGTTTGATTTTTGGTTCATGGATCTAGTTTGGTTTGGTTAGGATTTACTTACTCACTAAGACTCCTAGAAATTCATACATCCTAGCATACACACACACATACACGTATACATACACACACATATACACAAATACCTACCGTAGCATACACATCACACATACATACTTCACATTTTTATTTTCTTAATCTTATTTATTTAAACATCCTAATTATTAATTCCTACCGTAATGCAATCACTTAATAAGGAATTACACTTACATAATTTATTTCAAGCATCACACGGTACACACACATCCAATCAAACACATTGCACATAGAATCTCATGCCAATTCAATAAATTCACTTTCTTCTAAACATAATTCATTAAACACGTATTTCACTGTTCTGAAAATAAATTTTTGTAAAACAACCCAGAAAAATCTGAAAATTATATTTTTAAAATCTATGTTTCAAGACGGTCGTTTTGATATAAAGTTCATAAATATCCGAGTTACGGTTAAAAAGATATGCATTTTTAAAGCTTACAGACCCAAAAATCTCAAAAATTCCATTTCAAACAAAAATCACTCTTAGGAAAATTTCACAACTTATTTCTCAAAAATCAAATCATTTCAAAATTCAACAAAAATTATTCACTTTTCATCTATAAAAACATTTGGTTTATAAAAATCCATGGAAGTCATCATTTAATTTCTTTCTTACGTAAAATATTTTCTGAAAATCTCTTATGTCACTAAAACTTCAATGTTTGTTTCGACGAAATCGTTTACGCACGTATGGGAAAAATGCGGGGTGTTACATTCTTCCCAACTTGAAGATTTCTCGTCCTCGAGAAATACCGTGTAGAATCTGTTTGATCGGCGGACGCGTAACCTCTTGACAACATTCTTTTCCCTCTTTAACTATCGCAATCGTTGCGTCTTCGAACACGTACCGTCTATTAGTCGTTCTTAAATCGGATTAAACGGATCACTTGCAAAAGTAATCCCTCAAAGGACTTTCAATAACAAGTATGGTGGGGTAGAAACAAGACGGTTTCATTGGCAACAAATGACTGAGAGATCCGAAGGCATCAAACAGGGTCCAAAGGTAACAAGGTTATGGACACTTGGGGTTAAGACACTACCACACTTAGGGTTAAACCCTTCTCATCAATTCAAGCCTAAACAAATTACTCCTCAAAAATCACATATCCAACTACTCCCCAACTTAAATGACACATACCTCTATACACCACATTCATTATCACAAGCTTAACTTCTAAATACTCCTATCTTTCACCACCTTTTGACCAACCCTTACAAAAATTCCCATCACTTAACTCCACTCTCTCCTCTTATTACCTTACTTCCCACCACATAATCATCCTCTTCAGACTTCTATGGTCACTATCACATCTTCCCTTTACTCTAATAACCACTAATCCTCAAGAAATGTACTCCATCTCACTCCTTATTCCTAACACTGGATCATATAACTTATACAATTCTAAACCTTTTTTACACTTTCCACAATTTTCCTCACATTCTAAACCATTATTTGAACAATCCGACATCAAAACTCTTAATCCTAATCACCTTTCACCACTTACCTAAGACTCAAAGATACTCCTATTTTCTCCAAGACTCATACATCCTTACTTCTTACTAACCACTCCTCATTCTTCCCTAACCTTTGCAACCTTTACCCAGCAACACTTCACATCTTACTTCCTATCTCAGGGGTATGTATTGGACTGGTACAGGATGTAAGGGCTTAACACTCTCACTAAAGCCTTCGGAAAGAACAATGTTGGGTCAAGGATCAAGGAGAAACTTTGGGTTCGTCAATGATCAAGGTCTCTTCAAAAATCATTGGCTAAGATTTTTCAAACACTGTGCCAAAGCAATTTGGCACATATAGGGTTTTCACAAGAAAAGTTTTAATCAAAGAAAAGAAGGGTTCTAATCACAGAACAAAATCTCATATCAAGAGTTCAGGGGTTACAACAAACAAAAGGGTTCACATTAGAAATGAGTTCAACGAAAGAAGATTCCGAATCACGCATCAATATCCCATGACGACATTAACCTCTGCTCCTCATTTTAGCCGCAGTCATAAACTGACGTACATCCGCGTACTCCCAACGCTCTATCGCTATCCTAATACTAACTCACACAGAGACACACGGCAGAGTACGTAAGTCCATGTATAAGGTTACTTAGTTTAACATAGCTCTGATACCATTCTGTAACACCCCGATTCGGCAACTTGAAAACTTAAACTAAAAGTGGTAAAAATTAGGGCCATTTTTTTTTTAAACCAGTGTTATGTGAACGTGAGAACACTAGACTTTTAAAACACAGATACAATTAAAACTCGTGTTCTCACATTACATAAACTCTTTCAAGTTCCAAACCGAGATGTCACAAGACACCGCACTTTGAAACCGTTTTCAAAAGCATCATTCAAAACGTAGCCCGTTTACTTGTTGCAAAACATTCATGTTTAATAAAACTTTTGCCAGGGTACAGTATGATAGAGCTAGGTTAACTAAGCACTTACATTGGAGTACCATGCTCTGAGGGGAATTTCCTATCCTCTTGTCTTGCTTCCTAATACTTGAGGTCTAACCCCGGGCCTTGGTCGACGAAGCCCACCACGCTTCCGCTGCGCCATCTACCAGTTGCAATATCAGCAAGTGCCGATACGACAACATGGTAGGAGAAAGTCGGTGTTCCGAACACTAACGGGTTGACCTTGCGGTCTCAGAGTAGAAAGAGACAGAGGATGTAACATAACTATATAACTAAAACAAAATACTAAAGAATGCAATCATCATCAACATAAATGCATCCAGCATGTTATACACATAGCATGAATCACAACAATAATATAGTCACCATCATCATCATCATGAACACAAATACTTTACTCGGGTTCTTATCATCACAATCCCAAAATATTTCTCATGAGCTTTCACAACTTTTCTCAATCCTTCCTTCCTCATAATTTCCACACTTATTACTTATTCCAAGAATTCTCTCATCTTATAAATCTTAGTCGATGCTTAAAGCTTTGATATACTTCTTTGAAACATCTTTGTCTTTTAAGTTTTATTATTTCGATTAGCGTCAATGATGAGGGGGAAACATCATTGAGCTCACACACGTCTACATCTCCTCGGTCAACCACCCAACCTAGTCTGAAGCAAACAGGAGTACAGGACCTTTACCACACGGGCACGACAGCTGTCACAACACATAAATGGTCCCAGACCAGGAGGCCCTGCCTTAAATCATAATCACAATAATAACAATGCACGCTCTCAGCGGCAATCAAAAATGCCATGTTCCAGTCCCTCTCACTGTTCTCGATTTGCAATCAAGGGGGCGACAGTACAATTCTAGTTCCGGTGCAGAACGTGCCACGGCATTAGACCCAGTCCCCACCACGTTAGTGCACCACTTGTGGGATTGTTCTGCCTAGAAAGTACTCTAGACTTCTTGACGTGTCACCGTCATCTTCCTCCCCTCATGCAATCTCGTCCTAAGTATCCGCAGATACTTATCATTCCTTCCTCTCCACTACTTCGTTACGACACTCATACCTCACCGCGTTTATACCTGTCTTTTAAGTCTTTTAAAGTTTTACGTTTTAATTAGCGGCTTAGTCCTAACAGTCGGCTCGTCCTTGGTGCATCCCTTCAACGAAGCCCGACCACTAATCGCAATCCTTTCCCCCTAAATCTCATTGGCCCCAGGCCACAAATTACTTTCTCATCTCATTATCATCAAGTCATGCTCATTCTCAACATAATTCTCATTCACATCATCAACAAATTTTCCTCGTCTTTCCAAAACATCTTTCGCAAAACTTTTCGAAAACATAGTTTCACAAAACTTTCACAAAAATATCATTTTCACAAAAGCTTTTCACAAATTTCTTTTCAAAATCTTTTTCAAAAATCACAATTTTTGGGTGAGTGTTAATGGAGGAGCAAGCTCAACTCAACACTAAGATTCTTCCCAAAAACGTGAACGAGGAATCACATCTCTACTCAACCACTTTCTCACTTTCATAATCACATCCTCTTTCCACTCAAATATCAATTCTCTTTCTTTCATTCATTATCTCTTTTGCCTTCCATTCTCATCATACTTTATCTCTTTCTCACTCATTCTCATACTTCCTCTTCAACCTCATCTCATCACTTATTTCTTTCTCGATTATTTCTCATGTTTCTCATTCATTTTTCTTTTCTCTTTTCGATTTATCTTATTACTTCTACAGTTCCATCATCATCATTTCACTATCCAAACATAATCCAACATTTTCTAAACAGAATAAAGAATGCTCAACGAATAAACATCTAGTATACAGACAAGTAGACATTTAATATGCAAAGAAGACTGGTAGACATCTAATCTCAACAACCATGTTGCCTAATTCGCAGTACTCTCACAATCCGTCCATTCGGATTGCGAGCAACCGCGTTACGGGACCACAACACTCTCACTCACCTCGATGACGACACATCCAAAAGCTTCCCAAGATTTCCAGTTGTTATCCTTGCCACGCTTCCTTCGCGTCCGACACCCAAACTAGACATTTTTTCCCGTGCGTTAGAAACGATTTACGTGAATTCTGAATTTTGTTTTAAAAGTACTTTGAAATAATTTCCCTTTTAAAAAGCACATTGCCAATATCCAAAAGACATTAAATCCCAAATCATTCTTTTTATAAAATGTTTCCAAGAAAAACTTCTTAAAACAATTCCTTTTCCAAAACAGAATCTATTTCTCTTAGTTTAAAACACTTTGGGTTAAAATCATTTTCTCTAAACATTGAAGGAAAAACAATTCTTTTAAAAATCTTTATTAAATCAAATACAGAATTCAAGAAAATAAAACTTCAAAACCAATCAATTGATTTACTTAATTTCAAATCTTCACGATATCATTAAACACTGATCAATTAAGGATTTCAAATTAATTTAAGTTGTTTAAATCATTCTTTTCAAATAAAACATTTTTCACAGCTGAACTCACAAACAGTATCCCAAAACAATTCTAATACATCCAAGCAGCACAAAGAGCAATCACATACACATTACAAAGCATTCAAAGCATACACAAGCACACAGACAGGAGTCACATTTTAAATCATTTAAAATCATCAATTAAATTATAATCTAAATTAAATTAATTAAATTACTCTTTTTAGAAAATAATTTAGACTTAATCATTTAATTAACTCACAAAACCGAATCACAGGGTTAATGATTTTCTAATCAAACATAAACGTGAAAACTAAAATCATTGAATTGGTATTACAAAAATCCTTTCACATAATTAATCAACTTTTTTTTTTTTAGAAAGAACATAAAAAAGATACAAGTAAGCACACATCACTTTCAATTCATTCAAACACACAGCACCTAAAACATAGCCATTATCACAAGTTATTACATGAACATGCTTTAACCGAATTACATGCATATAATTTTTGCAAGGTTTTAATGCACAAATAAGAACATGAATTCATGAAATTATTTTTCTTTATTTTAGGACCAAAACCGTGAACATCCAGAGAAGAAAACCAACAAATTTTCAATTTCATAAAACAAACTCAACACAACAATTTAAATCACAAACATCACCCATAATCCCTCTTAAATTTATTTACTTCATGCATGCACCTTTTAGATTCAATTTACTCAATCATGCATGCAACCTAGACAAGGGACAATATAGCTTTCTATCTAGCACCTAGTATGGCTTAAAGTCAACATGCACAAAAGCAAGATTTCCATACACTTTTCAACACATTCAAAAACACAAAATCAAATTAAATCATATAAATATTTAAGGCTCATCATGCAATAATATTTATTATAACAAAATCTTTTTCAAACACTTTTTAGTATACACAAAATAAATTCAAGTTCATCATTTTGTGAAAATCCAGGTTACACTGTAAGCTTCTAAAAATGACATGCATAAGTTTGAAATCATTAGATCTAATCCTAAAACATACATGCATCAACTTTTTGCAAAACAAAAGCATGGATTTCATTTTTTTTCTAATCATGGCCGAATGGCCTTCTTAAAAATAAACATACATATAACCAAACATTAGATCATAGCATGCTCAAAAATAATCACTTAATCAAATCATGCTTGAAAACCATTTTAAAACTTAGTTCTTTAATTCTTTTCTTTAAAACCGAATTAAATATAAAACAAAACATGATCTTTTCTTTCGAGAATAACATGCATGTACTGTAAATCCTTAGATCTAGTCATAAAACAAACATGCAAGACCAAAGACATAATTTTTTTTTTCAAACCAAATTTAGATCATGGATTTATTCAACAAATAAGCATAGAAATACACATAGATCATGGCTCAACAAAAAGATTTAACATGCAAGCCAAGAAATTACACTTTATAAACAAACAAGTTTAGATCATGGATTTATTTACTAAATCATCAAATAAACACAAATAGTTCATGGTTTAGAGAAGGAAAAATAGACATGCAAGGAGATTTATTCTAGGTTTTACAAAAATCTTTAGCCATTCTTTAGATCTTTAAGATTTTAGGCAGAAAATATTAGATCATTAAGAGTTTAGTTGAAAAAGTGTTAGATCCATCAAGAACAATATGAATCGAAACATAAAGCACAAGATCACATATTACAATTTACTTAGAGTTCTCAAAAGTCCAAGAGCAAAAGAATAACAACACATAAGCTTCAAATATTAAACATGCATGAAGAAAGAAATAAAGATCTATAGACTAAAAGGGAAAACTAAATTATTACAAAATCTCCTTCTTGTTCTTCAGTTCCTACCATGAAAAGAGGTTGGTTCCTCTAATTCCTAAGGCTCTTGATCTATCAAAGAAAAGGCTTGGGCAAACTTGGATCTTCTTCTTCCTTCTTCACTATATCCCACGGCTCCCTCTTTCTTTCTTACTTTTTATTTCTTTGTTTTCTCTCTAAGAGTTTGATTGACTCTTAGGAGTTGTGTTTAGTGTTGGTACGGTGGAAATGAGGAAAGAAGGAATGAATAGGTGAAGAGAAGTGAAATGGGGAAGTGAATTAAGGCTCTTCACATATATAGATCCACTAATCTCCCTCTTTTGCCCTTAAGTTGGTTTAGCTACAACATGAATGGGAGGGGCGATTTTGGGCTTGCAAAAGTTTGCATGGGTGGTGTTTATCACATCCAAGGGAGACAAGGTAGCATAGGCCAAGACTTTAGGGGTCATTCTAGGCTTACATCTAGTTAGGGTTTTGACATTAGTTTGGTTTGATTCTAACTTAGTTTGATTTTTGGTTCATGGATCTAGTTTGGTTTGGTTAGGATTTACTTACTCACTAAGACTTCTAGAAATTTATACATCCTAGCATACACACACACATACACATATACATACACACACATATACACAAATACCTACCGTAGCATACACATCACACATACATACTTCACATTTTTATTTTCTTAATCTTATTTATTTAAACATCCTAATTATTAATTCCTACCGTAATGCAATCACTTAATAAGGAATTACACTTACATAATTTATTTCAAGCATCACACAGTACACACACATCCAATCAAACACATTGCACATAAAATCTCATGCCAATTCAATAAATTCACTTTCTTCTAAACATAATTCATTAAACTCGTATTTCACTGTTCTAAAAATAAATTTTTGTAAAACAACCCAGAAAAATCTGAAATTTATAATTTTAAAATCTATGTTTCAAGACGGTCGTTTTGATATAAAGTTCATAAAAATCCGAGTTACGGTTAAAAAGATATGCATTTTTAAAGCTTACAGACCCAAAAATCTCAAAAATTCCATTTCAAACAAAAATCACTCTTAGGAAAATTTCACAACTTATTTCTCAAAAATCAAATCATTTCAAAATTCAACAAAAATTATTCACTTTTCATCTATAAAAACATTTGGTTTATAAAAATCCATGGAAGTCATCATTTAATTTCTTTCTTACGTAAAATATTTTCTGAAAATCTCTTATGTCACTAAAACTTCAATGTTTGTTTCGACGAAATCGTTTACGCACGTATGGGAAAAATGTGGGTGTTACAACATGAATCAATGAGTCTAATCCTAAACTAAGTATATACACCTATCATCAGAAAAATAATCCTATGTCTAGAATAATTACAAAGCCTCTACCTAAGACACAAACCAACACCAAAAATGGGAGAAAATTCAGATATGAATTTTTTTTTATTTTTTCCACTCCCCCAAACTTAAAGGTTGGATTGTCCTCAAGCAAACTAAACTAAACATACCTAACTACAAAATAAAAAATTACATGGAATAAATTTGGAACACTTACTACTTACATCCACAAAAATTGCTCATCAATAACAAAAGTGAGTAAACATTCCCCCAAACTTAATACCTGCAAGTCGTTAGAACCAAGTGCCAAAAATAGTACCTCTAATGGGGAAATATATCAACTCACACCTGTAATACAAAATATAACTAGATGCACATAATAAATAATCTAAATAAATATTCATGCAATAAACTAAAAATAAATCCTAGAAAGCAAATACATGTTTTTGTTATGGCAACAGTACATGTCTGAATAGGGGAAGGGATACAAAATATCTAAATAAAAATCAGAATCCCCTAAACTACTCCTCATCCTCCTCCTCAGGAGATGCATCCAGTAAGCTCTGATCCTCATCCGTGTATGGTGGCACATCATAAGGCATACCCTGCGCTGCTCCGATACTGCTCAGAAATGAATCTCTAGCCTGGTTCCTATGCATCTCTTTGCGCTGGAACTCAGCTGCTTTGCTCTGTCTCCGGAGCAAACGCTGTAGCATCCCAATGATCATCCCATCATCACCTCCCCTCTGCTGTGCTGGCTAGCTGGAAGGACCTGCCTCATCCTGAAGCTGCTGAACTGGAATATGACTCTGTGGCTGTGGTGGACCGGCTCTAGCTACCTCAATAGATCTGCCAATAAACATATCCCACGTAGCCCTAGTCATCTTCGGGGTCCTCCTAAGATCCCTCACATCCCCACGAAAATCAACACCGGCTGCAGTGCACAATCGGATGATAACTCAAGGAAAGCCTACATACCCTGCCTCCTTCTTAGCAAAACGATGCATCCTATCAGAGATAATAGATGCAGCGTCTACTATAATACCACGACGAAGGGCATATATCAATCTACAAACTCTTGGCTGTACCTCAGTATCATGAGAATGTGGGTCCAAATTATGCACAATAAATCAGACCCAAAATCTAGCTGCTCCCCTCAAGTTCTTTTGATAAACATGCTTGATCGTTCCAGCCATAGACAAGTTCCAGTCCTTGTCTGCCAGGAATAAAGCATCCTTCACCATATTCAGCGGGTACTCCTCCTCATTATCAAAGCTATCCACAGTAAACATAGCAGGTGTCGCCTCCAAAGGGTAAGACTGAAGTGCCATGACGCGAGCAATAGTGTTAGCATCATATGGAACCTCAACTCCTCGAACATACGATACCCTCCTATGAGTACCATCCAACTCAAACCTCTTCGCCCTCCACCAGGCGTTGGCATAAAATTCCCACACCAGGAACTTGCTAAACACCTCGTCAGGCTCCCAAATCCAATCCAACCACCTGTTAATCAACAGGGTCTCCTTCACCTCCTCAATACTACTGACCCCAACAACTCTCCTCCCCACTAGCCCCTCGCTCTCATAAAGCATACTCGTCTCTGGGTTATACCTCTCTTCACCGTCTTCCCTTCATAGTAGTCGGAGACCCTCAAATGCTCAAAGGTCTTCCCCAAGTCACTACTAGCACTCCCTACAACTGGTCTTTTCCCTCTAGGCATCCTAAAAGATCAAAAATAACTAGAGACAATTGATCGAACACTTGGTGGGCAACTCTCTAGAACTCAAAGGCCAAACTCAAAATCACTAACTCCTAACTCCAAAATCAACCACAACAATACCAAGGAGTATAGAAGAGTGATTCTTACCCAAAATGATGGAAACATTCGTACTCCTTTGCTCTTGAGAGAGAAAAACCGAATTGATAGAGAGGGTAGAGAAGAGGAGAAAAACTTGAAAATCCTTGAAGAATAGGGAAAAATAATGGAAAAGGAAGAAGGAATGTTGAGTTATGTTGGAAGAATTTGAGGATTTGAGGAAGATTTTAGTGAAATTTTGAAATTGGGGATTTAGGGTTTGAATTGGGAAAGAATGAAAGTGAAGGAATTGGGGAGAATGGGGGAAAACTGCCCCTGGCGTATCTGTTAACGCCTCTCGCGCACCCAGGCGCGCGGCCCTTTGCGCCCAGGCGCGGGGGTACTGCACAGTGCCACTTTTTTTTTCAGAATAATAAATAAAAATAATTAAAAATAATTAAATTAAAATTACCTATACTAAAAACTAATTTCCTAAACTAAAATCAATTATTATAAGGGATTAAGAAACTTAAAGGACACAAGCATGTGGTCTTTATAGATCACTCAAGACATGGCTGGCACTTCAAACAGATTATAAAAGTGAGGAACTTATTGCAGGCAGGTTTCACAAATGATCGGTGGCTGCATAGTCCAGATGAAACTTATATCATTAAATCTGGGTACAGATTCTTGCAGGGAAGTATGGAGAAGTTTACACTTCACAAGCAGGTTTGGAACAATGCTTCTGTGCCTAAGCATTGCTTTATTTTGTGGATGGCTGTAAATGACAGATTAAAGACTAAAGAAAGGCTGAGTAGATTCATGAATATAGATTCAGTGCTATGCCCTTTGTGTAATGCTCAGCCAGAAACAAGAGACCACCTATTTTTTCAATGTGCTTGGAGAAAACAATTGCTGAGTTTATTAGCTGACTGGATGTGTGTGAATGGCAAGTACTACAAGTTTACTAACAGGACAAAATGGCTAAGGAAATGCTCAAGACAAAAGATGGAAAAAAAGTTGTATTCAGCTTACATTGCAGCAGCTGTCTATTATGTATGGAGGGAGAGGAATGGAAGATTTTTTTGGCAATACAACTCTTAGCTTGCAGCAAGTTTATAGAGTGGCAACAAGGGAATTGGCTTATAGACTAGCTTTAATATTTCCAAAGTTTAGACAATGGCAGAATACTACTTTAGTTAATAGAATTATGGAGCAATTGTAATTACTTTTTTAACATTCTTTGAGGCTTTAGTTATCTTAGAACCCTTCCTAGAAGGTGGCTAAGGGTCTAAGGTGCTCTTTTTTTGTATGAGTTATTTGAGTTTTGATTTGGTAATAAATTTTTTTTATTTACCAAAAAGAAACTTTCCTTTGGGGCACAGCTTTTTCTATTAATGCAACATGGAGAAAATTCCCCAAATCTTATTTACCTGTGTCACATGAACAACTAAAAATAATGCTATACAACACTTCATTAGTAGTTACTTATAGGAAGTTTCAACTCCTTATTCACTCACTAACTAAAAAAAATAAAACTTACACTACTACATAATTACAAAGAATCCAGGATCCCAAATTCTATGGCTCAACTCCCATGTGATATAGGAATAACAAGTTACTCCCATGTCCCATGGGAATGAGCATGGATGAAGTAAGGAAATTTTAGAAATAAATCCAATCCCACCAGGGTCAAAAGGTATATTCCTTACATCATCCATCATCTCATCAAATTTGCCTTTTTCCCCATTCATGAAAGTGTTAATTTCATGAACAAAGGAAATAAAATTTTTAGGATATTTATTCATCCCTTTGTACAACAATGACTTATGTTGATGTTCTGGGAAAACATCATGCAAATTCAAGGGTCGAACATAATTGACAAATTTTGAATCATCCATACATGCAAGGGATTTAACACAATTTTTAAGTTTAGAAATTTCAGCATGCAAGGATGAGTCAAATTTTTCTATTATTATTCTATCCCCATTTGTTTTGTTTTGTTTCACCTCTTCTACCTCATGATGCACTTTAATTTCTTTTTCTTCAAAATTTTCAGAGAAATTTGTACTTAAGTCTTCCTTAACGGAAAACTCTTGTACTATCTTTTCAATGAAAGATTTCTTGTAAAACTTTTCAATCTCACTAATAGGGATAATTGCATCATAAGTAAGAGGATGTGAAGCCAAAACAAAATCAAAGAATTCTAACTCTTCATAAATCATTATTATACATTTCAATTAAGTATCAAAAATAGATTTCACTCCAAATTACTTCTTAGTCCCAAAACAAATTAAACTAATTCAAGTCCTCGGCAAAGGCACCAAAAACTTGATCACTCTCTAACAAGTATACTAGATCGCAAAGTAATATAGTCGGTTAAGACCAGATATCATACCCACAGGGACTCAGAATTGTTCAATCTATCTCTACCTAAGGTAAAATCTAGAATAAAATCTATTAAAAGATAAAATTCAGAATTAAATAAATAAATTAAAAAGAAGAATTATATGCTGAAAATAAAATAAAATAGAAATTAAATGGAAGAACTTGGTTAGGAACTTAGTATCATTGTATATTCATTTATTTATTATAAATCAATGTTTATCATTCAAATCAAGAACAAATTCAGAAAATAGTAATTCCTAGATTCCTCATATGAAATAACTGTTTATTATCCAATTTATTAAATCCTAATTCCTTAGAAATTTAAATCATTGAATAACATTAATTAAGAACAGTTCAAGTTATATAATAATCCAAAAGTATTCCTACAAGTTGAATCATTATACTGTTTAATTGCATGAGCTATTCTAAATCCTAATTTTCCAATTTCAGATTTAGAAATCCAAAACATAGATTAGCTACTTCTATGAATAACATTAAAATCACAATTAAACACTTGATATAAAACTGAAAAACATTAATTCATAAAAAATAAATTACAAATAAAAATCCACCATGTTCCTAAAACAAAAGGTTTAGTTACACATAATGAAAGAGAAGAAGAAAACAGATAACTGTGATATTTATCCCTAAATTACCATAGATGTGTGCTTTGAACCTTCAATCTTCTCCGGATCCCTCCTTCGAATGCTCCCAAAACTGTGTAAATCTCCTTCAAACTCAATTCTAATCTCTAAGAATGACTGATTAAATCCTATTCACTTCTCAAAACTGACTGCTAAACCTAATATTAATCCTAATATAAATAGATAAAAGTCTAATCTTATCAAAATCCTTCAAAACTTCTCAGAATTAGGCCCAATTGGACTTCCTCGTGTCTCGCGCGCCTGGGCGTGTGAAGCAGCACGCCTGGGCGCGATCTATCTGTACACCCAGTGATTAACGAAGCACGCACGCCTGGCGCGCTATTCCCACCCTTGGGCGTGCTAGGTAACTTCTGACTCCGTTTCTCTCCGTTCTTGTGCCATTTTCAAGGTCTTCTTATGCTCTTTCCAGCTCCAATAATATTTTCTCCAAATACATACCCAAAATGGATCAAAACGTTCAAAGGATTCTAATAAACTAAAAATTCCTAAAACTAATACAAAATACCTATATTTACAAGAGAAACAAGCCAAAACCATAGTAAAAGGAAGTGAAATTAAGCCCAAAAACATCATATATTAGACCCAAATCAGCAGGCTGAGCAGGGATACACTCCACATGGTGGAGTGTAATGTTGTCATGAGAGGACTCTAGTTGTTATTATCAATGTTATTTTTAGAAATTTAAAATATGTACTAGTTATGCGCCCTAAACTTGTATTAGTAAGGGCATTAGGATATAATCGAATGTTTAATGTGCCTGTTTTATGTTTTAAAATTGTTCTGGTCTGAACAGGTACAAACAGGAAATTTTGGGGAAAGTCCAAAAAATAGAGGAAACTCTGTCGGATTTTCGTCGGAATTTTCAACTCCATATTTTTATAAATCTTAAATTAACTAAATATTTGTAAGGGTGTTACAATCGCCGCTATCGGTTCATCCGATTTCAATTTGTGAGCCATAAAGCTTGAGTTTGGTATTTTCTTTCCTTGTACTTGGTTGAGGTAAGAGGGGGTCTTACCTTAGCTTAGGGAATGTATTTCTAGGTAGTGTATAGTGGTGATTAAGAGTGAGTGATTTTGTATGTTAATGAACCCTAGGGTAACCGGTAATAATAAAGAATAATGACTCAAGGAAAAGAATAGGAAACCCTCACTTGATATTTAGGTTTTACATGCATGATGTGATGATTGGAAGGTGATATTTGATATTCTCTATGGAAACATGTATATGTGGTTGGTTGCTTTGAGTGGAAATGAATGTGTGAACTTGAGTAAAACCTAAGTGACCTTTATGATGTTAGTTGAGACTTTCCCCCTAATTGAGAGAGTAGAATGAAAGAGGAAACGAAATTAATGTATTGAATAATAGAGAAGAAATAGGATTGAATAAATTGAAATAAAACAAAGAACGAGAATGTGATGAAAGACTGAGTGAAAGAGACGAAATATGGTAGAATAATGAGAATAAAGAAAAGAAAGAAAATGGATAAAGGACTAAGGATTTGGGTAGGCGAATGACAGGCCAAATAAGTACGCCCCGCTGGATGCATTGGTTGCGTAAGCCGCACGATTTAATGGTGTCTGCAGCGGTAAGACACCTAACTCAGGGAGTTGTGCGCAATGGTGGGTTCGCAGTACTGTTAGGATTGGAAGCCGTCACCCAAAAGGGGGGGTGAATTGGGTGTTTACAAATTCATTGAAAAATATTCGATTTAAATCGTTTTCAATAAAATAAATATAATTTGCAGTGGAAAACTATTAAAAAGCGATGAAAACGATTATGCATGAGCGGAAGCAAATAATAATAACAACGATTATTATTACGCGCGAAGATAAACAATAATATAACAACGAAAAGTCTAACGCGCATTGATTAATTTAAAATAATTAAATTAATATAAATAATATTTACGTTGCAGAGAAGATATAAATAACACGATAACAATATGTGCAACAGTAAATAAAAGAGATAAGGGATAGAGAGATTGCACCAGATATTTATACTGGTTCAGCCTTTCCAGCGAAAGACCTACGTCCAGTCCCCAAGCGACCCGCTAGAGCTTTTACCAATTATAATCAAAGACGCCTCGCGTCCCAATTACAACCAGGGGATGCCACACCCTCACACTAAGGTAGTCTATCTACTAGGTGCCCCACCGTTCGTCTAGCCACTACCCCAGATACACAACAAGGGTTCCTCACCCTACAAACACGAACGCCGCACGTCCGAACTAGGAGATTCACTCCCTAATCACTAAGGGTCACACACCCCTTTACAACAACGGTTATGGATATGGTGATTGGGTACAACAACTATAATGCACTCTTATTAGTGCTGATACAACAACAAAAGGCCACTAACAAATGTGTGTTCTAGATAACACTGATACAACAATAAGCACTATAGCAATGAAGATTAAGTCACAAGTGATAAGGCCAAAATAGTTTTTCTTCTCAAAAATAATATGAACATGAAAGGCTTGAAGAAGAAGAAGAAGAAGAAGAAGATCGTCCAGGATGGGTTATCAGAAAATAGGAATGATTCAAATCCTTTTATAAAAACAACAATTAAAACATGTTTTAAAATCAAAAACAAATCTTAAAGATTTAAGAAATAAAACCAAAGATTTGAAAATATTTGAAATTTGAATTTGAAAAATAAAATCAGAATCAAATCAAAAACGATTTTGGAAATAAATCAAATTCAAAATCAAAATTGTTGGAAACCAACAAGCGGGCTTAGCAATTACTAGAGGGGGGTGAATAGTAAATTGAAGCAACAATACCAAATAATTCGGATGGAATTAAGAATGAATGATCAAGACTGTATTTTCTGGAAAAATCACGAACTACTCGAGTATTACTCGAGTATTCTGGGATGAACTACTCGAGTCTCAAATGAACTACTCAAGTATTTCATGGAGTATTTCGTGCAGATAGACAGAAATAATAGTTCTTGAAAATTCAGTTTGTGCACCTTAATCACAATAATAAATCAGGCAGAGAATAACGGAAGAAGTAGGAATTAAGAACAATATTTAAACACTTAAACACAACTTAATTACTATCCAATTCAATTATATCTTTTCTTATGAAAATATTTGTTTTGGATGAGCAATAAAGAAGGAAAGTAAAAGAACACAACACAACCAAATTTATCCTGGTTCACTCCTAAATGAGCTACATCCAGTCCTCCAAATCACTTAGGAGATTGTGCACTAATCAAATTGTTAGAAAATTACAAGGAATTAATTGAGATGCCTCAATCAACCTAACCCCTTCAAGAATGTACCAAATTCTTGATTTTCTACCCCAATTTAATTTTGGTGATGAAGAAACACTCCTTAAGCTCCTTGAATCCTTTCATGAGCCTCACCAAGCTAAGAAACCTTCTTAGTCTTTTGCTTGAGAACTCCCAAGTCTTCAATAATCCAAGACCCACTTGGATTAGCTTGGACTCCTTCCAAGGCTTAATAGCAACAAGCAATATAAGTTTTTACAAGCAAATTTCAGAATGAATTTGCAGAAGTTAAGCACAACTCAATACTAATTGAGATCAAAACTCAACCTAAGAGAAAATAACAATATGAGAGCTAAGTTGAGTTTTTGGTGATTAGCACTTGAGAGTGGAGAATTAAAGTATGCTTGTTGTTGTTTTGTACATGCCAAATAGTGTGCAACTTATAAAGGAAAAGACAAGAGCATGGAGCTCTTGCAACAGCTCTATTTTTGCTGACTGAACAAGAATACTCAAGTCTTTTTAGCCAGTACTCGAGTATTTTTGGCCACGCTGGAAAATATCCGTTGCACGTACAAAACCAACGGTTAAATTTTTGGTTAAGTGAGAAATACTCGAGTATCCCAAAATACTCGAGTACAATACTCGAGTATTTCAGACTACTCGAGTATTTTTACCAGAGTCTGAAAAATTCATTTTTCATTTTTGTTTTCTTTTCTTCTCAAGTAAAAATCAAAGCTAATCTCAACCTAATAATCATATAAAATTATTTTACCCTTTTGAAGAGATTAACTTATTCTACCCACTCTCAAACATAAAAGATAAATTACAATTTATAATACAATTGAGAGAAAATGGCCTAATACACTTGGAATTACAACTATGTGCATGCTTCAATACTTGATGCATTTTGCCATCACCAAAACTCTTGAGTTTACGATCTCCCCCTTTTTGATGGTGACAAAACTCTTCACTTGATGTCCCCTTGTTGTTGAGATTTGTCCAAGTCCACACTTGAGGAAACTCCCCCTCAATGTGTGAACCCACATAATAACCTGTTTTAATTATCAACAACAAACTAATAAAAGCAATGATAATAATAATGGTAATTTGTAATTCAAGTGTATTTGTCTCCCCCTTTTTGTCATGAGCAAAAAGGTAAATATAGCAAGGAAGAGAGTAAAAGTAGCAATAAAATCCCATAAATAGTATGCTGAAAAAATAGTGACTCCCCCTGAAAATGTGGCGTAAAATAGAATGGAAACCAGTAAAAATAATAAAAGCCAACAATATTTTAGAAATATAAGGGCAGCCAATTTAACACCCTAATTAAAATTTTTCCATTAAACCGAAAATTATGACTTAAAATTTTCTTTTTAAAACAGTTATGATGATGATCAAAATAATAATTCTTTTCATTAATAGTGAATCGTTAGAGTTTTTAGCGGAAGACTTAGTTCAAACAAAAGATATGAAAACAAAACAACTTAGTTACATCGAATCGGTTATACAAAATATAAAATACATAAACAGTGTTTTAGCTCGGCCAACTAGCCGAGACCTCACTTAATTTTCAGACTCTAAAGACCTACTCTCCTTGTGAAGGAGAGTGAACCTGCTCGGCCGGAGGCTGCGTCAGCTCGGGCTCAGTACCTGAAAAATGATAAGGAGGTGAGCATTACACAGAACTTAAGTAAGCAGTTTCTAATATGACATACCGAACTACCAAGCCAAACACAAGAAATCAATTAGCATATATGCAATACTAAAGCAGATGGCATATAACATGCATACAACCTCATTTTGCTCGGTCCACGTTGTTGTCCAATATATCCTTTACCGCCCATTTGTACTCCTATATTTCTGATTATTTACCCTTGTACGCTTTCCCCAATTCCTATACTTAATCACTCGGTTTCTCTTTCCTTTCTCGGTATTAGATTTTCTCTCGGTCTCTTTTCCCATTCATTCATCTTTTACATGTCTTACAATCTTTTACTCTTCTCGGCTGCATACACCCAGTGCATGTCTTACACCATTTAGGGACGGATTCCGGAGTGTCCATCAGTGCGAGTACCCAGTACCCGTCTTTCAGCTGCACATACCCAGTATGCGTCTGACGCGATCAATGCACGCACCCAGTACGCGTCTTCTATGACCAGAGCACTACCGCCGATTCTTCTATGGAGTTAAGGAGTGTCCATAACTGCGAGCACCCAGTACCCGTCTTACAGCTGCGCCTCTCGGCGTCTTACGCGATCAATGCACGCACCCAGTATGCGTCTTCTATGACCAGGAGCACATCCCACCGATTCCGTTGCTCGAAACCTTGTGTGAATCATAACTGCGAGTACCCAGTACCCGTCTTACAGCTGCGCATACCCAGTATGCATCTGACGCGATCAATGCACGCACCCAGTACGCGTCTTCTATGACCAGATCACACAACCATTTCTCTTTAATTGCTCTTTTATCTTTTTAACCATTTCTTTACTCGACCTCTCTCGGCTCAGCCCCTTAGTTATTCCCTTTCCTCTCATTTCTCTCATTGTTTAATCCTGTAACGTATATTTTCTCCCTCCAACATCTAACCACATATTTTATACCTACTCTCGACCTCTCACGCTCGGTCGCAGACAAGTTTTAATATACAACATCAGCGATGAATATCACAACTCATAAACATTGATACAGCAACACAATATGGTTAAAAACACTTAGCAGGTATACAAATATTTCATCTTATCTCAAGGATACATAATCTTAGTTCATTTATTAGTTTTCTTTATCCTTCTTTCTTTTCTCCATAATATTACCCTATGTCTCTTCCCTACTCTAACACCCACTCTTAGCACCCGTTATAAACACACTAGCAACCCAAACTTAAGCAAAGGTAACACTCACTCCTTACCTCAACCCGTGAGAGATAAGAGTTTGAGAGCTTGAGTGTGATTTTCTTTGCTGCTCGACATCTTGATCTTTTAACCCCTTGAGTCTTTTCCTCCTAGCTGCACACCCAACACAACGACGGTCCAGGGAACGTTTGACGAGGTGAAAGAGATGAAGAGATGTAGCTTCTAGTTAGTGAGTATTTGAAAGAGAAGAAGAAAGATATGCGTGAGTGAAGAGAATATATGTGGAGTTGTTGGTGCTGGAACTTCAGAGAAAGATAAAGGAGACAGAAGAGAAAGAAAGTGGAAAGTGTTGTTGTGTTGTTTGTGGGTTTTCTTTTATTCCCATGTGGGAATTATTTGTGTGGTCCATAATGGAGGCTTCTTTGAAAAGCTTAGAATATGTGGACAGGGTTTATTGGCTTCTAAAGGAAGCCACCAATAGTGACTTGACAAAGACCTAAAGTGATTGACAGCGACAATTGTACGGAGGGCGTGAAAACCAAGGAAACTGGCAATCCAGTTCGAGCTGCAACGAAGAGATCGAAGAGGAGGGACTTAGGCTTGACACGGAGAAGCAATAGTAGTCCGAGTCTCCTCTCGGTCAACACCGTGAGGTTGTTGCGGTCGGCTTATCCGAGTTGACGCCAGATTTCGCATTTTGTTCTCATTTGGCTTGGTTGGGCTCGGTCCGAGATCCAGCCTTTACTCATCTGGTCGGTCTACGCTTCCCATTTCACTCACGGCAGTATATAAGCTTCTATGACTTAATCCTATTCTTAAATAAGTTTATATTTAAATCTATTATATTAAATATTAAATATTAAATTTCGGGATGTTACATTCCTCTCCCACTTATAGGAATTTCGTCCTCGAAATTCAGTTGGCGTTGAACAGCTGCGCATATGACAGCTTCATCTTCTCTTCGAGTTCCCAAGTAGCCTCTTCTACATCATTCCGATTTCAGATAACCTTAATTAGGGAAATCTCTTTTCCTCGAAGTTGTCTAACCTGCATGTCCTCAATTCTGACCGGAAGAACCTCGATGGTCAGATTGTCTTTTAATGGTAATTCATCCACTGCTATCACATGCGAGGGGTCGTGAATATTCTTCCTGAGTTGCGAGACGTGAAATACGTCATGGAGTTTAGACAAGTGCGGAGGTAGAGCAATTCGATATGCATCTGGCCCGACTTTCTATAATATCTGATACGGTCCGACAAACCGAGAGGTCAACTTTCTTGATTTGATAGCTCGGCCAATTCTCGTTACAGGGGACACCCGCAAGAACACATGATCTCCTGCATTGAAGTCCAAGGGTTTTCTTCTTTTGTCGGCATAGCTCTTCTGTCGGTACTAAGCTGCTTTCATCTTTCCTTGTATCATTCGGATCTTCTCGGTTGTCTCATGCACAATGTCGGGGCCAATCAATAAATTTTCTGCTATTTGGAACCATCACAAAGGCGTTCGGCATTTCCGACCATACAATGCTTCGAAAGGAGCCATTCCGATGCTCGAATGAAAGTTGTTGTTGTAGGTAAATTCGACCAAGGGCAGAAGTGTCTCCCAACTTTCCGACTGTTCGAGCACACATGTCCTTAATAAGTCCTCAAGATTATGAATGGTGCGCTCGGATTGTCCGTCGGTCTGAGGATGATAAGCAGTGCTAAACCTTAATTTTGTACCCATGGCTTGCTGCAAACTCTGCCAGAATTGAGACAAGAAACGAGGATCACGGTCCATTACAATGCTGCTTGGAACACCGTGGAGTCTAACAATATCCCTTATGTACAATTGTGTCAACTTCTCTAGGCTATACTTCATGCTGATCGGCAGGAAATGGGCACACTTTGTCAGTCGGTCCACCACAACCCAGATAGCTTCACACCCTGATCTTGTCCTTGGCAGGCCTAAAACAAAATCCATTGAAATGTTGTCCCACTTCCATTGTGGAATCTCCAAAGATCTGAGCAATCCTCCGGGTTTCTAGAGCTCGATCTAGGCCTTTTGACAAACCAAACATCGAGACAGATAGTCAGCTACGTCGGTCTTTAACTTTGGCCACCAAAATAATCTCTTCAGATCTTGGTACATTTTCGTGGCTCCCGGATGAAGACTCATCTTCGTTTTATGCACCTCTTCCATCATATCTCGTCGAACTTCAAAGACCATGGGGATGCAGACTCGGTCCCGAAATCGTATGAGACCGTCGGATCCATTGGTGAAATCGGGTTCATCCTTGTCTCCTGCTCTTTCCAGCAATTTCTGGAGTTCTAAGTCGTCTGCCTGTCTTTCCTTAATGAAGCCCACAAAGTCATTTGTCACTCGCAACATTTCGAGTATGACACTGTTTTCCTTCTTCTGTACTCCGAGATTGAGATCACTAAATTCCTGCATCAATTGCATCTCTCGGACCATCATATTACTTAGATGAAGGCTCTTTCTGCTCAACGCGTCGGCCACCACGTTGGCCTTTCCAGGATGATAATGCAGGTTGAAGTCGTAGTCTTTCAAGAACTCCATCCATCTGCGATATCTCATATTTAATTCCTTTTGGTCGAACAGATAGCCGAGACTCTTATGGTCGCTGAACACTTCGAATTTCGTGCCATACAGGTAATGCCTCCAAATTTTAAGAGCAAACACCACAGCTGCCAATTGAGATCATGAGTGGGGTAATTCTGCTCATGTTGCCGAAGCTGTCTAGAGGCATAGGCCACCACTTTTCCCTATTGCATCAACACACAGCCGAGACCCTGCTTCGAGGCTTCACAGAATACGTCGAATGCTTTGGTCGGATCTGGCAACATCAACACTGGTGAACTTGTCAATCTTCTCTTCAGCTCCTGAAAGCTTTGTTCGCACTCCTCGGTCCACTTATAGGGCGCATCCTTTCTGGTCAGCGATGTCAACGGAAGGGCTAACTTAGAAAACCCTTCAATGAATCTTCTATAGTACCCTGCAAGACCGAGGAAACTCCTTATCTCGGTTACCGAATGGGGTCTCTCCCACTTGAGCACAACTTCCACCTTAGAGGGATCAACCACAACGTCGTGCTCGGATATTATGTGACAGAGGAAGTGAACCTCTTTGATCCAAAAACTACATTTTGAAAGCTTGGCGTAGAGTTCTTTGTCCTTCAAAATCTGCAATACCGTTCTCAAATGTTTCTCATGTTCACTCGGACTTCTGGAGTAGATGAGGATGTCGTCGATGAAGACTATCACAAACGAATCCAAGTAGGGTCGGAAGATCCTATTCATGTAGTCCATAAAGATGGCAGGGGCGTTGGTAAGTCCGATGGGCATAACCACACACTCAAAGTGCCCGTATCTTGTCCTGAAAGCTGTCTTCGGAATATCTTCCTCCCGGATACGGATCTGGTGGTATCCTGATCAGAGGTCTATCTTTGAGAACACCGACGCTCCCTTAAACTAATCCAGTAAGTTATCAATCCGAGGGAGGGGATATTTATTCTTGACCGTTACTGCGTTGAGCTTCCTATAATCGGTGCACATTCTGAGGCTACCATCTTTCTTTTTAACAAATAAGATTGGAGCTCCCCAAGGTGACACGCTCGGTCTTATTAGCTTTTTGACCAAAAGTTCCTCCAGTTGCTTCTTAAGATCTTCTAACTCGGGAGGTGCCATTCGGTACGGAGCGATTGAAATTGGGCCAATTCCCAGAACGAGATCTATACTGAACTCTACTTCCCTTCTCGGCGGTAAGCCAGGCATTTCATCCGAGAAGACCTCTGGGAATTCTCCAACTACAGGAGTTTGGTCTCTAGTTGGTTCCTATGTCGCCTCTAAAACTGCAACAGAAGAGTCACTAAAGATCACGGTTTTCTTATGTAACAGCCCGATTTTCATAAACCCAAAATGAATAACTTTTACTTATTAAAGTTACCAAAAATGAGGCCAATTTTTTTTTTAGCATATTGAGAAGTCTTTGATACATTTTAAAATCTTTTGTTCTGAAAACCGAGTTGTCACTAAAACTTTTACTTTCGTAGAACTTTTATTTTCATAAAAAGCTTTGTCTCCAAATCATCCTGATATTTTCCAAAAGGTCACATCGTTCGATTTTCAAAAATAATTAGACCTCAATACAGGATGTAAAAGCTTAGCTTGATCACAGGAGTGGTACATTGCTTGGTAATCCTTGACTCAAAACACAATTTACAAACTTAAACTAAATTTTCTAGTTTTGCTTCCGCTACGCTACTCTGATGAAGACAACCGGATGAAGCCTCCTTTTCTTAATGCGCCTTTCCTTCATCCCCGAAGATGTAGTCATCTCTGTCATTACTTTCTTGTCGTTGATAAGATCCAGCTCCACTCCGTCTTGAATGATGATCTCCATGGGTTGCTCCGTCTGCCCGTTGAGATATCAGCAGCACCGATATGCCAACGAACAGGAGAGAGTAAGCGATCCGGACGGTGTAGCATCGACGGTGTGGAATTACGGTAGGCAAAATAATAGGACACACAACAAACAACACACAACATGCACACACAAGATAACAAGCAAACATATTATCATCATTATCCGCAATCTACGTTCATTCCATCTTATCATCATTCCCTTAACACTTTTCCACTCTTGTTTCTATTCCCTTTCACAGAACTCCATATCCTTCCCACATTTCCATTCTCATTCTCCTTCTCATTCTTTACACTTCTCAGATTCTTATTCTCAAAGTTATGATTCTTTTCTTATAATGTCTTATTAAAAATTATAACCATCGATGATCAGGGGATTTGAAGAATCATCGAGGTACGCGTTTCTTTCGTAGTTAGCACTCACGTTTCAAGCCTACATCTCCTCGGCCATCCATCCACCTAGTCGGAAGCAAACAGGAGTACAGGACCTTTACCGTGCGGGCACGACAGCTGTCAACACATATGGTCCCAGACAAGGAGGACTCAGCCTCAATCAATAATATCAATAAACATTCATGGCTCACTGCCTCGCAGTGGCAAACAAGATGCCCCACTCCAGTCCCTCTCACTGTTCTGGATTTGCAATCTAGGGGGCGATAGTAGGTTTCTAGTGGGCCCGCAGAACATGCCACGACATTAGACCCAGTCCCCACCACGTTAGTGCGCCACATGTGGAGTTCGTTCTGCCTAGAAACATACTCTAGACTTCTTGACGTTTCACCGTCATCGTCCTCCCCTAATGCAATCTCGTCCTAAGTATCCGTAGATACTTATCGTTCCTTCCTCTCCACTACTTCAGGTTAACTCTCGTGTCTCACTACGTTCGTTGTTAATGTCTTTTATAATCTTTTAAATATTTAATTAATCTAACAGTCGGCTCATCCTTAGTGCATCCCTTCAGTGAGTCCCGACCACTAACGTTGCACAATCTTTCTATCATCAAAATCACACATAGCTCAGAGCTGGGGTCACATCACTGAACTCTCTTTGATATCTCATTTCACAAAATACAGTTCTCCATCTCTCTTAACAACCTCACTTCACAATCTTTTCTCAAAACATTCTTTTCACAAATTTCTCAAATACCTTTTTATAAGCTTCCACAAAACCTCATTCCATAAAATTCCCTTTTATAATTTTCTCAAAAATCCTGTTTCTCAACTACTCAAAATCTTATTCCAAAGACTTTCTCAAATATCTCTTTCCAAAAACATTTGTAAAAGAATTTCTTTTCACCATCTCTTTTCTAAAAGTTTCTTTTCACCATTCTCCACAAAATCTCTTTTTCACAAATCTTTTTCAAAACTCTCCTTTCCCAAGTCTTTTCAAAAGTTTCTTTTTCAAAAATCTTTTTGAAAATCTCTTTTCAAAAACCTTTTTAGAAATTACAATTTTGCTGAGCGCTAATGGAGGAGCAAGCTCAACTCAACACTAGTCCCAGTCTAAAACCAAAAACAAAGGAGCCCAGCTCCGCTCAAATCACATCTCGTATCCACATTCACATCACTCTCCCCCGCTCTGCTCGTTCTCATCATCATTCTCAATTTCTTTCCCCAATCACAACTCCTCCCTCTTTTCCAGTCAATATCCTTTATCATTATTCTTTTCTCATTGTATTCTTACTTTATTATCTTCACAACTCATTTATTTCATTTTCAATTCCTTATTCAGGACGTAACAGACGTCCATCAGCCATTTACTCATCATAATCATCAGGCGTAATTAAATAAATAAATAAATAAAAGCATACACACAACATCACACAATAACATTGTGGTCTTCGTCACCTTCGTATAAGTGGCCACACAACACAAACAATTGCCACTTATACTACTGACTCCAACCACTAAGTTCCGATCTTTGAGATGATACGGAACGTCCTAATATATCACCTAACTACCACGGTGTCTTAGGGAAGCTTCTCTCTCACCTGAGGTCCAGCGATTTACTGTGTACCGTCTCCTCGGATCCTTTGTGCTGTCGGCTGCCCCAATCCCTCGTCTTTCAAATTCCTCGTACTAAATAAAATATGCTTATGTTATTAACTTGTATTATGAAAATCTTTCCCATAACCTAGACACTTCTCATTCCTCGTATTTAAATAAAACGCTTACGGTTTTTATCAAAACAACTCTCATGCTTTTTAGTATTGTAATTCTTTTAAAACCATTTGAAAACACTTCATAAAATGATTTAAATCAATTTATTTGGTTGCTGGTCCATCTTGGACAGCACCCCAATTACGTTTGAAAACACCGAAAAATGTACCGTTTTTAACCCGGCTTTTCCTTAAATCCATTTTCACTTGAAAACTTTATTTTAATTCACTTGAATACATTTTCAAGGTTTAAGAAACAATTATAAATAATTCCGGACAGCAAAGAATTATTCCATAAGATCACTTTATCAACAATTTGAAAACATCGTAAAAACATTTTTCACTTTAAGTGACTCTTTAATTAAGTTAACACTTTAAAACTTAAGTTTTTATCATAAAACAAATATTGGACAGCCTAAAAATCTCAAATAAGTCCAATCAAATTAATTTAAGGTTGATTAATTTTGAAGTCAATTATGTACTTAATTATTTCCAGTCACCATTTCAACATACAACAACAAGTAACATTTCATGAATCAATTAGAGACAATTAATCAACCTAGTCAATATCAAAGAAACCATACGACTCACAAATAATTCATTGTCACATCACAAGAACACTTAGGTATGCACATATTCACAAACCAATTTGAACCAAAGATTTAAATCAAGCATATTTATTTTTGCCTACTTTAAGGAACTTTATTCTTTTCAAAAATCATCATATACATTTTATTTCATGCATTTAAATCCTATTTTCTTTCTCATGCAACTAAGTTATTTACTCTTTCTTTTATCTCTATCCGAATACACATACTTGCACATACGTTCATTTAAATGCAATACTTTTCTCAAAACCATTTAATTTACTTACCTCTCTTACTTTTAATTAAAAACCAAATATAAAGCAAACATTCACTATACAATTTCCAACAATTCATTTAGCATGATTTCTCCAAAACATACTCATTGTTTTTATGTCACTTCATTGAAAAAGGAATCCTAGTCTAGCTAGTATGCATGGCCGAATATGATCACACAAGGTTTTTGGATTCACTTTTCAACATGCAAAAACACAAATTCTTAGATCAATAGAAATTAACATGCATGTGTCCCTTGTCCTAGAAACAAAACATGATTTCCTAGTTCTATGCTTAGACCGAATGCACATCATCATAGATCAAGGTTAAATTTTCAAATCTTCATCACACATACACATAGAACATGGATCAATTAGTTCATTTATATCCAAAAAAATATTTCCTTGATTTCTTTGTGAAACCGTGAAGTTCATAAAAAATCTCTTATCCAAAACCACATGCATGTGACTAGGTCTCGTAGATCAAGTCATGAAATCAGTTATAGTAGCATAAATCAAAGATGAAAATCATTTTATGTGAGAAAAGATCAAAACCGTGACATGAAATGAAGAATGGTTAGCTCTTTTGGTTCAAAGACATCATGCACGCACCCAAGATCAAACTTTTTCAAAGATTAAGACAAAGGTTTAAAGCTTTTGGAGGTTAAAACCCCAAAATCCAAGTTTCATCAAAACCAAATCAAAATCAAACATTTCAACAACTCCATTTAATTTTTTTTCTAAGCATAAGATTAACATACAACCACTTAGACTAAATTAAAAGCATCAAGACCTAATTTTTCCACTCATGGCTGAATCATCTAGTTCTTGAGTTAGTGATTTATAAATTCTTTTATTCTAGAAATCCAAGATCAAGGCATAAGGAGGGCATGCAAAGGAAAACAAGAGTCATAAAGCCACAAAAATCAATTATGCAAGAAAGGATCAAGGCAATACATGAATTTATACACAATCCTTAAACAAAACCATGAGGAATAAATTTACAATCAAGGGATCAAAACTTTTTCACATCAACATTCAAGATCAAAGCACAAGAATAACATGCATGATCTCTAAACAAAATAAAAATCATCACAACCAAATTTTCTAGGCATGGCCGAATGGTAATGTCCATGGTTTAAGGTTCTATAAGTCTAGGTGGCTCTTGAAACTCAAGATCAAAGCTAAATAAGAGCTTACATACATAGATCTACAAAGAAATTAGACATGCAACAACAAATGAGTCTTACAACACTTGGAAAATTAAGAACTACTTCTAACACCCTAGGATCTTCGGATAGACAAGGAAATAGAGAAGGTCTTCAACCTTCTTCATTTGATCTTCAAGAATCCTAAGGCTTTGGGCTTGATCTTTGTAACACCCCTAATTTTCGTCTCCCGAATAATAGGAAATTAATAATAAAAAGTTTTATTATTAATTTATAGAATTTTCCAAGTTTATGTTTTGTATTTAATTAGCCTTAAATATAAAAATAAGTTGAAATATTTTTATATGGAAAATAAATGCAAAATATAAGAATATTGCATGTTAGTCCCTGAGTGAGGTCTTAAAAGCAATATTGAAAAGGTTCTTGGAGGGAAAGATTTAAAAATAATAATTTTTAAATTTTGAACTGATCTAACCGGTTAGTAATGCCCTGTAACCGGTTAGACGATGAACTCAGAAACTGGTTTAGTGGATTTTGATGAGTAATCACTTGATTAATCCAAAATTCGCCACGATTACAGTCCCAAATTAAGTGGAAACCACGCGTCCTTGTGCATGGCACTCTGGATTGCCTTTAAATAGACGAATTTCTGATGAAGCAAGGGTTGTTGATCTGAATTTTGGGTGGAAGGACTGATTTAGGGTTCCGATTTCGTCTGAGGCGATTCTCCTTCTTCTTTGAGTGTTAGAAAGGGAAAAATACACTTTTGGAAAGCTTAAATCCAGATCTTTCCATTTATATAGAGATTGTGAGTTAAGAGTGTGTGTGTGAGGAGAAATCAGCCATCAAAGTTCAGTGTTGAAGAACTGAACTCTGTCTTTCTTTGGTTCGGGAAGCTATTTTGAGACTCTGATTCTGATCAATACAGGTAACCTCTAGGTCCCAAATCTCTTTCATTCATTAGTGCATGTTGCCTAGATCAATGTCTAATCGTTTTCCCCAATTTTCTTGGCCAATTTCTATGTCAAACCTTCTGGTCTTTGGACCCTGTTGATAAAAATCGTGGCTGGGAGCAGAACTGTGGATTTGTGGAAATCTGTGGTTTGATCTTCAAACTCAGTGGTAATACTCATCAAAATCGGCTTATAGGTATGGGAGAAGTTTATACTATACTAGATTTAGACTAAAATCGAATGATTTAGGATTTGAGTTCACAAAACTCAAAAGGGCATTATGTGCAATATGGCACAGAGGCTTGGAGGCCAAAATCCTGCTCATTGTGGTTTTGAGCAACTTTAATTTGATGCATGCAAAGTATGTTGATGCTTAATTCTGAGTTTAAGTGCTTAATCTAAGTTTTGTCGTATTAAATTGTGTTTATGTGAATTTTCATGCAATTTGATACCATAAACTTGATGCATGCAATATGAATGTGTTTCTGGGTGTAAACATGTTTGTTTTAAGGCATATGAACTTTGTGCATATTGAGTTTGGGTTAGATTTGAGAAAGGAAGAAAATGAGTTGTTAAAACTCTTGTTTTAATGGACTGACTGCATAATCTAACCGGTTACACGATATTCGTAACCGGTTAGACACTGCAGATTTTCAAAGAAAATTAGTTTATTAATCAGTCCTGAAATCTTAATGGTTTCTGCTCAAATCTAAGCTTTAATTTCAGTATACATGGTCTGAATATGAGTTGTTATAATGCCAAGGTTCAGACTTGAAAGATTAAAGTTAATGCCTTAAGTTAATGAAATAATTTCAAGAGGAAATTATGTTCATTGGAGAATGAAATGTGATTTGGACTTTTGAATGATGCAAACAATGGCTTTTGAGGTATAAACCAATGTTAAAGGTGTTTTGGATTGAGTAGAGAATTCAAGAAAAAGAGTTTTTCTGAATTGCAATGGTAAACAGTTTAGGTATGTAATTCTAACCGGTTAGCCTGAAACTGTAACCGGTTAGTACCTGAATCTGAAAAATAAAAAGTTAAGTTTTAAATACCATTGAAGTTGTATTACTCAATCTAAGTTTAAAAAGGCATGTTTTGAGAAAAATTCAAAGGGGAATTTTATGCCAAAGGTTATACCTCAAATAAATCATTCAAGAGGAGAAATTGAGATATTTCTAAATCACATTAGTTAATTCAAAGATAAAACCAACCCCAATATTTGTGCATCCATATAGATTGGAAGTCTGGTTGGTAGGAACGTTATCATATTCTGGGAATATGAGGAGGGTACTCCGGGAGTACCAAATTATAACCTACTTGATGACACATTATAGATATGTGGCCAGTGTTCCGGGACCTGGTTTTTATGCGTTCTGGGAACGTATGCGTTTTGGGAACGTGGTGCACACTCCGGGAGTGATGCTTTTTATCCAAGTATGGTTCGGCATTACGTTCTGGGAACGAATGTCGGTGTTCCAGGAACACAAGGGTGTATTGGATGGACGTCCAAGATGGACTTTAGAGGCCTCAGTTGTGGATAGAAAATCATACATCATGCCACTTGCATTATAAGAGTTATAATGTTGAAAAATTGGTGTGCTCATATGTATTTGCATTATGATCTGTCCATGATATACTTGTGATTGTAATTTTAGTCTTTATCCATTATGTATATGTGTATACTTACTCCCTGTGCCCTGTTTAGGTGATGGCCAGATACCTAGCCTGCATCGAGATACGCCCTATCCCTAGCGGTATATGGACGTATGAGGAGCACCGTGCCACTTTTGAGGGGGAGGTTGAGATCACTCTCTACCACTCTAACCCTTTGGTGCGTGTGCGACCTCGGCGATTTAGGATTCCATTAGTCTATACTATGCATGTTCCACCTTTTTACACATATAGAGGACCACCCCCGGCTCGACCTATGCGTCGTTTTCATAGTTTCCGTTTTAGAGCTGCCACTCGTTCCCATCCTTCTTCCCATAGAGTTGTCACCGAGGAGACTCCTTCACCTGGTCCGACTGATTATGATAGGACTGCTTCCGCAGACCCTAGACCCAGTGGTGGGGTCTCTACACAGTCGGGCGAGGTCGAGGAGGACCCTGTGGAGGATGAGAGCGAGGAGGAGGTGCATGTTGAGCCGACTGTTTCTGCTAGAGGTGGACCCGCTGGTTCATAGGAGCCTACATAGCATAGGTGTTTTGGATCCTAGATCTTAGGGATAGAGCGGTGGAGGATCTGAGGAGCTGCTGAGGACACTGAAGACCTGCTCTGAGACTTCTATTTTGAGACCATGTGCTTAGTGTATATATTTTTGAGAGGTCTTAGAGTGAGGTTTTATTTTATACAGCCGGGTTGTATATGTTTCATAAACTCTTGCTATCTCGACTGATGTTACTTCCTGCTACTGTACTTATGGGGTTTCATATTATGCTTTTGACTTATATATTTATATATGATGTTTAATTTCCTCAGCAGAGCCCCAAAAGTATTATTTTTACTTCCGCGAACTCTGATTTTTATTTACAAGGGATTCGGCGATAAATTTATATTTCCTATGTTATGTGTTCAGATCCCACTCGAGAAGCAAGTGATATGTTTTCAATAATAACTATTAATAATTTTTTCTATGACTAAGGAAATGCTATCTCGAGAGTCTTTTCGAACTTAATATCGTGCTGAGCCGAATTCAAAAGAATTTATGACCAAGCAAGTACAAGTTTTAAAAAAGAAAAATTCTCTAGTCCTGATTTTTGATAGCAAGAAACAAACTATTTGGAAATATTAATTATTTTCAAGTTAAAAAGAGAGCATTGGTCCTATTCCTCATGGCCCCGAAGATGCAGCTAAGTATGATATTCAATGTTGATTGAATATGATTTGAGTAAGTTAGTGGTAGTATTTATGTTTTTAAAGACCTTTTTAGTAACCCAAATCCCATAGTGCAGGTCTTTCTATGGCAACCCGAAATAGAAATGTTACTAATGAGATGTTAGAACGAATCACAACCGTGCTGGAGGGTATGCAGCAGCAGCAGGGACAACAATCCTCTCAAGGGAGAGCTGGTAACCCATCTGCTGGCAATATGGCGAATCATGATGCTAAGACTTTGTCGAAGTTCAGGAAGTGCAATCCGCCAAGATTCGAGGGAGGATATAAACCTGATGAGGCGAACAAGTGGTTGTACGATATCAATAAGATCTTCCGAACTCTGGAGTGTTCTGATGAACAGAAGGTGACCTATGCAGTTTACATGCTTCATGGGGAAGCTGAAAACTGGTGGGATCACACGGTCCAATTGCTGAATTTTGAAAGGAGGGCAATCAACTGGGGAGTATTTATGGAGAAGTTTCTTAATAAGTACTTTCCAGAAGATTTGCGGAGGAAGAAGGAAGTGGAATTCATGCAATTGAAGCAGGGGGATATGAGTGTAGGAGAGTATGCTGCCAAATTCGAGGAATTGATGAAGTACTCTCCCTATTACTTGAATAACCCTGATGAAAGGAGTAAGTGTGTGAAGTTTGAAGGTGGGCTAAGGCCGGAGCTGAAGTCTATCTTCAGTTATCAAAGGATTCAGAGTTTCCCTGCACTGGTGGACATGTGCAGAATGTATGAAGATGATAAGAAGGCGGAGCTGATAGGAAGTCAAGTGAAAGGGGTTGGACAGAACTATGGACCCTAGAGAAAGAAGAAGTTTGACCATCGGAATAATGTTCCATATTCTAAGAACAAGGGAAAGGGCAAGGCAGTGATGGATAACCGGAACAAGCCTCGCGATAATGCTCCTTATTGCGAGAAGTGCAAGCGTTATCATCATGGTCAGTTTTGCTAGACCACAGGAGGATGTTTTAAGTGTGGGAAGCAATGTCATTTTGCCCGCGAATGCAAGGAATCTGCAAAGGGAGATGCAAAGGGATCTACTGGAAAGCTTGTGGTACAAGGACGAGTATTTACTCTGAGTGGTAGTGAAGCAACCCAAACCCCAAATCTCGTGCAAGGTAATTTTCTGCTTAATAATCAACCTTGAAAAATCATGTTTGATTCTGGAGCTACACATTCTTTTGTTTCCCCTGAATGTGTGAGTAGGCTGAATCTTATTGTTTCCGATTCACCCTGCTATCTTAGTATAGATACCCCTACGGGAATACCGATCTACACCGCTAAAGTCTGTCTAGGGTGTAATGTAGAAATTTTGGGTCGTTCATCCCGGGTAGATTTGGTTTGTCTCCCTAAATTACAATTGGATGTGATCTTGGGAATGGATTGGTTGATGAAGAACCAAGTGATCATCAATTGTGAGGAAAAGACGATTCAATATAGGACCCTTGAGCCGGAGGGTTATATGTGTTTATTCTCGACCTCTGGAGAAGAAGAGTCGATGCCGATCGAAGAAATTCCAGTGGTGAGGGAATTTCCGGAAGTATTTCCTGAAGAGATACCAGGATTACCTCCGAAGTGAGAGATAGAGTTTGGGATTGACTTATTTCCTGGAGCTGGTCCCATCTCTATTGCTCCTTATAGGATGGCACCACTAGAAGTGGCAGAGATGAAGAAGCAAATCGAGGAGCTGTTGCAGAAACAAATGATCAGGCCAAGCGTTTCGCCTTGGGGAGCTCCATTATTGTTCGTAAAGAAGAAAGATGGAAGTATGAGGATGTGCGTGGATTATAGGCAGCTGAATAAGGTCACTATTAAGAATAAGTATCCTTTGCCAAGGATTGATGACCTTATGGACCAAGTGAGGGGAGCTGCAGTATTCTCCAAGATTGATCTGAGATCGGGTTATCATCATATCAGGATAAAGGAGGAGGATATAACCAAGACTGCATTTCGATCGCGATACGGTCATTATGAGTATGTTGTGATGTCGTTCGGATTGACAAATGCACCTGCTATTTTCATGGATTATATGAACCAGATCTTTAGACCATATTTGGATTTGTTTGTGGTGGTATTCATTGACGATATTTTGGTCTATTCTAAAAATCCGGAAGAGCATGAAGAGCATCTCAGGATTGTGTTAAAAGTCCTGAAGGAGAAGCAACTATATGCCAAACTTACGAAGTGTGAGTTTTGGTTGAATGAAGTGAAGTTTCTGGGGCATGTGATCTCTAAAGAGGGAATTGCGGTGGATCCAGCTAAAGTAAGTTTAGTGCTAAGTTGGGAACAGCCTAAGACGGTGACGGAAGTGAGAAGTTTCTTAGGGCTGGCTGGATACTATCGTCGATTCATAGAAGGATTTTCTAAGATTGCATTGCCTTTGACTAAGTTGACTCGGAAGGATCAACCGTTCGTATGGGACGATCGGTGCGAAGTTAGTTTCCGTGAGTTGAAGGAAAGGTTAACATCGTCTCTTGTGTTAATCTTACCTGATTCTCACAAGAGTTTTGAAGTTTACTGTGATGCATCTAAGCAAGGATTGGGTTGTGTATTGATGCAAGAAGGAAGGGTAGTGGCTTATGCATCGAGACAATTGAAGAATCATGAAGTGAATTACCCGACACACGATTTAGAATTGGCTGCGATTGTGTTTGCCTTAAAGATATGGAGACATCATCTCTATGGCACTACATTCCAAGTATTTAGTGACCATAAGAGTTTGAAATATCTGTTCGACCAGAAAGAGTTAAACATGAGGCAAAGGAGATGGATGGAGTTTTTGAAAGATTATGACTTTAAACTCCACCATCATCCGGGTAAAGCGAATGTGGTGGCAGATGCTTTGAGTCGGAAAGCAATCCACATAAGCGCGATGATGGTTAAAGAGGCAGCGCTGATTGAAGAATTCAGAGATTTGAGCTTGATGACACAAGTGGAACCATCAAGTATCAAGTTGGGAACGTTGCAGATCACCAACGAGTTCTTGGAAAGAATTCGGGAGTTGCAACGAACAGATGAGGAATTGATGGAAAAGATGAGACTAGGTTCGGAAGGAAAGGAACCTGATTTCAAGTTTGGGCAGGATGGAATCCTTCGTTTCAGGACAAGGATTTGTGTACCAAGAGATCAAGAAGTTAGAAGAATGATTCTTGATGAAGCCCATAAGAGTCGGATGAGTATGCATCCTGGATCAACCAAAATGTATTAGGACTTGAAGAGGATATTTTGGTGGTCGAGATTGAAGAGAGATGTGGCAGAATATGTGGCGGCGTGCTTGATTTGCCAGAAAGCGAAGGTAGAACATCAGAAACCGGGAGGACAGTTGCAACCTCTGAGGATTCCCCAGTGGAAGTGGGATAGCATCTCAATGGATTTTGTGTCTGGTTTGCCGAGGACAGCAGCAAACCATGATGCAATCTGGGTGATTGTGGATAGATTAACAAAGTCGGCGCATTTTATTCCGATAAATATGCGTTATTCTTTGAACAAGCTTACCCAGATCTATATCAAGGAGGTAGTTCGTCTTCACGGAGTGCCTTCGAGCATTGTGTCAGACCGAGACCCGAGATTTTCGTCGCAATTTTGGAGAAGTTTGCATGATGCTATGGGAACAAGGTTGAAATTGAGTTCTGCGTATCATCCACAGACAGATGGCCAGACGGAGAGAACAATTCGATCTTTGGAAGATATATTGCGAGCGTGTGCACTTGAAGAACAAGGAAGCTGGGATCAAGTGCTACCTCTTGCAAAGTTCACAAAAAACAATAGCTACCATGCGAGCATTGGAATGGCACCGTTCGAGGCGTTGTATGGAAGAAAGTGTCAAACCCCGCTATGTTCGTTCCAAGTGGGGGAGAACTTGATGGTTGGAGCAGAAATGATACAGCAAACATCTGAGAAGATCAAGATGGTTCAGGCAAAGATGAAAACGGCTCAGAGTCGGCAAAAGAGTTATGCGGATAAGAGGCGAAAACCATTAGAGTTTTCTGAGGGCGATCATGTGTTTCTTCGGGTAGTTCCGATGAAAGGAATTAGTAGAGCTTTGAGAACCCGAAAGCTTTCGCCTAAGTGTATAGGTCCATATCAGATTCTTAAGAGAATTGGTCCTGTTGCTTATCAACTGGCCTTACCACCCTCTCTATCCAATTTGCATAACGTCTTTCACGTTTCGCAGTTGAAAAAGTATGTTCATGATCCATCTGTTATTCTGAAACTCCAACCTGATGACCTAACTCTGAAAGAAAACCTGACCTTTGAGACCAGACCGGTTCGGATAGAAGATCGTGAAGTCAAGCGGCTCAGAGGAAAGGAAATACCTTTGGTCAAGGTGATCTGGGAGAATGCTGACGTATCTGAAGCTACATGGGAATTAGAAGAGAGGATGCGTCAAGAGTATCCGGAGTTGTTTTTGTAATCTAGAATTTCGGGGGCGAAATTCCTTTTAAGTGGGGGAGTAGTGTAACACCCCTAATTTTCGTCTCCCGAATAATAGGAAATTAATAATAAAAAGTTTTATTATTAATTTATAGAATTTTCCATGTTTATTTTTTGTATTTAATTAGCCTTAAATATAAAAATAAGTTGAAATATTTTTATATGGCAAATAAATGCAAAATATAAGAATATTGCATGTTAGTCCCTGAGTGAGGGCTTAAAAGCAATATTGAAAATGTTCTTGGAGGGAAAGATTTAAAAATAATAATTTTTAAATTTTGAACTGATCTAACCGTTAGTAATGCCCTGTAACCGGTTAGACGATGAACTCAGAAACTAGTTTAGTGGATTTTGATGAGTAATCACTTGATTAATCTAAAATTCGCCATGATTACAGTCCCAAATTAAGTGGAAACCACGCGTCCTTGTGCATGGCACTCTAGATTGCCTTTAAATAGACGAATTTCTGATGAAGCAAGGGTTGTTGATCTGAATTTTGGGTGGAAGGACTGATTTAGGGTTCCGATTTCGTTTGAGGCGATTCTCCTTCTTCTTTGAGTGTTAGAAAGGGAAAAATACACTTTTGGAAAGCTTAAATCCAGAGCTTTCCATTGATATAGAGATTGTGAGTTAAGTGTGTGTGTGTGTGAGGAGAAATCAGCCATCAAAGTTCAGTGTTGAAGAACTGAACTCTGTCTTTCTTTGGTTCGGGAAGCTGTTTTGAGACTCTGATTCTGATCAATACAGGTAACCTCTACGTCCCAAATCTCTTTCATTCATTAGTGCATGTTGCCTAGATCAATGTCTAATCGTTTTCCCCAATTTTCTTGGCCAATTTCTATGTCAAACCTTCTGGTCTTTGGACCTTGTTGATAAAAATCGTGGCTGGGAGCAGAACTATGGATTTGTGGAAATCTGTGGTTTGATCTTCAAACTCAGTGGTAATACTCATCAAAATCGGCTTATAGGTATGGGAGAAGTTTATACTATACTAGATTTAGACTAAAATCGAATGATTTAGGATTTGAGTTCACAAAACTCAAAAGGGCATTATGTGCAATATGGCACAGAGGCTTGGAGGCCAAAATCCTGCTCATTGTGGTTTTGAGCAACTTTAATTTGATGCATGCAAAGTATGTTGATGCTTAATTCTGAGTTTAAGTGCTTATCTAAGTTTTGTCATATTAAATTGTGTTTATGTGAATTTTCATGCAATTTGATACCATAAACTTGATGCATGCAATATGAATGTGTTTCTGGGTGTAAACATGTTTGTTTTAAGGCATATGAACTTTGTGCATATTGAGTTTGGGTTAGATTTGAGAAAGGAAGAAAATGAGTTGTTAAAACTCTTGTTTTAATGGACTGACTGCATAATCTAACCGGTTACACGATATTCGTAACCGATTAGACACTGCAGATTTTCAAAGAAAATTAGTTTATTAATCAGTCCTGAAATCTTAATGGTTTCTGCTCAAATCTAAGCTTTAATTTCAGTATACATGGTCTGAAAATGAGTTGTTATAATGCCAAGGTTCAGACTTGAAAGATTAAAGTTAATGCCTTAAGTTAATGAAATAATTTCAAGAGGAAATTATGTTCATTGGAGAATGAAATGTGATTTGGACTTTTGAATGATGCAAACAATGGCTTTTGAGGTATAAACCAATGTTAAAGGTGTTTTGGATTGAGTAGAGAATTCAAGAAAAAGGGTTTTTATGAATTGCAATGGTAAACAGTTCAGGTCTGTAATTCTAACCGGTTAGCCTGAAACTGTAACCGGTTAGTACCTGAATCTGAAAAATAAAAAGTTAAGTTTTAAATACCATTGAAGTTGTATTACTCAATCTAAGTTTAAAAAGGCATGTTTTGAGAAAAATTCAAAGGGGAATTTTATGCCAAAGGTTATACCTCAAATAAATCATTCAAGAGGAGAAATTGAGATATTTCTAAATCACATTAATTAATTCAAAGATAAAACCAACCCCAATATTTGTGCATCCATATAGATTGGAAGTCTGGTTGGTAGGAACGTTATCATATTCTGGGAATATGAGGAGGGTACTCCGGGAGTACCAAATTATAACCTACTTGATGACACATTATAGATATGTGGCCAGTGTCCGGGACCTGGTTTTTATGCGTTCTGGGAACGTATGCATTCTGGGAACGTGGTGCACACTCCGGGAGTGATGCTTTTTATCCAAGTATGGTTCGGCATTACGTTCTGGGAACGAATGTCGGTGTTCCAGGAACACAAGGGTGTATTGGATGGACGTCCAAGATGGACTTTAGTGGCCTCAGTTGTGGATAGAAAATCATACATCATGCCACTTGCATTATAAGAGTTATAATGTTGAAAAATTGGTGTGCTCATATGTATTTGCATTATGATCTGTCCATGATATACTTGTGATTGTAATTTTAGTCTTTATCCATTATGTATATGTGTATACTTACTCCCTGTGCCCTGTTTAGGTGATGGCCAGATACCTAGCCTACATCGAGATACGCCCTATCCCTAGCGGTATATGGACGTATGAGGAGCACCGTGCCACTTTTAAGGGGGAGGTTGAGATCACTCTCTACCACCCTAACCCTCTGGTGCGTGTGCGACCTCGTCGATTTAGGATTCCATTAGTCTATACTATGCATGTTCCACCTTTTTACACATATAGAGGACCACCCCCGGCTCGACCTATGCGTCGTTTTCATAGTTTCCGTTTTAGAGCTGCCACTCGTTCCCATCCTTCTTCCCATAGAGTTGTCACCGAGGAGACTCCTTCACCTGGTCCGACTGATTATGATAGGACTGCTTCCGCAGACCCTAGACCCAGTGGTGGGGTCTCTACACAGTCGGGCGAGGTCGAGGAGGACCCTGTGGAGGATGAGAGCGAGGAGGAGGTGCATGTTGAGCCGACTGTTTCTGCTAGAGGTGGACCCGCTGGTTCATAGGAGCCTGCATAGCATAGGTGTTTTGGATCCTAGATCTTAGGGATAGAGCGGTGGAGGATCTGAGGAGCTGCTGAGGACACTGAAGACCTGCTCTGAGACTTCTATTTTGAGACCATGTGCTTAGTGTATATATTTTTGAGAGGTCTTAGAGTGAGGTTTTATTTTATACAGCCGGGTTGTATATGTTTCATAAACTCTTGCTATCTCGACTGATGTTACTTGCTGCTACTGTACTTATGGGGTTTCATATTATGCTTTTGACTTATATATATATATATGATGTTTAATTTCCTCAGCAGAGCCCCAAAAGTATTATTTTTACTTCCGCGAACTCTGATTTTTATTTACAAGGGATTCGGCGATAAATTTATATTTCCTATGTTATGTGTTCAGATCCCACTCGAGAAGCAAGTGATATGTTTTCAATAATAACTATTAATAATGTTTTCTATGACTAAGGAAATGCTATCTCGAGAGTCTTTTCGAACTTAATATCATGCTGAGCCGAATTCAAAAGAATTTATGACCAAGCAAGTACAGGTTTTAAAAAAGAAAAATTCTCTAGTCCTGATTTTTGATAGCAAGAAATAAACTATTTGGAAATATTAATTATTTTCAAGTTAAAAAGAGAGCGTCACAATCTTCTTCTTCCTTCTCCTCTTTGAGCTCACGGTTTCTCTCTCTCTCTCTATCTCTCTCTTTCTAGTTCTTTCTAAGAGTTGGATGTTCTCTTAGAGAATGTGTTTAGTTTTGGAAATGAAGTGTTGAAGGAAAGGAATGGAAAATGAGCTACGGTTGGGTTATAAGAAAGCAACCGAGCATTTCCCTTCTTGCCCTTAAAAGAAATTCGGCCAAAGAGGGTTGTTCAAGGGTAATATTGGCATTAGGAAGGCTTGCATGGCTCAAGCCAAGCCATGAGACAAATGGAATAAGATTAGGGCTAATCCTTCATCCTATTGGTTGGTCAAACTATTAACCAAGCTTAACACTAAACTAAACCTATATGCTACTTGGCTACTACTTAGGGTGCAAGGAAGTCAAAGTTTGCATCATGGATACACCTACACACACACCTCCTTGCGCCACATGCACCCACCCATGCATACTCACACGTTGCATACACACATATGCATTCACACATGCATCATATTTTTTTATTTCCCACTAATTAAATTTCTATTTAATCCTAAACATGTTCATATGCATCTAGGCACACATATCATACACACACACACACACTTATTCATACACGTAGCACCTATACACATATGCATACTCATACCATACATATATTCACACACATAGAAAATAGATCTTTCTTATAAAACGACTCACTCATAAAAATCACAATTATCAAACACATATATTTTTCCTAAAACTCAATTTCTAAATTTTTGACATTATTTCAGGAAATCATTTCTTTAAGACCAATCTTTACTTTGAAACATGAATTAGGAAGAATCATTTAAGAAAATACCCTCTTTAAAACACTTTTCTCAAAAATAAGACTCTTTAGTATTTAATTTAATACGAGGAATTTGCGGGGTGTTACATCTTACAGCAATCGAGCAGAACATGGTGTTGAGACATCCAGTCCATGCCGAGGATAATGTCTAATCTAGTCAGAGGCAAACAAATTAGGTTGACATTGAACTCTCGGCCTAATACTTGGATAGGACACTCCAAGAACATTTGGGAGGTGATTACAGAAGAATTGGTAGGGGTAGAAATGGATAACTTGTAAGGCATCTCTACTGGGGATAATTTCAGCTTATTCATACAATCGAGGGAAATGAAAGAATGTGTGGCTCCACAATGAAATAACACGGCACAGGGAATACTGTTTACTTGACAAGTACCTCGGATCAGCTCATCAGCGTCAGTCACTTCTTCACCATCCATAGTATAAACTTTGCTCCTCTGCATGGGTCGGTTAGTGCCGGTCTGCTGAGCCCTTGTCGCATTAACTTCTACTTTCACAATATTCTCGGTACACTGAGCTGCAAAATGACCAGGCTTGCCACAGCGAAAACAGGATCCTCTTGCTCTGCTCGGATCCAGACTCCAGCATTCTCCCTTGTGTTGCTTCCCACAATGCTGACAGATCGGATAGGGGCCAGGGACAACCACCATCTGACCACCGCTCCTTGGTACTGCTGGTGCCATGGCGCTTGGATTCACATAGGGGGCAGACCACTCAACAACTCCTCTCCCCCTAATTGGACCCACTGCTTTCTGTGTCCATCACCCAGTGCATGTCTTACACCATTTAGGGTCAGATTCCGGAGAGTCCATCACTGCGAGTACCCAGTACCCGTCTTACAGCTGCACATACCCAGTATGCGTCTGACGCGATCAATGCACGGACGTCTTACGCGATTAATGCACGCACCCAGTACGCGTCTTCTATGACCAGATCACACAACCATTTCTCTTTAATTGCTCTTTTATCTTTTTAACCATTTCTTTACTCGACCTCTCTCGGCTCAGCCCCTTAGTTATTCCCTTTCCTCTCATTTCTCTCATTGTTTAATCCTGTAACTTATATTTTATCCCTCCAACATCTAACCACATATTTTATACCTACTCTCGACCTCTCACGCTCGGTCGCAGACAAGTTTTAATATACAACATCAGCGATGAATATCACAACTCATAAACATTGATACAACAACACAATATGGTTAAAAACACTTAGCAAGTATACAAATATTTCATCTTATCTCAAGGATACATAACTTTAGTTCATTTATTAGTTTTCTTTACCCTTCTATCTTTTCTCCCTAATATTACCCTATGTCTCTTCCCTACTCTAACACCCACTCTTAGCACCCGTTATAAACACACTAGCAACCCAAACATAAGCAAAGGTAACACTCACTCCTTACCTCAACCCATGAGAGATAAGAGTTTGAGAGCTTGAGTGTGATTTTCTTTGCTGCTCGACTTCTTGAGCTTTGAACCCCTTGAATCTTTTCATCCTAGCTCTACACCCAACACAACGACGATCCAGGGAACGTTTGACGAGGTGAAAGAGATGAAGAGATGTAGCTTCTAGTTAGTGAGTATTTGAAAGAGAAGAAGAAAGATATGCGTGAGTGAAGAGAATATATGTGGAGTTGTTGGTGCTGGAACTTCAGAGAAAGATAAAGGAGACGGAAGAGAAAGAAAGTGGAAAGTGTTATTGTGTTGTTTGTGGGTTTTCTTTTATTCCCATTGGGAATTATTTGTGTGGTCCATAATGGAGGCTTCTTTGAAAAGCGTAGAATATGTGGACAGGGTTTATTGGCTTCTAAAGGAAGCCACCGTTAGTGACTTGATAAAGACCTAAAGTGATTGACAGCGACAGCTGTACGGAGGGCGTGAAAACCAAGGAAACTGGCAATCCAGTTCGAGCTGCAACGAAGAGATGGAAGAGGAGGGACTTAGGCTTGACACGGAGAAGCAATAGTAGTCCGAGTCTCCTCTCGGTCAACACCGCGAGGTTGTTGCGGTCGGCTTATCCGAGTTGACGCCAGATTTCGCATTTTGTTCTCATTTGGCTCGGTTGGGCTCGGTCCAAGATCCAGCCTTTACTTATATGGTCGGTCTACGCTTCCCATTTCGCTCACGGCAGTATATAAGCTTCTATGACTTAATCCTATTCTTAAATAAGTTTATATTTAAATCTATTATATTAAATATTAAATATTAAATTTCGGGATGTTACAGCCAATATAAAACCAAAGTGTTCAAAGTGCATCCACTAACTCCAAAAGAAAAGACAACTAAAATCAGCAAAGTCCAACTACAGTGGACATAAAATAAAGCTAATAAACTGAAAATTGAAAAACATGGCAGCAATCATCAAAACATCTGAGGCGGAGGGTCATCGGATGGTGGCTGATAAAAGCGACGAAACTCGACCATCATCGCCGAAAATTGTGCAGACTGCTGGTCAAACCGGGTCTCCACTCTCGCAGAAAACTCATCAAACCTTTGCTCCATCCGAGAATGCAGCATAGTGGACTCAATACCCATTTGAGTCTCAAAACGAGCAAAATCATCCCGGTGAGCAGCCAAAGAAGCATCAAAAGAATCCATCCGTCCGTCCAACACATCCAATCGAGCGATGACATTATCACGCCAACCCGAGTCGGGAACCTCCAAGTTGTCAAAGTCAATATCATCCTCAACTGGAGGATCACCGCCAACACCATCAAAAGCAGCGGCTTCAGCCTCCAACTGATCCACATCAATCCCTTGACGGGCAGCTGCATTTTCAGTAGCGGCGTTGACACCACGCCGAAGCTCCTGAACATCCGACTTCCATAAGTATTCTCCTCTAGGAGCATAGAATTCCATTTTCTGATGCTTCAGCACCCTATCCGACAGACAGTTCATATTTGCATTTAAGGTTTTTGTCTCTTCATCGGGGGAAATGGGTACATTGAAGTGTTGGAGAAGACGGGTGACATGCATGGGATAGGGAAGCTTCTTAGGTGGCTGGGATTTTGCGGCTAGCAACATGCATGCAAGAATGATGGAGCACCAGTTTACTCTTTCATTATTTAAAATTGCATCCACATATCTAAGCACATCATTTGTGGCATGTGCATAATTGGCAGAGGTTTGAGGCACTATTTGGTGAGATACAATGTAATGCAGCACTCGGGATTGGGTGATCATAAGGCTAGTGTTATTGTGGCCTTCGGTCCAAGTATGATTAGGTCGGAGCAATCTCGCAAAGATTTCATCAGCATTGGCCCTAAATCTGTTCTCCCGATGACGAGAGAGGCCAAAAACAGTGGTTAAATCCCTAGGTTTGATAGTAAAATGAGTGCCTTTAACCATTGTTTCATATTTTTGATCATTAAGTCTAAGATTGGCATAGAATTGTTTCACAAGCCTAGGGTAATAAGGACAGTTATGTTCAAGGAATGGAATGAGGTTCTCTTCCCTAAGGTTAGTGACAAATGTAAAGCCTTTTCTTTGCAAAAAATCAGAATTTATCCAGCTTACCACCCCGAATTCTCTGCTGTTGAACAAACCCAGTCGAGACCGGCAAGCCGAGGTGCTGAAATAATTGTCCTCATCTTCTTCAGATGATGCCACCCTCCTTACTCGTTTGCCTTGACGTGAAAATGAAGCCATTTGACCAAAATTTGAGTAAAAATGGGTTTTTGTGGAGTTAGGGTTTTGAAAGGGATTTTCGGATTTGATGATGAAAATTGTGAAAATGAGTTGAAATAATGGTCAAAGAGAAGAAAGATGATGATGTTCTATTGATTTTGAGTGAAAATTTGGCTTACAAGCGAATTTTTATGAGAGAGATGAGAGAACCTGTGAGAGAAGAGGAGGAGTTCGTAAAAATGAAACTGCAGCAGCCAAAAACGCTTATATCTGATGCGAATACTCGAGTACTACTCGAGTATTATGTGATGAACGACTCAAGTCTTTGATAAAAATACGCGAGTATTCCCTGGCCCAGTGGTGCACCTATGCGCACCAGCTCAAGTTACGCTAAAGAAAGACTCGAGTTGTAACACCCCTAATTTAGTTTTCAGAATAAATATGTTAATAGAATTGTTTATTAAATAAATAACAATTTCATGTTTGATTTTTGGCTTGCACTGTATATATATATATATATATATACGTATATATTATGTGAAAATATTATTATGTTGAGGTTTTTGCATAAAATATTAGATTTTTGCAATTAAGTCTTTGGGGAGGACCTAAAAGCAATAATTGAAAGTCTTTTGGAGTAAAAATTAATTAAACAAAGTTTTTAATGAAAACTGGCCAAAATACACAAGTATTTGGCTGAATGCTCGAGTATTCTGGAGCAGACAACCACTGTTAGTGCTGTACAGCAGTTCAGCCATGGGGGAGTCCGGAAATTGACACGTATCCAGCCTTAAACCTTCGTGTTGACACGCCTCCGGCCTCTAGCCACGTCCTATGACTCGTGGCGCCCTGCATAAACATCTTCCCATTCGTTATTCATCCTTATGGTTGAAGGATTTGTTCATTCTTAAACCTACATGGAATCGCATATTTAGGGTTCTTAACTTTCAAGACTAAATTCGTCTTCGTTTCTGAGCCTCTTAGAACAAATCATACACCGTTTCGAATCTCCCATCCAGAGCTTTGAATAGCACCAAAAATCGTGAGCTAAGGTTGAGTGTGTGAGGAGTAATGAGCTCTGCAAGATAGAGATTCAAATCTGCCAAAAACCAGAACTCTGTTCAGACCCGTCAACTTCGTGGCTTCGATTCTCTCTCATCCTTGAGAGTTAGGTCATGAGTGATATACCATTGGAAAGCTCTTTCAACGAGCTTCGATTTGATACCAAGTTTGTTAGATTTGAGTCCATGGTCAAAAATTTATGCTCCTGCGAAGTTAGGTGCTGAAATCTGCCAAACCAAATGTTCAGATTCAAAGAGCTGACTTTGAGCTTCAATTGTGGTAAGCTCAAGCTCCCTTTTGGTCTGAAACTTATTGATTTTCAAAGTTCATGTTATAGAGAACAGAGTCTAACCAATTTCCCCAATTTTTATGCATGATTCGAATGTCAATTAATGTGGTTTTGAACCCCTGCTGAAACTGTCATGCAAGTTCGGGTTGGAAGTGGTTAGAGCCTTTGGTTGCTGTTCTTTGTGGAGTTTTAAGACATCCTATATGTTTTAGCAAGTTTGTTATGCTGCATGTGTAATGTATGCAAGTTATTTTCATGCCAAAAAATGATTAGAATGGAATTTGGTATGTTAAGTTGCTAAAAATGTGGTTTTCATGCATAATTGATGCTCAATTATGATTCACTGTAATACAATGTAATTTCTGTATTGGAACATGTTTAATATGTATAATGGGAGCTCTGTTGATCATTGGTCTTAACTGGAATTGACTAGAATTGAAAATGGTATGTTAAAATGCAGTTTGCACTGTTATCTGTCTGAAAACACTCGAGTATTGGGGCTCAACACTCGAGTATTTCGACCAAACCTGAAATAGGAATTTCTGGAAAATGAAGAACACTTGAGTAATCATGAAGAACACTCGAGTATCCATGAAGAACACTCGAGTATTTTGGTAAAACCTGAAAAATGAATTTCTGGAAAATGAAGAACACTCGAGTACTCATGGAGAACACTCAAGTATTTTTGCATTGAGTTAAAACTCTACTCGAGTCTTTTAAATTATACTCGAGTCTTGTTGATCAAAATGCTACCAAAATACCATTTTCAACTAAGTCAACTTTCAAGTAAGTTAGGATGAATTACCGAGAAGTGGGTCATGTTCCAAGGAGGATATAATGTGTTAAATTACATTGTTATTACATGAGTGAACATAATGCATGTTGCACATAATAAGATTAATGGATAGTCTTAAATGGAGAATTTGTGTGCATTCATACATGATGGTAAGACGATAAGGTACCTCTGGTCATGAAGAGGGTACTCTGGGAATACCAAATGTACACGATAAGTTTGATGACACATTTTAGGAATGTGGGCAATATTCGAGGAATGTTGTTGATTTCGTTCGGGGAACGTGGACGTACATTCGGATTGGGACGTATGATACCAAGCTTGGTTATTAATGTCATTCATTCAGAGAAACGTAAAAATGTACTCTAAAAGTACCGAAGGTTGCATGACAAGCTTGATAACACATTTTGAGAATATGGACAACCTTCAAAGCATATTGTTGAGATTGAGGAGAATGCGTTTTGAAAACGTACACGTACAATCCGAATGGGACGTTTTGTTTATGAAGCCAAACTTGTCGTTACATTGGTAAATTTATTGCATGTTACACATATGGAGATTAAGGAATAATCTTAAATGGAATGTTGGTATGTATTTATGCATGGTGATGTGTAGCAGATCATTTGTTCATGTTCGAGGAACATGAGGAGGGTACTCTGGGAGTACCAATTTGGTTACGACTAGCCTATAGTCACATTTTGGTAATGTGGCCAGCATTGGTTGCTGAGAACGTTGGATATTCGTCTTGGTGACGAAAGGATTATTGTAGTCACATTTTGGTAATGTGGCCAGCATTGGTTGCTGCGAACATTGGATATTCGTCTCGATGACGAGATGTGCACATCAATATTGGCATTATGGACCACGTTCCAGGCGTAGTCGTGTGGCTTGCTCATAAGCTATGCATATCACTTGACTATTTTGTACACGTGTATATGCATTGGGATAATGATGAATCGCTTACTTGTGCATGTTAGTACTTTGTTCTCATTTGATTATGCGAATGAGTATAGCTTACCTCCCTGCCCTTATTAGGTGTTGACCAGGTACCTAGATTTTTTAGAGATAAGTGATCATGGATGACCCTTAGGTTCATGAAGTTCATAGTCATCATGGGATAGAGACTCTATGTACAACTCTTGAGGATTCGACCAGGCGGATGAACGAATAAAGGACCAGTGACCAGCTTTGGAACGTCTCGGTTTTTATAAAGAGTACACTGTACATATTTTGAGAAATGTATCAGGGAAAGAACTCTGTTTTCATACTTTAAGATAATGGTGGTACCCATAGAGTTTGTTCACCTGATTTTATGAGTCAATGACCTTTTTCATGATTTATAAACTCTATGAAAATATAAATAAACCATTTTAATATATTCCGCTGACTCTGATTTTATCATTTGAGTTCGGTAATGAAGGAAGTATTGTTAAAGTCAATTTCCTGGGATGACCTTATAACTAAGCTATTTTCGAAAGCTATTTCGTGCAATCAAGGTTATCTCAAAATGATTTTAAGATGTTCATGAAATAATTACTCCTTCCACCGAGTTTACTTCCAGTTGCATGGTTTAAACTTGAGTACCACATTTAAGGAAAAATTTTCATACTCAGATTTTTCCAACATAGTCAATAAGAAAATAAAATTCTTTTGATTAAACGATGGACGTTACATTTTACGGTATCAGAGCAATGGTCCTGACTCTTGGTCCTTGGGTGTGTGGTCCAATATGCTGGTCATCGAGATTTGTGGAGTTTTCCTGTGAAGTATGCTCCTACATACTTCTAACTGGAGTAAAGATTCTATCATTTGGCCCTTGGTTTGTGGCCTAGTGTTTATCTGGTAGTGTTTGATGTAGCCTAAGTCAAAGTATGATAGTAATGTACTTCTTTTAGATCTGATTCAACCTTAAGTTCTTAATGCCGATCCATAATGACACCAAGGAATCAATGAGGGGTGATTCCAAAGGATCTAATAGATAGCTAATATCCTCTAGGGAGGGTATTTTCCTCAGTAGTATGAAAGTTATCAAATCCTTAGATTTGGTGCTAGGTGGTTACCTCCCTAGTAATTGGCTTTGCAGAGTTTGTAACTCTGAAGCTGATTAATTCTTTGTAAGGACGTGAGATGATTGTGTTTTCTTGTGTTTGATCCACTCTGCTACTTCAAGATGGAACCCCTACAAGTTTTCTTGTAGTTGTTTCCCTCGTCTGTTTGAACTATTTTATTGAGCTATCTCTTCGGAGTAGACATGGTCTCCCCATCCTTTTAACAATTAAGTGTAATCTTGGACTTGGAGTCGACGCCCAAGAACCAAGTAATACTTAATTGTGATAGCGAGGCAAGAATCCGAAATCCATAAGGTATGTGTGTGTTGTTTCATAGTGGATTTAAGGAAGAGGGAATTGAAGAGATCTTGGTTTCGAAGAATTTTCTGGATATTCTCTATTGAAGTATCGGGTTTTGTCATTAAAGCATGGAGAGCAAGTTTGGTATCGATTTGGTTCTAGAGGATGGTTTCATCTTTATTGTTTTTCATAGGATAGTGCCATCGGAAATAGCCGGATCGAAGAAACAAGCAAAGGTAGTACTAAATTGGCAGCCGGTCGGATCAAATGTGTTTCAATGCGGACCTTCAATAGTGTTCGATAAGAACAGGAGTGGAAGTATTGTGCATATGCAACGTTTATTTGGGAATGGAATAAGAGCACCATCAGGGATGAGTATTCCTTACTAAGAAAAGAGAATCGAATATGGAATAAATGGTGAAGTCTCGATAGTTTATAAGGAGGACCTCAGGCCGAGGCATCATCAGATTGGAAACTGGAAGGAAGACATTCCCAAAGCAATATTTCAATTCCGATACGGGCACTATGTAAAAGTAGTAATGTCGTTTGAATTGGCTTATGCTTTGTTATCCTCATGGGCTACATGAGCAGAATTTTCAGATCTTATCTGAAATCGTTTGAGCTGATACCCGTTGTTAATATCCTAAATTATTAGAGGAATCTCAAAGAGCACATGGACTATCCTGAGAACGTGTTATGGGTCCTGAACGAGGGGTAGTTGTAACCCTTTTAAATGCAGGTCTGGCTGATGAAGTTAAGCTTTGAAAGCTCGTAATCTTTGAGGAAGGAAGGACAGCGGACTGAACAGCGAAGAATGCATTTCTACAAAGGGGAACAACCAAAGTCAGTCGCTGAAGTTGAAATCTTTTGTGACTCTTTGGGTGCTACGTAAGTTCACAAGAGGACCTTCTTAAATCAAGATACCTCTAACCAAGATAAATCGGAGGGACTAGTCTTTCATATGGAATGTGAAGTGCAAAGGAAATTGTCAGTAACGGAATGGAAGACTAACATCCTATCCTGTGTAACTCTTGCTCGATTCGTGCAAAGGTATTGAAGTGTACTGTCGTGGATCAAGGCAAGGACCAGGAAGAGTAAAAGAAAGTTGGGTGTGTATGCATCAAGTGATGGAAGACACACAAGGTGAATCGTTCGATGCAGAACTTGAGCCTTGCAATGATCGTGGATGCTGTGAGGGCTTAAAGTCAATCATTATGGCACTACGCTTAAAGTGTTAGTGACCATGGAGAGTTGAAGTGATTTGTTAAATTAGAGGGAGTTGAACAAGAGACAATGTCGACAGACAAAGTTTTGAAGGCTAATGATCGGAGACCCCGTCGTCATCAGGATAAAGCAAATATGGAAGCACTAGCAATGGGCCGAAAGGCAATTCATACGAGCTCTATGGGAATTAAAGAAGTTGTTTGAATTGAGTAAGGATTCTAGTAGACTTGAGCTTGGCGATGCAAGTAGACCGATGAAAAGTAAGAAGGGAAGGTTGCAAACCACAAGAAAATTCCTGATTCGGACTCGTGGGTTTTAACCAAAGCGATGAAAGGTTGAAAGGAAATAAGAAATCGGCTTTTGAAGGGAGGAAACCCAACTTCCATGAGGAAATGGATGAAAATTCTTGTTTTTAAACAGGAGTTTGAGTTCCGAATGATTTGGAAATATGGAAGTTGATTCTGGAATTAAGAGAGCAAAGGAGGGTTAAAAAAAAAGTTTTAGTTCTAAGGGTGAAGCTAAGATATGGAGGAACCATGTATGACAGATGTTGGAAACTGAGGACCGACACATCACCGGGGAAATACTCAAGGAGAAGTTGTGGAAAAATTGGAGAAAGGAGAAGATTGAATTGTTGGAAATAAGACAAGTAAATATGGATCTTGGAGAATGTGATATCAAGATCGAAAGGTTGAAGGAGGATCCTCTCCAATGATCCAGATGAGAGATTCAAGTATGAAAAGCTCAAGGACGGCTTAAGCCCAAATCTTAAGCTAGCTATCATTTATCAGGAAATGAGGAAGTTCTTGACATTGGGAAGCATATGTGAAATTTATGAGGACAAAGGGAAAAGGAGAAAAGAATCACTTGTCCACCTCAATATGGGAAGTGTGGGGCACTTAACTCAGGTTCAAGACACGGTGTACCCAAGGGGATAGTTGTTTCAAGGGTAAAGGCAGGTAAAATGATCAGTAAGCGAATCAAGCTCGAAGAAGGTTCAGTCGCTTCGGCGTGAGTTAGATTTGGATAAGGGTAACCCGAGTGATCTTCTTCCGATCTGAATTAACGTAGATTAAATGTCTTTCGATTGTGTTAATTAGATCATTTGATAAATCTGGAAACCTAATCAAGTCTTGGCTTAAAATTTCTGTGATCAAAACCCATATCACAGTTGGATGTGATAAACTCCTTGGACACTACAGAATGGGAAGTTCAGTTAAGGCTAGAGAGATTAACAACCACCGGGATAGGACAAGGATTTGTCTCCCCAACGGAAATCTCTCTCAAACTTGACTATCTGACTAAGTCTGATAGTGACGATAATGTTCCCTATCTTTGAGTTCATCTAACTTAAAGGTAAATCGTATAGTCTTTCTTGAGAAAGATTATATCTGAGAAGGATGATTTTATTACTAATAGTTTAAATATTAGGACTGATCACCCTAATGTTTACAACTGTTAAGGAATGAAGTCATAAAAATATCTCCTCACTCGTGCTCGCGTGATCAGAGTGGGCTGCGGAAAAAAAAATTATTTACCTTGAAAAGTTTATTTGTAAAATGTTTCTATTGTGGAAAGTGTGTATTTGAAATGTGTTATTCAAAAAGCTCCTTTTGAAATAATATTTTGCGAAATATTTTGAGACGGAAAACTTGGTGGATGTATAAGGAAAATCTTTTTAAGTGGGGGAGGAATTTCCAAAAACTATAAGGAAAAATGATAAAAGAACCGTCTTTTATATAACTTTCGCAAAAGTTTTTAAGAAATGAATTTCGGGGACGAAATTCCTTTTAAGTGGGGGAGTAGTGTAACACCCTTAATTTCGTTTTCAGAATAAATATGTTAATAGAATTGTTTATTAAATAAATAACAATTTCATGTTTGATTTTTGGCTTGCACTGTATATATATATATATACGTATATATTATGTGAAAATATTATTATGTTGAGGTTTTTGCATAAAATATTAGATTTTTGCAATTAAGTTTTTGGGGAGGACCTAAAAGCAATAATTGAAAGTCTTTTGGAGTAAAAATTAATTAAACAAAGTTTTTAATGAAAACTGGCCAAAATACTCGAGTATTTGGCTGAATACTCAAGTATTCTGGAGCAGACAGCCACTGTTAGTGCTGTACAGCAGTTCAGCCATGGGGGAGTCCGGAAATTGACACGTATCCAGCCTTAAACCTTTGTGTTGACACACCTCTGGCCTCTAGCCACGTCCTATGACTCGTGGAGCCCTGCATGAACATCTTCCCATTCGTTATTCATCCTTATGGTTGAAGGATTTGCTCATTCTTAAACCTATGAGCATGGAATCGCATATTTAGGGTTCTTAACTTTCAAGACTAAATTCGTCTTCGTTTCTGAGCCTCTTAGAACAAATCATACACCGTTTCGAAGCTCACATCCAGAGCTTTTAAAAAAACCAAAACTCGTGAGCTAAGGTTGAGTGTGTGAGGAGTAATGAGCTCTGCAAGATAGAGATTCAAATCTGCCAAAAACCAGAACTCTGTTCAGACCCGTCAACTTCGTGGCTTCTATTCTCTCTCATCCTTGAGAGTTAGGTCATGAGTGATATACCATTGGAAAGCTCTTTCAACGAGCTTCGATTTGATACCAAGTTTGTTAGATTTGAGTCCATGGTCGAAAAGTTATGCTCCTGCGAAGTTAGGTGCTGAAATCTGCCAAATCAAATCTTCAGATTCAAAGAGTTGACTTTGAGCTTCAATTGTGGTAAGCTCAAGCTCCCTTTTTGTCTGAAACTTATTGGTTTTCAAATTTCATGTTATAGATAACATAGTCTAACCAATTTCCCCAATTTTTATGCATGATTCGAATGTCAATTAATGTGGTTTTGAACCCCTGCTGAAACTGTCATGCAAGTTCGGGTTGGAAGTGGTTAGAGCCTTTGGTTGCTGTTCTTTGTGGAGTTTTTGTTCAAGCACGACCCTAAGGTATGGGGGAATCTTACCATTTGCTAGAATGAGAATATAATGTATTTGAAATTAGGATGAGCCACCATGAGGCTTAAGGGCATAGTTTTGGAATTAGAGAAATGGCATAGAGGCCAATTTAAGACATGCTATATGTTTGAGCAAGTTTGTTATGCTGCATGTGTAATGTATGCAAGTTATTTTCATGCCAAAAAATGATTAGAATGGAATTTGGTATGTTAAGTTGCTAAAAATGTGGTTTTCATGCATAATTGACGCTCAGTTATGATTCATAATACAATGTAATTTCTGTATTGGAACATGTTTAATATGTATAATGGGAGCTCTGTTGATCATTGGTCTTAACTGGAATTGACTAGAATTGAAAACGGTCTGTTAAAATGCAGTTTGCACTGTTATCTATCTGAAAACACTCGAGTATTGGGGCTCAACACTCGAGTATTTCGACCAAACCTGAAATAGGAATTTCTGGAAAATGAAGAACACTTGAGTAATCATGAAGAACCCTATTTTAAAATCTGAAGAACACTCGAGTATCCATGAAGAACACTCGAGTATTTTGGTAAAACCTAAAAAATGAATTTCTGGAAAATGAAGAACACTTGAGTACTCATGGAGAACACTCAAGTATTTTTGCATTGAGTTAAAACTCTACTCGAGTCTTTTAAATTATACTCGAGTCTTGTTGATCAAAATGCTACCAAAATACCATTTTCAACTAAGTCAAATTTCAAGTAAGTTAGGATGAATTACCAAGAAGTGGGTCATGTTCCAAGGAGGATATAATGTGTTAAATTACATTGTTATTACATGAGTGAACATAATGCATGTTGCACATAATAAGATTAATGGATAGTCTTAAATGGAGAATTTGTGTGCATTCATACATGATGATAAGACGATAAGGTACCTCTGGTCATGAAGAGGGTACTCTGGGAATACCAAATGTACATGATAAGTTTGATGACACATTCTAGGAATGTGGGCAATATTGGAGGAATGTTGTTGATTTCGTTCGGGGAACGTGGACGTACATTCGGATTGGGACGTATGATACCAAGCTTGGTTATTAATGTCATTCGTTCAGGGAAACGTAAAAATGTACTCTAAGAGTACCGAAGGTTGCATGACAATCTTGATAACGCATTTTGAGAATATGGATAACCTTCAAAGAATATTTTTGAGATTGAGAAGAATGCGTTTTGAAAACGTACACGTACAATCCGAATGGGACATTTTGTTTATGAAGCCAAACTTGTCGTTACATTGGTAAATTTATTGCATGTTACACATATGGAGATTAAGGAATAATCTTAAATGGAATGTTGGTATGTATTTATGCATGGTGATGTGTAGCAGATCATTTGTTCATGTTCGAGGAACATGAGGAGGGTACTCTGGGAGTACCAATTTGGTTACGACTAGCCTGTAGTCACATTTTGGTAATGTGGCCAGCATTGGTTGCTGCGAACGTTGGATATTCGTCTTGGTGACGAAAGGATTATTGTAGTCACATTTTGGTAATGTGGCCAGCATTGGTTGCTGAGAACGTTGGATATTCGTCTTGGTGACGAAAGGATTATTGTAGTCACATTTTGGTAATGTGGCCAGCATTGGTTGCTGCGAACATTGGATATTCTCTCGATGACGAGATGTGCACATCAATATTGGCATTATGGACCACGTTCCAGGCGTAGTCATGTGGCTTGCTCATAAGCTATGCATATCACTTGACTATTTTGTACACGTGTATATGCATTGGGATAATGATGAATCGCTTACTTGTGCATGTTAGTACTTTGTTCTCATTTGATTATGCGAATGAGTATAGCTTACCTCCCTGCCCTTATTAGGTGTTGACCAGGTACCTAGATTTTTTAGAGATCAGTGATCATGGATGACCCTTAGGTTCATGAAGTTCATAGTCATCATGGGATAGAGACTCTATGTACAACTCTTGAGGATTCGACCAGGCGGATGAACGAATAAAGGACCAGTGACCAGCTCCGGAACGTCTCGGTTTTTATAAAGAGTACACTGTACATATTTTGAGAAATGTATCAGGGAAAGAACTCTGTTTTCATACTTTAAGATAATGGTGGTACCCATAGAGTTTGTACACCTGATTTTATGAGTCAATGACCTTTTTCATGATTTATAAACTCTATGAAAATATAAATAAACCATTTTAATATATTCCGCTTACTCTGATTTTATCATTTGAGTTCGGTAATGAAGGAAGTATTGTTAAAGTCAATTTCCTGGGATGACCTTATAACTAAGCTATTTTCGAAAGCTATTTCGTGCAATCAAGGTTATCTCAAAATGATTTTAAGATGTTGCACGAGTAATACTCGAGTATAGGTGCGTGCGCGTGAGCGCGCTGATTAGCTCGCCTGGGTGGAAAACTTGCTGAGACGCCCAATACTCGAGTATTTCGATTAATACTCGAGTATTTTCATCAGATATGGCAAAAAAACTTTTCCAATTTAAAATTGATTTTCTGATGAATAAAACTACTCGAGTATGATGTAAGATCCATGAAGAATGTTTTGATAAATGCCAAAAGGTTTTGAACAAGCTTCAAGTGTGTTGATCAAGTTCAAGCTCAACAAGCAACAACAAACATCAAGTTAAGAAGAGAGAGCCAACTCATGAAGACTTAGTTTGGTAGTTTGTGTTTTATTGTTTTATCTTTTGCCTCACAAGTCTTTTAGTTTATGAGTTTGGGTAGAGTCATTAGAGGGTAGTGAATCTCTTTTGATTGCATGATTATATCATATTTTGAGTATTCACTTTGTCTAAAATCAATAGGTGGCTTAAAGGTTTGAAAGAAAAGGTTTAGTTTTTGAGAAAACAAGTTTTTAGTGATTTTTATGCTGATTACTCGAGTAACACATATTTCACTCGAGTAAAATTTATCAAGCTTGCGGCTTACTCGAGTAACACTCATTTCACTCGAGTAAAATGTTTTCAGCTTTCGGTTTACTCGAGTAACACTCATTTCACTCGAGTAACTTGATCAGATATGGTTTTTTAAATACGTTTTTCACTTCTCAAAAGCTATTCTAAGTTGCTCCAACTTTTGGGTATTCTATATAAACCTTTTCCTAATCATTTCTATCAACTAGAATCATTTTGATACACAATTTTACAAAGAATCAAAGCCACACTATTCTCTCTCACTCTCTCAAGATCAAAGCTCTCATTTTCATATTCTTTGATCAAGAACCTTGAATCTCTCATGTTGATCTTTTCATAGCTTTTGAAAGAGATTCATAGGATTGTTATTTTGTTTTCATTTGAGTTGTAATCATTGCAAGAGGCAAACATTCTACAACATTGGAAGCCTTGATTTTGTGAAATCAAGCATAGTTCATTGGAAGTCTTGAAGAAGCATTTCATCAAGCACTTGGAAGCCTTGTTGAAGAACAAGCATTTGGAAGTCTTGTAGTAAAGCAAGCATTGGAAGTCTTGTTGAGGGGATTTGGCAAGCAAGGGTAGAGGTTAGATTAGAGCATCAATAGGGTTGCAAGGCAAGGGTGTGGTATCCTTTGTAGGCTAGCAAGAAGGAAGTCTTGTGAGGCATTTACTTGTAATTTGAGAACTCTAATTCCTCATAGTGAAGAATCTCTCTTGGTTGAAGAGGGGACTGGAGTAGCTTTCAAGTGGATGAAAGTGAACCAGGATAAATCACTGTGTCGTATCTCTAAACCCTTAACTCTTTACAATTCAAGTCTTTAATTGTGTTCTTGATTGAAAACCTAGAAAAAGTGATTTTTTTCTATATTTGATTCAATTGAATCTTTATTGTGCAAAATTGATAAAGGGAAAATCATTTTCATAACCTAGGTGAATCAATAAGAATATTGGTGTTGATTGTTTCCGCTTAATCTCTGATATAATATTTGTTAATTGATTGATTTTCATTGGTTTTAATCGTTTAGATTTGTTTCTTGCGAAAATCTTTCAAAGGTTTCTTAAACACCTATTCAACCCCCCTTCTAGGTGTTCTCCTAGTGTTCCTAGTTATTTCACCCACCGAGTGTAGTTTTCCAACATATGACTCGAGTATTTTTGACAGATACGAAATTTTAATGCAGTTTTGAACACATTTTAACAAAGTTAACTTCATAAACCTTAAAATTACTTAGAAATCAAATGAATCACTCATAGTCAGTCCATATACATAAGCATATCTAAAAGGACAACATCAATCAAGGAACAAAAATTAAGAATGAGACATATTTTGTTGATTATCAAAAGATAGCACAAACAAATCAACTAGCTTATACTTGATTCATCCAAAATGCCAAGTTCTCTTCTTATATGATAAAAAGTATCTCTCGGAAGAGGTTTTGTAAAAATGTCAGCTAATTGATTTGAAGTACTTACAAATTCAATTGTGCAATCACCTTTTTGCACATGATCTCTTAGAAAATGATGTCTTATTTCTATATGTTTGGTTCTTGAATGATAAACCGGATTCTTAGTCAAATTGATGGCACTCGTATTATCGCATTTAATAGGAACACTTTCAAGTTTTAGACCAAAATCCGATAATTGTTGTTTCATCCATAACAGTTGAGCACAACAACTACCGGCTGCGATATATTCCGCTTCGGCGGTAGAACGAGCGACACAAGCTTGCTTTTTAGAAAACCATAACACTAATGAACTCCCCAATAAATGGCAAGTACCGCTAGTGCTTTTACGATCAAGCTTGCATCCCGCAAAGTCAGAATCCGAATAACCAATTAAACTAAGATTGGCATCAGCAGGATACCATAAACCAGTATTAATTGTTCCTTTTAGATACTTAAATATATGCTTAATAGCGGATAGGTGCGATTCTTTTGGATTAGCTTGAAATCGAGCACAAATACATACACTAAACATAATATCCAATCTAGATGCAGTAAGATATAGGAGACTACCTATCATTCCCCTATATTTACTAACATCGACCGGTGTACCTTGTTCATCCTTGTCTAGGTAGCATGAAGTGCTCATTGGAGTGCAGGCTTCCTTGCATTTGTCCAACCCGAACTTTTCAAGGAGCTCTTTGCAATATTTTCCTTGTTGAACAAATATTCCCTCCTTGACTTGTTTGATTTGAAGTCCTAGGAAGAACTTGAGCTCTCCCATCATTGACATTTCAAATTCCTTTTGCATCAAATTAGAAAACTTTCTACAAAGTGACACGTTAGTAGCACCAAAAATAATATCATCAACATATATTTGCACTAACAAAATGTCATTTTTATTTTTATAAATGAAAAGAGTATTATCAACCTTTCCTCTTTGAAAATCATTTTCTAATAAAAATGAACTCAATCGATCATACCAAGCTCTAGGAGCTTGTTTCAATCCATAAAGAGCCTTTTTGAGTTTATAAACATGATTTGGAAATTTATGACTTTCAAAGCCGGGAGGTTGCTTAACATATACCTCTTCATTTATAAATCCATTTAAGAAGGCACTTTTGACATCCATTTGGTATAAAGTGAATTTCATAATTGATGCAAAGGCAAGTAAAATTCGGATTGCCTCAAGGCGTGCAACCGGAGCAAAAGTTTCATCATAATCGATTCCTTCTTCTTGGTTGTATCCTTGAGCAACTAGTCTCGCTTTGTTTCATATAATCAAACCGGATTCATCAAGTTTATTTCTAAAAATCCATTTTGTGCCGATTATGGTATGATCATTGGGTTTTGGGACTAAATCCCAAACATCATTTCTAGTGAATTGGTTTAATTCTTCTTGCATTGCAAGCACCCAATGTTCATCCTCAATCGCCTTTTTAATTGAATCGGGTTCAATTTGAGAAACAAATGAAACAAAGTTACAAATGTTTTGAATAGACCTACGAGTTAAAACTCCCTTTGACATGTCTCCTATGACATTGTCAATAGGATGAGCTTTTACCGATTTCCAAGCCGGAGGAAGCTCTTCTCTAACTTCTCCTTTATCAACTTTTGTTTTCTCTCTCTCTTTTTCTTCATTTAAAAATCAATGTCATCTTCACTAGCATCACATAAAACACTATCTTCTTTCGAAGACTCATTAAAAACAACATGAATAGATTCTTCAATTGTTAAAGTTCTTTTATTGAAAATTCTATAAGCTTTACTATGAGAAGAATAACCTAAAAATATGCCTTCATCGGATTTGCAATCAAATTTTCCAAGACTTTCTTTTCCATTGTTTAAAACAAAGACTTTGCATCCGAAGACATGAAAATGTGAAACATTTGGCTTTCTTCCTTTGTAAAGTTCATAGGGGGTTTTATTCATGGTGGGCCTAATTAATATTCGATTTAAAACATAACAAGCCGTATTGACGGCATCGGCCCAAAAATATTGAGGTACTTGAGAATCATTAAGCATGGTTCTAGTAAGTTCCTCTAGCACCCTATTTTTCCGCTCTACCACTCCATTTTGTTCCTGAGTTGTTGGTGCGGAGAATTGATGCTCAATGCCATTTTTAGCACAAAATTTATCAAATTTGTGGTTTTCAAATTCACCACCATGGTCGGTTCGAATAATAATTACTTTTTGGCTCACTTGGTTTTGGACAAGTTTGACATGATGTTTAAAAGATTTGTAGGTCTCACTTTTTGTGGTTAAAAATAAAGTCCAAGTAAATCTAGAAAAGTCATCCACAATCACTAAGGCATAATAGTTGCCACTAAAGCTTTTTACTTAAGAAGGTCCAAACACGTCCATATGGAGCATTTCTAATGGCCTTGTTGTGGACATCACCGTTTTTGATCCAAAGGAGTTTTTGGTTTGTTTGCACTTTTTACAAGGTGTGCAAACATTTTCAATTGTGAAATCAAGCTTTGGTAAACCAACTACTAAGTCTTTAGATTGCACTTTCTTTAATTGATTTACATTTATGTGAGCGGTCCTACGATGCCATAATCAAGTGTCATTTTCTTTGCTCACTAGACAAGTAGAGACCAAATAAGTGACTTTGTTTAAATCAACCAAGTAAGTATTATTTGACCTTTTTCCAACAAATTTGATGGATTCATCTTTGCCACTTTTAATGAGACAATGAGTAGAGGTAAATAAGACATGATTACCAATATCGCATAATTGACTTATGCTCAAAAGATTTATAACACCTAAGTTTATTTACCCTTTTTATACCCTTAATTAAAAATAGCGACTTGAAAATTTCTTTTTTTAACTTATGAATTGATTAGGAAAAACTCTTAGTTACTTTTAATTCATAAGAAAATCTCCCGTCAAACGGACGGAGTTTCATTTGTTTTTAGGACTTTTCCCAAAATTCCTGTTCTCCTGCAATCTGATAAATAACACATTTTCAAATAGCAAAGCCATCAGGGCTATTCACATATATAACAGTTTGTGCAACTTCGTGCACGCATCAGAAAAGCCAGTTTAAGACATCAGAGTTAAAAGCATCAGAGTTAGCGGAATATAAACAAGTTAGGAAAACAGTTTTTCACCAAAATAGACCCATTTCCCAAAAGGAGTCGTCCTGGGCCCCTAAAAACTATTTACATTTATACACAACAAAAAAAATGATTCACATCATCGGGCCCAGGACATTCCCATGTCCTACATGACTAAAGGTAACCTACTCTCCCTGGGAGGGAGAGTACTCCTGCTCGGCCTGATCTTGTGCAAACTCTTCCTCAGTACCTGTGGAGATAGTAAGGAGTGAGTATTACACATAAAATGGGGAGGCAGTTTCCAATTAAGACATAATGCGACACTAAGCCATACACAAATAACAATTCAATCACAACATAATAAGAGTCAATGTATCACAATTCATTTTCAAGTATTCATTAGTTTCTCAAATCGATTTTTATTTAACATTTTCTTAAGTCTTTCGTTCCATGTATTTTAATCATATTCATATTCTTTACTATCTGTCCCTGGTCACAGCCTACTGCGTCTGCACTCCTGTGCACTCACGACTTACTGCGTCCGGGTGTGTTTCTCAATCCCCTGGTCACGACCTACTGCGTTCGCACCACCGCGCGATAACGACTTACTGCGTCCGGGTCTGTTTCTCAATCCCCTGATCACGACCTACTGCGTTCGCACCACCGCGCGATAACGACTTACTGCGTCCGGGTGTGTTTCTCAATCATATATTATAACTTAATTAGCACAATTCAACATAATATCACAACTCAAATCATAAAACAACATAAGCATCATCAACATCACCAAATAACAAAATGAAACATATCAATATCCAATAATTTCCCTAAGTTATAAATTCTAATTTGACAATTATTCTCTATCATATCAACCTAAACTACACAAAAATCTTAGTACCCATTATATGCATATTGTAAACTAAACCCCAGAGTAAGGTAATACTCACTATAACCCACTCCTTACCTTAAATTAGCAAAGAGTAAATAGAACCTTAGTGAGCCCTAGCTCAAAACCTTGGAAACTTTGAACTTCCTAAGTCTAGCTTGCCACCTCAATAAGGAAATGATGAAGTGATCCTTGTCTTTTCCTTGGTTTGAGTTGGAAGGCATAAAGCAAAGCTCCTACATGACCATGGATGCAAGAACCCTAAGGGTTTTAGAACAAAAATTCATGAACTAAGGAGAGTTTGAATGAAAAGAAAAAATAACTCATGGCATGAAGCTTACTTACCCCAATCAATGGTGGAAATTTGAAAACCAAGAAGAGAAGGGAGGGAGTAACTCGTGTGAGCCAAGGAGGAAGAGGAATGAACTTCAAACAAAATCCATGGAGCAAGCTTGATGAGTTTTGGTTGATTTTGGGTTGAGGTGCCCAAGAATCAAATGTGTATGGTGGATTGATGATGGAAATGTGATGGAGATGGATAGAACTTGATGAAGTTGATGGAGTTGTTGGGGTGATGAAAGGTGGTGGAGTGTTTTTGTTTTTGGGGTGTTTAATTCATGCCTTAAGCTGGGGAAATCGTGTGGCTGAGAAGGGCCATCTTGGCCCCCAAGTCAAAATCGGACGCACCAGATCAAATATGGTCTGCGCCACTCGCTTGGGTGAGTTTTTACTCGCTTAGGCGAGCTTAAGCACCAGCTGGTGCTGCTGGTGCACCAGAATTGGAAATGGTGCGGTCAGGGAGAAATTTGGCGCGCCAACACGCGAATCTGGTGCGCTGGTGTGGTGTCGCGCTCGCCTGAGCGCACGGTTGGCTGGCCTGGGCGGTTTTTCCCCTGGCTTGGTGCACCATGAATAGTGCACCCGCCTGGGCGCCTGGCTAGGTTCACTGATTCTACTTGTCCGTTGGTCTGAGGGTGTTCGACCGAGGAAAAATAGTGTTCAATGTTCAAAGCGTTGACTAAGTCTTGGAATGCCTTTGCTGCGAATTGAGTTCCGTTGTCGATTACCAAGACTTGTGGCACTCCAAACCGAGCCACAACCTGTCTCTCAAAGAACTTCTGCACCTTGGTCGACGAGATAGTTGCTAGGGGCTCGGCTTCAATCCACTTGGTAAAATAATCGATGTCCACTATTACCCATTTGAGTTGTCCTGGTGCGGTGGGGAACTGGCCAATCAAATCCATTCCCCATTGATAGAAGGGATAGGGAGATGAAAGTGAATGGAGTTCCTCGGCCGGCTTCTGGTAGATATCACTGTGAAACTGACATTTCTCACATCTTCTCACATGACTAATCGCATCCTGTTGTAGGGTTGGCCAGTAGTATCCTGCCCTTAGAATCTTTTTTGCCAGTGATTTCCCCCCAACATGATGGCTTCCGATACCTCCATGGACTTCTTCCAGTGCCTGCTTTGCTTCGGCGGGGTCTAAGCACCTGAGCATGGGGCCGCTGACCCCTCGGCGAAACAGAATTCCATCGATCATGGCAAATTGGGATGCCTTTCTGACAAGCTTTTTGGCCTCGATTGGATTCGTCGGCAAAACTCCTTGTTCCAAGTAGCTTATGATCGGAGAGGTCCAACTTGGATCCACCGAAACGGAGAGGACAACGCTAGGTCCATGCACCATTTCTTGGATCAACGTCTTCTTATTTCCAGGACCCTTTGTTGAAGCAAGTTTGGAAAGAATGTCCGCTAGGCCATTGCTTTCTCTTGGGATGTGACAGAATTCAACCTTGGCAAATTCTGAAGACAGGAACTTCACCTTCTCCAAATATTTTTGGAGGATGGGTTCCTTGGCTTGATAATCACCTTTCACTTGCAATACCACCAACTGAGAATCGCTGAAAATCTTCACTTCTCGGGCCCCTACTTCTTTCGCCATCCTCAGACCAGCCATTACAGCTTCATACTCCGCCTGATTATTCGAAGTCGGAAATCCGAACTTCAAAGAATATTCCAAAGTTATCCCCTCGAAATTCTCCAAGATTATTCCAGCACCTGCCCCGAGCTTGTTACTCGACCCATCGACATAAATGTTCCAGTCCAAGTTTGAGCTCGTTAATGGCTCAGTAAACTCGGTGAGAAAGTCAGCTAAGACCTGGGACTTCATTGCCTTCCTTGGTTCAAAAGTGATGTCGAACTCGGAAAGTTCAACGGCCCAAGTCACCATTCTGCCTGCCAAGTCTGGTTTTTGGAGTATCTGACGAATCGGCTGAGCCGTTCTGACCTTGATGTGGTGGCTCTGGAAGTATTGACGCAATCTTCTGGCCGTGATAACCAAACAGAATGCCAACTTCTCTACCTTCTGATACCTCAGCTCTGGTCCCTGTAGTGCTCGGCTGACGAAATAAATCGGGGATTCCTTGCCAGACTCTTCCCGAACCAGAACCGAACTGACCACTGAGTCACCTACTGATAAGTAAAGGAATAGAATTTCTCCATTTACAGGGCTAGACAAGATTGGAGGGGATGCCAAGTATTGCTTAAGGTCAGTGAAGGCCTTTTCGCATGCCTCATTCCACTCGAACGTCTTTTCCTTCTCCTTCCGTAGCAGCTGGTACCATGGTAGAGCCTTCCGAGCTGACTGAGATAAAAATCTAGAAAGAGCCGCAACCCGACCAGCCAACTGTTGTACCCCCTTGATATCGGATGGACTCTTCATCTCAAGGATGGCTCGGCACTTCTCTGGATTTGCTTTGATCCCTCGTTCGGTGAGCATGAATCCGAGGAATGAACCCGCAGGGACCCCAAACGTGCACTTTTCCATATTCAACCTCATATCAAACTCTCGAATTCTGCCCAAGATGACCTTTAAATCCTTAGCATGATCTTCTTCCTTCAAGCTCTTTGCAATCATATCGTCAATGTATGCCTCCATTTTGGGTCCAATCAGTGGGCCGAACACCTTATTCATCATTCGTTGGTACGTTGCCCCAGCGTTCTTAAGTCCGAACGGCATGACATTGTAACAATATGTAGCATTTTCCGTGGCGAACGATGTCTTCACCTGATCCGGGGGATACATAGGGATCTGATTGTACCCCGAATAAGCATCCATGAAGGATAGCCTTTGATACCCTGCCGAGCTATCTACAAGTTTGTCTATGCAGGGAAGTGGATATTGATCCTTGGGGCAAACTTTGTTCAAGTCTGTGTAATCCACGCACATTCTCCATTTTCCGTTGGACTTTTTGATCAGTACGGGATTAGCCAACCAATCAATGTATACCACTTCCCTGATAAATCCTTCCTCAAGAAGCTCGGCTACCTTTTCTTCTGTTGCTTGAGCCTTCTCAATTCCGACCCATCTTTTCTTCTGACACACCGGCTTGGCACCAGGATACACACTTAACTTGTGGCAGATGAAGTTCGGATCGATTCCTGGCATGTCTACCGATGTCCAAGCAAACAAGTCTTTGTTTTCTACCAGCAACTGTGTTAGTTCTCTTTCAACTTCCTCAGTAAGGCCAACACCAATTTTGACGCAACGGGGTGGATCGGTCCCCAGAATTAACTTCTTGAAGTCCCCCTGGGGAGTTGGCCTCGTTTCATCCTCCTCCTTTACGTCAAGATCTGCCAGATTAACACTTCCCTTGTTGAGAACTTCTTGCATAATCTTCTCATCATCATTTAGCTTCAGTTTGCCCAGGCTGATATTATAACATTTTCGAGCCAACTCTTGTTCGGAACGTACCGTTACCACCTGGTCATCAGACCCTGGAAACTTCATGGCTAGGTGAACGGTTGATACAACGGCACCAAATGATTGGAGTGCAGTACGGCCAAGGATGGCGTTGTATGCCGACGGTGCTTGGACAACTAGCCACTTTACCATCTCGGTTCGAGCAGACGGTTGTTCCCCCATGGTCACTGGGAGATGAATGTGGCCTAAGGGAACAATGGAATGACCCGTAAAGCCAATCAAACTTCCCTCAAATGGGGTTAGGTCGGATCTTTTCAGCTTCAAGGCCTCGAACAGATCCAAGAACATGATGTCTGCTGAACTCCCCTGATCGACGAGAATCCTTTTCACTTCGTAATTACCGAGTCTGGCTGTAACTACCATTGGATCATTGTGGTCCTGAATAATATCAGCAAAATCCTCGTCACTGAAGCTGATGACAATGTTCTTCTTTTTGGGCTTCTGGATTGGTCGGCTGGCCACCGAAAGGACCTGTCCCACATACCTCTTTCGATCTCCTTTTCTTTCGCCTCCACCTGCAAATCCTCCAGCAATGGTATTGATTAGGAAAGTCTCTCGACCCTTATCCTGCTCGGACAGTAAGATGGAGGCTCCCCCCACAGGTGGTGAAGGGCTTTTGTTTTTTTGTTTCTGTTCGGATCTAGGCGGGGAATGGCTTCTTCTCTTCGCACGCTTCCGCAATGCCTCACCAATATATTGTTGAAGTTTTCCATCCCTTACCATTTCCTCAATCAGATCTTTCAGCTGGGTACACTGATCGGTGGTATACCCCCATCCGCCATGATGATCGCAATACTTTGTCTTATCCTTTTGAGCAGTTCTTCTCAAAGCTGGAGGCGAGTGATGTTACGCATCTCGATATGCATAGTCTCACGAAGGATTTGACTCCTCGGCACTATGAGCTGGGTATATTCATCATACTTGCCTTTTGGAGGCAGTTTTTCTCCTCTTTCTCTCTTGTCCTTCCTCCCCCTCTCTCGAAAACGATCACTTTGACGAGGATCGTTTTGACGAGGTCGTTGCTCCTGTCGTTCCTCCCTACCCCGTGTCACAGTACTGATTCTGTGGAATTCCTCCATATTGACAAACTTCCTAGATCTTTCCCTTAGCTCGTCCATATCCTTTGGTGGTTCCCCAATTAAACAATCCTTGAAATCTCCATCCCGCAACCCTTGAGTTAGCAAAAGAACAGATACCCCAGATTGCAGTCCTGATATGCCACTGGCCTCCTGTTGATACCGAGCTAGGTAGTCGCGTAGAGACTCGTCAGGTCTCTGTGCGACTCCAGCTAATGAATGATCTGACCTCGGTTGTGACATACTGGCCGTGTATCGATTCAAGAATGCTCTCCTAAGCTCAGCCCAAGAATGAATCGAATTAGTAGGTAGGGAGTTGAACCACCTCAAAGGTGCCGAGCCCAGGGTCATTGAGAAAGCTCGGCACTTCATGAAATCCCCTCCTCCATAAAACATCATGGAAGACTCGTAGGCTGCAATGTGGTCCATCGGATCAGTTGTCCCCGTGTACCGAGGGATATTTTGATGGCCCACATAAGTCTGCGGGGTCTGAAATGCCATAATCTCAGCCGTGAAAGGATGTCCAGGATGGGGCTCTCCAGTAACATGCTCAGGAACCAGGTTCGGGTTGAGGGGTGGGGGTTGAGGAAGATTATTCGGGTTGCCGAGAGCCATGTGAGGGCCTTGCTCGGCTATTCTTGCCATGCTTTGCTGCTGTAGAGTGGCGATAGCTTGGTTTTGTTTCTCAATCAGGGAAGTCTGTGTTCTCAAGATTTCCATGATTGTCTCCTCTCTCCTTCGGGCCGAGGAAGTAGTCATATAAGATCTACCCTTTGTTTCAGAACGTTGTCCACCTTGAAGCGTTCCAAAACGACCCCTAGTCAAGTGAGGTATTTCCCTGTTGGATCTCACGGCTCGAGAGTGATCATGATGAGAGGAACACTTAGCTCGCCGACCTTCACTCGTTCGTGATCCAGCAGGGGCCCTCCGAGACTGATGTAGTCCAGAGTCCGTAGTATCATGCCAATCTGAAACATGGCCATCTGGAACAGTGCGGGGATTGGATCGCCTTCCGCCGCCTTCCACGGGGGGAGGAACAGTGGCTTGAACCACCGGAGGAACTGGAGGAACATTAGCCTGATCCGGAGGAACTGGGGGAACAACCGTCTGATCCACCGGAGGAACTGGTGGAGTGTTAGCCCGATTGCCTCCAGTAGGTCTTCCTGGGGCGATTCTGTCCCTAACGTTTCCTGCATTCTTAGGTGGCCTCCCATGAAGGCGACGGCGGAGATCCCCTTGTCCTTGGTTATCGTTGTCGTTTGCCATGAGTATGGTGGAAGTGGGAATACTGGTTATTCGTTTCCCACAGACGGCGCCAATGTAGTGTCCTGGAACACTGGATGTCCTTAACCCTCTAAGTGCTCAAGATTATGGAAACCAGGAGCCCAAGAGAGGACCAAGTATTAGTATATGACTCGTGGTATTTCTGCAGTTCCAGTTGGGAAAACCAGGATCTCCCTAGTCAACGAGTGTGTGCAGAGTGTCAACTTAGGGATGAGAGTACTTACCTGAAACCCTAGCTGTAATGAGCTATTTATAGGGTTTGGAGGAGGCTGATATGGGCCGTTTGGGCCCGGTATCAGTGTTGTGCTGAACCAAGACTCTAGGAGATAATATCGGAGGATTATGCTTTGAGAATCTGGTTAGGATCAGCTAAAGATCTCATGTCTAGGCTGTTAGCGAGAATCTAGGAGAGATTTGCGGAAGGGATATGAAGCCCGAGTGAGACTGAGTCTATCCACAAGTCGACGGTATGTCTCGGCCCTAGAGTCCCGAGCCTGATGGATGGGGTCCGATAGTAGGGCTCGGATCCATCAAGTCCGAGCCTGGCCCATTGGTCTGCTCGGAGTCCATGAGTCCGAGCGAAGGACTTTCATGGCAGATAATCCGAGGAAAATACCTTTGGAGAACCCCTTTAGTAAGACTTGGGTCCGTGTATGATCGGCTGACCCTACAGTCTTGAATTTGTAAATGATTTTTGGACAAAAGCTCCCTTATTTTCTTTAAGCATGTCACGGTTTTTGGTCCCTTTTCCATATAAAATGATTTTGTCTTTAAATTGTGTTAGTATGTGTAATTTCATGACTTGATCTACATGATTTAAGTACATGCATGTGAGTATTGAATCTTGAAAAGTTATTTTCATATCCTTTTGAGAAGCAAATTGAAAGTGTTTGTGTTAATATATGATTCTTGCATGATTTGCTGGAAAAAGCTTAAGGACTTAATTCTTGCATGATAAACTCAAATGAAAAACCATACTTTCTTGGATGCATGCCTCGGTTTTGAAAAGAAATTAGGAAAATAAGCTTTAAAATAATTTTCTTTGCATAAACATGTGTTGATCCTGTGCATGTTGCATTCGGCCATGTCTACATTAAAATCCATACTTTTTATTTTGTGAGAACTTGATATGTGATCTATGTTCTATGTCCTTGTATGATCTTTGCTTTGAATGGATTTAAGAAAAATAAATTTAAGTTTGATTGTTTTCCAAAGAGATAGCTCACGATTTTGCTAAGAAAAGGGGAAAATAATTGCATAATTTCGTATGTTTGATGATGCATGAATCTTGCATGGAATTGTGACTAGTGTTCGGTCTATACATGATAATTAGGTTAAAATTCCTTTTCCATGAAGTAACCTAGGAATAATGTATGTACTTGTAGAATTATGTGTGTATTCGGTTTGTGGACTTAAGTATGTCTAAATGAGTTTGTTTTATAAAAATGAAATGTTTTTGAAATTAATTATGGACTGAGTGATTTAATCAAGTGTTTAATTATGAACTAATTACTCAAGAATGAATGTTTGTGAATGATTGATTAATTGCTCATGTGAATTGATTTATCATAGTGTGTCATTAATGGTATGTGTGTAATCGGTTCCTAAATCCAATTTGATTTGATTTATTTGTGTTTATGATTTTCTAAAACTTGCTTTATAACAAAAACTTGAGTTTTAAAGGAATTAATATCGAACCAAAAAGTGTTTGAAAATAAAAAAAAACGTTTTTGCGATGTTTTCGGATTTTCATCAAATTGATTTTTGCGAAACTATTCTTTGTTGTCCAAGTTTATTTAAAATTTGTTTCCTAACTTTTAAAATGTGTTCAAATGATTTACAATAGAATTTTCAAGTGATATTTGATTTAAGAAAAACCCGGATTGAAAACAGGGCATTTTTCGGTGTTTTCAAACATGTGTATGGTGCTGTCCAAATCAGGCCAGCAACCAAACCAAATGATTTAAACCATTTTATTAAATGTTTTCAAATGATTTTAAAATAATTAAAGTGCTAGGAAATGTGGGGATCGTTTTGATAAAACAAGAGTGTTTTAAGTTTTCCGATTAAGAACGGAAAATGTCATGAAATAAGAAAAGATTTTCTTAGAACCAGACAATAACGTCAGTGTATTTTATTTAGTACGAGGAAATCTTAAAGACAAGGGATTGGGGCAGCCGGCAACAAAACGGATTCGAAGAGACGGTACGCATTACATTGCTGGACGTCAGGTGAGAGAGAAGCTTTCCTAAGACACCGTGGTAGTTAGGTGATTTATTAGGACGTTCCGTATCATCTCAAAGATCGAAACTAAGTGATTCGGAGTCAGTAGTATAGTGGCAATTGTTTGCTTTGTGTGGCCACTCGTACGAAGGTGACAAAGACCACATTGTTATTGTGTGCTAGTTGTGTGTGTGGATAGCATGTTTATATTTATTTATTTGATTATGCCTGTTGGAATTTATTGCTGTTGATTGATATGTGTAATAAACTGATGGATGTTTGTTACGTCCTGAATAAGGAGATGAAATTAATGAAAGTGAAAGTAAAGTTAGAAGTATGAGAAAATAATAATGATAAGATACAAAGAGAAAGGGATAATGAGTGGAAACAAAGTATGTGTTGGAAAAGAAAGAAAGAATTGAGATCGGGGAAAGAATGAATGAATGAATGATAATGTTGAGAACGAGCCAGAGCTGGGGAGAATGATGCTTATATGAGATGAGATGAGATTTGAGTGGAGCTGGGCTCCTTGGTTTTGGTTTTAGACTGGGACTAGTGTTGAGTTGAGCTTGCTCCTCCATTAGCGCTCAGCAAATTTGTAATTTCTGAAAAGGTTTTTGAAAAACGGTTTTTGAAAAGGTTTTTGAAAAGAAATTTTCGAAAAGATTTTTGAAAAGAGATCTTGTGGAGAAGGGTGAAAAGAAATTTTTAGAAATGGATTTGTGAAAAGAAATTCCTTTGAAAATGTTTTTGTAAAAAAAGGAGATTTTTGAGAAATATTATAAAAAGTATTTTCAGAAAGGTTTTGAAAGGAAAATTTGTGAAAGGTGGTGAAAAGAGGTTTTTGGGAAAATCTTTGAAAAGAGATTTTTAGCAGTTGTGAAACTAGATTTTTGAGAAATTTTACAAGAGGGAATTTTATGAAAATGTTTATGAAATGAGGTTTTGTGAAAGCTTATGAAATGGCATTTGAGAAAGTTGTGAAAAGATTGTTTTGAGAAAAGATGTTGGAATGAGATGATGGTGAGAAATGGAGTATGTTGAGAAAGTGTGATGTGATCCCAACTCTGTGCTATGTGAGAAATGATGAGAGAAAGATTGTGCAAAGTTAGTGGTCGGGTCTCGTTGAAGGGTTGCACGAAGGACGGGCCGACCTTAGGATAATTAAAAAGATTAAAAGACTTTAAAAGACATGCGCGGTGAGGTATGAGAGTGCGAAGTAGTGGAGAGGAAGGAACCATAAGTATCTGCGGATACTTAGGAGGAGATTGCATTAGGGGAGGACGATGACGGTAAAACGTCAAGAAGTCTAGAGTGTGTTTCTAGGCAGAACGAACTCCACATGTGGCGCACTAACGTGGTGGGGACTGGGTCTAATGCCATGGTAAGTTCTGCGGGCCCACTAGAAACATACTGTCGCCCCCTAGATTGCAAATCGAGAACAGTGAGAGGGACTGGAGTGGGGCATCTTGTTTGCCACTGTAGTGAGACAGTGTGCCATGTATATTAATTGATATGATTATGATTTGAGGCTTAGTCCTCCTGGTCTGGGACCATTTGTTGTGTGACAACTGTCATGCCCGCACGGTAAAGGTCATGTACTCTTGTTTGCTTCCGACTAGGTTGGGTGGATGACCGAGGAGATGTAGACGTGAGTGATAGCCGAAAATGAAATGGATTCCCCGACGATATCTGATGATTCCCAAAGTAAAGAAATGTTATGAATTGATAAAATTGGAAAAGAAGAAGTTCCGAGTATGAAAAGGAAAAAGGAATAAGAAAGAAAGAATGTAATGAGAAAAGAAATTAAGCTTGAGAAAAATAATGAAGGATGATAATAACGAAAGATAATAATGATAATGATGATGATAACATGCTTGATTGTTGTGTGTATGTATGTTGTATTGTATGCTTGTGTGGTCCTATTATCTTGCCTATCGTAATCCCACACCGTCGACGATGCGTTGTTCGGATCGCTTACTCTCTCCTGTTCGTTGGCATATCGGTGCTGCTGGTATCTCAATGGACAGATGGAGTATCGGATGGAAGTCACCGTACGAGGCTATAGGAACTACAAAGAGAAGATTCGGCATGAGGTTCGAGGGAACTCCACCACTTTCAATGGAGCAGAGCCGGAATCTACTAGCAAGGAGGGAATCACAACAAGGAAGGCATCATCTTCGAGAGCAAAGAGAGGACGCACGAAGAAGAAGGGACTTCACCCAATTGCTTTCAATAGGATAGTTTAAGGATAGTATGGTTAGTTTAGGACGTTATCTGTGTTTGAGTTAAGGATTACCGAGCCATAAACCAAGTATGTAACTAAGCCAAGTTTTAAATCGGCATTGTGGAATATTTTCTTTTGGCAGAACTAACACTGTAAGCTTTTGATAAATTGTGATGCATGTTTTTGATTCCTGCCCTTTAGAGTTAGGTTAGCTATGGAAATGGAAGTTTTATGGAAACAGATTTTTTAGTAACACTCGGTTTTCAAAAAAAAAAAATTGGCCTCATTTTTTGCAACCTAAACGAACAAGAGTTGGATATATTTGGTTTACGAAAATCGGGCTGTTACAGAATGGTATCAGAGCTTATGGTAATCCTTAGTGGCCTTAAGCATGGGCTTACATGCTTTGTTTGTGTGACTCTGTATGTTTGCTAGTATAAGGATAGGAGCATAAGATTAGGTTCTCGTCTTTCTAGGATGTAAGACGTTGATTGCGACTTAGTGTCGGCAGAGTTAGTTTAAGGAACCTGTTCATCTAGTAGATTGAGGAACGTAGAGTAAGTAGAAGCGAATAGGATGAGATCTCTTAACCTTTGATGTTTCCTTAGTGTTTGATAAACTCCCAGTTTTTGGCCTAGACGTACCCTTGTTCAAAGAGTAGTCGGTATCTTTGAGGAAATAGGATGATATTCTTGAATCCCCTGTTTGTTGAATTGCTTCAACAAAACAGTTAGTATTGTTAAGATTCGAACTTTTTCTTCATGAGCCCTACTATCCACCGGTAGCCTTACCGACCCTATTTAAGACCCTTCAGTCCGAATTGCGGAGTTAGAAGTGCCATAGTTACCCAAGTAATTTAGGCGTGAACGATTAAGGGAGGATAAACGGTTTAAGTTAAGTAAGGATGTAAGATCACAATGGATTTAGTTATAAGTTTGATCGAAGTTGGGGAGTCACAAGGAAGGAAAGAGGTGTATGTCACCAGTTATTAGAGGGAATTTTGAGGAAAGATTGAGGATTAGAATTGCCATACACAATAATTAGAGGTTTAGACGGTAGAAGTGATAGGTTGATTAATGATTAGAATGAATCCAAGGAGGAAAGTAAGGTTAGTTTGAGGAAGTAAGTAAACCCAAGTTGTAATAAAACCCCTTAAGCTAGAGAAATGATAGAAGGAACCTTAGAGTTAGGAGGAGAATGAAAGGAAGGAGTGAATTTTTGTAAGTTAGTAAGAACCTAAAGTTGTAGAGGATAGTGAATATTTAAGGATTTTAGATCAAACCCCATGCTTTTGGAGATGTTTGAATTTTGTTTGCTTGATTTTCCCTAAGTCCGTACCTATGGTCGGACTCTCTGTGACGACGATCAGTGGAAGGAATGACATCTTTTTTGATTAGTCCGTTGGACTTAACCCGGATCAACTCGCAAGTGAAGGTACGAGTGGAACTTCTTCGTCTGAAAGCCACAAACAAAGAGCACGACAGAGTGAATTAGACCAGCAAAAGGGAATACAACCGCGAAGTGAGAATGAGAGTGTCCTTATGAAAATCACAGTGACGTAAGAATTCTATCCTGCTGCCCAATCCACGACACATTTCTCGGGGACGAGAAATCTTTAAGTTGGGGAGAATGTAACACCCCGCAATTTCCTCGTATTGAATTAAAATACTAAATAGATTTATTTTGAGGAAAGTGTTTTAGAAAGAGTATTTTCTTAAATAAATTGCTTAATTCACGTTTTCAAAGTGTTGAGTGATTTTAAAGAAATGATTTTTCATGAAATAATGTCATGATTTTTAAAGTTGATTTTTGGAAATGATCATGTGTTGAAATTCTTTTAAAGAAATAGTGAATTTTTCCATAAGAAATTGTTTGATGAAATGGTGATATGTTTTCTGAAAATATATGCTTGATATTTTTGGTGTCATTATAATTTTGATGCATGAATAATTTATTCTCTATGTGTGTGTACATGTGTATGTATGTACGGCCTTATATGTATGTATGCTTAGGATTATGAGAGTTTTAATTAGTGAGAAGTATATGCATGTATGTATGTGTGTGCATGAGTATGTGTGTGTGAATATATGTGTATATATATGTGTGTGCCGTATGTGTGTGTATGAGTGGAGAGAAAGCCTAGAAATTTCCTAAGTGTGGAGCAAGTAACCAAGTCCTAACTAAGTCTTAACCAAACCCTAACCAAATAGTAAAAACCCTAATGGAGTGTCAAAAAAGTCTTGCCCCCTAAGTGACCGTAAACACCCTAATGTCCCCTATATGTTCCCTTAAGAGATGCTAACCTCCACCCATGCAAAAATAGAGAAGGCCGAATTTACCCCTCCCTCTAGAAGCTTATGGCCGAAACTCACCAAGGGCAAAATAGGAAACCATGAGTTGCTTAATTAAGTCTTGGCCTTAGGTGCATTACCATTCATTCTCACCTCATTTCTTCATTTCCTTCGTCCCAAACACCACCCAAAACACAAGTCTAAGAGCCTCTCAAACTCTTAGACTAAGAAATAGGAAATTGAGGAAGAGAGAAAGAAGAATAGGAACCGTGAGGTAGAAGAAGGAAGGAGGAGAGAAGATCAACCATAAACCTAGGAGTTCTTGAAGATCAAGTGCTAGAAGACCCTTTTTCTTGGTATAAACCGAAGACATAGAAGAATTAGAACTAGTTCTTGTTTTGTAATTTTGTAATTTTTCTTTTCTTCTCTTGCATGTTCATTTTTATGGTTTGATCTAAGGTGCATGTGATGTTCTTGCCTTGATCTTGATTTTTAAGAGTTAAATAAATTTGTAATGAACTAAATGATGGACTCTATAATTCGGGTGGTATTTCTTATGGTAGATCTTGATGTTTTCATGATGGATCTTTATGTTTTACAAGTTGAATCTCTTTGATCTAAAGTTTTGTTTATGATCTTTGTGAATTTAAAGTAGATCTTCTTGCATGTTTGATTTTGATGCTTAAAAACCGTAAATCATGAAGTGTTTTAGTGTTTATTTGGTAAAACTATGTTTGATCTAAATTTATTTTGATTTTGGTCTTGCATGTTGATTTATGATGATTATCTTGAACCTTGTATGTTTTAATCTTTGATTTTATTTTGGTCTTGAATTTGTAAATGATTTTTGGACAAAAGCTCCCTTATTTTCTTTAAGCATGTCACGGTTTTTGGTCCCTTTTCCATATAAAATGATTTTGTCTTTAAATTGTGTTAGTATGTGTAATTTCATGACTTGATCTACATGATTTAAGTACATGCATGTGAGTATTGAATCTTGAAAAGTTATTTTCATATCCTTTTGAGAAGCAAATTGAAAGTGTTTGTGTTAATATATGATTCTTGCATGATTTGCTGGAAAAAGCTTAAGGACTTAATTCTTGCATGATAAACTCAAATGAAAAACCATACTTTCTTGGATGCATGCCTCGGTTTTGAAAAGAAATTAGGAAAATAAGCTTTAAAATAATTTTCTTTGCATAAACATGTGTTGATCCTGTGCATGTTGCATTCGGCCATGTCTACATTAAAATCCATACTTTTTATTTTGTGAGAACTTGATATGTGATCTATGTTCTATGTCCTTGTATGATCTTTGCTTTGAATGGATTTAAGAAAAATAAATTTAAGTTTGATTGTTTTCCAAGGAGATAGCTCACGGTTTTGCTAAGAAAAGGGGAAAATAATTGCACAATTTCGTATGTTTGATGATGCATGAATCTTGCATGGAATTGTGACTAGTGTTCGGTTTATACATGATAATTAGGTTAAAATTCCTTTTCCATGAAGTAACCTAGGAATAATGTATGTACTTGTAGAATTATGTGTGTATTCGGTTTGTGGACTTAAGTATGTCTAAATGAGTTTGTTTTATAAAAATGAAATGTTTTTGAAATTAATTATGGACTGAGTGATTTAATCAAGTGTTTAATTATGAACTAATTACTCTAGAATGAATGTTTGTGAATGATTGATTAATTGCTCATGTGAATTGATTTATCATAGTGTGTCATTGATTGTATGTGTGTAATCGGTTCCTAAATCCAATTTGATTTGATTTATTTGTGTTTATGATTTTCTAAAACTTGCTTTATAACAAAAACTTGAGTTTTAAAGGAATTAATATCGAACCAAAAAGTGTTTGAAAATATAAAAAAAAGTTTTTGCGATGTTTTCGGATTTTCATCAAATTGATTTTTGCGAAACTATTCTTTGCTGTCCAAGTTTATTTAAAATTTGTTTCCTAACTTTTAAAATGTGTTCAAATGATTTACAATAGAATTTTTAAGTGATATTTGATTTAAGAAAAACCCGGATTGAAAACAGGGCATTTTTCGGTGTTTTCAAACATGTGTATGGTGCTGTCCAAATCGGGTCAGCAACCAAACCAAATGATTTAAACCATTTTATTAAATGTTTTCAAATGATTTTAAAATAATTAAAGTGCTAGGAAATGTGGGGATCGTTTTGATAAAACAAGAGTGTTTTAAGTTTTCCGATTAAGAACGGAAAATGTCATGAAATAAGAAAAGATTTTCTTAGAACCAGACAATAACGTAAGTGTATTTTATTTAGTATGAGGAAATCTTAAAGACAAGGGATTGGGGCAGCCGGCAACAAAACGGAATCGAAGAGACGGTACGCATTACATTGCTGGACCTCAGGTGAGAGAGAAGCTTTCCTAAGACACCGTGGTAGTTAGGTGATTTATTAGGACGTTCCGTATCATCTCAAAGATTGGAACTAAGTGGTTCGGAGTCAGTAGTATAGTGGCAATTGTTTGCTTTGTGTGGCCACTCATACGAAGGTGACAAAGACCACATTGTTATTGTGTGCTAGTTGTGTGTGTGGATAGCATGTTTATATTTATTTATTTGATTATGCCTGTTGGAATTTAATGTTGTTGATTGATATGTGTAATAAACTGATGGACGTTTGTTACGTCCTGAATAAGGAGATGAAATTAATGAAAGTGAAAGTAAAGTTAGAAGTATGAGAAAATAATAATGATAAGATACAAAGAGAAAGGGATAATGAGTGGAAACAAAGTATGTGCTAGAAAAGAAAGAAAGAATTGAGATCGGGGAAAGAATGAATGAATGAATGATAATGTTGAGAACGAGCCAGAGCTGGGGAGAATGATGCTGATATGAGATGAGATGAGATTTGAGTGGAGCTGGGCTCCTTGGTTTTAGACTGGGACTAGTGTTGAGTTGAGCTTGCTCCTCCATTAACGCTCAGCAAAGTTGTAATTTCTGAAAAGGTTTTTGAAAAACGGTTTTTGAAAAGGTTTTTGAAAAGATATTTTCGAAAAGATTTTTGAAAAGAGATCTTGTGGAGAAGGGTGAAAAGAAATTTTTAGAAATGGATTTGTGAAAAGAAATTCCTTTGAAAATGTTTTTGTAAAAAAAGGAGATTTTTGAGAAATATTATAAAAAGTATTTTCAGAAAGGTTTTGAAAGGAAAATTTGTGAAAGGTGGTGAAAAGAGATTTTAGAAACTTTGTGAAAAGAGGTTTTTGGGAAAATCTTTGAAAAGAGATTTTTAGCAGTTGTGAAACTAGATTTTTGAGAAATTTTACAAGAGGGAATTTTATGAAAATGTTTATGAAATGAGGTTTTGTGAAAGCTTATGAAATGGCATTTGAGAAAGTTGTGAAAAGATTGTTTTGAGAAAAGATGTTGGAATGAGATGATGGTGAGAAATGGAGTATGTTGAGAAAGTGTGATGTGATCCCAACTCTGTGTTATGTGAGAAATGATGAGAGAAAGATTGTGCAAAGTTAGTGGTCGGGTCTCGTTGAAGGGTTGCACGAAGGACGGGCCGACCTTAGGATAATTAAAAAGATTAAAAGACTTTAAAAGACATGCGCGGTTAGGTATGAGAGTGCGAAGTAGTGGAGAGGAAGGAACCATAAGTATCTGCGGATACTTAGGAGGAGATTGCATTAGGGGAGGACGATGACGGTGAAACGTCAAGAAGTCTAGAGTGTGTTTCTAGGCAGAACGAACTCCACATGTGGCGCACTAACGTGGTGGGGACTGGGTTTAATGTCGTGGTAAGTTCTGCGGGCCCACTAGAAACATATTGTCGCCCCCTAGATTGCAAATCGAGAACAGTGAGAGGGACTGGAGTGGGGCATCTTGTTTGCCACTGTAGTGAGACAGTGTGCCATGTATATGAATTGATATGATTATGATTTGAGGCTGAGTCCTCCTGGTCTGGGACCATTTGTTGTGTGACAGCTGTCGTGCCCGCACGGTAAAGGTCCTGTACTCCTGTTTGCTTCCGACTAGGTTGGGTGGATGACCGAGGAGATGTAGACGTGAGTGATAGCCGAAAATGAAAAGGATTCCCCGACGATATCTGATGATTCCCAAAGTAAAGAAATGTTATGAATTGATAAGATTGGAAAAGAAGAAGTTCCGAGTATGAAAAGGAAAAAGGAATAAGAAAGAAAGAGTGTAATGAGAAAAGAAATTAAGCTTGGGAAAAATAATGAAGGATGATAATAACGAAAGATAATAATGATAATGGTGATGATAACATGCTTGATTGTTGTGTGTATGTATGTTGTATTGTATGCTTGTGTGGTCCTATTATCTTGCCTATCGTAATCCCACACCGTCGATGATGCGTTGTTCGGATCGCTTACTCTCTCCTTTTCGTTGGCATATCGGTGCTGCTGGTATCTCAACGGGCAGATGGAGTATCGGATGGAAGTCACCGTACGAGGCTACAGGAACTACAAAGAGAAGATTCGGCATGAGGTTCGAGGGAACTCCACCATTTTCAATGGAGTAGAGCCGGAATCTACTAGCAAGGAGGGAATCACAACAAGGAAGGCATCATCTTTGAGAGCAAAGAGAGGACGCACGAAGAAGAAGGGACTTCACCCAATTGCTTTCAATAGGATAGTTTAAGGATAGTATGGTTAGTTTAGGACGTTATGTGTGTTTGAGTTAAGGATTACCGAGCCATGAACCAAGTATGTAACTAAGCCAAGTTTTAAATCGGCATTGTGGAATACTTTCTTTTGGAAGAACTAACACTGTAAGCTTTTGATAAATTGTGATGCATGTTTTTGATTCCTGCCCTTTGGAGTTAGGTTAGCTATGGAAATGGAAGTTTTATGGAAACAGTTTTTTTAGTAACACTCGGTTTTCAAAAAAAAAAAAAAATTGGGCTCATTTTTTGCAACCTAAACGAACAAGAGTTGGATATATTTGGTTTACGAAAATCGGGCTGTTACATAATCGATTACCACTAATCTAACAATCGATTACAGAGCCTCTGGAAAATGTATGATGCAACAATTATAATCGATTACTTGATCTAGGTAATCGATTACTCTCATTCAAAAAATAATGGAAAATGTATCATGCAACAAAAGTAATCGATTACTTTGAGAAGGTAATCGATTATCTCCTCTTGCACTTGTAAAAATAGATTTTCATGACTTAGATAAAAGCATCCAGGGTTGTTTCATCATGCATTTCCACATAAACTAAGTTAAAAACATTTTTCATAAAAAGTTCTTTTCTTCTCCTTAGAATTGAGAAATCATTTTTGGCCATTACACACTTGTAATAAAACTCCATTACCTTACAAATTTCCTATGGGAAAGGCTATTCTAAACATGTACATGAGAGCTTGAGCCTTGAGCCTGAAACTAGATCTTGTAGCTTGATGCTTGAAGCTTGATGCTTGAAACTTGGAATATGTTGTTATCATCAAAACTATCTTCTAGAAATCTTCTAGCATAACTCTTTACGTCCTTTAGGGCAAGCTTGATTTCCAACACTCCCCCTTTTTGATGATGACAAACCCTTTTCTGAGTTTCTGCATCACAGACGTTAAGCAAGCAAGTATAGCACAATATAATCAAAGCATATACCCAACTACGAAATTTAAATGAAATAACAGGGATTAAAATAATCAAATGATAAACTCCCACTGCAGAGATGGTTTCACAAAATTCATTCTTCTTATTATCTTAACCATCATCTCATAATTCTAATATATATCCAATGAAGCTCAGAATTCTTCTCCCCCTTTTGTCAACATCAAAAATGGTAAGATGTAGGCTGTAATAGGGTTCTTCTCCCCCTTTGTACTATACTCCCCCTGAAACACAGAATTGATATATTAATAATAACAAGGGAGTAAATACAGACAATTTTTCTCCCCCTATTTGACATCAGCAAAAGTAAGTATGGGATACAAAAGAATTTCTTCCCAATACACAATAGAAGCCGCATGATGTCAAAATGAGATGAAGAAGCAAAACATGTTTTCAATGCAAATATTCAAATAATATTTTTCTCCCCCTTTCTAAAAGGTTTTTCCAAAATAAGCATAACATGAAGGGAGATGAAAAATGCATCATAAAAACATGCGAATGCTTACTATCATCGAAACTTTAAAATCTTATATGCCATGACAATAATAACATATTCAATGCAATTTAGCACAAAATGTCATGTAGCATATATCAAGAATACAAGTATCACAAGATAAAAAAAAAGAAAGATAGTGATACTTATCCAGATGACGCTTTCCATGTATGTAGTATATTCCATTAGTGGAGTTTCTTACTTTGATGGAGTATCATTACGTATTTTGAAGTGAACTCCACTTGGATCAAAGATTCTACATTTCTTTTGCCTATTCCATTCCATCTCAATGCATCATCTTGATATTTCTGTATCACCTTCAAGTGCTTGAATAATGCCAAGTTCTCTTTTCATTTGAATTTAATCAACATAAATTTTGAGAGAACATTGAATGCTTTATACTTATAGCAAGATTAATTAAAAATGTTTCTCTTGGTATCCAACATAATTGGATCCTTAGGATTTAGTAACACATGAATATATACCATCATTGTACTAGAAGATAAGACATGAATGACATCATATTCAGATGCATGAAATACCATGATAGGAGCATGTAAGCCATGTAGTAACTTAGATATAACTTAACAGATAGAACATATATCGATTATATAAAAGACATGACAAAAGAAAGAGATAGGAAACACTTAGCCATTTTGTCATGTTAAGCAAACATATCACAAAGACAAGTATCACAAGATAATTAAAACATAAGAGTAATGATACTTATCATAGGAGATGCTATCTCATGTAATAAGCTTGTGTACTTGTGAAGTTCTTCCCTAAGGAGTTTCGCCATTCTTTGTTTTGAAGGAAGTCTCCACCTTTTTAATATGTTCCCCTTCTTTAGTATTTTTCTTCAAACATCATGATGAAAGAGAGTTTTAATTCCTCCTTTGGAATTCTTTCATTTAATTTCAAGGCGCATAACTTCTCTTGTACTTGAGGTATTACCTGTAAAAATACTTAGGATCATTTCTTTTGGTATCCAAAGACTTGGATCCTTAGTGATTAGTAGCATCTCCCCACAAATATCAAGGATATTGTGAAGGCAAAATATGAATAAACAATTAAATATATGCATTAATCACAAAGAAGTAACAACATGCTTATTTTATAAATCCACGTTATACCAAGCATGTCCTTACAAACACAAGAGAGTCCTTATATATCAATGCACTATTACACATCACATATAAAGTATAATCATGTGATAAAAGATAATGAAAAGATTTAACCACACATGATATAACACAATATATGTGAAAGATATGTAGGACTATACCAAAAATAATCATGTGCAAAATTTTTTTTTTTCAAATAGAGCAAATCACACATGATTTAATTCAACCAAGGAGTGATCATGATAATTAAAAATATTTAGAAAAAATTTTAGCACTCATGCTACACCTTAGTATGAACAAAATTTAGAATAGTCCAAATATACCTTTGAATAGTCATTGATATAGGAGGAATGAGAGGTTGATACCTTAGGCTTGTAGACCAAGGAAGTACTTGCCTTTACCCATTGCTTCACCTTTTGATTCTTGAACATATTGGTTCTTCCATTCTCCTTATGTGAAGCTTTGGTGTTAGTAGGCTTGTTTCTTTTCTCAAACCATACACTTCTTGTCCTCTTAGGTACACCCCATAAGACTTTCTTTTGACCACTTAGTTCTTCTTTTTGTATGGATTCCTGCACATTTATAACACTAGAAGAACTTTTTGGTACCCATTTCATCTTAGGTCCTTTGGGGTTAGTCATAGGTTTCTTATAAGCCTTTGGAACCCATTGCAAATTATTTCTCAAATTAAATTTTTTACGATATAAGCATAAATAAGAAATATGTCCTAAGCAACCACAATAATTACATGTAATGGGTTTAGATGATGATTTGACTTTTTCAAAATGATTTTCATGATACTTGGAATTTTTGTCCTCACATTGAAAAATTTCATTGTCAAACACTTTGCTTGATTTTTGAATATCAACATCATTTTCAATTTCACTTTCAAGCAAGGAATTTGAACAAATAGATTTTTCAATTTCATCATATTCAAAAAATTGAATCCTCAACTTGTTTTTCAATATTTAAGCAATTTTCAAAAATAGTTGAGGAGCTATTTTCTAAGGACAACACTTTATCAAAAATATTTTCATTTTTCAAAATATCAATTTTATTTTCAATTAAGGATAATTTTTGGAAAGAGTCCAAGTTTCTATTTTCCAAAGATATCAAATCATCATTCAAATCATTGGTTGATTGGTTGCGTAAGCCGCACGATTTAATGGCGTGTGCAGTGGTAAGACGCTCAACTCATGGAGTTGTGCGCAGTGGTGGGTCTGTAGTACCCTAATTACGGTTTTGGAAATGTCAAGCCAAGTAAGTATGCCCCGCTGGGTGCATTGGTTTCGTAAGCCACATGATTAATAATGGCATGTGCAGCGGTAAGACGCCCAATTCATGGAGTTGTGTGCAGTGGTGAATTCGCAAAGACCTAAAGAGTAAAAGATACGAAGCACAAAGAACGAAAAATGAATAAATAAATAAACCTTGAACAAAGTAAGGCGACAGTGTTAAAACGAGAATGTAATGATAAGTGTTTGTGTATGTGTAAACGATAACCTTGAACGAGAATGTAAACGATATTTTCTGGAAATGTGTATGTGTGGTTGAATGTTTTAGTTGTTGTTATTTGAACATGCTTAAGTGTAAAAGAATATAATGTACTAGGAAATGATGTTAGCGTGTTAACTGAAATAGGAGGAATGGGTTGAGTGATGGAGTTGGAGGAATGAAAGATAAAGTGATAAGAGATTTAGGGATTGGGTGAGTGGATGTCAGGCCAAGTAAGTACGCCTCGTTCGAGTGCATTGGTTGCGTATGCCGCACGATTTAATGGTGTGCGTAGCGGTAAGACGCCCGCGATTCGGTGTGCAATGGTGGGTTCACAAAATATTAGAAATATGAGTACGTACGCAGCGCGAATGCCAAGCCATGTAAGTACGCCCCGTTTGGTTGCATTGGTTGCGTAAGCCGCACAATTTAATGGAGTGTGCAGCGATAAGACGCCCACGTTTCTATGCGCAGTGGTGGGTTCGCAATGTCGTTAGAAAGAATGGTGTTAGAATGTCATTTGGAAGACATGAATGAGGATTGTGGGACAAATAAGATTGGAATGGGAATAGTTGAATATAAAGAGTCGGATAAGAGTGGGAGACAAAGAATAAAATGAGAATGTAATGAAAAGTGTTTGTGAAATGCCATGAGTTGGATTGTAATTGTTTTGTACTTAGATGATTATTTGTTGTGTAGGATTCTCATGTTTTGATGCTAACAATCTCTCTCCAAGCAACAACATTGGCAACAAGCAAGCTACACCACATGAAGATTAGAATTAGGACTTTTATTAATTCTAATTCAATGTAATCTTTATTTCATGCAATGCATCTCATTGGTGTGGGTAGCTTAGGTGATTTTAAGAATATTTAAATAATGTCTGATTAAGAGTGAAGATACTTTAAATCTTGATTAAATAGCTTGTGAAAATCATTTTAGAAAAACTTTGTTTTTATTCAGATTCTGATCAGTTTACTCGAGTAATGAGTATTGGTTCACTCGAGTAATTTATGTTCTGACAGGTTAATCGAGTAATGGTTTACACATCACTCGAGTAACTTAATCTGACATGTTTCACTCGAGTGACGTTGTTTGGTTTACTCGAGTAATTCAATCAGTGTTGGGAAAATTTTAAAAGGACTTAATTTTCTCTTTCAAAATATATACTTTCATTCTTACAATTTTCTAATACACTTTGAAAAGTAATTCAAGAGCTATTTTACATCTTTCAAGAGCTATCAAGATTCAACAAAGAACTTTTCATTCTTCACTCTATTTTCTATCATTGTTCAAATATTCTTGAGATCATATTTTTGTTCTTAGTGGTTGTTGAAGATTTGCAATTTGTGATTGCATCAATGAAGTTTCAACACAAGTGAAGAATCTCACAAGGAAGACTTTGAAGATCAAATCAAAGCAAGAAAAGAGGATTGGTTGGAAGCATCTTCAATCAATTAGCAAGGAAATCTAGAATACTCAAAAGGGGTAGATTAGATCAAAGTGTTTGGTACACACTTTGAGTTGGGTTTTAAGATAGGAGAACTAAGAATCTAGTTGCATCTTAAAACATTGTAAAATCTACATTTGAAGATTTCTAGTGAAGAATCTCTCTTGATTTAAGAGGGGACTGGAGTAGCTTTCAAGTGGGTGAAAGTGAACCAGGACAAATCCTTGTGTCTCTTTTATTTTCATTCCTTGTATTTCATTAATTCATTAACATTTGCATTTTTAGGTTAGAATTGGGGTTTTCTTAATTCTGCTCAATTGATCTAAAATTGCATGTTAATATTACTTGAAATTGTTCATATTAATCATTCATGATTTATTGAATCATCATAGCATTGTTATTCTTGAAGAACTTCATTGAAAACAAAATTTTAAATTGAATTTTACCCAGTTTACTCGAGTAAAGTTCTTGTCACTCGAGTAATTTGCTTTCGGTTTATAAACATTACTCGAGTAGGTTTTCTGTTACTCGAGTGATTTAAAATTTGCTTTCGTAATACTCGAGTGATTTGCTGAATACTCGAGTGAAATTATTTTTGGTTGCGTATTACTCGAGTGAAGGCTTGAGTTACTCGAGTAATCTGAACTGAATTCTTAAGAAAATTTATTTTCATAAAAACATTCTCTTAGGTGGACGAAAAATCTGTAATAAGGCTTCAATATTCTATTCACCCCCCCTCTAGACTATATTGAGCCGCTTGTTGGTTTCCAACAAGTGGTATCAGAGCTCGGACAAAAAATCCGAGCCTTAAAAAGCTTTTTCGAAAAGATCCTTTTTACTTGGAAACAATGGGCTCAATTTCAAATCCTTTCGGTGGTGAAGGAACTTCCATTAATCGTCCTCCACTATTTAGTGGTGAGGGTTACGCTTATTGGAAGGTCCGCATGAAAATTTTTATTCAAGCCATAGATATGGAAATTTGGAACGCCATAGAGAATGGACCTTTTGTTCCTCAAACGAAAGTAAATGATGTTGTTTCAATTAAACCTCAATCGAGTTGGGACAATGATGATAAGAAGAAAGTTGCATTTGATTTAAAAGCTAAAAATATCATCACGTCCGCTCTTTCTTATGATGAGTTCTTTCGAGTATCTCAATGTGTTGATGCTAAACAAATGTGGGACACATTACAAGTCACACATGAGGGCACTTCGGAGGTTAGAAGGGCTAGGCTAAATACACTCATGCATGAATATGAACTCTTTCGTATGTTACCTAATGAAAACATAGGTGACATGCAAAAGCGGTTCACTCATATCATTAATCATCTTTCTGCACTTGGAAAAGTTATATCTAATGGTGAAGTTGTTAATAAGATTTTGAGATGTCTTAGCAGGGAATGGCAACCTAAGGTGACGGCCATTATGGAAGCTAGAGACGTGGATCAAATTGATTTAGCAACTCTATTCGGAAAGCTTCAAGAGCATGAAATGGAGCTTGGACGGTTATCCATGAATGAAGATGCCGATAGGAAGAAAAAGGGGATAGCTCTTAAATCAACTTCAAAATCCCTTAAGGCACAAGAGGAAAACTTTCAAGTGGATGACTCGGACTCCGATATAGATGATGAGACCCTTGGCTTGCTAGTTAAAAAGCTTGGTAGGTTCCTTAAGAAAAAGGGGAACTTTAATAGAAATAGACAAAGAGATTCTAAGGACTCACAACCAAGAAATAAGACTAACAAGGATCACATCAAGTGTCATGGATGTGGAAAGCTTGGTCACTATCGATCGAATTGTCCAACTCATTCTAAGAAGTCGGAAGGTGACAACTCAAAATTCAATTCATCTAAAGGAAAAAGGGCTTACATAGTATGGGATGAAGTGGAGAGTCAATCAACATCTAGCTCATCGGATGATGAAGAACTTGCAAATCTATGTTTAATGACAAAGCTTGATGAAGAGGAATCTTCGAGCATTAAATCAAGTGAGAACGTCAATGAGGTAGATTATCTTTCCGATGCTAGCTCAAGTTCTAATTCTCCTTCATTCAATGAATTGTACAATGTGTATGTAGAGATGCATAAAGAGTTGAAGAAACTTGCTAAAATAAATGTTGAAAGAAAGAATTTCATAATGAAGCAACATGAAAAGATAATTGAACTTCAAAAAGATTTAGAAGAACTTAAGCTTCAAAATGAAACTCTGGAACTCATTTATGCAAACTCTACATGCAATTGTGAATTGAAATCAAATGAAACTCCATCTTGTGAAAATTGCAAGTCTTTGGAAAAAGAAGTTTTTAATTTGAATGATCGACTTGCAAGGCTCATGAAAGGAGATACTTCTTTAGATCATTTGCTTTCAACTCAAAGGAACAATAGCAATAGATCCGGTCTTGGCTATACCAAACCTAAGAAACGCAATTATCGCAAAGTTGGTGGATTTTCAAAGAATAAGATTTCTAAAAACCCAACTTGTCATTATTGTGGAATCTTTGGGCATACCACAAATAAATGTAATATAAAGAAATTTGGTATACCAAGCGGTGAATATATTTGGATTGTTAAGGAGACTTCTCCTCATGCTAACAACAAAGGACCCAAGACCACTTGGGTACCTAAGTCAACCAAATGATATTGTTTGTAGGTGTGTCTTCGAACCAAAGAGCGCAAATGGTATTTGGATAGTGGTTGTTCGAGACACATGACGGGAGACAAAACGCACTTCATGGAACTTACTCCAAAAAGTGATGGATTTGTGACATACGGCGACAACAACAAGGGCAAAATTCTAGGAGTCGGGAAGATCGGTAACGTATCTAACCTTGTCATAGAAAATGTCCTATACGTAGAAGGCTTAGAACACAACTTGCTTAGTATAAGCCAACTATGCGATATGGGCAATTATGTGACATTTACTCCGGAATTATGTTTCATTAAGTCTTCTATAGATGATAGTGTTAAGTTTGTTGGTCGTCGCTCTAATAACACTTACTTAATTGATTTGGATGAGATAACTTCACTATTTTCAAAATGTTTCAAATCTTTTGATGATGAAATTCGTCTTTGGCATAGACGAATTGCTCATGTGAATGTGAATCAATTGAACAAACTTTTGCGAAAAGATTTAGTGATTGGTTTGCCTAAACTAAACTTTAAGCTTGATGGCATTTGTGACTCTTGTCAAAAGTGCAAGCAAGTTAAAAGTTCTTTTAAACCTAAAAATGTGATAAGCACAACAAAGCCTTTGGAGCTAATCCATATGGATTTGTTTGGCCCTTCACAAATTAAAAGTTTAGGTGGCAATTACTATGGATTTGTTTTAGTAGACGATTTTACTAGATTCACATGGACTTTATTTTTATCCGCAAAAAGTGAAGTTTATGAATGTTTTAAAAAATTTGCCAAACTCATCCAAAATCAACTAAGTTTGAAAATTGTGTCTATTAGAAGTGATCACGGAGGTGAGTTTGAAAACACTAGGATTGATGCGTTTTGTGATAAGTTTGGTATTGATCATCAATTTTCGGCCCCTAGGACTCCGGAGCAAAACGGAGTTGTAGAAAGGAAAAATAGAATATTAGTGGAACTTGCTCGTACTATGTTGAAAGAATCAAATGTTCCTAAATATTTTTGGGCTGATGCGGTAAACACCGCTTGCTATGTGCTTAATAGGGTTCTTATTCATCCGCATTTAAATAAAACACCTTATGAACTTTTAAAAGGGCGAAAGCCAAATATCTCACATTTTCATGTTTTTGGGTGTAAGGTGTTTGTTTTAAATAACGGAAAGGAACCGGTCGGCAAGTTTGACTCTAAAGCCGACGAAGGCATATTCATAGGTTATTCAACTCATAGCAAAGCATATAGAGTCTACAATAAAAGAACATTAACCGTTGAGGAATCCGTGCATGTTGTATTTGATGAATCTTCGAAAGGAGATTGTGTTGTTTCTTGTGATGATTATATAGGTACATTTTTGGATCATGAGAATTCAACACCACAACAAATGGAAGAGAATCAAAATGAAGATAGAGAGGTGCAAGCACAAGATAAAGACTTAGCACAAGAGATTCAACCTCAATTACCAATAGCTTGGAAGTCCAACAAAAATCATCCGATTTCTAATATCTTAGGTGACATTGCGAAGGGAGTGGTAACCCGACGCACTTTAAATAATTTTTGTTATTATGTTGCCTTTGTATCTCAAATAGAACCTAAGAATATCAAAGAGGCTCTTCAAGATGATCATTGGATTATGGCCATGCAAGAAGAATTAAATCAATTTGAAAGAAACCAAGTTTGGGAGCTTGTGCCAAAACCCGATGATCGTCCTGAAATTGGTACTCGGTGGGTCTATAGGAATAAGTTAGATGAATCGGGTATTATTGTTAGGAATAAAGCTAGGTTGGTAGCACAAGGTTATAGTCAAGAAGAAGGAATCGATTACGATGAGACATATGCTCCCGTTGCTAGATTAGAAGCTATTCGTATTCTTCTCGCTTTTGCTTCAATTATGAATTTTAAATTGTTTCAAATGGATGTTAAGAGCGCCTTTCTTAACGGATACATTCAAGAGGAAGTTTATGTGTCACAACCTCCCGGATTCGAGAATTTTGAGCATCCGGACTACGTTTTCAAACTGAAAAAGGCTTTGTACGGTTTGAAACAAGCTCCTAGAGCTTGGTACGACCGACTAAGCAATTTTTTATTACAAAAAGGTTTTAAACGAGGCACTGTTGACACTACACTTTTTATTGAACGTTCCGGTAAGGATATTTTATTGGTTCAAATATATGTTGACGATATTATATTTGGTGCTACTAACGATAACTTGTGTAAGAAGTTTTCAGAATTGATGCAAAGTGAATTCGAGATGTCGATGATGGGAGAGCTTACATTCTTTCTTGGCCTTCAAATAAAGCAGCTTAATGATGGCATTTATATTCATCAGAGTAAATATTGTAGAGAGCTTCTCAAACGTTTTGGAATGGATTCGTGCAAATCCGCTTCTACACCAATGAGCGTTGCATGCTACCTAGATCAAGATGAGGCTGGAAAAGCGGTAGAGGTAACGAAGTATCGTGGTATTATTGGTAGTTTGTTATACTTAACTGCATCTAGGCCTGATATCATGTTTAGTGTATGTATGTGTGCACGTTTTCAAGCAAAACCGAAAGAGTCGCATCTAACTGCTGTCAAAAGAATAATGAAATACTTAAAGGGTACAACGAATACTGGACTTTATTATCCTAGGGATGCTTTTCTAAAACTTATAGGATATTCGGACTCTGACTTTGCCGGTTGTAAAGTTGAGCGAAAAAGTACAAGCGGAACATGCCATTTAATTGGTAATTCACTTGTATCGTGGTTTTCTAAAAAGCAAAATTGTGTAGCTTTATCAACCGCGGAGGCCGAATACATAGCTGCAGGTAGTTGTTGTGCTCAAATTTTATGGATGAAGCAACAATTATCTGACTTTGGTTTAAATTTGACAAATATCCCTATAAAGTGTGATAACACTTCGGCAATTAATTTGACTAAAAATCCAGTATTACACTCAAGGACAAAGCATATTGAAATTAGGCATCACTTTTTGAGAGATCATGTTCAAAAAGGTGATTGTGTTATTGAGTTTGTTCAAACTTCGGATCAATTAGCTGATATCTTTACAAAACCATTACCAAGGGACACATTTTATAAGATTCGAAGAGAACTTGGTATTTTTGATGAATTAACTATTAGCTAATTGTATTTGATGCTTTTTATACTCACCTTCTAGCCTATTTCAATGTGACTTGTATTTTGAGTTGTTGTATCTTATTAAAGTGTTTATTATTTTTTTATGCAGTTATGTGTGTATGTTTTCTATAATATGCTAATTGCTTTATTTGTATGTGTGTTACTTGCTACATGCTAAGTGTTTCTCTGTGTTTGTGCATGAAAAATGATTTTGCATGAAAAATTGAAATTTTTGAAATTCTGGACAGTTCACTCGAGTAACAGAAATTTCACTCGAGTAATTTTAAAAACTCTTTCGTATTACTCGAGTAATTCTGTCTATCACTCGATTAATTTTAAAATGACTTGCGTATCACTCGATTAAGTTCATCCATCACTCGAGTAAATTTTTTTTTATCTTTCGGCATACTCGAGTAACATACTCTTTCACTCGAGTACTGCTCGAATCACTCGAGTAACGTATGAACATTACTCGAGTAACTTACGTGATTTTAAAAGCTGAACTGTTGAAATCTGCATCATTTTCACGATTTTTTCTCTCTCTTGTTCGTCTTTCTCTCTTCTCTCTCATACGGGTCTTCATCAAATCATCATCTTTCAGCCACAAAACTCACAAATCATACAAATTTCTTCCATATTTCATCATTATATCATCATTTCTACTCCTTTCATTCATCAATTTCACCAATTTTCTCCAAAAATCCGAAAACCCCAAATCAAAACCCTAACCCCCAAAACCGAATTTTTTTTCTGAATCAATGGCTTCTTCCTCTCACTATCAACCTCCTCAAAAGAAAGCAAAGCAAGGAGCAGGTCGTAATGATACTTGGTTTTCTGGAATCAACCGAGATTTGCGGGAACCGGCATTTATCAATCGCTCTTTTGGTCTTACAAGGTATGTTAAATTTGCTTGGTTGCATAAGGAGCAATTTCCGTTTGTAGAGGATTTAGAATTTCAGAATTTGAAGAGGTTTTTGGAATTTGAGACTCATTATTACCCTAGGCTTGTCAGACAATTTTATCAAAATTTTACTAAGCTAGATGGTGAGTATCAAACAATGGTTAGAGGACATCATTTTGTTATAAAGCCTGCGGATTTGACTATGATGTTTGGTTTAGAAAACAAGGGAACTTTTATTGGTGATACTGAATGTCTGGATTTGGATGTCGATACTAATAAGATTTATACTGATTTGTTGCGTACTGGTGAATCTTGGGGTGATAGAACTACTAGAACTGTATCACCTTTGCATGCTGTGGATAGGGTGCTCATGTATATTATCTCTTATTGTTTGATTCCAAAATGCAATCAAAATTATGCTCAATTGGGAGATGATGATCTTACTTTGTTTCATGGGATTAAAAAGAGGTATGAGATGAATTGGAATAAAATGTTTTTAGCTCGTATGGAAGCTGCTGCTCAATCTCCTCCTACCCAATTCTTGCCATATCCTATGCATGTCACCAAGATCATGAGGTATTATCGTGTTCCAATTCCTGATGATGAGCCAGCTGAAAAGGAAAAGAAAAATAACTGGTGTCTTAATGATTCGCACATTAGTTATATGAAAATTGCTTGGCATAGGGACAGTCGCACTTGGTTATGGAAATCACAGATTAAGGAAATGGCTGAAGCTGCAAAGGCTGCAAGCGTTTCAGGTACTAGGAAAAGGAATTTACTTGGTGATAGGGCTGGTGCATCCTCTTCTGTTCCTCCTACTTCTACTGATCCGATGGATACCGATCGTGTTGAGGACTATATTGATTTGGATAATCTTGGTACTCCATTTGATGCACAAGCTGCTCATGAGTCATTGGTTGAGCACATCAATGCTCAATTTACTCAGTTGGAGATGAGACAGGATGTGAAGAATATTGCCATGGAGCATCGTTTGATGGATTACATGTCTGGCTTATTTTCTCACCATTTTCCTCCTCCTCCACCTGATTCCTAGACCTGTGGATGCTGATGATGTTTGCTGTTGATTTCTGTTGCATGTTTCATTTGCATATTCTCTGTTTATGTTTCTGTTTCATGTTTCTGACTCTGTTGCTACTATGACTTGTGTATGGTCTAGTTTGTTTAGTTTTCGTTTTGATTATCTGCTATGATTTGCTGCATAGTGTGATGCTCTGATATTCTGATTTATGGTGCTATATTCGTTGTTCGTTTATATTCGTTGTTTATATGCGTTGAGGCACTATTGTGGTTTATTTTGGTATTGTCTTTATTGTTATATATTTTCTATACCATTGTGAACTACTTACCTTCAACTTTTGGCAAAGGACTTTTCTCAAAAATATTATCTTTTTAATGATGCCAAAAGGGGGAGAATATTTTGTTGATGTTGTTCTTGTAGGTTAAGTTTTATTATATTTTTCCTAGATGTTTTACATTTAGGGGGAGTATGTTAAAACTTAGTGCTTAATTTGAAAGGAGGTTTGTCATCATCAAAAAGGGGGAGTTTGTAGGATTCTCATGTTTTGATGCTAACAATCTCTCTCCAAGCAACAACATTGGCAACAAGCAAGCTACACCACATGAAGATTAGAATTAGGACTTTTATTAATTCTAATTCAATGTAATCTTTATTTTATGCAATGCATCTCATTGGTGTGGGTAGCTTAGGTGATTTTAAGAATATTTAAATAATGTCTGATTAAGAGTGAAGATACTTTAAATCTTGATTAAATAGCTTGTGAAAATCATTTTAGAAAAACTTTGTTTTTATTCAGATTCTGATCAGTTTACTCGAGTAATGAGTATTGGTTCACTCGAGTAATTTATGTTCTGACAGGTTAATCGAGTAATGGTTTACACATCACTCGAGTAACTTAATCTGACATGTTTCACTCGAGTGACGTTGTTTGGTTTACTCGAGTAATTCAATCAGTGTTGGGAAAATTTTAAAAGGACTTAATTTTCTCTTTCAAAATATATACTTTCATTCTTACAATTTTCTAATACACTTTGAAAAGTAATTCAAGAGCTATTTTACATCTTTCAAGAGCTATCAAGATTCAACAAAGAACTTTTCATTCTTCACTCTATTTTCTATCATTGTTCAAATATTCTTGAGATCATATTTTTGTTCTTAGTGGTTGTTGAAGATTTGCAATTTGTGATTGCATCATTGAAGTTTCAACACAAGTGAAGAATCTCACAAGGAAGACTTTGAAGATCAAATCAAAGCAAGAAAAGAGGATTGGTTGGAAGCATCTTCAATCAATTAGCAAGGAAATCTAGAATACTCAAAAGGGGTAGATTAGATCAAAGTGTTTGGTACACACTTTGAGTTGGGTTTTAAGATAGGAGAACTAAGAATCTAGTTGCATCTTAAAACATTGTAAAATCTACATTTGAAGATTTCTAGTGAAGAATCTCTCTTGATTTAAGAGGGGACTGGAGTAGCTTTCAAGTGGGTGAAAGTGAACCAGGACAAATCCTTGTGTCTCTTTTATTTTCATTCCTTGTATTTCATTAATTCATTAACATTTGCATTTTTAGGTTAGAATTGGGGTTTTCTTAATTCTGCTCAATTGATCTAAAATTGCATGTTAATATTACTTGAAATTGTTCATATTAATCATTCATGATTTGTTGAATCATCATAGCATTGTTATTCTTGAAGAACTTCATTGAAAACAAAATTTTAAATTGAATTTTACCCAGTTTACTCGAGTAAAGTTCTTGTCACTCGAGTAATTTGCTTTCAGTTTATAAACATTACTCGAGTAGGTTTTCTGTTACTCGAGTGATTTAAAATTTGCTTTCGTAATACTCGAGTGATTTGCTGAATACTCGAGTGAAATTATTTTTGGTTGCGTATTACTCGAGTGAAGGCTTGAGTTACTCGAGTAATCTGAACTGAATTCTTAAGAAAATTTATTTTCATAAAAACATTCTCTTAGGTGGACGAAAAATCTGTAATAAGGCTTCAATATTCTATTCACCCCCCTCTAGACTATATTGAGCCGCTTGTTGGTTTCCAACATGTTGTACTGTGTATGACTTAGTTATTGTTATATCTATTTAGATTCCGTTCACTATGTTCTGTGTAATGCTACCCTTCTTGCTATATTTTTACAGGTACAGAAGGAGCATGCACAAGTCGTGGCCGAGCAGGAGTACCACGTGGAGTGTAAGAGGGTCATGAACGGACCAATAGTTATGTTAAGAACGTTAGTTTGGAGAATTAAAATATGTAGTAGTTATATGCCCTGAAACTTGTATTAATCGGGCGTTAGGATTTAATCTTGCTTTAATATAATTGTGTTTTATGTTTTTAAATTTTTCTGGTCTGGGCAGGTTAAACAGGAATTCTGGAAGTCCGATAAACAGAGGAAACTCTGTCGGATTTTCCGGAGAATTTTTAAAAATAATTAAGAAATTAAACAAAATTTTCAAGTCACTAAATTTAAATAAGGAAATAAAAGTGAGGATGTCGCACCTGTTGTCTACCTAACAGTGATAGTGACTAACATGAATGACACATTGGGTAGTGCATTAGCAGTTGTGTTTCTCAGTTAGCACATTTGTTGTACCAATTCCATACAAAGAGCAATGTTAAGGGGAAGTGCAAGAAAATTTTTCAAGATATGGACAAGGTTCCATTAGTAATATAAGCATTTCAAAGTGTTCTTCATTTTAAGAACAATGATGACTATAAGAAGATTCTTAATATATTCCTTGAGATATGCATGGATGATATCGACGGTTACGTGGAATATGTGCAACGAACATACCTAACCCCAAACAAGGAGAAATTCATATATTCTTGGGTGGACCAGCATATGCATCTTGGTAATACCACCACAAATAGGTAACCGTTAGTAATGTATGCTTGTGAAATTTATTTTTTTTCCCATCATCGAACTTTTATACTTATTGATATTTTTTGAACAATTGTCTAACAGGGTATAGACTGCACATTCTAAGTTCAAAAGGATGTCAGCCGATAACAAAGGGGATATAACTACATGCTTTGATTGCATCTGCAGATTGTTGACATGCCAGCACACAGCTATCGTTGCCTCCTTTGAAAATATCATCAATCATGTGGAGGACATGGTGAATACTCCTTTTTTTATATAAATAGTTGTGTTATAATATATCTACAGAGGCATTGTCATTCATATACATAAAGGCTAAGGGTATTAGTAACCAAAATGAGGCAGATATTGTCTGTGATTGTAAGATCATAAGAACGCAAGGTTTACCCTGTCGATACGAGATTGCAAAGTACCATCGATTAGGAAAATCCATTCCACTTAGTGCAATCCATCCCTTTTAACAAACTTTGTTAATGCTTGAGAAGATTAAGAAGGAAACGGAGAGCTCAGAAAATGGTGATCCAGACATATTATGGGGATATTACAACAACCTATACAAGAAAGCAGACTCGGTTGAGAAGAAGATGCTATTTGAAAAATTCAGCGAAATTATCAAGCCTGATATGACAACCTTACAACCACCGAAAGTAACGGTGAGTACAAAGGGGCACAAGAGTGACAAAGATAAATCAACTAAACATGTCTCATAGTATTTTGAACATACGGATTCAATGTTAGATGAAATTTTGAATCAAGAACAATATTAAGGTACACAACCATCTCAATATTTAAAGAAGAGATCATTAAAACGGGATCAAATGTCACAATCCAAAGGCTCATAGCATCAAAGTAGAAAACGTACATGAAGTTCAAATGGATTTATACCCCATTCTGATTATCAACAATATATTGAGTCGGCGCATGACGTTGCTGGCGATGGATGTAACACCCTAATTAATAATTTTAGGACCTCAAAAGTTTTTCTCGGATTAATACACAACTTCAATTCAGTTAATAATTTCAGAGTACCAGCAATTACAAGTTTACAAAACGAACACCAAAGTGCCATAAACAGATATAACTTGAAAATATTAACTTTTACATAACCAGAATAGTTAATTACATGTTCAATACAAATGTTCGACTAAAGACTTACTCTCTCTGGGAGGGAGAATGAACCTGCTCGGCCGGGGACTGTGCTTGCTCGGACTCGATACCTGAAAAATGGTAAGGAGGTGAGCATTACACAGAACTTAAGTAAGCAGTTTATAATATGACATACCAATCTACCAAGTCATACACAGATAAGCAATTATACACATAGTTGAGTACTCAGTTCAAACATGCAACATACATAATCATTAACATTTTGCTCGGCTCAGAATTAACCCCTTGGATATTTTCCTCATTTTATTCCTTATCATAAATTTCTGACCGTTCTCACTCATGCTCTCTTATCAGATCTTACACTCTTTTTCTTAGTCTCTTTGGTCTCTCTGCTCGGTCTCTTTTTCCATCCTTTTTCATCTTTTACATGTCTTATCACTTTTTATGCTCGGCTGCGCACACCCCGTGTACGTCTTACACCATTATTCTCAGATTATGGAGTGTCCATCACTGTGTGCAACCCCGCGTATGTGTTGCACGTCTAACAGCTGTGCATCTCATGCGTCTTACGCGATCAATGCGCGCACCCAGTACACGTCTTCTATGACTAGGAGCACATCCGACCGATCTCTTCTATGGAGCTGAGGTATGTTCATCACTGCGCGCAACCCCGCGTACGTGTTGCTCGTCTAACAGCTGTGCATCCTGTGCGTCTTACGCGATCAATGCACGCACCCAGTACGCGTCTTCTATGACCAGGAGCACAACCTAGCCGATTCCGTTTGCTCGGAACCTTGTGTGAGGCATAACTGCGAGCAACCCCGCGTACGTGTTACGCGTCTTACAACTGCGCTACTTGGCGTCTTACGCGATCAATGCACGCACCCAATGTGCGTCTTCTATGACCAGCTCACACAATCATTTCTCTATATATATTCGCTCTTTTCATTTAATCATTTTCTCTCAGATTTCTCCGTGTTTTACCCTTTCACTTGTCCTCTTTATCTTTTCCGTTCTTTAATTATTATTCATTCTTTATTTCGGTTTTCAGTGTTTTACCTTAGTCCCCCATCGCAACCTCTTATCGTAGGCTCATGTAGCATGCTCATAGTATCAAATGTATTCAGCAGTTATCATCTTTCACACATATTTAATCATACACAACAAATAGACAAGTATTCAAACATACACATATTTATGACTCATTTAATGATTCCTTTAATTCATTCCTTTCTTTCCTGGCGATTTAACTATATTCGGTACCTAAACTAGCACCCATTCTTAGCACCCATTAGGAACACACTAGGAACCCAAACCTAAGCTAAGGTAACACTCACTCCTTACCTCGAAACCGTGAGATATGAGAAGATACTGGTAGTTGAGCTTGATCCCGACGAACAAATTCTTTAAACCGTGGTTCCTTTAGCTTCCAGTAACGCCATGACTGAGCTTTAGAGATGCCGAATAGGAACTTGAAGCTAAAGAGGAAAAGGAAGGAATGTTTTTAATTCTTAGAAGTGTTTGGAGGTGGTGATCATTGGTAGAGAGAGTGGATTCGAAACTTAAGGTAAGAAAAGGGTAGTTTTGCCAATTAAGAGAGAAGAAGAAGATGTAGAAAAGAAAGAAGAAAAAGTGTTTATGTGTTGGTTGTGGACTTTAGATTTTATTCCCCCTTTGTGAAAGATGTGTGGTTCTGATTAAAGGCTTCTTTCAGAAGCTTGGAACGTGTGGCTGGGATTTATTGTCTTCTTGAGGAAGCCATCAATAGTGACTTGAAAGGGACAGAAAGTGATTGAAAGCGACGTTTTCATAGGATAGAGAAATCGAGAGGCCTCGGCATTAACAGAAAGAAGCAGTAGAAGGACGATCCTATGATCGGTTAGAACAACGTGAGTCGCTGCGGTCGGCTGTATATGGTTAGCGCATGTGCGTGTATTCGCGTGTCATCTCACTCTGCTCGGATGAGATAGGTCCAAGACTCATTACATGGCTAGTTGGTCGGCTAAGGTTCCCTACTCTTATTAAAACTTCACTTATTTCTATGACTTCCATTTATCTTTAATCAGAAGTAAATTAAATTAAATACTAAATTTTTGGGATGTTACAATGGAAATTGTGGTTTCTGAGCATTATCAATGCATCGTTAGGGTCATGAAGATAATTGAGCCATAATTCATTATGACTTGATTAATGAAATGAGAGATCACAAGCAGTTATGCATTGACCTTTTGCGAGGTGATTTGTCTGAATGAAACAGAGGTCCTTTGGAAGGATATTTAGTCTGGCAAAAGGTCAATCCTACGTGCTCGTTCAAACAGTGTTCTAGGGACTCAAGACTACGTAGTTCTTATGGGCACATTGATATTGTGCATGAGAGAGATATAGGCGACGAACGGGATATTCCTAGGAGTTCTGTGATACACTTCCTCTCCTAGGAAGGTCCTTTAGAGGGCTTGTAACCTCAGTATAAGCAAATTGGATTGACCATTTCGGATCTTGAGGTTATGGCTCTCAATATTGTTGGTAGTGGCCTTGATGGTGATGTGGAGTCTCTAAGATGGGTTTGCAATCAATTGCCACCATGAGCATTGTAAGAATTGAATATTCTCTATGTTAGGATTCAATCTTTGTTAGGGAGTGTGAATGTATATTGTGTATACTTTCTGTATATGAGAGTACTGGTTGTATTTGTTGGTGTACTTGTGTATTTGGCCCTTTGATGGAGGCTGGTATTTATAGGATTGACATGGGCTGCTTGGCTTGATGTATTTCCCTTGATAAATCTTCTATTAGTGAGGATAATCTTCATGTGATCTTATCTTGTTCAGATGAGCGATGATCCTTCATAATTATAGATAATTCAACTTTATCGTCTTTAATTGAGTCGTGACTTGCCTAAAAGTTACACCTATATCCGAGCTCTTCTGATCTAATCCATGCTCTAAGTCCTTGGTTGCAAGTCCTTTGAGCTCATCTCCTATCCTTAGGCCTTTCTTGTAGGTCGTTGTAGGTCATCTGAGGGCTATCACGTGGGTTAGGTGTCATTAGCTTGTGAGAGGATCGGAACATGAGGCATTATTGAGTTTGATTCTACTTTGAATAGGCTATATGTTTCAAATGTTGGCTATGTTGGATCTAATCAGTGGTTGGTTGTTCCAGTTTGGGCCACATTAGTGTTTCGAGGTACAACGTCGTATTTGTATCAATACCAAGTGAAAGCATTAGTGAATGTATGATCTTTTTCCCATACATCACAACACCATCTGTGAATACTCGTATTTGAGCAGTTGGTCATGCAGTTAATAAGCTTCATTTGTTCGGGTACATTATTTTGTCTGCAATATGTATGTGACATATATATTGATATCGTTTATTATGTAACTATTTTAAATATTTGATCATAGGTCCGTCTAAGAGAGGGATCATCTTTACTTACTGTTTACCCATTTTAGCATACATATTTTAGAGGAAATTTATAATATTCTCACAGACATGTATTGGAATATATTACTTCGTAATTTGGACTGACGAAATCAATTCTATAGCTCTCAAGCAATATTGTATGTTACGTGCATTCGTATTTAATGTGCTTCTCATGACAACATACATTCAACATACAGATAATAGATCATAAGTAATACCAATTCATTCTCTAAGATACAAATGACATACCACAAGTAGTACCAATATTCAAGTGTTAACATACATTCATCCAAATTCTATCGGAACCCAAAAAGATAATATCAATTGTACTTTTCCAAAAAAGGAATATAATCCAAAAAGGTAATATAAAATCCAAATTCTACCCTAACACGTATAATACAATCCAAAAAGATAGTACCGGTTGTACTTTTCCAAAAAGAAACATAATCCAAAATCACTTCAATCTACCCCTAACACGTTTAGTACCATCGTTGCCGCCTCGCTTAGCCTTTCTACCTCTAGGAGTCTTTCCCCCACACCTTCTACTTACCCTTGGGGAAACATCTTCGATAATCGGCCTACTACATAGTGCCAAGATTTCCTCGTATGTATTGTCTAACATAACACCCATCTGTGAATCTGGATTGTGTCAATAAACCAATCATCACCAGTATATCATTGTATCAAATCTATATAAATAAAATTTTTTAGTATATATTGAAGGAGTTTATGGTTCTTAAATAAAAACATGCAAATTTATATAACTCTTACATTAAGAAGTTCATGGTTCTGAACCCTCGCAGATGTATGCAATATATAAGTATGAGAAAACTGTTGTGCCCAATCAATATATCCTCCCTCAACCTCATTGGGAAAACTCACATGACGTCCTCTACTCTCATCGTCAACCATGTGCTCAATCCAAGCATTAAATGCTTCATCAATAACATCCACTTAAGGGCTTTGGAGAGGTGGTGATCTTGGGATACTTTGAACATATCCGAATTGCCTTAACACTTGTTCAGGTAGATAAGCCTCCCTATCTTTTCCATACCTAAGCCATCCAGAATATAAGCTAACCTCTTCAAATGGTCAAAAAGTGTAATGGTCAAGATTAAAGGCCTGCCACTTTACTTGCTCAATGCGTAGAGTCTCAAGGTGTTGTCGATAACCCTTACTCCCAACTCCGACTCCTTGCTCCCTTGAAAACTCGTGGCATGTTTTCCTAGTAATCGTACCTCGAGATAATGCAACCATTCTCGAGAAAATGTTCTTTAATCCATGTCTGTTTCATAAAATAACAATAGTCAAATCACACAATGAATGCAATATGTAATATAAAAAATTAAAATGTCCGAAGGTACCTGTGGCAATGTCATATAACCACCCAATTGGTTCACATTTTTCTTTCGTACGTTGGAAAGCTCTCCATATAGATGTGCCAATGCACATGCCCTCCAAGCTCATTCATGTACAATGTTAAGATCTTCCTACACAAGCACGTATTGTAATCCAACATAGGTCATACTCTTGTCTATAAATAGAGTAGACCCCACCAAAGTCAGGAGATAACAACAAGCAACAAACTCAAACCTTCCAACTATAACATGTGCATCATACTAGTGTTGGATAGTGCTAAATTGAACGGCTCCTCCACGGTTTTGTCCCAGGTGATCAGCCATCATTACTGCACCATCTCTCTGATTAGGTTTTTTTCCCAATGAATCAGTCTCACAGATACTAGTATGTGAAGTAGATAGGAGAAATAATCTAGGGTCACACTCATCTCCTCAACTAGTAGATGGAATGTGTTGGTGTCCTGAGACCAACGCTTAGCAAAAGTAGACAAGAGTTTCTTGTCTACTTGTTCGTAGGAGATGCCAATTAATGGTGCTAGTCCAGAATTTGCAACCACACCATGCACTTCCTCTGACAGGTCATTCACACGTGGGAGCGACCACTTTCTATTGGTACCTCTTCCCAATATTTCACGTTCCTGAAAAATAAAACGCATTTATGTTAACAACACTAAAAAGCTAACTTGTTTCCAAAAAAACCATGAATATTACATGCTTTTCTTTCATAGTTACATTGCCTTGCCCTATATCACGTGCAATATGGTTTGCATATGACCTGAGCAAATTCATGTCCCGAGGATCAGGAATTTCATCTTCTTGCTTATCCTCTTAATTTGCATCCTCATCATCAAAATCCTCGTTATCCTCTTCATCATGAGAATCATCCTCCATAGAACTATTGTCATCTTCAGAACTACTAAAAGAGTCAGAACCCGAAGGTTCGGAACTAGGTGATGATGATGGTTGTGAAGGTGGAGGGGCATGAGATGGAGTCCAAGAACCTGAAGCTTCTGTTGGTTGTAAAGTAGAGTGCTTTTGTTGCTTGTCCTTGAGACTCTACTTGTGATGGTGATAGTGAAGTAAAAGCAAGCTGCATTTTCTTGACTATTAAGATGTCTCTTGGCATTTTCCCTCCTAAGAGAGGCAGTCAGTGGCCATCTACGCTGCTATCCTTCTTCAATTAAAACGGTATAAGCAGGATGGTTGATTCTCGTCATCTCTGCAATTTAAACAACATAATTAGGATATATTTTTCGTTAAACAAAATATAAAACAAAAAAATACAAAACAATTTGTTTGAACTAATTTTCCGATAAAAAAAACATCATATTTCATTGCCACATAATAATGGAGAAACATGGAATAATCCACAATAACATTGGTTAAAATCTGTTCAACTAAATTCCGACACCCCCTTGTTGGAAAAAAAAATATATTTTTTTGCATTGAAATGAAATCCCAATTAGTTTGTCAGAAATGACTTACAGTAAACGAAAACTATCACCCTTCCTACACATTCATACCTAACCCCATTACCCTTAACACATTAAAAAAGAAAACACAAAAAACTAAGACTACTAAACATATAAAACCCTAACACTATAAAATAAACTAACCCTAACAAACCCTAAACCTATTAAACCATAAAACTACTTACCTGCAGGCTATGAAGCCCAAATACTCCAAAAATGCAAAAGTATATGTGTCGTATCTGTGTCTGATACCGATATGCGTACGATGCTTCCCGATACGTGTCTCAAAAGTATCCAATTATTTTTTATTTAATTTTAATTATTTTATTTCAAAATAATTTTAGGATATTTCTCAGATACTTCCCGAAACTCCCCGATACTTTTTCGATACTTCCCAGATACTTTGTAACACCCCAAAGTTTTAATCCCTAATTAAGAAAAATTTAATTATGAAGTTTGTTTATAATTAATTTCTTTTATTTTAATTTTGATTAATTATGTAAGTGAAAATGCATGAAAATGATTTGAAAATCATTTATATGTGAAAATAATGTTTTTGCATATCAGTCCCTATTTTAGGACTTAAATATAATAATAGAAAGATTTTGGAGGGAATGGAATTAAAAATATTTATTTTTCAAATTTTGGCTGAAAGACTCGAGTCTTTCTGAAAAGACTCGAGTATTTTGCACAGAGTTGCACGAGTTAGTGCGTTTGGTGAGTCACTTACTCGAATACCTCACGAGTTGACACGTTAGCAACTCAGCAACACGTCCATGGCTTCGTGTTGACGTTCATGAGCCACGATTTAGCTATAAATAGCCTTGGTTGACAAATCAACCACTCATTTTTGCCAATTCGTGAAGAATTTCTGAGTTTAGGGTTCATGACTTCGTGCCTTCGATTCTCCTTGGTTCTTAAGAGTTGTTATACAAATTATACACCATTGTGAAGCTCACGTTCAGGGATTCACAAAGACACCAAAATCGTGAGCTGAGTGAGTGTGTGTGAGAAGAATCGAAGCTCGAAAGTTCAGGTCTCTTTGCTGTCAAACCAGAAAACAGAGTCTTGGAGCTCGATTATGGTAAGCTCAAGTTTCCCCTTGTCTTGGAACTTGTTACATTTCAAAGTTAATGTTGAAGAGATCATAGTATAACTTTTTTCCCCATATCTTATGCATATTTGATGGGTCAAATTCTCTGGTGTTTGCACCCTGTTGAGCTGCTCGAGTCTGAGAGGGAGCTTTTGGAATTTGATGTTCTGGTGCAAATCCCTGCTTAAATCATGTTCAAGCACGACCCTAAGGTATGGGGGAAGCTAACCATTTGCTAGAATGAGAATGAAATGCATTAGAAAATAGTATGAGCCACCATGAGGCTTAAGGGCTTAGTTTGAAATAGGACTTTGGCTTTGAGGCCAATATGAGCCATAAAAATTGTTGGAACAAGTTTAAACAGATGCATGTGAACTTAATTGATGTTGAAACCATGATGGAAATGAGTATAATTGATTTTGGTATGTTAAGTTGTTGAAAATGTGGTTTTATGCATAACCGGTGATCAAATTCGAATTAGTGTAATATGATGTTAATTCTGTGTTGAAACATGTTTGTTATCCATAATGTTAACTCTATTGAGAATTGGTCTTGATTGAATTTGATTAGAATTGAAAATGGTGTGTTAAACTCAAGTTTCAGTGTTATCTATCTATCAAGACTCGAGTCTTTGACTCGAGACTCGAGTATTTCGGGTGCACCAGTGCGCCTGGTGGCACCAACACTCGAGTCTCTGACCCAGGACTCAAGTATTGACTGATGTTATTAATGAACTTTTCTGATGAACCACTCGAGTCTTGCATGATCCACTCGAGTCTTCTGGGTTGATGAAGACTCGAGTATTTCATGATCTACTCGAGTATTTTTAGAAAATCTGAGACTTAAACTTTTTAGAAAACTTATGATTCACTCGAGTCTTATTATGAACCACTCGAGTACTTTGTACAGACTGAAGAACTACTCGAGTCTTTTAAAAAAGGACTCGAGTCTTATTAACCAGAATGCTAAAACAATACCATTTTCAACTAAGTCAAATTTAATTAAACTAAGGATGGATTGCAAGGTATGAATTATATTCCAAAGAAGAAATAATGTAACCTATTGGTATTTGCAGTGGTGAAATTATTGCATGTTGCACATAATGAGATTAAAAGATAACCTTAGATGGAATGGTTGTGTGCATTCATGCATGGTGATGTGGTGATAGCATATCATTTGGTCATGTTCGAGGAACATGAGGAGGGTACTCTGGGAGTACCAATTTGGTTACGACTTGCCTGTAGTCACATTTTGGTAATGTGGCCAGCATTGGTTGCTGCGAACGTTGGATATTCGTCTTGGTGACGAGATGTGCACATCGACATTGGTATTATGGACCACGTTCCAGGCATAGTCGTGTGGCTTGCTCGATGACACATTTTGGTAATGTGGGCAGCATGGTGGGATGCTGTTACGTCTTGGTGACGCGACGTACCCTTTGGTAGTGTCGATATGGATTATATTCCGAGCAGGTTCACTATACGTCCGAGGCACGTATACGGGTTGTTTGGATGGTCATGCATGAGAGCATTAGTTGGAGAATCTCAGGACTTGAGAGATAGTGTGCAAGCATCATGACATATCATTAATGAGATTGATTACAAATTAATTTGGCTTGCTCATAAGTTGTGCATATCTCTTGACTATTTGGTATATGTGTATGTGCATTTCGATCATGATGAATTACTTACTTGTGGATGTTAGAACTTTGTTCTCATTTGATTATGCGAATGAGTATAGCTTACCTCCCTGCCCTTATTGGGTGTTGGCCAGGTACCTAGATTTTCTAGAGATCAGTGATCATGGAGGACCCATAGGACAATGAAAAGCATAGATATATTGGGATAAGAACTCCTTGTACAACACTTGAAGATCCGGCCAAAAGGATGATTGGACGAAGGACCATTAACTAGCTCTGGACGTCTCTAATTTTTGATAAAACCCATATCTTCATGATTTGAGAGATGTATCAGAGTAAAACTTAGTTTTCATAATTTGATTATAAATGTGGTACTCATAGAATGATTATACCTGGATTTATAAATCGGTGTCTTAACTCTTGTTTTTATAAATTCCAAAAATTTAAATGAACTACTTCAATATATATTCCGCTGACTCTGATTTTATCAGATGAGTTTGGTACTAAGGAAGTATTCTTATAGTTGATTTCCTTAGATAACCTTATATTTAAGCTATTCTCGAAAACTATTTGGACTACTAGAGTTATCTCAAAATGACTTTTGAAATGATTATTCCTTCCACCAAATTCAGTTCCAAATACATGACTTAAACTTGAAGTACCACACTTAAAGAAATTTTCATATTTGGACTTTTTCCAACATAGTTAAATGATTGAAATTCTCTTTACCAAAAGATGGACGTTACATACTTGTTTGACTTTATTTTGGGTGTGCATTGACGATGTAAAGTTTTTTACACCATCAGTCCATCATCCACCATTAATGTATTTATGGTCATTAACTTTTAGATAAAAAGTAAGACTAATGAATGGTGGATCATGAAATGATGGTGTAAACAAACTTTACACCGTCGATGCACCATCTATTTTCTCTAAATTCTGATCATTATAGTTATGTACTAATGTCATTTTCAATTAATGACAATATGAATGAAAATTATCAATGTACATTCTCTCATTTAAATTTTTATTTTATATATATATATACACATACACACACAAGAAAACATCATTTGTAAGTAAATCTAGAATCCAGAGCAGCTAAGAAAAAAAATAGAGTAACTTGCGGGCCGGTAGAGGTGCTGGTTCGAATCCTGCTCGTGACAAGGCCTTTTTGGTCATATCCGTTGGTCTTGCTGTTCCGGTTTAGGGTGCTTTGCGCGCACACACGCACACACACACACACACACACATATATATATATATATATATATATATATTTGTGTTCACGTATCCTATATCGTATCGTATCTTGAATTTTCAACAATTCTCATATCCCCATATTTGTATCGTATCGTATCCGTGTCGTACTAAGTATCTGGGCTTCATAGCCTGCAGGGAACGACGTGAACGACGACGATGGTGGTGACACTCTTTGTCTACGACGAAGAAGTTTCAATGAGTGAGAGAGGGATTTGGGTGAGTATGGAGGTGTAGGAGGGAAGTGAGGTTTGGGAAGTTTGAAACAATGAATGAGAGGGAATGGGATTAAAAATATAGGAAGGGGTATTTTTTGGATCATTTTTTTGGGGTTTGAGGACCAAAGTATGGGGTTTGAGAACGTACAAAATTACCACCATCAATGGATCCCGTCGGTGAAATCCATTGCGAATGAGAGTTCGATTTAATATACAATACCCACCGATAAAATAAACACATTTTTTCTCTACTCACTTAAAGTATCCAAAGTTTAAATTTATTGGAGAATAGTCATATATTCTAGTTAAACTTGTTCACCTATGTGCTAAAGAATTTGACTTAAGAGTCTACTAATTGAGTCTCTTATTGTATTACTTTTCCTTATGTGATCATTATTTTTAAATTGTGGCAAACAATGAAAGCCTTCGAATGCAAAATATGTAACATCCTCAATTTTAAGTTAAGGGCATACGCACAAGTGAACAATTTAAAATTTATAAAAATAAAATTTATACTTTTATTTTCAGAGTTATTTTTAAATTTTAAGTTGGTCTAAGACTTTTTGTTGTTTCAAACAGGGTTATATCAACATGTTTTTTCTGTCACAACTCTCAATTCTGACTCACTGAGTTGAGAATAAAAAGATCTACGAAACTGATTCATCACTTTTTTAAAATTGTATCATAAAAAATAGATTTTAGAATCAATTTAAAAACAAATAATACATTTCAGATCTATTTAAAACGAAAAATTAAATTAAATTAAAACTTACTTGAAATCGAAAATAACATAAAAGTATTTATTTTGCGATACACAAACAATATAAAAAACTCGTCTCAAAGTTTACTAAATGATTTTAAGGAATTAGTATACACAGGAAGGTCACACCAAAGATATTTTAAGGAATTAGTATTACACAGGAAGGTCACACCAAAGATTCCTTTTACTTCCCTTTCCACTCGAAAACAAAACTAAAACACAAGACCCGGCCTCGGGAAACCCAACATAAAATATACCAGTAATAGACAGCATATCGATTTTAATATTTAGTCACATGTTACTATAGAAACAAAGTTCCAGAAGTCTATTACAATATCTACAACATTCTACCAGCAACTAGCAAGAACTGTCCTGAGACTGGGAAGTCATCTAAACCTGGAACCTTAACGTGATCGTCGATAATAATACCTGTAAAAAATTGCAATGGATCAGTAACAGGGTATTGTTTCTACATTACGTAGTTGTATGTTTAAAAAACTGATCATGAAGTGCGTGCAAGGATGAAGAGAGATAGAGAGCATTACACAAATATCTTTATGTTGTAGAGAGATGCATATTTTCTTAAAAGTCTTTCAACAGTGTACCATTCAGAACGATCAGATCCATCTTGATAACCAATCCTAGGCATATGGATTGATGCTATGCAGAAAAACAGAGAATTTTGCATCAGTAGGTTTCAATTGTTAATATAATAATTATTGAAAACAGCTTTTTAGTCTAAAGGTTCTATCTACAAAATACAAATTACCCTCTCAAGAACAAGTGAAAACCATACACCCTATGCATAATGTCAGGTCGAGACAATAAGGTTTTCCATTAAAAAATGAAGACTGTTCACAATAATGGGATTATACAATATTTTTTTGAGAGATTTTATTAACACCCATCACTTTGTTACTTACACCCAAGAATTAAAAATTTTTGTTTTGCACTTCTAAAAATACCCTTGTAAATTCACTACTCACCCGAATAAAAAATTTACTTCGTAAGGACGGATGTTCCATTCGTGATAAAAAAAACAGATGTTCAATCCGCATTACTTTATTTATCCAAAAATGAATGCGTCATCCATTTAATTTTACGGCTGCTCAATCCGTCATATATAGTTGGTTATATGACAAGTTACAACATATGCGTGCACATGCGATTTTCACTTTGCTGCATGTCTTTGGCTTCATACATGCGTGCACAGCACTGTGGTTGGCTAAAGGGATTTGATGGGGATAAACTTATTTTGCACTATGGCTAACTAAAGAGAAATTGTTTTACCTGCAAAGTATGATGAAGAAAGGAAGGAAGAGAAGCTACATAGTCAGCGCGAGGATTTCAGTGACATGTTGCAGAGAATAAGATAAAGAGGAAGAGAAAGATGCAAGAAAAGGAAGTCCAAGAATAAGGGCTTCAAGTTTTGAGATGAGTTTCTTTTTCCTTCAATGAACATATCGTTAAGGGATTGGGACGGATTGGGCATCCGTATGGTTATACGGATGACCCATTCGTCCTTAATAAATAAAGAAATACGGATTGAACATCCGTTTTTTTATCACGGATGGAGCATCCGTTCTTGAGAAGTGAATTTTTATCCGGGTGTAAGTAATGAGTTTACAAGTATTAGTTAACAAGGATATTTTTGGAAGTGCAAAACAAAAATTTTTAATTCTTGGGTGTAAGTAACAAAGTTATGGGTGTTAATAAAATCTCCCTATTTTTTTTAATCCTACTGCAGAAATAAATTTTTGAAATCCTTTTGCTCCTATTGGACTTGCAAAATTGACATAACAAATGATAAGAATGCAATAGTTAACATGTAGCAATTGGACGCATATTCGATGCCTCTTGTTTGTCTTGGATCATACTTTGAATACCAACATATAAAAGAGCATGCGTATACACATATTCACATCTACAACTGTGTATGTAAGAAAGAAGCAAACAAAAGAACAAAAGGATAAAATAGCAAAGCGAATGGAAGATCAAGGAAATGATAGAACATCAAATTATTAAATTTAAAATCAACTTACCAGAATTTTGAGCAGCTGAGAATGCAGCCTTTGATAAGCAGCTTTCCAAGTGCTGATGTGAGATCTCCCCACGAGGGACTTTACGCCTTGCATTATAAAACTGAACCACAGCTAACGCAACCCACTTGGGAGCATTACCATCCATGTTTTGTTCATCAGAGCCATCTACAAAGTAACAATATGGTGCTCGGTGAAAATAAATGGAATATTATAAAAATAGCTTGTATTTTTCTAATTTGTGCCCTAGGACACATTTTGAATTATCTAAAAGGATACGTTTGTATAGGGAAACGATGAACACGAGTTTATTGATGAACATGAATTTTATAAATGTTGTCTCAATGCAAACTTACCCTTTCTGTGATAAGTTAAAATATGTCCTAAGGAAAACCTTAGGAAATTCCATTTGATCTACAGAGGGGCTTATACCAGTAGTAAAGCGCTAATACTTGACCATGTAACACATCAAATAATACAATCTCAATAATCATTAGTATTCCTATTTTCTTTTCCTCCTTTTCTACTCAATAATTTCAATAAAAGTTAATCTTTCTTAAGCATTTTGAACAAGTAAAGAGACATGAACCATATATTCATCAAATGTCCACTACACACATGATTTAGGTGCTCATAGAGGCAAAGCAATACAAAATGGGAACGGAGTTGACCAAGTCCTTAATATTAAACAACATGAATCACATACTTCATCACGTTATTTGCAGTAACTCAAATAAGCTCAATATCAAGGACTATGAGACCGACTTTCCTGAATCTGGTCCTAACATGCTCTCCATGAAAGATTCTCACCTTTCAGAGGATACCCATTACTTAGAGATATAAGGTAGAATATTGATGATTTTATGATAACATGTGTTCAGCAGGCAGCAGTAATTATTCCAGAGGTCAGTAAATCATTACCATCACCTCAACTACTTTACTAGAACTTCTAAACAGACTATGATAACAAATAGAACGAGACCACAACTTGCAAAAAATTTAAAAGTGGTCAATGGTAATACTAATGACATCCCCAAGGAGAAATAGCTTCTGACTTCTGTTACTGGTAGTGTGGTGGTGACTTTCAGTGAGAAAGTCAAAATAAGACTGTAAAGTGCTAGGAATTAAGACTACCTCCTCGTCGGTCTTGGTAGTATTTCCCTGTATTGGCTTGCATGAAGCACCGTTTAGATATGCAGTACTGTTTCTATGTTAATAAATAACTTTGTATGGACAAGTGGATTTAGCCCACATGATCATATACTAAGTCTTTAAGGATTGGAAGTTGGAGATCCTGGGCTCAATCCCTAGGGACGTTATTTGGTGGATTACTTGTGAATTAATTTCTCCTCCCCCATTCCCGTCAAAAACTTTGCCTCTAAAAAAATAAATAAATAAATATCTTTGTATCTGTGCTCACCTTCAACCCTTATTAGATGGAGATCACCAAGATGCAGGTCCCCGTGTTCAGAAGCCCGTTCATATGCATCACTAATGCTTGTAGAAAGTTTGCTCAGTGCATTAAACATTCCACCATGTCCCCAGTGTCCAGAGGTATCAACACAGCTGTAAAACCAGATTCTATATTCAGTGTAAACATAAAATCAATAACTTCTACTGCATGGAGCAATTTCTGAATCAGCCATGAAGTTAACTTGTGAACAAGATAATCAGCAATAATCAGATGAGTGATGAGTAGGTTTTTCAAGGCAAGAAGTTTGTTTGTCCAATGGAATGACAGTAACAATTCCAACAGGATGAGAATGAACCAGTCATTCTTCCCCTTGATAGTAATGTGGGAGCTATGTCAAGCTGAGAATGATATGCATAGATGCATATCATTGGGGCATCAATTTTATACCTCAGTCATGATTCCCAAGAAAGAAAGCAAATCCCTCACTATGAGGGATGAAACGGGTACAATACACTAACAAGTATTTTCACGTATTAAAGTAAAGGAAAACACATGAATATAGCAAATCTGGATAATGTTTACAAAAGCCTTCTTAAGATTGGGAAGCGCAAAAACCAAACAAGCAACGGTTACATTCATATACTTAATTTTATGCAACGGAAAAGCTACAGCATGAGATAAAAGCTCATAAAGATTAATTTCATCAACATAGTTATGAAAAGCACAGTGCTACAGATCAAAAGCTTCAGTGAGGCAAATAAAAAAGTTGACCTGAATATTATAGCAGGTTCAGATGGACAAATGCTTGATGGTGCTGTACAATCTCCATAAACAAAACTAACAGACCCAGTAGCTGATGCAATATCACCATCTGGTTGGCTGACTGGGTCTTTCACGCTCAATGAATTGTATCCAAGAGCTTTCCACTTAGACAGCTTCTTTTCCTCTGCCTTCTTTTTTGCAGACTCAAGTTTTAAACTATTTTCCTCGTTTAAGTTCTTTCTGCTCTTCAACTCCTCGATTGGGTCACCACTTGATTTAGACACTTCCTCAAATTTTTTAACCCAGGAGAGATACGAAACCTCATCTAGATCAAGATCGCTAGAGAGAGAAGCAGAACATCCTTCCCTAACATCATATTCTTTTAAAAGATTTCTTGGATTGACCTCAAATTTCCTATCATCCCTTTCAAATATTTGTTCGTCACGCAAAGCAATTACTTTGTCAGCAATAGCACTAATTTCTGGTAAGTCCATGTCCCTGTTTTTTCCATCATTGATGTTAGTGGGATCAAACATATGTAACCCAAATATGATGGATTTCAAATCACCAGTTCCAACTCCAGATGTTTCTTTGTCTTCATGTTCCAGAATATTATCACCCATAACATTGAGGCTCAGCTGCAATTTTCTTTCTGCCCTCCGCATAATTACCTACAATGTAATATATGAGTCCTAAAGAATATGTTGATCACTTTCACTGTAAAAAATAATAAATTATACATACATACATATATATATATATATATATATATACATACAAACACACATATCAAAAAGAATCATACCTCCTCAACTGTATTTTCAGTAACAAGCCTAATACACAAAACATGGTTCATCTGACCAATTCTATGAGCTCGCTGCAGAGCTTGCTTGTCCACCTGAGGGTTCCAGTCTTGCTCATAGAATATAACCTAGAGAATGCCATTGAAAACATTAAAATCTCATAAATATGCTTCAAATTTAAAAATTAAAATGTTTGAATCAAACTGTTAAGAAAATACAAGTCCCGTGGATTTTATGATAGATTAAAAAAGTTAATTTTCATTCTCCCAGAAATAACCCTAGAAGGGTCTACTAACACGCAAATATATATCACATCACCTTATAATTTCCAGTTATAACTTATAGCATTACAAACATAGCAACAGAAATAATAAGATGCTTAATACCATCTTAGAGTGACACTGTTGCATCTCATCTTTCAATCATTTAACATCTTAACTCCTACCATTAATTTCATCAGAAATCAGGTTCCGGTTTGAAAAGGAAGGCTGAAAGCTTGACAAAACTCACAGTATCAGCAGCCACAAGGTTCAAGCCAACTCCCCCAGCTCTTGTTGAGATCATGAAAACAAAAGCTTCATTGTGACCAGTTTCAGAGTCCAAGCCCATATTAGATGATGAACCACTGAAACTTCTTATTGCAGCAAAGCGCTCCTCAGCCCTAATCGATCCATCAAGACGTTCATATGAGTAATTCCGCAATTCCAGAAAATCCTAAGCCAGATTAAGAAAGCATGTCATCAAGTTATTCACTTTCACTTAATTAATAGAAGACACACTTGTTCAGAAAATCTTACCTGCAAAATGTCAAGCGTATGGGTCATCTGAGCAAAAAGAAGAACACGGTGTCCAGAAGAATGTAGCTTCTGAAGAAGTTGGTCCAGAATCAGCAGTTTACCACTGGCCTGATAGAGCAAAAAAGTGGTAAAAATGCAGTAAGCAACAATTACGGTGCAAGAGCAAATCAAATATTTACATAAATAGAACCCAAGAGAAGATAGGTTTCTCTTTCCAAAACTTAGTTATAAGCAAAAGAAGGTCAATCCTTAAGTTCCTGCCCTTTGATGTATTATAGATACACTGAGACAGGATAGTATAGACAAGTTATCTCTTGTTGAATAACAAGAGTTTTACATAGAGAATTGTTGTCAGCCATCTCTCCCAAAAGCTTAAGTTGTTGGGTGAAAGCACATGAATGGTTTTATTATTTTATCTCCAACACCCCCCTCAAGCAAGAGCCCTTTGGGCTTGAAGCATGGATAACGCACAAGCACACCTACTTTGTGCTTAAATTCAACTTTTTTATTAGAAGAGTGGAACCAGCTAAGATTGAATGACTTGGGTCATAGCTGCTTTGGTATCATACCATGAACCATCTCTCCAAAAGCTTAAGCTGTTAGGTGAGGCACGTGAATAATTTTTTATTACATCTCTAACAAGAAAGACAGGGAAAACAAAGGAGATCTAAAAGAAAGAGAGAACACTACAGTTCAGTAGTTACTCGGAGTGATTTGAATATAAAAGCTGACCCTACATCTTTACCCTCTCATGAGAAACTTCTTCAAAAACCAACATAACAGGAACTGAGACATTTGCCAATTGTCTCCTTGCTGAGTTTCTGATTTTGAAGAACCCAGCACCCAAAAAGGCACACTGGACTGAAATAGCTATGCTTCAAGCCAAGGAAACACTTTCCAATGTGTGAGCTTCCAGGACAAGACAACAACACCCCCTTAATAAAATTGCACCCATTAATAAATTGACACAGGATGGAATCGACTAGATTCTAGTCACCATATTATTATTGCACTACAAAAACCCAACCGATTTCCTAGCCTCCAACCGTGATTATGAAACATTGGACCAAACCCAGCAGGACTAGGTAACTGCATTTTTCTTTGATTTTCAATTATTTTAAACTTTAAAGAAGCAACAGCTTGGTTCAGGGTGGATGGAACTGCTTTGTTGCAATTTTGAAAAACAAGATTTTTAGAGAGATATCTAGAAAACATGGCAGGTGTGGAAGGGGACTCAATAATTTGATAGTTGCCCAGAATGGTTGTCATAATATGCTATATGACACCTCTATTTTTTTTATCCAAATACTTGGACTATATGTCCAATACTCATCACTTTAGGTGATCTACAAGTAGCCAAGTACTTAAGCTTGGAGCACTTTCATTTACTATACTAAATCATCCACATGTATTTTACCCATTACTTTGACTTATGACAACTTATCTCTTGGATTTTCGGAAGCCTCAGTGTCAAAACTTTTAACTTGATGCATTCCTTTTAGGCCACAAAGTATGTGAATGTGAAACTCAGTCTAAATGTTGTAAGCCCACTGGTCAGACATGTGTGACAAACACTTTTAAGTGATAATAACAAATATGAACTGGTAGTCTGGTACATCGTTAGACTAGAGAAAAACATTGTAACAAATTCTTCAAATTCTTCAATTTTTCTATTCTCTTTCTCTACCTTTACTATTTTATGGGCGGAAAATGGAAAATACAATACAAGCTCAAACAGAAACAAACTTGCTCTAACAGCTACATGTCTTAAAAAGGCTTGGGGTAGGACATGCCCCAAATTTCAGGAAGTAAACATGAGAGTGGTAATTACCTGAACCAGATGTTCACCTTCTTCATACGGTTCAGGCTCAATACCTGGAAATAGATAAGGATGGCTACATGCTTTTCTTAGCTGTACCACCTAAAAAAGTGAATCATATTTGACATTAACTTAAAGGTGAAAGAAACAAATGTAAAAGAACAATATGGAGTTGATAAAGAACAGAATAAATCCAATAGGAGTACATGATTTAATTCAATTTGCAACGATAAATTGAATGGAACCACTTCAAAAAAATCACAGGATTACACAATCATGCTCCAGTAAAATACAACAGAATACACCTTACAGCACATTAAGAACTGAGTCATTACATCAATGAATAATAGGAACTAAACTAAAATCAGTTGTTGCCATTGATGATCTTTTTACTTTTAAAAGAATTTGCATCAAGAGAAGAAATTTACAAAACAAAGGAAGAAATAAAAAATGGAACAAAAATAGACCTCATCTCAAGAAGCTATACCATTTCAGAAGTTTCACTGGAGCATTGAAGTGGACATTTCTTATTTAGGCCTATATTTTAAAGAGGTTGCAGAGAACAAACCTAAGCATGTGAGTGGACTATAATATTTTGCTTGACAGACCCTTGCCAACCAGAATACGACAAGCTCCATATAATTTGTGATATAATGAGAAGCGACAACTAAAAACTAAAAAACGTGCACGATACAATGATAAGCCAAATCTAGTCAACCAAAAAATAAAAAGCCAAAACTACAACACAAGAACCAGAGCACAAGATGATTCAATCAGATTAATATTATATACATGCATGCGCACAACTTAAAAAAAAATAAAATACATGCGTAGAACAAGTCTTAAAGACAATGCAAAACAAAGAAAACATTTGTTACTAATTACAGTCATTATTTACTGATGCACATAGATAATCTCCAACGCAGGCAGGATCAGAAGGCTTTTACATCTTGACTGATTATAATCCTGTTTGCCTAAACTATTGCAAATATGGAACCAATCTAGCACTGCCTCCAGGAATAATGGAGCCAGAGAATTTTTTGTATGGATACAAAACAACTAGGAAAACAAGAGCTTGACTAACAATATTTTGTAGTGATGGATGATTTGATGCTCCAGAGGATAGTGCAAGTAGCTTAGGAAGCTCTTTCCTCAATATTGACATGTAGACCTTTTTTTGCAGGATAACAAGGGGTACTAATCTGTCATATCATCAAATTTCCATATCCATTAGAACAACTTTGCATCTTTAATAAGTCATCCGAAATTAAAGCTCAAATTAGTATCCAAGTAGAACAAGATACAACATACACAGTTGTCTCAGTGAGAGGGGGTAGCACTAGATTTCCACGCTCAATAAGCTCTGATTTGGTTCGTCGAAGCATAAAGGCTCTCAGTACACTTTTCAAAATTTTAAGGTGCTCCTTTACCTTCAGTGCATCATGAACTGTTTAGAAACAATAACTGCGTCAATTAAAAAATATTAAAAGCAAGAATTTAATCCCACTCCCTTTTAATAAATCTACTTTTCTATCATCTCAGACGGAACTTAATGGTGTGACAAACCATCATACTTATGCCCAGGCTCTTCTAATATTTTTCCAAAAAGAATGCAACTATGCAAGAACCAAACAAGGAAATGTTGGAATTTCCTAAAGCCTTTATATTACTATACAACAGATGGATCAAGGCCAAAAATTAAGCATTCAGATTCTGAGCATGTGCTGTGCAGCAAACTTCAAGAAGAAACAAAACTCTTTAATCCAGTTATGTTAAATTAGAAAACTAAAAAAATAATGACCTGTTGTAAGATCACTGATGTCCTTGAATGTAGAAAGGAACTGATCGAGTGTACCAAAGACAGAAGGCATGCAGAAATACATCAATGCCCAGAGTTCAGAAAGGTTGTTTTGAATAGGTGTGCCAGTCATCAACAATCGTCTTGGCATGATATAGCAATCTTTGAGAACATTAAACAAAACCTGTTCAAGTATCACTATTTTAACAATCCAAATGAATACTATCAGAAGGTGTATGACTAAACTGAATAAAATGCTATCAGTCTGTCTAAAATTCATGGTTTACATAACTTTTTTTTTTTTGGGATAAAAGAGAAATATTATTGGAAGAGGAGAGAGAATATTACAAAAAGAGGATATGGAATCCTCAGAAGAGCAAAAGAAACACCTAAAAACTACGCAAGTTGGTCATGCAACACCACATGTTAATCTCTCTGCGAATCTACCACATGAACATCACTAAACAAAACCATGGGATTTACACCAAAGGGAAGCCAAAAAGGAAGGCCTATCCCAAACATAATCTAGAGAGGAAAAGGTGTCGGTGAAAAATTCTATCGTTCCTTACCAACCAAATACACCAAAGGACCTCAAAAACAAAGCATTGGCAAAGAATTTTGCCCTATTTATGAGTGCCGCCAAACCCTCTGAACCTGGTAAGCAGGAAAGAGTGCAAATCCATAGGGCAGATACAGGACTAATCAAATATGCCTATCAGAGTATATTGTAAATAGATATTAGCTTAGTGTTAGTTAGCTTTGACTTAGTCTAGTCTAGCCAGCTGTCAGCTAAACAGCTCATCATCTTAACTTAATGTAATAGGTCTCTTCTATAAATAGAAAGAGAACCTCATTATGTAACTAACTGATTTAGATTCTATAACAGAATTCATTTTCAGAATCTCTCTCTCTCATTTCTCTCTCTCTAGAATTCTATCATGGTATCAGACTAGGCATCAGATCCAGATGATCGCAAGTCTACTTCAGGGTCTGCTGTCTATCTTGGTTCTAATCTCATTTCTTGGTGGTCTAAGAAGCAAGAATGGGTAGCCAGATCTACTGCTGAAGCAGAATACCGCAGTTTGGCTAACACTGCAAGAGAACTTATGTGGGTTCAGAGTTTGCTTAGTGAGTTAGGATTCAATTCACATACTCCAGTCATCTATTGTGATAACTTGAGCACTGTCATGCTCTCTAAGAATCTTGTTCTTCACTCAAGAACTAAGCACATAGAGCTTGATCTTTTTTGGGTTAGAGAAAAAGTTCTCAACAATAAACTCATTGTTGAACATGTTCCTGGTGAGCAACAAGTTGCAGATATTCTGACTAAGCCCCTATCAAATGCTAGACTCAGCCTTCTCAAGAGAGTAAATTGAACATCTTCAGTCAACTTCAATTTACATCTCAAAAGGCATCCTTGCTAGGGTGTTGTCCTATTCCTCAGTTTCAGCAACCTATCCACCCTCAAGCATCTACTGTACAGCAGCACACAGTCTCCAGGGTAACTTGGTTTCAAGTGGGACTATTAGCAATTGTTGTATAGGTGGGTCTGGTTTCTGGGGGGACTATCAGAGTATATTGTAAATAGATATTAGCTTAGTGTTAGTTAGCTTTGACTTAGTCTAGTCTAGCCAGCTGTCAGCTAAGCTGACAGCTCATCATCTTAACTTAATGTAATAGGTCTCTTCTATAAATAGAAAGAGAACCTCATTATGTAACTAACTGATTTAGATTCTATAACAGAATTCATTTTCAGAATCTCTCTCTCTCATTTCTCTCTCTCTAGAATTCTATCAATGCCAAACAATTCCAAAGCACATTAGCTGCCGGGCAATGCAAAAAAAAGATGAGGTCCATTTTCTGATTCTGAGCAACACATTATGCACATATTAGGAGATAAGGCAGTCAGTGGTTTGCGCTTCTGGAGCATATCATTGATGTTAATCCTATTGAAAACAGCAGTCCATACAAAAGCTTTAACCTTAGAAGCAGCTTTAGACTAACAAATGGGTTTCTCCAAGAGAAAACCATTTTGAGTTCTGGGGAATTGTCAAGAGCTGAAAGAGAGAGATTTACAGGTAAACATTCCTGAGGGGGTCAAGGGACCAAATTCTTGAATCAGAAAGAGAACAGAGCCAGACAGAATCAATTAAGGCCAAAAGTGATTGAAGCTCGTTAACCTCTCTGTCATGCAAGTTCCTGAAGAAATGAAGATTCCATGAGTGAATGTGTTGGGAGTAAAACCGACAGACGGGGGCATTGTGCATAGAGGAAAGACGGTAGATTCTTGGAAAAGACTCAAGGAGAGGAGCATTATCAATCCAAACATCATCCGAAAAGTTAAATCTAGAAACCCCCCCCCCCCCCCCCCCCAAACTTCAAGGAACAATTAGAGATGAAGGAAGGTAAGCCTTGCCAAATGAATTTCCCAACTTCATAGTTTACATAACTATTGAGCCAAAAAAGCTAATCACATGAAATATCCAATAAAGGTAATGTTTACATATTGATCACTAAACAACATAGATTGCTTTAGCATGAAATTCCCAAATTTAGCATAGATCACTAAACAACATAGATCACATTTTCAGTTTATTTTCAAATTTAGCATGAAAAAATTCCCAAAAGATAAACTGTCTATAATATAGCCAAAGTTTGCCTGGTCTAAACTAGTAAGTTTTTCACCAAAGAAACATTAATACAGTAATACATAGACAAGTTTAACATACAGTCATACAGAAGAATAATCAAATAGTACACGTAGGCATTTAATAGTGTCTCCAACATACACTTTTAGGGTTTTTAAGTCTTTGAGCTTCATCAATAATTGCATACTGCCATGATATTTGAGAAAGAAAATCCTGATCCATCAGTGCTATGTCATATGTCGTTAACAGCACATCAAAAGGCAAAAGGACCTGCCGCAGAAACATTGAACTTCAAGGAACAAGAAAAGACATCATCCATATACCCGATTCAATAACCATGAAAATATGGTGCACTCACATTAAGCATTGACGACTGCCCTTTTACATGTTCATGTAATTTCATGCGTAGATTGCGCCTGTATTCTTTATCTCCAACATATTTGAAAACTTCTAGTTTAGGGGCAAATTTGACTATCTCTGACACCCAACCATCTGTCACACTTAGAGGACATATAACCACTGCAACAAGTAAAATAATATCAGGAAAAGTGATGAGAATTTATCTGAATAAATATTAAAAGGTTAAAATTTATCAAAACAGATAAAGGTATGCTTCACTCACAAAATGGCCCAAGCGACAACTGGCACGCTTTTAAATAGCATAAAAAGGAGATAGCTTGCAATGTCTTGCCCAGTCCCATCTGTCCATGATTCATATACAAACACAGCAAAATAATTAAATGTTAAATGATATTTTACGTTAATGACAAGACTGTGAACCTCATTTTCAGTTCTGCATCTGCTGGATTTGAGAAGGTCAAGAGTCGAGGAATATTTGAAAAGAAGCACACTGTATATCAGTGACTAAACTGTCACTTTAGTCCCCCACTTTGTAAGATTTTTCACTTTAGTCCCTCACTTTTCAATAATTCCTCTTTAGTCCTTCACTTTGAAAAAAGCTACTCACATTAGTCCGTGACAACTTTATCTGTTCGTAGACGTTAACGTCTGACGCATGTAGCTATTAAATAACATATACACACGTGGCCGTTAATATCTCACACATGATACTGAATTCAAAAGATAAAAATTGGAGAAAGAAGAAGCTAAAGCAGTAAGGCCGCTGAAGAGGCAGATGCAAAAACTAAGGCAGCTGCAGATAAGACAGCTGCTGAAACTGTGACAGCTGCAGAAAATACAACAGATGATGAATCAGTGGTAGCAACACAACAACTTGACGTCGTATAGGTTATTTAACGGCCACGTGTGTTAGATGTCAAGGTCTATGAACGGAGAAAGTTGTCAGGGACTAACGTGAGTAGCTTTCTTCAAAGTGAGGGACTAAAGAGGAATTATTGAAAAATCAGGGGCAAAAGTGAAAGCTCCTTACAAAGTGAGGGACTAAAGTGACAATTTAGTCGTATATCAGTAGACCATTTTAAGATAATCATGCAGCTCTCGGTATACAAACCAATGTAAGGCAACGAGGGAGGCTAGCTACAAAGTTAAAAAGCAACAAAAAGAGTATAACAAAGAATTTTACATGCCATCACTAAATTCACCGAGTTAATTCATAAAAAAACATGACACTGAATTTATGCCTGAAAACAGCAGTCTCTAGTAACATAAATATCTATGAAGCATGGAGTAGCCCCTCTGAAGGGTAGTAAATGATTTTACATAAGAGTGACAATAATACAGAATAATTTGCCAGATAACAAAATGAACCAGAATTAGCAAACAACACAACATACATGCTTATTATAACAATCTGTTACAATCACCTCAATATCTACAAGTCATGCCACCTTTTACAAGTCATTTTGTTAAATTTGTTAAATTCATTTTTAGCATGTTTCTTTGTTATAAATACATGCATGCATGTAATGTAAGGGGGACATATATTATATTTGAATATCAATTCATTTTCATTGAGAATTTTCTACCTAAGATTCTCTCCTTATGCTCCTGAGCCATATTGGTAATCAGAGCAAGGTTCCCATTAGCTTCCTACGCCATAGGTTTTGTTAGAAAACTGTTTGTGAGTTTCACCACCGGAGCCAATTCGGGCTTCCTTCGAAAACACACTTTCGGAGCTTTTTCTTCAAAAACCGACCCCGTAGAAGTGTTCGGAAGGTCCCAAAACATTGGGTTACAAAGTTGTGTCGCAGTAAGCCGTCGCGGGTGCCCGAACGCGCACCCTCCTGCAACATCAGCCTGCTGAAGTCTGGAGGTTGAAGATGATATCGTAATTACCATTCTACCATTCACTTCTTAAAAATTCACAAAATTGCCATTAACACATAATTACAAAAATTGCCATTATCCTTAATTTACTATGTTGCCCTTTCTGTTTACCATAATTGCAAAATTGCCACTCCCATCAAAATTACATTTTCACCCCTGACCATTTCAAAAATAAAATTCAATTACTCTTTTGCCCCTAGACCACCAAAATTACCAAAATACCCTTGACTCACCTAAAATTACCATAATACCCCTACTTCCCAAAAATTACCAAAATGCCCCTGACCCATAAAATTACCAAAATACCCATAAACTCCCCAAATTACTATTTTACCCACAAATCAAAATGCCTCCGAAACGAAATATTTCTGGAAACGAAGTAGAAGAACTAAGAAGATTAATTCAACAACTTCAAACCACAGTAGACATGCAACAAACACAATTGGAGGAACAAGCAAGACGATTGGATGGAGAATCCGATGACAGTGATTCATCTACTAGTGCTAGTCGTCAACCACAACGACAACGAATTTGGAACGATAACATTAGAGTGGATATCCCAGATTTTGAAGGTCAACTTCAACCTGATGAGTTTGTTGACTGGCTACAAACCATTGAACGAGTGTTCGAGTTAAAAGAAGTCCCTGATACTCAAAAAGTCAAAATTGTCGCAGTAAAGCTCAAAAAACACGCTTCCATATGGTGGGAGAATCTTAAAAAGAAGCGTGAACGAGAAGGAAAAAGTAAAATAAAATCTTGGGATAAGATGCGTCGTGAACTAACACGCAAGTTCTTACCCGACCATTATTATCAAGATAATTTCATTCAATTACACAACTTGCGACAAAAGTCTCTGTCGGTGGAAGAATATACCAGGGAATTTGAGAAGCTCATGATGAAATGTGACATTCAAGAATAGGACGAACAAACCATAGCCCGATATCTTGGAGGACCAAATGTAGAAGTTGCCCATCTGGTCCAACTACAACAATATTGGACTTTAGACGACGTAATTCGTCTATCTATTCGAATTGAAAAACAACTCTCCAAGAAACTACAATCCTCTTCCTCTAGAAACCCTTTCTACACTCAGAGGACACAAACTATACAACCATCCACCACAAACAAACCCCAAACACAATCCTCTCATCCTTATTCACCTAATAAAACCCAAGTCACCAAGCCCACCAAAGACACCCCTCCAGGCCCTTCAAAATCCAAAACAAACCTTCAATGTTTCAAATGCAAAGGTTTCGGACACATTGCATCAGACTGCCCGAACCGTAGGGTCGTCACCATTATCGAAGGAGAAGCATATAAGCTCTCTGACGAAGAACCTGAAGAAGAAGTTGCATCTGTTGTGTACGATGAAGAAAGCACGCCTGCAGATCACGGAGAATTACTCGTGGTAAGGCGAAGTTTACACACAGCAACGATAAAAGAAGAACCTTGGTTGAGACACAACATTTTTCACACTCGATGCACAGTTCAAGGCAAAGTCTGTGATGTCATCATAGATAGTGGAAGTTGTGAGAATGTAGAGTCCAACTACATGGTGGACAAGCTAAAGTTGCCAATCCAGACTCATCCACATCCTTATAAACTGCAGTGGTTAAATAAAGGAAATGAAGTCAATGTCTCCAAACGTTGCCTTGTTTCATTTTCAATAGGGCAAAGATACAAGGATGAAGTTTGGTGTGATGTCATTCCAATGGACGCCTGCCACCTCCTCCTAGGAAGACCATGGCAATATGACCGACAAGTCCAATATGATGGGTATGGTAACACCTACTCCTTCACTAAGGATAGAGTTAAGGTTAAATTAACTCCACTACCGCCAAGCGAGGCCAACCATAGCACAAAGGAGGCAACTCCGATAGTATCACTCGTTACCAAGAACCATATCAAGATATCTAAAGATGAGGTCAATCATCTAGGATTCTTGTTATTGGTTGAGCAAAATGGTGAGACAAGCCTGCCACCAGAGATAACTGATCTTCTATCAAAATTTCCAAGTGTTGCCCCACCAGAGATTCCTCCGGGATTACCGCCTATGCATGACATACAACACGCGATAGACTTTGTTCAGGTGCTGTGATTCCTAATAAACCTGCCTATCGAATGAACCCACAAGAACATGCAGAGGTACGAAGACAAGTTGAAGGCTTACTGAAAAAAGGACTAATTCAGGAAAGTGTGAGTCCCTGTGCGGTTCCTGTGATATTAGTTCCTAAAAAAGATGGAACATGGCGGATGTGCATGGATAGTCGGGCCGTCAACAAGATCACTATAAAGTATCGATTTCCGATACCAAGACTCGACGACATGCTAGACCAGTTGCATGGTGCTACAATCTTCTCAAAGATTGACCTTCGGAGCGGGTATAATCAGATCCGAATTCGTCCAGGAGATGAATGGAAAACTGCCTTTAAAACTCGAGACGGATTATACGAATGGACAGTTATGCCCTTCGGACTCTCCAATGCTCCAAGCACCTTCATGCATCTTATGAATCAGGTACTTCGACCTTTTATTGACAAATTTGTAATTGTCTATTTCGACAATATTCTGATCTACAGCAAGAATAGAGAAGAGCACCTACAGCATATCAGAAAGGCCTTAGAGGTTCTTCAAGAACAGAAACTTTATGCCAACTTGGGAAAATGCTCCTTCTTAACTGAAGAAGTGATTTTTCTGGGATACATTGTTACTGCTGAAGGTATCAAGGTAGATCCAAGCAAGGTTGAGGCAATCCAAAACTGGCCCATTCCCCAATTAGTTCATGATGTCAGAAGTTTTCATGGATTAGCGTCCTTTTACCGCAGATTCATCAAAAACTTCAGCACCATAGCAGCTCCCCTCACTGACTGCATCAAGGAAGACAAATTTCAATGGTCAGAATCAGCTCAAACAAGTTTTGACCAATTGAAGGAACACCTAACCAAGACCCCTGTGTTAGCACTTCCAAATTTTGACCAGGTATTTGAAGTTAATTGTGATGCCTCTAACATTGGTATTGGTGCAGTTCTAAGCCAAGAAGGTCGTCCTATAGCTTTCTTTAGTGAAAAGCTCAATAACGTCAAGCTAAAGTATTCCACGTACGACAAAGAATTCTATGCAATCGTACGCGCACTACAACACTGGAGTCATTACCTGCTTCCTAAGGAATTTATTCTCTATTCTGATCATGAAACCCTCAAGCATCTTAGTTCTCAACAAAAGATTAGTCGCAGACATGCTTCATGGATTGAGTTCTTACAGGCGTATTCTATTTTGATCAAACACAAGGCAGGACGACAGAATACTGTTGCGGATGCACTCAGCCGACGTCAAATCTTACTATCAACATTGCAGACGAAGGTCGTCGGCTTCGAAACCCTCTCTGAACTATACCAGGATGACCCAGATTTTAAAGATATTCGGAAGTCGACTGAAGGTCAACCTTGTCAAAGGTACCGTCGTCAACAAAATTTCTTATTCAAAGACAATATGTTATGTGTTCCACGTTGTTCCTTAAGGGAATCCATCATTTGGGAAGCCCACAATGGCGGATTAGCCGGACATTTCGGCCGAGATAAGACCGTTTCACTAGTTAAAGAGAACTTTTACTGGCCTAAGATGGAGCGCGATGTTATCCGACATATTCAACGCTGCCGAACTTGTCACCTAGCCAAATCCAAAAGTCAAAACACCGGACTGTACATGCCTTTACCGGTACCAGCTGCCCCATGGGAAGATGTTAGTATGGACTTTGTTCTTGGATTACCAAGAACCCAAAGGCAAAAGGATTCTATTATGGTGGTTGTCGATCGATTCTCAAAGATGGCTCATTTTGTTCCCTGTCAGAAAACTAATGATGTTGTTCACATTGCTGACTTATACTTCCGAGAAATTGTTCGACTCCATGGGATTCCAAAAACCATCACTTCCGATCGAGACGTCAAATTCTTAAGCCACTTTTGGAGAACCTTGTGGAAGAAAATGGGTACTAAATTGCAATTTAGTAGCGCCAGTCATCCTCAAACGGATGGACAAACAGAAGCAATCAATAGAATATTAGGCAATCCATTGCGAAGTTTTGTTGGTGAGAATATTCGCCAATGGGACCTCGTCATTGCCCAAGTTGAGTTCGCCTACAATAACTTAACTAACCAAGCTACCGGGAAATGTCCATTTGAAGTAGTATACGGCATTTGACCTCTTAGTCCTTTGGACATGGCGCCTTATTCAACCAAGAACCAATTTAGTGCCGATGCTGAACAAAGAGCCAAGGAGATTAAGAAACTTCATGAGCAAGTTCGAGCTAGGATTGAGAAGCAGAATTCAAAATATAAAGTTCAACGAGACAAGCATCGAAAGCCACAAAGTTTCAACGAAGGAGACTTGGTATGGATACACCTCCGAAAAGAAAGATTTCCGAAGCAACCCAATGCCAAGTTATCTCCAAGAGCCGACGGACCATTTAAAATCATTCAAAAGATCAACGACAACGCCTATAAAATCGAGCTACCGAATTCATACGGAGTATCAGCTACATTCAACGTTGCAGATCTTTCACCTTATGTCGGAGAAGAAGATAATTAGCCTCGAGGACGAGTCTTCTCCAACCCGGAGAGAATGAACCAGAATTAGCAAACAACACAATATACATGCTTATTATAACAATCTGTTACAACTCACGTCAATATCTACAAGTCATGCCACCTTTTACAAGTCATTTTGTTAAATTTGTTAAATTCATTTTTAGCATGTTTCTTTGTTATAAATACATGCATGCATGTAATGTAAGGGGGACATATATTATATTTGAATATCAATTCATTTTCATTGAGAATTTTCTACCTAAGATTCTCTCCTTATGCTCCTGAGCCACAAAATTTTCCCTTTCAGATTTCAAATTTCAAAGACTTTGATACAGAATTCAAGAGTATACCTCATCTCCTGCAAATAAAAAAAAATATTCTGGTTACTAACATAAATAAAATTTGTTTCTTCAGAAATATATCAAACTCAACTAAATTGTAGTTTTAAATCATCAAAACTGAAGAAACAAAACAACAAAACTTCTGTCAAGACCGATATTCTGTTTTCCTTGTTATGAAACAGAAAATACATTGTTTTCTTCAAACATATTCAGATTACCTTTACTTGAAAAAGAGTTCATACTCATTATCACTCCTAACACCATATGGGTATACTCCTATATAAACCAATTATCCAATTAATTAAACAAAAGAAAAACCCAAATCTGACATTCCATTATTTGGCCAATTTTACGATAATTATGCAATTACAGAGTACTTAATACACTAATCTTCACCTACACGTGAATGGTTCTAAAATAAACCATACAGATACGAAATAATTTTAGATTACTAAACTGCAATAACATAACCATAAACCTCTGTTCATACAAAAAAGAGCAAACATGGACACCTCAAAATAGCAGTTGGGTCCATGTCGGACAATTATCCATATAATACATCTCATGACACTTCTTGACAATCTAACTGTATTCCACAACTTTCACATTTACTTTCTGAATTTTGATACAATGGAAATGTCACAATAATTACATAAATATGAACATTTTATTATGTTTACTGCTAATTTTGAAATTATTATTCATCTCTTTTAGCGTAAGATTTGTGTTTTTCATTTTAATAATCTTATATTAATTTTATATTTTGAATATTACTCATGTCATGTCATATTTATAATTCATAAATTTCGAATCCTGCCTTGTGCATGCAGCAGCGTTAAATCTCGGGGCCAGCTGTCCCACCCATTAGAGGTGCCTACAAGCCAGCGAGGAGATTAGTCACTGCGGTCGGTGGTGGACACTCCGATCATGGACCAAAAAAATATTTATAATTCATAATTTTTTTTAAATTCTGCTGTATCCTTTTATAAGTGGGGCATGTTATATCTAAGTATGTGTCCCATGTTGTATCCATGTTTCTTATACACACAAATTATATTGTATTTGTAATGGAATATGGATCAAGATAGACTAACTGAGCCGAGCTCACAAAGCCAACGCCAGACAGGCTCAACCGCAGAGTTCTAGACACTGTCAAACAACCCTAACTCTCCCCTATAAATACAAAATTTACCAAAGGGATCAAGTACACATATTAACATACATTGAGTATATGAGTATCTTCATATACGTTTTCTCTAAACCTTTCTCTAAAAACTATGTGCCAAGTGCAACAACACAAAGCTTAGCAAACTGGTATACTTCAGCATTCATACCCAATAACTATATAATGTACTCCCTCCGTCCCTATATATAAGACCATTTTGGTAGATTTCAAGTTCATTAAGAAAGACCTTTTGGTAGATTTCAAGTCCATTAAAAAAGTTGATTAATTAAGTTAATGGTATTGGAAATGTGAACACATTTGATAAGTATTTTCAAAATTACCCTATTAATAGTATTGGAAATCTAAAAAATACTAAATAAAAAAGGGTGTTTACGGAAAGAAGTAATTAATTTTCATTGAAAATTGATATAAGTTCTTATATTTAGGGAAAGAGCCAATGTCTTTTTTAAGTTGTCCCAAATTCTATACCTTGTTTTGACCTGTTCTTCCTTGATTCTAAATTTCTAATTATTCAAAAAACTGAAATATTTTGGCAACATTTCTTTACTAAACCAAACACCAAAGTAACGAAACAGAGAAAGTGAAGATTAAATGTATAATAATCTCACCGAGGACAACATTGACGCCGAGTTTGTACCTCCGCACGAGCCACGAAATCCCTTCCACTTGGTGAGGTTTGAGGGTTGCCCTAAGTCCAAGCTCCTCAGCCTGGCAAGGCGGCGTATCGCTGGCGCGTGCATCGTCGTCGAGTACGATTGTGGCCGCCGCTTGAAGCCTCTGCTCGTAGGTAAGATTCATCGGGTTTTGAAGGTGATGCTGAGTGTGAAGTTGGAAACGCTGGAGAGTGTGTGCGCGTGTGCGTGAGCGAGTGGGTTCGAGTCGGTCGAGATTGTGGTTTGGAAGGTTTTTCTTCTTTTTTTTTTAAAGAAGTGAGTTGCGAGGGAATGAAATTGAAATGGTATTCAGTTATTGCAAAATGTTAACCCTTGTTACCTAACTTTTATAATTTTTTACATCAAGTTTTTAATATTATCCTCTGAAAACTAAGCATTTTTTTATTCTACTTACACTCAATACTATAATCACCGCCTCCTTTTCTTCTTCATCCAATTTCACGGATACATTATCCGTCATCTTCAACAGATGAGGAATAGATGGTGCAAGATGGCTGTGAATGAAACTAATGTTACTAACCATATTTGATCTATAATTAAGCTATGAGATCTGAGGGTTTTGCATTTCTTTTTTGTTCCGGCCATGTAAATTTTTCTGTCACTTGTTTTAGCCTTATAAAAAATTCAATGTTTCTCGACTCTAGTTTCTTGTCTCAAGCATAGATATGTGACAGCTTGAGTTCCTTGTGTACCTTTAATTTGGCTCTATTTATCCATTTAGCTTTTCTTTCACTTCCCGTGTTTTTTTCGAATTAGGGGTGTAAATATTAATGATAGGTGTAAATAATAGATGTATGGGTGTGAGTAATAATGATTAGGGTAATATTGGAAACTTGGTGTAAAAAATTATAAAAGTTGGGTGTATAGAACAATAACAATGGTGCAAATAACATCTCCCTTAGTTATTTTGGTTCTAGAGAGTATATCATGGGTTATTTTAGTTCCAAGGATCATAAATACACTTTTAATACTTTATAGTGTTTCACGTTTGTCATCTTAGTCCTTCCGTCAACTAGGGTTAAGTAACAGAATTAATTTTTCCGTCATTCATTTTAATCCCTGAAACATGCATACATAATTTATTTTGATCCTTTTTAAATTGACAATTAATTCAATTTAATCCCTGAAAAATGTATACATAATTCAATTTGATCATTTTTAAATTGTCAATTAATTCAGTTTAATCCCTCATTTTTTTATTCCATCCATTTCATTTTGTTTTGTCTTTTAGGCTTTTTCTCTTATTTCATATTATTTGGCACTTTGGCCTTTTACAATTACAATGGATAAACAATTTTTTCTTTCCAACTCTAACCTTTATTTCAATAATTTATCTTACTCATCATTAATTACACTTATCATCTCTCATCTCTAAACCACTATACATTAATTAAATTAAATACTACTATAATTTTCAATAAGGATTAAATAGGAGCATTTTAGACAAAATACACATAAAATTTACAATTATTAACACTTTCTTAATATATGTGCTCAAGCCTAAAAGGTCAGCCAAACAAAATGAAGCGGAGGGAGTAGAAAACAAACAACTCAACATAATGGGATATAACATTAAAACGTGTATGTATGTAATATTTGAGCCAGCGCATGTGCACAAAACTAATCTAAAAAATAACTTTTAGTCTTCATTTCTTCATTTTGATGCATCAAATATCCCTTGAAAATTACTAAGATTAGTTTTATGAATAGGTGCTGCTCAAATATAAATATTATATACATACAGGATTTAATGTTATACGACATAATGTTGAGTTGTTTGTTTTATTAAAAAAATGAGGGATTAAATTGAATTCACTACAACATTTTTGGCTTTAGGCAACACTGAAATTTCAACGGTTAAAAAACCGTTGCCTATACATGAAATAAGCAACGGTTTTTCATGTGTAGCCAACTGATACGAATTAGCAACGGTTTTTATTCACATATGTTGCGAACTACTTCATATCAACATATCCTTCCATATAGGCGACGGTTTTTTAATTATTGATGGAAAAGGCCACGTTTTTAAACCGTTGCCGAAAACTTGGTAAAAAAACCATTGCTTTTTTTTTTAAACAAAACCGTTGCCAAAAACTTGATAAGAAAAACCGTTGTTTTTTTTAATTAAAAATAAAACCGTTGCCTTTTTTTACAAAGAAAACCGTTGCCTTTTTTACGAGAAGAAAACCGTTGCTGAAAATGCTAAGTTAAAAGTTAAAACCCCAGCTTTGTTTCAAGCTCTCTCCCTCCACACTCAAAAGCCCAAATCTCTCCATTTCTCGACACACTACTCTCTCCCAAGCCAAAACCCTCTTCTTCTCTGAGCCGTCACCCTCCACCGGCGGCCTCGGCCCTTTTCCTCGACCGTCACCGTCTTCTTCGAGCCACTCTATTCCTCTGATGTCACCCTCATTCTCTTCCTCACACTCTATTCCTCGGGACCTCTATCTCACCACCGCTCCCAAGCCCTCCACCGACGGCCACCGTCACCACACCAACAAGCCCTCACCCTTCACTCACGGTTGCGGCTTCAGCTGTCCTTCAACTCACGGTTCAACTCGATCTTCAATCTAAGCCACAGCCGCCTGACCCTCGATCCTCGATCTAAGCCACCGCCGCCTCACCTTCGATCTTCTTCAACTCCTCCTCCAACTACAGGTTCAACTCTTCAACTCACGGTTCTATTGCTTGTTCTATTGATTGTTTTATGGACGATTTTTTTTCTTTCTGTTTTAATTAAGACCCTAACAACTTTGTTTGTATTCCTTAATTGGTTCACTATGTCTCTGATGTTGATGTATGCAAGAGAAACATGTTCCTTAAAATAAAATAAAAGAAAAAAATCTCTGATTATAATGAAAGAAGAAAAATGTGAAGAGAAGGATGACAATGTGATGATGTTCTGATGATGTTCTATTTGTAGTCTGAATTGGTTTTAGGATATCTAGCTTGTGTAATTATTCATCCTTTTGCTTAATATCATGTTTTAAAAGAAAGGTTTTCTTTAAAAGAATTTTTTTTAATTAGGTTCAAATGGAATTTCAATGAAATGGCTTAAGTCCTACCGAAGGGTGGACCACTTTGAATCTTGCTAGCATTCGTAAATGGTTTTGGTGAGTTTTGTTATATATCAAGTTAACTTCAATAAGTATTACTACTGGAATAGTTTTTTGTGATAAAAATATAGGTATTTGGTTTTTGCAGGAAGGGTTGATGAAGATGATGTAGTGTTCTTATCATGGGTAGTCTAGATAGGTGTGGAACTTGTTTTAAGATCCCTCAAGCTATGTCTTTCTCGAAGTTCGCATTGTTTGCTCTTGTAGAGCATGTGCTACTAGGTTCCCTACCTTGATATCTCAAGGTTTGCTCTTTGTTTGCTCCGATGAGAATGGTTGGGAGAAAGCTAATGCCTCGAAATCTCCATTGTAATTGATTCAATTTAATTCAAATTAGTTTAATTGATTATATGCTCATCAAACTTAGTTTCATTGGCTAACTATAAATGTTTTTTTATTGGCCTGCTGTAAAATATTGTCTGTTTGGGTTGCCTGATGACTTTGAAAAACCAGAGTTTGCCACATTGAATTTTCAACGTGTTCTATTCTATGGCTATGATACTCTCACGGAGAAGGTCTTTGACCCCTCTCACATTGATTTTTCCCATCACAATTTACATATAATGCCTTTCAACATGTCTTCTAGATATAGGATATTTTTTTTTCAATCAGGTTGCTAGTTGCTACTTGCTAGTATTTTATTTTGGCCCTGCTGTAACTTGTGAGTGGAATTTATTATATTTAGTAAGTGATGCCTTTGAAGTTAACAAAAAAGTATATAGGAGAATTTTTAGTCAGTTCCATGTATTATAAAACTAACCCAAACTGCTGCATAATTTTGAGAACTTTGAAGTTAAGCCACTAGGATTGGGCTAGTTGTAAGGGGTTCGGGTAGTTTGCATGAGGTCCTAGGTTGAAACTTCATTGCCACCATTGTAACAAAAAAAAACTTTGAAGTTTTGGCATTGGGGAGCCATCTTCAGGTGTAAATTTTTTATTGAATAGGATACAACAAACCTTGAGTATCATTATTGTCCCTATAGCTGACATGTTTCTTTGTCATTTTGCTTATGAAATATTTCCAGTTTAGTTAGCTACTGTCTAGTATTAATTTAGACACTACCTTTTTTTTTGGTTTTGTTGTGGCAGATGTCATGCTCAGTGTTGTCCTATGGGCACTTAGCCTTGTTGCAGCAAAAGTCTATCTCAGTGTTGAGAAATTTCTAATATGTTTTGTTCTTGCTTCCAGTATATTTTCTATGTTTTTGAATTGCAATTCTTTCACAGCTATCTCTTGGTTTCGTGTGTGTATGTGTACCTTATCAAGGACGCTTGTTGAAATTTAGAAGTGTCTATGAAATTGGATGTGACGCTTTATGGTAAGTCACCGAATTATGCAAGTGTTTAACAAATATATTTGGTGAACTTTGAGATTTAACATAACTAGTATGTTATTGTTGCAGGTTGCAGATGAGAAGCTCCTATATGAGTACATTTGGAGTTATTGTTACTAAATCGTGTGATGTGAACAGTTGATCTTGAGACAGAGACACTATCTTTGTCCTTCTTGGCTCTTGTACATTACTCCTACTAACACATTGAAGAAATTATTGAGTTTCCTAATAAAACATTAAAAAATTTCATATCAATTTAATTTTTATTTTGAAATTATTTTTTACAATATGAATGATTATAAATATACTTTAATTAAATTTTTGTTGTTAATAACTTTAAGTTTCTTAGTTGGGTTAATTTTTAGCTTATTTGCAAGTATGACCTTGCCTTTTGTTTAATCGACAAAATCAACAAGTTATTTTATCTATTTTAAGCTTTGCTCTGGTCTAATATTTGTGCCAATTTTGTTGTTCTAGGTTAGAACTTAGATCGTCAGAGATGAAAAAGGTAATTGCCACATTACGTGCCTTAATGGAGGTGATGGAGGCACTTAGTAATGATGCTGATCCTAGTGGAGTTGGAGGACTCATAATGGAGGAGGTATTCCTTTTATATTCTTTTAAAGATGTCTCTCAAGAAGCGAATTAACTTGTCTAATTTGACATGATTACATTTTATGCAGTTCAGTTTTATGTTGTCTGAAATTGTTACCAATTTCTGTTTTCATCTACTATATTTCATTCTTTTTGGTACATTAGTTGGCATCTAATTTGGGAGTCAGGAAATTTGTTGAGTGTCTTTTGTCATCTGGCTCTCTTTTCATTCTATTAGTACTTGCAAACTTCTTATAAAAATTATTTTAACAAACTGATTGCAAATGCCTGTTGTCATCTGGCTCACTTTCCATTCTATTAGTAGCTCCTTATTTCAAACTTTGTACAATACTTGCTTTAACCAACTGATTGCGAATAACTCTGTCATCTTTTTCTCTTCTGTGTTTTCTTAGTTGAGAAAAATAAAAAATTCAAGTGCAGCATTTGTAAAATCAAGTCTCCGATTAAGGTGGATTAATTTTGATGATGACAATGTAATTAAATTATGGACTTAATTTGAAGAATGCAAGCCCAACAATAAAGAAGATCAAGTGCTTAGTTTAATTATTCATTCTCATTTATTCTTATTGTATTTTATTTTATTTATGAGAGTGGGTAGTTTAGGTTTTTATTCTCACATAAGGTCAAATGATATTCATGCATGAAAGGTTGAGATTAAAACCAATCAGACTTGATAAGAGAATTGAAAACAATGTTAGAAAACTTAATTTTCCAACATTGACCAATTCACTCGAGTGATTTATGAATTTTCAGTAATATAGCCGTTGGATAAAGTAAAAAGGCAACACTATCAGAGTTGACTAAAACACTCGAGTGTTTTCAAAAAGACTCGAGTGATTTAGGTCTGTCAGCAAATTTTTTAAACGTTAGAAGAGGACAAAAAGGAAGAATAACTTGGTTTTTGCTTCCCTTTTGTCCCCTCACTTTTATTCTGAATAGTGGCCATTATCCAAGGAGAACAAGATTACACTCTTTCATTGATTCTCTCTCTCTCAAGTGTTAAAATCATTTTCTCTCTCTAAACTCAACCAAGCATTCATCTTTATTATTTGTCTTAGTGAGTTAAGAGAGTGTGCTTCAATTGTAAGAGAATTATTTGTTGTAAAATTCTCAAACACTCAAACACTTTAGCTTGTTTAGAAAATCTTGGTGAGGTATCCAAGTACTTGGTGAGGTATCCAAGTTCTCAAGCCTTGGGAGGTTCTCAAGCACAAAGACTAAGAGGATTCTTAGCTTGGTGGGCTCTTGGAGGTTCCAAGGAGCTTAAGAAGAAGGGACTCTTCATCACCAAATCAAGTTGGGGTAGAAATTTCAAGAGTTTGGTACACTCTTGAAAAGGGTTAGGATTGAGTGAGGAATCTCAATTTATCCTTGTAATTTCTAACAATTTGATTACTAGTAGAAACTCCTAAGTTGATTAGGGGGACTGGATTAGCACTCTATATTGAGTGTGAACCAGGATAAAATTGGTGTTGTCTCTCTCTTTTATAGCTTTCTTAGTTTTCAAGTAAAACCAAACCCTAAGTTCTCTAGAAAGGGGCTTTTATAATTCTAGTAGCAATTGGTTGCAATTAACTTGTTTTCAACTTGTTTTAACTTAGTTTAATTGCCCTCTACTTTGATTTATATCTGCCCTGGATTAGTCTTTAAGAAATTGAATCATTTTGCTAAATTTCTCTGAAACTGCTCCTTTCTGTTCTGCATAAAACACTCGAGTGTTTTTCAATTCACTCGAGTATTTTGTAGCATTTCACTCAAGTGTTCTTCATTTTCACGCGAGTGTTTTTCAGGTTTTCTGAAAAACACGCGAGTGTTTTTAAATTCCCTCGAGTAAATTGCCCAGTTTCAGAAAAACAAGCTTTTGATCAATTTTCTTTTAATTGCACCGAAAATTAGTCATTGTTGCTTCCATATTACTATTCACCCCTCTCTAGTAATTGCTAAGCCCGCTTGTTGGTTTCCAACAGCATTATCTGCAGAGCTGACACCATACAATATTGTTCCTTTGGAAGCACCATCATTAACCAATCCTATCAGAATTTTCCCAGAAGTAAGCCGAAACCTACAGAAGACTTGTTTCTGTCATATTTTTTTCGCTGACCTGCATTTTATCCATTTCTTTATTTTTAGTATATAAAAGTTTATTAAGTTAGACTTTGGTACACTGATTAATGATCAGTTGAATGATTTCTGAAGTATAATCTTTGAATTCATTTGTTTCACTTGAATGACCTGCAATAGATCTGAATGTAATGTGTATAAATAACCTATCTAAAATAAGTGGTCTTATCTCTAAATATCCATTAGAAAACAACTTTGTGTAATCATAACATTTATATATCAATTGAGGTTAGCACAATTGGTATGAGACTGCATTATTTAATCAACTAGTTGAGAGTTCGATCTTCAACTTTTGCGAATGTAAATAATTTTAGTTGAAAATGTTACTCTGGAAAAAACTAAACCGTACTCGAAGAATTAATCATTGTACTCGAATTGATAGATACTTAAGACAAAAAAAATCATAACATTTATATTTAAAAAAATGACAGTTTTTAAACTTTTTATGTTAAAGAAAATGATTAAAAAATGGATTATTTTTATTTAAGATTTATCAAATATGCACTTAGTATACATCTTCTGCCCTAAACAACTCGAGGTTTCTAAAATCTAATTGTTGTGATAAGCTGTATCCTTATACAAAGAGATGTTGAGTTCTGATTCAGTTTTTTGCTGCCACTTTTTTTTCCAGAACAAACGGGGTGGAAAAGTGAAGCTGCAATCTATAGTGATGCCGCTTTGTGAGTTTGATCATGCTGATAAGGGAGATGCTCTGCATGGTTAGTGTCTCTGGCTTCTGATATTTGACTATTTTGAGGTTATGTCTTCTATTATTGGTAACAATGTTTGTTCCTTTACCTGCATTTATCAAAAGATAGCAAGGAAACTTCATGCTTCTAAACACTGTTCTTTAAATTGATTCTCTCCTAGGTGGAAGCCATTAAGAAAATTTCCGAGTATGTTGCTCAGCTTAGAAGAATTGCTCTTCTACAGAAATGATTTTTTTATTGTATGTGCGCCATGCAAACACGGTATGTCATGAAGTACAGGCACTGTGATGGCAAGTTCGTACTCAAGGTCACTGACAACCGAGAGGTATTGGTTCATTTTCTTAAGATTATTTTTAAAGATTATATTTGTTATATCTTCTTTGTAGAATGACATTTTCTTATTATAGACTTAATTTTAGAACTGCTATCGCAAGTTTGAGAGTGAAAGGATGGAGAGATATGATATCATATTTTGGTTTGTCCTTGAAGAATGTTTTTTTTCTAAGAAATATTTTGGTTTGTGATTCTTCAAATCCAATGTAGCTATTTCATATTTTGGAATTCCCTATATAAAGCTAATGAAAATGGTGGTCAAAAGATACTTTTGTTATCTATTGTGTATGGATAATGATGTCATTTGGAATCAAGGTTTGTTCTTTGTTTCTGTACGATATCCTGGCTTTCTACTTGTTTAGTAGGATTAGGATTTGTTTCTTAGGGAGGGACTGCTCATCCTTTAGGGTCATAAACGCCCCTTTCTATTGAACCTATCCAGTTTTGCTTGCTATTAGATATATAAAGAGTGTGTTAGTTTTATTTTTCTTTTGGGTGGGTTGTCTTTAACTAATAATTGATAGATTATTCAAAGACATAGTTACAAAGAATGGTCTCTGATTAAGAATCAGCCATCCCACATTTTTTAACTGATTCTTTATGATTCCCCCTCTACCCCTTTTTCAATACGGTAAAAGTAAAAATTTTACAAGGAAGGGTCCTTTTCTGGCTACTGGCTATAATTGGATAGTGATATCATATATCCCTTATTCTTATTTTTAATTGCAATAGAAAATGTAGTGGTATGTAGCAAAAGAATTGGAGCTGGGAATTCACTGCTACTGATTGTTGCCATCACGATATTTTAAAAGAATGTCATCTTGCAGACTAGTTAAAATACAGAGATTGTAATTATGGAAGCAAATTACTGAGATTGTGATTAGAGTCATTAGACTGTGAGTTGTGTATTTTCCCCTGTTTTGCAGATGCCACTTCCTGCTATGAAAGAGTGTTATCAGAGCGGCAGCGCTTAATTTGCCGAGGAAAAGTTCTAAAGGATGATCAACTCGCAATGCAAGAATGAATATATGGAATATTTTAGCTTTAAGTTTTTTTTTGGATATTTAGCAAAAAATTATGTTGTTAATTAGCAAGTACTTAATTTGGTCTTGTACTTTTTAGAATTTTTTTTTGGTAACTTTGTACTCTTTAGATTATGGAATAATATAATGTTATGTTATTTTGGTATGTATGATGATTATAATTTAATTTTATTATATATATACATACATACATACATACATACATATATATACTTAAACATATATATACATACATACATACATACATATATATACATATATATATACTATTGCATTTAATTTTATTAAAAGTGTTGCATATAGATTGAAAGTAAAATAAGTGTTGCCTATGTGAAGTTGGTAATAGTTATATATCTGTTGCTTAAACATAAGGCAACGGTTTCATCCTTGTTGCATATGCTATAGATTAATAAAACCGTTGCTGTTTATAAGCCAAAAGGCAATGGTTTTTGCCTATGTGAAGTTGGCAATAGTTATGTATCTGTTGCTAAAACATAAGGCAACGGTTTTATCAATGCTGCATATGAGATAGATTAATAAAACCGTTGTTGTTTATAAGCCAAAGGGCAACGATTTTCTTAATAAAACCGTTGCATATTATGAAATAAAAAAATTGTTGCTGTTTATAAGTCAAAGGGCAACGATTTTACAAAATTGTTGCCAAATGCAAAAAAACCGTTGCTATTGACAATAGGCAACACTAACCTAGAGAACAGTTAAAAAACCGTTGCCTAAACTTTCAGCAACGGTTTTTGTACTTTAAGCAACGGTTTTGTGTCATTGCAAAAAGTTAAAAATGTTGTAGTGATTAATTGACAATTTAGAAAGGACCAAATTGAATTATGTATGGATGTTTCAGGGATTAAATTGATATAATTGGCAATTTAAAAATGACCAAATTGAATTATGTATGCATGTTTTAAGGACTAAAATGAATTATGCATGCATTTTTCAGGTACGAAAATGAATGGCGGAAAAATTAATTCTGTTACTTAACCCCAGTTGACGGAATGACCAAAATGACTGACACGAGACTCTCTCAGGAACTAAACGTGTATTTATGATCTATGATGGTCTAACATGACCGATGGTCACACTCTCAAGAACCAATATGACTAATTACTCTTTTTGTTTTGACGTTATCTTCTCCTGTGATGACTGCGTGCCCAGGAACTCTGGTAGCCGTGGCACCTAAATTTGAATTGTTTGAGTTAAAAAAAGTAATACCTCATATCTCATTTATAAGAAAAAAGGCACTCTATAAATATAAACAAAAGTGTAACATCCCGATTTCGGCAACTTGAAAACACTTATCTCTTTAACAAAATATAGTAAAAATTTGGGAATTTTTTTTTTTACAAGGTGACATGGACATGAGAAGCTTAAGGTTCAAAAACATTTCGTTAACCTAATTATATGAACATTCTCATGTCACACATCCCAAGTCAAGTTCCAAACTGAGATGTTACTTAACATCGCACTTTGTAACTTGGCTTCATAAAACTAATTTAAGAAAACATTTCACATCTTGTTTCACAAAACTTCATTCTTTCAAAAACCATATTCAATAAAATTCCAAGCGGGGTTCAGAATGATACGACAATTTCACCAAGTAGTTGCAAGGGATACAGTGCTCAAGGGAATTTACCTATTACTATTCTTGACCTCTAATCTTCTTCGCTAAAGTCCACTGCCGAAGCCTACAGGGACGGCCATCTATCCGTTGCAATACCGGAATAACCCGATACGACAACATGATAGGAGAGATGGTCTGCATTCCAGAAGTACAACATGACAAGACAATAGACAGTAACTAGAGGCATAAAGACATAAGATCTACTAACTCTCATACTATGCATATGACAAGTATATTCATGTAAGCACATAGGAAGCATTCATAAATGAAACATATCCTAACAGACCAAACATATATAAAAATCATGACTCAACCCAATTCACATCAGTGCACTTGGAATCACAAGCCTTTGAACTTTCAAGTCTTATCATCATCCTTTCTCAATCTTTTCATCATCACTTATACTTTTCTTTCTTTGAATCTTTCTCAATAATTTCTTTATACTTTCTTGCTTGTAATCTTTTGTCATTAAGTCTTATCAAACGGTTCGCTCAATGATGAGGGGGACACAGCATTGAACTCGCACACACGTCTACATCTCCTCGGTCATCCACCCAACCTAGTCGGAAGCAAACAAGAATACAGGACCTTTACCATGCGGGCATGACAGCTGTCACACAAACAAATGGTCCCAACCAGGAGGACTCTGTAACACCCCAAAATTTTAATCCCCCATTAATGAAATGTTAATTATAATTTAATTATAATTAATAGTTTCTATATTAATCCTTGATTAAAATATGTATTCATGTGACTAGCTTATGTGTGTAAATTATTTAATAAATAATTTAAATGCATTAAATGAGTATTTTGCATATTAGTCCCTGGGTTGGGACCTAAAAGCAATTATAGGAAAGATTTTGGAGGGAAAGTAAATAAAATAATTATTTTTCAAAATCTGGGCAAAATACTCGAGTATTATTCAGAATACTCGAGTATTCTGGGTCAAACTGCACGAGTTAGTGCGTTTGATGAGTCACAGCCAACGATTCCCCTCCGTTGACACGATTACTCCGCCATCAACAGCTCAATGCCTTCGTGTCGACATGCATGAGCTTCCTCTAGCTCTATTTAAGCTCATCAACGAACCTTGGTAGAGAATTTTGCTTAATCTTGTTGAAGTTAAAGAAGTTAGGGTTTCGAATTCGTCTCCTTCGATTCTCATTCTCTGTTCTGATTCAAAACACAAATCATACACGAATACAAAGCTTACATCTCGAGCTTTGTATAGAGAGTGAAATCGTGAGATTTGAGTTAGTGTGCTGAGAGAATTGGAGCAGGGAAGTGGAGCTAGTTGCTGTCCAAACTGTTTCTGGAGCTTACTTTGATCTTGATTTCTGGTAAGCTCATGAACCCCTGAGTCTCAATTTCGGTTTCCTTAGTTAGATTATGTTGCATAGAGTTTAGAAATCTAATTTTCCCCAATTTAATTCTCTGTTTCATGTACAAACCAATTCCATTTTGGTGTGGTACTCAAAATGCTCTGCATGTGGCATTTGAAGTTGGTCTGAGGATTTTGGAGCCTTTTTCTTGTCAATTTTCGTTTGGAAAACATTTGAGAGGTAAGGGGAAGTAATTATATTCACTAGATAGAGTTTAAATTCCATGAATTGTGTTAGAGAGCCACCAAGAGGCTCTAAGGGCTTAGATTGAATAGGAACTTTGGTTTGGAGACCAATCCATGCTCTAAAACTGTGTTGAGCAAGTTTTATATCATGCATGCAAGCTTAAATGAACTTTAATTCATGAGTATTGAGCTTATTCTGCAAATTGAGGCATTGAGTTGTGAAAATGTGTTTTAATGCATGATTACTGAATTCTCTGTCAATTATGTGTTTTGATATGAAATGAATGTTGTAACATGTTCAAATTATGTTGTATGAACTCTGTGGATCCCTGGAATGGACTAGAATTAAGTAGAAATGAAAATGTTATGTTAAAACCAAGTTTCAGTGTTATCTGCTACGAAACACTTGAGTAAAAGGGCAGGGTACTCGAGTAAAATGCTTTCAAAACAATGTAAAATAAACAAGAACACTCGAGTATTTTGTCTGGTACTCGAGTATCGAGCATGACCTGAGGACAAGTTTAGGTCAAACACTCGAGTCATTCAAGGTCACTCGAGTATTCTGGAAATGTTCAAGAACACTCGAGTAACCCATGAACTACTCGAGTAAATTGTTGAATTGAAAACCCAAACCCTCAGAAAGTCATGAACACTCGAGTAGTCTTAAGAACACTCGAGTAATCTGGAAAAGTTGAGGAACACTCGAGTGTCCTGAGGTTTACTCGAGTAAATGGTTCAGAACCTGAAAACACCATTTTCAATTCTGACTTAATAAACTAAGGAATTATTAATAATAGTCCAAGGGATCAAGACCTAGAGAAATTGATTAATACAAATAGATCGTTTGGTGACGGTCCTTTTTGATAAACAAAATAAGCCTAGGTGGCCTGTAAAGTATTAATCAACTGCCCTTAAGTCTAAAAGACAAAAATGCATTCATTCTGGAGTTTGGATGGTAGGACGTATTTCATGTTTGTTAAACATGTGGAGGGCCTCTGGGAGTGCCAATACGCTTGCTTGATGACACGTTGTTGACGTGGTCGGCTTAGTGGATGCCGATATGGATATATCATTTGGATGACGATCCGTTTGGATGACGGGATATGCTCGGGTGGCATGGATACCAAGCTTGTCGTGTACATTCTAGGTGAATGTACGAATGGTTGTATACCTAGGAATACAACGCACTGTTGAGTGCTGGGTTGTCAGGGATGGACGTCAGGGAGTGACATAGTATTATGATGGAGATAGACTTGAGAGCTAAAGTCATGCATCATGCCATTCATTTAATTCAACTGCGATAAATGAACCAAGTGTGGGCATCTTACTTGCATTCAATATCTGCTAAGTGTTAAATGTGATTGATATTAATTGATGCATATTTACATGCTTATATTGCATAATTTAGTCTCTGTCGATTATGTGTATAGAATTGCTTACCCCTATGCCCTTGTAGGTGATGTTTCGCTACATTGCTTGCATCGAGATCCGGCCACTTCCTAGTGGCATATGGATCTATGAGGACCATCGTGCGGTGTTCGAGGGAGAGGTAGAGATTACCTTCTACCACCCGAATCCGCTGATACGATTCCGTCCTCGTAGGTTTAGGATTCCCATCATATACACTATGCATGTACCCCCGTTTTACACTTACCATGGACCACCTCCCACGCGACCAGCTCACTCTTACCATAGTTTTCGTTTTCAACCTACCCGCTCTCACCCTTTTACTTCGAGAGTCGTCCGCGAGGAGACTCCCCTATCTGATCCGAGGAGCCCAGTCAGGGTTTCACCATCACCTGACCCGGTACCCAGTGGTAGGGTACACTCTCCCTCGGATGAGATCGAGGAGGATCCGGTGGAGGACGAGAGTGGGGGCGAGCCTGTCGTGCATTCTACTGGGAGTGATTGGAGGGACGATGATCCCTAGGTACATGCATATGGTGTATGATGTGGGTCTGAGGATCCGATGTGTGGAGGCTATGGAGGAGATTTGCTGCTGCTGCTGTGATGATGATGATGCTACTCTCTTACTACTACTTTTACTTTTGGGAGACTACTGCTGCTACTACTCCATATGATGCTGCCAGATCTATGTGACTATCCCTAGAGTTATATATTTTGTTATGTATATATATTGTAGATATACTTTTGGAGCACCCTAGGGTTTGTAGTTACACTGTTATATAGATCTGATGATGGACTTGTATATTTTGAAACTTGGAGACTTTACGCATGGGCTATGTACTTATGACTCTCTATATCTATGAAAACCTATGTTTATATTCTATCAGTTGCATAGTCCAGTAATTTCCGCTTACTCTGATTTAATTTGTTTAAGAGCTCGGCTATAAATGGTATCAGTTCTATTGTACAAAGCAAGGGTAGCTTAAGCTACTTGATACAAAGATATTTTCTAAAAGATCGAATGTTACTCTATTTGCGAAAAGGTTTTAGAAATCGCCGAACTCGATACAATGATTTTGAGATAATATAGACTTTGTTCTCCAAGACTTTCAAGTGACGATTCGTGCACCCGCTTTAAAAGAAAATTTTATTTACCTATTTTTAACACTCACAAGTCCATATATTATCCGAAATAAAAGCATAATCACTATATTCAATTTGGGATAGTCGGAAGGGTGTCACACTGAGTGGTATCAGAGAAAAAGTCAGATCCTGTAGTAGTGGAAGTAGTTCAGAAAGGGAGCCATCAACATCAAGCAGGTATTTGCAAGGCAATTACATTACTTCGAATGTTTTATTTTGTTTGTTGAGGTTTAAATACCCTTGATTTATTTGTATCTTGTCTCTTTGAGTACAAGACGCAATTGATTGTAGATTTAAGAAGTTTAAGATAGAGCCTTAGTATAGGTAGTGTAATGGAAGTTTCTTTAGTTCAACATATGTGACCATAAGTCCATAGCGCAGGTCTAATATGGCAACTAGAAACCAAAATCACACTAATACGATGTTGGAACGAATCACCACGGTGTTGGAAGCTATGCAACGGCAGTCTCAGCAACCATCTTAACCGGCCAACCCGCCTCATCAGTGTAATGTGGGTAACCCTGAGGCGAAGACTCTGACTGATTTTAGAAGTTGCAACCCACCAAAGTTTGAAGGAGGATTTAAGCCGGAAGAAGCCAACAAGTGGATTCACACCATGGACAAGATTCTAAGAACGTTGGAGTGTTCGGATGCTCAAAAGGTGGCTTATGCAACCTATATGTTAGAGGATGAAGCTGAGAACTGGTGGAATCACACGATGCAGCTTCTGCAATATGAAGGAAGGGAGGTAAGTTGGGGAGTATTTATGGAGAAGTTTCTCCAAAAGTATTTCCCGGAGGATCTGAGAAGGAAGAAGGAAGTGGAGTTTTTGCAGCTGAAGCAAGGTAACATGAGTGTGGGTGAGTACACGACAAAGTTTGAAGAGCTGATGAAGTACTCTCCATACTATCAGAACAATCCAGATGAGAGGAGCAAGTGCATTAAGTTTGAAGGAGGTTTGAGGCCAAAGTTGAAGTCAATTTTTAGCTACCAGCGGATTCAAAGTTTTCCTGCACTCGTGGACATGTGTAGGATGTATGAAGATGATACAAAGGCCGAGGAGGTGCAAGTCTCGGAAAAGAAGGACAATCAAGGCTATGGATCTCAAAGGCGTAAGGGTTTCAACAATCGAGGCAAAGGTCCATATGATCGCAGAGGGAAAGGCAAGGGCAAGGCTGGTGGTTCTGAGGGAAGGAATTATCGGAGCGAGGCTCCATTCTGTGACAAGTGCAAGCGCAACCACTATGGTCGTGTGTGTTGGGGGACAAGTGGATGTTTTAACTGTGGAAAGCCGGGGCATTTTGCAAGAGATTGCAAGGAACCAGCCAAGGTCAACTCCAGAGGAACTGCTGATAGACCCGTGGCTCAAGGAAGAGTTTTTACTCTTAATGGTGTGGAAGTGAATCGATCTTCTGATCTGGTGCAAGGTAAATACTTGCTTAATGGTCAGTTTTGCCATGTTTTGTTTGACTCCGGTGCAACGCATTCATTCGTTTCGTATGAATGTGTAAACCGATTAGGCTTGATGATGTCTGAAATGCCTTATGTTTTGTAAGTAGAGACCCCTACAAATGCTCCCGTAGTTGTTTCTAAAGCCTGTCTTAACTGTTGTATAGAAGTGTTAGGACAAACCTCTAAAGTAGATTTGATCTGCTTACCCTTAGCACAATTGGATGTGATCTTGGGAATGGACTGGTTAAGTCAAAACCAAGTGGTCATTGATTGTGATAGAAGACTCGTGACCTATAGAAACCCAAAACCCTCTGGTTACATATGTCTGTTCAACACTGAGGTGGGGGAGAGTGGTCCGAGGATGGAAGAGATCCCCGTTGTCAGAGATTTCCCGGAAGTTTTTGCTGATGAGATCCCTGGTCTGCCACCAAGAAGAGAAATTGAATTTGGTATTGACCTAGTTTCGGGAGCTGGTCCCATTTCTATCGCTCCTTATAGAATGGCACCACCGGAAATGGCGGAAATGAAGAAGCAGATTGAAGAATTGCTGCAGAAACAGATGATTCGACCAAGCGTGTCACCTTGGGGTGCTCCTGTCTTGTTCGTCAAGAAGAAAGATGGTAGCATGAGGATGTGCATCGACTACCGACAGCTGAATAAGGTCACCATCAAGAACAAGTATCCGTTGCCACGGATAGATGACCTTATGGATCAAGTACGTGGGGCTTCAATATTTTCCAAGATTGATTTGAGGTCGGGGTACCATCAGATCAGAATTAGAGAAGAGGATATCTCTAAGACTGCATTTCGATCTCGATACGGACATTATGAATATGTCGTAATGCCATTCGGATTGACTAATGCACCAGCTATCTTCATGGACTACATGAATCGAATCTTTAGACCTTATTTAGATTCATTCGTGGTTGTGTTCATCGATGATATTCTCATTTACTCCAAGAGCCCGGAGGAGCATGCTGAACACTTGAGGATAGTGTTGAGCATCCTGAAGGAGAAGCAACTGTACGCCAAACTTACAAAGTGTGAGTTCTGGCTGAAGGAGGTCAATTTTTTGGGGCATGTGATTTCGGACAAAGGAATAGCCGTTGATCCGACGAAAGTGAGTTCGTTTTGCAATGGGAGCAACCAAAGTCGGTCACGGAGGTGAGAAGTTTTCTTGGTTTGGCTGGGTATTATAGAAGGTTCATCGAAGGTTTCTCGAAGATTGCATTGCCTCTGACAAAGTTGACTCGGAAAGATCAACCATTTCTGTGGGATGAGAAATGTGAAAGGAGTTTTCAGGAGTTGAAGGAAAGGCTGACATCGTCTCCTGTATTGGTGTTGCCCGATACACAGAAGAGTTTCGATGTGTATTGTGACGCGTCAAAACAAGGTCTTGGGTGTGTTTTAATGCAAGAGGGGCAAGTTGTCGCCTACGCCTCGAGACAGCTAAAAGTTCATGAGATGAACTATCCAACTCACGATCTGGAGTTGGCAGCTGTGGTGTTTGCCTTAAAGATTTGGAGGCACTATCTCTATGGCACTACGTTCCGGGTGTTTAGTGACCATAAGAGTTTAAAGTATCTCTTTGATCAAAAAGAGTTGAATATGAGGCAACGCCGATGGATGGAGTTTTTGAAGGATTATGAGTTTGAGCTCCATTATCATCCTGGGAAGGCAAACGTTGTGGCGGACGCATTGAGTAGAAAGGCAATGCACATCAGTGCAATGATGGTCAGAGAAGCTGCACTGATAGAGGAATTTCGAGATTTGAGTCTGACGATGCAAGTGGAGCCGACAAGTATCAAGTTGGGGATGCTGCAGATTGCTAACGAGTTTCTGCAAAGGATACGGGAATTACAACACAAGGATGGGAAACTCATGGAAAAGAGGAAGTTGATGGAAGAAGGTAAGGAGTTGGAATTTCAAGAAGGGAAGGATGGGATCCTTCGCTTTAAAACGAGGATTTGTGTGCCTGATGATTTGGAAGTAAGAAGGATTATTTTGGATGAAGCGCATAAGAGTAAGATGAGTATGCATCCGGGAGCTACTAAAATATACCAGGACTTAAAGAAGCTATTTTGGTGGCCTGGTTTGAAGAGAGATGTAGCTGGATATGTGGCATGTTGTTTGGTATGTCAAAAGGCCAAGGTGGAACATCAAAGGCCAGGAGGAGAGTTACTTCCTTTAGAGATCCCATTGTGGAAATGGGATAGCATCTCGATGGATTTTATGTCGGGATTACCAAAGACACCTACTGGTCATGATGCAATTTGGGTGATCGTGGATCGTTTGACTAAGTCAGCGCATTTCATTCCCGTGAATATGCGCTACTCATTGGAAAAGCTCACTCAGTTGTACATCAAGGAAGTTGTTCGTTTGCACGGAGTACCATCAAGCATTGTGTCTGATCGCGATCCGAGGTTTACATCAAAGTTTTGGGAAGATCTGCATAGAGCCTTGGGTTCAAGATTGAAGCTGAGTTCTGCATACCATCCTCAGACTGATGGCCAAACGGAAAGGACTATTCAGTCAGTGGAGGACATTCTACGAGCCTGTGCTTTGGAAGGACAAGGGAATTGGGAGCAAATGTTGCCACTCGTGGAGTTCACTTACAACAACAACTATCACACGAGCATTGGAATGGCACCATTTGAAGCTTTGTATGGGAGAAAGTGTCAGACGCCGTTATGCTGGTTTCAAGTGGGGGAGAGTTCTCTGATTGGACCAGATATTGTGCAAGAGACCACGGAACAGATCAAGATGATACAAGAGAAGATGAGGGCAGCTAAGAGTAGGCAGAAAAGCTATGCTGATAGAAGAAGAAAACCCTTAGAGTTTGCTGAAGGAGACCATGTGTTCATTAGAATCGTTCCGTGGTCCGTGGTCTCTAAGGGTTTTCTCCTTCTATCAGCATATCTTTTCTGCCTACTCTGAGCTGCTCTCATCTTCTCTTGTATCATCTTGATCTGGTCCGTGGTCTCTTGCACAATATCTGGTCTAATCAGAGAACTCTCCCCCACTTGAAACCAGCATAACGACGTCTGACACTTTCTCCCATACAAAGCTTCAAATGGTGCCATCCCAATACTCGTGTGGTAACTATTGTTGTAAGTGAACTCCACGAGTGGCAACATTTGCTCCCAATTCCCTTGTCCTTCCAAAGCACAGGCTCGTAGAATGTCCTCCAATGACTGAATAGTCCTTTCCGTTTGGCCATCAGTCTGAGGATGGTATGCAGAACTTAGCTTCAATCTTGAACCCAAGGCTCTATGCAGATCTTCCCAAAACTTTGATGTAAACCTCGAATCGCGATCAGACACAATGCTTGATGGTACTCCGTGCAGACGAACAACTTCCTTGATGTACAACTGAGTGAGCTTTTCCAATGAGTAGCGCATATTCACGGGAATGAAATGCGCTGACTTGGTCAAACGGTCCACGATCACCCAAATTGCATCATGACCAGTAGATGTCTTTGGCAATCCCGACACAAAATCCATCGAGATGCTATCCCATTTCCACAACGGAATCTCTAAAGGAAGTAACTCTCCTCCTGGCCTTTGATGTTCCACCTTGGCCTTTTGACATGCCAAACAACATTCCACATATTCAGCTACATCTCTCTTCAAACCAGGCCACCAAAATAGCTTCTTTAAGTCCTGGTACATTTTAGTAGCTCCTGGATGCATACTCATCTTACTCTTATGCGCTTCATCCAAAATCATCCTTCTTACTTCCAAGTCATCAGGCACACAAATCCTCGTTCTAAAACGCAGGATTCCATCCTTCCCTTCTTGGAATTCTGATTCCTTACCTTCTTGCATCAATTTCTTCTTCTCCATGAGTTTCTCATCCTTGTGTTGCAATTCTCGAATCCTTAGCAGAAATTCATTAGCAATCTGCAACATCCCCAACTTGATACTCGTTGGTTCCACTTGCATTGTCAGACTCAAATCCCGAAACTCCTCTATCAATGCAGCTTCTCTGACCATCATCGCACTGATATGCATCGCCTTTCTACTCAATGCGTCCGCCACAACGTTAGCCTTCCCAGGATGGTAATGGAGCTCAAACTCATAATCCTTCAAAAACTCCATCCATCGACGTTGCCTCATATTCAACTCCTTTTGATCAAAGAGGTACTTTAAACTCTTATGGTCACTAAACACTCGGAATGTAGTGCCATAGAGATAGTGCCTCCAGATCTTTAAGGCAAACACCACAGCTGCTAACTCCAGATCATGGGTTGGATAGTTCATCTCATGAACCTTTAACTGTCTCGAAGCGTAAGCGACGACTTGTCCATCTTGCATCAAGACACACCCAAGACCTTGTTTCGACGCGTCACAATACACATCGAAACTCTTCTGTGTATCGGGCAACACCAATACAAGAGACGATGTCAACCTTTCCTTCAACTCCCGAAAACTTCTCTCACACTTCTCATCCCATAGGAACGGTTGATCTTTCCGAGTCAACTTCGTCAGAGGTAGTGCGATCTTCGAAAATCCTTCTATAAATCTTCGGTAGTACCCAGCCAAACCGAGAAAGCTTTTAACCTCCGTAACCGACTTCGGTTGCTCCCATTGCAAAACCGAACTTACTTTCGTTGAATCAACTGCTATCCCTTTATATGAAATCACATGCCCCAAAAATTTAACCTCCTTCAGCCAGAACTCACACTTTGTAAGTTTGGCGTACAACTGCTTCTCCTTCAAGATGCTTAACACTATCTTCAAGTGTTCAGCATGCTCCTCCGGGCTCTTAGAGTAAATCAGAATATCATCAATGAACACAACCACGAATGAATCTAAATAAGGTCTAAAGATTCGATTCATGTAGTCCATGAAGATAGCTGGTGCATTAGTCAATCCGAACGGCATTTCGACATACTCATAATGTCCGTATCGAGATCGAAATGCAGTCTTAGAGATGTCCTCCTCTCTAATCCTGATCTGATGGTACCCCGACCTCAAATCAATCTTGGAAAATACTGAAGCCCCACGAACTTGATCCATAAGGTCATCTATCCGTGGTAACGGATACTTGTTCTTGATGGTGACCTTATTCAGCTGCCGGTAGTCTATACACATCCTCATGCTACCATCTTTATTTTTTACGAATAAGACAGGAGCACCCCAAGGTGAGACGCTTGGTCGGATCATCTGTTTCTGCACCAGCTCCTCAATCTGCTTCTTCATTTCCGCCATTTCCGGTGGTGCCATTCTATAGGGAGCGATAGAAATGGGACCAGCTCCCGGAACTAGGTCAATACCAAATTCAATTTCTCTTCTTGGTGGCAGACCAGGGATCTCATCAGCAAAAACTTCCGGGAAATCTCTGACAACGAAAATCTCTTCTATCCTCGGACCATTCTCCCCCACCTCAGTGTTGAATAGACATATGTAACCAGAGGGTTTTGGGTTTCTATAGGTCACGAGTCTTCTATCACAATCGATGATCACTTGGTTTTGATTTAACCAGTCCATTCCCAAGATCACATCCAATTGTGCTAAGGGTAAGCAGATCAAATCTACTTTAGAGGTTTGTCCTAACACTTCTATACAACAGTTAAGACATGCTCTAGAAACAACTACAGGAGCATTTGTAGGGGTTTCTACTTGCAAAACATAAGGCATTTCAGACATCATCAAGCCTAATCGGTTTACACATTCATACGAAACGAATGAATGCGTTGCACCGGAGTCAAACAAAACATGGCAAAACTGACCATTAAGCAAGTATTTACCTTGCACCAGATCAGAAGATCGATTCGCTTCCACACCGCTAAGGGTGAAGACCCTTCCTTGAGTCACCGGTCTATCTGCAGTTCCTCTTGAGTTGGCCTTGGCTGGTTCCTTGCAATCTCTTGCAAAGTGTCCCGGCTTTCCACAGTTTAAACATCCACTTGTCCCCAAACACACACGACGATAGTGGTTGCGCTTGCACTTGTCACAGAATGGAGCCTCGCTTCGATAATTCCTTCCCTCAGAACCACCAACCTTGCCCTTGCCTTTCTTTCTACGATCATATGGACCTTTGCCTCGATTGTTGAAACCCTTACGCCTTTGAGATCCATAGCCTTGATTGTCCTTCTTTTCCGAGACTTGCACCTCCTCGGCCTTTGTATCATCTTCATACATCCTACACATGTCCACGAGTGCAGGAAAACTTTGAATCCGCTGGTAGCTAAAAATTGATTTCAACTTTGGCCTCAAACCTCCTTCAAACTTAATGCACTTGCTCCTCTCATCTGGATTGTTCTGATAGTATGGAGAGTACTTCATCATCTCTTCAAACTTGACCGCGTACTCACCCACACTCATGTTACCTTGCTTCAACTGCAAGAATTCCACTTCCTTTTTCCTCCTTAGATCCTCAGGAAAATATTTCTGAAGAAATTTTTCCATGAATACTCCCCAGCTTAGATCTCTTCCTTCATATTGCAGAAGCTGCATCGTGTGATTCCACCAGTTCTCCGCTTCATCCTCCAACATATAGGTTGCATACGCCACCTTCTGAACATCAGAACACTCCAAAGTCCTCAAAATCTTGTCCATAGTATGAATCCATTTGTTGGCTTCTTCCGGCTTAAATCCTCCTTCAAACTTTGGTGGGTTGCAACTCCTAAAATCAGCCAGAGTCTTCGCCTCAGTGTTACCCACATTACACTGATGAGGCGGATTTGCCGGTTGAGAGGGTTGCTGAGACTGCCTTTGCATCGCTTCCAGTACCGTGGTGATTCGTTCCAACATCGTATTAGTGTGATTTTGGTTTCTAGTTGCCATATTAGACCTGCGCTATGGACTTATGGTCACATATGTTGAACTAAAGAAACTTCCATTACACTACCTATACTAAGGCTCTATCTTAAACTTATTAAATTTACAATCAATTGCGTCTTGTACTCAAAGAGACAAGATACAAACAAATCAAGGGTATTTAAACCTCAACAAACAAAATAATAACATTCGAAGTAATGTAATTGCCGTGCAGATACCTGCTTGATGTTGATGGCTACCTTTCTGAACTACTTCCACTACCACAGGATCTGACTTTTGCTCTGATACCACTCAGTGTGACACCCTTCTCGGATTACCCAAATATAAACTAATAAATAAGCTTTTATATTGGATAATATATATATGGACTTGTGAGTGTTAAGAAAATATGGTAAATAAAAATTTTCTTTAAAAGCGGGTGCACGAATCGTCACTTGAAAGTCTTGGAGAACAAAGTCTATATTATCTCAAAATCATTGCATCGAGTTCGGCAATTTCTAAAACCTTTTCGCAAATAGAGTAACATTCGATCTCTTAGAAAATATCTTTGTATCAAGTAGCTTAAGCTACCCTTGCTTTGTACGATAGAACTGATACCATTTATAACCGAGCTCTTAAACAGATTAAATCAGAGTAAGCGGAAATTACTGGACTATGCAACTGATAGAATATAAACATAGGTTTTCATAGATATAGAGAATCATAAGTACATAGCCCATGAGTAAAGTCTCCAAGTTTCAAAATATACAAGTCCACCATCAGATCTATATAACAGTGTAACTACAAGCTCTAGAGTGCTACAAAAGTATATCTACAATATATATACATAACAAAATATATAACTCTAGGGATAGTCACATAGATCTGGCAGCATCAGATGGAGTAGTAGTAGCAGTAGTCTCCCAGAAGTAAAAGTGAGTAAGGTAGTAGCATCATCATCACAGCAGCAGCAGCAGCTCTCCTCTACACACCGGATCTTTAGATCCACACCATACACCATATACATGTACCTAGGGATTGTCGTCCCTCCAGTCACTCCCAGTAGAATGCACGACAGGCTCGCCCCCACTCTCGTCCTCCACCGGATCCTCCTCGATCTCATCCGAGGGAGAGTGTACCCTACCACTGGGTACCGGGTCAGGTGATGGTGAAACCCTGACTGGGCTCCTCGGATCAGATAGGGGAGTCTCCTCGCGGATGACTCTCGAAGTAAAAGGGTGAGAGCGGGTAGGTCGAAAACGAAAACTATGGTAAGAGCGAGCTGGTCGCGTGGGAGGTGGTCCATGGTAAGTGTAAAACGGGGGTACATGCATAGTGTATATGATGGTAATCCTAAACCTACAAGGACGAAATCGCATCAGCGGGTTCGGGTGGTAGAAGGTAATCTCTACCTCCCCCTCGAACACCGCGCGATGGTCCTCATAGATCCATATGCCACTAGGAAGTGACCGGATCTCGATGCAAGCAATGTAACGAGACATCACCTACAAGGGCATAGGGGTAAGCAATTCTATACACATAATCAATAGAGAATAAATTGTGCAATATGAATATGTAATATGCATCAATTAACAACAATCACATATAACACTTAGCAGTTAATGAATGCACATAGGATGCTCACACTTATTTCATTTATCACAATTAATTTAAATGAGTGGCATGATGCATGACTTTAGCTCTCAAGCCTATCTCCATCATACTATGTCACTCTCTGACGTCCATCCCTGACAACCCAGCACTCAACAGTGCGTTGTATTCCTAGGTATACAACCATTCGTACATTCACCTAGAATGTACACGACAAGCTTGGTATCCATGCCACCCGAGCATATCCCGTCATCCAAACGGATCGTCATCCAAACGATATATCCATATCGGCATCCACTAAGCCGACCACGTCAACAACGTGTCATCAAGCAAGCGTATTGGCACTCCCAGAGGCCCTCCACATGTTTATCAAAACATGAATACGTCCTACCATCCGAACTCCAGGATGAATGCAATTTATCTTTTAGACTTAAGGGAAGTTGATTAATACTTTACAGGCCACCTAGGCTTATTTTCTTTATCAAAAAGGACCGTCACCAAACGATCTTTTTGTATTAATCAATTTCTCTGAGTCTTGATCCCTTGGACTATTATTAATAATTCCTTAATTTAATAAGTTAGAATTGAAAATGGTGTTTTCAGGTTCTGAACAATTTAATCGAGTAAACTTCAGGACACTCGAGTGTTACTCAACTTTTCCAGATTACTCGAGTGTTCTTAAGACTACTCGAGTGTTCATGACTTTCTGAGGATTTGGGTTTTCAATTCAACAATTTACTCGACTAGTTCATGGGTTACTCGAGTGTTCTTGAACATTTCCAGAATACTCGAGTGACCTTGACTGACTCGAGTGTTTGGCCTATAATGGTCCTCAGGTCATGCTCGATACTCGAGTACCAGACAGACTACTCGAGTGTTCTTCCTTATTTTACATGGTTTTGAACACGATTTACTCGAGTACTCTGCCTTTTACTCGAGTGTTTCGCAGCAGACAGCACTGAAAACTGGTTTTAGCATGACATTTTCATTTCCACTCAAATTTAATCCATTCCAGGGATCCACAGAGTTCGTACAACATAATTTGAACATGTTATAACATTCATTCCATATCAAAACACATATTTGACAGAGAATTCAGTAATCATGCATTAAAACACATTTTCACAACTCAATACCTCAATTTGCAGAATAAGCTCAATACTCATGAATTAAAGTTCATTTAAGCTTGCATGCATGATACATAACTTGCTCAACACGGTTTTAGAGCATGGATTGGTCTCCAAACCAAAGTTACTATTCAATCTAAGCCCTTAGAGCCTCTTGGTGGCTCTCTAACACAATTCATGGAATTTAAACTCTATCTAGTGAATATAATAACTTCCCCTTACCTCTCAGACGTGAATCAACAGAAAGAAATCCAAGAAAAGTGCTCCAACCCCAGAAATCACTTTGAGCTTCACATGCATGACAGTTTTGAGTGCACCACCAAAACCGAATTGGTTCACCCATGAAACAGAGATAAGAATTGGGGAAAATTAGATTTCTAAACTCTATACAACATGTTCTAACTAAAGGAATTGATTTTGAGACTCAGGAGCTCGAGAGCTTACCAGAAATCAATCTCCATGTAAGCTCCAGAAACCAACTTTGACAGAATAACTCCAACTTCCAAGCTGTCGTTCTCCCAACACACTCACTCAATCCTCACGATTTTGGTGTTTATACAAAGCTCGTGATGTGAGCTTTATATTCGTGTATCACTCCAACCTTAACACTCAGAACTGACAGAGAATCGAAGAGAATGAATTCGAAACCCTAGCTTCAACAACACCAACAAGAATGAGCAAAATTTGTAGCTTAGGGAGGTTGAAGAGCTTAAATAGACATGGAGGGGCATCATGCATCACGACACGACACCCTTGGTGTTGGCATGGAGGCGATTTCGTGTCAACGAAGGGAAATCGTTGGCGGTGACTCACCAAACGCACTAACTCGTGCAGTTTGACCCAGAATACTCGAGTATTCTAGAAAATACTCGAGTGTTTTACCCAGTTTTTGAAAAATAATTATTTTATTTACTTTCCCTCCAAAATCTTTCCTATTATTGCTTCTAGGTCCCAACCCAGGGACTAATATGCAAAACTCTTATTTCATGCATTTAAATTATTTATTAAATAATTTCCACACATCAACTAGTCACATGAACACATATTTTAATCAAGGATTAATATAGAAACTATTAATTATAATTAACATTTCATTAATCGGGGATTAAAATTTTGGGGTGTTACACTACTCCCCCACTTACAAGGAATTTCGTCCCCGAAATTCAACTCATACAAACAAGTCAGGATAATCCTGACGCATCTTATCCTCTAACTCCCATGATGCTTCTATCACATATCCACAGACCCAGACAACTTTGACCAGATGGATGTCCTTCCCTCTAAGCTGCTTGATTCTTCGATCTTCGATGCAAACTGGTACAGCTTTGAAGGTCAGGTTCTTATGAATTTCTAAGTCATCCGGTTGGATGCTAAGAACAATGGTGGGATCATGAACATATTTTTTCAATTGAGACACATGGAATACATTATGGAGATTAGCTAATGATGGAGGCAAAGCTAATTGATAGGCTACTGGGCCGATCCTTTTGAGAATTTGATAGGGACCAATAAACTTAGGTGATAGTTTCTGGGTTTTCAAGGCTCTACTAACACCTTTGGTTGGTACTATTCTAATGAACACGTGGTCTCCTTCAGCAAACTCTAAGGGTTTTCTCCTTCTATCAGCATAGCTTTTCTGCCTACTCTGAGCTGCTCTCATCTTCTCTTGTATCATCTTGATCTGGTCCGTGGTCTCTTGCACAATATCTGGTCCAATCAGAGAACTCTCCCCCACTTGAAACCAGCATAACGGCGTCTGACACTTTCTCCCATACAAAGCTTCAAATGGTGCCATCCCAATACTCGTGTGGTAACTATTGTTGTAAGTGAACTCCACGAGTGGCAACATTTGCTCCCAATTCCCTTGTCCTTCCAAAGCACAAGCTCGTAGAATGTCCTCCAATGACTGAATAGTCCTTTCCGTTTGGCCATCAGTCTGAGGATGGTATGCAGAACTTAGCTTCAATCTTGAACCCAAGGCTCTATGAAGATCTTCCCAAAACTTTGATGTAAACCTCGGATCGCGATCAGACATAATGCTTAATGGAACTCCATGCAGACGAACAACTTCCTTGATGTACAACTGAGTGAGCTTTTCCAATGAGTAGCGCATATTCACGGGAATGAAATGCGCTGACTTTGTCAAACGGTCCACGATCACCCAAATTGCATCATGACCAGTAGATGTCTTTGGCAATCCCGACACAAAATCCATCGAGATGCTATCCCATTTCCACAATGGAATCTCTAAAGGAAGTAACTCTCCTCCTGGCCTTTGATGTTCCACCTTGGCCTTTTGACATACCAAACAACATGCCACATATTCAGCTACATCTCTCTTCAAACCAGGCCACCAAAATAGCTTCTTTAAGTCCTGGTACATTTTAGTAGCTCCTGGATGCATACTCAGCTTACTCTTATGCGCTTCATCCAAAATCATCCTTCTTACTTCCAAGTCATCAGGCACACAAATCCTCGTTCTAAAACGCAGGATTCCATCCTTCCCTTCTTGGAATTCCGATTCCTTACCTTCTTGCATCAATTTCTTCTTCTCCATGAGTTTCTCATCCTTGTGTTGCAATTCTCGAATCCTTAGCAGAAATTCATTAGCAATCTGCAACATCCCCAACTTGATACTCGTTGGTTCCACTTGCATTGTCAGACTCAAATCCCGAAACTCCTCTATCAATGCAGCTTCTCTGACCATCATCGCACTGATATGCATCGCCTTTCTACTCAATGCGTCCGCCACAACGTTAGCCTTCCCAGGATGGTAATGGAGCTCAAACTCATAATCCTTCAAAAACTCCATCCATCGACGTTGCCTCATATTCAACTCCTTTTGATCAAAGAGGTACTTTAAACTCTTATGGTCACTAAACACTCGGAATGTAGTGCCATAGAGATAGTGCCTCCAGATCTTTAAGGCAAACACCACAGCTGCTAACTCCAGATCATGGGTTGGATAGTTCATCTCATGAACCTTTAACTGTCTCGAAGCGTAAGCGACGACTTGTCCATCTTGCATCAAGACACACCCAAGACCTTGTTTCGATGCGTCACAATACACATCGAAACTCTTCTGTGTATCGGGCAACACCAATACAGGAGACGATGTCAACCTTTCCTTCAACTCCCGAAAACTTCTCTCACACTTCTCATCCCATAGGTACGGTTGATCTTTCCGAGTCAACTTCGTCAGAGGCAGTGCGATCTTCGAAAATCCTTCTATAAATCTTCGGTAGTACCCAGCCAAACCGAGAAAGCTTCTAACCTCCGTAACCGACTTCGGTTGCTCCCATTGCAAAACCGAACTTACTTTCGTTGAATCAACTGCTATCCCTTTATCTGAAATCACATGCCCCAAAAATTTAACCTCCTTCAGCCAGAACTCACACTTTGTAAGTTTGGCGTACAGCTGCTTCTCCTTCAAGATGCTTAACACTATCTTCAAGTGTTCAGCATGCTCCTTCGGGCTCTTAGAGTAAATCAGAATATCATCAATGAACACAACCACGAATGAATCTAAATAAGGTCTAAAGATTCGATTCATGTAGTCCATGAAGATAGCTGGTGCATTAGTCAATCCGAACGGCATTACGACATACTCATAATGTCCGTATCGAGATCGAAATGCAGTCTTAGAGATGTCCTCCTCTCTAATCCTGATCTGATGGTACCCCGACATCAAATCAATCTTGGAAAATACTGAAGCCCCACGAACTTGATCCATAAGGTCATCTATCCGTGGTAACGGATACTTGTTCTTGATGGTGACCTTATTCAGCTGCCGGTAGTCTATACACATCCTCATGCTACCATCTTTCTTCTTTACGAATAAGACAGGAGCACCCCAAGGTGAGACGCTTGGTCGGATCATCTGTTTCTGCAGCAGCTCCTCAATCTGCTTCTTCATTTCCGCCATTTCCGGTGGTGCCATTCTATAGGGAGCGATAGAAATGGGACCAGCTCCCGGAACTAGGTCAATACCAAATTCAATTTCTCTTCTTGGTGGCAGACCAGGGATCTCATCAGCAAAAACTTCCGGGAAATCTCTGACAACGGAAATCTCTTCTATCCTCGGACCATTCTGCCCCACCTCAGTGTTGAATAGACATATGTAACCAGAGGGTTTTGGGTTTCTATAGGTCACGAGTCTTCTATCACAATCGATGATCACTTGGTTTTGATTTAACCAGTCCATTCCCAAGATCACATCCAATTGTGCTAAGGGTAAGCAGATCAAATCTACTTTAGAGGTTTGTCCTAACACTTCTATACAACAGTTAAGACAGGCTCTAGAAACAACTACAGGAGCATTTGTAGGGGTTTCTACTTGCAAAACATAAGGCATTTCAGACATCATCAAGCCTAATCGGTTTACACATTCATACGAAACGAATGAATGCGTTGCACCGGAGTCAAACAAAACATGGCAAAACTGACCATTAAGCAAGTATTTACCTTGCACCAGATCAGAAGATCGATTCGCTTCCACACCGCTAAGGGTGAAGACCCTTCCTTGAGTCACCAGTCTATCTGCAGTTCCTCTTGAGTTGGCCTTGGCTGGTTCCTTGCAATCTCTTGCAAAGTGTCCCGGCTTTCCACAGTTAAAACATCCACTTGTCCCCCAACACACACGACCATAGTGGTTGCGCTTGCACTTGTCACAGAATGGAGCCTCGCTTCGATAATTCCTTCCCTCAGAACCACCAACCTTGCCCTTGCCTTTCCCTCTGCGATCATATGGACCTTTGCCTCGATTGTTGAAACCCTTACGCCTTTGAGATCCATAGCCTTGATTGTCCTTCTTTTCCGAGACTTGCACCTCCTCGGCCTTTGTATCATCTTCATACATCCTACACATGTCCACGAGTGCAGGAAAACTTTGAATCCGCTGGTAGCTAAAAATTGATTTCAACTTTGGCCTCAAACCTCCTTCAAACTTAATGCACTTGCTCCTCTCATCTGGATTGTTCTGATAGTATGGAGAGTACTTCATCAGCTCTTCAAACTTGACCGCGTACTCACCCACACTCATGTTACCTTGCTTCAACTGCAAGAATTCCACTTCCTTTTTCCTCCTTAGATCCTCAGGAAAATATTTCTGAAGAAATTTTTCCATGAATACTCCCCAGCTTAGATCTCTTCCTTCATATTGCAGAAGCTGCATCGTGTGATTCCACCAGTTCTCCGCTTCATCCTCCAACATATAGGTTGCATACGCCACCTTCTGAACATCAGAACACTCCAAAGTCCTCAAAATCTTGTCCATAATATGAATCCATTTGTTGGCTTCTTCCGGCTTAAATCCTCCTTCAAACTTTGGTGGGTTGCAACTCCTAAAATCAGCCAGAGTCTTCGCCTCAGTGTTACCCACATTACACTGATGAGGCGGATTTGCCGGTTGAGAGGGTTGCTGAGACTGCCTTTGCATCGCTTCCAGTACCGTGGTGATTCGTTCCAACATCGTATTAGTGTGATTTTGGTTTCTAGTTGCCATATTAGACCTGCGCTATGGACTTATGGTCACATATGTTGAACTAAAGAAACTTCCATTACACTACCTATACTAAGGCTCTATCTTAAACTTATTAAATTTACAATCAATTGCGCCTTGTACTCAAAGAGACAAGATAAAAACAAATCAAGGGTATTTAAACCTCAACAAACAAAATAATAACATTCGAAGTAATGTAATTGCCGTGCAGATACCTGCTTGATGTTGATAGCTACCTTTCTGAACTACTTCCACTACCACAGGATTTGACTTTTGCTCTGATACCACTCAGTGTGACACCCTTCTCGGATTACCCAAATATAAACTAATAAATAAGCTTTTATATTGGATAATATATATATGGACTTGTGAGTGTTAAGAAAATATGGTAAATAAAAATTTTCTTTAAAAGCGGGTGCACGAATCGTCACTTGAAAGTCTTGGAGAACAAAGTCTATATTATCTCAAAATCATTGCATCGAGTTCGTCAATTTCTAAAACCTTTTCGCAAATAGAGTAACATTCGATCTCTTAGAAAATATCTTTGTATCAAGTAGCTTAAGCTACCCTTGCTTTGTACGATAGAACTGATACCATTTATAGCCGAGCTCTTAAACAGATTAAATCAGAGTAAGCGGAAATTACTGGACTATGCAACTGATAGAATATAAACATAGGTTTTCATAGATATAGAGAATCATAAGTACATAGCCCATGAGTAAAGTCTCCAAGTTTCAAAATATACAAGTCCACCATCAGATCTATATAACAGTGTAACTACAAGCTCTAGAGTGCTCCAAAAGTATATCTACAATATATATACATAACAAAATATATAACTCTAGGGATAGTCACATAGATCTGGCAGCATCAGATGGAGTAGTAGTAGCAGTAGTCTCCCAGAAGTAAAAGTGAGTAAGGTAGTAGCATCATCATCACAGCAGCAGCAGCAAATCTCCTCCACACACCGGATCTTCAGATCCACACCATACACCATATACATGTACCTAGGGATCGTCGTCCCTCCAGTCACTCCCAGTAGAATGCACGACAGGCTCGCCCCCACTCTCGTCCTCCACCGGATCCTCCTCGATCTCATCCGAGGGAGAGTGTACCCTACCACTAGGTACCGGGTCAGGTGATGGTGAAACCCTGACTGGGCTCCTCGGATCAGATAGGGGAGTCTCCTCGCGGACGACTCTCGAAGTAAAAGGGTGAGAGCGGGTAGGTCGAAAACGAAAACTATGGTAAGAGCGAGCTGGTCGCGTGGGAGGTGGTCCATGGTAAGTGTAAAACGGGGGTACATGCATAGTGTATATGATGGGAATCCTAAACCTACGAGGACGAAATCGCATCAGCGGGTTTGGGTGGTAGAAGGTAATCTCTACCTCCCCCTCGAACACCGCGCGATGGTCCTCATAGATCCATAAGCCACTAGGAAGTGGCCGGATCTCGATGCAAGCAATGTAACGAGACATCACCTACAAGGGCATAGGGGTAAGCAATTCTATACACATAATCAATAGAGAATAAATTGTGCAATATGAATATGTAATATGCATCAATTAACAACAATCACATATAACACTTAGCAGTTAATGAATGCACATAGGATGCTCACACTTATTTCATTTATCACAATTAATTTAAATGAGTGGCATGATGCATGACTTTAGCTCTCAAGCCTATCTCCATCATACTATGTCACTCTCTGACGTCCATCCCTGACAACCCAGCACTCAACAGTGCGTTGTATTCCTAGGTATACAACCATTCGTACATTCACCTAGAATGTACATGACAAGCTTGGTATCCATGCCACCCGAGCATATCCCGTCATCCAAACGGATCGTCATCCAAACGATATATCCATATCGGCATCCACTAAGCCGACCACGTCAACAACGTGTCATCAAGCAAGCGTATTGGCACTCCCAGAGGCCCTCCACATGTTTATCAAAACATGAATACGTCCTACCATCCGAACTCCAGGATGAATGCAATTTATCTTTTAGACTTAAGGGAAGTTGATTAACACTTTACAGGCCACCTAGGCTTATTTTCTTTATCAAAAAGGACCATCACCAAACGATCTTTTTGTATTAATCAATTTCTCTAAGTCTTGATCCCTTGGACTATTATTAATAATTCCTTAATTTAATAAGTTAGAATTGAAAATGGTGTTTTCAGGTTCTGAACAATTTACTAGAGTAAACTTCAGGACACTCGAGTGTTACTCAACTTTTCCAGATTACTCGAGTGTTCTTAAGACTACTCGAGTGTTCATGACTTTCTGAGGATTTGGGTTTTCAATTCAACAATTTACTCGAGTAGTTCATGGGTTACTCGAGTGTTCTTGAACATTTCCAGAATACTCGAGTGACCTTGACTGACTCGAGTGTTTGGCCTATAATGGTCCTCAGGTCATGCTCGATACTCGAGTACCAGACAGACTACTCGAGTGGTCTTCCTTATTTTACATGGTTTTAAACACGATTTACTCGAGTACTCTGCCTTTTACTCGAGTGTTTCGCAGCAGACAGCACTGAAAACTGGTTTTAGCATGACTTTTTCATTTCCACTCAAATTTAATCCATTCCAGGGATCCACAGAGTTCGTACAACATAATTTGAACATGTTATAACATTCATTCCATATCAAAACACAGATTTGACAGAGAATTCAGTAATCATGCATTAAAACACATTTTCACAACTCAATACCTCAATTTGCAGAATAAGCTCAATACTCATGAATTAAAGTTCATTTAAGCTTGCATGCATGATACATAACTTGCTCAACACGGTTTTAGAGCATGGATTGGTCTCCAAACCAAAGTTACTATTCAATCTAAGCCCTTAGAGCCTCTTGGTGGCTCTCTAACACAATTCATGGAATTTAAACTCTATCTAGTGAATATAATAACTTCCCCTTACCTCTCAGACGTGAATCAACAGAAAGAAATCCAAGAAAAATGCTCCAACCCCAGAAATCACTTTGAGCTTCACATGCATGACAGTTTTGAGTGCACCACCAAAACCGAATTGGTTCACCCATGAAACAGAGATAAGAATTGGGGAAAATTAGATTTCTAAACTCTATACAACATGTTCTAACTAAAGGAATTGAGTTTGAGACTCAGGAGCTCGAGAGCTTACCAAAAATCAATCTCCAAGTAAGCTCCAGAAACCAACTTTGACAGAATAACTCCAACTTCCAAGCTGTCGTTCTCCCAACACACTCACTCAATCCTCACGATTTTGGTGTTTATACAAAGCTCGTGATGTGAGCTTTATATTTGTGTATCACTCCAACCTTAACACTCAGAACTGACAGAGAATCGAAGAGAATGAATTCGAAACCCTAGCTTCAACAACACCAACAAGAATGAGCAAAATTCGTAGCTTAGGGAGGTTGAAGAGCTTAAATAGACATGGAGGGGCATCATGCATCACGACACGACACCCTTGGTGTTGGCATGCAGGCGATTTCGTGTCAACGAAGGGAAATCGTTGGCGGTGACTCACCAAACGCACTAACTCGTGCAGTTTGACCCAGAATACTCGAGTATTCCAGAAAATACTCGAGTGTTTTACCCAGTTTTTGAAAAATAATTATTTTATTTACTTTCCCTCCAAAATCTTTCCTATTATTGCTTCTAGGTCCCAACCCAGGGACTAATATGCAAAACTCTTATTTCATGCATTTAAATTATTTATTAAATAATTTCCACACATCAACTAGTCACATGAACACATATTTTAATCAAGGATTAATATAGAAACTATTAATTATAATTAAATTATAATTAACATTTCATTAATCTGGGATTAAAATTTGTGGGTGTTACAATATATATATATATATATATATATATCTGAGCTCCATACAGACATCAAATTCACCCTAACATTCATACAATTTTAAACAATCACATATAAAATTTAGAACTGTTATAAATTTACTTTACACTTAATTCAATACAGATTCCAATTTAATATGAGTGCTATACTCATTAACGCATTTATGAAACATTAAACAATTATACATACCATCTAGAATTGTCATAATTTCAATTCATTCTCAATTCAATCATGGATTTAATCATTTCTAACACTAAATCAAACTTATATAACATTAATTTACCTCTCCAATCATATTTATTATGTTACTTTTTATTAAACACTCGAACACAAAGTCCCTAAAATTCTTTCAAACGGGTCTCTGAACGCCCTGATAATTTTCTTCTGCTTACCCACATGGCTTAAGGTAACCTTCCAATTCTTTTTTCCGCTATATTAATCTTTGAGAAGGGATCAACTAGTTGGATTATATCCCAAGCTTGTGAATCCTAACTTGTTTCCTAAGCTTAATTACACTCAATCGCACTGACACTTTCCTTAGTCCATGTTTTTCTCATTTCTTCGGTTCTTCGCCTATATTTGGTATTCTCTTCTCTAACTCTTAACTAAGTTCACGATACCCAAAACATTCCCAAATTTTGTGATTCCGGTACTTACATACGTCTTATAAGTCTTAATTGGACGATTGTAATACTTTGCCCTTATTATTACTTATCTAAACTTCTCTTCAATCAATTTCCCTTAACTTAAGTGCACACATATGGTTATGACTTTCAAGTTAAGAATTTTAGACCGTTACAATACTCCCCCACTTATATGAATTTCGTCCTCGAAATTCGATTAAAACTCAGTCTTCGGAAAAAGATTGAAGTGGGGTGTACTAAGACCTTTTCAAGTTCTTTGAACCTTTTTCTTGAATGAAAAGAAACTTTTGAGGTTTCATATACGATTATAATCCTCTCTCCCCCACTTAGAACGTTGCTACTCTCTAAACTTTCTTTTTAAATCTCTTCCTATTAGATTTTTTTTTTCAATTCTTATCTTCCTACTTATTTCTACTCAATGTATTCTGCGTTAGTTTATCAGGTTTATATTTATTCATATATATTATCTTATTTTAACCTAATCAGTAAAATTTTAAGTATACATACAATTAGAAGATTCACAATTTTGAACAAGTTATTTATTAGTGAAATTTTACCTTTAAATTTTTATCTCTTTATTTACTTCATAACTCATATAATGTCTTTTATACATTATAATTCACATGTTTATAATTCCTTTTTCAATCTTTTATTTTAATTCTTTTGATTATGAACTTTTCAATTTCTAAATGTCTATTGAAACCTAAATCACACACACATATATATATATATACACATTATTTTATTCCTCGTTCAGCTATATTTTCTCCAAACAAACTTTTAAATTTTCATATTCTTCTTCCTTTTTCTTCTCTACTTTACATTTTAGCACTTTTTCATTTAGTATTCCTATTTGAGAAATCTCACACTACATTCAAACATTATTATTCACACCAAACTTTTAATCTTTATTATTTATGTCCTCATATCATTTACAATTACTTCATTTTTTCTTTACTTGGTTTCATTCAATATATAATATTTCATTCAATACTTCATAATAATTTAAGTATCTAACCTTCAAGTTATTACACCACCTTACCCAATCCTTTTATTCAAAACATTATTGATATTTCCTCATTGTATAAAATTTATAGATACAATAACTTCATCATCGTGGTTATATATATATATATATATATATATCTGAGCTCCATACAGACATCAAATTCACCCTAACATTCATACAATTTTAAACAATCACATATAAAATTTAGAACTGTTATAAATTTACTTTACACTTAATTCAATACAGTTTCCAATTTAATATGAGTGCTATACTCATTAACGCATTTATGAAACATTAAACAATTATACATACCATCTAGAATTGTCATAATTTCAATTCATTCTCAATTCAATCATGGATTCAAACTTAACACAAATATCATTCTCATTCTTGTGTTCATGCAATTCTTAATCTTCACAATTTAATACTGGCAACATTTCATCCTTTATTTATTTATTTTTAATTTTTTTTTACACATATCCATGTTTCCATGCAATTTACGGTACACACACAATTTCTAGATTTTCATATCTTCAACTTCTTATTTAACTTTTAATATTTAATTTCTCAAAACACCATACACTTCAATATTCATCTCCATATAATTCAAAAATATGATAACCGTAATTTATAAAGATTCATTTTAATTTCAAATCCAACAATCTCAGTACATGACTATCAGATATTCTAACTTATTCATAAATTTTCATGCAATCACTTAGAAGTTCCTTGTTCATTTTATCTTCTTTTTGAATTTTATTCGATATATATACATTCTATTATATTATCAATCAATATACATATGTTTTCATTATCAATCAGTACTTTGTTTTATTTCCATTATTCAATATTAAATTCATTCATTTGTCTCATCATATTTAATTCGTATACTAAGATCTTTATCTTAATCATCTTCACTTTTCATTAGTTAAACTCATACTTTCATTTTATCATAATCACTTGGTGTATTCTTTAATTCTCTATTTATGTCTAATACTTATGTAGTTACTAATGTAATTTATACATGGTACTCATTTCTTTCAATTGACTTAAACTCTGTTCTTTCAATTTAATTTCTTTGTCAAATTTTAAAAAAAATATGATTTAATAGATGATGTATCTATATGCTCTTTCATTCTATCCAAAAATCATCCGGAATTGAAATTGGTTATGGAACCAATCAACATTCCTGCTTCTCTCTTATTTACATATAATCTTGTCTTTGAAACATCTTTTCACATATCTTGACAATCTTTACTTTAATATGGTTCCATAACCCATTTCCTCTTCTCATTCATTTTAACACCATTTTTATCTTTTCCGTATACCAATATCAAAGAACATGGAGAGTCAAAAGGGCTAACACCATCTATCATTCAAATCCGTAAATTCCACTTTCATTATCTTCCAATGAATGTAAGCATTGGGGTGATCAGTCCCAATCTTACATTCCTTAGTGATAATAGTTATTGCCATCTAAATTAATTCTTTGCTCTTCACATCAACAACTTATCATTCCAAAATTCATGTAGGCTTCTTGTTAGTTTAATACTAAGGGTTCCTCTTTTTCTTTCAAATTCCACAAACTTATCTTATTCATTTACTCATTCTCTGTATTGTTGTATGAGACATTCATCATTCATTTCATTTCACTCTCCTCACTTCACCCTCCACTCCAGGGAAAGACCAACCGGGAGTAAGTGTCCCTCTACCACTGCTTGCACGATATTGGACACCCATTTTCAGTCCAGTACAACTTGGGTTGAAGGCCCAAGTTGGCTATAGCAGGGAACCACCCTCAACCGGTCCCGAAATGACTGTGACCAATAGAATTACCGTAGTTAACGCAGAACCAATCCCCCGACATGGGTGGCCAGTCCATGCCCTCCTAGGAGATCAAAGTTCCACCCACGATAACTCCTAATCACATATCATTCACGTGCCTCCGCGTATGTCTTTCCCAACTTCCTCACCGTCCTCCTTATAACTTCTTTGACATTCGATTCTATGTATGGCAGCTTACATTCTCAATTCGATTCAATTTCTATTTATAAATTTTCCAATTTGAATAACTCGATTGATTTAGAATCCCACCTTTTATTATTTTCATAAATCAAATTTTGTTGGATGGGTTTCCAAATCAATTGAGACATTTCTAAATGACATTAGTTTTAAAGAATTCATTTGTATCACATAATATATTAGATTGAGAATGTACCCTGTCCACATAGATTATTTTACCAAGATCATTGAAAAGGAAAACTACACATCCATTCTTGAAACTTTTGAAAACAATTCATTTTCTTAAAGAAATTTGTGATTGGATTCCAAAAGTATTCATTTACCATGATTTTCCTTTTCATTGGTCTTAGTTAAATATTCTCTCATCACTCGTGTTGTGGTGCATAATGTAATGGATTCTCAAAGGGACTTAAACCATCTTTTCTTTCTTTACAATTAAATCCTTTCACTTTCAAAATCATTCTTTTTCTTTATTCAAGTCCCATTGAGAATACGAGATAATCTCTAACACTTTTTCCAATATTATGGCCAATGGAAAGGAATTCAATTTTTAAAAGCTAATTCACCTTAAACTTGAATTAAATCTGAACAGAAGTAAAGTCGTGAAAAATTTAGTTAAATGAATTATAAAATCTTCCTTTCCCTTCCAATGACGTAAATGTGTTCATTATGCACCATTCAACATTTTATTCTCCTTATATTTTCTCCCTCCATATGTCACTCTAATTGTCTCATACAACAATATCTTGGCACTGGTCAGCTACGTTATCCTCGGCGGACCCCGACAACATACCAGTCGGCAACATCCGAGGTGTCCCCCCGACCTTGCCACATAAGTCTCATTTCATTGGTCTCCTCCATATCTCTCATGTATCTCATTAGTCTCTTTCTTTCTCGATAGCAAAGCTTTTCTTTCACATCTTTTAGTGGCATCTTCAATTCTTTCTTTTTGAACCCTTAGCATTAACCAACACATATTCATTTCCTTATGGTGCTATGTCCATTTTGACTCTCTTATACTCAACAATTTATCACTTTATTTTGCAACACGTAATTATATATTTCACTCCCTTGTGTATGAAGAGCTTAGAGCTGGAGTTTCACAATAAATTTGGGGCCATTTCCCCAGGCCGAAAGGAAAGAACGGCTCTGATACCAAATTGTAACATCCCAACTTAATTTAGGAAATATAAATTTTATTAATTAAATGTTAAAATACAAATTGCCTTGTAATAAAACATGGGATTTACAACTTGATATTAGAACAATAATTGGAGGAAAGCGGTCTTTCTTCGTCATTTGTGATGTGAAACTCTGGTTCTTGACTCCTTCAAGCATCACCTAAAATGTTAAACCACAAGGAGTGAACACCTTTTCATAATAGAATAGAAATTAAGAATTGAAATTCAATAAATAACTCTGATAAGAGATCCATTATCAATTGATTACACCATTACATTCATATTCCTTTATCTGCAATTTTGCAATATCTCAAGAATCAAAAAATGAACTATACATATTTGAAGGAAAAAATAGATTGTATAGTTATGAATTTTTTAAAACAGTGTATCCAAAACCTTATAGTAAATAGATTGTAAATTTTGAATATTAGTAAGTATTAAATTTAATTATTTGAGTGCGCCATGTTAATATTGTTTTTGGTAAAACGGAAATTGAATGATGTTGAACGTGAAGGAATGAATCACATTAAGTAAAATAAAATAAATTTTAGTATATTGATATAAATTGAAGTATATGTTGCGTTAATTATTTTGTCATGCAATAAAGTTGAAGAATATACTTGATAGATATAAGTCGTAATTTCATACGATATATAGGTATAATATATGTATTTATATAGATATAAATTTTTTTAAACTCTATTAATTTTGCGTATAAATCCGAATAGGTATAATATTTGCGTATAATATATGTATTTATATATATATATATATATATTTATCCAAATCCGAATAGGTGAGACAGGTAAATAATTTTATAAAGGAAATATTCCCATTTTAAACTAAACTCTGTCAAAATTTTATCCAAATTTTCAAGAATAAGATATTTATAGCATCTTAATCATTAAACTTATAATTTAAATTTTTACAATTTTCATGAAAAGAATTTACCCTATAAATTTTGATAGTCGCAAGAGAAAACATTAAAAGGTCTTGAATATGAGCTTTTAGAGAAACCTCAAAATAAGCATCATATTGCAAATTATATTGTAAACCATTAAATAGAATATGAAATATCATCTAAGTAGATTTAATAATGTATGAAAATGTATAATTATATCATGTATGGTTATAAGAGAAAGAACCATTATCAAATTTAAAGAAAAGATAAATTTTAACCACCATAACAATTATTTTCCGAAGAGTGTAGATTTGAACATGTCAGTAATAATAATATCTTTTACATACATATGAATTCTATATTATTTTGTGACAATTTGATATCATTATATAATTAGCGAATTTGTCCTTTTAATGAATTAACTATAAGATCTTTTGCCTATAGAATGATGATGTGTAAATTTTCATATAAAATAATAACATACAATTTGTTAATTATTAATAATAACATTAGTAAGCAAACAAAAACCAAAGGACCATTGCCTTAGTCGAATTGTTAAAATCATTAGTACTAGCGTACCGACAGGCACACTTGTGTCTGTCGTCCCGTATTCCTATTGTCATGTTTTTGTAGTAAAGAGTTGTTTATAGTATAATGATATATCGAAAAATCGGTTTTTGTGAATGTTATTTATAGGTTAAAGATGCTTATTATTGTGAAAATTGATTTTAATTGCTGTATGCATTATTGTTTGTCATGCTAAAGAATATGAATCCATAAATTTCAACGAAATTATATATCAATTGTAATCATGTTATTCTCTGATTTAATTTTGGTTAAAATTAATATGTTTGTCTAGATGCATGACATAACACAGTTTTCATAACTTGTTATCATACTATGAGTTGTTTGTAATACTATTAGTGTTTATCAGAACGATATTGTAAGAGTTTTTGGATAAGAAAATAAATTAACGAAGAATTTGAAGTTTGTAATTAATTATGTAGCATTGAATGACATATTTATTTAAGGGAAATACATACATAAAACTAAAGTAGTTCATAAATTATATTAGTTTAGAAACATAAGGAAATAAAAACAAATTGCAGTGTAGATGCAATGAAGTCGGAATGACAAAAGATAGCTAAACAGGGGTATGCACTATCCATCCATTCGATGTCTTCATTACTGGAAAAAAGAAGAATATCTATTAATAATTGTAAGTGATAAAGATGGAAAATTTAAATGATTTAATTGTGTGGTAAATTGAAGAAAGAGTAAAACCTTCATAATTGCTGAATGCGAGATAACAAAACATCTTTGAAAACAACATTTTTTGTGTAAACTCCTTCTTCCCCTTCAATTGTTCCTTCTTTTATTAGAATCTTTGTGGTTGCTTGAGAAATACCTCTTGAAAGAACAACGTATAGCTGACCATGGCTGAATACATGTTGTGGTAAATATATTTCAACATTTGAAATGGTTTGTCCTTGCGATTTATTTATGGTAAGTGCAAAGATAAGGATAACAGGAAATTGTTTTCTGATAAGCACAAATGGAAGTCCTGCAGTGTCATTTGTCCTAAGTTTAATCCTTGGCAAAAAAGCTCTTTGTCCAGCATGGTGGCCTGTTAGAATTTCAACATCTAGCATGTTCATATAAGTTCCATGGCATAGTAACCTTGTCCCATTGCAAAGGCCGACTTTTGGATCTATGTTTCTCAACAACATTGTGAATTCAATGCTCCTAATTATGTGGATTATGTTTTGATGATGACAAAATAATTAACAAATCATGCCTTGAAGATATTGCAACATCAACATCAACAAGAAGTCAAGAAAAGAAGACAAGTGCCCAATCATTCTCAATCAAATATTAATTGTAAATTTCTAATTTATGTTGAGAGTGGTTGAGAGTGGGTAGAAATAGTTAGTCTCTTCTAGGAATAAATTTTTATATGTTTATTAAGTTGAGATTGACCAAAAATTAATACTTGAGAGGAAAAATAAAATTGAAAAATAATTTTTCCCATATCTGATCAAAATACTCGAGTATTTTGAAAAAGACTCGAGTATACACTCGAGTATTTGTAGAAAAACTCGAGTATTTGTGCCAGGTCAGCAATTATGACCGTTAGTCTTGTTCGTGCACCAATTCACTCGTGACCGACCAAAAAGACTCGAGTTTTTACCAAAAGACTCGAGTATTTTTGTCCAGTCAGCAAAAATGAACGTTGGAGAAACTCAAAAACCCAATTGAGGGCATTTGAGTCTCATCCAACCCCAAGAGAGAATTCAGAACCTTATTGTAAAATTTCTCTTTGAATTTGTGCAAGAACAAACAAGACAATAACACATCATTGATTACAAGCTTTCATAATTTCCTTTTCTCAAGTGTTAATTCCCAAAAAGCTCAACTTCTCAATCATATTGTCATTTTATTCCAAGTTGAGTTTTAGGCCTCAATTCTTACATTGAGCTGTGCTTATTTGTGCTAATCCATTGTGAGATTATTAATACACATACAAAAAGCTTGATTATTCAAAGTCTTGGATTGTTCCCAAGCAAACCCTAAGTGGCTTAGGGTGTTGGAAGTCTTGAGAGGTTCTCAAGCACAAGACTAGGAGGTTCCTAGCCCGATGGAGTTTCTTGAAGGGAGTTCAAGGAAGCTTTGTGAAGAGTTCTTCAATCACCGGAATCAAATTGGGGTAGAAATCAAGAGTTTGGTACACTCTTGAAAGGGTTAGGTTGAGTGAGGCCATTCTCAAGCAATCCTTTGTAATTTCTAACAATTTGATTATTAGTAGAAACTCCTAAGTGATTAGGAGGACTGGATGTAGCTCATTGTTGGAGTGAACCAGGATAAAATTGCTTGAGTGTTGGTTTATTGCTTTTAATCTACTTTCTAGCTCAATAGACTTAAGTCATTTCAATCAATTAGGATTTATACAATTAGGTAGCAAGTTCAAGGAATCTTTGTGTTAAAAGTTATTTAGATTACTTGCTATTCTGTTGGATAAGTTCCTGTTTATTATTGAATTGATATGAGTTAAATTGCTGAATTTTTGTTTCTGGTTTTTCTGCTATCTGATAGTAAAAACTCGAGTATTTCAGAAAAGACTCGAGTTGTTCATCCTGAAAAACTCGAGTATTTCACAAAAGACTCGAGTCTTTTGTTTCTGATTCCAGAAAATTCAGTCTAAGCTCCATTCTTCAATTATCAATCGAAATATTTGGTATTAGTGCTTCAAAATACTATTCAACCCCCCTCTAGTATTTGCTTAGCCCGCTTGTTGGTTTCCAACAAGTGGTATCAGAGCTCGGTCGAAAGATCGAGTGTAACAACTTTTTCGAAAAAGATCCTTTTGGAAACTTAATGGGCTCTAGCAATAACTTTGGTGGAGAAGGAGCTTCAATAAACCGTCCTCCACTATTTAATGGTGAAGGATATGTTTATTGGAAAACTCGCATGAAAGTTTTTATTGAAGCAATTGATATGGATATTTGGGATGCAATTGAAAATGGTCCTTTCATTCCCAAAAAGAAAATAAATGATGAAATTGTTGAAATTCCAAGGAGTAGTTGGAATGATGATGAAAAGAGAAAAGTCTCATTTGATTTAAAAGCTAAAAACATCATCTTTTCGGCTCTATCCCATGATGAATTTTATAGAGTTTCCCAATGTAAATCGGCAAAAGAAATGTGGGATACTTTGCAAGTCACACATGAGGGAACAAGTGAGGTTAGAGATGCAAGATTGAATTCTCTAACTCACGAATATGAATTGTTCCACATGTTGCCAAATGAATCCATTAGTGACTTGCAAAAGCGATTCTCTCACATTGTTAATCATTTGATTTCCTTGGGAAAAGTATTTCGCAATGGTGAAACTACTAACAAAATTCTAAGATGTCTTGATAGGAGTTGGCAACCCAAGGTAACCGCCATCAAGGAATCAAGAGACATAAATAGCATGGACTTAGCCACTTTGTTTGGCAAACTCCAAGAGCATGAGATGGAGCTTACAAGACTTGGGATGCATGAGGAATCGGACAAAAAGAAAAAGAGCATAGCACTCAAAGCTTCAACCAAAGCTACAAAAGAAGTTGAAGAATGCTCTACAAGTGGAGATTCCGATGGTGAACCAAATCAAGAAGAATTTGGGATGTTTGTGAAAAGATTCAACAAATTCTTCAAAGGGAAGAAAGGTGGATCTTCATCCAATTTCAAGAGAACCAAAGACTCCAAAAAAAGAGAAAAGAGTACCAACGATGGAGTTAAGTGTCATGAATGTGGAGGGGTTGGTCACATAAGAATGGAATGTGCCACATTCTTGAAGAAGAATGACAAGAAGACCCAAGAGACCAAAGGGAAGCGTGCATACATTGTTTGGGATGCACCGGAGAAGAGCAATGAATCATCTTCAAGTAGCTCCGGTGATGAAAATGCAAACCTTTGTCTCATGGCCAAGAACAATCATGAGTCCTCATCAAGAGCTAATCATGGCATGAGTGAAAGTGATGATGAGGTAACCTCTAGTTCTTCTTGTTCCTCTTCAAACTCCATTTCATATGATGATTGGCAAGAAGCCTACAATGAAATGTTAATTCAATTTAAAAGGCTTGCTAAAATTAATAAGGAAAAAGGAAAGAAAATTTTGGAGTTTCAACATGAAATTGATGAATTGCAAAAATCTATAAATGAGTTGAAACTTCAAAATGAATCCTTGGAACTTATTAATTCTAGTCATCAAAGTGATTGTGCAAATCATGAGGAGATTATCACTCCATGTGAGAGATGTGATGAACTTGAAAAAGAAGTGAAAGAATTGAAAAACAAACTCACAATCTCACATAGTGATAGAAACCTCAACCGGTTGTTGAACTCTCAAAGACATAATCACAACAAAACCGGTTTAGGATATGTTCATAAAAAGGACAAAAAGTACAAGGTGGTTGGAACATTTTCTAAGAAAAACTCATCAAAGAGACCAACTTGTACTTATTGTGGAAAAGTTGGACATATCAACATTGAGTGCCATATTAAGAAGTTTGAAATGAATAAGGGCACTTATATGTGGATTAAGAAGGGAGAAAGTCCCAACACTAACCCTAAGGGACCCAACATTGTTTGGGTACCCAAAATGAAAAGGTGATTTCATTTTGTAGGTGTGTCTTCGAACGGGAAAACAATTGTGGTATCTTGATAGTGGATGTTCGAAGCACATGACGGGAGATAAGCGGCACTTCATTGAGCTTACTCCAAAGGAAAAGGGTTATGTCACTTATGGGGACAACAACAAAGGCAAAATCCTTGGTATTGGTAAAATCGGAAACTCTTCAAACTTGATTATTGATAATGTGCTCTATGTTCAAGGATTAGAACATAATCTCTTGAGCATAAGCCAATTATGTGATGTTGGTAATCATGTAGTTTTTACCTCTACCCATTGCCTCATTAAAAGTGACAAAGATGAATCAATCAAATTTGTTGGTAGAAGGTCAAATAATACTTACTTAGTTGATTTGAACAAAGTCACTTCTTTGGTCTCTACTTGTTTAGTGAGCAAAGAAAATGACACTTGGTTATGGCATCGTAGGACCGCTCATATTAATGTAAACCAATTGAAGAAAATACAATCTAAAGATCTAGTAGTTGGTTTACCAAAGCTAAATTTTTCTATTGAAGGTGTTTGTTCTCCTTGCAAGAAATGTAAACAAACTAAAAACACCTTTGGATCAAAAATGGTGATGTCCACATCAAGGCCATTAGAAATGCTTCATATGGACTTGTTTGGACCATCACAAGTAAAAAGCTTTGGTGGCAACTATTATGCATTGGTGATTGTTGATGACTTCTCTAGGTTTACTTGGACTTTATTTTTAACTACTAAGAGTGAGACCTACAAATCTTTTAAACATCATGTCAAACTTTTGCAAAACCAAGTAAATCAAAAAGTAATTATTATTCGAACCGATCATGGTGGTGAATTCGAAAACCACAAATTTGATAGATTTTGTGCTAAAAATGGTATTGAGCATCAATTCTCCGCACCAAGGACTCCGGAACAAAACGGAGTGGTAGAGCGGAAAAATAGGGTGCTAGAGGAACTTGCTAGAACCATGTTAAATGATTCTCAAGTACCTCAATATTTTTGGGCCGATGCCGTCAATACGGCTTGTTATGTTTTAAATCGTATTTTGATAAGGCCCTCTTTGGATAAAACCCCCTATGAACTTTACAAGGGAAGAAAGCCAAATATATCTCATTTTCATGTCTTCGGATGCCAAGTTTTTGTTTTAAATAATGGAAAAGAACACCTTGGCAAGTTTGATTCCAAATCCGATGAAGGCATATTTTTAGGCTATTCTTCTCATAGTAAAGCTTATAGAATTTTCAATAAAAGAACTTTAACTATTGAGGAATCAATTCATGTGGTTTTTAATGAGTCTTCAAAAGAAGATAGTGTTTTATGTGATGCTAGTGAAGATGGCATTGACTTTTCAAAAGAAGAAAAAGAGAGAGAGAAATCAAAAGTTGATGAAGGAGAAGTAAGGGAAGAACTTCCTCCAACTTGGAAATCGGTCAAGGCTCATCCTATAGACAAAGTCATAGGAGATATGTCAAAGGGAGTACTTACTCGTAGGTCTATTCAAAACATTTGCCACTATGTCTCATTTGTTTCTCAAATTGAACCCGATTCAATTAAAAAGGCCATTGAGGATGATCATTGGGTTCTTGCTATGCAAGAAGAATTAAACCAATTTGAAAGAAATGAAGTTTGGGATCTAGTCCCTAAACCCGATGATCATACCATAATTGGTACTAAATGGATTTATAGAAACAAACTTGATGAATCCGGGTTGATTATAAGAAACAAAGCTAGACTAGTAGCTCAAGGGTACAACCAAGAGGAAGGTATCGATTATGATGAGACCTTTGCTCCGGTTGCACGTCTTGAAGCAATCCGAATTTTACTTGCTTATGCTTCAATCATGAAATTCACTTTATATCAAATGGATGTTAAAAGTGCTTTCTTGAATGGGTTTATAAATGAAGAAGTGTATGTCAAACAACCCCCCGGTTTTGAAAATAGTGAATTTCCAAACCATGTTTATAAATTGAAAAAGGCACTCTATGGATTGAAACAAGCTCCTAGAGCTTGGTATGATCGATTGAGTTCCTTTCTATTAGAAAACAAGTTTCAAAGAGGGAAGGTTGATAATACATTATTTATTTATAAAACCAAGGATGACATTTTGTTAGTACAAATCTATGTTGATGATATCATTTTCGGTGCTACTAACGTGTCTCTTTGTAGAAAGTTTTCAAATTTGATGAAAAAGGAATTTGAAATGTCAATGATGGGAGAACTCAAGTTCTTCCTAGGCTTACAAATAAAGCAAGTCAAGGAGGGGATATTTGTGCATCAAGGGAAATATTGCAAAGAGCTCCTTGAGAAATTCGGATTGGACAAGTGCAAGGAAGCCTACACTCCAATGAGCACATCATGCTACCTAGACAAGGATGAACAAGGTACACCGGTTGATGTTAGTAAGTATAGGGGTATGATAGGTAGTCTCCTATATCTCACTGCATCTAGACCGGATATTATGTTTAGTGTATGCATGTGTGCTAGATTTCAAGCTAATCCTAAAGAATCTCACCTATCCGCAGTTAAACATATATTTAAGTATCTAAAAGGAACAATTAACACTGGTTTATGGTATCCTGCTGATGCCAATCTTAGTTTAGTTGGTTACTCGGATTCCGACTTCGCGGGATGCAAGCTTGATCGCAAAAGCACCAGTGGTACTTGCCATTTCTTGGGAAGTTCATTGGTGTCATGGTTTTCTAAAAAGCAAGCTTGTGTCGCTCTTTCTACCGCCGAAGCGGAATATATCGCAGCCGGTAGTTGTTGTGCTCAACTGTTATGGATGAAACAACAATTATCGGATTTTGGTTTGAAACTTGAAAATATTCCGATTAGATGCGATAACACGAGTGCAATCAATTTGACTAAGAATCCGGTGTATCACTCAAGAACTAAACACATTGAAATAAGACATCATTTTTTAAGAGATCATGTACAAAAGGGTGATTGCACAATTGAATTTGTTAGTACCACAAATCAATTAGCCGACATTTTTACAAAACCTCTACCAAGGGACACCTTTTATCATATTAGGAGAGAACTTGGTATTTTAGATGAAGCTAATATAGGCTAATTGCATTGTGTGTCATTTTTGGAAAATCACCATATTAGTCTTACTCTAATGTGTTATTGATTCTTAGTTAAATTGTCCTTGATGATATTTGAAATTGTATATGTTAATTGTGTGTGATTCTGTACTGTATTCCAAGTTGGTAGTGAAGCATTTGTGTTTGATTTGTGTTTGGTCTTTTAAAACTGAGTTTTTACTTTCTGTTCTGTCAAAATACTCGAGTTTTTCCAAAAACACTCGAGTATTTTAATTCAAAATTAAATCAGTTTTAAATTGAAAAAGTTTTTAATCAGGGTCTGATAAAAATACTCGAGTGTTTCTCAAAACACTCGAGTCTTTATTAAAACACTCGAGTGTTTTTCATAACACTCGAGTCTTTCGAAACCCCCAATTTTTGAACTTTCAGACCAAACTCGAGTATTTTCCAAAAACTCGAGTGTTTTGCGTTTTCCTGAAAATTGAACTTTCGGACCAAAGTCGAGTTTTTCAATTTTTACTCGAGTTTTCTGGGGAAATCTGGGCTGAGTCATGAACGACTCGAGTATATTCTCAAACACTCGAGTATTTTGTAACGAACAACTCGAGTATTGTTGAATATACTCGAGTATTTTGGCGAGTTTATATATTCTCCAGCCCCCACAAACTCGAGTTTCACGAACCCCTTTCTCTTCTCTCTCGGTTTTCTCATATCTCTCTCCTCAAAACTCCGTTTTTACTCAAATTTTTGCCAAATCTTACTAGTTTTACATCCTCTAATCACTTTTCTACCATTATTTCAACGAATTTCAACTCTTTTCAACCTCAAATCCGTCACCCCCTTTTCAAACCCTAACTTTCCAAAACTTCAATTTTCATCAATTCCTCTATGGCTTCATCATCTGGCAAAGGAAAGAGAGTAAGGATTGCTGACTCATCTTCCGAGGAGGAAATTTCCGACTACTATCAAGAGGATGAACGCTTGGAAAGGATGGAAGGCTTTGCCACCAGAGAATTCGGAGTAATCACATGGATCAATAGTACTTTCCTTGAGAGTAAGGGTTTCCATTTTGTTACTAACCTTAGATATCAGAAACTGATTCAATTTCTGGAATTTCATGGACCTATATATCCTAGGTTAGTTAGAACATTCTATGCAAACCTTAGGCTAAAGGACAATGCCATAGAAACAATGGTTGAGGGTGTTCGATTCAAAATTAGCGCTAAGGATCTTTTTGTTGCTTTTGGGACAACACGTCACGGGGACAATTCTCTAAAGGCCGATGCGGACGGCATTTTTCAAAGTTGTTTGCGCCCCGGTCGTGTATGGACCGAAGGAGTTAAGCATTCCTCATATATGACTGTCCAATCTAGGGTGTTGCATTATATTGTTTGTCATCAATTAGTGCCTCAAACCTCACCCAATTATGCCAAACCCACAAACAATGAACTTAGGCTTCTTAGTGCCATCCTGAACAATGAGAAGCTGAACTGGAGTCGCATAATTTTGGATAGAATGCTCCTTGCTGCTAAGTCTAAACACCCAAAAACCCTGCCCTATGCCATGCATGTTTGTTATCTGTTGAGTTACTTCAAGGTGTCTATCCCACGCAATGAAGAGAAAAAGACTCTTCATGTGAACCAACATTGCCTCAACAAAGGCACCTTGAGTCACCAGGACATGGCATTCCATGAACCCTCTGGCCAATACTTGTACCGATCTGATATTGCTGAGCTAGAGAGGGTTGCAAATGTGGCAGCTCAACAAGGGATGGATGCCCATCAGATGGAAGAGGAAGCTGCTGCATTTGCCCAGGCTGAAGAAGGGGATCCTATTGATCAGATTAACTTTGATGACTTCGCTGGATCTCAATCTGGGTTTGACAACTCGGGCTGGAGAGAGAATGTGATCACACGTCTGGACACTTTAGATGGGAGAATGGACTCCCTTGTGCATGCTATGGACGCCCAGCGTGATGATTTTGTTAGCCTAGACACTAGGATGAGTGCAGAGTCTGCCATGTTTTATTCTCATTTGGATCAGCACTCGGCCCAGATTAATGCCCGCCTGGACCAGCAGTCAGGGGAGATGCACCGCCGGTTTGATGAGATGATGGCGGCCTTCTCTCGATTTTATCCTCCTCCAGATGATCCAGCTCCTTCCATGTTTTGATGCTGCTGCTTATGGATTTTCTATTTTAGTTTTCATTATGTTTTCATCATGTTGATCTTGTTGCATTTTCTGTACTTTGAGAACTTGGTGTTTTGAGACTTTGGGTTTATTATTGCACCTTTGATTTGGACCTTTTATGATGTTTTTATGTTAATGAATTTGGTCTTCATTATGATGTTTGTGCAAAGCTTCAGGGGGAGCTCTTTATCGTTATTATATCTCCGTTTTATTTGCATAGTTGGTTATGGGGTTTTCCGATTATGCACCTCTCCTCCCTTGATCTTTTTCTAAATTGTTACATCTTTTTGGCGTATGACAAAAAGGGGGAGAGATATTACACTTGTCTTGTCTTGATATTGTTGCACCTAAAATCTCTAATTATGGTATATACTCTGATAATTGTTAAATTCTCTAATACCATAGGCTTGGTGCTAAAATTAAATTGTCATAACATCTTGCTCAAGCTGAATTTTTAGATAGGTGAAAAGTATCATATAGTGAGGGGGAGTTGCATCTCCAAGTGGATCAAGCTTAACAAATGGATCAAGTGTTAATTATTTTGTCATCACCAAAAAGGGGGAGATTGTGAATTCAATGCTCCTAATTATGTGGATTATGTTTTGATGATGACAAAATAATTAACAAATCATGCCTTGAAGATATTGCAACATCAACATCAACAAGAAGTCAAGAAAAGAAGACAAGTGCCCAATCATTCTCAATCAAATATTAATTGTAAATTTCTAATTTATGTTGAGAGTGGTTGAGAGTGGGTAGAAATAGTTAGTCTCTTCTAGGAATAAATTTTTATATGTTTATTAAGTTGAGATTGACCAAAAATTAATACTTGAGAGGAAAAATAAAATTGAAAAATAATTTTTCCCATATCTGATAAAAATACTCGAGTCAATAATTTTTCCCATATCTGATCAAAATACTCGAGTATTTTGAAAAAGACTCGAGTATACACTCGAGTATTTGTAGAAAAACTCGAGTATTTGTGCCAGGTCAGCAATTATGACCGTTAGTCTTGTTCGTGCACCAATTCACTCGTGACCGACCAAAAAGACTCGAGTTTTTACCAAAAGACTCGAGTATTTTTGTCCAGTCAGCAAAAATGAACGTTGGAGAAACTCAAAAACCCAATTGAGGGCATTTGAGTCTCATCCAACCCCAAGAGAGAATTCAGAACCTTATTGTAAAATTTCTCTTTGAATTTGTGCAAGAACAAACAAGACAATAACACATCATTGATTACAAGCTTTCATAATTTCCTTTTCTCAAGTGTTAATTCCCAAAAAGCTCAACTTCTCAATCATATTGTCATTTTATTCCAAGTTGAGTTTTAGGCCTCAATTCTTACATTGAGCTGTGCTTATTTGTGCTAATCCATTGTGAGATTAGTTATAAACATACAAAAAGCTTGATTATTCAAAGTCTTGGATTGTTCCCAAGCAAACCCTAAGTGGCTTAGGGTGTTGGAAGTCTTGAGAGGTTCTCAAGCACAAGACTAGGAGGTTCCTAGCCCGGTGGAGTTTCTTGAAGGGAGTTCAAGGAAGCTTTGTGAAGAGTTCTTCAATCACCGGAATCAAATTGGGGTAGAAATCAAGAGTTTGGTACACTCTTGAAAGGGTTAGGTTGAGTGAGGCCATTCTCAAGCAATCCTTTGTAATTTCTAACAATTTGATTATTAGTAGAAACTCCTAAGTGATTAGGAGGACTGGATGTAGCTCATTGTTGGAGTGAACCAGGATAAAATTGCTTGAGTGTTGGTTTATTGCTTTTAATCTACTTTCTAGCTCAATAGACTTAAGTCATTTCAATCAATTAGGATTTATACAATTAGGTAGCAAGTTCAAGGAATCTTTGTGTTAAAAGTTATTTAGATTACTTGCTATTCTGTTGGATAAGTTCCTGTTTATTATTGAATTGATTTGAGTTAAATTGCTGAATTTTCGTTTCTGGTTTTTCTGCTATCTGATAGTAAAAACTCGAGTATTTCAGAAAAGACTCGAGTTGTTCATCCTGAAAAACTCGAGTATTTCACAAAAGACTCGAGTCTTTTGTTTCTGATTCCAGAAAATTCAGTCTAAGCTCCATTCTTCAATTATCAATCGAAATATTTGGTATTAGTGCTTCAAAATACTATTCACCCCCCCTCTAGTATTTGCTTAGCCCGCTTGTTGGTTTCCAACAAACATCAATGGTGCACCCTTTTTTACCTTTAATGCATGTGGCAGTAAACCACCTCGTGCAATGGAGTTCAAGTATTCTTGCTGATATAAGTTGTTTGCATCGCCTTCAACCTCGTCAAATGAAAGCAAAATACGCTCTTCTCCAGGAAATTTGTTAAGGACAATATTCTTCAGTTTTCCTACTTCATCATTTCTTGGTGTTAGTATGGCTCTTGCGACCATGTATGATGCATCCCATTCATGATTTTCTATATCCGGATAAACATGTTGAATAAGATTTTGAATGAAATTTTCTCCTTCCCATGAGAGTGCCATATGGCTAGGTATCTGCACCAACTCATCTAGTTTTGTAGGTTCTATTCCATCGCCGATGCGTAGAAGATATTGGGAAAAGTTAGGATCATTGAATGAACGCATATTTTGTCGCAAATGCAACACCCTTGTGGAAGCCCATAAATGAGACTTAACAATACATGCAGAAATCATTTCAGACCTATTACCTTTTCTGACAATAGGTAATACCTGGCGAAAATCCCCGCCCATGATCATGATTTTTCCCCCAAATGGTGCATCATTATCCAGGATATCCTTCAATGTACGATCTAATATTTCAAAAGCATACCTGTGAGCCATGGGTGCTTCATCCCAAATGATCGCTGTTGTTTGTCTAATGAGTTTTGCTAGATCAGATTGCTTACTTATGTTGCAAACAGAAGAAGGCTCTGCATTGATTGGGATTTTAAATCGAGAATGGGCTGTACGACCACCAGGTAACAATGTTGCAGCTATTCCAGAGGTGGCAGTTGACAGAACAATATTGCCGGTACTTCTCAATCTAGCTATCAAAGCACGATAGAGAAATGTCTTGCCTGTTCCGCTTGGCCCATCAACAAAGAAAACTTGACCTTGTCTATTTTCGACGGCACTCATGATGGCATTAAAAGCATTTAATTGATCAACATTTAAGTTTTCCACTGCATTAAGATCACTATGTGGTATCTGTACCTCTTGTTCTTCCCGTATTAGCTGTTGAACTATATTATTGTGAATAGGTCCCAATGTTGGTTCTGGTAAATCAAAATCAGTTGTTTGCTTCCCATGCTGAATGAGGAGGTCATTCAAATCTTTTAATTACATATCGGTTCTATATGCAGCAGTGGTAGTGGTTGATATAGCATAGTTTTCTTCCATGTAAATATGGAACTCATCTCATAAGCTTCTTACATCAGTTGGTTCACAAAAAATTAATATAGTAGCGAACAATCTCCTTAATGAAACTGGCGCTCGTAGATTGGATGCTTCTATTAAGCAATCTCGAATACTATTATCACTTTCTAGAAGACCCCACTGTTGAGCTGATTCCTTGAATTTTTGATATCGTGTGCCATTAACTGTAAGTAGGTCTTCCCAACAGGTTGGTCCTTGGACATGATTTAACAGAACCCGTAAGTAAAATTTTTCTTCTTGAGAAGGAGATACTGTGTAAATCCGGCCAATAGCCTTTTGTCGCGACCGTCTACGATACCATGCTTTATTTGTGCTACTCCATGTATAATGCTCTGAGATCTCTCCATACAAATAACGTCTAGCTTCATGGTCTCTGTGATTTAATACGAAGAATTCAGTAAGCATGGTACGGGAGTTATGAGCATCATTTAAAATGTTCTGGACATTCTCATGGACATAAAACCGAATCACCCTTTAATCATTTTTGCATGTTCATTTTGTTGTTTTAAAACTTTAATCTTTGTTCATTAGCCTTTGAAAAACATAGATCAACAATAAAAATTAACATGCAAGAACAAATCAACACACAGAACCGAAAATAAAAATGAAGAAGAAAGAACATCAAACATAAAGCTTTAACATATTACAAATTATTTTTAAGTCCTTAGAGTCCATGATCAACACATAAGTTCATCATTAGAGTCATAAAATTTATCATGCAAGAAGAAAAATAACAAAGATCTACAAACTAAAAGAAAAGGCTTAAACTATTACAATTCTTCTTTCTCGATCTTCAAAGGAACTCCTAGGTTTTTGGGTTGATCTCCTCCTCTTCTTCCTCACGCTGCTCTCTCTTTCTCTCCATGGTTCTCTCTCTCTTTTTTTTTGCATATCTCAAGAGCTAATGTTGCTCTTGGGACTAAGTGTTTGTGTTGGTGTAAAAAGGAAAGTGAAAGAATGGGTGGAAGAATGAAGGCAACGAAGGAATGAGTGGAAGGATGAGAGGAAATGAAGGTGTGAATGAAAACAAGAGGTAATGGATTAAGGGTGGAACTTTATCTCTCTTCCTTGGTCTTGGTTTGGTCGACCAACACACATCTAGGAGGGGTAGTCTTAGCATTCTAAGTCTTCTACTTGGTCTCCAAGTTTTGCTTTGTTTTCTTTTTATTTTATTTTTATTTCCTATGGGCTTAGTCATCGAGCAAGGCACCACAATCCTACACATACACACACCCTAACACTTGTCACTCACACACACTACACACATATATTCCCTCATGCACTCACACAAGAAAACCGTGGCACACCCTCCATGCACACACATGTCCTATTTTTTTTTTAATTTCTTCTTTACTTGTTCACCACTTTATGGCTTCATGAACACATGCACATACCATTCACACACATAGCATACATACACATATTAGCACATATTCACATATCTTACACACATTAATAAATTAATCACACACTTGTTCACAAAACAAACAACCAACATTCATATTAACAATTAAACACATCTTCCCTTTAAATAATAAACTGCACTTATTGGTTGCACTTATAGCCCTTATTTCATTTTCTAAAATCATAATTTAATATGTTGAAGATAATCCCAAAAGGAAAAATTCATTAAAAATCAAAAACCATTTTTCATGATTTATTTCTTTAAAATTCGTCCTTTACAGCTCTGAAAAAGAATTTTCGCAAACCAACCCAGAGAATTATGAAAGATACATTTTTGAAAACTACATTTCGATACGATCGTTTTGATATAAAGATCATAAAAATCGGAGTTACGGTTAAAAAGTTATGGATTTCTGAAGTTAATACTTCTAAGAAAGTCCATAAAGATTCATTTTCAAAACAAATCACCAATAATAAAATTATTTCTCATAAAAATCATTTTTACTAACTCCATATTAATTTATCAAGACTCCGTAAAATCAACATTTTTCTTCGTAATCGAACAAATTATTCATTGAAAACCCTTTGGTAAAACCGAATCGTAAAACTTTTCTTTAATAAATTTTTAATTAGCCTAATCGGAAAAACGCGGGATGTTACATTCTCCCCAACTTGCAGATTTCTCGTCCTCGAGAAATGCTCCGCGAAATTCCATGATCAACGAATGTCGGATTCCTTGGAGTGATTCTCTTGATCTATAACAACAGTCGTCGTCCCCAGGTCGTCGAATACGCGTCGTTTTCTCAAATGTAATCAAACACAATGGAATACTAATGGTATAGCTTTGTCAACAAGAGTTCAAAGGGTTCAATGGTCTCGAAACAAGGTTCAAAAAGAATCGCACGCTTATGCCAATCCTGACGGGGACACCACTTTCCTCATGGTTTTTCTTCCTTAATTTGACTCCTTTCAACCTTTTAAGCCTAGGTGGGTTATCACAAACCTCAAAATGTCCGTTTACTCCCCAACTTTGACAAATCATATTCCTATACTTCACATCTATCCAATAACATTTGACAGGTGTAACATCCCAACTTAATTTAGGAAATATAAATTTTATTAATTAAATGTTAAAATACAAATTGCCTTGTAATAAAACATGGGATTTACAACTTGATATTAGAACAATAATTGGAGGAAAGCGGCCTTTCTTCGTCATTTGTGATGTGAAACTCTGGTTCTTGACTCCTTCAAGCATCACCTAAAATGTTAAACCACAAGGGAGTGAACACCTTTTCATAATAGAATAGAAATTAAGAATTGAAATTCAGTAAATAACTCTGATAAGAGATCCATTATCAATTGATTACACCATTACATTCATATACCTTTATCTGCAATTTTTCTTTTACTTGGAAAGAAAATTCTTAGTTTGATTCTTTTCCATACATTTAGTTCATTTTTATTATCTTACTACTAGTTCCTTTATAATGATATTGGTATTAGTCATTCCGTTTATGCTAATTTAACACAATTCTCACAATTTCCATATTATGTTTATAGTTAGTTATTAGAACACAATCATTAATTATATAGTCTATTCTTCAAGCATAATACAAGATATAGTTTTAGAATTTATACAAGTTTAAAGTCACACTTTGATATTTATTTTAGTTAGCATTATTATACCAATTATGTGTATTGGCATTTCATCGAACACCTTGCCTACATAGATTATTGTTGATTTAAAATTGTGAGTTTTATGAATCAATTCAAGCTTTTGAAGGTTTAATTCCATATACACAGGTATATGGTATTCAGAATCAACTAACCTAGGGTTCAATCCATAATATTCAGTAGGTATTTACAAATTCCAAAACTTAAAGTCTATTCTAAAAGAAAAGGAATCCTCCCTTACCTTAAAGGGAAGAAAACTCAACTCCAAGTGCTTGAGTTATGTTGTTTTGGTTTCTATACTCCTCTCCTTTGATTAGAATGCAAGAAATCCCCAACATCATGGAGGTTTCATGGCCATAGGAATAAGAGGAAAAGAGGGTTTTGTAGAATAACAAAGGAACAAGGATTGAAATTAGTATGAAGGTGTTGTTTATAAGTGTTAATTTATGGTTTAGAGGTTGTATTTGAAGGTATCATAGATGATTGGTGCATGGAAAACGAGTTTGGTGCATGAAAATTGGCCCCTGGTGTGTGTCTGATGCGTCTGGTGCGGCTGGGAGACGGACTGGTGCGTTTAGCGAGGAAAATGGCGCACCAACTGGTGCTGCTGGTGCCTTATATAGGCACCTCGCGCTTGAGCGCGGTACCTGGCGCTTGAGCGCGAGACTTTTCTAGATAATTCTAGCATCAGCGCGCGATTTCTGGTGCTGCGTGGATCTCGCGCTTGAGCGCGACAGACCGGCGCTTAAGCGCGCCTGGTGTTGCTGATTTCCGCACCGGTGCGTCTGGGGCGCACCGGCTCATGCCCCAGCGCACCGGTTCGCCCCGGAACGCTGGTTTTCGTATTTTTAGCCCGATTTCATGAATTTTAATCATTTCTAACACTAAATCAAACTTATATAACATTAATTTACCTCTCCAATCATATTTATTATGTTACTTTTTATTAAACACTCGAACACAAAGTCCCTAAAATTCTTTCAAACGGGTCTCTGAACGCCCTGATAATTTTCTTCTGCTTACCCACATGGCTTAAGGTAACCTTCCAATTCTTTTCTCCACTATATTAATATTTGAGAAGGGATCAACTAGTTGGATTATATCCCAAGCTTGTGAATCCTAACTTGTTTCCTAAGCTTAATTACACTCAATCGCACTGACACTTTCCGTAGTCCATGTTTTTCTCATTTCTTCGGTTCTTCGCCTATATTTGGTATTCTCTTCTCTAACTCTTAACTAAGTTCACGATACCCAAAACATTCCCAAATTTTGTGATTCCGGTACTTACATACGTCTTATAAGTCTTAATTGGACGATTGTAATACTTTGCCCTTATTATTACTTATCTAAACTTCTCTTCAATCAATTTCCCTTAACTTAAGTGCACACATATGGTTATGACTTTCAAGTTAAGAATTTTAGACCGTTACAACAGGGACTAAGGTCATGAAACTTTCCAGCATTCACTAATTCTAGGTTATCTTATAAAACTTCCCATCACTTTGTTCAAGCCTATCTTAGTATCATCCAAATTCGCGTCCTCTAAACCATTAAAACTTTCCAACTCAGGGTTTCATCCTTAAGATTAGTGATCTTAACACCTAATGACATTCTTAACTCCACAATTTATGGTCACCTATGTCCATTAAAACATCAAATCTTGGTCTTTTACCCTAATTTTGGTCGTCTTTTAAAGGTTCTATCCGTTAATTTCACCACTTCATCTAGTTGATCTTATGGTCCTATTATAGGTTCACACCTATCCTAATCATTCACCTACCCTAATTTTTTTTTTCTTCAACTTTTTCAGACTCACCCCAAATATTCACCATCTTAACACCATCTATACCATTACTTGGGTTAGACTACTATAGAACTTTTCAGTTTCAGTCCTCTTATACATTCTACTATCTTACGTATGGTTCTAGGGGTACTCTTATTCTAATGTATCACATTCGTTCATGCTTATTCCTTCTTCAACCATTATAACTTTTTCTTCACAACACCTCACCGTCTAGCTTATAACTCAGATAGGCCTAGTTGATTGGCATAAGGTGTCAGGGTCTAAGGTTTTCATGAAAAGCTCTTAGAGAAAACAAACGTATTGTCAAGACAACTCAACAACATATAGGGTTTACATAGAAAGGAGTTTTAACAAGGAAAAGAGGGTTCTAGTCGCAAAACAAAGTTGCAGGTCAATAGCTCAGAGGTCGTTACAAACAAAAAGGGATTCTTAACCAAAGAGGTTCCAACAATCAAGAAAGGTTCAGGTCTCAAAGAATAACGTCTCCGTATGATTCTGATCACCGTTCCTTGTATCATTGTAGACAAATCCGTGACACGTTCCGAAGATAGAGAGATGGAACGATAGAGGTGATACGATAGAGATGCTTACGTGACTCCGTACCCCTATTCTTACTCATAGTAAGTCTAACACTAACACACAGATAGACACATACACGAGCAAACATGTAAGCCCATGCATCAGACTACTTTGGTCAACCATTGCTCTGATACCAAACTGTAACACCCCGATTTCGGCAACTTGAAAACACTTATCTCTTTAACAAAATATAGTAAAAATTTGGGAAATTTTTTTTTTACAAGGTGACATGGACATGAGAAACTTAAGGATCAAAAACATTTCGTTAACCTAATTATATGAACATTCTCATGTCACACATCCCAAGTCAAGTTCCAAACTGAGATGTTACTTAACTTCGCACTTTGTAACTTGGCTTCATAAAACTAATTTAAGAAAACATTTCACATCTTGTTTCACAAAACTTCATTCTTTCAAAAACCATATTCAATAAAATTCCAAGCGGGGTTCAGAATGATACGACAATGTCACCAAGTAGTTGCAAGGGATACAGTGCTCAAGGGAATTTACCTATTACTATTCTTGACCTCTAATCTTCTTCGCTGAAGTCCACTGCCGAAGCCTACAGGGACGGCCATCTATCCGTTGCAATACCGGAATAACCCGATACGACAACATGATAGGAGAGATGGTCAGCATTCCAGAAGTACAACATGACAAGACAATAGACAGTAACTAGAGGCATAAAGACATAAGATCTACTAACTCTCATACTATGCATATGACAAGTATATTCATGTAAGCACATAGGAAGCATTCATAAATGAAACATATCATAACAGACCAAACATATATAAAAATCATGACTCAACCCAATTCACATCACTGCACTTGGCATCACAAGCCTTTGAACTTTCAAGTCTTATCATCATCCTTTCTCAATCTTTTCATCATCACTTATACTTTTCTTTCTTTGAATCTTTCTCAATAATTTCTTTATACTTTCTTGCTTGTAATCTTTTGTCAGTAAGTCTTATCAAACGGTTCGCTCAATGATGAGGGGGACACAGCATTGAACTCGCACACACGTCTACATCTCCTCGGTCATCCACCCAACCTAGTCGGAAGCAAACAGGAGTACAAGACCTTTACCATGCGGGCACGACGGCTGTCACACAAACAAATGGTCCCAGACCAGGAGGACTCAGCCTCAAATCATATCATATCAATTCACATAATCAAAGGCACGCTCTCAGCGGCAATCACAAATGCCCCATTCCAGTCCCTCTCACCATTCTAGACTTGCATCGAGGGGGCGACAGTATAATTCTAGTTGGCCTGCAGAACTTACCACGGCATTAGACCCAGTCCCCACCACGTTAGTGTGCCACCTGTGGGGTTCGTTCTGCCTAGAAAATATACTCTAGACTTCTTGACGTTTCACCGTCATCGTCCTCCCCTCCTGCAATCTCCACTTGAGTATCTGCAGATACCCATAGTATCTTCCTCTCCACTACTTCGTTACGACACTCATATCTCACCGCGTATATAAATGTCTTTTAATTCTTTTAAAGTTTTAGAGTTTTAATTAAACGGCTTAATCCTAACAGTCGGCTCGTCCTTGGTGCATCCCTTCAACGGAGCCCGACCACTAATCGCAAACTGTTCCCCCTAAATTCTCAATGGCACCATGCCTCAAATCACTTTCATCTCATCATTATGACACACTCTTTCTCATCTCATCTCATCATCACAATTAACATAACTCATCTCATCTCATCAACATCATCAGCATCATTTCCTCGTCTTTCTCAAAACATCTTTTCACAACGCTTTTTCGAAAACATGTTTTCACAAAAACTTTTACTTCACAAACATTTTTAAAAACCTCATTTCATAAATCCTTTCACAAAACTTTTTCCAAAAATAATGTTTCCAGAAACTTTCACAAAAATATTATTTTCACAAGAGCCTTTTTTTTTTTTTAAAATCTCTTTTCAAAACCTTTTTCAAAAATCACATTTTTGGGTGAGTGTTAATGGAGGAGCAAGCTTAACTCAACACTAAGCTTCTTCCCAAAAACATGTACGAGGAATCACATCTCCATTCAAACCACATTTCACTTTCATAACTATGCTCCCTTTCAAATCTCAATTCCAATCCCATCTCTTTTCATCCTCTTTCTCATTCATTTCTTATAACCTTCTCTTTTGTCTTAATTCATCTTTGATATCTTACTTCTCTTATTATTTTTCTCATATTTCTTACTCAGTCTCAAGTCTTACTCTTTCTCATCATTCGCATTATCACTCTTACCCACATTCGAACAGAACAGGATATACTCAACAAAATGCTTGTAGAGAAATTCAATACATAACCAAAATTATTCATGCAACATATTTAACAAAACAGATAAACATATAGATCACATATAATTATGCAGCACATAATCTATGACAAATACTCAATTAGACTCGGTATACTCAGTTTAGAACCGAGTCTACGCGTCACGACGACCTAGGCCTACTGCATCTCTCACCTCACTCTCCAGCATCTGAAATCGTTGCGGGTCCTTTCCAATACGTCAGCTGTTCCACTACTCGACTCATACGCACCTTGTGCTAAACAAACGATACTAATGTCACTAGTCTATCTTAAATAATCATCCTACTTAGGATCAAGCGTTTTCGAAAATTCTTTTTATTTCTTGTCGGAAAATCGCAAAACGTTAAAACTTTTTCAAATCAATCTTTCCCAAGTTAAATCCCACTTAAAACTTGAACTTTAAACCAACCAAATAATTTTTTTAAGATTGAAAACAACTTAAATAAAATCTGGACAGCAATTATGCAAGTCCATAGATCATTTTTCAGAAAATCCGAAAACACCTAAGAATCATTCTTTAGTTCATATAATACTTTGTTATAAAATAAACACTTAAATAATTTATTTCTCAAACTTAAAACCAGGAAATGAATTAAGGGCAGCAACCACTAAGTCCAAGGTTCTTTAATTAAATCAAAGCTAAACCATTTCAAACCCACTTAATTTTCAAAACCAATCACCAAATCAAACACAACACTTTGGCTAGATAATTTAATCATGAATAATCTAAACATATCATCAAACAATCACTCATTCAATTACTTAAAGACATTATAATTAGCATACAAGTTAAGCCAAGTCATAACACAGAGTATAAAAATTCACATTCATCAAAATTTTTCAAATAAAATCCTAGTACGATTACTAGCAAAACACAAAAGATAAAATTCAAAACTAAATCAAATAAATTTATTTAACCTTAAAAATTTCCAGAACACACACATATATGCCAAGGTTCATCATAAAAAAATCTTCAAGTCATTTAAACCATCCTAAGCTATGTTTCAAATCAGATTTCTTATGAAAAACAAAACGGTACTGTTGCTGGTCAGAGGTAAAAACGACATGATTAAAAATAGTTCTTCAACTCCAAATTGCATGAAAATTGGTATAAATCTTCCTTATACAGTCAAGACTATCTCATAAAACTTTCAGATTGTTTGGAGTTGTGAAAGTCATAGTTTTCTAATTAAATTTGCCACTAAGTCCAGAAAATCTAAACCAAGTGGTTCACTGTTTTGCAACTGGAAAAATTATCAAACCAACTCCAAATCTCTTCAAATTTCACAGAGAACATCTAGAGAGGTTCAGGAAGTTACTATAAAATTTTCAACCCATTTGGAGCAGCATAAGTTTGAAAATTATTTTCATCTTTGAACCGAAAAACTTATTTTCTGAAAATTGTTTTCACAAAGTCTGTTCTTATAGAAATAGAAAATCAATTCCAAAAATCATTTAAAAATTCAGAGAGGTTCATTTTAACATACTTAAGACAGTGACAAATTTTCAGAATTATTAAACATACACAAAGATCATTTATCAAAATCAAAACACATGAAAATCACAATTTCAGCATATACTTTTTATTCAACAAATTTGTTTTATCCATTTCGCACACATATATACAAGTCAACACAAAAAAATCAATCCATTAATTATTATACCTTTCAAAAACCGAATTAAGGTAAAACAATTTAATTTAATCCAAATAAAACATGCATCAACATTTAACAATTAAAATCAAGACTTTGAAAGAAAAATCAAAACAAACATCAAAACTTATTCTTTTTCTCTAGATTATTACATACATGCATTAATTACTTCAAACCAAATTCATCTCTTAAAGATTTAAGCTACATCCGAAACATGCATCAAGAAAAATAATTTCATTTTCATTTTTTTCCCAAATTCATGTATAAAATCAAAGTACATCAAGGAAAACAAGAATCATTCACACAAATTAATTGGGAAAACCGAATCACCCTTTAATCATTTTTGCATGTTCATTTTGTTGTTTTAAAACTTTAATCTTTGTTCATTAGCCTTTGAAAAACATAGATCAACAATAAAAATTAAAATGCAAGAACAAATCAACACACAGAACCGAAAATAAAAATGAAGAAGAAGAAAGAACATCAAACATAAAGCTTTAACATATTACAAATTATTTTTAAGTCCTTAGAGTCCATGATCAACACATAAGTTCATCATTAGAGTCATAAAATTTATCATGCAAGAAGAAAAATAACAAAGATCTACAAACTAAAAGAAAAGGCTTAAACTATTACAATTCTTCTTTCTCGATCTTCAAAGGAACTCCTAGGTTTTTGGGTTGATCTCCTCCTCTTCTTCCTCACGCTGCTCTCTCTTTCTCTCCATGGTTCTCTCTCTCTTTTTTTTTGCATGTCTCAAGAGCTAATGTTGCTCTTGGGACTAAGTGTTTGTGTTGGTGTAAAAAGGAAAGTGAAAGAATGGGTGGAAGAATGAAGGCAACGAAGGAATGAGTGGAAGGATGAGAGGAAATGAAGGTGTGAATGAAAACAAGAGGTAATGGATTAAGGGTGGAACTTTATCTCTCTTCCTTGGTCTTGGTTTGGTCGACCAACACACGTCTAGGAGGGGTAGTCTTAGCATTCTAAGTCTTCTACTTGGTCTCCAAGTTTTGCTTTGTTTTCTTTTTATTTTATTTTTATTTCCTATGGGCTTAGTCATCAAGCAAGGCACCACAATCCTACACATACACACACCCTAACACTTGTCACTCACACACACTACACACATATATTCCCTCATGCACTCACACAAGAAAACCGTGGCACACCCTCCATGCACACACATGTCCTATTTTTTTTTTTTTTAATTTCTTCTTTACTTGTTCACCACTTTATGGCTTCATGAACACATGCACATACCATTCACACACATAGCATACACACACATATTAGCACATATTCACATATCTTACACACATTAATAAATTAATCACACACTTGTTCACAAAACAAACAACCAACATTCATATTAACAATTAAACACATCTTCCCTTTAAATAATAAACTGCACTTATTGGTTGCACTTATAACCCTTATTTCATTTTCTAAAATCATAATTTAATATGTTGAAGATAATCCCAAAAGGAAAAATTCATTAAAAATCAAAAACCATTTTTCATGATTTATTTCTTTAAAATTCGTCCTTTACAGCTCTGAAAAAGAATTTTCGCAAACCAACCCAGAGAATTATGAAAGATATATTTTTGAAAACTACATTTCGATATGATCGTTTTGATATAAAGATCATAAAAATCGGAGTTACGGTTAAAAAGTTATGGATTTCTGAAGTTAATACTTCTAAGAAAGTCCATAAAGATTCATTTTCAAAACAAATCACCAATAATAAAATTATTTCTCATAAAAATCATTTTTACTAACTCCATATTAATTTATCAAGACTCCGTAAAATCAACATTTTTCTTCGTAATCGAACAAATTATTCATTGAAAACCCTTTGGTAAAACCGAATCGTAAAACTTTTCTTTAATAAATTTTTAATTAGCCTAATCGGAAAAACGCGGGATGTTACAAAAAGTTAACTAGCTTTTTATTCGTAATACAATTATTTCTAAAATATCAGCATAATGTGGTTGAGTCATTTAATTTTTGCTTCATTCCCAATGTAAATTTACTAAAGTAGTCTATTTTTTTATGAATTTGAGAAAATTAAATACACTCAACTAACTTCTTTAATAAGTATGAAGTTGTTATTTTTGCTTAAAAATAAAATCGGAAGGAGTAAAGTGCTAGTAAATGCCTGTCTAATGAAGTGTTAAAGTAAAGATGACTATTTGTAGAGAGTAAATTATAATATATATATATATATATATATATGGAGTAATAAGGGGCCATCAATGTGTTTTAGAGTAATAAAAGCAGAATAAGAAATTTATATGGATCTAAAAAAATGATTTTATCAAAAATAATTTATAATTTCTATGAGGGAGATATTAGATTTTGATTTTTTTTAAGAATATAATCTAAAATTATAAGCTGCATTACCAAACAAATTTTAGCATTATCGGGGATTATTTTAGTATATTAGATTATGATTATTTTTTAAAAATAAACTAAAAACACAATTTTAAGAAAAACAAGCATGCCCAAGTCAAACAATAATAGGAAAATGTTTGATTATGTTAACTTCTCCCTCCGCTTCGTGTGAAGTGTATTTTAATGTCATGCACAAATTTTAAGAAATGGTTAAATGATGTAAGAATTTGGTGTATTTCGACTATAACGTCATATATAACCATTATTGAAGAGAGAGAAAGATATTGGAAGTGAAAAAAGAGGGTAATAAATTGGGATGTGTTGAGAAAAATAACATTGAATTATATATTGAGTTTTGTAAGAGAACAATACATGTAAAATTTAAAACAAAAACTCTATAAACAGAAATGGAGGAAGTATCGTTTTAGCACTATACAATAACTTTTTTAAGTGATTGCTTCATCTACATAATAGAGTTTGGTAAAATATATTTCTCTAAAGATTTTAAATTCAAAATCGTGTCAATATCAATCTTTTCTTCCTTTTATAAATTAAAAAAAAACAAATAGTAATACATTTATGTAAAAAATAAAAATTCTCCTTTTATTTATAAAGTATATATATTTGCTTACTTTTTTTAAATGGGTTGCATTCGGAAGAAAAAAACACAAATGAAAATACCAAACTTTTAAGAGGTTCATACACCATAATTTCATAAATATCAAAGCAAAAAATTGAAAAGGATCTCTTATGAATCATATGTGTTCTATGCTTGTCGGGCTAACCGTATGGATCCTGAGGCAATGACTTTAAGTATTGTTGGTAGTGACCTTGGTGATGTTATGTGTTATGGACCATGATTTAACCTTTTAAAATCGGCCCTACGGTTTGTTACAAGAAAACTGGGCAAACATTTCTAACCTCAGGGATTAGGTAGACAACCCCTGACCGATTAGTCGGTTTAGCAAGAATCCCCTTAACCAATACAATCAAGATCAACGGTTCAACAATCATTAACCGGTTATCCGGTTAACCGGCCTACCGAACATCAAAGGCTAACCGGCTAACCGGATGACCATGAAGAAGCGGCTATCCATTGAGATGTCATGATGAGTATTAACAACTAAAACCGTCGCCATAAAGACGGCTATTGGCCGGAATCCCGAATTCCTCATTAACCGGCTTTACACCCCATTCTTGCTGCTACGTCTATAAAGGCAAGTAAGAGACCAAGTTACCTCAACTGACCTTCCACACAAACACACACACCCAGACCCAAATTCCTTGACTTAGCTGACGGAGTCTTCTAACTAAGGTCTCGTCACCACCGTCATACATCAAAAAGCCGGTTTACTAGTACATGTCGGATAACACCCCACAACATTGGTGACCGGAGCGTAAAACTTATTCCCACCACCCTTTGAAGATGGAGAATCGGTCTAACGGGAAGAATGCAGAGTCAAGCCATCACAGTATGGTGGAGTTGAGGGATCGTCTGAGCAATGGCAGGGCACCCACTTGCCATTCTGATTTGAGGGATCAGTTCAGTGAAGGAAAGAAGCGTGCAAAAGCGGAACACTAGAAGCAGAAAGATCCCCCTCAAAGTGACCAGGAGAAGTCGTAACAGCGGACTCCCCCAAGGAGAGGGAACCCCTCGTGATCCCGTAATAAGAGTAGAGGATCCTCTGACGGACATTCTAGGAGAAGGTCGAACTTGGATGAGGAACTCATGCGATTAAGAAAGCTCCTAGACGCCCAAAACAAGTTGATCATTGAATTGAAGAAAGAAGAGGTCCCCTAGGGCAAATGGAAGGAAGTAAGGATGCGCTGTTGGAATCAAGCTACGAGGAAGGTGAAGGTGTTGATCACCCGTTTTCTGAAGCTATAATGGCTTTCTCAATGCCTGAAAACCACAAAACCTCGGCCAATGTGGAACCTTACTATGGTAATACGGACCCCCAAGAGCACGTGCACAATTTCTTAGCGGTGATGACTTGCCAGGGAGCCAGGGACGCATACAAGTGTAGGATGTTTCCGTTAACATTGAAGAAGGCATCACTGCGACAGTATTCCAAGCTAGAGCCAAACTCGATCGGTTGCTAGAAGGATTTGGTTGCCAAGTTCCTTGGACACTTCACGACTAGCAAGGCGTAACCGAAGTATGAGCATCACCTTTCCCAGATCAAGTAGGAGAAAGGCAAATCTTTGAGGGACTTCCTTACGTGGTTCAACATCGAGTATTTGTCAATCAATGACATCGAACCGTCGGTTGTTATACATTTGCTCATGATGGCACTCAAACTCGGGAAGTTCACCAACTATTTGGTGATGCACAAGATAAAAACCATTGACGAGATCATGAAAAAGGCTAAAGCATATATACACTTGGATGAATACCGAAGGACATACTAGGAGGATGAATTCAAAGGAAATTGGAGAGGGCAAATGAAGTGGTTGGGTTCTAGGAAAGGCATGATGAAGCTAGTATTCTATGTTTGAATAAACTATTTTATGATTGATTTCAAGTTGTTTAGGAAATAAAGGTCACACTAAATAAATTGTAACTCAATTATGTTCCAAATAATGATAAAATGATCATATTCAACCCTTGGAAAAAATCCTAAGAGACTCTCGAGCAACAACAACCCGAGTTGGAGTCTGAACTACTCAAAATAAGTACACCCTCCACCCAACTAGCCATCGAGGGACAGACTAATGGGAAGTGATGACCGGCGCAGAGGTCACCACCCATGTACAAGAATTTGACACCCGTCTGAGTGGTATAAAGCAACTCGGTCAACGCAAGAATACCACCTTGGCTAAGGTAGAGTTATTCATGTCAAAATAAATATTTTGAGTAATAATTAGAAGAAGTCAGACGGGAAACATCGGCCAGACCTTAATCCTAGTAAACAGGATGCTCAAATAAAATATCGCAACCTCGCAATAGACCTTTTGTGAGCGGTATGTGAACAACACAGTTATGGACCGGTACCCTGAACTCAGGTACAACGGATTAACGACTCGTCAGGTTAACAAACCATCAAGTTAGCGATCTAACAACAGACGACTCAAAGCTACGAAAACCAAAGCTGGTCTTCAAAGACCAATTGTTGGTTCACCGGCAAGTATACCGGGTCATACAAGTAATACATGGATAGTAGAGTGTCGTACCCACGAGGATTGGTATTTGAACAGTTTTCACCTTATCCCTAATACTTATAGATTTTGGAAAAAGATTTATATTGTTGGTGATAAAGAAATAATTTTGAAAAATTGTTGGAATACCGGCAAGTATACCGGATCGACAAGTAATAAAGAGTAAGTAAATTATCGTTCCACTCGGGGATTGCAAATTGTTTCTAATTTCTTTCACCTATTTGCGATTACTATGTGAAACTTGTATTGGTTTGAGTTTAGAGATAGGAGTGTAGAATTAAAAGAATGAAACAATTTAGAAACTAAAAAGTAATTAGAAGCAAATATGGAAAAGGTTAGGAACTTGGTTTCATTGTAGGATCAGGTTATTAATTATGAAAATATGTCTTCCAATAAATCAAAAACTCCAGAAACAAAAAAGCTAGGTCTCTCATGGCAATTATGTTTCTTACCCCTTAATCCCTTAAGTGAGTTTTAGTTATAAGAGTTACACAATTACCCAAAAGTATTCCTACGATTAAGATAATTATATTGTTTGGTTGAAAGGCCTAACCTAATCTTAATTTTCCAATTAAGGTTCAGATTACCAAAGCAAAACATAAAGTGACCAATTCTATGAATTGTAATTAAAACACAGCCAAACAATTGATTTGAAAGGAAAAACATTAATTCATAAATAAACAGCCAAATTAAGATCCATACAAATCCACCCTATTCCTAACAAGAGGTTCCATTATACATATTAGAAGAAGAATAAGGAATGGGAAAAGCTAATAATCATAGACAATAATCACATTACCCCAAGAGATCTTGAATCATCAAATGGATTCCTCCAACAATGTTGATCTTCAATCCTTGTGCCTTGCCTCCTTACTCTTAATTGCAGAACTAACCTCTCTTCTCTAATCCTAATTTTATTCTAATCTCTAATTTGGCTCTGAAAAGTTTTCCAAACCTAATGCTAAATCCTAGTGTATATATAGACAAAGCTAATCCTAAAATAAATCTCTAAATAAATCTATCTATAAATAAATTTATCTATGAATAAATCTATCTATAAATAAATCTAGAATAAATAATCTAGAATAAATCTAGAATAATTAATCTAGAATAAATCTAAAATAAATCTAAAAGATAAATCTATCAGAAATTTATCAGAATCCTCAAAAACGAAATAGATAGGCCCACCAATTGGACCAGCTGCGGGAGACGCGCGCCTGGGCACCCAGAACCTCACGCCTGGGCGCACCAGGTATGATGCTGGTGATTCTCCGTGGTGCACGCGCCTGGGCGTGCGGGTCTGTGCGCCTGGGCGTGTGCCACCTGCTCCGGCTTCGTTTCTCTCAGTTCTTACGCCATTTTCAAGGTCTTTTCGTCCTCTTTCAGGCTCCATAATTATTTTCTTCAATTAAGCTCCAAAAGTACCTGAAACATACACAAAACGGATCAAAACGTTCAAAGGATTCTGAATTACCTAACATCCTAAAAACTATACAAAAAGTCCTAAATTTACAAGAGAAACAAGCCAAAACCTTAGTAAAAGGGAGTCTAAATCATGCTCAAAACATCATATATTAGACCCAAATCAAAAATTAACGTTTAAAAAGTTAGGGACATGTTTTCAGTATTAGAATTATAACACTATGGATGTGAATTTCATCTCTTGTTTCCTATATCAACAACAAATCCAGAAGTAGTAAAAACTTGATTCCTCAAGGCCCTTACTATGTATTATTAAACTATACCCCTTAATCCCTTAAGCGAGTCTTAGTCTAATAACCATTCAATTAAAACACTCTGTAATTATAAATGTTATACAATTTCACAAAAGTATCCCCACCAGTTGTGAAATTGCAAAGTCTGATTATAGGTGTGTAACACCCCGATTTTGTAAAAATCCAGGAATTTTTTTCATTAGTGACGTGAGCATGAAGTCATCTTGTAAAACATTTCTTGTTCCAAAACATTTCCATTAACAACTTAATCCTTCATGTCCCACATCACACGTCAAGTTCCAATTCGAGGTGTTACCAACACCGCGCTTTGTAACCCGACTCATCATAGTTATAAACCATCGATACTACTCTATGTATCAAATTTAAAAACATTATTATTGGTACGAGGTTACATGATATCCAAGCAAAGTTATCAGAGTCTACATGAACCGAAATACGATCATCACAGCAAAATATGATGAATACGGGGTTACTGGAAGGAATGAATACAGTAGGCAAGATACTAGGACAATACAGATAGGACAAACAATATACATACAACATGACAATCAAACATAACATTATGATTATCATTATTCTTATCATTAATTCTTTATCTTTCCAACCTTGTTATCTTTTCTCAAACATAATATCTCAATTCAGTTCTTGACATCAACCTTTTAGGGAACTTCACTTCATAATATCATCCATCATTTTACTACTTTTAAACCTTTGTTTTCAAGTCTTATAAAATCACAACCTTCGATGATTAGGGAAACTTAAAAGATCATCGAGGTACTCGTTTCGTTGCCATCGTCACACACGTCTACATCTCCTCGGTCATCCACCCAGTCCTAGTCGGAAGCGAACATGAGTACAGGACCTTTACCACGCGGGTATGACAGCTGTCTCACAACATGTGGTCCCAGACCAGGAGGAATACATCCTCAAATCAATTCAATTCAATAATATATCACGGCGCACTGTCTCACAGTGGCAATCAAGATGCCCCGTTCCAGTCCCTCTCCATTGTTCTCGAAATGCCATAGGGGTGACAGCACTATTCCGGTCTCGGGTGCAGAAATTACCACGGCATTAGACCCAGTCCCTACCACGTTAGTACGCCACATGTGGGATTCGTTCCGCCCAGAATAGTACTCAAGGCAACGTGACGTTTTACCGCCCGAGCCTACCCTATTGCATTCACAACCCGAATATCCATGATATCCGGGGTACCTTCCTCTCCACTACTTCGCACTCTCGTACCTCACCGCGTTCATGTCTTTTAATATCTTTTATCTTGTCAATTAACCTAAAGTCGGCTCATCCTTCGTACATCCCTTCGATGAGTCCCGACCACTAACTTTGCACAGTCTTTTCTTATCAGAGCACAGAGCTGGGTTCACATCATCACACTTTCATCTCAACAATCTCATATCATCATCTTTCCAAAATCTCAAACCATAGACTTCCTCAAAGATCTCAGTTTGCAAAATTTCCTCAAAGTATCATTTTACAAACTTTTCAAAAATACTAACATCACAAACCTTCTAAGAAGTTTCCCTTCATCACTTTTCAAAATCTCCTTTCACCAAATTTCAAAAAAAACTTCTTTTCGCAAGCTTTCTAAAAATAGTATTTCACAAGTTCTCTAAAAATTTCATTTCGCAAAATCTTTCAAGAATCTTGTTTTTGAAAAACCTTTTCAAAAATTCTCGTTTCAAAAACCCTTTTTCAAAAATCCCATTTTCAAGAACCTCTTCAAAATCTCTTTCCATAAACCTTTTCAAAGTCACTTTCCATAAACTTTTTTTTTAAAAAACTTTATTTCAAAAACTTTTAGAAAACTCATTGTTTCCGTGAGTACTAGTGGAGGAGCAAGCTCAACTCAACACCAGTCTCACTTCCACAATGTCACAAAGGAGCCCCGCTCCACTCACATCACATCTCATTCCAGTAACCAACTGATGAGCATTTTATTTCCCATTATTCCTTGCATTATTTTACTCCTATTATTGATACTTGTTGCCCATTTGACATTGATTAGCTTGATTTATTGATTTAGAGTTTATTGGACTAATATTCCGAATATTGTTTAATTTGGAATTATTTAGCCTAATTAATTCTATTTCTATTTTCAGGTAATAGTTGGCACAAGGACACTTTGGGAAGTTTGGAAATGAAGATTGAAGTATTGAAGTGAAGATTGTAATTTGCATTTAGGTCCCTTTTTAATTGTAATGTTCAGAATAGTGTTTCTTAGGATTTGGGCCCATGTTTTAGGCCCATTTTGTGTCTTAAGAGGGGAAATTCGTGTAACCCCCCAAAAACACACTCCCATTTCAGATTTCTCACTCTCTCTCTAGGTTAGAACTTCTCTCTTGGCTCTCCCAAGTGGTGGTGGCTGCTAGGGTTTTGTTCTTCCCCATTTCTACTCGTTTTTCTTCATTTATGGCCATGGAAGGCTAGACTTCAAGGGTTAATCCCTTTGGTATTGTATTATCTACTCTTGAGCTCTTGTTATTAATGCAATTTCATTTTCTCTTCTCTGTTTTCATGTTTATCGATGTGTAGTGGTTTGCTTAATTCCATTTCGTAGAGATAATACATGAATATAAATGCTTAATTTGTATTAACTCGTAAAAACTCCAATTCTGGTTTCTGATGCTTAATTAGAAGTTAGGGTTTGGAGTGATAACTGAATTTTCGCTTAGTATTTGGTTATCACGAGTTGGACAGAGGAGAGGAGAGGAATCGATCTTTAGTGAGCTAGGATTGAGTAGTGTACGTAGCCAAAGGGGTTTGCCCGCTTTTGTTTCTGATTTTCTTAGTTTTTATATTCTGTTTATGTTTTGTTCTTCACATTTGTCACACACAAAAACCCCCCCATTTTACTGCACACTACGTGTTTGATACTTTGCCTAGACCGATATTCGCTGGGAAACGACCTAGGATCACCTTCCTAGTACTACAGAATAAACACCTTTTATTTTGATCGGGTACGGCCTCGATCAAAATTTGGCGCCGTTGCCGGGGATTATCGGTTCTTGCCAAAGATCATACAGTAGTTAATTAGATTAGTTAGTGTAGTTAGTGTGTGAATAAGCATTCTGATAACTGATTGAAAGTTGCCATGTTTGCTGATTTGCTGTTCTGCACAACTGATGCTATTCTAGTGATTCTGTGAGTGCCATTCAACATAGCTGCGGGTGGAATTTTTGCACGAAAATTGGTATCCACACTTGTTTCATCATATATTAGTGTTTTGATGCATCACAGACACTCAGATATGCACTGTTTGTGAGTTCCAGAAAAATTTTCCAAGTTTCAGCAGCACTTACTATAAATAGGCATAACTTTTGATCAGGTTGTCGGAATTGGACGAATTTTATATCAAATCGAAGGGAAAAATTCAATAAAGAGATAATTCCGCCAACGGCGGAATTAGAGAAAATATTGACCCCTTCGTTTGGATCCTGAAAAAGCCTGTTTACTGTTTCTTTTTTATTTTACAAGTTCTATTTTCTTAGTTTTTGGTCACTGTTTTAATTCTTTGACTTGGTTCCCTTTTGAATTTTGTCCTCAAACTTTCTGTGATATGTTTTCATGATTTTAGGGTGCTGAAAAAAATAAAGAAAAAAATTTTAAAAAATAATAAATTTTGTTGCCGATTTTGGTCATGCATATCTGTTACAGTATGCTATGGTTGATGCTGTTCTGTTCAGTACATGACTAGGGGCAACCCAAGTTATTTGCATCCTTATAACCCTGAAATTGATAGAACTTATCACAGATTAGTTAGACAAAATAGGAATCAGTCATTAGGTAGTGAGTCAGAGTCATCTTATAGTCCATCTAATTCTGATTCTGTTTCTATTTCTTCTATTCCTTCTACTTTTATTCAATCTGATTCTATACATTGTGATAACATGGCTCAACCCCCACCAAGGGAAAGGACACTTAGGGAGCTGGCTGCACCTGACTTCACTATTGAAGACTCGTGTATCCGGTATCCTGATGAGGATGTTCCTTTTGAGCTTAGAACAGGACTAATCCATTTGTTGCCCAAGTTTCATGGTCTTGCAGGTGAGGATCCTCATAAGCATCTCAAGAAATTCCATATAGTGTGCACCACAATGAAACCACATGATGTGCAAGAGGATCATGTTTGTCTCAGAGCATTTCCACATTCCTTAGAGGGTCTAGCACAAGATTGGTTATCTGACTTGGCCCCTGGTTCCATCACAAGCTGGGATGACTTGAAGAGGGCATTTCTGGAAAAATTCTTCCCTGCAAATAGGACCACTGCAATCAGAAAGGAAATTTCTGGTATCAGGCAACAACATGGAGAGAGTCTCTATGATTATTGGGAGAGATTCAAGAGGTTGTGTGCTTCCTGCCCTCACCATCAGATCTCAGAGCAGCTTCTCATCCAGTACTTTTATGAAGGTCTCAACTTCATGGAAAGAAACATGGTAGATGCTGCAAGTGGTGGTACATTGGGAGATATGACACCCTTACAAGCCAGGAGCAAAATTGAGAAGATGGCTTCCAATTGTCAACAATTCCATGCAAGAAGCAACAGTGATGCAATAGTTGTGAGGGATGTAAATGATGTTGGTGCAGACTCGGGCAAGGTTGAGAAGCTTGAGCAGAAAATTGATTCTCTCACAACATTGGTCACACAATTGGCTGTCAATCAGAAAAAGATGATACTTCCTGCTAGAGTGTGTGGCATATGCACATCCATTGAGCACCCCACAGATGCATGCCCTTCCCTTCAGCAGCAACAGCCGATGACAAGTGGTGACCAACCCGAGGCCTATGCAGCAAACATATACAACAATAGAGGCCCACAACAACATAATCATGACCTCTCTTCCAATAGATACAACCCTGGATGGAGGAACCATCCCAATCTGAAGTGGTCTGATCAACAACAACAACCTCCTCCTAATGTTCCATTTCAGAACACCGCTGGACCGAGTAGACCACCATATGTACCTCCTCCAATCCAGCAGCAAAGGCACCAACAACAGCAGCAAGTGGTTCATCCTGCACCATCAGCCCCTCCATCCAACCAACCTACCTTGGAGGAGTTGGTGAGGCAAATGACCATGCAAAACCTCCAATTTCAACAAGAGACTAGAGCATCCATTCAGAGACAAGAGGCATCCATTCAGACTTTGACAAATCAGATGGGTCAAATGGCAACTTCTCTCAACAACTTGCAATCTCAAAATTCTGACAAGTTGCCATCCCAAACTGTGATCAACCCTCAGAATCAGAATGTGAGTGCCATCAACCTGAGGTCGGGAAAGCAGATTCTCACACCCACACCACAACCTCACCTCAACAATGATGCTCTAGCTTCCTCTAAAGGGAAGAGCCAAGTGGTAGATGAAGGTGAGCATGCTAGCACCAAAGAGAATCATCCAACTCAACCCTCCTCGACTTCAACCACAAGCCCTGCTGTTGTCCTACAACCTCCTCCTGTTCCTCTTCCATTCCCACCAAGAGTGCCTCAAAACAAAAGGGTGGAAGAGGTGGACAAGGACATTCTTGACACATTCAGGAAGGTGGAAGTCAACATACCCCTTCTTGATGCAATAAAACAGATTCCAAGGTATGCGAAGTTCCTTAAGGAGTTGTGCACTCATAAGAGAAGACTCAAGGGCAATGAGAGGATAAGCATGGGAAGGAATGTCTCCGCTCTCATAGGTAAACCTATCCCTCACATTCCTGAAAAATGTAAGGATCCTGGAACTTTCTCTATACCTTGCATCATAGGCAATGTTAAGTTTGAAAATGCTATGCTAGATTTAGGAGCATCAATAAATGTCATGCCTATGTCTGTTTTTAAGTCTCTTTCTCTTGGACCTCTTCAACCTACGGGTGTGGTGATTCAATTGGCAAATAGAAGTACTGCCCACCCCGCAGGTTTGATAGAGGATGTCTTGGTTCGGGTTGAAGAGTTGATCTTCCCTGCTGATTTTTACATACTTGATATGGAAGATGACTCTCCCCGTAATGTTGTTCCTATTATTTTGGGGAGGCCATTTTTGAAAACAGCCCGAACCAAGATCGATGTGCATTCAGGTTCACTTTCCATGGAGTTTGATGGCAGTGTGATCCGATTTGACATTTTCCATGCTATGAAACATTTTCCTGAGGATCACTCTGTTTTCCATATGGACTTGCTCGATGATTTGATAGATGAGCATATGCTTGACTTTTTGCATCATGATTTTGAATTGCCATCTTTCACTGATTCATTTACTTGTCCATCATGCACTAACTCTGGATGGTGCACCGCATGCACTGAAATAGCCCAGTTTTTAGACTCTGCTACTGCATCTGATGATTCATATGTTATAGATTCAGATTATGCTAACCCTAACCCCATATCTGTTATGCATGAGTCTGATTTACTTGTTCAGGTGCAGGCAGCAGAATCCATTTCTGCTGTCCCTTTAGTTCCATCTATTATGCAGGCACCCTCATTGGACCTGAAGCCCCTCCCTCCTCATCTCAAATATGCTTACTTGGAGGATGAGCAGAAACTCCCAGTGATCATCTCTACCTCACTTTCTGTTGATCAAGAGGAGAAACTGCTGGATGTGATAAGAAAGAACAAGAGGGCAATTGGATGGACTTTAGCGGATATTCCTGGAATTAGCCCCTCCATGTGCATGCACCGCATTTTGTTGGAGGATGGGGCTAAACCAGTGAGACAACCCCAAAGACGATTGAACCCCCAGATTCTTGATGTGGTAAAGAAAGAGGTCACCAAGCTGCTCCAAGCGGGTATCATCTACCCAATTTCAGATAGCACTTGGGTGAGCCCGGTGCAAGTTGTCCCCAAGAAGTCTGGTGTCACAGTTGTAAAAAATGAGAAGGATGAGCTGATTCCCACTAGAGTGCAGAACAGTTGGAGAGTCTGCATTGATTACAGAAAGCTCAACCAGGCGACTCGCAAGGATCATTTCCCTCTCCCCTTCATTGATCAGATGTTGGAGCGCCTGGCAGGTAAATCTCATTATTGCTTCTTAGATGGATTCTCTGGTTATTTTCAAATTTGTATTGCACCAGAGGACCAACATAAGACCACATTTACCTGTCCTTTTGGCACATTTGCATATAGAAAGATGCCTTTTGGCCTATGCAATGCTCCTGCCACATTTCAAAGATGTATGATGAGTATTTTCGCTGACTTGCTCGAGCATTGCATAGAGGTCTTCATGGATGATTTTAGTGTTTATGGCTCCTCATTTGATGCATGTCTTGATAATTTGACTAAGGTGCTTAACAGGTGCATTGAGACTAACCTTGTCTTGAATTTTGAAAAATGCCACTTCATGGTAGAACAAGGCATAGTCTTAGGGCACATTGTTTCGCACAAGGGCATAGAAGTTGACCCTGCTAAGCTGCATGTAATATCACATTTGCCTTACCCCTCTTGCGTGCGAGAGGTGCGTTCTTTTCTTGGTCATGCAGGTTTCTATCGCAGGTTTATTCAGAACTTTAGCAACATTGCCCTTCCTCTTTCCAAGTTGCTTCAAAAGGATGCCCCATGGGAATTTGGAGACCAATGCAAGAGGGCATTTGATGAATTGAAGAAAGCACTGACCACCACTCCCATCATCCAACCACCTGATTGGACCCTCCCATTTGAGCTCATGACTGATGCTTCAAATTATGCTTTGGGAGCAGTTCTCTCCCAAAGGGTTGGTAAGCTGTCGCATGTGATTTATTATGCTTCTAGGACTTTAGATGCAGCACAGGTTAATTATACAACAACTGAAAAAGAACTTTTGGCTATTGTTTTTGCACTTGACAAGTTTAGATCATATTTGCTTGGTTCTAAGGTTGTAGTGTACACTGATCATGCTGCTCTGAAGTATCTTTTGAAAAAGACAGATTCCAAACCTAGGTTGATTAGGTGGATGTTGCTCCTCCAGGAGTTTGATCTTGAGATTCAGGATCGGAGTGGTGCGCATAACCTTGTCGCAGACCACTTGAGCAGGATAGAGAGAGAGGAGGATGCATTTCCTATCCGGGATGACTTCCCGGATGAGCAACTTTTATCTTTACATGTTTCCCATCCCCTTCCCCAAACTCCTTGGTTTGCAGACATTGTTAATTATCTAGTTGCTTCTGTTTTTCCTGCCTTGGCATCCAAAGCTCAAAGAGACAAATTAAAGAGCGATGCCAAGCATTATGTATGGGATGACCCCTATTTATGCCGTTTTTGCAGTGATCAGGTCATTCGCAGGTGCATTCCAGACCAGGAGATCCAATCGGTTCTCCAATTTTGCCATGCTTCACCAGTGGGAGGCCACCTTGGTACTCAAAGGACAGCACGAAAGGTGCTGGATTCTGGATTTTATTGGCCTACCATTTTCAAGGATGCGAGCAACATCTGCAGCTCGTGTGAGCAGTGTCAAAGAGCAGGAGGCGCCCTATCTTGGAGGCAACAGATGCCGCAACAACCTATGTTGTTTTGTGAGGTGTTTGACGTCTGGGGTATAGATTTCATGGGCCCCTTTCCTGTTTCTTTTGGTTTTTATTATATCTTACTTGCTGTGGATTACGTATCCAAATGGGTGGAAGCTAAGGCCACCAGGACTAATGATGCTCAGGTTGTTGTAGATTTTGTCAGGTCTAATATCCTTTGCAGGTTTGGCATACCTAGAGCCATAGTCAGTGACCAAGGCACACACTTCTGCAATAGATCCATGCAAGCTTTGCTCAAGAAGTATGGGGTTGTGCACAAAGTCTCTACACCCTATCACCCCCAAACCAACGGGCAAGCGGAGATTTCAAATAGAGAGATCAAGCGGATTTTGGAGAAGATGGTGAAGCCTAATAGAAAGGATTGGAGCACACGATTGGAGGATGCTCTATGGGCCCATCGGACCGCTTACAAGGCACCCATAGGGATGTCACCCTATCGGGTTGTCTTTGGTAAGGCGTGCCACCTGCCTGTGGAGATAGAGCACCGTGCATATTGGGCTGTGAAGCAATGTAACTTAGCTCTTGATCAAGCGGGTGAGGAGAGGAAGCTGCAGTTGAGTGAGCTAGATGAGATCCGCTTGGAGGCCTATGAGAACTCCAAATTCTACAAAGAGAAGACCAAGAAGCTTCATGATAACTCCATTTCCAGAAAGGAGTTCTTGGTTGGTCAAAAAGTTTTGCTCTACAACTCTAGGCTTGGACTCATGAGTGGAAAGCTCCGCTCTAAATGGATTGGACCGTTTGTAGTCACCCAGGTGTTTCCTTATGGCACTGTGGAGATCAAGAGTGAGTCCACGAACAAGAGCTTCAAAGTCAATGGCCACCGACTCAAGCCTTTCCTAACCACCCCTTCTTTGGATGATGCACCTGTGGAGGAGGCCTCATTGGTCGACCCCACTTTTGAACAACCATGACTTAGGGAGTCTCCTTTTCTCCTTCCTTACTCTTTTTATTACACTTGTCTATATCTGTCTGATTATGCTATTTGTGTTCCATTGAGGACAATGTGTGATTTAAGTGTGGGGGGAGAGTAGTTTAGGTTGCATATTTTGCTTTGATTTTTTTTTTAGGTTTTGCTTAGTTTTGGGCATTTTCTTGCATGTTTTTGCTTCATTTTAGTAGAGTTTTGGTATCTCGTGTCTGAATTCATGCATTTCTGTGTGTAAAGTTGCTTTTGATAATTAAGAGGTGGTAACACTGTGATAGAATTGTCCCTTTTGTGAGGATTTGAGCCTTAATTGTGGGTGGATTGCTATATATGCCACCTAATTTTCTTTCATGTGTGATTGCACTCTGGATTACTTGCACTCTAGAACTTGACTTGACTCTTGTTGATACTTGATTGCTCATGCACATTTTGAAATGATTTAGGCACTTTCTTTCTTGAATAAGCTACTAGCCATATGAGCCTACCTTGAATGAATGTATCCTTTGCTAGCCCCTTTGAGCCTTTTTATCCCTTTCCTTGTTCTTTAGCTCATTACAAGCCTATGACTGAAAAACCATGATTGTCCTAACCTTAGGGAATTTTGGAGCTTTGGAATTGTTTTGGGAATGGGTATTAGGTAAGAAGTGTGCTTTATGCTTTAATTGGTTGAGTTCTTGGTTTTGCCTCATTGGTTGTTATAGTTATGGCTTCATCTTCATGCCATTTGTGTTGTTTCTTCTTTTCTTTTTGTATATCTCTCAAAAACAAAAAAAAAAAAAAATAGAAGACAAAAATACAAAAAAAAAAATGCAAAAATAAAAAGAAAAAAAAAAAGAAGAAAAAAAAAAAAAAGTGAATAAAAGGTTGTTGAGGCAAAGAGGATTGGAATTAGTGGTAGTTGATTTTGGGGTGGATTTTGCTTACTTTTTACTTATTCCCCATTGCTCCTCTATTCCCTTGGTTTTAGCTACATTCCCATATTTTTATCCTACCTTGTCCTTGGCCCCATTACAACCCTTAAAAGACCTTTTGATCATTTTGTGCATGTGTGTTGATGGTTGATGTTAGAGGCTTGTCAAGCTTATGGTTGTGTTTGTTTTTCATGATGTGCCTTGAGTGTAAATAATGATTAACCCCAAACACTTGAGTGTAAACACTTTTGAGTGATCCTTGTGAGTTTCTATCATCTTTGTGACTATCCTCTTGATGTCATTAGTTTCTTTGCATACTTGAAGTAATTGGATGATGTTCGCGGATGCTTTGACTCTTTGATCCTTAACCATTTTGTGTGCTTGAGTTTGCCCATTTCTTTGCATTTCCTAGAATTCATTGTGAAGTATGTAATCTCTTAGGTTAGCATTTCTTAGTTGTAGTCATCTTGTTGCATGATTCACTTTGGTGCATATTGATCTTCATAGTCCTATCTTTTGGTTTTGCCCAGGAGTGCAAAAGGATAAGTGTGGGGGTATTTGATGAGCATTTTATTTCCCATTATTCCTTGCATTATTTTACTCCTATTATTGATACTTGTTGCCCATTTGACATTGATTAGCTTGATTTATTGATTTAGAGTTTATTGGACTAATATTCCGAATATTGTTTAATTTGGAATTATTTAGCCTAATTAATTCTATTTCTATTTTCAGGTAATAGTTGGCACAAGGACACTTTGGGAAGTTTGGAAATGAAGATTGAAGTATTGAAGTGAAGATTGTAATTTGCATTTAGGTCCCTTTTTAATTGTAATGTTCAGAATAGTGTTTCTTAGGATTTGGGCCCATGTTTTAGGCCCATTTTGTGTCTTAAGAGGGGAAATTCGTGTAACCCCCCAAAAACACACTCCCATTTCAGATTTCTCACTCTCTCTCTAGGTTAGAACTTCTCTCTTGGCTCTCCCAAGTGGTGGTGGCTGCTAGGGTTTTGTTCTTCCCCATTTCTACTCGTTTTTCTTCATTTATGGCCATGGAAGGCTAGACTTCAAGGGTTAATCCCTTTGGTATTGTATTATCTACTCTTGAGCTCTTGTTATTAATGCAATTTCATTTTCTCTTCTCTGTTTTCATGTTTATCGATGTGTAGTGGTTTGCTTAATTCCATTTCGTAGAGATAATACATGAATATAAATGCTTAATTTGTATTAACTCGTAAAAACTCCAATTCTGGTTTCTGATGCTTAATTAGAAGTTAGGGTTTGGAGTGATAACTGAATTTTCGCTTAGTATTTGGTTATCACGAGTTGGACAGAGGAGAGGAGAGGAATCGATCTTTAGTGAGCTAGGATTGAGTAGTGTACGTAGCCAAAGGGGTTTGCCCGCTTTTGTTTCTGATTTTCTTAGTTTTTATATTCTGTTTATGTTTTGTTCTTCACATTTGTCACACACAAAAACCCCCCCATTTTACTGCACACTACGTGTTTGATACTTTGCCTAGACCGATATTCGCTGGGAAACGACCTAGGATCACCTTCCTAGTACTACAGAATAAACACCTTTTATTTTGATCGGGTACGGCCTCGATCACCAACTCCACCTCACTTTTCCCCAGCTCTGGCTTAACCTCATTCTCATCATCAAATCTGTCCCCAATCTCAACGCTTTATCTCTTTTCCCATAAATCTCATATTCTTTAATCTTATTTATTTCATTTCTGTTTTCAGGACGTAACATACGTCCATCAACGTGTTATTCACATTAATCATCATACATAATTAAATAAATAAACATACAAACATACTAATTCACACAGTAATCACAAGACAATAATGTGGCTTTTGTCACCTTCGTATAAGTGGCCACACAACACAAACAATTGCCACTTATACTACTAACTCCGAACCACTAAGTTCCGATCTTTGAGATGATACGGAACGTCCTAATATATCACCTAAACACCACAGTGTCTTAGGATAGCTTCTCTCTCACCTGAGGTCCAGCAATTAAATGCGTACGCTCTCCTTGGGTCCTTGTGCTGCCAGCTGCCCCAATTCCTCGTCTTTAAGATTGTTCCTCGTACTAAATAAAATACGTTTACGTTATTAACGTGTATTATGAAAATCTTTTATTAGTTTTCAAAACATTTTTCGTTCCCCGTCGGGAGACTTAAAACATAATCGTTTCTTCTTAAACAACTCTAATATTTTCTAATACCTTAAGTACTTTCAAAAACCATTTTGAAAACATTTCATAAAGTAATTTAAAGCATTTATTTAGTTTCCGGTCCACTTTGGACAGCACCTTAAACATGTTCGAAAATACCGAAAAATGCCCCGTTTTTGATCCGGGTTTTTTTTTTTAAAATCGATCAATACTTGAAAACCATACTTTAAATTATGTGAACGCATCTTTATATTTAAGAAACAACTTTAAATAATCCTGAACAGCAAAGGTTTATTTCAAAAAATTATTTTAATAAAAATCCGAAAACATCGAAAAACACTTTTTACTTTAAACAATTCTTTAATTCAAACTAATACTTTAAAACTCAAGTTTTTATCATAAAATAAATCTTGGACAGCCACAAAATACAATCCTACAATCCAAATAAATCAACTCAAATTATTTTAAAATCAATTAATTTCAAATTCAATTATTTTCCAAACATCATCCTAACACACAATCACAACAAACATCACTGGATAAACTAAATCATATAAGTCATTCGCTTTTCAAACATCAATTAGCATGAAGAATGGCTACCTTGAATTTCCAAAGTATTTATTTTCAAAACACTCAAACATGCATATACTCACAAACCGAATACACACACCTATATCCAATTAAACACTACTTTTTCTCAATCCTTTTAGTTCATTTATTTCCTTTATTTTTAATCCCAAAACCAAATAGAAGTTTAAACATTCACAACTCAATTTAAATAATTTACTTAACATTAAATCACAAAACATAATCATGAATTCAAGTAACTTCATAAGAAAAGAACCTAACCTATTAAATCTAACCTAGGCCGAACACCATCATAGCACAAACATGGTTTTGGTGCATTTTTTCAACATGCACAACCTTAAACCATCAAATCAAATCATGCACTTTTAAACACATAGCTTTTAAAATACCACTTCCTTTCTTAAGCATAAAACCGTGGCATCAATACCATTTCGAACCAAGTTTCATTTTCATTTTCCTTGCATACACTTTGAAAAATGTTTGAATCAAGAGGAAACCGCATGCAAAAGTCTTTTTTTTTTGGAAAACAAATCATGATCCTTTAGTTCAAGGCTTTGGCCGAATGGTCATCATCAAAAATGAAAAATAAAACTTAAATCTTTAACATGCAAGATTATTAGTCATAGATCAAAACAAATTAAAGATTAAGACCAAAAATCAAGACTTTATTAAGATCAAGTAGAAGTCCAACATTTTCAACCACTCAAATCAATTTTTCTAATCATAAGATCAACATGCAATGACTTGGATTAAATTAGAAAGTATCAAAACCTAATTTTCTACTCATGGCCGAATTACCTAGTTTAGGATCTAGTGTTTTATAAGTTCACTTATTCTTAAAAATTCAAGATCAAAGTTCATTTAACACATGCATGTACCTCAAACATCAAGATCATCATCAATCAAATTTAAATCATACACTTAATCATCAAATCATTTCATAGAGACATCATGATTCACGGCGTAAATAAGGAAATTTAACATGCAAAGGGAGTTATCTTACACTTCACAAAATATTAAAGATTCTTTTAGATCTTGAGGATTTAGTTTGGAAATTTTAAGATCTCTTATGAAAAACTTTAAACGAGTTATGAAATCCGGTGGTTAGACGTTTACAAGCTCCTTCAAGCTTTAAGAAATTAACATGTAAAGAGATACAATTTATACTTTAAAAATCTCAAAACTTTTTAGATCTTTAAGGTTTATGTTGAAAAACTTTAAGATCTTTCATGAAGATCTTGAACGAGTTATAGAATCCGTTAGTTAGACGTTTATAGATTCCTTTAAGCCTTAAAAGTTCATGATCAAACATAAAATAAGACATGCAAAAGAAGAAAAGAAAGGAATATTACAAAATGCAAAAGAAAATCTACACTATTACAAGTTCTTCATGCTCCTTCAAATCACCCACCAAATCAAAGTCTTCTAGCTCTAAGTTCTTGGATCTTCAAGGAGAGACTTAGGTTTTTGGCTTGAACTTCCCCCTTCTTCCTCCTTCTTTCTCACGGTTTCTCTTTCTCTCTATTTGTGTTGAGAGCTTTGATTTTTGCTCTACAACAATTGTGTTTGGGAATGGAAGAATGAAAGGAAGGGAATGGAATGAGTTGTGTGCCAATGTACTAAGGCCAAAGGTATTTATAGGCAAACCGTGAAGTCCCTCTTTTGCCCTTGGTTTGGTCTTGGTTGTACACAAATGGGAGGGGCGATTTTGTCCTTACAAAAACTTGAATGGGTGGAGGTTATCAAACTTAAGGAGACAAGGTAGAATAGTCTAGGGTATTAGGGGTCATTTTAGGGCTAATGGGTGGTTGGTTTCTAGTTAGGGTTTTTCTTCTAATCTAGCTAGTTTGGTTATGGTTCTAGTTAGTTCCCTTGGTTACTTGCTTAAGAAATAAAAATCCTAGGTTTATGCATACACACACACACGGGTAGCATATACACACAAATGTACGTACATACATACACACATACATACACATTGCAATCCCACTCAATCACTCAATTAGTCATGAAATAATTTCCCCTTCAATAATCAAATATAAATATTAACACTTAAACATACTTTCTCTTTGACTAATAAACTGTACCATTTGGCTATAATTATGACCCTCATTTCATTTTCAAAAATCATATTTTAATATATTAAAGATATTCTCAAAAGGAAAAATTCATTTGGAGTCCTTAACTATTTTTACTAAGTTATTCTCTCAAAATTCGTTCTTTAAATACCTCAAAATAAATTTTTGCAAACCAACCCAGAAAATTATAAAAGTTACATTTTTGAAATCTACATTTTAATACGATCGTTTTCATATAAAGATTATAAAATTCGGAGTTACGGTTGAAAAGATATGGATTTTCAAAGTTAACAAACCCGAAAATTTCATTTCAAATAAAAATCATTCTTTGATAAAATCACAATTTCTTTAAAACACAAAAATGTTCAACACATAATAATTTCTTCAAAATTATTCATCACTTAAAATCATAAAATAAGAAATTCACTTCAAGAAAACATTCTTTCAAAAACATTTTCTCCAATTAGATCTTTTAATTATTTAAAATAGTACGAGGAATTTGCGGGGTGTTACATTCTCCCCAACTTAAAGATTTCTCGTCCCCGAGAAAAACGTTGCGGATTGGGCAGCAGAGCACAAGATTTCTCGCATTACGGTGGGGTCCATACGAACATTCTCATTCTCGCTTCAGGGTCGTATTCTTTGCTGGCATAATTTACCTTGCAGTGCCCCTCGTTTGTTGCTTTATGATGAAGAAGTTCCACTCGTGCTATCACTGGTGTGCCTAATCAGGTCAAGTCCATCGGACTAACCAAAGGGGATATCGTCTCTCCACCAATTGTCGTTACTAGAAGCACAAACTTGGGTACAAACCCAAGAAATATCAAACAATCATGGGTTCAAACATCTCCAAAATACTGGGTTTAGCCTAAAACCCTGGACTACCTTCTATAACTTAGGATTTCCACTATCTCACAACAATCACTCTTCCCTCTAATTCTCCTTCTAACTCTAAGGGGTTCATCCCTTATTTCTCCGACTTAAGAGGAATTCTATGACGACTTTGGATCGAATTTCTCAAAACAACTTCGTTTTCTTCATTAAATTCGTCCTAAATATCAATCAAGCCTATTACTTCCGCCGTTTAAACTTCGGGTCACGCCATAAGGCAATCCTAGTCCTCAGACTTTCCTCTAATAACCGGTAACATACACCTTTTTCCTTCCTTGTAGCTCCCCTACTTTGATCAAGCTTATCACTAAATTCCCTATTTCGTTCTATTCTTAATTAACTTCAACCACTAATCCACCATTTATAATTCAAGCCTAAACTATCTGGGTAACTATGAGATATTTAACTTCACAATCAAGCTAATAAATCTTGGAAAATATTGGTAAGGCTACAGTTGGATAGTAAGACCGATGAAGAAAGGTCTCGAATTTCGATAACAAGGACTGTCTTTGTTGAAGAAATTCAACAAACACTGGGATCTAGGGATAGCATTCCACATTTTTTTTAAGGTAATAACTATTCTTGTGCCAAAGGTACACTAAGGTCAACAAACTTAAGCCTATCAGGCAGTAATGAAATATGAAGGGTGTGGGTTCCAAGTCTTAGATTCTATTCACCATCTACTTCCTTCCAACTATAGAACCAACAGATTCCTTAGACTAGTGCAGTAGGCACTAAACCACAAACAGAAGCTCTTAGCCTAGAAAGACGAGAACTAAATCTTATACTCCTACCCAGCGTATGATGAACAAGGTCTTCTCGGGAATGATCGGACCTACTCTCGAGGTGTACATTGATGATATGATAGCAAAAAGTAAGAAGAAGGAGGACCATCCTCGGGACCTCGCGGCTATTTTGGGTAGAATCAGAAAATTCAACATGCGCCTGAACCCCGATAAGTGTACCTTTAGGGTCCCAGCCGGGGCCTTTTTAGGTTTCATGCTCACGGAGAGGGGTATCGAGGCCAACCCGGAGAAATGTCAAGCTATTCTGAACATGCACAGCCCATCTAATGTCAAAGAAGTTCAAAGGCTAACTGGTCGGATGGCAGCCCTATCCAGATTTCTCCCTCAAGTAGCCAAGAAAGCTTTACCATGGTACCAATTACTCAGGAAAAACAAGAATTTTCATTGGGACGACTCTTGTGAACAAGCGTTTACAGAGCTCAAGCAATACCTCTCGGCCCCTCCCGTCCTCACCAGTCCTCGGGAAGGGGAAACTTTGTTTTTGTATTTGTCCGTAAGTGAGACATCCGTTAGCTCGGTCTTGGTCAGAGACGACTCAGGAACCGAGCGTCCCATCTACTTTGTCAGCAAGGCCCTCCAAGGGCCTGAGATAAGATATTCCAAAATTGAAAAACTCGCCTTTGCTTTGGTGGTTGCTGCTAGGAGGCTCCGGCAGTACTTTCAGAACCACCCCATAATACTCAAAACAACTCAGCCGATCAGGCAGGTTCTCAACCGACCTGACTTGGCTAGAAGGATGGTCTCGTGGTCTGTTGAACTATCAAAGTTCGACATCACCTACGAGCCAAGGAAAACTCTCAAGTCCCAGATTTTGGCAGATTTTGTTTCAGAGCTATCAGATTCTACTTATTCCAACCCCTCCCAACCATGGAAAATTTATGTTGATGGCTCCAGCCACAATAAGGGGGCAGGAGCAGGGATAATCCTTGAAAACGCAGCAGGCATTTGTGTGGAGTACTCCCTCAAGTTCGACTTCTCCACCTCGAACAACCAAGCAGAATACGAGGCAGTGATAGCCGGCTTGCGAATGGCCCATCAAATGGGGGCGTTAGAAATTGAAGTCTTCAGTGATTCCCAGCTAGTTGTGTCTCAAGTCAAAGGTGAGTTCCAAGCCAAAGAACCAATCCTTCAGAAATATCTAGAACAAGTCAAAACTCTCACAGATCTTTTCCCCCAATTCTCTATCACCCACATTCCTAGGTCTTCTAACAGCTGAGCAGATATCCTGTCAAAGCTCGCCAGTACTAAAGGACCCGAGAACAACAAAACCCTAGTCCAAGAAACTGTTCACCAGCCGAGTGTTATCTTAGCTATATCTTTGACCACTAGCTGGATGGACCTCATTAAGCAGTATCTCCAGTTCCAAATCCTACCTACCGACCCCTCCCAAGGAAAGAAAATAGTCAGGCAAGCGGCTCAATACACCATGGTCGGCGACATTTTGTACAAACGGGGAATAGACTCCCCAATGCTAAGGTGTCTGGACCGAGCGGAAGCTGATCTAGTACTGGCCGAGGTTCATGAAGGAATCTCGAGCCACCATGTGGGCGCGAAGGCATTAGCTCGCAAAGTGCTCCGAGCGGGCTACTACTGGCCTACACTCCTCAGCGACGCCTCGGAACATGTTAAAAAATGCGAATCTTGTCAGCTTCATGGAAAGATTTTTCAACGCCCCCCGACGGAGCTACACTCGATGATTGCACCATGGCCCTTTTATCAGTGGGGCATGGACATCATAGGAAAATTCAAAACAGCTCCGGGGCAACTAAAGTTTGTGGTGGTCGCGGTTGATTATTTCACAAAGTGGATTGAGGCCGAGGCATTGGCTACAATCTCTTCCGCCAAGATTCAGAAGTTCTTTCTCAGACAAGTCATCACCCGTTTCGGTGTCCCACACACCCTGGTCACCGACAACGGTACCCAATTCACTGCTAAGGTTTTCCAGGAACTTGTCAACCACTTCCATATCACCCACCACTTCTCATCAGTCGAGCATCCACAAACCAACGGGCAGGCTGAAGCTGCGAATAAAACCATCATTGACGGTTTGAAGAAAAGATTGTTGGACGCCGAGGGTTCATGGGCTGACCTCCTTCCCGAGGTACTATGGTCAATCAGAATGACCATACACACCTTAACAGGAGAAACCCCATTCCGACTGACCTACGGTTGTGAGGCTTTGCTACCTATTGAAAATCGGATCCCTACCTTTCGTATATCCGAGCGACCAATAGAAGTAAACAAAGATTTGCTAAAGGAAGAGCTAACCCTCAGCGAGGAAATCCGATCTCTAGCCTCGGACCGAGAGAAAAAAGCTAAGGAAAGGCAGTCCCGAGAGTACAACAAATGGGTGGTTCCGAGGAGTTTTGCTGTGGGAGACCTGGTCCTTAGACGAGCTGACATTGGACTGAAAAATTCAAGAGAAGGGAAGTTGGCAAGAAACTGGGAAGGTCCCTACCGAGTGATCTCAAAGACGGGCTCGGGGGCCTACAGACTCGAAACACTAACCAACCAACAGTTGAACAACTCCTGGAACGCCACCAAGCTCAAACCCTACTATAGCTAAGTGGGAGTCACAACACTATCTGCAAAGATGAAATTTTATCATTTAAAATTCCTGTCATTTATCTTTAGCATGCTCTTAGTTATCCTTTTTTGTATTTGACTCTTGTTTACAAACGGATCAAGGAAATTCAATGAAGTTTTTTTTTCGTTTCAATTATCTCTCATACTCATCTTACTGTTAACGTACTATCCATTTCCCCTCGGCTCGCCACCGAGGCGAACTCGAGTGTTTATACACGACCTTCTAACAAGGACATATAAACCAACAATTGCTAGTACTTTAATAAGATGCCCGGCCAAAAACTAAAAACAGTTTCGAACTGCCGAGGACCGAGGATCCCACCTAGGCCATAGGTCGGAGATTCGAAATCTAAACAACAGTTTATAACGAGATAAAATACAATGTTAAATCATGAAGAACAGAATAAGATCCACTTCTTACAGAGCAATGTTGCAAAAGGAAATCTAAACAAGTTCAAATTACAAAATTACATAGCAAAATACAGCAAAATACATCTCAAAAGAGTTAATCCTCGTCTTCAGACAAGGCAATGGATGACCCATCACAATCTTCTTCGCTTTGCTCCAACTCCAGGGGGTTCGGCAGGTTGGGTGCTGATAAATCCACTTCAGCATCATCACGATAATCGATCATCCGATCACCATCAACCCCATAGTATGGGCTAGCCCCAACCACTCGGATTCCAGGGTTCAAGAGCATTAACTGTTTCACAGCATTCACAAAAGAGTCAACAGCACCATGATCCCAGTTGAACTGGTTCTTGCAAGCCAGCACCTTATGCTTCAAAGCCTTTCGACGAATTTTGATCAGCTCCTTCTGAGCTTTGGCCAGTTCCCCTTGTAACCTAGTCACTTCCGCCTCCGAACTAGTCAAACGACCAGCAACACCTTCCAACTCATTAACCCTTTGACAAGCTTCAGTCAGCTTCGCCTGGGCCGCTTGCAGCAACCTTCCTTTCTCAGCTTCCTTTCCAACCGTATCCTCCAGGGCCTTCTGAGCAGTCTCTCGAGCTCTCTCAGAAGCGTCAAATATTTTTTGAAGCTCGGCGTTTGCTTCTGTTAAAGCTCGAAGATTTGCCTCACTTTCCTTAACTTGACTTAGCAGATTTTTAGTTTCAGCAGCAGCAGCCTTCCTCTTCTCTTTCTCAGCCGACGAGAGGGTGGCACTGATGTCTTCAGCATTTTTGCTTAAATGAAACATATAACTGGCAGCCCTCAGCATGTTTCGGCCCAAGAGGTCACAATGGCACCTTAAGGTGCTTGCCGTCTGACCCGATAGCCTTTTTTCATCGTTTGGCGTATAAACCAAGCCGACGAATTTCTCATTTAGCTTCCTAGCCCAAACACTCTCCTCGTCCGGGTCAGACATATCGAACCACAGATTGGTCCTTTGAAGGTCGGCAACCTTCGTCTTCACCACCTCCACAGCCTCGCCTTTGCCTTTATCCAACTTAGCCCTTTTGGCAAGAGGCACCCGATCCTCTTCATCCTCCTTTTCTTCCACTTGCACCAACGGGATCCCAGTAGCTATTTCCCCCCCCCCTTAGTCGGTCCAGGTCGAACAACCTGCACAACCTCGACCTCGGAGGGACAAGTTTCGGCAACAGTCACCGAGCGAGTGGCTTCCGGGGACATGTCTCCACTCCGAGAACCAGTTGACCCAGCAGCCGCCTTTGCTTTAGCAAGCTCCTTTATACGAGTAACAGCCTTGTTTTCCTTAGCCATTTTTTCTGCAAAACCAAGAATCCAAGTGTTAAAAAAAAAAAAGTACCAAGCTCGGCTTTTATAAGCTCTTGGGGAAAAAGAATGATATTCCTGATATCTACTGGACCGTTCCGCCTAAGATAGGAAAAGAAGGTATCACAAGTAATCCTCTCGGCTACCGATAGCTCAGACTCATATTGATACTGGTAAAGTTTGGGGTTGCGGTTGAAAAAATCGGGCGACCAAGACAGCGGAAACCGAGGTTGATCACCCTCCATAAACCAACAGTCCCCATTTTCGACGAATTGATACTTAAAGTATAAAGGCTTAAAAGTCTTCCATGAATCTGTGAATTTATCAAAGAGGGCATGTCCGTTGCGTGCTTTCAACGACACCCATAATCTCTTGTGCGACCCCTTCTCAAAGATGTTCACTTGCGGTATATACAACCATAGAAACGCTCGGAGCGAGCAAGTCAACTTTTGAGCTTCGCAAAACTTTTGAAAGGCTCGAATGAAGGCCCAACCACTAGGGTGTAGTTGAGTAGGAGCCAAGCGTAACCGACGCAACAGCTCTATTTCTATATCAGTAAAGGGCAACTTCACCCCCAGCCGAATGACAACTTCTTCATACATGAAAAACTCTTTACGATCCGCGGCGATCGCCGTACATACCCGGTCGTTGGCTGCCGGTGAACTTATTACATAAGACATCCCAGTTTCATCCGTGGGGCAGGGGAGTATGTGGGCTCGGATATGACTTAGACTGCTGTTGACCAAAGCTGACGGGGTTCCAAGCACCTCCAAGTCAACCCAGTCATAATCTCTAGTTCCGAGGCACAAGGAACTCCTGAGGATGTGTGACGCACCTTCGAACCATACCTGGGGAAAGGGAACACTCGGCGTCAGAGTCTATAAAATCAAAATTTTTAAACAACCTAACCCTAGGTTTATTAGTCCTATAGCCGAGCCTACTACACCTTCCCCTAACCCTAACAGCTTTTCCCCAGAAGGGTCTCTCCCAGGAACGGTTCGAAGGGCGGCGGGATAGTTGAGCACGCTCTTCCGCCGCATGATACAGCAGTTTCCTACTTTCCTCCTCCTCGGAATTCCGAGGGTAATCTACTGATAATGGTACTTCCGCCATCGGATCTGCCATGCGATGGCGGAAAGGTGAGGGCAGGGAGTCCAGCACCTCCAGATCGGAAGAAGAAGAAGAAGAAGAAGAAGACGAGGAAGAATCCTCAAGATCACTCAAACCCAGAATCCTAGACCACTCCTCATACTGAAGCCAATTGATACTCATAATGAAATCTAACTTACCCAGAAATAAACCCAGAAAACTAGCAAACACAGAGAAACAAAATCTTCAACCAAAAACTCAGAACCTATGGAGAATACGGTTTAGCAGAGAAGGAAAGAAAAACGAAAAATAGGAACAGAAGAAGAAAATCAAAATACCTGAGATTTGAAGATAAGAACTGGCACGAACGAACTGGGGAATCAAGAACAGAAGAGTAATGGAGTAGAGAAATTATAATCCAAAAGCCAAGGAGACGAATTTCAGAGAGAAGAGGAATGTCAGAAGTCTGAGTTTGAAGGAAAGTATGAAAAATGGAGGAAAGAAGAGTAGTTGAAGGGGTTACTTCCCCCCACGTTTGAAAATTTGGGCCTAATTACAAAAGCCCAGAAGACTGCTTCAAGCCACGTGGCGCGCAATTACTGGAAGAAAACATTTCGAAAAACCAAAAGGCAACATGCACCATCATTACCCCTCTGACACAGGGCAGCACGTGTCAGGAGAAGGACATCCAAACGTCCTTTCAGTCAGTCAATAGGACAGCGAGGCAGCGTGAGCTGCCCTGAACTCATTATCCCCTGCCGAGATTAACCCTCGGCACCTTGAAGGTCACATAAGAACTCTCAGCTCGGCTCAAGACTCAAAAAGTCTTACCAAGCTGGGGGGCTTATGTGGTAGACCGACCCTCGGTCTACCCTAAAACACCCTCGGCCGACCAGAATACTCGTTGGCCGACCAGAATACTCATTCTACCAGATCACACATCTTCAGGCCGAGCGTATGCCATAGGACCCACCCTAGCGACTCTGGACCGAGCACAGGGACCTCTTCCCTTAAAGAGTCCAAGCTAAGGGCGCGTGAGCCTAGCTCGCTAACCGGATAAGACTAACCGCTAAAAGGACAAGGATGAATGACTCATCCCTTATCCTATAAAGGGACACGTCAACCCTGCTGGACCTCCGTACAGGCCCATAGGGTACAACACCGCACCCCCTATAAATAGCTGTCTCCAGCTAGGGGCTCAGGTACGTTCTCTCTCCCTAATTGCACAACTGCACACACTGTGATTAGGGAAACCCTAGTTGTCCCAACTGGACCTCTAGTATACCTAGATAATCATATACTAACTTCAGTCTATCCGCTAGTTCTTGGGTCTCACTATACCTTAGAGCTAGGGAAGCATCTGATACACCGTGTCCCAGACACGACAGATACCATTCTGTAACAGCCCGATTTTCATAAACCAAAAATAATTAACTTTTACTTATGAAAGTTGCAAAAATGAGGCCAAATTTTTTTTTTAATCGTACTGGAAAAGTCTTTGGTGTATTAAAAGTTCTTTCACTGAAAATCGAGTTGTTACTAAAACATTTATTCTCATAAAACTTTCATGTTTACAAAAGAACTTGTTTTCAAAAAGCAAAGTAATTTATTACAGTAGATTAAAAGTATTCACAACGGTTTACAAAAGATTGCATTACTTCATCTTTCCAGAATGAGGATACTTTCATAGAATTTAAAATTGGCTTGGTTACATAAATGGTTCCTTGCTCGGTAATCCTTAACTCACACATCATAACCTTAAACTAAATTCACTACTTTCGCTTCCGCTGCGCTACTCGGATGAAGACGCCCGGATGAAGCTCTCCATTCTTCTTGTACCCTTTCTTTGCTCCTGAGAATGAAATCATCTCTATTGCCACTTGGCGGTTGCCACTCCATTCCATCTTCAACTCTTCTCTGATGATGACCTTCAGACGATGCTTCGTCTGCCCGTTGAGATATCAGCAGCCCCGATATGCCAACGAACAGGAGAGAGTAAGCGATCCGAACGTCGCATCGTCGACGGCGTGGGATTACAGTAGGCAAGATACTAGGACAATACAGATAGGACAAACAATATACATACAACATGACAATCAAACATAACATTATGATTATCATTATTTTTATCATTAATTCTTTATCTTTCCAACCTTGTTATCTTTTCTCAAACATAATATCTCAATTCAGTTCTTGACATCAACCTTTTAGGGAACTTCACTTCATAATATCATCCATCATTTTATTACTTTTAAACCTTTGTTTTCAAGTCTTATAAAATCACAACCTTCGATGATTGGGGAAACTTAAAAGATCATCGAGGTACTCGTTTCGTTGCCATCGTCACACACGTCTACATCTCCTCGGTCATCCACCCAGTCCTAGTCGGAAGCGAACAGGAGTACAGGACCTTTACCACGCGGGCACGACAGCTGTCTCACAACATGTGGTCCCAGACCAGGAGGAATACATCCTCAAATCAATTCAATTCATAAATATATCACGGCGCACTGTCTCACAGTGGCAATCAAGATGCCCCGTTACAGTCCCTCTCCACTGTTCTCGAAATGCCATAGGGGTGACAGCACTATTCCGGTCCCGGGTGCAGAACTTACCACGACATTAGACCCAGTCCCTACCACGTTAGTACGCCACATGTGGGATTCGTTCCGCCCAGAATAGTACACAAGGCAACGTGACGTTTTACTGCCCGAGCCTACCCTATTGCATTCACAACCCGAATATCCATGATATCCGGGGTACCTTCCTCTCCACTACTTCGCACTCTCGTACCTCACCGCATTCATGTCTTTTAATATCTTTTATCTTGTCAATTAACCTAAGGTCGGCTCATCCTTCGTACATCCCTTCGATGAGTCCCGACCACTAACTTTGCACAGTCTTTTCTTATCAGAGCACAGAGCTGGGTTCACATCATCACACTTTCATCTCAACAATCTCATATCATCATCTTTCCAAAATCTCAAACCATAGACTTCCTCAAAGATCTCAGTTTGCAAAATTTCCTCAAAGTATCATTTTACAAACTTTTCAAAAATACTAACTTCACAAACCTTCTAAGAAGTTTCCCTTCATCACTTTTCAAAATCTCCTTTCACCAAATTTCAAAAAAACTTCTTTTTGCAAGCTTTCTAAAAATAGTATTTCACATGTTCTCTAAAAATTTCATTTCGAAAAATCTTTCAAGAATCTTGTTTTTGAAAAACCTTTTCAAAAATTCTCGTTTCAAAAACCCTTTTTCAGAAATCCCATTTTCAAGAACCTCTTCAAAATCTCTTTCCATAAACCTTTTCAAAGTCACTTTCCATAAACTTTTTTTTTTAAAAAAACTTTATTTCAAAAACTTTTCGAAAACTCATTGTTTCCGTGAGTACTAGTGGAGGAGCAAGCTCAACTCAACACCAGTCTCACTTCCACAATGTTACAAAGGAGCCCCGCTCCACTCACATCACATCTCATTCCAGTAACCAACTCCACCTCACTTTTCCCCAGCTCTGGCTTAACCTCATTCTCATCATCAAATCTGTCCCCAATCTCAACGCTTTATCTCTTTTTCCATAAATCTCATATTCTTTAATCTTATTTATTTCATTTCTGTTTTCAGGACGTAACAGACGTCCATCAACGTGTTATTCACATTAATCATCATACATAATTAAATAAATAAACATACAAACATACTAATTCACATAGTAATCACAAGACAATAATGTGGCCTTTGTCACCTTCGTATAAGTGGCCACACAACACAAACAATTGCCACTTATACTACTGACTCCGAACCACTAAGTTCCGATCTTTGAGATGATACGGAACGTCCTAATATATCACCTAAACACCACAGTGTCTTAGGATAGCTTCTCTCTCACCTGAGGTCCAGCAATTAAATGTGTACGCTCTCCTTGGGTCCTTGTGCTGCCAGCCGCCCCAATTCCTCGTCTTTAAGATTGTTCCTCGTACTAAATAAAATACGTTTACGTTATTAACGTGTATTATGAAAATCTTTTATTAGTTTTCAAAACATTTTTCGTTCCCCGTCGGGAGACTTAAAACATAATCGTTTCTTCTTAAACAACTCTAATATTTACTAATACCTTAAGTACTTTCAAAAACCATTTTGAAAACATTTCATAAAGTAATTTAAAGCATTTATTTAGTTGCCGGTCCACTTTGGACAGCACCTTAAACATGTTCGAAAATACCGAAAAATGCCCCGTTTTTTATCCGGGTTTTTTTTTTTTTAAATCGATCAATACTTGAAAACCATACTTTAAATTATGTGAACGCATCTTTATATTTAAGAAACAACTTTAAATAATCTTGAACAGCAAAGGTTTATTTCACAAAATCATTTTAATAAAAATCCGAAAACATCGAAAAACACTTTTTACTTTAAACAATTCTTTAATTCAAACTAATACTTTAAAACTCAAGTTTTTATCATAAAATAAATCTTGGACAGCCACAAAATACAATCCTACAATCCAAATAAATCAACTCAAATTATTTTAAAATCAATTAATTTCAAATTCAATTATTTTCCAAACATCATCCTAACACACAATCAGAACAAACATCACTGGATAAACTAAATCATATAAGTCATTCGCTTTTCAAACATCAATTAGCATGAAGAATGGCTACCTTGAATTTCCAAAGTATTTATTTTCAAAACACTCAAACATGCATATACTCACAAACCGAATACACACACCTATATCCAATTAAACACGACTTTTTCTCAATCCTTTTAGTTCATTTATTTCCTTTATTTTTAATCCCAAAACCAAATAGAAGTTTAAACATTCACAACTCAATTTAAATAATTTACTTAACATTAAATCACAAAACATAATCATGAATTCATGTAACTTCATAAGAAAAGAACCTAACCTATTAAATCTAACCTAGGCCGAACACCATCATAGCACAAACATGGTTTTGGTGCATTTTTTCAACATGCACAACCTTAAACCATCAAATCAAATCATGCACTTTTAAACACATAGCTTTTAAAATACCACTTCCTTTCTTAAGCATAAAACCGTGGCATCAATACCATTTCGAACCAAGTTTCATTTTCATTTTCCTTGCATACACTTTGAAAAATGTTTGAATCAAGAGGAAACCGCATGCAAAAGTCTTTTTTTTTTTTTGGAAAACAAATCATGATCCTTTAGTTCAAGGCTTTGGCCGAATGGTCATCATCAAAAATCAAAAATAAAACTTAAATCTTTAACATGCAAGATTATTAGTCATAGATCAAAACAAATTAAAGATTAAGACCAAAAATCAAGACTTTATTAAGATCAAGTAGAAGTCCAACATTTTCAACCACTCAAATCAATTTTTCTAATCATAAGATCAACATGCAATGACTTGGATTAAATTAGAAAGTATCAAAACCTAATTTTCTACTCATGGCCGAATTACCTAGTTTAGGATTTAGTGTTTTATAAGTTCACTTATTCTTAAAAATTCAAGATCAAAGTTCATTTAACACATGCATGTACCTCAAACATCAAGATCATCATCAATCAAATTTAAATCATACACTTAATCATCAAATCATTTCATAGAGACATCATGATTCACGGCGTAAATAAGGAAATTTAACATGCAAAGGGAGTTATCTTACACTTCACAAAATATTAAAGATTCTTTTAGATCTTGAGGATTTAGTTTGGAAATTTTAAGATCTCTTATGAAAAACTTTAAACGAGTTATGAAATCCGGTGGTTAGACGTTTACAAGCTCCTTCAAGCTTTAAGAAATTAACATGTAAAGAGATACAATTTATACTTTAAAAATCTCAAAACTTTTTAGATCTTTAAGGTTTATGTTGAAAAACTTTAAGATCTTTCATGAAGATCTTGAACGAGTTATAGAATCCGTTAGTTAGATGTTTATAGATTCCTTTAAGCCTTAAAAGTTCATGATCAAACATAAAATAAGACATGCAAAAGAAGAAAAGAAAGGAATATTACAAAATGCAAAAGAAAATCTACACTATTACAAGTTCTTCATGCTCCTTCAAATCACCCACCAAATCAAAGTATTCTAGCTCTAAGTTCTTGGATCTTCAAGGAGAGACTTAGGTTTTTGGCTTGAACTTCCCCCTTCTTCCTCCTTCTTTCTCACGGTTTCTCTTTTTCTCTATTTGTGTTGAGAGCTTTGATTTTTGCTCTACAACAATTGTGTTTGGGAATGGAAGAATGAAAGGAAGGGAATGGAATGAGTTGTGTGCCAATGTACTAAGGCCAAAGGTATTTATAGGCAAACCGTGAAGTCCCTCTTTTGCCCTTGGTTTGGTCTTGGTTGTACACAAATGGGAGGGGCGATTTTGTCCTTACAAAAACTTGCATGGGTGGAGGTTATCAAACTTAAGGAGACAAGGTAGGATAGTCTAGGGAATTAGGGGTCATTTTAGGGCTAATGGGTGGTTGGTTTCTAGTTAGGGTTTTTCTTCTAATCTAGCTAGTTTGGTTATGGTTCTAGTTAGTTCCCTTGGTTACTTGCTTAAGAAATAAAAATCCTAGGTTTATGCATACACACACACACGGGTAGCATATACACACAAATATACGTACATACATACACACATACATACACATTGCAATCCCACTCAATCACTCAATTAGTCATGAAATAATTTCCCCTTCAATAATCAAATATAAATATTAACACTTAAACATACTTTCTCTTTGACTAATAAACTGTACCATTTGGCTATAATTATGACCCTCATTTCATTTTCAAAAATCATATTTTAATATATTAAAGATATTCTCAAAAGGAAAAATTCATTTGGAGTCCTTAACTATTTTTACTAAGTTATTCTCTCAAAATTCGTCTTTTAAATACCTCAAAATAAATTTTTGCAAACCAACCCAGAAAATTATAAAAGTTACATTTTTGAAATCTACATTTTAATACGATCGTTTTCATATAAAGATTATAAAATTCGGAGTTACGGTTGAAAAGATATGGATTTTCAAAGTCAACAAACCCGAAAATTTCATTTCAAATAAAAATCATTCTTTGATAAAATCACAATTTCTTTAAAACACAAAAATGTTCAACACATAATAATTTCTTCAAAATTATTCATCACTTAAAATCATAAAATAATAAATTCACTTCAAGAAAACATTCTTTCAAAAACATTTTCTCCAATTAGATCTTTTAATTATTTAAAATAGTACGAGGAATTTGCGGGGTGTTACAAACGTTCTAAGACATTAGGTGTTTCCTACTTTTGCAAAACAAATTCAGAATTTAGGAAAACAAATTAATTCATTGTTTTTTAGGAACCTTCATTGAAACTACGTCCCGCTCTTCCTCCTTATTTAAAAATCGTTGCATTTATTTATTTTTATTTAATTGAATCAACAATTTCTCAATAAATTGAATTACAATTTAAATTTCATTTAGTGACCACGAATAGGTGAGAATTATTAGAATCAATTTCAGTCCTCGTTGGGAACGATACTCTATTTATCACTTTATTACTTGTACGATCTGGTACACTTGCTTGAATCCCAACAAGATTCAAATTCTAGAGCTTGCAAAGCTAAAGTTCAAGGTTTCCTTATCTCTTGGCACTTTTGAGGTAAGGAGGGGGTATTACCCTTATTTAGAGGATAAGTTGTAGGGTGTTTATAGTGGTAGCTAATATTAGAGGAGGATATGTAGATAAATAGTTATGATAATAAACCATAGGGTAGTTGATGTTGACAATGAGATAGGTAGGAAATAAAGGAAATGAATTTAAATATGTAGTTATGAATTTATGAGTATAAGATATGTGCATTGAAAATATTTGAATAACTATGTTGGTGCTGATATATATATATATAAGAGGTTTGGGTTTGAAATGAATATAAGGTAATATGAAGTAGTTAGTTATTACAACTTAAATGATGACTTGAAGATGTTTGTACATGTTATGAATGAATGTTCATGATGAATGAACGCTTGAAATAATTTAAAGTTAATTGTATAATCTTGGATGGTAAAATGAACGGTGATAATCTAAGACGAGAAATGATAGTGTTTAAGTATGTGATTGAATATATGGTTAACTGATGATGAGAATAGGACATAAGAAATTGGAAAGATAATATGAGATTGATGATAAATTACTGTGCTAAATAATGGTCTGGTTGGGTGACACGCCCCATTAGGTGCAAACGTCCTGTTAGGTGCCAAAGGTCCCAGTAGGCGCAAAAGTCCTGTTAGGTGCAAAGGTCCCATCAGGTGCAAACGTCCCATTAGGTGAAAAAGGTCCCGTTAGGTGTAGAATGTATCACCACGGATCATTATGCGCAAATAAAAGAATAAGTGAAAAGTTATGTAAAGGAAATGAATGGTTAAGAGTGTTAAGGGATAATGAAAGGTCCTAACGGGTATAAAACGTCCTAATGGGTGTGGAAAGGTCCTGATGGGTGATAAACGTCCTAACAGGTGAAAATGTCCTATTGGGTGAAAACGTCCTAACAGGTGTAAACGTCCTAATGAGGAAAACAAAGGAAAGTGAATATGTGTGAATGTGTGCGAATATGCTTGTGATTTCTTTGTGTCGTAGCATTATGTCGGGAGTATAATATGCTTAGTTTATTACTATGGCTCTTTAGAAACTATTTTCTAAGTATTGTGTAATGCTCACCTCCTTGTTGTTTTTATACAGGTACTGAGACTGAGCATACACCTTTGTAAGCCGAGCAGGAGTACTCTCCCTGTTTGTAGGACGGGATGCATGTCCTGGGCCATATATTTTGAGCAGGATGTAGTACTTTTTATACACAATGTACATATTGTTTTGGGTGCTATAATGTAGCACTAGATGGGCCCAAGACTACTTTACCTTTTGGGAAACAAACTAATCCAAGACTTGTAAATATTTTTTGAACCGATGTGACTGTACACATGCATTAGTGCACTATTCCTTGCTGGCTTTCTGGATTATATAAATGTTGTTTATAACAGGTGTTCAGGAAAACACAAATTTTTGGGAATGTCCCTAAAACAAAAAAAAACTCTGTCCGATTTGATGGAAGAATTCTATTAACAATTTAAGAGTTCGAAAAGAAATTTTAAGCTCACTAAATTTATAAGGGTAATTCTGGGTAATTATAAGTAGGGTATTACAGTTTGGTATCAGAGCAGTTTCCCTCGGCCTTTGGAGTGTGGACTCACAATTCCAGTGGTTACTCACCAAGCGAGTAATCTGTAACACCCCGATTTAGCAACTTGAATATATTTTATTTAGTATAATCTGGGATTTTTTTTTTACATTGGTGATATGGACATGATTTCGCCTTTACAAAACATTTTCATTTTAAAAACATTTCGTTCATGTCCCATGTCACACATCAAGTTCCAAATCGAGATGTTACCAACATCACGCTTTGAAACTCTTTCTTTCATAAAATATTTTGTTCATCAAAATAACCTTGTTCCATAAATACCAATTCTAAATCTAGTTACTTTCATCAGAGTAATAAATTTTTCCAAAACATATTGTTTTTAAAATAGTTACATCAGGGTAGAGTCATTCCTTTTAAGTACATCTGAAGATAATGCATTACATACTTAAAACATAATTAAAAACCTATACTATGGATCGCCGCCTTCACCGGGAACTCCTGCCAGCTCGAAAAGCTCGCCAGCATCTTCAAATCTCTCATCATCATCATCGGGAAATATTGGCCTCATTGTGCACTCTCCTGGTTTGTTAGCACTAGCTTGCTCATCATGTCTCGAACGTCGGATATCGCAAGGGTGAACAGTGGATCTATGACCTCCAAGCCGATGGTTCCACGTCATTTCCAACCAACTGGGGTCAACTCCCAGTCTCCGTCGTCCAATGGGCACATAGAGATCCTGATGCTATATGCCATCTACACTGTGTGGTATAGAATACCAGTAGAAGAAATAGGGTAGAAGAGAGAGTAAGCAATCCTAAACGATTTCTCGTCGACGGGTGGAATTACAATAGACACAATATTAAGACAAGCACACAACAAGATATATCAGATAACAAAATACACAACATAATCCACCTCATCATCATTATTTTCAATGTCAACATCATTACACAGTGATACTTTCATTCGTGTCATTCTCTCTCTTCCTCATTCATCTCTTTCATTACTTGCCTCACAATTGTCACATCACAACTCTTCATCATAACAACGTCATATCCTTGGGCTTAGACAAACATTCTCATCACTTGACCTTTTCCATTTTCCTTTCTTAACAATCCGCGCTGTATTTTAATCTCTTACTCCAAAGATCCTTTTAATAATTTCATCTTACTTTATTAAGTCTTATCAAAGCGCATCCAGCGATGACAGAGTAAAATTAAGGAAATGTCATCGAGGAGTTAGTTAGTACACATACATCTCCTCCAATCCTCCCAAGCCTAATCGGAAGCAAACAGGAGTAAAGGAACCTTAACCCACGCAGGTCGAACAGCCGAGAAAATCCAACAACATACGTTTGTCAAAGTCACAACCGTACGGTCCGACCATCATGACAATCAACCTTTTACGCGACATCGCAAGGGCCCAACACCAATCGACTGCCCGCCTCGTTCAAGTTCCCTCTCACCGTTCCAAAGTTGATCAAGGGAGCAACAATACTTTTCTAGTTCCAGGTGCAGAACACGCTACGATCCCTTGGGTATTAATCCCCGATCACTTATAGACTCGTTCCGCCTAGAAAAACACTCTAGGTTACTTGAAGTTTCACCGTCATCACCCTCCCCTATCACAATCACTCACCTGAGTATCCGCAGATAAACAGGGTATCTTCCTCTCCACTACCTCACACTCAACTCGCCGTGTTATATAATGTCTTTTAAAGTCTTAGTAGTATTTTAATTAATCCTAAGTTCATACGAGTCACCCTTGTTCATCCCTTTGGTGAACCTCGACCTCTAATTGAATCTTCCGCATTAACGCTTTCTCGATACTTCACAATCGTCATAATCATTGATCACGTCGGGGAGCTCCTCCACCCGACCAACGCGTCACTTCAATTGTGTACCGTGAAGAATTCCTTGAGCAGGTACACATTACGCTAAGTCTTTCGCTGCTCGTCACGTACGCATCTCGGATTCCGATCATATGGGTCTTATCATTTCTTTCCCTGCACTTCCATATCCAAGATTTCCAAAGTCCATCAACACATCATACTATTATTCAAAATCTTTTCCTTTTCATTTCTTACTTCACATGATCACATATTCTCATCAGCATCATTATTGTTTCATAATTTCCATTGCCTCGCTTACTTCCATCATAGATTAAACATTCGTACGTCTCATATGGTTCCAGACATTAACATCATCGTTATATTCCAAATATTTATCATGCATAATTAATAAAAGCAATTCATATCATCATGGCAAATTTACATTAATAACATCATGCATCATAAGGTGCGTGGTCCTAGTCCCCTTCGTATACGTGGCTACACACACAAACAATTGCCACGATAATACTGACCCAGAGACCACTAGGTTCCGATCTTTGAGATGATACGGAACGTCCTAATATTTACCTAAATACCACAGTGTCTGGGAGAAGCCCCTCTCTCACCTTAATTCCAGCAAATATCCGTTAGAAGCCGATGCGGGTCTTCCCGACTGACAGCAGCTCCAAAACCTCGACTTGAAAATCCTTTGCTTAAACAAGACACATAATTAATACAAGGCTATCTAATCAACATTCTTGTTTAATATCAACTTTCTTTTGAAAACTTATTTTAAATCCTTCTTGGGTAATCGTAAAAGAAACTTTTACTTTCTCAAATCAAATCCAATTTTTAAACATACTTTAAATATCTCAAAATCATTCTAAAAAATTAATAAAACATTTTAAAGCAATACCTCTAATTCATTTATATATTCTGTTCCATGCATAGGTTCCTGATTACGCTATGACATTTGTTCGTGGTACTTCTTCTAAGTAAGTTTTATGAATATTATCTTAATTTAGATATTTTAACCATGTCCTCTCTTCTCTATCAAAATCCCTAATGCTTCTTTTGTGGAAAAAACAGACATTTGGTCATTTATAGAGGTTTGAAATTATGCCAACAGTTGTCACAAGGGCCGAGCCCCATAATCAGGTTATTATCATCCTGTTTTACATTGTTTGATAAACTAATGTTACTTTTGCATTTATCAAAGTACATAAATAATGCGGCTGTGTTTGGTTTGAGTAATGTTATCTACCCATGTGTTAAGCATTTTCTAATCATAATCATTGCCATATCAAGTGATTGGCCTTGTTATGCAAATAGCAGTTTTTTCTCTCTATAAGTTTTCATTAGTCATTAGTTTTGCTTTCTCTCATAAGGTTAATTTTTTACTGTCAGATCATTCTCCATCCTACATAAGACCGAGTGCTTACGATTAGAGAGAATGCAAGATTGCAAGGTTTTCCTGATTGCTATAAACTTTGTGGGCCTATCAAGGAAAGGTATGTTAAGTAGGCTTCATTAATCCAAATCAAAAATTACTAAACTAGAAGGGAAATTTATGGTAAAGATTTCTAATGAGTATATTTAATTTAAAAGGAAGTAGATTGCACAATGTTTGCATGTAGAAAAGAATGTCTACTGAATTTTTTAAATGAACAAAAATACCCTCTAAAGAATTTTGCAAATTATGTTTACTTCTGGATGAGCAGTTATGTACTTCTAACTTTTATTGTGAGTAGTTAGTCTTAATAGTCATAAATGAAGGTCTGTGTGTGTCTATATATATATATATATATATATATATATATTAAGTTACAAATGAAATTTAGAGAAACTTTTGAATTTCTTTCATTTTTTGCTAGTGCTTGTTTTTTCACATTGAATAGCAAGTAATAATAGTATCTTCAAAGATATATTAAAAATTACATTAATGTGTAGTAATTCATTTTTCCTTTTTATTTGCACTGAATTAGTTGCTAACAAATATAAATGATGCACAATACTATATTCATGATAAATGAAGTCTTAAAGTTAATTCATTTGTTGTCTTGGTGTTGAGTGTTGCTGCCTTTTATGCAGGTACATAACGAACTTTATTTGCATTTTCCTTTTAAGTTCGTTATATTCATAATAAATGAAGTTCGTTATATTCATTTATCATTTATCATGAATATAACGAACTTCATTTGTTGTCTTAAAGACTGCATCAATGTTGCAAACATAACGAACTTGTGCAGCTTTGTGTTCGTGATTTTATTAAGTTGTAATCTGTTACTTAATTTTTAGATGTAGGATTTTTCCCGTTACAAGTTCACTTGCACATTTAGTTATTTAACCTTCCTCGTGATTATCACTCGGATTTAAGCAGAAGAAGAACAACAACAACAAGCAGGTCTCTCAGGGATGACACAAAGGAGAATACAGATTCTCATCAGGTTCTCATCCATTTCCTTTATTAGTTCTTTGATTTGTTATGTTTGCAATCGTTGATGATTGTGTATCACCTGAAAAGAGAGGAACTAGGAAAATTTAATTACGAAATCAGATATTTGCATTTTCGTAGTCGTAGAATGTTTCTGTGAAGTTAACTTAGAAGTTGAGATTTTTCCTAACTAGAGCTTCCTTTGATTAAAGGGAATTTGAAGGGAATTTGAAGGTGGCGAAAATAAATTATTTGTAAACATGTGTTTCACTATTTCAAACTAAACATTGATGTGTTCAGTTTAAACATTATGTATTTCACTATTTTTCCTAACTAGAGCCTCTTGTTGTATTTATACTTTGTCTGTGTGCACATACATTCCTTTGATTTTAAAACAATGATTGATTCATATGACTTGTCAGCTATACTGATTCACAAGGGAACTTGTATTGAAGTAAACAAGATAATCCTACAACGATTCTTATCACATGGCCTTTCATACTGTTACTTGCGACTTGGCCTTTTAAGACACAATGATTAATTCTTATGACTTGCCCTTTCATACTGGTTCTACTCTTATGTATTTATGAGTTATGAGAGTATGTACGCCACATAAAGCAAGATCTCATAATATAATGCTTTATATGATTTGTTCTAGATGTAGAGAAATCCAAGCATGTTAGGTTTTGTAATCTACTTAATTGGTAAAGCAACAATAAATAAATTCGTGAAACAAGTAATGCATTTAGATAACATGTTGAACATACCTTGATATATATCATTGAATGCATCAACTTCAATTATTTCTTAGTTATTTTAAGAGGAAATGGTCTATTTGGTCCCCCAAAGATACACCTGACATCCATTTAGTCCCCGAAAGATTTTGGGAATCAATTTAATCCCCCAAAGATTAGAATGGCATCCCGTTAGTCCCTCCGTCCATAAATCCGTTAGTCAACCTTTTTAGTGCCACGTGTCACATTCTCATTGGTTATTTCTGGTGCACATATTTAGACACGAACCACAAGATTATTCCCTCATAAAATATCAACCGTTGCTTATATCTGACGGTTCCAAATTTAAAATTTAAAAATAAAATAATAAAACTATATTTAATATTATTAAAAATTCGAAAAAATATTAAAAATTCGGAAAAATATTATTAAAAATTCGAAAATTTTTTTTAAAAAAATACTGAATTTTTTTATACTTTAAAAATTAATAAAAAAATTCAGAAAATTTAAAAAAAAATTGTAGAATATTTTTTAAAAAATACTGAATTTTTTTTATATTTCAAGAAATAATAAAAATTCAGAAAATAATAAAAAAATTCAGAAAATTTTAAAAAATCTGTAATTTCGATCTCGATACGGTCATTATGAGTATGTTGTGATCTCGATACGGTCATTATGAGTATGTTGTGATGCCGTTCGGGTTGACAAATGCACCTGCTATTTTCATGGATTATATGAACCGGATCTTTAGACTATATTTGGATTTATTTGTGGTGGTATTCATTGATGATATTCTGGTCTATTCTAAAAATCCGGAAGAGCATGAAGAGCATCTCAGGATTGTGTTAAAGGTCCTGAAGGAGAAGCAATTATATGCCAAACTTACGAAGTGTGAGTTTTGGTTGAATGAAGTGAAGTTTTTGGGGCATGTAATCTCTAAAGAAGGAATTGTGGTGGATCCAGCAATAGTAAGTTCAGTGCTAAGTTGGGAACAGCCTAAGACCGTGACGGAGGTGAGAAGTTTCTTAGGGCTGGCTGGATACTATCGTAGGTTTATAGAAGGATTTTCAAAGATTGCATTGCCTTTGACTAAGTTGACTCGGAAAGATCAACCGTTCGTGTGGGACGATCGGTGTGAAGTTAGTTTTCGTGAGTTAAAGGAAAGGTTAACATCGTCTCCTGTGTTAATCTTACCGGATCCTCACAAGAGTTTTGAAGTGTACTGTGATGCATCTAAGCAAGGACTGGGGTGTGTTAATCTAGTGCATGTTACCTATTTTGAGTCCTAACTGTTTTCCCCAATTTCTTTGGCCATTTGCTATGTCAAAACTTCTGGTCTTTGGACCTTGTTGGTGAAATTCGTGGCTGAGAGCAGAGCTGTGAGTTTGTGAGAAATCTATGGAGTTTCTTCAATTTCTGTGTCAATCTTCATCAAACTCAGTCTTAAGGTATGGGAGAAGTTTACCTTATACTAGATTTAGACTAAAATTCAAGTGATTTAGGATTTGAGTTAACAAAACTCAAAAAGGGCATTATGTGCAATATGGCACAAAGGCTTGGAGGCCAAAGTTCTGCTCAATGGTGTTTTGAGAAACTTTATGTTGATGCATGCAAAGTATATTGACACTAAATTCTGGATTTAAATGCTTAGTATGAGTTTTGTTGTATTAAATTGTGTTTATGTGAATTTTTATGCAATTTGATGGAAAAAGCTTGATGCATGTACTTTGAATTTGGTTTCTGTGACGAAACATGTTTGTTTAAGGTATATGAACCCTGTTGAATGATGAAAAGTGGTTAGATTTGAGAATTAAAGAAAATGATGTGTTAAAACCCTTATTTTGAAGGACTGACTGCATAATCTAACCAGTTACTCGATATTCGTAACCGGTTAGACAGTGCAGAATTTCAAAAGAAAATCAGTTTATAAAACAGTCCTGAAGTTTCACTAATTTTACTCAAATCTATACCTTAAATTCACTGGAAAGAATCTGAAATGGAGGTGACAATACTCTCTTGGTTCAGATTTAAGGGTAAGGGGTTTATACCTTAATTCAATGAAATAATTTCAAGAGGAAATTATGCTTTATGAAAACCAAAATGTGATTTGGACTTTTGAATGATGGAAACTGTGATTTTTGAGGCATAAAACAATGTTTAACTTGTTTATGGATTGGGTAGTAAATTCAAGAAAAAGGGTTTTTCTGAATTGCAATGGTAAACAGTTCAGGTCTGTAATTCTAACCGGTTAGCCTGAAACTGTAACCGGTTAGTACCTGAATCTGAAAAATAAAAAGTTAAGTTTTTGAATACCATTGACTTTGTTTTACCCAATCTAAGTTTAAAAGGCATGTTTTGAGAAAAATTCAAAGGAGAATTTATGCCAAAGATTATGCCTCAAATCAATCATTCAAAAAAGGGAAATTGGAATATTTCTAAATCACATTAATTAATGTAAAGATAAAACCGACCCTGATATTTGTGCGTCCATATAGACTGGAAGTCTGGTTGGTAGGAACGTTTATCAAATTCTGGGAATATGAGGAGGGTACTCCGGGAGTACCAAATTATAACCTACTTGATGACACATTATAGATATGTGGCCAGTGTCCGGGACCTGGTTTTATGCGTTCTGGGAACGTATGCGTTCTGGGAACGTGGTGCACACTCCGGGAGTGATGCTTATTATCCAAGTATGGTTCGGCATTACGTTCTGGGAACGAATGTCGGTGTTCCGGGAACACAAGGGTGTATTGGATGGACGTCCAAGATGGACTTTTAGAGGCCTCAGTTGTGGATAGAAAATCATACATCATGCCACTTGCATTATAAGAGTTATAATGTTGAAAACTGGTGTGTTCATATGTAATTGCATTATGATCTGTCCGTGATATACTTGTGATTGTATTTTTAGTCTTTATCAATTATGTATATGTGTATACTTACTCCCCGTGTCCTGTTTAGGTGATGGCCAGATACCTAGCTTGCATCGAGATACGCCCTATCCCTAGTGGCATATGGACGTATGAGGAGCATCGTGCCACTTTTGAGGGGGAGGTTGAGATCACTCTCTACCACCCTAACCCTCTGGTGCGAGTGCGACCTCGTCGATTTAGGAACCCATTAGTCTATACTATGCATGTTCCACCTTTTTATACATATAGAGGACCACCCCCGGCTCGACCTATGCGTCATTTTCATAGTTTTCGTTTTAGAGCTGCCACTCGTTCCCATCCTTCCTCCCATAGAGTTGTCACTGAGGAGACTCCTTCTCCTGGTCCGACTGACTACGATAGGACTGCTTCTGCAGATCCTAGACCCAGTGGTGGGGTCTCTACATAGTCAGGCGAGGTCGTGGAGGACTCTGTGGAGGATGAGAGCGAGGAGGAGGTGCACGTTGAGCCGACTGTTTCTGCTAGAGGTGGACCCGCTGGTTCATAGGAGCCTGCATAGCATAGATGTTTTTGGATCCTAGATCCTAGGGATAGAGCTGTGGAGGATCTGAGGAGCTGCTGAGGACACATACGACTTGCTCTGAGACTTCTACTTTTGGATTTTGTTATATATTGAATATATTCGAGAGGTCTTAGAGTGAGGTTTTATTTTATGCAGCTGGTCTGTATATGTTTCATCAAAACTTGCTATCTCGACTTTTTATCACTTGCTACTGACTGTACTGATGGGGTTATGTTATGACTTATATATATGATGTTTTCTTTACCTCAGCAGTGCCCCATAAGTATTATTTTACTTCCGCGAACTCTGATTTATATTTAAAAGGAATTCGGCAATAAGTTTATGTTTTTTTTATATTAACATCCAACTCGGGAAGCAAATGATATGTTTAATAGTAGCTACTAATAATGCTTTTCTGTAATTAAGGAAATGTTATCTCGAGAGCCTTTTCGAAACTAAGATATTGCTAAGCCGAATTTCAAAAATGGTTTATGTTAAAAAGGGTTTATGAACGAGCAAGTACTAGTTCTAAAAAGAAAAAATTTTCTAGTCCAAATTTTGATAGCAAGTATTCAATTATTTGGAAATATTAATTATTTTCAAGTTAAAAAGAGAGCGTCACACCCTTTGGTGGTATCAGAGCAGTGGTCCTGTCCCTCATGGCCCGAAGATGCAGCTAAGTATGGTATTCAATGTTGATTGAATGTGTTTTGAGTAAGTTAGTAGTATTTATGTTTTAAAGACCTTCTTAGTAACCCAAAGCCCATAGTGCAGGTCTTTCTATGGCAACCAGGAATAAAAATATTACTAATGAAATGTTAGAACGAATCACGACCGTGATGGAAGGCATGCAGCAGCAGCAGAGACAACAACCATCTCAAGGGCGAGCTGGTAACCCATCTGCTGGTAACATGGTGAATCAGGACGCTAAGACTCTGTCGGAGTTCAGAAAGTGCAACCCACCAAGATTTGAGGGGGGATATAAACCTGATGAGGCAAACAAGTGGTTGTATGAGATTAATAAGATTTTCCGAACTTTGGAGTGCTCGGATGAGCAGAAGGTGACCTATGCAGTTTACATGCTTCATGGGGAAGCTGAAAACTGGTGGGATCACACTGTCCAATTGCTGAATTTTGAAAGAAGGGCAATCAACTGGGGAGCATTTATGGAGAAATTTCTTAATAAATATTTTCCAGAAGATTTAAGGAGAAAGAAGGAAGTGAAATTCATGCAATTGAAGCAGGGGGATATGAGTGTAGGAGAGTATGCTGCCAGATTCGAGGAACTGATGAAGTACTCTCCCTACTACTTAAATAACCCTGATGAAAGGAGTAAGTGTGTTAAGTTTGAAGGTGGACTAAGGCCGGAGCTGAAGTCTATCTTCAGTTATCAAAGGATTCAGAGTTTCCCTGCACTTGTGGATATGTGCAGAATGTATGAAGATGACAAGAAGGCTGAGTTGATGGGAAGTCAAGTGAAAGGGGATGGACAGAACTATGGACCACAGAGGAAGAAGAAGTTTGATCATCGGAGTAATGGTCCATATTCTAGGAAGAAGGGTAAGGGCAAGGCTGTGGTGGATAACAAGAACAAGTTTCGCGATAATGCTCCTTATTGCGAGAAGTGCAGACGTTATCATCATGGTCAGTTTTGCGGGTCCACAGGAGGATGTTTTAAGTGTGGAAAGCAAGGTCACTTTTCTCGTGAATGCAAAGAATCTGTAAAGGGTGATGCAAAGGGATCTGCTAGCAAGCCTGTGGTGCAAAGAAGAGTGTTTACCCTGAGTGGTAATGAAGCAACCCAAACCCCGAATCTCGTGCAACGTAACTTTCTGCTTAATAACCAACCTTGCAAAATCATATTTGATTCTGGAGTCACACATTCTTTTGTTTCTCCTGAATGTGTAAACAGGTTGAATCTTGTTGTTTCCAATTCACCCTGCTATCTTAGTATAGATACCCCTACGGGAATACCGTTCTTCACCGCTAAAGTCTGTTTAGGATGTAATGTAGAAATTCTAGGTCGTTTATCCAAGGTAGATTTGGTTTGTCTTCCTAAGTTACAATTGGATGTGATCTTGGGTATGGATTGGTTGATGAAGAACCAAGTGATCATCAATTGTGAGGAAAAGACAATTCAATATAGGACCCTTGAACCGGAGGGTTATATGTGTTTATTCTCGGCTTCTGGAGAAGAAGAGTCAATGCCGATAGAGGAGATTCCGGTGGTGAAGGAATTTCCGGAAGTATTTCCTGAAGAGATACCAGGATTACCTCCGAAGCGAGAGATAGAGTTTGGGATTGATTTAGTCCCTGGAGCTGGACCCATCTCTATTGCTCCTTATAGGATGGCACCACCAGAAATGGTAGAGATGAAGAAGCAAATCGAGGAACTGCTGCGGAAACAGATGATCAGGCCAAGCGTTTCGCCTTGGGGAGCTCCATTACTGTTTGTAAAGAAGAAAGATGGGAGTATGAGGATGTGTGTGGACTACAGGCAGTTAAATAAGGTCACTATTAAGAACAAGTATCCTTTGCCAAGGATTGATGACCTTATGGACCAGGTTAGGGGAGCTGTAGTATTCTCCAAGATAGATCTGAGATCAGGTTATCATCAGATCAGGATAAAGGAGGAGGATATACCCAAGACTGCATTTCGATCTCGATACGGTCATTATGAGTATGTTGTGATGCCGTTCGGGTTGACTAATGCACCTGCTATTTTCATGGATTATATGAACCGGATCATTAGACCATATTTGGATTTATTTGTGGTGGTATTCATTGATGATATTCTGGTCTATTCTAAAAATCCGGAAGAGCATGAAGAGCATCTCAGGATTGTGTTAAAGGTCCTGAAGGAGAAGCAATTATATGCCAAACTTACGAAGTGTGAGTTTTGGTTGAATGAAGTGAAGTTTTTGGGGCATGTAATCTATAAAGAAGGAATTGCAGTGGATCCAGCAAAAGTAAGTTCAGTGCTAAGTTGGGAACAGCCTAAGACCGTGACGGAGGTGAGAAGTTTCTTAGGGCTGGCTGGATACTATCATAGGTTTCTAGAAGGATTTTCAAAGATTGCATTGCCTTTGACTAAGTTGACTCGGAAAGATCAACCGTTCGTGTGGGACGATCGGTGTGAAGTTAGTTTTCGTGAGTTAAAGGAAAGGTTAACATCGTCTCCTGTGTTAATCTTACCGGATCCTCACAAGAGTTTTGAAGTGTACTGTGATGCATCTAAACAAGGACTGGGGTGTGTATTAATGCTTGAAGGAAGAGTAGTGGCTTATGCATCACGACAATTGAAGAACCATGAGGTGAATTACCCGACACACGATTTGGAATTGGCTGCAATCGTGTTTGCCTTAAAGATATGGAGACATCATCTCTATGGCACTATATTCCAAGTATTTAGTGACCATAAGAGTTTGAAATATCTGTTTGACCAGAAAGAGTTGAACATGAGGCAAAGAAGATGGATGGAGTTTTTGAAAGATTATGACTTTAAACTCCATTACCATCCGAGTAAAGCAAATGTGGTTGCAGATGCTTTGAGTCGGAAAGCAATCCACATAAGTGCGATGATGGTTAAGGAAGCAGCATTGATTGAGGAATTCAGAGACCTGAGCTTGTTAACACAAGTGGAGCCATCAAGTATCAAGTTGGGGATGTTGCAGATCACCAACGAATTCTTGGAAAGAATTCGGGAGCTGCAACAAGTGGACGAAGAATTGATGGAAAAGATGAGACTAAGATCAGAAGGAAGGGAACCTGATTTCAAGATTGGACTGGATGGAATCCTTCGTTTCAGGACGAGGATTTGCATACCAAGAGATCAGGAAGTTAGAAGACTGATTCTCGACGAAGCCCATAAGAGTCGGATAAGTATGCATCCTGGATCAACCAAAATGTATCAGGACTTGAAAAAGATGTTTTGGTGGTCTGGATTGAAAAAGGATGTTGCTGAATACGTGGCGGCGTGCTTGATTTGCCAAAAAGCTAAAGTAGAACATCAGAAACCGGGAGGACAGTTGCAACCTTTGAGGATTCCCTAGTGGAAGTGGGATAGCATCTCAATGGATTTTGTGTCTGGTTTGCCAAGGACAGCAGCAAATCATGATGCAATCTGGGTGGTTGTGGATAGGTTAACCAAGTCGGCGCATTTTATTCCGATAAATATGTGTTATCCTTTGAACAAGCTTACCCAGATCTATATCAAGGAGGTAGTTCGTCTTCACGGAGTGCCTTCGAGTATTGTGTCAGACCGAGACCCTAGATTTTCGTCACAATTCTGGAAAAGTTTGCATGATGCTATGGGAACGAGGTTGAAATTGAGTTCTGCGTATCATCCACAAACGGATGGCCAGACGGAGAGAACGATTCAATCTTTGGAAGATGTGTTGCGAGCTTGTGCACTTGAAGAACAAGGAAGTTGGGATCAAGTGTTACCTCTTGCAGAATTCACATACAACAACAGCTATCATGCGAGCATTGGAATGGCACCGTTCGAGGCGTTGTATGGAAGGAAGTGTCAAACCCCGCTATGTTGGTTCCAAGTGGGGGAGAACTTGATGGTTGGACCAGAAATGATACAGCAGACATCTGAGAAGATTAAGATGGTCCAGGCAAAGATGAAAGCGGCTCAGAGTCGGCAGAAGAGTTATGCGGATAAGAGGAGAAAACCATTAGAGTTTTCCGAGGGCGATCATGTGTTCCTTTGGGTAGTTCCGATGAAAGGAATCAGTAGAGCTTTGAGAACCCGAAAGCTTTCGCCTAAGTGTATAGGTCCATACCAAATTCTTAAGAGAATTGGTCCCGTTGCTTATCAATTGGCTTTACCACCCTATTTATCCAATTTGCACAACGTCTTTCAAGTTTCGCAATTAAAGAAGTACGTGCATGACCCATCAGTTATTCTAAAACTCCAACCTGACGACCTAACTCTGAAGGAAAACCTGACCTTTGAGACCAGACCAGTTCAGATAGAAGATCGTGAAGTCAAGCAGCTCAGGGGAAAGGAAATACCTTTAGTAAAGGTCATATGGGAAAATGCTGACGTATCTGAAGCGACGTGGGAATTAGAAGAAAAGATGCGTCAAGAGTATCCGGAGTTGTTTTTGTAAACTAGAATTTCGGGGACGAAATTTCTTTTAAGTGGGGGAGTAGTGTAACACCCCTAATTTTCGTCTCCCGAATAATAGGAAATTAATAATAAAAAGTTTTATTATTAATTTATAGATATTTTCCAAGTTTAAATTTTGTATTTAATTAGCCTAAAATATAAAGATAGGTTGAAATATTTTTATATGGCAAATAAATGCAAAATATGAGGATATTGCATTTTGGTCCCTGAATGAGGACTTAAAGGTAATATTAAATAGGTTCTTGGAGGGAAAGATTTAAAAATATTAATTTTTAAATTTTGTACTAATCTAACCGGTTAGTAATGCCCTGTAACCGGTTAGACGATGAACCCAGAAACTGGGTTAGTAGATTTTGATGAGTAATCACTTGATTAATCCCGAATTCGCCACGATTATAGCTTGAATCAAGTGGAAAACCACGCGTCAGTGTGCATGTAATCGTTATTAGTCTATATATAGAGGAATTGCTGAAGAATGGGGTTGTTGATGCTCCGATTTTGGGGGAGGCTGTGTTTTAGGGTTTCATAATCGCCCTGTTCAATTCGTTTTGGTTCTTGAGTGTTAGAGAGCAAAACACACACTTCTGGAAAGCTTGAATCAAGGGCTTTCCATTGATATAAGATTTGAGAGCTGAGTGTTCGTGTGGAAGGAGAAATCAAGCTTGGAATCTAGGAGTTGGAAACTGAGTTCTCTGTCATTCCCTTTTCTAGAAGCTGAATTCCAGCTTTGAGTTTGGTAAGTACAGTCCACCATTTAGCCTCAAATCTCTTTGATTCTCTAGTGTATGTTACCTATTTTGAGTCCTAACTGTTTTCCCCAATTTCTTTGGCCATTTGCTATGTCAAAACTTCTGGTCTTTGGACCTTGTTGGTGAAATTCGTGGCTGAGAGCAGAGCTGTGAGTTTGTGAGAAATCTGTGGAGTTTCTTCAATTTCTGTGTCAATCTTCATCAAACTCAGTCTTAAGGTATGGGAAAAGTTTACCTTATACTAGATTTAGACAAAAATTCAAGTGATTTAGGATTTGAGTTAACAAAACTCAAAAAGGGCATTATGTGCAATATGGCACAAAGGCATGGAGGCCAAAGTTCTGCTCAATGGTGTTTTGAGCAACTTTATGTTGATGAATGCAAAGTATATTGACACTAAATTCTGGATTTAAATGCTTAGTATGAGTTTTGTTGTATTAAATTGTGTTTATGTGAATTTTTATGCAATTTGATGCAAAAAGCTTGATGCATGTACTTTGAATTTGGTTTCTGTGATCAAACATGTTTGTTTAAGGTATATGAACCCTGTTGAATGATGAAAAGTGGTTAGATTTGAGAATTAAAGAAAATGATGTGTTAAAACCCTTATTTTGAAGGACTGACTGTGTAACACCCTCACAATTATATAGTTTAATTACTAATAATCAAGTTGATTTTTACTTAGGACTTGAAAATTTCGTTTTAAAACTTAATGAAAATCTGACAGAGTTTCCTCTGTTTATCGGACTTCCCAAAAATTTAGAATTTTCACTTGTCAAACCAGTACAATCCAGAAAAACATTTCAACTTCTAAATATGATAATTAACTTTACCAGCCCTAACAATGACATATAACAAACTCGGGCTTACAATGATTAGATTATTTCAAAAACCCAAAATAGATTAATTATAATAAAATGACCATAATACACGCTAAACTAAATACCGTGGAGTGCACTCCTGCTCGGCCAGTAATAGTGCAATCTCAATCTCTGTACCTGTAAAGGATAGTAAGGGAGTGAGCATTGCACATGAAATAGGAAAGCAGTTTCTCATTAGACATAATTACCCACTAAGCCAGACACAATTATCAATTAGGTCATATAGAACAATTTATTCACAGGCAATTATCATGCATTCACAATTTGGCAATCCATTTCAGATTTCAGTTATATTTCTCATTTCTTATCATTTTGTTTCACCTTTCATCTTTTTATTTCCATTTTCATTACCTTCACTTACTCATATTATCAGTTTTCAACTCATAACCATAAGTCATACACTCTTTCGAAATCATACACCGTATGTCACCACACAATCAGAGGCTAACATACCCAAATAACATCGTATGTCTCCTCACGGTCAGAGGACAACATACACACATCTCATCATCTTTTAAATCGTTTTATCTTTTCTTTACCATTAGGGATTAGCGCACCTGTTAGGCATTTCACACCCACTAGGACTTTCACCCAATCCAGGTAACTTTCCACCTATTAGGCCACGGTTGACACCCATTAGGACTAAAAACAACATCTCAACTCTTTTACCATCACATTCACATTTTCTATTTTCAAAACTTTTATTATTGTGCAGCATGATTGATCCATTGGATACCCCCGCCTAACGGGCATTTACGGGACCTAATAGGTAACTTGCACCTGGATTGGGTAACTTGTGCCTAATGGGTAACTTGTCACCTAACAGGGCACCTAATGGGTCGGTGTATCCCAAGGATCAATCATAGCTGCAACTTTAATTATTCTCATAATTCTATTTATTTATATTCAAGACATTTATCACACTTAGAATCATTGGCAACATTACTTGCATTATCACATAAAAGTAAAATCCACATCTATTCCAAATAACTCACAAAATTAGATCAATTGCTCACATTAACAGATATTCACCAATTCAATCAACATTTACTATAAATAGCATTTAGCAATAATACATACCAATTTCTATGCATTCTCAAGGTTTACTTTTTATTTCTTTAATTAAATCAAACTACTCTATTCCTTCATAATCCTAGGGATTTAATAACACCAAAATAACATATAAATCCTAGCAAGCTCTTATGAACTAATTTGAACCTATTCCCTAGAACAAACCAATGCTCACTATATCCACTCCCTTACCTTGCTTTTCCAAAGACACGCTCCTTTTTGTGCGACATTGTCCAAAAGTATCCTAGCCCATTGCTTACACGTGGCAACAAGTTCTCAAGCTCCTTCGTCGTCTAATCATATTATATAAAATAAATAATAATCAATATAATACGCCAAATCTTATTTCACAACACTCAATCATCATTTAACCCTGTTCAGTTATGCTAATTTGATATCGATATCGGAGTAGTTATTAGATCTATGAGGTTAAAAATATATTTTGTTATGTACAACTTACCTAATAAGGGACTATTCAGTATTCGTTAAACACATTTTAAAATCAATTAGTAGCCTAATAGAAATGTGAAGACACGACAAAATCATATTTAAAGTTAGCACGTCGAAACTTTACTAAAACGGGACTTTGGTTTGGAAATCTAAACAAGCTAAATTCAAAATCATTTGATAAATATCCATAAACCAAAGTTAAATAAAATTAGAGTAGTTGTCTGCTTAATATTAGTACAACTCTTTATTTAAGAATAAATTAACTTTTAAAATCAGCGTAATCATCAAAATACCTTGAAATCAAGTGGTTTCAATTGAGAATCCCAAAATCAAATTCCAATAATGCTTAGACATTATAAATTCCAAATTGAAAGAGAGCTTTCTTTGTCCGAAGTAAATCTAAATCAACTTTTCAAAGTTTCGAACAACTATGTTCCCCTTCAATTTGGGATTAATGTTCAAGGTTTTAACTCGAATCAACATATGACAAATATATCGGGTTCCTAATTAATCGGAACATGGTTTCGTCCAACGACAAACCCAATCAACCAAACGGTTCAATTACTTAGGAACCCAATAATTTTCACAAAATACTTTTAAAACAAGTCATTTGACATAACGTTTAATTCAATGTTACAACAAATCAAAGTAAACAGTTAGAATCGTTATCAACGATAATATAACTAAAATTAACACAATCATAACACAATTAAATTTCCAAAACTATAGTAAGCTTTCAAACGATACTAACTTTCCAAAACAATTTAATAGTTTATAGTTATTACCGGTGACACTAGGATTAGTATTATCATTTATTATTACTATTACTATTATTATTAAAACACAATATAGAGCAGTTAAAAAGGTATCAAGGATTTACCCTAACTTTGATTTTGGATCGCCGGGGCAACCAACCGGGTTCGGTTCCAACCCTTTTTCCATCAGCAACACCACTCCACACGGTAGTTCACGGTGATGAACCCGCAGCAGCTACAGAAGGTACAAGGAAGAGGTGGGGCGCGACTCTTCAATGGTCACGGTTCGCTAATCTCCCAATAGCTTGAAGAGAGCCCAAGAGAGAGGGACGAAAGTGAGGGCTGAGGGTTGCTCTTGGGGTGGCGTCATGACAGCGAGAAACAGTGGGGGAGAGAGGGAAATCGCGATTCGTGAGTCCTCCCCAACGACGATGGTGATGGCGGCGCGTGGTGGTGGTTGGATCGCGAGCGGCGGACCGATTAGAGAGAGTCGCGCTTCGCGACTTGGCGGAGAGGGAGAGCACACGTGTGAGAGAGAGCAGGAACGAGAGAGAGAGAGTGAAGGACACACGGTGATGGCTTGCAAGATGGGTGGCGCCGGTGGGGTTGAAGGCGCCGCCGAGAGAGAGGGAATAAGGGACGGAGAAGAAGGGAAACAAAAAGGGGGTGGCGGCTGAATGTGAAGAAGAATTGATTTTAGGGTTTCTTCACCCCATTTTACATTATCACATATTTCATTCTTCTTTTATTATTATTATATTTTTTTTTGTCAAAAATCAATTAAATGCTAATACATATCAAATATCATATAAGTAAACATAGAAAGTCATAAAATTAGAAATTTGCAAGCATTGAAAATAATTCAATATGAGATATATCAAAAGCAAGGTAAAATATAAAATGTATACTTTTTAGATAGGGTAATTTCCTTATGTGAGTTTTCTTTTAAGATATACATATATATATAAATAAAATCATCAAATAGAAATAATATAAGGTATGTTATGAAAATACCAACACTTTAATAATCATATATAAAAATTAATCATTTAATTTGATAAACTAACAATTTATAGTACAAAAGAAAATCAGGATGTTACAATCCTTCCCCCCAAAAAAGAAATTTCGTCCTCGAAATTTGATTAGTGAAAATCATAAGGTTAGGATTTGAGAATCCTTAATTATCATTCCAATCAACTTAGATAAACACAATTAAAACCACACTACAATTAGCACAAGAGTCTCCAAAAATCATTTATTTAAAAAGAGAAATAGAACCTTCGTGGTAATACAATGTAACTGTAACAAAAGAATTTCGATGATTGGTTAAGTAAAAAGGTTCTCAAATTCAATCGAAAAGGAGACCATCTTTCATAATAATGTGAAATCATCACTTGGTGTACAAAATAGCAACTACATTTAATTCAGTTTCCAAACAAAATCATCTAAGTTCTCAAAACTGAAAAATAATTTTAACATTTAACATATAATAGCTATTGGGAGGATATGTTGACTCTTTGTCATAAATGTAAAACAAATTCAAATCTCCAAGAGGTAACATAAAATATAATGCAAAGTAGGAGCTTTAAAAACCCAACTGGTCTAAACAAAATCAGCCTTATGCATATGGTTTAAATTCGGATAACAAGTTCAGCACCTAAAATGGTACAATATCTGAAAATCTTTCTGAGAACTATTTTTGTACGAAAAACACAATTCACTCACACATTCGAATGTAGTATTAATTTTGTAAGAGCGTAAAACCGAAAGTGTGGCATTTTTTTTTAAAGAAATAGAACATGAAATAAAAATCTAAGCAGGAACTTGGATTCCAAAAGTAGGAAGTAATAATCATGACTCAGCCAATAGGGTATCATTAACTTAAATGAATGTTGGTTTAAATGCAAGGAGAAAACTGAAACCTGAAAAGAATCAAAAATTCGTCAAGCTAGCGTTCAAAAACATTTTTTCTTGCATAACAGTTTTGGGAAACTTCCTGTGATAGACTAAAAACTAAGATAATAGGTCGGCATTGGCCAATACTAATATAAAAATTCATGAGAAATATGTTAAGCAAGAAAAGCTATTGGTTGAAACTCAATGAACAATTTTTGCTCAAAAAGACAAAATCAATGGCTCAAAATCCAAGATTCTTCATTTTTAAATACATGTGCATGCAGTCATGCATAATCAGGAAATAAATTCATTTAAATCAAAAGTCAACAATCTAACTTGAATTTTACATAGACTCTGAAACATAAATCCATAAAATTAAGTTCATAAAGGCTAAGTCAAAGAAGAATCCAAAAGCAAGAGAAACTAACTATACAAAAATGTAAGAGATAAGTCATTGACAAACCAAGCAAATTATCATCTCAACAAACATATTCTTTCAAGTGGATTGGAAACAAGGTAGTAAATTAGGGAACGTAAAAGCAGCAGAATCCTCAAAGTCCATAATCAAATAAAATATTGCGAATTTCCAAGTTTAGGTAAGGTTATGACTTATGAGTAATAAATCAAGCTCGTATGAGAATAGAAGCGTAAAGAAATAATTTTGAATTGAGAGCCATCAAAATAGAATTTTCAACAAAGTAATCGATTACTTGGAAGGTAGTAATCGATTACTTGCTCCCTGGAAAAATCACACACAAAGGTTGCAGCAAAAGCAACCGATTACATCGGTAGCATAATCGATTACTTTGAGTTTTTGGTAAAGTAACCGATTATTTTTGGAGGTGATAATCGATTACCTGTCCTCTAAAAATTGTACTATAGTTGTTGCATCAAGGAGGTAACCGATTACTTCAAGCCAGTAATCGATTATCCTTCTTGTCTAGGTAGTAAATCACTTATGGAGATTTCAAAAAGAACTTGTTTGGCTAAAAAGGAAATTATCCAAGCATTTAAGAGGGAAAGACATTTAAAATAAAATCCAAAGATCAAGACTTACAAAACAATTGGAATAAATTTCTGGTTATTTTCGCTGCGTATTCTGATTTTAGAGCACTTGGAAACAACAAGGTCTAACCACTACTGATCTCTTATCATAGCTTCCCAATTACATCTTACATCACCGATTTTCAATTGGTAACCTTAAACCCAAAGACTTCGATGATATCACTCTCCAATAAATGCAAACATTGGGGTGATCAAGCCCAACCTTACATTCTATTGGTGGTCAACATCATTTCTATATTAACTGAGCTTAACTGTCCTACGGTAGACAACTTGTCATTCCTCTCAAGAAAAGTTACACGACTTAGTTCAAGGTTTAGATGTATGAAAATTTCACTTAAACCATTTTGTGCGAATTGTCACATTTGGAATCGTGCACTATCTTCCAAGTGTGATAATACATACAAAAAGGGAAATCAGATTTTAACACTTTATAGAGTTTGAAACAAAACCCAAGAAATCAACTATGAATTAGGAGATATTAATTTAAGTCAACTAAATCCTAATTCCTATTCTAACTAACTTAGATAACTAACTATCTACTGGTTACTCGCTTGATGAGTAACACAACAGGAGTAATGAGTTACTCCAAGGCCGAGGAAAACTGCTCTGATACCATAAATGTAACACCCTCACAATTATATAGTTTAATTACTAATAATCAAGTTGATTTTTAATTAGGACTTGAAAATTTCGTTTTAAAACTTAATGAAAATCCGACAGAGTTTCCTCTGTTTATCGGACTTCCCAAAAATTTAGAATTTTCACCTGTCAAACCAGTACAATCCAGAAAAACATTTCAACTTCTAAATATGATAATTAACTTTACCAGCCCTAACAACGACATATAACAAACTCAGGCTTACAATGATTAGATTATTTCAAAAACCCAAAATAGATTAATTATAATAAAATGACCATAATACACTCTAAACTAAATTACACTCCACGGTGTGGAGTGCACTCCTGCTCGGCCAGTAATAGTGCAATCTCAATCTCTGTACCTGTAAAGGATAGTAAGGGAGTGATCATTGCACATGAAATAGGAAAGCAGTTTCTCATTAGACATAATTACCCACTAAGACAGACACAATTATCAATTAGGTCATATAGAACAATTTATTCACAGGCAATTATCATGCATTCACAATTTGGCAATCCATTTCAGATTTCAGTTATATTTCTCATTTCTTATCATTTTGTTTCACCTTTCATCTTTTTATTTCCATTTTCATTACCTTCACTTACTCATATTATCAGTTTTCAACTCATAACCATAAGTCATACACTCTTTCGAAATCATACACCGTATGTCACCTCACAATCAGAGGCTAACATACCCAAATAACATCGTATGTCTCCTCACGGTCAGAGGACAACATACACACATCTCATCATCTTTTAAATCGTTTTATCTTTTCTTTACCATTAGGGATTAGCGCACCTGTTAGTCATTTCACACCCACTAGGACTTTCACCCAATTCAGGTAACTTTCCACCTATTAGGCCACGGTTGACACCCATTAGGACTAAAAACAACATCTCAACTCTTTTACCATCACATTCACATTTTCTATTTTCAAAACTTTTATTATTGTGCAGCATGATTGATCCATTGGATACCCCCGCCTAACGGGCATTTACGGGACCTAATAGGTAACTTGCACCTGGATTGGGTAACTTGTGCCTAATGGGTAACTTGTCACCTAACAGGGCACCTAATGGGTCGGTGTATCCCAAGGATCAATCATAGCTGCAACTTTAATTATTCTCATAATTCTATTTATTTATATTCAAGACATTTATCACACTTAGAATCATTGGCAACATTACTTGCATTATCACATAAAAGTAAAATCCACATCTATTCCAAATAACTCACAAAATTAGATCAATTGCTCACATTAACAGATATTCACCAATTCAATCAACATTTACTATAAAGAGCATTTAGCAATAATACATACCAATTTCTATGCATTCTCAAGGTTTACTTTTTATTTCTTTAATTAAATCAAACTACTCTATTCCTTCATAATCCTAGGGATTTAATAACACCAAAATAACATATAAATCCTAGCAAACTCTTATGAACTAATTTGAACCTATTCCCTAGAACAAACCAATGCTCACTATATCCACTCCCTTACCTTGCTTTTCCAAAGACACGCTCCTTTTTGTGCGACATTGTCCAAAAGTATCCTAGCCCATTGCTTACACGTGGCAACAAGTTCTCAAGCTCCTTCGTCGTCTAATCATATTATATAAAATAAATAATAATCAATATAATACGCCAAATCTTATTTCACAACACTCAATCATCATTTAACCCTGTTCAGTTATGCTAATTTGATATCGATATCGGAGTAGTTATTAGATCTATGAGGTTAAAAATATATTTTGTTATGTACAACTTACCTAATAAGGGACTATTCAGTATTCGTTAAACACATTTTAAAATCAATTAGTAGCCTAATAGAAATGTGAAGACACGACAAAATCATATTTAAAGTTAGCACGTCGAAACTTTACTAAAACGGGACTTTGGTTTGGAAATCTAAACAAGCTAAATTCAAAATCATTTGATAAAAATCCATAAACCAAAGTTAAATAAAATTAGAGTAGTTGTAGGGATTTTACCAGTTGCAGGGATTTAATGTTGGTTCATAGATTAACCAGCTTTATTTAGGTGCTTATTTGTTGTTTTTTTGTTTTAGTGTTATAGTGTTTTTTTCAATGAACCCTTCCTAGAAGGTGGCATTGGTTGTGTTTGTGTATAAGTTGCAAGTTGGTATTAATAATATTTTTTATTTACCAAAAAAAAAAATTAGAGTAGTTGTCCCCTTAATATTAGTACAACTCTTTATTTAAGAATAAATTAACTTTTAAAATCAGCGTAATCATCAAAATACCTTGAAATCAAGTGGTTTCAATTGAGAATCCCAAAATCAAATTCCAATAATGCTTAGACATTATAAATTCCAAATTGAAAGAGAGCTTTCTTTGTCCGAAGTAAATCTAAATCAACTTTTCAAAGTTTCGAACAACTATGTTCCCCTTCAATTTGGGATTAATGTTCAAGGTTTTAACTCGAATCAACGTATGACAAATATATCGGGTTCCTAATTAATCGGAACATGGTTTCGTCCAACGACAAACCCAATCAACCAAACGGTTCAATTACTTAGGAACCCAATAATTTTCACAAAATACTTTTAAAACAAGTCATTTGACATAACGTTTAATTCAATGTTACAACAAATCAAAGTAAACAATTAGAATCGTTATCAACGATAATATAACTAAAATCAACACAATCATAACACAATTAAATTTCCAAAACTATAGTAAGCTTTCAAACGATACTAACTTTCCAAAACAATTTAATAGTTTATAGTTATTACCGGTGACACTAGGATTAGTATTATCATTTATTATTACTATTACTATTATTATTAAAACACAATATAGAGCAGTTAAAAAGGTATCAAGGATTTACCCTAACTTTGATTTTGGATCGCCGGGGCAACCAACCGGGTTCGGTTCCAACCCTTTTTCCATCAGCAACACCACTCCACACGGCAGTTCATGGTGATGAACCCGCAGCAGCTACAGAAGGTACAAGGAAGAGGTGGGGCGCGACTCTTCAATGGTCACGGTTCGCTAATCTCCCAATAGCTTGAAGAGAGCCCAAGAGAGAGGGACGAAAGTGAGGGCTGAGGGTTGCTCTTGGGGTGGCGTCATGACAGGGAGAAACAGTGGGGGAGAGAGGGAAATCGCGATTCGTGAGTCCTCCCCAATGATGATGGTGATGGCGGTGCGTGGTGGTGGCTGGATCGCGAGCGGCGGACCGATTAGAGAGAGTCGCGCTTCGCGACTTGGCGGAGAGGGAGAGCACACGTGTGAGAGAGAGCAGGAACGAGAGAGAGAGAGAGAGTGAAGGACACACGGTGATGGCTTGCAAGATGGGTGGCGCCGGTGGGGTTGAAGGCGCCGCCGAGAGAGAGGGAATAAGGGACGGAGAAGAAGGGAAACAAAAAGGGGGTGGCGGCTGAATGTGAAGAAGAATTGATTTTAGGGTTTCTTCACCCCATTTTACATTAACACATATTTCATTCTTCTTTTATTATTATTATATTTTTTTGTTGTCAAAAATCAATTAAATGCTAATACATATCAAATATCATATAAGTAAACATAGAAAGTCATAAAATTAGAAATTTGCAAGCATTGAAAATAATTCAATATGAGATATATCAAAAGCAAGGTAAAATATAAAATGTATACTTTTTAGATAGGGTAATTTCCTTATGTGAGTTTTCTTTTAAGATATACATATATATAAATAAAATCATCAAATAGAAATAATATAAGGTATGTTATGAAAATACCAACACTTTAATAATCATATATAAAAATTAATCATTTAATTTGATAAACTCACAATTTATAGTACAAAAGAAAATCAGGATGTTACAGACTGCATAATCTAACCGGTTACTCGATATTCGTAACCGGTTAGACACTGCAGAATTTCAAAAGAAAATCAGTTTATAAAACAGTGCTGAAGTTTCACTAATTTTACTCAAATCTATACCTTAAATTCACTGGAAAGAATCTGAAATGGAGGTGACAATACTCTCTTGGTTCAGATTTAAGGGTAAGGGGTTTATACCTTAATTCAATGAAATAATTTCAAGAGGAAATTATGCTTTATGGAAAACAAAATGTGATTTGGACTTTTGAATGATGGAAACTGTGATTTTTGAGGCATAAAACAATGTTTAACTTGTTTATGGATTGGGTAGTAAATTCAAGAAAAAGGGTTTTTTTGAATTGCAATGGTAAACATTTCAGGTCTGTAATTCTAACCGGTTAGCCTGAAACTGTAACCGGTTAGTACCTGAATCTGAAAAATAAAAAGTTAAGTTTTTGAATACCATTGACTTTGTTTTACCCAATCTAAGTTTAAAAGGCATGTTTTGAGAAAAATTCAAAGGAGAATTTTATGCCAAAGATTATGCCTCAAATCAATCATTCAAAAAAGGGAAATTGGAATATTTCTAAATCACATTAATTAATGTAAAGATAAAACCAACCCTGATATTTGTGCATCCATATAGACTGGAAGTCTGGTTGGTAGGAACGTTTATCATATTCTGGGAATATGAGGAGGGTACTCCGGGAGTACCAAATTATAACCTACTTGATGACACATTATAGATATGTGGCCAGTGTCCGGGACCTGGTTTTATGCGTTCTGGGAACGTGGTGCACACTCCGGGAGTGATGCTTATTATCCATGTATGGTTCGGCATTACGTTATGGGAACGAATGTCGGTGTTCCGGGAACACAAGGGTGTATTGGATGGACGTCCAAGATGGACTTTTAGAGGCCTCAGCTGTGGATAGAAAATCATACATCATGCCACTTGCATTATAAGAGTTATAATGTTGAAAACTGGTGTGCTCATATGTAATTGCATTATGATCTGTCCATGATATACTTGTGATTGTAATTTTAGTCTTTATCAATTATGTATATGTGTATACTTACTCCCTGTGCCCTGTTTAGGTGATGGCCAGATACCTAGCTTGCATCGAGATACGCCCTATCCCTAGTGGCATATGGACGTATGAGGAGCACCGTGCCACTTTTGAGGGGGAGGTTGAGATCACTCTCTACCACCCTAACCCTCTGGTGCGAGCGCGACCTCGTCGATTTAGGATCCCATTAGTCTATACTATGCATGCTTCACCTTTTTATACATATAGAGGACCACCCCCGGCTCGACCTATGCGTCGTTTTCATAGTTTTCGTTTTAGAGCTGCCACTCGTTCCCATCCTTCCTCCCATAGAGTTGTCACTGAGGAGACTCCTTCTCCTGGTCCGACTGACTACGATAGGACTGCTTCTGCAGATCCTAGACCTAGTGGTGGGGTCTCTACACAGTCAGGCGAGGTCGAGGAGGACCCTGTGGAGGATGAGAGCGAGGAGGAGGTGCACGTTGAGTCGATTGTTTCTGCTAGAGGTGGACCCGCTGGTTCATAGGAGCCTGCATAGCGTAGATGTTTTTGGATCCTAGATCCTAGGGATAGAGCTGTGGAGGATCTGAGGAGCTGCTGAGGACACAGACGACTTGCTCTAAGACTTCTACTTTTGGATTTTGTTATATATTGTATATATTCGAGAGGTCTTAGAGTGAGGTTTTATTTTATGCAGCTGGTCTGTATATGTTTCATCAAAACTTGCTATCTCGACTTTTTATCACTTGCTACTGACTGTACTGATGGGGTTATGTTATGACTTATATATATGATGTTTTCTTTACCTCAACAGTGCCCCATAAGTATTATTTTACTTCCGCGAACTCTGATTTATATTTAAAAGGAATTCGGCAATAAGTTTATGTTTTTTTTTATATTAACATCCAACTCGGGAAGCAAATGATATGTTTAATAGTAGCTACTAATAATGTTTTTCTGTAATTAAGGAAATGTTATCTCGAGAGCCTTTTCGAAACTAAGATATTGCTAAGCCGAATTTCAAAAATGGTTTATGTTAAAAAGGGTTTATGAACGAGCAAGTACTAGTTCTAAAAAGGAAAAATTTTCTAGTCCAAATTTTGATAGCAAGTATTCAATTATTTGGAAATATTAATTATTTTCAAGTTAAAAAGAGAGCGTCACATAACAACAGAATTAAAATAAATTAATTACAACCATATAATCTATAATTCCCCCTAACTAACTAACACTCCACTCCAGTGGAGTATGCACCTGCTCGGCCAACAATCGTGTAAGCTCAACCTCTGTACCTGGAAAAATGGTAACGATGTGAGCATTACACATAAAATAGGAATAGCAGTTTCTGATATGACATAATACCCAACTAAGTCAAACACATCTATTCCAAGTACTGCATGTATTAATATAACCAAGTTATATCATTTCCACTTGCAAATAAAACCATTTTCATTCAATAAACTATTACCTTACATATCATGTCATTTCAATCATACATTAAGCACAAATATTGCATATATTCACAAAATCCAACAATAACATGCTAAATCACAAATGAACCATTTTTATCAAGTATTGATATCGATCTTTATCACATGCATCTCTTTTCAACCTTAACATTATCACTGTTTTTAGTACTACTTTCCTCCCTTTTTAAATGTCTTATATGCATTCTTTAAGTTTTTGAGAAACTATCCTCTTCGCGTACTAACCGATTCGCGCACATTCGCAGTCGGCCCCGATTCGCATACTTTCACAGTCGGCCGCAGGAGGATTATTTTACAGATTTTTTAAAATTTTCTGAATTTTTTTATTATTTTCTGAATTTTTTATTATTTCTTAAAATATAAAAAAAAAATTAGTATTTTTTAAAAAATATTTTACAGATTTTTTTTTAATTTTCTGAATTTTTTTATTAATTTTTAAAATATAAAAAAATTCAGTGTTTTTTTAAAAATATTTTTTTGAATTTTTAATAATATTTTTCTGAACTTTCAATATTTTTTCAAATTTTTAATAATATTAAATATAGTTTTATTATTTTATTTTTAAATTTTAAATTTCGACCGTCAGATATAAGCAACGGTTGAGATTTTATGAGGGAATAATCATGTGGTTCGTGTCTAAATATGTGCACCGAAAATAACCAATGAGAATGTGACACGTGGCACTAAAAAGGTTGACTAAGGGATTTATGGACAGAGGGACTAACGGGATGTCATTCTGATCTTTGGGGGACAAATTGATTCCCAAAATCTTTCGGGGACTAAATGGATGTCAGGTGTATCTTTGGGGGACCAAATAGACCATTTTCTCATCCTAAAATCCTTCGTTGTCTAACCGGTTCATACAAATTAAATAGTAATCAGTATAATGCATTTTACGAAAAAGGACATTAACTTGAAAACTGAAACAAGTTAATTTCGAAAACATTTAATTAAAATTCATAAATCATAGTCAAAAGAAATTAGGACTATTGTCCCTTCCATAAAATAGTATAGCTTTTAGTTGAAAATACATTTATTTTCAAGACTAACATATTTATCAAAAATACATTTAAATTCAGTAGTTTTAGCTTCAAGTCACAAAATCAAATGCGTTACTTGACACTATTAATTCCAAAATAAAAGGAAGTGTTCTCAGTTCGAAAATGAGTCCAAGTTACAATTATAATATTAAAATAATTACACTCCCCTTCAATTTGAGATTAACGTTCGCCGCTTTGACTCGAATTAATGTTATGCCAAATATATCAGGTTCCTAATTAACCGGTGTATTGTTTAGTTCAGGGACAAATCCACCAAGCTAAACGGTAGCTCACTTACTTAGAAACCTAACACGTTTAACTAAAATACTCTTTAAAACTCATTATTCGACATAACAATTAATCCTATATTATCCAAATCAGAGTAACTAATTAAAATTATTATAAATATATAGCAATTTAATTAAAATCAATATAAACTATAGTACTTATTAATATACAAAACAATTTAATACTTAATAATTATCACCAATAACATCAAAATTAGTATTAGTATTAGTATTAAAATTAAAACACAATATAGAGCAATTAAAAGGTATTAAGGATATACCCTCATATATGGTTTTGAAGGCCGGTTCAGTCAAGCCGATTCAAAGCACAATGGAGGCGCTGGCCACGGTAACAATGATGGCGATACTGGTGTCGGTGATGAGAACGGCAACGGATCGAATCGAGCATGGAGAGGGAGCAATCTTTGAGCTCCTAGGCACCAACAACGAGCACCACACGGCCACAAGAGGTAGATCCCGTCCATGGCAGCGGCAGTGGTGGCGTCTCCACGGCAGCAGCAACAAAACCAGCGGCTGGACCACAGCAGCGAGCGACGGTTCAAGGAGGAAGAGAGAGAGATCGCGAACCGGAGAGAGAAAGGAGATGATGGCGATGACCACGAGCGACGGTGGTTCTTCCTTGGCCGGGAGGGAGTCGCGATTCGCGACTGGGAGAAGAGAGGGAGAGACGAGGTGAAAGAGAGAGAGAGAGAGCAAGGGACCGAGAGAAGGAACAAGAGAGAGAGAGAGAGCACGGGTTTGTTGGGTGATGGTGTTTGAGCGGCGGTGACCGAATCGTGGGGGAAAGAGAGCGGTTGGGAGAGAGAGAGAGAGAGCCATGGAGGGTGGGGGTGGCGTGTAACATCCCAAAGTTTCGCTTGTATTAAATAACGAAATTTACTAAATTAAATAATGAATCCTTAAAATTTATCATTAGAGTGTAGAGCACTTTCATAAAGTATCCTACAGTGTTTACGAAAATATATCTTATATATTTTAAAGTAGAATCATTAAAACAGTTATCCTTATTGAAAAATATATTTTCTATACTTTAATTTGCTTTCGACATATTTAATTATTAAATTTGTTTTAAGAACTTCAAGACTTTTAACTTTATGATTTTATGGAGGTAATTATTTGATGCTTACATTTTATTATTAGTATTTCTTGAGATTTAAAATAAACAAATAAAGAAAAATGGTATTAGTGTTTTAAAACTATACTAACACAAGTAATAATAATAATAATAATAATAATAATAAATAAAAAGAATAATAATAATAATAATAATAAAGAAAAAGAAAAATAATAATAATATAATAATAATGTAATAATAAAAAAAATAATAAGAGGAAGGGGGGTGTAACATCCCCAATTTTATAAAGGCATTAGGATTATTAGCTAGTAGGATTTCCATAAGTGTTAGAGCGTCCGTAAGTGTCGAATTCGGTTAGAAGTGTTAATCAGTATTGGTATTAGTAATTGTAAGTGTTTAGAATTATTAGGATTGTTTAGAATTAGAAATCTAACTAAGTGTAAGTTGGATTGAGTTAAAAATAGGCTAGATTGTGTTTAGAGTGTAGGTTTTGGTGTTAAGTTAAGCTAGAAAGAGTTGTGAAAGCCTAAGAGTCTTAGAAGTGTGAAAGAAAACCATTTTTGCACTGAGTTAATCGATTAATAAGGGCCTTAATCGATTAGAATTTAAGCACCTTTCAGATCTACTCGAGTAGAGAGCAGATTAATCGATTAAATTTCATTTCTCTTTCGGCCTTAATCGATTAATGGTCTTGTTAATCGATTAAGGGGTCGAATTAATCGATTAACCCCTGTTATATCAGCCAAAAATCACGTGAGTTGAGTCATTTGTTTCATTGTTTCCTCTCTCTTCTTCTCACGACTCTCTCTTCCTTCTCTCCTAGGGTTCTTCAATTTTCCCCAAATCCACACTAAATAACATCAAATTAATTCCCCAAATCATCCACATATCTTCTCCCAATCAATTTCCCTCTTTCAATTCTTAATTTCCTCTTCCTTTCATGAAAAACCCAAATCCCCACTCAAACCCTAACTTCTCCAATCCTTCTCTTTGGGTGAAGCAATCTTCAAGGGAGCTTAAGGAAGTGTTAAGGAGCATGGAATGAGAGTCTAGAAGCTAGCTTGGAGCTTGGTGGTGGAGCACCAACTCAACCCCATTGTCTCTTCTTCTCTCCAAGAGGTAAGGGGGAGTACTTTGGTTCTAATTGGGGAAGGGACTCAGTGATAGTCATAAAAGTATAATTAGATATATTGTATATGTGTTTGTTTGATTTGTATGATGATATTGTGTGTTTGAAAGTAAGAATGTGTATAATGAACTTAGGGTGTTTAGTAATTGATTATTAGATTGTTATAGCATTAAATGATAAAATGAATGATAGAATTATGATTATTGTGGTGATGTAATTGTTATGTCCTATATGTTAACTGTGAGTATATATGCTTTGAACTTAGGGATTAGGCTAGAAATGAATTAATGTTATTGTTATGGAATTTAATGATCGAATGAATGATTTGGTTATGGAAATTATTGTTGGATTGTTGGATGGTATATGTATATATAGTATGGCCGAAACTCTTAAGTTAGAGAACCCAACCAAATGAATATAAAGTACTAAAGGTTCGACTAATCAAAAGCCACATAAAATGAACTAGAAACACGTGCATTTCGGAGTAAGGTGGACCTTAGGTGTACGGGGAAAAACACACACCGTTTACGATTGATGACGGCAAGAGTGAATTATGGGATTATCTTGGGGAACTTTGATCCTGCAAAGGACACGGGATCGCTTCCCGTGTTGGGGGTTGGTTCCACGCAAACCGGGGTAATTCCATCATTTTGGCTCATTTTCGCCAGTGAGGGTGATTTATGCTAAAGCCCGATTCGGGCAAATCAATCTGAATCGCATGAGGGACCTTCCTAAGTGGAGGTGAAGTGTTGTGCAAGCGGGTGAGCGAGGGACCTTCCTAAGTGGAGGTGAAGCACCCAATTATAGGTTGAGAAATGCTTACTCCTGGCCGGTTTTTCCCCAGAGTGGAGGGAGGGTATGTGAGGTGGTTATGTTGTCAGTGTTATGGCTATTGGAAACGGAGAAGTGCATTCATTATTGTGATGGGTTAATTCACTGAATCCGATGATAGTATCAAAGTGTTAAAGTGAATAAAGTGTAAATAGTGCAGTGTACATCGGATTCAGGAATTAAACCATAAGGGAATACAGTGTATGTCATTCATATGATTGAGCATAAACGCATTGTTATATACATTGTTCTTGGGGTGAATGAAAGGTGAATTCTTGGGGTAAAGAAACAGTAAATGTTAAGGTATACAAATGGTAGAATTGTTTGGGATAAATGAATATGTATTTATGTGTGCGGGTATGTCTAGTTATGCTTTATTACTGTTGTTGAGTGTTTTCCTCAATTATTATTCAAATTACTCACCCCTTAAGTTGACCATTTTAGGTACCATCGGAGAAAGACATTCATGGCTCACGAACCGAGAAGGTATACTCTCACTTAAGGAGAGTATATCAGTACAGTGACCTCCTTGGTCACTTTATGTAGCTGCAACCATTCTAAGATATTTAACTGTAAAATGTTTTATTTATTAAACTTATTATAAGTGTTCATTTATTGTAAGTTAAGAATGCTTTTATTTTGTAAAAGGACTTTGTGAGAACCTTTCTTTTACCAATTGTATCAAAGGTTGTGAAGGATATACAAATATCCTCTTCTACATTGTTTCAAAATAAGTCACAACCTCTTACAATTTAATTATAGTTTTGTTTTAGATAAACTGTTCTGGACTGACAGGTGAATAACCTACTTGGGGGAAAGTCCATATTTTTAGAGTAAACTCTGCCAAAATTTTTAATAAAACCCCAAGCATTTTAATAATAAATCATATAGAAGTAATATATTTTTAAAGTATAAAATTAAGGATGTTACAGGGGGTTCTAACCCTTCCCCCCAACTTCTTCTTCTTCTTCGTGAAGGTCGCCGGCCCTAAACCCATACCTCTCTCCCTCCGGCGCTTCAACTCTCCCTCTCCCCTGGATCGCCGCCGCCGAGCCCAACCGCCGCCAACCCCGTTGCTGAACTCTTCTCCCTCAAGCTCGCGATGCCTGTTCTCCCTCCCCAGTCGCGATTCGCGACTTGCTTCCACCGGGGTCTCAATCCGCTGTCGCCACTGCAGGCTATCACTGCCATTGTCCCCTGCGACAACAGCTGGGGAGTTCGCCGCCATGTGCTCCTTCTCTCTCTCTCTCTCTTCGAACGAAGCCGTCGCCGTCTGTCCTTGCCGTCGAAACCGCCAACGCCACGTGTGTCCCTTCTCCCTTCATCGCGAATCACCCTTTCTCTTGTGCCATTGATCTCACGCCGACGTCCCTTCCTGGTTTGTTTGCCGTCGCCGCCACCGGAGGTTCGTGGTGTTGATCGTTGCGGGTTATGATCGAACTGAACCGCCACTCACCGACGTTGACCGCCACGGACCCGTTCATCACCCCGGGTCATTAGCTTCACGGATCGCCACTCCTTCTCGTCTGCAAGCCCCGGATTGTGAGGTTAACCCTTTATTTTCGTCAATCGAGGTAAGGGGTGTTTTACCTTGCTTTGGAGAGTACTTTCTGGTTAGTTATAATACCTGCTAAGAATATATGGGTATGTGTGTGATTGAATTTTTAGGTAATTAATCGAGGCTAAAAGTAAAGGATGAAAATAAACAAAAGAAAATCTAATTGAATACGGTGATTTGAAATATGTGTTTTAAGTGCAAAAAGTAAATATGAAAAATGTTATAGATTATGATGTATGTGCTATTTGATTATATATATGCTCAAGGTTAAAATGCTAATGTGTATGGTTATTGGGAAAAATATAATTATGCTTGGACTGCACGTAAGTTGATTGCAGATGGTGATGATATGTTGAATGATGAAAAGAGATGCTAAATAAAGATAAAAAAAGGGGAAATTGAATTGTATGAGGATATGTACAATTTATTATATGTTTGAGTTTGATATTTAGAATGGATAATATAGACCTAAGCGTAAATCCCGAACTTAAAGGAAAAGAATTTTGAATTGATATGTGTAATTTAATGGGTGTGCTAAGCGTTAGTTATTAATGTGTATGTCTAATTGAAGGAGTTGAGATTATTGTTAGTGCTTGTGATTAATTTGATATGATAATTTCATGTATGCCTAACTGATAAATGCAAATTCTTGAAGTGTACTTATGCATGAATAATAAACGAGTTATGTGTTGTATTGTCTAAAGGATAAGTGATATAAAGGGAAAGGATTAAATTAAGAATATGAATTTTAGTTGTTATTTGTGACTGAGTATACGTGATTAACTTTTACGTATGTCTGGCGGATTAAACGAGATATATGTGTGGTGTACAATTGGTAATTAATGGATACCAATACAACAAATAAAGAGTAAGAGTAAGAATCAATCAAATTGAATTAAATATGAAATGTGTATGTTCGGTGCTAGACGTGCATGATTTGCTGATTTGCTAGTGTGCATTTATGGAAATGTGTGAAAATGAATATATGTATATATATATGGAATAGAAAAAGAAAAAGGGCGATGCGGTTAAGCCGTAACCCAGAGGAAACGAAAAAGGGCGATGCGTTAAGCCGTAACCCAGAGGAAAAGAAAAAGGGCGATGCGGTTAAGCCGTAACCCAGAGAAAAAGAAAAAAAAAGGGGCGATGCGGTTAAGCCGTAACCCAGAGAAAAATAAAAAGGGCGATGCGGTTAAGCCGTAACCCAGAGAAAAGGAAAAAGGGCGATGCGGTTAAGCCGTAACCCAGAGAAAGAGAAAACGGGCGATGCAGTTTAGCTGTAACCCAAAGGAAAAAGAGAAAAGAAAAGAGAAATGTATTAGAGATGAAAAAAAAGAAAATATATTAAGTGATAAGAATGATGGACGAAAGAAAAGATTATAGATTCGTATGAATTTGAATTGTTTGAGTTTGCTATGTTTTGAACTATTTGAAATGTTTGTGTTTGACTTTGTAGGTTATTATGTCTAGTTAGAAGCTATTCTCTATTTCATGTGTAAAGCTCACCCTTGCAACCATTTTTACAGGTTCAAAGTTTGAGCAGACTCACTTTCAGGCCGAGCAGGAATAACACTCCACCACGTGGGGTGCTCGCTCATTATATTTTTGAGTGACTGTAGTGTAATTTTGTGAAAAACTGTTATTTTTGTAATTTAAAATATGTAGTAGTTATGCGCCCTAAACTTGTATTAGTCAGGGCCTTAGTATATAATCGAATGTAAATGTGTCTGTTTTATATTTTAAATTGTTCTGGTCTGAACAGGTACAAACAGGAAATTTTGGGAAAGTCTGAAAAACAGAGGAAACTCTGCCCGTTTTCCGGAAAAATATTCTTAAGTATTTTAATTTAAAAAGAAATTTTCAAGTACCTATTTTAATAAATCATAATTTTAATTAATTATTTGTGAGGGTGTTACATGGCGGCTCCCCTTGGAGAAGAAGAAGGAAATAGGTTTTTCCCCCCGCACACACAGCACAAACGTTATCTTCTTCTTCTTCTTTTTTTTTTAATAAAAACTTTGTTTTTTTATTTATTAATTATAGTAATTAGAAATCAATATTACTTTTATGAGTATCTAAAAATAAAACTTAGTCATCAAATCAAATAAGCAAATATATTTTTAAGAATGTCCTAGAGTCAAATATTTAAAAACGCTAAACATAACTCATTATTGAATATATAAAAGTTAAGTAAAGTATTTAAAACGTTTAGCATTATTTTAATATGATAATTTTTTTTAAAAAAATTAACTTTAAATATAATTAGTTACTCTTTCGTGATTAACACAATGTATTTTTATGAAATACCCAACAACTAAATGATTGATTTCAAAAACAAATATTTAATTCATTAAAACTTATAATTTTACTAGAGATTAAAATTAGGGATGTTAAAATCCTTCCCCCAAAAAGAAATTTCGTTCTCGAAATTTGATTAGCGTAAATCGTAAAGTTAGGATTTAAGAATCTTTGTTCGTCATTCCAATCAAATTAGACAAACACAAACAAAAACAAACACTACATATAACACAAGGGTCTTCTAAAATCATTAAACAGAAGAAATAAAACCTTAGTGGTAATAAAATGTAACTGTAGCAAAAAGAATTTCAATGACTGGTTAAGAAAAAGATTCTCAAATTCAATCATTGAGGAAACCATTTTTCATGACCATGCCAAATAAAGAAATCATCACTTGGTGGACAAAATGGCAACTACTGTTAAGTCGATTTCAAACAAAATCGTTTAAGTTCTCAAAACTGAAAAAAGATTTTAACTTTTGGCAGGTGATAGCTATTGGGAAGTTATGTTGACCCTTTGTCTTAACTTCTAAAACGATATCTCAAATATCAAAGAGGCAACATAAAATTTAATGCAAAGGAGGAGTTTTAAAAACCCAACTGGTCTACACAAAATCAGCATTATGCATAATGGTTTGAGTTCGTGTAACATGTTCAACACCTAAAATAATAAAATATCTGAAAATCTTGCTAAAAATTATTTTTGTAAGAAAGACATAATGCAGTTACACCTTTAAATATGGTATTGATTTTGTAAGAACTTGAAACAGGAAGAGTGACATCTCTTTTCTACAAGTAATAGAACATGTAATAAAATCTATGCAGAAATTTAGATTCCAAAAGTAGGTGTAAATACTCATGACTCAACCAATAGGGTGTCATTAACTGAAATGAACGTTAGTTTAAATTACAAGGAGAAAAACTAAAGCCTGAAAAGAATTAAAAATTCGTTAAGCTAGTGTTCAAAAACATTTTCCCTGGCCTGTTAGTTTTAGGGAAGCTTCTTGAAATAAGCTAAGTAACAAAATAGGTTGACATTGGTTGTGGACACTCGATGTATATTAACAAATTATGAGACATTATCAAGATATAGCTTTATTTATATTAAATAAAGAAAGCTGGAATATATAATAAATGTTATTCGTATAGGAACTTTATGGAAAAACTTTTTCTTTCTATACACCAAGTTCCATATCCGAAAGCTTTGATTCGAAAACACATTTCTTTCAAAAATGAACGGTTGAGTACCTGTTTGTACTTTCAGCGGAAACGATTTTCAAAATGATTACTGCAGTTGTAATTGAAATAATTTTAAGGATCATAATAACTATACAACCATAGCCCATATATATATAAAAACTCAGGTACCCAAGTATCAGAGATAAAAGTCGAGGTAGCAAAATATAAGGATACAGACCAGCAGATATAAAATAACAGCTCTCATAGACCCTCTCAACTATATACAATATAACACAAATCAAAATAAAAGAGTCTTCGAGAGCTGAGCCATGATCCACCCACGCTGATGTCTGATCCCTGGCCTTCCAAAAGCTAAACACCACATCCTAACATGGTCCCCATACTGCACATACTATCAAAACAAAGACACCACATCACTGATTGTCCGCCGCTGGCCCATCCACGTCCTCTACGAGGTCCTCCTCCTCCTCCTCGTCCGACACCACAGGGGTAGCAACGCGACGCACTGACTCCGGAGAGGGTGCAAAGCGTACCCTGGTGGCCGAACCAGGACGAGGAGTGGCCGTAGCAGTAGCCTCATCAGAAGTAGAGGGACGTGTACGGGTGGCTGGGCGTCGGACATGTAGATTATAAAAACGACGTCCATGATGTGGGGGTGGAGAACCAAAACGGTAAGTGTAAGCTGGTGGAATGTGCAGTATGTAGATCATGGGGATGCGAAGCCTACGAGGTCGCACTCGAGCCAAGGGGTTAGGATGACGAAAGATCACGTCAACCTCACCCTCGAACACCGCTCGGTGCTCCTCGTAGTCCCACACTCCTCTACGGAGCGGGCGTAACTCCACGTATGTCAGGTAACGAGCCATCACCTGCAAGGGCATAAGGAGTTAGCAAATACTAACGCATAATAAAATAGACAGGGTAAAGTTTTAATCAATTAATACTGTATCTCATACAATTAACAATTCATCATCCATGTTAAACACCAACATCAAGACTTAACTATAAATCAATAGCATATGCAGTCATGATGTATCTAATCTTATCAATGCATGATTGTTGGCCAACTACAACAAATAGGCTTCCGTGGCACCTTAAAATAAACATGCCCGATACCCATACGGAGTATCTCATCGAACTCGGCCCGCAAATAAATCAACACCTCTAGAGCTCTTAGAAATGTTGTCGACGTATCCCGTAGGACTATGCCTCATCGAGTCCGGCACCAAATGACATGCCCACACGCACGTGTGTATTTCCGGAAACAGAAGGTGCAACCCCGGTCACCGACACTCCCCCGTGAACCCTTTGGAGCAGACACCCAGGTCCCTCGAGTTCAACCGAAAGGATATGCCCACGCCTCTCAGACGTGTCTCCACACATGTGGGAATCCAAATAATGCAGATGCTATGCATGGCTTTGACTACCCATACTATTCAATGTCATTTAAGTTGTTCGAAGCTGGGACTTGGCATAATTAAACTTCATTTAACATACACTGACTTCCATTAATTTCTAGTTCAGTAATTAAATTGATTCAAACCCTTTGCTAATCAATCACCTCATTAAATTCTGATCCTTTTACAACAATTCAGTCACTAATAGATTAACAGAGTCTATTAATCAAGTATTGCATTAGATTACGCGAATAATATTTTTGCACCTTTCGCATTACTCGAGTGACAGCTCGAATTACTCGAGTAATATTTTTGCACCTTTCGCATTACTCGAGTGACAGCTCAAATTACTCGAGTAATATTTTTGCACCTTTCGCATTACTCGATTAACAGATCTATTACTCGAGTAGTACTGCATATATTTCAAATTATTCAAAGTTTTAAGGTGTTACTCGATTAATACTTCAGATTAATCGAGTAATCCTCTTGCACTCATAAGATAAATCAGAATTTTCACGCATTACTCGAGTGACAGCTCGAATTACTCTAGTAAATTATGCAGTAAAACACTGTTGAACTGGTTTTTATATGTCAAACTCATGCCAATCCACTTTTTACCAAAGTTAAGCTTCAAACCAACTTAAATACATTACATTAAACTTGTTCATAGCATCAATTTCAAGCATTAACACCAAAATCACAGAATCATAACAATTTCCCCCAATTTTGACCTAAAACACAACCTCATATACCAATTCCTTAATTACCCAATTTCAGATCAAATTGAAGGTTCATTTAGCTTTAGATATCAAAATCTAACATGTTCCAATTCAGTTTTAAGATCAAATTGGCCTCCAAGCCATTGTCCCCTAACCTAGTGCCCTTTGAACCTCATGGTGGTTCAACCAATATTCAAATCAATTCGTCAATCTATTCTAGCATTAGTAAAGCTTCTCCCTTACCTCAATGAAGCTTTTTGAATGCAAAGGCAGCAAAGAAGCTCACAGAATCCACCAACTCCAAATGCTCTGTTTTCGGTTCCAAAACAGGTTCAGCAGAGCAAGTTCGGGTGATGATTTGACAAACCAAACGTGCATGAAAATGAGCAAATTTGGTCAATAAGGAAACTAGACATTGCAAACTCTAAATAGAAATCAAAATGGCACGATTTGGAGTCCTCTACATACCTAAATCGAAGCCTCCAACTTAGCTCCTTACCACTGAAATTTCCCAACTTCAGTTTCAAGAGTCCAACTTCAAGCAATTCGTTCTCCTTGCTCCAGCCACCAAAACACACGATTCTTGTCTCAAATTAAAGGTCTTGTGACAAGCTTGAAGAAGGTATCAAGCTCATCAACTGTGTATGGATAGGGATTAAAAACGAAGATGAAGAACAGAGGGTGTTCAAACTAAAATTCAGCAGAGTTTCCCTTCTTTTTCTTATTTTCTTATGATTTCCTCAACCCAAAAGCATGAATTTATAGCCAAGAATGGCTATCATGCACACCAACACGTGTTTCCATCAACTCCAGTCGGTGCTAGGTGTAAATAATTGAATTACTCAACTTGTTGAATCATCAAACGCACTATCTTCAGCTTCAGCACCACTGTTACTCGAGTAAATTGATCGGGCTACTCGAGTAACGCACTCAGATTTTCAAAAATTATTATTTTATTCACTTTCCCTCCAAATATCTTTCCAATATTACCTCTTAGGTCCTTTCCAAGGACTAAACTGCAAAAATCCTTATTTTTAGAACCCAAATTATTTTCTCTTATTTTTCCTTGGATAATTCTTTTAATATAACAATAAAATTAATAAATAACACTAACTAATTCCATATAATTAGTTTTATTTAAATATTCCTTTTATTTACTTGGGAACAAAAATTGGGATATTACATTTCTCCCCCACTTACAAGAATTTCGTCCTCGAAATTCCGCTTACAAAAACAACTCAGGATAATCTTTTCTCATCTTATCTTCTAATTCCCAAGTTGCTTCTGATACATCAGCATTTTCCCAAATAACTTTGACTAAAGGAATTTCTTTTCCCCGCAACTGCTTCATTCTTCGATCTTCAATTCTGACAGGGATTGTCTCAAGAGTGAGATTCTCTCTCAAAGCCACATCATCAGGTTGAACTTCAATTACTGAATCGGGATCTGGCACAAATTTCCACAATTGCGAAACATGAAACACATCATGAAGATTGGACAAAGACGGAGGCAAAGCGAGCTGATAAGCTACAGACCCGATACGCTTGAGTATCTGATAAGGACCAATAAACCTTGATGACAACTTCTTTGTCTTCAAAGCTCTCCAAAACCAGTTGTCGGTCTTACGCGAATAAAAACATGATCGCCCTCTCCAAACTCCAAGGGTCTTCTCCTTTTATCCGCATAACTTTTCTGTCGGCTTTGCGCTATCTTCATCTTTTCTCTGATCATCTGAATCTTCTCAGAGGTTTCCTGAACAAGCTCAGGTCCAATAATTGTTTGCTCCCCCACTTGGAACCAACATAGGGGAGTTTGGCACTTCCTTCCGTACAAAGCTTCGAACGGTGCCATTCCAATACTGGTGTGATAACTGTTATTGTTGGTAAACTCTATCAGAGACAAGAGTTTATCCCAACCTTCCTGACTTTCTAACACACATGCTCTTAGCAAATCCTCAAGAGACTGGATAGTCCTTTCCGACTGACCATCAGTCTGGGGGTGGTAAGCAGAACTCATTCTCAACTTTGATCCCAGAGACTGCTGCAAACCCTTCCAAAACTTCGAAGTAAATCTCGGATCTCTATCCGAAACAATACTTGAAGGTATACCATGCAGACGAACGATTTCCTTGATGTACAATTCAGCAAACTTATCCATGCGATAGCGCATATTAACTGGAATGAAATGCGCCGACATGGTCAATCTATCAACAATTACCCAAATTGCATCATGCCCTCCAATAGTCCTTGGTAATCCAGACACAAAATCCATTGATATGCTATCCCATTTCCACACAAGGATATCCAAGGGTTGCAATTCACCGCCTGGCTTCTTATACTCAGCTTTCGCCTTCTGACAAATCAGACAAGAAGCAACATACGAAGCAACATCTTTCTTTAACCCAGACCACCAAAACAGCTTCTTCAAATCTTGATACATTTTGGTTGATCCCGGATGAATACTCATCCGACTTTTATGCGCTTCGTCTAGGATCAGTCTTCTTATCTCTAGATCTTTTGGAATACAAATCCGATCTTTGAATCGGAGAATTCCATCACTTCCAACCTGGAAGTTTGGTTCCTTCCCTTCCAACATAAGCCTTCTCTTCTCTTGCAGTTCTTCATCTATCTGCTGAGATTCCCGAACTTAAATCAGGAATTCATTGGTAATTTGCAACTTACGAAGCATAATGCATTCTCTTTCCACTTGCATCGTCATACTTAGATCACGAAACTTCTCGATTAGAGAAAATTCCTTGATCATCATTGAACTCATATGAAGAGTCTTCCGGCTTAAAGCATCAGCTACTACATTTGCTTTACCGGGATGGTATTGGAGCTCGAAATCATAATCCTTAATAAACTCCATCCAACGCCTTTGCCTCATATTCAACTCTTTCTGGTCAAACAGGTACCTCAAACTCTTATGGTCACTAAATACCTTGAAGGTAGTGCCATAGAGGTAGTGTCTCCAAATCTTCAGAGCGAAGACAATAGCAGCAAGCTCTAAATCATGCGTCGGATAGTTGACCTCATGCACTTTCAACTGCCTGGATGCGTATGCTACCACTTTTCTATCTTGCATTAAAACGCATCCAAGTCCTTGCCTCGAAGCATCACAATAAACATCGAAGTTTCTATGTGGGTCAGGCAACACCAACACTGGTGAGGACGTCAACTTCTCCCTTAACAACTGAAAACTTTCCTCACACTTATGATCCCACAAGAAAGGTTGATCTTTACGAGTCAACTTAGTCAATGGCAAGGCAATCTTCGAAAAACCTTCAATAAACCTCCGATAGTATCCAGCTAAACCCAAGAAACTATGGACCTCGGTCACAGTCTTTGGCTGTTCCCACTTCAGCACAGCTCCAACTTTAGCTGGATCTACAGCAATGCCTTCCTTGGTGATAACATGTCCCAAAAAGTTCACCTTGTCCAACCAAAACTCACACTTAGCAAGTTTGGCATACAACTGCTTCTCCTTCAAGATCCCCAACACAATCTTGAGATGTTCAGCATGATCCTCAGGACTCTTGGAATAGATAAGAATATCATCGATGAATACCACCACGAACGAATCCAAATAAGGTCTGAAAATCCGGTTCATATAATCCATGAAGATAGCAGGAGCATTCGTTAGCCCAAACGGCATAACCACATACTCATAATGACCATATCTTGATCGAAAAGCTGTCTTCGGAATGTCTTCATCCCGAATTCGAATTTGATGATATCCCGACCTTAGATAGATCTTAGAAAACACTGAAGCTCCTCGAACTTGATCCATAAGGTCGTCAATCCTTGGCAAAGGATACTTGTTCTTGATCGTGACCTTATTCAGCTGACGATAGTCCACACACATTCTCATGCTACCGTCCTTCTTCTTAACAAACAACAACGGGGCTCCCCAGGGCGAAACACTCAGCCTTATCATTTGCTTCTGCAGCAATTCTTCAATCTGTTTCTTCATCTCAGCCATCTCCGGTGGTGCCATCCTATACGGAGCAATCGAGATAGGTCCGGTTCCAGGTACGAGATCGATTCCAAACTCAATCTCACGCTTTGGCGGTAATCCTGGAATTTCTTCTGGAAACACTTCCGGAAAGTCTCTAACCACCAGAATATCCTCAATCTCCACTTCCTTCTTCTCTTCCACAATTGAGGAGAATAGACAAACATACCCTTGGGGTTCAAAACTTAAGGATTCATGGTTTCGGAACTGGATCGTCTTTTCCTCACAGTCTAAGATAACTTGATTTCGATGCAACCAATCCATTCCTAGGATCACATCTATCTTAAGCATGGGTAAACAGATCAAATCTACTGAGGATATATGGTTTAGGACCATTATCTTACAATCTTTGCAAACCTTAGAAACAACACAAGGGTTGTTGGTGGGGGTTTCAAGCTTTAGATGATAGGGTGACTCAGATACTACTAACTTTAAGCGATTTACACACTCATAAGACACGAAAGAGTGTGTGGCTCCGGAATCAAACATAACAACACAGGGTTGGGCATTAAGAAAATAGATACCTTGGATTAGGCCAGATGATGGGGTTAATTCCATTCCACTCAAAGAAAACACTTTTCCAGCAACAGCGGGTCTGCTTACTCCCTCTTTCTTTATCGGCTCCTTGCATTCACGAGAATAGTGCCCTTTCTTCCCACAATTGAAACAAAGGCCATGCTGAGCAGCATAACAGTTTGTTCCGAAATGGAAACGGTTACACTTCTCGCACTTACGATTACTTGTTTGAGGAGTACCTTTACCACCATTCATTTCCTTCCCTTTTCCTTTATGATAATAAGGACCCTTACTCCGGTTGTTGAAATTTTTCTTCCTGATGGGTCCAGTCCCTGATTGACTCCTCCTTTGTGCCTCTTCCTCTTCCTTATCATCTTCATAAACTCGGCACATCTCCACTAAAGCAGGAAAACTTCTCACCTTCTGATATCCAAAAGCAGACTTTATCTCCGGCTTGAGCCCATTCTCAAACTTGATGCATTTGGACCTCTCGTCCGGGTTGAGTTGGTAGTACGGAGAATACTTGATAAGCTCCTCGAACTTTGCTGCGTATTCCCCTACACTCATGTCTCCTTGTTTCAATTGCATAAATTCCAACTCCTTCTTTCTCCTTTGATCCTCAGGAAAATATTTATTGAGAAATTTCTCAACAAACACATCCCAAGTAATCAGCCTTCCTTCATAATTCAAAAGTTGTATGGTGTGATGCCACCAATTCTCAGCTTCACCACACAACATGAAAACTGCAAACTTCACTCTTTGAGCATCGGTGCATTCCATAGTGCGAAAGATCTTGTTCAACTCCTGAATCCAACGATTCGCTTCCTCAGGCTTGTGACCTCCTTCAAACTTTGAAGGTTTAAAGCGTCGAAATTCCAAGAAAGTCTTCGACTCCTGGTTCTCTGCTTGCATTGGCTGATGAGGCGGATTAGATTGTTGCTGACGCATATTCACTAATACATCAGTCAACCTCTCTATGGCCTCGGCCATATGATTATTATTGTTTCTAGTAGACATCTTTAACCTGCACTGAAGATTCTACATCAGGCTAACATCCTAACGAGAAGTATGCATGACACACCTCTTTCCAATTCTAAAACGCACTATACATAGACGCTAAAGCAAGCATCTAAAACAAATATTACCTTTTGGAGATCACAGATCAGCATCAGTTCGCAGGATCACAGCTCTGATACCAACAAATGTGGACACTCGATGTATATTAACAAATTATGAGACATTCTCAAGATATAGCTTTATTTATATTAAATAAAGAAAGCTGGAATATATAATAAATGTTATTCATATAGGAACTTTATGGAAAAACTTTTTCTTTCTATACACCAAGTTCCATATCCGAAAGCTTTGATTCGAAAACACATTTCTTTCAAAAATGAACGGTTGAGTACCTGTTTGTACTTTCAGCGGAAACGATTTTCAAAATGATTACTGCAGTTGTAATTGAAATAATTTTAAGGATCATAATAACTATACAACCATAGCCCATATATATATAAAAACTCAGGTACCTAAGTATCAGAGATAAAAGTCGAGGTAGCAAAATATAAGGATACAGACCAGCAGATATAAAATAACAGCTCTCATAGACCCTCTCAACTATATACAATATAACACAAATCAAAATAAAAGAGTCTTCGAGAGCTGAGCCATGATCCACCCACGCTGATGTCTGATCCCTGGTCTTCCAAAAGCTAAACACCACATCCTAACATGGTCCCCATACTGCACATACTATCAAAACAAAGACACCACATCACTGATTGTCCGCCGCTGGCCCATCCACGTCCTCTACGGGGTCCTCCTCCTCCTCCTCGTCCGACACCACAGGGGTAGCAACGCGACGCACTGGCTCCGGAGAGGGTGCAAAGCGTACCCTAGTGGCCGAACCAGGACGAGGAGTGGCCGTAGCAGTAGCCTCATCAGAAGTAGAGGGACGTGTACGGGTGGCTGGGCGTCGGACATGTAGATTATAAAAACGACGTCCATGATGTGGGGGTGGAGAACCAAAATGGTAAGTGTAAGCTGGTGGAATGTGCAGTATGTAGATCATGGGGATGCGAAGCCTACGAGGTCGCACTCGAGCCAGGGGGTTAGGATGACGAAAGATCACGTCAACCTCACCCTCGAACACCGCTCGGTGCTCCTCGTAGTCCCACACTCCTCTACGGAGCGGGCGTAACTCCACGTATGTCAGGTAACGAGCCATCACCTGCAAGGGCATAAGGAGTTAGCAAATACTAACGCATAATAAAATAGACAGGGTAAAGTTTTAATCAATTAATACTGTATCTCATACAATTAACAATTCATCATCCATGTTAAACACCAACATCAAGACTTAACTATAAATCAATAGCATATGCAGTCATGATGTATCTAATCTTATCAATGCATGATTGTTAGCCAACTACAACAAATAGGCTTCCGTGGCACCTTAAAATAAACATGCCCGATACCCATACGGAGTATCTCATCGAACTCGGCCCGCAAATAAATCAACACCTCTAGAGCTCTTAGAAATGTTGCCGACGTATCCCGTAGGACTACACCTCATCGAGTCCGGCACCAAATGACATGCCCACACGCACGTGTGTATTTCCGGAAACAGAAGGTGCAACCCCGGTCACCGACACTCCCCCGTGAACCCTTTGGAGCAGACACCCAGGTCCCTCGAGTTCAACCGAAAGGATATGCCCACGCCTCTCGGACGTGTCTCCACACATGTGGGAATCCAAATAATGCAGATGCTATGCATGGCTTTGACTACCCATACTATTCAATGTCATTTAAGTTGTTCGAAGCTGGGACTTGGCATAATTAAACTTCATTTAACATACACTGACTTCCATTAATTTCTAGTTCAGTAATTAAATTGATTCAAACCCTTTGCTAATCAATCACCTCATTAAATTCTGATCCTTTTACAACAATTCAGTCACTAATAGATTAACAGAGTCTATTAATCGAGTATTGCATTAGATTACGCGAATAATATTTTTGCACCTTTCGCATTACTCGAGTGACAGCTCGAATTACTCGAGTAATATTTTTGCACCTTTCGCATTACTCGAATGACAGCTCGAATTACTCGAGTAATATTTTTGCACCTTTCGCATTACTCGAGTGACAGCTCGAATTACTCGAGTAATATTTTTTCACCTTTCGCATTACTCGATTAACAGATCTATTACTCGAGTAGTACTGCATATATTTCAAATTATTCAAAGTTTTAAGGTGTTACTCGATTAATACTTCAGATTAATCGAGTAATCCTCTTGCACTCATCAGATAAATCAGAATTTTCACGCATTACTCGAGTGACAGCTCGAATTACTCGAGTAAATTATGCAGTAAAACACTGCTGAACTGGTTTTTATATGTCAAACTCATGCCAATCCACTTTTTACCAAAGTTAAGCTTCAAACCAACTTAAATACATTACATTAAACTTGTTCATAGCATCAATTTCAAGCATTAACACCAAAATCACAGAATCATAACAATTTCCCCCAATTTTGACCTAAAAAACAACCTCATATACCAATTCCTTAATTACCCAATTTCAGATCAAATTGAAGGTTCATTTAGCTTTAGATATCAAAATCTAACATGTTCCAATTCAGTTTTAAGATCAAATTGGCCTCCAAGCCATTGTCCCCTAACCTAGTGCCCTTTGAACCTCATGGTGGTTCAACCAATATTCAAATCAATTCCTCAATCTATTCTAGCATTAGTAAAGCTTCTCCCTCACCTCAATGAAGCTTTTTGAATGCAAAGGCAGCAAAGAAGCTCACAGAATCCACCAACTCCAAATGCTCTGTTTTCGGTTCCAAAACAGGTTCAGCAGAGCAAGTTCGGGTGATGATTTGACAAACCAAACGTGCATGAAAACGAGCAAATTTGGTCAATAAGGAAACTAGACATTGCAAACTCTAAATAGAAATCAAAATGGCACGATTTGGAGTCCTCTACATACCTAAATCGAAGCCTCCAACTTAGCTCCTTACCACTGAAATTTCCCAACTTCAGTTTCAAGAGTCCAACTTCAAGCAATTCATTCTCCTTGCTCCAGCCACCAAAACACACGATTCTTGTCTCAAATTAAAGGTCTTGTGACAAGCTTGAAGAAGGTATCAAGCTCATCAACTGTGTATGGGTAGGGATTAAAAACGAAGATGAAGAACAGAGGGTGTTCAAACTAAAATTCAGCAGAGTTTCCCTTCTTTTTCTTATTTTCTTATGATTTCCTCAACCCGAAAGCATGAATTTATAGCCAAGAATGGCTATCATGCACACCAACACGTGTTTCCATCAACTTCAGTCGGTGCTAGGTGTAAATAATTGAATTACTCAACTTGTTGAATCATCAAACGCACTATCTTCAGCTTCAGCACCACTGTTACTCGAGTAAATTGATCGGGCTACTCGAGTAACGCACTCAGATTTTCAAAAATTATTATTTTATTCACTTTTCCTCCAAATATCTTTCCAATATTACCTCTTAGGTCCTTTCCAAGGACTAAACTGCAAAAATCCTTATTTTTAGAACCCAAATTATTTTCTCTTATTTTTCCTTGGATAATTCTTTTAATATAACAATAAAATTAATAAATAACACTAACTAATTCCATAAAATTAGTTTTATTTAAATATTCCTTTTATTTACTTGGGAACAAAAATTGGGATATTACATTGGCCAATACTAATAAAAAAGACTTCAGAATAATGTGTTAGGAAAGAAAAGCTGTTTGTTGAAATTTATTTAACAATTTTCGTTCAAAAGGACATAACCAATGACTCAAAATCTAAAATTCATCAGTTTCAAATACATGTGCACGTAGTTATGTGAAATCAGGAAACCAATTTATTTAAACTAAAAAGTCAACAAATCTAACTTGCATTTTACATAAACTCTAAAACAAAAATCCATAAACTTGAGATCATAGAGACTAAATCCAAAAGGAAATCCAAAAGTAAGAGGAACTAACTATACAACAATGTAAGAGATAAGTCATTGACAAATAGAGCGAATTATCATATCAACTATAACATCCCGCTATTTTTAATATTTTTAGTAAAATAATTAAATGATTTAATATGATGTTTTCAAGATTTGAGTCTCAGAATAAAATTCTGATTCATTATATTTGAAATATGTTTTCTAGTCAAAATAAGTATAAATTTGTTATCATACGTTTTCCAAAAATAAAGTAGTACTTTTATTTAGTTTAATTAACATTTTGACAGGAGCTCAAGTGGCAATCCTTAGAAGCATTTTTATAAATAGTTTCTTCAGAAAAATATGTTTAACTTAATATTTTGAGCATCCCTGTAAATTTTCATAGTGTTCGGAGGCTGTTTTATTTTTAGCTTCTGGACTGGTTTAATATATTACCGGTTTAAGTTAAATATAATAATCTTCTACTTCAAAATTTTAAATATTATATATTATCAAGTTTAATATCAAGATTGAAAAAATATATTTACTTTTGAATTTCAATAATTTTTCTTACGCAATAGCTATCCGGAGGGACCGGTAATTTTATTATTTTGCAATCAGTTTTAAGTTATTAAAAGCACAATATTATTCTACATAAATATATTTTATTTTTAGATCGTCAAATTTTTAATTATAATCCAAAATACCTACACACATTAACCCACAAATAAGAAAATTTCAAATATTAATACCTAAATCTACCCGTAGTCCCACCCATGACCCTTAACATCAATAATATAAAATATATATGTATATATCCATACCACGGTGTGATAAGAAGAAAGAATGAATTAAAACATGAAACAGAGAGAGAGAAAGTGTGAAATAGAAATGTGTGAGAGAGAGTGAATCAGAGAGGGTCTGAGAAGAAGGAGGGCTCGACGAAACCGAAGAGAGTATTTTTTTTCCTCTCCTTCCCGGTCCAATAATTCAAGATTTAACGGTTCAATCTTAAATCTTTCTTAGGTATATAATCTCCTCAACTTCCTTTATCCATCTACCTAATTTATTTGACGATCCGTCAATATTTTATTATCCCTATATTTTCAAATAAAGAGATGTTTTGGAGAAAAGTTATATATCTTTATTGTATAATGATTTATATTTATTGTTTTGACAAAAATGAGTTTATTTGATATGTTTTTAATGTTATAATTAGTTTTAACATATGTCCCTATTTAAATTCAGCACGTTATTATTAACCCTGACCCCGGAGCAAGTCGCAGATGTAAAAATGACTTTGTCACTATGACTAGGATTTCCAAGGTAAGGGGAGTCTCTTTTCCACACTTTGAGTTAGGGATAGTTATAGTTTATAATAGAATTTGGGATTAATGGTTGAATTGGGTTGTGAGTAACAAATTAAGATTTGTTTAGAGTTTGATTAGGAGTAAATAATTTATTATGAGTAGATTTTATCTTATTTGGAAATAATTCTATTTAATTTCCTTTTGTATGATATTAAAGTAGGAAGTGAAGAACCCTAGGGAGTTGATTTACTTTAAGCACCCTGAGACATACCTGAGTATGTCAAATAATTTGTTGATATTTGATAGTTGTTACGCATTATGTGTTATCTGTTAGAAACTTATTATGTTCAAATAAGTGCTTAGTGTGGGTGATTTTGATTATGATGGTTTAATAGAATAATATAAAAGGAAAAAGAGAAAATGATGAGACTTATGTTTGAATATCCCATTTTGCATTCATGCATAACATTCCATAATGAATCTTTCTTATTTGAAGTTGAGACTAATGAATAAGTATTTTAAAAATAATATGTCTCAAAGTCAAATAAGAAGGATGTCACCTACGTGTGTGCGAAGTTATAAGGAGGTGAGGGAGCCTGTGTGGCATAGCCTGTGTGGCAAACTTTGAGCCTGTGTGGCAAACTTTTTAGCCAGTGTGGCATAGCCCGTGTGGCAACTATTGAGGGTCGATTGCGGGTCTTTATGGCCATTGTGTGAGTAAGCCTGTGTGGCATGATAGGTCACATTGAATCCTAGGTTTGAATTGTTAATTTGGAAAGAGAAATATGGATTTAAAATGAAAATTGTGGATTTGGAATGAGAAAGTGGAATGTATGAAATGATAAGGCAATGGCCTAAGCAAACTAGGATTCAATGGCGTACCTACTAAGAGTAGTGAGCATGCATTGGTGTGCATAGCATGGACTATGAATGCATTGATGGCTATGTGTTACTTGACGTATACTTTATGCGAGAATGTTGATGATTGTGATACTAAATAAATTGGGAAATCTGCCTTCCACATGTCCGAATGACTTGAAACTTTTATATGATGTTCTGTTATATATTTGGTTTGTCCTTGTAAGTTTTCATGATATTTGGAATTGTTTTGATATTTACATAATTGCGTTTCGGTTACAGCTATGTGAAAATCCACGTTTTCGAGTTTTCGGGTAAATGATAGATGTCATACTTCCATAATTTCGATTGGCCTGAATTTAGGATATGTCGCCTCTGTATATATATCATTGAGTTATGCAAAGTTTCGCGTGATTTGGAATTGAAATGATACGGGTTTGATACTTATCCTATTTAATGGTGAGTGTGCTTAAATGACCTATTTTGACATGAAAACTGTGATTTACATACTTTAATGCATGTATTGTCTTGGCTGGACTGTATGAATGAGGTGTGATGTTTAAGTATTATAATTTGACATTTTTGAATTATTTACTAATTATGATGGACACACACACCATATAATAATAAAGATATACTTGGATTGTGCGATTCCAGATCTTGTAAGACGTTGTCCGTAGCAGACTGTACGCCTAGATCGCGTAAAACACACATTGTGTGCAGCTGTAAGACGTTGTCCGAAGAAGACTGTACGCAATGATGGATCCACGTAATAATTTCTAAAAGTCTATGAAAAACTCAAAGAGTATGAAAAGAGAAAAGAAAAGTTAAAGTAAAAGAAAAGAGATGAAAAAGATGCAAAGTATGGAATAAAATAGTAATTACATGCATAAAAAGAGTTGATGTTTGATAAAAGAAAGTCGTTGTTATTAATGTGAATTTTACTGAACATGGAAGTGTATGTGTGAAAGATATTGGCATACGAATATGGTGAATTTGTTGGTCCATGGTCTGACCTGATTATTAGTCTAAAACTTGACAATGAAAACTGGAATTTTGGACGTTAATACTTTTAGTTTTGTTCCAGACTTGCAGGCTAGTTGGGAGTCAAAATCATATGTATAAATTAGGCTTTAATCATATACTGTTTTATAAAGAAAAACATATGTTATTTAATGGAAAAAGAAAAACGTATGTATAAATTAGGCTTTCGTAAATCATATACTGTTTTATAAAGAATTTCCTTTAGTAAGCTGTAATATCCTAAGTTTTATTTTAAGTGAAATTATTGCTTAAAACCCAAGAAATAACTGAATTAATTGCTTAAAGAACTTTAGGTGATAGGTGAGTAGTAGTTATAAGTACTAGGGGTTGTGTAGGAGGCATAGGTTGCGAGGAGCAAAATTATCTAAGCGGAATCGGAGGTTAAATCGACATTTTAAATGTTAGAAATCAGCCGGAACGATAAAATTAGGAATTTATTATAGGATGCTAAGAAACTAAATTCCACCGTTGGATATGAAGTTTAAAGGATTAAGAAGCTTGTCTAAAAATTTGGGCCCGATCCGACGGTTAACTAAAAAGTTACGGCGAATCGAAGTTTGAAATTTCTGGTGCACGCCCAGGCGCACCAGTGCACGCCCAGGCGCACTAGGGTGCAACTGATGCACCAACTCAGAGAGATTTTCGCCCAGGCGCGCCCTCCATGCGCCCAGGCGCGCCCTGTGCGCACCAGACTTGGAAATGGCGCAACAGACCGCATCAGCAGCACCAGCGCACGCACCAGCCCGTCCAGCAGCACCAGTTTGGTGTGTGGCTCGCGCTCAGGCGCGCCAATCCTGCGCCCAGGCACGCGCATCAGATCAGGTGCGTTTTCAGCCACCAGATTTCAACTTGGGCACCAAGTTGGGCCTTCCCAGGCGTCTGATTCTCTTCTTCTTGGCAAGAGATAAGATATAAACAAAACTAAAACCCCACCACTCACTCATCATCTTCTTCTTCCATCATCCTCTTCCCATCCTTCCTCTTACACCCATGAACACCAAATCACCACCAACCACCAAGCACCCAAAATCAAGCCACCACATCAACTCACCCTCCATTTTCATTCAAGAACAAGCAAGGAACTAGCCAACAAACTCTCCCTCCCTCTCTAAATTCGTGTTCTTCCTCTCTCCTAGGGCACAAAATCTTTCATTCCAATTAATCAAGCCTCAAGTGAATCTCTCCCAATCCATCCTCAAGTCCCTCTTTGTTGCTCCAAGTAAGTGACTTTTGGTTTGAGTTTTCCTCTTTTTCTCCTCAACAATTCGAGTTCCTCTCTCCCTCTTGCTCCCATGAAACTTCAATCTTCAATCTAGGGAACTCTAGATTGGTTCAAGAATTTCCCTCAAGTTCTTGGGCAAAGCCTAATAATTTGTCTCTTTATTCTATTGATTTTAGGTTCCTCCCTCTTCTTGAGTTGTGGCTAATATTCAAGTGTGTACCAAGCACAAAATCTTTCTATCTCTAAGAACTTGAGGTAAGGAGGTTTGTGTTACCTTACTCTAGGGGGTAGATTGTATGGTGTATATATTGGGTTGCTAGGAGGTGTTTGTTCGTTAGGGCAAGGAACCCTAGGATAGATAATAATATGTTAGTGATGTAAGTATATATATGAAAGTAATTGGATATCTTGTTTTTGTGCTTAATGCTTAATTCCAACTGTTGATACATGAATTACTTGGTGGATATTTTGTTAAATCATGATAAGCCCTAGAATTTATGTATGATGAAGCATGTGATGCTTGGAATTAAACTCGGTGCAACATGTGTATACTTATAATGAACTGGACTAGGGATGCTTAAATGTTAGGTGTGCAAAATGGTGAATGATTTTGCATAATTGTTTAGTTGTGGATATAAGGGTTTTATTAAGGAAAGAATTGAGTGAATGAATGAATGGGGTGCTCGGAAATATGTGAATTGTTATGTTTTAATCTTATACTTTATATGTATAATTTAGGTGGTGGTATGAGGTACCTTCCGGTGTGGAGGTGAAGTACCCACCGGCCAAATTGTATGAGGTACCTTCTGGTATGGAGGTGAAGTACAATGGTATGAAGTACCTTCCGGTGTGGAGGTGAAGTACAATGGTATGAGGTACCTTCCGGTGTGGAGGTGAAGTACCCATAGGCCAAATTGTATGAGGTACCTTCCGGTGTGGAGGTGAAGTACAATGGAGTGAGACACATCTTAAGAATGAAATGAAGAAAGGAAAGAATTGGGATGTAAACAGATGAGATTGAGAAAGGTGTCAACTTGTATATTTTGGCAAATTGATGAAATAGTGAAATTGAAAACTATGAAAGAACTAAATTTTATTATGAAAATTAAAATAATTGATTTGTTTGGGAATGCTTAATTGGTTTATATACACTATATGATTATATGTGTTTGGCTTGGTGGTTCAGTATAGCATAATAGAAACTGCTTCCCTATTTTATTGTGTAATACTCACCTCCTTACCATTTTTCAGGTACTGAGTCGGAGTATACACCAAGACTGGCCGAGCAGGATTACTCTCCCTCACAGGGAGAGTAGGGTTATAGGATTTAGATGCATTTATTTGGACCTAAGCCTTCGTATTATTTTGATGTATATGTGCTGTATATGCTTTTTGAGTGAGGCTTAGGATAGTTTCAATTGGGGCATGGTTTATGATTTATTTTGGGCATAGTTGTTGTTATGGCCTCTTGATTTACATACTTAGCATTTTTGTTGGCACTCTGACAAACTGATACTGATGTTTTACTCTTGAGCCCATGGGGCAACTATGTGATGCATATATATTTATATTTGAGCCCTGCTGGCTACTGTTGATATATTGTAAATGTGTTTATCAGGTTGAAGATTTAGAAAAGTCCGAAAAACAAACGAAACTCCGTCCGTTTGACGGTTGATTTTCATAAATTAAAAGGGAATTTTTAAGCCTGTATTTTTATATAAGGGGAATTAAGGGTAATTAATTACAGGGTGTTACATTAATGGTATCAGAGCAGTTTCTCCTCGGCCTTGGAGTTATGCAAACTCCACATGATTACTCACCTAGAGAGTAATGGATGTTCATAGTAAAAGTTTAAGAATTTAATAGTATGATTATAGTACTATGTATACATTTATTAGTTAAGTCTTACTGGTCTGTTCTCTTTGGCTAAGCAGTATGGCTGGAAGAAGGGCTGCTAATGTTGGGCTTGCAGCCATTCTGGAGCATTTGTCTCAGATGCAGCAGCAACAGGGAGAGCAGATGGCGGCTGCTGCAACAGCAGCAGCTCTACAACCAGCACCAGTTGAGGTTGACTGGATGGCTAGGTTCCGCAAGAATGACCCACCTCGTTTTGAGGGTGGAAATGACCCTGATGGAGTACAGAGATGGATTCAGGAGATCGAGAAGATACTCCGCTCTATTCAGCCACCCATGGAGTAGCATGTTCGATTGGCGGAATTCATGCTAACCAATGAGGCTGAGCATTGGTGGGATCAACAAAGGAGGGGGTTGGTGGCAGCCAATCCGGTTGTTTCTTGGGAGGTATTCAAGGATCTCTTTTTAGGGAAGTATTTCCCGGAAGACGTGAGGAGGGAGAAGGAGATTGCCTTTCTCCAACTGACTTAAGGCTCTATGTCAGTTGGGGATTATGCAGCTAAATTTGAAGATCTTATCCGATTCTCTGACTATCAGGATGCCGGTGAGCGCGGCAAATGCGTTAAGTTTGAGTCAGGACTCAGGACCGATATTCGCCTCTCTTGCGAGTATCACAATATTGACAACTTGGCCCGTTTGGTGAACATGGCGAGCACTTATGAGAAGGGTCTTAAGAGGAAAATGGCTGAGGATAAGAGAAAGACTGTACAGAGAAGTGGTGGTCCTATGAGGGGCAAGGGAGCGTGCAGCGAGCAGGCCCTATAGGGGGTTCACCTGGTCCTATTCCGCCTTGTCCTCACTGTGGCAGGCATCATAGAGGTGTATGCTGGAGTTTGAATCAGAATTAACCAAGTGTCACTTGTTTCAAATGTGGACAACCCGGTCATGTTACAACTAACTGCCCAAAGAATGCAGTTAAGAAAGAAGCCAATGTGACTAGGGCGTAGAGGATTGGAGATGGCCGCCCACTTCAGAAGGGGAAGGTGTACACTCTCGATGGAGAAGAGGTGACTGAGGCTGATGAGCTGATTCGAGGTATTGGTCATATAAATGATATTGCATGTGGTATTCTCTTTGACTGTGGAGCTACACACTCTTTTATTTCTGTCAATTGCATGGAAAGATTAAAATTATCTGCGGTTGAGATGCCTTTTAAGTTGTCAGTGTCTACCCCTACTAATTCAGCTGTGGTTACATCCTTGATGTGTTTGGATTGCCCACTCCGAGTATTGGAGCGGGAATTCAAAGTGAATCTAATATGTCTGCCCTTAACCAAGCTGGATATCATTCTAGGCATGGACTGGATGTCCCAGAACCGTGTCCTTCTTGATTGTAGCCAGAAGTCAGTAATCTTCTGTCAAGTCTCGGTGTCAACTATGGATGATGATGAAGCATCAGATATTAGTAGAATCCCAGTGGTTTGTGAGTTTCCGGATGTTTTTCCTGCTGAAATTCCCGGATTACCTCCAGCCAGAGAAGTAGAATTTGGCATTGATCTTATGCCTGGTGCCGGCCCGATATCTAAAGCGCCTTACAGAATGGCCCCTCCAGAGTTGAAAAAGTTGAAGAAGCAGTTGGAGGAGCTTTTGGCGAAGGGGTTCATAAGGCCAAGTGTTTCCCCGTGGGGAGCTCATATCCTTTTTGTTAAAAAGAAGGATGGAAGTGTTCGTATGTGCACTGATTACCGTCAGTTGAATGAGGTGAAGGTGAAGAACAAATACCCGCTCCCACGCATTGATGATTTGTTGGATCAGCTTAAGGGAGCTGCAATTTTCTCAAAAATTGATCTCCGATCTGGATACCACCAAATCCGTATCCGAGAGGAGGACATTCCCAAAACTGCTTTTAGATCTCGGTATGGGCATTTCGAATATGTGGTGATGCCTTTCGGTCTCACGAATGCTCCTGCCATCTTCATGGATTATATGAACAGGATCTTCAGGCCGTACTTAGACTCCTTCGTCATTGTATTCATTGATGACATTCTCATTTATTCCAAGAACCCGAAAGAGCATGAAGAGCATTTGAGGACGGTGCTCCAAGTTCTCAAAGACAAACATCTTTATGCAAAGTTTTCTAAATGTAGTTTCTGGTTGAATGAGGTGCATTTTCTCGGGCATGTGATTTCTGAGAAGGGTGTTGCTGTTGACCCTTCTAAGGTGGAAGCAGTGCTTAAGTGGGAGAGTGCTTAAGTGGGAGAGACCCAAGTCCATTACTGAGATTAGAAGTTTCCTTGGTATGGCTGGGTATTATAGGAGGTTCATTGAAGGGTTTTCTAAACTAGCCCTTCCTTTGACTACTCTTACGTGGAAAGGTGTTCCGTTCGAATGGTCCCCAGAATGTGAAGATAGTTTCCAGGAGTTGAAGAGGCGATTGACTAGTTCCCCAATGTTGATTTTGCCGGATCCGACTCAATCCTTTGTAGTGTATTGTGATGCTTCAAAACAAGGGTTGGGTTGTGTGCTGATGCAGCAAGGACAAGTCATAGCCTATGCATCCAGGTAGTTGAGGCAGCATGAGCAAAACTATCCTACTCATGATCTTGAGTTGGCGGCAGTAGTGTTTGCTTTGAAAATTTGGAGACACTATCTATATGGTCCAAAGTTTGAAGTCTTTAGTGATCATAAAAGCATTCGCTATCTCTTCGATCAGAAGGAGTTGAATATGAGACAAAGGAGGTGGATGAAGTTTCTGAAGGACTATGATTTCAATCTTCAGTATCATCCGGGCAAAGCCAATGTAGTGGCTGATGCACTAAGTCGCAAGACTTTGCATGCAGCAATTTGATGGTGAAGGAGATGCAATTAATCCAAGAGTTCAGTGACCTCAACTTGAACATGCAAGTGAAAGAAAAGAGCATTGTTCTAGAAATGTTGCAGGTTACCAATGACTTGATTGGCCTTATTAGAGAAAGGCAAGCTGATGATGCAGAACTACAAAAGTTGTTGGAAGGGGCATCGGGCAATGAAGAGCCCGACTTTGTTAAGGGTTCTGATGGCATTATCCGGTTTAGGGATCGGAAATGTGTTCCTATGGACTTTGAAGTTAGAAGAGATATCTTATGGGAAGCACATCGAACCAAAATGAATTTCCATCCCGGTGCAACGAAAATGTACCAAGATTTGAAGAAGATTTATTGGTGGCCAAAGTTGAAAACCGATGTAGCCGATCATGTATCTCATTGTCTAACTTGTCAGAAAGTTAAAATTGAGCATCAAAAGCCTGGTGGTCCGTTGCGATCCCTTGAAATCCCAGAATGGAAGTGGGATAGCATAGCCATGGACTTTGTGACGGGTCTACCTAGAACTGCAGCGGGATGTGATGCCATATGGGTTGTTGTGGACCGTCTAACAAAGTGTGCTCATTTTATCCCTATTCACAAGAAGTACACCCTGGAGAAGTTGACTTAGTTGTATATCAGGGACATTGTGAAGTTGCATGGTGTTCCCACCAGTATAGTATCCGACCGTGATCCGAGATTTCTGTCTCGATTTTGGTAGAGTCTTCAGCAGGCATTGGGTACCAAACTGAAATTTAGTACCGCTTATCATCCACAAACAGATGGACAATCCGAGCGTACTATCTAGACACTAGAAGATTTGTTGAGAGCCTGTGTTCTGGAGCAAGCTGGTAGTTAGGAGCAGTTATTGCCGTTAATGGAGTTTACTTATAATAACAGTTTCCACTCCAGTATTGGCATGGCACCATTTGAGGCTCTCTATGGCCGAAAGTGTAGGACGCCTCTGTGTTGGTTCCAAATAGGAGAGAACTTGTTGACAGGTCCTGATATTGTGAAAGAAACAACTGAGAAGATCACCATGATCAAGAACAAGATGAAAACATCCCAGGATCGCCAGAAGAATTATGTTGATAGGCGAAGGAGACCTTTGTAATTTGATGTTGGGGATCATGTGTTTCTTAGAGTGTCTCCGGTCACAGGGATTGGTAGAGCAATCAAGTCCAGGAAACTAACTCCTCGGTTTGTTGGACCTTATGAGATTTTGGAGAAGGTTGGCCCGGTAGCTTACAGGATTGCTATGCCCCCTCACTTAGCTAGGCTTCATGATGTATTCCATGTCTCACAGCTAAGGAAATACATTCATGATCCTACTCATGTGGTCACCTTGGATGATTTGCCTTTGAGGGAGAATTTGACTTTCGAGGTGTTGCCAGAAAGGATTGAGGATAGGCAAGTGAGACCGTTAAGAGGCAAGGAGATTAGTTTGGTAAAGGTTATATGGAGCAGGAACGATGTGGAGGAAGCTACTTGGGAGTTGGAAAGCAAGATCAGACAATCTCATCCGCACTTGTTTGACGACAACTGAATTTCGAGGACGAAATTCGGGTAAGTGGGAGAGGATTGTAACATCCTAAGTTTTATTTTAAGTGAAATTATTGCTTAAAACCCAAGAAATAATTGAATTAATTGCTTAAAGAATTTTGGGTGATAGGTGAGTAGTAGTTATAAGTACTAGGGGTTATGTAGGAGGCATAGGTTGCGAGGAGCAAAATTATCTAAGCGGAATCGGAGGTTAAATCAGCCGGAACGAGAAAATTAGGAATTTATTATAGGATGCTAAGAAACTAAATTCCACCGTTGGATATGAAGTTTAAGGGATTAAGAAGCTTGTCTAAAAATTTGGGCCCGATCCGATGGTTAACGAAAAAGTTACGGCGAATCGAAGTTTGAAATTTCTGGTGCACGCCCAGGCGCACCAGGGTGCAACTGATGCACCAACTCAGAGAGATTTTCGCCCAGGCGTGCCCTCCATGCGCCCAGGCGCGCCCTGTGCGCACCAGACTTGGGAATGGCGCATCAGACCGCATCAGCAGCACCAGCGCACGTACCAGCCCATCCAGCAGCACCAGTTTGGTGCGTGGCTCGCGCTCAGGCTCGCCAATCCTGCGCCCAGGCGCGCGCATCAGATCTGGTGGGTTTTCAGCCACCAGATTTCAACTTGGGCACCAAGTTGGGCCTTCCTAGCAGTCCGATTTTCTTCTTCTTGGCAAGAGATAAGATATAAACAAAACTAAAACTCCACCACTCACTCATCATCTTCTTCTTCCATCATCCTCTTCCCATCCTCCCTCTTACACCCATGAACACCAAATCACCACCAACCACCAAGCACCCAAAATCAAGCCACCACATCAACTCACCCTCCATTTCCATTCAAGAACAAGCAAGGAAATAGCCAACAAACTCTCCCTCCCTCTCTAAATTCGTGTTCTTCCTCTCTCCTAGGGCACAAAATCTTTCATTCCAATTAATCAAGCCTCAAGTGAATCTCTCCCAATCCATCCTCAAGACCCTCTTTGTTGCTCCAAGTAAGTGACTTTTGGTTTGAGTTTTCCTCTTTTTCTCCTCAACAATTCGAGTTCCTCTCTCCCTCTTGCTCCCATAAAACTTCAATCTTCAATCTAGGGATCTCTAGATTGGTTCAAGAATTTCCCTCAAGTTCTTGGGCAAAGCCTAATAATTTGTCTCTTTATTCTATTGATTTTAGGTTCCTCCCTCTTCTTGAGTTGTGGCTAATATTCAAGTGTGTACCAAGCACAAAATCCTTCTATCTCTAAGAACTTGAGGTAAGGAGGTTTGTGTTACCTTACTCTAGGGGGTAGATTGTATGGTGTATATATTGGGTTGCTAGGAGGTGTTTGTTAGTTAGGGCAAGGAACCCTAGGATAGATAATAATATGTTAGTGATGTAAGTATATATATGAAAGTAATTGGATATCTTGTTTTTGTGCTTAATTCCAACTGTTGATACATGAATTACTTGGTGCATATTTTGTTAAATCATGATAAGCCCTAGAATTTATGTATGATGAAGCATGTGATGCTTGGAATTAAACTCGGTGCAACATGTGTATACTTATAATGAACTGGACTAGGGATGCTTAAATGTTAGGTGTGCTTAATGGTGAATGATTTTGCATAATTGTTTAGTTGTGGATATAAGGGTTTTATTAAGGAAAGAATTGAGTGAATGAATGAATGGGGTGCTCGGAAATATGTGAATTGTTATGTTTTAATCTTATACTTTATATGTATAATTTAGGTGGTGGTATGAGGTATCTTCCAGTGTGGAGGTGAAGTACCCACCGTCCAAATTGTATGAGGTACCTTCCGGTGTGGAGGTGAAGTACAATGGTATGAGGTACCTTCCGGTGTGGAGGTGAAGTACCCCTAGGCCAAATTGTATGAGGTACCTTCCGGTGTGGAGGTGAAGTAGAACCCATAGGCCAAATTGTATGAGGTACCTTCCGGTGTGGAGGTGAAGTACAATGGGATGAGGTACCTTCCGGTGTGGAGGTGAAGTACCCATAGGCCAAATTGTATGAGGTACCTTCCAGTGTGGAGGTGAAGTACAATGGAGTGAGACACATCTTAAGAATGAAATGAAGAAAGTAAAGAATTGGGATGTAAACAGATGAGATTGAGAAAGGTGTCAACTTGTATATTTTGGCAAATGGATGAAATAGTGAAATTGAAAACTATGAAAGAACTAAATTTTATTATGAAAATTAAAATAATTGATTTGTTTGGGAATGCTTAATTGGTTTATATACACTATATTATTATATGTGTTTGGCTTGGTGGTTCAGTATAGCATAATAGAAACTGCTTCCCTATTTTATTGTGTAATACTCACCTCCTTACCATTTTTCAGGTACTGAGTCGGAGTATACACCAGGACTGGCCGAGCAGGATTACTCTCCCTCACAGGGAGAGTAGGGTTATGGGATTTAGATGCATTTATTTGGACCTAAGCCTCCGTATTATTTTGATGTATATGTGCTGTATATGCTTTTTGAGTGAGGCTTAGGATAGTTTCAATTGGGGCATGGTTTATGATTTATTTTGGGCATAGTTGTTGTTATGGCCTCTTGATTTACATACTTAGCATTTTTGCTGGCACTCTGACAAACTGATACTGATGTTTTACTCTTGAGCCCATGGGGCAGCTATGTGATGCATATATATTTATATTTGAGCCCTGCTGGCTACTGTTGATATATTATAAATGTGTTTATCAGGTTGAAGATTTAGAAAAGTCCGAAAAACAAACGAAACTCCGTCCGTTTGACGGTTGATTTTTCATAAATTAAAAAGGAATTTTTAAGCCCGTACTTTTATATAAGGGGAATTAAGGGTAATTAATTATAGGGTGTTACATAAGCAACATGAACCATTCAAGGAGATCCTCATTGGTGGAAGGGATCACTTATGACGATTAAAAAAAACTTGTTTGGCTAAGAAGACAATTGTTCAAGCATTTAAGAGGAGAATTCATCTAAAATAAAATCCAGTGGTCAAAGCTTATAAAATATTTGGAATGATTTCTGGTTATTTCCGCTGCGCACTCTGATTTGAGGGGACTTAGGATTCTATAGAATTTAACTAAAAAAGACTATTTCCCCTAGGTTCTCAGACGTCACTCAATTCAAGGGATATTCTGGAATTCGGGGACTTGATGATTTCACCTTCCAACAAATGTAGTCCTCAAGATGGCCAGTCTCGAGTATACATTACCTTGATGGTAAAATCACTTCGTCCTTCCTAAGTTTCAGACATGAATTTCGAAAACATATATTGTTGCATTGTCACATTTAAAAATTGGCGTACTTACTTCGAAACCAAGGATCATTCCTTCCCGTTGGGATAGCAATTCCATGCTATGGCCCGTTGGGGTTCTTTAACTTTCATCAATCTCGGATTTCATCCATTTTCTAAATGTGACAACGTCCATTTTTCAAGAAATCGGGTTCATTTGGGCAAAACTCGAGACGCATAAACCAAAATTGATTTAAGATTCAATCAAACACTATATGCATCATTTCAAAACTCTAATATAAGGCTAGAAACTTGTTACTCTATTCATCTAACTTAGATAATAAGCTATCTATCAGTTACTCGCTTGGTGAGAAACGCAACAGGAGTTGTGAGTCCACACTCCAAGGCCGAGGAGAAACTGCTATGATACCATAAATGTAACACCTACACTTTTCTACCCTTAACTACCCATTATTCAAATAGAGAAATTAAAATTTCCTTTTTAATTATTAAAAATCTCCCGTCAAACGGACGGAGTTTCTTCTATTTTTTAGACTTTTAAAAAATTTATATTTTTCCTACAACCTGAAAAACATATTCATCTATATCAATCGGAGCCAACATGGCTATCAACAACATATAAACGTAAATCAGTGCTACATCGCACAACACGTAACAACAGAATTAAAATAAATTAATTACAACCATATAATCTATAATTCCCCCTAACTAACTAACACTCCACTAGAGTGGAGTGTGCACCTGCTCGGCCAGCAATCGTGTAAGCTCAATCTCTGTACCTGGAAAAATGGTAAGGAGGTGAGCATTACACATAAAATAGGAATAGCAGTTTCTGATATGAAATAATACCCAACTAAGCCAAACACATCTATTCCAAGTACTGCATGCATTAATATAACCAAGCTATATCATTTCCACTTGCAAATAAAACCATTTTCATTCAATAAAATATCACCTTACTTATCATGTCATTTCAATCTTACTTTAAGCACAAATATTGCATATATTCACAAAATCCAACCATAACATGCTAAATCGCAAATGAACCATTTTTAATCAAGTATTGATATCGATCTTTATCACATCACTTTTCAACCTTAACATTATCACTGTTTTTAGTACTACTTTCCTCCCTTTTTAAATGTCTTATATGCATTCTTTAAGTTTTTGAGAAACTATCCTCTTCGCGTACTAACCGATTCGCGCACATTCGCAGTCGGCCCCGATTTGCGTACTTTCGCAGTCGGCCACAGGAGGATTAGTTTCTATTCCCCTTTCGCGTACTAACCGATTCACGCACATTCGCAGTCGGCCCCGGTTCGCGTACAATCGCAGCCGGCCGCAAGGGGTTATTATTTATTGATATTCTTTCAAATCATTCACTTTTTCATTACATGTTTTATGTGAATTTCCTCTTCGCGTACTAACCGATTCGCGCACATCGCAGTCGGCCCCGGCTCGCGTGCAATCGCAACCTTGCCGCAGGAGGATAATGTTTAGTCCCTTTCGCGTACTAACCGATTCGCGCACATCGTAGTCGGCCCCGGCTCGCGTACAATCGCAACCGACCGCAAGGGATTAGTGTTTATTCTCTTTCGCGTACTAACCGATTCGCGCACAATCGCAGTTGGCCCCGACTCGCGTACATTCGCAACCGGCCGCAAGAGAATTATATTTAATCTTTTTCGTGGAATATCCGATTCGCGCCACATCGCAGTCGGATTCCACACATAAATATGTATATTACTCTGGTTGTGGACTATCCGATTCGCGCCACATCGCAGTCGGATTCCACACATAAATATGTCTTATTCTTTATTAAAAACTTCTCTCAATCCAATTATTTTACTCTTTTCTCCTCAATTGTTTATCATTGACTTTCACATTTTTCAGAACATTTTCAACGACAAACCACATATACAAAAATTCACAAGTATGCACATATTCACAAATATACCCCTAATCTCAAATATGCACAAATCCACAAGTATGCACATAAACACATAATATCATCACCAGTAAAATATACATTCCAAAATATTTCATTCATTTATTGTCTTAATTTCTAAGTGCTAATTGTCAACTTAATAACTACTCTAATGCATAGAATTCCAAAACTAACAACAAACTCTTAGCAAGCACTATATACATACTAGAAACGTATCCCTAGAATAAGGTAATACTCACTCCTTACCTTGCGTTTCCTTAAACATGATTCTTTTTGTGCAATGATGTCCAAATGTAGCGTGGTTCATTGCTTCCGTTTGCGTTGATCCTAAAATCCTTCGTTGTCTAACCGGTTCATACAAATTAAATAGTAATCAGTATAATGCATTTTACGAAAAAGGACTTTAACTTAAAAACTGAAACAAGTTAATTTTGAAAATATTTAATTAAAATTCATAAATCATAGTCAAAAGAAATTAGGACTATTGTCCGTTCCATAAAATAGTATAGCTTTTTGTTGAAAATACATTTATTTTCAAGACTAACATATTTAATTAACGTTATGCCGAGTATATCAGGTTCCTAATTAACTAGTGTATTGTTTAGTTCAGGACATATCCACCAAGCTAAACGATAGCTCACTTACTTAGGAACCTAACACATTTAACTAAAATACTCTTTAAAACTCATTATTCGACATAACAATTAATCCTATATTATCTCAAATCAGAGTAACTAATTAAAATTATTATAAATAGCAATTTATTTAAAATCAATATAAACTATAGTACTTATTAATTTACAAAACAATTTAATACTTAATAATTATCACCAATAACATCAAAATTAGTATTAGTATTAGTATTAAAATTAAAACACAATATAGAGCAATTAAAAGGTATTAGGGATATACCCTCAAATATGGTTTTGAAGGCCGATTCGGTCAAGCCGGTTCAAAGCATAATGGAGCGGCTGACCACGGTAACAATGATGGCGATACTGGCGTCGGTGACGAGAACGGATCGAATCGAGCATGGATAGGGAGCAATCTTTGAGCACCGAGGCACCAACAACGAGCACCACACGGCCACAAGAGGTAGATCCCGACCATGGTAGCGGCGGTGGCGGCGGCTCCACGGCAGCAACAACAAAACCAGCGGCTGGACCACAGCGGCGAGCGATGGTTCAAGGAGGAAAAGAGAGAGATCACGAACCGGAGAGAGAAAGGAGATGGTGGCGGTGACCACGAGCGACGGCGGTTCTTCCTTGGCCGGGAGGGAGTCGCGATTCGCGACTGGGAGAAGAGAGGGAGAGATGCGGTGAGAGAGAGAGAGCAAGGGACCGAGAGAAGGAACAAGAGAGAGAGCACGGGTTTGTTGGGTGATGGTGTTTGAGCGGCGGTGACCGAATCGTGGGGGAAAGAGAGCGGCTGGGAGAGAGAGAGCCATGGAGGGTGGGGGTGGCGGCTCCCCTTGGAGAAGAAGAAGGAAATAGGTTTTTCCCCCTGCACACATAGCACACACGTTATCTTCTTCTTCTTCTTTTTTTTTTAAAAAAACTTTTGTTTATTTATTTATTAATTATAGTAATTAGAAATCAATATTATTTTTATGAGCATCTAAAAATAAAACTTAGTCATCAAATCAAATAAGCAAATATATTTTTAAGAATGTCCTAGAGTCAAATATTTAAAAACGCTAAACATAACTCATTGTTGAATATATAAAAGTTAAGTAAAGTATTTAAAACGTTTAGCATTATTTTAATATGATAATAATTTTTTTAAAAAAATTAACTTTAAATATAATTAGATACTCTTTCGTGATTAACATAATATATTTTTAAGAAATACCCAACAACTAAATGATTGATTTCAAAAACAAATATTTAATTAATTAAAACTTATAATTATACTAGAGATTAAAATTAAGGATGTTACATTCATTGTTAGATTGAGGTTTTATATATGCTACAGCTCATATTCGGGGAGGTTGTGAAATAAGGAGGGGGTGATACGAGTAGTATGGGAAGCTTTTGAAGAAAAAGAATACTTTCACTTAGTTTATTGCTTCTATGGAATATTTGATTGAAAACAAATTATGTTCCCAGGAAAGACTGACAATAAATGTTTTTATTTTATATATGTTCTTACTTTGTGTCTTGTATTAAACACAATTTATAATAATTGAATAAGTTTTTGTTTAATGTATGTGTTATAAATTTAGTAGTTATGTAACCCTATTAAAAATACTTTAGAATTTGAAGCATAAACAAGATTTATTTGGTAAAATATTTTTTTTTAAAATTAAACAAAGGCTATTGCAATGACAAATTTTTTGTTTCAAAAGCTAAATGTGTTCTGCAAGGACAACGTTGCAGAAGCCAAAGGTGTTCTGCAACCACAATGTCGTTGTAGAAGCTAAAGGTGTTTTACCTGTACACAATTGTTTACAACGGCATTGTCGTTGCAAAATAGATTACCTGTACACAACTGTTTAGCAACGACAATGTCGTTGTAGTAGCCAAAGGTGTTTTGCAACGACATTATCGTTGCAAAATAGATTACCTGTACACAACTGTTTAGCAACGACATCTTTTAAGCAACGATATGGATCGTTGCTGAAAACCATTCTTTATAACAACGAAGAAAGTCGTTGCTATACCCTTTTGCAACGGCTTTACCAGCAATGACCAAAGTTGTTGCAGAAAATATTTTACAAGGATTTTTGATATTTTGCAACGACTTTTGTAGTTTCAATAAAAGATTTTTCATGTAGTGATTGTCGTAATTTGTAATTTTTAAAACAAAAGAGGCAAAAATGTAAACGAATTTTCACCCTAAAAAGGTGGAACGACATCTAAATTTTATCAATCAAAATATCAAATTTGATTAAAAAATGTAGATTTCGACAAGAAAATGCATATTCTAGTGACTAGAACAAGAAACTTATTACAAAATCAGTATATTTCGGTGAAAATTTAACATCATTAAGACAAAAAGATGAAATTGACAAATATCAGAAACATGAAGGACTAAATTGACTCTTTTTAAAGATAAAGGACCAAATTGAATGCTAAAAATAAGATACAAGACCAAAAAAGTATTTAAGCCAAATTTTTACTACTGATATTATAAAAACCTAATTTTTAACCATTGTTCATTGATAACTAATTTTTACTTTGTGTAATGTACGAGTTGATATTTTTTAATGATATTTTAGATATTATTTTTACAAGGAATGTAAATAATTTATTGATGATAAATACCCAAGGCTTGAACTCGAGACCCGTTGGTTAATGAATCAAGTGAGCTACCACTTGACTAACCGCACGTTGGTAAGCCTTCATTTTTTAAAGTTGGGAAATTAATTTTGATCATGTTCAAACAAATCCATGATAGGCAGATTTGAAACAAATTCAAAAATTTTGATTAAAATAAAATCCAAAGATCCAGTTTAAAAACCTTTCCTTATTAGATTAATTCATTTAATTTGACTTTATAGTTTCTTTTAAACAAAATCTATCTCTAGATTTGAATGAATGTTATAAATTGGATTATGTAACACCCTCACAATTAATTAATTAAATTGATGTTTTAATAAAAATGGTACTAGAAAATTTCGACGAAAATCCGGCAAAGTTTCCTCTGTTTTTCGGACTTTCCCAAAATTACCTATTTATACCTGCTCAGACCAGATAAATTTTAAAACGTAAAACATAATAATTTTACAACCAAATGAATTCCTAATGCCCGACTAATACACGTTCCCTGGCATACAATAATACATATATTAAATTTCCAAAATAACATTTTTGAATATAAACTAAAGCCCACTCATAACAACTTTACACTCCACGTGGTGGAGTGTACTCCTGCTCGGCCACGACTTGTGCAAGCTCTTTCTGTACCTGTAAAAATATAGCAAGAAGGGTAGCATTACACAGAACTTAAGAAATAACTTCTAAGAAGTCATAGGAATAACCAAGCCTAACATTTCTATTATCATACTACAAATATAGACATTTATACACTCACTTTTGTCCACTTCTCATTTAACTCTTATATTTGTCTTTATTTATGCTTAGTTTTTTTTAGATAAATTCGTATATTTGATTCTTATTTCATTCCTTTTATTTTTACAGTTATCATTATTCTTTCACCTTTTAAAATTATTGTCTTTCCTCCATTTACATTTATCTTTGCCATTCTCAACTATCCCCTGAGCCACTAGGACCGTCAGGGTTGTAATTCAATTCTTTTAGTTATTTCCGGAGTCACTAGGACTGTCCGGTTAGTTGTTCCCTGAGTCGCTAGGACCGTCAGGGTAGTATATTAATTCTTTTAGTTATTTCCGGAGTCACTAGGACCGTCCGGTTAGTTATTCCCTGAGTCGCTAGGACCGTCAGAGTTGCGTTGGTTATCCCCAGAGTCACTAGGACCGTCCAGGTTGCGCTACGACAGAGTCACTAGGACCGTCCGCTGCTATTCTTTAAATTCTCCCCTGGGTCACTAGGACTGTCAGGGTTGCGCTGGTTATCCCCAGAGTCACTAGGACCGTCCAGGTTGCGCTACGAAAGAGTCACTAGGAACGTCCGCCGCTATTCTTTAAATTCTCCCCTGAGTCACTAGGACCGTCAGGGTTGTATATTAATTCTTTTAGTTAATTCCGGAGTCACTAGGACCGTCCGGTTAGGTATTCCCTGAGTCACTAGGACCATCAGGGTTGCGCTGATTATCCCCAGAGTCACTAGGACCGTCCGGGTTGCGCTTTGACAGAGTCGCTAGGACCGTCCGCCGATATTATTCTTTCTCTTATTAATTATTCCCCTGAGTCACTAGGACCATCAGGGTTATACTTTTAATTATTTCCGGAGTCACTAGGACCATCCGGTTAAATTACTCTTTATCATTAAGTCTTCTCTTTCTCTTCATTTTCTCATTAAGTCTTATATCGTTTTTCTTTACTTTCTTGTTCTTTGTCTCACTGTCAATTTCATAATTATCTTTCTTTCCTTCCTTATTACTTATCTTTATCCTTCTTTAGTTTTCTATTAATTATTTCCCTTCTCTTTTCCCTTTCGTTAGTAACTTGTTATCACTTACTTATCGTCAATTAGGGGTTTGCATACAAAACCAACATTCATAAACGCCCACACACACCTTCACAATCATGTCCTTAATATAAATTCTTACATATTCCTTTATTCCCTTAATTAGTTACTTGGTTCCTATTTTGTTTACCTATTGTTGCCAATTTCTCATTATCAAATATTCATACATTATTCCACCACAAGTACAAACATCTCATTTCATCCCTTAATTAGTGATTACTCATTAACTTACTATATCCTAGGTTCATTCTCATGGCCCATTCTCACACATACAAGCATTCAACTATATAACACAATTCACTTATACCTAGCATTACAAACAATTCCGTGGGTTCTTTTTCTTTATTCACCTACTTTATTTATTACCCTTATTTCCCTATAGTTTTCCTCATTCATTTTATTATCCACGATTACTCAACTAGATCTAATTCATTCTAAATATTCAATTACCATTTGAACTTCAACACATATAGCAAACCTCATCATACAACACATATATTCATAACCATTTTAAAAGTGGGTTTTCCCTTTTATTTAAAATTACTCCATTCATATTAAAATTAGCTACCCTATGGTTTGTTCTCCTAATTACTCTTTTCTACTCCTAGTCATAACTATAAACAACCTAGAAATTAGATCCTAAGTAAAGGTAAGACAACCCTTCTTACCTGGAATCCTAGCAATAGAAACAATATGACGTTCGCGTCCGCGCCTTACTTGAGGGTCAGGGACAACAATAACGTGATGGATCTAACCAGGGACACACGTTAAAAATAATTAAAGCATTAAAAGTGTAAATATTTATATATATATATATATATATATATCTTTATAAGTATAATCAACTAAATTCATTTTTGGTTAAAATAATAAATATATATAATTGTATAATAAAAATATATAACTTTTCTACAAAATATCTCTTTATTTGAAAATATAGGGATAATAAAAATATTGACGGATTATCGAATAAATTACATAGATGAGTAGAGGGAGTTGAGAAGATTATTTACCTAAAAAAGATTTGAGATTGGACAGTTAGATCTTGAGTTATTGGACCCAAAAGATTGGGATTCCACATTTTTTCTTTTCTTCCTCTCTGCGTCAAGTTGCTCCCTCCGTTTCTCTTTCTTTTTTTTCTTTCTATCTTTGGCCTTTTTCTTTCTTTCTACTGTAGGAGTATATGTATGTGCCTTGGGATGACTGATGAGTCTTTGAGCACCACGCGTTTTACTTTTTTTTTTACCTTTTACTTTGGTTTACGGTGGGGTGGGGCACTTGGGTAGTTTAGGAAAATAATATATTTTATATTTTGTTTTCGCTTGTGGGTCAATGTATGTAATTATTTTACATTATATATAACCAAAAGTTTGATGATCGTAAAAATAAAATATATTTAAGTAAAACAGTATTCTATTTTTAATTACTCAAACTGATTGAAAAATATTAAAGTTGTCGGTCCCTATAGATAGCTATTGCGTAAGAAAAAGTATAAAAATTCAAAAGTAAATATATTTTTTCAATTCTGATATTAAACTTGATAAAATATAATATTTATAATTTTGAAAGAGCATATTATTATATAACTTATATCAGTAATACATTAAAACTAGTTTAGGAGCTAAAAATAAAATAGTCTCAAAACGTCATGAAAACTTATAAGAATGTTTAATACATTAAATTAAACTTATCTTTCCAAAGAAATGATTTATGAAAATGCCTCTAAGGCAGTTGAGCTCCCTGTGAAACTATTAATTAAACTAAATAGAAGTACTCTTTTATTTTTGAAAAACGTATGGTAACAAATTTACACTTATTTTGACTTGAGAACATAATTCAATTAAAATGATAAAATCAAAATTTTAATACGACACTCAAATCTTGAAAACATCATATTAAATCATTTAATTACTTTATTCTTAATTTTCAATTATTTTACGTTTCTAACGTTAAAAGATCCATTTTTAACACTCCTTTAACCTTATTATTATTACTATTATTTCAATCTCGCTATTATTCTAATTATACTTGGGTTAAAATTTGGGATGTTACATATTAGTGAAAAGTTACAGTTGACTTCTAATTTCAAATCAAAATAATTCATTTTAAGTAATCACTTGCATATAAATATCAATCTCGCTCACTTGGTCCCTTAACCAATAGGTCTCGAGTTCGAGCCTTGGGTATGGAGCAACCCCCGCTGGGAGACCCCTACCGCTTAGTGCGAGCTCAGTTGGGTCGGACCGGATGAGTCGGATTCTGGGTAAACCAGATCCGGGTACCGGTTGGTGTACACCAAAAAAAAACTTGCATATTAATACTAGCGTTAATTTCCGAACATTATGTGGTATACGGTAACACCCCACGTTTTTCATATAAATATCTCTTAAAAAGTTTAATAATTAAAATGAAGAGCTTAAAATTTTATTTTCATAAATTAAATTTACATGTGAAATTGGGCATCTCAATTACAATATGAGCAGCGCAACATATAATTTCTTTCTTTCCAATTCTTCCGCTGCGACACTCTGATCCTCAAGCTCCTTGACTTTCACCTAAAATGATAACCACTAAGGGTGAGACCTTTTCACAACACAGTGAATCAAAAGATAGTAAATAGCTCATAATAAAAACCCAAGAGTAATAGTCAAATCAAACCATGGATCAACAAATTCATCATAACCATATGCCTATCACTTACACAAATAGACTTCCAAGTTTCAATAATTTCATAACAATGTCACAAACTACCTATATCATTCATCAACTCTTTTACTTCATGTATTTTTCACTTCATTCACAAATATATCTGTTCTATTCTCATGATTTCATAGTTCTTTGCTCATTTCATAACCATTATTGTTTTTCATCAATTAAGAGAATTATTCACGTGGATCCATCATTGCGTGCAGTCCCACAACCCGGACAAAACGTCTTACAGCTGCGCACCACATGCATCTTACACGATCTATGCGTGCAGTCCCACAACCCGGACAAACGTCTTACAAGATCTGGATTACACTAGTCTATGCGTGCAGTCCCACAATCCGGACAAAACATCTTACAAGACTTCATATAAAATCAGTCGATGCGTGAAGTCCCACAACCCGGACAAAACGTCTTACTAGAATTTATATAAAACCAGTCGATGCTTGCAGTCCCACAACCCGGACAAAACGTCTTACACGACTTCAAACTAGTCTATGCGTGTAGTCCCACAACCCGGACAAAACGTCTTACAAGACAACCAGTCGATGCATGCAGTCCCACAACCCGGGCAATACGTCTTACACGACTTCAAACTAGTCTATGCGTGCAGTCCCACAACCCGGACGAAACGTCTTACAAGACTTTATATAAAACCAGTCAATGCGTGCAGTCCAACAACCCGGACAAAACGTCTTACACGACTTCAAACCACACCAGTCTATGCGAGCAGTCCCACAACCCGGACAACGTCTTACAAGACTGGCTCCTTTACTTAATTTACCGTTAGTCTTTTGAAAATGCACCATAATATTTTCAATTTTTCAATCAATGTCATACAACTAATATTTGCTTTATCCAATTATACTACTAAATTTCAGTATAATTAGAGCAATACAATATCACACAATCAAGTAGCAACAATCATCATTCTCATTTTCCTTTGATATTATTCTATTAAACCATCAATAATCAAAAGTCACCCACACTGCTCACTTATTTGAACATCCAAATAATAACCATCACATATCAACAATTAGTCGACATACTCAGGTATGTCTCAGGGTGCTTAAAATAAATCAACTCCCTAGAGTTCTTCACTTCCTACTTTTTGGTATAAGAAAAAATCTATAACCACATGAAAATATAACACAAAACTAAAGGCCATTTAAGAGTCCTTTGCCACCTTCTAGGAAGGGTTCAAAGACTCAAAAAATGCCAAAAAATCAAAGTTCAGCTCTAATCCTGTTTACAAGAACCTTATTAGACCAATTAACAAATAAAGGATACACAAAATTAACTCTGACAGCCACCTCATGCTTAATACGTGTCACAATTTGAGCCTTAGAATTCACATTGTTCGTGAATAGTCTTTTATTCCTCTCAGACCAAATGCCATAGATGATGCTGGCAAATAAGGCATAAACCGTTCGTCTTCTTGATTTCTCTGGGAAGGCACGAAGAATCCAAGACCGCCATCGCTGGAACTTATAATGAAGATTGTCAAGGCAAAACCAGTTGCAGCATTCCTCAACAATCGAACGAGACCAACCACACTCAAAGAAAAGGTGCTCATGCGATTCAATCTCTACTCCACAAAGCGAATAGAGAAGATCAGGTACATGCATTCTATCCTTCGTCTTCAATCTTTTGTGCATAGCAAGCCACACAATAAACTGGTGCTTAGGAACTGATACTCTATTCCAAACTAAACGGTGCCAGGGAAAGGAAGGAAGATCACCCAGCAAGAAACGATAAGCACTTGCAATGGAGAATTCTCCAGATTGGGATGCCACCCAGGTACTGTTCATAAACCCAGCTCTTAATTTTTCTCTTACCTTGAGTAATTGTTTCCAGTGCCAACTATCAGTAGATTTAGGAGCATAGTTCCAAAAATCAGATTCCCTTAAGTAAACCGAGCTTATCCATCTGATCCATAAGCTTTCTGAGTTGTTAGTTAGCTGCCAAACCTGCTTCCCCAAAGCTGCACAGTTTCATAAAATAGTGTTCTTAAAATTTAAGCCACCCTTAGATTTAGGTCTGCACACTGACTCCCAAGCTAAACCTGCTGTATAGTGCCCATTCCGATTCATCCCCCATAGAAAAGCTCTGCACACCTTCTCAACATCTCTAAGGACTGCTTTAGGAATGATAAAAATACTAGCCCAATAAATATGAAGAGACATAAGCACTGAATTAATCAAGCAGCACCTAGCCTGATAAGAAAGATTCCTTGAGCTCCAGCACCTAATCCTGTTACTGATCTTGTCCACCAGAATTTTGCAAGTGCTATTAGACCATTTTTTCCCTGAGATAGGCATACCTAAATATCTAAAGGGAAAGGAACCTTTAGAAAATCCAGTAAGCCTAACAAGCTCATCCTGCTTAGCATCATTCAAACCAGCCATAAACAGCTTAGACTTCTCCTCATTTGCATAGAGACCAGAACTCTGAGAAAAAGCCCTCAGCCCATCACAAAGAATCCTCACACTAGCTGGATGACCTTTACAAAACAACATAAGGTCATCAGCAAAAGCCAAGCTGATAAGCCTACTATCCTTACACATAAGATGAAACCTAAAGTTCCTGTGAAGCCCAGCCTTTTGAAGACCTCTGGTTAATACTTCCATAGCCATGACAAATAATAGAGGAGAAATAGGGTCCCCCTGTCTAATGCCACAAGAACCCTGAAACTTCTCAGAGACACTACCATTAATACTGATTTGAAAAGAAGTCGTTGAAATGCAAACCATCACCCAATTAGTGAACTTGTCAGGAAATTTAAAAGCTCTCAACATGTCCTCAATAAAGTTCCAATCCAAAGTGTCATAGGCTTTACGAATGTCTATCTTCATTAAACATCTAGGTGACACATTTCGTCTCCCATAGAGTCTAAGCAGTTCCTGGGTAATCAGAATGTTGTGGACTATACTTCTATTTTGCACAAAGGCAGCTTGATTATCCTGAATGATAGTAGGAAGAATGACACTTAATCTAGAACAAAGCAATTTAGATATGCATTTGTAAATAACATTACAACATGCAATAGGCCGATAATCAGATACTGAATTAAGACACTCTGTTTTAGGGACCATAACCAAGTTAGTAGAATTAATAGCTTTCAACATTCTACCAGACTGAAAAAACTCCTTCACAGCCTTTACACAATCTGAACCCACAACCTCCCAAGAAGCCTTGAAAAATCCTGCCCAATATCCATCAGGACCAGGGGCACTATCATCTTTCATAGAGAAGAAGGCACTCTTGATTTCCTCCTCAGAAAAAGGCTTGATGCACTGAATCTGTTGATCAATAGTCAAGCATCTATCCTGATTCACAATATCCTCATTCCAAATGTAACCAGGCTTCCTAGTGAACAGACCTTTGTAATAATCCACAAAGACCTCTGAAATGTGTTGCTGACCTGAAACAATACCACCATGAGCATCCTTAATAGAGAGAATTCTGTTCCTATACACCCTCTACTTGATAGCTTGATGAAAGTACTTGGAATTCTGATCACCCTCTTGCAACCATGTGAGTTTAGCTTTCTGTTTCAGAAAACTATTAGCATCATTACTAGCTTGCCTATGCTGACTAAATAATATCCTTTCTTCAGATTGAAGAGTAATATCATTAGGATTATTCAATAATAGAGCCTGAACTGCTAACAGCTTCTCCTTCAAAACTGCCTCCTTAACCACAATATCATCATAACATCTTTTATTCAGATCAGAAAGAAGTCTCCTTAGGTACTTAAGCTTCTGAGTAACCTGGTACATAGAATAACCTTCTACTAGAATAGACCAGCCTGATTGCACAATAGAAACAAAATCTGGATGAGAAGCCCACATGTTATAGTACTTGAACCCTGATCTTATCTTCTCACACTGCTGACCCCAATCCATTAAGATAGGAGAATGATCTGAGACTCCAGGCAGCATGAATGTAGTTTCTGAGAATTGCCATTTATCAATCCAAAGTTGATTCACAACTGCTCTGTCCAGTTTACAATGAATCCTAGCCATATCATCTTGATTATTACACCATGTATAGTAACTGCCTTTGTACTTCATATCCTCAAGCAAGCAAGATTGCAAACAATCTCTCAAATCCTCACATTGCACAACTTCCAGAGGCACACCACCATCCTTTTCACAAGGGTCAGCCATAAAATTAAAATCCCCAATTAGCAGCCAAGGTAAGTCAACAAAAGAATTAACCCCTTTAATGAGATTCCATAAGTCCTTCCTTTCATTAGCATCATTCGAAGCATAAATGAAAGTCACAAAGAACTTAGTACTATCACCCTTGTAAGTCACCAAACAATGAGTGTACTGGCCTGATCTTGCCATAATCATAACATCAAAAATATCCTTCCTCCACAACACCAAGATCCTACCCACAGCACAAATATCAACATCAGAGAAATAACCCCAGCCTGGAGCCATATTCTGCATAACCATGTCTACAGAGTTAACCCTTAGTTTATTCTCTAACACTCCTAACAAACCTACATTATTCTTCAAATAAAAACTCCTAACCTCCTTTTGTTTAGAGGGGTGGTTAAGCCCTCTTATATTCCAAGCAGCAACTTTATCCATTGGACAAAGGGGAAGATGCCTCTCCCTTTTTAGAAAAATCCTTGCAAGCAGTTCTACTCCTAGTTTTCACAGGAGTCCACCCCTGATTATCCTTATCACCTTTGCTGGCCTCTTCATTAGGATTGCTCACAGTACCACTTGTTTGGCCCTGAATACCCACTTCCTGACCCTGCTGGTCCAAATCAGACACCACCACAACCTGATCAACTTCTTTACACAGGTCTATTACTTGGGCCATAGCTACTTCTCTGTTTTCCTGAGGAATCAAATCATCATCTAAGGCCTTCTTTAGTTTCAATCTAGAATCTAAATCTTCAATATCCTCTCTAGTAGGCTTCTTCTTCTCCACCCATTGCTTCTTCACATTCTTCCTACACATCTTACTATCATGGCCATACATAGAACAATTACCACACAAAACTGGTTTCCATTCATAAGTGACTTGTTGTGTGACAACATTCCCTTTATCATCCTCAAAGAAAATCTCATCAGGGAGAGTGGCAGGATCCACCTCAATCAACACCCTTGCAAAATTAATCCTGTTTCTGTCTAGTGTTACCTTATCAACCATAATTGGTAACCCTACTAGACTAGCAATCTTACTCAAGGCTGCAGCCCCCCAAAACCGTAGGCTTAGGTTAGGAAACTGAATCCAAATTGGAATCCTGTCCAATTGACCTTTAGACATAGGTCTACCAGTCCAAGGAGCAAGAATTATTGGCTTTTTATCAAAATGATACACCCCTATCTCCAAAACAGTATTCCTGGATTCCAAGGAATTGAATCTAACCACAATAGAACCATCATTATTCATTAAAATTTTGTCAATTCCATATTGTCCCCAAGCCTTTTTGATGAATCCACTTATTACAGGATAAGTGGATTCATCAAAAAGAATTAAACCCAAATTTAATAATATATAAAAAGAATTAACATAAACATTATCAATAATTTAACAAAAATCAACCAAAAACATAACAATCACCCCAATCAACTCTAATCAACTATTTATTTACTACTCACAACCCAATCTAACTATTAAACCCAAATTCTATTATAAACTATAACTATCCCTAACTCAAAGTGCAGAAAAGAGACTCCCCTTACCTTGGAGAGAGAGGGAGCTCGATTGGAGCTCCAAAGACTTTGAATCTACTCCCGGTCTATCCGATTTCCCGCTCCCTAAACCGATTCCCATCAGATCCTTGGGATTGGAGGAGAGAGAAAGTGCCCTAGCTGAGAGAGAGAGAGAGCTTGAAATTAAGAGAGGGATAGTGTTTGAGTATAGGATTTAGCCCAAAATCAAGGTTAAATCCATGGGTGAGGGTAGAAATTAAGGTTTGGGTGCTTAGGGTTTGGGTATTGTTTGTGGGTATGTGAAGAGAGGGAGAGAGCCATGAGGAGAAAGAAAGGCTCCATGGAAGAGGAGAAGAAGAAGGCAATATGGAGGAGAAGAGATATGCCATGGTAGGAGGGTTGGAGGTTGAGCCTTGGGTTGTTGGAGGAGGAAGAAGGTGATTTGGGGGAGGTAGAGAGAGAGAAGGATGAAGGAAATGAGAAGAGCGAGGCTGGTGCATCGATTTATGTTGGCTGGTGCGGAGGAAGAGCGACCGCGCGCCAGGGCGCGGTGCTAGGTGCGCCTGCGCGGGCGCCACGCCACTGCTGGTGCATGTTGAAAATCCGTCGCGCACCTGGGCGAAGGTGTAGCGCGCTTGGGTGCAAAACCTACTGGTCTGGTGCGTGTTTCATGCACCTGGTGCGTCGGGGACGCACCGGTGCGTGCCTGGGCGCACCGACAGCCCCGAAAACCCGATTTTCGCCCTTTTCGACCCGATTCCAAGGATCCTAACCCTTCCTAACATTAAAACAAATACCCAAAACATTAAAACACATACCAAACATTAAAATCATAATTTAATAATAATAACCACATAAAATACAAACACCCAAAACACAAACGAGCTAAACACCGAACTCAAAACTTAACTCTTTTCTAACGCTAGAATAACTCGACCGACTTAAGGCAACTCTCTAACCATAATATCTAAGACTAGTCACACACTCGAGGCATAACCCCAAGGGTCGGGCAACACCCAAATGCCTCAAAAAAACCTATACCTTCCAAGAATTCAATCGAAACACAAATCCGACCGAATTCTCCGAGCACAAATACTAGAGCTCACGCTTACAATCGAAATCCAACCTAGGATTCTCTATCAAATTATTCCCTCCCGGTTAAGGCTCTAAATCATTCAATAGGATTCCGGAAACCCCCGGTACTCAAACTTACCCAAATTCCTATTCGCACATACGCGACCCTACCAGACAAAACACCTAAAGGCTAAACCATAGATCCTTGGGATTGGAGGAGAGAGAAAGTGCCCTAGGTGAGAGAGAGAGAGAGAGATCCATGGAGAGAGAGAGGTTGAAATTAAGAGAGGGATAGTGTTTGAGTATAAGATTTAGCCCAAAATCAATTTTAAATCCATGGGTGAGGGTAGAAATTAAGGTTTGGGTGCTTAGGGTTTGGGTATTGTTTGTGGGTATGTGAAGAGAGGGAGAGAGCCATGAGGAGAAAGAAAGGCTCCATGGAAGAGGAGAAGAAGAAGGAAATATGGAGGAGAAAAGATATGCCATGTTAGGAGGGTTGGAGGTTGAGCCTTGGGTTGTTGGAGGAGGAAGAAGGTGATTTGGGGGAGGTAGAGAGAGAGAGAGGGATGAAGGAAATGAGAAGAGAGAGGCTGGTGCATCGATTTATGTTGGCTGGTGCGGAGAAAGAGCGACCGCGCGCCTGGGCGCGGTGCTGGGTGCGCCTGCGCGCGCCACGCCACTGCTGGTGCATGTTGAAAATTCGTCGCACGCCTGGGCAAAGGTGTAGCGCGCCTGGGCGCAAAACCTACTGGTCTGGTGCGTGTTTCATGCACCTGGTGCGTCTGGGACGCACCGGTGCGTGCCTGGGCGCACCGACAGCCCCGAAAACCCGATTTTCGCCCTTTTCGCCCGATTCCAAGGATCCTAACCCTTCCTAGCATTAAAACAAATACCCAAAACATTAAAACACATACCAAACATTAAAATCATAATTTAATAATAATAACCACATAAAATACAAACACCCAAAACACAAACGAGCTAAACACCGAACTCAAAACTTAACTCTTTTATAACGCTAGAATAACTCGACCGATTTAAGGCAACTCTCTAACCATAAAATCTAAGACTAGTCACACACTCGAGGCATAACCCCAAGGGTCGGGCAACACCCAAATGCCTCAAAAAAACCTATTCCTTCCAAGAATTCAATCGAAACACAAATCCGACCGAATTCTCCAAGCACTAACACTAGAGCTCACGCTTACAATCGAAATCCAACCTAGGATTCTCTATCCAATTATTCCCTCCCGGTTAAGGCTCTAAATCATTCAATAGGATTCCGGAAACCCCCGGTACTCAAACTTACCCAAATTCCTATTCGCACATACGCGACCCTACCAGACAAAACACCTAAAGGCTAAACCATAGACACACATCTCTAAAACTAACCACACTCGACTATATATATACTTACCTAAGCACACATATACATGCACCAAGAATAGTTACAAACACTTATACTTAATTATATCCACTCAACATAATTATATACTTAAAGATAATTATTTTCCTTAATAAAAATAAGGATGTTACATTTCTCCCCCACTTATAGGAATTTCGTCCCCGAAATTCACTTTTGAAAAACATAAAAAGAAGTGGAGGGAGGCTTCGTCAAATTATTTTGTTTGAAAACCTTTAGAAAAACAAGATACTTGGAGTTTTAGGAAAATCATTTAAGTTTCCATAGTAAAGTCATAATAATAAAGATAATGGTTTCTCAGAAATCTTCACAAATCTCTGATTCTAACCACGATGTGCTCCCCCACTTAGGCTTTTGCTATTCTTTTAAATTCAAGATCGATGGTCTCCTCTATTGAAAGGAAAGGTATTCTATGGTTCTGCGGAGAATGCCACTGACTAATAGGCATTTAGGTCCTCAATGGTACTTCTGACCACTAAGATAATTTGGGAGATTCCGGGAAAGGCATTAGTGGGTACCCTAAGTTGGTTCTATCCAACAGGTCTTTGTTCTTTTGGTTCATTCCACTAGGTATCACACTTCCTTAAGTTTCGGGGGTCGTTCCAATGTGGTTGGATCTAGTTTTGTGGTGCGGTGGTTCCTCCTCAGGTATTGTCTTAACTAGTGGTTTCTCTGGTCTTAATAGGTGTTGACAGCCCTTACTTACAGTTCAACTATGGCATCACAGGCTTGGGAATCTACTGGCTGTCTTAGCCTTTTCCAAATCTTTGGAAAAATTGGAGGGTATAAGGATGTGTTACTTCTGACCTAGTCTATCATTCAACTCCGGTTTTGGTTTGCTATCTTCCTTGAGATACTTACTGGTCCTGGGACAAGTCACTCTATTCGGTTTTAGGACTAAAGGTTTTGCTAGTGCCTTGGTTCTGTAGTTACTAGGTTGGTCGACCTTTTGTTTACTCTATGGTTCTACGGTGGATGTCATGGGGAAGAGCCAACATTGCAGAGTTCCAAGAAATCCTTATCGAAAACGGCACAGGGAAAACAAAATTTACATATACATGCTTGAACATGCATGCATATATATACATTAGTATTCTTTTTCCCAAAATTTTAGTTTGAAAACCTTCTCAAAACAAATCCAGAAAAACGTTTTATATACAGATATACACGTATACAAACATATTCACTAATTATCTTAAATATTAAAATAGGAGTTTCCACTTATACTGGAAAGCCTTTTCAAATTGGAATTTGGAATTAAAACCAAGTACACAAATACACTCACCACACAAAACCACAATCAAGTATACTACCATTACAATGGAGCAATCAACACCTATACATGCATACACCTATTCTGCTATCAATCTAATCAAAATCTAAACCAATTCCCATTAGATCCTTGGGATTGGAGGAGAGAGAAAGTGCCCTAGGTGAGAGAGAGAGAGAGAGAGATCCATGGAGAGAGAGAGGTTGAAATTAAGAGAGGGATAGTGTTTGAGTATAAGATTTAGCCCAAAATCAATTTTAAATCCATGGTGACGGTAGAAATTAAGGTTTGGGTGCTTAGGGTTTGGGTATTGTTTGTGGGTATGTGAAGAGAGGGAGAGAGCCATGAGGAGAAAGAAAGGCTCCATGGAAGAGGAGAAGAAGAAGGAAATATGGAGGAGAAAAGATATGCCATGTTAGGAGGGTTGGAGGTTGAGCCTTGGGTTGTTGGAGGAGGAAGAAGGTGATTTGGGGGAGGTAGAGAGAGAGAGAGGGATGAAGGAAATGAGAAGAGAGAGGCTGGTGCATCGATTTATGTTGGCTGGTGCGGAGGAAGAGCGACCGCGCGCCTGGGCGCGGTGCTGGGTGCGCCTGCGCGCGCCACGCCACTGCTGGTGCATGTTGAAAATTCGTCGCGCGCCTGGGCAAAGGTGTAGCGCGCCTGGGCGCAAAACCTACTGGTCTGGTGCGTGTTTCATGCACCTGGTGCGTCTGGGACGCACCGGTGCGTGCCTGGGCGCACCGACAGCCCCGAAAACCCGATTTTCGCCCTTTTCGACCCGATTCCAAGGATCCTAACCCTTCCTAGCATTAAAACAAATACCCAAAACATTAAAACACATACCAAACATTAAAATCATAATTTAATAATAATAACCACATAAAATACAAACACCCAAAACACAAACGAGCTAAACACCGAACTCAAAACTTAACTCTTTTATAACGCTAGAATAACTCGACCGATTTAAGGCAACTCTCTAACCATAAAATCTAAGACTAGTAACACACTCGAGGCATAACCCCAAGGGTCGGGCAACACCCAAATGCCTCAAAAAAACCTATTCCTTCCAAGAATTCAATCGAAACACAAATCCGACCGAATTCTCCAAGCACTAACACTAGAGCTCACGCTTACAATCGAAATCCAACCTAGGATTCTCTATCCAATTATTCCCTCCCGGTTAAGGCTCTAAATCATTCAATAGGATTCCGGAAACCCCCGGTACTCAAACTTACCCAAATTCCTATTCGCACATACGCGACCCTACCAGACAAAACACCTAAAGGCTAAACCATAGACACACATCTCTAAAACTAACCACACTCGACTATATATATATATATATATATATATATATATATATATATATATATATACACACACTTACCTAAGCACACATATACATGCACCAAGAATAGTTACAAACACTTATACTTAGTTATATCCACTCAACATAATTATATACTTAAAGATAATTATTTTCCTTAATAAAAATAAGGATGTTATATATACAGTTTTTAATTTGATATTGTAAAATTTCAGTTTTTTTTTAAATATTAAAAATTGATACGTGGCATAACTTAACGATCAAATTAAAATGATTAAGAGTAAAGATTAATGCCAAGTTTTGATTTTTGTTTTTTTTTTTTTTTGATAATTCCCATGTTTTGATTTCCTAAAAGAAGAAAAAGTCGAAGAAGAATTGCATGAGTAGGAAAAAAACCAAGAAGAATTGCGAGACTTTTACTACTCTTGTAATTCTACTTGTCCTTATCAAACGTAGTGAACTCTGAATCTGAAATCTTATGTGGCAAGAGTTTATTAATAGTTGTAAAAACATTCCATTTTAGTCCGCGTAAGATAGCCCAGTTGGTGGCTGTAGGGACACTTAGAATTTCCCCCTCTCCCAGGTCATGGGTTCTAGTCCCAGACCTCCCATGTAAACAAAAAAAAAAACATTCCATTTTAAGACGAAAAAACTCACAAATTAATCAGAAAAGAAAAAATAGATTAATTTATATTAAGCAAACTTCATATTTCTTATTCAAATTTCTTGTTTAATTTACTAACTTTGTTTTTTAGAAGGAAAAAAAAACTTCATTACCACAATCAAAATTTTAAACAAACAAAGACCAACTATAACTGTATTTTGATTTGAAATTAGAAGTCAATTGTAACTTTACACTAATCCAATTTATAACATTCATTCCAACCTAGAGATAGATTTTGTTTAAAAGAAATTATAAAGTCAAATTAAATGAATTAATCTAATAAGGAAAGGTTTTTAAACTGGATCTTTGGATTTTATTTTAATCAAAATTTTTGAATTTGTTTCAAATTTGCCTATCATGGATTTGTTTGAACATGATCAAAATTAATTTCCCAACTTTAAAAAATGAAGGCTTACCAACGTGGGGTTAGTCAAGTGGTAGCTCACTTGATTCCTTAACCAATTGGTCTCGAATTCAAATTTTGGGTATTTATCATCAATAAATTATTTACATTACTTGTAAAAATAATATCTAAAATATCATTAAAAAATATCAACTCGTACATTACACAAACTAAAAATTAGTTATCAATGAACAATGGTTAAAAATTAGGTTTATATAATATCAGTAGTAAAAATTTGGCTTAAATACTTTTTTGGTCCTGTATCTTATTTTTAGCTTTCAATTTGGTCCTTTATCTTTAAAAAGAATCAATTTAGTCCTTCATGTTTCTGATATTTGTCAATTTCATCTTTTTGTCATAATGATGTTAAATTTTCACCAAAATATACTGATTTTGCAATAAGTTTCTTGTTCTAGTCAGCATTTTCTTGTCGAAATCTACATTTTTTTTATCATATTTGATATTTTGATTGATAAAATTTCAATGTCGTTCCACCTTTTTAGGGTGAAAATTTGTTCACATTTTTGTCTTTTTTGTTTTAAAAATTACAAATTACGACAATACAATGCAGATCAGAAAAGGAATCTCAAGCAAAATCAGTATATTCCAGTGAAAATTTAACACTGTCATGAAATAATGATGAATTGACAAACATTAAAAATATAGAGGACTAAATTGACTCTTATTAAAAATAAAGAACCAAATTGAAACCTAAAAATAAGATAAAGGACCAAAAGAATATTTAAGCTTAAAAATTTTAAAACATTAGGAGTTTTGGACTTAGATTATTAATACATTTTTATCATTTTTAACTTTTTATCTTCAACTTTTATTAAGGTTAAGCAAAGCACTAAAAAAATAACGAAAGAAGAGGAGAAACACCGAATATATCAAAAATAATATTAAAATGAAGGTATTTGGATAGATGAAAAATAATATTAAAATGAATATATGTTGGCCAGATGAAAAATAATATTAAAATGAAGGTATTTGGATAGATGAAAAATAATATTAAAATGAGGATATTTTGGCCAGATGAAAAATAATATTAAAATGAGGTTATTTGGGGAGATAAAAAACAATATTACAATAGGATATTTTGGGTATATGAAAAATAATATTAAAATGAGGGTATTTTGGGTAAATGAAAATAATATTAAAATGAAGATATTTTGGATAAATTACATTAAGGATAAAAATAATATTTTTACATAAATATCTTAGGGACCTAGTTGCAAATCTTATAAATTAAAAATATACCTAACTAACGTGGCAAAGAAAATAAAAACATGTGGCCCTTTTCTATTGGATCACATAGAAAGGGTACAACAACCCTTTATTTTGAGAAGGTACCGAATTAAAGCCCTATATTATTTACTTTACTTATAAAAATAGTGTAACATCCCTAATTTAATTTACAAGCCTAATTAGTGATTTAATATGTTTAGAGTGTAGAAAATGGGTAGATTGATCGCTTAAAGAATTTTGGGAGCAAGACGACTAGTAATTATAAGTACTAGGGGTTGTATAGGAGGCATTTGTAGCAACGGGCAACATTATCTAAGCGAAATCGGGGGTTAAATCGGCGCTTTAGATGTTAGAAGTCAACCGAAAAGAGAAAATTAGGAGTAAAATATCCATAGCTCCAAACCAAATCCCCACCGTTGGATGTGAAGATAAGGGTCTTAGGAAGCTTGTCTCAAAATTTGGACCCGATCCGACGGTTGACCGAAACGTTGCGACGAATCGAAGTTTCGAGTTCCTGGTGCACGCCCAGGCGCACCAGGGTGCAATTGGTGCACCAACTCAGTGGAAAAACGGCCCAGGCGTGCCCTCCGCGCGCGCAGGCGCGCTCCGGCGCACCAGCCGCGCCACAACACGCGAATTGGCGCGCCAGTGCCACTTCCGCCGCACCAGCCCCATGCGCCATGCACCAGCACATGCGCTGGTGCTGGTTCTCGCGCTCAAGCGCCAGAACCGCGCTCCAGCGCGCGCGCGCCAACCAGACCAGATCTGGTGCATTGATGTGCAAACTTGGGGCCAAAGTCTCATTCTTGGCCACACGATCTTGGTGGCTGATTCAAGGCAAAAATAACAAAGAAAAATATGACACTCCCTCACACTTCATCATCAACACCAACATCATCCTCTTCCCATCCTCCCTCAAGCACCATGAACACAAGACCAACCAACACCATCATCCACCCTCTTGATCCAAGGGCAAACATCATCATCATTCTCACCAACCTTTAAGACCCAAAAAGCACCACCTACACCAACCTCGACACAAAAACAACCACATCTCACCACAAGACACCTTAGCTTCATCATCATCTCATGAATTTCCTCTCTAGCACCATCTTCTCCTCATCACCTCTTCCTTTCTCACCAAGAACTAAACTTTGTAACATCCCAAATTTAATTCCTAGTATAATTGATGATGGGTCAAGCCTAAAGTGAAGGAAGTAATGATATGGAGTTGAAACTAGTGGTATGAAGGCTTGATTTAGGATTAATAACATAGGATATTAGGAAATTCAAAATAAAAGATTTACAACTCTAAACACAAATTCCACCGTTGGATGTGAAGTAGGATATGTGGGGAAGCATGTGTCAAAATTTGAGGAAGATCCAACGGTTAACGAAGAAGTTATGGCCGTTCAAAGTCGGGGTGCTGAAAATACTGCAACTTAATCGATTAAGCTGCAGCTTAATCGATTAAGACCTGAAGAAGGGGGGAATTTAATCGAGTAATACTCGATTAAACGCTGTAGATGCAGAAAATAATAAAGTGCAGCACACGTTCTTTCTCTTCCAAATTCGAACCTCACTCTTTCTCTCCCCTAGGGTTCCATTCTCCATCATCAAATCCACCAAGAGCAAGTGGGATTTCTTCATTCCGTCAACAAATCTCTTCCTTCTTCACTTCAAGTAAGTGTTTAATGCCATGGATTTCCTCTTTTCTTTCTCTAAATTCGTTTTCCCTTTCTCTCTCCTCCATCCATGGTGGTTTTTGATTCTTAAGTCATGGAAGCTCCACTTTTCTTGAGTTTTGGCATGACTCATTACATGAATGTTAATCTTTTCTTTCTATGGCTATTATATTAGGTTCCTCCTTCTTCCTTTGGACTCTAACTCAATTGGGGGCAAGGCTTTCAAGTGTAGAGCAAGCAAAATCACCTTATCTCCAAGTGTTTGAGGTAAGGGAGTGGATATAGTGAGCTTGCCTTGTTCTAGAGAGTCGGGTCTAGTTAGTATATAATGCTTGTTAGGGTTATGTGTTAGGGGAGAAAATTAGATTATAAATCCCTAGGTTATTGAATATGAAATTCTAATTAATTAAGTATGCATAATGATTGTGTGTTATGACTAGGAAAAGGAAACCCCACAGTATGAGAATGAATTATCTGATAAATGAAATTTGGTTATTAATTAAGTTGAATTAAATGAGGAATTGGGTAATTGATAATGAAGTTGACACAAAAATGGTCTCTGTGATTATTGGTTTTATTTGCAAGGTTGTGAATTAAATGATAATTAATTGTTGTAGCTAATATATGTATGTGTTGGGGAATAAATTGATATAGGAAGAAAGGGAATGGAAACAATTAAATGTGATGAATGTGTGTATTTGTATTTAATTGCTAAATGAGTTTAAATGTTAAGTATTATTAATTGCGAACAAAAGTCAAGGCTTATTAATGGAACTTGTGAATATGGGAAATGGAAGTAAGAGGATTATGTTTAAGAAAAAGTAAGAGATGATTTTAATACGTGGTGTTAAAGCGAAAATGTGAGACGGTGAAATATGTAAATTGAAATGAAGTGTAATATAAATGTTGGACTATGAATGAGAATGCTATTGGATATGATTGTGATAACTGAGAAAGGAAGTGAATGAGGAATTTGCATGAATGTTTAGTTGTTGAATGTGTGTGGTTGTGTTTAAATGTGATGTAATTGTTGATGTGAGAATATGAAAGTATGATTTGGCCTCTGATGTGAGGTAATGAATATGGTGGTGTGATTAAATGCGTTGGCCTCTGATTTGAGGTGGCGAATAATGGAAAGTGATGAATATGCTGACCTCTGATATGAGGGGCACAATATGAATGGTAAAATGTGTTGACCTCTGACCTGAGGGACACGATATGAATTGGAATGAATGGGTGTTGACCTCTGACCTGAGGGACACCGGATTAAATAATGGGTTGGGTGTTGACCTCTGACCTGAGGGACACCGGATTAAATATGTATTGGAGTGTTGACCTCTGACCTGAGGGACACAAAATGGATTATAATGAATGGGTGTTGACCTCTGACCTGAGGGACACAAAATGGATTATAATGAATGGGTGTTGACCTCTGACCTGAGGGACACATAATTTAAAAAGGGAATAAAATTGGATAAGGTAAAGGTAATGGAAACGCGATGTATGTAGGCCTTCGATTTGGTGGAGACATACATCGTGGTTGGTGTATGTATGTAGGCCTTCGATTTGGTGGAGACATACATACACCGTAAATAAAAGGAAATGAATAAAGGAAACAGGGAATAAAATTGGACAAGGTATGGTAATGGGAACGCGATGTATGTAGGCCTTCGATTTGGTGGAGACATACATCGTGATTGGTGTATGTATGTAGGCCTTCGATTTGGTGGAGACATACATACACCGTAAAAATAAGGAAAAGGTAAGGGTTTAAAAAGGGAATTTATTTGGAAACGGGGAAAAATAAATACAAGGAAACAAGTGGTGAAATGAATAATGAGAATGGAAATGTGAAATAAATATTGTAATGAGTATGGTATGCAATTTGTGAATATATGTTTATTTGCTAAATGTGTTTGACCTAGTGAGTTGTTATGTCTAGTTAGAAACTGCTTTCTATTTCATGTGCAATGCTCACTCCCTTACAGTTTCAGGTACAAAGATTGAGCTAGCACAGCCCCCGGCCGAGCAGGAGTACTTTCCCTTACAGGGATAGTAGGGTGTTATGGGTTTAGAGTACATTATAGACCTAAGTCTCCTATGTTCTGTTGAAGAAAATGTAATGTATACTTTTGAGTGAGGCTTAGGACACTTTGTTTTGATAAAATATCACGCTTTGGCTTTTGAGGTTCTAACTTGCTATTTTCCGCTGAAAACTCTGAATAGTATGTACTCTGATATATTTGGAGCCCATTGGGCCTTGATATGATTTAGAAAATATAATCTGAAGCCCTGCTGGCTATTAGTTGTTTATTTGAAATTGTTTATCACAGGTTGAATTTTGGATTAGTCCGAAAAACAAACAAAACTCCGTTCGTTTGACGGTTGATTTTAATGTAATAAAAATGAATTTTTAAGTCCGTATTTTATTATAGGGGGAATTAAGGGTAAAAATTATAGGGTGTTACATTTATGGTATCAGAGCAGTTTCCCTCGGCCTTTGGAGTATGAATTCACTACTCCTACGGTTACTCACCGAGCGAGTAACCCAAGTACTTAGTTTAGTGTCTAAGTGAAGTTGTAGGATATTAGTAGTTTTATTTAGTTGATTTTATCATTAACGGGTTTCCCTTCCATGACTCAACAGTATGGCAGGGAGACGGGCTAATAATGATAGGATTGTTGCGATTCTCGATACTCTGGTTCAATTGCAGCAGAGCCAAGCCCAAGTTCAGCAGCAACAAGCTGATAATCTTGCAAATCTGCATCAGAATCAAGCCCAGAACATTGCTGTAGCGGCAGCAGCTGCTGCAGCAGCACTTCAGCCTCCTCCACCACCACCAGTGGAGATTGACTAGATGGGCCGCTTTAGAAAAAGCGATCCACCGAAGTTTGAAGGGGGTTACAATCCCGATGGAGCTCAAAGATGGCTCCAGGAGATGGAGAAGGTGTTTCGCTCACTGCAGCCACCGGGTGATCAGTATATGCGATTAGTGGAGTATGTTCTGATGGGTGAGGCGGAACATTGGTGGGACCAACAGAGGAGAGGTCTGGAAGCAGCTAATGAGCTTATTTCATGGGATCTTTTCAAGACCCGTTTTTTTGGGAAAGTACTTCCCGGAAAAGGTAAGGAGGGAGAAGGAAGTGGCTTTTCTTGAGCTGAAGCAAGGGAGCCTCAGTGTTGGAGAATATGCAGCTCAGTTTGAGGATCTCATCCGTTATTCTGGTAGCTATCGGGATGCTGATGAGCGCACTAAGTGTATCAAGTTTGAGGCTGGTCTCAACCCCAAGATCAGAACTGTCTTTGTCTATCAGGGAATCTCTAATCTCTCTCAACTAGTGAACATGACCAGTGCTTACGAAGATTCTCTCAAGCAGGAACAAGCGGGGGAGCGAAGCAGGGCATCTCAGAGATTGCCTGGTCCTATTAGGGGCAAGGGACCGATTCAGAAGTCTAGTCCATACACTCATTTCGGGGTCACGTTTCCTAGGGAATCCGGACCAACAGTGAATGCTTATGGTCCAATACCAACTTGTCAGCACTGCGGCAGGATGCATAGGGGAGTGTGCTGGACATTGGGTCGAAAGGAGGGGTTATGCTTTCACTGTGGACAACCAGGACATTTTGCTTCAAATTGTCCTAAGAACACAATGAAGAGGGAGATTAATGTTGCTAAAGCACAGAAGGCCCGGGGTGGTCCATCCTTGCAGAAGGGAAATTTATTCACCGTAGAGGGTGATGAGGTGGACTCAGCTGATATGATCGCAGGTAACTAATGTTGGCCAAGTCCATGCGTAATGTTTCTAAGTTCGACTGGGGGGTAGATAGTCTTCTCCTTAGTTAGCTAAATAGGGAATTAGTAATGTCTTAGGTTAGAAGTGCTTAAAAACATGTTGGAAATCTGCCTTTCCAAATACAATTATGTTATTATAGATAACATATGAAAGGCCTTAGAAAGAATTCTTAAATTTGAGGACTCTAGTATCAAGTGACCAATACTATGTTGTGATGTTGTTATTTGACGTAATGTAAGGTTAGAGCTGATCACTCTAATCCTTGCATTTGTTAAATGATGACATTACTGATAGAACCCGACAGTGATGTGTTGTTGGTAGACATGAGGATGGGATTGATCACCTCAACTCTTGCATCTATCAATAAATGCTATCATTGTAATCTCTAAAGTGAAAATAGACAACCAAAGTAGTATAGCTAAGTGCTAAACCCTTGGAAGAGTTAAGAAAACTCTCTAGAAATTATTCTTAACCATCCTATCAACTAAACCAATCATTGAGCAATTTGGCAATTGCTTTGAATCTTTTCCCGTTTCTTAGATAACCATTCATAAGAAATAGCCGGTTGTGCCAAATTTGTAAAATCCCTGCGTTAAAACCAAACAATCTTGATAATTGACCTAGCCAATGGAAAGTTGTCGTACCCTTCACCTTTGGTAGTTGGGTAAATCTTGGAACTAATATGGACTTTTTCCTTCCTATTCTTTTTAATCGATTCATGGAAGAAGTTGATTGTGGAGCATTTAGTAGGGATTGTGCCTGCTCTAATCAACTTAGCCTTTGGTGTGCTTCTTATTCAGGAATGCCTGTGTTTTTGAAAAGCTTTAAATCCTATCGGTGCTAGTCGAATCATTGTGAGAAGACAAACCCTAAGGCGTTTCTATCCTACAAAAATCTTCGTATGGCATGATCCCAGGGTATCTATTCTGGGAAAGATTCTAAAACTATTCTGGGAATGTTAAATATTTCGAGTTTTCCCGTATCTAGCTAGTGCAACATCTGCCCTGCAACTATCCGAAGGACGATCGGAAGCGGATTCACCCGATCCCACATCCTTTAGCATAGCGGTAATTGGGTAAGTCGAAGCCAAGTGGGGGAGCACTTCCTACCCTAATTTAAATTCTGTCTAGGTAAAGACAAATCGAAAGAGTGGCAGAAGAAACCAAAGGGAATTAAAGGTAAGAATTGCAAGTCCTATCACCGGGGTGATTCTCCATTTACTAAACTTAACGGAATTTCGGGGACGAAATTCCAATAAGTGGGGGAGAATTGTAACATCCCAAATTTAATTCCTAGTATAATTGATGATGGGTCAAGCCTAAAGTGAAGGAAGTAATGATATGGAGTTGAAACTAGTGGTTTGAAGGCTTGATTTAGGATTAATAACATAGGATATTAGGAAATTCAAAATAAAAGATTTACAACTCTAAACACAAATTCCACCGTTGGATGTGAAGTAGGATATGTGGGGAAGCATGTGTCAAAATTTGAGGAAGATCCAACGGTTAACGAAGAAGTTATGGCCGTTCAAAGTCGGGGTGCTGAAAATACTGCAACTTAATCGATTAAGCTGCAGCTTAATCGATTAAGACCTGAAGAAGGGGGGAATTTAATCGAGTAATACTCGATTAAACGCTGTAGATGCAGAATTCGAACCTCAACTCTTCCAAATTCGAACCTCACTCTTTCTCTCCCCTAGGGTTCCATTCTCCATCATCAAATCCACCAAGAGCAAGTGGGATTTCTTCATTCCGTCAACAAATCTATTCCTTCTTCACTTCAAGTAAGTGTTTAATGCCATGGATTTCCTCTTTTCTTTCTCTAAATTCGTTTTCCCTTTCTCTCTCCTCCATCCATGGTGGTTTTTGATTCTTAAGTCATGGAAGCTCCACTTTTCTTGAGTTTTGGCATGACTCATTACATGAATGTTAATCTTTTCTTTCTATGGCTATTATATTAGGTTCCTCCCTCTTCCTTTGGACTCTAACTCAATTGGGGGCAAGGCTTTCAAGTGTAGAGCAAGCAAAATCACCTTATCTCCAAGTGTTTGAGGTAAGGGAGTGGATATAGTGAGCTTGCCTTGTTCTAGAGAGTCGGGTCTAGTTAGTATATAATGCTTGTTAGGGTTATGTGTTAGGGGAGAAAATTAGATTATAAATCCCTAGGTTATTGAATATGAAATTCTAATTAATTAAGTATGCATAATGATTGTGTGTTATGACTAGGAAAAGGAAACCCCACAGTATGAGAATGAATTATCTGATAAATGAAATTTGGTTATTAATTAAGTTGAATTAAATGAGGAATTGGGTAATTGATAATGAAGTTGACACAAAAATGGTCTCTGTGATTATTGGTTTTATTTGCAAGGTTGTGAATTAAATGATAATTAATTGTTGTAGCTAATATATGTATGTGTTGGGAATAAATTGATATAGGAAGAAAGGGAATGGAAACAATTAAATGTGATGAATGTGTGTATTTGTATTTAATTGCTAAATGAGTTTAAATGTTAAGTATTATTAATTGCGAACAAAAGTCAAGGCTTATTAATGGAACTTGTGAATATGGGAAATGGAAGTAAGAGGATTATGTTTAAGAAAAAGTAAGATATGATTTTAATACGTGGTGTTAAAGCGAAAATGTGAGACGGTGAAATATGTAAATTGAAATGAAGTGTAATATAAATGTTGGACTATGAATGAGAATGCTATTGGATATGATTGTGATAACTGAGAAAGGAAGTGAATGAGGAATTTGCATGAATGTTTAGTTGTTGAATGTGTGTGGTTGTGTTTAAATGTGATGTAATTGTTGATGTGAGAATATGAACGTATGTTTTGGCCTCTGATGTGAGGTAATGAATATGGTGGTGTGATTAAATGCGTTGGCCTCTGATTTGAGGTGGCGAATAATGGAAAGTGATGAATATGCTGACCTCTGATATGAGGGGCACAATATGAATGGTAAAATGTGTTGACCTCTGACCTGAGGGACACGATATGAATTGGAATGAATGGGTGTTGACCTCTGACCTGAGGGACACCGGATTAAATAATGGGTTGGGTGTTGACCTCTGACCTGAGGGACACCGGATTAAATATGTATTGGAGTGTTGACCTCTGACCTGAGGGACACAAAATGGATTATAATGAATGGGTGTTGACCTCTGACCTGAGGGACACAAAATGGATTATAATGAATGGGTGTTGACCTTTGACCTGAGGGACACATAATTTAAAAAGGGAATAAAATTGGATAAGGTAAAGGTAATGGAAACGCGATGTATGTAGGCCTTCGATTTGGTGGAGACATACATACACCGTAAATAAAAGGAAATGAATAAAGGAAACAAGGAATAAAATTGGACAAGGTATGGTAATGGGAACGCGATGTATGTAGGCCTTCGATTTGGTGGAGACATACATCGTGATTGGTGTATGTATGTAGGCCTTCGATTTGGTGGAGACATACATACACCGTAAAAATAAGGAAAAGGTAAGGGTTTAAAAAGGGAATTTATTTGGAAACGGGGAAAAATAAATACAAGGAAACAAGTGGTGAAATGAATAATGAGAATGGAAATGTGAAATAAATATTGTAATGAGTATGGTATGCAATTTGTGAATATATGTTTATTTTCTAAATGTGTTTGACCTAGTGAGTTGTTATGTCTAGTTAGAAACTGCTTTCTATTTCATGTGCAATGCTCACTCCCTTACAGTTTCAGGTACAGAGATTGAGCTGGCACAGCCCCCGGCCGAGCAGGAGTACTTTCCCTTACAGGGATAGTAGGGTGTTATGGGTTTAGAGTACATTATAGACCTAAGTCTCCTATGTTCTGTTGAAGAAAATGTAATGTATACTTTTGAGTGAGGCTTAGGACACTTTGTTTTGATAAAATATCACGCTTTGGCTTTTGAGGTTCTAACTTGCTATTTTCCGCTGAAAACTCTGAATAGTATGTACTCTGATATATTTGGAGCCCATTGGGCCTTGATATGATTTAGAAAATATAATCTGAAGCCCTGCTGGCTATTAGTTGTTTATTTGAAATTGTTTATCACAGGTTGAATTTTGGATTAGTCCGAAAAACAAACAAAACTCCGTCCGTTTGACGGTTGATTTTAATGTAATAAAAATGAATTTTTAAGTCCGTATTTTATTATAGGGGGAATTAAGGGTAAAAATTATAGGGTGTTACAAACTTCATAATCATCACCTCCATCAAGTCCTCATCACTATGATAACTAAGAAACCCTCTTTCCCTCCTTCTTGAAATTCGTGGCCTCCTCCTCTATTTTCCCTTGGACTTCTAACTTCATAAGTATGAGGAGGCACACATACACATGCCTTTATCATAGGAACCAAGGTCACCCATCATCACCGGAGAATATTCACACCATGGGTATGGGGTTTGAGGAGTCTAGGACTTAAGGAGAGAAGCTAGGGCTTGGGATACTTCAAGTGAGGTGTGGGGAAACTCAAGGGCTAAAAGCAAGCTTGGGACTTGAGGTCTTGACACACTCTCACCAAGGTTGAGGTAAGAGGGGTTTGTGTTACCTTTCCTAAGGATATAGATTCTAGGTTGTTGTAATGATGACTAGGGGTAGATAATTAATTAAGAGAATAAACCTTAGGATATTTAAATTGCATGAAATGAACCTTAGGGGTAATTAGTATGTTAATGGTTAATTTTATATTAATTAAATGATTTTTGTTAAATCCTCTTTTATTAATATGAAAGTAGGAGGTGAAGAATCCTAGGGAGTTGACTTAATTTATAGTACTCTGAGACATACCTGAGTATGTCGACTATTTTGTTTATTATCCGTTGAATTGTTACTTGTTATTGATGTATGTTCACGTCGTGTTTGGTTTTGTGACTCGTGAAGCAAATAATGGACTAAGTGTTAACGTAGGCAAGCCATATAGAAAGGGATAAGTAAGGAGGAAAGGATGGAAAATTATGAGTGAGTAATTAAAAAAAAGGACTAAGGATAAATAGCTTGGTGAAAGAGAAAGGATGTTTATTATTAAATGAATCATAAATTAGAGGATGGTGATTGAGTGACAAGGAACCTTAACGGATGTTGTGTTTGATTTTATTTGTTAATTGTGAATGTGACCATAATAGTTATTTGATGATATGTGTTATTGAGATGATGTTTGTGTTTGAACATTCATGTGAATTGTCGATGTTTATGATTTAAGTGCTTATTTTGTTAAACGATTGAGACATGATTTTATTTAAAAACCAAGGCAAAGAATGGAAATCAAGTGTGAATTAAATGATAATGGAAAGTGCAGTTGAATTGAGTATCGGTGCATTGACAGACTAGGTGCCCCTGCCGGGTGTACCAAATTCCCAAGGGCCAAGTGCTCACCAGGCTAAATTCCCATTAGGTCCAAATGCCCTGTTAGGCGTCAATGCACCAAGACTTAATTGACTGCCGGTATAAAAGAAATAGAATGTGTTGGAAATATGAAAAAGAGAATGAAACCAAATGATTGGAATGTACAGTGATACATGGAAATCATGATAGCATAGCTTGACAGGGTGAAGCCTTTTGGGTGAGAAAGTCCTGGTTGAGCGAGAGACCCTTGGGTGTGCCAAATGCCTGGCAGGAGCATTAAATCCTAGTGATGCAAACCGGTGGTAACCGGGAGTGTGATACCCGGACGCAGTAAGACGTTATCGCACTTGTAGGTGCGAATGCAGTAGGTCGTGACCAGGGGAGAATGTAAATGAAATATACCCGGACGCAGTAAGACGTTATCGCGCTTGTAGGTGCGAACGCAGTAGGTCGTGACCAGGGACAAATTGAAAGATGAATGAGAAATGTGAATTTAATGAATGAAAAGAGAATAAAAAGGTTTTATGAAAATAATGATATATGAACGTGAGTTGGTCAATTCATGAGTTGGAATTTGGAATATGAAAAAGGTAGCGCAAGTGGAATTGAAAAGTAATTTAAAGTTGAATGTAGAATTGCTAAGAAGGTAGGATGGGCATAGAACTTATTTTAGTGAAAATGAGCTTGTACTTAATTACCTGAAAAGGAATATTAGGCTAATAGATAATTTCTATTGTGATAGGGCCTAGTTTGTCAGCTATGCTTCTTAGAAGCTATTTTCCTTAGTACTGTGTAATGCTACCCTTCTTGCTATATTTTTATAGGTACCGAAGGAGCATACACGTGTCCGGCCGAGCAGGAGTGCATTCCACCACGTGGAATGTATATAGTTATTAAGAGACCACTTTCTGGTCATGGGTTCTTTTGGGAGGTGTTATTGTATTTTATCTATTTTGTCATTTGGAAAAACTAAGAGTTTGGGGAGTTATTTGTATCCCTTTTTAACTAATGTTCTATGTGGACTGAACAATATTTTGGGCCCTGCTGGTCTCTGATGTATTTAAATCCACTTCGGATAAATTTTACAGGTTAAAGTAATATTTTGGAAATGTCTCACAAACAAAGAAAACTCCGTTCGATTCTACGGAGAAGTTTTATAAATAAACAACAGGATTATGAGTTTTTATTTGAATGGAAACTAATCAAATGATTTTAAAAAGAAATTTTCAAGTCACTATTTCAAAACTATGAGTAATTATTATAGGTGTTACAAATAGTATCTAAAATATCATTAAAAAAATATCACTCGTACATACGCTAATTAAAATCTAGTTATTAATGAACAATGGTTAAAAAATTAGGTTTTTTTAATATCAGCCGTAAAAAAATTAAAACATTAGGAGTTTTGAACTTAGGTTATTAATTTTAACTTTTTATCTTCAACTTGTATTAATGTTAAGCAAGCACTAAAAAAATAAGGAAAGAAGAGGAGAAACTAGGGATGACAATGAGTCTGGGTAGGTTCGAGTAATGGGGTATCCGGACCCGGATCCGTTCATAAATTATTGGACCTGGATCCACTCGAATCCGCGCGGGTACCCGCTGCATAATGGGTAGGCGGGTCTTCGAGTACTCAGATCAGTTTTGCGGTTACCCATTAGCAATTTTTTTTAAAGAAAAATTATTTTTTAAATTAATTTCTATGTTTTTTTATAGACCGAGGGATCCTTAATACATCATTACACACTATACTTAATATTAATCCCTACCACCATTAAATTCTCGCAGACATCAAAGAAATTCTCTCTTCAAACACAAGCATACTAAAATTATATATATATATATATATATAATGCATATATGTAAATATGGACGGATCCGGGTACCAACGGATCTGGATATCTCAGATCCTGACCCAGACTCGTTCAAATCGGGTATCCAAACAGGTTCATTATTTGGATTTACAGGTTTCTTTTTGGACCCAGACCCGGATCCGTTGCGGGTATTACCCGCGGGTCCGGATTCAATTGTCCCTAGGAGAAACATCGAATATATCAATGTAGCCAACAACCAAGAATTTTAAAAAATAAAGGAAGAAACGGAGAAATAAAAGGGTTAACATTTTGGCATTGTAACAATAAACAAAGGGATGAAAAATAAAGAAATGATAGAAGGGGGATTAATTAGTGCACATAGTTAAGAGTGGACCATGCAAAATAAGTGGGACACTAACCGTCTAACCAATAAGCATTGAAAAATATGCGTATGAACAATGGTCAAGCTGAATTTAGATTGCAAAGTATTACTCCCTCCGTTCCAATTTAACTGTCACTTTAACAATTTCACACAGATTAAGAAAGTTATTTAATATTTCAATTTTCAAGAGAATTATTAAATAACTTTACTATAATACCCTCAAAGTATATTAATTATCACCCATTTCACATATTTCAACACATTAAATGCAAGGTTAAAGGTGGAAAAAATCAATTAATACATCCTCGAATTCTAAAGCGACAAATAATTTGGAACAAGTTAAAAATGCTAAAGTGACAGATAATATGGAACGGAGGGAGTACTACAATCGACAATTACAATATTAAGGTCATAGTAAGTATGGTCGGTCCTAAAAAAGAAAAATGTGAATTTGGAATTTAATTAGTTCAGATGGGAAATGAGAATGAGAAGATGAAATCAGCATATTCCTCTTCCTCTATAGACGGGCCAAAAAAGGGGATGTAGGCCCTTGCTTCTTGTCATCTTGTAAGCAGAATCACAACAACTACTAACCTTGGTATCAAACATTGGTTCATTATTTTGTCTTCGAGTGGCCCTAATTATGATGAATTCAAAGTCAATTCCACCCAACAGCCCCCTGATTCCTTTCCAAAACACACGGTCACCATTCTATGAATCCGTGGCATGTTGCCAACATGCCAACTCTCCCTCTCTCTCTTTTCTCATCTACGCTTGCATTCATGACCACATATATGGCGAAGTATATGCATTTCATGATTAGCTGGGTTTTAAGCGCTATATTCTTGTCTAGCAACATTAGTGAATAATTTTCGAATGGAGAAATTGCGAAGATTCATATTCCTTCCGGTTCTATTTATAGGATACTTTCAACTATATTGCTCGAACCAAGAAAGTAGTTGAAGTTAGTTTTTTTCTTGATTTCAGAATAAAAAAGTCATTACATTTATATTTTTACCCTTTTTATAAAAATTATCATAAAAAATAAATAAATGCTTTGCCTTCAAATTATCCAATCATGTGAGAGAGAGAAATAGACTAGTGAGAAAGGAAGAGAAACACATTCATGGGGAATTGGGAGGAATAATTAGGGGTGGTTTTGGTAAAAAAAAATGTTTTTCTTAAAAAAATACAAAGTGTTCTATAAATAGGACCGGAGGGAGTAATATACTACCTCTATCCCTAATTATAAGGCCCTCTAGGGAGATTTCACATCCATTAAGAAAGTGGAATAATTTAGTTAACTGTATTGGAAATGTGAACTTTTGATATGTATTTTCAAAATTACCCCTATTAATATTATTGGGAATCTAAAAAGTGTTAAATAAATAGGGGTGTTTGTGGAAAAAAAATAATTAATGCTCATTGAAAATTGGTAAAGGGCCTTATAAATAGGGACAAAATAAAAATGTTAAGAGGGCCTTATAATTAGGGACGGATGAAATAGTTAGGTTAGCTTTTTTAACAAGGTTTTTATCTATATGCAAGACCATGGACAAATTCAAAATTTATTGGAGGGTGGGGTCTTTGAGTATATATATATATATATATATGAAACTTGTAAAAATAATATATGTATGTACATTGTTATAAAAAGTATATATAAAAAATGGACATGAATATATAATATTTGTATACTAAATATGTTGAATATATATATTTTAGAAAACTACAATCATAAGCAATTATGCAAAATGTATATAAAAGGAGAGAGCTCGAACCAGAAATTACCCTCTCATAAATCTGTCTTTGCTCAAGACTCAAATTCCACTATTTGTTCAAAGGAATTTGTAGGGTTAATCGAACTGAGACCTTCCTTGACCGACCTAGGTCCATTCATTTAAGACTCAACTTCCTCACAGTTTGAAGGCTTATCGCCTACTACTCGGACTAACTACAAACAGACATGGTCGCCAACCGACCGTAAAACTGGGTCAACCTCGAGTAGGTCCCCCGGTGGCCAGCTGGATAGGGTTGCTCGGCGCTCAACCCAGAGCTCGGATCCGAAGACCACCCCCTCGTCCAGCACACGGCTTAGACATGAGACCAACTGAGCCGTTCAGGCTCTCTGGTACACAGTACTGTGCGGTCTATCCACTAGACAACCACATATATTTATCAGATATTTACAGAGTCTGACGTCAGCATGGTAACCCTAACGGGCCTCAATACAGGCCCATACTCGCACACCCTAAGGCATTATCATGCCTTGGGGTCAGGTAAGGTTTTCTCATCCCTATGTTGACAGGCTACACACACTCTTAGTTGACAGAGGGAAAACCTGGGTATTCCAACTGAATATTCAGAAACATTCCATTACCGTCACACATAAACCCCTGATCTCACTCAGATTTCAAGACCATTAGTCATTGGTCATGAGGTCCCCTAGGTCAGGGACATTTCCTATTTTTCATATCCACTACATTGGCGTCGTCTGTGGGAACCGTAAACTTCGATTCCCAACCACAATCAAGAGATGAAAATCCTTGATCTGAAAGTCGACAACGCCTCTGTTCAGCGCTCTCCCAAACAGCATCAGAACCCAGGCACGCCTGGGATCCTCACGATCGCTCGGGGTCTCACGAGTGGAGGCGAGAAACGCGCTAGACGTAGGCAATACGTTGGCCAGATCCATGGCCGAAAGGCCTCCAAAAGGGTTAAGCGAGAGGCCACCACCTCGCTTAGCTTTGACAACAACGACTACGACAGCATTCTAAGGGACCACGATGACCCCATGGTCATCACCGCCGTGGTAGGAAACTACACAGTTCGTAGGATGCTAGTAGACCAGGGCAGTTCAACGAATATAATATTCGAACCCCTATTGAAATCTTTGGGCTTGAAAAGGTCAGATCTATCCCCAGTATTGGGACCTCTTGTAGGGTTCGCAGGGAACGCGATATTCCCCCTGGGTCGAATCCGCTTGCCTGTGAGCATGGGAGCAGGACCGTCTGCTCAAACGCAGATGGTTAACTTCCACATGGTCGACTGCCCTTCATCATACAACGGTATCTTCGGCAGAGCATGTATACATGCTTTCGGCGCAGTGGTTTCCACCATACACCTAGGCATGAAGTTTCCTGGTACTGAGGGGCAAGTGGTCACGATTCGAGCTGACCAGGCGGAAGCACGAACGTGCTACAACTCAAGTTGGGAAAGAGGAAGGCAGAAGAACTGCTGCAGTTAGAGAAGCCCTAGCTCGGTAAGGGGAGGGATAACCTTACTGACCTGGATGTCCACAGCGAAGAAGACGAGACTCGTTCCGCCCCTGAGGGGGAGTGGGAGTACGTGCTTTTAGACAACAACCCGGAGCATCAAATCAAGATCGGTGCAGGACTTCCCCAACCTATCAAGGAGGAGCTGGCAAACCTCCTCTGCGCCAATAGGGAGTTATTCGCCTGGACTTCAGCGGACATGCCAGGGATAGATCCAAATTTCATCTACCACCGATTAAGCGTATACCCAGACGCAAAACCGGTGGTCCAAAAAAGAAGACAAGTGGGTGGCGAAAAAGCCGCCGCAATAGTGGAGAAAGTTGTCGAGCTCGAGGAAGCAGGGTTCATTAGAGAAATCAATTACAACGACTGGCTAGCCAACACAGTACTAGTTAAAAAGTCAAACGGGAAGTGAAGGATGTGCGTGGATTACACCGACCTCAACAAGGTCTGTCCTAAGGAACAGTACCCACTTCCCCTCATTGACAAGCTAGTTGATAACTCGGCTGGATACCAGCTTCTGTCTTTCCTCGATGCATATTCGGGTTACAACCAAATCCCGATGTCCCCCCCGGACCAAGAAAAAACAGCTTTCATCACCAAGAAAGCTACTTACTGTTACGACGACATGCCATTTGGTCTCAAAAACGCAGGCGCGACTTACCAAAGGATGATGAATAAAGAGTTTGACTGGCTCATTGGTGACAAGATGACAGTCTACGTGGATGACATGATCGCAAAATCAAAGAAAAAAGAAAATCATCCACAAGACTTGGCAACCATCTTAAATCGGGTTAAACAACACAATATGTGTCTGAATCCCGAGAAGTGCACTTTCGAAGTACCGGTGGGCTCATTCCTCAGATTTATGCTCACTGAGAGGGGGATCGAAGCAAACCCTGAAAAGTGCCAAGTAATCCTGGACATGAAAAGCCCCGCAGACGTGAAGCAAGTGCATCAGCTAACCGGAAGGATAGCTGCACTATCCAAGTTCTTGTCTCAATCCGCCAGGAAAGCTCTCCCTTGGTATCAGCTCCTCAAAAAGAACAAGGAATTTTTGTGGGATGAGCGATGTGAAACCGCCTTTCTCGAACTCAAGGTGTAACGACCGGAGTCGTCACGGGAATTATGTTATGATAAATGCATATTATTAATGTGATTTAAGGAAATAATTTAAACCAAATACTTTCATAAAACTGCGTCATTTATATTTCACATAAGGAGTTTAATTTAATGTACATCATTTTACATTGTTTCAGTCAAAAGGTACTGTATCATAACTCTGAGTTACTAAACTCAGTCAGTGCACATATACATATATATATATATATATATATATATGATAAGGTGTAACCCAGAGCAGTCCACAAAACTCTATAATATGATAGGAAGTCGCATAACATTCATCTTAATTAGGGAAAAGATGAATGATAAAGATCACAGGAATTCTGGTCCTGAGGGGACGCATATGCGGGAGAGGATTGAGACGACGGATAGTAACTTCCACCACTCCCTCAAGAACTACACTATGTCCCCTCCGGTGCCAATCTCCCTCAGGGAGAAACCTCATCTCGATGCATATGGGGTTCTGAGCCATGACCTACAAACAATTAGGGCAAAGGGAGTAAGACAGTGTCATTCACGTACAAATGAATAATTAAATGAACTAGGAATAGACAAACACAATTAGTCAAGTAGCAATTAAAATCACAAAGGCAATTAAGCAATCTCAAATAATCAATTAATAATTACTAAATAATAATTATCAAGCAATAATGTATGTTTCTAATGCATGTGCAATGCAATGCGATGCAATGTTCAATGCAATCCCCTTTGTGATATTCTACGAATATCATGCACTTGGCAAATTCACGTTTATCGATAACGTCCTCAACGATTCAATTTACGTTTTATCGAAAACGTTCAAACAATCCAATTTACATTTTAACGAAAACGTTCAAACGCTCCACGTACGTTTGACGACAACGTACCAACTATTCACACTAAATAGGAAAAGCAATTGAGAGTAAACGTCTTTCCACCAAGTATACAATTACAACCCATGTGTAAATTATACTAAAGACCGTCCTCCGCAATCACGAAATACTCCGAGAGATCGATAGAATAAAATTATAGTCATTGTAAAATTATCCCGAGTCGAGTCTGCAGAACCCACTCTTCATAGGACTATTTTACCTATAATTAATTCCCACGGTTATTTGTGTAACAGCCCGATTTTCGTAAGCCAAAAATATTTACTTTTACTTATCAAAGTTACAAAATTGAGGCCAGATTTTTTTTATGAAAGCATTGTGAATGTGCTTTGAAAACATAATTGAAAAGTCCTTGGTGTTCTCAACACCCTTTTTTGAAAACCGAGTTGTTACTAAAACTGTTCGTCCCATACAACATTCATTTCCATAAAGAGCTTGGTTTAAAATCATCTTAACAGTTTTCAGAAACTTCTCATGAATTAAAAGCACACGGAAATATACTCCACAAGTCAAATTGAAACTTGGCTCAATTACATAATGGCTCATGGCATTGGTAATCCTTAACTCAACACTCACTACCGCCTAAGCTAATTACACTATCCCTAAACTTTCCTATTGAAAGCAAGTGGGTGTAGCTCCTTGTCCTTCTTGCGTCCTCTTCTCGCCCTCGAAGACGATGCCACTTGTGCGGTGGTTTCCTCATTGTTATGAGACCTTTGTGCTACCCCATCGGTTGCGATAGAACTTCTCTGCTGCTCGCACCGGACCTTCTCCTCATAGTTCTGAAAACCTCGTACGTTGACTTGCCCCAAGTGTAGCTCTAGATTAGCTCCGCTCAGTTGATGCTCCGGGTCCGGAATCACGATCTCCGTGTAACCGGTCCATGCCCAGCCTTGTGGGGTGTGCTTCCACCCTCTTCCATACTTATTCCACATAGTAATATCCAAGCAATACTCATCTGCCCGTTGAAATACCAACAACCCCGATATGCCAACGAACAGGAGAGAGTAAGCGATCCGAACGACGAATCGTCGATGGTGTGGAATTACGAAAGGCAAGATAAAAGGACCACACAAACACACAATAAAACATACAAGCACACAATGATCAAGTATGTTATCACATTATTATCAGTCTTATCATCGTTACTCTTATCTTTCATTATCTTTTCAACTCAATTTCACTTCTCATAAACATTCTTTCTTTCTCAATTCTTTTCCTTCTCATACTCATAATTCCTTCTTACAAAATATCATCGGGGTACTCATTTCGTTCTCGGTTATCACTCACGTCTACATCTCCTCGGTCATCCACCCAACCTAATCGGAAGCAAACAGGAGTACAGGACCTTTACCACGCGGGCACGACAGCTATCTCAACACAATGGTCCCAGACCAGGAGGATCTCGTCCTCAAATCATATCAATAATATCCAGGCTCACTGTCCACGCAGTGGCAAACACAATGCCCCGTTCCAGTCCCTCTCACTGTTCTCGATTTGCAATCTAGGGGGCGACAGTATGTTTCTAGTGGGCCCGCAGAACTTACCACGACATTAGACCCAGTCCCCACCACGTTAGTGCGCCACATGTGGAGTTCGTTCTGCCTAGAAACACACTCTAGACTTCTTGACGTTTCACCGTCATCGTCCTCCCCTAATGCAATCTCCTCCTAAGTATCCGCAGATACCTATGGTTCCTTCCTCTCCACTACTTCGCACTCTCATACCTCACCGCGTGTATCTTTTAAGTCTTTTATCTTTTACTTAACCTAAGATCGGCCCGTCCTTCGTACAACCCTTCAACGAGTCCCGACCACTAACTTTGCACAAACTTTCTCTCAACATCTCTCACATAGCACAGAGCTGGGTTCACATCAATGAATTCTCAACCGGAATCTCATTTACAAAATACATTTCACCATTTCTCTTAACAATCTCATTCCGCAGTCGTTTCTCAAAACCATCTTTCCACAAACTTTCTCAAATGCCATTTTATAAGCATTCACAAAACCTCATTTCAAAAGATTTCAAAAATCTCTTTTTTTTTTTTAAAGTTCTCTCAAAAATCTCCTTTCTTAAAGTTTATAAAAATCTCCTTCCAAGGCCTTTCACAAAAATTTCCTTTCAAGACTTTTCTGAAAACACTTTTTTTATAATATTTCTCAAAACCTCTTTTCAAAAACATTTTCAAAAGAATTTCTTTTCACAAATCCTTTTTCTAAAAATTTCCTTTCACCATTCTCCACAAAATTTCTTTTCAAAAATCTTTTCGAAAACCTTTTTCAAAAACTCCTTTTCAAAAACCTATTCAAAAATTTCAACTTTGCTGAGCGCTAATGGAGGAGCAAGCTCAACTCAACACTAGTCTCAGACTAAAACCAAAAACACAGGAGCCCAGCTCCGCTCGAATCACATCTTGCTCCAACCATCAACCTCACTCTCCCCAGCTCTGGCTCGTTCTCAACATTATCATTCATTCTTTCCCCAATCTCAATTCTTTCTTTCTTTTCCAACCCATACTTTGTTTTCAATCATTATTCCTTTCTCATTGTATCTTATCATTATTATTTTCTCATGCTTATAACTTTTCTTTCAATTTCATTAATTTCATTTCCTTATTCAGGACGTAACAGACGTCCATCAGCCATTCACTCATTACAATCAACGGTAATAGGTATCATCAGATGTAATTAAATATATAAGTAAAAGCATGCACACAACATCACACAATAACATTGTGGTCTTCGTCCCCTTCGTATAAGTGGCCACACAATCAAACAATTCCACTTATACTACTTACTCTAACCACTTGGTTCCGATCTTTGAGATGATACGGAACGTCCTAAAATATCACCTAACTACCACGGTGTCTTAGGAAAGCTTCTCTCTCACCTGGACTGGCGGTAATTCACACGATACGCTTCTTGGTTTCTCACTACAACGCATGTAACCGCTTCCCGATTGTTGCTGGAACTCAAATAATTTTCTCTTATTAAAAATCGTTCTCATAAAAATTCATTTCAAATATAAGGCATCATTACCACATTTCTTGATTAAAAATCACCTTGATTGTAATTCATGTTTCTTTAAACACATACTTAAAAATTTAAAACTCATAACATTCTTTTCAAAAACTTGCTTAACAAAGTATGAATAGTTTCTTGGCTTCCAAAAAAGGCCACATTTATCTTAAGGTTTTCTTATAAGATCATTTGTTTAATTAGAAACCATGAATTTCAGAAATCATATGAAAAATCTTTTCAAAATAGTACATTTCAATTAACTAAATCATTTGGTTCACTTTATTTTCCTTAAAAACCGAATTAAATCAGAAGAGACAACACAAAGATTAAATCAAAAACCTTAAAATCATAAACCATTTAAATCATTCAAATATACACAAACCAATATAATATCATAAGTCATTTACAGTCCATGCATCACTTTACACTCATTATGCATACAAAGTCAAACACATGCACTTAATTTCCATACATAACCGAATCTCATCCTACATGAGGCAAGGTTTATATTTCAATTACTAATGATCACTAACACATGCATTTAGGGAAGACAACACACATCATCACATTCTAAATAATAATTAAAGAGAAGAACACAACGACACACAAATGAGAAATCAATTCATTTTCTTCACTTTCATACCAAGACCGAATAGAACATGAGGGGAAATTACTCAATACAATCATTTGTCAATCAATTTCATTTAGTCATGATTAATTCAAACAAGGTCACATAGGAAAATAGTAATATCTTTCATAAAATTCGTTCCAAGACCGAATGGAACATGAAAATTACTTTTAAGTTTAAAATCAAAGATTTAAGTCCCACAGGTTTAGAAATTCCTAATCCTAACAATAAAACACACATGCAAAATGAAATGAACTATCTTAGACATTCGCAAGCATAAAACCGTGAGCTTCCTCAAGAAATTTAACAATTAAAATCTCATTTCTTATCACAATAAAAATCAAGGGACATTTCCAAATCTTTAACCTCTAAGAAAACTCATATATATACTTAAAATTTCTAAATGAGGCAAATTTCAACATGCATGCAAAGGAAATGATGATCTAATATAATGACATACATAAAGGCAAAATCTCTAAACTCTACTTTCATATGCAAAGATCAATTCATCAACATTTTATTTTTCAAGGCATCAACCGGATCATCATTACACACCCACAAAATCTTGGTTCAAATTCTCTTTACATAAAAATTTATTTGTAAAGCTTGTTATATTCATTTTTTTTTGGTAGAAGAAAAAATCTATTACCACATGCAAAGAAATACATCAAAAGACAACTCATCTCTTATTTAGCCACCTTCTAGGAAGGGTTCTAAATAAAAAGTAAGTCTCCAAAAGTAAAAGCCAGAAAAAAGCCACCTTCTAGGAAGGGTTCTTTTTCCCAACAACTTTAAAACAGTTCCTTACAAAATCTAGCCAACAAAAATCTATTGGGCCAATCTAAAATCTGGATAGCAATAAGCATATCTATGAGCAAGATACTTCTTCATAACGTTAAACACAATAGCTGGCGCTTGGGCACTGTTCCTGAAGACACGGTTGTTCCTTTCTTTCCATATTTCATAAACAACAGCTGTGAGTAAAGCACCAACAACCTTGAATCGCCGATTGCGACCAAAAGCATGAAGGACCCATCGGATACAGCGACCTTAGCGAGACGGGATCAAAGTCAGTCCCAACCAGTCTGAGCTCAATCGAAGTAAATATCTGCTCCACTTACAATCAAAGAAGAGATGAGCACGATTTTCTTCAGCCATCATACACAAGCAACAATGATTCGGTATGTAGCTCCACTTCATATTATCTAATGTTTGAAGTTTATCATGAACCATGAGCCATGAAATGAAGTTGTGTTTTTGAATGTTTACTCGGTTCCAAATGAAATGATGCATAGGAAAAGTCGATCGATTACCCTTTAGGAATCGATACCCAGAATTAATTGTATACACACCATCTGAACAAGCAACCCATCTATCATTTTGAAACCCTTGTTGAAGTTTATCCCTAATCTTTAGAAGTTGCTTCCAATGCCAGCTTTGACCTTGCCTCCAACTACACGTCCAGATAGATTGCTCTCCAATGTAGTAAGCATGAATCCATCTAACCCATAAGCAATCCTTTTTCTCTGCAAGGTGCCAAATTTGCTTACCAACAGCAGCACAGTTCCAAGTGAAACAGTCATGAACACCAAGACCCCCAAATTTTCTTTCATTGCAAATAGTGTTCCAAACAACTTTAGCCTTGTAGGTTCCATCCTCATTAGCATTCCAGAGAAACATTCTACAGTGCTTTTCAATGCTTCTTATGACCGACACAGGAAGAAGGAAAATTGAAGCCCAGTAGACATGTAGGCTCATAAGGACCGAATTTGTAACACCCCAAAATTTTTAATCCCCGATTAATGAAATGTTAATTATAATTTAATTATAATTAATAGTTTCTATATTAATCCTTGATTAAAATATGTGTTCATGTGACTAGTTGATGTGTGGAAATTATTTAATAAATAATTTAAATGCATAAAATAAGAATTTTGCATATTAGTCCCTGGGTTGGGACCTAGAAGCAATTATAGGAAATATTTTGGAGGGAAGGTAAATAAAATAATTATTTTTCAAAAACTGGGTAAAACACTCGAGTATTTGCTGGAATACTCGAGTATTCTGGGTCAAACTGCACGAGTTAGTGCGTTTGGTGAGTCACAGCCAACGATTCCCCTCCGTTGACACGAATACTCCGCCATCAACAGCTCAATGCCTTCGTGTCGACGTGCATGAGCTTCCTCTAGCTCTATTTAAACTCATCAACGATCCTTGGTGAAGAATTTTTGCTCATCCTTGTTGTTGTTGTTGAAGTTAGGGTTCCGGATTTTCTCTCTTCGATTCTCCTTCTCCGTGTCGATTTGAAACACAAACCAAACACGAATACAAAGCTCACATCTTGAGCTTTGTATAGAGAGTTATATTGTGAGTATTGAGTGTGCGTGCTGGGAGAATTGAAGATTTGAAGTAGAAGCTGTTTCTGTTGAACCTTGGTCTGGAGCTTACTTTGATCACTGACTCTGGTAAGCTCACGAATTCTTGAGTCTCAAACTTGGTTCCTTTAGTTAGAATATGTTGTATAGAGTCTAGAAATCTAATTTTCCCCAATTCTTATCTCTGTTTCATGGGTGAACCAATTCGGTTTTGGTGGTGCACTCAAAACTGTCATGCATGTGAAGCTCAAAGTGATTTCTGGGGTTGGAGCACTTTTCTTGGATTTCTTTCTGTTGATTCACGTCTGAGAGGTAAGGGGAAGTAATTATATTCACTAGATAGAGTTCAAATTCCATTAATTGTGTTAGAGAGCCACCAAGAGGCTCTAAGGGCATAGATTGAATAGGAACTTTGGTTTGGAGACCAATCCATGCTCTAAATCTGTGATGAGCAAGTTTGATATCATGTAGGCGAACTAAAATGCACTTGGCTTTATGTGTATTGTGCTTTTTATGAGAATTGACATGTTAAGTTGTGAAAATGTGTTTTAATGCATGATTATTGATTTCTCCGTCAAATCTGTGTTTTGACTTGTGATAAGTGTTGTAACATGTCTAAATAATGTTATGTGAACTCTGTGGATCCCTGGAATGGATTAAATTTGAGTAGAAATGAAAATGTCATGTTAAAACCAGTTTTCAGTGCTGTCTGTTGCGAAACACTCGAGTAAAAGGCAGAGTACTCGAGTAAATCGTGTTCAAAACCATGTAAATTAAGGAAGAACACTCGAGTAGTCTGTCTGGTACTCGAGTATCGAGCATGACCTGAGGACCATTATAGGCCAAACACTCAAGTCAGTCAAGGTCACTCGAGTATTCTGGAAATGTTCAAGAACACTCGAGTAACCCATGAACTACTCGAGTAAATTGTTGAATTGAAAACCCAAATCCTCAGAAAGTCATGAACACTCGAGTAGTCTTAAGAACACTCGAGTAATCTGGAAAAGTTGAGTAACACTCGAGTGTCCTGAAGTTTACTCGAGTAAATTGTTCAGAACCTGTAAACACCATTTTCAATTCTAAGTCAAATAATTAATAAATTATTGAGAATAGTCCAAGGGATTAAGACTTAAAGAAATTGATTAATACAAATAGATCGTTTGATGACGGTCCTTTTGATAAAGAAATAAGCCTAGGTGGCCTGCAAAGTATTAATCAACTTCCCTTAAGTCTAAAGGATAAAATGCATTCATTCTGGAGTTCGGATGGTAGGACGTATTCATGTTTTGATAAACATGTGGAGGGCCTCTGGGAGTGCCAATACGCTTGCTTGATGACACGTCGTTGACGTGGTCGGCTTAGTGGATGCCGATATGGATATATCGTTTGGATGACGATCCGTTTGGATGACGGGATATGCTCGGGTGGCATGGATACCAAGCTTGTCGTGTACATTCTAGGTGAATGTACGAATGGTTGTATACCTAGGAATACAACGCACTGTTGAGTGCTGGGTTGTCAGGGATGGACGTCAGAGAGTGACATAGTATTATGATGGAGATAGGCTTGAGAGCTAAAGTCATGCATCATGCCATTCATTCAGATAAACTGTTATGACTGAATTAAGTGTGAACATTCTATGTGCATAACCTACTTGCTAAGTGTTAAGTGTGATTGATATTAATTGATGCATGTTACATCTTTATGTTGCATAATTTATTCTCTATTGATTATGTGTATAGAATTGCTTACCCCTATGCCCTTGTAGGTGATGTCTCGCTACATTGCTTGCATCGAGATCCGACCACTTCCTAGTGGCATATGGATCTATGAGGACCATCGCGCGGTGTTCGAGGGGGAGGTAGAGATTACCTTCTACCACCCGAACCCGCTGATGCGATTTCGTCCTTGTAGGTTTAGGATTCCCATCATATACACTATGCATGTACCCCCGTTTTACACTTACCATGGACCACCTCCCTCGCGACCAGCTCGCTCTTACCATAGTTTTCGTTTTCAACCTACCCGCTCTCACCCTTTTACTTCGAGAGTCGTCCGCGAGGAGACTCCCCTATCTGATCCGAGGAGCCCAGTCAGGGTTTCACAATCACCTGACCCGGTACCCAGTGGTAGGGTACACTCTCCCTCGGATGAGATCGAGGAGGATCCGGTGGAGGACGAGAGTGGGAGCGAGCCTGTCGTGCATTCTACTGGGAGTGACTGGAGGGACGATGATCCCTAGGTACATGTATATGGTGTATGGTGTGGATTTGAGGATCCGGTGTGTGGAGGGGATTTGCTGCTGCTGCTGCTGTGATGATGATGCTACTATCTTACTACTACTTTTACTTTTGGGAGACTACTGCTACTACTACTCCATCTGATGCTGCCAGATCTATGTGACTATCCCTAGAGTTATATATTTTGTTGTGTATATATATTGTAGATATACTTTTGGAGCACTCTAGAGCTTGTAGTTACACTGTTATATAGATCTGATGATGGACTTGTATATTTTGAAACTTGGAGACTTTACTCATGGGCTATGTACTTATGATTCTCTATATCTATGAAAACCTATGTTTATATTCTATCAGTTGCATAGTCCAGTAATTTCCGCTTACTCTGATTTAATCTGTTTAAGAGCTCGGCTATAAATGGTATCAGTTCTATCGTACAAAGCAAGGGTAGCTTAAGCTACTTGATACAAAGATATTTTCTAAAAGATCGAATGTTACTCTATTTGCGAAAAGGTTTTAGAAATCGCCGAACTCGATACAATGATTTTGAGATAATATAGACTTGTTCTCCAAGACTTTCAAGTGACGATTCGTGCACCCGCTTTAAAAGAAAATTTTATTTACCTATTTTCTTAACACTCACAAGTCCATATATATTATCCAATATAAAAGCTTATTTATTAGTTTATATTTGGGTAATCCGAGAAGGGTGTCACAGAATTGATCAGGCACACCTTAGCTTGGTAGGATAAGTTTCTAGACTTCCAAATCTTAATCCTATTGACCACTTTGTCAACCAAACCTTGACAAGTGTTAGCATTCCACTTTTTAGCAGCTAGGGGGATGCCTAAATACTTGCAAGGAAAAGTCCCCAAACTGAAACCTGTTAGATCTAAAAGTTCATCTTTAGTTGCTTGATTGATCCCAGCTAAAAACATAGCTGATTTATCAGGGCCTGCAATTAGGCCTGACCAGTTACCAAACTCCACTAGAGCTTCCTTAATGATTCGGACACTAGCTGGATGAGCTTTAGCAAAAATCATCAAATCATCAGCAAAAGCTAGATTAATTAGCCTGACCTCCTTACACTGTGGGTGGAATCTGAAGTTTCTCTGGAAAGAAGCTAAACTCAGCTTTCTAGTAAGAATCTCAATAGCTAGGACAAAAATAAGGGGGGACATAGGATCACCCTGTCGAATGCCTCTGGTTCCCCTGAATCTGTTACCTTGTTGACCATTAATCACCACTGAAAAGGAGACTATTCTAATGCATTCCATTACCCAATTAGTGAATTTCATAGGAAATTTTAAAGCTAAGAGCATATCCTCAATGAAGTTCCACTCTAGGGTATCATAGGCTTTTCTAATGTCAATCTTGAGCATGCATCTTGGAGAGATTACTCTTCTACCATACAATCGGATTAGATCTTGAGAAATTAGAATATTGTGCAAGATGCTCCTATCCTTTATAAAAGCATTCTGATTATCCTGTACTAAGAAAGGGAGCACAGAGGACAGTCTAGCACTAATAATTTTTGTTATGCATTTAAGAATTGAATTACAGCAAGCTATAGGTCTAAATTCATTCACTTTTGTAGGGAAATCAACTTTAGGTACTAAAATTAAGTTTGTGTGATTGACTTCCCTGAGAATATGGCCTGAGTGGAAGAAACTTTTAATTGCATCACACACATCTGAGCCTGTATAGTCCCAAGTAGCATGAAAAGAACCTGATCCAAATCCATCAGGACCAGGGGTCTTATTTTTATCAATTGAGAACATAGCTTGCTTGATCTCTTCATTAGAAATAGGCTGAATTAATTTCAGTTGTTTCTCAACTGAGAGTTTAGCACCTTGATCAATAACCTCTTGAGAAAAATTGATTCCTAATGTATTGGAACAAAAGAGTTGCTGATAATAATCTTCCATTAGATGCTGAATAGAATCCAAGTCTGAAAAGACTTCACCCCTGTCATTCATTAATCTGAGGATAGCATTCTTATACTGTCTCTTCCTGATGGAATCATGGAACACTTTAGAATTCATATCCCCTTCATTTAACCACAAAATTTTAGCTTTCTGCTGATAAAATAAAAAGGCTTGCTGCTGGACAGTACTATATTGTGAGGATAACTCCCTTTCCATCACCTGAAGCTCCCTATCAAGAGGATTCAAGATAAGTTTCCTTTGAATATCATCCAGTTTAACCTTAAGATCTCTCTCCTTCAAGTCAATCTGAGAGAAAACATTTTTATTCAGTTTTGAAAAAGGCTTCTTGAGACCATTGAGTTTCCTGTAGAGCTGAAACATTAGGCTGCCACTGTGATTTTGTTGCCAAGCACTGGAAACTATATCAGAAAAGTTTTGATGCTTGGTCCACATATTGAAGAATTTAAAATGATGTCTTCTCTTTGGATTATCACCCCCCAATCAATAATAATGGCCGAATGATCTGAAAGACCAGGGACAGTGAAATCTGTCTCTGCATTCTCCCATCTATTACACCATTCCACATTAACAAGTGCTCTATCCAATTTAACAAGAATTCTATCATCCCCTAGCTGTTTGTTGGTCCAAGTGAAGAAACAACCTCTGTATCTCATGTCAAGGAGACTACAATCCAAGATGCATTGCTGAAAGTCTTCATAGACTCTAGCTTCCACAGAATTACCCCCAACCTTCTCATGTTGGCCAAGACAACAGTTAAAATCCCCAAGAATTACCCAAGGTATTTGAATGGAATCCTTAAAACCAGAGAGGGCCTGCCATACATCTTTCCTTCTCTGAATATCATTTTCTGCATAAACAAAAGTTGCATAGAACTACTGTTGTGTCTGCTTCAAAGTAACAAAGCAATGAACAAACTGAGGAGAAGTAGATACAATCTGCACATAAAAAAATCTTTTTTCCAAAGCACCCATACTCTTCCTATTGAGCACACATCCAGGTTAATATAAGAGCCTCAACCATTAGCTATTTTATTCTGAACATGCTGAAAGTTTTGAACTCTCAACTTATTTTCCAAAATTGCAAAAAGACCAATACTATAATTAAAAAACAATTCTTGAACCTATTTTTGTTTTCGAGGATGGTTCATCCCTCGAATATTCTAGGCTCCAATTCTAACCATTGGGAGGGTGGTTAGAAGATTCCCCCTTCAATAGAACAGCCCTCTGCTGAGCCTTACTTCTGGTGTGCACTTTTGTCCAGCCACTCTCTTCAGATGGATGTGATTCAGTAGTAGTAGCCTGCTTCCCTTTATCTATCTGATCTGAGGATAGATTATCAATAACCTCTGTAACAGCCTGAATAGCACCTTCTACATTCTCTTCTGGAACAATTCCTTCTTCTATGTTTTTTTTCAGTTTCAGAGCCTGATCCAAATTACTCATCTCTGTTTGGGTTGGTTTATTCTTGACAACCCATTGCTGTTTCACATCCTTCCTGCAAGCTTTGGCATCATGACCATAAGAATGACATTTGCTGCAAAGAGTAGGTTTCCATTCATAGCTGACCTTTTGGGCCACTACATTCTGCTTTTCATCCTCAAAATAAACTTCTTCTGGAAGTATGGCAGGGTTGACTTCCACTAGCACTCTTGCAAAACTGATTCTGTTCTTCTCTTTTGTCACCTTATCAGCCATTATAGGTGTTCCAACCAAACTTGCAATTTTCCCTAAGGCATTTTCACCCCAGAACCTTAAATTCAGGTTAGGGAATTGCACCCATACAGGAACTCTATCCATGAAAGATTTTGAAACATTCCTGCCTGTCCAAGGAGATCAGGGGCTTTTTATCAAAGTGATAGATTCCCACTTCTAAAACACTGTCTCTCCCTTCTGTTGAGTTAAATCTGACTATAAAGGTACCATCAGTGTTCATGAGAATTTTATCTATGCCATACTGTCCCCAAACCTTTTTCAAGTGTCCACTTAGAACTGGATATGGAGGGTTTGCTCCTAATACATAGCAGACAATAGAATCCTGCCAGTATTTCATCTCTTCTTCAACATCACTCTGTTTTATCTTCCCAATCGATACTCCATCCTTTAGGGTTGGCTGGTGGAACTGTAATTTTCCCCCTGCATTCCTGAGTTTTGTGATATCAAAAGACTCCCACACATTAGGTTGTTTCTCCACACCCTTCGACTGTTGAGGATGAGTATTATTCTCTATAATCATCTGTCTAGGGCTATCAGCTGTAGGGTTGACTGGAATTCCTTCTTTCTGTCCTCCTACACTATTTGAATTATCATGCTGTTTCAGTTTGTTCTTCATTACTTCTAATGCAAGCAACATTTTTTTTGTTTGATCAGGTTTGAGAGAAGCAAAATCAATATCATCCAAAGTTTCCCAATCAAGGGCTAGAGGATCTAGAGGATCAGATCGATCATGCTGATCAAACTTTGAAGAAGAGGAAGGGGATTTCGGGGGTCTACCCCTCTTCCTGGCCATAAAAGGCAGCGGCGGCACCAGGGAACCGCGAGGAGGAAGAGAGAGAAGAGAGAAGTCAAAATTTTTTATATTCATTTTCCTTTGAAAAACCGTGACATGCACCAAGGAAAAATCAAGATTTGCACTCACAACAAACATACAACTTCAAGTTTCACATTTTCTCGAAGATCAAGCATAGATCAAGACATGCAAAACAAGATCAAGGTAAAAACATAAGCTTTGACACAAAACCTAAACAAAACCGTGAAGAACAAGTAAAATTAAAGCATCCAAGTACAATTATTCAAGACCAAGTCATAATAGTAACATGCAAGGCAACAAAGCTTCAAAATCACAAGAAAATAACGACATGCATCACAAACATTAAACTTAAACAAATGTCCATAATAAAGTCCTTTACAAACATAATATCTACACTAACTCTCTTAAATGACTACCTTAAATTAAGACTCTAACTCAAATCTTCAAGTTTCAAATCCTTCTCTTCTCCTCTCAAGGTTTGCTTCGGCCTCTTCCTCTTAGGGTTAGTGGGTGGCTTTTCTTCTTAATCTTTGAAGGAGAAGATGGTTGAGAAAGAATTTTAAGGGTGTTTGGGTTAAAAACCTTAGGCTTTGCACTCTTGATTTCTTCCTTCTCCCTTACGGCCTCTCTCTTTTCTCTCTATAAAGTCTCAAGAGTTTGATATTCTTGGACTAAGTGTTTGGGTTTGATGAGGGAAGTGAAGATGAACTAACCAACACACCCACTCACACACGGGTATAAAGGCAAAACAAGGGTGTGGAAGTTTCCCATTCTAGCCTCGGCCCAAGGGTGTGGTTCAAGGGCAACTTGGTCCACTCAAAAACTTGCATGGGAAGGGTCATGTCATAAGGGGACAAAGTGGAAGAATGGTCTTCCTAGGCCTCATGAGTCATACCACCTATTTCCTACTTCTTTTATATTTCACTCCTAGTTTCTTAATGCATAAGGAAATTGCATCCTACTTGATTCTCTCTTTCTATATGGCCGAACAACACAAGCACACATGCATATATAGTTTCATCTCACATTATCATCATAAGCACATAGCATGAGATCATAGAATAATGTATACACTCATCGTATGTTTAAACATGCGTATGACACCTTAGCATATTATGACACACATACATTATGCACACATTCTCATTCTCATTCATACAATTTAAGCATCCATTCATTTAAATTAACTAATTATATACATGATTCTTTGCACATACACAATTTCGAAAATACAAATTTTAAAGAAAATCAAATAAACCAATTCAATTTACAAAAATAAACTTTACTTAATTTTGAAATGAAACCATATTTTCACATTCATCAAGAATCTTCAAAAAGAAGTCATTCATGTAAAACCCTCAAATCATTTTGATAAAAAGACTAACTCATTTCTCAAATAGAATCGTTTGCCAAAACATTTAGCTGAAAATCTTTCTTAAGGTCTGAAAATTCAATCTTTTAAATAAAATCTTATTAATTTATTTGAGTCCAGAAAATGCTGGATGTTACATTCTCCCCAACATAAAGATTTCTCGTCCCCGAGAAATACATTGGGGATTGGACAGCAGGGCACTAACATTCTCATGTCGTTTTGATTTCCATAAGGGCATCCTTCTTCCGCTTCACGGTCGTATCCCTTTTTGCTGACCTCGTTCACCTTGTTGTGTTCCTTGTTAGTTGCTTCCAGAGGAGTAAATCTCCCTCCCACGTCCGCTTGTGTGTCGAGTCGGGTTAAGTCCAACGGACTGACCGAAGAAGATGCCGCTCCCTTAGCCGGTCATTGTTGCAGAAAGTCCAACCATAGGTACGGACTTAGGGAAAATCAAGCAAACAAACATTCATACGTCTCCAAACGCAAGGATTTTACCTAAGAATCCTTAAATAATCACTATTCTCTACGACTCGGGTTCCTGCTACCTCACAATAACCACTCCTTCCTTCAATTCTTCTTCTAATTCTAGGGCTTTCGTCTATCGTTTTCTAGCTTAAGGGAAATCCCATTACCACTTAGACTTTACCTTTGATCATCTCATTTTCTAGTTAGGGTATAAGGCAATCCTAATCCTCAAATTCTCCTCAAAACTCCTCTAATAACTGGTAACATGCACCTCTTTTCTTCCTTGTAGCTCCCCAACTTTGATCAAACTTATTACTAGACTCACCATGGTCTTATACTCTTACTTAACTTCAACCATTTATCCGACCTTGACCGTTCAAGCCTAAGCTATCTGGGTACTATGACACTTCCAGCTCCACAAATCAAGCTATTGAATCTTGGGAAGGGTTGGTAAGGTTATGGTTCAATGGTAAGGTTCATGATGAAAAGTGTTCAAATTCTAATAATACTAACTGTTTTGTTGAAGCAATTCAACAAACACGGGGATTCAGAGATAACAATCTACATCCTTCAGGGTAATAGCTCTCTTCTCTCTCATACGGGTCTTCATCAAATCATCATCTTTCAGCCACAAAAACTCACAAATCATACAAATTTTTTTCATATTTCCTCATTATATCATCATTTCTACTCATTTCATTCATCAATTTCACCAATTTTATCCAAAAATCCGAAAACCCCAAATCAAAACCCTAACCCCCAAAACCGAATCTGCACTTTCTGAATCAATGGCTTCTTCCTCTCACTATCAACCTCCTCAAAAGAAAGCAAAGCAAGGAGCAGGTCGTAATGATCCTTGGTTTTCTGGAATCAACCGAGATTTGCGGGAACCGGCATTTATCAATCGCTCTTTTGGTCTTACAAGGTATGTTAAGTTTGCTTGGTTGCGTAAGGAGCAATTTCCGTTTGTAGAGGATTTAGAATTTCAGAATTTGAAAAGGTTTTTGGAATTTGAGACTCATTATTACCCTAGGCTTGTCAGACAATTTTATCAGAATTTTACTAAGCTAGATGGTGAGTATCAAACAATGGTTAGAGGACATCATTTTGTTATAAAGCCTGCGGATTTGACTATGATGTTTGGTTTAGAAAACAAGGGAACTTTTATTGGTGATACTGAATGTCTGGATTTGAATGTGGATACTACTCAGATTTATACTGATTTGTTGCGTACTGGTGAATCTTGGGGTGATAGGACTACTAGAACTGTATCACCTTTGCATGCTGTGGATAGGGTGCTCATGTACATTGTCTCTTATTGTTTGATTCCTAAATGCAATCAAAATTATGCTCAATTGGGAGATGATGATCTTACTTTGTTTCATGGGATTAAAAAGAGGTATGAGATGAATTGGAATAAAATGTTTTTAGCTCGTATGGAAGCTGCTGCTCAATCTCCTCCTACCCAATTCTTGCCATATCCTATGCATGTCACCAAGATCATGAGGTATTATCGTGTTCCAATCCCTGATGATGAGCCAGCTGAAATGGAAAAGAAAAATAACTGGTGTCTTAATGATTCGCACATTAGTTATATGAAAATTGCTTGGCATAGGGAAAGTCGCACTTGGTTATGGAAATCACAAATTAAGGAAATGGCTGAAGCTGCAAAGGCTGCAAGAGTTTCAGGTTCTAGAAAAAGGAATTTACTTGCTGATAGGGCTGGTGCATCTTCTTCTGTTCCTCCTTCTTCTACTGATCCGATGGATACCGATCGTGTTGAGGACTATATCGATTTGGATAATCTTGGTACTCCATTTGATGCACAGGCTGCTCATGAGTCATTGGTTGAGCACATCAATGCTCAATTCACTCAGTTGGAGATGAGACAGGATGTGAAAAATATTGCCATGGAGCATCGTTTGATGGATTACATGTCTGGCCTATTTTCTCACCATTTCCCTCCTCCTCCACCTGATTCCTAGACCTGTGGATGCTGATGATGTTTTGCCTGCTTGATTTCTATTTCATGTTTCATATGCATATTTCTGTTTATGTTTCTGTCTCATGTTTCTGACTCTGTTGCTACTATTTTTTTACAGACCTTGCGTATGGTTTCGTTTGGTTAGTTTTCGTTTTGCTTATCTGCTATGATTTGCTGCATAGTGTGATACTCTGATATTATGGTGCTATATTCGTTGTGCGTTTATATTCGTTGTTTATATTCGTTGTGGCACTATTGTGGTTTATTTTGGTATTGTCTTTATTGTTATATATTTTACATACCATTGTGAACTACTTACCTTCAACTTTTGGCAAAGGACTTTTCTCAAAATTTTATCTTTTTAATGATGCCAAAAGGGGGAGAATATTTTGTGTTGATGTTGTTCTTGTAGGTTTAGTTTTATTATATTTTTCCTAGATGTTTTACATTTAGGGGGAGTATGTTAAAACTTAGTGTTTAATTTGAAAGGAGGTTTGTCATCATCAAAAAGGGGGAGTTTGTAGGATTCTCATGTTTTGATGCTAACAATCTCTCTCCAAGCAACAACATTGGCAACAAGCAAGCTACACCACATGAAGATTAGAATTAGGATTTTTATTAATTCTATTTCAATGTAATCTTTATTTTATGCAATGCATCTCATTGGTGTGGGTAGCTTAGGTGATTTTAAGAATATTTAAATAATGTTTGATTAAGAGTGAAGATACTTTAAATCTTGATTAAATAGCTTGTGAAAATCATTTTAGAAAAACTTTGTTTTTATTCAGATTCTGATCAGTTTACTCGAGTAATGAGTATTGGTTCACTCGAGTAATTTATGTCATGACAGGTTAATCGAGTAATGGTTTACACATCACTCGAGTAACTTAATCTGACATGTTTCACTCGAGTGACGTTGTTTGGTTTACTCGAGTAATTCAATCAGTGTTGGAAAATTTTAAAAGGACTTAATTTTCTCTTTCATAAAGATATACTTTCATTCTTACAATTTTCGAATACACTTTCAAAAGCAATTCAAGAGCTATTTTACATCTTTCAAGAGCTATCAAGATTCAACAAAGAACTTTTCATTTCTTCACTCTATTTTCTATCATTGTTCAAATATTCTTGAGATCATATTTTTGTTCTTAGTGGTTGTTGAAGATTTGCAATTTGTGATTGCATTATTGAAGTTTCAACACAAGTGAAGAATCTCACAAGGAAGACTTTGAGGATCAAATCAAAGCAAGAAAAGAGGATTGGTTGGAAGCATCTTCAATCAATTAGCAAGGAAATCTAGAATTCTCAAAAGGGGTAGATTAGATCAAAGTGTTTGGTACACACTTTGAGTTGGGTTTTAAGATAGGAGAACTAAGAATCTAGTTGCATCTTAAAACATTGTAAAATCTACATTTGAAGATTTCTAGTGAAGAATCTCTCTTGATTTAAGAGGGGACTGGAGTAGCTTTCAAGTGGGTGAAAGTGAACCAGGATAAATCCTTGTGTCTCTTTTATTTTCATTCCTTGTATTTCATTAATTCATTAACAATTGCATTTTTAGGTTAGAATTGGGGGTTTCTTAATTCTACTCAATTGATCTAAAATTGCATGTTAATATTACTTGAAATTGTTCATATTAATCATTCATAATTTGTTGAATCATCATAGCATTGTTATTCTTGAAGAACTCCATTGAAAACTAAGTTTTAAATTGAATTTTACCCAGTTTACTCGAGTAAAGTTCTCGTCACTCGAGTAATCTGCTTTCAGTTTTTGAACAATACTCGAGTAGGTTTTCTGATACTCGAGTGAGTTAAAATTTGCTTTCGTAATACTCGAGTGATTTGCTGAATACTCGAGTGAAATTATTTTTGGTTGCGTATTACTCGAGTGAAGACTTGAGTTACTCGAGTAATCTGAACTGAATTTTTAGAAAACTTATTTTTCATAAAACCATTCTCTTAGGTGGACGAAAAATCTATAATAAGGCTTCAATATTCTATTCACCCCCCCTCTAGACTATATTGAGCCGCTTGCTGGTTTCCAACAAGTGGTATCAGAGCTTGGACGAAAAATCCGAGCCTTAAAAAGCTTTTTCGAAAAGATCCTTTTACTTGGAAACAATGGGCTCAATTTCAAATCCTTTTGGTGGTGAAGGAACTTCCATTAATCGTCCTCCACTATTCAGTGGTGAAGGTTACGCTTATTGGAAGGTCCGCATGAAAATTTTTATTCAAGCCATAGATATGGAAATTTGGAACGCCATAGAGAATGGACCTTTTGTTCCTCAAACGAAAGTAAATGATGTTGTTTCAATTAAACCTCAATCGAGTTGGGACAATGATGATAAGAAGAAAGTTGCATTTGATTTAAAAGCTAAAAATATCATCACGTCCGCTCTTTCTTATGATGAGTTCTTTCGAGTATCTCAATGTGTTGATGCTAAACAAATGTGGGACACATTACAAGTCACACATGAGGGCACTTCGGAGGTTAGAAGGGCTAGGCTAAATACACTCATGCATGAATATGAACTCTTTCGTATGTTACCTAATGAAAATATAGGTGACATGCAAAAGCGGTTCACTCATATCATTAATCATCTTTCTGCACTTGGAAAAGTTATAACTAATGGTGAAGTTGTTAATAAGATTTTGAGATGTCTTAGCAGGGAATGGCAACCTAAGGTGACGGCCATTATGGAAGCTAGAGACGTGGATCAAATTGATTTAGCAACTCTATTCGGAAAGCTTCAAGAGCATGAAATGGAGCTTGGACGATTATCCATGAATGAAGATGCCGATAGAAAGAAAAAGGGGATTGCTCTTAAATCAACTTCAAAATCTCTTAAGGCACAAGAGGAAAATTCTCAAGTGGATGACTCGGACTCCGATATAGATGATGAGACCCTTGGCTTGCTAGTTAAAAAGCTTGGTAGGTTCTTTAAGAGTAAGGGAAACTTTAATAAGAATAGACAAAGAGATTCTAAGGATTCACAACCAAGAAATAAGACTAACAAGGATCACATCAAGTGTCATGGGTGTGGAAAGCTTGGTCACTATCGATCAAAATGCCCAAATCATTCTAAGAAGTCGGAAGGTGACAACTCTAAGTTCAACTCATCTAAAGGAAAAAGGGCTTACATAGTATGGGATGAAGTAGAGAGTCAATCAACATCTAGCTCGTCGGATGATGAAGAACTTGCAAATCTATGTTTAATGACAAAGCTTGATGAAGAGGAATCTTCGAGTATTAAATCAAGTGAGAACGTCAATGAGGTAGATTATCTTTCCGATGCTAGCTCAAGTTCTAATTCTCCTTCATTCAATGAATTGTACAATGTGTATGTAGAGATGCATAAAGAGTTGAAGAAACTTGCTAAAATAAATGTTGAAAGAAAGAATTTCATAATGAAGCAACATGAAAAGATAATTGAACTTCAAAAAGATTTAGAAGAACTTAAGCTTCAAAATGAAACTCTTGAACTCATTTATGCAAACTCTACATGCAATTGTGAATTGAAATCAAATGAAACTCCATCTTGTGAAAATTGCAAGTCTTTGGAAAAAGAAGTTTTTAATTTGAATGATCGACTTGCAAGGCTCATGAAAGGAGATACTTCATTAGATCATTTGCTTTCAACTCAAAGGAACAATAGCAATAGATCCGGTCTTGGCTATACCAAACCTAAGAAACGCAATTATCGCAAAGTTGGTGGATTTTCAAAGAATAAGATTTCTAAAAACCCAACTTGCCATTATTGTGGGATCTTTGGGCATACCACGAATAAATGTAATATAAAGAAATTTGGTATACCAAGCGGAGAATATATTTGGATTGTTAAGGGGACTTCTCCTCATGCTAACAACAAAGGACCCAAGACCACTTGGGTACCTAAGTCAACCAAATGATATTTTTTGTAGGTGTGTCTTCGAACCAAAGAGCGCAAATGGTATTTGGATAGTGGTTGTTCGAGACACATGACGGGAGACAAAACGCACTTCATGGAACTTACTCCTAAAAGTGATGGATTTGTGACATACGGCGACAACAACAAGGGCAAAATTCTAGGAGTCGGGAAGATCGGTAACGTATCTAACCTTGTCATAGAAAATATCCTATACGTAGAAGGCTTAGAACACAACTTGCTTAGTATAAGCCAACTATGCGATATGGGCAATTATGTGACTTTTACTCCGGAATTATGCTTCATTAAGTCTTCTATAGATGATAGTGTTAAGTTTGTTGGTCGTCGCTCTAATAACACTTACTTAATTGATTTGGATGAGATAACTTCACTATTTTCAAAATGTTTCAAATCTTTTGATGATGAAATTCGTCTTTGGCATAGACGAATTGCTCATGTGAATGTGAATCAATTAAACAAACTTTTGCGAAAAGATTTAGTAATTGGTTTGCCTAAACTAAATTTTAAGCTTGATGGCATTTGTGACTCTTGTCAAAAGTGCAAGCAAGTTAAAAGTTCTTTTAAACCTAAAAATGTGATAAGCACAACAAAGCCTTTGGAGCTAATCCATATGGATTTGTTTGGCCCTTCACAAATTAAAAGTTTAGGTGGCAATTACTATGGATTTGTTTTAGTAGACGATTTTACTAGATTCACATGGACTTTATTCTTATCCGCAAAAAGTGAAGTTTATAAATGTTTTAAAAAGTTTGCCAAACTCATCCAAAATCAACTAAGTTTGAAAATTGTGTCTATTAGAAGTGATCACGGAGGTGAGTTTGAAAACACTAGAATTGATGCGTTTTGTGATAAGTTTGGTATTGATCATCAATTTTCGGCCCCTAGGACTCCGGAGCAAAACGGAGTTGTAGAAAGGAAAAATAGAATATTAGTGGAACTTGCTCGTACTATGTTGATAGAATCAAATGTTCCTAAATATTTTTGGGCTGATGCAGTAAACACTGCTTGTTTTGTGCTTAATAGAGTTCTTATTCATCCGCATTTAAATAAAACACCTTATGAACTTTTAAAAGGGCGAAAGCCAAATATTTCACATTTTCATGTTTTTGGGTGTAAGGTGTTTGTTTTAAATAACGGAAAGGAACCGGTCGGCAAGTTTGACTCCAAAGCCGACGAAGGCATATTCATAGGTTATTCAACTCATAGCAAAGCATATAGAGTCTACAATAAAAGAACATTAACCGTTGAGGAATCCGTGCATGTTGTATTTGATGAATCTTCGAAAGGAGATTGTGTTGTTTCTTGTGATGATAATATAGGTACATTTTTGGATCATGAGAATTCAACACCACAACAAATGGAAGAGAATCAAAATGAAGATAGAGAGGTGCAAGCACAAGATAAAGACTTAGCACAAGAGATTCAACCTCAATTACCAATAGCTTGGAAGTCCAACAAAAATCATCCGATTTCTAATATCTTAGGTGACATTGCGAAGGGAGTGGTAACCCGACGCACTTTAAATAATTTCTGTTATTATGTTACCTTTGTATCTCAAATAGAACCTAAAAGTATCAAAGAGGCTCTTCAAGATGATCATTGGATTATGGCCATGCAAGAAGAATTAAATCAATTTGAAAGAAACCAAGTTTGGGAGCTTGTGCCAAAACCCGATGATCGTCCTGTAATTGGTACTCGGTGGATCTATAGGAATAAGTTAGATGAATCGGGTATTATTGTTAGGAATAAAGCTAGGTTGGTAGCACAAGGTTATAGTCAAGAAGAAGGAATCGATTACGATGAGACATATGCTCCCGTTGCTAGACTAGAAGCTATTCGTATTCTTCTCGCTTTTGCTTCAATTATGAATTTTAAATTGTTTCAAATGGATGTTAAGAGCGCCTTTCTTAACGGATACATTCAAGAGGAAGTTTATGTGTCACAACCTCCCGGATTCGAGAATTTTGAGCATCCGGACTACGTTTTCAAACTGAAAAAGGCTTTGTACGGTTTGAAACAAGCTCCTAGAGCTTGGTACGACCGACTAAGCAATTTTTTATTACAAAAAGGTTTTAAACGAGGCACTGTTGACACTACACTTTTTATTGAACGTTCCGGTAAGGATATTTTATTGGTTCAAATATATGTTGACGATATTATATTTGGTGCTACTAACGATAACTTGTGTAAGAAGTTTTCAGACTTGATGCAAAGCGAATTCGAGATGTCGATGATGGGAGAGCTTACATTCTTTCTTGGTCTTCAAATAAAGCAGCTTAATGATGGCATTTATATTCATCAAAGTAAATATTGTAGAGAGCTTCTCAAACGTTTTGGAATGGATTCGTGCAAATCCGCTTCTACACCAATGAGCGTTGCATGCTACCTAGATCAAGATGAGGCTGGAAAAGCGGTAGAGGTAACGAAGTATCGTGGTATTATTGGTAGTTTGTTATACTTAACTGCATCTAGGCCTGATATCATGTTTAGTGTATGTATGTGTGCACGTTTTCAAGCAAAACCGAAAGAGTCGCATCTAACTGCTGTCAAAAGAATAATGAAATACTTAAAGGGTACAACAAATACTGGACTTTATTATCCTAGGGATGCTTTTCTAAAACTTATAGGTTATTCGGACTCTGACTTTGCCGGTTGTAAAGTTGAGCGAAAAAGTACAAGCGGAACATGCCATTTAATTGGTAATTCACTTGTATCGTGGTTTTCTAAAAAGCAAAATTGTGTAGCTTTATCAACCGCGGAGGCCGAATACATAGCTGCAGGTAGTTGTTGTGCACAACTTTTATGGATGAAACAACAATTATCTGACTTTGGTTTAAATTTGACAAAAATCCCTATAAAGTGTGATAACACTTCTGCAATTAATTTGACTAAAAATCCAGTATTACACTCAAGGACAAAGCATATTGAAATTAGGCATCACTTTTTGAGAGATCATGTTCAAAAAGGTGATTGTGTTATTGAGTTTGTTCAAACTTCAGATCAATTAGCTGATATTTTTACAAAACCATTACCAAGGGACACATTTTATAAGATTCGAAGAGAACTTGGTATTTTTGATGAATCAACTATTAGCTAATTGTATTTGATGCTTTTTGAAATCACCTTCAAGCCTTTTTCAATGTGATTTGTATTTTGAGTTGTTGTATCTTATTAAAGTGTTTCTTAACTTTTTGATATGTAGTCATGTGTGTATGTGTTCTATAATATGCTAATTGCTTTATTTGTATGTGTGTTTCTTGCAAAATGCTAAGTGTTTCTCTGTGTTTGTGCATGAAAAATGTTTTTGCATGAAAAATTGAAATTTTTAAAAATCTGGACAGTTCACTCGAGTAACAGATTTTTTCACTCGAGTAATTTTAAAATCTCTTTCGTATTACTCGAGTAATTCTGTCTGTCACTCGATTAATTTTAAAATGACTTTCGTATCACTCGATTAAGTTCATCCATCACTCGAGTAATTTTTTTTATCTTTCGGCATACTCGAGTAACATTCTTTTTCACTCGAGTACTGCTCGAATCACTCGAGTGACGTATGAACATTACTCGAGTAACTTACGTGATTTTAAAAGCTGAACTGTTGAAATCTGCATCATTTTCACGACTTTTTCTCTCTCTTGTTCGTCTTTCTCTCTTCTCTCTCATACGGGTCTTCATCAAATCATCATCTTTCAGCCACAAAAACTCACAAATCATACAAACTTTTTTCATATTTCCTCATTATATCATCATTTCTACTCATTTCATTCATCAATTTCACCAATTTTATCCAAAAATCCGAAAACCCCAAATCAAAACCCTAACCCCCAAAACCGAATCTGCACTTTCTGAATCAATGGCTTCTTCCTCTCACTATCAACCTCCTCAAAAGAAAGCAAAGCAAGGAGCAGGTCGTAATGATCCTTGGTTTTCTGGAATCAACCGAGATTTGCGGGAACCGGCATTTATCAATCGCTCTTTTGGTCTTACAAGGTATGTTAAGTTTGCTTGGTTGCGTAAGGAGCAATTTCCGTTTGTAGAGGATTTAGAATTTCAGAATTTGAAAAGGTTTTTGGAATTTGAGACTCATTATTACCCTAGGCTTGTCAGACAATTTTATCAGAATTTTACTAAGCTAGATGGTGAGTATCAAACAATGGTTAGAGGACATCATTTTGTTATAAAGCCTGCGGATTTGACTATGATGTTTGGTTTAGAAAACAAGGGAACTTTTATTGGTGATACTGAATGTCTGGATTTGAATGTGGATACTACTCAGATTTATACTGATTTGTTGCGTACTGGTGAATCTTGGGGTGATAGGACTACTAGAACTGTATCACCTTTGCATGCTGTGGATAGGGTGCTCATGTACATTGTCTCTTATTGTTTGATTCCTAAATGCAATCAAAATTATGCTCAATTGGGAGATGATGATCTTACTTTGTTTCATGGGATTAAAAAGAGGTATGAGATGAATTGGAATAAAATGTTTTTAGCTCGTATGGAAGCTGCTGCTCAATCTCCTCCTACCCAATTCTTGCCATATCCTATGCATGTCACCAAGATCATGAGGTATTATCGTGTTCCAATCCCTGATGATGAGCCAGCTGAAATGGAAAAGAAAAATAACTGGTGTCTTAATGATTCGCACATTAGTTATATGAAAATTGCTTGGCATAGGGAAAGTCGCACTTGGTTATGGAAATCACAAATTAAGGAAATGGCTGAAGCTGCAAAGGCTGCAAGAGTTTCAGGTTCTAGAAAAAGGAATTTACTTGCTGATAGGGCTGGTGCATCTTCTTCTGTTCCTCCTTCTTCTACTGATCCGATGGATACCGATCGTGTTGAGGACTATATCGATTTGGATAATCTTGGTACTCCATTTGATGCACAGGCTGCTCATGAGTCATTGGTTGAGCACATCAATGCTCAATTCACTCAGTTGGAGATGAGACAGGATGTGAAAAATATTGCCATGGAGCATCGTTTGATGGATTACATGTCTGGCCTATTTTCTCACCATTTCCCTCCTCCTCCACCTGATTCCTAGACCTGTGGATGCTGATGATGTTTTGCCTGCTTGATTTCTATTTCATGTTTCATATGCATATTTCTGTTTATGTTTCTGTCTCATGTTTCTGACTCTGTTGCTACTATTTTTTTACAGACCTTGCGTATGGTTTCGTTTGGTTAGTTTTCGTTTTGCTTATCTGCTATGATTTGCTGCATAGTGTGATACTCTGATATTATGGTGCTATATTCGTTGTGCGTTTATATTCGTTGTTTATATTCGTTGTGGCACTATTGTGGTTTATTTTGGTATTGTCTTTATTGTTATATATTTTACATACCATTGTGAACTACTTACCTTCAACTTTTGGCAAAGGACTTTTCTCAAAATTTTATCTTTTTAATGATGCCAAAAGGGGGAGAATATTTTGTGTTGATGTTGTTCTTGTAGGTTTAGTTTTATTATATTTTTCCTAGATGTTTTACATTTAGGGGGAGTATGTTAAAACTTAGTGTTTAATTTGAAAGGAGGTTTGTCATCATCAAAAAGGGGGAGTTTGTAGGATTCTCATGTTTTGATGCTAACAATCTCTCTCCAAGCAACAACATTGGCAACAAGCAAGCTACACCACATGAAGATTAGAATTAGGATTTTTATTAATTCTATTTCAATGTAATCTTTATTTTATGCAATGCATCTCATTGGTGTGGGTAGCTTAGGTGATTTTAAGAATATTTAAATAATGTTTGATTAAGAGTGAAGATACTTTAAATCTTGATTAAATAGCTTGTGAAAATCATTTTAGAAAAACTTTGTTTTTATTCAGATTCTGATCAGTTTACTCGAGTAATGAGTATTGGTTCACTCGAGTAATTTATGTCATGACAGGTTAATCGAGTAATGGTTTACACATCACTCGAGTAACTTAATCTGACATGTTTCACTCGAGTGACGTTGTTTGGTTTACTCGAGTAATTCAATCAGTGTTGGAAAATTTTAAAAGGACTTAATTTTCTCTTTCATAAAGATATACTTTCATTCTTACAATTTTCGAATACACTTTCAAAAGCAATTCAAGAGCTATTTTACATCTTTCAAGAGCTATCAAGATTCAACAAAGAACTTTTCATTTCTTCACTCTATTTTCTATCATTGTTCAAATATTCTTGAGATCATATTTTTGTTCTTAGTGGTTGTTGAAGATTTGCAATTTGTGATTGCATTATTGAAGTTTCAACACAAGTGAAGAATCTCACAAGGAAGACTTTGAGGATCAAATCAAAGCAAGAAAAGAGGATTGGTTGGAAGCATCTTCAATCAATTAGCAAGGAAATCTAGAATTCTCAAAAGGGGTAGATTAGATCAAAGTGTTTGGTACACACTTTGAGTTGGGTTTTAAGATAGGAGAACTAAGAATCTAGTTGCATCTTAAAACATTGTAAAATCTACATTTGAAGATTTCTAGTGAAGAATCTCTCTTGATTTAAGAGGGGACTGGAGTAGCTTTCAAGTGGGTGAAAGTGAACCAGGATAAATCCTTGTGTCTCTTTTATTTTCATTCCTTGTATTTCATTAATTCATTAACAATTGCATTTTTAGGTTAGAATTGGGGGTTTCTTAATTCTACTCAATTGATCTAAAATTGCATGTTAATATTACTTGAAATTGTTCATATTAATCATTCATAATTTGTTGAATCATCATAGCATTGTTATTCTTGAAGAACTCCATTGAAAACTAAGTTTTAAATTGAATTTTACCCAGTTTACTCGAGTAAAGTTCTCGTCACTCGAGTAATCTGCTTTCAGTTTTTGAACAATACTCGAGTAGGTTTTCTGATACTCGAGTGAGTTAAAATTTGCTTTCGTAATACTCGAGTGATTTGCTGAATACTCGAGTGAAATTATTTTTGGTTGCGTATTACTCGAGTGAAGACTTGAGTTACTCGAGTAATCTGAACTGAATTTTTAGAAAACTTATTTTTCATAAAACCATTCTCTTAGGTGGACGAAAAATCTATAATAAGGCTTCAATATTCTATTCACCCCCCCTCTAGACTATATTGAGCCGCTTGCTGGTTTCCAACAGTTTCCTCATTGTTGTGAGACCTTTGTGCTACCCCATCGGTTGCGATAGAACTTCTCTGCTGCTCGCACCGGACCTTCTCCTCATAGTTCTGAAAACCTCGTACATTGACTTGCCCCAAGTGTAGCTCCAGATTAGCTCCGCTCAGTTGATGCTTCGGGTCCGGAATCACGATCTCCATGTAACCGGTCCATGCCCAGCCTTGTGGGGTGTGCTTCCACCCTCTTCCATACTTATTCCACATAGTAATATCCAAGCAATACTCATCTGCCCGTTGAAATACCAACAGCCCCGATATGCCAACGAACAGGAGAGAGTAAGCGATCCGAACGACGAATCGTCGACGGTGTGGAATTACGAAAGGCAAGATAAAAGGACCACACAAACACACAATAAAACATACAAGCACACAATGATCAAGTATGTTATCACATTATTATCAGTCTTATCATCGTTACTCTTATCTTTCATTATCTTTTCAACTCAATTTCACTTCTCATAAACATTCTTTCTTTCTCAATTCTTTTCCTTCTCAAACTCATAATTTCTTCTTACAAAATATCATCGGGGTACTCATTTTGTTCTCGGTTATCACTCACATCTACATCTCCTCGGTCATCCACCCAACCTAATCGGAAGCAAACAGGAGTACAGGACCTTTACCACGCGGGCACGACAGCTGTCTCAACACAATGGTCCCAGACCAGGAGGATCTCGTCCTCAAATCATATCAATAATATGCAGGCTCACTGTCCACGCAGTGGCAAACACAATGCCCCGTTCCAGTCCCTCTCACTATTCTCGATTTGCAATCTAGGGGGCGACAGTATGTTTCTAGTGGGCCCGCAGAACTTACTGTAACACCTTAATTCTAATAAAAAAAATACACAATCCATGGAAGTTTACCAAGTACAATATTCCATAAATAAAAAAAAAGTCTCATTAAGAAAAATATACATCTCCTTGAACCAAAATAATTGTTAAATAAAATTACATTGAAAATTTTACTTGTTCTACAATGACACTGGGCACTAAAACTAGAAGGGCATTACAATGCCAACAATCCTCTTTAAACTTAATGTAGACTCCTTAAAAATAATTTACACAAGAAAACTAGTATTATAAACTTGTCTTCTTCCTGGCATCTTGCTTCCCAAAATCTCAATCTGACAACATCAAACCCGAATAGTGAGATAAAAATCTCAGTAACACTATTTAGCTTGAAAGTATTTTTGAACTATGATATTGTCAGCCGTCACATGTACGGAAAATCTCCATAAAAAATAATGAGGGAAATAACATTTAATAATATAACTCATGTCTAGTATCGTACTATTATCAATCACATGAACAAAAATATGACTATCTAATACAATCAATGCAGAACAATCATTAGTTGCATCTATGACCTTTTGGCCTCGAACTCCAACCATTAACTTTAACTTATTATCTTGCACACAGCACGCCTGCTGGAGGTGCTTACCCCTCGCCCGGCGCCCCGGGTTTGGATGACTTACACCCGCGTCCGGATCAGTCGTTTGCCTGTGCCCAGACCAAACAATGAGTCAAACGACTCCTCTAATAACATTATAACTATTCATATTTGGTGCACAGAACATTCCCAACCAATGACTTCTCTCTTGCACACAGCACGCCTGCTGGAGGTGCCTACGCCTTGTCCGGCGCCCCGGATTCGGATGACTTACACTCGCGTCCGAGTCAGTCCTAACATATCATATGGTTGATGTGCGTGATCAAACAATAGATCCATAGACCCCTCGACAATAAATACCCTTCTTCAACCTTAATATATAATTATAACCATGCAATAAAAAGTATAATTATTGAGCACTACGACACATCTAATAAATTGGAATTCGGTACTCAAAATATAATAATTTAAAAATTATAGCATATAATAAATATATATATATATATATATAATATTTTGAGAACTTAATTGAAATTGATTTTGTATGCTGGTACGTAATAGTACTTGCGGCACTAAGATTTCATTGAGAAAGATCAAGAACAAAAACATTCACCGACAATATCATAAATATATATAATAGCAAGCACAACATTGATTTTCAAATTCATCTCACAAAATTGGTACTCCTGTTCATGTATTGGAAACATATATTGAATTGATAAGATTGTTACACAAAACAAATACTACTATTCAAGAATTGATATTACTATTCACGCAATTCATAATTATTTATGATCAACGTGTACTGTTCACCGAATTTCGAATCCAATATACACATAAGCAATCAGTGACGGATCCATAAATTTTTAGATGTGGGGGCGACACATATATAAATATAAAAGATTACAATTATATTTCATCTGTTCTTTCATTAGGTCACATTATATTTTTTTTAGGAGGTATTTAATTTTTTCACTAAATTATTATTATTAAATGAGTGTTCTAATTAACTAAGTTCAATTTATCATAAAAAAGTAATGCAAATAAAATAAGTAAAAGTGATAAATAAAAAATAAGTAAAAGTGCAAAATTGATAGATATCTTTTTGTTAAAAAACAAGTGAACTGCTTATCTTAATTCGTGTGTTTTGGTTAAGTGTGACTTATAAATATTAACAAAGAGAGTAATATACTGCTTATAAAACAATATAAAATATAATTAAGAAAAAACATATTAATTTCTAGTGTTATCAAAGAGATACTCAACCTTTACAAAAATGTAAGTCATATAATAATAATAATAATAATAATAATAATAATAATAATAATGTGCCACAACAATACAATTTCAAAATAGAAAAATATTCAATCCAAAACTAGTTTTATAATTATTCTAGTAATAATATATGCATTTATATATTTATTTATATATATAAGTTTAGCAATAATTCTATTTAAAAATTTTGTGGGGGCACGTGCCCCCACTTTTCTATATGTGCCTCCGTCCCTGTAAGCAATGATATCACATACGCATATAATAAACATGTATAAATAAATCAAAAGAAAATTCATCTATTCCCTATTATTATTTATGGAGTTTGAATTGGGTTATAATGTTACCTTAATGAGGATTCTCTCTTCTTCTTTTTCTTCTTCTTTCTCTTGTACGTTTTCTCCCTCTGGTTCTCTTAACGGAGTCTAGGTTTTGTTTTTAGGAGAATGAAACTAACATATCTGATCTTAACCTTTATTTATTTTAAATCAATTATTCTAACTTATCCTTTTAGTCACAACTATTATCAAAAACTAATATTGATAAAGATAAATAGAATAATTTAAATAAAATAATATCTAATACTATCATCTTATATTAATAATAATAATAGTAATAATGATAATAATGATGATGATAATGATTCTATCAAGTACCCTTATTATAATATAAAATCTACATGCCTATTTTATTATTATGATAATATATAAAGGTCTAAGTTCTTTAATAATTTAATATTACAAAAAAAAATAACTACAAAAATAAAATTATAATACATGAATTTTGGGATGTTACATTTCTCCCCTCGTTTAAAAAAATTTTGTCCTCAAAATTTGAATTATCAATATTCTATGAACTCGAGAGACTCTAAGTGTAACTTTCAAGTTGCTTCATGTAACTATTTCAAATCTTATCTTACCTCCACACCGCTACTTCAACTCAAAATTTTTCTTCTAAAAAATTACATATCCTTACATTTGTAAGTTAAAATCATGCAATTATCATCTAAAAAAAATTCATAATTCGAATGAAAATAGGTAAAAGTCCAAAATGAATGCAAAAAAAAAAATTATGCATAAGAAGAGATACATATGGTTCCATATAAATTATTAAATGTCATTTGTTCAGTTCTATAGACATCGTTAAATTAAATTTAAGATTTAATGTTTCTAATGTCACATTATGATAACCTCTAGTGCACAAACAATTATTCGTTCGTTAATGCATTACTGTAAACCTCAAATTCATTTAAAAGGTTTGGAAAATTTAAGATAACATAGTTGTTAATTTCTTCATGGGCTCAGAAAAAAATAAATAAAAAAAAATATTTTCACATTCTTGAGGTTTCTTTATAAAAAAAAAAAAAATCAGCACGTAAATGGTAATCACATATCCTAAAAACTTTATGTTATTCAATCAAAACTAACATTTTCAATCTCTAACGGTACTTACTATTTATTGTGACCAGTCTCAGTCCAAAATATATTGTAAGGTATATCATCAAGTTTGATCTTAATTTTGTGGTGATCTTATGTCAATTTAGAAAATTTTACGACGTCTTCCAATTGATCTAAAAATCATTTATCCGTGGGAAAATGATATTTAGTGTCAACGATCATCTTATTGAAGTGTCCAAAATCTATTCACTACCTCCTGCTCTAAATTATTTATTTTCTCAACTAAAATTAAAAGTAGTAAACAAAGTGTGTAAAATGTCATTTTTAATAAATTTATGAGCTAACAAGTTCTCTAGCTAATTGATGCTCGAGTTCACTTAAATCTAGCAGTAATATTGGACTAAATCTTGGAATTAAGTCAATGAGAACTCTAACCTATGTGGCGGCAAAGTATAAATTGGTCTAAAAAAACATTTAAAAAAAATCATGTTCTTTACCTGTCTAATGTAAAATTAAAAATCTAAATATTCAACTAAACACAATAATATAATTAAAGGATAATATTATATAGAGAACACCATGTATAATACAAATAATAATAATTCATGTATAATGAAGAGCCATAATTTACTCTCAACCATCATATAAACAAAAAAATTAGATTTTGTATATCTACATATTATGAGAAAAACTTAAAGAAGTAAGAACATAATAATATGTTAATCACATGACAATAAAACAACATTGAAACAAGTCACTTAAAAAAAAGTAAAAAAATACACATGTAACTAATAAGACAATTTGCTCATAATACATATATGAAAATAGAGTTTAACATATTCCAACAAGTAATTTAAAATTTCTGTAAGTAATTATTTGTGTAATCATTATATGTCTTGGGAAAAAAATCAAAGTATAAATTTCCTAAAATTGAATTATAGTCACTTTAAAGTTACCTAAACATGTAATATCATATAAATAAGAGATACACATGCACGTATTATATCAAAAATAATATTAAAAAGAACGAAAGTGTTTAACTTTCAAATTATCACAAAAGTTAAAAAGATGTTAACTTTTATAGTATGCATCTAATTGAAAAAATAAAATAAAATTAATAGCAAGATAAAAAAAACTCTTTTACAACTTATAATTTCTTTTTTTTTAACACATGTTGGAAACAAACAAAATAAATATCATTTCACACTCTCATGCTATTAAGCTCAAAAGTAATTACTTTTCTTTTAGCAAAAATGAATTTCTAGATAACCTATCTACCTACCTATCTATCTATCTATCATTATAAGATAAATTTCATTGAAGAAAAAAAAAACTAGATGTACAAAGAATATTTAAACCAAGAGGAATACAATGGAGTTTTAGAAGACAAGATATATAAGAAACTACACAAAGCAACCCCTTTGAAACTACCTAATAACATAAACCAAAACATCTACTCCTTGTACATAAATATGAATTATCTCAGCAGCATAAAAAAAAACAACAACATTAAACGGCAGAAAAATAGGAGACAACTTAACTAAGGACGACATATAAATTCCGATCGCCTAGAACCAATAAAACAGAAAAAATCTCGAAAAAGTGATAGCGACAGAAACATTAGCATTAGTGTTTTTACTCAAGAACAACAATGTTTTTAACCTATATTTAATTTTAAAAAATAATAAAGAAACATATTTAAATGTATTCACTAAAATACCTTAAAAATAAAATTATACCGATGGCATCAATCAAAACCTTCAATCATAAATATTTCTAAATTGGACCTAAATCCTCAATGAATGATGCAGGGAAACTAATACATCAATCCAATAAAAGAACTTAAGACTCCCAATCTCATGATAAAAATTCAAGGATTAATTAATTTTTTTTCCTAACTATCACATGATACTTGCGAACATACATACCTATATATATATACATATATAATTAATCAATACTTGAGTTTTTAAGATCAATAGCCTCTAATTAAAATATGATCCCGACCCGCTATATTTACAGCACTACTAAGTTTGTATCTGTAAATCCCTTTGATTGCATGAATCTATATAAGTACATTTGCAAACATTGTCATCCTTATGTATCAAAAGAACATACACCAATTCAATAAAGAGTAAGAGCATATGATAGCCTCAAACAGGTAACATTGTGTCCCGATCACAAAGTTACAAAATAGGATACTATTTATACTTTACTCTTCAAAATGTACACACAAACACAAACACTAGCAGCATGTGCCGAACGGATGTAATGACTCTACACCAGGATACCAATATTGGGGTAGCTAGTCCCAATACCATCTATCCAAGTAGCAATACCATCTATCCAAGTAGTAAAACTCATCACGATTCCTTCCAAACCTTGTCATACACATACTAATCATCATGATTCTATCTATTCCCTAAGTGCCCAGTTCATAGTTAATTAATTTATATAATTGTCCGAAGAGAACCGAACTACTCTGATACCAAAAATGTAACACCTTAATTCTAATAAAAAAAAATACACAATCCACGGAAGTTTACCAAGTACAATATTCCATAAATAAAAAAAAAGTCTCATTAAGAAAAATATACATCTCCTTGAACCAAAATAATTGTTAAATAAAATTACATTGAAAATTTTACTTGTTCTACAATGACACTGGGCACTAAAACTAGAAGGGCATTACAATGCCAACAATCCTCTTTAAACTTAATGTAGACTCCTTAAAAATAATTTACACAAGAAAACTAGTATTATAAACTTGTCTTCTTCCTGGCATCTTGCTTCCCAAAATCTCAATCTGACAACATCAAACCCGAATAGTGAGATAAAAATCTCAGTAACACTATTTAGCTTGAAAGTATTTTTGAACTATGATATTGTCAGCCGTCACATGTACGGAAAATCTCCATAAAAAAATAATGAGGGAAATAACATTTAATAATATAACTCATGTCTAGTATCGTACTATTATCAATCACATGAACAAAAATATGACTATCTAATACAATCAATGCAGAACAATCATTAGTTGCATCTATGACCTTTTGGCCTCGAACTCCAACCATTAACTTTAACTTATTATCTTGCACACAGCACGCCTGCTGGAGGTGCTTACCCCTCGCCCGGCGCCCCGGGTTTGGATGACTTACACCCGCGTCCGGATCAGTCCTCTGAATTATTTGTTGGAGTTCGTTTGCCTGTGCCCAGACCAAACAATGAGTCAAACGACTCCTCTAATAACATTATAACTATTCATATTTGGTGCACAGAACATTCCCAACCAATGACTTCTCTCTTGCACACAGCACGCCTGCTGGAGGTGCCTACCCCTTGTCCGGCGCCCCGGATTCGGATGACTTACACTCGCGTCCGAGTCAGTCCTAACATATCATATGGTTGATGTGCGTGATCAAACAATAGATCCATAGACCCCTCGGCAATAAATACCCTTCTTCAACCTTAATATATAATTATAACCATGCAATAAAAAGTATAATTATTGAGCACTACGACACATCTAATAAATTGGAATTCGGTACTCAAAATATAATAATTTAAAAATTATAGCATATAATAAATATATATATATAATATTTTGAGAACTTAATTGAAATTGATTTTGTATGCTAGTACGTAATAGTACTTGCGGCACTAAGATTTCATTGAGAAAGATCAAGAACAAAAACATTCACCGACAATATCATAAATATATATAATAGCAAACACAACATTGATTTTCAAATTCATCTCACATAATTGGTACTCCTGTTCATGTATTGGAAACATATATTGAATTGATAAGATTGTTACACAAAACAAATACTACTATTCAAGAATTGATATTACTATTCACGCAATTCATAATTATTTATGATCAACGTGTACTGTTCATCGAATTTCGAATCCAATATACACATAAGCAATGATATCACATACGCATATAATAAACATGTATAAATAAATCAAAAGAAAATTCATCTAATACGTTTTCTCCCTCTGGTTCTCTTAACGGAGTCTAGGTTTTGTTTTTAGGAGAATGAAACTAACATATCTGATCTTAACCTTTTATTTATTTTAAATCAATTATTCTAACTTATCCTTTTAGTCACAACTATTATCAAAAACTAATATTGATAAGGATAAATAGAATAATTTAAATAAAATAATATCTAATACTATCATCTTATATTAATAATAATAATAGTAATAATGATAATAATGATGATGATAATGATTTTATCAAGTACCCTTATTATAATATAAAATCTACATGCCTATTTTATTATTATGATAATATATAAAGGTCTAAGTTCTTTAATAATTTAATATTACAAAAAAAATAACTACAAAAATAAAATTATAATACATGAATTTTGGGATGTTACACTTACCACGGCATTAGACCCAGTCCCCACCACGTTAGTGCGCCACATGTGGAGTTCGTTCTGCCTAGAAACACACTTTAGACTTCTTGACGTTTCACTGTCATCGTCCTCCCCTAATGCAATCTCCTCCTAAGTATCCGCAGATATCTATGGTTCCTTCCTCTCCACTACTTCGCACTCTCATACCTCACCGCGTGTATCTTTTAAGTGTTTTATCTTTTACTTAACCTAAGATCGGCCCGTCCTTCGTACAACCCTTCAACGAGTCCCGACCACTAACTTTGCACAAACTTTCTCTCAACATCTCTCACATAGCATAGAGCTGGGTTCACATCAATGAATTCTCAACCGGAATCTCATTTACCAAATACATTTCACCATTTCTCTTAACAATCTCATTCCGCAGTCGTTTCTCAAAACCATCTTTCCACAAACTTTCTCAAATGCCATTTTATAAGCATTCACAAAACCTCATTTCACAAGATTTCAAAAATCTCTTTTTTTTTAAAGTTCTCTCAAAAATCTCCTTTCTTAAAGTTTATAAAAATCTCCTTCCAAGGCCTTTCACAAAAATTTCCTTTCAAGACTTTTCTGAAAACACTTTTTTTATAATATTTCTCAAAACCTCTTTTCAAAAACATTTCCAAAAGAATTTCTTTTCACAAATCCTTTTTCTAAAAATTTCCTTTCATCATTCTGCACAAAATTTCTTTTCAAAAATCTTTTCGAAAACCTTTTTCAAAAACTCCTTTTCAAAAACCTGTTCAAAAATTTCAACTTTGCTGAGCGCTAATGGAGGAGCAAGCTCAACTCAACACTAGTCTCAGACTAAAACCAAAAACACAGGAGCCCAGCTCCGCTCGAATCACATCTTGCTCCAACCATCAACCTCACTCTCCCCAGCTCTGGCTCGTTCTCAACATTATCATTCATTCTTTCCCCAATCTCAATTCTTTCTTTCTTTTCCAACCCATACTTTGTTTTCAATCATTATTCCTTTCTCATTGTATCTTATCATTATTATTTTCTCATGCTTATAACTTTTCTTTCAATTTCATTAATTTCATTTCCTTATTCAGGACGTAACAGACGTCCATCAGCCATTCACTCATTACAATCAACGGTAATAGGTATCATCAGATGTAATTAAATATATAAGTAAAAGCATGCACACAACATCACACAATAACATTGTGGTCTTCGTCCCCTTCGTATAAGTGGCCACACAATCAAACAATTCCACTTATACTACTGACTCTAACCACTTGGTTCCGATCTTTGAGATGATACGGAACGTCCTAAAATATCACCTAACTACCACGGTGTCTTAGGAAAGCTTCTCTCTCACCTGGACTGGCGGTAATTCACACGATACGCTTCTTGGTTTCTCACTGCAACGCATGTAACCGCTTCCCGATTGTTGCTGGAACTCAAATAATTTTCTCTTATTAAAAATCGTTCTCATAAAAATTCATTTCAAATATAAGGCATCATTACCACATTTCTTGATTAAAAATCACCTTGATTGTAATTCATGTTTCTTTAAACACATACTTAAAAATTTAAAACTCATAACATTCTTTTCAAAAACTTGCTTAACAAAGTATGAATAGTTTCTTGGCGTCCACAAAAGGCCACATTTATCTTAAGGTTTTCTTAAAAATCATTTGTTTAATTAGAAACCATGAATTTCAGAAATCATATGAAAAATCTTTTCAAAATAGTACATTTCAATTAACTAAATCATTTGGTTCACTTTATTTTCCTTAAAAACCGAATTAAATCAGAAGAGACAACACAAAGATTAAATCAAAAACCTTAAAATCATAAACCATTTAAAGCATTCAAATATACACAAACCAATATAATATCATAAGTCATTTACAGTCCATGCATCACTTTACACTCATTATGCATACAAAGTCAAACACATGCACTTAATTTCCATACATAACCGAATCTCATCCTACATGAGGCAAGCTTTATATTTCAATTACTAATGATCACTAACACATGCATTTAGGGAAGACAACACACATCATCACATTCTAAATAATAATTAAGGAGAAGAACACAACGACACACAAATGAGAAATCAATTCATTTTCTTCACTTTCATACCAAGACCGAATAGAACATGAGGGGAAATTACTCAATACAATCATTTGTCAATCAATTTCATTTAGTCATGATTAATTCAAACAAGGTCACATAGGAAAATAGTAATATCTTTCATAAAATTCGTTCCAAGACCGAATGGAACATGAAAATTACTTTTAAGTTTAAAATCAAAGATTTAAGTCCCATAGGTTTAGAAATTCCTAATCCTAACAATAAAACACACATGCAAAATGAAATGAACTATCTTAGACATTCGCAAGCATAAAACCGTGAGCTTCCTCAAGAAATTTAACAATTAAAATCTCATTTCTTATCACAATAAAAATCAAGGGACATTTCCAAATCTTTAACCTCTAAGAAAACTCTTGTATATACTTAAAATTTCTAAATGAGGCAAATTTCAACATGCATGCAAAGGAAATGATGATCTAACATAATGACATACATAAAGGCAAAATCTCTAAACTCTACTTTCATATGCAAAGATCAATTCATCAACATTTTATTTTTCAAGGCATCAACCTGATCATCATTACACACCCACAAAATCTTGGTTCAAATTCTCTTTACATAAAAATTTATTTGTAAAGCTTGTTATATTCATTTTCCTTTGAAAAACCGTGACATGCACCAAGGGAAAATCAAGATTTGCACTCACAACAAACATACAACTTCAAGTTTCACATTTTCTCGAAGATCAAGCATAGATCAAGACATGCAAAACAAGATCAAGGTAAAAACATAAGCTTTGACATAAAACCTAAACAAAACCGTGAAGAACAAGTAAAATTAAAGCATCCAAGTACAATTATTCAAGACCAAGTCATAATAGTAACATGCAAGGCAACAAAGCTTCAAAATCACAAGAAAATAACGACATGAATCACAAACATTAAACTTAAACAAATGTCCATAATAAAGTCCTTTACAAACATAATCTCTACACTAACTCTCTTAAATGACTACCTTAAATTAAGACTCTAACTCAAATCTTCAAGTTTCAAATCCTTCTCTTCTCCTCTCAAGGTTTGCTTCGGCCTCTTCCTCTTAGGGTTAGTGGGTGGCTTTTCTTCTTAATCTTTGAAGGAGAAGATGGTTGAGAAAGAATTTTAAGGGTGTTTGGGTTAAAAACCTTAGGCTTTGCACTCTTGATTTCTTCCTTCTCCCTTACGGCCTCTCTCTTTTCTCTCTATAAAGTCTCAAGAGTTTGATATTCTTGGACTAAGTGTTTGGGTTTGATGAGGGAAGTGAAGATGAACTAACCAACACACCCACTCATGTAACATCCTCTTTTTATTTAAGCTAATATAAGTATGTGAAGTTTTAACCTTGATTAAGAATAGTGGTTAAGTGGCATTCAGGCATCATGTTTAATCTTAGAATCGTGGAGATCAAGTTAGGAAAACCATAAGCCTAGGAGATTGGATTGTAGGATTTATAGCTTAACACCTAAAATCCACCGTTGGATGTGAAGTTGGGGTCATTAGGGAGCTTATCTCCAAATTTGAGCAAGATCCAACGGTTAACGAAAAAGTTATGGCTGTTTGAATGCGAAAGTTGCTGTCAGATTTTATCTGTGGACATAGATGTCATTGTTGTGCACATCGATGTTGCACATCGATATCCATAGGTGGACATCGATGTCCACGACCTGCAGAATCAGTTTTTAAGGCATTTGGCTGAGTTCATTTGGAAAAAAATCATAAAATCCTCACTCGAACCTCTTGGGAAAAGTTAGGGTTCATCATTTCCCAACCTCAAACCTCTTGAATCCTCATCAAATTGCTTCTTCCCTTCATCAAATCAAGAGTTCCTCTTCTATCCATCATCAACATCACTCATTTTCTCCTCCCTTTCTCACACGAATTTCTCTTCCTCTCTTTTCCCGTACAGATTTCACCCTCCATTCCACCATGACCAAGTTGTTCAACTTCTTCCTCATCAAGCTTATCAACTCATTATCAAGCTTAATAGGTAAGGCTCATTTCCCCTTTATTTTCTTAGGGCCATACGAATTTCTCTTTGTTTTCCCTCTCTTGGTAAGAGAAATCCGAACCCCATGTATGGTGTGCCACAAATCTTATGTTCAACTTCGTTTTTGTGGCTTAAGGAAGTCAAAGATCGCTCTCCACACTCTCTTGCCATTGGAGCTCATTTGTGAAGTGTTTGAAGCTAGGGCTTGGAAGGTTTATTCTTACCTCTACTTGGTTGAGGTAAGGGAGTGGATATAGTGAGCTTTGCCTTGTTCTAGGGAGTAGGTTCTAGTTAGTATATAATACTTGTTAGGGTTATGTGTTAGGGGAGAAAATTAGATTATAAATCCCTAGGTTATTAAATATGAAATTTGAATTAATTAAATATGCATGATGATTGGATGTTAAGATTAGTAAAAAGGAAACCCAATAATATGACAATGAATTATTTGATAAATGAAACTTGGATAAGAATTAAATGGAATTGCATGAGGAATTGGGTAATGTGATAATGAAGTTGTCATAAATGAATTTTGTGATTATTGACCTTAGTTGCAAAGTTGTGAATTAAATGGTAATTAATTTCGGTAGCAAATATATGTATGTGTTGTGGAATAAATGGATATAGGAAGAAAATGGAATGAAAAACGAGTAAATGTGATAAATGTGCGTAATTGTATCTAATTGTTAAATAATTACAAATGTTAAGTATTATCAATTGTGAATAAAGATCATGGTTTATGAATATGGACTTGTGAACATAGGAAACGGAAGTAAATGATTATGTGTAGACCAAAGTAAAAGATGATATATGCAAAAGTAAAATGACGGGCAAATCTAAATATTGGGCGATAAAAGAGAACACTATTTGGTATGGTTGTGAAAACTAAGAAAGGAAATGAATAAAGGAATCACACGAAAGAATATGTATTGATTGTGGTTAGTGGTGATTAAATGTGCTGTGATTGATTGAACTGGAAAGTGAATAATTCTTGGCCTCTGAAATGAGGCGCCGAATATTGAGAATGTGGTACATATGTTGGCCTCTGTTTTGAGGTGACATTCTTTAACTAGTGATAAATTGTTTATGATGAGAAGGATTAGGTGTTGAATGTGTGCTATTGTATTTAATTGTGTTAAGAAATGTGGATATCGCATGAATGAGCAAATGTATGTGTTATAATTGATTGTGTAAGAAGATGAAAGTATGTTTTGGCCTCTGATGTGAGGTAATGAATAATGAAAATGTAATAAGTTCGTTGGCCTCTGATTTGAGGTGACGAGTAATGGAAAGGGATGAATATGCTGACCTCTGATATGAGGGGCACAATGTGAATGTTAATGAGTGTTGACCTTTGACCTGAGGGACACGATATGAATTAGAATGAATGGGTGTTGACCTCTGACCTGAGGGACACCGGATTAAATAAAGGATTGAGTGTTGACCTCTGACCTGAGGGACACCGTGTGAAATGTGTATTGGTGTGTTGACCTCTGACCTGAGAGACACACCGTGAATTAATAAGTTGAAGTGTTGACCTCTGACCTGAGGGACACAAAATGAATCATAATGAATGGGTGTTGACCTCTGACCTGAGGAACACATAATGTAAATAAGGAAAGGAATAAAAAGTAAAGGAAAAGCGATGTATGCAGGCCTTCGATTTGGTGGAGACATACATCGTGATTGGTGTATGTATGTAGGCCTTCGATTTGGTGGAGACATACATACACCGTAAATAAAAGGAAAAGAATAAGGAAAAAGGTAAGGGGATATAACGGGATTTATTTGGAAACGGGGAAAATAATTAAAAGGGATTCATAAGGTGGAAATGAATTAACTAAGAGGGAACCGACACTTGTAAAATGATGGAATTGGAAAATGTGGTATGCTTGCAATGATAATGTGATTATATGAATAAATGCTAAGTGTGTTTGGCCTGGTGAGTTGTTATGTCTAGTTAGAAACTGCTTTCTATTTCATGTGCAATGCTCACTCCCTTACATTTACAGGTACGGAGATTGAGTTGGCACAACCCCCGGCCGAGCAGGAGTACTTTCCCTTACAGGGAGAGTAGGGATATTATGGGATTTGTAGGATATTTTGAACTTAAGCCTCCTACTCTATTTTTGAAGTAAAATTTGCTATTCATATTTTAAGTGAGGCTTAGGATGTTTTATTTTGGCAAAGTTATACGATTTGGTCGTGACACTCAAACTTAGTATTTTCCGCTATTACTCTGATTTATTATTGTACACTGATATATTTGGAGCCATGGGGCCATGATATGATTTTGGAATATAATCTGAAGCCCTGTTGGCTAATAATTGTTTATTGAAAATTGTTTATCCCAGATTAAATTTTGGATTAGTCCGAAAAACAAACAAAACTCCGTCCGTTTGACAGGTGATTTTATTATATTAAAAAGGAATTTTTAAGTTCACATTTTTAATACCTGGGAATTAAGGGTAATATTTATTAGGGTGTTACAACTCACACACGGGTATAAAGGCAAAACAAGGGTGTGGAAGTTTCCCATTCTAGCCTCGGCCCAAGGGTGTGGTTCAAGGGCAACTTGGTCCACTCAAAAACTTGCATGGGAAGGGTCATGTCATAAGGGGACAAAGTGGAAGAAAGGTCTTCCTTGGCCTCATGAGTCATACCACCTATTTCCTACTTCTTTTCTATTTCACTCCTAGTTTCTTAATGCATAAGGAAATTGCATCCTACTTGATTCTCTCTTTCTATATGGCCGAACAACACAAGCACACATGCATATATAGTTTCATCTCACATTATCATCATAAGCACATAGCATGAGATCATAGAATAATGTATACACTCATCGTATGTTTAAACATGCGTATGACACCTTAGCATATTATGACACACATACATTATGCACACATTCTCATTCTCATTCATACAATTTAAGCATCCATTCATTTAAATTAACTAATTATATACATGATTCTTTGCACATACACAATTTCTAAAATACAAACTTTAAAGAAAATCAAATAAACCAATTCAATTTACAAAAATAGACTTTACTTAATTTTGAAATGAAACCATATTTTCACATTCATCAAGAATCTTCAAAAAGAAGTCATTCATGTAAAACCCTCAAATCATTTTGATAAAAAGACTAACTCATTTCTCAAATAGAATCGTTTGCCAAAACATTTAGCTGAAAATCTTTCTTAAGGTCTGAAAATTCAATCTTTTAAATAAAATCGTATTAATTTATTTGAGTCTAGAAAATGCGGGATGTTACAATTTGACGTATCACCGTCATAAACCTAATCTCCGCGTATTCTCATACCGATTTAATCAAATCGAATGTGTCTTTTCCTATTATCTTATCATAGCTCCATAACGCCATGAATGATTTCAATCACAACCAAGTTATTAGGATTGAATTCAAATTATTTAATTGGCATTGAATTGATGTTAAAATGGAATTGACATCCAAACATTCTTTTAAATAATAAAAATAAAGTTTTTACTTTAAAAGAATTAATTAAAAATATTAGGGAAATATTGGATTAAAGAAAAATACATTTTTCAGGTTCTGAACAGTGTCTAACCGGTTAGAAAGTCGTGTAACCGGTTATTCACATTTAAATTTCCCTCTTTCCCGGTTTTACAGTAACTAACCGGTTAGTAAATGCAGTAACCGGTTAGTCACTGATGAGCATTTTATTTCCCATTATTCCTTGCATTATTTTACTCCTATTATTGATACTTGTTGCCCATTTGACATTGATTAGCTTGATTTAGTGATTTTGAGTTTATTGGACTAATATTCCGAATATTGTTTAATTTGGGATTATTTAGCCTAATTAATTCTATTTCTATTTTCAGGTAATATTTGGCACAAGGACACTTTGGGATGTTTGGAAATGAAGATTGAAGCATTGAAGTGAAGATTGTAATTTGCATTTAGGTCCCTTTTTAATTGTAATTTTTAGAATAGTGTTTCTTAGGACTTGGGCCCATGTTTTAGGCCCATTTTCATGACTAAAGAGGGGAAATTCGTGTAACCCCCAAGACACACTCCCATTTTCAGATTTCTCACTCTCTCTCTAGGTTAGAACTTCTCTCTTGGCTCTCCCAAGTGGTGGTGGCTGCTAGGGTTTTGTTCTTCCCCATTTCTACTCGTTTTTCTTCATTTATGGCCATGGAAGGCTAGACTTCAAGGGTTAATCCCTTTGGTATTGTATTATCTACTCTTGAGCTCTTATTATTAATGCAATTTCATTTTCTCTTCTCTGTTTTCATGTTTATCGATGTGTAGTGGTTTGCTTAATTCCATTTCGTAGAGATAATACATGAATATAAATGCTTAATTTGTATTAACTCGTAAAAACTCCAATTCTGGTTTCTGATGCTTAATTAGAAGTTAGGGTTTGGAGTGATAACTGAATTTTCGCTTAGTATTTGGTTATCACGAGTTGGACAGAGGAGAGGAGAGGAATCGATCTTTAGTGAGCTAGGATTGAGTAGTGTACGTAGCCAAAGGGGTTTGCCCGCTTTTGTTTCTGATTTTCTTAGTTTTTATATTCTGTTTATGTTTTGTTCTTCACATTTGTCACACAAAAAAACCCCCCCATTTTACTGCACACTACGTGTTTGATACTTTGCCTAGACCGATATTCGCTGGGAAACGACCTAGGATCACCTTCCTAGTACTACAGAATAAACACCTTTTATTTTGATCGGGTACGGCCTCGATCAAAATTTGGCGCCGTTGCCGGGGATTATCGGTTCTTGCCAAAGATCATACAGTAGTTAATTAGATTAGTTAGTGTAGTTAGTGTGTGAATAAGCATTCTGATAACTGATTGAAAGTTGCCCTGTTTGCTGATTTGCTGTTCTGCACAACTGATGCTATTCTAGTGATTCTGTGAGTGCCATTCAACATAGCTGCGGGTGGAATTTTTGCACGAAAATTGGTATCCACACTTGTTTCATCATATATTAGTGTGTTGATGCATCACAGACACTCAGATATGCACTGGTTGTGAGTTCCAGAAAAATTTTCCATGTTTTAGCAGCACTTACTATAAATAGGCATAACTTTTGATCAGGTTGTCGGAATTGGACGAATTATATATCAAATCGAAGGGAAAAATTCAATAAAGAGATAATTCCGCCAACGGCGGAATTAGAGAAAATATTGACCCCAAAATCCTTCGTTTACTATTTCTTTTTTATTTTACAAGTTTTATTTTCTTAGTTTTTGGTCCCTGTTTTAATTGTTTGACTTGGTTCCCTTTTGAATTTTGTCCTCAAACTTTCTGTGATATGTTTTCATGATTTTAGGGTGCTGAAAAAAATAAAGAAAAAAATTTTAAAAAATAATAAATTTTGTTGCCGATTTTGGTCATGCATATCTGTTACAGTATGCTATGGTTGATGTTGTTCTGTTCAGTACATGACTAGGGGCAACCCAAGTTATTTGCATCCTTACAACCCTGAAATTGATAGAACTTATCACAGATTAGTTAGACAAAATAGGAATCAGTCATTAGGTAGTGAGTCAGAGTCATCTTATAGTCCATCTAATTCTGATTCTGTTTCTATTTCTTCTATTCCTTCTACTTTTATTCAATCTGATTCTATATATTGTGATAACATGGCTCAACCCCCACCAAGGGAAAGGACACTTAGGGAGCTGGCTGCACCTGACTTCACTATTGAAGACTCGTGTATCCGGTATCCTGATGAGGATGTTCCTTTTGAGCTTAGAACAGGACTAATCCATTTGTTGCCCAAGTTTCATGGTCTTGCAGGTGAGGATCCTCATAAGCATCTCAAGAAATTCCATATAGTGTGCACCAGAATGAAACCACATGATGTGCAAGAGGATCATGTCTGTCTCAGAGCATTTCCACATTCCTTAGAGGGTCTAGCACAAGATTGGTTATCTGACTTGGCCCCTGGTTCCATCACAAGCTGGGATGACTTGAAGAGGGCATTTCTGGAAAAATTCTTCCCTGCAAATAGGACCACTGCAATCAGAAAGGAAATTTCTGGTATCAGGCAACAACATGGAGAGAGTCTCTATGATTATTGGGAGAGATTCAAGAGGTTGTGTGCTTCCTGCCCTCACCATCAGATCTCAGAGCAGCTTCTCATCCAGTACTTTTATGAAGGTCTCAACTTCATGGAAAGAAACATGGTAGATGCTGCAAGTGGTGGTACATTGGGAGATATGACACCCTTACAAGCCAGGAGCAAAATTGAGAAGATGGCTTCCAACTGTCAACAATTCCATGCAAGAAGCAACAGTGATGCAATAGTTGTGAGGGATGTAAATGATGTTGGTGCAGACTCGGGCAAGGTTGAGAAGCTTGAGCAGAAAATTGATTCTCTCACAACATTGGTCACACAATTGGCTGTCAATCAGAAAAAGATGATACTTCCTGCTAGAGTGTGTGGCATATGCACATCCATTGAGCACCCCACAGATGCATGCCCTTCCCTTCAGCAGCAACAGCCGATGACCAGTGGTGACCAACCCGAGGCCTATGCAGCAAACATATACAACAATAGAGGTCCACAACAACACAATCATGACCTCTCTTCCAATAGATACAACCCTGGATGGAGGAACCATCCCAATCTGAAGTGGTCTGATCAACAACAACCTCCTCCTAATGTTCCATTTCAGAACACCGCTGGACCGAGCAGACCACCATATGTACCTCCTCCAATCCAACAGCAAAGGCAACAACAGCAGCAAGTGGTTCATCCTTCACCATCAGCCCCTCCATCCAACCAACCTACCTTGGAGGAGTTGGTGAGGCAAATGACCATGCAAAACCTCCAATTTCAACAAGAGACTAGAGCATCCATTCAGAGACAAGAGGCATCCATTCAGACTTTGACAAATCAGATGGGTCAAATGGCAACTTCTCTCAACAACTTGCAATCTCAAAATTCTGACAAGTTGCCATCCCAAACTGTGATCAACCCTCAGAATCAGAATGTGAGTGCCATCAACCTGAGGTCGGGAAAGCAAATTGTCACACCCACACCACAACCTAACCTCAACAATGATGCTCTAGCTTCCTCTAAAGGGAAGAGCCAAGTGGTAGATGAAGGTGAGCATGCTAGCACCAAAAAGAATCATCCAACTCAACCCTCCTCAACTTCAACCACAAGCCCTGCTGTTGTCCTACAACCTCCTCCTGTTCCTCTTCCATTCCCACCAAGAGTGCCTCAAAACAAAAGGGTGGAAGAGGTGGACAAGGACATTCTTGACACATTCAGGAAGGTGGAAGTCAACATACCCCTTCTTGATGCAATAAAACAGATTCCAAGGTATGCGAAGTTCCTTAAGGAGTTGTGCACTCATAAGAGAAGACTCAAGGGCAATGAGAGGATAAGCATGGGAAGGAATGTCTCCGCTCTCATAGGTAAACCTATCCCTCACATTCCTGAAAAATGTAAGGATCCTGGAACTTTCTCTATACCTTGCATCATAGGCAATGTTAAGTTTGAAAATGCTATGCTAGATTTAGGAGCATCCATAAATGTCATGCCTATGTCTGTTTTTAAGTCTCTTTCTCTTGGACCTCTTCAACCTACGGGTGTGGTGATTCAATTGGCAAATAGAAGTACTGCCCACCCCGCAGGTTTGATAGAGGATGTCTTGGTTCGGGTTGAAGAGTTGATCTTCCCTGCTGATTTTTACATACTTGATATGGAAGATGACTCTCCCCGTAATGTTGTTCCTATTATTTTGGGGAGGCCATTTTTGAAAACAGCCCGAACCAAGATAGATGTGCATTCAGGTTCACTTTCCATGGAGTTTGATGGCAGTGTGATCCGATTTGACATTTTCCATGCTATGAAACATTTTCCTGAGGATCACTCTGTTTTCCATGTGGACTTGCTTGATGATTTGATAGATGAGCATATGCTTGACATTTTGCATCATGATTTTGCATTGCCATCTTTCACTGATTCATTTACTTGTCCATCATGCACTAACTCTGGATGGTGCACCGCATGCACTGAAATAGCCCAGTTTTTAGACTCTGCTACTGCATCTGATGATTCATATGTTATAGATTCAGATTATGCTAACCCTAACCCCATATCTGTTATGCATGAGTCTGATTTACTTGTTCAGGTGCAGGCAGCAGAATCCATTTTTGCTGTCCCTTTAGTTCCATCTATTATGCAGGCACCCTCATTGGACCTGAAGCCCCTCCCTCCTCATCTCAAATATGCTTACTTGGAGGATGAGCAGAAACTCCCAGTGATCATCTCTACCTCACTTTCTGTTGATCAAGAGGAGAAACTGCTGGATGTGATAAGAAAGAACAAGAGGGCAATTGGATGGACTTTAGCGGATATTCCTGGAATTAGCCCCTCCATGTGCATGCACCGCATTTTGTTGGAGGATGGGGCTAAACCAGTGAGACAACCCCAAAGACGATTGAACCCCCAGATTCTTGATGTGGTTAAGAAAGAGGTCACCAAGCTGCTCCAAGCGGGTATCATCTACCCAATTTCAGATAGCACTTGGGTGAGCCCGGTGCAAGTTGTCCCCAAGAAGTCTGGTGTCACAGTTGTAAAAAATGAGAAGGATGAGCTGATTCCCACTAGAGTGCAGAACAGTTGGAGAGTCTGCATTGATTACAGAAAGCTCAACCAGGCGACTCGCAAGGATCATTTCCCTCTCCCCTTCATTGATCAGATGTTGGAGCGCCTGGCAGGTAAATCTCATTATTGCTTCTTAGATGGATTCTCTGGTTATTTTCAAATTTGCATTGCACCAGAGGACCAACATAAGACCACATTTACCTGTCCTTTTGGCACATTTGCATATAGAAAGATGCCTTTTGGCCTATGCAATGCTCCTGCCACATTTCAAAGATGTATGATGAGTATTTTCGCTGACTTGCTCGAGCATTGCATAGAGGTCTTCATGGATGATTTTAGTGTTTATGGCTCCTCATTTGATGCATGTCTTGATAATTTGACTAAGGTGCTTAACAGGTGCATTGAGACTAACCTTGTCTTGAATTTTGAAAAATGCCACTTCATGGTAGAACAAGGCATAGTCTTAGGGCACATTGTTTCGCACAAGGGCATAGAAGTTGACCCTGCTAAGCTGCATGTAATATCACATTTGCCTTACCCCTCTTGCGTGCGAGAGGTGCGTTCTTTTCTTGGTCATGCAGGTTTCTATCGCAGGTTTATTCAGAACTTTAGCAACATTGCCCTTCCTCTTTCCAAGTTGCTTCAAAAGGATGCCCCATGGGAATTTGGAGACCAATGCAAGAGGGCATTTGATGAATTGAAGAAAGCACTAACCACCACTCCCATCATCCAACCACCTGATTGGACCCTCCCATTTGAGCTCATGACTGATGCTTCAAATTATGCTTTGGGAGCAGTTCTCTCCCAAAGGGTTGGTAAGCTGTCGCATGTGATTTATTATGCTTCTAGGACTTTAGATGCAGCACAGGTTAATTACACAACAACTGAAAAAGAACTTTTGGCTATTGTTTTTGCACTTGACAAATTTAGATCATATTTGCTTGGTTCTAAGGTTGTAGTGTACACTGATCATGCTGCTCTGAAGTATCTTTTGAAAAAGACAGATTCCAAACCTAGGTTGATTAGGTGGATGTTGCTCCTCCAGGAGTTTGATCTTGAGATTCAGGATCGGAGTGGTGCGCATAACCTTGTCGCAGACCACTTGAGCAGGATAGAGAGAGAGGAGGATGCATTTCCTATCCGGGATGACTTCCCGGATGAGCAGCTTTTATCTTTACATGTTTCCCATCCCCTTCCCCAAACTCCTTGGTTTGCAGACATTGTTAATTATCTAGTTGCTTCTGTTTTTCCTGCCTTGGCATCCAAAGCTCAAAGAGACAAATTAAAGAGCGATGCCAAGCATTATGTATGGGATGACCCCTATTTATGGCGTTTTTGCAGTGATCAGGTCATTCGCAGGTGCATTCCAGACCAGGAGATCCAATCGGTTCTCCAATTTTGCCATGCTTCACCAGTGGGAGGCCACCTTGGTACTCAAAGGACAGCACGAAAGGTGCTGGATTCTGGATTTTATTGGCCTACCATTTTCAAGGATGCGAGCAACATCTGCAGCTCGTGTGAGCAGTGTCAAAGAGCAGGAGGCGCCCTATCTTGGAGGCAACAGATGCCGCAACAACCTATGTTGTTTTGTGAGGTGTTTGACGTCTGGGGTATAGATTTCATGGGCCCCTTTCCTGTTTCTTTTGGTTTTTATTATATCTTACTTGCTGTGGATTACGTATCCAAATGGGTGGAAGCTAAGGCCACCAGGACTAATGATGCTCAGGTTGTTGTAGATTTTGTCAGGTCTAATATCCTTTGCAGGTTTGGCATACCTAGAGCCATAGTCAGTGACCAAGGCACACACTTCTGCAATAGATCCATGCAAGCTTTGCTCAAGAAGTATGGGGTTGTGCACAAAGTCTCTACACCCTATCACCCCCAAACCAACGGGCAAGCGGAGATTTCAAATAGAGAGATCAAGCGGATTTTGGAGAAGATGGTGAAGCCTAATAGAAAGGATTGGAGCACACGATTGGAGGATGCTCTGTGGGCCCATCGGACCGCTTACAAGGCACCCATAGGGATGTCACCCTATCGGGTTGTCTTTGGTAAGGCGTGCCACCTGCCTGTGGAGATAGAGCACCGTGCATATTGGGCTGTGAAGCAATGTAACTTAGCTCTTGATCAAGCGGGTGAGGAGAGGAAGCTGCAGTTGAGTGAGCTAGATGAGATCCGCTTGGAGGCCTATGAGAACTCCAAATTCTACAAAGAGAAGACCAAGAAGCTTCATGATAACTCCATTTCCAGAAAGGAGTTCTTGGTTGGTCAAAAAGTTTTGCTCTACAACTCTAGGCTTGGACTCATGAGTGGAAAGCTCCGCTCTAAATGGATTGGACCGTTTGTAGTCACCCAGGTGTTTCCTTATGGCACTGTGGAGATCAAGAGTGAGTCCACGAACAAGAGCTTCAAAGTCAATGGCCACCGACTCAAGCCTTTCCTAACCACCCCTTCTTTGGATGATGCACCTGTGGAGGAGGCCTCATTGGTCGACCCCACTTTTGAACAACCATGACTTAGGGAGTCTCCTTTTCTCCTTCCTTACTCTTTTTATTACACTTGTCTATATCTGTCTGATTCTGCTATTTGTGTTCCATTGAGGACAATGTGTGATTTAAGTGTGGGGGGAGAGTAGTTTATGTTGCATATTTTGCTTTGATTTTTTTTTAGGTTTTGCTTAGTTTTGGGCATTTTCTTGCATGTTTTTGCTTCATTTTAGTAGAGTTTTGGTATCTCGTGTCTGAATTCATGCATTTTTGTGTGTAAAGTTGCTTTTGATAATTAAGAGGTGGTAACACTGTGATAGAATTGTCCCTTTTGTGAGGATTTGAGCCTTAATTGTGGGTGGATTGCTATATATGCCACCTAATTTTCTGTCATGTGTGATTGCACTCTGGATTACTTGCACTCTAGAACTTGACTTGACTCTTGTTGATACTTGATTGCTCATGCACATTTTGAAATGATTTAGGCACTTTCTTTCTTGAATAAGCTACTAGCCATATGAGCCTACCTTGAATGAATGTATCCTTTGCTAGCCCCTTTGAGCCTTTTTATCCCTTTCCTTGTTCTTTAGCTCATTACAAGCCTATGACTGAAAAACCATGATTGTCCTAACCTTAGGGAATTTTGGAGCTTTGGAATTGTTTTGGGAATGGGTATTAGGTAAGAAGTATGCTTTATGCTTTAATTGGTTGAGTTCTTGGTTTTGCCTCATTGGTTGTTATAGTTATGGCTTCATCTTCATGCCATTTGTGTTGTTTCTTCTTTTCTTTTTGTATATCTCTCAAAAACAAAAAAAATAGAAGACAAAAATACAAAAAAATAAAAAAAAAATGCAAAAATAAAAAGAAAAAAAAAAGAAAAAAGTGAATAAAAGGTTGTTGAGGCAAAGAGGATTGGAATTAGTGGTTGTTGATTTTGGGGTGGATTTTGCTTACTTTTTACTTATTCCCCATTGCTCCTCTATTCCCTTGGTTTTAGCTACATTCCCATATTTTTATCCTACCTTGTCCTTGGCCCCATTACAACCCTTAAAAGACCTTTTGATCATTTTGTGCATGTGTGTTGATGGTTGATGTTAGAGGCTTGTCAAGCTTATGGTTGTGTTTGTTTTTCATGATGTGCCTTGAGTGTAAATAATGATTAACCCCAAACACTTGAGTGTAAACACTTTTGAGTGATCCTTGTGAGTTTCTATCATCTTTGTGACTATCCTCTTGATGTCATTGGTTTCTTTGCATACTTGAAGTAATTGGATGATGTTCGCGGATGCTTTGACTCTTTGATCCTTAACCATTTTGTGTGCTTGAGTTTGCCCATTTCTTTGCATTTCCTAGAATTCATTGTGAAGTATGTAATCTCTTAGGTTAGCATTTCTTAGTTGTAGTCATCTTGTTGCATTATTCACTTTGGTGCATATTGATCTTCATAGTCCTATCTTTTGGTTTTGCCCAGGAGTGCAAAAGGATAAGTGTGGGGGTATTTGATGAGCATTTTATTTCCCATTATTCCTTGCATTATTTTACTCCTATTATTGATACTTGTTGCCCATTTGACATTGATTAGCTTGATTTAGTGATTTTGAGTTTATTGGACTAATATTCCGAATATTGTTTAATTTGGGATTATTTAGCCTAATTAATTCTATTTCTATTTTCAGGTAATATTTGGCACAAGGACACTTTGGGATGTTTGGAAATGAAGATTGAAGCATTGAAGTGAAGATTGTAATTTGCATTTAGGTCCCTTTTTAATTGTAATTTTTAGAATAGTGTTTCTTAGGACTTGGGCCCATGTTTTAGGCCCATTTTCATGACTAAAGAGGGGAAATTCGTGTAACCCCCAAGACACACTCCCATTTTCAGATTTCTCACTCTCTCTCTAGGTTAGAACTTCTCTCTTGGCTCTCCCAAGTGGTGGTGGCTGCTAGGGTTTTGTTCTTCCCCATTTCTACTCGTTTTTCTTCATTTATGGCCATGGAAGGCTAGACTTCAAGGGTTAATCCCTTTGGTATTGTATTATCTACTCTTGAGCTCTTGTTATTAATGCAATTTCATTTTCTCTTCTCTGTTTTCATGTTTATCGATGTGTAGTGGTTTGCTTAATTCCATTTCGTAGAGATAATACATGAATATAAATGCTTAATTTGTATTAACTCGTAAAAACTCCAATTCTGGTTTCTGATGCTTAATTAGAAGTTAGGGTTTGGAGTGATAACTGAATTTTCGCTTAGTATTTGGTTATCACGAGTTGGACAGAGGAGAGGAGAGGAATCGATCTTTAGTGAGCTAGGATTGAGTAGTGTACGTAGCCAAAGGGGTTTGCCCGCTTTTGTTTCTGATTTTCTTAGTTTTTATATTCTGTTTATGTTTTGTTCTTCACATTTGTCACACACAAAAACCCCCCCATTTTACTGCACACTACGTGTTTGATACTTTGCCTAGACCGATATTCGCTGGGAAACGACCTAGGATCACCTTCCTAGTACTACAGAATAAACACCTTTTATTTTGATCGGGTACGGCCTCGATCAGTCACTGCAGCAGCAGTCCAAAAATGTCACTTTTTAACACCAATTCAAAAACCTTTCATTTTCAATCCTTATCAATCATTCATAGAACATATATGGACATATTTAAACATGTTCAAATCAATTATACACATCAATTTCATGAGATTCATATATAATTCATCAAGTATGCATATAATCACATATTTGGCACTTAATGTGTCAAATTCAATTTCAGAGCTTCTCAAGTCAAAATTATAGTTCCTTTAACTCGTGTTCAGTTATTATGACATGCTTGAATGAGTTTTATGTCCTATTTTGCCTCCAAGCCAAAGTCCCAATTCAAAACCTATGGCCCTTGAGCTTGTAAAGCTCTTTTACATTCCAAGCCATTTAATAATCATTCTAGCAAATGAATATCTTCTCCCTTACCTATTGAAGCTTTTGAGACTGATTGGAAAGCAAAGGAAAAGGTTCAACACGATTTTGAGACAAAACCCACCTCAGCTGCAACTCTGTTTTCAGTTTTAACAGGGGGTATTGATCAGAGATTTTCAACAAGAAAAAGCTAAATAAATTCGTGAGTAAAGATTGGAATTCAAACTAGGACACATGAACTTGAGATTGAAACAAACTTGAGAATCAAAGGTAGCTTGAGCTTACCAAACGAAATCAAGAAAGAGAGCTCTAAGAACAGATTCGTGCTCTGTTTTTCAGCATCAACAGAGTCAAATTGCAGAGCCTATAACTTCTTCTATAGTGTATAAAATCGAATGAGACTTGTTTCAAATTCAAGAGGGTTCAAAGAGCTTCGTTTAGATATAAGGTTTGTGTATGCTAATGCCTCAGAGAGAGAGAGAGAACAAATCTAAATACAGCCACAACAAAGAAATGGAGTCTGAACTTGTTTTATGAGAATTTGAGAGTGAATTGTGTGGCTTAAACGTGGTTTAAGTCACCAACATCCTTCACCACACGAATTAGCAGAGACAAGACGTGTTTTCAGGCTAAGGTTGTTGGTTTTGGCCTCAAAATCTCGAGAGGGGGGGTGAATCGAGTTTTATTATGTATTGAAAAATTCGTACCAAATTAAAAATTTGATTTGAGTTGGAGAGATTAAACGTTCATAATGGATCGCAAAAACGATAAGAAAAATATAATCGAGTAGCGCGGAAACGTAAACAAAATAAATATGCGGAAAGTAAAAGAGAGAGGGATAGAAAAGCTTGCACTGGTGATTTTTATACTGGTTCAGCCTTCCCGTCGAAAGGCCTAGTCCAGTCCCCAAGCGACCCGCCTGAGAGTTCTTATAACCAAGCAATAGAGCCGCACCCTATTACAACCAAGAGCACCCCGCACACTACTAGGAACCTCCGTTCGCTAGGGGCCTCAAACACACAGCAGGGTTTGTAACATCCCTGATTTTTAACCCCTGATTAATAAAATATTAATTATAAAGTTTATTTATAATTAATTATTTTTAGTCTTGATTTCATGTAATTTATTATGAAAGATGATATTAAAGAATTTTAATATGAGAAAATGAATATTTTCACATTAGTCCCTGTTTGGGGACCTTGAAGTGATTTTAGAAAGATTTTGGAGGGAAGGAAAATAAAAATTATATTTTTCAAAAACTGGTCAAAATACTCGAGTAGTTTTGGAAACACTCGAGTATTCTGGTCAGAGTTGACGAGTTAGTGCGTTTGGTGAGTCACCACCAACGAGTTCGTCTCGTTGACACGAAATCAGTACTCTTCCACGTCCATGGAAGTCGTGTCGTCGTGCATGTACTCCATTGAAGTCTATAAAAACCAATCAACACCGAATTCGTGAAGGATTTGGCAAAGTTTGGGTGTGTTGATTGAGTTAGGGTTTCTGAATTGATTCAATCGATTCTCCCTCTCTGGGTTGATTCGAACCACAAACTATACACCATTGTGAAGCTCGCATTCAGGGCTTCACAAATATACCAAGATTGTGAGCTGAGAGTTCGTAGATTGGAAGAATCGAAGCTTGGAAGTGGAGTCCGTTTGCTGCCTCAGGTTTCCTGGAGCTTACTTTGGAGCTCGATTTTGGTAAGCTCAGGCAACCTCTCCATGTTAATATTATCTCTTTAGTTAGTGTGAATTGTAGAGAGTGTATAGAAACTAATTCCCCAATTTTTATGGCTGTTTCATGCATCAACCAATTCAATCTTGGTGCTCTGCTGAAACTGCTCTGTTTCAGTGTGGATTTTGGGGAATTCAGCTTGGAAGTTAAGTTTGGGGTAAAGTCTCTGTTGATTCACATCTAAGAGGTAAGGGGGAAGCTCTCTATTCACTAGATAGAGTTTAAATTGCATGCATTTGATTAGAGAGCCACCAAGAGGCTCTAAGGGCTTAGTTGGAATAAGGAAAATGGTTTGGAGACCAACCTGCACTCTAAAATGGTTCTGAGCAAGTTCTATATGTTGCATGTGAGCTATATGCAAGTTGTTTTCATGCAAAAAGTGGTTGTAACTGAATTTGATATGTTGAGTTGTTAAAAATGTGTTTTATGCATAATTGTTGCTCAGATTTGATTCAATGTAATAATTGGTGGTTTCTGTGTTGGAACATGTTTAACATGTATAATGTAAGCTTTGTTGATCATTGGATTGGATTAGAATTGGCTAGAATTGAAAATGGTATGTTAAAATGCAAATTACAGTGTTCTCTATCTGCAAACACTCGAGTATTGGGGTTGATACTCGAGTATTCAACCCAAAATTAAAACATGAATTTCTGGAAAATGAAGAACACTCGAGTATCATTAAGAATACTCGAGTAATTTGGAAAAAATGAAGAACACTTGAGTACTATGTAGAACACTCGAGTATTTTGGTGAAAACTGAAACATGAATTTCTGGAAATTGAAGAACACTCGAGTAGTTTTACTCAAACTATTAGAAATACCATTTTCAATTCTGGACCATTGATCAATACTTAAATGACAATAATCCAAGCGATCTAAACTTGAAAGAAATTGATTGATGATGTGACTATTCCGTTTGGATGACGGGACGTTGCTCGGGTGGCACGTCATAACATTGCTCGGGTGGCACGTTATACAATTGAGATATCCCAATCAATTCTTTAAGTGAAGAGTTTGAATGCTAGATCGTTTACCATGTTATGATAACATGTGAAGGACCTTTGGGAATACCGATTTGGTTATGATTTGCCTGTAGTCACATTTTGGTAATGTGACCAGCATTGGTTGCTGCGAACGTTGGATGTTCGTCTTGGTGACGAAATGTGCACATCGATATTGGTATTATGGACCACGTTCCAGGCAGAGTCGTGTGGCTAGCTCGATGACACATTTTGGTAATGTGGACAGTATGTGGTATACAAGTGATAAGGTTTACGTCCTTAGGCGACGTGACGTTCATCAGACATGGTGACGTTTTTTATCACCTCTGTTGTGTTTCACAAGTGATAAGGTTTACGTCCTTGGGCGACGTGACGTTCATCAGATGTGGTGACGTTTTTTATCACACCCGTTGTTTGTTGAGAAGGGTGTGATGCACACAAGTGATAAGGTTTACGTCCTTAGGCGACGTGACATTCATCAGACATGGTAACATTTTTTATCACCTCTGTTGTGTTTCACAAGTGATAAGGTTTACGTCCTTGGGCGACGTGATGTTCATCAGATGTGGTGACGTTTTTTATCACACCCGTTGTTTGTTGAGAAGGGTGTGATGCACACAAGTGATAAGGTTTACGTCCTTAGGCGACGTGACGTTCATCAGACATGGTGACGTTTTTTATCACCTCTGTCGTGTATCACAAGTGATAAGGTTTACATCCTTAGGCGACGTGACATTCATCAGATGTGGTGACGTTTTTTATCACACCCATTGTATGTTGAGAAGTGATAGGTTTACGTCCTTGGGCGACGTGACGTTCACCAGGTAGTGTGACGTTTTTATCACTTCCGAGCTAGTACGCCATACGTTTTGGTAACGTATTCGTAATTTGGAAATGTATTGTTGAATTGGATTGGCGTCCGTGAGGACCTTAGATGGAGAATCTTAGAAAAGGAAGAATGACAGGCATGATTCCACTTACCCTTAATTTAGTTAATGCTGGATATCTGAATGAGTGAATGAACATCATATTTGCATTAAGCGTGAGCTAAGGGTTAATTGTGGCTATTAACTGATTTGGGGTTATCTGTGCATAATCATGTTACTTCAACATTTAAGCTCTATTGATTATGTGTATAGATTTGCTTACCCCTATGCCCTTGTAGGTGATGTCGCGTTACATCGCTTGCATCGAGGTCCGCCCACTTCTTAGTGGCATATGGATCTGCGAGGATTGCCGAGTGGTGTATGAGGGTGAGATAGTGGTTACCTTCGATCACCCTAATCCACTGGTTCGGTCACATCCTCGTAGGTTTAGGATTCCCATCATATACGCTATGCATGTAACTACTTTTTTAATACTTACCATGGATCATCTCCCACTCGACCAGCTCGCTTGTATAACAGTTTCAATTCGAACCTACCCGCTCATACCCTTTTTCTCTTAGAGTCATTCGAGAGGAGACTTCCCCGTCTATTTCAAGGAGTCCTATTAAGGTCACGTTTTCATCAGACCTTGTACCCAGTGGTAGGGTAATTACTCCTTCAAATAAGATGAAGGAGGATCCTGTCGAATACGAGAGCGGAAGCGAGCTTGTCGTTTAATCTATCGGGAGTCAATGGAGAGGCGATGATCCCTAGGTATGTGCATAAGGTAAATGATGAGGATCAAGGATCCGGTTTGATGGATGCTGTGGAGAAGATTAGCTGCTGATGCTGATGCTGATGTTGGATGATGGTTGCTGCTACTTCTTGGAGACTTCTACTACTACTGCCGCGACCAGTGCTATGAGACCAGCTTTGGGAGTTTTATATATTGTGGGAATCTCTTTGAAAACTCTGGAGCCATGGTCTATTTTGATGTACATATAAATACATAGCTTTATGGACTTGTTCTGGGATTTTGGAGATTCTTACCGCCGGACTATGTATTACGTACCTTTTGATATAAATAAAATCCATGCTTTCTAGAGTCTATTACATAGTCCTGATATTTCCGCTTACTCTGATACTGATTTAAAAGAATTCGGCTATGACATGTTGGAAATGGTATCACTTGGCTAGACGAAAACTGGATGGCAATACTTGAGTTTCTTTATATGAAATAGAGTACATTTATCTTCAAAGAGAATGCTATCCAAGATTTGCGAAATTATCTTTTGAGCAAAGTAAACGCCGAATTCGATTTTAAAAGTAATACGTAAACTATTCTCCAAATATCCTATGCTTTGGTTTGTGCACCCGACTTTTTAGAAATAAAAAGAAAAATTTTGAATCCAATATTTTCTAACAATTAAACAAGTCCATATATTCTCAAGTAATATCATTTTATTTTATTAATTACTTGGAATATTTTGAGGGTGTTACACTTAGTGGTATCAGAGCAAAAGTCAGATCCTGTAGTAGTGGAAGTAACTCCAGAAAGGTAGTCATCAACATCAAGCAGGTATCCACAGGGCATATTTATTGTTTAGAATACTATTATCTTGCTCAAATGGAGCAATTGATACATTGTGGAAACTGTATGCATTGTTGAAAACTATTGTTATGACCTTAGGATAGGTTGTGTGGAGAATGTTTCTTAGTCCATCGTATGTGACCATGAGCAATAGCGCAGGTCTATTATGACGACTAGAAATCAAAATCGCACCGATGCGATATTAGAAAGAATCACCGCTGTGATGGAATCTATGCATCAATGGCAGCAACAGCAATCCCAACAACCGCCTCATAATATAACGTTGGTAATTCGGAAACTAAGATTTTGGCGGATTTTAGAAGTTTTAATCCACCTAAGTTCGAAGGAGGATTTAGGCCTGAGGAGGCTAATAAGTGGATTCATACTATGGATAAGATCTTTAGAACATTAGATTGCACTGAGGCTCAGAAGATGACATATGCAGTTTATATGTTAGAGGACGAGGCTGAGAACTGGTAGAATCACACAGTTCAGCTCCTGCACTATGAAGGAAGGGATATTAATTGGGGTGTGTTAACGGAAAAGTTTCTCAATAAATATTTCCCGGAAGACTTAAGGAGGAAAAAGGAAATTGAGTTATTAAAGCAAGGAGACATGAGTGTGGGTGAGTATGCAGCTAAGTTCGAGGAACTGATGAAGTACTCTCCATATTATCAAAACAACCCCGATGAAAGGAGCAAATGCATCAAGTTTGAAAGTGGTTTGAAACCTGAACTGAAATCTGTTTTCAGTTATCAGAAGATTCAAAGTTTTCCTACGTTGGTAGATATGTGTCGAATGTATGAGGATGATAAGAAGGCGGAAGTATTAGCTGATCAAGCAAAGGGTAACCAGCCGAGTTATGGACCACAAAGAAAGAAAAGATTTGATTTTCAAAATAAGGGTCCATATTTGGATCCGAATCGAGGCAAAGGAAGAGTTGAAGTTAAGGATGGGGTTAAGTCTCGCAGTAATGCTCCTTACTGTGAGAAGTGTAAGCATCATCATTCTGGAAGGATCTGCTGGGAAACAAGTTATTGCTTCAATTGTGGAAAGCAGGGTCATATTGCACGTTACTGCAGAGAGTCTGTGAAAAGTAGCCACACCAGATTTGCTAGCAAACCAAAGACTCAAGGCAAAGCGTTTACCCTGAATAGAGTAGAAAAGAACCAATCTCCCGATCTCGTGCAAGGTAACCATTTATTTCAAAACCAACTTTGCATGATTGTGTTCGATTTGGGAATTACTTATTCTTTTGTTCAACATATATGTGTGAGTAGATTGAAGTCGGATTTCCCTAATTGTCTTAAAATTTGAGACCCTATGAAACTACCCAAACATGTTTCTAAAGTTGTTAGATTATAGTGTCGAGATATTTGATCGCGGCACTAAGTTAAATTTAATCTATCATCCTTTATCACATTTGGACGTGATTCTGGGGAAGGATAACATTTCCTCTTGTGTTACTCCTACTTGATTCATGCCAAAGTATTGGAGCATACTTTCATGTGTCGAGAACGGGACTTGGAAGGAAGTAACTTTAAGAAAGGAAGGTAGATGAGTATGCATCAAAGGGATTGAATACACAAGGTGATACACTGGGCACATGACGTGAGCTTTGCAACGATCAAGGTTGCTTTGAGGGCTCGAGGCCTTTTTCCCGTGTCACTACACTTTAAAGTGTTAATGACCCTGGAGAATTGAAGTAATTGTTCAGCCGAGAGGAGGAGTTGAACAAGGGACAATGTCGACAGACAGAATCTTAAAGGCTCATGATCGGAGACTCTGTCGTCGTTATGACAAATCAAATGAGGAAGCAATCACAATGGACTGAAAGGCAATTCATGTGAGCTCTACGGAGTTTAAGGAAGTGTTTTAAGGAGTCTAATTGGTTTGAGCTTGATGATACAAATAGACCGACGATAAGTAAGAAGGGAAGGTTGCAAATCACAAATGGAATTCTTAACTCAAATTCGCGAATTGCAACAAAAAGGAGGAAGTTTTTGAAAATTAGAGAAAGGAGATTAAATTGTTGTAAATGAGGTACGGTAATATGAATCTCGGGGAAAATATTGTCAAGTTCGAAAGATCGGAGAAGCATAATTCATTGCAATGTTAATAAAAGGTTCAAACATGCGGAGTTTGAAAAGAATGATGTTTGAACTTCAAACCAGTTGTCAATCATTGAGGAACAAGGGATTCCTGACATTAGCAAGCATGTGTAGAATTGGTATGGATAATGAGGAAATCACAAGAAGCTTTTAAGCACGGGAAGCTTATGAGTGAACCAATTATGGGGAACGAAATTTCATAAGGAGTTAAGGAAACCTCCATCGCATGAAAGTAACTGAAAAGCCGATGGAAAGAAATTATTTGAGAAGGTAAGGTGCATCATCATGGATTGAATAGTGATGAACGGAAAGGGATATTTGATTTCGGTCACAAGAAAATGAAGTCTTATTCGCCGGATTGCTTGAAGGATAAATACGAAAAGGGTATGGTCAGCCAGCAAATCAAGAATGGGAGAGTTTTCCATCCTATTAGGATGCTGATTAGATTCGGATATAGGTAGTTTGAGTTACCCCTTTATCGATTTGAATTAACGTGGTCAAATGCTTTCGACTACGTTAACTAAATCGTTTTGTAATTGGTATATCTGAACAAGTCTTTAACTTGAATTTCTGTGATCAAAACCCTTATCACAGTTGGATGTGATAAATGTCTTTGGGCACTACAGAAAGAGGAAGATCAGTTAAGACTAGAGAGATTAAGAACCACCGGGATAGGACAAGTATTTGTCTCCCCAACGGAAGTTTCTCTAGAACTTGGCTATCTGAATAAGTCTGATAGTGACAATAATATTCCTAATCTTTAAGTTCATCTAACTTAAAGGTAAATCTTATAGTCTTTCTTGGGAAAGATTATATCTGAAAGGGATGATTTCATTCCTGATAGTGTAAATATTAGGACTGATCACCCTGATGTTTACCACTATTAAGAAATGAAGTCATACGAATATTTCCCTACTCGTGCCGAGTGATCAGAATGCGCAACGGGATGGGGTTTTTCCTCAAAAAGATCTTTGGAAAACGTTTTAATTAAGGAATATATATTTTAAGAGTATTATTCGAAGGAGTTTTTAGTCAAAAGATTTCATTTGAAGGAATTACGAGATAATTTTTGAGGAAGTTCAAGCAAACCCTTTTATGAGAAACAAGGATTTGTACATGTTTTGGAATGCAAAAGCTTTATTTGAGAAAAAGCTCAATTAAAATATTTTGTGAAACGTTTTCGGTCAGAAAGTTTGAAAAAGTATAAGAAAATTCCTTTTAAGTGGGGAAGGATGTTCCCAAATTATACTTTGAAAACATATAACACCAGAACAACTTTTGTGCAACTTTGGAAATTATAGAATTTTTTTTTAAGAAGAATTTCGGGGACGAAATTCCTTTTAAGTGGGGAAGAGTGTAACATCCCTGATTTTTAACCCCTGATTAATAAAATATTAATTATAAAGTTTATTTATAATTAATTATTTTTAGTCTTGATTTCATGTAATTTATTATGAAAGATGATATTAAAGAATTTTAATATGAGAAAATGAATATTTTCACATTAGTCCCTGTTTGGGGACCTTGAAGTGATTTTAGAAAGATTTTGGAGGGAAGGAAAATAAAAATTATATTTTTCAAAAACTGGTCAAAATACTCTAGTAGTTTGGGAAACACTCGAGTATTCTGGTCAGAGTTGACGAGTTAGTGCGTTTGGTGAGTCACCACCAACGAGTTCGTCTCGTTGACACGAAATCAGTACTCTTCCACGTCCATGGAAGTCGTGTCGTCGTGCATGTACTCCATTGAAGTCTATAAAAACCAATCAACACCGAATTCGTGAAGGATTTGGCAAAGTTTGGGTGTGTTGATTGAGTTAGGGTTTCTGAATTGATTCAATCGATTCTCCCTCTCTGGGTTGATTCGAACCACAAACTATACACCATTGTGAAGCTCGCATTCAGGGCTTCACAAATATACCAAGATTGTGAGCTGAGAGTTCGTAGATTGGAAGAATCGAAGCTTGGAAGTGGAGTCCGTTTGCTGCCTCAGGTTTCCTGGAGCTTACTTTGGAGCTCGATTTTGGTAAGCTCAGGCAACCTCTCCATGTTAATCTTATCTCTTTAGTTAGTGTGAATTGTAGAGAGTGTATAGAAACTAATTTCCCCAATTTTTATGGCTGTTTCATGCATCAACCAATTCAATCTTGGTGCTCTGCTGAAACTGCTCTGTTTCAGTGTGGATTTTGGGTAATTCAGCTTGGAAGCTAAGTTTGGGGTAAAGTCTCTGTTGATTCACATCTAAGAGGTAAGGGGGAAGCTCTCTATTCACTAGATAGAGTTTAAATTGCATGCATTTGATTAGAGAGCCACCAAGAGGCTTTAAGGGCTTAGTTGGAATAGGGAAATTGGTTTGGAGACCAACCTGCACTCTAAAATGGTTCTGAGCAAGTTCTATATGTTTCATGTGAGCTATATGCAAGTTGTTTTCATGCCAAAAGTGGTTGGAACTGAATTTGATATGTTGAGTTGTTAAAAATGTGTTTTATGCATAATTGTTGCTCAGATTTGATTCAATGTAATAATTGGTGGTTTCTGTGTTGGAACATGTTTAACATGTTTAATGTAAGCTTTGTTGATCATTGGATTGGATTAGAATTGGCTAGAATTGAAAATGGTATGTTAAAATGCAAATTACAGTGTTCTCTGTCTGTAAACACTCGAGTATTGGGGTTGATACTCGAGTATTCGACCCAAAATTAAAACATGAATTTATGGAAAATGAAGAACACTCGAGTATCATTAAGAATACTCGAGTAATTTGGAAAAAATGAAGAACACTCGAGTATTTTGGTGAAAACTGAAACATGAATTTCTGGAAATTGAAGAACACTCGAGTAGTTTTACTCAAACTATTAGAAATACCATTTTCAATTCTGGACCATTGATCAATACTTAAATGACAATAATCCAAGCGATCTAAACTTGAAAGAAATTGATTGATGATGTGACTTTTCCGTTTGGATGACGGGACGTTGCTCGGGTGGCACGTTATACAATTGAGATATCCCAATCAATTCTTTAAGTGAAGAGTTTGAATGCTAGATCGTTTACCATGTTATGATAACATGTGAAGGACCTTTGGGAATACCAATTTGGTTATGATTTGCCTGTAGTCACATTTTGGTAATGTGACCAGCATTGGTTGCTGCGAACGTTGGATGTTCGTCTTGGTGACGAAATGTGCACATCGATATTGGTATTATGGACCACGTTCCAGGCAGAGTCGTGTGGCTAGCTCGATGACACATTTTGGTAATGTGGACAGTATGTGGTATACTGTTGATTTGATGGTTCAACGGTGTGATGCACACAAGTGATAAGGTTTACGTCCTTAGGCGACGTGACGTTCATCAGACATGGTGACGTTTTTTATCACCTCTTTTGTGTTTCACAAGTGATAAGGTTTACGTCCTTGGGCGACGTGACGTTCATCAGATGTGGTGACGTTTTTTATCACACCCGTTGTTTGTTGAGAAGGGTGTGATGCACACAAGTGATAAGGTTTACGTCCTTAGGCGACGTGACGTTCATCAGACATGGTGACGTTTTTTATCACCTCTGTCGTGTATCACAAGTGATAAGGTTTACGTCCTTAGGCGACGTGACGTTCATCAGATGTGGTGACGTTTTTTATCACAGCCATTGTATGTTGAGAAGTGATAGGTTTACGTCCTTGGGCGACGTGACGTTCACCAGGTAGTGTGACGTTTTTATCACTTCCGAGCTAGTACGCCATACGTTTATGTAACGTATTCGTAATTTGGAAATGTATTGTTGAATTGGATTGGCGTCCGTGAGGACCTTAGATGGAGAATCTTAGAAAAGGAAGAATGACAGGCATGATGCCACTTACCCTTAATTTAGTTAATGCTGGATATCTGAATGAGTGAATGAACATCATATTTGCATTAAGCGTGAGCTAAGGGTTAATTGTGGCTATTAACTGATTTGGGGTTATCTGTGCATAATCATGTTACTTCAACATTTAAGCTCTATTGATTATGTTTATAGATTTGCTTACCCCTATGCCCTTGTAGGTGATGTCGCGTTACATCGCTTGCATCGAGGTCCGCCCACTTCTTAGTGGCATATGGATCTGCGAGGATTGCCGAGTGGTGTATGAGGGTGAGATAGTGGTTACCTTCGATCACCCTAATCCACTGGTTCGGTCACTTCCTCGTAGGTTTAGGATTCCCATCATATACGCTATGCATGTAACTACTTTTTTAATACTTACCATGGATCATCTCCCACTCGACCAGCTCGCTTGTATAACAGTTTCAATTCGAACCTACCCGCTCATACCCTTTTTCTCTTAGAGTCATTCGAGAGGAGACTTCCCCGTCTATTTCAAGGAGTCCTATTAAGGTCACGTTTTCATCAGACCTTGTACCCAGTGGTAGGGTAATTACTCCTTCAAATAAGATCAAGGAGGATCCTGTCGAATACGAGAGCGGAAGCGAGCTTGTCGTTTAATCTATCGGGAGTCAATGGAGAGGCGATGATCCCTAGGTATGTGCATAAGGTAAATGATGAGGATCAAGGATCCGGTGTGATGGATGCTGTGGAGAAGATTAGCTGCTGATGCTGATGTTGGATGATGGTTGCTGCTACTTCTTGGAGACTTCTACTACTACTGCCGCGACCAGTGCTATGAGACCAGCTTTGGGAGCTTTATATATTGTGGGAATCTCTTTTGAAAACTCTGGAGCCATGGTCTATTTTAATGTACATATAAATACATAGCTTTATGGACTTGTTCTGGGATTTTGGAGATTCTTACCGCCGGACTATGTATTACGTACCTTTTGATATAAATAAAATCCATGCTTTCTAGAGTCTATTACATAGTCCTGATATTTCCGCTTACTCTGATACTGATTTAAAAGAAGTCGGCTATGACATGTTGGAAATGGTATCACTTGGCTAGACGAAAACTGGATGGCAATACTTGAGTTTCTTTATATGAAATAGAGTACATTTATCTTCAAAGAGAATGCTATCCAAGATTTGCGAAATTATCTTTTGAGCAAAGTAAACGCCGAATTCGATTTTAAAAGTAATACGTAAACTATTCTCCAAATATCCTATGCTTTGGTTTGTGCACCCGACTTTTTAGAAATAAAAAGAAAAATTTTGAATCCAATATTTTCTAACAATTAAACAAGTCCATATATTCTCAAGTAATATCATTTTATTTTATTAATTACTTGGAATGTTTTGAGGGTGTTACAGGGTTCCTCGCCCTACGACGTATCAAACGTCCACTAAGGGATTCTCTCCCTAATCACTAAGGTTTAGAACGATTTCACTGAAAGTGATTACAATAGTTTCTTGTGTTCTCACAACACGGATTCTACAATATTCTCTTATGATAATGAAAAATAAGTTTCTCTAGAAGTCACTCAGCCAATAAGGATTTGTTCTTTACAAAAATATGAACGATGAAAAGCAGAACTCTTAGAGAAGAAGAAGAAGAGAGAAACGTGCAGGTCGAAAAGAATGAATGTAAAAATTACGTTCTGAATGTTGGAGTGAACCTTTTAAAAAGGAAAAACGATTTTGAATCAAAAAGGATTTTGAATAAGAAAAACAAAATCAAAATAGAATAATAAAAGATTTGTAATAAGTTTTAAAATCAAAATAAAATCAAAACGATTTTCGAAATAAAATAAAGATTTGATTCTTAAATCCAAAAAGGAAATAATTCAAAATTAAAATCATTTTCGAATTTTATAAAATATATCATAATCTTTTATATAAAAACAAATCAGGAAATAATAAAAATGATTCTGACACGTTTTTCAACAAATCATGAAATAATCGATTACATAGAAGAAATAATCGATTACTTCTACAAAAATAGAAATTCTTAAATACATTTGAAAAACATGTAATCGATTAGGCTAAGAATAGTTAATCGATTACACCACTCATGTTCATTATATGATGCAACTATGATAATCGATTACACTGAGGAGTTAATCGATTATTAAGCCTCTGTTTTGCATATGATGCAACATCATGTAATCGATTACTACAAGACTTGTAATCGATTACAAAGCCTCAGAAAAATATATGATGCAACAAATATAATCGATTACTTGACCTATGTAATCGATTACTTTCATAAGAAAGTAACTGATTAACAAAATTCAATTAATCGATTACAGCTTCTCTGATTTTTCTATGATGCAACAAAGTTAATCGATTACTTTAGCAAATAATCAATTACTCTCTTTTGCACACATACAAATATACAAAGTTTTGTAACATCAAGAATTTTACTAAGGTTAAATGCAGAAAACACTTTTTCATGCAAAAACACGTTTTTCTTCTCCTCTCTATAATGAAAAACTTATTGGCTTTGTAACTCTTTAAAGAAACAAAAACTTCATTACCTTACATTTGATCTAAAGAGAAGGTTTCTATTCTATGCTTGCTTGAGTCTTCAATCTTGAGACTTGACTTGCACTTGTGAGCTTGAACTTGAGTTGGCTTGTTATCATCAAAACATATATTTGCATTACTTTGAAGTCCATAGAGAGTTTGAAGCATGCCTTCCAACCAGCTTGACTTCCAACACTCCCCCTTTTTTATGATGACAAACAATCATTCTGATATGCTCTTTTATTATCTGCATCACAAGTGTTATACAAGCAGAAATAGATATATAATAATAAAACCTTCCTTAGAATCAATAAATACAGGAAATATAATGGATTAAATTTTTCTCCCCCTGTATGAATGCTTAAAAACATATATTCTGATAATAGAATATCATCCTTCAGAGTATCTCCCCCTGAATGTATTAGCCATGAAATCCATGAAATATCAGAATCTCTCTCCCCCTTTTGTAATCATCAAAAAGATGTGTAATCTCCCCCTGAAACACTAAGGAGATGCATTAATAATAACATGAGAGATAAAAGATTCACATATTCAAAAGAGGTGAGAGGCAGAAGTTAAACCAATTTCTCTACGAATAAAAAAGAAATTTTCTTTTGGAAGCGGTTTCGTAAAGATATCAGCTAACTGCCGCGAAGTATCAACATACTCAATAATGCAATCACCCTTCTGAATATGATCACGAATAAAATGGTGTCAAATCTCTATATGCTTCGTGCGAGAATGTTGCACTGGGTTTTTGGTAATAGAAATAGCACTGGTATTATCACATTTAATAGGAATGAGATCAAGACTTACACCAAAGTCTAGGAGTTGTTGTTTTAACCATAAAATCTGGGCGCAACAACTACCCGCAGCTACATATTCAGCCTCAGCTGTAGATAGGGCAACACTAGACTGTTTCTTACTAGCCCATGATACCAATGAATTTCCAAGAAGATGACAAGTGCCGCTAGTGCTTTTTCTATCTACTTTGCAACCGGCAAAGTCAGAATCAGAATACCCAACAAGATTACAAGATGAACCTTTAGGGTACCACAAACCCATATCAGTTGTGCCAGACAGATATTTCATTATTCGCTTGGCAGCAACCAAGTGCGTTTCTTTTGGATTCGATTGGAACCGAGCACAAAGACACACACTAAACATGATATCCGGCCTACTTGCCGTTAAATATAGAAGGGATCCGATAATACCTCGATACTTTGTGATTTCTACGGATTTACCTCCTTCGTCTTTGTCCAAGTAACATGATGTGCTTATCGGTGTGGCTACTGCCTTGGCCTTATCCATGCCAAATCTTTTCAGTAATTCTTTGTAGTATTTGGTTTGACTAATAAATATTCCGTCCTTTGCTTGCTTTATTTGTAATCCCAGGAAAAAGTTCAGCTCGCCCATCATAGACATTTCGAACTCTTCCTGCATCATACTAGAAAATTCCTTGCAAAGGATTTCATTAGTAGCACCGAAGATAATATCATCTACATAAATCTGAACTAAAAGAATGTCCTTTCCTTTCTTTTTGATAAAAAGTGTGTTATCAACCTTCCCTCTTTCAAAGTTATTTTCCAACAAAAATTTGCTAAGACGGCCGTACCATGCTCTAGGAGCTTGTTTTAGACCGTACAAAGCCTTTTTCAATTTATAAACATAATCAGGGTGTTCATAACTTTCAAAGCCAGGAGGTTGAAACACATAAACTTCTTCATTTATAAAACCATTAAGAAAGGCACTCTTTACGTCCATTAGATATAATTTAAAATCTAGAATACATGCAAATGCTAATAGCAGTCTTATGGCTTCCAACCTAGCAACAGGGGCAAATGTTTCCTCATAATCTATCCCCTCTTCCTGATTGTAACCTTGTGCAACTAGCCTAGATTTGTTTCGAACAATTAAACCAGCCTCATCAAGTTTATTTTTATAAATCCACTTAGTTCCAATAATCGGATGAGACTCGGGCCTAGGAACAAGTTCCCACACCTGATTTCTTTCGAACTGGTTTAATTCCTCTTGCATTGCCAAAAGCCAATGCTCATCAAGCATAGCCTCAGAATAATTCTTTGGCTCTACTTGAGAAACAAATGCAAAGAAGTTACACAGATTGCTAATAGAGTTGCGAGTACTTACACCTTTTGAGATATCCCCGATAATCTGATCTATAGGATGGTGCCTTGATGTTCTCCATTCCTTAGGCAAATCAGTGTTGAGTTCCATGGATTGTTCTTGATTTTTCTCCTCAACATTTTCAACGGAATTTCCATTGCTTTCGGAATGCTCTTTCCTTTTGGCATTTGGCTCCTCATCCTCATCAATGAATAAATCTCCAAGAATACCTGAAATGTCATTAACAGATACCTTTCCCAACCTTCTGGGATCGGATTCGTCAAATGATACATGAATAGATTCTTCAATAGTATTACGAGATTTATTGTATATCCTATAAGCTTTGCTCGAAGCAGAATATCCAAGAAATATACCCTCATCAGCTCTAGCCTCAAAACTTCCTAGATTTTCTCTACCATTATTATGCACAAAACATATACATCCAAAAACTCGAAGATGGGAAATATTTGGTTTTCTCCCTTTGTACAGCTCATAAGGGGTTTTCTTTAAAATAGACCTAATCAAAACACGGTTCATAACATAACATGTTGTACTAACTGCATCGGCCCAAAAATATGCAGGTAAATTCATGTCATTAAGCATTGTTCTAGAAAGCTCTTTTAATGAACGATTTTTCCTCTCCACAACTCCATTTTGCTCTGGAGTCCTTGGAGCGGAAAAATAATGCTTAACTCCATGTTTTTCGCAAAACTTTTCAAAAAGATGATTTTCAAATTCTCCACCATGATCAGTTTTAATGGATGCAATGCTCAAATGCAATTGGTTTTGAATAATCTTGGCTAGCTTTTTAAATTCATGAAATGCGTCATTTTTACGAGTAATAAAAAGCGTCCATGTATACCTATAATAGTCATCCACAATAACTAAACAATAATAGTTGCCACCAAAGCTTTTAGTTTGACACGGTCCAAAAAGATCCATATGTAAAAGTTCCAAAGGCCTTTGAGTTGAAACAAGGTTTTTAGAAGGAAAATTGGCCCTTGTGAGTTTTGATTTTGAACAAGGATCACATTTTTCGGAAAAAGAAAAATTTTGCTTTGGCAAACCAACTACTAAGTTTTTAGAATAAATTTTATTTAAATGAGCCATGTGGATGTGACCTATTCTACGATGCCACAGCCACGATTCATCCTCTTTAGATAATAAACATTTCGCATCATTTGAGGGAATTGAATCAAAATCAATAACATAAACATTGTTTATCCTGCGAGCAATTAGCTTAATAAGATTATCAATTTTTCCCTCGATAATACATCTATCAGAATAAAAAATAACCCTATTGCCCTTATCACACAATTTACTAATACTTAGCAAATTGTGCTTTAGGCCCTCAACATGTAATACATTTTCAATGCAAGGGTTAGGAGGTGTACCAATTTTACCGATTCCGATGATCTTTCCTTGGTTGTTATCTCCGAAGGTCACATGTCCTTGGTCCTTAGGCACGAGATGCGAAAATTTAGATTTATCTCCAGTCATATGTTTTGAGCATCCGCTGTCCAAGTACCACCATGCCTTCCTTCCTTCCGGAGTAACCTCATTGTCGTGAGCCATCAAGCATAGGTTAGTGGTCTCCTCTTGTTCGTCTGAATCCTCATCCGAACTTCCATCATTGTCCAGCCACGCCAAGTATGCTTGCTTTCCCTTCTTTGAACTCGAGGTGCCCTTTTCTGAATTCTCTTTCTTTTTCAATTGATAGCAATCTGCTCGAATGTGACCAGGCTTGCCACACTCATGACATGTGATGGTTGAGCCTCCACTTTTATTGTTATCTCTTCTGTTGAAATTTTTCTTCCTCAGAAATTTCCCAAACTTCTTCACCAATAGACCTATGTGTTCATCATTTATCAATTCTTTATCCGAGTCACTATCTGGTGCAGGTGCTTCAGCCTTGAATGCCAAGCTTTTAACCTTCTTGTTCTCTTCTTCATGCTGAGCCAACCTCTTCAGTTCTCTTTCGTGTTCTTGTAATTTTCCAAACAGAGTTGCCAGCGTCATTGTTGAGAGATTTCTTGATTCAGCGATTGCCGTCACCTTGGGTTGCCAATCTCTTCCCAAACACCTTAGAACTTTGTTGATGAGATCCTCATTGGTGAATTTCTTCCCCAATGTTGTCAATTGATTTACGATCATTGTGAAGCGTTTTTGGATCTCTTGAATTGATTCTCCATCTTTCATCCTGAATAGCTCATATTCACCAGTCAACGTATTGATCCTTGACCTCTTTACTTCCATTGTTCCTTCATGCGTGACTTCAAGTGTATCCCACATTTGTTGTGCTGTCTCGCATGTTGAAATCCTGAAAAACTCATCATAGCTCAAAGCAGATGTTATAATATTTTTCGCTTTCAAGTCGTATTGGACTCTACGTTCCTCCTCCTCCGTCCACTCAGCCATAGGCTTTTCGACGGTGTTACCATTAACCACATAGGTAGGAACATAGGGACCATTAACAACAGCATCCCAAACTTTTAATCCTACTCCTTGAATAAAAATTTTCATATGGGCTTTCCAATACGCGTACCCTACCCCATCAAACATGGGAGGACGGTTAATAGAACTCCCTTCACCTCCAAACAGAGAGTTTGAAGCCATACTCTTGAGACGGTTAAGTCTTAACACAAGAGACTAGCTCTGATGCCAATTGTTGGTTTTGGCCTCAAAATCTCGAGAGGGGGGGTGAATCGAGTTTTATTATGTATTGAAAAATTCGTACCAAATTAAAAATTTGATTTGTGTTGGAGAGATTAAACGTTCGTAATGGATCGCGAAAACGATAAGAAAAATATATTCGAGTAGCGCGGAAACGTAAACAAAATAAATATGCGGAAAGTAAAAGAGAGAGGGATAGAAAAGCTTGCACCGGTGATTTTTATACTGGTTCAGCCTTCTCGTCGAAAAGCCTAGTCCAGTCCCCAAGAGACCCGCCTGAGAGTTCTTATAACCAAGCAATAGAGCCGCACCCTATTACAACCAAGAGCACCCCGCACACTACTAGGAACCTCCGTTCGCTAGGGGCCTCAAACACACAGCAGGGTTCCTCGCCCTACGACGTATCAAACGTCCACTAAGGGATTCTCTCCCTAATCACTAAGGTTTAGAACGATTTCACTGAAAGTGATTACAATAGTTTCTTGTGTTCTCACAACACGGATTCTACAATATGCTCTTATGATAATGAAGAATAAGTTTCTCTAGAAGTCACTCAGCCAATAAGGATTTGTTCTTTACAAAAATATGAATGATGAAAAGCAGAACTCTTAGAGAAGAAGAAGAAGAGAGAAACGTGCAGGTCGAAAAGAATGAATGTAAAAATTACGTTCTGAATGTTGGAGTGAACCTTTTAAAATGGAAAAACGATTTTGAATCAAAAAGGATTTTGAATAAGAAAAACAAAATCAAAATAGAATAATAAAAGATTTGTAATAAGTTTTAAAATCAAAATAAAATCAAAACGATTTTCGAAATAAAATAAAGATTTGATTCTTAAAACCAAAAAGGAAATAATTCAAAATTAAAATCATTTTCGAATTTTATAAAATATATCAGAATCTTTTATATAAAAACAAATCAGGAAATAATAAAAATGATTCTGACACGTTTTTCAACAAATCATGAAATAATCGATTACATAGAAGAAATAATCGATTACTTCTACAAAAATAGAAATTCTTAAATACATTTGAAAAACATGTAATCGATTAGGCTAAGAATAGTTAATCGATTACACCACTCATGTTCATTATATGATGCAACTATGATAATCGATTACACTGAGGAGTTAATCGATTATTAAGCCTTTGTTTTGCATATGATGCAACATCATGTAATCGATTATTACAAGACTTGTAATCGATTACAAAGCCTCTGAAAAATATATGATGCAACAAATATAATCGATTACTTGACCTATGTAATCGATTACTTTCATAAGAAAGTAACTGATTAACAAAATTCAATTAATCGATTATAGCTTCTCTGATTTTTCTATGATGCAACAAAGTTAATCGATTACTTTAGCAAATAATCGATTACTCTCTTTTGCACACATACAAATATACAGAGTTTTGTAACATCAAGAATTTTACTAAGGTTAAATGCAGAAAACACTTTTTCATGCAAAAACACGTTTTTCTTCTCCTCTCTAAAATGAAAAACTTATTGGCTTTGTAACTCTTTAAAGAAACAAAAACTTCATTACCTTACATTTGATCTAAAGAGAAGGTTTCTATTCTATCCTTGCTTGAGTCTTCAATCTTGAGACTTGACTTGCACTTGTGAGCTTGAACTTGAGTTGGCTTGTTATCATCAAAACATATATTTGCATTACTTTGAAGTCCACAGAGAGTTTGAAGCATGTCTTCCAACCAGCTTGACTTCCAACAAAGGTGGCTGGTGTTGAGGTTAAAAACGTGTTTCCCTTTTCCAATTTGTGTCCAGAACAATCTCAGTTCTGGGTGTCTGAGAGCACTAACCAGTTACTCATCTCACTAACCGGTTAGTGAGACACAAAAATAACAAAATATTATATTTTATTCTATTTTCTTTTCTCTTATCAAATACTTATTAAATACTTCTTTTATTTCCACAAAAAGAAATATTTACCTTAATACAATAATTTCCTTTAATTATTTCTTAATTTATTTTTAAAACATAATTATATTATAATCATCATAATTATATTATAATCACATTATAATTTTTATAATAATTTACGTAATTACATATAATTATAATTTATAATCGGGGATTAATTTTTGGGGTGTTACACTTCTCCCCCACTTAAAGGAATTTCGCCCCCGAAATTCAACTTACTGAAATAACTCAGGATACTCCCTACGCATACGCTCTTCTAATTCCCAGGTTGATTCAGACACATCGCCTCAATTCCACAAAACTCTAACTCATGGAATCTCTTTCCCTCTAAGCTGCTTCATTCTTCGATCTTCGATTCGCACTGGACCAGCTTCGAGCGTGAGATTCTCCTTGATCGGCAATATGTCCAGTTGAATCTGAATTACAGCTTCAGGATCATGCATATACTTCCGAAGTTGTGAGACATGAAAAACATCATGGAGGTTTGCAAGAGAAGGGGGTAAAGCAATCTGGTAGGCGATTGGACCTACTCTCTTCAGGATTTGATATGGCCCAACAAATTTTGGCGATAGCTTTTTCGGCTTAAGGGCACGACCAATTCCTTTTGTTGGTACTACTCTCAGAAACACATGATCACCTTCGTTAAATTCCAAAGAATTTCTTCTCCTATCAGCATAGCTTTTCTGGCGACTCTGAGCTGTCTTCATTTTATCCTGAATCATCTTGATCTTCTCTGTGGTCTCTAGCACAATATCGGGACCAATAATCGAGTTCTCCCCCACTTGGAACCAGCATAGTGGGGTTTGACACTTTCTACCATATAACACTTCAAATGGTGCCATTCCGATGCTTGCATGGTAGCTATTGTTGTAAGTGAATTCCACTAACGGCAACAACTTTTCCCAATTTTCTTGATATTCCAGAACACAAGCTCTTAGGAGATCTTCTAAAGTTTGAATAGTTCTTTCTGGCTGCCCATCTGTTTGCGGATGGTATGCAGAACTCTTACTCAGCTTCGTTCCCAAAGCCTGATGCAAACTTTGCCAGAATCTTGAAGTAAACCTTGGATCTCGATCAGAGACAATGTTGGAAGGTATACCATGCAAACGGACAATCTCCTTTATATAGAGTTGAGTTAGTTTCTCTAAGGAATAATACATATTCATTGGTATAAAATGAGCCGATTTGGATAATCTATCTACGACTACCCAGATAGCCTCATGACCCAACGAAGTTCTAGGCAATCCAGATACAAAATCCATAGAGATGTTATCCCATTACCATAGGGGAATCTCCAAAGGTTTTAGTTCTCCACCGGGTTTCTTATGCTCGATCTTTGCCTTTTGACAAATCAGACAAGATGTGACATAAGAAGCTACATCTTTCTTTAATCCTGACCACCAGAATATCTTCTTCAAATCTTGATACATCTTGGTTGATCCTGGATGGATACTCATCTTGCTTTTATGTGCCTCCTCCAAGATCGTTCTCCTCAACTGATGGTCATTTGGAATGCAATTTCGTCCTTTGAATCGAAGGATTCCATCTGATCCAACTTGAAAGTCGGGTTCTTTTCCTTCGGCTGATAACTTCTTCTTCTCTTGGAGATCTACATCTCTTTGTTGCATTTCACTAATTTGAGTTAAAAACTCATTAGTAATCTGCAACATTCCCAACTTAATGTTGTTTTCTTCTAGTTGCATTACTAAACTCAGATCTCTAAATTCTTCAATTAGTGCTAACTCCTTAATCATCATAGCACTCAAATGAAAGGTCTTTCGGCTTAACGCATCCGCTACTACGTTGGTTTTGCCAGGATGGTACTGAAGCTCAAAATCATAATCTTTTAAAAATTCTATCCAACGACGTTGCCTCATGTTAAGCTCCTTCTGATCAAAGAGATATTTCAAACTCTTGTGATCACTAAACACTTGGAATGTGGTTCCATAAAGATAGTGTCTCCAAATCTTCAATTCAAACACTATTGTTGCTAATTCCAAGTCATGGGTAGGATAATTTTCTTCATGGGTCTTCAACTGTCTTGACGTCTAAGCAACAACTTTACCTTCTTGCATCAATACACATCCTAATCCCTGTTTTGACGCATCACAAAATACCTCAAAACTTTTATGTGGATCAGGTAATATTAATACAGGAGATGATGTTAACCTTTCCTTCAAAGTCTGGAAACTATCCTCACACTTCTCGTCCCAGACGAAAGGTTTCTCCTTACGAGTCAGACGCGTCATAGGAAGAGCAATCTTTGAAAATCCTTCAATAAATCTTCTATAGTATCCAGCTAACCCCAAGAAACTACAAACTTCCGTAACTGACTGGGGTCTTTCCCATTTCAACACAGCATCAACTTTCGCTGGATCCACTGCTATTTTGTCTTTCGAAATCACATGCCCTAAGAAATTAATCTTCTCCAACCAAAGTTCACACTTCGAAAATTTGGCACATAACTGCTTTTCCTTCAACACTTCTAACACCAATTGGAGGTGAAATGCATGCTCTTCCGGATTCTTCGAGTAGATTAGTATATCATCAATGAAACCACTACAAAAGAATCAAGATAAGGTCGGAAGACTCTATTCATATAATCCATAAATACTGCAGGGGCATTGGTTAATCCAAACGGCATCACTACATACTCGTAATGACCATATCGAGATCGGAATGCCGTCTTTGGAATATCCTCTTCTCTGACTCGAATCTGATGGTACCCCGACCTCAGATCGATTTTAGAGAAGATTGCAACTCCTCGAACTTGATCCATTAAATCGTCGATTCTCGACAATGGATACTTATTCTTAACTGTGACTTTATTTAATTGCCGATAATCCACGCACATTCTCATGCTTCCATCTTTCTTCTTAACAAACAATACCGGTGCACCCCAAGGGGAAACACTCGGTCTGATAAATTGCTTCTGCAACAACTCTTCGATATGCTTCTTTAGCTCAGCCATTTCTGGTGGCGCCATTCGATAAGGTGAAATTGAGATATGACCAGTTCCAGGAATTAACTCGATGCTAAACTCAATTTCACGCTTAGGCGGCAGTCCAGGGACTTCTTCTGGAAAAATTTCAGGAAAATCCCTTATCACAGGGACATCTTCATTCTTCGCTTCCTTCTCAACTTTTGCACAGTCTAACTTGATGCATCCTTTGGTTATCACATCACAATAGATAATGGTTTTTCTATCACAGTCAATGAGCACTTGGTTCTTGGACATCCAATCCATTCCCAAGATAACATCTAATTGTGACAGAGGCAAACAAATAAGGTCTACTTGGGTTATTCGGTCTAACACCTGAACGGTACAACCCAAACAGGCTTTAGAGGTAACAACTGTTGGAAACCAACAAGCGGGCTAAGCAAATACTAGAGGGGGTGAATAGTATTTTGAAGCACTAATACCAAATATTTCGAATGATAATTGAAGAATAGAGCTAAGACTGAATTTTCTGGAATCAGACACGAAATACTCGAGTCTTTTGTGAAATACTCGAGTTTTTTCAGGATGAACAACTCGAGTCTTTCTAAATATACTCGAGTTTTTCCTCACAGATAGCAGTAAAACCAGAAACGAAAATCCAGCAATTTAACTCAAATCAATTCAATACTAAACAGGAACTTATCCAACAGATTAGCAAGCAATTAAATAAACTTTTAACACCAATATTCCTTGAACTTGCTACCTAATAGTTTGAAATGACTTAAGTTGATTGAGCTAGAAAGTAGATTAAAAGCAATAAACCAACACTCAAGCAATTTATCCTGGTTCACTCCAACAATGAGCTACATCCAGTCCTCCTAATCACTTAGGAGTTTCTACTAATAATCAAATTGTTAGAAATTACAAGGATTGCTTGAGAATGGCCTCACTCAACCTAACCCTTCAAGAGTGTACCAAACTCTTGATTTCTACCCCAATTTGATTCCGGTGATTGAAGAACTCTTCAAAAGCTTCCTTGAACTCCCTTCAAGAAACTCCACCGGGCTAGGAACCTCCTAGTCTTGTGCTTGAGAACCTCTCAAGACTCCAACACCCTAAGCCACTTAGGGTTTGCTTGGGAAGAATCCAAGACTTTGAATGATCAAGCTTTTTGTATGTGTATTACTAATATCACAATGGATTAGCACAAATAAGCACAGCTCAATGTATGAATTGAGGCCTAAAACTCAACTTGGAAGAGAATAACAATATGAGTGTGAAGTTGAGTTTTTGAGAATTAACACTTGAGAAGAGGAATTAATGAAAGCTTGTAATCAATATGATCTTGTTGTCTTGTTTGTTCTTGTGCAAAAACAAAGAGAATTTTTACAATAAAGTTCTGAAAATGCTCTCTTAGGTTGCATGAGACTCAAATGCCCTCAATTTGGTTTTTGAGTCTCTCCAACGTTCATTTTTGCTGACTGGACAAAAATACTCGAGTCTTTTATGAAATACTCGAGTCTTTTTGACCAGTCAACAAGGATCTGGTGCACGAACAAGACTAACGGTCATATTTGCTGACCTGGCACAAATACTCGAGTGTTTTACAGAATACTCGAGTATATACTCGAGTCTTTCTCAAAATACTCGAGTATTTTGATCAGACATGAGAAAAATTAATTTTCAATTTTATTTTTCCTCTCAAGTATTAATTTTAGTTAATCTCAACCTAATAGTCATATAAAATTTTATTCCTAGAAGAGACTAACTATTTCTACCCATTCTCAACATAAATTAGAAATTTACAATTAATATTTGATTGAGAATGATTGGGCACTTGTCTTCTTTTCTTGACTTGTTGTTGTTGTTGATGTTGCAATGTCTTCAAGGCTTGATTGTTAATTACTTTGTCATCATCAAAATATAATCCACATAATTAGGAGCATTGAATTTACAATCTCCCCCTTTTTGGTGAAGACAAAATAATTAACACTTGTACCATTTGTTGTGCTTGAAACCACTTGAAGATGCAACTCCCCCTCACTATAGGATCCTTTTCACCTATCTAAAAATTCAGCTTGTGCAAGAGGTTAAGACAATTTAATTGTAGCACCAAGCCTATGGTATTAGAGTATTCAACAATTATCAAAGTATATACCATAATTAGAAAAATTTAGGTGCAACAATATCAAGACAAGTGTATAATATCTCTCCCCCTTTTTGTCATGATCCAAAAAGGTGTAACAATTGAGAAAAAGATCAAGGGAGGAGAGGTGCATAATTGGAAAACCCCATAACCACTATGCAATAAAACAGAGACATAATAAAAACAATAAAGAGCTCCCCCTGAAGCTATGCAATAAAAACACCATAATGAAAACGAAAGTCAATAACATCATAATAGCACCATAGTGTTAAACAGGAGGTCCAAACGAAAAATACCATGACAAACGCAAAGATTCAAACACCAAGTTTTCAAAATATAGAAAATGCAACAGAAGCCAACATAAAGAAAACTAAGATAAAATCCAAAGGACAACATCATCAGAACATGGACGGAGCAGGATCATCTGGAGGAGGATAAAACCGAGAGAAGGCCGCCATCATCTCATCAAACCGGCGGTTCATCTACTCTGACTGCTGGTCCAGGCGGGAATAAATCTGGTCCGAGTGCTGATTCAAGTGATAATAAAACATGGCAGACTCTGCACTCATCCTAGTGTCCACGCTAACAAAGTCATCACGCTGGGCGTCCATAGCATGCACAAGAGAGTCCATCCTCCCATCTATAGTATCTAGCCGGGTGATAACATTGTCTCTCCATCCCGAGTTATCAAACCCATATTGAGATCCAGTAAAGTCATCAAAATTAATTTCATTCTCAATAGGGTCCCCTCCTTCAGCCTGTGCAAATGCTGCAGCTTCCTCTTCCAATTGTTGGGCATCCACCCCTTGTTGAGCTCCAACATTCTCAGCCCGCCTCAACTCAGCTATGTCAGATAGGTATAAATATTGTCCAGAGGGTTCATGATACTCCATGCCTTGATGACGCAGGGTACCATTGTTGAGGCAGTGCTGGTTAACATGAAGAGTCTTGGACTCTTCATTTCGTGGGATAGGTACCTTGAAATTGCGCAAGAGGCGACATGCATGCATGGGATAGGGCAAGGTCTTAGGGTGTTTAGTGTAACACCCCGATTTGACAACTTGAAAATAAAATCTCTTTAATTAATATAGTGAAAATTTGGGCCAATTTTTTTTTTTTTTTTTTTTTTGAAAACAGTGTTACACAAGGTGAGAACTCTTAGATTTTCAAATCATGTTTGCAATTTAAAACTCATGTTCTCACATTGCATAAAACCTATCAAGTTCCAAACCGAGATGTTACGAGACATCGCACTCTGAAACTTGTTTTCACAAAACGCGTTTAAATGCCCATTTCGTTTGTCTTAACCGTAAAACTTAATCTCGGTTATCCAGTTTTATAAAACATAATTCGGGTGCACATGTTTATGCAGCTAATGATGTCTACGTACCTGGTAAGGGAGTTCAACACTTGGACATAGACACTATAACAATAGATCTCCGTCCAATGTATGCTCCTCCGAAGAGTCGAACCTTCGATCATCGAGTCCTCGAGCCGAGCTTGACCTTCTTCTCCTTCGAGACTCCATCTCGATCTCGTCTTCGTAGGCCAATGCTTGCAGCGTCAATTCCCAATATAAACTACTCACTCTGTCACCTGTGGACATCATCGCAGAAGTCCACAGGGAAGGGGGAAAAACAGAGAGAGTAAGCATTCCGAACGACGCATCGTCGACGGTGTGGGTTTACGATAGGTAAAATATTAAGACAATACAAACATACAACATTACACTTTCACAGCACAACCATACAACAGATAATTATGTAGAATGCATGAGGATGCAATGCAATCGTTGTATTAACTAACACGTTATCTTTCTCTTAAGGGAATCTCGTAATCCAGTATCTCACAAAGTCGAAGTCTCTCAATCAGATTGTCTCGCAAAATCGAAGTCTCTCGATCGGCTTGTTTTGTAAGGTCAAAGTCTCTCTGTTCACATATCTCGAGTCCATAACATCAGGAATTCAGGCTTTATAGTTTTAGGTCTCAAGTCTACATCTCCTCGGAATCCATCCACCTAGTCGGAAGCAATCAGGAGTACAGGATCTCTAACCACACCGGCTTTTACTGGATGGCAAAGTGAATGCATTCATAAAATAATGGCCCGGGAAAAATAAATAAAATAACCTCATCCGGCCGTGTTCGAGCATCCCTCTCACTGATCAAGATTTAGTCAAGGGGGTGTCAGTCGCCTTGTCTAGTGATCATGTGGTACTTTGTCCACACCACTGAGTGACCAGCTCCGATTGGTTCAGCTAGGGCCCCTATGGTTTTTCCCACCTAGACAGACTTCTCAAGGCTTCTTGACGAATCACCGTCATTGCCGTCCCCTATCCTAATCATCCAGCTGAACACCACAAGGGTAATTCAGATGTATCTTCCTCTCCACTACTTCGGGTTAGGGTTTAAAGTCGTAAGGTTGTACTCGCTCGTTCTAATGTCGACCCATCCTAAGTCATCTCCGCCATACAGCTCCGACTATATGCGGAATGCTTCTGTGGGACTCGACCACTGTGTCTGACGGGCTCCGACCCATCCTGAATCATTCTCGGCATACGGCTCCGACCAGTATGCAGGATATCCATAATCTCTCTGACGGGCTACAACCCATTCAGAGTCAACCTCGCCATATAGCTACGACTATATGCGGAATATCAAACATCATTCTGACGGGCTACGACACACTCAGAACCACCATCAGCATACGGCTCCGACCATATGCGGGATATCCATCAAACATTAATAGATAGGCTCCGACCTATCTCAACTCGCTCTCAACATATGGCTACGACCATATGGAGATCATCTCAACACATGGCTACGACCATGTGGAAACACTCTCAACACATGGCTACGACCATGTAGATACACTTTCAGTAAGTGGCTACGACCACATAGATACACTTCTCAATATATTCCACAGTCATTGCGCCCATGTTCAAAACATCATCGTCACCTTCACATCATCAGCTCGATCCTCTTACTCGGCGCATCAGCATCATCCAGTTTCACTGCGTGCTCTATCACTTAGAGTCTCGCTCTAATCATTGGGGAATTCCTTATAGTCTTCTATGTCTTTTCTATTCTTATCTTATATCGCGGGATGATGCATTATGCTCATGCAATGACATTATGTCAACAATACATCTCAACATAAACAGGTACATCAATTAATCAATACCATGCAATGGTATAGGTCTGAGTCTTCGTATACCGCGATACAAACAATCACACAATTTATCGGGTATACTACTAGCTACGATAGACCTTTACTCCGACTTTGAGAGAGTACGGAGTGTCCTAATAGATCACCTAAATACCACGGTGTCTTAGGGAAGCTTCTCTCTCACCTCAACTCCAGCAAATACCTCGTCCGAAATCGTTGCGGGATCTCCCAACTGTCAGCTGCTCCAGCTTCCTGACTTATACGCACCTCGTACTAGATAGGAGACACTAATGTTACTAGTCTATCTAACTAATCGTCATACTCGGAAATCAAAACGTGTTTTCGAAAACTCCTTTCACTTCTTGTCGGACAACCGTAAAACGTCAAGATTTTTCTCAAATCAAAATCCAACTTTTCTTAAATCACGTACCATTTGAAAATTAAACTTTAAAACCAATCAAACACATTTTCAGGATTGAAAAACAATTTAAATAAAATCTGGACAGCAAAGATGCTAGTCCATAAAGCACTCTTTAGAAAATCCGAAAACATCGTAAAATCGCGTTTTTCAACCAACTTAATCTTATATTAAATACTCATCAAAACTCAACTTCAAATCACTTTGAAAACATTTTTAAATAAGAAATACAACTTATAAAAATTCTGGACAGCATCATATTCCAAGTCTTAAATTCATTTTCCGTTGTCCAAAACCAATTTAAATCCATAAACAAATTAGGTATCTTGAAAACAATTAAATAAACACTTTGATTAACAATTTCTCAAACTCAAATACTTAAAACAATTTATTTCCATGTATAACATTATGCAACAAAATGAGGCAGCAACCAATAAGCCCAATACTTTTTCAAATAACCAAATTCTTTTCAAAAATCAATCAACATCGTAACTTATTAAATAACTCATTTTCCTTCACTTCTTTTATCAAATAAACAATTTCAAAAACACTTAAACAAAGAAGTTCAATTAATCATGAATCAACTAAAACAAACCATTTAGCACATAGCACATAGCACATTTTCAAATCACAATTTCAAACTAATAACCTAGACCGAAACACTGTAAACAATCAATCTTGCAAACTCAATCGTGCATAGTCTAAATACATCATCAAGCAATCATTCAATCCATTATTTCAAGACATTATAATTATTATACAGATCCAGCCAAGTCATGAAACGAAGTACAAAATTCATGTTTGTCGAAAACATTTAAATAAAGCTTTTGTTCAATTACGGGAAAGCACAAAAGATAAAATCTAAAACGATACGAAATCAATTTGTTTAACCTTCAAAATTTCCAGAACATACAAATATATTCTAAAGTTCATCACATAAAATTTTCAAGTCATTTGAAAAATCTTAAGCTAGGTTTCAAATCAGATTTTGCATAAAAGCAAGATAGAACTGTTGCTGACCTCAGGCCAAGATGCCATAATTAAAAATAGTGTTTCAACTCCGAATTGCATGAAAATTGGTATAAATCTTCCTTACACAATCAAGATCATCTCATAAAAATTTCAGATTATTTGGAGTTGTGAAAGTTAGACCTTTTCAATTTAATTCATCACTAGGTTCGGAAAATCTGAACCAATCGGTTCACTGTTTCTCAATTGGTAAAAATATTAAACCAACTCCAAATCACCTCAAATTTTACAGAGAGTCACAAGACATGTTTAAGGAGTTACCATAAAAATTTCAAGAAATTTAGAGTAGTTTAGGTCAGAAAACTCGGTTTAGGTATTTCCTTGAAAACTTACTTTTCCGAAATCGTTTTCACCAAAATGACTTCATTTCAATTAACAAACCAATTCCAAAAATCTTATAAAAATTCAGGGACACTCAATCTAACCTACTTAAAACAGTGTCCAAGTTTCAGATTCATAAAACATGTACAAGTGCTACTTATCAAAATCTTTTTCACTAAAAACCTTAGACTTCCATAATTAACACCGAACAACCAAAATTTATTTAAATTACCAAAACAATTCCAAATCCCTTCAAATTTTCCAGAACTTATTTAAATAGAATCAAGGAATACACATTAAAATTTCAAGGCAATCTGATTAGTATAACTATTGTTTCTCAAAGTCTCTTACAAGAAAATCACTTATAAATTAAGATTTCAGCACTTAGTCAAATTGTTCAAACCAAAACATTTTCCAGAATTCAAGACTTCCAAAAACAATTTCAAATCCAACAACAATTTCACACAATTCATCAAACAAGTAAAAATATAATCCTAACATATTCTTTCTACACAAAACCGTGAGCATCTTCACACTTCTAGACAATTTTTATTTCACATCAAACACTTAAGATCAACACAAAGTTCATGGAAATCATATAATCATCAATTAGACCTAAGAAAATTCTAATCTTCTAAATCAAGTATGCAAAATCGTGGCTAACACATAAAGATCACAACATCACATAAATTTTATTCATCTAAAGCATCATCAAATCTCAAGTTCATGACATGTAAGAGATCAATCAAAAAGGAAAATCACACTTTCATGAAGATCATCACAAAACCGAATCATGCATGTCTCAAGATCATAATTTTAACATAGTTTTATTCATTTAAGCCTTAGGTCATCACATGCATGCACCTTGATAAAAACTTGATTTTTGTTTTTTTTAACAAAAACATCATGGATCCGTGACATGCATCCAAGATCAAGACTCAAACAAATTTTCTATTCACCAAAACAACTCATAAACTCATAGATCGTTACATGCACATATAAACAAATTAACATAAAAACTTCTAACCTAAAAGTCAAGCAAAACCGTGGCCATCATAAAGAAAATCATCAAGAAAAGTCAATCATTTTCAAAGATCTTTACATTAAAAACTCAAGCATCATCACATCATAGTTCAAGCATAGATCTCAACAAAAACATTGGATCTTTGAAAAATCTTTCATGAAAACTTAAAATCAAGTCCTTTCCAAAAACATTTTCAAGAGGTCAAAGAGAAAACTCAAGGTCATGAAGAAACATGCTCTTAACAAAACATTTTAGAATCAAGCTTAGAAAATAACATGCACCATACTTTTTCAAGCAAAAATCAAAGTAAGGAAGAATAAATGAAAAAAAAGAACAAGAATCAAAGAAAAAGGTTTTAAGCTTTTAAGATTATAAAACAAATCCTTACTTAGTTAAAACTTTTTAAGAATTCAAGTCCAAAATCTTTGGTTTTCTTTCCTCTTCCTCACGGCTCACTCACTCATCCTCTAAGGTCCATGGTTTCTTCTCCTCCTCTTCACTAATTTGGCTTGATCTAGCTTAGATCATGAAGATTCCAAGTTGTTGAGGTTTGGTTCTCCTCCTCCCTCAATTCGGTCTCACTCTCTCTCACTTTCTTCACCAAGAGTTTGATGATTCTCTTGGTATTATGTGTTTGGCTTTGGAAAGAAATGAAATGGAGTTTGTGTTTCATGAAGGAATGAAGAGAAATTCCTTCTCTTCCTCACGGTTTGCTGTGTTGATGGGTGTGTGTGTTGGTGTAGTTTGTGTTGGTGTGAATGAGAGAAAGAAGAAGTGATGAAGAGGTGAGAATGAAGAATGGAAACAACTCACTCACTCTTCATACGGTTTTGGTCCCTTTTCTTATTCTCTTCCACTTTTTCTTAATTGCCAAGAAGGGTTTGCATGGAGGGTATATTTCTGACACCCTTCTCGGATTACCCAAGTATAAACTAATAATTAAGCTTTTATATTGGATAATATATATGGACTTGCGCGTATTAAGAAAATATAGAAATATATTTTCCTTTTTAACAGCGGGTGCACAAAATCGTCATCTGAAATTCTTGGAGAATAAGTTCTAAACCTTTACAAAAATGTTTATATCGAGTTCGGCGATCTCTTAAAATCCTTTCACAAGTAGGGTAACATTTGTTCTTTGAAAACATCCATGTATCATACATGTAGCTAAGGTTACCCATGCGTTTTGATAAAACTGATACCATTAAGTAATATTTTTAGCCGAGCTCTTCAATAAATTAAATCAGAGTAAGCGGAATTAGTTGAACTATGCAACTGATAAAGTATAAACATAGGTTTTATATATAAACATAGTCATAGGTACATAGCCCATAATATAGTCTCCAAATCCATAAGTACAAGTCCATATAAAAACAGATCTACATAGTGTGACCAAAACCCTAAAGTACTCCAAAAGTATATCCACAATATGTACATAACAAAATATACAACTCTAGGGATAGTCACATAGATCTGGCATCATCAGATGGAGTAGTAGCAGCAGTAGTCTCCCAAAAGTAAAAGTGGTAGTAAGATAGTAGCAACATCATCATCACAGCAGCAGCAGCAAATCTCCTCCACAGTCTCCACACATCGGATCCTCCGACCCACATCATACACCATATGCATGTACCTAGGGATCATCGTCCCTCCAGTCACTCCCAGTAGAATGCACGACAGGCTCGCCCCCACTCTCGTCCTCCACCGGATCCTCCTCGATCTCATCCGAGGGAGAGTGTACCCTACCACTGGGTACCGGGTCAGGTGATGGTGAAACCCTGACTGGGCTCCTCGGATCAGATAGGGGAGTCTCCTCGCGGACGACTCTCAAAGTAAAAGGGTGAGAGCGGGTAGGTCGAAAACGAAAACTATGGTAAGTGCGAGCTGGTCGCGTGGGAGGTGGTCCATGGTAAGTGTAAAACGGGGGTACATTCATAGTGTATATAATGGGAATCCTAAACCTACGAGGACGGAATCGTATCAGCGGGTTCGGGTGGTAGAAGGTAATCTCCACCTCCCCCTCGAACACCGCGCGATGGTCCTCATAGATCCATATGCCACTAGGAAGTGGCCGGATCTCGATGCAAGCAATGTAGTGAGACATCACCTAAAAGGGCATAGGGGTAAGCAATTCTATACACATAATCGACAGAGACTAAATTATGCAATATAAGCATGTAAATATGCATCAATTAATATCAGTCACATTTAACACTTAGCAGGTATTGAATGCAAGTAAGATGCTCACACTTGGTTCATTTATCACAGTTAAATTAAATGAATGGCATGATGCATGACTTTAGCTCTCAAGCCTATCTCCATCATAATACTATGTCACTCTCTGACGTCCATCCCTGACAACCCAGCACTCAACAGTGCGTTGTATTCCTAGGTATACAACCATTCGTACATTCACCTAGAATGTACACGACAAGCTTGGTATCCATGCCACCCGAGCATATCCCGTCATCCAAACGGATCGTCATCCAAACGATATATCCATATCGGCATCCAATAAGCCGACCACGTCAACAACGTGTCATCAAGCAAGCGTATTGGCACTCCCAGAGGCCCTCCACATGTTTAACAAACATGAAATACGTCCTACCATCCAAACTCCAGAATGAATGCATTTTATCTTTTAGACTTAAGGGAAGTTGATTAATACTTTACAGGCCACCTAGGCTTATTTTCTTTATCAAAAAGGACCGTCACCAAACGATCTATTTGTATTAATCAATTTCTCTAGGTCTTGATCCCTTGGACTATTATTAATAATTCCTTAGTTTATTAAGTCAGAATTGAAAATGGTGTTTTCAGGTTCTGAACCATTTACTCGAGTAAACTTCAGGACACTCGAGTGTTCCTTAACTTTTCCAGATTACTCGAGTGTTCTTAAAACTACTCGAGTGTTCATGACTTTCTGAGGATTTGGGTTTTTAATTCAACAATTTACTCGAGTAGTTCATGGGTTACTCGAGTGTTCTTGAACCTTTCCAGAATACTCGAGTGACCTTGAATGACTCGAGTGTTTGACCTAAACTTGTCCTCAAGTCATGCTCGATACTCGAGTACCAGACAAAATACTCGAGTGTTCTTGTTCATTTTACATTGTTTTGAAAGCATTTTACTCGAGTACCCTGCCTTTTACTCGAGTGTTTCGTAACAGATAACACTGAAACTTGGTTTTAACATAACATTTTCATTTCTACTTAATTCTAGTCCATTCCAGGGATCCACAGAGTTCATACAACATAATTTGAACATGTTACAACATTCATTTCATATCAAAACACAGATTTGACAGAGAATCCAATAATTATGCATAAAAAGGCACTTTTAACAACTCAACACCTCAAATTGAATATTAAGCACAATTTTCATAAAGTAAAGCTCATTTAAGCTTGCATGCATGATATAAAACTTGCTCAACACAGTTTTAGAGCATGGATTGGTCTCCAAACCAAAGTTCCTATTCAATCTAAGCCCTTAGAGCCTCTTGGTGGCTCTCTAACACAATTCATGGAATTTAAACTCTATCTAGTGAATATAATTACTTCCCCTTACCTCTCAGACGTGAATCAATCAGGGAAATTCCAAAGAAAGCTCTCCAACACCAGAAATCCTTTAGAGCATGACATGCAGAGTAGTTTTGAGTACCCTACCAAAATGGAATTGGTTTGTACATGAAACAGAGAATTAAATTGGGGAAAATTAGATTTCTAAACTCTATGCAACATAATCTAACTAAGGAAACCGAAATTGAGACTCAGGGGTTCATGAGCTTACCAGAAATCAAGATCAAAGTAAGCTCCAGAAACAGTTTGGACAGTAACTAGCTCCACTTCCCTGCTCCAATTCTCTCAGCACACTAACTCAAATCTCACGATTTCACTCTCTATACAAAGCTCGAGATGTAAGCTTTGTATTCGTGTATGATTTGTGTTTTGAATCAGAACAGAGAATGAGAATCGAAGGAGACGAATTCGAAACCCTAACTTCTTTAACTTCAACAAGATTAAGCAAAATTCTCTACCAAGGTTCGTTGATGAGCTTAAATAGGAGTGGAGGGTGTTCATGCGTGACGACACGCCACCCATGGCGTTGGCAAGAAGACGATTTCGTGTCAACGATATGGAATCGTTCATGGTGACTCATCAAACGCACTAACTCGTGCAGTTTGACCCAGAATACTCGAGTATTCTGAATAATACTCGAGTGTTTTGGTCAGATTTTGAAAAATAATTATTTTATTTATTTTCCCTCCACAACCTTTCCTATAATTGCTTCTAGGTCCCAACCCAGGGACTAATATGCAAAATACTCATTTAATGCATTTAAATTATTTATTAAATAATTTACACACATAAGCTAGTCACATGAATACATATTTTAATCAAGGATTAATATAGAAACTATTAATTATAATTAAATTATAATTAACATTCCATTAATCGGGGATTAAAATTTTGGGGTGTTACACTACTCCCCCACTTACAAGGAATTTCGTCCCCGAAATTCAACTCATACAAACAAGTCAGGATAGTCCTGACGCATCTTATCCTCTAATTCCCAAGATGCTTCTATCACATCTCCACAAACCCAGACGACTTTGACCAAACTAATGTCCTTCCCTCTAAGCTGCTTGATTCTTCGATCTTCAATACGAACTGGCACAGCTTTGAAGGTTAGGTTCTTATGAATTTCTAAGTCATCAGGTTGGATGCTAAGAACAATGGTGGGGTCATGGACATATTTCTTCAATTGAGACACATGGAATACATTATGGAGGTTAGCTAATGACGGAGGCAAAGCTAATTGATAGGCTACTGGGCCGATCCTTTTGAGGATTTGGTAGGGACCAATAAACTTAGGTGATAGTTTCTGGGTTTTCAAGGCTCTACTAACACCTTTGGTTGGTACGATTCTAATGAACACATGGTCTCCTTCAGCAAACTCTAAGAGTTTTCTTCTTCTATCAGCATAGCTTTTCTGCCTACTCTGAGCTGCCCTCATCTTCTCTTGTATCATCTTGATCTGCTCCGTGGTCTCTTGCACAATATCTGGTCCAATCAGAGAACTCTCCCCCACTTGAAACCAGCATAACGGCGTCTGACACTTTCTCCCATACAAAGCTTCAAATGGTGCCATTCCAATACTCGTGTGGTAGCTGTTGTTGTAAGTGAACTCCACGAGTGGCAACATTTGCTCCCAATTCCCTTGTCCTTCCAAAGCACAGGCTGGTAGAATGTCCTCCAATGATTGAATAGTCCTTTCCGTTTGGCCATCAGTCTGAGGATGATACGCAGAACTCAGCTTCAATCTTGAACCCAAGGCTCTATGCAGATCTTCCCAAAACTTTGATGTAAACCTCGGATCGCGATCAGACACAATGCTTGATGGTACTCCGTGCAGACGAACAACTTCCTTGATGTACAGCTGAGTGAGCTTTTCCAATGAGTAGCGCATATTCACGGGAATGAAATGCGCTGACTTAGTCAAACGATCCACGATCACCCAAATTGCATCATGACCAGTAGATGTCTTTGGCAATCCCGACACAAAATCCATCGAGATGCTATCCCATTTCCACAATGGGATCTCTAAAGGAAGTAACTCTCCTTCTGTCCTTTGATGTTCAACCTTGGCCTTTTGACATACCAAACAACATGCCACATATTCAGCTACATCTCTCTTCAAACCAGGCCACCAAAATAGCTTCTTTAAGTCCTGGTACATTTTAGTAGCTCCCGGATGCATACTCATCTTACTCTTATGCGCTTCATCCAAAATCATGCTTCTTACTTCCAAATCATCAGGCACACAAATCCTCGTTTTAAAGCGAAGGATTCCATCCTTTCCTTCTTGAAATTCCAACTCCTTACCTTCTTGCATCAACTTCCTCTTTTCCATGAGTTTCCCATCCTTGTGTTGCAATTCCCGTATCCTTTGCAGAAACTCGTTAGCAATTTGCAACATCCCCAACTTGATACTTGTCGGCTCCACTTGCATCGTTAAACTCAAATCTCGAAACTCCTCTATCAGTGAAGCTTCTCTGACCATCATTGCATTGATGTGCATTGCCTTTCTACTCAATGCGTCCGCCACAACGTTTGCCTTCCCAGGATGATAATGGAGCTCAAACTCATAATCCTTCAAAAACTCCATCCATCGACGCTGCCTCATATTCAACTCCTTTTGATCAAAGAGGTACTTTAAACTCTTATGGTCACTGAACACCCGGAACGTAGTGCCATAGAGATAGTGCCTCCAAATCTTTAAGGCAAACACCACAGCTGCCAACTCGAGATCGTGAGTTGGATAGTTCATCTCATGAACTTTTTGCTGTCTCGAGACGTAGGCGACAACTTGCCCCTCTTGCATTAAAACACACCCAAGACCTTGTTTCGACGCGTCACAATACACATCAAAACTCTTCTGTGTATCGGGCAGCACCAATACAGGAGACGATGTCAACCTTTCCTTCAACTCTTGAAAACTCCTTTCACATTTCTCATCCCACAGAAATGGTTGATCTTTCCGAGTCAACTTCGTCAGAGACAGTGCAATCTTCGAGAAACCTTCGATGAACCTTCTATAATATCCGGCCAAACCAAGAAAGCTTCTGACTTCCGTGGCCGACTTTGGTTGCTCCCATTGCAAAACCGAACTTACCTTCGTCGGATCAACGGCTATTCCTTTGTCCGAAATCACATGCCCCAAAAACTTGACCTCCCTCAGCCAGAACTCACACTTTGTAAGTTTGGCGTACAGTTGCTTCTCCTTCAGGATGCTCAACACTATCCTCAAGTGTTCAGCATGCTCCTCCGGGCTCTTGGAGTAAATGAGAATATCATCGATGAACACAACCACGAATGAATCTAAATAAGGTCTAAAGATTCGATTCATGTAGTCCATGAAGATAGCTGGTGCATTAGTCAATCCGAATGGCATTACGACATATTCATAATGTCCGTATCGAGATCGAAATGCAGTCTTAGAGATATCCTCTTCTCTAATTCTGATCTGATGGTACCCCGACCTCAAATCAATCTTGGAAAATATTGAAGCCCCACGTACTTGATCCATAAGGTCATCTATCTGTGGCAACGGATACTTGTTCTTGATGGTGACCTTATTCAGCTGTCGGTAGTCGATGCACATCCTCATGCTACCATCTTTCTTCTTGACGAACAAGACAGGAGCACCCCAAGGTGACACGCTTGGTCGAATCATCTGTTTCTGCAGAAACTCTTCAATCTGCTTCTTCATCTCCGCCATTTCCGGTGGTGCCATTCTATAAGGAGCGATAGAAATGGGACCAGCTCCCGGAACTAGGTCAATACCAAATTCAATTTCTCTTCTTGGTGGCAGACCAGGGATCTCATCAGCAAAAACTTCCGGGAAGTCTCTGACAATAGGGATCTCTTCCATCCTCGGACCATTCTCCTCCACCTCAGTGTTGAACAAACATATGTAACCAGAGGGTTTTGGGTTTCTATAGGTCACGAGTTTTCTATCACAATCAATAATCACTTGGTTTTGACTTAACCAGTTCATTCCCAAGATCACATCCAATTGTGCTAAGGGTAAGCAGATCAAATCTACTTTAGAGGTTTGTCCTAACACTTCTATACAACAGTTAAGACATGCTCTAGAGACGACTACAGGAGCATTAGTAGGGGTTTCTACTTGCAAAACATAAGGCATTTCAGACATCATCAAGCCTAATCGGTTTACACATTCATATGAAACAAATGAATGCGTTGCACCAGAGTCAAACAAAACTGACCATTAAGCAAGTATTTACCTTGCACCAGATCAGAAGATCGATTCGCTTCCACACCGCTAAGGGTGAAGACCCTTCCTTGAGTCATCGGTCTATCTGCAGTTCCTCTTGAGTTGGCCTTGGCTGGTTCCTTGCAATCTCTTGCAAAGTGCCCCGGCTTTCCACAATTAAAGCAACCACTTGTCCCCCAACACACACGGCCATAGTGATTGCGCTTGCACTTGTCACAGAATGGAGCCTCGCTCCGATAATCTCTTCTCTCAGAACCACCAGCTTTTCCTTTACCTTTCCCTCGGCGATCATATGGACCTTTGCCTCGGTTGTTGGAACCTTTACGCCTTTGAGGTCCATAGCCTTGATTGTCCTTCTTCTCTGAGACTTGCATCTCCTCAGCCTTGGTATCATCTTCATACATCCTACACATGTCCACGAGTGCAGGAAAACTTTGAATCCGCTGGTAACTGAAGATCGACTTCAACTTTGGCCTCAAACCTCCTTCAAACTTAATGCACTTGCTCCTCTCATCTGGATTGTTCTGATAGTATGGAGAGTACTTCATCAGCTCTTCAAACTTTGCCGCATACTCACCCACACTCATGTTACCTTGCTTCAGCTGCAAGAATTCCACTTCCTTTTTCCTCCTTAGATCCTCAGGAAAATATTTCTGAAGAAATTTTTCCATGAATACTCCCCAGCTTACATCTCTTCCTTCATATTGCAGAAGCTGCATCATGTGATTCCACCAGTTCTCAGCTTCATCCTCTAACATATAGGTTGCATAAGCCACCTTTTGAGCATCCGAACACTCCAGCGTTCTTAGGATCTTGTCCATGGTGTGAATCCACTTGTTGGCTTCCTCCGGCTTAAATCCTCCTTCAAACTTTGGTGGATTACAGCTCTTAAAATCAGCCAGAGTCTTCGCCTCAGTATTACCCATATTACACTGATGAGGCGGGTTAGCCGGTTGAGAGGGTTGCTGAGACTGTCGTTGCATAGCTTCTAACACCGTGGTGATTCGTTCCAACATCGTATTAGTGTGATTTTGGTTTCTAGTTGCCATATTAGACCTGCGCTATGGACTTATGGTCACATATGTTGAACTAAAGAAACTTCCATTACACTACCTATACTAAGGCTCTATCTTACACTTATTAAATTTACAATCAATTGCGTCTTGTACTCAAAGAGACAAGATACAAACAACTCAAGGGTATTTAAACCTCAACAAACAAAATAATAACATTCAAAGTAATGTAATTGCCTTGCAGATACCTGCTTGATGTTGATGGCTACCTTTCTGAACTACTTCCACTACTACAGGATCTGACTTTTGCTCTGATACCACTCAGCGTGACACCCTTCTCGGATTACCCAAGTATAAACTAATAATTAAGCTTTTATATTGGATAATATATATGGACTTGCGCGTATTAAGAAAATATAGAAATATATTTTCCTTTTTAACAGCGGGTGCACAAAATCGTCATTTGAAATTCTTGGAGAATAAGTTCTAAACCTTTACAAAATGTTTATATCGAGTTCGGCGATCTCTTAAAATCCTTTCACAAGTAGGGTAACATTTGTTCTTTGAAAACATCCATGTATCATACATGTAGCTAAGGTTACCCATGCGTTTTGATAAAACTGATACCATTAAGTAATATTTTTAGCCGAGCTCTTCAATAAATTAAATCAGAGTAAGCGGAATTAGTTGAACTATGCAACTGATAAAGTATAAACATAGGTTTTATATATAAACATAGTCATAGGTACATAGCCCATAATATAGTCTCCAAATCCATAAGTACAAGTCCATATAAAAACAGATCTACATAGTGTGACCAAAACCCTAAAGTACTCCAAAAGTATATCCACAATATGTACGTAACAAAATATACAACTCTAGGGATAGTCACATAGATCTGGCAGCATCAGATGGAGTAGTAGCAGCAGTAGTCTCCCAAAAGTAAAAGTGGTAGTAAGATAGTAGCAACATCATCATCACAGCAGCAGCAGCAAATCTCCTCCACAGTCTCCACACATCGGATCCTCCGACCCACATCATACACCATATGCATGTACCTAGGGATCATCGTCCCTCCAGTCACTCCCAGTAGAATGCACGACAGGCTCGCCCCCACTCTCGTCCTCCACCGGATCCTCCTCGATCTCATCCGAGGGAGAGTGTACCCTACCACTGGGTACCGGGTCAGGTGATGGTGAAACCCTGACTGGGCTCCTCGGATCAAATAGGGGAGTCTCCTCGCGGACGACTCTCAAAGTAAAAGGGTGAGAGCGGGTAGGTCGAAAACGAAAACTATGGTAAGTGCGAGCTGGTCGCGTGGGAGGTGGTCCATGGTAAGTGTAAAACGGGGGTACATTCATAGTGTATATAATGGGAATCCTAAACCTACGAGGACGGAATCGTATCAGCGGGTTCGGGTGGTAGAAGGTAATCTCCACCTCCCCCTCGAACACCGCGCGATGGTCCTCATAGATCCATATGCCACTAGGAAGTGGCCGGATCTCGATGCAAGCAATGTGGCGAGACATCACCTACAAGGGCATAGGGGTAAGCAATTCTATACACATAATCGACAGAGACTAAATTATGCAATATAAGCATGTAAATATGCATCAATTAATATCAGTCACATTTAACACTTAGCAGGTATTGAATGCAAGTAAGATGCTCACACTTGGTTCATTTATCACAGTTAAATTAAATGAATGGCATGATGCATGACTTTAGCTCTCAAGCCTATCTCCATCATAATACTATGTCACTCTCTGACGTCCATCCCTGACAATCCAGCACTCAACAGTGCGTTGTATTCCTAGGTATACAACCATTCGTACATTCACCTAGAATGTACACGACAAGCTTGGTATCCATGCCACCCGAGCATATCCCGTCATCCAAACGGATCGTCATCCAAACGATATATCCATATCGGCATCCACTAAGCCGACCACGTCAACAACGTGTCATCAAGCAAGCGTATTGGCACTCCCAGAGGCCCTCCACATGTTTAACAAACATGAAATACGTCCTACCATCCAAACTCCAGAATGAATGCATTTTATCTTTTAGACTTAAGGGAAGTTGATTAATACTTTAAAGGCCACCTAGGCTTATTTTCTTTATCAAAAAGGACCGTCACCAAACGATCTATTTGTATTAATCAATTTCTCTAGGTCTTGATCCCTTGGACTATTATTATTAATTCCTTAGTTTATTAATTCAGAATTGAAAATGGTGTTTTCAGGTTCTGAACCATTTACTCGAGTAAACTTCAGGACACTCGAGTGTTCCTTAACTTTTCCAGATTACTCGAGTGTTCTTAAAACTACTCGAGTGTTCATGACTTTCTGAGGATTTAGGTTTTTAATTCAACAATTTACTCGAGTAGTTCATGGGTTACTCGAGTGTTCTTGAACCTTTCCAGAATACTCGAGTGACCTTGAATGACTCGAGTGTTTGACCTAAACTTGTCCTCAGGTCATGCTCGATACTCGAGTACCAGACAAAATACTCGAGTGTTCTTGTTCATTTTACATTGTTTTGAAAGCATTTTACTCGAGTACCCTGCCTTTTACTCGAGTGTTTCGTAACAGATAACACTGAAACTTGGTTTTAACATAACATTTTCATTTCTACTTAATTCTAGTCCATTCCAGGGATCCACAGAGTTCATACAACATAATTTGAACATGTTACAACATTCATTTCATATCAAAACACAGATTTGACAGAGAATCCAATAATTATGCATAAAAAGGCACTTTTAACAACTCAACACCTCAAATTGAATATTAAGCACAATTTTCATAAAGTAAAGCTCATTTAAGCTTGCATGCATGATATAAAACTTGCTCAACACAGTTTTAGAGCATGGATTGGTCTCCAAACCAAAGTTCCTATTCAATCTAAGCCCTTAGAGCCTCTTGGTGGCTCTCTAACACAATTCATGGAATTTAAACTCTATCTAGTGAATATAATTACTTCCCGTTACCTCTCAGACGTGAATCAAACAGGGAAATTCCAAAGAAAGCTCTCCAACACCAGAAATCCTTTAGAGCATGACATGCAGAGTAGTTTTGAGTACCCTACCAAAATGGAATTGTTTTGTACATGAAACAGAGAATTAAATTGGGGAAAATTAGATTTCTAAACTCTATGCAACATAATCTAACTAAGGAAACCGAAATTGAGACTCAGGGGTTCATGAGCTTACCAGAAATCAAGATCAAAGTAAGCTCCAGAAACAGTTTGGACAGCAACTAGCTCCACTTCCCTGCTTCAATTCTCTCAGCACACTAACTCAAATCTCACGATTTCACTCTCTATACAAAGCTCGAGATGTAAGCTTTGTATTCGTGTATGATTTGTGTTTTGAATCAGAACAGAGAATGAGAATCGAAGGAGACGAATTCGAAACCCTAACTTCTTTAACTTCAACAAGATTAAGCAAAATTCTCTACCAAGGTTCGTTGATGAGCTTAAATAGGAGTGGAGGGTGTTCATGCGTGACGACACGCCACCCATGGCGTTGGCAAGGAGATGATTTCGTGTCAACGATACGGAATCGTTCATGGTGACTCATCAAACGCACTAACTCGTGCAGTTTGACCCAGAATACTCGAGTATTCTGAATAATACTCGAGTGTTTTGGTCAGATTTTGAAAAATAATTATTTTATTTATTTTCCCTCCACAACCTTTCCTATAATTGCTTCTAGGTCCCAACCCAGGGACTAATATGCAAAATACTCATTTAATGCATTTAAATTATTTATTAAATAATTTACACACATAAGCTAGTCACATGAATACATATTTTAATCAAGGATTAATATAGAAACTATTAATTATAATTAAATTATAATTAACATTCCATTAATCGGGGATTAAAATTTTGGGGTGTTACACTATTTGCAATACTTAGGGATTAAGGCATAAACTTGGAGACCAAGTTTTGCCTCAAGGCCCCCCCACGGCCACCTTCCTCTTCCTTTCCTATTTTCTTCATTTTCTTCTTTTCTAGGTCATGCTTATGTCATGGTGATGATGTCATGGTTTGACTAAGGTGTGCTACTTGGCAACCATGCAAGTGAGCTTAGTGGCTTGGTTGAGCATGTGGCCATTCGGTCATAGAGTGATTAAGGTGGGGTGGATTAGCTTAGTTAGGTTTAAGGCACTAATTAGGGTGCTAATCATGATTAGGGTAGGATTAGGTTAATTAATCTTGGTTTAATCCACTAATCCTTATTAATTAGGGCTTAATCAAGGATTAAGGTGTTAATCAAAAACTTAATCATGGGATTAAGGAAAACTAATCTTGGATTAGCTCACTAATCTTGAGGGTTTAGGGTTTCAAGAAATAATTAAGCACTCAATCAAGGATTAAGAGCTCGATTAGGGTTTTATCCACTGTTAGGGCATCAATTAGGGTTTCTAAAGGTAATTGGACTTGATTTCTTGAAACTTAGAAAAATAATTTCCATCTTGAACCATAAAATCATAGAACCGATTAAGAAAACAAAATCTTAATCAACCACAATCAATCAAGCATACAAGGTCACACACATAAGCAATCCGAATTTCAAACATAAGAACTCATCATGAACTCAAAACTCTTTTAAATCAATTCTTTAATTAACTAGGTTAAGTCCATAAAAATGCACAAAGAGATTCATTTCTCAAATGAAATCACAAATAATAAAATTATTCCATACTCAATAAAATCATTTGCTTGGATTCTATAAAAATCTTTTGTTTACCAAAATACCATAAAATCAACAACCGATTACGTAGTCGAATAAAACACTCATTAAAATCCTTTGTAAAACAACATTTCAAAATTCTTCTTTGGAGAAAACTTATTTATCGTCGTTAGGAAAATAGGGGATGTCACACTCTCCCCAACTTAAATATTTCTCGTCCTCGAGAAATGCTACGCTGGACTTCATGATCCACGGCTGTAGAATTCCTGCAAGCGATTCCTTTAGCCTTTAACAATAGTCGCCGCCCTCGAGTCATCAATTATGCATCCTTCTTTGGTGGTCCTTGGGAGTAAGTCAAATTGATTACTTTCAAAAGCAATCCTTTGGGTCATTCCATTATCGGATACAATGGAATATTAACGGTTCAGTTTGGTCTACAAAGTTTAAGGGTTCAAAGATTTTGAAACACATTTAGGAAGAATAACATGCTTATGCCAATCCCTACAAGGATACTACTATTCTTCTCATGGTCTTTCCCTCTTATCACGACCCTTCTCATCCACTTAAGCATAGGCGGGTTATTACAAACCTTAAAATTCTTCGTCTACTCCCCAACTTTGATACATCATATTCCTATACACCACATCCATACAATAGCATTTGACAGAGACTAAAACCATAAAATTCCCAACATTCATCAATTCTAGTTTATCTTACCAAAACTTCCCTTCACTTTGTTCAAGCCTATCCGAATATCACCTTAAATGCTGCTGACTAAACCAAATTTTCTCCCTCATCGAATTACTATGGTAACTATTATCCCTTCCTTTTCCTTAACAACCACTAAATTCTTAAGGAAATATGCATCATCTTACTCCTTATCCTAAATAACTTATGCCTTCTAAACCTCTTTCCACTCTTTATGGCTTACCTTCGGGTTCTAAACCATCAAAAACTTTCCAACTCCGGGATTCATCCTCCTATTTTAATAACCTTAACTCTAGCAATATTCTTGAATTCAAAACTTATGGTCATCTATGTCCATTTAAACATCAAATCTTAGTCATTTAATCTAATCTTGGTCGTCACTTAAGGGTTCCGTCCGTTAATTTTACCACCTCATTTACTCAATCTCATGGTTCTATTATAGGTTTACATCTGCTCCAGTCATTCACCTACTCCAACTAGAGCTTTTCTTACCCTAAATCTCTCAGACTTGTCTTAAATATCCACCATCTCGACACTACCCCCACTATCACTCAGGGTAAGCTGCTATCAAGCTTGTACGTTCCACTATCATACTAATGGTTCCAAGGGGTACTCTTACCTTACATTGTCCTTATTACCTCACCTCGTTCACGCTTACTTATCCCTCAACCATCATAACTCTTTCTTAGCAACATCTCACTGTCCACCTCATAACTCGGAAATATCTACTTGATTTGCATAAGATGTCCGGGTCTAAGATTGTTACAAAGTTTCTGAAGAAGAAAATTGTTTTGTCAAAGTGTGGGAAATGAAACTTTGGGTTCATCAGCAATCACGGTCTTGTCAAGTTGCTTGACAGAACAGGGTCATTTTCGAAAGTCATGCCAAGCCGCCAAGGACGTTGATCATGATCACAAGAAAAGGGTTCATATCAAAAGAAACTCCAACAAACAAGGTCTCGTATCAAGGGTTCAGAAGTCATTGCAGACAAAACGAGTTCCCAACAAAGAGGGCTTCAACAAACAAGGGGAGGTTCAGGTTGCACAGAACAAAGGCTCACAATGGCACTAGCCTCGGTTCTTAGTACGCACCGTAGACAAACTCCCATCGCACTCCAGAGATAGAAAGATAGAATGATAGAAACAGAACGAGCGTTCACACAACTTTGTACTTCTACTCTCACTCATCGTAATCCTAACACTAACACACAAGCAAATGCACACAACAAAGCATGTAAGCCCATATAACAGGCTACTTAGGACAACCATTGCTTTGATACCACAAATGTAACACCCCGATTTGACAACTTGAAAATAAAATCTCTTTAATTAATATAGTGAAAATTTGGGCCAATTTTTTTTTTTTTGAAAACAGTGTTACACAAGGTGAGAACTCTTAGATTTTCAAATCATGTTTGCAATTTAAAACTCATGTTCTCACATTGCATAAAACCTATCAAGTTCCAAACCGAGATGTTACGAGACATCGCACTCTGAAACTTGTTTTCACAAAACGCGTTTAAATGCCCATTTCGTTTGTCTTAACCGTAAAACTTAATCTCGGTTATCCAGTTTTATAAAACATAATTCGGGTGCACATGTGGATGCAGCTAATGATGTCTAAGTACCTGGTAAGGGAGTTCAACACTTGGACATAGACACTATAACAATAGATCTCCGTCCAACGTATGCTCCTCCGAAGAGTCGAACCTTCGATCATCGAGTCCTCGAGCCGAGCTTGACCTTCTTCTCCTTCGAGACTCCATCTCGATCTCGTCTTCGTAGGCCAATGCTTGCAGCGTCAAATCCCAATATAAACTACTCACTCTGTCACCTGTGGACATCATTGCAGAAGTCCACAGGGAAGGGGGAAAACAGAGAGAGTAAGCATTTCGAACGACGCATCATCGACGGTGTGGGTTTACGATAGGTAAAATATTAAGACAATACAAACATACAACATTACACTTTCACAGCACAACCATACAACAGATAATTATGTAGAATGCATGAGAATGCAATGCAATCGTCGTATTAACTAACACGTTATCTTTCTCTTAAGGGAATCTCGTAATCCAGTATCTCACAAAGTCGAAGTCTCTCAATCAGATTGTCTCGCAAAATCGAAGTCTCTCGATCGGCTTGTTTCGTAAGGTCAAAGTCTCTCTGTTCACATATCTCGAGTCCATAACATCAGGAATTCAGGCTTTATAGTTTTAGGTCTCAAGTCTACATCTCCTCGGAATCCATCCACCTAGTCGGAAGCAATCAGGAGTACAGGATCTCTAACCACACCGGCTTTTACTGGATGGCAAAGTGAATGCATTCATAAAATAATGGCCCGGGAAAAATAAATAAAATAACCTCATCCGGCCGTGTTCGAGCATCCCTCTCACTGATCAAGATTTAGTCAAGGGGGTGTCAGTCGCCTTGTCTAGTGATCATGTGGTACTTCGTCCACACCACTGAGTGACCAACTCCGACTGGTTCAGCCAGGGCCCCTATGGTTTTTCCCACCTAGACAGACTGCTCAAGGCTTCTTGACGAATCACCATCATTGTCGTCCCCTATCCTAATCATCCAGCTGAACACCACAAGGGTAATTCAGATGTATCTTCCTCTCCACTACTTCGGGTTAGGGTTTAAAGTCGTAAGGTTGTACTCGCTCGTTCTAATGTCGACCCATCCTAAGTCATCTCCTCCATACAGCTCCGACTATATGCGGAATGCTTCTGTGGGACTCGACCACTGTGTCTGACGGGCTCCGACCCATCCTGAATCATTCTCGGCATACGGCTCCGACCAGTATGCAGGATATCCACAATCTCTCTGACGGGCTACAACCCATTCAGAGTCAACCTCGCCATATAGCTACGACTATATACGAAATATCAAACATCATTCTGACGGGCTACGACTCACTCAGAACCACCATCAGCATACGGCTCCGACCATATGCGGGATATCCATCAAACATTAATAGATAGGCTCCGACCTATCTCAAATCGCTCTCAACATATGGCTACGACCATATGGAGATCATCTCAACACATGGCTACTGTAGTGGACCGGACCCATAAGCCGACCGCATGCCTTTAATGCCGACCAACGACTCAACGGATAAGTTTAAAACTCCCTAGTACATGATAAGGATGAAGGACTCACCCTTCTTATCCTCTAAGAGCCACGTCAGCCCTATTGGGCCCAACAGGCCCATAAGGTATCACAACATACCTAACAGGTAATCCCCTATAAGAACCACTATGCTATAGGGGCTAAGGTATGTCTCTCATCCCTACTCTCAAGAACTACGTGTGGATTGATCCCCTTATCACTGGGGGTACGTAGGACCGGGGTCACCCTCGTCAGCTGCAACAACCCAAAACACACATCGTGGTGTCTCCCTAGCAATGGAACACTACATTGGCGCCGTTTGTGGTTTGGGTTGTTGGAGCTGACGAGGGTGACCCCGGTCCTACGTACCCCCAGTGATAAGGGGATCATGCCACAAGTAGTTCTTAAGAGTAGGGATGAGAGACATACCTTAGCCCCTATAGCATAGTGGTTCTTATAGGGGATTACCTGTTAGGTATGTTGTGATACCTTATGGGCCTGTTGGGCCCAATAGGGCTGACGTGGCTCTTAGAGGATAAGAAGGGTGAGTCCTTCATCCTTATCATGTACTAGGGAGTTTTAAACTTATCCGTTGAGTCGTTGGTCGGCATTGAAGGCATGCGGTCGGCTTATGGGTCCGGTCCACTACATAAGCCCCCCAGCTCGGGAAGTGTCATATAGACTCTGAGCCGAGTTTAGATCTTTTCTGTGCTGGGCAGATCAGACGTCCCATTTCCGAGGTTGGAGGTGACATAGAAGACTGTTTAAAGCCAAGACCCTTTTCCTAGAAGAGTATCGCAAATGGTTGATAGCATTCTTTGTGCTCAAACAATGACACTGAAAGAATAAACCTAAAGGAGACTCTGACACCCCGTTGTATTGAGGTGTGTCAAGAGTCTCATCACCAATTGGATCGTAAGCTTTAAGGGTTCATGCTGTCGAAATGAGCACCTTAGCCGAGGCGTATTCCTCTGCCCGCGATGTATTCGACCTGTGGTCAAGTATCGGGTCGCAGTCCTCCTTTCCACTTGTAGCAATGCCGACCTGGTCGGCTAACCGAGATCGTGGGCATGCAAGTGTGTAGGAACGTGATCCAAAGTGAGTGATTGAATTAAAGTAAGTCCTCGATGAGAGAGGTGGATACCAAATCTGATGGCGATAGGCGGAAATGTTGCAACATCCTTTACAGGGAGATGATCATATGTTACCAGTGTCTAGGTCAGCCTATGTCGGCTATGTACCTATTCCATTACAACGTAAGCCCCCAAGAGGCTTGTGTTCAGTTCATAAGAATTGAGATGCTTGATGCTGATTTCCGAGGCACCCTCAAACTCGGTATAAGCCAAAAAACTCAATGGGAGATCTCCAAAGGTACTGGTTGACAAAAATGATCGTCAGCGCGTGGCGAGCATAGAAACTTCCTTGTTAAAGTTCTTCCCAATTGACTCCAAGGCCTTAGAGTAAGTTGCTGATCCCGAGCAGCGGGCAATGAGATGGAATGTGGCCGCTCGGGAGGAAGTGCTCACTCCCCAGCTGGCGGAAATATGCTGACACATAGGAGAACATGATCGGATTCTTGACGAGCAGAAGGAGCATACCGGGGATGCCGAGAAGAAAAAGAGTGAGAAAAGCGGTAAAGCTTGAAAGGGCTTGTACCAAGTTCATAAGAATTGAGATGCTCGGCGGGAGGTTTTCAGAGATACTGATCGGTGACAATGATACTTGGCGTATGGCGAGCATGGGGACTTAGAGTATGTTGCTACTCCCGAGCAGCGGACGATGTGGTAGAGTATGGCTACTTGAGAGGGAGTCCTCAGACCCCAGCTGGATGAGATGCGCTCAATGTCGGAGAACAATGTTGTCGAGCTAGAGAAATAAGCCGAAGTTGAAGCCGAGAAATTAAGCCGAGAGGGCGAAAAGTGAGATCATCTTCAACAAAACAATCTGAGAAAATTCCTTGTGGATAGGACAGGATGTAGCACTGATTCTTTCGTCAATGATGTTAATCAATTATAATGCTGAACCCCTCGGAAAACGGAATAGTCTGTCGGATCCTTATTAGAAGGTCGTCGAAGGGAAGCTCGGAACAACAAAGCCGAAACGGAGCTTGCTTGCATAATATCAAAGGATGTCTGATAAGGCCCTGTTGCGTTCAGTAGATGCATGAATGTTGAATAAAACACGATATTTGCAATTGTCGGAACATGAGGGTGGACGAATGATGTGAGACTCTTTTAGAGATCCTGACTTGCTTGTACCTCCCCAGTTGTACCTTTCATCACAAATACAGAGATAGGAATTAGAATATTAAATTAGAAATGAGACAAGAGTGATGCATTCACTTTATAAACAATGAGTCATATTCAGAGACTATGTAGGTAGTATGATACTCGTAGCATAAATAAAGCGACCATGTGTACCACTCATGGCCAACAATTACAATCATCTCAATGAAGCCAATATGTGTAATTAAGATATAAAACATAAATGTAATAAAGAGTAATGAATTAAATTTAGGATAAGGAAAGATTAATTCCCTGATCAAGCGAGAGGAGTGTTATATCCTTTAATTTGGATCGGCTGTTTTCTGAGTTGTCGGACATGCCTTCGTCTTTTTCTTTTCAAAACCTTTAACCCGATAACAGGAGTATTATCCGAAGAAACATCAGAAGGATTGGTGATTGAGAGAATGAATGTGCAGCAGAATCGCCTAATCCGAGTGTACTTCCCCAACTAAATCGGATTCCCCCTCCGAGAATGCTTTGCCAATTAGATCAGATTCATCCAAACCTGTGTGAGAGGCTTGAGGATTTAGACCTGTGAAGGAGTGCATTGTGACGGGGTTGAATGTTTGCAAGTTGTGAGGGCGGGGTTAGAGAAGGCGTCTAAGAGGCACGAGATCTGTGGTCTGCTTGTGCATGCTTTCGGATGATAGGAATCCTAACTTGGGTTATGCGCGAAACACTCGCATCATTCTTTGGCCATCGTGCTCGGGCTATCACGTCCGGTAGTTCCGACCATCAAATTTGTACCTTTACATGATGTATGAAAACAACTATTAGAATATCAAGTAGTAAATGATATGTAATGACATTAATAGCGAAGTATGAGCTGTTTCACTGTTAATTATGAGTATTATCTAAGATAATATAATGTTATGCAACAAGTGATTCAATAATGATGAATGTGAGGTTTAAACCATGCAATGTACATCACATAAATGAGATAATGAGAAAGATCCTTCCCTGTTTGTCTTTATAGTTAGACTATTTTTGAATTTTGATGCGTTCGACATCCTTTTTGGCATGAACGTTGATATGCTCGGCATCAATTTGGCATAGAGACATTTTTTCTTCTACTGCTAGATCGTGTGCTTGCTCGGTACTCTTCATCTTCTTCCTCCCAAACACCCTGTATGCCGTTATGGGCGAACTATTGTATAGCGCCCTTGTGAGCAATGCTGGGATCTCGAGAAGAGATGTTGACGGGGATCGTCTTTGGGATTTTAGTGACCATGAGAGGCAAGGGTGTCGTGGTAGAAGGGACCGATCAATTCGAGGATGTCATTGGTCGGTTGATATCATAGCCTGATATCCTACTGCGGGTGTAGGGATCTGGTAGGAAACCGGTGGGACGGACTGTTTACCCATATTTGTACCTCGTATATGTATACAAAATTAATAATCAGTAATCGTCATTTGAACTGACAATGTATAATAATTAAATTGCAATAATGAAAATTATTGGCAAGTTTACGGAATTAAATATTAGTATGTAAATAGTATGATTCTAAAAAGATCACACGTAATAATAATAATAAACGATACGTGTATCAAAAATGTGTCGGAGCAATTAGTGGTATTAAACCAAATAATGTTAATAAGTATAATAATTAACTGTATCATTGGCATGCAATGGTGTACATAATCAATACCATTGAAATGACTTAAGTAAAAGAAATTAACTTCCCTGGATTGGTCGTGGTAATGCCCTTAATTGACCGTAACTTGTGGCTTCACATGTCGTTGTTTTGTTGATCGAGAGTTCATTGTGGACGGAGGCCCCGATAGCATGACTCGTAACAGTTTGACCGTCGTGGGTGTGTAGTGCCCGTTCTAGGCTAGCCTCGTGACGGGTTGTTACAAGAGCACATGTTTTTACGGTAACCGTTTTGACTTTTGGACTGTTCTCTATCGTGGAGTCGTGATGGTCCCGTCAACTCTAGAGAGAATCCTAACTGCTCGGCCTTCCTTTTCAATAGGTCCGACCACCCTTTCTTGAACCTTACATTACATGTTTAAGAACAATAATCAATGATCGTCGTTAATTTGACAATCTATTATAATTGAATAACAACAATGAAAATTATTGGTAAGTGAATATAAAGTATCAGAACAAAAGCAGCATGATTAAAAAAATCACACATAACAAATATAATAATGACAATAATTAAATACCGTGCAACCAGACAGGATTGCCCATGAAAAGAAGCATAATTTCAGGTATATCATGAGCAATAATTGTAATGAATGACATTTATAAATATGTCAGAGCATTTAATGACAACAAGCCAAATGAAAGCATTAATTTAGGAATAATGACAATGTGCGATTGTCGGAAACTAATGTACGTCATTCAACAGGCGATATATCTATATAAAGAATTATTATCCTATCACAATAGGAGAGACAAAGATTTAAGGGCATTCAGCAGCACGAAGATTTGCTCAACAAAACATTACGTAACAGCATGGAGAATATCAAATAATAAGCGACTTGTAAAGGGATTAGAAGGAACTAAGTATTTAAAGCACATGTCCAAAATATTGCATCGGGTAAACTAATATAAGCATGTGTGCGAAGTAATCATGTAAAATGCCAAGTAAATAGGAAAGCAATATAGGAACGAGAATTCCTTCCCTGATTCGCTGAGGTAAGGAATGTTGGATCGAAGACTGTTGGATTGAAGTCTTTTGTCAATCCTCTCAAAATGGGCTTTGTTGAGCGTTAAGGGTCGACCTTTGTTTTCCTTAAATATGATTTTCTCTATGCTCGGAACACGAGCTTCACGAGGGGAACCTGGCGCGGGGGTCCTCGCTCTTCGCTCGGAGCACAAGCTTCAAGAGGGGACCTCGGCGTGGGGGTCCTCGCTTTTCGCTCGGAGCATGAGCTTCAAGAGGAGAACTCGGCTCGGGGGTCCTCGCCATCACCACTAGATTCCAAATAAAGTAACATTATTGTATTCGTGATACTCGGAAAATTATTTGTCCATTAATGGGGATCTCGGAATGGGTTATTCAGTCGCTCGGGTCATCGTACGTGTACCTCGCATATGCGCACAAAAATAATAATTAATTAGTTATTGTCGTTCAAGATTGACAATTTATAGCTATTAAATAATAAATAATAAACAACATGTAATCAAACTAAATGGCAAAATATAAATTATTTTTGTCTCTAACTAATAGTCATGTGAGTCAATAAAATATTTGTGGCATTATTAAAAAGAGTAACTTCCCTTTTTTGGTGCAGCTTGGGCCAATAGTCCATTCCTCCCCTTTTTTTTTTGGCTGCTGGCCTCTTTTTTTTTTGTAAATTGGGCCTGATTAGGCCCTTTTTTTATTTTTATTGTTTTTTTTTCTTTTTGGCTGCTGGCCTTTTTTTTTGTTTTGTTTTTTTTTTTATTTGGGCCTGGTGGCCCGTTTTTGCTTTGGGAACCCTAGGGTTCCCTCTTGGTTCTGCATGGATAGGGGCTGCTCAACGTGCAGCGGCGGCGCTGATCTGGGGTGATGCTGCCCACACCGGCGGCGTCGGAAACGGCGTAGAACACGAGGGCAGGCGCCGGTGGTCGTTGGTGACGGGAACGGTGAGGAGCTTCATGGTTGATGGTGCTCGAAGGAGAGACGCAGGGGGGATGAGGAGTCGCGGTGGCTCGCGATTCTGCAATGGTTGAGTTCGCTCTTCTCCGCTGCCATGACTGGTTCGAGCGAATGGTGGCCTTCTAACACCACCGAGATCTGGCCTCAGTTTCGAACGGCGGTGGCGGAGGCAAGGGGATCTGGACCCGTGTTGGAGCAAGAGGATTGGCACCATCGCTACCGAGCTCATCACCGCCAATGCCGCAAAAATCAGAAGGTAACACCGCAAAAATCAAAAGGAGAAGTGGCGGTGCTCGATGGTGGCGGCGTGCTCGAACCTGGGACAAGCTCTGCGTGGCGGGTCTGAAATCTGAAACCGCGACGCGAAACGCTCATCATCTACGCTATTTTTATCATGACAGGAGCACCATGATGGGGCGCAGTGGCAGTGGCCTTCGGTTCTACAACATGGTGCCCCTTGACGTCTTCTTTTCTTGCTTCTGTCATTCTGGATCTGGTGCTACCATAGCCGAAGAGCTTGAAAAGCTCTGTGTGGCGGTTCAGGACCTACCGCAGAGGAGGGAGAGCTTCGAACAGCACCAGTTTGCTAAGAATAGCACCAGCCATAGTGAGAGATTCTAGTGGCGAACCGCACCAGCAGACAGCCCATGGCCACAACCGTACTGGTATCAACGGTGGTGCTTGGCGGTGACAGCGCCAGGGATCCGAAGCGAAGATGGAAGAACAATGTTGTTGATTTTTTTTTTTTTTTTGGGAATCCAAATTTTTTGATTTGTGGATGGGAATCGAAATTTTCCGATCCCCACAGACGGCGCCAATGTAGTGTTCCATTGCTAGGGAGACACCACGATGTGTGTTTTGGGTTGTTGCAGCTGACGAGGGTGACCCCGGTCCTACGTACCCCCAGTGATAAGGGGATCAAGCCACACGTAGTTCTTGAGAGTAGGGATGAGAGACATACCTTAGCCCCTATAGCATAGTGGTTCTTATAGGGGATTACCTGTTAGGTATGTTGTGATACCTTATGGGCCTGTTGGGCCCAATAGGGCTGACGTGGCTCTTAGAGGATAAGAAGGGTGAGTCCTTCATCCTTATCATGTACTAGGGAGTTTTAAACTTATCCGTTGAGTCGTTGGTCGGCATTGAAGGCATGCGGTCGGCTTATGGGTCCGGTCCACTACAGCTACGACCATGTGGAAACACTCTCAACACATGGCTACGACCATGTGGATACACTTTCAGTAAGTGGCTACGACCACATAGATACACTTCTCAATTTATTCCACAGTCATTGCGTCCATGTTCAAAACATCATCGTCACCTTCACATCATCAGCTCGATCCTCTTACTCGGCGCATCAGCATCATCCAGTTCCACTACATGCTCTATCACTTAGAGTCTCGCTCTAATCATTGGGGAATTCCTTATAGTCTTCTATGTCTTTTCTATTCTTATCTTATATCGCGGGATGATGCATTATGCTCATGCAATGACATTATGTCAACAATACATCTCAACATAAACAGGTACATCAATTAATCAATACCATGCAATGGTATAGGTCTGAGTCTTCGTATACCGCGATACAAACAATCACACAATTTATCGGGTATACTACTAGCTACGATAGACCTTTACTCCGACTTTGAGAGAGTACGGAGTGTCCTAATAGATCACCTAAATACCACGGTGTCTTAGGGAAGCTTCTCTCTCACCTCAACTCCAGCAAATACCTCGTCCGAAATCGTTGCGGGATCTCCCAACTGTCAGCTGCTCCAGCTTCCTGACTTATACGCACCTCGTACTAGATAGGAGACACTAATGTTACTAGTCTATCTAACTAATCGTCATACTCGGAAATCAAAACGTGTTTTCGAAAACTCCTTTCACTTCTTGTCGGACAACCGTAAAACGTCAAGATTTTTCTCAAATCAAAATCCAACTTTTCTTAAATCACGTACCATTTAAAAATTAAACTTTAAAACCAATCAAACACATTTTCAGGATTGAAAAACAATTTAAATAAAATCTGGACAGCAAAGATGCTAGTCCATAAAGCACTCTTTAGAAAATCCGAAAACATCGTAAAATCGCATTTTTCAACCAACTTAATCTTATATTAAATACTCATCAAAACTCAACTTCAAATCACTTTGAAAACATTTTTAAATAAGAAATACAACTTATAAAAACTCTGGACAGCATCATATTCCAAGTCTTAAATTCATTTTCCGTTGTCCAAAACCAATTTAAATCCATAAACAAATTAGGTATCTTGAAAACAATTAAATAAACACTTTGATTAACAATTTCTCAAACTCAAATACTTAAAACAATTTATTTCCAAGTATAACATTATGCAACAAAATGAGGCAGCAACCAATAAGCCCAATACTTTTTCAAATAACCAAATTCTTTTCAAAAATCAATCAACATCGTAACTTATTAAATAACTCATTTTCCTTCACTTCTTTTATCAAATAAACAATTTCAAAAACACTTAAACAAAGAAGTTCAATCAATCATGAATCAACTCAAACAAACCATTTAGCACATAGCACATAGCACATTTTCAAATCACAAATTCAAACTAATAACCTAGACCGAAACACCGTAAACAATCAATCTTGCAAACTCAATCGTGCATAGTCTAAATACATCATCAAGCAATCATTCATTCCATTATTTCAAGACATTATAATTATTATACAGATCCATCCAAGTCATGAAATGAAGTACAAAATTCATGTTTGTCGAAAACATTTAAATAAAGCTTTTGTTCAATTACGGGAAAGCACAAAAGATAAAATCTAAAACCATACCAAATCAATTTGTTTAACCTTCAAATTTCGAGAACATACAAATATATTCTAAAGTTCATCACATAAAATTTTCAAGTCATTTGAAAAATCTTAAGCTAGGTTTCAAATCAGATTTTGCATAAAAGCAAGATAGAACTGTTGCTGACCTCAGGCCAAGATGCCATAATTAAAAATAGTGTTTCAACTCCGAATTGCATGAAAATTGGTATAAATCTTCCTTACACAATCAAGATCATCTCATAAAAATTTCAGATTATTTGGAGTTGTGCAAGTTAGACCTTTTCAATTTAATTCATCACTAGGTCCGGAAAATCTGAACCAATCGGTTCACTGTTTCTCAATTGGTAAAAATATTAAACCAACTCCAAATAACTTCAAATTTTACAGAGAGTCACAAGATATGTTTAAGGAGTTACCATAAAAATTTCAAGCAATTTAGAGTAGTTTAGGTCAGAAAACTCGGTTTAGGTATATCCTTGAAAACTTACTTTTCCAAAATCGTTTTCACCAAAATGACTTCATTTCAATTAACAAACCAATTCCAAAAATCTTATAAAAATTCAGGGACACTCAATCTGACCTACTTAAAACAGTGTCCAAGTTTCAGATTCATAAAACATGTACAAGTGCTACTTATCAAAATCTTTTTCACTAAAAACCATAGACTTCCATAATTAACACCGAACAACCAAAATTTATTTAAATTACCAAAACAATTCCAAATCCCTTCAAATTTTCCAGAACTTATTTAAATAGCATCAAGGAATACACATTAAAATTTCAAGGCAATCTGATTAGTATAACTATTGTTTCTCAAAGTCTCTTACAAGAAAATCACTTATAAATTAAGATTTCAGCACTTAGTCAAATTGTTCAAACCAAAACATTTTCCAGAATTCAAGACTTCCAAAAACAATTTCAAATCCAACAACAATTTCACACAATTCATCAAACAAGTAAAAATATAATCCTAACATATTCTTTCTACACAAAACCGTGAGCATCTTCACACTTCTAGACAATTTTTATTTCACATCAAACACTTAAGATCAACACAAAGTTCATGGAAATCATATAATCATCAATTAGACCTAAGAAAATTCTAATCTTCTAAATCAAGTATGCAAAACCGTGGCTAACACATAAAGATCACAACATCACATAAATTTTATTCATCTAAAGCATCATCAAATCTCAAGTTCATGACATGTAAGAGATCAATCAAAAAGGAAAATCACACTTTCATGAAGATCATCACAAAACCGAATCATGCATGTCTCAAGATCATAATTTTAACATAGTTTTATTCATTTAAGCCTTAGGTCATCACATGCATGCACCTTGATAAAAACATGATTTTTTTTTTTAACAAAAACATCATGGATCCGTGACATGCATCCAAGATCAAGACTCAAACAAATTTTCTATTCACCAAAACAACTCATAAACTCATAGATCGTTACATGCACATATAAACAAATTAACATCAAAACTTCTAACCTAAAAGTCAAGCAAAACCGTGGCCATCATAAAGAAAATCATCAAGAAAAGTCAATCATTTTCAAAGATCTTTACATTAAAAACTCAAGCATCATCACATCATAGTTCAAGCATAGATCTCAACAAAAACATTAGTCTTCGTGAGGACGAGCCAGTCGAGCACTCCACTGGGAGCCAGTGGGGAGTTGGGGATCCACCAGGTGATGCACAGTATAGATGATTAGGATGTGGGACGGGTGGAGCAGCTTCTGGAGACTTTGGAGATCATGCTATGGAGGAGGATCACTGGACCACCATTGGAGATTTCACATTTTGCTCTATATATATATTGTACATATTTTTGAGGGATCTCAGTGAGGTGGTCTTATCTTTAGTTTATATTATGGACTTGTATTTTCGTAACACCTGCTATCTCGACATTGACTTGGTTGTATGTGACTTTTATGGATGATGATATATATATATATATATACCTACTCTTTTCCTATAAATAGTTTATGAATGTGAATTATCAAGTCAAGGTCACTATTTTCCGCTTACTCTGATAATTACGGTATTTCGCTATAATAAGAAATGCTTTCATAAATGACTAAGGAAAGGCTTTTAATAACCACGAATAAACACCAAGTTATTCTATAAGAATTTTAAAGAGTTTTATAATTATATCTCTACTCGAGCAAGTCCATACTTTCTATTTTAGTAACATAAGAGAACTCCTTTTAATAAAGTAGTATAATAAAAGGAGCATGACACCTTATGCATAACCAAGTGTCATTTTCTTTGCTCACCAAACAAGTAGTGACCAAAGAAGTGACTTTGTTCAAATCAACTAAGTAAGTATTATTTGATCTTCTACCAACAAATTTGATTGATTCATCTTTGTCACTTTTAATGAGGCAATGGGTAGAGGTAAAAACTACATGATTACCAATATCACATAATTAGCTTATGCTCAAGAGATTATGTTCTAATCCTTGAACATAGAGCACATTATCAATAATCATGTTTGAAGAGTTTCCGATTTTACCAATACCAAGGATTTTGCCTTTGTTGTTGTCCCCATAAGTGACATAACCCTTTTCCTTTGGAGTAAGCTCAATGAAGTGCCTCTTATCTCCCGTCATGTGCTTCGAACAACCACTATCTAGATACCACAATTGTTTTCCCGTTCGAAGGCACACCTACAAAATGAAATCACTTGTTCATTTTGGGTACCCAAACAATGTTGGGTCCCTTAGGGTTAGTGTTGGGACTTTCTCCCTTCTTAATCCACATATAAGTGCCCTTTTTCATTTCAAACTTCTTAATATGGCACTCAATGTTGATATGTCCAACTTTTCCACAATAAGTACAAGTTTGTTTCTTTGATGAGTTTTTCTTAGAAAATGTTCCAACCACTTTGTACTTTTTGTCCTTCTTATGAACATATCCTAAACCGGTTTTGTTGTGATTATGTCTTTGAGAGTTCAACAACCGGTTGAGGTTTCTATCACTATGTGAGATTGTGAGTTTGTTTTTCAACTCTTTCACTTCTTTTTCAAGTTCATCACATCTCTCACATGGAGTGATAATCTCCTCATGATTTGCACAATCACTTTGATGATTAGAATTAATAAGTTCCAAGGATTCATTTTGAAGTTTCAACTCATTTATAGATTTTTGCAATTCATCAATTTCTTGTTGAAACTCCAAAATTTTCTTTCCTTTTTCCTTATTAATTTTAGCAAGCCTTTTAAATTGAATTAACATTTCATTGTAGGCTTCTTGTAAATCATCATATGAAATGGAGTTTGAAGTGGAACAAGAAGAACTAGAGGTTACCTCATCATCACTTTCACTCATGTCATGGTTAGCTCTTGATGAGGACTCATGGTTGTTCTTGGCCATGAGACAAAGGTTTGCATTTTCATCACCGGAACTACTTGAAGATGATTCATTGCTCTTCTCCGGTGCATCCCAAACAATGTATGCACGCTTCCCCTTGGTCTCTTGGGTCTTCTTGTCATTCTTCTTCAAGAATGTGGCACATTCCATTCTAATGTGACCAACCCCACCACATTCATGACACTTAACTCCATCATTGGTACTCTTTTCTCTTTGTTTGGAGTCTTTGGTTCTCTTGAATTTGGATGAAGAGCCACCTTTCTTCCCTTTGAAGAATTTGTTGAACCTTTTCACAAACATCCCAAATTCTTCTTGATTTGGTTCACCATCGGAATCTTCACTTGTAGAGCATTCTTCAACTTCTTTTGTAGCTTTAGTTGAAGCTTTGAGTGCTATGCCCATTTTCTTTTTGTCCGATTCCTCATGCATCCCAAGTCTAGTAAGTTCCATCTCATGCTCTTGGAGTTTGCCAAACAAAGTGGCTAAGTCCATGTTATTTATGTCTCTTGATTCCTTGATGGCGGTTACCTTGGGTTGCCAACTCCTATCAAGACATCTTAGAATTTTGTTAGTAGTTTCACCATTGCGAAATACTTTTCCTAAGGAAATCAAATGATTGACTATGTGAGAGAATCGCTTTTGCAAGTCACTAATGGTTTCATTTGGCAACATGTGGAACAATTCATATTCGTGAGTTAGAGAATTTAATCTTGCATCTCTAACCTCACTTGTTCCCTCATGTGTGACTTGCAAAGTATCCCACATTTCTTTTGCCGATTTACATTGGGAAACTCTATAAAATTCATCATGGGATAGAGCCGAAAAGATGATGTTTTTAGCTTTTAAATCAAATGATACTTTCCTCTTTTCATCATCATTCCAACTACTCCTTGGAATTTCAACAATTTCTTCATTTATTTTCTTTTTGGGAATGAAAGGACCATTTTCAATTGCATCCCAAATATCTATATCAATTGCTTCAATAAAAACTTTCATGCGAGTTTTCCAATAAACATATCCTTCACCATTAAATAGTGGAGGACGGTTTATTGAAGCTCCTTCTCCACCAAAGTTATTGCTAGAGCCCATTTAGTTTCCAAAAATGATCTTTTTCGAAAAAGTTGTTACACTCGATCTTTCGACCGAGCTCTGATACCACTTGTTGGAAACCAACAAGCGGGCTAAGCAAATACTAGAGGGGGGTGAATAGTATTTTGAAGCACTAATACCAAATATTTCGAATGATAATTGAAGAATGGAGCTAAGACTGAATTTTCTGGAATCAGACACGAAATACTCGAGTCTTTTGTGAAATACTCGAGTTTTTCAGGATGAACAACTCGAGTCTTTCTAAATATACTCGAGTTTTTCCGCACAGATAGCAGTAAAACCAGAAACGAAAATCCAGCAATTTAACTCAAATCAATTCAATACTAAACAGGAACTTATCCAACAGATTAGCAAGCAATCTAAATAAACTTTTAACACCAATATTCCTTGAACTTGCTACCTAATTGTATAAATCCTAATAGTTTGAAATGACTTAAGTTGATTGAGCTAGAAAGTAGATTAAAAGCAATAAACCAACACTCAAGCAATTTTATCCTGGTTCACTCCAACAATGAGCTACAGCCAGTACTCCTAATCACTTAGGAGTTTCTACTAATAATCAAATTGTTAGAAATTACAAGGATTGCTTGAGAATTGCCTCACTCAACCTAACCCTTCAAGAGTGTACCAAACTCTTGATTTCTACCCCAATTTGATTCCGGTGATTGAAGAACTCTTCAAAAGCTTCCTTGAACTCCCTTCAAGAAACTCCACCGGGCTAGGAACCTCCTAGTCTTGTGCTTGAGAACCTCTCAAGACTCCAACACCCTAAGCCACTTAGGGTTTGCTTGGGAACAATCCAAGACTTTGAATGATCAAGATTTTTGTATGTGTATTACTAATCTCACAATGGATTAGCACAAATAAGCACAACTCAATGTATGAATTGAGGCCTAAAACTCAACTTGGAAGAGAATAACAATATGAGTGTCAAGTTGAGTTTTTGAGAATTAACACTTGAGAAGAGGAATTAATGAAAGCTTGTAATCAATATGATCTTGTTGTCTTGTTTGTTCTTGTTCAAAAACAAAGAGAATTTTTACAATAAAGTTCTGAAAATGCTCTTAGGTTGGATGAGACTCAAATGCCCTCAATTTGGTTTTTGAGTCTCTCCAACGTTTATTTTTGCTGACTGGACAAAAATACTCGAGTCTTTTATGAAATACTCGAGTCTTTTTGACCAGTCAACAAGGATCTGGTGCACGAACAAGACTAACTGTCATATTTGCTGACCTGGCACAAATACTCGAGTGTTTTACAGAATACTCGAGTATATACTCGAGTCTTTCTCAAAATACTCGAGTATTTTGATCAGACATGAGAAAAATTAATTTTCAATTTTATTTTTCCTCTCAAGTATTAATTTTAGTTAATCTCAACCTAATAGTCATATAAAATTTTATTCCTAGAAGAGACTAACTATTTCTACCCACTCTCAACCATTCTCAACATAAATTAGAAATTTACAATTAATATTTGATTGAGAATGATTGGGCACTTGTCTTCTTTTCTTGACTTGTTGTTGTTGTTGATGTTGCAATGTCTTCAAGGCTTGATTGTTAATTACTTTGTCATCATCAAAATATAATCCACATAATTAGGAGCATTGAATGTACAACAACTACCGGATTGGTAGGGGTAGACACTTCAAGCTTATAAGGTGTATTGATTATGGTTAAGTTTAAGCGATTAGCACAATCATATGCAACAAATGAATGTGTGGCTCCAGAATCAAAAAAAAAGTTACAAGGTTGGCCATTTAGAAGAAAGTTACCTTGGACAAGGTTTTCAGATTGGCTAGCTTCAACGCCATTGAGAGTAAAGACTCTCCCAAAACTGGTTGGTTTCCTGTCAGCATTTCCAGATTCCACCTTTCTTGGTTCCTTGCAGTAACGGGAAATATGGCCAGGCTTTCCACAATTGAAGCAAGTAGGAGTCCAGCAAATTGTTCCGAAATGGTGCCTCTTGCACTTGTCACACAGAGGGGCTAGGTTCTTGACTCCTGAATCAGCTTTACCCTTATTCTTCTGATGGTAAGGTCCTCCTTTACCATGCTGATTCCTACCCTTATGGCGCTGCGGTCCATATCCTTGCTCCTTCACCCTGGATGTCGTGAGATAGTCTTGGCCGTAGTGAGTTTAAGGGTCTAGCCGACCATCTAGCGACTTTCAGGGTCGCTGATCCAGCCTTAACCGCTGCAAATCGAGTAGTACCTGACCAAATAACTAGATCCGAGCTCGTTAGATCCGAGCTCACGTAAGCCCAAGCTTTAGATCCGAGATCATAGGAACCGAGCAGGTAGCTCGGAGCTCTTGTGAACCAACCTCATCGTGTTGATAACCCTTGTCAGTGAGCCGCTGACCCTGTCAAGACGACTCTTGGTCATACCTTCGCAATACCCTTTGACCATAGCAAGTTGCCTTGTGTAAACCGAGTCTAAGTACGGCCTGTGTTCGACCTTTGTTCGGCCACCAAGAGGCTTCCTTAGCCAATCTCCGTTTAGCATCCAGTGCCTTAAGCCGAGGTTGTTTCCCAAACCCCTGCTAGCCGAGCTTAATGTGCCGAGTTTATGCAATCCGAGCTGTTGGTGTCAAGCTCATGCTATCCGAGCTTGTGGAGCCGAGCTCATGTTATCCGAGCTTGTTGTACCGAGCTCATGACAGCTGATCTTGTGACATCGAGTTCACGAGACCAGGGCCTGCAGTGTCGAGCTCATGAGAACCCAAGAGTTAGATCCGGGTAGGTAGTGTTGAGCTCATGATAGCTGAGTTCAAGGTAACCGAACTCATGCCGAGTTTATGAGATCCGAGCAGTTCTCATCTAGCCCAGGTTAACCAACCATCTACCGAGCTGATAGAATAGTGTCCGTTTGAACCATGCTATTAGAACCGAGCAGTAGCCGAGCACCGAGCTTCTAAACATCCCTCATGTCTTCGTCTTTGAATGTAGAGGGAGCTGAACCTTAGAGTGGCGGCCTTTGCAGGCTGTTCCGTACCCTGTAGCTCGACCCTTTCCTCCCAGGTATGCTGTTCGGCCTTGTGGTGTGAACTAGCAAAATATCTAGGGGCAAATTCGGAACAGCACCGTGTCTTTCATTTTCAGCCACACCTTTATGAAGCTTCTCAGAGAAGCTTATCATGTCAGCCACACGTTTATTTCCCTCTCACCACAAATGCAAACCCAGACATTATAACATCAAGTGTTATGTTGCCCTTCTTCTCTTCGAATCTCTAAGAGAAAACCAGAGAGAGAGCCACCCATCATCATCCATTTCAGATCTAGCTAGCTAGATGTAGCCGTGTTCTTCCTCTCCCATAAGTAAGCTTGAAAGAGTTGAACTCTCTCTCTCTCTCTCCTCCCTTTCAATCTGTCGTCGGCGGTTCCTCGGTGAAGCTGTACGGAGCTTGGGTGAAAGGCTAGCAGCGTGGGTTTTCAGAGGTTTAAGCTCAGTTAGTTCCATTCGGTTGAGGGAAGGGGGTGGGTGTTACCCTAGCTTAGAGTTGGGTCTCTAGTGTGCTCATAATGAGTACTAAGAATGGGTGTTAGAGTAGGATGTTGAACCGTAAGTTAGTGGATATGGATTACTAGAAGAGAACAAAGTAAATGAAAAGGAACCCGTGGAAATGAACTGTGAATATGTGTATAGTTGATAACATGAATAAATGTATGGATTGTGCAATATGCTATAGATGCTTACTGTTAATTGAGTAATATGAGTATGACCATTGGTGGCCGAGTATAAAGAATGGGGTGAACTATGTGTATGTTATGATAAGCATGAGTAAATGTGTAAAATGTGATAGTTGTTTATACATGTATGCACGTGTATGTGTACTGGATATAGGTGACTGAGCATGAGAAATGGAGGAAAATGTTAGAGAGTATGATGATTGAGAAATGATAAATGAAAGGTAGGGAATCTGATAATAGGGCAAGTGAAAATGGTACAAGGATAAGTGGGAAAAGGTGGTTGTGTGAGACAGGTCAAGTAAGACACAGTGGATGTGTTCCTGTGCAATGATCGCGTAAGACACAATGGATGTGTTCCTGTGCAGCTGTAAGTCGAGCATCATGAGGTTGATGCATGCAGTAATGACTCACACAAGATTCCTCTTAATGGAATCGGTTAGGTGGTGATCCAGGTCAAGTAAGACACAGTGGATGTGTTCCTGTGCAATGATCGCGTAAGACACAGTGGATGTGTTCTGATCACTATCTAGCAATTATACTAGATTGCAAAGTAATATAGTCTAGGAAGACCAGATATCGTTCCCACAGGGACTACGAATTATTTAACTTATTGCTACCTAAGAGTAATTAAAAGTAAAAGTTATTAAAATTCAGAATTAAATAAATTAATTAAAAGGAGTATTTTGCTGCTGGAAAATAAATAAAAACTACTAATCAATGGGTAAATGGTGGTTAGGAATTAGTTTCATTGAATATTTCATTTATTTATTATAAATCAATTTTTTCCATTTAAATCAAGAACTAATTCAGAAAATTTGTAATTTCCAGATTCCTCTAATGAAATTACTGTTTATTATTCAATTTGTTAAATCCTAATTCCTTAGAAAATTAATCTATTGAATAACCATGATTAAGAATAGTGAATTATGAAGAGTTATATAAAAATCCAAAAGTATTCCTACAAGTTGAATCCTTATATTGTTTAATTGCATGGCCTATTTTAAATCCTAGTTTTCCAATTCAGATCTAAAAATCCATAACATGAATTGATCAAGTTCATGCATAACAATAAAAACACAATTAAACACTTGATTTAAAAACTGAAAAACATTAATTCATATAAATAAAGTACATAATCAAATCCACCATGTTCCTAACACAAGAAGGTTTAGTTACACATCATAGAGAAGAAGAACAAATAAGAATAGAAGTAATTCATTCCTAAATTACCACTAATCTTTGATCTGAATCTTCAGTCTTCAATGGATTCCTCCTCCGAATGCTCTCCAGAGAATGTAATCTCTCTCAAACTTGATCCTAATCTCTAATGATGACTGATTATTGCTCTCTAATCTCTGTCTAAATCCTAATACTAATCCTAAAATAAATAGATAAAAGTCTAATCTTATCAAAATCCTTCACAATTGCTCAGAATTAGGCCCAATTGGGCTTTCTCGTACACCGCGCACCTGGGCGTGCAGACCAGCACGCCTGGGCGCGCTATATCTGATGCCCATAAATTACCGCTGCACGCGTGCCTGGGCGCGCCATTCCCGCGCCTGGGCGTGCCCAATACTTTCCGACTCCGTTTCTCTCCGTTCTTATGCCATTTTCAAGGTCTTCTTATGCTTTTCTCAGCTCCAATAATATTTTCTCCAAATAAAGCTCCGAAACACCTGAAACATACCCGAAATGGATCAAAACGTTCAAAGGATTCTAATAAACTAAAAATTCCTAAAACTAATTCAAAATTCCTATATTAACAAGAGAAACAAGCCAAAACCAAGGCAAAAGGAAATGAAATTAAGCCCAAAAACATCATATATTAGACCTACATCACACCCCCAAACTTAGCATTTTGCATGTCCCAGGCAAAAGTAAAATAAAAATTCATAAACACAAGACTACCTTCTAAATCAAAATGTACAACATTTAATCTAAGACTTCGGCTCATCAACAAAGCCACATATTTACACAAGCTATTCACATATCAAAACCTGGTTAAAGAAACAAAATCAATCAGAACTCAGTACTAGTGAACACTCTCAACCTCTCATTGTATATCTCTCATGTATATCAAGGGTTATAATAATTCACTCAAGTTCATACAATAGTTAAATGTTACCATAAGCTTGACCATAGACCCAAATCTCCACTGAAATTATTAACTACATGCACAAATCAAAAGGTCTTTATTTTGGTTGTAACATGGCCATGGCTAAAAGTGCCAAGGTGGGATAAAAGAAAGAAAAGATGAAACTAAGGGTTAAAATGCAGAAACAAATTTCCCTCTAAAAATTATGAATGAGCAATGAATACTATGAGGACTCACACTCAAATCACAACTATTTCAAACTTTTTCTTTTTCAATTTCAATCTATTACTTCTTCCAAACAGATTTCTTTTCTCTTTTCATTCATCAATTTCCATTTTTTTTTTCTCAAAATTTTTTTTTCCTTTTTTGTTGGAAGAAGAGTAACTCAATAACACTTTCACAATTTTCATACTTTTGAAATGTTCCTCTCTCAATTACTCATTCAAAATTCCTAAGGTACTCACAAAAATTATACAATCAATGCAGGGTACCAAAGAAAAATCATATTATCTCATAAGGCTCAAAATGGGCAATTAAGGGAAAACAAATCCAACAAAAATCTCTGAAGGCTACAAAACACACCATCCTAAATGCCTTAATCATTTTCATGCATGTAATCAATTATCAATCTCAAAATGATCACCGGTCAAGTTCTAGAACACAAAACTAAAGAGAACACAGTCATGAAAGAAATAGGGGTCTCAAATCACAAAAATTCAAATAAATCATACCCCATCAAATAGGCTCAAAATCTCACTAAGCTAAAGTCAGTTCACTAATCTCAAGTTCTGAAAAACTTTGTCAAAATAACCAAATTCATTCCTTTTCAAGTCATTTTATTGAAAAAGAGATCCTGGTCTAATTAACATGAATAGGCCGAACACCAACATGACAACACAAGGCAAAATTTCCATCATGCATGCACATAGAACTTGGACTAATGCAAAGGTCATTTCCAGAACAAATTTTCTTCATGGAACCGTGAGTTATACAAGAACTTTTAGCAAACCAAAAATTTAATTTCTTAACATAATAAAATCAAGAATCATGTCATAGTCTTAATCGTTTAAGACAAACACATGCATGCACCTACCATTTCTAGGGGAACAACTCTCAACATATATGTAAACAAAAACATGATTTCCTACTCTACCTAGCCTTGACCGAATGATGTCATGCACAAGGCAAGGCCTCACAATTTAATTTTCACATGCACACTTAAAGTCATGGATTATGTCATGCAAGGCTCAAAAGCATCATTTTGTCATCATACAATATCTTGTTTCAATTTCAAATTATTTTCAAAGCTTGTTAAGCTTATTCTCTTTTGAAAAACCGTGACACATATATAAGAAATCAAGACTTAAACACACAAGATTTAAGCTTCATGCTTTCTTAAAAATATCAAACATAGATCAAGACATGCAAAAGAAAATCAAGACAAAAACATGAACTTAAACTCAAACCCTAAAGCAAACCGTGAAGGATTAATTAGAAATCAACTTCTCTAAACTTAGAAATAGCATGAAGGCACTTAGATCCACTAAAAAACATCAAGACCTAGATTTCCTACTCGTGGCCGAATCACTTAATTCTTGATTTAGTGATTTATAAGTTTATTCATTCATAAAAATCTAAGATCCAAGCATAAGAAGAACATGCAAAGAGGAATAAGACTTATAAGGCCACAAAATCACCATGCATGTGAAGATCAAAATAACTCATAAGTCTTAAGCACAACTTCAAGCCAAAACCGTGGCAAAGAAAATTTACAAGTAAGAAATCAAAGCTTTTTAACAACCATATTCAAGATCGAAGCACAAAATGACATGCAAGACACGTAGATCTCAAGATCAAGAATGATTACATGCAACACAAAAATTAAATCAAAGTCCATTAAAGTTCTTTACAACACAAAATCACTTAATTAAAACTCTATCTACCTTAATCCTAACTTAAATCTTCAAATCTTCTCTCCTCTTCCCTTAATGGTTGCCTCGGTCTCTCCCTCTTCTTCTAGGGTTGATGGGTTTTCTCCTTGATCTTTGAAGGCTAAGATGGTTGAGAAGGAAATTAGAGAAGTTTGGGTTAAGGACTTTGGGGATTTCCACTCTTCTCCTCTATTCTCCTCTCACGACCTCACTTCTCTTTCTCTCTAAGTCTTCAAGAGCTTGATGATGCTCTTGAAGAGAAATGTGTTTGTGTTGGTGTGTGGAAGAAAGGGAATGAAAGGAATGAACCAAGCCTCACACACATATACATGGTTTTTAGGACAATTGAAAGGGTGTGGAAATTCCCTATTTTAGCCTCGGTTTATGGTGTGGAAGGAAGGGCAATTTTGGGCTAGTTTAATTGTTACATGGGAGAGGCCACTTCGGTGGAGGCAAGGAGGAAAGAAAGTCCTCCTAGGTTCATGACTCACCTCTCCTAGTCTCTCCCTATGTTTATGACTCACACCTCCTACCTCTTTCTCAATTTCAATTTCTTAATTCTTAAGGGATTCAAACCCACTTGGTTCTCTATTCTTGCATGGCCGAACCATTCACACATACATGCATACATATGATTTTATCTTCATAGTAACACATAACATGACATCATGGCTAATGTATATGCTTAACACACATCTAAGCATCACACAATTAACACCTTTAGGTCGTCATATCCATACAGCATACACACATATATACACATAAATTCACACATTCATGCATCACACCTTATTCATGCATATTCTATACACACATTATGTTCCTTCCCCATGATTAAATTCTCATATAGCCCTAAGTACCCCAAAAACCGTATATGTACACACCTAAGAAATAATTCTAGTTTACCATAAGATAACTCAATCACAATCACAAATATTTTTATAAAAACAAACTTTCTCAAAACCAAATTTCTAAACCTTTAGATATTACTTTAGAAAATCACTCTTCTAAAAATCATACGTGAATTTTAGGAAATCATTTAAGAAATACTCCTTTCAAAACAACTTTCTCAAAAGTAAATTTCTTTAGTGTTTTAATTTAATATGAGGAATTTACGGGGTGTTACACGAATGCTCTCCAGAGAATGAAATCTCCCTCAAACTTGATCCTAATCTCTAATGATGACTGATTATTGCTCTCTAATCTCTGCCTAAAACCTAATATTAATCCTAAAATAAATAGATAAAAGTCTAATCTTATCAAAATCCTTCACAATTGCTCAGAATTAGGCCCAATTAGGCTTTCTCGTACACCGCACACCTGGGCGTGCAGACCAGCACGCCTGGGCACGCTATATCTTATGCCCACAAATTACCGCTGCACGCGTGCCTGGGCGCGCCATTCCCGCGCCTGGGCGTGCTCAATACTTTCCGACTCCGTTTCTCTCCATTCTTGTGCCATTTTCAAGGTCTTCTTATGCTCTTCTCAGCTCCAATAATATTTTCTCAAAATAAAGCTCCGAAACACCTGAAACATACCCAAAACGGATCAAAACGTTCAAAGGATTCTAATAAACTAAAAATTCCTTAAACTAATACAAAATTCCTATATTTACAAGAGAAACAAGCCAAAACCAAAGCAAAAGAAAGATAAATTAAGCCCAAAAACATCATATATTAGACCTACATCATGTTCCTGTGCAGCTGTAAGCTGAGCATCATGGAGTTGATGAATGCAATAATGGACACGACCTAATTCCAAGGAAAAGGTAAAGGTAAAGGTAAAGAGATTAGGAATGGGTAAGCCGAGTAAGTAGCAGTGATGTGTTCCTGTGTATTGGCCGAGATAAGATACAAGGAGCCGAGTAAGCCGCAGTGATGCGTTCCTGTGCATTGGCCGAGATAGAATACATGGATTGAATGAATGAATAAGCAGAATGAAAAGAGAACATGAATGAGTAAGTAGGGTTTGAATGCATGAATATGAATGTGTTAGATGTATATTTCGGATTGAGTTATATGATTATATGTGTATATGGCTAATTGTGTGTGACTTGGTGTCTTAGTATGTCATATTAGAAACTGCTTCCCTAAGTTTCGTGTAATGCTCACCCTCTTGCTATATTTTTATAGGTATTGAGCATGAGCATACACATTTCCTGGCCGATCAGGTTCACTCTCCCTCATAGGGAGAGTAGGTCTTTGCAGTAGGGTATTGGTGTATGTTTTGAGCTTGTATTTTGGGAATTATGACAAAGAAGTGTATTTGGCTTATGTATTAAAATAACTCTAATGTATTTTAGACATGATATGTTTTGGCCCTGCTGGCCCTCTGAATTTAATTGTGTAATTGTTTTATCAAGTTTACAGGAAAACTTATAATTTTGGAATGTCCATAAAACAAAGTAAACTCTGTCCGATTTGACAGAGATTTTATATAAGATAATGAGTTATGAAAAGGAAATTTTTAAAGTCTCTATTTGTTATATGGGTAATTAAGGGTAATTATAAATAGGGTGTTACATAAATCACTCACATTCCCCGAGAGACCAACAGCCGAGCTGATACTCTCCAAGCTCGCCAGCACCAAAGGATCAGGTCACAACAACTCGCTGATACAGGAAACCGTTCAAGGACCGAGCGTTGTCCTAGCAGTTTCCTTGTCATCGGACTGGATGACCTCCATCATTGCCTACCTCTAGCAAGGGTTTGTTCCTCAATATCCCTCAAACGCCAAAAAAGTCATAAAACAAGCAGCTGAATACACTATACTTGACGGGGTGTTATACCGAAGAGGGGTTGACAGCCCAATGCTCTGATGTCTTGATCCAGCTCAAGCCGAGGAGATCTTAGTGGAACTCCACGGGGGAGTAGGGAGCCACCACGTCGGAGGGAAATCGTTGGCCAGAAAGGTGATCCGACCAGGTTACTATTGGCCAACCATGCAGGAGGATGCATAGACCACGTCAAAAAGTGTGAACGTTGTCAGTTCCACAGTGACGTCTATCAAAAACCTTCAGAAGAGTTACACACATTGTCCGCCCCCTAGTCGTTCTACCAATGGGGAATGGACATAATCGGCAAATTCCCTACTGCTCATAGTGGATTCAAATTCGTAGTAGTGGCGATAGACTATTTCACCAAATGGGTGGAAGCAGAACCTCTCACCACTATATCTTCAGCTAAGATTCAAAAGTTTTTCAATAACAACATCATATCCGAATTCGGTGTTCCCCATTAGTTGCTAACCGACAATGGGACGTAGTTCACTTCGAGCTCCTTCAAGGATATGATGACAAACTACAAGATCAAACATCACTTCTCTTCGGTCGAACACCCTCAAACCAATGGTCAGGTTGAGGCCGTCAACAGGTCGATTATTCATGGAATCAAGAAAAGGCTAGAAGGTTCAAAAGGCAAATGGGTGAAAAACATCCCTGAGGTATTGTGGTCATACATAATGACCATGCAAACCTCGACATGTGAAACTCCATTCCAACTGACCTACGGATGAGATGTTGTCATCCCTATCGAGCGGCAAATACCGACCTTCGGGATGGGTAACACCCACGAGTCTAACAACGGACTTCTCAGGGAAAACCTCATCCTGAGTCACGAGGTCCGAGAGTTTGCCGCCGAGCAAGAAAGAAAATCCAAGTCAAGGTAAGCTAGAGAGTATAACAAGTCGGTTAATCCACAGTCTTTTGAGGAAGGAGATCTGGTCTTTCGAAGGGTTGACATCGGGTTGAAAAATGCTAATGATGGTAAGCTCGCCTGCAATTCGGAAGGACCATATCAGATCTCTTCGAAGATCGGCTCGGGTAGTTATCGGCTTGAAACGCTCTCTGGTGCAGCCATCAACAACACTTGGAATGCCACAAAACTCAAGACCTTCAAAGCTCATTTCCATTCCATTGCACAATTAATCAAATAAAGCTCCAAAATACCTGAAACCAAATCCAAAACAGATCAAAACGTTCCAGGATCATAAATTACCTAAACTAACTAAAAACTCAACTAATTTACCTAAATTACTTAAGAAACAAGTCAAAACCTTAGCAAAAAGGAGTTAATTCATGCTCTAAAACATCATATATTAAACCCTAATCACTTCCCCAAACTTAGCATTTTGCATGTCCCAGTCAAAAGTAAAACAAAAACTCTAGAACACAAGACGATCTTCTAAATTAATATGCACACACCTAGTCTAAGACTTCAGACTCATGACTCAGACACTTTTATTCACAAGCATTAACTTCATCAAAAACTGGTTAGAAAAGCAAACTCCAAAAGAACCAGGAACTAGTGAACACTCTCAACCTCACTATGTATATCTCTCATGTGTATAAGAGTCACAACAATTCACTCAAGTTCATCCAATGACAATGTGTTACCATATGCTTGACCATAGACCCAAATCTCCACTGAAATTATTGAATACATGCAAAAATCAAAAGGTCATAATTTTGGTTGTAATGAGGCCATAGCTACAAGTGTGAGGTGGGATAAAAGAAAGAAAGGACAAAACTAAGGGCTAAAATGCAAAAAAAATTTCCCTCAAAAACCCTGAATGAGCAATGAATATCATAAAGACTCACACTCACATCAAGACATTTTATTCTTCTTTACTTTTCAATTTTTTTTCTTATATTCTCTTCCTTTTCACATTTATTTTCTTTTCTTTACATGGAAGAGACATAGAACTCAATAACACTTTTCACCATTCAATCACTTTCCTGAGTCATTCCTCTCAATTGCTCATTCAAAATTTCCAAGGTAATCCCCAAAAATAATACATACAATGCATGGTACCAAAGAAAAATCATAATATCTCAATAAGCTAAAAATGGACAACTAAGGGAATATATAATCAAATCAAATCAATTGAAGGCCACAAAAACACAATCCTAAGTGCCTTAATTATATTAATGCATACAAATAATTATCAATCTCAAAATGGTTACCGGCCAAGTTCTAGAACACAAAATCAAAGTGAACCATAAAATAAATCAATACAATCACATACCCCTGTCAAGTGTATAGACTCTAAAATCTCACAAGCTAAACAGTCAGTTCATTAATAACTTGTTCCAAAACAATTTATCAAAATAACCAGTTCTCAACAAAAATTACAACTCAATCCAAACAGTATCATACAATCAATGAGTCATCATCCTAAATAAAGTATTTACATATATAATCAGAAAAATAGTCCTACACCTAGAATAATCATCTACTTCTACCTAAGACACAAACCAATACCAAATAATGGGAGAATAATTTAATTCTGAAAAGTTTTATTTTTATTTTGTCTACTCCCCAAAACTTAGAGGTTGGCTTGTCCTCAAGCAAACAAATCTAACCTATACTACAAAATAAAAATTTAAAAAGAAAAATAAAAAGAAGGGAGATACGAAATACCACCGGGCTGCCTCCCAGAAGCGCTTGTTTAATGTCCCGAGTCTGACGGATGTCCTCTCGGAAGATGCTAAGGGTCTTGAAAGTTAACCCCTAACTTTTCTGGATCCACCTCTCCTCATAGGAACAAATTCAACATTTGCCCATTCACCGTAAAAGTCCTACCATCCTTTAAATCTTTGACCGCCACAACACCAAAAGATGATACCTGCTCAACAAGAAAGGGACTAGACCATCTAGACTTAAGCTTTCCAGGGAAAAGCCTTGGCCTAGAGTTATTATGGTCAGGGTGTGGTCGTTGCAATTGCGGTCATTACGGCCATTGCGATGCAGATTGCGGCCGTTGCAACGTGAAATTAATTGAAGTCCCCACAAAATGCAAAGAATAGAATCTATTATTATTGTTATTGTTTTTATATTTGTTTATTAGTAAATTTATATAGATTTATAATAAAAATAATATAATTTTGCAAACAAGTAAGGATATATAAACTATATTAAAAAAAGGTAATAAATAATTGATTAAAAAAGTAATAGATAATTGATTTTAGATAATTGGATAACATATATATAATTTTGAAACAAATAATTAAAAAAAATTATAAATTTGCAATTTATCTCCATGGCTAATTTCTCCTTCGGCCAACGGCCCACCAGCCTCCTACTTAAACTTTTTAATTTTGGTAATTAGTCCTCAAACCCCCCATTTTATCCCTCAAACCCCATTTTAATGGTGCAATGTCCATTATACCCTTCATCATTCAAACCAAAAAAAAAAGAAGAAAGAAACCCCAAACCCCAGCCACCTTTTCAACTTCTTCCACCCTAAGCAAAACCCCATAACCCCATGCAAACCCCTTTCATATTCCACTTTTACAAACCCCTTTCTCTCTAACCCTCTCTAACCCCTTCCATATTCTACTTACAAACCCCTTCATTGAAAGACACAAGTGAAAACACACATTTCATTCGCAAAGGAGCTCTAGTGGCCTCTCTCTGCTTGTTGTTGAAGGTAACATTCATTTCCTTTACGTTTTATTTTTTTAACGTTACTATTAAGATTTCGATTAACTAGTGTCGGGAATTTAATAAATTCGGACACGGGTATATCGGAAATTATTAGTAGATATTTTCTAAGTGTATTTTGTAACACCCCGCATTTTTCCAGTACGTGCGTAAACGGTTTCGTCGAAATAAACATTAAAGTTGTGGTGATAAAAGAGATTTTCAGAAAATATTTTACATGAAAAAGAATCTTAAATGATGATTTCCATGGAATTTTTATAGACCAAATGTTTTTATAGTTGAAAAGTGAATAATTTTGTTGGTTTGATTTTTAAGAGATTAGTTGTGATTTTATTGAAAAGTGATTTTTATTTAAAGTGAAGTTTTGAACTGTTAACTTGAAAAATTTGTAACTTTGTAACCGTAACTCGGATTTTTACAAACTTTATATCAAAACGACCGTCTCGAAACGTAGATTTTAAAAATATAATTTTGGAATTTTCTGGGTTGTTTTACAAAAATTTATTTTCAGAGTTTTAAAATACGAATTTTGGAATAGTATTTTTTTTAAGAAAATGAATTTATTGATTTGGCTTGGATTTTTATGTGAAATGTGTGTGATTTAATGTGTGTGTACTGTATGATACATGAAATGGTTGCATGAATGTGAATTCTTTGAATTAATTGCCTTATTATTTGAATTGATGAATTTGAATAAATATGACTAAGGAAATAAAATGAAAATGTGTATGTAGATATGTGTGTATTTGTATGTGTATGATATACTATGTGTGTGTGTATAAGTGTCATGTTGAGTGCATGAAAAAGATAGGTGCAATATGTGCATGAGTGCCACTGTGTAAGGGTGTGTAGGTGTGAGTTTTCTATGCTTTGGTGTGATGACTATGTGTTGTAGTTGACAAATTGCCTCCTAGGTGCATGCATAGGCTGACCCCAACCAAGAACCCAAGGGAGGAATTGATATCTTAGTTTGTTTCCTCCCATTCCTTCCATCCATTCCTTCGTAGCTTCATTCTTCCACCATTCTTTCATTCTTTCATTTTATTTTCTTTCCACACTTCTAAACACAAACATACTCTAAGAGACCCATTAAGCTCTTAGAGAGAAAAATGAAAAGAAAATAGAAAGAAAAAAAAAGGGGGTATGGCCGTGAGGCCTAGAAGAGAAGGAGGAGGAAAAATCCAAGCTTAGACCAAGCCTTTTTGTAGATCAAGAGTGTAGAACTAGAAGAACCAACTCATATCATGGTAGGATTTTTGAAGACCAAGAAGAATTTGTAATAGTCTAGTTTCCTTTTCTTAGTTTGTAGATCTTTATTCTTTCTTCTTGCATGTTGTTCTCATGGCTTGAAAGTTGAAGTTTATGTGTTATTCTTTTATCTTGGACTATTGAGGACTCTAATTAATTTGTAAAATGTGATCTTTATGCTTTATGTTTCGGTTTGGACTTTTCTTGCTTGATCTAACATTTTTCTAACTAAAATCCTAAAGATCTAAAGAATGACTAAAGATTTTTGTGAAAACTTAAATTAAATCTCCTTGCATGACTATGTTTCTTGCTTTAAACCGTGACCTATGTGTGTTTATTTGATGATTTGATAAATAAATCTATGATCTAAACTTAAATTGTAAAAAGGCTTAAGTTTGATGTTGCAAGTTACTTTTGTGATGAACTTAGTTGATCTACGTGTGTGTTTGCAATTATTTTTGCTTGATGAATGAAAAATGTTTAAATCTTTAGTTGCATGTTATTTTTCAAGAGAAAAACAATATGTTTCCTTCTCTGTACTATTCTGTTTCAAGGAAAAAAAATTAGGTAACAAGTTTTAAATAAATTTTTGAGAAAGAAAATGTTTTGATCTAGTGTTTAATCTTGTACATGTTAATTTTAATGAAAAACCATGCTATCCTTCATGTGTATGTGATTCGGTTCTAAGGAAAAATTTAAGAAACAAAGTTTTAAATTGATTTCCAAGTATAAACTTGTTTTGATCTCTTGCATGTTATTTTTAATCCATGTTCGTTTTGCAAAAAAAAAAAGGTATGCATGTGATTATTTTTGCATGAACATGTTTAGACCTTTAATTTGCATGATAATTTTTAAAGAATAAAATTGTGTTTTCTCTTATGTATATGTCTCGGTTTTTAAGAAAAAAATTAAAGAAACAAGTTTGAAAATGATTCTCTAATTTAATCTAGTGTCTAATTAGGTGCAGGATTTATTTTTAGACCATTCGGCCATGTTTAGAAAAAAAATGGAATTTATGCTTTTTATTTGTGAAAAATTGATGCATGTGTGTTTTAAGCATTGATCCAATAATTTGTAGAACATGCATGTTATTTTTATAAAGATTAGATAAAATCTTTATTTTTATTTTCAAGAAAAAGTTATAATCTTGAGTTTACTATATGCATGTTAAAAATGTTTGAAAAAAAGAAATTGTTTCAAGTATGTTGATGCATGATGATGTGGTGTGTTGACTTGAAGCCATGCTAGGTACTAGGTAGAAAGCTATGTGTCCCTTGTCTAGGTTGCATGCATGAGTGAGTTAATTGAATTCAAAAGGTGCATGCATAAAGTAAATAAATTTGGAAGAAATTATGAGTGATGTTTTGTAATTTAAATTGTTGTGTTGATTTTAGTATGAAAATGAAATTAAAATTATTAATTTCCTCTTTGCATGCTCACGGTTCTGATCCTAAAATAAAGAAAATAATTTCGTGATTTCATATCTTTATTCGTGCATTAAAACATTGCAAAAATTATATGCATGCAATTCGGTTAAAACATGTACATGTAGTTGGAAATTATCTTCATGAAATAACCTATGATAACGACTATGTTTTTGGGTACTGTGTGTTTGGATGAATTGAAAGTGAAGTGTGTTTACTTATATCTTTTGATGTTTTTTTTATAAGTTAATCTGATTTGGTAAAAAAAAAGGAATTTTTGTAATGTGGATTTAATGATTTTTAGTTTTAAAATTAATTTATAATCAGAAAATAATAATCATGTGTGATTCGGTTTTGTGAGACTAATTAAAAGGATTAAGTTAAATTATTTTCCTAAGTTAATTTATTAAGATTATAATTAATTTATTAAGATTATAGTTTAATTAATGATGTGAAATGTGACTTGTAGTGTGAATACTGTGTGTGCCTTGAAACTCGTATGTGTTGATGTATGGAATTGAAATTATTTGGAATGTTGTTTGTGTGTCTTGATTGTGAAGAGTTTATGTTTGAATTTTAAAGTAATTGAAAAATGTTTTACATAAAAAGAGTGATTTAAACAACTTAAATTAAATTGAAATCCTTACTTGATATTCTTTGATCGGTGTTTAATGATACTGTGAAGTTTAGAATTAAATAAATTAATTTGATTGGTTTTGAAGCTTTGTCTTCTTGAATTTTGTATTGATCTAAGAAAGATTTTCAAAGTATTGTTTTCTTAAGATTTCATTCAATGTTTAAAGAAAATGAGTTTTCAACCAAAGTGTTTTAATCTAAGAAAAAAATAAATTCTGTTTTTGAATAAGAAATTACTTTAGATCTGTTTTAAAAAGTTTTTCTGAAAACCTTTTTATTTGACTTGGAATTCAAATCTTTGTATTTTGGTAATGAGTTTTCAAGAAAGAAATTAAAAAGTGTTTCTAAAACAAAATTGAGAGTTTACGTAAATCGTTTCTAACGCACGGGGAAAAATGTCTAGTTCGGGTGTCGGACCCGGAGGAAGCATGGCAAGGATAACGACTGGAAATCTTAGAGAGTCTTTGGATGTGTCGTCATCCAGGTGAGTGAGAGTGCGGTAATCCCGTAACGTGGTTGCTCACAATCCGAATAGAAGGATTGTGGGAATACTGCGAATTAGGTGATCCAGATATGTGTGTTCTATTTGCATACTAAATGTTTACTTGCCATGCATTACTAGATGTTTACTTGTTGTGCATACTTTATTTGTTTAGATATTGTTTAGTTTTGTCTGATAACGAAATGATGATGATGAAACCGTGAGAATAATAAGATAAACCGAAAAGAGAAAAGAGAAGCGAATAAGAGATATGAGAAAGGATTGAGAAAGAATGAGTAATGAGTTAAGACTAATGAGAAAGTATGAGAAATGAGAAAGAGATGAATCGCGTTGTGAATAAAAGTTTGAGAAAGAGATAAAGGTGATGTGAGTGAAGGAAAGAGACAAAGAGTTGAGATTGGAAAAAGGATGCGATTATGAAAGTGGTTGAGTATAGAGACGTGATTCCTCGTACACACTTTTGGGAAGAAGCTTGCTCCTCCATTAACACTCACCCAAAAATGTGATTTTTGAAAAAGATTTTGAAAAGAGATTTGTGAAAAGCTTTTGTGAACATGATATCTTTTGTGAAAGTTTTTTTTGGAGAGAGAGTAATTTTGAAAGAGTTTTGTGAAACCGGGTTTTCGAAAAGTTTTGCGAAAGAGGTTTTGGAAAGACGAGGAAATCCGTTGATGATGTGAATGAGAATGATGTTGAGAATGAGTTTTGAGAATGTTGATGATGAGATGAGAAAGTAATTTATGGCCTGGGGCCAATGAGATTTAGGGGGAATAGTTTGCGATTAGTGATCGGGCTTCGTCGAAGGGATGCACCAAGGACGAGCCGATCATTAGGAATAAGCCGCTAATTAAAACGCTAAAAACTTTAAAAGACATTTACAAATGCGGTGAGATATGAGTGTCGTATCGGAGTAGTGGAGAGGAAGATACTATGGGTATCTACGGATACTCAGGTGGGGATTGCAGGAGGGGAGGACGATGACGGTGATACGTCAAGAAGTCTAGAGTACAATTCTAGGAAGACAACTCCACATGTGGCGCACTAACGTGGTGGGGACTGGGTCCAATGCCGTGGTAGTTCTGCACCGGAACTAGAATTGTACCGTCGCCCCCTCGATGCAAATCTAGAACAGTGAGAGGGACTGGAACGGGGCATTTGTGATTGCCGCTGAGAGCGTGCCTGTTTATTGTGATATGATTTGAGGCTGAGTCCTCCTGGTCTGGGACCATTTGTTTTGTGACAGCTGTCGTGCCCGCGTGGTAAAGGTCCTGTACTCCTGTTTGCTTCCGTCTAGGTTGGGTGGTTGACCGAGGAGATATAGACGTGTGCGAGCTCAATGATGTGTCCCCCTCATCATTGATGCTAACCTAATCAATAAAACTTAAAAGACAAATATGTACTTAAGTAAGGTGTAAATGAGTTATCAAGAATAAGAATTATAAGTTGAGCACGAGAAATGATTCGTGGTGCAATAAAATTTGAGACAATGGTTTGAGAAAGAATGGAAAAAGGAATTGTGGGACAAGCGTAATGAATGGTTTGGATATGAGAGAAGGTATTGATGCGTTTAAAATATTATTTCATGCTTTGTCATATGTGATTTATATGTGCTATGTGAATAACATCTGGTATGCATATTTGTTGCTGATTGCATCATGATAAGTAGTTATGTTATTTACCTGCCCTCATATTTATCTACCCTGAGACCGCATGGTCAACCCGTTAGTGTTCGGAACACTGACTCTCTCCTACCATGTTGTCGTATCGGCACTTGCTGATATTGCAACTGGTAGATGGCGCAGCGGAAGCGTGGCGGACATCATCGACCAAGGTCCGAAGTTAAACGACGAGTCTTGGTGTGTCTGACTAGAAGCTAGGAATTTCCCCCTGGCGGAATGTATTCCAATGTAAGTTTCTTAGTTACCTAGCTCTATCATGTTGTACCCCGGCAAAGGTTTTATGTTGAAACAAGTAAACGGGCCACCTTTGAATAATGCTTTTGAAAACAAGTTTCAAAGTGCGGTATCTGGTAACACTTCGGTTTGGAACTTGAAAAGGATGTGCAAAATGAGAACACGAGTTTTAAATGTAACTATGTTTTGAAAAGTTTAAGTGTTCTCATCTTGTGTAACATTTATAAAAAAAAAAAAAAAATTGGCCCTAATTTTCACTACCTTTAGTTTAAGTTTTCAAGTTGCCGAATCGGGGTGTTACAGAATGGTATCAGAGCAGTGGTTAACTAAGTAACCTTATACATGGGCTTACGTACTCTGCCGTGTGTCTCTGTGTGAGTTAGTATTAGAATAGCGATAGAATGTTAGGAGTACGCGGATGTACGTCAGTTTACGACTGCGGCTGAAATGAGGAGCTGAGGTTAATGTCGTCATGGGATATTGATGCGCGATTCGGAATCTTCCTTCGTTGAACTCATTTCTAATGTGAATCCTTTTGTTTGTTATAACCCCTGAACTCTTGAGATGAGATTTTGTTCTGTGATTAGAACCCTTCTTTTCTCTGATTAAAACTTTTCTTGTGAAAACCCTATGAGTGCCAAATTGTTTTGGCACGGCGCTTGAAAAATTTTAGACCCCGTTTTGACAAAGCCTTGATTGTTGCTAAATCCAAAGTTTATTTAATCCTTGGTCAGACAAATATTTGTTCCTAAAATTCTTGGTGAAAATATTTGGACCCTAAGTGTAGTAACGTCTTGACCTCAAATGTCCGTAACCTTATTATTTTGGGTGTTGTTTTGATGCCGCTTGATATATTTGAACCCTCAGTCTTGTGTTACCCATGAAACCGCATTAACCCATCATATTTGTTGAAAGTACCCAAGAGATTACTTTTGCAAGTAATCCATTCGAATCGTTTGAAAAGTCGACGAGTAGGTAGTTCATATTCGAGGATGCGACGATTGCGACAGTAGAAGAGGGAAAGAATTTCTTCAAGGAGTTACGCGTCCACCGATTTGATAGACTCTACGCAGAATTTCTCGAGGACGAGAAATCTCCAAGTTGGGGAGAATGTAACACCCCGCATTTTTCCAGTACGTGCGTAAACGGTTTCGTCGAAATAAACATTAAAGTTGTGGTGATAAAAGAGATTTTCAGAAAATATTTTACATGAAAAAGAATCTTAAATGATGATTTCCATGGAATTTTTATAGACCAAATGTTTTTATACATGAAAAGTGAATAATTTTGTTGGTTTGATTTTTAAGAGATTAATTGTGATTTTATTGAAAAGTGATTTTTATTTAAAGTGAAGTTTTGAACTGTTAACTTGAAAAATTTGTAACTTTGTAACCGTAACTCGGATTTTTACAAACTTTATATCAAAACGACCGTCTCGAAACTTAGATTTTAAAAATATAATTTTGGAATTTTCTGGGTTGTTTTACAAAAATTTATTTTCAGAGTTTTAAAATACGAGTTTTGGAATAGTATTTTTTTTAAGAAAATGAATTTATTGATTTGGCTTGGATTTTTATGTGAAATGTGTGTGATTTAATGTGTGTGTACTGTATGATACATGAAATGGTTGCATTAATGTGAATTCTTTGAATTAATTGCCTTATTATTTGAATTGATGAATTTGAATAAATATGACTAAGGAAATAAAATGAAAATGTGTATGTAGATATGTGTGTATTTGTATGTGTATGATATACTATGTGTGTGTGTATAAGTGTCATGTTGAGTGCATGAAAAAGATAGGTGCAATATGTGCATGAGTGCCACGTGTGTAAGGGTGTGTAGGTGTGAGTTTTCTATGCTTTGGTGTGATGACTATGTGTTGTAGTTGACAAATTGCCTCCTAGGTGCATGCATAGGCTGACCCCAACCAAGAACCCAAGGGAGGAATTGATATCTTAGTTTGTTTCCTCCCATTCCTTCCATCCATTCCTTCGTAGCTTCATTCTTCCACCATTCTTTCATTCTTTCATTTTATTTTCTTTCCACACTTCTAAACACAAACATACTCTAAGAGACCCATTAAGCTCTTAGAGAGAAAAATGAAAATAAAATAGAAAGAAAAAAAAAAGGGGTATGGCCGTGAGGCCTAGAAGAGAAGGAGGAGGAAAAATCCAAGCTTAGACCAAGCCTTTTTGTAGATCAAGAGTGTAGAACTAGAAGAACCAACTCATCTCATGGTAGGATTTTTGAAAACCAAGAAGAATTTGTAATAGTCTAGTTTCCTTTTCTTAGTTTGTAGATCTTTATTCTTTCTTCTTGCATGTTGTTCTCATGGCTTGAAAGTTGAAGTTTATGTGTTATTCTTTTATCTTGGACTATTGAGGACTCTAATTAATTTGTAAAATGTGATCTTTATGCTTTATGTTTCGGTTTGGACTTTTCTTGCTTGATCTAACATTTTTCTAACTAAAATCCTAAAGATCTAAAGAATGACTAAAGATTTTTGTGAAAACTTAAATTAAATCTCCTTGCATGACTATGTTTCTTGCTTTAAACCGTGACCTATGTGTGTTTATTTGATGATTTGATAAATAAATCTATGATCTAAACTTAAATTGTAAAAAGGCTTAAGTTTGATGTTGCAAGTTACTTTTGTGATGAACTTAGTTGATCTACGTGTGTGTTTGCAATTATTTTTGCTTGATGAATGAAAAATGTTTAAATCTTTAGTTGCATGTTATTTTTCAAGAGAAAAACAACATGTTTCCTTCTCTGTACTATTCTGTTTCAAGGAAAAAAAATTTAGGTAACAAGTTTTAAATAAATTTTTGAGAAAGAACATGTTTTGATCTAGTGTTTAATCTTGTACATGTTAATTTTAATGAAAAACCATGCTATCCTTCATGTGTATGTGATTCGGTTCTAAGGAAAAATTTAAGAAACAAAGTTTTAAATTAATTTGCAAGTATAAACTTGTTTTGATCTCTTGCATGTTATTTTTAATCCATGTTCGTTTTGCAAAAAAAAAAAGGGTATGCATGTGATTATTTTTGCATGAACATGTTTAGACCTTTAATTTGCATGATAATTTTTAAAGAATAAAATTGTGTTTTCTCTTATGTATATGTCTCGATTTTTAAGAAAAAAATTAAAGAAACAAGTTTGAAAATGATTCTCTAATTTAATCTAGTGTCTAATTAGGTGCAGGATTTATTTTTAGACCATTCGGCCATGTTTAGAAAAAAAATGGAATTTATGCTTTTTATTTGTGAAAAATTGATGCATGTGTGTTTTAAGCATTGATCCAATAATTTGTAGAACATGCATGTTATTTTTATAAAGATTAGATAAAATCTATATTTTTATTTTCAAGAAAAAGTTATAATCTTGAGTTTACTATATGCATGTTAAAAATGTTTGAAAAAAAGAAATTGTTTCAAGTATGTTGATGCATGATGATGTGGTGTGTTGACTTGAAGCCATGCTAGGTACTAGGTAGAAAGCTATGTGTCCCTTGTCTAGGTTGCATGCATGAGTGAGTTAATTGAATTCAAAAGGTGCATGCATAAAGTAAATAAATTTGGAAGAAATTATGAGTGATGTTTTGTAATTTAAATTGTTGTGTTGATTTTAGTATGAAAATGAAATTAAAATTATTAATTTCCTCTTTGCATGCTCACGGTTCTGATCCTAAAATAAAGAAAATAATTTCGTGATTTCATATCTTTATTCGTGCATTAAAACATTGCAAAAATTATATGCATGCAATTCGGTTAAAACATGTACATGTAGTTGGAAATTATCTTCATGAAATAACCTATGATAACGACTATGTTTTTGGGTACTGTGTGTTTGGATGAATTGAAAGTGAAGTGTGTTTACTTATATCTTTTGATGTTTTTTTTATAAGTTAATCTGATTTGGTAAAAAAAAGGAATTTTTGTAATGTGGATTTAATGATTTTTAGTTTTAAAATTAATTTATAATCAGAAAATAATAATCATGTGTGATTCGGTTTTGTGAGACTAATTAAAAGGATTAAGTTAAATTATTTTCCTAAGTTAATTTATTAAGATTATAGTTTAATTAATGATGTGAAATGTGACTTGTAATGTGAATACTGTGTGTGCCTTGAAACTCGTATGTGTTGATGTATGGAATTGAAATTATTTGGAATGTTGTTTGTGTGTCTTGATTGTGAAGAGTTTATGTTTGAATTTTAAAGTAATTGAAAAATGTTTTACATAAAAAGAGTGATTTAAACAACTTAAATTAAATTGAAATCCTTACTTGATATTCTTTGATCAGTGTTTAATGATACTGTGAAGTTTAGAATTAAATAAATTAATTTGATTGGTTTTGAAGCTTTCTCTTCTTGAATTTTGTATTGATCTAAGAAAGATTTTCAAAGTATTGTTTTCTTAAGATTTCATTCAATGTTTAAAGAAAATGAGTTTTCATCCAAAGTGTTTTAATCTAAGAAAAAAATAAATTCTGTTTTTGAATAAGAAATTATTTTAGATCTGTTTTAAAAAGTTTTCCTGAAAACCTTTTTATTTGACTTGGAATTCAAATCTTTGGATTTTGGTAATGAGTTTTCAAGAAAGAAATTAAAAAGTGTTTCTAAAACAAAATTGAGAGTTTACGTAAATCATTTCTAACGCACGGGGAAAAATGTCTAGTTCGAGTGTCGGACGCGGAGGAAGCATGGCAAGGATAACGACTGGAAATCTTAGAGAGTCTTTGGATGTGTCGTCATCCAGGTGAGTGAGAGTGCGGTGATCCCGTAACGTGGTTGCTCACAATCCGAATAGAAGGATTGTGGGAATACTGCGAATTAGGTGATCCAGATATGTGTGTTCTATTTGCATACTAAATGTTTACTTGCCATGCATTACTAGATGTTTACTTGTTGTGCATACTTTATTTGTTTAGATATTGTTTAGTTTTGTCTGATAACGAAATGATGATGATGAAACCGTGAGAATAATAAGATAAACCGAAAAGAGAAAAGAGAAGCGAATAAGAGATATGAGAAAGGATTGAGAAAGAATGAGTAATGAGTTAAGACTAATGAGAAAGTATGAGAAATGAGAAAGAGATGAATCGCGTTGTGAATAAAAGTTTGAGAAAGAGATAAAGGTGATGTGAGTGAAGGAAAGAGACAAAGAGTTGAGATTGGAAAAAGGATGCGATTATGAAAGTGGTTGAGTAGAGACGTGATTCCTCGTACACACTTTTGGGAAGAAGCTTAGTGTTGAGTTGAGCTTGCTCCTCCATTAACACTCACCCAAAAATGTGATTTTTGAAAAATATTTTGAAAAGAGATTTGTGAAAAGCTTTTGTGAACATGATATATTTTGTGAAAGTTTTTTTTTGGAGAGAGAGTAAATTTGAAAGAGTTTTGTGAAACCGGGTTTTCGAAAAGTTTTGCGAAAGAGGTTTTGGAAAGACGAGGAAATCCGTTGATGATGTGAATGACAATGATGTTGAGAATGAGTTTTGAGAATGTTGATGATGAGATGAGAAAGTAATTTATGGCCTGGGGCCAATGAGATTTAGGGGCAATAGTTTGCGATTAGTGATCGGGCTTCGTCGAAGGGATGCATCAAGGACGAGCCGATCATTAGGAATAAGCCGCTAATTAAAACGCTAAAAACTTTAAAAGACATTTACAAATGCGGTGAGATATGAGTGTCGTATCGGAGTAGTGGAAAGGAAGATACTATGGGTATCTGCGGATACTCAGGTGGGGATTGCAGGAGGGGAGGACGATGACGGTGATACGTCAAGAAGTCTAGAGTACAATTCTAGGCAGACAACTCCACATGTGGCGCACTAACGTGGTGGGGACTGGGTCCAATGCCGTGGTAGTTCTGCACCGGAACTAGAATTGTACTGTCGCCCCCTCGTTGCAAATCTAGAACAGTGAGAGGGACTGGAACGGGGCATTTGTGATTGCCGCTGAGAGCGTGCCTGTTTATATGTGATATGATTTGAGGCTGAGTCCTCCTGGTCTAGGACCATTTGTTGTGTGACAGCTGTCGTGCCCGCGTGGTAAAGGTCCTGTACTCCTGTTTGCTTCCGTCTAGGTTGGGTGGTTGACCGAGGAGATATAGACGTGTGCGAGCTCAATGATGTGTCCCCCTCATCATTGATGCTAACCTAATCAATAAAACTTAAAAGACAAATATGTACTTAAGTAAGGTGTAAATGAGTTATCAAGTATCGAATAAGAATTATAAGTTGAGCACGAGAAATGATTCGTGGTGCAATAAAATTTGAGACAATGGTTTGAGAAAGAATGGAAAAAGGAATTGTGGGACAAGCGTAATGAATGGTTTGGATATGAGAGAAGGTATTGATGCGTTTAAAATATTATTTCATGCTTTGTCATATGTGATTTATATGTGCTATGTGAATAACATGTGGTATGCATATTTGTTGCTGATTGCATCATGATAAGTAGTTATGTTATTTACCTGCCCTCATATTTATCTACCCTGAGACCGCATGGTCAACCCGTTAGTGTTCGGAACACTGACTCTCTCCTACCATGTTGTCGTATCGGCACTTGCTGATATTGCAACTGGTAGATGGCGCAGCGGAAGCGTGGCGGGCTTCATCGACCAAGGTCCGAAGTTAAACGACGAGTCTTGGTGTGTCTGACTAGAAGCTAGGAATTTCCCCCTGGCAGAATGTATTCCAATGTAAGTTTCTTAGTTACCTAGCTCTATCATGCTGTACCCCGGCAAAGGTTTTATGTTGAAACAAGTAAACGGGCCACCTTTGAATAATGCTTTTGAAAACAAGTTTCAAAGTGCGGTATCTGGTGACACTTCGGTTTGGAACTTGAAAAGGATGTGCAAAATGAGAACAGGAGTTTTAAACGTAACTATGTTTTGAAAAGTTTAAGTGTTCTCATCTTGTGTAACATTTATAAAAAAAAAAAAAAATTGGCCCTAATTTTCACTACCTTTAGTTTAAGTTTTCATGTTGCCGAATCGGGGTGTTACATATTCCGATTCGTATCCGTCGGAAATTCTATGAAATTTGATAAAATGTAGTTTATTGCTTATTTGAAAATCTGTAGTATTACATGTTGATTTTTTTTAAATGTTAATTTAGTTAGCATAAAAGCATATTTGAAAATGCTTATTTGAACAATGATTTAATGTAGTTAGCATAATCAAGCAATGGATGAAGACATGTTCGGTGATCATCAAATACAAGTTGTTGGATTTTCCGACCACGGGTATGCATTTTACCATGATAAAACCTTTGTGTCGCGTGAGGAGTTGGTGAGTTATGTTAAGAAGGTTGAAAAGAACAAGGATTTCTTTTGAAAATTTCAAGGTCCGATTCGGGAAAAAGAGAGAGGGTTGTGTTGAGTTGTGAAAGGGCGGGTGTAATTGTGCCGGATAAGCGATTTAAAGGGAAGAACATAACCGGATCGAAGATATCCTATTGTCCCTTTAGCATTTATGCTAAGCCGATTGTAAAAGGGGGAGCATGGGCACTAGAGGTAAAATGTGGAACACACAATCATCCTCCCTATGATTCACTTTTATGACATGGGAGTGTTGATTCTCTTAATCCCAAGGAAAAAACTTTTGTTCAAGAGCTAACAAAAAGTGGTGTGAAAGCAAATAGGACTATGACAACGTTGAAGGAGCGACATCCGGATAATGCATCCACCATTCGCCATATTTACAATGCACGAAAGCGTTATCGATTGAATGTTCGATTGCCTAGAACAGAGATGCAGCATCTAATGAAGTTATTAATTGATGAAGGTTATGATACTTGGCATACCACTTTTGAAGGCAATGTAGTGGAGAATATGTTCTTTGCGCACTCAACTTCCATACAATTGCTGCGCAATTTCAACATTGTATTGTGCATAAATACCACATACAAAACTAACAGGTATAAGATGCCTTTGATTGAGATTGTCAGACTGACATCGACGAGGAAGACTTTTACAGTTGCCTTTTGTTTCACGTTCGATGAGAAAAAAGAAACTTATGTGTGGGCCTTAGAGAAGGTGCGAAAATTGATTCAAAGGCCCAGTGATTATCCAAAAGTCATAGTCACAGACATGGATGGTGCACTGGTCGGAGCTGTAGAAACTATATTTCCTAATGCAGCACATTTATTGTGCCAATACCATATAAAGTGTAATGTCAGAGAAGATGCAAGGAGTACTATGAAGACCTTGACAAGGAGGCAATAATAATGGAAGGTTTTGAAAATGTTGTTCACTGTAGGTTCATGGAAAATTACCTGTTGATATATTTGTACAGAGATGTAAAGATGAAACCGGTGGGTTCGTGAACTACGTGAAAGACACATACCTAACTAGGAAGGAGAGATTTGTGGATGCTTGGATTGACCAACATATGCATGCCGGTAAAACCACAACAAACAGGTATATTTATTTGTAATTTTATATAATAATACGTATTTGTTTGCATATTTTTGCGTTTATTTACGTCTATTAATGTAACAGGGTTGAAGGTTCTCATTCTATATTCAAGAGAATGTTAGCTGACAACAAAGTTGACATAGCTACTTGTTTTGACTGTATCCACCGGTTGGTCACCACTCAGTACATCGCCATTCTTGCTTCCTTTGAAGAGAGCAAAATGCAGGTGGAGCACAGGGTCAATACTCCGTTGTTTAAAGATTTGCTGTATAACATCTCAAGGGAGGGTTTGTCACTTATTTATAATCAGGCCAAGGGTATTGGGAACATTAATGATGCTGAACATGTTTGTGATTGTAAGATCAGAATGACACATGGGTTTCCATGTCGATGCGAGATTGCAAAATACAAAAAGTTGCGACAAACCATTCCTCTAAGTTCTATTCATTCTTTTTGGCAAACTTTGACAATGGATGTTAAGATTAAGGCAGAGGATAAGGGAGAGGAGAATTGGAATTATGGTCATACTCCAAATTGACAGAAGCTTTGGGAAGAGTTTAACAATATATACAACGAGTCCAACCCTGATGTGAAGAAGGGGCTTCTGGATAAGTTCCGTGAGGTTGTTAAGCCCGATACCACCAACCTTCAGCCACCAAAGGTTCCGGTCTCAACAAAGGGGCGCAAGAGTGCCAAGGATAGTTCCACTAAGCGCGAGCCTTCGTATTTGGAGGATATGGAGAAACAGTTGAATGATTCATTGACTCAACAATTAAGAGAAGGGTCCCAACCTTCCCAATCTTCGCAAAATTTTAAGAACACACAAAGTGAAAAGAAATCATCAAAGTCATCATCGAAGAAAGGTGAAAAGAACTTCCAACCTTCACGGTCACAATCTCGGAAGCGTACTCGTAACTCACATGGGTTTGAACTACATGTTATTTGGCAACCGATATCGATTCGGTTCATGATGTTGTTGGGGATGGCAATTGTGGCTTCTGTGCAATATCAATGCACCGTTTCGGAAAGGAAGACCACCACAACTTAATTCGGTTAGATTTGATAAACGAAATAAAAGATCATCGAGACCTCTATATTTCCCTTTTGGGCGGAATCAAAGAGTATGAATCTAGGTTGGATAGTCTACATGCACCTGCTGGTTCTGTTGGAATGGACAAGTGGTTTCTCCTTCCGAATATGGGGGACATCGTCGCCTCAAGATACAATGTGATATTTGTTTCTATACCGAGTCAAACCATTGGTGAATGCATCACGTTTCTCCCACACAACACCGCACCTAGTGCGAATATACGTGTTTGGGTAGTTGGGCGCAATGTTCTAAAAAATCATTTTGTTTAGGTATTCATAACTTAGTATATTTTGTTAAGGTTTATTTTGATGACTAGGTTCGTTTTCCTAATTATTGAATTTTAATGATAACAGGTCAAGCTACGTGATGGATCACCCTTGCTTCCGGTGTATCAACTATGGCGAACTCATTTTTCCCGGGATGCAAGAGCTTAGGAAGCTGTCATAGCTGATCGTTTGCATGCTCATGTGCCTTTCTTACCAAAACCAATGCCACCTTCACAAGTTGACACAATAGTTGTGGAATAGTTTTGGATAGTTATGGAAATTTGGATAGTTTTGGATTTTTTGGATAATTTTGGAATTTTGGATAGTCTAGTTTTAGTTTTGGATAGTTATGGAATTTTGTATACTTTAAGGAATTTTGGTTAATTATGGAATTTTTTTATTTAATATTGTTCCGGAATTTTGGATTAGCATGTATTTATACTGTGAATTATGCTGTAAATTATGGAATTTAACTTAATTCCGATACCATTATGTCGGAAACTATACAAATTCCGATGATTTAATCTCGGAATATTCTTAAATTCCTAAAACTTTATGTCGGAAACCATAACTTAATCAATCTAAAATGACTAATGGGAAACGTAGCTCACTGTAACTACTTCTCCGACATACTAAATTCAAAATTTTTATAATTTCCGAGAGTGTTATCTCGGAAACTATAATGGTCATTTTACTTAATAAAATTGTCAATTTTTTCCGAGATGATACGTTTGGAAAAATCTTAAATTCCGAAATTTTAATGTCGGAAACCATAACTTATCAATCTGAAATGGCTAATGGGAAACGTAGCTCACTGTAACTACTTTTCCGACATACTAAATTCAGAATTTTTATAATTTTTCGAGAGTGTTATCTCGGAAACTATAATGGTCATTTTACTTCATAAAATTGTCAATTTTTCCGAGATGATACGTTCGGAATAATCTTAAATTCCGAAATCTTTATTTCGAAACCATAACTTAATCAATCTGAAATGGCTAATGGGAAACGTAGCTCACTATAACTACTTTTTCGGACATACTAAATTCAGAATTTTTATAATTTCCAAGAGTATTATCTCAGAAACTATAATGGTCATTTTACTTAATAAAATTGTCAATTTTTCCGAGATGATACATTCGGAATAATCTTAAATTCCGAAATCTTTATGTCAGAAACCAAAACTTAATCAATCTGAAATGTCTAATGGGAAATGTAGCTCAATGAAACTACTTTTCGGACATACTAAATTCAGAATTTTTATAATTTCTAAGAGTGTTTATCTCGGAAACTATAATGGTCATTTTACTTAATAAAATTGTCAATTTTTTCCGAGATAATACTTTCGAAATATTCTTAAATTCCGAAATCTTTATGTCGAAAACCATAACTTAATCAATCTGATATGACTAATGGGAAACGTAGCTCATTGTAACTATTTTTTCAACATACTAAATTCAGAATTTTTATGATTTCCGAGGGTGTTTTCTCGGAATTTATTGTTATTCTGACACATTGATCTCGGAGTCAAAAGTTTCCCACCATTTATTGAGAAACGTTGCATACTTTAAGTATAATTCCGATACACATGTGTCAGAATATTAATGAATTCCGATACCCTGCTGTCGGATTTCTTTGAAAAATTCATTAGATCACATCAATTTGACACACTCATTGCAAAAAACATTAATCAATTGCTACAACATTAAGTTATGCTGATAATGCACCAAAGTAAATTGATACTCAAACATTAATTCATTAATTCAAATAACCTTAATCCATGTTCAAAAGCAAACCTTAATCCCCATGTTCAATACCTAAGCTTATTAAAAGATATTACAAATAACAAATACCAAGTTCAAATAACAAATACCAAATACTAACAAGTTCAAAAGCCAACAAAACACATTGATCCAATTCTAACAAGTTCAAAAGCTATTACAAATGACCAAAGTCAATAACAATTTCTTCTTCCCTGGACACGTCTCCCTTGACCCCTTGCTTCATTCTTCGCCTTTTCTTGCTGCTCGGCCCTGCTACCCTTGGGAACCTAACCATCTCATCTTCTGGATTGCATACGAGAAACCTCTTCGGTGATCGCTCTGGTACATAATGCCATGACCTCCTCATAAACATCATCCGGTAATAAGGCCCTATGCGGTTGGATCAAGTCCCCAACTCGCACCAACCTATCCTGATATCGAGCCTGTACAAAAATTAATGTTAGTATCCCATAATGTTAAGTAGTGTTTTGAAAGTAATGTAATATCAACTTACATTAAGAAGTTCGTGATTCTGAACCCTCACAGATGTTGGCAAAAGATAGTGTTCAGATCCTGCAAGGCGAGGACTACTACATTCCAACATAAGTCATGCTCTTGTCGATGAACAATGTAGCCCCCACCAATGCCAACAAATAACACCGAGCAGCTAGCTCCATTCTCCCAGAAGCAACGTGGGCATCGAACCACTGATGGAGAACCCCAAATCGAATGGCTCCTCCCCGATTTAGTCTAGTCTTAGCAACAGCAGTAGTGGCGTCAATGCCTAGATGCTCAGTCATAAGCAAAGCACCGTCCCTTGCATTTGGCTTCTTCCATGAGAGTAGTTTGCCGGAACAGGAATGTGAAGAATGGATGACACGTCGTCCAACGTCACGGTCATCTCACCAATAGGAAGGTGGAAGGTGTTGGTGTCCGGGTACCAGCGCTCAGCAAAGACAATCAGCAGTTTCTTGTCAATCTGCTCATAAGAAGCATTAATGAGACGTCTAAGCCCTGATCCTCTGACAATAACATGAACCTCATCTGGCAACTCAGACATGCGTGGCAAACCCCACTTTTTATTGGTGCCTCTACCAAGAACACCAGGTTCCTGAAGAAAAAAAAGTGGAAAATATATTTACATTAACAAATACAAAATATAAATTTTGGAAAAAATTTAAAAGGTAAAAACGATACTTACAATGCCTTGCCATATATCACGAGCGACATGGTTTGCATATGATCGGAGCAAAGTCATGGCTTACGGATCAGGAATCTCCTCTGGCTCCTCTTCTTCTTCGGAGCTGGGATCCTCGCCATTTCCTTGCCCTTCCTCGCCTGGATCATGAGCATCATCTTCACCATTTCCTTGCCCTTCCTCACTTGAATCATCATGAGCATCATCTTCACCTTCCTCGTCGGAGCTTGAAGCACTAGATGATGCACTGGAAGAGCCCGAATGTTCAACATTAGGGTTTGAAGAAGAAGCTGGGGCTTGAGGTGCCAGATGCGATGGATCAGCAGCCATAAAAGCTTCAAGTGCTGGTGATGATGGATATGATGGCTCGATGGGGTGAGATGTCGGTGGTGGTGGTGGTGGATATGATTGATGTAATGCTTCAAGAATAGTGGATTAGGGTGCGGAAGGTGGTGATGTATGTGATGCCTCAACAATAGTGGGTTGAGGTGCCATAGGTGATGATGCATGTGATGCTTCGACATCAGTGGGATGAGGTTGAGGTTGAGGTTCAGGCTCCGGTGTCGCTTGACGTGATGTATGCGCTTGAGGTTGAGGTTCTGATGCCGCTTGAGATGATGAACCAATTCGATTACTTTTTTTTAACAGTTTTAGCCATCTTTTCCCTCCTATATGATGCAGTGGGTGGTCGTCTCCCCTGCTCTTGTTCCTGCTCTCGTTCCGCTGCTCGTCTACATTGTTCTTCTTCTTCTTCTGCTCACACGGTTTCAGCTGTACGCTTCAATCTAGCCATATCTGAAATTTCAACCCAATTAAAAAAGGTGTGAGTTATGAATAAAAGCAATATTCAAACATTGAGAGAGAAAATATTATGTTTTTATAATCTACGCATCAAAACTCAAAAATAGTAAACATAACAATAACAAACAATTTCTAAAACAACCACTGATTAATTTCCAACATGTCAGATTCGGAATTTTACATTTTTCCGATACCCTCGTGTCGGAAAGTTGCGGCGACAGCAGACCTCCAAGACAGCAATGACGAATTCGAAAAGCAACACAACAACAATAAAAATAAACCCTAAAACTACAATAATGAAAAAGAACAAAACCCTAAAAGCAAAAAACAAAACCTAAACCAAACATACATAAAATAATCAAAAACAAAAACAAAACAAAAAAAGAAAAACAAAACAAAACAAAAACCCACAGAGAAGAAAAACGGTAATGAATGAGGGAAGAAGAAGAACGTGCATACCTTGAGGCGACGGCGGTGGAGGCAGCAGTGAGAAGAGGGAGTTGAAAATGAAGGAGGAATGGAATGTGACGGAAATGGATGAAGAATGAGGGTGGGAGGGAGTTGAACGTGAATGAGGGAGGGAGTTGAACGATTTTTTTGTGTGGGGTGGGGTGTGGGGTTTGTGAAATGATAAAGGAGGAAGTATAATGGGGGTTTAAAAGGAGGGTAATATTGGTATTATTGAAAAAAGTGGGGTTTGAGGGATAAATCTGGAGTTTGAGGACTAATTTCCTTTAATTTTTTTTTTAAGAAAAAAACCTCCTCATTTCCCCAATCGACACACCCTCCTCATCTGGTCTTATTCTTCCTCACTCTTCTTATTCTTCCTCACTCTTCTTATTCTTCTTTTACTTCCTCTAATTCTGATTTTTGAGTTTGTGACCCACTTCCTCTATGCCTCAAAAACGCCTCTGAATCTCCCTAGTCAACCACTTTTGTAAACCACAAATCCCCAATCTCTTCATCATCATCTCACTCCCTCCAACGCGGTTGCCATATCCTTCGAACGATTTCTCTCTCAAACCAAGAGCAAAAACAGGACAGGGATGGAAAAATGGTGGTTGCATCCGTTCTCTTGCGATGTATGTTGCGGCCATTATTGCCGTTACAGCTCCGTTTTTCTATGATTTAGGATCATACCGCAATTACGGCCCGAGGTGGTAGCGATACCCGCCGCAACTGGTATGTAACGGCCGCATCACGTATTGCTGACCGTTATTTAAATCACAGTTGTGACCTTATGAGTTAACTCAATTCTTTATTACCAATTAAACTAACGTTTGTTAATGGTTGAAGCAATAAATAATTGGAAGTGTTTAGAAATGACTTAATATTAAATTTATTTTCTATTTCATCTATTCCATTTGGGAATTGACATCAATATTTATGCTAGGTCGTACATTATATGGAGACAAAAACTAATGGAAACCATTATACATTTCTTGATTAGTGGAAAACGTTTGTCTAGGATAGGTAGACAAGAAATAAGCAATGTGTCTTATTAAATATAATACAAAAATTCAATGATAAGATGCGAATGAATGGGCTACACTTTTAAGTTACTCCAAATAGTGTTGTTCTTAAGGAATGCAAACTCGATACTAGTTGAATACAGAAGTTGATAGTTGCCTTAAATATTATTGCACCGCGATAAGTTGAAGGAATTCAAACTTATACTATATATTTCTCTCCCTTCTTATTTATTTGCCTTTTTATTTTTATTTATCTGTCATGTTTCAAACAAAATATATCTTTTAAAAAATTTAGTCATTATTTAGATTTTTAATACACTAATTATGTTTTTTCTCCAGTATACCTTTTCTTAAATCATGATCTATTAAATAAGGGTAAACACGAAATACAACAATTATTACACTCTTGAAATCCTCAAAAGAACATATAAAATAAAACAAATAATTTCTAAAAAAAACAGATAATAAGAAGAGAAGGGAGTAGTAGTCATAAGGAAAATTAAAAAAAAAAAAGCATGTTGAGGAAATATAGGGTTGTCTCAAACATTTTGGAGGCCCTGTGCAAAAATAAATTGTACGTGAGGCCCCTTTAAATAAAAGGAAAAATAAAAAAAATTATTTCATATAAGTTAATTATTGTATACAAAATGCTTTATTATATAATTTCTCAACTCACTTCCACAATTAAATCTGAACTTTCACTTAAAAAGTATCATTTTTCTAGCTTTCTTTAAAGCAAAATCATTAATTTGCAATACAACAACCGCCGATGATAGTGGGATAGTGAGGATTGGCTGAGGCAACTGCGATTTGCATAGTTGGGTTTTACGAAAGGAATAGGAAACACGTGTGCATTAACAGAAGTGAAAGGAATACACTAATAATATAATGGGATTCATTTTTCTTTTATAACATAAAAGTGAAATTCACTTTCAAATTTGTGTGATTTTTTATTCTCACTTATCCTTTTAGGGCTTGTTTGATGATCAAAATGAGATAAAGACGTGGTAGGATAAAGAGCAAAATAAAAGCAAGATAGGATATAAGCAAGATAACTTTTGTCCTATCCAATGTTTGGTACAAATCATATAACAATTTCATTGATGAGGTGGTGATGATGGTGGTAATATGATGATGATGGTGGCACTGATATTCTGATGTTAATGTGAGGGAGGTATGAGAGAAAAATTACACTAACTTAGCTCCCCCATATGGTAGAAAATACATTGGGTAGACAAAATTGGATAGGCTAAAAGGATAACACTATCATATCATGCTGATTCAACAAACTCAGGATAGGACAAACTATCTTATCCTATGTTTCGTATCCTGTATATCAAACGAGCATTTAGTTTCATAGTGAAATAAAGGGTGGAAATTTTTTTTTTCATACTTTCAACCCAAAACCCAAAGTTTATGAGATTGAGCCTTATTGTTACATAAGATTGTGTATATAAGTATTTTTAATTTTTAAATATATTAATGATAATCAGTAATAGTTTTTAAATATTTAGAAGTATACTTTAATATAGTATAAAGGATAAAAGAAAAATTGGAGACCTCCAAAAAATGGGGCTTTATGTAGTAGCAGATGCCCACACATGCGTCAAGATGGCGCTGAGGAAATAGTTAGTAGCTGTTGGTACAAAATTTGAGAAAATTTTACAAAAAACATTAAGGAGGAGGTAAGAATATTGACTAAGGAATTCATGAAAATTAAAGAAATCCATGTTAGAAAATGTTGTATCTAATATATAAATGAAGAGATTAATGGGTATGCACTGACGGTGTAAAGTTTTTTAAAAATCAACAATCATAAACAAATGAATGGTAAATAATGCACTGATGGTGTAAAAAACTTTACACTGTCGCCGCATTACCATTTTCTCATAAATGAATGAGCTCATGAATCTAAGCTTTAATGTTTCGAATTAAAATGTAGTATTAAGTACACTACTTGCAACGACCTAAACTTTCTTTAAATTAATGAATAATGATAATTATGTATTTGTTGTATCTCCGAAGGATGGTGAAGTAAAATAATCTTAAACAGAAAGCAAACTATGTGTGTTGTTATCTTGGTACGATCAAGAGTTATGAAGTATGTTGGGAAGGAAGGAGTAACAAGTATTAGAGGACATATGAAGTATTATGAGTTGGGATGAGTATTGATAGAGGAGGATAAATGAAGAATAAGAGTTTAAACAAAGATAACAAGCATCCGACTTAGAAGAATTCTTTATAGTCGGCGGTAAGGCGATAAAACCAATTGAATATTAGAAAATTTGAATATTATCGACCCCTTAAGCACATCCCGAAGGTGGATAAGAATAAAACAAGAAATAATTAGAAAGGATAGTAGATTGGTGAGAAAGAGACAATAATAGGACTAAGTCGGAGATTCGATTAAAAGATGACTGTTAATTGTGTGGACAACAGAAGGAGTATATAACTTTTATGATTGGAGAGGTAAATTAATATTATGAGTTTGATTTAGTGTTAGGAATGATTAAAATTCATGAAATCGGGTTAAAAATGCGAAAATCGGCGTTACGGGACGAACCGGTGCACCCAGGCACGAGCTGGTGCGCCCAAACGCACCAGTGCAGGATTCTTGGTGCCCACAGTGGCGCACGCGCCCAGGAGCATGAAATGGTGCGCACAGGCGCACCAGGCGCGCTCAGGTGCACGGTCAACGCGCAGCACCCGCTGCACCAGGACTTGTCTCGTACGCACCAGAAAACTCGCGCCGGTGCTGGAAGCTTTTGGAGATTTGGCGCGCCCGGGCGCACCAGGTCTGCGCCCCAGCGCGCGGTGCCTATATATATGCACCAGACCAGAACTGGCGCGCCATTTTTAGAGCCAGCCACACCAACACCGCACCAACCAGCACCAGACCGAACAAAACGCACCAACAACCAAACTTTATGCACCAAACTTAAATTTCATGCACCAACAATCCAAAATACCTCCAAATCCAATCCCTACATCATAGATTATCAACTAAAATCCTCTTCCCACTAACTTTAAGGCTTGTTTTCATGACTTTTCCATTAAACCCCACCTTATACCCATTTTCCATCATTATTTCACTCTTTTAATCTCATATCTTTGAAGATTCACATCAACCAAGCATAAAAGGGAGGAAATCTAAAGGAACCAAGGAAAGACTAAAGAATTAGGACTCAAACCAAGTCTCCCTCTTCCCGTTAAAGATAGGGGAGGAACTCTTTTCTCTTAGAATAGAATTTAGGTTTTGGAATTAATAAATGCTTATCGAATATTATGAATTGAACCTTAGGATAGTTGATTCTGTTATACCACATGCCTGTGTATGTAGAGTAATCAATTTAAGGCTTGACTTAGGTACTAAACTCCTACCATTACTCAAGTAAAATAAAGTGTAGCCAAGATGTTCGATAAAATGCCTAAATGAATATTTGTCATAGGAACAACTAACTAAAATTTATATAAAAGCATGATTCCATAATTAATAATCAAAGAAAGATCTTTTTTTATACTTATATACTCATGTAAACGTATATTTTATGGTTATGGTTTAGACGATGATAAAGGAATAGAATATATATATATATATATAGTTGAGAAAAGTAAACTATAACTCTAAATGAAAAATATGAAGTATAAGAGGATATTAAAGGAATTGTATCAAAATGGGATAATTATAATTACCAATACTAAACTAAAAGAAATATCATTTAGGAAGTTACAAACTACATTATGATGACTACAAACAAGATATTAGGGAAGTTAGAAAAGATAAATTTAACAATAATAATAAACTTATAAGTTTTGTAATTTATTTAAGAAATGCAAGCAGAGAAATCAAATAGTCGATGAATTAATAACTTAAATTTTGATAAGTCTCATTTATTTAGTTTCAGTTCTTAATTTCTAGCTATTTTATTATAAAAAGATGTTCACTCCTTTGTGGTTTAACATTTTAGGTCGAGCTTCGAGGAACAAAGAACCAGATCTCATGATGGTGAAGGTTGAAAAGAATAGAACTCCAATAAATGATAGCTGATTCCATGTTGTACATCTTATTGTAATTGAAATTGTATATAAAATTATATTTTATTTTGAATTAAAACTACATTTCTTTTATTGGAATGGGATGTTGTACTACTTATGTGACTTTCAGTTATCCCATGGAAAAAGAATACTTAAGCCCATAAAAAAAGATATCTTGATGCTTTAATTTGGTCTACCCAATCCTAACAATAAAAACCCAAACAAAAGTAACTAGAATATTGATACATTGGGGAAAAAAAAGGAAAAATAGATATTTTTGGACTAGTTACAGGTATCCTTTCACATGAAATAATTATATTTGAACAAAGCACATTCACAATATAATGGAAGTTACACTCCTAAGAATAAAACCATATTAATATATATATATATATATATATATATATATATATATATATAAATGATTGAGTAGTTATTATAATGCAACTTGCAACTTTTCTTCTCAACCATCATAATTAGTTGGTCGTATAGGTTCTTATATGATAATCAAATTGCTTCTCTCAAACTAAACCTAACATGTCCAAAGAGTAAAATAATAGTAAGTTGGGAAAAAAAATCCTTTTACTCATGGGGCACCAAGCTCCTGAGCCATTAATAATTAGCAAAATGAGAACAAAACGAAACAAATGCCCAAGCAATGAAAATTGAAATGAATTGTGTCTGCCACTAAAAGTGCAAGAATTCTCATGTCCACCACATTTTAAAATGCAGCCAATATACCCCACATGAACATGGAAAAGCACAGATTAACCATGCAACCCAAAATAATGCAAAAGTCTAGAGTGGCAAATCTGTAATTAAAGAAAATAAAATACATAGGTAAATCACTAAATTTCACATAGCAACTATTCCATGTACATATTTATATATCACATGTCCCTTGCCAACTTTTCATACACCAACACTCTAAACACCTAAGTGTAACTTACTTCCAAAAATGCAAGCCAAACCAACACTCACCACCCCAACATATATTCCTCCTCCATCCATAAGGCCACCTCCGGTGCAACAACAACCCTTGTCACTGGCGACGATACCTCGGGCAATATCCATATCCGCACCCAATACCCGTGTAACCATTCCGGTTCCTCCAAGCATAGATCTTGATGACTCCATAAATGCCTTTTGGGACTACCAATTTTTATTTGTTTCACAACGATCAGAAACAACAAAACCTATAACTCTACGCATTGTGGATGGTTCAATACCGTCCGATTTCCCCTCCGGTACGTATTATCTAACCGGACCGGGACTTTTCGCCGATGATCATGGTTCCACGGTGCATCCCCTAGATGGCCATGGATATTTAAGGGCATTCACTATAGATAATAATGTTACTAGGAAAGTCAAATATATGGCTAAGTACATTAAGACCGAAGCTCAATTGGAGGAACATGATCCAAAGACAAACACGTGGAAATTTACGCATAGAGGTCCATTTTCTGTGTTGAAAGGGGGGAGAAAAGTTGGAAATACTAAGGTCATGAAAAATGTGGCTAACACTAGTGTACTAAGGTGGGGGGAGAAGCTACTGTGCATGTGGGAAGGTGGGGACCCGTACGAGATTGAATCTCGTACGTTGGATACCATCGGGCGGTACAACATGATGGACGGTTGTGATTTGGAAGAACATCATAGGAATTATGGTGGTGAGGATCTTTGGGAGGTTGCTGCCGGCCTATTGAAGCCTATTTTGTATGGTACGTATTAATTTTTCTCTTTGCTTCCATTAGAGACTTCCCTTAATTTTTTTTTCCTACGGATATAAATGAAAGGAAAATGTTTTTGAGCATCAAAATTTGGGACATCATAGGGTGTAATGAAAAATGAGAAAAACTGTAAAAAAAAAAAAGAGAAAAACTATTTTCTATCTCATAAAATGTGGGAAGATTTACATATTTGTTAGGTTAGTTTTTTTTATTATCAATTTGTTTTGAGATGAAATTTTAACATGATATTAGAGTCGTAACTTAATATCATAGAGCAAAAATTATCATTTCGTTAAGGGTAAAAAATAACCCTTTGTCTATCTCATAATATGCAATATGGTTTAAATATTCATGGGATTACTCTCTCCACTTTCAAATATAGGCAAATAAAACTAATAACTTCACACTTATTAAGAAAGTTAGTTGAATGCATTTAATTTTCTCGAATTTATAAAAAGAAAGAATACTTCAGAAAACATGTTTATGGAATGAAACATAAAATAAAGGCTTATTTATGTTTTTGGTCCCTGAAAGTTTAGCGTGTTTTGGTTTTAGTCCCTAAAAGTTATTTTGACCGGGATTAGTCCTTAATTTTTCAAACATTTTGGTTTTGGTCTGTACCATTAGTAAAAATATGTTATTTGCCGATGTGGCTAACAGAACACCACATCAAAAGTTATGTGGTATGAGGTGGAGCCACATAGGTGATATGACATTGATGATACAGGTCTATATATGAACGCAAAATGGTCTCATACATAAAACGGTTTCATATGCAAAACTTTGCATTCATAGGCATGAATTATCCATGTCACACATCCTAGTTAGCACCACCTAACACCACGTGGCTGATGATGTGATATTTCGTTAACCACTTCGGCAAATAACAGGTTTTTTATAATGGTGTGGACCAAAACCAAAATGTTTGAAAAATTAAGGACTAGTCCCGGTCAAAATAACTTTTAGGGACTAAAACCAAAACACGCTGAATTTTTAGGGACCAAAACCATAAATAAACCAATTATACAACGATTTTATTGAAATATTTTAGAAATGATTATATTGAGAATAAAAATTTAGTTAAATTTTGCTTATATTTGAGATCACAAATAAAGTGTTTTAAGTTTCTTAGATTTGAAACAAGATAGAGTATTTCTCTAGCTTATTGCCAAATATTTTTGAGATTAAACTTACAAAAATTTGCCAATTATTTTTTAGATTAAACTTTAAAATAAAATTTATGAATCTATCTAGTTATAACCGTATAGGTATTTGTATTTTAGGCATAATTGCACCGCTTAAAATCATTATATATATATATATATATATATATATATATATAGCTGAAGAAATTTTTTTAATGGAATAAATAATCTTACTTAATTTGAGATCTTTATCCAGAGGTTTCAAAGAAATAATAACATGACTTAATAGAGCAGTCATGTACTATTTCTATTCATAAATAATAATTGTTATTTTAAGAAAGAAAAAAATTGCTCATATTTAACTGTTTTTTTAAGAAAATAAATACAGTATTTATTACTCCTCCGATCCTATATATAGGACATACTTAACCATATTCCTCGGACCAAGAAAAGTAGTTAGTTTTATGAATTATATGAGAATATATTGTAACATTGCAATTTTACCCTCTCAACTTTTCTTGAAAAATTCACACCCATTAATGAACAACAAAAAACACTTGCATTTAATAAGGGCAAAAAAAAGAAAAAACAATAAATGATGCATAGAAAATACAAAATGTCTTATATATAGGACCAAAGATTGCTTCTAGAATATGTCCTATATATAGAACCGGAGGGAGTACTATTTTTATAATTCTATTCAATCAATACTAAACAAGAGAGATAATAACCGGATAAAACAATAACCAATTATTACAAGAGAAAATAGGTAATGTACTGGCAGTGTCAATACATCATCCACTAATAAGATTAAAAAAAAACCAAAAATATAAAACAAGTATTACTTTATTAAAAACATTTATTAAATATAATTCTTAATTCATTTGCCAGCTATATATATCTTTAAAAAACAATTATATAATTAGTTTAGAAGCTGGCCCGGCTTTTTTCTCCATATATGAACGTAAGTATTTTGATACAACCATATTACACGTACCTGACATGACAAAATTAGCACAATCCAAGAGTTAATAAATTTCCCATTTTCTTATACTAAATTTATTTGATGATGATGAACGTTAAAAAAAAAAAATCATTTGATGAATGGTGACCAAGTGGTGTGATTATTTATTTGTTTTGACCTGTGCAAATGGTGTTATTATGGTGTTCTTATGATATTTTCGAAAAAGAATTATTATATAAACAATTTGGGTGGGGGTTGGTGGTTGGTTGGACATGCAGTACAATTGGGACTCGTTAAAAAAAAAAAAACAGGAAAAAAATCATTATAGTGCTTCCAATATATTCCCAACAAATCAACAATGCTTATCAAGAAAAATATATTCCCAATGCAACAATGTGTATAAAATATTGGTTTATGATACTTCTGCTAGCAAAGCTAGTGGCACAAACCATTGTCGTATAGTTTCCAAGGTATATTCTGGCTAGAGTACTTACAAGCCATGTGTGCCCAAAAATAGTTAATATCAATCTAGTTTCACAAGGGGAAAAATTAAAATAAAGCCTTTTTTTGTCACCTTCGCATACTCTAATTAATTTACACAAGTTGTATTAGTTTTGAATTAAATTTTACTAAATGGATTTTTGTACAACACAACAGTATAACAGAATCCACATTTTCTTAAAAAAGTATATTATTCTACCATTATATTGAAATATTTGTATTTGTTTTATTCACTACAGGCGTGTTTAAGATGCCACCAAGGAGACTTTTGTCTCATTATAAGGTTGATTCAAGAAGGAGTAGGCTACTTACTGTGTCATGCAATGCAGAAGATATGTTGCTTCCACGCAGTAATTTTATATTTAGCGGTAAGTAATATAAAAATGGCCGGGAAATATATATGTACTTTCCATTTTATTTAATAAGTTCAGCTCAACTAAAAAAAAATATTTGCCAATAAAAAAATTAAGTTCACCTTAATTTCTCACCTAGTTTTGATTTTGCTTTTCTGCAGAATATGACTCTAATTTCAAATTAGTGCAGAAGCAAGAGTTTAAAATCCCAGACCATATGATGATCCATGATTGGGCTTTCACAGATACTCACTACATAATATTTGCCAATCGCATTAAACTTGATGTGCTAGGTGAGAAATTATGTTGTGATGTCTTACTTAGTTTGAATACTAACAAAGTTAAAAACGTTTATGAATCACAAAGCATATAATCATTTTGCCTATTTTTTTTTTTTTTTTGAACAGAATCATTTTGCCTATTGATATCGATAATTAATAATCATCTATACTTCATAACAAATATTTTTTTAAAGATACTTAGCAATAACATCAGCTAAGTGCAAAATTAGCATTATTTGACTTCACTAAAGTAATTTATAGAATTAATTTACAAATTATATTATGCATGTGTAAATGACATGTTTCTCTTATAAATCAATTATTGATAAAGAAGTATCACATTGTGATACAAAACTTCTACATATATGTGTAGGAGAATTGGTATGTAAACTAACTTTATAAGAAAACTTATAATTTTTCTTTAGAAAAAATTCTCTTCAATAATCATTATTCATGAGGAAATGAATTTTGAATGGGCAGTTATCAAGATTATACTTATATATATACCTTAAAATATCACCTCTTAATTCATAAAGTGGTTGAATTAAATTGATAATATATAGTAATTATAATGATAAAATTATTAATGTTCAGGATCAATGGAAGCAGTGTGTGGGATATCTCCCATGATATCAGCCTTAACATTAAACCCAAGTAAAAGCACATCCCCCATATATTTGCTTCCTCGGTTTGTAGACAAAACTAAAGGCAAAGAGAGAGATTGGAGAGTTCCAATTGAAGCACCTTCACAATTGTGGCTAATCCATGTTGGCAATGCTTATGAAGTCAGCCATGCTAATGGGAATTTGGAGATTCAAATACTAGCTTCTGCTTGCTCTTACCAGTGGTTCAATTTCCGCAAGTTATTTGGTATGTAATAATAATTTCTATTGATAACAAATGTATATGTAGGTGTGTCTACAAAAAATATTCAAATGAATCTCCTAATGAATATGTTTTTTTTTTAATGCCCCTATTGGTCAATTATCAGGATACAATTGGCAAAACCAAAAGCTGGATCCATCGATGATGAATATCAAAGGTGATACTGAGTTATTGCCTCATATTGTTCAGGTATATTGATGCTCCCTCCCTTTCCCTTATTCTTTCTCTTTTGTAAGTCCTAATGAGTTACATACATCATTTATGCTAAAGTAATATATGATAATACTTTCATATGATACTACTTTCTTATATGATACTCCCTCCGTCTCTAATTACAAGACCCTCTTAACACTTTTATTTTGTCCCTATTTATAAGGTCCTTTACCAATTTTCAACGAGCATTAATTATTTTTTTCCACAAACACTCCTATTTATTTAACACTTTTTAAATTCCCAATAATATTAATAGGGGTAATTTTGAAAATACATATCAAAAGTTCACATTTCCAATACAATTAACTAAATTATTCCACTTTCTTAATGAACGTGAAATCTTCCAAGAGGGCCTTATAATTAGGGACGGAGGTAGTACTACTTTCCCGAAATCTATATGATTTTTTATTTAGTTTTTAAATTTTTTAAAAAGTGTAAAAAAATCATATAATCTAGTTCGGATAGAGAACCAACGTGGGGTTGGTCAAGTGGTAGCTCACTTGGTCCCTTAACCAACAGGTCTCGAGTTCGAGCCTTGGGTATGGAGCAACCCCCGCTGGGAGACCCTTACCGCTTAGTGCGAGCTCAGTTGGGTCGGACCGGATGAGTCGGATTCTGGGTAAACCAGATCCGGGTACCGGTTGGTGTACACAAAAAAAAAAAAAATCTAGTTCGGATAGAAAATGGTCTTTCCCGTATAATAATACGTTAAAATTAGATGGAAAATCTTACTTGCAAACAAAGTTTAAGGTCCTTTTTACATATGCTTTTAAAAGTTTATAGTCTAAAATCTAAATTGCACATTTTTTTTAACCATGAAGGACTATTTCGTATCCTAGCAAAATTATTACATATTTTTAAAATTTAAATTGCAGATATTACAAAGTTCAAAAGATAACTTTTAATTTCAACTCAATATATTAACAAATAATTCATTTTTTATTCAAAATTAATGACACTTTTCTAGCTTTGCTTAATGTTATTTATTTAGCTCTGATCTTTGCTCAATATGTTATATGATGTACTGACGCAGGTATCTATAAAATTAGATTCTGACTTCAATTGCCAAGAATGTAATGTGAAGCCGATCAAGAAATGGAAAAAATCCTCAGATTTCCCTGTTATCAATCCTTCATTTTCTGGCAAGAAAAACAAATATCTCTATGCTGCAACTACCTTAGGATCTCGCAAATCATTGCCAAGTTTTCCTTTCGATACTGTGGTGAAATTAGATTTAGTGAATGATTCTGTACAAACTTGGACTGTTGGAAGTAGAAGATTTATTGGTGAGCCTATTTTTGTTCCCAAAGGTGATGATGAAGATGATGGCTACCTTCTTGTTGTTGAGGTGAGTTTGAATTTAACCGATCTTTGCCAAACATACATATAATATTCTTAAAAATGGCAAATAATGATAAATTATTGATAGCTAATAGCTTCATGAAGAAATATTCTATAATAAAGAGTGATTTAAGCATGTAATGACAAAGACAAAAGATTGTTATATTTAGTTTACATCGAACCAAGTCACTAAGACTGGGCTAACGTGAAGGACTTAGAGTAGTTCGTATTATGGGGTTCCCAAGTAATCATCGTAAGTCATATGTTCAATGCTATCAATGCAATAATATTAATCTCACTTTTCTTAAAATTGAGGATAATGAATTAAAAAATATGGTTACTAATAAAAGCTAAACATTTAATATAGTGAGGAGTAATGGATTAAATTTCCTAATAGGAACTAATTTTTTTTAGCTGCTTCGGCTGATCGATTATGTTGTAATAAGTAATTTATAATTAGATTTTCTTAATGTAGTCTTTAAGATTGAGGATAAAAACTTAAAAGTGGAATTGTTTTATGAAAATTTATGTATTTGAGAAGTTAAAAATTTTATATGCTTAATTTTTTTCGGAAAAAAAAAAAACACACACACACACACATTTCCATTCTTAAGTTCTTATTTTGGTCATTAAAATTAAGGTTAAAAAAATCTTTTATAATTTAGGATTTGCTTAATCTCAACCCTTAAAATTAAGTATTAAAAATAAAGAAAATAAATATACTAAAAAAACAAATTAATCATTTTTTAAAATATTAATCTTTTAGTTTTTTCAAGACAAAGTTGTTTTTTTTTTAATAAATTTTTTTCTTATAAAAAAAAAGACAAAGTTGTTTTTTTTTAAATGTGTTATCCTCAATCCTAATTTGTAATAATAGTATTTAAAATCATATTATTTGTTTTGCAGTATGCTGTTTCAATGCAGAGATGTTACCTCATTATCTTGAATCCAAAAAGGATAGGATCAGCCAATGCCGTTGTTGCGAGACTTGAAATTCCAAAACATTTAAATTTTCCTCTAGGTTTTCATGGTTTTTGGGCAGCCAGCTGAAACCCAAAATTACATCAATATTGTTATAAACAATTCATATCCATCTAATTAATGGATGACTATCTATTGGATTGTGTTTATATCTAGTTGATACCATTCAATATTAGGGTGGATTGTGTTTATATTTAGCTGATACCACTCCATATTAGAGTTTACTATCTCCCTATAAATAGGACTCAACTATGATGTAAAATGTACACTGAATATATCACAATATATTGTTTCTTCTCTTCTTCCTTATTTTCATACGTTTCATAACACGTTCAGCACGAAACTCTAACCAAAAGGTGTGTTGAAGCTTATACATCAAAGAGTATTGAAGCAAGGTAAATTTTAATATTATTAATGTTTTATTTATTTATTCATTTTTTTCTTTTGATATATTATATATTGATCCCAAAGTATCAATATTATATGGACATGAACATTTTATAAGAGATACAAGTTCTTGAGAATTATAGCATTTATCATGTCCATCATAAAAAAAAAAGAAAGATGCAACAGAAAAAGTGTTGATTGATTTGAAAAGTATGCAAATCGAAAAAGATTTGAAAAAATGCAAACAGAAGCAGTGTTGATTGAATTGAAAAGTATGCAAATCGAAACAGATTTGAAAAAATGCAAACAGAAGCAGTGTTGATTGATTTGAAAAGGAGAACTCATGGATGCAAATAAGGCAGAAGCGATTTATAGCTCTGCAGTAACCGTGGTATTTATATATATTATGTTTGCATTTCATGCCAAGCACGATAGCAATAATCACTGCAATAATGGCAAGTTATGGGTTCAAGACTGATTCTTGAATTCTATTTTATATATTTTCCAAAGAATGATCGAAAAATAAAATAGCAAAATTTGTCTAAGATTGGAATCTATAAAACCCGATGTGGGACTTGGTTTGTTCAACCAGTCCAAAGAGTTACAATCTATTTAATACTATACCAATGGATGGCAAGGTTCTCAGTGCCCAAATCTTACTATTAATGGTGACAATTTCTTAAAGCAATCGAGGGACTTGTATTCATTCTTCATCTCCAATTTGTAATGTCTAACTCTTGCTTCAACTGTGTGCAAATTTCACAAAATGAAGAATACACATCGAACCAAGATGTGAATAATCATGTCTAATGCTAAGGATTTCAAGTATTGCTAGAGAGTTTAAAGAGTAAATACATCATTGGAATTTGAACACACACTGACACTTATCATTGTGCAACTTCAACCATTTGGGTTGATTGTCTTATTGAATTAATAAAAATTTTATTAAAAAAAAAATTGTTGTTTTCACCGAGTATTGTACTCGGGATCCCACGGGTCATTCCAATCGCACCAGGTTATTGTGCCTTTATTGATGAAATCAATATTTGATATCATTTTATTAAATTGGATAATTTCACAATTATATCTACAATTTCTAATTTTAATGCAAATATTTCTTTAGTAGTGGTAATCATTATTTGATGTATTGATGTATCAATGATACTGCTCATGTGTCATAAATTATTAGTTTTAAATGTTAGCACATTTATTTTTATGATGCAAAGATCAGTCAAATAAGTATGATTTTACTTTGAGAAAAAATAATTTTCTTTATTTTGCCTTATATATTTAATAGCGTTTTTTGTCAATTATTATTGAACTTTATATTGAAACATGAACATATTAATGTTTTTCATGAAGTAAATTAATATGATTTATATATTCTATCATTAACAATTTGACATTAAAGTAGAGCTTTATTTGATATAATTTTTGTTATTGTTCCCTAATGATCTCTCTATGAGTTGTTTTGAAAGTTATATAAGGAAGATTATACTTCATCAAGTTGACTCATATCTTATGTCGGCTTCTATTTTCTTGGCTCTATACACATGTTGAGTAGTACTTTTTCGAGGTTAGTTATAAAATTTTTAACCTATTGTCATATTAAGAATATGAATAAGTGGAGAAATTTATCCTAAATGAGTTCATATGCCTTGTCGTTTTGTTTTTGAATATGAAATTTTAAGAATGCGACAATCATGAAATTTATGTGCTTCTTTATTGACATGTTTTAAAACTATTAGTGATGAAAAATTCTAATATTTTTTTATTGAAAATGATTACTGTCATTATGATAAAGAGAAAAATTTGCCAATATAATTATGGATATACTTGCGCATTTGTTTATACCATTGAGTGACGTCAATACTTGTTTGAATATGATATTATTGAATGATATTGATTACATATGTTTTTTTGGAGAGATTTGATGCTTGTTAGTTTTAGCAAGTAAAACTATGCAAGATCTCGTATGATCTTGTTTTGAATTCTATTTTCAATATAAATATTTTTTTTTGATATTTCCAAAAATTAAGTCTCCGCTTAATTAGATTGGATTATACGAACCACATAAATAATTGATCACAAGTATACATAATATATTTTTATAACAAAAGTTTATGGATATAAAATATTAAAATAGTATATCCTATTTTTTTATTGAGGTTAACAATGTGTTATAATGTACTGATCATGAATAAATATACCAAGTTTCAAAGGTATATGCCAAATTTTTATTTTCAAAATAGTTTAGTATATTTTATCCAAATTAAATTGTTCAAATATTTATTTCATGTTTTAATTTCTTCTTGATGTTATTGATTATATTTCATGATTGTGAGTAAATTTATTATTTGGAAGAAAATATCATGGTCAATCGTAAAAGTTCAATGAACATGATAACAAATTTTAGTCTGATATTTTTTAATCATTTATACAAGTATGTGTCTATAATAGACTCAATTAAAAAATAAAAATCAAAACATAGTTTATGATGTAACCTTTTCATACTTATTTTACATTAATTGCAATATTAACTTTGATAGAGTATTTTTATGGCGGAAATAGTTTTAAATGTTCTACAAAATGTTTTTTCTATACTCTACTAGTTATACAAAAATTTTCTTCTATTTAGTATTACTAGAAGCCATTGTTAACACTATATTCGAGTACGATGATAATTTAGAGCTCTAAAAGAGTTGTTATCCAGAGGTATTGGAAAATTTTTCAGTTTACACGTATATAGTACAATTGGAATACCTCATATCGTAAAACCAAAAGTTTATAAACTAGAAGTTATAAATTATAATATTTTTTTTTGTTTTGTATGGCTTGACTGGTTAGACCATCCCAGATCAACTATATGATGCGGAAAAAAAAAACTAAAATTAATGTTGATATCCAATGAAGAAACCAAAGTTTCTTCAATCTGATTATCTCAATGTGCTAATAATTGTTCCCATAGAAAGTGTATTCGGTCATCACCATAAAATTTGGAATGAATACAAGGTGATATTTATGTGTCATTACTTCCATCATGTGAATCATTTGGGTATTTTATATTTTTAATTGAAGCATCAACTGAATGGTCACATGATTCTTCATTGGCAATTCGCAACCAGAAGTTTGCGAGATTACTTGTGCAATTGTATCAATCAAAATCTTGTTATTAACTATTGTATGTCTATTGTCATCACTAATTGGGAACATGTATGACACCGATTCGCATCAAGCTATTAAAATTATCATGAGTTTCCCCTTTTACAAATGGTTTTTGGTCAGAAACCTAATATTTCCCATCTAAGAACTTTTGGATGTGCGGTATATTTTCCACCACAACGCACTAAGATGGGACCTCAAAAAAGGTTGAGAATATATGTTGAATATGAATCCTCATCCATGATAAAATAACTCAAACCAACAATAAGAGAGTCATTCATGGATCGATTTTCGATCATCGCTTTGATGAATTTGTTCCCAGCATTAGGGGGAGAAAATAAGCAGTTGGAAAAAGAAATAATTTCGAAAGGGTTATCATTATATTATCTTGATCCTCGAACGATTTGAACTTAAGTTCAAAAGATAATTCATTTGCAAAATTTAGATAACCAATTGCCAGACGCATTTACTGACCTAAAAAGAGTGACTAAGTCACATATTCCAGCTGCTAATGCTCCAATGAATTTGATGTTCCTCTTGGACAAATTAAAATTGCAAATGAGTATGAGGCACGCCTGAAGCGTGATAGATCCATCGGTTCCAAATATATATATATATATATAAAATCCTCGAAAAAGAAAAGGAGCAAAGAAATAAGATGGTCAATTCGAGGATGTAGAGACTTCTGAAGAGTCCTTAGACATAATTAATAGTTCAGTTCAAGAAGAAACTCAGGTACCTGAAAAGTGTGAAAACAAAGAGATCTCAAAATACAATGGAACCGAAATGAAGTCAACGTTGACGATGCTTTTACATATGATATAGCGCTTAAATGATATAAGATGAGGATCATGCATCAAAGTCTATTAAGGAATATAGACAAAGAAATGATTAGCCAAAATGGAAAGACACAATTGAGCCATAATTGAATTCGCTTGAAAAGCGACAGGTATTTGGACCTATAGTCCGTACACCTAAAGGTGTAAAGTTAGATGAATACAAATGTGTTTTTGTACATAAGCGAAATTGTAAAGAAGAAATTATGAGATATAAAGTAAGATTGATTGCCCAAAGAATTTCACAAAGACCTGACATTGATTATGAGGAATAATACTTCCATGTGGTGGATGCAAGTATTTTTTGATACTTGATTAGTCTGGCAATATATAAAGGATTCAAATTGTGTCAAATGATTTTATAACAGATTTTTATGGCTAACTTGATTAATAACATATATATGAATACCCCTTAAGGACTCAATATGCTCGAAGCATATGCTTGAACTATTTAATATGGTTGAACCATATCCATGGATAATTAAAATGTTTGAAGCATAAAGTGTAATATGTCGACACATGCACTTTAATTAGTTAAATTGAAAAATGCAATAATTTTGAACTTATAGTTCAAACTCCAAGAGATTTTTAATAGACTCGAAGTTATAATTCTAGCAAACATAAAATGCATTATATGTTTTGCAGCGGTTCATTCGAGAATGATATCATTATATCAATACGAGAAATTTCAGAAGAATTAAGGATATTGATATATACATGTATATATCTATTTAGATTTAACTAATAATTTATGTTTTTTAGTTATTTATTGTTTGACTTATATATGTGATGTCATGTCATGCAATCATGGATATGTTTATTGTTTGAGAATATTTATATGATTATGGTTCATGTTATGTGTGCCTATCAAGTCGGGGAAAACAACTTCTAAAGTGAGTTGCTTTGATAGATAACAAATAATTTATATGCTAATCTCTATTAGATCGATAAATGTCATACGTGACTTAATATGTCATCTGATATTAATTTATTAGCAAGATATTGTTATTCATTCACAGGAAGATGTTGGAATGAAGCTAAACACACATTTTAGTATGATAAATTGAATATTGTTAGAATTCCTGATGAATAGCTTCCAAATGTTGTATATTGCTTAAAGAAAGAATTTGAAACGAAAGATTTGGAAAGAACAAAATTTTGTTTTGAATTACAAATGGAATATGTAATGAAATTTTGGTACATCATGAAACCTATGTTGCGAAGGTAATAGTGAAATATCTCAGAGATAATTGTTCGCATCAGGGGGAGATATAAATACGCACTGCACTCTTTTTCCCTTAGTCACGGTTTTTTCCCGATGGGTTTTCCTGGCAAGGTTTTTAATGAGGCAGCATCCAATTGCGTAAGAAGATTTGTGTACTCTTTTCCTTCGCTAATTTTTCTAATAGTCATCCAAGGGGGAGTGTTATAAACAATTCATATCCATCTAATTAGTGGATGACTATCTATTGGATTGTGTTTATATCTAGTTGATACCATTCAATATTAGGGTGGATTGTGTTTATATTTAGTTGATATCACTCCATATTAGAGTTTACTATCTCCCTATAAATAGGACTCAACTATGATGTAAAATGTACACTGAATATATCACAATATATTGTTTCTTCTCTTCTTACTTATTTTCATACGTTTCATAACAAATATAGTGTTCTCATAAAATGAAAAGGAATTTCATCCAAAGTTAATTGTAGTGATTGTAGTTATGTGAATATGAAAAAAAAAATTATGTAGCATATGTATACAGATATTTATATATTTGTATATTTAATTTGAGTTTTAATATTATATTTCTTTTTACAAATCAATTATATATATTTTATAAAAAGAGAAAACCTTGCCTACAATAAATGCTGATGGGGCATTTTCTTACAGTTTTTCAATTATTATTTTTTTTAAAGTAATAATCAATCAATTATATATTACTAGCTAGTAGACCTGTATGATGCACGAGTTAATTGTTAATTAATTACTATAGAATAATATAAATACATATTACAATGTAATTTTTAGATGGTTTCTTTACCTTATTATTCCATAACTTGTATGATAGTTTCTTAATTATGATTATGGTTAATTTATCCATTTAAAATTAAATCACTTTCGAAAAGTCAAATCAAAATATCCACGTAAAACATTTAACTTTTTTTTTTTTTAAATTTCAAAATAAGAGACTTGTGATGCATGCGTACATCATTATTTAATTGTGAAGAGATAAATTAGATAACTAATTACTCATATTTAAGATATAGTCACGTTAATTAAGAGCACATAGTCATTAGAGTGTGATTGGAGCCAAAAATATGATGTTTTTGAGTGACAATTTACCCTCTTTCTTAGTGATTTCGGCTTGCTTCTCTAGTAATTGTTAAGAAAAGATTGATTTTATCTACTAATGACGAGGAACGAGATCTTTGTGGATTTTGTGCCTTTTTGGTTCTTAATTTCAGGTTTTGGAGCTTAATTTGTTGAAATTGGAAAAAGAAAAAAAGAAGCAAGTAATAAAACCTTGAAGTTGGAACTGAGAAGGCAAGTTTGATGGTTAAGATGCTATGCACGCCCAAGCGTGGGTGCACAAGACCAGGAAATGGGGTCAAAAGAGCAAAAGCAAGGATCTGCTGAAGTCACCGTCGTGCGCCCAGGCGCAGTCATTTGCGCTCAAGCGCAGGCCATCTCGCCCAAGCGTGGTCCCGTGCGCCCAAGCGCACGTCGTCAAGCATTGGTGGATTTAATCGTATCTTCTCCAGATTTGATAGGAGATTAGCTTATTCTAATAGGATCTTATCATATTATATTCAGATTTAGGATTAGTTTTATTCAAATAAAAATCTTATCACATTAGATTGAAAATTAGGTTAGTTTTTATCTATATAATAATAGGATTAGGATTCATTCGAAAAAGAAAGAGACACTCATACAACTCCATAGAATAATAGTAGATTAGGATTCGAGACTTGGAGAAGGAACAAGGATTGAAGGTTTTTGTGAAGAACACGGAGTTAGCTCAAGGATTCATGGTAATTATTTTTATCATGTTTATTGTGTTTTCTCTTGTAAGTATGAACTAATTCCATCCTTGGGATGTAGGAGTAGATGTATGGAACCTTTTCAATATCTAGTAATAAATTAATCTTGTTTTCCGTTATTGAATTTTGTGTTTGATTATGTTCTTATTTGTTTCTCATGAAAGAAGCTGTTTCATGACTTTTGGAAATCCTTTATGAATAGACATATGAATTTAGGATTTAGCCTAATAATCAAACAGTTCAATTGCATAAGGATAGACATATTTCTTATGAATTGAATAATTTTTACAAGTTTTGATTGAACTTAATTAAGGGATAGGTTTTAAGGATCTCTTGAGACATCATTGGGAGATTAATCTCTAAAATACGGAAACGTACTAAGACATTAGACGTTTTCTACTTTTGAAAAACCAATTCGGAATTCAAGGAAAATAAATTAATTTGTTATAGAATATTTAGGAACCTGCATCGAAACTACATCCCGCTTTTTCTCCTTGTCAAAGAGTCATTTATTTTAATTTCTGTTTTTATTTACAAATTCACAATTCCTTTGTCTCGTTCACTAAGTAATATTAATTAGGTGGAATTAATTAAACGGTCACTCCCTTGGATACGATACTCAGACTTCATTGTCTATATTACTTGTACGATCTGGTACACTTGCCAGAATCCCAACAGAGTGCCAGAGAAATATTCATAAAAAAGGGTAAAGATATACATATGTTTAAAAAGAAAGTGGTTTTAACACATGTGTTCTCCTAAAAAAAAGCAAAAAAAGTTGATGTGATTCACATTCAAACTGAGGAGAATTATGTTCTTGTAAATAATGCTTCATGCTATCAATTTGTCCTGTTTCAGGCCAATAAGTACGAATAATGTTAAGCAACATATATAATAATTAAAATATGATGGAAAAAATACATTAATAGAAGTGGATAAATCCCAAGACATTGTATAATTGTATATGAAAGAAAAGGGTTGTATGATTATCTACTATTTAGTAAATTATCCATGTTTGCAACAATATATCTAAATATAGAGTATTATATAACTTACCATTGCATTGTTTCTTGTGAAGTCAGCATTATCTTGAAACAGCTATCAATCTTGATATTTCTAAATAAAATAATAATAATGAAAAACTCAGAATAGAACATAGTTATAGATAATATAAAAAAGCAAAGAAGATCAGTATATAAACCATAGTCATATATATAGGTTATAATTTTCAGTAGAATTTTAGCGAAGAAAACTTTGATTAAGAAAACAGAAATAAAACATACAAATGAAGTAAATTTTCCCATGTTCAGTTGCATTGACACCAAGTTTGAATTTGTATCTCGCATGTAGATTGTGAGCCTTACAAAATTCAAGCCACCCTTTAGAGAGATATGTTTCATGCCCCCTCCTTCCAGCTTTGATTAATTTGCAAACTTTGATGGCAATGACTACATGTTTATTCAAACAAATGAATAGAAAAGACATTATATAGTGAAGGAAAAGGTGAGTAAATGAATCAATGAGTATTTGAATAGTAGAAACAAACCAATATCCGCTTTTAGCATTGATATTGTGACAGTGTTTTTTCAGCTTCAAAATCAAACCTTCTATTATTATCTAGATCATTATTACCATAAGAATGTTGAACATAAAAGTGGAATTCAAGTATATAACATAAATATTGAATGTAGCATTGTATATTATAATTGCTTACTGGCTTTATAATGCAGGCATATGCATGCTGACAAAGTTGTTTTCCTTATTGATAGTGAATAGTATACTCTTAACTCCATCGCTTCTTTTTATCTTTATCTTTAACTTGTATACATTCTCATCAGTACGAAATAGACTAAAAAGAACCCTAGTATTTAGATGATAAAAACATGAGGTTTTCCAAACCATCAGTGATACTTAGATTTTCCATCGGAAGTGACAATTTGAAATCTTAAGTCATGTAAATTTGCTACGGGATCTCTAACAGTGCAAGTTTTGCAGTTTTGTAGACCAAGTCATTGTGACGCCTCTTGATCAAGTGGAACATTTCCCTAGCAGATGAATGGTATAAACCAAAAGTGAAAAAAAAAATGTACAACAATTTGAGAAAGTTTGATTCAGATGGAATTTGACATACTTGCCACGTGTGTTAGAGAATGTAACATCCCTAGTTTAAATCTTAGTTTAATTGATGATATTAAGTTTAAAATAGTGAAATGAAAGCTTGCTTTGGGATTAAGAACATAGGATATTAGGAAGTTTAAAATAAAAGATTCACAACTCAAAACATAAATTCCACCGTTGGATAGGAAGGTTAGTAGGTAGAGAAGCTTGCTTCAAAATTTGAGCAAGATCCGACGGGTAACGAAGAAGTTATGGCATTTTGAAATGCCAAGGAAAAAGAGAACTGGCCAGACTACTCGAGTAGTACCAGAAGTAATCGAGTAATTCACCAATTACTCGAGTAGTTCACTGAGTAATCGAGTAGTTGGGGGAAACAGAAAGTCCAGGAAATTTGGACTACTCGAGTAGTTCGACCAGTTGGTGAAAAAAAATAAAGGTAAGGCCAAGAAGAGGAGAACGAATTTGGACCACTCATTGGGAATCTTCTTATGGCCACATTCCTTCTTAGCCATACATTCATTCCAACCAAAATAAAAACAAAGCACTCACCCTCATTCTCACTTCATCAACTCATCTCTCTCTCCCTCTCCTTCTCACACGGTTTTCTCTTCCTCCCACCAAGACCAAGTTGTGTTCTCCATCGTCTTCAAGATCAGCAATCATTTTCAAGCTTAATAGGTAAATCATATTCTCCTCTCTCTTATTGTTGCTTCATACGAATTCTTCTTCCTTTCCCTCTCTTGATGAAGAATTCGAATCCCATGTCATGTTGTGCCACAATCTCATCATTATTTCCTTTCTATGGCTTAGGGAAGGTCACCATCACTCACCTCCATCTCTTACCTTTGAAGCTCTTGATTTTGGATGCTAGAAGCTAGGGCTTGAGGGTTTCTCTCTCTCTCTCTCTCTCTCTCTCTCTCCTTGGTTAAGGTAAGGGAGTGGTTATAGTGAGCATTGGTTTGTTCTAGGAAATAGGTTCTAATTAGTTCATAAGAACCTGCTAGGATTTATATGTTATTTTGGTGTTATTAAATCCCTAGGATTATGAAGGAATAGAATAATTTGATTTAATTAAAGAAATAAAAAGTAAACTTTGAGAATGCATAGAAATTAGTATGTATTAATGCTAAATGCTCTTTATATTAAATATTGATTGAATTGGTGAATATCTGTTAATGTGAGCAATTGATATAATTTGTGAGTTATTTGGAATATATGTGGATGTTTCTTTTATGTGATAATGCAAGTAATGTTTCCAATGATTCTAAGTGTGATAAATGTCTTGAAAATATGTAAATAGAATTATAAGAATAATTAAAGTTGCAGTTATGATTGATCCTTGGGATACACCGACCCATTAGGTGCCCTGTTAGGTGACAAGTTACCCATTAGGAACAAGTTACCCAATCCAGGTGCAAGTTACCTATTAGGTCCCGTAAATGCCCGTTAAGCGGGGGTATCCAATGGATCAATCATGCTGCACAATAATTAAAAGTTTTGAAAATAGAAAATGTGAAGGTAATGGTAAAAGAGTTGAGATGTTCTTTTAGTCCTAATGGGTGTCAACCGTGGCCTAATAGGTGGAAAGTTACCTGGATTGGGTGAAAGTCCTAGTGGGTGTGAAATGCCCTAACAGGTGCGCTAATCCCTAATGGTAAAGAAAAGATAAAATGATTTGAAAAATGATGAGATGTGTGTATGTTGTCCTCTGACCGTGAGGAGACATACGATGTTATTTGGGTATGTTAACCTCTGATTGTGAGGTGACATACGGTGTATGATTTCGAAAAAGTGTATGACTTATGGTTATGAGTGGAAAACTGATAATATGAGTAAGTGAATGTAATGAAAATGGAAATAAAAAGATGAAAGGTGAAACAAAATGATAAGTAATGAGAAATGCAAATGAAATCTGAAATGGTAGTTGTCGTTATGGCCTCTTGATTTACATACTTAGCATTTTTACTGGCACTCTGACGAACTGAGGCTGATGTTTTACACTTGAGCCCATGGGGCAACTATGTGATGCATATATATTTATATTTGGGCCCTGCTGGCTCCTGTTGATATTATATAAATGTGTTTATCAGGTTGAAGATTTAGAAAAGTCCGAAAAACAAACGAAACTCCGTCCGTTTGACGGTTGATTTTCATGATTTAAAAAGAAATTTTTAAGCTCACATTTTAATATACGGGGAATTAAGGGTAACTAATTATAGGGTGTTACATTTATGGTATCAGAGCAGTTTCCCTCGGCCTTTTGGAGTGTGGACTCACATCTCCAATGGTTACTCACCAAGCGAGTAACTAATGTGTTAGTTAAGAGTCTAGGTCCTTGATCAAAAATGTAGGCTTTTCTTATGGGGTGAAAATCAATTGGGGAGAGCTCATTCAGTTATTGCTTGGGACAGATGTTGTAGACCAAAAAAGTGTGGTGGTTTGGGCTTTAAGAACACTGCTCTTTGGAATTATGCTTCTCTTGGCAAACAGGTTTGGTAGCTTGCTATGAAGAAGGATACTCTATGGGTTAAATGGATTGGCTCGGTTTACTTAAAAGATTAAGATTTTTGGTTTTACAGTATCAGCAGCCAATCTAGTTGGCATTGGAAACAACTTATAAAACGCAGGGACAGGCTTAGGTCAGCTTACATTAATGGATTGTGGAGAGGTGACATTTATACAGTTAAGCAAGGTTATCAGCTTCTCCTTGGGCAACAAGCAACTGTATTTTGGCACAAGGTGGTGTGGAATTCTGCATCAATCCCCAAACACTGTTTCATTCTTTGGTTGGCGGTTCATAATAAGCTGAAAACAAAGGCCAACTTAGCTGTGTTTAATGATTCAGATCCTACATGTGTTTTATGCAATGACAATTTTGAAGATCGTGATCATTTGTTCTTTGATTGTGTGTGGAGTACGGAGCTGCTGGACTTGACCGCATCCTGGATTGGTGTTGCGAATTGGCGCACCAGCTTCCAGTCTTGGCTCCACTGGCTGGCATTTGGTTTTAAGCACAAAAAAAGACGCGCGCCGGTATATGCTACAATGGCTGCTTGTGTTTATTTCATCTGGTTGGAAAGGAATCGTCGGATTTTTGTGGGAAAAGAAAGGCTACCTCAGCATGTTTTCACTTTATTGAAGAAGGAGATTGCTACTCGTTTTTATGTGGTTTTTGATTCTATTAATAATTATTTTGATAATGTAATAGCACATAGAATTCTATTAGAACTTTAAGTTTTGTTTCTTTTTCGAGGTTTACTTAATCTTAAACCCTACATAGTAGGTGGGAAGATTAGGTAGATGCTCATGGATTGATGTATAATTGTGCTTTGTTTGGTTAATGCATTTTTCGTTTACCAAAAAAAAAAAGAGTCTAGGTCCCAGGAATAAGGATTTTATTTAATTGTTAGTATTGACAACTTAACGGGATATTTGCTCCATGACTTAGCAGTATGGCGGGACGTCGTGGAGATAATGATCGTATGGCTGCTATTTTGGAGAATCTCATGAAAATGAATCAGGATCAGGCCGCCTTCATTGCCCAAATGCAGCAGAATCAGGTGCAAATGCAACGGACTCAGGCACAGATGCAGCAAGATCATGCAGCAGCTATGGCGCAGTTGCAACAGAACCAAGCTAACAACATTGCAGCAGCAGCAGCGGCAGCAGCGGCGACACTGAACCCTCCACCAGCTCCTGTGGATATAGATTGGATGTCTAGATTCCGGAAGAATGATAACCCTCGATTTGAAGAAGGATTCAATCCAGATGGGGCTCAGAAATGGCTCCAAGAAATGGAGAAGATCCTTCGTTCATTGCAGTCACCGGCAGATCAGCAAGTCAGATTGGTGGAGTATGTTCTGATGAGTGAGGCGGAACACTGGTGGGAGCACCAGAGGAGGAGTTTGGAGGCTGAGAATGAGGTGATAACTTGGGATCTTTTCAAGGTCCGGTTCTTGGATAAGTATTTTCCGGAGGATGTTCGGAGGGAGAAAGAATTGGCGTTTCTGAAGCTAGAACAGGGGAATATGAGTGTTGGGGAATACGCCGCACAATTTGAAGACTTGATCAGATACTCAGGAAGCTATAGGGATGCCGACGAGCGGACCAAGTGTATCAAGTTTGAAGCAGGATTGGATGCCGATATTAGGGCCATATTCACGTACCAGGGCATTGCTAACTTGGCCCAGTTAGTGAATATGACCAGTGCATATGAAAAGGCATTGAAGCAAAAAAGGGCAGAGAAGAAGAGTAAGGCAGCTCAGCGGGCTGGTCCCATCAGAGGCAAGGGCCCTATTCAGAGATCTAGTCCTTATCCCAACCCTACTACTGCAGCACCAAGAGGTATTGGGCAGCCAGCAGTTACTATTGGTCCTCCCCCTCTTTGTCAGCATTGTGGGAGGTATCACAGAGGAGTATGCTGGAATATTGGCTCAGGTCGAGGAGAGAGGCTTTGTTTCCATTGTGGACAGCCGGGTCATTTTGCTTCTCGCTGTCCCAAGAGCACTTTGAAGAAAGAAGTTAGTGTTGCTAAGGCACTGCAAGCTGGTGCAAATCTGCCCATGCAAAAGGGCAAGGTTTACACTTTGGATGGTGAAGAAGTGACAGAGGAGGACGAGCTCATCAGAGGTATATGTTCTATTCATGGTAACACATGTGGAGTATTATTTGATTGCGGAGCATCACATTCTTTTATTTCTATTAGCTGCATGAAGAAGCTAGGGATGTCAACAGTAGAAATGCCTTTTAAGTTGTCAGTCTCTACGCCTACTAGCTCGTCTGTTGAGACTAACCAGATGTGTTTAAAATGTCCACTCCGAGTCTTAGAGCGGGATTTCAAGGTGAACCTGATTTGTTTGCCTCTGAAGAAGTTAGACATCATCTTGGGCATGGATTGGATGACTCAACATCATGTGTTGATTAATTGTCGTCAAAAGGCTGTTGTTTTTGGTGATCCTTCTTTATCTGCCATGGATGTTGAGGAAGTTTCTGATGTTAGTCAAATTCCAATTGTCTGCAATTTACCGGAAGTCTTTCCTGCCGAGATTCCTGGATTGCCCCCGAAAAGAGAAGTAGAGTTTGGTATTGATATAAAGCCCGGTGTCGGCCCAATTTCTATAACACCATACAGAATGGCACCTCCTGAATTAGAGGAGTTGAAGAAGCATCTAGAGGAAATGTTGGCCAAGAAGTTGGTTAGGCCAAGTGTATCACCTTGGGGCGCTCCGATTCTTTTTGTCAATAAAAAAGACGGTAGCCTCCGGATGTGCACTGATTACAGGCAGCTGAATGCAGTGACGGTGAAGAATAAGTATCCGCTCCCTCGCATTGATGATTTGCTTGACCAACTACGGGGTGCAGCAGTATTTTCTAAAATTGATCTCCGATCGGGATACCACCAAATTCGTATCCGTGAGGAGGATATTCCTAAAACTGCATTTAGGACACGGTATGGGCATTTTGAATATGTTGTGATGCCATTTGGTTTGACTAACGCTCCTGCAGTGTTTATGGATTATATGAATAGAATCTTCATGCCTTATTTGGATTCTTTTGTAATAGTGTTCATTGATGATATTTTCATCTATTCTAAGAGACCAAGTGAGCATGAGGAACATTTGAGGATCGTGCTACAAGTTCTCAAAGAAAAGCAATTGTATGCAAGGCTTTCCAAGTGTAGCTTTTGGTTGAATGAAGTTCATTTCCTTGGTCATGTAATTTCTGCTCAGGGAGTTGCAGTCGATCCCTCCAAGGTGGAAGCAGTGTTGAAGTGGGAGAGACCCACAACAGTGACAGAAATCAGGAGTTTTCTTGGTATGGCAGGGTATTATCGGAGATTCATTGAAGGATTCTCCAAGGTGGCCCTTCCACTGACTATGCTGACTAGAAAAGATGTTCCCTACCAGTGGTCTCAGCAATGTGAAGACAGTTTCCAAGAGCTGAAGAGGAGACTGACTAGCTCACCTGTTTTAGTTTTACCGGATCCGGCCCAACCTTTTGATGTTTATTGTGATGCCTCAAAGCAAGGTTTGGGTTGTGTGCCCATGCAGCAGGGCAAAGTCATAGCATATGCATCTAGACAGTTGAGACAGCATGAACAGAATTACCCAACACACGATCTGGAATTAGCAGCTGTTGTCTTTGCATTGAAAATTTGGAGACATTATTTGTATGGCACGAAGTTTGAAGTCTTCAGTGATCACAAAAGTCTCCGCTATCTCTTTGATCAGAAAGATTTGAATATGCGACAGAGGAGATGGATGGAGTTTCTGAAAGATTATGATTTCCATCTTCAATACCATCCGGGTAAAGCTAATGTGGTAGCTGATGCGCTAAGTCGCAAGACTTTGCATGTTAGAAATATGATGGTAAAAGAGATGCAGCTGATTTAGGAGTTCAGTGATCTCAACTTGAACATGCTGGTGAAAGAGAAAAGTATTGTTCTGGAAAAGTTGCAGGTCACTAGTGAGTTGATGGATTTGATTAAGGAAAGGCAAGCAGATGATGAAGAGCTCCATAAGTTGCTGAAAGGAGCAGCAAGTAAAGAGGAACCTGATTTCATCAAGGGAGCAGATGGAATCATCAGATTTAGAGGCAGAATATGTGTTCCAATGGACTTCCAGATTCGAAGAGACATATGTTGGAAGTCAAGCTTTCCCAAGGACTTCAAGTGCAAATATCTTATATGGTTTTGATGATAACAAACTCAAGATTCTCAAGTTCATATCAAGTGCAATCACAATATCTTCATCCTTCAAGTCCAAGCTTCAAGTTGAAGACTCAAGCAAATGAAGTTGAAGATTCAAGTAAAATGAAGATTTTAGCCCTTTCCCTTAGGACATCATGTAAGGTAATGAAGTCAAGGTTTATATTATGTTAAAAGGTCAATATAAGTTTTTCTAAATATATTTTTCATAATTAAGGAGAAGAAAAAGAAGTTTTGTGAAAATAAGTTTTTCTCTCATAGTTTTGGTGAAAATACTTGATGTTACAAAACTCTGAATATTTTTATGTATGCAAGAGAGAGTAATCGATTACGTGCCTAAGTTAATCGATTAACTTTGTTGCATCATAGAAAAATCAGAGAGGTTGTAATCGATTAAATGAATCTTGTTAATCAATTACTTTCTTATGAGAGTAATCGATTACCTGGCTCAAGTAATCGATTAAAATTGTTGCATCATATATTTTCCTGAGACAAAGTAATGGATTACTTGTCTTGTAGTAATCGATTACATGATGTTGCATCATATAAAAATCAGAGGCTCTGTAATCGATTATTAGAATAGTGGTAATCGATTATATGTGTTGCATCATACATTAAACAGAAGTGAAGTAATCGATTACATGTATGTGATAATCGATTACTGGTTTTTAAAATTAATTTCAAAGTTTCTATTTTTAAAGGGATAATCGATTACCTCCCTCAAGTAATCGATTACCTCAAGTTTTATTGAAAAACGTGTCAGAATCATTTTGATTATTTCCTGATTTGTTTTTATATAAAAGATTCTGATTTATTTTATAAAATTCAAAAATGATTTTAAATTTGAATTATTTCCTTTTTCGTTTTAAGAATCAAATCTTTGTTTTATTTTCTAAATCTTTTTATTTGGTTTTGATTTTAAAACTTAAATTATTTTATTTCCAAAATCGTTTTGATTTGATTCTGATTCTATTTTCAAATTCAAAATTCAAATATTTTCAAATCTTTGGTTTTAAGTCTTAAATCTTTTATTTTATTTTTTGATTTGATTTTGATTTCAAAACTATCTCTATTTATTTTGTTTTGGAAAATCATTTCTCTTCTACATTGAACTAATCTGATATTCACGTTCTTTCTCTTCTTCTCCATTCTTCTCTGGTTTTAACGCTCAATCTTTTTGAAGAAAAACTAAACCTTATTTTGGCCTTGTAACAACCTTATCTAGACTTCATTGCTATAGTGCTTTATTGTTGTATCTGTGTTGCTTAGAACACATATTTGTTAGAGTGGCCTATTATTGTTGTATCCGCACTATTAAGAGTGCACTATAGGTCTTGTACCAATCTCTCATACCATAACCAGTGTTGTAAGGGGTGTGTAACCCTTAGTGACTAGGGAGTGAATCTCCTAGTGCGGACGTGCTGCGTTCGTGGTTGTAGGGTGAGGAACCCTTTGTTGTGTGGGTAGTGCTAGACGAACGGTGGGTCACCTAGTAGTTAGGCTATCTGGAAATCTAGGAAAGGTTTTCCTAGTTGTGTATCGAGGTCCCTGGCGAAAGGAGGTTCCTAGTAGCTTGCGCCGCTCTGGTTGTACTTGGGGACGCGTGGCGTCTTGGTTTAGTGAAAAGCTCAAGCGAGTCGCTTGGGGACTGGAGTAGGCCGGGTTTGCCGAACCAGGATAAAATCTCCGGTGCAATCTCTTCTATCCCTTATCTCTTTATTTTCCGTTGTTATATTTATTTGTTGTGCATCATATCATCTATTTTCAAAATAATCTATTTTAAGAGAATTTAAATTAATTAGCGCGGTAACGGTTTTCGTTGTTCTTATTTTAAGTGTATCCGTGCATATTAGTTTTTCTTTATTATTAATATTATTAGCTTAAGCGCAATCGATTTTCAACATTATTTTGTTTTCCGCTGCAAAATCTCTTTAAGTTTGTTGAAAAAGTTTTAAAGAAAATATTTTTCAATGTTTTCATAAACACCCAATTCACCCCCCCTCTTGGGTGACGACTGCCAATCCTATCAATAATTCTAACAATTGGTATCAGAGCTTCGTGCTCTAGTAAAGGCCTAACAGCCTGAGTTAAAGATCCGTTGTAGATTGGCAGCGTTGGGATAGTTTATTTGTTTTTAATATGGAGGGATTTTCACCATTTTTTGATGGAAATAATTTTCACTATTGGAGTGCTAGAATGAAAATATTTTTACAATCTATCAGCATTCGTTTATGGAATGTTGTTGTTTATGGTTTTGATGAAAAATCTTTTTCCTTGAATTTTCAAGCTATGCATATTTTGAAAAATGCTTTGAACAATGATGCATTTGCTATTATTGGTAATTGTGAAAATTCTAAGGATATATGAAAGTGAAAGCGTGGGTAGTAACTTAACAAGCGACTGTGATGACTTAGAGAGGATTTTTGAAACCTTCATGGACTCACTGGAGGAATCAAGTGACTCGGATGCGGAATCAATGGCAGATGAAATTAAAACTTCCGACTACTTGGATCATGAGGACCATGAGGTAATTTCAATTAGTCCTTGTTCTAAATCTCTACAATTTGCATATAATGATTTGAATGATGATTCGATATCTTTGAAAAATAAAAACTTGGACTCTTTACAAAAATTATCTCTAATTGAAAATGAAATTGATATTTTGAAAAATAGAGATATTTTTGATAAAGAGATATTTTTAGAAAATAGCTCCTCAACTATTTTTGAAAATTGCATTAATATTGAAAATCGAGTTGAGGATGCACTCTTTGAATATAGTAACATTGAAAAATCCATTTGTTCAAATTCCTTGCTTGAATGTGAAAATGATGTCGATATTCAAAAATCAAGCAAAGTGTTTGACAATGAAATTTTTCAATGTGAAGTTAAAAATTCCAAGTTTCATAAAAATAATTGTGAAAAAGTCATTTCATCATCCAAACCCATTATTTGCAATTATTGTGGTTGTTTAGGATATATTCCTCATTTGTGCTTTTATCGAAAAAATTATAACATGAGAAATAGTTTGCAATGGGTTCCAAAGTTACCCAAGGAACCCAAGACTAACCCCAAAGGACCCAAGATGAAATGGGTACCAAAAGGTTCTTCTAGTGTTGTGAATGTGCAGGAAATTAAACCAAAGGAAGAACCAATTGGACAAGGAAAGGGGAAGTCTATGAAAGTTATGGGTAAATGGTCCAAAAACAAATAATATGGTCAAAAGAGAAAGATGTTCACAACCAAAGCTTCTAAAGTGCAAAAAGGTAAAACCATAAGGTCAAGGACCTCAAGTAAGAAGCAATGGAATGAACCAAGTGGAAGAGTAAAGGAGAAATTATCAAGGGTGGCACCTAAGAGGATAAGAAATAGATGGGTCGGTCAAAGAAGAATCAAGCCTACCAACAACAAAGCTTCACACAAGGAATATGGAAGAACCAACATGGTCAAAAATCAAAAAGTGAAGCAATGGGTAAAGGCGAATACTTCTTTGGTCAACAAACCTAAGGTACCTACCTCTTATTCTTCTTATATCAATGACTATACAAAGGTATACTTGGACTATTCTAATTTTTATTCATACTAAGGTGGATCATGGGTGCTAAATTTTTTTTTTAAAAAAATATTTTTAATTATCATGATCACTCCTTGGTTGAATTAAATCATGTGTGCTTTACACCTTTTTGAAAATTCTTTTTAGCACATGATTATTTTTGATATAGTCCTAGATACCTGTTACATATAGTGTGTTGTATCATGTGTGACTAAAATTTTGTTGTTATCTTCTATCACATGATTACACTTTATATGTAATGATAGTACATTGATATATGAGGACATGCTTGTATTTGTAAGGACATGTTTGGTACGACATGGACTTATAACATAAGCATGTTGTTATTTCTTTTTATGATTAGTGCATATGTTTCAAATTGTCTATTCATATTTTGCCTCAACAATATCTTTGATATTTGTGAGGAGATGTAACTAATCATAGAGGATCCAAGACTTTGGATACCAAGAAAATGCTCCTATGTAGTCTTACAGGTAATACTTCAAATACAAGAGGAGCTATGTACGAAGGAATTAAATTAAAGAATTTCAAATGAAAAATTATGTTTCTTTCCCTCATGCTGTCAAATGGAAAATACTGGAGAAGGAGGACATGATTTCGTTTTCCATCACGGAGCCTAATGAAAAATGCCAAAGAGAGATATGGTCTTAATAAAGGGAAATGCGACTTGAATAGACACAAGTGGAGCTCTTAACATGTTGTTTAATGAGAACGAGAGACTTAAAAGAAGAACTCCACAAGTGCACAAACATCCCTTATGATGTGGAAAATCAACACCTACGATAAGTATCACCACACTTATTTTTTTTAATACTATATGATATTTATCTTTGTGTCACACATGTTTATCCTGTTGCTGAAATTGTATTTATTCCTTCTTCGATATGTTGGTACAAAATTTTTTTTGAAGAATAAATTATTTTCAGCATACACCATATTCATGTGTTACTAACTCCTAAGGATCCAATTAACTTGGATACCAAGAGATACATGTACTAATTAGTTTTGCAGATATTCCTACAAGTATCAGTATGCAACGTCCTCTACAAACTTGGTTAATGGATTCAAATGAAAAGAGAACTGGGCAATACTCAAATACTTGAAGGTGATACGACAATATCAAGACGATCTCTTGGAATGGAAGAAGTGCAACACATTGAATAAGAGGAGAATTCCTTCAATTGCAGAATGTTGAATATCCAAATAGAAGGAACTCCAAAGCTCTCGATTTCAAATCATCACTATAAGTATCACTGATCTTTTAATTATTTTAATCATTTTGTGATGCTTCTACTTATGATATGTGCTACATGATATTTTGTGCTGAAGTGCATTGAATATTTATTGTCATGGCATATAGGACTCTCAAATTTTTGTGATGATAGTAAGCATACACATGTTTTATTGATGCATTTGATCTCCCTTTATAACTTGCTTAGTTGAATCATTCTTTTAGAAAGGGGGAGAAAAACTTTTTCAAATCTGCATAAAAACATGTTTCGCTTTTTCACTCTATCTTGACATCATGCGTCTCTTTAACTATGTATTGGGATAAAAATTTATTTTCTTTCCCATAACTCCTTTTGCTGATGTCAAATAGGGGAAGATGTGAAAGTTTCTTACTTTAATCTCCTTGTTATTATTAATGCTTCTACCCAGTGTTTCAGGGGGAGTTTAGCATTTTGTTTAAATTGATCAAAAGGAGAGAGATATTTGACAAAAGACATGGGCTTAATGAAGACAAAAGGGGAAGAGAACCAAATGGCGTCGTCAAAACAAAAGGGATCATGTGATAACTCCCATGGAAAGAAAAGTGAGAAGTCAAGCTTACTCATGGGGAGAAGAATTCTGAGCCTCATAGCATATCTGATGAATAACAAAAGGGGGAGAAGAAAAGTTCCAGCATAACAACAAGAGAAGAATTCTGAAACCACTTTTTGCTGTTGACAAAAGGGGGAGAAGAATTCCTGAATGATGTTGAATGATGCTGAATGATGCAAGGATGCGAAGCATTTAATTTGTTATATATCCTTTTTGTATCCTTGTTGTATTATTTGTGTTCTAGGGATAAGGATGTGTTTATTATATATACATTTGCTTGTATAACACTTGTGATGCAGATCATTCAGAATATAGGTTTGTCATCATCAAAAAGGGGGAGTGTTGGAAGTCAAGCTTTCCCAAGGACTTCAAGTGCAAATATCTTATATGGTTTTGATGATAACAAACTCAAGATTCTCAAGTTCATATCAAGTGCAATCACAATATCTTCATCCTTCAAGTCCAAGCTTCAAGTTGAAGACTCAAGCAAATGAAGTTGAAGATTCAAGCAAATGAAGATTTTAGCCCTTTCCCTTAGGACATCATGTAAGGTAATGAAGTCAAGGTTTATATTATGTTAAAAGGCCAATATAAGTTTTTCTAAATATATTTTTCATAATTAAGGAGAAGAAAAAGAAGTTTTGTGAAAATCAGTTTTTCTATCTTAGTTTTGGTGAAAATACTTGATGTTACAAAGCTCTGAATATTTTTATGTATGCAATAGAGAGTAATCGATTACATGCCTAAGTTAATCGATTAACTTTGTTGCATCATAGAAAAATCAGAGAGGTTGTAATCGATTAAATGAATCTTGTTAATCAATTACTTTCTTATGAGAGTAATCGATTACCTGGCTCAAGTAATCGATTAAAATTGTTGCATCATATATTTTCCTGAGACAAAGTAATGGATTACTTGTCTTGTAGTAATCGATTACATGATGTTGCATCATATAAAAATAAGAGGCTCTGTAATCGATTATTAGAATAGTGGTAATCGATTATATGTGTTGCATCATACATTAAACAGAAGTGAAGTAATCGATTACATGTATGTGATAATCGATTACTGGTTTTTAAAATTAATTCCAAAGTTTCTATTTTTAAAGGGATAATCGATTACCTCCCTCAAGTAATCGATTACCTCAAGTTTTATTGAAAAACGTGTCAGAATCATTTTGATTATTTCCTGATTTGTTTTTATATAAAAGATTCTGATTTATTTTATAAAATTCGGAAATGATTTTAAATTTGAATTATTTCCTTTTTCGTTTTAAGAATCAAATCTTTGTTTTATTTTCTAAATCTTTTTATTTGGTTTTGATTTTAAAACTTAAATTATTTTATTTCCAAAATCGTTTTGATTTGATTCTGATTCTATTTTCAAATTCAAAATTCAAATATTTTCAAATCTTTGGTTTTTTGTCTTAAATCTTTTATTTTATTTTTTGATTTGATTTTGATTTCAAAACTATCTCTATTTATTTTGTTTTGGAAAATCATTTCTCTTCTACATTGAACTAATCTGATATTCACGTTCTTTCTCTTCTTCTCCATTCTTCTCTGGTTTTAACGCTCAATCTTTTTGAAGAAAAACTAAACCTTATTTTGGCCTTGTAACAACCTTATCTAGACTTCATTGCTATAGTGCTTTATTGTTGTATCTGTGTTGCTTAGAACACATATTTGTTAGAGTGGCCTATTATTGTTGTATCCGCACTATTAAGAGTGCACTATAGGTCTTGTACCAATCTCTCATACCATAACCAGTGTTGTAAGGGGTGTGTAACCCTTAGTGACTAGGGAGTGAATCTCCTAGTGCGGACATGCTGCGTTCGTGGTTGTAGGGTGAGGAACCCTTTGTTGTGTGGGTAGTGCTAGACGAACGGTGGGTCACCTAGTAGTTAGGCTATCTGGAAATCTAGGAAAGGTTTTCCTAGTTGTGTATCGAGGTTCCTGGCGAAAGGAGGTTCCTAGTAGCTTGCGCCGCTCTGGTTGTACTTGGGGACGCGTGTCGTCTTGGTTTAGTGAAAAGCTCAAGCGGGTCGCTTGGGGACTGGAGTAGGCCGGGTTTGCCGAGCCAGGATAAAATCTCCGGTGCAATCTCTTCTATCCCTTATCTCTTTATTTTCCGTTGTTATATTTATTTGTTGTACATCATATCATCTATTTTCATAATAATCTATTTTAAGAGAATTTAAATTAATTAGCGCAGTAACGGTTTTCGTTGTTCTTATTTTAAGTGTATCCGTGCATATTAGTTTTTCTTTATTATTAATATTATTAGCTTAAGCGCAATCGATTTTCAACATTATTTTGTTTTCCGCTGCAAAATCTCTTTAAGTTTGTTGAAAAAGTTTTAAAGAAAATATTTTTCAATGTTTTCATAAACACCCAATTCACCCCCTCTTGGGTGACGACTGCCAATCCTATCAATAATTCTAACAATTGGTATCAGAGCTTCGTGCTCTAGTAAAGGCCTAACAGCCTGAGTTAAAGATCCGTTGTAGATTGGCAGCGTTGGGATAGTTTATTTGTTTTTAATATGGAGGGATTTTCATTCTATGATGCACCATTTTTTGATGGAAATAATTTTCACTATTGGAGTGCTAGAATGAAAATATTTTTACAATCTATCAGCATTCATTTATGGAATGTTGTTGTTTATGGTTTTGTTGAAAAATCTTTTTCCTTGAATTTTCAAGCTATGCATATTTTGAAAAATGCTTTGAACCATGATGCATTTGCTATTATTGGTAATTGTGAAAATTCTAAGGATATATGGAACATTTTACATCTACACTATGCTACTAATGATCTTGTTGAAAGTGTAAGTGTCCACAGGAAAGAGGAGAAGGAACAACAAGAAGTTGTTATAGAACGTGAAAGGACCAACTCCCTAGACGAAGATTCTGATGATGAAAGTGAAAGCGTGGGGAGTAACTTAACAAGCGACTGTGATGACTTAGAGAGGATTTTTGAAACCTTCATGGACTCACTGGAGGAATCAAGTGACTCGGATGCGGAATCAATGGCAGATGAAATTAAAACTTCCGACTACTTGGATCATGAGGACCATGAGGTAATTTCAATTAGTCCTTGTTCTAAATCTCTACAATTTGCATATAATGATTTGAATGATGATTTGATATCTTTGAAAAATAAAAACTTGGACTCTTTACAAAAATTATCTCTAATTGAAAATGAAATTGATATTTTGAAAAATAGAGATATTTTTGATAAAGAGATATTTTTAGAAAATAGCTCCTCAACTATTTTTGAAAATTGCATTAATATTGAAAATCGAGTTGAGGATGCACTCTTTGAATATAGTAACATTGAAAAATCCATTTGTTCAAATTCCTTGCTTGAATGTGAAAATGATGTCGATATTCAAAAATCAAGCAAAGTGTTTGACAATGAAATTTTTCAATGTGAAGTTAAAAATTCCAAGTTTCATAAAAATAATTGTGAAAAAGTCATATCATCATCCAAACCCATTATTTGCAATTATTGTGGTTGTTTAGGATATATTTCTCATTTGTGCTTTTATCGAAAAAATTATAACATGAGAAATAGTTTGCAATGGGTTCCAAAGTTAACCAAGGAACCCAAGACTAACCCCAAAGGACCCAAGATGAAATGGGTACCAAAAGGTTCTTCTAGTGTTGTGAATGTGCAGGAAATTAAACCAAAGGAAGAACCAATTGGACAAGGAAAGGGGAAGTCTATGAAAGTTGTAAGGGGTGTGTAACCCTTAGTGACTAGGGAGTGAATCTCCTAGTGCGGACGTGCTGCGTTCGTGGTTGTAGGGTGAGGAACCCTTTGTTGTGTGGGTAGTGCTAGACGAACGGTTGGTCACCTAGTAGTTAGGCTATCTGGAAATCTAGGAAAGGTTTTCATAGTTGTGTATCGAGGTCCCTGGCGAAAGGAGGTTCCTAGTAGCTTGCGGGGCGCTCTGGTTGTACTTGGGGACGCGTGGCGTCTTGGTTTAGTGAAAAGCTCAAGCGGGTCGCTTGGGAACTGGAGTAGGCCGGGTTTGCCGAACCAGGATAAAATCTCCGGTGCAATCTCTTCTATCCCTTATCTCTTTATTTTCCGTTGTTATATTTATTTGTTGTGCATCATATCATCTATTTTCATAATAATCTATTTTAAGAGAATTTAAATTAATTATCGCGGTAACGGTTTTCGTTATTCTTATTTTAAGTGTATTCGTGCATATTAGTTTTTCTTTATTATTAATATTATTAGCTTAAGCGCAATCGATTTTCAACATTATTTTGTTTTCCGCTGCAAAATCTCTTTAAGTTTGTTGAAAAAGTTTTAAAGAAAATATTTTCCAATGTTTTCATAAACACCCAATTCACCCCCCTCTTGGGTGACGACTGCCAATCCTATCAATAATTCTAACAACATACTGTGGGAAGCTCACCAAACAAAAATGAGTTTCCATCCCGGTACAACAAAGATGTATCAGGATTTGAAGAGGATCTATTGGTGGCCAGGGTTGAAGTCTGATGTGGCCGACCATGTTTCTCACTGTTTGACTTGTCAGAAGGTGAAGATTGAGCATCAAAATCCAGGTGGTCCATTGCGATCACTTGACATCCCTGAATGGAAGTGGGATAGCATAGCCATGGACTTTGTGACGGGTCTACCTAGAACTGTTGCAGGTTGTGATGGTGTATGGGTTGTTGTAGACCGTTTAACAAAGTGTGCTCACCTTATTCCGATCAATAAGAAGTACACACTGGAGAAGCTGACACAGTTGTATATTCGGGACATAGTGAAGCTTCATGGTGTGCCTTCTAGTATTGTGTCTGATCGCGATCCACGGTTTCTATCCAGATTTTAGCAGAGTCTTCAGCAGGCCTTGGGTAGTAAGTTGAGGTTTAGTACAGCCTATCATCCTCAAACTGATGGGCAGTCCGAGCGTACTATTCAGACTTTGGAGGATCTGTTGAGGGCTTGTGTTCTAGAGCAGACTGGTAGTTGGGAGCGGTTGTTACCATTGATGGAGTTTACTTACAACAACAGCTTTCACTCTAGTATTGGCATGGCACCTTTTGAGGCACTCTATGGTAGAAAGTGTAGAACGCCTCTTTGTTGGTTCCAGATTGGGGAGAACTTGTTGACTGGGCCAGAGTTGGTGCAAGAAACCACAGAGAAGATCGCGATGATTATGGATAAGATGAAGACTTCTCAAGACAGGCAAAAGAGCTATGCAGATAAGCGTAGGAGACCCCTAGAGTTTGATGTGGGTGATCATGTGTTTCCTAGGGTATCCCCTACCACTGGCATTGGTCGGGCAATCAAGTCGAATAAGCTGACCCCGAGGTTTGTTGGACCTTATGAGATTCTGGAAAGAGTTGGGCCTTTGGCGTACAGGATTGCCTTGCCTCCACATTTGTCTAGGCTTCATGGCGTATTTCATGTTTCCCAGCTGAGGAAGTACATTCATGATCCCTCTCATGTGGTAGCAGCTGACGATTTGCCCTTGAAGGAGAATCTTACTTTTGAGGTTCTTCCGGTCAGAATTGAGGACAGGCAGATTAAGCAGCTAAGGGGTAAGGAAATCCCACTGGTGAAGGTGATTTGGAACAGAAACAACGTAGAAGAGGCCACTTGGGAGCTGGAGGATAAAATGAAGGATTCCTATCCACAATTGTTTCAGGACAACTAAATTTCGAGGACGAAATTCTGGTAAGTGGGAGAGAATTGTAACATCCCTAGTTTAAATCTTAGTTTAATTGATGATATTAAGTTTAAAATAGTGAAATGAAAGCTTGCTTTAGGATTAAGAACATAGGATATTAGGAAGTTTAAAATAAAAGATTCACAACTCAAAACATAAATTCCACCGTTGGATAGGAAGGTTAGTAGGTAGAGAAGCTTGCTTCAAAATTTGAGCAAGATCCGACGGGTAACGAAGAAGTTATGGCATTTTGAAATGCCAAGGAAAAAGAGAACTGGCCAGACTACTCGAGTAGTACCAGAAGTAATCGAGTAATTCACCAATTACTCGAGTAGTTCACTGAGTAATCGAGTAGTTGGGGGAAACAGAAAGTCCAGGAAATTTGGACTACTCGAGTAGTTCGACCAGTTGGTGAAAAAAAATAAAGGTAAGGCCAAGAAGAGGAGAACGAATTTGGACCACTCATTGGGAATCTTCTTATGGCCACATTCCTTCTTAGCCATACATACATTCCAACCAAAATAAAAACAAAGCACTCACCCTCATTCTCACTTCATCAACTCATCTCTCTCTCCCTCTCCTTCTCACACGGTTTTCTCTTCCTCCCACCAAGACCAAGTTGTGTTCTCCATCGTCTTCAAGATCAGCAATCATTTTCAAGCTTAATAGGTAAATCATATTCTCCTCTCTCTTATTGTTGCTTCATACGAATTCTTCTTCCTTTCCCTCTCTTGATGAAGAATTCGAATCCCATGTCATGTTGTGCCACAATCTCATCATTATTTCCTTTCTATGGCTTAGGGAAGGTCACCATCACTCACCTCCATCTCTTACCTTTGAAGCTCTTGATTTTGGATGCTAGAAGCTAGGGCTTGAGGGTTTCTCTCTCTCTCTCTCTCTCTCTCCTTGGTTAAGGTAAGGGAGTGGTTATAGTGAGCATTGGTTTGTTCTAGGAAATAGGTTCTAATTAGTTCATAAGAGCTTGCTAGGATTTATATGTTATTTTGGTGTTATTAAATCCCTAGGATTATGAAGGAATAGAATAGTTTGATTTAATTAAAGAAATAAAAAGTAAACTTTGAGCCAATGAACTCTTATGTTGTATTCATCCTCATGATTGGGCTAATGAACTCTGTAACTTTGGATATTGGTACCTTTATAGCACATAATTAAGTTCCCTTAGGCAAACCCTTCATAGAAGGTGGGGTCTTTGGTTACTATGACGCTTGGGTTGCCTTTTTTTTGGTTTTGTTTTAATAAAATTTTATTTTGTTTGTTGTTCAAAAAAAAAAAGTAAACTTTGAGAATGCATAGAAATTAGTATGTATTAATGCTAAATGCTCTTTATATTAAATATTGATTGAATTGGTGAATATCTGTTAATGTGAGCAATTGATATAATTTGTGAGTTATTTGGAATATATGTGGATGTTTCTTTTATGTGATAATGCAAGTAATGTTGCCAATGATTCTAAGTGTGATAAATGTCTTGAATATAAGTAAATAGAATTATAAGAATAATTAAAGTTGCAGTTATGATTGATCCTTGGGATACACCGACCCATTAGGTGCCCTGTTAGGTGACAAGTTACCCATTAGGCACAAGTTACCCAATCCAGGTGCAAGTTACCTATTAGGTCCCGTAAATGCCCGTTAGGCGGGGGTATCCAATGGATCAATCATGCTGCACAATAATTAAAAGTTTTGAAAATAGAAAATGTGAAGGTAATGGTAAAAGAGTTGAGATGTTGCTTTTAGTCCTAATGGGTGTCAACCGTGGCCTAATAGGTGGAAAGTTACCTGGATTGGGTGAAAGTCCTAGTGGGTGTGAAATGCCCTAACAGGTGCGCTAATCCCTAATGGTAAAGAAAAGATAAAATGATTTGAAAAGTGATGAGATGTGTGTATGTTGTCCTCTGACCGTGAGGAGACATACAATGTTATTTGGGTATGTTAACCTCTGATTGTGAGGTGACATACGGTGTATGATTTCGAAAAAGTGTATGACTTATGGTTATGAGTGGAAAACTGATAATATGAGTAAGTGAATATAATGAAAATGGAAATAAAAAGATGAAAGGTGAAACAAAATGATAAGTAATGAGAAATGCAAATGAAATCTGAAATGGATTGCCAAATCGTGAATGCATGCTATTTGCCTGGGAATAAATTGTGCTATATGATCTAATTGATAAGTGTGCGTGGTTTAGTGGGTAATTATGTCTAATGAGAAACTGCTTTCCTATTTCATGTGCAATGCTCACTCCCTTACTATTCTTTACAGGTACAGAGATTGAGGTTGCACAGCCCCCGGCCGAGCAGGTTCACTCTCCCTCCCAGGGAGAGTAGGGTTATGGGGATTAGATACTTTTATTTTTGACCTAAGCCTCCATATTATTGGATGTATATAAGCTGTATATGCTTTTTGAGTGAGGCTTAGGATAGTTTCTTTTGTGCATGATTTATGATTCATTTTTGGGCATAGTTGTCGTTATGGCCTCTTGATTTACATACTTAGCATTTTTACTGGCACTCTGACGAACTGAGGCTGATGTTTTACAGTTGAGCCCATGGGGCAACTATGTGATGCATATATATTTATATTTGGGCCCTGCTGGCTCCTGTTGATATTATATAAATGTGTTTATCAGGTTGAAGATTTAGAAAAGTCCGAAAAACAAACGAAACTTCGTCCGTTTGATGGTTGATTTTCATGATTTAAAAAGAAATTTTTAAGCTCACATTTTAATATACGGGGAATTAAGGGTAACTAATTATAGGGTGTTACAGAGAATCCAAAGCCTTTCATCCTCTTGATAATATATAATATGTTTGAAGGAATACAATTCAAATAACTATTGTTTATTAAAGTGATTTTAACAAAGGAAAAAAAACAGTACATGAAATTAAAAACTAAATATACAATTTGGAGTACCATATCGATGAATCAAAGATCAAATATAAAGTGAATAACATGTTTTCAAAGACCTAAACTTAACCATGGTTCTGATTTAAAAGTCTTAAAAGATATATAGTTAATGACTCCAATTTTTTTTTGTTCGTATGCAATTGCTACTCCAAACTCTAGATGAAACTGTTCAAAATAGAATTTGAAATATAAAAATAAAAGTAGAATGAAGAGAAGAGAAATCAATAAAGAGATGAGAATGAAGAAATATTTCGCAACTACATAAAATTGTTAATATTGATAATAAAATATGCTAGACGAAAATGTCAGTGATAAGAGGACTGAGTATAGAGAGAAAAACGTTGTGCTCCTCTGACTGAGATGACAGAATAAATCATTATGGTTGCCATTATATACTTTCTTATTTTATTCTTTTTTTACTTTATTTGGACCAGCATCCTTTGCACTCATACGCAGTTAGTTTTTCATATCCTATAAGCCCAAAAGGTTATTGTTTTTTGACCTTTCTTTGGTTTTATTGAGGCAAAGACAAAATTGTAAAGGTTAAATTGTTGTAGTCTTTTAAAGGAATATATACTTAGTCGTAAAAAGGAATATATACATAGTTATAGATAAATTCACAATATCTATATGCAATATGGTGACAATCTTAAGAAGCATAATTATTAAGTTGATAGTTTCATCATGTGATATTTGATGTGTTAGAATTATTGATAGGATTGGCAGCCGTCACCTAAGAGAGGGGGTGAATTGGGTGTTTACGAAAACATTGGAAAATATTCGCTTTAAAACGTTTTCAACAAACTTAAAGAGATTTGCAGCGGAAAACAATTATAAAGATGAAAACGATTGCGCGGAAGCTGATAATAATAATAATAATTATAGAAAAACTAATATGCGCGGATACACTTAAAATAAGAACAACGAAAACGAATGATACCGCGCTAATTAATTTAAAATCCTTTAAATTAATTATTATGAAAATAATCGCTTTGATGCACAACAAATAAATATAACAACGGAAAATAAAGAGATAAGGGATAGAAGAGATTGCACCGGAGATTTTATCCTGGTTCGGCAAACCCGGCCTACTCCAGTCCCCAAGCGACCCGCTTGAGCTTTTCACTAAACCAAGACGCCACGCGTCCCCAAGTACAACCAGAGCGCCCCGCAAGCTACTAGGAACCTCCTTTCGCTAGGGACCTCGATACACAACTAGGAAAACTTTTCCTAGATTTCCAGATAGCCTAACTACTAGGTGACCCACCGTTCGTCTAGCACTACCCACACAACAAAGGGTTCCTCACCCTACAATCACGAACGCAGCACGTCCGCACTAGGAGATTCACTCCCTAGTCACTAAGGGTTACACACCCCTTACAACACTGGTTATGGTATGAGAGATTGGGTACAAGACCTATAGTGCACTCTCAATAGTGCTGATACAACAATAAAGGTCACTCTAACAATTACGTGTTCTAAGCAACACAGATACAACAATTAAGCTCTAATGATAATGAAGTCTAGATAAGGTTGTTACAAGGCCAAAATAAGGTTTAGTTTTCTTCAAAAAGATTTAGCGTGAAAAACCAGAAGTTGATGGAGAAGAAGAAAAAAGAGCATGAATGATCAGAGTTGCTCAATGTGGAAGTTTGAAATGATTTTCCAAAACAAATAAATAGAGTTACTATTGAAATCAAAATCAAATCAAAACATAAAATAAAAGATTTAAGAATTAAAACCAAAGATTTGAAAATTTTTGAAATTTGAATTTTGAATTTGAAAATAGAATCAGAATCAAATAAAAAACGATTTTGGAAATAAAATAATTTAAGTTTTAAAATCAAACCAAATAAAAAAGATTTAGAAAATAAATCAAGGATTTGATTCTTAAAACGAAAAAGGAAATGATTCAAATTTAAAATCATTTTCGAATTTTATAAAATAAATCAGAATCTTATATATAAAAACAAATCAGGAAATAATAAAAATGATTCTGACACGTTTTTCAATAAAACTTGAGGTAATCAATTACTTGAGGGAGGTAATCGATTATCCCTTTAAAAATAGAAACTTTGAAATTCATTTTAAAAACCAGTAATCGATTAACACATGCATGTAATCGATTACTTCACTTCTGTTTAATATATGATGCAACTCATATAATCGATTACCACTATTCTAATAATCGATTACAGAGCCTCTGATAATTGTATGATGCAACATCATGTAATCGATTATCTCAAAGCAATAATCGATTACTTTGTCTCAGGAAAATATATGATGCAACAATTTTAATCGATTACTTGAGCCAGGTAATCGATTACTCTCATAAGAAAGTAATGGATTAGCAAAGTTCACTTAATCGATTACAAGCTCTCTGATTTTTCTATGATGCAACAAAGTTAATCGATTAACTTAGGCAAGTAATCGATTATTCTCTCTTGCATACATAAAAATATTCAGAGTTTTGTAACATCAAGTATTTTCATCAAAACTAAGATAGAAAAACTGATTTTCACAAAACTTCTTTTTCTTCTCCTTAATTATGAAAAATATATTTAGAAAAACTTATATTGGCCTTTTAACATAATATAAACCTTGACTTCATTACCTTACATAATGTCCTAAGGGAAAGGTTTAACATCTTCATTTGCTTGAGCCTTCAACTTCATTTGCTTGATTCTTCAACTTGAAGCTTGACTTGAAGGATGAAGATCTTGTGATTGCACTTGATATGAACTTGAGAATCTTGAGTTTGTTATCATCAAAACCATATAGAATATTTGCACTTGAAGTCCTTGGGAAAGCTTGACTTCCAACACTCCCCCTTTTTGATGATGACAAACCTGTATTCTGAATGATCTGCATCACAAGTGTTATACAAGCAAATGTATATATAATAAACACATCCTTATCCCTAGAACACAAATAATACAACAAGGATAAGAAAAGGATATATACAAATTAAATGCTTCGCATCCTTGCATCGTTCAGCATCATTCAGGAATTCTTCTCCCCCTTTTGTCAACAGCAAAAAGTGGGTTCAGAATTCTTCTCTTGTTGTTATGCTTGAACTTTTCTTCTCCCCCTTTTGTTATTCATCAGATATGCTATGAAGCTCTGAATTCTTCTCCCCATGAGTAAGCTTGACTTCTCACTTTTCTTTCCATGGGAGTTATCACGTGATCCCTTTTGTTTTGTCGAAGACATTTGGTTCTCTTCCCCTTTTTATCAAATAAACCAAATGCTAAACTCCCCCTGAAACACTGGGTAGAAGCATTAATAATAACAAGGAGATTTGATACATACTTTACTCCCCTTATTTTGACATCAGTATAAGGAGTTATGGGAAACAAAAAAAAATTTTGTCCCAATACATGGTTAAAAAGACGCATGATGTCAAGATAGAGTGAAGTAGCAATCATGTTTTCATGCAAATTTGAAAAAGTTTTTCTCCCCCTTTCTAAAAGAATGATTCAACCAAGCAAGTTATAAAGGGAGATCAAATGCATCAATAAAACATGTTTATGCTTACTATATAAAGCAACATCAAAAGTTTATGAGCCTATATGCCATGACAAAAAATATTTAATGCAATTCAATTCATCAAACTTTGTCATCTAAGGCATATATCACATAAGCAAGATGTATCACAAGAATGAAAAGTTTTAGGAGTAGTGATACTTATCGAGATGATATTTTCCCAAGTAATAGAGATAGTAAGCTTTGGAGTTCCTCCCATTCGGATATTCATAACATTCTGTAATTGAAGGAATTCTCCTCTTATTCAATGTGTTGCACTTCTTCCATTACAAGAGATCGTATTAATATTGCAGTGTCACTTTCAAGGCTTGAATATCGTCAAGTTCTCTTTTCATTTGAGTCCATCAAATCATAGATTTTTCAGAGAACATTGCATCATTGAGACTTGTAGTAATACCTGCAAGAATAATTAGTACATGTATCTCTTGGTATCCAAGTTAATTGGATCCTTAGGAGTTAGTAACACATGAATATGGTGTATGCTGAAAAAGATTTTATCCTTCAAAAATATTTGTGCAAATATATCGAAGAAGGAATAAATCAGAAAAACATTTCAGCATCAAGATAAACATGTGTATCACAAAGATAAGTAACATAAAATAGTTAAAAGAATAAGAATGGTGATACTTATCGTTTGTGACACATTCTCAAGTTATAATGTTTGGGCACTTGTGAAGTTCTTCCTTAAAGAGTTTTTCTATTCCTTGCCTTGAAGGAAGTCTCCACCTTTTTAATATGTTCCCTTTTTTCTCAAGCATCATGATGAAAGAGAGATTTAATTCCTTCTTGGAATTTTTTCATATAATCTCAATGCTCATACCTTCTCTTGTACTTGATGCATTACCTGTAAAAATACTTAGGAACATTTCTTTTAGTATCCAAAAACTTGGATCCTCTATGATTAGTAGCATTTCCTCACAAATATCAAAGATATTGTTGAGGCAAAATATGAATAGACAATTTGAAACATATGCACTAATCATAAAAAGAAATAACAACATGCTTATGTTATAAGTCCATGTCGTACCAAACATGTCCTTACAAATACAAGCATGTCCTCATATATCGATGTACTATCATTACATATAAAGTGTAATCATGTGATAGAAGATAACAACAAAATTTTAGTCACACATGATACAACACACTATATGTAACATGTATCTAGGACTATATCAAAAATAATCATGTGCTAAAAAGAATTTTCAAAAAGGTGTAAAGCACACATGATTTAATTCAACCAAGGAGTGATCATGATAATTAAAAATAATTTTTTTTTTAAAAAAAAATTTAGCACCCATGATCCACCTTAGTATGAATAAAAATTAGAATAGTCCAAGTATACCTTTGTATAGTCATTGATATAAGAAGAATAAGAGGTAGGTACCTTAGGTTTGTTGACCAAAGAAGTATTCGCCTTTACCCATTGCTTCACTTTTTGATTTTTGACCATGTTGGTTCTTCCATATTCCTTGTGTGAAGCTTTGTTGTTGGTAGGCTTGATTCTCCTTTGACCGACCCATCTATTTCTTGTTGTCACCCTTGATAATTTCTCCTTTACTCTTCCACGTGGTTCATTCCATTGCTTCTTACTTGAGGTCCTTGACCTTATGATTTCACCTTTTTGCACGTTAAAAGCTTTGGTTGTGAACATCTTTCTCTTTTGACCATATTGTTTGTTTTTGGACCATTGACCCTTTGACTTCATTGACTTCCCCTTACGTTGTCCAATTGGTTCACCCTTTGATTTCATTTCCTGCACATTTATAACACAAGGAGAACCTTTTGGTACCCATTTCATCTTGGGTCCTTTGGGGTTAGTCTTGGGTTCCTTGGGTAACTTTGGAACCCATTGCATATTATTTCTCATATTTAAATTTTTACGATAAAAGCATAAATGAGAAATATGTCCTAAACAACCACAATAATTACATGTAATGGGTTTGGACGATGATTTGATTTTTTCAAAATTATTTTCATGAAACTTGGAATTTTTAACTTCACATTGAAAACTATTATTGTCAACGACTTTACTTGATTTTTGGATATCCACATTATTTTCATTTTCATCAAATAAAGAATTTGAACAACTAGATTTTTCAATGTTACTAAATTCAAAGAGTGCATCCTCAACTTGTTTTTCAATATCAAAGCAATTTTCAAAAATAGTTGAGGAGCTATTTTCTAAAAATATCTCTTTATCAAAAATATCTCCATTTTTCAAAAAATCAATTTCATTTTCAATTTGAGATAATTTTTGTAAAGAGTCCAAGTTTCTATTTTCTAAAGATAACAAATCATCACTCAAATCATTATATGCAAATTGTAGAGATTTAGAACAAGGACTAATTGAAATTACCTCATGGTCCTCATGAGCCAAGTAGTCGGATGTTTTAATTTCATCTTCCATTGATTCCGCATCCGAGTCACTTGATTCCTCTAGTGAGTCCATAAAGGTTTCAAAAATCCTCTCTAAGTCATCACAGTCGCTTGTTGAGTTACTCCCCATGCTTTCACTTTCATCATCAGAATCTTCGTCTAGGGAGTTGGTCCTTTCACGTTCTATAACAACTTCTTGTTGTTCCTTCTCCTCTTTCCTGTGGACACTTACACTTTCAACAAGAACATTAGTAGCATAGTGTAGATGTAAAGTGTCCCAAATATCCTTAGAATTTTCACAATTTTCAATAATAGCAAATGCATCATGGTTCAAAGCATTTTTAAAAACATGCATAGCTTGAAAATTCAAGGAAGAATATTTTTCATCAAAACCATGTAAAACGACATTCCATAGACGAATGCTGATAGATTGTAAAAATATTTTCATTCTAGCACTCCAATAGTGAAAATTATTTCCATCAAAAAATGGTGCTTCATCGAATGAAAATCCCTCCATATTAAAACAAAATAAATATCCCAACGCTGCCAATCTACAACGGATCTTTAACTCAGGCTGTTAAGCCTTTACCAGAGCACGAAGCTCTGATACCAATTGTTAGAATTATTGATAGGATTGGCAGCCGTCACCCAAGAGGGGGGGTGAATTGGGTGTTTACGAAAACATTGGAAAATATTCGCTTTAAAACGTTTTCAACAAACTTAAAGTGATTTGTAGCGGAAAACAATTATAAAGATGAAAACGATTGCGCGGAAGATGATAATAATAATAATAATTATAGAAAAACTAATATGCGCGGATACACTTAAAATAAGAACAACGAAAACGAATGATACCGCGCTAATTAATTTAAAATCCTTTAAGTTAATTATTATGAAAATAATCGCTTTGATGCACAACAAGTAAATATAACAGCGGAAAATAAAGAGATAAGGGATAGAAGAGATTGCACCGGAGATTTTATCCTGGTTCGGCAAACCCGGCCTACTCCAGTCCCCAAGCGACCCGCTTGAGCTTTTCACTAAACCAAGACGCCACGCGTCCCCAAGTACAACCAGAGCGCCCCGCAAGCTACTAGGAACCTCCTTTCGCTAGGGACCTCGATACACAACTAGGAAAACCTTTCCTAGATTTCCAGATAGCCTAACTACTAGGTGACCCACCGTTCGTCTAGCACTACCCACACAACAAAGGGTTCCTCACCCTACAATCACGAACGCAGCACGTCCGCACTTGGAGATTCACTCCCTAGTCACTAAGGGTTACACACCCCTTACAACACTGGTTATGGTATGAGAGATTGGGTACAAGACCTATAGTGCACTCTCAATAGTGCTGATACAACAATAAAGGCCACTCTAACAATTATGTGTTCTAAGCAACACAGATACAACAATTAAGCTCTAATGATAATGAAGTCTAGATAAGGTTGTTACAAGGCCAAAATAAGGTTTAGTTTTCTTCAAAAAGATTTAGCGTGAAAAACCAGAAGTTGATGGAGAAGAAGAAAAAAGAGCATGAATGATCAGAGTTGCTCAATGTGGAAGTTTGAAATGATTTTCCAAAACAAATAAATAGAGTTATTATTGAAATCAAAATCAAATCAAAACATAAAATAAAAGATTTAAGAATTAAAACCAAAGATTTGAAAATATTTGAAATTTGAATTTTGAATTTGAAAATAGAATCAGAATCAAATGAAAAACGATTTTGGAAATAAAATAATTTAAGTTTTAAAATCAAAACCAAATAAAAAAGATTTAGAAAATAAATCAAGGATTTGATTCTTAAAACGAAAAAGGAAATGATTCAAATTTAAAATCATTTTCGAATTTTATAAAATAAATCAGAATCTTATATATAAAAACAAATCAGGAAATAATAAAAATGATTCTGACACGTTTTTCAATAAAACTTGAGGTAATCGATTACTTGAGGGAGGTAATCGATTATCCCTTTAAAAATAGAAACTTTGAAATTCATTTTAAAAACCAGTAATCGATTAACACATGCATGTAATCGATTACTTCACTTCTGTTTAATATATGATGCAACTCATATAATCGATTACCACTATTCTAATAATCGATTACAGAGCCTCTGATAATTGTATGATGCAACATCATGTAATCGATTATCTCAAAGCAATAATCGATTACTTTGTCTCAGGAAAATATATGATGCAACAATTTTAATGGATTACTTGAGCCAGGTAATCGATTACTCTCATAAGAAAGTAATGAATTAGCAAAGTTCACTTAATCGATTACAAGCTCTCTGATTTTTCTATGATGCAACAAAGTTAATCGATTAACTTAGGCAAGTAATCGATTATTCTCTCTTGCATACATAAAAATATTCAGAGTTTTGTAACATCAAGTATTTTCATCAAAACTAAGATAGAAAAACTGATTTTCACAAAACTTCTTTTTCTTCTCCTTAATTATGAAAAATATATTTAGAAAAACTTATATTGGCCTTTTAACATAATATCAACCTTGACTTCATTACCTTACATAATGTCCTAAGGGAAAGGTTTAACATCTTCATTTGCTTGAGCCTTCAACTTCATTTGCTTGATTCTTCAACTTGAAGCTTGACTTGAAGGATGAAGATCTTGTGATTGCACTTGATATGAACTTGAGAATCTTGAGTTTGTTATCATCAAAAACATATAGAATATTTGCACTTGAAGTCCTTGGGTAAGCTTGACTTCCAACATGATGAAGATATTTGTTAAAAACAATGGAAGTTATTTTTACCTCATGAGTAGAATTGGTATTACGAAATTCTTAGCTTGTATAATTCCCAGTGAAGATATGTAGAGAATTCCATAATTATCCTTGTTGAGCTCAATGTTGAATCTCTGACTTACTTCAATCAGGAAAACATACTCTTTGTTCAACATTTGGTACAAATCCTCAGGAAAACCATATTCATCTCCAGCCTTTAACAGTAATTAAGTTAAGAGGTTAATAATTCATTCAACATAACTCTTGCTAAATGACTCTTAACTAATTATAGATATAATGTTCTAAATATTCATTATTTTTACCTGAATTAATTCTTCACGCGTCTGAGATGTTGTTTTGTTGAATAGTCTAAAAGCTTCCTTGTCAAATAGTATAAAGGAAGCTTCACTAGTACTGTGTGAACTACACGCAGCTGGATCATAAACCTAAAAAATATAGATATTAATTGAAAGGATACTATATTAATTTATTGTATCATTTCAACACATATGCAATAAGACAATGTAAAGTATACCTTGGTATAGTCAGTTTAGGAGTGTCTTCACACTTAGGGCACCAATGCAGTTCACCTCCATTTTGATAGATTGTTTTGATAGTTTTGTTGCATTTGGAACATGAATTATAGCACCAGTTGTTGTCTTCAATTATTTCTTTCACAATTGCAAGAGCAGCAAACTTCCCACTCTGTTGACAAGAACACAAATTTTGTTTTAGTTGACCATTGAATTGTTAAATTAGGCAATAACTAATGAACATGTGTAAATTTATTACTGGTTTTGTATACCAGTTGAGTTTCTCTGATTTGAATTATGCTTTTTCTTAGTGTCGGGTCTGTTAAAGAAGCTCTACCAGTTGTTGGCTGAGTTCCTTCAGTGTATTGCGTTTGGCTTAGAGTTTGTGTTAGAATGATTTCAGATGATCTAGTTTCATATTAAAAGGACATACAGGTATAAGCAGGTTGCATATGCAGAGATAAGTTACAAAATAATTATGTATCTATAGTTTTGACATGAAATTGATATATTAATTACGGAAGAACCAATAATTTAAAGGGAAGAAGCTAACATTTGCTTAAAAATATTGACTTCCTCCAATGGTAGATTAACCATGACTTTCGTAACATCCCAATAATCGTTCAGAGCATAAGAGCCTATAAAAATTAGATAGCAAATATGAATACATGAACAAATATGTAAAAAATTGTAAGATATTTTTATTGAATTTGAAAATAACTAATAAGCAGAAGAGTATGACATTCTTATTGCCAAATTTTGTTATTTTTACAAGTTTCATAACAACAACTTTTGGATAGTCAAGATTATTAAGTTTTTCCAGTATATCTTGTGCATAATGACCAAACAAACAAACTGGCAATACATGATCTATTAGAATACTAGTAAGCATAATATATTGGCTAAGAAACAATATTGTTGTATGCATATGTTTTTAACATATAATTTAAATAATGTGTTACGCTTCATCAAAGAGATTGAAGTTTAGCTTCTGTCCAACAATTCCTCTACTTTAAAATTTTTGAATGACTCCATACTCAATAATCACCCCAATAGCATCTAAAATAATAAGAAAAAAAAAGATATGGTTATTTTAAATAGACTAAAAGCATTACAGGGAAACAACAATCACAAATTTCCATCATACACTTTGAACAAAGAATTACCTATTATAAGGCTTAATTATGTCACAGGTCCCTGAAGTTTGGGGTACTTTTGCCATACCCTTATACTTTTTTTTTCAATGTTTGACTCCCCGAAGTTACTTCTGGGTTTGTCATATACCCCTACTATCGATTCTGGGCAATTTTGATGACATGTAACATCAGAATTTTAGTCAGATGCAGGAGTAGGGGTATATGACAAACCCAGAAGTAAAATTCTGATGTTACATGTCATCAAAATTCTGATGTTACATGTCATCAAAATTCTGATGTTACATGTCATCAAAATTCTCTGACTAAAATTCTGATGTTACATGTCATCAAAATTGCCCAGAATCGATAGTAGGGGTATATGACAAACCCAGAAGTAACTTCGGGGAGTCAGACATTGAAAAAAAAAGTATAAGGGTATCTGACAAAAGTACCCCAAACTTCAGGGACCTGTGACATAATTAAGCCTATATTTTTCTAGATTTTCAGCAGTTAAAATTTCATTGAAAGGCGTGAAATCTCATCCCCACTATGGAATATCTTCAGCAGATGATAGATCAACTTTACTTCCATAATTTATATATATATATATATATATATATATAAGAAGGATTTTTTGACACCATGTATTTCCCTTCATTAGGAACATTAATTATTCTTCCTTATAAAAGATATGATTTGTGTTTATTCATTACATCAATACGTTGACTTGATTGTTGCTTGGATTTTATCACTCTATGAAGGAAATAACCTTATCATTTCACTATCTTATTAACGGCAAGGACAAAAGTTAAGCAAAGGTATTATCATGAAAACTTATGTTTCTATCAATTATGAGCAAATGGATAGTTGTGGCATCACCATCTTTGCCAAAAACTTTCCACATGCTAAGTATTCGCACTTCCAAAAGTCGCACTTCTCTAGGAGTAGAAATATTCTTGATAGTGCAAATGTCCGGTTATAAATTTGATAGAGGAATTAAGAATATATTAACAAATAAATGTTGACATGAATTTTCATACAAACAAAATCAAAACTATGAATTTTAGAAAGGCTTATTTAACATTTTGGTCCCTGAACTTAGATGCTCTTTTGGAATTGGTCCTTAAACTTTTTTTCGATGCTTTGGATCCCTGAAGTTTATTTAATTTTTGGAAATGGTCCTTTCGTCGATTAAGTGATGATTTAGCCCACAACATGTCTCGTCATTTTCACAATATCGACAAGTGACGTGTTATGTAGAGCCACGGGACACTACATGATTTTTTTTATTAAAAAAATGATTTCTTTTAAAATTTATGAAAAGATTCGATTTTCTTTAAAAAAAAATACAATTTTTTTTATTATTTTTAATAAATTTGAATTTTTTTTAATTTAAAAAAATCACGTGGCATTATCTGGCACATTACCTATAAATGTGGCAAAGGCGACGTGATTTATCCTCGATCATATCACCACTTAAGTGATGAAAGGACCATTTACAAAATTTGAGCAAAGTTTAAAGACTCAAAGCATGGAAAAAAAAGTTTAAGGACCAGTTCCAAAAGAGCACCTAAGTTCAGGGACTAAAAACTTAAATAAGCCTTTTAGAAATAATCATTTGTTTACACATTAGGGACTTACATTGTGCAAATAATTGTGACATATAATTTTCTCTAGGCAAAACTACTAGATTGGTCCTGTAAGTTATTTTGTAGTCGCGATTACGTTCCTTAACTTTTTTTCGCTTTAAATAAGTCCTTAGTTTCTATTGTTATTCACATAAATCCTTCCGTCAAATAAATCCATCTTCTTGAGGACTGTATATACATATTACAACCAAAATCTTTATCCATCCTTTTGAGGACTCTAAATCCTTTTGAACGAAGTCTAAATCTTTCTTAATGGAGTCTAAATCCTTATTAATGGACTCCATCTCCATCTTTTGTTTCATAATGATCATCTCCTTCTGACGAACAACATCATCTTTGTACCAATCAAAGAAATTGCACCTTGAATCTTTGACATCCCTATGTAGAATAAACGGAATTGATGAAACCACTAACCAAAATCAAATCACCTAAAATATACATTCATAACACAATATTTACCTTATAGAACCTACAGCCCCAAAAACAAAGCCCATAGTGCTCCTGCATGCGAGTAGTTTGCAGTACAGCCCTAACTCCACCACATGCACAGTATGAAGGCATAGCTTCAAAATCTCTGTGATATGATGACATAGATTCAAACAAACTAGAAGTTTCCCAATTAGAGCTATGCTTCCGGTCGTTCTCTGAGTAGTTTTGTGAAGAAGACATTGTTGAAGGTAGTGATGATAGAACCCGGAAAACAAAGATGAAGATGAAGCCTAAGAAAAGGGGGCAAAGAAAACCCTAAATTTACAAAGGTTGAAGAGAAAGGTAATATCCATGTGGGTTAGTCATTAATATCCACGTTGGATTAAAAATAATCTAACATAATTGCCACGTAGTCCAAGAAATAACAGTGTTAGACAGAATTGGAATAAAGGATTTATTTGAATAACATTAGAAACTTAAGGACTTATTTGAAACAAAAAAAAAAGTAAGTTAAGGGACGGAATTGCAACTAAAAAATAACTTACCAGACCAATCAAGTAGTTTTTCCTTTTCTTTATTATATCTGGAAATGACATTCTCACCTCAATTTCTCAGCATTTTGTTATCAGATTTGAATAGTAATAAGGCATATCAGATATAAGTTTTCAATTTGGATTTGAGAACGTAATCTTAAAGTACTAAAACAGTAAAACAATTCCATTCAATATCAACTCAAACATCCACAAATTTTGATAAATCATGTAACATCCCTGATTTAATCCCAAGTATAATTAATATAGTAATTAGCTTAGGGTGAAGAGAATGATAGTATTAAGTTGAAACCCTTAGTTCAAGAGAGACGTTATGGAATTAAAACATAGGACTTTTGGAAATTAGAAATAGAAGATTTATAGCTCAAAACATAAATTCCACCATTGGATATGAAGATAAGGATTTTAGGAAGCTTGCTTTAAAATTTGAGCAAGATCCAACATGGAACGAAGAAGTTATGGCGAATCGAAGTGCATAGATTGAGTATTTAGGGTTTTCGCTCAAGCGAAACCGCTTAATTCAGACCCTGATTCTCTGATTCGTTTTCGCTCAAGCGAGATCTAGCTCGTTCAAGCGAAAATTCTTTTAGCTCAAGAGAAAATAATTTCGCTCAAGCGAAAATGGCTCGTGCAAACCCTAAACCCCCAAATTGAACTTTCGCATAAGCGACCAGATTTTTGCTCAAGTGAAAATGGTCTGGACAACTTTTTAAAAACGCATGATAACCACACAATTGTGGCTTCCCATGCAAGCCATTACATCTTGGCTACATATCTCTTCCCCTCATGCAAGAAATAAGGGAAAACAACAAAAAAAAAAACACAACAACAACTCATCATCCCCTTCATTCATCATCTCCATCATTTCCCTCCCAAGAGCAAGCATCACCATCACCACAATAAATCCTAGCAAAACAAGCATCATAACCATCATGAACCTTATTCTCTTCATCCCCATCAAATCCTAGGCAAGAAAATAAGTTCAAGAACCACACCCTTACTCCCTCTCAAATTCGAACATCCCTCCCTCATTCCCCTTGGATTTTTTAAACTCCATAGACATGGAGAAACACACTTTCATGCCTTCTCTTCCAAGACCAAGTGAAGGGAATTAAATAGGAGCAACCTTAAGGGTCTAAGAACACAAGAAGAGGAAGCTAGGGCTTTTGGGGTTTTCCATCTCTCTACCTTCATTGAGGTAAGAAGGTTGCATTACTATTATTTAGGACATGATTTCTAGGATGTTTATAGTGGTAGCTAAGATTAGAGGAGGATAAGTATATAGATATATGTTAAGGAACCTTAGGGTAGTGGATAATGATAATAAGTTAAGTATGATAATAAATGAAACGAATCCACTTATGTTTTTATGAATTTATGTGGATATGATATGTGGCTATGAAATGTTTGGGTATTGATGTTGTGTTGATGTGTATGAAGGGTTAGGGTTTGAAATGAACATAAGATATATAAAGTTAATTGATGGATGCCTGGGTAGCGATATAAGATGACTTAGAATTATGAGATGAATATGACATAGTGTAAGTTTAGTTAATTTTATGAAGTGAATAGGGCAATGGAAGCGTTAAGTAAAGTTAGAAACTATAAGCTTAAGTCTAAGGGAATTGAGGAAGCTATAATATGGAGATGATTGTGTATGAATGATTTTGGTGAATGCATGACTTGTTTGTAACCTTTGAATGATAAGTATAATCGAAAAGAAATAAATAGGAAAAACTAATGGTGAGAAAATAAAGAGAGTAGGGCCATGAAGGCCAAATAAATTATAGCGCTAAATAATGATCCGGTTAGGTGATAAACGTCCTAACAGGTGAAAATGTCCTATTGGGTGAAAACGTCCTAACAGGTGTAAACGTCCATTGGGTGAAAATGTCCTAATAAGTGAAACGTCCTAATGGGGGAAAACAAAGGAAAGTGAATATGTGTGAAATTGTGTGAATATGTATGAATATATGTGAATATATGTGAATAGTTGTGAATATGACAATGGGACCCGCTGTGAGATGTGGGACAGAAAATAAAGACTAAAAATGGACCAAAGGGATATGAGGAGAATATTAATGGATTAGGCTTTGTAACACCCCGATTTGGAAAACTCGTAATAAACACTCATCAAATACTGATTAATTCTTTTAGGAAAATCATCCTTCTCAAAACATTTGCGGAAACTTCTGAAAACAGTTTGATATTGAAAACTTAATTTCAGTAAATAAGAAAACGTTTGGACCATTCAGAAAATATGTTTGACTTGCTTAAGAAGGTTTACCTGACCTACTGTAACAGCCCTTCAAGTAAACAGTTTGGAAACGGACTCATAAAGGTTCTTACAAAAGTGGTCACCACAGAACATCGGTGCCATCCTTACATAAACATAAGTCTTAGCAAAAACATTTCAAAAAGAAAAGGGGTACACTTGATCAGCATAACAGCAAGGGTCCAAAGGGAACCTAGTCATAGCTACTAACACAACTCTTTCTCGATCCACACATAAGCCTTCGAAAGCAATCTTCATCATCCGTCAGTAGCCCTCTCGTCAGCGCATCACGATCAGTAGGTCCTCCCTCCGGGAGTAGCACCACCAGCTCCACCATCTTTTAGAATCGAAGATTGATAGACACATGTGCACAAGAAGTTGAGAGAGTAAGTTATCCGAATGGAATTACTCCCATCGAATTCTTGGAATTACACTAGTGACGCATACCAGAACATAACAAACAATATAGACAAACAGCACAGCAGATAATTATACATAATGCATGAGGATGCAATGCAATCGTCGCACTAACTAACGTCTTATCTTTTCATTGGGGAATTCTCTTAATTAATCTGCCTCACACAATCGTATCTCTTAAACATCTTATCTCGCAAAGTCGAATCTCTTATCGTATCGCTTTCTCAAAACCGAAGTCTCGTAGTTCACATATCTCAAGTTAATCGTATCAGAATTCAAGCTTTAGGGTTTTCGGTTCAGGTTTACATCTCCTCGAATCCATCCACCTAGTCGGAAGCAATCAGAAGTACAGGATCTCTACCACTCCGGCTTCAGGAGACTACGCCAAAATATAATATAAAATGCCCGGGAAAATAATGTCATGACAAAGGGGCGTCAACCTCCACCGAGTTCAAGCATCCCTCTTCCAATCCTGATTTAGTCAAGGGGCGTCAGTCATCTGTCTAGTGATCACGCAGTACTTCAACTACGACACTGGACTACTCACCCTTACCCGAGATGGTCAACCCAGGCCCCCTGTAGCTTTTCCCGCCTAGACAGACTCCTCTTCAGGCATCTTGACGAGTCACCGTCATTGCCTTCCCCTATCCCAATCATCAAGTGAGTACCACGTAGGTAAACACCGTGTCTTCCTCTCCACTACTTCGGGTAAAGGTTTTAGGACGAAAAGGTTCTATTCGATTTGTCCTACTGTCGACCCATCCTAAGTCTCCTCCGTCATATAGCACCAACCATATGCGGGTTGCCTCTGATGGGACTCGACTACTATATTCAAACATGGGGCTAACCGCCAATCATCTCAACACGTGGCTAACCGCCAATCAACATGTGGCTAACCGCCAATCATTTCAACACGTGGCTAACCGCCATTCATTCTCATCATGTGGCTAACCGCCATTCACTTTCAACATATGGCTAACCGTCATTCACTTTCATCATGTGGCTAACCGCCATTCACTTTCAACGTATGGCTAACCGCCATTCACTTTCATCATGTGGCTAACCGCCATTCATTTTCATCATGTGGCTAACCGCCACTGCTGCGTCCACACTCAAGTCATCGTCGTCGTAACAGCATCACTCATTCCACGTACTCGGCGTATCGGCATCATCCGGTTCCATCACGCGTTCCAGCCCTTAGAGTCTCGCTCTAATCGTTAGGGGAATTCTTAAAGTTTTTCTATGTCTTTTCTATTCTTATCTTATAACGCGGGATGATGCATTATGCTCATGCAACGACAATGTAAGCAGCAATATAACTCAACATAACAAATATTTCAATCAATCAATACCATGTAATGGTATAGGTCTGAGTCTTCATATACCTCGATGCAAACAATCACGCGATTTATCGGGTATACTACTAGCTACGATAGACCTTTACTCCGACTTTGAGAGAGTACGGAGTGACCTAGTATACTCACTAGACACCAAAGCGTCTTAAGATAACTTCTCTCTCACCTGGATTCGCAGTTACTGACTCTACGAGTTCCAAACGATTTGCTTTCTTCCTCGTCTGCCCGACTCCAACTTCTTTCAAGTCCCATAAAATAAATATGTGAGTGTTAAGTTCTATTAATTATTATTATTAAGATTATTCTCAAGACAACTTAAGAAGAATCCAAACATCGACTTTATTTAGAAACCGAAACATCACTTTTCTTCACTCAAATTTGTCCAAGGTCAAATATTAACTTTTATACTTTAGAATCATGAGAAAATAATCAATTAAATTAATTTAATTAAAAGTTCCCTTTGCTGGTCCCTCTTGGACAGCATTGAAATCAGTTCCAAAATCATCGAAAAATCGCACTTTTCGATTCAACTTTGACCTAGATCGAATACCCTTAAAAACTTAACCTTAAAACACCTTAAGAGAACTTTTAAAACACTTTTAAATAGGAAACGTAGTCTATAAAATTCTGGACAGCACCATGTCCTAGGTTTTAAATTTATTTTCCATGTTTGAAAACCAATTCAAAAGCATACACAAATCAAGCATCTTGAAAGAAACCAAGTAAACACTTTAATCAATGACTTATCAAGTTTAAACACTTAGAATCATATGAGGGCAGCAAGGCACTCAGGACAAACAAATCAAACAATCATTCATTTGTTCCAAACATTTCACAATTACAAGCCATCAAGCATGTTCACAAACTCATCCATACATATAGTCCAAGTCAAATGAGGAAATCAAACACTTAGCATACACAAACCAAATTATGCCTCACTTAAACACATAGATCAATTCTTAAATTAACTTCCATTTATTTAATTTCATCTTAGCAAAACTTCATCTTATTAAGTCAAAACCGTATGCATCATGGTTTGTTTAGAAATTTATTTTCTCAAGGATTAACTTCACAAATCAACACATGATTTTATGACATAATCATTCACACACTCAAGGAAATTTAGCTCAAAGTCTAAGGTCTAAACCGTGACCTAGACCTAGCTTTCTCAAAAATGTTTTTCAAGAGTTCAAGACTTAAAAACAACTCTAAATCCAATAACAAGTTCACATAATTCATCAAGCAAACAAAAGCATAGTCTTAGCATATTTTCTTATATGAGACCGTGGCATATATAGGTCTTTTGAACAATTTAGACTTCACATTTTATTACACAAAATCAACTCAAAGCTCATGGAAAACACATGCACATAATCAAAACACAACATTAAAACTTCTAACCTAAAGATCAAGCATAAAACCGTGGCCATCATGGCAAGTCACATAATTTCCTTTCATTAAAAAAAACATTACTAAGCTCAAGATCACAACATGCAAGGGATCAATCAAAAGAAAATCAAGCTCATGCTCACAATCATAACAAAACCGTGACCTATCCATGATTTTCTTAAAAGAATTTTCTTAGAGTTTCAAACTCTCAAAACATGCTTAGAATCTCAAAATAATCACATGTACATAACAAGATTCAATCATCAAAACTCCTAACTTAAAAACTTAGTGCAAACCGTGGCCATTCACAAGAAAAATCACCAAATAAATCAATCATTTTCAAAGATCTTTCACACTAGGATTCAAACATAAGTATGGCAAGGTTCAAACATAGATCTTGACATGCATGCAACCAAAGTTATTAGATCTTCGAAAAATCTTTCATGAAACTCAAAATCAAGTTCTTTCCCAAAACATTTTCAAGAGATCAAAGAGAAAACTCAAGGTCATGAAGAAAACATACTCTTAACAAAACCTTTTAGAATCAAGCTTAGAAAATAACATGCATCACACTTTTTCAAACAAAATCAAAGTTTAGAAAGAAAAGAATGAAAAAGAACAAGAATCAAAGAATAAGGTTTAAAACTTTTAAGTTCATGTTACAAGTTCTTACTTAATAAAAATTTTAAGAATTCAAGTCCAAAGTCTTTGATTTCTCTCCTATCTCCTCACGGTTTCTCCTTCTTCTTCCTAGTCCATGGTCTTTCTCCTTCTCTTTTCACTTTCTTAGCTTGATCTAGCTTAGATCATGAAGGATTCAAGGCTTGGTTTCCTTCCTCTCACAATTCGGCCACCTTTTCTCTCTCTCTTTCTCACCAAGAGTTTGATGATTCTCTTGGTGTCAAGTGTTTGGTTTAGGGAAAAGAAATGGAAAAAGTGTGTGATTGTTGAGGGAATGATGGAGAACTCACTCACTCCCTCACGGTTTTGTGTTGTTGTTGATGTATGGGTTGGTGTTGATGTTGGTGTGTGTTGGTTTGCTTGGAAATGAGAAATGAAGAAGAGAAGAATTGGAAATGAACTCACACCATCACTCCCACGGTTCTAGCTTTTCTTTTATTCTTCTTTACTTTCTTTATTTGCTACTAAGGGCTTGCATGGGGGGTTGGTTTGCAATGCTTAAGGGTTAAGTCTAAAAACTTGGTGACCAAGTCTTTCTCTCAAGGCCCTCACGGCCTCCCCCTTCTTTCCCTCCTTTCCTTCACCTTTTCCTTCTCTTTGGTCATGCTTATGTCATGGTGGTGATGTCATTGTGTTGACTAAAAGGGCATGCTACTTGGCAACCATGCAAATGAGCTTGGTGGCCAAACCATGTATCTAAATTCGGCCACATGGAGCCCTTGGGTGATTAGATTAGCTAATTAGGTTTAAGGCACTAATTAGGGTGCTAATCGTGATTAGGGTAGGATTAGGTTAATTAATCTTGGTTTAATCCACTAATCCTTAGTAATTAGGGCTTAATCAAGGATTAAGGTGCTAATCAAAAACTTAATCATGGGATTAAGGAAAAACTAATCTTGGATTAGCTCACTAATCAAAAGAGTTTAGGGTTTAAGAGAATGATTAGGCACTTAATCAGAGATTAAGGGCTCGATTAGGGTTTCACTCATCGATTAGGGTTTCTAGAGGTAATTAGACTTGATTCTTTAAAGCTTAGATAAAATAATTTTCCAACTTAAACTATAAAGTAACAGAATCAATTAAGGAAACAAAATCTCAATCAACCATAATCAATCAAGCACACAAAGGCACACACACACACAAGCCAATCAAATAAGAACACATCAAGAAATCGAAGACTCTTTCAAATCAATTCTTAATTAATTAGGTTAAAACAATTTTCTTATTTAGGGACTTGTAGAAGTGAGTCAAATGGGCAGATGTTACAGGCTTAGTTTATTACTATGACTTTTTAGAAATGATTTCCTAAGTTCTGTGAAATGCTACCCTTTTACTACTTTTATTACAGGTGCAGAAGGAGCTTACACAAGTCGTGGCCGAGCAGGAGTACACTCCACATCGTGAAGTGTAATTAGTTAGGGGTTTTGACCATTTGTTGGGTCGGGGTTTTATTCGAAGTGTAGAATCAAAGAGATTTTGATGATGTCAAATATATACGCTCGACAGAATCAATGATGTTGATAATGTCAAGTAAATTAGAGCTCGGCGTGAGGACAATGTCAAAAGCGTCAGACTCTGTTTCTGCGCATGCATTCCGCCAAAATCAGAAGCTCGGATATCTGCTTTTGGAGTTTCAGCTCGGATTGAGCTTGGCTCTTGATCACGGTTGGAGTTCATCCCAGTTTGATAGCTCAGCTCTTCACTTCAAGACAGTTGGCTCGGATATTGATCAGCTCGGAACACGCTCAGAAGGCTCTGAATATTGAACTAAGCCACAACATAAGGAAGATCAAATTAGCTCGGATTGAACACGCACCCTGAGCAAAGAACAGTTCTTTAAGTTTCAAGTCTGGTTGCCAAGGAAAGTTCAAGGCTCGGCAACACCAATCTCACACCAGGCTTGAACAAATCTCCAGCTCGACTGTCAATAACACATCTTCAACCTTCAGACTCTGCTCAGCTGTCCCGCACCCTTTATTACCGTTGAGTCTGGGTAGAAGTTCTAGGATTTTAACTCCAACATAGTAACAAGTTTGAAATTCGAAACGAGTTAAAATCAAAGGTTGGTGAAGGGTCACCATCACTGCTTTGCTGTCAAAATTGTAGCCGTTGAAAACCCCATGGCTTTTTAGTACAACCGTCCTTTTCTTATTTCTGGAAAGACAGAGAAATGCCTTTTGCCGTACGACTCTTTCTCTCTCTCTTTTCTGGAAATCAAGAGATTATAAATAGGGGTGTTTTCAACGGTTACATAGACACTTCTTGGAACAATTTTTTTTTGTTGCAACTCAATTTCATCCTCTTTCGAAAATCAGAGCAGAATTTAAAAACTCACAGAGAAGAAGATCATTAGAATCTTCTCAAGAACTTAGAGATTTAATCTTTCAAATCCTAACTCTAAGTTCAACTTATTTCTTCTCTGTGATTACCCTTTACAAAATTGACTCACTCTTGAACTTCTCACTTTCCTAATCATTCAAAGAGTGTTTCGAATTGGAGCCATTCTCCTTCGTCAATCTTGTTCGTTGTATTTGCTGGAGTGAAAAGCTGGTCTCTGATCAAGAAAGCTTTTCCGTGTTGAAAAGGTTCCAAAGAGGCTCTTTGGTCATCGATTTGTAGTGGGTAGTTTGTCACGAGTTTGGTACACTCGTTTGACTGGATAGGTGTAGAGGGATAGTCTCTTGTAAATCCTTTTGTAACCCAGAAAATCGATTTTTAGTGAAAGCTCTCTAAAAGGTTTTTAGAGGGGACTGGACTAGCTCTCAGGGTGAGAGTGAACCAGGATAAATCTCTGGTGTTCTTTTTATTTCTTTATCGCTTTCCTGCTGCTGTATTTGGTTAAGTGTTTTCCGCTGTATTTCGAGCATCCAAGTTTTCAATTGTTAGTCTGGTAGCTCGGACTTGAGTGTTGTTCTCAAAGCTCGGGTTCTAAGCAGCTCGGTTAACCGATTAACCATTCTGTTCATCTATTTGGTTAATCATTTAACCCTGTCTGCTCGGTTTTCGCTCGGCATTTATTTTCATACCCGAACAACATTCAGTTAAGCTTTCAATAAATCAAAAAATTGTCATATTAGCTTCAATCTCCTATTCACCCCCCTCTACTCGATTGTTAGGCCTCTTGTTGGTTTTCAACAAGTGGTATCAGAGCTCGATCGAAAGATCGAGTGTAAAAACTTTTTCGAAAAGATCCTTGAGGAAACCGAATGGCTACTAACAATCCCTTCGGAGGTGAAGGCTCTTCCATAAACAGACCACCACTATTCAATGGTGAGGGTTATGCTTACTGGAAAGCTCGAATGAAAATTTTCATTGAAGCCATAGATATGGAAATTTTGAAATCTATTGAAAACAGGCCATTTGTTCCTAAAAGAAAAATCAATGAAGAAGTTGTAGAAATCCCATGGGAAAGTTGGGATGATGAAGATAAACGAAAAGTATCCTTTGTTTTAAAAGCCAAAAATATCATCACCTCAGCTTTGTCCTATGATGAATTTTTTAGAGTATCTAGTTGCAAATCTGCAAAAGAAATGTGGGATATTCTACAACTTACTCATGAGGGGACAAGTGAGGTCAGACGAGCAAGGCTAAACACTCTGATGCATGAATATGAGTTATTCCGAATGCTGCCAAACGAAAATATAAATGATTTGCAGAAGCGGTTTACTCATATCATAAACCATCTAAATGCTCTCGGCAAAAAATTTCAAAATGCCGAGATAACTAACAAAGTGCTTAGATGTCTTAGCAGAGAATGGCAGCCAAAGGTCACTGCCATTATGGAAGCTAAGGACTTGGACACAATGAGCATAGCCACTTTGTTCGGCAAACTGCAAGAGCATGAGATGGAGCTCGGCAGACTGACCATGCATGAAGAATCTGATAAGAAGAAAAAGGGAATTTCTCTCAAAGCTGCTATAAAGGCAACCAAAGAATCCTCTGAAGATGAGTCCAGCTCGGACATGGATGAGGAAGACTTTGGTCTCATGGTCAGGAAGTTTAGCAAATTTTTCAAAGGGAAAAAGAACTTCACAAACCGAGCAAGAGATACCAAAAGCACTCACCACAAAGGCTCAAGTTCAAAAGACCGAGTTAGATGCCATGAGTGTGGTGAAGCGGGACACATTAGAACATACTGTCCAAGATTGCAAAAGCAAAGTGGTGAAGAAATGAAGAAGAACAAGGACCACAAGAAGAAGAGAGCTTACATAGTATGGGATGCACCCAACAACGCCAGCTCAAGCTCCAGTTCAGCCGACGAAGAAGAGAAAGCAATTCTATGCTTGATGGGAAGGGAAACTGTGTTCAGAAGCCCAAGCCAAACTAGTTCCGAGCAAGAATCATGCCCGAACTGTGAAAAGGAAGTATCAAGCTTTGTACTCAGAATCGATCAAGACCTTCCTGTATATGACTCGTGCTCGGAATGTGAAGATGAAGAACCATGCTCGGTTCTCAGATTCGCCGACCAAGAAATCTCATCGAGCTCGGCACTAGATGCATCAGAACACAGATCTGACATCAAATGTTTAATGGGCAAACACAGCGAGGAAACCTCAACTAGCCGAACAATATCCAAACATAAAAACACTGAGGTAACCTCGACATCCGATTCTGACTCTAAATCTGAATTCAATGACACTGATGAATTGTATTCTGCTTATCTTGAAATGCAAATCGAATTCAAGAAGCTTGCTAAAAACTTCATTAAGTTGAAACTGAATCTTTCAAACTGTAAAGAGCAAGTTCTTGAGTTGGAAAATTCAATTGAAACTCTGAAAAGCAGAAACAAGTCATTGGAAAACACTATCACTCAATTGAAAAATGAAAATTTTGACTGCTGCACTAAATATGAGAGAGAAATTTCTGAACTAAAATTTAAAAGTGCAACTGTCAACAAGAGTGATGGTTTGTTTGATAGGTTGTTAGCCGAACAGAGAAACTATTCAAACAAGACTGGGCTAGGCTACACTAAGGCCAAGAAGAAAACAGTAAGGAAGCTCGGATACGTCTCAAACTTTCATAACTCAAAAAAGCCGAGCTGCTCCTACTGTGGTCTTCATGGTCATACACCAAATGAATGCAGAATCCGACGTTATGGTATAGCTAAAGGCAATTTTGTTTGGGTAGTTAGGAAGAAAGAACCAACTGCTAACCCCCTGGGACCCAAAATATTTTGGGTACCCGAATCAAAGAAGTAATGTTTTTGTGATGTAGGTGTGCTTCCGAGCAAAAGAGAGCAGATGGTATCTTGATAGTGGATGCTCGAAGCACATGACGGGGGACAAAAATTTAGTCACTGAACTTTCACATTCAGATAAGGGCTATGTCACTTATGGTGATAACAACCGAGGTAAAATATTGGGTGAAGGTAAAGTCAGTAATTCTGCCAACTTGGTTATCAATAATGTTTTACTTGTAAAAGGGATAGAACATAATCTTTTAAGCATAAGTCAACTCTGTGATATTGGTAACCATGTTGTTTTTAGCTCTACCCATTGCATTATTAAAAGTGACGAGGACAACTCTGTCAAATTTGTTGGAAAACGATATAACAACACTTACTTGGTTGATTTGAATGAAATCACCTCTTTGATAACCACTTGCATGGTTAGCAAAGAAAGTGATATATGGTTATGGCATAGAAGGACAGCTCATATACATGTAAATCAGTTAAAGAAACTACAATCAAAAGACTTAGTGATTGGTTTACCAAAGCTGAATTTTAATATTGAGGGGGTTTGCTCGTCTTGCAAGAAGTGCAAACCAACCAAAAAGAAAAATAATTTTTCATCCAAGTTGATGGTCTCAACAACTCGACCTTTGGAAATGTTACACATGGATTTGTTTGGACCATCACAAGTAAAAAGCTTTGGTGGCAATCTCTATGCTTTAGTAACTGTAGATGACTTTTCCAGATTTACATGGACTTTATTTTTAAAATAAAAAAGTGACACTTTTGAAAATTTCAAAGAGCTTGTCAAGGAACTCCAGAACCGAGCTAACCAGAAAGTAGTTGTAATCCGAACAGATCATGGTGGTGAGTTCGAGAACTACAAATTTGACAAGTTTTGTTCCAAGCTCGGCATAGAACATCAGTTTTCTGCTCCTCGGACTCCCGAACAAAACGGAGTTGTGGAATGGAAAAACCGAGTTCTTGAAGAGCTATCCCGAACCATGCTTAATGAATACAATTTTCCACATTATTTCTGGGCCGATGCGGTAAACACAGCTTGCTATGTAATGAACCGCATCCTCATCAGACCAATTTTAAAGAAAACTCCATATGAACTTTACAAGGGTAGAAAACCAAAAATTTCTCATTTCCATGCATTTGGTTGCAAAGTCTTCATTTTAAATAATGGAAAAGAGCATCTCAGCAAATTTGATTCTAAAGCCGATGAAGGAATATTTTTGGGTTATTCTACTCACAGTAAATCATTTAGAGTTTTTAACAAAAGAACCTCCACTGTGGAAGAGTCCGTACATGTGGTATTTGATGAGTCTCCACGAAGAGACAATGTTAGTTGTGCGGATAGAGAGGATCAAACTATGGCAAAACACGATCCGAACACAACTACTGAAAGAGCTCAAAAGGATGAAACTGCTGAAGATAGAAATCAGAGGGACGAGCTTGTTCCGAGAAGAACAAACAAGGAACAAACAGAACTCAGTTCGAGACAAACTCACAATGATCAGTCCAAACTCATTCCGAGCCAAAAAGAACATCTCGAGCTGAATCCAGCTTGGAAGAGAGTCAAGGACCATCCGATAGAGAATGTGCTTGGCGACATGTCTAAGGGAGTTTTAACTCGTCGGTCTATTCAGAATTTTTGCAATTTTGCTTCCTTTGTTTCTCAAATTGAACCTAATTCAGTTGAACAAGCTATTGAAGATGAACATTGGGCAATTTCTATGCAAGAGGAACTGAATCAATTCATCAGAAATGATGTCTGGGAATTAGTTCCTCGGCCTAATGATCATACGATAATCGGATTGAAATGGATTTTCAGAAATAAAACAGATGAATTAGGTTTAATTATAAGAAACAAAGCTAGATTAGTTGCTCAAGGCTACAACCAAGAAGAAGGTATCGATTATGATGAAACCTTTGCTCCAGTTGCTAGACTTGAAGCAATCCGAATTTTGCTTGCCTTCGCATCTATTATGAATTTTACCCTTTACCAAATGGATGTAAAGAGTGCCTTCTTGAATGGTTTTATAAATGAAGAAGTTTATGTAAAACAACCTCCTGGCTTTGAAAATTTTGAATATCCAAACCATGTTTATAAACTGAAAAAGGCTCTTTACAGTCTGAAATAAGCTCCAAGAGCGTGGTATGATCGGTTGAGCTCATTCCTACTTGAAAAAGGGTTTGAAAGAGGAAAGGTTGATACAACTCTATTCATTTATAAATCCAAAAAGGACATATTGTTAGTACAAGTTTATGTTGATGATATAATTTTCGGTGCTACTACCATGTCTCTTTGCAAGAAGTTCTCTGAATTAATGCAAGGTGAATTCGAGATGTCAATGATGGGAGAACTCACATTCTTCCTCGGGCTGCAAGTAAGGCAAGTTGAGGATGGAACCTTTGTGCATCAAGGAAAATATTGCAAGGAACTCCTCAAGAAATTCGGGTTGGAAAATTGCAAAGAAGCTGCCACTCCCATGAGCACTTCCAGCTATCTCGGCAAGGATGAGTCAGGTAAAGCTGTAGATGTAAGCAAATATAGAGGCATGATAGGAAGCCTTTTATATTTGACTGCATCTCGGCCTGATATTATGTTTAGTGTTTGTTTATGTGCTCGTTTTCAAGCTAATCCCAGAGAATCTCATCTTTCGGCGGTTAAAAGAACTTTTAAATATTTAAAAGGAACTGTGAACACTGGTCTATGGTATCCTAGGGATGCCAATCTGAGTTTGGTTGGGTATTCGGATTCCGATTTTGATGGGTGCAAGCTTGACCGAAAAAGCACAAGTGGAACTTGCCACTTGCTCGGCAGTGCCCTTGTGTCATGGTTTCCTAAAAAGCAAGCTTGTGTCGCCTTGTCAACAGCTGAAGCCGAATACATTGCCGCTGGTAATTGTTGTGCTCAAATTCTTTGGATGAAACAACAGTTATCATATTTTGGCTTAATTTTAGATCATATTCCTATCAAATGTGACAATACAAGTGCAATCAACCTGACTAAGAATCCAGTGTATCACTCTCGAACAAAACACATTGAAATTAGGCATCACTTTCTACGAGATCATGTCCAAAAAGGTGACTGTGTCATTGAATTTGTCAGTACTGAAAATCAATTAGCCGACGTGTTTACAAAACCTTTGTCGAAGGAAACTCTTTATAAAATTAGGCGTGAGCTCGACATTCTGGATGAATCCAGTGTGTGCTCGACTTAAGCTCGGCATCATGGATAAGTTCGGCATGTGTTCGGTATGAGCTTGGTTTTCCAGTATATCATAAAATTGATCACCTTCATAATCTCGTTTGTTTCATTCAATTGTGTATTTGTTTAATCTTCCTGAAATTTCACATCCTCCAACTCCTCTTCCTCTCCTTTAAATTATCTTCTCTTTTCGAGTCGCATGCTTTCATTTTCCTTAAAAGGGGGAGAAAGGTGTTGGTTTATGCTTTTATTAGAACTTTCATATTTTAAAATTCGTCACTCTTCTTTTTCATTTATCTTCTCTGTTGAGAAGCATGCTTTCACTGTTAAAGGGGGAGAACGATGAAAATTTTCTTCCACGATTTTTTTTTGGGAGAAAAGTTTTTTTTTTTAATTCAAGCCTTGTTACCATCACATGGTATCAAGCATCTTCTTTCTCTTTTGGCAATTGTACTTAATCTTTGGCTCCTTTTTTATCATGCCAAAAGGGGGAGAAAGGTGTGTTGTTGTTTTTGATTATTGCAGATATTCAATGGAGATAGATATGTGCGAGCGACCATAATTGGGAGAAAGGTGTACGAGCATAAACTCAGGGGGAGTACTTAACGAGCGGCTCCACAAATTGTCAAACTTTTGTTCAACAAATGATTTCAACAAGTGGTAGCATTATTGAGCAACAAGTACTACATGTAGGATCATTTTGACATGTAGTACACATTCTGATCTGAGCATTTTCATAGCAACAACAAGTGGTACATTCTCGAGCAAATTCCGATCAGTGCTAAGTCCAATCAGTTTATGAGCATACAGTCAAAGGAAGAACACAAAAAGCAACAAACTTTCAGGAGAATATTTGTCATCATCAAAAAGGGGGAGATTGTAGAATCAAAGAGATTTTGATGATGTCAAATATATACGCTCGGCAGAATCAATGATGTTGATAATGTCAAGTAAATTAGAGATCGGCGTAAGGACAATGTCAAAAGCGTCAGACTCTGTTTCTGCGCATGCATTCCGCCAAAATCAGAAGCTCGGATATCTGCTTTTGGAGTTTCAGCTCGGATTGAGCTTGGCTCTTGATCACGGTCGGAGTTCATCCCAGTTTGATAGCTCAGCTCTTCACTTCAAGACAGTTGGCTCGGATATTGATCAACTCGGAACACGCTCAGAAGGCTCTGAATATTGAACTAAGCCACAACATAAGGAAGATCAAATTAGCTCGGATTGAACATGCACCCTGAGCAAAGAACAGTTCTTTAAGTTTCAAGTCTGGTTGCCAAGGAAAGTTCAAGGCTCGGCAACACCAATCTCACACCAGGCTTGAACGAATCTCCAGCTGGACTGTCAACAACACATCTTCAACCTTCAGACTCTGCTCAGCTGTGTCACACCCTTTATTACCGTTGAGTCTGGGTAGAAGTTCTAGGATTTTAACTCCAACATAGTAACAAGTTTGAAATTCAAAATGAGTTAAAATCAAAGGTTGGTGAAGGGTCACCATCACTGCTCTGCTGTCAAAATTGTAGCCGTTGAAAACCCCATGGCTTTTCAGTACAACCGTCCTTTTCTTATTTCTGGAAAGACAGAGAAATGCCTTTTGCCATACGGCTCTTTCTCTCTCTCTTTTCTAGAAATCAAGAGATTATAAATAGGGGTGTTTTCAACGGTTACATAGACACTTCTTGGAACAATTTTTTTTGTTGCAACTCAATTTCATCCTCTTTCGAAAATCAGAGCAGAATTTAAAAACTCACAGAGAAGAAGATCATTTGAATCTTCTCAAGAACTTAGAGATTTAATCTTTCAAATCCTAACTTTAAGTTCAACTTATTTCTTCTCTGTGATTACCCTTTACAAAATTGACTCACTCTTGAACTTCTCACTTTCCTACTCATTCAAAGAGTGTTTCGAATTGGAGCCATTCTCCTTCGTCAATCTTGTTCGTTGTATTTGTTGGAGTGAAAAGCTGGTCTCTGATCGAGAAAGCTTTTCCGTGTTGAAAAGGTTCCAAAGAGGCTCTTTGGTCATCGATTTGTAGTGGGTAGTTTGTCACGAGTTTGGTACACTCGTTTGACTGGATAGGTGTAGAGGGATAGTCTCTTGTAAATCCTTTTGTAACCCAGAAAATCGATTTTTAGTGAAAGCTCTCTAAAAGGTTTTTAGAGGGGACTGGACTAGCTCTCAGGGTGAGAGTGAACCAGGATAAATCTCTGGTGTTCTTTTTATTTCTTTATCGCTTTCTTGCTGCTGTATTTGGTTAAGTGTTTTCCGCTGTATTTCGAGCATCCAAGTTTTCAATTGTTAGTCTGGTAGCTCGGACTTGAGTGTTGTTCTCAAAGCTCGGGTTCTAAGCAGCTCGGTTAACCGATTAACCATTCTGTTCATCTATTTGGTTAATCATTTAACCCTGTCTGCTCGGTTTTCGCTCGGCATTTATTTTCATACCCGAACAACATTCAGTTAAGCTTTCAATAAATCGAAAAATTGTCATATTAGCTTCAATCTCCTATTCACCCCCCTCTACTCGATTGTTAGGCCTCTTGTTGGTTTTCAACACGAAGAACTTTACGTATAAATATTCAATTTATCTTTTTCGGAAGCTAACTAACTACAATAACTGGTTTATATTTTTGGAATTGATGTAATGAATGAACTGAAATTATATTTTGGCCTTGCTGGCCTACTGTTGTTTAAATGAAAGTTTTTATGCAGGTCAAACAGGAAAAATTTATTTTGGGAATGTCCCTAAAACAAAGTAAACTTCATCCGATTTTACGGAGATTTTAATAAGTAATTAATGTAATCATTACTGAGTCACTAAGAGTTTTGAAAAGAAATTTTCAGTGTTACAGTATAAGTTAAGTTAGGGTGTTACAAATCATGCCTTTGTTTTTTGAGATATATATAAACTTTTAGATTCATTTGTGATTCATGATGCAATAATTCATAGCTGAAGCTACCAAAAAATGCTTAATACACGATGAACTACCCTATTGAAATTTTATAATAGTCATTATATACATGAATCGTAAAACTTTACTCTTTAAGTGTGAAACAAAAAATCCAAATTATAATAATTTTCCAGAAATGCTTAAAATTATTAAAACTGGTAAAAGATAACTTAAATATTATTTATAATATAATACATGTAAATACAAAATGGTACAACTGCATTAAACCATTTTGATTTGTACAGATTCACCTTTGTTACTTGATTTTTTCCTTCCCTAATAGAAATCTAAGTACAACAGAACTTTTATTAGATATCATCTTTAAGTATATGATCAACGAAAAGGAAAAGAAACGAAGCTTTTGTTATCAGTATAGTTAAACACTTACTCTTTTCTAGGTTTTAGAGGGGTAAGAGCTTCCTGATGCCATGTCTTTTGTGTAATGCTTCACCGTTGAAATCGGAAAAAGATAAGAACAAAAATGAGAGAGAATATAACTTGAAATATCCAATAAAAAATGGAATAAACTATGTATTTAATAAATTGTTTTGTTATATTTATTTGTTAATATTGGTTTTTTCAATCACGTACTATACACTACTCTAGATTCGTTCACACGAAAATGAAATGAGAAGAGAAAGGGAAGAAGATACCTTGGTTATGAGAGAATACACACTCTGATTTTTGCTATCAATGTTATAAAACTAAGACGGAGAGAGAAACGATTGGATGTTTACTTCATTTCTTCTTATAGTGTTGATTATTTGTGTTCTGCTGAGTGTGATTTGACAATCCAGTGACACAACATATTGTTCAAATTCATTTAGTATATGGTGTTGGAGTTGGTTAATGGATTTATACTCTTGAGCAAGTTTGTGCTGTTTAGTTTCTTCCAGGTGTGGTTATCAGAGAGTGAGAGGAAGAGACTCTAACATGTGTATGAGTTTATTTGGTACTTGGAACGTGCATCATTTACTTAGTTTTTAGTTTTAATTTTAATTTTAATATTAAAAGTTTCCAATATCAAAGCTTTAACTTTTAATAGTCCATCTAATATCTATCTAATACTATATGATATCTAATATCTACTATAATACCTAATATTTAAATATGTACATGCATGTAAATAATATTAACTGCATCGTTGTTGATCGGTATCTCTTGTAACACCCTCACTTTTATTTAGTTAAATTAGGATTTTATAAAAATTGTAATTGCAAATTTATTTTTAAATTAAAATACTTAAGAATATTTTTCCGGAAAAATTGACAGAGTTTCCTCTGTTTTTCGGACTTTCCCAAAATTTCCTGTTTGTACCTGTTCAGGCCAGAACATTTTAAAATATAAACATGCACATTTATATATTCGATTAAATCCTAATGCCCTTACCAATACAAGTTTCGGGCGCACAACTACTACATATTTTAAATTACAAAAATAACAGTTTATCACATCAGTCCACTCATAAAATAATGAACGAGCACACTCCACGTGGTGGAGTGCTATTCCTGCTCGGCCTGAAATTGTGTCTGCTCAAACTTTGAACCTGTAAAAATGGTTGCAAGGGTGAGCTTTACACATGAAATAGAGAAGTAGTTTCTAACTAGGCATAATGACCTACCAAGTCAAACACAATTAGCACGTAGCACATATAATTTCATTTAGGCAAACCCAACATGCATCATACACAACCAACAGTCTTATTAGTATCCATTCGTTTATTCCAATCATATTACCTTTCCAATATCTTCGTTAAGTCTCATTCTTTTTCATTTCCATTCTAGTCTTTCCATTTACTTTTCTTTATTGTTTTCTTTCTTTATTTTCTAATGCATTTCTCTTTTCATTTTCTCTTTTCTTTCTTTCATTTCCATTCTATTCCTTTTAATGCCGATACGCCTTCACAGGCTCGCATCAGACTTCCATTTTCTTTTTAATCGACACGCCTTCACAGGCTCGCAACGATGCCGATACGCCTTCACAGGCCCGCATCGGACTTTCCTTTTTCTTTTAATCGATACGCCTTCACAGGCTCGCATTGATGCCGATACGCCTTCACAGGCCCGCATCGGGCTTCCATTTCCCTTAAATCAACACGCCTTCACACGCTCGCATCGATGCCGATACGCCTTCACAGGCCCGCATCGGACTTCCATTTCCCTTTAATCGATACGCCTTCACAGGCCCGCATCGATGCCGATACGCCTTCTCAGGCCCGCATCGGGCTTTTATCTTCTACCTTTCTCTATCTTTCTTTTTATTTCTCCTTTTCTTTTTCCTTCTTCTTATTCATATATCATTTCTCTTTTTCTGGTTTACTGAATTATTCTCTTTTTGTGTCAACTTTTATTAATTCCACAATCTCCTTTAATCTTGTCATATTTTTCCAAATACACCATCAAATTAAAAACCAATAAATAAATACGTACAGCTTCCAATCATCCCGATAAATTCACAAAATAATCCAATTTAACGCTCTACATCTATGCTCTTATTCTAATTCATTTTATTCTTTCACTTATCAATTAAGTACTTCAACACATAACTCACCAATATCAACCAAGGTTTCATATTCTTCAATTAAGTATTCATGACGGCATTGAACAATTAACATACACATTTAATCACAAACTTATTAGTGGTCTTATTTCCTTTATTCTCATTCTAGTTTATATCTTATACAAAATACTCCTCTTTTATTTATTATCCAATTCATCATGCGATACACATTTAGCGCACTAATATCACAATTCAACCATTCAATTTACAAGTTCCTACTTTTCCTTTTTAATTGTTCTCTTCCTCACTTATCACTTATATTATACACATATATTTCTTTAAATCAATCAGGCATACAAACAATAATCACTTATAATCATTCACAATTAACAACCAGAGTTCATGTTCTTCAATAAAACATACATGATAACATATAGCATTTAGCATGCATATTCATTCACAAGTATCAATTTATAGCTCATTTCATTTATTTTCCTACTTTATATTTAATCTAAATTAATTACCCGAATAATCAGTCACAAGCATACCCACATATTCTTAGCAAGTATTATAAACTAATAAGAAAATACTCTCTAAAGCAAGGTAAAACACCTCTTACTTTGCGTTTCCTTAGACCTGATTCTTTTCGTGTAATGATGTCCAAACATAACGCGGTTCAATGTTCGCATCCCTGCTGATCCTAAAGTCCTTTGTCGTCTAACCATGTCATACCAATTAAACAACAGTCAATATAATACACCAAATCTTATTTCACAACACTCAATCATCATTTAATCCTTTTCAGTTATGCTAAGTGGATATCGATTTCGGAGTAGTTATTAGATCTAAAACGTTAAAAATATATTTTGTTATGTACACCTTATTTAATAAGGGACCATTCAATATTCCTTATACACATTTTAAAATCAATTAGTAGCCTAATAGAAATGTGAAGACACGACAAAATCATATTTAAAGTTAACACATTGAATCCTTACTGAAAAAAAGACCTTAGTTACGAAATCGAAATCCATAAACCAAAGTTAAATAAATTAACTTTTAAAACCAACGTAATTATCAAAAATACCTTGAAATCCAATAGCTTTAATTACGACTCACAACATCAAATGTTACATTACTTGACACTATTAATTTCGAATTAAAAAGAAGTGTCCACGGTTCAAAATAAGTCCGAGTCACAATTATAACTTTCAAATAATTGCACTTCTCTTCAATTTGAAATTAATGTTCAACGTTTTTGACTCGAATTAATGTTATGCCGAATATCTCAGGTTCCTAATTAACTGAGGTATTGTTTAGCCTAGGGACAATTCCACTAAGCTAAACGACAGCTCACTTACTTAGGGACCCAGCACATTTAACTAAAATACTCTTTAAAAATCATCATTCGACATAACAATTAATCTTATACTATCCCAACTCAGAGTAACTAATTAAAATTTTTATAAATAACAATCTAAATGAAAATCAATATAAACTATAATACAGTTTAATTTCCAAAACAATTTAATACTAAATAATTATTACTCATATTATTATAATTAGTGTTATATTTAAAACACAATAAAGAGCAATTAGAAAAGTATTAGGGATTTACCCTCAAATTCGATTTTGGATTACACGGGGCAACCAACCGGTTTCGGTTCAGACCCGAGACCGCAGCAACAGCACCAACATAGCCGCAAAGAGAAACACATACAGGGACCCCTTGGCCATGGGGCAGAACACGCAAACTAGAGGGAGCAAAGTGGCGGCGGCTCGAGGTGGAGGCGGCTCCGACGTGAACAGTAGCGGCGGAGGCTCCCCTGGCGGCGGCAGCAAGGGACAGAGGCGGAGGAACCAAAAATCACGGCTCCGGTGAGAGGAGCGTCGCGATTCGCGACAGGGGAGAGGGAGAACGCGTGTTGGCGCGCGATTTCTGCAGCAAGGGAGAACGGCGGTGGCGGCAAGTGGTGGCAGCGCCGGTTCGTTCGCGGCGGCGGCGCGAAGAGAGCGAACGAGAGAGGTAGATAGCACAATGGAGGGAGAAAGAGAGAACGAGACGAAGAGAGAGAAAAGGGCTTGTGATGGTGGTGGTTGTTGAAGGCGGTGGGAGCGGCGACGACGATCGGAGAACCGAGGGAAGGAGAGAGAAGAGAACACGAGGGAGAGCTGGATGTGGGAGGGGGCGACGGCTGCTGCACTAGAAGGGAGTATTTTAGGGTTTTCTTCCATTCTAATAACACACTACGCACTTATATTACCTATTCTTTTTATTTTAAAAACTCAAAGTATCAATAACATATTTTAAACACTAGACATTCATACAAGACTAAAAATCATAAAGTAAGAAACTTATAAATATTTCCCATAAAATATTTCCCTATGAAATATATCAAAACTAAAGTAAAGCATACAAAGTATATTTTTTTTTGATATAGGGTAATTGTTTTCAAAAGACTTTACTTTGAAATATAATTAAATATACTCTCATAATTTAACATAATGTATCTTTTATGAAAATACCCAACAACTAAATGATTGATTTTTAAGAAACATATACTTAATTCGATAAAATTTATAATTATATTAGGGATTGAAATTAGGGATGTTACAATTCTCCCCAACTTAGGAGAATTTCGTCCCCGAAATTCCAATGGGTTCAAATAAATGAAAGACTATCACTTAAACAGGACCTCTAAGTACTAGTGCTAACTCCTTCCGAGTTCACTCCCCCACTTGGTATCGACATACCTGGTTGTGTCAATGCCAAATAATAGGCTGGTTAGTTCTAAGGATCAGCTTTCTAACTTCTTGACGATTCTTCGGGATTGAAGGTGGCACCTGTTGAGGAGCATTGGGTTATACTGAACTTCTACGATTTGGCGAATTCCTATGTCTACTTCTAAGTTCTCCCACTTGATGCCTAAGGCTCGAAAAGAGTCAAGATGAGAAGAAGAAACACGAAGCACTCAAGGAGAAGTTTAATGATCTTTACAAGGTTGAGAAGGTCCATGATATCTGTTGACTGACGAGCATGGGTAGACCGCCAACATGAAAGGATCATGAAACCACAGGCATTAAGACAACAGCATGGCTAGGTACACGTAAAGCAAGAAGACCATGGAAATTATCCCTGAGAATGCATTTTTCAATAGGGAATTATCGAAAGATGCACTTTCTAAGGAGTGATGGTTGACTCGATTAGTCTTGGTAATGGTACCTGATGGCTTGCCAAAATTTAATGTAGTTCGACTTTCTCAAGGATTCTAACACCTATTACTCTACTCCTAACGAGCATGGGGGCTCAGGATCCTTAAATTAGACAGCAGCTCAACAATATGGGATAACAGTTGATGATGTCCAGACTTCCTTTGAGGTCAACTTTATTCTGGATAGGATAGGAGATTCAGCTGCCTACTCATTAGAAAGACATGACATAATAAACTCATGAAAGTGCCAATCAAATCCGAGGATAAGGTAAATCAGGATATTATCTAAAGTCATTTTCAGTTTCCAACAAGGAATAAGGATGGAGTCTCAGGAGTTACCTCTTTGAGAATATTAAGAGGCATGATCAAAACAAACATGATCATCTAATCTAGATCACATGAAAATGATTTCATGTTACTTGGAAGGTTTCAACCTGGCAAGAAGGTATTTAGGTTTTGCAAGGGACAATCCTAATCCACGACGGTCACGAGGAAAATGGAATTGAAAGGAATTACCAATAATCAACTTCTTGACGTATAAGAGATTGCAAGGTTTTATAAACCAAAGATAGACTCTGGTGCTAACTTTTCATATCAATAGAATAATTCACCTCATCAATTCATACTCTTGTATTTAGAAACTTTAATGATATCACCTTCTAAAAAAATGCAAACATTGGGATTGTAACGCCTGCCATTTGACTCACTTCTGAAAGTCCCTAATTAAGAAAATTGATTTAACCTAGTTAATTAAAAAAAATTGATTTAAAAGAGTTTTGAGTTCTTATGTTTGAAATTCGGATTGCTTATGAGTGTGACTTTGTATGATTGTGGATGATTAAAATTTTGTTTTCTTAATCGGTTCTATGACTTTATGGTTTAAGATGGAAATTATTTTCTAAGTTTCAAAGAATCAAGTCCAAATCACCTTTAGAAACCCTAATTGATGCCCTAATTGTGAGTTAAACCCTAATCGAGCTCTTAATCTTTGATTGAGTGCTTAATCATCCTCTTAAACCCTAAACTCTTTTTGATTAGTGAGTTAACCCAAAATTATTTTTCTTTAAACCTGTGATTAAGTTTTTGATTAGCACCTTAATCCTTGATTAAGCCCTAATTGCTAAGGATTAGTGAGTTAAACCAAGATTAATTAACCTAATCCTACCCTAATCATGATTAGAACCCTGATTAAGTGCCTTAAACCTAATTAACTAACCTAACCTACCCTTAATCACTCTTGGCCGAATGCTATGCATGGCTTGGACACTAAGCTCACTTCTTTGATCAACAAGTGGCATGCCTTGTTAGTCAACAAGATGACATCACTCTAGTGACCTAAGCATGACCTAAGAATGAAGAAAAAGTGAAGGGAAGTAAAGGAAGAGGAAGGAGCCGTGGGAAGTAAACTAAGACCAAGGAAATTGCATCAAAGCCCTCCATGCAAACCCTTAGTAGCAAATAAGAAAAGTTGGAATGGATAGAAGAAAAGGGACCAAACCGTGAGGAGGAAGGAGTGAGTGTTCATTCTTATTTCCTCATCTCATCTTCATCATTTCTTCTTTCTTTCAATACCCACACAAACAACTTCAACAACAATACACACCAACAACACCAAAACCGTGAGTGAATGAGTGGATTCTTCATTCATTCATTCATCAAACACTTTCCTTGTTTCCATTTCTTTTCCAAAGCCAAACCCAAAACACCAAGAGAACCATCAAACTCTTGGTGAGAAAGAGAGAGAGAGAGAAGGTGGCCGAATTGTGGAGGAGGAAACCAACACCTTGAATCCTTCATGATCTAAGCTAGATCAAGCTAAGAAAGTGGAAAGAGAAGGAGAAAGACCATGGACTAGGAGAGAAGTGAGAAACCGTGAGGAGAGAGGAGAGAGGAGAGAAATCAAAAGATTTGGACTTGAATTCTTAAAATTTTTAACTAAGTAAGGTTTTATTTCATGATCTAAAAGTTTTAAAACCTTTTTCATTGATTCTTGTTCTTTTACATTCTTTTCTTTCTTTACTTTGATTTTTACTTGAAAAGGGTGTGATGCATGTTATTTTTCCATGCTTGATTCTAAAAGTTTTGTTAAGAAAATGTTTTTCTTCATGGTCTTGAAGTTTTATCTTTGATTTCTTGAAAATGTTTTAGAAAAGAATTTGATTTTGAGTTTCATAGAAAGATTTTGAAGGTCTAATAATTTTGGTTGCATGCATGTCAAGATCTATGTTTGAGCCTTGCCATACTTGATGTTTGAATCCTAGTGTGAAAGATCTTTGAAAATGATTGATTTCTTTGGTGATTTTTCTTGTGAATGGCCACGGTTTGCACTTAGTTTTTAAGTTAGGGGTTTTGTTATTGAATCTTGATTATGTTCATGTGATTACCATGGGATTCTAAGCATGTTTTCGAAGTTTGAAACTCTAAGAAAATTCTTTTAAGAAAATCAATGATTGGTCACGGTTTAGTTATAATCATGAGTATGAACTTGATTTCCTTTGCTTAATCTCTTACATGATATGATCTTGAAATTTAATAATATGTTATGTTGTGATCCTTGAGTGTAGCCACAGTTTTACATGCTAAATCAAAAAGATTGAGATTTTCTTAAGTTTGGTTGATGAACATGTGATTTCCTTAAGCTTTGAGTTGACTTTATGTGTTAAGTGAAAAATATAAATTGTTTAGGGACTCATGTGATGCCCACGGTTTCATGTAGAATGCATGCTAGATTATTTTTTTACTTTCTCAATGAATTATGTGAAATTGTTGATTGAATCTAGAGTTGTTCTCAAGTCTTGAAACCTTGGAAATGTTTTTGAGAAAACCTATTTAAGGTCACGGTTTAGACCTTAATTTTTAAGTTGAATTCTCCTAATCGTATATGTGTTCATGACATGAAATTATATGTTGATTTGCGAAGTTATTCCTTGAAGAAATGATTTTCTAAACAAGCCATGATGCACACGGTTTTAACATAATTAAAGTGCAATAAGATGAAGTTTTGCTAAGATGAATTAATTAAGTAAAAGATAAATGAAAATGTGACTAAGAGTATGTGTGATGCATGATTTGGTTTATGTATGCCTAAGTGTTTGATTTTCTCATTTGGTTGAGCTATATGTATGGATAAGTTTGTGAACATGCTTATGCGTAACTTGATGGCTTGTGATTGTGAAATGTTTGGAATGAATGAATGTTTGTTTGATTTATTTTACTTGAGTACCTTGCTGCCCTCATGTGATTCTAAGTGTTTGAACTTGATAAGTTATTGATTTAAGTGTTTACTTGATTACTTTTAAGATGCTTGATTTGTTTATGCTTTTGAATTGGTTTTAAACAATAGAAGAAATGAATTTAAATTTAGGACATGATGCTGTCCAGAATTTTCTAAGCTATGTTTCTCATTTAAAAGTGTTTTCAAGATGCTTTAAAGCTAAGTTTTTATGGATATTCGATCTAGGTCCAAAATGATTTGAAAAGTTTCATTTTTCGGTGTTTTTGGAATTGGATTCAATGCTGTTCAAAAGGGGCCAGCAAAGAAACTCCTCAATTAAACAAATTTAATTGATTATTTTCTCATGATTCTAAAGTATGAAAGTTAATGTTTGACCTTGGACGAGTTTGAGTGAAGAGGATTGATGTTTCAATTTCTAAGTGAAGTCAATGTTTGGATTTTCTTAAGTTGTCTTGAGAATAACTTTAAGAATAATAAGTAAATAAAGTTTAACACTCACATATCTATCTTTTGGGACTTGAAAGAAGTTGGAGTCGGGCAGACGAGGAAGGAAGCGAATCACTCGGGACTTGTAGATTCGGTAACTGCGAATCCAGGTGAGAGAGAAGTTATCCTAAGACGCTTTGGTGTCTAGTGAGTATGCTAGGACACTCCGTACTCTCTCAAAGTCGGAGTAAAGGTCTATCGTAGTTAGTAGTATACCCGATAATTTGTGTGATTGTTTGTATCGCGGTATACGAAGACTCAGACCTATAATATTACATGGTATTGAGTGGTGGATATTATTGTTTATGTTGAGATATATTATTGTGCATGATTGTCGTTGCATGAGCATATTGCATCATCCCACGATATAAAATAAGAATAGAAAAGACATAGAAAACTGTAAGAAATCCCCCGACGATTAGAGCGAAACTCTAAGGGATGGAACGCGTGATGAACCGGATGATGCTGATACGCTGAATACGTGGATCGAGCTGACGCTATGATGGTGACGATGACGTTTTGGACGTGAACGCCATGAGTGCTGAGTTCTATGAGGATAGTTTCCACGTGGTTGTAGCCATGTGTTGATATAGCCTCCATATGGTCGTAGCCATATGTTGAGTGTGAATGATTCGGGATAGGTCAGAGCCTATCTATTGATGTTTGATGGATATCCCGCATATGGTCGAAGCCGTATGCTGATGTTGATTCTGAATGGGTCGTAGCCCGTCAGAACGTTGATTGATATTCCGCATATAGTCGTAGCTATATGGCGAGGTTGATTCTGATTGGGTTGTAGCCCGTCAGACAAGTTGTGGATATCCTGCATACTGGTCGGAGCCGTATGCCGAAATGATTCAGGATGGGTCGGAGCCCGTCAGACACAGTGGTCGAGTCCCACAGAAGCATTCCGCATATAGTCGGAGCTGTATGGCGGAGATGACTTAGGATGGGTCGACGTTAGGACAGAAAAGTATAACCCCACAACCTTAAACCTTTACCCGAAGTAGTGGAGAGGAAGACACGGTGTTTACCTGCGTGGTACTCACTTGATGATTAGGATAGGGGAAGGTAATGACGGTGATTCGTCAAGAAGCCTTGAGAAGTCTGTCTAGGTGGGAAAAACCATAGGGGCCCTGGCTGAACCGGTCGGAGCTGGTCACTCAGTGGTGTGGACGAAGTACCACATGTACACTAGATAGAGGACTGACACCCCCTTGACTAATTCTTGATCAGTGAGAGGGATGCTGGAACACGGCCGGATGAGGTTATTGTATTTACTTTCCCGGGCTGTTATTTTATGAATGCATTCACTCTGCCATCCAGTAAAAGCAGTGTGGTTAGAGATCCTGTACTCCTGATTGCTTCCGACTAGGTGGATGGATTCCGAGGAGATTTAGACCCGAGACCTAAAACTATAAAACCTGAATTCCTGATGTTATGGACTCGAGATATGTGAACGAGAGGACTTCTTCTAGACGAGACGAACTAATCAAGAGACTTCGACTTTGCGAGACGAGTGGTCAAAGTGATTCAGCTCTACGAGATAATCGATTTAGGGATTCCCTTAAGCGAAAGATAAAAGATTAGACAATGTGACGATTTTATTGCATCTTCATGCATCTTATATATTTGCCTGCTATATTGTTTGGTGTATTGTTGTTATGTTCTGGTATGCGTCACTAGTGTAATTTGAAGAAGTCGATGGGAGTAATTCCATTTGGATAACTTACTCTCTCAACTTCTTGTGCACATGTGACCATGAATCTTCGATTCTAAAAGACGGTGGAGCTGGTGATACTACTCCTTTAGGAAGGACTTATTGATCGTGACGTGCTGACGAGTGGACTACTATCAGACGACGGAGATTGCTTTTGAGGACGTACGTTGCGGATCGTAAAGGGGACGCTGCCTAGTAGTTTATAGTTAAGTTCTAATGGACCCTTGCTGATATGTATCAAGTGTACCCCTTATCTTTTTGAAATGCTTTTGTTAAGACCTATGTTTATGTAAGAATGACACCGAAGTTCTGTGGTGACCACTTTTGGTGAGAACTTCTACGGTCTGTTTTCTAAACTGTTTTTGAAGGGCTGTCGTGATCCGACAGATAAACTGTTGTAAGCAAATCAAATATGTTTTCCAGTGACCAAATGTTTTACTCTTTTATTTAAAGCGAGTTTTAATATCAAATTGTTTTCAGAAACTTCCGTAAACATTCTTGAGGAAAGGATTTTTAAAAAGTAATACCTTGTTTTGGGAAACTCGATAGTCGAGTGTTGTTCCCGTTTAAAAAAAAATAAAAAATTTCACCCTATTTTTCCCGAAAGAATAAATTAACATTGGATCAGTGTTTGCTTCGAGTTTTCCAAATCGGGGTGTTACACTTGGTGGTATCAAAGCCAGGTTGTCCATGCGGCCTGAACATGGCCTTACATGCTCTCTGTTGTGTGCTCTCTAGATATATTAGGTTGTGTGATTGGATGCGTTAGTAAGTATATTAAACTATTAGTGCGTTAATGAATATAGCTTACGATGTCTGGAAGAGGAAGAGGTCGTCATGCTCCTGAAGCAGCTCGGAACACCGAGGACATGCTGAACGAGCTGACTGCTGCTGTTCTGGGTATGAATGAGAATCTCAACGCGATGCACCAGCAGGCTCAGCAGAACAACCAAAACCAAAACTTAGGACCTCAGGAATATAGGGGATTAGATGAGTTTTGTAAGAGGAACCCTAAGGAATTCGCCGGTGGATACGCTTCAGAGAACGCTAATGAGTGGATTAGGGAATTAGAGAAGATCTTTACCGCTATGCAATGCAGCAATGCTCAGAAGGTAACCTACGTGGTCTACATGTTGACGAAGGAGGCATCTGATTGGTGGGAGAACACTAGGCAAGTTATGGAGGTTCAACAGCAAGCTGTTACTTGGGACTCTTTCAAGCAAAGATTCCTGGAAAAATACTTCCCTATCGACATGAAATTGAAGAAGGAGATTGAGTTCATGCACCTGACTCAAGGGAATATGTCGGTCGGCGAATATGCTACAAAATTTGAGGAGCTAGTGAACTACGTGCCACACTACAATCAACCCAGAAACGATCAGTCGAAGTGCGCGAAGTTTCTCGATGGACTTAAGACTGAGATTAAGATGGCTTTTATACATATGGGGATCAAGAGCTTTCCGCTCTTGGTGAGCAGATGTAGAATCTATGAGGATGGGCTTAAGGCGAAGAATGTCGGTAATAAGTCTGCTGTACCCTCAAGTTCCCATGGACCGATGAGGAACAACCCCAATTACCAGAACGTGAGGCGAGGAACCCAGCATGGGCGAGGACCTTACGATCGATTCGGAGGTAGAAGGGACAATCGGTATGGAGGATCGAGATTCCAAAGGAATAACAATCGCAACAATGGCAACCGGGGAAATAGGAATGCCAACACTTGGAGCAACAATGGGAGTAGAAGCCGTTACAGCAATAACCCTACTGATAGGAACTCTGAAACATCACCACCCTTCTGTACCCAATGTTGTAGATGCCACTTTGGCAATGAGTGTAATCCCAAACCCGTTTGTTTCATCTGTCAAGAACCTGGTCATTTTGCAAGGTTATGCCCCAAACAAAAGAAAGGAAACGATGCTGGGAGTGCTGCGGGGCCACAAGCTAAGGGAAAGGTGTATACGATGAGCGGTGTAGAGGCTTCAAACCACGATGGTCTCATCCAAGGTACATGTCTTATACGTGAGATATCCTTAATTGTGTTGTATGATTCGGGTGCTACGCACTCTTTTATATCTGATGATGTTGTGAGTAGATTGCACCTAATGGTAGCTTCTCTACCATATGATTTGATTGTGTTTACCCCTACTAGTGAGCCGGTCACAGTTTCGACTTTTTGTCCTAAGTGTCCGGTAGTGATAGACAATAAGACTTTTTCCACTGACCTGATAGTATTACCCTTATCCCAAATCGATGTTATCTTAGGAATGGACTGGTTATCCGCTAACCATGTTCAGTTGAATTGTTTCGCTAAGACCCTATCTTTTGGAAACCCTGACGAATCCTTACCCAAGCACGTATCTGCCAATCAAGTCATGGCTTCTCTTAGAGAGGGAGCCCATGTATACATGATCTCAACTTCTTTAGACATCGATGTGGACAATCACATTCACGAGCTGCCTGTAGTCCGAGACTTCCCAGAAGTATTTCTTGACGATATTCCTGGATTGCCACCTGTTCGAGAGGTCGAGTTTTCGATCGATGTGATACTGGGAACTGGACCAATCTCTAGAGCGCCCTACCGAATGGCACCAGTGGAACTCGCTGAGCTGAAAAAGCAAATCGAGGAGTTAGCGGGAAAGCAACTCATCAGACCCAGTGTGTCGCCTTGAGGAGCCCCAGTTTTGCTAGTAAAGAAGAAGGACGGTAGTATGAGGTTATGTGTCGACTATCGCCAGCTGAACAAAGTAGCGATCAAGAACAAGTACCCTCTGCCAAGGATAGATGACCTGATGGACCAGCTGAGAGGAGCTGCGGTGTTTTCAAAGATCGATCTTCGATCGGGCTATCACCAGATTCGAGTAAAGGAAGATGATATTCCAAAGACTGCATTTAGGACCCGATATGGACATTTCGAGTACTTAGTCATGCCTTTCGGAGTGACTAACGCTCCTGTAGTGTTTATGGACTACATGAACAGAATCTTTCAACCCTTCTTAGATTCGTTCGTGGTAGTATTCATAGACGATATCCTCATTTATTCCAAGGACAAGGAGGAACATGGGGAACATTTGAGGATAGTTCTGCAGATTTTGAAGGAGAAGCAGTTATATGCGAAGCTCTCGAAGTGTGAATTTTGGTTGGAGGAAGTGAATTTCTTGGGTCATGTGATCTCAAAGGGAGGAATAGTAGTGGATCCGGCTAAAGTAAAGGCGGTATTGGACTGGAAAGTGCCAACGACGGTGATGGAAATCCGGAGTTTCCTCGGTTTGGCAGGATATTATAGGCGTTTTATTGAAGGATTTTCAAGATTATCCTTGCCAATGACGAAGTTAACCAGGAAAGGACAACCGTTCGTGTGGACCACGAAGTGCGAAGAAAGTTTTCAGGAGTTAAAGAAGAGGTTAACAACAGCCCCAGTGCTTGTTTTACCTGACCCGGAGAAGAGTTTCAATGTCTACTGTGATGCGTCGAAGCAAGGTTTAGGTTGCGTCCTGATGCAAGAGCGAAAGGTCGTGGCTTACGCCTCTAGACAACTGAAGGTTCACGAGCAAAATTACCCAACTCACGATTTGGAGTTAGCTGCGGTGGTTTTTGCTCTGAAAATATGGAGACATTACCTCTATGGAGAAAGGATTGAGGTATTTAGTGATCATAAGAGTCTTAAGTATCTCTTTGATCAGAAGGAGTTAAACATGAGACAAAGGCGATGGATGGAATTTTTGAAGGATTACGACTTTGAACTACAGTACCATCCGGGAAAAGTGAACGTAGTAGCCGATGCTTTGAGTAGGAAATCCCTTCATGTGTCTGCAATGATGGTGAAAGAGATGGAGTTAATCGAGCAATTCAGAGATATGAACCTGGAAGTTAGGATGAGTCCGAGGAGTATGATTTTGGGAATGTTGGTTGTATCGAATGAGTTTATGGATCAAGTCAAGGAAGGACAATCCAAGGACCCGGAGTTGCAAACAAAGAAACAGCTGGTTGTGGAAGGGAAGGAGACTGGATTCCAAGTAGGAGCTGATGGAGTGTTAAGATACAAGAACCGGATTTGTGTGCCACAAGACAAGGAAATAAGGGAAATGATTTTGGAGGAAGCTCATAAGTGTAAGTTGAGTATTCATCCCGGAGCAACCAAGATGTACCAAGACTTGAAGATGTTTTGGTGGCCTGGTATAAAAAGGGAAGTAGCAGAGTATGTGTCGAGGTGTCTGGTATGTCAGAAGGCTAAGATTGAACACAAGAAACCCGGTGGAGTGTTACAACCATTGGAAATTCCGAGTTGGAAATGGGACAGTATTTCCATGGATTTTGTAACTGCTTTGCCAAAGACCCGAAGAGGATTTGACGCTATTTGGGTAATTGTTGACCGATTAACCAAAAGTGCTCATTTCCTACCTGTCAATGTGAAGTATCCGTTGGAGAGGTTAGCGACCATATACATTAATGAGGTAGTGAGACTTCATGGAGTGCCGACAAGCATCATATCGGACAGAGACCCGAGATTTGTTTCGAAGTTTTGGAATAGTCTACATGCTGCACTCGGAACAAGACTTCAGTTAAGTTCGGCTTATCATCCTCAGACGGACGGACAGTCGGAAAGGACCATTCAATCACTAGAGGATCTTCTTAGAGCTTGTGTTTTGGAGCAAGCTGGAGAATGGGACACTCTATTGCCATTGATAGAGTTTACCTACAACAACAGCTATCACTCAAGCATAGGGATGGCTCCTTATGAGGCTTTGTATGGAAGGAGGTGCAGAACGCCGTTATGTTGGTTTGAAACTGGAGAGAATCTTATTTTGGGTCCGGAAATGGTTCAGCAAGCCACAGAAAAGATTAAAATGATTCAGGAAAAGATGAGAAGTGCGCAAAGCCGGCAGAAAAGTTACTATGATCAGAGACGGACTCCTATCGAGTTTAATGAAGGCGATCATGTATTCATGCGAGTAGTACCCACTACTGGAATCGGCAGAGTGCTTAAAACCAGAAAACTCACCCCAAAATTTATAGGGCCTTACCAAATCCTGAAATGTGTAGGACCAGTAGCCTATGAAATTGCCTTACCCCCAATGTTTTCCAACCTACACAATGTCTTTCATGTGTCACAACTTAGGAAATATATTAGTGATCCTCCTCACATCATCGAACCCGACTCTATTCAACTCAAGAAAAATCTAACGTACCAGACTATGCCCTTAAGGATAGACGGTCGGAGTGTAAAGACCCTTCGAGGAAAGGATATTCCTTTAGTTAAGATTGTTTGGAATTCGGTGAATGGCGAGAATGCTACCTGGGAGAGTGAAAGTAGCATGAGGGATTCGTACCCTCACTTGTTTGAAACAGGTACGTGATTTCTCGAGGACGAGAAATTTCTAAGTTGGGGAGGATGTAACGCTTGCCATTTGACTCACTTCTGAAAGTCCCTAATTAAGAAAATTGATTTAACCTAGTTAATTAAAAAAAATTGATTTAAAAGAGTTTTGAGTTCTTATGTTTGAAATTCGGATTGCTTATGAGTGTGACTTTGTATGATTGTGGATGATTAAAATTTTGTTTTCTTAATCGGTTCTATGACTTTATGGTTTAAGATGGAAATTATTTTCTAAGTTTCAAAGAATCAAGTCCAAATCACCTTTAGAAACCCTAATTGATGCCCTAATCGTGAGTTAAACCCTAATCGAGCTCTTAATCTTTGATTGAGTGCTTAATCATCCTCTTAAACCCTAAACTCTTTTTGATTAGTGAGTTAACCCAAAATTATTTTTCCTTAAACCTGTGATTAAGTTTTTGATTAGCACCTTAATCCTTGATTAAGCCCTAATTGCTAAGGATTAGTGAGTTAAACCTAGATTAATTAACCTAATCCTACCCTAATCATGATTAGAACCCTAATTAAGTGCCTTAAACCTAATTAACTAACCTAACCTACCCTTAATCACTCTTGGCCGAATGCTATGCATGGCTTGGACACTAAGCTCACTTCTTTGATCAACAAGTGGCATGCCTTGTTAGTCAACAAGATGACATCACTTTAGTGACCTAAGCATGACCTAAGAATGAAGAAAAAGTGAAGGGAAGGAAAGGAAGAGGAAGGAGCCGTGGGAAGTAAACTAAGACCAAGGAAATTGCATCAAAGCCCTCCATGCAAACCCTTAGTAGCAAATAAGAAAAGTTGGAATGGATAGAAGAAAAGGGACCAAACCATGAGGAGGAAGGAGTGAGTGTTCATTCTTATTTCCTCATCCCATCTTCATCATTTCTTCTTTCTTTCAATACCCACACAAACAACTTCAACAACAATACACACCAACAACACCAAAACCGTGAGTGAATGAGTGGATTCTTCATTCATTCATTCATCAAACACTTTCCTTGTTTCCATTTCTTTTCCAAAGCCAAACACAAAACACAAAGAGAACCATCAAACTCTTGGTGAGAAAGAGAGAGAGAGAAGGTGGCCGAATTGTAGAGGAGGAAACCAACACCTTGAATCCTTCATGATCTAAGCTAGATCAAGCTAAGAAAGTGGAAAGAGAAGGAGAAAGACCATGGACTAGGAGAGAAGTGAGAAACTGTGAGGAGAGAGGAGAGAAATCAAAAGATTTGGACTTGAATTCTTAAAATTTTTAACTAAGTAAGGATTTATTTCATGATCTAAAAGTTTTAAAACCTTTTTCATTGATTCTTGTTCTTTTACATTCTTTTCTTTCTTTACTTTGATTTTTACTTGAAAAGGGTGTGATGCATGCTATTTTTCCAAGCTTGATTCTAAAAGTTTTGTTAAGAAAATGTTTTTCTTCATGGTCTTGAAATTTTCTCTTTGATTTCTTGAAAATGTTTTAGAAAAGAATTTGATTTTGAGTTTCATAGAAAGATTTTGAAGGTCTAATAATTTTGGTTGCATGCATGTCAAGATCTATGTTTGAGCCTTGCCATACTTGATGTTTGAATCCTAGTGTGAAAGATCTTTGAAAATGATTGATTTCTTTGGTGATTTTTCTTGTGAATGGCCACGGTTTGCACTTAGTTTTTAAGTTAGGGGTTTTGTTATTGAATCTTGATTATGTTCATGTGATTACCATGGGATTCTAAGCATGTTTTCGAAGTTTGAAACTCTAAGAAAATCTTTTAAGAAAATCATGGATTGGTCACGGTTTAGTTATAATCATGAGTATGAACTTGATTTCCTTTGCTTAATCTCTTAAATGATATGATCTTGAAATTTAATAATATGTGATGTTGTGATCCTTGAGTGTAGCCACGGTTTTACATGCTAAATCAAAAAGATAGAGATTTTCTTAAGTTTGGTTGATGCACATGTGATTTCCTTAAGCTTTGAGTTGACTTTATGTGTTAAGTGAAAAATATAAATTGTTTAGGGACTCATGTGATGCCCACGGTTTCATGTAGAATGCATGCTAGGATTATGTTTTTACTTGCTCAATGAATTATGTGAAATTGTTGATTGAATCTAGAGTTGTTCTCAAGTCTTGAAACCTTGGAAATGTTTTTGAGAAAACCTATTTAAGGTCACGGTTTAGACCTTAATTTTTAAGTTGAATTCTCCTAATCGTATATGTGTTCATGACATGAAATTATATGTTGATTTGCGAAGTTATTCCTTGAAGAAATGATTTTCTAAACAAGCCATGATGCACACGGTTTTAACATAATTAAAGTGCAATAAGATGAAGTTTTGCTAAGATGAATTAATTAAGTAAAAGATAAATGAAAATGTGACTAAGAGTATGTGTGATGCATGATTTTGTTTATGTATGCCTAAGTGTTTGATTTTCTCATTTGGTTGAGCTATATGTATGGATAAGTTTGTGAACATGCTTATGCATAACTTGATGGCTTGTGATTGTGAAATGTTTGGAATGAATGAATGTTTGTTTGATTTATTTTACTTGAGTACCTTGCTGCCCTCATGTGATTCTAAGTGTTTGAACTTGATAAGTTATTGATTTAAGTGTTTACTTGATTACTTTTAAGATGCTTGATTTGTTTATGCTTTTGAATTGGTTTTAAACAATAGAAGAAATGAATTTAAATTTAGGACATGATGCTGTCCAGAATTTTCTAAGCTATGTTTCTCATTTAAAAGTGTTTTCAAGATGCTTTAAAGCTAAGTTTTTATGGATATTCGATCTAGGTCAAAAATGATTTGAAAAGTGTCATTTTTCGGTGTTTTTGGAATTGGATTCAATGCTGTCCAAAAGGGGCCAGCAAAGAAACTCCTCAATTAAACAAATTTAATTGATTATTTTCTTATGATTCTAAAGTATGAAAGTTAATGTTTGACCTTGGACGAGTTTGAGTGAAGAGGATTGATGTTTCAATTTCTAAGTGAAGTCAATGTTTGGATTTTCTTAAGTTGTCTTGAGAATAACTTTAAGAATAATAAGTAAATAAAGTTTAACACTCACATATCTATCTTTTGGGACTTGAAAGAAGTTGGAGTCGGGCAGACGAGGAAGGAAGCGAATCACTCGGGACTTGTAGATTCGGTAACTGCGAATCCAGGTGAGAGAGAAGTTATCCTAAGACGCTTTGGTGTCTAGTGAGTATGCTAGGACACTCTGTACTCTCTCAAAGTCGGAGTAAAGGTCTATCGTAGTTAGTAGTATACCCGATAATTTGTGTGATTGTTTGTATCGCGGTATACGAAGACTCAGACCTATAATATTACATGGTATTGAGTGGTGGATATTATTGTTTATGTTGAGATATATTATTGTGCATGATTGTCGTTGCATGAGCATATTGCATCATCCCACGATATAAAATAAGAATAGAAAAGACATAGAAAACTGTAAGAAATCCCCCGACGATTAGAGCGAAACTCTAAGGGATGGAACGCGTGATGAACCGGATGATGCTGATACGCTGAATACGTGGATCGAGCTGACGCTATGATGGTGACGATGACATTTTGGACGTGAACGCCATGAGTGCTGAGTTCTATGAGGATAGTTTCCACGTGGTTGTAGCCATGTGTTGATATAGCCTCCATATGGTCGTAGCCATATGTTGAGTGTGAATGATTCGGGATAGGTCGGAGCCTATCTATTGATGTTTGATGGATATCCCGCATATGGTCAAAGCCGTATGCTGATGTTGATTCTGAATGGGTCGTAGCCCGTCAGAACGTTGATTGATATTCCGCATATAGTCGTAGCTATATGGCGAGGTTGATTCTGATTGGGTTGTAGCCCGTCAGACAAGTTGTGGATATCCTGCATACTGGTCGGAGCCGTATGCCGAAATGATTCAGGATGGGTCGAAGCCCGTCAGACACAGTGGTCGAGTCCCACAGGAGCATTCCGCATATAGTCGGAGCTGTATGGCGGAGATGACTTAGGATGGGTCGACGTTAGGACAGAAAAGTATAACCCCACAACCTTAAACCTTTACCCGAAGTAGTGGAGAGGAAGACACGGTGTTTACCTGCGTGGTACTCACTTGATGATTAGGATAGGGGAAGGTAATGACAGTGATTCGTTAAGAAGCCTTGAGAAGTCTGTCTAGGTGGGAAAAACCATAGGGGCCCTGGCTGAACCGGTCGGAGCTGGTCACTCAGTGGTGTGGACGAAGTACCACATGTACACTAGACAGAGGACTGACACCCCCTTGACTAATTCTTGATCAGTGAGAGGGATGCTCGAACACGGCCGGATGAGGTTATTGTATTTACTTTCCCGGGCTGTTATTTTATGAATGCATTCACTCTGCCATCCAGTAAAAGCCGGTGTGGTTAGAGATCCTGTACTCCTGATTGCTTCCGACTAGGTGGATGGATTCCGAGGAGATGTAGACCCGAGACCTAAAACTATAAAACTTGAATTCCTGATGTTATGGACTCGAGATATGTGAACGAGAGGACTTCTTCTAGAAGAGACGAACTAATCAAGAGACTTTGACTTTGCGAGACGAGTGGTCAAAGTGATTCAGCTCTGCGAGATAATCGATTTAGGGATTCCCTTAAGCGAGAGATAAAAGATTAGACAATGTGACGATTGTATTGCATCTTCATGCATCTTATATATTTTCTTGCTATATTGTTTGGTGTATTGTTGTTATGTTCTGGTATGCGTCACTAGTGTAATTCCAAGAAGTCGATGGGAGTAATTCCATTCAGATAACTTACTCTCTCAACTTCTTGTGCACATGTGACCATGAATCTTCGATTCTAAAAGACGGTGGAGCTGGTGATACTACTCCTGGAGGAAGGACTTATTGATCGTGACGTGCTGACGAGTGGACTACTATCAGACGACGGAGATTGCTTTTGAGGACGTACGTTGCGGATCGTAAAGGGGACGCTGCCTAGTAGTTTATAGTTAAGTTCTAATGGACCCTTGCTGATATGTATCAAGTGTACCCCTTATCTTTTTGAAATGCTTTTGTTAAGACCTATGTTTATGTAAGAATGGCACCGAAGTTCTGTGGTGACCACTTTTGGTGAGAACTTCTACGGTTTGTTTTCTAAACTGTTTTTGAAGGGCTGTCGTGATCCGACAGATAAACTGTTGTAAGCAAATCAAATATGTTTTCCAGTGACCAAATGTTTTACTCTTTTATTTAAAGCGAGTTTTAATATCAAACTGTTTTCAGAAACTTCCGTAAACATTCTTGAGGAAAGGATTTTTAAAAAGTAATACCTTGTTTTGGGAAACTCGATAGTCGAGTGTTGTTCCCGTTTCAAAAAAAATAAAATTTCACCCTATTTTTCCCAAAAGAATAAATTAACATTGGATCAGTGTTTGTTTCGAGTTTTCCAAATCGGGGTGTTACAGGGATGATCAAGCCCAACCTTACGTTCCATTGGGGTAAAATCATGTACGTATTGTCTGAAATTTTTTTTTTGGTCATACGATAAACTACTTGTTATTGCACTTGATTGAAAATTTTATTTGAATTATTTTGGAAGAATTGTCACATTTGAAGTTCGTGCACTTGATTCAATCCTAAGGATTAATCCTTCCCGTTGTGGTGGCAACTAGTATGCCCTACCCCGTTGGGGTTTCTCATTTCCCTTAGTGTTGACAATTACATGTTTTCCAAGCGTGACAATACAATAGTTAAGGATATTGGATTCAAACACTTTACGAAGTCCAGAACAAACACTAAGAATTCAACAATAAATTAAAAGATGTTATGCTAAGTCCGCTAAATTCTAATTTCTAATCTAGCTAACTTAGACATCTAAATATCCATTGGTTACTCGCTTGGTGAGTAAACCACAGGAGTTGTGAGTCCACACTCCAAGGCCGAGGAAAAACTGCTCTAATACAAATTATGTAACACCCTCACTTTTATTTAGTTAAATTAGGATTTTATAAAAATTGTAATTGCAAATTTATTTTTAAATTAAAATACTTAAGAATATTTTTCCGGAAAAATGGACAGAGTTTCCTCTGTTTTTCGGACTTTCCCAAAATTTCCTGTTTGTACCTGTTCAGGCCAAAACATTTTAAAATATAAACATGCACATTTATATATTCGATTAAATCCTAATGCCCTTACCAATACAAGTTTCGGGCGCACAACTACTACATATTTTAAATTACAAAAATAACAGTTTATCACATCAGTCCACTCATAAAATAATGAACGAGCACACTCCACGTGGTGGAGTGCTATTCCTGCTCGGCCTGAAATTGTGTCTGCTCAAACTTTGAACCTGTAAAAATGGTTGCAAGGGTGAGCTTTACACATGAAATAGAGAAGTAGTTTCTAACTAGGCATAATGACCTACCAAGTCAAACACAATTAGCACGTAGCACATATAATTTCATTTAGGCAAACCCAACATGCATCATACACAACCAACAGTCTTATTAGTATCCATTCGTTTATTCCAATCATATTACCTTTCCAATATCTTCGTTAAGTCTCATTCTTTTCCATTTCCATTCTAGTCTTTCCATTTACTTTTCTTTCTTGTTTTCTTTCTTTATTTTCTAATGCATTTCTCTTTTCATTTTCTCTTTTCTTTCTTTCATTTCCATTCTATTCCTTTTAATGCCGATACGCCTTCACAGGCTCGCATCGATGCCGATACGCCTTCACAGGCCCGCATCGGACTTTCCTTTTTCTTTTAATCGATACGCCTTCACAGGCTCGCATTGATGCCGATACGCCTTCACAGGCCCGCATCGGGCTTCCATTTCCCTTAAATCAACACGCCTTCACACGCTCGCATCGATGCCGATACGCCTTCACAGGCCCGCATCGGACTTCCATTTCCCTTTAATCGATACGCCTTCACAGGCCCGCATCGATGCCGATACGCCTTCTCAGGCCCGCATCGGGCTTTTATCTTCTACCTTTCTCTATCTTTCTTTTTATTTCTCTTTTTCTTTTTCCTTCTTCTTAGTCATATATCATTTCTCTTTTTCTGGTTTACTGAATTATTCTCTTTTTGTGTCAACTTTTATTAATTCCACAATCTCCTTTAATCTTGTCATATTTTTCCAAATACACCATCAAATTAAAAACCAATAAATAAATACGTACAGCTTCCAATCATCCCGATAAATTCACAAAATAATCCAATTTAACGCTCTACATCTATGCTCTTATTCTAATTCATTTTATTCTTTCACTTATCAATTTAGTACTTCAACACATAACTCACCAATATCAACCAAGGTTTCATATTCTTCAATTAAGTATTCATGACGGCATTGAACAATTAACATACACATTTAATCACAAACTTATTAGTGGTCTTATTTCCTTTATTCTCATTCTAGTTTACATCTTATACAAAATACTCCTCTTTTATTTATTATCCAATTCATCATGCGATACACATTTAGTGCACTAATATTACAATTCAACCATTCAATTTACAAGTTCCTACTTTTCCTTTTTAATTGTTCTCTTCCTCACTTATCACTTATATTATACACATATATTTCTTTAAATCAATCAGGCATACAAACGATAATCACTTATAATCATTCACAATTAACAACCAGAGTTCATGTTCTTCAATAAAACATACATGATAACATATAGCATTTAGCATGCATATTCATTCACAAGTATCAATTTATAGCTCATTTCATTTATTTTCCTACTTTATATTTAATCTAAATTAATTACCCGAATAATCAATCACAAGCATACCCACATATTCTTAGCAAGTATTATAAACTAATCAGAAAATACTCTATAAAGCAAGGTAAAACACCCCTTACTTTGCGTTTCCTTAGACCTGATTCTTTTCGTGTAATGATGTCCAAACATAACGCGGTTCAATGTTCGCATCCCTGCTGATCCTAAAGTTCTTCGTCGTCTAACCATGTCATACCAATTAAACAACAGTCAATATAATACACCAAATCTTATTTCACAACACTCAATCATCATTTAATCCTTTTCAATTATGCTAAGTGGATATCGATTTCGGAGTAGTTATTAGATCTAAAACGTTAAAAATATATTTTGTTATGTACACCTTATTTAATAAGGGACCATTCAATATTCCTTATACACATTTTAAAATCAATTAGTAACCTAATAGAAATGTGAAGACACGACAAAATCATATTTAAAGTTAACACATTGAATCCTTACTTAAAAAAAGACCTTAGTTTGGAAATCGAAACACGCTAAATTCGAAATCATTTGATAAAAATTCATAAACCAAAGTTAAATAAATTAACTTTTAAAACCAACGTAATTATCAAAAATACCTTGAAATCCAATAGCTTTAATTACAACTCACAACATCAAATGTTACATTACTTGACACTATTAATTTCGAATTAAAAAGAAGTGTCCACGGTTCAAAATAAGTCCAAGTCACAATTATAACTTTCAAATAATTGCACTTCTCTTCAATTTGAAATTAATGTTTAACGTTTTTGACTCGAATTAATGTTATGCCGAATATCTCAGGTTCCTAATTAACTGAGGTATTGTTTAGCCTAGGGACAATTCCACTAAGCTAAACGACAGCTCACTTACTTAGGGACCCAGCACATTTAACTAAAATACTCTTTAAATATCATCATTCGACATAACAATTAATCTTATACTATCCCAACTCAGAGTAACTAATTAAAATTATTATAAATAACAATCTAAATGAAAATCAATATAAACTATAATACAGTTTAATTTCCAAAACAATTTAATACTAAATAATTATTACTCATATTATTATAATTAGTGTTATATTTAAAACACAATAAAGCGCAATTAGAAAAGTATTAGGGATTTACCCTCAAATTCGATTTTGGATTACACGAGGCAACCAACCGGTTTCGGTTCAGACCCGAGACCGCAGCAACAGTACCAACATAGCCGCAAGGAGAAACACATACAGGGATCCCTTGGCCATGGGGCAGAACACGCAAACCAGAGGGAGCAAAGTGGCGGCGGCTCGAGGTGGAGGCGGCTCCGACGTGAACCGCAGTGGTGGAGGCTCCCCTGGCGACGGCAGCAAGGGACAGAGGCGGAGGAACCAAAAATCATGGCTCCGGTGAGAGGAGCGTCGCGATTCGCGACAGGGGAGAGGGAGAACGCGTGTTGGCGCGTGATTTCTGCAGCAAGGGAGAACGGCGGTGGCGGCGAGTGGTGGCAGCGCCGCTTCGTTCGCGGCGGCGGCGCGAAGAGAGCGAACGAGAGAGGGGTAGACGGCACAACGGAGGGAGAAAGAGAGAACGAGACAAAGAGAGAGAAAAGGGCTTGTGATGGTGGTGGTTGTTGAAGGCGGTGGGAGCGGCGACGACGATCGGAGAACCGAGGGAAGGAGAGAGAAGAGAACACGAGGGAGAGCTGGATGGGGGAGGGGGCGACGGCTGCTGCACTAGAAGGGAGTATTTTAGGGTTTTCTTCCATTCTAATAACACACTACACACTTATATTACCTATTCTTTTTATTTTAAAAACTCAAAGTATCAATAACATATTTTAAACACTAGACATTAATACAAGACTAAAAATCATAAAGTAAGAAACTTATAAATATTTCCCATAAAATATTTCCCTATGAAATATATCAAAACTAAAGTAAAGCATACAAAGTACATTTTTTTTTTGATATAGGGTAATTGTTTTCAAAAGACTTTACTTTGAAATATAATTAAATATACTCTCATAATTTAACATAATGTATCTTTTATGAAAATACCCAACAACTAAATGATTGATTTTTAAGAAACATATACTTAATTCGATAAAATTTATAATTATATTAGGGATTGAAATTAGGGATGTTACATATCTTATCCAAAAAACAATATATATTTAATCGGTATCCCAATTAACTTCATACAAAGGAACTTGTATCATAGATTTAATTTAATTAACTAGGTGTTATTACCATTTTGCATACTGTTGCATATACTACTTCCATTTGTAAATATAAGACCCTCTGGACACTTTTATTATGTCCGTATTTATAAGTCGTTATACCAATTTTCAAAGATGATTAATTACTCATTTAACAAAATACATATTTTATTTAACATTTTTTAGATTTCCAATAATATTGATAGGGGTAATTTTGAAAATACATATCAAAAGTTCACATTTGCAATACAATTAACTAAATTAATCAACCTTCTTAATGGATGGAAAAACTCCTAAAATGGTCCTATATATAGGGATAGAGAAAGTATTTCATAATAATAATAATAATAATAATAATAGTAATAATAAAAGACATTAAGTTAATATTTTCCACATCATTATCTTTGTTTTTAATCCCAAATTTTTGTCGTTAAACATTTATATTCAGAAAATTGATTATCATATAAAATATTAACCATTTATTATGAAAGAGCTAAGTTGAATTTATGTAAATTTTTTAAATTATTTCTACATTTGAAATAAAAAAATTAATTTAAGTAGCTAAGTTTTATGATTAAAAGATTGGGAGTGTATCATAAAAATAAAAAGTTTCTATGTTTTCTTAAAAGATACACAAAAAATGAGTTGAAAATATAATTATCAACTCAAAACAAATTTTTGCGCTCATAATAAATTGCACATATACCTTCATTTACCTAACCGTCCTTAATCTAGGATAGCGTTGATTTTGTAAATATTAAATTGAAACGTATCTGTAGTGTCCTTGAACACTATATGTCCTTAACCCTCTGAGCCCTCAAGATTATGGTAATCAGGAGTTCAAGAGAAGATCAAGTATCTATGTATGACCTTATGGTTTTTCTGCAGTTCCAATTGGGAAAAGCAGGGTTTCCCCCGTCAACAAGTGTGTGCAGAGTGTCAACTTAGGGATGAGAGTACGTACCGGAAACCCTAGCTGTTATGAGCTATTTATGGGGTTTGGAGGAAGTTGATGTGGGCCGTATGGGCCTCGTATCAAGGTGAGCTGAACCGGGATTCTGTGAGGAAATATAGGAGATTTATTCCCTTAGAATCCGGATAGGATCAGCTCACGATCCCATGTAGAGGCTGTTGCGAGATTCTAGGAGAAACATGCGGAAGAGATAGGAAGCCTTGGTGAGACTGAGTCAACCTACCAGCCGACGTTATGTCTCGGTTCTAGAATCCCGAGCCGATGGAGTGAAGACCGTTGTTGAGGCTCGGTCCCATCAAGTCCGAGCCTGGTCTTTTCGTATGCTCGGAATGAACGTGTCCGAGCGTGGGACGTTTGTGTTAAGTAAACCGAGGGAAAGGTCCTTAGAAAATCCTTTATATAGGACTGTAGTTTTTATACGGTCGGCAGACCCTACAAGCCCCCCAGCTCGTAAGACTTTGAAAAGTCTGTGACGAGGTAATGAGCGCTTAGGATAGACCTTTCCGCATGCCTCATGACAACTGTAATCGTGCCGACTGCTTCGAGGTGACGTTTTGGGTTCTCGAGATACGACGCGTTTCCTTGTAAGTTGTGCCAAATCATTGCGTTTTTGAAATTTGAAAAAGTACCTTTTGGAACTGCCACGTCTCTTCCTACGATTGGTTGCATGCGTCCATGGGCTTTTGTCCCAAATGGCTAAGACGGAGGGAAACTGAAAAGTTTTCTCTCTAATTGAAACTTACCCTTTCTCTGCCTCCAATCACTCACTCTACTCCCGAAATTTCTCAGAATCCCCTCATTCTCTCTGCAATTTCCATTTTGATGTCTTCGTTCCCAAATTGAGATCCTCCAATCCTTCACCAGTTTTAACAACTTCACGCAGGTAACCCCTTCTACTCCTCTTATTTCCATTCCTGCAGTTTTCCTTATTCATTTGGGGTTGTTTTTTTTTTCTTTTGGAGTGAGTTTTTCTTTGTAAACGGGTTTTCTGGTTTCGGGATTTTGCAGGGATTTCTGGGTAGAGTTTCTGGGTTTCTTTTGTTTTTAAGTGAGAGGAGTTTATACCTCAATTTGTTTTAATCATGAGGGGATGGAGAGGTTTTAGGGAAGTTTACCGTGAGCTCTGTAGGATATTAGGAGAAAATCCATCTAGTGACAGTGAATCAAGTTCTTCATCCTTTTCTGGGGTTTCTGAAGATTCTGGGAACGAAAGGAATCCATGCTCGGAAAGTTCTACGCCTATCCCTACTATTCCCCCCATCGACTCGGGTTCTTCCGAGTTAAAACCATTAACAGTAGAACATCCATTGAATCCTGCCGACGAGACTAAGTGGTTATTAGCCTATAGATTCGCTGAGCGTAGAGCCCAAGTTAGATTTAGCCCTAATCATGATATGGGGGATAAAGAACCTGTAGGAAATCCATCTGAGGTGGGGGGAAAAAGTTCGGGGCTCGGCATTAGATTTAAAGTAAAAACTCGTGCTGTAAAAAATCCTAACGCCGAGCCTTTTTCTTTTTCCCCAGAAATGGTGGAACGCAGGTGTGTCACGAATCCGGAGGAGTACCCTTTGCCACCTAATCATGCACAGTACGACGACGCTTTTGACCGAGAGGTTCTAGGGACGAGGCCTTCACTATTGACGGAAAGTAGTCTAAACCACCTTCGACCCCTCCTGACACCGCCGAGCGCTGATGGGAATATTTCAGAATTTATACTGAGGCCCTTAGGAATCGACGACCGGATTTGCTTTGAAGTTCCCGAAAACCAACAGTATTTTTACTTTTATGAGGAAATAGTTACTCAGGTCGGCATTCGCCTGCCTTCTCAACTTTCGAGACTGAAGTTCTCACTCACTTAGGAATCGCCCCCAGTCAATTACACCCGAGCGGTTGGGCTTTTCTCCGAGCCTTCCAGCAGTTCTGTTATGCCGAAGATAGGGAGCTGACCGTTCGATCCTTCTTCTGGTTGTATTCTCCTCAAGTGAACAGGTTTGGCGACTCTAAAGGCCTTTGGGTATCTCTCAAGGCTCGGAGGTATCATGCCCTCTTTTCCAAACTAACTAACTCGTGGAAGTCTTTTAAACCCTTGTTCTTCAAGTATGAGTACACCGGGCCCGAAGTGAGTTGGTTCATGGAACAAATTGAAGTAGAAGGGGAAATTAAGGTCGTTCCTCGATTTCCGCTAGGTTGGACCACTGACATCTATAACCGAGCGCCTTCCTCCTATCAATTTAATTATAAAACTGACTTGACTGCGGCCGAAAAACGACTCACCGACCACGTTTGGACTTACCTCCAAGAACAAGGTCCAATCGATATCAAAAAGATTCTTTTGAAAGAAACAAAAGATGAAGTGAAGGCCGAGCTGGGTAGTTATTTTTTTTTTATTTTTTTTTTTGCTAATTCATCTTCTTCTTCTACAGCAACGATGGCTGGAAAGAAATCATCAAAAATCTTCTTCTTTTTTTTTTATTTTTTTTTATTCCAAGCTCTGTAAGCATAAACCCGAGGAATGATCCTGCCGGAACTCCGAATGTGCATTTTTCTGGGTTCAGCCTCATATCAAACTGTCTCACCCTTCCTAAGATTTCTTTCAAGTCTTTTGCATGATCTTCCTCTTTTAAACTTTTCGCAATCATATCGTCTATACAAACTTCCATCCTCGGCCCAATCAGAGGACCAAAAACCTTGTTCATCATGCGCTGGTAAGTTGCCCCAGCGTTTTTCAATCCAAACGGCATAACATTATAGCAATAAGTAGCGTTTTCTGTGATAAACGAGGTTTTTACCTGGTTCGGGGGATACATTGGGATCTGATTGTATCCCGAGTAAGCATCCATAAAGGACAACCTTTGATAGCCAGCCGAACTATCCACCAATTTATCGATGCATGGTAGTGGGTACTGATCTTTCGGGCATACCTTGTTCAGATCTGTGTAGTCCACACACATCCTCCATTTCCCGTTGGACTTCTTGACTAGCACAGGACTGGCCAACCAATCAGTGTATACCACCTCTCTAATAAATCCAGCTTCCAAAAGCTCAGCTACCTTCTCATCAATCGCTTGCGCTTTCTCGGTTCCGACCCTTCTCTTCTTCTGACATACTGGCTTGGCGCCAGGATATACACTCAACTTGTAGTAGATGAAGTTAGGATCGATTCCCGGCATGTCTACCGAGGTCCATGCAAACAAATCCTTGTTTTCAATTAGAAGTTCAGTAAGCTCTTTTTCTAGCTTCTCCGACAGGCCAACCCCGATCTTGACGCAGTGAGATGGCTCGGGACCGAGGATTACTTTTTTAAAGTCCCCTTGCGGAGTTGGTCGGGTTTCATCCTCTTCTCTGACGTCAAGATCGGCCAAGTTGACGCTTCCTTTGTTCAATGGTTCCTTCATAATTTTCTCATCATCTAGTTTCAGCTTTGCCAAACTGATGTTATAGCATTTTCGAGCCAACTCCTGATCAGACCGTACTGTCACTACCTTGTCATCCGACCCCAGAAACTTCATGGCCAAATGTACTGTCGAAACGACGGCACCGAAATATTGGAGTGCTGTTCTTCCGAAGATAGCGTTATAGGCCGAGGGAGCCTGGACATAGAGCCACTTCACCATTTCGGTTCGGGCAGAAGGTGGTTCACCCATTGTCACTGGGAGGTGGATATGGCCTAATGGAACGATTGAGTATCCCGTGAAGCCAATCAAGCTTCCCTCGAATGGAGTAAGATCCGACCTTTTTAACTTCAATTTCTCGAACAGATCAAGGAACATGATGTCCGCCGAACTCCCTTGATCGACGAGAATTCTTCTTACTTCATAGTTGCCAATCCGAGCTGTGACGACCATTGGATCATTATGGTCTTGCAGGATGTCTTCAAAGTCTTCATCACTAAAACTGATTACAACATTCTTCTTTCTCGGTTTCTGAATCGGTCGGCTTGCCACCGAAAGAACTTGCCCCACGTACTTCTTGCGGTCACACTTCTTTTCCCCACCACTAGCAAATCCTCCAGCAATAGTACCGATAAGGAAGTCATTTGCTTTCTCGGATTGTTGTATTGGGGCTCCGCTTGCAGGTGGTGAAGGACTTTTATTCCTCTTCTGCTCGGTTTTGGGAGGCGAGGGGCTCTTCCTTCTAGAACGCTTGCGCAAGGCTTCCCCGATGTAATGCTGAAGCTTGCCATCCCTTACCGTCTCTTCAATTAGATCTTTCAGTTGGATACATTGGTCGGTGGTATGCCCCCATCCACCATGGTGATCGCAATACTTCGATTTATCCTTTTGGGCCGCCTTTCTTAAGGCTGGTAGCCGAGTGATGTTGCGCATTTCAGTATGCATGGTCTCACGAAGGATTTGACTCCTCGGGACCGTTAATTGAGTGTATTCCTCGTACCTGCCTTTGGGAGGCAGTTTATCACCTCTTTCTTGTTCCCTCTTGTCTTTCCTTCCTCTTTCCCGAAAACGATCATTCTGACGAGCCTCGTTTTGGCGAGGCCGTTGCTCCTGTCGTCCTTCGGTACCCCTTGCCGCAGTGCTTATCCTTCGGAACTCCTCTAGATTGACATATTTCCTGGACCTTTCTCTATGTTCTGCCATGTTATGAGGTGGTTCCCCTATCAAACAATCTTTGAAATCTCCGTCCAACAATCCCTGAGTGAGTAGGAGAACGGATACCCCCGACTGTAAACCAGATATGCCACTGGCCTCTTGCTGATACCGAGCCAGGTAGTCGCGTAAAGACTCACCAGGTCTTTGTGCGACTCCAGCTAAAGAATGATCCGATTTGGGCTGTGACATGCTCGCTGTATATCGATTGACGAAAACCCTCCGAAGCTCGGCCCAGGAACTGATGGAATTTGCCGGTAGGGAGTTGAACCATCTCAGCGGCGCCGGGCCTAGCGTCATTGAGAAAGCTCGGCATTTCATTTCATCTTCTCCTCCATAAAACATCATAGAAGACTCATAAGATGCAATGTGATCCATCGGATCAGTCGTCCCATTATAGCGAGAGACGTTCTGATGGCCCATGAAAGCTTGTGGAGTCCGAAATGCCATGATTGCGGCTGTGAACGGGTGCCCCGGATGCGGTTCAGCAGCAGCAGGTTCAGCAACCTCATTCGAAGTAAGGGGTGGAGGCAAGGGAAGGTTACTTGGGTTGCCAAGAGCCATGCGAGTGCCTTGCTCGGCAAGCCTAGCCATGCTTTGCTGCTGTAAAGTAGCGATAGCTTGGTTTTGCTTTTCGATTAATGAAGTTTGAGTCCTCAGAATTTCCATAATTGACTCTTCTCTTCTCCTGGCAGAAGAGGTCGTCATGTAAGATCTTCCCCGAGACTCGAAACGTTCACCGCCCTGAAGTGTTCCGAAGCGTCCTCTAGTAAATTGTGGTACTCCCCTAAACAAGGGTATTTCTCTATCAGACCGCTCGGTTCGGGAGTTTTCTCGAACATGACGTTCAGCTCGTTGCTCCTCCCCAGTTCGGGATCCAGCAGGGGCTCTTCTAGACTGGTGTGGTCCAGAATCCGCAGTGTCACGCCCTTCCGACACATGGCCATCAGAAACACGACGTGGCTGAGATCGTCGTTCATGGCCCTCCACAGCCGAAACGATGGCGGCTTGCGGTTAGACCTGAGGAACAGCCGGATCAGCAGGGTGAACAACTGGAGGAACTTGGGGGTTCTCAACCTGATTACCCTCAGGGGGAGCAAGTCTGTCCCTAACATTCCTGCCAGCAGCATTCCTAGGTCCGGCGTTCTTTGGTGGTCTTCCTCTAAGACGACGGCGGAGATCACCTCCTCCTTGGTTGTCATCGTTGTTGTTTGCCATTTCCTGCAGTGAGCGGTGGGAATACTGGTTATTCAGGTCCCCACAGACGGCGCCAATGTAGTGTCCTTGAACACTATATGTCCTTAACCCTCTGAGCCCTCAAGACTATGGTAATCAGGAGTTCAAGAGAAAATCAAGTATCTATGTATGACCTTATGGTTTTTCTGCAGTTCCAGTTGGGAAAAGCAGGGTTTCCCCCGCCAACAAGTGTGTGCAGAGTGTCAACTTAGGGATGAGAGTACGTACCGGAAACCCTAGCTGTTATGAGCTATTTATGGGGTTTGGAGGAAGTTGATGTGGGCCGTATGGGCCTCGTATCAAGGTGAGCTGAACCGGGATTCTGTGAGGAAATATAGGAGATTTATTCCCTTAGAATCCGGATAGGATCAGCTCACGATCCCATGTAGAGGCTGTTGCGAGATTCTAGGAGAAACATGCGGAAGAGATAGGAAGCCTTGGTGAGACTGAGTCAACCTACCAGCCGATGTTATGTCTCGGTTCTAGAATCCCGAGCCGATGGAGTGAAGACCGTTGTTGAGGCTCGGTCCCATCAAGTTCGAGCCTGGTCTTTTCGTATGCTCGGAATGAACGTGTCCGAGCGTGGGACGTTTGTGTTAAGTAAACCGAGGGAAAGGTCCTTAGAAAATCCTTTATATAGGACTGTAGTTTTTATACGGTCGGCAGACCCTACAGTATCCGTGCTCTTTTAGTTATTCTCTTTATTTGAGTTTCAAACTGTCACCAATTTTTTCGTTATTAGCATTATTACAATAAAGTCCAAACTTTGAAAAGTACATTAATATCCTCATAAGTAATGTACATTATTACTTAGTAATAATAAAACATTATGTATGATTCATTAATTTAAGAATACATGAGGAATATCAGAAGTTTCTTTATTTTAATTTTGATGGTACAATTGTTTAGTTTACAACAACATATTTTTTCCAATATTATACAGGTGAAAAGAACAATGCACCAATTAATAATACCTTACTTAAATCATTACTTATAACTATTTTATTTAATAAACATAACATTGATATTCAGTACAAATAAAACCAGTTATATGTATAAAATAAAAATGATTTTGTTTGATATACTAATTTAAAATATACATATGTATATATATATTATTTATTATCATTCTTTCCTTCTAAAAAATATCATTGTTTCCTTATATTAAATTATTTGAATTTTGGTATCAATAAATTTTGTAAAAAGGGTAGACCAATTTTATGCGGTAATTTAGCGTAATAATAACACCAAAGTTCCACAAATTGCATTCGTATCAAAATTATACTTTATTGTACGGTTATTAGAATATATTAAAGTATAAGTAGTTGATCTTATAGGAATGAAACTTGCAATAATTAATGCTTATATTGATACTTAAAATAGAAATAATAAAAATATTTAAAATAATATAACATAGTTCATCATTGTGGATCACACCATATAATGAATGAAAACATGCACCTTAAGAAACGAAACTTAAATAAACTAATTTAAAAGTTTCAAGGGGAAATACATAGTAGAAAAATTAAAATAAACATAAAAAAACGAAACTTAAACAGCAGCACTACTTCCTCCCACATAGACACTTGGTTTGAATCCTCATCTTCACTTGGATTAAACAGTTGATTTTCATCCTTTGGCAAATCATCATCCATCCAACCAATTGTCTTTGTCATGTCTGGGTAAAGATATCCATCCCAGTTTGGTATCTGCAGTCTGAACCTTTGTCCACCAAGATAATAATAAAAATGAATGAGATCTCTGTTGTTGATTCCAAATCAAAACAATATATCCTTCCAAGTTTTGCCATGAACTATTGCTGATCTGTAATGACCATGATGATAAAAAAAAAAGCCTAGTCATCTCTTCATCAGGGTAGTAGCAGACTCAATAGGCTCCTATCCCTCTACTAAACAATTCCATAAACTCAGGCATGACCCGAAAACCTTTCTGTCAGTTGATAAAAGGCACAAGTTTAATAAAGTATTTATAGTTGTGTCAAACTTAAAATATATACCGTGAAGCAAGTAATAAAATTAAAGTTAACGATGAAGATGAAATACAGAACCTGAGAATAGTCAACAACAACATACAGGATGATGAAAGAGAGGAATGACATTCATAATTTGAGAGTTATCCATGACACCTTTGAAAATATTTCAGAAGTATAGAGTTAATTGAACTTAAAGTGTAAAGAGGTTGCCAAAAATAATAATGTTAATGGAGAAGTTTCATATACCTCTGAAATAGCTAACGAACACTTGAAAGCCTTTGTTGCAAGATAAAGAAAAGTAAGTGACTTCGACCCTATTAATAGATGAAAAATATTGGAGGAGTTATTATATGCATCTCTTTTATCGATGCGACGTGATGATTCACTCCTATATTATAAAACAAAAGTAACTCATGTTTGTGACTTGACTCTTCACACACGATTTTTTGGGGAAATCGAACAGTTACAACGTTTGCTGGTTTTTATTAATTGATGACTATGAGATATTAAAAAGAATTGATAATTTATTATTGAAATTTCCCCTTATCTGTTATTTTAATTTAATATTTTAAATATGGTCAAAAAATTTTATTTTTTGAATACAAAAATCATTTATTAGAATCACAATGGGTCAAAGGGTTTAGTTGTTCAAAGTTTTTTCTCACTATAACTTTTTACTCGCAATGCATACATTCTAAAAAATGTAGAAAATACACACGAACTCTAGCTACTTAATAGCATTATGATCACTAATTTCATTGCTATATGAAGTAAAGCAATAAATAACAAAAAGTAATTGTATAACTTGTCTAATACATTGTAATTGTGTATTATGGAATAAAGAATTAAGTGGTGTGTGTAATAACTATGCATATATAGACGTCTTTACAAATTCCTAACCTTAAATTTAATTTAATCCCTATCAACAAACACAAAATATTCATTTGTAAAAAATAATTCAAATTAATAAGCCTATAAAAAAATATTAGAAATAAAGCCTAACCTTAATTTGTAATGAGAATGAATACAACAATGCAGTTTAAAGGGAAGACAACATAATTATAATTCATTTAGAAAAATTATATTAAAGTATCGTAGTTTACCTTCGATCATAAGCCAAATGAGAAGGAGCCTTGATTAGATAGAGTATTTCATTATCATTTAAAATTTATAGAAAAAGCTAATTATGCAAACAGTCCAAAACATATCTGCACAGAAACACAAAAATGTAAAAAATAATATTTCTAGGGAAGTTATACAATTCCTGTCTACTTTAAATCATCAAAATTGTTGTTTAGGTATTCAAGTTGTTTCTACATTTCATCATGACACATTTTCTATATGATATATTACTTTTTTGAAAATGAATTGATGAAAAGGATTAATAGATAGAACAAAAAAAAATAGAGATTAAATAAAACAGAGATATCATATATGTGTTTCATCACTTTATGAAAACAAATTATAGTGACACTAAACAAAAAGTAGCTTATAGATACATAATCTATAGATAAGTTTTATAGTTAAGCTAGAAATTCCATCAATTTATGTTGTTTCCAGGTTTAAGCTACTGCAATATTGTGGTGATTGAAAAAAAAGTAGATCATCAATTTTTAGTTCTTGAAATTAGTTAAATTGCACAACTCATTACAAACACCATTAATATGAGATTCAATAATCTCTAATGATGTTGATTTGGCAGAAATAATGAATATAGTATATATTCTAGAATTTATGTTGTTGCCAGGTTTCAACTCATGCAATTACAAGTGGAGTGAAAAAGGATGAGCGAAAGTAGAGCAACAATCCTCAGTTTGTGAAATTGGTTAACTTGAACACATCCTTAAAGACACCTTTAAGAAATACTATAAACTCAAAATGGGCATTGATTAAAAAATAATAAGTGCACATAGCATATAATAATCAATTTATGTTGCTGCTAGGTTTCAGTTCCTGCAATAGTATGGCGAGCGGAAAAAGATGAGCAAAGGTAGATCATCAATCTTCAGTTCCTGAAATTAATTAACTTGCACAAATCATTAAAACCACCATTAATATGAGATTCACTAACCATTGATGATGTTGATTTGGCTAGCTATAATAATGAATATAGTATATATTAAAGAATTTATGCTACTGTCAGGTTTCAGCTCCTGTAATTATATGTGGAGTGAAAAAGGATGAACAAAGGTAGAGCTACAATCTTCAGTTCCTGAAAATGGTTAACTTCAACACATCAGTAAAGACACCTTTAAGGAAATACTATGTAACCAATATGGATATTGATTAAAAAATATGAACAGTTGGGAAATATTATTGAATGCATAGGGAATTAATCATGACATGATCAATTATAATTTAGATTTATTTAAGTTTTTAATTTTCTAAACTTAAGTGCATTTTTGGAATTGGTTTTTAAAAGTATTGAAAACTTAAGAAATATATGTAGGGAGTATTATTTATACACGTGTAAAGGGAAATAAACACCAAAACTTGTTTATTATTAACTTTCACTCCAAACTTAGTAATAATAAGCACAACCTCCACCACTTGTATCATGAAGAAATGACAACCCTTCCATTTGTGTTATAATCCAATAGTAAAGAACGAAATGCAGTATGTATTTCGAATGAAAGCCCTTTGGTCTCCCTCAAGTCTACCACCATTTCAGATTTTAAAAAAATAAATAAGAAGTTAAAAAATATCCAAGTGTCAAGATCTGGACAGTGTAGTTGATCGAACGGCCCAAAAACATTAGGACGGTTATTGGGCGTTCCCGTCTTCATGGAATCGCTGATCCCGAGCGCAGTAACACTTCCGTCATACTAAGTCATCCTCAGTACTCACTCACTCACCCACCATCTTCTTCACCCATCCTCTTCTTGCAGCTCTTCCTCCAACACAATTCAGATAATAAAATTTGATTATGTAAATATGAACAAAAGGGAAATATTAATTAGAGCATTAATGACTCATATTACAGTCCAGGAAAGTAGAATGTATAAACATATACTTTTTCCAGAAGTTATAGATGACATTATAGCATCAAAAACAACATTTTGTTCATTAGTCATTGATGCTTCAAGTAGTCTGAATTCATTTTCCTGTTGGTCACTATTGAAATTTAATTATTCCGCTATGAGCGAATTCCTTAAGTTACAAAGTAAATTACTCTGTGACTATGACATTGAGGTAAATTCACTTAAAGATCTTCCACTTCTTCATAGAATCCTTTCAATCTCTATAGGTCCCAAGTTCTGCATTTCTAAACTTTGTAAATGAACTACATAAAGTATTAATTAATATGTCATCATCAGGTTCATTTACAAATTTTGGATACATATATAGATAAGCAAAAAACATTCTTTCTAATGAATAAAGGAGGTATAATTCTAATAAGACTTGAAAAAACATGAAAACATGCATTTTGAGTGATTTCAAAAAATTAAATCATGTCTGAATAAAATATGTCCACTTACCATTATCTCCAAGCAATATTCTAAAAGGTATTATTAAAATGTTACCAGACTGCCTCTGGTTTGCTCATAGATGACGACAAAAGCATATTCACAAACATTGATCTCAACATGTTACCAATACCCCAATAGCCAGCTTCCTCTATTGCATGTATAAATTCCCTATCATCCGACAAAAGACCTAGAGAATAACAACATTCTCTGAATATTTGATATTAAACATTGCCAACAATCCTGATTTGAGCAAAATTTTCCGGTCCCTTCACTCTGTTCAAAAGAATACTGAGATAATATAGTTCCCCAGCAGACTGTGGAACATATATCAATCTCCCAATGCAAATTCCTTTCTTTCTCCTATGCCATGTCCTTGTTTTCTTGTTATAAGTAAACTTTGAGGGGAACTCAACATACATAAGTTCCTTCACTTCTTCATAGATTTGATTTGCTTCCATCCAAGCAATAAACATCGAAGTAAGATTAATCTCCTTTTCTGCAACTGCTTCAAGATCATCTGATCTTCATCTTGCTAGATAACAGTTTGCTCATTTTCAAGATGAAACTTTATTAGCCTTTTCTCACTTGGTTTCCTATAATTTATCTCAAATCCAAAGATTCTCCAAGCGGCTTGGTAAGGAGACAAATATCGACAGTCATAATAACACTTGATTTCATCAATGACTTCACCTGAATTATCATTACCCGATCAATACAAAGCAACTGTAATTCTATCTGTACCTTTACTAATATACTTGAATAAATACTTGACACTTCTACTCTGATTACACCATTCAGTATTGTTGTGTGACTGAAATTTTTCTAACAATGTCTCATTGAAAGGAACAACATCCCTGTTATCATATATATGACTTACTTTTTCAATGGTACATCCAGCATTATCCCTTTTTATATAAACAGGATACCACATCCATCCTCATTGACTTTAGTCTCGGCTTCAAATTTTTTGGGAAAAATTTGAAACACCTGCCATCTACCATGCAAAGAGAGTTTCTATCTGCAGTACCACATGGACGATGTAACATAAACTCTTTCACTGCCTCATATAATCCAGACTTTTCATTTGGATTAGGAATTTCAGCAGATATTATTTTGTCAATATCCTCAGGGTGTGGATGTTTGACATTTTCATGAAGAAAGAGCAAAATATGAGCATGAGGTAGTCCTCTTTTTTTAAATTCAATAGTGTAAACTACTGCATAAGAATTAGAAAAACACACAACTAAGATATATTTATATAATAATGTATCTGTAGATATAAAAACATAAGATATGGTATTTATTATTTACGAAATCACAATGAAATACCTGCTTTGCAAGGGCCAAATATTTTTCCAGACTTGAGCTCTTTTAGTAACTGCTTCAGCTTCATTCTAAAAATTCTCGCAACAATATTAGTAGGGATGGGCAACATACCCATGCCGGCGGGTACTCGCACTATTCCTTTGCGGGTGGGGACGGGTATTATGATACCCGCCCCGCAAGTACCCGCATATATAAAATAATATTTTATTAATAAATATTATATATATATTAATATTTTTTTATTACTTTGAGAACATATAAATTTTTTTATTTATATTTCATATTGAATTTTAAAGATAAAATTATAATGATAAACATATATCATATGTACATCTTATAATTATTTTTATGTATAATGATTATTACAAAATATATAATTTATATAATAAAAGTTTAAAACCCGTAGGTACCTGCGGGTACCCGTTACCCGCACAAATACCCGTAAATACCCGCGGGTATGGACATAGGTATGCACTACCCGCACCCGTGGGTACCCATGCTCATCCCTAAATATTAGGCATGTCTTCTATTTTCAAACCCATTTTACTCAAATATCTTGTGATTTCTGGCCATTTGGGATTGCTTGTGAAAGTAATAAAAATATCACGATAATCGGCCCATTTACAGATCGTCATAGTATCTTGGTAATTCTACATCATATATCTTGCACCTCCTGTAATGGTAGGAGGCAAAACTATCCTTTTGCCAACAGAAGCACCTTCAGTTCTTCCTTGAGAAACAACATCAGTAATACCTCTATATAACTTTTGCCTTATCTTATTTTGATTCTTCCTATAAAAAGCAAGTCTCCAAGCCTCTACATGGTATACTCATCCACCACAAACTGTTGAAATAATCTTTTGGTGTGCAATAAAACAAACTTTTCAGTATCCCTTTCTTATTTTTCCTGTTACGACGCTGAGAAATGTCACTATGTTCAGTGTCTTCACAAAACCCATCCTCACCACGTGGAAATGCCAATGGATACTGAAGAGGAAGATACAAAGGATGCAGCTCATCAATACGATGTAATGTACCGTCGTGCTTCTCCACTATTATATCACTATCACCATTATAAACATTCACATCTCCAACTATCAATGCAACAACCTCATCAGTAGTTGGTAAATTATACATTCTACTATCTTTTGATCTTTTTCTTATTAAACTCAACTTCAAATCATCAACTAAATGACCTTCAAGTCTATCCCTTACCATTCTAAAAACCTTTGCAATTGGATTGTACATATCTATCATTTATTTCAAATTATTAGTAATAGATTTATGCAATTTGTCTTCCTCTTCCGCACTTCTTCCCGATCTATTACAAATAACATTAATGTATATTAATAACTTTAGAAATATGTCCACAAATTGTAAACTAAAACTTTGATGAATAAGAATATAAAAAATAGAATGTATAATATATATATATATATATTTATGAGATTAAAACAAATACCTAAATGATGCGAGACGATTGGAAACTTCATTATCGGTGTCATAAATGTAAAGCTGAGCAAACTTAGGCCTCTTACCATCTTTTGATAGAAAAGATCTAATTTTATGGTGATTTTGACCACCTAACCTATAAACATATCTTCCTCTGGCATCATTTACATCTTTGTCAACTTTGCCTCCCATAGACGTGAAAGAGAACATCATGTTGAAGACTCTGATTATGTTCTAAAAGTATACAGAGTCTACATCATCCTGATCAAAGATAAGATAGTGCAAATAATCTGGAGCCTTACCCAAATATGGAAGTTGAACCTTTCCCAAACCACAGCAAAGAGAGGAAATTGGAAGATCATTCGTTTTCCCTTTACTCAATTTCTCCGGTTTCCATAATTTAGCGCCACACCATTGACACATAAATTCATCATCACCAATATCATCCTATTTATTACTCATCTCATTCTGGTCATTTCGAACATGTCTCATAACACTGTGATGACTCCTCTGATTTTGATGATTACCAGCACTAACAACAACTCTTCTTCTCTTAGACCCTCTAAGACTGATTTTATCTTCTTTTGATCTACTACTAGATACTGCATTAAGCACATAAAACAATACATCATAAAGAAGTACAATTTATTACTGATTACTGATAAGATAAGTTAAGCTATCTATTGTATATGATAGTATTAAATCAGCACACGAAATCATATTGGTATGTACTTTTTACCTATTCCATTGTCATTGGGATGAGCTCTATCACAATGAGTTGTGTCAAAATTGGTATCTTCAACATCATTAGCATATTATGGTTGTTTTCTCTTCTCATTAGCGCATTTATTATGCTCTTTATCTGCTTCTGAATAACAAAATAAAAAATGACTGTCATTACAGTTATACATTTTACAAAAAATATGGAAACAGAACAACCCATGGACAATTGAAATAACACATTCTCATTTAGCATGTACATATGAGAGCAAGAAGTAAAGAAACATATGAAATACATTGTTAAGACATGAAAAAAGATAGCTACCTATTACTTCCGTAAACTGATGAGATAGGTTACGCATTATTTGATTAACACTTTTGTAAAGAACCCTTTTACCTTTTGTTGGTGATATTACACTATGAAAATTTGAAAAATTATTCACAGATGCAACTGTACAAACCATATGAGTCCCATTAGTGATATCATCAGTATTTACATTTTGACCTGCTAGTGTTCTACAAATCGAAGACAATAGATAATTTGAATACGTTATCGTTGATATTAACTTCTCAGCACGTTGACTGCTCAGCTGAATATAACCTTCTATATCTGTGTTTATAACTTGATTTAAAGACTTTTTTTTTTCAATATCATTTCTCAACTGAACTTTACTTTGATCTACTGCGACAAAAAGTATATAGTATTATAATCCAAAAAAAAAATTAAAAAACTAAATATTATAACAGATAGTAATTTCAATATCAGATATTATAGCAGATAACATAAAAAAACAGATAACATACAGAAAACAAAAAGTATATAGTATTTTCAATATCACATATTATAACAGATAACATAAATAAAACAAAGACATTGTATTTCCTATAGTGGAAGCACTAATTATTAAATATGACAATTCTATCACATGCCATTATCACTATTAATCACTATTAAGAGAAAAAATTTGAGAGTTTTTTCAAATAAAGAATCTGACTTCTAATTTTTTTCTAAAGGCCCGTTTAACATCCTGCAATCCAGGTATTAAAATATTATTTAAAGAAGACAATGATTTTGAACACTGATATATAAATATAATAAATATAATAAGTAACAATCCAGTTACCTTGTTTAAGATGATTCAAGTTTGAATAAATCTGATTGGGACAATTATTTTCTTGAATACCAACGTCATCATAGTCCACTCTTATTCTTTGAAACTATCTCGAATTGCAGCGAGAAGACTCAAATTGACTTCTAATATCCTGAAGTACAAGTTTTTGATTACTAACAATTGACTTTGAATCACATTCAGCTCCTGCTAATAATACAAATATACGACGAATCAAACAAATAATATTGAGTTAAGGAGAATACTTCAACATTATTATATAATTACATAATATTCTAAATTAAAAAGAGAGGTGTATTCAGAGATAAAGATTGACCATGATTTGTGACATTTTCCAAAATATTCCTTCGACTTGTAAAACTCCTCTTAGGATTGCTCTTATTTTCTGAAATGAAAGTACAATAACATCAAAATAAACAAACATTTTTCAATACAGTGGACAAAGCATAACCTATTTACATTAAAAAATTATTCACGTTCAAGTTGTGATTGATCATTATAGAGGCCATTTCTAGATAAAGCATTCCTACTTCTACAACTCCTTTGATCATCAGATTGAGTTCCTGGTTATTAAAAAAAAGGTATGATAGCCTTCAACAAAATAAACAATTATTTAAATTGACTGTAATTAGCATAATGTAATAGATAAACATAGTAATCACCTTCAATAACTAAATTCACATGAAGAAATTGGAGTAGTAAACTGATTTTCATCATCAGCAGCATCGACAATTACTCTCCTCTTCGACCTTCAGAGACCACTGTTGTATTCATTTCTAATTTGTTGTTTGAAAGAATATGCATGAAAAAAAATAAATGAAGAGGTTAACATGAAACCCGAAAAATCAAGCAAACAAAAAAAATTATGACATAATGATTTACCCGTTAAATGAGGAGACCAAGTATATTACCTAAAAGAGATGTGTGATAAATTATAGACATCAACAACCGAGATAGAGCTTCGTCGATTCAAAGGTTGAGAGCAGATAGCATTGAGAGAGAGGCTCTTTTTTGTTTTGTGATTAATCAACTAAACTTGTCACATAAGCCTCTCATTTCCATCTTGTTTTTTGTTTCCATTCATGTGTAGTGTAACATGGTTTCTCTTAAAAGCATAATGTCAAAATCGGGGTCGGGTGTCCACACATGAATATTTAACATATTTCCCCTCGGTACTGTAGATGAACAATAGTTATAATAATTTTTTATTATACAGTGTAGTGCTACAGTATAATGGTTGCCTTTATTCCAGAATCTTAAAAATATATAGATAAAAATAGGAAACCTTTAGGCAATAAATGTTGACGTGACATTTCTTCATAATTTTCTAATTATTATTATTTTTTTAAAAAAATTAAAATAATGTATAAGTAGTTGGATAACTTTGAAATGATCCACCAAAATTTTGATGAGTTTTTGATAGCTTTGAAATAAGATAATACCATATTTTGAATTTTGAATAAAAACTAATCCGTGTAATTGGCTTTAGTTATTGAATAAAAATCAACGAGTAGATAGCTAGCTCAGTTTTCATTGATACAAGATAATAGAGTAATTTGAATAAAATTCAATCTATGTAGTGGGCTTTAGTTAATAAAACCAAATAGTTGTTGCATAAAAACCAATCCACAAGCACTGTTGTGTGATGCCAACTGCCAACAGTCTACTATTCTTTTTCGCGAAAGGGCATAGGCATGGTTGAGGTAGGAGACGGATCACAGGATTCTCCATTCCATTTGTGACGGCGATGTAATGGGCACTGAAATTGTGGTTCCCTTTCATGGACCGTCATCACCGTATCACCATATCATTCCCTGTTTTGTTCGCCATGGTTGAGCATGTTGGTGGAATTAGTAATTTAACGTCCCCACGATGGGCACCAATGTAATTTTTAAAGTATATTATATATAGTACTATAATAATTAAACAGACAAATAATCCCTTGTTAATTTTGCAAAATAATCATTCACAAAATTGACCTATTTGACGTTTCCTGTAGTAATAATGAACTACACGACATTCACCTGCATTAAAAGAAAAGTGAAATCCTTAAATCTTTTCAATCATGCGTAAGCTGTTTCTAAATATTTAATTCACAATAGTGTGAAAACTATTCAAAACTTGTACAAGTATTATAACTTTTATTTATGTTTGTTCCGTACCATCCATAAACAATATATGTATAAAGTTTTTTCAAAAAATATAAGGCTCTAGGCTAAAGACATATTACATACTTTTTCAAAATATATATCCCTATATTCACAATACAAAATAGCCCAGAACATTATGGTTGCACTAACTAACAAGATTTAGTCCAACATGGACTAAATTCATACTCCCTCGTGGGAGTATGTTTCTCCTCGACAGAGGGAGATGCAAATACACCTCCGAAACCTAAAAAGATACAACAAGGGAGTGAGACATTTTGATATAATTTAAGTAATAGCATTTGAATAATTAATAACATATCATGAATAATTATAAGAAAGCAAAAGCTAACAATCCAAAATAAATATGTATATGATGCATTTTCTCAACAAAATCCTATGTCAATATATGCATATGAATGCATGCACGTCCCTCATATCATCCAATCATTGGATCTCATTCTATTTGAATCCATTCTCTGGATTTTATTCTCTTTTCCATTATTAACATCTAGATCCAATCATTGGATTTTCTTTTCTCTTTTCATTATTCATTTCCCAATCCATGTTCTTACTCCATTCTCAATTCGTAACCTCACATCTCCCTCCAGTCCTGGGAAAAGACTAACCAGGAGTAAACGTCTCACAACCAATGTTTTCACAGTACTTGACCTCTCTCGATTCCAAGTACAACTTGGATTGACTACCCAAGTTGGCTATAGCTGAGACCACCCTCAACTGGTCCTGAAGTGCCTATGTGACTAATAGAATTGTTGTGGTTAACGTAGAACCGGTCCCAAACACACGGGTAGCTAATCCGTTCCTCAGTGGATCAAGATTCTACCCACTAACAATTCCCACGGTTGTTTCATTAGCACAACCTACTCACTATAAGAATTTCGATTGTTCGATTCTATGAACTGTAACGTCAGCCAATTATCATACCCTAACGTCCAACCATGTGCCTTCGTGTATGGTGCATGACTATCCGTACTTTAGATTGAACATGGATTATATTATCCATTTGCATTGGTTTCTCAAATCTTTAGACCATTTTCATATGCGTAAAGTCATTCATTTCACGTTTATCCTTTAATATCCAAGTTAATTCAAGAGTATGTATTAATAATACAAAACTGTCATATGCCCTTAGGTCATTGCAATTGGATTAGTAATTGTTTTCTTTTCCAAAAATAGACCTGCTGTCATTTTTGACCATTTTTATCCAAAATTTGACCGTGTAATCAATTGGGCCTATAATCGGTTACAAATAACACCAGCCCAAAAATTTGAAATTTTGCACATTCCGTTCAATTACTAACCACTTTCTAATAACCTGTGACCCTCATTTGCTCATTCATAATTCATGGATTCCAATTATTCAAATATTTGATACTCATCCATGGAATTCTAATTAAAATCATAATCTTCCATCATAATATACATAACATCGTTCACTTCATGTACTAATCAAATTCATAATATTTCACATAATATCATGTTATTTTACCATTTATAGCCATATCAAGTTAACTTGCACATAATTTATGGCAATAATTCAAGTAAACACATCTGTACAATTAGAGAAATCAATTACAAAAATTGATATTTCAAATTCCTCAAGCAATCCCTTTCTAATCCAAATGCCCTAAGTACATAATTATTCCTAATTAATCTAGAAACCCTAATCAAATACCAAACTCAAATTATAGAAAATGACTCATCCCTTACCTTTGTGGGAGAAGGAGCTTAATTCTTTTGCCTCTAACTCTTGGGTAACTTGATTTTCTAATTGTTTCTCCTTACTCTCCACTCCTTTGATACCTATCCCTAATTTACTTGAAGGATTGAGAAGGGTTTTTGATGATGGGAGAAGGATTTGAGAGAGTTTAGTGATGATCGAAGGTTTGATGATGCTGGAGGGAGTTTGGAGAGTGTTTAAGTGAGGGAAAGCTTGAAAAGGAAGGAGATTTGCACAAGGGGATGAGATTTTGAGTTCTCCACTCAAAAATGTCTTTGGGGGCTTCTTAGGGGAGAAATTTATGTGTTTTCTCCCCCTCCGCCACCATATATCAGTTTTGTGAACTAGCGCTCGCGCTCGAGCGTTAGATATTTTTATTTTTTTTTTTGCATACTAACACTTAATCAAATACAAAAGCAATGGAAAACACTCCAAACATAACATTTACAATTTATTACTTAAAATTAAAATACAAAACGTTACACCAAGGGCCCCACTTATGCGAATTTTTCGTGCAAGGGCCCCACATTGTATTTCACAAGGATGATTTAAGTAAGATTTTTCGTGCAATTCCTCCACAATCCTAGCAAGGTGAGATATTTTCAATTTTTTTTGTCTTAAGTTTTTTGCTCTACATTGGGGACAACGTAGAATTTAAGAGTGAGGCTATGCATTCGCATATTTTATTTCATTTAACTTATCATCATACGGGATATTTGTCATTCATCATGCATTTTTAAATTGATATTCAGTGTAATATATATATATATATATATATATTATTCACATTGCATGCATTTAACCAACTCATCCTCTAAGGAAGAGTTTAGGCATACACCTAGTACACTGTTGTTGCGAAAAAAAATTTTGGTGGTGACTTAGCCTGTGAGGATCTATTGATCTGGAATGAAGTTTGCATAAGTAATTAGATATTAAAGTTTCTCCTGATATGAGGAGATAAATTACCTCCTCAAACCACTCAATTAATGGCATATGTCCTATTATTATTGTTTTCACCTAATAAAAAATAGAAAGAGTCAAAAGTCAAAAATGAACAAAGCCCTCTGCCTCTCTCCTTCCTTTGGTATTCTGATTCCACATCTGGACTTTACAAATAGCGGCCACAGCCACTTGGCGCCATGCGGCCACCACCGACCAAGGACGACGCGACCAAAACCAGCCATAGGTGACACCATTTTTTAGCTTCGCCATCTCGCTGCTCCACTAGAAACAAACTCTATTGCACACACCAATAGATCTGATGCCACCAATCAGATCCATATCAGTCATTCTCACGTGTTCACCATAGCACAGACCACATCATCGCGATTGATCTCTTATGTTGAAATATCTGTGAGTTGACTCTAGTGCCTGATGACATTATTTATGAGGACGCTGGTTTAAAGGATTCTGTAACAGCCCGATTTTCGTAAAACAGAATAATCATCATTTATTTAATAAGTTGCTAAAAATGAGGTCAAATATTTTTTTTTTAAAACGTTATTTGAAATGTCATTGATATACTTAGCATTCTTACCAAAAACCGAGTTCTTACTAAAACCTTATTTTACATAAAATATTCATTTCCATAAAGTGACTTGTTTCAAAAGCATCATGACATTTTCCCAAAAGATTACATTGTTCGATCTTCCAAAATAGAGTAGACCACAATACAAAATGTAAAGGCTTAGCTTAATTACATAAGTGGCACATTGCTTGGTAATCCTTGACTCAAATACTAACAATAAAAAGACTACTTTCGATTCCTCCTGTAACGTCCCAAAAATTTTTAATGGTAATTGAAAATGTGAGTTAACAAAAATTTTTCTTAAAAGAGTGTGAATACAAAAATGCTTTTACTTTGAATAATATTTCTTTTACAAATTAGTCTGGGTGTAAAATAATATACTTATATAAAATCCCAAAACCCCTGTTTACACCCAGAGCATTGGTCTTCACAACTCAATCCTTATGCAAAAGGATTCGAATAACGAGGCGTCATCCTGGCTGTTCTCTTCTATGAACTCTCACTCCAACAGGAGTGGCTTTATTCCTATCCTTCGAAAGAACCTACCACATACACAGACATGGCAGATGGGAGTAAGTCACTTGTCATATCGCATAAGTAGATTAAGGATTGGTTCAAGCACAAACATTTACACACACAATCATAATGCAAGTACACATGCTCAATCCCTTGTTTACAATCATATTATCTTATATTTAGGTGGTATGATGCATGTCTATTTCAAACGACACGGTTTGACAAGAGCTGGTCCCAGACCAGTCATCTTCCTAGAGTCAGACTGGCGTATATTCTTCCCATTATGGGCGTCTTGCTTCACCGTGAAGGTAGACCTTTCCTTTCTTCCACTTATGGGCGTCATACTTCACCAGGAGCAATGCATCCTTGTGTGGCTCAACCAGCGTGAAGTAGGACCTTTCCTTTCTTCCACTTATGGGCATCATGCCTCACTGTGAAGTTAGACCTTTTTGTCTCATCAGGTCATACGATTTACCGGGAGTAGTGCATCCTCGTGCGGCTCGACCAGCGTAAATCAGACCGATATAATGCACATGTATGCACACATAATTTAATTACAATTCCTTTAGTTCATTTCATTCTTCATAGAATTCGGGCAGTAACTTATCATATACTCAAGTTTAATCCATATTTATTTTTCACAACTTCATTCCAAATTATTAATCATATTCGACCATTACCAATGCAATCAATTCAATCATTATACTCAAATCATAAATCATTGGTCCTATTCAAGCATCATAATCAAATCCAAGTATCATTCATACCGAGCCAAGAAATCATTAACAATTCAATTCTTAAACATTACTAAATCACTCATATTAAGGTTCACATAGAAATAATAATTCTTTATTTATTCAAACACAAATCGTTTCTTGAATGGTACTAAACTCATATCATGTCTTTCCCTAACTCCTTATTCATCATCCTACTCAATTCATATTTATAAATTTCATGTTTGTATTCTCAAAGTAACCTTATCCATTATTTCCTTCTCTTAGATCCTAACCGGTTACCATTACTTACTAACCGGTTAGAGGGAACAGACCTGAGAATAAACCCATCTCTATTCCTCCTTCAAACATTTCCAACCTTTTTCTAATATAATTTTATACTTATGCATTGCCTAAGTCATAACTCTAAGGTTATTACAAGCTTTAGCCATATTAAAACCCACTTTGTAAATCCTAAATTTATCATTTCAATATCAAGCAAATCTTATTATTATAACAGTTACCACTATTCCTTAACTTACTTACTCTAGATTATAAGTTCAATTATTAGTCCTAGTGTAACTAACAACTATCCTCCATGGTTATTATACCAAGCATAAATAATTGATGCATTCTGTCAGCCACTAACCGGTTACTGAGATCACTAACCGGTTAGTTTATGCAGAACTGCAACCTGAGAGCAGAATTCTGAACCTTTCAACTTCAATTCCTTTTAAGTTTCGTCTTCATTTATTATCAATCAACATAACATCTTCTTTACAAGGTGCTAGACTTGTTACAACCATTAATTCACTAAGACACAATTTCATATCATACAATTCATACTCCAAAAATCCATAAACATGTTACTTCTTACAATTTTAGCATTAGCTCATAACTCATCATTACATCATTTAAGTCATTAAAGTTCATCATCATACCTTGTAATTTCATTCAATTCATTTGCCTAATTAATTCATTAGTGGCAGCATATAAAAAACAGGGAACCATGGGTTGTTTTGGTCTCCAAACCAATCAATCCTTGTCATGGTTCTAACATACATAAACACATATAATCAAACCTCCCAATCAATAATCCTAGCAATATGAATGACTTCTCCCATACCTTGGATATTTAGGACAAGTTTAGACATGTTTCGTTTGGCCACAACGTAAAACGCAACGTCGGGCATCAGAAACTTGCACCGACCAGCAGCTCCGTGCACCGACCAGCACCAGAATCAGAACTGGTTACACCAGGAACATGCACCAGACTCCAGCATCGGTGCATCAGGAACATGCACCAGATTTCAGCTTCGGTGCATCAGGAGACATGCACCAGATTTCAGCATCGGTGCATCAGGAAACATGCACCGGATTTCAGCATCGGTGCATCAGGAGACATGCACCACGGATCAGCACCAGCTGCACCAGGGGCGTGCAGCAGGGAAACAGCACCGGTGCATCAGAAACGTTGCACCAGGTGCATCAGAAACGTTGCACCAGGTGCATCAGAAACGTTGCACCAGGTGCATCAGAAGACAGCACCAGTGCATCAGAAAACTAGCACCAGCAGCACCACCATACACCAGAGCTTGCATCAGTAGCACCACCATGTACCAGGACATGCACCGGCAGCACCACAATGCACCAGGGTGTCGCACTACAGACCAGCACCAGATGCATTGGAGACGTGCACCAGAAAACAGCACCAGTGCACCAGGAAACTAGCACCGGCAGCACCGAAACATGCACCGATTGCACCGACATACCATACCACGAATCTTACATCCGTGATTCAGCACCGACCGAGTCGGAATCAACCCCAAACAGCAGCAGCCAGCAACAGCCAGCATAGCAGCAACCACAACAACACCGGAAAGGCCTTGATTTCACTCTCTTTTCTCCCAAAACTCAAGCTTGATGTACAACCACCCAAGGTGAGTAAGTTGCACGAATTTGGACAATACTTAACTAGTTCTAAACCACCTAGAACAGCAGCTACTACTGCAGCTAAGGATAGCCGCAACTGCACACAAGGATTCCGCAAGAACACCAAGAAAACTCAAGCTCTTACTCACTTAATTCAAGACTTATTGTGCTGCAACTCAAGACAAGTCACAAGGACGAATTTAGAATGAATTTGGGCAGGGTTTGGCTCTCGAGAATGAAAGGAAATAGGCAAGAACAATCACATAGGCTTATTTATAAAGGGAAAAGTGAGAGGATTCTTCATGAGGAAGAAAGCTCAAGCCTCCTCATCATATCCCAGCCATTTGCACGTGTCCCAAGGTGTCTAGGAAGGTCACACGTGGCTTGGGAAGACTTAGGGGTGAAGAAAGCTCGCTAAACAGCCCTTAAACCGCCTTAAAATTCTGCAGTTTCAGTGTCACTAACCGGTTACTGGCTTTACTAACCGGTTAGTCACTGCTAAAATTCAGATATTCAAAATATGATAACTGTTGGACGGAAAAATTGATTTTTAATAGTTTTACTCATCAAAACGAGATTTCCACCGTTAGATGTGATGATATAATAGTTAAGAACCTTGTATCAAAATTTGAGCAAGATCCAACGGTTAACGAAGGAGATAATTCCCGATCTTTGAATGGTATTTTACTAAAATATTACTTTTTCAAACATTCTATTTAATCCTCTCTTACCAAAACTCATTTTTATTTCCAAAGTATGTTTCCTTGTGTTTATTCCTCAAAATACTTCACTTAAAATAATTTTCCATAATAAAGTAATTCTTTTCTAATTTAACAATAAACTATTGTTTGTTTATTAAAAATGTTTTCCTTTATGTTAAAATACTACCTAATCTAAAATAAATCATTTTTACTAGATTATTTTCTAAGGAATCCTTATCATTATATAAAATATTTTCCTTTATTAATAATCATTATAAAAATACATATTTTATTTATTTATAAAAATGAGGGACCTCACATCCTCCCCCACTAAATTGAATTTCGTCCCCGAAATTTGCTTTCTAAAATCTTTCACTTTCCAAAATATTCCCATAAATTTTCATTTCATTTTTCTCAAAATATCTTTTTGATTTCTCCCCCACTGAAAGAATTCAGTTACATTTTTCTCAAACTAAACATATTTATAGAAAATTCTCCCGATAAATTTTCTAAATCAATTCTTTCAAATGAAATATTTCGAATAAAATTCTTCAAATCAGATAGTTTTTCATACAACTTTAGGGAAAATTTATCTTCCGTTGTGCACTCTGATTTCTCGGGAACGAATAATGAAATATTTGTATGACTTTATTTCTTAACGGTTGTAAACATCAGGGTGATCAGTCCTAATATTCAAACCATTAATAATAAAATCATCCCTTTCGGATAAAATCTTTCACAAGAAAGATCATATGAGGTGTCTTCAAGTTAGATGAACTTAAAGATAGAGTATTTGTCACCGTCAGATTTAGCTAGATAGTCAAGTTCTAGAGACATTTCCGTTGGGGAGAAAAGGATTTGTCCTTTCCCGTTGGTTATTAATTTCTCTAGTTTTGTCTAATCTGGTCTATCTCTGTAGTGTTCACAGATATTTATCACATCCAACTGTGATAAAGGTTTCGATCACAAAAAATTTAGGTCAAGACTTCATCAAGATTCTCAAATTATTAAACAATTCAATTAACGCAATCGAAAAATAACTGACTACGTTAATTCGATTTAAGAGAATAGACGACCATGGGTTTACCTTTATCAAAGATCAGACTCAAGTCCTAGAAAATCGAACACCTTCAATGCTTTGACATGCTAGTCAGTCCTTCCCTTCTTGCTTTTACTTGCTTGTTGTCCATTCCTTTCTTACTTTCCTCCTTTGGATAATCGATCGACTAATGTCCGGCCTCCTGCAGTTGGAACATACTATTCCCTTGGGTACACCACAGTTCAATCCAAAAGTGATGTGCCCCACAATGTCCAAAAGATCCTTTTGAATTCCTCGTAACGCTTTCTGAGTCCTTTCTGGTTGGTAGCATTCTCTCATGGGTGAGGGATCATCCTTCCTAAATTCGGATAGTTCGTAGAACTTACCAGTATCATGACGCTTTAGTCGAGTCGCATTCCATGAGATTACTACAAGCTATTCTAAAAGATGGTTCGTAACTCTATTCGCTATCGAAAATCTATGCTCATAACACTAAGGTCAGAGTGACACAACCTATTGAGTATGGGAAGGACCATACTCCACAGCCGAGAGTTGGAACCATTGCTCTGATACCATAAATGTAACGTCCCAAAATTTTTTAATGGTAATTGAAAATTTGAGTTAACAAAAATTTTTCTTAAAAGAGTGTGAATACAAAAATGCTTTTACTTCGAATAATATTTCTTTTACAAATTAGTCTGGGTGTAAAATAATATACTTATATAAAATCCCAAAACCCTTGTTTACACCCAGAGCATTGGTCTTCACAACTCAATCCTTATGCAAAAGGATTCGAATAACGAGGCGTCATCCTGGCTGTTCTCTTCTATGAACTCTCACTCCAACAGGAGTGGTTTTATTCCTATCCTTCGAAAGAACCTACCACATACACAGACATGGCAGATGGGAGTAAGTCACTTGTCATATCGCATAAGCAGATTAAGGATTGGTTCAAGCACAAACATTTACACACACAATCATAATGCAAGTACACATGCTCAATCCCTTGTTTACTATCATATTATCTTATATTTAGGTGGCATGATGCATGTCTATTTCAAACGACACGGTTTGACAAGAGCTGGTCCCAGACCAGTCATCTTCCTAGAGTCAGACCGGCGTATATTCTTCCCATTATGGGCGTCTTGCTTCACCGTGAAGGTAGACCTTTCCTTTCTTCCACTTATGGGCGTCATACTTCACCAGGAGCAATGCATCCTTGTGCGGCTCAACCAGCGTGAAGTAGGACCTTTCCTTTCTTCCACTTATGGGCGTCATACTTCACCGGGAGCAATGCATCCTTGTGCGGCTCAACCAGCGTGAAGTAGGACCTTTCCTTTCTTCCACTTATGGGCGTCATGCTTCACTGTGAAGTTAGACCTTTCTGTCTCATCAGGTCATACGATTTACCGGGAGTAGTGCATCCTCGTGCGGCTCGACCAGCGTAAATCAGACCGATATAATGCACATGTATGCACACATAATTTCATTACCAATCCTTTAGTTCATTTCATTATTCATAGAATTTGGGCAATAACTTATCATATACTCAAGTATAATTTCCAGAGTTCAATAATCCATATTTATTTTTCACAACTTCATTCCAAATTATTAATCATATTCGACCATTACCAATGCAATCAATTCAATCATTATACTCAAATCATAAATCATTGGTCCTATTCAAGCATCATAATCAAATCCAAGTATCATTCATACCGAGCCAAGAAATCATTAACAATTCAATTCTTAAACATTACTAAATCACTCATATTAAGGTTCACATAGAAATAATAATTCTTTATTTATTCAAACACAAATCGTTTCTTGAATGGTACTAAACTCATATCTTGTCTTTCCCTAACTCCTTATTCATCATCCTACTCAATTCATATTTATAAATTTCATGTTTGTATTCTCAAAGTAACCTTATCCATTATTTCCTTCTCTCAGATCCTAACCGGTTACCATTACTTACTAACCGGTTAGAGGGAACAGACCTGAGAATAAACCCATCTCTATTCCTCCTTCAAACATTTCCAACCTTTTTCTAATATACTTTTATACTTATGCATTGCCCAAGTCATAACTCTAAGGTTATTACAAGCTTTAGCCATATTAAAACCCACTTTGTAAATCCTAAATTTATCATTTCAATATCAAGCAAATCTTATTATTATAACAGTTACCACTATTCCTTAACTTACTTACTCTAGATTATAAGTTCAATTATTAGTCCTAGTGTAACTAACAACTATCCTCCATAGTTATTATACCAAGCATAAATAATTGATGCATTCTGTCAGCCACTAACCGGTTTCTGAGATCACTAACCGGTTAGTTTATGCAGAACTGCAACCTGAGAGCAGAATTCTGCACCTTTCAACTTCAATTCCTTTTAAGTTTCTTCTTCATTTATTATCAATCAACATAACATCTTCTTTACAAGGTGCTAGACTTGTTACAACCATTAATTCACTAAGACACAATTTCATATCATACAATTCATACTCCAAAAATCCATAAACATGTTACTTCTTACAATTTTAGCATTAGCTCATAACTCATCATTACATCATTTCAGTCATTAAATTTCATCATCATACCTTGTAATTTCATTCAATTCATTTGCCTAATTAATTCATTAGTGGCAGCATATAAAAAATAGGGAACCATGGGTTGTTTTGGTCTCCAAACCAATCAATCCTTGTCATGGTTCTAACATACATAAACACATATAATCAAACCTCCCAATCAATAATCCTAGCAATATGAATGACTTCTCCCATACCTTGGATATTTAGGACAGGTTTAGACATGTTTCGTTTGGCCACAACGTAAAACGCAACATCGGGCATCAGAAACTTGCACCGACCAGCAGCTCCGTGCACCGACCAGCACCAGAATCAGAATCGGCTACACCAGGAACATGCACCAGACTCCAGCATCGGTGCATCAGGAACATGCACCAGATTTCAGCCGGTGCATCAGGAGACATGCACCAGATTTCAGCATCGGTGCATCAGGAAACATGCACCGGATTTCAGCATCGGTGCATCAGGAGACATGCACCACGGATCAGCACCAGCTGCACCAGGGGCGTGCAGCAGGGAAACAGCACCGGTGCATCAGAAGACAGCACCAGTGCATCAGAAAACTAGCACCAGCAGCACCACCATGCACCAGAGCTTGCATCAGTAGCACCACCATGTACCAGGACATGCACCGGCAGCACCACCATGCACCAGGGTGTCGCACTACAGACCAGCACCAGATGCATCGGAGACGTGCACCAGAAAACAGCACCAGTGCACCAGGAAACTAGCACCGGCAGCACCGAAACATGCACCGATTGCACCAACATACCGTACCACGAATCTTACATCCGCGATTCAGCACCGACCGAGTCGAAAACAACCCCAAACAGCAGCAGCCAGCAACAGCCAGCATAGCAGCAACCACAACAACACCGGAAAGGCCTTGATTTCACTCTCTTTTCTCCCAAAACTCAAGCTTGATGTACAACCACCCAAGGTGAGTAAGTTGCACGAATTTGGACAACACTTAACTAGTTCTAAACCACCCAGAACAGCAGCTACTACTGCAGCTAAGGATAGCAGCAACTGCACACAAGGATTCCGCAAGAACACCAAGAAAACTCAAGCTCTTACTCACTTAATTCAAGACTTATTGTGCTGCAACTCAAGGCAAGTCACAAGCACGAATTTAGAATGAATTTGGGCAGGGTTTGGCTCTCGAGAATGAAAGGAAATAGGCAAGAACAATCACATAGGCTTATTTATAGAGGGAAAAGTGAGAGGATTCTTCATGAGGAAGAAAGCTCAAGCCTCCTCATCATATCCCAGCCATTTGCACGTGTCCCAGGGTGTCTAGGAAGGTCACACGTGGCTTGGGAAGACTTAGGGGTGAAGAAAGCTCGCTAAACAGCCCTTAAGCCGCCTTAAAATTCTGCAGTTTCAGTGTCACTAACCGGTTACTGGCTTTACTAACCGGTTAGTCACTGCTAAAATTCAGATATTCAAAATATGATAAATGTTGGGCGGAAAAATTGATTTTTAATAGTTTTACTCTTCAAAACGAGATTTCCACCGTTAGATGTGATGATAAAATAGTTAAGAACCTTATATCAAAATTAGAGCAAGATCCAACGGTTAACAAAGGAGATAATGCCCGATCTTTGAATGGTATTTTACTAAAATATTACTTTTTCAAACATTCTATTTAATCCTCTCTTACCAAAACTCATTTTTATTTCCAAAATATGTTTCCTTGTGTTTATTCCTCAAAATACTTCACTTAAAATAATTTTCCATAATAAAGTAATTCTTTTCTAATTTAACAATAAACTATTGTTTGTTTATTAAAAATGTTTCCTTTATGTTAAAATACTACCTAATCTAAAATAAATCATTTTTACTAGATTATTTTCTAAGGAATCCTTATCATTATATAAAATATTTTCCTTTATTAATAATCATTATAAAAATACATATTTTATTTATTTATAAAAATGAGGGACCTCACACCTCCTAATGAAGACCACCGGATACGGCTTGCTTTTCTTCTCTGGTAATTTCTTCGTATTGGAAGATGATGCTACCTCCGTTGGTGTCTCTCCTTCGGAACTTGGCTTTAGCTCTACTCCGAACAGCTTCACAGATTTCTCCTTAGCTTCATCCCGTGGCGGCGGTTCGTTACCGTTGTATCCCAGAATAGAAACACTTCCCAAACACGATCCCGTTGTCGATCCACTCAACTTGTGTTCTGGATCCGCAATCACCATCTGCGCACATCCCATCCACACCCATCCATAACGTGTGGGTTTCCAGCCACTTCCCTGACGACGCCATGTAGTAATCTCCAAACGATGCTCCATCTGCCCGTTGAGATACCAGCAATACCAATATACCAACGAACAGGAGAGAGTAAGTGATTCGAACGACGCATCGACGACGGTGTGAGTTTTCGATAGGCTAGATATCAAGACAATACAAACATAACAATACAACACACATACATAACATTCAAGTATATCATCATTATCAACATCATTATCATCATTATTATCATTATTATCATCTTGTCAGTCTTATTATCATTTCTCAACATAATCATTCTTCTTCCTTAACTCTTACTTCATTCTCAAACTTGCAAATCTTCCACTTTCCTTCATATCCCTCCTAATAAAGATTCCTTCGTCTTTCCATACTTTTCATTATCACTTCATTTCTCTTTATTAATATTCGTAAGCTTTTGCTTTTAAAAATTATAAATCTTTTCTTAGCAAATCTTATCAAATCACGACCATCGATGATTGGGGAATTAGAATATCATCGAGATACTCGTTTCTTTCGCAGTTAGCACTCACGTCTCAAGTCTACATCTCCTCGGTCATCCACCCAACCTAGTCGGAAGCAAACAGGAGTACAGGACCTTTACTATGCGGGCACGACAGTTGTCTCAACAATCAAATGGCTCCAAGCCAGGAGAACTGTAGAAAACTCGGGTACAGTCTCAAATCAATTCATATCATATCATATCATATCATATAATTCAAGGCTCACTGTAGAGAACTCGGGTACAGTGGCAATCAAGATGCCCCGTTCCAGTCCCTCTCACTATTCCTGAAATGCTATAGGGGTGACAGTACTATTCTAGTTCCGGGTGCAGAACTTACCACGGCATTAGGACCCAGTCCTCACCATGTCTGGCTACCACCTATGGAGTTCGTTCCGCCCAGAATAGTACTCAAGGCATCATGACGTTTTACCGCCCTAGCCTACTTATTGCATTTACAACCCGAATATCCCTGATATCCGGGGTACCTTCCTCTCCACTACTTCGATGTCACACTCATGACTCACCGCGTTCGCATTGTTAATGTCTTTTAAAGTCTTTTATCTTTTTAATTAACCTAATGGTCGACTCATCCTTAGTGCATCCCTTCAACGAGTCCCGACCGCTAATTTCTCAATCTTTTCTCAACAGGGCACAGAGCTGGGATCGCATCGATAAACTCGCATCTCATTTCACCATCTTTCTCAACAATCTCATATCACAATCTCATTCCACAATATTTATCAAATAACAGTCCATATTCTTTCTAAAAATCTCCTTCTATCAATTTTCTAAAAATCTCATGTTACAACTTTCTCAAAAATCTTATTTCCCAAATTTTCTCAAAATCTCATTTCAGAAAACTTTCTCAAAAATCTTATTTCACATACTTTCTTCACAACACATTTTAGAAGCTTTCCGAAAATCTCGTTTTGTAAACTTCTCAAAAATCTCATTTGGTAAACTTTCTCAAAAATTTCCTTTTGTAAACTTTTTTAAAAATCTTATTTCATAGATTTTCACAAAATACCATTTCATAAACTCTTTCATAAAATCTCCTCTCGGAACTTTTCTAAAAATCTAATTTCATAAACTTTTCTCAAAATGTCGTCTCATAAGCTTTCGCATAATATCATTTCATGAACCTTCACAAAATCTCGTTTCATAAACTTTCACAAAATCTCTTTTCATAAACTCTTGCAAATATCATTTTATAAACTCTCTCAAAAATCCCATTTCAAAACCTTTCTCAAATACCACATTTTTCATCTCAGTGAGAATTAGTGGAGGAGCAAGCTCAACTCAACACAAATCTCATAACAATGAACAACAACAAAGTAGCCTAGCTCCACTCATATCACATTTCAATCAACAACAACAGCATTACTTTTCCCAGCTCTGGCTCAACCTCCTCATTATCATCAAATCTATCCCCAATCATTCTCATAACTCTTGCCATTATCGCTTTTTACTTTCACATTCTTGCCTACATTATCTTATTTGTCCTTCTCTTTGTAAGATCCATGAAGAATGTTTTGATAAATGCCAAAAGGTTTTGAACAAGCTACAAATGTGTTGATCAAGTTCAAGCTCAACAAGCAACAACAAACATCAAGTTATGAAGAGAGAGCCAACTCATGAAGACTTAGTTTGGTAGTTTGTGTTTTAATGTTTTATCTTTTGCCTCACAAGTCTTTTAGTTTATGAGTTTGGGTAGAGTCTCTTAGAGGGTAGTGAATCTCTTTTGATTGCATGATTATATCATATTTTGAGTATTCACTTTGCCTAAAATCAATAGGTGGCTTAAAGGTTTGAAAGAAAAGGTTTAGTTTTTGAGAAAACAAGTTTTAAGTGATTTTTAATGTTAATAATCGATTAACAGATTTTGATAATTGATTAACAGTGTATTTTGAACTGATAATAGATTAACAAACTTTTGATAATCGATTATCTGCACCTTTACTCGAGTATTTTTGGTCTCACTCGAGTGAAAATTATCTTGCTTTCGTATTACTCGATTAACACTTATTTTACTCGAGTAAACAGGGTCTGTAACTATTTTAAATACGTTTTTCACTTCTCAAAAGCTATTCTAAGTTGCTCCAACTTTTGGGTATTCTATATAAACCTTTTCCTAATCATTTCTATCAACTAGAATCATTTTGATACACAATTTTACAAAGAATCAAAGCCACACTATTCTCTCTCACTCTCTCAAGATCAAAGCTCTCATTTTCATATTCTTTGATCAAGAACCTTGAATCTCTCATGTTGATCTTTTCATAGCTTTTGAAAGAGATTCATAGGATTGTTATTTTTGTTTTTCATTTGAGTTGTAATCATTGCAAGAGGCAAACATTCTACAACATTGGAAGCCTTGATTTTGTGGAATCAAGCATAGTTCATTGGAAGTCTTGAAGAAGCATTTCATCAAGCACTTGGAAGCCTTGTTGAAGAACAAGCATTTGGAAGTCTTGTAGTAAAGCAAGCATTGGAAGTCTTGTTGAGGGGATTTGGCAAGCAAGAGAAGAGGTTAGATTAGATATCAATAGGGTTACAAGGCAAGGGTGTGGTATCTCTTGTAAGCTAGCAAGAAGGAAGTCTTGTGAGGCATTTACTTGTAATTTGAGAAACTCTAATTCCTCATAGTGAATAATCTTTCTTGGTTGAAGAGGGGACTGGAGTAGCTTTCAAGTGGATGAAAGTGAACCAGGATAAATCACTGTGTCGTATCGCTAAACTCTCTACTCTTTACAATTCTTGTTATTAATTGTGTTCTTGGTTGAAAACCTAGAAAAAGTGATTTTTCATAATTGATTGAATTGAATCTTTATTGTTCAAATTAATTTGGGGAAAATCATTTTCATAACTAGGTTAATCAATAAGAATATTGGTGTTGATTGTTTCCGCTTAATCTCTGATATAATATTTGTTAATTGATTGATTTTCATTGGTTTTAATCGTTTAGATTTGTTTCTTGCGAAAATCTTTCAAAGTTTCTATAACACCTATTCAACCCCCCCTTCTAGGTGTTCTCCTAGTGTCTCCTAGTTGTTTCACCCACCGATTGTAGGTTTCCACACTCTTCAATCATGTCTCATCATTATCATAAATTTATTCATTTCATTTCATTTTCAGGGCGTAACAGACGTCCATCAGCATGCTAATTATATTAGTCAACAATTTAACTATCATCACACATAATTAAAGAAATAAACATAAGCATGTTATATCAAATCATCATCATACAATTCATCACACAACAATATGTGGTCTTTGTCTCCTTCGTATAAGTGGCCACACAACACAAACAATTGCCACTATACTACTAACTCCGAACCACTAAGTTCCGGTCTTTGAGATGATCCGGAACGTCCTAATAAATCACCTAAATACCACGATGTCATAGGAAAGCTTCTCTCTCACCTCAGGTCCAGCAATTAAATGCGCTCGATCTCCGCGGGTCCTTGTCGCTGCCAGCTGCCCCAATCCCTCGTCTTTAAAATTCCTCAAATTAAATAGAACACATTTACGTTATTAACTTGTATCAAGAAAATCTTCTTCTTTCTCAAACACAATTAATTTCTCGTCGGATAACGTAAAACATAATTATTTTTCTCAAAACCACTCTGACTTTTTTCTGGTACTTTAAGTACCTCAAAACCATTTGAAAACATCTACTAAAATAATTTAAACCAATTGATTTGGTTGCTGGTCTGTCTTGGACAGCACCTTAATCACATTCGAAAACACCGAAAAATTCACCGTTTTTAATCCGGCTTTTTCCCATTTCAAATACCACTTGAAAACCATGCTCTAAATCACATGAACACATTTTTGAAGTTTAGGAACAACTTTAAACAAATCTGGACAGCAAGGAATTATTTAGCAAATCTACTTTAATAAAACCCGAAAACACCGTAAAAGTACTTTTCTCTTTAAATAATTCTTTAGCTCAAAATTAACACTTTAAAACTCGAGCTTTTGTTATGAAATAAAATCTTGGGCAGTCACCAAACATAACCAACACTTCCAAATAAATCAAATCGAATTCTTTTAAAATCAATTAATTCCAAAACCAATTACATACTCAAATATTTTCCAAAACACATTCAATTAACTTAACACACAACAACAATCAACACTTTCACAATCAAACACTTAATCACTTATTCCACATAATTGTTTTCAAAACCATTTCATTTTCATAAAACAAAAACACTTAGACATACAAGTACTCACAAACCGAATTGAACCAAAGATGTGAACCAAACACAACAACTTAATTCCCTTCAAAAATCACTATGTAAATTTATTTTCATGCAACTAAATCTCCTAGACTTATTTATACTATATGGCCGAATGAAATCCAAGAAGACAAGTCAAAAATTACAAATCCAGAGCACATAAACCAACTTAATTTATTTCAAGCACTTAGACCCCATTTTCTTTTTCATGAAACAAATTTATTTACTCTTCCTTTTATATTCAAAAACCGTGAGCTCTACTTGGAGAAATTATTAAACTTTATTTTATTTCCTTAACTTAAATCAATTCATTAAATCAAGCATCACACCGAAATCTTATTTTTTATGCCTTAGAAATTTTATGCTTGCATTCAAAGTCTTTAGATTAAACAAACATTAACATGCATACACATAAAATGAGAATCAAGTGGAGATTCCTTTATTTCTTTAACCAAAAACAAATTGAAAGAGAATAATCACAACACAATTTCAAACATATCAATTTAGCATTATTTCACAAAGCACACTCATCACTTTTATGTCACTTCATAAAAAAAAGAACCTAGCCTAATGAACATGCATAGGCCGAATACCATCATGACAAGAACAAGGTTTTGGTTCACTTTTTCAACATGCTAACACCAAGATTCTTCAAACCAAATCATGGACTTTCTTACACAAGGTTTTAAAAATACCACTTCCTTTTTCAAGTACAAAACCGTGACATCATCAACACTTCAAACCAAATTTTCATTTTAGTTTTCTTACATGAACTTTAAAAGTCTTTGAATCAAGAAGAAATCCACATGCATGTGTCTTTTTCATGGAAAACAAATCATGATTACTTGGTTCTCATGCTTAAACCGAATGCTCATCACCAAAAATCAAGAGAAAAATTCAAATCTTTAACGTGCAAGAACATTAGACATAGATCAACTTAAGAATCATTTTTCAAAAGCTTATTTCTTTGGTTTCCTCACCATGACCGTGACATGCACTAAGAAAAGTTAAAGTTTTTTGCTAAAAAATAACATGCATGGCTTCAAGACCAAAACTTTTCTTAGATTAAGACCAAATCAAAGCTTTTCTAAAGATCAAGTCAAAAATCAAGACATGCATTAAGAAAGGTTAGATCTTTTTATTCAAAAGTCGCATGCAAAGTCCAAGAACAAAACTTTTTAAAGATCAAAACAAAAATCAAAGCTTTTTAAAGATCAAAACCCAAAAATCAAAGCTTCATCAAGATCAAATCAAGATCAAAGCATTTTAACAACTCAAATCAAATTTTATAAGCATAAAGTTAACATGCAATGACTTAGAATAAATTAAAAATCATCACGACCTAGTTTCCTAGTCATGGCCGAATCACATAGTCCATAGATTAGTGTCTTAAAAGTTCATTTTGCTCTTAAAAACTCAAGATCAAGGCTTAAACATCACATGCAACCTTAAATCAACCATAAAACTATACATGCAAGAGGAAATAAACTTTACAAGGCTTTAGAAATTAAAACTGACTCAAAGCTTCTAAGATCTTGGAGTTACCCACCAAGAAGAGATGATCTTCAACCTCTACACTTGATCTTAAAGGAAAATCCTAGGTTTTGGACTTGGTTCTCCTTCTTCTTCCTCCTTCTTCACTCTCGGCCATCCTCTCTCTCTCTCTTTTCTAAGAGCTAAATGGGACTCTTAGAAGTGTGTTTATGAAATGAAATGAGAAATGAAGGAAAAATGAATGGGAAATGAACTAGGGCCTAAGGCTTATATAGGCAACTCATGTATTTCCCTTCTTGCCCTTGTAAAATTCGATCATGGTGTGTGGGTGAGGGGCAATTTTGGCTACTCAAATTGTTGCATGGGTGGATTTTATCAAGGGGACATCTAGGAGTTATTTAGGGCTTTAGGTCACTTCATGTGTATTTATTTCTACTACTTTAAATTTCCTATTAATCCTATTTTATTTACTTTCCAAATGGTTCCAATTTATCCTAAAGACTTGAAATCCTAAGCTATGTACATACATACACACGTAGCACACACATACATACATAGAAAACAAATCTTTTTCTCATAAAATAACTCATGTATAAAAATCACATTTCCTTTAAAGCATAAAAACATTAAATATATAATCATTCCAAAAACTCAATTTCTAAAACTAATAGTAGCATTTCATGAAAACCATTCCTTTTAAAATCATTCACCACTTTGAAATCATAAAATAAGAAATTCATTCAAGGAAATATTCTTTTAAAAAAACTTTCTCAAAAATAATTCTCTTTATGGTTTAAAATAATACGAGGAATTTGCGGGTCGTCACATTCTCCCCAACTTAAAGATTTCTCGTCCCCGAGAAATACGTTACGGATTGGGCAGCACGACACAGAACTTTCACATTACGGTGAGGCCTTTGAGAACACTTTTATTCTCACTTCGTGGTCACGTTCCCTTTGCTGGCATCATTTACTTTGCAGTGCTCCTCGTTTGTTGCTTTCGGATGAAGAAGCTCCACAGTACCACCACTTGCGTGCCGAATCGTGTCAAGTCCAACGGACTAGTCAAGAAGAATATCATCTCTTAACTGGTCGTCGTTACAGAGAGTCCAACTATAGGTATAAACCTGGGGATATCAAGCAAACATAAATTCAAACATCTCCAAGAGTACTGGGTTTCACCTAAAATCTTTAGATACTCACTACTTTCTACTACTTGGGATTTCCACTAACTCCCAACAATCACTCCTTCCTTAATTCTCCTTCTAACCCTAAGGCTTTCATCCATTATTTCTCCGACTTAAGGGGGATTCTATGGCAATTTTCGTTCTACTCCCTCAAAACAACCTTGCTTTCCTCATTAAATTCATCCTAAACATTAATCAAACCTATCACTTTCACCATCTAAACCTCTGGTTACGGTATAAGGCAATCCTAGTCATCAAATTTTTTCCTCATAGTTTCCTTTAATAACCGATAACATACACCTCTTTTCTTCCGTGTAGCTCCCCAAATTAGATCAAACTTACAACTAAATCCACTGTGGTCTTATACTCTTATTCAATTTCAACCATTGATCCATCCTGGATCATTCAAGCCTAAGTTATCTGGGTAACTTTAACACTTTCATCTTCACCATTCAGGCTACGGAATTTCAGAAGGGATCGGTAAGGCTATTGTTTAATAGTAAGGCTCATAAAGAAAAGGTCCGAATTTCAATAATACTGACTGTTTTTGTTGAAGCAATTCAACAAACATGGGGATCCAGGGATAACATCCTATATCCTTAAAGGTAATAACTATCCTTATAAAAGGTCCGTCAGGGTCAACAAACTTAGATCTATCAGGTAATAGTATAACATCAAAGGTCATGGGGTCTCAACCTTAGAATCTATCCGCTTTCTACTCAGTCTACTTCCTTTAACCATATAGCCAACCAGTCCATTAGACCAACACTGCAAACACTAGAGATGTAACACCCCGATTTGGCAACTTGAAAACTATCGTTACTTAAATTAAATATAATGAAAATTTGGGCCATTTTTTTTAAACGAGTGTTACACAAGATGAGAACATTTATATTTTCAAAACATAGTTATATGTAAAACTCATTTTCTCATATTGCACCAACTTTTTCAAGTTCCAAACCGAGATGTCACACGACACCGCACTTTGAAATCCGTTTTCAATATATTGTTTAAAACATAGCCCATTTACTTGTTTTCCAAAACATCCATGTTTAATAAAACTTTAGCCGGGGTATAGTATGATAGAGCTAAGGTGTCTAAGAACTTACAATGAAATACATTCCGCCAGGGGATCACCTAGCTTCTAGTCAGTCACACTAGCACTCGTCGTCTAACTCCAGATCTTGATAGACCCAGCTCTCCAATCGCAAGTAGAGTCGTCCTCATCTGCTGCCTCAGAGATTTCTCCCTCGAGTCGTTTCCTTCCAATGGAGATATTTCTACCTCTCAAACAAGGTGAATCTGGAACCTCACTCTATTTCGCGTCTAAGGATTGTACGAAATTTTCCAGAGAAAAAGCAGAAGTACATGAGAACAGAAGAATAGGAGAGAGTAAGCTACCCAAACAGTTATGTCGACTATGTGGAATTACAGTAGGCAAATATTAAGGAAAAACAATAAACAACACAAACAACAACAGTGTCATTATTATATACATATAAATAAACACAATCTTATACTTAGCTTTTTATAGTCACATTCTTAAACTCTTTCTTATAAACTTTCACAATTTCACTCAATCCTTTTCCATCAGGAGTTCCAAACACATCACTCATTTCAATAATTCTATCCTATACTTATCTTTTAAGTCTTCTCCAATACTTGATATCTTATTATACTTCTCTTTCGAACATCTTTATCTTTTAGGTTTTAGCGTTCCGGTTCACTCAATGATGGGGGGAACATCATCATTGAGGATGTCTCACACGTCTACATCTCCTCGGTCATCCTCCCAACCTAGTCGGAAGCAAACAGGAGTACAGGACCTTTACCACGCGGGCACGACAGCTGTCTCACAATCAATTGGTCCCAGACCAGGAGGACTACAACCTCAAATCAATTCAATTCAATTCATATCATAAAATCAATGCACGCTCTCAGCGGAAATCTCAAATGCCCCGTTCCAGTCCCTCTCACTGTTCTAGACTTGCATCGAGGGGGTGACAGTATAATTTCTAGTTCGCGGTGCGGAACTTACCACGGCATTGGACCTAGTCCCTACCACGTTCGTACGCCACATGTGGGATTCGTTCCGCCTAGAAATATACTCTAGGCTTCTTGACGTTCACCGTCCTTTCCCTCCCCTCCTGCAATCTCCACCTGAGTATCCGCTGATACCCATAGTATCTTCCTCTTCGCTACTTCGATACGACACTCATACCTCACCGCGTTTGTAAATGTCTTTTAAAGTCTTTTAAAGTTTTAACGAGTTTTAATTAACGGCTTAATCCTAATAGTCGGCTCGTCCTTGGTGCATCCCTTCAACGAAGCCCGACCACTAATCGCAATCCGTTCCCCAAAAAATCTTCACGGCAATCTTGCCTCACATTTCTTTCTCATGCGTCTCCTTGACATTATCCTTATCAGCATCATCGACATCTTTTCTCATCCTCTTTGTTCAGCAACATCATCATTGGGCTCCTCAGTGGTTGCTCAGCAGCACCATCAACATTGCTCTCCATCACCACGCTTCCGCTACGCCTTGTCGAGTATTCCTTGTCGCTATCTCGAGCATTATCTTTTCATTTCCGTTCTTTCTCAACTTAATTATTAGTTTTATTTCGTTCAATATTTATCTCTTTTGCATTTCATTCACGTTACAATTTATCTTTTTCTCATTGTTCTCGCAATTCTTATCATTCTTATTCACAATTCTTTTCTCTTTTAGTCTTAATCCCACATCATCATTTCACATTTCAGGGTAAAATCAAACATCTTCTGACAACTAGTTAAATCATTTCACATACTAAACTAAATCAGCAACTCATGCATAATTTAACAAAACAAAACATCATACAAACATATTAACTATAGACAACACTTCGATCTCAGCGACTCGTAGGGATAGCCCAACACTCACCAAACAAACAAACAAATAAACAAACTTACTATCCCTCTACATCGCCTAATGAGACCGGGTCCAATCTTTGAGATGATTGGACGCCTTAATATGTTGCCTAATACCACGGCGTCTTAAGGGGAGCTTCTCTCTCACCTCGATGACGAAGCATCCGAAAGCTTTCCAAGGCTTCCCGTTGCTAGCTTTGCATCGTTCCCTTCGCGTCCGTCACCCGTACTAGAACATTTTTCCCGTGCGTTAGAACGTTTTCGATAATTTCTTAAATTCCGTTTTGAAAATACGTTGAAATAATTCTTTTCTTGAAAACACATTGCCAATATCCAAAGATCCCAAAACCAAATCAGATTTCTAATAAAAAGGTTTTTAAGAAAACTTTGAAACAATTAAGATAATCTTCTTAGTTTAAAAACATTCCGGTCAGTGTTTTTATACTTTAAAACAGAATACCAAAAATCCAGGAAAATAAAATTTCAAAACCACACATTGGAAATCTTTCAAGACACAAGAATTAAAGGAGATAAAATTTCCAAATTGACTTAAGTTGTTTTAAATCACATTTTTAAATAAAACATTTTCTTTGAAATTCAACGTAGATTTTTCACAAATACAGTTCACAAACAATATGCAAAACAATTTCCATTCAGTACATTCAACTAGCACAGAAACAGTACATACCAGTTTCAAGACATTCACAGACACACAATGAAAGTCACACTTTTAATCATGCAACATCCTTAATCAAATTACAATCTTAATAAATTAACTCAATTACTCCTTAGAAAATAATTTAAACTCAATCTTTTAATTAGCCCACCAAAACCGAATCACATATGGTTAATAACTCCTAATCCCTAATAAATTTTAACAACTTGAAATTATTAAATTATCATTACAAAATTTCTTTTTCACATAATCAAATCAAATCATTTATTTTTTATTTCTAAAACCAAAAAGATAAAAGAAAGACACACACACATCATTTTTATCAAGCATACAGTATCATAAGTCATTTCATGAAAACAATTTTTTTCCAACTTTATGCACATGCTTGGCCGAATCATACATATATGGTTTTACAAGGATTTAATGCACAAATAATCATGGAATCATGAAATCATTTCCTTTATTTTGATCTAGAAACCGTGAGCATACAAAAGGGAGATCATTAATTTTAATTCCTTTTCCAACACTTAAATCAAAACAACAATTTAGATCACAAAGCATTCCAAAGATTCACATACATTTTCTTTCAAAAACCTAATCATGGCATTCAACCACTTTTAAAACTCTTATATTCAATTAGTCTCATTATGCATGTACCCTAAATGAGGAACAAACCTAGCTATCTACTTTTCCTAGGATGACCGAATCTCATGATGCAAGGAGACAAGGTTTTTCATTCATTTTTCAACACACCCAAAGTCACACATTCACATCAAGACATATAAAGCAACTCATCACATTATTTATTCACATCAACCTTCACAAAATAGACCTCAAGTTCCTCATTTAATAAAAATCAAAGTAAAGACTTTTCTTTAACTTCATGAAAATAATATGCATGAATATAAAGTTACTAGATCTAATCTTAAAACAAACATGCATCAACTTTTTATAAAATCAAAAGCATAAATTCCAATTTTTCTCAAACATGGTCGAATGGCCTTCACTCAATAAACATACACAATTCAAACACTAAATCAAAACATGTACAAAATCAACACTTAAGAAAAACATGTTTACACTTGAAAATCATTTTAAAACTTAGTTTCTTTAATCTTCCTTTAAAATCGAATCATATATAAAAATAAAAACATGATCTTTCTCTCACAAATTGACATGCAACTAAAGATCTAAACATTTTTCATTCATCAAACAAGGATAATTATATACACACACTTAGATCAACTAAGATCTTCACAAAAGTAACATGCAAAACCAAAGACTTAAGCCTCTTTACAAATTAAGTTTAAATCATGAAATTATTCATCAAATAAACATGGAAACACATACATAGATCACGGTTTTAAAAAGATTCAACATGCAAAGCCAAATAATTTTACTTTATCATTTATCAAACTTAGATCGTGAGTTTGTTCATCAATTCATCACATAAACACATATAATTCACGGTTTAGAGTAAGAAAATTAAACATGCAAGAAAGTTAATTTTAGGTTTCACCAAATCTTGGTTTTCTTTAGATCTTTAAAGTTTTAGTTAAGAAAACATTTAGATCTTTAAGAAAAGCTCATCCGAAACATCAAACATAAAGATTAACATATTACAATTTATTTTAAGTCCTTTAAGTTCATGATCAAGCAAGATCAACACATAACAACAACATGCAAGAAGAAATAAGAAGTAGATCTACAAGCTAAAAGAGAAAAACTAAACTATTACAAGTCTTCTTCTTGGTCTTCGGTTCCTACCATGAAAAGGGTGGGTCTTCTAATCTCCTAACACTTAGATCTTCAAGGAATGGGACTTGGTTAAGCTTGAAACCTCCTTCTTCTTCCTCCTAAGCTCTCGGCCATACTCCCTCTCTTTCTTTCTATTTCTTTTCTTTTCTTTTCTCTAAGAGTTTGGTGTTGGAAGAAAATGAAATGGGTGAAGGGAAGTGAAATGAGAAAATGGACTAAGGATTCTTGGATTTATACACGATTTCACAATTCCCTCTTTGCCCCTTTAAGTTGGTTCGGCTACAACACAAATGGGAGGGGCGGTTTTGGGTTTACAAAAAGATGCATGTGTGGTGTTTATCAAAACTAAGGGGACAAGGTCTTGTGGTCTAGGTTTTAGGGGTCATTCTAGGGCTAAATATTAGTTAGCTCCTTGTTAGGGTTTTCCACTTAGTTTGGTTACTATTTCTAACTTAGTTTAGTTTAGTTCCTTGTCCTAAAAATAAAATCTAGGCTTATGCATACACATACACTCACGTACATACCTACCCACATATATACATACACAAATGCACACACACAAGCCGCATCATACTCACATACACATATATACATTTTACACTTTATTTCTTAAGCTTATTCATTCAAAATCATCAATTCACACAACAAGACAATTAATCCAAAAAATCACACTTACACAATAATTTTCATGTAACACACAGTACACACACATCAAACCAAGCACTCATCACATAAAAATTTTAAGCCAAATCAATAAATTCATTTTCTTTAGAATACAATTTCCAAAATTCGCATTTCTTAGTTCTGAAAATAAACTTTTATAAATCAACCCAGAAAATTCTGAAAATTACATTTTTAAAATCTAAGCTTCAAGACGATCGTTTTGATATATAGATCGTGAAAATCCGAGTTACGGTTAAAAAGTTACGAATTTTCAAAGATAACGTTTCAAAAAACTTCATTTAAAATAAAAACCACCTTTTATAAAATCATAACTCCTTTCTTAAAAAGTCAAATAATTTCAAAACTCAACAAAATTCTTCCCTTTTCATTTATAAAAACATTTAGTTTATAAAAATCCATGAAAATCATACTTTATTTCTTTCTTATGAAAAACATTTTTCTGAGAATTCCTTATAAAATAGAATCTCAGGTTTTTATTCGTTCACGCACGTACGGGAAAAATGCGGGGTGTTACAGTGACACCCTTCCGAATTACCCAAATATGATATAGTACTTAAGCTATTATATTGGATAATATATGAACTTGTGAGTATTAAGAAAATATGTAGAAGAAATTTTTTATTTTTAAAGCGGGTGCACAAATCAACACTTGGAATTCTTGGAGAATAAACTCTAAAGCATTTCGAAACAGTTGTATCGAATTCGGCGATTTATAAAACCTTTTCAAAAGTTGGGTAACATTCGTCTTTTGGAATCGTATTTATATCATAGAAAATAACTGAAGCTACCCTTGCTTTATTTGACAAAACTGATACCATCGAATAGTTTTCACAGCCGAACTCTCAAATGGATTAAATCAGAGTAAGCGGAAATTATCGGACTATGCCATGGATAGGAATATAAACATAGGTTTTATATATAGGAAAGTCATAAGTACATAGCCCAACATTAGAGTCTCCAAGTTCCAAAATATACAAGTCCATAAACAGATCTACATAGCAGTGTAACCAAAACCCTAGAGTACTCCAAAAGTATATCTACAATATATATACATAATCAAAATATAAACTCCAAGGGTGGTCACGTAGATCTGGAAGCATCAGATGTAGTAGTAGTGATAGCAGCAGTCTCCAAGGAACATAAGTAGTAAGGTAGTAGCATCATCATCAACACAGCAGCAGCAGCAAAGTATCCTCCACAGCAACTCCACATCGGATCCTCCATCCACATCATACACCATATACATATACCTAGGGATCATCGTCCCTCCAATCGCTCCCAGTAGAATGCACGACAGGCTCGTCTCCGCTCACGTGCTCCACCGGATCCTCCTCGATCTCATCCGAGGGAGAATGTACCCTACCACTGGGTACTGGGTCAGGTGATGGTGAAACCCTGACTGGGCTCCTCGGATCAGAAGGGGGAGTCTCCTCGCGGACGACTCTAGAAGTAAAAGGGTGAGAGCGGGTAGGTTGAAAATGAAAACTATGATAAGAACGAGCTGGTCGTGTGGGAGGTGGTCCATGGTAAGTGTAAAACGGGGGTACATGCATAGTGTATATGATGGGAATCCTAAATCTACGAGGACGGAATCGAATCAACGGGTTCGGGTGGTAGAAGGTAATCTCTACCTCTCCCTCGAACACCGCGCGATGGTCCTCATAGATCCATGTGCCACTAGGTAGTGGACGGATCTCGATGCAAGCAATGTAACGAGACATCACCTACAAGGGCATAGGGGTAAGCATGTCTATACACATAATCAACAGAGAATAAATTGTACAATGTGAATATGTAAATATGCAATCATAAATGACAATCACATTTAACACTTAGCAAGTATTGAATGCAAGTAGGATGCTCACACTTGTTTCATTTATCACAATTAATGCAAATGACTGGCATGATGCATGAATTTAGCTCTCAAGCCTATCTCCATCATTCTATGTCACTCTCTGACGTCCATCCCGGACAACCCAACACTCAACAGTACGTTGTATTCCTAGGTATACAACAATTCGTACATTCACCTAGAATGTACACGACAAGCTTGGAATCCATGCCACCCGAGCATATCCCGTCATCCAAACGGACCATCATCCAAACGATATAACCATATCGGCATCCACTCAGCCGACCACGTCAACGACGTGTCATCAAGCAAGCGTATTGGCACTCCCAGAGGCCCTCCACATGTTTACCAAAAAACATGATATACGTCCTACCATCCAAACTCCAGAATGAATGCATTACTTTACTTAAAAGGAATCGATTGATGTTTTACCCTTTTATTAATACATTACGTGCCTCCCGAGCAACGTATCATTATTCAAATGAAAACATCATAACGTCAATCAATTTCCTTTAAGTCCAGGATCACTTGGTTTATTGTCCTTTAAGTGTTACAAAATAACTCAGAATTGAAAATGGTAGTTTTAAGTATCTGACTAAAAATACTCGAGTGTTTTCCATAATACTCGAGTAATTCATCAGTTTCCAGATTTTACTCGAGTGGTTCACAATTATACTCGAGTCGTTCATGTCCTTTTAGAGATTTAAATTTTCAGATCTTCATAAATATACTCAAGTAATTCATGAGATACTCGAGTAGTTCATTACCCAGAATACTCGAGTGGTTCATATATTACTCTAGTTGTTCATCAATTTTTACTCTTGTTGCATCTGAAATACTCGAGTGCCGAGCCTGATTCTCAAGTTGGTGCGCCAATTTTCACACTGGTGCACCACGAAATACTCGAGTGTTAAGCCATATACTCGAGTATTTGTAGGCAGAACAGACTGAAAACTTGGTTTTTACATACCATTTCAATTTATAAACATTTTTAACCCAAACCAATGATCACAATAGTTCATATACCATATATTGAACATGTTACAATACTCATTTCATATCAAATAACAAATTTGACAGAGAATTAATCATTTATGCATAAAATACACAATTTAGCAACTCAACACCTCAAATTGCAAAATAAACATCACACTCATAAAACAATGGTCATTTAAACTTGCATGCATGATTTAGAACTTGCTCATCACAGTCATAGAGCATGGATTGGTCTCCAAACCAAAGTTCCTATTCAAACTAAGCCCTTAGAGCCTCTTGTTGGCTCTCTAACACAATTAATGGAATTTAAACTCTATCTAGTGTAAGAAATTACTTCCCCTTACCTCTCAGACGTTTTCCAACCAAGAATTGACCAGAAAAAAGCTCCACAACTCTCAGACCAACTTCAAGCACCATATGCAGAGCATTTTGAGTGCAACACCAAAGTGGAATTGGTTTACATATGAAACAGAGAATAAATTTGGGGAAATTAGATTTTCTAGACTCTATGCAACATGAACTCACTAAGGAAACCGAGTTTGAGACTCAGGGATTCATGAGCTTACCACAAATTAAGATCAAAGTAAGCTCCCAGACCAAAGCTTGACAAAAACAACCTCACTTCAACTCCTTGAATCTTCCACCACACTTACTCAATCCTCACGATTTTGGTGTTTATACAAAGCTCGTGATGCGAGCTTTGTATTCGTGTATCACTCGAATCCTAACACTCAGAATTGAAGAAGAATCGAAGGCAACAACTTCAGAACCCTAACTTCTCTAATTTCTACAAGTTTGATCAAAATTCTCAACCATGGGACGTTGATGAGCTTATATAGGAATAGAGAGAGCTCATGCACGTCGACACGCCACCCATGGCGTTGGCAAGAAGGTGTTTTCGTGGCAGGAAGAGGAAATCGTTCATGGTGACTCACCAAACGCACTCACTCGTGCAGTTTGACCCAGAATACTCGAGTTTTCCGAGAAATACTCGAGTATTTTGCCCCATTTTTGAAAAATAATTATTTTATTTTCTTTCCCTCCAAAACCTTTCCTATAATTACCTCTAGGTCCTAATCCAGGGACTAATATGCAAAATATTTATTTTATGCATTATTATATTTATTAAATCAATTCACACACATATACTAACTATATGAACACATATTTTAATCAAGGATTAATATAGAAATAATTAATTATAAATTAATTATAATTAACATTTCATTAATCGGGGATTAAAATTTTGGGGTGTTACATTACTCCCCCACTTACAAGGAATTTCGTCCCCGAAATTCAACTCATACAAACAAGTCAGGATAGTCCTGACGCATCTTATCCTCTAATTCCCACGATGCCTCTATTACATTGCCACAAACCCAGACGACTTTGACCAGACAAATGTCCTTCCCTCTAAGCTGCTTGATCCTTCGATCTTCAATGTGAACTGGTACAGCTTTGAAGGTTAGGTTCTCATGAATTTTTAAGTCATCCGGTTGGATTCTAAGGACAATGGTGGGGTCATGGACATATCTTTTTAATTGAGACACATGGAATACATTATGAAGGTTAGCTAGCGACGGAGGCAGGGCTAACTGATAAGCTACTGGGCCGACTCTTTTGAGGATTTGATAGGGACCAATAAACTTAGGTGATAGTTTCTGGGTTTTCAGGGCTCTACTAACACCTTTGGTTGGTACTATTCTAATGAATACATGGTCTCCTTCAGCAAACTCTAAAGGTTTTCTTCTCCTATCAGCGTAGCTTTTCTGCCTACTCTGAGTTGTCCTCATCTTCTCTTGTATCATCTTGATCTTCTCAGTCGTCTCTTGCACAAAATCTGGCCCAACCAGAGAGTTCTCCCCCACTTGAAACCAGCATAACGGCATCTGACATTTTCTTCCATATAAAGCTTCAAATGGTGCCATTCCAATGCTCGTATGATAACTGTTGTTGTACGTGAATTCCATGAGTGGCAACATCTGTTCCCAGTTCCCTTGACCTTCCAAAACACAGGCTCGTAGGATGTCCTCCAATGACTGAATAGTCCTCTCCGTTTGACCATCAGTCTGAGGATGGTATGCAGAACTCAACTTCAATCTTGAATCCAAGGCTCTATGCAGATCTTCCCAAAACTTTGATGTAAACCTCGGATCGCGATCTGACACAATGCTTGATGGTACCCCATGCAGACGAACAACTTCCTTAATGTACAAATGGGTGAGCTTTTCCAAAGAGTAGCGCATGTTAACAGGAATAAAATGCGCTAACTTGGTGAGACGATCCACGATCACCCAAATTGCATCATGACCAGTGACTGTCCTTGGCAATCCTGACACAAAATCCATCGAGATGCTATCCCATTTCCACAATGGAATCTCCAAAGGAAGTAACTCTCCTCCTGGCCTTTGATGTTCCACCTTGGCTTTCTAACATACCAAACAACATGCCACATACTCAGCTACGTCTCTCTTCAAACCAGGCCACCAAAATAGCTTCTTTAAGTCCTGGTACATTTTGGTAGCTCCCGGATGCATACTCATCTTACTCTTATGCGCTTCATCCAGAATCATCCTTCTTACTTCTAAATCATCAGGCACACAAATCCTTGTTCTAAAACGAAGGATTCCATCCTTTCCTTCTTGAAACTCCAATTCCTTGCCTTCTTCCATCAACTTCCTCTTTTCCATGAGTTTCCCATCCTTGTGTTGCAATTCCCAAATCCTTTGCAGAAACTCGTTAGCAATCTGCAGCATCCCCATCTTAATACTTGTCGGCTCCACTTGCATCGTCAGGCTTAAATCCCGGAACTCCTCTATTAATATAGCTTCTCTGACCATCATTGCACTGATGTGTATTGCCTTTCTACTCAGTGCATCCGCCACAACGTTTGCCTTTCCAGGATGGTAATAGAGCTCGAACTCATAATCCTTCAAAAACTCCATCCATCGGCGCTACCTCATATTCAACTCTTTCTGATCAAAGAGGTACTTTAAGCTCTTATGGTTACTAAATACCCGGAACGTAGTGCCATAGAGATAGTGCCTCCAGATCTTTAAAGCAAACACCACCGCTGCCAGCTCTAGATCATGAGTTGGATAGTTCATTTCATGAACTTTTAGCTGTCTCGAGGCATAGGCGACGACTTGCCCCTCTTGCATCAAAACACTCCCAAGACCTTGTTTCGATGCGTCACAATACACATCAAAACTCTTCTGTGTATCGGGCAAAACCAATACAGGAGATGATGTCAACCTTTCCTTCAACTCTTTAAAACTCCTTTCATATTTCTCATCCCATAGGAATGGTTGATCTTTCCGAGTCAATTTCGTCAAAGGCACTGCGATCTTCGAGAATCCTTCAATAAATCTTCTATAGTAGCCAGCCAAACCAAGAAAGCTTCTCACCTCCGTGACCGACTTTGGTTGCTCCCATTGCAAAACCGAACTTACCTTCGTCGGATCAACGGCTATTCCTTTGTCCGAAATCACATGCCCCAAGAACTTAACCTCCTTCAGCCAGAACTCACATTTTGTAAGTTTGGCGTACAACTGCTTCTCCTTCAGGATACTCAACACTATCCTCAAGTGTTCAACATGCTCCTCCGGGCTCTTAGAGTAAATAAGGATATCATCAATGAACACAACCACGAACGAATCTAAATAAGGTCTGAAGATTCGATTCATGTAGTCCATGAAGATAGCAGGTGCATTAGTCAATCCGAACGGCATTACGACATACTCATAATGTCCGTATCGAGATCGAAATGCAGTCTTAGAGATATCCTCTTCTCTAATCCTGATCTGATGGTATCCTGAGCTTAGATCAATCTTGGAAAATATTGAAGCTCCACGAACTTGATCCATAAGTTCATCTATTCTCGGCAATGGATACTTGTTCTTGATCGTGACCTTATTCAACTGTCCGTAGTCGATGCACATCCTCATGCTGCCATCCTTCTTCTTGACAAACAAAACCGGAGCACCCCAAGGTGACACGCTTGGTCGAATCATCTGCTTCTGCAATAGCTCCTCAATCTGCTTCTTCATTTCAGCCATTTCCGGTGGTGCCATTCTATAAGGAGCAATAGAAATGGGACCAGCTCCCGGAACTAAATCGATACCGAATTCAATCTCTCTTCTTGGTGGTAGACCAGGGATCTCGTCAGCAAAAACTTCCGGAAAGTCTTTGACAATACGAATTTCTTCTATCCTTGGACCATTCTCTTCTACCTCAGAGTTGAACAAACACACGTAGCCGGAGGGTTTTAAATTTCTATAGGTCACTACTTTTCTATCACAATCAATGATTACTTGGTTTTGACTTAACTAGTCCATTCCCAAGATCACATCTAATTGTGCCAAGGGTAAGCAGATCAAATCTACTTTAGAGGTTTGTCCTAACACTTCTATACAACAGTTAAGACATGCTCTAGAAACAACTACAGGAGCATTAGTAGGGGTTTCTACTTTGAGGGTACAGGGTATCTCAGACATACTCAAACCCAAACGTTCTACACATTCATATGAAACAATTGAATGCGTTGCACCAGAATCATACAAAACAAGACATGGCTGACCATTAAGCAAGTATTCACCTTGCACCAGATCAGAGGATCGGTTTGCATCCACACCACTAAGGGTGAAAACCCTTCCTTGAGCCATAGGTCTATCAGCAGTTCCTCTTGTGTTGGCTTTAACCGGCTCCTTGCAGTCCCTTGCAAAATGTCCCGGCTTACCATAATTAAAACAGCCACTTGTTCCCCAGCAGACACGGCCATAGTGGTTGGGCTTGCACTTGTCGCAGAATGGAGCCTCGCTCCGAAAATTCCTTCCATCCGAACCACCAGCTTTTCCCTTGCCTTTCCCTCTACGATCATACGAACCTTTGCCTCTGTTATTGAAACCTTTACGCCTCTGGGGTCCATAGCTCTGATTGTCCTTCCTCTCTGAGGCTTGCACCTCCTCAGCCTTTGTGTCGTCTTCATACATCCTACACATGTCCACCAGTGCAGGAAAGCTTTGGATTCGCTGGTAGCTGAAGATTGACTTCAACTTGGGCCTCAAGCCTCCTTCAAACTTTATGCACTTGCTTCTTTCATCCGGGTTGTTCTGATAGTACGGAGAGTACTTCATCTGTTCCTCAAACTTGGCCGCGTACTCACCCACACTCATATTACCTTGCTTCAGCTGCAAGAATTCTACCTCCTTCTTTCTCCTTAAATCCTCAGGGAAATACTTATGGAGAAACTTCTCCATGAATATACCCCAACTCACTTCCCTTCCTTCATATTGCAGAAGTTGCATCGTGTGATTCCACCAATTCTCAGCTTCATCCTCCAACATGTAGGCTGCATACGCCACCTTTTGAGCATCAGAACACTCCAACGTTCTCAGAATCTTATCCATGGTGTGAATCCATTTATTGGCCTCTTCCGGTTTAAATCCTCCTTCGAACTTTGGCGGATTGCAACTCCTAAAATCAGCCAGAGTCTTCGCCTCAGCTTTACCCACATTACCCTGATGAGGCGGGTTAACCGGTTGAGATGGTTGTTGAGACTGTCGCTGCATAGCCTCCAACACCGTGGTGATTCGTTCTAACATCGCATTGGTGTGATTTTGGTTTCTAGTTGCCATATTAGACCTGCGCTATGGGCTAATGGTCACATATGTTGAACTAAAGAAACTTCCATTACACCCCTATACTAAGACTATAGTTTAAACTCTTAAATCTACAATCAATTGTGTCTTGTACTCAAAAGAGACAAGATACAAACAAATCAAGGGTATCTAAAGCTCAACAAGCAAAATAATAACATTCAAAATAATGTACATGCCTTGGAGATACCTGCTTGATGTTGATGGCTACCTTTCTGGTACTACTTCCACTACTACAGGATCTGACTTTTGCTCTGATACCACTAAGTGTGGCACCCTTCCAAATTACCCAAATATGATATAGTACTTAAGCTATTATATTGGATAATATATGGACTTGTGAGTATTAAGAAAATATGTAGAAGAAATTTTTTCTTTTTAAAGCGGGTGCACAAATCAACACTTGGAATTCTTGGAGAATAAACTCTAAAGCATTTTGAAACAGTTGTATCGAATTAGGCGATTTCTAAAACCTTTTCAAAAGTTGGGTAACATTCATCTTTTGGAATCGTATTTATATCATAGAAAATAACTGAAGCTACCCTTGCTTTATTTGATAAAACTGATACCATCGAAAAGTTTTCACAACCGAACTCTCAAATGGATTAAATCAGAGTAAGCGGAAATTATCGGACTATGCCATGGATAGGAATATAAACATAGGTTTTATATATAGGAAAGTCATAAGTACATAGCCCAACATCAGAGTCTCCAAGTTCCAAAATATACAAGTCCATAAACAGATCTACATAGCAGTGTAAACAAAACCCTAGAGTACTCCAAAAGTATATCTACAATATATATACATAATCAAAATATAAACTCCAAGGGTGGTCATGTAGATCTGGCAGCATCAGATGTAGTAGTAGTGATAGCAGCAGTCTCCAAGGAACATAAGTAGTAAGGTAGTAGCATCATCATCAACACAGCAGCATCAGCAAAGTATCCTCCACAGCAACTCCACATCGGATCCTCCATCCACATCATACACCATATACATATACCTAGGGATCATCGTCCCTCCAATCGCTCCCAGTAGAATGCACGACAGGCTCGTCTCCGCTCGCGTCCTCCACCGGATCCTTCTCGATCTCATCCGAGGGAGAATGAACCCTACCACTGGGTACTGGGTCAGGTGATGGTGAAACCCTGACTGGGCTCCTCGGATCAGAAGGGGGAGTCTCCTCGCGGACGACTCTAGAAGTAAAAGGGTGAGAGCGGGTAGGTCGAAAATGAAAACTATGATAAGAACGAGCTGGTCGTGTGGGAGGTGGTCCATGGTAAGTGTAAAACGGGGGTACATGCATAGTGTATATGATGGGAATCCTAAATCTACGAGGATGGAATCGAATCAACGAGTTCGGGTGGTAGAAGGTAATCTCTACCTCTCCCTCGAACACCGCGCGATGGTCCTCATAGATCCATGTGCCACTAGGAAGTGGACGGATCTCGATGCAAGCAATGTAACGAGACATCACCTACAAGGGCATAGGGGTAAGCATGTCTATACACATAATCAACAGAGAATAAATTGTACAATGTGAATATGTAAATATGCAATCATAAATAAATCACATTTAGCACTTAGCAAGTATTGAATGCAAGTAGGATGCTCACACTTGTTTCATTTTTCACAATTAATGCAAATGACTGGCATGATGCATGAATTTAGCTCTCAAGCCTATCTCCATCATTCTATGTCACTCTCTGATGTCCATCCCTGACAACCCAACACTCAACAGTGCATTGTATTCCTAGGTATACAACAATTCGTACATTCACCTAGAATGTACACGACAAGCTTGGAATCCATGCCACCCGAGCATATCCCGTCATCCAAACGGACCATCATCCAAACGGTATAACCATATCGGCATCCACTCAGCCGACCACGTCAACGACGTGTCATCAAGCAAGCGTATTGGCACTCCCAGAGGCCCTCCACATGTTTACCAAAAAACATGATATACGTCCTACCATCCAAACTCCAGAATGAATGCATTACTTTACTTAAAAGGAATCGATTGATGTTTTACCCTTTTATTAATACATTACGTGCCTCCCGAGCAACGTATCATTATTCAAATGAAAACATCATAACGTCAATCAATTTCCTTTAAGTCCAGGATCACTTGGTTTATTGTCCTTTAAGTGTTACAAAATAACTTTGAATTGAAAATAGTATTTTTAAGTATCTGACTAAAAATACTCGAGTGTTTTCCATAATACTCGAGTAATTCATCAGTTTCCAGATTTTACTCGAGTGGTTCACAATTATACTCGAGTCATTCATGTCTTTTTAGAGATTTAAGTTTTCAGATCTTCATAAATATACTCGAGTAATTCATGAGATACTCGAGTAGTTCATTACCCAGAATACTCGAGTGGTTCATATATTACTCTAGTTGTTCATCAATTTTTACTCTTGTTGCATCTGAAATACTCGAGTGCCGAGCCTGATTCTCAAGTTGGTGCGCCAATTTTCACACTGGTGCACCACGAAATACTCGAGTGTTAAGCCATATACTCGAGTATTTGCAGGCAGAACAGACTGAAAACTTGGTTTTTACATACCATTTCAATTTCTAAACATTTTTAACCCAAACCAATGATCAAAATAGTTCATATACCATATATTGAACATGTTACAATACTCATTTCATATCAAATAACAAATTTGACAGAGAATTAATCATTTATGCATAAAATACACAATTTAGCAACTCAACACCTCAAATTGCAAAATAAACATCACACTCATAAAACAATGGTCATTTAAACTTGCATGCATGATTTAGAACTTGCTCATCACAGTATTGGTCTCCAAACCAAAGTTCCTATTCAAACTAAGCCCTTAGAGCCTCTTGTTGGCTCTCTAACACAATTAATGGAATTTAAACTCTATCTAGTGTAAGAAATTACTTCCCCTTACCTCTCAGACGTTTTCCAACCAAGAATTGACCAGAAAAAGGCTCCACAACTCTCAGACCAACTTCAAGCACCATATGCAGAGTATTTTGAGTGCAACACCAAAGTGGAATTGGTTTACATATGAAACAGAGAATAAAATTGGGGAAATTAGATTTTCTAGACTCTATGCAATATGAACTCACTAAGGAAACCGAGTTTGAGACTCAGGGATTCATGAGCTTACCAGAAATTAAGATCAAAGTAAGCTCCCACACCAAAGCTTGACAGAAACAGCCTCACTTCAACTCCTTGAATCTTCCACCACACTTACTCAATCCTCACGATTTTGGTGTTTATACAAAGCTCGTGATGTGAGCTTTGTATTCGTGTATCACTCGAATCCTAACACTCAGAATTGAAGAAGAATCGAAGGCAACAACTTCAGAACCCTAACTTCTCTAATTTCTACAAGTTTGATCAAAATTCTCAACCAAGGGACATTGATGAGCTTATATAGGAATAGAGAGAGCTCATGCACGTCGACACGCCACCCATGGCGTTGGCAAGAAGGTGTTTTCGTGGCAGGAAGAGGAAATCGTTCATGGTGACTCACCAAACGCACTCACTCGTGCAGTTTGACCCAGAATACTCGATTTTTCCGGGAAATACTCGAGTATTTTGCCCCATTTTTGAAAAATAATTATTTTATTTTCTTTCCCTCCAAAACCTTTCCTATAATTACCTCTACGTCCTAATCCAGTGACTAATATGCAAAATATTTATTTTATGCATTATTATATTTATTAAATCAATTCACACACATATACTAACTATATGAACACATATTTTAATCAAGGATTAATATAAAAATAATTAATTATAAATTAATTATAATTAACATTTCATTAATCGGGGATTAAAATTTTGGGGTGTTACAGTTACAAGAGACACAGACAGAGTTTCACAACATAGACTGATGAGAACTTGACCTTATACTCCTATCCTTACACTAGCAAACACACACAGTCACACAAACAAAGCATGTAAGCCCATGCTTAAGGCCACTGTAACATCCCGAATTTTAATCCTAGGAATAAACATAATAATAATAAGATTAGGAAATAATAATTATGCTAAAAAGGATCTAGGTGATGGATTAGGATTTCTTTGAGTGCCATAAAGGAGTTAGGAAACGTTGGTATCAGATAGGAGGTTTAAAGAATACCAAACGAGGATTTAAAAGCGGCGTTTTCGGTGTTTTAAATTCGCTAACTGGGAAAATTAGGAATAAAAGATTTACAACTCTAAATGAGAATTCCACCGTTGGATATGAAGTTTGTATTTTTAGTAAGCTTGCCTCAAAATTTGAGCAAGATCCAACGGTGAACGAAGAAGTTACAGTCATTTGAAGTTAGGAAGAAAATAGAAGGAAATTGGAAAAAGAAATCAGCAGTATATAGCGTTTTCGCTTAAGCGAAAATGGTTCGCTTAAGCGAAACCAACTCAGTAGCAGTTAAACCGTGGTTCGCTTAAGCGAACGGGTTTCGCTCAAGCGAAACCGGTTTAATCAGAAATCAAAACATACTGGACTCGACTCGCTTGAGCGAGAATCGGTTCGCTCTAGCGAAAATGGTTCGTGCAAACCCTAAATCCCCAAATTGAGAATTTCGCTTAAGCGAAATTCGGTTCGCTCAAGCGAAAAAGGAACCCCAGCTTACTGAACTGAATTCGCTTAAGCGAAAATTCCCGCATCAGCTGAAGATTGGGTGCGATCTGGACCGTCCAAGGGGAATCTTTTCATGGCTCCTTCCATCCTAGCCATTCAAAAACCCCTCCCCTCTCATAAAATCATTTCCACTTCATTCTTCTTCATTCTTCTTCCACCAACAACAAAAACTCCTCCCTCTCATCCCTCTTCCCCCTCCACTCGAATCATCCATCTCCCCGACCAAGATTGAGCTTCATTCTCATCTTCCTCAAGCTCAACACTCAACTCTAATCATCCTCCCTTCCATTGGTAAGTTTTCCACTCTCTCTCTCTCTCCATGAGCCATACGAATTTTCCTCTCTTCCCTCTCATGGCATACGAATTTCATGTCATTTTTAGCTAAGTTAGAACTCACATGTGCTCCATTTTCTCATGGAGGTCAAGAATCTCTCTCCTCCCACTCTATCCTTGGAGCTCTTGGTTAAGGAGCCTAGGAGCTAGGACTTGGAAGACTTCTCCCATCTCTCTTGGATTAAGGTAAGGAAGTGGTTTATAGTGAGCATTGGGTGATCTAAGGTTGGGTATCCCTATGGTTATAATGGTTTTCTAGGAGTTATGTGTTTAGGGTCATTAATGTGTCATAAATGCATTTTTGGTTAGGGATAACTTGGTACTAGTTAATTGTGAAATGAATATATAAATTGTAAAGGGATAAATTGGATTGTGATAATAAGGGAAAATGAACCATAAATGTTATTTGTGGAATGTGACTATAAATGCGAATGCTTGGAAAATGGTTAATATTATGGATGGTAGAATATTTATTTGTTATGACAATGTGGATAATGTGCAGTATGTGCTTATTGAATTTGGAATGAGTTATGATAATGATTGTTGATAATAAAGTGCTTATTTGTGATTATGTGAAAAGGGAAATCTTCATGTACTTGAATTTTTGCAATGGTTTATATTTATGCATATTGTGTTTATTATGGGAATTGTGTTGATGGTGATAATCAATGGTAACATCTTTGTGTTTGTTTGAATTGAGATGAATTATAATGGTGCATGATTGTGATTATGTGTATGATTAATGGACTGGATTGTTGAATAAGGAAACATGGTAAAGGTTGATTAAAGTGGAAATTGATCAGTGGGGCTCGGAACACTAGGTACCCGGCTAGGTGTTCCAATTACCTGTTAGGGCCAATTACCTGCCAGGCCAATTACCCATCAGGCCAAATCGCCCTGTTGGCGCCGGGTGACCCACAGGATCAATTTTCCACACCAATAATTGAAATAAATAATGGAATGGGAAATAAGTACATAGTCCTACAGGTTATGGTCTGGATGGGTGTAAAGTCCTGGGCAGGTGTTTCAAGTCCCTAGACAGGTGTGCCAATTACCTAGCGGGTAACCAAAATCCTAGTGGTGTACAATTAAAAAGGAAAAAAAATGAGTGCTATGGACATGAATATGACAATGGAATTGTATATGAGAATGGATAAATGCAAAAGGGAAATGAAGGGGAAAATGGGTAAAGAAAAGGGTAATGAACATTAGTAATGAATATGTGCATGTAAGAAAAAGTAATTATGGAATCTTGATAAGAGAAATAGAAAGGGGTAAAAAGATGGGTTGTGAAATGGACTTGTATATGTTGTATGCTATTATTTTACTAATTGTGTTTGGCCTAGTGGATTTATTATGATTATATGGAAACTGCAATTTTATTTCATTGTGCAATGCTCACTCCCTTACTATCATTACAGGTACAGAGATTGAGCTTGCACAGCCCCCGGCCAAGCAGGAGTGCTCTCCCTCACAGGGAGAGTAGGGTTATGGGGATTAGACATGATCTTTTGATTTTTTAGCCTCCATATATTGGGATGTATATGAGCTATATTTGTTTTCTTTTGGGCGAGGCTAGGATAGTTCTTTTGTGCAGGGTTTATTATTCTTTTTGAGCATAGTTGTTGTTATGGTCTCTTGAGCCACATACTTTATACTTTGCTGGCACTCTGACAAACTCTGTTTTTACACTTGAGCCCAAGGGGCAACTATGCGATGCTATATATATTTATATGTGAGCCCTGCTGGCTCCTGTTGAATTCATATGAATGTGTTTAACAGGTTGAAGTTTTTGGAACGTCCGAAAAATAGGCAAAACTCCGTCCGTTTGACGGTTGATTTTATTAAATTAAAAAGAAATTTTTAAGTTCTTATTTTTATGATTTGGGAATTAAGGGTAGAAATAATTAGGGTGTTACAATTTTGGTATCAGAGCAGTTTCCCTCGGCCTTTGGAGTATGAACTCACTACTCCTATGGTTACTCACCAAGCGAGTAACCAATAAATAGCTAGGTGTCTAAGTTAGAGTACTAAGGTATATGTATTATTACTTATATAGGTACTAATATGTCGACTTCTCTAGGACTAGACGTCATGGAGGGGAATGGCAGCAATGTTGACAAGCTCACAGCAATCCTAGGGAACTTGGTTCTTATGGACCGAGATCAAGCCGAAAGGGTAGCAGCCGCCGCGATTGCAGCAGCAATGACAACAATGAATCAGCCGTCGCAAGCACCCTAGGACCCAATACTAGCTACAAGTGATTGGTTCACTGAATTCAAAAGGATCGACCCGCCGAAGTTCCATGGTGACTATAACCCTGAGGGAGCGCATAAGTGGCTTCAGAGAATAGAAGAAATATTCAGCACGATGCGCTGTCCAGACAATCAAAGGGCTTTATTAGTAGCGGGTGCATTAACAGGGGAGGCAGAGCAATGGTGGGCGCAAATGCAACAAATTTTGGAAGTGAAGGATCAGAGTGTAGCCTGGGAAGTATTTAAGAGGAGATTCCGTGCAAAATACTTTCTGGTGAACGCCCTTAGGGAGAAGGAGGTAGAATTTTTGAGACTGACCCAGGGAGCCATGAGTGTAACTGATTACGCCACTAAGTTTGAAGATCTTATTCGCTATGCACCCGATTATAGAGATGTTGATGATAGGGTTAAGTGTTTCAAGTTCGGAACGGGACTTCGTAAGGAACTATGGATAGCTTTTGAGCGCTATAGCGGTGGTGCCTTTCCCCAGTTGGTCAACATGTGCAGTATCTATGAGGAAGGTTTAAAGCAAGAAGCATCTGAAGGCACGGTCAGGAATGTGCAGAGTGCAGGAGGCCCTATTAAAGGCAAGGAAAAAGCGAATGATGGTGTGACTGTTCCAGAAGCTAAACCGCTTTACCCACATTGTAGGAAGTCTCATCATGGTGTCTGCTGGTACGTGTGCAAACAAAAGAAACTTTACTTCCGGTGTAGCCAGCCAGGGCACAATGTTTACAATTGCCCTGACAAGTCTCGGGCACAAGAAGCGAGAGGAAGCGGTTACACTTCAGCAACAGCAGGCATCTGGAAGCCAACCTATCCCGAGGGGTACGTCTTGTGTGTCGCAATCCTTCGTAGTTTATGGTTGGAATTAACAAATCGAGTGTTTTTACAATTCTTTTTAGATGCGTCATAAAATCCGGGGCATCTTGTTAGCGATAGGTCTCTATCTTTAGTAAGTTTTTAGTAAAACTATATGAAGCCTATTCTAATTAGCTGTTAAGCGGTACGTCAATAGTTCAAACCAAGCTAATTTATGGGCTGGAATGAACGAGAGTAAATCAACCCAATGCCCTTAGATAATATAGGGATGCGAGTTTTGCTTCATATCGTTCCAATAGTTACATTCCTTAGCTTACAATTCTGATTTAGGTTCGGTCTTGGAAACTAGTGGTGATAGGAAAAGATTTAGAACTTTGGATTCTTTATAGCAGGAGACTGCGAAAGATTCAGTAGTACACCAAAAGACATCTGATTTGTAGGAAATGAAGGGAAACCATTGAAGGAGCTTAAAAGTATAAGACGTTAGCTAAAACACCTAAACAAGAACTGCGAAGATGTTATTATATAATGGAGTGTGAGGTTAGAACTGATCACTCTAATGCTTGCATCTGTTAAATGATAACGTTATCAACAACAAATTAACAGTGATGTACTATTGATAGACGTGAGATTGAGATTGATCACCTCAATCTTCGCATCTATTAATGGACACTATCATTGTGACCTTTTAAGTGAAACCGAGACAGCTGAAATAGTGATAAAAAAAAAATAAAAATCAACTGACCGGAAAGTATTGTTTCCAAGATTTCTTATTGAACCAGGAAATAGATTTAGAACATAAATAAAGCACGAAAAACCTTAAGTTATTTCGCTCGTTTCATCGTAGGGTAACCAAATGCTAAACCCTGAAAAGAGTTAAGCAGACTCTATGGGAACCATTTTTCAACCATCATAACAATCAAACCAGCTGGATTTAGACAATTCAAAATTTCCTGGGAATCCTACAAAGATTCCTAAAGGATCACCATTGAGAAGAGTAAATCTAGACAACCTCGTAAAGTCTACCCATTCAGATCAAACGATTCTAACGGTTAACTACCCTTCAGTGATGATTTAGCCCGACCTTCAAACTTAGAAGCGAGATAAATTGGGAAGTGATGTGGACCCTAACCAGAAACATAATAGCCAGATTCCATAAACATTATTGGTTTCTACACAATTCAATCAAGTGTCTCGTAAGACCCGGTTCACATTAAGTGAAAATAAGTCTGTAACATGCACCAAGATAGGGCCTGAAGTTCTATAGATCCAACTTAGTGACTAAAGAATCGTTTAAAACTTAAGAATATTAAATTATTTCAATCCTTGACCGCGCGAAATCCGGTAAAGCTTTAATAGCAGTTCTGTCGAGCCTTAGCCTATGTGGCGGATAGCATAAATAAACTCTTCACACTCATTCTCGTTGACCGAATCGACCATGAAATTAGTAGCTCAGCAAATCAGTGGAAACTATTTTGTTCCCATCCGCTAAGAATTGAAAACTCTTGGTCTTCGATTTGCTCCTCAGGCATGGATATCAATAGTCTCTGAAGACCATAAATCTCATCTGCGCAAATCCGCTCCTAGCTGATTAAGAAGACTAGGATCATAAATGGTCATATCTTAGCAACGTCTTCCAAGATTCTAACCATTGCAAGCCTGTACGTGATTGGTCCTTTCACTCCTACCTGAAAACTGTTCGAAATAGGAATCGGAAGCGGATCCAATTAATTTTTTTACCTCCTAGCATTGGTATAGTCAGGTATGTCAATGTTAAGTGGGGGAGAACTTAGTAACCCAACCAATGACATGAGGCTGTAACCAGCGGAAGTGATAAGGAAAGTCGCGCAGGAACAAGAAGTAGAATGTTTAACCTAAGCCCGAGCACGTCAAAAAGGGTGGACTCGAGAGTATTCCAAGTGTAAGAAGGAAATCGAAGGGAAGTACCAATGGGATGGTTCTCCAATTACGGAACTCAACGGAATTTCGGGGACGAAATTCTAATAAGTGGGGGAGAATTGTAACATCCCGAATTTTAATCCTAGGAATAAACATAATAATAATAAGATTAGGAAATAATAATTATGCTAAAAAGGATCTAGGTGATGGATTAGGATTTCTTTGAGTGCCATAAAGGAGTTAGGAAACGTTGGTATCAGATAGGAGGTTTAAAGAAGACCAAACGAGGATTTAAAAGCGGCGTTTTCGGTGTTTTAAATTCGCTAACTGGGAAAATTAGGAATAAAATATTTGCAACTCTAAATGATAATTCCACCGTTGGATATGAAGTTTGTATTTTTAGGAAGCTTGCCTCAAAATTTGAGCAAGATCCAACGGTGAACGAAGAAGTTACAGTCATTTGAAGTTAGGAATAAAATAGAAGGAAATTGGAAAAAGAAATCAGCAGTATATAGCGTTTTCGCTTAAGCGAAACCAACTCAGTAGCAGTTAAACCGTGGTTCGCTTAAGCGAACGGGTTTCGCTCAAGCGAAACCGGTTTAATCAGAAATCAAAACATACTGGACTCGACTCGCTTGAGCGAGAATCGGTTCGCTCGAGCGAAAATGGTTCGTGCAAACCCTAAATCCCCAAATTGAGAATTTCGCTTAAGCGAAATTCGGTTCGCTCAAGCGAAAAAGGAACCCCAGCTTACTGAACTGAATTCGCTTAAGCGAATTTATTTCGCTTAAGCGAAAATTCCCGCATCAGCTGAAGATTGGGTGCGATCTGGACCGTCCAAGGGGAATCTTTTCATGGCTCCTTCCATCCTAGCCATTCAAAAACCCATCCCCTCTCATAAAATCATTTCCACTTCATTCTTCTTCATTCTTGTTCCACCAACAACAAAAACTCCTCCCTCTCATCCCTCTTCCCCCTCCACTCGAATCATCCATCTCCCCCACCAAGATTGAGCTTCATTCTCATCTTCCTCAAGCTCAACACTCAACTCTAATCATCCTCCCTTCCATTGGTAAGTTTTCCACTCTCTCTCTCTCTCTCCATGAGCCATACGAATTTTCCTCTCTTCCCTCTCATGGCATACGAATTTCATGTCATTTTTAGCTAAGTTAGAACTCACATGTGCTCCATTTTCTCATGGAGGTCAAGAATCTCTCTCCTCCCACTCTATCCTTGGAGCTCTTGGTTAAGGAGCCTAGGAGCTAGGACTTGGAAGACTTCTCCCATCTCTCTTGGATTAAGGTAAGGGAGTGGTTTATAGTGAGCATTGGGTGATCTAAGGTTGGGTATCCCTATGGTTATAATGGTTTTCTAGGAGTTATGTGTTTAGGGTAATTAATGTGTCATAAATGCATTTTTGGTTAGGGATAACTTGGTACTAGTTAATTGTGAAATGAATATATAAATTGTAAAGGGATAAATTGGATTGTGATAATAAGGGAAAATGAACCATAAATGTTATTTGTGGAATGTGACTATAAATGCGAATGCTTGGAAAATGGTTAATATTATGGATGGTAGAATATTTATTTGTTATGACAATGTGGATAATGTGCAGTATGTGCTTATTGAATTTGGAATGAGTTATGATAATGATTGTTGATAATAAAGTGCCTATTTGTGATTATGTGAAAAGGGAAATCTTCATGTACTTGAATTTTTGCAATGGTTAATATTTATGCATATTGTGTTTATTATGGGAATTGTGTTGATGGTGATAATCAATGGTAACATCTTTGTGTTTGTTTGAATTGAGATGAATAATAATGGTGCATGATTGTGATTATGTGTATGATTAATGGACTGGACTGTTGAATAAGAAAACATGGTAAAGGTTGATTAAAGTGGAAATTGATCAGTGGGGCCCGGAACACTAGGTACCCGGCTAGGTGTTCCAATTACCTGTTAGGGCCAATTACCTTCCAGGCCAATTACCCATCACGCCAAATCGCCCTGTAGGCGCCGGGTGACCCACAGGATCAATTTTCCACACCAATAATTGAAATAAATAATGGAATGGGAAATAAGTACATAGTCCTACAGGTTATGGTCTGGATGGGTGTAAAGTCCTGGGCAGGTGTTTCAAGTCCCTAGACAGGTGTACCAATTACCTAGCGGGTAACCAAAATCCTAGTGGTGTACAATTAAAAAGGAAAAAAAAATGAGTGCTATGGACATGAATATGACAATGGAATTGTATATGAGAATGGATAAATGCAAAAGGGAAATGAACGGGAAAATGGGTAAAGAAAAGGGTAATGAACATTAGTAATGAATATGTGCATGTAAGAAAAAGTAATTATGGAATCTTGATAAGAGAAATAGAAAGGGGTAAAAAGATGGGTTGTGAAATGGACTTGTATATGTTGTATGCTATTATTTTACTAATTGTGTTTGGCCTAGTGGATTTATTATGATTATATGGAAACTGCAATTTTATTTCATTGTGCAATGCTCACTCCCTTACTATCATTACAGGTACAGAGATTGAGCTTGCACAGCCCCCGGCCGAGCAGGAGTGCTCTCCCTCACAGGGAGAGTAGGGTTATGGGGATTAGACATGATCTTTTGATTTTTTAGCCTCCATATATTGGGATGTATATGAGCTATATTTGTTTTCTTTTGGGCGAGGCTAGGATAGTTCTTTTGTGCAGGGTTTATTATTCTTTTTGAGCATAGTTGTTGTTATGGTTTCTTGAGCCACATACTTTATACTTTGCTGGCACTCTGACAAACTCTGTTTTTACACTTGAGCCCAAGGGGCAACTATGCGATGCTATATATATTTATATGTGAGCCCTGCTGGCTCCTGTTGAATTCATATGAATGTGTTTAACAGGTTGAAGTTTTTAGAACGTCCGAAAAATAGGCAAAACTCCGTCCGTTTGACGGTTTATTTTATTAAATTAAAAAGAAATTTTTAAGTTCTTATTTTTATGATTTGGGAATTAAGGGTAGAAATCATTAGGGTGTTACAGCCACTAAGGATTACCATAAGCTGTGATACCATTCTGTAACAGCCCGATTTTCGTAACACAGAATAATCATCATTTATTTAATAAGTTGCTAAAAATGAGGCAAATTTTTTTTTTTTTGAAAACGTTATTGGAAATGTCATTGATATACTTAGCATTCTTACCGAAAACCGAGTTGTTACTAAAACTTATTTTACATAAAATATTCATTTCCATAAAGTGACTTGTTTCAAAAGTATCATGACATTTTCCCAAAAGATTACATTGTTCGATCTTCCAAAATAAAGTAGACCACAATACAAAATGTAAAGACTTAGCTTAATTACATAAGTGGCACATTGCTTGGTAATCCTTGACTCAGATACTAACAATAAAAAGACTACTTTCGATTCCTCCTAATGAAGACCACCGGATACGGCTTCCTTTTCTTCTCTGGTAATTTCTTCGTCTGGAAGATGATGCTACCTCCGTTGCTGGCTCTCCTTCGGAACTTGGCTTTAGCTCTACACCGAACAGCTTCACAGATTTCTCCTTAGCTTCATCCCGTGGCGGCGGTTCGTTACCATTGTATCCCAGAATAGAAACACTTCCCAAACACAATCCTGTTGCCGATCCACTCAACTTGTGTTCTGGATCCGCAATCACCATCTGCGCACATCCCATCCACACCATTCTATAACGTGTGGGTTTCCAGCCACTTCCCTGACGACGCCTTGTAGTAATCTCCAAACGATGCTCCATCTGCCCATTGAGATACCAGCAATACCAATATACCAACGAACAGGAGAGAGTAAGCGATCCGAACAATGCATCGTCGACGGTGTGGATTTTCGATAGGCGAGATATCAAGACAATACAAACATAACAATACAACACACATACAATATAACATTCAAGTATATCATCATTATCAACATCATTATCATCATTATTATCATTATTATCATTTTGTCAGTCTTATTATCATTTCTCAACATAATCATTCTTCTTCCTTAACTCTTCATTCTCAAACTTGCAAATCTTCCACTTTCCTTCATATCCCTCCTCATAAAGATTCCTTCATCTTTCTGTACTTTTCATTATCACTTCCTTTCTCTTTATTAATATTCGTAAGCTTTTGCTTTTAAAAATTATAAATCTTTTCTTAGCAAATCTTATCAAATCACGACCATCGATGATTGGGGAATTAGAATATCATCGAGATACTCGTTTCTTTCGCAGTTAGCACTCACGTCTCAAGTCTACATCTCCTCGGTCATCCACCCAACCTAGTCGGAAGCAAACAGGAGTACAGGACCTTTACCACGCGGGCACGACAGCTGTCTCAACAATCAAATGGCTCCAAGCCAGGAGAACTGTAGAAAACTCGGGTACAGTCTCAAATCAATTCAATTCATCTCATATCATATCATATAATTCAAGGCTCACTGTAGAAAACTCGGGTACAGTGGCAATCAAGATGCCCCGTTCCAGTCCCTCTCACTATTCCTGAAATGCCATAGGGGTGACAGTACTATTCTAGTTCCAGGTGCAGAACTTACCACGACATTAGGACCCAGTCCCCACCACGTCTGGCTACCACATATGGAGTTCATTCCGCCTAGAATAGTACTCAAGGCATCATGACGTTTTGCCGCCATAGCCTACCCTATTGCATTCACATCCCTGATATCCGGGGTACCTTCCTCTCCACTAATTCGATGTCACACTCATGACTCACCGCGTTCGCATTGTTAATGTCTTTTAAAGTCTTTAATCTTTTTAATTAACCTAATGGTCGACTCATCCTTAGTGCATCCCTTAAACGAGTCCCAATTGCTAATTTCTCAATCTTTTCTCAACAGGGCACAGAGCTGGGATGGCATCGATAAACTCACATCTCATTTCACCATCTTTCTCAACAATCTCATATCACAATCTCATTCCACAATCTTTATCAAATAACAGTCCATATTCTTTCTAAAAATCTCCTTCTATCAATTTTCTAAAAATCTCATGTTACAACTTTCTCAAAAATCATATTTCCCAAATTTTCTCAAAATCTCATTTCAGAAAACTTTCTCAAAAATCTTATTTCACATACTTTCTTCAAAACACATTTTAGAAGATTTCCGAAAATCTTGTTTTGTAAACTTCTCAAAAATCTCATTTGGTAAACTTTCTCAAAAATTTCCTTTTGTAAACATTTTCAAAAATCTTATTTCATAGATTTTCACAAAATACCATTTCATAAACTCTTTCATAAAATCTCCTCTCGTAACTTTTCTAAAAATCTAATTTCATAAATTTTCTCCAAATGTCGTCTCATAAGCTTTCACATAATATCCTTTCATGAACTTTCACAAAATCTCGTTTCATAAACTTTCACAAAATCTCGTTTCATAAACTTTCACAAAATCTCTTTTCATAAACTCTTGCAAAATATCATTTTATAAACTCTCTCAAAAACCCCATTTCAAAACTTTTCTCAAATACCACATTTTTCATCTCAGTGAGAATTAGTGGAGGAGCAAGCTCAACTCAACACCAATCTCATAACAATGAACAACAACAAAGGATCCTAGCTCCACTCATATCACATTTCAATCAACAACAACAACATTACTTTTCCCAGCTCTGGCTCAACCTCCTCATTATCATCAAATCTATCCCCAATCATTCTCATAACTCTTGCCATTATCGCTTTTTACTTTCACATTCTTGCCTACATTATCTTATTTGTTCTTCTCTTCAATCATGTCTCATCATTATCATAAATTTATTCATTTCATTTCATTTTCAGGGCGTAACAGACGTCCATCAGCGTGCTAATTATATTAGTCAACAATTTAAATATCATCACGCATAATTAAACAAATAAACATAAGCATGTTATATCAAATCATCATCATACAATTCATCACACAACAATATGTGGTCTTTGTCTCCTTCCTATAAGTGGCCACACAACACAAACAATTGCCACTATACTACTAACTCCAAACCACTAAGTTCCGATCTTGAGATGATCCGGAACGTCCTAATAAATCACCTAAATACCACGGTGTCTTAGGAAAGCTTCTCTCTCACCTCAGGTCCAGCAATTAAATGCGCTCGATCTCCGCGGGTCCTTGTCGCTACCAGCTGCCCCAATCCCTCGTCTTTAAAATTCCTCAAATTAAATAGAACACATTTACGTTATTAACTTGTATCAAGAAAATCTTCTTCTTTCTCAAACACAATTAATTTCTCGTCGGATAACGTAAAACATAATTATTTTTCTCAAAACCACTCTGACTTTTTCTGGTACTTTAAGTACCTCAAAACCATTTGAAATCATCTACTAAAATAATTTAAACCAATTGATTTGGTTGCTGGTCCGTCTTGGACAGCACCTTAATCACATTCGAAAACACCGAAAAATTCACCATTTTCAATCCGGCTTTTTCCTATTTCAAATACCACTTGAAAACCATGCTCTAAATCACATGAACACATTTTTAAAGTTTAGGAACAACTTTAAACAAATCTGGACAGCAAGGAATTATTTTTCAAATCTACTTTCATAAAACCCAAAAACACCGTAAAAGTACTTTTCTCTTTAAATAATTCCTTAGCTCAAAATTAACACTTTAAAACTCGAGCTTTTGTTATGAAATAAAATCTTGGGCAGTCACCAAACATAACCAACACTTCCAAATAAATCAAATCGAATTCTTTTAAAATCAATTAATTCCAAAACCAATTACATACTCAAATATTTTCCAAAACACATTCAATTAACTTAACACACAACAACAATCAACACTTTCGCAATCAAACACTTAATCACTTATTCCACATAATTGTTTTCAAAACCATTTCATTTTCATAAAACAAAAACACTTAGACATACAAGTACTCACAAACCGAATTGAACCAAAGATGTGAACCAAACACAACAACTTAATTCCCTTCAAAAATCACTATGTAAATTTATTTTCATGCAACTAAACCTCCTAGACTTATTTATACTATATGGCCGAATGAAATCCAAGAAGACAAGTCAAAAATTACAAATCCAGAGCACATAAACCAACTTAATTTATTTCAAGCGCTTAGACCCCATTTTCTTTTTCATGAAACAAATTTATTTACTCTTCCTTTTATATTCAAAAACCATGAGCTCTACTTGGAGAAATTATTAAACTTTATTTTATTTCCTTAACTTAAATCAATTCATTAAATCAAGCATCACACCGAAATCTTATTTTTTATGCCTTAGAAATTTTATGCTTGCATTCAAAGTCTTTAGATTAAACAAACATTAACATGCATACACATAAAATGAGAATCAAGTGGAGATTCCTTTATTTCTTTAACCAAAAACAAATTGAAAGAGAATAATCACAACACAATTTCAAACATATCAATTTAGCATTATTTCACAAAGCACACTCATCACTTTTATGTCACTTCATAAAAAAAAGAACCTAGCCTAATGAACATGCATAGGCCGAATACTATCATGACAAGAACAAGGTTTTGGTTCACTTTTTCAACATGCAAACACCAAGATTCTTCAAACCAAATCATGGACTTTCTTACACAATGTTTTAAAAATACCACTTCCTTTTTCAAGTACAAAACCGTGACATCATCAACACTTCAAACCAAATTTTCATTTTAGTTTTCTTACATGAACTTTAAAAGTCTTTGAATCAAGAACAAATCCACATGCATGTGTCTTTTTCATGGAAAACAAATCATGATTACTTGGTTCTCAAGCTTAAATCGAATGCTCATCACCAAAAATCAAGAGAAAAATTCAAATCTTTAACGTGCAAGAACATTAGACATAGATCAACTTAAGAATCATTTTTCAAAAGCTTATTTCTTTGGTTTCCTCACCAAGACCGTGACATGCTCTAAGAAAAGTTAAAGTTTTTTGCTCAAAAATAACATGCATGGCTTCAAGACCAAAACTTTTCATAGATTAAGACCAAATCAAAGCTTTTCTAAAGATCAAGTCAAAAATCAAGACATGCATTAAGAAAGGTTAGATCTTTTTATTCAAAAGTCACATGCAAAGTCCAAGAACAAAACTTTTTAAAGATCAAAACAAAAATCAAAGCTTTTTAAAGATCAAAACCCAAAAATCAAAGCTTCATCAAGATAAAATCAAGATCAAAGCATTTTAACAACTCAAATCAACTTTTATAAGCCTAAAGTTAACATGCAATGACTTAGAATAAATTAAAAAGCATCATGACCTAGTTTCCTAGTCATGGCCGAATCACATAGTCCATAGTTTAGTGTCTTACAAGTTCATTTTGCTCTTAAAAACTCAAGATCAAGGCTTAAACATCACATGCAACCTTAAATCAACCATAAAACTATACATGCAAGAGGAAATAAACTTTACAAGGCTTTAGAAATTAAAACTGACTCCAAGCTTCTAAGATCTTGGAGTTACCCACCAAGAAGAGATAATCTTCAACCTCTACACTTGATCTTCAAGGAAAATCCTAGGTTTTGGACTTGGTTCTCCTTCTTCTTCCTCCTTCTTCACTCTCGACCACACACTCTCTCTCTCTCTCTTTTCTAAGAACTAAATGGGACTCTTAGAAGTGTGTTTATGAAATGAAATGAGAAATGAAGGAAAAATGAATGGGAAATGAAGTATGGCCTAAGGCTTATATAGGCAACTCATGTATTTCCCTTCTTGCCCTTGTAAAATTTGATCATGGTGTGTGGGTGAGGGGCAATTTTGGCTACTCAAATTGTTGCATGGGTAGATTTTATCAAGGGGACATCTAGGAGTAATTTAGGGCTTTAGGTCACTTCATGTGTATTTATTTCTACTACTTTAAATTTCCTATTAATCCTATTTTATTTACTTTCCAAATGGTTCCAATTTATCCTAAAGACTTGAAATCCTAAGCTATGTACATACATACACACGTAGCACACACATACATACATAGAAAACAAATCTTTTTCTCATAAAATAACTCATGTATAAAAATCACATTTCCTTTAAAGCATAAAAACATTAAATATATAATCATTCCAAAAACTCAATTTCTAAAACTAATAGTAGCATTTCATGAAAACCATTCCTTTTAAAATCATTCACCACTTTGAAATCATAAAATAAGAAATTCATTCAAGGAAATATTCTTTTAAAAACACTTTCTCAAAAATAATTCTCTTTATGGTTTAAAATAATACGAGGAATTTGCAGGTCGTCACAGATTCCATTATCAAGGAGGATATTTACAATGAAACATATATTATTGTCATTTTTGCTGGAATACTAACGGAGTGTTATTCTACCATCATTGATTTTTTTTATCCCTTGAAAATGATAGATAAGATGTAACTTTGGGCCTAAATACCTTAAAAGTTAAGCATGGGATGTGCTTCGCCGTATAATGAATTAAACTCAAGGTCTTGATCCATATATCCACAGGTTTGTATCTAATTTAGATAGAAGATGACACTATTTGGGTGGTGGCCGGAAAATAGGGTGGCACGGCGGTGGTGATCGGATAGTGGCACTATTTGGATGGTGGCATTATTTGGGTCTGCTTAAGAAGAAAGAGAAGAAAGAGAAGAAAGAATATCGATGTAGAGGCAAGTGAGTTAAAAAAAACAGAAAAAAATAATATTAAGAAAAATGATTGGACATGTGTCACTATGTTATTGGATTAAGGAAATAACTTATCTCCTCTCACCAGGAGATACATTATTCTCTTATAATGATGTTGATAATTAACTAAAATCATTGTTATTCCTGCTCTTCATTAAAGTAGTTACTAAATGTGAGTTTTGAGCCTTTAAAGGGTATACATATAATGATTAATTTTAACCATTCTTTCTTTCTTTCTTGATATTTGAGTGATGTTCACTTTGATAGTGGATTCTAGAGCTTGCCCTGTGATCATTTCGAGATTGACATTGTTTGCATGCATGAAAATTATTATGTCACTTGGGAAAATTTTTATGACCTTCAACAAATATGATAAACATTATTACCTTTAAACCCATTCTGAGCTTAATGAGATATTATTTTCTTTAGTACCTCCTCATAATGTTATATATTTTTGGTACCCTTTTGGAATAAGAATGCTGCAATTGGAAATGTAGTTCTTCAAAGTTGTGTTAAAGTGGTGTTATTGGGCATAAAGTGTTAAATGCATTCTCTCCATCTCTCTTCAGATTCCAAATAAATATAAATGAACAAATAAATAAATGAGCAGTTAAGTACCCCTTTGAGAGCAGGTAATTGCTTACTGAGGAAATACTTGGTATGTTGCAAAGTGCAAGAATAAAGGAAAAAGGAAAAGGAAGAGAAGAGAGAGAATGAGAAGATGACAAAGCATGAAGGAATGAAACATGTTGGGAGTTGATGTTATAACAATGATTTTTACGCCCAATGCTTCATTCATACTTTAAGGAGTTGTCGGGTTTAAGGTTACATTGTTTAAGCCCTTTGTATGATCTTTTCTTTCTTATATCCTCCCTGATATCTTTAACCATGGCCCCATTACAACATGATTAAGACCTTTTAATTCCTGTATGCACTCAATAAATTCTTGTACTTTCCTAGATGAACTTGAGTGAAATGTCACCCTTATACACATTGAGAGAAGGTGAGTTCAATGACCCCTTTTAGTGATGAGCAAGTTTGCAATAACTTTAAGGCTCTAATTGGGCGAAATCTTGATTACTTCATGATGGGATGGTGGATGTTAGTTTGGGAGAATTGCAGGTTGAGTTACTTGGAAAAATTATTTTAAGGAAGTGGTAATTTGTGGGTGTCATTAACGGATTATAAGTTATGTTGCATGGGTGATGAGTTAGTTTGCATTTTATACAAGATTCATTGCATAACATGTTTTACTTGATGACAAGCAAAAATTAAGCTTGAGTGAAATTGATGTGTGTGTAACATGCATATATAATATTTCCTTATTATTCGTTTGCATTTATTTAATTTATATATATATATATATAACCTTGCATTTTGTTATGATTTTAGCATACACTTTATTAGCCTATCACTTGTGTAACATCCCCAATTTCCGATATCCGTTTAGGATGGTTATTAAAGGCAAATTAGTATGTGTTTAAGCGTTTAAAGTGTAGAGTTTAGCCAAGAGTAGAATTGTGTGAGGTAGAACTAGCTTAGAATGGGTTTAAATAGTATTGGAATAAGGTTTTGAGTAGTAATCCAAGCCTAGATGAGTGTAGGAGCCTAAGGAAGTGAATTGGAGTTAGAAAACCACCAAAATAGGATTTTCAGTAAGGTAATCGATTACCTTGAAGGGTGTAATCCATTACTTGCTCCTTGGAAAATCACACAAAAGTTGCATTAAAAGTAATGGATTACTTGGTCAAAGTAATGGATTACTTGGGCAATGTAATGGATTACTTGGGAAAAGTAATGGATTTCTTGGCCTCTGAAAATCATACTAGAATTGTTGCATCAAAGGAAGTAATGGATTACTTCAAGGAAGTAATCGATTACTTTAAGTCAAATCTGATTAAAAACACATTTTTCCTTCATTTTCCTCATTTCACTCTCTCTCCTCCCTCACGACTTCTCTCTCTTCTCTCTCTAAACCTCCATGGTTTCTTCCTCTCTTTCCATGGCAAATCACCATAAAAACACCACAAATCACAAAATTGAAACCGTGAATCATCCCCAAATCTCATCCTAATGATTTCCCCTCTCTCAAATCATGTGTTTTCTCCCTCTTTATCATGGAACCCCAAATCCCCCAAAACCCTAAGTTGGGTAATCAACCCCATAGAGCCTTCTAATCCTTCAGGGAGTCTTAGATAGTGCATGAGAGCATGGAATAGGAGGCTAAGAAGCTTGGATTGGAGCTTGGTGAGTGGGTTTGGAGGAAACCCCAATTTCCTCTTTCTCTCTCTTCAAGGTAAGGGGGTTACTTTGGTTCTAATTAGGGAAGGGATTTAATGATTGTAATAGGGTTATACCTAGATGTATTTTGATATGTGTATAGGTGATTTGTATGCTTTGTATGTTGTGGGTGAAATATATGTTATGAACTTAGGGTTTGATGTTAGTAAGTGATTGTTTTAATTGATATTGAATGAAATGAATGAATAAATGTTATTGTCATGATTATTGATATTGTTATGATTGTTATTGGACTAAAGGAATGAGTAACTGTTATGGTTAATGAAATTAATATTGTCAAAATTGAAGGGTAAATGTGAAATTGATGATGTTGGTACTTGAATGGTTATGAATTGGAATGATTGAATGATTTGGTAATTTAAAGATAGTATATATATATAAATGGTAATTATTATATATTGTTATGGCCTATTGCTCTAAGTTAGAGAGCCCAACCAAATTGGTATAATGGTAAAGAGGATTGACTATTGTAAACACCATAAAATGAACTAGAAACACGTGCATTCAAGGAGTAAGGTGGACCTTAGGTGTAACGGGGAAAACTTACGTTTCTATTCATGAAGGCAAAAGTAACTAGATTGTGCCACTAAAACAATCGCTGAGAATTGTTATGGAAAACTTTGATCTTCCAAAGGGCCGGGTTCGCAACCCGTGTCGGGGATTGGTTTTATGCAAACCATAATAATTCTGTCAGTTACTTTGGCTTTTCATGGCCAGTGAGGGTGATTTCTGCTAGAGCCAATTTGGGCGAATCAATCCAAATTGTACGTTGTACACTACCCTAGAGGAGTGTGACGTATTGTGCAAGCGGATGAGCCATATTCCTAGAGGATATGAAGCATCCAAACAAGGGTTGGGAAATGCTTACTCCTGGTCGGTTTTCCCCAGAGTGGAGGGTGTAGTGGGGTGAGGAAATTGTTATTGTTATTGGAAATGGAGAAGTGCATTCATTGTCATAAACAAGTTTAATTCGCTGAATCCAATGAAAGTGTTAAAGTGTTATAGTGAATACAGTGAAAAGTTATAGTGTTACATTAGATTCAGGGATTAAATCACAGTGGTATAAAGTTACATGCATTGTTCATATGTTTGAGCATAAAAGCATCGTGAAATATTGTTATTGTTATTGTTATTGTTTAAGGAAAGGTGAAAAGTGTGAATTGGTTAAATGATAAGATATAGAATTGTTATTGTTGAATGGGATAATATGAATATGATGAAAGATGTTTGGGTATGTCTAGTTATGTTTTATTACTGTCGTTTTAAGTGTTTTCCTTGATTATTATTCAAAGTTCTCACCCTTACAGTGGACATATTAGGTACACATTGGAGACAGGCACATGTGAAAGTCAAGGTCGTAAAAGGTATACTCCTGTAAAGAGTATACTGATATTGGCGACCTTATGCTCCCAACTATAGTGCAACCATTCACAGGTCCTGATTTGTAAAGATTAGATTTTTATAAATATTGTATTTTAATTGATAATGACGATTTTATTTTAAATGTATTTTCATTAATGCATAAGTTCTCTCTTCTCATGGGGACAAGATGAAAGCATTGTATAGCATTGTCTATTTTGAGCTGAAAGTTATACTTTATTAAATTGAAAGCTGTTCTGGACTGACATGTTTAATATTTATTCGGGGAAAAGTCCGATTTTTAAAGGAAACTCCGTAAAAATTTTTATAAACCCCGAATGTTTTCCTTATTAAAGGCTAATCTATAGTAATTGTTTTAGTAGTAAAAGGTAGGGTGTTACATTTATGGTATCAGAGCAATGGTTGCAATCCTCGGCCGTGGAGTACGGATTCTTCCTACTCCCAAAGAGTTACTCCACATGAGAGTAACTAGTAGATAGTTGTTTAAGTAGTGCACTTTAGTGTTCATGCATGCATTGTTAGTTGAAATGGGTACAGTTTAGTAGGGTGAGTCATAGTTTAGTAATCATAGAAGTTTATTTTCAATATAAAGTGGGTCAACTCAATTTTTCAAAGTGTAACTTTGTTGTATTCGGAAATGGACAGAAAGTAGAGACTAAGGGAAAGGAAAACTCCCAACGGGTCAGAGCATGAAATTGCTACCCCAACGGGAAGGACTAACTCTTAGTTTTGAATTAATCTCCTCTATTTCAAATATAACAAGGGATTGAGGTTTCGCTTTAAGACGAAATCTCAAGGCCTTATTTTGAATCGAAGATGAGTCATTTCCTTATTTGCTTGGAATTCAAGTAGCACGAAAATGATTTTATCTCCAATGCAATGTAGAATCGAGACGGATCCCTTGCATTTTGTATTCATTGGCAGATGACATCGTTAAGTCCTTGAATCTAATCAAATAACTGTTGGATTTATTTTTCTAAGTCTAAGAATAGGATCGGTACTAGAAGTTGTCTAGTTTATACACTTCGAGCATTCTTCATCATAGTGCGCAGCGGAAGTGAATAGGTGTTAATCCAGTGTAATTTCCTTTAACTGTGATTACTAAGTGTCATCTTAGTAAAACCTAATTGCCTTCTATATTTCCACATTATATTTTGGTGATAAATATACTATGATTTCTAAAGTATGAAAGTGTTTTTGCAACAGATTTTCTAAGATTCTATTTTCGAAAAGTACTGGTACTACGATTTGAAAATGAATGTCAAGTACAGTAATGTTTTGATATTTTCCAAAGTATGGAATTGATTCAAACTCTGATAATTTATTGAATGTCGCAACACTGATTTTTTAGAAAATTTTATTCACAATGAGAATCCCTAACTAATTGAATGATAGTGTTATTTACTTTTAAGTTACACCAATTATCAATTGACAGGAATTCAATGAAGGCGACATAAGTCAATTTGAACTTTCAAACTAAAATGAGAGGAAAAGCATTCACTAGAATTTAAAGAGAGTGAATGACATTGAAACTTTTTAACCATACATACGTTCCTTTTATTTGAGTTTGATGACTATAGAGGATTCTTATTTTCTTTGTCAAAGGAATCCTCAAGCTTCGGAATCAATTTCAAATGGATGTGAAACGATTTTGAAAACTTATATGAATGATTTGAACTCGTGAGTGCTTGACATGTCTTTTCCTATCAAATAATTTTGTTAAAGTTTTAAATGAAAAATGTTTTACAAAAAGCAAAGGTGTTCTTCCTTATTTCAAGGAAGATACAAATTCTTGAAAATTCTTTTATCACCAAGTACCAAACCTTTTTCACAGAAGTTGATACTTCATTGTTTTCTACTGTAATGTGGAAGTGGGAAAATGTGAAGTGAAGGTAGCAAGGTGAGTTAAAGGTAATGTAGCTATCCAAGGGTTAAAGCCTAAATTAGAACCTGAACCAGGGTAATGGATTTTAGGTTTTTCCTTCAAGTTCATATAGAACTCCAAGGAATTTGTTGTATTTATTGAACAAACTGTATTCCGGAAGTGAAAACCATTTTCAAACCATTATTACCTCTTTCCAGGAATGTAGTTTGTGTATGTTAAAGTTCTAGTTTTAAACATCCATTATAAAAGTCGTAGCACCAAAGTCTAGTTGGTAATAGAGGAAAGTCTCAAATAGGATTGAAGGGAAAGTCTTAGTTGTGCGATCTTTGAGCTTAAGGAACCAATTAGGAAACCCTAAGCCTATGAGAGAATTCTAAGCATAGGTTTAGTTGAGGTCATAGATAGTGGATTTTAATTTTCAGATCGAGTGTAGAATCCAAATAGTTTTTCATTCATAGATTGGGCGGTAGAAGCTAGGTCCGATTTGATTGAGTCCTAGAGTTTCAGGCATAGGTGTGTAGGCATATAGATGTGCATATAGGAAGCGAGTTTTAAATGTTTTCGAACGATGGAATTTTATATATGTGTATTTAAGATTTTAAACTTAGTAGGACTCTATGTTAAGTCCAATTATTTTCATAAACCCTTTTCTTGCGATTTTATGGGGTAGTTCCCAAATTCCAAATCTTTTCAAGTACTTTGTGTACTATTTCAAATCGATTTTTGACAAAGACTATTTTTCCACCTCCTATTAAAGGTGATTTCAAAAGCATACTATCTTAATCTATATTCACTATTATCAAATCAAACTTTTCCAAGTAATTGCCCTGTGTCCTCACATGGTAATTTAGAATTTCCATCTTTCCCTAGTATATCTATATTTTTCAAAGTAACCTTTTCTAGGGAAAACTTTATAAGTGTTAAACTTGCAATTTTGATACATTTGGTTTTATTTGAATGACAACTTATTTTCTATACATAGGATTGAAGTGTATTTATTTTCACTATAACCCCTATGTTTTCAATCATAGTTATAGTCCGGGTATTTTCCCAATTTTGACTATCCTTAAGAAAATGTTTAGCATAAACAAAAGTTTTAACTTGTACAATATATTTCTCCCATGATTGACAATCCGGAATGTATGGACATTCCAAACCTTTTCTCTTTCATGTTAAACGAACATGGTTGAAGATTGATAGCATCTTCTCTATTAATCTTCAACCCTATTTTCTAATCGTGTTACATACTGGTGAAGGTTATGTAGCCATCAAGAATTGTCAAGAAACTATTTATACCCTTGATTTCAACTCTTATGTATTTAACTGGTTCTTTTCAAAACCTTGTTGCATCCATGCACCAATCAAAATTTTGTTAGATTCTAAGGGAGTCTTGCTATTAACAAGTCTTTCAAACCTTTTTGATCAAGTTAATACAAAACTCCTTTTGGTGTGAATGGATTGTTTTATTTATTTGTGTAGAGTTGACGCTCTACTCTCCTTTTAAAAGTGTATTCCTTGTTAAAATTCAAATGATGTTTCTTGTATTTCACTTATGTTTGATTTTTAAAAAAAAATGAAAATTTTCATGTATTGCAATATCTTGATCTGTTTGTATTCTAAATTTTCTTTTGATTGTGATTGAATTTTAATTGGTTGCCTTAATTGTTCTTGAGTGCTTTCATGTTGTATGTGAATATAGGACTAAGTAGGTTTGTATTGATAGGTAATGCCCATAGACTTCGAACTTTACGTTTTGAACCTTAAGGAACTAAGTGGGACTTTTGGAGGAAGTGTCATTAGCAAGAAAGTAAAGATAGTAATAGAATCCCATTCGGAGTTGTATCCTAAGTGGGGGAGCGAATCCCCCAAAGTCGTGTCTATCCGTAAGTAGGTTAAGACCTTCTCTATATTTGAGCATATAGCTCAATGTCTTCTTATGTCATAGAAGTAAGCCGAATTTCGGGGACGAAATTCATATAAGTGGGGGAGAATTGTAACATCCCCAATTTCCGATATCCGTTTAGGATGGTTATTAAAGGCAAATTAGTATGTGTTTAAGCGTTTAAAGTGTAGAGTTTAGCCAAGAGTAGAATTGTGTGAGGTAGAACTAGCTTAGAATGGGTTTAAATAGTATAGGAATAAGGTTTTGAGTAGTAATCCAAGCCTAGATGAGTGTAGGAGCCTAAGGAAGTGAATTGGAGTTAGAAAACCACCAAAATAGGGTTTTCAGTAAGGTAATCGATTACCTTGAAGGGTGTAATCGATTACTTGCTCCCTGGAAAATCACACAAAAGTTGCATTAAAAGTAATGGATTACTTGGGCAAAGTAATGGATTACTTGGTCAAAGTAATCGATTACTTGGGCAAAGTAATGGATTACTTGGGCAAAATAATGGATTACTTGGGAAAAGTAATGGATTACTTGGCCTTTGAAAATCATACAAGAATTGTTGCATCAAAGGAAGTAATGGATTACTTCAAGGAAGTAATCGATTACTTTAAGTCAAATCTGATTAAAAACACGTTTTTCCTTCATTTTCCTCATTTCACTCTCTCTCCTCCCTCACGACTTCTCTCTCTTCTCTCTCTAAACCTCCATGGTTTCTTCCTCTCTTTCCATGGCAAATCACCATAAAAACACCACAAATCACCAAATTGAAACCGTGAATCATCCCCAAATCTCATCCTAATGATTTCCCCTCTCTCAAATCATGTGTTTTCTCCCTCTTTATCATGGAACCCCAAATCCCCCAAAACCCTAAGTTGGGTAATCAACCCCATAGAGCCTTCTAATCCTTCAAGGAGTCTTAGATAGTGCATGAGAGCATGGAATAGGAGGCTAAGAAGCTTGGATTGGAGCTTGGTGAGTGGGTTTGGAGGAAACCCCAATTTCCTCTTTCTCTCTCTTCAAAGTAAGGGGGTTACTTTGGTTCTAATTAGGGAAGGGATTTAATGATTGTAATAGGGTTATACCTAGATGTATTTTGATATGTGTATAGGTGATTTGTATGCTTTGTATGTTGTGGGTGAAATATATGTTATGAACTTAGGGTTTGATGTTAGTAAGTGATTGTTTTAATTGATATTGAATGAAATGAATGAATAAATGTTATTGTCATGATTATTGATATTGTTATGATTGTTATTGGACTAAAGGAATGAGTAACTGTTATGGTTAATGAAATTAATATTGTCAAAATTGAAGGGTAAATGTGAAATTGATGATGTTGGTACTTGAATGGTTATGAATTGGAATGATTGAATGATTTGGTAATTTAAAGATAGTATATATATATATAAATGGTAATTATTATATATTGTTATGGCCTATTGCTCTAAGTTAGAGAGCCCAACCAAATTGGTATAATGGTAAAGAGGATTGACTATTGTAAACACCATAAAATGAACTAGAAACACGTGCATTCAAGGAGTAAGGTGGACCTTAGGTGTAACGGGGAAAACTTACGTTTCTATTCGTGAAGGCAAAAGTAACTAGATTGTGCCACTAAAACAATCGCTGAGAATTGTTATGGAAAACTTTGATCTTCCAAAGGGCCGGGTTCGCAACTCGTGTCGGGGATTGGTTTTATGCAAACCATAATAATTCTGTCAGTTACTTTGGCTTTTCGTGGCCAGTGAGGGTGATTTCTGCTAGAGCCAATTTGGGCGAATCAATCCAAATTGTACGTTGTACACTACCCTAGAGGAGTGTGACGTATTGTGCAAGCGGATGAGCGATATTCCTAGAGGATATGAAGCATCCAAACAGGGGTTGGGAAATGCTTACTCCTGGTCGGTTTTCCCCAGAGTGGAGGGTGTAGTGGGGTGAGGAAATTGTTATTGTTATTGGAAATGGAGAAGTGCATTCATTGTCATAAACGAGTTTAATTCGCTGAATCCAATGAAAGTGTTAAAGTGTTATAGTGAATACAGTGAAAAGTTATAGTGTTACATTGGATTCAGGGATTAAATCACAATGGTATAAAGTTACATGCATTGTTCATATGTTTGAGCATAAAAGCATCGTGAAGTATTGTTATTGTTATTGTTTAAGGAAAGGTGAAAAGTGTGAATTGGTTAAATGATAAGATATAGAATTGTTATTGTTGAATGGGATAATATGAATATGATGAAAGATGTTTGGGTATGTCTAGTTATGTTTTATTACTGTCGTTTTAAGTGTTTTCCTTGATTATTATTCAAAGTTCTCACCCTTACAGTGGACATATTAGGTAGACATTGGAGACAGGCACATGTGAAATTCAAGGCCGTAAAAGGTATACTCCTGTAAAGAGTATACTGATATTGGCGACCTTATGGTCCCAACTATAGTGCAACCATTCATAGGTCCTGATTTGTAAAGATTGGATTTTTATAAATATTGTATTTTAATTGATAATGACGATTTTATTTTAAATGTATTTTCATTAATGCATAAGTTCTCTCTTCTCATGGGGACAAGATGAAAGCATTGTATAGTATTGTCTATTTTGAGCTGAAAGTTATACTTTATTAAATTGAAAGCTGTTCTGGACTGACATGTTTAATATTTATTCGGGGAAAAGTCCGATTTTTAAAGGAAACTCCGTCAAAATTTTTATAAACCCCGAATGTTTTCCTTATTAAAGGCTAATCTATAGTAATTGTTTTAGTAGTAAAAGGTAGGGTGTTACAACTTGGAAAGGTTTCTTGTGATTTTGATGTGTCTATTAATTATTTTTGATGTTTTGAGCATTCAAGAAATCAAGAAACCCATCATGGAAGGATGCTAGGAACTTTTAGAAACAAGAATAAGCAAAAATAGACGAGTAAGGGATTTTGAACCCCAAGTTTTGAACTTTAACCTCATTTTTATTTTATTTTAATTTTCCAAAATTATCCTTTTCCTCTTCATACCCCAAACCATAAACACTCTTTTCTTCAACAGAGCACCACCACCAACACTACCATCACTGTAAATTGTGAGGACACCGCCATCACTGCAAATCTATATCGTGCGCCATCACCACCATGTTTCAGACCGCATCAAATGAACAAAAGAGTGGCACACAATTTTGGGACTACTGTTAATGGGGACAAACAGAGGAGGAGCGCTGGCGGTGCAGTTAGCTTCTTAGGATGGTAGAGGCGGCGATTCGCGATTCCATCCCTGATGGTGTGAAATACAAGCGATGACGGTGATGATTCTAACCTATAATAGAGGCTGAAGTAGGTGGCATAATAAGGAGACAAAGATGGTCATGATTTGCAACAGTGAAAACCTCCAAAGGTGATAGAGAAATAAAACCAAGAGGGAGACTAAGATGATGGCGGTTAAGGGTTTTTGTGTCTCAAACTCTCGATTTCGCGAGCAACAGAGAGACTGGAGTAATCAATGGTGGTGGTTTTATGGCTATTGTGGTTGGATGTGGCTTAAAGAGAAAAAGGCAGTGGTAGCTATTTTAGTGATTTGGAGAACATTGGAAGAGACAAGGGTGTGAAGGAGAGGAAGAAATAGAGACGAAGAGACAAAAAGCGGTGGTGGCTAGGCCTGGAGACAGTGGCTATGACGATGAAGAGAGAAAGTAGGGTTCAAAGAGAGAGAAGAGAGAGGCTGTGAGGAAAATAAAAGGAAAAAATAAAAACACTATGGGAAAAAATAGGAAAAGGTCATTATTGGAATTTGCAATAAAAATTAGGTTCAATAATAAAAAACGAGGTTCAAATTCTACCTCTCAAAATAGAGTTCTAGCATGCTTTTGGGCCTATCTTGCTATTTTGGGCCCAACACTTAGAGGAAATATAAATAATAGGCTAAACTGCTCATTTTGTCACTTACCTTATTTTTTGATTTCAATTTGGTCCCTTACCTTTATTTGGTATCAATTTAGTTCCTTACGTTTCAAATCATTAACATAGTCAGTCCCAACCGTCAGCACACTGTCAATTTTAATCCTACGTGGCCATTAATTATACATGTGGTTGTGAACACATGTCCCTCTCTGTGTCCACATAATATGTGGCCCAAAATGCTGCCGTTTTGGAGCCTACATTTTACCTTCTTCTCTAAGTTTTCTCAAGGGAAAGAGGGAGAGTGTTTCGGAAACTCAGTCACAACCTTTTGGAGTGAAACGTTTCCTCTAATAGGGTACAAACTGAAGATACAAAAATGTGAGTTGAAGCTTAGCTATTCACCAGGATTGAGTAGAAGGAAGATTGTGACACCCTCAAAATAAAATCTCGAGTAATTAAAGTATTTAAGCTTTTTACTCGATAGGATATGGACTTGCTTAAAAGTAGAAAATATAGGGTTAAATTTTTCCTTTTTATTTTCTAAAAGAAGCAGGTGCACAAACCAAAAATATTGGATCTTGGAGAATAAAATAAGTATTACTTTGAACATTAAATTCGGCGATTACTTTAATTGAGAAATCATTTACTCCTACATCATTTCAAAGCTTAGATAGCATCCCTTTTGGTTTAATAGAATATACTATGGTTCATATGTTGAAAACATAAGTGATGCCATCCATTATTTCATTTAACGTAATTGATACCATTTGAAAATATTGTAGCTGAATCCCTTTTAAATCATTATTATCAGAGTAAGCGGAATTACTAGGACTATGAAACAAGGTTGTAGTATGAACATAGGTTTATATATACATGAAAGCTAGTAAGTACATAGTCCTGATCATAAAAGTCTCCAAATCCCAAGTACAAATCCATACTATAATATAAACCTACTCAAAAGATAGATCAATTCTCCACAGTTCTCAAAAGGTAATATGTACAGTATCTACATAACAAAATAAAAGACTCCAGAACTGATCTCAAAACATAGTAGTAGAAGTAGTAGTCTCCCAGTAGTAGAAGTAGTAGCTGTCATCATCATCCATCAGCAGAAATCCTCCACGGCAGCAGATACACCAGACCCCTGATCCACATCACCTATCCTAGGCATGTACCTATGGATCATCATCCCTCCACTGACTCCCGGTAGAATGCTCAACAGGCTCACCTCTGCTCTCGTCCTCGACAGGATCCTCCTCAATCTCACCCGATGGAGTAGGTACCCTACCACGGGTACAGGGTCAGGTGTTGGTGTGACCCTAATAGGACTCGTCCAATCAGGTGAGGGAGTCTCCTCTCGAAAACTCTAGGAGAAAAAGGGTGTGAGCGGACAGGTCTAAATCGAAAGCTATGATAGGAGCGAGCTGGTCGAGTGGGAGGTGATCCATGGTAAGTGTAAAAAGGAGGTACATGCATAGTGTAAATGATGGGGATCCTGAATCTACGAGGACAGAACCGGACCAGTGGATTAGGGTGATAGAAGGTCAGCTCAACCTCACCCTCATACACTGCCCGATGATCCTATAGATCCACACTCCACTAGGAAGTGGGCGGATCTCGATGCAAGTGATGTATCGCGACATCACCTACAAGGGCACAGGGATAAACAATACTATACACATAACGGATAGAGCATAAAAGATAAGCAATATAAGCATGAACAGATAGCATCAGTTCAATTAACAATCACAGTTATCATTTAACAAATACTTGATGCAAGTAGGATGCTCACACTTATTTACAATTAACAAACTTTAAATTGATTAAGAATGAGTGACATGATGTATGAGTCTAACTCTCCATCCTAACTCCATCAATCTATGTCACTCTCTGACGTCCATCCTTTACTTCACATATGTACTTAACAGTACGTTGTACTCCTAGTTGTACAATATTCGTACATTCACCCTAGAATGTACACGACAAGCTTGGAAATGATACATAACGCGCTCCTCGAGCAGCGTCCCATCGTCCAATATGGAATAATCATATCATCAACGTATTACTCTTGCTGGCCACATCGTCAACCATAATGTGTCATCAAGCGAGCCGTCAGTTGGCACTCCCAGAGGCCCTCCTCATGTTACCAAAACATGACAAATGATCTAACATCCGAACTCTAGAATGAATGCAATTTAGCTTAAAAGAATTGATTGGTATTTCACATTTAATAATGTCTCACATTATTATTTCAACAATAATTTATACCATCATCAATCAGTCCTTTTAAGTCTCAGGTCATATGAATGATTAGTACTTCAAGTATAATCTCAATGATTCATAATTAAAAATGGTATTTTTAAGTATTTTTGACACTGCTAATCGATTATCATAATCTGGTAATCGATTACTATGTGTATTTTACCAAGTCTGTACAAAATGCAACTGGGTAATCGATTATCAGATCGTGGTAATCGATTATCCATGACAGCAGAACAATAAAATTGAGGTTTTAACATACCGTACCATTTTTATTTCTAACCATTTTTAACTTATTCCAATCATTCATACACCTCAAGAATCATGTTTTAAACATGTTCCACACCAGAAACAAAATTAAATCATAGGATTCACAAGAGTTCACTTAATCTTGCATAAATCATGTATTTCAACAACTCAACATACCAAAACTCAATTTACTCACTCAAGTCATGGTTTCAGGTTCTTAATAGCTTGCATGCATCAATTATAACTTGCTCAAATAAGTTTTAGAGCACATTTTTGTCTCCAAACCAAATTACTAATTCAACTTCAGCCCTTAGAGTCTCTTGGTGACTCTCTAATCAAAATACTTGCTTTAAAACTCTATCTAGTGTATAATAAGCTTTCCCTTACAGAAAATTCACAGAAAGAATGCTTCCAAATTTGTTTTCCCCAAAAACCCCTTTTCAGCAGCACATGCAGACCGGATTCGAGCAGGGTCATAAGATCATAATGTTTTACCACCCAAACATGCATAAAAATTAGGGAAAACAATTAGGATTTGTTCTCTGCAACAAGAACAAAATAATGGAACAAGTTTGGGACTCAAGGATTATAGGAGCTTACCAAAATCAATGCCTAAAGTCAGCTCGAAACCTCAGATTTTCACTTCTACAGATTTAATGCCTTGACTTTGGAGACTCGATTCTTGTTGCACACTCACTCTCACCTCATGATTCTTATATCTTTGTAAAGCCCTAGATGTGAGCTTCACAACTGTGTATGATTTGTGTGTTATCGTTTGGAATCAAAGAAGAACTACAGAGACGAATCTATGAACCCTAAACAGCGCAGACTTCAGTAATTGAACAAAATGAACCCCAAATCCGCTTCAACAAGGCTTAAATAGCCAAATTAGAGACGCATGCATGTTGAAACGCAATTAGGGATGTGTTCTGGGTTGATTTCGTGTCAAGGCATGGTGATTTGTGCCTGATTACTCATCAAACGCACTCACACTGGTGTTGCTGCACTTTGGTAATCGATTACTATATCGTGGTAATCGATTACCACGACTGAAATTTCCAAAAATTTATATTTTATTGAATTTCCCTCCAAAATCTTTCTAATATTACTTTTAGGTGCTTTCCCAAGGACTTAACTGCAAAACTAACATTTTCATTTCAAATAAATTATTAAAAACCATTTTTGATTCTTCCTTTTACCAAACACATTCATACACACACATTTTTAATCAAAAATTAAATAAAGATAATTAATTATAAAATAAATTTATAATTAAATTTTACTTAATCAGGGATTAAAAATCAAGGATGTTACAAAGACGATTTCAAATAAACAAAGAGTACTAACGGTTGGGATTAACGGTGTTAACGATTTGAAATGTAAGGGACCAAATTGATACCAAATAAAGGTAAGGGACTAAATTGAAATAAAAAAATAAGATAAGGGACCAAATGTGTAACATCTGCCCATTTACCCACTTCGTCTACAAGTCCCTAATCAAGAAATTGTTTTAACCTAATTGATTTAAGAATTGATTAAAGGAGTTTTGATTTCATGATGAATTTCTACATTTTGGAATTTAATCCACTTGTGTGATGATTTCATGTGTTTGTTTTTCTAAGGTTTTCAACGAATTATATTACATAAGGTTTTGACTAAGATTTTATCTTCTTAAATTCATGCATACGGTTTTATGGTATTTAAGATGGAAAATTTATTTCTATTCTAAGTTTTCAAAAATCAAAGTCTAACCATCTTATCATACCCTTAATCTAGAATCATCTCTAGAAACCCTAGTTTGCATCCCTAATCTTTGATTAAACCCTAATCAAGTTCCTAATCCTTGATTAAGTTCTTAATCACTCTCTTAAACCCTAAACCCTCAAGGTTAGTGAGCTAACCTAGAATTAGTTTTCCTAAACCTATGTTGGAATGGATTAAGTTTTTGATTAGTACCTTAATCCTTGATTAAGCCCTAAACTCTAAGGATTTGTGAGCTAAACCTAATTTAGTTTTCCTAATCCTACCTTAATCATGATTAGATCCTAATTAGAACCTAAAGCCTAGATTAATTAACCTAATCTACCCTTAAACCCCCCAAACCCGAAATGCACAAGTGCATTAGTTGGTCTCCAAGACTTGTTTACTTGGTCTCCAAGTTTGTTTGCTTAATGGCCAAGTCTATGACATCACCTAAGTGACCTAAGCATGACATAAAGGAGAAAAAAAAGGGAAATAGAAAAGAAAAACTGTGGGGAAGAGGAAAAAAAAGCCCAAGCCCACAAAACCATGTATACAAACACCAACACACACCCTTCATTTGGTTTCCACTTCTTCATTTTACTTATCCTAAACACTTCACACTAAGAGCAAAATCAAGCTCTTAGTGAGAGAGAGAGAGAAAGAGGCCGAACCTTAAGGAGAAGAAGAAGGAGGATTCTTAGCTTCTCTAATGGAATTTCAAACTTGATCTAGGTAGATCCTTAGGTTCTCAACCTCTTTTCTTCAATTCATTTTCGTTTTCCATGTTTTCATTTCTAAAGCTTTGATTTTTGTTTGAAAGTGTTGATGCATGTTTGTTTTCAAGCTAGATCTAGAGTTTTTACTCACATGCATGTTGATTTCTAAACTTGATTTTGAAGCTTTTGCTAAGAAAGTGTCTTTCTTTCATGATCTAAAGTTGTCTCACGAAACCACTCATTTTCTTTTTGATTTCTTAAAATGTTTTAAGAAAAAGTTTGATTTTAAGTCTTGCGTGAAGGATTTTCCAAAAGATCTAGTGTTTTTGTTTGCATGCATGTTAAGATCAAAGCCTAAACTATGATATGTTTGATGCTTGTGTTTTGATGTAAAGATCTTTGAAAAAGATTGAATTTTTCTTAATGATTTCCTTATGGATGGTCACGGTTTTGATTGGTCTTTAGGTTAGAAGTTTTAATGTTGGATTTGTGATTTGTGCATGTGAATATCTTGAGATTATGAGTATGTTTTGGAAGTTTGAATCTTTAAGAAAATTCTTTTTAAGAAAACCATGAACAAGTCACGGTTTTGATGTTGTTATGGTTGAAAGCTAGATTTTCTTTTGTTTGATCTCATTCATGTTATGATCTTGAAGTTTAATGATGTTTTGGATGAATAAAAATTTATGTGATGTTGTGATTTCTAAGTGTTAGCCACGGTTTACATGCTTAGATAAAAAGGATTGAGATTTTCTTAAGTCTAAACAATGAATATGTGATTTCCATGAACTTTAAGTTGATTATATGTGTTAGGTGTGAAATAAAAATTGTCTGGAAACTTGGTGATGCTCACGGTTTTATGAAGGAATGTATGTTAGGATTTTATTTCTGCTTGCTTGATGAATTATGTGAAATTGTTGTTGGATTTGGAGTTGTTTTAGAAGTCTTAAACTCTTGAAAAAGTTTTTGAGAAACTTAGTCAAGGTCATGGTTTAGACCTTAGTTTTTGAGTTAAATTTTCTTGAGTATATGTGTGTTAATATCATGAAACTATGTGTTGATTTGTGAAGATATTCTTTGAGGAAATGATTTTTGAAAAACCAATGATGCATACGGTTTTGAAATGATTAAATGTAAGATTAGGTGAAAATTTGTCTAAGTGTTTATGTGAAGTATGATTCGTTTTTATGTGTTCATAGGTTTAATTACTTTATTTGATTGAGACATATGCATGAATAAGTTTGTGAACATGTTGAGAAGAAGTTTATTCATGTCCAACTTGATGACTTGTGATTATGTAATGTTTGTAATGAATGAATGTTTGTTTGAAATTTTTAAATAATGTTGGAATGATTTTTGAAATGCATGAAAGTGTTTAAGTGGTTTGTTTTATCATGCTACCCACACTTGATTTTAAGTGTTTCAACTTGAGAAATTGTTGATCAGAAGTGTTTATTTAATTGTTTTCAAGATGCTTGGTTTGTCTATGGATTTAAATTAGTTTTGAACAATGGAAAATGAACTTGGGACTTAGCACATGATGCTGTCCAAAATTTTCTAAGTTGTATTTCTTATTTAAAAATGTTTTCAAAGTGATTTGAAGTTGAGTTTTGATGAGTATTTAATATAAGATAAAGTTTATTTGAAAAGTGCATTTTTCGGTGTTTTCGGAGTTGAATTCATTGCTGTCCAATGGAGGCCAGCAAAGAAACTTTTTAATTAAATTAATTTATTTGATCATTTTCTCATGAATTTAAAGTATAAAAGTTAGTGTTTGATTTTGGACAAGTTTGAGCAAAAGAATTGATGTTTTGGTTTTACATGAAGACAAAGTTTGAATTTTCCTAAGATATTTTTAGAATAAATTCAAGAGTAATATTAAATAAAGTTTTAATACTCATCTATCTATCTTACGGGACTTAGAAGAAGTTGGAGTCGGGCAAACTAGGAAGGAAGCGGATCGTTCAGAACTTGTGGAATCGGTAACCGCAAATCGAGGTGAGAGAGAAGTTATCCTAAGACGCTTTGGTGTCTAGTGAGTATATTAGTGTAACACTCTCACATTTATTAGTTAATTTTAGGTTTTTATAAAAATTGGAGCTAGAAAATTCATTTTTAAAACTTAATTTCTTTAAAAGGTTTTACGAAAATCCGGCAGAGTTTCCTCTGTTTTCCGGACTTCCCAAAATTTTTCTTCTTAAAACCTGTCAGCCAGAAAAATTTAAAACATTAACCATAACAGTTTAATAGTTATAACAGATCCGAACGCCCGATTAGTACAAGTTTTCAGGGCAAGCTACTAATTCATAATATAATTTACAAAAACAATTGTCCACTCTTAATATCCAATAAACATTCCACGTAGTGGAATGAAAACCCTGCTCGGCCATATTCCATGTAAGCTCCACTTCGATACCTGCAAAATATAGCAAGAAGGGTAGCATTACACAGAACTTAAAAAGATAGATCCTAAAAGAGACATAGCAATAAACCAAGCCTACACAATTTTTAGTATATAGAATTTATTTAATTTATCCCTTCTAGTCCTTTAATTATTCTCATATTCGTTTAATCTCTGATTCTCTTATCATTCTCTCATTTCCATTCTTTATTCATTTTCCATTACTTGGTCCACATGCCGGTTACCTTTTCGTTCCTTTATTCTTTTCATTATCGTGACAGGGTCTACCGACCTCCCGCCTTATTACTTTTTATTATTGTGACAGGGTCTACCGACCTCCCGCCTAATTACTTTTTATTATTGTGACAGGGTCTACCGACCTCCCGCCATTATACCTTTTATTAACGTGACAGGGTCTACCGACCTCCCGCCATTATACCTTTTATTATTATGACAGGGTCTACCGACCTCCCGCCATTTTACTTCTCATTATGGTGACAGGGTCTAACGACCTCCTGCCGTTTTACTTTTTATTACAGTGACAGGGTCTACCGACCTCCCGTCATTTCACTTTTATCCTTGTGACAGGGTCTACCGACCTCCCGTCATTTTACTTTTTATTATTATGACAGGGTCTACCGACCTCCCGTCATTTTACTTTTTATTATTATGACAGGGTCTACCGACCTCCTGCCGCTCAAACCATTTCCTTTTAAAATGTATTTCACACCATTGTACTTCACCTCCACACCGGAAGGTACCTCATACTTTGTGGCCTATGGGTACTTCACCTCCACACCGGAAGGTACCTCGTATCGTTGTACTTCACCTCCACACCGAAAGGTACCTCATACAAGTTGGCCTGTGGTTGCATTCTTATTTTAAGTACATTCTTATTCATTAATGATTCTCATTCTCATTTCACTTTGCTTGAATTGGCCATATACATTATGTTTTAATTCTCGTCACTAACTCTTAATTATTTCCATTTTTCCCTTTCTTTTATTTTTCTTCTTCTCTTCTTTTCCCTTTTTCCTTATTCTTTTTATTAATTACTCTAGCTTTCGTCTAACCTCATTCTATTAGACTACCATAATTGCATTCGTTCTAGTTGTCTTATCACCTTATTGCTAAATTCTTTTACCTATTACCCTCTTGTATTTGGAATTTAGTTTATCATTTTCCTTTTGATTTCATTACTACCCGACCACTCTTAACTAAGTTTCCATCTGGGCTTCCTTATTGCTTTCGCACTCTAACTTCTCTTTTTCCTCACCTTTACTCTTAACTCATTCTACACCCTTCGCCTATTACAAACACTCCATACTCTTTTACTCTCACACTCCTCTAATTTCCCTTAATTAATTTCCCTTGGTTTTATTTTGCGTTTGTTCTACACTTTCATTCCATATTAACTCTTTTAATATTCTATTATATTCATTCACTCCGGAACTCATTCTATGCACCTTCAATTTATTCCATTGTCCATTTAAATACACCATTTATTTTTGCGGGAACTACCCTAAGGTTCATTAATTTATTCCTTAATTACCCTATTCTTAGTCACCACTATAACCTCCTAGAATTTACTTTTTAAATAGAGGTAATACGAACCCTTCTTACCTCGGGCTTTCTTTTAAAAAGAACCTGGGTTGTGGCTCGGTGTCGATGACGGCGTCGGTGTTGCTCCTCGTTATTGAGAACGATCGCGGCCGAATCGAGGCCAAAGCTTCAAGCCTCGGAGTACCCAACACAAGCCCGGAGCGATCACGGTCGATAACGACGCCGGTGAGATCCGGTGGAAGGAGAGAGAGAGACCAAGTAGAGGGAAGAGGGAGAGAGAGCAAGGGTCAATGGGAGAGAAAGAGAGAGAGTGAAAGGAGGTTGTGAGGGTGGTGGGTGGCCGGCGTGGTGGTTGGCCGTGGTGGCTGGTGGAGGATATGGTGGTGGAGAGAGGAATCAAAGCCCTAGATGAGAGAGAGAGAATGGGTCATGGAGGTGAGAGAGAGAGAGCTTCATGGAGGAAGGAAAGAAGGAAGGAGGAAGTATGAGGAAGGGAGTGAGTTGCCATGGGAGAAGGTTGGAGGGAAGGATTTGGGGGTTCCATGGAGGTTGGAGGAGGTTTGGGGTGAAGGGGAAGAAGAGAGGGGCGTAGAATTGAGAAGGAGAGTGGCTGGTGCGGCCTTTTATGAAGTCTGGTGCGGAAATACGCACCCGCACGCCTGGGCGCAGGGCGAGGCGCGCCTGCCGCGCGCGTTCAGCGCATCTGGTGCGTGTTTGAGGTTCTGTCGCGCGCCTGGGCGCCGGTGTGGCGCGCCTGAGCGCTGGCGCCCCTGAGCTGGTGCATCTGATGCACCCTGGTGCGCCTGAGCGTGCACCGGTTCGCCTGGACGTGCACCAGTGATTCCCAACTTCGATTCGCCATAACTTCTTCGTTAACCGTCGGATCGGGCCTAAATTTTTGGACAAGCTTCTTAATCCCTTAAAATTCATATCCAACGGTGGAATTTAATTTCTTAGCATCCTATAATAAGTTCCTAATTTTCTCTTTTCGGCTGATTTCTAACATTTGAAACGCCGATTTAACCTCCGAATCCGCTTACATAATTTTGCCCATTGCTACCAATGTCTCCTACACAACCCCTAGTACTTATAATTACTACTCACCTTTCTCCCAAAATTCTTTAAGCAATTAATCTACCCATTACCTACGTTTTAAACCTATTAATTCACTATTCAAGCTTGGAATTAAATTAGGGATGTTACAATTCTCCCCCACTTATTAGAATTTCGTCTCCGAAATTCCGTTCAATTCCTTCAAATGGAGTACCATCCCATTAGTAAGCTTCTAACTACGGTTTTCACTTCCCTTCGATTTTTACTTTCCGCTCCATATATGGTTAGGGCCATGCCCATTTCAACGGCTGTCTTCTGGCACTACGTACTATCTCTATCTACACAGGGTCGTCAGTTTTCTTATTATTAAAGTTCCATCTCTCATTCCTTGGATTGAAATCCTCCCCCACTTAGCATTGACATACTTGATTATATCCATGCTAGGGGGTATGCTCATTAGTTGCTCATAATAGAGTACACTGGTTCCTGACCGGTATCCCAGGCTGAAAAGAGGACACGTAGGTGACTATCTATCGGTAGGCATTGAACTATGCTGGGTTTCTACGACTTGGCAAATTCTCACCTATGCATCTGAGATGCTTGAAGCTTGAAGAGAGTGAAGATGAAAAGAAGAAACATGAAACACTCAAGAGTGGGTCTCATGGTCTTTGCAAGATGACCCAGGTTGTACTGGATACATGTCAAGCAAGAAGATAAGGGAGGTTATCCCCAAAGTGTGCATTTTCCGCAGAGGGCTATCGAAGGATGCGTTTTCTATGGATCTGCGGCTAATTGATTGGTCTCGGTCAAGGCCTAGATGTTATTTCTCAATTCAGTGTTATTTTGGGGAGGTATTGTTTTTCCTCAAGCTTAACTCTCATTCGATCCTCCGCGAAGCGTTTGGAATTATCTGTTTAATAGTCCTATGGCTTATGGTATGATTACTAGTTATTGTCACTCGGATAGGATCCGAATCGAGTCGCCAAGTCTCCCCCACTTAGTATCAACATACCTGAGTAAGTCGAAGGCAGGGAGGAAACTGGGTTGATTCCAAGAATTGACTAGCTAAGCTCTTCATACCTACGCATACGGCTAAGTTCTCATACGAGTTAGAAGGGTGGTTCGATTCATTTAGTTGGATGTTCTCGGTGGAAATATAGAATAAGAGTGTCTTGAATGGGGTTGGTTTGCGAATCATTGTTCATGAATCTTGGTAAAGATTCTATAGGATTAAAGTCTAATCGGGCTTTTGACAGAGATAGAATTCCTAGATGGTTTATTCGGATCTCAACTAGATCATTGCAATAATATAACATGTTAATAAACGCGAAGACCGAGGTGGTCAATCCCAATCTCACATTTATTAATTGTACATCACTGCGTTATTGAATGATAGCATTATCTTTTAACAGGTGCAAGAGAAAGGATAACCAATCCTGACCTTACACTCTATTAGAGGACCACACTATCACAATTGAGCTTGGGGGAATTTCTAACTAAGGTCTTAACACCTATCGATTCCTTCTAGATTACACTACCCACACTTAATCTAAACAAAGACGTAAAAGTAACCAGTTGAGGCAGCATTAACATGAAAAGTACCTTGGCTAGTTTATTCGCTCCCTTCTCCGATACGTTCCGGACAGTTCGCCCCAATATGTCCCGATTGTCCGCATATATAGCAGAGACCCTTGTTCTTGTGCTGCTTCAACAACAAACACAGACGCCTGTGGCGCTTCCCACAGAGTGAACATGGTAGCCTAACTCCTGGGGTATCCCCCTTCGGGGCCACATCACTTGGCACTACTGCCCTAGTGTTGGTGTCAAAGCATAGACCTGATTCCGGAGCCAATTCCTTGCCCTTGTCAAACCTCTCATTATCTGACATTCGTTTGAGACCCTTTTCATATGTGCTTGCCATGTTCACCAAGCGAGCCAAGTTATCAATGTTGTGATACTCACACGAGAGGCGAATATCACTCTTAAGCCCAACTTCAAACTTAACACACTTGCCACGGTCACTTGCATACCGATAATCAGAAAAACGGATGAGATCCTCAAACCGAGCTGCATAGTCCCCAACTGACATAGAACCTTGAGTCAATTGGAGAAAAGCAATCTCCTTTTCCCTTCTAACATGTTCAGGGAAATACTTCTCCAAGAAAAGATCCTTGAACACCTCCCAAGAAATCACCGAGTTAGCTGCCACCAATCCTCTCCTCTGCTGATCCCACCAATGTTCTGCCTCATTGGTCAGCATGAATTCAGCTAGTCAGACATGCTGCTCCATTGGTGGTTAAAGAGATCGGAGAATCTTCTCAATCTCCTGTATCCACCTTTACGCCCCATCAGGATCATTTCCACCTTCAAAACGAGGCGGATCATTCTTTCGGAAACGAGACATCTAGTCAATCTCAACTGGAGCTGGCGGAGGAGGTTGCAAAGCTGTTACTGGGGCTGTTGCTGCTGCTGCTGCGGCTGTTGCCATCTGCTCACCCTGTTGCTGTTGCATCTGAACCAGATGCTCCAGAATAGCAGCAATTCTATCATTACCTGTTCGTCTTCCAGCCATTCTGTTTAGCCAGGGAGAGCAGATCATTAAGGCTTAATACTCACATATATATAGATACCTTAGTGTGAATATCCTATTAATACCTCTAGACTCTTACTATGTACACCAATTACTCGTTGGGTGAGTAATCATTGGAGTAATATAACTCCAAGGCTGAGGATAAACTGCTTTGATACCAAAATGTAACACTCTCACATTTATTAGTTAATTTTAGGTTTTATAAAAATTGGAGCTAGAAAATTCCTTTTTAAAACTTAATTTCTTTAAAAGGTTTTACGAAAATCCGGCAGAGTTTCCTCTGTTTTCCGAACTTCCCAAAATTTTTCTTCTTAAAACCTGTCAGCCAGAAAAATTTAAAACATAAACCATAACAGTTTAATAGTTATAACAGATCCTAATGCCCGATTAGTACAAGTTTTCAGGGCAAGCTACTAATTCATAATATAATTTACAAAAATAATTTTCCACTCTTAATATCCAATAAACATTCCATGTAGTGGAATGAAAACCCTGCTCGGCCATATTCCATGTAAGCTCCACGTCAATACCTGCAAAATATAGCAAGAAGGGTAGCATTACACAGGACTTAAAAAGATAGATCCTAAAAGAGACATAGAAATAAACCAAGCCTACACAATTTTTAGCATATAGAATTTATTTAATTTATCCCTTCTAGTCCTTTAATTATTCTCATATTCGTTTAATCTCTGATTCTCTTATCATTCTCTCATTTCCATTCTTTATTCATTTTCCATTACTTGGTCCACATGCCGGTTACCTTTTCGCTCCTTTATTCTTTTCATTATCGTGACAGGGTCTACCGACCTCCCGCCTTATTACTTTTTATTATTGTGACAAGGTCTACCGACCTCCCGCCTTATTACTTTTTATTATTGTGACAGGGTCTACCGAACCCCCGCCATTATACCTTTTATTAACGTGACAGGGTCTACCGACCTCCCGCCATTATACCTTTTATTATTGTGACAAGGTCTACCGACCTCCCGCCATTTTACTTCTCATTATGGTGACAGGGTCTAACGACCTCCTGCCGTTTTACTTTTTATTATAGTGACAGGGTCTACCGACCTCCCGTCATTTCACTTTTATCCTTGTGACAGGGTCTACTGACCTCCCACCATTTTACTTTTTATTATTATGACGGGGTCTACCGACCTCCTGCCGCTCAAACCATTTCCTTTTAAAATGTTCTTCACACCATTGTACTTCACCTCCACACCGGAAGGTACCTCATACTTTGTGGCCTATGGGTACTTCACCTCCACACCGGAAGGTACCTCATACAAGTTGTCCTGTGGGTGCATTCTTATTTTAAGTACATTCTTATTCATTAATGATTCTCATTCTCATTTCACTTTGCTTGAATTGGCCATATACATTATGTTTTAATTCTCGTCACTAACTCTTAATTATTTCCATTTTTCCCTTTCTTTTCTTTTTCTTCTTCTCTTCTTTTCCCTTTTTCCTTATTCTTTTTATTAATTACTCTAGCTTTCGTCTGACCTCATTCTATTAGACTACCATAATTGCATTCGCTCTAGTTGTCTTATCACCTTATCGCTAAATTCTTTTACTTATTACCCTCTTGTATTTGGAATTTAGTTTATAATTTTCCTTTTGATTTCATTACTACCCGACCACTCTTAACTAAGTTTTCATCCGTGCTTCCTTATTGCTTTCGCACTCTAACTTCTCTTTTTCATCACCTTTACTCTTAACCCATTCTACACCCTTCGCCTATTACAAACACTTCATACTCTTTTACTCTCACACTCCTCTAATTTCCCTTAATTAATTTCCCTTGGTTTTATTTTGCGTTTGTTCTACACTTTCATTCCATATTAACTCTTTTAATATTCTATTATATTCATTCACTCCGGAACTCATTCTATGCACCTTCAATTTATTCCATTGTCCATTTAAATAGACCATTTATTTTTGCGGGAACTACCCTAAGGTTCATTAACTTATTCCTTAATTACCCTATTCTTAGTCACCACTATAACCTCCTAGAATTTACTTTTTAAATAGAGGTAATACGAACCCTTCTTACCTCGGGCTTTCTTTTAAAAAGAACCTGGGTTGTGGCTCGGTGTCGATGACGGCGTCGGTGTTGCTCCTCGTTATTGAGAACGATCGCGGCCGAATCGAGGCCAAAGCTTCAAGCCTCGGAGTACCCAACACAAGCCCGGAGCGATCACGATCGATAACGACGCCGGTGAGATCCGATGGAAGGAGAGAGAGAGAGACCAAGTAGAGGGAAGAGGGAGAGAGAGCAAGGGTCAATGGGAGAGAAAGAGAGAGAGAGTGAAAGGAGGTTGTGAGGGTGGTGGGTGGCCGGCGTGGTGGTTGGCCGTGGTGGCTGGTGGAGGATATGGTGGTGGAGAGAGGAATCAAAGCCCTAGATGAGAGAGAGAGAATAGGTCATGGAGGTGAGAGAGAGAGAGAGCTTCATGGAGGAAGGAAAGAAGGAAGGAGGAAGTATGAGGGAGGGAGTGAGTTTCCATGGGAGAAGGTCGGAGGGAAGGATTTGGGGGTTCCATGGAGGTTGGAGGAGGTTTGGGGTGAAGGGGAAGAAGAGAGGGGCGTAGAATTGAGAAGGAGAGTGGCTGGTGCGGCCTTTTATGAAGTCTGGTGCGGAAATACGCACCCGCACGCCTGGGCGCAGGGCGAGGCGCGCCTGCCGCGCGCGTTCAGCGCATCTGGTGCGTGTTTGAGGTTCTGTCGTGCGCCTGGGCGCCGGTGTGGCGCGCCTGAGCGCTGGCGCCCCTGAGCTGGTGCATCTGATGCACCCTGGTGCGCCTGAGCGTGCACCGGTTCGCCTGGGCGTGCACTAGTGATTCCCAACTTCGGATCGGGCCCATATTTTTGGACAAGCTTCTTAATCCCTTAAAATTCATATCCAACGGTGGAATTTAATTTCTTAGCATCCTATAATAAATTCCTAATATTCTCTTTTCGGCTGATTTCTAACATTTGAAACGCCGATTTAACCTCCGATTCCGCATAGATAATTTTGCCCATTGCTACCAATGTCTCCTACACAACCCCTAGTACTTATAATTACTACTCACCTTGCTTCCAAAATTCTTTAAGCAATTAATCTACCCATTCCCTACGTTTTAAACCTATTAATTCAATATTCAAGCTTGGAATTAAATTAGGGATGTTACAATTAGCACACTCCGTACTCTCTCAAAGTCGGAGTAAAGGTCTATTGTAGCTAGTAGTATACCCGATAAATTGTATTCTTTGTTTGTATCGTGGTATACGAAGACTCAGACCTATACTATCACATGCTATTGATTGATTGATATATTTGCTTATGTTGAGATATATTGTTGCTTATATTGTTATTGCATGAGCATAATGCATCATCCCGTGACATACGTTAAGAATAGAAAAAGACATTGGAAACTAAGAGAAATCCCCCAAAGAATAGAACGAAACCCTAAGGGATTAGACGCTCTATGGAACCGGATGATGCTGATGCGCCCAAGTACGTGGATCGAGCTGACGATACAACTAATGGACTAGTGTCTGGACGATGATGATGCCTTTGGACCTGGATGCAACGACTGCAAAATTCCACAAAGATAGTTCCCATATGGTCGTAGCCATATGTTGGAATGACTTGGGATAGGTCGGAGCCTATCTCTCAAAGATTGATTGATATCCCGCATATAGTCGGAGCTATATGCCGAAGGTGGTTCTGAATGGGTCGGATCCCGTCAGAATAATTATTGATATCCCGCATATAGTCGGAGCTATATGCCGAAGGTGATTCTGAATGGGTCGGAGCCCGTCAGAATGATTGTTGATACCCCGCATATGGTCGGAGCTGTATGCCGGAAGTGATTTAGGATGGGTCGGAGCCCGTCAAACATAGTGGTCGAGTCCCACAGAAGCATTCCGCATATGGTCGGAGCTGTATGACGGAGATGACTTAGGATGGGTCGACGTTAGGACAACTGAGTGTAGTATCACGACTTAGAACCCTAACCCGAAGTAGTGGAGAGAAAGATACACCTGAATTACCCTTGTGGTGTTCAGCTGGATGATTAAGATAGGGGACGGCAATGACGGTGATTCGTCATAAGCCTTGGGAAGTCTGTCTAGGTGGGAAAAACCATAGGGGCCCTGGCTGAACCGGTCGGAGCTGGTCACTCAGTGGTGTGGACGAAGTACCACATGATCACTAGACAGATGACTGACACCCCCTTGACTAAATCTTAATCAGTGAGAGGGATGCTCGAACACGGCCGGGTGTGTTTATTTCCCGGGACATTATATGAATTCATTTATTTTGCCATCCAGTAAAAGCCGGTGTGGTTAGAGATCTTGTACTCCTGATTGCTTCCGACTAGGTGGATGGATTCCGAGGAGATGTAGACCCAAACCGTAAAGCCTGAATTCCCGAATACTATGGACTCGAGAAATATGGACAAAGAGACCTTGGTCCCACGAGATAAATTGATTAAGAGATTCCCTCAAGTGAAAGACAAAGCGATTGCATCCTCATGCATCGTGCATAATTATCTGTTTGTACTTTTTGTATTGTCTGTATTGTTTGTTATGTTCTGGTATACGTCGCTAGTGTAAATCCAAGAAGTCGATAGGAGTAATTCCATTCGGGTAACTTACTCTCTCAACTTCTTGTGCACATGTGATGGTGAACCTCTGGTTCTAAAAGATGGCAGAGCTGGTACTGCTTCTCCTGGAAGGAACACTTGCTGATCGTGGTACGCTGATGAGAGGGCTACTGCTGGATGACGGAGATTGCTTTTGAGGACTTACGCCCCGAATCGAGAAGAAGATGCTGCTTAGTAGTTTATAATTAGGTTTTGATGGACCCTTGCTGATATATATATCAAAGTGTACCCCTTTTCTTTCGAACTATTTTTGGAAAGGTAAATATTTATGTAAGACTGGTACTGATGAACTTTGATAACTACTTGTGAAAGGACCTTTATGATCTATTTCCAAAACTATTTTCTGAAGGACTGTCATGATTTGACAGACAAACCATTTTAAGTAAATCAATTATGTTTTATGTATGAAAAACATTTATTTATCTGTTGAAAGCGAAGCCTTCCATATCAAATTACTTTTAGAAATTCAGTGAACCGTTTTTAATAACGATTTTTCTAAACATGATATGGAACCCCATTCTTTTCACTATCATTAGTAAATGTTTTCAAGAAAAAGGATTTTGAAGTAATACCTTGTTTTGGGAAACTTGAATGATAAGTTTTATACTTGTAAAAAAAAAATTCACCCTATTTTTCATAAACAAATTATTCAGTAATTGATATTGTTTATTTCGAGTTTTCCAAATCGGGATGTTACACTTGGTGGTATCAGAGCAATGGTTGTCCATGTGGCCTGAACATGGCCTTACATGTTCTCTGTTGTGTGATCTCTATATATGATTAGGTTGTGTGATTAGATGCGTTAGTAGGTGTATTAAACTGTTAGTGCGTTAATGAATATAGTTTACGATGTCTGGAAGAGGAAGAGGTAGACGTGCTCCTGAGGCGGCTCGGGACACCGAGGATATGCTACACGATCTAAATGCTGCAGTTCTGGGCATAAGTGAGAATCTCAACATGATGCATCAACAAGCCCAACAGAACAACCAAAACCAAAACTTAGGACCTCAGGAATATAGGGGATTAGATGAGTTTTGTAAGAGGAACCCTAAAGAATTCGTCGGTGGATATGCCTCGGATAACGCTAATGAATGGATCAGGGAGTTGGAAAAGATCTTCACCGCTATGCGATGCACCGATGCTCAGAAGGTAATCTACGCGGTCTAAATGCTAACCAAGGAGGCATCTGACTGGTGGGAAAATACTAAGCAAGTTATGGAGATTCAACAACAAGTTGTTACTTGGGACTCCTTCAAGCAAAGGTTCTTGGAGAAGTATTTTCCTATCGATATGAAGATGAAAAAGGAAATAGAGTTCATGAACTTGGCTCAGGGAGACATGTCGGTCGGTGAGTATGCTGCAAAGTTTGAGGAACTGGTGAAGTACGTGCCGCACTACAATCAACCCGGAAACGACCAGTCGAAGTGCGCAAAGTTCCTTGACGGACTCAAGACTGAGATTAAGATGGCTTTCATACACATGGGGATCGACAGCTTTCCGCTCTTAGTGAGCAGATGCAGAGTCTACGGGGATGAACTCAAAGCGAAGAGCATGGGCAATAAGACTGCTGTACCCTCGAGTTCCCATGGACCAGTGAGAAACACCCCCAATTATCAGAATGCGAGGCAAGGAACCCAGCATGGGCGAGGACCCTACGATCGATCTGGAGGAAAGGGATAATCAGTTTAGAGGATCGTGGTTCCGAAGGAATAACAATCGCAACAATGGCAACCGGGGTAATAGGAACACCAACACTTGGAGCAACAATGGGAGTAGAAATCGCTACAACAATAACCCTATTGATAGGAACTCTAAAACGTCACCTCCCATTTGTACTCGATGTGGCAGACGCCATTTCGGCAATGCGTGTAATCCCAAGCCAGTTTGTTACATATGTCAAGAATCTGGCCATTTTGCAAGGCAATGCCCCAAACAAAGAAAAGGGAATGATGCTAGAAATGCTGCAAGACCACAAGCTAGGTGAAAAGTGTTTACGATGAGCGGTGTGGAGGCTTCAAACCACGATGGTCTCATCCAAGGTACATGTTTTATATGCGAGAATTCCTTAAATGTGTTGTATGATTCGGGTGCCACACACTCTTTTATATCCAATGATGTTGTGAGTATGTTGCACTTAATGGTAGCTTCTCTACCATATGATCTGATTGTATTTACCCCTACTAGTGACCCGGTCACAGTTTCAACTTTTTGCCCTAAGTGTCTTGTAGTGATAGATGGTAGGACTTTTCCCATTGACCTGATAACGTTGCCCTTATCCCAAATTGATGTTATCTTAGGAATGGACTGGTTATCCGCTAACCATGTTCAATTGAATTGTTTCACTAAAACCCTAACCTTTGGAAACTCTGACGATTCCTTACCAAAGCACGTAACTGCCAATCAAGTCATGGCTTCTCTGAGAGAGGGAGCCCATGTATACATGCTCTCAACTTCTTTGGACGTCGATGTGGACAACCACATTCAAGAACTGCCTGTAGTTCGAGACTTCCCAGAAGTTTTCCTTCACGACATTCCTGGATTACCACCTGTTCGAGAGGTCGAGTTTTCAATCGATGTGATACCGGGGACTGGACCAATCTCTAGAGCGCCCTACCGAATGGCACCAGTAGAGCTAGCTGAGCTGAAAAAGCAGATCGAGGATTTGGCCGAGAAGCAACTCATCAGGCCTAGTGCGTCACCTTGGGGAGCTCCAGTTTTGCTAGTTAAGAAGAAGGACGGAAGTCTGAGGTTGTGTGTCGACTATCGCCAGCTAAATAAGGTAACGATCAAGAACAAGTATCCTCTACCTCGGATAGACGACTTGATGGATCACTTAAGGGGAGCAGCGGTATTCTCGAAAATCGATCTTCGATCGGGTTATCACCAGATTCGGGTGAAGGAAGATGATATTTCGAAGACTGCTTTTAGGACCCGATATGGGAATTTCGAGTATTTAGTCATGCCTTTTGGAGTGACTAGCGCTCCTGCAGTGTTTATGGACTACATGAACAGAATCTTTCAGCCATACTTAGATTTGTTCGTGGTAGTATTCATAGACGATATCCTCATTTATTCCAAGGACAAGGAGGAACATGAGGAACATTTGAGGATAGTCCTGCAGATTTTGAAGGAAAAACAGTTGTATGCGAAGCTCTCGAAGTGAGAATTCTGGTTGAAAGAAGTGAATTTCTTGGGTCATGTAATCTCAAAGGAAGGAATAGCGGTAGATCCGGCCAAAGTAGAGGCGGTATTGGATTGGAAAGTGCCAACGACGGTGACGGAAATCCAAAGTTTTCTCAGATTGGCATGATATCATAGGCGTTTCATCGAAGGATTCTCAAGATTATCCTTGCCAATGATGAAGTTAACAAGGAAGGGACAGCCGTTCGTGTGGACAACGAAGTGCGAGGAGATTTTTGAAGAGCTTAAAAGGAGATTGACTACAGCACCAGTACTTATTCTACCTGACCCTGAGAAGAGTTTTAGTGTCTACTGCGATCCGTCGAATCAAGGTTTGGGTTGTGTCCTGATGCAAGAGCGAAGAGTCGTAGCTTATGCCTCTAGACAACTGAAGGTTCACGAGCAAAATTACCCAACTCACGACTTGGAGTTAGCTGCGGTGGTTTTTGCTCTAAAGGTATGGCGACATCACCTCTACGGAGCAAGGATCGAAGTATTCAGTGATCATAAGAGTCTTAAGTATCTCTTTGATCAAAAGGAGTTAAATATGAGAGAAAGGCGATGGATATAATTTTTGAAGGATTACGACTTCGAGCTACAGTACCATCCGGGGAAAGCAAACGTGGTAGCAGACGCTTTGAGTAGGAAATCTCTTCATGTGTCTGCAATGATGGTGAAAGAGATGGAGTTAATTGAGAGATTCAGAGATATGGACTTGGAAGTCAGGATGAATCCACAAAGTATGACTTTGGGAATGCTGGTTGTGTCGAGCGAGTTTATAGAACAAGTCAAGGAAGGGCAATAAAACGATCCAGAGTTACAAGCAAAGAAGCAGTTGGTTTCGGAAGGGAAAGAGATTGAGTTTCAAGTAGGAACTGATGGAGTATTAAGATATAAGGACCAAATTTGTGTGCCACAAGACAAGGGAATAAGGGAGATGATTTTGGAAGAAGCTCACAAGAGTAAGCTGAGTATCCATCCGGGAGCAACCAAAATGTACCAAGACTTGAAGAAGATGTTTTGGTGGCCTGGTATGAAAAGAGAAGTAGCGGAGTACGTGTCAAGGTGCCTGGTATGTCAGAAATCTAAGATTGAACACAAGAAACCCGGCGGAGTGTTACAACCATTGGAAATTCCAAGTTGGAAATGGGACAGTATTTCCATGGATTTTGTAACCGCTTTGCCTAAGACCCGAAGAGGATTTGACGCTATTTGGGTAATTATGGACCGATTAACCAAAAGCGCTCATTTCCTACCTGTCAATGTGAAGTATCCGTTGGAGAAACTGGCAACCATATATGTCAATGAGATAGTGAGACTCCATGGAGTACCCTCAAACATCATATCAGACAGAGATCCGAGATTTGTTTCAAAGTTTTGGAGTAGTCTGCATGTTGCACTTGGGACAAGACTCCAGTTGAGTTCAGCTTATCATCCTCAGACGGACGGACAATCAGAAAGGACCATTCAATCACTAGAGGATCTTCTTAGAGCCTGTGTTCTGGAACAAGCAGGAGAATGGGACACTCTATAGCCACTGATTGAATTCACGTACAATAATAGCTATCACTCAAGCATAGGGATGGCTCCTTATGAGGCTTTGTATGGAAGGAAGTGCAGAACGCCGTTATGTTGGTATGAAACTGGGGAGAATCTTATTCTAGGTCCGGAAATGGTTCAACAAACAACCGAAAGGATTAAAATGATTCAGGAGAAGATGAGAAGTGCACAAAGCCGGCAGAAAAGCTACTATGATCAGAGAAGGACTCCTATCGAGTTTAAGGAAGGTGATCATGTATTCATGCGAGTAGTACCCACTACTGGGATTGGCAGAGTGCTTAAAACCCGAAAACATACCCCAAAATTCATAGGACCTTACCAAATCCTAAAACGAGTAGGACCGGTAGCTTATGAGATCGCCTTACCCCCAATGTTTTCCAACCTACACAACGTCTTTCGTGTGTCACAACATAGAAAGTACATTAGTGATTCTTCTCACATCATCGAACCCGACTCTATACAGCTTAAGGAAAATCTCACGTACGAGACATTACCCTTAAGGATAGACGGTCGAAGTGGAAAGACCCTGCGAGGAAAGGATATTCCTCTAGTCAAGGTTATTTGGAGTTCTGTGAATGGTAAGACTGCTACTTGGGAGCGTGAGAGTAGCATGAGGGATTCGTACCCTCAATTATTTGAAACAGGTACGCCATTTCTCGAGGACGAGAAATTTCCAAGTTGGGGAGGATGTAACATCTGTCCATTTACCCACTTCTTCTACAAGTCCCTAATCAAGAAACTGTTTTAACCTAATTGATTTAAGAATTGATTAAAGGAGTTTTGATTTCATGATGAATTTCTACATTTTGGAATTTAATCCACTTGTGTGATGATTTCATGTGTTTGTTTTTCTAAGGTTTTCAATGAATTATATTACATAAGGTTTTGACTAAGATTTTATCTTCTTAAATTCATGCATACGGTTTTATGGTATTTAAGATGGAAAATTTATTTCTTTTCTAAGTTTTCAAAAATCAAAGTCTAACCATCTTATCATACCCTTAATCTAGAATCATCTCTAGAAACCCTAGTTTGCATCACTAATCTTTGATTAAACCCTAATCAAGTTCCTAATCCTTGATTAAGTTCTTAATCACTCTCTTAAACCCTAAACACTCAAGGTTAGTGAGCTAACCTAGAATTAGTTTTCCTAAACCTATGTTAGAATGGATTAAGTTTTTGATTAGTACCTTAATCCTTGATTAAGCCCTAAACTCTAAGGATTTGTGAGCTAAACCTAATTTAGTTTTCCTAATCCTACCTTAATCATGATTAGATCCTAATTAGCACCTAAAGCCTAGATTAATTAACCTAATCTACTCTTAAACCCCCCAAACCTGAAATGCACAAGTGCATTACTTGGTCTCCAAGTTTGTTTTCTTAATGGCCAAGTCTATGACATCACCTAAGTGACCTAAGCATGACATAAAGGAGAAAAAAAAAGGGAAATAGAAAAGAAAAAGAAGGAAAACCGTGGGGAGGAGGAAACAAAAGCCCAAGCCCACAAAACCATGTATACAAACACCAACACACACCCTTCATTTGGTTTCCACTTCTTCATTTTACTTATCCTAAACACTTCACACTAAGAGCAAAATCAAGCTCTTAGTGAGAGAGAGAGAGAGAAAGAGGACGAACCTTAAGGAGAAGAAGAAGGAGGATTCTTAGCTTCTCTAATGGAATTTCAAGCTTGATCTAGGTAGATCCTTAGGTTCTCAACCTCATTTCTTCAATTCATTTTCGTTTTCCATGTTTTCATTTCTAAAGCTTTGATTTTTGTTTGAAAGTGTTGATGCATGTTTGTTTTCAAGCTAGATCTAGAGTTTTTACTCACATGCATGTTGATTTCTAAACTTGATTTTGAAGCTTTTGCTAAGAAAGTGTCTTTCTTTCATGATCTAAAGTTGTCTCACGAAACCACTCATTTTCTTTTTGATTTCTTAAAATGTTTTAAGAAAAAGTTTGATTTTAAGTCTTGCATGAAGGATTTTCCAAAAGATCTAGTGTTTCTGTTTGCATGCATGTTAAGATCAAAGCCTAAACTATGATATGTTTGATGCTTGTGTTTTGATGTAAAGATCTTTGAAAATGATTGAATTTTTCTTAATGATTTCCTTATGGATGGTCACGGTTTTGATTGGTCTTTAGGTTAGAAGTTTTAATGTTGGATTTGTGATTTGTGCTTGTGAATATCTTGAGATTATGAGTATGTTTTGGAAGTTTGAATCTTTAAGAAAATTCTTTTTAAGAAAACCATGAACAAGTCACGGTTTTGATGTTGTTATGGTTGAAAGCTTGATTTTCTTTTGTTTGATCTCATGCATGTTATGATCTTGAAGTTTAATGATGTTTTGGATGAATAAAAATTTATTTGATGTTGTGATCTCTAAGTGTTAGCCACGGTTTACATGCTTAGATAAAAAGGATTGAGATTTTCTTAAGTCTAAACAATGAATATGTGATTTCCATGAACTTTAAGTTGATTATATGTGTTAGGTGTGAAATAAAAATTGTCTAGAAACTTGGTGATGCTCACGATTTTATGAAGGAATGTATGTTAGGATTTTATTTCTGCTTGCTTGATGAATTATGTGAAATTGTTGTTGGATTTGGAGTTGTTTTAGAAGTCCTAAACTCTTGAAAAAGTTTTTGAGAAACTTAGTCAAGGTCACGGTTTAGACCTTAGTTTTTGAGTTAAATTTTCTTGAGTATATGTGTGTTAATATCATGAAACTATGTGTTGATTTGTGAAGATATTCTTTGAGGAAATGATTTTTGAAAAACCAATGATGCATACGGTTTGAAATGATTAAATGTAAGATTAGGTGAAAATTTGTCTAAGTGTTTATGTGAAGTATGATTCGGTTTGTATGTGTTCATAGGTTTAATTACTTTATTTGATTGAGACATATGCATGAATATGTATGTGAACATGTTGAGAAGAAGTTTATTCATGTCCAACTTGATGACTTGTGATTATGTAATGTTTGTAATGAATGAATGTTTGTTTGAAATTTTTAAATGACGTTGGAATGATTTTTGAAATGCATGAAAGTGTTTAAGTGGTTTGTTTTATCATGCTGCCCACACTTGATTTTAAGTGTTTGAACTTGAGAAATTGTTGATCAGAAGTGTTTATTTAATTGTTTTCAAGATGCTTGGTTTGTCTATGGATTTAAATTAGTTTTGAACAATGGAAAATGAACTTGGGACTTAGCACATGATGCTGTCCAGAATTTTCTAAGTTGTATTTCTTATTTAAAAATGTTTTCAAAGTGATTTGAAGTTGAGTTTTGATGAGTATTTAATATAAGATAAAGTTTATTTGAAAAGTGCATTTTTCGGTGTTTTCGGAGTTGAATTCATTGCTGTCCAAGGGAGGCCAGCAAAGAAACTTTTTAATTAAATTAATTTATTTGATCAATTTATCATGAATTTAAAGTATAAAAGTTAGTGTTTGATTTTGGACAAGTTTGAGCAAAAGAATTGATGTTTTGGTTTTACATGAAGACAAAGTTTGAATTTTCCTAAGATATTTTGAGAATAAATTCAAGAGTAATATTAAATAAAGTTTTAATACTCATGTATCTATCTTACGGGACTTAGAAGAAGTTGGAGTCGGGCAAACTAGGAAGGAAGCGGATCGTTCGGAACTTGTGGAATCGGTAACTGCAAATCGAGGTAAGAGAGAAGTTATCCTAAGACGCTTTGGTGTCTAGTGAGTATATTAGGACACTCCGTACTCTCTCAAAGTCGGAGTAAAGGTCTATTGTAGCTAGTAGTATACCCGATAAATTGTATGCTTTGTTTGTATCGTGGTATACGAAGACTCAGACCTATACTATCACATGTTATTGATTGATTGATATATTTTCTTATGTTGAGATATATTGTTGCTTATATTGTTATTGCATGAGCATAATGCATCATCCCGCGACATACGTTAAGAATAGAAAAAGACATTAGAAACTAAGAGAAATCCCCCAAAGAATAGAATGAAACCCTAAGGGATTAGACGCTCTATGGAACCGGATGATGCTGATGCGCCCGAGTACGTGGATAGAGCTGACGATACGACTAATGGACTAGTGTCTGGACGATGATGATGCCTTTGGACCTGGATGCAACGACTGTAGAATTCCACAAAGATAGTTCCCATTGTTGGAAACCAACAAACGGGCTAAGCAAATACTAGAGGGGGGTGAATAGTATTTTGAAGCACTAATACCAAATAATTCGATTGATAATTGAAGAATGGAGCTTAGACTGAATTTTCTGGAATCAGAAACAAAAGACTCGAGTCTTTTGTGAAATACTCGAGTTTTTCAGGATGAACAACTCCAGTCTTTTGTGAAATACTCGAGTTTTTCCTATCAGATAGCAGAAAAACCAGAAACGAAAATTCACCAATTTAACTCAAATCAATTCAATAATAAACAGGAACTTATCCAACAGAATAGCAAGTAATCTAAATAACTTTTAACACAAAGATTCCTTGAACTTGCTACCTAATTGTATAAATCCTAATTGATTGAAATGACTTAAGTCTATTGAGCTAGAAAGTAGATTAAAAGCAATAAACCAACACTCAAGCAATTTTATCCTGGTTCACTCCAACAATGAGCTACATCCAGTCCTCCTAATCACTTAGGAGTTTCTACTAATAATCAAATTGTTAGAAATTACAAAGGATTGCTTGAGAATGGCCTCACTCAACCTAACCTTTCAAGAGTGTACCAAACTCTTGATTTCTACCCCAATTTGATTCCGGTGATTGAAGAACTCTTCACAAAGCTTCCTTGAACTCCCTTCAAGAAACTCCACCGGGCTAGGAACCTCCTAGTCTTGTGCTTGAGAACCTCTCAAGACTTCCAACACCCTAAGCCACTTAGGGTTTGCTTGGGAACAATCCAAGACTTTGAATAATCAAGCTTTTTGTATGTGTATTACTAATCTCACAATGGATTAGCACAAATAAGCACAGCTCAATGTAAGAATAAAACTCAACTTGGAATAAAATGACAATATGATTGAGAAGTTGAGCTTTTTGGGAATTAACACTTGAGAAAAGGAAATTATGAAAGCTTGTGATCAATAATGTGTTGTTGTCTTGTTTGTTCTTGCACAAATTCAAAGAGAAATTTTACAATAAGGTTCAGAATTCTCTCTTGGGGTTGAATGAGACTCAAATGCCCTCAATTGGGTTTTTGAGTTTCTCCAACGTTCATTTTTGCTGACTGGACAAAAATACTCGAGTCTTTTGGAAAATACTCGAGTCTTTTTGGTCGGTCACGAGTGAATTGGTGCACGAACCAGACTAACGGTCATATTTGCTGACCTGGCACAAATGCTCGAGTTTTTCGATAAATACTCGAGTATATACTCGAGTCTTTATCAAAATACTCGAGTATTTTGATCAGATATGGGAAAAATTATTTTTCAATTTTATTTTTCCTCTCAAGTATTAATTTTTGGTCAATCTCAACTTAATAATCATATAAAAATTTATTCCTAGAAGAGACTAACTATTTCTACCCACTCTCAACCACTCTCAACATAAATTAGAAATTTACAATTAATATTTGATTGAGAATGATTGGGCACTTGTCTTCTTTTCTTGACTTCTTGTTGATGTTGATGTTGCAATATCTTCAAGGCATGATTTGTTAATTATTTTGTCATCATCAAAACATAATCCACATAATTAGGAGCATTGAATTCACAATCTCCCCCTTTTTGGTGATGACAAAATAATTAACACTTGATCCATTTGTTAAGCTTGATCCACTTGGAGATGCAACTCCCCCTCACTATATGATACTTTTCACCTATCTAAAAATTCAGCTTGAGCAAGATGTTATGACAATTTAATTTTAGCACCAAGCCTATGGTATTAGAGAATTTAACAATTATCAGAGTATATACCATAATTAGAGATTTTAGGTGCAACAATATCAAGACAAGACAAGTGTAATATCTCTCCCCCTTTTTGTCATACGCCAAAAAGATGTAACAATTTAGAAAAAGATGAAGGGAGGAGAGGTGCATAATCGGAAAACCCCATAACCAACTATGCAAAAAAAATAGACTTAATAATGAACATAAAGAGCTCCCCCTGAAGCTTTGCACAAACATCATAATGAAGACCAAATTCATTAACATAAAAACATCATAAAAGGTCCAAATCAAAGGTGCAATAAGAAACCCAATATGATAAAAACAGAATGAAAACTAAGATAAAATCCAAAGGTCAACATCATCAAAACATCGAAGGAGCTGGAGCATCTGGAGGAGGATAAAACCGAGAGAAGAGTTTAGAGGATGAAAAACTAGTAAGATTTGACAAAACTTTGAGGAAAATCTGAGTTTTGAGGAGAGAGATATGAGAAAACCGAGAGAGAAGAGGGTCGCAAAAACTTGAGTCTGAGAGTATATATAAACAGTTCAAAATACTCGAATATATTCATAAATACTAGAGTTGTTCTTTAGGATAAACTCGAGTTTTTGAAAATATATTCGAGTCGGTCGTGACTCAGCCCAGATTTCCCAGAAAAGTCGAGTAAAAATTGAAAAACTCGAGTTTGGTCCGAAAGATCAAATTTCAGGAAAAAAACGCAAAATACTCGAGTTTTTGGAAAATACTCGAGTTTGGTCTGAAAGTTCAAAAATTGGTTGTTTCGAAAGACTCGAGTGTTTTGAAAAATACTCGAGTATTTTAGTAAAGACTCGAGTGTTTTTAGAAACACTCGAGTATTTTTATCAGACCCTGATTAAAAACTTTTTCAATTTAAAACTGATTTAATTTTGAATTAAAATACTCGAGTGTGTTTGGAAAAACTCGAGTATTTTGACAGAACAGAGAGTAAAAACACAGTTTTAAAAGACCAAACACAAATCAAACACAAATGCTTCACTACCAACTTGGAATACAGTACAGAATCACACACAATTAACACATACAATTTCAAATATCATCAAGGACAATTTAACTAAGAATCAATAACACATTAGAGTAAGACTAATATGGTGATTTTCCAAAAATGACACACAATGCAATTAGCCTATATTAGCTTCATCTAAAATACCAAGTTCTCTCCTAATATGATAAAAGGTGTCCCTTGGTAGAGGTTTTGTAAAAATGTCGGCTAATTGATTTGTGGTACTAACAAATTCAATTGTGCAATCACCCTTTTGTACATGATCTCTTAAAAAATGATGTCTTATTTCAATGTGTTTAGTTCTTGAGTGATACACCGGATTCTTAGTCAAATTGATTGCACTCGTGTTATCGCATCTAATCGGAATATTTTCAAGTTTCAAACCAAAATCCGATAATTGTTGTTTCATCCATAACAGTTGAGCACAACAACTACCGGCTGCGATATATTCCGCTTCGGCGGTAGAAAGAGCGACACAAGCTTGCTTTTTAGAAAACCATGACACCAATGAACTTCCCAAGAAATGGCAAGTACCACTGGTGCTTTTGCGATCAAGCTTGCATCCGGCAAAGTCGGAATCCGAGTAACCAACTAGACTAAGATTGGCATCAGCAGGATACCATAAACCAGTGTTAATTGTTCCTTTTAGATACTTAAATATATGTTTAACTGCGGATAGGTGAGATTCTTTAGGATTAGCTTGAAATCTAGCACACATGCATACACTAAACATAATATCCGGTCTAGATGCAGTGAGATATAGGAGACTACCTATCATACCCCTATACTTACTAACATCAACCGGTGTACCTTGTTCATCCTTGTCTAGGTAGCATGTTGTGCTCATTGGAGTGTAGGCTTCCTTGCACTTGTCCAATCCGAATTTCTCAAGGAGCTCTTTGCAATATTTCCCTTGATGCACAAATATCCCCTCCTTGACTTGCTTTATTTGTAAGCCTAGGAAGAACTTGAGTTCTCCCATCATTGACATTTCAAATTCCTTTTTCATCAAATTTGAAAACTTTCTACAAAGAGACACGTTAGTAGCACCGAAAATGATATCATCAACATAGATTTGTACTAACAAAATGTCATCCTTGGTTTTATAAATAAATAATGTATTATCAACCTTCCCTCTTTGAAACTTGTTTTCTAATAGAAAGGAACTCAATCGATCATACCAAGCTCTAGGAGCTTGTTTCAATCCATAGAGTGCCTTTTTCAATTTATAAACATGGTTTGGAAATTCACTATTTTCAAAACCGGGGGGTTGTTTGACATACACTTCTTCATTTATAAACCCATTCAAGAAAGCACTTTTAACATCCATTTGATATAAAGTGAATTTCATGATTGAAGCATAAGCAAGTAAAATTCGGATTGCTTCAAGACGTGCAACCGGAGCAAAGGTCTCATCATAATCGATACCTTCCTCTTGGTTGTACCCTTGAGCTACTAGTCTAGCTTTGTTTCTTATAATCAACCCGGATTCATCAAGTTTGTTTCTATAAATCCATTTAGTACCAATTATGGTATGATCATCGGGTTTAGGGACTAGATCCCAAACTTCATTTCTTTCAAATTGGTTTAATTCTTCTTGCATAGCAAGAACCCAATGATCATCCTCAATGGCCTTTTTAATTGAATCGGGTTCAATTTGAGAAACAAATGAGACATAGTGGCAAATGTTTTGAATAGACCTACGAGTAAGTACTCCCTTTGACATATCTCCTATGACTTTGTCTATAGGATGAGCCTTGACCGATTTCCAAGTTGGAGGAAGTTCTTCCCTTACTTCTCCTTCATCAACTTTTGATTTCTCTCTCTCTTTTTCTTCTTTTGAAAAGTCAATGCCATCTTCACTAGCATCACATAAAACACTATCTTCTTTTGAAGACTCATTAAAAACCACATGAATTGATTCCTCAATAGTTAAAGTTCTTTTATTGAAAATTCTATAAGCTTTACTATGAGAAGAATAGCCTAAAAATATGCCTTCATCGGATTTGGAATCAAACTTGCCAAGGTGTTCTTTTCCATTATTTAAAACAAAAACTTGGCATCCGAAGACATGAAAATGAGATATATTTGGCTTTCTTCCCTTGTAAAGTTCATAGGGGGTTTTATCCAAAGAGGGCCTTATCAAAATACGATTTAAAACATAACAAGCCGTATTGACGGCATCGGCCCAAAAATATTGAGGTACTTGAGAATCATTTAACATGGTTCTAGCAAGTTCCTCTAGCACCCTATTTTTCCGCTCTACCACTCCGTTTTGTTCCGGAGTCCTTGGTGCGGAGAATTGATGCTCAATACCATTTTTAGCACAAAATCTATCAAATTTGTGGTTTTCGAATTCACCACCATGATCGGTACGAATAATAATTACTTTTTGATTCACTTGGTTTTGCAAAAGTTTGACATGATGTTTAAAAGATTTGTAGGTCTCACTCTTAGTAGTTAAAAATAAAGTCCAAGTAAACCTAGAGAAGTCATCAACAATCACCAATGCATAATAGTTGCCACCAAAGCTTTTTACTTGTGATGGTCCAAACAAGTCCATATGAAGCATTTCTAATGGCCTTGATGTGGACATCACCATTTTTGATCCAAAGGTGTTTTTAGTTTGTTTACATTTCTTGCAAGGAGAACAAACACCTTCAATAGAAAAATTTAGCTTTGGTAAACCAACTACTAGATCTTTAGATTGTATTTTCTTCAATTGGTTTACATTAATATGAGCGGTCCTACGATGCCATAACCAAGTGTCATTTTCTTTGCTCACTAAACAAGTAGAGACCAAAGAAGTGACTTTGTTCAAATCAACTAAGTAAGTATTATTTGACCTTCTACCAACAAATTTGATTGATTCATCTTTGTCACTTTTAATGAGGCAATGGGTAGAGGTAAAAACTACATGATTACCAACATCACATAATTGGCTTATGCTCAAGAGATTATGTTCTAATCCTTGAACATAGAGCACATTATCAATAATCAAGTTTGAAGAGTTTCCGATTTTACCAATACCAAGGATTTTGCCTTTGTTGTTGTCCCCATAAGTGACATAACCCTTTTCCTTTGGAGTAAGCTCAATGAAGTGCCGCTTATCTCCCGTCATGTGCTTCGAACATCCACTATCAAGATACCACAATTGTTTTCCCGTTCGAAGACACACCTACAATATGAAATCACTTGTTCACTTTGGGTACCCAAACAATGTTGGGTCCCTTAGGGTTAGTGTTGGGACTTTCTCCCTTCTTAATCCACATATAAGTGCCCTTTTTCATTTCAAACTTCTTAATGTGGCACTCAATGTTGATATGTCCAACTTTTCCACAATAAGTACAAGTTGGTCTCTTTGATGAATTTTTCTTAGAAAATGTTCCAACCACCTTGTACTTTTTGTCCTTTTTATGAACATATCCTAAACCGGTTTTGTTGTGATTATGTCTTTGAGAGTTCAACAACCGGTTGAGGTTTCTATCACTATGTGAGATTGTGAGTTTGTTTTTCAACTCTTTCACTTCTTTTTCAAGATCATCACATCTCTCACATGAAGTGATAATTTCCTCATGATTTGCACAATCACTTTGATGACTAGAATTCATAAGTTCCAAGGATTCATTTTGAAGTTTCAACTCATTTATAGATTTTTGCAATTCATCAATTTCATGTTGAAACTCCAAAATTTTCTTTCCTTTTTCCTTATTAATTTTAGCAAGCCTTTTAAATTGAATTAACATTTCATTGTAGGCTTCTTGCAAATCATCATATGAAATGGAGTTTGAAGAGGAACAAGAAGAACTAGAGGTTACCTCATCATCACTTTCACTCATGCCATGATTAGCTCTTGATGAGGACTCATGATTGTTCTTGGCCATGAGACAAAGGTTTGCATTTTCATCACCGGAGCTACTTGAAGATGATTCATTGCTCTTCTCCGGTGCATCCCAAACAATGTATGCACGCTTCCCTTTGGTCTCTTGGGTCTTCTTGTCATTCTTCTTCAAGAATGTGGCACATTCCATTCTTATGTGACCAACCCCTCCACATTCATGACACTTAACTCCATCATTGGTACTCTTTTCTCTTTGTTTGGAGTCTTTGGTTCTCTTGAAATTGGATGAAGATCCACCTTTCTTCCCTTTGAAGAATTTGTTGAATCTTTTCACAAACATCCCAAATTCTTCTTGATTTGGTTCACCATCGGAATCTCCACTTGTAGAGCATTCTTCAACTTCTTTTGTAGCTTTGGTTGAAGCTTTGAGTGCTATGCTCTTTTTCTTTTTGTCCGATTCCTCATGCATCCCAAGTCTTGTAAGCTCCATCTCATGCTCATGGAGTTTTCCAAACAAAGTGGCTAAGTCCATGCTATTTATGTCTCTTGATTCCTTGATGGCGGTTACCTTGGGTTGCCAACTCCTATCAAGACATCTTAGAATTTTGTTAGTAGTTTCACCATTGCGAAATACTTTTCCCAAGGAAATCAAATGATTAACAATGTGAGAGAATCGCTTTTGCAAGTCACTAATGGATTCATTTGGCAACATGTGGAACAATTCATATTCGTGAGTTAGAGAATTCAATCTTGCATCTCTAACCTCACTTGTTCCCTCATGTGTGACTTGCAAAGTATCCCACATTTCTTTTGCCGATTTACATTGGGAAACTCTATAAAATTCATCATGGGATAAAGCCGAAAAGATGATGTTTTTAGCTTTTAAATCAAATGAGACTTTTCTCTTTTCATCATCATTCCAACTACTCCTTGGAATTTCAACAATTTCATCATTTATTTTCTTTTTGGGAATGAAAGGACCATTTTCAATTGCATCCCAAATATCCATATCAATTGCTTCAATAAAAACTTTCATGCGAGTTTTCCAATAAACATATCCTTCACCATTAAATAATGGAGGACGGTTTATTGAAGCTCCTTCTCCACCAAAGTTATTGCTAGAGCCCATTAAGTTTCCAAAAGGATCTTTTTCGAAAAAGTTGTTACACTCGATCTTTCGACCGAGCTCTGATACCACTTGTTGGAAACCAACAAGCGGGCTAAGCAAATACTAGAGGGGGGGTGAATAGTATTTTGAAGCACTAATACCAAATAATTCGATTGATAATTGAAGAATGGAGCTTAGACTGAATTTTCTGGAATCAGAAACAAAAGACTCGAGTCTTTTGTGAAATACTCGAGTTTTTCAGGATGAACAACTCGAGTCTTTTCTGAAATACTCGAGTTTTTACTATCAGATAGCAGAAAAACCAGAAACGAAAATTCACCAATTTAACTCAAATCAATTCAATAATAAACAGGAACTTATCCAACAGAATAGCAAGTAATCTAAATAACTTTTAACACAAAGATTCCTTGAACTTGCTACCTAATTGTATAAATCCTAATTGATTGAAATGACTTAAGTCTATTGAGCTAGAAAGTAGATTAAAAGCAATAAACCAACACTCAAGCAATTTTATCCTGGTTCACTCCAACAATGAGCTACATCCAGTCCTCCTAATCACTTAGGAGTTTCTACTAATAATCAAATTGTTAGAAATTACAAAGGATTGCTTGAGAATGGCCTCACTCAACCTAACCCTTTCAAGAGTGTACCAAACTCTTGATTTCTACCCCAATTTGATTCCGGTGATTGAAGAACTCTTCACAAAGCTTCCTTGAACTCCCTTCAAGAAACTCCACCGGGCTAGGAACCTCCTAGTCTTGTGCTTGAGAACCTCTCAAGACTTCCAACACCCTAAGCCACTTAGGGTTTGCTTGGGAACAATCTAAGACTTTGAATAATCAAGCTTTTTGTATGTGTATTACTAATCTCACAATGGATTAGCACAAATAAGCACAACTCAATGTAAGAATTGAGGCCTAAAACTCAACTTGGAATAAAATGACAATATGATTGAGAAGTTGAGCTTTTTGGGAATTAACACTTGAGAAAAGGAAATTATGAAAGCTTGTGATCAATAATGTGTTGTTGTCTTGTTTGTTCTTGCACAAATTCAAAGAGAAATTTTACAATAAGGTTCTGAATTCTCTCTTGGGGTTGGATGAGACTCAAATGCCCTCAATTGGGTTTTTGAGTTTCTCCAACGTTCATTTTTGCTGACTGGACAAAAATACTCGAGTCTTTTGGTAAAAACTCGAGTCTTTTTGGTCGGTCATGAGTGAATTGGTGCACGAACAAGACTAACGGTCATAATTGCTGACCTGGCACAAATACTCGAGTTTTTCTACAAATACTCGAGTGTATACTCGAGTCTTTTTCAAAATACTCGAGTATTTTGATCAGATATGGGAAAAATTATTTTTCAATTTTATTTTTCCTCTCAAGTATTAATTTTTGGTCAATCTCAACTTAATAAACATATAAAAATTTATTCCTAGAAGAGACTAACTATTTCTACCCACTCTCAACCACTCTCAACATGAATTAGAAATTTACAATTAATATTTGATTGAGAATGATTGGGCACTTGTCTTCTTTTCTTGACTTCTTGTTGATGTTGATGTTGCAATATCTTCAAGGCATGATTTGTTAATTATTTTGTCATCATCAAAACATAATCCACATAATTAGGAGCATTGAATTCACACCCATATGGTCGTAGCCATATGTTGGAATGACTTGGGATAGGTCGGAGCCTATCTCTCAAAGATTGATTGATATCCCGCATATAGTCGGAGCTATATGCCGAAGGTGGTTCTGAAAGGGTCGGAGCCCGTCAGAATAATTATTGATATCCCGCATATAGTCGGAGCTATATGCCGAAGGTGATTCTGAATGGGTCGGAGCCCGTCAGAATGATTGTTGATACCCCGCATATGGTCGGAGCTGTATGCCGGAAGTGATTCAGGATGGGTCGGAGCCCGTCAAACATAGTGGTCGAGTCCCACAGAAGCATTCCGCATATGGTCGGAGCTGTATGACGGAGATAACTTAGGATGGGTCGACGTTAGGACAACTGAGTGTAGTATCACTGTTAGAAACCAACAAGCGGGCTAAGCAAATACTAGAGGGGGGGTGAATAGTATTTTGAAGCACTAATACCAAATATTTGGACTAACAATTGAGGAATGGAGCTAAGACTGAATTTTCTGGAAACAGACACAAAAGACTCGAGTCTTTTGTGAAATACTCGAATTTTTCAGTGATGAACAACTCGAGTCTTTTCTTAAATACTCGAGTTTTTCCCATCAGATAGCAGAAAAACCAGAAACGAAAATTCAACAATTTAACTCAAATCAATTCAATAATAAACAGGAACTTATCCAACAGAATAACAAGCAATCTAAATAACTTTTAACACAAAGATTCCTTGAACTTGCTACCTAATTGTATAAATCCTAATTGATTGAAATGACTTAAGTCTATTGAGCTAGAAATTAGATTAAAAGCAATAAACCACCACTCAAACAATTTTATCCTGGTTCACTCCAACAATGAGCTACATCCAGTCCTCCTAATCACTTAGGAGTTTCTACTAATTATCAAATTGTTAGAAATTACAAAGGATTGCTTGAGAATGGCCTCACTCAACCTAACCCTTCAAGAGTGTACCAAACTCTTGATTTCTACCCCAATTTGATTCCGGTGATTGAAGAACTCTTCACAAAGCTTCCTTGAACTCCCTTCAAGAAACTCCACTGGGCTAGGAACCTCCTAGTCTTATGCTTGAGAACCTCTCAAGACTTCCAACACCCTAAGCCACTTAGGGTTTGCTTGGGAACAATCCAAGACTTTGAATAATCAAGCTTTTTGTATGTGTATTACTAATCTCACAATGGATTAGCACAAATAAGCACAGCTCAATGTATGAATTGAGGCCTAAAACTCAACTTGGAATAAAATGACAATATGAGTGAGAAGTTGAGCTTTTTGGGAATTAACACTTGAGAAGAGGAAATTATGAAAGCTTGTGATCAATGATGTGTTGTTGTCTTGTTTGTTCTTGCACAAATTCAAAGAGCAATTTTACAATCAGGTTCAGAATACTCTCTTGGGGTTGGATGAGAATCAAATGCCCTCAATTAGGTTTTTGAGTCTCTCCAACGTTCATTTTTGCTGACTGGACAAAAATACTCGAGTCTTTTGGAAAATACTCGAGTCTTTTTGGTCGGTCACGAGTGAATTGGTGCACGAACCAGACTAACGGTCATATTTGCTGACCTGGCACAAATACTCGAGTTTTTCAATAAATACTCGAGTATATACTCGAGTCTTTCTCAAAATACTCGAGTATTTTGATCAGATATGGGAAAAATTATTTTTCAATTTTATTTTTCCTCTCAAGTATTAATTTTTGGTCAATCTCAACTTAATAATCATATAAAAATTTATTCCTAGAAGAGACTAACTATTTCTACCCACTCTCAACCACTCTCAACATAAATTAGAAATTTACAATTAATATTTGATTGAGAATGATTGGGCACTTGTCTTCTTTTCTTGACTTCTTGTTGATGTTGATGTTGCAATATCTTCAAGGTATGATTTGTTAATTATTTTGTCATCATCAAAAGATAATCCACATAATTAGGAGCATTGAATTCACAATCTCCCCCTTTTTGGTGATGACAAAATAATTAACACTTGATCCATTTGTTGAGCTTGATCCACTTGGAGATGCAACTCCCCCTCACTATATGATACTTTTCACCTATCTAAAAATTCAGCTTGAGCAAGATGTTAAGACAATTTAATTTTAGCACCAAGCCTATGGTATTAGAGTATTTAACAATTATCAGAGTATATACCATAATTAGAGATTTTAGGTGCAACAATATCAAGACAAGTGTATAATATCTCTCCCCCTTTTTGTCATACGCCAAAAAGATGTAACAATTTAAAAAAAAGATCAAGGGAGGAGAGGTGCATAATTGGAAAACCCCATAACCAACTATGCAAAAAAAATAGACTTAATAATGAACATAAGGAGCTCCCCCTGAAGCTTTGCACAAACATCATAGTGAAAACCAAATTCATTAACATAAAAACATCATAAAAGGTCCAAATCAAAAGGTGCAATAATAAATCCAAAGTCTCAAGACACCAAGTTCTCAAAGTACAGAAAATGCAACAAGATCAACATGATGAAAAACATAATGAAAACTAAAATAGAAAATCCATAAGCAGCAGCATCAAAACATAGAAGGAGCTGGATCATCTGGAGGAGGATAGAACCGAGAGAAGGCCGCCATCATCTCATCAAACCGGTGGTGCATCTCCCCTGACTGCTGGTCCAGGCGGGCATTAATCTGGGCCGAGTGCTGATCCAAATGAGAATAAAACATGGCAGACTCTGCACTCATCCTAGTGTCTAAGCTAACAAAATCATCACGCTGGGCGTCCATAGCATGCACAAGGGAGTCCATCCTCCCATCTAAAGTGTCCAGCCGTGTGATAACATTGTCTCTCCAGCCCAAGTTATCAAACCCAGATTGAGATCCAGTAAAGTCATCAAAATTAATCTGATCCTCAATAGGGTCCCCTCCTTCAGCCTGCGCAAATGCTGCAGCTTCCTCTTCCATCTGTTGGGCATCCACCCCTTGTCGAGCTGCAACATTCGCAACCCTCTCCATCTCAGCAATATCAGATCGGCACAAGTATTGGCCAGAGGGTTCATGAAATGCCATGTCTTGATGACTCAAGGTGCCTTTGTTGAGGCAGTGCTGGTTCACATGAAGAGTCTTTTTCTCTTCATTCCGTGGGGTAGGCACCTTGAAGTAACTCAACAGGAAACAAACATGCATGGCATAAGGCAAGGTTTTCGGGTGTTTAGACTTTGCAGCAAGGAGCATTCGGTCCAAAATTATGCGAGACCAATTTAGCTTCTCATTGCTCAGGATGGCACTAAGAAGCCTAAGTTCATTGTTTGTGGGCTTAGCATAATTGGGTGAGGTTTGAGGCACTAACTGATGGCATACTATATAGTGCAACACCCTAGTGTGGACAGTCATATATGAGGAATGCTTAATTCCTTCAGTCCATACACGACCGGGGCGCAAACAACTTTGAAAAATTCCGTCTGCATCTGCCTTTAAAGATTTGTCCCCGTGTCGTGTAGTCCCAAAAGCAACAAAAAGGTCCTTAGTGCTAATTTTGAATCTAACACCCTCAACCATGGTTTCTATGACATCATTATGTAGCCTAAGGTTTGCATAAAAGGTTCTAACTAACCTAGGATAGATAGGGCCATTAAATTCCAGAAATTGAATAAGTTTTTGATACCTAAGGTTAGTAACAAATGAGAAACCCTTACTTTCAAGGAATGCACTGTTGATCCAAGAGATAACTCCAAACTCCCTAGTGGCAAAGCCTTCCAACCGTTCCAAGCATTCATCTTCTTGATAGTACTCCGGAATATCCTCCTCAGAAGATGATTCGGCAATCCTAACTCTCTTTCCTTTACCAGATGAGGAAACCATAGAGGAATTGATGAAAAATTGAAGTTTTGGAAAGTTAGGGTTTGAAAAGGGGGTGACGTATTTGAGGTTGAAAAGTGTTGAAATTCGTTGAAATAAAGGTAGAAAAGTGATTAGAGGATGTAAAACTAGTAAGATTTGGCAAAAATTTGAGTAAAAATGGAGTTTTGAGGAGAGAGATATGAGAAAACCGAGAGAGAAGAGAAAGGGGTTCGTGAAACTCGAGTTTGTGGGGGCTGGAGTATATATAAACACGCCAAAATACTCGAGTATATTCAACAATACTCGAGTTGTTCGTTGAAAAATACTCGAGTGTTTGAGAATATACTCGAGTCGTTCGTGACTCATCCCAGATTTCCCCAGAAAACTTGAGTAAAAACTTAAAAACTCGAGTTTGGTCCGAAAGTTCAAATTTCAGGAAAACGCAAAATACTCGAGTTTTTGTAAAATACTCGAGTTTGGTCTGAAAGTTCAAAAATTGGGGGTTTCGAAAGACTCGAGTGTTTTGAAAAACACTCGAGTATTTTTATCAGACCCTGATTAAAAACTTTTTCAATTTAAAACTGATTTAATTTTGAATTAATATACTCGAGTGTTTTTGGAAAAACTCGAGTATTTTGACAAAACAGAAAGTAAAAACACAGTTTTAAAAGACCAAACACAAATCAAACACAAATGCTTCACTACCAACTTGGAATACAGTACAGAATCACACACAATTAACACATACAATTTCAAATATCATCAAGGACAATTTAACTAAGAATCAATAACACATTAGAGTAAGACTAATATGGTGATTTTTCAAAAAATGACACACAATGCAATTAGCCTATATTAGCTTCATCTAAAATACCAAGTTCTCTCCTAATATGATAAAAGGTGTCCCTTGGTAGAGGTTTTGTAAAAATGCCGGCTAATTGATTTGTGGTACTAACAAATTCCATTGTGCAATCACCCTTTTGTACATGATCTCTTAAAAAGTGATGTCTTATTTCAATGTGTTTAGTTCTTGAGTGATACACCGGATTCTTAGTCAAATTGATTGCACTCGTGTTATCGCATCTAATCGGAATATTTTCAAGTTTCAAACCAAAATCCGATAATTGTTGTTTCATCCATAACAGTTGAGCACAACAACTACCGGCTGCGATATATTCCGCTTCGGCGGTAGAAAGAGCGACACAAGCTTGCTTTTTAGAAAACCATGACACCAATGAACTTCCCAAGAAATGGCAAGTACCACTGGTGCTTTTGCGATCAAGCTTGCATCCCGCGAAGTCGGAATCCGAGTAACCAACTAAACTAAGATTGGCATCAGCAGGATACCATAAACCAGTGTTAATTGTTCCTTTTAGATACTTAAATATATGTTCAACTGCGGATAGGTGAGATTCTTTAGGATTAGCTTGAAATCTAGCACACATGCATACACTAAACATAATATCTGGTCTAGATGCAGTGAGATATAGGAGACTACCTATCATACCCCTATACTTACTAACATCAACCGGTGTACCTTGTTCATCCTTGTCTAGGTAGCATGATGTGCTCATTGGAGTGTAGGCTTCCTTGCACTTGTCCAATCCGAATTTCTCAAGGAGCTCTTTGCAATATTTCCCTTGATGCACAAATATCCCCTCCTTGACTTGCTTTATTTGTAAGCCTAGGAAGAACTTGAGTTCTCCCATCATTGACATTTCAAATTCCTTTTTCATCAAATTTGAAAACTTTCTACAAAGAGACACGTTAGTAGCACCGAAAATGATATCATCAACATAGATTTGTACTAACAAAATGTCATCCTTGGTTTTATAAATAAATAGTGTATTATCAACCTTCCCTCTTTGAAACTTGTTTTCTAATAGAAAGGAACTCAATCGATCATACCATGCTCTAGGAGCTTGTTTCAATCCATAGAGTGCCTTTTTCAATTTATAAACATGGTTTGGAAATTCACTATTTTCAAAACCGGGGGGTTGTTTGACATACACTTCTTCATTTATAAACCCATTCAAGAAAGCACTTTTAACACCCATTTGATATAAAGTGAATTTCATGATTGAAGCATAAGCAAGTAAAATTCGGATTGCTTCAAGACGTGCAACCGGAGCAAAGGTCTCATCATAATCGATACCTTCCTCTTGGTTGTACCCTTGAGCTACTAGTCTAGCTTTGTTTCTTATAATCAACCCGGATTCATCAAGTTTGTTTCTATAAATCCATTTAGTACCAATTATGGTATGATCATCGGGTTTAGGGACTAGATCCCAAACTTCATTTCTTTCAAATTGGTTTAATTCTTCTTGCATAGCAAGAACCCAATGATCATCCTCAATGGCCTTTTTAATTGAATCGGGTTCAATTTGAGAAACAAATGAGACATAGTGGCAAATGTTTTGAATAGACCTACGAGTAAGTACTCCCTTTGACATATCTCCTATGACTTTGTCTATAGGATGAGCCTTGACCGATTTCCAAGTTGGAGGAAGTTCTTCCCTTACTTCTCCTTCATCAACTTTTGAATTCTCTCTCTCTTTTTCTTCTTTTGAAAAGACAATGCCATCTTCACTAGCATCACATAAAACACTATCTTCTTTTGAAGACTCATTAAAAACCACATGAATTGATTCCTCAATAGTTAAAGTTCTTTTATTGAAAATTCTATAAGCTTTACTATGAGAAGAATAGCCTAAAAATATGCCTTCATCGGATTTGGAATCAAACTTGCCAATGTGTTCTTTTCCATTATTTAAAACAAAAACTTGGCATCTGAAGACATGAAAATGATATATATTTGGCTTTCTTCCCTTGTAAAGTTCATAGGGGGTTTTATCCAAAGAGGGCCTTATCAAAATACGATTTAAAACATAACAAGCCGTATTGACGGCATCGGCCCAAAAATATTGAGGTACTTGAGAATCATTTAACATGGTTCTAGCAAGTTCCTCTAGCACCCTATTTTTCCGCTCTACCACTCCGTTTTGTTCCGAAGTCCTTGGTGCGGAGAATTGGTGCTCAATACCATTTTTAGCACAAAATCTATCAAATTTGTGGTTTTCGAATTCACCACCATGATCGGTACGAATAATAATTACTTTTTGATTTACTTGGTTTTGCAAAAGTTTGACATGATGTTTAAAAGATTTGTAGGTCTCACTCTTAGTAGTTAAAAATAAAGTCCAAGTAAACCTAGAGAAGTCATCAACAATCACCAATGCATAATAGTTGCCACCAAAGCTTTTTACTTGTGATGGTCCAAACAAGTCCATATGAAGCATTTCTAATGGCCTTGATGTGGACATCATCATTTTTGATCCAAAGGTGTTTTTAGTTTGTTTACATTTCTTGCAAGGGGAACAAACACCTTCAATAGAAAAATTTAGCTTTGGTAAACCAACTACTAGATCTTTAGATTGAATTTTCTTCAATTGGTTTACATTTATATGAGCGGTCCTACGATGCCTTAACCAAGTGTCATTTTCTTTGCTCATTAAACAAGTAGAGACCAAAGAAGTGACTTTGTTCAAATCAACTAAGTAAGTATTATTTGACCTTCTACCAACAAATTTGATTGATTCATCTTTGTCACTTTTAATGAGGCAATGGGTAGAGGTAAAAACTACATGATTACCAATATCACATAATTGGCTTATGCTCAAGAGATTATGTTCTAATCCTTGAACATAGAGCACATTATCAATAATCAAGTTTGAAGAGTTTCCGATTTTACCAATACCAAGGATTTTGCCTTTGTTGTTGTCCCCATAAGTGACATAACCCTTTTCCTTTGGAGTAAACTCAATCAAGTGCCGCTTATCTCCCGTCATGTGCTTCGAACATCCACTATCAAGATACCACAATTGTTTTCCCGTTCGAAGACACACCTACAAAATGAAATCACTTGTTCACTTTGGGTACCCAAACAATGTTGGGTCCCTTAGGGTTAGTGTTGGGACTTTCTCCCTTCTTAATCCACATATAAGTGCCCTTTTTCATTTCAAACTTCTTAATGTGGCACTCAATGTTGATATGTCCAACTTTTCCACAATAAGTACAAGTTGGTCTCTTTGATGAATTTTTCTTAGAAAATGTTCCAACCACCTTGTACTTTTTGTCCTTTTTATGAACATATCCTAAACCGGTTTTGTTGTGATTATGTCTTTGAGAGTTCAACAACCGGTTGAGGTTTCTATCACTATGTGAGATTGTGAGTTTGTTTTTCAACTCTTTCACTTCTTTTTCAAGTTCATCACATCTCTCACATGGAGTGATAATCTCCTCATGATTTGCACAATCACTTTGATGACTAGAATTAATAAGTTCCAAGGATTCATTTTGAAGTTTCAACTCATTTATAGATTTTTGCAATTCATCAATTTCTTGTTGAAACTCCAAAATTTTCTTTCCTTTTTCCTTATTGATTTTAGCAAGCCTTCTAAATTGAATTAACATTTCATTGTAGGCTTCTTGCAAATCATCATAGGAAATGGAGTTTGAAGAGGAACAAGAAGAGCTAGAGGTTACCTCATCATCACTTTCACCCATGTCATGATTAGCTCTTGATGAGGACTCATGGTTGTTCTTGGCCATGAGACAAAGATTTGCATTTTCATCACCGGAACTACTTGAAGATGATTCATTGCTCTTCTCCGGTGCATCCCAAACAATGTATGCACGCTTCCCTTTGGTCTCTTGGGTCTTCTTGTCATTCTTCTTCAAGAATGTGGCACATTCCATTTTTATGTGACCAACCCCACCACATTCATGACACTTAACTCCATCATTGGTACTCTTTTCTCTTTGTTTGGAGTCTTTAGTTCTCTTGAAATTGGATGAAGATCCACCTTTCTTCCCTTTGAAAAATTTGTTGAATCTTTTCACAAACATCCCAAATTCTTCTTGATTTGGTTCACCATCGGAATCTCCACTTGTAGAGCATTCTTCAACTTCTTTTGTAGCTTTAGTTGAAGCTTTGAGTGCTATGCCCTTTTTCTTTTTGTCCGATTCCTCATGCATCCCAAGTCTTGTAAGTTCCATCTCATGCTCTTGGAGTTTGCCAAACAAAGTGGCTAAGTCCATGCTATTTATGTCTCTTCATTCCTTGATGGCGGTTACCTTGGGTTGCCAACTCCTATCAAGACATCTTAGAATTTTGTTAGTAGTTTCACCATTGCGAAATACTTTTCCCAAGGAAATCAAATGATTAACTATGTGAGAGAATCGCTTTTGCAAGTCACTAATGGTTTCATTTGGCAACATGTGGAACAATTCATATTCGTGTGTTAGAGAATTCAATCTTGAATCTCTAACCTCACTTGTTCCCTCATGTGTGACTTGCAAAGTATCCCACATTTCTTTTGTCGATTTACATTGGGAAACTCTATAAAATTCATCATGGGATAGAGCCGAAAAGATGATGTTTTTAGCTTTTAAATCAAATGAGACTTTTATCTTTTCATCATCATTCCAACTACTCCTTGGAATTTCAACAATTTCATCATTTATTTTCTTTTTGGGAATGAAAGGACCATTTTCAATTGCATCCCAAATATCCATATCAATTGCTTCAATAAAAACTTTCATGCGAGTTTTCCAATAAACATATCCTTCACCATTAAATAGTGGAGGACGGTTTATTGAAGCTCCTTCTCCACCAAAGTTATTGCTAGAGCCCATTAAGTTTCCAAAAGGATCTTTTTCGAAAAAGTTGTTACACTCGATCTTTCGACCGAGCTCTGATACCACTTGTTGGAAACCAACAAGCGGGCTAAGCAAATACTAGAGGGGGGGTGAATAGTATTTTGAAGCACTAATACCAAATATTTGGACTAACAATTGAGGAATGGAGCTAAGACTGAATATTCTAGAAACAGACACAAAAGACTCGAGTCTTTTGTGAAATACTCGAGTTTTTCCTATCAGATAGCAGAAAAACCAGAAATGAAAATTCAGCAATTTAACTCAAATCAATTCAATAATAAACAGGAACTTATCCAACAGAATAGCAAGCAATCTAAATAACTTTTAACACAAAGATTCCTTGAACTTGCTACCTAATTGTATAAATCCTAATTGATTGAAATGACTTAAGTCTATTGAGCTAGAAAGTAGATTAAAAGCAATAAACCACCACTCAAACAATTTTATCCTGGTTCACTCCAACAATGAGCTACATCCAGTCCTCCTAATCACTTAGGAGTTTCTACTAATAATCAAATTGTTAGAAAATACAAAGGATTGCTTGAGAATGGCCTCACTCAACCTAACCCTTCAAGAGTGTACCAAACTCTTGATTTTTACCCCAATTTGATTCCGGTGATTGAAGAACTCTTCACAAAGCTTCCTTGAACTCCCTTCAAGAAACTCCACCGGGCTAGGAACCTCCTAGTCTTGTGCTTGAGAACCTCTCAAGACTTCCAACACCCTAAGCCACTTAGGGTTTGCTTGGGAACAATCCAAGACTTTGAATAATCAAGCTTTTTGTATGTGTATTACTAATCTCACAATGGACTAGCACAAATAAGCACAGCTCAATGTATGAATTGAGGCCTAAAACTCAACTTGGAATAAAATGACAATATGAGTGAGAAGTTGAGCTTTTTGGGAATTAACACTTGAGAAGAGGAAATTATGAAAGCTTGTGATCAATGATGTGTTGTTGTCTTGTTTGTTCTTGCACAAATTCAAAGAGCAATTTTATAATCAGGTTCAGAATACTCTCTTGGGGTTGGATGAGACTCAAATGCCCTCAATTAGGTTTTTGAGTCTCTCCAACGTTCATTTTTGCTCACTGGACAAAAATACTCGAGTCTTTTGGAAAATACTCGAGTCTTTTTGGTCGGTCACGAGTGAATTGGTGCACGAACCAGACTAACGGTCATATTTGCTGACCTGGCACAAATGCTCGAGTTTTTCGATAAATACTCGAGTATATACTCGAGTCTTTATCAAAATACTCGAGTATTTTGATCAGATATGGGAAAAATTATTTTTCAATTTTATTTTTCCTCTCAAGTATTAATTTTTGGTCAATCTCAACTTAATAATCATATAAAAATTTATTCCTAGAAGAGACTAACTATTTCTACCCACTCTCAACCACTCTCAACATAAATTAGAAATTTACAATTAATATTTGATTGAGAATGATTGGGCACTTGTCTTCTTTTCTTGACTTCTTGTTGATGTTGATGTTGCAATATCTTCAAGGTATGATTTGTTAATTATTTTGTCATCATCAAAACATAATCCACATAATTAGGAGCATTGAATTCACAATCTCCCCCTTTTTGGTGATGACAAAATAATTAACACTTGATCCATTTGTTGAGCTTGATCCACTTGGAGATGCAACTCCCCCTCACTATATGATACTTTTCACCTATCTAAAAATTCAGCTTGAGCAAGATGTTAAGACAATTTAATTTTAGCACCAAGCCTATGGTATTAGAGTATTTAACAATTATCAGAGTATATACCATAATTAGAGATTTTAGGTGCAACAATATCAAGACAAGTGTATAATATCTCTCCCCCTTTTTGTCATACGCCAAAAAAATGTAACAATTTAAAAAAAAAGATCAAGGGAGGAGAGGTGCATAATTGGAAAACCCCATAACCAACTATGCAAAAAAAATAGACTTAATAATGAACATAAGGAGCTCCCCCTAAAGCTTTGCACAAACATCATAGTGAAAACCAAATTCATTAACATAAAAACATCATAAAAGGTCCAAATCAAAAGGTGCAATAATAAATCCAAAGTCTCAAGACACCAAGTTCTCAAAGTACAGAAAATGCAACAAGATCAACATGATGAAAAACATAATGAAAACTAAAATAGAAAATCCATAAGCAGTAGCATCAAAACATAGAAGGAGCTGGATCATCTGGAGGAGGATAGAACCGAGAGAAGGCCGCCATCATCTCATCAAACCGGCGGTGCATCTCCCCTGACTGCTGGTCCAGGCGGGCATTAATCTGGGCCGAGTGCTGATCCAAATGAGAATAAAACATGGCAGACTCTGCACTCATCCTAGTGTCTAAGCTAACAAAATCATCACGCTAGGCGTCCATAGCATGCACAAGGGAGTCCATCCTACCATCTAAAGTGTCCAGCCGTGTGATAACATTGTCTCTCCAGCCCAAGTTATCAAACCCAGATTGAGATCCAGTAAAGTCATCAAAATTAATCTGATCCTCAATAGGGTCCCCTCCTTCAGCCTGCGCAAATGCTGCAGCTTCCTCTTCCATCTGTTGGGCATCCACCCCTTGTCGAGCTGCAACATTCGCAACCCTCTCCATCTCAGCAATATCAGATCGGTACAAGTATTGGCCAGAGGGTTCATGAAATGCCATGTCTTGATGACTCAAGGTGCCTTTGTTGAGGCAGTGCTGGTTCACATGAAGAGTCTTTTTCTCTTTATTCCGTGGGATAGGCACCTTGAAGTAACTCAACAGGAAACAAACATGCATGGCATAAGGCAAGGTTTTCGGGTGTTTAGACTTTGCAGCAAGGACCATTCGGTCCAAAATTATGCGAGACCAATTTAGCTTTTCATTGCTCAGGATGGCACTAAGAAGCCTAAGTTCATTGTTTGTGGGCTTAGCATAATTGGGTGAGGTTTGAGGCACTAACTGATGGCATACTATATAGTGCAACACCCTAGTGTGGACAGTCATATATGAGGAATGTTTAATTCCTTTGGTCCATACACGACCGGGGCGCAAACAACTTTGAAAAATTCCGTCCGCATCTGCCTTTAAAGAATTGTCCCCGTGTCGTGTTGTCCCAAAAGCAACAAAAAGGTCCTTAGCGCTAATTTTGAATCTAACACCCTCAACCATGGTTTCTATGACATCATTATGTAGCCTAAGGTTCGCATAAAAGGTTCTAACTAACCTAGGATAGATAGGGCCATTAAATTCCAGAAATTGAATAAGTTTTTGATACCTAAGGTTAGTAACAAATGAGAAACCCTTACTTTCAAGGAATGCACTGTTGATCCAAGAGATAACTCTGAACTCCCTAATGGCAAAGCCTTCCAACCGTTCCAAGCATTCATCTTCTTGATAGTACTCCGGAATATCCTCCTCAAAAGATGATTTGGCAATCCTAACTCTCTTTCCTTTACCAGATGAGGAAGCCATAGAGGAATTGATGAAAAATTGAAGTTTTGGAAAGTTAGGTTTGAAAAGGGGGTGACGGATTTAAGGTTGAAAAGTGTTGAAATTCGTTGAAATAAAGGTAGAAAAGTGATTAGAGGATGTAAAACTAGTAAGATTTGGCAAAAATTTGAGTAAAAACGGAGTTTTGAGGAGAGAGATATGAGAAAACCGAGAGAGAAGAGAAAGGGGTTCGTGAAACTCGAGTTTGTGGGGGCTGGAGTATATATAAACTTGCCAAAATACTCGAGTATATTCAACAATACTCGAGTTGTTCGTTGAAAAATACTCGAGTGTTTGAGAATATACTCGAGTCGTTCGTGACTCAGCCCAGATTTCCCCAGAAAACTCGAGTAAAATCTTAAAAACTCGAGTTTGGTCCAAAAGTTCAAATTTCAGGAAAACGCAAAATACTCGAGTTTTTGTAAAATACTCGAGTTTGGTCTGAAAGTTCAAAAATTGGGGGTTTCGAAAGACTCGAGTGTTTTGAAAAACACTCGAGTATTTTTATCAGACCCTGATTAAAAACTTTTTCAATTTAAAACTGATTTAATTTTGAATTAATATACTCGAGTGTTTTTGGAAAAACTCGAGTATTTTGACAAAACAGAAAGTAAAAATACAGTTTTAAAAGACCAAACACAAATCAAACACAAATGCTTCACTACCAACTTGGAATACAGTACAGAATCCCACACAATTAACACATACAATTTCATATATCATCAAGGACAATTTAACTAAGAATCAATAACACATTAGAGTAAGACTAATATGGTGATTTTTCAAAAAATGACACACAATGCAATTAGCCTATATTAGCTTCATCTAAAATACCAAGTTCTCTCCTAATATGATAAAAGGTGTCCCTTGGTAGAGGTTTTGTAAAAATGTCGGCTAATTGATTTGTGGTACTAACAAATTCAATTGTGCAATCACCCTTTTGTACATGATCTCTTAAAAAGTGATGTCTTATTTCAATGTGTTTAGTTCTTGAGTGATACACCGGATTCTTAGTCAAATTGATTGCACTCGTGTTATCGCATCTAATCGGAATATTTTCAAGTTTCAAACCAAAATCCGATAATTGTTGTTTCATCCATAACAGTTGAGCACAACAACTACCGGCTGCGATATATTCCGCTTCGGCGGTAGAAAGAGCGACACAAGCTTGCTTTTTAGAAAACCATGACACCAATGAACTTCCCAAGAAATGGCAAGTACCACTGGTGCTTTTGCGATCAAGCTTGCATCCCGCGAAGTCGGAATCCGAGTAACCAACTAAACTAAGATTGGCATCAGCAGGATACCATAAACCAGTGTTAATTGTTCCTTTTAGATACTTAAATATATGTTCAACTGCGGATAGGTGAGATTCTTTAGGATTAGCTTGAAATCTAGCACACATGAATACACTAAACATAATATCCGGTCTAGATGCAGTGAGATATAGGAGACTACCTATCATACCCCTATACTTACTAACATCAACCGGTGTACCTTGTTCATCCTTGTCTAGGTAGCATGATGTGCTCATTGGAGTGTAGGCTTCCTTGCACTTGTCCAATCCGAATTTCTCAAGGAGCTCTTTGCAATATTTCCCTTGATGCACAAATATCCCCTCCTTGACTTGCTTTATTTGTAAGCCTAGGAAGAACTTGAGTTCTCCCATCATTGACATTTCAAATTCCTTTTTCATCAAATTTGAAAACTTTCTACAAAGAGACACGTTAGTAGCACCGAAAATGATATCATCAACATAGATTTGTACTAACAAAATGTCATCCTTGGTTTTATAAATAAATAGTGTATTATCAACCTTCCCTCTTTGAAACTTGTTTTCTAATAGAAAGGAACTCAATCGATCATACCATACTCTAGGAGCTTGTTTCAATCCATAGAGTGCCTTTTTCAATTTATAAACATGGTTTGGAAATTCACTATTTTCAAAATCGGGGGGTTGTTTGACATACACTTCTTCATTTATAAACCCATTCAAGAAAGCACTTTTAACATCCATTTGATATAAAGTGAATTTCATGATTGAAGCATAAGCAAGTAAAATTCGGATTGCTTCAAGACGTGCAACCGGAGCAAAGGTCTCATCATAATCGATACCTTCCTCTTGGTTGTACCCTTGAGCTACTAGTCTAGCTTTGTTTCTTATAATCAACCCGGATTCATCAAGTTTGTTTCTATAAATCCATTTAGTACCAATTATGGTATGATCATCGGGTTTAGGGACTAGATCCCAAACTTCATTTCTTTCAAATTGGTTTAATTCTTCTTGCATAGCAAGAACCCAATGATCATCCTCAATGGCCTTTTTAATTGAATCGGGTTCAATTTGAGAAACAAATGAGACATAGTGGCAAATGTTTTGAATAGACCTACGAGTAAGTACTCCCTTTGACATATCTCCTATGACTTTGTCTATAGGATGAGCCTTGACCGATTTCCAAGTTGGAGGAAGTTCTTCCCTTACTTCTCCTTCATCAACTTTTGAATTCTCTCTCTCTTTTTCTTCTTTTGAAAAGACAATGCCATCTTCACTAGCATCACATAAAACACTATCTTCTTTTGAAGACTCATTAAAAACCACATGAATTGATTCCTCAATAGTTAAAGTTCTTTTATTGAAAATTCTATAAGCTTTACTATGAGAAGAATAGCCTAAAAATATGCCTTCATCGGATTTGGAATCAAACTTGCCAATGTGTTCTTTTCCATTATTTAAAACAAAAACTTGGCATCTGAAGACATGAAAATGATATATATTTGGCTTTCTTCCCTTGTAAAGTTCATAGGGGGTTTTATCCAAAGAGGGCCTTATCAAAATACGATTTAAAACATAACAAGCCGTATTGACGGCATCGGCCCAAAAATATTGAGGTACTTGAGAATCATTTAACATGGTTCTAGCAAGTTCCTCTAGCACCCTATTTTTCCGCTCTACCACTCCGTTTTGTTCCGAAGTCCTTGGTGCGGAGAATTGGTGCTCAATACCATTTTTAGCACAAAATCTATCAAATTTGTGGTTTTCGAATTCACCACCATGATCGGTACGAATAATAATTACTTTTTGATTTACTTGGTTTTGCAAAAGTTTGACATGATGTTTAAAAGATTTGTAGGTCTCACTCTTAGTAGTTAAAAATAAAGTCCAAGTAAACCTAGAGAAGTCATCAACAATCACCAATGCATAATAGTTGCCACCAAAGCTTTTTACTTGTGATGGTCCAAACAAGTCCATATGAAGCATTTCTAATGGCCTTGATGTGGACATCATCATTTTTGATCCAAAGGTGTTTTTAGTTTGTTTACATTTCTTGCAAGGGGAACAAACACCTTCAATAGAAAAATTTAGCTTTGGTAAACCAACTACTAGATCTTTAGATTGAATTTTCTTCAATTGGTTTACATTTATATGAGCGGTCCTACGATGCCTTAACCAAGTGTCATTTTCTTTGCTCATTAAACAAGTAGAGACCAAAGAAGTGACTTTGTTCAAATCAACTAAGTAAGTATTATTTGACCTTCTACCAACAAATTTGATTGATTCATCTTTGTCACTTTTAATGAGGCAATGGGTAGAGGTAAAAACTACATGATTACCAATATCACATAATTGGCTTATGCTCAAGAGATTATGTTCTAATCCTTGAACATAGAGCACATTATCAATAATCAAGTTTGAAGAGTTTCCGATTTTACCAATACCAAGGATTTTGCCTTTGTTGTTGTCCCCATAAGTGACATAACCCTTTTCCTTTGGAGTAAACTCAATCAAGTGCCGCTTATCTCCCGTCATGTGCTTCGAACATCCACTATCAAGATACCACAATTGTTTTCCCGTTCGAAGACACACCTACAAAATGAAATCACTTGTTCACTTTGGGTACCCAAACAATGTTGGGTCCCTTAGGGTTAGTGTTGGGACTTTCTCCCTTCTTAATCCACATATAAGTGCCCTTTTTCATTTCAAACTTCTTAATGTGGCACTCAATGTTGATATGTCCAACTTTTCCACAATAAGTACAAGTTGGTCTCTTTGATGAATTTTTCTTAGAAAATGTTCCAACCACCTTGTACTTTTTGTCCTTTTTATGAACATATCCTAAACCGGTTTTGTTGTGATTATGTCTTTGAGAGTTCAACAACCGGTTGAGGTTTCTATCACTATGTGAGATTGTGAGTTTGTTTTTCAACTCTTTCACTTCTTTTTCAAGTTCATCACATCTCTCACATGGAGTGATAATCTCCTCATGATTTGCACAATCACTTTGATGACTAGAATTAATAAGTTCCAAGGATTCATTTTGAAGTTTCAACTCATTTATAGATTTTTGCAATTCATCAATTTCTTGTTGAAACTCCAAAATTTTCTTTCCTTTTTCCTTATTGATTTTAGCAAGCCTTCTAAATTGAATTAACATTTCATTGTAGGCTTCTTGCAAATCATCATAGGAAATGGAGTTTGAAGAGGAACAAGAAGAGCTAGAGGTTACCTCATCATCACTTTCACCCATGTCATGATTAGCTCTTGATGAGGACTCATGGTTGTTCTTGGCCATGAGACAAAGATTTGCATTTTCATCACCGGAACTACTTGAAGATGATTCATTGCTCTTCTCCGGTGCATCCCAAACAATGTATGCACGCTTCCCTTTGGTCTCTTGGGTCTTCTTGTCATTCTTCTTCAAGAATGTGGCACATTCCATTTTTATGTGACCAACCCCACCACATTCATGACACTTAACTCCATCATTGGTACTCTTTTCTCTTTGTTTGGAGTCTTTAGTTCTCTTGAAATTGGATGAAGATCCACCTTTCTTCCCTTTGAAAAATTTGTTGAATCTTTTCACAAACATCCCAAATTCTTCTTGATTTGGTTCACCATCGGAATCTCCACTTGTAGAGCATTCTTCAACTTCTTTTGTAGCTTTAGTTGAAGCTTTGAGTGCTATGCCCTTTTTCTTTTTGTCCGATTCCTCATGCATCCCAAGTCTTGTAAGTTCCATCTCATGCTCTTGGAGTTTGCCAAACAAAGTGGCTAAGTCCATGCTATTTATGTCTCTTCATTCCTTGATGGCGGTTACCTTGGGTTGCCAACTCCTATCAAGACATCTTAGAATTTTGTTAGTAGTTTCACCATTGCGAAATACTTTTCCCAAGGAAATCAAATGATTAACTATGTGAGAGAATCGCTTTTGCAAGTCACTAATGGTTTCATTTGGCAACATGTGGAACAATTCATATTCGTGTGTTAGAGAATTCAATCTTGAATCTCTAACCTCACTTGTTCCCTCATGTGTGACTTGCAAAGTATCCCACATTTCTTTTGTCGATTTACATTGGGAAACTCTATAAAATTCATCATGGGATAGAGCCGAAAAGATGATGTTTTTAGCTTTTAAATCAAATGAGACTTTTATCTTTTCATCATCATTCCAACTACTCCTTGGAATTTCAACAATTTCATCATTTATTTTCTTTTTGGGAATGAAAGGACCATTTTCAATTGCATCCCAAATATCCATATCAATTGCTTCAATAAAAACTTTCATGCGAGTTTTCCAATAAACATATCCTTCACCATTAAATAGTGGAGGACGGTTTATTGAAGCTCCTTCTCCACCAAAGTTATTGCTAGAGCCCATTAAGTTTCCAAAAGGATCTTTTTCGAAAAAGTTGTTACACTCGATCTTTCGACCGAGCTCTGATACCACTTGTTGGAAACCAACAAGCGGGCTAAGCAAATACTAGAGGGGGGGTGAATAGTATTTTGAAGCACTAATACCAAATATTTGGACTAACAATTGAGGAATGGAGCTAAGACTGAATATTCTAGAAACAGACACAAAAGACTCGAGTCTTTTGTGAAATACTCGAGTTTTTCCTATCAGATAGCAGAAAAACCAGAAATGAAAATTCAGCAATTTAACTCAAATCAATTCAATAATAAACAGGAACTTATCCAACAGAATAGCAAGCAATCTAAATAACTTTTAACACAAAGATTCCTTGAACTTGCTACCTAATTGTATAAATCCTAATTGATTGAAATGACTTAAGTCTATTGAGCTAGAAAGTAGATTAAAAGCAATAAACCACCACTCAAACAATTTTATCCTGGTTCACTCCAACAATGAGCTACATCCAGTCCTCCTAATCACTTAGGAGTTTCTACTAATAATCAAATTGTTAGAAAATACAAAGGATTGCTTGAGAATGGCCTCACTCAACCTAACCCTTCAAGAGTGTACCAAACTCTTGATTTCTACCCCAATTTGATTCCGGTGATTGAAGAACTCTTCACAAAGCTTCCTTGAACTCCCTTCAAGAAACTCCACCGGGCTAGGAACCTCCTAGTCTTGTGCTTGAGAACCTCTCAAGACTTCCAACACCCTAAGCCACTTAGGGTTTGCTTGGGAACAATCCAAGACTTTGAATAATCAAGCTTTTTGTATGTGTATTACTAATCTCACAATGGATTAGCACAAATAAGCACGGCTCAATGTATGAATTTAGGCCTAAAACTCAACTTGGAATAAAATGACAATATGAGTGAGAAGTTGAGCTTTTTGGGAATTAACACTTGAGAAGAGGAAATTATGAAAGCTTGTGATCAATGATGTGTTGTTGTCTTGTTTGTTCTTGCACAAATTCAAAGAGCAATTTTACAATCAGGTTCAGAATACTCTCTTGGGGTTGGATGAGACTCAAATGCCGTCAATTAGGTTTTTGAGTATCTCCAACGTTCATTTTTGCTGACTGGACAAAAATACTCGAGTCTTTTGGAAAATACTCGAGTCTTTTTGGTCGGTCACGAGTGAATTGGTGCACGAACCAGACTAACGGTCATATTTGCTGACCTGGCACAAATACTCGAGTTTTTCGATAAATACTCGAGTATATACTCGAGTCTTTCTCAAAATACTCGAGTATTTTGATCAGATATGGGAAAAATTATTTTTCAATTTTATTTTTCCTCTCAAGTATTAATTTTGGTCAATCTCAACTTAATAATCATATAAAAATTTATTCCTAGAAGAGACTAACTATTTCTACCCACTCTCAACTACTCTCAACATAAATTAGAAATTTACAATTAATATTTGATTGAGAATGATTGGGCACTTGTCTTCTTTTCTTGACTTCTTGTTGATGTTGATGTTGCAATATCTTCAAGGTATGATTTGTTAATTATTTTTTCATCATCAAAACATAATCCACATAATTAGGAGCATTGAATTCACAATCACGACTTAGAACCCTAACCCGAAGTAGTGGAGAGGAAGATACACCTGAATTGCCCTTGTGATGTTCAACTGGATGATTAAGATAGGGGACGACAATGACGGTGATTCATCATAAGCCTTGGGAAGTCTGTCTAGGTGGGAAAAACCATAGGGGCCCTGGCTGAACCAGTCGGAGCCGGTCACTCAGTGGTGTGGACGAAGTACCACATGATCACTAGACAGATGACTGACACCCAATTGACTAAATCTTGATCAGTGAGAGGGATGCTCGAACACGGTCGGATGTGTTTATTTCCCGGGACATTATATGAATTCATTTATTTTGCCATCCAGTAAAAGCCGGTGTGGTTAGAGATCCTGTACTCCTGATTGCTTCCGACTAGGTGAATGGATTCCGAGGAGATGTAGACCCAAACCGTAAAGCCTGAATTCCCGAATACTATGGACTCGAGAAATATGGACAAAGAGACCTTGGTCCCACGAGATAAATTGATTAAGAGATTCCCTCAAGTGAAAGACAAAGCGATTGCATCCTCATGCATCGTGCATAATTATCTGTTTGTACTTTTTGTATTGTCTGTATTGTTTGTTATGTTCTGGTATACGTCGCTAGTGTAAATCCAAGAAGTCGATGGGAGTAATTCCATTCGGGTAACTTACTCTCTCAACTTCTTGTGAACATGTGATGGTGAACCTCTGGTTCTAAAAGATGGCGGAGCTGGTACTGCTTCTCCTGGAAGGAACACTTGCTGATTGTGGTACGCTGATGAGAGGGCTACTGCTGGATGACGGAGATTGCTTTTGAGGACTTACGCCCCGAATCGAGAAGAAGATGCTGCTTAGTAGTTTATAATTAGGTTTTGATGGACCCTTGCTGATATATATATCAAAGTGTACCCCTTTTCTTTCGAACTGTTTTTGGAAAGGTAAATATTTATGTAAGACTGGTACTGATGAACTTTGATAACTACTTGTGAAAGGACCTTTATGATCTATTTCCAAAACTATTTTCTGAAGGACTGTCATGATTTGACAGACAAACAATTTTAAGTAAATCAATTATGTTTTATGTATGAAAAATTTATTTATCTGTTGAAAGCGAAGCCTTCCATGTCAAATTACTTTTAGAAATTCAGTGAACCGTTTTCAATAACGATTTTTCTAAACATGATTTGGAACCCCATTCTTTTCACTATCATTAGTAAATGTTTTCAAGAAAAAGGATTTTGAAGTAATACCTTGTTTTGGGAAACTTGAATGATAAGTTTTATACTTGTAAAAAAAATTCACCCTATTTTTCATAAACAAATTATTCAGTAATTGATATTGTTTATTTCGAGTTTTCTAAATCGGGGTGTTACAAAATGAGCACTTTAGCCTAAATAATAAAAGGATGAAGATAAAAACCCTAGAAGGAGAATTGAAATTAGAATTATAATCATCACGGACAAAAACAAGTTAGAAACAAGGATTCAAGACGGCAACCACTCTCTTGGTGGAATTCAAAGGCGATTGAAGACAAGATTATTTCTTCTTTATTCCTCTTTTGGTTCTACCTATATCTTATTTCTTTATACGTATTTTTATCTTGCATTATGACCATGACCGAGTAATTTCCCATTTCTAGGGATTAGGATTAGCCTATGAAAGCATTGACATGAAATTTTGATTATTTTCTCTTATTTATATTTAATTATGTTGTTCTTAATGCATGTGATTGTGTTGGATCCCACTGTTGAATGATTATATATGTTAGTAGAAGAACTGAAAGGTAAACATTGCGTCTTTTGTTTTTGTTCTTTCAATTTTTGCATCTGAAATCAAGATAAAAGAGAGAGAGAGAGAGAGATAGAGATAGGGGCGTGGTGGAGGATGAAGGAACATCAAAGGATGGAGGCTTGCGTTTGCAAGATGTTGGAAGTCAAGCTTTCCCAAGGACATAAGGAGTTATGCCAGAAGATTTCTAGAAGGTTTTGATGATAACAAACAAGTTGCAAACAAGCTCATTCAAGCTGTGCTTCAAGATTATCAAGCTCAAGGCTCAAGCTCAAGCAAATAGAGTTTAGTATAGCTTTGCTCATAGGAAAATTTGTAAGGTAATGAAGTCTTTATTCCAAGAGTTTATAGCCAAAGGTTATGTTTCAATTTAAGGAGAAGAAAAGAGTTTTTGAGAAAAATTGTTTTAAGTTAGTTTTACAGTTTTTAAGTTAAAAATGTTTTTGAAAACCTCTGATTACATACTCTGCTTTAAAAAATCATTTTTTTATGAAAATGAGCAGAAGTAATCGATTACCTTGCTCTTGAGTTGTGACCTGAGAATTCAGAGAAGTAATAATCGATTACTTATGATGGGATAATCGATTATTACATGTCTGTAGCTTTTAATTTGTTTTAAAGAAAAAATAATCGATTACCTTGTTTTGCTAATCGATTACCTTCCCTTACAGGAAGTAGATAATCGATTACTTTATTTCAATAATCGATTACTTTCTTAAAAAGTTAATTTCACTGTTTTCACAAGAAAGAGATAATCGATTACCTCTGTAAAGTAATCGATTACTTTTAAGATTTTTTGAAATCCGTGTCAGAATCAATCTTAAATGTTTCCAGATTTGTTTTTACTTAATTGATTCTGATATGTTTCTAAAATTCGAATTTAAATATATTTTTGAAATAATTCCTTTTTTGTTTTGAGAATCAAATCTTTGTTTTATTTTTTAAATCTCTTTGATTTGTTTTTTATTTTAAAAATAAGTTTTATTTATTTGATTTCATAAAATCATTCTCTAATCTCTACAATCCTAATTTCTTCTCAGACTTCACATTCTTCTTCTTCTCTTCTCCTGGAACAAGCTCTTCACTTTTCATTTTTTTTTAAGAGAAAAACCTTATTTTGGCCTTAATACTTGTGAATTGACTTCAATACCATAGTGCTATATTGTTGTATTAGTGTTATTCAGAACACATCAAATTGTACCACTCACAGTGGCTCCCTAAGTGAGAAGGATTGGATCCTTTGTAGGGTGAGGAACCCTTGTGTGAATTTTCTGAGGTCCCTAGCGAATGGAGGTTCCTAGTAGTGTGCGGGGCGCTCTTGGTTGTAATTGGGTGCGGCTCAATTCAAGGATATAAAACTCTCAAGCGGGTCGCATGGGGACTAGACGTAGGTCTTTCGCTGGAAAGACTGAACCACTATAAAATTGGTTTGCGTGTTCCTCTTCCCTTATCTCTTTATTTTTCCGCATTATTTCGTTTAAATTTGTTTCTGCACAACTCTATTTATTTTTATATATATTGCTTCGCCTTCACGCTCAAAAATTTAATAAAACTCGATTCACCCCCCGTCCTCTCGAGGTGTGAAGCAAATCCTAACAATTGGCATCAGAGCTAGTCTCTTGTGTTAAAGGACTTAACCGTCTCATGAGTGAAATGGCTTCAAACTCTCTGTTTGTGGTGAAGGGAGTTCTATTAATCGACCCCCCATGTTTGATGGTGTGGGGTATGCTTATTGGAAAGCTAGAATGAAAATTTTTATTCAATGAGTAGGATTAAAGGTTTGGGATGCTGTTGTTAATGGACCCTATGTTCCTACCTATGTGGTAAATGGAATCACCGTCAACAAACCTATTGGTGAGTGGACGGAAGAGGAGGAACGAAGAGTCCAGTACGACATGAAAGCGAAAAACATAATAACATCTGCTTTGAGTTATGATGATTTTTTCAGGATATCTACATGTGAGACAGCACAAGAAATGTGGGATACGTTGGAAGTCACACATGAAGGTATGAATGAAGTCAAAAGGTCAAGAATCAACACCTGAACTGGAGAGTACGAATTGTTCAGGATGAAGGAAGGATAATCTGTGCAAGAAATCCAAAAGTGGTTCACAATGATAGTTAATCAATTCGTAACATTGGGGAAGAAATTCACTAATGAGGAGTTGATCAACAAAGTGTTAATATGCCTAGGGAGAGAATGGCAACCCAAGGTGACAGAATTATGGAGTCAAGGAACCTTTCAACAATGACACTTGCAACCCTCTTCGGAAAGCTTCAGGAGAATGAAAGCGAACTCAAAAGCTTATCATAGCACGAAGGGGAATACAAAAAATTGAAAGGTCTTGCTCTCAAAGTTGAACCACCAACATCTGAAGGAGACTCTGACAAGGAATCCATAAGTGATGAGCAAATGGGATTGCTGGTGAAAATTTTGGAAGATTTCTGAAAAAGAAGAGCAACTTCACAACACCAATGAGAAAAGATGCAAATAAAAGTGGAGGTTCTTCTGTCATATGTCATGAATGTGGCAAGCCTGTTCACATTAGAATGGATTGCATTCAGCACTTGAAAAAGGAGAGTTCATAAAGAAATGCATCAAGCTCAAGGAAAGGGAGACAAGCATACATAGCATGGCTGGACAATGAGGAGAGCTCAGATGAATATTTAGACGAGCAAAATGAAACGGCCAACCTATGTTTCATGGAACATGGAAAAGTGGTCATTCCAGAGGATAGAAAATCATGCTAGTACTTGGATAGTGGTTACTCTAAACACATGACTGGAGATAAATCCAAATTTTCATATCTCACTCCCAAAGACCAAGGACACGTGACCTTCGGAGACAACAACAAAGGAAGGATACTTGGCATTGGTAAAGTAGGTACTCCTCCTAACCCTTGTATTGAAAATGTGCTACATGTTGAGGGCCTAAAGCATAACTTGCTAAGTATTAGTCAGTTATGTGATAAGGGCAATAGGGTTATTTTTTATTCAGAAAATTTTTATTGTCGAGGGAAAAGTTGATAATTTTACTGTAACACACCAAAATTTTAATCCCTGATTAATGGAATGTTAATTATAATTAATTATTTCTATTTTAATCTTTGATTAAAATCTATGTTTATGTTCTTGGTAAATGTGTGAATTTAGTTGGTAAGTATATTTATGAATAAAATAAATATTTTGCATATTAGTCCCTGATTTGGGACCAAGAGGTAATTATAGGAAAGGTTTTGGAGGGAAAGAAAATAAAATTAATATTTTTCAAAAACTGACCAAAATACTCGAGTGTTTCTGAAAAGACTCGAGTGTTCTGGTCAGAGTTGCACGAGTTAGTGCGTTTGGTGAGTCACCACCAACGATTCTCCACCGTTGACACGAATACTCCACCCTCACACGTCCATGGCTTTCGTGTCGCCGTGCACGGACCTGTTCTTTGCCTATATAAACCAATTGAACTCAGATTGTGAGGCATTTGGCCAATTTGTTGAAGATTTCATGTGTTTAGGGTTCCTGAATCGTTTCCTTCGATTCTCCCTCTGTGTTTAGAGTTAAGATACAAACTATACACCAATACAACGCTCACATCACGAGCTTTGTACAGACATAAAATTTGTGAGCTGATTGTGAGTGTGTTGGTAGAATCGAAGCTGGGAAGTTGAGGTTCGTTTGCTGTCATCAGTTCAGGGAGCTCACTTTGATCATTGATTGTGATAAGCTCGTGCACCTCCTGAGTCTCAAATTGATTTCTATAGTTAGTATGTGTTGCATAGAGTTTAGAAATACTAATTTCCCCAATTGTTATCTCTGTATTCTATGTCAACCAATTCAATTTTGGTGCTCCACTCAAACTGCTCTGCATGTTGGTGCTTAAAGTGGTTCTTGGTGCTGTGGAGCTTTTCCTTGCAATTTCTTTGTTGAGTCACGTCCGTGAGGTAAGGGGAAAGCTTTCTATTCACTAGATAGAGTTTAAATTTCATGAATTTGATTAGAGAGCCACCAAGAGGCTCTAAGGGCTTAGTTTGAATAGGGAGATTAGTTTGGAGATCAACCTGTGCTCTAAGATGGTTTTGAGCAAGTTTTATATGTTGCATGCAAGCTATTTGGAACTTAAAATCATGAGAATTCTGAGTTATATGAAAATTAGTATGTTAAGTTGTGAAATTGTTAAGTTTTATGCATAATCTTATGAATCTCTGTGAATTTTGTAATTTGATGTGTTCTAAGTGTTTGAAAATGTTTATTATATGCTATATGAACTCAGTTGATCATTGGATTGGATTAGAAATGGTTAGAATTGAAAATGGTATGTTAAAACCAAGTTTCCAGTCTGTTTTGTATGAAAAGACTCAAGTACTTGGCTTGATACTCGAGTATTTTGTTTTAAAATAGTGTATCTTTTGCTCCAAACACTCGAGTACCAGGCCCAGAACTCGAGTATCGATTGATGTACAAGAGCATTTTCTGATGAACCACTCGAGTAATGCATGAATCACTCGAGTATTCTGGATTTGATGAAGAACACTCGAGTATTCATGAACTACTCGAGTATTTTTAAGAATCTGAAATCTGACCTTTCTGAAAACATGAACAACTCGAGTAACCCTGAATTACTCGAGTAATCTGGAAAGACTGAAGAACCACTCGAGTATTTTGAAGAACACTCGAGTATTTCTGCCCAGAACATTAAAAATACCATTTTTAATTCTGAATCATTATGTTAATACTTAAACGATAATAATCCAAGTGATCCAAGACTTAAAAGAAATTGATTGATGATATGGTTATTCCCTTTGGATAATGGGACGATGCTCGGGTGGCACGTTATGTATTACTAAAAGAGATACACCAATAAATTCCTTTAAGTTAAGATATTGCATTCATGCTGGAGTTCGGATGATAGATCGTTTATCATGTTTTGGTAACATGAGGAGGGCCTCTGGGAGTGCCAACTGATGGCTTGCTTGATGACACGTTATGGTGGACGACGTGGCCAGCGAAGTGAGATGCTGATGATATGGTTATTCCATTGAGACGACAGGACGTTACTCGAGGAGCACGTTATGTACCATTTCCAAGCTTGTCGTGTACATTCTTGGTGAATGTACGAATGTTGTACACCTAGGAGTACAACGCACTGTTGAGTGCTGATATGAAGTAAAGGATGGACATCAGAGAGTGACATAGATTGATGGAGATAGGGTTGAGAGCTAGAATCATACATCATGCCACTCATTTAACCTAAAGTTGATAAATGAAATAAGTATGAGCATCTTACTTGCATCCAATATTTGCTAAGTGCTAAATGTGGTTGTTGATTATTGCTGCATGTTTACATATTCATATTGTGCATTTATTTATGCTCTATTGATTATGCGTATAGAATTGCTTACCCCTATGCCCTTGTAGGTGATGTCACGTTACATCGCTTGCATCGAGATCCGGCCACTTCCTAGTGGCATATGGATCTACGACGATCACCGCGCGATGTTCGAGGGAGAGGTAGAGGTTACCTTCTACCACCCGAACCCGCTGATCCGGTTTCGTCCTCGTAGGTTTAGGATTCCCATCATATACACTATGCACGTACCACCCTTTTACACATACCATGGACCACCTCCCACACGACCAGCTCGCTCATATCACAGTTTTCGCTTTCGACCTACCCGCTCACACCCTTTTTCTTCTAGAGTCGTCCACGAGGAGACTCCCCCATCTGATCCGAGGAGCCCCATTAGGGTCTCGCCATCACCTGACCCTGTACCCAGTGGTAGGGTACCCACTCCATCGGATGAGATCGAGGAGGATCCTGTGGAGAACGAGAGCGGAGGCGAGCCTGTCGTGCACTCTATCGGGAGTCCGTCGAGGGACGATGATCCCTAGGTATGTGCATATGGTAGCTGATGAGGATCAGGGGATCCGATGTGGTGGATGCTGTGGAGGAGTTGATGCTGCTGCTGTGATGATGGATGGTGACTACTACTGCTATCTGGATATTTCTACTACTACTGCTACTACCAGATCTCTGTGACCAGCTCTAGATTTTTATATTTTGAGATGTATATATATATTGTAGATATGTTTTTGAGGACTCTATAGTTATGGTTTACTTTTGATATAGATCTTTTATGGACTTTGTACTGGTTCTTGGAGACACGACTTGGGACTATGTATTTCATGACTTACTTATGTATATTATGTTTATATTATAACTGTGCATAGTCCTATTATTTCCACTTAATCTGATAAAGACTAATTAAAGAATTCGGCTATGAGATTTGAAAATGGTATCAGTTCCGCGAAACGAATGAATGGATGACATCGCTTAATTTTTACTATGTAAATACGATTTCAAAGTACCGATGCTAACTGGATTGTGAAAAGATTTTCTTAACTTAGAAAATGTCGAATTTAATATAAAGTTTAAAATGAAATAAAATATAATCTCCAAGAATTCCATGTTTTGGTTTGTGCACCCGCCTTTACAGAAAATATAAAGAAAATTTTATTTCCTACATCTTCTAAATACTAACAAGTCCATAACTATTACGAGTAATAGTACAATTATTGTATTGATTACTTGGTTTATATTGAGGGTGTAACACTTACTAAGCTTATTGCTCGCAGGGTAAATAACATTTATTTAATTGATCTTAATGCAATTCCCTCAAATGATGCAAAATGTCTATTAAGTAAAGAGGATGAATCTTGGCTATGACATCGTAGAATATGTCACATCCATATGAACCATTTGAATAAATTGTCTTCTAAAAACTTAGTAGTTGGTTTGCCAAAGAAAAAAAAATTATTTCTGAAAAATGTGATCCATGTCAAAAATCAAAACTCAAGAGGGTACCTTTTCCTCCTAAAAATCTTGTTTGAACTCAAAGACCCTTGGAACTTTTACATATGGATCTTTTTGGACCATGTCAAATAAAAAGCTTTGGTGGCAACTATTATTGCTTGGTAATTGTGGATGACAATTCTAGGTATACATGGACATTATTCATTACTCATAAAAATTATGCATTCCATGAATTCAAAAAGCTAGCAAAGGTTGTTCAAAACCAAAAGCACTTGGGCATTGCATCCATTTAGACTGATCATGACGGTGAATTTGAAAATCGATTTTTCGAAAAGTTTTGCGAAAAACATGGCATTAAGCATTATTTTTCAGCTCCAAGGACTCCTGAGCAGAATGAGGTCGTGGAGAGGAAAAATAGTTCTTTAAAAGAACTTTCTCGAACTATGCTTAATGACATGAATTTAACGGCATATTTTTAGGTTGATGCTGTGAATACTGCTTGCTATATTATGAACCATGTTTTGATAAGGCCCATTTTAAAAAAAACACCCTATGAGCTTTTTAAGGGGAGAAAGCCAAATATATCCCATTTGAAAGTCTTTGGATGTAAATTTTTTGTGCATAATAATGGTAGAAACAATCTAGGGGGTTTTGATGCTAGAGCTGATGAGGGTATTTTTCTTGGTTACTCTGCATCGAGCAAAGCTTAAAGGATTTACAATAAAACACGTAATACAATTGAAGAATCTATTCAGAAAGCTGGGAAAGGTATCTGTTAATGACATTTCAGGTATTCTTGGAAACCTATATCTTGATGAGGATCATGAGCCATTCCTATAAGAAAAGACGAAATCCCAAGGAGACGTATGTGAGGACTAATGAGAACAATGGGGATCACGTACAACCTCAAAGAGATTCCACCGAGCTTAATTCAGACTTACCTAAGGAATGGAAAACATCTCGACACCATCCTATCGATCAAGTAATAGGTGATATCTCAAAAGGTGTAAGTAATCGTAATTCTCTTAGTAACCTATGTAATCATATTGCTTTTGTTTGTCAAGTGGAGCCAAAGAATATTTCTGAGGCTTCGGTTGATGAACATTGGCTGCTATCTTTGCAAGAAGAATTAAACCAATTCGAAAGAAACCAGGTTTGGGAACTTGTTCCAAGGCCTGATTCTCATCAAATTATTGGAACTAAATGGATTTTTAAAAACAAACTTGATGAGATTGGTATAATTGTTCAAAACAAAGCTAGGTTGATTGCACAAGGCTACAATCAACTAGAGGGGATAGATTATGATGAAACATTTGCCCCTGTTGCTAGGTTGGAAGCTATAAGGTTGCTTTTAGCTTTTGCATGCACTTTAAATTTCAAATTATATAAAATGGACGTAAAGAGTGTCATTCTAAATGGTTTTATAAATGAAGAAGTGTATGTCAACCAACCCCCCAGTTTTGAAAATTTTGAACTGTTGTTAACCAACAAGCGGCTAAAATAACCTTCTAGAGGGGGGGTGAATAGAATGGTTAAGCGTCGATACCCAAATTTAAAAAGTAATTGAATTAGGTTCAAAAACAATTCAATTTTAAGCAAGATTGAATGATTTAATCGATTAACCTGAACTTTAATCGATTAAAGCCATAAAATCAATTCAATTCAAATATTACACGAAAAATCTATGAATCAAGAATTAAATCAAGGCAATTTAATACGAATCAATTATGAAGAATATAACGATTACGTAATTGAAATTCCCCAAAAGTAATCCTAATTGATTTTTCTCTCAAGATCGATTTTAATTGAGAATACGTAAAAACGAAAAGAACAAAGATCACACGAGGATTTTATTCTGGTTCACTCACAAACGGTGAGCTACATCCAGTCCTCCCTCTCTGACTTGGGAGATTTGCTACACTATGAAATAAAAGATTAGTATACAATGATTGTTTAGAATCCTCACACACTCGATCCTAACCCAATCTCATATGATGTACCAAATCATATGAATCTACCCCAAATCTTTTATTCCAATCTTCCTCGTGGTCTTTGATCGAAAGTCGCTTTCAATCCGTATGAGCTTCTAGCAATGAATCCTCCAATTGCTCAAGGTAGTGCTCCAACCTTGCACCTTCAATTGCTCCAATTGAATCTTTGTTTTGTTGAATCTTGAGAAAGTAACCCTTGTTACAAGATGAATTCAACCAAGAACGTTCAAGCGCATTTGAATCTCAAATTTGAAACATAGAAGAATGAATTATGCTATTGAATTGAGATTCAAAAAGACTTTGATAGAGAGTATGTTTTTGTAAGAATCTTAGCTCATAGAATGTTGAAAAGTAGTGAAAAATTGCTGTGCAAAAGTAATGGTTCGTAACCTCAACCAAGTTGATTTAGAAAAGCTTTTAATGAATCAGATTTAACAGCCTGTAATCAATTAAACGATGTCTTAATCGATTAGTAATCGATTAACCTGATATTTAATCGATTAAACACTGTTAAAAACCTTTTCTTTTATTTTGCAATTTTCACTGATTAATTTTAATAAAAACTTGAGCTATTTTCTCTATCAATATAATCTCAATTCCAAACATAATAAATTCCTTAATTTCAAATTGAGATTACTAATCCTAATTCTACCACCCACACTCATAATAAAAATAATAAACAATTAAAATTACAATTATATGAATGGATAATAAAACTAGTCCTTTGAGATTGTTGTTGTAGGTTTGCCAAACAAAGTTGTCTTCATCAAAACATCATTGAGTGACCTTGCATCTTCATGAACATCCTGATTATGTTTTTAAATTGAAAAAGGCTCTTTATGGTCTCAAACAAGCTCCTAGAGCATGGTATGAGCGATTGAGAAAATTTTTATTAGGAAAGGATTTTGGAAGGGCCAAGGTTGACAACACGCTTTTTTTTCAAAAAGAAAGGAAAGGACATTCTTTTAGTTCAAATTTATGTTGATGATATTATTTTCGGTGCTACAAATGAAACCCTTTTCAAGGAGTTTTCGAGTATGATACAGGAAGAGTTCGAGATGTCTATGATGGGCGAACTCAACTTCTTCCTTGGACTTCAAATTAAACAAGCAAAGGATGGATTTTTCATAAGCCAAACCAAGTACTGCAAAGAGCTATTGAAAAGATTTTGCATGGATAAGGCCAAGGCAGTAGCAACACCCATGAGCACCTCATGCTACCTAGAAAAGGATGAAGGAGGTAAACCCGTTAATAGAGGTATGATCGGTTCCCTTCTTTATTAAACGGCAAGTAGGCCGGATATCATGTTTAGTGTATGCATGTGTGCACGATTTCAAGTGAATCCAAAAGAAACGCACCTGGTTGTTGTCAAAAGGATAATGAAATATTTATATGGCACAACTAATACGGGTTTATGGTATCCCAAAGGTTCCACTTGTAACCTTGTTGGGTATTCTGATTTTGACTTTGCTGGGTGCAAAGTAGATAGGAAAAGCACGAGCGACACACATGTCACCTCTTTGGTAATTCATTAGTTTAATGGGCAAACAAGAAACACTCTAGTGTAGCCCTTTCCACAGCTGAGGCTGAATATGTCGCTGCGGGTAGCTGTTGTACACAAATCTTATGGTTGAAACAGCAACTCCTAGACTTTGGTGTAAGTCTAGATCACATTCCCATAAAATGTGATAACACTAGTGCAATTAATATTACCAAAAATCCAGTGCAACACTCTCGCACAAAGCACATTGAGATCCGTCATCATTTTATTCGTGATCATATTGCTAAATGTGATTGTGTGATTGAGTAAATGGACACCACAAAGCAGTTAGCTAATATTTTCACGAAACCGTTTTCGAAAGAAAGCTTCTTTTTTATTCGTGGAGAACTCGGATTAACTTGCGCATCACTTATTGAATGATTGTGTGTCATGCATATTTACTCTCTTGTTATTATTAATGTATCTATTTAGTGTTTCATGAGGAGTATAATGCAGAGTTTCAGGCACCTGCAGTAGTCTTCCCTCCATTTTGATGTTGACAAAGGGGGAGAAGATTCTGAGATGTTGAGCTAGTATTTTTATTATTCTAACCATCTCTGCATGGGGAGTTTCTCATTTGAATATTTTTGTCTGCTCTTAAAATTAATTTTCTTAGTTGGGTTAAAGTTTTGGTTATATTTGCTATATATATTTGCTTGCTTAACACTTGTGATGCAGATATTCAGGTTGAGTTTGTCATCATCAAAAAGGGGGAGTGTTGGAAGTCAAGCTTTCCCAAGGACATAAAGAGTTATGCTAGAAGATTTCTAGAAGGTTTTGATGATAACAAACAAGTTGCAAACAAGCTCATTCAAGCTGTGCTTCAAGATTATCAAGCTCAAGGCTCAAGCTCAAGCAAATAGAGTTTAGTATAGCTTTGCCCATAGGAAAATTTGTAAGGTAATGAAGTCTTTATTCCAAGAATTTATGGCCAAAGGTTATGTTTCAATTTAAGGAGAAGAAAAGAGTTTTTGAGAAAAATTGTTTTAAGTTAGTTTTACAGTTTTTAAGTTAAAAATGTTTTGAAAACCTCTGATTACATACTCTGCTTTAGAAAATCATTTTTTTTATGAAAATGAGTAGAAGTAATCGATTACCTTGCTCTTGAGTTGTGACCTGAGAATTCAGAGAAGTAATAATCGATTACTTATGATGGGATAATCGATTATTACATGTCAGTAGCTTTTAATTTGTTTTAAAGAAGAAATAATCGATTACCTTGTTTTGCTAATCGATTACCTTCCCTGGCAGGAAGTAGATAATCGATTACTTTGTTTTAATAATCGATTATTTTCTTAAAAAGTTAATTTCACTGTTTTCACATGAAAGAGATAATCAATTACCTCTGCAAAGTAATCGATTACTTTTAAGATTTTTTGAAAACCGTGTCAAAATCAATCTTAAATGTTTCCAGATTTGTTTTTACTTAATTCATTCTGATTTATTTCTAAAATTCGAATTTAAATATATTTTTGAAATAATTCCTTTTTTGTTTTGAGAATCAAAATCTTTGTTTTATTTTTTAAATCTCTTTGATTTGTTTTTTATTTTAAAAATAAGTTTTATTTATTTGATTTCATAAAATCATTCTCTAATCTCTACAATCCTAATTTCTTCTCAGACTTCACGTTCTTCTTCTTCTCTTCTCCTTGAACAAGTTCTTCACTTTTCATATTTTTCTTTGAAGACAAAAACCTTCTTTTGGCCTTAATACTTGTGAATTTTTTTGGTAAATAAAATTTTTTTTATTACCAACGAGCAAATTCAAAACCATACAATCACTCTATACTTCATGCCACCTTCTAGGAAGAGTTCACAAAGCATAAAGGATTAAAAAAACAAACAATCATAGTTCACTACAAATTCTATGCACTAAGACCTTATTATGCCAACTACTAAAGTTCTTAATACAAAAATGAATTCTACAAGTTATATCATGCCTAATCAAAGAGTAGTAATAATCAATTTACTTCATTTTGTCCTTGAAGATTATGTTATTGTGCTCCTGCCATATGTGATACATAGCTGTTGCCCATACTGTTGTAACACTCTTCTTTCCGTCCTTATTCCCAAATCCATGAATTATCCATCTAGTCCAGTTTGTAAATTTAATAGGCCATGAATCAACTCCTATCCAGTTTGCACATAGATTCATGAGAGCCATACTCCAAGTACATTCAAAAAACAAATGAGGTACAAATTTTTCTGATGCATAGCATAAATAGCAATGGTTTGGTATGCGAGACATACCCATTCTGTCCAGGGTCTACAGTTTTCCTTGAGCCACAAGCCAAAAGATGAACCTGTGCTTTGGAACATTCACCTTATTCCAAATTGCAGTATGCATAGGAAATCTGGTTTGCTCACCTTTGATAAGCTTATACCCTGTCTAGATTGAGTATCTGCCATCAGGAGAAGCAGTTCATTGGCCATCAATCCAACCAACTGCAATCAGGTCCCTCACCTTCAATAATTGTTTCCAATGCCAATTGTCTCCTTGAGCCCAAGAGCAATCCCAAATTGACTGATCTTTTAAGTAAAAAGCATGAATCCATCTCACCCAAAGATAGCCATTCTTTGTTGCCAGATCCCAGACTTGTTTCCCTAAGGCTGCAACATTCCAGCTAGCACAATCTCTGATGTTTAGGCCACCAAATTTCTTAGGACAACAGACCTTACTCCAAGCCACTTTAGCACTATAGGTTCCAGAATACCTAGAGCTCCATAGAAAAGTCTTGCAAATCTTCTCAATACCTTTTATGACAGATTAAGGCAAAATGAAAGTAGCAGCCCAATAGGTATGAAGGCTCATCAATACTGAATTAATCAAACAGACTCTAGCCTGGTATGAAAGATTCCTTGATTTCCAAGAATGAATTCTTTTAGTTACCTTTTCCACAAGTACCTGACAAGTATTAGAGTTCCATTTCCTTGCAGAAATAGGAATACCTAGATAATTGCAAGGAAAGGATCCTTTCTGATAGCCTGTAATGTCTAGAATGCAACTCTCAGTATCCTGATTGATTCCTGCCATGTATATTGAGGACTTCATTGGATTAGCTGTAAGACCTGACCAGCCTGCAAACTCAGAAATAGCTTCCTTCATGATTCTTACACTAGTTGGAACAGCAAGCTATTGGCATAAACTCCTGCACCTTAGTAGGAAAAACAACTTTAAGAATCAAAACTACATTAGTAACATTCACTTCTCTAAGTAGATGACCTGAGTGGAAGAATTCTTGAACATCAATGCAGAGATCAGCACCAACAATCTCCCAAGCATCTCTGAAAAATCCTACACCATAACCATCTGCCCCTGGAGTTTTGTCAATATTAATTGAGAACAAGGCCATTTTGATTTCCTCTTCTGTTACTGGAATGATCTTGTGAATTGACTTCAATACCACAGTGTTATATTGTTGTATCAGTGTTATTCAGAACACATCAAATTCTATCACTCACATATTATCATTCAAACCACAGTTGTAGGGAGTGACTCTCTAAGTGAGAAGGATTGGATCCCTTGTAGGGTAAGGAAACCCTTGTGTGAATTTTATGAGGTCCCTTGGCGAACGGAGGTTCCTAGTAGTGTGTGGGGCGCTCTTGGTTGTAATTGAGTGTGGTTCAATTCAAGGTTATAAAACTCTCAAGCGGGTCGCTTGGGGACTGGATGTAGATCTTTTGCTGGAAAGACTGAACCGGTATAAAATTGGTTTGTGTGTTCCTCTTCCCTTATCTCTTTATTTTTCCGCATTATTTCGTTTAAATTTGTTTCCGTGCAACTCTATTTATTTTTATATATATTAACGCTAAAAAATTTGATCTCTCCATAAAACTATTTTTTTAATGAATAATATGTCAGATTAGTCCCTGACTTTGTAAGCGTCGGTCAAGTTAGTCCCTGACATTATCGAAATAGCAATTTAGTCCCTGAGATTTCATTTTAATTCACATACGTCCCTATCTTTATCCCATTTTAAAGCAAATACATCCCTGCGATAGTGACGGCAGGGACTAACTTGATCGACGTTCTCCTATCTCAGGGACTAAATTGCTATTTTGATAAAGTCAGGGACTAACTTGACCGACTCTTACAAAGTCAGGGACTAATCTGACATATTACTCTTTTTTTAATATTCAAGTAATTTTCAATAAATTAATAAAACTCGATTCACTCCCTCTCTAGGTTTGAGGCCAATCCTAATATGCTTCATAAATGTCTGCGATGTTGAGACTCTGGAGCATAGGTTGGATAATCTATGGATTGGGTAGAGGAAGTTATGGCTTAATCTTTCAAGATTTGATAAGAAGGAAGCCAAGCATGTCAAAAATGAGGTGGTGGCTGGTGTCTAAGCTGAAGCTTGCTGTTAACTTCAATCCTAGATAGAAAGTGGACATTGCAACGAAAGTATTGATGGGTCCATCATGGTTCGGTCCTACTAAACGGGCATGGCGCCCTAGGTTTTTTCCCAACAAGAGCAAAGTACAATCCAGCTCTGATATGATATTTGATGTGGAGGAGGGGGAACTTGGTTTCCTCTTTGGCTTGTTCGTGGGCACCATGAATTTGGATATGTGCAATATACAATCATTGTTTGGGGAAGAAGGTGTTCAATCTTTGATTATTTGTTCGTTCAGTAGGATAAAGTGTTAAGACTTAAGCACATGAGGAGAGCCCAACCCAAAAGGACTAATCTATTAGGTGGAAGAGCCTCATGTCTTAAGTACCACATTGAGTTTCCTAGACTACTCGATGTGGTTTTCACTCTACCGACACTGATCCGATGGTAGCCCTTTCTCTTTCGGCGGCTCCACTCACCTATCAGTATTCGGTAATATACCTTAATCCAGCCTATAGGTAGCCCTTTCCATGGTTCAACCTCTTAATGAAAGAGACCGATTGTTAGGATTTAAGCACATCAGGAGAGCTCAACCCAAAAGACTAGTCTATTAGGTGGAAGAGCCTCATGTCTTAAGTACCACATTGAATTTCCTAAACTACTCCATGTGGGATTCCTAACATAAAGTGATTTTATCTGTGTTGGATGGCGAAGAGTTCAGTATCTTGATGCAAGATTATAAATCTTTATTCGACAAGTGCTTCTCCTACATGTGTTCCTACTCACCGAAGGTTAAAGCATCCTGTAGAAATATCTGGGTTGCTTGCTATGGTGTCCTCATTCATACTTGATACCTGGAATGTGGAATTCTTTAAGAGCCTTGCTGCGAAGATTGGTGGTTCTTTTTTGAGGCTCCATGCTTCCACAAAAAGAATGGAGGGGTTTGATGTGGTTTTAATGTTGTTAAGCACAAAATGCCTTGGATTTTTCAAAAAGGAGATGAAGGTAAGGATCAATATAGTGGACTTTGATGTTCGAATTATGGAACAACCGGTTTTCGCTGAAGCTTGAGGCAGTGATATGTTAAAGATGGCAGTGGTTAAAAACTGGTTGTGCAAATCTTACCTCGTGACCTAATTAATTGTACACCTTCTTTTTCTGCTTGAGTATCTAGCTTAACAAGCTGAATGACTCTATCCAATGTTTGTAGCTACCATACACTTATGGTAGATGGGAGTATGTCATTAATCATATCACGTATGCAAATAAATGACTGAATGATTATAAGTGAACACACATACATAAAATCATCATAATGTGATTGATACATGCAGATTAAGTGTCTTCATCAAACAATAAATTATATTATTTATCTGAATGTCATGGATGCATGTCTCTCAATAAAACTTTCTTCCTTATTATTATCCAACACTTCCATAAAATCAACACTCTGGGAATAAGCAATCGGGAGTAAGTGTTCCCACCACCATGTATACAATCCCATCGGAATTAACATATATTGAGAACCATCCTCCACGTTCCTAAAATGGCATAGTTAATCATAGAATTATTGGCCACCAACAATTCTCACAACTAATCATTTTCCACTATGGTCCACCGGACCATTCATGCATCTTAACCCCGCTACTCACCATAATCACCTTAATACCATACATGATGCATGATAGCTTATTTTAATCTTTAATTATTCCTTTTAATCCTTTATTCTATATTATGCTTAAAATCTTGTAACCAAATTAAGTTTCAAAGGTTCCAAGTTTACTTTTATAAAATTAAGGGGCTGATCATTGATTATCCCAAATCAACAATCGATTATTCAACGTTACTCTTTCATAATCTTAATTTTCATAAGGCCATCTTTAATAACTTTAAATATCAATTTCAACAAACAATCATCTAAATCAAGTAATTAATTTAACATATTAATTATTCATACATATCAAGTTCCAAGCATAATTTCAATCACATATAATTACTTCCAATTTAATATTTCATTTGGTTCACTTTATGTCTTTAATATAAGAAGAACCATGGATTACCTTGATTTCCATATCAAGCATTCTTGTCCGGGTTTTAAATTCATTATTTAAGCTTCAATAAATTATAATTATTGATCACCATCCTAGTAAAATGAATGAAATCTCTCGTACTTGAGAAATCAAGCTAAGGCATTGTGACTCTTCTATTCACACTAAAATCAATATCAATAGCTAATCAAGTATGATATACTTGATTTTTCAGCTTCTAACGTCTAGTTGCTGGCTATTAATTTGGTTGCTTTTAGGTGACTAATCACCTTATTAATGTGCCGCATAAATTTTAGCAAGAGGTGTATAGGTGGTGGATTTCTTCGTAAAGGCGGTGATGAGAATTTGGCTTAATTCATGTGTTACAAGGCAAACTATTTATTTAAGAAGAGAAATAATGACATGTTGAGAATAAGGATGAGTATGCCAACTTCAGCATCGAAGGAGTGGCGATGGAAACTGGAGTAAATGGCGAGAATCACGAGTACTCATTCTATACAATTTTCCTTCTATCTCCTATATATATTGCCTAATTTTCCTTAGTAAAAGAAGAGGTGGGCGGTGACTTGTTTGATGACTCTTCATCTCATATGTACGCCACACACCAATTGCAGCAGCATGAGGTGTTACAAATTGGCAAGTTATATATGAGTTAGGCATTAAAGTTGTTTGTGTATTGAAATAAGAATTTGGTGAGTTATCACCAAGGCATTACGCAGCTGACTCATGGCCTTAAGAGTTGTTTTAATTTTATAAAATTCAAGATTAAATTATGGATAATGTATGGTAAATTAGACACTACAATTTAATACATAATGAAATCTAATAGATAATTAAATATAAAGATGAAAAAAAATGAAAAGGTGTAACAAGATTGTCATATTAATTTTTTAATATAATAGTTCAATTCATATACTTATGCTTATTATTGAAAATATGATTAGTTCTGTATCAAAATCTATTCTCTCCAAAATTATTGAACTCTAAAAATAATATATTTTAATTCTTCAAAATCCTTATCATATTTTAACTTAACATATTTTTTTATAAATAAAAAATTAAGGGATGTTACATGGTCCACATAAGTCATAATCAGTCTTTACGTGAGTTCTGGAATGCTGGGACGCAGCAACGGCTGGATAATTTACTAGCAATCAATATTGTTAATGATGGGCTCAAATAACATGATGGAATTTAAAACTCCTTTATTTGATCTAAATATCTTAGCCAAAGAGTTTTAGATTTTTCACCCTACATACTATGCCACACCCCATTTTCAACATTAAATGATAAAAATATCTTTTATTTTTTTTTTAACACGGGGTTCTCGAAAAAAAAATTGGAGTATATTTCTCGAAATTTTAAAAAATCAGCATATGCGGATTTTCTGCATTAACAGCACTTCATTTACATACTTTTAATTTAGTTCACCTCATCACCCTAATCTAACAGTAATCCAATTATTCCCTGATGATGCAAGTGCTCTATCTTCCCGTTGTCGCCGTAGTATTGTTGATGTTCCTTTTGGTTCATCCTTGTGTGCAAATGAGTTTCTGATTGGGAATCCCCTGGGAACTTTCTAATTCATCATCTAAATCATACTCCCTCCGGTCCTACATATAGGACATATTCTAAAAGCAATCTTTGGTCTTATATATAAGACATTTTGTATTTTCTATGCATCATTTATTGTTTTTTCTCTTTTTTGCCCTTATTAAATGCATGTGTTTTTTGTTGTTCATTAATGAGTGTGAATTTTTCAAGAAAAGTTGAGAGGGTAAAATTGTAATGTTACAATATATTCTCATAGAATTCATAAAACTAACTACTTTTCTTGGTCCGAGGAATATGGTTAAGTATGTCCTATATATAGGACCGGAGGGAGTAATAAATATCTTCAAAGCTTTGAACCTTTTCTAAGACACTTGCGTACGTGAAGAAGAAGCATATCATACTTTAATTTATGAGAAGAAGAAAAAGAAGATGGTGAAAAAGGTCTTATAATAATTGTTGATGATGAAACAACAAATGGATGGTTGAGTAACTCCTCAGCAGTACACCTGTTATTAGGTTCTCTTTCCAAACACTTGGTCAAGAAATTCAAACCCTCCTTTGAGAAGTGAGTTGAAACGTGATTTTTTTTTTAAAATTCCGAGAGGTATCTCTCGGGAAAATACTCCAGAAAAAATTCCGAGAACCCCCTGTTGCAAAAAAAAATAAGGGTATTTTTGTCATTTTACTGTTAAAAATGGGGTGTGAGGATAATATGTAGGGTGGGAAATCTAAAACTCTTAGCCAAATGTAAAAAAAAAAATAAAGGTTTATTTAACATTTTAGTCTCTGAACTTAGGTGCTCTTTTGGAATTGGTCCTTAAACTTTTTTCTCATGCTTTGGATCCCTGAACTTTGTTTAATTTTTGGAAATGGTCCTTTCATCGCATAAGTGATGATATAGCCAACGACATGTCACGTCACTTTCACAATATTGACTAGTGACGTGTTATGTAGAGCCATGGGACACTACGTGATTTTTTTTATTAAAAAAATAATTTCTTTTAAAATTCATCAAAAGATTCGATTTTATTAAAAAAAATATATATAATTTTTAATTATTTTTAATAAATTTTATTTTTTTTAATTTAAAAAATCACGTGGCATCATCTGACACGTTACCTATCGATGTGGTGAAGGTGACATGACATATCCTTGGTCATATCACCACTTAAGTGATTAAATGATCATTTCCAAAATTTGAGCAAAGTTTAAGGACTCAAAGCATCGAAAAAAAGTTTAAGGACCAATTCCAAAAGAGCACCTAAGTTCATAGACTAAAAATTTAAATAAGCCAAAAATAAATATATTAGCCAAAAACAGTGAAGTGGGAGTGGGCTCATCAAATCCTTCTCATGGTGTAAAAGCCCAAGAGGTATCTAAATCATCTCATGAAAGGCAATTAGTTCCCAAACCCCATAATTATCCACCAAACTCCATTTTAATTGCGAAATGTCCAATTATACCCTTCTCCATTCAAAAAAAAATAAAAGAAGAAGAAAACAAACCCCAAACCCCAGCCACCTTTTCACCTTCTTCCATATCCCGTAATTTTACAAACCTCTTTCTCTCTTCTTCTAACTTTTCTCTTACATTTTCAAAACCCTACCATATTCTACCTACAAACCACTTCATTTGGTTATCTATTCGTAAAGGAAGCTCCAGTGTGTTCTCTATTGGTGTTGTTGAAGATAAAATCATCTCTTCTACGGTTTTTTTATTTTTTTACGTAACTGTTAAAATTCCGACTAACCAGTGTCGGAATTTTAAAATTCCGACACGGGTATTTCGGAATTTATTACTAAATAATTTTCAAGTGTTTTCTGATATTTTTCCGAGATAGATGTATCAGAATATTCATAAATTTTGATAAACCCCTATCGGAAATAATAACTTAGTCAATTTGATATCACCCAATTGAAACGTAGCTTACTGTAACATTTTTCCTAGACACTAAATTCAGAATTAATTAAAATTTCGATATGTTAAATTCAGAATTTTTATAAATTTTGATAAGTATATTTCATAAAATAATATATGTATTAAATTATATGAACTGATATTTTTCCGAGATAGATGTATCAGAATATTCATAAATTTTGATAAACCCCTATCGGAAATAATAACTTATTCAATTTAATATAAATTCCGAAATGTTTAATTCAGAATTTAATAAATTTCTGATATGTATTTTTCATAATAGTAATTTTTTCTGATACCCTGTTATCAGATTTAACAGAAAAAATCATTAGAACACACCATGAAGTTACACTTATATATTGCAACAAAGTAAATTGATACCGAATACGCTCATATATTGCAACAAAGTAAATTGATACCAAATACGCTCATATACCTAAACATCAATTCTTTAATTCACGTAACCTTAATCCATGTTCAAAAGCAAATTTAATCCACGTGTTCAACACCTAAGCTTAAAAGCTATTACAAATAACAAAAAGCCAAATACTAACACAAGTTCAAAAGCTATTACAAAATGACCAACTATATTGATTCTAAATCAACAATTCCTACTCAGTTTCTTCTTCTCCGGACACGTCTCCCTTGACCACTTGCTTCATTCTCCGTCTTTTCTTGCTGCTCAGCCCTGCTACCCTGGTAACCCGACCACCGCGCCTTCCGAATTGCGTACGAGGAGCATCTTCTGTGATAGCTCTAGTGCATAATGCCATGACCTCCACATAAACATCATTCGGTAATGTTGCCCTATGCAGTTTCAGCTGTACGCTTCAATCTAACCATATCTGAAATTCAACCAAATTATGAATAATGGGAGACTTCAAACATTGAGACCAAAAATTATTTTTTTTATAATTTAAGCATGAAAACTCAAAAATATTATACATAATAATTACAAACAATTTATAAAACAAATACTGATTAAATTCCGACATGGAAGAGTCGGAATTTTACATTTTTCCGACACCCCCGTGTCGGAAAGTTGCAGAGATATCAGACCTTCGAAAAAACAACAATGGCGATTTCGAACCCAACCTAAAGGAAACCAATAGTGAATAAAACCTAAAACAAACAAAAAAGAAAACCTAAAACCTAAAACCTAAACCAAAACTAAACAAATAATAAAAACAAAAATGGTAATGAATGAGGGAATTATAATGGAACGAAAACAAAAACAAAACAGAGAAGACAAAATGGTAATAAGGGAAGAAGAAGAAAGTGCGTACCGATGGAGGCGGCGGCGGCGGAACTGAGCAGTATTGAGGGAGTGGTGATGGAAAGAGGGAGTTGAACAGTTAGTAGAGGGGTTTGTGAAATGGGGTTTGTGAAGTGGGGTTTGTGAAATAAGGAGGGAGTATAATGAGGTTTGGATGGAGGGTAGTTTTGGTATTAATTATAAAAGTGGGGTTTGGTGGATAATTATGGGGTTCGGGGACTAATTGCCCTCATGAAATTGTGGAAGAGGCCGAATTGGTGAAGGACATGGGCTGGCCCATGCACGTCGTCCCTACAGCACCCCTCAACGATCGTGATCTCTTCGATTGTGCAGATCGAAGATATTCCACAAAGAACACCCATTAAATCACCTAATCAATTCATGCTTGAAGCATTTATCCCTGACTCAATTTCTGGGATTGGGTGTATGTTGAGTGTCCAAAATATGATATATTTTATTGATTTTATCCCATCTTTATCTTAGTATTTGTTTGCTTCTAATGGTTTTTATGTTTGTTTATTAGCTTTCAATAGTTTAGTTTTTCAAAATAAAACTTCATCACATAATGAATCCTTTTAGCATAATTTCAGGTGCTTTGGAGATTGAAGTGAAGGATCATTGACATGGAAGCACCCAAGGTAATATGAAAAAAATAGTAATAGTACTAGGAAATTTGGTAATATAATAGTAATAGGAAAAAAATAGTTACTCATCTTCTTTTTCATCACAAAATTCTAATATCCAGGAGGTGGATAAAATTGTGAAATTTGGTAAGACTATTGGTCTTTTCTTAGAGAATTCTCAAGCAAAGAATAATTTGGTTGATTTGGAGAAGCGTGATTTGAAGGCAAAGTTGGGTAGGAAACAACAAGTATCCAGATGTTAGTCGACACTTATAATATTAGGGGTTTGGGATGGGCCTTGAAAAAGACTGATATTCGCCAATTAATCTCCTCTCAAAAGTTGGATTTTATTAGAATTCAACAGATTGAGATGGAGTTGGTTAATTATATGCTTTGTAAATCTTTATGGGGCACTGTCGATTGTGATTGGAGCTTCCTTCCATCAATAGGGAGGTTTGGAGATATCTTAAATATTTGGAACAAGTTAGTTCTAGACTTTGTCTTTGCTTTTAATGGTTCCAGGTTCTCTAGTGTTTGCTTTATTTGGAAGAAGGTGCATCATGTCTTCTTGGTTAATGTGTATTCACCATGTTCTCTTACCGAAAAAAGAGAGCTTTGGGCTAACCTTGTTGATGTTAGAGGAAAGTTTGGTGGCCAATTTTTGTGTGTTCTTGGAGACTTTAATGCTACATGTAGTCCCTTAGAGCGGGTGGATGTTATGGCTATCATGTGGAAATAGGATATTTCAGAGCCTTCATTGATAATATGGTTCTCATGGATTTGCCATTACTTGGGAGAAAATTCTCTTACTACTGCTTTGATGGTGTCTCTATGAGTAGACTTGACTGCATTCTAATTTCTCCTCCTTGGGCTAACCTATGGAGCTCAGTGGTGGCTTCGGTTATGCCTTGCAACGTATCTGATCACTGCCCTGTGATCCTTAAAATTGGTAATGTGTTTTGGGGCCCTAGACCTTTTAAATTCAATAATTGCTGGTTATCTCATGATGGGTTCTCTTATTTTGTGGAAGAGAAGTGGCTATCCTATAACGTGCAGGGTAGAAAGGCCTTTTGCCTAGTAAAAAAATTGAAGCATCTAAAGGCAGATTTAAAGACTTGAAACAGGGAAGTCTTCGATAATATTAACTCCAATATCACGAATGTTTCCTTTACTCTGAATGAGCTTGATTTGAAGGCTGAGAGTGTTGGCCTCTCTGTTGATGAAATTGTGTTAAGAAAATCAAAACAGGCTGAATTGTGGAAGTACCTAGAAAATAAAGAAAGACATGTTCGCCAAAAATCTAGAGCCAAGTGAATTCGTGATGGAGATGCTAACACAGCGTTTTTCCATGCTTGCCTTGCCGAGAGGAGAAGGAGAAATTCGCTTTGTGCAATAAGCACAAGTGGCTTAAGGATCCCGAGGAGATTAAATGATTTATTTAGGAGTTTTTCTATGATCATTTTTCTGACCCCAGTGTCAATAAAATTGATATGTCAGGTTTTGAAGTGTTTTTTGTTGATCTTTTGGCTAACCAGAATCTCACTACTTTTTTCACCATGGAGGAATTAGAAGAAATTATAATTGTTTGTGATGGAGATAAAAGCCTTGGTTCAAATGGATTCAATTTCAAATTCTACAAATCCTTTTGGCACATTCTTAAGAACGATGTTTGGCTTATAGTTGATAAATTTTATCACTTGGGGTAGCTCTCAAAATGTATCTCTTCCTACTTTGTGGCTCTAATTCCTAAAGTTGCTTGTCCTGAGAAGATTGGTGAGCATAAACCTATTTCCTTAAAGGCCAATTCGGTGAGTTGGCATTTCCTTGGACATATGATGCAGGTTATGGGCATCGGTGCTACTTGGATTGCATGGACTAAAAGTTGTACCTTCTCGGGAAGCTTATCAGTTCCGGTTAATGGTAGCCCCACTAGAGAGGTGTCTATTGGCAAAGGTCTTAAGCAAGGTGACCCTATTGCCCCATTATTATTTCTTATTGTTGTTGAAGGTCTTAATGTATTCATGAATAAAGTTGTGTCGCACTTTCCCACCGCGACTATGGCGGCCGCGTTTCTGCGCGAATCGCAGTCGGGTTGCGGGCGGGTCGCAGGACTTGGCCATGCGACAGGGATAACATAGAATAGAGATGATTTTTTAAATTATGAAGCCCATTTAATGCCCTTTTTAAATTATGAACCCCATATCAGATTAGAAAGTATTGGGCCTATGGCCCATCAGTGCCGAAATAGTGAAATGTCAAAACTCAAAAGCCTCTAGAATCATTGAATCCTTCCTTATTCACTCACCATTTCACGTACAATACAGAGCAGAGCATACAGCCATGCCACATAGAGAGTTACTTAGTCATTGAACTCTGATCATTTCATTCTTCTTAGGATCTTTCTCTTTCTTTTCTTCTTCTCCATACAAAGAGTCACTCACTCCTTCATCTTTCATCTTCTTCTTCTTCATACAACCTTTTTCTTTCTTCTCTTGTTTTTCCTCTCTATCCCATTCCAAAAAAAAAATCAATCATGGCTTCAAACTCTCAACCATCATCAGTCATGATTGATTGTTGCCCTTCTTTTTGTTTAAATTTGAATTTTGAAATATTACAACTATTTTTATTTTGGGTATTTTTATTTTTCAGCATATATATGTATTTTTGTATCATAAAATTTTTATTTTTCAACATTACATATATGTCTCAATAGCGATCATTCCGCTACCCACTATCCCGCTATCCCATTTTAGGGGTGGCCGCTCCACGACGCTATTTGGTAGGGGTGTAAGTGCTCCGGTCCAAGACCGCCAGACCGATCAGACCGAACCTGTAGGGTCTGCCGACCTTATACGGACCCGAGTCTTACCAAAGGGATTCTCTAAAGGCACTTTCCTCGGTTGACCTGTCATGAAAGTCCTTCACTCGGACTCATGGACTCCGAGCATACCAAAGGCCCAGGCTCGGACTTGATGGATCCGAGCCTTACGATCGGTCCTCAACCCATCAGGCTCGGAACTCTAGGACCGAGACATACCGTGGGCTAGCAGATAAGCTCAGGCTCGCCGAGGCTTCTTATCCCTTCCGAAAATCTCTCCTAGATTCTCGCAACAGCCTAGACATGAGATCTTCAGTTGATCCTAACCAGATTCTAAGAGCATAATTATCCGACATTATCTCACAGAGTCCTGGTTCAGCACAACTCTGATACAGGGCCCAAACGGCCCATATCAGCCTCCTCCAAACCCTATAAATAGCTCATCACAGCTAGGGTTTCAGGTAAGTACTCTCATTCCTAAGTTGACACTCTGCATACACGTTGACTAGGGAGACCCTGCTTTTCCCAACTGGAACTGCAGAAATACCACAAGTCATACATTAACACTTGATCCTCTCTTGGGCTCCTGGTTACCATAATCTTGAGCACTTTGAGGGTTAAGGACATCTAGTGTTCAAGGACACTACATTGGCGCCGTCTGTGGGGAACGAATAACTATTATTCCCACTTCCACTATTTTCATGGCTACCGACAACGGTAATGAGGGAGATCTCCGCCGTCGCCTTCGGGGGAGGCCACCTAAGAGCGGAAGAAATGTGAGGGACAGAATCGCTCCGGGAGGGGCCAATGAAGGCAATCAGGCCAATGTCACTCCAGTCCTTCCGGTTCCATCAGGTCAGGCACAAGCCATTGTCTCTCCCCTTGTTGAAGGTGGCGGAGGGCGGTCCCACCCTCAGACTGTTCCTGATGGTCATGTCTCAGAATGGCATGATACTGCAGATTCTGGACCACATCAATCTCGGAGGGCCCCTGCTGGATCACGAACTGATGAGGATCGTCGAGTAGGGCGTTCCGCTCGTCACGATCATTCCCGAGCCGAGAGATCCGGCAGGGAAATACCTCACCTCACTAGGGGTCACTTTGGAACGCTTCAGGGTGGTCAACATTCTGAAAAAGAGGGCAGATCTTACATGACTATCTCTTCGGCTCGAAGGAGGGAAGAGTCAATCACGGAAATCTTGAGAACTCAAACTTCCTTAATTGAGAAACAGAATCAGGCTATTGCTGCTCTTCAGCAGCAGAGCATGGCAAGAACGGCCGAGCAAGGCCCTCACGTGGCTCTCGGCAACCCGAGTAATCTTCCTCCACCTCCACCCCCACCCCTTAACCCGAACATGGTTCCTGAGCGTGTTGCCAGGGAGCCTCATCCTGGACATCCTTTCACAGTTGAGATTATGGCATTTCAGACCCCGCAGACTTATGTGGGTCATCAAAATATTCCTCGGTATACTAGGACAACCGATCTGATGGACCACATTGCGGCTTACGAATCCTCCATGATGTTTTATGGAGGAGGGGATTTCATGAAATGTCGCGCTTTCTCAATTACTCTGGGCTCGGCACCTTTGAGATGGTTCAATTCCCTACCTGCTAATTCAATTCACTCCTGGGCTAAGCTTAGAAGAGCGTTCCTAAATAAATACACAGCCAGTATGTCACAGCCAAAATCCGATCATTCATTAGCTGGAGTCGCACAGAGACCGGACGAGTCTCTACGCGACTACCTAGCTCGGTATCAACAAGAGGCTAGTGGCATATCAGGTCTGCAATCTGGAGTATCTGTTCTTTTGCTTACTCAAGGGTTGCGAGATGGGGATTTCAAGGATTGTTTGATTGGAGAACCACCCAAGGATATGGCTGAGCTCAGGGAAAGATCCAGGAAGTTTTTTAATCTGGAAGAATTCCATGGAATCAGTACTGCGGCACGGGGTAAGGAAGAACGTCCTCATCAAAACGACCCTCGTCAGATATGATGAGTATACTCAGCTTACAGTCCCAAGGAGTCAAATCCTTCGCGAGACTATGCACACCGAGATGCGCAATATCACTCGGCCTCCAGCTTTGAGGAGAGCTGCTCAAAAAGACAAGACAAAGTATTGTGACCATCATGGCGGATGGGGGCATACCACTGACCAGTGTACTATGCTAAAGGACTTGATTGAAGAAATGGTAAGGGACGGAAAGCTTCAACAATACATTGGCGAAGCATTGCGGAAGCGTTCCAGGAGAAAAAGTCATTCACCACCCAAACCCGAGCAGAAAAGAAATAGGAGCCCTTCACCACCTGCAGGGGGAACCTCTACCCTACTGTCTGAGCAGGATAAGGGTCGAGAGACTTTTCTGATTAACACCATTGCTGGGGGATTCGCAGATGGAGGGGAAAAAAGAGGTGATCGAAAGAAGCATGTGGGTCAAGTTCGTTCGGTGGCCAGCCGACCAATTCAAAAGCCCAAAAAGAAGAACATCGTTATCAGTTTCAGTGTCGAAGACTTTTCCGACATTATCCAAGATCACAATGACCCAATGGTAGTTACAGCCAGGCTCGGCAATTACGAAGTAAAGAGGATTCTCGTTGATCAGGGGAGTTCGGCAGACATTATGTTCTTGGATCTGTTCGAAGCCTTGAGGTTGAAAAGATCTGACCTAACTCCGTTCGAGGGGAGTTTGATTGGCTTTACGGGCCATTCAATTGTTCCTCTAGGGCATATCCACCTCCCAGTTACCCTGGGGGAACAACCATCTGCTCGAACTGAGATAGTGAAGTTTCTGGTTGTCCATGCTCCGTCGGCATACAACGCCATCCTCGGCCGTACTGCACTCTAGTCTTTTGGTGCCGTTGTATCAATTGTCCACCTAGCTATGAAGTTTCCAGGGTCTGATGACAGGGTGGTAACGGTACGTTCTGAATAAGAGCTAGCTCGAAAATGTTACAATATCAGCTTGGGTAAACTGAAGATTGAATATGAGAAGATTATGCAAGAACCACTCAACAAGGGAAGTGTTAACTTGGCAGATCTTGACGTAAGGGAGGAGGATGAAACTAGGCCAACCCCTCAGGGAGACTTCAAGAAGGTAATTTTGGGTTCCGATCCATCCCGTTGTGTCAAGATTGGTGTTGGTCTTGCTGAAGAAGTTGAGAGAGAACTGACAGAACTGCTCGTAGAAAACAAAGATCTATTTGCTTGGACCTCGGCAGACATGCCAGGAATCGATCCGAATTTCATTTGCCACAAATTAAGCGTGTATCCTGGCGCTAAGCCAGTTTGTCAGAAGAAAAGGTGGGTCGGAACAGAGAAGGCTCAAGCAACAGAAGAAAAGGTTGCCGAGCTACTTGAAGCAGGTTTCATCAGGGAGGTGGTGTACACCGATTGGTTGGCTAATCCCGTACTGGTCAAGAAATCCAATGGAAAGTGGAGAATGTGCGTATATTATACAGACTTGAACAAGGTCTGCCCCAAGGACCAATACCCACTTCCCTGCATAGACAAGTTAGTAGATAGCTCGGCAAGATATCAGAGATTGTCCTTCATGAACGCTTATTCGGGATACAATCAGATCCCGATGTATCCCCCGGATCAGGTGAAGACTTCATTCGTAACTGAAAATGCTACATATTGTTATAATGTCATGCCATTCGGACTTAAGAACGCTGGGGCAACTTACCAGCGAATGATGAACAAGGTGTTTGGCTCGATTATCGGGCCCAGAATGGAGGTGTACATTGACGATATGATTGCTAAGAGTTTGAAGGAAGAAGACCATGCTAAGGATTTGAAGATCATTCTCGGCGAAATTCGGCAATTCGATATGAGGTTGAATCCGAAAAATGCACCTTTGGGGTTCCTGCTGGGTCATTCCTCGGATTTATGCTCACTGAACGAGGCATCGAGGAAAATCCAGAGAAATGCCGAGCCATCCTCGAGATGAAGATTCCATCTGACATCAAGGGTGTCCAACAGCTGGCAGGTCGGGTAGCGGCTCTTTCCAGATTTTTATCCCAATCAGCTCGGAAGGCTCTACCGTGGTACCAACTGCTGAAGAAGGAAAAGGAAAAGACGTTTGAGTGGAACGAGGCATGTGAAAAGGCCTTCACTGACCTTAAGCAATACCTGGCATCCCCCCCAATCCTATCTAGTCCCATAGCTGGAGAAATTTTGTTCCTTTACTTATCAGTGGGTGATTCGATCGTCAGTTCGGTTCTTGTCCGGGAAGAATCAGGCAAAGAATCCCCTATTTATTTTGTCAGCCGAGCGCTTCAAGGACCAGAGCTGAGGTACCAGAAGGTGGAAAAATTGGCTTTTTGTTTGGTTATCACGGCCAGAAGACTACGACAGTACTTCCAGAGCCATCACATCAGGGTCAGAACAGCTCAGCCGATCCGAGTTCTACATCACTTTCGAACCAAGGAAGGCAATGAAATCTCAGGTCCTAGCTGATTTCCTTTCCGAGTTTACTGAGCCATCGACGAGCTCAAACTTGGACTGGAGCGTTTATGTTGACGGGTCGAGCAACAAACTTGGAGCAGGTGCTGGAATAATCTTGGAGAACTCTGAGGGAGTGACCCTTGAGTATTCTTTGAAGTTCGGATTTCCTACTTCAAACAATCAGGCGGAATATGAAGCTGTAATGGCAGGTCTCAAGATGGCAAAAGAGGTAGGGGCCTGAGAAGTGAAGATTTTCAGCGATTCTCAGTTGGTGGTTTCGCAAGTTAAAGGTGATTACCAAGCCAAAGAACCCATCCTCCAGAAATATCTTGAGAAGGTGAAGTTCTTATCTTCAGAGTTTGCCAAGGTTGAATTCTGCCACATCCCAAGAGAAAGCAATGGCCGAGCGGACATTCTTTCAAAACTTGCTTCAACGAAAGGACCTGGAAATAACAAAACGTTGATCCAAGAAATGGTGCACGGACCTAGCGTTGTCCTCTCCGTTTTGGTGGATCCAAGTTGGACGGCTCCGATCACGAATTACTTGGAACAGGGAATCTTGCCGACTGACCCAATCAAAGCCAAGAAACTCGTCAGGAAAGCATCACAATTTGCTTTGGTGGAAGGAATTCTGTTTCGCCGAGGGGTCAGTGGCCCTATGCTCAGATGTTTAGATCCCGATGAAGCAAAACAGACACTGGAAGAGGTTCACGGGGGTATGGGAAGTCATCATGTTGGGGGGAAATCACTGGCCAAAAAGATTCTAAGGGCAGGATACTACTGGCCGACCATTCAGCAAGATGCGATCAATCATGTGAAGAAATGTGAAAAGTGTCAATTTCACAGCGATGTGTATCAGAAGCCGGCCGAGGAACTCCACTCACTTTCATCTCCCTATCCTTTCTATCAATGGGGAATGGATTTGATTGGCCAGTTCCCCACCGCACCAGGACAGCTAAAATGGGTGATAGTTGCCATTGATTACTTTACCAAGTGGATTGAAGCCGAGCCTCTAGCAACTATCTCGTCGGCCAAGGTTCAGAAGTTCTTTGAAAGACAGGTCATAGCGCGGTTTGGAGTACCACAAGTTCTGGTGACTGACAACGGAACTCAATTTGCAGCAAAGGCATTCCAAGACTTGGTTAATGCTTTAAACATTGAGCATTATTTTTCCTCGGTCGAGCATCCTCAGACCAATGGACAAGTAGAATCAATGAACCGAACTATCATCCAGGGGATTAAGAAGAGGCTCATCGGTGCAAAAGGAAATTGGCTGGACAACTTGCATGAAGTACTTTGGTCATATCACACAAAAATACAGACTTCGACAGGAGAGACTTCGTATCGGCTTACTTACGGTTGTGACGCAGTCATCCCGATAGAAAGGATCATCCCTTCATTCCGAGCCATGCAACAACCAAACCCCTTCAACAACACTTTACTGTGTGAGGACCTTGTTCTGTCGGATGAAGTCAGAGATCTAGCCGTCGAGCGGGAAAAACATGCCAAGCTTATGCAAGCGAAGGGGTATAATCGCTCGGTAATACCCAGAGAGTTCGAGGTAGGTGACCTCGTCCTAAGAAGAGCTAACATTGGCCTCAAAAACGCTAAAGACGGGAAGCTGGCTCAAAACTGGGAAGGGCCATACCGAGTAGCTTCCAAAACAGGAACAGGAGCCTACAAGCTCGAAACCCTCTCGGGTGCTCTCATCAACAACACATGGAACGTGGCAAAGCTTAGAGCATATTTCAGCTAAATTTTTTATCCGTTTCAGTTCTATTTTTCATCGTTTTTAGTTTCATTATTAACTTTGCTTTATTAGGATTGTTTATTTTTGATGATGGTGTACGCTCGGTGGAACTCCGAGCCCATTGTATTCACTGCTTCGAATATATAAAAGTTCTGTTATTGAATTCATTGTATTTACGTACTTTTCCTCATAACCGACTAGCCACCGTTTATGACGCGAACGATTATAAACAGCTCGAACAAGAGCTTATAACTCGTCAAGTACTTTAAAAAGATTCCCGATTCAAACATGATTTGTCTCTAAATCATTTTATACATCGCGGATAGAGGAACCCACCTCGGCTAAAGTGTTGGAGTTCCGAGGTCTTAACACTTGAATTCTTAACAAAAAGAACAAAAATAAGTACAAAATAATAGCGGATATTATAAATATTCGAAATTAGTTACAGCAACAGATCCGAGCCCATCTATCGGGGCAAATACAAGTTAAAAAAGCAAGGGAAAGATCTACTCTAGGTCAGACAGTACTACACTTTCAGGATCAAACTTGTCCTCTTCCTCCTCGTCACCCTCAGCACCCTCGGCCCCTTCTTCCTCGGATTCCTCAGCCAAGTGGTCAGGAAGATCATTTCCGCCCATATCTATTGGGAGCCCATTCTCGCCCACGATCTCCCGAGCCATTGCGACGTCTTCCTAGGCCTTCTTTTTGATTTCTTCAGCCTTTCTCATCCCCTCAGTGGCCTCTTGAAGGGTTTTTTCTGCTTTCTCTTTGTCAGCCTCGGCTTTAGCCTTGGCATCTTCAGCATCCTGCTTCCCCTTCTGCAGCTTTTCATTCTCGGTAGCCAATGCTTGAAGCTTTTTATTAAGGCCCTCTACTTGAAGTTGTAAGTTGTAACATCCCAAACTTTATTTATATTGTAATTTATGTTGCGATGGTCTTAGGGTAGAAGAAATGAGAGCATAAGTTAGAAACTTAGCCAAATTAGCATGCAACCGTAAGTTTATAACATAGGAACTTAGGAAATTAGAATAACAAGATTGGTAGCTTAAAACATAAATTCCACCGTTGGATGTGAAGTAGGATATGTGAGGAAGCTTGCCTTAAAATTTGAGGAAGATCCAACGGGTAACGAAGAGGTTATGGCCATTCAAAGTCTGGGTACTGCAAAACTGAACAGCTTAATAGATTAAACTGAAGCTTAATCGATTAAGGTCAGAAAATGAAAAATGGCATAATCGATTAATAATCGATTAAAATCTGTAGATGCTGAAAAAAATAAAGGTGCGTCCACCTCTTAGTCCTTGAGAAACTCGAATTCCCTCTCTCCTAGGGCACCAAATCTTCCATTTTCATCAATCAATCCTCAAGAGGATCACTCCAAGTCCATCCCCAAGTCCTTCCTTGTTGCTCCAAGTAAGTGAATGTTGATTTTATTCCTCTCTTTCTCTCCCTAGAATTCGAATTTCTCTCTCTCCCTCTTCCTCCCTTGATGCTTTAGTCAACAACCTTGAGGAACTTGATGGGGTCACGAATTTCCTCAAGATTCTTGGGCAAAGTTTAATATTTTGTTCCTTTATTTTATTGATTTTAGGTTCCTCCCTCTCTTTTCAATTGTGGCTCTTTCTCAAGTGAGCTCCAAGCACAAATTCTCTCTCTATCTCTAAGAGCTTGAGGTAAGGAGTGGGTTATAGTGAGTATTACCTTACTCTGGGGTTTAGTTTACAATATGCATATAATGGGTACTAAGAGTTATGTGTTAGTTTAGGTTGTTATACTATAGGGTAATAAATAACTAGAGCTTATGACATAGGAAAAATAATTGGATGATAATATGCTTTATCTTTAATATTTGGTATATAAGCTTGAGACTTGGTGTTGTTATTAATTTAAGTGCTCATTTTGCTAAATGATTGAGTTATGATTTTATTTTATAAACCAAGGCAAAGAATGGAAATTTAGTATGAATTAAGGATAATGGTGATGATATTAATGAAGTTGTTTGATTTGTGCTAATTAAAGTTATAAGACATAATTGGGATAATATGGATAATGTAAAGGTGTTATGTTGTGATTGGTTTGAATATGGTACTTGCTAAAAAGTTTAAGTGGTTGAAAGGGAAATGAAATGGTTAATATGAGTAAGAGGAAAGGTTAATAAAGGAAATGAATATGAAATATTATACCCGGACGCAGTAAGACGTGAGTGCACAGGGGTGCAGACGGAGTAGGTCGTGACCAGGGATGAAATGAAAGTGAAAATATATATACCCGGACGCAGTAAGACGTGAGTGCACAGGGATGCAGACGCAGTAGGTCGTGACCAGGGTAAAGAATGGAAATGAATTATACCCGGACGCAGTAAGACGTGAGTGCACAGGGGTGCAGACGCAGTAGGTCGTGACCAGGGGAAAGAATGAAAATGAAATATACCCGGACGCAGTAAGACGTGAGTGCACAGGGGTGCAGACGCTGTAGGTCGTGACCAGGGGAGAATGAAAACATACCCGGACGCAGTAAGTCGTGGCCAGCACATTAGTGCGGACGCAGTAGGTCGTGACCAGGGGAAAGAATGAAAATGAATTACACCCGGACGCAGTAAGACGTGAGTGCACAGGAGTGCAGACGCAGTAGGTCGTGACCAGGGACAGATTGAAAAGAATTATGAATATGACTAAAGTGTAAGGAATAAAAGACTTTATGAAAATGATGTATAAGAATGAATAGGCAAGATTGATTTGAGAAACCAATGGAATACTTTGATAATGAATTGTGATTTCTTGAGTTTTATTATATTGTTATTGAATTGTTAAATGTGTATGGCTTGGTATAACATTATGTCGTAATTGGAAACTGCTTCCCCATTTTATGTGTAATACTCACTCCTTACTATTTCCACAGGTACCGAGGCTGAGTTTACACATGACCAGGCCGAGCAGGAGTACTCTCCCTCACAGGGAGAGTAGGGTTGGGATTAGATGCATTCTTTTGACCCAAGCCTCTATATTATTTGATGCATATGTGCTGTATATGCTCTTTTGTGAGAGGCTTAGGATAGCTTCTTTGGTGCATTTGCTTACGATTTATTTTTGGGCATAGTTGCGGATATGGTCTCTTGTTTTGCATACTTAGCACTGTTGCTGGCACTCTGACACACTGTTGTTGATGTTTTACACTTGAGCCCATGGGGCAACTATGTGATGCACTTATATCTATATTTGAGCCCTGCTGGCTACTGTTGATATTAAATAAATGTGTTTATCAGGTTGAAGATTTTGAAATGTCCGAAAAACAGACGAAACTCCGTCCGTTTGACGGTTGATTTTCATGAATTAAAAATGAATTTTTAAATCCGTATTTTTGATATAATGGAAATTAAGGGTAAATATTATAGGGTGTTACATTTATGTTATCAGAGCAGTTTCCCTCGGCCATTGGAGTTATGAGCTACTCCAGTGATTACTCACCAAGCGAGTAATCGATAATTAAAGTTTAAAGTCTAGAATATATTGATAGGATGTTTATACTACTAATCATGCTATTAAGCATTAACTGTCGGCCTTATGCATGATTAAACAGAATGGCTGGTAGGCGGATCGATAATGATGGGATCCGCGCTATTCTGGAACAACTGGTACAGCTGCAACAGAATCAGGGGAATAACATAGTAGCAGCAGCAACAACAGCCACAGCAGCAGCAATGAATCCTCAGCCACCAGCTCCAGTTGCTATCGATTGGTTGGCACGATTCAGAAAGAATGATCCGATGAAGTTCGAAGGAGGGTTCAATCCCGATGGGGCACAACTGTGGTTGCTGGAGATTGAAAAGATCCTGAATACCATGGCACCACCGGAGGAACAAAAGGTTCTGCTAGCACAATACATGTTGACTAGTGAAGCAGAACACTGGTGGCAACAGATGCGGAGGGGTTTGGAGGCGAGCAACCAGGCGATCACTTGGGAGTTGTTCAAAGACCGTTTTCTTGGCAAATACTTTCCTGAGGATGTTCGTAGAAAGAAGGAGATAGCCTTTCTGCAGCTCGTGCAAGGGAACATGAGCGTTGGGGAGTATGCTGCTAGGTTTGAGGACTTGATCAGATATGCAAGGAGTTACAGAGATGCTGATGAAAGGACCAAGTGCATCAAGTTCGAGGCCGGGCTTCGTTCTGAGATCAAGATGGCTTTTGAGTATCAGAACATCGCCAACCTGTCTCAATTGATCAACATGACTAGCACTTATGAAAAGAGTCAGAAACAACGAGCAGCTGAGAAAAGAAACAAAAGTGTACAGAAAGCTGGAGGTCCTATTAGGGGCAAGAGTTCGGTGCAACGATCAGGTCCTTACTCCCAGCCTAGAACAGGCCCAGCAGTGAGTACCTATGGTCCTATTCCGACTTGTCCACATTGTTGTAAGCAGCATAGGGGAGATTGTTGGAGGCTTTACCCGAGCAAGGGTGGGATAGTCTGTTACAGGTGCGGTCATCCGGGTCACATTGCGATGAATTGTCCCAGAAATGTAGTGAAGAAAGAGGTGAATGTGGCCAAGGTACAGAAAGCTGGTGACAATCGGGTAACTCAGAAGGGAAAGGAAGTTACAGAGGCTGATGAGCTGATTCGAGGTATTGGCCATATAAATGATGTTGCATGTGGCATTCTCTTTGATTGTGGAGCTACACACTCATTCATTTCTGTCAATTGCATGAAAAGATTAAAGTTACCTGCTATTGAGATGCCTTTTAAATTGTCTGTGTCTACCCCTACAAATTCAGCTGTGGTTACATCTTTGATGTGCTTGGATTACCCTCTTCGAGTATTAGAGCGGGAATTCAAAGTAAACTTGATATGTTTGCCCTTAACCAAGCTGGATATCATTCTAGGCATGGAATGGATGTCCTAGAACCGTGTCCTTCTTGATTGTAGCCAGAAGTCAGTAATTTTCTGTCAAGTTTCAGCGTCGGCATTAGATGATGAGGAAGCATAAGATATCAGTAGACTCCCAGTGGTTTGTGAGTTTCCGGATGTTTTTCCAGCTGACACTCCCGGATTACCTCCAGCCAGAGAAGTAGAATTTGGCATTGATCTGATGCCTGGTGCCGGCCCGGTATCTAAAGCGCCTTACAGAATGGCCCCTCCAGAGTTGGAGGAATTGAAAAAGCAGTTGGAGGAATTGAAAAAGCAGTTAGAGGAGCTATTGGCTAAGGGGTTCATAAGGCCAAGTGTTTCTCCGTGGGGAGCTCCTATTCTTTTTGTTAAAAAGAAGGATGGAAGTGTTCGCATGTGCACTGATTACCGTCAATTGAATGCGGTGACGGTGAAGAATAAATATCCGCTCCCACGCATTGATGATTTGTTGGATCAGCTTAGGGGAGCTGCAGTTTTCTCAAAAATTGACCTCCGATCTGGATATCATCAAATCCGTATCCGAGAGGAGGACATTCCTAAAACTGCTTTTAGATCTCGGTATGGGCATTTTGAATATGTGGTGATGCCTTTTGGTCTCACGAATGCACCTGCTATCTTCATGGATTACATGAACAGGATCTTCAGGCCGTACTTAGACTCATTTGTCATTGTGTTCATTGATGACATTCTTATCTACTCCAAAAGCCAGAAGGAGCATGAAGAGCATTTGAGAATAGTGCTCCAAGTTCTCAAAGACAAGCATCTTTATGCCAAGTTTTCCAAGTGTAGTTTCTGGTTGAATGAAGTGCATTTTCTAGGGCATGTGATTTCTGAGAAGGGTGTGGTTGTTGACCCTTCTAAGGTGGAAGCGGTGCTTAAGTGGGAGAGACCTCAGTCCATCACAGAGATCAGAAGTTTCCTTGGTATGGCTGGGTATTACAGGAGGTTCATTGAGGGGTTTTCTAAACTAGCCCTTCCTTTGACTACTCTTACGCGGAAAGGTGTTCCGTTTGAATGGTCCCCAAAATGTGAAGAGAGATTCCAAGAGTTGAAGAGGCGATTGACTAGTTTTCCAGTGTTGATTTTGCCGGATCCGACTCAATCCTTTGTAGTGTATTGTGATGCTTCAAAACAAGGGTTGGGTTGTGTGCTGATGCAGCAAGGACAAGTCATAGCCTATGCATCCAGACAGTTGAGGCAGCATGAGCAGAACTATCCCACTCATGATCTTGAGTTGGCGGCAGTAGTTTTTGCTTTGAAAATCTGGAGGCATTATCTATATGGCTCAAAGTTTGAAGTCTTTAGCGATCATAAAAGCCTTCGCTATCTCTTCGATCAAAAGGAGTTGAATATGAGACAGAGGAGGTGGATGGAGTTTCTGAAAGACTATGATTTCGATCTCCTGTATCATCCAGGCAAAGCAAATGTAGTGGCTGATGCATTAAGCCGCAAGACTTTGCATGTCAGCAATATGATGGTGAAGGAGATGCAGCTAATCCAAGAGTTCAGTGACCTCAATTTAAACATGCAAGTGAAAGAGAAGAGCATTGTTTTAGAAATGTTGCAGGTTACCAATGACTTGATTAGCCTTATAAGAGAAAGACAAGCTGATGACGCTGAATTACAGAAGTTGTTGGAAGGGGTATCAGGCAATGAAGAGCCCGATTTTGTAAAACGCATAGATGGCATTATCCGATTTAGGGGTCGGATATGTGTTCCCATGGACTTCGAGATCAGAAGGGATATTCTGTGGGAAGCACATCGGACCAAAATGAATTTCCATCCTGGTGCAACAAAAATGTACCAAGATCTGAAAAGGATTATTTATTGGTGGCCAAAGTAGAAAACCGATGTAGCAGATCATGTATCTCATTGCCTCACTTGCCAGAAAGTTAAGATTGAGCATCAAAAGCCTGGTGGTCCGTTGCGATCACTTGAGGTCCCAGAGTGGAAATGGGATAGCATAGCTATGGACTTTGTAATGGGTCTACCTAGGACGGCTGCAGGATGTGATGCAGTTTGGGTGGTTGTGGACCGTCTCACAAAGTGTGCTCATTTCATTCCGATTCACAAGAAGTACACTCTGGAGAAGTTGACTCAGTTGTATATCAGGGACATAGTCAAGTTGCATGGTGTTCCTACCAGCATTGTATCCAATCGTGATCCGAGATTTCTGTCTAGATTTTGGCAGAGTCTTCAGGAGGCATTGGGCACTAAGCTGAAATTTAGTACGGCTTATCATCCGCAGACAGACGGACAATCTGAGCGTACTATCCAGACAGTGGAGGACTTGTTGAGAGCATGTGTTCTGGAGCAGACTGGTAGTTGGGAGCAGTTACTGCCGTTGATGGAGTTTACTTATAATAACAGTTTTCACTCCAGTATTGGCATGGCACCATTTGAGGCTCTCTATGGCAGGAAGTGTAGGACGCCTCTGTGTTGGTTCCAAATAGGAGAGAATTTGTTGACAGGTCCTGATATTGTGAAGGAAACAACCGAGAGGATTACCATGATCAAGAACAAGATGAAAACTTCCCAGGATCGCCGGAAGAATTATGCTGACAGGCGAAGGAGACCCTTGGAATTTGATGTTGGGGATCATGTGTTTCTGAGGGTGTCCCCGATCACAGGGATTGGTAGAGCCATTAGGTCCAAGAAGCTAACTCCTCGGTTTGTTGGACCTTATGAGATCTTGAAGAAGGTTGGTCCGGTAGCTTACAGAATTGCTATGCCCCCTCACTTAGCTAGGCTTCATGATGTATTCCATGTTTCCCAACTAAGGAAGTACATTCATGATCCTACTCATGTGGTCACACTGGACGATTTGCCTTTGAAGGAGAATTTGACTTTTGAGGTGTTACCAGTGAGGATTGAAGACAGGCAAGTGAGACAATTAAGAGGCAAGGAGATCAGCTTGGTAAAAGTCATTTGGAGCAAGAACAATGTGGAGGAGGCTACTTGGGAGCTAGAAAGCAAGATCAGACAATCTCATCCACACTTGTTCGAGGACAACTGAATTTCGAGGACGAAATTCGGGTAAGTGGGAGAGAATTGTAACATCCCAAACTTTATTTATATTGTAATTTATGTTGCGATGGTCTTAGGGTAGAAGAAATGAGAGCATAAGTTAGAAACTTAGCCAAATTAGCATGCAACCGTAAGTTTATAACATAGGAACTTAGGAAATTACAATAACAAGATTGGTAGCTTAAAACATAAATTCCACCGTTGGATGTGAAGTAGGATATGTGAGGAAGCTTACCTTAAAATTTGAGGAAGATCCAACGGGTAACAAAGAAGTTATGGCCATTCAAAGTCTGGGTACTGCAAAACTGAACAGCTTAATCGATTAAACTGCAGCTTAATCGATTAAGGTCAGAAAATGAAAAATGGCATAATCGATTAATAATCGATTAAAATCTGTAGATGCTGAAAAAAATAAAGGTGCGTCCACCTCTTAGTTCTTGAGAAACTCGAATTCCCTCTCTCCTAGGGCACCAAATCTTCCATTTTCATCAATCAATCCTCAAGAGGATCACCCCAAGTCCTTCCCTGTTGCTCCAAGTAAGTGAATGTTGATTTTATTCCTCTCTTTCTCTCCCTAGAATTCGAATTTCTCTATCTCCCTCTTCCTCCCTTGAAGCTTTAGTCAACAACCTTGAGGAACTTGATGGGGTCACGAATTTCCTCAAGATTCTTGGGCAAAGTTTAATATTTTGTTCCTTTATTTTATTGATTTTAGGTTCCTCCCTCTCTTTTCAATTGTGGCTCTTTCTCAAGTGAGCTCCAAGCACAAATTCTCTCTATATCTCTAAGAGCTTGAGGTAAGGAGTGGGTTATAGTGAGTATTACCTTACTCTGGGGTTTAGTTTACAATATGCATATAATGGGTACTAAGAGTTATGTGTTAGTTTAGGTTGTTATACTATAGGGTAATAAATAACTAGAGCTTATGACATAGGAAAAATAATTGGATGATGATATGCTTTATCTTTAATATTTGGTATATAAGCTTGAGACTTGGTGTTGTTATTAATTTAAGTGCTCATTTTGCTAAATGATTGAGTTATGATTTTATTTTATAAACCAAGGCAAAGAATGGAAATTTAGTATGAATTAAGGATAATGGTGATGATATTAATGAAGTTGTTTGATTTGTGCTAATTAAAGTTATAAGACATAATTGGGATAATATGGATAATGTAAAGGTGTTATGTTGTGATTGGTTTGAATATGGTACTTGCTAAAAAGTTTAAGTGGTTGAAAGGGAAATGAAATGGTTAATATGAGTAAGAGGAAAGTTTAATAAAGGAAATGAATATGAAATATATATACCCGAACGCAGTAAGACGTGAGTGCACAGGGATGCAGACGCAGTAGGTCGTGACCAGGGATGAAATGAAAGTGAAAATATATATACCCGGACGCAGTAAGACGTGAGTGCACAGGGGTGCAGACGCAGTAGGTCGTGACCAGGGTAAAGAATGGAAATGAATTATACCCGGACGCAGTAAGACGTGAGTGCACAGGGGTGCAGACGCAGTAGGTCGTGACCAGGGGAAAGAATGAAAATGAAATATACCCGGACGCAGTAAGACGTGAGTGCACAGGGGTGCAGACGCTGTAGGTCGTGACCAGGGGAGAATGAAAACACACCCGGACGCAGTAAGTCGTGACCAGCACATTAGTGCGGACGCAGTAGGTCGTGACCAGGGGAAAGAATGAAAATGAATTACACCCGGACGCAGTAAGACGTGAGTGCACAGGAGTGCAGACGCAGTAGGTCATGACCAGGGACAGATTGAAAAGAATTATGAATATGATTAAAGTGTAAGGAATAAAAGACTTTATGAAAATGATGTATAAGAATGAATAGGCAAGATTGATTTGAGAAACCAATGGAATACTTTGATAATGAATTGTGATTTCTTGAGTTTTATTATATTGTTATTGAATTGTTAAATGTGTATGGCTTGGTATAACATTATGTCGTAATTGGAAACTGCTTCCCCATTTTATGTGTAATACTCACTCCTTACTATTTCCACAGGTACCGAGGCTGAGTTTACACATGACCAGGCCGAGCAGGAGTACTCTCCCTCACAGGGAGAGTAGGTTGGGATTAGATGCATTCTTTTGACCCAAGCCTCTATATTATTTGATGTATATGTGTTTTATATGCTCTTTTGTGAGAGGCTTATGATAGCTTCTTTGGTGCATTTGCTTACGATTTATTTTTGGGCATAGTTGCGGATATGGTCTCTTGTTTTGCATACTTAGCACTGTTGCTGGCACTCTGACACACTGTTGTTGATGTTTTACACTTGAGCCCATGGGGCAACTATGTGATGCACTTATATCTATATTTGAGCCCTGCTGGCTACGGTTGATATTAAATAAATGTGTTTATCAGGTTGAAGATTTTGAAATGTCCGAAAAACAGACGAAACTCCGTCCGTTTGACGATTGATTTTCATGAATTAAAAATGAATTTTTAAATCCGTATTTTTGATATAATGGAAATTAAGGGTAAATATTATAGGGTGTTACATAAGTAGTCTTCCCGAGCATCAACTTCACTTCGTTTTTTCTTTCCCTCGGATGACACACCAGCTTGAACGTCGTCACCACGCTGATTGAGGTAACGAAGAATGCTCCCACCTCTTAGAAAAATCCTCACCAAAGAAGAACAATTGTTATCCCAGGTACCTGGGGTCCAGGCACCTATCACCTGCGCATCTTCGGGAGGGAAGACAGTCGCGTTGAAGGTATCAGAATTCTTCCTAGCCCACACTGTTTGGGCGACAATGTCTTCCATGCCTTCAAATCCTTGAATCCCTTTGTGGGACTTACTCAAATTGAGCTAATCTCCAGTCACCCCCTTTCCTGTGTCCATCCGAGGCCGCTTGGATGGACGCTCGGGGGTACCCCTAGCGCTTGGTTGAGCCTCCGAGTTGATTGTTTGCTCGATGCCTTCGACGGCCGAAATCACCTCGGCAGGGATAGCCTGAGGAGCAACAGTTGGACTACTGTTTGACGTTGGCTCGGAGGACTGGTTTTTAGTCGAAGAGCCCGAGCCTGCCTTCACAGCAGCCAGCTGAGCCATTCTGGACGAGGCAGCAGCACTCTTCTTGGCCTTGGATGCTTTCTTGCCCATTTTTTCTGTAACAAGAAAAAATATGTTATACCGAGCAAAAAAAAAAAGTTTGTACCAAGTTCGGCTTTCACTTCAGCCCGTGTTCTCTTCAACAGAATTTGTTTGGTGTCAATTTTCCCCTTTTCTCGGAGATACTCCCAAACCCGATCGCATAATCGTCTCTCGGCCTTAGTTAAATCAGCTTTATAATCAAATTGTTACAAAGAGGCCCCTCGGTTATAAATAGCGTTCGACCAGCTCAATGGGAATTGAGGCACGACTTTAATTTCCCCTTCTTCCTCAATTTGCTTCATAAACCAGCACACTTCGGCTCCAGCATACTCGTACTGGAAGAAGCGTGGTTTGAAGGATTTCCAAGAATCGGTTACCTTCGCAAAAAGGGCGTGCTCTTTCCGAGCCTTCAATGACACCCAGAGCCCCTTGGAGTCGCCGAATTTATTTACTTAACCAGAAGAAGGCTCGTAACGTCGCCGTCAGACCTTCAGCATCGCAAAATTGTTGGAAAGCTCTGACAAAGATCCACCCGCTCGGATGCAACTGGCTCGGAGCTATACCTAAATGGTTGAGGACTTCTATTTCTAAGGTAGAAAAGGGCGTGCGGATTCCGACCTTTGTCACTACCTCCTCGTAAAAGTAAAAAATATGTTGGTTTTCCGGCACTTGGCAGCATATCCGGTCGTCTATGCTTACGTGTCTCAAAACAAATTCCGAAGCAGTCCCATCCGGGTTCGGAGGTGTTAGGATTGGTCGAAGGTGGTTCAGGCTGTCCGTCGTCAGCAACGAAGGCCTCGTTCCAAGTACTTCCCGATCGAAGACTCCATCGTATTGCGCGTGCTTGGGAGGTAAAGGATATTCTTCAGGATGGGTATCACACCTGCGCTCCACCATATCTGGGGAAAAAGTAAAAGGCTCGGCGTTAGCATTTTTTATAGCAGATCTTTTACATCTAAAACTAAGGCCGAGCCTTAGACCTTTTCCCCCCTCCCTCATATGATCTCCCAACGACTCTTTCACCCTTGTAAAACGCTCGGGGCTAGTCCTAACCTGAAGTCGACGCTCGGCAAACCTATAAGCCAATAGCCACCTATTTTCTTCTGCAGAATTAGAAGGGTACTCTATGGTTAACGGTTCTACCTCAGTTGACTCGTTAGATCCTTGACCACAAGGGGGGATAAGAGGATCTACTGTATCATGGATATTAGAACTAATTTCACGTTCAAGATCCCCAGAATCCCCAGAACTCCCAGAAAAACCAGAATCGCTATCGCTAGAAGGTTCCTCACCTAATCTCCTACAGAGTTCATGGTAAATTTTCTTCCAATCTCTCCAACCTCTCATGATTAGGAAATGCAAACACTCCAACTACTTACCCAGAACAAAAATCCCCAAATTTCTGCAAAACCCACAAAACGCAAAACCCTCTCAAAAAAATAGAAAAAAGAACAAAACTAAGAATCAGTTATTCGGGTTAGAAGAAGAAGAAATATTACCTGCTTTTGATTGTTGGTCTCTGGAAAAAGCTAATAGCAACGAATGATCGTGAAAGCGCGGAGGAGAGTAGAGGGAAAGTGTTGAAGCAAATGAGAATAAAATTTCTGATGAGTGAAAAGGAGTGCGGGTTTCTGGTTTGTGAAAAGTGGAAATGAGTGAAGAGTGAGGGAAGGGGGAGTAAAGGGTTCGAATAACCCTCAAAAACCTTTCAGTTTTCCTCCAAGATGCACGTGTGGGCCGAAAGCCCACTAACCCACTCAACTACTCGCAGGGTGAGACGTGGCAGTTACTAAAGGCACTTTTTCAAATTTCAAAAATTATAATGATTTGGCACAACTTACAAGGATACGCGCCGTACCTAGAGAACCCAAAACGTCACCTCGAACAGGCTCCATGGTTACAGTTGTCAAACAGTCCCGAACTAAGACATCCGAAGAGGTCAACCCTAGACACTTGTTACCTCGTCATAGACTTTCCAAAGTCTTACGAGCTGGGGGGCTTGTAGGGTCTGCCGACCATATACGGACCCGAGTCTTACCAAAGGGATTCTCTAAAGGCACTTTCCTCGGTTGACCTGTCATGAAAGTCCTTCGCTCGGACTCATGGACTCCGAGCATACCAAAGGTCCAGGCTCGGACATGATGGATCCGAGCCTTACGAGCGGTCCTCAACCCATCAGGCTCGGAACTCTAGGACCGAGACATACCGTCGGCTCGCGGATAAGCTCAGGGTCGTCGAGGCTTCTTATCCCTTCCGCAAATCTCTCCTAGATTCTCGCAATAGCCTAGACATAAGATCTTCAGTTGATCCTAACCAGATTCTAAGAGTATAATTATCCGACATTATCTCACAGAGTCCTGGTTCAGCACAACTCTGATACAGGGCCCAAACGGCCCATATCAGCCTCCTCCAAACCCTATAAATAGCCCATCACAACTAGGGTTTCAGGTAAGTACTCTCATCCCTAAGTTGACACTCTGCACACACGTTGACTAGGGAGACCCTGCTTTTCCCAACTGGAACTGCAGAAATACCACAAGTCATACATTAACACTTGATCCTCTCTTGGGCTCCTGGTTACCATAATCTTGAGCACTTTGAGGGTTAAGAACATCTAGTGTTCAAGGACACTATAGAACCGGACCGGACCAAAAAATGCGGTCCAAAATGGTCTCACAGTCCGGTCTGGTCTCAAAACATGTGGACTGTTCTATAATGGTCCGATCCGTGGTCCAGCTAATTTTCAGACCGCAAAGACCAAACAGGACCGATTAGCTTTAGTATTTAAAAAAACGAAAAAAGGGGAAAAGGGTGGGTACACACATGTATTAGCACACTCCTTCACTCCCTCTGTCTTGAGAGCACCAGTGCAAGGAAGCAAAATTAGCACACTCATTCTGTCATCATTTTAGCACACTCCCTGTGTCTTTAGCACACTCCCTCCTTCACTCCCTCTGTCAAGCATTGCAAGAAAAGCCTAAAAGACGAACCAGGCAGAGTTTCTCATCAGCAAAGTTTCTCTCTCAAAAAACCAGACACAACAAAGTGAACAAAACCAAACCAGTTTAAAAAAGGAGAAGTGCACAAATTGATTGCACTACGAACAAAACAGTGCACAAATTGGCCAAGCTCTGCAGCGGCGACGCAAAGTAATCGGCACAAATTGGCCAAGCTCTGCATCCACCGCTGCCACCTTTGTCCACCGCCGTCGTCGCCTTCTTCTCCTCCTCCGTCCTCCGCCTTCTCCTCCTTCATCCTCTCTTCCTTCGTCCAGACGTCCAAAGTTTCTCCTCCTTCGTGGCTTCGTCGATCTCCCTCCTCCACAAGTCCGCCGCCGCAACCACCTCCTTCCTCGATCTGCTTCAGTTCTCTCTCTCCCTTACCCGTCGGTTCTCTCTCTGCCTCTGTTCTCTCTCACCAATCTCCGTCCCTATCGTTCTCTCTCACCGACTTCTGCCGCCGCCGCTTTAGCAACAAGCAGCTGCTGATGTTCGGAAAAGGAGAGGGAACTTTTGTAACATCCCAAATTTAATTCCAAGTATAATCCATGTTGGGAAAATCCTAGGGTAGAGGAAATGGAGATATAAGTTAGAATCTAGCCAAAAATACGTGTAGAACTAGGGTTAAAAACATAGAACCTTAGGAAATTCAAAATAAAAGATTTACAACTCAAAACTTAAATTCCACCGTTGGATGTGAAGTAGAATAGGTGAGGAAGCTTGCTTTAAAATCTGAGCAAGATCCGACGGATAACGAAGAAGTTATGGCATTTTGAAATGCCAAGAAAAAGGAGACAATCCAGACTACTCGAGTAGTGCCTGAATTACTCGAGTAGTGCCTGAACTAATCGAGTAGTTCACTGACTACTCGAGTAGTCCACTGACTACTCGATTAGTCCACTAACTACTCGAGTAGTTTGAGCAAACAGAAAGTCCAGAAAATTTGGACTACTCGAGTAGTCCACTAACTACTCGAGTAGTGCGTACTGCATCAAAAAAAAAAGAATAAAACGTGAATGAGGGCCTTCTTCCCCATTCATTCCCCTTTGCTCTCTCTCTCTAGGGCTCGAAACCCTCTTCCTTCTCTCTCTAAATCCCACCTCAAATCATCAAATACATCCATGATAAACCATTAAAAACCAATCCCCATCACTCACAAACATCATCTCTTCCATCAATTTCTCCTATTGTTCTCTCTCAAGCTATGGGTATGAGTTAGGGTTCAAGAGCTTCAACACCCACTCTTGATTTCCACCATTTCAAGATCAAAGTAAGTGAGATTCAAGCTTTCCTCCTCATTTCCTTCATGTTACACAAATTTCCCCCATCATCTCTAACTATTTTTACCTCTTTTGCTTCATGGTTCACTTTCTCTCTCCTCCATAGCTTGAAGCTTTCTCTCTCTTGTCTTCCATGGTGGTTTTCAACTCTAGGCCATGGAAGCTTCTCATTTTCTTGAGTTTTGTCAAGAAGCTATGGCATAAATGCTAACTATTCTTGTTATGGCTATTATATTAGGTTCCTCACTTTTCTCTTGGGTCATAACTCAATTGGTGGCAAGGCTCTCAAGCTTAAAGCAAGTGTAACCGCCTTATCTCTAATTGTTGAGGTAAGGAGTGGGTATTAGTGAGTATTACCATACTCTGGGGAATAATTTACAGTATGTATATAATGCTTGCTAAGGGTTAGGTGTTAGTATAAGGATTAGGAAACCTAAGTAAGAAAATAATGGTAATATTAGAAACGAACTTAGTGTAACTCTATGATGGGAATAGGAAATATAATTTGATTAGACAAAACAATAAATTGAACTAGCTAAATGCATGACCTTGCTACTATATATTATTATAGGTGCTACTTGAGAATAAGTGTTAAGTGTAAATGTGTAGGATATTTTAGGTGCTTATCTGAGTTGTTGCTAATTGTTATATATATTTGGTATATTCTTGATAATTATTTTGAACTGTTCAATTGCTGCTCTAAGTGTTTAAATGTTGTGAATTGTAATTGTGTTTATTTACTAGATGGTTTATATGAGATTATTAGGAATGGTGTGTTTACTATGGTATATTGATATTTGTTATTTGTCATGAATGTTTGGAAGTGGTGAGTATGTTGGCCTTTGACCTGAGGTGACATACTTTGTAAATATGGTAAGTATGTGGGCCTTTGAACTGAGGTGACATACTTATCATGTGTGTATAGGGTGAGTATGTTGGCCTTTGACCTGAGGTGACATACTTTGTGAATAGGGTAAGTATGTGGGCCTTTGACCTGAGGTGACATACTTATCATGTGTGTATAGGGCGAGTATGTTGGCCTTTGACCTGAGGTGACGTACTTCGTAAATTGGGGATGTATGTGGGCCTTTGACCTGAGGTGACATACATCGTAAATGGGAATCGGAAAATAAATGAAATGAAAAGGACAGGAAGAAAGGAACGAGGAATGAAAATGGGAATAGATACAAGAAAAATAAGATAGGAAGGTTGGTAGAAGGATATGACAAGATAATTTGGGATTGTATTAGAAATGTATTAGTAATAATAGAACAAAAGGGTATGTAAAATGAATTAGAGTTAGGTAATTAATGGGTAAAAAGGAAAAGGGAATAAGAGCATAGGTGGATTAGTCGGATAAGTAAAATGAACTATTACTTAGGAAAAATAATGGAATCGGAATATTGATGCATGTTGGTATGAATGTGGCTGTTGTGAAATTGATTGAACTATGTGGTAATTGTGTGTGACTTAGTCAGTTATTATGTCATATTGGAAACTGCTTTTCCCATTTTATGTGTAATTCTCACTCCTTACTATTTCCACAGGTACTGCGATTGAGCTAGCACAGCCCCCGGCCGAGCAGGTTCGCTCTCCCTCACAGGGAGAGTAAGTCATATTAGTTGAGTCGTGGGTCCCGTCCTGACTACTTTTGCGATTTTTTGTATATGATGATGATTAGGTGTATGTACTGAAAAACATAATTTTGGGGTATAGTCAGGACCAGTCCTTGTGGGAAGGGAGTAATTTTGGAAAATGTTATGGAATTTAAATAACTGCTAAAACTTGTATTAGTTTTTAATTTTCCGCCGCACTGAAACTCTGATATAAATGCTTTAACATATGGTTTGGCCCTGATGGCTTTCTGATTTCACATGAATTATTAAATTAACAGGTTTACAGGAAGAAACTCAATTCTTGAAATGTTCATATTACAAAGTAAACTCTGTCCGTTTTGACAGAGATTTTCATAAGTTAAAATGGTATTAACCAAAAAAATTTAAAATCACTATTTTATTATGGGTATTTAAGGGTAATTAATTAGGGTGTTACAACCTTAGGGTTCCCTGTAACAGCCCGATTTTCATAAACCAAAAATACTTAACTTTTACTTATTAGAGTTGCAAAAAAATGAGGCCAATTTTTTTTTTAAACATTGTTGAAGGACTGGAAGGCATATTTGACAAGGTTATTAGTGTCCTTCAGCCTTCTCTTTCGAAAACCGGGTTGTTACGCGAGGCCAAATCGCCTTCACTTTATTCTTACCAAAAATGTTTTCCTTAAGGAAACTGTTTGGTTCTCCCATTAAGCAACTCCATTTATTTCCTCAAAAAGATTTGGACATGTTTCATAAAAAGTGTTCACACGTTTCTTAAAAGTTGACCATGCTCCAAAAATAATTGAAGTACAGTAATAGCTCATGACTTAGGTAATCCTGAATATATAATACAACCACAACTTAGTCTAACCCTACTATTGGTTCCTTTCTCTTATCGAAGAAGACCGGGTTCAACTTCTTCTTCTTCTTTGCAGGTGCCTTCGTACCGGAGGATGATGCGACTCCACTTGTTGACTCTCCTTTGAAACTCGGACTGAGCTCCACTCCAAACAGCTTCATAGGATACTCCTTCTTTCCTTCTCGAGGCGGTGGTTCGGAATTATATCCCACAAAGGATGCACTTCCCGAACCCGGACTCGTTGTCCTACCACCTAACTGATGCTCTGGTTCCGCGATCACCAACTAAGTATGTCCAGTCCATGCCCATCCATAACGCGTAGCTTTCCGTCCGTTTCCCTCACGAAGCCAGGTAGAGGTTTCCAAGCGTCGATCCGTCTGCCCATTGGAATACCAGCAACACCGATGTGCCAACGAACAGGAGAGAGTAATCGATCCGGACGCGTAGCGTCGACGGGGTGGAATTACGATAGGCAAAATAATAGGGCACACACATAACACATAACATACACACACAATGACAAGCAAACATACTATTATCGTTATCATAATCCATACTTATTCCATCTTATTCTCATTATTCCCTTCATACTTCTCCACTCTTATTTCCAATCTCTTTCATCAAACTCAGCATCTTTCCCACACATCCGTTCTCATTCTCTTACGCATAAAACTCAGTGTTCTTGAACTCTCCTCTTATAATTCTTTTCTTAAAATGTTTTATCAATTTATAACCATCAATGATCGAGGGATTTCAGGGATCATCGAGGCACGCGTTTCTTTCGTAGTTAGCACTCACATCTCAAGCCTACATCTCCTCGGCCATCCATCCACCTAGTCGGAAGCAAACAGGAGTACAGGACCTTTACCACGCGGGCACGACAGCTGTCTCGAACAGATGGTCCCAGACCAGGAGGATCTCGTCCTCAAAACATATAATACAGGCTCACTGCCTCGCAGTGGCAAAACACATTGCCCCGTTCCAGTCCCTCTCCACTGTTCTCGAAATGCCATAGGGGTGACAGCACTATTCTGGTCCCGGGTGCAGAACTTACCACGGCATAGGACCGATCTGCCTGTACCACATGTGGAGTTCGTTCTACCCAGAATAGTACTCCAAGCAACGTGACGTTTTATCGTCCTTACCCTACCCTATTGCATTCACAACCCGAATATCCCTGATATCCAGGGTACCTTCCTCTCCACTACTTCGCACTCTAATACCTCACCGCGTTAATACCTTTTAGTGTCTTTTATCTTTTAATTACCCTAAGGTCGGCCCATCCTTCATTCATCCCTTCAATGAGTCCCGACCACTAACTTTACACAATCTTTCTCTCATCAAATCTCTCATAGCACAGAGCTGGGATCACTACAACAAACTCACATCTCATTTCCAGTTCCTTCTCGAAACAATCCTCTCACAACTTTCTCAATAACTTCCTTTCATAAGCCTTTTCAACAAATACAATTCTGTTGGGCGCTAATGGAGGAGCAAGCTCAACTCAACACTAGTCCCAGCCTAAAACCAAAAACAAAGGAGCCCAGCTCCGCTCAAACCACATCTCATATCACATTTTTGGGTGAGTGTTAGTGGAGGAGCAAGCTCAAATCAACACTAAGCTTCTTCCCAAAAGCGAAAATGAGGTATCATATCTCATATCCACTTCCACATCTCTTCTCCCAGCTCTGGCTCGTTCTCAACATAATCATTATTCCCCAGTCTCAACTCTTTCTTTTTTTTTCTTCCCCATTATTCTTTTCCTGTCATATCTTTATTTTTAATCTTACTACTTTCATAACTCATTCTTTTCCTTTTCGTTTCTTTATTCAGGACGTAATAGACATCCATCAACGGGTTACCCATTTAATTAATAGCAATAGATACCATTAAGCATAATTAAATCAATAAACGTAAACATGCCACCGATCACACAAACATCACACAACAACAGTGTGGTCTTTGTCACATTCGTATAAGAGGCCACACAATCAAACAATTGCCACTTATACTACTGACTCCAACCACTTAGTCCCGATCTTTGAGATGATATGGGACGTCCTACTAAATCACCTAAACACCACAATGTCTTAGGATAGCTTCTCTCTCACCTGGATTCGCGGTTTCCGAATCTACGAGTTCCGAGTGATCCGCTGCCTACCTCGTCTGCCCGACTCCAACTTCTTCCAAGTCCCATAAAATAGGTATGTGAGTATTAAACTTTACTTAAGGTTATTCTTAAAATCATTCTCAAAGCAATTCAAGAAAATCCAAACTTTGTCTTTATTTTTAAAACTGAAACATCAATTCTCTTTAACTCAAACTTGCCCCAAGTCAAACACTAACTCTTATATTTTGAAATCATGAGAAAATAGTCAATTAAATTCTTTTAAATAGAAGGTTTCTTTGCTGGTCCTTCTTGGACAACATTGAATTCAAATCCAAAAACACCGAAAAATCGCACTTTTCGAATCAACTTTGTCACGTATCAGTTGCACACAATAACTCATCTTCAAAACACTTTTAGAAACACTTTAAAATAAAAATTATGACTTAGAAAATCCTGGACAGCATCATCTCCCAAGTTAAAAACTTGTTTTTTCATTGTTTAAAACTAATTCAAACACATAGATAAATCAAGCATCTTAAAAGCAATCAAACAAACACTTAAATCAACAACTTATCAAGTTTGAACACTTAGATCTAAATGAGGGCAGCATGGTATTCAAACAAAACAATCAAACAAACATTCATTCATTCCAAGCATTTCACAATCACAAGCCATCAAGTTACACATAAACATGTTCACAAACTTATTCATACATATAGTCCAATTAAATGAGGAAATCTAACACTTACGCATACACAAACCAAATCATGCTTCACACCTATACTTAGTCACAGTTTCATTTATCTTTCACTTAATTAATTTCATCTTAACAAAACTTCATCTTATCATGCAAAACTATGTCAAAACCGTATGCATCATGGGTTGTTTAGAAAGTCATTTCTTCAAGGAATGACTTCACAAATCAACATATAGTTTCATATCATGAACACATATACATCCAAAGAAGTTTAACCCAAAGTTTAAGGTCTAAACCGTGGCCTAGACTTGGATTTTCTCAAAAACATTTTCAAGAATTCAAGATTTAAAAAAAACAACTCTAAACCTAACAATAATTTCACATAATTCATCAAGGAAGTAAAAGCATAATCCTAACATATTTTTATTCATGAAACCGTGGCATACATAGGTTTCTTAAACAATTTAGATTTCACCTTTGACACACAAAGATCAATTCAAAGTTTATGGAAATCATATGTGTATAACCAAAATACAATATTAAAACTCCTAACCTAAAGATCAAGTATAAACCGTAGCTACTCATAGTAAATCACATAATTTCTTTTCATTTCAAAACATCACTAAACTCGAGATCATAACATGCAAGGGATCAATCAAAAGAAAAACAAGTTCATACTCACAATAGTCCACAAAACCGTGACTAGCTTTAAGGAAAAGTTCAACCACTTTCAAAGATTTTTCACATTAAGATTCAAACATCAAGTATGGCAAAGTTCAAACATAGATCTTGTCATGCATGAAATCAAAATACTATATCTTTGAAAAATCGTTTATGAAACTTAGAATCAAGTTCTTTTCCAACACATTTTCAAGAGATAAAAGAGAAAACTCAAGATCATGAGAAAAACATTTTTCTTAACAAAAATTTTAGAATCCAGCTCAAAGATTAACATGCATGTTATCAAAAACATTAGATCAAGCATAAGAATGAAAAAGAACAAGAATCAAAGAAAAAAAGGTGTGAAGCTTTTAAGTTCATGAGACAAATTCTTACTTAATCAAAATTTTAAGAGTTCAAGTCCAATTTCCTTGGTTTTCCTCTTCTAATCTTCATGGCTCACTCACTCCCTTCTCCTATTCCATGGTTTTCTCCTTCTCTTCTTCACTAGTTTAGTTTGATCTAGCCTAGATCATGAAGACTTCAAGAGGTTGAGGTTTGGTTCTTCTCCTTTGCAATTCGGCCTCTCTCTCTCTCTTTCTTTTCACCAAGAGTTTGATGATTCTCTTGGCGTTAAGTGTTTGGTTTAGAGAAAGGAATGGAAGAAAGTTTGGGTTTGATGAATGAATGAAGAAGAATTCACTCACTCACTTCACGGTTTGGTATTGTTGGTGTGTGTTGTTGTTGAAGTTGTTTGTGTGGGTGTTGAAAGAAAGAAGAGATGATGAAGATGGAATGAAGAATGAAAGGGTGCAAAATGAGTTCTCTCTCTCTCACGGTTTTGGTCCCTTTCCTTTAATCTTCCCCTACTTTTCTTATTTGCTACTAAGGGCTTGCATGGGGGGTTGATTTGCAAATGCTTAGGGGCTAAGTCATAAACTTGGAGGCCAAGTTTTTCCCATGAGCCCCTCACGGCCTCCCCCTTATTCCTTCCTTTCCTTCACTTTTTCTTCTCCTTGAGTCATGCTTAGGTCATTAGGATGAGGTCATCATTTGACTATAAGGCATGCCACTTGTTGATCAAGGGAGTGAGCTTGGTGGCCAAGCCATGCATATGCATTCGGCCAAAGTAGGTTTAGGGTAGGTTAGTTTGGTTAATTAGGTTTGAGGCACTTAATTAGGGTTCTAATCATGATTAGGGTAGGATTAGGTTAATTAGTCTAGGTTTAGTCCACTAATCCTCAGTGATTAGGGCTTAATCAAGGATTAAGGTACTAATCAAAAACTTAATCTTGGGTTTAAGGAAAACTAATTTTTGGATTAGCTCACTAACCAAAGGAGTTTAGGGTTTAAGAAAGTGATTAAGCACTTAATCAAAGATTAAGAGCTCGATTAGGGTTTCACTCACGATTAGGGTTTCTAGAGGTGATTGGACTTGATCCTTTGAAGTTTAGAGAAAATAATTTTCATCTTAAACCTTAAAATCATAGGACCGATTAAGAAAACAAAATCTCAATCAACCATAAACAATCAAGCATACAAGGTCACACACACAAGCCAATCAAATTTCTAAACATTAAGAACTCATCATGAAATCTAAACTCTTTTAAATCAAATCTTTGATTAATTAGATTAAAACAATTTTCTTAATTAGGGACTCGTAGAAGTGAGAAAAAAGGGCAATTGTTACGGGGTGTTACATTCCCAAGTGAAAAAGGGGCCTGAAGGCCCAATTTCAAAAACAAAACCAGACAGACCTTGAACAATTATGGTCTAAATAGACCGAACCGGACCGTTCGGACCGGTGTCTGCATATGAAAAACATCGGGACCGAACCGAACCACATTAATTTAATCGGTTCGGTCCCTAAAGTCCATTAAAGACCGGACCGGACCGTTACACCCGTACTATTTGGGATTTACTACCTAGACCTAGGTACACCTCTTGCAATATGCTGATGATACTATTATTGTTTGTGATGCTTCCTTTATTAATGTTAACACTCTGAAAGTTGTCCTTCGTTGTTTTGAATTGGTACATAGGCTAAAAGTGAACTTCTTCAAAAGTTGTTTATATGGCTTGAATGTGGCTCCCCAAATATTTTCTCTGGAAACTTCTATTCTAAAGTTTAATGAGGGAGATCACATGTTTCTTTACCTTGGTTTACCTGTTGGAGCTAACGCTAGATTTGTTACCTATGACAACCTGTTATTTTGGCCTTCCGTCCAAAAGCGCCTTGCAACTTGGAGGGGTAGGTTCTTGTCTCTTGTGGGTAGGATTACCCTCATTAACTCAGTTCTAAACAATTTGCCAACCTACTACCTCTCCTATCTTCAGTTACCAAAGAAATTTTGCCATCTTTTTACTTCCATTCAACGTAATTCCTTATGGAGAGGTGATCAAGAAAAGAGGAAAATCTTGATGGAGGGCTTAGAGTCAAGAATCTTGACATGTTTAATTAGGCATTGTTATCAAAATGGCGTTGGAGGCTTGTTTGTGGCAATAATGCTATCTAGGTTAAGGTTCTCAAGGCCATATATGGTGGGTTTCAAATTACTCTAAGAGCTCCTTTTAGTGGAAGGCGTTGTTTACCTTGGGCAAGACCAACTTCTCTACTAATTATTTTCTACCTTATCTTGGTAATCAAGTTAGATGTGGTAATAATACTAAATTTTAGGAAGATAAATGGTTGGGATTACTAGCTTCCAAGAATTATTCCCTAGACTCCTCTCTATATCTTCTGATGCTGGTAAAAGGATGGCTTCTTTGAGGTGTTGGAACAGTAATACTTGGGATTAGAGATTAAACTAGTGGCGTCCTTTCTTCAATTGAGAAATTCCTTTGCATGAGGAACTGTTATCCTTGTTGCATAACATCCCTCTCCAAAGGGGTGTGCCAAATAGGTGGAGATGGAATACTAGCAGTACACGGTCATTCTCTGTTCGTGGTGCATATGGTTGGTGGTTGGCTATCATGTCCTGCATGCAACCTTCACCTTGCATGCTACCTTCGCCTCACATGTTGTATAGTGATGGTATCTTTAATGTTATGTGGAAGTGCAAGGCCCTCAGGAAAGTCCTTGCATTCACTTGGCAACTTATACTTGATAGGCTTCCAACCCGTGACAATCTTATTGCTAGAGGGGGTGATGTTAACCCCCGATGTTGCCATTGTGATGAAGCCAAGTCTTATGTAGTTGCATTTCAATTGGATCGAAGAATAACATCAAAATTGTATGTTTTTCCATCGTAAGCATCGAATCTGTTGTTTAGTTTATGTAGTTGCAAATTATTGATAATCATTGCTCCTCCCTACAACGGTCGGTTTTAATGTGGTGTCGTATACCTACGGCACCATCAGTGAGGACATTTGATTACCTGTTATTGGCAGTAACAAATAGGGAAAATAAGCAAAAATAACCGATCAGATATCTTTCAAAACCAAAGGACCATTTTGAGAAAAACTAAAACAAAGACACACCATTAAATGTCTTCTTCCCTGACTAGCTTATCGCATAAAAAAAAAAAGAAGAAAAACAAAAATTTGGAGACTCTCAACATCATCCTCATCCCCTATTCTTTAATATCTTCGAAAACAAGAGAAAAGTAACTAGCACACTTGAAAATGAGTGTCCAGATATGAAACAACTCCCTATTGCAATTTCCAGGATCTAACTATTTTTGTTTTGTTTTTTTTTTTTTTTGCTCAGCCTCGCCTGTGTTTAGCTTGTACCTGCTGTATCACGTTCTGAGCTTCTTATTTTACATTTTGATTCCATTGTCAAGTGCCTGAGTTTTAAGTTTTACTTTGGTGCTTGTCTATTTGAGCACTCCTTCCTTTGTCACTTTCGATGATGTATTTTTGGGATTTTTTGTTTTTGTTTACGTTGTTGATCCGTGTTGGCTTTTGCTGGGTTATAAGATTAAGTGCATATGCTATTTTTATTTTGAATGAATGGTTTTTTTTTTCAACAAGGATATTTAATGTAACTTTTAATCATCAATTGCTCTTTGAAGGAAAACAAATATGCCATCTAATGTGACCAACCACAATTACAATGTCATTTTTAAAATTTAATTGTCAATTAATAAGTTATCAATATATCACAATTATAATTCATATCATTAATTAAATTGACAATTAATAATTTATCAGTATAATGGTTAAACATAAGCTAATTTGGTCAGGGTAAACTCTGGCCCAAACTCCACCTACAACAATTGGCCCATTAAGTTCACCACCTTCCCCTACCTAGGGAAGTCTCCAAGCGACGCTGCATTTCTCAGGTGCAGCCTTTATGCGACAAAAACATTCACTATAAGTGGCATTGCGATTTCGATCGGCGGCTTCATATTCATCCTTTTCGCATGGAACTGTACCGCCATCTTCGGAAGCTTCATTTTCACAACCCACGTAAACGAATATCTCATGTAACAAATAAAATACCAAATCAATCCAGCAGCTACGAAAGAGGAAGGCTTTTAACCAAAACAGAATAATTTGAAAGCAACCAAAAATTATATAATTAAATGGGGATTGAACTGAAATATTAATGTTTTATTTTATTTAAAAATTATTTTTTGAATTATACTTTCAGCATATACAGATCGTATTGCAAAATGATCCAGCAAGTTACTGGTAAACAAACTATAGCCATCGATGTATTTTGAGAGAGAAATCAATGGTTTACACCTTCGGCACCACTGGTGTGGTGCCGTATTTGGCAGCACCACATTAAACGTTAAATCCCACAACACAAAGTTGTGACCAAATATCTTAAAAACTGCTTGAAGAAGCATCAATGCTTGATAAGATACTGCTTGAAGAAGCGTCAATGCTTGATAAGTCAGCTTAAGATTAAGAATATGGCTCATACTTGGTAATGGTAATTGAAAGTTTTAATGATTCACATACTGCAGACTTTTTTACTAAAGCAGTAGTACAATTCTAAAAGCAAATAACCAAAACAGGTCACAAAAGAAAAGAGATGTATGTTTGGGGATCGGAACAGGACAAGGAGACAATCAGTTCTCAGTGGTTAATCAGAGATCATATCTAGTGTTCATGAGCCTACATATATGTCTCTCAAATTAAGACACCAACTACTGTTTAAATTTAGGTCATAAGTCCATGATTCAAATTTATTTCTCTTATGCTTATAAATTGAATTCCTTCAAAAGTTAAGGAAAACCTATCAATAAACTTAGAGTAAACGGCAATGAAGAAATTGCAGCCTTAACATGCCTCAACAACAACAACAACAACAACTAAGCCTTTGTCCCACTAGGTGGGGTCGGCTACATGGATCAAACGACGCCATAAAGGCCTATCATAAATCATGTCTTTTGATAAGGCATTGATTGTCAAATCCTTCTCAATTGTTTCGCCTATAGTTTTTCTAGGTCTTCCTCTTCCTCTAGCCCTTGTAGTACCCTCCATTTGGTCTACCCTCCTAACCGGGGCTTCCACCGGTCTCCTCCACACATGCCCAAACCACCTAAGACGAGATTCAACCATTTTTTCAACAATAGGAGCAACCCCAACTTTTTCTCGAATATACTCATTTCTAATCCGATCTTGTCTGGTATGCCCACTCATCCACCGCAACATCTTCATCTCTGCAACATGAAATTTATTCTCTTGTGTGCCCTTTGCCGCCCAACACTCTGTCTCATATAACATCGTCGATCTTACAGCAGTGCGGTAGAACCTTCCTTTAAGTTTAAGTGGTACCTTCTTATCACATAACACGCCCGAGGCACTCCTCCATTTCATCCACCCTGCTTGAACCCTATGATTTACATCCCCTTCTATTTCTGCATCCTGCTGTAAGATAGAACCAAGATACTTAAACTTCGGGACTTGTGCTAAGACATGCTCTCCAACCTTCACCTCCCGAGTAAGGCCCACGTGCCTCTTGCTAAAATTACACTCCATATACTCTGTCTTGCTTCGACTTATCCGGAATCCAGACCCTTCTAAAGCTTGTCTCTACATTTCAATCTTCCCATTTATTTCCTCTCTAGTATCCCTAATAAGCACAATATCATCCGCAAAGAGCATGCATTTGGGCACTGGTTCTTGGACATGTTCCGTAAGCACATCCAAGACCAATGTAAAGAGGTAGGGGCTCAAACTTGACCCTTGGTGTAGACCTATCGAGATGGGAAAATCCTTTGAAATCTCACTTTGTGTCCTCACGCTCTTCTTGACCCCGTCATACATATCCTTAATGGCTCTAATATAGGCAACACGCACCCCTTTCTTCTCGAGAGCCCTCCATAGTACCTCTCTAGGCACTCTATCATAAGCTTTCTCCAGATCAATAAAAACCATATGCAGATCCTTTTGTTGCCTCCGGTATGCCTTAACATGCCTCAACACCATTTAAAAATGTAATTTAAAATCATCATGAAAGTAACTGCTTAACATAAACAAATTAACTACACTAAACAAGATTGACATATGAACACATTTTCATGATCCTAACACAAGCTCTAGTATACAAAAAAAAATACATCGTAAATAAAAAGAAACTCAAATTTCATCAGAAAATTGAACACATATCCTCTATATTCTCATTACCAAAAGAACATATGTAACTTCATGTTTATATGACAATCAATTAAAAGGAGAAGATACTCCCTCCGATTTACAACATAAGAAAAAATTAAAATTACGCCTATTTAAAAAGTTAGTTAATTGTTTTTAATTTTCTCAAATTTATAAAAAGGTATAAATATTTTAAGAAAGCCACATTGGGAATAAAACAAAAATTAAATTATAATATAACTTTTTTCTACGGATGTTTTAGCAAAATAGCATTGAGAATGAAACAAAATTTAAAAATGTTAATTAATATTTTCTTATATTTTAAACCAAAAAAAAGTATGTTTTTTTTCTTTTATTGCAAACCGGAGGGAGTTCTACTAAAGTCTTCTAATCTGTGATTCTAACTAATCATGCTGGTAGATCTAAAAATACTTCATAAGTACTACAAGATGCTACAAAATGCGGTTCAAGAAATAAAGAATTGAAATAATATTCTTGAAGGAAATCAGGACTTGGGTCATTGCTTCAAGTGGAGCACTGACTTAACAATTAAGTCCACAACTGTCTGCCAATTACAAGCATCCACGCTACTACGTACTCTATGTACTTGCAAATTATTATTAATCAATATTCCTTCCCATAACACAGTGGCCAGTGAAGAAATATCTTACAAGATCAGCACAAGCATCTGTCATAGAAAAGCTTCTATAATTTAGCCTTATACTAAGGGTCAAGCTCTAGTATACATAAAAAAATTCAATAAAAAGAAGAAAAAAAACAATTTTTATAAGGAAAAACATCCTATTATAGAATATTTCAGTTATCTTCAGCTTTGTTTGCTTTCCTAACCATTCACATCAGCCAAAGAATATAACCGATTTCATGGTTACCTCATGTTCGATTGAGTGCAGGAGAACTACTCCGCTCTAATTAGCAATGATCCCAACTAGTAAGTGGATCGAACAAAACTTACAAAAGTAACCCAAGATGCTACAACGACTACGTTAAGAAATAGAGAATGGAGACAACATAAAATTAAAGAAGCTATCAATTGGATCACAGAATAACACCATAACTTTTTGCAATCAGAAGCATTGATTTTGATTCTATTGCTTACTCTAGGTAGTTGGAAATTATTGATAATCATTGCTCCTCTTTCCCACAACACACTGTTGTGTCCAAATATCTTAAAAAACGCTTGCACAAGCATCAGTGCTTAATAAGCTGCTATATTCAGCTCAAGACTTGGCTAACACAAGGTAATGCTAATTAAAAATTTTGGTGATCTGCGTACTGCAGAATTTTTTTTTCCCCAAAGTAGTACAATTTTAAAATTAAATTATCAAAATGGAGCACTTTGAGACCTAATTTCTAGATTGGGTTGGCTTTTACCACGTCGCAACCACCCCAATTATTCTATTTTTTCGCCTCTTTAGTAAAGAGGCTAGTCCGGGTTGAAGAAGTTATTTTTTGGTAAAATTATGTTAAAACACAGATTCATGACAATTAAAATAATAATTCTATCAAAAGGCAAACAAATAAGATTGCTTTTGAGCAACTACTTGTTGAATCTTTGTCTGTAAAGACAGTACACAAGCAACATAAGAAACAATAATTCACACTTTCCGATTTTCACCTTTGCACCCTAGTGATTAAGTATCATACACAATATTATTAGACAGTGGACATTTGCTAGAATATGGGTACATGGAGCTAATTCAAATTACAAACAATTATCTAGAAACAATAGGTTGGCACTTGGCAGGTACTAAAATGTTAAAAGATCATCATTCTCATTAATCAGTACAAAAAAGACAAAGTACACATCCCATAGAGTTCATAGTTCAAGGCACCAAATCCAGTAGTAGCATGTTAAAAAATTAATGAACATCTTGTAGCTACTTACAAGGCCGATGAGCTAAAAGTGAAAAGAAAGCTGACACATGGAAGAGCCCTTTATGCACGAGGATAATTTTTTCTTCATCATTTTGAGGTCTGCAATTGAATCTAGGTCCGAGTGACTGTATATTTTCAAGGTCTGTAAAACTTTTGCATTAATCAAAATATATGTTGCAAATTGAAGTTCACCTTTCTTGCCTACACAACTATGAATAGAGCATTCTGTAAGTTGCGATGAAATGCACTCAGGAACAGATTCTGGGGGCACAAAATATTCTTCCCGGCCGCTCTCATACTCTTCTTCCTCCTGTCAATAATACAAATAATAAATGACAAAAATCCATGAAGAAAACATTAAACAGAAACCATCCTTAAACTCAACAAACCTTTTCATAAATAACAAGAACTTGAAGCAACGGGCAATGCTTGAGCACTTTTGCTAACAACTGCCACTTATACCAGTAAAATTCTAGATACATGTGGGTCAAATTGGTAAAGGTAGGAATGTGTTTGTAAGGTGTAAACACTGCATGATTTAGAAAGAATAAACATCTTAAATTAGAGTAACATTCGCCAAAAACGGAAAAGGTCTATGAAACTAGGATAGCTGATAGCATACCAATCACAATAATGTTACATGTACATCCAGAATTAACATCTTGATGTACACCTGCTTGTCTTATTCTGGATGCAGACACAAGATATCAATTTTGGATGTACATATAACACCACTCTACCAATCATACCAGTGCACACGAAGTGAGATGCTTCACATTACTAATTACTTCTATGGAAAGGTAAATAAAACTTTCACTATTATCTGCTGTGATCAATTTAGTTAAGCTATTAAACTTTCCCGAAAAGTCAGTTCTTGTAGAGGATACACGCTTTGCTTTAAAGTCCTCAAGATTTGGGCACCCGGAAAGAAGCTCCGAAAGATGGCGATCTTCCGCGAATTCAATGTCTTCCAAATGCATGATCATGAGCGAGGGAAGTTCGACAGCCGAAGACACATCTATCACCATCGGCCCACACCACTTGAGAACCACAAGCGTTCTGCAGCTGAAAATGCAACCGACGAGGCCAATCGGAACCACGAAATCCAACCAATCGTCGCCAAAATCTAGTTCGAGGTACTCGACCCCGCCAAGTTGCAACGCGAAACGAACCCATTTTTCGATATTTCGGAAATCCGAACCCGAATCGTACGGACATTTGAGGCGGAACCTTTTGATGGGTTGGGTCGTGTCTCTAAAGAGTAAGAAAGAGTAGACAAACTCGGTAAAGTGACGGCAGGATTCGTTGCCTTTGATGCGTTTGTCGCCGAGGTTGAGAGCGGGGACAGAGCGCCATAGTGGGGACCACCTCTTGGAGAGAACACTTGTGGCAACGGAGTTTTCCGTTGGGAGAAAGGAGAGTATGTGGCATATGACTTCATCGGGTAAAGAGCTGATCATATCAGTATCTAGCACTGGAATTGGCCGCATCCGAGGCATTTTCAGGGTTCAGAGATGGATGCCGAAGAAGACCAATGTTCTGGAAAGGGTTTTAAGGGTTTACTCAACAATTCAATTGTTAGTTGTGTGAGGCTGTGTTTGCGTATGGAATGGAATGGTTAATGCCAAGAGATTAATGGGTACTCCCTCCTCCGCTCCTATTTATCTGTTATATTTCAAACAAAACACGTCGATTAAGAAATCCAATCATTACTCAAATTTCCAATGCATTAATTATGTTTTTTCCTACTATACCCTTTCTCTCTCTATAATCATTAATTTTTCTTCACTACTTACATAAACCAAGACATATTAAATAGGGGCAAATATGGAAAATAGCATTTATTACACTCTTGAAATCCTCAATACGACAGATAAAAAGAAACAAAAAATCTCTTCAAAAAACGACAGATAAAAAGGAACGGAGGGAGTATATACGATGTTTTTATTGTTTGGAAGTTTTATACTTTTTTCGGTCCACATTATAAGTTTTTTTTTTACTAATTTTCACATCTTTAAGAAACTTAGTTAATATTGTTAGCGATATTGGAAATGTAAATATTTAGTATAATTTTTCAAAAATACCCTATTATTGGGAATTTAAAAAGTGTTGAGTAAATAGGGGTGTTTGTAAAAAATAAATTATTAATGTCATTAGAAATTAAAAATGAGACTTATATTAAGGACCAAAGAAAAATTTTCAAAATGACTTCTTTCCATAATATTAATGATGCAAACATAAATGAACTTATGGGACCAATTTAAGATTAAAAAAAATTATAAGACTAAAATAAGACAAAAAATTTAATTAAGAAATGTAACACCCTAACTTTAGAACAGTATATAATTAAGTAAAATAAGGAGGAAACGGTAAAATAACCCCTTGTATTGTAAATAAAAGTTTTAGTTCAATAAAAATTGTAGTGCACGAACGTGACATTTTAAAAAAATTAAGTTAGATACTTTAATACATGCATTGGTTTCGTCGACACACCATAATCAACATTGTTAAAAAACGGTAGATCAATTTGAGGGCACTCCCGCCCAAATTACATTGAGCAAATGGCCCCACCACTGAAACTTACGAGGGTAACATATTAAATGTGAATTTTTTGATCCCCATCAAACAATAAAGCTAAACTATATTTTATTACTTACTTGCATTAAATGGCGTAGGACAGAAGATTGGCCCGTAACCTCCAGCTAGGCCCGTTCAGTATTCTTCCAGGAGAAGATTCTATACATGTCTGAAAGCTTGGCTCCCTCCTCTTTCCCTCCTTTCTTACACTCTTACCCCTTTTTGTTCCTCTTTCATATTTCTGCCCGCACTGTTCCCACTCTTTTTTTTTTCGCTCATATCCTCATTGTGTGACATATCTTATTTGTCAGCTCATCATCCACTTCATTTTCAAGCGCTATTGTTATTTGGAGGTGCTTTTTTTTCCACCAGCTCTTCGAGGTTCGATACCCATTTTGTTCTAATTTCATTTCCATAAAGCTTATTGCATGTTGATGTTTGTGGATTATGAGTGTGAAGCGATGGTTTTGAAGGTCCCAAAGTTTGTGTGTATTGCTTTGCTAATATTTATTCGTCACTTCCAGCTTTTGCCTGATCAATTGGGGATTTGGGTTTTTTTAACTATTGCAGTAGGAATGGTGGAGCAAGATAAATACAATTTCATTCTTAGCTTTTGACCATAAATTTTAATTTTTCTGTTAGTGTTGAGTGACTTGGATTCGGCCATGGAGTGGGGAGTAATCAACTTGCTAGCAAAAGGATGAGGTTTGTAGGTGAATTTCAGCGAACTCATAGCTGTTTTTGGTAGTAAGTGTTTGCTCTTTCATTATTTTAGAAATTGTCATGTTGTGTTGTATCACTGTTTTGTCAAAATATCAGTCTACTTCTTTGCATTATGGTTTTGCTGACTCAAGAAAGTGATGAACAACTCCTTCTCATAATTATCTAGCTGGTTTATGTGACGGATATTGTCGCGCAATTAATAAGTCAATATGCATTTTATTCTTGATTTTCGATTTCAGGAAAAGTTTTAATTCAGTTCTACTCAGTCAAAAGCATCCAATAAAGCTTTTAAAGAAATTTGTTTTGCTATTTAGGGAAATGCGAAGGGTGAGTATATTGTTGTTGGTGTGAATACTGATTAAGGATTAAATGGATTAGTTGTTCTACTTCTATCTTTGGCACACACATCTGACTTCTATTATAATGTTTGTGCTATTCTGATTATAGAATAGAGTAGATTTTTCTTTGGCATTAAGGGAAGTGAATTTACTCATATGCAAGTTGTTTATACTGGAGGGTTAGTGTTGAACCCATTGAGACAGTGTGGTTTTATTGGAAGCATAGGAAATTATACTATAGGAAAGGAGGAAGCTAAAAATTGACTTAGGGGAACTATGATGATGATATATGGTTTTAAGGTTACTCCATACGTTATTCTTACCTATTTTTCTTTTGCTTTGCTGGTCTCTGTTGTTGCAGATAACATTGGACAAAGAAGTACGAATTAGTTTGAAATGGCTAAGTTTAATTTTGAAGTTTGTTGATTGGAGAATGCTGCACTCGAAAGTCTAAGGTATGCATTTTTTAAGCATCTTAAATTTAATAACCTAACATGCATTTTCTTTTGGTTAAAGCCAATAACCGAAGTTGCATTTTATTCTTGATTTTCGATTTCAGGAAAAGCTTTAATTCAGTTCTACTCAGTCAAAAGCATGCACTAAAGCTTTTAAAGAAATTTGTTTTGCTATTTAGGGAAATGCTAAGGGTGAGTATATTGTTGTTGGTCTGAATACTGATTAAGGATTAAATGGATTAGTTGTTCTACTTTTATCTTTGGCACACACATCTGACTTCTGTTATAATGTTTGTGCTATTCCGTTTAGGCACTAGATGTTTTATGTACATGATTTAGTTACCAAACATGGTTATGGTCATTGCTAAATAGGTAGAGAACATAGGAATTGAAGTTTTGATTTGAGTTTGAAACTTTACAATATGAGATTTCCTTTTATGTTATTTTTATGTTTAAATATCCTTTTTTGTCATAACATTTAGCTTAACTGCTTTCTCTGTTTTTTGTTAGAAACTTGGGGTGTTGGTGATTTGTTTCAAAAATTTGAACTTCATGATCAAGTCTTGCTTTAGTTTTTTGGGTGCAGGGTGTGGGAAGCACTTGAATCAAATGGTATGCTTCTTTGACAGCATAGGAAGACCAAGAACTGCAAATGATCTCTGAGGACTGCGCTACTAAAGCACCTGAATCAAATGATATGCTTCTAAGGACTGTGCTACCAAAGAGAACAGAAAAGGACACTTTTTTTATGGTTCAGTTCTGTTTGGGTGTCACAGGCTATGTTAACCATTCATGTTTTGACAAGATGTTGTTACTTTAAAGATGTTAATGTGATGCTGTTACTTTAGAGATGTTGCATGAAGTGGTTGATATAAATATTTGTAAATATCATTTTTTATGCGTGCTCTTAGTAAAGTAGCAAATCATTTGCCTCTTCGTAAAGTCAATGACTTATGAATTGGATATTATCTTACAGTGCTTTGACTTGGTTATAGGTTTCTATGCACCAAACATGATACAAATACCTTTTATGTTCTTTTCTTAGATTTATGACTCAAACACTTATGTCACAAATTAGCGAAAAATCATTTAAAAATTCATCTAACAATCAATTTATATAACTATCATAAAGATACAAATACCTATGAAATGATTATACTTAAATAAATTGAAATATTCGTAACCAAACATAAAAAAAGTATCTAGTAACATCAAGCCTAGATAATGAACCAAATTCCTAAAAAACTAGGTACCTAAAAGGACTCCAATGAGTCTAGGTGATGCTCAATGTCAAGGTTTAAATATTAGGTCCTGACAAGTTCCATTAGAGCCTGCACTTTATTCCTACAAACACCTACTTTACATGTGGGTTTATGATATGAACTGAACAAAATTAATTATGTTATAAACATGTTCCGATTAATTCAGGATCAATCCATCAAATTTTATGTAGATCTTTGATTAAGTTTGACTCAAACAAACATAAGCTTTATGTATGTAACACCCGCAATTTTCTCAAATTATTTCAGTATTTAAAAATGAAATAGAAATTCGTTTATTAGATTTATTGAATGGAATTTTATTAATTCCATAAGTTAATTTAATCAGTATTTGATTTGATTTTTCGTGGATTTATTTAATCGTGAATTTGTGTTTTTAATTATTTTAAAACGTGCATATTATATTATTTTATTTAAATTAGATTTTTATTTTGTACTTCCTTTAAAGTGGAGAAGGAAAATTTTATTCCCCATTCTCATGTGATGTACGGCCGAGCATAGAAGGAGGAAGGGAAATTTTATTCCCCATTCTCTTGTGTATGTCACGGCCGAGCATAAAAGGAGGAAGGAAAATTTTAAGTTTAGAGCCAAAATTCAAATTTGAAATGTGCCTTAATTATTTTGTCTTCTCCATAAACCCTAGGGAGACAAGCATTAATTACCCTACTTGATTATGTTTCCGATTAACTAAACACTCATAAAAACCTAAGCTAGTTGTCATAAAAGCCTACACTACAAAGATAGAAAATAAACCCTTTTTGCCTCTTGACAAATTCGAACCCCTCTTTTTAGGTGATGTACCCCAATTAAAATTTGCAACCAAGCCCCCATGACCCTTGAGAAATTCGAACCCCCTCATTTTAAGTCTTACACCCCAACCTAAGTTTTCCTATAAATACCCCCTCATGTTAAGACATACCCCTCTTGCACCTTCATAGTCTTAGAACAAAAACAAAGAGAGAAGAAGAGAGAAGAGAAGAGAGGCCGAGGAGGAGAAGAGAAGAGAGGCCGAGGTGGAGAAGGAAGAAGAAGGAAGGGGAAACTTGATTTTTCTTGCTCATTTTTTTGCTTGTTTTGCTCTTCCATAATGTAATCATCTTCTAGCTTGCATTTTCTTCTTCCCTTTCATTTTCTTTTTCGGTTTTATGAAGCACAAAGCAAAGTTTTTGTTGTTTGAAGTTCAAAGTCTTTTGCATGTTGCTTTTCCTTATTCCTTATGCTTTTCTAAGCCTATTTCTACTTTATTACAAATTTTTGTACCAACCCTGATGATTATGACGATTTTAAAAATTAAGGTTTTGAGTTCGGGCGCGACTTATTATTGATAACTAAATATTTTAATTAAAATTAAGAATGTTGTGGTTTTGAAAATGTGACATTTTGTTTGGATTATTGTTTTAACTTTGAAGTTTTTTTGGGTCACTAATTGTTATTCAAAACAAAAATTACTGCTGATTTCTCCCAAATCAAAAAATCTTAGTTATCCTTTGTTTAGCAAAACGAAGGGTTACAACCCGTGCCTGAATATAATTAAGTATATTCCAATATTCCATTTCCAATTGACGGATCACGTGAGTATTGCTGAGCTCCTAGCTAGGTGCTTCTCACTCTCTCAATTATTTCAGGAATCTTCTCATTTCTCACTTTCACAAAGGCTAGGGTTCAACACGTTTGAGGTCGTGCTACCAACCTACCACCTGCCAGAGAAAGCTCGCGTCGCCACTCGCCGGAGATGTTGTGCGACGGCTGTGAGTCTGTGACTCCTGAAGGAGCAATGATAAATCAATCTACATAATCAACCTTCAAAACAACCTACAGCATAAAAATGTGACAAGTGTCACTTATTAACCAATCAATGGGAAGCAAGTGACACATGTCACTTTTTATGTGGTGTAGGTTGATTTGTATGTTAATTTTGTAGGTCATTCAATCATTTTTCCTCCTGAAGAGACGTTGCCATCACCGCTTAGATGCTTCCTTCAACCTCCCAAATCCGAATATACTCTTCAAGGTACTAACTAATTACAAGGAAATTGGTTAAATAATTTAGTTAGTTTTTTTTTTAACTTTTTTCAATCTTTAACCTTTAAGATGGTTTTTAGTTTACCATCATGCTTAATTGTTAATTATTTGTGTTTTTAACTAAATCAGTATCAATTTATTTGTAAATATAATGATATAATGTTAAAATTCAAATAATTAAATTCTTGAGAATCTATTAACGATATAATGTACTCTCTCCGTCCCTAATTATAAGACTTTTTTGGGAGATTTCACGTCCATTAAAAAAGTTGATTAATTTAGTTATTTGTATTGGAAATGTGAACTTTTGATGTGTATTTTCAAAATTACCCCTATTAATATTATTAGGAATCTAAAAAGTGTTAAATAAATAGGGGTGTTTGTGGAAAAATGTAATTAATGATCATTGAAAATTGGTATGGGGTCTTATAAATAGGGACAAAATAAAAGTGTCAAAAAGGTCTTATAATTAGGGATGGAGGGAGTATTATTATTTTATTGTCTTATGTTGTTAACATTGTGTACTTACTTTTTTATTTTAATCTAAGAAATATGATCCCAACATGAAAAAATAGGACTTGATATAACAAATTAACTAGCATTGGTAATTAGGGCATTCGCCTGCGGGCCCCGCCCGTCCGCCCGCATTTTTTTGCTAGCATTGCATAGTTTTTAGGAAAGAATTTCGATTCATGCCCGCCCGTCCCGCCCGTTTTTTTCGGGCATTTACGGGCGGGCAGCAGGCCCCGTTTTTTTTTTTAAAAAAAAGTCACAAACACAAACACACAATGCAAGTTGCTACTCTTCTTCTACTCTTTCCTCCGATGCCACTCTTCTTCTACTCTCCCTCTGGTTGCTACACTTAATCTTCTACTCAGAGTTGTGTGAGAGACACAAGTTGTTACTTACTCTTCTTCTTCAGTGCCGCACAACTGCACAAGGATGGAAAATGCTCTCAGCTTCTTCTTCTACTTTCTCTCTCTCAACTTTGAAGTCTTTCTCTCTCACGGTCTCACTGGCTGCAAGTCGAAGCGCCACCACATGCTAGCCGCGAGCCACGAACCGCCACGAATCGCCATCGCCACGAACCGCCACGAACCAGCCCGATCCGCCACGAGCCCAGCCTGATCTGCCACGATCTGCCTGTGATCTGCCACGATCCACCACGAGCCAGCACGATCCGCCACGACCACCGCGAGTTTTTTTTTCAACTTAAATGCGGGCCGCCCGCATGCCCGCATTTAGGGCGGGCAGGGCGGGCCAACTGCGGGCGCGGACCGTGCCCGCCCGCCCGCCTATATTAACTCTTTTATTCTTCCTCTTTGATAGATTACAACTTGATAAACTAAATGTTACAACAAATACGACCATAATAATTAAAGAATATAATAACAATAAAAACAATGAAAATGATAAAATAAAAGGAAAGTTCTTCAATGATCACCTCTTTAACTAATTTTGATACACACCTTTAATTTTATATGTGAAATATCCTTTTTACCATTATCTTCCATTTTCATCTTTTTGTCCCACTTTAATAATGTTCATACCAATTAATCCATCACCACACTCCACTACCACTACTCCGTGAGCATTGACACTTAGCCTTATTACCCCCGCCATTTTCTCCTCGCTAGCATCTCCCTCACGATCAAACCCAACTCCATGACCTTCATCTTCAAAAACAAACATGTTTAAGGTGATGGGTGGAAGTGACAGCAGCGATGATGGTCACCAGAGTTTGAGGTGGTGGGTGGCTATAGCAGCATAGGTAGTAGTTGCTATAATCGCAACAATTGGCGACGAAGATGATGCTACGTTGTGGTGGGTTAGAACTGCAAGACAAACTTGTCATTTTGTTTTTTTCTTCTTTCAGCCTCAACTCTTAAATATTTTATTTAATTAATCCATCAACGGTGATGAGAAAAGGGAGCATGGAATTAAAAAACTTAAAGGGAAGCATGGAAGAATCAACCAAGATAGAAACCTCTGAACAAATAAAAAGAGATATTACGAGAAAGAAGATAGCACTCCAACAATTACCAATTCCTAATATGAACACAATATCTTCCTCTAGTGTGATTCCTCGTAATAAGAAATGAATAAGAGGGGTTCCTCCTAATGACCATCATACGGTTTCCTCCTAATCATATGGGAGGAACCATTGAATGAATGCAGACCCCCTAATAACTAAATTAATGTTCTTTGTGATTCTATTTAATATCTTCTCTATTTTTCTATAGCTCTTGTTCTTGGGATTTCTTACAATTTAGTTGCGGCTGTAACAACCCGCATTTTTCCCGTACGTGCGTAAACGATTTTTAACGAAAGAAACCTTGAAATCATGATTTTTAGAAAAAGTATTTTTCCTAAGAAAGAAATGAAGTGCTGATTTCCATGGATTTCTCTAAACAAATTATTTTCTATAAGAAAAATAAATGATTTTGTTGAGTTGAAATGATTTGAAAATGTAATTTTTAGAATTTTCTGGAGTGATTTATAAAATTTTATTTTCAGAATATAAGAAATACGAATTTTAAGAAATTGTGTCTTGTGATATTGTTTTGGCATGAATTTTGTGTGATGTGTGTGTCTGATTTAATGTGTGTAATGTGTGATGCATGAAAATGGTTGTGAAAATATGATTTCATAGAATTAATTTAATGAATTAATGGTTTTAAGAAAATGTGATTAGAAAATAAAAAGTATGTGACATGTGTGTGTATGTGAGAGTGCCACGGTTTGTGTATGTGCATGTAAGTATGTATATGTATGTGTGTGTTATGCGTGTGTGTGTGTGTATCAACCTAAGGTCTTAGAGACTTAAGGAGTAAGAAACTAGGGAATTAGATGGTAACCAAACCAAACTAAACTAGCAAAAACCCTAACTAAGAAACCAACTAATACTTAGACCTACATGACCCCTAAAGCCCTAGCCCACTCCACTTTGTCCCCTTGACTTTGTTAACCTCCACCCATGCAAAATTGTGATGACCAATTCGCCCTTCCTACTTGTGTGCTAGCCGAACCATTAGCCAAGGGCAAAAGGGAGACAATTCGTGACTTATATATGCATGTAGCCTTTGTTCATTTCACCTTCACCCATTTCATTTCCACACTTCCAAACACCAACACAAACACTCTAAGAGCTCCTTCACCTCTTAGAGAGAAATAGAAAGAAATAGAGAAAGAGAAAGAGAGTGGTGGTCGAGACTTAGGGTGAAGAAGAAGGAAAATCCAAAGCTTGACCAAGCCTTCCCTTTGAAGATCTAAGCACTAGGAGCTTGAAGAACCAACCCTTCTTGGTAGAGATTCGAAGAACAAGAGACGAATGTAATAGTTTAGTCTTTTCTTTTTTTTTTTAGTTTGTAGATCCCTTCCTTTTTCTTCTTGCATGTTTATTTCCATGATTTGTAAAGTGAAATTATGTGCTATTCTTTCTTGATCTTGGACTTTTATGGACTAAAAATGACTTGTAATATTTGTTTGTGATTCGGTTTATGTTTCTTGTTAGATCTTAACATTTTTCTAACTAAAAACTTAAAGATCTAAAGTTTTGTTTAAGATTTTGTGAAGCTTGATATAGGTCTTTCTTGCATGTGTATTTTTCTTGTCGTAAATTATGATCTATGAATGTTTATGTGTTTATTTGACAAATCTATCTATGATCTAAAGCGTTGCTTAAAGATTTTTGTGAAAACTAAAAGGAACCTCTTTGCATGTTGGATTTCTTGTTATAACCGTGACCTCGGGCATTTTTAAGAAATAATTTGATAAATGATAAATTTAAGGTCTTTAGCCTTGCATGCTAAATTTCCTTGTTTAAGTTGTGATCTATGTTGTGTTTGTGTGATTTCTTTGTGAATCAATAAATGATTTAAATTTGTTAGAGAAATAAAGTTAAGATCTTTTACTTTACATGTAATTTGATGATGACCTTGTTGATCTACATGCATGTATTTTATGATCGATGTCCTTAAAGCATGCATGTTGATTTTAAGTAGAAAAATCATGTTTTTGGTTAATGCATGTCACGGTTTTGTAAGAGAAAATTTAAAGGACAAGTTTTAAAATGATTTTTGAAGTGTGAACATGATTTAGCTTTGGAAATTGATTTTATGCATGTTATGTTATGTAATAGGCCATTCGGCCATATTTAATAAAAATGAATCTCATGCTTTTGTTGTATGATAAAGTTAATGCATGATGATATGGATGAATGATGTGGTATGATGTTTTGATTGGTTTTGTGATTTTGTATGATTGAAAATTTAACTAAAAACCTCGCATTCTTGCATGCTAGTATTCGGCCATGAGGGATAGAAATAGGAAATGGTATGTGATCATTGTTTAGGTTGCATATAAGATGAAATTAAATTAATCTAAAGGTTTAGTATGTGCATGAAATCCTTTAATTTAAAGAAAGATAAGAATGAGGCTTTGAAGTAATTTGTAATTTAATTTGTTGATTGATTTAGATTTGTTAAATTTTCTTTTATGCTCTCGGTTTCAATCTAAAAAGAAATAAATTGATTTCATTTGTTTTGTGCTTTTATGTGTGCATTAATCTTTGTTAAATTGCACCCATATGATTCGGCCTAAGTATGCTAGTGTAGCTAGGAAAATTGTCTAATGAAATAACCTTTGTGAATGGCTATATTTTGTATGCATGATGCTATGTGTATGATGTATTATCTGTTTTGATCTTTTCGGTTTTGTTAGAAATAAAATTAATAAATTGATTTAATGATTAAAAAGGAATTTTTTGTTGATAATTCAAGGATTTTTAATGTGACCAACATTATGTGAAGTTGTGAATGTTTTAATGATGTGTTGTTTGAATGTGTTTGTCTATGTTGGGTTTCCAAAGAATTGAAAAATGTTTTACTGAAAAATATGATTTGAATGTGGTTTTGAAATTTTATTTTATTAAGTTCTGAATTTTGTTTAATAACTAAGAAAAATGATTTTTATAACATAAACATTTAAAGTAAGTTTTCCCTAAAGAAGAATGAATTCGGTTTTGATAAGAAAATTATTTTAAAGTTGTTTCAAAGTTTTCTTAAAAACGTTTTATTCTAAACTTGATTTGGATTTGAAAACCTTTTGGGAATGTGAACAATGTGTTTTCAAAAAGGGACGATTTCAAAGTATTTTCTAAAATAAAGTAATGAATCCGTTAAAAACGTTTTCTAACGCACGGGGAAAAATGCTATAGTTCGGACGACCGACGCAAAAGGAAACGAGGTGGAATTAGCGATCGGGAAATCTCGGAAAGCTTTCGGAGGCTACGTCAATTGAGGGGAGAGAGGGGCTTCCCTTAAGACGCCGTGGTATTTAGGTAACTTATTAAGAGGTCCAATCATCTCAAAGGTTGGACTCCAATCTCATTTAGCGTAGTGGTGTATGTGATAGCAATTGTTTTATTGTTTGTTTGGCTATCCACCCGAACGGCTGAGATTGATTTATTAAGTATGATGTCATGTTTCCTGGTTGATTATGTTTGAATTATTTTATGATCTGTTTATTGGTTAAGTAGTTATGATGTTGTTAAGAAACATTGGTACGTTGTCATTATGTGATAAGAATAAATTATGAAAGTAAGGAAATGTGATTGGGAATATGATAAGTAATAACCAAGATAAAGCAAGTAAGAGAAGAGATAAAGAGTTGAGATTGGAAAAGAGAACGTGGTTCTGGAAGTAAGGTGAGTTATGGAAGTAAGATGAGTTATGGAAAGAGAGATGTGGTTGGCTTCTTTGTTTCGGTTTTAGACTGGGAACTAGTGTTGAGTTGAGCTTGCTCCTCCATTAGAGCTCAGCAAAAATGTGATTTTTGAAAAAGGTTTTTGAAAAATGATTTTTGAAAAGCTTTTTGTTAAAAGATATATTTTTGAAAAAGTTCTGTGAACCAATATTTTCGAAAAAGTTTTTGTACAAAGATCTATTTTTGAGAAAAGTTTTGGGAAAACAATCTTTTTGATAAAGTCCTTTGAAATGCTATTTTGGGAAAATCTTTTTATAACAATATTTCTGATAAGGTCTTTTTGAAAGGATATTTTTGAGAAAGTTTAAGAAAGTTTTATGAAGTGACTCTTTTGAGAAAAAGTTTGTGAAAACAATATTTTTGTGAATGATTGTGAAAACAAATTTTGTGAAAGTTTTTGGGAAATAGTATTTTTGGAGAAAGTTTTGTGAAAGGATATTTTGAGAAAATTTATGAAATGATATCTTTGAAAAAGTTTTGTGAAGTGAAAGTTTTCTGAAACTATGTTTTGCGAAAAAGTATTTTGGGAGAAAGATAAGGAAGTGAGTTTGAGAAAGAGGAGGAAATGAGCTTTGAGAAAGTTGATGAGATGAGATGAGAAAGAGTGTGATATGAGATGCTGAATGAAATATGATGAATTGGGGAACAGATTGAAAGATTAGTGGTCGGGACTCGTTGAAGGGATGCACCAAGGATGAGCCGACCGTTAGGATTAAGTCATTAATAAATCTTAAAACTTTAAAAAGGTTATTAAAAGACATGAATAACACGGTGAGGTATGAGAGTGTGTGTCGAAGTAGTGGAGAGGAAGGAACCATAAGTATCTGCGGATACTTAGGAGGAGATTGCATGAGGGGAGGACGATGATGGTAAAACGTCAAGAAGTCTAGAGTACTTTTCTAGGCAGAACGAACTCCACATGTGGTGTACTAACGTGGTAGGGACTGGGTCTAATACCGTGGTAAGTTCTACACTCAAGACTAGAACTGTACTGTCGCCCCCTTGAATGCAAATCTAGAACAGTGAGAGGGACTGGAGTGGGGCATTTGTGATTGCCACTGTAGTGAGACAATGTGCCTTGATTATGTATATGAATTGAATTGAATTGATTTGAGGCTGAGTCCTCCTAGTCTGGGACCATTTGATTATTGAGACAGCTGTCGTGCCCGCACGGTAAAGGTCATGTACTCCTGTTTGCTTCCGACTAGGTTTGGATGGATGACCGAGGAGATGTAGACGTGTGAGCCGTTTGCCTCAATGATGTTGGTTCTCCTAATCATTGAGTGGACTGAGATGATAAGACTTAATAAAACTTAAAGATTAAAAAGAATAGTACAGTAACGGTATTGAGTATTGGACGAGATTTGAGAAGTGAGAATAAGATGTTGTTTACATAATGATGATAATTATGTTTGTTTATTTGGTTTGTATGTTGTTTATGTCGTTATCTTAATAATTGCCTATCATAAATCCACATAGTCGACATTACATGTTTTGGGTAGCTCACTCTCTCGCACTGCTGTTTTGAATTGGGAAAATTTTGTACGGTCTTTAGATGGAAAACATAGCGAAGTTTCAGCTCATTCGGGAGATAGGAGCATCTCCTTTAAAGGGAGACAATATAACTATGACTGGTCGTGTCATAGTTTATATTGAGATGAAATAGAATCGAAAGGAAATCATAGAGAGACTGCTTGCTCGTTATGAGGAGGAGAAGAAAGCACGAGAAGTTGCCATGGAGAGTGATTTTGAGGAGGCTGCTGAGGATGACGCTGCCTGTGACCCGAGGATTTGATCTGCCAAGATTCAGAGTTCGTCAGCGAGCGTTAGCATAGATGACTAGAGGTTAGGTAATTCCCTTTCAGAGTTTTGTAATTCCATTGCAAGTTACTTAGAGTCCTGGCTCTAACATGCTGTAACCCTAACTAAGTTCATTTTCAGTACTGATGTTTTGAATTAAGTTGAATGGGCTATTAATTTGAAATGATGTTTGAAAAACAAGTTTCAAGGTGCGGTGTCTTGTGACATCTCGGTTTGGAACTTGAAAGGTCTTATGCATTATGAGAACACGAGTTTTAAATTGTAACAGTGTTTTGAAAACCCAAATGTTCTCATCTTGTGTAACACTTTTTTTTAAAAAAAAAATAAAATTGGCCCAAAGTTTCACTATAAACAGTTGTGGTTTTCAAGTTGCCAAATCGGGGTATTACAAAAGCAGTTATCAACAATGGACAAATTGAATAATCATGAACAGTTTTGTAGATTGAATCACCCATGCACAATTATATTTAGCTAGTTTCTCTAAATTTGTAAAGCAGTCTATGTGCAATTGAAATTTGAAAAAAACATCAGTTTATTTATTCGGTTTTTTCAATTTAAGTGTAGATAAAAAAGAGAGACACATGGATTCCTTTAGATTTAAGTATTCACCAACTTTTAATATGGAGGCTTCAATTTGGTGAGAGTAAATTTTAAGTCTGCATTTATATAGGTTGTTATATAAAAAGGAAGATAGAATGTTAGCGAGACAAAGTTATCATTTCATTATTTAGAACTTATTGTTGTATTGGCCGATCACGAAATACAAAATTAGCTAATAATTTCATCTCATACCCAAAATTAGGAGGAAAAAAAAGGCATTGGATCCATTCAATCCATTCAATGTATCCTAATAATTTAAATGAATCGAATAAGAGAACTTAATAGTATAATTTTCTTTCTATTATAAATCCTATCATAGCCTTAACATAAGACTTCGAGTATACTTACAAATGCCTTGACAATCTTTAATTTCTTGAATGTTTTCTCGACATATTTCCTAGTTGATAATAAGAGCCTCTTGTTGGGTTGAAATCATCTTCTCTTATGGATCTACCTTGAATTTTCCATTTCCTCCACGCTAGAACTATTACTCATGTCTTCCTGATTATGCATGACAAATAAAAAAAAAATTTAAAATTTGAAAAGCATCTTATGAAAAAAATTTATCTGATCTTTGAAACCTCAATTAATTAAGTAATACTTATAGTTTTATTATTAGTTTAATTTTCAAAATTTCTAATGAAGAAACGTACATTAATGTTGTTCTACACTCATCAATTTGCTTTTGGTATTGAAGGCAGTATAAATCATGGTAAACTTCTTCAAAATAAAATTTTACACGTTTTTGGACTATTATTAAATGTGTATCGTATCACTTATGTCATTAAAAAAAGTTAAATTTTGCAAAGACAACATAGCTAAAGTAGAAGATAATGATGACAATTTATAAAACCAATAATGTGTTGGGCATATATAGAGTATAAGAATTCTTGTTCGTGAGAACTATTTCAATAAGGTTTCATTTTTGAACAAAAATCTGAGTATTAATGATGATTTTTATTAATGATGATTTTTAAGCATTTAGGAGATTTAGTTCTTGAATGTTCATTGTTTGTATTAGAATATATATTATGCAATTAGGAATTTTAGTTAAGGTTATTATGATTATGTAGTTATCCTATGTATAGGACCTTCATTATGTAACACAACACACATGATAACATTAAGAAACATTGTATCATTGTAAACCAAAAAAAAGAAACATTGTATCATTTGGGCATGGATCTTAAGTTTAAGCTCCTTCAAGGAGGATGCCATGACTTTGATATCATGTTAGAAATATGTGAAAGATGAAAAATGATATATTGAATGTGTGCTGTGTTACATAATGAAAGTCTTATATATAGGATAACTACATAATCATAAAGACTAAAATAACCTTAATTAAAAGTCCTAATTACATAAGATATATATATATATATATATATATATAGTTTGTTTGGAAAAAAAAACATGAAAGTATCATTGAGTTGGTAGGGTAACTAACCTGTTTAGCAGGTACAAAATCATAAGTGTCAACGTCTCCTGCAAGATCTCTGAGTCGAATCAGCTCGGGCAAAATGACAGAATGAAGATCAGGTCTATCCCTTTTTCTCATCTCACAGCACTTCAAAGCCATCATAGCTAATCTCAAAGTGTCTTCAACAGGCCAATCTCTCACCTTTGGATCAAGAACCTCTTTAAATGTACCTGCAAAGAAATTAAAACATTGTTCATGGTTCATTCAATATGAAAATATAATTACATTAAGCCAATTCATCGGCTTATAATTTGTAATCAACCTGATAACTAATACTAACTAATCATATATTGCTAATAGTAACTTTGCATATAGCCTCCTCGACAAAGCCAACTACGCCCATAGGAGGCTTTCCTGTAATAATTTGTAGCAATATTACTCCTAATGAATATATATCCGATTTCACGCCCAACAATCCTATTTGTTGATATTCAGGGTCAGTGTAGAAAAATGTTCCGGCTGCAGCAGTCAAGTGACACTGCGTAGTTTTGTTAGCAACACTAGGAGGGACTAGTCTGGCCAAACCCACGTCGGAGATCTTGCATATGTAGTTCTTGTCTAGGAGAATGTTTGCTTGCTTGAGATCATGATGCACGATCGGCTCAGGCTTTGTCTGATGAAGGAAAAGAAGGCCAATGGCGATTTCTGATGCCATTTTGAATCTTAGCTTCCATGGTAGTGGTGGAGTGTCAAATTTCTGGAAGAGATGATCGTCCAAGGTATCGTTTTCCATGTATTCGTATATGAGGATTCCAAACTCTAGGCAGGCGCCTAGAAGAATAACCATGTTTGGATGTCTTACTGTGCTCAGAACATCAACCTGCATTAGATCCATTAAGATTTAAGTCTGACACTAATGTTATATTATAACTTAGAACCCTTATATTCTTAATATTGAAAATTTTCTTATTTGATCCTTATTTTCATTTAAATCTTCTGCAAGTGATTGCCTTCTTTGTCTTCTGGTTTGTACTATACACGTATTAGTATAATTGAAGCATATGCTACACTAAACCAGAAGCTCAATAATGAGAAACTTTATAATTTGGCATGACAGGTTAGGCCATCTCAGGCCAATAATGATGAGAAGAATTATACAAAACTCAAATGGTCATACTTTGAAGAATCAAAAGATTCTTCTACCTAATGAGTTCTCAAGTGCTGCATGCTCTAAAGGAAAGTTAATCATTAGACCATCACAAACAAAAGTTGAGAATGAATCTCCTTATTTTCTTGAACGTATTCAAGGAGATATTGTGGGCCGATTACTCCTAAATGTGGACCATTTAGATAATTTATGGTATTAATAGATGCATCTACTAGATGGTCCCATGTATGCATATTATCCTCTCGAAATATGGCATTTGCGAGACTGCTTGCTCAAATAATTCGACTACAAGCACAATTTCCAGATCATACGATTAAGACAATTTGCCTCGACAATGCCGGAGAATTTACATCCCAGGCATTTAATGATTATTGCATGTCAATTGGGATAAAAGTTGAACATCCAGTAGCCCATGTTCATACACAAAATGGTCTAGCCGAATCTCTTATTAAGCGATTACAATTAATTGCAAGGCCCTTACTTATGAAATCCAAATTATCATCTTCCGCTTGGGGCCATGCAATATTGCATACTGCAGCACTTATTCGATTAAGGCCAACTGCTTATAATAAATACTCCCCATTACAAATTGTGACTGGTCAGCAACCAGATATAACTCATCTAAAATTTTTTGGTTGTGGGGTATATGTCCCAATAGCTCCATCAAAACGCACAAAGATGGGTCCCCAAAGGAGGTTGGGAATTTATGTTGGTTTTGAGTCATCATCAATTATTAAATATCTTGAACCATTAACAGGAGATTTACTCACAGCAAGATTTGCTGATTGCCAATTTGATGAGACTATGTTCCCAACATTAGGGGAGAAAAACAAAAGCTGGAAAATCAAGATATAACATGGGTTACACCATACATGTCCCATTTTGATCCTCGTACACGACAATGTGAATTTGAAGTTTAGAAAATTATCCATTTGCAACATATTGCAAATCAATTACCTGATGCATTTGTAGATGCAAAGAAGGTTACAAAATCTTATATTCCAGCAGCAAATGCTCCTGCTAGAATTGAAATTTCCTTGGAAGAATCAAACTCTAATTTACCTCTAAAGCGTAGTCGACCACTCGGTTCCAAAGATAAAAATCCAAGGAAGAAAAGGGAGCTTAATAAGAAAGTTGGCATGAATAATGTTTTGAATTCTCCAAATGAGAAAATGGAAGATGACCAAGTAGAGAACATAAATAAGCAAACTACCACGAAAGTGGTTCACGTACCTGAAAATGTTGAAAATGATGAGATCTCTATAATTTACGTCTCTACTGGAAAAAGGTGGAACCGAAGTGAAATTATTATTGATGAATATTTTGCTTATGCAATAGCAATTGACATTATAAATGAAGAAGAGGATCAAGAACCAAAATCAATTGAACAATGTCAACAAAGAGACGATTGGCCAAAATGGAGAGAAGCAATTCAAGAAAAATTAAATTCTCTCGAGAAACGTCAAGTGTTTGGACCTGTAGTCCAAACGCCTTCGGGCATACAACCAATAGGCTACAAGTGGGTTTTTGTGAGAAAACGTAATGAGAAAAATGAAGTTGTGAGATATAAAGCTAGACTTGTAGCACAAGGTTTTACACAAAAACCAGGAGCTGATTTTGATGAGACTTATTCTCCTGTAGTGGATGCAATTAATTTCAGATTTTTACTTAGTTTGACAGTCCTTGAAGGACTCCAAATGCATCTTATGGACGCTGTGACAGCTTACTTGTATGGGTCACTTGATAGTGATGTATATATGAAAGTCCTTGAAGGACTAAAAATACTTGAAGCATGTACCATGAAGCAAAGGGGAATGTATTCCTTAAAATTGAAAAGGTCCTTATGTCGCCTAAAGCAATCTGGTAGAATGTGGTATAATTGTTTGAAGGAATATCTTCTAAAAGAAGGATATCAAAATGATCCCATTAGTCCATGTGTATTCATCAAGAGATCTAAAACTGGGTTTGCTATAGTTGCTGTTTATGTGGATGATATGAATATCATTGGCACTGCTGAAGAACTTGATAGTACAACAACATATTTAAAAAAGAAATTTGAAATGAAAGATCTTGGAAAAACCAAATTTTGCCTCGACCTGCAAATCGAGCATTTAAAAAATGGGATTTTTATTCGTCAATCCAATTATATAGAAAAGGTTTTGAAAAGATTTTATATGGACAAAGCTCATCCATTGAGCTCACCAATGGTAGTTCGATCTCTTGACATAAAGAGGGTCGGTTTTCCTCTTAAAGAAAATAATGAAGAAATTCTTGGTCCAGAAATACCATATTTAAGTGCGGTTGGTGCGTTAATGTATCTAGCAAATAATACACGACCTGATATATACATTTTCTGTAAATTTGCTAGCAAAACATAGTTCTGCACCAGCAAGAAGGCATTAGAATGGTATTAAACATATCCTTCGTTATCTTCGAGGAACAACTGACATGGGATTATTATATGTGAAAAACCCAATGTCCAAATTGTCGTGTCCTTAACTAGAATCAGCCTTGAAGCTATGGAAGAGCCCCGAAGAATGATTCCAATCAAGAGATTAATGTAGGACTTTTTAGGATTTTTGTGTACCCAGTTGGGATATACAGGTTCTCCCTAGTCAACAATCGTGTGTGCAAGTGTCAACTTAGGGATGAGAAGACGTACCTTAGCCCCTATAGCATGGTGGTTCTTATAGGGGATTACCTTTGTGTAATGGGCCATTCTGATGAGCCTTCTGGAGTAGAAGAATTCAAGTAGGATTCGTAGAGGATATGATAAGATCATATCCATAAACCCCGTAGATGATAGACTTAATCCAATACTGTTTTTATCTAACCAAGAGTCGTGGGAATCTAGGAGAGGTAGTTAGGCTTTGATGAGACTGTGATCGATAAAGATAAGGATGAAGATCCTGTGCTCGGGATTAATCTCCTTAGCTCGCAACCTCTCTGAAGAAACCCAGTTTGCTCGGTGTATCTTTTCGACCGCATACCTTGTTCCAGTGTCTAACTGGTCGGACCAAGGTGACTTTGGTCGGGAAGCACTCGGTCTACTATAGGTCCACTACATAAGCCCCCCAAGCTCGGTGGGGTGATTTGAGCCCTGCCGAGTTATTGAGACGAGTGAACTGTTTTCCGACCGAACTCTTGATGAAAAGAGTTATCCGAGCATAAGAGTGCTCTGACCATAGTTGTCGCTTGATTGACCCAGAAGTGACCCTTCAATTCTACTCATGCTTCCACGTGTCCTTTACTTTACCGGGAAATGGAACGTTATGTTTTCAAATTTGCAGGAAGCGCCACGTATCCAGTTTATCATAAATGGGCTTTTATTGATTCGGCCCAAATCTTTGAGATAGTGGAGGGAACTTCTGAAGTGAATTTCAAGGAGCGGTTTTTCTCAAAAATCATTTCCTTTTAACAATCAGAATTAGAAACCTCTCAAGTTCTTCTCTCTCTTCTTCTTCATCGTTTTTTCTGGGATTTTGATCAACGAAGCCAAGGTCTGCCAAAGGAGTTCTTGTCATCACTTCGTCCTTCTTCCTTGCATCAAGTCCGTTTCCATCTCCGTAGTCTTCATTTTTCTTCGATTTATTGGTTGTTCATCATCAACAGGTAACGAACTTTCCTTCACCGGTTATTTTCTCATTCTTCTATGCTGCTTTAAAATTCTTTGCATGCGACTGTTCCTGCCATCTGCCGTATGTATCTTGCTTAGAACTTTCTTTGTTATGCATTAACACTGGCCCTATTCCCCTTTTTTCTTGATTTTAAAAGAAACCTAGGGTTCGATAAACAGCCCATCACTGTTCATGAGTATAACCTTTTGTCCTTTGAAGTTCTTTGCCCTTCATTGTCGTTTGTTGAGTGATCGCCGTAGTGTTTCTTAGGTTTGTTTTACGTTTTGCTGCACTTAATTTCTTAGGGTTTGTATCGAAGCAGTGTTAAACATGAGTGAGGATTCTGTAAACTCTGATGTGCCAAGAACACACAAGGCCGAAAACCTAGATACTTGCGTTAAACCGATAGCTATGCATTTTCCTCGGACTTTGAAAGAGTTCAGACAGGGTGTGATTCACTATAGGACTGTCGAGAGGGTAGAACAGAGGAGGTTAAGGAAGCAGCAGAGAGGTATTTGATATTTCAGTTGGTTTGGGGAAATTCTGCCCAGAAAGGGAGGTGTTCCCCAGCCGACCGTATTCATAAGTGTTTGATCCGAAATAATCAAGTTTTTCTGCTTCTAACTCCAAGTGTGCCCCCTTTTCCTCAGGTATGAAGAGAAAGTGTGTTACCAATCCTGAACTCTACCCATTTCCACCTGATGCTGCTCAATACGATTGGGTTTACCGAGAGGTTGTTGGTACCCAATCCGAGCTTTCAACGGAGGAGTCCCTAGAGCAAACCCGAGCCATTATTCTACCTTGTCCTGGTGATGATGCTGGGAACTTATATTCTATTAGTCCAGTGGGTCCGAATGAAAGAGTCTGCACTCAAATCCCTCAGGGTAGTACTGGTTTCTACTTTTATGAGGAAGTGGTTACTTGGCTAGGGATTAGAATGCCTTTTACTAGTTTTGAGATAGATGTTTTGAATACCTTGAAAGTAGCTCCTTCCTAACTGCATCCGAACGCTTGGGCTTTTGTAAGAGGTTTCCAACAAGTTTGTTCTGCAATGAAATGGTCTTGCACTATTCCCATATTTTTTTATTTGTTTGCTCCTCAATGCAACACTTTCGAGAGAGGGTCTGTAAGACGACCTTGGGTTTCTTTGAAGTCGCGTAATGGATATGCTCTTTTCACTAAGTTTTCTGAGTCTTGGAAAGGATTCAAGCCTTTCTTCTTTAAATATAACTTTGTTGGTAATGGTGTCTGCTGGTTCACGCGGGCTGGCGAAGAGCAACCAATCCCTCGGTTCCCTCTTCAATGGAGTGCCAGCTTTTTCAATCGGAGGATTGCATCGTATGCATCGGATTGGAAAGAGCTCGCTGAATATGAGAAAGATGTATGCTGAGCTGTTGAAAGTTACATAGTCACCAATGGGATGATAGAAACAAGGGATATAGTGGATATCCCTTCATCAAATGTCAAGGTTGAACTTGGTAAACTATTTTCTTTCTGCTTTTATACTTGTGATTTATTCAGATCTAATGTTACTTTGTTTTCTTTGCAGATAAAATGGCCTCTCGTATGTCTGCCCTGCTTCACGGTGGCAAGAAAAAAAAAACTTCTGCAACCAGTGCAGCTTCCGGATCTTCAAATCTGAGCACTCCGAGTTTAAGTACTTCTGCTCCTTCTGCTTCTCCAGTCGAGGTATCTCCTCAGCCACCTTCCAATGTGCTTGCTGTTGCTGCTACAGTTTCGCTGGGACCGAGCGGTCAAGTCCAAGTCTCCTCTCCCCCTCAACAACTGACTCGTTGCCGAAGGTTGGACAAAGGCAAAGAAAAAGTGTCCGAGGGGGCAAATATCAGGGCTGAGGGGACAAGTACCAAAGCTGTCACTGCTCCAACTTCTACTGCTACTCCATCAGAAACATCAATTTGGGACCGAGAATTAGATGAAAGGTTTCCCAAGTTTGTCTGTCCCGAATCTGACTATCCTCGGTTCGGAATCCTTACCGCCGACGAGTGGTCACGTTGCAACATGACTTTGACAAAGTATCTACTTCGAAGTACCAACCTGACTTATTTTTTGGCCAAGCAATCGGGAGATCTGTTTACTGGTTTTAACATTGAACAGAAAGAGGCTCGAGAAATGTCTGCGGCTCAAGAGGCTAGTCTTTCGGATGAACTGGTCCGAGTGAAAAATGAATTGGAGAATTTGAAAGCTGACAAAACCGAGCTGATCAAGGAGAGAGATTCTTTGAAAGTTTCTAAAAAAGTTGCAGAGGATAAGAGGAAGGAAATGGAGGAGGCACTGAAGAAGGAGTTGCAGGAGATCCAACAAAGGGTTGATGAACTGAGATCTGAATTGGAAAAATCTGCTGCTACTGCTCGGAAGCTCAAGGAAAAAGCGCTTCGTCATAAGAAGGCGGCAGCGACCAACTTTTACAATTGGAGCAAGGGTGTTGATGATTCTTTCATTTCGGCGATCAAACAAATTCAATTTTTGAACCCTGAAAGTGAGTTCAGGGTGGTCGGAGCTCATCCCTTTCACAGTGTTGAGAATGGGAAATTGATTGACCTTGAGACTAAGGCCGAAGTTGATCTGCAAGCGGAAAATCTTCCCAATCCTCTTGTTGAGCTGACTGAGGCTCCAGAATTTGATGACAAGGATATTGTCTTGTCTGATGTTGAAGAGTAACCTTGATCGGTTAATTTCTGTTCACTCGTAGTATTCTTTTTTGCTGCTCGTTGTGTTCGAGCGTTTATTTCGTGTTTATTTTGAACAAAGTCCTTTTATCTTTTTAGAACTGAATTTGAATCAATTTGCGGTGTATGCCAATCATATCATTGCCCGATGTATTATCGTTGTTTTTGGTTTCGTTGGTTACGTGCTCGATGGTATTTTCCGAGCGGAAACTCTTCGTAATTCTTGGGCCAAGAATAACTTTATCACTTTTGTATGTATAACTAACTGTGAGTAGAACTCGGATCGCCGACTTTAGCCGAAGCGGGACCCTCGGACCGCGAAACAAGGAAAGTAATTTCCTGAATTCGGGCGTTCTATGTATACGTTGTTGAACTCTCGTAAAGAGCTGTATCTCGATTTCGCTCGGTGGCTAGCCGAACCAAATGAGTCGTACGTTTTTTCACAATGTTCATAAATAAGAGAATTTCAAAGAAATTGACGAATTTTATTGATAAAAGAATACAAAGATGAAATTGCTCATTTGCTAAATAATTCCTAACAATTTATCTGTAATCTAAGAAGGAAGTTACCCTTCGTTTATTCAACCTAAACAATTCTGAGCAATAGACTAAACTATCTGTAAACAAAAGTAAAATAAAATGAGAGCTTAGCTGTAATAAGCTCTGAGCTTGGCCACGTTCCAGCTGTTATTGATTTCCGTGCCCGAGAGAGTTTCTAACTTGTAAGCGCCCGTTCCCGATTTAGCCTTCACTCGGTATGGACCTTCCCATTTTGGCTTCAGCTTTCCGACTCCAGCATTTCCTTTGCCGATATCAGCTCGGCGAAGTACCAAGTCTCCAATTTCAAAACTTCGTGGTCGAACCTTCTTGTTGTACTCTCGAGCTTGCCGTTCCTTTATTTTTCTTTCATGAGTTGCAGCATTTTTTCGAATTTCCTCAAGTAGGATGAGTTCTTCGCTGAGCATATGGTCATTAGCCTCTTAAGGGCGTTCAAGCATCCTAAAGGTGGGGATTCGCTTTTCGATCGGAATGACTGCGTCACAGCCGTAAGTCAAACGAAAAGGAGTTTCACCTGTTGAGGAGTGTATAGTTGTCCTATGAGACCATAGAACGCTCGGAAGTTTATCCGCCCAAGTGCCAGCTGCGTTGCCAAGTCTCTTTTTAATTCCGTCCAAAATGGTTTTGTTGGCGGCCTCGGCTAATCCATTTGTTTGGGGGTGCTCAACGTAACTAAAATAGTGAGTGATTCCCAGGTCGGCTGCTAATTGTTGGAAATGAGAAGCAGCAAATTGCGATCCATTGTCAGTAACTATGGCATGAGGCACTCCAAACCGAGAGATGATTTCCTTTACAAAGAAAGATTGAATACGGGCCGTAGTGATTGTTGCTAACGGTGCCGCTTCTATCCACTTAGTAAAGTAGTCAATAGCTACTACTGCAAATTTTAGTTGTCCAGGTGCAGTAGGAAATTTTCCGATGATATCCATACCCCACTGATAAAAGGGCCAAGGGGCGCCGAGAGAATGTAGCTCTTCTGCAGGTCTTTGGTAAATATTGTTGTGATACTGGCATTGAACACACTTCTTAACATGTTCCATGGCGTCTTTCTGCAATGTAGGCCAGAAGTAACCTGTCCGGATTATTTTCCGAGCTAGGGATTTTCCACCCATATGATGGCTGCAGACTCCACCGTGGATCTCTTCAAGGATTTCCTCAGCTTGGGATGGATTGACACATCTGAGCATGGGTGAACCGAACCCTCTCTTGTACAGAACTCCATTAAGAACTGTGTATTGAGCTGCCTTCTTAACCAATTTCCGAGCCTCTGTCTGATCTTGGGGAACGAAACCATGTTGCAAGTAGGTAAGAAACGGATTCATCCATGATTGAGATAATGAAACAGCTAGAATGACACTTGGTTGGGGAATGGTCTCCTGTATCAGCGTCTTATTGTTTTCCGACCCCTTAGTACTTGCCAATTTAGACAAAATATCGGCTCGGGAATTTGAATCTCTCGGGACATGGGAAATGTCAAATTCAGAAAAATTGGAGATAATTCGCCTTACCTCCTCAAGATATTTCTATAAGATGGGTTCCTTTGCCGAGTATTTCCCCTTAATTTAAGAAACCACTAATTGTGAGTCGCTGAAAACTGACACTCGTTCCGCTCCAAACTCATGAACCATCTTGAGGCCTGCAAGAACTGCCTCGTATTCCGCTTGATTGTTTGAGGTTTGGAACTCAAACTTCAATGAGTACTCCATGCAAAGTCCTTCGGGGTTTTCGATGATGACACCGGCTCCGGCTCCTTTCCTGTTGCTTGAACCGTCTACATAAACTGACCATAAATTCTGAGGAGAATCCGAGGGAATATCGGTGAACTCAGTGACGAAGTCGGCAAGAACCTGAGATTTCATCGCCTTCCTCGGTTCATAGGTGATGTCAAATTCAGACAATTCTACTGACCATGAAACCATTCTACCTGCTAGATCGGGTTTGTGAAGGACCTGTCTAAGAGGTTGAGCCGTTCTCACCACGATTCTATGTGCTTGGAAGTATTGTCTTAGTCTCCGAGCAGATATGACCAAACAGTATGCGAGTTTCTCAAGCTTTTGATATCTTAACTCAGATCCCCGGAGAGCCCGGCTAACAAAATATATCGGGGCCTCTAGTCCCGAATCCTCTCGTACCAAAACTGAACTGACCATTGCTTCTGCTACCGACATGTATAGAATGAGATTTTCCCCAGAAAGAGGGCTATGAAGGACTGGTGGACTGGAAAGATACTCTTTCAATTGAATAAAAACTTTCTCACAGTGCTCGTCCCAAAGGAAATCTTTGTTTTTCCTAAGGTGCTGATACCATGGCAAAGCTTTTCGAGCGGCTTGAGACAGGAATCTGGAGAGGGCTGCCACTCGGCCCGTGAGCTGTTGAACTTCTTTGAGACTAACTGGACTTCTCATTTCAATGATTGCTTTACATTTACCTGGATTAGCTTCAATACCCCTCTCGGTTAGCATAAAACCGAGAAAAGATCCGGCAGGGACTCCAAACACGCACTTTTCAGGATTTAACCTCATTGAGTACTTTCTTACTCGGTCCAGTATCGAAATGAGGTCCTGGGCATGGTTTTCTTGCTGTCTGCTTTTTGCAATAATATCATCTATATACACCTCCATGTTTAAGCCTATCATGCCTTGAAAAACCTTATTCATCATTCTTTGATAAGTAGCACCCGCATTCTTCAATCCGAAAGGCATGACATTGTAACAGTAAGTTGCCTTGTCGGTGATGAATGCAGTTTTATCTTGATCGGCAGGGAACATTGGTATCTGGTTGTAACCAGAGTAAGCATCCATGAATGAAAGGAGTTTGTAACCGGCCGAACTGTCGACGAGCTTGTCAATGACGGGAAGTGGGTATTGGTCTTTTGGACAGACTTTGTTCAAGTCTGTGTAGTCGACACACATCCTCCACTTCCCGTTGGGCTTTTTGACCAAGACGGTGTTAGCTAACCAGTCTGTATAGTCGATTTCCCGAATGAAACCAGCTCGGAGTAATTCGGTAACTTTTTCCTCAATCGCTGCAGCCTTTTCAGCACTAACCTTCCTTTTGCGTTGTGCTACTGGCTTTGCCCCCGGAAGAATACTCAACTTATGACAGATAAAATTAGGGTCAATTCCCGGCATATCAGCCGAGGTCCATGCGAACAGATCCTTATTTGTGATCAGTAGAGCGGTCAATTCATCTTTAACACTTATGGGGAGGTCAGAACCGATTTTTACTTGTCTGATGGGATCATCGGTTAATGTCAGAAATTCCCACTGTCCCTTTGGAGTTGGTCTGTTTTTGTCAGATTCATCCCGCATATCAAGATCCGCCAAGTTAATATTGCTTTTACCCAGGGAGATTCTTTCCAAGTTGTTCTGGTCCTTGTTCTTAACTTTCCCCAAGCTAGCGTTGTAACATTTTCGTGCTGCCTCCTACTCGACCTTGACTGTTACCACCTTGTCATCTGTTCCGACGAACTTCATAGCTAAATGAACTGTTGACACTACTGCTCTGAACGCCTGCAAGGAAGTTCTCCCAAGAATGGCGTTGTATGCCGCTGGACAGTCAACCACCAAAAATTTGATTATCTCAGTTCTGGCCGAAGGCTGTTGTCCGAGGGTAACAGGAAGTTGTATGTATCGTTTGGGCTCGATGGTGTCTCCTGTAAAACCGATCAATTCTCCTTCGAACGGAGTGAGATTGCATTCCCTAAGTTTGAGAGCTTTGAACAGTGGGAGAAACATGATGTCCGCCGAGCTCCCTTGATCGATGAAGACACGTTTTACCTCGTAATTACCAATAAGGGCAGTGACTACCATGGGATCATTATGACCTGGAAGGATTCCGTCCAAGTCATCATCGTTGAAAATGATGGGAACGTTTTTCGTTGACCTTTTGCAAATGGGCTTCTGACTTACGGCCAGAATTTGGTTAATGTACTTCTTCCTATCGGATTTTTTCTCCCCTCCCCCGGCGAATCCTCCGGCAATAGTGTTAACTAGAAATTCGTTGTTTGTTGGATTTGTGTCAGCGATCGGGGTAGGGTCGGTTCTTTGTCTCCCTGCATTTCTGTCATCTGGCGATTTACTTCTTTGGCGCTTGGACTTTACTGGTGAAGGGGATCTGTTCCTACCTCTCCGCCCTGCTGCATCTCCGATATACTGTTGCAGCTTACCATCTCTGATCATTTCTTCAATTAAATCTCTCAACCAAATGCACTCGTCGGTCGTGTGCCCATATCCTTTGTGAAAGTCACAATATTTCGACCTATCGCGCTGTGCGCCCTTTCTTAAAGATGGAGGTCTTTGGGCGGAGCGTAAGTCAGTCTGCATTGTTTCCCGAAGGATTTGACTCCTTGGAACAGTTAAAGGAGTGTATTCCTGAAATTTATTCCTCGGAGGTATCCTTCGGTCTCGATCATTCCTGTACTGTCTTCCACCAAAACGTTCGTCACGTTTTTGCTTGTTTTGACCCTGGGGGTCTGCTCGTTGCCTATCGTCTCTGAATTTTTGTCCTTTGTGGAATTCCTCCAAGTTGATAAATTTATTTGACTTTTGTCTCAGCTCGGCCATATCCTTTGGAGGTTTCCCAATCAGTGATTTTCTGAAATCCCCCGACTGCAAACCTTGCGTAAATAACAACACTGCCACGTCGGGTTCTAGTCGGGGAACAGAACTAGCTTCCGTATGGAAGCGTGACAAGTAATCCTTCAATGGTTCGTCTTGCTTTTGTGTGACTGCAGCCAGGGTGTGGTCGGACTTGGGCTGGATGCAGCTGGCTGTGTATCTGTTTAGAAAAACACGTTTCATCTCTTCCTAAGAATTGATGGAGTGTCGAGGGAGAGACGAATACCAGCGTAGTACCGAAGGTTCAAGGGTCATGGAAAAAGCTCGGCATTTCATCCGATCGCCACCTCCATAATAATTCATAGCTCCCTCGTAAGAAACTATATGGTCAACTGGGTCAGTCAGGCCGTTGTAGTGTGGTACATTGGACGGACCTAAGTATCCCTGAGGGGTTTCAAAGTCCATGATATATGGGGTAAATGGATGGCCAGGGTGGAAATCATCCTGATCGTAATTTACAACAGGGTTGGTATGGAAGTTTTGAGGTGGAGGAAGTTGCATTACGGGGAGAGGTTGAGGATTCGAAGTTTGGGTTATTTGGTTATGAGGGTGCATGGCAGCTGGTTGGTTTTGAGCGATCCTTGCCATTGCTTGTTGTTGAAGGTCGGCGATTGCTCGGCCTTGCTGCTCAATTAGAGTTGTTTGTCTATTGAGTATGTTAATCATCTCTTGCTCACGAGCACGAGCTGATGCAGATGTGGCATAAGATCTACTAGTGGAATGGCTATGGCAGGAATTACCATGGGCGGTTTTTCCAGGGTTTAACCTAGTCCTAGGGGTTATGCTTATATGGTCAGGGTTGGGTTGGACAGGTGGGTTAGGGGTTTGGCGGGTATTTCTACCATGATGTGCTCGGGTTCCAGTAGATCTGGTTGTATTACGGGTAGTTGGGGCTGTGCTACTTGAATCACCATGGGTAGAGGGAGGTGGTGTAGGAAGGGGTGGCGGAGGTGGTGAGGGTAATATTGTTCGTAAAACTTGAAGGGGCTGGGGGTTACTCCCAACTCTAGGGTGAGGAGATTGCGGTGTTTGGGAATGGGTGGCATGATGTCCACTATGATTTTGGCTACGATTTGGGGGTAGCTGATTCTGTGAATTACTCGGTGGTAGCGGATTATCTCGTGCTCCAGAGTGAGACGCGTGTGGTAATTGTAAATTATTCACACGATTCTGGTTGAGAATATCACGCAAATCACCTGCAGATTGCGGCTGCGGATCATTGTTGGTAGCGTTTCTGGGTCTGCCACGAGTGCGGCCAATGCGATCACGAAGATCACCAACTTGACTTCTGGTGGTGACCATGGTGGTGGTGGGAATGATATGTTACTCAGTCCCCACAGACGGCGCCAATGTCGTGTCCTTAACTAGAATCAGCCTTGAAGCTATGGAAGAGCCCCGAAGAATGATTCCAATCAAGAGATTAATGTAGGACTTTTTAGGATTTCTGTGTACCCAGTTGGGATATACAGGTTCTCCCTAGTCAACAATCGTGTGTGCAAGTGTCAACTTAGGGATGAGAAGACGTACCTTAGCCCCTATAGCATGGTGGTTCTTATAGGGGATTACCTTTGTGTAATGGGCCATTCTGATGAGCCTTCTGGAGTAGAAGAATTCAAGTAGGATTGGTAGAGGATATGATAAGATCATATCCATAAACCCTGTAGATGATAGACTTAATCCAATACTGTTTTTATCTAACCAAGAGTCGTGGGAATCTAGGAGAGGTAGTTAGGCTTTGATGAGACTGTGATCGATAAAGATAAGGATGAAGATCCTGTGCTCGGGATTAATCTCCTTAGCTCGCAACATCTCTGAAGAAACCCAGTTTGCTCGGTGTAACTTTCCGACCGCATACCTTGTTCCAGTGTCTAACTAGTCGGACCAAGGTGACTTTGGTCGGGAAGCACTCGGTCTACTATAGGTCCACTATACAAATTAATTGGATACTCAAATGTTGGATATTTGTCAGACCCACATAAAGCAAGGTCACAAACAGGGTATTTGTTTGCATATGGTGGAACTGCTATTTCTTGGCGCTCAACGAAACAAAACTTAGTAGCAAGATCATCAAATCATGCTGAAATCATAGCACTTTATGAGGCAAGCAGGGAATGTGTATGGCTAAGATCGATGATTCAATACGTTCAACAATCAAGCGGTCTCGAGACGATCAAAAGGAGCCCAACAGTGATATATGAAGATAATACTGCATGTATTGCTCAAATAAAGGAAAGTTACATTAAAGGAGATAAAACCAAGCACATATCTCCAAAGTTTTTTTTCCACACATGAACTTCAAAAGAATGGTGATATAGATGTCCATGAGATTCGTTCAAGTGAAAATCTAGCAGATCTTTTCACAAAGTCATTACCAACTAAAATTTGTGAGCAGCTGGTGCACAAGATTGGACTTCGTCGACTTAGAGATTTGTCTACACGAGGGGGAGAAATTAATATGCACTGCACTCTTTTTCCCTTCGCCACGGTTTTTATCCCTTTTAGGTTTTCCTGGCAAGGTTTTTAATGAGGCAGATTTTTCAAAGCATATAAGATATAAAATAGAGTACTCTTTTTCCTTCACAAGTTTTTTCCCACTGGGTTTTGACTTGTAAGGTTTTAACGAGGCACATTTTCCAAAGTATGGACATCCAAGGGGGAGTGTTATGAATATAAATTTGTGGATGCACATCTTCTCTCTTTCTTCCTAAGATTCCCTAGCTTCCTTTCCTCCTAGGATTCCCTAGCTAGTATGTTACAAAGTCATTTGTACTTATTTGCATTCATTATCATCATTCACTAATATGAATTACATTGTAGTAATTGGCATGTGTTATATTGTGATGCCTATAAATAGGCTATCCCTCTTTGTATTTAGTGGTGAAGAAGTATATACAATTTTTCTCTTATTTTCCCTTGCTCTCTCAATCCTCATCTTTCTAAATACATGTTATTGAGTTAAGTTTTATAACATATTTTGTTTATTTGAAGTCATTGAAGTTGTGGAAAAATGAACTTAGGGAATGTAGGACCCTTTTCCCTTTACTTCTTGTGTAAGTAGCAAAAGGCCACTCCATCGCCCACTCAAAAGCCACTGTCTAGTGTGCACTAGCAAAGTGTTAGGAATCGAAATCCCTCATTTTTCAAAAGCTGTTCATTCCTCCCCGCAACAATGTCAGGTTTCTACTTCGGATCTTCTTCCTCTTCTTCTCCATTCTCCTCCCCTCCCCCTTTCTGCTCTTCCTCCTCCGGTTTCTCATTCGGATCTTCCTCATTCTTCTCCTCTTCCTCCTTTACTCCTTCTTTCTCCTCTTCTACCACAACGACGTCGTTTGGATTTTCTTCTTCAGCTGCATCATCATCAACAACAACAACAACCACTCCTCCTTTATTCTCAAATCCATTTGCAAAACCATCTGCAGCAGCAACAACAACAACAACAACCACCACTCCTCCTTTATTCTCAAATCCATTTGCAAAACCATCTTCTGCAGCAGCAACAACAACAACAACCACTCCTTCATTCTCGAGTGCAACGACGCCGTTTTCAGCGCAATTTGAAAAATCGTCTGCAGCAACAACAACAACCTCTAATGCATCTTCTTCTGCTGCTACTACTTCAACAACGTCATCTGCTAACACTTCTGGATTCTCATTCGGAGCACCTACTTCCTCTGCTGCTTCTCAACCCTCTTTTCAGTTCACAATCAATGCTGCTCCGGCATCGGCGCCGGCTTCTGTTTCTGTTTCCGTTACACAAGCCGCAGCTTCATCGGAGCTGAATTCCTTCGCATGCAATTCATCTTCCGCGTCTCTGTTTTCGACCGTGACAACCACCGCGTCCTCGACCGGGTTGAATTTTGCAAACGAGTCTGCAGTTGCATCAACACCGGCAGTTTGGAGCGTCGCTGCTCCGGAATTTGGTGAGCTATCTTATTTGTAAACGACTCTCATATTCTCATACTATCATTTTATATCTTTTTTGGATATTTTATTCTGGCTCAGTCATCTAAATAGGCCTTGTTTTGTTTTCTGGGACTTGGGGTTTTTCCTTGTACTTTGTTTTTAACTTTTTAAACTTAAAGGATTGCTTGCATGTTTGGTTCAGCTTATTTTAGGGGAAATAATCTCTTATTTTTCAAAGTCTCTTTCTGGAAGCTTATATTATAAGTTGCTTTTAATTCAAAATAAGCCAATCTAAAAACACTCGTACCGTCGTACGGCCTCGTTCTTGTAAAACTTCTTTCTTGTCTCTTTATTAAATTTTTTCGGTTGGAAAAAAAATGTTCATAAACTTTTCCAAATCTTATGTTTGATTGTTGTTTTCAAAACTGATTTTGTAGCAGCGATCACTTCAACTTCTGTTGCTCCAGCAATTTCCAGTGGCAGCACTAGTGCTACTCAGATATCATCTTCTCTTGATGTAGCTTCTACAAGTGGGTATGCATACATTTTATGTGGTTTTAGTTAAAAGTATTTCTTTTTTTCTGCATCTGTTTTCACTCTTCCTACGTCTTTTTAAATCTTAATTCTGTCCTGAATTTCTGCATCTTGCAGTATGGCATATTAGTAGTCAATTGATGCTAATTTAATTCTACAACTTATATGCATAATACTTTTATATCAAAAAAACAAAAACATTTATTTGTATTTCCTGTTTTCTCCCTATAATTTTTTACTGATGGGTGTAAATCCTGCATAATGTTGTTATTGTGTACCTTGTTTCCCTAAAATTGCTCTTCATAATTGATTGTTACTATGTCACTTAATGAACAAATCACACTTATTTCATTTTGTGTTGTATTTGGTTACCTGGTATATTGTTAAATCATGGATTTCATCAATATTTCCTTCTTATGCTTTAAGTCATTGTATGCATGAGTGGCTAATAAATCATATAAGGTGCTGTTGATACTCTCTCTCTTTCCTGTTTGTCCTATAGAACTACCTCAACTGTGAGCACTCCGATTGGTACTACATCGAAACTGCCATCTGAAATTAATGGGAAGACTGTGGAGGAGGTATTTGTTGCGTTTCATATTCTTTCATGCCTTCCCCACATCATTTCTTTTTTGTTGTCACAATTATGGCTTTTTATTAATGTTATGTGAATTTAGCTTTGAAAACTGAGATGAATTGCTTGGTTAAGAGTTAAGACTTGAACTAACTTTGTTCTGAACGATTAGTATGGGTTTTTAATGAAAAATGGGTTGCTCTGCCACTTAAACGGTGGCTTAAACAGATGCAAAAATTAACCATTTCACTGAGATTATGTGGGCTTTCCTGACTATCATACTATGATTACCAAACTGAGTATCAGTATGTGTGCGTAATCAGGATTACAGCACCACAAAACCTTGCATGGGTATTGCTAACACTAATATTGTTCAAAGAATTAGACATTCTTCTCTTTCTCTCTCACCTCCTAATCATGTGGCCTTTTGTAGATAATCAAGGAGTGGAATGCTGAGTTGCAAGAGCGTACTGGAAAATTTAGAAAACAAGCTAATCTGTTAGCTGAATGGGATCGAAGGATTTTGCAGAATCATGATGTTCTATTGAAGCTCGAGGTGTGTCTATACTAATGATCCTTTTTAATCGTTTTTACTTGTGAACAGCTTCAATTCAGCAATTATTACTCTAAAACTCATTTATAATTTAGAAGTTTACATTTTATATTATCATAAAATCAGATTGAGGTAGCAAAAGTAGTTGAAACACAGTCAAATTCTGAACAGCTATTGGAGTTGATAGAGACTCGTCAACAAGAGGTATTTTGAGGAATAAATTTTTCTTTATGACAAATTTCATGCATTCTATCTGTGCCCTTCTATTATATTCTGTTTTTACTTTGTAGTAGTTCTTTGTCGTATTATCTAGTTGCAAACTTTCCTTTGTACTTGTTGTAATTTGTAACTTATTCTTTTATAGTGGTTCGATAGTTACTTCTATGCCAATTTCACTTGACATGATTCTTCTCATTACCATATGTTCGAGATGGTTACATTTAGAGTCGGGAAAAAAGCCCGACATGATCAGGCCGGTATGAATAACAGAATAAGCACACAAAAACATAAGGCCTAGACAACAAATTTGGAACCTAAACTATATTATATCCGTGCCTTTTTTGCACGACACAGTCACAGCCTGAACCCGAACTAGGCTGGCTTGAGCATGACCTGATAGCACGAATTGCCGCCTCTAAGGCACTACTGAAGCTGGAAAAGAAAAAAGGGCCACTAAGTCTAAGAAGGCATGATTGTCCCAAATTGGCCACATGAAGCTTTTCGAGCCACTAAGTCTGAGCATGTCACGTGAATAGTAAGATTTGAGTTTTGCCATAAAATTTGAATGACTGCTCATGTTTGTTGTTCATTTATAACAGTCGTAGATTTTTTTTAAATGGTTGCCTGGCTTGCATGCAATCCGCATATTGTGTGCCTAGAGAACATTTTTGCAACACGATTTTAAGTAGGGCCTATCGGGTTGGCCCGAGCACGCTCGAGTACCAAGAATTGCCACCTCTAGTTGCATTGCATGCTTGTAATTGTCTCGTGACATCTAACTAATGCAGGCCACTGAATTATTAATTTATAAGTCTATAACATGTGTTCGAGATTGTTGCATTGCATGCTTGCACCTATTATAGCTAGAGAAACAATTCACTAGAAAGGAGAATGGATCTCAACAAATCAAATGCAATTGAAATTTATTGATTCAGCAATTCAGGAGTTATTCTGATATTTATTTTCATAATCAAACTAGATGATTAGGGACATTTAATTTAGTTTTTCTTCCCCACGGTTGAAATTTGGTTCTTTAGTCAGATAGAAAAGTTACGATGTTTTATAAATAATTACTGGCTATCATTCAGCACTTAATTCTTGTCATAAAATACTTTTGTAATGTGTTTGGTGTTGTGATAAACCACTTTATTGCCGTCCCTGTATTTTTTAGGTTGACAAGGCTTTATTAAGCATGGAAGAAGAAACTGAACGTATTAAAAAGGATGAGCGTGGATTGCTTCTTGATGATGAAGCTGCATCTACAAGAGATGCAATGTGAGTGTCCAATTGCTCAAAATATTTTTGATTGATTATTACCTGGTCGCACTCATGGCTGACTATTTTTAGTCCAAGGCTCCAAGCCTCCGTAAAATTGAATTGCTTTATTGTTAATACGATTATTTTAAGCTTATTCTTTATTTTTGTCTCCTTTAGAGGCCTATTCCATATTTTAATCTAACCTTTATGGTATTGAGTGAGTCCAATCTATTTCTTCTTTGAAGTAGAATGATTCCGGTCTGTGCAACTGTTGCATTATTATACCAAGTTATCTAGTTAATCTTGTATGCCAAACTTCTTTAAATTTGTTCAAGTACAACCACGATGTACATGACCATGCGGTTGATTCAGCATTGTTTTTACTCCAGTGAACTGCCCAACTGTCTTAAAAATAATGAGTGATATGTTCTTGAAACAAATGAAAATATCAACTGCTTGATAATGTTCATTGTAATTGTGTATGTTTTATGACATTTGACATGCTATCTCATGATGATAATTAAATCTGAGTTATGGTCTGATTTATTGAAAACTATATAAGTAGTTATTGATTGGTGGAAGTGTACACCACTACATGATAAGGATTAAGGACCATTGTTCATGATACTTATGATGCTATTTAAATCACATCTCAATTCAGACATCGAATATGGCAGCTTGGGGAACAAGGTTTTGGTGAACCTTAGTGGAGGTCAAGAGTTCAATCCCCTTCCCACAACCCCGCTTGGAAAAACAAACTAATTAGAATTATGCCAGAAAATAATCATGTAGGGTTTAGTAACTTTTACAGGATTAAAATCAAATTACGAGAATTCAAGTTTTTTGTGGATAAGTTTCAACTATGCTTTCTGCATGCCAAACCTATGTATTTATTTAATTTATTTATTTTTAATCAGATGAAATTCAGTATACTGCTTTACATATTTGCGCAATGCAAGCAAAATCCATACATCTCTGGAAAGTAGTCAGGTTTATGATCAATTGTCTTCTCCTTTTCTACTTCTACTACATCACTGATGCATTCTGTCATCTTTCTCCTTTTTTGTTTATACTTTTGTATGCAGGTATGAGCAGTCTGAATTGATAGAAAGGGAACGGGAACAGATGACAGAACAGATCAAATCAATTATCCAATCCCTTAATTCAAATCAGGTGAAGGTTGTCTCTTACTCACTTCTTTTATTCCAATATAAGAATAGGAAATGATGCTTACAATAATGTTTCATTCAGGGTGGAGAACTTGATGCACATGATGGAGTGTCTCCATTAGATGCAGTTGTTCAAATTCTAAATAATCAAATGACTTCTCTGATGGTGATCAGTGAGTCTGCACCATCTTCTGCCATTCCAAGTCCAGTGGCGTCTGTTGCTGATGTCAATGCTATTCATGATGCCACACCTCCAAACATGGCTTCACTAGCTGCATGCATTCCACCGCAAATACCCAATGCTCCTATACCTTCTGCCTCAACAAACAATATTTCCAGGGAATTGGAATCTCTTGCTCATTTGAAGGCTATGCTTTTTGAGGGTGTCAAGAGCCCTATGCAGTCTGACAGACCGACAGGCTGCTCTGGTGATAAAAGTGGGGATTCTCAGTTGTCTAAGCTGTTGTCAGAGCTTCGTGGCCTCCTTGAGACCCAATTTGATGCACTGTTTGATGACTTATCCCTTCAGAACCAGGTCATGACCCTGTCATCTGATTTGATGAAGCTGAAACTTCCAGAGAACTTGCAGATCCAGGTTGCTCAAGTGCATTCTTTTATCATAACTCTGGTTAAAAGGCACGAGGCCATTCAAACTGCTGTGTTAGAGCATGATCAGAATCAAAAGCAGAAGGATGATCTGAGTCATCGGGTCATAGCCATCGACAAGGAGCTTCCTTCCTTAGACTCCATCATTGTTGCTAAGAAGGAGAAGCTCAAAGCTGTTACCAACCGCATTGACGAACTCAAGGCTGAGCTTCAAGCTCTAGAAGAAGAGCAAGCTGCCTCCTCCCAAGAACTTGTGATTGCGGAGAAGCAGAAGGAAGAATACTCCGCTGATATTCCTCTCCTGTTCCAAAAAGTGAGTAGTATCATGACTTTTCTCCAATTCTCCCAAATCACACGTGATTCAGCTTTGGAAAGTAAAAAGCAGCTTGCAGCTACTTGGGAGTCAATGAAGATTGACTACTGATTGTGGACATGTATATATTGTTTTTTGTATGGCATTATATATATCTATATTGTACGGCCTTGTATGGTATTACAATTATGCCCCGTGTTCATAAAGTTTTAGAAGCCCGTTTGTGTTTTGGTTTTTTTTGTTTTCAAAACTATTTTGTAATGTTTTAAAGAATTGTTTTTCAGAATAAAAAAACAAAAGTTTTCGTTTGGTAATATTATTTTGAAAACAGTTTTAAAAACTAAAAAACAAAAAATTCGTTTGGTAAATATATTCTGAAAACATGTTTTTTAAAAAAAAAAAAAATTCGTTTGGTTTGTAATTTTTCTTTTTTTTTAATCTCATTTTATACTTTCTTTGATAATGTTAAAGAACCTAAAGACATGTACATGTTTATTAATCAAAATAATACAAAATCGCGTTCAAACATAGTTTCTAAGAAAATCACGCTATTTTCTATAAGCAAAAATTCACTTCACTTATAAAAATAACCAAATAACTACTTGATAATGTCACTTGAGTTCCTAACCAACTATTACAATTATACCATATAAACACTCTAGGTACAAAGTTAAAGTTAAAACAAATACGATTATATGAATAATAAGAATCCAATTTAATAAGCTAAATTGTAGAATTATGTGCTACTCACATCCTATTTGCAATACGATCACGACATTCTGTGTCACGCTATCTTATTTACTTTATAATAAGTTGAGTAAATGGTTGTTTTATAGAAGTTATATGAACTTGAAATGTATTACAAAGTAGGGTTCATAAAATTTTCCAAAGAAGTTTACAAATGGAATTGGTTAAATACTTGATATTTGAGTTACTTATCTTGTGACGAAAAAGAACGTGTTTCGAGATAACATGTTATTGAATGCAAAATGTATTTTATAATTATTGTGTCGTTATCTCGAACTCATGAGATATAATTTTTCTTAAAATGATAAGTCTTACGAAATCTGGTATTGCAATATCAGAGTAAGCAAAAAACATTTGAAATAGTACCCTTCATCTGATGTACTTCAAAACATGATATATGTGTATATATATGTGTGTGTGTGTGTGTGTGTGTGTGTGTAAGGAAACATAGAAGTCGATCAAGATACATAGTTATCAACCAAATCCAGCGTAGTCCAAGTACTAGTCCCATAACAAGTCCATAAACTATAATATAAAGAAAGACCAACTCTCTGAAATCTCTCAAAACTATATACAAAGTAAATACAACTCAAAATAGAAATCCTAGAGATGGTATGATGATCCTCTAAACAGCTATGATCCTCCTCCTGATCTCCAGCAGCTGCTCCACCGTCCCTCACCCCAGTCACCCATATCATGCATCGCTCGGTGGATCCCCAACTCCCCACTAACTACCAGTGGAGTGCTTGACTGGCTCGCTCTCGCTCTCTGCCTCCTCAGGATCCTCCTCGACCTCGTCCGACTGAGTCAGTGCCCGGCCACTGGGCACGAGGTCAGCAGATGGAGTCCCACGAAACAGACTCGTTGGACCAAGAGTAGGAGTCTCCTCACGGATAACTCGGGAAGCAGATGGATGAGATCGAGTAACAACTCTAAAACGAAAACTATGAAAACGTCGAGCTGGTCGAGCTGGGGGTGGTCCATGGTATGTGTAAAAAGGGGACACGTGCAGGGTATAGATGATCGGAATGCAGAACCAACGAGGACGGACACGAGCCAGAGGGTTCGGGTGATAGAGTGTCAACTCTACCTCCCCCTCGAAGGTGGCTCTGTGGTCCTCGTAGTACCACACTCCACTAGGGAGTGGGCGCAACTCGATGCAAGCTAGATAGCGAGTCATCACCTAAAAAGGGCATAAGGGTAAGCAATATAGTTCACATAATCAAATAAGAATAATTGCAGGAATAAACATTCACATCTTAGCAATTAATCATGTGTCATGCATATACATATGATCAAGCCATTTTCAATTATAATTAACTTCTTTAATTATGGTGGCATGATGCATGATTACTAGCTCTCAAATTCCTGAGATTCTCCAACTATCACTTTCTTGGACGTCCAACCAAACAACCCATATATGCTCCCAGAGCATAATTATACGTTCTCATAACGTATAGCGAACCTCGCTTGGTAAGTGATACATAACGTCACACCTCAGATGAACGTCATATCGCAAAGATGTAATAATCACATCATCAATATCCCACGATACTGGCCACATTTTCTCATAATGTGTCATCAAGCAGGACGCAATATTTGGTACTCCCAGAGTACCCTCCTCATGTTCCTCGAACATGAAAAACGAATCTAACAACCATACACCATGTATGAATGCACCAAGATTCATATTTAATTAATTTCATGATATCCAACGCAACCATAAAAAAAATTATTTACATAAGTTCTCATAAATGAATACTACGCAATTATTGTTCCAGGCCTTAATTTCAGTGTGTCTCATGTAACGACCCGCAAATTCCTCGTCTGTTTTAAATAAATTTTTGAAATATATTTTATCAATAATAGATGTATGGATGTGAAGATGAGTGTTTTCATGGATTTACAGCCAAAGATTTCATTATTTGAGATTTCTTTAAGAATTGGAATTCTTTGTAAACTCTAATAGATGGACTAACTTTGAAAATTCGTATCTTTTTAACCGTAACTCCGAATTTTATGATCTTTATATGAAAACGATCGTCTTTAAACGTAGAATTTGAAAATGTAACTTTTATAATTTTCTGGGTTGATTTATAAAAAAATGTTTTATGAGTTTGTGGAAAACGAATTTTGAGGATATTGGGTGTTAAAAATAGCTAAGAAGAAAGTTATTGTTAAGGCATAAATCTATTATGTGATGTGTGTTGGTTTGATATGTGTTTGATGAATGATGCATGAAAATAATTGTGTGAATGTGATTCTTTAGAGATAATTACATCATTGTGTGAATTGATGAACATAAGTGAATAGGATTAGGAAATAAAAAGATAATGTATGTATGTATGTGTGTGCTACGCGTGTATGTATGTATATATGTAAGCTTAGGATTTTAATTTTTAGGACAAGGAGCCTATAGGATAAGTTAGAACCATAAAGAAACTAAATTGGTAGAAAAATTTGAAGGAGTAGAAATAATCATGCATGAAGTGACCCTAAAGCCTTAAATTGCTCCTTATTGTCCCCTTGATAAAATCCACCCATGCAACAAATTGAAGTGCCAAAACCACCCCTCACCCTTGCACACATGACCGAATTTCCAAGGGCAAAGAAGGAAATTCATGGCTTGCCTATATAAGGCTTAGCCCTTAGTTCATTTCCCTTCATTCTTCCTCGTTTCTTCATTTTCCAAACACATTCACTCTAGGAGCAAATCAAACTCCTAGAGAGAGAGAAAGAGATGTTGGAAACCAACAAGCGGGCTTAGCAATTACTAGAGGAGGGGTGAATAGTAATATGGAAGCAACAGTGACTAATTTTCGGTGCAAGTAAAAGATAATTGATCAAAAGCTTGTTTTTCTGAAACTGGGCAATTTACTCGAGTGAAATTAAAAACACTCGCGTGTTTTTCAGAAAACCTGAAAAACACTCGCGTGAAAATGAAGAACACTCGAGTGAAATGCTACGAAATACTCGAGTGAATTGAAAAACACTCGAGTGTTTTATGCAGAAAAGAAAGGAGTAGTTTCAGAGAAATTTAGCAAAATGATTCAATTTCTTAAAGACTAATCCAGGGCAGATATAAATCAAAGTAGAGGGCAATTAAACTATGTTAAAACAAGTTGAAAACAAGTTAATTGCAACCAATTGCTACTAGAATTATAAAAGCCCCTTTCTAGAGAACTTAGGGTTTGGTTTTACTTGAAAACTAAGAAAGCTATAAAAGAGAGAGACAACACCAATTTTATCCTGGTTCACACTCAATCTAGAGCGCTAATCCAGTCCCCCTAATCAACTTAGGAGTTTCTACTAGTAATCAAATTGTTAGAAATTACAAGGATAAATTGAGATTCCTCACTCAATCCTAACCCTTTTCAAGAGTGTACCAAACTCTTGAAATTTCTGCCCCAACTTGATTTGGTGATGAAGAGTCCCTTCTTCTTAAGCTCCTTGGAACCTCCAAGAGCCCACCAAGCTAAGAATCCTCTTAGTCTTTGTACTTGAGAACCTCTCAAGGCTTGAGAACTTGGATACCTCACCAAGATTTTCTAAACAAGCTAAAGTGTTTGAGTGTTTGAGAATTTTACAACAAATAATTCTCTTACAATTGAAGCACACTCTCTTAACTCACTAAGACAAATAATAAAGATGAATGCTTGGTTGAGTTTAGAGAGAGAAAATGATTTTAACACTTGAGAGAGAGAGAATCAATAATAGAGTGTAAGCTTGTTCTTTTGGATAATGGCCACTATTCAGAATATAAGTCAGGGGACAAAAGGGAAGCAAAAACCAAGTTATTCTCCCTTTTTGTCCTCTTCTAACGTTTAAAAAATTTGCTGACAGACCTAAATCACTCGAGTCTTTTTGGAAACACTCGAGTGTTTTGGTCAACTCTGATAGTGTTGCCTTTTTACTTTATCCAACGGCTATATTACTGACAATTCATAAATCACTCGAGTGAATTGAGAATCACTCGAGTGAATTGCTCAATGTTGGAAAAATTAAGTTTTTCTAACATTGTTTTCAATTCTCTTCTCAAGTCTAATTGGTTTTAATCTCAACCTTTCATGCATGAATATCGTTTGACCTTATGTGAGAATAAAAACCTAAACTACCCACTCTCATAAATAAAATAAAATACAATAAGAATAAATGAGAATGAATAATTAAACTAAACACTTGATCTTCTTTATTGTTGGGCTTGCATTCTTCAAATTAAGTCCATAATTTAATTACATTGTCATCATCAAAATTAATCCATACCTTAATCAGAGATTTGATTTTACAATCTCCCCCTTTTTGATGATGACAAAATAATTAAACCTCTAGCACTTAAGAGCTCCCCCTCAATCTAGGAACCTTTTTAACCTGTACAATCCAGAAAATGCCAAGCACAACATAATACAATAATAATCATAATCAAGTGCTCATTGGTATCAGAGTAAGAGCATATATCATCAGAGTGTAAACAAGAAAGCGGAAAAAAATATGCTCTTTGCTCGTTAATCTCCTTTCTCCCCCTTTTTGTCATGATCAAAAATATAACATTTTGGAAACAAAGGTGGAGAATGAAGGATACCAATAAGAAAACTTTCCCTTAAGAGTAAATAAGAATCAAAATATGACTATGAAACAATATTGAAAAATCATGAAGGAACATGAAATCCATGAAGAAAACATGATTAATGCACAAACATCATTAATCCACCATACACAAACCATAAAACATGAGTTTGAAAATAGGTACATCCAACTCCCAACAAAATTAACAAAAGTCTCAAAATAACTAAATAAAGTCATAAAGCATAAAATCTAGTGAAAAACTAGAAGAAATTTTGAGAAATTGGGGTTTTTGGGGAGTTAGGGTTTTGGAAAGGGAATGATGAATTTGATGCTCAAAAACTTGAATTTGATGTGAAATAGGAGTAGAAATGAGTTTAGAAGATGAAATAGAGTTGAAATAAGACTGATAACTGAGTTTAGAAAATCGCAGCAGCAAGCTATATCTGAGGAAATTACTCGAGTGAATTTTAAATCACTCGCGTGTTTTTCAGAAATTCTGAAGAACACTCGCGTGAAATATAATTCACTCGCGTGTTGGCCAAAAGATATATTTTCAGAAACTTTGAATTCACTCGAGTGAAATGGGATTCACTCGAGTGTTGGCCCAAAAGACTCGAGTCTTTTATAAAAGACTCGCGTGTTTTGCATCAGACCTGCTCAAAAACTTTTCCAATTAAAACTGATTTAATTTTGAATTAAAATCACTCTAGTGATTTACGAAACACTCGAGTGTTTTTATCAGATATGCAGAAAAACTCAGTTTTGAAACACAAAAGCACAAAATCAAACACATTTAATGAAACCAATAGATAGGAGACATGATCACACACAATTAAAGACACAAATTTATAACATCTTCAAGGTAATTACAAACAAGTATCACCACACACTAAAGTTAGACACACTTGGTGATTTTCAAATGGCACAAATCAATTAGTTTATACTTGACTCCTCTAAAATACCAAGTTCCCTTCTTATATGATTGAAGGTATCCCTTGGCAAAGGTTTTGTAAAAATGTCCGCTAATTGATTTGTGGTACTTACAAATTCAATTGTGCAATCACCCTTTTGAACATGATCTCTTAAGAAATGATGTCTAATTTCAATGTGTTTAGTCCTTGAGTGATACACCGGATTTTTAGTTGGATTAATGGCACTCGTGTTATCGCATTTTATGGGAACACTTTCTAATTTTAAACCAAAATCCGCTAATTGTTGTTTCATCCACAAGAGTTGAGCAGAACAACTACCAGCGGCGATATATTCCGCTTCGGCGGTGGAAAGAGCAACACAAGCTTGCTTTTTAGAAAACCTTGACACTAATGAACTTCCCAATAAATGGCAAGTACCACTAGTGCTTTTGCGATCAAGCTTGCATCCCGCAAAGTCGGAATCCTAATAGCCAACTAAACTAAGACTAGCATCCCTAGGGTACCATAATCCGGTGTTAATTGTTCCTTTAAGATATTTAAAAATATGTTTAACCGCGGATAGGTGTGATTCTTTAGGATTAGCTTGAAAACGGGCACACATGCATACACTAAACATAATATCCGGTCTAGATACGGTAAGATATAGAAGACTACCTATCATGCCCCTATATTTACTAACATCAACCGGTTTACCTATGTCATCCTTGTCTAGGTAGCATGATGTGCTCATGGGAGTGTATGCTTCTTTGCATTTGTCCATTCCGAATTTTCCAAGGAGCTCCTTGCAATATTTTCCTTGATGCACAAAAATCCCCTCCTTGACTTGCTTGATTTGAAGTCCTAGGAAGAACTTGAGCTCCCCCATCATGGACATTTCAAATTCCTTTTTCATCAAATTAGAGAACTTTCTACACAAGGACACGTTAGTGGCACCAAAGATAATATCATCTACATATATTTGCACTAACAAAATGTCCTCTTTGGTTTTATAGATGAATAGGGTATTATCAACCTTTCCCCTTTGAAAGTCATTTTCTAATAAAAAGGTACTTAATCGATCATACCAAGCTCTAGGAGCTTGTTTTAATCCATAGAGTGCCTTTTTCAACTTATAAACATGGTTTGGAAACTCATGACTTTCAAAACCGGGTGGTTGCTTAACATATACTTCTTCATTTATGAAACCATTCAAGAAAGCACTCTTGACATCCATTTGATAAAGAGTAAAATTCATGATTGATGCAAAGGCAAGCAAGATTCGGATTGCCTCAAGACGTGCAACCGGAGCAAAGGTCTCATCATAATCAACAACTTCCTCTTGGTTGTACCCTTGGGCAACAAGTCTCACTTTGTTTCTTTTAATCAAACCGGATTCATCAAGTTTATTTCTATAAATCCATTTTAAACCAATTATGGTATGATCATCGGGTATAGGCACTAATTCCCAAACATCATTTCTAATAAATTGATTTAGTTCTTCTTGCATGGCCATAACCCAATGTTCATCCATAATTGCTTCCTTAATTGAATTTGGTTCGATTTGAGAAACAAAGGAAACAAAATGACAAATGTTTTGAATTGACCTACGAGTTAATACTCCCTTTGAAAGATCTCCTATGACATTGTCAATAGGGTGAGCTTTCACCGTTTTCCTAGCCGGATCAAGTTCATCTTTGACTTCTCCTTCATCCTTTGATTTTTCCATCTTTTTGTCAATATTTGAAATCTCACGTCCATCATCACTATCATCACATAAAACACTATCTTCTTTCGAAGACTCATTAAAAACAACATGTATAGATTCTTCAATAGTCATAGTTCTTTTATTATAAACTCTAAAGGCTTTACTATGAGAAGAGTAACCCAAAAATATTCCCTCATCCGATTTAGAATTAAATTTTCCAAGTTGATCTTTTCCATTGTTTAAAATGTACACTTTGCATCCAAAAACATGGAAATGGGATATATTGGGTTTTCTACCTTTGTAAAGCTCATAGGGGGTTTTCTTTATCATGGGCCTAATTAAAATTCTATTCATTACATAACAAGCCGTATTAACGGCATCGACCCAAAAGTATTGAGGTACTTGAGAATCATTTAACATGGTTCTAGCAAGTTCCTCTAGCACCCTATTTTTCCTCTCAACAACTCCATTTTGTTGTGGAGTTCTAGGTGCCGAATATTGGTGCTCAATTCCATGCTTATCAAAAAATCTATCAAATTTATAGTTTTCAAATTCTCCTCCATGGTCGGTTCGGATAATAATCACTTTTTGGTTTACTTGGTTTTGGGCAAGTTTAACATGGCGTTTAAAAGACTTGTAGGCCTCACTCTTAGCACTTAAAAATAATGTCCATGTAAATCTTGAAAAATCATCAACAATCACCAAGGCATAGTAGTTGCCACCAAAGCTTTTTACTTGAGAAGGTCCAAACAAGTCCATATGAAGCATTTCCAATGGTCTTGTTGTGGACACATCATTTTTGGAACCAAAATGATTTTTAGTTTGTTTGCACTTCTTTCAAGGAGTGCAATCACCTTTAATTTGAAAATTGAGCTTTGGTAAACCAACTACTAAGTCTTTGGATTGAAGTTTCTTAAGTTGATTTACATTAATGTGAGCGGTCCTACGATGCCATAACCAAGTATCACTTTCTTTGCTAATTAAACATTTTGAAACTAAAGAAGTGATATTATTCAATCCAACCATGTAAGTGTTATTAGACCTTTTTCCAACAAATTTGATAGATTCATCTTTGTCACTTTTTATGAGACAATGAGTAGAGGTAAATAATACATGGTTACCAATATCACATAATTGACTAATGCTCAAAAGATTATGTTCTAATCCTTGAACATAAAGTACATTATCAATAACCAAGTTGGAAGAATTACCAATTTTACCTATACCAAGTATTTTGCCTTTGTTGTTGTCTCCATAAGTGACATATCCCTTTTCCTTAGGAGTAAGCTCAATGAAGTGTCGCTTATCTCCCGTCATGTGCCTAGAACATCCACTATCAAGTATCCAAAGTTGCTTTCCGGTTCTAAGGCACACCTACAAGACATAATCACTTGCTCATTTTGGGTACCCAAATTATGTTGGGTCCCTTTTTGTTAGTCTTGGATGATTCTCCCTTCTTAACCCAAACATAAGTACCATTTTGAATTCCAAAAGTTTTGATATGGCACTTATTGTTTGTATGTCCAAATTTTCCACAATAAAAGCAAGTTGGTTTCTTTGTGAAATCACTTTTTGAGAATGAACCAACCTCTTTATTTTTCTTTTTCTTGTGGACATATCCTAGACCGGTTTTGTTTGAATTGTGTCTAAGAGAACCAATTAACCGATCTAGGTTTCTATCACTTTTGTTAAAAGTATTGAGTTTGATTTTCAAATCATTAACTTCATTTTCAAGCACACAACACTTTTCACAATGAGTGATGGTATATGATTGATTTGCATTCTCACAAACATGACTAGAGTTAGCAAGTTCCAAGGATGCATTTTGGAGTTTCAAATCATTAATAGATTTTTCTAATTCATTGATTTCCTTTTGATACTCCAAAAGCTTCTTTCCTTTTTCCTTGTTAACTTTAGCAAGTCTTTCAAATTGTGTTAGCATCTCATTATATTCATTTAGCAAATCATCATAAGAAATAGTATGAGAGGAGGTGTAAGAATAGTTAGATGATACCTCATCCTCACTCTCATTGTCATTTCTTTCACTACTTGAGGAGGCTTCATTGTCATTCTTGGCCATGAGGCATAGCTTGGCTTCCTCATCATCCGAACTACTTGAGGATGACTTGGAATCCTTTTCCAGTTCATCCCAAACAATGTAAGCTCTTTTCCCCTTGCCATCTTGAGTCTTCCTCTCATTCTTTCTCAAGTAGGTGGGACATTCCATTCTTATGTGTCCTATCCCACCACACTCATGACATTTCACAATTTCACTTGAGCTTTTGTTTCTTGGCTTGCTATCCTTGATTCTTTTGTCTTGAGGTCTCTTGTCCTTAGAGAATGATGAACTACCCTTTTTGCCTTTGAGGAATTTTTTGAACCTCTTGGCAAATAAGCTAATGTCTTCCTCGTTTAGAGCACGATCGGAGCCTTCACTTGAAGATTCATCTTCATCCTCTTTTGACATTTTGGTTGAGGCTTTTAGAGAGATGCTCTTCTTTTTCTTGTCCGAATCTTCATTTAAGTGAAGTCTTGATAGTTCCATCTCATGTTCTTGGAGCTTTCCAAACAAGGTGGTCAAGTCCATAGATTTTATATCCTTAGCTTCCTTGATGGCGGTCACCTTAGGTTGCCATCTCCTATCAAGACATCTCAAGACTTTGTTAGTAGTTTCACCATCTCTAAATTCCTTTCCTAAGCCAATCAATTGGTTAACGATATGTGTGAACCTTGTTTGCATATCATTGATAGACTCATTAGGGAACATATGAAAGAGCTCATATTCATGAGTTAAAGCATTTAATCTTGAGTCTCTAACTTCACTAGTTTCCTCATGAGTAATTTGCAAGGTATCCCACATTTCTTTAGCCGATTGACATTGTGAAATCCTATGAAATTCATTTTTGGACAAAGCGGAGAAGATGATATTTTTAGCTTTTAAATCATGTGAAACTTTCTTTTTATCATCTTCATTCCAACTTGTCCTAGGAATAACAATGGCTTCACCATTAATCACTCTTCTAGGAATATAAGGACCTTTTTCAATTGCATCCCAAATATCGGTGTCTATTGCTTCTACAAACACTCTCATCCTAACCTTCCAATAAGAATAATCTTCACCATTGAAGAATGGAGGTCGGTTAAGAGACATAGACCCTTCTTGTTGATTGCTAGAGCCCATTTGTTTCCAAAAGGATCTTTTTCGAAAAAGCTTTTACGCTCGATCTTTTGACCGAGCTCTGATACCACTTGTTGGAAACCAACAAGCGGGCTTAGCAATTACTAGAGGGGGGGTGAATAGTAATATGGAAGCAACAGTGACTAATTTTCGGTGCAATTAAAAGATAATTGATCAAAAGCTTGTTTTTCTGAAACTGGGCAATTTACTCGAGTGAAATTAAAAACACTCGTGTGTTTTTCAGAAAACCTGAAAAACACTCGCGTGAAAATGAAGAACACTCGAGTGAAATGCTACGAAATACTCGAGTGAATTGAAAAACACTCGAGTGTTTTATGCAGAACAGAAAGGAGCAGTTTCAGAGAAATTTAGCAAAATGATTCAATTTCTTAAAGACTAATCCAGGGCAGATATAAATCAAAGTAGAGGGCAATTAAACTAAGTTAAAACAAGTTGAAAACAAGTTAATTGCAACCAATTGCTACTAGAATTATAAAAGCCCCTTTCTAGAGAACTTAGGGTTTGGTTTTACTTGAAAACTAAGAAAGCTATAAAAGAGAGAGACAACACCAATTTTATCCTGGTTCACACTCAATCTAGAGTGCTAATCCAGTCCCCCTAATCAACTTAGGAGTTTCTACTAGTAATCAAATTGTTAGAAATTACAAGGATAAATTGAGATTCCTCACTCAATCCTAACCCTTTTCAAGAGTGTACCAAACTCTTGAAATTTCTGCCCCAACTTGATTTGGTGATGAAGAGTCCCTTCTTCTTAAGCTCCTTGGAACCTCCAAGAGCCCACCAAGCTAAGAATCCTCTTAGTCTTTGTGCTTGAGAACCTCTCAAGGCTTGAGAACTTGGATACCTCACCAAGTACTTGGATACCTCACCAAGTTTTTCTAAACAAGCTAAAGTGTTTGAGTGTTTGAGAATTTTACAACAAATAATTATCTTACAATTGAAGCACACTCTCTTAACTCACTAAGACAAATAATAAAGATGAATGCTTGGTTGAGTTTAGAGAGAGAAAATGATTTTAACACTTGAGAGAGAGAGAATCAATAATAGAGTGTAAGCTTGTTCTTTTGGATAATGGCCACTATTTAGAATATAGGTCAGGGGACAAAAGGGAAGCAAAAACTAAGTTATTCTCCCTTTTTGTCCTCTTCTAACGTTTAAAAAATTTGCTGACAGACCTAAATCACTCGAGTCTTTTTGGAAACACTCGAGTGTTTTGGTCAACTCTGATAGTGTTGCCTTTTTACTTTATCCAACGGCTATATTACTGAAAATTCATAAATCACTCGATTGAATTGAGAATCACTCGAGTGAATTGCTCAATGTTGGAAAAATTAAGTTTTTCTAACATTGTTTTCAATTCTCTTCTCAAGTCTAATTGGTTTTAATCTCAACCTTTCATGCATGAATATCATTTGACCTTATGTGAGAATAAAAACCTAAACTACCCACTCTCATAAATAAAATAAAATACAATAAGAATAAATGAGAATGAATAATTAAACTAAACACTTGATCTTCTTTATTGTTGGGCTTGCATTCTTCAAATTAAGTCCATAATTTAATTACATTGTCATCATCAAAATTAATCCACCTTAATCAAAGATTTGATTTTACAGGAGAGAGAGAGAGGGCCGTGAGTTAAGGAGAGAAGGAAGGAGAAGAAGAAGGCTTGGTCCAAGAGTTTCCTTTGAAGATTAAGTGTAGGAAGCTTGAAGATCTTTCTTTCTTTGGTGGGTAATTCGAAGATCCAAGAAGTTTAGAGTAGTTTTAGATTTCTAAGCTTTGTAATCTTCTCTTCTTCTTGCATGTTTGATTTTATTGCCTTGTGGTCTTTATTTCTTTTGCATGTATCATTTATGCTTTGATCTTAAACTTTTAAAGTCAATGGAACTTGTAAAATACAAAACCATGAGCTAGATGATTCGGACATGGCTAGAAAATCATGTCTTGGTGCTTTTTAATTAGATCTAAGTGATTGCATGTTGGTTTCATGCATAGAAGAGTTTATTTAAGTAGTTGCATGTATTGATTTTGACTTGATCTTTGATAAAGCTTTGATCTTGTTTTGATCTATGAAAAGTTTTGATCTTGAAGTCATGCATGTAGTTTTTGGAACAAAAAGCTTTGATCTTTTCTTAGTGCATGTCACGGTTTTGCAAAGAACCAAGGAAAGAAAGCTTTTGAAAATGATTTTTGGTTCAAAGAAAGCTTGATCTATGCATTGTGTTATTGCATGTTAAAGATTTGAAGTTAAATCTTGATTTCTAATGACATTGATTCGCTTTAAGCCTAGAACTAAGAGATCATGTTTTGTTTTTCATGAAAAAGGCACATGCATGTAAATCTTTACTTGATTTAAGAACTTTAAAGTGCATGCATAAGATTTGAAGTAAAAAACCTTGCTTAAATTATGATGATGATTCAGTTTCGTACTTTAAAAAGGAAATGATGTTTTTAAAATTTTGTGTAAGAAAGTGCATGATTTGATCCATGAACCTTGATCTTTGCATATTGAAAAGTGAACCAAAAACCTTGTCTTTGTCATGATGAATATTCGGCCAATGCATGCTAACTAGGTTAGGATTCTTTTTCACGAAGTGACATGAAGTAATGAGTATGTTTTATGGGTTAGTGTAACACCCCGATTTCGGCAACTTGAAAACATCATCTCTTTAGTAAAAATTCGGGGAAATTTTTTTTTTTCAAGATGACATGTGCATGAGAAGCCTTATATTCAAAAACATTTCTGCAACTTAATTGAAATAAAATGATGTTCTCATGTCACATATCACAAGTCAAGCTCCAAACCGAGATGTTACTTAACATCACGCTTTGTAACTTAGCTTCACTAATCTCTTTTGGGAAAACATTTTCACAACTTGTTTCATAAAAACTTTTTCCTTAAAAACCATATTCAATAAAATACCAAGTGGGGTTCAGAATGATATCACAATGTAACCAAGTAGTTGCAAGGGAATACAGTACTCGAAGGGGATTACCTATTGCTAATCTTGATTCCTAATCTTCCTCGCTGAAGTCCACTGCCGAATCCGCATCGAGACGAAGGTACAAACTCTACTACAGGGACGACCATCTACCCGTTGCAATATCGGAGTAACCCGACACGACAACATGGTAGGAGAGATGGTCAATAATCCAAAAGTACAACATGACCAGACAGAATACTACCGACTTCGTATAAAAGAATGCTCAAAATAAAAATGCAATAACCGCTACTCATGCTATGCACATGACAAATATATTCACATAAACACATAGGAAACACTTATAACAAAACACATCATAACATAAAAATTTCTTAACTCATCACAATATACATTATCGCACTTGGCATCACAAGCCTTCGAACTTTTCAGTCTTATCATCAGCTTTCTCAATATCCAAGTCCTTTCACAATCTTTCTCAACCTTTTCATAATCAATTATACTTTCTCTCTTGGAATCTTTCACAATTCTTCATACATCCTTTATACTTTATAATCTTTTCTCGTTCTTAAGTCTTATCAAACGGTTCGCTCAATGATGAGGGGGACACATCATTGAACTCGCACACACGTCTACATCTCCTCGGTCATCCACCCAACCTAGTCGGAAGCAAACAGGAGTACAAGACCTTTACCATGCGGGCACGACAGCTGTCACACAACAAATGGTCCCAGACCAGGAGGCCCTGCCTCAAATCATAATCATAATTCACATAATAACAATGCACGCTCTCAGCGGCAATCAAAAATGCCCCGTTCCAGTCCCTCTCACTGTTCTCGAATTGCCATAGGGGGCGACAGTACTAATTCTAGTTGATCGTGCAGAACTACCACGGCATAGGACCGATCTGCCCGTACCACATATGGAATTCGTTCTGCCTAGAATAGCACTCAAGGCTTCTTGACGTATCACCGTCCTTACCCTCCCCTATTGCAATCACAACCCGAATATCCGCAGATACTCCGGGGTATCTTCCTCTCCACTACTTCGCACTCATACTCACCGCGTATATAAATGTCTTTTAAATCTTTTAAAGTTTTGAGTTTTAATTAGCGGCTTATTCCTAATGATCGGCTCGTCCTTGGTGCATCCCTTCAACGAAGCCCGACCACTAATCGCAATCTTTTCCCCCCAAATCTCGCTGGCCCTTGGCCTCACATCACATTCATCTCATTATCATGACACACTCTTTCTCATCTCATCTCATCATCACAATTCACATAGACTCATGCTCAGTGTAATTCTCATCAACTTCATCATCATCTTTCCTCGTCTTTCTCAAAAAAATCTTTTCGCCAAAACTTTTTCGAAAACATGATTTCACAAAAACTTTTACTTTTCAAAACATTTTCTGAAACCTCATTTCAAAAATCCTTTCCCGAAACTTTTCCAAAAATAAAGTTTCCAAACACTTTCACAAAAATATTATTTTCACAATAGCTTTTCAAAAATCTCTTTTCAAAACCTTTTTCAAAAATCACATTTTTGGGTGAGTGTTAATGGAGGAGCAAGCTCAACTCAACACTAAGCTTCTTCCCAAAAACGTGTACGAGGACATCTCCATTCAAACCACATCTCACTCTCATAACAACATTTCTCCTCTCCAATCACAACTCTTTGTACTCCATTACTTATACAACCTTTATTATCATTCTTCTTTCTTTCAATCACGTTTTCTTTCGAATCTCAAATCTTTATATCTTTTACAATTCTTTCATCTTAATCTTTTCTCATACTTCTCAAGACTTATCCTTTCTCATTACCACATATATTCACATTCAACTTTTTCATTTAACTTCGAGTCTTACTCTTTTTCAGGATTTTTACTATCATTCAACACACTTCTAGATTTTCCAGACAGAATATAACAATCGCAAGATATGCAATCCATAATAAATTCAATCGTGCAACACATTCAACAAAACAGGAAAGCATCTAACACATATATGCATCACGTATGATAATGCAACATGTAACATATTAGACTCGATGTACTCAGTTTAGAACTGAGTCTACGCGTCACGATGACCTAGGCCTTCTGCATCTCTCACCTCACACTCCAACATCTGAAATCGTTGCGAGTCCTTCCCCATAAGTCGATCGTTCCGCTTCTTGGCTTATACGCACCTTGTACTAAGGGAGATAATACTAACGTTATAAGTCTATTCTAAATAATCGTCATACTTATTATCGAAACGCATTTCGAAAACTCTTTTTATTTCTTGTCGGAAAATTGTAAATTGTTAAAGCTTTTTCAAATCAGATTCGGCTTTTGAAAATACTTTAAACATCTCAAAATCTTTTTAAAATAATTGACAAACAATTTTAAAAAATTAGTTTTGCTTGCTGGTCCGTTCCAGACAGCCACCAACCAAAACTCAAAACACCGAAAAACTTAACTTTCGTTCATATAGGACTTTGTTGTAAAATAAACACTTAAATAATTTATTTTTCAAACTTAACATTGTGAAATGAATTAAGGGCAGCAACCACTAAGTTCAAGGTTCTTCAATTAAATCAAAGCTAAACTATTTCAAAACCAATTACTTTTCAAACCAATTACAAAATCAAACACAATACTTTGATTAATTAAATAATTCATTCAAGCATAACCTAAACATATCATCAAACAATCACTCATTCAATCATATCAAGACATCATGATCATCATACAAATCAGCCAAGGTCATAACATAAAGCATACAAGTTCATGTTCATCAAAAACACTCAAATGAAATCCTAGTACGATTACTAGCAAAACACAAAAGATAAAATTCAAAACTAAACTAAATAAATTTATTTAAGCTTCAAAATTTCCAGAACCTACACATATATGCCAAAGTTCATCATATAAAATTTTCAAGTCATTTGAACACTCCTAAGATAGGTTTCAAATCAAATTTTGCATGAAAAACAAAACTGTACTATTGCTGGACTGATACAGAAACGTTATTAATAAAAATAGTTCCTCAACTCCGAATTGCATAAAAGTTTTTATATATCTTCCTTATATAGTCAATACTATCTCATAAAATTTTCAGATTATTTGGAGTTGTACAAGTTATATTTTTCCAATAAAAATTGTCACTAAGTCCAGGAAATCTGAACCAAGTGATTCACTGTTTTGCCTTTTGTAAAAATACCAAATCAACTCTAAATCTCTTCAAATTTTAAAGAGAATATCTAGAGATGTCCAGGAAGCTACCATAAAATTTCAACCCATTTGGAGCAGTACAAGTTCGAAAATTATTTTCATCTTTGAACTGAAAAACTTATTTTCTGAAAATCATTTTCACAAAGTTGGTCTTCATAAAAATAGGAAGTAATTTCCAAAAATCATTTAAAAATTCAGAGAAGTTTATTTTAATATTTTTAAGACAGTGACAAAATTTTAGAATTATTTAACATATAAAAACATCATTCATCAAAGTTAGAAACACACAAATCACCATACAAATTTGTTCATTCATTCATTTTTATGAAAATCAAAATACACTCATATATACAAATCAACACATAGTTTCAATACATCAATCATTTTTCCTTCTAAAACCGAATCAACATTTTATGAAAACAATTTAGTTTAATTCAATTAAAACATGCATCAAGAATATGGGTTCATTTTATCAAAAGTTTTCATGCTTTAGATTAAACTCTTCTTGCTAAAAAAATAATTTTCCTTTAAATGCACATACTTAAAGTCAATAGATCTTAGAGGAAATCATACATGCATGCATTTAGATCATGTAGATCAAGTCACATATAGAATTCAAGATCAAAACCAAAATTAAAGATCATGGTACAAAGCTTTTCTTAAGGTTAAACCGAAAATCAAGGCATGCAAGGATTAAAAGTCATCATCAAGCAACATGCAAGACCACAAATTAAAAATGAGTTTAGATCAAACATTGATTTAACACATAAACACATAAGTATCTCATGATTCACAATTTTAAGCATCAAAATCTAACATACAAAGAGTTCTACTTCAAGTTCACAAAACTTTAGATCTAAAAGAAAAATATCAAGATCTATCATGACTATCATCAACCAAATCATCAAGTATAAGCTACAGTTATTAAAAATAAATTTAAGTCCTTAAAAGTCCATGAAGTACATAAAAAGGAACATGCAAGAGAAGAAAAGAAAATTGCAAAACAAGAACTAGTTCTAATCTTCTAGGATCTTTGGTTTATACCAAAAAAAATGGCCTTCTAATACTTGATCTTCAAAAGGGCTCCTAAGTTTAAAGCTTTGGACTCCTCTTCTTCCTCTTCCTACCCCACGGTTCCTCTTCTTCTTTCTCTCTTGGTCTCTCTTTTTTTTTTGCATGTCTCAAGAGCTAATGTTGCTCTTGAGACTAAGTGTTTGTGTTGGTGTGTTGAAGGAAATGAAAAAAGGTGGAAGAATGGAGGCAACGAAGGAAAAGGATGGAATGAATAGAAGAGTGAAAGGAAATGAAGGTGTGAAAGGAAATAGGAAGAATTGGACTAAGGGTGGAGCTTTATTTCTCTTCCTTGGGTCCAATGTTGTTCGACCAACACAAGGCAAAGGAGGGTAATTTTGGCCACCTAAAACTCCTACTTGGTCCCCAAGTTTTAACTTTCATTTCATTTTCTTTTCTTTTTTTTATTTTATTTTCCCTTTTGACTTTGCCACCAAACAAAGCTCATAGATGCACACATACACATATATGTGTCACTTGCACAGAGAACTCTCATACACCATTCATGCTTCCCCACACCACACGTAGCACCCCACATGCGCACACACACATATCTCACAATTTAATTTCCTAATTAAATTAGAATTATCAATTCATATAATTAAGCAATTAATCCTAATATTACAATTATACATACACATATAAGCACACTTTCATGTATCATATACACACTCATATTCAATCAAACATTTAATCATACAAGCACATACATTCAATCACCAAATTTAGGAACTTAATCAAACATAATCTTAACACTTAAACACATTTTCTTTTAAATAATAAACTGTACTTATTGGTTGCACTTATAGCCCTTATTTAATTTTCTAAAATAATAATTTAATATAATAAAGATAATCCCAAAAGGAAAAATTCATTAGAAGTCAAAAACTATTTTTCATGATTTATTTCTTTAAAATTCGTCCTTTACAGCTCTGAAAAATAATTTTCGCAAACCAACTCAGAAAATTATGAAAGATACATTTTTGAAAACTACATTTCGATACGATCGTTTTGATATAAAGATCATAAAAATCGGAGTTACGGTTAAAAATTTATGGATTTTTGAAGTTAATACATTCAAGAAAATCCTTAAAAATTCATTTTCAAAACAAATCACCAACAATAAAAATCATTTTTCATTAAAAATCATTCTTACTTACTCCATAAAAATATTTATTTATCCAAACTTTGTAAAATCAACACCTTAATTCGAAATCGAACAAAATTTTCATCGAAAACCTTTTGTAAAACAATTTTTTCAAAACTCTTCTCTAATAAAATTTTATTCGTCCTAGTCGGAAAAACGCGGGATGTTACATTCTCCCCAACTTGCAGATTTCTCGTCCTCGAGAAATGGTACGCGAAACTCCACGATCAACGGATATCGAATTCCTTGGAGTGATTCTCTCGATCCTTAACGTCAGTCGTCGTCCATCGTTTTCCCCATAGGTAATCAGACACAATGGAATACTGATGGTATAGCTTTGTCAACAAGAGTCCAAAGGATTCAAGGGTTTCGAAACAAAATTCAAAAAGAATAGCACGCTTTTGCCAATCCTGACAAGGATACTACTTTCCTCATGGTCTTTCTTCTGTAATTTTGACCCTTCTCATCCTTTCAAACCTAGGTGGGTTATCACAAACCTCAAAGTCTTCGTTCATTCCCCAACTTTGACGAATCATATTCCTATTCATCATATCCGTTCATGCTTACTCCTTCCTCAACCATTATAACTCTTTCCTTAACAGCATCTCATCGTCAGCCTCATAACTTAGATATATCCATTCGGTTGGCATAAGGTGTCAGGGTCTAAGGTTTTCATGAAAAACTTTTTAGAGAAGACAAACGCATTGTCAAGGCAACTCAACAACACATAGGGTTTACATAAGAAGGAGTGTCAACAAGGAAAAGAGGGTTCTAGTCGCAAAACAGAGTCATATATCAATAGTTCAAAGGTCGTTACAAACAAAAAGGATTCTCAACAAAAGGGGTTTCCACAATCAAGAGAGGTTCAGGTCACAAAGAATAAAGGTTCATTATGGTTCTGGTCACTGTTCCTCGTACCATCGTAGACAAATCCGCAACACGTTCCGAAGATAGAAAGATAGAACGATAGGAATAGAACAAACGTTAGAGGTGCTATGATAGAGATGCTCACGTGACTTCATACCCCTATTCTCACTCATCGTGACTCTAACACTAATGCAGTCTCATCGTGACTCTAACACTAACACACAGACTGACACATACAAGCGAGCATGTAAGCCCATGCATCAGACTACTTTGGTCAACCTTGCTCTGATACCATTCTGTAACACCCCGATTTCGGCAACTTGAAAACATCATCTCTTTAGTAAAAATTTGGGGAAATTTTTTTTTTCAAGATGACATGTGCATGAGAAGCCTTATATTCAAAAACATTTCTGCAACTTAATTGAAATAAAATGATGTTCTCATGTCACATATCACAAGTCAAGCTCCAAACCGAGATGTTACTCAACATCACGCTTTGTAACTTAGCTTCACTAATCTCTTTTAGGAAAACATTTTCACAGCTTGTTTCATAAAAACTTTTTCCTTAAAAACCATATTCAATAAAATACCAAGTGGGGTTCAGAATGATATGACAATGTAACCAAATAGTTGCAAGGGAATACAGTACTCGAAGGGGATTACCTATTGCTAATCTTGATTCCTAATCTTCCTCGCTGAAGTCCACTGCCGAATCCGCATCGAGACGAAGGTACAGACTCTACTACAGGGACGACCATCTACCCGTTGCAATATCGGAGTAACCCGACACGACAACATGGTAGGAGAGATGGTCAGTAATCCAGAAGTACAACATGACCAGACAGAATACTACCGACTTCGTATAAAAGAATGCTCAAAATAAAAATGCAATAACCGCTACTCATGCTATGCACATGACAAATATATTCACATAAACACATAGGAAACACTTATAACAAAACACATCATAACATAAAAATTTCTTAACTCATCACAATATACATTATCACACTTGGCATCACAAGCCTTCGAACTTTTCAGTCTTATCATCAGCTTTCTCAACATCCAAGTCCTTTCACAATCTTTCTCAACCTTTTCATAATCAATTATACTTTCTCTCTTGGAATCTTTCACAATTCTTCATACATCCTTTATACTTTATAATATTTTCTCGTTCTTAAGTCTTATCAAACGGTTCGCTCAATGATGAGGGGGACACATCATTGAACTCGCACACACGTCTACATCTCCTCGGTCATCCACCCAACCTAGTCGGAAGCAAACAGGAGTACAGGACCTTTACCACGCGGGCACGACAGCTGTCACACAACAAATAGTCCCAGACCAGGAGGCCCTGCCTCAAATCATAATCATAATTCACATAATAACAATGCACGCTCTCAGCGGCAATCACAAATGCCCCGTTCCAGTCCCTCTCACTGTTCTCGAATTGTCATAGGGGGCGACAGTACTAATTCTAGTTGATCCCATACCACATATGGAATTCGTTCTGCCTAGAATAGCACTCAAGGCTTCTTGACGTATCACCGTCCTTACCCTCCCCTATTGCAATCACAACCCGAATATCCGCAGATACTCCGGGGTATCTTCCTCTCCACTACTTCGCACTCAAACTCACCGCGTATATAAATGTCTTTTAAATCTTTTAAAGTTTTGAGTTTTAATTATCGGCTTATTCCTAATGATCGGCTCGTCCTTGGTGCATCCCTTCAACGAAGCCCGACCACTAATCGCAATCTTTTCCCCCTAAATCTCGCTGGCCCTTGGCCTCACATCACATTCATCTCATTATCATGACACACTCTTTCTCATCTCATCTCATCATCACAATTCACATAGACTCATGCTCAGTGTAATTCTCATCAACTTCATCATCATCTTTCCTCGTCTTTCTCAAAAAAACCTTTTCGCCAAAACTTTTTCGAAAACATGATTTCACAAAAACTTTTACTTTTCAAAACATTTTCTGAAACCTCATTTCAAAAATCCTTTCCCGAAACTTTTCCAAAAATAACGTTTCCAAACACTTTCACAAAAATATTATTTTCACAATAGCTTTTCAAAAATCTCTTTTCAAAACCTTTTTCAAAAATCACATTTTTGGGTGAGTGTTAATGGAGGAGCAAGCTCAACTCAACACTAAGCTTCTTCCCAAAAATGTGTACGAGGAATCACATCTCCATTCAAACCACATCTCACTCTCATAACAGCATTTCTCCTCTCCAATCACAACTCTTTGTACTCCATTACTTATACAACCTTTATTATCATTCTTCTTTCTTTCAATCACGTTTTCTTTCGAATCTCAAATCTTTATATCTTTTACAATTCTTTCATCTTAATCTTTTCTCATACTTCTCAAGACTTATCCTTTCTCATTACCACATATATTCACATTCAACTTTTTCATTTAACTTCGAGTCTTACTCTTTTTCAGGATTTTTACTATCATTCAACACACTTCTAGATTTTCCAGACAGAATATAACAATCGCAAGATATGCAATCCATAATAAATTCTATCATGCAACACATTGAACAAAACAGGAAAGCATCTAACACATATATGCATCACGTATGATAATGCAGCATGTTACATATTAGACTCGATGTACTCAGTTTAGAACTGAGTCTACGCGTCACGATGACCTAGGCCTTCTGCATCTCTCACCTCACACTCCAGCATCTGAAATCGTTGCGAGTCCTTCCCCATAAGTCGACCGTTCCGCTTCTTGGCTTATACGCACCTTGTACTAAGGGAGATAATACTAACATTATAAGTCTATTCTAAATAATCGTCATACTTATTATCGAAACGCATTTCGAAAACTCTTTTTATTTCTTGTCGGAAAATTGTAAATTGTTAAAGCTTTTTCAAATCAGATTCGGCTTTTGAAAATACTTTAAACATCTCAAAATCTTTTTAAAATAATTGAAAAACAATTTTAAAACATTAGTTTTGGTTGCTGGTCCATTCCGGGCAGCCACCAACCAAAACTCAAAACACCGAAAAACTTAACTTTCGTTCATATAGGACTTTGTTGTAAAATAAACACTTAAATAATTTATTTTTCAAACTTAACATTGTGCAATGAGTTAAGGGCAGCAACCACTAAGTTCAAGGTTCTTCAATTAAATCAAAGCTAAACTATTTCAAAACCAATTACTTTTCAAACCAATTACAAAAGCAAACACAATACTTTGATTAATTAAATAATTCATTCAAGCATAACCTAAACATATCATCAAACAATCACTCATTCAATCATATCAAGACATCATGATCATCATACAAATCAGCCAAGGTCATAACGTAAAGCATACAAGTTCATGTTCATCAAAAACACTCAAATGAAATCCTAGTACGATTACTAGCAAAACACAAAAGATAAAATTCAAAACTAAACTAAATAAATTTATTTATGCTTCAAAATTTCCAGAACCTACACATATATGCCAAGGTTCATCATATAAAATTTTCAAGTCATTTGAACACTCCTAAGATAGGTTTCAAATCAAATTTTGCATGAAAAACAAAACTGTACTGTTGCTGGACTGATACAGAAACGTTATTAATAAAAATAGTTCCTCAACTCCGAATTGCATAAAAATTTGTATATATCTTCCGTATACAGTCATTACTATCTCATAAAAGTTTCAGATTATTTGGAGTTGTAAAGGTTATATTTTTCCAATTATAATTGTCACTAAGTCCAGGAAATCTGAACCAAGTGATTCACTGTTTTGCCTTTTGTAAAAATACCAAATCAACTCCAAATCTCTTCAAATTTTACAGAGAATACCTAGAGATGTCCAGGAAGCTACCATAAAATTTTCAACCCATTTGGAGCAGTAAAAGTTCGAAAATTATTTTCATCTTTGAACTAAAAAACTTATTTTCTGAAAATCATTTTCACAAAGTTGGTCTTCATAAAAATAGGAAGTAATTTCCAAAAATCATTTAAAAATTCAGAGAAGTTTATTTTAATATTTTTAAGACAGTGACAAAATTTCAGAATTATTTAACATATAAAAACATCATTCATCAAAGTTAGAAACACACAAATCACCATACAAATTTGTTCATTCATTCATTTTTATGAAAATCAAAATACACTCATATATACAAATCAACACATAGTTTCAATACATCAATCATTTTTCCTTCTAAAACCGAATCAACATTTTATGAAAACAATTTATTTTAATTCAATTAAAACATGCATCAAGAATATGGGTTCATTTTATCAAAAGTTTTTATGCTTTAGATTAAACTCTTCTTGCTAAAAAAATAATTTTCCTTTACATGCACATACTTAAAGTCAATAGATCTTAGAGGAAATTATACATGCATGCATTTAGATCATGTAGATCAAGTCACATATAGAATTCAAGATCAAAACCAAAATTAAAGATCATGGTACAAAGCTTTTCTTAAGGTTAAACCGAAAATCAAGGCATGCAAGGATTAAAAGTCATCATCAAGCAACATGCAAGACCACAAATTAAAAATGAGTTTAGATCAAACATTGATTTAACACATAAACACATAAGTATCTCATGATTCACAATTTTAAGCATCAAAATCTAACATACAAAGAGTTCTACTTCAAGTTCACAAAACTTTAGATCTAAAAGAAAAATATCAAGATCTATCATGACTATCATCAACCAAATCATCAAGTATAAGCTACACTTATTACAAATAAATTTAAGTCCTTAAAAGTCCATGAAGTACATAAAAAGGAACATGCAAGAGAAGAAAAGAAAATTGCAAAACAAGAACTAGTTCTAATCTTCTAGGATCTTTGGTTTATACCAAAAAAAATGGCCTTCTAATACTTGATCTTCAAAAGGGCTCCTAAGTTTAAAGCTTTGGACTCCTCTTCTTCCTCTTCCTACCCCACGATTCCTCTTCTTCTTTCTCTCTTGGTCTCTCTTTTTTTTTTTGCATGTCTCAAGAGCTAATGTTGCTCTTGAGACTAAGTGTTTGTGTTGGAGTGTTGAAGGAAATGAAAAAAGGTGGAAGAATGGAGGCAACGAAGGAAAAGGATGGAATGAATAGAAGAGTGAAAGGAAATGAAGGTGTGAAAGGAAATAGGAAGAATTGGACTAAGGGTGGAGCTTTATTTTTCTTCCTTGGGTCTAATGTTGTTCGACCAACACAAGGCAAAGGAGGGTAATTTTGGCCACCTAAAACTCCTACTTGGTCCCCAAGTTTTAACTTTCATTTTCTTTTCTTTTTTTTATTTTATTTTCCCTTTTGACTTTGCCACCAAGCCAAGCTCATAGACACACACATACACATATATGTGTCACTTGCACACACAACTCTCATACACCCTTCATGCTTCCCCACACCACACGTAGCACCCCACATGCACACACACACATATCTCACAATTTAATTTCCTAATTAAATTAGAATTATCAATTCATATAATTAAGCAATTAATCCTAAGATTACAATTATACATACACATATAAGCACACTTTCATGTATCATATACACACTCATATTCAATCAAACATTTAATCATACAAGCACATACATTCAATCACCAAATTTAGGAACTTAATCAAACATAATCTTAACACTTAAACACATTTTCTTTTAAATAATAAACTGTACTTATTGGTTGCACTTATAGCCCTTATTTAATTTTCTAAAATAATAATTTAATATAATAAAGATAATCCCAAAAGGAAAAATTCATTAGAAGTCAAAAACTATTTTTCATGATTTATTTCTTTAAAATTCGTCCTTTACAGCTCTGAAAAAGAATTTTCGCAAACCAACTCAGAAAATTATGAAAGATACATTTTTGAAAACTACATTTAGATACGATCGTTTTGATATAAAGATCATAAAAATTGGAGTTACGGTTAAAAAGTTATGGATTTTTGAAGTTAATACATTCAAGAAAATCCATAAAAATTCATTTTCAAAACAAATCACCAACAATAAAAATCATTTTTCATTAAAAATCATTCTTACTTACTCCATAAAAATATTTATTTATCCAAACTTTGTAAAATCAACACCTTAATTCGAAATCGAATAAAATTTTCATCGAAAACCTTTTGTAAAACAATTTTTTCAAAACTCTTCTTTAATAAAATTTTATTCGTCCTAGTCGAAAAAACGCGGGATGTTACAGTTAATGCTAAGTTAAATTGTTTGAAATGGTGTGGTGGTTATTTATTTTCTATTCGGTTTTGGTTAAAAAGATAAAGGAATCTATACTTGATTCTCATTTTATGTGTATGCATGTTAATATTTGTTTAATCTAAGGACTTTGAATGCATGTATCAAATTTCTAAGGCATGAAAAAAAAAATAAGATTTTGAGGTGGTATTTGATTTAATGAGTTGATTTAAGTTCAGAAAATGAATTGAAGCTTGTTAAATTTTCCAAGAAGAGCTCACGGTTTTAGGATCAAAAGAGGAAGAAATAATTTCATGATCTTGTCTCTTTGATGTGAACAAATCTTTGTTTTGATATGTGCATATTTTCGGCCATAAATGATAAAGGCGTTAAGGAAACATTGTTTTATAAACCTAATGATGCAAGTTGATGCTTGAACATGATTTGGTTGTTTGGAGTGTACAAAGTTTATATCTTTGGCTTAATTCTTTGATTACATTTGGTTTTGCATGCATGCATGTCTAAGTAATTTTATTGTTTAAAAATAAACTTTCATGATAATGTTTCAAGTTGGTTAAGTTGATTTAAAGTGTTTGAACTTGTAATCTTTGGTTTATTTTGGCTTATTCAATTCGGTCCCTTTTTAATAAAGTAGGTAAATATGAAAATAAATTATTTGGAAAAGATTGTGAGTTGTATAATTGCTTTAATGATGATCAATTGGTTATATGCTTCTAATTAATTAATAAAATGTTGTTTTGATGCCTTAAGGTTTGTTAAGAAAAATCCATGAATATTGTTTCGTTTTTGTGTATGATTCGGCCTTGAAGGGTTTAGTAGGATAGGAAATTATTTTGTTAAATAATAATTGATGTTTGAAAAGTGTACGATCTATATGAAAAGTAAAAGCTAAAGTGTTGTTTGTTGTGTGTGTGTTAGTGGATGTTTGGAAAATATTTGAATACGTAATTAGTTTTGAAATTAATTGATTGTAAGATAATTTGATTTGATTTATTTGGGATTGTTGGATTTTACTTGGTGGCTGTCCAAGATTTGTTTTATGACAAAAGCTTGAATTTTAAAGTGTTAGTTTTGAGCTAAAGAATTATTTGAAACAAAAGTGTTTTTACGATGTTTTCGGATTTTTATTAAAGTGGATTTGCAAAACAATTCTTTGCTGTCCAGAATTGTTTCAAGTTGTTTCTTAATTTTAAAAATGTGTTCATGTGATTTGAAGAATGGTTTTCAAGTGGTATTTGATTTAGGAAAAAGTCGGATTGAAAACGGTGAATTTTTCGGTGTTTTTGGGACATGATTAAGGTGCTGTCCAAGACGGACCAGCAACCGAATCAATTGGTTCAAATTATTTTACTAGATGTTTTCAAATGGTTTTGAAGTACTTACAGTACTATAAAATGATAGATTTACTTTGAGAAAACAATTATGTTTTAAGTATTCCGACGAGGAATAGAATGTGTTTCGAGTTAAGAAGAGATTTTCTTGATACAAGTTAATAACGAAAACGTGTTCTATTTAATACGAGGAATTCTAAAGACGGGGGATTGGAGCAGCTGGCAGCGACAAAGATCCGCGGAGATCGTGTACATTTAATTGCTGGACTTGAGGTGCGAGAGAAGCTTTCCTAAGACACCGTGGTATTTAGGTGATTTATTAGGACGTTCCGGATCATCTCAAAGATCGGAACTTAGTGGTTCTGAGTCAGTAGTATAGTGGCAATTGTTTGTGTTGTGTGGCCACTTATACGAAGGAGACAAAGACCACATGTTGTTGTGTGATGAATTATATGATGACGATTTAAAATAGCATGCTTATGTTTATCCGCTTAAATGTTTAATTATATGATGATGATATTTGAGTTGTGGAATAATAAGAGTAGCATGCTGATAGACGTCTGTTACGTCTTGAAATTGAGATAATGCGAATAAGTTTGTAAAAGTGATGAAATGAAATTGAAAGTAAAAGACACAAAGAGAAGATATAACACCCTGTTTGGCCTAAGTCCTTATGGAGTAAGGCAGCCTTGATAAGACATTAAGAAAAGAAATAATGATAAGAGTTATGAGAATGACTGGGAAAGAGATATGAGCTGAGATTGATAAAGAGTTGAGAATGTGTTAAGAGATAAGTCGTGATATAAACGAAAAGTATCGTAAAGCGGATGAGAATGATGTTATTGAACAAGAGACGATAATAATGATGCGGATGAGCCAGAGCTGGGGAAAGTAATGCTGTTGTTGTTGGTTGAAGTGAGAAATGATATGAGTTGAGCTATGCGAAGCCAGAGGGCTGATGTTCCAAAAAGAGATATGTTGATATTTGAGAAAGTTTATGAAATGATATTTTGAGAAAGTTTATGAAATGAGATTTTGAGAGAGTCTATGACATGAGATGTTGATACGTTGAGAAAGATTGTGAAAGGAGAAAGACTGTGAAATTAGATGTTGAAATGTTGAGAAAGGATGTGAAAAGAGATGTTGAGAAAGTTTACGAGATGAGATGCAAGCTTGTCGATGCGATCCCAGCTCTGTGCTACGTTGAGAAAAGATAAGAAAAGTATTGTGATAATTAGTGGTCGGGACTCGTTGAAGGGATGCACTAAGGATGAGCCGACCTTAGGATAATGATTAAAACTTTAAAACTCTTTAAAAGACATTGACGAATGCGAATGCGGTGAGAAATGAGTGCGAAGTAGTGGAGAGGAAGATACCCCGGAATATCAGGGATATTCGGGTTGTGAACGCAATAGGGTAGGCTAGGGCGGTAAAATGTCATGATGCCTTGAGTACTATTCTGGGCGGAACGAATTCCACATGTGGTATACCAGACGTGGTGGGGACTGGGTCCTAAGCCGTGGTAAGTTATGCACCCGGAACTAGAATAGTACTGTCACCCCTATGGCAATTCAGGAACAGTGAGAGGGACTGGAATGAGGCTCTTTGATTTTGCCACTGTACCTAATTTTTCTACAGTGTGCCTTGATTATATTATTTGATTTGAGACTATACCCAATTTTCTACAGTTCTCCTGGCTTGGAGCCATTTGACTTGTTGACACAGCTGTCAAGCCCGCGTGGTAAAGGTCCTGTACTCATGTTTGCTTCCGACTAGGTTGGGTGGATAACCGAGGAGATGTAGACGTGTGTGCTAACTGCGAAAGAAACGAGTACCTCGATGATATTTTAATTTTCCCTAATCATCGATGGTTGTGATCAAATAAGACTTGATAAGAAAAGTTTAAGAGTCTTGAAAAGATCTATAATTATGAGAAGCGAAATCTTATGGAACATTGACAATGAGAAAGGAATCGAGAATGGAAAGTATGGAAAGATGAATGGAACCCTATGAAGAGGGAAAGGAATGAAAGTGAAAGATTTACAAGTTGAGATTGAGAAAGTAATTGAGAAAGAAAGAATGTTTATGTTGAGAAATGATAATAAGTTGGGCAAGATAATGAATGATGATAATGAAAACTTGAATGTTGTGTTATATTTATGTTGCATTGTTATGCTGTATATGTGTGATGTTGTATGTTTGTATGGTCTTGATATCTTGCCTATCGTAAACCCACACCGTCGACGATGCATCGTTCGGATTGCTTACTCTCTTCTGTTCGTTGGCATATCGGTGTTGCTGGTATCTCAACGGGCAGATGGGACATCGTATGGAGATCACCACCTGGAAAAGACACGGAAATGGTTGGAAGCCTACTCCCTATGGTTGGGTATGGACAAGTTACACCCAGATATTGATTCAGGACACGGAACACAGACTGAGCAGAGTCAATTTGGAACCGCATTTGGGACAAGTCACCGTACGAGGATATAGGAGCTATGAAGAGAAGGTGCGGAACGAGATTCAGGAAAACTCCACCACTCTAGATGGAGTGGAATTGGAGTCAAAGGACAGTGGGAAAGCAGTGACAGAGACGGCCTCATCTTCGTGAGTAAGAATGGGCGCAAGAAGGGAAACTTTATCCAGTTGTTTTCGACAGAAAGATTTAAGGGTAGTGCTATGAGTTTAGGGGCCTCTTGTTATCTTTAAGTCTGTTGTGAGTGTTTTGAGTCAAGGATTACCTAAGTGATGAACTATTTATGTAATTCAGTTTATTTTAGATTATGCCCTATTTTCGCAAAAGTGTATGCATAGAACCTTTTGAGAATTGTATAAGTTTTTCCGATGGAATATCAAGAGCTATGTTGGGTTTGAAACCAAACTATTTTCCGCTGACAAATGTTTTTAGAGATTCATGGAAGTACATATGTGTTTCAGTAACAACTCGGTTTTCAGTAAAGAATGCTAAGTGCATCAACGATGTCTCAATAATGTTTAAAAAAAATAAATTTGGCCTCATTTTTGGGAACTTAATGAATAACAGTTGGTTATTTGATGTTACAAAAATCGGGCTGTTACAGCTCATGTCCAAAATTTATTTAAATTATAAATCAAAATGATTAAAATTAAAAATGGTAATTTAATTCAATTTTTCCAATCTAGTAATCGATTATCAAAGTGTGTTAATCGATTACCACATGTATTTCTCAACACTGCATCAGATACAAGCTGGTAATCGATTATCACATCGTGGTAATCGATTACCTTGACAGCAGATACACTGAAACTTGAGTTTTAACATTGATGAGCATTTTATTTCCCATTATTCCTTGCATTATTTTACTCCTATTATTGATACTTGTTTCCCATTTGACATCGTTTAGCTTGATTTAGTGATTTAGAGTTTATTGGTCTAATATTCCGAATATTGTTTAATTTGGGATTATTTAGCCTAATTAATTATATTTCTATTTTCAGGTCATATTTGGCACAAGGACACTTTGGGCATTTTGGAAATGAAGATTGAAGTATTGAAGTGAAGATTGTAATTTACATTTAGATCCCTTTTTAGTTGTAATTTTCATAATAGTGTTCTTAGGACTTGTGTGACACCCTTTACCCAGCCCAAGTAAATATTACAATAGTTAAGTATTACTTGGTAAAATATATGGACTTGTGATTATATAAGAAAATATAGAAATAAAATTTTATTTTATTAGGCGGGTGCACAAATCCAAACATGAAATTCTTGGAGAAGAAATTCTATATCATTTTAAACAATTGTGTTGAATTCGGCATTCTCTAAAACCTTTTCACAAGCTGGATAGCATTTGTATTTGAAATCGTATTTATATGATAGAAAGTAAGCGATGCCATCTTTTCTTTCGTTTTATAAAACTGTTTCCATTTAATTCTTTTGTAGCCGAATTCTTTAAATAGGTTAAATCAGAGTAAGCGGAAATAGTGGAACTATGCATACTTATAATATAAACATAATTCCCATATAGATATGTAAATAAGTCATGAAGTACATAGTCCCATAGTCATAACTCCAAGATCCATAATACAAGTCCATAAAAGATCTATGCCCAAAATAAAACCATAACCCTAGAGCTCTCGAGAGCATATCTACAACATATATACATATCAAAATATGAACTCTAGAGGTGGTCACATAGATCTGGCAGCATCAGTAGTAGTAGTGATGGTAGTAGCAGTCTCCAAGTAGCAAAAGAAAACATCATCATCAACAGCAGCAGTAGCAGAATCTCCTCCACGGCATCCCCACATCGGATCCCCTGATCCTCATCATACACCTTATACACATACCTAGGGATCATCATCCCTCAACTGACTCCCGGTGGAATGAACGACAGGATCGCCTCCGCTCTCATCCTCCACGGGATCCTCCTCGATCTCATCCGATGGAGAGTGTACCCTACCACTAGGTACGGGGTCAGGAGATGGTGTGACCCTGACTGGGCTCCTCGGATCAGAAGGGGGAGTATCCTCGCGGACGACTCTCGAGGAAAAAGGGTGTGAGCGGGTAGGTCTGAAACGAAAACTGTGATAAGAGCGAGCTGGCCGTGTGGGAGGTGGTCCATGATATGTGTAAAACGGAGGTACGTGCATAGTGTATATGATGGGAATCCTAAATCTACGAGGACGAAATCGAATCAGCGGGTTCGGGTGGTAGAAGGTAATCTCTACCTCTCCCTCGAACACCGCGCGATGGTCCTCATAGATCCATGTGCCACTAGGAAGTGGCCGGATCTCGATGCAAGCGATGTAACGTGACATCACCTACAAGGGCATAGGGGTAAGTATTTCTATACACATAATCAATAAAGCAGAAATGTATGAATAATAAAAAGATATAAACATGCAACAATAAACAACAAACACATTTAGCATTTAGCAGAAATAGGATGCAAGTAGGATGCTCATACTTGTTTCATTTATCAAAATTAGTTTAAATGAGTGGCATGATGTATGAACTTAGCTCTCAATCCTATCTCCATCAAACTATGTCACTCTCTGACGTCCATCCTTTACTTTCCAGCACTCAACCGTGCGTTGTGCTCCCAAGTGTACAACATTCGTACATTCACCAAGAATGTACACGACAAGCTTGGAATCCGTGCCACCCGAGCACATCCCGTCATCCAAACGGACCGTCATCCCAACGGTATAACCATATCGACATCCACTAAGCCGACCACGTTGTCAACCATAACGTGTCATCAAGCAAGCGTCATTTGGCACTCCCAGAGGCCCTCCACATGTTACCAAAACATGATAAACGACCTACCATCCGGACTCCAAAATGAATGCATCATTTTTCGCTTAAAGGGATTGATTGATGTTTTTCTTGTTAATGATACCCGACGTGCCACCTGAGCAGCGTCTCGTCATTCAAATGAAAACTTATCATATCATCAATCAGGTTCCTTTAAGTCTTAGATCACTGGGATTATTGTTATTTAATCATTAATCAATGATTCAGAATTAAAAATGATATTTTAATTATTCTGGGTAAATTACTCGAGTGTTCTTCAGAATACTCGAGTGTTCTACACTTATTTCCAGATTACTTGAGTGTTCTTCAGAATACTCGAGTGTTCATGTCTTTCTGGGGATTTGGGTTTCAGATTCATAAAAATACTCGAGTGGTGCATGAGTTACTCGAGTGTTCTTCATCAATTCCAGAACACTCGAGTGACCCCTGCATTACTCGAGTGGTTTACCTTAAGAGATCCCCATGAATAAGCTTTTACTCGAGTCCTGGGCCCGATACTCGAGTGTTTTAACACAAAATACACTAGTTTATCATAATTTTACTCCAATATCAAGCCAAGTACTCGAGTCTTTTCTAACAGAACAGATTGGAAACTTGGTTTAAACATACCATTTTCAATTCTAATCGTTTTTAGTCCAATCCAATGATCAACAGAGTTCATATACCATATATTAAACATGTTACAACACTTAACACCTATCAAATTACAGATTTGACAGAGAATTGATCATTAATGCATAAAACATACAATTTCACAACTTAACACCTCAAATTGCATAATACTCAACAAACTTATGAAATGAGACTCAATACAGCTTGCATGCACCTTATAAAACTTGCTCCAAACATCCATTGAGCATGAGTTGGTCTCCAAACCAAAGTTCCTATTCAATCTAAGCCCTTAGAGCCTCTTGGTGGCTCTCTAATGAAAATAATGGAATTTAAACTCTATCTAGTGCATAAAACAACTTCCCCTTACCTCTCAGACGTGTACCAACAGGAGATTCCAAAGAAAAATCTCTCCAACACCAAAAACAACTTTGAGCACCACATGCAAGACAGTTTTGAGTGCAGCACCAAGATCGAATTGGTTGACATATGAAACAGAGATAGAAATTAGGGAAATTAGAATTTCTAAATTCTATGCAACACCTACAAGCTATAGAAACCGAATTGGGACTAAAAGGATTCGTGAGCTTACCCAAAATCGAATTAAAAGAGAGCTCCAGGAAGAGGTTTGACAGCAACAAGCTCCAACTTTCGAGCTCCAAATTTTCCACCACACTCACTCTCAGCTCACGATTTTGCTCTCTATACAAAGCTCGAGATGTGAGCTTTGTATTGGTGTATAGTTTGTGGTTTGAATCAGAATACAGAGGGAGAATCGTAGGAAGCAAATCAAGAACCCTAACTTCAACAACCAACTCGAAATTGACCAAATGCTTCACGAATTCGGTGTTGCTTAGCTTTTATAGACTTCAATTGAGTCCATGCACATCGACACGACGACGTTGAAGTGTTGAGGAAGACGATTTCGTGTCAACACACGAGAATCGTTGGTGGTGACTCACCAAACGCACTAACTCGTGCAACTCTATCCAGAATACTCGAGTATTCCAAAAATACTCGAGTATTTTGCCCAGTTTTTGAAAAATAATAATTTTATTTACTTTCCCTCCAAAACCTTTCCTATATTTACTTCTAGGTCCCAACCTAGGGACTAATATGCAAAATATTTATTTCATGCATAATTATATTTATTAAATAAATTCACACACATTCCTAACTACATAAACACAAATTTTAATCGAAGATTAAGAATGGAAATAATTAATTATAATAAACTTTATAATTAACATTTCATTAATCAGGGATTAAAATTTTGGGGTGTTACACTACTCCCCCACTTACAAGGAATTTCGTCCCCGAAATTCAACTTATACAAACAAGTCAGGATATTCCTGACCCATCTTATCCTCTAATTCCCAAGATGCTTCCATTACATCACCACAAATCCAGACGACCTTGACCAAACAAATTTCCTTCCCTCTGAGCTGCTTGATTCTTCGATCTTCAATGCGAACAGGCATAGCTTCGAAGGTTAGGTTCTCATGAATTTCTAGGTCATCGGGTTGGATTCTAAGGACAATGGTGGGATCATGGACATACCTTTTTAACTGAGACACATGGAATACATTATGAAGATTATCTAACGACGGGGGCAGGGCTAATTGATAGGCTATTGGGCCGACTCTTTTAAGAATTTGGTAGGGACCAATAAACTTAGGTGATAGTTTCTGGGTTTTCAAGGCCCTGCTAACACCTTTGGTCGGTACTATTCTAATGAACACATGGTCTCCTTCAGCAAACTCTAAAGGTTTCCTCCTCCTATCAGCATAGCTTTTCTGCCTACTTTGAGCCGTCTTCATCTTCTCTTGTATCATCTTGATCTTCTCAGTTGTCTCTTGCACAGAATCTGGTCCAACCAGAGAATTCTCCCCCACTTGAAACCAGCATAACGGCGTCTGACACTTTCTTCCATACAAAGCTTCAAATGGTGCCATTCCAATGCTCGAGTGAAAACTATTGTTGTACGTGAATTCCACGAGCGGCAAAATTTGCTCCCAATTCCCTTGTCCTTCCAAAACACAAGCTCTTAAGATGTCCTCCAATGACTGAATAGTCCTTTCCGTTTGACCATCAGTCTGAGGGTGGTATGCAGAACTCATCTTCAGTCTTGACCCCAGAGCTCTATGCAGATCTTGCCAAAACTTCGACATAAACCTCAGATCGCGATCTGACACGATACTTGATGGTACCCCATGCAGGCGAACAACTTCTTTGAAAAACAACTGAGTGAGCTTTTCGAAAGAGTAGCGCATATTAACGGGAATAAAATGCGCTGACTTGGTCAAACGATCCACGATCACCCAGATTGCATCATGACCAGTAGCTGTCCTTGGCAATCCTGACACGAAATCCATCGAGATACTATTCCATTTCCATAATGGAATTTCCAAGGGAAGTAATTCTCCTCCTGGCCTTTGGTGTTCCACCTTCGCCTTCTGACACACCAAACAACACGCCACATAACTAGCCACATCTTTCTTTAGACCAGTCCACCAAAACATCTTCTTCAGGTCCTGATACATTTTGGTAGCTCCCGGATGCATACTCATCTTGCTTTTATGCGCTTCATCCAGAATCATTCTTCTTATCTCCAGATTATCAGGCACACAAATCCTTGATTTAAAACGAAGGATTCCATCCTTTCCCTCTTGAAATTCTAACTCTTTGCCTTCTTCCATAAGCTTCCTTTTCTCCTTGAGTCCCTCATCGTCTTGTTGCAATTTTCGAATCCTTTGCAAGAATTCATTTGCAATTTGCAACATTCTCAACTTGATGCTAGTCGGCTCCACTTGCATTGTCAGACTCAAATCTCTAAACTCTTCAATCAGTGCAGCTTCTTTGACCATCATCAAACTGATATGCATTGCTTTTCGACTCAATGCATCTGCCACCACGTTTGCCTTCCCAGGATGGTAATGAAGTTCGAACTCATAATCCTTCAAGAACTCCATCCATCGGCGCTGCCTTATATTCAACTCTTTCTGGTCGAAGAGGTACTTTAAGCTCTTATGGTCACTAAATACCCGAAACGTAGTGCCATAGAGATAGTGCCTCCAAATCTTTAGAGCGAAGACAACAACTGCCAGCTCTAGGTCATGAGTTGGATAGTTCATTTCACGAACTTTTAGCTGTCTCGAGGCGTAAGCGACTACCTTCCCATCTTGCATCAAAACACTCCCAAGTCCTTGTTTCGATGCATCACAATACACCTCGAAACTCTTCTGTGTATCAGGCAAAATCAATACAGGGGAGGATGTCAATCTTTCCTTCAACTCTAGAAAACTCCTTTCACACTTCTCGTCCCATATAAATGGTTGATCTTTCCGAGTTAACTTTGTCAAGGGTAGCGCAATCTTCGAGAAACCTTCTATAAACCTTCTATAGTAACCAACCAAACCAAGAAAGCCCCTCACTTCCGTGACCGACTTAGGTTGCTCCCATTGAAAAACCAAGCTTACTTTCGCCGGGTCAACTGCTATTCCCTTGTTTGAAATTACATACCCCAAGAACTTAACTTCCTCCAGCCAGAACTCACACTTTGTAAGTTTGGCGTACAACTGCTTCTCCTTTAGGATACTCAACACTATCTTCAAGTGTTCAGCATGCTCCTCCGGGCTCTTCGAATAAATAAGGATATCGTCTATGAACACAACCACGAATGAATCTAAATAGGGTCTAAAGATTCGATTCATGTAGTCCATGAAGATAGCTGGTGCATTGGTCAATCCGAACGACATCACAATGTACTCATAATGCCCGTATCGGGATCGAAATGCGGTCTTAGAGATATCCTCTTCTCTAATCCTGATCTGATGATATCCTGATCTCAGATCAATCTTAGAAAACACTGAAGCTCCCCGAACTTGATCCATAAGGTCATCGATCCTTGGTAAAGGATACTTGTTCTTGATTGTGACCTTGTTCAATTGCCGATAGTCGATGCACATTCTCATACTACCATCTTTCTTCTTGACGAACAGAGATGGAGCACCCCAAGGTGACACACTTGGTCGGATCATCTGCTTCTGCAATAGATCCTCGATCTGCTTCTTCATTTCAGCCATTTCTAGAAGTGCCATTCTATAAGGAGCAATAGAAATGGGACCAGCTCCCGGAACTAGATCAATTCCAAGTTCAATCTCTCTTCTTGGTGGCAAACCAAGTATCTCATCAGCGAATACCTCCGGAAAGTCTCTGACAACAGGGATCTCTTCCATTCTTGGACCATTCTCTTCTACTTCAGTGTTGAACAGGCACATATAACCGGAGGGTTTCGGGTTCCTATAGGTTACTATCTTTCTATCACAATCGATAATCACTTGGTTTTGACTCAACCAGTCCATCCCCAAGATCACATCCAATTGAGATAAGGGTAAATAGATCAAATCTACCCTAGAGGTTTGTCCTAACACTTCTATACAACAGTTAAGACATGCTCTAGAAACAACTACAGGAGCATTAGTGGGGGTTTATACTTTCAGAGCATATGGCAATTCAGACATAGATAGACCCATACGATCTACACATTCATAGGAAACGAAGGAATGCGTTGCACCAGAATCAAACAAAACATTACAGAGCTGACCATTTAGCAAGTATTTACCTTGCACCAGATAAGAAGATCGGCTTGCCTCCACACCACTAAGTGTGAAAACCCTTCCTTGAGCCATAGGCCTATCAGCAGTTCCTCTTGAATTAGCTTTGACCGGTTCCTTGCAGTCTCTCGCAAAGTGTCCCGGTTTCCCACAGTTGAAACAACCACTTGTTCCCCAACAAACACAACCATAATGATGGCGCTTGCACTTGTCACAGAATGGAGCCTCGCTCCGAAGGTTCCTTCCATCATTCCCTCCAGCTTTTCCCTTGCCTTTCCCCCGGCGATCATACGGACCCTTGCCTCGGTTGTTGAAACCCTTTCGCCTCTGAGGTCCATAATTCTGGTTGTCCTTTCTTTCTGAGGCTTGCAACTCTTCAGCTTTCTTGTCGTCCTCATACATCCTACACATGTCCACAAGTGCAGGAAAACTTTGAATCCGCTGGTAGCTGAAAATTGACTTCAACTTGGGCCTCAAGCCTCCCTCAAACTTGATACACTTGCTCCTTTCATCGGGGTTGTTCTGGTAGTATGGAGAGTACTTCATCAATTCCTCGAACTTGGCCGCGTACTCGCCCACACTCATGCTTCCTTGTTTAAGTTGTAAGAATTCCACCTCCTTCTTTCTCCTCAAGTCCTCAGGGAAGTATTTATTGAGAAACTTCTCCATAAATACACCCCAATTCACATCCCTTCCTTCATAGTGTAGGAGCTGAACCGTGTGATTCCACCAGTTTTCAGCTTCATCCTTTAGCATGTAGACTGCATATGCCACATTCTGAGCTTTCGTGCACTCCAAGGTTCTCATAATTTTGTCCATGGTGTGAATCCACCTATTGGCCTCCTCAGGTTTAAATCCTCCTTCAAACTTGGGTGGGTTACAACTCCTAAAATCAGCCAGACTCTTCGCCTCGGTGTTACCCACATTGCACTGATGAGGTGGATTAGCAGGTTGAGGTGGTTGCCGAGATTGTTGTTGTTGCATAGACTCCAGCACCGCGGTTATCCTTTCTAACATTGCATTGACGTGATTGTGGTTTCTAGTTGTCATAATAGACCTGCGCTATGGACTTATGGTCACATATGTTGAACTAAAGAAACATTCATCACACCACCTATACTAGGGTCTTAACTAAAAAATCAAACAAAACATTCAATTGTATCTAATGCTCAAAATAAGCAAGATACTAGCATTCAAAACAATAAATATGCCCTGTGGATACCTGCTCGATGTTGATGGCTACCTTTCTGGAACTACTTCCACTACTACAGGATCTGACTTTTGCTCTGATACCACTCAGTGTGACACCCTTTACCCAGCCCAAGTAAATATTACAATAGTTAAGTATTACTTGGTAAAATATATGGACTTGTGATTATATACGAAAATATAGAAATAAAATTTTATTTTCTTAGACGGGTGCACAAATCCAAACATGGAATTCATGGAGAAGAAATTCTATATCATTTTAAACAATTGTGTTGAATTCGGCATTCTCTAAAACCTTTTCACAAGCTGGATAGCATTCGTATATGAAATCGTATTTATATGATAGAAAGTAAGCGATGCCATCTTTTCTTTCGTTTTATAAAACTGTTAACATTTAATTCTTTTGTAGCCGAATTCTTTAAATAGGTTAAATCAGAGTAAGCGGAAATAGTGGAACTATGCATACTTATAATATAAACATAATTCCCATATAGATATGTAAATAAGTCATGAAGTACATAGTCCCATAGTCATAACTCCAAGATCCATAATACAAGTCCATAAAAGATCTGTTGGAAGTCAAGCTTTCCCAAGGACTTCAAGTGCAATCATTATATGGTTTTGATGATAATAAACTCAAGCTTCTCAAGCTCTTATCAAGTGCAATCACAAGATCTTCATCCTTCAAGTCCAAGTTTCAAGTTGAAGATTCAAGCGAATGAAGTTGAAGATTCAAGCAAATGAAGATGTTATCCCTTTTCCCTTAGGACATCATATGTAAGGTAACGAAGTCAAGGTTTATACTATGTTAAAAGGCCAATATAAGTTTTTCCAAAATATATTTTTCATTTAAAGGAGAAGAAAAAGAAGTTTTGTGAAAATCAGTTTTTCTATCTTAGTTTTGGTGAAAATACTTGATGTTACAAAACTCTGAATATTTTTACGTATGCAAGAGAGAGTAATCGATTACTTGCCTAAGTTAATCGATTAACTTTGTTGCATCATAGAAAAATCAGAGAGGTTGTAATCGATTAAATGAACTTTGTTAATCCATTACTTTCTGTATGAGAGTAATCGATTACCTGGCTCAAGTAATCGATTAAAATTGTTGCATCATATATTTTCTTGAGACATAGTAATCGATTACATGTTGTGTAGTAATCGATTACATGATGTTGCATCATACAATTATCAGAGGCTCTGTAATCGATTATTAGAATAGTGGTAATCGATTATATGAGTTGCATCATATATTAAACAGAAGTGAAGTAATCCATTACATGCATGTGATAATCGATTACTGGTTTTTAAAATGAATTTCAAAGTTTCTATTTTTAAAGGGATAATCGATTACCTCCCTCAAGTAATCGATTACCTCAAGTTTTATTGAAAAACGTGTCAGAATCATTTTTATTATTTCCTGATTTGTTTTTATATATAAGATTCTGATTTATTTTATAAAATTCGAAAATGATTTTAAATTTGAATTATTTCCTTTTTCGTTTTAAGAATCAAATCTTTGTTTTATTTTCTAAATCTTTTTTATTTGGTTTTGATTTTAAAACTTAAATTATTTTATTTCCAAAATCGTTTTTGATTTGATTCTGATTCTATTTTCAAATTCAAAATTCAAATTTCAAATCTTTGGTTTTATTTCTTAAATCTTTTATTTTATCTTTTTTATTTGTTTTGATTTCAAAACTAACTCTATTTATTTTGTTTTGAAAAAACATTTCTCACTTCCACATCCTCTGATAATCACGTTGCTTCTTCTTCTTCTTCTCCATCAACTTCTGGTTTTCACTCTAAATCTTTTTGAAGAAAACTAAACCTTATTTTGGCCTTGTAACAACCTTATCTAGACTTCATTGCTATAGTGCTTTATTGTTGTATCTGTGTTGCTTAGAACACATATTTGTTAGAGTGGCCTTTATTGTTGTATCTGCACTAAGAAGAGTGAATCATAGTGGTTGTACCCAATCATTCATACCATAACCAGTGTTGTAAGGGGTGTGTAACCCTTAGTGACTAGGGAGTGAATCTCCTAGTGCGGACGTGCTGCGTTCGTGGTTATAGGGTGAGGAACCCTGTTGTATTGGGTAGTGCTAGACGAACGGTGGGTCACCTAGTAGTTAGGCTATCTGGAAATCTAGGAAAGGTTTTCCTAGTTGTGTATCGAGGTCCCTGGCGAAAGGAGGTTCCTAGTAGCTTGCAGGGCGCTCTGGTTGTACTTGGGGACGCGTGGCGTCTTTGGTATAGTGAAAAGCTCAAGCGGGTCACTTGGGGACTGGAGTAGGCCGGGTTTGCCGAACCAGGATAAAATTCTCCGGTGCAATCTCTTCTATCCCTCATCTCTTTATTTTCGTTACTATCGTTGCATGTGCATTGTTGTTATAATTATCATTCGTGCATCATAACGATTATTTTCATAATAATTAATTTAATTGTTTTAAATTAATTAGCACGGTAACGCTTCTCGTTGTTATCTTTTTAAATTGTTCCGCGCGTATTAGTTTTTCTATTATTATTATTATTATCAGCTTCTGCGCAATCGATATTATATTGTTTTCCGCTGCAAAATCTCTTTAATTTTGTTGAAAACGAATATTTTCCAATGTTTTCGTAAACACCCAATTCACCCCCCCTTGGGTGACGGCTGCCAATCCTATCAATAATTCTAACAATTGGTATCAGAGCTTCGTGCTTTGGTAAAGGCCTAACAGCCTGAGTTAAAGATCCTTGTAGATTGGCAGCGTTGGGATAGTTTTAATTGTTTTTAATATGGAGGGATTTTCATTCGATGAAGCACCATTTTTTGATGGAAATAATTTTCACTATTGGAGTGCGAGAATGAAAATATTTTTACAATCTATCAGCATTCGTCTATGGAATGCCGTTTTACATGGTTTTGATGAAAAATCTTCTTCCTTGAATTTTCAAGCTATGCATGTTTTGAAAAATGCTTTGAACCATGATGCATTTGCTATTATTGAAAATTGTGAAAATTCTAAGGATATTTGGGACACTTTACATTTACACTATGCTACTAATGATCTTGTTGAAAGTGTAAGTGTCCACAGGAAAGAAGAGAAGGAACAACAAGAAGTTGCTATAGAACATGAAAGGACCAACTCCCTAGACGAAGATTCTGATGATGAAAGTGAAAGTGTGGGGAGTAACTCAACAAGCGACTGTGATGACTTAGAGAGGATTTTTGAAACCTTTATGGACTCACTGGAGGAATCAAGTGACTCGGATGCGGAATCAATAGCAGATGAAATTAAAACATCCGACTACTTGGCTCATGAGGACGATGAGGTAATTTCAATTAGTCCTTATTCTAAATCTCTACAATTTGCATATAATGGTTTGAATGATGATTTGATAACTTGGAAAATAGAAACTTGGACTCTTTACAAAAATTATCTCAAATTGAAAATGAATTTGATATTTTGAAAAATGGAGATATTTTTGATAAAGAGATATTTTTAGAAAATAGCTCCTCAACTATTTTTGAAAATTGCATTGATATTGAAAAACAAGTTGAGGATGCACTCTTTGAATTTAGTAACATTAAAAAATCCATTTGTTCAAATTCCTTGCTTGAATGTGAAATTGAAAATGATGTTGATATTCAAAAATCAAGCAAAGTGTTTGACAATGAAATTTTTCAATGTGAAGTTAAAAATTCCAAGTTTCATGAAAATAATTTTGAAAAAATCATATCATCATCCAAACCCATTACATGCAATTATTGTGGTTGTTTAGGACATATTCCTCATTTGTGCTTTTATCGTAAGAATTATAATATGAGAAATAGCTTGCAATGGGTTCCAAAGGCCTCTAAGGAATCTAAGACTAACCCCAAAGGACCCAAAATGAAATGGGTACGAAAAGGTTCTTCTAGTGTTGTGAATGTGCAGGAAATTAAACCAAAGGAAGAACAAATTGGACAAGGAAAGGGGAAGTCTATGAAAGTGATGGGTAAATGGTCCAAAAACAAACAATATGGTCAAAAGAGGAAGATGCTACCAACCAAAGCTTCTAACGTGCAAAAAGATGAAATCATAAGGTCAAGGACCTCAAGTAAGAAGCAATGGCATGAACCACGTGGAAGAGTAAAGGAGAAATTATCAAGGATGGTACCTAAGAGGACAAGAACTAAATGGGTCGGTCAAAGGAGAATCAAGCCTACCAACAACAAAGCTTCACACAAGGAATATGGAAGAACCAACATGGTCAAAAATCAAAAAGTGAAGCAATGGGTAAAGGCGAATACTTCTTTGGTCAACAAACCTAAGGTACCTACCTCTTATTCTTCTTATATTAATGATTATACAAAGGTATACTTGGACTATTCAAATTTTTATACTAAGGTGGATCATGGGTGCTAATTTTTTTTTTAAAAAATATTTTTAATTATCATGATCACTCCTTGGTTGAATTAAATCATGTGTGCTTTACACCTTTTGAAAATTCTTTTTTAGCACATGATTATTTTTGGTATAGTCCTAGATACCTGTCACATATAGTGTGTTATATCATGTGTGACTAAATTTTTTATCTTCTATCACATGATTACGCCTTATATGTAATGATATTGCATTGATATATGAGGACATGCTTGTATTTGAAAGGATATGTTTGGTACGACATGGACTTATAACATAAGCATGATGTTATTTCTTTTTTATGATTAGTGCATATGTTTAATGTAACATTCCGAATTTTAATTCTAAGAGTAATTAGAATAATGATACGATTTGGAAGGAAAGATTATTGTAAAAAGGATTTAAAATGATGGATTAGGAGTTCTTTGAATGCCATAAGGAAGTCAAGAAGTATTGGCATCAGAAAGGAGGTTGAAAGATGAACAAAAGAGCGTTAGAAGCAATGTTTTCGATGTTGTAAACACCCTATATTAGGAAATTAAAAATAAAATATTTACAACTCAAAACGTAAATTCCACCATTGGATGTGAAGGGTAATATGTGAGGAAGCTTGCTTTCAAATTTGAGCGAGATCCGACGGGTAACGAAGAAGTTATGGCATTTTGAAATGCCAAGGAAAAAGAGAACTGGTCAGACTACTCGAGTAGTATCAGAACTACTCGAGTAATTCACCAATTACTCGAGTAATTCACTGAGTAATCGAGTAGTTGGGAGAAACAGAAAGTCCAGAAAACTTGGACTACTCGAGTAGTCCACTGACTACTCGAGTAGTGCGTACTGCATCAGAAATAAAACGTGCTTGGGGTCTTCTTCCTCATTTATTCCTTTGTCTTTCTCTCTCTAGGGCACGAAGCTCTCTCTTCTCTCTCTCTAATTTCATCCTCAAATCCTCCCTTAGATCCATAATAAACTACGAAAAATCAATCCCCATCACACTCTAACACATAATCATTCATCAATCTCTTCTATTTCCTCTCACCCACTTCAATCCCCAATTTTCTCTCTCCATCCTTGAAGCTTCAAGAACACCCACCATGGAGAATCATCACATCTAAGTAAGTTGATTTGAGTTTCATTCCTTTCTCCTTCAACTTACACAAACTATCATCAATCTCTAATCGTTCTTGCTTTGTTTGGTCATTGTGGGTATAGTTTCTCTCTCCTCCATAGCCTTGAAGCTTTCTCTCTCTACACCATGGCTAAGTAGGATCAAGCTCTCCTCCTCACTCTCACTACACACTTGGAGGCTATTTGATTGAAACTCAAAAGGGGAAGATTTCAAAGAGTTAGGGTTTGGTACTCCCTTCTCTCTCTACAAGGTTAAGGTAAGGGAGTGGTTATAGTGAGCATTGGCTTGTTCTAGGAAAGGGTTTGTATTTAGATATAATGGTTGGCTAGGAGTTTACGTGTTAGGGTAGAAAATTAGAAATCTCAATTTAGGAACTAAGGAAAATGTTGGAAATAGGCTTAATTGGCAACTATGGAACTTTAGGAAGTAAAGAATGAGGTTAGGTTTTAATTGAGGATAATAAATGGCATAAACCCCTAATTTAGGACTTTGAATCAATAATTGGGACATGTGAACAAAATGTGGTTATTGTATGATTATATGAAAAGTTGAAGTTTGGTTAATGTTTGCACTCTAATTGTTTATGTGAAATGTGAATTGTGGCTATTTGGTTATAATTATGATGGTTTTTGTGATTGGAATGACTTGGTAAATATTAAATGGAATTGGTAGGAAAAGTAATGGCATATAATATGGACAATTAAAAATGCATAAATATGGTGGTGTATCGTAGGCCTTCGATTTGGGGGAGACGATACACCGTAAAAATTTGGGTTGTATTGTAGGCCTTCGATCTGGGGGAGACAATACAATGTAAAAGGGGCGATGTATGTAGGCCTTCGATTTGGTGGAGACATACATCGTCGGTGGTGTATGTATGTAGGCCTTCGATTTGATGGAGACATACATACACCCTAAATAAAAAGGAAAAAAAGAAGGACATTGGATAAAATAAGGTAACGGTAATGGAAACGCGATGTATGTAGGCCTTCGATTTGGTGGAGACATACATCGTGATTGGTGTATGTATGTAGGCCTTCGATTTGGTGGAGACATACATACACCGAAAATAAAAGGAAATGAATAAGGAAACAGGTGAATAAAATTGAATAAGATAATGGTAATGGAAACGCGATGTATGTAGGCCTTCGATTTGGTGGAGACATACATCGTGATTGGTGTATGTATGTAGGCCTTCGATTTGGTGGAGACATATATACACCGTAAAAATAAGGAAAAGGTAAGGGATTGGAAAGGGATTTCTTTAGAAATGGGGAAAATAAATGAAAGGGAACCAAAGGGTGGAAAGGAATTAACTAAAAAGGGAATCGACACTTATAAAATGATGGAATTGGAAAATATGGTATGCTTGCGATGAATTTGTACTTATGTGAACAAAATGCTAATTGTGTTTGGCCTGGTTAGTTGTTATGTCTATCTAGAAACCGCTTTTCTATTCATGTGCAATGCTCACTCCCTTACATTTACAGGTGCTGAGATTGAGCAGGCACAGCCCCCGGCCGAGCAGGAGTACTTTCCCTTACAGGGAGAGTAGGGTGTTTTGGGTTTAAAATATAATATGGACCTATGTCTATTATAATATTTGGATGTAAATTTAATATGTATATTTTGATTGAGACTTAGTGTATTTTATTTTAACAAAGTTATATGTTTTGATTATGACACTCAAACTTAGTATTTTCCGCTATTACTCCGATTAATTAATGCACTCTTATGTATTTGGAGCCCTTTGGGCCTTGATATGTTTTAGAGATATAATCTGAAGCCCTGCTGGCTATTGGTTGTTTATTTGAAATTGTTTATCACAGGTTGAATTTTGGATTAGTCCGAAAAACAAGCAAAACTCCGTCCGTTTGACGGGTGATTTTATTATATTAAAAAGGAATTTTTGAGTACACATTTAACTAAACTTGGGAATTAAGGGTAGTAATTATTAGGGTGTTACAATTTTGGTATCAGAGCAGTTTTTCCTCGGCCTTTGGAGTTTGGACTCACAACTCTTGTGGTTTACTCACCAAGCGAGTAACCGATATGTATAGTCAAGTGTCTAAGTTAGGCGAATAGGATACATATATAACTACATATTTATATATGTGTTCACTTGCTAACTTCTCCAGGACTAGGTTGTGACAGCAATAGACTATAGGATGTTAGTTTAAACTCAACTAGATCCCTCGATGGTGTCGTCGTTTAATAGAGTGTAAGGGTAGGATTGGTCGTCCTTACTCTTGCAACTATTAAGAGATGATATTGTCAACAAACCTGACGATGATGTTGCTATTGGTAAATGTGAGATTGAGACTGACCATCTTGATCTTCGCGCTTGTCGATTGTCAATGTCATTGAAAGCTTCGAAGTAGCACAAGAACCAATCCGACATAAGATTTCATGAGAAGTACCACCATTAGAAGAAAGTAAGTCGACTTGAATGGTACCTTCTTCGAATCCTTCACACGAAGTTCTTAAGGGAATCAAGTTCACCCTAGAAACCATCTCCAGCTTCCCTGAAAAGCTAAACCAGACTTTGGCAGTCCAAAACCTACTGGGAGTCTTATCAACAAGATTCCTAAACGGTCGCCGCGAGTAAAGCAAATCTGGACTACCTTGCCAAGTATCCACGCCGAGATCAACCAAGATTGAACAATCGAACAATGGTTTTCGGCAAAAATAAGAACCTGACAATGGTGCGTTGTTGGTAGAAGCGAGGTTGAGATTGATCACCTCAATCTTTGCAACTACTAACGGATGATACCATTGCAATCCTGCTAATGAAATTGAAACAATAGAAATGGAAACCCTCCAAGGGAGTAGATCCTTTAGAAGCAAAGAAATCAACCCGGATGGGGTCCTTTCCAAGCTCCTTAAACGGAAGCGGGTAGTAGGCCCAAAATAAAACCAAGGCATAAGAGCCTTAAGCCATATTATCTATTTAAGAATAGCGTAATCGAATACCCTACCTTAGAAAGAATGGAATAAATTCTATAAGCACCACCCCTAACCATCAAAAAGCCAAACTGAAACTTAGATAACCCAAGTCTCATAGGGAATCTTACCAAGGTTCCTGAATAGTCACCCATTAGAAAAGCTTAACTGGTAACCTCTTGAAGTCTCTACACAGAGACCAAACAAATTGAATGAATGACCACCAACGGGTCGTTCACCCAACACGAATCTCGATTTTGAGAGTAGTGCAAGACTTAAGGTGATAGAAAGGTCAGATTCCATTAGCTTTCTTGTTGAGTATCAAACTCATTCAAGCTTTCCTTGAGATCCAACTCGAAATAAATTGTAAAGGATTGCTGACATATTAAAGGCTTAGTTAGTACCTCAATTCGTGCAAGTAGATCTTTTCCTCCTCACTTTCCTTGGTTTGACTTAACCTTGAAGTAGCGACTTTTGATCGCGAATCAAAGATCTCTCGCTCCAATCAGAAGCTGACACATTCGATTCCCTACTTCCGGGCACCAGCATAATCAGATAAGTTGATACAAAGTGGGGGAGACTTAACGACTCAATTCGGATCCTGTCCGAGCGACAAAAACTAGTAACCATACCATAAGCTATAGGGATACCAAACCGATAGTTCCAAACGCTCTGCGGAGGATCGAGCGAGAGTTAAACTAGGGATAAAACAAGACCTTCCCAAAATGACACCGAATTGAGAAACAACAACTAGACCTTGACCTTGACCCTCAAGTGGTGTAACATCCCCATTTTTAATTCCAAATAATAATAAGAGTAATAAAAAGAAAAATAGCACTGACTACTCGATTATTGATATGGCTAAATGATTAGTTCAATTAAAATGTTAAAAATAATTATACTATTTGAAAAGCATACTTTCTATACTTTAATATATTTTGACATTTTAAATGTTAAACTGGTTTTAAGAATTTTAAGATTCTTAGCTTGATAATTTTATATAAGTACTTATTAAATGCTTAAATTTTATTATTAGTATTTTTGAGATTTACAATAAATAAATAAAAGAAAAAGAAAAATAATAATAATAATAATAATAGTAATAATACTAATAATAATAATAATAGTAATAATAATGATAGTGTAAGAATAATAAAAAAATAAATAAAAATAATAGTAATAATAATAATAATAAATAAATAAATAAAAAGAAAAATGAAAAGTAATAGTAGTAATAATAATAATAAATAAAAAGAAAAAGAAAAATAAAAATAATAATAATAATAATAGTAATAATAATAATGATAATGTAATAATAAAAAAAAAATAAAAAATAAAAAAAAATAAAAGAGAATGGGGGTTCGATCAACCCCCCCCCCCATCTCCTTCTTCCCTCTTCTTCAACGAGGCGCCGGCCCTAGCGCCCTCCCTCTCTCTCCACTGCTGGGCCAGCCACCGCCGAGCTCGCCACCACCGTTCGCCGCCACTCGCTCTCCGTGTCAAGCTCCAGCCGCACGCGTCCTCCCTCCTGTTGCGATTAACTGCCGCCGCCGTTCCCTGTGATCGCGCCACCACGAACCGGTGCTAACCATCACCGTTCGTGTCTCTCTCTCCCCGTGTTCTCTCTCCCTCCTCTGCCCATTGCCGCCGCCCTCAACCTCCACCTTGCGACCCCCCTGTAACTTCAGCCGCCACCCCTGCTCTCATCCCTCTCTGCTGCCATACCGCCACCGTGACCCACCGAGCGCTGCCGCACCATCACTTCGAGGGACGAAGTTTGTGACCCAGATCGAGCCACCAGCCATACGAGCTGCCACTGCTGCTGGGTTTTTGCTTGCTGCTGCCGCCATTGTTTGATGCTGCAGCCATGGAGTCACGCCGCCAGCCAAGGTAGTGACTCGCCTATCCCTCCCTTGTTCTTCGCTCACGCCGCCGTCGCTGGAATCGACATTCGGTGTGGGTCTTTGCTGATTGCGAACCGAACCGGCGTCGTTATCGCCGTACCGTGACTGTTCTCTTCACCGACGTTGACCGCCACGGACCTGTTCATCATCCCGGGTCATTGAGGCTTCACGGATCACCGCTCATTCTCGTCGGCAAGTCCCGAAGTTGAGGTTATTTCTTTATTTTCGTCAATCGAGGTAAGGGATTCTTTACCTTGCTTTAGAGGGTATTTTCTAATTAGTATATAATACTTGCTAAGAATATGTGGGTATGCTTCTAACTGATTATTCGGTAATTAATTTAAATTAAATATAAAGTAAGAAAGTAAATAAAATGAACTATAAATTGATATTTGAGATTGAATATGCAAGCTAAGTGCTATATGTTATTATGTATGTTTATTTGAAGAACATGAACTCTGGTTGTTAATTGTGAATAAGTATAAATTATTATTGTTCTATATGTCTGGTTGAATTGTGATGTTTGTGTACTAAATGGGTATCGCATAAAGAATTGAATAATTGGATAATAAATAAAGGAAAGTAAGTATGTATGAGATGTAAACTAGAATGAGAATTAAGGAATAGAAAGAGTTAAAAATGTCATGACATAAACTTAGGGAATTGAAAATATAAAGTGTGGAAATTGTTGTGTATGCTTGTATAATGTGTGTTGAATGACGACTGAGATAACAAGTTAATAATGAAGGTCAAGAGAGAAAAGGATAGTTATAAAGAAAATTAAAGAAGTGAAACGATAATAAATGAAAAGAATAACTAAATAAAATAAACTGAATGAGAATGAAAATAGTAAAAGGATACTTGTCACAGGTTAGGTCGGGAGGACCTGATCGTAAGACCTTGTGGCCAGTTGATAAAAGAATTAATAAAAGAATGGGCCAACGCAGGTTAGATCGTGGGATCTGGTCGTAAGACCCTGTGGCCAACGCAGGTTAGATAGTATGATCTGGTCGTGAGACCCTATGGCGCAGGTTAGGTCGAAAGATCTGGTCGTGAGACCCTGTGACATAGGTTAGGTCATATGAATCTGGTTGTTAGACCCTGTGGATAGATGATAAAGGAAATATTTGGTGCAGGTTAGGTCGGTGGGCCTGGTCGTGAGACCCTGTAGCCAAATTAATAAAAAGAAAGAAGTAAAGAAAGATTAAAAAGAAAGTGAAGTAAACGAGAAAAATATAACAAGAAGAAATAATGAATGAATGCAATATTGAAAGATAATATAATGTGAGAAGAAAAGAGAATCAACAGTACATGAATAAGATAAATGAGCGAAAGATATGGGTTTAAGAGTGGTTAAGGGAACTATTGTTTGTGTGTGATGCATGCTTGGCTTGATGATTGAAAATATGTGTTACGTGTTAAGTGTGTTTGACTTAGTAGGTCATTATGTTTAGTTAGGAACTACTTTCTACTTCATGTGTAAAGCTCACCCTTACAACCATTTTTCAGGTTTTGAGATTGGAGCTTACACAGTTTCTGGCCGAGCAGGTTGAACCTACACTACGTGGAGTATCTATTTATTATTTACGGTTGGACTGCAGTTTTAGATATGTTAAAAACTACTATTTTGTAATTTAAAAATATCTATTAGTTGTACGCCCCTATTTGTGATATTCGGGGCATTAGGATCTGTTTCTGGATGATATTTAAACGTTTTATGTTTTAAAAGTTTGCTGGACTGAACAGGTTAAGCAGGTACAAAATTGGAAAATTTGGGAAAGTCCGTAAAACAGAGGAAACTCTGTCCGTTTTTCCGGAAAAATATTCTTAAGTATTTTAATTTAAAAAGAAATTTTCAATTACCATTTTTTATAAAATCCTAATTTAATTAAATAATTGTGAGGGTGTTACATTATGGTATCAGAGCAGTTTTTCCTCGGCCTTTGGAGTTTGAACTCATAACTCCTGTGGTTTACTCAGCAAGCGAGTAACCAATAGATAGAGTCAAGTCTTATGTTAACTAATTAGATGGATAAATATAGATGTATATAGGTAAGTATGCTTAGTTGAGTAAGCACTCATTCCTATATATATATATATATATATATGAATATATATGTGCCTAAACTTATTTTATTTTCAGAATCAGACCTCATGGCACGGAGGCGTGCTGATAATGACAGGATTGCCCAGATTCTGGAAAATCTAGTTCAGCAGAACCAAAATCAGGCGGAAGCAGTTACTGCTGCTACAAATGCAGCTGCAGCAGCGGTAGCGGCAGTAAATCAGTATGCCCAGGCATGGTTGTCAAAAACTAGTGTTAATACTTAGAAACTACGAATCTATGAATCTACCTATGAAAAACGAGTTGAAACTAATGGAAACTCGGAGTGAAGTGACTCGGGTAGACTCGGATGGATACTAGTAAACTCTTGTAAACTCGCGAGTTTATGACCGAGTTAGCGAGTTAGCATTCTTGAGCCCTAAACGTCCAATCCGACATCGTTTTTCAATTTTTTTTTTCAAATAAAAATCTTTTAGGTCATTTTTATTATATTTGTTACGCTTTTGGGGTAAAAGAACCTTTAAATTAGTTTTATCTTCTCCTTCTCATTCAAAAACTTCTTCAATCTTTATTTCTTCTCCTTCGGCCACACACACGCCTGCCCAACCCACACCCCACGCTCCACGCCTTTCTAACTTTCTCCCTTTATTTAGTAATTGTTTACTGACTTTCTCCCTTTATTCCTTTATTTTCGTTTTTCCTGTTTTCTTTTTCGTTAAGTTAGTATGATAATTTGATGAATGCTCGATTATGAACTATGACCTTTATGAAAAGATGAGTAGCTTTATAGAAATCATTTTAACTTTTAACTTTTAAGCAAAAATGCATTCTTCGTTTTTCAATTTTCAGTGTTACTTTTTTAGTATTGTCCTTAAATCAGAACTCATTTACTTTGTCAGTATTTTTTAGTTTTACTTTGACTAAAGAGCACTTGCTTAGAAATTGATAATTAATTTTCATTATTTTTTTACGCATTATTATGTTAGTTTGAAATTAAAATTACACCGGATATGTTATCTTATTATGTTTTGAATTTGAATTTGAATTTTGAATATTGATGGATAAATTAACTTATATTACTTATTAGTATCAACAAATAATAGCTTACCATATTTTGTTATTACATTAAATTTGAAATTATGAATATTAATTATTAATAGGTCACAGGTCATTACAATATAGATGTAATTTTTTTTAGGTAAACTCGTACGAGTTTGCGAAACGAGTTTACGACTCGAGTTTACCTAAGCAAAACGAGTCTACGTAGACTCTCGAATTTGACAACCATGTGCCCAGGCACGTCCAGCCCTAGCCGAAATTGATTGGCTAGCACGGTTTAGGAAAAACGGACCGCCTAGATTCGAAGGAGGTTATAATCCGGATGGAGCTCAGGGATGGCTTCAAGAATTGGAGAAGATTTTCCGCACAATGTCGCCACCCCTTGAGCAGAAAGTCCCCTTGGCAACTTACATGCTGAGCGGAGAAGCAGAACATTGGTGGGAGCATCAAAGAAGGAGTTTAGAAGTAGCTAATCAGATGATCACTTGGGATCTATTTAAGACCCGCTTCCTTGGGAAGTATTTTCCTGAGGACGTTAGAAGGGAAAAGGATCTACTATTTCTTAAGCTGGAGCAAGGGAGTCTGAGTGTCGGTGAATATGCGGCACAATTCGAGGATTTGATTCGGTACTCCAGTGGTTACAAAGATGCAGATGAGCGAGCTAAATGCATAAAGTTTGAATCTGGTCTCCGGGAGGATATTTGACTTGCTTTCGAATACCAGAATATTTCAGATCTCTCTCATCTGGTCAATGTGGCGAGCACTTATGAGAAAGGGCTCAAGAGGAAGGCGGATGCAGATCGGAACAAGATAATACATGGGTCAGAAGGTTCCAGCAAAGGCAAGGAACTAGCCCAGGAATCAGATCCATACACTAACATTGGCGCCGAAATCATGGCTCCAGAAGCTGCAAACATGAATATGGATGCCCTGAGAACAAGGCCACCATGCCCACATTGTGGAAAGTTCCATAACCGTAAGTGTTGGATGTTTAGGCAGCATAGGCGGGAAGGTCTTTGTTTCCATTGTGGACAATCTGGACACCGTGCTGCAAAATGTCCTATGAACACCCAGGAGAAAGGAGACGGTCTCGGTTAACGCGCGAAAGGCTAGAAGGAGCGAATAAACTGGTCCAAGGTACTTTTTATGTTAATAATGTACCAATGGTTTATTTAAAATGTCTATGCTTAAAATGACTTAAAAGGGGATTAATGTCATTGACACGTTCTGAATAAAATCGAACTAATCAAATTAATGGTTCTTAATAGCGATAGATTTTCTACGCAGGATAGAATTAACCCAAGTAGGGTTCCTTCCGAACACTTTGCATAGGATTAGGGAAGGAACCTGAGATTAAAGCGAAATGTAGAGACATTAAGCTCATATATGTTAGGGGTAGAGTGGTAGATTGTAGTCACCTCATGAGAATTGAACAAAAACCCATAGGAACTTATTACAAACTCGAAGATCGCCTATAGGTAGTCAACCCCTCGTAACTTCCGATTGCGAACAACAGTCGAGAACTCCCGTACCCGATTATGATTATCGATTAAGTCTACTCTTTGGCATTGATGTAACGCGATATGTCAACGCCAAGTGGGGGAGTAAGGAACCATAGTTGGAATCCGTTACTCCTAGCTGATTACATCTAGACGCTTAGCGGAAAGAACCTTTCCCTAATAATCGAAGTTGGTACTCACAAATGCCGGAGTATGGCTAAGTCAACCATTAGTCCGGAGGAAATGCCTTTTGCATTCTTTAGGATGATCTTCTTCATCTTCTTGCTTAACATGTATCTAATCATGCTATCGTCTCCAATGCCTGTATCTACCCGATTCTTGTCCTGGTGGCGACCCTCTTGGACCCGCCAATCACCGTACCGTATGGAGAAAACCATACGCGGGTCAGACCACACAACCTTCTCAAACTCGTCAACCCATCACAACTCTCGATTTCGAAAGAAGTGCAAGTCTTAAGGTGATAGAAATGTCAAATTCCATTAGCTTTCTAGTTTTGTATCAAGTTCATTCAAGCTTTCCTTAAGGTTTAACTCGAAGAAGGTTGTAAGGGATTGCTGACATACACCCAAGGTATGTCTTGAGTGTCGTTGGTCTAAAATAGTGTTTAATAGAATGTTCAAACGTCAAGAATACTTGCCAACCTCCAATCATTGACCATCGAAAATCGTTTAAGAATTTAATGGTAAATCTGAAAGCCTTAATTAGTACCCCAATTTGTGCAATTAGATCCCTTCCTCCTCATTCTTCTTGGTTTGACATGACCTCGAAGTAGCGATTTTTGATCACGGATCTAAGATTTCGCGCTCCAATCTACTAAACATTGAGAATTTACGATCTTCTCCTTGTTTCTTATCCTAGAATATTCATTGTTCCTGGAGTTCCAGTCTTATTTATTCGATCCGGTTCCGGGAAATTTCTAGCCATAAGCTGCTACGTTCTGCGAAAAGTCTTCGAATCGCATAATCTTATGCTATTTCCTTAAAGCGAAGTCGCAAATTCCTCGTGAATTCCAAAGATTATATTTTCTGTTGTTGCTAGATTCTTGCATTCTTTATTAAGAGTCATATGAAAGGCAATCAGGAGCCGACACGTCTGATTTCCTGCTTCCTGGCATCGGAGTAAGCAGGTTAGTTGATGCTAAGTGGGGGAGGATTTCAACCCAAGAAATGGAAGATGGAACTTTCGTAATAAGGAAATGGTGAATCTTGTCGCGATAGAGGAGATACATAGTGTCCGAGGACAGACATGACAATACTAAGAAGAATGGACCTAAACACATCGGAAGCGAGGAAATAGAACCGACAAGAACCCCATTAACTGGATGGTTCTCCGCGTTACGAAGTAACCCGAATTTCGGGGACGAAATTCTTATAAGTGGGGGAGAATTGTAACATCCTCATTTTTAATTCCAAATAATAATAAGAGTAATAAAAAGAAAAATAGCACTGACTACTCGATTATTGATATGGCTAAATGATTAGTTCAATTAAAATGTTAAAAATAATTATACTATTTGAAAAACATACTTTCTATACTTTAATATATTTTGACATTTTAAATGTTAAACTGGTTTTAAGAATTTTAAGATTCTTAGCTTGATAATTTTATATAAGTACTTATTAAATGCTTACATTTTATTATTAGTATTTTTGAGATTTACAATAAATAAATAAAAGAAAAAGAAAAATAATAATAATAATAATAATAATAGTAATAATACTAATAATAATAATAATAATAATAGTAATAATAATGATAGTGTAATAATAATAAAAAAATAAATAAAAATAATAGTAATAATAATAATGATAAATAAATAAATAAAAAGAAAAATGAAAAGTAATAGTAGTAATAATAATAATAAATAAAAAGAAAAAGAAAAATAAAAATAATAATAATAATAATAATAATAGTAATAATAATAATGATAATGTAATAATAAAAAATAAAAAAAATAAAAAATAAAAAAAATAAAAGAGAATGGGGGTTCGATCAACCCCCCCCCCATCTCCTTCTTCCCTCTTCTTCAACGAGGCGCCGACCCTAGCGCCCTCCCTCTCTCTCCACTGCTGGGCCAGCCACCGCCGAGCTCGCCACCACCGTTCGCCACCACTCGCTCTCCGTGTCAAGCTCCAGCCGCACGCGTCCTCCCTCCTGTTGCGATTAACTGCCGCCGCCGTTCCTTGTGTTCGCGCCGCCACGAACCGGTGCTAACCATCACCGTTCGCGTCTCTCTCTCCCCGTGTTCTCTCTCCCTCCTCTGCCCATTGCCGCCGCCCTCAACCTCCACCTTGCGACCCCCCTGTAACTTCAGCCGCCGCCCCTGCTCTCATCCCTCTCTGCTGCCATACCGCCACCGTGACCCACCGAGCGCTGCCGCACCATCACTTCGAGGGACGAAGTTTGTGACCCAGATCGAGCCACCAGCCATACGAGCTGCCACTGCTGCTGGGTTTTTGCTTGCTGCTGCCGCCATTGTTTGATGCTGCAGCCATGGAGTCACGCCGCCAGCCAAGGGAGTGACTCGCCTATCCCTCCCTTGTTCTTCGCTCGCGCCGCCGTCGCCGGAATCGACATTCGGTGTGGGTCTTTGCTGATTGCGAACCGAACCGGCATCGTTATCGCCGTACCGTGACTGTTCTCTTCACCGACGTTGACTGCCACGGACCTGTTCATCACCCCGGGTCATTGAGGCTTCACAGATCACCGCTCATTCTCGTCGGCAAGTCCCGAAGTTGAGGTTATTTCTTTATTTTCGTCAATCGAGGTAAGGGGTTCTTTACCTTGCTTTAGAGGGTATTTTCTAATTAGTATATAATACTTGCTAAGAATATGTGGGTATGCTTCTAACTGATTATTCGGTAATTAATTTAAATTAAATATAAAGTAAGAAAGTAAATAAAATGAACTATAAATTGATATTTGAGATTGAATATGCAAGCTAAGTGCTATATGTTATTATGTATGTTTATTTGAAGAACATGAACTCTGGTTGTTAATTGTGAATGAGTATAAATTATTATTGTTCTATATGTCTGGTTGAATTGTGATGTTTGTGTACTAAATGGGTATCGCATAAAGAATTGAATAATTGGATAATAAATAAAGGAAAGTAAGTATGTATGAGATGTAAACTAGAATGAGAATTAAGGAATAGAAAGAGTTAAAAATGTCATGACATAAACTTAGGGAATTGAAAATATAAAGTGTGGAAATTGTTGTGTATGCTTGTATAATGTGTGTTGAATGACGACTGAGATAACAAGTTAATAATGAAGGTCAAGAGAGAAAAGGATAGTTATAAAGAAAATTAAAGAAGTGAAACGATAATAAATGAAAAGAATAACTAAATAAAATAAACGGAATGAGAATGAAAATAGTAAAAGGATACTTTTCACAGGTTAGGTCGGGAGGACCTGATCGTAAGACCTTGTGGCCAGTTGATAAAAGAATTAATAAAAGAATGGGCCAACGCAGGTTAGATCGTGGGATCTGGTCGTAAGACCCTGTGGCCAACGCAGGTTAGATAGTATGATCTGGTCGTGAGACCCTATGGCGCAGGTTAGGTCGAAAGATCTGGTCGTGAGACCCTGTGACATAGGTTAGGTCATATGAATCTGGTTGTTAGACCCTGTGGATAGATGATAAAGGAAATATTTGGTGTAGGTTAGGTCGGTGGGCCTGGTCGTGAGACCTTGTAGCCAAATTAATAAAAAGAAAGAAGTAAAGAAAGATTAAAAAGAAAGAGAAGTAAACGAGAAAAATATAACAAGAAGAAATAATGAATGAATGCAATATTGAAAGATAATATAATGTGAGAAGAAAAGAGAATCAACAGTACATGAATAAGATAAAAGAGCGAAAGATATGGGTTTAAGAGTGGTTAAGGGAACTATTGTTTGTGTGTGATGCATGCTTGGCTTGATGATTGAAAATATGTGTTACGTGTTAAATGTGTTTGACTTAGTAGGTCATTATGTTTAGTTAGGAACTACTTTCTACTTCATGTGTAAAGCTCACCCTTACGACCATTTTTCAGGTTTTGAGATTGGAGCTTACACAGTTTCTGGCCGAGCAGGTTGAACCTCCACTACGTGGAGTATCTATTTATTATTTACGAGTGGACTGCAGTTTTAGATATGTTAAAAACTACTATTTTGTAATTTAAAAATATCTATTAGTTGTACGCCCCTATTTGTGATATTCGGGGCATTAGGATCTGTTTCTGGATGATATTTAAACGTTTTATGTTTTAAAAGTTTGCTGGACTGAACAGGTTAAGCAGGTACAAAATTGGAAAATTTGGGAAAGTCCGTAAAACAGAGGAAACTCTGTCCGTTTTTCCGGAAAAATATTCTTAAGTATTTTAATTTAAAAAGAAATTTTCAATTACCATTTTTTATAAAATCCTAATTTAATTAAATAATTGTGAGGGTGTTACAAGTGGAACCGATCTCTAGGAATTCTTTTATCGAATTGGAATTGTCAAACGTATGGGAATGAAGTAGCATCGAAGTAGAATGCGAATGTGGTGAAGATGGATTCTAAAATGGACTTTGCTAGACTCACTTGAAGGAGTAAAAGGTGAACGGGATAAAAGTGAAGTCACAAAGTGGAATCTCAATCAAGACGTTACGTCGAAACACCGCAAGTGATAATCTCAGTCTTTTGGGACCCTGTGCATTTGATAGGACTCCGATCGATCGAGATCAACCAGTTAGCCGCAGATCCATATAAACGCACCCTTTGACGACTCTCTGCTGAAAATGCACACTTTGGGGATAATCTCCATTGTCTTCTTGCTTGACATGTATCCAGTCCATCCTGGGTCATCTTGCAAAGACCATGAGACTCATTCTTGAGTGCTTCATGTTTCTTCTTTTCATCTTCACTCTCTTCAAGCTTCAAGCATCTAAGGTATATGTGCGAGAAATTCGCCAAGTCATAGAAACCCGGCATAGTTCTATGCCTACCGATAGATAGTTACGCATGTATCCTCTTTTCAACCTTGAATACCAGTTGGGAACCTGTGTACTCTATTCTAGGCAATGGATGATTACGCCCCTTAGCATGGATATAATCAAGTATGTCAATGCTAAGTGGGGGAGGATTTCAATCCAAGGAATGGGAGATGGAACTTTAATAATAAGAAAACGAACGATCCTGTGTAGATAGAGATAATACACAGTATTAGAAGACGGGCACTAAAGTAGGCATGACACTAACAACACCTGGAGTGGGGAATAAAAACTGAAAGGGGGTGAAGACCATAGTCGAAATTCTTACCAATGGGATGGTTCTCCAATTACGGAACTCCACGGAATTTCGGGGACAAAATTCTAATAAGTGGGGGAGAATTGTAACATCCCGAATTTTAATTCTAAGAGTAATTAGAATAATGATAAGATTTGGAAGTAAGGATTATTGTAAAAATGATTTAAAATGATGGATTAGGAGTTCTTTGAATGCCATAAGGAAGTCAAGAAGTATTGGCATCAGAAAGGAGGTTGAAAGATGAACAAAAGAGCGTTAGAAGCAATGTTTTCGGTGTTGTAAACACCCTATATTAGGAAATTAAAAATAAAATATTTACAACTCAAAACGTAAATTCCACCGTTGGATGTGAAGGGTAATATGTGAGGAAGCTTGCTTTCAAATTGGAGCGAGATCCGACGGGTAACGAAGAAGTTATGGCATTTTGAAATGCCAAGGAAAAAAGAACTGGTCAGACTACTCGAGTAGTACCAGAACTACTCGAGTAATTCACCAATTACTCGAGTAATTCACTGAGTAATCAAGTAGTTGGGAGAAACAGAAAGTCCAGAAAACTTGGACTACTCGAGTAGTCCACTAACTGCTCGAGTAGTGCGTACTGCATCAGAAATAAAACGTGCTTGGGGTCTTCTTCCTCATTCATTCCTTTGTCTTTCTCTCTCTAGGGCACGAAGCTCTCTCTTATCTCTCTCTAATTTCATCCTCAAATCCTCCCTTAGATCCATAATAAACTACCAAAAATCAATCCCCATCACACTCTAACACATAATCATTCATCAATCTCTTCTATTTCCTCTCACCCACTTCAATCCCCAATTTTCTTTCTCCATCCTTGAAGCTTCAAGAACACCCACCATGGAGAATCATCACATCTAAGTAAGTTGATTTGAGTTTCATTCCTTTCTCCTTCAACTTACACAAACTATCATCAATCTCTAATCGTTCTTGCTTTGTTTGGTCATTGTGGGTATAGTTTCTCTCTCCTCCATAGCCTTGAAGCTTTCTCTCTCTACACCATGGCTAAGTAGGATCAAGCTTTCCTCCTCACTCTCACTACACACTTGGAGGCTATTTGATTGAAACTCAAAAGGGGAAGATTTCAAAGAGTTAGGGTTTGGTACTCCCTTCTCTCTCTACAAGGTTAAGGTAAGGGAGTGGTTATAGTGAGCATTGGCTTATTCTAGGAAAGGGTTTGTATTTAGATATAATGGTTGGCTAGGAGTTTACGTGTTAGGGTAGAAAATTAGAAATCTCAATTTAGGAACTAAGGAAAATGTTGGAAATAGGCTTAATTGGCAACTATGGAACTTTAGGAAGTAAAGAATGAGGTGAGGTTTTAATTGAGGATAATAAATGGCATAAACCCCTAATTTAGGACTTTGAATCAATAATTGGGACATGTGAACAAAATGTGGTTATTGTATGATTATATGAAAAGTTGAAGTTTGGTTAATGTTTGCACTCTAATTGTTTATGTGAAATGTGAATTGTGGCTATTTGGTTTTAATTATGATGGTTTTTGTGATTGGAATGACTTGGTAAATATTAAATGGAATTGGTAGGCAAAGTAATGGCATATAATATGGACAATTAAAAATGCATAAATATGGTGGTGTATCGTAGGCCTTCGATTTGGGGGAGACGATACATCGTAAAAATTTGGGTTGTATTGTAGGCCTTCGATTTGGGGGAGACAATACAACGTAAAAGGGGCGATGTATGTAGGCCTTCGATTTGGTGGAGACATACATCGTCGGTGGTGTATGTATGTAGGCCTTCGATTTGGTGGAGACATACATACACCCTAAATAAAAAGGAAAAAAAGAAGGACATTGGATAAAATAAGGTAACGGTAATGGAAACGCGATGTATGTAGGCCTTCGATTTGGTGGAGACATACATCGTGATTGGTGTATGTATGTAGGCCTTCGATTTGGTGGAGACATACATACACCGAAAATAAAAGGAAATGAATAAGGAAACAGGGGAATTAAATTGAATAAGATAATGGTAATGGAAACGCGATGTATGTAGGCCTTCGATTTGGTGGAGACATACATCGTGATTGGTGTATGTATGTAGGCCTTCGATTTGGTGGAGACATATATACACCGTAAAAATAAGGAAAAGGTAAGGGATTGGAAAGGGATTTCTTTAGAAATGGGGAAAATAAATGAAAGGGATCCAAAGGGTGGAAAGGAATTAACTAAAAAGGGAATCGACACTTATAAAATGATGGAATTGGAAAATATGGTATGCTTGCGATGAATTTGTACTTATGTGAACAAACTGCTAATTGTGTTTGGCCTGGTTAGTTGTTATGTCTATCTAGAAACTGCTTTTCTATTCATGTGCAATGCTCACTCCCTTACATTTACAGGTGCTGAGATTGAGCAGGCACAGCCCCCGGCCGAGCAGGAGTACTTTTCCTTACAGGGAGAGTAGGGTGTTTTGGGTTTAAAATATAATATGGACCTAAGTCTATTATAATATTTGGATGTAAATTTAATATGTATATTTTGATTGAGACTTAGTGTATTTTGTTTTAACAAAGTTATATGTTTTGATTATGACACTCAAACTTAGTATTTTCCGCTATTACTCCGATTAATTAATGCACTCTTATGTATTTGGAGCCCTTTGGGCCTTGATATGTTTTAGAGATATAATCTGAAGCCCTGCTGGCTATTGGTTGTTTATTTGAAATTGTTTATCACAGGTTGAATTTTGGATTAGTCCGAAAAACAAGCAAAACTCCGTCAATTTGACGGGTGATTTTATTATATTAAAAAGGAATTTTTGAGTACACATTTAATTAAACTTGGGAATTAAGGGTAGTAATTATTAGGGTGTTACATTTAATATTGTTTATTCATATTTTTCCTTCACAATATCCTTGATATTAGTGAAGAGATGCAACTAATCCTTAAGGATCCAAGTCTTTGGATACCAAAAGAAAATTCCTTAAGCAGTTTTGTAGGTATCACTACTAGTGCCAAGCCTTGGAATTCTCACAAGGAATGCATGCACGATGGACTTAAATGAAAAGATACCAAAGAAGGTCATGGACTCAATCAAGGGAAATGCGACTTGAATAGACACAAGTGGAGCCCTTATCATGTAGTTCAATAAGGATGAGAGACTTAAAAGAAGAACTCCACAAGTGCAAAAAAAAAACAATCCCTATTACTCGTGAAAAATCAACACTTACGATAAGTATCACCATTCTTATTTCTTTTAACTATTTTATGTTACTTATATATGTGTTACACATGTTTATCATGGTGCTGAAATTGTATTTATTCCTTCTTCGATATGTTGGTACAATTTTTTTTGAAGAATAAATTATTTTTTCAGCATACACCATATTCATGTGTTACTAACTCCTAAGGATCCAATTAACTTGGATACCAAGAGATACATGTGCTAATTAGTTTTGCAGGTATTCCTACAAGTATCAGTATGTAACGTCCTTTACAAACTTGGTTAATGGATTCAAATGACAAGATAATTGGGCAATACTAAAATACTTGAAGGTGATACGTCAATATGAAGATGATCTCTTGGAATGGAAAAAGGTTCAATACATTGAACAAGGGGAGACATCCTTCAAAATGCTACATGATGAACTTATCAATAGAAGGAACTCCAAAGCTCTCGATTTCAAATCATCACTGTAAGTATCCCTGATCCTTTAATTATTTTAATTATTTTGTGATGCTTCTTGTAACGCCCCAAATCCGGTCCATTAAAAAAATGTGAGTTAACAAAAACTTTTTCTATAAGGAGTGTGAAAACCAGAATGTATTTTTTTCATAGAGTAATATTTCTTTTACAAAATATTCTGAGTGTAAAATACTTATATAATACAAACTCCCAAAAACCCCTTTTTACACCCAGAGCATTGGTCTTCACAACTCGATCCTTCTGCAAAAGGATTTGGATGACGAGACATCATCCTGGCTGCTTCTTCTAGACACTTCCACTCCTACCGGAGTGACTTCAATTCTGTCCTTTGAAAGAACCTACCACCACAAACATGGTAGATGGGAGTAAGTCACTTGTCATATCGCCTAAGCAGATTATATGATTGGTCAAACACAAACATTACAGATATCATTTCAACATAATAGATACATGCCCAAGAGTCTTATTAAACAACATTGGCTAGAACCATTAATTTCTCATGCCATGCATGCACGTCTCTCAAATCATTTCTCCATAATCAACTCTTCCAGAAAACAACACTCTGGGATAGGCAATCGTGCGCTCGATGTTTCCACAACCTGTATAGCGGCCACACCGTTCTATACTAGAACCCCATCGACCACGATCTTAAAATGATACAAGGGGATGATCCCTGAACCATTGTCCACCAATAGTTCTAGGTCCTTGTCATTTCTACGGTGGCGGCCACACCGTTCCAACCGTCTCATGTAGCGGCCACACCGTACTACATGGTTTCCAATCCCGCATGCACCTCACTGAACGATTCCCGGTACACCATGCATGAGATGCATCACACATATATTAATCATCACATCATACACATGGCGGCCACACCGTTCCATGCCTTCATATAGCGGCCACACCGTACTATATGGAATCACATACATATGGCGGCCACACCATTCCACATGTCTTCGTATAGCGGTCACACCGTTCCATACGGAATCACATCACAATTACCACACACATGGCGGCCACACCGTTCCACATGTCTTCGTATAGCGGCCGCACCGTTCCATACGGAATCACATCACAATTACCACACACATGGCGGCCACACCGTTCCACATGTCTTCGTATAGCGGCCACACCGTACTATACGGAATCCTTTAAGCACAACGACTTCTTGCAGGAGTTAGTCCATAACTTATGGAGATCAGGGTGATCCTACTTATCCAGCGTTCACATAACCGAATCGAGGCAACAAGCCCTAACGCATTTGGATTGCATCCTCATAATCAACAAGCATCACCACCCTTACATTAACAGTAATACTCCTTAAGTCATTGTCTATTTATGTTCCAAGGTATTAGACTTACTCCACTTATCATCATGAGATAATAACTCCTTTCTAATGTCCTTGAAGCCAATAACTTCTTATATTCTAAGACATTAATTACCAAGTAGACATGATCATGCTTATTAAATCCTTTATCAATATCTTACCCAGATCATGAACTACTAATCACATTCTATATCTTCAAAGTAGATATGATCATCTTTAATCTAAAGGGAACATGATGATTACTCCACCTCTTATACAGTATGAATCAACTTATCTAGAGGTCAGACTCAACTAATTGTTCATGCCCCTTATGCAATCTTCAACCATCATAATTAGCACTAAGCAAGCATCTAACGCAAGTAAGATGCTCATGCCTATTCCCTTTACAAGTTTTCAATTTAAGTGACCAGCATGATGCATGAGTTTAGCTCTCAATCCTAATTCCAGAATGAATGCAATTCCTTAACTTAAAAGAATTGATTGATGTATCACAGTTCGTAATATTCCACATTACTAATTCATCACTTTCCTACCACCACCAATCAATCTCTTTTAAGTCTTAGATCACTTGGATTATCAATATTTAGTTATTAACCAAATGATTCAGGATTAAAAATGGTATTTTCAATATTCTGGGTGAACTACTCGAGTGTTCTTCAGAATACTCGAGTGTTCTTAACTTATTTCCAGATTACTCGAGTATTCTTCAGGATACTCGAGTGTTCATGTCTTTCTGGGAATTTGGGTTTCAGATTCGTAAAAATACTCGAGTGATTCATGAGTTACTCGAGTGTTCTTCATCATTTCCAGAGTACTCGAGTGACCCCTGAATTACTCGAGTGGTTTACCTTAACATATCCCATGAAACACTCAATTACTCGAGTTCTAGGCATGGTACTCGAGTGTTCTTCCTCAACATACATTATCTTACCAAAATTTTACTCGAGTAACCAGCCTAATACTCGAGTCTTTTATTGCAGAACAGACTGGAAACTTGATTTTAACATACCATTTTCAATTCTAACCATTTCTAATCAAATCCAATGATCAATAAAGTTCATATAACATATAACAAGTATGTTCAAATACTTAGAACTCCACAAATTACACAGAATTGAATTTGAGCACCGATTATGCATTAAATCACATTTTCAACAACTTGATAGGCCAAATTCAACTCTGAGCAATTCTAACTCCATATAATGATCAAATGAACTTTATTTACATATTTAGGACTTGTCTCAACACAGAGATCACAGCAATTCTCAGAGAATCTTATCATACTCCTATTTATGCATAAAACCACATATTATGCAACTCTACATAACCATATCACATTTACCCACAATTAGCATAGAAACTGAGTTTGTACAGCTCAAATGCAGCATTTAGAACTTACTCCAAACTTATTCAATGTCCATTAATGGCTTACCATAAGCATACCACATCAAGGTCATGATTTATCACATTTGCCAATTATAACTCAACCAAACTCATAAGTTCCTATAGCTTAATTTCATTGATTCATTTCAGACATTATCCATGTTATAAATCAAATGACCAAGTGATTGTCTAAACCTCCAAGTCCAGCAAGCATGTCTTGGTCCAATTCACATAACACAACAATTCTAAATTCACAATCTATAATCCTAGCAATATGAATGACTTCTCCCATACCTTAGACAACACTTTGACAAACTCAAAAACACCAAAGAACAGCAGTAGCCTCACAGCAGCCACCAACACCAACTCAAATCACTTCACCCACCAAAATGCAGAACAGTGTGAGCAGAGTCCAAAAACCACATCGTTTGAGTGAGTAATCGTGCACAAAAATTGGGGAAAAAGGTTAGAATCTACTCTCTGCAACATGCATGAGAGATTAAAACCAATTTGAGATCAAGAGGGTTCACGAGTTTACCACAATCGAGGATCAAAGTGAGCTCCCAGAACCAGTTGACAACAAACAATCCCCACTTTCGAGCTTCGATTCTTCCAACACTCAAACTCTCAGCTCACAATTTTGGTGTCTATACAAAGCTCTAGATGTGAGCTTCGTATTGGTGTACGATTTGTGACCTAACTCTACTCAAGGAAGGAGAATCGAGCCAGAGAAATCAAGAACCCTAACTTCGAATTCCAGAACAAATTGGCCAAAATAGCTTGGTTCTTCAACACCATGAGTTTATATAGCAAGGTTGATCACTCATGCAAGTCGACACGAAGCCCAAGACGTGTTGAGGAAGACGATCTCGTGTCAACACACGAGAATCGTTAATGGTGACTCACCAAAACGCACTAACTCGTTTCTCACTGTGCAAAATACTCAAGTCTTTTCAGAAAGACTCGAGTCTTTTTGCCAAAATAATAAAAATAAATATTTTTATTTCCTTTTCATCCAAAATCTTTCTAAAATTATTTCTAGGTCCCAAAACAGGGACTGATGAGCAAAAACATTATCTTCACATATTAGAAATTATCTAATATTTTTATGCATAATAAATGACTTCATAATCAAGGATTTCACAAAAATAATTAATTACAAATAAACCTTTGTAATTATTCTTCATTAATCAGGAATTAAAAATTTGGGGTGTTACACTACTCCCCCACTTAAAAGGAATTTCGTCCCCGAAATTCATTCTTCTTAAAAAAATTCTACATTTTCAAAATCATATAAAAGATTATTCTCATATTATTATTATTCTTCCAAAATATCATTTAGGGAGATTCCTCCCCCACTTAAAAGAATTCCTTGGATTTTTCAAACTTCTTAACTCCAAATATTTCATAAGATATTTAAAAGAAAATATTTTGAATAAAACTTTTGCTTCCAACACGTATAAAAATCATTTCTTACCAAAAAGGGGTTTCCTTTAACTTTCTCGAAAATTATTCTACAATTAATTCAAAAGAAATCTTTTGACTAAACTTTTCGGATGAGATACAAAACTGTTCGAGGAAAAACTTTTCTGAAAAACACAATTCACAATACACTTTTCAATGAAAAACTTTTCCCGCTGCGCACTCTGATTACTTACGCACGATTAACGAATCATTTATATGACTTTATTCCTTAATAGTTGCAAACATTAGGGTGATCAGTCCTAATATTCAAACCATTAATAATAAAATCATCCCTTACAGATATGACCTTTTGCAAGAAAGGTCACACGGCATATCTTTAAGTTAGATGAACTTAAAGATAGGGTACTTGTCACCATCAGATTTAGCTAGATAGCCAAGCGCTAGAGATATTTCCGTTGGGGAGACAAAGATTTTGTCCTATCCCGGTGGTCATTAATCTCTCTATTCTTAGCTAATCTTTCTATCTCCCATAGTGTCCACAGATATTTATCACATCCAATTGTGATAAAGGTTACGATCACAGAAATTTCGGATCAAAAATAATATCTAGGTCTTCAAATTATCGAACGATTCAATTAACGTAATCGAAAGAGATAGCTGACTACGTTAATTCAGATGAGGAGAAAGGACAACCTAAGGGTTTACCTCGCTTGCTACCCGATCCTTTCTTGCTCTTATTCTCTGGACAGTCTGGCGAATAGTGTCCCGGCTTCCTGCAGCTAAAGCAGACGATTCCCTTGGGTACACCACAACTTGATCCGAAGTGATGTGTCCTACACCTTTCACATTGAGGAGGGCATGTGATTTCTTTCACCTTTCCTTTCTGATTACCATTCTTCGATTGAGATTTTCCTAATCCCAATCTATACAGCTCCGGCTCCTCAAATTGTTCTTTTTCCATGGTTAATTGTTTTTCTTCCTCCTCCAACTGAGTTCTCATTTCCTCAATCTTTCGCTTCTTCTTAATCCGGACATTCTTTTCATAAACCTCCTTTGCTTTCATATCATCCTCATAGATTCTGCACATGTTTACCAACATCGGGAAATTCCTTATTCCCTGATAGCTGATTCCTGGCTTCAGATCCGGGCGTAGACCATTCTCGAATTTTATACACTTTGATCTTTCATCTGGATGATTATGGTAGTAGGGAGAATACTTCATCAATTCTTCAAATTTTGCAGCGTATTCTCCAACATCCATCTCCCCTTGCTTTAATTCCAAAAATTCAACTTCCTTCTTTCTCCTTATATCTTCTGGGAAGTATTTTTCTAAGAACTTTTCTTTAAACACCTCCCAAGTGATGTGCCGATCCTCGGCTTCCAATAACTGCTTAGCGTGATCCCACCAAGTTTCTGCTTTATCATTCAACATATAAGTCGCATAAACCACCTTTTGTGCGTCTGAACAACCCATAGACCGAAAGATTTTCTGGACTTCTTGCAACCATTTTTGAGCTCCCTCAGGATTATACCCTCCTTCGAACTTAGGGGGATTGCAACTACGAAATTCTGTGAGTCCTCCAAACTCAACAGGTTCAGCATTGCACTGACGCGGTTGATTCGCTTGTGTTTGATGCTGCTGCATATTCTCTAATACAGCAGTGATCCTTTCTAACATATCATTCGTACGGTTTCGGTTTCTCGCTGCCATGATAGACCTGCACTCATAAAAACTTTGGTCAGAGTCACACAACTTATTGAGTATGGGAAGGACCATACTACACAGCCGAGAGTTGGAACCATTGCTCTGATACCATAAATGTAACGCCCCAAATCCGGTCCATTAAAAAAATACGAGTTAACAAAAACTTTTTCTATAAGGAGTGTGAAAACCAGAATGTATTTTTTTCATAGAGTAATATTTCTTTTACAAAATATTCTGAGTGTAAAATACTTATATAATACAAACTCCCAAAAACCCCTTTTTACACCCAGAGCATTGGTCTTCACAACTCGATCCTTCTGCAAAAGGATTTGGATGACGAGACATCATCCTGGCTGCTTCTTCTAGACACTTCCACTCCTACCGGAGTGACTTCAATTCTGTCCTTTGAAAGAACCTACCACCACAAACATGGTAGATGGGAGTAAGTCACTTGTCATATCGCCTAAGAAGATTATATGATTGGTCAAACACAAACATTACAGATATCATTTCAACATAATAGATACATGTCCAAGAGTCTTATTAAACAACATTGGCTAGAACCATTAATTTCTCATGCCATGCATGCACGTCTCTCAAAAAATTTCTCCATAATCAACTCTTCCAGAAAACAACACTCTGGGATAGGCAATCGTGCGCTCGATGTTTCCACAACCTGTATAGCGGCCACACCGTTCTATACTAGAACCCCATCGACCACGATCTTAAAATGATACAAGGGGATGATCCCTGAACCATTGTCCACCAATAGTTCTAGGTCCTTGTCATTTCTACGGTGGCGGCCACACCGTTCCAACCGTCTCATGTAGCGGCCACACCGTACTACATGGTTTCCAATCCCGCATGCACCTCACTGAACGATTCCCCGGTACACCATGCATGAGATGCATCACACATATATTAATCATCACATCATACACATGGCGGCCACACCGTTCCATGCCTTCATATAGCGGCCACACCGTACTATATGGAATCACATACATATGGCGGCCACACCGTTCCACATGTCTTCGTATAGCGGCCACACCGTTCCATACGGAATCACATCACAATTACCACACACATGGCGGCCACACCGTTCCACATGTCTTCGTATAGCGGCCACACCGTTCCATACGGAATCACATCACAATTACCACACACATGGCGGCCACACCGTTCCACATGTCTTCGTATAGCGGCCACACCGTACTATACGGAATCCTTTAAGCACAACGACTTCTTGCAGGAGTTAGTCCATAACTTATGGAGATCAGGGTGATACTACTTATCCAGCGTTCACATAACCGAATCGAGGCAACAAGCCCTAACGCATTTGGATTGGATCCTCATAATCAACAAGCATCACCACCCTTACATTAACAGTAATACTCCTTAAGTCATTGTCTATTTATGTTCCAAGGTATTAGACTTACTCCACTTATCATCATGAGATAATAACTCCTTTCTAATGTCCTTGAAGCCAATAACTTTATATATTCTAAGACATTAATTACCAAGTAGACATGATCATGCTTATTAAATCCTTTATCAATATCTTACCCAGATCATGAACTACTAATCACATTCTATATCTTCAAAGTAGATATGATCATCTTTAATCTAAAGGGAACATGATGATTACTCCACCTCTTATACAGTATGAATCAACTTATCTAGAGGTCAGACTCAACTAATTGTTCATTCCCCTTATGCAATCTTCAACCATCATAATTAGCACTAAGCAAGCATCTAATGCAAGTAAGATGCTCATGCCTATTCCCTTTACAAGTTTTCAATTTAAGTGACCAGAATGATGCATGAGTTTAGCTCTCAATCCTAATTCCAGAATGAATGCAATTCCTTAACTTAAAAGAATTGATTGATGTATCACAGTTCGTAATATTCCACATTACTAATTCATCACTTTCCTACCACCACCAATCAATCTCTTTTAAGACTAAGATCACTTGGATTATCAATATTTAGTTATTAACCAAATGATTCAGGATTAAAAATGGTATTTTCAATATTCTGGGTGAACTACTCGAGTGTTCTTCAGCATACTCGAGTGTTCTTAACTTATTTCCAGATTACTCGAGTATTCTTCAGGATACTCGAGTGTTCATGTCTTTCTGGGAATTTGGGTTTCAGATTCGTAAAAATACTCGAGTGATTCATGAGTTACTCGAGTGTTCTTCATCATTTCCAGAATACTCGAGTGACCCCTGAATTACTCGAGTGGTTTACCTTAACATATCCCATGAAACACTCAATTACTCGAGTTCTAGGCATGGTACTCGAGTGTTCTTCCTCAACATACATTATCTTACCAAAATTTTACTCGAGTAACCAGCCTAATACTCGAGTCTTTTATTGCAGAACAGACTGGAAACTTGATTTTAACATACCATTTTCAATTCTAACCATTTCTAATCAAATCCAATGATCAATAAAGTTCATATAACATATAACAAGTATGTTCAAACACTTAGAACTCAACAAATTACACAGAATTGAATTTGAGCACCGATTATGCATTAAATCACATTTTCAACAACTTGATAGGCCAAATTCAACTCTGAGCAATTCTAACTCCATATAATGATCAAATGAACTTTATTTACATATTTAGGACTTGTCTCAACACAGAGATCACAGCAATTCTCAGAGAATCTTATCATACTCCTATTTATGCATAAAACCACATATTATGAAACTCTACATAACCATATCACATTTACCCATAATTAGCATAGAAACTGAGTTTGTACAGCTCAAATGCAGCATTTAGAACTTACTCCAAACTTATTCAATGTCCATTAATGGCTTACCATAAGCATACCACATCAAGGTCATGATTTATCACATTTGCCAATTATAACTCAACCAAACTCATAAGTTCCTATAGCTTAATTTCATTGATTCATTTCAGACATTATCCATGTTATAAATCAAATGACCAAGTGATTGTCTGAACCTCCAAGTCCAGAAAGCATGTCTTGGTCCAATTCACATAACACAACAATTCTAAATTCACAATCTATAATCCTAGCAATATGAATGACTTCTCCCATACCTTGGACAACACTTTGACAAACTCAAAAACACCAAAGAACAGCAGTAGCCACACAGCAGCCACCAACACCAACTCAAATCACTTCACCCACCAAAATGCAGAACAGTGTGAGCAGAGTCCAAAAACCACATCGTTTGAGTGAGTAATCGTGCACAAAAATTGGGGAAAAAGGTTAGAATCTACTCTCTTCAACATGCATGAGAGATTAAAACCAATTTGAGATCAAGAGGGTTCACGAGCTTACCACAATCGAGGATCAAAGTGAGCTCCCAGAACCAGTTGACAGCAAACAATCCCCACTTTCGAGCTTCGATTCTTCCAACACTCAAACTCTCAGCCCACAATTTTGGTGTCTATACAAAGCTCTAGATGTGAGCTTCGTATTGGTGTATGATTTGTGACCTAACTCTACTCATGGAAGGAGAATCGAGCCAGAGAAATCAAGAACCCTAACTTCGATTCCAGAACAAATTGGCCAAAATAGCTTGGTTCTTCAACACCATGAGTTTATATTGCAAGGTTGATCACTCATGCAAGTCGACACGAAGCCCAAGACGTGTTGAGGAAGACGATCTCGTGTCAACACACGAGAATCGTTAATGGTGACTCACCAAAACGCACTAACTCGTTTCTCACTGTGCAAAATACTCGAGTCTTTTCAGAAAGACTCGAGTCTTTTTGCCAAAATAATAAAAATAAATATTTTTATTTCCTTTTCATCCAAAATCTTTCTAAAATTATTTCTAGGTCCCAAAACAGGGACTGATGAGCAAAAACATTATCTTCACATATTAGAAATTATCTAATATTTTTATGCATAATAAATGACTTCATAATCAAGGATTTCACAAAAATAATTAATTACAAATAAACCTTTGTAATTAATCTTCATTAATCAGGAATTAAAAATTTGGGGTGTTACACTTCTACTTATGATATGTGCTACATGACATTTTGCGCTTAATTGCATTAAATATTTTTTGTCATGGCATATAGGCTCATAAAGTTTTGATGATGCTTTATATAGTGAGCATACACATGTTTTTAATGATGCATTTGATCTCCCTTTATAATATGCTTGGTTGAATCATTCTTTTAGAAAGGGGGAGAAAAACTTTTTCAAATCTGCATAAAAACATGTTTCGCTTTTTCACTCTATCTTGAAATCATGCGTCTCTTTATCTATGTATTGGGATAAAAATTTATTTTTTCCCATAACTCCTTGTGCTGATGTCAAATAGGGGAGTAAAGTATGAAACAAATCTTCTTGTTATTATTAATGCTTCTTCCCAGTGTTTCAGGGGGAGTTTAGCATTTTGTTTAAATTGATCAAAAGGGGAGAGATATTTGACAAAAGACATGGGCGAAATGTCGACAAAAGGGGAAGAGAACCAAATGTCGTCGACAAAACAAAAGGGATCATGTGATAACTCCCATGGAAAGAAAAGTGAGAAGTCAAGCTTACTCATGGGGAGAAGAATTATGAGCTTCATAGCATATATGAAGAATAACAAAAGGGGGAGAAGTAAAATTCAAGCATAACAACAAGTGAAGAATTCTGAACCCACTTTTTGCTGTTGACAAAAGGGGGAGAAGAATTCCTGAATGATGTTCCTGAATGATGCCTGAATGATGGGCTGAATGATGCAAGGATGATGCGAAGCATTTAATTGTTATATATCCTTTTTGTATCCTTGATTGTATTCATTGTGTTCTAGGGATAAGGATGTGTTTATTATATATACATTTGCTTGTATAACACTTGTGATGCAGATCATTCAGAATACAGGTTTGTCATCATCAAAAAGGGGGAGTGTTGGAAGTCAAGCTTTCCCAAGGACTTCAAGTGCAATCATTATATGGTTTTGATGATAACAAACTCAAGCTTCTCCAACTCTTATCAAGTGCAATCACAAGATCTTCATCCTTCAAGTCCAAGTTTCAAGTTGAAGATTCAAGCGAATGAAGTTAAAGATTCAAGCAAATGAAGATGTTATCCCTTTTCCCTTAGGACATCATATGTAAGGTAATGAAGTCAAGGTTTATATTATGTTAAAAGGCCAATATAAGTTTTTCCAAAATATATTTTTCATTTAAAGGAGAAGAAAAAGAAGTTTTGTGAAAATCAGTTTTTCTATCTTAGTTTTGGTGAAAATACTTGATGTTACAAAACTATGAATATTTTTATGTATGCAAGAGAGAGTAATCGATTACTTGCCTAAGTTAATCGATTAACTTTGTTGCATCATAGAAAAATCAGAGAGGTTGTAATCGATTAAATGAACTTTGTTAATCCATTACTTTCTGTATGAGAGTAATCGATTACCTGGCTTAAGTAATCGATTCAAATTGTTGCATCATATATTTTCCTGAGACATAGTAATCGATTACATGTTGTGTAGTAATCGATTACATGATGTTGCATCATACAATTATTAGAGGCTCTGTAATCGATTATTAGAATAGTGGTAATCGATTATATGAGTTGCATCATATATTAAACTGAAGTGAAGTAATCGATTACATGCATGTGATAATCGATTACTGGTTTTTAAAATGAATTTCAAAGTTTCTATTTTTAAAGGGATAATCGATTACCTCCCTCAAGTAATCGATTACCTCAAGTTTTATTGAAAAACGTGTCAGAATCATTTTTATTATTTCCTGATTTGTTTTTATATATAAGATTCTGATTTATTTTATAAAATTCGAAAATGATTTTAAATTTGAATTATTTCCTTTTTCGTTTTAAGAATCAAATCTTTGTTTTATTTTCTAAATCTTTTTTATTTGGTTTTGATTTTAAAACTTAAATTATTTTATTTCCAAAATCGTTTTTGATTTGATTCTGATTCTATTTTCAAATTCAAAATTCAAATTTCAAATCTTTGGTTTTATTTCTTAAATCTTTTATTTTATCTTTTTGATTTGTTTTGATTTCAAAACTAACTCTATTTATTTTGTTTTGAAAAAACATTTCTCACTTCCACATCCTCTGATAATCACGTTGCTTCTTCTTCTTCTTCTCCATCAACTTCTGGTTTTCACGCTAAATCTTTTTGAAGAAAACTAAACCTTATTTTGGCCTTGTAACAACCTTATCTAGACTTCATTGCTATAGTGCTTTATTGTTGTATCTGTGTTGCTTAGAACACATATTTGTTAGAGTGGCCTTTATTGTTGTCTCTGCACTAAGAAGAGTGCATCATAGTGGTTGTACCCAATCATTCATACCATAACCAGTGTTGTAAGGGGTGTGTAACCCTTAGTGACTAGGGAGTGAATCTCCTAGTGCGGACGTGCTGCGTTCGTGGTTATAGGGTGAGGAACCCTGTTGTATTGGGTAGTGCTAGACGAACGGTGGGTCACCTAGTAGTTAGGCTATCTGGAAATCTAGGAAAGGTTTTCCTAGTTGTGTATCGAGGTCCCTGGCGAAAGGAGGTTCCTAGTAACTTGCGGGGCGCTCTGGTTGTACTTGGGGACGCATGGCGTCTTTGGTATAGTGAAAAGCTCAAGCGGGTCGCTTGGGAACTGGAGTAGGTCGGGTTTGCCGAACCAGGATAAAATTCTCCGGTGCAATCTCTTCTATCCCTCATCTCTTTATTTTCGTTACTATCATTGCATGTGCATTGTTGTTATAATTATCATTCGTGCATCATAACAATTATTTTCATAATAATTAATTTAATTTTTTTAAATTAATTAGCGCGGTAACGCTTCTCGTTGTTATCTTTTTAAATTGTTCCGCGCGTATTAGTTTTTCTATTATTATTATTATTATTATTATCAGCTTCTGCGCAATCGATTTTCGACATTATATTGTTTTCCGCTGCAAGATCTCTTTAATTTTGTTGAAAACGAATATTTTCCAATGTTTTCGTAAACACCCAATTCACCCCCCTCTTGGGTGACGGCTGCCAATCCTATCAATAATTCTAACAAGATCTATGCCCAAAATAAAACCATAACCCTAGAGCTCTCGAGAGCTTATCTACAACATATATACATATCAAAATATGAACTCTAGAGGTGGTCACATAGATCTGGCAGCATCAGTAGTAGTAGTGATGGTAGTAGCAGTCTCCAGGTAGCAAAAGAAAACATCATCATCAACAGCAGCAGTAGCAGAATCTCCTCCACGGCATCCCCACATCGGATCCCCTGATCCTCATCATACACCTTATACACATACCTAGGGATCATCATCCTCAACTGACTCCCGGTGGAATGAACGACAGGCTCGCCTCCGCTCTCATCCTCCACGGGATCCTCCTCGATCTCATCCGATGGAGAGTGTACCCTACAACTGGGTACGGGGTCAGGAGATGGTGTGACCCTGACTGGGCTCCTCGGATCAGAAGGGGGAGTATCCTCGCGGACGACTCTCGAGGAAAAAGGGTGTGAGCGAGTAGGTCTAAAACGAAAAATGTGATAAGAGCGAGCTGGTCGTGTGGGAGGTGGTCCATGATATGTGTAAAACGGAGGTACGTGCATAGTGTATATGATGGGAATCCTAAATCTACGAGGACGAAATCGAATCAGCGGGTTCGGGTGGTAGAAGGTAATCTCTACCTCTCCCTCGAACACCGCGCGATGGTCCTCATAGATCCATGTGCCACTAGGAAGTGGCCGGATCTCGGTGCAAGCGATGTAACGTGACATCACCTACAAGGGCATAGGGGTAAGTATTTCTATACACATAATCAATAGAGCAGAAATGTATGAATAATAAAAAGATATAAACATGCAACAATAAACAACAAACACATTTAGCATTTAGCAAAAATAGGATGCAAGTAGGATGCTCATACTTGTTTCATTTATCAAACTTAGTTTAAATGAGTGGCATGATGTATGAACTTAGCTCTCAAGCCTATCTCCATCAAACTATGTCACTTTCTGACGTCCATCCTTTACTTTCCAGCACTCAACTGTGCGTTGTACTCCCAGGTGTACAACATTCATACATTCACCAAGAATGTACACGACAAGCTTGGAATCCGTGCCACCCGAGCACATCCCGTCATCCAAACGGACCGTCATCCAAACGGTATAACCATATCGGCATCCACTAAGCCGACCACGTCGTCAACCATAACGTGTCATCAAGCAAGCGTCATTTGGCACTCCCAGAGGCCCTCCACATGTTACCAAAACATGATAAACGACCTACCATCCAGACTCCAAAATGAATGCATCATTTTTCTCTTAAAGGGATTGATTGATGTTTTTCTTGTTAATGATACCCGACGTGCCACCCGAGCAGCGTCTCGTCATTCAAATGAAAACTTATCATATCATCAATCAGGTTCCTTTAAGTCTTAGATCACTGGGATTATTGTTATTTAATCATTAATCAATGATTCAGAAATAAAAATGATATTTTAATTAATCTGGGTGAATTACTCGAGTGTTCTTCAGAATACTCGAGTGTTCTACACTTATTTCCAGATTACTCGAGTGTTCTTCAGAATACTCGAGTGTTCATGTCTTTCTGGAGATTTGGGTTTTAGATTCATAAAAATACTCGAGTGGTGCATGAGTTACTCGAGTGTTCTTCATCAATTCCAGAACACTCGAGTGACCCCTGCATTACTCGAGTGGTTTACCTTAAGAGATCCCCATGAATCAGCTTTTACTCTAGTCCTGGGCCCGATACTCGTGTGTTTTAACACAAAATACACTAGTTTATCATAATTTTACTCGAGTATCAAGCCAAGTACTCGAGTCTTTTCTAACAGAACAGACTGAAAACTTAGTTTTAACATACCATTTTCAATTATAATCGTTTTTAGTCCAATCCAATGATCAACAGAGTTCATATACCATATATTCAACATGTTACAACACTTAGCACCTATCAAATTACAGATTTGACAGAGAATCGATCATTAATGCATAAAACATACAATTTCACAACTTAACACCTCAAATTGCATAATACTCAACAAACTTATGAAATGAGACTCAATACAGATTGCATGCACCTTATAAAACTTGCTCCAAACAACCATTGAGCATGAGTTGGTCTCCAAACCAAAGTTCCTATTCAATCTAAGCCCTTAGAGCCTCTTGGTGGCTCTCTAATGAAAATAATGGAATTTAAACTCTATCTAGTGCATAAAACAACTTCCCCTTACCTCTCAGACGTGTACTGAGGAAACCGCAATTGGTGGTTGAAACAACTATGGAACCCTAGGAGAACACCTAGAAGGGGGGGTTGAATAGGTGTAAAAGAAACCTTGAAAGATTTTCGATCGAAACAAATCGAAACAATTAAAACGAATGATTTTTGCAAAATCTACAGCACTTAATCGATTAAGCTGAACTTTTAATCGATTAATCTGCAATTTAATCGATTAAGATCAGAAAGCACAAAATGCCTTAATCGATTACTAATCGATTAACCCTTCAGAAAACTGAAAAATCACTTTTCAATCGAATACGAAAATCAATCAATCAACACGTAAGATCAGAGATTCAGCAGAAAGGATTAACACCTATATTCTTATTGATTACCTAGGTTATGAAAATGATTTTCTCTTAATCAATTTGCACAATATAAGATTCAATTCAATCAATTATGAAAATCAATCTTTTCTAGGTTTTCAACCAAGAACATATGAAATGACTTGAATGTAAAGAGTAAGGGTTTAGAGATACAGCACAGTGATTTATCCTGGTTCACATTCATCCACTTGAAAGCTACATCCAGTCCCCTCTTCAACCAAGAGAGATTCTTCACTATGAGGAATTAGAGTTCTCAAATTACAAGTAAATGCCTCACAAGACTCCCTTCTTGATAGCCTACAAGAGATACCACACTCTTGCCTTGCAATCCTATTGACCTTCTCTCTAATCTAACCTCTACCCCTTGTTGATAATCCACACAACAAGTCTTCACGTTGCTCGTTGATACCTCACAACAAGACTTCACTTTGCTTGATTCACAACCAAGACTTCTTCTTCAATTTGAATGAACTTGCTTGATGATAATCGACATGTAACACCCCGCATTTTTCCCGTACGTGCGTAAACGATTTTCGACAAGTAAACCCTGAGATTTTATTTTATAAGAGATTTTCAGAAAATATTTTATGTGGCAAAGAAATAAAAATGTGTTTTTCATAGATGTTATAAACAAAGTGTTTTTATAAAAGAGAAGTGGATGATTTTAGTGATTTGATTTTTAAGGATTGAGTTGTGATTTTATTAAAAAGTGATTTTTGCTTGAAATAAAGTTTTGAACTGTTAACTTGGAAAATTTGTAACTTTTTAACCGTAACTCGGATTTTTACGATACTTATATCAAAACGATCGTCTTGAAAAGTAGATTTTTAAAATGTAATTATCAGATTTTTCTGGGTTTTTTTTATAAAAATTTATTTTCATAATGGTGAAATACGAATTTTGGAATTGGTGTTTTGAAGTAAATGAATTGATTGATTTGGCTTGAATTTTTATGTGAAATGTGTTTGATTGGATGTGTGTGTACTGTGTGATGCATGAAATTAATTGTGTGAGTGTGATTCCTTATGATATGATTTCATTATGGTATGAATTAATAATTATGATGTTTAAGTAAATAAGATTAAGAAAATAAAATGTGAAGTATGTATGTGTGTATGTGTGTGCTACGGTATGTATATATATGCATGAATGTGTATATGTGTGTGTATGTATGTGTGTTGTGCGTGTGTATGTATGTATGTATAAACTAGGACTAATTTTCTAGAAGACTTGAAGAGTAAGAAAAGCCAAAACCAAACCAAGTGAACCAAACCAAACTAGTGACAAAACCCTAACTATTTCCTAACTAAGTCTTAAGCCTAAGCTGACCCCTAAGCTCTAGCCCATCCCACCTTGTCTCCTTGCATTTGCTAACCTCCACCCATGCATCTTTTTGGAAACCCAAAATTACCCCTCCCATTGTGTTATAGCCGAACCAAATAATAAGGGCAAGGGAGGAAGAGTGTGATTGCCTATATATGCTTGAAGCCTTAGTTCATTTCCCATTTTCACTTCTCTTCACCCATTTCATTTCTTCCACCATACCAATTAACACTACACACAACTTCTAAGAGACTTATCAAACTCTTAGAAAAAGAAAAAGAAATAGAAACTGAGAGAGAGAGAGAGGGAGAACCGTGGAGCATGGAGAAGGAGGAAGAAGAAAATCCAAGCCAAACCATGAAGAGTCCCTTGTAGATCAAGAGTGTTAGAGCTAGAATCAACCCCTTATCATGGTAGGATTTGAAGATCAAGAGGAAGATTTTTGTAATAGTGTAGATTTTTCTTTTCTAGTTGTAGATCCACTTCGTTTTCTTCTTTGCATGTTAATTTTTATGACTTAAAAGATGATCTTATGTGTTGATCTCCTTTAATCATGGACTTTAAGGACTCTAAGTAATTTGTAATATGTGATCTTGTGTTTGTGGTTTCGGTTGGAAATTTCTTTTGATGGATCTAATGTTTTTCTAAACTACACCTTTAAAGATCTAAAGAAAACTAAACTTTTTGTAAAACCTAAAATATATCTCTTTGCATGTTTGATTTTCTTTCTTTAAACCGTGATTTATATATGTTTATGTGATTATTTGTCAAGAAAATTCATGATCTAAACTTGTTTCTTAATGAAGTGAAATTTTTGGTTTTGCATGTTAAGATCTCTTTGTTAAACCGTGACCTATGATGTGTTTCCATAATTATTTGTTGAATAAGTTTATGATATAGATTTGAATTGTGAAGAGTTTAAGTTCCTAGTCTTGCATGTTGATGTTTTATTTGATTTAAGGGTGTGCATGCAATTATCTTTATTTGATGTATGAAAAATGTTTAGATCTTTAGTTGCATGTTATTTTTCAAGAGAAAAGATTATATTTTCCTCTTGGTATTATTCGGTTTTAGGGAGAAAATTAAGGTAACAAGTTTTAAATTAATTTTTGAGTATGAACATGTTTTGATTTAGTGTTTAGCCTTGTGCATGTTTGGCTTTAATGAAAAGATTATGTTTTCCTTATGTATATGTGTTTCGGTTTTTAAAGAAAAATTTAAGAAATAAGTTTTAAAATGATTTTCAAGTTTAAACATGCTTTGATTTAATGTTTAATTATGTGCATGTTTTATTTTTTTAGGAGGCCATTCGGCCATGTTTAATAATAATAGGATCCATGCTTTTATTTTATAAAAGTTGATGCATGTTGGTTTTTTAAGAATAGATCTAATGATTCCTAAAGCATGCATGTTATTTTCATGAAATGGGTACGAAAAGGTTCTTCTAGTGTTGTGAATGTGCAGGAAATTAAACCAAAGGAAGAACAAATTGGACAAGGAAAGGGGAAGTCTATGAAAGTGATGGGTAAATGGTCCAAAAACAAACAATATGGTCAAAAGAGGAAGATGCTACCAACCAAAGCTTCTAACGTGCAAAAAGATGAAATCATAAGGTCAAGGACCTCAAGTAAGAAGCAATGGCATGAACCACGTGGAAGAGTAAAGGAGAAATTATCAAGGATGGTACCTAAGAGGACAAGAACTAAATGGGTCGGTCAAAGGAGAATCAAGCCTACCAACAACAAAGCTTCACACAAGGAATATGGAAGAACCAACATGGTCAAAAATCAAAAAGTGAAGCAATGGGTAAAGGCGAATACTTCTTTGGTCAACAAACCTAAGGTACCTACCTCTTATTCTTCTTATATTAATGATTATACAAAGGTATACTTGGACTATTCAAATTTTTATACTAAGGTGGATCATGGGTGCTAATTTTTTTTTTAAAAAATATTTTTAATTATCATGATCACTCCTTGGTTGAATTAAATCATGTGTGCTTTACACCTTTTGAAAATTCTTTTTTAGCACATGATTATTTTTGGTATAGTCCTAGATACCTGTCACATATAGTGTGTTATATCATGTGTGACTAAATTTTTTATCTTCTATCACATGATTATGCCTTATATGTAATGATATTGCATTGATATATGAGGACATGCTTGTATTTGAAAGGATATGTTTGGTACGACATGGACTTATAACATAAGCATGATGTTATTTCTTTTTTATGATTAGTGCATATGTTTAATGTAACATTCCGAATTTTAATTCTAAGAGTAATTAGAATAATGATAAGATTTGGAAGGAAGGATTATTGTAAAAAGCATTTAAAATGATGGATTAGGAGTTCTTTGAATGCCATAAGGAAGTCAAGAAGTATTGGCATCAGAAAGGAGGTTGAAAGATGAACAAAAGAGCGTTAGAAGCAATGTTTTCGATGTTGTAAACACCCTATATTAGGAAATTAAAAATAAAATATTTACAACTCAAAACGTAAATTCCACCGTTGGATGTGAAGGGTAATATGTGAGGAAGCTTGCTTTCAAATTTGAGCGAGATCCGACGGGTAACGAAGAAGTTATGGCATTTTGAAATGCCAAGGAAAAAGAGAACTGGTCAGACTACTCGAGTAGTACCAGAACTACTCGAGTAATTCACCAATTACTCGAGTAATTCACTGAGTAATCGAGTAGTTGGGAGAAACAGAAAGTCCAGAAAACTTGGACTACTCGAGTAGTCCACTGACTACTCGAGTAGTGCGTACTGCATCAGAAATAAAACGTGCTTGGGGTCTTCTTCCTCATTCATTCCTTTGTCTTTCTCTCTCTAGGGCACGAAGCTCTCTCTTCTCTCTCTCTAATTTCATCCTCAAATCCTCCCTTAGATCCATAATAAACTACGAAAAATCAATCCCCATCACACTCTAACACATAATCATTCATCAATCTCTTCTATTTCCTCTCACCCACTTCAATCCCCAATTTTCTCTCTCCATCCTTGAAGCTTCAAGAACAGCCACCATGGAGAATCATCACATCTAAGTAAGTTGATTTGAGTTTCATTCCTTTCTCCTTCAACTTACACAAACTATCATCAATCTCTAATCGTTCTTGCTTTGTTTGGTCATTGTGGGTATAGTTTCTCTCTCCTCCATAGCCTTGAAGCTTTCTCTCTCTACACCATGGCTAAGTAGGATCAAGCTCTCCTCCTCACTCTCACTACACACTTGGAGGCTATTTGATTGAAACTCAAAAGGGGAAGATTTCAAAGAGTTAGGGTTTGGTACTCCCTTCTCTCTCTACAAGGTTAAGGTAAGGGAGTGGTTATAGTGAGCATTGGCTTGTTCTAGGAAAGGGTTTGTATTTAGATATAATGGTTGGCTAGGAGTTTACGTGTTAGGGTAGAAAATTAGAAATCTCAATTTAGGAACTAAGGAAAATGTTGGAAATAGGCTTAATTGGCAACTATGGAACTTTAGGAAGTAAAGAATGAGGTTAGGTTTTAATTGAGGAAAATAAATGGCATAAACCCCTAATTTAGGACTTTGAATCAATAATTGGGACATGTGAACAAAATGTGGTTATTGTATGATTATATGAAAAGTTGAAGTTTGGTTAATGTTTGCACTCTAATTGTTTATGTGAAATGTGAATTGTGGCTATTTGGTTATAATTATGATGGTTTTTGTGATTGGAATGACTTGGTAAATATTAAATGGAATTGGTAGGAAAAGTAATGGCATATAATATGGACAATTAAAAATGCATAAATATGGTGGTGTATCGTAGGCCTTCGATTTGGGGGAGACGATACACCGTAAAAATTTGGGTTGTATTGTAGGCCTTCGATTTGGGGGAGACAATACAATGTAAAAGGGGCGATGTATGCAGGCCTTCGATTTGGTGGAGACATACATCGTCGGTGGTGTATGTATGTAGGCCTTCGATTTGATGGAGACATACATACACCCTAAATAAAAAGGAAAAAAAGAAGGACATTGGATAAAATAAGGTAACGGTAATGGAAACGCGATGTATGTAGGCCTTCGATTTGGTGGAGACATACATCGTGATTGGTGTATGTATGTAGGCCTTCGATTTGGTGGAGACATACATACACCGAAAATAAAAGGAAATGAATAAGGAAACAGGGGAATAAAATTGAATAAGATAATGGTAATGGAAACGCGATGTATGTAGGCCTTCGATTTGGTGGAGACATACATCGTGATTGGTGTATGTATGTAGGCCTTCGATTTGGTGGAGACATATATACACTGTAAAAATAAGGAAAAGGTAAGGGATTGGAAAGGGATTTCTTTAGAAATGGGGAAAATAAATGAAAGGGAACCAAAGGGTGGAAAGGAATTAACTAAAAAGGGAATCGGCACTTATAAAATGATGGAATTGGAAAATATGGTATGCTTGCGATGAATTTGTACTTATGTGAACAAAATGCTAATTGTGTTTGGCCTGGTTAGTTGTTATGTCTATCTAGAAACCGCTTTTCTATTCATGTGCAATGCTCACTCCCTTACATTTACAGGTGCTGAGATTGAGCAGGCACAACCCCCGGCCGAGCAAGAGTACTTTCCCTTACAGGGAGAGTAGGGTGTTTTGGGTTTAAAATATAATATGGACCTATGTCTATTATAATATTTGGATGTAAATTTAATATGTATATTTTGATTGAGACTTAGTGTATTTTATTTTAACAAAGTTATATGTTTTGATTATGACACTCAAACTTAGTATTTTCCGCTATTACTCCGATTAATTAATGCACTCTTATGTATTTGGAGCCCTTTGGGCCTTGATATGTTTTAGAGATATAATCTGAAGCCCTGCTGGCTATTGGTTGTTTATTTGAAATTGTTTATCACAGGTTGAATTTTGGATTAGTCCGAAAAACAAGCAAAACTCCGTCCGTTTGACGGGTGATTTTATTATATTAAAAAGGAATTTTTGAGTACACATTTAACTAAACTTGGGAATTAAGGGTAGTAATTATTAGGGTGTTACAATTTTGGTATCAGAGCAGTTTTTCCTCGGCCTTTGGAGTTTGGACTCACAACTCCTGTGGTTTACTCACCAAGCGAGTAACCGATATGTATAGTCAAGTGTCTAAGTTAGGCGAATAGGATACATATATAACTACATATTTATATATGTGTTCACTTGCTAACTTCTCCAGGACTAGGTTGTGACAGCAATAGACTATAGGATGTTAGTTTAAACTCAACTAGATCCCTCGATGGTGTCGTCGTTTAATAGAGTGTAAGGGTAGGATTGGTCGTCCTTACTCTTGCAACTATTAAGAGATGATATTGTCAACAAACCTGTCGATGATGTTGCTATTGGTAAATGTGAGATTGAGACTGACCATCTTGATCTTCGCGCTTGTCGATTGTCAATGTCATTGAAAGCTTTGAAGTAGCACAAGAACCAATCCGACATAAGATTTCATGAGAAGTACCACCATTAGAAGAAAGTAAGTCGACTTGAATGGTACCTTCTTCGAATCCTTCACACGAAGTTCTTAAGGGAATCAAGTTCACCCTAGAAACCATCTCCAGCTTCCCTGAAAAGCTAAACCAGACTTTGGCAGTCCAAAACCTACTGGGAGTCTTATCAACAAGATTCCTGAACGGTCGCCGCGAGTAAAGCAAATCTGGACTACCTTGCCAAGTATCCACGCCGAGATCAACCAAGATTGAACAATCGAACAATGGTTTTCGGCAAAAATAAGAACCCGACAATGGTGCGTTGTTGGTAGACGCGAGGTTGAGATTGATCACCTCAATCTTTGCAACTACTAACGGATGATACCATTGCAATCCTGCTAATGAAATTGAAACAATAGAAATGGAAACCCTCCAAGGGAGTAGATCCTTTAGAAGCAAAGAAATCAACCCGAATGGGGTCCTTTCCAAGCTCCTTAAACGGAAGCGGGTAGTAGGCCCAAAATAAAACCAAGGCATAAGAGCCTTAAGCCATATTATCTATTTAAGAATAGCGTAATCGAATACCCTACCTTAGAAAGAATGGAATAAATTCTATAAGCACCACCCCTAACCATCAAAAAGCCAAACTGAAACTTAGATAACCCAAGTCTCATAGGGAATCTTACCAAGGTTCCTGAATAGTCACCCATTAGAAAAGCTTAACTGGTAACCTCTTGAAGTCTCTACACAGAGACCAAACAAATTGAATGAATGACCACCAACGGGTCGTTCACCCAACACGAATCTCGATTTTGAGAGTAGTGCAAGACTTAAGGTGATAGAAAGGTCAGATTCCATTAGCTTTCTTGTTGAGTATCAAACTCATTCAAGCTTTCCTTGAGATCCAACTCGAAATAAATTGTAAAGGATTGCTGACATATTAAAGGCTTAGTTAGTACCTCAATTCGTGCAAGTAGATCTTTTCCTCCTCACTTTCCTTGGTTTGACATAACCTTGAAGTAGCGACTTTTGATTGCGAATCAAAGATCTCTCGCTCCAATCAGAAGCTGACACATTCGATTCCCTGCTTCCGGGCACCAGCATAATCAGATAAGTTGATACAAAGTGGGGGAGACTTAACGACTCAATTCGGATCCTGTCCGAGCGACAAAAACTAGTAACCATACCATAAGCTATAGGGCTACCAAACCGATAGTTCCAAACGCTCTGCGGAGGATCGAACGAGAGTTAAACTAGGGATAAAACAAGACCTTCCCAAAATGACACCGAATTGAGAAACAACAACTAGACCTTGACCTTGACCCTCAAGTGGTGTAACATCCCCATTTTTAATTCCAAATAATAATAAGAGTAATAAAAAGAAAAATAGCACTGACTACTCGATTATTGATATGGCTAAATGATTAGTTCAATTAAAATGTTAAAAATAATTATACTATTTGAAAAGCATACTTTCTATACTTTAATATATTTTGACATTTTAAATGTTAAACTGGTTTTAAGAATTTTAAGATTCTTAGCTTGAAAATTTTATATAAGTACTTATTAAATGCTTAAATTTTATTATTAGTATTTTTGAGATTTACAATAAATAAATAAAAGAAAAAGAAAAATAATAATAATAATAATAATACTAATAATACTAATAATAATAATAATAGTAATAATAATGATAGTGTAAGAATAATAAAAAAATAAATAAAAATAATAGTAATAATAATAATAATAAATAAATAAATAAAAAGAAAAATGAAAAGTAATAGTAGTAATAATAATAATAAATAAAAAGAAAAAGAAAAATAAAAATAATAATAATAATAATAATAGTAATAATAATAATGATAATGTAATAATAAAAAATAAAAAAAAATAAAAAAAAAAAAATAAAAGAGAATGGGGGTTCGATCAACCCCCCCCCCCATCTCCTTCTTCCCTCTTCTTCAACGAGGCGCCGGCCCTAGCGCCCTCCCTCTCTCTCCACTGCTGGGCCAGCCACCGCCGAGCTCGCCACCACCGTTCGCCGCCACTCGCTCTCCGTGTCAAGCTCCAGCCGCACGCGTCCTCCCTCCTGTTGCGATTAACTGCCGCCGCCGTTCCTTGTGATCGCGCCACCACGAACCGGTGCTAACCATCACCGTTCGTGTCTCTCTCTCCCCGTGTTCTCTCTCCCTCCTCTGCCCATTGCCGCCGCCCTCAACCTCCACCTTGCGACCCCCCTGTAACTTCAGCCGCCACCCCTGCTCTCATCCCTCTCTGCTGCCATACCGCCACCGTGACCCACCGAGCGCTGCCACACCATCACTTCGAGGGACGAAGTTTGTGACCCAGATCGAGCCACCAGCCATACGAGCTGCCACTGCTGCTGGGTTTTTGCTTGCTGCTGCCGCCATTGTTTGATGCTGCAGCCATGGAGTCACGCCGCCAGCCAAGGGAGTGACTCGCCTATCCCTCCCTTGTTCTTCGCTCGCGCCGCCGTCGCTGGAATCGACATTCGGTGTGGGTCTTTGCTGATTGCGAACCGAACCGGCATCGTTATCGCCGTACCGTGACTGTTCTCTTCACCGACGTTGACCGCCACGGACCTGTTCATCATCCCGGGTCATTGAGGCTTCACGGATCACCGCTCATTCTCGTCGGCAAGTCCCGAAGTTGAGGTTATTTCTTTATTTTCGTCAATCGAGGTAAGGGGTTCTTTACCTTGCTTTAGAGGGTATTTTCTAATTAGTATATAATACTTGCTAAGAATATGTGGGTATGCTTCTAACTGATTATTCGGTAATTATTTTAAATTAAATATAAAGTAAGAAAGTAAATAAAATGAACTATAAATTGATATTTGAGATTGAATATGCAAGCTAAGTGCTATATGTTATTATGTATGTTTATTTGAAGAACATGAACTCTGGTTGTTAATTGTGAATAAGTATAAATTATTATTGTTCTATATGTCTGGTTGAATTGTGATGTTTGTGTACTAAATGGGTATCGCATAAAGAATTGAATAATTGGATAATAAATAAAGGAAAGTAAGTATGTATGAGATGTAAACTAGAATGAGAATTAAGGAATAGAAAGAGTCAAAAATGTCATGACATAAACTTAGGGAATTGAAAATATAAAGTGTGGAAATTGTTGTGTATGCTTGTATAATGTGTGTTGAATGACGACTGAGATAACAAGTTAATAATGAAGGTCAAGAGAGAAAAGGATAGTTATAAAGAAAATTAAAGAAGTGAAACGATAATAAATGAAAAGAATAACTAAATAAAATAAACTGAATGAGAATGAAAATAGTAAAAGGATACTTGTCACAGGTTAGGTCGGGAGGACCTGATCGTAAGACCTTGTGGCCAGTTGATAAAAGAATTAATAAAAGAATGGGCCAACGCAGGTTAGATCGTGGGATCTGATCGTAAGACCCTGTGGCCAACGCAGGTTAGATAGTATGATCTGGTCGTGAGACCCTATGGCGTAGGTTAGGTCGAAAGATCTGGTCGTGAGACCCTGTGACATAGGTTAGGTCATATGAATCTGGTTGTTAGACCCTGTGGATAGATGATAAAGGAAATATTTGGTGCAGGTTAGGTCGGTGGGCCTGGTCGTGAGACCCTGTAGCCAAATTAATAAAAAGAAAGAAGTAAAGAAAGATTAAAAAGAAAGTGAAGTAAACGAGAAAAATATAACAAGAAGAAATAATGAATGAATGCAATATTGAAAGATAATATAATGTGAGAAGAAAAGAGAATCAACAGTACATGAATAAGATAAATGAGCGAAAGATATGGGTTTAAGAGTGGTTAAGGGAACTATTGTTTGTGTGTGATGCATGCTTGGCTTGATGATTGAAAATATGTGTTACGTGTTAAGTGTGTTTGACTTAGTAGGTCATTATGTTTAGTTAGGAACTACTTTCTACTTCATGTGTAAAGCTCACCCTTACAACCATTTTTCAGGTTTTGAGATTGGAGCTTACACAGTTTCTGGCCGAGCAGGTTGAACCTCCACTACGTGGAGTATCTATTTATTATTTACGGTTGGACTGCAGTTTTAGATATGTTAAAAACTACTATTTTGTAATTTAAAAATATCTATTAGTTGTACGCCCCTATTTGTGATATTCGGGCCATTAGGATCTGTTTCTGGATGATATTTAAACATTTTATGTTTTAAAAGTTTGCTGGACTGAACCGGTTAAGCAGGTACAAAATTGGAAAATTTGGGAAAGTCCGTAAAACAGAGGAAACTCTGTCCGTTTTTCCGGAAAAATATTCTTAAGTATTTTAATTTAAAAAGAAATTTTCAATTACCATTTTTTATAAAGTCCTAATTTAATTAAATAATTGTGAGGGTGTTACATTATGGTATCAGAGCAGTTTTTCCTCGGCCTTTGGAGTTTGAACTCATAACTCCTATGGTTTACTCAGCAAGCGAGTAACCAATAGATAGAGTCAAGTCTTATGTTAACTAATTAGATGGATAAATATAGATGTATATAGGTAAGTATGCTTAGTTGAGTAAGCACTCATTCCTATATATATATATATATATGAATATATATGTGCCTAAACTTATTTTATTTTCAGAATCAGACCTCATGGCACGGAGGCGTGCTGATAATGACAGGATTGCCCAGATTCTGGAAAATCTAGTTCAGCAGAACCAAAATCAGGCGGAAGCAGTTACTGCTGCTGCAAATGCAGCTGCAGCAGCGGTAGCGGCAGTAAATCAGTATGCCCAGGCACGTCCAGCCCTAGCCGAAATTGATTGGCTAGCACGGTTTAGGAAAAACGGACCGCCTAGATTCGAAGGAGGTTATAATCCGGATGGAGCTCAGGGATGGCTTCAAGAATTGGAGAAGATTTTCCGCACAATGTCGCCACCCCTTGAGCAGAAAGTCCCCTTGGCAACTTACATGCTGAGCGGAGAAGCAGAACATTGGTGGGAGCATCAAAGAAGGAGTTTAGAAGCAGCTAATCAGATGATCACTTGGGATCTATTTAAGACTCGCTTCCTTGGGAAGTATTTTCCTGAGGACGTTAGAAGGGAAAAGGATCTACTATTTCTTAAGCTGGAGCAAGGGAGTCTGAGTGTCGGTGAATATGCGGCACAATTCGAGGATTTGATTCGGTACTCCAGTGGTTACAAAGATGCAGATGAGCGAGCTAAATGCATAAAGTTTGAATCTGGTCTCCGGGAGGATATTCGACTTGCTTTCGAATACCAGAATATTTCAGATCTCTCTCATCTGGTCAATGTGGCGAGCACTTATGAGAAAGGGCTCAAGAGGAAGGCGGATGCAGATCGGAACAAGATAATACATGGGTCAGAAGGTTCCAGCAAAGGCAAGGAACTAGCCCAGGAATCAGATCCATACACTAACATTGGCGCCGAAATCATGGCTCCAGAAGCTGCAAACATGAATATGGATGCCCCGAGAACAAGGCCACCATGCCCACATTGTGGAAAGTTCCATAACCGTAAGTGTTGGATGTTTAGGCAGCATAGGCGGGAAGGTCTTTGTTTCCATTGTGGACAATCTGGACACCGTGCTGCAAAATGTCCTATGAACACCCAGGAGAAAGGAGACGGTCTCGGTTAACGCGCGAAAGGCTAGAAGGAGCGAATAAACTGGTCCAAGGTACTTTTTATGTTAATAATGTACCAATGGTTTATTTAAAATGTCTATGCTTAAAATGACTTAAAAGGGGATTAATGTCATTGACACGTTCTGAATAAAATCGAACTAATCAAATTAATGGTTCTTAATAGCGATAGATTTTCTACGCAGGATAGAATTAACCCAAGTAGGGTTCCTTCCGAACACTTTGCATAGGATTAGGGAAGGAACCTGAGATTAAAGCGAAATGTAGAGACATTAAGCTCATATATGTTAGGGGTAGAGTGGTAGATTGTAGTCACCTCATGAGAATTGAACAAAAACCCATAGGAACTTATTACAAACTCGAAGATCGCCTATAGGTAGTCAACCCCTCGTAACTTCCAATTGCGAACAACAGTCGAGAACTCCCGTACCCGATTATGATTATCGATTAAGTCTACTCTTTGGCATTGATGTAACGCGATATGTCAACGCCAAGTGGGGGAGTAAGGAACCATAGTTGGAATCCGTTACTCCTAGCTGATTACATCTAGACGCTTAGCGGAAAGAACCTTTCCCTAATAATCGAAGTTGGTACTCACAAATGCCGGAGTATGGCTAAGTCAACCATTAGTCCGGAGGAAATGCCTTTTGCATTCTTTAGGATGATCTTCTTCATCTTCTTGCTTAACATGTATCTAATCATGCTATCGTCTCCAATGCCTGTATATACCCGATTCTTGTCCTGGTGGCGACCCTCTTGGACCCGCCAATCACCGTACCGTATGGAGAAAACCATACGCGGGTCAGACCACACAACCTTCTCAAACTCGTCAACCCATCACAACTCTCGATTTCGAAAGAAGTGCAAGTCTTAAGGTGATAGAAATGTCAAATTCCATTAGCTTTCTAGTTTTGTATCAAGTTCATTCAAGCTTTCCTTAAGGTTTAACTCGAAGAAGGTTGTAAGGGATTGCTGACATACACCCAAGGTATGTCTTGAGTGTCGTTGGTCTAAAATAGTGTTTAATAGAATGTTCAAACGTCAAGAATACTTGCCAACCTCCAATCTTTGACCATCGAAAATCGTTTAAGAATTTAATGGTAAATCTGAAAGCCTTAATTAGTACCCCAATTTGTGCAATTAGATCCCTTCCTCCTCATTCTTCTTGGTTTGACATGACCTCGAAGTAGCGATTTTTGATCACAGATCTAAGATTTCGCGCTCCAATCTACTAAACATTGAGAATTTACGATCTTCTCCTTGTTTCTTATCCTAGAATATTCATTGTTCCTGGAGTTCCAGTCTTATTTATTCGATCCGGTTCCGGGAAATTTCTAGCCATAAGCTGCTACGTTCTGCGAAAAGTCTTCGAATCGCATAATCTTATGCTATTTCCTTAAAGCGAAGTCGCAAATTCCTCGTGAATTCCAAAGATTATATTTTCTGTTGTTGCTAGATTCTTGCATTCTTTATTAAGAGTCATATGAAAGGCAATCAGGAGCCGACACGTCTGATTTCCTGCTTCCTGGCATCGGAGTAAGCAGGTTAGTTGATGCTAAGTGGGGGAGGATTTCAACCCAAGAAATGGAAGATGGAACTTTCGTAATAAGGAAATGGTGAATCTTGTCGCGATAGAGGAGATACATAGTGTCCGAGGACAGACATGACAATACTAAGAAGAATGGACCTAAACACATCGGAAGCGAGGAAATAGAACCGACAAGAACCCCATTAACTGGATGGTTCTCCGCGTTACGAAGTAACCCGAATTTCGGGGACGAAATTCTTATAAGTGGGGGAGAATTGTAACATCCCCATTTTTAATTCCAAATAATAATAAGAGTAATAAAAAGAAAAATAGCACTGACTACTCGATTATTGATATGGCTAAATGATTAGTTCAATTAAAATGTTAAAAATAATTATACTATTTGAAAAGCATACTTTCTATACTTTAATATATTTTGACATTTTAAATGTTAAACTGGTTTTAAGAATTTTAAGATTCTTAGCTTGATAATTTTATATAAGTACTTATTAAATGCTTACATTTTATTATTAGTATTTTTGAGATTTACAATAAATAAATAAAATAAAAAGAAAAATAATAATAATAATAATAATAATAGTAATAATACTAATAATAATAATAATAATAATAGTAATAATAATGATAGTGTAAAAATAATAAAAAAATAAATAAAAATAATAGTAATAATAATAATGATAAATAAATAAATAAAAAGAAAAATGAAAAGTAATAGTAGTAATAATAATAATAAATAAAAAGAAAAAGAAAAATAAAAATAATAATAATAATAGTAATAATAATAATGATAATGTAATAATAAAAAATAAAAAAAATAAAAAATAAAAAAAAATAAAAGAGAATGGGGGTTCGATCAACCCCCCCATCTCCTTCTTCCCTCTTCTTCAACGAGGCGCCGGCCCTAGCGCCCTCCCTCTCTCTCCACTGCTGGGCCAGCCACCGCCGAGCTCGCCACCACCGTTCGCCACCACTCGCTCTCCGTGTCAAGCTCCAGCCGCACGCGTCCTCCCTCCTGTTGCGATTAACTGCCGCCGCCGTTCCCTGTGTTCGCGCCGCCACGAACCGGTGCTAACCATCACCGTTCGCGTCTCTCTCTCCCCGTGTTCTCTCTCCCTCCTCTGCCCATTGCCGCCGCCCTCAACCTCCACCTTGCGACCCCCCTGTAACTTCAGCCGCCGCCCCTGCTCTCATCCCTCTCTGCTGCCATACCGCCACCTTGACCCACCGAGCGCTGCCGCACCATCACTTCGAGGGACGAGGTTTGTGACCCAGATCGAGCCACCAGCCATACGAGCTGCCACTGCTGCTGGGTTTTTGCTTGCTGCTGCCGCCATTGTTTGATGCTGCAGCCATGGAGTCACGCCGCCAGCCAAGGGAGTGACTCGCCTATCCCTCCCTTGTTCTTCGCTCGTGCCGCCGTCGCCGGAATCGACATTCGGTGTGGGTCTTTGCTGATTGCGAACCGAACCGGCATCGTTATCGCCGTACCGTGACTGTTCTCTTCACCGACGTTGACCGCCACGGACCTGTTCATCACCCCGGGTCATTGAGGCTTCACGGATCACCGCTCATTCTCGTCGGCAAGTCCCGAAGTTGAGGTTATTTCTTTATTTTCGTCAATCGAGGTAAGGGGTTCTTTACCTTGCTTTAGAGGGTATTTTCTAATTAGTATATAATACTTGCTAAGAATATGTGGGTATGCTTCTAACTGATTATTCGGTAATTAATTTAAATTAAATATAAAGTAAGAAAGTAAATAAAATGAACTATAAATTGATATTTGAGATTGAATATGCAAGCTAAGTGCTATATGTTATTATGTATGTTTATTTGAAGAACATGAACTCTGGTTGTTAATTGTGAATGAGTATAAATTATTATTGTTCTATATGTCTGGTTGAATTGTGATGTTTGTGTACTAAATGGGTATCGCATAAAGAATTGAGTAATTGGATAATAAATAAAGGAAAGTAAGTATGTATGAGATGTAAACTAGAATGAGAATTAAGGAATAGAAAGAGTTAAAAATGTCATGACATAGATTTAGGGAATTGAAAATATAAAGTGTGGAAATTGTTGTGTATGCTTGTATAATGTGTGTTGAATGACGACTGAGATAACAAGTTAATAATGAAGGTCAAGAGAGAAAAGGATAGTTATAAAGAAAATTAAAGAAGTGAAACGATAATAAATGAAAAGAATAACTAAATAAAATAAACGGAATGAGAATGAAAATAGTAAAAGGATACTTTTCACAGGTTAGGTCGGGAGGACCTGATCGTAAGACCTTGTGGCCAGTTGATAAAAGAATTAATAAAAGAATGGGCCAACGCAGGTTAGATCGTGGGATCTGGTCGTAAGACCCTGTGGCCAATGCAGGTTAGATAGTATGATCTGGTCGTGAGACCCTATGGCGCAGGTTAGGTCGAAAGATCTGGTCGTGAGACCCTGTGACATAGGTTAGGTCATATGAATCTGGTTGTTAGACCCTGTGGATAGATGATAAAGGAAATATTTGGTGTAGGTTAGGTCGGTGGGCCTGGTCGTGAGACCTTGTAGCCAAATTAATAAAAAGAAAGAAGTAAAGAAAGATTAAAAAGAAAGAGAAGTAAACGAGAAAAATATAACAAGAAGAAATAATGAATGAATGCAATATTGAAAGATAATATAATGTGAGAAGAAAAGAGAATCAACAGTACATGAATAAGATAAAAGAGCGAAAGATATGGGTTTAAGAGTGGTTAAGGGAACTATTGTTTGTGTGTGATGCATGCTTGGCTTGATGATTGAAAATATGTGTTACGTGTTAAATGTGTTTGACTTAGTAGGTCATTATGTTTAGTTAGGAACTACTTTCTACTTCATGTGTAAAGCTCACCCTTACAACCATTTTTCAGGTTTTGAGATTGGAGCTTACACAGTTTCTGGCCGAGCAGGTTGAACCTCCACTACGTGGAGTATCTATTTATTATTTACGAGTGGACTGCAGTTTTAGATATGTTAAAAACTACTATTTTGTAATTTAAAAATATCTATTAGTTGTACGCCCCTATTTGTGATATTCGGGGCATTAGGATCTGTTTCTGGATGATATTTAAACCTTTTATGTTTTAAAAGTTTGCTGGACTGAACAGGTTAAGCAGGTACAAAATTGGAAAATTTGGGAAAGTCCTTAAAACAGAGGAAACTCTGTCCGTTTTTCCGGAAAAATATTCTTAAGTATTTTAATTTAAAAAGAAATTTTCAATTACCATTTTTTATAAAATCCTAATTTAATTAAATAATTGTGAGGGTGTTACAAGTGGAACCGATCTCTAGGAATTCTTTTATCGAATTGGAATTGTCAAACGTGTGGGAATGAAGTAGCATCGAAGTAGAATGCGAATGTGGTGAAGATGGATTCTAAAATGGACTTTGCTAGACTCACTTGAAGGAGTAAAAGGTGAACGGGATAAAAGTGAAGTCACGAAGTGGAATTTCAATCAAGACGTTACGTCGAAACACCGCAAGTGATAATCTCAGTCTTTTGGGACCCTGTGCATTTGATAGGACTCCGATCGATCGAGATCAACCAGTTAGCCGCAGATCCATATAAACGCACCCTTTGACGACTCTCTGCTGAAAATGCACACTTTGGGGATAATCTCCATTGTCTTCTTGCTTGACATGTATCCAGTCCATCCTGGGTCATCTTGCAAAGACCATGAGACTCATTCTTGAGTGCTTCATGTTTCTTCTTTTCATCTTCACTCTCTTCAAGCTTCAAGCATCTAAGGTATATGTGCGAGAAATTCGCCAAGTCATAGAAACCCGGCATAGTTCTATGCCTACCGATAGATAGTTACGCATGTATCCTCTTTTCAACCTTGAATACCAGTTGGGAACCTGTGTACTCTATTCTAGGCAACGGATGATTACGCCCCTTAGCATGGATATAATCAAGTATGTCAATGCTAAGTGGGGGAGGATTTCAATCCAAGGAATGGGAGATGGAACTTTAATAATAAGAAAACGAACGATCATGTGTAGATAGAGATAATACACAGTATTAGAAGACGGGCACTAAAGTAGGCATGACACTAACAACACCTGGAGTGGGGAATAAAAACTGAAGGGAGGTGAAGACCATAGTCGAAATTTTTACCAATGGGATGGTTCTCCAATTACGGAACTTCACGGAATTTCGGGGACAAAATTCTAATAAGTGGGGGAGAATTGTAACATCCCGAATTTTAATTCTAAGAGTAATTAGAATAATGATAAGATTTGGAAGTAAGGATTATTGTAAAAAGGATTTAAAATGATGGATTAGGAGTTCTTTGAATGCCATAAGGAAGTCAAGAAGTATTGGCATCAGAAAGGAGGTTGAAAGATGAACAAAAGAGCGTTAGAAGCAATGTTTTCGGTGTTGTAAACACCCTATATTAGGAAATTAAAAATAAAATATTTACAACTCAAAACGTAAATTCCACCGTTGGATGTGAAGGGTAATATGTGAGGAAGCTTGCTTTCAAATTTGAGCGAGACCCGACGGGTAACGAAGAAGTTATGGCATTTTGAAATGCCAAGGAAAAAGAGAACTGGTCAGACTACTCGAGTAGTACCAGAACTACTCGAGTAATTCACCAATTACTCGAGTAATTCACTGAGTAATCAAGTAGTTGGGAGAAACAGAAAGTCCAGAAAACTTGGACTACTCGAGTAGTCCACTAACTGCTCGAGTAGTGCGTACTGCATCAGAAATAAAACGTGCTTGGGGTCTTCTTCCTCATTCATTCCTTTGTCTTTCTCTCTCTAGGGCACGAAGCTCTCTCTTATCTCTCTCTAATTTCATCCTCAAATCCTCCCTTAGATCCATAATAAACTACCAAAAATCAATCCCCATCACACTCTAACACATAATCATTCATCAATCTCTTCTATTTCCTGTCACCCACTTCAATCCCCAATTTTCTCTCTCCATCCTTGAAGCTTCAAGAACACCCACCATGGAGAATCATCACATCTAAGTAAGTTGATTTGAGTTTCATTCCTTTCTCCTTCAACTTACACAAACTATCATCAATCTCTAATCGTTCTTGCTTTGTTTGGTCATTGTGGGTATAGTTTCTCTCTCCTCCATAGCCTTGAAGCTTTCTCTCTCTACACCATGGCTAAGTAGGATCAAGCTTTCCTCCTCACTCTCACTACACACTTGGAGGGTATTTGATTGAAACTCAAAAGGGGAAGATTTCAAAGAGTTAGGGTTTGGTACTCCCTTCTCTCTCTACAAGGTTAAGGTAAGGGAGTGGTTATAGTGAGCATTGGCTTGTTCTAGGAAAGGGTTTGTATTTAGATATAATGGTTGGCTAGGAGTTTACGTGTTAGGGTAGAAAATTAGAAATCTCAATTTAGGAACTAAGGAAAATGTTGGAAATAGGCTTAATTGGCAACTATGGAACTTTAGGAAGTAAAGAATGAGGTGAGGTTTTAATTGAGGATAATAAATGGCATAAACCCCTAATTTAGGACTTTGAATCAATAATTGGGACATGTGAACAAAATGTGGTTATTGTATGATTATATGAAAAGTTGAAGTTTGGTTAATGTTTGCACTCTAATTGTTTATGTGAAATGTGAATTGTGGCTATTTGGTTTTAATTATGATGGTTTTTGTGATTGGAATGACTTGGTAAATATTAAATGGAATTGGTAGGCAAAGTAATGGCATATAATATGGACAATTAAAAATGCATAAATATGGTGGTGTATCGTAGGCCTTCGATTTGGGGGAGACGATACATCGTAAAAATTTGGGTTGTATTGTAGGCCTTCGATTTGGGGGAGACAATACAACGTAAAAGGGGCGATGTATGTAGGCCTTCGATTTGGTGGAGACATACATCGTCGGTGGTGTATGTATGTAGGCCTTCGATTTGGTGGAGACATACATACACCCTAAATAAAAAGGAAAAAAAGAAGGACATTGGATAAAATAAGGTAACGGCAATGGAAACGCGATGTATGTAGGCCTTCGATTTGGTGGAGACATACATCGTGATTGGTGTATGTATGTAGGCCTTCGATTTGGTGGAGACATACATACACCGAAAATAAAAGGAAATGAATAAGGAAACAGGGGAATTAAATTGAATAAGATAATGGTAATGGAAACGCGATGTATGTAGGCCTTCGATTTGGTGGAGACATACATCGTGATTGGTGTATGTATGTAGGCCTTCGATTTGGTGGAGACATATATACACCGTAAAAATAAGGAAAAGGTAAGGGATTGGAAAGGGATTTCTTTAGAAATGGGGAAAATAAATGAAAGGGAACCAAAGGGTGGAAAGGAATTAACTAAAAAGGGAATCGACACTTATAAAATGATGGAATTGGAAAATATGGTATGCTTGCGATGAATTTGTACTTATGTGAACAAACTGCTAATTGTGTTTGGCCTGGTTAGTTGTTATGTCTATCTAGAAACTGCTTTTCTATTCATGTGCAATGCTCACTCCCTTACATTTACAGGTGCTGAGATTGAGCAGGCACAGCCCCCGACCGAGCAGGAGTACTTTCCCTTACAGGGAGAGTAGGGTGTTTTGGGTTTAAAATATAATATGGACCTAAGTCTATTATAATATTTGGATGTAAATTTAATATGTATATTTTGATTGAGACTTAGTGTATTTTGTTTTAACAAAGTTATATGTTTTGATTATGACACTCAAACTTAGTATTTTCCGCTATTACTCCGATTAATTAATGCACTCTTATGTATTTGGAGCCCTTTGGGCCTTGATATGTTTTAGAGATATAATCTGAAGCCCTGCTGGCTATTGGTTGTTTATTTGAAATTGTTTATCACAGGTTGAATTTTGGATTAGTCCGAAAAACAAGCAAAACTCCGTCAATTTGACGGGTGACTTTATTATATTAAAAAGGAATTTTTGAGTACACATTTAATTAAACTTGGGAATTAAGGGTAGTAATTATTAGGGTGTTACATTTAATATTGTTTATTCATATTTTTCCTTCACAATATCCTTGATATTAGTGAAGAGATGCAACTAATCCTTAAGGATCCAAGTCTTTGGATACCAAAAGAAAATTCCTTAAGCAGTTTTGTAGGTATCACTACTAGTGCCAAGCCTTGGAATTCTCACAAGGAATGCATGCACGATGGACTTAAATGAAAAGATACCAAAGAAGGTCATGGACTACATCAAGGGAAATGCGACTTGAATAGACACAAGTGGAGCCCTTATCATGTAGTTCAATAAGGATGAGAGACTTAAAAGAAGAACTCCACAAGTGCAAAAAAAAAAACAATCCCTATTACTCGTGAAAAATCAACACTTACGATAAGTATCACCATTCTTATTTCTTTTAACTATTTTATGTTACTTATATATGTGTTACACATGTTTATCATGGTGCTGAAATTGTATTTATTCCTTCTTCGATATGTTGGTACAATTTTTTTTGAAGAATAAATTATTTTTTCAGCATACACCATATTCATGTGTTACTAACTCCTAAGGATCCAATTAACTTGGATACCAAGAGATACATGTGCTAATTAGTTTTGCAGGTATTCCTACAAGTATCAGTATGCAACGTCCTTTACAAACTTGGTTAATGGATTCAAATGACAAGAGAATTGGGCAATACTAAATTACTTGAAGGTGATACGTCAATATGAAGATGATCTCTTGGAATGGAAAAAGGTTCAATACATTGAACAAGGGGAGACATCCTTCAAAATGCTACATGATGAACTTATCAATAGAAGGAACTCCAAAGCTCTCGATTTCAAATCATCACTATAGGTATCCCTGATCCTTTAATTATTTTAATTATTTTGTGATGCTTCTTGTAACGCCCCAAATCCGGTCCATTAAAAAAATAGGAGTTAACAAAAACTTTTTCTATAAGGAGTGTGAAAACCAGAATGTATTTTTTTCATAGAGTAATATTTCTTTTACAAAATATTCTGAGTGTAAAATACTTATATAATACAAACTCCCAAAAACCCCTTTTTACACCCAGAGCATTGGTCTTCACAACTCGATCCTTCTGCAAAAGGATTTGGATGACGAGACATCATCCTGGCTGCTTCTTCTAGACACTTCCACTCCTACCGGAGTGACTTCAATTCTGTCCTTTGAAAGAACCTACCACCACAAACATGATAGATGGCAGTAAGTCACTTGTCATATCGCCTAAGCAGATTATATGATTGGTCAAAAACAAACATTACAGATATCATTTCAACATAATAGATACATGCCCAAGAGTCTTATTAAACAACATTGGCTAGAACCATTAATTTCTCATGCCATGCATGCACATCTCTCAAATCATTTCTCCATAATCAACTCTTCCAGAAAACAACACTCTGGGATAGGCAATCGTGCGCTCGATGTTTCCACAACCTGTATAGCGGCCACACCGTTCTATACTACAACCCCATCGACCACGATCTTAAAATGATACAAGGGGATGATCCCTGAACCATTGTCCACCAATAGTTCTAGGTCCTTGTCATTTCTACGGTGGCGGCCACACCGTTCCAACCGTCTCATGTAGCGGCCACACCGTACTACATGGTTTCCAATCCCGCATGCACCTCACTGAACGATTCCCGGTACACCATGCATGAGATGCATCACACATATATTAATCATCACATCATACACATGGCGGCCACACCGTTCCATGCCTTCATATAGCGGCCACACCGTACTATATGGAATCACATACATATGGCGGCCACACCATTCCACATGTCTTCGTATAGCGGTCACACCGTTCCATACGGAATCACATCACAATTACCACACACATGGCGGCCACACCGTTCCACATGTCTTCGTATAGCGGCCACACCATTCCATACGGAATCACATCACAATTACCACACACATGGCGGCCACACCGTTCCACATGTCTTCGTATAGCGGCCACACCGTACTATACGGAATCCTTTAAGCACAACGACTTCTTGCAGGAGTTAGTCCATAACTTATGGAGATCAGGGTGATCCTACTTATCCAGCGTTCACATAACCGAATCAAGGCAACAAGCCCTAACGCATTTGGATTGGATCCTCATAATCAACAAGCATCACCACCCTTACATTAACAGTAATACTCCTTAAGTCATTGTCTATTTATGTTCCAAGGTATTAGACTTACTCCACTTATCATCATGAGATAATAACTCCTTTCTAATGTCCTTGAAGCCAATAACTTCTTATATTCTAAGACATTAATTACCAAGTAGACATGATCATGCTTATTAAATCCTTTATCAATATCTTACCCAGATCATGAACTACTAATCACATTCTATATCTTCAAAGTAGATATGATCATCTTTAATCTAAAGGGAACTTGATGATTACTCCACCTCTTATACAGTATGAATCAACTTATCTAGAGGTCAGACTCAACTAATTGTTCATGCCCCTTATGCAATCTTCAACCATCATAATTAGCACTAAGCAAGCATCTAACGCAAGTAAGATGCTCATGCCTATTCCCTTTACAAGTTTTCAATTTAAGTGACCAGCATGATGCATGAGTTTAGCTCTCAATCCTAATTCCAGAATGAATGCAATTCCTTAACTTAAAAGAATTGATTGATGTATCACAGTTCGTAATATTCCACATTACTAATTCATCACTTTCCTACCACCACCAATCAATCTCTTTTAAGTCTTAGATCACTTGGATTATCAATATTTAGTTATTAACAAAATGATTCAGGATTAAAAATGGTATTTTCAATATTCTGGGTGAACTACTCGAGTGTTCTTCAGCATACTCGAGTGTTCTTAACTTATTTCCAGATTACTCGATTATTCTTCAGGATACTCGAGTGTTCATGTCTTTCTGGGAATTTGGGTTTCAGATTCGTAAAAATACTCGAGTGATTCATGAGTTACTCGAGTGTTCTTCATCATTTCCAGAGTACTCGAGTGACCCCTGAATTACTCGAGTGGTTTACCTTAACATATCCCATGAAACACTCAATTACTCGAGTTCTAGGCATGGTACTTGAGTGTTCTTCCTCAACATACATTATCTTACCAAAATTTTACTCGAGTAACCAGCCTAATACTCGAGTCTTTTATTGCGGAACAGACTGGAAACTTGATTTTAACATACCATTTTCAATTCTAACCATTTCTAATCAAATCCAATGATCAATAAAGTTCATATAACATATAACAAGTATGTTCAAATACTTAGAACACCACAAATTACACAGAATTGAATTTGAGCACCGATTATGCATTAAATCACATTTTCAACAACTTGATAGGCCAAATTCAACTCTGAGCAATTCTAACTCCATATAATGATCAAATGAACTTTATTTACATATTTAGGACTTGTCTCAACACAGAGATCACAGCAATTCTCAGAGAATCTTATCATACTCCTATTTATGCATAAAACCACATATTATGCAACTCTACATAACCATATCACATTTACCCACAATTAGCATAGAAACTGAGTTTGTACAGCTCAAATGCAGCATTTAGAACTTACTCCAAACTTATTCAATGTCCATTAATGGCTTACCATAAGCATACCACATCAAGGTCATGATTTATCACATTTGCCAATTATAACTCAACCAAACTCATAAGTTCCTATAGCTTAATTTCATTGATTCATTTCAGACATTATCCATGTTATAAATCAAATGACCAAGTGATTGTCTAAACCTCCAAGTCCAGCAAGCATGTCTTGGTCCAATTCACATAACACAACAATTCTAAATTCACAATCTATAATCCTAGCAATATGAATGACTTCTCCCATACCTTAGACAACACTTTGACAAACTCAAAAACACCAAAGAACAGCAGTAGCCTCACAGCAGCCACCAACACCAACTCAAATCACTTCACCCACCAAAATGCAGAACAGTGTGAGCAGAGTCCAAAAACCACATCGTTTGAGTGAGTAATCGTGCACAAAAATTGGGGAAAAAGGTTAGAATCTACTCTCTGCAACATGCATGAGAGATTAAAACCAATTTGAGATCAAGAGGGTTCACGAGTTTACCACAATCGAGGATCAAAGTGAGCTCCCAGAACCAGTTGACAACAAACAATTCCCACTTTCGAGCTTCGATTCTTCCAACACTCAAACTCTCAGCTCACAATTTTGGTGTCTATACAAAGCTCTAGATGTGAGCTTCGTATTGGTGTACGATTTGTGACCTAACTCTACTCAAGGAAGGAGAATCGAGCCAGAGAAATCAAGAACCCTAACTTCGAATTCCAGAACAAATTGGCCAAAATAGCTTGGTTCTTCAACACCATGAGTTTATATAGCAAGGTTGATCACTCATGCAAGTCGACACGAAGCCCAAGACGTGTTGAGGAAGACGATCTCGTGTCAACACACGAGAATCGTTAATGGTGACTCACCAAAACGCACTAACTCGTTTCTCACTGTGCAAAATACTCAAGTCTTTTCAGAAAGACTCGAGTCTTTTTGCCAAAATAATAAAAATAAATATTTTTATTTCCTTTTCATCCAAAATCTTTCTAAAATTATTTCTAGGTCCCAAAACAGGGACTGATGAGCAAAAACATTATCTTCACATATTAGAAATTATCTAATATTTTTATGCATAATAAATGACTTCATAATCAAGGATTTCACAAAAATAATTAATTACAAATAAACCTTTGTAATTAATCTTCATTAATCAGGAATTAAAAATTTGGGGTGTTACACTACTCCCCCACTTAAAAGGAATTTCGTCCCCGAAATTCATTCTTCTTAAAAAAATTCTACATTTTCAAAATCATATAAAAGATTATTCTCATATTATTATTATTCTTCCAAAATATCATTTAGGGAGATTCCTCCCCCACTTAAAAGAATTCCTTGGATTTTTCAAACTTCTTAACTCCAAATATTTCATAAGATATTTAAAAGAAAATATTTTGAATAAAACTTTTGCTTCCAACGCGTATAAAAATCATTTCTTACCAAAAAGGGGTTTCCTTTAACTTTCTCGAAAATTATTCTACAATTAATTCAAAAGAAATCTTTTGACTAAACTTTTCGGATGAGATACAAAACTGTTCGAGGAAAAACTTTTCTGAAAAACACAATTCACAATACACTTTTCAATGAAAAACTTTTCCCGCTGCGCACTCTGATTACTTACGCACGATTAACGAATCATTTATATGACTTTATTCCTTAATAGTTGCAAACATTAGGGTGATCAGTCCTAATATTCAAACCATTAATAATAAAATCATCCCTTACAGATATGACCTTTTGCAAGAAAGGTCACACGGCATATCTTTAAGTTAGATGAACTTAAAGATAGGGTACTTGTCACCATCAGATTTAGCTAGATAGCCAAGCGCTAGAGATATTTCCGTTGGGGAGACAAAGATTTTGTCCTATTCCGGTGGTCATTAATCTCTCTATTCTTAGCTAATCTTTCTATCTCCCATAGTGTCCACAGATATTTATCACATCCAATTGTGATAAAGGTTACGATCACAGAAATTTCGGATCAAAAATAATATCTAGGTCTTCAAATTATCGAACGATTCAATTAACGTAATCGAAAGAGATAGCTGACTACGTTAATTCAGATGAGGAGAAAGGACAACCTAAGGGTTTACCTCGCTTGCTACCCGATCCTTTCTTGCTCTTATTCTCTGGACAGTCTGGCGAATAGTGTCCCGGCTTCCTGCAGCTAAAGCAGACGATTCCCTTGGGTACACCACAACTTGATCCGAAGTGATGTGTCCTACACCTTTCACATTGAGGAGGGCATGTGATTTATTTCCCCTTTCCTCTCTGATTACCATTCTTCGATTGAGATTTTCCTAATCCCAATCTATACAGCTCCGGCTCCTCAAATTGTTCTTTTTCCATGGTTAATTGTTTTTCTTCCTCCTCCAACTGAGTTCTCATTTCCTCAATCTTTCACTTCTTCTTAATCCGGACATTCTTTTCATAAACCTCCTTTGCTTTCATATCATCCTCATAGATTCTGCACATGTTTACCAACATCGGGAAATTCCTTATTCCCTGATAACTGATTCCTGGCTTCAGATCCGGGCGTAGACCATTCTCGAATTTTATACACTTTGATCTTTCATCTGGATGATTATGGTAGTAGGGAGAATACTTCATCAATTCTTCAAATTTTTCAGCGTATTCTCCAACATCCATCTCCCCTTGCTTTAATTCCAAAAATTCAACTTCCTTCTTTCTCCTTATATCTTCTGGGAAGTATTTTTCTAAGAACTTTTCTTTAAACACCTCCCAAGTGATGTGCCGATCCTCGGCTTCCAATAACTGCTTAGCGTGATCCCACCAAGTTTCTGCTTTATCATTCAACATATAAGTCGCATATACCACCTTTTGTGCGTCTGAACAACCCATAGACCGAAAGATTTTCTGGACTTCTTGCAACCATTTTTGAGCTCCCTCAGGATTATACCCTCCTTCGAACTTAGGGGGATTGCAACTACGAAATTCTGTGAGTCCTCCAAACTCAACAGGTTCAGCATTGCACTGACGCGGTTGATTCGCTTGTGTTTGATGTTGCTGCATATTCTCTAATACAGCAGTGATCCTTTCTAACATATCATTCGTACGGTTTCGGTTTCTCGCTGCCATGATAGACCTGCACTCATAAAAACTTTGGTCAGAGTCACACAACTTATTGAGTATGGGAAGGACCATACTACATAGCCGAGAGTTGGAACCATTGCTGATACCATAAATGTAACGCCCCAAATCCGGTCCATTAAAAAAATACGAGTTAACAAAAACTTTTTCTATAAGGAGTGTGAAAACCAGAATGTATTTTTTTCATAGAGTAATATTTCTTTTACAAAATATTCTGAGTGTAAAATAATTATATAATACAAACTCCCAAAAACCCCTTTTTACATCCAGAGCATTGGTCTTCACAACTCGATCCTTCTGCAAAAGGATTTGGATGACGAGACATCATCCTGGCTGCTTCTTCTAGACACTTCCACTCCTACCGGAGTGACTTCAATTCTGTCCTTTGAAAGAACCTACCACCACAAACATGGTAGATGGGAGTAAGTCACTTGTCATATCGCCTAAGAAGATTATATGATTGGTCAAACACAAACATTACAGATATCATTTCAACATAATAGATACATGCCCAAGAGTCTTATTAAACAACATTGGCTAGAACCATTAATTTCTCATGCCATGCATGCACGTCTCTCAAAAAATTTCTCCATAATCAACTCTTCCAGAAAACAACACTCTGGGATAGGCAATCGTGCGCTCGATGTTTCCACAACCTGTATAGCGGCCACACCGTTCTATACTAGAACCCCATCGACCACGATCTTAAAATGATACAAGGGGATGATCCCTGAACCATTGTCCACCAATAGTTCTAGGTCCTTGTCATTTCTACGGTGGCGGCCCCACCGTTCCAACCGTCTCATGTAGCGGCCACACCGTACTACATGGTTTCCAATCCCGCATGCACCTCACTGAACGATTCCCGGTACACCATGCATGAGATGCATCACACATATATTAATCATCACATCATACACATGGCGGCCACACCGTTCCATGCCTTCATATAGCGGCCACACCGTACTATATGGAATCACATACATATGGCGGCCACACCGTTCCACATGTCTTCGTATAGCGGCCACACCGTTCCATACGGAATCACATCACAATTACCACACACATGGCGGCCACACCGTTCCACATGTCTTCGTATAGCGGCCACACCGTTCCATACGGAATCACATCACAATTACCACACACATGGCGGCCACACCGTTCCACATGTCTTCGTATAGCGGCCACACCGTACTATACGGAATCCTTTAAGCACAACGACTTCTTGCAGGAGTTAGTCCATAACTTATGGAGATCAGGGTGATCCTACTTATCCAGCGTTCACATAACCGAATCGAGGCAACAAGCCCTAATGCATTTGGATTGGATCCTCATAATCAACAAGCATCACCACCCTTACATTAACAGTAATACTCTCTTCAACATGCATGAGAGATTAAAACCAATTTGAGATCAAGAGGGTTCACGAGCTTACCACAATCGAGGATCAAAGTGAGCTCCCAGAACCAGTTGACAGCAAACAATCCCCACTTTCGAGCTTCGATTCTTCCAACACTCAAACTCTCAGCCCACAATTTTGGTGTCTATAGAAAGCTCTAGATGTGAGCTTCGTATTGGTGTATGATTTGTGACCTAACTCTACTCATGGAAGGAGAATCGAGCCAGAGAAATCAAGAACCCTAACTTCGAATTCCAGAACAAATTGGCCAAAATAGCTTGGTTCTTCAACACCATGAGTTTATATTGCAAGGTTGATCACTCATGCAAGTCGACACGAAGCCCAAGACGTGTTGAGGAAGACGATCTCGTGTCAACACACGAGAATCGTTAATGGTGACTCACCAAAACACACTAACTCGTTTCTCACTGTGCAAAATACTCGAGTCTTTTCAGAAAGACTCGAGTCTTTTTGCCAAAATAATAAAAATAAATATTTTTATTTCCTTTTCATCCAAAATCTTTCTAATATTATTTCTAGGTCCCAAAACAGGGACTGATGAGCAAAAACATTATCTTCACATATTAGAAATTATCTAATATTTTTATGCATAATAAATGACTTCATAATCAAGGATTTCACAAAAATAATTAATTACAAATAAACCTTTGTAATTAATCTTCATTAATCAGGAATTAAAAATTTGGGGTGTTACACTTCTACTTATGATATGTGCTACATGACATTTTGCGCTTAATTGCATTAAATATTTTTTGTCATGGCATATAGGCTCATAAAGTTTTGATGATGCTTTATATAGTGAGCATACACATGTTTTTAATGATGCATTTGATCTCCCTTTATAATATGCTTGGTTGAATCATTCTTTTAGAAAGGGGGAGAAAAACTTTTTCAAATCTGCATAAAAACATGTTTCGCTTTTTCACTCTATCTTGAAATCATGCGTCTCTTTATCTATGTATTGGGATAAAAATTTATTTTTTCCCATAACTCCTTGTGCTGATGTCAAATAGGGGAGTAAAGTATGAAACAAATCTTCTTGTTATTATTAATGCTTCTTCCCAGTGTTTCAGGGGGAGTTTAGCATTTTGTTTAAATTGATCAAAAGGGGAGAGATATTTGACAAAAGACATGGGCGAAATGTCGACAAAAGGGGAAGAGAACCAAATGTCGTCGATAAAACAAAAGGGATCATGTGATAACTCCCATGGAAAGAAAAGTGAGAAGTCAAGCTTACTCATGGGGAGAAGAATTATGAGCTTCATAGCATATCTGAAGAATAACAAAAGGGGGAGAAGTAAAATTCAAGCATAACAACAAGTGAAGAATTCTGAACCCACTTTTTGCTGTTGACAAAAGGGGGAGAAGAATTCCTGAATGATGTTCCTGAATGATGCCTGAATGATGGGCTGAATGATGCAAGGATGATGCGAAGCATTTAATTGTTATATATCCTTTTTGTATCCTTGATTGTATTCATTGTGTTCTAGGGATAAGGATGTGTTTATTATATATACATTTGCTTGTATAACACTTGTGATGCAGATCATTCAGAATACAGGTTTGTCATCATCAAAAAGGGGGAGTGTTGGAAGTCAAGCTTTCCCAAGGACTTCAAGTGCAATCATTATATGGTTTTGATGATAACAAACTCAAGCTTCTCCAACTCTTATCAAGTGCAATCACAAGATCTTCATCCTTCAAGTCCAAGTTTCAAGTTGAAGATTCAAGCGAATGAAGTTAAAGATTCAAGCAAATGAAGATGTTATCCCTTTTCCCTTAGGACATCATATGTAAGGTAATGAAGTCAAGGTTTATATTATGTTAAAAGGCCAATATAAGTTTTTCCAAAATATATTTTTCATTTAAAGGAGAAGAAAAAGAAGTTTTGTGAAAATCAGTTTTTCTATCTTAGTTTTGGTGAAAATACTTGATGTTACAAAACTATGAATATTTTTATGTATGCAAGAGAGAGTAATCGATTACTTGCCTAAGTTAATCGATTAACTTTGTTGCATCATAGAAAAATCAGAGAGGTTGTAATCGATTAAATGAACTTTGTTAATCCATTACTTTCTGTATGAGAGTAATCGATTACCTGGCTTAAGTAATCGATTAAAATTGTTGCATCATATATTTTCCTGAGACATAGTAATCGATTACATGTTGTGTAGTAATCGATTACATGATGTTGCATCATACAATTATTAGAGGCTCTGTAATCGATTATTAGAATAGTGGTAATCGATTATATGAGTTGCATCATATATTAAACTGAAGTGAAGTAATCGATTACATGCATGTGATAATCGATTACTGGTTTTTAAAATGAATTTCAAAGTTTCTATTTTTAAAGGGATAATCGATTACCTCCCTCAAGTAATCGATTACCTCAAGTTTTATTGAAAAACGTGTCAGAATCATTTTTATTATTTCCTGATTTGTTTTTATATATAAGATTCTGATTTATTTTATAAAATTCGAAAATGATTTTAAATTTGAATTATTTCCTTTTTCGTTTTAAGAATCAAATCTTTGTTTTATTTTCTAAATCTTTTTTATTTGGTTTTGATTTTAAAACTTAAATTATTTTATTTCCAAAATCGTTTTTGATTTGATTCTGATTCTATTTTCAAATTCAAAATTCAAATTTCAAATCTTTGGTTTTATTTCTTAAATCTTTTATTTTATCTTTTTGATTTGTTTTGATTTCAAAACTAACTCTATTTATTTTGTTTTGAAAAAACATTTCTCACTTCCACATCCTCTGATAATCACGTTGCTTCTTCTTCTTCTTCTCCATCAACTTCTGGTTTTCACGCTAAATCTTTTTGAAGAAAACTAAACCTTATTTTGGCCTTGTAACAACCTTATCTAGACTTCATTGCTATAGTGCTTTATTGTTGTATCTGTGTTGCTTAGAACACATATTTGTTAGAGTGGCCTTTATTGTTGTCTCTGCACTAAGAAGAGTGCATCATAGTGGTTGTACCCAATCATTCATACCATAACCAGTGTTGTAAGGGGTGTGTAACCCTTAGTGACTAGGGAGTGAATCTCCTAGTGCGGACGTGCTGCGTTCGTGGTTATAGGGTGAGGAACCCTGTTGTATTGGGTAGTGCTAGACGAACGGTGGGTCACCTAGTAGTTAGGCTATCTGGAAATCTAGGAAAGGTTTTCCTAGTTGTGTATCGAGGTCCCTGGTGAAAGGAGGTTCCTAGTAACTTGCGGGGCGCTCTGGTTGTACTTGGGGACGCATGGCGTCTTTGGTATAGTGAAAAGCTCAAGCGGGTCGCTTGGGGACTGGAGTAGGTCGGGTTTGCCGAACCAGGATAAAATTCTCCGGTGCAATCTCTTCTATCCCTCATCTCTTTATTTTCGTTACTATCATTGCATGTGCATTGTTGTTATAATTATCATTCGTGCATCATAACAATTATTTTCATAATAATTAATTTAATTTTTTTAAATTAATTAGCGCGGTAACGCTTCTCGTTGTTATCTTTTTAAATTGTTCCGCGCGTATTAGTTTTTCTATTATTATTATTATTATTATCAGCTTCCGCGCAATCGATTTTCGACATTATATTGTTTTCCGCTGCAAGATCTCTTTAATTTTGTTGAAAACGAATATTTTCCAATGTTTTCGTAAACACCCAATTCACCCCCCTCTTGGGTGACGACTGCCAATCCTATCAATAATTCTAACAAGAACTATGCCCAAAATAAAACCATAACCCTAGAGCTCTCGAGAGCTTATCTACAACATATATACATATCAAAATATGAACTCTAGAGGTGGTCACATAGATCTGGCAGCATCAGTAGTAGTAGTGATGGTAGTAGCAGTCTCCAGGTAGCAAAAGAAAACATCATCATCAACAGCAGCAGTAGCAGAATCTCCTCCACGGCATCCCCACATCGGATCCCCTGATCCTCATCATACACCTTATACATATACCTAGGGATCATCATCCTCAACTGACTCCCGGTGGAATGAACGACAGGCTCGCCTCCGCTCTCATCCTTCACGGGATCCTCCTCGATCTCATCCGATGGAGAGTGTACCCTACCACTGGGTACGGGGTCAGGAGATGGTGTGACCCTGACTGGGCTCCTCGGATCAGAAGGGGGAGTATCCTCGCGGACGACTCTCGAGGAAAAAGGGTGTGAGCGAGTAGGTCTGAAACGAAAAATGTGATAAGAGCGAGCTGGCCGTGTGGGAGGTGGTCCATGATATGTGTAAAACGGAGGTACGTGCATAGTGTATATGATGGGAATCCTAAATCTACGAGGACGAAATCGAATCAGCGGGTTCGGGTGGTAGAAGGTAATCTCTACCTCTCCCTCGAACACCGCGCGATGGTCCTCATAGATCCATGTGCCACTAGGAAGTGGCCGGATCTCGGTGCAAGCGATGTAACGTGACATCACCTACAAGGGCATAGGGGTAAGTATTTCTATACACATAATCAATAGAGCAGAAATGTATGAATAATAAAAAGATATAAACATGCAACAATAAACAACAAACACATTTAGCATTTAGCAAAAATAGGATGCAAGTAGGATGCTCATACTTGTTTCATTTATCAAACTTAGTTTAAATGAGTGGCATGATGTATGAACTTAGCTCTCAAGCCTATCTCCATCAAACTATGTCACTTTCTGACGTCCATCCTTTACTTTCCAGCACTCAACTGTGCGTTGTACTCCCAGGTGTACAACATTCATACATTCACCAAGAATGTACACGACAAGCTTGGAATCCGTGCCACCCGAGCACATCCCGTCATCCAAACGGTATAACCATATCGGCATCCACTAAGCCGACCACGTCGTCAACCATAACGTGTCATCAAGCAAACGTCATTTGGCACTCCCAGAGGCCCTCCACATGTTACCAAAACATGATAAACGACCTACCATCCAGACTCCAAAATGAATGCATCATTTTTCGCTTAAAGGGATTGATTGATGTTTTTCTTGTTAATGATACCCGACGTGCCACCCGAGCAGCGTCTCGTCATTCAAATGAAAACTTATCATATCATCAATCAGGTTCCTTTAAGTCTTAGATCACTGGGATTATTGTTATTTAATCATTAATCAATGATTCAGAAATAAAAATGATATTTTAATTAATCTGGGTGAATTACTCGAGTGTTCTTCAGAATACTCGAGTGTTCTACACTTATTTCCAGATTACTCGAGTGTTCTTCAGAATACTCGAGTGTTCATGTCTTTCTGGGGATTTGGGTTTCAGATTCATAAAAATACTCGAGTGGTGCATGAGTTACTCGAGTGTTCTTCATCAATTCCAGAACACTCGAGTGACCCCTGCATTACTCGAGTGGTTTACCTTAAGAGATCCCCATGAATCAGCTTTTACTCGAGTCCTGGGCCCGATACTCGTGTGTTTTAACACAAAATACACTAGTTTATCATAATTTTACTCGAGTATCAAGCCAAGTACTCGAGTCTTCTCTAACAGAACAGACTGAAAACTTAGTTTTAACATACCATTTTCAATTATAATCGTTTTTAGTCCAATCCAATGATCAACAGAGTTCATATACCATATATTCAACATGTTACAACACTTAGCACCTATCAAATTACAGATTTGACAGAGAATCGATCATTAATGCATAAAACATACAATTTCACAACTTAACACCTCAAATTGCATAATACTCAACAAACTTATGAAATGAGACTCAATACAGATTGCATGCACCTTATAAAACTTGCTCCAAACAACCATTGAGCATGAGTTGGTCTCCAAACCAAAGTTCCTATTCAATCTAAGCCCTTAGAGCCTCTTGGTGGCTCTCTAATGAAAATAATGGAATTTAAACTCTATCTAGTGCATAAAACAACTTCCCCTTACCTCTCAGACGTGTACTGAGGAAACCGCAATTGGTGGTTGAAACAACTATGGAACCCTAGGAGAACACCTAGAAGGGGGGGTTGAATAGGTGTAAAAGAAACCTTGAAAGATTTTCGATCGAAACAAATCGAAACAATTAAAACGAATGATTTTTGCAAAATCTAAAGCACTTAATCGATTAAGCTGAACTTTTAATCGATTAATCTGCAATTTAATCGATTAAGATCAGAAAGCACAAAATGCCTTAATCGATTACTAATCGATTAACCCTTCAGAAAACTGAAAAATCACTTTTCAATCGAATACGAAAATCAATCAATCAACACGTAAGATCAGAGATTCAGCAGAAAGGATTAACACCTATATTCTTATTGATTACCTAGGTTATGAAAATGATTTTCTCTTAATCAATTTGCACAATATAAGATTCAATTCAATCAATTATGAAAATCAATCTTTTCTAGGTTTTCAACCAAGAACATATGAAATGACTTGAATGTAAAGAGTAAGAGTTTAGAGATACGGCACAGTGATTTATCCTGGTTCACATTCATCCACTTGAAAGCTACATCCAGTCCCCTCTTCAACCAAGAGAGATTCTTCACTATGAGGAATTAGAGTTCTCAAATTACAAGTAAATGCCTCACAAGACTCCCTTCTTGATAGCCTACAAGAGATACCACACTCTTGCCTTGCAATCCTATTGACCTTCTCTCAAATCTAACCTCTACCCCTTGTTGATAATCCACACAACAAGTCTTCACGTTGCTCGTTGATACCTCACAACAAGACTTCACTTTGCTTGATTCACAACCAAGACTTCTTCTTCAATTTGAATGAACTTGCTTGATGATAATCGACATGTAACACCCCGCATTTTTCCCGTACGTGCGTAAACGATTTTCGACAAGTAAACCCTGAGATTTTATTTTATAAGAGATTTTCAGAAAATATTTTATGTGGCAAAGAAATAAAAATGTGTTTTTCATAGATGATATAAACAAAGTGTTTTTATAAAAGAGAAGTGGATGATTTTAGTGATTTGATTTTTAAGGATTGAGTTGTGATTTTATTAAAAAGTGATTTTTGCTTGAAATAAAGTTTTGAACTGTTAACTTGGAAAATTTGTAACTTTTTAACCGTAACTCGGATTTTTACGATACTTATATCAAAACGATCGTCTTGAAAAGTAGATTTTTAAAATGTAATTTTCAGATTTTTCTGGGTTTTTTTATAAAAATTTATTTTCATAATGGTGAAATACGAAATTTGGAATTGGTGTTTTGAAGTAAATGAATTGATTGATTTGGCTTGAATTTTTATGTGAAATGTGTTTGATTGGATGTGTGTGTACTGTGTGATGCATGAAATTAATTGTGTGAGTGTGATTCCTTATGATATGATTTCATTATGGTATGAATTAATAATTATGATGTTTAAGTAAATAAGATTAAGAAAATAAAATGTGAAGTATGTATGTGTGTATGTGTGTGCTACGGTATGTATATATATGCATGAATGTGTATATGTGTGTGTATGTATGTGTGTTGTGCGTGTGTATGTATGTATGTATAAACTAGGACTAATTTTCTAGAAGACTTGGAGAGTAAGAAAAGCCAAAACCAAACCAAGTGAACCAAACCAAACTAGTGACAAAACCCTAACTATTTCCTAACTAAGTCTTAAGCCTAAGCTGACCCCTAAGCTCTAGCCCATCCCACCTTGTCTCCTTGCATTTGCTAACCTCCACCCATGCATCTTTTTGGAAACCCAAAATTACCCCTCCCATTGTGTTATAGCTGAACCAAATAATAAGGGCAAGGGAGGAAGAGTGTGATTGCCTATATATGCTTGAAGCCTTAGTTCATTTCCCATTTTCACTTCTCTTCACCCATTTCATTTCTTCCACCATACCAATTAACACTACACACAACTTCTAAGAGACTTATCAAACTCTTAGAAAAAGAAAAAGAAATAGAAACTGAGAGAGAGAGAGAGGGAGAACCGTGGAGCATGGAGAAGGAGGAAGAAGAAAATCCAAGCCAAACCATGAAGAGTCCCTTGTAGATCAAGAGTGTTAGAGCTAGAATCAACCCCTTATCATGGTAGGATTTGAAGATCAAGAGGAAGATTTTTGTAATAGTGTAGATTTTTCTTTTCTAGTTGTAGATCCACTTCGTTTTCTTCTTTGCATGTTAATTTTTATGACTTAAAAGATGATCTTATGTGTTGATCTCCTTTAATCATGGACTTTAAGGACTCTAAGTAATTTGTAATATGTGATCTTGTGTTTGTGGTTTCGGTTGGAAATTTCTTTTGATGGATCTAATGTTTTTCTAAACTACACCTTTAAAGATCTAAAGAAAACTAAACTTTTTGTAAAACCTAAAATATATCTCTTTGCATGTTTGATTTTCTTTCTTTAAATCGTGATTTATATATGTTTATGTGATTATTTGTCAAGAAAATTCAGGATCTAAACTTGTTTCTTAATGAAGTGAAATTTTTGGTTTTGCATGTTAAGATCTCTTTGTTAAACCGTGACCTATGATGTGTTTCCATAATTATTTGTTGAATAAGTTTATGATATAGATTTGAATTGTGAAGAGTTTAAGTTCCTAGTCTTGCATGTTGATGTTTTATTTGATTTAAGGGTGTGCATGCAATTATCTTTATTTGATGTATGAAAAATGTTTAGATCTTTAGTTGCATGTTATTTTTCAAGAGAAAAGATTATATTTTCCTCTTGGTATTATTCGGTTTTAGGGAGAAAATTAAGGTAACAAGTTTTAAATTAATTTTTGAGTATGAACATGTTTTGATTTAGTGTTTAGCCTTGTGCATGTTTGGCTTTAATGAAAAGATTATGTTTTCCTTATGTATATGTGTTTCGGTTTTTAAAGAAAAATTTAAGAAATAAGTTTTAAAATGATTTTCAAGTTTAAACATGCTTTGATTTAATGTTTAATTATGTGCATGTTTTATTTTTTTAGGAGGCCATTCGACCATGTTTAATAATAATAGGATCCATGCTTTTATTTTATAAAAGTTGATGCATGTTGGTTTTTTAAGAATAGATCTAATGATTCCTAAAGCATGCATGTTATTTTCATGAAAATAAAACTGAACCTTTATTTTTGGGTTTGAAAAAGAATTATGAACTTGAATTTATTTTATGTGTACTAAAAAGTGTTTGAAAAAGATTTTGTTATGATAAATGTTATTGCATGATGTTTTAAAAATTGAGCTTTAAATAATAATATGATTTGATTTGATTTTTATGTGTGTTGAAAAATGAAAACCTTATTTTTATGCATGTTGACTTTGAGCCATCCTAGGCTTAGGTAGAGATCTATGTTTGTCCCCCATATAGGTTGCATGCATAAGTAGGTTATTTAAATTTAAAGATTCTAAAAGTGCATGCATGAAGTAATTAGATTTAAAAGAAATTATGTGTGAAGGTTTATGATTTAACTTGTTGTGATGATTTAAGTTTTGAAAAGGAATTAAAATTGATAATTTTCCTATGGCATGCTCACGGTTTTAGCATTAAGATAGGGAAAATGATTTCATGATTTCATGTCTTTACTTGTGCATTAATCTTTGCAAAAACTGTATGTGTATAATTCGGCCACTGTATGTTTAATTAATAGGAAAATTATTTTCATAAAATGACTTGTGATTGTAGCTATATTCCTAGGTGCATAGTGTTATGTGATTGATGAAAATAATATGTATTTATTTTAATTCTTTTTGTATTTGATTTAATTATGTAAAAAGAAATTTGCATGATGATGACTAAATGATCTTAAGTTGTTATAATTATTTTTGATTAAAAATTAATGACTATGTGAATGATTCGGTTTTGTTAAGTTAATTAAAAGGATTAAGTCTAAATTATTTTATAAAGATTAATTTAATTAATTTAATAAGATTATAAATTTAATTAATAGTTTTGAATGATTGAAAATATGAGTTGTATGGTGTGTGCTTATGAATGCTTGGGAACTTGTATGTATTGTTGGTGTGCTGTTTGTGAACTATGATTGTGAAAAATATGTGTTTGGACTTCAAAGAAATTGTTTTATATAAAAAGAATGATTTAAACAACTTAAATTAAATTGAAAATTTTAATTGATATTCTTTGATCAGTGTTTGATGATGCTGTGGAATTTGGAAATTTAATAAATTAATCTGATTGGTTTTAAAGTTTGACCTTCTTGAATTTTTGTATTTGATTTAAGAAAGATTTTCCAAGAGTTGTTTTTCATTCAATGATTAAAGAAATTGATTTTTCAATCAGAGTGTTTTAAGTTAAGATAAATGGATTTTATTTTGATAAAGAGATTATTTCAAAGTTTTCTTGAAAACTCTTTTTGAGATCTGATTTGGTTCTGAAACCTTTTTGGTTATTGGTAATGTGTTTTCAAGAAAGAAATGGTTTCAAAGTGTTTTAAAACAAAATTAAGAATTCACGTAAATCGTTTCTAACGCACGGGGAAAAATGTCTAGTTCGGGTGTCGGACGCGAAGGAAACGTGGCAAGGTTAGCAACTGGAAATCTTGGAAAGTTTTTGGATGTGTCGTCATCCAGGTGAGTGAGAGTGCTGTGGTCCCGTAACGTGGTTGCTCACAATCCGAATAGAAGGATTGTGAGAGTACTGCGAATTAGGCGATACAAATATGTGTGTTAGATGTTCTGTTTGCATACTAAATGTTTACATTGCTATGCATCACTAGGTGTTTATTTGTTGTGCATACTTTATTTGGTTTAGATATTGTTTAATTTTGTCTGGATAGCGAAATGATGATAATGGAATTGTGAAAGTAATAACATGAGACCGAAAGAGAAAAGAGAACTAAACAAGAAACATGAGAAATGACTGAGAAAGAGATAAGTGATGAGTTGAGAATGATGAGAAAGTAAGAGGATGATGATTGAGAAAGAGATGCAATGCGATGCGAATGAATTGTAAAAGATATACAGAGTTGAGATTTGAAAGAGAAGTGATTGTGAAAGTGAGATGTGATTTGAATGGAGATGTGATTCCTCGTTCATGTTTTTGGAAAGAAGCTTAGTGTTGAGTTGAGCTTGCTCCTCCATTAACACTCTTCCAAAAATATGATTTTTTTTTAAAAAGGTTTTGAAAAGAGATTTTTGAAAAGCTTTTGTGAAAATGACATTTTGTGAAAGTTTTTGGAAACATTATTTTTGAAAAAGTTTTGCGAAAAGATATTTTGAGAAAGACGAGGAAAAGATGCTGATGAGAAATGTGATGAGAATGAGTTTATGAGAAAGTGATTTGAGGCATGATGCCATGAGATTTAGGGGGACGGATTGCGATTAGTGGTCGGGCTTCGTTGAAGGGATGCACCAAGGACGAGCCGACTGTTAGGATTAAGCCGCTAATTAAAACGTAAAAGACTTTAAAAGACATTTACAAACTCGGTGAGGCATGAGTGTCGTATCGAAGTAGTGGAGAGGAAGGTACCCCAGATATCAGAGATATTCGGGTTGTGAATGCAATAGGGTAAGCTAGGGCGGTAAAACGCCATGAGGCTTTGAGTACTATTCTGGGCGGAATGAATCCCACATGTGGCGTACTAACGTGGTAGGGACTGGGTCTAATGCCGTGGTAAGTTCTGCACCCGGTACCGGAATAGTGCTGTCACCCCTATGGCATTTCAGGAATAGTGAGAGGGACTGGAACGAGGAATTTGTGATTGCCTCTGAGAGCGTGCCTTGATTATATGATATGAATTGAATTGATTTGAGGTTGGGCCTCCTGGTCTGGGACCATTTGTTTGTGTGACAGCTATCGTGCCTGCGTGGTAAAGGTCCTGTACTCCTGTTTGCTTCCGACTAGGTTGGGTGGTTGACCGAGGAGATGTAGACGTGTGTGAGCTCAATGATGTTTCCCCTTCATCATTGATGCTAACCGAAACAATAAAACTTAAAAGACAAAGAGATTCAAAGAAAAGTATATCAAAAGATATTAAGCATCGAATAAGATTTATAAGATGAGAGACTTCTTGGAATAAGTAATAAGTGTAGAAATTTTGAGGAAAGAAGGATTGAGAACAGTTGTGCAAGCTCATGAGAAATATTTTGGGAATGAGAACTCGAATAATGTAATAGTGTTTATGATGATGATGATGATGATGATTATATTATTGTTGTGATTCATGCTATGTGTATAACATGTTAGATGCATTTATGTTGATGATGATTTCATTCTTTAGTATGTTGTTTTAGTTATATTGCTATATATATCATCTGTCTCTCTCTACTTTGAATCTACTCTGAGACCGCAAGGTCAACCTGTTAGTGTTCGGAACACTAACTCTCTCCTACCTTGTTGTCGTATCGGCAACCGCTGATATTGCAACGGGTAGATGGCGCAGCGGAAGCGTGGTGGGCTTCATCAACCAAAGTTCGGAGTTAGATGACAAGTAATAGGAAGCATGACTAGAAGCTAAGAATTTCCCTGGCGAAATGTACTCCATTGTAAGTTCTTAGTTACCTTAGCTCTATCATACTGTACCCCGGCAAATGTTTATTCAATATTGATGTTTTGAAACAAGGACATGGGGCATTATTTTAAAAATGATGTTTTTGAAAACGAGTTTCAAAGTGCGGTGTCTTGTGACATCTCGGTTTGGAACTTGAAAGAGTTTATGTAATGTGAGAACACGAGTTTTAAGTGTAACTATGTTTTAAAAGTCTAAGTGTTGTCACGTTCACATAACACTTGTTAAAAAAAAATGGCCCTAATTTTCACTACTTTGAGTTTAAGTTTCAAGTTGCCGAATCGGGGTGTTACATGACACACCAAGGCTTCTTGTTTGTTGTAGATGGCTTGCCTCTTGTAAAGATTACAACACAATAGAAAACAAAATGACACTCCTATGAATCTCTTCCAATAGCTATGACAATATCAATATGAAAGATTCAACAGTTCTTGATCAAAGAATGTAAAATAGAAAGCTTTTGATCTATGAATTTTAAGAGAGAATAGAGTGGCTTTATTCTTTGTAAAATTGATATGAAATTGATGTATTTTGATCACAAAGGTTAGGAAAAGGTTAATATAGAATACCCAAAAGTTAATAGCATTTAAAACTGATTTTGAGAAGTGAAAAACGTATTTTAAAAACCAGTTCTACAGGTCTTAATCGATTAAACTGTTGCTTAATCGATTAAGCACTGTAACTTGAAATGTCTTAATCGATTAGATGATTACTTAATCGATTAAGCTAGTGCAAAATCACTTAGAAACTTGTTTTCTCAAAACTAAACCTTTTCTTTCAAACCTTTAAGCCACCTATTGATTTTAGGTTAAGTGAAAACTCAAATTAAGATATAATCATGACCTTTGATAGAGATTCACTACCCTCTATAGGACTCTACCCAAACTCATCAAATAAAAGACTTAAGCTAGAGAGGCTAAAGATATTACAATAATACTCAAACTAGATCTTCATAAGTCTTCATGAGCTTGTTCTCTCTACTTCCTTTGATGTTTGTTGTTTGCTTGTTGAGCTTGAATTTGATCAATACATTTGTAACTTGTTCAAAAACTTTTGTCATTATCAAAACATTCTCAATGGAACTTACAAACTCCCCCTTTTTGAAAATGACAAACATGTTTTGAAGTTGTTTGAAGTTGTTGATACTTGAACCATTTGATCACTTGGTGAGATTCTTGCTCCCCCTCAATAAAAGCTCTTGACATTTGAAAACCAATTGATAGAAGCTTGATTCTCCCCCTATCTTCAACAACTTTGCTCAACCTATATAAAAACAACAAAAACAACCTTTTCTCCCCCTTTTGGCATTATCAAAAAGTAATATATACCAATTGGAAAGAAATATAACAATGAAATACAATACCAATTGAAACTAAACAAATCATCATATCACTTAACAAAGTAAGATATCAATTGTAAACAATATATCACAACAATAGCATGATAATCATTTAAAGATTACTCAATGATACCAATTGAACTTATGTATATAGAAATACTAATTGAAAAGACTACAATTAATATCAAAATGAGAATATTCAACAATATCAAGTTTTACCACTTTGTAGGACATTCTATTTAGATTTGAAGATGCAAATAAATGAATACCACTTGTAAGTCCTTTGCTCTTCAATCATACCTACAAAACAATCATGCTTTGCTTTTTGTTATCCAAATGGTTTTGGATCCATTTTTGTTAGTTAAGGGACTCTCACCCTTCTTAACCCAAACAAAATTTCCTTTAGATATACCATGCACTTTAATATAACATACATTTGAAGTATGTCCATGAGTACCACAATAGAAACATGTTGGAGCATTTGAAAAATCAACTTTAAAAAAATCAACAACATTTGTATGAGAATTACTCTTAGCATTAGTATAACCTAAGCCAAACTTGTTTGAATTTCCTCTTTGAAAATTTAACAATGTGCGCATTCTAATATCACCATTTGTGAAACTTTCAAGCTTATTTTTCAAAATAGCATTTTCATCTTTAAGCAACTTGCAATTCTCACAATGAACCACAATATTCAATCTACTAGCATAATCACAAGAAGAACTAGCATAGATAAGATCAAGAGTTTCATTTTCAAGATTACGCTCATCAACTTGTTTTTGAAGATCTATAATCTCTTGTTGATGTTTCAAAATGAGCTTCTTTCTTTCAATGTTTTTCAAAGCTAGTTTTTCAAATTGTTCATGCATTTCTTCATAAGAATTATATAACAATTCATATTTAGAAGAAATTTCGGATTTAGTATGACTTACATCGCTTTCCTCACATTGTTCACTTGATTCATTACTTGAACTTTCCTCTTCATCTACTTGAACAAGCAAGTTGAGATTAGCGACTTCTTCATCATCCGAAGAACTACTTGATGTGCTTTTCTTCTCTTCTACATCACTATCCCAAACTATATATGCCCTTTTGTGTTTTGAATTTTTATTTTTATTCTCCTTCTTCTTGAGATACTTAGAGCATGAATACTTGAGATGACCGGGCTTTCCGCATTCATGGCAAACTACTCCTTCTTTTGTAGTCTTGGTCTTGTAGTGTGGAGAATTCTTCTCTTTACTCTTGTCTTTGTTCAACCTTCCTTTTCTCCTTAGAAACTTGTTAAATTTCCTTAGTAAGAGTTTCATTTCTTTTTCATCAACATCCGAATCGGAATCTTCACTATCATCATCATCGGAACTCTCTTTCTTTTTGAACGATCTATTGACTTTAAGAGCAAGTCCCTTTCTTCCTTTGTTCTTATCCGACTCTTCATTCATGTTTAAACGTCCAAGCTCCATTTCATGTTCTTGAAGCTTTCCGAAAAGTGTTGCAAGATCCATAGCATCCAAATTCTTAGATTCAACAATAACCGTTACTTTTGGTTGCCAATTCCTGTCTAAACATCTCAACACTTTGTTAGAAAGTTCACCTTGTAGAAAAGTTTTACCAAGTGCAAGTAAATGATTAATAATATGAGTAAATCACTTTTTCTTATCATTGATAGATTCATTTGGGAGCATTTGAAACAATTCATATTCACGCATCAAAACATTCAATCTAGCTCTCCTAACCTCACTAGTTCCTTCATGAGTCACTTGTAAAGTGTCCCACATTTCCTTAGCACTAGCACATTGAGAAACTCTAAAGAACTCATCATAAGATAAAGCGGAGGTGATGATATTTTTTGCTTTAAAATCATATTGAACTTTCTTTCTATCATCATCATTCCACTTATCCTTGGGGGTTAATTGTTGTGCACCTTCAACTAAACTAGAGGGGATATGAGGACCTTTTTCTATTGCTTTCCAAATTTCATTATCAATGGCTTGGATAAAAATTTCCATTCTAACTTTCCAATAAGCGTATCCCTCACCGTTAAAGAGTGGAGGACGACTTATAGAAGCACCTTCACCACCAAAGGGATTCGTAGAACCCATTGCGGTTACTTAAGGATCTTTACGAAAAAGCTCTTATGCTCGTGTCTTTCGACCGAGCTCTGATACCAATTGAGGAAACCGAAATTGGTGGTTGAAACAACTAAGGAACCCTAGGAGAACACCTAGAAGGGGGGGTTGAATAGGTGTAAAAGAAACCTTGAAAGATTTTCGACCGAAACAAATCGAAACAATTAAAATGAATGATTTTTGCAAAATCTACAGCACTTAATCGATTAAGCTGAACTTTTAATCGATTAATCTGCAATTTAATCGATTAAGATCCGAAAGCACAAAATGCTTTAATCGATTACTAATCGATTAACCCTTCAGAAAACTGAAAAATCACTTTTCAATCGAATACGAAAATCAATCAATCAACACGTAAGATCAGAGATTCAGCAGAAAGGATTAACACCTATATTCTTATTGATTACCTAGGTTATGAAAATGATTTTCTCTTAATCAATTTGCACAATATAAGATTCAATTCAATCAATTATGAAAATCAATCTTTTCTAGGTTTTCAACCAAGAACATATGAAATGACTTGAATGTAAAGAGTAAGGGTTTAAAGATACGGCACAGTGATTTATCCTGGTTCACTTTCATGCACTTGAAAGCTACATCCAGTCCCCTCTTCAACCAAGAGAAATTCTTCACTATGAGGAATTAGAGTTCTCAAATTACAAGTAAATGCCTCTCAAGACACCCTTCTTGATAGCCTACAAGAGATACCACATTCTTGCCTTGCAATGCTATTGACCTTCTCTCTAATCTAACCTCTACCCCTTGTTGATAATCCACACAACAAGTCTTCACGTTGCTCGTTGATACCTCACAACAAGACTTCACTTTGCTTGATTCACAACCAAGACTTCTTCTTCAATTTGAATGAACATGCTTGATGATAATCGACACACCAAGGCTTCTTGTTTGTTGTAGATGGCTTGCCTCTTGCAAAGATTACAACACAATAGAAAACAAAATGACACTCCTATGAATCTCTTCCAATAGCTATGACAATATCAATATGAAAGATTCAAGAGTTCTTGATCAAAGAATGTAAAATAGAAAGCTTTTGATCTATGAATTTTAAGAGAGAATAGAGTGGCTTTATTCTTTGTAAAATTGATATGAAATTGATGTATATTGATCACAAAGGTTAGGAAAAGGTTAATATAGAATACCCAAAAGTTAATAGCACTTAAAACTGATTTTGAGAAGTGAAAAACGTATTTTAAAAACCAGTTCTACAGGTCTTAATCGATTAAACTGTTGCTTAATCGATTAAGCACTGTAACTTGAAATGTCTTAATCGATTAGATGATTACTTAATCGATTAAGCTAGTGCAAAATCACTTAAAAACTTGTTTCCTCAAAACTAAACCTTTTCTTTCAAACCTTTAAGCCACCTATTGATTTTAGGTTAAGTGAAAATTCAAATTAAGATATAATCATGACCTTTGATAGAGATTCACTACCCTCTATAGGACTCTACCCAAACTCGTCAAATAAAAGACTTAAGCTAGAGAGGCTAAAGATATTACAATAGTACTCAAACTAGATCTTCATAAGTCTTCATAAGCTTGTTCTCTCTACTTCCTTTGATGTTTGTTGTTTGCTTGTTGAGCTTGAATTTGATCAATACATTTGTAACTTGTTCAAAACCTTTTGTCATTATCAAAACATTCTCAATGGAACTTACATGTACCAACAGGAGATTCCAAAGAAAAAGCTCTCCAACACCAAAAACAACTTTGAGCACCACATGCAAGACAGTTTTGAGTGCAACACCAAGATTGAATTGGTTGACATATGAAACAGAGATAGAAATTGGGGAAATTAGAATTTCTAAATTCTATGCAACACCTAAAAGCTATAGAAACCAAATTGGGACTAAAAGGATTCGTGAGCTTACCAAAAATCGAATTAAAAGAGAGCTCCAGGAAGAGGTTTGACAGCAACAAGCTCCAAGTTTCGAGATCCAAATCTTCCACGACACTCACTCTCAGCTCAAGATTTTGCTCTCTATACAAAGCTCGAGATGTGAGCTTTGTATTGGTGTATAGTTTGTGGTTTGAATCAGAATACAGAGGGAGAATCAAAGGAAGCAAATCAAGAACCCTAACTTCAACAACCAACTCGAAATTGACCAAATGTTTCACGAATTCGGTGTTGCTTAGCTTTTATAGACTTCAATTGAGTCCATGCACGTCGACACGACGACGTTGAAGTGTTGAGGAAGACGATTTCGTGTCAACACACGAGAATCGTTGGTGGTGACTCATCAAACGCACTAACTCGTGCAACTCTGTCCAGAATACTCGAGTATTCCAGAAAATACTCGAGTATTTTGCCCAGTTTTTGAAAAATAATAATTTTATTTATTTTCCCTCCAAAACCTTTCCTATATTTACTTCTAGGTCTCAACCCAGGGACTAATATGCAAAATATTTATTTCATGCATAATTATATTTATTAAATAAATTCACACACATTCCTAACTACATAAACACAGATTTTAATCGAAGATTAAGAATGGAAATAATTAATTATAATAAACTTTATAATTAACATTTCATTAATCAGGGATTAAAATTTTGGGGTGTTACAACTTGGGCCCATGTTTTAGGCCCATTTTCATGGTAAAAGAAGGGGAAATTCGTCCAAACCCTATACCACTCTCCCATTTCAGATTTTTCACTCTCTCTCTCTAGGTTAGAACTTCTCTCTTGGCTCTCCCAAGTGGTGGTGGCTGCTAGGGTTTTGTTCTTCCCCATTTGTACTCGTTTTTCTTCATTTATAGCCATGGAAGGCTAGACTTCAAGGGTTAATCCCTTTGGTATTGTATTTTCTACTCTTGAGCGCTTGTTATTAATGCAATTTCGTTTTCTCTCCTCTGTTTTCATGTTTATCAATGTGTAGTGGTTTGTTTAATTCCATTTCGTAGAGATAATACATGAATATAAATGCTTAATTTGTATTAACTCGTAAAAACTCCAATTCTGGTTTCTGATGCTTAATTAGAAGTTAGGGTTTGGAGTGATAACTAAATTTTCGCTTAGTATTTGGTTGTCACGAGTTGGACAGAGGAGAGGAGAGGAATCGATCTTTAGTGAGCTAGGATTAAGTAGTGTACGTAGCCAAAGGGGTTTGCCCGCTTTTGTTTCTGATTTTCTTAGTTTTAATATTCTGTTTAGTGTTTTGTTCTTCACATCTGATACATACAAAAACCCCCATTTTACTGCACACTACGTGTTTGATACTTTGCCTAAATCGATATTCGCTGGGAAACGACCTAGGATCATCGTCCTAGTACTACAGAATTAAACCCATTTTATTTGATCGGGTACGGCCTCGATCAAACATACTATTTTCAATTCCAACCAATTTTAAGCAAAACCATTGATCAACAGAACTTAGTTGAGATAAAATGGACATGTTCCAACACTAAAATTTGCTCAATTCACAGAGAACACAAATCAATCATCAATTATGCATAAAAATGCAATTTCAACAACTCAACATATCAAATTCATTTCTAGGCATTTTGAACATCAATTTAGTGTTCCAACACCTCACATGTATCAAATAAAACTTGTTCAAAATGAGCTAGAAGTTCAGAATGGCCTCTAAGCCATAATCCTATTTCAAAACTAAGCCCTTGAGTCTCATGGTGACTCATTGCACAAAATACTCTAAATTATTATTATTCTAGTGAAAGTATAACTTCTCTCTTACCTCTAGATCGTGCTTAAACTGAAAATTCGCAGAAAAAAGCTTTAGAATCCTATTTCCCCCAAAATCCACTTCAAAAACAGACATGCATAGCAGTTTCGGTGGGCTCACAAGACCAGAGAATTTGACCCATAAAACATGCATTAAAATTGGGGAAAATGGTTAGGTTTTGTTCTCTGCAACATAAACTAAAGAATGAAATGAATTTGGGTTCAAGAGAGTACTCATGCTTACCACAACGAAGGCTTGAAGTAAGCTCTAAGACTCAGATTTTGTTTTCTACAGAAACTTGGCTTGACTTTGAAGACTTGGAACTTCTCACACACTCAATCTCAACTTGTGATTTTTGTGTCTTTGTAAAGCTCGTGATGTGAGCTTTACAATGGTGTATAACTTGTTGGTTTTGGTTTCATATTGAAGGAGAATTGGACGACGAAAATAAGAACCCTAATTCGGTTTCTCAGGCCAAAACTCAGCAAAATGAGGCAAATTCTATCAACATGGTGCTTATATAGATCAGTGGGTTGTTCATGCACAGCGACATGAGTCCTAAGACGTGTCTAGGGCTTGATTTCGTGGCAATTTCTGGGTTTAACGAGTAATCTCGTTGATTGAGATTACTCATCAAACGCACTTCAACATTGACTGTTCTGCATGATGGTAATCGATTACCGAATCATGGTAATCGATTACCACGACTGAAATTTTGAAAAATTCATATTTTAATTGAATTTCCCTCCAACAAGCTTTCTAATATTGCATTTAGGTCCTTAACAAGGACTTAACTGCAAAACTTAATATTTTTATACAAAATATCAATCAAAATTATTTTTCACATAATAAAACTACATAATACACATCGATAATCCTACATTGAACTTTTATTTATTAAATAACTAAATTTAATAACTACAATAATATAATTATTCGAAAGACAAAATTAGGGGTGTTACATTATGCCATTCTTGTTGCACCATCATTAGGTAATCTTGACAAGTTGTCAATGCTTGAACTTGGTACCTCTATGCGAGAAGCTTCCGTCATAGTCTCTAATTTTTGTAACAAAGAGTAACAAAAAAAAAAGAACACTGGGATAAGACATCATATGTAGAGCATTAAAGATGGATCAAGACAATTACACATGTAATATCCAGTATTTTTAATAAATCTAGTAAATAAAATATTTATAAAAAGAATATTATTATAATTGAATAAAATAATGAATTTTCTGAAATTTGGTCAAAAGACTCGAGTATTCATGGGAAGACTCGAGTATTGTAACTAGTACTTAGAAAATTTGAATTTCTGGTTGGAAGACTCAAGTATTTGTGGGAATACTCGAGTAGTTCGAGCAGCCCTGCAAAAAAATAAAAGTCGATTTCAACTCAAATTGAAGCCAACAACTCGTTTCATTTAGTTCCAAGCCCAGAGTTGGACTTTACTTCATAGGAGGGTAAGTTAGGATCTATAAATAAATGACCACTTAGGGGAGGATTCAAACAGAATTGCATCTCTCACAACCCAAAAACCCGAATTTCTCTCTGCTTCTTGGTACTCTCTTTGAGCCTTCGATTCTCCCTCCCCACTCAACCAAATCCAGTAGAACCAAAACAAAATTCGAGTTCTAATTCTAATCTTGAATTAGAACCAAGAACCACTCAAATTGACCTTCTGTAGCAAGAGTTACAAGCCCCCAAAGTTGCATACTCGAAGCTGAAAAACAGAGCACAAAACAACACCAACTCCATCTCTTTCTTGAATTGGTTTGGTAAGTACACTGAACCATTTCGTTCCAAACTTGTTCCTAATTAAAGTTAGTATTCCCTAGTTGCTAAAGCTAATTTGTTTCACCCTTTTCCATTACATATTCATTGTCAAATTCGTGGCCGAAGTTAGCTGTTCAAGTGCAGAACTTGAGTGTTGAAACTCAAAGTTTGTTCCAAACCATTTCTTTCTCAACCAACCGTTTCTTTAGCTTCTCTAAGGTATGGGAGAAGTTATCTAATCGCTAGAATGATAATTAACAAGCTAAATTCATAGGAACCCTTTTGAGGTTCATGGGCAATGAAACTTGAAATGGGAAACTGACTTGGAGGTCAGGATTCCATGGTTTAATGATTTGGACAAGTTAAAATGAACCTAACAATGCTTATTGGATAGTTGCACGATTTTAAAGTTGAGTAAAAATGAACTTCATATGTTAAAATGGACATTTTCTATGTTTTTATGAAATATGTGATTTGATTCTGATATATGTTGATTTGATGATATTTGATATGTGTAACATGTTTGTTTTATGTGTAGTAACTTCTGTTTTGTACAGAATTGGAGTAAACAAGCAAGAATTTCGAATTGGTGCATAAAATGCAGAAAAATTGGTGTTGTTGCAGCAAAAAGACTCAAGTATTTTGAGAAAGACTCGAGTATTCTGGGAATTGAAGAACGACTCGAGTATTTCTTCAAATACTCCAGTATTTTTGCATGAACTACTCGAGTGGTTCATGAACTACTCGAGTATTTTGAACAAAATTTCATAAGACTCTGATTTTTTTTTAATTTTCAGAATTTAACTCGTTTAATATCATAATTGCTAAATTCTAAAGACCACTATGAGGATTTCGCCCAGTGGCATAACTTAATCCGTTTGGTTGATAATAATCCTGGAGGAGTCCTACTGGAAGTTTATTCAGTGGTTGATATTTTCCCTACAGGAGTCCCAACGGAACTTTTATATCCATTTGGTTGATGTTTTACCCTGTGGGAGTCCCAATGAACATTGCATCCATTTGGTTGATAAGTAACCCATCAGTGGTGTCTCAATGGAATAATAAATCGAAACTGAATATTAACGTCTCCAATGCTAATTCTAAAACCATCACAAAGTGGCTATGCGGCTGATGGTCTTTTTCTGAAAAGATTAAAGAAAAGTTAAGGATGAGATTATTAATGAAAATATTTATTGGGATCAATGAATTGAAAGATGGGATTGACGAACTATGTCCTTGATGGAAATGTAAATGATGATAATGAATCGATAATGAGGATTGGTAATAAACCATGTTCGCATTTCATACATTGATTGCTCCAGTTTGTTGAGGTTTTAATACTAGTTACGCTGGGCGGAGGAAGTCTGTAAGTCGCGAGTGGTCGAGCAGAGGAAGCTCATGATGACCCATTTCCCTCCAAACTGTGATGCCTCGGGAAAGGATTCTAGATAGACATACATCATGCCATTAACAATAAGATTAACTGCTTGAATAAAAAGGGTTTGACATATGTGTTGGAAACCAACAAGCGGGCTTAGCAATTACTAGAGGGGGGTGAATAGTAATATGGAAGCAACAGTGACTAATTTTCGGTGCAATTAAAAGATAATTGATCAAAAGCTTGTTTTTCTGAAACTGGGCAATTTACTCGAGTGAATTTAAAAACACTCGCCTGTTTTTCAGAAAACCTGAAAAACACTCGCGTGAAAATGAAGAACACTCGAGTGAAATGCTACGAAATACTCGAGTGAATTGAAAAACACTCGAGTGTTTTATGCAGAACAGAAAGGAGCAGTTTCAGAGAAATTTAGCAAAATGATTCAATTTCTTAAAGACTAATCCAGGGCAGATATAAATCAAAGTAGAGGGCAATTAAACTAAGTTAAAACAAGTTGAAAAAAAGTTAATTTCAACCAATTGCTACTAGAATTATAAAAGCCCCTTTCTAGAGAACTTAGGGTTTGGTTTTACTTGAAAACTAAGAAAGCTATTAAAGAGAGAGACAACACCAATTTTATCCTGGTTCACACTCAATCTAGAGTGCTAATCTAGTCCCCCTAATCAACTTAGGAGTTTCTACTAGTGATCAAATTGTTAGAAATTACAAGGATAAATTGAGTTTCCTCACTCAATCCTAACCCTTTTCAAGAGTGTACCAAACTCTTGAAATTTCTACCCCAACTTGATTTGGTGATGAAGAGTCCCTTCTTCTTAAGCTCCTTGGAACCTCCAAGAGCCCACCAAGCTAAGAATCCCCTTAGTCTTTGTGCTTGAGAACCTCCCAAGACTTGAGAAACTTGGATACCTCACCAAGATTTTCTAAACAAGCTAAAGTGTTTGAGTGTTTGAGAATTTTACAACAAATAATTCTCTTACAATTGAAGCACACTCTCTTAACTCACTAAGACAAATAATAAAGATGAATGCTTGGTTGAGTTTAGAGAGAGAAAGTGATTTTAACATTTGAGAGAGAGAGAATCAATGAAAGAGTGTAAGCTTGTTCTTATCAATGAGGTCAACTCTTCGGAATATAAGTAAGAGGACAAAAGGGAAGGAAAAACCAAGTTATTCTCCCTTTTTGTCCTCTTCTAACGTTTAAAAAATTTGCTGACAGACCTAAATCACTCGAGTCTTTTTGAAAACACTCGAGTGTTTTAGTCAACTCTGATAGTGTTGCCTTTTTACTTTATCCAACGGCTATATTACTGAAAATTCATAAATCACTCGAGTGAATTGAGAATCACTCGAGTGAATTGCTCAATGTTGGAAAAATTAAGTTTTTCTAACATTGTTTTCAATTCTCTTCTCAGGTTTAATTGGTTTTAATCTCAACCTTTCATGCATAGTTATTGTTTGACCTTATGTGAGAATAAAAACCTAAACTACCCACTCTCATAAATAAAATAAAATACATCAAAATTAAATGAGAATGAATAAATAACTAAGCACTTGATCTTCTTTAATGTTGGGCTTGCATTCTTCACTTTAAGTCCATAATTTAATTACATTGTCATCATCAAAATTAATCCGCCTTAATCGGAGACTTGATTTTACAATCTCCCCCTTTTTGATGATGACAAAATAATTAAACCTCTAGCACTTGAGAGCTCCCCCTCAATATAGGAACCTTTTTAACCTGTACAATCCAGAAAATGCCAAGCACAACGTAATACAATAATAAACATAATCAAGTGCTCATTGGTATCAGAGCAAGAGCATATATCATCAGAGTGTAAGCAAAAAAATGCTCTTTCTCTTTAATCTCCTTTCTCCCCCTTTTTGTCATGATCAAAAAGATAACAGTTTGGAAACAAGGTGGAGAATGAAGGATACCAATAGGAAAACTTTCCCTTTAAGAGTAAATAAGAAGCAAAATATGACTATGAAGCAATAAAGACACTTTAAAGAACATGAAAACTATGAAGAAAACATGATTAATGCATAAATGTCATAAATCCATCATTCCAACACACCATAAATAGACCATAAAACATGAGTTTTAATCAAGGTACACCCAACTCCAAAAACAACAAAATACTCCAAAAAGTTCAACATAGCTAAAAATAAAGACATAGTCATAAAAAATAAGAAGTGCAAAGGAGCATCAGGACTCAGGCAGAAGGTGGCTGCTGATCATCATCGCGGGGATGGGGCTGAAGTCTCCCAAGAGCTGACAGAATCTGACTGAGATTGGAGCGCACATGTCCAAAGCTAGCATCCATACTAGCCGAATGGGCATCAAGCCTACCATGAAGAGCTGAGTGCTGGATGTCCATATGAGTCCTCATATCAAACATAGTTGCACGCTGCTCTTGAAGTTGATTGTCAATAGCATCCAAGCGCCCATCAATCCTATCAACCTGACCAGTCATAAAGTTCCTATACTCCTCAGCCTGATGACCCAATGAGGCAAACTTCCCATCAAAACCGTCCATTCTCTCATCCATATATACCCTGTGCTCTGCAAATTGGGAGTTCCAGGACCCCGGCATATCAAAATTAATTCCATCAGTAGGGTCATCCTGGGGTACACTACCACTCCCTCCAGCCTGCTGATCAAAAGTGGCCTGCTCCTCCTCTAGCTGCTGAGGGTCAACGCCTAGCTGATCTGCAGCTTGCTGAACATTGCCCTGACCCCTCAGAGCAGCTACCTCATCAAAATATAAACATCGATTACCGTAGTATTCGATGTCCATCTTACCCAAAGAGATGTCAGAAAAGGCATGGATTTTTGCAGGTAGACGAACGACAGACTCTATTTCTGGAATTTGAACCTCAAAATGTTGAAGGAGTCTGCACACATGCATTGGGTAAGGGAGGTGTTGCTTAGGTTTGGAGTCGGAGGCTTGTTTCATCTTAGCAAGGATAATGGAAACCCAATTCAAAACATTACCATTTAAAATAGCATCCATAGCTCTAAGTTCAATTTGAATGGGGCGGGAGTAATTTGGAGAAGTTTGGGGCAACAAAATATGGCTAATGATATAGTGGAGGACTCTATTGTTGGCGGTCATGTGGTTTGCCTTCTTCTCGCCCTTGAGATATGCACGATCGGGGCGGAGTAAGTTACGAAAAATATGGTCAACATCCCCTTTTGATGTTCCTTCACCCGATCGTGAAATCCCAAAGACTTGGAATAAAGCCTTGGGGGTAACCTCAAAACGTTTTCCTAACACGGAGGTCTCATATGAATTCCCATTTTGCCTAAAGTTCGCATAAAATTGTCTAACTAGCCTAATGTAAATAGGGCCATTAAACGATATGAAACCCATAAGCTTTTGAGTTTTGAGGGCATTAACAAAAGGGAATCCTCTACTATTGAGATAAGCTTCACTTACCCATGTTTGAGTAGCATAATCGTTGGAAGCAAACTTTCTCTCCCTCTCAATGCAATTAGCTCTTTGGTAGAAATCATCCTCCTCCTCTTCAATGGGTTCCTCCATTCTAGGCTTTTTCCCTTTTCTTCTAATGTCCGATGATGAAGCCATTTGCACTTACAATTGAAAACTAGAAGAAATTTTGTGAATTTGGGGTTTTGGGGAGTTAGGGTTTTGGAAAGGGAATGATGAATTTGATGGATAAAAGTGTGGATTTGATGTGAGATAAGGATGGGAATGAGTTTAGAAGATGAAATCTTGTTGAAATATGAAAGAAATATTGATTTTGGGTGAAATATGTGATGAAAGGGATGAGAGAACAGAGAAAACGCAGGTATGGAGAGAGAAGAGTTCGTGCAGATCTGGGCAAAATCGCAGCAGCATCACACTAAATCTGATGAATTCACTCGCGTGTTGGCCGAAAGTTGGATTTTAGGAAAACTGCGATTCACTCGAGTGAAATGGGATTCACTGGAGTGTCGGCCCAAAAGACTCGAGTCTTTTATAAAAGACTCGCGTGTTTTGCATCAGACCTGCTCAAAAAACTTTTTCAATTAAAATTGATTTAATTTTGAATTAAAATTACTCGAGTAATGTTAGAAACCCTCGAGTCTTTTTATCAGTGAAGCTTAAAAACACAGTTTTTAAAACACAAAACACAAAATTCACCACATGTAATGAAGACAATAGATAGAAACATAATCACACACAGTTAGAACATAAATTTATAAGCTCTCAAGGCAAATTCAATCAAGTATCACTACACATTAAATTTAGACACATTTGGTGATTTTCAAATGGCACAAATCAATTAGTTTATACTAGACTCATCTAAAATACCAAGTTCACCTCTTATATGATAGAAGGTATCCCTTGGTAAGGGTTTTGTAAAAATGTCCGCTAATTGATTTGTGGTACTTACAAATTCAATTGTGCAATCACCCTTTTGAACATGATCTCTTAGGAAATGATGTCTAATTTCAATGTATTTAGTCCTTGAGTGATACACCGGATTCTTAGTTAGGTTAATGGCACTCGTGTTATCGCATTTTATGGGAACACTTTCTAATTTTAAACCAAAATCCGATAATTGTTGTTTCATCCACAAGAGTTGAGCACAACAACTACCGGCGGCGATATATTCCGCTTCGGCGGTGGAAAGAGCAACACAAGCTTTCTTTTTAGAAAACCATGACACTAGTGAACTTCCCAATAAATGGCAAGTACCACTAGTGCTTTTGCGATCAAGCTTGCATCCCGCGAAGTCGGAATCCGAATAACCAACTAAACTAAAACTAGCATCACTAGGATACCATAATCCGGTGTTAATTGTTCCTTTAAGATATTTAAAAATATGTTTAACCGCGGATAGGTGTGATTCTTTAGGATTTGCTTGAAAATGGGCACACATGCATACACTAAACATAATATCCGGTCTAGATGTGGTAAGATATAGAAGACTATCTATCATGCCTCTATATTTACTAACATCAACCGGTGTGCCTTTGTCATCCTTGTCTAGGTAGCATGTTGTGCTCATGGGAGTGTATGCTTCTTTGCATTTGTCCATTCCAAATTTTCCAAGGAGCTCCTTGCAATATTTTCCTTGATGCACAAAAATCCCCTCCTTGACTTGCTTGATTTGAAGTCCTAGGAAGAACTTGAGCTCCCCCATCATGGACATTTCAAATTCCTTTTTCATCAAGTTAGAGAACTTTCTACACAAGGACACGTTAGTGGCACCAAAGATAATATCATCTACAATATTTGCACTAACAAAATGTCCTCTTTGGTTTTATAGATGAATAGGGTATTATCAACCTTTCCCCTTTGAAAGTCATTTTCTAATAAAAAGGTGCTTAATTGATCATACCAAGCTCTAGGAGCTTGTTTTAATCCATAAAGTGCCTTTTTCAATTTATAAACATGGTTTAGAAATTCATGACTTTCAAAACCGGGTGGTTGCTTAACATACACTTCTTCATTTATGAAACTATTCAAGAAAGCACTCTTGACATCCATTTGATAAAGAGTGAATTTCATTATGATGCAAAGGCAAGCAAAATTCGGATTGCCTCAAGGCGTGCAACCGGAGCAAAGGTCTCATCATAATCAACACCTTCCTCTTGGTTGTACCCTTGGGCAACAAGTCTCGCTTTTTTCTTATAATCAAAACGGATTCATCAAGCTTATTTCTATAAATCCATTTTAAACCAATTATGGTATGATCATCGGGTATAGGCACTAATTCCCAAACATCATTTCTAACAAATTGATTTAGCTCTTCTTGCATGGCCATAACCCAATGTTCATCCATAATTGCTTCCTTAATTGAATTTGGTTCGATTTGAGAAACAAAGGAAACAAAATGACAAATGTTTTGAATTGACCTACGAGTTAATACTCCCTTTGAAAGATCTCCTATGACATTGTCAATAGGGTGAGCTTTCACCGTTTTCCAAGCCGGATCAAGTTCATCTTTGACTTCTCCTTCATCCTTTGATTTTTCCATCTCTTTGTCAACACTTGAAATCTCAAGTCCATCATCACTACCCTCACATAAAACACTATCTTCTTTCGAAGACTCATTAAAAACAACATGAATTGATTCTTCAATAGTCATAGTTCGTTTATTATAAACTCTAAAAGCTTTACTATGAGAAGAGTAACCCAAAAATATTCCGTCGCCCGATTTTGAATCAAATTTTCCAAGATGATCTTTTCCATTGTTTAAAATGTAAACTTTGCATCCAAAAACATGGAAATGGGATATATTGGGTTTTCTACCTTTGTAAAGCTCATAGGGGGTTTTCTTTATCATGGGCCTAATTAAAATTCTATTCATTACATAACAAGCCGTATTAACGGCATCGGCCCAAAAATATTGAGGTACTTGAGAATCATTTAACATGGTTCTAGCAAGTTCCTCTAGCACCCTATTTTTCCTCTCAACAACTCCATTTTGTTGAGGAGTCCTAGGTGCCGAATATTGGTGCTCAATTCCATGCTTATCACAAAATCTATCAAATTTATAGTTTTCAAATTCACCTCCATGGTCGGTTCGGATAATAATCACTTTTTGGTTTACTTGGTTTTGGGCAAGTTTAATATGGCGTTTAAAAGACTTGTAGGCCTCACTCTTAGCACTTAAAAATAATGTCCATGTAAATATTGAATAATCATCAACAATCACCAAGGCATAGTAGTTGCCACCAAAGCTTTTAACTTGAGAAGGTCCAAACAAGTCCATATGAAGCATTTCCAATGGTCTTGTTGTGGACACATCATTTTTGGAACCAAAATGATTTTTAGTTTGTTTGCACTTCTTGCAAGGAGTGCAATCACCTTTAATTTGAAAATTGAGCTTTGGTAAACCAACTACTAAGTCTTTGGATTGAAGTTTCTTAAGTTGATTTACATTAATGTGAGCGGTCCTACGATGCCATAACCAAGTATCACTTTCTTTGCTAATTAAACATTTTGAAACTAAAGAAGTGATATTATTCAATTCAACCATGTAAGTGTTATTAGACCTTTTTCCAACAAATTTGATAGATTCATCTTTGTCACTTTTTATTAGACAATGAGTAGAGGTAAATAATACATGGTTACCAATATCACATAATTGACTAATCCTTGAACATAAAGTACATTATCAATAACCAAGTTGGAAGAATTACCAATTTTACCTATACCAAGTATTTTGCCTTTGTTGTTGTCTCCATATGTGACATATCCCTTTTCCTTAGGAGTAAGCTCAATGAAGTGTTGCTTATCTCCCGTCATGTGCCTAGAACATCCACTATCAAGTATCCAAAGTTGCTTTCCGGTTCTAAGGCACACCTACAAGGCATAATCATTTTCTCATTTTGGGTACCCAAATTATGTTGGGTCCCTTTTTGTTAGTCTTGGATGATTCTCCCTTCTTAATCCAAACATAAGTACAATTTTGAATTCCAAAAGATTTGATATGGCACTTATTGTTTGTATGTGCAAATTTTCCACAATAAAAGCAAGTTGGTTTCTTTGTAAAATCAATTTTTGAGAATGAACCAACCACTTTATTTTTCTTTTTCTTGTGGACATATCCTAAACCGGTTTTGTTTGAATTGTGTCTAAAAGAACCAATCAACCGATCTAGGTTTCTATCACTTTTGTTAAAAGTGTTGAGTTTGATTTTCAAATCATTTACTTCCTTTTCAAGCTCACAACACTTTTCACAATGAGTGATGGTATATGATTGATTTGCATTCTCACAAACATGACTAGAGTTAGCACGTTCCAAGGATGCATTTTGGAGTTTCAAATCATTAATAGATTTTTCTAATTCATTGATTTCCTTTTGATACTCCAAAAGCTTCTTTCCTTTTTCTTTGTTAACTTTAGCAAGTCTTTCAAATTGAGTGAGCATTTCATTATATTCATTTAACAAATCATCATAAGAAATAGTATGAGAAGAGGTGTAAGAATAATTAGATGATACCTCATCCTCACTCTCATTGTCATTTCTTTCACTACTTGAGGAGGCTTCATTGTCATTCTTGGCCATGAGGCATAGCTTGGCTTCCTCATCATCCGAACTACTTGAGGATGACTTGGAATCCTTTTTCGGTTCATCCCAAACAATGTAAGCTCTTTTCCCCTTGCCAGCTTGAGTCTTCCTCTCATTCTTTCTCAAGTATGTGGGACATTCCATTTTTATGTGTCCTACCCCACCACACTCATGACATTTCACGCTCTCACTTGAGCTCTTGTTTCTTTGCTTGTTATCCTTGGATCTTTTGTCTTTAGGTCTCTTGTCCTTAGAGAATGATGAACTACCCTTTTTGCCTTTGAGGAATTTGTTGAACCTGTTGGCAAATAAACTAATGTCTTCCTCATTTAGAGCACGATCGGAGCCTTCACTTGAAGATTCATATTCATCCTCTTTTGACATTTTGGTTGAGGGTTTTAGAGAGATGCTCTTCTTTTTCTTGTCCGAGTCTTCATTTAAGTGAAGTCTTGATAGTTCCATCTCATGTTCTTGGAGCTTTCCAAACAAGGTGGTCATGTCCATAGATTTTACATCCTTAGCTTCCTTGATGGCGGTCACCTTAGGTTGCCATCTCCTATCAAGACATCTCAAGACTTTGTTAGTAGTTTCACCATCTCTAAATTCCTTTCCAAAGCCAATCAATTGGTTAACGATATGTGTGAACGTTGTTTGCATAGCATTGATAGACTCATTAGGGAACATATGAAAGAGCTCATATTCATGAGTTAAAGCATTTAATCTTGAGTCTCTAACTTCACTAGTTCCCTCATGAGTAATTTGCAAGGTATCCCACATTTCTTTAGCCGATTGACATTGTGAAATCCTATGAAATTCATTTTTGGACAAAGCGGAGAAGATGATATTTTTAGCTTTTAAATCATATGAAAATTTATTTTTATCATCTTCATTCCAACTTGTCCTAGGAATAACAATGGCTTCACCATTAATCACTCTTCTAGGAATATAAGGACCTTTTTCAATTGCATCCCAAATATCGGTGTCTATTGCTTCTACAAACACTCTCATCCTAACCTTCCAATAAGAATAATCTTCACCATTGAAGAATGGAGGTCGGTTAAGAGACATAGACCCTTCTTGTTGATTGCTAGAGCCCATTTGTTTCCAAAAGGATCTTTTTCGAAAAAGCTTTTACGCTCGCTCTTTCGACCGAGCTCTGATACCACTTGTTGGAAACCAACAAGCGGGCTTAGCAATTACTAGAGGGGGGGTGAATAGTAATATGGAAGCAACAGTGAATAATTTTCGGTGCAATTAAAAGATAATTGATCAAAAGCTTGTTTTTCTGAAACTGGGCAATTTACTCGAGTGAATTTAAAAACACTCGCGTGTTTTTCAGAAAACCTGAAAAACACTCGCGTGAAAATGAAGAACACTCGAGTGAAATGCTACGAAATACTCGAGTGAATTGAAAAACACTCGAGTGTTTTATGCAGAACAGAAAGGAGCAGTTTCAGAGAAATTTAGCAAAATGATTCAATTTCTTAAAGACTAATCCAGGGCAGATATAAATCAAAGTAGAGGGCAATTAAACTAAGTTAAAACAAGTTGAAAACAAGTTAATTGCAACCAATTGCTACTAGAATTATAAAAGCCCCTTTCTAGAGAACTTAGGGTTTGGTTTTACTTGAAAACTAAGGAAGCTATAAAAGAGAGAGACAACACCAATTTAATCCTGGTTCACACTCAATCTAGAGTGCTAATCCAGTCCCCCTAATCAACTTAGGAGTTTCTACTAGTGATCAAATTGTTAGAAATTACAAGGATAAATTGAGATTCCTCACTCAATCCTAACCCTTTTCAAGAGTGTACCAAACTCTTGAAATTTCTACCCCAACTTGATTTGGTGATGAAGAGTCCCTTCTTCTTAAGCTCCTTGGAACCTCCAAGAACCCACCAAGCTAAGAATCCTCTTAGTCTTTTTGCTTGAGAACCTCCCAAGACTTGAGAAACTTGGATACCTCACCAAGTACTTGGATACCTCACCAAGATTTTCTAAACAAGCTAAAGTGTTTGAGTGTTTGAGAATTTTACAACAAATAATTCTCTTACAATTGAAGCACACTCTCTTAACTCACTAAGACAAATAATAAAGATGAATGCTTGGTTGAGTTTAGAGAGAGAAAGTGATTTTAACACTTGAGAGAGAGAGAATCAATGAAAGAGTGTAAGCTTGTTCTTATCAATGAGGTCAACTCTTCAGAATATAAGTAAGGGGACAAAAGGGAAGGAAAAACCAAGTTATTCTCCCTTTTTGTCCTCTTCTAACGTTTAAAAAATTTGTTGACAGACCTAAATCACTCGAGTCTTTTTGAAAACACTCGAGTGTTTTAGTCAACTCTGATAGTGTTGCCTTTTTACTTTATCCAACGGCTATATTACTGAAAATTCATAAATCACTCGAGTGAATTGAGAATCACTCGAGTGAATTGCTCAATGTTGGAAAAATTAAGTTTTTCTAACATTGTTTTCAATTCTCTTCTCAGGTTTAATTGGTTTTAATCTCAACCTTTCATGCATAGTTATTGTTTGACCTTATGTGAGAATAAAAACCTAAACTACCCACTCTCATAAATAAAATAAAATACATCAAAATTAAATGAGAATGAATAAATAACTAAGCACTTGATCTTCTTTAATGTTGGGTTTGCATTCTTCACTTTAAGTCCATAATTTAATTACATTGTCATCATCAAAATTAATCCGCCTTAATCGGAGACTTGATTTTACAATATGTACATGCATTTGTGAATTGTTATTACTTGTGTTTGTCGTTTTTAGCCACTGTTATTTATCATTCCTTTTAATGTGATTAGCTATGACTTACTCCCTTCCTACACTTGTGTGTAGGTAATGAAGGTCCTTTTTTCACTGAGGGAGATTAGGGACGACAAGGGATATGAGATTCCCTTCCGATCGTTGGAGTTTTGAGAACCATGCTCCGGGTTATAATTGGTGTCTTAAATAACTCAGAGTCTATTTCCATTAGAATAAGTTAGTTTGGACTATTAAGTTATGTTGCTTAGAATACATAAGTTGTAACTTCTATGTTTTGTTTCCGCGCTTTATGTTGTAATGAAAGTTTGCTTCCGCACTTAAAATGGTAAAGTTTTGAAACTCGTTTGGAAAAATAATTCTCTATTTTTATTATTACAAATAAATCAAGGTTAGAAAGTTGGGATGTTACAACACACATACTACACTTAAAAAAAGAAAGAAAAGAGATTGAGTGAGAGAGGGAGAGGGAGAGGCCGAGAGGGAGGAAGAAGAAGGAGGAGGGAGGAGTTCCAATTTTTCAATCCATTTTCCATCATCAACCTAGGTAATGACCTTCAATCTTGTTTTCCTTTCTCTTTTTCTTTTGTTTCTGGTTTTCATTTTCGGTTTCATGAAGGATTTTTGTTGTTTGAAATTCAAAAGTTTTTGCATGTATGTTTTCTTGATTTCTCTTTGTTTTTTAAGCTTTATTATGTGTATATTTGAGTTTGAAAGTTGATAAATGGACATGCATCCATGAATGAGGGTTCACGGTTTATGCCCTTGTTCTTTCTCAAATGCTTTTTGTTTTATTTAAATATTTGGGAAATGAAGGATTAAGAATTGATTTCTACTTGATTTGTATGTGCATGTTGTTATTGATGTTTATCTTGCAAAAATCCCTAATTTTCCCTTATGTGTGTTTCGGCCTAGGACTTTAACATAGAGGAAATTAATTTTGTTTTTAATGCATGATAAGGATTTGTTAATCTTTGTTATTTTCTAACTTATTTTCGATTTTCATATGAAGAATAAGTTGTTAAAATTGATTTTGTCTTGGTTTGGGAGTTTTGAGTGCCACACGGTTTTGTTGTTGTTGTGGTTCAAATAATTAATAGGCTTATTTATGTCAGGTGCCCCTGTAGTTTGCACCTATTTTGTCAGATGCCCTTTAACTTTATTTTTCAATAAATATACCCCTACATCTTGCTCCGGTGAGCCATATACCCCTGCATGCCATTTCCGGCCACCGGTGCTGACATGGACCGTCGGAGTCAGCAAGTGGTAAAAATAGGAACCCTTGTAGTTTGAGTTTTTTTTGTCAGATACCCCTATATATAACTTCAAAAGTTCATATCTTTTAAACCGTAAGTCCAAAAATTACAAATTTTATATCAAAACGATTGTTTTGAAATATAGAATTTTAAAATGTAATTATTTTATTTTAATGGATAGATTTGTAAAAAATTGTTTTTTGGGCAATTTTCTATACGAATTTTGAATTTATGAATTATTAAAAATAATTTATGAATTGGATTGAACTAGTTTTTATTGTAGTTTGAGGCACATAAAAATCATGAGTTTTGACTATGTCAGTCTCCGATGATTTTAAATTTAGTTTTTTTATAGCTTTATTTAGTTTTTTTATAGCTTTTTTTTATAGTTTTTTACAATTTATTTTTAAAAGCCAAAACTCATGATTTTTATGTGCCTCAAACTACAATAAAAACTAGTTCAATCCAATTCATAAATTATTTTTAATAATTCATAAATTCAAAATTCGTATAGAAAATTGCCCAAAAAACAATTTTTTACAAAACTATCCATGAAAATAAAATAATTACATTTTAAAATTCTATATTTCAATGCGATCGTTTTGACATAAAATTTGTAATTTTTGGACTTACGGTTTAAAAGATATGAATTTTTGAAGTTATATATAGGGGTATCTGACAAAAAAGACTCAAACTACAAGGGCTCCTATTTTTACCATTTGCTGACTCCGGCGGTCCACGTCAGCACCGGTGGCCGGAAATGGCATGCAGGGGTATATGGCTCACCGAAGCAAACTGTAGGGGTATATTTGTTGAAAAATAAAGTTAAAGGGCGTCTAACAAAATAGGTGCAAACTACCGGGGCACCTGACATAAATAAGCCTAATTTTTATCCAGGGTGCATGTGAATGATTTGTTAATCTTTGTTGATTTCTTGAAGTGTTTTCGGTCCTTATAAGAAAATGAATGATTGAATTGATTTTGATTGGGAATGCTTATTCTAGGTGCTAAATGGTTTAGATCAGAGAGCATGCATGTGGAGATTGAACTAAAATTTTGTATTAATGGCTAGGGTGTAATTCGGCCAAAGCATGAAATTAAGTGGACTAATCTTAATCTTTGATGCATGTTAGTGCGTTAAGTTATTTTGCAAGAATCAAACCTTTTTTACTTGGTGCAATTCGGTTTTAGTACGTAGTTTAGGGAAATGAAATTGTTTTTTAAAACATGATGGATTTTTGTGAAGTTGGTCTATTTCTATTGCTCAATGATTCGGCCATGCATGTGAAAGTGATTAAATGATTTTGTGTATTAAGAATAAAATAGTGCATGAATGCTTTGGAAGAGTTAAATTGATTTAAGTATGTGAGATTTGTGCTTTTGGCTTACTTTCTTGCTCAACTCGGTTCCTACGTGTTTGAATAGGAAGGCATGAAAGTTTATTCATTTTGGGATATATTATGGTTATATGTTGGTTATGAGTTAGCTAATTAGTGTTTATTGTGAAATTTGCTTAATTAAGTGCTTAAGGGAGTGTTATGAAGCAAATAGATTTTTGTCTCATTTTGGTGCACCATTCGGTTTTTGTATAACCATTGGGGCATAAGTTTGTTTTTATTACATGCTATATGCCATATGAATGTGTTTTAGTGGTTTGAATTGGTTTAGACTTGTTCTAGTATACCTTAGTTTGTTTGGTATTAATTATGACAATTTAAGGTTTTAAATGCAGAAAGATTTGAATGAAAAGTGTTTGCTCATGTTTGGTGGTTTTGAAATTGAACCACTGTTTTTTTATGCTTGGATTAAGCATCTCTGAATTTTGGTATGATTTTTGGGGTTAGTTTACTAATTTTTCAAGAATTGTCTTTGAGAAAACAATTTCGTAAAAATGAGCTTTTCGGGTAAAATGCAAACTGAGTTTTTAGACTTTTACTGTTTCAATGAACTTGAAATTTTTATGATAAGACCTTACATGTGTTAGGAGACTCTCTAAAAAATTTGAGGTTTTTTGGAGTTGATTTGATATTTTATTTAATATAAAACAGTGAGCAAATTTAGTTCAGGATTTTCAGAGTTAGAGGGAAATTTAATTGAAAAAGTGTGACTTAGACAACTCCAAATAATCTGAAATTTTTATGAGATGTTCTCGAATGTATGAAGATGCTCTATAAAAATTTTGTGTCAATTGGAGCTAATTTGATATTTTTAATAATTTTGTGTTTGCTACAGAATGCTGCAGGTCTAAATTCATTTTTATGGGAAATTTGAATGAAATCATAAGTTCTAGATGTTGGAATGACTCGAAAATTTTATGAGGTGAACTTTAATATGTGTTTAAGTGCATTGCAAAGTTTGGGACTGAAATGAGTTCATTTGATTTGGTTTTAGGATTTTATTTCCTTGTATTTCCCGTATTCGGTCTAGCATGTTTTCGATGTTTTCGGTGAATGTAATGTGTAACATCCATAATTTTAATTCCAATAATAATTAGAATAATAAACAGCTTAAGAAAATGATAATTATGTTCAAGAATAATTAAGGTGATGAATTAGTATTATTTTTCGTGCTATGAAGTAATTGGATAGCCTTAGCAAAGAATAAGAGGTTGAAAGACGGGGGAAAACGAGTGTTAGAAACGACATTTTCGGTGTTATAAACATGCTATATTAGGAAATTAAAAATAAAGATTTACAACACCAAACACAAATTTCACCGTTGGATGTGAAGATTAGTATGTAGGGAAGCTTGCTTTCAAAGTTGAGCAAGATCCGACGAGTAACGACGAAGTTATGACATTTTGAAGTGCAAAGAAATAAAAGAAAATAAAAAGAAGCAGTGCACTAACCGGTTAGCATGCGTCAGACCAGAAAAAAAAAAAGGGACGTGTGGGCACGATTTTTACCATAAAAAGCAAGCTTCTTGAGCAAGCTTAAGGCCAAAACACTATCATTCCTTCTTCCTCACTTCCTCCATGGCCAAAGTTCCATCTTCCTCTTAATTTCTTACTCACTCTCAAGCTCCATCACCATCATACCCCAAGTTCCATAACTTCAAGCATCACCATCATCGATACTCACGCCTCTCTCACCGCCACCAAGCTCCATCATCATATCTTTCCATGTAGTCTCTCTCTCTCCATTATCTCAAGAAAATGTCATGGTGAGTTGTCTAAGTTCCTTCCTTTCCTTTTCCTTCCAAGCACGTGATCATTGTAACACCCCAATTTGGCAACTTGAAAGTGTAGTCCTTTTAAGTGAAAATTAGGGGCCATTTTTTTTTCACAAGTGATGTGCAAGATGAGAACACCTCTATTTGCAAAACATAGTTATATTTCAAAACTCATGTTCTCATGATGTACGACCTCCTTCAAGTTCCAAACCGAGATGTCACAAGACATCGCGCTTTGAAACTCGTTCTCCAAAACATTATTGACACAAAGTGGCCCATTTGAGTTCATCCCAAAACATCAATATTATTTTAAATAAAACTAATTGGGGTTACTGCGTGACATCACCAGGTCGTTAAGAACTCATAGTGGAAATACATTACTCACCCAAAAAGGGAATCTACCTAATTTCTAGTCATGACCCTTTTCTAATCTTGTCATCTCATGCTGCTCTGCTATTTGTCCTCATCATCTCCAAGTAGTTCCTCGGGGCTAAAGATCCAACTCTCATCACTAGAATACTCTTCCGGTTCATCCTCGGACCAGAGGTCGGGATCCTCCTCCTCGGCCTCTTCAGGAAGCTCCACCTCAGCCTCATCAGTCTCACAATCCATCTCCTCCGCAGCAGCATCCTCTTCCTCTAATTCAGCCCTTCTACGTGGAATCTCTATGTAGAACATCTCAAAAACAGACATAATCCTGTTGGCGCCTATTCGGGGAGTAGCTCCTATCTCCCGCATCAGTTGATACCGTACCATATTGGCCATCTAAAATTCGTACCGTTTTATACAAGACATAATAGAAATGATAGAGAGAGTGAGCAACCCAAAACGGCAATGTCGACTATGTGGAATTACATCAGGTAAATATTAAGACAAAATAGCTATAACATCTTAAGTTCAACAACAAATAAAACAAATCAGACAACACATAATCATTAACGAGATATAAACATAAACACACATTTAACCATCAATAAACAATAATATTTTTCACAATTTTCCTCAATATCCCTTCTCAATCTTAGTACTTCTTTTCATTCCTCATTCACACACTCAACGCATGCCTCAAGGTTCCATATCACAAGTACTTCATCCGTCTTATGCATTGCTTGGTATTGCCATCACTATAATCATTATTATTATTATCATCATTATTACACATATCTGTGGAACATCTTGGTTATTTAAGTCTTATCAATTCGATTAGCATCAATGATGAGGGGGAAACATCATTGAGCTCACACACGTCTACATCTCCTTGGTCAACCACCCAACCTAGTCGGAAGCAAACAGGAGTACAGGACCTTTACCACGCGGGCACGACAGCTGTCTCACACATAAATGGTCCCAGACCAGGAGGATCTCGTCCTCAAATCATTTCAATAATAACAAGGCTCACTTTCCACGCAGTGGCAAAACACAATGCCCCGTTCCAGTCCCTCTCACTGTTCTCGATTTGCAATCTAGGGGGCGACAGTACTTATTCTAGTTTCGAAAGCAGAACTTGCCACGGCATTGGACCCAGTCCCCACCACGTTAGTGCGCCACTTGTGGAATTGTTCCGCCTAGAAAAGTACTCTAGACTTCTTGACGTATCACCGTCATTGTCCTCCCGTAATGCAATCTCCTCCTAAGTATCCGTAGATACCTATGGTTCCTTCCTCTCCACTACTTCGATACGACACTCATACCTCACCGCAATTGTTAATGTCTTTTAAAATCTTTTAAAGAGTTTTAATTACGGCTTAGTCCTAATGATCGGCTCATCTTTGGTGCATCCCTTCAATGAGACCCGATCGCTAATCGTTCGCATCTAATCCCCCTAAAACTCATATACCAATCACTTGAATCATCACAACATCATTGCATCATCTTTCTCTTTCTCATATCACAGCAACATTGCTCTCATCAACATGAGCATCGCTCTTTCAAGTCAACTGTCACTCAGCACGCCATCACTGTCCTCTTTGCCAATTGTGACTCAGCAACATCACTGGTGTCCTTTCTCGCCAATTCGGATTCAGCAGCATCAGCAACTCCTCTCGTTCGTTCCAAATTTCCAATTACCATCTACTTCTCTCACAATTCAATCACATCATAACTTCTTTCTCTCTCTCCCTCATTTATTCTCATTATTCGAATCCACTATTCTTTTCTTTTCACTCTTAGTTTGTTACCTTCATAACTTCATTACTAATGCATAATCAAATAATCTAACAATACCACATTTATTTAACAAATAAGCAAAGCATAAGATAATAATTCAACACGAACAATCAGAAAACATAACATCATTTATGATAAGCCAATCTCAGTCATTCGGGTGGATAGCTAAACCAATCAAACAATCGCTATCACATACACCACTACGCTAAATGAGATTGGAGTCCAATCTTTGAGATGATTGGACGCCTTAATATGTACCTAATCACCACGGCGTCTTAAGGGAAAGCCCCTCTCTCACCTCGATGACGAACGTCCTATAGCTCTCCAAGGTTTCCCGATCATCTTTCCTCGCCTCTTATCCTCTCGTCTGTTGCTCAACTACGACATTTTCCCGTACATTAGAAACGAGTTCGATACATTCGTTGAATTCGTTTTGAAAACAATTTCTCTTTTAAAAACTCGTTATCATTGTCCAAGATTTTCAAATTCAATTCAAATTCATGATTAAAAAAGTTCTTGAGAAAAAATCCTTGAAAATCATTTAGCAATACTCTTTTATCCGAATAAACTTCCTTTCATATTTAAAACTTAATTTAAAACATTCTTCATTCACTTATTGCAAAACATGTTTGGGCTGAAAGAAATTAAATAATTAAATTGTAACATTGACACACAAATTCAATCATGCACAGGAAGATAAATTAATTTCATTTCTTAATTAAATCATGGCAAAAACCGAATTGTCTATACTCAACATTTCCTAATTACTAATAATTTCTAAACCTTAAAAACCATAGAATTAACATCATGAAAATTATTTCTATTAATTTTATTTATTTCCAGCCCTTAAAACCGAAAAGAATAAAAGAAATTAGCACATCATTGTATCAAACATGTGATGACACAAACATAGAATTTAATCACTCTCATTAGTCATTTAAAAAGGAAAACCATTCTAAGCACCTAAACATGTACCAACCGAATTATTCCATTAAAATCTTGCAAAAATATAACATACAATCAAAGACATGAAACAATGAAATGATTTTATTTCTTTCAAGATCAAAACCATAAGAATCATTGGAAAACTTAACAATTTCTAAGTTCATTTTCTCAACTTAATCCAAGACAACAATCAAAGCCACAAATCCTTTCATGTATGCATCTTTATGTTCCTAAATGAGGCTAATCTTAGTTTACCTTCAACTCAAATGATTATTAAGAACACTTCCCTATTTCCTATCTCTAGGCCGAATGTTATCACACATAAGACAAAATCTTAGTTCACCTTTTAATGCACTAAAGATAACTAAAGCAAATCATATTACATCAACATGCATGAATCATCATGAGATTTTCTTAGACTTTTTGTTAAAACTCAACTTATAATTTCTCTTAAATAAAAATTTGAATTATAACTTGAGTTCCTAGAAAGAATGACATGTATGGACTTAAGATTGCTAAATCTATTCCTAATGCATACATGCACCCAAAAATCAAGCACCATCACACTTTTAGTACTCATGGCCGAATGGCCTTCACACCAACACAACAATCATAAAACAAGTCTTTAAATCAAATCATGCTCATAAAAAGAAAAATCATTTTAAAGACCATTACCCTATTTATTTCTACTAGGCCGTAACATACATATAGGAAAACTTAATTTCTTTACTTGAAAATTGACATGCAACCTCAAAGTCCTAACTTGTAAGATAATGAACATGGATTAGAACATGCACACACAAAGATCAACCAAAACATTATAAGGTCCACATGCAAAGCTAAAAATCCCTATTTTCTTCTCAAATAAACTTAGATCATGAAATTGTTAATCAATCATTCACATATATACACATAGGTCACGGTTTGAGCACAAGAAATTAACATGCAAGACATAAATTCTTCATTTTGTCATCAATCAAACCTAGATCATAAATTATTTACCAAATCCTTTCAATAAAAACCTCATAGGTCACGGTTTTGGAGAAGAAATCAACATGCAAGGGGTTTCATTTTAGTTTTCATAAAGATCTCAAGTAGTGATTTAGATTCTTTAAGAGTTGGTTTAGAAAATCATCATGATCTACCCTAAGAAACCATAACCGAAACATAGAGAGTCCATGAGTTCACATATTTACAAACCGAATTAAAAGTCCATAGTTGCACTCACCTCTCAAGCTATAAAAATAAACATGCAATGAAAAGAGAAGAAATAAAAATTACAAGACCAAAAGAAAATCCTAATTCTCATGGTTTTCTTCTTGATCTCCTTATAACCTACCAAGGAATTGAGTCTTCTAGCTTCTAAGGTTCTTGATCTCCAAAGAAAGTTCAAAGTCTTGGCCTAAGTCTCCTTCCTCTTCCTTTGTGTTCTCACGGCCACCTCCTTTCTTCTCCTCTCTCTTTTCTTTTCTAAGGGTGTGTTGGTCCCTTAGAAATGTTTGAGTGGTGTTTGTGAAGGAAATGAAAGAAAAGTGAAGAAATGAACTATGGTAAGATAGATTTAAGGGCCACCGAAATTGCCTCCTTTTCCCTTGGATGGAGGTTCGGTCAAAGCATCAATTAGGAGGGTAGTTTTGGGTTTCTCAAAGTTTGCATGGGAGGGGTTAAATCACAAGGGAACATGGTGCATAGTCTATAGCTTAGGTCTCATCATGCATGGTCATTCAAGGCTCCTATTTTCCACTCTTCTAATCCACTTGTTGGATTCTTAAGCCTTCCTAAGATTTCCCTTACCCCATGAATCAAAGTCCTACCCCAAACACACACACACATCACCGTAGCAACACACACATGCACACACATCATGCACTTTCATTTTCTTTTTCTACTCTTACTTAATTAAGACATTATTATCATGCAAATATTTTCAACACACATACACACAAAACCGTAGCACCATTCACACCTATATACACACATTTATTTTTCAAACAACATTCACACATTAAAACAAACACACATCACATTGAACATACATCATAAATCAATTTCCATCATGACAATTAATTTAATTTCCTACAAGACACATTTTTTTTTTGTAAAGAGAACTTAAGCTCTTTAAAAGTAAAATAATTATCTACATATAATACACACAATTAAAAATCTCTAAAAATCAAACTTCCATGCAAATGAGAAGTTTCCAAAGGACAAATTTACTTAAAGTCATTAACTTCCAAAAATCATAGTTAAAAATTCGTCCTTCACAAATTAAAAATAATTTTTGTAAATCAAATCAAAAATTTAAAAGATCACACTTTCAAAGTTCACAAATCCAACAATGCAAAGTCATTCCATAAAGAAATTCACTTTTTAATAAAATCAGAAATTCTCTTTAGAAAATCCTTTTTGGAAACAAAAATTCAAGGTTTATTTTTATCGAAATCGTTTACGCACGTTCTGGAAAATGCGGGGCGTTACATTCTCCCCAACTTAAAGATTTCTCGTCCTCGAGAAATGCTGAGCGAGCCTGGACTATGGACGCATAACTCCTTTGAATAACCTCTTTACTCCTGAACCGTAGCCTTCGTCGCATCATCCATGATCATGCATTGTCCAGCTATCGTCCTTACGGGCTACTCAAACAGATGACTTTTGCAAGCAATCTCACGGGTAATCTGGTCAACAAATAGAATGGGGTACAAACAACAAGGTTTCACAGAAGCAAAAGATTAAAGAGGTTTAAGATATCCGAGCAACATCCAAACACAACAGAGTTATACTCTTTGGGCTAAGGCTCCACTACCTCACGGAATTATAGTCTTCCTTACCCGTTCAAGCCCAGTCAAGCTATTTCCTAAAATTTCACGTCTTCGCTTGCTCCCCAACTTTAATAAATCATACATCCACACACCACCTCCTTGATCACAGCCTCAACCCCCAACAACTCTCATCCTTCATCACATCACCATTTCTTAGCGCCTAACCCTAACTGATCCTCCAATTATCTTACACCGCATCCATTGGTTGCCTCTATCCAACTTCTAGGGTCACTATCTCATCTTCCCTTTTCTTCCTTAACTACCACTAATCCTCAAGAAATACGTACTATTTCCCTTTCTATTCTAAACACATAATCATACAAGTTAGACATTTTAAACCTTTTGCCAACTTTTCTATCCATCACGGGGTTCTATATCATCAATATTCCTTCAGTTCAGAGACCTATTATTTCTCAAAACGTCAAGTCTTAACGCTCCACCCTAACTTTGGGTCATACCTAAGGGTTCTAATCATAAGCTTCTACCACTTCATCAATTTCACCTTATCACATCATCACCTATTTTCCTCTATTTAACCACTTTTCTTCCTCAAACCACAACGCTTGGGAACTCGAATTCTGAATATTTTCTCAATTCCTCCTCATCCTATCACCAACTAGGCCATTATTTTGATCAATCCTTCTTCAAAATTCTAATTCCTACCCATTTTACATAACTCATTACCTTCCTACAGTTCTAAAGGGTACTCCTACCTTCTCCAAAGCTCACACTTCTTTCATTCATGTCAACCAATCCTCAATTTTCCTTAGCACCTACAATTCTTGCCTCATGGTACTTCACTTTCCACTGTCTAAGCTAAGAATACCTGTATGTCGGATGCCGGATATCAAGGTCTTACATTTTCAATAAGGCTTTAGGAAGAACAAATATTTGGCCAGGGTCAAAGGGAAGACTTGGGTTCATCCGTGTTCTTAACAATTTATCAAGTTTCTTTGACAAAACAAGGGTTAAAAATCTCGGATTCAAGCTATTTCAAACATTTTGCCAAAGCAATTTGGCAAAACTTGGGATTCTCACGAAGAAAGTTTCAACAAAAGGAGAATTCTAGTCACAAGACAAGATCTCGGGTTAATGGCTCAAAGGTTATTCCAGACAAAAAGAGGTTCATAGCAGAAAGAAGTTCAATCAAGAAGGTTTGAATCACCAGCCGACGTCTCATGATAGCACCGAGTACTACGGCCGAATTCCATTGCAGATGAGAACTACGCTGTCCAGAGATACATCGATACAGCCCTAGCGGTTCTATCCTTACCTATCGCTATCTTAAGGCTAGCGCACACTCAGGGTCACACGGTAGAGCATGTAAGTCCAACACAAGAGTTCTTAAAACAACCATTGCTCTGATACCACAACTGTAACACCCCGATTTGGCAACTTGAAAGTGTAGTCCTTTTAAGTGAAAATTAGGGGCCATTTTTTTTTCACAAGTGATGTGCAAGATGAGAACACCTCTATTTGCAAAACATAGCTATATTTCAAAACTCATGTTCTCATGATGTACGACCTCCTTCAAGTTCCAAACCGAGATGTCACATGACATCGCGCTTTGAAACTCGTTTTCCAAAACATTATTGACACAAAGTGGCCCATTTGAGTTCATCCCAAAACATCAATATTATTTTAAATAAAACTAATTGGGGTTACTGCGGGACATCACCAGGTCGTTAAGAACTCATAGTGGAAATACATTACTCACCCAAAAAGGGAATCTACCTAATTTCTAGTCATGACCCTTTTCTAATCTTGTCATCTCATGCTGCTCTGCTATTTTTCCTCATCATCTGCCAGTAGTCCCTCGGGGCTAAAGATCCAACTCTCATCACTAGAATACTCTTCCGATTCATCCTCGGACCAGAGGTCAGGATCCTCCTCCTCGGCCTCTTCAGGAAGCTCCACCTCAGCCTCATCAGTCTCACAATCCGTCTCCTCCTCCGCAGCAGCATCCTCTTCCTCTAACTCAGCCCTTCTACGCGGAATCTCTATGTAGAACATCTCAAAAACAGACATAATGTTGTTGGCGCCTCTTCGGGGAGTAGCTCCTATCTCCCGCATCAGCTGATACCGTACCATATTGGCCATCTAAAATCCGTACAGTTTTATACAAGACAGAATAGAAATGATAGAGAGAGTGAGCAACCCAAAACGGCAATGTCGACTATGTGGGATTACATGAGGTAAATATTAAGACAAAATAGCTATAACATCTTAAGTTCAACAACAAATAAAACAAATCAGACAACATATAATCATTAACGAGATATAAACATAAACACACATTTAACCATCAATAAACAATAATGTTTTTCACAATTTTCCTCAATATCCCTTCTCAATCTTAGTACTTCTTTTCATTCCTCATTCACACACTGAACGTATGCCTCAAGGTTCCATATCACAAGTACTTCATCCGTCTTATTCATTGCTTGGTATTGCCATCACTATAATCATTATTATTATTATCATCATTATTACACATATCTGTGGAACATCTTGGTTATTTAAGTCTTATCAATTCGATTAGCATCAATGATGAGGGGGAAACATCATTGAGCTCACACACGTCTACATCTCCTCGGTCAACCACCCAACCTAGTCGGAAGCAAACAGGAGTACAGGACCTTTACCACGCGGGCACGACAGCTGTCTCACACATAAATGGTCCCAGACCAGGAGGATCTCGTCCTCAAATCATTTCAATAATAACAAGGCTCACTGTCCACGCAGTGGCAAAACACAATGCCCCGTTCCAGTCCCTCTCACTGTTCTCAATTTGCAATCTAGGGGGCGACAGTACTTATTCTAGTTTCGAAAGCAGAACTTGCCACGTCATTGGACCCAGTCCCCACCACGTTAGTGCGCCACTTGTGGAATTGTTCCTCTTAGAAAAGTACTCTAGACTTCTTGACGTATCACCGTCATTGTCCTCCCCTAATGCAATCTCCTCCTAAGTATCCGTAGATACCTATGGTTCCTTCCTCTCCACTACTTCGATACGACACTCATACCTCACCGCAATTGTTAATGTCTTTTAAAATCTTTTAAAGAGTTTTAATTACGGCTTAGTCCTAATGATCGGCTCATCCTTGGTGCATCCCTTCAATGAGACCCGATCGCTAATCGTTCGCATCTAATCCCCCTAAAACTCATATACCAATCACTTGAATCATCACAACATCATTGCATCATCTTTCTCTTTCTCATATCACAGCAACATTGCTCTCATCAACATGAGCATCGCTCTTTCAAGTCAACTGTCACTCAGCACGCCATCACTGTCCTCTTTGCCAATTGTGACTCAGCAACATCACTGGTGTCCTTTCTCGCCAATTCGGATTCAGCAGCATCAACAACTCCTCTCGTTCGTTCCAAATTTCCAATTACCATCTACTTCTCTCACAATTCAATCTCATCATAACTTCTTTCTCTCTCTCTCTCCCTCATTTATTCTCATTATTCGAATCCACTATTCTTTTCTTTTCACTCTTAGTTTGTTACCTTCATAACTTCATTACTAACGCATAATCAAATAATCTAACAATACCACATTTATTTAACAAATAAGCAAAGCATAAGATAATAATTCAACACGAACAATCAGAAAACATAACATCATTTATGATAAGCCTATCTCAGTCGTTCGGGTGGATAGCTAAACCAATCAAACAATCGCTATCACATACACCACTACGCTAAATTAGATTGGAGTCCAATCTTTGAGATGATTGGACGCCTTAATATGTACCTAATCACCACGGCGTCTTAAGGGAAAGCCCCTCTCTCACCTCGATGATGAACGTCCTATAGCTCTCCAAGGTTTCCGGATCATCTTTCCTCGCCTCTTATCCTCTCGTCCGTTGCTCAACTACGACTTTTTCCCGTGCATTAGAAACGAGTTCGATACATTCGTTGAATTCGTTTTGAAAACAATTTCTCTTTTAAAAACTCGTTATCATTGTCCAAGATTTTCAAATTCAATTCAAATTCATGATTAAAATAGTTCTTGAGAAAAATCATTGAAAATCATTTAGAAATACTCTTTTATCCGAATAAACTTCCTTTCATATTTAAAACTTAATTTAAAACATTTTTCATTCACTTATTGCAAAACATGTATGGGCTTAAAGAAATTAACTAATTAAATTGTAACATTGACACACAAATTCAATCATGCACAGGAAGATAATTTAATTTCATTTCTTAATTAAATCATGGCAAAAACCGAATTGTCTATACTCAACATTTCCTAATTACTAATAATTTCTAAACCTTAAAAACCATAGAATTAACATCATGAAAATTATTTCTATTAATTTTATTTATTTCCAGCCCTTAAAACCGAAAAGAATAAAAGAAATTAGCACATCATTGTATCAAACATGTGATGACACAAACATAGAATTTAATCACTCTCATTAGTCATTTAAAAAGGAAAACCATTCTAAGCACCTAAACATGTACCAACCGAATTATTCCATTAAAATCTTGCAAAGATATAACATACAATCAAAGACATGAAACAATGAAATGATTTTATTTCTTTCAAGATCAAAACCGTAAGAATCATAGGAAAACTTAATAATTTCTAAGTTCATTTTCTCAACTTAATCAAAGACAACAATCAAAGCCACAAATCCTTTCATGTATGCATCTTTATGTTCCTAAATGAGGCTAATCTTAGTCTACATGCAACTCAAATGATTATTAAGCACACTTCCCTATTTCCTATCTCTAGGCCGAATGTTATCACACATAAGACAAAATCTTAGTTCACCTTTTAATGCACTAAAGACAACTAAAGCAAATCATATTACATCAACATGCATGAATCATCATGAGATTTTCTTAGAATTTTTTGTTAAAACTCAACTTATAATTTTTCTTAAATAAAAATTTGAATTATAACTTGAGTTCCTAGAAAGAATGACATGTATGGACTTAAGATTACTAAATCTATTCCTAATGCATACATGTACCCAAAAATCAAGCACCATCACACTTTTAGTACTCATGGCCGAATGGCCTTCACACCAACACAACAATCATAAAACAAGTCTTTAAATCAAATAATGCTCATAAAAAGAAAAATCATTTTAAAGACCATTACCCTATTTATTTCTACTAGGCCGTAACATACATATAGGAAAACTTAATTTCTTTACTTGAAAATTGACATGCAACCTCAAAGTCCTAACTTGTAAGATAATGAACATCGATTAGAACATGCACACACAAAGATCAACCAAAACATTATAAGGTCCACATGAAAAGCTAAAAATCCCTATTATCTTCTCAAATAAACTTAGATCATGAAATTGTTAATCAATCATTCACATATATACACATAGGTCACGGTTTATGAACAAGAAATTAACATGCAAGACATAAATTCTTCATTTTGTCATCAATCAAACCTAGATCATAAATTATTTACCAAATCCTTTCAATAAAAACCTCATAGGTCACGGTTTTGGAGAAGAAATCAACATGCAAGGGGTTTCATTTTAGTTTTCATAAAGATCTCAAGTAGTGATTTAGATTCTTTAAGAGTTGGTTTAGAAAATCATCATGATCTACCCTAAGAAACCATAACCGAAACATAGAGAGTCCATGAGTTCACATATTAACAAACCGAATTAAAAGTCCATAGTTGCACTCACCTCTCAAGCTATAAAAATAAACATGCAATGAAAAGAGAAGAAAGAAAAATTACAAGACCAAAAGAAAATCCTAATTCTCATGGTTTTCTTCTTGATCTCCTTATAACCTACCAAGGAATTGAGTCTTCTAGCTTCTAAGGTTCTTGATCTCCAAAGAAAGTTCAAAGTCTTGGCCTAAGTCTCCTTCCTCTTCCTTTGTGTTCTCACGGCCACCTCCTCTCTTCTCCTCTCTCTTTTCTTTTCTAAGGGTGTGTTGGTCCATTAGAAATGTTTGAGTGGTGTTTGTGAAGGAAATGAAAGAAAAGTGAAGAAATGAACTATGGTAAGATAGATTTAAGGGCCACCTAAATTGCCTCCTTTGCCCTTGGATGGAGGTTCGGTCAAAGCATCAATTAGGAGGGTAGTTTTGGGTTTCTCAAAGTTTGCATGGGAGCGGTTAAATCACAAGGGAACATGGTGCATAGTCTATAGCTTAGGTCTCATCATGCATGGTCATTTCAAGGCTCCTATTTTCGACTCTTCTAATCCACTTGTTGGATTCTTAAGCCTTCCTAAGATTTCCCTTACCCCATGAATCAAAGTCCTACCCCAAACACACACACACATCACCGTAGCAACACACACATGCACACACATCATGCACTTTCATTTTCTTTTTCTACTCTTACTTAATTAAGACATTATAATCATGCAAATATTTTCAACACACATACACACAAAACCGTAGCACCATTCACACCTATATACACACATTTATTTTTCAAACAACATTCACATATTAAAACAAACACACATCACATTGAACATACATCATAAATCAATTTCACATCATGACAATTAATTTAATTTCCTACAAGACACATTTTTTTTTGTAAAGAGAACTTAAGCTCTTTCAAAGTAAAATAATTATCTACATATAATACACACAATTAAAAATCTCTAAAAATCAAACTTCCATGCAAATGAGAAGTTTCCAAAGGACAAATTTACTTAAAGTCATTAACTTCCAAAAATCATAGTTAAAAATTCGTCCTTCACAAATTAAAAATATTTTTTGTAAATCAAATCAAAAATTTAAAAGATCACACTTTCAAAGTTCACAAATCCAAAAATGCAAAGTCATTCCATAAAGAAATTCACTTTTTAATAAAATCAGAAATTCTCTTTAGAAAATCCTTTTTGGAAACAAAAATTCAAGGTTTATTTTTATCGAAATCGTTTACGCACATTCTGGAAAATGCGGGGCGTTACAATCATCATCATCTCTAATAGTTGTTTATCTTTTTTTTTCCTTAAAGAGGGTAATGGCTTATTCTCTCTCTTGAGTTTCTCTCTCTATTCCAAGGAAAGGTGGTAGAATCTTCCACACCATCTTATAGTTGCTTCTTGTCATTCTCCGGCTCGTCTATTAACTGCTCTTCTTCATCGCCTCACTCGGATCATACGGCTTCGATTTTTAAAGCTAGGGTTTGGTACTCTCTCTCTCTGGTTCATAACATAACAAGCTGTACTCACTGCATCAGCCCAAAAATATGTAGGCAAGTTCATGTCACTAAGCATTGTTCTTGAAATCTCTTTTAATGAACGATTTTTCCTCTCCACAACCTCGTTTTGTTCCGGAGTCCTTCGAGCTGAAAAATAATGCTTAATGCCATGTTTTTTGCAAAATTTTTCAAAAAATTGATTTTCAAATTCTCCACCATGATCAGTCTTAATGGATGCAATGCTCATATGCATTTGGTTTTGAACAACCTTAGTTAGCTTTTTAAATTCATGGTATGCATCATTTTTATGAGTAATGAATAATGTTCATGTATACCTAGAATAGTCATCCACAATAACCAGTCAATAATAGTTGCCACCAAAGCTTTTTGTTTGACAAGGTCCAAAAAGATCCATATGTAAAAGTTCCAAGGGCCTTTGAGTTGAAATAAGACTTTTAGAAGGAAAAGATGCCCTTGTGAGTTTTGATTTTGAACATGGATCACATTTTTCAGAAATAGAAAAATTTTGCTTTGGCAAACCAACTACTAAGTTTTTAGAAGAAATTTTGTTCAAATGATTCATGTGGATGTGACCTATTCTACGATGCCATAGCCAAGATGTAAGGTCCTGTATTTTTATAAACAAAATAAATAAATGTGTTGAATAAAATAATGATTTTTCTGAAATTAAGATATTTTACTCGAGTATTGTAGAGGGTACTCGAGTATAATCACTATCTGTTTGAAAATTTGAATTTTGAGTCAAAAGACTCGAGTATGTCAGAAAAGACTCGAGTGTTCTTGAGTTTTTGAAATATACTCGAGTAGAAAGAAAAAGACTCGAGTAAATCGAGCAGTCTGGCTAAATGTATAAGTTGGTTTTATAATTAATTTCGCACCAAAACGCGGTTTCTTGACGTGACAAGCATAGAGCTGAACCTTACTTCGAGTTGAAGTACTCTTAGACTATAAATTGATGCTTGGGTGAAGCATCAACACCTCTGAAGTTCCAAAACCCGAATTTGACCAGAAATTTCCCTGTTTTACAGAGTTCACTTTGATCCCTTTGTTCTCTCTCAATCCTCACTCATCTTCCTTGAAACCTAAACACAAACTGAAGTTCTGATTCCATTCTTGAATTAGAACTCGAAATCACTTCAAATAGCCTTCTGAAGATCAGGTTCTAGGCCTACAAAGTTGGAGGTTCAAAACTGAGAAAAACAGAGTAACATTCAGTCTCAAGTATTCATCTTCATTGAAATCGTTTGGTAAATTCATGGATTCTTTTCGTGTCAAACTTGTTTCTGATTAAAGTTAGTATATCCTAGTTTCTGAAACTAACTTGTTTCATTCTTTTCATGCCAAATCCGTGGTGAAATCTGTGGCCAAAGTCAGCCTGTTCAACTCTTTTTCACCAAGTCCAGAATTTGGATTTTTGATCCAACCGATTTCTCTGTCGTTTTACTTGTTGATTAGCTTCTCTAAGGTAAGGGAGGAGTTATCTAAATACTAGAATGAGTTATTTCAAGCTGGAAATGTAGGAACCTCATATGGTTCATCAAGGGGTGAAGTTTGAATTGGGAATATGACATAGAGGTCATAAACCCAAGTTTTTATAAACCAAACATGTCTAAATGGACCTAATGATGCTCACTGGATCAATTTTCGAAGTTAAAAACAAAAGGAAATGAAAATCATATGTGAAATGGTTATTTGCTAAGTTTATGTTGATTTTGTGATTTATTGCATTTGATGTTGTTTCAATATTGATTACATGTTCTAACATGTTTATTTTATGTATCTAAGTTACTGTTTTGCATAAAAGTGGAAAGGAAAGGCTCTGAACTCGAATTGGCATTATAAAGTGCAGAAACTGGTGCTGCTGCTGCTAAAACACTCGAGTAATTGAAGAAAGACTCGAGTATTCTGGAAAATGGGAAGAACACTCGAGTATGTCTTGAAGGACTCGAGTAATCTTACATGAACACTCGAGTATGTGAAGAACTACTCGAGTAATTTAAAATAATTTTCAGAAAATCTTTACTTCTTTATGAAGTAATTAAAGATTAACTCGTCTAAACTCCTATATGCTTAAATTTTAATTTCTGCTCTTAATATCTATAGATTTAATCCCATTGGTTGATTTTATCCTGGATGAGTCCTACTGGAATTTTATTCAGTGGTTGACATATTCGGACAGGATGTCCCAATGGAGGTGCGTACACCCATTTGGTTGATTTTATTCCCACGTCCCAGTGGAAGTTTTTTTACCCACTTGGTTGATATTTTGGGAGTCCTAGATGGGGTCGTTGCACAAATTAATGACAACGTAATTAAATTCCTATTGTATAAAACCATCACAAAGTGGCTGGGCCGCTGATGGAATTTTTGGAAAGCACAAGCACCAGTTAATGCAAAAATGAAAAGATGGTTATAAGCAAGAAGGATTATGAATTTTGGGTCTCTATATTGGAGGCATGATATTCAAAGATATGAATTAAAAGAGAAAAAGACAATGAACAATTATGTGACATTGACATGCATGGAGATGCTCCGATTTTGATTGTGGAATCTGGTATAGGTAGAAGTATTCCGCAGCCCTGAGATAGCTGTGATGCCATAGCACGAAGATGCTGTGATGATTTGGATTCCGTAACATGAAAATGTTATGATGGCCAAATTCCCAATCAAATCGTGACGCCTGGGTTGTGAATACGCTCCGGTTTGATGAACCATAGGATTATGAATATCCCGAGCCTGAGATACTCGGATGCCGAACCGCGTAGCATGTATGGAGAGTAGGCATGCATCACGAAACTAAATGAAATATTATAAAAGACAGTTTGAGCATATACATATGCATTTATTATTGCTATCTGGAAACTTGTGCTTGTTATTTCTAGCCTCTGTTATGCTCATTTGTTATTGTGTTTAGCTATGACTCACTCCTAATCCCTTGTTGTAGGTCATGGCCAGGAATATGTTTTGCGTGGAGATGAGGCCGCTCCCTAATGGAGAGTGGAACTTCGAGGATCATCGGGCCATCTATGAGGGAGACGTGGAAGTTATTTTCCGTCACCCGAACCCATGGTCCCGAATGCGTCCGCGTAGGACGAGAATCCCAATGATGTACATTATGCACATTCCGCCCAATTTTGTGTTTCGGCATGGAACACCACCGCCGCCAAGACGTTTTCCGAGACGCACCCTCCCACCAAGTCCATCACCCTCTGAAGAAAGAATTATTTTGGAGGTTCCTGCTCCCTCTTGTCCTTCCACTAGAGCCCGATCTCGGACTCCGGTATATGTGCCATCTGAACCGGCACATGAAGAGGAGGAGGAGGAGGAGGATCCGATAGAGGATGAGGATCCGGTGGAGGATGCTGACCCGGTGGCTGATGATGATTTCATGGACAACTCAACCGGTAGTCAGTGGGGAACTGATGATTGAGTTGAGTTGGGATGTTGGAGTGTGGATAGTGCTACTCATCAGGTTTCTCTTATCTATTTGATATTTTGAGTTCCGAACCAGTTGCTCAAGGTTATTATAAATTTTGTTGTAAGATATGTAATATAATGTAATGACCTAGAGTACTTAAGTTAAACCTAGTGGTGATAGTTTTAATGTAATGGAAATGTACTTTCCTTTTTATGAAATATAATATGAATAGTTTCTTTCATGATAATTATAATTTCCGCAAAGACTCGATAATGGATGATGACTGACTTTTAGTTTTAAAAAAAAAAAAAAAAATGGTCGAATTTTCTAAGAATGAATATTAAGTTTTGGAATAAAAGTTGGGTCGTCACATTTAGTGGTATCAGAGCAATGGTTCAACTCTCGGCCTTGGAGTGTGGCCTTACACACTAACCATTGCATACTCTAGAATCATGTTTGCATTTTGAGATATAGAATAGCAGAATCTAATTAAGTTTTCCCTTTTGGATTCTGTAGGATAGATGGCTGGACGTAATAACGCTAACATTGCTGAGGCTCTGACCCGTATGGCTGCGGTCCTGGAAAACTTGCAGCAAACCCGTCCTCCCAGCAATGTAACCCCTGTTGAATTTCAAGGACTAGATTCTTTCCGTAGATGTAAACCCCCTGGCTTCTCGGGTGGTCGTTGCCCTGAGCAAGCCCAGTTTTGGTTAGCTGAGATGAATAAGATTTTCCGAACGTTGACTCTCACGGAAGTTCAGAAGGTCACGTTCGCGGCCTACATGCTGAATGGGGAAGCTGCAACTTGGTGGGAGCAGACCCGCCAGTTCTTGGAGTATGATCATCGCGAGCTCTCTTGGGAAGTCTTCACGGAAAAATTCTTGGAGAGGTATTTCCCGGATGATGTTCGGATCCAAAAGGAGATGGAATTCTTAGACTTGAAGCAAGGCAGCATGACTTTCGACCAGTATGCTGAAAAGTTTGAGGAGCTGATGAAGTACTCCCCGTACTTCCAATATCATCCTGACGAATACTCGAAGTGCACCCGGTTTGAAAATGGGCTAAGGTCAGATATCAAACTAGTTGTAAGCGTGCAAAGGATTCGTCACTATCCAATCCTGATTAGTGCATGTCGCATTTTCGAGAAGAACAACTTCAAGAAGGAAGTCAGTCAAGGAAGCCATGGACCCCACCGCAATCAGCATAAGAATAACCGTGGAAATCGTGGAGGCCCATATTGGCACAAAGGAAAGGGAAGAGCACAACCTTCTGGAGCAGTTAGTCTTCCGGCTCCGGCAGAGATTTGTAGCAAGTGTCGACGCTCTCATCCTAGTCAAGAATGCTGGAGGGACAAGCCACCAGTCTGTTTCAATTGTGGAGGGACCGGACACATCGCCTGTGCGTGCCGCCAACCCCCGCGTCAAAGCAACCAAGGACAAGGAAGCAAACCTTGGGTCAATGGAAAGGTGTTCACGATGTTTGGAGAGGAAGCAAAGCAGGCCGACAACCTTGTGCAAGGTAACCATTTCCTCAATGGCATGCCTTGTCGCTTTTTATTTGATTCCGGAGCAACGCATTCCTTCATCTCGGAGGAATGTGTCAAGCGTTTAAATTTGTCTGTCTCGGAGACCCCGTTTAAACTGAGTGTGTCTACCCCCACGAATGCTCATGTTGTTGCATCAAGAGCATGTGTCGGTTGTGTGGTTAGCATAAGAGATCAGATTTCTCGAATAAATCTGATTTGTTTGCCGTTGTCCAATATCGATGTCATTTTGGGCATGGATTGGATGGCATCCAACCATGTAGTAATCGACTGCAAGGTTCGAACGATCATCTTTCCTGGTGAGAAGTCGCCGGCCAAGCAACCTGGAGGTTATGTGTGCCTATTTTCAACCATCGCTGAAGAAAAGAAAGAGGAAGCAAAGATCGAAGATATTCCGGTTATTCGAGAGTTTCCCGAAGTGTTTCCTGATGAAGTGCCCGGTTTGCCGCCGCATCGAGAGATAGAATTCAGTATTGACCTAGTCCCCGGTACTGGCCCTATCTCTATCGCCCCTTATCGTATGGCTCCAGCAGAATTAGCTGAATTAAAGAAGCAAGTGGAGGACTTGTTAGAAAAGCAGTTCATCAGACCAAGTGTGTCGCCTTGGGGAGCGCCGGTTTTATTCGTGAAGAAGAAGGATGGATCAATGAGGATGTGCATTGATTATAGGCAACTCAACAAGGTTACCATCAAGAACAAGTATCCGTTGCCAAGAATCGACGATTTGATAGATCAAGTGAGTGGAGCATCGGTATTTTCAAAGATTGATCTGAGGTCAGGATATCATCAGATCAGAGTTAAGGAGGAAGATATACCGAAGACTGCTTTTCGGTCACGTTATGGACACTACGAGTATGTAGTGATGCCATTTGGGTTGACCAACGCTCCAGCAATATTCATGGATTACATGAATAGAGTGTTCCGACCCTACCTGGATTCCTTCGTCGTGGTGTTTATCGATGATATTCTCATCTATTCGAAGAATCCGAAAGAGCACGCTAATCATTTGAAGATTATTTTGGAGACCTTGAAGGAAAAGAAATTATATGCTAAGCTGGCCAAGTGTGAATTTTGGCTTGAAAAAGTCAATTTCTTGGGTCATATAATTTCAAAGGATGGTGTGGCTGTGGACCCAGTCAAAGTAGAAGCAGTTTTGCAATGGGAAAGACCAAAGACGGTTACTGAAATAAGAAGTTTTCTGGGGTTAGCTGGATATTATCGGAAGTTTATCGAAGGTTTTTCCAAGTTGGCTCTTCCGTTGACTCGTTTGACCCGGAAAGAGCAACCTTTTGTCTGGGATGAGAAGTGTGAAGTTAGCTTCCAGACGTTGAAGGACAAGTTAACATCATCTCCAGTGTTAACTTTGCCTGATCCTAGGAAAAGCTTCGATGTTTATTGTGATGCATCTCGACAAGGTTTGGGTTGTGTCTTAATGCAAGAAGGGAAAGTTGTTGCTTATGCATCTCGTCAGCTGAAGGTGCATGAAGGGAACTATCCTACTCACGACTTGGAATTGGCTGCCATTGTCTTTGCTTTGAAGATTTGGAGACATTACCTGTATGGTAATACGTTCCAAGTATTCAGCGACCATAAAAGTTTGAAGTATCTCTTCGACCAGAAGGAACTGAATATGAGGCAACGTAGGTGGATGGAATTCCTGAAGGATTATGACTTCGAATTGCATTACCACCCCGGCAAAGCTAATGTTGTAGCCGACGCTCTCAGTAGGAAGATGTTGCACATGGGTACGATGATGATAAAGGAAGCTCAGCTAATTGAAGAATTCCGCAACTTGAATTTGGCAATTCAGTTCAAGCCGAGCTGCGTCAAGTTAGGAATGTTGCAAATCACAAATGAGTTTGAGGGTCAAGTTCGAAACCTTCAACAAGCGGACGAGGAGCTTCTAGAGAAGAAAAGATTAGGAATGGAAGGAGTGGAACCGGAATTCCAATTAGGATCTGATGGTATTTTGAGATTCAGGAATCGGATCTGCATCCCGGCAAATCAAGAATTAAGAAGAGTTGTATTAGAGGAAGCCCACAAGAGCAGGCTGAGTATGCATCCTGGATCAACGAAGATGTATCAAGACCTGAAGAGGATGTTTTGGTGGCCCGGACAAAAGAGGGATGTTGCGTCTTACGTAGCGTCTTGCCTTGTCTGCCAAAAGGCGAAGATCGAGCATAAGAAGCCTGGAGGAGAACTACAACCTTTAAGCATACCAGAATGGAAGTGGGATGGAATAGCTATGGATTTCGTAAGTGGTTTTCCAAGAACAAGAGAAAGCTTTGATGCAATTTGGGTTGTGGTTGATCGCTTAACGAAGTCTGCACATTTCATTCCCATCAACATGCAGTATCCGTTGGAGAAGCTTGCAAGATTGTACATTAAGGAGATTGTTAGATTGCACGGAATTCCCTCGAGTATTGTATCGGATCGTGATCCCCGTTTCGTGTCCCGGTTCTGGCAGAGTTTACATCAGGCATTGGGAACGCAGTTGAGGATGAGTTCCGCCTATCACCCTCAAACCGATGGTCAATCGGAAAGGACGATTCAATCCTTGGAAGACCTGCTTCGAGCGTGTGTTCTGGAATATCAAGAAGGGTGGGATCGGTTATTGCCGCTTGTGGAATTCACCTACAATAATAGTTATCACGCAAGCATCGGTATGGCCCCGTACGAAGCCCTCTATGGAAGGAAGTGTAGAACCCCGCTATGTTGGTTCCAAGTGGGGGAGAAGGCTCTCATCGGACCTGAATTAGTTCAAGAAACGACTGAAAAGGTAAGGACTATCCAAGAGAAGATGAAGATCGCTCAAAGTCGCCAGAAGAGCTATGCCGACCAACGAAGATCCAAGCTCGAATTTCAAGAAGGAGATCATGTATTCCTGCGGGTTGTGCCAACGACTGGAATTGGAAGGGTAATGAAGCCAAGGAAGCTATCTCCTAAGTTCATCGGCCCTTATCAGATTTTGAAACGAGTAGGCCCTGTCGCGTATCAGATCGCCCTACCCCCATTTTTGTCCAACCTGCACAATGTTTTCCATGTCTCTCAGCTTCGCAAATTTATCCAAGATCCATCTTCGATTGTGCCATTGCAACAAGATTTGATACCGCTGAAAGAAAATCTCACGTTTGATCTTGGACCCGTGAGAATAGAGGATAGAAGGATTAAGAAGCTGCGAGGGAAAGAGATTCCGTTAGTACGAGTTCTCTGGGGGCAAGGTGGAGTGTCTGACTCCACATGGGAATTAGAGTCTAAGATGAGGGATGAATATCCACATCTATTTTTGTAAATCGGAATTTCGGGGACGAAATTCTATGTAAGTGGGGGAGGATGTAAGGTCCTGTATTTTTATAAACAAAATAAATAAATGTGTTGAATAAAATAATGATTTTTCTGAAATTAAGATATTTTACTCGAGTATTGTAGAGGGTACTCGAGTATAATCACTATCTGTTTGAAAATTTGAATTTTGAGTCAAAAGACTCGAGTATGTCAGAAAAGACTCGAGTGTTCTTGAGTTTTTGAAATATACTCGAGTAGAAAGAAAAAGACTCGAGTAAATCGAGCAGTCTGGCTAAATGTATAAGTTGGTTTTATAATTAATTTCGCACCAAAACGCGGTTTCTTGACGTGACAAGCATAGAGCTGAACCTTACTTCGAGTTGAAGTACTCTTAGACTATAAATTGATGCTTGGGTGAAGCATCAACACCTCTGAAGTTCCAAAACCCGAATTTGACCAGAAATTTCCCTGTTTTACAGAGTTCACTTTGATCCCTTTGTTCTCTCTCAATCCTCACTCATCTTCCTTGAAACCTAAACACAAACTGAAGTTCTGATTCCATTCTTGAATTAGAACTCGAAATCACTTCAAATAGCCTTCTGAAGATCAGGTTCTAGGCCTACAAAGTTGGAGGTTCAAAACTGAGAAAAACAGAGTAACATTCAGTCTCAAGTATTCATCTTCATTGAAATCGTTTGGTAAATTCATGGATTCTTTTCGTGTCAAACTTGTTTCTGATTAAAGTTAGTATATCCTAGTTTCTGAAACTAACTTGTTTCATTCTTTTCATGCCAAATCCGTGGTGAAATCTGTGGCCAAAGTCAGCCTGTTCAACTCTTTTTCACCAAGTCCAGAATTTGGATTTTTGATCCAACCGATTTCTCTGTCGTTTTACTTGTTGATTAGCTTCTCTAAGGTAAGGGAGGAGTTATCTAAATACTAGAATGAGTTATTTCAAGCTGGAAATGTAGAAACCTCATATGGTTCATCAAGGGGTGAAGTTTGAATTGGGAATATGACATAGAGGTCATAAACCCAAGTTTTTATAAACCAAACATGTCTAAATGGACCTAATGATGCTCACTGGATCAATTTTCGAAGTTAAAAACAAAAGGAAATGAAAATCATATGTGAAATGGTTATTTGCTAAGTTTATGTTGATTTTGTGATTTATTGCATTTGATGTTGTTTCAATATTGATTACATGTTCTAACATGTTTATTTTATGTATCTAAGTTACTGTTTTGCATAAAAGTGGAAAGGAAAGGCTCTGAACTCGAATTGGCATTATAAAGTGCAGAAACTGGTGCTGCTGCTGCTAAAACACTCGAGTAATTGAAGAAAGACTCGAGTATTCTGGAAAATGGGAAGAACACTCGAGTATGTCTTGAAGGACTCGAGTAATCTTACATGAACACTCGAGTATGTGAAGAACTACTCGAGTAATTTAAAATAATTTTCAGAAAATCTTTACTTCTTTATGAAGTAATTAAAGATTAACTCGTCTAAACTCCTATATGCTTAAATTTTAATTTCTGCTCTTAATATCTATAGATTTAATCCCATTGGTTGATTTTATCCTGGATGAGTCCTACTGGAATTTTATTCAGTGGTTGACATATTCGGACAGGATGTCCCAATGGAGGTGCGTACACCCATTTGGTTGATTTTATTCCCACGTCCCAGTGGAAGTTTTTTTACCCACTTGGTTGATATTTTGGGAGTCCTAGATGGGGTCGTTGCACAAATTAATGACAACGTAATTAAATTCCTATTGTATAAAACCATCACAAAGTGGCTGGGCCGCTGATGGAATTTTTGGAAAGCACAAGCACCAGTTAATGCAAAAATGAAAAGATGGTTATAAGCAAGAAGGATTATGAATTTTGGGTCTCTATATTGGAGGCATGATATTCAAAGATATGAATTAAAAGAGAAAAAGACAATGAACAATTATGTGACATTGACATGCATGGAGATGCTCCGATTTTGATTGTGGAATCTGGTATAGGTAGAAGTATTCCGCAGCCCTGAGATAGCTGTGATGCCATAGCACGAAGATGCTGTGATGATTTGGATTCCGTAACATGAAAATGTTATGATGGCCAAATTCCCAATCAAATCGTGACGCCTGGGTTGTGAATACGCTCCGGTTTGATGAACCATAGGATTATGAATATCCCGAGCCTGAGATACTCGGATGCCGAACCGCGTAGCATGTATGGAGAGTAGGCATGCATCACGAAACTAAATGAAATATTATAAAAGACAGTTTGAGCATATACATATGCATTTATTATTGCTATCTGGAAACTTGTGCTTGTTATTTCTAGCCTCTGTTATGCTCATTTGTTATTGTGTTTAGCTATGACTCACTCCTAATCCCTTGTTGTAGGTCATGGCCAGGAATATGTTTTGCGTGGAGATGAGGCCGCTCCGTAATGGAGAGTGGAACTTCGAGGATCATCGGGCCATCTATGAGGGAGACGTGGAAGTTATTTTCCGTCACCCGAACCCATGGTCCCGAATGCGTCCGCGTAGGACGAGAATCCCAATGATGTACATTATGCACATTCCGCCCAATTTTGTGTTTCGGCATGGAACACCACCGCCGCCAAGACGTTTTCCGAGACGCACCCTCCCACCAAGTCCATCACCCTCTGAAGAAAGAATTATTTTGGAGGTTCCTGCTCCCTCTTGTCCTTCCACTAGAGCCCGATCTCGGACTCCGGTATATGTGCCATCTGAACCGGCACATGAAGAGGAGGAGGAGGAGGAGGATCCGATAGAGGATGAGGATCCGGTGGAGGATGCTGACCCGGTGGCTGATGATGATTTCATGGACAACTCAACCGGTAGTCAGTGGGGAACTGATGATTGAGTTGAGTTGGGATGTTGGAGTGTGGATAGTGCTACTCATCAGGTTTCTCTTATCTATTTGATATTTTGAGTTCCGAACCAGTTGCTCAAGGTTATTATAAATTTTGTTGTAAGATATGTAATATAATGTAATGACCTAGAGTACTTAAGTTAAACCTAGTGGTGATAGTTTTAATGTAATGGAAATGTACTTTCCTTTTTATGAAATATAATATGAATAGTTTCTTTCATGATAATTATAATTTCCGAAAAGACTCGATAATGGATGATGATTGACTTTTAGTTTTAAAAAAAAAAAAAAAATGGTCGAATTTTCTAAGAATGAATATTAAGTTTTGGAATAAAAGTTGGGTCGTCACACAAGACTCATCCTCTTTACTTAATAAACATTTAGCATCATTTGAGGGTATTGAGCTAAAATCAATTATATATGTAACAACCTATTTTTATTTTACCTATTTTAAAAAATATGGATTTGAAAATTTCTTTTTAATTATAATACTTATTATAATTTTTCCAGAAAATTGGACGGAGTTTCCTCTGTTTTATGGACATTCCCAAAAATTATCTTTGACCTATAACCTGTTCAACACAGTTTCAACAACAACCAGACATCCAGAGAATATTTACATATATAATTTAATTCTTCTCCCAATATCCGGGGAGAAAATACTAAGATGAAAATACTTAGATTTTCGAGGAACCAAATAAAGAGCCCGGGCCACCAAATATACAACTGAGATTTAAAATACATTTATTAATAGATTCTTAAAAATACATAGTATTCCATAATATGGCCCGGTACGACTCAACTCAAAATGAAAATAAATTACTCACACTTCCCGTGGGGAAGTGTGCTCCTGCTCGGCCCAAATAACAGCTATGCTCCTGACCTGTACCTGTGGTGGTTGTAAGGGTGAGAATTGCACTAACTGGTAAAACATAGAACATAACCCAAGTCAAGCACATTTAGCAAATAATTCAAATATTACGAATATAAACAGACCCAATCACCTATTCACTACAAACACAACCATCTCCAATTCTTTGTACCTTCCAACCAACATTCACACTTACTCTATTTAATCACTATCCTATTCACATTGTCGTCCTACGCCCATGCTTCATCCAATTCTAATCATTTCCTTTATCTACTTTCCTATCCTCTTTCCTTTTCTCTCCTTTCCTATTCTACCTATTCTATTCATTTTCCTCGCACTTCCTTTACTCCCCCTGTCTTCCTCTTATTTCTTTACATTTCACCTGATCTTTTATTACTTTCCTTTATCTTTTATTACTTTCTTTTATCTTTTATTACTTTCCTTTATCTTTTATTTCTTTCCTTTATCTTTTATTGTGTCGTGGGGCTCCTGCCACTGCGTTCCCCGTCTGCCGAGGATACGTCTTACCGATGCGTACGTCCCGCAGACCGCACGACTTACTCAACCCATGCATACAATCCCGCAGGCTGTACGTCTTCTAAGGTCTAGTATCCACTGACACCGTTTTCTATCATAGGCCACAGGGTCACCACAACCCACCTGTGCCAGTCGTCACCACTGGTCGCAGAGTCACCACAACCCATCTGCGCCAGGACACAGGGTCCCCGCAACCCACCTGTGTCAGCCACAGGGTCACCTCAACCCACCTGTGACGGTGTGATCTACTTGGCCTCAGGGTCACCATAACCCACCTGCGCCAGCCACAGGGTCCCCACAACCGACCTGTGACAATGTCTTTTAATTGGCCACAGGGTCACCACAACCCACCTGCGCCAGCCACAGGGTCCCCACAACCGACCTGTGACATTTCCTATCTTTCCTTCTTTACCCTTTTTAATTCAATTACATTTTAATGGTTCATTTTATTCTAATTCTCTCACCTTACTCTCTTTAATTTATTTCCTTTCTTTCCTTCCAAATCCCTTTATTTCTAGAAATAGAAATCTCACTAAATTTCCTCAATTCTCACTCCTTTGTTAATATTAATACCAACTCTAAACCAAACTCACATCCTCATCAATTCGTGCATCAACATTCACATATCAACATTTAAAACATAACTATTAACATTTAAACATTTAATCAACAATTAGCATTTAACATTTTTCAGTTAGCAATTAACTCATATAAGCATGCAAAGTCATGAAAATAAATTCTAAGTTCCCTAATCACACATAATCAGATAATCTCAGGCATGACTACACAGTACCAGTTACACAACCACCGTGCGGCAATAAACCCCTTACCTTGGGGTTCTACCAGAACCTGTTTCGAGGCACAACGAGGAGATCCTGTTTCTACTCACGACATTACGCAGTTTGTTGCTCGCATTTTAGCTGGTCCTAAAGTCCTTCATCGTCTGACTATATTATTAAATCAAATAGGAATCAATTTATTGCGCCAAAATCGTCTCAATTTGAAATCTCAACAATTAACATGAAGTTTCAAATTAAAATCGTTGTTTTCTCGATAAAATAGTGTAGGTTCTTATTGAAAAGCATTTAACCTCCAGGCTAATATAATCGTAAGAATACGTTTAAAGTTAAGTAACTTTAACTTGGAATTCGAAGCAAGTTAATCTCGAAACATTTAACTAAAATTCATAAATCAAGGTCAAATAGAAATTTAAACTTAAGACTATTGCTTTCTCAATAAAATACTAGATCTTTTTGTTAAAAGTACGCTAACTTTCAAAAGTAACATATTCGTCAGAAATACATTAAAGTAAAGTAATTTTAGTTTTAAGTTACAAAATCAAATGCTGTCACCTCACACTATTAATTCCGAACTAAAAGGAAGTGTGCTCAATTCAAAAATAAGTCCAAATCACAATTATAACATTAAAACAATTACACTTCCCTTTGGTTTGAAATTAATGTTCAACGTTTTAATTTGAATTAACATTATGCCGAGTATATCAGTTTCCTAATTAATCGACTTATTGTTTAGTTTAGGGACTATTCAGCCTCACTAAACAATAACTCAATTACTTAGGGACATGACACAATTAACAGAATACTTTTTAAACTCATCGTTCGGCATATTGGTCAACTTGATATAATACAAATCAGAGTAGCTAATTAAAATCCTTATCAATACTAGTATAAATAGTAAAATTGAAACTTAATACTAAATCCAAATACCATTTATTTTCTAAAACAACAGTAACATTTCAGAATAATTAAACAAATAGATAATCAGTACTAATATTATTATAATTTGTATTATCATTATTAAAACACAATATAGAGTAATTAAAAGGTATTAGAGATTTACCCTCAAAATTTGATTTTTGAAGCAAGAAAGAGATAAAGATCGGTTCGGTTCTAGCTCCTCCAACGGTCACGGTACGACAGCACCGGCGTCGATTAGCGATTTGCAAAGCTCCCCACCACGGCGGTTCGATCCAGTTCGCGACAAGCACAACAAGAGGAGCGGTGGCGGGCTGGTTGCTCGCGAGTGGTCCCGGTTCATTCCAGCAACGTTGATGGTGGTGGTTGGCGGTGGGTCGTGGTGGAGAAGGAACGCGAGGGAGGGGACGACTCGACCTTAAGGGGAGAGAGAAGGGATCGAACGAAGGTGAAGAAAGGCAGGAGAGGGAGAGAGAGTTCGAGAATGAGACGAATAGGGACCTGAGAGAGGAAAGAGCGATGGTGATGGTGGCTGGTGGGTGGTGGCCGGCGGAGGGAGAGAGAAAGTGATGAGAGAGAGATGTGACCAATGAAAGTGGCCAATGAAGAAGAACAAGAAGAAGAGAGGCAGTGGCTGAAGATTGAAGGGGGAAAAAGGGCAGCAGTGGTTCTTGGTTGGTGGCGGCATCTTTGGGTGGGGGGAAAAGGTGGCTTGAAGAAGAAGAAGACAATGGTTGTGGGGGGGGGGGGGGGTTCTGTTGCCACTTAAAGAGGAACCCCCATGGTTTCCTTTTTTTTTTAATTTATTATTATTACTATTATTATTATTATTATTATTATTATTATTATTATTAGTGTATGTTAGTATTATTTTAAAAGTACTAATAAACATTTTTTTAAAACATATATACTAATACACACTTTTATTTATTTATTTATTTATTTTATTTTAAAACTCAAAATACTAATAATCAATTTTTAAACACTAGACATTAATACTAGAATAAAAATTAAAATAAGAAACTTATAAATATTTCCAATAAAATATTTCCATATGAAATATATCAAAAGTAAAGTAAAACATATAAAGTGTATTTTTATATAGGATAACTATTTTAAATGAATTTACTTTAGAACATAAAAGAAATGAAATATATTTTCGTAATTAACATAATGTATTTTTATAAAAATACACAACTAAATAATTGATTTTTAAGAAACATTTATTTAAGTCAATACAACTTATAAATATATTAGGGATTAAAATTAGGGATGTTACCTTTCTCCCCCACTTATTGAAATTTCGTCCTCGAAATTCCAGTTGTCTCGTAACTTGGAGGAGCATCCCTTGGCATAGTTCCCAACCATGTCAATTGATTCCTCTGGTTCCATTCTTCCATTGGAGGAATTCCTAAGGTGGAAGTTCGTCGGCATACTTACTTGTCTCCTATGGGGTTTATCTCGGTCAATCGGGGTTCTGTCAAATGCACAGAGTTTCCAGAGACTGAGGTCATCACTTGCGGTGCACCGGCATGACACCTTAAGTGAGGCTTCACTTCGCGACTTCACTCTTATCCTTTTTCCTTCACCTTTGTCAATCGGATAGGATCCGAATTTAGTCATCAAGTCTCCCCCACTTAGTATCAACATACCTGAGTAGGTTGAAGGCAAGGAGAAAACTAGGTTGATTCTAAGAATTTATTAGCTAAGCACTTAATTGGTTGGCGAGGTGGTACATGGGCTAAATTGACTTCTAGTCGGTATTATTGGTGTTACTTTTGAATTTCCTATGCCATATCTTAGATCTTGCATTAAGAGAAGAGGGTGAGTTGATGATTTTACTTAACTGGTCCGGGTGGAAGTACTGAATAAAGTTGCCCTAAACAGGATGGTTTTGCAACCAACTGTTCATGGGTCTTGGTAAGGTTCTTAATGGACTGAAAGTTAGATTTGGCTTTGATGAAACTAAAATTCCTATGTGGGTTGTTCTGATTTCAACTAAAAGATTGCAATAATATAGCATGTCAATAAACGCGAAGATCGGGGTGGTCAGTCCCAATCTCACATCTATCAACAGTACATCATCGTTGCAGATAATGATAATATTATCCTTTAACAGACGTAAGAGTAAGGATGACCAATCCTACCCTTACATTCCATTAAAATATAACACTATTACAAGGTCTTTTCGGTTAACTTTCTCAATGAGATCTTACAACTGATTGGGATTTCCTATAATTTTTCATGATTTCCTACGAATTTGGATTGAGCCTATATATGTACATACATACTCCTTAAGTTTCCCAGTTCCTCTTAGTGAGAGGTCCGGAATTTGGATTCTAGGAAAGATGAGTTTAGCAAGGTCCTCCTTAAAGGATTAGCAGAGATGGAGACTTGAGGTTATAAAATAATTCCCCATATTAGTAGCAGAATGTGCCTCTAATCATTCCGCTCAAGTCCTTCCGAACAAATTCTCTTCTTCCTTGGGGTAGTTTGAAGTAATGTGGCCCGACTACTCGCACCTAAAGCAACAAGCTTCCTATTTAAAATGGTTTAGGAACCAGTCTATACCACGGTGGGGTTTCCCTCACTATGGCATAGTGGTGTAACACGTGAAGCGGTCTCGTTCCGTTTGGGACCCCCAATTAATTGTCGTGTCTCCTTTCGTCATCGCTCACCTCTAGTGCCAGTCCCATTTCATAGGTGCTAATCACCTTCGCCAGTCGAGACGAGTTTGACTCGCCTTGACTTTCCCAAGGTAACCTGATTCCAGGTCGCAGTCCCGCATGAATTCGAGGTACTTCGCCTTCCAATCTACTCCTCTGTAGCTTGTAGTTCACCATATCAAGTCCTCAAATGTCGTTGTCTACTCTTCCACTTCTCTGCTTCCGATTTAGGAAGGCAATTTCCATCTTCCTACCCCCAGCTAACGATTGATCTCAGTCGAAGCGGGGTGCTATCACTAGGTGCATTGGTCATAGTACTAAGATTCTGTAATAGAAATAAATTATAGCACGAACGGTTGATAACTATAGAATTGGCTAAGTCCACCTAAATATATATATATATATATATATATATATATTATATAAACATACCGACCTACTACAACCGGACTTGACACTACTTTTCGGTTACTCTCTTGGTGAGATAACCATTGGAGTAACTCGCAACTCCGAGGCCGAGGACAACTGCTCTGATACCATAAATGTAACAACCTATCTTTATTTTACCTATTTTAAAAAATATGGATTTGAAAATTTCTTTTTAATTATAATACTTATTATAATTTTTCCAGAAAATTGGACAGAGATTCCTCTGTTTTATGGACATTCCCAAAAATTATCTTTGACCTGTAACCTGTTCAACACAGTTTCAACAACAACCAGACATCCAGAGAATATTTACATATATAATTTAATTCTTCTCCCAATATCCGGGGAGAAAATACTGAGATGAAAATACTTAGATTTTCGAGGAACCAAATAAAGAGCCCGGGCCATCAAATATACAACTGAGATTTAAAATACATTTATTAATAAATTCTTAAAAATACATAGTATTCCATAATATGGCCCGGTACGACTCAACTCAAAATGAAAATAAATTACTCACACTTCCCGTGGGGAAGTGTGCTCCTGCTCGGCCCAAATAACAGCTATGCTCCTGACCTGTACCTGTGGTGGTTGTAAGGGTGAGAATTGCACTAACTGGTAGAACATAGAACATAACCCAAGTCAAGCACATTTAGCAAATAATTCAAATATTACGAATATAAAAACACCCAATCACCTATTCACTACAAACACAACCATCTTCAATTCTTTGTACCTTCCAACCAACATTCACACTTACTCTATTTAATCACTATCCTATTCACATTGTCGTCCTACGCCCATGCTTCATCCAATTCTAATCATTTCCTTTATCTACTTTCCTATCCTCTTTCCTTTTCTCTCCTTTCCTATTCTACCTATTCTATTCATTTTCCTCACACTTCCTTTACTCTCCCTGTCTTCCTCTTATTTCTTTACATTTCACCTGATCTTTTATTACTTTCCTTTATCTTTTATTTCTTTCCTTTATCTTTTATTGTGTCGTGGGGCTCCTGCCACTGCGTTCCCCGTCTGCCGAGGATACGTCTTACCGATGCGTACATCCCGCAGACTACACGACTTACTCAACCCATGCATACGGTCCCGCAGGCCGTACGTCTTCTAAGGTCCAGTACCCACTGACACCGTTTTCTATCATAGGCCACAGGGTCACCACAACCCACCTGTGCCAGTCGTCACCACTAGTCGCAGAGTCACCACAACCCATCTGCGCCAAGACACAGGGTCCCCGCAACCCACCTGTGTCAGCCACAGGGTCACCTCAACCCACCTATGACGGTGTGATCTACTTGGCCGCAGGGTCACCACAACCCACCTACGCCAGCCACAGGGTCCCCACAACCGACCTGTGACAATGTATTTTAATTGGCCGCAGGGTCACCACAACCCACCTGCGCCAGCCACAAGGTCCCCACAACCGACCTGTGACATTTCCTATCTTTCCTTCTTTACCCTTTTTAATTCAATTACATTTTAATGGTTCATTTTATTCTAATTCTCTCACCTTACTCTCTTTAATTTATTTCCTTTCTTTCCTTCCAAATCCCTTTATTTCTAGAAATAGAAATCTCACTAAATTTCCTCAATTCTCACTCCTTTGTTAATATTAATACCAACTCTAAACCAAACTCACATTCTCATCAATTCGTGCATCAACATTCACATATCAACATTTAAAACATAATTATTAACATTTAAACATTTAATCAACAATTAGCATTTAACATTTTTCAGTTAGCAATTAACTCATATAAGCATGCCAAGTCATGAAAATAAATTCTAAGTTCCCTAATCACACATAATCAGATAATCTCAGGCATGACTACACAGTACCAGTTACACAACCACCGTGCGGAAATAAACCCCTTACCTTGGGGTTCTACCAGAACCTGTTTCGAGGCACAACGAGGAGATCCTATTTCTACTCACGGCATTACGCGGTTTGTTGCTCGCATTTTAGCTGGTCCTAAAGTCCTTCATCGTCTGACTATATTATTAAATCAAATAGGAATCAATTTATTGCGCCAAAATCGTCTCAATTTGAAATCTCAACAATTAACATGAAGTTTCAAATTAAAATCGTTGTTTTCTCAATAAAATAGTGTAGTTTCTTATTGAAAAGCATTTAACCTCCAGGCTAATATAATCGTAAGAATACGTTTAAAGTTAAGTAACTTTAACTTGGAATTCGAAACAAGTTAATCTCGAAACATTTAACTAAAATTCATAAATCAAGGTCAAATAGAAATTTAAACTTAAGACTATTGCTTTCTCAATAAAATACTAGATCTTTTTGTTAAAAGTACGCTAACTTTCAAAAGTAACATATTCGTCAAAAATACATTAAAGTAAAGTAATTTTAGTTTTAAGTTACAAAATCAAATGATGTCACCTCACACTATTAATTCCGAACTAAAAGGAAGTGTGCTCAATTCAAAAATAAGTCCAAATCACAATTATAACATTAAAACAATTACACTTCCCTTTGGTTTGAAATTAATGTTCAACGTTTTAATTTGAATTAACATTATGTCGAGTATATCAGTTTCCTTATTAATCGACTTATTGTTTAGTTTAGGGACTATTCAGCCTCACTAAACAATAACTCAATTACTTAGGGACCTGACACAATTAACAGAATACTTTTAAAACTCATCGTTCGGCATATCGGTCAACTTGATATAATACAAATCAGATTAGCTAATTAAAATCCTTATCAATAAAGACTAGGGTTGACTTGCTCTGCTAGGGTTTCGTTTCTCTCTTGGCTCGCGGCTGGTCTCTGATCACCGCTGCTTTCCTTCATGGCAAGAAAGAAGGGACGACCCCCAAGTCGCCCTCCAATCAACACTCTTCTCCTCTTGTGTCTACACCTATTACTTCTGTACCTAAGAATCTAGACCTTGAGCACTTGGATGATGATGATTTTGAGGATATTGATTCCTTGAGTCCTAAGAAAGCGGCCTCCATTCTGAGGAAACTAGATGTGCTGCGATCTAGGATTAAAGGGAAAGCTATTGAAGGTGACAAAGATGGAAATTCAATTGTTGATGCGCCTAACCAGCCTGATAGCATTGAAAAAGAGACTACTCCACAAAAAGTATCTGTCTGGGATACGTTTGATATCACCAAACTACGGAACGCTGGAGAAAAACTAAGTTTTGTTAAGCTTCAAATTAAAGAAGGGGTAGCAGTGGGAAAAATAGTAGCATCAGATGTGGACAAATAAGAAGCGTTCTGGCAACAAGCTCTTGTATGTTATGTATTGGGGGCTAGACCTCCACATGCAGTGTTCAATGGTTACATTAGGAAAATCTGGGGCCATCATGGTATTGACAAAGTGTTAATGAATGGAGATGGAACTATGGTCGTCAGATTCAATTCAATAGAGGAAAGGAATGCAGTTCTAGAAGTGGGAATTTATCATTTTGATAAGAAACCACTTATCATTGCTCCTTGGACAGGAAAGCCTGTTTCAAAGATGTTCCATGATTCTGTGCCAGTCTGGATTCAGATGCCTAATCTCAATGTTAAATACTGGGGGGTTCCTTCTCTTAGTAAGATTGCTAGCCTAGTGGGCACACCAATCATGGTTGATAATGTTACTAAGGAAAGGAATCGTATCAGCTTTGCAAGGGTCTTGGTTGAGGTTAACCCTACAATCTTACTAGAAGAGGTTTTTTTTGAAGATGAGAAAGAAAATGTTATTGCCCAGAAAATTGAATATGAATGGAAGCCTGTGTTGTGTGCTTCATGTGCTATGTATGGCCATGATAGCAAATCTTGCAGGAAGAAAACTAAGAAGGAATGGGTGGAAAAAAGAAAGCCTTCAAGGGAAGACATAGAAAGAGTGGATGATGCCCTGAAACTTAATAAGTCCTTGCAAGAGGGGACTATTCCTAGTGAGAATGTTGAAGCTGCAGTCCAGGCAGTTAAGGAGGTCATTCAGAATCAGTGTGAGGATGTTTCTGTGGTTAATGAATCTCAGATGGAAAGTGGGGAGGTCCAGATGCTTGATGAGGATCAAAGCAGGAAGGATCAACAGGAAGGGTCCTGGACACCAGTTATGACTACGAGGAAGGCCCAAGTTAAGTTCCATAAGGGGGAGTCTTCAACCCTCCACTTAAATGGATAATATTGGTGCATGGAACACAAGGGGGATTAACCAACCCCTTAAACAAAAAGAGGTTAAAAGGTTGATAAATAAGTTTAATATAGGTATTATGGCTTTACTGGAGAATAAACTTAGAGATAACTCATATGAATTGGTGAATAACATAATGTTTGTTGATTGGGGGAGCTTTATAAATCTGGAAGATCACTTAATTGGCAGAATTTGGATAGTATGGAAGAAGGATATGTTTAATGTGGAGGTTATAAGGCATACTTGTCAAATTGTGCATTGCAAGGTAACCTTCATTCCTGATGACACCTTGTTTTATGTTACTTTTGTATATGCTCATAATGACTATGAAGGAAGGAATGAGATGTGGAATGATTTGAAGGAAATAGGGGAGAGATTGCAGGGCAAATGGGTGTTGATGGGTGATTTCAATTGCAGCTTGAATGCCCAGGAGAAACTAGGAGGGTTGCCTCTTGATGTTAATCAGACTCAGGATTTCAGAGACTTTGTTCATCATTGTCAGCTTGAAGACATGAAATATTGTGGTTGGTTTTATACATGGAACAATAAGCAAGAGGGTGGTGACAGAATCTTAAGCAAGCTGGATAGAACTCTAGTAAATTTTAATTGGTGTAGAGAGTGGGCAGAGGTCCATACAGAATTTCTAAATTGTGGAGTATCTGATCATAGTCCTATGGTGATTCAGTGGAATAAGAATGTGAACAGGAGAGGTCAGAATTTCAAATTCCTTAATCATCTCACTCTTGATAAGGAATTCATTGATATTGTCAGACATAATTGGAGGCAGGAGAGTGAAGGCTATGCTATGTTTAGAATTATGAGAAACCTGGAGCACATTAAACCTATGTTGATTGATTTGAACAAGAGAAAGTTTAAGGACCTTGACACTAAAGAGATTCAGGCTAGGGCTAAGCTGGACAAAATTCAGGATTTGTTGCAATCAGACCCTACCAATGTACATCTTCAAAAGTTGGAAAAGGAAGCCAGGATGGAACATGCTGAGGTTTACCAGGCTGCTATTATGTTCTTGAAACAGAAAGCCAAACAGGATTGGCTATGTGAAGGTGACATGAACACAAAGTTCTTTCACCAGACAATCAGTATTAGAAGATACAAAAACAGAATCCTGAGGATTCAGGATTCTCATGGTAATGTGGTTACTGACCAGCATCAGATAGGGCATGCTTTTGAATATTATTTCCAAAACCTATTGTCTGATGGTAGTAGGCCTTGGCTCATTAATGATGAGGAGATTAATCAAGGAAAAGTGTTAGGGGTTGATCAGCAGTTGAATCTAATTAGACCTTTCACAGATGAGGAGATCAAGCAGTGTGTGTTTCATATGGGGAATGACAAGGCTCCTGGGCCTGATGGCTATGGAGCAGCTTTTTTTAAAGCAGCTTGGCCAGTCATTGGGAAAGATGTTATTGCAGCAGTTCATGATTTCTTTTCTAATGGGAAGCTATTGAGGGAAGCTAATCAGACCTTATTGGTCCTCATTCCTAAGACAGATTGCCCTAATCTTGTAAGTGATTTTCGTCCTATAGCATGTTGCAATGTTATCTACAAAACTATTTCTAAATTACTTTGCAATCGATTACAAGAATGTTTGCCGCTCCTGATCAATGAGAACCAAACAACTTTTATCAAAGGAAGATCCATCCTTCACAATGTTCTCATATCTCAGGACCTTTTGAGACTATATAGAAGGAAGAATATCTCTCCCAGATGCCTAATGAAAGTTGACCTAAAAAAGGCATATGATAGTGTTAATTGGGAGTTTATTCATAGAAGTTTGCAAGCCCTGAAGTTTCCAGAGAAGTTTGTAAGATGGGTAATGATGTGTGTTCAGTCTGTTTCCTATAGATTGGTGATAAATGGCAATGTGCATGATAGATTTTTCAGTACTAGAGGATTGAGGCAAGGAGATCATATCTCTCCTCTCCTCTTTGTTATTGTAATGGAGATGCTAACAAGGAAAATGAAGAAGGCAGCTACTGAGAATGGGCTTAGATACCACCCTATGTGCAAAAGGATGGAGCTAATAAACCTAGCTTTTGCAGATGATGTAATGATCTTTTGCAAAGCTAATGAAGTTAGTGTTAGAATCCTTGTTAAAACAGTCACGGAATTTGCTCTCAGCTCAGGATTATATGCTAATCAAGCTAAGTCTCAAATATACATTGCTGGAGTGAGTGATCGTTTAAAGGAGAGATTGGAAGGAATTACTGGGTTCAGTAGGGGTTCTTTCCCTTTTAAATATTTGGGGCTTCCTATATGTGCAAAAAAATGGAATGTGGCGACCTGCAGGTCCCTGGTTGAAAGGATAACAAAAAGAATCAATATGTGGACAACTAGGAACCTATCATTTCAAGGGCGTGCTCAATTGATCCAATCGATTCTTATGACTATGCATGTGTACTGGGCTTCCACTTTCATAATACCTAAAACTGTTACCAGAGAAGTAGAAAGAGTTTGCAGAGGTTTCTTATGGGGCAAAGATGAAAGAGGGAGAGCTAAGGCTCAGGTAGCTTGGACCAAGGTCTGTATGAGCAAGAAAAATGGGGGTCTTGGGTTCCAGAATATCTACTTGTGGAATTTGGCAGCTCTAGGGAATCAGGTTTGGAAGATAAAGGAGAATAAAAATACCCTATGGATTCGATGGATTAATGCTATATACTTAAGCAGAGATACGTTTAATCACATTCAAGCAAATCAGACAAGTTCATGGCATTGGAAGCAATTATTAAAAGTTAGAGATATGCTACTTCCTAAATTCGATCAATTAATGACGAATCAACGGTGCTACTCTATCAAAGCTGGTTATGAATACCTGATTGGAGATGTACCAGCTTTCCCCTTCTATCAAACAATCTGGAACCCGCTGAGCATTGCAAAGCACAATTTCTTCTTCTGGCTTCTAGTCCAGAACGGTTTGAAGACAAAAGACAAGCTCCACTTCCTCCAAATCTCGCCCTTGTGTGAGCTTTGTGATAGAGCTGAGGAGACGAACAGGCATCTGTTTTTTTAGTGTGAATGGAGCAAGAGGTTGCTAGAGCTAGCTGGGAATTGGATTGGTGTGGAGATTAATAAGTATAGGATGCCTAATTGGGTCAGATGGCTTCATTTTGGGTTCAATCAGAAACAACGCCGGCGAGTCGTCACGGCGGTGGTAGCTGCATGCATTTATGCAGTTTGGGCGGAGCGGAATCGGAGGGTGTTCAGACAGTAAAGGCTTACCCCTGAGCAAGTTTTGATCCTTATCCAACATGAGTTATCTATTAAGCTTTTCTTTGGTTGTAATTGGGCTAGCAATAATGGGCCTTTCAGCACCATTTTAGACAGAATAAGAGTTATGCTTTAGGCCTTCTTAGTTTTGGTCTTTTTTGTTGGAATTTTCTAGCCCTTAGAACCCTTCCTAGAAGGTGGCTATGGGGTTAGACTATTGCCTTGATGTGTACTCATTTGTTCGTTGGTAATGAAAAAAAATCCTTATCAATACTAGTATAAATAGTAAAATTGAAACTTAATACTAAATCCAAATACCATTTATTTTCTAAAACAACAGTAACATTTCAGAATAATTAAACAAATAGATAATCAGTACTAATATTATTATAATTTGTATTATCATTATTAAAACACAATATATAGTACTAGAGAAATATTATTATAATTTGTATTATCAATATAATATTTTTCGCTTTCAAATCGTACTGGACTCTACGTTCCTCCTCTTCCGTCCACTCAGCCATAGGCTTTTCGACGGTGTTACCATTAACTACATAGGTAGGAACGTATGGACCATTTACGACCGCATCCCAAACCTTTAATTCAACTCCTTGAATAAAAATTTTCATTTGGGCTTTCCAATACGCGTACCCTACCCCATCAAACATGGAGGACGATTAATAGAACTCCTTTCACCACCAAACAGAGAGTATGATGCCATACTCTTGAGACGGTTAAGTCTTAACACAAGAGACTAGCTCTGATACCAATTGTTGGGTTTGGCCTCAAAATCTCGAGAGGGGGGGTGAATCGACTTTTATTAATTTATTGCAAAATCCCTTACAAATTAAAAAATTGTTTTGCGTTGGAGAGATTAGACGTTTGAGAAGGAGAGCGAGAACGATTTATAGAAAATTAAGAGTAGCGCAGAAACGTAAATAAATGAAAGTGCAGAAAATAAAAGATAGGGATAGAAAAGCTTGCACCGGAAATTTTATACTGGTTCAGCCTTCACGTCGAAAGGCCTAGTCCAGTCCCCAAGCGACCCGCTTGAGAGTTCTATAACCAGCAATTGAGCCGCACCCAATTACAACCGAGAGCACCCCGCACACTACTAGGAACCTCCGTTCGCTAGGGGCCTCAATATCAAGGGTTCCTCACCCTACGAACGCCTCAACGTTCAACTACGGGATTCTCTCCCTAACCACTAAGGTTCATTACAATTTATGTGAGTGATTACAACAAGTGTAACGTGTTCTCAAAACACAGATACCACAATCAAAGCTCTATTATAATGAAGTTTTTCTTTTTGAAGTCTAAAGGCCAACAAGAGATTTTAGAGTTCTTCCAAAAATATGATGGTGATGTTCAGAGAGAAAAGTAGGAGAAGAAGAATAACGTGAATTCAGAAAAGTGTCAGAGTGATTCTTAGAAATTAGAATGTTGGAGTGATATTTAAAGATAAAACTTTTATAAATCCAAAAGATTTAAACCAACAAATTAAAATCAATTTTAAATCAAAACAAAATAAAATATGATTTTGTAATAAGTTTTAAAATCAAAAACAAATCAAAATGATTTACGAAATAAAACAAATGTTTGATTCTTAAAACAAATAAGGAAATAATTCAAACTTAAAATCAAATTCGAATTTTTGAAAATAAATCAGAATCATTTATATAAAAACAAATCTGGAAATAAATCAAAGTGATTCTGACACGTTTTTCAATAAAACTTAAAGTAATCGATTACTTCAGGAAGGTAATCGATTATCCCTTCAAAAATAGAAACTTTTAAATTCTTTTGAAAAACTAGTAATCGATTAGAACAAGAATATTTAATCGATTACTTCACCTCTGTTCATTATATGATGCAACTCATATAATCGATTACCACTAATCAAATAATCGATTACTGAGCCTCTGGTTTGCATATGATGCAACATCATGTAATCGACTACTACAAGACATGTAATCGATTACTTTGTCTCAAGAAAATGTATGATGCAACAATTATAATCGATTACTTGATCCAGGTAATCGATTACTCTCATACAGAAAGTAATGGATTATCCAAGTTCACTTAATCGATTACACACTCTCTGGTTTTTCTATGATGCAACAAAGTTAATCGATTACTTTAGGCAGTTAATCGATTACTCCTTCTTGCATTTTTAAAAAATAGATTTTCATAAGATAAAAATATCCAGAGTTTTGTTTCATCAATCATTTACACAGAAACTAAGATAAGAAAACAGATTTTCATGAAAACACTTTTTCTTCTCCTTTAACTGAAAAACTCATTTGCCTTTTAACTCATTAAGAACAAAAACTTCATTACCTTACAATATGTCCTATGGGAAAAGGCTTCCATACTTATATCTTTGCTTGAATCTTCAACTTGAACTTGAAGGGACTTGTGAGCTTGAATCTTGAGTTTGTTATCATCAAAACATTAACTTGAATTCTGCTTGAAGTCTGTAACACCCCTAATTTTGTCCCTTGAATATTTATATTTATATAATAAAAGATTATTTTCCAAATTATAAAGTTTTCTTTTAATCGTTTAATTATATAAATAATGTGCGTTTAATTAGTAAATATTTTAAAGGCTTAATTGCACTTTTGGTCCCCCAATTTTCTCAATTTGGCGATTTTGGTCCCCCAACTTTTAATTTGGCGATTTTGGTCCCCCAATTTACAATTTGTAGCAATTGTGGTCCCTCCGTCAATTCCACCGTTAACGGTGCTGACGTGGCTGCTGACACGTGTCCATCTAGTAAATTGGTGGACCAAAATCGCTACAAATCGTAAATTGGGGGACCAAAATCGCTAAATTAAAAGTTGGGGGACCAAAATTGTTAAATTGAGAAAATTTGGGGACCAAAAGTGCAATTAAACCTTTTTTTTTAATAATCAATGACCTTTCTAAAAGCTTTTAATAATCAATGGCCTTTCTAAAAGCCCATGTTATTATTGTGTATTAGATAAGAGAAAATTTATGATCTCACACTTTGTGCCCAACTTTATTTGCTAAAATATTGTGATTAGATAAAAAAAATTGTAATATATTAATAAGTGTTTATATTAGTTGAAATTCTACAAGTTTTTTCAGTTACGGTAATTTATACTCTAATATTTCTCTTGAGATTAATTTGAAGTTAATCTTGGCATTATGCTAAAACTCTATTTGAGAGTCCATTGTCACTAATTACAAGGTGTGTGACTGTGTGAGTGATGAAAATTTGGATTAGAAAAATTTGTAATTCCTTTTTAAAATATGCAATCATATTTCCTTGACAAGTAAATTGTCACAAAAATTAAGGAGAAGGCTAACACGTGCGTATTTGTTAAGAGACTTGTAACATCCCTCATTTTTATAAAGAGGATAAATAAATAAAATATTTATTTTAATAAAGAAATTTCATAAATAAGAGTATTTTATGAAAGTAGTTTATTGGAAAATGAATTATCATTTAAGAAAATGAGATTTTAGTAAAATATCATGTAAAGAGTGGACTATATCTCTTTCATTAACCGTTGGATCATCCTCAAATTTTTAGACAAGGTTTCGAATGATTTTGTCTTGACATCCAATGGTGGAAATTGTATTTTGAGAAGTAAATCTTTTAATATGAATTTTTCAGCAAAACAGTGAATTTCTGAATTTTAGCAGTGGCTAACCTGTTAGAAAAACCAGTAACCGGTTAGTGCGTCTGCATCTGCAGAAAATTAAGGCGGTTTGAGCTGGAAATCACGATGATTCTTCTTCCTTAAGCCTTCCCAGGACGCATGGAACATTATTGGGAGTTCTGGGATAGGTGTGAAGCTTTGAAATTTGATGGGTGTCATTAGTTGATGACTAACCCCACTCTTCCAACCCTAATCCTTGTTCTATAAATAGCTTGGTATTGTGCTGATTGTTCAATTTTCCTTGCGAATTCTATACCAAAACTCTGCCAAAATCTCTTCTCAATTCGTGTATACAACTTGCCTTGAGTTGTTGCACATCAATCTTGTGAGTTGTGAGTGTGTGAGCTTGCTTTTGAAGGTGGTTTGTTCTGTTCTTGTTGCTGTCCTTGGTGGCTGCTGCTGTGGCTGTCTTGTAGCTGCTGTTCTAAGGTGTTTTAGGGTTTGTCCAAGTGCTGTCCAATTTGTCCAAGGTATGGGAGAAGTCGTTCATATTGCTAGGATTATAGATTGTGAATTTGATATGTGTATGCTATATGATTTGGACCAAGACATGATTGCTGGACTTGGAGGTCCAGACAATCACTTGGTCACTTGATTAATAATCAAATTAAGGGCTGAAGTATTTATGAAATTAAGTGAAAGGAACTCATGAATCTTGGCTGAATTGTAATTGATAAAATGAAGGAATTGCCTTTGGTTTGGAACTAAAATTGTTCTTGGCTATATGTATGCTTGAATTGAACCTGTTAGATTCATTCTTGCTATGCTGTATTTGTGCTTTAAATTAGATTGATTGGAAGTTTGTAATTCATGCTGAAATTCTAAAGTGATGCTTAAGTTTATGAACTTTTGATTATGAGTTTGAGGTTATGCATCAAGTGAAATGGAATTGGTAAATGATGAGAAAACATGCACTTGATGTTGTATGTTCTTGATTATAAGCTAATAGTGAACACAGAACAAGTTTGGACAGTGAAATATTAAGGTTTTGCTTTCAGGTCTGCATAATCTAACCAGTTACAGGTTGTTCTAACTGGTTAGTGTTGGAAACCAACAAGCGGGCTAAGCAAATACTAGAGGGGGGGTGAATAGTATTTTGAAGCACTAATACCAAATATTTCGATTGGTAATTGAAGAATGGAGCTAAGACTGAATTTTCTGGAATCAGACACAAAAGACTCGAGTCTTTTGTGAAATACTCGAGTTTTTCAGTGATGAACAACTCGAGTCTTTTCTGAAATACTCGAGTTTTTCCTATCAGATAGCAGAAAAACCAGAAACGAAAATTCAGCAATTTTAACTCAAATCAATTCAATATTAAACAGGAACTTATCCAACAGAATAGCAAGCAATCTAAATAACTTTTAAACACAAAGATTCCTTGAACTTGCTACCTAATTGTATAAATCCTAATTGATTGAAATGACTTAAGTCTATTGAGCTAGAAAGTAGATTAAAAGCAATAAACCAACACTCAAGCAATTTTATCCTGGTTCACTCCAACAATGAGCTACATCCAGTCCTCCTAATCACTTAGGAGTTTCTACTAATAATCAAATTGTTAGAAATTACAAAGGATTGCTTGAGAATGGCCTCACTCAACCTAACCCTTTCAAGAGTGTACCAAACTCTTGATTTCTACCCCAATTTGATTCCGGTGATTGAAGAACTCTTCACAAAGCTTCCTTGAACTCCCTTCAAGAAACTCCACCGGGCTAGGAACCTCCTAGTCTTGTGCTTGAGAACCTCTCAAGACTTCCAACACCCTAAGCCACTTAGGGTTTGCTTGGGAACAATCCAAGACTTTGAATAATCAAGCTTTTTGTATGTGTATTACTAATCTCACAATGGATTAGCACAAATAAGCACAGCTCAATGTAAGAATTGAGGCCTAAAACTCAACTTGGAATAAAATGACAATATGAGTGAGAAGTTGAGCTTTTTGGGAATTAACACTTGAGAAGAGGAAATTAAGAAAGCTTGAATCAATATGATCTTGTTGTCTTGTTTGTTCTTGCACAAATTCAAAGAGAAATTTTACAATAAGGTTCAGAATTCTCTCTTGGGGTTGGATGAGACTCAAATGTCCTCAATTGGGTTTTTGAGTCTCTCCAACGTTCATTTTTGCTGACTGGACAAAAATACTCGAGTCTTTTGGTAAATACTCGAGTCTTTTTGGTCGGTCACGAGTGAATTGGTGCACGAACAAGACTAACGGTCATATTTGCTGACCTGGCACAAATACTCGAGTTTTTCTATAAATACTCGAGTATATACTCGAGTCTTTATCAAAATACTCGAGTATTTTGATCAGATATGGGAAAAATTATTTTTCAATTTTATTTTTCCTCTCAAGTATTAATTTTTGGTCAATCTCAACTTAATAAACATATAAAAATTTATTCCTAGAAGAGACTAACTATTTCTACCCACTCTCAACCACTCTCAACATAAATTAGAAATTTACAATTAATATTTGATTGAGAATGATTGGGCACTTGTCTTCTTTTCTTGACTTCTTGTTGATGTTGATGTTGCAATATCTTCAAGGCATGATTTGTTAATTATTTTGTCATCATCAAAATACAATCACCATAATTAGGAGCATTGAATTTACAATCTCCCCCTTTTTGGTGATGACAAAATAATTAACACTTGTACCATTTGTTGAGCTTGAATCCACTTGAAGATGCAACTCCCCCTCACTATATGATACTTTTCACCTATCTAAAAATTCAGCTTTGTGCAAGATGTTATGACAATTTAATTTTAGCACCAAGCCTATGGTATTAGAGTATTTAACAATTATCAGAGTATATACCATATTTAGAGATTTTAGGTGCAACAATATCAAGACAAGTGTATAATATCTCTCCCCCTTTTTGTCATACACAAAAAAGATGTAACAATTTAAAAAAAATTATCAAGGGAGGAGAGGTGCATAATTGGAAAACCCCATAACCAACTATGCAAAACAAATAGACTTAATAATAAACATAAGGAGCTCCCCCTGAAGCTTTGCACAAACATCATAATGAAAACCAAATTCATTAACATAAAAACATCATAAAAGGTCCAAACCAAAGGTGCAATAATAAACCCAAAGTCTCAAAACACCAATTTCTCAAAATACAGAAAATGTAACAAAGACCAACATGATAAAAACAGAATGAAAACTAAGATAGACTGCAAAGGTCAACATCATCAAAACATCGAAGGAGCTGGAGCATCTGGAGGAGAATAAAATCGAGAGAAGAGTTTAGAGGATGAAAAACTAGTAAGATTTGACAAAACTTTGAGGAAAATCTGAGTTTTGAGGAGAGATATATGAGAAAACCGAGAGAGAAGAGGGTCGCAAAAAACTCGAGTCTGAGAGTATATATAAACAGTTCAAAAGACTCAGCCCAGATTTCCCCAGAAAACTCGAGTAAAAATTGAAAAACTCGAGTTTGGTCCGAAAGTTCAAATTTCAGGAAAACGCAAAATACTCGAGTTTTTGGAAAATACTCGAGTTTGGTTTGAAAGTTCAAAAATTGGGGGTTACGAAAGACTCGAGTGTTTTGAAAAACACTCGAGTAATTTAATAAAGACTCGAGTTTTTTTGAGAAACACTCGAGTATTTTTCTCAGACCCTGATTAAAAACTTTTTCAATTTAAAACTGATTTAATTTTGAATTAAAATACTCGAGTGTTTTTGGAAAAACTCGAGTATTTTGACAGAACAGAGAGTAAAAACACAGTTTTAAAAGACCAAACACAAATGCTTCACTACCAACTTGGAATACATTACAGAATCACACACAATTAACACATACAATTTCAAATATCATCAAGAACAATTTAACTAAGAATCAATAACACATTAGAGTAAGACTAATTTGGTGATTTTCCAAAAATGACACACAATGCAATTAGCCTATATTAGCTTCATCTAAAATACCAAGTTCTCTCCTAATATGATAAAAGGTGTCCCTTGGTAGAGATTTTGTAAAAATGTCGGCTAATTGATTTGTGGTACTAACAAATTCAATTGTGCAATCACCCTTTTGTACATGATCTCTTAAAAAGTGATGTCTTATTTCAATGTGATTAGTTCTTGAGTGATACACCGGATTCTTAGTCAAATTGATTGCACTCGTGTTATCGCATCTAATCGGAATATTTTCAAGTTTCAAATCAAAATCCGATAATTGTTGTTTCATCCATAACAGTTGAGCACAACAACTACCGGCTGCGATATATTCCGCTTCGGCGGTAGAAAGAGCGACACAAGCTTGCTTTTTAGAAAACCATGACACCAATGAACTTCCCAAGAAATGGCAAGTACCACTGGTGCTTTTGCAATCAAGCTTGCATCCCGCGAAGTCGGAATCCGAGTAACCAACTAAACTAAGATTGGCATCAGCAGGATACCATAAACCAGTGTTAATTGTTCCTTTTAGATACTTAAATATATGTTTAACCGCGGATAGGTGAGATTCTTTAGGATTAGCTTGAAATCTAGCACACATGCATACACTAAACATAATATCCGTTCTAGATGCAGTGAGATATAGGAGACTACCTATCATACCCCTATACTTACTAACATCAACCGGTGTACCTTGTTCATCCTTGTCTAGGTAGCATGATGTGCTCATTGGAGTGTAGGCTTCCTTGCACTTGTTCAATCCGAATTTCTCAAGGAGCTCTTTGCAATATTTCCCTTGATGCACAAATATCCCCTCCTTGACTTGCTTTATTTGTAAGCCTAGGAAGAACTTGAGTTCTCCCATCATTGACATTTCAAATTCCTTTTTCATCAAATTTGAAAACTTTCTACAAAGAGACACGTTAGTAGCACCGAAAGTGATATCATCAACATAGATTTGTACTAACAAAATGTCATCCTTGGTTTTATAAATAAATAGTGTATTATCAAGCTTCCCTCTTTGAAACTTGTTTTCTAATAGAAAGGAACTCAATCGATCATACCAAGCTCTAGGAGCTTGTTTCAATCCATAGAGTGCCTTTTTCAATTTATAAACATGGTTTGGAAATTCACTATTTTCAAAACCGGGGGGTTGTTTGACATACACTTCTTCATTTATAAACCCATTCAAGAAAGCACTTTTAACATCCATTTGATATAAAGTGAATTTCATGATTGAAGCATAAGCAAGTAAAATTTGGATTGCTTCAAGTCGTGCAACCGGAGCAAAGGTCTCATCATAATCGATACCTTCCTCTTGGTTGTACCCTTGAGCTACTAGTCTAGCTTTGTTTCTTATAATCAACCCGGATTCATCAAGTTTGTTTCTATAAATCCATTTAGTACCAATTATGGTATGATCATCGGGTTTAGGGACTAGATCCCAAACTTCATTTCTTTCAAATTGGTTTAATTCTTCTTGCATAGCAAGAACCCAATGATCATCCTCAATGGCCTTTTTAATTGAATCGGGTTCAATTTGAGAAACAAAAGAGACATAGTGACAAATGTTTTGAATAGACCTACGAGTAAGTACTCCCTTTGACATATCTCCTATGACATTGTCTATAGGATGAGCCTTGACCGATTTCCAAGTTGGAGGAAATTCTTCCCTTACCTCTCCTTCATCAACTTTTGATTTCTCTCTCTCTTTTTCTTCTTTTGAAAAGTCAATGCCATCTTCACTAGCATCACATAAAACACTATCTTCTTTTGAAGACTCATTAAAAACCACATGAATTGATTCCTCAATAGTTAAAGTTCTTTTATTGAAAATTCTATAAGCTTTACTATGAGAAGAATAGCCTAAAAATATGCCTTCATCGGATTTGGAATCAAACTTGCCAAGGTGTTCTTTTCCATTATTTAAAACAAAAACTTGGCATCCGAAGACATGAAAATGAGATATATTTGGCTTTCTTCCCTTGTAAAGTTCATAGGGGGTTTTATCCAAAGACGGCCTTATCAAAATACGATTTAAAACATAACAAGCCGTATTGACGGCATCGGCCCAAAAATATTGAGGTACTTGAGAATCATTTAACATGGTTCTAGCAAGTTCCTCTAGCACCCTATTTTTCCGCTCTACCACTCCGTTTTGTTCCGGAGTCCTTGGTGCGGAGAATTGATGCTCAATACCATTTTTAGCACAAAATCTATCAAATTTGTGGTTTTCGAATTCACCACCATGATCGGTACGAATAATAATTACTTTTTGATTCACTTGGTTTTGCAAAAGTTTGACATGATGTTTAAAAGATTTGTAGGTCTCACTCTTAGTAGTTAAAAATAAAGTCCAAGTAAACCTAGAGAAGTCATCAACAATCACCAATGCATAATAGTTGCCACCAAAGCTTTTTACTTATGATGGTCCAAACAAGTCCATATGAAGCATTTCTAATGGCCTTGATGTGGACATCACCATTTTTGATCCAAAGGTGTTTTTAGTTTGTTTACATTTCTTGCAAGGGGAACAAACACCTTCAATAGAAAAATTTAGCTTTGGTAAACCAACTACTAGATCTTTAGATTGAATTTTCTTCAATTGGTTTACATTTATATGAGCGGTCCTACGATGCCATAACCAAGTGTCATTTTCTTTGCTCACTAAACAAGTAGAGACCAAAGAAGTGACTTTATTCAAATCAACTAAGTAAGTATTATTTGACCTTCTACCATCAAATTTGATTGATTCATCTTTGTCACTTTTAATGAGGCAATGGGTAGAGGTAAAAACTACATGATTATCAATATCACATAATTGGCTTATGCTCAAGAGATTATGTTTTAATCCTTGAACATAGAGCACATTATCAATAATCAAGTTTGAAGAGTTTCCGATTTTACCAATACCAAGGATTTTGCCTTTGTTGTTGTCCCCATAAGTGACATAACCCTTTTCCTTTGGAGTAAGCTCAATGAAGTGCCGCTTATCTCCCGTCATGTGCTTCGAACATCCACTATCAAGATACCACAATTGTTTTCCCGTTCGAAGACACACCTACAAAATGAAATCACTTGTTCACTTTGGGTACCCAAACAATGTTGGGTCCCTTAGGGTTAGTGTTGGGACTTTCTCCCTTCTTAATCCACATATAAGTGCCCTTTTTCATTTCAAACTTCTTAATGTGGCACTCAATGTTGATATGTCCAACTTTTCCACAATAAGTACAAGTTGGTCTCTTTGATGATTTTTTCTTAGAAAATGTTCCAACCACCTTGTACTTTTTGTCCTTTTTATGAACATATCCTAAACCGGTTTTGTTGTGATTATGTCTTTGAGAGTTCAACAACCGGTTGAGGTTTCTATCACTATGTGAGATTGTGAGTTTGTTTTTCAACTCTTTCACTTCTTTTTCAAGTTCATCGCATCTCTCACATGGAGTGATAATCTCCTCATGATTTGCACAATCACTTTGATGACTAGAATTAATAAGTTCCAAGGATTCATTTTGAAGTTTCAACTCATTTATAGATTTTTGCAATTCATCAATTTCATGTTGAAACTCCAAAATTTTCTTTCCTTTTTCCTTATTAATTTTAGCAAGCCTTTTAAATTGAATTAACATTTCATTGTAAGCTTCTTGCAAATCATTATATGAAATGGAGTTTGAAGATGAACAAGAAGAGCTAGAGGTTACCTCATCATCACTTTCACTCATGCCATGATTAGCTCTTGATGAGGACTCATGATTGTTCTTGGCCATGAGACAAAGGTTTGCATTTTCATCACCGGAGCTACTTGAAGATGATTCATTGCTCTTCTCCGGTGCATCCCAAACAATGTATGCATGCTTCCCTTTGGTCTCTTGGGTCTTCTTGTCATTCTTCTTCAAGAATGTGGCACATTCCATTCTTATGTGACCAACCCCTCCACATTCATGACACTTAACTCCATCATTGGTACTCTTTTCTCTTTGTTTGGAGTCTTTGGTTCTCTTGAAATTGGATGACGATCCACCTTTCTTCCCTTTGAAAAATTTGTTGAATCTTTTCACAAACATCCCAAATTCTTCTTGATTTGGTTCACCATCGGAATCTCCACTTGTAGAGCATTCTTCAACTTCTTTTGTAGCTTTGGTTGAAGCTTTGAGTGCTATGCTCTTTTTCTTTTTGTCCGATTCCTCATGCATCCCAAGTCTTGTAAGTTCCATCTCATGCTCTTGGAGTTTGCCAAACAAAGTGGCTAAGTCCATGCTATTTATGTCTCTTGATTCCTTGATGGCGGTTACCTTGGGTTGCCAACTCCTATCAAGACATCTTAGAATTTTGTTAGTAGTTTCACCATTGCGAAATACTTTTCCCAAGGAAATCAAATGATTAACAATGTGAGAGAATCGCTTTTGCAAGTCACTAATGGATTCATTTGGCAACATGTGGAACAATTCATATTCGTGAGTTAGAGAATTCAATCTTGCATCTCTAACCTCACTTGTTCCCTCATGTGTGACTTGCAAAGTATCCCACATTTCTTTTGCCGATTTACATTGGGAAACTCTATAAAATTCATCATGGGATAGAGCCGAAAAGATGATGTTTTTAGCTTTTAAATCAAATGAGACTTTTCTCTTTTCATCATCATTCCAACTACTCCTTGGAATTTCAACAATTTCATCATTTATTTTCTTTTTGGGAATGAATGGACCATTTTCAATTGCATCCCAAATATCCATATCAATTGGTTCAATAAAAACTTTCATGCGAGTTTTCCAATAAACATATCCTTCACCATTAAATAGTGAAGGAAGGTTTATTGAAGCTCCTTCTCCACCAAAGTTATTGCTAGAGCCCATTAAGTTTCCAAAAGGATCTTTTTCGAAAAAGTTGTTACACTCGATCTTTCGACCGAGCTCTGATACCACTTGTTGGAAACCAACAAGCGGGCTAAGCAAATACTAGAGGGGGGGTGAATAGTATTTTGAAGCACTAATACCAAATATTTCGATTGGTAATTGAAGAATGGAGCTAAGACTGAATTTTCTGGAATCAGACACAAAAGACTCGAGTCTTTTGTGAAATACTCGAGTTTTTCAGTGATGAACAACTCGAGTCTTTTCTAAAATACTCGAGTTTTTCCTATCAGATAGCAGAAAAGCCAGAAACGAAAATTCAGCAATTTTAACTCAAATCAATTCAATATTAAACAAGAACTTATCCAACAGAATAGCAAGCAATCTAAATAACTTTTAAACACAAAGATTCCTTGAACTTGCTACCTAATTGTATAAATCCTAATTGATTGAAATGACTTAAGTCTATTGAGCTAGAAAGTAGATTAAAAGCAATAAACCAACACTCAAACAATTTTATCCTGGTTCACTCCAACAATGAGCTACATCCAGTCCTCCTAATCACTTAGGAGTTTCTACTAATAATCAAATTGTTAGAAATTACAAAGGATTGCTTGAGAATGGCCTCACTCAACCTAACCCTTTCAAGAGTGTACCAAACTCTTGATTTCTACCCCAATTTGATTCTGGTGATTGAAGAACTCTTCACAAAGCTTCCTTGAACTCCCTTCAAGAAACTCCACCGGGCTAGGAACCTCCTAGTCTTGTGCTTGAGAATCTCTCAAGACTTCCAACACCCTAAGCCACTTAGGGTTTGCTTGGGAACAATCCAAGACTTTGAATAATCAAGCTTTTTGTATGTGTATTACTAATCTCACAATGGATTAGCACAAATAAGCACAGCTCAATGTAAGAATTGAGGCCTAAAACTCAACTTGGAATAAAATGACAATATGAGTGAGAAGTTGAGCTTTTTGGGAATTAACACTTGAGAAGAGGAAATTAAGAAAGCTTGAATCAATATGATCTTGTTGTCTTGTTTGTTCTTGCACAAATTCAAAGAGAAATTTTACAATAAGGTTCAGAATTCTCTCTTGGGGTTGGATGAGACTCAAATGTCCTCAATTGGGTTTTTGAGTCTCTCCAACGTTCATTTTTGCTGACTGGACAAAAATACTCGAGTCTTTTGGTAAATACTCGAGTCTTTTTGGTCGGTCACGAGTGAATGGGTGCACGAACAAGACTAACGGTCATATTTGCTGACCTGGCACAAATACTCGAGTTTTTCTATAAATACTCGAGTATATACTCGAGTCTTTATCAAAATACTCGAGTATTTTGATCAGATATGGGAAAAATTATTTTTCAATTTTATTTTTCCTCTCAAGTATTAATTTTTGGTCAATCTCAACTTAATAAACATATAAAAATTTATTCCTAGAAGAGACTAACTATTTCTACCCACTCTCAACCACTCTCAACATAAATTAGAAATTTACAATTAATATTTGATTGAGAATGATTGGGCACTTGTCTTCTTTTCTTGACTTCTTGTTGATGTTGATGTTGCAATATCTTCAAGGCATGATTTGTTAATTATTTTGTCATCATCAAAATACAATCACCATAATTAGGAGCATTGAATTTACAGTTAGAACCTGAGAAAGAAGAGTAATTGATCAAGTTTGGATTGATAATCATTTATGGTTTGGAATTACTCTATGTTGGCTGGAACATGCTGCACATGATTCATAATGATACTTTGTTATATCACTGAATTAATTAGCAAATTAATCCTAAATCATGAATTGTTCATTATCTTGATGATTCACATTCTAATTAATTAGATTACTCTCTGTATTGCTTTGAAAGCAATGCTGAATCACCCTATGTGTTCCATTTGATATTGGTTTGTGTAGAAAATTGAGTTTTGGAAAGATTGAGTATAAGTTTGAATTGCAAGAGTACGTTAAAGAACTATGTTACAAGAAGGAATCAAGGGATTAAGAACTAAGGGCAATGATTTGGGACTAGAACTTGATATGATTTTAATTAGGCATAGACCTTAAGCTGTCATAAGGGAAAGAAATGCATTTGGAATTGATTTGAATTGTGAAGGAAGCATGTTCTTCCCTCAGACTGCATAATCTAACCGGTTAGAAATTCCTGTAACCGGTTAGTGCCTGACAGCATCCATTAGTTATTCAGTTTTATTATAGAAATCAGCAAGGGTTGGTATGACATAGGCTTGGGCCAATAACCCAATCAATAGAAAGAATTTTATAAACTAAGGAATAGATGTTTGGTTAAGAGTAGAGTATGTCTAAATATGCTTAAGCTTTATTATAACACTAGAAGCATGTCCTAATTGTTGTATTTGATGTCCTGAAATTAGATATTGCCATCATAGGAAATGCCTAGACGTTTAATTAGACTTTGTCCTGAATTTGGTTCCAAGATTTTGAAGTTGTCTTGAACTTAAGATATTGGAATTATGGTTCATTGTTAATTTAATTAAATCATACTTTAGTAATGTCCTAAATGCTGCATAAGGATTAGAAAGACAATAACATGAGATTGAAAGTGATTAAGTTTAAGAATTAAGGGTTTACTCTCAGGTACTGTTGTCTCTAACCGGTTAGTGGGCTTTGTAACCGGTTAGGACCTGAGACAAAAGCATAATTAATTTGGTTTTCTTTCAATCCTTAAAGGTTTTACTTAACTATTGTTTTAGTTTCTCAATAAGTTAAGCATGATGTTAATAAGCCAAAAAGGATAAATCATTATTTATCTAATTTTCTAAGAATTATCTTTTAATTAGAATATTGGTTCTGTTCTAATTAAATTAATAATGTTTTCGTTGGCTTAACATTGATGATGAGAAATGATTTATGATTGGTTATAAGGAGCTGATAAGGCAATTGATTAGTTGTATAATCATGTCAGCTAAAAAGGAGTAAGCTCCGGATAAAGGACATTAGGTAGAAGTTAGTACTTCATGATGATAAGTGGAGCAAGCCTAATGTCTCAATCTAATGATTGTGTAATGGATAATAAACGATTGAGCTTATTTGATAATTAATGTTTTGGAGCATAAGAGGATAATGACTTAAGGGATATTAATGATAATGCAAGAATGGTGATGCTTGCGGGTTATGAGAATCCAATCCAAATACGTTGAGGCTTGTTGCTCCGATTTGGATACGTCAAAGTTGAATAAGTGGAATTACCCCGATCCACATATGTTGAGAAGTCATTATACTTAAAGGATTCGGTATAGTACGGTGTGGCCGCTATACGAAGACATGTGGAACGGTGTGGCCGCCATATGTGTGGTAATTGTGATGGAATTCTGTATAGAACGGTGTGGCCGTTATACGAAGACATTTGGAACGGTGTGGCCACCATATGTGTGTGATTCCATATAGTACGGTGTGGCCGCTATATGAAGACATGGAACGGTGTGGCCGCCATGTGTATAATGTGATGATTAGTATGTTCTGTTATGCATCTCATGCATGGAGTACAGGGAATTGTAAACGAGTGAGGTGCATGCGGGATTGGAAACCATGTAGTACGGTGTGGCCGCTACATGAGACGGTTGGAACGGTGTGGCCGCCTCCGTAGAAATGACAAGGACCTAGAACTATTGGTGGACAATGGTTCAGGGATCATCCCCTTGTATCATTTTCGGATCATGGTCGATGGGGTTCCAGTATAGAACGGTGTGGCCGGTATATAGGTGGTGGAAACATCGAGCGCACGATTGCCTATCCTAGAGTGTTGTTTTCTGGAAGATTTGATTATGTTGAAGTGATTTGAGAGACGTGCATACATAGCATGAAAGTTTAAATGGTTATAGTTAATGTTGTTTAATAAGACACTTGAGCATGCATTTACTATATTGAATTGATATCTGTAATGCTTGTGGTTGACCAATCATATAATCTGCTTAGGCGATATGACAAGTGACTTACTCCCATATACCATGTTTGTGGTGGTAGGTTCTTTCAAAGGACTGGACTGAAGCCACTTCTGTAGGAGTGAAAGTGTCTAGAAGGAACAGCCAGGATGATGTCTCGTCATCCGAATCCTTTTGCAGAAGGATCGAGTTGTGAAGACCAATGCTCTGGGTGTAAAAAGGGTTTTTGGGGGTTTAGTATTATATATGACATACACTCAGACTACTTTGTAAAGGAAATATTACTCTTATGAAAAGTACTTTTGGTTTTCACACTTTTTATGGAAAAAGTTTTTATTAACTCGTATTTTTATTGGGCTAGTTTTTGGGCGTTACAAGACTAAATATAGTTTAAATGTTGTTTCCAATTCTATTTTCTTAAAACACCTCTATTTTTTTTTTATAAATTTGATAAAATTAAATATAACCAATTAATCTCCTTAATAAACGTAATTTTAATTTTTTTTTGCCTTATAAATTGAAGGGAGTATATGTTAATTTTTCCTTATTAAAAATAATTTTAATTTTTTTCCTTATAGTATATTTTTCATTTTTCAATTTCTTTATTTACTTTAAGATGAGATATAATACTTTATGTCAGTTTTCAATTACTTTATGTCATTTTTCAATTTCAATTATAACATAACTGGTTATATTTTAACTTTAACTTTTTCTATACTTTATGAGATATATAAAATTTTTAAAACAAATTTTCTTAATTTTGTATTCGAAACATGCTATTTTTATTTTTTATTTTTTTGGCTTAATAGCACTTTTAGTTCCCCAATTTTGTCAATTTGGCGATTTTGGTCCCCTAACTTTTAATTTGGCGATTTTGGTCCCCCAATTTACGATTTGTAGCGATTTTGGTCCCCCAATTTACTAGATGGACACGTGTTAGCAGCCATGTCAGCACCGTTAGCAGTGGAATTGACGGAGGGACCAAAATCGCTACAAATCGTAAATTGGGGGACCAAAATCGCCAAATTAAAAGTTGGGGGACCAAAATCGCCAAATTGAGAAAATTGGGGGACCAAAAGTGCAATTAAGCCTATTTTAAATGAGTAAATTATGTGAAAATATAATTTTTATAGTTTAACCCTTAAATTAGGACCTAATAATAATATTAGAAAGGTTTTTTGAGGGAAAGGAATTAAAAACTAAATTTTTGAAGTTTACACAGCATCTAACTGGTTAGATGTGCCCTGTAACCGGTTAGACGATGAACCCAGAAACTGGGTTAGTGGATTTTGATGAGTGATCACTTGATGAATCCCTTAATCGCCACGAATCCCACTCAAACCTCAGTGGAATCAACGTGTCCTGATGCATGGCACTTTGATTTGCCTATAAATAGCCTTCTTTGCATGAATTGAACTCCATTTTTGCTTCTTGGAGTGTTGATGTTATGTTAGGGTTTCTGAATCTGTCCCCTTTGTGTTCTTTTGATTCTGAGAGTTAGAGTTTGAGTGATACACTACTGTAAAGCTTAATCTTCAAGCTTTACAGAGACAAAAAAATCATAATCTGAGAGTTTCTGGATTGGGAGAAATCGAATCACCAAGTTGGGGATTCAAATCTGCAGAATCAAGCAAGCTTCGATTTGAGTAAGTACAGACCCTCTCTGAGTCTCAAATTGGTTTCATCCTTTCATGCATGTTGCATAGAACACAATCTAACCACTTTCCCCAATTTGTTTCTCGTTTTCATGTGTCAAAATCTCTGATCTTTGAACCCTATCAAAACTGTCCTGCATGAGAGCAGAATTTGTGATTTTGGAGTGTCTCTATGTCAATCTTGTTGTGGCCGTGTTGATCCTCATCAAGCACTATCCTAAGGTAAGGGAGAAGCTAACTAATCACTAGAATGAGAATAATTACTAGGAAATTTAGGTATGAGTCACCATGAGACTCAAAAAGGGCATATATTTTAGAGGTTAAAAGCTTGGAGACCAATTTCACTTGTTCCAGGACTTAGAGCAAGTTTCAATGAATGCATGCAAGCTAAATGTGTGAAAGTTTGATGTTAAATCCATGTAAGTGAATTTGATATGTTAAGTTGTCATTTATGCATTTTTCATGCAATTTGATATGTGTTTTTGAAATGCATGAGTGTTGGATGTAATTAAGTGTTGGAGCATGTTTAATTTATAGAATTAAAGCTCTGCTTATAGTTGGAATGGATTGGAAATGAATAAAATTGAAAATGGCATGCAAAATCCCAAAACAGTGTTCTGTTCTGCATGTTTTAACCGGTTAGGCTGTCGTGTAACCGGTTAGAACCTGAAAGATATGAAAAATAAATTCTGCATTTTAATAAATCAACTTCCACCATTTCCAATTTATTCTTCCAATCTTATTTTGCTATAAATTACCCTGTTTATGAAAATAAATGTGAATGGAATTAAGGAAAGGGTTAAGGAGCTTTAAGACTTAGAGTTTTTAACAACTTTAAGAGTTGAATTAAGCCATGAATTGTTGCTTCAACATTGAAGATATTCTTTGCAATGAACAAGATCAATTTGAGGCATTTGAATTATCCCTAATCTGTTTTGAGTGCTAGATTAAATTGGAAAAATTAAAAATGGCATCAAACATTAAAGAAATTTTGGTTTGGCTGCAGGTTCTAACCGGTTAGAATCTGTTGTAACCGGTTAGAGACTGACAGTAGTGAAAAATCAATTGAATTATAACTTAAACTTTTTTGTGCCATTTTAATTAACCTTTTTCAATTTAATAATAATTTAATTACCTTAAATAATAAAGTATGATTTTATGGGATAATTCATGGAACCTCAAGTTAAGCTATCTTACTAAGAAAGTATGGAATTCTTAGTAATGTTATAGGCTTTATGTGTTGAGAATGGAATTTGAGACATCAATAAATGGCCAATCAAATTGAGAAAATATTGTATGCATTCATGCATGGTGAAAGGTGATGAAATAGGTTGGCGAGAATCGTTTGTCATGTTCTGGGAACATGAGGAGGGTACTCTGGGAGTACCAAATTGATGCAACCTACTTGATGACACATTCTGGGAATGTGGCCAGTGTCTGGGACATGGTTTTTTTATGCGTTCTGGGAACGTAATGCACACTCTGGGAGTGGTGCTTGTTTATTTTCCAAGTATGGTTTGCCATACGTTCTGGGAACGTATGTTAGTGTTCTGGGAACACATTGGTGTATTGGATGGACGTCCGAGATTGATTAGTATTGGAGGCCTCAGGATTGTGAGATAGAAAGCATGCATCATGCCATTAATATAAAAGAATAATAATTTGTTAAACTGAGTGTGCTCATATGTAATTGCATAATTTCTTGTGTTTAAATACTTGTGAATGATTAGAGTTATTCTTGTTTGATTATGTGATTATATTATGCTTACTCTCGTGCCCTGTGTAAGGTGATGGCACACTATTACCTAGCTTGCATTGAGATCCGTCCTATCCCTAACGGGATATGGACGTATGAGGAGCGCCGGGCTACTTTTGAGGGAGAGGTGGAGGTCACACTCTACCATCCCAACCCTTTAGCCCGAGTGCGACCTCGACGATTTCAGATTTCCATTATTTATACTATGCACGTACCCCTTTTTATACTTACCATGGACCACCCCCTGCTCGACCTGTTCATCGTTATCATACCTTTCATTTTCGCCCCTATACTCGTTCTCACCCCGTTGCTGCTAGAGTTGTTCCTACTGGGACTCCTTCACTTGATTCTTCGGACCCTGAGAGGACTGTACCTGATGCAGATCCTGTACCCAGTGGTAGGGTACCTACTCCGTTGGATGAGGCAGGGGAGGGTGAGAGTGATGAGGAGCCAGTCGAGCAGGAGGACATTACTGATAGGAGGATGGGTGGCCCTTAGGTATGGGCATAGTGTGAGTAGTGTGGGTCTGGGTCGTAGTAGCAGCTGTAGCAGATCATGGTGATGGTGGAGCGTTCTTTGAGGACTTGATGACCAGCTCTGGAGTGTCTATATTTTGTTATGTTTATATTGTATATATATTTTTTGAGAGACTTCAGGGTTTTGGTCTTTACTTTCAGTTTATGTTTTGGAACATATATCTCTAGACCTTGGTATCAGTTGATGTATTTTGGATATAATCAATGTATGGTGTAACACCCCGCAAATTCCTTGTATTAATTTAAAATACTAAAGAGACCTATTTTTGAGAAAAGTGTTTTTGAAAAAATATTTTCTTAAATAAATTTCCTATTTCACGTTTTCAAGATAATAAGTGACTTTAAAGAAATGATTTTCCTGAAATAATATCAAAGTTTAGAAATTGAGTTTTTGGAAAAAGGTTTATGTGTTTGATATTTTTATAAAAAATTTTGTGATTTTTGTGTGAGTCATTTTATAATGAAAAAGAAATATTTTCTATGCATGACTATGTGTGTGTATGCTTAGGATTAAATGAAATATAATTAGTGAAAGAATATGGTGATATGTGCATGTATGTGTGTATATGTGTGAGTGTGTGTGTGTGTGGGTGTGTGTGCCGTATGTATATGTACATGTAGGTAAGTCTAGAATTTTCTAAGTGTTGGACAAGAAACCAAATGAACTAAGTATTAACCATGAGTAACTAAGTTAGCAAATCCTAACTATTAGCCAAAGGGTAACTAAACCTAAGAGACATAGTTCCTTAATCTACTCCTTATTGTTCCCTTAAGATTGATAACCTCCACCCATGCAAATCTTTGAGTTGCCAAAATTACCCTCCCATTTGCACCATGACCGAATTGATTAAGGGCAAAAGAAGAAAAGTCCCAAGCCTTGCCCTTGTCTACATATAGCCGAAGGGGTGAAGTGTTAGCCACTTCATTTCGTCATTCTCCACCCTTCACTTCTTTCATTTCCTTTCACCCTCCAAACACCCTTGTTGAGAGCAAAAATTAAGCTCTCAACACACACAAAGAAAAAGAAAGAGGGTCGTGAGCTAGAAAGGAGGAAGAAGGAGGAAACCAAGCCAAAAACCCTAGAGCCTCCTTGGAGATCCAAGACCTTAGAAGATTAGAAGACCAATTTTCCTTTGGTGGGTATTTTGAAGATCATGAAGAAATTGTAATAGCTTAGGCCTCTTCTTTTAGTTTTGAGATTCTTCTCTTTTTCTTTCTTTGCATGTTATTTCTCTAAGTATTATTTATGCTTGATCTTGGACTTTTAAGACTAAAATAAATTGTAAATCTCTAATCAACGGATTTCATAACTTGTTTAAAGTTTTCATAAGAGATCCTAAAACTTTTTTTTAACTAAATCTTCTAAATCTTAAGGTTTTATGGGATTTTTGTAAAGCTTAAAGTAAATCTTTTTGTATGTTGAATTTTCTTTCTTAAACCGTGATTTAAAGATGAATTGGTGTTGCATGTTGATTTGTTGATGATCTTGATGATTTGAGTTCATGCATGTGTTGAGTGTGTCTTGATCTTGAATTTTTGAGAATAAATAAACTTATAAAACACCAAATCAAGATGTAACATCCTTACTTTTCGTATTATAAATTTTGAGTTTTATTGAATTAAGTAATTAATTCTTTTAATTTATTCTTAATGTGTGGGACACTTTCATAAACTACACTATATTATTTACGAAGGAATATTTCGATTATGTGTTTCAAAGAAGATTCATTTAAAATAATAATCCTATCTGAAAAATATACTTTTTATATTTTACCTTAGTTTTAACATACTCAATATTAAACTATTTTTTTATATATATCTCTAAATTTCTAACTTTATGATTTTCATATATGTATAGGTGTTAATTAGATGTTAAATTATTATTTGTAATTCCTTTAGTTGATGTTAATAAAAAATATATATATATATAAATAAAATAAATAAAAAAAAGTAAACAAATAATAAGTGTTGTGTGTGCTGAAACCCTAAAAAAAGAAAAGAAAGAAGAAGAATGCAGTAGCTGCCACCCCCCCACCTTATTCCCCCCATCTTCTTCTCCTTCTCCATGAAACCCGCCGGCCCTAGCCCCCGTATCCCTCCAATCGCGTTTTGCTTCCTCTCTTCCCTGTCACCGGTGCCGCCTTGGTCTCTCTCTCCTCCGTCCCGATCTTTCTCTCTTGCTCTCGTCCGCTCTCCCCTGCGTCGGAGGTGCTGAAGGACCGTCACCACCCACCTTGCCGCCGTCGCCATCGCGACTCCCTCCTTCAGATCGGGTCGCCGTTCGTGGAGGATGCCTCTGCGTCGCCATCAATCACGAGCCACAGATCTCCAGCCGCCACGCGACGTTTCTTCTCCCTCCAGTTTGAATCGCGACTCCTTTGTGGTCAAGAAGCCGATCTCCGCCACCGCTCTCCTTCCCTGGTTGTGCAAATGAAGCCGCCGCCGTTCCTTTCTCATTGATGCCGCTGTCGTTCGAAGCTCATGAACCAGGGAGACATGGACCAGCCACGGTCTTTGCTTCTCGCGTCGCCACTGGTCCGCTGAAGGTTCAAACCGAACCGCTAGTCCTTTCCTTGCCATGATCGCTGGGTTGATGGTTCAAACCGTTCGGACCCATGTGCAGCGAACCAAACCGACGCCGTTATCGTCATCGGCCACGGTTGCGGGTTCGATCCAAACCGCCATCACCAACGTAGTCGAGGAGTCAGACCGACGCCGGTTGTGTAAGCCGTAATTGCCGCTGGTGGATTTAGACTAGTTCGACGTAAGCCGCAGCGGGATCGCCTCACCGAGCCATATGCCAGGTTCTAATAGAACCCTGAGGTAAGGGGTGTTTTACCTTGCTTTAGAGAGTATTTTTTGATTAGTTTATAATACTTGCTAAGAATATGTGGGTATGCTTGTGACTGATTATTCGGGCAATTAATTTAGATTAAATATAAAGTAGGAAAATAAATGAAATGAGCTATAAATTGATACTTGTGAATGAATATGCATGCTAAATACTATATGTTATCATGTATGTTTTATTGAAGAACATAAACTCTGGTTGTTAATTGTGGATGATTATAAGTGATTATTGTTTGTATGCCTGATTGATTTAAAGAAATATATGTGTATAATATAAGTGGTAATTGAGGAAGAGAACAATTAAAAAGGAAAAGTAGAAACTTGTAAATTGAATGGTTGAATTGTGATATTAGTGCGCTAAATGTGTATCGCATGATGAATTGGATAATAAATAAAAGAGGAGTATTTTGTATGAGATGTAAACTAGATTGAGAATAAAGGAAATAAGACCACTAATAAGTTTGTGATTAAATGTGTATGTTAATTGTTCAATGCCGTCATGAATACTTAATTGAAGAATATGAAACCTTGGTTGATATTGGTGAGTTATGTGTTGAAGTGCTTAATTGATAAGTGAAAGAATAAAATGAAGTAGAATAAGAGCATAGATGTAGAGCGTTAAACTGGATTATTTTGTGAATTTATCGTGATGATTGGAAGCTGTACGTATTTATTTATTGGTTTTTAATTTGATGGTGTATTTGGAAAAATATGACAAGATTAAAGGAGATTGTGGAATTAATAAAAGTTGACACAAAAAGAGAATGATAATTATATAATATGGAAATGTGTGAAAATTAATATATATATATATATAAGGAAGAGAAGAAGAAAAAGGAAAAGAGAGAGAAATATAGAAAATAGTGGAAAACAAATAATGTGATAATAGGTCCCTAAGTAAAGAAATGAGAGAAAAGAGAATAATTCAGTAAACCGGAAAAAGAGAAATGATATATGACTAAGAAGGAAAAAGAAAAAGAGAAAGAAAAAGAAAGTTAGAGAAAGGTAGAAGATAAAAGCCCGATGCGGGCCTGAGAAGGCGTATCGGCATCGATGCGGGCCTGTGAAGGCGTATCGATTAAAGGGAAATGGAAGTCCGATGCGGGCCTGTGAAGGCGTAACGGCATCGATGCGAGCCTGTGAAGGCGTGTTGATTTAAGGGAAATAGAAGCCCGATGCGGGCTTGTGAAGGCGTATCGGCATCGATGCGAGCCTGTGAAGGCGTATCGATTAAAAGAAAAAGGAAAGTCCGATGCGGGCCTGTGAAGGCCTATCGGCTTTGATGCGAGCCTGTGAAGGCGTGTCGATTAAAAAGAAAATGGAAGTCCGATGCGAGCCTGTGAAGGCGTATCGGCATTAAAAGGAAAAGAATGGAAATGAAAGAAAGAAAAGAGAAAATGAAAAGAGAAATGCATTAGAAAATAAAGAAAGAAAACAAGAAAGAAAATTAAATGGAAAATAATGAGACTTAACGAAGATAATGGAAAGGTAATATGATTGGAATAAACGACTGGATACTAATAAGACTGTTGGTTGTGTATGATGCATGTTGGGTTGCCTAAATGAAATTATATGTGCTACGTGCTAATTGTGTTTGACTTGGTAGGTCATTATGCCTAGTTAGAAACTACTTCTCTACTTCATGTGTAAAGCTCACCCTTGCAACCATTTTTACAGGTTCAAAGTTTGAGCAGACACAATTTCAGGCCGAGCAGTAATAACACTCCACCACGTGGAGTGTGCTCATTCATTATTTTATGAGTGAACTGATGTGATAAACTGTTATTTTTGTAATTTAAAATATGTAGTAGTTGTGCGCCCGAAACTTGTATTGGTAAGGGCATTAGGATATAATCGAATATATAATGTGCCTGTTTATATTTTAAAATGTTCTGGCCTGAACAGGTACAAACAGGAAATTTTGGGAAAGTCCGAAAAACAGAGGAAACTCTGTCCATTTTTCCGGAACAATATTCTTAATTATTTTAATTTAAAAATAAATTTTCAATTACAATTTTTATAAAATCCTAATTTAACTAAATAAAAGTGAGGGTGTTACACAAGAGTTCATCAATTCGGCCATACCAAAAAGTGTAGGCCTTGATGCTTTTTAATTTAATCTAAATCATTGCATGTTAGTTTTGTGCCTTTACAAGTTGATTTGAGTTGTGGAAATGTTTTGGTTTGATTTGATGTTGATGAAGTTTTGATTTTCACTTTGATCTTTGAAAAATGTCTTGATCCTTACTTTAATCTTTAAAAACTTTTGTTGTAAAGCCATGCATGTTGTTTTTGAACCAAAGGATTTAACCTCTCTTCATTTTATGCCACGGTTTTGACCTTTCCTTGCTTAAAATGATTTTGATCTTTGATTTGTGCCATTATAATTGATTTCGTGACTTGATCTACAAGATCTAGGAACATGCATGTGGTTTTTGAATATAAAGATTTTATTTTCTTAATGATCATCACAGTTTTGTAAAAGAACCAAAAGAAATAAGTTTTTGAAAAGTGATTTTTGCCTTGATTCATGTTCTATGTGCATGCATGTGAAAGATTTGAAAATAAAATCTTGATCTATAATGATGTGCATTCGGCCTAAGCCTAGAGCTAGGAAATCATGCCTTGTCTCCATGAAAAAGGACACGTGCATGACGATTTCTTTTTGATTTAAGAATTTTGTGTATTGCATGTTGAAAAAGTGAACCTAAAACCTTGTTTTTGCCATAATAAGATTCGGCCTATGCATATAGAATAGACTAGGATTCTCTTTTTCCTTGAAGTGACATGAAAATAATAAGTGAGTTTTGTGCAACATTGTTAAGGCAAATTGTTTGAAATGGTGTTGTGAATGTTTGATTTTTATTTGGTTTTTGGATTACAAATAAAGGAAATAAGTGAACTAATTGATTTGAGAGTAAAGTTTTGTGTTTAATTGGATATATGTGTGGGTATGTGCATTCGGGTAAGAGTAAAAGAAAGAGTAAATGATTTTGTTGCATGAAAAAGAAAATAGAATCTAAATGCTCAAAATAAACCAAGTTGATTTGTGTGTGTTTAGATTTGTAATTCTTAACTTGTTTTTCCTTAATTCTATTCGGCCATGAAGTGTAGATGAGCCTAAGAAATTTAGTTACATGAAAATAAATTTATATAATGATTTTTGAAAAGAATTTGAGTTGTTTAAAGTAAGAAAATAAATATAAATATGATTGGTTTAAATCTTGATTCAATTTGGTTGTGAACATATGCATGCCTAAGTGTTTTGTTAAAATGAATTTGTGAGTAGTATGATCGCTTGGATGCTAACTAAGTTGATTATATGCTTCTAATTGATTAATAAAATGTTAATTTTAAGCTGAAGAAATTATTTGAAAATGAAATAGCATCATGATATATTAAGTTGCCTTGGTTGATTTCAAATGTTTATTTGTGAAAGTGTTTGTTTGAAACTGAATGTTTAATTTGTAACTAAGTTGAATGATTGGTTTTGAAATTAATTGAATTCGGGTTTTGATTAAAATGATTTTTTGTAAAGTAATCCTTCGCTGTCCCGGGTTATTTAAAATTGTTTCTTAACTTTGAAATTATTTTCATGTGATTTAAAGTAAAGTTTTCAAGTAATATTTGATTTAAGAAAAAGCCGGATTAAAAACGGTGCATTTTTCGGTGTTTTCAAATGTAATTAAGGTGCTGTCCAAGACGGACCAGCAACCAAACAAATTGGTTGAAATTATATTACTAAATGTTTTCCAAATGATTTTGAAAGTACTTAAGGCATTAGAGAATGTTAGGATGATTTGAGAGGTATCGATTATGTTTTAAGTTTTTCGATGAGGAACGAAAAGTGTTTTGAAAAAAAGATAGATTTTCTTAATACAAGTTAATAACGTGAGCGTATTTTATTTAGTACGAGGAATTTTAAAGACGAGGGATTGGGGCAGCGGACAGCAAAAAGGATCCGAGGAGACGGTACGCATTTAATAGCTGGACCTCAGGTGAGAGAGAAGCTTTCCTAAGACACCGTGGTAATTAGGTGATATATTAGGACGTTCTGTATCATCTCAAAGATCGGAACTAAGTGGTTCGGATTCAGTAGTATAGTGGCAATTGTTTGTGTTGTGTGGCCACTTATACGAAGGTGACAATGACCACATCGTTGTTGTGTGATGTTTGTATGATTGATAGCATGTTTATGTTTATTGCTTTTATTTTGTCTAATGATATTTATTGCTGTGGAATAATATGCTGATGGACGTCTGTTACGTCCTGAATAAGAAAATGGAAACGAGATAAGTAAGTTAAGGAAAGTAAAGGTATAAGATGGAATAGAAAGAGATGAAAAATTGAGATTGGGGAAGGAATGAATGATAATGTTGAGAACGAGCCAGAGCTGGGGGAGAATGATGTGAATTGAGTGGAGCTGGGCTCCTTTGTTTTGTTTTTAGACTTAGACTAGTGTTGAGTTGAGCTTGCTCCTCCATTAGCGCTCAACAAAAATATGATTTTTGAAAAAGGTTTGAAAAAAAAGGACTTTGAAAAGGTTGTGAAAAGAAATGTTTTGAAAAGAATTGTAAAAAGAAATTTTTGAAAAAGATTTATGAAAAGAAATTTTTCGAAAGGGTTTACGAAAGAGATTTTTGAAGCCGAATATAAAATGTGAAAATGTTTCTGAAATAAGATTTTCGGAGGAAGTTTATGAAACAATATTTTCAAAGGAGTTTCATGAAACAATCTCTTTTTTTGAGAAAAGTTTTTGGAAATAATCTTTTTGAGAAAGCTTTTGAAAGAATAGTTTTGAGGAAGCCTTTTTAAAATGATAAATTCTTTTGAAATGATATTTTTGAGCAAGTTTACCAACTGGCATTTCTAAGAAACGTTTATGAAATAACACTTTTGAGAAAAGTTTATGAAAACAATATTTTTGTGAACGTTTGTGAAAAGAGATTTTGTGAAAGTTTTTGAAGTGATATTTCGAGAAGATATTTGTGAAATGATATTTTCGAAAAAGGTTTTGCGAAAAGATTGTTTTGAGAAAAGATTTTGACTGTTGAGAGGGATTGGGAATATGAGATACGAGTTTGTTGATGTGATCCCAGCTCTGTGCTATGTGAGAATTGATGAGAGAAAGGTTGTGCCAAGTTAGTGGTCGGGACTCATTGAAGGGTTGCACGAAGGATGGGACGACCGTTAGGATAACTAACAAGATAAAAGACTTTAAAAGACATATGCGGTGAGGTATGAGAGTGCGAAGTAGTGGAGAGGAAGGAACCATAAGTATCTGCGGATACTTAGGAGGAGATTGCATTAGGGTAGGACGATGACGGTGAAACGTCAAGAAGTCTAGAGTATGTTTCTAGGCAGAACGAACTCCACAGGTGGCGTACGAACGTGGTAGGGACTGGGTCCAATGTCGTGGCAAGTTCTGCGGGCCCACTAGAAACATACTGTCGTCCCCTAGACTGCAAATCTAGAACAGTGAGAGGGACTGGAGTGGGGCATCTTGTTTGCCACTGTGAGTTGAGACAGTGTGCCATGATTATATGAATTGAATTGATATGATATGATTTGAGGCTGTAGTCCTCCTGGTCTGGGACCAATTGTTGTGAGACAGCTGTCGTGCCCGCACGGTAAAGGTCCTGTACTCCTGTTTGCTTCCGACTAGGTTGGGTGGATGACCGAGGAGATGTAGACGTGAGTGATAGCCGAGAACGAAATGAATTCCCCGACGATATCTGATGATTCCCAAAGTAAAGGAAGGATTTGAATTGATAAGATTGGAAAACAAGAAATTCTGAGTATAAAAAGGGAAAAAGGATTGAGAAAGAAAGAATAATTAAGAGAAGCGAAATTAAATTTAGAAAGAAATTTAAGGATAATAATAAGGACAATAAGACTGGTAATATTGATATTGATATCATGATTGTTGTGTGTTTGTATGCTGTATGTTGTATGGTATGTTTGTATGGTCCTTCTATCTTGCCTACCGTAATCCCACACCGTCGACGATACGTCGTTCGGATCGCTTACTCTCTCCTGTTCGTTGGCATATCGGTGCTGCTGATATTTCAATGGGTAGATGGAGGATCGGATGGACGTCACTACAGTGAGTAAGTATGGAAGAGGATGGAAGCACACTCTATGCGGCTGGGTCTGGACCGGCTACACCCAGATCGTGATTCCAGATTCGGAACATCAACTTAGCGGAGCGAATTTGGAGCCACACTTGGGACAAGTCACTGTACGAGGTTATAGGAACTTCCAAGAAAAGATTCGGTACAAGACTCGGAGGAACTTCACTCAATTGTTTTCAATAGGATAGTTTAAGCATAGTGTGGTTAGTTTAGGTTATGATGATTGTTGAGTTAAGGATTACCGATGCCATGAGCCATTATGTAACTGAGCTAAGTTTTAATCTGACTTGTGGAGCACATCTTTATACAAAGTTAATTCATGTAAAGTTTTCGAAAACTGTTAAGATGATTTTGAACCAGGTTCTTTTATGAAAACGAATGTTTTATGAAAAGAATGATTTTAGTAACAACTCGGTTTTCGAAGAAGTGAATTGAAGAACATAAAGAGATTTTCAATGATGTCTTCGAACACTTCAACAATGATTTTTAAAAAAAAGGCCTAATTTTTGCAACCTAAATGGATAAAAAGCTAGTTATTTTTGAGTTACGAAAATCGGGCTGTTACAGAATGGTATCAGAGCTTATGGTAATCCTTAGTGGCCTTAAGCATGGGCTTACATGCTTTGCTTGTGTGACTCCGTATGTTTGCTAGTATAAGGATAGGGGCATAAGATTAGGTTCTCGTCTTTCTAGGATGTAAGACGTTGATTGTGACTTAGTGTCGGCCGAGTTAGTTTAAGGAACCTGTTTATCTTGTAGATTGAGGAACGTAGAGTAAGTAGAAGCGAATAGGATGAGATCCCTTAACCTTTGATGTTTTCTCAGTGTTTGATAAACTCCCAGTTGTTGGCCTAGACGTACCCTTGTTCAAAGAGTAGTCGGTATCTTTGAGGAAATAGGATAATATTCTTGAATCCCCTGTTTGTTGAATTGCTTCAACAAAACAGTTAGTATTGTTAAGATTCGAACTTTTTCTTCATGAGCCCTACAATTCACCCGTAGCCTTACTGATCCTATTGAGGACCCTTCGGTCCGAATTGCGGAGTTAGAAGTGCCATAGTTACCCAAGTAATTTAGGCGTGAACGATTAAGGAAGGATAAATGGTTTAAATTAAGTGAGGATATAAGATCACAGTGGACTTAGTTATAAGTTTGATCAAAGTTGGGGAGCCATAAGGAAGAAAAGAGGCGTATGTTACCGGTTATTAGAGGAAAGTATGACGAAAAGTTGATGTCTAGGATTGCCTTACACCATAATCAGAGGTCTAGACGGTGAAAGTGAGAGATTTTATTAATGTTTAGGATGAATCTAAGGAGAAAAGTGAGGTTGTTTGAGGAAGTAAGTAAGCCCAAGATGTAACAGAATCCCCTTAAATTAGAGAAAGGATAGACGAAAACCTTAGGGTTAGAAGGAGAACTGAAGGAAGGAGTAATTATTGTGAGTTAGAGAGAACCTAAGTTGTAGAGAATAGTGGATATCTAATGATTATAGGTAAAACCCCATACTTTTGGAGATGTGTGAAATTTTGTTTGTTTGTTTGATTTTCCCCTAAGTCCGTACCTATGGTTGGACTTTCTGTGACGACAGTCGGCTAAGTGAGTGACATCTTCTTCGGTTAGTCTGATGGACTTAACCCGATTCGACACACGAGCGGTTGTACGAGTACGACTCCTTCGTCTGAAAGCAACAAACCAGGAGCACGGCGAGGTGAATTAGATCAACAAAAGTGAACACGACCACGAAGTGAAAGGAGAGTGTTCTTATGGGAATCGCATTGATGAGCAAATTTTGTGCCCTGCTGCCCAATCCACAACGCATTTCTCGGGGACGAGAAATCTTTAAGTTGGGGAGAATGTAACACCCCGCAAATTCCTCGTATTAATTTAAAATACTAAAGAGACCTATTTTTGAGAAAAGTGTTTTTGAAAGAATATTTTCTTAAATAAATTTCCTATTTCACGTTTTCAAGATAATAAGTGACTTTAAAGAAATGATTTTCCTGAAATAATGTCAAAGTTTAGAAATTGAGTTTTTGGAAAAAGGTTTATGTGTTTGATATTTTTATAAAAATATTTGTGATTTTTGTGTGAGTCATTTTATAATGAAAAAGAATTATTTTCTATGCATGACTATGTGTGTGTATGCTTAGGATTAAATGAAATATAATTAGTGAAAGAATATGGTGATATATGCATGTATGTGTGTATATGTGTGAGTGTGTGTGTGTGTGTGGGTGTGTGTGCCGTATGTATATGTACATGTAGGTAAGTCTAGAATTTTCTAAGTGTTGGACAAGGAACCAAATGAACTAAGTCTTAACCATGAGTAACTAAGTTACCAAATCCTAACTATTAGACAAAGGGTAACTAAACCTAAGAGACATAGTTCCTTAATCTACTCCTTATTGTTCCCTTAAGATTGATAACCTCCACCCATGCAAATCTTTGAGTTGCCAAAATTACCCTCCCATTTGCACCATGATTGAATTGATTAAGGGCAAAAGAGGAAAAGTCCCATGCCTTGCCCTTGTCTACATATAGCCGAAGGGGTGAAGTGTTAGCCACTTCATTTCGTCATTCTCCACCCTTCACTTCTTTCATTTCCTTTCACCCTCCAAACACCCTTGTTGAGAGCAAAAATTAAGTTCTCAACACACACAAAGAAAAAGAAAGAGGGCCGTGAGCTAGAAAGGAGGAAGAAGGAGGAAACCAAGCCAAAAACCCTAGGGCCTCCTTGGAGATCCAAGACCTTAGAAGATTAGAAGACCAATTTTCCTTTGGAGGGTATTTCGAAGATCATGAAGAAATTGTAATAGCTTAGGCCTCTTCTTTTAGTTTTGAGATTCTTCTCTTTTTCTTTCTTTGCATGTTAATTCTCTAGTATTATTTATGCTTGATCTTGGACTTTTAAGACTAAAATAAATTGTAAATCTCTAACCAACGGATTTCATAACTTGTTTAAAGTTTTCATAAGAGATCCTAAAACTTTTTTTTAACTAAATCTTCTAAATCTAAAGGTTTGATGGGATTTTTGTAAAGCTTAAAGTAAATCTTTTTGTATGTTGAATTTTCTTTCTTAAACCGTGATTTAAAGATGAATTGGTGTTGCATGTTGATTTGTTGATGATCTTGATGATTTGAGTTCATGCATGTGTTGAGTGTGTCTTGATCTTGAATTTTTGAGAATAAATAAACTTATAAAACACCAAATCAAGAGTTCATCAATTCGGCCATACCAAAAAGTGTAGGCCTTGATGCTTTTTTATTTAATCTAAATCATTGCATGTTAGTTTTGTGCCTTTACAAGTTGATTTGAGTTGTGGAAATGTTTTGGTTTGATTTGATGTTGATGAAGTTTTGATTTTCACTTTGATCTTTGAAAAATGTCTTGATCCTTACTTTAATCTTTAAAAAGTTTTGTTGTAAAGCCATGCATGTTGTTTTTGAACCAAAGGATTTAACCTCTCTTCATTTTATGCCACGGTTTTGACCTTTCCTTGCTTAAAATGATTTTGATCTTTGATTTGTGCCTTTATAATTGATTTCATGACTTGATCTACAAGATCTAGGAACATGCATGTGGTTTTTGAATATAAAGATTTTATTTTCTTAATGATCATCACAGTTTTGTAAAAGAACCAAAAGAAATAAGTTTTTGAAAAGTGATTTTTGCCTTGATTCATGTTCTATGGGCATGCATGTGAAAGATTTGAAAATAAAATCTTGATCTATAATGATGTGCATCCGGCCTAAGCCTAGAGCTAGGAAATCATGCCTTGTCTCCGTGAAAAAGGACACATGCATGACAATTTCTTTTTGATTTAAGAATTTTGTGTTTTGCATGTTGAAAAAGTGAACCTAAAACCTTGTTTTTGCCATAATAAGATTCGGCCTATGCATATAGAATAGACTAGGATTCTCTTTTTCCTTGAAGTGACATGAAAATAATAAGTGAGTTTTGTGTTTAATTGGATATATGTGTGGGTATGTGCATTCGGGTAAGAGTAAAAGAAAGAGTAAATGATTTTGTTGCATGAAAAAGAAAATAGAATCTAAATTCTCAAAATAAACCAAGTTGATTTGTGTGTGTTTAGATTTGTAATTCTTAACTTGTTTTTCCTTAATTTTATTCGGCCATGTAGTGTAGATGAGCCTAAGAAATTTAGTTACATGAAAATAAATTTATATAATGATTTTTGAAAAGAATTTGAGTTGTTTAAAGTAAGAAAATATATATAAATATGATTGGTTTAAATCTTGATTCAATTTGGTTGTGAACATATGCAGCCTAAGTGTTTTGTTAAAATGAATTTGTGAGTAGTATGATCGCTTGGATGCTAACTAAGTTGATTATATGCTTCTAATTGATTAATAAAGTGTTAATTTTAAGCTGAATAAATTATTTGAAAATGAAATAGCATCATGATATATTAAGTTGCCTTGGTTGATTTCAAATGTTTATTTGTGAAAGTGTTTGTTTGAAACTGAATGTTTAATTTGTAAGTAAGTTGAACGATTGGTTTTGAAATTAATTGAATTCGGGTTTTGATTAAAATGATTTTTTGTAAAGTAATCCTTCGCTGTCCCGGATTATTTAAAATTGTTTCTTAACTTTGAAAATATTTTCATGTGGTTTAAAGTAAAGTTTTCAAGTAATATTTGATTTAAGAAAAAGCCGGATCAAAAACGGTGCATTTTTCGGTGTTTTCAAATGTAATTAAGGTGCTGTCCAAGACGGACCATCATCCAAACAAATTGGTTTAAATTATATTACTAAATTTTTTCCAAATGATTTTGAAAGTACTTAAGGCATTAGAGAATGTTACGATGATTTGAGAGGAATCGATTATGTTTTAAGTTTTCCGACGAGGAACGAAAAGTGTTTTGAAAATAAGAAAGATTTTCCTAATACAAGTTAATAACGTGAGCGTATTTTATTTAGTACGAGGAATTTTAAAGACGAGGGATTGGGGCAGCCGGCAGCAAAAAGGATCAGAGGAGACGGTACGCATTTAATAGCTGGACCTCAGGTGAGAGAGAAGCTTTCCTAAGACACCGTGGTAGTTAGGTGATATATTAGGACGTTCCGTATCATCTCAAAGATCGGAACTAAGTGGTTCGGAGTCAGTAGTATAGTGGCAATTGTTTGTGTTGTGTGGCCACTTATACGAAGGTGACAATGACCACATCGTTGTTGTGTGATGTTTGTATGATTGATAGCATGTTTATGTTTATTGCTTTTATTCTGTTTAATGATATTTATTGTTGTGGAATAATATGCTGATGGACGTCTGTTACGTCCTGAATAAGAAAATGGAAACGAGATAAGTAAGTTAAGGAAAGTAAAGATATAAGATGGAATAGAAAGAGATGAAAAATTGAGATTGGGGAAGGAATGAATGATAATGTTGAGAACGAGCCAGAGCTGGGAGAGAATGATGTGAATTGAGTGGAGCTGGGCTCCTTTGTTTTGTTTTTAGACTGAGACTAGTGTTGAGTTGAGCTTGCTCCTCCATTAGCGCTCAGCAAAAATATGATTTTTGAAAAAGGTTTTGAAAAAAATAGGATTTTGAAAAGGTTGTGAAAAGAAATGTTTTGAAAAGAATTGTAAAAAGAAATTTATGAAAAAGATTTATGAAAAGAAATTTTTCGAAAGGGTTTACGAAAGAGATTTTTGAAGCCGAATATAAAATGTGAAAATGTTTCTGAAATAAGATTTTCGGAGGAAGTTTATGAAACAATATTTTTAAAGGAGTTTCATGAAACAATCTCTTTTTTTGAGAAAAGTTTTTGGAAATAATCTTTTTGAGAAAGCTTTTGAAAGAATAGTTTTGAGGAAGCCTTTTTAAAATGATAAATTCTTTTGAAATGATATTTTTGAGCAAGTTTACCAACTGGCATTTCTAAGAAACTTTTATGAAATAACACTTTTGAGAAAAGTTATTGAAAACAATATTTTTGTGAACGTTTGTGAAAAGAGATTTTGTGAAAGTTTTTGAAGTGATATTTCGAGAAGATTTTTGTGAAATGATATTTTCGAAAAAGGTTTTGCGAAAAGATTGTTTTGAGAAAAGATTTTGACTGTTGAGAGGGATTGGGAAAATGAGATACGAGTTTGTTGATGTGATCCCAGCTCTGTGCTATGTGAGAATTGATGAGAGAAAGGTTGTGCCAAGTTAGTGGTCAGGACTCATTGAAGGGTTGCACGAAGGATGGGCCGACCGTTAGGATAACTAACAAGATAAAAGACTTTAAAAGACATATGCGGTGAGGTATGAGAGTGCGAAGTAGTGGTGAGGAAGGAACCATAAATATCTGTGGATACTTAGGAGGAGATTGCATTAGGGGAGGACGATGACGGTGAAACGTCAAGAAGTCTAGAGTATGTTTCTAGGCAGAACGAACTCCACAGGTGGCGTACGAACGTGGTAGGGACTGGGTCCAATGTCGTGGCAAGTTCTGCGGGCCCACTAGAAACATACTGTCGCCCCCTAGATTGCAAATCTAGAACAGTGAGAGGGACTGGAGTAGGGCATCTTGTTTGCCACTGTGAGTTGAGACAGTGTGTAACACCCCGCATTTTTCTCGTACGTGCGTAAACGAATTCGTTTAGAATAAACCTTGAGTTTTGTTTTCCAAAGGATTTTTCTAAAAGGATTGTTTATGATTTTATTCAAGGATGATTTCTTTATGGAAAGAATTTGTATTTTTGAGGATGAACCTTGAAAATGTAATTTTTAGAATTTTCTGATTAGTTATAAACTATATTTCTGAAAACTTTGGAGAATGAATTTTTGTGAAACTATGATTCCTTTTCTAGAGAGCTAATGACTTTAAATAAATTATCTTTTGGAAATTTCCTAATTACACGAAAAGCTTGATTTTTAAAAGATTTCTAATTATGTGTTTTATGAAGATGATTGTTTCACTTTGAAATTATTTAGATTTTCCTAGGATAATGATGTGTTCTTGTAAGAGATTAGATCAATTGCCATGACTTAGAATTAATTTGTGATGTGTGCTTATTGTGATATGTGTTTGGCTTATATGCAAATATTGCTTGAAAATAAACATGTGTGCATGTGTGTGTTAATGTGTTACGGTTTTGAGCATATGGGAGTATGTGACTCTTAAAAATGTTGCATGATCACATGAAGCAATGGCCATAGTATCTTGACTTAATAAGATTAGGAAATGAAAATGAAAGTGCATGAGGTGTGGACATGTGTGTGCTATGGTGTGGGCTTGAGAGAGTGCCACGATGGTGAGTGGGTGTGAGTGGGATAGAACCTTGACTTTAGGGTAGAAGAGAAAAGAGTGGAAGTGGCAATGCATGATGAAGTCTAACCCTAGCCTAGGTACCTTGCCATGCAAAATTTTAGAAACCCAAACTTGCCCTTCTTTTAGTGCCTTGGCCGAACCTCCACCTAAGGGCAAAAGAGGCAAACTCGTTGGCCCTTAAATCTATTTTGCCTTAGTTCATTCCTCACATTTCATTCCCTTCACTTACACGCCCAAACACCTTCTAAAGGAACATCAAACCCTTAGAAAAGAAAAGAAAGGGAGAAGAAGAAGGTGTAGCCGTGAGAAACCAAGAAGGAGGAAGAAGTAGAATAAGACCAAGACTTGAGTTCCTTTGAAGATCAAGAACCTTAGGAGTTAGAAGACCAACTTCCTTGGTAGGTTACATGAAGATCAAGAAGAAAACCATGATGATTAGATTTTCCTTTGAATTTGAAACTTTTCTTTTTTCATTGCTTGTTTGTTTTCATAAGTGCAAGTGTGTTGTAGCCTTAACTATGGACTTTTGAAATTGGTTTGTAATATGTGAACTCATGAACTCTATGCCTCGGTTGTGACTCTTTTTAGTTGGATCTTGATGAAATTCTAAACAAACTTTTAAAGGATCTAAACTATTGTTTGAGATTTGCATGAACACTAAAATTGAAAATTCTTGCATGTTGGGTTTTTCCTCTAAAACCGTGATCTATATGATTTCTATGAAAGGTTTTGATGAATAAATTATGATCTAAGCTTGATTTATGCAAAAGTGAAGATTTTAAGTCTTGCATGATAATTTTCCCTTGCTTAAACCGTGATCCATGTACTTCTATATGACTACTGGATAAACCTCTACAAGATCTAAACTCGGTTGTGATGTAGTAAGGAATCTATGCTTTACATGATTAAGTCCTTGTGTTCAATCCGTGATCTATGTGCTTCTATGTAAATGTTTGATGAACAATCTCATGATCTAAGTGCAATTTGTGCTAAAGTAAGGATTCCAAGTCTTGCATGTTGATTTCTTGAACTAAGTCTGTGACCTAGGTGTACCTATGTGGATATTTGACTAACAATTTCATGATCTAAAATGATTTGAAAAGAAAATAGGGATTTTTAGCCTTGCATGTTGACTTTGTAATGATTTTGGTGGATCTTTGCATGAACATGTTTTCATCCATTATTATTATTTTACAAGTTAGAACATTGAGTTTTGCATGTCAATTTTCAAGCAAAGAAATTAAGTCTTTCCTATATGTGTGTCACGGCCTAGAAGAAATGATTAGGGTAAAGGTCTTTAAAGTGATTTTTCTTTTTATAAACATGATTTGATTTAAAGATTTGTTTTATTCATGTTATATTGGCATGAAGGCCATTCGGCCATGAGTGTTAAAAATGTTTTGGTGCTTGAGTCTTGGGTATATGTATGCATTAGGGATGGATTTGGTGATCTTGAGTTCACGCATGCTATTCTTTTTGAAAATTCAGTTGTAAACCATGTTTTATTTTAGAAAACTATGAGTTTGAGTTTTAATCAAAAGGTTTAAAGAAAACCTTATAATGGTTCATGCCTGTTGATGTCATTAAATGTGGTGTGATCTACATGAGTTGTTTTGATTGAAATTAAGAAAATGAAGTTGAAATTGTTAAATTTTCCCTATGATACTCACGGTTCCAGTCTTGAAAGAAATGAAATAATTTCATTGTTTGATGTCTTTGATTGTGTGTTGTGTTTTTGCATGATTTTACTTAAATAATTCGGTTAGTGCATGTTTAGGTGTTTTAGAATAATTTTCCTTTCAAAATGACCCAGGAGATTGATTATATTCTATGTTATGTTTGACACCATAATGTGTTCATTCTTTTATTCCTTTCGGGTTAGGAGTTAGAAATAAATAAAATTGATTAAATTAATTTTCATGATGTTAATTATATGATTTAAGGGTTTCGAAATTATTAGTAATTAAGAAATGTTAACTATAGGCAATTCGGTTTTACCATGATTAAGTTTGAAATATCTTCTTGTGCATGATTGAATTGGTATGGTAATCTAATTAGTTATTTCCTTTAGTCTAAGAGTGTTTTGTAATATGTGAATGATAAGTGTTTTGGATTTTTATGAACTAGTTAATGTGACCCTAGAGTTCTATCTTCTAATTCTTGCATTTTGAAGAATGGTTTAAGAATTATGTTTTCATAACATGAGTATTTTAAATTAAGTTTTAATAATGAAAGGACGTTTATTTGAATAAAAGAGTATATTTGAGTTGTTTTCAAGTTTTCTCGAAAACCGTTTTAATCATGGATTGGAGTTGGATTTGAAAGCTTTGAACGTTAACAACGGATTTTCAAAAGCAAGAAATTGTTTTCAAAAGCAAATTTAAAAGAGTGTATCGAAATAGTTTCTAACGCACGAAAAAATTGCCTTAGCTAGAGCAACGGACGCAAAGGAAATGAGGCGAGGATAGTGGTCGGGGAACCCTGAAGAGCTTTAGGATGTTCATCGTTGAGGTGAGAGAGGGGCTTATCCTTAATACGTCGTGGTAATTAGGTAACATATTAAGGCATCCAATCATCTCAAAGATTGGACTCCAATCTCATTTAGCGTAGTGGTGTATGTGATAGTGCTTGTTTGATTGATTTAGCTATCCACCTGAACGACTGAGATTGGCTTATCAACAATGATGTTATGTTTCTTGATTATTCATGTTGAATTATTTGGTCATATTATGATTTGTTTAACTGTTAAATAGTTATGATATTGTTGGGAGTTATCTGATTGGGCGTTAGTAGTAATTAAATTATGTAAGTAACGAACTAAGAAAGAGGAGAAAAGATTAATGAATCCGAGTAATGAGGATAATGAAGAAGAGAGGCAAGTTGTGATAGGAGATGACCGGAAATTTAGAAGAACGAGAAGAGTTGATGATGCTGCTGAGCCGAATTGGCGAGGAAGGACGCAATGTAGACTCACAATGAAGAATCAAAGAACTTTTGATGATGTCAAATAAAAAGACTCGGCATGTGCTTAGCGTTAGACAAGTCAAACTTATCAGCGCAAGCGTTTAGCTAAAGGCACAAGCTCTGCAGAGGCTCGAAATCTTTGTTTTACGTATGCGTTCCGCCAAAGGCAGAGGCTCGGCAGAAGCTCGGAAAACTAGGGTTCTTCGCCACCTGCATCAAGTCAGCTTTTGTAGCTCTAGCTCGGATTTGACTCGGCCCGTGATCAAGGCCAAAGTTCATCCAAGTTTGCAAGCTCGATTCTTCATTTCAAGGCAGTAAGCTCGGATGATGATTTGCTCGGTATTCGCTCGGATTAAGCTCGAAACAACCACAACATCTGACAGAGTAAATAAGCTCGGGTTGATCGTTCTAAACTTGACTATTTGCCGTCGCTCAGATCAAGCTCAGAAACACCAAGCTCGATCAAAGCCAAAAGCTCGGCAATCTCTGTTCACCGTCTTCAACAATGCATCGTCGCCAACCTTCGGACTCTGCTCAACTATTCCGTACTTTTTATTACCGTTGAGTCTGGGTAGAAGTCCTAGGTTTAGCTCCTATGCTCTGACAAGTTTGAAATTCAAAATGAGTTTAAATCAAAGGTTGGTGAACTGTCACCATCACTGCTCTGCTGTCTAAATGTTACCGTTGGAAACCCCATCTCCGTTCAGCTCTCTTTCTCTCTTTCTCTGCAGAAAAGAGGAGACTATAAAAGAGGGGGTCTTCAACGTTAACAAAAGATTGATTCCTTTACAACCATTTTTCTCAGAACTTAAACTTTCATTTTTACTTTAAAACGGAGCAGAAATCAAAAACTCACAGAGAAGAAGAACATTCGATTTTCATACGAACTTAGAGAGTTAAAACTTTCAAATCTTAACTCTAAGTTCGAATCAGTTCTTCTCTGTGAAATCCTTCTAGAATTGACTAACTCTTGTTATTCAATATTTCATCATATTCGAAGAGTGTTTCGAATTGGAGCCATACACTTTCATCATCTTCTTCGTTGTATTTGCTGTTGTGAGAAGCTGGTCTCAGATCGAGAAAGCTTCGATTTGCAAAGGTTCCAAAGAGGTTCTTTGGTCGTCGATTTGTTGTGGGTAGTTTGTCACGAGTTTGGTACACTCGTTTGACTGGATAGGTCTAGAGGGGTAGGCTCTTGTAAATCCTTTGTAACCCAGAAAATCGATTTTTTAGTAAAAGCTCTCTGAAAGGTTTTCAGAGGGGACTGGACTAGCTCTCAGGGTGAGAGTGAACCAGGATAAATCTCTGGTGTTCTTTCTTTACTGCTTTTCTGTTGCTGCTGAGCATAACGTTAATTCCGCTAATCTTCATTCATCTAAGTTTGAACTGCTATTTTTCTTAGCTCGGCCCTCTGAGCGTTGTTCTTCGAACTTAAGTCAAAAACCAGCTCTACCTTGAAGCAGTTCGGTTAACTGATTAACCATTTTGTTTATCTGATTGGTTAATCATTTAACCTTGTCTGCTTGGAAAGAAGCTCGCGTTATCTTTTAAAACCGAACAACATCAGGTTAATTTTCAATAAATCGAAAAATTGCCATATTAGCTTCAATCTCCTATTCACCCCCCTCTACTCGATTGTTAGGCCTCTTGTTGGTTTCCAACAAGTGGTATCAGAGCTCGGTCGAAAGATCGAGTGTAAAAACTTTTTCGAAAAGATCCTTGAGGAAACCGAATGGCTACTAACAATCCCTTCAGAGGTGAAGGCTCTTCCATAAACAGACCACCACTATTCAATGGTGAGGGTTATGCTTATTGGAAAGCTCGAATGAAAATTTTCATTGAAGCCATAGATATGGAAATTTGGAAATCTATTGAAAATGGGCCATTTGTCCCTAAAAGAAAAATTAATGATGAAGTTGTAGAAATCCCGTGGGAAAGTTGGGATGATGATGACAAAAGAAAAGTATCTTTCGATTTAAAAGCCAAAAACATCATCACCTCAGCTTTGTCCTACGATGAATTCTTTCGAGTGTCAAGTTGCAAATCTGCTAAAGAAATGTGGGACATTCTACAACTTACTCATGAAGGGACAAGTGAGGTCAGACGAGCAAGATTAAATACTCTGATGCATGAATATGAGTTATTCCGAATGCTGCCAAATGAAAATATAAATGATTTGCAGAAACGGTTTACTCATATCATAAACCATCTTAATGCTCTCGGCAAAACTTTTCAAAATGCCGAGATAACTAACAAAGTGCTTAGATGTCTTAGCAGAGAATGGCAGCCGAAGGTCACTGCCATCATGGAAGCTAAAGACTTGGACACAATGAGTATAGCCACTTTGTTCGGCAAGCTACAAGAGCATGAGATGGAGCTCGACAGACTGACCATGCATGAAGAATCTGATAAGAAGAAGAAGGGAATTTCCCTTAAAGCTGCTATAAAGGCAACCAAAGAATCCTCTGAAGATGAGTCCAGCTCGGACATGGATGAGGAAGACTTTGGTCTCATGGTCAGGAAGTTCAGCAAATTTTTTAAAGGCAAAAAGAACTTCACAAACAGAGCAAGAGATACCAGAAGCACTCACCACAAAGGCTCAAGTTCAAAAGACCGAGTTAGATGCCACGAATGTGGTGAAACAGGTCACATTAGAACTTACTGTCCAAGATTACAAAAGCAAAGTGGTGAAGAAATAAAGAAGAACAAAGACCACAAGAAGAAGAGAGCATACATAGTATGGGATGCACCCAACAACAATACCAGCTCAAGCTCCAGCTCAGGCGATGAAGAAGAAAAAGCAATTCTGTGCTTAATTGGAAGGGAAACTGTGTTTAGAAGCCCGAGCCAAACGAGCCCCGAGCAAGAATGGTGCTCGAACCGTGTAAAGGAAGTATCGAGCTCATCACTCAGAATAGATGAACAAGATCTCCCTGTATATGACTCTTGCTCGGAGTGTGAAGATGAGGAAGCTTGTTCGAGTCTCAGATATACCGATCAAGAAGACTCATCGAGCTCGACTTTTGGCACAATTAATCAAAGATCATATTTCAAATGCTTAATGGGCAAACACAGCGAGGAAACCTCAGCCAGCCGAACAATGTCTGAACATAAAAACACTGAGGTAACCTCTACATCTGATTCTGACTCTGAATCTGAATTTAATGACTCTGATGAATTGTATTCTGCTTATCTTGAAATGCAAACCGAATTCAAGAAGCTTGCTAAAAATTTCATTAAGTTGAAACTCAGTCTTTCAAAATACAAAGAGCAAGTTCTTGATTTGGAAAATTCAATTGAAATTCTGAAAAGCAGAAACGAGTCATTAGAAAACACTATCACTCAGTTGAAAAATGAAAATCTTGACTGCTGCACTAAATATGAAAAGGAAATTTCTGACCTAAAATTTAACAGTGCAACTGTCATCAAGAGTGATGGCTTGTTTGATCGGCTTTTAGCCGAACATAGGAACTACTCGAACAAAACTGGCCTCGGCTACACTCAGACCAAGAAGAAAGCAGTAAGGAAACTCAGCTATGTCTCAAACTTTAATAACTCAAAACGGCCGAGCTGCTCTTACTGTGGCCTTCATGGTCATACACCCAATGAATGTAAAATCCGACGTCACGGTGTAACCAAGGGCAACTTTGTTTGGGTAGTCAAAAAGAAAGATCCAACTGCTAACCCCCAGGGACCCAAAACAATTTGGGTACCCGAATCAAAGAAGTAATATTTTTGTGATGCAGGTGTGCTTCCGAGCAAAGGAGAGCAGATGGTACCTTGACAGTGGATGCTCGAAGCACATGACGGGGGACAAAAATCTATTCATTGAACTTTCACATTCAGATAAGGGCTACGTCACTTATGATGATAACAACCGAGGTAAAATATTGGGTGAAGGTAAAGTCAGTAACTCTGCCAACTTGGTTATCAATAATGTTTTACTTGTAAAAGGGCTAGAACACAATCTTTTAAGTATTAGCCAACTTTGTGATATTGGTAACCATGTTGTTTTTACCTCTACCCATTGCATTATTAAAAGTGACGAGGACAACTCTGTTAAATTTGTTGGAAAACGATTTAACAATACTTATTTGGTTGATTTGAATGAAATCACCTCTTTGGTAACCACTTGCATGGTTAGCAAAGAAAGTGACACATGGTTATGGCATAGAAGGACATCTCATATAAATGTAAACCAGTTAAAGAAACTACAATCAAAAGAATTAGTGATTGGTTTACCAAAGCTAAATTTTAACATTGAGCGAGTTTTCTCTTCATGCAAGAAGTGCAAACCGATCAAAAAGAAAAACGATTTTCCATCTAAGTTGATGGTCTCGACAACGCATCCGTTGGAAATGTTACACATGGATTTGTTCGGACCATCACAAGTCAAAAGCTTTGGTGGCAATCTCTATGCCTTAGTAATAGTAGATGACTTTTCCAGGTTTACATGGACTTTATTTTTAAATTCAAAAGGTGAAACTTTTGAAACTTTTAAAGAGCTTGTCAAGCAACTCCAAAACTGAGCTAACCAAAAAGTAGTTGTAATCCGAACAGACCATGGCGGTGAGTTCGAGAACTACAAATTTGACAAGTTTTGTTCTATGTTCGGAATAGAACATCAGTTTTCCGCTCCTCGGACTCCCGAACAAAACGGAGTTGTGGAACGGAAAAACCGAGTTCTAGAAGAACTAGCCCGAACCATGCTAAATGAATACAATTTACCACATTATTTCTGGGCCGATGCGGTGAACACAACTTGCTATGTAATGAATCGCATCCTCATCAGACCAATTTTAAAGAAAACTCCATATGAACTTTATAAGGGTAGAAAACCAAAAATTTCTCATTTCCATACATTTGGCTGCAAAGTCTTCATTTTAAACAATGGAAAAGAGCATCTCGGCAAATTTGATTCTAAAGCCGATGAAGGAATATTTTTGGGTTATTCTACTCATAGTAAAGCATTTAGAGTTTTTAACAAAAGGACCTCCACTGTGGAAGAGTCCGTGCATGTGGTATTTGATGAGTCTCCTCAGAGAGACAATGTTAGTTGTGCAGATAGAGAGGATCATCATGTGGCTGAACTCGATCCGAGCACAACAACTGAAAGAGCTCAAAAGGATGAAACTGCTGAAGACAAAGATCGGAGGGACGAGCTTATTCCGAGCCAAACAAACAAGAAACAAACCGAACTCAGTCCGAGCCAAATTCAAAATAGTCAGTCCGAACTCATTCCAAGCCGAGCAGAGCAGTTTGAGCTCAGTCCAGCCTGGAAGAGAGTCAAGGACCATCCGATAGAGAATGTGCTCGGCGACTTGAATAAGGGAGTTTTAACTCGTCGTTCTATTCAGAACTTTTGCAATTTCGCTTCCTTTGTTTCTCAAATTGAACCCCATTCGATTGATCAAGCAATTGATGATGAACATTGGGCGATTGCCATGCAAGAGGAACTGAATCAATTCATCAGAAATGATGTCTGAGAATTGGTTCCTCGGCCCAATGATCATACGATAATTGGCTTGAAATGGATTTTCAGAAATAAAACAGATGAATCAGGCTTAATTATAAGAAACAAAGCAAGATTAGTTGCTCAAGGCTACAACCAAGAGGAAGGTATCGATTATGATGAAACCTTCGCTCCAGTTGCTAGGCATGAAGCAATCCGAATTTTACTTGCTTTTGTATCTATTATGAATTTCACCCTTTATCAAATGGATGTAAAGAGTGCTTTCTTAAATGGATTCATAAATGAAGAATTATATGTGAAACAACCTCCTGGCTTTGAAAATTTTGAACATCCAAACCATGTATTTAAACTCAAAAAGGCTCTTTACGGTTTGAAACAAGCTCCGAGAGCTTGGTATGATCGTTTGAGCTCATTTTTACTCGAACAAGGGTTTGAGAGAGGGAAGGTTGATACAACTCTATTCATTTATAAATCCAAAAAGGACATATTGTTAGTACAAGTTTATGTTGATGATATAATTTTCGGTGCTACTAACATGTCTCTTTGCAAGAAGTTCTCTGAATCAATGCAAGGTGAATTCGAGATGTCGATGATGGGAGAACTCACATTCTTCCTTGGGCTGCAAATAAAGCAAGTTGATGAAGGAACCTTTGTGCATCAAGGAAAATACTGCAAGGCACTCCTCAGGAAATTTGGCTTAGAAAATTTCAAAGAAGCTGCCACTCCCATGAGCACATCCAGCTATCTCGGCAAGGATGAATCAGGTAAAGTCGTGGATGTGAGCAAATATAGAGGCATGATAGGAAGCCTTCTATATTTGACTGCGTCTCGGCCGGATATTATGTTCAGTGTTTGTTTATGTGCTCGTTTTCAAGCTAATCCCAAAGAATCACATCTTTCGGCGGTTAAGAGAATTTTTAAATATTTAAAAGGAACTGTGAACACTAGTTTGTGGTATCCTAGGGATGCCAATCTTAGTTTGATTGGGTATTCGGACTCAGATTTTGCTGGGTGCAAGCTTGATCGAAAAAGCACAAGTGGAACTTGTCATTTGCTCGGCAGTTCCCTTGTGTCGTGATTTTCTAAAAAGCAAGCTTGCGTTGCTCTGTCAACAGCTGAGGCCGAATACATTGCTGCTGGTAATTGCTGTGCTCAAATTCTTTGGATGAAACAACAGTTATCAGATTTTGGCTTAATTTTAGATCACATTCCTATCAAATGTGACAATACAAGTGCAATCAATCTAACTAAGAATCCAGTGTATCACTCTTGAACAAAACACATTGAAATTAGGCATCATTTTCTTCGAGATCATGTTCAAAAAGGTGATTGTGTCATAGAATTTGTAAGTACTGAAAATCAATTAGCCGATGTGTTTACTAAACCTCTGCCGAGGGAAACTCTTTATAAAATTCGGCATGAGCTCGACATTCTAGACGAATCCAGTGTGTGCTCAGCGCAAGCTCGGAATCCTGGATAAGTTTAGCATGTGCTCGGCATGAGCTTGGTTTTCAGTACATCATAAATTTTGATCACCTTCATAGTCTCGATCTTTACGTTCAATTGTGTATTTGTTTAAATTTCCTGAAATTTCACATCCTTCAAAACCTCTTCCCTTCCTCTAAATTTTTATCTAAGGGGAGAAGAGTGCTGTTTTTATTATTTGAACTTTCATATTATGTTATTCGTCATTCTCACCTTTACCTTTTAACTTCTCGGATAAGAAGCATGCTTTCACTGTTAAAGGGTGAGAACGATGATCATGAAAATTTTCTTCCTTGGTTATCATTTTAAAGTCTTAAGGGGGAGAACAGTTTTTTTTTTTAAATCAACAAGTGGTACATTACTAACAAGTGGTACAGAAAAATGTTAATCTCTTTTTCTTCCAAAAAGGGGGAGAAAGGTGCTTAATTTTTTTTTTTGGTTTTTATTTCTCTCTCTTGGTGAATGTGCTTAATCTTTGGCTCCTTTTTGATCATGCAAAAGGGGGAGAAAGGTGTGTTTGTTGGTTGTTTTTGATGTTTCAGACTTTGCGAGCATAAATTCAAGGGGAGTGTTTGACGAGCTGCTCCTGCTCCACATTTTTACATTCTTTCAACAAGTGGAAGGGGGAGAAAGGTCTGATAAGTGCATTTTCATGTGCAACATGTGGTGTATTTTCGAGCAAATTCCAATCAGTGTCAAGTCCAATCAGCTTACGAGTATACAGTAAGGGGGAGAACACAAAAAGCAACAAACTGTTAAAGAATATTTGTCATCATCAAAAAGGGGGAGATTGTAGACTCACAATGAAGAATCAAAGAACTTTTGATGATGTCAAATAAACAGACTCGGCATGTGCTTAGCGTTAGACAAGTCAAACTTATCAGCTCAAGCGTTCAGCTAAAGGCACAAGCTCTGCAGAGGCTCGGAATCTTTGTTTTTCCTATGCGTTCCGCCAAAGGTAGAGGCTCGGCAGAAGCTCGGAAAACTAGGGTTCTTCGCCACCTGCATCAAGTCAGCTTTTGTAGCTCTAGCTCGGATTTGACTCGGCCCGTGATCAAGGCCAAAGTTCATCCAAGTTTGCAAGCTCGGTTCTTCATTTCAAGGCAGTAAGCTCGGATGATGATTTGCTCGGTATTCGCTCGGATTAAGCTCGAAATAACCACAGCATCTGACAGAGTAAATAAGCTCGGGTTGATCATTCTAAACTTGACTATTTGCCGTCTCTCAGATCAAGCTCAGAAACACCAAGCTCGATCAAAGCCAAAAGCTCGGCAATCTCTGTTCACCGTCTTCAACAATGCATCGTCGTCAACCTTCGGACTCTGCTCAACTGTTCCGTACTTTTTATTACCGTTGACTCTGGGTAGAAGTCCTAGGTTTAGCTCCTATGCTCTGACAAGTTTGAAATTCAAAATGAGTTTAAATCAAAGGTTGGTGAACTGTCACCATCACTGCTCTGCTGTCTAAATGTTACCGTTGGAAACCCCATCTCCGTTCAGCTCTCTTTCTCTCTTTCTCTGCAGAAAAGAGGAGACTATAAAAGAGGGGGTCTTCAACGTTAACAAAAGATTGATTCCTTTACAACCATTTTTCTCAGAACTTAAACTTTCATTTTTACTTTAAAACAGAGCAGAAATCAAAAACTCACAGAGAAGAAGAACATTCGATTTTCATACGAACTTAGAGAGTTAAAACTTTCAAATCATAACTCTAAGTTCGAATCAGTTCTTCTCTGTGAAATCCTTCTAGAATTGACTCACTCTTGTTATTCAATCTTTCATCATATTCGAAGAGTGTTTCGAATTGGAGCCATACACTTTCATCATCTTCTTCGTTGTATTTGCTGTTGTGAGAAGCTGGTCTCAGATCGAGAAAGCTTCGATTTGCAAAGGTTCCAAAGAGGTTCTTTGGTCGTCGATTTGTTGTGGGTAGTTTGTCACGAGTTTGGTACACTCGTTTGACTGGATAGGTCTAGAGGGGTAGGCTCTTGTAAATCCTTTGTAACCCAGAAAATCGATTTTTTAGTGAAAACTCTCTGAAAGGTTTTCAGAGGGGACTGGACTAGCTCTCAGGGTGAGAGTGAACCAGGATAAATCTCTGGTGTTCTTTCTTTATTGCTTTTTTGTTGCTGCCGAGCATAACGTTAATTCCGCTAATCTTCATTCATCTAAGTTTGAACTGCTATTTTTCTTAGCTCGGCCCTTTGAGCGTTGTTCTTCGAACATAAGTCAAAAACCAGCTCTACCTTGAAGCAGCTCGGTTAACTGATTAACCATTTTGTTTATCTGATTGGTTAATCATTTAACCTTGTCTGATCGGAAAGAAGCTCGCGTTATCTTTTAAAACCGAACAACATCAGGTTAATTTTCAATAAATCGAAAAATTGCCATATTAGCTTCAATCTCCTATTCACCCCCCTCTACTCGATTGTTAGGCCTCTTGTTGGTTTCCAACACACCAGTGATGCTGTTAAGTCATAATTGGCAAAGAGGACAATGATGACGTGCTGAGCAACAATTGATTTGAAAAGTAATAATAATGTTGATAAGTTAAGGCTGATGAGAGCAATGTTGTTGCTGAAATGTGAGAGAGAAAGATGATACAATGATGTTGTGATGATCCAAGTGATAGTGTATGAGCTTTAGGGGGATTAGATGCGAACGATTAGCGATCGGGTTTCATTGAAGGGATGCACCAAGGATGAACCGATCATTAGGACTAAGCCGTAATTAAAACTCTTTAAAAGATTCTAAAAGACATTGATAAATACGGTGAGGTATGAGTGTCGTTTCGAAGTAGTGGAGAGGAAGAAACGATAAGTATCTGCGGATACTTAGGACGAGATTGCATTAGGGGAGGACAATGACGGTGATACGACAGGAAGTCTAGAGTATGTTTCTAGGCAGAACGAACTCCACATGTGGCGCACTAACTTGGTGGGGACTGGGTCTAATGCCGTGGTAAAGTTCTGCAGGCCTACTAGAAACATACTATCACCCCCTAGATTGCAAATCGAGAACAGTGAGAGGGACTGAAACGGGGCATTGTGTTTTGCCACTGCGTGGACAGTGAGCCTTGTTATATTTGATATGAATTGAGGACGAGATCCTCCTGGTCTGGGACCATTATGTATTGTGACAGCTGTCGTGCCCGCGTGGTAAAGGTCCTGTACTCCTGTTTGCTTCCGACTAGGTTGGGAGGTTGACCGAGGAGATGTAGACATGTGTGAGCACAATGATGCTTCCCCCTCATCATTGATGCTAATCGAATTAATAAGACTTAAAGAACCAAGATGTTCCAAAGATAAGTGTAGCAATGATTATAATAATAATGATGATGATAATGATGATGATGCTAAGTGACAACGGTCACGGATGGAGTATTTGTGATATGGAACCCTAAGGCATACGTGGAGGGTGTGAATGAGAAATGAAAAGAAGTACTGAGATTGAGAAGAGATATTGAGGAAATTGTGAAAACATTATTGTCTATGAAAAATCAAATGTATGTTTATGTCTTCACTCTGATGAGAATTATGTGTTGTTTTGATTAGGCTTTATTGGTGGTTGGATTTACTTTGTTACATTTATTTTGTCTTAATATTTACCTAATGTAATCCCACATAGTCGACATTGCCGTTTTGGGTAGCTCACTCTCTCTCTCCTACATTTCTGTTATGTAAAATTGGGCGGATACTAGATGGACAACATTGCAAGATTTCAGCTGATTAGAGAAATAGGAGCACCACCAATGAGAGGAGATAGCAACACTATGTCGGCCTACGTGGTATTCTTTCTGAGGGTCCAGCGTAGAAGAATAGAACTAGCCGAAGAGGTCACTCACTTGGAGACGGAGACATATAACTTACCGGATGACCCTACAGTAGAGGACCAGAAGAGATAGAGAAGGAGGACGAGGGACAGATTAGTACTATGCGACCAGTACTTGAAGAAGTTCGATGACTTGAAAATAGGTAATTCCCTCCTGAGTATTGTACCCCACTACAAGTTATTAGATACATAGCTATAATATGCTGTAACCCCAAACAAGTTTGCAATGCTGACATTTTGGAAACAAATAAAATGGGCTATCTTGTTTAAACGATGTTTTGAAAAAAAATGAGTTTCAAAGTGCGATGTCCCGTGACATCTCGGTTTGGAACTTGAAAGAGTCGGTACAACTTGAGAACATGAGTATGAAACTATGTTTTGTAAATAAGAGATGTTCTCAAATTGTACATTACTCATTTAAAAAAAAATGGCCCTAATTTTCACTTAATTGATTATGGATTTCAAGTTGCCAAATCGGGGTGGTATTAGAGCAATGGTTCATCTAAGAACTCTTGTGTGTGGACTTACATACTCTGTCGTGTTACTCTGAGAGTGCTCTAGTCGTAAGATAGCAATAAATAAGAGTAGGAACGCTAGGAACGTATCGACGTATTTCTGGAAGGCGTTAATTTCAGTCTACAATGGAATCCGGGAGCAGTGTCCAGTGTTTTCCTGCAACGTCAATCTGAGATTAGAACCCTTCTTGTTGAACTCCTTTTGATGATAACTCCTTTGTTTGAATTAACCTTTGAGCCATTGACCTGAGATCTTGTCTTGTAACCGAAACTCTTCTAAATTATTGGAAACTTTCTTGTGGAAACCCTGAATTTTGCTAGGCCGCTTTGACAAAACATTTGAAAGAACCTTTTCAAGATATTTTAGTCCTTCTTGTCAAAGAAACCTGACCCATTCGTCCTGAACATTGATGAACCCCCAAAGTCTCCTTTTGACCTTGGACAAATATTTGTTCTTTCCTAAAGCTTCATTGGAAACATAAACCCTTGGTATCCGGCATCCGTCTTATAGGTGTTCTTAGATTGAGCGGTAAACCGTGAAATGTCCGGGAGAATGAGGATTGATTGATATAAATGAAGGAAGTGTGAATCTTGGAGAAGATAGGAATACCCTTTAGAGTCATAGGTAGGTGATGAGTTATGCCCATTTGAGTAGGGATAAGGATTCTGGAAGGCGGATTGGTCAAAATGTTGGTCTAGATGGTGTAAGACAAGGAAGAAGTTGAGGAAGTGTACGGGATCTAAGGTTATAAGTGTCTAAATTTAAAAAGGGAAAATGGTTGAGTAAGAAAGAATAGGTGCTAGTGTGGCGAAGTTGAATTGATGAATGATGGAACCTATGGTTAAAAACCATTAGGTATGACCCAAAGTTAGGATAGGGAAGTCAAGACTTGACGTTCCGAGAAATAATAGGCCTCTGAACCGAAAGGGGATGTTGATGGAGTGGGACCCGTGATAAGTAGAAAGGTGGCAAAAGATTTAGCACATTTAAGTTGTATGATCGAGTATTGAAGGACCGGGGGAGAAATAGTGCGTATCTCTTGAGGATAAATGGCAGTAAAGAAAAAGGAGAAGATGAGAGAAGTGACCCTAGAAGTTGGATAGGGGCGATTAATGGACGAAGTGTAAGACAATTAGAGTTTAGAATGAAACTAGCAAATGAAGGATGAAAGTTTAGAGGTTAATTTACGATCGAAAGTAAGGTATGCGTGTAGGAATATGATTTATCGAAGTTGGGGAGCAAGTGGAGATACGGGATTTTAGGAAATGGTTTGATTAGGCTCGAGCCGATGGAGAAGAATTAAAGGATGTAGCAAAGTTTCGACCCAACTGAGTATAACCCTGTTATGTGTGGATGTCGCCCGGAAATCTTGAACCCCTATACATTCTTTGTTTCCTTAAAATGGTGTTGCTTGTACCCCATTCTTTAGATGGCCAGAGAACCCGAGAGGTTACTTGCAAATGTAGTCCGCTTGAATAACTCGTAAGGATAGCAGATAGACAGTGCACGACCACGGATGTTCGCGACGATTGCTGCAGCTGGAAGATAGAGGGATCAAGTAACTGAACTACGCGTCCATAGCCAGACTCGCTCTACGCAGTATTTCTCGAGGACGAGAAATCTCTAAGTTGGGGAGAATGTAACACCCGGCATTTTTCCCGTACGTGCGTAAACGAATTCGTTTAGAATAAACCTTGAGTTTTGTTTTCCAAAGGATTTTTCTAAAAGGATTGTTTATGATTTTATTCAAGGATGATTTCTTTATGGAAAGAATTTGTATTTTTGAGGATGAACCTTGAAAATGTAATTTTTAGAATTTTTTGATTAGTTATAAACTGTATTTCTGAAAACTTTGGAGAATGAATTTTTGTGAAACTATGATTCCTTTTCTAGAGAGCTAATGACTTTAAATAAATTATCTTTTGGAAATTTCCTAATTACACGAAAAGCTTGATTTTTAAAAGATTTCTAATTATGTGTTTTATGAAGATGATTGTTTCACTTTGAAATTATTTAGATTTTCCTAGGATAATGATGTGTTTTTGTAAGAGATTAGATCAATTGCCATGACTTAGAATTAATTTGTGATGTGTGCTTATTGTGATATGTGTTTGGCTTATATGCAAATATTGCTTGAAAATAAACATGTGTGCATGTGTGTGTTAATGTGTTACGGTTTTGAGCATATGGGAGTATGTGACTCTTAAAAATGTTGCATGATCACATGAAGCAATGGCCATAGTATCTTGACTTAATAAGATTAGGAAATGAAAATGAAAGTGCATGAGGTGTGGACATGTGTGTGCTATGGTGTGGGCTTGAGAGAGTGCCACGATGGTGAGTGGGTGTGAGTGGGATAGAACCTTGACTTTAGGGTAGAAGAGAAAAGAGTGGAAGTGGCAATGCATGATGAAGTCTAACCCTAGCCTAGGTACCTTGCCATGCAAAATTTTAGAAACCCAAACTTGCCCTTCTTTTAGTGCCTTGGCCGAACCTCCACCTAAGGGCAAAAGAGGCAAACTCGTTGGCCCTTAAATCTATTTTGCCTTAGTTCATTCCTCACATTTCATTCCCTTCACTTACACGCCCAAACACCTTCTAAGGGAACATCAAACCCTTAGAAAAGAAAAGAAAGGGAGAAAAGAAGGTGTAGCCGTGGGAAACCAAGAAGGAGGAAGAAGGAGAATAAGACCAAGACTTGAGTTCCTTTGAAGATCAAGAACCTTAGGAGTTAGAAGACCAACTTCCTTGGTAGGTTACATGAAGATCAAGAAGAAAACCATGATGATTAGATTTTCCTTTGAATTTCTTTTCTTTTTCCATTGCTTGTTTGTTTTCATAAGTGCAAGTGTGTTTTAGCCTTAACTATGAACTTTTGAAATTGGTTTGTAATATGTGAACTCATGAACTCTATGCCTCGGTTGTGACTCTTTTTAGTTGGATCTTGATGAAATTCTAAACAAACTTTTAAAGGATCTAAACTATTGTTTGAGATTTGCATGAACACTAAAATTGAAAATTCTTGCATGTTGGGTTTTTCCTCTAAAACCGTGATCTATATGATTTCTATGAAAGGTTTTGATGAATAAATTATGATCTAAGCTTTATTTATGCAAAAGTGAAGATTTTAAGTCTTGCATGATAATTTTCCCTTGCTTAAACCGTGATCCATGTACTTCTATATGACTACTTGATAAACCTCTACAAGATCTAAACTCGATTGTGATGTAGTAAGGAATCTATGCTTTCCATGATTAAGTCCTTGTGTTCAATCCATGATCTATGTGCTTCTATGTAAATGTTTGATGAACAATCTCATGATCTAAGTGCAATTTTTGCTAAAGTAAGGATTCCAAGTCTTGCATGTTGATTTCTTGAACTAAGTCCGTGACCTAGGTGTACCTATGTGGATATTTGACTAACAATTTCATGATCTAAAATGATTTGAAAAGAAAATAGGGATTTTTAGCCTTGCATGTTGACTTTGTAATGGTTTTGGTGGATCTTTGCATGAACATGTTTTCATCCATGATTATTATTTTACAAGTTAGAATATTGAGTTTTGCATGTCAATTTTCAAGCAAAGAAATTAAGTCTTTCCTATATGTGTGTCACGGCCTAGAAGAAATGATTAGGGTAAAGGTCTTTAAAGTGATTTTTCTTTTTATAAACATGATATGATTTAAAGATTTATTTTATTCATGTTATATTGGCATGAAGGCCATTCGGCCATGAGTGTTAAAAATGTTTTGGTGCTTGTGTCTTGGGTGCATGTATGCATTAGGGATGGATTTGGTGATCTTGAGTTCACGCATGCTATTCTTTTTGAAAATTTAGTTGTAAACCATGTTTTATTTTAGAAAACTATGAGTTTGAGTTTTAATCAAAAGGTTTAAAGAAAACCTTATAATGGTTCATGCCTGTTGATGTGATTAAATGTGGTGTGATCTACATGAGTTGTTTTGATTGAAATTAAGAAAATGAAGTTGAAATTGTTAAATTTTCCCTTTGATGCTCACGGTTCCAGTCTTGAAAGAAATGAAATAATTTCATTGTTTGATGTCTTTGATTGTGTGATGTGTTTTTGCAAGATTTTACTTAAATAATCCGGTTAGTGCATGTTTAGGTGTTTTAGAATAATTTTCTTTTCAAAATGACCCAGGAGATTGATTATATTCTATGTTATGTTTGACACCATAATGTGTTCATTCTTTTATTCCTTTTGGGTTAGGAGTTAGAAATAAATAAAATTGATTAAATTAATTTTCATGATGTTAATTATATGATTTTAAGGGTTTCGAAATTATTAGTAATTAAGAAATGCTAACTATAGGCAATTCGGTTTTACCATGATTAAGTTTGAAATATCTTCTTGTGCATGATTGAATTTGTATGGTAATCTAATTAGTTATTTCCTTTAGTCTAAGAGTGTTTTGTAATATGTGAATGATAAGTGTTTTGGATTTTTATGAACTAGTTAATGTGACCCTAGAGTTCTATCTTCTAATTCTTGCATTTTGAAGAATGTTTTAAGAATTATGTTTTCATAACATGAATATTTTAAATTAAGTTTTAATAATGAAAGGACGTTTATTTGAATAAAAGAGTATATTTGAGTTGTTTTCAAGTTTTCTCGAAAACCGTTTTAATCATGGATTGGAGTTGGATTTGAAAGCTTTGAACGTTAACAACGGATTTTCAAAAGCAAGAAATTGTTTTCAAAAGCAAATTTAAAAGAGTGTATCGAAATAGTTTCTAACGCACGGAAAAATTGCCTTAGCTAGAGCAACGGACACAAAGGAAATGAGGCGAGGATAGCGGTCAGGGAACCCTGGAGAGCTTTAGGATGTTCATCGTTGAGGTGAGAGAGGGGCTTATCCTTAAGACGTCGTGGTAATTAGGTAACATATTAAGGCGTCCAATCATCTCAAAGATTGGACTCCAATCTCATTTAGCGTAGTGGTGTATGTGATAGCGCTTGTTTGATTGATTTAGCTATCCACCCGAACGACTGAGATTGGCTTATCAACAATGATGTTATGTTTCTTGATTATTCATGTTGAATTATTTGGTCATATTATGATTTGTTTAACTGTTAAATAGTTATGATATTGTTGGGAGTTATCTGATTGGGCGTGAGTAATTAAATTATGTAAGTAACGAACTAAGAAAGAGGAGAAAAGATTAATGAATCCGAGTAATGAGGATAATGAAGAAGAGAGGCAAGTTGTGATGGGAATGATTCGTGAGTAGGAGATGAACGGAAATTTAGAAGAACGAGAAGAGTTGATGATGCTGCTGAGCCGAATTGGCGAGGAAGGACACCAGTGATGCTGTTAAGTCATAATTGGCAAAGAGGACAATGATGACGTGTTGAGCAACAATTGATTTGAAAAGTAATAATAATGTTGATAAGTTAAGGCTGATGAGAGCAATGTTGTTGCTGAAATGTGAGAGAAAAAGATGATACAATGATGTTGTGATGATCCAAGTGATAGTGTATGAGCTTTAGGGGGATTAGATGCGAACGATTAGCGATCGGGTTTCATTGAAGGGATGCACCAAGGATGAACCGATCATTAGGACTAAGCCGTAATTAAAACTCTTTAAAAGATTCTAAAAGACATTGATAAATACGGTGAGGTATGAGTGTCATTCCGAAGTAGTGGAGAGGAAGAAACGATAAGTATCTGCGGATACTTAGGACGAGATTGCATTAGCGGAGGACAATGACGGTGATACGTCAAGAAGTCTAGAGTATGTTTCTAGACAGAACGAACTCCACATGTGGCGCACTAACGTGGTGGGGACTGGGTCTAATGTCGTAGTAAAGTTCTGCAGGCCTACTAGAAACATACTGTCACCCCCTAGATTGCAAATCGAGAACAGTGAGAGGGACTGGAATGGGGCATTGTGTTTTGCCACTGCGTGGACATTGAGCCTTGTTATATTTGATATGAATTGAGGACGAGATCCTCCTGGTCTAGGACCATTATGTATTGTGACAGCTGTCGTGCCCGCGTGGTAAAGGTCCTGTACTCCTGTTTGCTTCCGACTAGGTTGGGAGGTTGACCGAGGAGATGTAGACGTGTGTGAGCACAATGATGCTTCCCCCTCATCATTGATGCTAATCGAATTAATAAGACTTAAAGAACCAAGATGTTCCAAAGATAAGTGTAGCAATGATTATAATAATGATAATGATGATAATGATGATGATGCTAAGTGACAACGGTCACGGATGGAGTATTTGTGATATGGAACCCTAAGGCATATGTGGAGGGTGTGAATGAGAAATGAAAAGAAGTACTGAGAGTGAGAAGAGATATTGAAAAAATTGTGAAAACATTATTGTCTATGAAAAATCAAATGTATGTTTATGTCTTCACTCTGATGAGAATTATGTGTTGTTTTGATTAGGCTTTATTAGTGGTTGGATTTACTTTGTTACATTTATTTTGTCTTAATATTTACCTAATGTAATCCCACATAGTCGACATTGCCGTTTTGGGTAGCTCACTCTCTCTCTCCTACATTTCTGTTATGTAAAATTGGGTGGATACTAGATGGACAACATTGCAAGATTTCAGCTGATTAGAGAAATAGGAGCACCACCAATGAGAGGAGATAGCAACACTATGTCGGCCTACGTGGTATTCTTTCTGAGGGTCCAGCGTAGAAGAATAGAACTAGCCGAAGAGGTCACTCACTTGGAGAAGGAGACTTATAACTTACCGGATGACCCTATAGTAGAGGACCAGAAGAGATAGAGAAGGAGGACGAGGGACAGATTAGTACTATGCGACCAGTACTTGAAGAAGTTCGATGACTAGAAAATAGGTAATTCGCTCCTGAGTATTGTACCCCACTACAAGTTATTAGATACATAGCTATAATATGCTGTAACCCCAAACAAGTTTGCAATGCTGACATTTTGGAAACAAATAAAATGGGCTATCTTGTTTAAACGATGTTTTGAAAAAAAACGAGTTTCAAAGTGCGATGTCCCGTGACATCTCGGTTTGGAACTTGAAAGAGTCGGTACAACTTGAGAACATGAGTATGAAACTATGTTTTGTAAATAAGAGATGTTCTCAAATTGTACATTACTCATTTAAAAAAAAATGGCCCTAATTTTCACTTAATTGATTATGGATTTCAAGTTGCCAAATCGGGGTGTTACACAGTGTGCCTTGATTATATGAATTGAATTGATATGATATGATTTGAGGCTGTAGTCCTCCTGCTCTGGGACCAATTGTTGTGAGACAGCTGTCATGCCCGCACGGTAAAGGTCTTGTACTCCTGTTTGCTTCCGACTAGGTTGGGTGGATGACCGAGGAGATGTAGACGTGAGTGATAGCCGAGAACGAAATGAATTCCCCGACGATATCTGATGATTCCCAAAGTAAAGGAAGGATATGAATTGATAAGATTGGAAAAGAAGAAATTCTGAGTATAAAAAGGGAAAAAGGATTGAGAAAGAAAGAATAATTAAGAGAAGTGAAATTAAATTTAGAAAGAAATTTAAGGATAATAATAAGGACAATAAGACTGGTAATATTGATATTGATATCATGATTGTTGTGTGTTTGTATGCTGTATGTTGTATGGTATGTTTGTATGGTCCTTCTATCTTGCCTACCGTAATCCCACATCGTCGACGATACGTCGTTCGGATCGCTTACTCTCTCCTGTTCGTTGGCATATCGGTGCTACTGATATTTCAACGGGCAGATGGAGGATCGGATGGACGTCACTACAGGGAGTAAGTATGGAAGAGGATGGAAGCGCACTCCATGCGGCTGGGTCTGGAGCGGCTACACCCAGATCGTGATTCCAGATTCGGAACATCAACTTAGCGGAGCGAATTTGGAGCCACACTTGGGACAAGTCACTGTACGAGGTTATAGGAACTTCCAAGAAAAGATTCGGTACAAGACTCGGAGGAACTTCACTCAATTGTTTTCAATAGGATAGTTTAAGGATAGTGTAGTTAGTTTAGGTTATGATGATTGTTGAGTTAAGGATTACCGATGCCATGAGCCATTATGTAACTGAGCTAATTTTTAATCTGACTTGTGGAGCACATCTTTATACAAAGTTAATTCATGTAAAGTTTTCGAAAACTGTTAAGATGATTTTGAACCAGGTTCTTTTATGAAAACGAATGTTTTATGAAAAGAACGATTTTAGTAACAACTCGGTTTTCAGAGAAGTGAATTGAAGAACATAAAGAGATTTTCAATGATGTCTTCGAACACTTCAATAATGATTTTTTAAAAAAAAAGGCCTAATTTTTGCAACCTAAATGGATAAAAAGCTAATTATTTTTGAGTTACGAAAATCGGGCTGTTACATATGGTGGTACTTATGACATCTTTATATATATATATGTATGTTTTATGTTATAATGTCCAGTGATGATATTATTTTCCAAAACTATACTCTTTCCGTGTACTCTGATAAATAACAAACGAGTTCGGTAATAGCAAGGGTTTTACAAAGAGAAAAGTTTGATAATAATTTCAATACAGAATTCAAAGTATTTTTGAAGGATATGTTTAGTTTGAGAATAATTATAAAGGAAAAATTTTATACTCTATTTTTCCAATAATATCAAGTCCGTATTATATATGTTCAACTATATTTTCTTATAAGGTATTTTAATCCAAGAGTGTCACAAAGTCCATGAGAGAGCTTGGTGCTTGACTTCCAACACATGAGTGCAAACATCGAAAAGTGAAGTTCGTTAAAAAGAACAATGAAACCAAAAGGTGGCATGATGCAAACTATGGTAACACTAACATGCAAGGACCCAAAAAGATATGGGTACCTAAAAAGAAAACATGAAATATTCTATTGTAGGTTACTCCGGAAGAAAGGAAAACATGGTGGTACTTGGATAGCGGTTGCTCTAAACACATGACTGGAGACGAATCAGAATTCTCTCACCTCATTCCAAAGGACCAAGGACATGTAACTTTCGGAGACAAAAACAAAGGAAGGATACTCGGAGTTGGTAAGGTAGGTACTCCTCCTTACCCTTGCATTGAAAATGTTTTGCATGTTGAAGGCCTAAAGCATAACTTGGTAAGTGTTAGTCAGCTATGTGATAAGGGCAATAGGGTTATCTTTGATTTTTATAAATGTATTATTGAGGGTAAAATTGACAGTCTTATTAAGCTTGTTGCTCGCAGGGTAAACAATGTGTACTTAATTGATCTTAACTCAATTCCCTCAAATGATGCTAAATGTTTAATTAGTAAAGAGGATGAGTCTTGGCTATGGCATCGTAGGATAGGTCACATCCACATGAATCATTTGAACAAACTATATTTTAAAAACTTAGTAGTTGGTTTGCCAAAGCAAAAATTTTCTATTTCTGAAAAATGTGATTCATGTCAAAAATCGAAACTCACAAGCTTAATAAGACCCTTGGAACTACTCAAAGACCCTTGGAACTTTTACATATGGATCTTTTTGGACCATGTCAAACTAAAAGCTTTGGTGGCAACTATTATTGCTTGGTTATTTCGGATGCCTATTCTAGGTATACATGGATTTATTCATTACTTATAAAAATGATGCATTCCATGAATTCAAAAAGCTAGCAAAGGTTGTTCAAAACCAAATGCATTTGAGCATTGCATCCATTAAGACTGATCATGGCGGTGAATTTGAAAACTACCTTTTTGAAAAGTTTTGCGAAAAACATGGCATTAAGCATTATTTTTCTGCTCCAAGAACTCCGGAACAAAACGGGGTTGTGGAGAGGAAAAATCGATCTTTAAAAGAACTTTCTTGGACAATGCTTAGTGACATGAACCTGCCTGCATATTCATGGGCCGATGCAGTAAGTACTGAGGAAACCGCAATTGGTGGTTGGAGAGACAAAGGAACCCTAGGAATACACCTAGAAGGGGGGGTTGAATAGGTGTCTAAGCTACCTTGAAAGATTTTCGAACGAAACAAATCGAAATAATCAAAACAAAATATTTTTCCAAAAACTCTTAGGTTTACTCGAGTAGATTTCAGAATACTCGAGTAGTACTCGATTAAAGACTCGTTTACTCGAGTATATCTGACAGAAACCAGAAAAATCAAGTTTTCATTCGCATACGAAAATCAATCAATTCACATGAAAAATCAGAGATTCAGCAGAGATGATTAACACCTATATTCTTATTGATTATCCTAGTTATGAAAATGATTTTCCCTTTATCAATTTGAACAATTAAAGATTCAATTCACTCAATTATGAAAATCAATCTTTCTAGGTTTTCAACCAAGAACGCAATCAAATGACTTGAATATAAAGAGTAAGGGTTTAGAGATACGACACAGTGATTTATCCTGGTTCACTTTCATCCGCTTGAAAGCTACATCCAGTCCCCTCTTCAACCAAGAGAGATTCTTCACTATGAGGAATTAGAGTTCTCAAATTACAAGTGATTGCCTCACAAGACTTCCTTCTTGCTAGCCTACAAGAGATAACCGACACCCTTGCCTTGTAATCCTATTGATCTTCTCTCTAATCTAACCTCTACCCCTTGTTGATAATCGACACAACAAGTCTTCAATTGCTTGATGATAATCCACACACCAAGGCTTCTCCTTGCTTGATTCACAACCAAGACTTCTTCTTCTTCAATGAACGTTGCTTGATGATAATCGACACACCAAGGCTTCTTGTTTGTTGTAGTAGCTTTCCTTATTGCAAAGATTACAACTCAATGAATACACATAACAATCCTAATGAATCTCAATCAATAGCTATGACAAATCACACAAGAGATTCAAAGGTTCTTGATCAAAGAATATGAAAATAGAAAAGCTTTGATCTTTGAAATTGAGAGAGAATAGAGTGGCTTGATTCTTTGTAAAATGAATATCAAAATGATGGATTATAATCACAAAGGTTAGGAAAAGGTTTTTATAGAATACCCAAAAGTTATGGCACTTGAAAAACTGATTTTGAGAAGTGAAAATCGTATTTTAAAAAATCAGTTCAGCAGTGTTTACTCGAGTAAATTGCAGCATACTCGAGTACTACTCGATTAAATCTTGATTTACTCGAGTAGATTGATACTGCACTTGTTTAAAACTTGTTTTCTCAAAAACCAACCTTTCCTTTAAAACCTTTAAGCCACCTATTGATTCTAGATTAAGTGAAAACTCAAATTATGATTAAATCATGACTTATGAATGAGATTCACTACCCTCTAAACAATCTACCCAAATAAAAACCTATGAAGCTTGAGAGGCAAAAGATAAAACAAAAACAATTACACTCAAACTTAAGTCTTCATGAACTTGTTCTCTCTTCTTCACTTGATGTTTGTTGTTGCTTGTTGAACTTGAACTTGATCATCACATGATAGCTTGTTCAAAACACTTTGTCATTATCAAAACATTCATCATGGAACTTACAATCTCCCCCTTTTTGAAAATGACAAACCATGTTTTGAAGTTCTCCAAAAGTTCTTTGAAGTTGTTGATGCTATAACAATTTGATCACTTGGTGAGACTCTTGCTCTCCCTCAATAAATGCTTTTGACATTTAAATCCAATTGATAGAAGCTTGATTCTCCCCCTATCTTCAACAACTTAGCTCAACCTACATAAAAACAACAAAAACAACCTTTCTCCAAACAAACATCTAAAAATCATATTATTTCTCCATCTTTGAGAAACATTCCAATCAATTCAAAACATCATATTTATTTGTTCAAAACATCATATTTCTCCCCCTTTGGCATTATCAAAAAGTAATATATACCAATTGAAATATAACATCTAAGCCAAGGTAAGAAATCAATGATCATTTCTTTACAACAATTGAAAACTAAAAATATCATAATATCACTTAACAAAGAAGATATCAATTGTAAAAAAGTACATATATCAACAAATATTTTGATACCAATTGTGATATTTCTTTAATAACAACCAAAGCATGTCAATAAATCATGATAATCATCTATGAATCTACTCAATGATACCAAATGATTTAATTAAACATTTAGAAAAGTAATACCAATTGAGAAGATACCAGTTGAAGTTCACAAATCTACCAACAACATTTGTACCATATTGTAGGACTTCTTTTGATACCAAATGAAGATGCAAATATGAATAACACTTGTAAGCTCTCTTTGCTCTTCAATCATACCTACAAAACAATCATGCTTTGCTTTTTGGTATCCAAATGGTTTTGGATCCATTTTTGTTAGTGTAGGGACTTTCACCCTTTTTCATCCAAACAAAATCTCCTTTAGGTATACCATGCACTTTAATATAACACACATTTGAAGTATGTCCATGAGTACCACAATAGAAACATGTTGGTGCATTTGAAAAATCAACTTTAGAAAAATCAACAATATTTCTATGAGATTTACTCTTAGCATTAGTATAACCCAAACCAAACTTGTTTGAATTTTCTCTTTGAAAATTTAACAATGTGCACAATCTAATATCACCACTTGTGAAACTTGCAAGCTTATTTTTCAAAATAGCATTTTCATCTTTGAGCAACTTGCAATTCTCACAATCAACCACAATATTCACTCTACTAGCACAATCACAAGAAGAACTAGCATATATAAGATCAAGAGTTTCATTTTCAAGATTAAGCTCATCAACTTGTTTTTGAAGTTCTAAAATCTCTTTTTGATGTTTCAAAATGAGCTTCTTTCTTTCAATGTTTTTCTAAGCTAGTTTTTCAAGTTGTTCATGCATTTCTTCATAAGCATTATATAACAATTCATATTTAGAAGAAATTTCGGATTTAGTATGACTTACATTGCTATCCTCGCTTTGTTCACTTGATTCATCATTTGAACTTTCCTCTTCATTGACTTGAACAAGCAAGTTGAGATTAGCAACTTCTTCATCATCCGACGAACTACTCGATGTGCTTTTCTTCTCTTCTACATCACTATCCCAAACTATGTATGCTCTTTTATGCTTGGAATTCTTCTTGTCTTTCTCCTTCTTCTTGAGATATCTAGAGCATGAATACTTGAGATGTCCGGGTTTTCCGCATTCATGGCAAACTACACCTTCTTTTGAAGTTTTGGTCTTGTAGTGTGGGGAATCCTTCTCTTTACTTTTGTCCTTGTTCAACCTTCCTTTTCTCCTTAGAAACTTGTCAAACTTCCTTAGCAAAAGTTTCATGTCTTTTTCATCAACATCGGAATCGGAATCTTCACTATCATCATCATCGGAACTTTCTTTCTTTTTGTATTCACTTTTGACTTTAAGAGCAAGTCCCTTTCATTCTTTGTTTTTATCCGACTCTTCATTGATACTTAAACGTCCAAGCTCCATTTCATGTTCTTGAGGCTTTCCAAAGAGTGTTGCTAGATCCAAAGCATCCAAGTGTTTAGATTCAACAATAGCCGTTACTTTTGGTTGCCAATTCCTGTCTAAACATCTCAACACTTTGTTAGAAAGTTCACCTTGTAAGAAAGTCTTACCAAGAGCAAGTAAATGGTTAATAATGTGAGTAAAACGCTTTTGCATATCATTAATAGATTCATTTGGAAGCATTTGAAACAATTCATAATCACGCATTAAAGCATTCAATCTAGCTCTCCTAACCTCACTAGTTCCTTCATGAGTCACTTGTAAAGTGTCCCACATTTCCTTAGCACTAGAACATTGAGAAACTCTAAAGAACTCGTCATAGGATAAAGCGGAGGTAATGATATTCTTTGCTTTATAATCATATTGAACTTTCTTTCTATCATCATCTTTCCACTTATCCTCGGGGATCAATTGTTCTACACCTTCAACTAAACTAGAGGGGATATGAGGACCTTTTTCAACTACTTTCCAAATTTCACTATCTATAGCTTGGATAAAGATTTTCATTCTAACTTTCCAATATGCATAGCCTTCTCCGTTAAAGAGAGGAGGACGACTTATCGAAGCACCTTCACCACCAAAGGGATTCATGGAACCCATTGCGATTTTCTTAAAGGGTCTTTACGAAAAAGCTCTTATGCTCGTGTCTTTCGACCGAGCTCTGATACCAATTGAGGAAACCGCAATTGGTGGTTGGAGAGACAAAGGAACCCTAGGAATACACCTAGAAGGGGGGGTTGAATAGGTGTCTAAGCTACCTTGAAAGATTTTCGAACGAAACAAATCGAAATAATCAAAACAAAATATTTTTCTAAAAACTCTCAGGTTTACTCGAGTAGATTTCATAATACTCGAGTAGTACTCGATTAAAGACTCATTTACTCGAGTATATCTGACAGAAACCAGAAAAATCAAGTTTTCATTCGCATACGAAAATCAATCAATTCACATGAAAGATCAGAGATTCAGCAGAGATGATTAACACCTATATTCTTATTGATTATCCTAGTTATGAAAATGATTTTCCCTTTATCAATTTGAACAATTAAAGATTCAATTCACTCAATTATGAAAATCAATCTTTCTAGGTTTTCAACCAAGAACGCAATCAAATGACTTGAATATAAAGAGTAAGGGTTTAGAGATACGACACAGTGATTTATCCTGGTTCACTTTCATCCGCTTGAAAGCTACATCCAGTCCCCTCTTCAACCAAGAGAGATTCTTCACTATGAGGAATTAGAGTTCTCAAATTACAAGTGATTGCCTCACAAGACTTCCTTCTTGCTAGCCTACAAGAGATAACCGACACCCTTGCCTTGTAATCCTATTGATCTTCTCTCTAATCTAACCTCTACCCCTTGTTGATAATCGACACAACAAGTCTTCAATTGCTTGATGATAATCCACACACCAAGGCTTCTCCTTGCTTGATTCACAACCAAGACTTCTTCTTCTTCAATGAACGTTGCTTGATGATAATCGACACACCAAGGCTTCTTGTTTGTTGTAGTAGCTTGCCTTATTGCAAAGATTACAACTCAATGAATACACATAACAATCCTAATGAATCTCAATCAATAGCTATGACAAATCACACAAGAGATTCAAAGGTTCTTGATCAAAGAATATGAAAATAGAAAAGCTTTGATCTTTGAAATTGAGAGAGAATAGAGTGGCTTGATTCTTTGTAAAATGAATATCAAAATGATGGATTATAATCACAAAGGTTAGAAAAAGGTTTTTATAGAATACCCAAAAGTTATGGCACTTGAAAAACTGATTTTGAGAAGTGAAAATCGTATTTTAAAACATCAGTTCAGCAGTGTTTACTCGAGTAAATTGCAGCATACTCGAGTACTACTCGATTAAATCTTGATTTACTCGAGTAGATTGATACTACACTTGTTTAAAACTTGTTTTCTCAAAAACCAACCTTTCCTTTAAAACCTTTAAGCCACCTATTGATTCTAGATTAAGTGAAAACTCAAATTATGATTAAATCATGACTTATGAATGAGATTCACTACCCTCTAAACAATCTACCCAAATAAAAACCTATGAAGCTTGAGAGGCAAAAGATAAAACAAAAACAATTACACTCAAACTTAAGTCTTCATGAACTTGTTCTCTCTTCTTCACTTGATGTTTGTTGTTGCTTGTTGAACTTGAACTTGATCATCACATGATAACTTGTTCAAAACACTTTGTCATTATCAAAACATTCATCATGGAACTTACAAGTACAACATGTTATGTTATGAACCGTGTTTTAATAAGGCCTATTTTAAAGAAAACCCCCAATGAGCTGTACAAGGGGAGAAAACCCAGCATATCCCATTTGAGAGTCTTTGGATGTAAATGTTTTGTGCATAATAATGGTAGCGACAATCTAGGGGGTTTTGATGCTAGAGCTGATGACGGTATATTCCTTGGTTATTTTGCGTTGAGCAAAGCTTATAGGATTTTCAATAAGACTCATAATACTATTGAAGAATCTATTCATGTATCTTTTGATGAGTCTAATCCCAGAAAGCTGGGAAAGGTATCTATTGATGATCTTGCAGGTATTCTAGGAAAACTATATCTTGATGAGGATCTTGAACCAGTCTTGGAAGAAAAGAAGGAATCCCAAGGAAACGAAAAGGCAAATGAAATAAATGAAAATCAAATGCAAACTCAAGGGAATTCCACCGAGCCTAATGTAGATCTTCCTAAGGAATGGAAAACATCACGACACCATCCAATCGATCAAGTTATAGGTGATATCTCCAAAGGTGTAAGTACTCGTAATTCTCTTAGTAACCTTTGTAATCATATGGCTTTTGTTTCTCAAGTGGAGCTTAAGAATATTTCCGAAGCTTCAGTTGATGAACATTGGCTGCTAGCTATGCAAGAAGAATTAAACCAGTTCGAAAGAAACGAGGTTTGGGAACTTGTTCCTAGGCCTAGTTCTCATCAAATCATTGGAACAAAATGGGTTTTTAGAAATAAACTTGATGAGGCTAGTATAATTGTTCGAAACAAAGCTAGATTGGTTGCAAAAGGCTACAACCAGGAAGAGGGGATAGACTATGAGGAAACGTTTGCCCCTATTGCTAGGTTGGAAGCCATTAGGTTGCTTTTAGCTTTTGCATGCACCTTAGATTTCAAATTGTATCAAATGGACGTAAAGAGTGCCTTTCTTAAAGATTTTATAAATGAAGAAGTGTATGTTAGCCAACCCCCTGGTTTTGAAAATTTTGAGTTTCCTGATCATATTTTTAAACTAAAAAAGGCTCTTTATGGTCTCAAACAAGCTCCTAGAGCATGGTATGAGCGACTGAGCAAATTTTCGTTGGAAAAAGGTTTTGAATGGGGTAAAGTTGACAACACTCTCTTTACCAAAAATAAAGGAAAGGACATTCTTTTAGTTCAAATATATGTTGATGACATTATATTCGGTGCTACTAACGAAACCCTTTGCAAGGAATTTTCAAGTCTAATGTAGGAAGAGTTCGAAATGTCTCTGATGGGCGAACTCAAATTCTTTCTTGGATTACAAATCAAACAAGCAAAGGATGAAATATTCATCAATCAAACAATGTACTGCAAGGAATTATTAAAAAGATTCGGCATGGATAAGGCCAAAGCAGTAGCAACACCTATGAGTACATCGTGCTATCTAGACAAGGATGAAGAAGGTAAACCCGTTGAAATTAAAAAGTATCGAGGTATGATCGGTTCCCTTCTTTACTAAATGGCAAGTAGGTCGTATATCATGTTCAGTGTATGCATGTGTGCACGCTTTCAGGCGAATAAAAAAACATGGTTGCTGTTAAAAGAATAATGAAATATCTATCTGGCACAACTGATATGAGTTTATGGTACCCCAAAGGTTCCACTTGTAACCTTGTTGGGTATTCCGATTCTGATTTTGCTGGGTACAAAGTAGATAGGAAAAGCACGAGCGGCACCTGTCACCTCCTAGGTAATTCATTAGTATCATGGGCTAGCAAGAAATAGTCTAGTGTAGCCCTATCCACAGCTGAGGCAGAATATGTCGTTGCGGGCAGCTGTTGTGCACAAATCTTATGGTTAAAACAGCAACTCCTAGACTTTGGTGTAAATCTAGATCACATTCCCATTAAATGTGATAACACTAGTGCAATTAGTATTACCAAAAACCCTGTGCAACATTCTGGCACTAAGCATATAGAGATTCGTCACCATTTCATACGTGATCATATTCAAAAGGGTGATTGTGTTATTGAGTATGTTGATACTTCGCGGCACTTAGCTGATATCTTTACGAAACCACTTCCAAAAGAAAACTTCTTCTTTATTCGTAGAGAAATCGATCAAATGTATCATCCCAAACTTAATTTATAGTGTAATCTATGTTGTGATGGTCTTAGGGTAGAAGAAATGAGGATATAAGTTAGAAACTTAGCCAATTGTGCATGTAACCTAGGTTTAAGACATAGAACTTTAGGGAATTTAAAATAAAAGATTTACAACTCAAAACTTAAATTCCACCGTTGGATATGAAGGTTAGTAGGTAGAGAAGCTTGCTTTAAAATTTGAGCAAGATCCGACGGGTAACGAAGAAGTTATGGCATTTTGAAATGCCAAGAAAAAAAAGAAAACTGGCCAGACTACTCGAGTAGTGCCAAACTAATCGATTAGTACACTAACTAATCGATTAGTTCACTGACTAATCGAGTAGTTGGTGGAAACAGCAAGTCCAGAAAATCAGGACTACTCGAGTAGTCCGTAGTCCACTGACTACTCGAGTAGGGCGACCAGTTACTGAAAAAAATAAAAGAAAGGAAGGATAAGAACAACACCATAATGTTTCTCTCTCTTTCCTCTATCAAAGCTTCGAACTTTCCTTTCTCTCTCTAGGGTTTTCCTTCTCCATCACCAAATCATCCAAGAGCAAGTGGGATTTCTTCAATCCTTCATCAAATCTCTTCCTTTGTAAACTCCAAGTAATCAAGTGTGGGTTCTTCTCTTTCTCTCTCACGATTCGTTTCTCTCTCTCTCCTCCATCCATGGTGGTTTTGATTTTAAGCCATGGAAACTCCTCCTTACTTGGATTTTTGGCATGATCTATGATTTGAATGATAATATTTTCTTGCTACGGCTCTTGATTTAGGTTCTCCCATTCTCTTGTTGTTCATATCTCCTTGGTGGGGAAAGGTTCAAGTTAGAACAAACCCAATCTCCCTATCTCTAGAAGTGTGAGGTAAGGAGGTTTGTGTTACCATATTCTAGGGGGTAGATTGTATTGTGTATATAATGGATTGCTAAGAGGTTGTGTGTTAGTCAAAGAATAGAAACCCTAGGATTGATAACATGGTATAAAAGAATTTAAATGTATTATGTGGTGATTAAATGCGATTATTGTATTTTGTTATGATTAAATGTGATTATTGATACTTGGTTGATGTGGTTTGATGTTTTGCTAAATTATGTTGGACTTGGAATTATAATGTGATATTGAGTAAGATAATTGAAATGAAGATGATTGTATTGTTGGTAGTGCCCTGTTAAATTGGAATTTAAACGCATAATGAGTTTATAAAATTGAGAAATTAATGAAAGAGAGATTTCAAAGAAAATGAAGTGAGTGAAATGGGTTGTTAAAATATTAAAGGAAAAAGAGTGTGTGATCCAGATCTTGTAAGACGTTGTCCTTAGGAGACTGTACGCATAGATCGCGTAAGACGCACATTGTGCGCAGCTGTAAGATGTTGTCCTTAGGAGACTGTACGTAGTTATGGAGACACACACACATACCATATATTAACAAAGGTATAATTTGGATTGTGCGAATCCAGATCTTGCAAGACGTTGTCCTTAGGAGACTGTACGCATAGATCGCGTAAGACGCACATGATGCGCAGCTGTAAGACGTTGTCCTTAGGAGACTGTACGCAATGATGGATGCACCTTGTGATTTTGGGAATCTAGGTCTTGTAAGACGTTGTCCTTAGGAGACTGTACGCATAGACCGCGTAAGACACACATTGTGTGCAGTGATGGATCCCCGTGATAAATTCTAAAAAGCTATGTAAAATATTCAAAGAGTATGAAAAGAGAATTGTGTTCTTGTATATGAGATTGATGAAGATGTAAGTTTGTGTATCTTGGGAAGAGTATGTAATTATGGAATCAAAATGTGGGAGAACTATTTTAATACGGAAAAGAAATAATTGAATTGTTTGGAAATGCTTATTGGTTTATATGCACTACATGACTAGATGTGTTTGGCTTGGTGGTTCAGTATAGCATGATAGAAACTGCTTCCCTATTTTATTGTGTAATACTCACCTCCTTACCATTTTTCAGGTACTGAGTTGGAGTATACACCTGGATCGGCCGAGCAGGATTACTCTCCCTCACAGGGAGAGTAGGGTTGGGATTTAGATACATTTATTTTGACCTAAGCCTCCGTATTATTTGATGTATATGTGCTGTATATGCTTTTTTTTGTGTGAGGCTTAGGATAGTTCCATTTAAGGCAGGGTTTATGATTTATTTTGAGCATAGTTGTGGTTATGCCCTTTTGATTTACATACTATGCATTTTTGCTGGCACTCTGACAAACTGATACTGATGTCTTACTCTTGAGCCCATGGGGCAACTATGTGATGCATATATACCTATATTTGAGCCCTGCTGGCTACTGTTGATATTATATAAATGTGTTTATCAGGTTGAAGATTTAGAAAAGTTCGAAAAACAAACGAAACTCCGTCCGTTTGACGGTTGATTTTCATGAATTAAAAAGGAATTTTTAAGTCCGTATTTTAATATAAGGGGAATTAAGGGTAATTAATTATAGGGTGTTACATTTATGGTATCAGAGCAGTTTCTCCTCGGCCTTGGAGTTATGAAAACTCCACATGATTACTCACCTAGCGAGTAATGGATGCTCATAGTAAAAGTTTAGGAATTTAATAGTATGATTATATATAGAACTATGTATACATTTAGTATTTAAGTCTTACTGGCCTGTTTTCTTTGGCTAAGCAGTATGGCTGGAAGAAGGGCTGCTAATGATGGGCTGGCAGCCATTCTGGAGCATCTGTCACAGATGCAGCAGCAGCAGGGAGAGCAGATGGCAGTTGCCGCAGCAGCAGCCGCTACAGCAGCAGCAGCAGCTCTGCAACCAGCTCCAGTTGAGGTTGACTGGATGGCTAGGTTCCGCAAGAATGATCCACCTCGTTTTGAGGGGGGAAATGACCCTCATGGAGCACAGAGATGGATTCAGGAGGTTGAGAAGATCCTCCGCTCTATTCAGCCACCCATGGAGCAGCATGTTCGACTGGCAGAATTCATGCTAACCAATGAGGCTGAGCATTGGTGGGATCAACAAAGGAGGGGATTGGTGGCAGCCAATCCGGTTGTTTCTTGGGAGGTATTCAAGGATCTCTTTTTAGGGAAGTATTTCCCTGAGGACGTGAGGAGGGAGAAGGAGATAGCATTTCTCCAACTGACTCAAGGCTCTATGTTAGTTGGGGATTATGCAGCTAGATTTGAAGATCTCATCCGATTCTCTGACTATCGGGATGCCAGTGAGCACAGCAAATGCGTCAAGTTTGAGTCTGGACTCAGGACCGATATTCGCCTCTCTTGCGAGTATCACAATATTGACAACTTGGCCCGCTTGGTCAATATGGCAAGCACATATGAAAAGGGTCTTAAAAGGAAGATGGCTGAAGATAAAAGCAGGGCAGTGCAAAGAAGTAGTGGTCCTATAAGGGGCAAGGGTGCGGTGCAGCGACTAGCTCCCTATACTCAATCTAGGTCAGGCCCTCTAGGGAGTTCTCCTGGTCCTATTCCGCCCTGTCCTCATTGTGGCAAGCAACACAGGGGTGTATGTTGGAGTCAGAATCAATCGAATATCACTTGTTTCAAGTGTGGACAGCCCGGCCATGTTTCAATGAATTGTCCAAAGAAAGTTGTTAAGAAGGAAGCCAATGTGACTAGGGCGCAGAGGGTTGGTGATGGCCGTCCACTGCAGCAGGGAAAGGTGTACACTCTTGATGGAGAAGAGGTGATTGATGCTGACGAGCTGATTCGAGGTATTGTCCATGTTAATAATATTCCATGTGGTATTCTCTTTGATTGTGGAGCTACACACTCCTTTATCTCTGTCAATTGCATGGAGAAGCTAAAATTGTCTGCTGTTGAAATGCCTTTTAAATTGTCTGTGTCTACCCCTACAAATTCAGCTGTGGTTACATCTTTGATGTTCTTGGATTGCCCTCTTCGAGTATTAGAGCGGGAATTCAAAGTGAATCTAATATGTTTGCCCTTAACCAAGCTGGATATCATTCTAGGCATGGACTGGATGTCCCAGAACCGTGTCCTTCTTGATTGTAGTCAGAAGTCAGTAATTTTCTGTCAAGTCTCAGTGTTGGCTATGGATGATGAGGAAGCATCAGATATCAGTAAAATCCCAGTGGTTTGTGAGTTTCCGGATGTGTTTCCTACTGAAATCCCCGGATTACCTCCAGCCAGAGAAGTAGAATTTGGCATTGATCTTATGCCCGGTGCCGGTCCGATATCTAAAGCGCCTTATAGAATGGCCCCTCTAGAGTTGGAAGAGTTGAAGAAGCAATTGGAGGAGCTCTTGGCTAAAGGGTTCATAAGGCCAAGTGTATCCCCGTGGGGATCTCTTATCCTTTTTGTTAAAAAGAAGGATGGAAGTGTCCGTATGTGCACTGATTACCGGCAGCTAAATGCGGTGACAGTGAAGAATAAATATCCGCTCCCCCGCATCGATGATTTGTTGGATCAGCTTAGGGGAGCTGCAGTCTTCTCAAAAATCGACCTCCGATCTGGATACCATCAAATCCGTATCCGAGAGGGGGACATTCCAAAAACTGCTTTTAGAACCCGGTATGGGCATTTCGAATATGTGGTGATGCCTTTTGGCCTCACAAATGCTCCTGCCATCTTCATGGATTACATGAACAGGATCTTCAGGCCGTACTTAGACTCATTTGTCATTGTATTCATTGATGACATTCTTATCTATTCCAAGAGCCCGAAGGAGCATGAAGAGCATTTGAGAACGGTGCTCCAAGTTCTCAAAGACAAGAATCTTTATGCTAAGTTTTCTAAATGTAGTTTCTGGTTGAATGAAGTGCATTTTCTGGGGCATGTGATTTCTGAGAAGGGTGTTGCTGTTGACCCTTCTAAGGTGGAAGCGGTGCTTAAGTGGGAGAGACCCAAGTCCATTACTGAGATCAGAAGTTTCCTTGGTATGGCTGGGTATTATAGGAGGTTTATTGAGGGGTTTTCAAAACTAGCCCTTCCTTTGACTACTCTTACGCGGAAAGGTGTTCCGTTTGAATGGTCCCCAGAATGTGAAGATAGCTTCTAGGAGTTGAAGAGGCGATTGACTAGTTCTCCGGTGTTGAACTTGCCAGATCCGACTCAATCCTTTGTAGTGTATTGTGATGCTTCAAAACAAGGGTTGGGTTGTGTGCTGATGCAGCAAGGACAAGTCATAGCCTATGCATCCAGGCAGTTGAGGCAGCATGAGCAGAACTATCCCACTTCTAACATCCTGATTTCTGAATCTAAGCTTAAAATAGGAAAAGTCTAAATTAAGCTAAGGATAATCGGAAGAGTAAGCTGGAATGTAGTAATGTGTTCGTGGCCAAAGTGTATGTTGGAGTTAAGGAGTATACCATGAAGTTAGAAACCATCAGTACATAAAGACCTCTTAGTGTAATCAATTACTGTGGGGTGTTAATCGATTACAATGAGTCTGTGAAGAGGTTAAGCTTTAGCAAAGAACAAGTGGGTTAAGTGTAGCGGCTCGAACCTCGGTCCGAGCAAATTCTATCTTAGCCGACCGAAAAGAGGTTTAGAGTCGTAAACCGACCTTATGCTAAACTATCACCCCTCATCCGACCTCTTGCTTCTAAACTACTCCGAACCGAGCAATCAGCTAGGAGTGCCTAATTGCCGAGCAATCCGAGCTCATCATAACCGAGCTCATGATGACCGAACCCATTAGTGCAACCGAGCTCATTATCAGCGAGCTCATCAGTATTATTGAGCTCATTAGTATATCCAAGCTCATCTATTATCCGAGATGGAAGTTCGGACTACTACGATTCCTCCATACCGAGCCGACGTATCCTAGCCGACACGTCCTAGCTCCTCAAGAAGCTTCCAATGAGAGCCACACAAATGTCTTCCACATTTGAATAAAAGAAAATCCCAACACATAACCCATAACACTTCTCACTTTTATTCCTCTCTCTTCCCTACGTCTTTCTTTCCATTTTCTCTCAAAGTCCAGCCACAACAACCCAACATATCTTCTTCTTCTCCTCTTCTCACGAACATTTCCCTCTTTTCAACCAACCAGAGACCTCCTCCCCGCCGCCTTCTCTCCCGTCCCGGACACCCCTTGGACCACCGTGGAGTTCGTGTGTAGATTGGTGGAGCTCGTGTGCAGCTTGGATTAAGAAGGATTCAAGGGTGCTAAGATCAAGGACAAGCAACAAGGAACCATTCTCAAACTCTCAACTCTTATCTCACACGGTTTGAGGTAAGGAGTGAGTGTTACCTCTACTTGAGTTTGGGTTTCTAGGGTGTTCATAAAGGGTACTAAGAGTGGGTGTTAGATTAGGAAATGGATCTAGGTTAATGTAAAAAGGAAATGGTAAAAAGGGAAAAAAGGAACTAATAAACGAATTAGAAACTTGAGTTTGAAGTAGGGATGAGTATCGTTATATGCTATATGTTGGTATTTACATGATGGATTGGTCGAGTGTTTTATTCTTATGGTTGTTGCTATTGTATAAGTGATTATGAACTTTGTGTATAAATGTTTATGAGCTTTGATATTTATGATCCATGTCTGTGGCCGAGCTGAGTGACTTCGGGAATGGGTATGAGAAAATGGTAGAGATGGAAAGTAGGAGAGATAGAGTAATAAGGCAGAAAATGAGTAAGGTTAATGGAAAGAGGGAATGGTTACCGAATTTAGCCGAGAGAGAGGCCGAGCTAGAAAGATGGTTAAAGGGATAAGTAGAGAGGTTGAGCCGAGAGAGGCCGAGCTAAATAAATAATGAGATTAATGCAAAGAGGAATAAATTAGAGGTGAACTGAGGTGTGTCGAACTAAAAGTAATGGTTAATAAGATAAGGGGAATTAAAGAGAAATGGTTGTGTGGTCGGGTCATAGCAGACGCGTACTGGGTGCGTGCATTGATCGCGTAAGCCGAGCATAGTGGTGCTCGCAGCTGTAAGTCGAGCATTGTGGTGCTCGCAGTTATGACTCGCAAGGTTTCGAGAACGGAATCGGTGGGATGTGTTCCTGGTCATAGCAGACGCGTACTGGGTGCGTGCATTGATCGTGTAAGCCGAGCATTGTGGTGCTCGCAGCTGTAAGCCGAGTATTGTGGTACTCGCAGTTATGGACACTCCAATATCCGACTTAAATGGTGTAAGACATGCACTGGGTGTATGCATCCGAGAAGAGTAAAAGATTGTGAATTATTGAGTAGTGAACCCGAGATAGAGATGGTAATCCGAGACATGAGAGGATAAACCGAGGTATAGCTAGCAATGAGTTAACTGGTTTATGATGTGAGCCGAGCTAGACGAGGATGTGGGTATGCGAACCGAGCTAAATGTTGATATATGCATGAGATATATGGGTTTGATTACTTGTGATTTATTTGCTATTTGACTACGTGTGTTTGGCTTGGTAGTTCGGTATGTCATTCTAGAAACTGCTTATTTAAGTTCTGTGTAATGCTCACCTCCTTACCATTTTTCAGGTACTGAGCCCGAGCAGACGCAGTCTCCGGCCGAGCAGGATCACTCTCCCTTATAGGGAGAGTAAGTCATTAGAGTCGGATAGCCTAGATGGGTCTCGGCTAGTTGGCCGAGCTAAAAACAATATTTTGTATTTTTGGAATTGCCGAACTGATTGTACTTAAACTTGTGTTTTATGTATCTGATGCATTTAAGTCTTCCGCCTTTTGAACTCTGATGTTTTTGTTATTAATGAAAGGAAATATTATTTTGGCAAATATCATATCCATCTCAAAAGAAATTTTAAATCCTAATTTTGGGGTAATTAAGGGTAATTATTTCATAGGGTGTTACATTTTTGGTACCAGAGCAGTTTCCCTCGGCCTTTTGAGTGTGGACTCACATCTCCCATGGTTACTCACCTAGCGAGTGACCGCTAAGTAGTTAAGTGTCTAAATTAGAGTAATGAGGTGTATGTGTTGTTGATTAGGTTGGCATTAACCTATCGGTTGTCCTAAAGGTAGCCAGTAAGGAAAGGGAATAGCAGCAACATTGACAAGATTGTGACAACTCTAGAGAACTCGACCCACATAAACAGAGATTAAACCGAAGGGATAGCAAGAGTCACAATTACAAGAGCCAGAGGAAGCAATGGATCAACAGCTACACGCATCTCAAAACCCAGTACCGGCGGAAATTGACTGGTTGACCGAACTCAGAAGAAACAATCCACCAAGGTTCCTGGGTGGCTATAACCCGGACGGAGCACGTAAGTGGCTCCAAGAGATAGAAGAAGTATTCTACACGATGCGTCTTCCAGACAACCAAAGGGCCTTGCTAGTGATGTGTGCGTTAGCAGGGGAGGCGGAGCAATGGTGGGCGCAAATGCAACAAATCCTAGAAGTGAAGAGGCAAAGCGTAGCATGGGAAGTATTTAAGAGGAGATTTCGTGCAAAATACTTCTCAGAGGATATTCTAAGGGAGAAAGAGATTGCCTTCTTAAATCTGAAGCAAGGCAGTCTCAGCGTGGACGAGTATGCGGTTAAGTTCGAGGAACTGATTAAGTATGCCAAAAGCTATCGGGCTGCCGACGAGAGGACCAAGTGTGTTAAGTTCAAGGCTGGGCTTCGAGCCGAAATCAGGCTAGCATTCGGGAACCAAAACATAGCCAACCTGTCCCAGTTGGTTAATATGGAGAGTATGTACGAGAGAGCCCTCAATAACGAAGCAGCCAAGCAGAGGGGCAAGGATGTTTCAAGGACTAGTAAACCCATCATGAGAGAAACGACTCGGAGTTCGAACCGTCACGAGGGTCCGAGCTCAAAGGCAACGACAGCATCATGGGGCGATGGTCGGAAAGTGACCGGCCCTGGTCCTTATCCGATCTGTCAATATTGTGGAAAGCAACATAAGGGAAAGTGTTGGATGCTGAATTCGAACAAAGGAAAAGGACTGTGCTATCGATGTCATCAGTCCGGTCACCTTGCGGCCCAATGCCCTACGAACGTCCTGAAGGAGGAAATCAATGCTGATCCGTCTCGGCAGGTCGGTGGGAATCGACCACCTCGGAGGGATGATTTTTACACTATGGACGGCAAGGAGGGGGATGATGCCGACGAGCTGATCTGAGGTCTTTGCTAGGTAAACGCTTAACCCTTGTGCAGTTTTGGTCCGAGAACGACGCAGCGCGCTCTTCTATTCTATTGGCTGCGAGAAAGCTAGAGTTGTCTACCGTAGGGACTAATTCGGTCAACACCTCTCGATTGTACTCGGATGATCCTATCCGAGTATTAGGTTAAAATGTATCTTTGTAAACTTTAAGCCTTGTTTTCATTAGCTCTCTAGTAAAGGCTCCCTAAGATGTACCCTGTTATGGGGTGTAAAAGATTTGATCCAACCCACTAGAAGATCATGAAGTACCTTACACAGAAACAATGAATTCTAGGATCCTAGTTAGTCTATAGCTAAACACGATGATGGTGTTGTCATTAACAAGATGTAAAGTTGGGATTGGCCATCCTTACTCTTACATCTATTAAATGAAAATGTTATCAGACCAACCTGGCAACGGTACACTATTGATAGACGTAAGGTTGGGACTGATCACCCCGATCCTTGAAGCTATTGATGGATGGTATCATCGCAACCTCCTAAGTTAAATCAAGACAACCAAGATAGCATCATGCCAAGAAACAAATCCTCCATAAGGAAATAAATTAACGGGAAAGTATTCTTTCCAAGAGTTCTTGCAGGTTTAGAAGAATAGACCTAAGGCGAAACTATAGGGTAAGAACCTTAAGCTACCCTACCTATTTAAGAAGAGTGTAACCAAATACTTAATACTGGAAATAATTAAGCAAATCCTATGGAAAAAATTATTTTTGACCAGCATGAAAACCAAACTAGGTTCTAGACCCCCAATCAAACTTCTCCTGGTATCCCATTTAGAATCAGTGGAAGCAGGACTGCTGGCATACACTTGATGTATGACTTAAGTTCCATTAATCAGAATCAGTGTTTAACGAAGCATTCCGAATCTCAAGAGTACCCACCCATCTTAATTCATAACCACCCAAAATTCTTTCAAGGTCTATGCATGTGTATCGAGCCTTAATTAAAGGTGCAGTTAGTGCAAATAACCGGAAGCGGATTCATTCGACCTTCCACCTCCTAGAATTGGTGTAATCGGGTATGTCAATGCCAAGTGGGGGAGGACTTAGTAACCCAACTAACACCTTGTCCGAACATCAAAAGGAAACAAGAAGTGAAGTCGTGCGAGGACGAGCTGTGAGATGTTTTAACGTAAACTTGAAAACAGTAAGAAGAATGAACTTAGGAGTACCCCAAATACAAGAATGAAACAAAAGGGGCGTAAAGACCATAGTCGAAAGCCTTGTCAAGGGATGACTCTCCATTTATGGAACTGAACGGAATTTCGGGGACGAAATTCCAGTAAGTGGGGGAGAATTGTAACATCCCGATTTCTGAATCTATGCTTAAAATAGGAAAAGTCTAAATTAAGCTAAGGATAATCGGAAGAGTAAGCTGGAATGTAGTAATGTGTTCGTGGCCAAAGTGTATGTTGGAGTTAAGGAGTATACCATGAAGTTAGAAACCATCAGTACATAAAGACCTCTTAGTGTAATCAATTACTGTGGGGTGTTAATCGATTACAATCAGTCTGTGAAGAGATTAAGCTTTAGCAAAGAACAAGTGGGTTAAGTGTAGCGGCTCAGACCTCGGTCCGAGAAAATTCTATCTTAGCCGACCGAAAAGAGGTTTAGAGTCGTAAACCGACCTTATGCTAAACTATCACCCCTCATCCGACCTCTTGCTTCTAAACTACTCCGAACCGAGCAATCAGCTAGGAGTGCCTAATTGCCGAGCAATCCGAGCTCATCATAACCGAGCTCATGATGACCGAACCCATTAGTGCAACCGAGCTCATTATCAGCGAGCTCATCAGTATTATTGAGCTCATTAGTATATCCAAGCTCATCTATTATCCGAGATGGAAGTTCGGGCTACTACGATTCCTCCATACCGAGCCGACACGTCCTAGCTCCTCCGTGCCAGCTCATGTTGAGCTGTTGGCCCTTTGGGATTCATACCACCCGTACCATGTACTATCCTTCACTTTATGTCATTATCACTGCTTTATGTCCTTTTCAATGTACTGTTCTTGGCTTCCTCAAGAAGCCAATGAATCCTGTCCACATATTCAAGCTTCCTCAAGAAGCTTCCAATGAGAGCCACACAAATGTCTTCCACATTTGAATAAAAGAAAATCCCAACACATAACCCATAACACTTCTCACTTTTATTCCTCTCTCTTCCCTACGTCTTTCTTTCCCTTTTCTCTCAAAGTCCAGCCACAACAACCCAACATATCTTCTTCTTCTCCTCTTCTCACGAACATTTCCCTCTCTTCCACCAACCAGAGACCTCCTCCCCGCTGCCTTCTCTCCCGTCCCGGACGCCCCTTGGACTGCCGTGGAGTTCGTGTGTAGATTGGTGGAGCTCGTGTGCAGCTTGGAGTAAGAAGGATTCAAGGGTGCTAAGATCAAGGACAAGCAACAAGGAACCATTCTCAAACTCTCAACTCTTATCTCACACGGTTTGAGGTAAGGAGTGAGTGTTACCTCTACTTGAGTTTGGGTTTCTAGGGTGTTCATAAAGGGTACTAAGAGTGGGTGTTAGATTAGGAAATGGATCTAGGTTAATGTAAAAAGGAAATGGTAAAAAGGGAAAAAAGGAACTAATAAACGAATTAGAAACTTGAGTTTGAAGTAGGGATGAGTATCGTTATATGCTATATGTTGGTATTTACATGATGGATTGGTCGAGTGTTTTATTCTTACGGTTGTTGCTGTTGTATAAGTGATTATGAACTTTGTGTATAAATGTTTATGAGCTTTGATATTTATGATCCATGTCTGTGGCCGAGCTGAGTGACTTCGGGAATGGGTATGAGAAAATGGTAGAGATGGAAAGTAGGAGAGATAGAGTAATAAGGCAGAAAATGAGTAAGGTTAATGGAAAGAGGGAATGGTTACCGAATTTAGCCGAGAGAGAGGCCGAGCTAGAAAGATGGTTAAAGGGATAAGTAGAGAGGTTGAGCCGAGAGAGGCCGAGCTAAATAAATAATGAGATTAATGCAAAGAGGAATAAATTAGAGGTGAACTGAGGTGTGTCGAACTAAAAGTAATGGTTAATAAGATAAGGGGAATTAAAGAGAAATGGTTGTGTGGTCGGGTCATAGCAGACGCGTACTGGGTGCGTGCATTGATCGCGTAAGCCGAGCATAGTGGTGCTCGCAGCTGTAAGTCGAGCATTGTGGTGCTCGCAGTTATGACTCGCAAGGTTCCGAGAACGGAATCGGTGGGATGTGTTCCTGGTCATAGCAGACGCGTACTGGGTGCGTGCATTGATCGTGTAAGCCGAGCATTGTGGTGCTCGCAGCTGTAAGCCGAGTATTGTGGTACTCGCAGTTATGGACACTCCAATATCCGACTTAAATGGTGTAAGACATGCACTGGGTGTATGCATCCGAGAAGAGTAAAAGATTGTGAATTATTGAGTAGTGAACCCGAGATAGAGATGGTAATCCGAGACATGAGAGGATAAACCGAGGTATAGCTAGCAATGAGTTAACTGGTTTATGATGTGAGCCGAGCTAGACGAGGATGTGGGTATGCGAACCGAGCTAAATGTTGATATATGCATGAGATATATGGGTTTGATTACTTGTGATTTATTTGCTATTTGACTACGTGTGTTTGGCTTGGTAGTTCGGTATGTCATTCTAGAAACTGCTTATTTAAGTTCTGTGTAATGCTCACCTCCTTACCATTTTTCAGGTACTGAGCCCGAGCAGACGCAGTCTCCGGCCGAGCAGGATCACTCTCCCTTATAGGGAGAGTAAGTCATTAGAGTCGGATAGCCTAGATGGGTCTCGGCTAGTTGGCCGAGCTAAAAACAATATTTTGTATTTTTGGAATTGCCGAACTGATTGTACTTAAACTTGTGTTTTATGTATCTGATGCATTTAAGTCTTCCGCCTTTTGAACTCTGATGTTTTTGTTATTAATGAAAGGAAATATTATTTTGGCAAATATCATATCCATCTCAAAAGAAATTTTAAATCCTAATTTTGGGGTAATTAAGGGTAATTATTTCATAGGGTGTTACATTTTTGGTATCAGAGCAGTTTCCCTCGGCCTTTTGAGTGTGGACTCACATCTCCCATGGTTACTCACCTAGCGAGTGACCGCTAAGTAGTTAAGTGTCTAAATTAGAGTAATGAGGTGTATGTGTTGTTGATTAGGTTGGCATTAACCTATCGGTTGTCCTAAAGGTAGCCAGTAAGGAAAGGGAATAGCAGCAACATTGACAAGATTGTGACAACTCTAGAGAACTCGACCCACATAAACAGAGATTAAACCGAAGGGATAGCAAGAGTCACAATTACAAGAGCCAGAGGAAGCAATGGATCAACAGCTACACGCATCTCAAAACCCAGTACCGGCGGAAATTGACTGGTTGACCGAACTCAGAAGAAACAATCCACCAAGGTTCCTGGGTGGCTATAACCCGGACGGAGCACGTAAGTGGCTCCAAGAGATAGAAGAAGTATTCTACACGATGCGTCTTCCAGACAACCAAAGGGCCTTGCTAGTGATGTGTGCGTTAGCAGGGGAGGCGGAGCAATGGTGGGCGCAAATGCAACAAATCCTAGAAGTGAAGAGGCAAAGCGTAGCATGGGAAGTATTTAAGAGGAGATTTCGTGCAAAATACTTCTCAGAGGATATTCTAAGGGAGAAAGAGATTGCCTTCTTAAATCTGAAGCAAGGCAGTCTCAGCGTGGACGAGTATGCGGTTAAGTTCGAGGAACTGATTAAGTATGCCGAAAGCTATCGGGCTGCCGACGAGAGGACCAAGTGTGTTAAGTTCAAGGCTGGGCTTCGAGCCGAAATCAGGCTAGCATTTGGGAACCAAAACATAGCCAACCTGTCACAGTTGGTTAATATGGAGAGTATGTACGAGAGAGGCCTCAATAACGAAGCAGCCAAGCAGAGGGGCAAGGATGTTTCAAGGACTAGTAAACCCATCATGAGAGAAACGACTCGGAGTTCGAACCGTCACGAGGGTCCGAGCTCAAAGGCAACGACAGCATCATGGGGCGATGGTCGGAAAGTGACCGGCCCTGGTCCTTATCCGATCTGTCAATATTGTGGAAAGCAACATAAGGGAAAGTGTTGGATGCTGAATTCGAACAAAGGAAAAGGACTGTGCTATCGATGTCATCAGCCCGGTCACCTCGCGGCCCAATGCCCTACGAACGTCCTGAAGGAGGAAATCAATGCTGATCCGTCTCGGCAGGTCGGTGGGAATCGACCACCTCGGAGGGATGATTTTTACACTATGGACGGCAAGGAGGGGGATGATGCCGACGAGCTGATCTGAGGTCTTTGCTAGGTAAACGCTTAACCCTTGTGCAGTTTTGGTCCGAGAACGACGCAGCGCGCTCTTCTATTCTATTGGCTGCGAGAAAGCTAGAGTTGTCTACCGTAGGGACTAATTCGGTCAACACCTCTCGATTGTACTCGGATGATCCTATCCGAGTATTAGGTTAAAATGTATCTTTGTAAACTTTAAGCCTTGTTTTCATTAGCTCTCTAGTAAAGGCTCCCTAAGATGTACCCTGTTATGGGGTGTAAAAGATTTGATCCAACCCACTAGAAGACCATGAAGTACCTTACACAGAAACAATGAATTCTAGGATCCTAGTTAGTCTATAGCTAAACACGATGATGGTGTTGTCATTAACAGGATGTAAAGTTGGGATTGGCCATCCTTACTCTTACATCTATTAAATGAAAATGTTATCAGACCAACCTAGCAACGGTACACTATTGATAGACGTAAGGTTGGGACTGATCACCCCGATCCTTGCAGCTATTGATGGATGGTATCATCGCAACCTCCTAAGTTAAATCAAGACAACCAAGATAGCATCATGCCAAGAAACAAATCCTCCATAAGGAAATAAATTAACCGGAAAGTATTCTTTTCATGAGTTCTTGCAGGTTTAGAAGAATAGACCTAAGGCGAAACTATAGGGTAAGAACCTTAAGCTACCCTACCTATTAAAGAAGAGTGTAACCAAATACTTAATACTGGAAATAATTAAGCAAATCCTATGGAAAAAATTATTTTTGACCAGCATGAAAACCAAACTAGGTTCTAGACCCCCAATCAAACTTCTCCCGGTATCCCATTTAGAATCAGTGGAAGCAGGACTGCTGGCATACACTTGATGTATGACTTAAGTTCCATTAATCGGAATCAGTGTTAAACGAAGCATTCCGAATCTCAAGAGTACCCACCCATCTTAATTCATAACCACCCAAAATTCTTTCAAGGTCTATGCATGTGTATCGAGCCTTAATTAAAGGTGCAGTTAGTGCAAATAACCGGAAGCGGATTCATTCGACCTTCCACCTCCTAGCATTGGTGTAATCGGGTATGTCAATGCCAAGTGGGGGAGGACTTAGTAACCCAACTAACACCTTGTCCGAACATCAAAAGGAAACAAGAAGTGAAGTCGTGCGAGGACGAGCTGTGAGATGTTTTAACGTAAACTCGAAAAAGTAAGAAGAATGAACTTAGGAGTACCCCAAATACAAGAATGAAACAAAAGGGGCGTAAAGACCATAGTCGAAAGCCTTGTCAAGGGATGACTCTCCATTTATGGAACTGAACGGAATTTCGAGGACGAAATTCCAGTAAGTGGGGGAGAATTGTAACATCCCGATTTCTGAATCTATGCTTAAAATAGGAAAAGTCTAAATTAAGCTAAGGATAATTGGAAGAGTAAGCTGGAATGTAGTAATGTGTTCGTGGCCAAAGTGTATGTTGGAGTTAAGGAGTATACCATGAAGTTAGAAACCATCAGTACATAAAGACCTCTTAGTGTAATCAATTATTGTGGGGTGTTAATCGATTACAATCAGTCTGTGAAGAGATTAAGCTTTAGCAAAGAACAAGTGGGTTAAGTGTAGCGGCTCAGACCTCGGTCCGAGCAAATTCTATCTTAGCCGACCGAAAAGAGGTTTAGAGTCGTAAACCGACCTTATGCTAAACTATCACCCCTCATCCGACCTCTTGCTTCTAAACTACTCCGAACCGAGCAATCAGCTAGGAGTGCCTAATTGCCGAGCAATCCGAGCTCATCATAACCGAGCTCATGATGATCGAACCCATTAGTGCAACCGAGCTCATTATCAGCGAGCTCATCAGTATTATTGAGCTCATTAGTATATCCAAGCTCATCTATTATCCGAGATGGAAGTTCGGACTACTACGATTCCTCCATACCGAGCCGACACGTCCTAGCTCCTCCGTGCCAGCTCATGTTGAGCTGTTGGCCCTTTGGGATTCATACCACCCGTACCATGTACTATCCTTCACTTTATGTCATTATCACTGCTTTATGTCCTTTTCAATGTACTGTTCTTGGCTTCCTCAAGAAGCCAATGAATCCTGTCCATATATTCAAGCTTCCTCAAGAAGCTTCCAATGAGAGCCACACAAATGTCTTCCACATTTGAATAAAAGAAAATCCCAACACATAACCCATAACACTTCTCACTTTTATTCCTCTCTCTTCCCTACGTCTTTCTTTCCCTTTTCTCTCAAAGTCCAGCCACAACAACCCAACATATCTTCTTCTTCTCCTCTTCTCACGAACATTTCCCTCTCTTCCACCAACCAGAGACCTCCTCCCCGCCGCCTTCTCTCCCGTCCCGGACGCCCCTTGGACTGCCGTGGAGTTCGTGTGTAGATTGGTGGAGCTCGTGTGCAGCTTGGAGTAAGAAGGATTCAAGGGTGCTAAGACCAAGGACAAGCAACAAGGAACCATTCTCAAACTCTCAACTCTTATCTCACACGGTTTGAGGTAAGGAGTGAGTGTTACCTCTACTTGAGTTTGGGTTTCTAGGGTGTTCATAAAGGGTACTAAGAGTGGGTGTTAGATTAGGAAATGGATCTAGGTTAATGTAAAAAGGAAATGGTAAAAAGGGAAAAAAAAGGAACTAATAAACGAATTAGAAACTTGAGTTTGAAGTAGGGATGAGTATTGTTATATGCTATATGTTGGTATTTACATGATGGATTGGTCGAGTGTTTTATTCTTATGGTTGTTGCTGTTGTATAAGTGATTATGAACTTTGTGTATAAATGTTTATGAGCTTTGATATTTATGATCCATGTCTGTGGCCGAGCTGAGTGACTTCGGGAATGGGTAAGAGAAAATGGTAGAGATGGAAAGTAGGAGAGATAGAGTAATAAGGCAGAAAATGAGTAAGGTTAATGGAAAGAGGGAATGGTTACCGAATTTAGCCGAGAGAGAGGCCGAGCTAGAAAGATGGTTAAAGGGATAAGTAGAGAGGTTGAGCCGAGAGAGGCCGAGCTAAATAAATAATGAGATTAATGCAAAGAGGAATAAATTAGAGGTGAACTGAGGTGTGTCGAACTAAAAGTAATGGTTAATAAGATAAGGGGAATTAAAGAGAAATGGTTGTGTGGTCGGGTCATAGCAGACGCGTACTGGGTGCGTGCATTGATCGCGTAAGCCGAGCATTGTGGTGCTCGCAGCTGTAAGTCGAGTATTGTGGTACTCGCAGTTATGGACACTCCTTACTCCATAGAATGATTGGCGGTAGTGTTCCTGGTCATAGCAGACGCGTACTGGGTGCGTGCATTGATCGCGTAAGCCGAGCATTGTGGTGCTCGCAGCTGTAAGCCGAGTATTGTGGTACTCGCAGTTATAGACACTCCGATATCCGACTTAAATGGTGTAAGACATGCACTGGGTGTATTCATCCGAGAAGAGTAAAAGATTGTGAATTATGTGAAAGTGAATTATTGAGTAGTGAACCCGAGATAGAGATGGTAATCCGAGACATGAGAGGATAAACCGAGGTATAGCTAGCAATGAGTTAACTGGTTTATGATGTGAGCCGAGCTAGACGAGGATGTGGGTATGCGAACCGAGCTAAATGTTGATATATGCATGAGATATATGGGTTTGATTACTTGTGATTTATTTGCTATTTGACTACGTGTGTTTGGCTTGGTAGTTCGGTATGTCATTCTAGAAACTGCTTATTTAAGTTCTGTGTAATGCTCACCTCCTTACCATTTTTCAGGTACTGAGCCCAAGCAGACGCAGTCCCCGGCCGAGCAGGATCACTCTCCCTTACAGGGAGAGTAAGTCATTAGAGTCGGATAGCCTAGATGGGTCTCGGCTAGTTGGCCGAGCTAAAAACAATATTTTGTATTTTTGGAATTGCCGAACTGATTGTACTTAAACTTGTGTTTTATGTATCTGATGCATTTAAGTCTTCCGCCTTTTGAACTCTGATGTTTTTGTTATTAATGAAAGGAAATATTATTTTGGCAAATATCATATCCATCTCAAAAGAAATTTTAAATCCTAATTTTGGGGTAATTAAGGGTAATTATTTCATAGTGTGTTACACCACTCATGATCTTGAGTTGGCGGCAGTAGTCTTTGCCCTGAAAATTTGGAGGCACTACCTATGTGGTTCAAAGTTTGAAGTTTTTAGCGATCATAAAAGCCTTCGCTATCTCTTCGATCAAAAAGAGTTGAACATGAGGCAGAGGAGGTGGATGGAATTTTTGAAGGACTATGATTTCAGTCTTCAGTATCATCCGGGCAAAGCCAATGTAGTGGCTGATGCACTAAGTCGCAAGAATTTGCATGTCAGCAATCTAATGGTGAAGGAGATGCAGTTAATCCAAGAATTCAGTGACCTCAACTTGAACGTGCAAGTGAAAGAGAATAGCATTGTTCTAGAAATGTTACAGGTTACTAATGATTTGATTGGTCTTATTAAAGAAAGACAGGCCGATGATGAAGAGTTACAAAAGTTGTTGGAAGGAGCATCGGGCAATGAAGAGCCCGATTTTGTAAAGGGTTCTGATGGCATTATCCGATTTAGGGGTCGGATATGTGTTCCCATGGACTTCGAGATCAGAAGGGATATCCTATGGGAAGCACATCGAACCAAAATGAATTTCCATCCTGGTGCAACAAAACTGTACCAAGATTTGAAGAGGATTTATTGGTGGCCAAAGTTGAAAATCGATGTAGCAGATCATGTATCTCATTGTCTAACTTGTCAGAAAGTTAAGATTGAGCATCAAAAGCCTGGTGGTCCGTTGCGATCACTTGATATCCCGGAGTGGAAGTGGGATAGTATAGCTATGGACTTTGTGACAGGTCTACCTAGGACTGCTGCAGGATGTGATGCAGTTTGGGTGGTTGTGGACCGTCTCATAAAGTGTGCTCATTTTATTCCAATTCACAAGAAGTACACTCTGGAGACGTTGACTCAGTTGTATATCAGGGACATAGTGAAGCTTCATGGTGTTCCTACCAGTATAGTATCCGATCGTGATCTGAGGTTCCTGTCTCGATTTTGGCAGAGTCTCCAGCAGGCTTTGGGTACCAAGCTGAAATTTAGTACGGCTTATCATCCGCAGACAGACGGACAATCTGAGCGTACTATCCAGACACTGGAGGACTTGTTGAGAGCATGTGTTCTGGAGCAGGCTGGTAGTTGGGAGCAGTTACTGCCATTAATGGAGTTTACTTATAATAACAGTTTCCACTCCAGTATTGGTATGGCACCATTTGAGGCTCTCTACGGCAGAAAATGTAGGACGCCTCTGTGTTGGTTCCAAATAGGTGAGAATCTGTTGACAGGTCCTGATATTGTGAAAGAAACAACTGAGAAGATCACCATGATCAAGAACAAAATGAAGACATCCCAGGATCGCCAGAAAAATTATGCTGATAGGCGAAGGAGACCTTTGGAATTTGATGTTGGGAATCATGTGTTTCTAAGAGTGTCTCCGGTCACAGGGATTGGTAGAGCAATTAGGTCCAAGAAACTAACTCCTCGGTTTGTTGGACCTTATGAAATTTTGGAGAAGGTTGGTCTGGTAGCTTACAGAATTGCTATGCCCCCTCACTTAGCTAGGCTTCATGATGTATTCCATGTTTCACAACTAAGGAAATACATTCATGATCCTACTCATGTGGTCACTTTGGATGATTTGCCTTTGAAGGAGAATTTGACTTTTGAGGTGTTGCCAGTGAGGATTGAGGATAGGCAAGTGAGACAGTTAAGAGGCAAGGAGATTAGCTTGGTAAAAGTCATATGGAGCAGGATCAATGTGGAGGAAGCTACTTGGGAGTTGGAAAGCAAGATCAGACAATCTTATCCACACTTGTTCGATGACAACTGAATTTCGAGGACGAAATTCGGGTAAGTGGGAGAGGATTGTAACATCCCAAACTTAATTTATAGTGTAATCTATGTTGTGATGGTCTTAGGGTAGAAGAAATGAGGATATAAGTTAGAAACTTAGCCAATTGTGCATGTAACCTTAGGTTTAAGACATAGAACTTTAGGGAATTTAAAATAAAAGATTTACAACGTCAAACTTAAATTCCACCGTTGGATATGAAGGTTAGTAGGTAGAGAAGCTTGCTTTAAAATTTGAGCAAGATCCGACGGGTAACGAAGAAGTTATGGCATTTTGAAATTCCAAGAAAAAAAAGAAAACTGGCCAGACTACTCGAGTAGTGCCAAACTAATCGATTAGTACACTAACTAATCGATTAGTTCACTGACTAATCGAGTAGTTGGTGGAAACAGCAAGTCCAGAAAATCAGGACTACTCGAGTAGTCCACTGACTACTCGAGTAGTGCGACCAGTTACTGAAAAAAATAAAAGAAAGGAAGGATAAGAACAACACCATAATGTTTCTCTCTCTTTCCTCTATCAAAGCTTCGAACTTTCCTTTCTCTCTCTAGGGTTTTCCTTCTCCATCACCAAATCATCCAAGAGCAAGTGGGATTTCTTCAATCCTTCATCAGATCTCTTCCTTTGTAAACTCCAAGTAAGTAATCAAGTGTGGGTTCTTCTCTTTCTCTCTCACGATTCGTTTCTCTCTCTCCTCCATCCATGGTGGTTTTGATTTTAAGCCATGGAAACTCCTCCTTACTTGGATTTTTGGCATGATCTATGATTTGAATGATAATATTTTCTTGCTACGGCTCTTGATTTAGGTTCTCCCATTCTCTTGTTGGTCATAGCTCCTTGGTGGGGAAAGGTTCAAGTTAGAACAAACCCAATCTCCCTATCTCTAGAAGTGTGAGGTAAGGAGGTTTGTGTTACCATATTCTAGGGGGTAGATTGTATTGTGTATATAATGGATTGCTAAGAGGTTGTGTGTTAGTCAAAGAATAGAAACCCTAGGATTGATAACATGGTATAAAAGAATTTAAATGTATTATGTGGTGATTAAATGCGATTATTGTATTTTGTGATGATTAAATGTGATTATTGATACTTGGTTGATGTGGTTTGATGTTTTGCTAAATTATGTTGGACTTGGAATTATAATGTGATATTGAGTAAGATAATTGAAATGAAGATGATTGTATTGTTGGTAGTGCCCTGTGAAATTGGAATTTAAACGCATAATGAGTTTATAAAATTGAGAAATTAATGAAAGAGAGATTTCAAGGAAAATGAAGTGAGTGAAATGGGTTGTTAAAATATTAAAGGAAAAAGAGTGTGTGATCCAGATCTTGTAAGACGTTGTCCTTAGGAGACTGTACGCATAGATCGCGTAAGACACACATTGTGCGCAGCTGTAAGACGTTGTCCTTAGGAGACTGTACGCAGTTATGGACACACACACACACACCATATATTAACAAAGGTATAATTTGGATTGTGCGAATCCAGATCTTGTAAGACTTTGTCCTTAGGAGACTGTACGCATAGATCGCGTAAGACGCACATGATGCGCAGCTATAAGACGTTGTCCTTAGGAGACTGTACGCAATGATGGACGCACCTTCTGATTTTGGGAATCCAGGTCTTGTAAGACGTTGTCCTTAGGAGACTGTACGCATAGACCGCGTAAGACACACATTGTGTGCAGCTGTAAGACGTTGTCCTTAGGAGACTGTACGCAGTGATGGATCCCCGTGATAAATTCTAAAAAGCTATGTAAAATATTCAAAGAGTATGAAAAGAGAATTGTGTTCTTGTATATGAGATTGATGAAGATGTAAGTTTGTGTATCTTGGGAAGAGTATGTAATTATGGAATCAAAATGTGGGAGAACTATTTTAATACGGAAAAGAAATAATTGAATTGTTTGGAAATGCTTATTGGTTTATATGCACTACATGACTAGATGTGTTTGGCTTGGTGGTTCAGTATAGCATGATAGAAACTGCTTCCCTATTTTATTGTGTAATACTCACCTCCTTACCATTTTTCAGGTACTGAGTTGGAGTATACACCTGGATCGGCCGAGCAGGATTACTCTCCCTCACAGGGAGAGTAGGGTTGGGATTTAGATACATTTATTTTGACCTAAGCCTCCGTATTATTTGATGTATATGTGCTGTATATGCTTTTTTTTTGTGTGAGGCTTAGGATAGTTCCATTTAAGGCAGGGTTTATGATTTATTTTGAGCATAGTTGTGGTTATGCTCTTTTGATTTACATACTTTGCATTTTTGCTGGCACTCTGACAAACTGATACTGATGTCTTACTCTTGAGCCCATGGGGCAACTATGTGATGCATATATACCTATATTTGAGCCCTGCTGGCTACTGTTGATATTATATAAATGTGTTTATCAGGTTGAAGATTTAGAAAAGTTCGAAAAACAAACGAAACTCCGTCCGTTTGACGGTTGATTTTCATGAATTAAAAAGGAATTTTTAAGTCCGTATTTTAATATAAGGGGAATTAAGGGTAATTAATTATAGGGTGTTACATCAAACATCTGCCGTGATGAGCATTTTATTTCCCATTATTCCTTGCATTATTTTACTCCTATTATTGATACTTGTTGCCCATTTGACATTGATTAGCTTGATTTATTGATTTAGAGTTTATTGGACTAATATTCCGAATATTGTTTAATTTGGGATTATTTAGCCTAATTAATTCTATTTCTATTTTCAGGTAATATTTGGCACAAGGACACTTTGGGATGTTTGGAAATGAAGATTGAAGTATTGAAGTGAAGATTGTAATTTGCATTTAGGTCCCTTTTTAATTGTAATGTTCAGAATAGTGTTTCTTAGGATTTGGGCCCATGTTTTAGGCCCATTTTGTGTCTTAAGAGGGGAAATTCGTGTAACCCCCAAGACACACTCCCATTTCAGATTTCTCACTCTCTCTCTAGGTTAGAACTTCTCTCTTGGCTCTCCCGAGTGGTGGTGGCTGCTAGGGTTTTGTTCTTCCCCATTTCTACTCGTTTTTCTTCATTTATGGCCATGGAAGGCTAGACTTTCAAGGGTTAATCCCTTTGGTATTGTATTATCTACTCTTGAGCTCTTGTTATTAATGCAATTTCATTTTCTCTTCTCTGTTTTCATGTTTATCGATGTGTAGTGGTTTGCTTAATTCCATTTCGTAGAGATAATACATGAATATAAATGCTTAATTTGTATTAACTCGTAAAAACTCCAATTCTGGTTTCTGATGCTTAATCAGAAGTTAGGGTTTGGAGTGATAACTGAATTTTCGCTTAGTATTTGGTTATCACGAGTTGGACAGAGGAGAGGAGAGGAATCGATCTTTAGTGAGCTAGGATTGAGTAGTGTACGTAGCCAAAGGGGTTTGCCCGCTTTTGTTTCTGATTTTCTGATTTTCTTAGTTTTTATATTCTGTTTATGTTTTGTTCTTCACATTTGTCACACACAAAAACCCCCCCATTTTACTGCACACTACGTGTTTGATACTTTGCCTAGACCGATATTCGCTGGGAAACGACCTAGGATCACCTTCCTAGTACTACAGAATAAACACCTTTTATTTTGATCGGGTACGGCCTCGATCAAAATTTGGCGCCGTTGCCGGGGACTATCGGTTCTTGCCAAAGATCATACAGTAGTTAGTTAGATTAGTTAGTGTAGTTAGTGTGTGAATAAGCATTCTGATAACTGATTGAAAGTTGCCCTGTTTGCTGATTTGCTGTTCTGCACAACTGATGCTATTCTAGTGATTCTGTGAGTGCCATTCAACATAGCTGTGGGTGGAATTTTTGCACGAAAATTGGTATCCACACTTGTTTCATCATATATTAGTGTGTTGATGCATCACAGACACTCAGATAGGCACTGGTTGTGAGTTCCAGAAAAATTTTCCAAGTTTCAGCAGCACTTACTATAAATAGGCATAACTTTTGATCAGTAACTCGGAATTTGACGAATTTTATATCAAATCGAAGGGAATTTTCTGAATAATCTGATTTTTCTCACTTCGTCAGAAAACCCCTTCGTTTGGATCCTGAAAAAGCCTGTTTACTATTTCTTTTTTATTTTACAAGTTCTATTTTCTTAGTTTTTGGTCACTGTTTTAATTCTTTGACTTGGTTCCCTTTTGAATTTTGTCCTCAAACTTTCTGTGATATGTTTTCATGATTTTAGGGTGCTGAAAAAAATAAAGAAAAAAATTTTAAAAAAATAATAAATTTTGTTGCCGATTTTGGTCATGCATATCTGTTACAGTATGCTATGGTTGATGCTGTTCTGTTCAGTACATGACTAGGGGCAACCCAAGTTATTTGCATCCTTATAACCCTGAAATTGATAGAACTTATCACAGATTAGTTAGACAAAATAGGAATCAGTCATTAGGTAGTGAGTCAGAGTCATCTTATAGTCCATCTAATTCTGATTCTGTTTCTATTTCTTCTATTCTTTCTACTTTTATTCAATCTGATTCTATACATTGTGATAACATGGCTCAACCCCCACCAAGGGAAAGGACACTTAGGGAGCTGGCTGCACCTGACTTCACTATTGAAGACTCGTGTATCCGGTATCCTGATGAGGATGTTCCTTTTGAGCTTAGAACAGGACTAATCCATTTGTTGCCCAAGTTTCATGGTCTTGCAGGTGAGGATCCTCATAAGCATCTCAAGAAATTCCATATAGTGTGCACCACAATGAAACCACATGATGTGAAAGAGGATCATGTCTGTCTCAGAGCATTTCCACATTCCTTAGAGGGTCTAGCACAAGATTGGTTATCTGACTTGGCCCCTGGTTCCATCACAAGCTGGGATGACTTGAAGAGGGCATTTCTGGAAAAATTCTTCCCTGCAAATAGGACCACTGCAATCAGAAAGGAAATTTCTGGTATCAGGCAACAACATGGAGAGAGTCTCTATGATTATTGGGAGAGATTCAAGAGGTTGTGTGCTTCCTGCCCTCACCATCAGATCTCAGAGCAGCTTCTCATCCAGTACTTTTATGAAGGTCTCAACTTCATGGAAAGAAACATGGTAGATGCTGCAAGTGGTGGTACATTGGGAGATATGACACCCTTACAAGCCAGGAGCAAAATTGAGAAGATGGCTTCCAATTGTCAACAATTCCATGCAAGAAGCAATAGTGATGCAATAGTTGCGAGGGATGTAAATGATGTTGGTGCAGACTCGGGCAAGGTTGAGAAGCTTGAGCAGAAAATTGATTCTCTCACAACATTGGTCACACAATTGGCTGTCAATCAGAAAAAGATGATACTTCCTGCTAGAGTGTGTGGCATATGCACATCCATTGAGCACCCCACAGATGCATGCCCTTCCCTTCAGCAGCAACAGCCGATGACAAGTGGTGACCAACCCGAGGCCTATGCAGCAAACATATACAACAATAGAGGCCCACAACAACATAATCATGACCTCTCTTCCAATAGATACAACCCTGGATGGAGGAACCATCCCAATCTGAAGTGGTCTGATCAACAACAACAACAACCTCCTCCTAATGTTCCATTTCAGAACACCGCTGGACCGAGTAGACCACCATATGTACCTCCCCCAATCCAGCAGCAAAGGCAACAACAACAGCAGCAAGTGGTTCATCCTGCACCATCAGCCCCTCCATCCAACCAACCTACCTTGGAGGAGTTGGTGAGGCAAATGACCATGCAAAACCTCCAATTTCAACAAGAGACTAGAGCATCCATTCAGAGACAAGAGGCATCCATTCAGACTTTGACAAATCAGATGGGTCAAATGGCAACTTCTCTCAACAACTTGCAATCTCAAAATTCTGACAAGTTGCCATCCCAAACTGTGATCAACCCTCAGAATCAGAATGTGAGTGCCATCAACCTGAGGTCGGGAAAGCAGATTGTCACACCCACACCACAACCTCACCTCAACAATGATGCTCTAGCTTCCTCTAAAGGGAAGAGCCAAGTGGTAGATGAAGGTGAGCATGCTAGCACCAAAGAGAATCATCCAACTCAACCCTCCTCGACTTCAACCACAAGCCCTGCTGTTGTCCTACAACCTCCTCCTGTTCCTCTTCCATTCCCACCAAGAGTGCCTCAAAACAAAAGGGTGGAAGAGGTGGACAAGGACATTCTTGACACATTCAGGAAGGTGGAAGTCAACATACCCCTTCTTGATGCAATAAAACAGATTCCAAGGTATGCGAAGTTCCTTAAGGAGTTGTGCACTCATAAGAGAAGACTCAAGGGCAATGAGAGGATAAGCATGGGAAGGAATGTCTCCGCTCTCATAGGTAAACCTATCCCTCACATTCCTGAAAAATGTAAGGATCCTGGAACTTTCTCTATACCTTGCATCATAGGCAATGTTAAGTTTGAAAATGCTATGCTAGATTTAGGAGCATCCATAAATGTCATGCCTATGTCTGTTTTTAAGTCTCTTTCTCTTGGACCTCTTCAACCTACGGGTGTGGTGATTCAATTGGCAAATAGAAGTACTGCCCACCCCGCAGGTTTGATAGAGGATGTCCTGGTTCGGGTTGAAGAGTTGATCTTCCCTGCTGATTTTTACATACTTGATATGGAAGATGACTCTCCCCGTAATGTTGTTCCTATTATTTTGGGGAGGCCATTTTTGAAAACAGCCCGAACCAAGATAGATGTGCATTCAGGTTCACTTTCCATGGAGTTTGATGGCAGTGTGATCCGATTTGACATTTTCCATGCTATGAAACATTTTCCTGAGGATCACTCTGTTTTCCATGTGGACTTGCTTGATGATTTGATAGATGAGCATATGCTTGACATTTTGCATCATGATTTTGAATTGCCATCTTTCACTGATTCATTTACTTGTCCATCATGCACTAACTCTGGATGGTGCACCGCATGCACTGAAATAGCTCAGTTTCTAGACTCTGCCACTGCATCTGATGATTCATATGTTATAGATTCAGATTATGCCAACCCTATCCCCATATTTGTTATGCATGAGTCTGATTCACTTGTTCAGGTGCAGGCAGCAGAATCCATTTCTGTTGTCCCTTTAGTTCCATCTATTATGCAGGCACCCTTATTGGACCTGAAGCCCCTCCCTCCTCATCTCAAATATGCTTACTTGGAGGATGAGCAGAAACTCCCAGTGATCATCTCTACCTCACTTTCTGTTGATCAAGAGGAGAAACTGCTGGATGTGATAAGAAAGAACAAGAGGGCAATTGGATGGACTTTAGCGGATATTCCTGGAATTAGCCCCTCCATGTGCATGCACCGCATTTTGTTGGAGGATGGGGCTAAACCAGTGAGACAACCCCAAAGACGATTGAACCCCCAGATTCTTGATGTGGTTAAGAAAGAGGTCACCAAGCTGCTCCAAGCGGGTATCATCTACCCAATTTCAGATAGCACTTGGGTGAGCCCGGTGCAAGTTGTCCCCAAGAAGTCTGGTGTCACAGTTGTAAAAAATGAGAAGGATGAGCTGATTCCCACTAGAGTGCAGAACAGTTGGAGAGTCTACATTGATTACAGAAAGCTCAACCAGGCGACTCGCAAGGATCATTTCCCTCTCCCCTTCATTGATCAGATGTTGGAGCGCCTGGCAGGTAAATCTCATTATTGCTTCTTAGATGGATTCTCTGGTTATTTTCAAATTTGCATTGCACCAGAGGACCAACATAAGACCACATTTACCTGTCCGTTTGGAACATTTGCATATAGAAAGATGCCTTTTGGCCTATGCAATGCTCCTGCCACATTTCAAAGATGTATGATGAGTATTTTCGCTGACTTGCTCGAGCATTGCATAGAGGTCTTCATGGATGATTTTAGTGTTTATGGCTCCTCATTTGATGCATGTCTTGATAATTTGACTAAGGTGCTTAACAGGTGCATTGAGACTAACCTTGTCTTGAATTTTGAAAAATGCCACTTCATGGTAGAACAAGGCATAGTCTTAGGGCACATTGTTTCGCACAAGGGCATAGAAGTTGACCCTGCTAAGCTGCATGTAATATCACATTTGCCTTACCCCTCTTGCGTGCGAGAGGTGCGTTCTTTTCTTGGTCATGCAGGTTTCTATCGCAGGTTTATTCAGAACTTTAGCAACATTGCCCTTCCTCTTTCCAAGTTGCTTCAAAAGGATGCCCCATGGGAATTTGGAGACCAATGCAAGAGGGCATTTGATGAATTGAAGAAAGCACTAACCACCACTCCCATCATCCAACCACCTGATTGGACCCTCCCATTTGAGCTCATGACTGATGCTTCAAATTATGCTTTGGGAGCAGTTCTCTCCCAAAGGGTTGGTAAGCTGTCGCATGTGATTTATTATGCTTCTAGGACTTTAGATGCAGCACAGGTTAATTACACAACAACTGAAAAAGAACTTTTGGCTATTGTTTTTGCACTTGACAAATTTAGATCATATTTGCTTGGTTCTAAGGTTGTAGTGTACACTGATCATGCTGCTCTGAAGTATCTTTTGAAAAAGACAGATTCCAAACCTAGGTTGATTAGGTGGATGTTGCTCCTCCAGGAGTTTGATCTTGAGATTCAGGATCGGAGTGGTGCGCATAACCTTGTCGCAGACCACTTGAGCAGGATAGAGAGAGAGGAGGATGCATTTCCTATCCGGGATGACTTCCCGGATGAGCAGCTTTTATCTTTACATGTTTCCCATCCCCTTCCCCAAACTCCTTGGTTTGCAGACATTGTTAATTATCTGGTTGCTTCTGTTTTTCCTGCCTTGGCATCCAAAGCTCAAAGAGACAAATTAAAGAGCGATGCCAAGCATTATGTATGGGATGACCCCTATTTATGGCGTTTTTGCAGTGATCAGGTCATTCGCAGGTGCATTCCAGACCAGGAGATCCAATCGGTTCTCCAATTTTGCCATGCTTCACCAGTGGGAGGCCACCTTGGTACTCAAAGGACAGCACGAAAGGTGCTGGATTCTGGATTTTATTGGCCTACCATTTTCAAGGATGCGAGCAACATCTGCAGCTCGTGTGAGCAGTGTCAAAGAGCAGGAGGCGCCCTATCTTGGAGGCAACAGATGCCGCAACAACCTATGTTGTTTTGTGAGGTGTTTGACGTCTGGGGTATAGATTTCATGGGCCCCTTTCCTGTTTCTTTTGGTTTTTATTATATCTTACTTGCTGTGGATTACGTATCCAAATGGGTGGAAGCTAAGGCCACCAGGACTAATGATGCTCAGGTTGTTGTAGATTTTGTCAGGTCTAATATCCTTTGCAGGTTTGGCATACCTAGAGCCATAGTCAGTGACCAAGGCACACACTTCTGCAATAGATCCATGCAAGCTTTGCTCAAGAAGTATGGGGTTGTGCACAAAGTCTCTACACCCTATCACCCCCAAACCAACGGGCAAGCGGAGATTTCAAATAGAGAGATCAAGCGGATTTTGGAGAAGATGGTGAAGCCTAATAGAAAGGATTGGAGCACACGATTGGAGGATGCTCTGTGGGCCCATCGGACCGCTTACAAGGCACCCATAGGGATGTCACCCTATCGGGTTGTCTTTGGTAAGGCGTGCCACCTGCCTGTGGAGATAGAGCACCGTGCATATTGGGCTGTGAAGCAATGTAACTTAGCTCTTGATCAAGCGGGTGAGGAGAGGAAGCTGCAGTTGAGTGAGCTAGATGAGATCCGCTTGGAGGCCTATGAGAACTCCAAATTCTACAAAGAGAAGACCAAGAAGCTTCATGATAACTCCATTTCCAGAAAGGATTTCTTGGTTGGTCAAAAAGTTTTGCTCTACAACTCTAGGCTTGGACTCATGAGTGGAAAGCTCCGCTCTAAATGGATTGGACCGTTTGTAGTCACCCAAGTGTTCCCTTATGGCACTGTGGAGATCAAGAGTGAGTCCACGAACAAGAGCTTCAAAGTCAATGGCCACCGACTCAAGCCTTTCCTAACCACCCCTTCTTTGGATGATGCACCTGTGGAGGAGGCCTCATTGGTCGACCCCACTTTTGAACAACCATGACTTAGGGAGTCTCCTTTTCTCCTTCCTTACTCTTTTTATTACACTTGTCTATATCTGTCTGATTCTGCTATTTGTGTTCCATTGAGGACAATGTGTGATTTAAGTGTGGGGGGAGAGTAGTTTAGGTTGCATATTTTGCTTTGATTTTTTTTTTAGGTTTTGCTTAGTTTTGGGCATTTTCTTGCATGTTTTTGCTTCATTTTAGTAGAGTTTTGGTATCTCGTGTCTGAATTCATGCATTTCTGTGTGTAAAGTTGCTTTTGATAATTAAGAGGTGGTAACACTGTGATAGAATTGTCCCTTTTGTGAGGATTTGAGCCTTAATTGTGGGTGGATTGCTATATATGCCACCTAATTTTCTGTCATGTGTGATTGCACTCTGGATTACTTGCACTCTAGAACTTGACTTGACTCTTGTTGATACTTGATTGCTCATGCACATTTTGAAATGATTTAGGCACTTTCTTTCTTGAATAAGCTACTAGCCATATGAGCCTACCTTGAATGAATGTATCCTTTGCTAGCCCCTTTGAGCCTTTTTATCCCTTTCCTTGTTCTTTAGCTCATTACAAGCCTATGACTGAAAAACCATGATTGTCCTAACCTTAGGGAATTTTGGAGCTTTGGAATTGTTTTGGGAATGGGTATTAGGTAAGAAGTGTGCTTTATGCTTTAATTGGTTGAGTTCTTGGTTTTGCCTCATTGGTTGTTATAGTTATGGCTTCATCTTCATGCCATTTGTGTTGTTTCTTCTTTTCTTTTTGTATATCTCTCAAAAACAAAAAAAAATAGAAGACAAAAATACAAAAAAAAAATTGCAAAAATAAAAAGAAAAAAAAAAGAAGAGAAAAAAAAAAGTGAATAAAAGGTTGTTGAGGCAAAGAGGATTGGAATTAGTGGTAGTTGATTTTGGGGTGGATTTTGCTTACTTTTTACTTATTCCCCATTGCTCCTCTATTCCTTTGGTTTTAGCTACATTCCCATATTTTTATCCTACCTTGTCCTTGGCCCCATTACAACCCTTAAAAGACCTTTTGATCATTTTGTGCATGTGTGTTGATGGTTGATGTTAGAGGCTTGTCAAGCTTATGGTTGTGTTTGTTTTTCATGATGTGCCTTGAGTGTAAATAATGATTAACCCCAAACACTTGAGTGTAAACACTTTTGAGTGATCCTTGTGAGTTTCTATCATCTTTGTGACTATCCTCTTGATGTCATTGGTTTCTTTGCATACTTGAAGTAATTGGATGATGTTCGCGGATGCTTTGACTCTTTGATCCTTAACCATTTTGTGTGCTTGAGTTTGCCCATTTCTTTGCATTTCCTAGAATTCATTGTGAAGTATGTAATCTCTTAGGTTAGCATTTCTTAGTTGTAGTCATCTTGTTGCATTATTCACTTTGGTGCTTATTGATCTTCATAGTCCTATCTTTTGGTTTTGCCCAGGAGTGCAAAAGGATAAGTGTGGGGGTATTTGATGAGCATTTTATTTCCCATTATTCCTTGCATTATTTTACTCCTATTATTGATACTTGTTGCCCATTTGACATTGATTAGCTTGATTTATTGATTTAGAGTTTATTGGACTAATATTCCGAATATTGTTTAATTTGGGATTATTTAGCCTAATTAATTCTATTTCTATTTTCAGGTAATATTTGGCACAAGGACACTTTGGGATGTTTGGAAATGAAGATTGAAGTATTGAAGTGAAGATTGTAATTTGCATTTAGGTCCCTTTTTAATTGTAATGTTCAGAATAGTGTTTCTTAGGATTTGGGCCCATGTTTTAGGCCCATTTTGTGTCTTAAGAGGGGAAATTCGTGTAACCCCCAAGACACACTCCCATTTCAGATTTCTCACTCTCTCTCTAGGTTAGAACTTCTCTCTTGGCTCTCCCAAGTGGTGGTGGCTGCTAGGGTTTTGTTCTTCCCCATTTCTACTCGTTTTTCTTCATTTATGGCCATGGAAGGCTAGACTTTCAAGGGTTAATCCCTTTGGTATTGTATTATCTACTCTTGAGCTCTTGTTATTAATGCAATTTCATTTTCTCTTCTCTGTTTTCATGTTTATCGATGTGTAGTGGTTTGCTTAATTCCATTTCGTAGAGATAATACATGAATATAAATGCTTAATTTGTATTAACTCGTAAAAACTCCAATTCTGGTTTCTGATGCTTAATCAGAAGTTAGGGTTTGGAGTGATAACTGAATTTTCGCTTAGTATTTGGTTATCACGAGTTGGACAGAGGAGAGGAGAGGAATCAATCTTTAGTGAGCTAGGATTGAGTAGTGTACGTAGCCAAAGGGGTTTGCCCGCTTTTGTTTCTGATTTTCTGATTTTCTTAGTTTTTATATTCTGTTTATGTTTTGTTCTTCACATTTGTCACACACAAAAACCCCCCCATTTTACTGCACACTACGTGTTTGATACTTTGCCTAGACCGATATTCGCTGGGAAACGACCTAGGATCACCTTCCTAGTACTACAGAATAAACACCTTTTATTTTGATCGGGTACGGCCTCGATCATGCCGCTCACCTTGTTTGAATATGTGAGCATGCTTATTTACTCCCTTTTTATTATTAACGTCTTTACTCAGTGTTTCAGGGGGAGATTAGCATATTTTCATATGATCATACATGCTTCTCTTACAAAAGACATGGACTTCCCATTTGTTTTTTTTTTTATGAAGACAAAAGGGGGAGAGATCTTCTGAGAGAAATGTTGATGTCGTAATGCATCAATACAGGGGGACCTATTATATGCTCTTGTTCTAAGGATAAGGTTATATATTTGTATTGTATATATTTGCTTGTGTAACACTTGTGATGCAGATATTTCAGAATAGAGGTTTGTCATCATCAAAAAGGGGGAGTGTTGGAAGTCAAGCTTTCCCATGGACTTCAAGAGTTAAAGTTTAAGGTTTTGATGATAACAAACTTAAGAGTCTCAAGTGCAATCACAAAATCCTTTCAAGCTCATGTTGAAGGCTCAAGCAAATAGAAGCTTTTAATCCCTTTCCCTTAGGACATGTAGTAAGGTAATGAAGTCTAAGTTCTCAATGAGTTAAAAGGCCAATGAGTTTTTCAAATAAAGGAGAAGAAAAAGAGATTTAGTGATAATCAGTTTTTAACTTCATTTCTATGGAAATGCATGATGAAACAACTCTAGATGCTTTTAACTAAGTCATGAAAATCTATTTTTACAAGTGCAAGAGGAGATAATCGATTACCTTCTCAAAGTAATCGATTACTTTTGTTGCATCATAGAAAATTCAGAGAGTGTGTAATCGATTATGTGAACCTGGCTAATCCATTACTTTTTGAATGAGAGTAATCGATTACCTAGATCAAGTAATCGATTATAATTGTTGCATCATACAGTTTCCAAGGGTTGAGTAATCGATTACCTGATGTTGCATCTCTCATTCCAGAGGCTCTGTAATCGATTATTAGATTAGTGGTAATCAATTATATGAGTTGCATCATATATTAAACAGGAGTGAAGTAATCGATTACTTGGTATGATGTAATCGATTACTTGTTTTTCAAAAGGATTTCAAAGCTTCCATTTTAAAGAGGATAATCGATAACCTTCCCTGAAGTAATCGATTACCTTAAGTTTTATTGAAAAAACGTGTCAGAATCATTTTGATTTATTTCTAGATTTTTTTTACCTGATTGATTCTGATTTATTTTCTGAAATTTGAATTTGATATTATTTTTGAAAATACTCCTTTTTTATTTGAATTTTAAATCTTTTGATTTGTTTGTGATTTTCAAAAATATTCTTTTGCTTCTTATTTCAAAATCAGATTTCACTTTTAAAAATAACTCACTCCTATATTTCTTCATATAATCACGTTCTCCTTCTTCTTCTCCAATTCTCTGGTTTTAACGTTCATACTTTTTCTAAGAACACAAAAAACCTTGTTGGCTTCTTAACTACTCAAACAAGACTTCTTTGCTATAGTGCTATACTTGTTGTATCCGTGTTATTGAGAACACATCATACTATTTTAATCACTCACATCATCTTGTACTCTAACCGTAGAACATATGTAACATCCCTCAAATTCCTCGTGCTGTTTTAATCTCTAAAAAGAATTGTTTTTGGGAAAAGTATTTTTGAAAGGATATTTTCTTAAATAAATTTCTTTATTCACGTTTTCAAAGTGGTAAATGATTTTAAAGAAATGATTTTCATGAAATAATGTTATGATTTTTAAAATTGATTTTTTTTTAAATTGCTTATGTGTTTAAGATTCTTTTTAGCGAAATAGTAAATTTTTCAACAAGAAGTATTTTATGAAAAGGTGGTTTAATTTATAAAAATATATGTGCTTGATATTTTTGGTGTTATTAAGATTATTATACATGAATGATTTATTTTCTATGTGTGTGCATGAACATGTACGGTTTTTGGATATATGCATGTATGCTTGGATTATGTGAAAATTAAATTAGTAAAGGAGTATGATTATATATGTATGAACGTATGTGTTAGTATAATATATGCATGTGAATATGTATGTATGTGTGTGTTAGGCGTGTAAGTGAGTGTGTGTATGCATGAATATGTATGTGTGTGCCGTGTATGTGTGTGAGTGTTGTGACACCCTTCCGAATATATCAAGTATAATATAGTAATTAAACCATGATAAAGGATAATAGATATGGACTTGTAAGTATTAGAAAATATGAAAGTAAAATTTTCTTTTAAAGCGGGTGCACAAACCAAAACTTGGAATACTTGGAGAAGAACTTCTAACTCATTTCAAACAGTTGTATCGAATTCGGCAATTTCTAAAACCTTTTCATGAATTAGGTAACATTCGTGTTTCGAAGTCGTATTTATGTAATAGAAAGTAAATGAAGCTACCCTTGCTTTGGTTCGCGAAATTAATACCATGTAGCCGAACTCGTTTAATGATTAAATCAGAGTAAGCGGAAATTATAGGACTATGCATCTAATAGAAATATACACATAGGTTATATTTATATATGTGAAAAGAGTCATGAGTACATAGTCCCAGTAACAAAGTCTCCAAGATCCAAACAAGTCCATAATAGATCTACATCATAGTGTAACCATAGCCCTAGAGTACTCAAAAGTATATCTACAAAATATATACATAGCAAAATATGGACTCCAGAGGTGGTCACGTAGATCTGGCAGCATCATCAGTGGTAGTAGTAGTAGCAGTCTCCAAGCAGCAAAAGAGTAACATCATCATCATCAGCAGCAGCAAAATCTCCTCCACAGCAACGCCACATCGGATCCTCAGATCCACATCATACACCATATGCACATACCTAGGGATCGTCATCCCTCCAGTCACTCCCAGTAGAATGCACGATAGGCTCGCCTCCGCTCTCGTCCTCCACTGGATCCTCCTCAATCTCATCCGAATGAGAGTGTGCCCTACCACTGGGTACAGGGTCGGGAGATGGTGAGACCCTAGTTGGGCTCCTCGGATCAGAAAGGGGAGTCTCCTCGCGGACGACTCTCGAAGAAAAAGGGTGTGAGCGGGTAGGTCGAAAATGAAAACTGTGATAAGAGCGAGCTGGTCGTGTGGGAGGCGGTCCATGGTATGTGTAAAACGGGGGTACGTGCATAGTGTATATGATGGGAATCCTAAATCTACGAGGACGAAATCGAATCAACGGGTTCGGATGGTAGAAGGTAATCTCTACTTCCCCCTCGAACACCGCGCGATGGTCATCATAGATCCATATGCCACTAGCTTAGGAAGTGGCCGGATCTCGATGCAAGCGATGTAGCGAGACATCACCTACAAGGGCATAGGGGTAAGCATTTCTATACACATAATCAATAGAGTATAAATTTGTACAATATGAGTATGTAAATATGCAACAATGAACAACAATCGCATTTAGCACTTAGCAGTTATTGAATGCAGATAGGATGCTCATACTTGTTTCATTTATTACACTTAATTTAAATGAGTGACATGATGCATGAGTTTAGCTCTCAAGCCTATCTTCATCAAACTATATCACTCTCTGACGTCCATCCCTGACAACCCAGCACTCAACCGTGCGTTGTATTCCTAGGTATACAACAATTCGTACATTCACCTAGAATGTACACGACAAGCTTGGAATCCATGCCACCCGAGCATATCCCGTCATCCAAACGGACCGTCATCCAAACGGTATAACCATATCGGCATCCACTAAGCCGACCACGTCAACAACGTGTCATCAAGCAAGCGTATTGGCACTCCCAGAGGCCCTCCACATGTTTACCAAAAACATGATAAGCGTCCTACCATCCAAACTCCAGAATGAATGCATCACTTTCCACACTTAAAGGAAATTGATTAATACATTACTAGCCACCTAGGCATATTTTATCTTTAAAAAGAACCGTCACCAAACGGTACACTTATATTAATCAATCTCTTTTAAGTTCAGATCCTTTGGATTATTATAGTTAAATTCTTAACCAACTAAGTCAGAATTGAAAATGGTGTTTCTCAGGTTCTGGTAAATTACTCAAGTATAATTCAGCATACTCGAGTGTTTTTCAACTTTTCCAGATTACTCGAGTGTTCTTAGGGTTACTCGAGTGTTCATGACTTTCTGGGGATTTGGGTTTCAAATTCATTAAATTACTCGAGTAGTTCATGGGTTACTCGAGTGTTCATCATGATTTCCAGAATACTCGAGTCACCCCTGCATTACTCGAGTGGTTTTCCTTAACATGTCCCCAGGTCTTACTCAATACTCGAGTACTAGACACAATACTCGAGTGTTCTTGCTCAAAATTACATTGTTTTACAAACATTTTACTCGAGTACCCTGTCCAATACTCGAGTGTTTCACAGCAGAACAGACTGTAATCTTAGTTTTAACACACCATTTTCAGTTCTACTCAATTTTAGTCCAATCCAGGGATCCACAAAGTTCATATATCATAAATAGAACATGTTACAACACTCATTTCATATCAAATTACAGATTTGATAGAGAATCAATCCTTAATGCATAAAATACACAATTTGACAACTCAACACCTCAAATTGCATAATAAGCACAATACTCATGAAATAATGTTCATTTAAGCTTGCATGCATGATTTAGAACTTGCTCAACACAGTTTTAGAGCATGACTTGGTCTCCAAACCAAAGTTCCTATTCAATCTAAGCCCTTAGAGCCTCTTGGTGGCTCTCTAATGCATTTAATGGAATTTAAACTCTATCTAGTGTACGAAATTACTTCCCCTTACCTCTCAGACGTGAATCAACAAAGGATTTGCAAGAAAAAGGCTCCTCAACCCAGAACAGCTTCAAGCATCACATGCAGAGCAGTTTGAGTGCACCACCAAAATTGAATTGGTTCACACATGAAACAGAGATAAGAATTGGGGATTTTATATTTTCTAGACTCTATGCAACACATACTAACTATAGAAATCGAATTTGGAACTCAAGGACTCGTGAGCTTACCAGAAATTAAAATCGAAGTAAGCTCCAGACAACAGCTCAACCAGGTACGGCTCCACTTCCAAGCCTTGAATCTTCCACCACACTCACTCAATCCTCACGATTTTGGTGTTTATACAAAGCTCGTGATGTGAGCTTTGTATTAGTGTATAGTTTATGACTCGAATCGAAACAGAGAGGGAAAATCGATCGTTTGAACTCAGGAACCCTAGCTACTCCAACAACTTCGAATTTGACCAAGAATCTCCACAAATTGGTGTTGCTGAGCTTAAATAGAGTGAGGAAACACTCATGCAGGTCGACACGACTTCTATGGTGGTGGCAAGGTGATGATTTCGTAAATCGTTGATTGTGACTCACCAAACGCACTAACTCGTGCAACTCTGTCCAGAATACTCGAGTATTCCAGAAAATACTCGAGTATTTTGCCCAGTTTTTGAAAAATAAATATTTTATTTACTTTCCCTCCAAAATCTTTCCTATATTTGCTTCTAGGTCCCAACCCAGGGACTAATATGCAAAAATATTATTTCATGCATTATTATATTTATTAAATACCTTCACATACATTTTCTAACTACATAAACACATATTTTAATCAAGGATTAATAGAGAAATCATTAATTATAATTCAATATTATAATTAACCTTTCATTAATCGGGGATTAAAATTTTGGGGTGTTACAAGTGTGGAGGAAAGCCTAGAAATTTCCTTGAGTGGAGACCTAGTAACTAAGTCCTAACTAAGCCCTAACTAAATGGTGGAAACCCTAATGGAGAGCTAACAAGCCATTGAACCTAGATTGACCTTAAGCACCTAATGTTCCCTACATGTCCCCTTAAGAGATGCTAACCTCCACCCATGCAATAAACCAATGTGTAACACCCCGATTTGGCAACTTGAAAGTGTAGTCCTTTTAAGTGAAAATTAGGGGCCATTTTTTTTAAAAAAAAAGTGAGGAATGTACAAAATGAGAACATTTCTATTTTCAAAACATAGTTATATTTCAAAACTCATGTTCTCATGATGTACGACCTCCTTCAAGTTCCAAACCGAGATGTCACAAAACATCGCGCTTTGAAACTCGTTTTCCAAAACATTATTGACACAAAGTGGCCCATTTGAGTTCATCCCAAAACATCAATATTATTTTAAATAAAACTAATTGGGGTTACTGCGTGACATCACCAGGTCGTTAAGAACTCATAGTGGAAATACATTACTCACCAAAAAGGGAATCTACCTAATTTCTAGTCATGACCCTTTTCTAATCTTGTCATCTCATGCTGCTCTGCTATTTGTCCTCATCATATGCCAGTGGTTCCTCGGGGCTAAAGATCCAACTCTCATCACTAGAATACTCTTCCGGTTCATCCTCGGACCAGAGGTCGGGATCCTCCTCCTCGGCCTCTTCAGGAAGCTCCACCTCAGCCTCATCAGTCTCACAATCCGTCTCCTCCTTCGCAGCAGCATCCTCTTCCTCTAACTCAGCCCTTCTACGTGGAATCTCTATGTAGAACATCTCAAAAACAGACATAATGCTGTTGGCGCCTCTTCGGGGAGTAGCTCCTATCTCCCGCATCAGCTGATACCGTACCATATTGGCCATCTAAAATCCGTACAGTTTTATACAAGACAGAATAGAAATGATAGAGAGAGTGAGCAACCCAAAACGGCAATGTCGACTATGTGGGATTACATCAGGTAAATATTAAGACAAAATAAATATAAAGGAAAACATAAATCCAACATTAGCATAAGGTAAATCAAGACAACACATATAACTATCATGATATACACATGCGTAATCACCCAATCATTCATTCTAATATTTGCAAGCTCAATACAATCACCTCCTTCACCATGATACTTTTCTTTCATTCTCTCTCATTCCTCGTTCTCAAACTCATCCAATGCCTCAAGGTTTCATATCACAAATACCTCATCCGCCTTACTCATTACTTGGAATATTTTATGATTAGCATAATCATCATTATTATCACAACACTTATCTTTAAAGATATCTTGGTTCTTTAAGTCTTATCATTTCGGTTAGCATCAATGATGAGGGGGAAACATCATTGAGCTCACACACGTCTACATCTCCTCGGTCAACCACCCAACCTAGTCGGAAGCAAACAGGAGTACAGGACCTTTACCACGCGGGCACGACAGCTGTCACAACACATAAATGGTCCCAGACCAGGAGGATCTCGTCCTCAAATCATTTCAATAATAACAAGGCTCACTGTCCACGCAGTGGCAAAACACAATGCCCCGTTCCAGTCCCTCTCATTGTTCTCGATTTGCAATCTAGGGGGCGACAGTACTTATTCTAGTTTCAAAAGCAGAACTTGCCACGGCATTGGACCCAGTCCCCACCACGTTAGTGCGCCACTTGTGGAATTGTTCCGCCTAGAAAAGTACTCTAGACTTCTTGACGTATCACCGTCATTGTCCTCCCCTAATGCAATCTCCTCCTAAGTATCCGTAGATACCTATGGTTCCTTCCTCTCCATTACTTCGATACGACACTCATACCTCACCGCAATTGTTAATGTCTTTTAGAGTCTTTTAAGGAGTTTTGATTACGGCTTAGTCCTAATGATCGGCTCATCCTTGGTGCATCCCTTCAATGAGACCCAATCGCTAATCGTTCGCATCTAATCCCCCTAAAACTCATATACCAATCACTTGAATCATCACAACATCATTGCATCATCTTTCTCTTTCTCATATCACAGCAACATTGCTCTCATCAACATGAGCATCGCTCTTTCAAGTCAAATGTCACTCAGCACGCCATCACTGTCCTCTTTGCCAATTGTGACTCAGCAGCATCACTGGTGTCCTTTCTCTCCAATTCGGATTCAGCAGCATCAGCAACTCCTCTCGTTCGTTCCAAATTTCCAATTACCATCTACTTCTCTCACAATTCAATCTCATCATAACTTCTTTCTCTCTCTCCCTTATTTATTCTCATTATTCGAATCCACTATTCTTTTCTTTTCACTCTTAGTTTGTTACCTTCATAACTTCATTACTAACGCATAATCAAATAATCTAACAATACCACAAATAAGCAAAGCATAAGATAATAATTCAACACGAACAATCAGAAAACATAACATCATTTATGATAAGCCAATCTCAGTCGTTCGGGTGGATAGCTAAACCAATAAAACAATCGCTATCACATACACCACTACGCTAAATGAGATTGGAGTCCAATCATTGAGATGATTGGACGCCTTAATATGTACCTAATTACCACGGCGTCTTAAGGGAAAGCCCCTCTCTCACCTCGATGACGAACATCCTATAGCTCTCCAAGGTTTCCCGATCATCTTTCCTCGCCTCTTATCTTCTCGTCCGTTGCTCAACTACGACATTTTCCCGTGCATTAGAAATGAGTTCGATACATTCGTTGAATTCGTTTTGAAAACAATTTCTCTTTTAAAAACTTGTTATCATTGTCCAAGATTTTCAAATTCCATTCAAATTCATGATTAAAACAGTTCTTGAGAAAAATCTTTGAAAATCATTTAGAAATACTCTTTTATCCGAATAAACTTCCTTTCATATTTAAAACTTAATTTCAAACATTCTTCATTCACTTATTGCATAACATGTTTGAGCTTACAGAAATTAACTAATTAAATTGTAACATTGACACACAAATTCAATCATGCACAGGAAGATAATTTAATTTCATTTCTTAATTAAATCATGGCAAAAACCGAATTGTCTATACTCAACATTTCCTAATTACTAATAATTTCTAAACCTTAAAAACCATAGAATTAACATCATGAAAATTATTTCTATTAATTTTATTTATTTCCAGCCCTTAAAACCGAAAAGAATAAAAGAAATTAGCACATCATTGTATCAAACATGTGATGACACAAACATAGAATTTAATCACTCTCACTGGTCATTTAAAAAGGAAAACCATTCTAAGCACCTAAACATGTACCAACCGAATTATTCCATTAAAATCTTGCAAAGATATAACATACAATCAAAGACATGAAACAATGAAATGATTTTATTTCTTTCAAGATCAAAACCGTAAGAATCATAGGAAAACTTAACAATTTCTAAGTTCATTTTCTCAACTTAATCCAAGACAACAATCAAAGCCACAAATCCTTTCATGTATGCATCTTTATGTTCCTAAATGAGGCTAATCTTAGTCTACATGCAACTCAAATGATTATTAAGCACACTTCCCTATTTCCTATCTCTAGGCCGAATGTTATCACACATAAGACAAAATCTTAGTTCACCTTTTAATGCACTAAAGACAACTAAAGCAAATTATATTACATCAACATGCATGAATCATCATGAGATTTTCTTAGACTTTTTGTTAAAACTCAACTTATAATTTTTCTTAAATAAAAATTTGAATTATAACTTGAGTTCCTAGAAAGAATGACATGTATGGACTTAAGATTACTAAATCTATTCCTAATGCATACATGCACCCAAAAATCAAGCACCATCACACTTTTAGTACTCATGGTCGAATGGCCTTCACACCAACACAACAATCATAAAACAAGTCTTTAAATCAAATCATGCTCATAAAAAGAAAAATCATTTTAAAGACCATTACCCTATTTATTTCTACTAGGCCGTAACATACATATAGGAAAACTTAATTTCTTTACTTGAAAATTGACATGCAACCTCAAAGTCCTAACTTACATGGATTAGAAAATGCACACACAAAGATCAACCAAAACATTATAAGGTCCACATGCAAAGCTAAAAGTCCCTATTTTCTTCTCAAATAAACTTAGATCATGAAATTGTTAATCAATCGTTCACATATATACACATAGGTCACGGTTTGAGCACAAGAAATTAACATGCAAGACATAAATTCTTCATTTTGTCATCAATCAAACCTAGATCATAAATTATTTACCAAATCCTTTCAATAAAAACCTCATAGGTCACGGTTTTGGAGAAGAAATCAACATGCAAGGGGTTTCATTTTAGTTTTCATAAAGATCTCAAGTAGTGATTTAGATTCTTTAAGAGTTGGTTTAGAAAATCATCATGATCTACCTAAAGAAACCATAACCGAAACATAGAGAGTCCATGAGTTCACATATTTACAAACCAAATTAAAAGTCCATAGTTGCACTCACCTCTCAAGCTATAAAAATAAACATGCAATGAAAAGAGAAGAAAGAAAAATTACAAGACCAAAAGAAAATCCTAACTCTCATGGTTTTCTTCTTGATCCTCGAATAACCTACCAAGGAATTGAGTCTTCTAGCTTCTAAGGTTCTTGATCTCCAAAGAAAGTTCAAAGTCTTGGCCTAAGTCTCCTTCATCTTCCTTTGTGTTCTCACGGCCACCTCCTCTCTTCTCCTCTCTCTTTTCTTTTCTAAGGGTGTGTTGGCCCCTTAGAAATGTTTGAGTGGTGTTTGTGAAGGAAATGAAAGAAAAGTGAAGAAATGAACTATGGTAAGATAGATTTAAGGGCCACCGAAATTGCCTCCTTTGCCCTTGGATGGAGGTTCGGTCAAAGCATCAATTAGGAGGGTAGTTTTGGGTTTCTCAAAGCATCAATCATGACAATTAATTTAATTTCCTACAAGACACATTTTTTTTTGTAAAGAGAACTTAAGCTCTTTCAAAGTAAAATAATTATATACATATAATACACACAATTAAAAATCTCTAAAAATCAAACTTCCATGCAAATGAGAAGTTTCCAAAGGACAAATTTACTTAAAGTCATTAACTTCCAAAAATCATAGTTAAAAATTCGTCCTTCACAAATTAAAAATAATTTTTGTAAATTAAATCAAAAATTTAAAAGATCACACTTTCAAAGTTCACAAATCCAACAATGCAAAGTCATTCCATAAAGAAATTCACTTTTTAATAAAATCAGAAATTCTCTTTAGAAAATCCTTTTTGGAAACAAAAATTCAAGGTTTATTTTTATCGAAATCGTTTACGCACGTTTTGGAAAATGCGGGGCGTTACACAATGTACCGAATTTGCCCCTCCCTCTAGAAGCTTGTGGCCGAACCAACCAAGGGCAAAATAGGAAACCATGAGTTGCTTATAAATAGATGGAGCCTTAGTTGTTTTTCCTCATTTAATTTCCATCTCCCTCTTTCGTCCCAAACATAACATCTAAGAGCTTCTCAAACTCTTAGACTAAGAATTAGAAACTAGAAAAAAGAGAAAAAGAAGAAGAGGAACCGAGAGGTAGGAGAAGGAAGAAGAAGAGGAGATCAAGCCTTGAACCTAGGAGTTCTTTGAAGATCAAGTGCTAGAAGACCTATTTTCTTGGTATAAACCGAAGATCCTAGAAGAATTAGAACTAGTTCTTGTTTTGTAATTTTGTAAATTTTCTATTCTTCTCGTGCATGTTAATTTTATAGCCTGATCTAAGGTTGCATGTGATGTTCTTGCCTTGACCTTGATTTTTAAGAACTAAATAGATTTGTAATGAACTAAATGATGGACTCTATGATTCGGTTGGCGTTGTTTATGATAGATCTTAGTGTTTTTCATATTAGATCTTGATGTTTTTGAGTTAAATCTCTTAGATCTAAAGTTTTGTGTATGATCTTGTGAACTTGAAGTAGATCTTCTTGCATGTTTGATTTTAGTGTTTAAAACCGTGAACTATGAGATGTTTCTTAAGAATATTTTTTCGAAAAAACGGACAGAATTTCCTCTGTTTTTCGGACTTTCCCCCAAAATTTCCTTTTTATACCTGTCAGTCCAGAATTATTTAATAATAATACATAATAGCAAAATAGACAGATCAAACCTAAAGCCCAATTAGTACACTTCAGGGCACATAACTATTACATATTCTAAATTACTAAAATAACAGTTTTTCACATAATTAAACTACAGTCCACTCATAAAATAGTGAACGAGCACACTCCACGTGGTGGAGTGTTATTCCTGCTCGGCCTGAAATTGTGTCTGCTCAAACTTTGAACCTGTAAAAATGGTTGCAAGGGTGAGCTTTACACATGAAATAGAGAAGTAGTTTCTAACTAGGCATAATGACCTACCAAGTCAAACACAATTAGCACGTAGCACATAGATTTTCATTTAGGCAAATCCAACATGCTTCATACACAACCAACGGTCTTATTAGTATCCATTCGTTTATTCCATTCATATTACCTTTCCAATAACTTCGTTAAGTCTCATTTTTTTTTCCATTTCCATTCTCATAAATTACCAACTCATGTAAGTATATCATTTAGCACATAGACACAATTTCAATATTCAAACACAATTACTCATTCCACTTCTTTTCATTCTAGTCTTTCCACGTACTTCTCTTTCTTGTTTTCTTTCTTTATCTCTTTCTTTTCTTTTTCCTTTTCTTTTACTTTTTCTTTTCATTTTCTTTATTTTTCTTTTTCCTTTCACTTTTATTATTTGGCCACAGGGTCACCACGACCATCCTGTGCCGATTATCATTTATATTTATTAGGCCACAGGGTCACCACGACCATCCTGCGCCGATTATCCTTTATTTTTATTAGGCCACAGGGTCACCACGACCATCCTGCGCCGATTAACATTTATTTTTATTAGGCCACAGGGTCACCACGACCATCCTGTGCCGATTAACTTTTATTTTTATTAGGCCACAGGGTCACCACGACCATCCTGCGCCGATTATCCTTTATTTTTATTAGGCCACAGGGTCACCACAACCATCCTGCGCCGATTAACATTTATTTTTATTAGGCCACAGGGTCACCACGACCATCCTGTGTCGATTAACATTTATTTTTATTAGGCCACAGGGTCACCACGACCATCCTGCGCCGATTATCCTTTTCCTTCTTGCCTTTCATTAGTAACTTGTTATCTCATTCGTCATTCAACACATACATAACAACTATAACATACAATAACTCACCAATATCAACCAAGGTTTCATATTCTTCAATTAAGTACTCATGACAGCATTTAACAATTAACATACACATTTAATCACAAACTTATTAGTGGTTTTATTTCCTTTATTCTCATTCTAGTTTACATCTCATACAAAAATACTCTTCTTTTATTTATTATCCAATTCATCATGCGATACACATTTAGCACACTAACATCACAATTCAACCATTCAATTTACCAAATTCCTACTTTTCCTTTTTAATTGTTCTGTTCCTCAATTACCACTTATATTATACACATATATCTCTTTAAATCAACCAGGCATACAAAACAATAATCACTTATAATCCTTCACAATTAACAACCAGAGTTCATGTTCTTCAAATAAACATACATGATAACATATAGCGCTTATCACTTAGCATGCATATTAAATCACAAGTATCAATTTAATTTTCTTACTCTATATTTAATCTAAATTAATTACCCGAATAATCAGTCGCAAGCATACTCACATAATCTTAGAAAGTATTATATACTAATCAGAAAAGACTCCCTAAAGCAAGGTAAAGAGCCCCTTACCTCAGGGTTCTATTAAAACCAATTTGAAGACGTGCAGAGAGCTCCCGATTCGGCAAAGGTCCATTCAATCCCGATCCGAGCATCCGCACCGGCCCGACTCGGTTGAACCCAGAAACCAACTACCCGCTCCGGTCCAACCCGGTTCGTGGATGAACCAGTTCAAAACACGCCCACACAGCAGCAACAGCTGCATCCATGGCAGCAACAGCACCACACCTCCATGGTAGGGGCAGCAACAACCAGCTAAGGAGGGAGAAAGGGAGTCATGAACACGGACCTCTTGGTCCAGAGAGCAGCAGATGCAAACCAGGGAGGAGGAAGGAGAGCGGCGGTGCTCCACGGCGGCAGCAGCAACGAAACAGTGGCAGCGGCACAGCGGCAGAGGAAGAACACGAACCAGGACCTCCTAGCCATGGAGCAGCACATTCGAATCGGAGAAGAAAGAGGTGGCGGATATCGTGAGCTTCGTTCCTGGCAGCGCAGCGAAAGGCGGTGTGTGGTGGCGCGATTCGACGGGCTCATAGAGAGAGAAGAGGACTGGGTTCGCGATTGGTGGGAGAGGGAACGCAAGTGGCGGCGACGCGCGTTGATGGAGAAGGAGGCTGCGACGGGGCTGGCTGCTTGTGAAGGAGAGTGCTAGGGCCGGCAGCCACAGAGGAAGGGGAAGAAGTTGGGGGGGGGTTTCCGCTGCACCACAAAGGGGACCCTTAGGGTTTCCCTTCACACAACACACACACTCACGGTCTGTTCTTCTTCTTTTCCTTTTCAACTTACATTTATTTTTTTATTTATTTATTATAGTAAATACAAATGAATATTATTATTATTTGAAGGGAGACAATACTAAAATCTAAATATCATACTATCACATGTAGGGATATCTTAAAGTTAATAATTGATATTACTCACGAAGCAATTTAATATTGGTGTGTCCAAATTAAGGAAAATATAAAAAGTATGTTCTTCCACGAGGGTGATTATTTTTAAGAGCAACTAAAAATGGAACTTAGTCCTCAATTTAATTAAGTAAATATATTTCTAAGAATGCCATAAAATCAAATATTTATAAACACTAAACTTAATTCGTTATTGAATATATAAAAATTAAGTAAAGTATTCAAAATATTTAGCATTATTTATTTATTTCTTAGCCCCAAAAATATTAATAATAAAACTTTAGCATCATATAGCTTCATATAGGGAAACTATAATGTTAGAAATTAGCTAGATAATAGGAAATAACAAAATTTTATTTATTATTATATCTTTATAAATACCAAAGTAAAGAATAGAAAGATTATTTTTCAAATAGGGCAATTGTTTCAAATGAACATTCTTTAAAATATAGTTAAATATACATTCACAATTAACATAATGCATTTTTATGAAAATACCCAACACCTAAATAATTTGATTTCAAGAAACAATTATTTAATTCGATAAAACTTATATTTTATAACGTAAAAGAAATCATGGCGTTCCCATTTCGACATTTCCTAACACTTTATTATTGTTATAATTATACTACGGGTTAAAATTCGGGATGTTACATGTTATACTTGCAACTTTTGTGTTAATGCTTGGAATTAGTATTAACTTAGTGAATATTGTTAAATGACATGCTTATGTGTGTATTGGTACGCTTGTCAATTGTAAAGCTAAAGTATTAATAGTTAGGCATAAATTAGGGTCAAGTACTTTCCAATTGAGTTTGAATCAAACTAATGTTATTTTCTAAAGAATAAAAAGGGTTTACACCTCAATTGGAAAGCACTTGCATTTGCCTCATGCATGGTGTAAAGGGGACGTTAGAAGTAGGGGAAAAACACACGTCGTTTCGATTGATGAGGGCAAAAGTAAATTACTGGAATTACTGTGGAGAACTTTGATCCTGCAAAGGACACGGGTTTGATTCCCGTGTTGGGGATTGGTTCTATGCGAACCACAGTGATTCCATTACTTTGGCTCGTTTAGGCCAGTCGAGGGTGATTTCTGCTAAAGCCAATTTGGACGAATCAAACCAAATTGTACGAGGAACCCTCCTACGGGGAGTGTGTGAAGTACTGTGCAAGCGGGTGAGCGAGAGACCTTCCTAAGTGGAGGTGAAGCACCCAATCAAAGGTTGAGAAATACTTACTCCTGGTCGGTTTTTCCCCAGAGTGGAGGGTGTATGTAAGGATATGAAATTGTTAATGAAAAGGGAAAAGTTAAAGTGTTAAAAGTGTTAAAGTTAAAGTTAAAGTGTAAATGTTAAAGTGAAAGTGTGAAAGAAGTTGCATAGATGTTTTAATTCATTGAATCCGGTCAAAGTGTTAAAGTTAATGTAATGAAATGAAAAGTGCAACATCGGATTCAAGAATTAAATCATCAAAGTGAGACGCTGCATTGCATAATCATGTGATTGTATATAAAAGCATTGTATTATAAGTATGTCTTATATTATAGTTGAATGATGCCATTATGTTTTACTATCTAAATAGTTCGATGTTGGGAATATGCTTATTTATGCTTTATTATTGTTTTTAAATGTTTTCTTTAATCTAAATTCTAATTACTCACCCTTACTATTGACCATATTAGGTACCCATCGGAGAAAGATGTTCATAGCTTTGATGCCGAGAATCATCCACTCTCTTTTAAAGAGAGCATAATTGTGATAGTGACTTTGTAGTCGCATCACTTTAGCAACCAGGCTAAGATTCTATTATGTAAAATATTTTCATTAATTAAAGTTGTATTTTAACCTTGCTTCTACTTGGAGTTAAGACTATTTTGATTTTTGTAAAAAAGGACTCTATAATGACTTTTATGAATGTATTAATAGTTGGGGTGGATATAAAGATATCCTCTTTTAAATAGTTCTAAAATGTAATTATAGGTCTTCTTCTATACGAACTGTTCTGGACTTGACAGGTACAAAAATTAATTTGGGGAAAGTCCGTATTTTAAACGAAACTTCGCCAAAATTTTTATAAAACCCCAAGTATTTTCTAATGAAATCAACAATTTTAACTAATGTATTTTAAATTAAAAAGGTAGGATGTTACACATGAGTCTCGGAAGACTAGAGTATTTTACAAAAGACTCGAGTGGTTCTTAAGAACAACTCGAGTGTTTTTCAAAAGACTCGAGTCTTTCACATCAGATATAACTTAAACTTGCGTTTTTCAGTAGTCATTTTTCGAACCCCTTTTCTCTCTTCTCTCGGTTTTCTCTCTTCTCACTCTTTCGAACTCGGTTTTTGCTCAAATTTTTGCCCAAATACACTAGAACAACACCTTCTAAACTCTTTTTAAACCTTATTTCTCATGATTTCAACTGTTTTCACTGTCAAATCCGAAACCCTCTTTCAAAACCTTAACTTCCAAAAACTCAAAATTCTCAACTTTCTTCTACAATGGCATCCTCTTCTAGACATGGAAAGAGGATAAGGCAAGCTTCATCATCAGATGAGGACATTTTTGACCATTTTCATCCATCATAGTGTGAGGACCGCTTTGCTCTTTTCTCATCCCGTGGGTTCGGGGTACATAGCTGGATAAACTGTGCGTTCCTAGAGAGTAAGGGTTTTTCATTCATACCAAACCTTAGGGAACAAAAACTTGTTAAGTTTATAGAATTTAATGGACCAATCTACCCTAGATTAGTTAGAACTTTTTATGCAAACCTTAGGCTTCATGATGATAGATTAGAAACTATGGTTGAAGGAATAGTGTTTACTATTAAGGCTAGAGATCTGCATCATGTCTTCGGGCTCTCACAACATGGGGAAAATATTTTACAAGCAAATGTCGATACAATTTTTCAAAACTTACTTCGCCCCGATCGTGTGTGGGTCGAAGGGACTAAGAATGCAAAATTGATGACCGCTCAATCTAGGGTGTTGCACTACATTGTTTCCCACCAGCTTGTACCACAAACCTCGGCCAATTATGCCAAACCCACCAACCAAGAGCTTCGCCTAGTTGATGCCATTCTTACCCATCATCAGCTGAACTGGTGTAGGATTATTCTTGATAGGATGCTTGTTGGTTCCAGGTCTAGGCACCCTAAATGGTTACCCTACCCCATGCATGTGTCCCGCCTCCTATCCCATTTTAATGTGTCAATCCCACCAAATGAAGAGTACACGACCCTACAAGCCAATTTGCATAGTTTAAATAATGGGGCTCTTAAACTTCAAGGGATGAAGTTTCATGCACCTAGGGGAGAATACTTGTGGAAGGAGGATGTGGCAGTCCTCGAAGGGGCGGACAATGCTGCAGAACAACAAGGTGTTGATGCTAAGCAGTTAGAGGAAGAAGCTGCAGCATTCCATGAAGCTGAGGGTGGTCATCCGATTGAGGACGAGATCGATTTTGACAACCTTAATGGTTCTCATCCGGATTTTGGTTTTGATGGCTCGGATTGGAGGGACAATGTCATCTCTAGGCTGGATACCCTCGATGGGAGGGTGGATTCTCTTGCTACTGCCATTGATGCCCAACGAGATGACATTGCTAGTCTTGATGCTCGGATGGGTGCTCGGTCGGCCATGCTTTACTCCCAGTTGGATGAGCATTCCGATCGGATGGATCGACGATTTGATGAGATGATGGCCGCCTTTAGCCGCTTTTACCCTCCATCTGATGATCCACCTCCTTCTCTGTTCTGATGATGTTGTTTTGGAATTTTTCTGATTTTCAGCTTTTAATGTTTTTGTCCAAACCTTATGTATTTCTTTTGGAAGTTAGTATTGGAACTTATGTATTTGCTACACTTTCAGTACATTATGTTTGCTGCATAATTTAGAGACTTTGCCATTTTATCTGCTTAGTTTTTCTGGTGCAAAGTTTCAGGGGGAGCTATGATGTTTTATTCATGGCCAATTCGAATAATGGGGTTTATGCAATCCTCCTATTGTTGTTTTATGGATTTCTAATTAATACACTCTCCTCCTTTATCTTTTTTTCTCTCTTAAAGTTTATCTCTTTTTGCTAATGACAAAAAGGGGAAGAGAATGCACTTGTTCATGTATTACTTGTTGTTGTAATAGATTACATAATTGCCTTGCTAGTAGCACATGTTGAATTTTGACTGGTTTAGTATGGTTCTTGTATGGAGGGGGAGTTACCTCACAAAGAGAACCATCGTATGTAAGCAACAACATATGGTATCAAGATTCAACAAGTGTTAATTATTTTGTCATCACCAAAATGGGGGAGATTGTAAATTCAATTCTCCTAGCAACTATTTTGATATGGTTTTGATGATGACATAGTAATTAACAATCAAGCTTTGAAGACAATGGAACAACAACAAGAAATCAAGAATTTATTCAAGTGCCCATCCATTCTCATTTTAGTTGTAATTGTAATTTAATTTCATGTTTGAGAGTGGGTAGTTAGTTAATCTCTAAGTGCAATAATTTATATGGTCATTAGGTTGAGATTAACTTGGATTAATTATTGAGAAGAAAAACAAAAGAGAAAAATCAATTTTTACCAACTCTGATCAAAACACTTGAGTGTTTTGAGAAAGACTCGAGTATTCTGAAAAGACTCGAGTGTTAATGCCAGATCAGCAAATATAACCTTTGGTTTTATACGTGCAACGAACATTTTTCAGCCTGGCCAAAAGACTCGAGTATTGGCCAAAAGACTCGAGTCTTTCGGCACAGTCAGCAAAAATAAAGTCGTTGGAAGGGCTCAAATGACACTAAGTGTATGTGAGGCTCCTCTAATTCTCTTCTTCTATAAATTGCACACTGTTGGCATGTACAAAACACAACAAGCATACTCTAATCTTCTTCTCTCAAGTGTTAATCTTTCAAACTCAACTTTGCCCCTATATTGTTATGTCCTCTTAGGTTGAGTTTAGGTCTCAATTTCATTGAGTTGTGCTTAATTGTACGAATTCATTGTGAAATTCATAATACACATACAAATTAGCTTGTTGCTTTAAGTCTTGGATTGTTCCCAAGCAAACCCTAAGTGAGACTTAGGTGTATTGGAGTCTTGAGAGTTCTCAAGCACAAAGACTAAGAAGTTCTTAGCCCGGTAGAGCTTCTTGAAAGGTGTTCAAGGAAGCTTTGGAAGAGTTCTTCATCACCGGAATCAAATTGGGGTAGAATTCAAGAGTTTGGTACACTCTTGAAGGGTTAGGTTGAGTGAGGCTATCTCAATTAATCCTTTGTAATTTATCACAATTTGATTTATAGAAAATATCCTAAAGTGGTTAGGAGGATTGGACGTAGCTCTTTGATTAAGAGTGAACCAGTATAAAATTGATTGTGTGTTGATTTACTGCTTTCATTCTTATTCTTGCACAATCAACCTAAAGCTTTTCAAGAAAAAGGGGTTATCTAATTGGGTAGTAATTCCATAGCAATTAAGTGTTTTTAAGTTGTTATAATTTATCTTAATTGCTTACTATTCTGCTAGATAAGTGTCTGATCTATGTTGGATTAATTAGAAGTGAGTTGCTGATTTTTCAGAACTGGTTTTAGTGCAACTCTGTACGAAAGACTCGAGTATTTCTCTGAGTACTCGAGTTGTTCGTGCTCAAAGACTCAAGTAGATCATAAAAGACTCGAGTGGTTCATACGGAAACACTCGAGTGCTTCTTGAAAGATTCGAGTATTTCGAGCAGTTTTCAGAAAAATCAGCTTTTATAAAATTCTTTTAATATCATTCGAAATATTTGGTATTGTTGCTTCATATTACTATTCACCCCCCTCTAGTAATTGCTAAGCCCGCTTGTTTGTTTCCAACAATTGGTTGAATGATATTAAAAAAGTCAAGTTTGTAGATGCTTGGACAAATCAGGTTATGCATTTAGGGAACACTACAACAAATAGGTAAGATTTGTTACAATGATTTACATTGAATTATTATTATTATTTTTTTGCAGTTAATGGTTTTTTTTTTGTTTATGTGTTAGGGTTGAAGGTGCTCATGCAAGATTGAAGAAATTGCTTAAAGATAGCTTGGGATATTATGCTAAATGCTTCTCTGGCATGAAACACATGATAGAACTGCAACATGTTGAGATCATGAAATCCTTTGAGATTGGTAGAATGATCATTAGGGTATTGAGGCTCGCATTGGTCCTTCTGACGACTAAGACAGCTGGAGATTCGAGGAAAGGGCATCGCTTAGTGCCCTAAGTTGGTTCTATTCGACGGGTTCTTTGTCCCCATTTGTTCACTCTAATAGGTACCAAACCTTCCTACCTTTCAAAAATTCTGGATGTGGTTAGGTTTTGTTCGAGGTAAGGTGGTTCCTTAGGTTTTAGGAGGTTTTTCAACTCTGGCTTTGCGATCTCTTGACATACCTGAATGGAAGTGGGACAGTATTGCTATGGACTTTGTGTCCGGGTTGCCAAGGACTAGAACTGGTTGTGATGCCATTTGGGTTGTCGTTGATAGATTGACGAAGTGTTCCCACTTTATTCCAATGAACATGAAGTACAAGATGGAAAAGCTGACAGAGTTATATATTCGGGATATAGTGAAATTACACGGTATCCCCGCAAGCATAGTGTCAGATCGTGATCCCAGGTTTCTATCTGAATTCTGGCAAGGTCTTCAGAAGTCCCTAGGTTCTAAATTGAGCTTTAGCACAGCATACCATCCTCAGACCGATGGGCATTCTGAACGCACCATTCAGTCTTTGGAAGATTTGTTGAGGACTTGTGTGTTAGAGCAATCTGGTAGCTGGGAGAAACTTTTTCCATTGGTTGAATTCACCTATACTAACAGCTTTCATTCCAACATCGGTATGGCACCGTTTGAGGCACTTTATGGCAGGAAGTGTCGGACCCCTTTGTGCCGGTTTCAGATTGGTGAAAATTTATTGACAGGTCCTGAGATTGTGCAGGAAACTACTGAGAAAATTATCATGATCAGAAATAAGATGAAAGCTTCCCAGGATCGTCAGAAGAGTTATGCAGATCGACAAAGGAGGCCTCTAGAATTTAATGCAGGAGATCATGTCTTTCTAAGGGTGTCTCCTACAAAGGGGATCGGTAGAGCATTGAAACAAAAGAAGTTGTCACCGAGGTTCATTGGACCCTATCAGATTCTAGAAAGGATCGGATCAGTGGCATACAGGATCGCTCTACCTCCACATCTGTCTAGATTACACAATGTTTTCCATGTCTCCCAACTCCGGAAATATGTGTATGATCCTTCTCATGTGATAGCTCCAGATGAGTTACCTTTGAAGGATAATCTCACTTTTGAAATTCAGCCTATTTGCATCGATGACCGACAGACCAAGAGGCTAAGAGGCAAGGAGATATCTCTGGTCAAAGTTATATGGCATCGGGACAATGTGGAAGAGGCAACTTGGGAGATGGAAGATAAAATGAGAGAGTTGCATCCACAATTGTTCTCTTCCGAAGAATTTCGCGGACGAAATTCAGTTAAGTGGGAGAGAAATGTAACATCCCTCTTTTTATTATTATTATATAAATGTAGTTTAATTCTAAAAATATAAAGAAGTAGAAAATCAAGTTAGGAATGGACGAAGTAAACGGGCGATTCGGTGTTAAACGAAATAAATAGGCTAAGAAATTAAAATAAAAGATTTAGGACTCAAAACACAATTCCCACCGTTGGATGTGAAGACATGATTTTTAGGAAGTTGCTCGCCAAATTTGAGCAAGATCCAACGGTGAACGAAGAAGTTATAGCCATTTGAAGTTGGGAGAAAAATAACTAGAAAATTGAAAACTGAAACAGCAGTGTTTGCACATTTCGCTTAAGCGAAAATCATTCGCTTAAGCGAAAATCCAAAATTTCCCCACTGTGACCAATTCGCTTAAGCGAAAATTGGTCGCTTAAGCGAAAATGGTTCGTGCCAATACTATGAACGATTCGCTTAAGCGAATAAATTTCGCTTAAGCGAAAAGTCTGTTATCTGCAACACGAATTCGCGATTTTTAGGGGTATTTTGGGGTTTTCTCCACCCAAAACACATTATAAGCCACCATACTCGACCAAGGGAAGGAAAAACACAAATCAAACATTCTCCATTCCTCTCCATACGAAGAACCCCTCTTCCCCAAGTTTAGGGTTTTGGATTTTGAGTCAATCTCTTCCATTGGAGCTCCAATCTTCAAGTTCCTCACCAAGGCATCATCACCAAACAAGTTTCCCTCTTTTTCTTCATGGATTGACCTCATGAACTAGCTCCCTCATTCCTCAATCTTGCTTCTTTTTATTCTAAAGGATTGAGTAAGTAAATTAACCCATTCCTTTCCCCTTTTCACTTCTTGATTTTGTGATTTTTATGTTCTTTTTCTAAGATAGAATCATTTCTCTCATTTTCCAACAAAAGGGCATGGATTTCCCTATCACTTGAGGTTCTCCTAATTGAAAGGGTTTGAGAGACATCATCATCCTTATATTCTTGTCTCTAGGCAACTCCCTACACAACTTCAAGGATTATTGTGGGTATTGAGCTTGGAGGAGCACTCTTAATTTTAGGGTTCAACACCCACTAAGGTTTTCTCTCTCTTTTATTCCAATATCAAGGTAAGGGGATGTGCCACCGTACGGTGGATTAAAAAACTAGTGGTGTGTGAGTGTGTTGAGAATATTTGGTTTGTTTAGGAAAATTAGGATAGGGATAGAAAATAGAGTAACTACGAAATTTAGAACTTTCCCTTATTAAATGCTTAAATTATGTGAATTAAGTGTTGGTTGATTATACTTGTGATATTTTAATTGTTGATGTATGCTAAATGTTTGTGTAAGTTTTGTGTGTACCTAGGAAATGGGCTTTTTACAAGGTTAAAGGGGTAAATGGCACTTAGAACAATTAAGAGAGTAAGTGGAAGTAAGTATAGACACAAAGGAAAGTTTAGCATAATAGGAAATTATTAGGCAAGAGGAGAACTAGTTAGACATTAAAAGGGAAATAACGAATAAGAAAATAAAGGTAATTATGATTAAAGACTCCCTTGGGATGCGAATACTAGCCCTAGAAGACGTGCGGAGGGGTGCTATAAGTTGGGTGCACAACACCTGCAGTAAGTCGCAAGCCTACCAATCGCAGGGGTTGAGTTAGACGTGCGGCCTTTGGGGATCCGTACGCATCGGTAAGTCGTATCCCCTGAAAGACGGGGAACGCAGTGGAAGGATTCGCATTACCATTTCCCCGGGTTGTGAATACTAGCCCTGGAAGACGTGCGGAGGGGTGTTGTAAGTCGGGTGCGTAACACCTGCAGTAATTCACAAGCCTACCAATCGCAGGGGTTGAGTAAGACGTGTGGCCTTTGGGGATCCACCCGCATCGGTAAGTCGTATCCTCGAGAGACGGGGAACGCAGTGGAAGTATCTCACAACGTCGAAAAGAAAATGAAGAGAAAGATAAGAGGGAAAGAAAAGGAAAAAGTGGTTAAAAGAAATAACTTAAATAAAATAGAAAACTAGAAATGAGAGAAAGTGGGCTTAGGAATTATTTCGAAGGGTGGTTAACATTTATGGAGATGCATGTGTTTGTAGCATAGAGTGTGAATCATGATTTGCATTTATGTTCACTATATGTTAATTGTAATTAACTGTGATTGACTTGGCATACCTTATGCATTGCTAGTTAGTGCGGTACTCACCCTTACAAACATTACAGGTACTGAGTTTGAGCACACCGAGATGGAGGCCGAGCAGGACCCCACTCCCACTGAGGGAGTGTGATAGTCTTTTACTTGTGATTATGATGGGATTCCGGGCCATATTTTGAGTCTCATGTATTATATGTGTTGGAGGCTTGTAATATATTTCTTTTGTTGTATATATGCTGGATGGCGTGGCCCGGGATCCATTCGCCCTTGGGTTGGGTGTTATCTTTTATTTTGAGTAGTGGCATACTTGATGTTATTCTGATTGTGACACTCTGATTTTATGACTGAACTTGATGATGTGGTGACGATGCACTAAGTCCCACTATGGATGGCCCAAAGATTCTTATGATGTTTATTTATGTTTGTTGTGTTTGCTATATCTGATTTTGACAGGTGACAGGGAAAACTAAATTTTGGAAATGTCAGTAAAACAAATAGAACTCTGTCCGTTTTTCGGAAAAATTTAATTAACATTTTTATGAATTTAAAAAGGAATTTTTAAGTTGTAAATTTTAAAATAAGTAAATTAACTTGGAGTGTGTTACAGGTACTCACTAGTTTACACAAACCTTGGTATACTCCCGAGTAGAGCTGTCAAAATGGGTCGGGCCGGGCCAAAAAGCCGTAAAAGTCATAGGGCTCGGGCTCCTTAATATAGCTTATTTAACCCGGCCCGAACGGGTTCGGGTTCGGGCCGGGTAAACCCGACTGGGTTCAGGCCAGCCCGACAGCCCAGAAAAAAAGAAAAAATTTCACATTTTTTTTAATTTTACATGTGCATGTGTTTATTATAAAAGGAAAAAACATTTATTATTGGTTAAAAAAATATGTGCAAAAAATAAAGGAAGTTTATTCATTAATTTTTTTGAAAAAAATATATAATTTTTTTTATCAAGGTAATAAAGAACCAGCAAAATTTAAATCCAGATTCATCTAATGTGTCAAAGTCGTTGGAGTTGTTTATTGTTTCTTGTTACCTCCTCAACACACGATGGAGGCCGTGATCTGTATATTTTTGAGTGAATCATACATCCAACTTTTGAAGCTGCTTATCAATTGGTGAACCCGGCTGCAATTATTTTGGAAGATGGCAATAAAATATATAAATTATTTTGAAGTGGTTGAATTGTCAAAAAAAAAAGGATGATGCGGGTCAGCCCGCACTCAGCCCAAAGCCCGCTTAGGGCGGGTTTGGGTCTCATACTAGGGTACTCAATTTATAACCAGGCTTTTTGCTCGAACCCAAAGCGGCCCGGCACGAACCCGGCCTGCAGGCCTGTTTTGACAGCTCTACTCCCGAGGTAACAAAACACAACTACGATCCCAGTACAATGTGGTCCTGGGACATTTTACTTTAATCGGTTCCAAAAGATTTTTGGGTGGCTCTTCGGTTTAACGATTACTAAATCGGTCAGTTTCAGGTTACTCTATAGGTCTCCTGTGGATATCATGGGGAAAACCAACCTCCCAGAGTTCCGAGAAATCCTTCTTAAAACAAATCAAGGAAAGACAAAACTTTATGTATATATATACACATAAATACATAATTATATGAATTTAATTTCAAAAATAGCAACTTTGTTCATTGTTCAAATTAAAATTTGCTTGGGGACTTTTGAAAATCATGATTGAAATCGAAATACCTTTGATTTGAAAATAACATAGGATCATTTGCAAAATTTAAACAACTCCGAACCTAATCGTGTAATTTATACGTACATAAATATAGATATACTTACATACAACATATTCAATTATTTGTATTAAATTTTAAAGTAGAGTTTCCACTTATATAGAAGAGCTTTGTAAAATTGTGATAGAAATCAAAATGCAATTAGTTTTAAAATTGATTTGGAGTCATTTACAAAAGTTAAACAATTCAATTTGTAAAATGGTAAAGCACACAAATAACAACAAACAAACAATCATTATCATAATGAAGCAGTTAACATATATATACACATATACTATTATACATATAATCACATCTTGGTTCGAGAACCTTCCGATTGAATTTAAACCCCCTTCCCGTTTAAGCAAAACCTCTTTCCATTCATAAATTTATCGTTATAACCCGGGGTTCATGTTCAATCGATAGGAACTCTATACTTAACCCCCGTTTAGTATCAAAGTTATTGGAATTGAAATTAGTTGTGGAACCGACCGCGAGTTCGACATAAATATTCTCGTTGTTTTCACAGATACTAATCTAGTCTATGTGAGCTAAATCACTCGGTTGGATTAGTATCGCGGCAATAAATTATTGGGATTCTCATGGTTCCGCCTCTAATTCTCGTCTGCTTACTTTAATACTAAACTACTCCGCATATACACATATTTCGAGGACCTTTCGATTGAGTTCGAACTGCTTCCCAAATTGGGCAAAAATTCTTTAATATTCACAAATTATATTGGTACAATTCGACGGTTCAACTTCAATTGATCGGTACTCGATCCGCATATCTCATTTGGTGTCACAGTTACTGGAATCGAGATTAGCTGTGGGACCGACAACCAATTTAACATAAACATTTTTTTTTGCTCTCCTAGATACTAGTGTAACCGATGTAAATTTAATAACTCGGTTGGATTAGTATCGAGACCATAACTTATTTTGATTCGTGCGATTCCATTCCTAATCCCCGTCCAATTACCTTGACACCAAACCACTCAACATATGCACACTTAGGTATAACTAAATAATATCATATATATATATATATACGAGTAAGGAGGACCAAAAGAATCAGCATTAAGATTGTACACATACACTACTACAGAATTGCTAAAAAGTAGCCAGATATTAATCCCGGTTCCATTCCGGAACTGGGATTAATAGACAAATGATAATTAAAAAATACCATGAATTTATTGATCCCGGTTAAAAAAAACACGGAACTGGGATCAATATTATAACTTAAATAATTTTTTATTTTTTTAAAAATTAAAAATCACAAGAACCTTATTTATCCCATTATTTTACTTCAACCGGGATGAATAATAAAAACACGGAACCGGGATCAATATTATCACTTCCTTCGCTACTCACACGCACTAGTACCTTCTTCCCCAATTCTTCTTTCCTCCAAGCACTAGTAGCCGGCCCTAAATATTGTCACAGCACCAACCAACGTCTCTTTCCTCCATTCTTATATGCATTCTCTCTCATGGCCATCGCCACCCATGGCCGTAGCCCCTCCGCTGCCGCACAAGCTCGCCAACATCGGCGCTCTTCGTCTCTCTTTCTTTCTCGGTCCCTATTTCTCTCTCTAACTCAAACCGAACTCGCGATCTCTCTCTCCGGTTGCTGCTCGCGTTCGCCCTCTCCACTATTCGCGCCGCCACCTCTGAGGTTGGGGAAGACTCGCGAATCGCGAGTCACGGCTGTCCACGGCACCGACCCGCAAACCATCGCGAGCTCCCTCTCTCTAAGTGCTGCAAATCGCGATATCTGGGGTCCTAACCTCCACCACTTTTCACGCCGCCATCTCCATGGATGAAGTCGCAACCTCCGTTTCCACCTTCCGGCGTAGCTCTTGTCGCGGTTCTGAACCAAACTGTAGCCAGCAAGGGTGTTGTTGTGCATCAACTATGGCCTCAGTCCTGGCTGCTGTCGTGTTTTCTATGAACTGGATATGGGCTGAGTATGAACCGAACCGATAGTTGTGAAGGGGGAAAACAGTACTGTAAAGTGATTCCTACCAAGATGTTGACATGAGTCCAGCTCTGGCGGCTGAGAAACGAAAATTCAATGGTAAGCATAATATTTTTATTTCCTCAGAATAAGCTTCCTTTAATTTTATGGTTGCATCCTAAGCACAAGTGAGAAATTATGGGTGCAATATATGTTGCTTTATCTTATTTTATTAGTATTACTCCCTCTGTCTCAGTCTAAAAGAACCGTAAAAAAATTGCAAAAACTAGCATATATGCCCGTGTGGTTTGGTGAGTAATGTTATTTACAATAGAATTACTCACATTCTGTTAAATTCATTGGCTAGTATTTTCACTATCAAAATTTAGCCAGTTTGTTTGTATTTACTTTTAAGTCTATATTTATCTTTTGAGAACTGGGTGGAGGGTCAATGACTTGGTTTTAATGACTATAATATTTCTTGTGCTCTATAAACAAGTTTTGTTGTTAGTAATTAATCAAGTCCCTGAACTATTTTAATTATGGTTCTTCCTAGAACAACCTTTTTGCTTGTGGGGACTGCGTACATATGCCCTTTTTTCTTGTTGATTGAGTTGGAAAATGTAGTTTGCCATATTATTTCTCCCTTTTCTTTATTGTTGCCTCCTTTAATTGAATGAGATTTCTTTCATTGCTTCTCTTAAATGAAAATGTCTGCAGCCAGATAAAAAGGATATCGTTGGTTTGCAGGAGCAGGTGATTATTAAAATTATAAGTTTAATTAATTTAACCGCAATTTTTTTATTTGAGAAACATGTAACTGGTCTCTTTATTCAAGTTTTTGTTCGGAAGGTAATTGAGCTGCATGACAAGTACTTGGCATATGTGAACGATTGTTTCCAGAATCATACACTTTTTCATAAGGTTTTGGTCATAGAGTAGCTTTACCATTATTGTTATGTTAGATTGATGTGTGCGTGCAAGCTTAAAGTTTTGATTATATAGGCACTTAAAGAAGCTTTTGAGGTCTTTTGCAACGAGGGAGTTGTTGGAAGCTCAAGTGCAGAATTGCTTGCCACTTTTTGTGATAACATTCTCAAGAAAGGAGGAAGCGAAAAACTGAGTGATGAAGCAATCGAAGAAACCTGGAAAAGGTCTACATCTTTTTTGTTCCATATACTTATATTGACCTGATAAATGTGTTTTGACTCTTAAGTTTGGGCTTTTTTTGTAAATTTGCACGTGGTCAAGCTACTTGCATATATTAGTGACAAAGATTTGTTTGCTGAATTCTATAGGTAAAATAAAAGAGGAGGAAGTTTTGAGTGATGATTATTATGTTTAATATCTTGGCCAAAGAGAGGGTTTGATATTGCTTCTCTTATGCTTTTATATTCATATTTTTAGCAATTTCTGTTGACGATGTATATTGGCAACTATTTCATGATAATTGACAGCTATTTTTTCTTGGTTGATTATAAGAATTAAATTTTTTGTTTCTTTATAATCAAATTGTTCTAATCATTCTTATCCAAGCTTTTGAATTGAAAATATACAAGATTGGCTCTGCAGGCCTTTATTCTGATTAGCATTCAATGTTTTGAAGAGTTGAAATTTATTAGAAGATGTAAATTTATTGAATGTGTGTTGGTAATTAGTATATTGAAAGAGTTCAAACCAGAGATTAATTTCTGTAGAAATGATGGGGAGAGCAGGGGGTGTTATGGTATTTTTTGTTTGTGTATATAATGCTTTGAAAAGAATACCAATGTAGGTTTTTTGATTTGCTGCCTTTAGGAAGAAGCTTGCACGAAGGCTTCTTTTTTATAAGAGTGCCAATGATGACCATGAGAGAAGTATTTTTTAACAAAATTGAAGCAACAATGTGGTGAACAGTTTACCTCAAAGATGGAAGGAATGGTTCTTTGGCATGTTCACTGTCTTGTGCAACTTGTTATCCTATTGAACTTGCTAGAACTCGCATGCAGGTATTTAAAGATAACCTTCCAAATTTTTTACTTCAATTCTTGGATTACAGTGTCAGCATCAGATGTTCCAAAGGTGTGTCTTTTTTAGTTTTTATTCATTAAGTAGAGTTCTTCCCTGAGTCAAAATTTTGCTCCTTTCTTTTTGTGTATCTGTGTGTCTTAGTAAGCAAGTTAACCAGCAATCTTTAGTTGTGGACTCTGCTCTACTGTAATTCCTGTCTTCTGCCTTCTCCATTCAATTGATGCTATCAATATTATTGTCAACTCTATTATTTGTTTCAAGGTAGAAGTGTTTTTGCAGCTATGCTTGAATGTCCTCAATCTTTCTAGATTCTTATTCCTTTTCAGCTATACTTGAATATTTCCTTTCTGCTAATAATTCCTCTAAAATTATTTTTAAAAAGTTGATAGTAATTACTATTTGCTAAACATTTGCAAGAGTATTGGAATTTGGTGAGTGATTCTCAATACATGGAATAATGAGTTTGCACTTAATGCATGGTGTAATTTTGATTACTTTTCATTCTATGAGAAGGCCACATTACTAATTGCTATTTGTGTTGTGGAGTGTGGACTCGTAGTTTGATTACTCTTGATCTTGTTATTAGATGCACCTAGGCTAAAAAACAGTTAGAACTTTAATATAAACTTGGAGTTCTAAATTTCTATTTTTCTCAATAGCACTTGTGAGCTGAGAATTGATAACTTCAAATAGAAAATGACAGGAGAGGAAAATAGTGAATACCGAAGAATACCGAGTGGAAACCAAAATTAGTTATACTTTCAAATTGAAATTAGTTGTATGAAGATAAGCACAATTTTAAGATATGGGTTAGTTAGTGTTTTAGCAACTAAAATGACTTGCTTCTAATGTGGCAAAACCTGAAGTAGTAGGTTCCAAAGTTGCACTTAGTGATCAAGTGTGTGAAGTGATAATGTTGTCCTTTTTCTTATATTTCACCCCCCTTTGTAGTTTCAGTGGTACATATGCTAAGTTTAATTCAATGATAACGAATCTACTCTGCAAATTCTGCCACTTTTTAGCTAGTATAAGGTTGAATCTTTGTGCTAGAGATTTTGTCTTTTTGGTTAAGATTGGGAACAAATTTGAAATGATATATCCATCAATGGTATAGCTTGGGATTTAAAAATCCATGTATAACAGTGTGATCCTATTTGTTACTTTTGCATTGCTCCAAAGGCAGGGGCGGCTTGGTGTTATTCTTTTCATGGGTACCATGTCCTTTTCATGTTGATTCCAATCATTGTATGATAGCTATGGTACGGTCTTCCCTAATGTTGTGTTGTATTTCATTAGATTCCTTATGGAAGCTGCACTTAGAGTGAAGCTTTCTTTCTATCATATTGTTCTGATTTTTCTTTTTGGTTGAAAAAAATTTAAATGTCTTTTATTCCCACCAGGTCACAGATAATGAAGAAAAAAATTCATCTTTGGTTTTGGTTGTGTTCTCTTTGCAGTAGTTTCTTCATGAACTCTCATTCTATGTGCCAGAGTTGAGGCAGAGGCGAGGTTGTCAATGGAATCCTCATTGCGTAATTCATTGCCAACAAGTGAAACATATCTTGATCACTATCTTAAACTATGGCATTCAGAGGTTGGCCAATCGTTTCGCACGATCAAGGGAAAAGAAGGAGGAGGAGAAGCAGCAACAGCGTGTCAAAGCCCCATCTCACATGCATCATCATCCTTAAAATTGGAGTCATGTTCAGATATCTCGTTGCAGGATAAAAACACCGGAAGCAGTGTCTTTGCGAACACGAAACAAGTACAAGATATTGGCTATAAACCAAAGCTTGAAGGTGAAACCGCGGGATCTGAGTTAGGCTATTATCAATTTCTTGATACATGTGATTCTGCATTAAATCACCTACTAGGTATCCCTGATGGTGAAATAGGATTCCTAGGAGAGTCTGATAGTTTAATCAAATACTCTTGATGGTTAGGTATGACTAAAATAGTCTTCATATTTCTTCAAAGAATGGCACTACTCTGATATGTTAGAATTATTATTTTTGCCTTTCTTTATTACTTCATTATGTAGTAGTGGTAGCATTTATATGATCGAGCTTGTTTAGCCTTTTTTATGCATGGAGCCATTTGTTTTGGTTTGAGAGTTATCTATCTTAAACGTGTATTGACATTTACATTTCTAATGTATATAATTATGACATTTATTTGTTGCAAAAAAAATGTTGACAATTTATTTAAATATATAGATATAGCAAATATTATAAATTAAAAATATATATATATATATATACACACACACACTAAAGATCCCGGTTCATTTTAAAAAACTCAACAGTGATCATATACATTAAACATCCCAGTTCATTATTAAAAATCAACAGTGATCATATATACTATTGATCCCGGTTCCTTGTTTTTTATTGATCCTGGATCCGTGTTTTCTAAAACAACTGGGATCATAAGAATCAGACTTGTTATACCAGGGGATACAATCCCGGTTCGGAACCGGGATCAATAGGCATGCGGAACCGGGATCTTTTAGCTATTCTGTTGTAGTGATAGGAAATCGTTTACTAACTCAAGAAGGTGCACAAACTCCTAGATTTCGACGACATCAGCTCCCGACAAATACAACATCGGAATGGCCAGTCCCGACACTATATTCAACAAGTGGTAATAGCCCTCGCCATCTAGATTGAGTTTCTGTACTTCGTTCGAATACCTCGACATTCCCAGGATTTCCTTTGTATAAACTTTGATTTCCGACTAGTCCAATACTATGGGTTCTGCGTACTTTTAAAATTTCACCAACTTGTTTTTGTTTGTTATGCCACTAAGAAATTGGTTTGAAAATGTTAAGCGACGTCGCCTTTTTACTTTTGCCTTGAACCCTAGCAATCCTTCCTAAGGTTCGAGTGCCACAACTCTTTTTCTCTTTTCAGGGATATGCCAGATTCACGGCGACCCTTAATATTTGCAAACAAATTCCCCGTTCTCACTTTCCCTTTTTCTCTTTATTCTCATACGTTACGGGTATATTGTTTGTACAAGACAATTATCCACATGGTCAGTCATAGGTATATCAGATAGGCACACGATTTATGTTTACGCATGTGCGCGTCCAACCCTCGGCCGGTGGTATAACGCTCGCCCGGCCGGTCTGATACGTTATACTATGCCTTGGTGTTTGCATGTGTCCATGCTACACCATTCTTCATTCCTTTCTATCTGATATCCTATTTCTTTCCTGTGTTTTGCGTATAGTCAATTCAACATTAAAATCATGGAAAAGGAATTAACAATTAAAAACCGTTTTCGTTTGGTACCCAATGGTTACTTTTGTGCCTAACCCTAAGTCGACACCCAAGTAACATTTGAGGAGTTTTAATGATGCCCTCAATAACATCTTTCCTTTTTCATTGACTCTATTGATGACCTAGCATATGCGTCGTGACGTAGGACGTGTGGTATTCTCAAGGGAACTCGAATCACTTTCCATTCCTTTAAAACTTTCGGTTATTTACCAAACAAACACGTTTCGTGTTCGATTTCCTTTGAGAATATCTGGTACTCGCAAGTGGTTCATTTGGTGTTATGGTTTTAGGAAAGGAAACTGGCGTATGGGCGCATACATAGCCTTGGCAAAATAATTAGTCATCTCGGGCAAACCTCAACTGGTTATCCACTTGGCAAACCGTTTGAGGTAACACAAGAAAACCTTTCAGAAAATTTTATTTTACAATGTTTCGGCTTCAAATTTCCATTTCGACAACTTTAGCGTGGACATCCTATAACCGTTTACAATTTCCTGTCTCATACAAATAATAAACCCTTTCGCAAATTTCTTTTGGTGGCATACACTTTATTTTCCATTTTAACTCCCATAGTATTGGCTATTCGTTTAACTAATATAAGTGCTAATAATTCTTGATTTTCCTAACTCAACATTTACATTGAAAGAAAAACTTACATATAAGTCTCACCTATGGGCAGGACGCTTGAGATTAGAGTGTTCGCAGTTAGATCGGGACCATCTTCCTAGGCCGAAAGGAAAGAACTGCTCTGATACCATAATTGTAACACACCAGTTTTTATTCATAAATGATAAATAAATAAAAATAGAGTAAAAATAATAAAGGTCTACAACTTAAAATGAAAAACTCACAATTTCTTTTACAAAATAAGTTTACAAACCACTTTGGGGGTATTCAATTACAATACAAGCAGAAATAAATAAAGTTCATTTCTTTCGACTCTTCCGCTGCGACACTCTGATCTTCAAGCTTCTTGGACATTTACCTAAAATATTAACCACTAAGGGGTGAGACATTTTCAAAACACATTGAATTAATGGACAGTAAACAGTTCATAATAAAAGTCGAGAACAATAACTAAATCAGCCAATGGAATAACAATACACATCACAAGTCAGGACTCGTGAAATGCATGAACGCCTCTCAAATGCCAACCTATAACTGGATCCCATTCACATCATTCTCATTCATATACTCATTATCAATCTTTCACTGTGGGATCCATTTATAGAGTTTGGTTCTCTTTTCTCTGCTTTTCTCTTTTCTTCACTTTTCTTTTCTTTTCTCTTTTTTCTTTTCATTGCAGCTGTTACTGCATTCTTTTCTTTTCACCTCACATCACCCTCTTCTCCTGGGAATAGACTAGCCAGGAGTAAACGTCTCGCAACCAATGCTTGCACGATACTGGACCCCTTCCGATCCAGCGGCTATAGCCGAGACCGCCCTCCGCGACCATGAAATGTCTCCTAAGTGACCGATAGAGATGTAGTAGTTTTGCATAATCGATCCCCGACACGGGTAGCAAGTCCGTGCCCTTTTGGAGATCAAGGTTCCATCCACTACGATTCCCGCAATTGTTTCAATAGCACAACCATGATCATTCGAGCATTCACGTTCCTCGGTTCTCACTAAACCTTCACGAAAGTCTATCCCATACCCTAACATCCATCCTCGACTCCATGTCATGATGCATGATGGTTAGTGTAGTGTCCAAGACACAGTGTCTAAGATATACCCCTAGCTCAAGGATATAGAGAGATCTGAGAGCTAGAAAGTGATCTGATGTTACTGGGTGATTCTTTGGTATTCTAGCTATCCAGTTGGGATAACTAGGGTTTCCCTAATCACTGGTGTGTGCAAATGTGCAATTAGGGAGTGAGAGAACGTACCTGAGCCCCTTGCTGGAGACAGCTATTTATAGGGGTGGCATTGTACCTTATGGGCCTGTACGGAGGTCTAGCAAGGCAGCTAACGTGTCCCGTTTAGGATATGGGATGAGTCATTCATCCTTATCCTGTATTGGGTGATCTTATCCCTGTGGCGAGTTAGGCTCACGCGCCCCTAACTCGGACTCTCAAGGGGCGGAGCCCATGTGGTCGGTCCAAGGTCGCTGGGGTGGGTCCTAGAACAAGCGCTCGGCCTGGATAGGCGCGGTCTGTATAATCAGATTATTCTGGTCGGCTGGGCATCGCAAGGGCAGGACCAAGAGTCGGTCCACCACAGTTAGGATTATTGGAAAAGAAGTCGATAGTCGTTGTTCGTTTGGTATCTCATCGTAAAACGTGACACTTAATACTTACTTAACCGGTTATTAGAATCGACTAACTCGATAAGTTAGTATTAAAGTACCATTCCAATCCATTTATCATAAAAAACCGACATTGACTTCTTTTGCAATAACCTTAACCTTGACTCGACAACTTGTACATGTTCACACACACCATACACAGACAGTCAATATTCGCAGGCATATCTCAGTCCTAATCGAATAACTCCAACAACAACACAATAAAAGCAACAATAACAAATAACAAAACAAACATAAAAAACCATCAATAACATCACAGATAAATCAATCGACATACACAGGTATGTCTCATAGTACAGCAAGTAAATCAACTCCTTAAGGTTCTTCACATCCTAATTTTACAACATACAAAAAGGGGTTTTATCATAAACATTTCAATAATTGTAAAATCTACCAATAATAAGCTAATCACCCCTAACCCAACTCTAATTAAGTGTCAATTGATTACCCACACTCCAATTTAACTATTAACCCCAAATCCTTTTATAAACCCTAACTATCCCTAACTCAAAGTGTAGAAAAGTGTCTCCCCCTTACCTTAGAGGAAGAGGAGGCTCGATTGAAACTCCAAGGACTTTGAATCTACCCCTGATCTACTTGGATTTCGACTCTCTAGACCGATCTCCACTTGGTTCCATGGTTGGAGGAGAGAGAAGGAGCCCTAGGAGAGAGAAAGCTCCCTGGGAAGAGAGGGAAAGCTTGCCAACAAGAAGGAGGAAGTGATTTGGTGTGGGGTTTAGCCAAAACATGGCTTGAATCCATGGGAAAGGGTTGGAAATGGAGTTTGGTGGCTTGGGGAGGGTCTTGGTGCGTGTGGGGAAGAAGATGGTGTGGTGGGTGCAGCTGGGAAGTGATTCTGGTGCGCCAATATATAGACCAAAAACGTGCGCACACCTGGGCGCCTGCGCGCGCGGTCTGATGCTGGAGGTACAGATGCGCTGGCGCATCGCGCCTAGGCGCCTGGCGCGCGCGCCTCGCTGGTGCCCTTGAGTTGGTGCATCTGATGCACCCTGGTGCGCCTGGGCGCACCGAAATGCCCAAATCGCCGATTTCTGCACTTTTTAACCCGATTCAAAGGTTCCTAACCCTTCCTAACACTAAATCAAACACACACCACATTAATTTACATATCCAAACATAAAAATCACCTTTTTAAAATATCAAACACATAATTGACAAACACGACATATCAAACGAAACTATGAACGAACCTTAGACTCTACCCATTTCTAATACTCGTTTTAACCCGAACGACTTAAGACCGCATTCTAACCTCACTAATCTAAGGCTACTAATACTCGAGGCATAACCAAGCGGTCGGATGACATGCAAATGCCTCACAAAACCTATCACCTTCTTGAACTCCGTCGATACATGATTTCGAAGGAATCCTCCGAGCACTAATACTAAGGCCAACACTTACACTCGAACCCCTTGCTTAGAATTCTCTAACCAATTATTCGACCGAGACTAAGGCACTAGGGACACACTCGGACTCTTGCCAATTCCGGGCACTCAAACATAATGGCAGACCCTAATCGAGCAATCACAACCACATGCACATCACAAGCATTCGAAGCTCAACCTACCCACATATCAAGCATAATCCCACCCAAACCTATATATATGATGCAATCATATATACATATATATTAGTTCAACGTAACTATATATATGTATAATACGAAAATAATTATAAACCACTACTCATACCTCGCTTTCACATAAATAAATACATACATAAATATAATTACTATATCTAGAAAATTCAGATCATTACATTAGGCATATGATGTAAAGTTTTTATTCAGAGTGAATATTTTATTCTTATCATTAACCAAATTGGGCATGACTACTTTGTTTCATGAATAATTTAAGCATATTTGTTTCATTGAATATTTTACATCATATTAATAACCTAAATAATTTAATTTTTTAATTTTACATCATATTAACTTGAATATTTGAATATTTTACATCATATTAACCTGAATAATTTAATTTTTTATACATATTTGTTTCATTGAATATTTTTTATACCAAATTTGAGCATCAAATTTTTCGGATCCAAATTGGGCATGACTACTTACAACGAAGTGAGGATCAGCCTAAACAGCTTGTAGAGAGCAAGAGCAACAACTAAATAAAGAAACAAATCGATTATTAAAAAGTGTTTGACACATTTTAAAAATGAAATAACAAATGAACTAGATTGAGAAGAAAGAAAACCATATCGCTTCTGTATTTAAGAGAAAATCAAAAACAGAACCAGGGAGAAACAATTGAAATAGAGAGAAATTTATGAGGGAGTAATGAGGGTAGATGAGGTAGATAGAAAATATTACTGTTGAGGAGAGTAATGAGGGTAGATGAGCCAATCGTAAAAGCTTCAATGTACTACTTCAAGAAGACGCGCGTTTCAGAGGAGCAAAACGCATGGTTACTGACCAAACACATCTACCAAAAAAAGAAGCACATACGAGTTTCACGTTTGAAAGGGGCACAATCGCATTTGGCTCTTCCACCGCCAAACCAAACGAGCTCTAAGTTGTTTAGAGTAATTGGCCTTCATTAGAGCATCCACACCGGTGCCCCTATCCTTTGTCCATAAAGGATAGTGACTATCCATAATTATTTCAACCGGTGTGGAGAGCCCCACAAATGTCCCTAATTATCATTTGTTCATAACTATGGACACTGCCACTGTCAGACGCAAGAGGGGTTGAGGAGAGAGAAATAATAAACAACTGACAACAACAACAACATCAACATCAAATACAAAGGGAAGACCATCAACGATTATTTTGATTCAACCAAATACAATAGCAACAACATCATCCCACATTATTGAAGAAAAAATAAACCAAAAAATTTTATTTTACAACATTTGAAAAAAATAAAAAAACATAAAAAAAATGAAACAACAACAACATCAAATCAAGAACGAAAATATTTAAAAAAAAATGAAAATAAGATTTGTGCCTTGATCTCCCTTTGATTTGTAATGCATGCACCAATTTCGGTGGATCCAAGGCGGTGGCGTGAGATTCGCAGGATCGGTGGCAATGAAGATGAGATTCGGTGGATCGGTGGCAATGACGGTGAGATTTGGTGGATCGGTGGCGATGGCAGTGAGATTCGCAGATCCGTGACGATGGATCGGTGGATCGGTGTATAAGTTGTAGTTTAATTTATTCGTTACAACTACAATAATAAGGATCTTGAAATTACATGACTTTCACACGTTACAGAGAGAGAAGGAATACGATTACTAGCCTCTATCCATTGCTATAGTTGTTAGAGTTAGAAGGAAGAAAGTTCTCCAAATGTCCTTTCACCAAAAGCCACGAAACCCGGTTTCTATTCCATTGCCTCCTCTACTATTCTTTTCTATGCTATTTGTTTAGTTTAGTCGTTCTGTGATGGGGAGAGAAAAAATACCTTATGGCCAGGAACAGGACCTATTTCTTATAAAGAGTAAAAACCCTAACTATTATCCATTGGCCTCCATCAAGCTAACGGGCTTTCAGAAACAATCCCTTCTTATTTGAATATGATTTAGCCCATTAATATTTAATCATTTATTTACTAAACACACATCAATACATGTCACATGCACATCACATGAGACATACTAAGATATTAAAATCTTACATTCTCCCACTTGGCTCATGTGACATAATTCGACATTATGGTCTAATAAACAAAATAATTAAATTAACAATTAATGCGCATTTACATGGCTAAATCATTTTATACTTAGATACTCTATTAATCATGATTAAAGATAGGAACTAATTCGGGTCATGGCGGTTGTACATCATTTGTTCGACATAATTCCTTCCATGTACCACAAAATAGTCTTTTCCTTAATACGATCTATAATTGGGAAATATATAATTGGTCCATAATGCCTTTATTCAAGACAATACCTGTTTACATTACTCTATTACAATAATGCATGTCGTTCTAGAGAACAGGTAATCAGAAACATATCAAACATATCATAAATGAGCTCAGCGTGTCAATTACATCATACATAAGGATGTCAACATCAAATTCAATTTTACTTAACAACAGTCATGCCTATACTTTCAACATGTTCAATAAATGTTTAGGCAATAACCCTTCTTTCAAGGGATTAGCAATCATAAGATTGGTGCTAACATGCTCTATTGACAATCTTTGTTTCTGATCTCATTCTTTAGAGACAAAGTACTTCATTCACATACTTTTAGCACCTTTATAGTACTTGTCATTGCTGCAAAACATCACAGTACGTTTTCAGCGGCTAAGCAATATTGTCGACAGTTCTAAGCCCCGAAATAAAATTTTGCAGTCAATTAGTTTGAATTGTAACCTCAAAACTTGTTACAAATTCAACATTCTGATCACCTCAATGTGATCATTCATTACAAAAATAAGCATGTATTTATTCGTTACATGCTAATACCTCAAGACTTTATGAGTATAGTTAATACTTCCTTAACGTAAATTTTATTCATTCTAAATTATTCTAGTACTTTAATGATATAAGCTTTCTGAGATAAGCCTAACATTTCACGTGACATATTCTAGAATATTCATTTTCTAATCACATGGTTCGACTCACCTATATCTTCCATTCAAAGTTACTAGAAAAACATCTTAGTCTCATGTGAAAGACCAAAATAATAAGTTGCAAGCAAAATATAATCAACATACAAAATCAACATAATAAACTCACTCCCACTGACCTTCATATACTTACACAAGTTAATTGTGTTCCCTTAAATCTAAAACAAACAATAGTATCATTGACTTTCTTTCAGATACTATTGGTGGGATGTTTGTTTAAATTTGTGCATTAATTTCCTCAAATTTTCACATTATGTGTTCATTCTTTTCAATTGAGAACCGCATTAGTGGGTCATCCATATAAACATCCTCCTCTAAAATTCATAAAGGTTGTTTTCACATTCTTCTACTGCAGTTCCAAATCATTACGGACTACATATGTCATGATGATAATATTGAATTAATTCTTTCAGGTAATTGGTCAAAATACCTCATTAATGGTCAATGCCAACTTTGCGAGGGAAATCATTGACAACAAATTTGGCCTTGTAACGTTCAAGGTTGTCACGAGAGTTATATTTGGTCCAAAAAGACTCACTTACCCCCCCCCCCCCAACTCTCGTGTAACCTTTAGGCAATTCTACAAGGTCTCACATATAAAAATATTTATCAATAATATCACAACTTACGGCATGTAAAACAACACATCGTTATCATTAATGACTAAGTCAAATTCATATTCTTGTAGATAAACCACTTAAAACATTCGAAATAGCAATTTCTTTTCCTTTTTTTTAATACTATTTCTCGTGGTTCTTCTAAAGTAGAATTGTTGTGAATAGTGGATTCATTTCGTACTTTATTGTTATACAATTCAACAATAAAAGAAACAATTGTTGAGGTAGAAGAACAAATTACAAATTACAGGAACTTGCACCCTAACTCCGTTAATTTCCACGTTATGTGGAACTATACTCCCACTAATTTCACCATTCTCAATGAACCTGACATTCTCATTTTGAATAACTCTTGTACTATGGTTAGAACAATAAGGTCTATACCTTTTTGATTTATATGGATAATCGGTGAAATACTCACTGATGTTTTATATCCATTTTCTTTTCTGGCGGATTGCAATCCATGTTTCTGCCGACAACCTTAAACATGCAGGTGCCTTAAATTGGGTATCCTATAAACACAGTTCAAAATTGTCTTTGACACTGTCTTACTAGGAACCCTGTTCAATAGACAAATGGCAGTTTCAAGACATAAATTCACAAATGCGGGTAAAGACTAAATATCATACTCCTAACCATATTCATTATTGTTCTGTTATGCTCTATATACACCATTTCGCTGCAGTGTAACTGGCATACACACAAATTACTCAATTATTGAGGAGTTTAACGAACAGTCATAGATGTTACCCATTTTAATTAATTCTTTCATGTTAGTCATCATCTCTATCGTAATTGATAACATTCATCTATATGTACTTAACTTTCTACTTTATTCAAGTAAATTTTCAAGACATAACTATAACATGAATAGTTATCAATAAAGATGATCACATACCTTTTCCTTTCTAAAAAGAAAGTTAAAATCAGAGGTCCACAAGTTTTGAAGAACACATTTTTAAGAAGTTGAATCCTTCTTGTGGCTCCTTTCTTTGTGTCTTTGGTTTTTCTTTCCTTTAATACAATCTGCACAAATAATTAGGCCAATAAAATCCAAATCTGGAAAGATTTTGTTCCTTATAAAGACATAACTATAACATGAATAGTTATCAATAAAGATGATCACATACCTTTTCCTTTCTAAAAAGAAAGTTAAAATCAGAGGTCCACAAGTTTTGAAGAACACATTTTTAAGAAGCTGAATCCTTCTTGTGGCTCATTTCTTTGTGTCTTTGGTTTTTCTTTCCTTTAATACAATCTGCACAAATAATTAGGCCAATAAAATCCAAATCTGGAAAGATTTTGTTCCTTATAAAGACATAACTATAACATGAATAGTTATCAATAAAGATGATCACATGCCTTTTCCTTTCTAAAAAGAAAGTTAAAATCAGAGGTCCACAAGTTTTAAAGAACACATTTTTAAGAAGCTGAATCCTTCTTGTGGCTCATTTCTTTGTGTATTTGGTTTTTCTTTCCTTTAATACAATCTGCACAAATAATTAGGCCAATAAAATCCAAATCTGGAAAGATTTTGTTCCTTATAAAGCTTTCCATTCTTTCCTTGGATTTATGACCCAAACACTTATGCCACAAATTAGCAAAATATCATTTAAAATTCAATTTATATAACTATCACTAATATACAAATACCAATGTGATAATTATACTTAAATAAATTGAAACATCCATAACCAAACATAAAAGAGTATCTAGTAACATTAATCCTAGATAATAAACCAAACTCCTAGAAAACTAGGTACCTAAAAGGTTTCCAATGAGTCTAGGTGATGCCCAATATCAAGGATTAAACATTAAATCCTGACAAGTTCTACTAGAACCTTCACTTTATTCCCACAAACACGTACTTTACATGTGGGTTTATGGTATGGATTAAACAAAATTCATTATGCTAGAAACATGTTTCGATTCATCCAGGATCAATCCACCAAATTTATTTGGATCTTTGATTAAGTTTGACTCAAACATACATAAGCTTTAAACTTATCTTTTATAGAATCAAAATTTTCATTTTGTGCACTTCTTCTGAATTCAACATTTTTGCACAAAATGACATTTATGATAATGAGGTTCTTTCATATGAGTTTTCACATATGCATCATTAATTTTAAGTGATCCTTTGCCCTTATCATGTTTCTTCACACATTTATTTCCAGCTCCTTAATGTCCTTAAAAGTTGGATAAAGAGATTTCTTATATTCTTAAGTATTGTTTCCTCTTAAACTAAGATATTGTGCAATTTACTGCACAACCCATTATCTTTCATGGCGTTATAGCTCATTCAAAAACAAGTAACACTCAATCGGTAATGAGCAAGCATAAACTATACTAAGAAGTTCTCATCCACAACTATTTCTAAGGACTTAAACTTAAATCTTGCTGCAATAATTTTCCTTTTAATTATACATTCATAAATAGTACACAAATCACCAAGCTTTATGGGGTTATGGTACTCATTAATGTCCCAGAAAGAGACTCACAAAAATATTGGGTACTCTCACAAAATTCACTTAATTTTTTTTAAGTACTTTCAATTATGGAGAGAATTATCTTAATGTTATCTGCAACACTTATCCTCATGAACATAACATAAGTGTTTGTCAAATCTTTCTAAAAAATTACTCAGATTTTATAATAAACTTTATCTTTATTGTTGCTAACACCATTAATAGCAACAAACTTTTCTTTAACTGATAAGAAAGACTTTCAAATAGCATAGAAAAGAATAGTAGAGGAGCATATAAGTTGTAGTTTAATTTATTCGTTACAACTACAATAATAAGGATCTTGAAATTACATGACTTTCACACGTTACAGAGAGAGAAGGAATACGATTACTAACCTCTATCCATTGCTAGAGTTGTTAGAGTTAGAAGGAAGAAAGTTCTCCAAATGTCCTTTGACCAAAAGCCACAAAACCCGGTTTCTATTCCTTTGCCTCCTCTACTATTCTTTTCTATGCTATTTGTTTAGTTTAGCCGTTCTGTGATGGGGAGAGAAAAGAATACCTTATGGCCAGGAACAGGACCTGTTTCTTATAAAGAGTAAAAACCCTAACTATTATCCATTGGCTTCCATCAAGCTAACGGTGTGACACCCTTCTTGATTATCCAAAAATAATATAGTACTTAAGCTATAATAGTGGATAATATATGGACTTGTGATTATTAAGAAAATGTGAAAATACAATTTTCTTTGAAAAGCGGGTGCACAAACTAAAACTTGGAATTCTTGGAGAAGAAATTCGAAATCATTTTAAACAATTATATCGAGTTCGACAAGTTCTAAAATCTTTTAGTGAATTGGGTAACCTTCGTATCTTGAAATCATATTTATGTAATAGAAAATGAATGAAGCTACCCCTTGCTTTAATTGATAAACGGATACCATCGGATACTTTTCACAGCCGAACTCTTAAATAAATTAAATCAGAGTAAGCGGAAATTATAGGACTATGCAACTAGTAATAGTATCAAACATAGATTTTATATATGAAAAGAGCCATGTCTACATAGTCCCATCATCAGTCTCCAAGAACCATATACAAGTCCATCACAGATCTACATCCTCATATAACCATAGCCTAGAGTACTCAAAAGTATATCTACATAATATATACATAACAAAATATGGACTCTAGGAGTGGTCACGTAGATCCGGCAGCATCAGATGTAGTAGTAGTGATAGCAGTAGTCTCCAAGGAACATAAGTAGTAAGGTAGGAGTAGCATCATCATCAAAGCATCAGCAGCAGCAAAGTATCCTCCACAGCCTCCACACATCGGATCCACTGATCCTCATCACATACCATATGCACATACCTTGGGGTCATCATCCCTCCCATCACTCCCAGTAGAATGCACGACAGGCTCGCCTCCGCTCTCGTCCTCCACCGGATCTTCCTCGATCTCATCCGAGGGAGAGTGTACCCTACCACTGCGTACAGGGTCAGGTGATGGTGAGACCCTGACTGGGCTCCTCAAATCAGAAGGGGGAGTCTCCTCGCGGACGACTCTAGAAGAAAAAGGGTGTGAGCAGGTAGGTTGAAAATAAAAACTATGACATGAGCGAGCTGGTCGTGTGGGAGGTGGTCCATGGTAAGTATAAAAGAGGGGTACGTGCATAGTGTACATGATGGGAGTCCTAAATCTACGAGGATGAAACCGGACCATCGAGTTGGGATGGTAGTGATGGAAACCAACAAGCAGCTCAATATAGTCTAGAGGGGGGTGAATAGAATATTGGAGCCTTAGTACAGATATTTCGATCACCGTAGAGAATGATTTTAAGAAAATAAATTTTCTTTCAAAAACAAGTCAGGTTACTTGAGTAAAATACCTTTTAATCGAGTATTACGCAAGCAAATTTTATTTCACTCGAGTATCAGAAGTCTCACTCGAGTAAAGTTCAAAACAGCTTTCAGATTAATCGAGTAATCCACAATTCACTAGAGTAATCTGGGTAAAAATCAAATAGTAAATGAGTTTTGATGAGAATTCTTTTAGAATCGCAATACTATGATGATTCAACAAACTATGTATGAATGCTATGAACAATTGCAAGTAAACTTACCAACCAATTTTAGGTCAATTGATAATGAATTGAAAAACCCCAATTCTAACCTAAAATTCAATTGTTCTTGAATTAATGCAAACAAGAAAAGAAACAATGAAGACGGTAATTTTATCCTGGTTCACTTTCACCCACTTGAAAGCTACATCCAGTCCCCTTTATCAAAATGATAAAGAGTTTCTACTAGACAAATTCAATTGTTAGAATTACAATGTTTAAGATGCAACTTTCTCACAAAGCTATCCTATCTTAACCCTTCTTCAAAGTGTGTACCAAACACTTTGAAATTCTAACCCAATTGAATTTCCGTCTTCTCTTGTTGATTTGTTGAAGATGCTTCCAACCAAATCCTTTTCAATCTTGCTTTGATAAACCTTCAAAGACTTGCTTGTGAAATTCTTCACCTTTGTTGAACTCTTGAAATGTGCAACCTTTTGTTGCAAAGCTTCAACACAATTAAGAACTAAAAAATATTGATCTCAAAGAAAACTTAGAACAATGATTAATCTTGAGTGAAGAATAGAAGAAATTTGTTGAATCTTGATTTCTCAAAGGAAGTGTGTAATAGCTCTTGAAAAATGAAAGTGTATTGCTCAATATAAAATTGTAAAAGAGTGTGTAACCTTGTTCATGTAAAAATGAAGTCCTTTTATAATTTTTCTGCCACTGTTCAAGTTACTCGAGTGAAGTGTAACACACTACTCGATTAACACACGTTGAAATACGTTACTTGAGTGACGAATAACTCATTACTCGATTAACCTATAACAACACACATTACTCGAGTAAAGGCAAACTCATTACTCGAGTGACCTGATCAGATATGGACTAAAAACAAAGTTTTTCAAATGGATTTTCACAATAACTTTAATATGAGCTATTATAATCAAGATTAAGTTTTCTTCACTCTTAATCAAACATTATTATAAGCTTCATTAAGATCACCTAAAGCTACCCACTCTCATGATATGCATTGCATAAAATTAAATATTACATTGCATTAGAATCAAACTAAATCCTAATTCTATTCTTCATGAGATAGCTTCCTTGTTGATAATGTTGTTGCTTGGAGAAAGGTTGTTAGCATCAAAATATAGAAACCTACAAACTCCCCCTTTTTGATGATGACAAACCTCCTTTGCAATTAAGCACTAAGTTTTAAAATACTCCCCCTAAATGTTAGACACTTAGGAAAAATAAAATAAAACTTAACCTACAAGAACAACATCAACAAAATATTCTCCCACTTTTGGCATCATTAAAAAAATATAAATGTTGAGAAAAATCCTTTGCCAAAAGTGGAAGGTAAGTGTAGTAACTATGATAAAGAATGAAAATATAGTTAAGACATAATGAATAAAATCCAAAATCAGAGTATAGTCTCTAACCATATAACAATCCAGAATAGTGCCATAATTTAAATATAACAATCCAAAACAAAGCACCACAAAACATAGTACCACAATGTATCCAACATAGTCATCAACCATGAACAGCAAATACATAAACATAGTGTGAAACATAACATAGAAAATATAACCATAAAATAGCCAGTGAAATGCATATAAAAGAAAAATAAAATGTCCAAAGAACAACATCAACCACATGAACTAAGGGTGAGGTGGAGGTGGAAAGAGATGAGAAAAGAGTCCAGAAATATGATCCATCAAAATGATGCAAAATGCAGCAGTTCAGGTTTTATACTGATGGGCGTTACTCGAGTGAAATGATACGTTACTCGAGTATTTCGTTCCTTAATCGAGTGAAATCAAGTTTAATCGAGTAAGCCGAAAGATGAAAATATTTTACTCGAGTGACAATATCAGTTAATCGAGTAAGCCGAAAGTGATTTAAAAATTAATCGAGTGACAGATGCAATTAATCGAGTAAGCCGAAAGAGATTTAAAAATTACTCGAGTGAAAACATCTGTTAATCGAGTAAACTGCTGAAAAACTTAAAATTTCAAATTTTCATGCAAAATCATTTTCATGCACACAAACACATAGAAACACTTAGCATTTAGCAATTAACACACATTCAAATAAAGCAAGTAATCATATCATAGAAAAACATACACACACAACTACATACCAAAAGATTTATGAAACACTTTATCAAAATACAACAACTCAAAATACAAATCATATTGAAATAGGCTTGAAGGTGATTTCTAAAAGCATCAAATACAATTAGCTAATAGTTGATTCATCAAAAATACCAAGTTCTCTTCTAATTTTATAAAATGTATCCCTTGGTAAAGGTTTTGTAAAGATATCAGCTAATTGATCCGAAGTTTGAACAAACTCAATAATACAATCACCTTTTTGAACATGATCTCTCAAAAAATGATGCCTAATTTCAATGTGCTTTGTCCTTGAGTGCAATACCGGGTTTTTAGTCAAATTGATTGTCGAAGTGTTATCACACTTTATAGGGATTTTTGTCAAATTTAAACCAAAATCCGATAATTGTTGCTTCATCCAAAGGATTTGAGCACAACAACTACCGGCTGCTATGTATTCGGCCTCCACGGTCGATAAAGCAACACAATTTTGCTTTTTAGAAAACCACGATACAAGCGAACTACCAATTAAATGACAAGTTCCAGTTGTACTTTTTCGCTCAACTTTACAACCGGCAAAGTCAGAGTCCGAATAACCTATAAGTTTTAAAAAAACCATCCCTAGGGTACCACAAACCGGTATTGGTTGTACCTTTTAAGTATTTCATTATTCTTTTGACAGCAGTTAGATGCGACTCTTTCGGTTTAGCTTGAAAATGTGCACACATACAAACACTAAACATGATATCAGGCCTAGATGCAGTTAAGTAAAACAAACTACCAATAATTCCACGATACTTTGTTACCTCTACCGCTTTTCCAGCCTCATCTTGATCTAGGTAGCATGCAACGCTCATTGGAGTAGAAGCGGATTTACACGAGTCCATGCCAAAACGTTTGAGAAGCTCTCTACAATATTTACTTTGATGTATATAAATGCCATCGTTGAGTTGCTTTATTTGAAGGCCAAGAAAGAATGTAAGCTCTCCCATCATCGACATCTCGAATTCGCTTTGCATTAAATCTGAAAACTTCTTACACAAATTATCATTAGTAGCACCAAATATAATATCATCAACGTATATTTGAACCAAAAGAATATCCTTACCGGAACGTTCAATAAAGAGAGTAGTGTCCACAGTACCTCGTTTAAAACCTTTTTCCAATAAAAAATTGCTTAGTCGATCGTACCAAGCTCTAGGAGCTTGTTTAAGACCGTACAAAGCCTTTTTCAACTTAAAAACGTAGTTCGGATGATCAAAACTTTCAAAACCAGGAGGTTGTGAGACATAAACTTCCTCTTGAATGTATCCGTTAAGAAAAGCACTTTTGACATCCATTTGGTACAATTTAAAATTCATGATAGATGCAAAAGCGAGAAGAATACGAATAGCTTCTAATCTAGCTACGGGGGCATAAGTCTCATCGTAATCAATTCCTTCTTCTTGACTATAACCTTGTGCTACCAACCTAGCTTTATTTCTAACAATAATACCCGATTCATCTAACTTATTCCTATAGACCCAACAAGTCCCTATTTCAGGACGATCATTAGGTTTTGGCACAAGCTCCCAAACTTGATTCCTTTCAAATTGATTTAATTCTTATTGCATGGCCATAACCCAGTGATCATCTTGAAGAGCCTCTTTGACATTCTTAGGATCTATTTGAGATACAAAGGCAACATAATAACAGAAATTATTTAAAGTGCTTCGGGTTACCACCCCCTTAGCAATGTCACCTAAGATGTTAGAAACCGGATGATTTTTGTTGGACTTCCAAGCTATTGGTAGTTGAGGTTGTGTCTCTTGTGCTAAGTCTTTATCATGTGTTTGCACCTCTTCATGTTCAACTTGCGTCTCCTCTAATTGTTGTGGTGTTGACTTCTCATGATCCATAAGAGTACCTATATTATCATCATCACAAGAAACAACACGATCTCCTCTCGGAGATTCATCAAATACAACATGCACGGATTCCTCAACGGTTAATGTTCTTTTGTTATAGACACGATATGCTTTACTATGGGTTGAATAACCTATGAATATACCTTCATCGGCTTTGGAATCAAACTTGCCGACCGGATTCTTTCCGTTATTTAAGATAAACACCTTACACCCAAATACATGAAAATATGAGATGTTTGGCTTTCGCCCTTTTAAAAGTTCATAAGGTGATTTATTTAAATGCGGACGAATAAGAACCCTATTTATCACATAACAAGCGGTGTTTACCGCATCGGCCCAAAAGTATGTAGGAACTTTAGATTCTTTTAACATTGTACGTGCAAGTTCCTCCAATACCCTATTCTTCCTTTCTACAACTCCGTTTTGCTCCGGAGTTCTAGGGGCTGAGAATTGATGATCAATACCAAACTTATCACAAAACGCATCAAACTTAGTATTTTCAAACTCACCTCCGTGGTCACTTCTAATAGTCACTATTTTCAAACTTAGTTGATTTTGGATGAGTTTGGCAAACTTTTTAAAACTTTTGTAAACTTCACTTTTTGCGGATAAAAATAAAGTCCTGTGAATCGAGTAAAATCATCTACTAAAACAAATCCATAGTAATTGCCACCTAAACTTCGAACTTGTGATGGGCCAAACAAATCCATGTGGATTAGCTCCAATGGCTTTGTTGTGCTTATCACATTTTTAGGTTTAAAAGAGCTTTTAACTTGCTTGCATTTTTGACATGAGTCACAAATGCTATCAAGCTTAAAGTTTAGTTTAGGTAAACCAATCACTAAGTCTTTTCGCAAAAGTTTATTTAATTGATTCACATTAATATGTGCAATTCGTCGATGCCAAAGACGAATCTTATCATCAAAAGATTTAAAACATTTTGAAAATAGTGAAGTTATCTCATCCAAATCAATTAAGTAAGTGTTATTAGAGCGACGACCAACAAACTTAACACTATCATCTATACTAGACTTAATAAAGCATAATTCCGGAGTAAAAGTCACATTATTGCCCATATCACATAGTTGGCTTATACTAAGCAAATTGTGTTCTAAGCCCTCTACGTATAGGACATTTTCTATGACAAGGTTAGATACGTTACCAATCTTCCCGACTCCTAGAATTTTGCCCTTGTTGTCGCCGTAAGTCACATATCCACCACTTTTTGAAGTAAGTTGAATGAAGTGCGTTTTGTCTCCCGTCATGTGTCTCGAACACCCACTATCCAAGTACCATCTACGTTCCTTGGTTCGAAGACACACCTACAAAACAATTATTATTTGTTTGATTTAGGTACCCAAGTTGTCTTGGGTCCTTTGTTGTTAGCATGGGGTGAGCTCCCCTTAACAATCCAAATATATTCACCGCTTGGTATACCAAACTTCTTTATGTTACATTTATTCGTGGTATGCCCAAAAATCCCACAATAATGGCAAGTTGGGTTTTTAGAAAAATTAGTCTTAGAAAATACACCAACTTTGCGATAATTGCGTTTCTTAGGTTTGGTATAGCCAAGACCGGATCTATTACTATTGTTCCTTTGAGTTGAAAGCAAATGATCTAAGCATGTATCTCCTCTCATGAGCCTTGCAATCCGATCATTTAAATTGAAAACTTCTTTTTCTAAGGATTTGCAATTCTCACAAGATGGAGTCTCATTTGTTTTCAATTCGCAATTGCATGTAGAGTTTGTATAAATGAGTTCAAGTGTTTCATTTTGAAGCTTAAGCTCCTCTAAAGAGTTTTGAAGTTCCAAAATCTTTTCATGTTGCTTCATAATAAAATTCTTTCTTTCAACATTTATTTTAGCAAGTTTCTTCAACTCTTTATGCATCTCTACATACACATTGTACAATTCATTAAATGAGGGGGAATTAGAACTAGAGCTAGCATCGGAAAGATAATCTACCTCATTGACGTTTTCACTTGATTTCATGCTCGAAGATTCTTCTTCATCAAGCTTCGTCATTAAACAAAGGTTTGCAAGTTCTTCATCTTCCGATGAGCTAGATGAGGATTGATTCTCCGGTTCATCCCACACTATATAAGCCCTTTTGCCTTTAGATGAGTTGGGCTTCCAATTGTCACCTTCGGACTTCTTAGAGTTAGTTGGACAATTTGATCTATAGTGACCAAGCTTCCCACACCCATGACACTTGATATTCTCTTTGTTAGTCTTGTTCCTTGATTGAGTGTCCTTAGAATCTCTTGGTCTATTTCTATTAAAGTTACCCTTTTTCTTAAGGAATCTTCCAAGCTTTTTGACTAACAAGCCAAGGGTCTCATCATCTATGTCGGAGTCCGAGTCATCCATTTGAGGGTTTTCCTCTTGTGCCTTAAGGGATTTTGAAGTTGATTTGAGAGCTATTCCCTTTTTCTTCCTATCGGCATCTTCATTTATGGATAACCTCCCAAGCTCCATTTCATGCTCTTGAAGCTTTCCGAATAGAGTTGCTAAGTCAATTTGGTCCAAGTCCTTAGCTTCCATAATGGCCGTCACCTTAGGTTGTCATTCCCTGCTAAGACATCTCAAAATCTTATTAACAACTTCACCATTTGTTAGTACTTTACCAAGAGCCGAAAGATGATTTATAATATGTGTGAAACGCTTTTGCATGTCACCTATATTTTCATTAGGTAACATACGAAAGAGTTCATATTCATGCATGAGTGTATTTAACCTAGCCCTTCTAACCTCAGACGTGCCCTCATGTGTGACTTGTAGTGTGTCCCACATTTGTTTAGCATCAACGCATTGAGACACTCTAAAGAACTCATCATATGAAAGAGCGGACGTGATGATATTTTTCGCTTTTAAATCAAATTGAACTTTCTTCTTATCATCATCGTTCCAACTCGATTTTGGTTTTACAGAAACAACATCATTTACTTTAGTTTGTGGAACAAAAGGTCCATTCTCTATGGCGTTCCAAATTTCCATATCTATGGCTTGTATAAAAATTTTCATTCGGACCTTCCAATAAGCGTATCCCTCACCATTGAATAGTGGGGGGCGGTTAATGGAAGCTCCTTCACCACCAAAAGGATTTGAAATTGAGCCCATTGTTTCCAAGTAAAAGGATCTTTTCGAAAAAGCTTTTTAAGGCTCGGATTTTTCGTCCGAGCTCTGATACCACTTGATGGAAACCAACAAGCAGCTCAATATAGTCTAGAGAGGGGGGTGAATAGAATATTGGAGCCTTAGTACAGATATTTCGATCACCGTAGAGAGTGATTTTAAGAAAATAAATTTTCTTTCAAAAACAAGTCAGGTTACTTGAGTAAAATACCTTTTAATCGAGTATTACGCAAGCAAATTTTATTTCACTCGAGTATCATAAGTCTCACTCGAGTAAAGTTCAAAACAGCTTTCAGATTAATCGAGTAATCCACAATTCACTCGAGTAATCTGCGTAAAAATCAAATAGTAAATGAGTTTTGATGAGAATTCTTTTAGAATCGCAATACTATGATGATTCAACAAACTATGTATGAATGCTATGAACAATTGCAAGTAAATTTACCAACCAATTTTAGGTCAATTGATAATGAATTGAAAAACCCCAATTCTAACCTAAAATTCAATTGTTCTTGAATTAATGCAAACAAGAAAAGAAACAATGAAGACGGTAATTTTATCCTGGTTCACTTTCACCCACTTGAAAGCTACATCCAGTCCCCTTTATCAAAATGATAAAGAGTTTCTACTAGAAAAATTCAATTGTTAGAATTACAATGTTTAAGATGCAACTTTCTCACAAAGCTATCCTATCTTAACCCTTCTTCAAAGTGTGTACCAAACACTTTGAAATTCTAACCCAATTGAATTTTCGTCTTCTCTTGTTGATTTGTTGAAGATGCTTCCAACCAAATCCTTTTCAATCTTGCTTTGATAAACCTTCAAAGACTTGCTTGTGAAATTCTTCACCTTTGTTGAACTCTTGAAATGTGCAACCTCTTGTTGCAAAGCTTCAACACAATTAAGAACTAAAAAATATTGATCTCAAAGAAAACTTAGAACAATGATTAATCTTGAGTGAAGAATAGAAGAAATTTGTTGAATCTTGATTTCTCAAAGGAAGTGTGTAATAGCTCTTGAAAAATGAAAGTGTATTGCTCAATAGAAAATTGTAAAAGAGTGTGTAACCTTGTTCATGTAAAAATGAAGTCCTTTTATAATTTTTCTGCCACTGTTCAAGTTACTCGAGTGAAGTGTAACACACTACTCGATTAACACATGTTGAAATACGTTACTCGAGTGACGAATAACTCATTACTCGATTAACCTATAACAACACACATTACTCGAGTAAAGGCAAACTCATTACTCGAGTGACCTGATCAGATATGGACTAAAAACAAAGTTTTTCAAATGGATTTTCACAATAACTTTAATATGAGCTATTATAATCAAGATTAAGTTTTCTTCACTCTTAATCAAACATTATTATAAGCTTCATTAAGATCACCTAAAGCTACCCACTCTCATGATATGCATTGCATAAAATTAAATATTACATTGCATTAGAATCAAACTAAATCCTAATTCTATTCTTCATGAGATAGCTTCCTTGTTGATAATGTTGTTGCTTGGAGAAAGGTTGTTAGCATCAAAACATAGAAACCTACAGGTAGAAGATAACCTCTACCTCTCCCTCGAAGACCGCTCGGTGATCCTCGTAGATCCATATGCCACTAAAAAGTGGCCGGATCTCGACGCAAGCGATGTAACGTGACATCACCTACAAGGGCATAGGGGTAAGCATTTCTATACACATAATCAACAGAGTATAAATTTGCACAATATGAATATGTAAATATGCGACAATGAACAACAATCACATTTAGCACTTAGCAGTTACTGAATGCAATTAGGATGCTCATACTTGTTTCGTTTATCACACTTAATTCAAATGAGTGGCATGATGCATGAATCTAGCTCTCATGCCTATCTCCATCATTCTATGTCACTCTTTGACGTCCGTCCCTGACAACCCAGCACTCACCAGTGCGTTGTATTCCTAGGTATACAACAGTTCGTACATTCACCAAGAATGTACACGACAAGCTTGGAATCAATGCCACCCGAGCAATGTTATAACGTGCCACCCGAGCAACGTACCGTCATCCAAACGGCCCATCATCCAAATGGTATAACCGTATCAGCATCCACTCAGCCGACCACGTCAACGACGTGTCATCAAGCAAGCGTATTGGCACTCCCAGAGGCCCTCCTCATGTTACCAAAACATGATAAACGACTTACCATCCAAACTCCAAATGAATGCATCATTTTTAAGATTGAAGGAAATTGATTAATATATTACATGCCACCTAGGCACATTCCGTCATCCAAACGGACCGTCATCCAAACGGTGTATCCATATTAATCAATTCCTCTTAAGTTCAGATCCCTTGGATTATGGTTATGAAATCCTTAACCAATTGAGTTAGAATTGAAAATGGTGTTTCTCAGGTTCTGGGTAAATTACTCGAGTATAATTCAGCATACTCGAGTGTTTTTCAACTTTTCCAGATTACTCGAGTGTACTTAGGGTTACTCGAGTGTTCATGACTTTCTGAGGATTTGGGTTTCAAATTCAATAAATTACTCGAGTAGTTCATGGGTTACTCGAGTGTTCATCATGATTTCCAGAATACTCGAGTCACCCCTGCATTACTCGAGTGGTTTGCCTTAACATGTCCTCAGGTCTTGCTCGATACTCGAGTACCAGACACAATACTCGAGTGTTCTTGCTCAAATTACATTGTTTTACAAACGTTTTACTCGAGTACCTGGTCTAATACTCGAGTGTTTCGTAGCAGAAAACACTGAAATCTTAGTTTCAACATACCATTTTCATTTCTACTCATTTCCAGTCCATTCCAAGGATCAACAGAGTTAACATATCATAATTTGAACATGCGACAACATTCATTTCATATCAAATAACAGATTTGACAGAGAATCAACCATTAATGCATAAAATACTCAATTTGGCAACTCAATACCTCAAATTGCAAAATAAACATCACACTCATCAAACAATGGTCATTTAAGCTTGCATGCATGATTTAGAACTTGCTCAACACAGTTTTAGAGCATGACTTGGTCTCCAAACCAAGGTTCCTATTCAATCTAAGCCCTTAGAGCCTCTTGGTGGCTCTCTAATGCATTTAATGGAATTTAAACTCTATCTAGTGTACGAAATTTACTTCCCCTTACCTCTCAGACGTGTTCCAACCAAGAATTTCCAAGAGAAAGCTCTCCAACCCTAGGAATCACTTTGAGCTTCACATGCATGACAGTTTCGAGTGCAGCACCAAAATTGAATTGGTTCACACATGAAACAGAGATAAAAATTGGGGATTTTAGTTTTCCTAGATTCTATGCAACATAAACTAACTAGAGAAATCGAATTGAGACTCATAGGATTCGTGAGCTTACCAGAAATCGGAATCAAAGTGAGCCCCCAGAACCACTTTGATAGATAACAGTCTCAACTTCCAAGCTCCAAATCTTCCACCACACTCACTCAATCCTCACGATTTTAGTGTCTATACAAAGCTCGTGATGTGAGATTTGTATTGGTGTATAATTTATCACTCAGATCAGCACACAGAGGAAGAATCGAATGAAACGATTCAAGAACCCTAACACACTAACTCTTCTTCAATTTGGCAAAATGGGTCGCTTAATCCGTCAACCACGGCTTAAATACTTGGCCAAAACCTTCATGCAGCTCGACACGAAGGCATTGAAGTGTTGAGGAAGACGATTTCGTGTCAACACACGAGAATCGTTGTTGGTGACTCACCAAACGCACTAACTCGTGCAACTCTGTCCAGAATACTCGAGTATTCCAAAAAATACTCGAGTAGTTTGCCCAGTTTTTGAAAAATAATTATTTTATTTACTTTCCCTCCAAAATCTTTCCTATATTTGCTTCTAGGTCCCAACCCAGGGACTAATATGCAAAAATACCTATTTCATGCATAAATATATTTATTAAAATAAATTCTAATAATATAAACACAGGTTTTAATCAAAGATTAAAAATAGAAATAATTAATTATAATAAACTTTATAATTAATATTCCATTAATTCAGGATTAAAATTTTGGGGTGTTACAAACGGGCCTTCAGAAACAATCCCTTCTTATCTGAATATGATTTAGCCCATTAATATTTAATCATTTATTTACTAAACACACATCAATACATGTCACATGCACATCACATGAGACATACTAAGATATTAAAATCTTACATAGTGGCGTTGAGAGCGATGGAGGCTGAAAGGGAGGGAAGAACGATGGAGGCCGAGAGGGAGGGAAGAACGATGGAGGAGGGAGGCCAAGAGAGAGGGAAGAACGATGGAGGCGGGAGGCCGAGAGAGAGGGAGGAGAGAAGGAGAGAGGAAAGGATCGGTGGAAAGTAAGGATGTTTTAAAATTTAACTCCAAGCCATAGACGTAAGGGTTGAGACGTAAACATGGTTGAGCTACGTCTTATCTAAGCCATAAACATATATTGGATTTAATACTCATACGTCCCATGAATGACGTACCACATTTATTTAATAAATTAGCCTTAAAAAATTTAATTCCTACGTCCAAGCTTTTATAATGTTACCCTTAACCATGTCCTACGTCTGAGCTGAAACGTAGGGTGTTTTTAAAACATTTAGCTCCTACGTCTAAGCTGAGACATAGGGGTTAAATTTAAATTTAATATATTCTTTTAAAAAAGCCTTACATCTTAACTAAGATGTAGGGGTTAAATTTTTTTAATAAATATGTATTAGAAATCTATATTAAAAAATATTATGAGTAAATCTGCATTAAAAAAATAAAAAAAAATATTTACTCATACGTCTTAGATGAGACGTAGGGTGCTTTTAAAAAAATTTAATACCTCATTCATGCTAGGACGTAGTGTGTTTCAAATAAAAATGCTTATACGTCTTAGCTTCGACGTATGGTCTGTAAAAAAAATTACCTCTACGTCTCAGGTGGTACGTAGGGTGTTTAAAAAAATTAATCCATACGTCTTAGTTGAAACGTAGGGTATTAGATTGGACCAAGTGGCAACTAAAGCTATACGTCTCAGCTAAGACGTATAATAGTTTTATAATAGTTTTATTTTCATATCACCGGTTACCGATTTTGATAAGGGGGAGCATTTTAACAAAAACTTAAGGGGGAGCAAATTAGAACGAGCCATCAAATTATTACCGTTGCTGTGTGCAGCAACGGTAATAAAAATTGCCGTTAAAAATTTTTCTATATAAATGTGTAACCTTCAAGTCTAATTCACATAATAATTTCACTCAACTAGTTCTTCTTTCTTCTCAATTACACAACAATCTTTTAATTTTTTTTGTTGTTTTATTTACTTGTTATTCAAATTCTTGCTCTCATCTCATTCACTTTTAATTTTTTTTATCTTCTAGTTTTCGTATTTTGATGGATCCAGCTCAAAATGAATTGGATGCTCTTAGGAAATTGTTGGTTAGTATTTCTAATTCTAGTGCACCAAATTTTCCAAATCCCCATCCTCCACCGAACATTCAAAGTTATTTTGCACCTTTTTACCCAAACCCTCAAAGTGCTCCACAAAACTCACATAATCCATTTTACCTAAATACCCAAATGAAATCATCCAATGCAAATCATCAATTCTTCCCATTCCATTATCCAATGTTTCCTCCACCACCACTATCAAACCCTATCATAAGCACTAGTCATGTGCAATTATCCAACAAAGATCCAGCAACACCGATGGGATTGATTAATGAGTCTGAAGACCCACCATTTTGTACACAAGATGGTTTAGAAGCAATTGACCTCGATGAAGAAGAAGAGGCTAGTGCAAAAGCAAAGAAGAGTCGAGAGAGATTTACAATTGAAGAAGACAAACTCCTTGTGGAATCGTTTTTCAACGTTTCTGAAGATCCTATTGTTGGGGTCGACCAAAAGTCTAGGAATTTTTGTGCAAGGATAACAAGTCAATACAACAAGTTTCTCAACAACAATACGAAGCCTAAAAATCTCAATCAAATAAAAGCTCGGTATCATAGACTCCAAGGAATTACTTCAAAGTTTGTTGGGTGTTACAAACACGCAGCGGACTCAAAGACAAGTGGGAGCAACAATGAAGATATAATTGAGAGAGCTATGGCAATTTATCTTCAAGATCAACGAGAGAGATTCAATGCGGAACATGTTTGGCGATTAATAAAAGATAAACCGAGATGGTTTAATACAACTGAGATTGGAGGCTCGTCAAAGAGAACAAAGACCTCTGCATCTGGGGCATACTCTTCATCATCTAATCCGCCAACACCAAGCAGTGAAGACAACCCACAAACCCTCTTTATGGAACGACCAATTGGACAAAAAGTAGCAAAAAGGAAGGGAAAATCAACAAAAGGTGCAACATCTTCTACCAAAGTGGATGCGTTTAACCAGTTCAAAGTTGAATATTTGGAACTGGAGAAGAAAAAGATGGCTTTCAAGGAAGAAAAGGAGAAAAAAAGATGGCTTTGGAGGAAGAAAAGTTGATGATTAATGAGTATGAGATACTTTTCAGAGATACTTCAAGGATGATGGAGATACAAAAGCGGGCTCATGAAAAGGTTTGCGACGTTATCAGGAAAAAATTTGGTATTTGATATGAACTTTATTTTAGTGTAAGTGTATTTCATTATGTAACTTTTTAAAGCATTATGTATTTTCTTTGTAGTTTTATTCCAATATAAGCATCTGTAACTTTTTAAATCATTATGTATTTTGTTTGTAGTTTTAATCCATTATAAGCATTTGTAACTTTTGTAAGCATTATGTTTAACATCTCATTTTAATAAAATAAATGTACTTCCATTAGTATAAAAGTTTAATATACAATTAAAAAGTTCAATTGGATGTACAACATGAAATCAAGCAATCAGTTGTTGGAGTTATTTTCTTTCGTCCTTCACCATCATGAAAATCTGGTTCTTGCTCCTCCAAGCTCAACCTAAAATGTTAAACCACAAGGGAGTGAACATCCTTTCATAGTAGAATAGAAATTAAGAATTGAAATGAGTAGATGAAATTTTAATAAAGATATAATTTGTATACTCACTTAGCTAGGAAAATTCAACCACATTTTTTTTTGAAAGGAAAATATGTAATTCATTCCATAACAGAAAATAGTACAAGTAGATCCAACAGTACAATAACAAAGCACATATTTTCCATACAATAAAAATTGCTAAAAAAGACTAGATACTCAGCCATAACAGTAAACTCTCTGTGGATCAGGATCATCATCAACATCCAGCTTCGAGCTCTAACAAGAGATTCAACAGCCTTTGTTTCCAAGATAACTATCTCATCAATGCCGGAAGTAAGCATAGTTCGGCGACAAAGAATCTCATATCTGAGGAGGTAGAGCCACTGGACAGCGGAGAAGACAGAGATCTGGAAGGGAAGAGTTGTCCCGAATATCAGTCTTCTAGTTATTGGAGAAGATAGGAAGGTCATCAGATCTGAACAAACAAAAAGCCTTCCCCACACTCAAACACACAAAAACAAAACCCAGATGAAACTGGGACAAGAAAAACCACACCACTTGCACAAAGACAAGATTTATTTATTTAACCCAGATATAACTGGGAGAGAAAAAACCCACACACCAACCAAAGGAAGGGGAGGGAGAGATTCTCCCTCCCCTTCCACCGCTATCACAAAAGAGAGGAAAACAGAGAAGAGAAGGGAAGAAGACTGAGGAAGAGAGAAGGCCGAGCCTCAAAATTCAACCACATTTGTCTCACTTATAGTTATATAATTTATAAGTGGATTACTCTCATTCAATTTTGCTTTATAACACTTTAATTAGTTTATCATGTGGGGGGTCATCATTAACTTAAGTATCAATTTGCCATGAAATAGGTCATAAATTCAATTTAACATATTTACTATGGTTTCATAATATCTTCTATTCCTCTTAGTCACATTTGTATTATACTACTAACAATTACTTAAATAATAGCATACTAACTTGTCTTAAGTACTTTAATCATTCTTCCATGTGTATGTTAGTTAGCATAAGCCTAAGAGAATTCATTTACAACTAATGGTTTTCGTTCTTTTAGTAATAATCTTTATAGTATATCAATACTAACTATGGAATTATTAGTACAACAACTTGTGTTTATAGTTTTGATTACATAGCCATCATTTTTAGGTATTCTAATTATTCTTAAGAATTTTAGATTTCATCTAGGCATTTCATCGAGCACTTTATCTACACTATTTCACCATTAGGGAAATCATAGGTTTTTAATAATATTCATCCCCAGAAATGTTTAATTCACCTACACAGGTAGGTGATAGAGCAGAGTCTACTATCCTAGGGTTTAATATGTGCAATTTAATCATTTACAAATTCCAGAACCTAATCTCTATTCTAAAAGGAAAAGAGGTCCTCTCTTACCTCAAGGGAAGAAAACTCAACTCCAAGTGCTTGACTTATGTTGTTTGGCTTCTACAACTCCTCTCCTTTGGTTGAAATGGTAGAAATCCTCAACAAAAGTGATGAATTTTAGCCATAGTAATGAGATTGAGGTGGGGTTTGATGGGAGATTAGAAAGCAAGTGTTAGAATTAGTGAAAAGGTGTTGGGTGTTGTTAATCTATGGAGTAGGGGTTTGATTTGGATGAGTTAAGGGTGGTTGGTGCATGAAAATTGGTTTTTGGTGCATGAGATTCGTGTCTGGTGCAGTTTGGGGGTTGTCTGGTGCGGAATTCTGGAGTCTGGTGCTGCTGGGGAGGAGGTTGGTGCGTCAGTCTGGAAATCTGGTGCGGCTGGTGCTGTTTTATAGCACCGCGTGCGCCTTGTGCGCCTGAGCGTGCACCAGGTTCTGGAGACATCCAGCACCAGCGTGAGAATTCCTGATGCGTCTGGGTTGGTGCGGTCAGCGCGCTGGTGCTGCGCTCAGGCGCGCCTGAGCGCGCGCGCCACTGGGCACCACAAATCCTACACCAGGCGCACCGGCCTGTGCCACAGCGCACCGGTTCGCCCCGGAACGCCGATTTTCGCATTTTTAGCCCATTTTAATGGATTTTAACCATTCCTAACACTAAATCTAACCCATATAGAAACAAATTAGGTTCCCAATCATAAAATTATATTTTCTATCATTTTTTCTAGTCAAATTTCCGACTTAGCCTTATTATTCTCTCTTCCTCACCAACCTTCGATTCTTTCTAATTATTTTCTCGTTTTATTCTTATCCACCTTCGAGATGTGATTAAGTGGTCGAAAATATTCAAAGTTTCTACCATACAATTGGTTTAACTGCCTTAAACAAATTTCAATAACTTCTCTGAATCGACTGCTTGTTAACTTCTTAATTTAGATTATATATTCAATCTCCTATCCAACGCTCATTCATCTCCTACTACCACAATTGTCCTCTAATACTTGTTACTCTTTCTTTCCCAATCATGCTTCGTAGCTCTTAGTTGTACTAAGGTAACAAAACACATCGTTTGCTTCCTATTTAAGATTACTTCACTTCACTATTCTTCATAGATTAAACTAATACGTAGTTATCATTATTTATTGGTTTAGATAAAGTTTAGGTTGTTACATTATGTATTTTCTAAGTCATTGCAAAACTAACCGTTACATAACTAGCCTTTACAAAAGTAGTCGTTGAAAAACTAGCCATTACAAAAGTAGCCGTTTACAAAAGTAGTTGTTGAAAAACTAGCCGTTACAAAAGTAGTTGTTCTGTCGTAGAATCTTTTGTACTTGAACTATGCGATCAAGTGTCAAAATGTTCCACTATTTGCTTTTAGACTGAAGAATGGCACCCTGATTTCCAGGATACCAGCTCTATTGTCGTTTACTTGGGTGTTGTGTGTGTTTGTGTGAGTGCGTAAGGTACATACCTGGTTACCTCCAATTCTCTTATATAGGCCTACATCCTTACCGTTGTGTTTCCCTCTCATCAATGGGTATTCCCCGGATTCCCACTAACGACAGGTGGTTAATGGCAAGAATAAAAATGGGAATCTTATGCCAAACGGGTACATGTGGATTACTGCTGCTATCATTGTCATAAGGAATCCTAGGAAGCTCTGTTTTACTGCTTTGTCCTCTTGGTAACCACTATACCGGTATCTCGAGGCAAAGGAATCCCATGCTTGTCTGTCCCAAGCCTTATCTTACCTCAATTGAGTGGTGGATTAGGGCCCTTAATGGGCCTCTTTACCGGTAAACCGCTTTATTGAGGTATTGTGCCCTTAGAGAGAACTTTATACTATCAGACCAATTTAGCGAGGACATGGGCCCTTAAAGGGCCTCAACTACCGGTAAACCGGTTTTATGAGGTCTAAGACCCTTATTGGGCCTTTATTACCGGTAACCCGGTTTACTGAAGTATCCTTCTAGATCTGGTCCATAACAGTAGCCGTTGCAAAATTAGCCGTTAGTAGCATCCAAGTTGCCTATAAGTATTACTAACATTTTGAATGTATTCACAACACTGATCTTTGCTCTCTTCTTCTATACAATAATTTGTATTCATCTTTTACTATCCGAAATGGATCCCACAAATTCATCCAATTTGGAGAACAACATTGTCTGCCAAGCTATTAACATGTTGTTTGATAGTAGTGACGAAGAAGATAACATTCCCACCAACCGTAGAGGGAAAAGACCAAACATACACAGAAATCATGTAGAGGGGCATGTTCGATTGTTTAATGATTATTTCTCTGATAATCCAACATACATGAATGATCATTTTCGTCGCAGGTTCAGAATGCGTAAGCATGTGTTCATGAGAATTGTAGATGCCGTTATCGTGCATGATGAGTATTTCATACAGAAGTCAGACGCAACTGGTATGCTTGGGCATTCCCCTCTACAAAAATGTACTAGTGCTATTAGAATGCTAGGATATGGAGCAAGTGCTGACAGTCTTGACGAGTATGTGAGAATGGCTGAGACCACATCATTCCAATGCCTCGACAGATTTACAAGGGCAGTGATCAATGTATTTGGGGGTACGTACTTGAGAAGGCCAAAAAATGATGACATTCAGCGGCTACTTCAAATCGGTAGCAATCGTGGCTTTCCAGACATGTTAGGCAGCATTGACTGCATGCATTGGGAATGGAAGAATTGTCCAGTTGCATGGAAGGGACAATTTAGTCGAGGCGATCATGGAAACCCAACAGTGATGCTCGAAGCAGTTGCCTCAGCTGATTTATGGATATGGCACGCTTTTTTTGGAGTTGCGGGATCTAACAATGACATAAATGTGTTGAACAGATCCAATGTCTTCAATGATGTTCTTACTGGTCAAGCACCTCATGTAAATTTCACTGTCAATCAAACTCCTTACAATATGGGCTATTATTATCTTGCAGATGGTATTTATCCTCAATGGACTGTATTTGTCAAAAGTATATGGGCTATTATTATCTTGAAGATTATATTTATCCTCAATGGGCTGTATTTGTCAAAAGTATCTCTATGCCACAAGGAGTTAAGAGGGATTTTATTTTTAAAAAAAAAACAAGAAAGCTCCAGGAAGGATATTGAACGAGCATTTGAAGTACTGCAACAACGATTTGCAATCATACGTAGTCCGGCTCGACAGTGGCATTTGAAGCAATTATCTAATATAATATATGCATGCGTCATTTTGCATGATTGTTGAAGATGAACGAGATACGTATGCTATTGGTAATTTTGGCGAGTATGCTGGTGACGTGGACAAACCGGAAGTACCTAAAGACGGTCATCGTGATTTTCAAGAGTATCTTCGTTTGAGATCAAGTCTTCACGATAGGTCTGTTCATCAACATCTTCAAGCTGATTTAATTCAACATGTTTGGAATCATTACGATGGCGTCGATGATTAATATTGAGCATTGTTTGGCGTGACTTTTAATGCATTTTTATCTTCCTTTAATGTATTCTCATTCTACTTATTTTCTGTATGGTGTGACTTATTTTATGTATTTCTCTCTTTTTCGAATCTTTAATGTATTTTATTTTTCTATTTCTCTCCAATTTTTATTCCGATTTTTTTAATGCATTTTAAATTTTATTTTATTGCATTTAAGTTTATTATGATATTTATTTAGGCGAAAATAAATAAAATATTTTTACAAAAAGTAGCCATTATAGAATAATATAGAACATTTTAAATTATAGTTATGATTTTGGTGGGAAAAATCTAGTTAGTTGATAGTGGTTTTAATTTATTGTAAAATATTAAGAGTGTGAGGTAGTGAGTGAGTCCCAATTTTAAGGACAAAAGTGAGTTCATGAGTGTGGAAAAATATGTGTTTGTCCTTAAAAGTGTATGAAAGTGTGAAGAATAATAAAATAATGTGTGAGATCCATTTAAGGACAAAAATGAAGATCATGGGTGTGGATGCTCTTAGTTTTATGGGATGTACGGCCTAGATATTTGCTCTAGGCATTTGTCCTTTTTTTTAAATTTTTTTATGTATCTCTTATGTTAAAAAATATGTTTTGAGTGTCCGCGTAAGACAGCCCAGTTGGTGGCTGCAAGGACACTTAGGATTTTCCCCTCCTCCAGGTCATGGGTTCTAGTCCCAGAATGTTGGGAGACTCACCTGCCATAGCCAGGCACGCGATCCGGATCGGATCCGGATGTACCTAGGTAGTACTTAGGGAACCGGGTGGGCAACCAAAAAAAAAAATATCTCCTCATACCAGGAGATAAATTATCTCCTCAAATCCATTAAAAACAAGACACGTGTTTTGATTTTTTTTCTTCTAAAATTAATTTTCTCCAAACCTAATTTAAAGAATAAGAACCTACTCAGCCACTGTCTCACGCACCTCCGGCAACTCCATTGTTGATGCACCGCCCACCACCATCTTGGTGCCCCATTCACCACCATCAATGAGGCTTGTGTCCAGATATTTGAGTGACACTGTTAACAGATCTCATCTTCTCTGATTTTTGGATTTTGGGTTTTTGTATATCTCAATTTGTGCTTCAATCCATTTTGATTTTTGGATCTCCAAATTGAAACTTTTTTTTCTAATCAGATGCATGCCTTTGATTGTGACATGGGATGTAAAGCAGTAGGTGTGGATTTATTGGCCACTGTTGTTAGTTGCCATTAGTTTCAACTTTCAAGGGAGTCTTTTGGTTTCATCCATATATGCGGATTATTAGATTCAACCATCTGAACAATCTCACTAAGCTTTCAATTATATGAACAAGATATATTATACCCAAACAAAAATAACACACATATACCAATTTGTATTTTATGACATCAAAGAGATTAAGATTCGTGCTGATGACGCAAGATGGTGACGGACGTGGGTGCGGTGGTGGTAAAGGGTGGCTTGGCAATGGCGGTGAGGTGCGCTCTTCTACAAGCGTTGGGCCCTCATCGACGATAAAATATTGAGTGACAATGAAGTGTTGCATCTTCTCACTTAGATAAAACAATTTAATAAATTAAAAAAAGGAAAAAAAGGTGGACAACTGTCAACATATGATAGGTTTAAGGACATAAACTCTCTCCTTGTACCAGGAGAAACACTTTTCTGTTTTTTAATATATGTTTTTTTGGTAGATGTTAAAAAATATATATTGAACAAATTTGCATTAGAAACTGAACATAACTTTTGAAGGTGTGTCTAATTTCTAATGCAGATTTACTAAATATATTTTTTAATGCATATTTATTCAATATAATTTTTTTTTATAATAATATAATTTTTTTAACTAATAAAAAATTTAAATCAAAATAATAAAAATACGTGTATATCAATAAAAAAAATTCAAAACATATTTAAAAAAGAAAATAGGCCGAAGCATCTTAAATTATTACTCCCTCCGTCCCTAATTATAAGGCCCTCTTAACACTTTTATTTTGTCCCTATTTATAAGTCTTTTATCAATTTTCAATGAACATTAATTATTTTTTCCACAAACACCTCTATTTATTTAACACTTTTTAAATTTTCAATAATATTAATAGGGATAATTTTGAAAATACATATTAAAAATTCACATTTTCAATACAATTAACTAAATTATTCCGTGAAATCTCCCAAAAGACTTATAACGGACTCATTTTCCTTTTCTTTGTGTAATAAGGAGTAAAAGTGTAAAACCCTCCATTGCGCACTCAAAAGCCGCTAGTGACAACTTGTTGGAATCGAAACCCCTAATTTTTCAAAAACACCTCAATCCCCACTGCAACTGTATTGATACCCAGCAACAATGTCAGGTTTCTCCTTCGGATCTTCTTCCTCTTCTTCTCCATTCTCCTTCTCAAACACCACTTCTTCTTCTTCTTCCTCCTCCTCCTCCCCTGCCCCTTTCTCATTCGGGTCTTCTTCCACCGCCTTCTCATTCGGATCTTCCTCACTCTTCTCCTCTTCCACCACCACCACCACCACAAACCCTACCTCCGCCGCTTCCCCTTCCCCTTCTCCAACCCCCTTCTCCTCCACTCCCTCCACCACTCTCTTCTCCGCCCCTGCCGCCGCCACCACTCCTTCCTTCGGTTTCGGAGCCTCTCCTTCTCCCTCTCCCTCCCCCTTCGGCTTCGCTTCTGCTCCTACCACACCCGCCTCGTCTCCCGCTCCTGCTTCATCTCTATTCGGCTCTTCTACTGCAGCGAGTTCAGCCTCTCCCTTGTTCTCCACATCTACTCCCGCAACGACGTCGTTTGGCGGAACATCCATTTCCACTGCAACGACGCCGTTTGGAGGATCCTCATCTTCCGCCTCTACTTTATTTGGCGGAACATCCTCCTCAACGGCGCCGTTTGGCGGAACATTAACTTCCTCCACAACGACATCGTTTGGAGCTTCTTCTCCCGCTTCAACGCTATTCGGTGGAACAGGTTCTTCAACGACGCCGTTTGGGGGAACTTCTTCTATTACCTCAACGACGCCGTTTGGGGGAACTTCCTCTATTACCTCAACGACACCGTTTGGAGGATCAACATCTGCTGCCACAACGACGACGACGTCGTTTGGATTCTCACTTACACCACAGTCTTCTTCTGCTGCATCAGCAACGACAACAACAACCACTCCTTCATTCTCCAGTGCAACGACGCCGTTTTCAGCACAATTTTCAAAACCATCTTCTGCAGCAACAACAACAACCACTCCTTCATTCTCTAGTGCAACGACGCCGTTTTCAGCACAATTTGCAAAACCATCTTCCGCAGCAGCAACAACAACCTCTAATGCATCTTCTGCTGTAACTACTTCAATGACGTCATCTGCTAACACTTCTGGATTCTCATTCGGAAAACCTACTTCCTCTTCTGCTTCTCAACCCTCTTTCGGGTTCACAATCAATGCTGCTTCAGCATCGGCATCTGCGCCGGCTTCTGTTTCTGTTTCCGCTACACAAGCAGCAGCTTCATCGAAGCCAAGTTCTTTTACATTCAATACATCGTCCGCGCCTTTGTTTTCGACCGTGACCACCACCACAGCCTCCATACCTGCAACCAGCGGCACTGCTGCTGCGTCCTCTGCACCTGCATTTGGTGCCACTGCTGCAACCAGCGGAGGAGGATCATCTTTTGCAGGATTCGGAGTAGGAACTTCTGCCTCTACGGCATCCACTGCTTCTTTCGGGACTGGGTTAAATTTCGCAAACAAGTCTTCAGTTGCATCAACACCGGCAGTTTCGAGCATCACCGCTCCCGCATTTGGTGAGATATCTTTTCTGGAAACGACTCTTATATTCTCACACTAACATTTTACATTTTTTTTTAGACCTGGTTGATGGTGCATAGATTCATGGTTAATGGGTACAATTGTGGTTAACGATTAACCTGTTAACGACACATGATTAAGCATGAATTTATTCCTCATTAATGGGGTTAAAAAAATAGGGTAAGAAAAGGAGTTTGATGACGGTTTTTCTGTTGGAAATCACCAATTCAGTCTATGGCTATTGATGAGGTGTTTGATTTAGATTAAAATTATGTTTTGAGCTTTTTTTTCAAAAATAATCACAATCTAATGTGTTTGGCTGCCAATGTAGATTATAATTTTACATTATAGTTTTGAAAAAATAATCAAAATCCAACGTCTCCTCATAGGTGTTGTAGATTATTTTTTGAGATCCATTTTTTTTTTCTAAGTGGGTCGCCCTTCAGCTAGTAATACATATTATGCAGCAGCTATTCTGAGATCCATGTATTTTTTGAGATCCAACATCGGCCCTCTTTCAGTAGTAATACAAATTATGCAGCAGCTATTCTGGCTCTGTCATAGTGTCATCTCACTAGTCCTGGTTTTGTTTTCTGGGACTTGGGTTTTTTCAATGTGTACTTTATTTTTAACTTTTTAAACTTTAAAGGATTACTTGCATGTTTACTTATTTTTCAAATGCTCTCTCAGGAAGATTATATTATAAGTTGCTTTTAATTAAAATAGGCTAATCCAATAACCCTTCGTTTGTCCTCATTCTCTTCATTAAATTCTTTTGGTTGGAAAAAATGTTCATAAACTTTCCCAAACCTGATGTTTGATTGTTGACTTCAAAACTGATTTTGTAGCGACAAGCACTTCAGCTTCTGTTGCTCCAGCAATTTCCAGTGCCAGTACTAGTGCAACTCAGATATCATCCTCTCTTGTTGTGGCTTCTTCAAGTGGGTATGTATACATTTTATATGGTTTTAGTTAAAGTATTTCTTTTTCTCTGCATCTATTTTCACTCTTCCTTTCTGTGTCTGAAATCTTGATTCTGTCTTGAATTTCTGCATCCTGTAGCATGGCATATTGGTAGTCAATTGATGCTAATTTCATTCTAAAACTTATATGCATAATACTTTTATATCTAAAAACAAAAACAGTTAAGCGTTTTCCTATTTTTTCCCCATAATTTTTCACTAATGGGTGTAAATCCTGCATAATCTTGTTATGCTGTACCTTGGTTCCCCAAAATTGCTTTTCATAATTGATTGTGGAGTACTATATTACTTGTGGAACAAATCAGACTTATTATTATATTTTTATATAAGCACAAATCACACTTATTTCATGTTGCACTGTATTTTGTTTCCTGGTAAATTGTTAACTCATTTCGATTTCATCAATATTTCCTTCTTATGCTTTAAGACATTGTATGCATGAGTGACTAATAAATCATAGGAGGTGCTGTTGATACTCTCTCTTTCTTTTTCCTGTTTGTCCTATAGAACTACAACTGTGAGCACTCCAGTTGGTGCTGCACCGAAACTGCCATCTGAAATTACTGGGAAGACTGTGGAGGAGGTATTTGTTTCGCTTCATATTCTTTCTTGCCTTCCCTGCATCATTTATCATTTTGTCGTCACAATTATGGCTTTTATTAATGTAATGTGAATTTAGCTTCGAAAACTGAGTTTAATTGCTTGTTTAAGAGTTAAGACTTGGACTAACTTTCTTCTAAACGATTATTTGGGGATGCTTTCTACGATCCACTGATGAAATGACTTACAGGAATATGTAGAAGTAGAGTCGGGTATAGTGGAAAGACCACAGATGATATAAACTTATTTTAAACAGATTTACTTTGACATTTTTTATATAAAAAACTGTGTTCAAATCCCTAGCTTAAAGCACACACCCTTAAGTAACACATTGTTTCTATTATGGAAAGGCTCACTTTTATAATAACATGGTGGATGAGAAGTTAGTAAAAGGTTGTTAAGATAGAGATCCTTCATCACCAGCTGCACTTCGGAACTGAATAACATCCTAGCCCACGCAATATCCATGCCCCAGACCCACCACTAGCACTAGCACTGACAGACCCAGTTAGCACACACATGGTTACCAGATTATCACTTACCCAGAAAGCACTCACCCAGTTCGAAAAAGAAACTGATTGAAGCAGAAAAGAGTTCAGCCAGCTGTAAGTGTTGTCAGTTGTCACAGCACGGATCATCCACAGACAAACCCAAGCAAGGAGCCTGTCAAAGGATGGAACCATCCACAAAATGAAGTTGCACCAAGCATAGATTGTCACCCTAGGGTTTGGTGTGAGAGAATGAGGTCAGATAGGATGTTCAGGTGAGGTTGAGAGAGAGAAAGAGGTCAAATTAGTATGGGCATGGGTTTTTAATGAAAAATGAGTTGCTCTGCCACTTAAATGGTGGCTTAAACAGATGGAAAAATTAACCGTTTCACTGATTACACAAGCTTGCCTGATGATCATACTATGATTACCAAACCGAGTATGTGTGCGTAATTGGGATCAAAGCACCACAAAACATTGCTAGATTGTGTGATCGCGATCTTAACCTTGGTTGGGTATTGCTTACACTGATTTTGCTAAAAGAATTAGACATTCTTCTCTTTCTCTCTCACCTCTCCTAATCATGTGGCCTTTTGTAGATTATCAAGGAGTGGAATGCCGAATTGCAAGAGCGTACCGGAAAATTTAGAAAACAAGCTAATGCAATAGCTGAATGGGATCGAAGGATTTTGCAGAATCGTGATGTTCTATTGAAGCTCGAGGTTTGTTTCAACTAATGATCCTTTTTAATGGTTTTCTACATGTCAACAGCTTCAATTCAACAATTATTGCTCTACAGCTCATTTATAATTTACATTTTATATTATCATAAAATCAGATTGAAGTAGCAAAAGTAGTTGAGACTCAGTCAAATTTAGAACGGCAATTGGAGTTGATAGAGACTCATCAACAAGAGGTATTTTGAGGAACAATATTTTCTATATCCCCATTTCATGCAGTCAAGCTGTGCGCTTCTATTATATTCTGTTTTTACTTTGTAGTAGTTCTTCCTCTTGTTATCTAATTGTTAACTCTGCTTTGTACTTGTTGTAATTTGTAACATTCTCTTTTATTGTGGTTCGATAGTTACTTCTATGCCAATTTCACCTGACGTGATTCCTTTCTTTACCATGTGTTTGAGATGGTTGCATTGCATGCTTGTAGTTGTCTCGTGTCATCTAACTAATGCAGGCTACTGAATTATAACTCTATAACATATGTTCTAGATTTTTGCATTGCATGCTTGCATATATTATAGCTAGTGAAACAATATCATCAGAAATGAGAATGGATCTCAACAAATCAAATAAGAAATTGAAATATATAGATTCATAAATTCTGGAATTAAGTTACTTCTACTCTAACATCTAATATACTAATCAAGTTAGATGATTAGGGTCATTTAATTTAGTTTTTCTTCCCGTCTGTTGAAATTTAGTTTTAGTCAGATATAGAAGTTACAATGTTTTATAAATAGTTAAAGGCTATCATTCACCACTGAAATCTTATCGTAAAATATTTTTGTAATGTTTTGGGGGTTGTGAATAAATCACTTTATTGCCATCCCTGTATTTTTAGGTTGACAAGGCTTTACTAAGCATGGAAGAAGAAGCTGAACGTATTTACAAGGACGAGCGTGGATTACTCCTTGATGATGAAGCTGCATCTACAAGAGATGCAATGTGAGTCTCAAATTAATCAAAATATTTTTGACTGATTATTACATGGTTGCACTCATGGTTAACTGTTTTAAGTCCAAGGCTTCGTAAGGTTGAATTACTTTATTGTTGATGTGATTATTTTAGCTGTTTTTTTTTTTCTCTTTAAGGGCTATATTTTAATCTAACCTTTTGGGTATTGAGTCCAATCTATTTCTTCTTTGAAGTGGAATGATTTCGATCTGTGCAACTGTTGCATTATTATACCTACTTAACTTGTTAATCTTGTATGCCGAACTTCTTTGATATTGTTCAAGTACAACTACTATGTATATGACCAAGCGGTTGATCCAACATTGTTTTTACTCTAGCGAACTGCAAAACTTTCTTAAAAATATTCAATTACATGCTCTTGAAACAAATGAAATATCAACTGCTTGATAATGTTCTTTGTAATTGTGCAAGTTTTATGAAATTCGACATGCTAGCTATCTCAAGATGATAATTTAATCTAACTTATTGTCTGATTTATTGAAAACATTTTCTATATAAGTAGTTATTGAATGGTGAAAACCAGAGTCACATAATTCGTAATACTCTTCGGTACGTGATACGGGTACGGGTACGGGACACGTCACTTCCCTAAGTATGCGGTACGTAGGGGGTATACTTAGTTGGCATAACCTATTCATTGGTAACATAATTTAACCAATATATTTTACACCAAAATAAGAAACTAAACTAAAATACTTTATCATTTCAACCTTTGATATCCTTTCTTCCATCACCATCAACCATGTCATCATAACCTTCACAAGGAATTGGAGCAAGAATCAAAGAGTACCAATTCGCAAAAGAACCCGGAATTGGTACGAAAGAACCAATTCACAATTCGCTGCCTATATGAGAGAATTATGTGACTCTGGGTGAAACTGTACACTGCGTTTAAGTTAGGGCTGTTCAAATTATCCAGTTCATCTGACCCAAACTATAACTGAACCGATCCAAAAACTTAAATAACCCGTTTTTTTTTCTTCCAGTTATTAAATCCAACCCATTTTCATGAGTTTGATATGGATCAGTTAACTATCCAAAAACTTGGATCAATTTTTTATTAAATACAGTTGGCCCAAATCCTTCCACAACCCCACTTGGAAAAACAAACTAATTCTATTTTTTGCCAAATATGTAGGGTTAGTAACTGTTACAAGATTAAAAGGAAATTATGAAAATTTAAGTTGTTTGTGGATAATCAGATGAAATTCAGTATACAGCTTTACATATTTGCTTAATCCAAGTAAAATCCATACATCTTTGGAAAATTGTCAGGTTTGTGGTTAATTTTCTTCTCTTTTTCTACTTCTACTACATCACTGATGCATTCTGTCATCTTTCTCTTTGTTTGCAGGTATGAGCAGTCTGAATTGATAGAAAGGGAACTGGAGCAGATGACAGAACAGATCAAATCAATTATCCAATCCCTTAATTCAAATCAGGTAATGGTTTTCTCTTACTCACTTCTTTTATTTCAATACAAGAATAGGAAATGATGCTTACAGTAATGTTTCATTCAGGGTGGAGAACTTGATGCGCTTGATGGAGTATCTCCATTAGATGCAGTTGTTCGAATTCTAAATAATCAACTGACGTCTCTGATGTGGATTGATGAAAAGGTTTGGATTTTCCTTTGTGCATTTCATATGCTGTTTCTGTGTTTGTTACATAATGACTAAACTTGGGCTAAATTAACTTGCTTCACAACATAGGAAATTTGCTGTTGCCTTATGTTAACCTGTTCCGACACGCATGTTATTAAAAATCTGGAACCATCAGTTTTGAGGAATCAATTAGTGTGTATTGGGCGCTGAGCATATCTCTATTTCGTCCATTGCACTAGAGTCCTATGATTGACATCTTTTTGTATTTCTCCATGAATTTGTATGATAAATTGAAGATAGCTAAATTTCATGGCCTTTGGTATGGTATGATCTCCAGTTTCCACCTCTGAGCTGGTGTTATCGAGCTTGTTGAACTTGCATTTCATATACTCCATTTGATTTCTACTTAGTCGGAACTTGGAGACTATATTCTCTTAATGCTTGTCTCGAAATTGTTCCCTCTCTAGACTCTCCCCCATGGGGACTATTTCATTTATAAAAAGCATGCATTGAAACGTTGATACTTAGATATGTACAGTGAACCCATTCAAAACAAAGGTAAAAAGATAAGATTTCACAGTTGTCCCTTGGGGTAATCCCTACTATAGAGAAACTTTTGATGGCTCCACTTTGTTCATGAACTTCCACACTAGTTTGCGAGTGCTTATTCGATGGAAATTTATGTGGGAATTTAATAGTAAGCTCCTAATTAATAGTTGACCGAACCGAAGCAGCTCGAAAGGTGAAGGTGAAAATGAGTTATGAAATTGGTGATAGGTTTAAAGTCTGCGTAATTGTTAGTTTTTCTTTTATTTTCTGGTTTTCCTTTTGCTTTTTTCACCGGAATTGCTGACATTGGTCAATCCTCTTTTTCAGGCTGAAGAATTTTCTTCCCGCATTCAGAAGCTACCTAACAATGGTTCTGTTTCAGATCGTGAACTGACAGGTCCAAGACCCTGGAAGTTCTGATATTTCAATTTTGTACAGTATCTCAAACAACTAACGGCAAGAGAAAACAAAGATTTGTATGAAGAGGCTATCATGTATTCTGTCCAAAATTTTGGACGAATGTTACTTTTCATTTTTTTATCGACTTTTCCATTGTTTTTCCTATTAATTTTTGTGGAAAAAAAAAACTGTAACTTCTAAGTATTGAGAACCTTAAAGTGGCGAAGAACGAAATACCATGATTTTTTAAGAGATTTTCTTTTCACACCCCCCATTTTTCTCTTCATCCCCCATTTTTTCCGCCTCACACAAGGTGGAAGTTATTTTTTTTCACCCTTTCCACCTCTCAAGAGGCGGAAAACCCAATAAATTTACACTTTCGCCTCATGTGAGGCGGAAAAAATGGGAGATGGGGAGAAAAATGGGGGTGTGAAAAGAAAATCTCATTTTTTAAAGCAATCTTCAACTACTATTAGTTTCCCAACAAAAAAATGAATGGAATTTGAAATAAGTATTATGGGTATACCATGCAACTATGCAAATGCAATCGCTGTAGTTCCAAGAAATGACTATTCTAATGTTAACAAGTGTATCATTAATATTTTTTTTCTTCTTAAATATAAAGTTTTTTTGACATTTTTATTTTGTCCTTATTTGTAAGATCTTATATCAATTTTTAATAATAATTAATTACTTTTTTCATAAACATCTTTATTTATTTAACATTTTTTAAATTTTCAACACTATTAATATCAGTAGTTTTGAAAATACATATCAAACATTCACATTTTTAATATTATTAGTTAAATCAACTAATTTTCTTAACCAATGTAAAATTGACTCACAATATCTTATATAGGGACGGAGGGAATACATAGGGCATGGCAGCGGGTTGGGTTTGGGGTGAGTTTTGCCAATACTAACCCCGCACCCATAAAGGGCGAGGCGGATTCAGGTGCGAGTTTAAAGAGAGCGGGTATGAAAAAGTGCAACCCAAATCCATATCCGTTGGGTTCGGGGAAACCCCTTCGTCTTTTGTTTTTACGTTTATCCTTCCTCAATTTTGGGCTTTAATTTGCAAATTTTGAGTCTAATCTAGAGTAAAGAGAAGAGTGCTCTATTGTCATTTTGCCTCTCTGCATTGTGTGAGTGTGAGACTAGGGGATGAAATTGAAAGGGAGAGGACTGTCAACATATTATCCACCGTTGATTGATTATCTATGGTTGACTTATATGTAAAAGTAATGCATATTGATGGTGGATGATGCATCGACAATGTAAAAAACTTTACATTGTCAGTGTACAAATATTAAACTCTTTAAGTAAACCATTAAAATTAATTATCTTGAAAAAAATCAATTATCTCTTTGATAGAGAATTTATTTTCTATTAGTGTTTTTTAGAGATTCTTTTAAGGATTCAAAGTTTTTTTTAGAGATTTTGTAAATCATGAATCGATTATCTATTTTGTAATCAATCATTCTACACAAAAAAAAAAAAAGAAAAAGTCAATTATCTATTTGATAATCTATTTAAGCCTATTATTGATTTTTTTTAAACAAGTTATAGAATGTTAAATGATAACTAATATTTAAATCAATTAATCAATAATTATTTTACAAAGTTGTTGATATTTTTATAGGCTACAAAGTGACAATTGTGGTAATTAATTTATGTACACAAGTATTGTAAAATTTTCATTATGCTTTCAAGTAAAGTATTTCCAACCAAAGGGTTAAAAGGTGCTCCAAATGATGATATTGGATGGCATTTTGGAACTCCTATACCTGAAAGTCTATGCCTGAAAGTCGAAACAACATTAGGTGTTTAGTATGCAATAAAGTTATAATGGGTGGTATAACTAGATTGAAGCAACACATAACACATCTTCAAGGACAAGTGGCAAGTTGTCCTAGAGTCAACATGATGAAACTTGTTGAGAGTCTAATCTATGAGCTTTTTCCATGATGTTTATCCTCTTTTAGCTTAGATTTTGTCTTGTTTTCCTAAGTGTTTGTTATATTTTGATTAGATTTTAAGTTCACCACCAAATGGATCCTTTTTAATATGTTTTTAGGTGTTTTGAGGCCTAAATGTGAGGATCATTGATAAAGGAATATCAAAGGGTGAGTAGAACCTCGAAAAGGGAGCAAAAAGGCGAAACGCGCAAGTTTCCAAACCAGTCTGTGCGCAAATTCCACTGATTTTAAGCCTGTAATAGCAAGATTGGGCGGCCGCGACAACAAAAAGTTTGATATTTATGCGAGTTTGGTGACTTTTGGGTGTCCAAAGGCAAATAAACTCATTCTAATCATGGGGAACAACAAGAACACAGAGAAAAAGCTTAGAAGAACTCCAAGAACACGATTGATTCTCGAAGGAAGGGATTCCGGAGAGGCGATCAAGTCTTGGTACAAGTTAGTCCCTGACTTTGTAAGCGTCGGTCAAGTTAGTCCCTGACTTTATCGAAATAGCAATTTAGTCCCTGAGATTTCATTTTAATTCACATATGTCCCTATCTTTATCCCATTTTAAAGCAAATACATCCCTGTGATAGTGACGGCATGGACTAACTTGATCAACGTTCTCCTATCTCAGGGACTAAATTTCTATTTCGATAAAGTCAGGGACTAACTTGATCGACGCTTACAAAGTCAGGGACTAATCTGACATATCACTCATTGCTTGGCACTTTTCGGGGTTTGCTTCGATCCCCCTTTCGGTGAGCATGAACCCGAGGAATGAGCCCGCCGGTACTCCGAAAGTGCACTTTTCGGGATTTAGACGCATATTGTATTGTTTAACCCGATCTAAGATGGTTGCCAAGTCTTGTGGATGGTTTTCTTTTTTCTTTGATTTTGCAATCATGTCATCCATGTGCACTGCCATCTTGTCACTAGGGATCCGACCCAGGGGGAATATTACGTCCCCTGTGAACCCTACCAGAGATCCTGACACTAGGGATAGATCTGACCTTTTCAGGTCCAAGGATTTCAACAGGGGCTCAAATATCACATCCATTGAACTACCTTGGTCCACCAACATCCTGTGGACTGAGTAGTTTCCTACCGCAGCGGTTTTGACCATGGGGTCATCATGGTCCCTTAGGATGTTGATGTAGTCACTGCCGTCGAAGCTAAGCGAGGTGGTGGCCTCTCGCTTAACCCTTTTTACGACCTTTCGGCCATGGATCTGGCCAACGTAACGCCTCCGTTCAGCCCGTTTCTCGCCTCCACTCGCGAGACCTCCAGCGATCGTGAGGATCTCAGGGGTGCCTGGGTCCTGATGCTGTTTCGAAGGGTGCTGGATGGAGGTGTTGTCAGCGTTCAGCTCGAGTTTAGTCATCTCTTGACGGTGGTTGGGAATCGAAGTTTAACGTTCCCACATATGGCGCCAATGTAGTGGATCGGGAAAATAGGGAATGTCCCTGACCTAGGTGACCTCAAGACCAATGACTAGTGGTCCTGAAATCTGAGTGAGATCAGGGGTTTATGTGTGACGGTAATGGAATGTTTCTGAATATCGAGTTAGGATACCCAGATTCTCCCTCTGTCAACTAAGAGTGTGTGCAAAGTGTCAACATAGGGATGAGAAAACCTTACCTGACCCTAAGGCATGTGGATGCCTTTTATAGGTTGTGCGGGTGTTGGGCCTGTGGTGAGGCCCGTTAGGGTTACCGCGCTGACGTCGGGTCCTGTAAATATCTGGTAAATATCTGTGGCTGTCTAGGAGATAGACTGCGCAGTACTGTGTACCAGAGGACCTGGACTGTTTAGTTGGTCTCATGTCTAGCCCGTATTAAGGATGTGGGGTGTATGGCTAGACATATACGGCGTCCCGAGGTCGGATAAATGCTTACCCATCCCTAGTTGGGCCACTTGTTGTGCTCCCAAGGGAGGCCGAGTGTATGGTCGATCAGCGACCATGTAGAGGGGTCCGACCTGGTGTAGACCAGGTCGGATGAAATGCTCTCAACCTGTAGAAGGTCGATTAGAGCCAGCCGGTTCTGGTCCATCCGAGGTCGGGTTAACTGATAGAGTTCCGACCTGTGCGGAGGCCAGGTGAGCTTAGATGAAGTGTCGATCTTGCGTTCGGTCTTGATTTGTCCAGCATGGATTTGGCGGCACCGGTTGACCCTCGTGGTGAGTTCGAGTAATAGGTGGCAAGCCTTTGAACTGTCATGATGTTGAGTCTTGAGTACAGGGACCTGGGTCGGTCTAGGAAGGTCTCAGTTCGGTTAACACTACAATTCAAAATTACCAATAAACAAATATTATAAAATATAAATATCACAATAATTATAAACTCTTATTTTGCATTTTGTGCGAATATGATTTAATTTCACACCGCAATGACCGCAATCGCAATGAATGGAACGCGACCTTGATCGCGATCGCAATTTAAAACACCGGTTTATGGTGCATTAAAAAAATTAAATTTAAATAATGATCCCATAATAAACTTCCATTTTTCTAGTGTTGTTAAGGTTGAAAGGAAACATTGGATCTTTTAATATTGATATACAAGGTTGAAGACAATGGACTAGTTCATAGTCTATTTTTAAATATAACACTCAAAAGTATAAATACTAACTTAGAAAGAATGGAGACACAAATTATCAAGTGCAGGTGTAAGATGGAAAGTTATAGGAGCACTATGGTCAGTGGCAATAAAAAGACTTTCATAATCCCTTCTTAAGAAAAATCAGTACCAAAATGTGATTGACAACAAGGCATAATATAAGATCAAACCATACTCAACCGTAGTTAGTAATTGATGTTGAAAAAGATAAACAAATTTAGGTGATTGTAAGGAAAAAACTGTACTTGAAAAGTAAATTCTTATTAGTAATAGGAAGTTACTTATAACTTTTCGACGAATGTTTTGGCCTCAAACATTTTGGTGGTAATTAAGAAACAAATACTTGAAAGTTATTGTTGTTTGTCGCATCAATGGATTTGAAAGTCAATGTGTATCATAACCACGTAAACCCAACAAAAAATTAACTTTTTTTTTCTACCAATAGAATCCAAATGATTATGTGCTACAAAAATAATATTGTTAATGAGTAAAACAGATGAATAAACAACCAAAAAATATACCGACAAGGGAAAAGCACATTCATATAATATTAAAGATATATACAAACCAATCGTTATCATCGTCACACAATAACTCAAATATAGAAAAAAAGAGTGGTACAAATTTTGATCTAGTAAAGCTGTTCATTTTATCACTCAGCTCTTCACATGACCTGCTTGCCATATGCTAAGAGATGGTTCCTTTTACCTTCGTTGATTAATTGTGAGACACACATACCCAATTATAAATATAATTATAATTATATATATATATATATATATATTAGTAGAAGCAAATACATCACATGAATACCAAGGGATGAATTCGTTTCAGAAAGATGAGAGTTGACTCTATTACATGATATTTCAAGAATTCCTTGAAATATCAATCAAATGAAGAAATTGTGATATTAAGAGGTTATAGAATACATTAACCTTAGAAGTCGCAACATAATACATGATAAAATATAAATCATTGTTTACCTTATACGCATAATGAACAACAATTTACAACTATCAATCACCGACAAAAAGCATTGAACTATGAAAAGAAAGGTTTTAAAAGTTGGATCAAACTGACAGATACAATCAATGAAGAATTGGATGAACCATTCTAAAACCTGCAAAACTAGTCAAAACTTGTTGTTCAACATGTTGGACCAGTTCATAAAAGTTGAACCAAAACCATTGTTAGATAATGACATCTTAGCCATATATTGGGTTACTTTTGCATGCATGCTTGTAATGACAAGCCCAAACTTCCACTACCATCCAAGAAACTTGAGGATGCCATATAGGAAAAAGAAGTGTAGTGATCTGAACACGAAACTTGGGTTTCATCTGATTGTTTAAAAGAGGGAATTTCGGGTGTTTGAGGATCAAAACCCAAGATATAAATTGTTTGGCATGAGAAAAAAGTTCATTTACGAAGTAGGATTGGTAGATTTGTATATTTTGCAGATGATCAGGTAATAGAGAAAGGTTGATGTAGATATTTGAGGGAGAGGAAGGAAAGTCGACGTTATGAAAAGTTAAGATGAATTGGGTGTTTGATTACAAATAGGGGCATTAGGTTTTGTTGGAATTAATGGCATTCACCTTAGTCCCACATTGATCAATTTTGATAAAATTTGACCCTTTATATTTCATTCTTCTCTATACACTTGCAAATAAGTTATTCGATTTTGGTAGTGAATTTGTTGGGCCCAAAAAACACACGCGCGCCGTCGTAATTCTGGTGGGGCGGGTGCAGGGTGTATGGTAGTGTTAGCTGCTGATCCCTTAACCAAGGGACTGCCCAAAGTGACTTATGGTAATGCTTGGTATAATAGGTACACAGCCCTAGTGTTTGGGTGGTGCTTTGACAATTAGCATTTGATGTATTTATTAATAAAATTTGGAATAAATGGTACATAACTATGTTTCAGTGAGTGAGAACTTATATGAAAGACTTAGACAATCTTTCAAAGACACTCAGATGCAATCCAAGGTTTACTTTTGGCTTATAACAAAATATGTTGTTATAATTTGTTGTTTAAAAATTACATCGCGGAATCTCACAAGTGTTTAAGGTTATTTGCGTGTTGTGGGGTCTAACTAATTAAATTCTATAAAGTCGAAGGGAACTCCACTATATAGAATATAGTTGTTGTCTCGTATCACTACGTGTTAATTCAAATCCTATACATATTAACACTTAAGCATAAAAAACCTAAGGTCGCTTTTCTTTTCCTTTTTCTATGTGATTGCCATTAGTGTCACATTGCGGCAGTTTAAGATAGGTCATGATGACAATTTATTGGCCATTAATTTTTGGCTGTTGGGTGTCTGAGTCTAAGGCCTATATGTTGATGCTTCTTCATTTTGGTTCATACACAGAAATTCTGTAACATCCCGATTTTAATTATAAGCGAATTTATTTATGAAAGCATAAGAAGAGGTTAGAATGAATGCATAAAAGAATTTAGGGTGGTAGATTGGATTTCCCATGAGTATCATAAAATGGTTAAGAAGCATAGGCATCAAATAGAAAAAATTATGAAGACCAAACGAGTGTTAAAAATGATGTTTTCGGTGTTAGAAAACACCTTGTATTAATAAATTAGAAATAAAATATCCACAAATTTAAACGTAAATTCCACCGTTGGATAGGAAGATATGTCTTAGGAAGCTTGTCTCAAAATTTGAGCAAGATCCAACGGTTAACGAAAGAGATATAGCAAATTGAATGCAAGTACTCCAGGCCATGCCCAAGCGCACCAGTCCACGCCCAGGCGCGACAGCACCAAAACTCTGGTGCTCACAGGTTAATTCGCGCCTAGGCGCACCATCCTCCATGCCCAGGCGAGCGTCTGGCGCACCAGAATCACGCACCAGCACCAGCGCCATCTGACCGCACCGTGCACCAGCCAGCCGCAATACCAGGTTTCGCCGCACGCACGCACCAGCTTGAGACACGCCGTGCGCCCTGGCGCACCAGATTTTAATCTGGTGCTGCAGCAGCCACACACCAAAAACGCACCACTCTCTTCCTCTTCTTCTCTTGGGCGTTTTTCTTCTCCTCAACCCTAGATTCTTCAACACCAAAAATCCACCTAAAAATCCAACAAATCATAATCATATATTTGATTTCCATCACACATAAACACCCAAACCACCATTAATCACTCATTTTCCCTCTCTACAATCATGGCAAGAAGTTAGGGTTCAAGGGTTCTGTAACACCCCTAATTTTCGTCTCCCGAATAATAGGAAATTAATAATAAAAAGTTTTATTATTAATTTATAGAAATTTTCCAAGTTTATATTTTGTATTTAATTAGCCTAAAATATAAAAAAATAAGTTGAAATATTTTTATAGGGCAAATAAATGCAAAATATAAGGATATTGCATTTTGGTCCCTGAATGAGGACTTAAAGGTAATATTAAAAAGGTTCTTGGAGGGAAAGATTTAAAAATATTAATTTTTAAATTTTGTACTAATCTAACCGGTTAGTAATGCCCTGTAACCGGTTAGACGATGAACCCAGAAACTGGGTTAGTGGATTTTGATGAATAATCACTTGATTAATCTCGAATTCGCCACGATTACAGCCTTGGATTAGTGGAGAACCACGCGTCAACCTGCATGTTCATTCAATTTGCTTATAAATAGATGAATTTCTGAAGAATGGAGGGTTGATGCAACTGATTTCATGCTGAGTGAGTGAATTAGGGTTCCATTTTCGTCCAGAGAAATTCTTTCTTGTTTCTGAGAGTGAGACTGAGAGCCAAACACCATTGCAAAGCTTACATCTTGAGCTTTGTAAAGACACCAAGTTTGTGAGTTGAGGGTTCGTGTGGAAGGAGAAATCAACTTGGGAAGTTGGAAGTTGAAGTCTGAGTTCTTGGTCATTCCTGTTCTGGAAGCTGGATTCCAGCCTTGATTTTGGTAAGTGTAGTTCACCATTAAGTCTCAAACCTCTTTGATTCTCTAGTGCATGTTACCTATTTTGAGTCCTAACTGTTTTCCCCAATTTCTTTGGCCATTTGCTATGTCAAAACTTCTGGTCTTTGGACCCTGTTGATGGAATTCGTGGCTGAGAACAGAACCTTGGGTTTGTGAGAAATCTCTGGAGTTTTCTTCAAGTTCTGTGTCAATCTTCATCAAAATCAGTCTTAAGGTATGAGAGAAGTCTACCTTATACTAGATTTAGACTAAAATTCAAGTGATTTAGGATTTGAGTTAACAAAACTCAAAAAGGGCATTATATGCAATATGGCACAAAGGCTTGGAGGCCAAAGTTTTGCTCACTGTGGTTTTGAGCAACTTTATATTGATACATGCAAAGTATATGGAAGCTGAATTTTGAATTTGAATGCCTATTATAAGTTTTGTTGTATTAAATTGTGTTTATGTGAATTTTCATGCAATTTGATATCATAAACTTGATGCATGCAATTTGAATGTCTTTCTGGGTATAAACATGTTTATCTTAAGGCATATGAACTCTGTGAGTATTGAGATTTGGTTAGATTTGAGAAAAGAAGAAAATGAATTGTTAAAACTCTTGTTTTAATGGACTGACTGCATAATCTAACCGGTTACTCGATATTCATAACCGGTTAGACACTGCAGAATTTCAAAGAAAAGTCAGTTCATTAATCAGTCCTGAAATTTTAGTGGTTTATGCTCAAATCTATGCTTTAATCTCATTATACCTGATCTGAACATGAGTTGTTATAATGTCAAGGTTCAGATTTGAAAGATTAGAATTAATGCCTTAAGTTAATGAAATAATTTCAAGAGGAAATTATGTTCATTGGAAAGTGAAAAGTGATTTAGACCTTTGAATGATAAAACTGTAATTTTTGAGGCATAAAACAATGTTTAACTTGTTTATGGATTGGGTAGCAAATTCAAGAAAGAGGGTTTTTCTGAATTTCAATGGTAAACAGTTCAGGTCTGTAATTCTAACCGGTTAGCCTGAGACTGTAACCGGTTAGTACCTGAATCTGAAAAATAAAAAGTTAAGTTTTTGAATACCATTGACTTTGTTTTACCTAATCTAAGTTTAAGGGCATGTTTTGAGAAAATTCAAAGGAGAATTTTATGCCAAAGTGTATGCCTCAAATAAATCATTCAAAAGGGAAATTGGAATATTTCTAAATCACATTAATTAATGTAAAGATAAAACCAACCCTGATATTTGTGCATCCATATAGACTGGAAGTCTGGTTGGTAGGAACGTTTATCATATTCTGTGAATATGAGGAGGGTACTCCGGGAGTACCAAATTATAACCTACTTGATGACACATTATAGATATGTGGCCAATGTCCGAGACCTGGTTTTTATGCGTTCTGGGAACGTATGCGTTCTGGGAACGTGGTGCACACTCCGGGAGTGATGCTTATTATCCAAGTATGGTTCGGCATTATGTTCTGGGAACAAATGCCGGTGTTCCAGGAACACAAGGGTGTATTGGATGGACGTCCAAGATGGACTTTTAGAGGCCTCAGTTGTGGATAGAAAATCATACATCATGCCACTTGCATTATAAGAGTTATAATGTTGAAAACTGGTGTGCTCATATGTATTTGCATTATGATCTGTCCATGATATACTTGTGATTGTAATTTTAGTCTTTATCAATTATGTATATGTGTATACTTACTCCCTGTGCCCTGTTTAGGTGATGGCCAGATACCTAGCTTGCATCGAGATACGCCCTATCCCTAGCGGTATATGGACGTATGAGGAGCACTGTAGCACTTTTGAGGGGGAGGTTGAGATCACTCTCTACCACCCTAACCCTCTAGTGCGAGTGCGACCTCGTCGATTTAGGATTCCCTTAGTCTACACTATGCATGTTCCACCTTTTTATACATGTAGAGGACCACCCCCGGCTCGACCTATGCGTCGTTTTCATAGTTTTCGTTTTAGAGCTGCCACTCGTTCCCATCCTTCCTCCCATAGAGTTGTCACTGAGGAGACTCCTTCTCCTGGTCCGACTGACTTGGATAGGACTGCTTCTGCAGACCTTAGACCCAGTGGGGGGTCACTACATAGTCGGGCGAGGTCGAGGAGGACCTTGTGGAGGATGAGAGCGAGGAGGAGGTGCATATTGAGCCGACTGTTTCTGCTAGAGGTGGACCCGCTGGTTCATAGGAGCTTGCATAGCATAGATGTTTTGGATCCTAGATCCTAGGGAGAGAGGTGTGGAGGATCTGAGGAGCTGCTGAGGACACGGATGACTTGCTCTGGGACTTCTATTTTGGATTTTGTTATATATATTGTATATATCTGAGAGGTCTTAGAGTGAGCTTTTATTTTATACAGCTGGTCTGTATATGTTTCATCAAAACTTGCTATCTCGACTTTTTATCACTTGCTATTGACTGTACTGATGGGGTTTATATTATGACTTATATATATATGATGTTTCTTTACCTCAGCAGTGCCCCATAAGTATTACTTTTACTTCCGCGAACTCTGATTTCTATTGAGAAAGGATTCGGCGATAAGTTTATGCTTTATATATTCAAATTCAACTCGAGAGGCAAATAGTATGTTTTAATATTAACTATGAAGAGTATTTTCTATAGTTAAGGAAATGTTATCTCGAGAGCCTTTTCGAAACTAAGATATTGTTAAGCCGAACTTTCAAAAATGATTTATGTTCAAAAGGGTTTATGAACGAGCAAGTACTAGTTCTAAAAAGGAGAAAAATTTTCTAGCCCAAATTTTGATAGCAAGTATTCAATTATTTGGAAATATTAATTATTTTCAAGTTAAAAAGAGAGCGTCACATGTAACAGCCCGATTTTCGTAAATCAAAATATTTACTTAAAGTTGTAAAAATTGAGGCCAGATTTTTTTTTTGTAAACACATTGTTGAGAAATCATTGTTGTATTTTAAAAGTCCTTTCACTGAAAATCGAGTTGTTACTAAATCAGTTCTTTTCATAAAACTTTCCTCTTCATAAAAGGATTTAACTTCCAAAAACAATAATACTCATCACTAATTTCAAAAGTTCACATCGACCTCCCCTCTAAAGTAAAGCGCTTTCCAAAACAGAATTTAAATTTGGCTGCATTACATAAGTGGCACATTGCTTGGTAATCCTTGACTCAAAACACGAATCATAGCCTAACTAGAATTCACTACTATCGCTTCCGCTGCGTCACTCTGATGAAGACGACTGGACGAAGCTCCCTTTTCTTCTTGCACCCCTTCTTCATCCTCGAATGTGAAGTCACCATACTGAGTTCCTGCTCCTCTTCGTTTAGAGTGATGATCTCCACGTGATGATCCGTCTGCCCGTTGCGACATCAGCAGCCCCAATATAACAACGAATAGGACAGAGTAAGCGATTCGGACGACGAATCGTCGACGGCGTGGGATTACAATAGGCAAAATAATAGGACCACACAAACATATAATACAACACACAGGCACACAATAATCAAGCATATTCTTCTCATTATTATCATTACTAGCTTTACTTATTGTTGTCTTATTATTATTCATTATTGCTCCTTCTCAATTCTCCACTATTATTCCTCATCCCTTCTTATAGAACTCAATATCCCTCTCACACTTCCATTCTCAATCTCTTTCTCATCATTACACTTCTCAAACTCTCCTCTTATGAATCTTTTCTCATGATGTTTTATTCATTTTTAACCACCGATGATCAGGGGAGTTAAAGGATCATCGAGGTACGCGTTTCTTTCGTAGTTAGCACTCTCGTTTCAAGCCTACATCTCCTCGGCCAACCAACCACCTAGTCGGAAGCAAACAGGAGTACAGGACCTTTACCGTGCGGGCTCGACAGCTGTCAACACAAATGGTCCCAGACCAGGAGGACTCAGCCTCGAATAATCATGGCACACTGCCTCGCAGTGGCAAACAAGATGCCCCACTCCAGTCCCTCTCTACTGTTCCTGAACTGCCATAGGGGTGACAGCACTATTCCGGTCCCGGGTGCAGAACTTACCATGGTATTAGACCTAGTCCCCACCACATTAGTGCACCACATGTGGAGTTCGTTCTGCCCAGAATAGTACTCAAGGCACGTGACGTTTTACCGCCCGAGCCTACCCTAATGCATTCATCAACCCGAATATCCCTGATATCCGGGGTACCTTCCTCTCCACTACTTCGCACTCGCATGCCTCACCGTATTCGCTGTTAATGTATTTTAAAGTATTTTATTTAATTAACCTATTGGCCGGCTCACCCTTAGTGCATCTCTTCAGTGAGTCCCGACCACTATCTTGGCACAAACTTTCACTCATCCAATCTCACATAGCACAGAGCTGGGATCACATCAACAACTCTATCTCATTTCTCAGGCTTTCTCAACATTCTCCATTTCTCACAACCATCTTATTTCCAAAATCTTTTCTCAAATCAGTCTCACTTTTCGTCAGAACACATTTTCATAATTTCTTTCAAAAGATTTATTCAGAAAGCTCCTTTGGAAAATCCCTTTTTCAAAATTCCTTTTCGAAATCACATTTTTGGGTGAGTGTTAGTGGAGGAGCAAACTCAACTCAACACTAAGCTTCTTCCCAAAAACGTAATGAGGTATCATATCTCATATCCACTTCCACATCTCTTCTACCAGCTCTGGCTCGTTCTCAACATCATCATTCATATGTTCCCAATCTCAATTCTTTATTTCTTTCTCTTCTCTTATCCTTATTCTTGTCTCTTTGCATTTCCTTTCAATCTCATTACTTATCTACTCACTCCTTTCACTTCCATTTCTCATTCAGGACGGAGCAGACGTCCATCAATATTTTACTCGTCACGCTTAATAAGCATTATCCAACATAATTAAATAAAAGCATACTATTAACACAAACATCAAACAATAATAATGTGGTCTTTGTCACATTCATATAAGTGGCCACACAATCAAACAATTGCCACTTATACTACTGACTCCAACCACTTAGTCCCGATCTTTGAGATGATACGGGACGTCCTAATAAATCACCTAAACACCACAGTGTCTTAGGATAGCTTCTCTCTCACCTGTGATCCAGCAATACAATGCGTACCGTTGCTCCGAATCCTTTTTGTCGCCGGCTGCCCCAATCCCTTGTCTTTAAGATTCCTCGTACTAAATAAAATACGCTTGAGTTATTAATTGTATTATGAAAGTCTTTTCTTAATCCGTGACATTTTCTGTTCTTAATCGAAAGACTTAAAATACTATTGTGTTATTAGAGTAATTCTCATATTTCTAACATTTTAAATATTTTAAAACCTTTTGAAAACATTTAATAAAATGGTTTAAGTCATTTGGTTTGGTTGCTGGCCCGATTTGGGCAGCCCCTAAAACTCGTTTGAAAACACCGAAAAATCCCCTGGTTTCAATCCGGGTTTTTCTTAAATTAACTAACACTTGAAAACCATACTTTAAATCATCTGAACACATTGTTATATTTAAGAAACAGCCTTAAATAAACTCCGGACAGCAAAGGAACACTTCACAAAATCACTTTTTAATAACAATTTAAACATTTGGTTATTCTCTAAACACCTTCATTTTCCTACAACCCGAACACTTAGACCAATTCTCATTTTCCCTATACTTACTCCTATTAAAACCGTATGCCTCATTAGCCTTTTAAAAATTATCACTTCAAAGAATAGTTTCACAAGTCAACATATAGTTTCATGACATGAACACTCATACGTTCAAGAAAATTTAACTCAAAGTTAAGGCCCAAACCGTGACCATCACTCAAAATCACAACATCACAAACATCATTGAATGCATGCAAGAAGCCAAAGAAAATTGAGATTCTTAAATCAAAAGAAACCAACATGCACGAAAACGAATCATGATGCCCTAATCCTAGACTTGGACCGAATGTACCTCTTTATCAATCAAAGTTTTATTTTCAAATCTTTATCTTACATGCACATAGAACATGGATCAGTGCAAAGATAACTCTCAAGAACTTGTTTCCTTGTTCTCATTGTGAAAACCGAGAGGTCTATGAGGAAAATAAAATCTTTTATTCAAAACCAATGCATGTTCCTAGCTTTTACAAATCAAGTCATGAAATCACTTTTGGAATTAATCAATTACACTTGTGTCTTTTCTTTTATGAAAAACCGAATTGAACAAAACAACACAATTCAAATAGATTTTCTTAAAACAAGGTCATAAAACATAATTGTTTCTATGGGTCAATCTCATGTAAAAAGAATCTAGCCTATTTAACCTAGCATAGGCCGAATCACCATTAGAGGAAAAATAGAGTCTTTGATGCACTTTTCATCATGCAAAAACCCTTAAAATACTAAATTAAAAAAAAAACATGTATTTCAAACACATGATTTTATAGAAATATCACTTCTCCTTCTCTCAAAACCGTGACCTATTCTTGTCATCCAAACACATTTTCTTTGTATGCACTTTTAAAATCATGTAAATCAAAGAAAATCACATGCATGAGCTTTTATGAAAAACAAACCATGATTCCTTGACTTTTTAGACTTGTCCGAAAAGTTCATCAACAAAATCAAGAGAGAAACTTAAATCTTTAACTCCCAAACATACATAAACTTAGATCAAAGAAAAATCATCTCACAAAAGTTGTTTTTCTTTGTCCTCTCATCAAAACCGTGACATGCAAGTCAAGAGACAAAACTTTTTGAGTAAAAGAATTACATGCAAGACTTATAAATCAAAGCCATGGAAATTCAAGGCAAGAATCACACCTTTTTCAAGATTAAAACAATGATCAAAGATTTTTTTGAAAAGAAAACCAAAGGTCAAAGCTTAGAAAAATTCAAAGTTAAAATCAAGGCATTCAAATCATTTGGATCATTTTTAACAAACATCAAACTAACATGCATGAACTCAAATCAACATAGAAATCATCATAACCTAATTTTGCTATACATGGCCGAATAGAAGAGTCCATTGGTTTAAGGTTTTACAAGTTTGTGTGGCTCTTGAAAACTCAAGATCAAAGCTAAACTGTTACATACAAACATAGACCTACAAAGAAATTAGACATGCAACAACAAATAACCTTACGAAGCTTGAAAAATTAACAACTACTTAGAACTTCCTAGGATCTTCGAATACACTAAAGAAATAGGGAAGATCTTCAACCTTCTTCACTTAATCTTCAAGGATCCTAAGGCTTTGGGCTTGATCTTCTTCTCCCTTCTCCTCTTAAAGCTCACGGTTCCACCCCCTTTCTCTATGTTTCTCTAAGAGTTTGATGTTACTCTTAGAAAGTGTGTGTTGGTTTGGAAAATGAAGTTGTGAAGGAAATGGATAGGAGTGCTACGGTTAAGGGCATAAAAAGGCACTTAAGTAATCCCTTTCTTGCCCTTGGAACAATTCGGCCAAAAGAGTTGCTTAAGGGGCAAATTTGGATTTACAAAAAGTTGCATGGCTTAAGACCAAGCCATGAGACAAATAGAGTGAAATTAGATTTAATCCTTGGTCCTATTGGTTGGTCAACTCTTAACCAAGCTTTATACTAAACTAATCCTACAAGTCTACTAACTTAGAGTGCAAGAAGTCAAAAATTGCATCATATATGTACCTACACACTCACACCTCCTTGCGCCACATGCACACCCCCATGCACACACACACGTTGCATTCACACACACACACACACACACATATAGGGTCATGCCATTCATACCTACACATACACGTACCATACACATACATGCTCATACATTATTATATACACAATGATTTATGTGCATTTCATTACAACCATACATAGCATAAATTCATGGGATGATGCATGCACTCAACACCAACCTAAGTATGCACACAAAATTAATTACTTGTAGGGCATCATGTTCACACGGCACACATATAAATTCACACATTCATGCACCACATATTACACATACATACATTCCACGTTGCACGCACATGTCTAGACATACATTCATGCCTTATATTTTTATTTCTTGATTATTTTTACCGTAAAACATATAATCACATCAACACACATATCAATCAACATATATATTTTGATAACAATCTCTTTCTTATAAAAATATTCTTGTTTAGAAATTACATTTTCTTTAAGGTATAAAAATGTCCCGCATATAATCATTTCTCAAATCCCCACTTTAAAACTCATCACATTATTTCATGGGAATCAATTCTTTACATTCATTTTCCACTTTGAAAATGTAAATTAAGAAATTTATTTAAGAAAATATTCTTTCAAAAATGCTCTACTCAAGATAAATTTTCTTTAGTATTTTTAATTCAGTACGAGGAATTTGCGGGGTGTTACATCACAGGTTCCAACACCCATTCCTCAATTTCATCATTCCAAGCTCAAACTAAGTTAGATTCAAGCTTTTCTCCTCTCCTCCTTCATGTTACATGAATTTGGCACCCACATCTCTAACTATTTATGTCTCCTCTTGCTCCATGATTTATTTTCTCTCTCCTCCATAGCTTGAAGCTTTCTCTCTTTACACTCAAGGCTTGGGAATCAAACTTTCTTCCTCTCTCTCCATCTTCATTGAGGTAAGAAGGTTGGGTTACCTCTATTTAGGGAATGGATTCTAGGGATGTCATAGTGATAGCTAAGGATAGGGTAGTGTATATGTATAAATTAAGGAACCATAGGGTAGTTAACATGGACATAAATGGAGTATTTTCAATAAAAGTAGAAAACCAATTTTTAATATGTGTTGGAATATAGGTGTTTTATGATGTGTTTGTGTTATGTGTGATTGTGGTGGAAATGTTAGTTGACTAATAATGGATAGAAAGAATATAGAGATATAGAGGTAATCAATGGAACAATGGAATAAAGGAAATGAACCCTAATTGATAATTGTGTCCGAATGTATATGCTAAGTGTTAATGGTTGTAATGAATGTTAAATGTGTAACACCCCAGTTTTTGGCAACTTGAAAACACTCATCTCTTTAATAAAATATAGTAAAAATTTGGGAAATTTTTTATTTTTTTTAAAAGGTGACATGGACATGAGAAGCTTAAGGTTCAAAAACATTTCAGTAACTTAATTGTAATAGAATAACATTCTCATGTCACACATCACAAGTCAAGTTCCAAACCGAGATGTTACTTAACTTCACGCTTTGTAACTTGGTCTCACAAATCTCCTTTGAGAAAATATTTTCATTTCTTGTTTTATACAACTTTATTCTTACGAAAGCCATATTCAATAAAATATCAAGTGGGGTACATAATGATATGACAACGTTAACCAAGTAGTTGCAGGGATACAGTGCTCAAGGGAATTACCTACTACTAATCTTGACCTCTAATCTTCCTCGCTGAAGTCCACTGCCAAAGCCTACAGGGTCGGCCATCTATCCGTTGCAATACCGGAATAACCCGATACGACAACATGATAGGAGAGATGGTCAGTACTCCAGAAGTACAACCATGACAGGACAGAAAAATAATAACTATAGGCATATAATAAAGACTTAGGATCTACTCATTCTCATGCTACAACAACATCTACTCATGCTATGCATATGACAAATATACTCATGTAAGCACATAGGAAACATATTAAATATAACAAAATCCTAAATCATCTTCAACACACATCACATCACAAGCCTTCGAGTATTCAAGTCTTATCTCAAATCGTCTAAACCTTTCCAACAAGCAGTTACACTTTTCCTCTTTGAATCTTTTTCAACTCTTCATAAATTCTTTATGCTTTCACTCTTGTAAATATTTATCATTATTAAGTTTTATCATAATCGTTTCACTCAATGATGGGGGAACATCATCATTGAGGGAGTCACACTCGTCTACATCTCCTCGGTCATCCACCCAACCTAGTCGGAAGATAACAGGAGTACAGGACCTTTACCATGCGGGCACGACAGCTGTCACACAAACAAATGGTCCCAGACCAGGAGGACTCAGCCTCAAATCATATCATATCCATTCACATATATATCAAGGCACGCTCTCAGCGGCAATCACAAATGCCCCGTTCCAGTCCCTCTCACTGTTCTCGAATTGCCATAGGGGGCGACAATACTGTTCTAGTCTCGAGTGCAGAACTTACCACGGCATAGGACCGATCTGCCCGTACCACATATGGAATTCGTTCCGCCTAGAATAGCACTCAAGGCTTCTTGACGTATCACCGTCCTTACCCTCCCCTATTGCAATCACAACCCGAATATCCGCAGATACTCCGGGGTATCTTCCTCTCCACTACTTCGATACGACACTCATACCTCACCGGTTTGTAAATGTCTTTTAAAGTCTTTTAAAATTTCACGTTTTAATTAGCGGCTTAATCCTAACAGTCGGCTCGTCCTTGGTGCATCCCTTCAACGAAGCCCGACCACTAATCGCAATCCGTTCCCCCTAAATTCTCATTGGCCTCATGCCTCAATCACTTTCATCTCATCATCATGATTCTCAAAAGCTCACTCTCAGCATATTTCTCATCAACAACATCAACATCTTTTCCTCGTCTTTCTCAAAATCTCTTTTTGCAACACTTTTTTGAAAACATGATTTCACAAAACTCTTGCTTCACCAAAACATTTTCAAAAACCTTATTTCAAAAATCCTTTCACAAAACTTTTTCAAAAATCACATTTTTGGATGAGTGCTAATGGAGGAGCAAGCTCAACTCAACACTAGGCTTCTTTCCAAAAACATGAATGAGGAATCACATCTCCGCTCAAACCACACCTCACTTTCATAATCGCGTTCGATTTCAAATCTCAACTCTGTATATCTTTTACAATTTACTCATCTTATTTCCTTCTCATGCTTCTCAAGTCTTACTCTTTCTCATTACCACATTCAACTTTTCCATTTAACTTGGAGTCTTACTCTTTCTCATGATTCTTATTATCATTAATCACACTTCCAGATTTTCCAGACAGAATATAATAACCAAAAGATATCCAGTCCATAATAAATTCAATCATGCAACATATTTAACAAAACAGGAAAGCATCTAACACATATATGCATCACGTATGATAATGCAGCATGTAACATATTAGACTCGATGTACTCAGTTTAGAACTGAGTCTACGCGTCACGATGACCTAGGCCTACTGTGTAACACCCTACAATTCATTACACTTGAATACCCCATAATATCAAAATAGCAACTTAAAAATTTCCTTTTTAAAACAATTTTATTTCTAAAATCTCTGTCAAATCGGACAGAGTTTCCTTTGTTTATTGAATAAACCAAAACCTTATTTCTGGAAACCTGTGCGAATTCAAATATATATATAAATATATTCATTTCATTCAGAGCCAACAGGGCTAGACATCAATAGTGTCATAACAATCCACATCACAATATAATTACATCAGAGATAGCAGCAAAATAATAAGTTGTGAAACTATATAAGTTTTTCCCCAAAATATTGCACTTCCTTTTCCAAGGAAGCAGTCCTGGATAACCCCCAAAAATAATACTTTAAGTTTCATATACTAAACATAGAAACATATACATATTCCTATAACAACCAGGACTACATCAAAAACCCATAATCTCCCATAAGCTACTCTCCCTGTAAGGGAGAGTGCACCTGCTCGGCCGGAGGTTGTGCAAGCTCAATCTCATTACCTGTAAAATATAGCAAGAGGGTGAGCATTACACATGAAGTAGGAAGCAGTTTCTAATTAGACATAATAACCCACCAAGTCACACACACTTAGCCATTTAGCAAATAGAAATTCATTCAATCATTCCATAACATATTCATGCATGTTAATATTTTCATTACTCTTCCTTTTGCATCATACATTTTATTTTCCAATAGCCTTTACATCAATCATTTATTCATTTCCATATATTTGTACCACTAGGAATTGGTTGCTCCTGCTAGGGCATTTGTACACCCATTAGGGACTTAGGCACCCATCAGGAGTATCACCCACTAGGCCTCACCCGTTAGGACTAATACATAAGATCTTATGTTCATACATTAGTCTTTTTCACATTTTCCATTTTATTAGTTTTCGTTGAATTGATCATTTGGGTACATTGACTCCTAACGGGGCATTTGTACCTAATGGGGCATTTTAGCCTGATGGGGCATTTGGCCCTAATGGGGCATTTGTACAGCTAGCAGGAACACCTAGTGTCCCAATGTCCAAATGATCAATTCAACCATTCATTCCGGTTTAATTCATTAACCTTGTACTTTTCCACCTTTAACCTTAAATTCTTTTTCAATTAAACATAGCAACCAAAAATATATTCCACAAAATGCATATTATTCATTTAGCCATCTACATCAAATAATACCCATAAGGGTTCAATCAATTATCACAATTAATCATCCACCAACTCATGTCTATCAATAATTTTTTTCACACTTTTACAATTATATCAACTTTGACACTTAGGGTTCATACATGGCATAATCATAATAATTTAATTATTCACTAATTCCTAAGGTTCCTATCCTAAATCTAAACACATAACCTTAGCACATCACTATGCACTAACTAGAATCTAGTCCCTAAAACAAGGTAATACACACCCCCTTACCTTAAATCAAGGAGAGAGTGGGATGAACCTTAACCCAAAAGCTAGCCTTAACACTAGATCCTTTGTGCCTCACAAAGAGCTCCCAAGAGAGGTGAGTGGAGGAAAATGAGAACTTGATCTCCCTTAATCCATGAAACAAAGAAGAACATAAGAACATGGAAACCCAAAGGAGTGGGGTTCGAATTTATGAGAGGAAAAAGGGAGAGAAAGAGAAACCGTGTGGAACACCTAGAGAGAGAAGGGAGGAGTGAGCTTTACCTATGAAGCTTGCTTATGGCTTGATGAGCTTGCAAGGGAGGAAGAAACAAACTTGGACCTTGATGGAGGAAAATGGAACTCGTGGGGGAGGGAGTGAAAGAAGAGAGAGAGCTTTGTTGAAGAGAATGAGTGAAAAGAGGAAATAGTTTTGTTTTTATTTGTTTGTTGGAGTGGGAATTATGTGGTCCTCATTTAAGGAGAAAAGGGAAGATTCCCTTTGTGTGGTTGAGGAGCCACACGTGCACTCCTTTTCCTTTTTTTTTATACAGACCCAACAAGTAATCGATTACCCTCACCAGGTAATCGATTAACGCTTCAATGCAACATTTTTGTGACTTCCAACCTGAGGCCTTGTAATCGATTACTTGTCCAGGCCATAAAATAATCGATTACAACTTGATGCAACAAATTTGGTATTTTCAGTAGAGGCTCAGTAATCGATTACTTGTCCAGGAGTAATCGATTACCCTTCAATGCAACATTTTTGTGAATTGTTGTCTGAGAGCTCGTAATCGATTAACTCACAACAGTAATCGATTATTTTGCTGCTTTTTCATCTTTTCAGAGTTTCTAACTCTCAAACCTCTGCCTTACATCCTATACCCATTTGGCCATGATTTCTATGCTAAATCCTAGGTATTAGTTGTCTAATTTCTCATAAATTCTTCACAAGCTAGTACAACATCTTGCATAATTCATAATATATGAAGTATTTTAAATTGAGGATGTTACAATCCTCTCCCACTTACCCGAATTTCGCCCTCGAAATTCAGCTTGATTCAAATAGATGCGGATAAGACTGCCTTATCTTGCTTTCTAACTCCCAAGTAGCTTCCTCTACGTTGTTTCTGCTCCATATAACCTTTACCAAGACTATCTCCTTGCCTCTCAACTGTTTCACCTGTCTATCATCAATCCGCACTGGCAACATTTCAAAAGTCAAATTCTCCTTCAAAGACAGATCATCCATAGTAACCACATGTGCAGGATCATGAATGTACTTCCTCAACTGTGAGACATGGAATACATCATGAAGTCTTGCCAAGTGAGGGGGCAAAGCAATCAGGTAAGCTACAGGACCAACCTTCTCTAAAATTTCATAAGGTCCAACAAATCTCGGAGTCAACTTCTTGGACTTGATAGACCTCCCAATTCCTGTGACAGGAGACACCCTTAGAAAAACATGATCTCCAACCTCAAATTCTAAAGGTCTCCTTCTCCTATCAGCATAATTCTTCTGGCGATCTTGTGAGGTCTTCATTTTGTTCTTGATCATTGTGATCTTTTCAGTTGTTTCTTTCACAATGTCAGGACCTGTTAACAGATTCTCCCCTATCTGGAACCAACATAGAGGCGTCCTACACTTTCTGCCGTAGAGAGCCTCGAATGGTGCCATACCGATACTGGAGTGAAAACTATTATTATAAGTGAACTCCATTAACGGCAACAATTGTTCCCAATTACCTGCCTGCTCCAGAACACATGCTCTTAACAAATCCTCGAGTGTCTGGATTGTACGCTCAGATTGTCCATCTGTTTGTGGATGATAAGCAGTACTGAATTTTAGTTTAGTACCCAAGGCCTGCTGAAGACTCTGCCAAAATCGAGACAGAAATCTCGAATCACGGTCGGATACTATACTAGTGGGGACACCATGTAACTTCACTATGTCCCTGATGTACAGCTGAGTCAACTTCTCCAAAGTGTAATTCTTGTGAATAGGGATAAAATGGGCACACTTTGTTAACCGGTCTACAACAACCCATATGGCATCACATCCTGCTGCAGTTCTAGGTAGACCCGTCACAAAATCCATAGCTATGCCGTCCCACTTCCATTCTGGGATATCCAATGATCGCAAAGGACCACCGGGCTTTTGATGCTCTATCTTAACCTTTTGACAGGTCAAGCAATGGGATACATGATCGGATACATCCGTTTTTAACTTTGGCCACCAATAAATCTTCTTCAAATCTTGGTACATCTTTGTTGCACCGGGATGAAAATTCATCTTGGTTCTATGAGCTTCCCATAGGATATCTCTTCTAACTTCAAAGTCCATGGGGACACATATCCGACCCCTAAATCGGATGATACCATCTGAACCTTTTACAAAGTCGGGCTCTGCCTTGCCCGATGCCCCTTCCAACAACTTCTGTAGCTCTTCATCATCAGCTTGCCTCTCTTTAATGAGACCAATCAACTCGTTAGTAACCTGCAACATTTCCAGAACAACGCTCTTCTCCTTCACTTGCATGTTCAAGTTGAGGTCACTGAACTCTTGGATTAACTGCATATCCTTCACCATCATATTGCTGACATGCAAAGTCTTGCGACTTAGTGCATCAGCCACTACATTGGCCTTGCCTGGATGATACTGGAGACTGAAATCATAATCCTTCAGAAATTCCATCCACCTCCTCTGTCTCATATTCAGTTCTTTCTGATCGAAGAGGTAGCGGAGACTTTTATGGTCACTAAAGACTTCAAATCTCGAACCATAAAGATAATGCCTCCAAATTTTCAAGGCAAAGACTACTGCTGCCAACTCAAGATCGTGAGTGGGATAGTTCTGTTCATGCTGCCTCAACTGCCTGGATGCATAAGCTATGACTTGTCCTTGCTGCATCAACACACAACCCAACCCTTGCTTTGAAGCATCACAGTATACCACAAAGGATTGAGTCGGATCCGGCAAAATCAATACCGGGGAACTAGTCAATCGCCTTTTCAACTCTTGAAAGCTGCTCTCACATTCAGGGGACCAAACATACGGAACGCCTTTACGAGTAAGAGTGGTCAAATGGAGAGCTAACTTGGAAAACCCTTCAATGAATCTCCGGTAATACCCAGCCAAACCAAGGAAACTTCTGATCTCAGTAATGGACTTGGGTCTCTCCCATTTAAGCACCGCTTCCACCTTGGAAGGGTCAACTGCAACACCCTTCTCAGAAATGACATGACCTAGAAAGTGCACTTCTTTTAACCAAAAACTTCATTTTGATAACTTTCCATAAAGATGCTTGCCTTTGAGAACTTGAAGCACTGTTCTCAAATGCTCCTCATGCTCTTTCGGGCTCTTGGAATAAATGAGTATGTCGTCAATAAAGACTATGACGAAGGAATCCAAGTACGGCCTGAAGATCCTGTTCATATAATCCATAAAGATGGCTGGAGCATTTGTGAGGCCAAACGGCATCATCACATATTCGAAATGCCCATACCGGGTTCTAAAAGCAGTCTTGGGAATGTCCTCCTCTCGGATACGAATCTAATGATATCCAGATCGGAGGTCAATCTTTGAGAAAACTGCTGCTCCCCTAAGTTGATCCAACAAGTCATCGATGCGGGGGAGTGGATATTTATTCTTCACCGTCACTGCATTCAACTGAAGATAATCAGTGCACATCCGAACACTTCCATCCTTCTTCTTGACAAAGAGGATCGGAGCTCCCCAAGGAGAAACACTTGGCCTAATAAACCCCTTAGCCAACAGCTCCTCCAATTGCTTCTTTAACTCTTCCAGCTCTGGAGGTGCCATCCTGTAGGGCGCCTTAGAAATCGGGCCAGTACCAGGCATAAGATCAATGCCAAACTCGACTTCTCTTTTCGGAGGCAATCCAAGAATTTCTGCCGGAAAGACTTCCGAAAAGTCACAAACTATCGGAATCTGGCTTACATCCAACACCTCATCCACTTCCATGACAGCTAAAGAAGAATCACTGAAAATAACCACTTTTTGATGACAATCAATCATGACACGATGATGAGACATCCAGTCCATGCCAAGTATAATGTCTAACCGAGTCAACGGCAAACAGATCAGATTCACTTTGAACTCTCGATCTAACACTCGAAGGGAACAATTTAGACACATTTGAGATGTGATCACAGAAGAATTTGTAGGGGTTGAAACAGAAAGCTTATAAGGCATTTCTACACAAGAAAGTCCTAGCTTCCTCATGCAATCAATAGAAATAAAGGAATGTGTCGCTCCACAATCAAACAAAACTCCACAGGAAATATTGTTGACAAAACATGTACCTCGGATGAGCTCATCATCATCAGTCACTTCCTCACCATCCATGGTGTATACCTTGCCCTTCTGAAGTGGCTGGCTTGCTCCTGACTTCTGCACCTTGGCCACATTGACCTCTTTCTTTAGGGGGCTCTCGGGACAATTGGCAGCAAAGTGTCCCGGCTGACCACAATGAAAACAGAGTCCCTCCCTGCTGCGAGGATCTAGCCTCCAACACACTCCCTTGTGTCGCCTCCCACAATGCTGACAAGTAGGAAAAAGATCATAAGTAACTGCTGGGTGACTTTCTCCACCAGTAACCACAGCTTTTGACTTAGCATATGGCCCTGTCCTCTGCACCAAACCCTTGCCTCTGTGGGGTCCCCCTGATCTCTGGGCTGCTCTGCTCCGATCTGCCTACGCCTTCCTTTTGAGTCCCTTCTCATAAGTGCTAGTCATATTGATGAGATGAGAGAGGTCAGCAATGTTTTGATACTCAAAAGCAAGCCGGATATCTTCACGGAGACTGGACTAGAACTTGATGCACTTTGCTCTCTCCTCTGCATCTTTATAACCACTGGAATATCGGATTAGATCTTCAAATTGCGCCGCATACTCGCCGACGCTCATGCTCCCTTGTTCAAGCTTCAGAAACAACAGATCCTTTTCCCTCCTCACATCTTCCGGAAAATACTTTCCCAGGAAGCGGATCTTGAATAAATCCCATGTCACTGCTTGGCCAGCTGCTTCCAAACCTCTCCTATGATGATCCCACCAATGCTCGGCTTCTCCAGTTAACATGAACTCAGCCAACTGAACTCTTTGATCGACAGGTGGTTGCAAGGAACGAAGGATCTTTTCTACTTCTTGGAGCCAGAGTTGAGCTCCATCAGGATTACATCCACCCTCAAACTTTGGTGGATCATTCTTCCGAAATCGGGCCATCCAGTCAATCTCAACCGGAGGTGGGGGAGGAGGTTGCAATGCTGCTGCTGCAGCTGCTGCAGCCACTGCTATGTTTTGGGCTTGATTCTGCTGCAGATTTGCCAAATTCTCAGCTTGGTTCTGCTGAGCTTGGGCTTGGTTCTGCTGCAACTGAACCAAAGTTTCGAGAATGGCAGCAATTCTATCATTATCCGCCCGCCTCCCTGCCATACTGTTGGGTAATGGAGGGACAATCAGTTAATGATAAAACAATTAAACAAAACTACAAACATCCTATTACTTAACTTATACACTAAACTATATACATTGGTTACTCGCTCGGTGAGTAACCAAAGGAGTAGTGAGTTTATACTCCAAAGGCCGAGGGAAACTGCTCTGATACCATAATGTAACACCCTACAATTAATTACCCTTGAATACCCCATAATATCAAAATAGCAACTTAAAAATTTCCTTTTTAAAACAATTTTATTTCTAAAATCTCTGTCAAATCGGACAGAGTTTCCTTTGTTTATTGAATAAACCAAAACCTTATTTCCGGAAACCTGTGCGAATTCAAATATATATATATATATATATATATATATATATATATATAAATATATTCATTTCATTCAGAGCCAACAGGGCTAGACATCAATAGTGTCATAACAATCCACATCACAATATAATTACATCAGAGATAGCAGCAAAATAATAAGTTGTGAAACTATATAAGTTTTTCCCCAAAATATTGCACTTCCTTTTCCAAGGAAGCAGTCCTGGATAACCCCCAAAAATAATATTTTAAGTTTCATATACTAAACATAGAAACATATACATATTCCTATAACAACCAGGACTACATCAAAAACCCATAATCTCCCATAAGCTACTCTCCCTGTAAGGGAGAGTGCACCTGCTCGGCCGGAGATTGTGCAAGCTCAATCTCATTACCTGTAAAATATAGCAAGAGGGTGAGCATTACACATGAAGTAGGAAACAGCTTCTAATTAGACATAATAACCCACCAAGTCACACACACTTAGCCATTTAGCAAATAGAAATTCATTCAATCATTCCATAACATATTCATGCATGTTAATATTTTCATTACTCTTCCTTTTGCATCATACATTTTATTTTCCAATAGCCTTTACATCAATCATTTATTCATTTCCATATATTTGTACCACTAGGAATTGGTTGCTCCTGCTAGAGCATTTGTACACCCATTAGGGACTTAGGCACCCATCAGGACTATCACCCACTAGGCCTCACCTGTTAAGACTAATACATAAGATCTTATGTTCATACATTAGTCTTTTTCACATTTTCCATTTTATTAGTTTTCGTTGAATTGATCATTTGGGTACATTGACTCCTAACGGGGCATTTGTACCTAATGGGGCATTTTAGCCTGATGGGGCATTTGGCCCTAATGGGGCATTTGTACACCTAGCAGGAACACCTAGTGTCCCAATGTCCCAATGATCAATTCAACCATTCATTCCGGTTTAATTCATTAACCTTGTACTTTTCCACCTTTAACCTTAAATTCTTTTTCAATTAAACATAGCAACCAAAAATATATTCCACAAAATGCATATAATTCATTTAGCCATCTACATCAAATAATACCCATAAGGGTTCAATCAATTATCACAATTAATCATCCACCAACTAATGTCTATCAATAATTTTTTTCACACTTTTACAATTATATCAACTTTGACACTTAGGGTTCATACATGGCATAATCATAATAATTTAATTATTCACTAATTCCTAAGGTTCCTATCCTAAATCTAAACACATAACCTTAGCACATCACTATGCACTAACTAGAATCTAGTCCCTAAAACAAGGTAATACACACCCCCTTACCTTAAATCAAGGAGAGAGTGGGATGAACCTTAACCCAAAAGCTAGCCTTAACACTAGATCCTTTGTGCCTCACAAAGAGCTCCCAAGAGAGGTGAGTGGAGGAAAATGAGAACTTGATCTCCCTTAATCCATGAAACAAAGAAGAACATAAGAACATGGAAACCCAAAGGAGTGGGGTTCGAATTTATGAGAGGAAAAAGGGAGAGAAAGAGAAACCGTGTGGAACACCTAGAGAGAGAAGGGAGGAGTGAGCTTTACCTATGAAGCTTGCTTATGGCTTGATGAGCTTGCAAGGGAGGAAGAAACAAACTTGGACCTTGATGGAGGAAAATGGAACTCGTGGGGGAGGGAGTGAAAGAAGAGAGAGAGAGAGCTTTGTTGAAGAGAATGAGTGAAAAGAGGAAATAGTTTTGTTTTTATTTGTTTGTTGGAGTGGGAATTATGTGGTCCTCATTTAAGGAGAAAAGGGAAGATTCCCTTTGTGTGGTTGAGAAGCCACACGTGCACTCCTTTTCCTTTTTTTTTATATAGGCCCAACAAGTAATCGATTACCCTGACCAGGTAATCGATTAACGCTTCAATGCAACATTTTTGTGACTTCCAACCTGAGGCCTTGTAATCGATTAATGGCCATAAAATAATCGATTACAACTTGATGCAACAAATTTGGTATTTTCAGCAAAGGCTCAGTAATCGATTACTTGTCCAGGAGTAATCGATTACCCTTCAATGCAACATTTTTGTGCATTGTTGGTTGAGAGCTCGTAATCGATTAACTCACAACAGTAATCGATTATTTTGCTGCTTTTTCATCTTTTCAGAGTTTCTAACTCTCAAACCTCTGCCTTACATCCTATACCCATTTGGCCATGATTTCTATGCTAAATCCTAGGTATTAGTTGTCTAATTTCTCATAAATTCTTCACAAGCTAGTACAACATCTTGCATAATTCATAATATATGAAGTATTTTAAATTGAGGATGTTACATACTGCATCTCTCACCTCACATTCCAGCATCTGAAATCGTTGCGGGTCCTTCCCAACCAGTCGGCCGTTCCGCTTCCTGACTTATACGCACCTTGTACTACATAGACGATACTAACGTTACTAGTCTATCTTAAATAATCATCCTACTTAGGATCAAGCGTTTTCGAAAACTCTTTTTTTATTTCTCGTCGGAAAGTCGCAAAACGTTAAAACTTTTTCAAATCACATTCGACTTTTGAAAATACTTTAAACATCTAAAAATCTTTTTAAAACAATTAACAAAACAATTTAAATTCATTTGTTTTGGTTGCTGGTCCGTTCTGAACAGCCACTAACCAAAACTCAAAAACACCGAAAAATCATACTTTAGTTCGTATAATACTTTAATATAGAATAAACACTTAAATGATTTATTTTTCAAACTTAAAACCATGAAATGAATTAAGGGCAACAACCACTAAGTCCAAGATTTTTCAATTAAATCAAAACTAAATTTATTTAAAAACCAATTACAAATCAAACATAACACTTTGGTTAATTAAATAATTCATTTATGCATAACCCAAACATATCATCAAACAATCACTCATTCAATTATTTCAAGACATTATCATTATCACACAAGTCAACCAAGTCATAACATCAATTATAAAAATTCATATTCATCAAAAATATTCAAATAGAAACTTAGTGTGATTAAAGGTGAAACACAAAAGATAAAATCCAAAACTAAGTCAAATAAATTTATTTAATCTTCAAAATTTCCAGAACACACATATATGATAAAGTTCATCACATAAAATTTTCAAGCCATTTAAACAATCCTAAGCTAGGTTTCAAATCAAATTTCACATGAAAGACAAAAGGGAACTGTTGTTGGACTGAGACAAAAACGTTATTATTAAAAATAGTTTCTCAACCCAGAATTTCATAAAAATTGGTATAAGTCTTCCTTATACAGTCAAGACTATCTCATAAAATTTTCAGATTATTTGGAGTTGTGAAAGTCATATTTTTCTAATTAAAATTGTCACTAAGTCCAGAAAATCTGAACCAAGTGGTTCACGGTTTTGCCTTTCTTAAAAAAATATCAATTTAACTCCAAATCTCTTCAAATTTTGTAGAGAACATCTAGAGAGGTTCAGGAAGCTACCATAAAAATTTCAAACAATTTAGAGTAACACAAGTTCGAAAATTCTGTTTATCTTTAAACCGAAAAACTTATTTTCTCAAAATTGTTTTCACAAAGTTTGCTCTCATAGAAATAGTAAATAAATTCCAAAAATCATTTAAAAATTCAGAGAAGCTTATTTGATCATGCTTAAGACAGTGATAAAATTCCAGAATTACTAAACATATAAAAATATCATTTATCAAAGTTAGAAACACACAAATCACAACTTTCAACAAATTTGTTTATTCATTTCTTTTCATGAACATTAAAAATACACTCATACACACAAATCAATTACAAAATCAATCCATTAATTATTATTTCCTTTGAAAAACCGAATTAATATATTATGAAAATAATTTATTTTAATTCGAATAAAACATGCATCACATTCAAAAATTTAAGCCTTTTAAACTAAAGATCAAGAATCAAATTAAACTAACCTAGATCTAGACATGCACACACTTAGAATTTATAGGTCTTAAGAAAATTATACATACATTAACATTCAAGAACCAAAATCAAAGTTTCAAGAGAAAAATCAAAACTAACATTAAAACATATTCTTTTTCTCTAGATCATTACATGCATGCCTCAAATACTTCAAATAAAATTCTTTTCTAAAGATCTAAGCAAAACCGAAACATGCATCAAGAAAAATAAATTCATCTTATCAAAAGTCTCATGCTTTAAGTTAAACTCTTTTATAAAAATAATTTTCCTTCACATGCACCCAAAAATCAAATCAAGCAAGAAAATAACATCATTAGCACAAAAATCTTTTTAAAACCGAATTGATCATCAAGCTTAGAAATCCATAGGTTTTTAAATCAAAACACTAGGTCTAGCTTAAAATCAAACATGCAAGACTAGAAACTTGAACTTTTTCACAAAACACATTTAGATCATAAATTTATTCAACAATCATTACATAGACATACATGATCCACGGTTTAAGGAAAGAAAAATAGACATGCAAGGAAGTTAATTTTAAATTTTCACAAAATCTTTAGTTTTCTTTAGATCTTTAAGATTTTAGTTTAGAAAATATTAGATCCATAAAAAGAAACCTTAAACGAAACATCAAACATCAAGTCTAGCATATTACAAATTAGTTTAAGTCCTTAAAGTCCAAGATCAAGCAAGATCAACACATGAAAGCATATTACAAACCATAAAATAAAACATGCAATAAGAAAGAACAAAAATCTACAAACTAGAAAGGAAAATCTATACTATTACAAATCTTCTTTCTTGGTCTTCAAATTCCTACCATGAAAAGGGGTTGGTCTCTAGTCTTCTAGCACTTAGATCTTCAAAGGAACTCCTAGGTTTGGGTTGATCTCCTCCTCTTCTTCCTCACGGTTCTCTTCTCTTTCTCTCATGGTTCTCTCTTTTTTTTTTGTATATGTGTCTCTCAAGAGCTAGTGTTGCTCTTGGAGACTTAGTATTTGTGTTGGTGTGAAAAGGAAAGGAAATGAAAGAATGGAAGGAATGGAGAATGAAGGCTACGAAGGAAGTGAAGGGAATGAATGAAAGAATGAAGGAAATAGTCTAAGGGTGAAGTAGTATTTCCCTTCTTGGGCCTTTGAAAATTCGGCCAACATGCATCACTAGGAGGGGTAATTGTGTCATTCTAATATCACTACTTGGTCCCCAAGTTTCTTCTTTCATTTTCTTTTCTTTTTATTTTATTTTCTCTTCTAGCTTGGTCATCAAGTCAAGGCTTCACAAGCCTACACATACACACACCCTTACACTTGTCACACACACACACACATCACACCTATGTCTTCTACATGCACACACACATGTCTTATTTATTTTATTTATTTCTTAATTAGTTTAATTCATAATTAAAAATTCACACAATTATACACATATAAGCACACTTTCATATTTTCATCAATTAATCACACGTACACATATTGGCACCTATTCATGAATCAAACACATATTCAAATTCCATCACACATTCACACATAAATCTTAACACTTAAACACATTTTCTTTTAAATAATAAACTGTACTTATTGATTGCACTTATAGCCCTTATTTCATTTTCTAAAATCATATTTTAATATATTAAATATAATCCCAAAAGGAAAAATTCATTAAAAATCAAAAACCATTTTTCTTTATTTATTTCTTAAAAATTCGTCCTTTACAACTCTGAGAAAATTTTTTCGCAAACCAATCCATAAAATTATGAAAGATACATTTTTGAAAACTACCTTTCGATACGATCGTTTTCATATAAAGATCATAAAAATCGGAGTTACGGTTAAAAAGTTATGGATTTTCGAAGTTGATAAACTTAAGAAAGTCCATAAAGAAATTCATTTTCACAATAAATCACCAATAAAAATCATTTCTCATTAAAAATCATTTTCACTATCTTCATAAAAATATTTATTTATCAAAACTCCGTAAAGTCAACACTTTACTACGAAATCGAATAAAATACTTATTGAAAACCTTTTGTAAAACGATGTCTTAAAACTTTTCTTTAATAAATTTTTATTCGTCCTAGTCGGAAAACGCGGGATGTTACATTCTCCCCAACTTGCAGATTTCTCGTCCTCGAGAAATGCTCCGCGAAATTCCACGATCAACGAATGTCGGATTCCTTGGAGTGCTTTTCCCAATCTATAACAGCAGTCGTCGTCCTCGAGTTGTCGCATATGCATCGTTCTTTCAAAGGTAATCTTCTTGGGTCATTCCATCATCAGACACAATGGAATACTAATGGTATAGTTTTGTCAACAAGGGTTCAAAGGGTTCAATGGTTTCGAAACAAAATTCAAAAAGAATAGCACGCTTATTGTAACGCCCCAAATCCGGTCTATTAATAAAATACGAGTTAACAAAAACTTTTTCTATAAGGAGTGTGAAAACCAGAATGTATTTTTTTATAGAGTAATATTTCTTTTACAAAATATTCTGAGTGTAAAATACTTATATAATACAAACTCCCAAAAACCCCTTTTTACACCCAGAAAATTGGTCTTCACAACTCGATCCTTCTGCAAAAGGATTTGGATGACGAGACATCATCCTGGCTGCTTCTTCTAGACACTTCCACTCCTACCGGAGTGACTTCAATTCTGTCCTTTGAAAGAACCTACCACCACAAACATGGTAGATGGGAGTAAGTCACTTGTCATATCGCCTAAGCAGATTATATGATTGGTCAAACACAAACATTACAGATATCATTTCAACATAATAGATACATGCCCAAGAGTCTTATTAAACAACATTGGCTAGAACCATTAATTTCTCATGCCATGCATGCACGTCTCTCAAATCATTTTTCCATAATCAACTCTTCCAGAAAACAACACTCTGGGATAGGCAATCGTGCGCTCGATGTTTCCACAACCTGTATAGCGGCCACACCGTTCTATACTAGAACCCCATCGACCACGATCTTAAAATGATACAAGGGGATGATCCCTGAACCATTGTCCACCAATAGTTCTAGGTCCTTGTCATTTCTACGGTGGCGGTCACACCGTACTACATGGTTTCCAATCCCGCATGCACCTCACTGAACGATTCCCGGTACACCATGCATGAGATGCATCACACATATATTAATCATCACATCATACACATGGCGGCCACACCGTTCCATGCCTTCATATAGCGGCCACACCGTACTATATGGAATCACATACATATAGTGGCCACACCGTTCCACATGTCTTCGTATAGCGGCCACACCGTTCCATACGGAATCACATCACAATTACCACACACATGGCGGCCACACCGTTCCACATGTCTTCGTATAGCGGCCACACCGTACTATACGGAATCCTTTAAGCACAACGACTTCTTGCAGGAATTAGTCCATAACTTATGGAGATCAGGGTGATCCTACTTATCCAGCGTTCACATAACCGAATCGAGGCAACAAGCCCTAACGCATTTGGATTGGATCCTCATAATCAACAAGCATCACCACCCTTACATTAACAGTAATACTCCTTAAGTTATTGTCTATTTATGTTCCAAGGTATTAGACTTACTCCACTTATCATCATGAGATAATAACTCCTTTCTAATGTCCTTGAAGCCAATAACTTCTTATATTCTAAGACATTAATTACCAAGTAGACATGATCATGCTTATTAAATCCTTTATCAATATCTTACCCAGATCATGAACTACTTATCACATTCTATATCTTCAAAGTAGACATGATCATCTTTAATCTAAAGGGAACATGATGATTACTCCACCTCTTAAACTGTATGAATCAACTTATCTAGAGGTTAGACTCAACTAATTGTTCATGCCCCTTATGCAATCTTCAACCATCATAATTAGCACTAGGCAAGCATCTAACGCAAGTAAGATGCTCATGCCTATTCCCTTTACAAGTTTTCAATTTAAGTGACCAGCATGATGCATGAGTTTAGCTCTCAATCCTAATTCCAGAATGAATGCAATTCCTTAACTTAAAAGAATTGATTGATGTATCACAGTTCGTAATATTCCACATCACTAATTCATCACTTTCCTACCACCACCAATCAATCTCTTTTAAATCTTAGATCACTTGGATTATCAATATTTAGTTATTAACCAAATGATTCAGGATTAAAAATGGTATTTTCAATATTCTGGGTGAACTACTCGAGTGTTCTTCAGCATACTCGAGTGTTCTTAACTTATTTCCAGATTACTCGAGTATTCTTCAGGATACTCGAGTGTTCATGTCTTTCTGGGAATTTGGGTTTCAGATTCGCAAAAATACTCGAGTGATTCATGAGTTACTCGAGTGTTCTTCATCATTTCCAGAATACTCGAGTGACCCCTGAATTACTCGAGTGGTTTACCTTAACATATCCCATGAAACACTCAATTACTCGAGTTCTAGGCATGGTACTCGAGTGTTCTTCCTCAACATACATTATTTTACCAAAATTTTACTGGAGTAACCAGTCTAATACTCGAGTCTTTTATTGCAGAACAGACTGGAAACTTGATTTTAACATACCATTTTCAATTCTAACCATTTCTAATCAAATCCAATGATCAATAAAGTTCATATAACATATAACAAGTATGTTCAAACACTTAGAACTCCACAAATTACACAGAATTGAATTTGAGCACCGATTATGCATTAAATCACATTTTCAACAACTTGATAGGCCAAATTCAACTCTGAGCAATTCTAACTCCATATAATGATCAAATGAACTTTATTTACATATTTAGGACTTGTCTCAACACAGAGATCACATCAATTCTCAGAGAATCTTATCATGCTCCTATTTATGCATAAAACCTCATATTATGCAACTCTACATAACCATATCACATTTACCCACAATTAGCATAGAAACTGAGTTTGTACAGCTCAAATGCAGCATTTAGAACTTACTCCAAACTTATTCAATGTCCATTAATGGCTTACCATAAGCATACCACATCAAGGTCATGATTTATCACATTTGCCAATTATAACTCAACCAAACTCATAAGTTCCTATAGCTTAATTTCATTGATTCATTTCAGACATTATCCATGTTATAAATCAAATGACCAAGTGATTGTCTGAACCTCCAAGTCCAGCAAGCATGTCTTGGTCCAATTCACATAACACAACAATTCTAAATTCACAATCTATAATCCTAGCAATATGAATGACTTCTCCCATACCTTGGACAACACTTTGACAAACTCAAAAACACCAAAGAACAGCAGTAGCCACACAGCAGCCACCAACACCAACTCAAATCACACAATCGAGGATCAAAGTGAGCTCCCAGAACCAGTTGACAGCAAACAATCCCCACTTTCGAGCTTCGATTCTTCCAACACTCAAACTCTCAGCTCACAATTTTGGTGTCTATACAAAGCTCTAGATGTGAGCTTCGTATTGGTGTATGATTTGTGACCTAACTCTACTCAAGGAAGGAGAATCGAGCCAGAGAAATCCAAGAACCCTAACTTCGAATTCCAGAACAAATTGGCCAAAATAGCTTGGTTCTTCAACACCATGAGTTTATATAGCAAGGTTGATCACTCATGCAAGTCGACACGAAGCCAAAGACGTGTTGAGGAAGACGATCTCGTGTCAACACACGAGAATCGTTAATGGTGACTCACCAAAACGCACTAACTCGTTTCTCACTGTGCAAAATACTCGAGTCTTTTTGCCAAAATAATAAAAATAAATATTTTTATTTCCTTTTCATCCAAAATCTTTCTAAAATTATTTCTAGGTCCCAAAACAGGGACTGATGAGCAAAAACATTATCTTCACATATTAGAAATTATCTAATATTTTTATGCATAATAAATGACTTCATAATCAAGGATTTCACAAAAATAATTAATTACAAATAAACCTTTGTAATTAATCTTCATTAATCAGGAATTAAAAATTTGGGGTGTTACACTTATGCCAATCCTGACAAGGATACTACTATTCTAAGGGTCTTTCTTCCTTAATTTTGACTCTTCTCATCCTTTTAAGCCTAGGTGGGTTATTACAAACCTCAAAATCTTCGTTTACTCCCCAACTTTGACGGATCATATCCCTATACATCACATCTATCCAACAACATTTGACAGAGACTAAGGTCACAAACTTGCCCAACATACACTAATTCTAGTTTGTCTTACAAAACTTCCCATCACTTTGTTCAAGCCTATCCTAGTATCATCCTAAATTCTACTGACTAAGCCGAATTTTCGCCCTCGTCTTCAGTACTTATTCAAACAACTTAAGTATTCTAAACCTTCATGACCCATTTTCGTACTCTAAACCATTAAAAATTCTCCAACTCAGGGATTTATCCTTTAGATTAACGATCTTAGCACCTAATGACACCCTTAATTCCAGAGCTTATGATCACCTATGTCCATTAAAACATCAAATATTGGTCATTTACCTAACTTTGGTCGTCACTTAAAGATTCTATCCGTTAATTTCACCACTCCATCTAGTTGATCTTATGGTCCTATTATAGGTTCACACCTACCTCAATTATTCACCTACTCCAACTAGAGCTTTTCTAACTCCAACTCTCTCTCAGACTCACCCCAGACATCCACCATCTTAACACCATCTATACCATTACTTGGATTGGACTACTATCAGACTTTTCAGGTTTAATCCTTTTATACATTCCACTATCTTACTTATGGTTCTAGGGGTACTCTTATTCTAAGGTATCACATCCGTTCAAGCTTATTCCTTCCTCAACCATTATAACTCTTTCCTTAACAACTCCCCACCGTCTACCTTATAACTTAGGCATATCTAGTCGATTGGCATAAGGTGTCAGGGTCTAAGGTTTTCATGAAAGGCTTTTAGAGAAAACAAACGTATTGTCAAAGCAACTCAACAACACATAGGGTTTACATAAGAAGAAGTTTCAATCAATAAAAAGAGGGTTCTAGTCGCAAAACAAGGTCGCATGTCAATAGCTCAGAGGTCGTCACAAACAAAAGGGGATTCTCAACAAAAGGGGTTTCAACAATCAAGAGAGATTCAGGTCTCAAAGAATAAAGTCTCCGTATGATTCTAAGCACCGTTCCTTGTACCATTGTAGACAAATTCTTGACACGTTCCGAAGATAGAGGGAGATAGAACGATAGAGGTGGTATGATAGAGATGCTCACGTGACTTCGTACTCCTATTCTTACTCATCGTAATCCTAACACTAACACACAGACAGACACACACATGCAAGCATGTAAGCCCATGCATCAGGCTACTTTGGTCAACCATTGCTCTGATACCAAACTGTAACACCCCAGTTTTTGGCAACTTGAAAACACTCATCTCTTTAATAAAATATAGTAAAAATTTGGGAAATTTTTTTTTTAAAAGGTGACATGGACATGAGAAGCTTAAGGTTCAAAAACATTTCAGTAACTTAATTGTAATAGAATAACATTCTCATGTCACACACCACAACTCAAGTTCCAAACCGAGACGTTACTTAACATCACGCTTTGTAACTTGGTCTCACAAATCTCCTTTGAGAAAATATTTTCATTTCTTGTTTTATACAACTTTATTCTTACGAAAGCCATATTCAATAAAATATCAAGTGGGGTACAGAATGATATGACAACGTTAACCAAGTAGTTGCAGGGATACAGTGCTCAAGGGAATTACCTACTACTAATCTTGACCTCTAATCTTCCTCGCTGAAGTCCACTGCCGAAGCCTACAGGGTCGGCCATCTATCCGTTGCAATACCGGAATAACCCGATACGACAACATGATAGGAGAGATGGTCAGTACTCCAGAAGTACAACCATGACAGGATAGAAAAATAATAACTATAGGCATATAATAAAGACTTAGGATCTACTCATTCTCATGCAACAACAACATCTACTCATGCTATGCATATGACAAATATACTCATGTAAGCACATAGGAAACATATTAAATATAACAAAATCCTAAATCATCTTCAACACACATCACATCACTTGGCATCACAAGCCTTCGAGTATTCAAGTCTTATCTTAAATCGTCTCAACCTTTCCAACAAGCAGTTACACTTTTCCTCTTTGAATCTTTTTCCAACTCTTCATAAATTCTTTATGCTTTCACTCTTGTAAATATTTATCATTATTAAGTTTTATCATAATCGGTTCACTCAATGATGGGGGAACATCATCATTGAGGGAGTCACACTCGTCTACATCTCCTCGGTCATCCACCCAACCTAGTCGGAAGCAAACAGGAGTACAGGACCTTTACCACGCGGGCACGACAGCTGTCACACAAACAAATGGTCCCAGACCAGGAGGACTCAGCCTCAAATCATATCATATCCATTCACATATATATCAAGGCATGCTCTCAGCGACAATCACAAATGCCCCGTTCCAGTCCCTCTCACTGTTCTCGAATTGCCATAGGGGGCGACAGTACTGTTCTAGTCTCGAGTGCAGAACTTACCACGACATAGGACCGATCTGCCCGTACCACATATGGAATTCGTTCCGCCTAGAATAGCACTCAAGGCTTCTTGACGTATCACCGTCCTTACCCTCCCCTATTGCAATCACAACCCGAATATCCGCAGATACTCCGGGGTATCTTCCTCTCCACTACTTCGATACGACACTCATACCTCACCGTGTTTGTAAATGTCTTTTAAAGTCTTTTAAAATTTCACGTTTTAATTAGCGGCTTAATCCTAACAGTCGGCTCGTCCTTGGTGCATCCCTTCAACGAAGCCCGACCACTAATCGCAATCCATTCCCCCTAAATTCTCAATGGCCTCATGCCTCAATCACTTTCATCTCATCATCATGATTCTCAAAAGCTCACTCTCAGCATATTTCTCATCAACAACATCAACATCTTTTCCTCGTCTTTCTCAAAATCTCTTTTCGCAACACTTTTTTGAAAACATGATTTCACAAAACTCTTGCTTCACCAAAACATTTTCAAAAACCTTATTTCATAAATCCTTTCACAAAACTTTTTCAAAAATCACATTTTTGGATGAGTGCTAATGGAGGAGCAAGCTCAACTCAACACTAGGCTTCTTTCCAAAAACATGAACGAGGAATCACATCTCCGCTCAAACCACACCTCACTTTCATAATCGCGTTCGCTTTCAAATCTCAACTCTGTATATCTTTTACAATTTACTCATCTTATTTCCTTCTCATACTTCTCAAGTCTTACTCTTTCTCATTACCACATTCAACTTTTCCATTTAACTTTGAGTCTTACTCTTTCTCATGATTCTTATTATCATTAATCACACTTCCAGATTTTCCAGACAGAATATAATAACCAAAAGATATCCAGTCCATAATAAATTCAATCATGCAACATATTTAACAAAACAGGAAAGCATCTAACACATATATGCATCACGTATGATAATGCAGCATGTAACATATTAGACTCGATGTACTCAGTTTAGAACTGAGTCTACGCGTCAGATGACCTAGGCCTACTGCATCTCTCACCTCACATTCCAGCATCTGAAATCGTTGCGGGTCCTTCCCAACCAGTCGGCCGTTCCGCTTCTTGACTTATACACACCTTGTACTACATAGACGATACTAACGTTACTAGTCTATCTTAAATAATCATCCTACTTAGGATCAAACGTTTTCGAAAACTCTTTTTTTATTTCTCGTCGGAAAGTCGCAAAACGTTAAAACTTTTTCAAATCACATTCGACTTTTGAAAATACTTTAAACATCTAAAAATCTTTTTAAAACAATTAACAAAACAATTTAAATTCATTTGTTTTGGTTGCTGGTCCGTTCCGGACAGCCACTAACCAAAACTCAAAAACACCGAAAAATCATACTTTAGTTCGTATAATACTTTAATATAGAATAAACACTTAAATGATTTATTTTTCAAACTTAAAACCATGAAATGAATTAAGGGCAGCAACCACTAAGTCCAAGATTTTTCAATTAAATCAAAACTAAATTTATTTAAAAACCAATTACAAATCAAACATAACACTTTGGTTAGTTAAATAATTCATTTATGCATAACCCAAACATATCATCAAACAATCACTCATTCAATTATTTCAAGACATTATCATTATCACACAAGTCAACCAAGTCATAACATCAATTATAAAAATTCATATTCATCAAAAATATTCAAATAGAAACTTAGTGTGATTAAAGGTGAAACACAAAAGATAAAATCCAAAACTAAGTCAAATAAATTTATTTAATCTTCAAAATTTCCAGAACACACACATATATGATAAAGTTCATCACATAAAATTTTCAAGCCATTTAAACAATCCTAAGTTAGGTTTCAAATCAAATTTCACATGAAAGACAAAAGGGAACTGTTGCTGGACTGAGACAAAAACGTTATTATTAAAAATAGTTTCTCAACGCAGAATTTCATAAAAATTGGTATAAGTCTTCCTTATACAGTCAAGACTATCTCATAAAATTTTCAGATTATTTGGAGTTGTGAAAGTCATATTTTTCTAATTAAAATTGTCACTAAGTCCAGAAAATCTGAACCAAGTGGTTCACGGTTTTGCCTTTCTTAAAAAAATATCAATTTAACTCCAAATCTCTTCAAATTTTGTAGAGAACATCTAGAGAGGTTCAGGAAGCTACCATAAAAATTTCAAACAATTTAGAGTAACACAAGTTCGAAAATTCTGTTTATCTTTAAACCGAAAAACTTATTTTCTCAAAATTGTTTTCACAAAGTTTGCTCTCATAGAAATAGTAAATAAATTCCAAAAATCATTTAAAAATTCAGAGAAGCTTATTTGATCATGCTTAAGACAGTGATAAAATTCCAGAATTATTAAACATATAAAAATATCATTTATCAAAGTTAGAAACACACAAATCACAACTTTCAGCATATCATTTTATTCAACAAATTTGTTTATTCATTTCTTTTCATGAACATTAAAAATACACTCATACACACAAATCAATTACAAAATCAATCCATTAATTATTATTTCCTTTGAAAAACCGAATTAATATATTATGAAAATAATTTATTTTAATTCGAATAAAACATGCATCACATTCAAAAATTTAAGCCTTTTAAACTAAAGATCAAGAATCAAATTAAACTAACCTAGATCTAGACATGCACACACTTAGAATTTATAGGTCTTAAGAAAATTATACGTACGTTAACATTCAAGAACCAAAATCAAAGTTTCAAGAGAAAAATCAAAACTAACATTAAAACATATTCTTTTTCTCTAGATCATTACATGCATGCCTCAAATACTTCAAATAAAATTCTTTTCTAAAGATCTAAGCAAAACTGAAACATGCATCAAGAAAAATAAATTCATCTTATCAAAAGTCTCATGCTTTAAGTTAAACTCTTTTATAAAAATAATTTTCCTTCACATGCACCCAAAAATAAAATCCAGCAAGAAAATAACATCATTAGCACAAAAATCTTTTTAAAACCGAATTGATCATCAAGCTTAGAAATCCATAGGTTTGTAAATCAAAACACTAGGTCTAGCTTAAAATCAAACATGCAAGACTAGAAACTTGAACTTTTTCACAAAACACATTTAGATCATAAATTTATTCAACAATCATTACATAGACATACATGATCCACGGTTTAAGGAAAGAAAAATAGACATGCAAGGAAGTTAATTTTAGATTTTCACAAAATCTTTAGTTTTCTTTAGATCTTTAAGATTTTAGTTTAGAAAATATTAGATCCATAAAAAGAAACCTTAAACGAAACATCAAGCATCAAGCCTAGCATATTACAAATTAGTTTAAGTCCTTAAAGTCCAAGATCAAGCAAGATCAACACATGAAAGCATATTACAAACCATAAAATAAAACATGCAAGAAGAAAGAACAAAAATCTACAAACTAGAAAGGAAAATCTATACTATTACAAATCTTCTTTCTTGGTCTTCAAATTCCTACCATGAAAAGGGGTTGGTCTCTAGTCTTCTAGCACTTAGATCTTCAAAGGAACTCCTAGGTTTGGGTTGATCTCCTCCTCTTCTTCCTCACGGTTCTCTTCTCTTTCTCTCATGGTTCTCTCTTTTTTTTTTTTGTATATGTGTCTCTCAAGAGCTAGTGTTGCTCTTGGAGACTTAGTATTTGTGTTGGTGTGAAAAGGAAAGGAAATGAAAGAATGGAAGGAATGGAGAATGAAGGCTACGAAGGAAGTGAAGGGAATGAATGAAAGAATGAAGGAAATAGTCTAAGGGTGAAGTAGTATTTCCCTTCTTGGGCCTTTGAAAATTCGGCCAACATGCATCACTAGGAGGGGTAATTGTGTCATTCTAATATCACTACTTGGTCCCCAAGTTTCTTCTTTCATTTTCTTTTCTTTTTATTTTATTTTCTCTTCTAGCTTGGTCATCAAGTCAAGGCTTCACAAGCCTACACATACACACACCCTTACACTTGTCACACACACACATATCACACCTATGTCTTCTACATGCACACACACATGTCTTATTTTTTTTTATTTATTTCTTAATTATTTTAATTCATAATTAAAAATTCACACAATTATACACATATAAGCACACTTTCATATTTTCATCAATTAATCACACGTACACATATTGGCACCTATTCATGAATCAAACACATATTCAAATTCCATCACACATAAATCTTAACACTTAAACACATTTTCTTTTAAATAATAAACTGTACTTATTGATTGCACTTATAGCCCTTATTTCATTTTCTAAAATCATATTTTAATATATTAAAGATAATCCCAAAAGGAAAAATTCATTAAAAATCAAAAACCATTTTTCTTGCTTTATTTCTTAAAAATTCGTCCTTTACAACTCTGAGAAAAATTTTTTGCAAACCAATCCAGAAAATTATGAAAGATACATTTTTGAAAACTACCTTTCGATACGATCGTTTTCATATAAAGATCATAAAAATCGGAGTTACGATTAAAAAGTTATGGATTTTCGAAGTTGATAAACTTAAGAAAGTCCATAAAGAAATTCATTTTCACAATAAATCACCAATAAAAATCATTTTCACTATCTTCATAAAAATATTTATTTATCAAAACTCCGTAAAGTCAACACTTTACTACGAAATCGAATAAAATACTTATTGAAAACCTTTTGTAAAACGATGTCTTAAAACTTTAATTTCTTTAATAAATTTTTATTCGTCCTAGTCGGAAAACGCGGGATGTTACAAAATGAAGAATATGAACTTTATTTGATGCTTGTGAATGACTATATGGGATAATTTTTATGTATGCTTGAATGATTAAATGTAGTGCATGTGGTAGTGTAAAATTAATAAATGATAAATAAAATGAATTAGGAATGAGAACATGATCTTAGGAAATTGAATATGTAAATTGTGATGATTATGTGAATAGGTGTATGAATGATTTGTGTTGCTATGTTTTGAAACTTAATGTTTGTGTGAAGTATAGGAGGGGTTAGGGTTTGAAATGAATTTAGGATATATTAAGTTAATAAGTAACGTAACTAAGGGGTGAATTTGGGGTGCTTGTACTATGTGTAAATGTATGATTGCGCTATATGTAAATATATGCTTGTGTATGTACTAAACGTATGAGTAATTAATGACTAGGTTAATATAGTGGAACTTCGAATGAATAATGAAATTATAAAACGAATAGGTTAAGAACTTTGGAACTTATAGTGAAATTGGAATAAAACTAGGTAGTTAACAAATTGATTATGAGTGTAAAAGTGGAATTATACTAGCAATGTGAGATGAACCCCTAGGAGGGTGAGTGAATAAATGATAGGGAGGTATGTATGAATATATTATTGTGCTGTGTGTGAATATGTGAATGTGCTAATTGTGACTATATGATTGTATTGTGTGTGACTGCATGATTGATGGAAGTGAAACGGCACAGGTTAGGTCAGAAGACCTGGTCATAAGACCCTGTGGCCCTATGAGAAAAGAGAAACGTGTCGCAGGTTAGGTCAGAAGACCTGGTCATAAGACCCTGTGGCAGAATAATGATAAAGGAATCGGACACAGGTTAGATCGAAAGGTCTAGTCTTACGTAAGACTCTGTGGCTGAATATGGTATGAGGACCCCAACTCAGGTTAGATCGTGAGATCTGGTAATAAGACCAGGTGGCAGGATAAGAGAAACGACACATGTTAGGTCAGGAGACCTGGTCATGAGACCCTGTAGCCAGACCATATGGAAAATGATAATGTTTGAGGAAATGAGTAATAGATGATAAGGTGATAATAGAATTAGAGGAAAATAAGGAAAAGAGTAGAAGAGTTAAGAAAATAGTAAATGAGAATGAAAGTATGAAAATGAATAGGTTTGAATGTTGTAAATAAAGATATAGGGCTTAGTTTATTGCTATGCTTTCTAGAAGCTACTTTCCTAAGTTCTGTGTAATGCTACCCTTCTTACCATTTTTTTCCAAGTACTGAGGCGGAGCATACACGAGTCATGGCCGAGCAGGAGTGCACTCCACACCGTGGAGTGTAATTTAGTTAGCTAGGAGACCATTCATGGGTCAAGGGTTTTATTTTGAACTTATGAATGTATGATATTTTAGGGAAGCTAAATCACTCCAACAACTTACTTTCATTTTAGATTTAATGTAATGAAAGAACTGTTAACTATTTTGCCCTGCTGGCGTATTGTTGAATATATATATATATATATATATATATATATATATATATATATATATATGTACTGATGTTAATACAAGATTCAAGAAAAGCAGGAATTTTTGGAATGTTCATAAAACAAGGGAAACTCTGTCCAATTTGACAGAGATTTTTATAAGTTAATGAGTTTTAAAAAGAAAATTCACATTCACTATTTTCATATGGGGTAATTAAGGGTAATTATAAATAGGGTGTTACAAATTCGACCACCTTTGTCTTCCTCCTTTTCTCTCTTCCTTTTCCTTTGAAACCGACCTAACTTTGTAAGATTCAAAGTTCTCTGCCTCGAGTGCATGAGTTAGAGAACTGTTGTGCTAACCTTGGAGCAAGAACAGGTTGGTATAGTTGCACCTCGGCTATCCGAAAATCTTGTTTTTAAGGCATTGGATTTTACCATGACACAAGCATCTTCTTATTTTTCTAATAGGTTTAACGAATCATTTATATTCTTTTGTTGACCCCATGGTCCAATTAGTGTAACCTCATAATAACGATAATTAAAGTATATTAACCTAATGCTCTTTCTTTCTTTTCTTTTGTTAAAATTTGTTGTATGAGTATTGTATTTTTAAAATATATAATAATATAAAGTTAATTGTCTATTATTTCCCACAAAGATGCTTCTAGCATCAACCTAGTTCGAAAGATTTTTGTAATAAATTAAGTCCCCCAAAGATCAAAATGGCATCACGTTAGTCCCTTCGTCAGTTAATCCGTTACTCCCTCTATCAATTGCCATGTGGCACTTTATCATTAGATATCTCTCCCAACTTTGTTTACACATGAAACCATAATATCGTCCCTCCCTTGAATTTTTAATCCTTGGATCCGTTGGATATATTCAACGGTTTAGATTTTAAGATGAAAAATATAAAATAAAAATAAATCCCTAACTTTCATCTATCATCTTCTTCCTTTTTGTTCTGTAACCCCCTTCTCAATTCTGTAACAATATTTGCCATAGAAAATTGGGTATGATTCTCAAGTAGATAAACAGTTTTGATTCTCAATCTTGTAACAATATTTGTCACTACTACAAAAAAATGTTTTAAGGGAGGTTATTTTGCATAAAAGAGGGCGGTTCCGAACCCTTCTTAAATGTATTGCCCTTGTAAGTACTGTTTTTTTAGTGTGGTTCGGAACCGCCCTCTTTAATTTTTTTAAGGACAGTTCCAAACCGCCCTTTTTTATTTAAATAACCTTTTTTGTTCCTTTCATCTGAAAGGCCCTCTTATGATTTTTTGAACCGCCCTCAGTTAAATTTTTTAAACCGCCCTCTTTTATGTTTTTTTTTGTTGCCGGCTTCCTATTTTTTTAACCTCTCTTGTTTAAGTTTTTTTTTTTCATCCCTGAATAATTTTTGGAATTATTCATTACAGAACGTGTAAATTTTTTTAATTTCTATGTTATTTCAAAAATTATGCAAGATTCACAAAAAAAAAATTATGCATCAAACATAATCTAATCTAACAAAATAATTTCATTAAAAGAGCTGCATAGTAATAACATCACTATGCAACCTATGTTACCCTGCTACTTGAATTTTGACATTGTCACTAAATTCTGTTTTACACATGATCTGCAACTAAATGACAACACCATTCCAATAAACTCATCAAGTTCTACAAAAATGTAGCCTTGTAGCAAAGTAAAGCTTCTTCATGTCATGTATAGTTTGTGAGGTTAAAACTTCCAAAACTGAAGTCAAAGTTGCCATGTTGGTTGGAAGCAAGAAACTCTTCCATATCCTTCTCTCTCATAATTTCCTAACTCTTTTGCCTCAGATGCCTTTGCTCTCTGCCACATATAAATAAATTAATTAATTAAAAAAAAAGTTTCATGGAACCAGCATATAAATGTTTCTTCATTAAATAAGGCCATTTTTTTTGGAGGTAATTACCTGCATTGTTTCTAAAGCGTCTGTCTCTGAATTGAAGTCATAAAAAGGTGCTTGCTGCAGTAAGCTTCAAAGAAAGAAACTGCAAGAAAAGGCAAACGTAAATTAATATTGAGGCTAAGTTAAAGGCATATTTTGCTAGCAATAACTGAATTCTATTTTCTCATTCTCTCTTCTTTTAAAAAAAATATATATATAAAAATATATAAAGACTTGTGATTTCACTTAATTACCTCTACTTGATGCTGCAAAGACTGGACATAGTTTATGATTTCATCCAACATTACAGCCATGCCCATGGTCTGCAATATCATTAATGAAAGTATAAATATAAGAGAATGACTTAAGAAGTTAGTCTCAAATTGGAAATTTTGAAAAGGAAAATGTCTTTACCTTGTAACATCCTGGTACAATGTTCTGTAAGCACCTTAATTTTTCATTGATTTTCCCTCTTCTAACCTGAATAACAATAAATCATACATATGTATTAGTCCAAATTTACCTAAATCAAAGAAGCAAAAAAATTGGCTAAAGTCAATGAATCTATTCATATTTATTGATTTAATTCTTCACTTTTGTGTTGTGAATTGAAATTTCTTTCTGAAGGGGGCTTAGGAATTGTACCCTTTCTGCTATGCTGTGACTATCAGTAGCTTGGCCTCTTCTTGCTCTGACATGAACCACTTCCTTTGGTTTCTCCTCTTCTGTTACATTGCTTTTTGATCTCTTAACTCTTCCAAAATTCTAGAATCACACAAAGCAAACAACAAATCAATCTTTGTCTAGCAAATAACGTTAACAAAAATAATAAATAGAAGCAAAGGTTGCAAAAGAACTTTACATTTCTTATCTTTGTTCCACTCTCAGAACCTGCAGGAGTTGAATTTGCTGAACTAGTCTCAGGAGTAGTAATATCCATTGTTTTCCTCTTTTTACCTTCATTTTCTGCTGAGAAATTTGGTAGGGAAACTTGAAGTGCATTGTTATTGACATGGTGGACAAGGCCTTGAAAACTTCCTTCAAAGTTTCCTTGAAATTCAGGTTCTTGTTGTTGAGAGCCAAAGAAGCTGTCACTAGAGAAAGGCATCATCAAATAACATAATCTAATCTAACAAAATAATTTCGTTAAAAGAGCTGCATAGTAATAACATAGGTTGAGAAGGTCTTACTCCTTTTAAACCAAACTAGCTATAACTAAAGTGCAAGTATAATAATATAAGATTTATTACCTTAGTGGATTTCCTTGCCATCATAGAAGTGCCTTTCTACTAAGTCAACCAAATTTCCAGTAGTTACATGGACATTATAGAAGAGCTCCTGATATGACACCTGTGACAAAAACACATGTAATGTCATTTTCTTATTGAAATTGACATAAAGAAACTATGAACCAATACAAAAGAGGAGAAGTAATAAGCTAAAAGAAACAATCACCCAAACCCCCCAAATATGCAACAGTACCACTAGATATTCTCATAATTGCTCATGTTTGTAGCATTGCCACCATGATTACAATTCCAATGAAAAGCCAACCATACTTCACCATATGATCCACGACCAAAGTTCCTCTCTTTAATACATACCTATACACCATAACACATATTGGCTTAATTATTAGGCTGTAAAAAAACACTTATTGATTAAAACATACCTATACATCAATCAAGAATGAAGTTCGATTTTATTGATTAAAACATTTATGCATTAGAGGGTGAACCTTGGAGCAACGGTAAGGTTGTTGCCTCATAACGTAGAGGTTTATGGGTTCAGAACCCGAATTTGATCTAAACAGTTCTGTTTTAAACTCGTGTTTGTTCGGCATAATTTCCTGTTGCAGCAGCAAACACTATTTCTTACATAATTCTAGTTTTACCGCTCCAAAAAATGCTTCATATTTTCCTTGGAAAACTAATGCATAAATCTTTTAAAGAACCAATTGATAAATCCAATAATATTTCGATTAATAGCAAAAATAAAAATCCAAATATACAATCATGAGATTCAACAAAGCCAGCTTGAAGTTTACCAAGCAAAGAGTTGAAATTTTTCAGAAACAAACAGTTAAACTTATTACAATAAAGAAGAGATTTTCAAATGAAATAACAACTTCTGCATAACAGATCCTAATTAACCAGGAGATTGCACTTGATCCTAAGCAATGAAGTGTGATATAAACTTCTGAACAAGCATGAGAACTAAGAACTTGATGGAGAAATCAGACAAATATAACTCAAATAAGAATAATAGTCTTCATTTGCGTATACAAGTTACAAGTAGTGAAGGAGTGACAGAGAGAAAAATTAGGAAAGGGATTATCATCATAAACTGGTATTATCCATGAAGAATGCGAGGAAATTAGAGGGAGAGAGAAAAACCAAGAGAAGAATGCGGCAAACCTGAGCAGCGGTTCGGTCCTGTAGCGGCAAAGATTGGTGGGTTGCGGAGCCGTCGCCTTCAACAGAAATTAAACCAACCTCTGGATCTCATCTCGATCCTAAACCTAACTAACCCCTGTACCTTCTCTTTTTCGAAGCATAATTTAGAACAATCAAAGAGTTTAAAACAAATTATCTTAACAAATTCAAAACAAGTTTATCTCCCTATTGATTCAAAAAATATGCAGAAAAAAAAGACCTATGGAAGAAGAAAGGCGAAGAAGAAGACGCGAACAGCCAAGAAGACGACGAAGAAGAAGAAGAAGCGAATGGCGAAGAAGACGGAGATCGAAGAAGAAGAATGCGAACGGGGAGCATTCCCTATTCAGCGGCGCTGCAGCAGAGCTAGGGATTCCATTCCCTTCTCCTTTCGTTTTCGGATTATGTTTACCGTTCAGTGGCAGCTAGGGTTCCCTTTTCATTTTGTTAATTACTGGTAAGCAAGGGCGGTTCAACCATAAAACCTCCTTCTATTAGGTTTTGCATTTTATTTAGTTTAATTTTTTTATGAATAACATATACGAAGGCTGTTCTGAACCGGAATCGCCTTTAAAAGGGGTATTTTTTAAGGCTGGTTGAGCTAAATAACCACTCTCTTAAAACATTTTAATTAAAGAGGGCAGTTCCGTTTAGGAACCGCCCTTAAAATACTGCCTTTAATTGTCAATTTTGTAGTAGTGTGTCATAGCTTTATAAGACACGTGTTGAGCACATAATCAAAGATGGAGTCAAGTTGTATGGAGAAAATTCATCCTCCTCTATTTGCCCCCTAGCTCTATATAAACACAACCTGATCTTCAATAACCCTATAGTAGTGCAACAAAAAATAATTATCTTGTCTCATTCTCTCTAATTACGTTCTTGCCCTCAGTAACACACTTTTCTACCAAAATGGTCCCTCCAAAATTTGTTTCAGACATTGGTAAATCTGCTATTGTTGATAATTTCACAAAGCCCGCGAGTCTTCCTAGCCTTGCTTATGTCACATTTCTAGCTAGGAATGGTGACTGTGTGAAAGGTATTGTATGTTTGGTTAAAGGGTTGAGGAAGGTGAATGTTGTATACCAATTGGGAGTCGCTTTGCCACCCGATGTACCCGAAGAGCACCTTAGAATGTTGGAGTCTCACGAGTGCATCGTGCGTGAGATTGAACCTATTTATCCACCTGAGAATCAAACCCAATTTGTTATGACAAAAATTGTTACAGGATTAAGACGGGAGTTACAGAAAAAAAAGGAAGAAGATGATGGATGAGGGTTGGGGATTTTTTTTTATTATTTTTCATCTTAAAATCTAAACCATTGGATATATCCAACAATTAAAAAATTAAGGGAGGGATGATCCTATGGTTCCGTGTGTAAATGCTTTGAGAGAGATTGACAATGAGGAAGTGCCACGTGACAATTGTCGAAGGGAGTAACAAAGTATTTGAGGGAGGGACTAATGTAATGCCATTTTGATATTCAAGATATTGATTGCAAAAATCTTTCAGGGACTAAGTTGATGCCAGATGCATCTTTTGGGGACCTAATAGACTATTAACTCAATAAAATATAAATAAATTTTGTAAACTTGGATAAACTGTAGTTTGTAGGTTTGGCCACAAATGTATAATCTTTTATTTCATTATAACTTATCTAATATATTAAATATATATTTAAGTGTCTCCAGTTTGATAGCGATTTGATTCCGAGCAAACTAGTGAACCATAAATCAAAGCCTTCAATGGTTTAATGATTGGCTTGATCACTAAAACATTGTTATGAAGTGATTGAATTTATTTTGAAATTAATCTAAATCTTCTAAACATATTGAACAACAATTTACAACTATCATCCACAAGAAAAAACACTTAGGTCTTACAAAGTAACATAATGTAATTCTAAATAAGTCAAAACTTGTGCTTTCAGTTCAGAATATTTCAACATACTATTGTTAGTGTCAAAATGGTTTTGACCTCTGGTTTTGATTGATAATACCACTTTTATGATTTCATCAACATATCTTAAGTTACGTATGAGTCTTCAAGTGTGCAGTCAAATAAGCTTTTGTGAGGTAGATGTACAAGATCAAAGATTGTGAACTGAAGTAGAATTAACTTAAGAACAAGAATGTGTAAGTAAGGATGAATAGATTTAGCTCAAGACAATATCCAAGAGAAGACAACCCAACAAAGTACTCATGAAAAATTCAAGATTGATGTTGTCTTTATCAATGTTCAAGATAAAGAAGTAAAGAAGATTAGAGTTGCTCAGTAAGAAGGACCGGTCATCAAGAAAGATCAATCTATCTGCTTGATTTGATCTATCTAACAGAGAATATCTATCAAGAAGATCAACTTTAGGACAAACAAATTATACACCAAGTTTGGAATCAATTAAGTCCCCCAAAGATCAAAATGATATCACATTAATCCCTTCGTTAGTTTATCTGCTACTCCCTCCATCATTGCCACATGGCATTTCCTCATTGGTTATCTCTCCCTGTGAATTTACACGTAGAACCATAAAATCATTCCTCCTTTGATTGATAATACCACTTTCTCTGAACATATTTATTAATTTGTCTATCATAGTTTGATTTAAATTTTTTAATACTTAACTAAAAGTTTTTAAAACGTTATTCAATCCCTCTTCTTATGTAAAGTGCACTTTGCTACACATGGATTAATATGTATAGTTGCAACTAGCAAGTTATAATGTAAGCAAGGCCACAATTCAAAAAATCCACACCACATGACAGAGTAAAAAAGAGGATTTTAAGCATTATAACCATCAATGATAATTCGAACTCTCTAATTGAGGAAGTTAAACCATCAAACTACCAAATATTTAGCCTAAAAATAAGGATGATATGGACATGTTATTCGAGCTCTTAGACCACAATTCAGATATAACCCTACAAGTAACTCAGATGCAAATCCCAAAGAAGCAGCCTAGTGTCAAACTAAATAAAGCAAGTGAAAATTCTGGTCCAACCAATGTCCATGTCATAGCCAACATTTCATAGCTGGATAATTCCAAGATTAGCCATAACCATTGGATAATGACAAAGGATGACTTGTTGATCCTATAATGAAGATAAATTCATGATATATCTTGTGACAGATCAAATATAATGGATAAATATCTCAACAAATTATGTTTTGTCAATCAAGGATAAATAACTTATTATATATGAAAATAGATGATAAGTCCTCTTAAATTCCACTAGGATCCTGAGAAGAATATTTGCAAAGATAAGACTCTAGGTTACCAAGGAAACCTAGTCCTATCCACAAAGTGGTTATCCAAATATTACAATAATAAGATCACAAGTGCACGTTTTATAACTTAGAACTTAATGTCCTAGTAGTCTTAAGTCCCCCGCTACACCTCGGAGGGAAAGTAAGATCGAGGCATCCACCTCGTCATACTTAGTCTTCTCTACTTAGCTGGTCCTAGTGATTTCCATACCAGAACAAATTACAAGACTTTAGTTTAGCTAGCTTTTGTTAGCATGTGCTTTGTTGCATTTCGTAAGGAAGGGTTGAGGTGAGCAGAAAGATACGGTGATAGAAATATTGTATTGGGGATTTAAGGAGAGATTGAAATGACGGTTATACGTAAGAAGAAAAAATGAATCATTTAGGTGAGGTTGTAAATTGATGGTACAATCATGCTATCTGTAGAATCAAGTTAGTCTCACACATACTACTATGACTTCGAACAATATATATTTTGCTCATTTCATAATTTATAGAGAGGGCTCCCGAAACGAACGGGGCCACATGCAAGCACCTTCTAGGAAGGTACTATGCTTTGTTTTTGTTTTTAGGGTAACTTGTACTGTCGATTGCTTTTTAATGACAAGTTAAACATTAAGTTGAGAATCGAAATTAAACCAATTGGAGCATCCCCATATATAGCATAATTGATAATTTTAATCGGAGATGTTGAATTCTATTTCATAAAACACCCGCAACATGCATCATTTTCACTTGGTCGAATTGTTTTAAATACTTGATTTGTATGATTGAGTTATTGTTATTGATGACTTATTTGTTTTCTACATGCATTTATAAATTTATAAAATTGTATAAGTGACTTAAAAAAAAAAGAAGATATAAGAGGTAATCAACTATCAAATGTTCCCTTCAAGAACAGGGAACACGGTCACTTAGCGGACATATACTTGAGTGCGATGGACTAGTTCAGAAAAGGAAAAAGCACCTTCACCCTAATTTAGATTTTAATCATGACGTATATTACACCTCATTATCTATCTTGTTTCCTCTTCTATATGATTACGAGCTAACTCTTATTGCATGCACCATCATATCTCGCTTGGAGTCCTCCCACGTTCGTTCCAAGGACGTCATTAGGGAATAAAGATTTCCGTAGATCCCCCTAAGAGTGTGTAGTTGATAGGAAATACTCTTAACTATAGGCAATCCTTTGATAAATGTGATGATGGGTCCAGGATCAAGAGGATGAGGGATGATGAGGACAATGTTGCTATTATTTCGAAGGAAGAAGACCCATGTGAAGGTCAATGCTCTACGAGCATTATTGGTTTTTTCTTTTTGGGTGGTTGCAATGTGTAACACCCCAAATTTTCATCCCCTGATGTGATGAAAATTTTGATTATGAAAGATTATTTCATAATTATTTTCCTTAATTATAATTATAAATTTCATAAGTAATTTAGATTAATTATGTGTTGGTATGTGTGCCGGTGTTAGGTGGAAAAGTATTTTGATAAAATGTAATATGTAAAAATAATGTTTTTACATATTAGTCCATGAATTAGGACCTAGAAGCAATATTAGGAAGATTTTGGAGGGAAGGGCATTAAAATAAATATTTTTGAAAAATTGGCCAAAACACTCGAGTATTCTAGGAAACACTCGAGTATTTTGGACAGTGACAAACTCGTGAGTGCGTTTGATGAGTCAACACTCAACGATTCTTTTCCGTTGACACGAAAAAACTTCAAGGACACGTTAATGGTCTTCGTGTCGAGTTGCATGATCAATGAAAATGAGTATTTAAGCAAATTGTTGAAGGAAATTGACCATTTTGGTCGAATTGCTCTGGAGATATCAACTTAGGGTTCCTGATTTCGTTTCTTCTATTCTCATCCATTTCTGATTGTTGATTCGAGAGTTATACACCATTGTGAAGCTCACGTTTTGAGCTTTACAAAGATATAAGATTCGTGAGTTGAGGTGTTGTGTGGAAGGAGAATCGAGGATCGAAAGGAGAGAGATTTTTGCTGCCAAACCAAGTTCCTGAGGTCTGGAGCTTACTTGGAGCTAGGATTTTGGTAAGTTTATGAGCTCTCTGAACCTCAAAGTCGTTCCTACCTCTAGTCTATGTTGCAGAGAATAATTCCTAATCTCTTTCCCTAATTTTTTACAACGATTTTGCATGTCAAATCCTCTGGTTTTGGTACTCTGTTCAAATATGGCTGCATGCAAAGGATTTTTGGAGATTAGCATTTCCAGCCAATTTCTCTGCAATCTTTGTGTTGATTCACGGCCTAGAGGTAAGGGTAAAGCTATTAATTCGCTAGAATAAGTTTAAATCATGTGAATCTAGGTTGAGAGTCAACAAGAGACTCTATGGGCATAGTTTGAAATAGGTTTAAGGCTTGGAGGCCTCTCTGGGTTCAAATGTTGATTTGGACAAGTTTCTTATGTTATATGCAAGCTATACTAAGGTTGTTTTCATGCTAAATGTGCCTAGAATTGGATTTGGCATGTTGAGTTGTGGAAAGCGGATTTTATACATAATTGATGCTATGGTTTGATTCAGTGTAATATGTTGTTAATTCTGTATTGGAACATGTTTAATATGTATAAGGCAAACTCTGTTGATCATTGGTTTTAACTGGAATTGGCTAGAATTGGAAATGGTATGTTAAAATGCAATTTACACTGTCTGTCTGAAAACACTCGAGTATTTGGGTTTAATACTCGAGTATTTCGACCAAATCTAAAACATGAATTTCTGGAAAATGAAGAACACTCGAGTACTCATGAAGAACACTCGAGTATCCATGAAGAACACTCGAGTATTTTGGTAAAACCTAAAAAATGAATTTCTGGAAAATGAAGAACACTCGAGTATTCATGAATCACTCGAGTACTTTTGTGAAAGTATGATTCACTCGAGTCCAGAGAAATTCCACTCGAGTCTTTTGTCCAGGGACAGAAAAGTATCTTTTTAAACATACCTAAGTTATTTCCAATTGAATCAACTATGCTTATGGGGAAAATATCATGTTCCAATAAAAAGAATGGGATGATTAAGAACAACATTAAAATACACTGATGAAATATTATTGGTTGCACATAATAAGATTTATGGTTAATCTTAATGGATAAATTTATGTGCATTCATACATGGAAAATTGAAGTGGATAATTAATTCGGTGGTAACTGGCTCGATGACACATTTTGGTAATGTGGGCAGCATTGTGAGATGCTGTTACGTCTTGGTGACGTTGTGTGCACACTATCCGAGCAGTTTCACAATACATGGTGGACATGTATACGAATTAATGGATTGAACGTTCAATAAATAATGGATATGGGAAGCATGCATCATGACACATAAATGATGGGAATATTTATCAATGAACCATGCTAGTTCATTTATTTATGCATATGACTACTTGGTATTTGTGAATGTTGCTTGCTTTATTTATACTTATTCGATTATGTGAATTATATTGCTTACCCCTTATGCCCATTGTAGGTGATGGCTCACTATCTAGCTTGCATCGAGTTGCGCCCACTCCCTAGTGGAGTGTGGTACTATGAGGACCATAGAGCCACTTTTGAGGGTGAGGTAGAGGTGACCCTCTATCACCCTAACCCTCTGGCTCGCGTCTGTCCTCGTAGGTTTCGCATCCCTATTATCTATACCTTGCATGTACCCCCTTTTTATGCTTATCATGGACCACCCCCGACTCGACCAGCTCGTCGATTTCATTCCTTTCGTTTTAGAGTTGCTACTAGATCTCACCCCTCTGCTTCCTGAGTGATCCGTGAGGAGACTCCTGTACCTAGTCCGATGAGTCCGGTTCATGGGACTCCTTCAGCTGACCCAGTGCCCAGTGGTAGGGCACCCACTCAGTCGGACGGGATAGAGGAGGACCCTGAGCAGGCTGAGAGTGAGGGCGAGCCAGTCGAGCACTCCACTAGGAGTCGGTGGGGAGTTGGGGATCCGTCGGGAGATGCATAGTATAGATGGTTAGGATGTGGGACATGTGGAGCAGCTGCTGGAGATTCTGGAGACTTATGCTATGGAGGAGGATCATCAGACCACCGCTGGGATTTCATATTTTGCTCTGTTGTTATATTGTATATATTTTTGAGAGATCTCAGTGAGGCGGTCTTTTCTTTTAATATTTTATCCTGGACTTGTATTTTATAAACTTCTGCTACCTCGACTTTGATATTGATGTATGTTGGTACTTTTATGTTATGTTATGATATGGATATATATCTATCTTTATATGACTTGGTATGTGGATTATCAAATCAAGGTCACTATTTTATTCAAACTCCGCTTACTCTGATAACTATGCTATTTTATCCTAACTAGAAAGATCAGTGCTGAGTTGGGAAGTTTTAATAATCGTAAATGAAAACCCAACTTATGCTATCACAAGTTACTATTGATGTATGTATGGTTACAAAGAATTTTCATTATTTCTCCAACTTCTCCATTAAACGCAAGTCCATATATATTATATAAATATGAAAAGAGTTCTATATTTTGTATATAGAGGAGAGGGTATGACACAATGGATACTCTACTTCTAACATAGGCAGATGATGATACCCCCCCCCCCCTTTTGGTACTTTGGAACTCTAGATGTATATGTTTTCAAGATGGTCATTGGTATTGTATAACTTTTTCTTTTGGTATTGCATAACTGATATACTTTTGTTGTTGCTTATTGATGATGGGTATGCTTAACACATATTAATGAGTGTGGCATAGCCTTGTGTGGATAGTTTTGTGTGATATTATTTGGTTTTATAAGTTCTTAATTTAGTTTTATTTTGAAAAACTAACTAGTTACAACACGTTTGGGGTGAAAGGAAGAATGTAGTGTCCCATTGAAAATGATAATTTAATTTGAAATGTAGAATGATAAGGTGGTAACACGTGCCATGATCCCATCTTCAGAAACTAACAAATGATAAGAAAAAATTCATTTGAATTTCAAATGTGGAATAAAATGGGCTTCGACGTGCCAATAATTGTGTAGAAACCTCTTATATATGTGTGTTTATTAGGTATGTCAATATTATTAGATAAATAAATACCAAATCATAGTATTATATAAATAATATAATTAAATTTAACAATCCCCATGTGGCACGAGATTAAACAAGTTTGTTATAAAATTACCGAAATAACAACCAATCTCTAAATTTACTCAAAAATTCCCAACACGTAAAAAAAAGACACCTGAAACGAAAGCATGCACGTAATGTGAGCACATCTTTGAATAAATTCAAAGATGTGAGAGAGAATTAAAGCCAAAACAAAAGGCGAAGAAGGCCAAAACAAAACCAAATAGGTAACTATCACCATAACATTCATCTAACCAAATCATATACTTTGTACCAGAGATACCAATGTATTAAATTTGAATCTTCAAATCTTCATAATAATCATAATATTTCAAATTTCTAAAAGTGCACCATCATTTCTCGCTAACTTATATATATCAATCATTCTTCTTTTCTTCATATTAATCTTATTCTTAATTCTTTTGTGCCATTCACGTTATTTATATGCATTTCTCATTCCTTTTATCGTTGATCAGTCTTTCTCCACATACATATTTTTATTTTCTTGTTGATCTGATTTCCCATTTTCAATTAGATTGGTGATAACATGGCAGAGAAGAGGTACGTGAAGTTGACAAAAGAACAAGCGCAATTGCAGGATATAACTCCTGGAGAGTTGCACCAACCCATTGAAGTTCCACAAGTAATATTCCATTTTTTTCATTTTTTTGTTGCTTTAAATTTAAGCATTTTTATTAAATTGAAAAAATATGTTCTCCTTATAATTCAAATTTGATTTTGAATATATATGGTTTTACTATTTCTTAGTTTTTGGATCTGTGTCCTTTTATTCACATTCATGGAAGTTTCGTACATTTAAAAAAATTAAAATCATTAATATATTAGATATATTGATTTGTTTTATTGTTCCATTTTTCTAAAAAAAATAAAGATAGATGCAAAATAAATTAATACAATTTCCATAGAAGCACTTGTTTAGATTGATTAATGAAATGCATTAAAGGAGGAGAAATTGTTCACTCATTAACCTTGCATACCATATACCAAGATCACCTTAAAATATGTTTTGTAATAATGGGTTAGAGCAATATCTCGAGGGATACTTCATTTCCTTGCATTTGTTTCTTGAATGTGGAAAAAGAGTGAATAATAGCCCTCTTCCTTTATCAACATAATATTATTCGAAAGGATTAATCTAAATGTAGTCAATAATATTTTGTTTGAGTTGTAAATATTTGCTGAGGATTTGAATTTATATTTATATTTTCATCTTCATAAATGAATGATGATATTGATATTATGTTTTCATAGTATAATGTACGTAGATGTGTTGAGTGTGGACAAATTCTACCTGAAACTTACCAACCCCCTGCTGATGAAGATTGGACTACAGGAATTTGTGGTTGTGCTGAAGATACTGATAGTTGTAAGATTTTGCCAGCTTAACCATAATCAAATTGTGTCTTGTGTCAAGATGTTACATTCTTTTCTTGGAATATATTGTTTTTATGTAGAAATTGTAATGTTTGCCCAATATATAGTGTATAATTTCTGAAGAAAGAATTAAAGAATGAGCGAGGCAATAAGGAAATCTAAAATGCTCCAAGCAACCATGGTGGATGGAGTTATTCAAGATCTTAGAGTAAACAGGATAATCAGTGGGAAACACAATTTGTCTAAGAAAATATCACTTTAACCCGCAAAAAGTAGTGGTTGATGCACTAGTAAATTTAATATAAATAATCGAAGATTATGATTGACTTACCCTAACAAACACTCTTGGCTTAGCTTGGAGTTCCTTTCTCCTATTTCTATGTGTTGCATTCTTTACACCTACTTGTTGAAGGAGTTAAAGTGATAAAAAAAGAGATTCCAAATTCTAAAATAAGTAGTATAGTTATAAAAACTCTAAAATACACATACATTACATATTCCACAACTCCTGCAATAAATCATCATATTTTTTTCTAATGACTTATAACTCAAACCGTAGAAATTTATCACTATGATAACATATAACTCATAAAATAATTCTTCATAACTTCTACAATTTACAATAATCAAAGTCGCAACTACTAAGTCTTCATCAACTTCAGGTTCCTATTTTTTTTTTAATTCCACAAAAGGTTATCATTGTTTTTAAAAAAAAATTGGTGAAGAAAGTGGGACTTGTCTAATATCTACAAGTTGTAATGATGGAGAAGTATATATGCTTTGGCTTGCTTAGGGCGAAGTTTCTCTCTTAATAACTTAGATGGTTTTCGTCTCAAATTGATATCTCTAAAATAATGAATAAATAATGCTTATGGTGTAGGTTGGACTGGGTTATTTTGTCCATGTGTTGTGTTTGGACGTAATATTGAAGCAATGAGAGACGATGTTCCTTGGAATCATGCATGTATTTGTCATGCTATGTGTGTGGAAGGTGGAATGGCTCTTGCAGTAGCAACCGCTCTTATCAATGGTATTGATCCTCAAACATCATTTCTCATTGTAGAAGGTCTATTTTTTTCTTGGTGGATGTGCGGCATTTATACTGGTTTACTTCGACAAGCTCTACAGAAGAAGTATCATCTCAAGGTGATTTTATATTGTTGTCATTAATGAGAGTTTGAATCATAGTCGCTACTAGGATTAATAATCAATTAAAAAACGTCTTATAATAAATTAATAATAGCATAAAAGTGATTACCTACATATCCAAATAAACATCGATACTCGTACCTATGCCAGTCTTCGTTTATAATACCTATGGTTTGCGTTCATATTTTTGCACAAAAATAATGATGGGTATATAATGTGATTTAAAACCTGAAACAAGATGCACTACTTGCATATACTAGTTTAGACTTTCTATCCATCACAATTACTAAGAAAAATATGAAATATTGCAAGACGTCGTATAAAATTGAAACCTTTTATCTTATGTTGAAGTAGTTTTTAAATATTTCCAAGGTAACTCATGGGGTTTGATGTTACATTTTTAAGAATTACAAGTGAAACTAGTGTTAAAAAAAAGTAACATTGATGTTAACAATCAATTTTAGTGTTTATTGAACTTTGAAAAAATGACATTTTCTTAAAGAAGCTAATTTTTAAAAGTTAAGTATTTGGCAAATTTTTAAGATCTCTTTTTTCTCTGGCTAATATTATTGGTTATAACACTTAAAGTTCTACCTAAAATTGCCATCATTTCACCTTACAAATTAATAAGAAATTCTGGATAGTATGAGTTCATGCTTGGTACTTGTTAATTTTACTCATTGGAGTTGGGATTTCACTCTAGCTAATTGGTCTTTATTACAAGTTGGTTTTTCCAATTTTGTTAGCTTGTAAATAAGCAAGTTTTTCTAGCAGGTCTTCTTGCTTTTCCTTAGCTTTATTTAGGAATAGTGGAGTTGGTTTTTATTATATGTTCAAAGTTTGATCAAGAATGCCATCAAAAAGGGAAAATGAAAAAGAAAAATTAGGTGGCATAAAAATGTTGTGCTTAGGGTTAAAACTAAAACTAATAAAAAAAATAAAATAAAGGAAACTATAACCTCCGATTTCAATTGAAATCAAAGTTATGAAGCCTTTTGTTATTATCTTCTTTTTCTTTTTTGAATATTTGAGGTATTATGATCTAGTTAAGAGGTTTTCAGAGTTTCCTATCAATACAAGGGATGCTGATACATGTGTAGGAAAAAAGATAATGTGACTTGTGTAGAGTATTAGGATATTTTATGTTCATTTAACAACATTATTATATTTTTTAACCAATAAGAAACTTGAACATATCACATATTGGTTTTCAGTGGATTGTTTTAATTAACTGATGGAACTTGAATAGATCACAGACTGTATCCAACCAATATGAGATACAAAAATTCAAGAACACTAAATTTATGGACAATTTGTTTTCTCTTGTTAGCTTCTTTTTTTTTTACACTTGAGTGAATATATTGCAGTAAGAAGACAACTGCTCCCCAAGCAACAAATTAGGGTTTCTTCGAAATTGATTCCTAAATTATTTTTTCGATTGTTTGAGTTCCCACTTTTACTCAACCTTTGACATTAATCCTTCCATCCAATATCATCAGTTAGGAGGTGATGTGACTGACAACGATTTGGATAGCTCCTCAAGTGTTGCAAGTTATAGATATTGGGATGATAAAGAAAATAGGCTTAATTATGTCACAAGTCCCTGAAGTTTGAGGTACTTTTGCCAGATAACCTTATTCTTTTTTTTCCATTGTCTAACTCCCCGAAGTTACTTCTGAGTTTGTCATATACCCCTACTACTAATTATGGCCAATTTTGCCGACATGTAACATCGGAATCCTGATCCAGGAGGTTGGCCATGTGGTGTCAAGTGATGTCACACGGGCGAAGACGACCTCTCTCTTCAATTCTTTTTTCTCTTTTTTTATTTTACTAAAAATATAAAAATATTAAGTTTTTTATTTTTTAAAATTTTTTAAAAAAATGATCTTCGACCACGGGGCACCAGGTGCTTAACCTCCTGCATCTGATCAGGATTCCGATGTTACATGTCACCAAAATTGGCCAGAATTGATAATAGGGGTATATGACAAACTCAGAAGTAACTTCGAGGAGTCAGACATTGGAAAAAAAAGAATAAGGGTATCTGACAAAAGTACCCCAAACTTCAGGGACTTGTGACATAATTAAGCCAAGAAAATATATGCATGTTGAAGAGGTCAATAACATGAGGGAGGAGAGATATGGGAGTGGATTGCAAAGCTTCTTTAAAATATTAATTAAAAATAAAATAGATTTTTTAATTTTTCATTTATTATTTAAAAAATGTAATAAAAATTATACACGTGGACACCTGCATGGTGACACATGGAACAACGTTCATGGACATGGTGACAGTGATGTCGATTGCCGTCAGTCACATCACCTCCTAACTAACAGAAATAAATGGAAAGGTTAAAGGCAAAAGTTGAGTAAAAATAGGGGCCCAAACCATCAAATAATAAGTTTAGGGATTGATTCCAAATGAACACTTATTTATAAGGACGAAAAACTTAATTAAACTAAATTTATGGGCTTAAACTCATGAAATGGTCCAATTAAACTCATGAAGTTGTCTTGTTATTAGTAAAGAAATTTGTAGTACCATTTATTAGAAGGGTTAGGGTTGACTTGAAATATGTTTTTAGGTAGAAATTCATGCCTAGACTACATTTTAATTTGGGTGTTAGGAATAAGTGAGATATGTAAGTGTTTCAAATAAGTTAGATGTGCAAGTGTTATATGAAGAGTTTTGATTTTGGCATGTTAGTTAGAGCTTAAAACATAACTGTCATTTTATAATATGTTGAAACCTAATACAAGAGTTCTATTTTGTGTTTGGTGTATTCTTTAAGTAAAAAAGAAAAAGACAAGAACCAAGTTATTTTGGTTTTACCTTATTTAGCGAAAAAAAAAGAACAACATCTTGTTCTCTCATGTTACATCCTTACTCAAAATGCTACTCCAAAGTGTTATTGATAATCAATTCTGACTTTTTTCTAGGACTCACCATGTGATCCTTGCATGGTTCATTGTTGCTTGCATTGGTGTGCCTTATGCCAAGAACATAGGGAAATGAGGAACCATCTATCAAACAATGGTTCCACTGAATCAACCATTGTTAATCCTCCACCAATTCAAGAGATGAATCCTAGTGAGAACAAAGAGTCTGCACCAAGTGATGAAAATAATAATATGCAGATCCAACCCATCTAAGAATGTACAATGATTTTATTCATGAATTGTATAATGCACATCATTCTTGATTTTTTTTATTCTATGTAAATTTTCTTCAGATACTTATACATACGATGTCATGTGTCACGACACATAAAAAATTTTCATTAAGCAATAGAAAGGCCTCCATCAATAGTAGGACATATTGTATATAAGTTGTGAGTTTATTTCATTTTTGTTGATTGCTGATAGTCATATATGGATGAAAAGCAATGAAATTATTTTTGTATTAATAATGAATTTTCTTATCCTCAGCCTTGACTTTTTTTTATCAACTTAACCTCAACTTTGGCACGGACCTTAAAAAAGTAATTTTTCATTGAAAAAAATACGAAATTAATATTTCGAAAACTGTGAACTTAGTTTGTTCATACATACCTATTTTATTTGAACCTTTTAGGGTTGTGGCTAAGTAAACCTATTAATAATTAGGGTTTTGCTCTACAATTATTAAAGTTACTAGAAGTGAAAAATTAAGAGAAATTCTAATTGCACCTGTAAAATGCTATTCACACTTAGTGCGATTATGAATTTTTACCATAAACTTCCACAATTGCTTGTAGTTACACACCCATTTCACTTTTATCATACACGCATCCATTTTACTTTACCTTAACACACACTCATTTACTCGCAACTCACACCCATTCACTTCTCACTTTCAATAAATGTAATTAAAACCGTACTGATGATTGAAACGATGAGGTCGGGTAGTGTTTTGTTGTATAGTGGTTCAATCAGTGAGACAGTAATTAAACCCCATAAGCTTATAATGCATGGTTAATTCAAGTAGTATATATATATGTATATGTATACTTGTAAAAAATTCAAAAAAACCATACTCAAATTTAAAATTAAAATTTATACTAGTCTATTCTGAACTCGAAACAGCGATCACACATACTTTAACAATTTAACAAGTTTAAAATCTAAATATCTGACTATCTTTTCATTCATTGTTTATCAACAAAAGGATATATAGATCCTTGAAACAATTTTATTTCAATTATGTGATCCATGTTAGTGACACCATCTATTTAGAACATCATCTTTATTTGAAAACTATAATAAATTAACCAATTAAGTGAACTGTAACGTATTTTGAAAAAAAAATTGTCCATGACTTTGGAGCCAGTAAATTTTATTGACTATTTTCTTTCCCAAACTGTGTTTTTTACTCTTTTAAGTTTTAAAATAAATAAAAACATAAGGATAGATTCAAAGATAAAAAAAAATGGAGAACCAAGAACATATTACAATAACCCTGACAAAATAATATCAAACCCTAACAAAACTATTACTCTTAAAATTAAAAATGAACACAGAAGCTAAGCATATAATTTAGCTCCCGCAACTCCAACCTCCTTCACTATAGCTAGGAGATCCCATCATTGCCACCATAGCCATGGTCTCCACCGCCACCATCAACACTTCTGTTGTAGCCACCACTTCTACCTTCACGATGACCGCTATATCTATTTCCTCTACCCAACTTTTTTGAAATACTCTACTCCGTCTTCTTCACTCTTCGTCTTCCGTTGTTTTGCCTTTTTTTCTGTTTTTTAAATGCAACGACCAACCCGGTTCGCCAAAAACCAATCGGTTTGGCGATTTTTGTAACACCCCTCATTTTACATTTGGAATTTAAAAGAGAGAGAGAGAGAGAGAGAGAGAGAGAGAGAGAGACCAGATAACCTGTTATGGGCACATCAGTTTGGATGGATAAGGGCGGCACTATGATTTTTGAGCCACTTTACACCTATTTTGCCACCTATTGTTGCTACTAGATCCTTCCATATCCACATAGGACACCTTGCATCTATAATCTTGATGAGTCAATCCTTAATTATCCTGTGAGGTAAGCATGAAACTTGGCACAATCTTGAGGAAGAATATCATTGCACAGAAATATTTTATGCATTTTCCCCCTATAAATACCCCATTCCCTTAACGTTTTTTCTCACAATTCACATCTAAACACAAGCTTGAAACACATACATCAATTGTGTTCAAGTCTCTTTGAGAGTTATTTAGTGTGTGAGTTGAGGTTCTACCTCAAAGTGAGCTCCAAGGTCATTATGTTATGCTGTTGAAGTTACACTACATTCCAAGGTCCTTACTTTCTTGCATTCGTGTGGTAAGCTCCGGGCACCATTCTCTTTCATTTTTGTATCTAATTAAAGTCCTCATAGCAAAGTTTTGATTATGATTGATTTCATGAATTTCCATTGAGAAACCATGCCAAACTTTGAATTCAAAGTTAGGAAAAAATCATTTATGTTTTATGGATAAAAACAGTGTTTTAAACACGGCTACTTTACACTAATGGCATGATCAACTCAATACATATTATGTATTAAATTTTGGTTCTATTTAAAGATTTCATGGCATAGTACATGTTGTAATTGGTGTTTTCCATTTTCATCACAAAATCATGCCAAAATCTTGGTTCAAAGTTAGAGAAAACTCATTTTTGTTTTTCCTTAAAATCATCAGAATTCATCATGATCACATTGCATGCATTGTGTGATCGTCTCAGTCCATGTCATGCCCTAAGTTTTGATCCTAATCATAGACCTCTTGGCATAGTATCTATTATAATTAATTTCTCTCAATTTCATTACAAAGCCATGTCAAATTTTGATGGTAAAGTTGGTGAAAAAACATTCGGAGATTAATGCAACCATGCTGCCCAAGTTTCCCAATTTCACTTCCTTGAGTATTTTCATTGTGTTTCTTCATATTTAAGGTATGAGAGAAGTTATTCATATCACTATGATAGTAATTGATGGCTGCAAAGTGTAGTGCAAGCTACCATAGGTTTCTGGGAATTGCTTTGCAAGTCATGACAAGATTACTTGACTTGGAGGTCAAGATAATCGATGACAATTTTGTGTTCAAATTTTGAGATCTATATGATTATATGTTGAATTATCTATTGGAGAATGAGAACGGTTTAGTAATTTGCTTGGATATACATGTTAATGCTTGATTATAAATATGTGGCTAAATTACTCATTTGGTCCCTTACCTTATTTTTCAATTTAAAATTGGTCCCTTAGCTTACCTTTTTTTGGTTTTGTAACATCCTCACTTTAATTAGTTAATTTTAAATTTTAATAAAATCAGAGTTTGAAAATTCATTTTAGAATTTGATTTCTTATGAAAATTCTTAGGAAAATCTGGCAGAGTTTCCTCTATTTTTCGGACTTCCCAAAAATTTCTTCTTATAAACTGTCAGTCCAGGATTATTAAAAAAAACATAAAACACAACAGTTTAAAAACTAGTTCATATCCTAACGCCCGATTAATACAAATTCAGGGCATACAATTACTACGCATATTAAATTACAAAAATAACAGTTTTCAAATATAATTAAAATAAAATCCGCTCATGGTATCACATTCTACACTCCACGTGGTGGAGGGTTTCCGATTCGGCCGCAACTGTGTAAGCTCTGCTTCCGTACCTGTAAAAATATATCAAGAAGGGTAGCATTACACAGAACTTAAAAAGATAAATCCTAAAAGAAGACATAGCAAATAACCAAGCCTACATGATTATCAATATATTTTATTCATAATTATTCATATAATTAATCTCTTTTAGTTCTTCATTTATTCTCACATTCTTTTAATTATTGATCTTTTAACAGGTCTCTTATTATTTCTACATTCACTTTTTTTTTTGCCTTCTTCTCTTCCTTTTCCTTTTCTTTTTCTTTTCTTTATCTATTCCTTTTTCCTTGTGATGGTGGAGAGAGAGGGAGAGACAACAGAGAGAGAAACAAGAGAGGAGAGAGAGAAAGTAGATCTTTGGAGAGGGAGGGAGGCTCAAGGAGGCGGCGGTGGCGGCCCTAGGTTGGCGGAGGCCGACGGTGGGACGAGGGAGTAAGGAGGAGGAGAAGGGAGAAGGTTGGGACCGGAAATGGGGGTTGGGGGGGAGTTTCACGCACCATTTATGGTGCTGGTGCGCTGATACGCGCACCGCGCGCCTGGGGCGCGGCCGTGCGCGCGCCTGGGGCGTGGCCGTGCGCGCGCCTGGGGCGCATCCCCCACTGATCAGTTTTTGTTTCCCTTTTTTTTTTTACTATGAGTTGACCGTGCTATAACTTCTTCGTTAACCGTCGGATTTTGCTCAAATTTGACGAGCAACTTCCTAAAAATCATACCTTCATATCCAACGGTGGGAATTGTGTTTTGAGTCTTAAATCTTTTATTTTAATTTTCTACCCTTTGTTATGTTTTAGTACCGAATTATCTATTTTCCTGGCCTTTTCCTAACTTCAACTTAATGCTCCTTTCTTTTCTAACCTTATTATTATTATTGTTATCCTTTCCTAATGTTAAAATAATTCTTTTAAATAACTATTTGTAGTTTATTATCATTATTTCCTTTATTTTAACTATTATTTACTTATTCGTCTTTGGGTTTAAAATTTGGGATGTTACATTTCTCCCCCACTTATTAGAATTTCGTCCCCGAAATTCCATTCGGTTCCCTAAATGGGGAATCATCCCATTGGTAAACTCCTGACTACGGTCTTCACTTCCCTTCGGTTTTTATTTCCCGCTCCAGGTGTGATTAGGGTCATGCCTATTTCAATGCTTGTCGTCTAATATTACGTATTCTCTCTAACTGGACAGGATCGTCAGTCTTCTTATTATTAAAGTTCCATCTCCCATTCCTTGGATTGAAATCCTCCCCCACTTAGCATCAACATACTTGGTTATATCCATGCTTGGGGGTATGCTCATTCGTTATTCAGAATTTAGCACATAAGCTTCTCGACCGGTATCCAAGGTTGGAAGGGACACGTGGATGGTTATCCATCGGTAGACATAGAACTATGTTGGATTCCTACGTCTTGGTGAATTCTCATGTATACATCTGAGACGCTTGAAACTTGAAGAGAGTGAAGATGAAAAGAAGAAACACGAAGCACTCAAGGATGGGTTTCTTAGTCTTCGTACGACGACCCAGGATGTACTAGATATATGTCAAGCAAGAAGACAATGGAGATTGTCCTTAAGTGTGCGTTTTCAGCAGAAAGTCATCGAAAGATGCATTTTCTATGGAACTACCGCTGATTTAATTTGGTCTTGATGAAGGCACGTGGTGCAACGGCTAAACTTGCTTCCTTTGAAGGAATCGTTTGGGAACTAGACTAAGTTCTTAAGTGCATTCTAATTCCTAATGGTGAGCACGATTCACTAGTTTACTTGGGTCGGTCTCGGTGTGGATACCCTACTAATTCATCCAGTTTCGCCTTTCTCGCGAATAACCACTTCGGATTCTTAATAAAATGCTTGATGAGTTTTGGGCTTTTAGTTTGGCTTTCCATGAAGTCTAAAGACGGTTACTACGGGTTTACTCGACTCGGTTCTCTCGCGAGTTCTATTCGCGGCTACACTACTAGTAAGTGGGTGCACTGGCTTAAGGCTCCTATCTGTCTGTCCTGATTTTTGTTGGAAAGTGTCAATGATATCGACCACTAATAGTTGCGAAGATCGAGGTGATCAGTCCCAATCTCACATCTATCAATAGCAACATCACCGTCAAGTTTGTTGATGTTATCGTCCCCTAGCAGATGTAAGAATCGGAGTGATCAGTTCTAACCTTACATTCTACCAGTGGCAATACCATCATTGTGTTCGGCGGAACTTTAACTAATGTATCATCATTTATTGATTTCTTTTTAAGTTAAATCGAATATGTATGCTTTATGTAAAACATTTTAAATACATATTTTAAATAAATATTTGGTATATAGTTAACACTAAAAGTACCTCGGGTGAGTTTATTCGTCGCTCTGCGTGCTCCCAGGACAGTCTGCAGCACGGTGTCCCGACTGTCCGCAGTGATAACAAAGACCCTCCTTCCTTAGCTGGTTCAAAGGGCAACACAATCGTTTGTGAGATTTTCCACAGTGTGAACATAAGGGCCTAGCAGTTGGGGCGGTCACATTATGGTCCGCAACCATGGGAACTATTGCCATAGCATCAATATCAGCATATGGGTCTGGTTCTTGCGTTGGTCCTTCTCCCCTGGTAGAACTTCCAGCACCCTGCCAATTCCTGCTTCTTTTCTCCAGCATCTCCCGTTTCAATCCTTTTTCATAAGTGCTAGCCATGTTTACCAGGTCGGACAAGTTCGCAACATTCTGATACTGAAATGCAATTTTAATCTCAGTGCGAAGCCCGTCCTCAAACTTAATGCACTTAGTCCTTTCATCAGCATCCCTGTAGCTTCCGGCATATCGGATGAGATCCTCAAAATGTGCAGCATACTCTCCAACACTCAGGTTCCCTTGTTTCAGGGTCAAGAACGCCAGCTCTTTTTCTCGGCGGACATCTTCCGGGAAATACTTCCCTAAGAACCTGATTTTGAACACATCCCAGGTGATTTCCTGGTTAGCGATCTCCATTTCCCTTCGTACACGTTCCCACCAATACTCAGCTTCTCCAGTGAGCATGTACGACGCCAAAGGGACTATCTGCTCCGCGGGCGGTGACATTGTGCGGAAAATCTTCTCCAATTCTTGGAGCCATCTCTGTGCTGCGTCAGGATTGTAGCCACCTTCAAACTTGGGCGGATCATTCTTCCTGAACCTAGCTAGCCAATCAATGTCGATTGGGTTTGGTGGTTGCTGGAGTGCGGCTACTGCTGCTGCTACCGTTTCGGCCTGGTTCTGGTTCATTTGGACCAGATTCTCAAGTATCGCGGCCATCCTATCATCACGAGTACGTCTCTGAGGCATGGTGACTGAGTTCTGGAAAAAGAACACGTTATTCCACAATTAACTAAAAACTCTTAAATTAAGTGTACCTATTTATCTATTCTAAGACTTGACATTATCACTTGGTTACTCGCTTGGTGAGTAACCGATAGGAGTTGTGAGTCCAAACTCCAAGGCCGAGGGAAACTGCTCTGATACCATAAATGTAACATCCTCACTTTAATTAGTTAATTTTAAATTTTAATAAAATCAGAGTTTGAAAATTCATTTTAGAATTTGATTTCTTATGAAAATTCTTAGGAAAATCCGACAGAGTTTCCTCTGTTTTTCGGACTTCCCAAAAATTTCTTCTTATAAACCTGTCAGTCCAGAATTATTAAAAAAAACATAAAACACAACAGTTTAAAAACCAGTTCATATCCTAACGCCCGATTAATACAAATTCAGGGCATACAATTACTACGCATATTAAATTACAAAAATAACAGTTTTCAAATATAATTAAAATAAAATCCGCTCATGGTATCACATTCTACACTCCACGTGGTGGAGGGTTTCTGATTCGGTCGCAACTGTGTAAGCTCTGCTTCCGTACCTGTAAAAATATATCAAGAAGGGTAGCATTACACAGAACTTAAAAAGATAAATCCTAAAAGAAGACATAGCAAATAACCAAGCCTACATGATTATCAATATATTTTATTCATAATTATTCATATAATTAATCTCTTTTAGTTCTTCATTCATTCTCACATTCTTTTAATTATTGATCTTTTAACAGGTCTCTTATTATTTCTACATTCACTTTTTTTTTCTTCTTCTCTTCCTTTTCCTTTTCTTCTTCTTTTCTTTATCTATTCCTTTTTCCTTATGACTGAGTCCAACAGACCATCAGCCCTTTATCTTTTCTTTATGACTGAGTCCAAAAGACCATCAGTCGTTTTCCTTTTATCATGACTGAGTCCAACAGACCATCAGTCGTTCATCTTTTCTTTATGACTGAGTCCAAAAGACCATCAGTCGTTTTCCTTTAGGTGACTGAGTCCAAAAGACCATCAGCCGTTTTTTTTCTATATGACTGAGTCCAAAAGACCATCAGCCGTTTTCCTCTATATGACTGAGTCCAAAAGACCATCAGCCGTTTTCCTTTTCTTATGACTGAGTCCAACAGACCATCAGCCGTTCATCTTTTATCATGACTGAGTCCAATAGACCATCAGCCGTTCATCTTTTATTATTTCTTAATTATTTCTCTTTTCTCTTCTTATAATTTAAGTATTTCTTTTATACTTGTCTCAATCTTTTGATCTTTATTTTCGTTTATGACTTATCACATTTTTCTACATTTTCTACTTTACTCTTTTTCTTTTGTTAGTTTCCCTCGATTTTATCCAACTCTAGTTAATACGGTCAAGTATAGTATATTCTAGTTCTCGTTACTTATTCTTAGTCATATCTTTGGTTCCTTTATTTTATACTATTACTTAACTTATTATTCCTAATTCTTTGTCTCCAGTTTATTTAACTACTCTATTAACTCACGTTATTACTTAACCCCTTATCCCTATCTCATCAATTCCATTTTCTTTGACTATCCTATTAACTCCACTTAGTTTCCCTATTTTATTTCAGCGTTCTATTCTAACTTCCCTAACATCCTACTCTCTCTCCGATTTATTAGATTTTTATTAATCCACTTATCGTTTTTCCTATTTTCTTTTAAATCTAATTCATTATTTTGCGCCTATAGCTCTAATCGGTCCTACACGTATTTATTATTCCCTATACTAGTCCCTCCTTTACCTCACTTTACTCTTTTGGGTACTATTATACTTATTATCTTTTAATTCATTAATTATACTCTCTCTTTTGCCTATTTCGTTTACCCTTTTGTCCTTTTACTTCCCCTATGGTTTTATTTTTATGATTGCTCACGTTCTTGTTTTATCCTGACTATTTTAATATTCTAATTACGCTCATTCGTTCCGGGCCTTATTCTACGCTCATTCCTTTTATTCCCCAAAGTGTGGTTTCTATTACAATTTTATTTACTTCCTTTATATACACGAGGGTTACCCTAAGGTTCATAAACATACTTTTTAATTGCCCTATTCTCAGCTACCACTATAGCATCCTAGAATTTACTTCTTAAGTAAAGGTAACGCGAACCCTCTTACCTCGGGCTTTTTAAATAGAACCTGGATTTTAGCTCGGCGACGATGGCAGCGTCGGTGTTGCTCCTCGTTAGCGGGAACGATCGCGACTGGACCGAGGCAAGAGCTTCGAGCTTCGAGGTTCCCGACACGAGCCCGACACGATCACGGATCGATAACGGCGTCGGTGACGTCCGTGGAGAGAGAGAGCTCACGGTGGAAGAGGAGTAGATGAGGGAGGAGCTGCGGCTGTGGCGGTTCGATCGGCGGCCACGGCGGCGGTGGTCTAAGGCGGCGGTGGTGGCGGCCGACAAGGAAGAGAAGAGAGGGAGTGAAAAAAAGCTCGGCCAATCGGGGAAAGAGAGAGGGTAAGTAAGGAGGTTTATGGGGGTGGTTGGCCGTGGAGGTGGGTGACGGCTCCGGCGGCGGCTGGAGGAGGGTGTGATGGTGGAGAGAGAGGGAGAGACAACAGAGAGAGAGAGAAAGTAGATCTTTGGAGAGGAAGGGAGGCTCAAGGAGGCGGCGGTGGTGGCCCTTGGTTGGCGGAGGCCGACGGTGGGAGGAGGGAGTAAGGAGGAGGAGAAGGGAGAAGGTTGGGACCGGAAATGGGGGTTTGGGGAGGGGGGGTTTCACGCACCATTTATGGTGCTGGTGCGCTGATACGCGCACCGCGCGCCTGGGGCGCGTCCCGCACTGATCAGTTTTTGTTTCCCTTTTTTTTACTATGAGTTGACTGTGCTATAACTTCTTCGTTAACCGTCGGATCTTGATCAAATTTTACGAGCAACTTCCTAAAAATCATACCTTCATATCCAACGGTGGGAATTGTGTTTTGAGTCTTAAATCTTTTATTTTAATTTTCTACCCTTTGTTATGTTTTAGTACCGAATTATCTATTTTCCTGGCCTTTTCCTAACTTCAACTTAATGCTCCTTTCTTTTCTAACCTTATTATTATTATTGTTATCCTTTCCTAATGTTAAAATACTTCTTTTAAATAACTATTTGTAGTTTATTATCATTATTTCCTTTATTTTAACTATTATTTACTTATTCGTCTTTGGGTTTAAAATTTGGGATGTTACAGGTTCCGTATTGGTTCCTTATGTTTCTTTTTGCTGTCAATTTGGTCCCATAATCACTGTTCATCCTACGTGTCACTATCATATTGGTCCACGTATATATTTGTTGGAGAGATAAAGTGACACGTGTCAATGACATATTAGTTCACATAGGATGAACAATAATTCTGGGACTAAATTGGCAGAGAAAAGAAACATAAGGGATCAATTTGAAACCAAAAAAATGTAAGGGACTAATTTGAAATTGAAAAATAAAGTAAGGAACCAAATGAATAGTTTAGCCTTGAATAGATTGATATGCTTAATTAATATATATCTATACTATCTATAATATCATATAAAGAAAACATAGTTTTTTAACTAACTTTTTGTACATAATTCCGATTTTCCAATATTACTCTTAGTCTCCAATTCCAAGCCTGATTAGTGCATGGGTGGTTTTTTAGGTGAACAAAAATATAACTTCCACTCAAAGAAACTGCCATGCATGTTACCATAAATAATCCTGTAACTTATAAGTAAAAAAATTGCATTGCCTAAAACTGCATTGCCTATTGGTAAAAAAAAATGCCGTGAAGTGGGGACTGGATAGGGGAAGCAATATTGTGTGGGTATGTCTCTTCCATATGGATATGCTCAACCAGAAATTATTTCAAGCCATGTAGTACTCATATTCAAATTAGAAATCACATTAACCAAACCATTCAATTATTTAAGGCTCATTGGATGAAGAAGGAAGGAGCCCAAGTTTTATGCACCACTCCAACCACATTGTTACAGTAGAGATTGTATGCTGTATAGTCGTATTTTTTTTATTTTTTGACCACATCGTTACAGTAAAGATTGTGTGGTGTATAGTTGTATTTTTTTATTTTTTGTATCATATGAACTAACTTTGTTTATTTTGTGTTTACATAATCATATCATTTTATCTTTTTCATCTCACCAATTCACACAATCTCACCACATTAACTTTTTGTATCATGTAAACTAATTTTTTTTTTTTTGTATTTATAGGATCATATCATCTTATCTTTTTCATCTCACCAATTCACACAATCTCACCATATCGTTACATAGCACATGCAAATTATTCTTATCTTTTTCATCTCATCATATCGTTACAGTGATCATATGTTTCTTTTTTAATTTTTATTACTTTGTTTGTTATTTGTTAGTGAATTTCTTTTACGTTAGTGATTTACCCTGTAATAAATTACAATAACTAAAGAAAAAAATTGCAAATGATCTACAACACTTTTTATGTTGAGGGTATATACCTGGAAATTAAAAATGCAAATAGAAATAGTGACAAATCTCCTTAAGAATGGTGGTGCTGATTTTAGGGAAAGTCACTTTCCCATGCTGTTATCATTTTTTTTTTTAATTTAGCCGCACCACTTCTTTTATTTTTTTAATTTTTTTTATTATTATATGTTCTTATTTTACTTTTTTTAACATCTTTATTCTTTTTTGTAACGCTCTTTCAATAAACTTCATAAGGTAGAATAATTGAATATATTTCAATACGAGTTCAAATTGTCGCTCTAAAAATTTCAATACTAAACATTTCATTTCATGAAAACTCGGCTGTATATTCAAAGCTAAATCTGAGTTCAAAATAAATTTGGGGGTTTTCCCAATAATTTACAGAAAAGTAGGGGTTTCTAAAACATAGGGTGCATAATAAATTCAGAGTTGGTGGTAAAATATCGAGATCAGCTCGTAGTAATATATTGATCATTGAAAAGGGGTTTCAACTGATATTTTTGTGTGGTTAAAATAAGATGGTCGTGCAAAGGAACTTAAAATGTCATCTTGCATCACCAATTTCAAAATATAACCTAGGAACTATCACAGAAATGTCCTAGAGCTGATCCGGGATCTTGGTTCCACCATCTGTTCCATTTGATTTCTGACTGCTGTGCACGAAACCGATAATCCCTTTTTCCTCTGTTCTCAAATACTCCTTTTTGGGTCTCCTACCCTTACTCATCAGTGAGGATGTTACAATGTTGGTCCCTAACCTACAAGGGCACGGGAGTAAGCATATCCATTTGCATAAACAAATGAGATAGACATAAGAAATAGTATTATCAATCACAATTATTCAGTTAGCATACAAAATGCAACAACATATGAGCACACCCCTTTTTAATATTTCAACTCTTGTAATGCAGGTGGCATGATGCATGGTTCCATCCACAACTGAGGCCTCCAACAATGTTTGATATCTGGCAAATGATATCCCGGTGTTCCCAGAACACCACCAAACGTTCCCAGAACGAGTGGCAAACCGTACTTGGAAAATAAACACAACTCCCAGAGTGTGCATCACGTTCCCAGAACGCATAAAACCAGGTCCCGGACACTGGCCACATATCTATAATGTGTCATCAAGTAGGTTACAATTTCGGTACTCCCGGAGTACCCTTCTCATATTCCCAGAATATGAGAATTATTCCTTGCCAACCAATTCTCCATTTCTCTATAAATGAATGCACCACTTTCAAGGTTGGTTTTTATCTTTGATTTATCCATTGTGATTTAGGTACGTCTCGTAATTCCCTTGGAATGATCGGTTTGAGGTATAGACTTTAGCATGATAAAGTATGCTCCAATTAGCTTTAATCATGCTATTTAACTTGAATTGAGTAGACTTAACTAATGGTAATCACCTGTTCATTAAAAGACTTCACTTTAAATTTTCAATTTCAGATACTAACCGGTTACAATCTCAGGATAACCGGTTAGAGTCACTCATCTGAAACTGTTTTACCATTTGAAATTCAAGAAATCCCTCTTCTTGAACTTTCTACTCAGTTCATAAACAGGTTTCCAAATTACTTTATACCTCAAACATCTTGTGCTCATCATTCACAGGCCTAAATTCACAATTTATTAACAATGAAGCATAGCTTAACTCTTAAGTTATGCCAAAACCTCAAGGTATTGATTTCTCAATCCACAATCTAAGACAGCAGTAATTAATCACCTGCTTTCAGATTGATCTTAATTGAAATCAGAGTTTAGATTTTGAGTAGGAATAGGAGCATATTGCCAACTTTCCAAAAGCTTATTTTTCTTTTAAAATTGCACAACATCTAACCGGTTACGAATATCGTCTAACCGGTTAGATTAGACAGTAGGTGCACTGAAAAATAGGATTTTACAAACATTTCCTTTCAATACTCAATTCTAACTCATTTCAATGATCATATACACCCATATACCTTGAGTAATTTCTGCTCAACCACAGAAACACATTAAATCTTGCATACATGTCATTTAGAGCATCAACATTGCATATAACTAATTTTAATCACAATTAACATCACTTGTTAACACATAGCTCATATCAATACATGTAATCTACGATTAATGCTTCTATATCACTTGTACGTAATTCATAAATCTGTTGCAGACAGAATCAAATTGTCTAGTGGCCTCCAAGCCTTTATTCACTATACACTATGCCCTTTTTGTGAGTCTCATGGTGACTCAAACTAATATTCTATGATATCTATTCCCATTCTAGCAAAAGAAAGCTTCTCCCTTACCTCAAGGTTGAGTTTGATGAAGATCAACACTGGAACTTGAAGAAAATCCACAATTTCCTCACAATTCCTATGTTCTGTTTCAGCCACGATTTCCATCAACAAGGTTCAAAGACCAGAAGATTTGACATATCAATGGGCCAAAGAAATTGGGGAAAACAACCAGAACTCAAACTAGGTAACATGCACTAGCTTTGGAAACAAATTTGAGGCTTAAAGAGTGCATGTACTTACCAAGATCATGCCCTAAAGAGAGCCTCACGAACTGGTTTCTGGTTCTAGACAGACTGATTCCTCAATCTTCCAAGGCTAACAACTTCTTCAATACTCACTCTCAATTCACTCTCCATACCTCCATACAAAGCTGGAAGACTCAGCTTTAATATGGTGTATTTCACTTGGTTTGATTCTCAAAGATCAGAGAAAATTTGACAGTGTAACATAGAAACCCTAACTCAGCTTCAACACCAACACTTCATCAAAGAGCCCTCAATTTGACTCTCAAATCATATATTTATAGAGAAATTGACAAGCATGCAGCTCGACACGTATCTATCACTGGCAATCGAGTGGGTTTCGTGGCAATTCGTGGTGAAATTGGTTGATTACTCATCAAGATCCACTATCTGGGTTTTCCTGAGTTCATCGTGTAACCGGTTACAAAGCCTTTCTAACCGGTTACCTACTGGTAAATTTTAGAAAATTATTAATTTAATAATTCTTTTCCCATAAACCCTTTTAATATTACATTTAGGTCATGGCTCAGGGACCAAAATGCAATACCCATGTTTTTGGTTATTCACTTACCAAAAATTATCTTTATTTTGTATATCAATACGGAATAGAATTAAAATATAAACTTGAAAGAATTTAATATCAAACCTTATTATTATTTTTCTCATTATTCGGAAGACGAAAATTAGGGGTGTTACACTACTCCCCCACTTAAAAGGAATTTCGTCCCCGAAATTTGCTTGGCCTTTCTTACAAAAGTATTTTTTTTTTTGGGGTTCTCCCCCACTTAAAAAAATTAAGATATGATATTAGTATTCCGAGATATCTTCAAACTTAAGCAATCAGGATTCGTCGTTCAAACTTTAACATAAACAATTCCCTTTAAGGGAATACGCCATACGAAGAATACGGTCCACAACACTTTTCCCTGATGAAACCTTTCTCAATTAGCTTTCCAGGAGGACTTTTTGGATTGCACACACAGGTTTCTTGAGTATGAATGAGAAGATATTTGTATGACTTCGTTACTCAATAGTTTTAAATATCCGGGGGATCAGTCCAAATATTCAGACCATCAGTAATGAATCATACCTTTTAGATATCATACGACATGTCTTTAAGTTAGATGAACCCAAAGATGAGTTAGCGATCACTATTAGGCTTTAGGTGGATAGTCAACGTCTAGAGACATTTTCGTTGGGGCGACAAAATTTGTCCTAACCCGGTGGTTGTTAATCTCTCTAGCCTTAACTAATCCTCCTATGGCTGAAGTGTTCGCAGATAGTTATCACATCCAACTGTGATAAAGGTTTGAATTACAAGAATTAGGATCAGACCTTCTACAGAGTCTTGATATTTTAAGAGGTTAACTTCATTCGGAAACATTTGGCTATATTGGTTCGGATCAAAAGACTAGATGACTAAGATGGTTTAGTTTAAAATCTACTTCATGATCTTTCGTAACATAATAGCTTCGCTTGTCTATTCCACCGGTTGTCAATTTCTTCCTCTCTTCTATCTTTTAGCCAATCCGACTATCATGAACTTCTTGCATTAGAAGTTCAATTGTCCCTCTTAATTTCTTAGAATTGCATCAAGTGGGACCCCATACGGAATCTTTTAAACACTCATTTCATTCCTTTGAAAAATGTTTGTCATGGAATTTTAATATACCGTTGAGGGATTTCATATTTGGTGAAGAGCTTCCAACAATTCACAAATTTTCATTTATAACTGGTTCAAGTTACAGTATGTAACCGGTTACACGATAAATCTAACCGGTTAGAATACTGTGTCAGACCACTTACAGCAGTTTTGAAATACGATTCTCCTTATTTTCTCCCTCCTAAAATGCGATTTCCTCCTTTCCTCTTCCTCTCCAAGACTTAAACCTTCCAGCTACTGATCCCCAACCATTCTCACTCTGCAAATCCTCACCACTGCTCATAATCCCTTCTCACATTCTCACTCTCCCCTAGGGTTCCTCTCCCATTTTGTTTTCCCATTCCTCTCAAAACCCTAACATTCAGAAATCATGTCCTCCAATCCTCCTCGTCGTGCTAGAGTCAAGTCTACTGCCACCCGACCTCCTAGAAGACCAAGAATCGAATACTACAGTGACGACAAGTGTGCGAAGAGGTTCGAGAGTTTTTGTGACAGGGGTTTTGGGCTCAAGAGATGGATGAACTTCAGGTGGTGTGCTAATAACAACTTCCAATTTCAGAGATTGTATGAGTATCAAGGTCTGGTAACTTTTCTGGAGCTGAAGGGTTCCATTTTCCCAAGGTTGATTAGGGAGTTCTATGCCAATTTCAGGGAGTATGAAGGGGGTCATCAATCCAAGGTGAATGGGGTGATTTTTGATGTTACCCCCACTGATTTTCTGATTGTTGGTGGACTCCAATCGGCGGGAACTTATCCCGGTGATCCGGACGATAATCGGCTTAACGTCTGCAACCTTGAGGATGTTTACAAGGATAGTTTACGGAGCCCGGATTTGTACTTGACCGGTCCTCGTAAATCTGTGGGAAACATGACTGTGGAGAATAGGTTAATTCTCTATGTCCTGACGTACTTGCTGACCCCTAGGACCTCTTCCAATCACACTCAAGCTATGGCAGCGGATCTTCGGTATATGTTCGCGATCAAGAACCAAATTCAAGTGAATTGGGTACGAGTGGTGTGCGCCTACATGGCACAGGCTGCTGACTCGACAAGCGGTTGCCTGCCTTATCCTTTCTTCGTGAGCCGTCTCATTGAATACAAGGGGATTCCTATTCCGGAGGATGAGGAGTTTGAGCCGAGCGAAGGCTTAACTTGCATCAATAGTAGAGTCCTTCACTCGATGGGAATTTATCAGCATGATGCGGACGGTATTTGGAAATGGAATGCTGACATCAAAGCCTCAGATGCTGCAGCGGCTGCGGAAAGAGAGCAACAGCGGCAAGAGGAAGAAGGGACAGGGGTTGAGCCCGAGGATGCGACTATGGGGGATGGGGCTCCAGCTACGGGTGGTGGTGAAATTCCGAGGCACTTTACTCAGCCTTATTCCACTTTTGATGTTGGTGGAGCTTCAGGTCATGCGGGCGAGGCTAATGTTTATGCTTCTATGGAAGAGAGGCTAAACGCCAGGATGGATGCTGGTTTTGCTAGGGTCGAAGGACGTATGGACAGGGTGGATGAGCAATTTGCAAATCTGAATGTGCGTTTGGATTCTCTGGGCATCAATATGGAGAACATGCACTTCCTGCTGCGCACATTCGGGCGTTTCCAGGGTCCCCCTACTCCACCTCCTACATCTCCTCCTCATGAAGACTAGTGACTCTGAATCTTTTCTTTTTGGTTTAGGATCTCGACTATGTAGCCTTTATATTATAATCGTGTAGTCTTGGGGAAATTTTGGGTCTCATCACACTCCTAGTGGTATTTTTCCCCTATGCGTTTTGGGCTTAGTTTGCTTATCCGATGTATTTTGCCACTTATGACTTTCGCCTACTACCTAATGTTTTATTTGCGTTGTTATATATGAACCTTTATGTGCTTGTGATGAATTATCCTAGTCTATCACACCGTTTCTTTCTATATTGTTCCTGATCATATTGTGTATTTATATTTATCTCCTTGGTACATATGGTCTGCATAACAGTTGTACTAACATTCCAACATTGCTCTTAATTCTTGTTGCTTTAATTTAATTTGTAAAATGAACAACGGGTTAGGGGTTTGATAAAAAATCATAGCATGACACACCTATGATGCCCTCTACACCTTGTACAACAGTTTTGAGGGTGAGAGATATAGCGTTCGGAGTGCTAAAACCACTCAAAGCTGGTCCTGCCTTATGATTGTCCATGTCTGCATACTGTAACCGGTTACAGAATCAACTAACCGGTTAGGTCATGCACAGGACAATTAAATAAAGTAAGAGGAGTTTGAACATATTGAAATTCTTATTTTATTGTTTCATCGGAACAATACAAACGCTTATTAGAGGCATGGACATAGAAATAGGTAAGAATTTCAAATGAGAGATGACGGAAGGGGTAAGGTATGGAATATTTGAATTACAAATGTTACCCTTCTGAAACAAGGGATGAGTAACCTTTGAGATTTATCAATGGTAATAAGGTTGAATACTAACAGCTGACTATACCACATCAGGTCTAATAATGGTTTATCCTTCACACCATAGTGAATAAGTGCTTCATCCTAATTCACTTCCCTATTTGCCATTCCCCAAAATGGCTGCATCACTGACTCGTTTTTAATCTTAATGAACCAATACTCGAATCTCACTATGGCAACAGGTTTGCAAAGAACACTACTTCCCATCAAAATTTTACTAAGGCCATCTTAAACTATTTCCTACACACTCTAAACTATCTGCCGAAAATCCTCCAATAACATCTTGGACCCAGAAAATGAGCTGGTGAGAACAGATTTTCCAGAAAGTAGCACAGCCATCGGAAATTTGGTGCATGGAATCATACCTTAGGAACCAAGAATCAGGATCATTTGCTCTGATACCACAAAATGTAACGCTCTTTCAATAAACTTCATAAGGTAGAATAATTGAATATATTTCAATACGAGTTCAAATTGTCGCTCTAAAAATTTCAATACTAAACATTTCATTTCATGAAAACTCGGCTGTATATTCAAAGCTAAATCTGAGTTCAAAATAAATTTGGGGGTTTTCCCAATAATTTACAGAAAAGTAGGGGTTTCTAAAACATAGGGTGCATAATAAATTCAGAGTTGGTGGTAAAATATCGAGATCAGCTCGTAGTAATATATTGATCATTGAAAAGGGGTTTCAACTGATATTTTTGTGTGGTTAAAATAAGATGGTCGTGCAAAGGAACTTAAAATGTCATCTTGCATCACCAATTTCAAAATATAACCTAGGAACTATCACAGAAATGTCCTAGAGCTGATCCGGGATCTTGGTTCCACCATCTGTTCCATTTGATTTCTGACTGCTGTGCACGAAACCGATAATCCCTTTTTCCTCTGTTCTCAAATACTCCTTTTTGGGTCTCCTACCCTTACTCATCAGTGAGGATGTTACAATGTTGGTCCCTAACCTACAAGGGCACGGGAGTAAGCATATCCATTTGCATAAACAAATGAGATAGACATAAGAAATAGTATTATCAATCACAATTATTCAGTTAGCATACAAAATGCAACAACATATGAGCACACCCCTTTTTAATATTTCAACTCTTGTAATGCAGGTGGCATGATGCATGGTTCCATCCACAACTGAGGCCTCCAACAATGTTTGATATCTGGCAAATGATATCCCGGTGTTCCCAGAACACCACCAAACGTTCCCAGAACGAGTGGCAAACCGTACTTGGAAAATAAACACAACTCCCAGAGTGTGCATCACGTTCCCAGAACGCATAAAACCAGGTCCCGGACACTGGCCACATATCTATAATGTGTCATCAAGTAGGTTACAATTTCGGTACTCCCGGAGTACCCTTCTCATATTCCCAGAATATGAGAATTATTCCTTGCCAACCAATTCTCCATTTCTCTATAAATGAATGCACCACTTTCAAGGTTGGTTTTTATCTTTGATTTATCCATTGTGATTTAGGTACGTCTCGTAATTCCCTTGGAATGATCGGTTTGAGGTATAGACTTTAGCATGATAAAGTATGCTCCAATTAGCTTTAATCATGCTATTTAACTTGAATTGAGTAGACTTAACTAATGGTAATCACCTGTTCATTAAAAGACTTCACTTTAAATTTTCAATTTCAGATACTAACCGGTTACAATCTCAGGATAACCGGTTAGAGTCACTCATCTGAAACTGTTTTACCATTTGAAATTCAAGAAATCCCTCTTCTTGAACTTTCTACTCAGTTCATAAACAGGTTTCCAAATTACTTTATACCTCAAACATCTTGTGCTCATCATTCACAGGCCTAAATTCACAATTTATTAACAATGAAGCATAGCTTAACTCTTAAGTTATGCCAAAACCTCAAGGTATTGATTTCTCAATCCACAATTTAAGACAGCAGTAATTAATCACCTGCTTTCAGATTGATCTTCATTGAAATCAGAGTTTAGATTTTGAGTAGGAATAGGAGCATATTGCCAACTTTCCAAAAGCTTATTTTTCTTTTAAAATTGCACAACATCTAACCGGTTACGAATATCGTCTAACTGGTTAGATTAGACAGTAAGTGCACTGAAAAATAGGATTTTACAAACATTTCCTTTCAATACTCAATTCTAACTCATTTCAATGATCATATACACCCATATACCTTGAGTAATTTCTGCTCAACCACAGAAACACATTAAATCTTGCATACATGTCATTTAGAGCATCAACATTGCATATAACTAATTTTAATCACAATTAACATCACTTGTTAACACATAGCTCATATCAATACATGTAATCTACGATTAATGCTTCTATATCACTTGTATGTAATTCATAAATCTGTTGCAGACAGAATCAAATTGTCTAGTGGCCTCCAAGCCTTTATTCACTATACACTATGCCCTTTGTGAGTCTCATGGTGACTCAAACTAATATTCTATGAAATCTATTCCCATTCTAGAAAAAGAAAGCTTCTCCCTTACCTCAAGGTTGAGTTTGATGAAGATCAACACTGGAAGTTGAAGAAAATCCACAATTTCCTCACAATTCCTATGTTCTGTTTCAGCCACGATTTCCATCAACAAGGTTCAAAGACCAGAAGATTTGACATATCAATGGGCCAAAGAAATTGGGGAAAACCATCAGAACTCAAACTAGGTAACATGCACTAGCTTTGGAAACAAATTTGAGGCTTAAAGAGTGCATGTACTTACCAAGATCATGCCCTAAAGAGAGCCTCACGAACTGGTTTCTGGTTCTAGACAGACTGATTCCTCAATCTTCCAAGGCTAACAACTTCTTCAATACTCACTCTCAATTCACTCTCCATACCTCCATACAAAGCTGGAAGACTCAGCTTTAATATGGTGTATTTCACTTGGTTTGATTCTCAAAGATCAGAGAAAATTTGACAGTGTAACATAGAAACCCTAACTCAGCTTCAACACCAACACTTCATCAAAGAGCCCTCAATTTGACTCTCAAATCATATATTTATAGAGAAATTGACGAGCATGCAGCTCAACACGTATCTATCACTGGCAATCAAGTGGGTTTCGTGGCAATTCGTGGTGAAATTGGTTGATTACTCATCAAGATCCACTATCAGGGTTTTCCTGAGTTCATCGTGTAACCGGTTACAAAGCCTTTCTAACCGGTTACCTACTGGTAAATTTTAGAAAATTATTAATTTAATAATTCTTTTCCCATAAACCCTTTTAATATTACATTTAGGTCCTGGCTCAGGGACCAAAATGCAATACCCATGTTTTTGGTTATTCACTTACCAAAAATTATCTTTATTTTGTATATCAATACGGAATAGAATTAAAATATAAACTTGAAAGAATTTAATATCAAACTTTATTATTATTTTTCTCATTATTCGGAAGACGAAAATTAGGGGTGTTACATTTTTCGTTACTATTTTTTCTCTTTGTTATGTTGGATGATGGCATAATACTCAATAAATTATCAAAATCTTGAAGGAATTATGGTATTATCTTTCCATTTTCTTTAGTAAGATAAATATTTGAATCATTTCAACTATTCAACATACGGTTTTTTTCTATCTTTTTTTTTGTAACATCTCGCGTTTTTCCGACTAGGACGAATAAAATTTTATTAAAGAAAAGTTTTAAGATATGGTTTTACGAAGGATTTTCAATGAGTATTTTATCCAATTACAAAGTAAAGTGTTGATTTTATGGAGTTTTGATAAATAAATATTTTTATAAAAAATGATTTTATGGGAAATAATTTTATTGGTTGGTGATTTCTTGCAAAAATGAATTTCTTTATGGATTTTCTTAGATGTATCAACTTTGAAAATCCATAACTTTTTAACCGTAACTCCGATTTTGATGATCTTTATATCAAAACGATTATATCGAAACGTAGATTTAAAAAATGTATCCTTCATAATTTTCTGGGTTGATTTGCGAAAATTGTTTTTCAGTGTGATAAAGGACGAATTTCCAAGGAATAAATCATGAAAAATAGTTTTTGATCTTTAATAAATTTTTCCTTTTGGGATTATCTTTAATATATGAAATTATGATTTTAGAAAATGAAATAAGGGCTATAAGTGCAACCAATTGTGATGTCCTAGATGGTGTGGTCCTCCAAGGGTTAAAGAAGAAGACCTTCGAAGGAGCCTCAGCCTAGGGTTTCTATGTGATGTTTGATGGGAGTCCTCTGGTGGCTAAGGGGAGAGCCAAGAAGCAACCCTAATCACTGGGGTGTGAGGGTGATAATTAGGGTTAGAGGACGTACCTGATCCCCATGTAGTACGGAGCTACTTATAGGGGGGAGCTGGTTGCCCTAATGGGCCTGCTTGAGGCCCAAGTAGGGCCAGCCTGTAATGAGCTATGAGTGGATGAGCTGTCCTTGTGGATAAGGTGAGACACGTCACCTGGTCCTTGGTATCGGACTCTAAGGGAGGTGTCGGACTTTGGAGGTGTCGGACTCAGGGAAGTCGGACCTAGGTAGGAGTATGAGGTCGGCCCGTATCTGGTATCTGTTCGGTCGTTGAGCCTTGAGCTCAGCCCAGCACACAGAGGGCTTTTCGTGGGGCCGTGAGGCCTTGGGCAAGGGTTCTGAGGACCTCGGCTAGGCCGAGTCCACCACATAAACCCCCCAGCTCGGTCAAGGCTATTTGAGCCTTGTTCCGAGGTCTTGGTTTAGGTCCTTTTCCCAAATCCACCATATGAGCGTCGAGTCCACCACATAAGCCCCCCAGCTCGGTCAAGGATATTTGAGCCTTCGTCGCCATAGGGAGTATAGGCGTAGGTGTGAGAGACAAAACCTGGATATCGATCCCGTTGAGGTCGTCCATCCTCGGGATTGGGAGGAGAAGAGAGAGTGGGTACGGCAATATGCCTGGGCCGAGTTTTGTTTACGGTAGGGAGTGTGCCGACTTCGAGAGGATGGAGAGAGAGAGGACGTATGAACGGGGGGTATCTGTGGTAGAGGGGAGATGCTCGCCTCTCGGAACAACTTCGAGGAGTTTTTCTCAGGCGTTATATTTTTGTAACCCGTAAGACTAACGCCGAGCTCCCCTATTCTTCCGCAGGTACCATGCCGCCACGAAAGTGCGTAAGCCGACCTGAACTTTATCTTGCGCCCTCCGACGCCGATCAATATCAGTGGGTCGACGTGGAACCGAAGGGAGTGCAATCTAGCTTAGACTCCGAGGATAAGCTCACCGGAGTGAAGAGAGCTATACTACCCTGTTCGGGAGATGCCGCTGGTAATTCTTATGAAGTTCTCCCTTGTTCGGCGAATGACAGAATATGCACTAGATCTGATGACAACTCCTTCTTTTTTTATGCCGATTTAATCCACAACCTCGGCGTGGCCTTGCCGTTCACCGACCTAGAAATGAGGGTTCTGAAAGAGCTCGGACTGGCCCCTTCGCAACTTCATCCCAACACCTGGTCGTTTTTGAGGGCGTTTCAAAAGTATTGCGGGGCCAAAGGGTTGGTATGCACAGTTCGGCTCTTTCTGTGGATGTACAACCCGTTCGTCAGTAGCAAAGACGGGGTTACTGGTCAACTTTGGGTATCGGCCAAAGCCCGAGCTCGCTGTGGGCTGTTCGGAATGTTTACGGAATCTTGGAAGCATTTTAAGCCCAGATTCTTCAAGTACAAGTTCGTGGGCACTGGTCGACCTTGGTTCCGGGACGAGACGGGTCCGAGGTTTCCCTTGGAGTGGACTCCGGAGTTCTTCGATCGCCACCTCGGCACGCCACAAAGGTGGTCGGGCGCGACTCTTGATGCTGACGAGGCCGCCACAGTCCACCATTTCCAAAATGAATATCAGGCTCGGAAATTCCAACTTGATGTTGGAGTTTTCATGAAGTGTTCTGACAACGAAGTCTTAGCCAAAATTGGTAGCTAACCTTGCTCCTATACTCTTGTAATTTTCTTTTAATTCTCTTACTGATTTTCCTTTATCTTTTTGTTTGCAGAGGAATATTGGTCAGCCATGTCGTCTAAGGCACTGAAGGTTGCGTTGGGCCGCAAAAGAAAGAGGTCGGAGAGTACTTCCAATGAGGCTGCGACCGCTGATACAACGTCGACCGACTCCGCTCTTCCACACCCTACTCCACCTGCGGTGATCACTGCCCCACCTCCTCCTCAATCTCTGACACCAAGTACTGAGCTCGTCACTACTGCCGGTACTCCAAGGCCGACGACCCCCACTTCTAGGGCCTCGGTCAAAGATGCTCTTGTAAAGATGTCGGGAGCCGAGTGGAAGAAGATGGTCGAAGGGTTGGCCTATCACTTGAAAAGATCAACAAATATTTTCAATGTGTTGGCCGAAGTTGCTGATGACGTTGCGGAAGGCGTGTCGCCAGCCAAGAAGAGGGCCCGATCTGATATGGCAGCTGAGGTGGCTGAGCTGAGGAATGGTAAAAACTCTGCCGAGCAAAAATTGGCCGAGTTAGAAGAGAAGCACCGTCAGCGGATGGAGGAGCTTTGGAAAAGTCAGGAGGAGGCCCTGGCTCAAGCGAAGGCGGATGCAAGGGAGGCTGGTCGGCAGGAAGGCCTGGCCGAGGTGGAGAAGGTGAGGACATTGCTAAAGAGAAGAGCCGCTCAAGCTCTTAAACACGAGGTAGCCGCATCTGAGTCGGACTTCAATCTTGAGAAGGCGGCGAGCAAAATTTTTACCAGTGCGGTAGAGCAGATTCTTCACCTGAACCAAGGGCTCCGAATTCAGTATGTCGGCGCCTCTGCTGGGTTCGGGGTGGAGGACGGGAAGATGGTCGACTATGACAAGGATGGGCTCGAGGTTGACCTTGACCAGCCTGAGGAGAATCTGCCCGATCCTTTGGTGGAGAAACCGGATGAGGAGTTCAACCCAAGCTCGGTTGTCCTGTCCGATGTTGAAGATGACGCAGCATAAGTCCCTTATGCTGGGCAGCTTGCGATTTGTCTCTATTTTTTGTAACATGTTTGACAATGTTGGATTGTATTTTTCTTTGCTTATTGTGTACAACATTTTATTTTTATGCAAGTTCTTTCTAGTTGTAACTTGTTGCATGTTGTTATATTTATGCAAGTTTTTATTCTAACTTGTTGCATACGTACTATGTCCGAGGTCGGAGTTGTGCAAGCCTTTTCTTTAACTTGTTGCATGAACGCGAGTTTTACTTTACCACCTCGGATCCGAATGCGATCAGTTAGGTGGTCACCAAGAAAGCTTTTCAAAAAGAATGCAAGTGTTTGAGACTTGTTGCATTTTTAGATAACCTAAGCACAACTGTTTTTGAAAATACAAGTATTGTTTTCACTTGTTGTATTCGGGATTGATTATAGCTAAAAACGTCATGCTAGGAGCGTTTGATCGTATCAATAATGAGACCGAGCTCAGCCGAATCAGTAAGTGCAGTAATCTTATAAGTTTTCCTCAGAAAAGAGGTACTGTATATAAGTGCATACGGTAGGGATCTCGAATCTACCCGCCTTAGCCGAGGTGGGTGTCCTCGTCCCCGATGTAAAAGAGAATGCGGAGTGAAGCTATGTGGAAACATTTCACAGCAATCTGTTCTTTATCGGGTGTCCCTTGTACACTGTGCATATGAGCCGATCTCCTTTACAAGACGTTGGCTGTGCATAGCGCCATGCAACATTTAGGTGGCTAGTGCTAAATGAGAAGCTAGTACGTGCATATATAAAACTGTAGCACTTGAGTAATGGGCAAGTTTGTACTTTTTTATTAATTATAAACATGAGTACATTGCCTATGAATTAAAAAGGGTGGTTATATCCCAAAGTGGAAAATAAAAGCATGACTAGGGGAAGTAAGTGTAAAATGTTAACAGAAATGAAGATAGGACTTAAACTTTTAGCTGGGGTCGCTGATAACATCTGAGGTAAACCTAGCTGAAGTAGGTTCTCAGTTTTGCGACGTTCCAAGAATTTTTGAGCTCAGCTCCTTCAAGAGTCTCTAGTCTATATGCCCCAGAGTGTGTTTTTGAAACGACTCTGTAGGGGCCTTCCCAATTTTGAGCAAATTTCCCATCTCTTCGGTTTTTAAGACCGATGTCAGCTCTCCTAAGAATGAGATCTCCGACCTCAAAAGACCTGGGTTGTACCGTTTTGTTATACTGCTTGGCTTGCCTTTCCTTTGCTTTCTTTTCCCGAGCAGAGGCGGCGTCCTGGATCTCTTCGGCCAGTATCAAGTTTTCTTTGATCAAATTTCCATTTTCTTCCTCGGGTCTGTCCCTCATTCGAAAGGTATGAATCCTTCGTTCGATGGGGATGACCGCGTCACAACCGTATGTGAGTCTGAAGGGGGTCTCTCCGGTTGAGGACTGAACCATGGTCCTGATTGACCAGAGGACCTCGGGTAGCAGATCGGCCCATGCTCCTTTTGCCTGCGTAATTCTCTTCTTGAGGCCGTCAACGATGGCTCGGTTGGCGGCCTCGGCTTGGCCATTAGTCTGGGGGTGCTCTACCCAAGAAAATCGATGAGAGATCCCGAGATTCTCAGCTAATATCTGGAAGTTGTTGGCAGCGAATTGGCTACCATTGTCGGTGATTAATGTGAGTGGAAGGCCAAAACGGGAGATGACTTGTTTCATAAAAAATTTCTGGATCCTTGCCGAAGTGATGGTTGCTAGAGGCTCAGCCTCAATCCATTTGGTGAAGTAGTCTATTGCTACCACGATGAATTTTAGCTGGCCTGGAGCCGTTGGGAACTGTCCCACAATGTCCATTCCCCACATGCTGAAAGGCCAGGGGGAAGCTAGAGAGTGGAGCTCCTCGGAGGGTTTCTGGTAAACATCGCTGAAGAATTGGCATTGAGGACATCGTCGAACATGGTCAATGGAATCTGTAACTAAGGTCGGCCAGAAATATCCAGCCCTTAGTATCTTCCTTTCCAAGGATTTACCTCCAACGTGGTGGCTCCCCATTCCTCCGTGAACCTCGTTCAAGGTCTCTTGAGCTTCCTCGGAGGTAAGACATCGGAGGAGTGGGGAAGACATTCCTCTTCTATAAAGGACTCCATCCACAATGACATACTCAGCCGCCTTTCTCTTAAGTTTCTTTGCTTCCTTTTGATCGACAGGGAGTATTCCATGTTCGAGGTATGCCCTTATCGGATGCATCCAGTTTGGCAGTACTGAAATGGCCATTACTACACTTGGGGTCGAGATTTGTTCTTGAATGAGGCTTTTATTGTTCCCTCCACCTTTCGTGCTTGCCAACTTGGAAAGCACATCGGCTCGGGAGTTTGAACTGCGGGGGATATGGGTAATGGAAAATTTGGCAAAATCAAGAGCCAAGGATTTAACTTTATTGAGGTATTTCTGCAGGATGGGTTCTTTCGCTTGGTATTCTCCAACGACTTAGGAAACCACCAACTGGTAGTCGCTCATAATTTGGACTTCAGTTGCACCGAGCTCCTTAGCCATGCGGAGGCCGGCAATGACTACTTCGTACTCGGCCTGATTGTTCGAGGTTAAAAACTCGAATTTCAGGGAGTATTCGATGTTGAGTCCTTCCACATTTTCCAAAATAACACCAGCTCCTGCACCCTTTTGATTGCTCGAACCATCGACATATATCACCCAAGTATCCGAGCTAGAGCTTTGATGGGGCTCTGTGAACTCGGACACAAAATCTGCCAATACTTGTGACTTGATTTCCTTCCTCGGTTCGTAGGAGATGTCGAACTCAGACAGTTCGATTGCCCAGGCCATCATTCTCCCAGCGAGGTCAGGCTTTTGCAGAACTTGTTTAATGGGCTGGGCGGTTCTTACGACAATAAGGTGGCTTTGGAAATATTGTCGTAGCCGTCGTGCAGCCAAGATGAGACAAAATGCAAATTTCTCAATCTTGGAATACCGAAGCTCGGGACCTTGCAGAGCTCGGCTTATGAAATAGACGGGGAAATCAATTCGGCCCTCGTCTCGGACCAACACCGAGCTGAGGGAAGAATCTCCCACGGAAAGATAATTGAAAAGATTCTCCCCCTCCCGAGGGCTGGAGAGAACTGGAGGGGAAGAGAGATATTCCTTTAGCGCAAGGAAAAAGGCTTCACAGTTCTGATCCCAGTTAAAAGTTGTACCTTTTTTCAAAAGTTGGTACCAAGGTAAGGCCTTCTTAGCAGCTTGAGGAAGGAATCTAGACAGTGCCGCCATCCTGCCAGTTAATTGTTGCACCCCTCTGAGGTCAGCAGGACTCTTCATTTCTAATATAACTCGGCATTTGTCGGGGTTTGCTTCGATTCCCCTCTCGGATAGCATGAATCCGAGGAAGGCACCAGCGGGGATCCCAAAGGTACACTTCTCCGGATTCAACCTCATCCTATGTGCTCTTACCCTCTCAAGAACCATGGTCAGATCTCGGAGATGGTCTTCTTTTTTCTTGCTCTTTGTAATCATGTCATCGATATAGACCTCCATGGTGGTACCAATGATCCCATCAAAAACTTTGTTCATCATCCTTTGATAGGTTGCTCCAGCATTCTTTAGGTCGAAAGGCATGACAGTGTAGCAATAAGTTGCCTTTCCGATCGTGAATGTGGTCTTGTCTTGATCAGGGGGATACATAGGGATTTGATTGTATCCCGAATATGCATCAGTGAATGACAACAACTGGTAGCCTGCCGAACTATCGACGAGCTAGTCAATAATCGGCAGCGGATACTGGTCCTTGGGGCAGGCTTTGTTGAGGTCGGTGTAATCCACACACATCCTCCAACTGCCGTTTGCCTTTTTAACCAAAACAGTGTTTGCAACCCATTTGGCGTATGGCACTTCTTTTATGAATCCGACTTCAAGCAACTCGGCCACCTTTTCCTGGATGACTTTTGCTTTCTTAGTCCCAACCCGTCTCATCTTCTGTGCTACCGGCCTTGCCTTCGGATCTACACTGAGCTTGTGGCAGATGAAGTTCGGGTCGATCCCCGGCATATCGGCCGAGGTCCAAGCAAACAAATCCAAATTAGCTCGTAACAGTTCGATAATCTCACCCTGGATCTCCTTAGGGAGGTCGGCACCCACTTTGACAGTTCTGTCGGGGTTAGAGGGGTCAATTTGAACTACCAACCACTCTCCTTGAGGAGAAGGCCTAAGGTCATCTTGCTCGGCCCGAACATCCAGTTCCGCCAATAGGATCTTCCCTTTGGCCAATGTTGGACCAGTGAGCTCCTCTTGCTTCTTTTTAATTTCCCGTAGACTCAAGTTGTAGCAGAGTCGGGCTCTCACCTGGTCGACTTTGACTGTGACGATCTTGTCATCGGAACCGACGAATTTCATTGCTATGTGAACTGTTGAGACCACTGCTCCGAAAGCCTGTAAGCAGGTTCGTCCCAGTATCACGTTGTAGGGGGATTCGGAATCAATGACTAAAAACTTGATGATCTCCGTTCGGGCAGAAGGCTACTTGCCTAAGGTCACCGGGAGATGGATGGCTCCTAGGGGGCGAATTGCCTGGCCCGTGAAACTGATAAGGTTGCCTTCAAATTCCACGAGGTCGGCTGACCTCAGCTTCAGCTCTTTAAAAGCGTGAAGAAAAAGAATATCGGCCGAGCTTCCCTGATCGATGAAGACTCGGGCGACTTCGAAGTTGCAGATCATCGCCGTGATCACCATTGGATCGTTGTGATCTGGGATGATGACAATCATATCCTGGTCGGAAAAGTAGATGGGGATGTTTCGAGGTGGTTTCTTATAGATAGGCTTGTGGCGAACCGCTAGTACTTGATTGATGTACTTTTTCCTTTCCGACCTCTTCTCGCCGCCACCGGCAAAACCCCCCGAGATAGTTTCCACTCGGAGATTTTCCGGTGACTTAACCAAACCTTGTACAACAAAATTTCCTGTTTGTTGTTGGAATTCATTAGGGGCTGGAGCTTGAACAACAACTCGTTCAGCAAAACGCCGCACGGGAGACCGTTGAAGGTTTGTACTGACTTGGCTTTGGTGTTCTATGGTCTTCGTTTGGTGTCTCATCATGGCCAAAACCTCTGTTGCGCCAGGATGTAAAGACGGTGGAGGTGGTGGTGGGGGGAGGGTGGAGGTGGTGGAGACCTTGCTGTCCTGTTGGCCCCAAGGTGCAATCGCAAGTCCTCCGTTGACGGGACTCTCCCTGAGCGCCCCTTCCTCCTCTTCTGAACTGGTTGTGTCTCAGGCATGGTAGAATTTTCTGGGTGGGGATGAAGTTTATCTTCCCCATAGACGGCGCCAATGTGATGTCCTAGACGGTGAGGTCCTCCAAGGGTTAAGGAAGAAGACCTTCGAAGGAGCCTCAGCCTAGGGTTTCCATGTGATGTTTGATGGGAGTCCTCTGGTGGCTAAGGGGAGAGCCAAGAAGCAACCCTAATCACTGGGGTGTGAGGGTGATAATTAGGGTTAGAGGACGTACCTGAGCCCCATGTAGTACGGAGCTACTTATAGGGGGGAGCTGGTTGCCCTAATGGGCCTGCTTGAGGCCCAAGTAGGGCCAGCCTGTAATGAGCTATGAGTGGATGAGTTGTCCTTGTGGATAAGGTGAGACATGTCACCTGGTCCTTGGTATCAGACTTTACGGGAGGTGTCGGACTTTGGAGGTGTCGGACTCAGGGAAGTCGGACCTGGGTAGGAGTATGAGGTCGGCCCGTATCTGGTATCTGTTCGGCCGTTGAGCCTTGAGCTCGGCCCAGCACACAGAGGGCTTTTCGTGGGGCCGTGAGGCCTTGGGCAAGGGTTATGAGGACCTCGGCTAGGCCGAGTCCACCACACCAATAAGTACAGTTTATTAATTGAGGAGGAAAATGTGTATTAAGTATTATTATGTATGTTTGATTATTTAATGAAAGAAGAAATTATTGTGTGATCAATTGTATGATTGAATGTGTGCCTATGTGTGTATGTGTGATATATGTATGATATAGTATGTGTATGTGTGCATGACATATAGCCTTGCTTGGTGATCAAATAAAGAAGAAATAAAATAAATAAAAAAAAGTAGGACATGTGTGTGCAAAAGGGTGTGCCACAGTTGGGTGAGTGTGTGTGCATGCATGATGTGTGTGTAATGTGTGTATGTGTGACAAGTGTAAGGGTGTGTGTATGTGTAGGCTTGTGGAGCCTTTGCATGTTGACTAAGTAGAAAAGGGAAATAAAAAGAAAAGAAAAAGAAAATAGGAACCTTGGAGACCAAGTAGAAGCCTAGGATTGCCAAAGACTACCCCTCCTAGATGTGTGTTGGTCGACCAAATCAAGATCAAGGAAGAGAGATAAAATTCACCCTTAGTTCATTTCCCATTTGTTCCATTCATTCCTTTCATTTCCTTCATTCTTTCCATCCATTCTTTCACTCCCTTCTTTCCTTCGGTTCATTCATTCATTCTTCCATCTCATTTTCCTTTCACACTTCCTAACCCAAACACATCTCTAAGAGCTCATCCAACTCTTAGAGAGAAAAAGAAAAAAGAAATAGAGAGAAAGAAAAGAAGGTGGCCGAGAGGTTAGGAGGAAGAAGAGGGAGGTTCTAAGTTTAATCAAACTTTTTTTCTTGAAGACCCAAACACTAGGAAAGCTAGGAGATCAACCCCTTTTCATGGTAGGGCTTGAAGATCAAGAAAGAAGATTTGTAATAATTTAGTTTTCTTTTTATTTTGTAGATCTACTTCTTTTCTTTGCATGCCTTATTTTATGGTTAAAAAGATGATGTTGTGTGTTATTATTCTTTAATCTTGGACTTTAAGGACTCACTTAATTTGTAATATGTTAAAGCTTTATGTTTGATGTTCTTTCTTCTTCATCATTTTATTTTCGGTTCTATGTGTTGATTTGTTCTTGCATGTTTAATTTTCTTGCTTGAAACCATGATCTATATGTGTTTAATGAACAAACCTATTGATTTCTAAACTTGATTTTAAAGATCTTGATTTCCACTATGTTTAAGAACTTGATTCGGTTTTTTTTTAAAAAGAAATTTTGTGTTAATAATTTTCTTTTCTTATTTGATTCGATTTTATGTGCATGCAAAGAAAATTATTTTTGATAAAATGAACTTATTCTCTTATGCATGTTTCGGTTTTGGGCTTAGATCTTTAGAAAAGAATTTTTAATTGAAGTCTTTGCTACATGCATGTAATGATCTAGTGGAAAAGAATAAGTTTTGATGTTTGTTTTGATTTTTCTCATGAAACCTTAATTTTTATTCTTAGATGCTAATGCATGCTTGATTTTTCTTAAGATCCATAAATTTTAAGTATGTGCATGTTAGGATCTAGGTTAGTTTAGTTGGATTCTTGATTTTTAGTTTAAAAGACTTGATTTCTATCTCTAAGAAGTTGATGCATGTTTTATTTGAATCAAAATAAATTGTTTTCATGAAAAATTAATTCGGTTTTTAAAAAGGAAATATAATTGATGAATTGATTTTTGGTGTTGATTGTATGTATGATTGTATCTTGATTTTCATAAAAGAAAATGAATGAATAAAGTTGTTAAATAAAATGTCATGCTGAAAATTGTGATTTATGTGTTTCTAACTTTGATAAATGATATGTATATATGCTCAATGATTCTGGAATTTTATCACTGACCTAAGTATATTAAAATAAGTTTCCCTGAATTTTTAAATGATTTTTCGAATTTATTTCCTATTTTAATGAAAGCCAACTTTATGAAAACGATTTTGAGAAAATAAGTTTTTTGGTTTAAAAATAAACAGAATTTTCGAACTTTTATTACTCTAAATTGCTTGAAAATTTTATGGTAGCTTCCTGGACATATCTAGATGTTCTCTGTAAAATTTGAAGAGATTTGGAGTTGATTTGATAATTTTTCAAAAGGTAAAACAGTGAACCACTTGGTTCGGATTTTCTGGACTAAGTGACAATTTTAATTGGAAAAATATAACTTGCACAACTCCAAATAATCTGAAAATTTTATGAGAGTCTTGACTGTATACGTAATAGTTATACCAATTTTTATGCAATTCAGAGTTGAATAACTATTTTTAATCATGACGTTTTTGCCTCAGTCCAGCAACAGTACCATGTTGTTTTTCATGTGAAACCTAATTTGAAACCTAGCTTAGGATTGTTTAAATGGCTTGAAAATTTTATATGATGAACTTTGGCATATATGTGTGTGTTCTGGAAATTTTGAGAATTAAATAAATTGATTTGATATTGCTTTGAATTTTATCTTTTGTGTTTTATGTGTAATCGCACATTAGGATTCTATTTGAATATTTTTGATAAATGGGAATTTTATGCTTGATATTATGACCTTGGATGCTTTGTATGATGATTATGATGCCTTGAAATGATTGAATGAGTGATTGTTTGATGATGTGTTTAGGTTATGCATAAATTAGTTATTTAATTCACTAAAGTGTTGTCTAATCGGTTTTGAAAATTAATTGGTTTTTGAAATAGTTTAATCTTGGTTTAATTGAAAAATCTTGAACTTAGTGGTTGCTGCCCTTAATTCATTTCACAATGTTAAGTTTGAAAAATAAATCATTTAAGTGTTTATTTTATAACAAAGTTTTACATGAACAAAAGTTGAGTTTTTCGGTGTTTTTGGGTTTTGGTTAATGGCTGTCCGGAACGGACCAGCGACCAAAACTAATGATTTTAAAGTGTTTTGTCAATTGTTTTAAAAAGGTTTTGAGATATTTAAAGTATTTTCAAAATCCGAATTTGATTTGAAAAAGTCACGATTTACGATTTTCCGAGGAGAAAATAAAAAGAGTTTTCGAAAACGCGTCGTAATGTTAAGTAGGACGATTATTTAAGATAGACTTGTAACGCTAGTATCCTTCATTTAGTACAAGGTGCATATAAGTCGAGAAGCGGAACGACCGACTTGTTGGGAAGGACCCGCAACGATTTCAGAAGCTGGAGCGTGAGGTGAGAGATGCAGTAGGCCTAGGTCATCGTGACGCGTAGACTTAGTTCTAAACTGAGTACATCGAGTCTAATCAGAGTAATTGTAATATGTTCATGCTGCATTATCATATGTGATGCATATATGTGTTAGATGTTTTCCTGTTTTGTTAAATATGCTGCATGATTGAATTTATTATGGACTGGATATCTTGGTGATTGTTATATTCTGTCTGGAAAATCTAGAGGCGTGATGAATGATAATAAGAATCATGAAAAAGAGTAAGACTGGAAGTTAAATGGAAAAGTTGAATGAGATTATGTGTGGTAATGAGAAAGAGTAAGACTTGAGAAGTATGAGAAAGGAATAAGATGAGTAAATTGCAAAAGATGTACGGAGTTGAGATTTGAAAGAGTAATGAGGTTATGAAAGTGAGATGTGGTTGAAGTGGAGATGTGATTCCTCGTTCACGTTTTTGGGAAGAAGCTTAGTGTTGAGTTGAGCTTGCTCCTCCATTAACACTCACCCAAAAATGTGATTTTTGAAAAAGGTTTTTGAAAAGAGATTTTGAAAGAGCTTTTGTGAAAATAATATTTTGTGAAAGTTTTTGGAAACAGTATTTTTGAAAAAGTTTTGTGAAAGGATTTTTGAAATGAGGTTTCTGAAAATGTTTTGTGAAGCAAAAGTTTTGTGAAATTAAGCTTTCGAAAAAGTTTTGCGAAAAGAGATTTTGAGAAAGACGAGGAAAAGATGTTGATGATGTTAATGAGAATATGTTGAGCATGAGTTATGCGAATTGTGATGATGAGATGAAAGTGATTGAGGCATGAGGCCATTGAGATTTAGGGGGAACGGATTGCGATTAGTGGTCGGGCTTCGTTGAAGGGATGCACCAAGGACGAGCCGACTGTTAGGATTAAGCCGCTAATTAAAACGATAAAACTTTAAAAGATTTAAAAGACATTTACAAACGCGGTGAGGTATGAGTGTCATATCAAAGTAGTGGAGAGGAAGGAACCATAGGTATCTGCGAATACTTAGGAGGAGATTGCATGAGGGGAGGACGATGACGGTGAAACGTCAAGAAGTCTAGAGTATATTTCTAGGCGGAACGAATCCCACATGTGGTGTACTAACGTGGTAGGGACTGGGTCTAATACCGTGGTAAGTTCCGCATCGCGAACTAGAAATTATACTGTCGCCCCCTTGATTGCAAATCGAGAACAGTGAGAGGGACTGGAACGGGGCATTTGTGATTGCCGCTGAGAGCGTGCATTGTTATTATGTGAATTATGATTATGATTTGAGGCAGGGCCTCCTGGTCTGGGACCATTTGTTTGTGTGACAGCTATCGCGCCCGCGTGGTAAAGGTCCTGTACTCTTGTTTGCTTCAGACTAGGTTGGGTGGATGACCGAGGAGATGTAGACGTGTGTGCGAGTTCAATGATGTTTCCCCCTCATCATTGAGCGAACCGTTTGATAAGACTTAATGATAATAAAAGATTACAAGAAAGAAAGCATAAAGAATTTATGAAGAATTGAGAAAGACTCAAAGAGGAAAGTGTAAGTGCTTATTGGAAAGATTGAGAGATGATGATGAGACTTGAAAGTTCGAAGGCTTGTGATGCCAAGTACGGTTATGGGAATTGTGATGAGTTATGAATTTTTATATGTTTGGAATGTTATGATATGCTTTGTTTATAAGTGTTTCCTATGTGCTTACATGAATATAGTTGTCATATGCATCGCATGAGTAATTGTAGTGCATGAGAAATTAGTAGATTATGTGTCTTTACTATATGCCTCTAGTCATTACTTTACCGTCCTGTCATGTTGTACTTCTGGAATGCTGACCATCTCTCCTACCATGTTGTCGTGTCGGGTTACTCCGATATTGCAACGGGTAGATGGTCGACCCTGTAGTAGGATCTGTACTTTCTTCACGATGCAGTTTCGGCAGTGAGCTTCAGCGAAGAAGATTAGAGGTCAAGGCTAGTAGTAGGTAATCCCCTTTAAGCACTGTACCCCTTTCAACTACTTGGTTTACATTGTCATATCATTCTGTACCCCACTTGGTATTTTATTGAGTATGGCTTTTGGAAGAATAAAGTTTTATAAAATGAAAATGTTTTCTCAAAACGGATTTATGCAACCAAGTTCCAAAGTGCGATGTTAAGTAACATCTCGGTTTGGAACTTGACTCGTGAGGTGTGACATGAGAATGTTATTTGACTAAGTTACTGAAATGTTTTTGAACATAAAGGTTCTCATGTCCATGTCACCTTTTAAAAAAAAATTCCCAAATTTTTACTATATTTTGTTAAAGATATAGTGTTTTCAAGTTGCCGAAATCGGGGTGTTACAGAGTGGTATCAGAGCAATGGTTATCCAAAGTAGCCTGATGCATGGGCTTATGTTCTTGTTTGTGTGTCTGTCTGTGCGTTAGTGTTAGAATTTCGATGAGTGAGAATAGGAATACGAAGTCACGTGAGCATCTCTATCATATCACCTCTAACGTTCGATCTATCTCTATCGCTCTATCTCTCTATCTTCGGAACGTGTTACGGATTTGTCTACAATGGTGCAAGGGACAGTGACCAGAAACATAAAAAGACTTTATTCTTTGTAACCTGAACCTCTTTTGACTGTTGAAACCCTCTTTTCCTTGTTGGAACCCCTTTTTATGTAAACCCTATGTGTTGTTGAGTTGCCTTGACAATACGTTTGTTTTCTCTAAGAGCCTTCCATGAAAACCTTGGACCCTGACACCTTATGCCAATCGACTAGATATGCCTAAGTTATAAGGTGGACGGTGAGATGTTGATAAGGAAAGAGTTATAATGGTCGAGGAAGGAATAAGCCTGAACGGATATGATACCTTAGAATAAGAGTACCCCTAGAACCTTGAGTAAGATAGTGGGATGTACAAAAGGATTAAGACTAAAAGGTTTGATAGTGGTCTAACCCAAGTAATGGTATAGATGGTGTTAATATGGTGAATATTTGGGATGAGTCTGAAGGAGTTGGAGTTAGAAAAGCTCTAGTTGGAATAGGTGAATGATTGCGGTAAGTGTGAACCTATGATAGGACCATAAGATCAACTAAATGGAGTAGTGAAATTAACGAATAAAACCTTTAAGTGACTACCAAAATTAGGTTAAATGACCAAGATTTGTTATTTTAATGGACATGGGTGATCATAAGTTGTAGAAATAAGAGTGTCATTAGGTGTTAAGATCGTTAATCTGGAGGATAAATCCCTGAGTTGGAGAGTTTTAATGGTTTAGAAGACGAGAATTTGGTTTAGTTAGCAGAATTTAAGATAGGCTTGAACAAAGTGATGGGAAATTTTGTAAGATAAGCTAGAATTAGTGGATGTTGAGAAGTTTTATGACCTTAGTCCATGTCAAATGTTATTGGATAGATGTGACGTATAGGAATATGATCTGTCAAAGTTGGGGAGTAAACGGAGATTTTGAGGATTGTAATAACCCACCTAGGCTTAAAAGGATGAAAGGAGTCAAATTAAGGAAGAAAGACCATGAAGAAAGTAGTACCCTTGTCAGGATTGGCATAAGCGTGCTATTCTTTTGAACTTTGTTTCGAAACCATTGAACCATTTGAACCCTTGTTGACAAAGCTATACCATTGGTATTCCATTGTGTCTGATGATGAAATGACCCAAGAAGATCACCTTTGACAGAACGATGCATATGCGACGACTGCTGTTATAAATTGAGAAAAGCACTCCAAGGAATCCGGCATTCGTTGATCGTGGAATTTCGCGGAACATTTCTCGAGGACGAGAAATCTGTAAGTTGGGAAGAATGTAACATCCCGCGTTTTTCCAACTAGGACGAATAAAATTTTATTAAAGAAAAGTTTTAAGATATGGTTTTACAAAGGATTTTCAATGAGTATTTTATCCAATTACAAAGTAAAGTGTTGATTTTATGGAGTTTTGATAAATAAATATTTTTATAAAAAATGATTTTATGGGAAATAATTTTATTGGTTGGTGATTTCTTGCAAAAATGAATTTCTTTATGGATTTTCTTAGATGTATCAACTTTGAAAATCCATAACTTTTTAACCGTAACTCCGACTTTGATGATCTTTATATCAAAACGATCGTATCGAAACGTAGATTTCAAAAATGTATCCTTCATAATTTTCTGGGTTGGTTTGCGAAAATTGTTTTTCAGTGTGATAAAGGACGAATTTCCAAGGAATAAATCATGAAAAATAGTTTTTGATCTTTAATAAATTTTTCCTTTTGGGATTATCTTTAATATATGAAATTATGATTTTAGAAAATGAAATAAGGGCTATAAGTGCAACCAATAAGTACAGTTTATTAATTGAGGAGGAAAATGTGTATTAAGTATTATTATGTATGTTTGATTATTCAATGAAAGAAGAAATTATTGTGTGATCAAATGTATGATTAAATGTGTGCCTATGTGTGTATGTGTGATATATGTATGATATAGTATGTGTATGTGTGCATGACATATAGCCTTGCTTGGTGATCAAATAAAGAAGAAATAAAATAAAATAAAAAAGTAGGACATGTGTGTGCAAAAGGGTGTGCCACGGTTGGGTGAGTGTGTGTGCATGCATGATGTGTGTGTAATGTGTGTATGTGTGACAAGTGTAAGGGTGTGTGTATGTGTAGGCTTGTGGAGCCTTTGCATGTTGACTAAGTAGAAAAGGGAAATAAAAAGAAAAGAAAAAGAAAATAGGAACCTTGGAGACCAAGTAGAAGCCTAGGATTGCCAAAGACTACCCCTCCTAGATGTGTGTTGGTCGACCAAACCTGTGACACCCACAATTTTACCCAAAAATTAATTATGAATGTATATTTGATTTTAAATTATTATATTTGATTTTGGTACCTAGAGTTAATTAAAATCATATGAGATATATATATGTATATATATAGACATGTAGTATATATATAATATCAATGTTTTCCCTAATGTATTGAAATAAAATATTTTAAGGTATAGTATTTGATTTAAATAATCTTAGAAGATGAAATGTCTTTTGAAGGATTAAAGTATCCTGTCTTCAGAAATTCATATCTTTTCAACCGTACGTCGAAAAATTACAAATGATATGTCAAAATGATCGTATCGAAACATAGATTCTGAAAATGTAAAGCTTGGATTTTTATTATGGAGTTTTCGAAATTTTATCAATGCTACAGTACTGAACGAATTTTTGAGTTTTAAGTGTAAAGGTATGGTTTTAATGCATTAAATGACCTTTTGACTCAAGTGTATTTTATTTTGAAAACAAAAATACTTTCTGAAGTTTTATATTGGACTACCATCCAAATAAAATATATTTTCGTATTTTTTTATTATAAGATTATTTGAAAGCTTATGAAATGCATTTTTGGAAGGAAATGATCTTAGAGCTTCAAAAATTCATAACTTTCAAACCGTAAGTCCAAAAATTATAACTTTATATGAAAACAATCGTATTGAAATTTAGTATCTAAATATGTAAAAAGAGAATTTTTATTTTGGCATTTATAAAAAAAATTACTGTACAGTAGAGAAAAACGAATTTTTGGTATCTTTAACTTAGAAAAATTATTTTTGGAGCATGAAATAAATTATTGGACTTTAAAATAATTTTTATTTATGTATTGAGATATGTATTTAAATACCTAATGATTTCACAGTCCAAATACTAGCCCTTTTCTGATTTATTTAAAATAGGAGTTTTAATGTGATTGGTTAATAGTGAAGGCACCTCCAAAAAGAACCAATGGAAAATTTTATCTTCCTTTTTATATATATATGCCGTCCAAATAGTAGTAGGAAGAGAGGAGAATAATTCTGGAAATTGTGAGGATAAACCATGAATTAAAAAGGCTTTAGGAATCAACAAAATCCCATTTAATGCAAAAGTGTGTTCCAATGTACATGAATTAATTTTGCTGAGTCATAGTGATATAGGGGGCCGAATTTGCTTCTGAAAAATTGAGGGGAAATGCATCTTCATCAACTATAAATAGATGGCATTAATTCTCACATTTTTCACACACATTCACTTGTTATTTTGAAAGAAAAAAATCAAAGTAAAGCTTAGGAAAGGAGGAGAGAGTGGCGAGTGGCTAGAGGAGGAAGGGAAATTTTCTTTGTCATTTTTGAAGTCCTTTTTGGCTAGGAAAAGAGGTAACACCAAATCACTCATGCTTTTTTTATCTATTATTCTAATTGTTATAGTTAAATAAAATCTCTAATTTCTCCTATGATAAATGATAAGAACTAAAATTCTTATTTTCTGTCTTGATGATGGAATAAGATGATTAATATTATTTTTGGTATTTTATGGTCATATGAATTGAGGTTTAAGAAAAAGGGACAAATAGAATTGTTTAAAGAGAAAATCTCCCCTTTTTCCTTAACTCGTGATGACTGAATTTTATGATAAATAGAAAAATAAAATTTTGGAAATTTTTGGTGTTCTTAAAGTGTATGAATTTGTATCTTATAGAAATTTTGTTTAATCGTTGTTATTTGATGTATTTTATTTCCTTTTGTTGGGATTTAAGTTAAATGAGAACAATGAGTAAGGATAATAAACAAAAATGAAAATTTTCTGATAATAAAATAAAAGAATAGGCCGTGAGGCCTATGGTCTTCTTGGAATAATTTTTTTGTAATTGTTTTGTTATTTGATGTGTAATTGAATTGTGGTTTATTGTTTAAAAGAAATAGAAACAAATGGGTAGTTGTTATAAAAAAAATAATAATAATAAATTTATAAGAGCATGTATTTTGGGTGATTGTATGATTATGTGGTTAATGTGTTTGAAGATGTTAGTTGCTGGAAAAAATGTGAAATCTTCCTTAAAGAGATCTATTTTATATTTTGTTAATGATTAAAACTCTTGTTTTGAGTATATAAAATGATGTGATTATATTATTAAAAGTGCTTTTCCTAATCCTCTAGTGCTGGTCGAATTATTTAGGAGAAAGAAAGAAAGAAAATTGAATTTTTCTAATTGATTTGATAATTGTTTTTAGTATGTCTATGGAATGAATTATATGTTTTTTTTAAAGGATTAATTCTAGAAATTTAATTTTAATTCTAGAAAATTTGTGTTCCTGAAACTATAACATTTAATGCAGTATTGAAAGAAAAGAAAAATTGTAGTCTTCTGCCCTATTTTATTTTTGGCCGTGACATATGTATATGTATATATATATATATATATATATATTAGGTAGTAGTTGTTGATAATATTTGTGTAAATTGTTATGTGTGTTATTTATTAAAAGAGTTTGAATAAATGGATAGTTTTTGATCTCTGATGTTTTAATGCAAATATGAAATGATAGTGGTGTTATGAAAAACTTTCTGAATTTCTATGGTGTTAACAGTGAAGTATAATTTGATTTTTGATTAAAAGTTACACGGTTTATATTATTTGGTTTAGTAAGAAAGTAAACTTTTATCCTGTGATTGTATAAATGTCTGACTATGTGGTTAATATAAATTGTAAACTAATTTACTGTACAAAAGTAAATTTTCTTAAAAAGTGATCATCTTTGTGTCAAATTGATTTATTTTGAGTATATGGAATTATGTGATTAAAGTATATATGTGTATTTGAAAAATTAAAAAGTATTCTTTTATGTATATTATGGCCGAAATTAATTAGAGAAAAGAAAAGCAATGTTTGATAATTTTCTTAATTGATTTAATGATTGATTGATATGAATGAAAGATTAACCAGTGTGTATTATGTATTCTGATAAAAATTATATTTAGACCTGGAAATTTTAAATGCTGGAAAGTGTTATTTTCATAAGGCATAAGGCTTCAAATAATAATTTTTATAAGTATTTCCTATGCTTAACTATTTATATGTAATTACTGTATGTATAATGTTAGAGTCTGTTAGTTTAAAATTTTACAGTGATGCAACTGGACTTAAGGTATCTGTCCAGCAAACTAATATGCTTTATTTTAATCATATTTAATGATCTTATTATAGTAGGTTTTGTAAAGAATTTTTAGGAAAAAGTTGCATGTGTTTTCGATGAACTGTTTAGGAGAAAATTGATTTTTGAGAACTTCTGTATCTGTTGTCCAAAATTGTAAAATAGTTGCATCAAGGATTAAAAAAATCATTTTTGAAATAATTGGTGATGTGTGCTTTATGATGAAATCTTTATAAGTATTTAAAAAACTTATTTAAGAAGTATACAAATGATTTTGTGAATGTATAGATGCTTGAAAGTGAAATTTCTGTAATCTGTTTGTAGTCTTAAATTTATCTAATTAATGATAGAAAAAGTATTGTGAATTTTGAATTCTTGGATCTATGTACTCATTTAGCTATATGAGTTTGTAACATGATTTTACAAAATTTGTTTACTGCTTGATCGGATTAAAAAATTTGCATCAAAAGAAAAGTACTTTAAATTCATGTTGTATGTAAAATATGGTCATGGTAGTTGTTATAAGGTGCTTAGAAGTGAGATTTATAGTAAATGAAAGATTTAGATTTATTCTTAAGATGTTATGATTATGTTTTAAAAGTTATATTTCGATTGGAAAAGGTTTTCACGATTTAAAAGCTAAAAAGAAAAAGTGATTTCCTAATACTGTAGTCTGTGTATGATTTTCAAAAGTTTTGGATTTTTAATGGAGTAATTTATTTTCTAAGAGTTTACATATAATGTTAAGATGTCAAAGATTTTTAAGAGGATAGTGTTGTGCAAAGAGCTATAGTAATAATTAATTTTAAGTTGATATAGATATTTATAGAGCTATTTTGTAAATGTGGTTTGATTAGAGGTTTGCAATCGGGAAGCGATAGCGCTACTGTGAATCAAGCAGATCTTAATCCTTTCACGTCATACCAAGGTGAGAGAGCAACTTCCTTTAGACATAATGGCACTAAGGATTACAGTAGGATGATTTCGACCATCTCAAAAGTCGGAATCCGAGTTACGTGTCAAGACACGAGACGACAATTGGTTGTGAATGTTTAGTCGTTCCTCGTGCGATAGTAACTCTATTTGTATGATGTTGTTATGATTATATTTTGTTATGCTATTATATGTATGATATGCTGTTTCATTGAATTTGGAAATGATAATGATTATGTTGGGAATGTTCCAATGAGATTGTGCAATTGTGATATATTGCTATTTTCTTACGAAAGATTATTGATTAAGAGTTTATGATCATGGAAATATTGAAGGAACAAGACTTTGTATTTTTGATATTGTCGTAAGAGAATCTATAAAAAGATTAATGATGTATCAATGCGACGTTTATGACTGTGTACAGTGATGGTGCATCGTGGCACATTAACTTGTAATTATTCCCCTTTGAGTGACTAATCACGTGAATGAGTGTGCCGTGATTACGTCTTGTGGATCCCACTGTACGATTATGAAATTTTGTTGTGGTCCCTTAGAGGTCGAGGCCCGTTAGAAGTGTGGTTTAGAATGGGTCGACCAAAAGTTAGGATTAAGAAAAGATTCTAAAAAAACTAAAAAAGACTTAAAAGACTTTAGAATCCAATCCCTTCTGACTACGTTGAGAGTGGAGTAGTGGAGAGGAAAGATACCATATACTCGGAGGTCAGGCATCCCTTCGAGTGGCGATTGCGATAGAGGAGGGCAATGATGGTGATTCGTCAAGAAGCCTAAGAGCACTTCCCTAGGTGGGATGATGCTACAATGATCAAGGGCACCTGCTGGTCGTTGGTCGTAGCGAGGACTACACTCGAGAACTAGGGATAGAGCTGTCGCCCCCTTGAGCAAATCCTAGATGGTGTAGAGGGAATCCGAATGGGACTAGAAGCCATCGTTTTTATGAAATTATGAATTGATGTTATATTTTGTTTTGCTGACCAACTTGCGTGGTTTCAGCTGGTACGTACCCTTTGGCTTCGATGTCTGCATGGTTAGGATTCCTGTGCATCCCATCTGCTTTCCGAATTAGGATGTGGTTGGATATTGAAGGAGGAGATGTAACGTGTGTGCTAATTTTACCCTTAACTCAATAACTCCGCTTTCCTATATTAATTGAAGTAGTAATCATTGGAAAGGTATATCAAACTTTTGAACAATAAAGGGGTATAGAAGTCTTAGTGGAAGTTATGATTATGGAACCCTGAGATAATGATGATAATTTGATAATGTATGCACGGTTGCAAGTAAGTAGTTATGCCTTGTTATTGTGTGTGTATGGTCTTATTGTAACTCCTTAGATTAAGACCATGTCGTCGACAATTTATTGTCTGGATCGTTGACTCTCTTCCCTTTTCCCTATCTCTCTTTTCCCGTGGTCATTTGGGCAATGATCACAGATGGCAGATCCAATAACCTGCTACGTAGAAGTCTCGAACAATGGAGTTGTGGATGCTAATGCTCTCGGTCATTGGGAGGTAAATCGGGAAGGGTGGATTTGGACAGGACCGACCATAATAGAGATTTTAGACCCAAACTAGATGATCACCGGAAACATGAATGAAGTCTTCACCAGCCATTTTTACTTGAAGGATAGTGTGTACGGAGGACCATCTACGTATCATGACATTCATCCAGCCTTGAGGCAATTCACATTCGAGGATATCCCAGAACCAGAAGATTTTCTCCTAGAATTTATAGATGAAGAAGAAGAGGTTCTTGAAGTATTCGAGGTGGATCCAGAAGACGAAATGGAAGAAGACAGAGAAGAGCAGGAAGCAGAAGACATTCCTGAGGAGCCTGTTGAATGTGTAATTGATCCAGAGGAAGCACCGCCAGTAGAAGACAATGATAATGAATAGTTTTAGTAAGCTTTTGTTTTTCCTTTAGGATGACAACCACTGATGATCTTATGTAACCCCGATGAGGAAGTATGTAATCTCAATTTTGTTATTGACCGTAGAGTCGAAACCCTTTTTGTAATGATCATTTTAAAGATATATAACAACGACTTGTTTCGGATTTCAATTAATGAGTTTTATTTTGTGGAGGAAAGGTTGTAGCACTTCTTTTTGGAAAATAGGATTAGGTTCAAGTAAACAAAACCAGTTACAAGAAACTAAGTTATTTATGTAATACAATTTTTTAAAAAAATAAGTTGAGAAAATATTTTGGAAGCTAAGTTAATATGAAAACTTTTTCAAATGATTATAATCTCGTAATGTTTATATGTATAAAAAAAATGGCGCAAATTTTTAGTGAAAATTCTATTTCCAAATTGGGGTGTTAAATTTGGTGGTATCAGAGCGATGGTTGTCCTTAGTGGCCTTAAGCATAGCCTTATATGCTTTCCTTGTATGACTCTGATTGTGTTTGTTTATGTGTGGTTATGGTGGTCTTAGTCTTAGGATAAACTAAGAGTTAGAATTGGTGCAGAGATGGAGAAGCATGGATATTTCGCAAGTCAAGGCAATAGTAGCAACGACGCAAACCCTGAATTCCAAAGAGGTCTAAGGTTAGGACTACAGATAGCTTTTCCACATTTGGAGTTTCCCAAGCATGGACCGGAAACAGGACCAAGCAACCTGTTGGTAGGAGAATTTCCAACAATAAATGTGAAGACAAAACCAGTCAATTACCCTGCTAAGTATGGCTTTGCTAGGAAGTTCCGACACAACAAGGTGGCTAATAGGAGGAATCAGAAGTATCATGGCCCTTATCAGCAAAATCATAGAAATGGGAGGAATCAAGTTGGAGGTGTGTGGATTACCAGTAACTTAGGAAGCAATCAATGTCAAGGTGGGAACAACAACAACAGTGGTGGAAATCAAGGAACGTGGAACATTGACAACATCAGCAATGGTGGTACCCAGAGTAATGGGAATAGTGAAAAAGGTCAAGGGGAAATGATCCCGTTGTGCAGTCACTGCAACAAGAACCATTATGGACCAAAGTGCCCTTATAAGAATCCCAACTGCTTTAACTGCAATAGACCAGGACATATCTCCAAGAATTGCCCAGAGCCAAGACGCGAATTAGGTTCCAACCGCCCGACTGGGATATGGAAGGGTCTCCGTTATGGTCAGAAGTAGGAAACATTGGTGTCTGTGCCTTAAGGAGTTTTCATTTTGCTTTGTTTTGAGTGATGTTTGAACCGAATGGATTTATCACCTAGCTATGTTTGTTTTGTTGTGTGAATTAGTTATTGTCTCTTGACTAATTTTGGAGGTCTACTCCTCTTTTTTTGCCTTTCTTACAATTCAATGATTTGTGAATTCGAAGAAGGTTTGTGTTTAAAGTATATAGTATAGCATTTCTGGTGGGAATGTAGTAGCCAACTCTTAGAAAAGTGAAGCACTCGAAATATTTCCGAGGAGAATTGAGTTCAAGTCAAGGCATTACCCTACATAAATTCCAATTATTGTGATGACCCAATTACCCTTACACCTAATTATTGAGTTTGACTTTCGCATCTTTTCAATAATTGACCCTCAAAAACTAAAAAGATTTTCTGTTTGTCAGAAAATACTCAGCCTAATACCCACATTTCCGTCAAACTACCCAACCAAGTGCTGAATTTCGGCAAATTCAAACGTTCTTTTCTCAGATTCTCATAACTAAAACCTGATCTTACCCTCACAAGTTATGAAGGAAGTAACATTTGTATGCATAACCCATAAATTTTAGGAGGATGAAAAAGATAAGGTGACGGTACCATTGTGTGAAAACATAGGAGTTTTGGGAGTATGAGTTTAGAGCCGGTTCCCTAAGTAATGATAAGAAAAGAATTAGTAAAAGAAAAGCCAAAGTAGTTAGAAAATGATCATAATTTTAAGGTGTACTTGGATACAAGAATAGATGATAATTTATAAGTTGGGGAGCATAAGACTAAATAAGTCTATATTAGAAGAGCATAGTGACCAGTAACCATGAAGTATGGGAGTAAGTCGTAACTCAGCGAATGATTACAATTTGATATACCAAGAAATTACTTATGAATTAGCACCAAATTCAAAAAAATAACAAACTGTCCGTACCAATTTCCTTATGTAAATACCAAAAGTCCCTTATGACTAATTCCTTACTCTTAAAACTCATGACCTGACCAAACTATCATTGTGATAGCTATTATTTGTTGCCTACCCTTGAACTTGTCTCAATTCAACTTCCGCACTGTAACACTCCTTGTATATCATCTTACTTTATAAGAAAAGTAATAAGTTTATGATTACTTGGACTTGTTATTGTTGAAAAAAGATCTGAAAATAAGAATTATCCCTTCCCTTGAAAATTTATTTTCACAAACACTTGATTAATGATGAAGGTGACTAGTAAAATCAGAGTTTGCGGAAACATAGTATAATCATCATATTACATTCCCAAAATATATCAAGTGTAACAAGTCCATTAATACCAAATAAGTATTATTATGAAACCGAATTCCTCTTATGATACCTCTTTCCAAAATATGTATCATATAAATTTTATTAAAAATAGAATTGTTATAGAGCTGGTCACTGGTCCTTTGTCCAAACATCCTTCTGGTCGGATCCTCGATATCTGCACAACGGGTTCCCAACCCACACTTTCTACACTCTGCATGCACCTAAGGGACATCTCCCCTTACTGATTCTTGTGCAAGCTAGATGCACGATCAACACCTAATAAGGGCATGGGGGTTAGCTATACATATTCGCATAATTAAATGAGAATAAAACTAACATTCACAAGTCAACATGCAGCAAGTCATGATGCATAATCATATGAGCACACCCGGTTAATCGTAATAATTCTTTCAATGCAGGTGGCATGATGCATGATTTCCTTCCACAACTGAGGCCTCTCAAAGTCCATCTTGGACGTCCATCCCATACACCGTTGTGTTCCTGGAACACTGACATTCGTTCCCAGAACGTAATGCCAAACCATACTTGGATGATAAGCATTCACTCCCAGAGTGTGCACCACGTTCCCAGAACGTGTAGCAAACCATACTTGGATAAATAAGCATCACTCCCAAAGTGTGCATCACGTTCCTAGAACGCATAAAAACCAGGTCCAGGACACTGGCCACATATCTATAATATGTCATCAAGTAGGTTGCATATCAATGTGTTCCCAGAACACTATCATACGTTCCCAGAACGTATATAACCAGGTCCCAGAAACTGGCCACATATCTATAATGTGTCATCAAGTAGGTTATAATTTGGTACTCCCGGAGTACCCTCCTCATATTCCCAGAATATGATAATCGTTCCTACCAACCAAACTTCCATTCTATATGAATGCACAATCATCAAGGTTGGTTTTATCTTTAATTCTATTATTATACCAATGTGTTCCCATAACACTAACATACGTTCCCAGAACGTATCGCAAACCATACTTGGAATATAATCAAGCACCACTCCCGGAGTGTGCATCACGTTCCCAGAAGTATCCAAGAAACCATGTCCCAGACAATGGCCACATTCCCAGAATGTGTCATCAAGTAGGTTGCATCAGTTTGGTACTCCTAGAGTACAAGGTCATGTTCCCATTAATTCCATTATTATGACTTAGAAAACACAACTTCTGAATGATATCTTGAGGTATGGCTTTACCCATAAAATTCACCTTTGAATTTAAATTTAACATATGCTCATAGACCTGGATTGAGAGAATATAATCATTGGTATTAGCAACCCTTATTCAAAAACTTAACTTTTATTTTTAAGTTTCAGGTACTAACCGGTTACATCATCACTTAACCGGTTAGAATTACAGACCTGAATATAAAACCACTGATTTTCCAAGAATCTTTTCTTAAATTCTCTTCTCAATCCAATAACAAGGTCTTAGCATAACAGAATACCTCAAGTTCAACACATAATATCATTCAAAAGATCTAAGTCATAATCCAATTTTCATTTATGCATAATTTCCTCTTGAAATTATCCTTTGATATTAAGGTATTAACTCATCACCTCCAATCTAAACCAAACAGTGCTCAAACACATAGTTTTAGATTGGTCTTTGTATGAAATTCTAGCTTAAACTTGAGTACAAATGGTATGGATACTTAGCCAATTTCAGAAATTCATTTTCTTTGAAAATTGACAGTATTTAACCGGTTACAAATTTCGACTAACCGGTTAGATTAGGCAGAACATACACTGAAAAATGAGGTTTTGCATACCATTTTCTACCATACTCAAATCTAACCAATTTCATTCATAAATAGAGTTTACATACCTTAATACTAGTGTGTTCAACCACATAAACATATCTATCTTGCATGCATTCAATTTAGATACTCAAATTGCACATAATTGCACATATTTCACAACTTAATGCATCAATTCACAGAATACCCAAATAAGTCATGAATCCAACATCAATATAGCTTGCATGCATCTAGATAACATTGCTCATAACAAAAATTGAGCTCAGATTGGTCTCCAAGCCACTTAACCATTTCAACTTATACCCTTTGAGTCTCTTGGTGACTCATCCTATATTCTACCACAATTTATTCTCTTTCTAGCAAATAGTAAGCTTCCCCCTTACCTCTAAATTGTGCTTGATCCAAAACATTGCAGAGAGAAAGGCTCCAACACAGGTTTCCATTAAATCCACTCCATGCTGATAGAGTTAGACAGGGTACCAAAACCAGGGAATTTGACATGCAAAACCAAATTAAGAATTGGGGAAAATGGTCAAATTGAATTCTCTGCAACATGCACTAGAGGTAGGAACAGATTTGAAACCAAAAGGGTTCGTGTGCTTACCAAAATCGAGCTTCAAAGTCAACTCCAGAAACCAGAAGCTGAGGTTTGACAGCAACAACACCTCAACTTGGCAAGCTTCGTTCTCAAACTCCAGGAACTCTCAACTCACAAACTTTATATCAATACAAAGCCCTTGATGTGAGCTTTGTAACCGTGTATTGTAACATTCCTTGTATATCATCTTACTTTGTAAGAAAAGTAATAAGTTCATGAATACTTGGACTTGTTATAGTTGGAAAAAGTTCTGAAAATAATAATTATCCCTTCCCTTGAAAATTTCTTTTCACAACCACTTGATTTCAAATGAGGTTGACTAACCAAAATCAGAGTTTGCGGAAACATAGTAAAGTAATCGTATTGTGCCCAAAATATATCAAGTGTAACAAGTCCATGGATTCCAAATAAATATTATTATGAAACCAGGTTCATATTATGATACTTCTTTCAAAATGTGTATCATATAAATACTATTAAAAATAAAGATGTTATAGAGCTGGTCACTGGTCCCTTGTCCAAACATCCATCTGGCCGGATCCTCGATATCTGCACAACGGGTTCCCAACCCACACTTTCTACACTTTGCATGCACCTAAGGGACATCTCCCTTTACAGATTCTTGTGCAAGCTAGATGCACGATCAACACCTAATAAGGGCATGGGGGTTAGCTATACATATTCGCATAATCAAATGAGAATAAAACTAACATCCACAAGTTAACATGCAGCAAGTCATGATGCATAATCATATGAGCACACCCGGTTAATCGTAATAATTCTTTCAATGCAGGTGGCATGATGCATGATTTCCTTCCACAACTGAGGCCTCTCAAAGTCCATCTTGGACGTCCATCCCATACACCGTTGTGTTCCTGGAACACTGACATTCGTTCCCAGAACGTAATGCCAAACCATACTTGGATGATAAGCATTCACTCCCAGAGTGTGCATCACGTTCCCAGAACGTGTAGCAAACCATACTTGGATAAATAAGCATCACTCCCACGTTCCCAGAACGCATACATTCCCAGAACGTATAAAAAACCAGGTCCCGGACACTGGCCACATATCTATAATGTGTCATCCAGTAGGTTGCTTATCAATGTGTTCCCAGAACACTATCATACGTTCCCAGAACGTATATAACCAGGTCCCAGACACTGGCCACATATCTATAATGTGTCATCAAGTAGGTTACAATTTGGTACTCCCGGAGTACCCTCCTCATATTCCCAGAATATGATAAACGTTCCTACCAACCAAACTTCCATTCTATATGAATGCACAATCATCAAGGTTGGTTTTATCTTTAATTCCATTATTATACCAATGTGTTCCCAGAACACTAACATACGTTCCCAGAACGTATCGCAAACCATACTTGGAATAAAATCAAGCACCACTCCCAGAGTGTGCATCACGTTCCCAGAACGTGTCCAAGAAACCATGTCCCAGACAATGGCCACATTCCCAGAATGTGTCATCAAGTAGGTTGCATCAGTTTGGTACTCCTAGAGTACAGGGTCATGTTCCCATTAATTCCATTATTGTGACTTAGAAAACACAACTTTTGAATGATATCTTGAGGTATGGCTTTACTCATAAAATTCACCTTTGAATTTAAATTTAGCATATGCTCATAGACCTGGATTGAGAGAATTACTCATTGATATTAACAAATCCTTACTCAAAAACTTAACTTTTATTTTTAAGTTTCAGGTACTAACCGGTTACATCATCACCTAACCGGTTAGAATTACAGACCTGATTATAAAACCACTGATTTTCAAAGAATCTTTTCTTGAATACTCTACTCAATCCAATCACAAGGCCTTAGCATATCAGAATACCTCAAGTTCAACACATAATATCATTCAAAAGATCTAAGTCATAATCCAATTTCATTTATGCATAATTTCCTCTTGAAATTATCATTTGGTATTAAGGTATTAACTCATCACCTCCAATCTAAACCAAACAGTGCTCATTCACATAGTTTTAGATTGGTCTTTGTATGAAATTCTAGCTTGAACTTGAGTACAAATGGTATGGACACTTAGCCAATTTCAGAAATTCATTTTCTTTGAAAATTGACAGTATCTAACCGGTTACAAATTTCGACTAACCGGTTAGATTAGGCAGAACATACACTGAAAAATGAGGTTTTGCATACCATTTTCTACCATACTCAAATCTAACCAATTTCATTCATAAATAGAGTTCACATACCTTAATACTAGTGTGTTGAACAACAGAAACATATCTATATTGCATGCATTCAATATGGATATTCAAATTGCACATAATTGCACATATTTCACAACTTAATGCATCAATTCACATAATATCCAATTAAGTCATGAAATTGTCATCACAACAGCTTGCATGCATCATATTATGATTGCTCAAAAACAGAAATGAGCTTAAATTGGCCTCCAAGCCATAAAACTAATTCCAACTATGCCCTTAGAGTCTCTTGGTGACTCATCCTATTTACCAACATGTTTTTCCTCATTCAAGCAAATAGTAAGCTTCCCCCTTACCTTAGGTTCGTTCTTGATCCAAAACATTGCAGAGAGAAAGGCTCCAACACAGATTTCCATTAAATCCACAGTTCTGCTCTCAGCCACGATTTTTATCAACAGGGTCCAAAGACCAGAAGATTTGACATAGCGATTGGCCAAATAAATTGGGGAAAACAATTAGGACTCAATATAGGTAACATGCACTAGAGAATCAAAGAGGTTTGAGACTTAAAGGTTCACTATGCTTACCAAAATCGAATCTGGAATTCAGCTTCCAGAACCAGAACAACAGAGAACTCAGACTCAAACTCCTAGCTTCCAAGCTTGATTCCTCCACCCACACGAACACTTAACTTACAAGGTGTATACCACTGAACAGCCCTTGATTCAAGCTTTTCAGAAATGTGTGTTTTGCTCTCTAACTCTCAAAGACCAAGACGAATTTCCCAGAACGAAAACGAAACCCTAACTGAGCCACCTTCAACCCTAAAACCAGAAATCAATCCTAAATCCTCAGAATTTCCACAATTTATAGACGAATTGGGCTTGCATGCAGAGCGACGCGTGTCTCCCACCATGAATCGAGTGGGGTTCGTGGCGAATTCTGGATTAAAACGCGTGATTACTCATCAAACGCACTAACCCAGTTTTCTGAGTTCATCGTGTAACCGGTTACAGAGCCCTTCTAACCGGTTACATACTGATAAAATTCAAAAATTAATAATTTAATTACTCTTTCTTCAAAAACCTTTTTAATATTGCAATTAGGTCCCAACCCAAGGACTAAATTGCAATATTCACATTTTTGTACAAAATAACCATATAAAAATATATCTCATATTTTTATAATAAAAACACATAATGTACAAAAACTAAAACCTTCAAAATTCAATTATAAAATAATTGTTATAATTAATTTCTTGGTTATTTGGGAAACGAAAATTAGGGGTGTTACATGTATCACTCATGTTCTAACTCTCAGAAACGAAGGAGAATCGCACCAGACGAATCAAGAACCCTAAAAACAGAGTTTCAACCCTTCTATCAGAAAATCAACCCAAATTCATCAACAATTCGGGTTTTTATAGAGAAATCAGACTTGCATGCAAGGCGACACGCGTTCCTCAGCGTGATTTGAGTGGGATTCGTGGCGATTTCTGGATTAATTGGGCGATTACTCATCAAAATCCACTAACCCAAATTCTGAGTTCATCGTGTAACCGGTTACAAAGCCCTTCTAACCGGTTACATGCTGATAAAATTCAAAAATTAATAATTTAATTACTCTTTCTTCAAAAACTCTTTTAATATTGCAATTAGGTCCCAACCCAAGGACTAAATTACAATATTCACATTTTTGTACAAAATAACCATATAAAAATATATCCTATATTTTTATACATAAAAACACATAATGTACAAAAACTAAAACCTTTAAAACTAATATAAATCAATTATAAATTAATTGTTATAATTAATTTCTCGGTTATTTGGGAGACGAAAATTAGGGGTGTTACACGCACGGCATTACGATAGAAGATGAACAGTAAAGAAGTATTGATCAACAGAGGAACCAAAGGGAGAATGTGACAAGGTAAAAGATCGTGAGAATATCCTGGTGTGTTTTCGTGCTAGTTCTGTTTGTATTTCTCGGGGACAAGAAATCTCTAAGTTGGGGAGGATTGTGAGACCCACAATTTTACCCAAAAATTAATTATGAATGTATATTTGATTTTAAATTATTATATTTGATTTTGGTACCTAGAGTTAATTAAAATCATATGAGATATATATATGTATATATATAGACATGTAGTATATATATAATATCAATGTTTTCCCTAATGTATTTAAATAAAATATTTTAAGGTATAGTATTTGATTTAAATAATCTTAGAAGATGAAATGCCTTTTGAAGGATTAAAGTATCATGTCTTCAGAAATTCATATCTTTTCAACCGTACGTCGAAAAATTACAAATGATATGTCAAAACGATCGTATCGAAACATAGATTCTGAAAATGTAAAGCTTTGATTTTTATTTTGGAGTTTTCGAAATTTTATCACTGCTACATTACTGAACGAATTTTTGAGTTTTAAGTGTAAAGGTATGGTTTTAATGCATTAAATGATCTTTTGACTCAAGTGTATTTTATTTTGAAAACAAAAATACTTTCTGAAGTTTTATATTGGACTACCATCCAAATAAAATATATTTTTCGTATTTTTTTATTATAAGATTATTTGAAAGCTTATGAAATGCATTTTTGGAAGGAAATGATCTTAGAGCTTCAAAAATTCATAACTTTCAAACCGTAAGTCCAAAAATTATAAACTTTATATGAAAACGATCGTATTGAAATGTAGTATCTAAATATGTGAAAAGAGAATTTTTATTTTGGCATTTATAAAAAATTACTGTACAGTAGAGAAAAACGAATTTTTGGTATCTTTAACTTAGAAAAATTATTTTTGGAGCATGAAATAAATTATTGGACTTTAAAATAATTTTTATTTATGTATTGAGATATGTATTTAAATACCTAATGATTTCACAGTCCAAATACTAGCCCTTTTCTGATTTATTTAAAATAGGAGTTTTAATGTGATTGGTTAATAGTGAAGGCACCTCCAAAAAGAACCAATGGAAAATTTTCTCTTCCTTTTTATATATATATGCCATCCAAATATTAGTAGGAAGAGAGGAGAATAATTCTGAAAATTGTGAGGATAAACCATGAATTAAAAAGGCTTTAGGAATCAACAAAATCCCATTTAATGCAAAAGTGTGTTCCAATGTACATGAATTAATTTTGCTGAGTCATAGTGATATAGGGGGCCGAATTTGCTTCTGAAAAATTGAGGGGAAATGCATCTTCATCAACTATAAATAGATGGCATTAATTCTCACATTTTTCACACACATTCACTTGTTATTTTGAAAGAAAAAAATCAAAGTAAAGCTTAGGAAAGGAGGAGAGAGTGGCGAGTGGCTAGAGGAGGAAGGGAAATTTTCTTTATCATTTTTGAAGTCCTTTTTGGCTAGGAAAAGAGGTAACACCAAATCACTCATGCTTTTTTTTATCTATTATTCTAATTGTTTTAGTTAAATAAAATCTCTAATTTCTCCTATGATAAATGATAAGAACTAAAATTCTTATTTTCTGTTTTGATGATGGAATAAGATGATTAATATTATTTTTGGTATTTTATGGTCATATGAATTGAGGTTTAAGAAAAAGGGACAAATAGAATTGTTTAAAGAGAAAATCTCCCCTTTTTCCTTAACTCATGATGATTGAATTTTATGATAAATAGAAAAATAAAATTTTGGAAATTTTTGGTGTTCTTAACGTGTATGAATTTGTATTTTATAGAAATTTTGTTTAATCCTTGTTATTTGATGTATTTTATTTCCTTTTGTTGGGATTTAAGTTAAATGAGAACAATGAGTAAGGATAATAAACAAAAATGAAAATTTTCTGATAATAAAATAAAAGAATAGGCCGTGAGGCCTATGGTCTTCTTGGAATAATTTTTTTAATTGTTTTGTTATTTGATGTGTAATTGAATTGTGGTTTATTGTTTAAAAGAAATAGAAACAAATGGGTAGTTGTTATAAAAATAATAATAATAATAATAATAATAATAATAATAATAATAATAAATTTATAAGAGCATGTATTTTGGGTGATTGTATGATTATGTGGTTAATGTGTTTGAAGATGTTAGTTGCTGGAAAAATGTGAAATCTTCCTTAAAGAGATCTATTTTATATTTTGTTAATGATTAAAACTCTTGTTTTGAGTATATAAAATGATGTGATTATATTATTAAAAGTGTTTTTCCTAATCCTCTAGTGCTGGTCGAATTATTTAGGAGAAAGAAAGAAAGAAAATTGAATTTTTCTAATTGATTTGATAATTGTTTTTAGTATGTCTATGGAATGAATTATATGTTTTTTTTTGGAAAGGATTAATTCTAGAAATTTAATTTTAATTCTGGAAAATTTGTGTTCCTGAAACTATAAGATTTAATGCAGTATTGAAAGAAAAGAAAAATTGTAGTCTTCTGCCCTATTTTATTTTTGGCTGTGACATATGTATATGTATATATATATATATATATATATATATATATATATTAGGTAGTAGTTGTTGATAATATTTGTGTAAATTGTTATGTGTGTTATTTATTAAAAGAGTTTGAATAAATGGATAGTTTTTGATCTCTGATGTTTTAATGCAAATATGAAATGATAGTGGTGTTATGAAAAACTTTCTGAATTTCTATGGTGTTAACAGTGAAGTATAATTTGATTTTTGATTAAAAGTTACACGGTTTATATTATTTGGTTTAGTAAGAAAGTAAACTTTTATCCTGTGATTGTATAAATGTCTGACTATGTGGTTAATATAAATTGTAAACTAATTTACTGTACAAAAGTAAATTTTCTTAAAAAGTGATCATCTTTGTGTCAAATTGATTTATTTTGAGTATATGGAATTATGTGATTAAAGTATATATGTGTATTTGAAAAATTAAAAAGTATTCTTTTATGTATATTATGGCCGAAATTAATTAGAGAAAAGAAAAGCAATGTTTGATAATTTTCTTAATTGATTTAATGATTGATTGATATGAATGAATGATTACCAGTGTGTATTATGTATTATGATAAAAATTATATTTAGACCTGGAAATTTTAAATGCTGGAAAGTGTTATTTTCATAAGGCATAAGGCTTCAAATAATAATTTTTATAAGTATTTCCTATGCTTAACTATTTATATGTAATTACTGTATGTATAATGTTAGAGTATGTTAGTTTAAAACTTTACAGTGATGCAACTGGACTTAAGGTATTTGTCCAGCAAACCAATATGCTTTATTTTAATCATATTTAATGATCTTATTATAGTAGGTCTTGTAAAGAATTTTTAGGAAAAAGTGGCATGTGTTTTCGATGAACTGTTTATTAGGAGAAAATTGATTTTTGAGAACTTCTGTATGTGCTGTCCAAAATTGTATAATAGTTGCATCAAGGATAAAAAAAAATCATTTTTGAAATAATTGGTGATGTGTGCTTTATGATGAAATCTTTATAAGTATTTAAAAAACTTATTTAAGAAGTATACAAATGATTTTGTGAATGTATAGATGCTTGAAAGTGAAATTTATGTAATCTGTTTGTAGTCTGTAAATTTATCTAATTAATGATAGAAAAAGTAGTGAATTTTGAATGCTTGGATCTATGTACTCATTTAGCTATATGTGTTTGTAACATGATTTTACAAAATTTGTTTACTGCTTGATCGGATTAAAAAATTTGCATCAAAAGAAAAGTACTTTAAATTCATGTTGTATGTAAAATATGGTCATGGTAGTTGTTATAAGGTGCTTAGAAATGAGATTTATAGTAAAGGAAAGATTTAGATTTATTCTTAAGATGTTATGATTATGTTTTAAAAGTTATATTTCGATTGGAAAAGGTTTTCACGATTTAAAAGCTAAAAAGAAAAAGTGATTTCCTAATACTGTAGTCTGTGTTTGATTTTCAAAAGTTTTGGATTTTTAATGGAGTAATTTATTTTCTAAGAGTTTACGTATAATGTTAAGATGTCAAAGATTTTTAAGAGGATAGTGTTGTGCAAAGAGCTATAGTAATAATTAATTTTAAGTTGATATAGATATTTATAGAGCTATTTTGTAAATGTGGTTTGATTAGAGGTTTGCAATCGGGAAGCGATAGCGCTACTGTGAATCAAGCAGATCTTAATCCTTTCACGTCATACCAAGGTGAGAGAGCAACTTCCTTTAGATATTATGGCACTAAGGATTACAGTAGGATGATTTCGACCATCTCAAAAGTCGGAATCCGAGTTACGTGTCAAGACACGAGACGACAATTGGTTGTGAATGTTTAGTTGTTCCTCGTGCGATAGTAACTCTATTTGTATGATGTTGTTATGATTATATTTTGTTATGCTATTATATGTATGATATGCTGTTTCATTGAATTTGGAAATGATAATGATTATGTTGGGAATGTTCCAATGAGATTGTGCAATTGTGATATATTGCTATTTTGTTACGAAAGATTATTGATTAAGAGTTTATGATCATGGAAATATTGAAGGAACAAGACTTTGTATTTTTGATATTGTCGTAAGAGAATCTATAAAAAGATTAATGCTGTATCAATGCGACGTTTATGACTGTGTACAGTGATGGTGCATCGTGGCACATTGACTTGTAATTATTCCCCTTTGAGTGACTAATCACGTGAATGAGTGTGCCGTGATTACGTCTTGTGGATCCCACTGTACGATGATGAAATTTTGTTGTGGTCCCTTAGAGGTCGAGGCCCGTTAGAAGTGTGGTTTAGAATGGGTCGACCAAAACTTAGGATTAAGAAAAGATTCTAAAAAAACTAAAAAAGACTTAAAAGACTTTAGAATCCAATCCCTTCTGACTACGTTGAGAGTGGAGTAGTGGAGAGGAAAGATACCATATACTCGGAGGTCAGGCATCCCTTCGAGTGGCGATTGCGATAGGGGAGGGCAATGATGGTGATTCGTCAAGAAGCCTAAGAGCACTTCCCTAGGTGGGACGATGCTACAATGATCAAGGGCACCTGCTGGTCGTCGGTCGTAGCGAGGACTACACTCAAGAACTAGGGATAGAGCTGTCGCCCCCTTGAGCAAATCCTAGATGGTGTAGAGGGAATCCGAATGGGACTAGAAGCCATCTTTTTTATGAAATTATGAATTGATGTTATATTTTGTTTTGCTGGCCAACTTGCGTGGTTTCACCTGGTACGTACCCTTTGGCTTCGATGTCTGCATGGTTAGGATTCCTGTGCATCCCATCTGCTTTCCGAATTAGGATGTGGTTGGATATTGAAGGAGGAGATGTAACGTGTGTGCTAATTTTACCCTTAACTCAATAACTCCGCTTTCCTATATTAATTGAAGTAGTAATCATTGGAAAGGTATATCAAACTTTTGAACAATAAAGGGGTATAGAAGTCTTAGTGGAAGTTATGATTATGGAACCCTAAGATAATGATGATAATTTGATAATGTATGCACGGTTGCAAGTAAGTAGTTATGCCTTGTTATTGTGTGTGTATGGTCTTATTGTAACTCTTTAGATTAAGACCATGTCGTCGACAATTTATTGTCTGGATCGTTGACTCTCTTCCCTTTTCCCTATCTCTCTTTTCCTGTGGTCATTTGGGCAATGATCACAGATGGCAGATCCAATAACCTGCTACGTAGAAGTCTCGAACAATGGAGTTGTGGATGCTAATGCTCTCGGTCATTGGAAGGTAAATTGGGAAGGGTGGATTTGGACAGGACCGACTAGAATAGAGATTTTAGACCCAAACCAGATAATCACCGGAAACATGAATGAAGTCTTCACCAGCCATTTTTATTTGGATCCAGAAGACGAAATGGAAGAAGACGGAGAAGAACAGGAAGCAGAAGACATTCCTGAGGAGCCTGTTGAATGTGTAATTGATCCAGAGGAAGCACCGCCAGTAGAAGACAGTGATAATGAATAGTTTTAGTAAGCTTTTGTTTTTCCTTTAGGATGACAACCACTGATGATCTTATGTAACCCCGATGAGGAAGTATGTAATCTCAATTTTGTTATTGACCGTAGAGTCGAAACCCTTTTTGTAATGATCATTTTAAAGATATATAACAACGACTTGTTTCGGATTTCAATTAATGAGTTTTATTTTGTGGAGGAAAGGTTGTAGCACTTCTTTTTGGAAAATAGGATTAGGTTCAAGTAAACAAAACCAGTTACAAGAAACTAAGTTATTTATGTAATACAATTTTTTAAAAAAATAAGTTGAGAAAATATTTTGGAAGCTAAGTTAATATGAAAACTTTTTCAAATGATTATAATCTCGTAATGTTTATATGTATAAAAAAATGGCACAAATTTTTAGTGAAAATTCTATTTCCAAATTGGAGTGTTACAAAACCAAGATCAAGGAAGAGAGATAAAGTTCACCCTTAGTCCATTTCCCATTTGTTCCATTCATTCCTTTCATTTCCTTCATTCTTTCCATCCATTCTTTCACTCCCTTCTTTCCTTCGGTTCATTCATTCATTCTTCCATCTCATTTTCCTTTCACACTTCCCAACCCAAACACATCTCTAAGAGCTCATCCAACTCTTAGAGAGAGAAAGAAAAAAGAAATAGAGAGAAAGAAAAGAAGGTGGCCGAGAGCTTAGGAGGAAGAAGAGGGAGGTTCTAAGCTTAATCAAACTTTTTTTCTTGAAGACCCAAACACTAGGAAAGCTAGGATATCAACCCCTTTTCATGGTAGGGCTTGAAGATCAAGAAAGAAGATTTGTAACAATTTAGTTTTCTTTTTATTTTGTAGATCTACTTCTTTTCTTTGCATGCCTTATTTTATGGTTAAAAAGATGATGTTGTATGTTATTATTCTTTAATCTTGGACTTTAAGGACTCACTTAATTTGTAATATGTTAAAGCTTTATGTTTGATGTTCTTTCTTCTTCATCATTTTATTTTTGGTTCTATGTGTTGATTTGTTCTTGCATGTTTAATTTTCTTGCTTGAAACCATGATCTATATGTGTTTAATGAATAAACCTATTGATTTCTAAACTTGATTTTAAAGATCTTGATTTCCACTATGTTTAAGAACTTGATTCGGTTTTGTTTTAAAAGAAATTTTGTGTTAATAATTTTCTTTACTTATTTGATTCGATTTTATGTGCATGTAAAGAAAATTATTTTTGATAAAATGAACTTATTCTCTTATGCATGTTTCGGTTTTGGGCTTAGATCTTTAGAAAAGAATTTTTAATTGAAGTCTTTGCTACATGCATGTAATGATCTAGTGGAAAAGAATAAGTTTTGATGTTTGTTTTGATTTTTCTCATGAAACCTTGATTTTTATTCTTAGATGCTAATGCATGCTTGATTTTTCTTAAGATCCATAAATTTTAAGTATGTGCATGTTAGGATCTAGGTTAGTTTAGTTGGATTCTTGATTTTTAGTTTAAAAGACTTGATTTCTATCTCTAAGAAGTTGATGCATGTTTTATTTGAATCAAAATAAATTGTTTTCATGAAAAATTAATTCGGTTTTTAAAAAGGAAATATAATTGATGAATTGATTTTTGGTGTTGATTGTATGTATGATTGTATCTTGATTTTCATAAAAGAAAATGAATGAATAAAGTTGTTAAATAAAATGTCATGCTGAAAATTGTGATTTATGTGTTTCTAACTTTGATAAATGATATGTATATATGCTCAATGATTCTGGAATTTTATCACTGACCTAAGTATATTAAAATAAGTTTCCCTGAATTTTTAAATGATTTTTCGAATTTATTTCCTATTTTAATGAAAGCCAACTTTATGAAAACGATTTTGAGAAAATAAGTTTTTCGGTTTAAAAATAAACAGAATTTTCGAACTTTTATTACTCTAAATTGCTTGAAAATTTTATGGTAGCTTCCTGGACATATCTAGATGTTCTCTGTAAAATTTGAAGATATTTGGAGTTGATTTGATAATTTTTCAAAAGGTAAAACAGTGAACCACTTGGTTCGGATTTTCTGGACTCAGTGACAATTTTAATTGGAAAAATATAACTTTCACAACTCCAAATAATCTGAAAATTTTATGAGATAGTCTTGACTGTATACGTAATAGTTATAGCAATTTTTATGCAATTCAGAGTTGAATAACTATTTTTAATCATGACGTTTTTGCCTCAGTCCAGCAACAGTACCATGTTGTTTTTCATGTGAAACCTAATTTGAAACCTAGCTTAGGATTGTTTAAATGGCTTGAAAATTTTATATGATGAACTTTGGCATATATGTGTGTGTTCTGGAAATTTTGAGAATTAAATAAATTGATTTGATATTGCTTTGAATTTTATCTTTTGTGTTTTATGTGTAATCGCACATTAGGATTCTATTTGAATATTTTTGATAAATGGGAATTTTATGCTTGATATTATGACCTTGGATGCCTTGTATGATGATTATGATGCCTTGAAATGATTGAATGAGTGATTGTTTGATGATGTGTTTAGGTTATGCATAAATTAGTTATTTAATTCACTAAAGTGTTGTCTAATCGGTTTTGAAAATTAATTGGTTTTTGAAATAGTTTAATCTTGGTTTAATTGAAAAATCTTGAACTTAGTGGTTGCTGCCCTTAAATCATTTCACAATGTTAAGTTTGAAAAATAAATCATTTAAGTGTTTATTTTATAACAAAGTTTTACATGAACAAAAGTTGAGTTTTTCGGTGTTTTTGGGTTTTGGTTAATGGCTGTCCGGAACGAACCAGCGACCAAAACTAATGATTTTAAAGTGTTTTGTCAATTGTTTTAAAAAGGTTTTGAGATATTTAAAGTATTTTCAAAAGCCGAATTTGATTTGAAAAAGTCTTAACGATTTACGATTTTCCGACGAGAAAATAAAAAGAGTTTTCGAAAACGCGTCGTAATGTTAAGTAGGACGATTATTTAAGATAGATTTGTAACGCTAGTATCCTTCATTTAGTACAAGGTGCATATAAGTCGAGAAGCGGAACGGCCGACTTGTTGGGAAGGACCCGCAACGATTTCAGAAGCTGGAGCGTGAGGTGAGAGATGCAGTAGGCCTAGGTCATCGTGACGCGTAGACTCAGTTCTAAACTGAGTACATTGAGTCTAATTAGAGTAATTGTAATATGTTCATGCTGCATTATCATATGTGATGCATATATGTGTTAGATGTTTTCCTGTTTTGTTAAATATGTTGCATGATTGAATTTATTATGGACTGGATATCTTGGTGATTGTTATATTCTGTCTGGAAAATCTAGAGGCGTGATGAATGATAATAAGAATCATGAAAATGAGTAAGACTCGAAGTTAAATGGAAAAGTTGAATGTGATTATGTGTGGTAATGAGAAAGAGTAAGACTTGAGAAGTATGAGAAAGGAATAAGATGAGTAAATTGCAAAAGATGTACGGAGTTGAGATTTGAAAGAGTAATGAGGTTATGAAAGTGAGATGTGGTTGAAGTGGAGATGTGATTCCTCGTTCACGTTTTTGGGAAGAAGCTTAGTGTTGAGTTGAGCTTGCTCCTCCATTAACACTCACCCAAAAATGTGATTTTTGAAAAAGGTTTTTGAAAAGAGATTTTGAAAGAGCTTTTGTGAAAATAATATTTTGTGAAAGTTTTTGGAAACAATATTTTTGAAAAAGTTTTGTGAAAGGATTTTTGAAATGAGGTTTCTGAAAATGTTTTGTGAAGCAAAAGTTTTGTGAAATTAAGCTTTCGAAAAAGTTTTGCGAAAAGAGATTTTGAGAAAGACGAGGAAAAGATGTTGATGATGTTGATGAGAATATGCTGAGCATGAGTTATGCGAATTGTGATGATGAGATGAAAGTGATTGAGGCATGAGGCCATTGAGATTTAGGGGGAACGGATTGCGATTAGTGGTCGGGCTTCGTTGAAGGGATGCACCAAGGACGAGCCGACTGTTAGGATTAAGCCGCTAATTAAAACGATAAAACTTTAAAAGATTTAAAAGACATTTACAAATGCGGTGAGGTATGAGTGTCGTATCGAAGTAGTGGAGAGGAAGGAACCATAGGTATATGGGGATACTTAGGAGGAGATTGCATGAGAGGAGGACGATGACGGTGAAACGTCAAGAAGTCTAGAGTATATTTCTAGGCGGAACGAATCCCACATGTGGTGTACTAACGTGGTAGGGACTGGGTCTAATACCGTGGTAAGTTCCGCATCGCGAACTAGAAATTATATTGTCGCCCCCTTGATTGCAAATCGAGAACAGTGAGAGGGACTGGAACGGGGCATTTGTGATTGCCGCTGAGAGCGTGTATTGTTATTATGTGAATTATGATTATGATTTGAGGCAGGGCCTCCTGGTCTGGGACCATTTGTTTTTGTGACAACTGTCGTGCCCGCGTGGTAAAGGTCCTGTACTCCTGTTTGCTTCCGACTAGGTTGGGTGGATGACCGAGGAGATGTAGACGTGTGTGCGAGTTCAATGATGTTTCCCCCTCATCATTGAGCGAACCGTTTGATAAGACTTAATGATAATAAAAGATTACAAGAAAGAAAGCATAAAGAATTTATGAAGAATTGAGAAAGACTCAAAGAGGAAAAGTGTAAGTGCTTATTGGAAAGATTGAGAGAGATGATGATGAGACTTGAAAGTTCGAAGGCTTGTGATGCCAAGTACGGTTATGGGAATTGTGATGAGTTATGAATTTTTATATGTTTGGAATGTTATGATATGCTTTGTTTATAAGTGTTTCCTATGTGCTTACATGAATATAGTTGTCATATGCATCGCATGAGTAATTGTAGTGCATGAGAAATTAGTAGATTATGTGTCTTTACTATATGCCTCTAGTCATTACTTTATTGTCCTGTCATGTTGTACTTCTGGAATGTTGACCATCTCTCCTACCATGTTGTCGTGTCAGGTTACTCCGATATTGCAACGGGTAGATGGTCGACCCTGTAGTAGGATCTGTACTTTCTTCACGATGCAGTTTCGGCAGTGGGCTTCAGCGAAGAAGATTAGAGGTCAAGACTAGTAGTAGGTAATCCCCTTCAAGCACTGTACCCCTTGCAACTACTTGGTTTACATTGTCATATCATTCTGTACCCCACTTGGTATTTTATTGAGTATGGCTTTTGGAAGAATAAAGTTTTATAAAATGAAAATGTTTTCTCAAAACGGATTTATGAAACCAAGTTCCAAAGTGCGATGTTAAGTAACATCTCGGTTTGGAACTTGACTCGTGAGGTGTGACATGAGAATGTTATTTGATTAAGTTACTAAAATGTTTTTGAACATAAAGGTTCTCATGTCCATGTCACCTTTTAAAAAAAATCCCAAATTTTTACTATATTTTGTTAAAGAGATAGTGTTTTCAAGTTGCCGAAATCGGGGTGTTACATTTTTAATATTTTTTGCTATCATTATCTTTGATTTATTTTCCGTATGGATAATACTAAGACCTGTATCTGATTTTTGTGAATTATTTTCCCTTTGTTATATTCATGTTTTAATAGATAGTGGCATAGTCCTGATTACCTTATCAAATCCTGAAAAAATTGTCACCAAAATTTAATATAATAGGATAAATAATAGAAAATTTGCTCGAAGTTCTTAACAAAGAACTAGACAAAGGACACACCAATTCATATTTTATTTCTTATTAAAAAAATTAATATTGAACTTCCTTATACTCAAATATCTCATATTTTATCCAAAGCGGAGTTTCCTTTTGATGATTAAGCCAAGCCTATCTGTTGTTGTACGGGTTTTTATAGATTATCAATACATAAAAGTTCTTCTCTTTTCCAAATAATTTTATTTCCAATTGTAAATTTTTGCTGATTAGTTAAGTATATCACTTTTATTGGTTTATTTTTAGCTGTGCATAGAAAAGGAACTCAAGAAATAGCATCGGAGACCCTCAAATTACTATTGATAATGAAATATTTCATGATTTATTCTTTTCTAAAGTTTTATGTGGTCTCTTGAGAATAAAAGTTTTTATCTTATCCAAATCATCTTATTTAAATTTATTTCCACTAGCTAATAGGCCCGTGCCACGCACGGGAATGTTATAATGTTTTGGAACATAAATGTAATTTTAAAAACGAATGTTAAAATTCCATTTAATTTTTAAAAAGGTAAAATTTTTATATAAATAAGGCCTATAACTTTATTAAAAAAATAGAAAAGCCATGTGACGAAAAAATTTTTTTACACAATTATAAATTTTTTTTCATATTACCATGTGAGGCCAATAAAAAAGCCTTTAATTATTGAATCCAATAAATTTTTCTAATAATAAAAAAAATATGTGTGTGTATGTGTATATATATATATATATATATATATATATATATGTTTTCATTAAAAACAGAAGACTGTTCATCAGTCATTGATGAACGTAGACTTTTATATTCATTAAATTGTTCCTCACGACAGAAATTTAACTGCTCCGCAATGAGAGGATTGTTTATCATATCCAGTGTGGAGCCCTGAGGCTGCGGCATCGAACTCCAATCAGACAGAGATCTACCACTTCGGCGAAGAATTCTTTCAATCTCTACCAATCCCAAATTTTGAATCTAATGAGGTTGCAAGATGGCTGTATAGTTGTAACCAGACGTCAGATTTATTACAAATTACAAATTTACAAAATAATTCAAAAAAACATCTACTTTTTATTTAAATTATAATATACCATTATCTCCAAGAATTCTTCGGTGTGGTCTGATTAAATCTTCAGACAAAATCATCCATGTTTTATCCCACACACCTTCTGGTTTGCTCATTGACCCTGAAAGAAGCATGGTAACAAACATGGTCCTTAACATGAGACCACTGCCCCATTGCCCTGCTTCTTCTAGAGCATGTATGAATTCAAGATCATCAGACAGTAGACCTAACTGATAACAACATTCTCTAAAAGTTGCATACTCTTGATTTCCAACAGTTCTCAATTATCCAAAATTCTGAGGGCCTTTCACAATATTCAGAATTAAGCTGAGATAATATATTTCACCAGCATTAGGTGGCACATAAGTCAATCTCCCAATAGTCAAACCTTTCTTGCGTCTGAACCATGCCTTTGCCTTTTGGTTGTATGTAAATTTCTGTGGAAATTCAACATACGTAAGCTCTCTAGCATCTGGATATAGTTGATTTGCTTCCATCCATGCTATGAACATTGATGTCAGATTAATTTCTCTGTCAGCAACCGTTTCAAGATCATCTTCATCTCTAAAAATAACACTCTGCTCATTTTCAAGATGAAATTTTAGTCTCTCCACAGCTGGTTTCCTATATGGTCACCCTTTTCAATGGTACATCCATTATCTCTTCTCTTGTATATGGGATAACCATCTTCATCCACCTTAGTTTCAGGCTCAAACTTCTTTGGAAAAAACTTTGAGCACCTTCCATCAACCATACATGGAGACCTCCGATTTGCTAAACCACATGGACCATGTAACATAAATTCCTTCACTGCCTCGTACAGTTTAGGCTTCTTCTCTGCATCCGGTATTTCAGCTGATATTATCATGTCAATATCTTCAGGATTTGGATATTTGGCCCTTGCATCCAAAAATAAAAGGATATGCGCATGAGGCAGACCCCTTTTTTGAAACTCTATTGTATATACCACTGCACAACAAAATATACGTATTATGCAGCTGTAATATCTAATATATAAAAACATTATCCCCTTGACGTGGATCAACAATTATATGTTTGGCTTTAGGTATACCTGCTTTGCAAGGACCAAAAATTTCTCCAGCCCTCAATTTGGTCATAACCTGTTTCAACTTTACTCTAAAAACTCTAGAAACAATATCAGGTCTGTCCTCTATCTTCAAGTTTCTCTGACATAAATAACGTGTTATTTCTGGCCACTTTGGGCTGCAAGTGAAGGTGATAAAAATATCAGGATACCCTGCCCACTTACAGATTGTCATTGCATCCTGATAATTTTGAATCATATACCTTGCACCGCCAGTGAAACTTGAGGGTAAAAGAATTCTTTTACCAACTGATGCACCCTCGGTTCTACCATGTAGAACAACATCAGTTATCCCTGAAAAATGCTCTTGCCTAATTAGATTTTGTTTCTGACGCATGAAATTTAATCGCCATGCGCATAGATTCTTCATTGATAGCATTTTCTTGCTGCCCCCTTCGATTGTGAGCGGTATTCTCACAAAAGTCATCCTCTCCATGTGGTAAAGCAAGAGGATAATGCATAGGCAGATATAATGGGTGCAACTCATCAATACTCTGCAATCCACCTCCCACTTTCTCAACTATGATGTCCCTATCGCCATTATAAACATCAACATCACCTGGTATCAGAGCAGCAACTTCATCAGTTGTAGGTAGATTATACATCCTACTGTCCTTCGACCTTTTCCTAATTAACCTAAGCTTTAACTCATCAACTTCATTTACGTCCAGTCTATCTCTAGCCATACGAAATACCTTTGCGATAGGATTATAGGTATCGAGCATGTCTTTGAGGTTACGTGTAATTTCTTGGTGCAGTCTTAATCTCTCTTCATCATTGTCCGACCCACTGTAAAATCATATTTAAACTGTTAAAAAGACTTCTATCTTACAATGTGCTTCTAGGAATAATTAGTAATTCTTAACTATATTAAAGAAACAAAAATATCGCTCGACTACCAAATAGTGTTTTGTATCAACCGATATTCACGTTGTCTACCTGAATGCTTCCATACGATTGCTAACTTCGTTTGCTGTGTCATAAATGTAAAGCTGTGCAAACTTTGGCCTCTCTTCACTTCTTGGTAACAAACTCCCAATTCGATGATGGTTTTGTCCCCCTAAACGATATACATATCTCCCTCCACCATTATTAACAGTTTTATCTACTTTTCCTCCCATAGAAGTAAATGAAAACATCATATTGAATAACCTAATCTTACTTTGGAAATACTTAGAGTCTACACTATCGTGATCAAATACCAAATGATGCAAGTAATCTGGAGCACGACCCAAGTAAGGTAATTTAATCTTACCACCCCCACAACACTTTGAAAAAGTAGGTTTGCTCAATCTCTCCAAATACCAAAATCTCGCACCACAAAATTGACAACAATAATCACAATCACCCAAATCATCATAAATGAAGGGCTCTTCATTCGGTACTGTGTCTACAACTATTGGAGTAGACAGCAGTTTAAACCTCTTCGACCTTCTCAACGGTTGGACCTCTTGAACACTTACTTTTCGTTGTCTTTGCCTTTTTGACCTTCGTTCAAAACCAACACCTAGTTTGAATTTGGGATCGCATAGCAGCATTAACCAATACTTACAAAATCAATAACAAGGATATTAAATAAACCACAACTGAAAAATAGGAGCATATTTCAATAACAAAAATAACACACCAGAAACAGATGCATTGGTTAACTTGTCATCATCCTTGTCACGATCATGAATACAGTCTGGGTCAATGTTTTCTTTCAAAGCTTGACTTTGAGAAGAAACTGAACTTTGACCACGAATTGCTTCTACATTGTTTTTACCTGATTTAGTTATAACAATCTTTTACAATTCAGGTCACTAACTGATTCATTGTAAATACGGTGTATAAAACATGAACACAAATTTAGTCTGAGTTACAGAAGTTAACCTGGTTCTGATATACGTAAGGAAGAGAACAATTTAAACCTCTTTGACCTTCGTAATGGTTGCATTGCATCAATGCTTAACTTCCTATCTATCTGTTACCTTGTTTCATCACCACCAGCTACTTTACAATTGAGATCACAACCGTTCATCACAAATACAGTGATTGTGAACATTACCGGAATAAAGTCACCGAAAATAGATAAAAATACGTTTCAGTAATTAACTTAGCAGGTTTACCTGCATCATTACATGGGTTTAATGAGCCCACATTCCGTTTGCTATTATCTGTATAAAAAATATCCCAACATTTCCATCCATGAAATAAACATCAAAGTAACTTGCCATGTCTAATCACAATAACTACGAAGTAAATGATTACCTTCAACATTAGAAACCTGCTGGGATAAATCACAAACTATAGAGTTCACACTCTTAAAAGTTAACTTCTTCTCATGCCGAAGAACTCCAAGATTGATACTCCCTGAGTCAATATTCTCTTTCCAATAATGACTTTGAAAAGAACCTGAAGTTTGACCATGCAATACATCAACATTGTTTTTACCTAATTTAATTACAACAATCATTTACAATTCACAACACTAACTAATTCATTATTATGGATTTAATACATAAAACAATATCAGAAATTTACTATGACTGGCTAAATTTAACCTGGTTGTGATGAACATGAAGATCCCAGCATTCTGTACCTCTTTGACCTTCGCAATGGTTGTGCTGCATCATATCTTAACTTACTATCTGGTTGTAACCTTGTTTCATCAGTGTCTACCCCTACTTTACAATTGACATCACAAAATACACTCCAAATACAGTGATTGTGAACACTACCTAGATAAACTCAATAATAATAATAATAATAATAATACATTTCAATAGTTATTTTAAATGGTTTACCTGCATCATTGGGAGTGTTTAATGAGCCCACATTCCGCTTGCTCTTTTCTGAAAAAATTTCCAACATTTCCATCCTTCAGATAAACATCAAAGCAACTTGCCATGTCCAATCACAATAACTACAAATAAATCGTTACCTTCAACATTAGAAACCTGCTGGGATAAATCACAAACTATAGAGTCCACACTCTTAAACGTTAACTTCTTCTCATGCCGAAGAACTCCATCATCGATGATCTTTGGGTCAATGTTCTCTTTCCAATCTTGACTTTGAAAAGAAACTGAACTTTGACCACGAAATTTTTCTACATTGATTTTGCCTAATTTAATTACACCAATCATTTACAATTCATGTCACTAACTGATTCATAATTGCCAAGATAATACAAAAAACGATATCAGAAAATTAATATGACTTGCTAAATTTAAACCTGGTTTTGATAAACCTAAAGATCCCAGCAATCTGAACCTCTTTGACCTTCGCAATGGTTGTGCTGCATCACCAACGGCTACTTTACAATTGAGATCACAAAATACACTCTCAAATACAGAGATTGTGAACGCTACCTGAAAAAACTCAATAATAATAGTAATAAAAATACGTTTCAATATTTATCTTATATGGTTTACCTGCATCTTTACTTGTGTTTAATGAGCCCACATTCCACTTGCTATTATCTGGAAAAAAAATAAGATACTTTCCAACCATCAAATAAAGATCAATATAACTTCCGATGTCCAATCACAATAAATTTGACTAATTCTTTACCTTCAACATTAATCAAGCGCTGGGATAAATCACAAACTATAGAGTTCACACTTTTAAAGGTTAACTTCTTCTCATGCCCAATAACTCCTACCATGGGGTCGCTGCAATTAATGATATCTGACTTATCGCAGATTGACGCCTGCATTTGAGAACACTAAACTGGCCTTTTATCTATATTATGTGCAGCACTTGCATCTCTAATTGTTGACAACACCTTCTCAGCTCGATATTGACTCATTTCAATATATGATAACACGGCACTATTTAAATCTTCTGTATTGAGAACTTCTGAACGCTGAACATTATTACTCTGAGTTACAGGTGCAGATTCTACAATTTGAAGATTAAGTTCATGAATCAATGACATAGCAACAATACAAATAACGTCATATAAATATATAATCTTGGTTTGGATAAGCCTTACCATTTACCAACATTGAATTGTTTGATAAATTCTCACAAATAAGCTTCTATTCATCACAATAATCAACGGAAGTATATTTTTGTCCTATTTGAAATAATAAATCATTATTATTTCCGTCTCGACTGTGCAAAGCTGAAACAATGATTCCAGAAGTTATAAATCAAAAAATATAGAAAAATACCTTGATAATGAGAAGGTTTGAGCACATTGGTAACATCCTCAAGAACACTATTTGGCACCGGACTCCTTGGATTGTTGTCTGCACCTGTAAGTCTCTTATAACGAACCTTATCTTTAGAAAACGACCCTACAAAAGAAATTAGTTATATTCCACAATAAAGTCTATTTAATCTTAGATACAAAAACACTGCACTTCAGTATCATAATGTTTTTTACCCTCACAATCCTCCAGTCGTTTTGAGGTACTTGAGGGAAGTGCCCCTACTTCCTCTCTCATCACCAATAACTGCAAGTCGTCAATTAACGACTCAAACCACACCTAAAATCAAAGATTGATGCCATTTTAAAGAATAAAAAATTAAAATAAAATAAATCATATTAATTGAATCTACATGCAATAGAAAAAACCTAAATCAATTAAGAATCAAATACTGATGTATTCGTCGCTTTGTTACGGGAATTGTAGCAGTGAACACCTCACCTTAAATCGAGCTCCACACTTTATTCGGTCGAGCTCAACACTCTCTTCTCACCTACGAAGAAGATAGAGTTGGATATCCTCTCTCCTTTGTCCGATAGAAACTTCCGCAACACAACACATTTGAAAACACTTTCCCACTGTTCCTAAGATTTTTAAAAGGTCATGTACGACAAATTTTTGTTTACTGTTCATAGAGGTGAGACTGTAGTAGTTACTGTTCATAGGAGTGGTCTGAAGTAAAATAACAAAACGCGTGCGAAGCCACACGTGAGGCGTCAGTTACTGTACATAACAATTCTTAGCAACAGTGCAAGGAGCAGATAAGACAACGGACTTCATGACTCAGAACACTGTTCATAACAACAGTACATTTAAAAGTTGAGTATAATTGCAGAATTTAATAATCTAAAGATTATTACTTTACTCTATTTAGTTGTGCCATTGTCGTTGTTTTATATATTTTTAATTCTTAAATTATCAATTTAAATGCAGTTGAGTTATATGAAAATATTTGTCATTTTTATTGTTCTAGAAATCTAAATTACCTCATTACACTTTTTATGAGGATGATATGGCCATTTGCAAAAGTATAATTTAACCTCGGGCCTTCTCTGATCCTTTTTTTTTAACAGAATGTTAAGATTATTAAGTTTACTTATTTTTTAGTCCATTATGTATCATATTCATTAAGTTTACTCATTGTTAATTGTGTATATCCAATGATTAGCAAGTTGTAGTATGTAACAATACCAAACTGGACATATTTTACATGCTTTAATACATTCTTAAAAAAAACTCTCGAAAAATATAAATATGTGTAGATTGAGATTTTACGCTAGCAAAACATCATTGAATATAAAAAATGAAAATGCAATTAACAAAATAAAATTGTAACATAAAAAAATTAAAATGAGATAAACAAAATAATAATGTATGAATCACTTTCATTTAAATTACATGGTTCATATAGTGGAACATGCATACAGTTAATAAATTTAGTTTACACGAGCATTTTCATCTTTAACATATAACATAACATTCATAAATACCGAGTTATGAATATATCATTTTACAATAAACAACTCTTTACAACAAAAACATGACAATGGGAACGCGGATCGACAGGCACGTCCCATGCCAATCGAGATGCTAGTATATATAATGATTACGCTATGCTAAGTTTAAAATGGACATATGTTATCATGTGTTGTACTAAAGACTAGAGATGAATGAGTGATCAATTGGCAATGTATGCTTGTTGAAAGTATGTATGTTTGTCAGATTTTGTGATATATGTGAATTATGATTATAGATTAGTGTGGATTAAGTTATGGAATTCAATATGGAGGATTAAGTAAGCTAGAAGTTAAGATAGAAATGAAATCCCAAAGGAAAAAATGGAAAGTAATGATGAAGTGATGATGAAGTTAATGCTAGAATATAAGAGCATGTATGAATACTAAGCACGAAAGAATTCATATGGTACAAATATTTTATTGTAGAATGATTGTAAGGGACGTACATGAGAATGATGAGAATCCGGGTATATCGTGTCCTGTGGAAAAGACCTATTGCGAATAGGATGCTATTCGTAAGCGATATACTACTAGAGTCCCGATCTTACCGTGTCTTGTGGGAAGAGAACTGTTGCGAATGAGACAGTATTCGTTAGCGGAAGATCAAGAGTCCCAGTATACTGGTTCCTTTGGAAAATGACCTGTTGGGGATAGGACGCTATTGGTAAGAGGTATAACCATGGATCCTGACATGTTGTGTCTTATGGGAAGAGGCCTGTTGCAAGTAGGACGCTATCTGTACGCAATATATCAATGATGATATCACGGTATGACGTGTCTCGTGGGATGAGATATGTTGCAGATATGAAGGGCTATATTTGTAAGCGTTATAGTCAAGAGTACATGATCCCTTTGTACAACCAAAATGTTTATGAAATGTGAAGGTCGTACATATAAATCCTTTCATATGATATTATTAGGAAGGATAAGGGTGGAAAGGAAAGAGAGATATTATTAGGGAGGAGGATGATGAATGTTATCAGGGAGGATAAGGGACGACTGAGAAAAAGTATTACCATTAGGGAGAATAAGGGTGATATTAATAAAGTTGTGAAATAGGATATGTGACGTGAAGGGTTGTGGGGATACGAGTTCATAAGTTATGAATGATAAGATACGTGCTTGTATGTATCATAAGCATTATGTCATGATGTTTGTGATTGCCGACTTTCCAATCATTTGGTTAATAATCCGATTATGTAATATGACAATGACTTACTCCCTATCCCATATTGTTTGATAGGTTTTTGAGGTAGGGGTGTTGTGAAGAATTTGCTTCATGGGGAAGCAATCTGTCAAGTCAGGTGCTCAAGCTGGAGAAGGAAATATCTACATCAGATATTTTATAGTTGTTCGATTCCATGGTAACCCTGGAATAAAAATGTATTTTTAAAAAGAAAATTTTTACTCACCATTTTCCTATAAAGGGAATTATATATTTTCCGCAGCAACATTTTTAAATAAATTCTTATATTCCCTTTATAAAACTCAGAGTGTTGCAATTTTCATAAAGTCCGACAAATTTTTATTGGTTCTTACTAGTTCGCTGCATGATTGGTTGAATATAGGTATCACACTAGTTAAGGGTCCAGTTCATCGGTTTTTCGGTTGAACTGACTGATACAGTACGGTATTTATAACATTGCTTTCAACACAAACCCTTCCTCCTCCTAAAAGTCTTTTTATTTAGAAACCTTTACCGATAATTACATTATTGGAAAAAAAACCGAATGCATAACTGTTATATGAAAATAGACTTAAGGAATGATTTTACTTTTTAGTGATGCTTCGTCGTATTATCGGAAGATCCTTCTGAATAATGTGTAATGGTAGATGGTGAACAGGTGAAGAGAAACATAGAGAGAAGTGAAGCAAAAAGAATCTACTGTAAACGGAAAAGTTATCGATCCTTCAAAAGCTTTATCTGCCTGACCCGTTAAAAAAATCAGATTATAGTTTTTGTTTTTGGCTTGACTACTCTTTTGGTCATTTATTTTATTTTTATGTTTCAATTTGGTCCTTTATCTTTAAAAAGAGTCAATTTATCCCTCTATTTTTCTAACGCATGTTAGTTTCATCCTCTTGTCATGACAACTTTAGTAGAATTTCACTAGAACATATTGATTTTATAGGAAATTCCTTTTTCGATCAACATAATCAACATTTTGGTCACCAGAATTTGCAATTTTAAAACAAGAAAAACAAAAAATATGGATGAAATTTTAGTCCAGAAAAAGTGGAATAACATTGATATTTTACCAATCAAAGTATTAATCACGCTCGAAAATGAAGATCTCGGCAAGAAATTGTAGATTCCGACGACCAGAAGAAGAAATCTTTGACAAAATCAGTATATTACGATGAAAATCTAACTTTGTTGTTTCTAATTTCTAAATGATAAAATTGACCGATGTTAAGAATATAAAAAATTAAATTGATTTTTCTTTTAAAAATTAATGACCAAATTAAAACTTTAAAATAAGAAAAAAAAGGCTTATTTAAGTTTTTTGTCCCTGAAAGTTGATCAATTTTTGGTTTTAATTCCTATCTTTTTTATTTGACCGGTCTTAATCCTTAAAAGTTTAAATTTTTGGTTTTGGTCCCTGTCGTTAGGGATCCGTCGTTAATTGATGACATGGTTAACGAAGTGTCACATCAGCATGCCATGTCTTTTTGTTTAAAGTAAAAGATCCGTTGATCAAATTTTGGTTTTAATCCATCTTTCTTTTTTCGGTCAAGATCCTTAAAAATTTAAAATTTTTTTGTTTTGGTCCCTGTCGCCACCATTAGTAAAGTTGCTGCCACGTTGGCAGATGACATGGATAACACAGCAAGACAAGCAAAACTTTAGCCTTGGTTGACCCAAGATTGCCCAACTTAGAGCAGCCACAATGGGGGTTCGTAACCCAGTTCATCCCAGTAAATGAACTCAAAAGGCAGAGTTCATGGTTGTGTCGGTTCGTTGGGACGACTTGGGTCGTTCCATTGAACTCGTTCATAGGAGAAGCCGGAGGACCCACACGTACGGAGCAGAGCTGGGATGGAGAGAGAAAGAAAAAAAAATTAAAAAAATAAAAAAAAACAACAGCATAAACAAACCGAATCAACAACAACAAGATCAAATCAATGAATCCAGCAAAAAATTACATAATAAATTGAAAAAAAAATCAATTAAAAGAATCCAGATTTTACAGAGTCAACCACGAATTACATACGAAATTGAAAGGAAAAAAAGAGGGCAGAAAAATTGTGTCTCATGCATGGAAGGACTGGACCGGCGGTTTGATGATGATGATGATGATGGGTTTCCTCTCTTGATGATGATCGACATGAGTGAGTGGTGAAAGATGAGTGAGTGAGAGAGAGCCGAAGAAAACAAGTGAGTGATGAAAGATGAGTGTTTGTGGAGGAAGAGGAAAATGAATGAAATATGGTTGAGAGAAGCAGGAGGCGTGATGAGCACTAGAGAAGAGGAAGAGGTGGTTTGTTTTATTTTTTGGTTAGACTGAGAATTGAGAAGAGAGGTAGACATGAGTGGATGGATAGGGTGGGTAGAGGTGAGTGGTTGGAGTGAGTGGATAAGGATTATGAGAGAGAGAGTGGAGGATTAAAAAAAAGAAAATAAAATGGTGGTTGTTGGATGTATTATTGGATGAGGCAAATTGAAACCAAATTAATGAAACCAAAAAAAAAAGATGAGGCAAATATTAAATTGAATTGAATGAGTGAAAAGGAATAATAGGTATACTTGAAATTTCTATCCGTTTGAAAAGCAACCGTTGCAAACAAACGGTTAAAATTTTTAATATTCTATAAATATAGGTGAACTTGAATCATTTCATTCACAAACCAAAGCAAAGAAAAAAAATTTCATGCACAAATGAATCCCAACGATCCCAACAACAATCCCGACAATCCTTTTACTCAATGGTCACATTTTATGCAAAATTTTCCTCATTTTCCATTTCAAATTTCTCAATCATCTTCATCAAACCCACAAACTAATCCTTTTTTAAACCAAATTTTCTCTACATTTATCCCATATTCACAATCTCAGTCAATGCCCCAATTCCATCCTCCTTCTCCATACGATACCCAAATACCACAAACTTTATCTCAAGTACCACGATCTCAACCTGAAATACCACCTTATTGTAGCCAAGACAACCTGGAAACTATTGATCTTAATGATGAAGAAGGTGGGTCTAGCAAGGGGAAAAAGAAAAAATCAAGGTGGAGTTCCACAGAGGATAAACAACTCATCACGTCATGGTTGGAAATTTCTACGGATCCAATTGTAGGGGTAGACCAAAAAAGTGATGCATTTTACAAGAGAATATGTGACCATTATAATCAGTATCACGATAAGCAGCTTCAGTATCGAGACTTGAGTAGTTTAAAAGGTCGATGGTTTAGACTTAGAAAATCTCTTCAAAAGTTCAATGGATGCTACATTCAAGCAAAGGCAAGGCAGATAAGCGGGAGCTCCGAGAGTAATATAATAGCTGATGCATATAAGATATATGAGCAAGATGTTGGAGATTCCTTCAGGAGCGAGTGTTCATGGAGAATGGTGAAAGATGTACCAAAATTTTTGGGAGCTTTAACAGAGGATTCTTCAAAAAGAACAAAGAATAACGCTGATGGGGCATACACATCATCATCTAATCCACCCACTCCAAGTAGTGGAGAATACAACCAGTCGTCTTCCAATTTGGTACGCCCAATGTGACAGAAGCAAGCAAAAAGAAAAGCAAAAGCAAAACAAGGTGAATCATCTATTGCTGATAAGGAGGATTATGATGAATTCAAACAAGTGTTCATGGAAAGATCCACAACGATATCAGATTTTGCACGTGAGTATGCACGAATCAAGGATGAGGAAATAAAGGCCAAGAATGAAGAATTGAAATTCCAAGAGCTCCAACTCCTTAGCAAAGACACGTTTGGTATGACAGGGAGACAACTAAAAGCTCATTTGCCATTGTGTGATATGATTGAAAAAAAAATATGGACTTGATGATGAGTAGGTTTTTGTATTATGTCACAGTTTAGATGTTAAGTGTCATTATGTATTATGTTTAAGTTTAGTTGTTAAGTGTCATGATGTATTATGTTTAAGTTTAGTTGTTAAGTGTCATTATGTATTATGTTTAAATTTAGTTGTTATCATTATATATTATGTTCAAGTGTTTGTAATACATGTCGTTATTCAAACTAGCCGTTATTCAAACTAGTCGTTATTGACTCCCTTATAAATAATACATCGCATTTATCTTACACAATTCATCGCTTCAATCATATTTCAAGCCTTATAACAAAGTTCCCAACATCAACCCTTCAATTCCAATTTATCGCAATTCAATTCCCAATATCGACCCTTCAAACATTGATGAACTAGCTGAGTGACACATTATGAATATCATCACTAGTGACGATGATGAAAAACTGATGAGGCTTTATCTTCAAAAGCAAAAGAAAAAATGATTTGGGTCTAATATATATAGATTTGAGCATTGATTAGACTCCCTTATACTATGTATTTGACTTGTTTCTCTAGCAAATTTAGGACTTTTTATTAGATTTTAATTATTTTTAGTAGTTTAGGGTCCTTTGAACGTTTTGATCCGTTTGTTAGTGTTTCAGGTACTTTTTGGAGCTTAAATGGATAAAATATTTATGGACCTGAAAAGAGGACGAAAAGATCTTGCAAATGGAAAAAGAACGGAGCAAAACGGAGTCAGAGTAGGTCCCGCGCGCCTGAGGCGCGGGGACGGGTGCGCCTGAGGCGCGTCTGTGAAGAAAAGAGCAATCATCAGACCTGCGCGCCTGGGGCGCGAGGTCGCGTGCGCCTGGGGCGCGTGTACATGTTGGAGGCCCAATTTGACCAGATTCTGAACAAAGTAGAAGAAGAGAAGTCTAATTTGGCTTCATATCTTAGATTTGGTCAGAGATTAGAAGATAAACATGGACCTTATCTATTAGATTTAATTAAGATTTATTTTAGGATTTGTTTTACTCTTTAAATAGAGGATTTGTAAATAGTTTTCAGTAGGTTTTGAGATCATAGAATTCAATTAGGATTAGAGAGAGAGGTTAGTAACATCTATTGAGAGCAAGGAGGCAAGGCACAAGGATTGAAGGTCTCTTGGAGAGTTAGCCTATATTGTCTATGATATGAGGTTTTCTCTTTGCTTCTGTTTTCTTTATTTCTATATGTGTAACTAAAACCTCTTATTAGGAACATGATGTAAATTGTATGATGTAATTTATATTAATTTATGATTTAGTATTTTGCTGTTTTTAATTCATGCATTAATTGAGTTTTTATTTCATACATAAACCCGCGCAATTTATGTTTTGGATTTCTTAATTCGCAACGGGAGTTGGGATTTTGAATAGGCCATGCAATTAATGGTATAATCAGTCCAAAATATAGGGATATAATTGGATGATTATATTGCTTTTTAATTCCCTTGTGCTGAATGGATATTTTCTTATATTGTAATTTGTTGAGGGATCAAAGATTAAATATATAGAAAATAAGGGTAATGTTAGAGACATCTAACTATTACTATTTGAGAGGAATGGTCCATGAATTGAAAGATAATTAAAGGAAAATATAAATCATAGTTAAAATAAGTGAATCATACAATGAAACCAAGTTCCTAACCTTTTTCTATTGTTTTCTATACATCTTATCTCCTCAATCTTCTTATTTTATTTTTTTATTATTCTTCTTCTCCTTCTAAATTTCAATAACAAGTTGCACTAATAATTACGAATTGGTGAAAAGTTATTAGAAACAATTTGCAATCCCTGTGGGACGATATTCGGTCTTCCAGACTATATTACTCGTTGACCCAGTCCACTTGCTGGTAAATCAACAAAAAACAACAAGAAGGCAGCAGCTCCAACAAACGTTCAAGAAAGTACATAGAGAGGAATCGCGAGGAAGGTCATATTCGGTTGGTCAATGATTATTTTTCCGATCACCCCGTATACACAGATGACCAGTTCCGTCGAAGGTTTCGAATGCGAAAACATCTCTTCCTTCGCATTGTACAAGCTCTTGGTCAGCATGATGACTATTTCCAAGACAAAATTGACGCAACTGGTAAGAAAAGTCTTTCTTCGTTGCAAAAATGCACTGCAGCCATGCGTTTGTTGGCGTATGGAGCCACTACTGATACCTAAGAATGAGCGAAACCACTGCATTAGAATGCTTAGACAAGTTTACAAGTGGTGTGATTGAGATTTTCCAACCACAATACTTAAGCCGACCAACCAATGAAGACATTCAACACCTACTTGAAATGAATACAAAACGTGGCTTCCCAAGTATGTTAGGTAGTATTGATTGCATGCATTGGGAGTGGAAAAATTGTCCCGTAGCGTGGAAAGGACAGTTTAGGCGAGGTGATCATGGCAAACCTACAATTATGCTTGAAGCGGTGACTTCACAAGACTTGTGGATTTGGCATGCATTTTTTGGTACTGCCGGTTTAAACAATGATATCAATGTCTTAAATCAATCTAATGTGTTCAATGATGTTATGGAAGACCGAGCTCCTCCTGTACATTTTAGTGTGAATGGAACTGATTACAACATGGGTTACTATTTGGCTGATGGAATCTATCCAGAGTGGGCAACATTTGTCAAGGGTATTCCCATGCCACAAGGAGAAAAAAGAATATTTTTCTCTGAGCGTCAAGCTAGCGTAAGAAAGGACATCGAGCGGGCATTTGGTGTACTTCAACAACGGTTCGCAATCATACGTTACCCAGTTAGGCAATGACATATTGATGCGCTGAAGCGTATAATATATGCATGCATCATCTTGCATAACATGATTGTGGAAGATGAAAGAGATGGGTATCCTGATAATCTTGAATACCATACCACAAACCATAACATCGAACCATCGGAACAATATCCTCGTCCCGATTTTCAATCCTATCTGGATAAGCGAGCAGAACTACGCCATAGGCAAACTCATCACCAACTTCAAGCCGACTTAATACAACATATATGGGAAAATCGGAATAACATGCCCCAGGATAATCTTTGAATAATGTTAAAAGTTTGATGAATGAGTAGGTTTTTGTATTAATGTTCAAGTGTTTGTAATAATTATCATGCTTGTTATATGTTATCGCTAAGAGTTTGATGTATGAGTAAGCTTTTGTATTAATGTTTAAATAATGTTAAGGGTTTGATGTATGAGTAGGCCTTTGTATTAATGTTAAAGTGTTTGTAATAATTATCATGTTTGTTATGTATTTTCTTTACTGAAATTATTTGCTTTTATTTATAATTTATATTTTTTATTATTTATATTTTTTTTATTGTTTTAAATGCCTTTTTAAAATTAAAAAAAGTGACAAAAAATAAAATTCATAAAAAAAGAACTAAAACTAGTATGATATAAAGAAAAAAAAAATCAATAAACTAAAACTAGCCGTTGGGCTAGGTTCCATTTAGAAATTTATTATTAATTAATTAAATAAATATAATAGTGTGGGGTAGGTTGTGAATCCCGTTTAAGAATGAAAGTTGGGTTTGGGGTTGGAGGAAAAAAGTGGATAGAGTTCATAACTTTTGGGGAAGTGTAAAAAATTATAAGATGATGCGTGGGACCCAGTTATGAACCCAAAGTGGGTTTGGGGTTGTGGATGCTCTTACTTAAGTCCAATAACTTAAATAAATTCATAGTCATCATTGGAGTATATAACATTCAATTCTTGAATAAATATTTCGATGTGGGACACCATATGAACTAAAATATTATAATGTTTAGACTTTCGCCCTTTTTGTTTATATAATAAACTAAATACATAATATAACTCATGTCTTATCCTATATTGTTCTTACATGCCTAGTGTTCTTACATGCCTAGTGTTCTTACATTTCATTTGTCAACGTGACAACTCATTATTATGCATTATTATGCAGACTCATAATATACTGATGTGACAATCCGTTAGTCATGTTAATAATTAGCAGTATTTTACTAATGACATGGACCAAAACAAAAATATTTAAACTTTCCAGGATTAAACAAAAAGACACATAGCATGCTGACTTGACACTCTGTTAGCTACGTCATCAATTAGTAGTGAATCTCTAACGGCATAGACTAAAACAAAAAAAATTAAACTTTTTAGGGATCAAAACCGATCAAATAAAAGGACAGAGACTAAAACCAAGACTCGATGAATTTTAAATTAAATAAGCCAAAGAAAACTAAATGAATATTTAAATCTTTCATATTCATTGGAACCCGAACCCGAACCCAATGCAATCCATTTCCTTTTCCATTCCTCCTTCAGGGTTTTAGCTCCCACTCTATCAAACCCCACAAAACCTTCCCACCTTCACCATGGCTCGCTTCTCGAGGTCTTCCGCGCCGCGCCTCCTCTACTACACCCTCCGCTCCTCAACCACCACCACCACCGCCACCGCCGCCTCTCAGTCCCCTTCCTCCTCCCTCCTCGCCGCCACCTCCATTCTCCGCCACTTCTCGGCCGGGAACCTCGCGCGCGCCAACAGCGATGCGAAGGAGCCGTGGTGGAAGGAGTCGATGGAGCGGATGCGCAACATCGGGATCTCGGCTCACATCGACTCCGGCAAGACCACGCTCACCGAGCGCGTTTTGTACTATACGGGTCGGATCCACGAGATCCATGAGGTGAGGGGAAGAGACGGCGTCGGCGCGAAGATGGACTCCATGGATTTGGAGAGGGAGAAGGGGATTACTATTCAGTCCGCTGCTACTTACTGCACTTGGAAAGATTACAAGGTAATAATAACAAAGTTGAATTCAATTGAATTGAATTTTTGAAGGAACAGTGAGTTTTCTTTATCGAAGCCTAAAACAAGAAACAAGCAACCTTATCATTGCATCGAGGCTCGTGCTCCCAAGAATGTAAAATATGAATCAAGAAAATCGAATTTGAGACTTCAGTGGCGTTTTTTTGAAGACTATAGATATTACAGTTGAGTTTAATTTAAATTGAAGTGACGGAGATTTGAAATTTTTAAGGTATAATGAGGTTTATTTTTGGAAGTAAGATAGGAATCAGGAGGGAAAAATGAGGTGTTTGAGACTATGTTTTTTTTTTGTGCTTCTTCAAAACTTTAAGGTATAAGCAGTCTGAGTTTAAGTTGAATTGAAGTGAGTGAATTTTGAAGGGATAGGAAGTATATTGAAGTGTTTTTGAAGACTATAAATTACAACAGTTGAATTTAAGTTGAATTGAAGTGAGTGAATTTTGAAGTGATATTGAGATTTTAAATTATGTATAACAAGAATCGAGAAAAAAATTGAGGTGTTTGAGGATTGAGTATTGTTTATGAAGACTGAGGTATAATGATGGGCTTAAAAACAGGTGGCATAGGATGAGTGGGGGCGGCAAATGGTATATGGGACGGGTGCAGAAAAGTGTAGGACTGCATCACTGTTCTTTAATTTGTTGGTTTGCTGTTTTTGGCTTTCCATGGGATTTTCCTCTGTTGTAAGGAGCTGAGCTACATTATTCTAGCTTTATACTACCAGTATTTTTCCCTTTTTCAGTGCCTGACATATAACTATTGAATTCAAGTTGATTTGAAGTGAATGCATTTCGAAGGAAACATGTTATATATGCACGAGTCTTGTTAAATTAGTTTGCAGCAAACTAGTGCGTTGTTATACACACCGTATGCTTGCCATTTCACTAAGGAGGCTAAGCACGTAATAAATTAATTTGATTAGTAGTTTTAACCATTGAACTGTGGGCCTTGCGACTCCAGCAACTGAAGAACACTCAAACTTTGATCAATAGATTACTGAATAGGCAATGGAATTGTGTTCATATAATTTATTTATTACTGATAGGTCAAGAGACTTGATCAAACCCTGTGAAACGCTCCTCCTTTTTGTGCTGCTTTTCTCTTTTCACTTACCACATAGTTTCGAAAGGACAAACTATTTAGAGTGATCCTGATTCTAATCATGCTCAACTGAAATTATTATTATTTATTAGTTATCAAAGATGAAGGTGAAGAGATTAATTTTTTTTCTTTTTCTAATCATGATCAACTGAAATTGGAACTGAATACATTGTAGTTTTGTTGGTGAGAAAAAAGTGTATGAAACAAAAGCAATTTGTCTCTTGAGGTCAATCAGTAATGTTGTAAGTTAGGTAAAGAATAATATTTTTTCTTACTTTCATTATTGACCGGAAGGTAGTGACCTGATATATTCTCCAAGCACCCAAGAGGTTTATTTTCTGTTTCATTAATTTATCTTTATACTCCTGTACAATTTGTACTTGCAGATTAACATAATTGACACACCTGGCCATGTTGATTTCACCATTGAGGTTGAGAGGGCTTTGCGTGTCCTTGATGGAGCAATTCTTGTTCTTTGTAGTGTTGGTGGGGTGCAAAGTCAGTCCATCACTGTTGATCGGCAAATGAGAAGATATGAAGTACCAAGAGTTGCATTTATCAACAAGCTTGATCGGATGGGAGCAGATCCGTGGAAAGTTTTAAATCAGGTAAATTTGAGATTAATGGAGGTCACTACAGATACTGGGTTATATTGTTTTATTGCCATTCAAACAGTTTTGTTTACTTTGAAAAGAGAGCTACGGTAACATGGTGCTGGAAAAAAAATGGATTCAAAACTCTTTCAGAGATGAATTTTTCATAATAAAATGGTCTTTAACAAAACCTGCTGAGTTTGTCTTAATTCTTAAATACATAGAGCCTAAAATTAATAATTTGCATCATAAAATTTATAAACTATAAAGTTTTACTTTTAGGAAATTACTTTATAAATCAAATTGTTGTTTTCAGTTTTAACTATTTTGCTGTATTCTTCAGGCAAGATCTAAGCTTCGGCATCATAGTGCTGCAATGCAAGTTCCGATTGGCTTGGAAGATGATTTTAAGGGACTTGTTGATCTTGTGCAGTTAAAGGCTTACTATTTTCATGGTTCCAGTGGGTCTGTTTCTAAACCTTCTGCATTGTTTATTCCAATGATTAAGTCTCCTTGGCGTTATTCTTCAGCTTACTCAACTGTTGCTTATTGCAGTGAAAAAGTTGTCGCTGAAGATGTTCCTGCAGATATGGAAGCCTTAGTGTCAGAAAAAAGACGTGAACTCATAGAAACTGTGTCGGAGATTGACGATAAACTTGCTGAAGCTTTTCTTAACGATGAACCCATATCAGCTGCTGATCTTGAGGTGCGTGGGTACCAGTTAATTTATTTTCTGAACTTTTTATCTTAATTATTTGATTCATTACTTCTGACAATTAGTTTATCAACCTTATCTGTAAGTATTGAGAATCTTGAGGTTTGACTGTCCAAAATGTTTATCAATTAAAGAGAAAGAACAGACATATCAGCTTGTAATGGGATAGTATGTTGCACAGGTGCTTTTACTGGTATCTGATATGACTTGATACGCAAATACATAATATTTTTTTTTTTTTTTAAAAAAATTTAACATTTAAGATACTGTAATATATAGTAGATAAAGTCATAAAACATTTGGCACACATTGTTATTCGGACTTAAGTCTCATGATTTCTCCTTCTCCCTTTGCTTCTTTTTCTTCCCCATGCCCTTGTTGGCTATCTCCTGCTTCACCCTAGAGGCTTCAACCTTTCCACTTTGCCCTCACTTAACATCAGTGGTTGGCTGGTTGCCAACTCGTCATCACAATATGTCATATAAGTTTGCTGTTCTGCGTGATGATTTTGAGGAATGCAATGTTGCAAGAGTGAGAATATGTGTTGAGGGAGAAAATGGTGAGAATTTGAATCTGTATCCTGGATGTAAGAAGATGTAAACAGAGAAGAGAGAGAACAGAGAATGAGAGAGAAGAGAGGGAAAATGTAAAACTAACTTTGTTATTAATGAACAGCTAAGTTTACTAGAGTAACTAGCTTCTATTTATAGAAAGGCAAGTGCACAGCTGTCCTAATAGCCACGACTAATTTAACTCTAACACAGCTAAAACTAGTCTAACTAAGCTTAAGCAAAACTATCATTTGCTTCTCTCTTATATACCCCTTTTCGTTAGGGTTTTGAGTTCAGATCGCAATTGGCGGCTGCGAGCTTTCGTTTGTGAGTGACAATAGTTGTGAATTTCATCCCACACTTTCTACGCATGAGTGCAACCAACCACTCATGGCTGCACAGATTCAGATAACGTGTTGAGAAGCCAAGCAAACACCCTTTGATCGCGTATTCGCGTTCTTCCCAAGCTAGATAACTAGGATTAACCCGTTCAGCAATGTGATCCTCATCGGAAAGATAAATCGGAGGAATCACTGGAATATGAACAATATTCTCAATGTGATTGAGATGAAGAACAGAAAGTGTGAACTGTTTCCAAGTGAGAAAGTTCTTCTTAGTGAGCTTCGTCGAAGGTAGAGGAAGATTGAGAGATGACGGCGCTGGAGTAGTAGAAGCGGAAGCCATTGTTGATTAGGAGCTAGGGTTTTTCACTGATAGCATGTAAGAAGATGTAAACAGATATGAGAGAGAACAGAGAATGAGAGAGAAGAGAGGGAAAATGTAAAACTAACTTTATTATTAATGAACAGCTAAGTTTACAAGAGTAACTAACTTCTATTTATAGAAAGGCAAGTGCACAGCTGTCCTAACAGCCGCTACTAATTTAACTCTAACACAGCTAACACTGATCTAACTAAGCCTTGGCAAAGCTATCATTTGCTTTTCTCTTATACTGGAATAGCGGTACTTTTGAGTAGCAGTACTTTACACAGTATCTGCTCTTTGCACCGCACTGCAATCAGTTATACCACTATTGGTTTTGGCCACTTCATGCAGCTATCTGGGATTAACTACTTTGGCTTTCATCACTGTAGTTATTTAACAGCACATCCAATTATGCAGTTCCATGTTTCCCTTGATTCATGTATCATTGAAGAAAATGATTTATACTTAACATCTTAAAATTATAAGAATGATACTAAGTTCATCTTTTACTCTTATATTTGTCACTCGCTTTGCCTTTGGTAGTAATCACCATTACCAATAGTTTCTCATGCTGTGGTAGTACTATATATGTGGTTTCTGATAGTGATATGTGAAAATCAGTTGTTACTTTCAACTTCTCCTTTTCCTCCTCCTCCCAATTTTATTTTTAAATAGTATTTTTATTTTTATATTAATTTGTGTGTGTAGGAAGCAGTTCGTAGGGCCACCATAGCACGGAAATTTATACCTGTATTCATGGGTAGTGCTTTCAAAAATAAGGTAAGGCATTGAATTACCTTGAATTCTTATGTGTATACTATGAAGTTGGTATTGACTTCTTTATTCCTCCCTTTCATCAGGAAGTTGCATCATGTTCTCTTTTTCTTTAATTTTGACTTAATGCTATGATTATGAATTATGATGTAATTTAGGCTGGGTCTTCCAAAGAATTCACTTTTGAAATTGAATCCATTTGTTGCATTCTTATGTATCATAATGGCTACTAGAGGTGTATCCATGACGAATCATAAAAGTCAGGTCTCTCCACAAACTTCCGCTGTCTGCTGCTGGTCACATCATGGGCCCCTGCCAAAATTTAATACAAGGCACTCTATGGCCTTGAACAATTAATAATAAAAGTATAAAAGAAAAAATATGATTCTGATAAAATCTAATTTGAATCCTGCTCCACAAAGTTTAAAAGCTAACTATTATTTAAGCTTTTCCGTTCGCTTACCGTGGTTATGCAGTGTAAAAATCCGATTGATGATCTATCTCCTGCAAAGTTGGCAACTTTTTCTTTAATTAGACATTGTAACAGAAGTTCTCTGATGTACTGTTGTCTGTTAATTTTTTCCTTTTTAGTTTGCATCATGTTATGTTGTTTTTCTTTTGATAAGATAAGAAAAGAAATAATAGTAGATGAAAAGATTACAAAACAGTGGACCGAGACATCCTCAGATACAAACAAACAAAAAGACATAGACGACCAATGAGATCGTGTCATGCAAGTGCTACAAAGCATGCAGTCTTTTGCATATCTAAAAAAGAAACCCCACTAAAGAGACCACGAGTAGAACCCACCACAGTGATACCAAAAAGAACTCTATCCCAAATGAAATCTACATTTGAAAGGTTCCTCTGCTCTAGCATTCCTTTCCAACCATAAGCACCATAGAACAATGTAGATAGAGAACGTCCATAAGGAATTTTAGTGCAGAATAAATAATGCTTAAAGAGGTGGGGCCCTGATTCCAAGGCAGAGCAGCATATTATTCACATTAGGAGGCAAAGAACCAGTAAGTTTATGCTTCTAGAGCTTGTCATTAGTGTTAATCCTTCCTTAAGCTTCTTGATATTAACTGTCCATATGATGAATGTTTCTGTCATCAATTCATCTAGCATATCATTCTTGCTTTCAAGTTCGAAATTACCAAAATATTCTCTCATATGCATGCACACACACATGCCCAAACACTGTAATTATCAATATGTTACAAACTTAAACATTCTATTTTGCATGCACACTCATCACTTGTTTGTGTAATTACTGTGTGTCTCAAAATTCTCTTTTACTGCTGTTGAACAGGGGGTACAGCCACTTCTGGATGGTGTACTTAGTTATTTGCCATGTCCAATTGAAGTTAGTAATTATGCCCTTGACCAAACTAGAAATGAGGAGAAGGTACCGGATTCATAGAAACTTTATCCTTGTTTTCCTTTAATAGTATGTTGCTATCTTGATTTTCTGAAACTGCAAATTAAGTTTTAATTTTGAAAGCCAATTTCTTGAAACATGAATAATAAGTTTCTCTACTAAAATGATGAAAATTGCTTAGAATGTGTTCCATATGTAATAAAACATAACTCTGTCATTCAGGAAAGTTTAAAAAAATCAATGTTACACATTAATATATGTATCGTAACATTGTAAATCCCCCCCTCAAAAAAAAAAAAGAAGACAAAATTAATATAATCAAGATATAGATTAAGGTAATTTTCAAATACTTTGACCTTTTTGAAAACAGTAATCACTAGCCATATTAAAAGGAAGGTTTTGGTCTGTCTTATATTATTTTTACATTAAAAAGAGTAAGGGGTTTCTGGACAGAGTTGGAGATTCAAATTTAACAAGTTGGATCATCTGATTATGCCATGAAAAGTGAGTTAACTCGTAGCAGAGACGTCATTTTGGGCGGAGATCGTTGCTTTACGTTACAGACGCATCAGAGAAGGAGGAAGGTGTTTGGGTTTCGCAACCGTTCCCAGTTGAATAAAATCCTTGTTTTTGTAAAAAAAGAAAAACTTGGTTCCTTGACCCACATGACTACTTGAGTAAAGCCCATTTTAATAAACCATATGAACCCTAATTTTATAACTTAACTCTTGTACCGCACCATACCCCCACTTGTCTCCTTCGACCTCTTATTTTTCTTGTCTATGCATATATATTTATATTTAATTTTGTAAGAGAGAGAAACTAAGATAGAGATTGAGAGAGAAAGAGAGAGAGTGAGAGAATTCTGTTATTTCAGTTATTTCTGAACTTGGTGAAAATAAAGGTAAGGTACATTGAGAGTGTTTACATCTATTTATAGAAAGATAGAATAGTGTGACTTACTTGACAGCTGTCAAGTAAGCACACGCCAGCTGGCTACAGCTGGACTATCTTATAGACAAAACAAAATACAAGCAAAATACATGCTTAATCTCTAACACTCTAATACACCCCCCTGAAACTGAAGGGCCTAGCTAATAGAGCTCCCTGAAACTACTCTGAGTCTTGGCTTGAGTTCAGAGAAGCGAGCTTGAGACAAAGGCTTGGTGAGTATATCAGCAGTCTGCCACTTAGAAGGAAGATGAGTGACTGTGAGAGAGCGATTCTGCACCTTTTCTCTGACAAAAAATAAGTCCAACTCAATGTGCTTTGTCTTGTGATGGAGCACAGGATTATGAGCCATTGCCACTGTGCTAGCATTATCACAGTATAATGTAGGCACTGTATAGGGAAGCTGTAGTTCAGACAAAAGAGACTCTATCCACACGAGTTCTTGTGATGCTAGAGCTAAACTTCTATATTCTGCCTCTGTGCTGGATCTGGACAGAGTGTGTTGCTTCTTTGACCACCATGTAATCAGATTTGAACCCAGAAATATACAAGCACCTGAGGTTGATTTTCTATCATCCTGGTCCCCTGCCCAGTCAGCATCACAGAATGCTTGAATTTTTAAGGGAAAATGAGGTACAGTGGGCTGAAATAACAGCCCATGAGAAACTGTACCTTTCAAATATCTGAGAATTCTCTTAACAGCTGTCCAATGTTCTTCAAGAGGTTTGGACAGATACTGACACACTTTGTTAACACTAAATGTGATGTCAGGTCTTGTAATCGTAGCGTACTGCAGGGCACCTACAATTGACCTGTAGAAAGTAGGGTCTTCAACATCTTGGCCTCCAAATTTTGAGAGTTTGCAACTACTCATCATAGGTGTAGATATATCCTTTGCAGTAGCCATATTAGCTCTTTCTAACAAATCTCTTATATATTTGGATTGGTTTAAGAGAATAGAACCATTTGAAAGATGTTTAACCTCAATTCCCAGAAAATAATCAAGTTTTCCCAGTTGTTTTAGAGCATAAACCGATTTAAGTTTCTGAATTAGAGAGGCTATTTGGGTTTTGGAAGACCCTGTGACAATGATGTCATCAACATAAACTAGAACATATAGCACATAGGTTGTAGTTTTTAGCAAAAACAATGAGTTATCACACTTGCTAACAGCAAAACCAAACTGTTGCAGAGTATTTTTCAGGCTTTCAAACCACTGCCTAGGAGCTTGTTTCAGCCCATATATTGCCTTGTTCAGTTTGCAAACTAGAGATTTGTCACTATGAACAAACCCAGGTGGCTGTTTCATATATACCTCTTCTTCTAATGTACCATTTAGAAAGGCATTATTGACATCTAGTTGCTGAAGATCCCACTTGTTAGTAACAGCTAAAGTTAAGATAATCCTAACAGTGACAGGTTTAACTACAGGAGAGAAAGTTTCATTATAATCCTGTCCATGTTTTTGATGGTAACCTTTAGCCACTAATCTGGATTTGCGCTTGTGAATTGATCCATCTGGGTTTTCTTTAATTCTGTAAACCCATTTATTTCCTATAGCTTCTTTGTCAGGAGGTAGAGGTACCAATGTCCAGGTATTGAGTTTGATGAGAGCATCATACTCAGCTTGCATAGACTCTTTCCATTGAGGATTAGCAAGAGCAGCTTTGACTGATGTAGGTTCCACTTCAGAATGTGCAAGTAGCACCCTAGGAACAATAGCTTTGGATATCCCAGATTTAGACCTTGTTTGCATAGGATGAGTAGAGATACATCTGGAGTAATTAAGTGCAGGAGGAGAAGAGGATGCACTATTGTCAGAAATACTGTCAGGTTGACTAGTTGAATGCTGTGGTAAAACAGTGGATGAAGGTATAGGAGGAGATACTGTAGCTGAAGGTATAAGAGAAGAGACTGTTGGTGGTGTAGAATCAGTAGGTAATGGTGAGGATACAGTATTATCAGAATTGGTAGTGAAGGAAGACCTGAAGTTGCTAGGAGAAGATGTAGGAAAGAAGGAAGTTGCTGGACTGTTGTTTGTTGTTGAAGATTCAACCTCTGTTGTAGATGTAGAAAAGGGAAAGCTATATTCATTGAATATGACATCCTTAGAGATGTAAATTTTCCCTTCTGAGTTTAGACATTTGTACCCTTTGTGTGATGGAGAGTAACCCAGAAAAGTACATTCACTTGAATGAAAATCAAGTTTATGTTGATTGTATGGTCTCAACAGAGGATAACAAGCACAGCCAAATACCCTTAACACAGAATAATCAGGATCAGTCTTGAAAAGTAGTTTGAAGGGAATTTGATTTTTGATAGAAGTACTGGGTAGTCTGTTTATTAAGTAAACTGCTGTTTGAAAAGCATGATCCCAAAAGACTAATGGTAATTTAGCATGTGCTAAAAGGGATAAACCTGTTTCAACAATGTGTCCATGTTTTCGTTCAACAGTCCCATTTTGATGATGGGTATGAGGACATGTTAGTCTATGATTTATACCCAAGGATAGTAAGTAAGAAGCAAGTGGCCTAAATTCACCACCCCAATCACTTTGAACAGCTTTTATAGTTGTATTAAATTGAGTTCCAACCATTGTTATAAAAGTTTTGAACATTAGAATAGAGTCAGATTTCTGTTTTAAGAGAAAGAGCCAAGTGTATCTAGTATACGCATCAACTACGGAAAGATAGTATTTGAATCCAGTAGATGACAGATTAGGAGAAGGACCCCACACATCAATGTAAACTAAGTCAAAAGGAGTTGAATAGCAAGTAGTAGATGCAGGAGAATGAATTCTATGTGCTTTACCATAACAACAGGAAGAACAAAAATCATAGACTGTTTTATTTGAATGGGGTATCTTACAATGATTCAATACTTTCTGAACAATATTCTCACTAGGATGGCCTAACCTACAATGCCATAATGAGTACACAGTAGTACTTTTATTTGAAACAGAAAGTGGTACAGTAGCTACATTAGCACTAGACTTAGATCTAAAGGAATTACAACTTGCAACAGTAGAATTATTTGAAGCTTCGCATGGAATATGAGTAGGATGAAAACTATAGAGCCCATCAGGAGTTAGAGCTCCTTTCAGCAGCAATTGTTTAGTGTCCTGACATTGCACAAAACATTCATTAGCTATAAAGACAAAGAAACAATTATTGTCTTTGGCAAATTGACTGACACTTAAAAGATTTTTAGAAATGGTTGGAACTAATAAAAGCTTGTTTAGTTTAAGTGATTTTTGAGAACAGTATGGTGAATTAAAGGCAGAGCAACCGATAGCTTTAATAGATAAACCATGACCATTACCCATGTATATCTGTTCATTGCTGAACTGTTCAACTGAATGTTGAACCAAAGTGTTATCAGAGGTAAGGTGATTGGTTGCTCCAGAATCAGGATACCAGATTGGTTGAGCTCTTGTGGCAGTCATAGCAACTGGATTAGAGTTCAGTGGTGGTTGAAGAAGACCAGAATCAACAGATGAAGTCACTGAAAGTGGTGATGCTGGACTCTGAATGATAATAGACAAGATGCTGCTGATTCTGATGAGGAACAGTGTTCCTATATGCAACTCTAGGTACAAGTTCATAACCTGGTGGAACTGAAGGAGGAGGTGCTGCACGATAGTATGTAATAGAATAGAGTATAGGAAGTAAAGCACACAGTGAACTTCGGTTCACTTGTGCATTATGTACAAACATAGTTAGTTTGTTATTGTATTGTTAGAATATAGTTAGTTAGTTAGTTCTCTATGCTAAAGTCACCTATTGGTGACTGACAGCTAGGATAGATTTACTTTTCTATAAATAGTATGATTGTAACCTATCCCTTTTAGATTTTCAATAATAGAAATTCAGTTTTTAACTAACTTTCTCTCTCTTCTTTCTCTCTCTCTCTTCTCTCTCTTCTCTCTCTATCTCTTCTAGTTTTATCACTCTTATATGGTATCATCGTGAACCATGGCCGATCCTGGCTCCGGCGATGTTTCTGGCTCCGGCGGCGCTGTTCATGCACCTCCGATCACAGTCGTTCCTCCGTCGCTACCGATTTCGCTTCCGCCAACCTCATACAAGCTCACCGAAACAAACTTCCTAGCTTGGAAGCAATTCGTCGTCTCCGTTCTGCGTGCGTCGCACCTTCTCCACTTCATCAATGAGATTCCGGTGATTCCGCCGGAATTTCTCTCCGATGAGGATTGTGCTCACTGTCGCATCAATCCAGCGTTTGCGAAATGGGAGGAGACAGATCAAACGATCTTCTCCTGGCTCCTCAACTCCATTTCTGACTCCATGCATCTTCGATTTCTCTCATCTCAACAATCTTGGCATCTGTGGGATCAAATTGTTTCTCACTGCCATGCGCACACAAAAGCTCGTTCTAGGCAGCTTCGTTCTGAATTGCGCTCTGTTTCCAAAGGTAACCTCTCAGTTGAAGAGTATTTCCTTAAGATCAAGTCTATTGTGGATGCGCTGGATTCTGTAGGCACTCCCATTACACATGCTGAACATGTGGATTCCATATTAGAAGGTTTACCAGAGGAGTATAACCCTGCAGTTGTTGCAATTGAAAGCCATCTTGAACCTTATTCTATTCAAGACCTTCGATCTTTGTTGTTACTCTTTGAAAACCGTTTAGCTCAAGCCTCTAGAAAAGCACACAGTGATGCTATGTCTGTAAATGTTGTTGAATCTAATACTGGAAATCACTCTCCCTCTGTTTCATCCAAGCTCAGTGAAACCTCTGTTAATCAGGTTTCTGTTGGTCGTGGTATGTCAAATGCTCCTTTCAACCGTGGTGGTCGTGGTGGCCGTCGTGGTGGTCGTGGAGGTCGTGGTGGTGGCCGTGGCAGAGGCAATGGTCATTACTGCACTCTCTGTCAGAGATTTGGACATGATATCTCCTATTGCTATTATAACAAAGATGAGGATGATTCTAACCCTAATTCTTACATTCCCCTTCCTCATAACTCTAATTCCTCTGCCTATGGTAGTCATCAGTATAATTCCTATGGCTATGGGGCTCAGCATGTCCCTTTTAATGCTCCTACACCAAGGCCTTATCTGCCTCCACCTGGTTCTCATTTCCAGCCAAGAAATTTTCCACCACAGAACTACAGATCTCAGGCCAGTTATGCTGGTGCTGGCCTCCTTCCTACTCCTCAGTATGGTTATGGTCCAAATCAGCATTATGCTCATCCATCTGCTCCTTATGCTATGGCAGCAGTGGCTTCTCAACCAGCACCTCAACTGAATTGGTATCCAGATTCTGGTGCCACTCACCATGTTACATCTGATGCTGCACAAATTCATCAGCCAGTGGAGCAGCATTCATTTGAGCACATTTTCATGGGTAATGGCCACCCTGTTCCAATCTCTAAATGTGGCAATTCTTCTTTTCAATCTCCTGAGGCTACTAATACATGCTTATCCTTTAATAATCTGTTATTAGTGCCTAACATTACCAAAAACTTAATGAGTGTGAGTAAATTTTCCAAGGATAATCATTGTTATTTTGAATTCCATCCTAACTTTTGTGTTGTGAAATCTCAGGCTAGTAACCAAGTGCTTCTAAAGGGTACTGTCACACCTGAGGGACTGTACTCCTTTCCTCCTCTTCAAGCCTCTTCAGCACCTCTTTGTCACTCTACTGTTTTTCCTACTTCTTCTATGTTGCATTGTAATTCAGAATTTCCTATTGTAAATAGTTCTAGCTCTTTGTCTTGTAATAGCACTTCTAATTCTGGTTCTATGCTTTGTAAGCCCTCCAACTATTTGTTGTGGCATTGTAGGCTAGGTCATCCTCATGAGGATGTAGTTAAATCAGTACTCAAAACTTGTAAGATACCTCTTATCAATAAAACAGTGTTTGACACTTGCAGTGCTTGTTGTGTTAGCAAATCTAGCAGGCTTCATTCTCCTCCCTCACAACATACTTATTCACATCCATTTGATTTGTTATATGTTGATTTGTGGGGTCCAGCTCCTCTTTTCTCTAACTCTGGCTTCAAATATTACCTCTCAGTAGTTGATGCCTACTCTAAATATACTTGGATATTTTTACTTAGACAAAAATCTGACACACTCACACTCTTTAAGCAATTTCAATCTTATGTTTCCACTCAATTTTCCACCAAAATTAAGGCTGTTCAAAGTGACAATGGTGGGGAATTTAGGCCATTTACAAACTTTTTACATGACCAAGGCATTGTCCACAGATTAACATGCCCTCATACATCTCATCAAAATGGCTCTGTTGAGCGCAAACACAGACATATAGTTGAGACTGGTCTTGCTTTACTAGCCAAAGGCTCCATTCCCATGCATTTCTGGGATCATGCCTTTTCCTCTGCTGTTTATCTAATAAACAGAATGCCCTCACCTGCAAATCACTTCAAGGTTCCCTATACAACTTTGTTTGGTCACAGTCCTAACTACAATGAGCTAAAAGTATTTGGTTGTGGGTGCTATCCCTATCTTAGACCCTACAATCAACACAAACTCCAGTTCAGATCAGCTACCTGTGTATTTTTGGGCTATTCTACTGCACATAAGGGCTATAAATGCTTGGCTTCAGATGGTAGGATTTACATCTCCAAAGATGTGGTTTTTGATGAGTTCCTCTTTCCATTTGCAACTGCACAGTTTCAGCACTCTTCTCCAACTTCAGCATCTTCAGATATATTCAATACTGATCCATTGTCCTTTACCATACCTCCAACTCTTTCTGGTTCAAGCATTTCTTCAGGATTCTCTTCTTTTTCTTCAGCTTTTCCTTCATCTGGGCCAGCCACTACCCCTTCTCCTCAAGGCTCATCCCCTGTTCAGTCTTCTTCCTCTTCTTCAGAAGGGTCAGCTCCTATTTCTGTCCCACAACCATCTGCTTCTGATCAATCAACTACATCTTCCTCATCATCCTCTTTGCCTTCTCCCATAAACATACACCCTCAAAATTCTCATCCTATGCAGACCAGGGCAAAATCTGGAATTTCAAAAGTTCTTTATCCTTCTCTTCATCTCACACAATGTGAACCTTCATCTGTAAAAGAGGCACTTGCAAATCCTGATTGGAGGAAAGCCATGGAAGCTGAATATACAGCTCTTGTTAATAATAACACCTGGTCTCTAGTACCTCTTCCTGAAGGCAGAAAACCAATTGGTGTTAAGTGGGTTTGGCGCATCAAAGAAAATCCAGATGGGAGTATTCAAAAAACTGAAAGCTAGAGTTGTAGGAAAGGGCTTTAATCAAAAGCCTGGGTTTGACTATTCTGAGACATTTTCTCCTGTAGTTAAACCTATCACAGTAAGGATAATTCTTACTCTTGCACTCACGAATAAATGGAATTTAAGGCAATTGGATGTTAATAATGCCTTTTTAAATGGTGTTTTGAATGAAGAAGTCTATATGAGACAACCCCCTGGGTTTGAACATGAGGACAAGTCTTTGGTTTGCAAACTTCATAAGTCTCTTTATGGCCTCAAACAGGCTCCTAGACAATGGTTTGAGAAACTTAAAGGAACTCTAATGTCATTTGGCTTCAAAGTCAGTAGGTGTGATAATTCTCTTTTTTATTACATAACTCCTACAGTGACAGTCTTCCTTCTAGTCTATGTTGATGATATTATCGTCACTGGTTCCAATCCTACTTTTATCAACAATCTAGTGCTCAAACTCAATACTTCCTTTGCCTTAAAGGATCTAGGAGAACTTGACTATTTCTTGGGTATTCAAGTTGTCAAACTTCCTGGTGGTGGCCTTATGCTCTCTCAGTCCAAATACATCAAAGATCTGTTGGTCAAAGCAAACATGTCTGATGCTAAAGGTATTGCTTCACCCATGGCTGGAAGCTGCAGACTCACCAAGGACTCGGGTTCTCCTCTTACTGATCCTACTCTCTACAGGTCCATTGTAGGTGCCTTGCAGTATGCTGCAATTTCTAGGCCTGAGATTAGCTTTAGTGTTAACAAGGTCTGTCAATATCTAGCTAAGCCTCTTGACACTCACTGGGCTGCTGTAAAAAGGATTCTTAGGTACCTTAAAGGCACTCTACATCATGGTTTGGTTCTTAAACCAGCTGCTACTGGACCTCTCACTCTTACTGGATTTTGTGATGCTGACTGGGCCACTGATATTGATGACAGACGCTCAGTTTCTGGGGCTGCTCTCTTTGTAGGACCTAACCTAGTTACTTGGTGGTCTAAGAAACAGAACACAGTTAGTAGATCCAGCACTGAGGCTGAATATAGATCATTGGCACTGGCTTCTACTGAACTTATGTGGGTTAAGTCTTTACTTACTGAGCTGCACATACCCTACAAAACTCCAGTCATATTTTGTGATAATCTCAGCACAGTTGCCCTTGCTCACAACCCAGTTCTTCATGCTAAGACCAAACATATTGCACTGGATCTCTTCTTTCTTAGAGAGCAAGTTCAGTCCAAGCTATTGGCTGTTCAGCACTTGTCTTCTGAATTTCAAATTGCTGATGTTTTGACAAAGCCTTTGTCCACCACCAGATTTGAAGATCTCAGACAAAAACTAAGGATTCTAAACAGGGCAGATTATCAACCTGCCCTCAATTTGAGAGGGGTATAATAGAATAGAGTATAGGAAGTAAAGCACACAGTGAACTTCGGTTCACTTGTGCATTATGTACAAACATAGTTAGTTTGTTATTGTATTGTTAGAATATAGTTAGTTAGTTAGTTCTCTATGCTAAAGTCACCTATTGGTGACTGACAGCTAGGATAGATTTACTTTTCTATAAATAGTATGATTGTAACCTATCCCTTTTAGATTTTCAATAATAGAAATTCAGTTTTTAACTAACTTTCTCTCTCTTCTTTCTCTCTCTCTCTTCTCTCTCTTCTCTCTCTATCTCTTCTAGTTTTATCACTCTTATAGTATGGAACACCATATGCTTGTGGAGGTCCATAGGTGATTTTAGCATCATGTGGTGCATACCAACATTGTGACAAATCATGGCCAAATCTGTCACAATAAGCACAATAAGGTCGTGAACCACCACGGTCACGGCCACCACCACGGCCATTGCCACGGCCACGACGGTCACCACGATAACCAAAATTATCAGTCCTATCATTTCTATAGGAAGAATTATCAACACGACCACCACGTTCACCATGAAAATCAAAGTTATCTATCCTATTGTTATCATTTCGATAGGAAGCATTATCAACACGATAATGATGATTATTGCGATTTTCATAGCGAGAATTTACCAGCGAACGCGAATCCGAACGCGCTTGAGATCCTGCCACATTGACTGACATAGCATCCGACAAAGTTTGTTGTTGAGCTCTTTCCATGCGCGACTCATATGTGAGAAGAAGAGATTCCAATTCTGTGAGTGAAGGCGCAGTACTGTGGCTTTCAACAGCAACAATAAGAGGTCGATATTCTGATGGAAGTCCCTCAAGTATAACATCAACATGTTCATTTACAGAAATCGGCGATCCTATAGAGATAAGTGAATCAACAATCATCTTAATTCGCATCAGATAATCTGAAATTGATTTTCCCCCTTTCGTTAGGGTTTTTAATTCGGCGCGCAATTGACGGCTTCGAGCTCGAGTCTGCGATTGGCAATAGTTGTTGACTTCATCCCAAACCTCCCACGCATGATCGCATCCAACAACACGAGGCTGGATTGATTCTGAAAGCGTGTTGAGGAGCCAAGCGAAAACGGATTGATCGTGTTCCTCCCATCGAAGAAACTCAGGATTCACTCTTCGGAGTTCGCGATCTTCATCGGAAATAAACTCCGGTGGCGCAACTGGTAAGTTTATAAGATACTCTATATGATTCAGACAAAGCACCGAAAGCACAAATTGCTTCCAATTGAGGAAATTCTTATCATGAAGCTTGACGGAAGGAAGAGGAAGGTTGAGAGAAGAAGAATTCAGCGGTGGAATTGTGTTTAACGGCGGAGCAGAAGCCATGGAATCGCAACTGATACCATGTAAGAGAGAGAAACTAAGATAGAGATTGAGAGAGAGAGAGAGTGAGAGAATTCTGTTATTTCAGTTATTTCTGAACTTGGTGAAAATAAAGGTAAGGTACATTGAGAGTGTTTACATCTATTTATAGAAAGATAGAATATAAAGGCAAAACAAAATACACAGCTGGTGAAAATAAAGGCAAGGTAAGGTACAGCTGGACTATCTAATAGACAAAACAAAATACAAGCAAAATACATGCTTAATCTCTAACACTCTAATAAATTTTGCATTTTGTTGACTCTTACGCTTCGTGTTATGATACACTGATCCTTTGATCCTACGTCCCCCTTCTGTTCCAATGTTTGCTTTCAATTTTTACAACCTTGGGTGGATTGGCATTATGTGAACTAAGGATGTCTACATCAGACTGGCCAACAAAAAAAGTGAGACAGTAACTTTTGCATTCGGATCATGCAGGACCCGTCCTGGTTTCGGTGCTACCTGACTGTATTTTCCAGAAACCAGAATCACTGGAATCATATGATTATGGAATTTATCGGAGATTGGTTCAGTGAACCCATGATTTAGAGAGATCCCTAAAAAAAGTATTTATTATTATTATTATTATTGTTGTTGTTATGACCATTATTTTATGGGGTACATTTGGGTTTCATCAGCCAAAAGAAAAGAGAAACAAAACACTACAAAACAGATGTCGGGTAAAGTTGCCCTAGTTACAGTAGGGATAAATCTTGCCAACTCCATGGGGGGTTTAGCAATTTCCTAAGGTCATACTTCTTGATCAAGCTTCAATGTGTAATCTAGTCAGCACTATTACCTCTCAAACGGTACTTATGAACTGGATGCTCCAGTTGTTATTCTGTTATGAACTCAGAAAATATAGAATAGAATTGTGAAAGAAAAGAAGAGAAAAGTAGAGAAATAATGAGTGAAAATAAAAGACTTCAATGGATTTTCAGTTCTGAACAAGGAGCCTAGCCTCCTTCAAGGGAATTTCCCCTACAACTCTGAATCCTTAATTTTTAACGTACTCTCCAAACCTAATTTTTCTACTATTTATATGTTTACCTTACTAAATAAAAATAACCTAATTATTATTCCCCTTTTTACCCATTCTTACATGAACTTTCCAAACTCCATCAGTCTGGGCCCTAACAATACTCCCCCCCGAACATCAACCTTGTTCTCAAGGTTGAACTCGGGAAACTGCGATTTGATCAACAAAATATCTTCCCATGTGGCCTCCTCAGCGGGTTTGGATTGCCATTTGATCAGCACTTGTTCAATTGGTTCCCCATGCTGAGTTATTGTGCGCGAAGCCAAGACTGATTCAGGTTGATAAAGTGCAGCATCAACTTCCAACTCCTTAGGTAATTCGGGCTCTACCACATGACCTCCCACTGCACGTTTGAGCTGAGAAACATGGAAGACAGGATGAATGCGAGCACATTCTGGTAATTGTAGTTTAAATGCAACAGCTCCAACCTGTTTCAGCACCAGATAAGGACCATAATAGCGGGCAGCCAATTTTGGATGAAGTCGGGTAGGCATGGAGCCTTGACGATGTGGTCTGATTTTGAGATACACCCAATCTCCTGGTTGAATAAGACTAGGTCGCCTTTTACTGTCGGCAAACTTAGTCATATGATCTTGAGCTCTCGATAGATGAAACCTGAGCTGTTTAAGAATTTCATCCCTGTCCATTAAGTCTTGCGCAACAGCTTCCACTAAAGTCTCCCCTGGAATGAATTTTGTCAACGCCGGAGGGGGACGTCCATATACAATCTCAAATGGAGTTTTCTGTGCTGCTGTATGGAAACTCGTATTATACCAATACTCAGCCCAAGATAAATAAGAGTGCCATCCCTTTGGCTGCTCGGAAACAAAGCATCGCAAGTAAGTCTCCAAAGTGTGATTAAGGACCTCGGTTTGGCCATCAGTTTCAGGGTGGTACGCTGTGCTCATTTTCAGCTGAGTTCCTTGTAAACGAAATAATTCTTGCCAAAAAGAACTCATGAATGTGGAGTCACGATCACTCACAATAGAGATAGGAATGCCATGTAACCTTACGACCTCCTTAATAAATTGTTCAGCCACTGTACGAGCTGTATAAGGGTGCCGGAGAGCAATGAAATGCCCATATTTGCTCAATCTGTCCACCACAACCAGAACTGCATCAAAGCCCTTTGATTTAGGCAATCCCACTATGAAATCCATGCTGATTTCCTCCCAAATTGCATTGGGAATCGACAGCGGCTGTAAAAGGCCGGCGGGAGTCGAGGCTTGGTACTTGCTCCTTTGACAAATATGGCATGCCTCAACCATTGTTGCTATAGTGCCCTTCATTCCTATCCAAAACAAACTTTGAGCCATACGTCTATAAGTGCGATATACACCCGAATGACCCCCTGTTGGAGTTGAATGAAATTCCTGAAACAACTTGGAAATCCATGTTGAAGTGGAAGAAAGAACTAGGCGACCTTTATAGTAGAGCCTGTCACCTTCTAGTGTGTAGTAGGGATGTGAGTTAGCATCTTTTACCAAATCCTCCCGGATTTTTTTCAACACAGGATCTTTTCTAACCTCTTCATCTATGATGTCAATATCCTGCCAAATTGGTCTAGAGATAGCTTGCAACTCTCTATCTTCTTCCTTTCTAGATAGTGCATCTGCTACTTTATTGGTGGATCCAGCCCTGTACACAATGTCAAACTCATAACCCAGCAGCTTTGCCAACCAATTCTGCTGTTCGTGTGTAGTAATCCGTTGCTCCAGCAAGTATCGAAGACTTTTCAGTGTACACAGTGAATCTTCTTCCCAACAAATAAGGACGCCAATGCTGAATGGCAAGAACCAAAGCCATGAGCTCCTTTTCATACACCGATTTGGCTAAGGTAGAGTCAGATAGAGCCTTACTGAAGAAGGCAATAGGCCTCTTCTCTTGAGACAGCACTGCTCCCAATCCTTTTCCTGATGCATCACACTCAATAACGAAAGGCATAGAAAAATCCGGCATGGCTAAAACAGGAGCTGAAGTAACCATTTGCTGTAATTTTTGAATGGCTTCTTCTGCAGGTGAATTCCATGCAAACTTTCCCTTTTTCAGTAGTTCGGTCAAAGGGCGAACAATTTTGCCATAGTTCTTGATGAATCACCTATAATACCCCGTCAGGCTCAAGAAACCTCGCAAAGCTTTGACAGTCTTGGGAATTGGCCATTGAAGAATAGATTGAACTTTATTTTGATCCATCGCTACCCCTTCCTTAGAAATGATATGGCCTAGATGTTCCACCATGGTTTGTCCAAAAATGCACTTCTTTTGATTGGCAAAGAACTGATGTTGTTCCAAGGTCTCCAAAACTTGCTGCAAGTGAGTCAAATGCTCCTCCCAAGTTCTACTGTAAATGAGGATATCATCGAAGAACACCAGGACAAACTTGCGTAAAAAAGGTTTCAAAGTGGAATTCATGGCACTCTGAAATGTAGCAGGGGCATTAGTGAGGCCAAATGGCATAACAAGGAATTCATAGTGGCCTTGGTGTGTTCGGAAGGCTGTTTTTTGTATGTCCTCTTCAGACATCCTGATTTGATGATAACCAGCTCTCAAATCAATTTTAGAAAAGAAAGTAGCACCATACAATTCATCTAAGAGCTCCTCAATAACCGGAATCGGAAATTTGTCAGGAATTGTAGCCTTATTCAGGGCTCGATAATCTACACAAAAACGCCAACTACCGTCCTTCTTTATCAAAATCAATGGGCTGGAGTAGGGACTTGTACTAGGCCGGATTATTCCTGATTTCAGCATCTCCTCTACTAACTTCTCCATCTCATTCTTTTGTACATGAGGGTATCTATAAGGGCGAACATTAATCGGATCCGTACCTGACTTTAAAGGAATTCTATGGTCATTATCACGGACCGGAGGAAACCTGTCGGGACTGCAAAAACATGCTTGAACTGATCAAGTAATTTCTGTAATTGTGAATCTTGCTTTGCAAAAAAGGAAGATTGCCTTTCTCCATCTTCTCGATCAACCACACATAACAAGACTGAAGCAAACTCTACCTCCTTAACCTTCAAGAGAGACCGCGAGGAAATCAAAGTCTTAGATAAACTTGGATCCCCTTGAACCGTGATATTCTTGCCACTATGCACAAAGGACATTGTCAAGTTGCGCCAATTCACCTTGACATCGCCTAAGGTCTCTAACCAAGCCACTCCAAGTATTACATCAACTCCACCCAAATCAAACAAGTAAAAATCACTGTTGACCTTGTGTTCGGCTAAGACCAGTTCCAAATCTTTACAACAGCCCTGTGAATTCTTCCTGTAACCATCCCCCAATCTGACCGCAAAAGCTGGTGTTGCTGCCACGGGTAACCCCATCCTTTTCACCAAGCTATGGGCAATGAAATTATGGCTTGCTCCACTTTCAATGAGTACCAATACGGGAACATCATGCAACAGCCCGTAAAGTTTCATAGTCTTAGGTTGAGTCAACCCTCCAGCTGAGAACAAAGACAAATTCAACATTTGACAAGACATATCCGGAGAGTCAAAATCCTCCAATTCACCCTCTCCTTGTACTTGCAATGCCACAATTTCCCCTTCCTCATTCAACATTTCATCCGCAGCCAAAATGGTAATTCTTAGGCTTTTTTCTGGACACCTATGACTAGGCCCGAATTGCCCTCCACATCGAAAACACCTCCCTGCTTCTCTTCTTTTGAGATACTCCTGATAAGGTAGGTGCTTGGCCCCTCTGTTACGTGGCTGATTCACCCCACTCCGGGCAGTTGAATCTTGTGATAATTGTCACTCACTCTGATTCGTACCTTTGTCAACATATGATGTAGATTTATTTGAACCGGTAGCTGATTGTCCCAGCAAACCTGCAGTCAACCCTACAGATTGAGACCCTAGTCGAGAAACCACTCCTCGCGAGAAAGTAGCCCGATAACTCGGAGTCGAGGTACGACTGTTGGGTCCCCCTAAAACTCGAGAAGATCGTAGCTCTTCTTCTACGTCCCGAGCTAAGATCATGGCTTGGGTGATTTCTTTTGGATCGTGGGTTCGAACACGACATCTCAACTCAGCACGTAATCCTCCCAAGAAATAACCTAACAATTGCTCCTCGGTTACTTCCGATGCTTGGGCCACTAACACCTCGAATTCTTGCACAAACTCCTCTATATCCCCTGTTTGCCGTAAAGTCGTCAATCTTTCATAGACATTACCAAGATGACGCCCTCCAAATCGTTGAACCATTGCTTCCACCAATTTCTCCCATGACAGTTCTGGAGCCTTCTTGCGCAGGAATCTGAACCAATGTATGGCAGTCCCTTCCATACTAACAAAAGCTATTTGCACCTTCTCAGAGTCTTTCGTTTGATGCACCTCAAAGAACTTCTCAGCCCTTGCAACCCACCCCATTGGGCCAGTACCATCAAAACAGGGCAATTCTACCTTCTTCGCCCATGAAAGTTTGCTCCTTTCTTTTGAATTTTCCGAGTCAGAATCTCCACCCGCTTTTGAACTCTGCTCTTTGGTTGATTCTTCATTGTGATCAGACCTGGATTCGTCTTCATCTTCTTCCGGATCTATCCCCTGTTTTCTCATCCAAGAACTAATCAGACGCTTGATTCCATGTATGCCATCCATGTTCTTTTTTATCTCAGACACAATTAACTCCAAAGACCGAAGCTGCAAACCTTGTTCGCTGGTCTTTTTTTCAGAAGCTCCATCGAACTTTCTAAGGTTTCAATCCTCTGTTCCATCGCGCCGCAATAATGGATCCGGCAGGTCGGACCAATTTGTTATGAACTCAGAAAATATAGAATAGAATTGTGAAGGAAAAGAAGAGAAAAGTAGAGAAATAATGAGTGAAAATAAAAGACTTCAATGGATTTTCAGTTCTGAACAAGGAGCCTAGCCTCCTTCAAAGGAATTTCCCCTACAACTCTGAATCCTTATTTTTTAATGTACTCTCCAAACCTAATTTTTCTACTATTTATATGTTTACCTTACTAAATAAAAATAACCTAATTATTATTCCCCTTTTTACCCCTTATAAAAATAACCTAATGATTATTCCCCTTTTTACCCTTTCTTACATAAACTTTCCAAACTCCATCAGTCTGGGCCCTAACATATTCCTCCAAGGCAGTATGCATCATCTCAAACAGTTATGGTGCCATAAACATTCTTTCAAGTTAATGTTGATACTAATTATGGCTGCTGAATCATTTCAAATTCAAATGCAACCAGCCTGTAACCAATTTTCCAAGTGAACTCCATTCCTCCAAGGATACCCCAAAGCTCTGCAGTGAAGGCTGAGTGAATACCTATTGATATGTTCGGTCATCCATGTCCCACTATCCTACCTCGGTTCCTCCACATCCTGTATTAACTAGGTTGCCTTTTGAGATTCCGTCAAAGTTCACCTTTATTGAACAACCAAAAGAGAATCTCCATCAGCAAACATTAAGCTTGGTGGACTGGGTAGTAAAGGTACCACAGCCTTCCTGCTGATTGGCATTGGTCATGCGTTTTGCCTGTTCTCTTACGGTTCACCTTTATTCAACCACTCCATTTTATCGAGAATGTTTTATTATTTTCTTGCTCCTGTTTATATAATCATATTAAATTGTGATATGTGTGTTTTAGGTAACCACATTTTTTTTGGGGATGGAAAAAGAAATTCATGGAGAGAACTACAAATACAGGAGGACATGATGTCCTACACAAATTAACCACAAATGGAAAATTACAAAGAACCAGGAAATTAAATCAAGAATTATTAGTGTATATAGCTTAGTTAGCTTTAGCTTAGTTAGCTTTATGTTACTTAAATTGTATTGTGTACAGCTGTCATATTAATTGACAGCTGTCACCTTAAGTTAGTTGGTTTCCCTTACAACCAACACTTCTATAAAATAGAAGTGTTGGGTTCCTTTTGTAGTTGACTGATTCTAATGCATAGCTGAATTAGTTTCAGATTCTCTCTCTCTCTCCTCTCTCTCTCTCTCATCAGATTCTAACATGGTATCTAGAGCTTCTCTCATCTGATCCGGATGACCGAAAATCAACTTCAGGCTCTTGTGTTTATCTTGGCTCTAATCTTGTTTCTTGGTGGTCCAAGAAACAAGAATGGATTGCTAGGTCTACTGCTGAAGCTGAGTATAGGAGTATGGCCACTACTGCTGGTGAAGTGATGTGGATTCAAAGCCTACTCTCTGAATTGGGTTACAATACAGTCACCCCTGTCATCTATTGTGACAATCTCAGCACTGTAATGCTGTCCAGGAATCCAGTTCTTCATTCCAGGACAAAGCATATCGAACTGGATCTGTTTTGGGTAAGGGAGAAGGTACTGCACAAGAAACTTGTTGTTGAGCATGTACCAGGTGATCATCAAGTTGCTGATATTCTCACAAAGCCTCTCTCAAATTCTAGATTCAGTATTCTCAGGGACAAATTGAATGTCACTGACAGATTTCAATTAGCATCTCAACAAAAACCTTTGCTTGGTTTCTGTCCTGTGCCTCTTCATCAACATCAGCCTCCTTGAAGATCAGTTTCTAAGGGGGAATATTAGAGTATATGTAATACTAGCCTAGTTGATATTCTAAGGGGGACTATTAGTGTATATAGCTTAGTTAGCTTTAGCTTAGTTAGCTTTATGTAACTTAAATTGTATTGTGTACAGCTGTCATATTAATTGACAGCTGTCACCTTAAGTTAGTTGGTTTCCCTTACAACCAACACTTCTATAAATAGAAGTGTTAGGTTCCTTTTGTAGTTGACTGATTCTAATGCATAACTGAATTAGTTTCAGATTCTCTCTCTCTCTTCTCTCTCTCTCTCTCTCATCAGATTCTAACAAGAATAAAATGGACAGTTGCTGCCCAATCTCAATGCAAATCTGAAAATGGTACTCCGTTAAATGGACCATACATAGGCTGAGAACCAAAGAGAAGCCAAAAGCCTTATCCTATCATAAAACATTTGCTAAAGACATTGAAACAACTTGAAAAATCTGTGCAACCCTTTATAACCACTTGTACCACAGAATAGCAAAGATAGCACAGTTCCACAGAATCTTGATAAACATATTGCTATGCTATTTTCATTCTAATCAAGAGAATATATTAAAGGGTCATTGATATAGTCTGTATTTTTCTAGGTTGAGTTGCCTGGAAGTCCTGATGGGCCACTTGTGGCATTGGCTTTCAAGTTGGAAGAAGGGCGGTTTGGTCAGTTAACATATCTAAGGTACCCTAACCGTAGGATGTGATCATTCCTATTTCAAACTGTCTGTTTTGTCATATATATATATATATATATATATATATATATATAGATATAGATATTGATATTGATACTTTTTTTTTGGGTGAAGAATCTATGAGGGTGTCATTCGGAAGGGTGATTTTATTATCAACGTTAACACAGGCAAGAAGATCAAGGTAAATCTAAGGCTTTAACTGTTCTAGTTTTACTACATTAGTCTTGTGCATGTGGGTGTTCTGGCTTGTGGATCCGATTTTCTATTTGCATGTGTCATGAAATTATGTTTCTTCTTGATTTAATCATTTCCGATAATGGTATGATTCCACTCAAGATTGTATATAGTTTTTTTTTCAACCTCTATAGGTTTTTGCTGTTTTAATTAAATTCTGTCATTGGAAGAATAAATTACAGAGGCATAAAAGTTTGAGATCTTTCAGCATGAATTTACCTCTAGATTATTAATTTCTTACTAGTCCATGGATTCAAATCTGCATGACTTAGTGCATGGATTAAAATTGTTACTTGCTACTGTCTTTCTAGCAGTGTGGAATATATTTTAAGCAACTTATCCCACAGAAAAGGTATCTTATTAAACCAGTCATGATCTATCTCCTTTATTTTATGGAGGATGATTTCTTGTCTCCTCATTCTGTACTTCTCCTAAGAACAATGCTTCAACAATGACTAGTACTACTTTTACCTTTTATTAGCTTAATTAATTCGAGGCAAAAATATAATTGAAACAATGCTATGCACTTGCTTGATCATTGCCAGCTGAAGCCTTTCTTCTGTGAATGCAGGTTCCTCGTTTGGTTCGGATGCATTCTGATGAGATGGAGGTTAGTTAAGGACTTTCAGTTTTTTTATTGGATCTTCCCATTTAATTGGATGCCTTTTGAAAAAGAGGGCTTGGGAGCGAGTAAATTGTAGTCCGAGTAGTTGTATTTTATATATTTTTTTTATGTTGATGAGTAAACTGGTAGAATTTTATTGCTCTGCTAGATTCTTTCTGGAGAATTTGGTATGTTTAGTTCTCTTTCTCCTCATTTTAATTTGCTATTGGGATTCTTCTCCCAAATATGCAGGACATTCAAGAGGCTCATGCAGGGCAAATAGTTGCTGTATTTGGTGTCGATTGTGCATCAGGTTACTTTTCTCTTTGCTCAAGTCTATGCGTTTCAAGAAATCTGCATTGCTCTTTTTTGTCAGGAGTTTTCCATGAATCTTTTGGTGATTTAAGTTTCTTTAGAATGTGGTCATTATATTTATGGGAGGAAAGTGTAGTGATAACATAAACCACAAGGGATGTTGGTCATTGTAATTTCCCTTATATATATTTTTTAAAAATTATTAAAGTATAAATTTCATTTGAGGGGCTTTTTAAATACTGAATTGCATCATATAAACCTAAAAAGTAGAAAAGACCCGAAGTGGCTGAAAAACACAATAGAAAATTAGAAACTGTGAAACTACAGGGGCACACCAAATTCTTAGAAGTGTAGGACAGACACGGCATATAATCTAAAGTGAAAATTTATTGAAAAAGATTCGTCATTAATAATCCACGACTTAGGACTCCAGAGCACATGGGGGGAAATGAAATGAAAAAAGTTGGCGTAAATGAAATTAGTATGTGTTGCTTTATTTTCTATTTTATTATTTAAAATTGCTTAGAAGTTTGAAATGTCTCTTTTTTGTTCAAATTTTTAATGACCATGTAAATGACGTGTCAGACATGTCTTGTCATTGTGTTGTTTAAGGCTCTTGTCAGACACATACTCTTCATGCAGATACGGCATCAAATTGTTGTCTGCTTTATAGTTATTCAATTATTACCAAGGGCACCTCCGTCCGTAAGGAATTGTTACTTGTTCCAGAATTGAGTGATGAAAGTTCCTCCTCTACACATTTTTTCATTGTCTTCTCTATGTCTGTTAGTTTTTCTAGTGTTGCATTTTCAACTGAATCTTGTGTCTCCTCTGTTCAATAGGTCATATATATGTTGGTGTGACAGTCTGTTTTATTTCTTCTCATATTTTTGTTTTGTTTTAATTGTGTATTAGCCTTAATATTTTTTTCCTTGGTCATCAGGAGATACTTTTACTGATGGATCAGTTAAATACACAATGACTTCTATGAATGTTCCTGAGCCAGTGATGTCGTTAGCTGTACAGCCTGTCTCCAAAGATTCTGGAGGGCAAGTGAGTAGTTTCTTTTATGTAACATGCCGACCCCTTGCCTGGGTTTTAAAAAAAAGGTTATATTACAGATAATTGGCTTGTTTTTTATTTTTTATTTTTTATCTCTTGTAGTTTTCAAAAGCTTTGAACCGCTTCCAAAAAGAGGATCCTACTTTCCGAGTTGGTCTGGACCCAGAGAGTGGGCAGGTTATCTTTTATTCTGTTTACCTTTCTTATTTAGGTGACAAATTCACTTATTTCTATAATGACATTAGTACACTTTTGTGGGTAGACAATCATTTCTGGAATGGGGGAACTGCATTTGGATATCTATGTTGAACGCATTAGAAGAGAGTACAAGGTACCCATTTTTTAATTTACATTTTTTTCTTTCAATTTGTTGTTGATGCTGGATGAATGTTTGTCTTATGGAGTTTCGCTTGTGTCTTTACCTGTTAAGGTTGATGCTTCAGTTGGAAAGCCCCGTGTAAACTTCAGAGAAACCGTTACCCAACGTGCTGAGTTTGATTATTTACATAAGAAGCAAAGTGGAGGGCAAGGTCAATATGGACGGGTAATAGGGTAAGTATAAATTAGTAATTCTTATTTTAATTACTATAAGTAGAAACTTAGCTACAATTTGGAGCAGCATGTGGATGGATTTTGGATTGATTGTAATGGATGGATAAAAAGTAAACCACTAATCCATTTTCAATACTGTTGAAACCATTCAACCCATTCACGAGTCAAGTTTTTGGGTAGGGCAGATGTATATCTAGCCACTCATTTAAAAAAAGAAAGGAAAAAAGAACCTTGTGTGCAGAGTACCCTTCCACTATTGCATTAATTGTGGTCGACATTTTGATATGGAGAAAATTTCCATTAAATCAATTAATTTGCACTTCCCGAGAACATTTAATCTGCTGTTTGGATGACAGGAATGAGAAAAGTTACTATTTACTTATCTTAAGAATCACATGTGAATAATCAGAGAGTTGAATCTCAATTTCTGCAAACTTTCCCTGATACAAACCAAAATTTGTTCTGGGATTTGAAGTGCGGCAATTGGTTTCCACCCTATGAATATTAATCTGTGTCCAGAATTTTTTTGTGTGTAATTGGACAAAAAAGTATCCTCATTTCTTCTTTTCTGAAATACTCGAAAATTGAAAATTCGAAAACTTGAATCTGAAATAATCAAATAATTCAAAATTTCCTGCTGAGTAAGCAAAACTTCCACATGTCAATAAATCCCAAAATTTGAATTTGAAAGCTTATTTCTTAATTGCTTCAAATGCTGTCCTACTAGAACTCGCTTATCTTAAGTGTCTGACAGCTGATCTTTAGCCAGTCATGTTTTCGAATTCGTCCCATGATGGCTTGACGGGATCGTAATTTTCATGGTGGTTGACGCATCCGGAATTAGAAATTGGATTTGGGTCAACTGTTGTCGATTAGATAAGTTTGTAATTGTATAGATATTTTGGTATGTGTATGTCATTAACCATCCATATACTAAAATGGGTTTTGCTATTCATTGCCTTATGGGCAATGTAAAAAGCAACTTAAAAAGTGCAAAGTTAATCTTGGAAAACTATATTAGATACATCATTTTCTAGGTTGACTTTCCACTTTATGTTGCTTATACATTGTCCTTAGGGCAATGAATTATGAATAGCAAAACCCTTGGATATGGATGAACCAGTTGGATGATGTACTAAACTACCAATAGATTCAACTGCGACCCTAAGCTAAGAGAGAAATTAAGTCTACAAATAAAGAGGCATTGAAATTAGCATTAAAATATTAAAAGAAAATATGTTCCTAGCAGGGGGCCCTCTACCAGGCCCAGTGTGAGTTCTAGGCCTTGAATAAGAAATCTTGAAGCAATAGTATGAAACTTGCATAGGTTTAAGTCTCCAAGAGAAAAAATACATGATCAAAATTTGAGCGATTAAAGAATTACACCACCACTAACAAAATGAAATAATAGCTATATTCTGAAAAAAGCTGTTTTGGTTTACCCATACTGATCATATATGACATTTTTCATATGATTGCAGGTATATTGAACCACTTCCTGCTGGATCACCAACTAAGTTTGAATTTGAAAATCTGCTTGTTGGGCAAGCTATTCCATCAAATTTTATCCCAGCAATTGAGAAGGGTTTCAAAGAAGCTGCCAACTCGTGAGTGAAATAATCGTCATTGCTTGATTGTACTTTCTATGTTTTAACTTCCAATTTTATTTTTATTCATAAAAAAAAGACATAGGATATTAAACTCCATCAAATATCTAATAATCTAGAACTTTTTATGTTTTCAAAATTTGGGCGTGAGTGTGTTTGTACTTATATTTGGTACATCAAACCTAATTTCTGTCTTCATACAGGGGTGCCTTAATTGGTCATCCTGTTGAAAATCTCCGAGTTGTCTTAATAGATGGTGCTGCCCATGCTGTTGATTCCAGTGAACTTGCATTTAAGATGGCTTCTATCTATGCTTTCAGACAGGTACCTTTCATTCTGTTATGTATTTTATGAACAGCATTGCCCATTTCCTTCTGGTGTCATCTTCTGTTTCCTTTGCATAACAATGATGATTTCCTCCTTTATGATGTATGGTGTTATCTTTTGTAACAGTGCTATGCAGCTTCCAGACCAGTTATTTTAGAACCTGTTATGCTTGTTGAGCTGAAAGTACCAACAGAATTTCAAGGAGCTGTTGCTGGTGACATCAACAAGTGAAAGCTCTTTACCTCTTTTATATACTGGATATTGTCGTAAATGTTCAGAATTTGCTAACATACTTTTATAATTAATGAACAGGAGAAAAGGTGTTATTGTTGGAAATGATCAGGAAGGTGATGATTCTGTTATTACTGCCCATGTAAGCACCTGAAAAATCTGAATTTTAACTATATTCGAGTTAGTATCCATGGTCGATCTTGTAGTTTAAAATTTTGATTTGATCTTATAAACATCTAGATTGGTTCTTTATTCTTTCTCTTTTTCTTTTTGTCAATTACATTAGTCATTCTGGCTGCCTTTTGTATGGACTACTTCTGAATGTTTGATTTGACATAGAAAGCCAGGCCTCCGCTTAATATAAATGTTTCCATTGAATTAGTTGAAAGGCATAAAAGTATGCTGTTAATGATCATGATAGCATGTTTGGGTTTGCATTGGAGGCATCCAGAATCATGTCAGGGCGCAGAAACACTGCTTTTGAAAAATGTAACTGTGTTCATGATGTGATTCTGGATGATATCCTCGGAAAAACTAAACGTTCCAACTAGTTTTGTTTCTACCTCCAGTGTCAACATCCATAGGCTTTTGAATTTCTATGCCCAAGCTTCTACAATTGGTTTGGTTGCAATAATGGGTTGTTGGGCCTCATAATCTGTTTGTGAAATTTGTGTATAAACGTTATTGGCATTTCCCAAAACTGGAATTTTCCTGTACATTGTTCATTTTTGTCCAATGCGTGTTTCATTTTGGTTTATCTTGCACGCAATGTTTTAAATTGAGGTTGCAGTTATGTAGAATCTTTATGGTATGGTTTTCTGAGACAGCCAAAACCACAACATTGTGGCCTCAATTGTGTTTGTGGACTGAAGTTTAAAGCCCTTGCTCGCATGCTTATTTCAAAGGATAGTGTAGTTTGTGGAATTTTAAGCAAAGTTGTTTGCCTAGTTATCCTTGCTGAATGGTTTGGTGTTATAAATTATTTCAGGTCCCTCTTAACAATATGTTTGGGTACTCTACAGCTCTTCGTTCAATGACGCAGGTAATTATTGTCATAGCAGAATATATGCCTTGTCTTGAATGTTAACTTACATATGGTATTTAATTTCTTGTTGGTCCTTAAATAACTGCAGGGTAAAGGTGAATTCACAATGGAATACAAGGAGCATTCGCCAGTTTCTCATGATGTACAGACACAATTGGTAAACACGTACAAGGGGAATAAAGCTGCTGAATAATCAGGTTTCCTCGGAGTAGGTGGTCCTAAAATTTGTGACAGTAATTTATTTAGAAAAAAGGAATTGTGACAATAATATGATATAGGTTTGATTCATTTTATTAGGGTCAATCAATTTTGGAAAGCAAATAATAGTTGCTGCTGTAATTGTAGTATATGGTGTACGAATAATTTAGTGACCTCGTACTTTTTTTTTATTTATGATTTAGTTAGAGCATAATTAATGTAAGCTTGATACCATATATTGGATTGATGTTGGTGGCGCTGGTGCTTTACACAGCGTAGAATAGTGATTTTATCTCTCTTGACATGGGTTTTAGTTAAGGGGGAATATTACTTATACCTGTGACTGTATTACTTATATGGTTTCGATGAACACCTAATTGTGTATTATTGTATTAACACAATTGGATAAGTCATGCTTTTTTTCTTTCAAAATTTTACATGGTTGGATGGCTCATTCGACGGATGTGAGTAATAAGTTCACCAGTTTAGATAAATTTTTTCTTCGGTTTTAATTTTTTAGATTATAAATTTAATGTAAAGTATGATTTCTTAAGGTTTTTATTACATTGAGTACTTTCCTTTTAGGTTAATGAATGTTATATTTTGATTGTCATTTAAACGAGTTCTTAGTATAGTCGTTATACAAACCCTATAATTAAGTGGATTGATTTAACTATTTTGTATCATTTTCTCGAACGTTTTAATCTGTCATGCTCGGTATAAATTAATCTGTAACATTGGTTTGATACTTGAATTAGATTCGTGTTGCAGTGAGATCAACAACCTCAATCTTTTCCAATTATGTTGGTATTGAAGAGTATTCACCGCTAGATTTATGGTTTAAAAATAATTTCTTATTGTCCATTTAAAAATGTTTAATTTTAAAAGTACATTTTTGCCCTTCCTCTCCATGCCCATATTGGCCAAACCGCAACTATTTGTGTCGATGATGTCAAGGTTGCCTTTGCTTTTGGTCACCACTGTCTCCTCTGTCACTCTATAGTGCAAGTGGCTACCTTCTTCGCGACTCAGATGCTTCCAATCCTGATAGCTCATGATCTTCTACTGGTTGCTACTTTAAGGTCGCAAATAGCTATCTTCTTCGCCTTGCACGACTTTGAGAAGGTACATATCTGCTTCCGGTGCAATTGTGGTGGCTCCTCACCAGACAACTTCAGCGTCACCACATCGAAAGTACACACATCGAGTATTTGCATTGTCAAGCCGGTGGCCTAAAATTGGTGTTAATGTACTTTGTGATGCCATGGAATTGCATTTTATGCTCTCGGATTGTCTCAATCCCTTGGATCTTGTCCGTGATGAGGATTTTATTGTTCCTTCGTGATTCCCATTTCTCAGCGGACTGTTTGTCCTTTGATTTCACTAGTGATGATGGTTGCTGTGGAGTCATGGGGGATAATGGGTGCAGGATAGAAGCGACATCAGTGGGGATGAAGGTTTAGGTGGGATGGCTGTGGGGATAATGGTGGTCGGTGGTTGGTGGCAATGGTGGTCGGTGGCAATGGTGATCGAAGCATGTAAAACCAATTGGGTGGTGGAAGTGGAGGAGGTGAAGTTTGGGTTGGGATAAAAGGTAGGAGGGAGTTAGTAACATGCAATCTAAATTTGGATGGTTGCTGTGCAATCCTTTGTTAGACTTATAAGAATTTGCCACCTGATACATGTATGTCATGTCATTGCTTAAATAATGTTGCGAACGCGAAGAAGAAGATAGCAAAATTGAAACAACTTTATTTTTTTTTTGAAACAACTTTAATTTTTTTTTCTAAGTAATGTTTTTGAAAATTAAAAATTAGCAAAATTGAAACAACTTTAATTTTTTTTTTCTAGCAAAATTGAAACAACTTTAATTTTTTTTTCTAAGTAATGTTTTTGAAAATTATAAGTTATAATTTGTGTAAAGGTGCAAAAGACTAAATTATAATAATATAGTTTTTATGTTGGACTAGATTGCAAAAATCAATTTTGGCTACTTTAAGCATTGACATGACATACATGCATCAAGTGACAAATTTTTATTAGTCTAACAAAAAGTTGCATATCAAGATTGCATGTCAAGGTGGGATGTTAGTTTTGAAAATAAAATAACGTAGAAAAAATGGCAATTAGATGGTGCATTGCAATACTTGTTCACGTTGGTGTATTGAAGGTTTGACGAGTATGTTTTAGATTTTTATAAAAAAAAAAAGATGTTTTTTTTTGGGTAAAAAAAAAAAGATGTTTTACAGGTAGTAACATGTAACTATTATATTTTACATAGTCCATTCAAATTTATAACTCATCTTGTTTTTTTTAATTTAATTTCAAGTAGTATTCTGGATTTATTTTACGTGCCCATAATATTCTACCCGGGCACGAGTTATTGCTCAACTTGCTCTAAAAATAACCTTGGTATAAAAAAGTTGATGTTTCCATGTTGATCTCAACATACTTTTTTTTCCCTCACCGTGTGTTTGTGAAAGTTATATGATGTTAATGGTACTTTTTAGTGAGCACCAAATCCATAAAGGTATGATTCTTTTTACACGTTTTAAATACAGAATCATTTATAGGGATAGGAAAAAAATACCTTTCAATAAAACATAACCAAAGGACAAGATGTTTTGATAAATGAAAAGAATATAATGAATTATTTACACCCACAAATCCACAATGTATGATTCTTTCTCCACGTTTTAGATACGTTAAAATTATTAATTGACTACTATTATAGTTTTTCCGCCAATAATTACAAATTTAGGGACCATTTAGTAACAATCAACTTTTTTCATGAACACTTTTAATATCTTTTTTTTTATTTTATTTTATTTTATTTTTATAACTTATCTAACTATAAGATTTTTTTCATCATTGACACTCATTTAATGTCATTCCTATTTATAAAAATAAATATCATTCCTATTACCTTACTAGGAGGAGAGAGGGATGTTGGAGGTTGGCAAATGTCATGTCCCTCGACATTGTAAATTTGTAATTATTTATTTCTTTTTCGTAAGTTTGATTTGACTTAACAAGTGTTGAGAAAGAAAAATAATAAATTAGTCTCACGTGAAATTGAACAATATAAGTAGAAAGATCATGAACCTAATGCCTTAAGGTTTTGGGTTAAGACATGGTGTCATACTACTTATATAATTGTTCACTTAATCTCATTAACTCACATTCTCTCAAATTAAACAAGGACTTGGATCAAATGACCTATACTAAATTCTTCTCTCTCGGGTATTCAATTAATTCTTCTCAAGTCTTTTCACTCGAGTTTGATAACTCTCCCTCAAGTGATTTCTCTAATCTTCTTCAATTAAATCTGATTTCATAATTCTAATTTTGTTCTTGAAGAAGTTACGTTTACTTCAATTACATTTCTTATAATTTGTGAGAAAATAAAGACCCAATCACAGTCGTAATATAATTGTAGAAACTAATGATGTAGCCACTATTAATGGACCCAAACTTATCCACGGCCATCAAATCCCACAACATTATTTTGCTCTAATAATTGAGGGGACAGACAACTAAAAAGAAGGGGACAGAGTTGATGTGTTCTGCAAAAGGAAGAAGCCATATGTGTATATAAGAGTCAGATCTTAGATGCACCACTATGAGAAAGATGAATGATTTCAAGGCCTGAATGAGTTGCAAGAGTTTGGTTAGACAATTGGGGGGACTCTCTCTTCCTTTGGAATGACCCCATCTTGACTCAGCATGATGTAACATCTTATGCTTTGTCTCATCTTTCTTGCTACTTTCTAGACTATTTGTGCTGTCTCCAATATTATTCTCCATTTCCCTTGTGGTTGGTTTCTGCTAAGAAAAGATTGGTGGGATATTTGTGGCTCATCACAACTCCAATTTTTCATATTCCTGCTTGTTCTTCATTGATTTTTATGCTCACCAACTTTTCCTTTTGCACTTGTCATCTTTCCCTTTCAAAGCATCTTTGAAGAGATAATTTTACATGGTTTTTTTTTAAAAAAAACTCTAGAAATGTAAATTCGATAAAATTATCAGTATAACATGGCGAAGCTTGCAATGGAGAGGGGTCATGCATCAACCAAACTTTTTAAAAGGGCTAAATTATTCATTATTTGGTCACTTATCTTATTTTTTAATTTCAAATTATTTCTTTACGTTTTTTGGTTTCAAATTGATCCCTCATGTTTTTTTTTGCTGTTAAATTGGTCCTTGAGTCACTGTTCATCCTATGTGGACCACTATAATTTGCACACGTGTCACTATTCATCATATGTGGAGTAATATAATATTGACACAATGACTCAGGGACCAATTTGACGGTGAAAAGAAACATGAGGGATCAATTTGAAACCAAAAATACGTAAGGGACCAATTTGAAATTGAAAATAAGATAAGTGACCAAATGAGTAATATAGCCTTTTTAAAAGGTCTTAACTTTATATATGAATTGCTTTTAAAATTAAGGTGGTATCATCCAACAAATTAATCCTTAAAGAAGGCAACAAGCTAGTTTTCTTTAAAAAAAAAAATACTCACTACATAACTTTCGAAAGTTTAAAATGACTTCCAAATTGAGGTTTTTTTTTTAATTTTTTTTGAAAACTTATTTGATGGTGAATAATCATAACCATCTTTTTATTTGGTAAGAGTTATTTTCCCTTAAGTTTTTAATTTATCTATTTGTTTTTAATTACAATGGGAGGGTTCGAACCCTGGATCCTAAACTAAATGTCCCTAAGCTAAATGGGTGCTTTAGTTTTTAGTTTATCTTTTTCATTCTCAGATGATGTTATTCTAGTATACCTTTAACCTAGTGGTCCTTTTCAATTTGGCTGCCACACATCCCTAGGTGTCTCAATGGCCTATGACGTCCATGACTATCCGTTGTGATTAACTCCATCTTTTTTATAAATAAAGTGTTTTTTTTATGGCAACATCACAAAAGGGAAAACTAAACCACCAATAATTTATCCAATAATCTTTAAAGATTGAATTTTAGACCTCAAATTCTTAAATCTTACAAAGTTGTACAAAACAATGTGACTATGTGAGCTATTCCCATTAATAATGCTCAACTCCTTGTTGGTAAAACTTCATTGTCTTAACGTGACACATAAAAAAAATAATTTTCATCACTAGGTATCTCATAGTTGCACGCTAATTGCGTTTTAACATTTTGATTTGATCATCGAGATAACAATAAAATAAGGACACACACGTGTATACGGGATGTATAGAGTGAGAAGAGAATTGAGAACAATGAATCTTCACCATTTAGTCTTTTTTCAGTTGTCAAAGTTAATTAACAAATAACTAAATGTTATTTTTTTAAGTAGCCAATTCAAAGTTTCTTTATTTATTCAAAATTTATTAGAATAAATAGTGAGATCAATTTCTTATTTTGTAGGCCTTAGTTAAATTAAATTTTGAGATGCGCAAAATTTAAATTAATCTCTAAAATAGAAAAATGTGAGTCACGTTAGTTCCTAGGATATCGGGTCGTTAGTGTCATAACCCGAACCAACGGAATGATCAAATTATCAAAATAACGTCTTATTGGACATTAATAAACAAAAAAGAACTAAAACAAGTTGAACCAATTTGTTGAACTTATCCTCTACTCCTCTTTTTCATCCCTCTTCACCTCCATCTCTCTCTCCTCTCTAGTTTCTCTCCTTTTCTTTGAATCCAAGGTGATTGATTGCAAAACCAAAACTCCAAACACACCCACCAAGTTTTGAAAGCAAAGTAGGCACAAAATGGCAAATTGCATCCGTATTCAAAAAAGAGGAGGGCTTTATGAAAGAGATAGATAAGAGAGGAGATTGAGAGAAAGAGAGAGAGCGAGATGGGGGTAGAGAGGGATGAAGAAGAGGAGCAGAGGATCGGTTCAAGTGACTTTGGTTTGTTTTTTGATCAAAGATTAAAATGACATTGTTTTGGTTACTCGCTAGTCCACGTTACTGACCAGTGACGACCTAACATTCGAGATATTAATGTGATTTACGCTTTTTTATCTTGGTATTAATTTAAAATTTCTCAATTCTCAAAGACTAATTTGACTAATGTCCACAAATTCAAGTACTAATCTTGCTATTTACTCAAATTTATTGTTGCGAGTGTTTTCATAATAACTAATTGTCTGTTAGAAATGAAAGAAGCAAGAGTGTGGATCCCATATTCAGGCAAGAATATTGAATATTATAGTAAAGAGCAATGCTATTTATCACGAAAATTTTGGCCACGAATCCTAGGAAAAGGTGAAGTAACCATTCAAGAGAAGGTGGAATACATTTGTTACAGAGGATAAGAAACTCATAACCAATCAGTGTTCAGTTTTAATTTTTCACGAATTTCATTTCGTGTTATTTATCACTTTCCTATAGTAAATGACAAACTTAACTACTAACAATGAAAGGAGCAATTTGGCCTTTAAGCGAGTAGGTGTAAATCACGTGCAAGTCCAATAATTACTCCTCTAATTGCAAGTGGTTACGCTTGTCTTTTCTCCAATATTAATGGTTGCTTGATTTCTTCTTTTTTATTACGTAAATCATCTCTCCATAGCAGTTCTATCGAGTGATGTGAAACTTGAATTGGACTATCAGTCAAACTGGTCAAACCATGAATCAGTTGGTGTGCCGGTTCTGGGTTGATGCTTTGCGTGGAGTCAAGATCCAACTGGATTGAACCTTTGAAAATTGGGCGAAACAGAGACAAATTGGATTTAACAGAAATTTAACTGATATCGATTATGCTTAAAATTGTTATAAAAGAAAAAAAAAAGAAAAAAAACCATACAGGAGAACAAAGAAGCAAGATGAAGAAAACAGAGCTGCTTGAACATAACACTTATCACCATTAGCTGCTTGTATTAGGTTTTAGAAGGTAGTATGTATTAGGTTATGGTGTTAGTGTTAAAATGATTATGATCTCTCTTTTTGATTGATAACACCACTTACACAACTAAACTCCCATTAGACAAATTAACAAGATTGTGAACATTAGAAGAAGCAGCTCAAGTAGAATAGAAAAGCATGGATGACTAGCTTCAGTTTAGGAATATATCCAAATAAAGACAACCCAACAAAATACTCATGAGCAAATAAATATTAAACTTGTCTTGATCAAAGTTAATGAAGCAAGCATGAAGAAATGGAAGACCAAAATGTGAAGCAAGTGTGCTTGTGCTAGTATGATTTTGATGAAGACAACCAATGCATGTTAAAGTTCAACAAGAAGAATAAAAACTCAAGGGCAAAGCATCAAATTAATATTAGGACTTGTACTTTAATGTTTTATTTACTTTTAATTAGGTCCTTAAGATGTTTGCTTGGGTAGAGTTTGTTATTGGGTAATGAATCTCAATCAATTTATGAATGAGCATTTATTCATTGAGTCATTACATAACAAATCTTTTGAAAATGATGCATATGATTTATAAATATTTTTAAACAAATGTATGCATCATGTTTTGGCTTAAGTTTCGGTTTGAAACTCATGTTTTATTATACAAGTCAAGTCTCAAGTTAATTGATTGATAATCAGTTACTTGATTGCTAATCGATTACTAACCAATTATTGTGCTAAGAACTTTTAGCTTTGGTTTGTTGAATAACCCTATAACTGTAAAACCCTAATTTAATAAAGAATATTTTCTTAAAAATATTGGCAGCGAAATAAAATTATTACTTTTATTAGTTTCTAAAAATAAACCTTTTCCAAAACTTGATAAAAATGAGGGGGTTTACATCTATACTGAGTACAGTCTTCACACTTAGTTCTTTCATTCCATTCTCCGCTGGAATGTACTTTGACTCTGATACGTGAATTATACCTAAAATGTTGGGAAATAACGGGAGTAAGTCATCAATTTTTAGACTAAAATAAGTATTTAATAAATAATACATTTTCTTTCTTTCATTTATTACGTTCGAATTGAGTTATGAGTATTTGTCCATTACATAACACTTTCATAACTCCTATATTCACCGAAAATTGAATTAGTAATTGTCCTTAATTTCATAGCTCATTTGCTGTCAAAATTTGCCCAACTTGTGTAGACTTAACCGATTAACTATAATTCTAAGTGTAAATTTGGTTTGTTAACCGGTTAACTCTCTCAGTAATTGATCAACTCTATAGTTTTTGGGAAATTTTTTTAATTTCACTCCATGATTTTATTACTAATACATTTTCAACAACCTTGGACTGTATTATGCTCATACCATCTTCCCACTTTCATGTGTTTCAACTCAATTCATTATCATTTATGCAATTTCCAAAAGTATTCCAAACACACTAGCATATTCAAGGCATAATCTTTAATAACACTTTAATTGAATCATAATCTTGGGGAATGTATTCAATTTACATTTTCTAGCTCATGTATGTTCTTATAGTCACACACCATACTCTTGCAATCAAATTAGTTTATACCAAGTTCATATCCAATTCCACTCATAATGCATGTTATTCTAAACACATTCAAGCATAGCATCAAATTCAAGGCAAAAATTCATTTTCATAATATAATATACATTCACTTTCACTCTTAGGTTCAGTATTTACTCTTAGGTTCAGTATTTAATTGAGTTTTGTTAGATATACTAAATTATCCATATTCATCATTAACTAACTTATTATATAAGTAATAACTTCTTCCTTACCTCAATGAAAGAAGAGTGGCTGAACCTCAATTCTAGACTCCCTCTTTAGCCTTGAATTTTATGTTCTCCTAGACCAATTTTTCCCTTAGTTGTTGATTTCTCCAAGAACAAGGTTTTAGAGTTGGGACTTGGATGAGTTTGAGGGGGTTTTGGAAGTGTTTTAGCTATGTGGACCATGGAGAGTGTATAGAAGTGATTTATAGGCTCCTATAAACCGATTTTGGGAGAAATATCCAAGATTTTTCCTCCAAACCGCCATAATTTCTAGATTTTTCTGGAAAAATTCACAGACTTAACCAGTTCTAACCGGTTATCGAGCCATTTTTAGGCAAAAATACATTGTCTTAACCGGTTAACTCCGGTTAACGACCTGTTCTGTACCCAGAATTCTCTTGAAAACCGGTTATCCACTTCCTTTAATTGGTTATTGAAGATATTTTGAACAAAAATCACATATTTATTTGCTTTTTTTAATATAAATCATTTCTTACTTCCTAAGTAATCAAAAATATTTAATTTATATCCTTTTTTAGTACCTAAGTAATCAAAATTAATGATGCAACAAACAAATAATTACATTTTAAATCATTTTCTTAATGTTTAAACAATCCGAATTATTAGTTTTTATTACTCAATCCCTTTTCTTGGTTTTTAAGTAACCAAATTTATCGGCATTTCTTAACACTGAAGTAATCAAAATAGTCATACACCAACTATATAAATTCTTAATAAATGTTATTTACATTCTCTTTCTTATTTTTATTTCACATTATTTTTTAAATGATATCTTCTAAATAATTATGAAAAAATTCAACACACAATTATATTTTCATTTTATTTTGTAATTTAAAATTTGGGATGTTACAATAATCGATTATCCAATACTTTTATATGGATAATCGATTATCAGTGTGTAATATGGCCAATACTTTTATTTTTAAAACACGATAACTAGTTAACATAAAATGTTAATCGAATAACTGTGGAAGAAAAGGCCAAAATTAGTTTGTTATTCAAATTAACTCATAGAACAATTTGGCATATAAATACCAATTGTTAAAGGGTACTTTTAAGAGAGTTTTCATAATTTCAAATACTAAGAAACACTAAACCACTATTTTAAAAAAGAATCAAGAAGATTTTCATACTCATTCTTCTCATTTTCATTCTTGATCTCATGTCACATAATTGTTCATAATTCATTGAATGAGATTCAAGGACCTTTGATATTCAATACAGTTGTTTACTGCACATTAGGTGTTCATCAAGAAGCAACACAAAATATTAGAGATTGAGGTGTGAGGCATCACCAATAGATCAAAGGTGTATTAAGTTGAGTTATCTCTTATACAAGAAAGCCTAAGGAGTGATGTATCTTCTTAGCGAGTGGAGAAATCTAGGAACTGAGGTATCTTCTTAGTACTAGAGAGTGAGGTATCTTTCTAGTTGGGTTCACGAAGGTTTTTAGAAGAATTGTGTGAGGTACAACAAGAGTGAAGGATCCCTTGAGAGGCTTATCAAGTGAGGTATCTTGTCAAGTGATTGTCAATCTAGAAGGGGAGGCCCGGACATAGCTCTCGAAGGTTGAGAGTAAACCAAGATAAATCAACGGGTCAAATCTTCTTTCCCTTCTCTTCTTTACGGTTTTCATTACATATATATGTGTAATTCATCATATGTGTTCTAAATCTTGCATATGTTGTTTTGAACTTTGATCTGTGATTTAATTGATTTAGAATTCTGTTAAGAATTATATAATTAATTATCTAAATGGTAGGAATTGATTGTGATTCAAGGAACAATTTTCTTGAAACATTAAGTTTCAGGTTAATTGGTTCAGAACCAATTAACTAAAATCTTAACCATTTAAGATAGTGCAATTTTCAGCATCGTAACCGGTTAATAATTAATTAAGTACCAGTTAAACCCTAAATTACTTTCACATTTTTTAGTGGATTCAAAAATCGCGAAAAACAGCCACTACACATATTTATCCCCCCTCTAGATGTGTTTAGAGCCCTTCATATCTAACACGAAATTGCTTACCAAGAAGTACTAGTCATCGAAGAAGAATTTGGATAAGATAGAAAGATCTGCATATTTGAAGCAATCCATCTTCCAAACTCGATCAAAATATCTACAATCTACTAAGTCCAGGTGTCTTCAAGCACTAAAAAAAGGATGAAAATATTTGAAATTCTATTCCAGACCTGTCAAAAACTAAGGACACATACTTTAGATTATGACATCTGTAACACCCTTATCTTTTATAAAGGGAATAAAATAATTTATTAAAGATCGTTGCAGCGGAAAAGTAAAAGTTCCCTTTATTCAAGATTAGTAATTTTTTTAAAGTATATCATTTCGGTGTTACAATGGATCAAGTTCAATCAATAAATAATTGAGCATATTCCTTTATCCTCCTGAGTCTCCGGCTTGACAGATGAACCGACCCTGGCAGCTACTTTTACCTACCACCATGCATGGTAGATGGGAGTAAATCACTTGTCATATCGCGTCAGCAGATAATTAATTGAATAATCATAGACAAACATACACACATAATCATCGAAATGCAATCTACATGCTCAATCCATTATTTACAGTCATATTATCTTATCTTTAGGTCGCATGATGCATGAGCTCTAACATCAATTCTCCTTCACTTGTTGGATCCAACATCTGTATCAATCATGCGTACCCACGAAACTCGGGAACAGTGGACGCAATATATTCACAACCCTTCGTCCAAAATCATAATCACATCTAAGTCAGGGAAAGCAACTGGGAGTAAACACCTTTCATCCAGGCTGATACACGCATTTCCTCTATGCGTACCCTGAATACTCATGAGTCAAGATATGTCCCTAGAGGTCGATATGATATATTACAGTTAAGAAAAACTATCCCGGGAAAGGTCTGCAGAACCCCCCCCATCTTAGGACCGTTTTACCCATAATAATCCCCAAGGGTTTCAGACGAATCACCTTCGAACCTAACCTCTGCACATTCTCGCTTTCAATTCCAAGAATTCTCTTTCCAATTCTAAGAATCAGCGGATCTTTCTCGACATCCTATCTCACCATCCGCGACAACATGTGCGAATGCAAATAACTTTATCGTTTCTCTTTCCATTTATATTCGATTTCATAATCATTCCATAACTATTCTTTCAATTCCGTAATCATTCATCTTTTTATAATTATGTTCATTTCATAATCATCATTTCAAATTCACAATCATTCATCATCATATCAATCACTTTAAATCATTCAAATATTCATAAATATAATTCCTGAAGTCATTAAAGGAGTTTGGCTAAGGTTAAGTGTAATAAAAATTGGTAATTTGCACTTCAGGACCCAGGGTGATCGATTACCAGAGGATGATAATCGATTACCACGAAAAATTCCAATTTTCTGGGAACAAATCAGCATTCAGGTAATCGATTACTTATGCAGAAAACAGAACTAAAAATGAGGTTTTGACATACCAATCTTTGATACACTTAATTTTAACCAAAATCAACCTTCAACAGCAACTCAACATCATTCAATACACATGTTAACATGTTCATATCATCACAAAATCATCAATACATCAATCAATTTTCAAGAATTGCATATTATGCATAAATCACAACTTGACATATCAAATTCGTTTCTTTTGCAAATTAATCTCAATTCAGTGTTTCTCTAGCTTATATTCATCATTTTAAACTTGTACAAATTATAATTTTATCAAGGAACCATGGATTGTCTTGGTCTCCAAACCAAGCAATCTTGTCATGGTTATTCATTTCTCTTTCACACATAATCAACCAAACACACTTCAATAATTATCCTAGTGATATGAATGAGATCTCCCATACCTATTTGAAGTCATTGAATGGATTCAGGGCTGGAAAGATTGAATTTGAATGAAAAGCAAGGCAATCCATAGCTTGCAGCCCAACCAGAAACAGTTTCGGTGAGCTAACTTCACCAGGATTTTTGGCCAAGAAATTGACATGAAAAATTGGGGAATTCGATTAGAACATAAACTATGATGTATAAAATTGAGATTAGAACAAGTTTGAAGCTCAAAGGATGCTCGATCTTACCACACGAACTCAAAGAACAAAGCTTCAAGAATATGAAATTGCAGATTTCAGACTCAAACACCCAACTTTGCAAGGTTGTAACTTTCTCTACACTCCATCAAATCACAGAAATTTGGTATCAAATTGAAGAGGGTTCAACAAGTTTTGATTTGGTATAGGATTTGTAAAGATTTGAGGCTTAGATCTTAGAGAACGAATCAGGGAAAGATCACACCAGAAAAACATGTTTTTGGAGAACTTGGGTTTGTTTTTGAGTGTTGGAGGGAGTATAACACTCAATTTATTTAAATTAATCACTCCCCAAACATCCCTATCAATCTAGCATAGTGCTAGGTTGATCTTTTACACGAATTTGTGGTTAAAATTGTGTAAATCCTCAGCCAAATGTGTTAAACCGCCATGTTGTTGGTTCTGCAGACTCGTGGTAATCGATTACCAGACTTAAATTTGGTCAAATTTGAAATTTTGATCAAGTAATCGATTATTGGCTCTAGTAATCGATTACCTAGGCTTTTTGGCCTCCAAATACAATTTCCACCGTTGGATTTGAAGATAAGAGGGTTGGGAAACTTGTCTCCATATTTGAGCACGATCCAACGATTAACGAATGTGATATGGCACGATCTTTGGGTGTTTTCAATAAAATTCACTTTGATAATTATTTACAAACATATTTTGATAGAAAATTAATTACACATGTAAATATTTTATATTTTAATAAAATTGGGGATGCTACAACTTCCAGAAGACTTACTGAGTCTTATCGTAGGAACCAAACGACATGAACCGAGCTTAGATGACTTGCAAGTAAGGACTTTAGTCCTAGATCAACTTGGAGAAGCCTCAAACAAGTCTAGAATCAAGCAAGTGTCAAGCTATATCTTTCCTACAAGAATTCTCCTCTTATTCTTAGGAATTTATGTAAGGTAAAAGTAGTCTTGCACTTTAATTTTAGGCCTTACTTAAAGGACATGGAGAAGGAACATACCTAAACGAAAAGTATTTTTTGAAAACTGGTTTTCATGCTGTTTCTGTGAAGAATACTTATATAAATCTCTGACTATGTTTTCTGGTTTCTGAAATCTTATTTTTACATGTTTTAGTCAGGGTAATCGATTACTTTGTTAGGATAATTGATTACCTGTGCAGTGACATACACAAACCAAAGAGCTCATAATCAAGCATTTGATCCTGGCTAATCGATTACTTTTGATGAGGGTAATTGATTACTCGCTCAAATAGTCAATTAGAATTGTTGCATCATACAAAGTGACAGAGATTCTGGAATCGATTAATTGAAAGGTTTTAAATCGATTATTTTAGTTGCATCATAAAAATGCCAGAGAGGAGCGAATCGATTACTTCAGTTAAAATAATCGAATAACCAAGTTAAGTAATCAATTACTTTAAAATATTTTGAAATTTGTTTCAGAATCAATCAAATTCATTTCCTGATTTATTTTTGATATTGATTGATCTCGTGGAAATTCGAATTCTAGCTAATTGATTTGTTTTTTCACTACATATTCTTTTTGATTTTTCAACACATATCAACACTACTCCTTTTCCTAATCCTAACACTCAGAGCGCTCTCTTCTCCTTCTTAATCTCTCAAGAACTCTGAGTTTGACCTAAATCCTTGTGCATATTACTTTTTCCTTTAAAGACCTTCAAGGTGTTTATCCGCACTTTTTAGAGTGCTATTATTTGTTGTTATTGATCATCATTTGTAATTGCCATAGTTGTTAGGGAGTGGCTCCCTTGTGTAGTGGGTGTGGCATCCTCTGGTTATTAGGGGTGAAGAAACACTATGTGCTTTTTGAGGTCCCTAACAAGCGGTCGAACCTAGTAGTGTGCGGGACACTTCGGGTGTAATTGGGGTCGAATTCCAATTTACGTAATAATAATAAATACCACGACACGTTGCCAAGGGACTGAACGTAGGCCTTTTCAGAACCAATCGGTGGTGGGACTCACCAAGGATGCTGAGCCAGTATAAAAATATGGTTTGCAATCTCTCTTCCTTTACTTTCTTTAATTTATCACTACATTTATTTTTACTGCAGATATTTCAATTGCCAATTCTAATAATTGGTATCAGAGCTAGACTATTGTTGTAAAGAACTGAACCGTCTCAAGAGTGAAATGGCTTCAAAACATCTGTTCGATGGTGAAGGGAGTTCTATTAATAGACCTCCTTTGTTTCATGGAGTGGGGTATGCTTATTGGAAAACGAGAATGAAAATTTTTATTCAAGGAGTTAGATTAAAAGTATGGGATGCTGTCGTTAATGGACCCTTCGTTCCAACTCATGTGGTAAAAGGTTTAATCTTTAACAAACCTATGGGTGAGTGGACGGAAGAGGAGGAACGGAGAGTCCAATACGACTTAAGGGAAAAAAATATAATAACCTATACTTTGAATTATGATGAGTTTTTTAGGGTTTTGACGTGTGAGAAATATAACACAAGAGATGTAGGACACTTTAGAAGTTACACATGAAAGAACCACAAAAGTCAAGAGGTCGAGGATTAACACGCTTACAAGAGAGTATGAGCTATTTAGAATGAACGAGTGAAAATCAATTAAGAAAATTCAGAAGCGGTTCACCACGATAGTCAACCAATTCGCTGCACTTGGTAAAAAAATTTCTAATGAGGAGTTTATTAATAAAGTACTTATTAGATGTTTGGACAGGGAGTGGAAACTAAAGGTGATTGCCATCTTGGAGTTAAGGAATCTATCAACAATGACTCTCGCGACACTCTTTGGGAAGTTACAAGAACACGAGAGTGAAAATTAAAAAGGCTAGCACAACATGAAGAGGTAAGCAAAAATGTGAAAAGTCTTGCACTTAAAGCTGTTATTCCAACAAATGAAGGACATTCAGACAAAGAGGCACTTAATGATGAACACATGAGCTTACTGGTAAAGAGGTTTAGAAAATTCTTGAGAAAGAAAAGCAAGTTCAGCAACTCCACACCTCCTACAAGAAAAGAAGCAAATAAAAATAGTAGTTCATCAATCACATGGAAAAGTGGTCACATCAAATTAGAATGCTCACAATATTTGAAGAGAAAGGAGAACTAAAAAAGGAACTCGTCAGCCCAAAGAAAAGGAAGACAAACATGTATAGCATGGGTGGACAACGCTAACAGTTCTGATGAGGACTCAGATGGAAAAGATGAAGTGGCCAACCTATGTCTGATAGCACACCAAAATGAGGTAACTCCTAAACTTAATTTAGAACCATCTTATAGTGAGTTGCAAGAGGGATTTGAGGAACTACATGAGGAATCAATGAGATTATCTCAATTGGTTGCCTCTAAGAAGAAAACCACCACCTTTCTTTTAAATAAAAATGTTTGGAATAAAATATTTTTGGTGGGAAATGGAATATAATATTTCTTTAACTGAGATAAGTGGTTACTAGTTGAAGATAACCAATTATTGCTTGTAAAAATGCTCAGTTTTTATGATTTTGAAGCACGATAACCGATTATCAGTAGAGATAACCGATTATCGTAGTATAATTTTTGCCAAATCTGTTCAATTTACATCTCAATAACCGGTTATTATGTTTCATTAACCTGTTATCTCTGCAAAACTTAATGAAGAAGCAAGGTGATGATGATTCAAATTCTGGGTTTCTCTCATTGTTCCATCTCATGCTTCTCAAAGTGATGAGCAGCTGCTTGCTTGAAGCAAGTCAGTTGATGCTGTGGCAAGTTGCTAGGGTTTCCTTCTCTAAAAGAAACCTCTTCCACCTCCTTAAGTCTTTCTATAAATAGTGTTTCGGTTTGTCACGAGCTAAGGAAACCTATCCTACGAGAAGACCTTTAAAAGACCTATTATGGCCTATAATAGGACCTCGATGACATGGACCAAGCTCCAATGGCCTACAACATAAGGAACTAAGCCTTGAATAGTTCGACAGAGTTTGGAAGAATACCTGATCCACAGATAAGTCCGCAGATAAGTCGGAGACTTATTCGTAGAATTCAATCTTCAAAAGATAAGAAGCTCATTATTGAAGACTAATAGCAGATTTCCACTTTATTTTCATCAAATATAGAAAAATTATCAATTGTCTCTTTGGATATAAAAATCATACGAAGATTACTCTCAAATGTAGAAGATTTATCAAGAGAATACATCAGACTAGGAAACCTTCTTGATCCTATAAATACAAGCCTCATGCAAGGGGCTAGATCATCCATTAACTCATAAGCACAAGTTGTTGGAAGTCAAGCTTTCCCAGAGTCGTAAAGAGTTATGCTAGAAGATTTCTAGTAGAAGGTTTTGATGATAACAAACGAGTTCCAATCGTCAAGTGCATTCAAGTGCATTCAAGTTGTGCTTCATGATTATCAAGCTCAAGCAAATATGTTTAAGTTTAGCTTTGCCTATAGGAAAAATTGTAAGGTAATGAAGTTTTTATTACAAGTGTCTAATGGCTACACAGTTTTTGTTGGATACCAACAAGCGGGCTTAGCAATTACTAGAGGGGGGGGGGTGAATAGTAATCTGAATGCAACAGTGACTAATTTTTCGAATGCAATTAAGTATAATTGATCACGTGCAGATTTTTCAGAAACAAAGCAAGAACACTCGAGTGTTTTTAAGACTACTCGAGTAAAATCACAAGAACACTCGAGTCTTCTTAAGAATACTCGAGTAAATCGTGCAGTTAGCAGAAAAAACAGTTTCTGGAAAATATGCACTTTAATCAATAACAATTAATACAGTCCAGGGCAGATTAATAATAGAGTAGAAAGCAATTAAATAAAGTTATAACAACTTGAAAACAACTTAATTGCTGCGGAATTACTACTCTAATTAATAATCCCCTTTTGAGCAACTTAGGTTTGGTTTTGACTTGAAGTTAAAGAAAGCTGTAAAAGATCAACACCACCGATTTTATACTGGTTCACTCTCTATTTAGAGAGCTAGTCCAGTCCCCCTAAGAATCTTAGGAGTGTCTACTAAAATCAAATTGTTAGAAATATTACAAAGGGTATTGAGATGCCTCACTCAACCTATCCCTTCCAAGAGTGTACCAAACTCTTGAATTTCTACCCCAATTTGAAGTTGGTGATGAAGACTCCTTCTTCTTAAAGCTCCTTGAAACCTTCAAGAGCTCCACCAAAGCTAAGAACCTCTTAGCCCTTGCTTGAGAACCTCTCAAGTCTTGAATGAACCTAAGTCCCACTTAGGCACACTTGGTTACCAACCAAGATTTTGAGAACAAGAAGTGTTTGTGTATGTGGAGAAATCCAACAAATGATTTCCACAACAATTAAGCACAACTCTAACTCTTAGTACAAATAATAATAATGAATGAATAGAGTTAGAGTAATTTTTCACTTAAGAGAGAGAGAATGATTTGCACAATAAGCTTTTAATGTTCTAGTCCTTATTAGTTCAATGGCATTGATTTCTGATATATGGAAGAGGAAATGAGAGAGTAAGAGTAATTCTTTTCTCCCATTTTTGCCCTCTTCCAACGGTTAAAAAATTTGCTGTCAGAGTCAAAATACTCGAGTATTTTTGAGACTACTCGAGTCTTTTGCCCATCTTTCAATAGAAATGCCTATGTATTGAACTAACGGTCAGATCTCTGATTTGAGGCCGAAATACTCGAGTATTATGGGAAGTACTCGAGCGTTTTGATACTCGAGTAACTTTCAGATTACTCGAGTGTCTTTATACTCGAGTATTTTTGTGCTTACTCGAGTGTTTTGCCCAGAGATGATAAAAATCAAGTTTTTCAACAATTTATTTCAATTCTCTCCTCAAGGAATAATTTTATGTAACCCCAACCTTTTTCATGCATTTAAAATTATTTATCCTAAGGATGAGATTACTTCCTAAGCTACCCACTCTCAAATATAAGAATTAAATTACAATTAAAATACAAAAGAAAGTGACTAGCTAAATGATGCACGTGATCTTCTTCTTGACTTGGTGAGCTTGAATTCTTCCTTTAAATCCATGATCTAATTATATTGTCATCATCAAAATAAATCCACCTCATTGGAGACTTGATTCTACAATCTCCCCCTTTTTGATGATGACAAAATAATTAAACCGTTCCTTCTCTTTTGAGAGCTCCCCCTCAATATAGGAACCTATAAACCTGTCAATCCAGAGAATTCCAAGCACAACATAATATCATAATATTCATGGTCAAGTGCACAATGTGTAATTGGTATCAGAGCGAGAGCAAAAAAATAATATCAGAGTAAAAAAAATGTGCTTGCTCTTCTCATGCCTCTTTTCTCCCCCTTTTTGTCATAATCAAAAAGTATCATTTGGAAACGGAGGAGATAAGAAGGATACCAATAACGAGAACTCCCCCTAAATAATAGCAATATAAAACAACTATGACTATCGGAGAACATAACGCATGTGAAAACCAATGAAAATCATAACATAAAACAATAGTCGTCACAGCATAAAGCATCATAAAGACCAAATCCAAGTCTGAAATGAAAAGGTGAACATAATAAAAATGGATAGATACCCACGCCGGGGTTATAAAGTGCAAACTAACTCCCAAAGACAGAATGAAAACTAAAATCCAGAAATGCAAGCCATAAAACAGAAAACAGCGAAAATAGTGTGCAATGTCCACTAATCTCAGAACATGTCCGGTGCAGGGGGGTCCTGTGGAGGAAAGAAGCGACCGAATGCAGTCATCATATCATCAAACCTAGCATGCATCTGAGCTGAATGCTGGTCCCACCGAGCATTCATCTGAGCTGAATGCTGGTCCAACTGTGAGTAGAGCATGGCCGACTGTACACCCATCTGTGACTCAATCCTGCTAATACTGTCCTGCTGCTCAATCAATCGATGCTCAAAGCTATCCATGCGGCTGTCAAAGTGATCAAAGCGAGCATCGAAGTGTGTCTGATATGTCCCAAATGCAGGATTGCCAAAATCAATATTATCAACTGGATCATCTGCACCACCACCAGCACCACCATCATCAGCCTGATCAAACTGAGCCTGCTCCTCAGCCAACTGCTCAGCATCTACTCCTTGCTGAGCTGCAGCATGCTCAGCGGCCTCCTGAGCCTCCATGGCTTCCACCTCATCCTTCCAGTAATACCTCCCACCTCGCTTCTTCATCTTCATTTGCCGAAGAAGCCCGTCATGAAGCGTATGCAACTCCTCAGGAGGATCAAAGAACTCCTCACCAGCAGGAATAGGCATGTTGAAGTGCAGGAGGAGTCTACTCACATGCATAGGATAAGGCAAGTTTTGGGAGGGTTTTGAGCTCCCGGCTTTCGCCATCCGAGCAAGAACAATTGCAGCCCAATTCAGCATATTATCATTAAGAATGGCATCAGTGAGTTGAAGCTCTAATTTGGTGGGCTTTGAATAATTTGGAGAGGTTTGGGGCAAGAGTATATGACAAACTATATGATGAAGGATGCGGTTTGATGTGGTCATATGCACGACTTTCTTTTCGTGTCTGTCATAAACACGATCGGGACGAAGCAGGTTTCTAAAAATATCATCAGTGTCAGCATTGAAATTGTTCTGCCCCGTTCGTGTTATGCCAAAAACGGTCTCTAAATCCCTAGGCCTAATCTGAAAATGGGTGCCTTCTACACTAGTTCCATAGGTAGTCCTATCTATCTCCTTAAAATTTGCATAAAATTGTCGCACAAGCCTAAGATAAATAGGACCATGAAAAGAGACAAATTGCATAAGGTGTTGATCTCTAAGCTTTTGAACAAATGTAAAGCCATTACCCTCAAGGAAATCCTCAGTGGTCCAGCTTTGCACACCGTATGCATGAGTCACAAACAATGCCTCCCTCCTAGCACACTCATTTGGAGAGAAGAATTCCACTTCTTCCTCTGAAGATGATGAAGGAGGAGGAGTGGGCTCCCTCCTTTTCTTCCTTGGACGTAGGGCAGCACGAGAAGTAGGAATTTGCACACAATTTTGAGAAAAAATTGAAGAATTTTGAAGTTGGGGGAGTTAGGGTTTGAAAAGGGATTTTCGGATTTGAGGGTGAAAAATAGAGATTTGAAGTGAAATAAGTGAAGAATAATGATGAGAAGATGATTTGGAGTTGAAATCTGTGAAAAATTTGAGTTAAAATCGTGTTTTTGATGATGGAGGGTGAGAGAACTCGAGTGAAGAGAGAGGGGGTTCGTGAAAAGTGAGGGGCTGAAACGCTGCTGCTGCTCTTTAAAAAGTCGCATTACTCGAGTGTTTTTGAAAACACTCGAGTGTTCTAAGCCTGATACTCGAGTATTGGTGAAAGTACTCGAGTAAAAAGCCCAGTCCAGAAAGTTGGAAGTTACTGGACTAAAATTCACGCGAGTAAAATTTGATAGACTCGAGTAAAAACGAAATTACTCGAGTAAAATTTAAAAACACTCGAGTGAAACAATCAGACCTGACCAAAAACTTTTTCTATTTTTCAAACCATTTAATTTGAAATTAAAATACTCGAGTTAAAAGTAAAATACTCGAGTGAATTTGACAGACAGACAGTTTTAACAGCAATTTGAACACATTTTCACAAATCCAACATATTTAACGTCAACACACATTTAGACTTAAAATCACTCACAGTCAAAATCATATAATTCACAACATTTCAAGGTCCAATTTTTTTCATCAAACACTAATGCACATGAAATGAGACATACTTGGTGATTTTTCACAAACACACATTAATTAGCTAATGCTTGACTCATCTAAAATTCCAAGCTCCCCTCTTATATGATAAAAGGTATCTCTTGGCAATGGTTTTGTAAAAATGTCCGCTAATTGATTTGTGGTACTTACAAATTCAATAGTGCAATCACCCTTTTGAACATGGTCCCTTAGAAAATGATGTCTAATTTCAATGTGTTTAGTCCTTGAGTGATACACCGGATTCTTAGTTAAGTTGATTGCACTCGTGTTATCGCACTTAATAGGAATATTTTCAAGTTTCAAACCAAAATCCAAAAATTGTTGTTTCATCCACAAGAGTTGAGCACAACAACTACCGGCGGCGATATATTCCGCTTCGACGGTGGAAAGAGCAACACAAGCTTGCTTTTTAGAAAACCATGACACTAATGAACTTCCCAATAAATGGCAAGTACCACTAGTGCTTTTGCGATCAAGCTTGCATCCCGCAAAGTCGGAATCCGAATAAGCAACCAAACTAAGACTAGTATCACTAGGATACCATAATCCGGTGTTAATTGTTCCTTTAAGATATTTAAAAATATGTTTGACCGCGGATAGGTGTGATTCCTTAGGATTAGCTTGAAAACGGGCACACATGCATACACTAAACATAATATCCGGTCTAGATGCGGTAAGATATAGAAGACTACCTATCATGCCTCTATATTTACTAACATCAACCGGTGTACCTTGTTCATACTTGTCTAGGTAGCATGATGTGCTCATGGGAGTGTAAGCTTCTTTGCATTTGTCCATTCCGAATTTTCCAAGGAGCTCCTTGCAATATTTTCCTTGATGCACAAAAATCCCCTCCTTGACTTGCTTGATTTGAAGTCCTAGGAAGAACTTGAGCTCTCCCATCATGGACATTTCAAATTCCTTTTTCATCAAATTAGAGAACTTGCTACACAAGGACATGTTAGTGGCACCAAAGATAATATCATCTACATATATTTGCACTAACAAAATGTCCTTTTTAGTTTTATAGATGAATAGGGTATTATCAACCTTTCCCCTTTGAAAGTCATTTTCTAATAAAAAGGTACTTAATCGATCATACCAAGCTCTAGGAGCTTGTTTTAATCCATAAAGTGCCTTTTTCAATTTATAAACATGGTTTGGAAATTCATGACTCTCAAAACCGGGTGGTTGCTTAACATACACTTCTTCATTTATGAAACCATTTAAGAAAGCACTCTTGACATCCATTTGATAAAGAGTAAATTTCATAATTGATGCAAAGGCAAGCAAGATTCGGATTGCCTCAAGGCGTGCAACCGGAGCAAAGGTCTCATCATAATCAACACCTTCCTCTTGGTTGTACCCTTGGGCAACAAGTCTCGCTCTGTTTCTTATAATCAAACCGGATTCATCAAGTTTATTTCTATAAATCCATTTTAAACCAATTATGGTATGATCATCGGGTATAGGCACTAATTCCCAAACTTCATTTCTAACAAATTGATTTAGTTCTTCTTGCATGGCTATAACCCAATGTTCATCCAAAATTGCTTCCTTAATTGAATTTGGTTCGATTTGAGAAACAAAGGAAACAAAATGACAAATGTTTTGAATAGTCCTACGAGTTAATACTCCCTTTGAAAGGTCTCCTATGACATTGTCAATAGGGTGAGCTTTCACCGTTTTCCAAGCCGGATCAAGATAATTTTTAACTTCTCCTTCATCCTTTAAAATCTCCTTCCCTTTTTCCTCTTTTGAAAACTCAAAACCTTCATCACAACCATCACTTAAAACACCATCTTCTTTCGAAGACTCATTAAAAACCACATGAATAGATTCTTCAATAGTCATAGTTCTTTTATTAAAAATTCTATATGCTTTACTATGCGAAGAATAACCCAAAAATATTCCCTCATCGGATTTGGAGTCAAATTTTCCAAGATGATCTTTTCCATTGTTTAGCACATAAACTTTGCATCCAAAAACATGAAAGTAGGATATATTTGGTTTTCTTCCTTTGTAAAGCTCATAGGGGGTTTTTTTGAGCATGGGCCTAATTAGAATTCTATTCATGACATAGCAAGCCGTATTAACGGCATCGGCCCAAAAATAATGAGGTACTTGAGAATCATTTAGCATGGTTCTTGCAAGTTCCTCTAACACCCTATTTTTCCGCTCTACCACTCCATTTTGTTCCGGAGTTCTTGGTGCGGAATATTGGTGTTCAATACCATGTTTATCACAAAATCTATCAAACTTGTAGTTTTCAAATTCACCACCATGATCGGTTCTAATAATAATTACTTTTTGGTTTACTTGGTTTTGCACAAGTTTAACATGGCGTTTAAAAGATTTGTAGGTCTCACTTTTTGCACTTAGGAATAATGTCCATTTAAATCTAGAAAAGTCATCAGCAATCACCATACCATAGTAGTTGCCACCAAAGCTTTTTACTTGAGAAGGTCCAAACAAGTCCATATGAAGCATTTCTAATGGTCTTGTTGTGGACACCTCATTTTTAGAACCAAAATGGTTTTTGGTGTGTTTTCACTTCTTACAAGGAGTACAATCACCTTCAATTTTAAAATCTAGCTTTGGTAATCCAACTACTAAGTCTTTTGATTGTAGTTTCTTTAATTGATTTACATTAATGTGAGCGATCCTACGATGCCATAACCAAGTGTCACTCTCTTTGCTAACTAGACAAGTAGAAACCAAAGAGGTGATATTGTTTAATTCAACCAAGTAAGTATTATTAGACCTTTTTCCAACAAATTTGATAGATTGATCTTTGTCACTTTTTATGAGACATTGGGTAGAGGTAAATAATACATGGTTACCAATATCACATAGTTGACTAATGCTCAAAAGATTGTGTTCTAATCCTTGAACATAAAGTACATTATCAATAACCAAGTTAGAAGAATTACCGACTTTACCAATCCCAAGAATTTTGCCTTTGTTATTGTCTCCATAAGTGACATATCCACCTTCTTGAGGAGTAAGCTCTATGAAGTTCCGCTTATCTCCCGTCATGTGCCTTGAACATCCACTATCAAGATACCACGGTTTCTTTTCGGTTCTAAGGCACACCTACAAAACAAAATCATTTGCTCATTTTGGGTACCCAAATTATGTTGGGTCCCTTTGGGTTAACTTTTGGTGCTTCTTCCTTTTTAATCCAAACATAAGTGCCCTTTTGAATTTCAAAATGTTTTATGTGGCACCTATTGTTTGTATGTCCAAATTTTCCACAATAAAAGCAAGTTGGTTTCTTTGTAAAATCAACTTTAGAGATTGAACCAACCACTTTATTGTTCCTTTTCTTATGGACATATCCTAAACCGGTTTTGTTTGAATTATGTCTTTGTGAACTAAGTAACCGATCTAGGTTCCTATCACTATTGGAGAGTGTGTTGAGTTTGTTTTTCAATTTTTTAACTTCATTTTCAAGTTCACCACACTTCTCACAATGAGTGATAGTTTCCTTAGGATTTGCACAATCACAAACATGGCTAGAGGTAGCAAGTTCTAAGGATGCATTTTGGAGTTTCAAGTCATTTATATATTTTTCCAATTCATTAATTTCCTTTTGATACTCCAAAATTTTCTTTCCTTTTTCCTTGTTAACCTTAGCTAGTTTTTCAAATTGTTTTAACATTTCATTATACTCATTGAGCAAATCATCATAAGGAATAGAGGAAGAGGAAAAGCTAGAACTTTGAGATGATACCTCATCCTCATTTTCATCATTGGCACTTGAGGCTTCATTGTTGCTTCTAGTCATGAGACATAGATTTGCAACTTCATCATCCGAGCTACTTGATGATGATTTTGCATCCTTCTCCGGTGCATCCCACACAATGTAAGCCCTCTTTCCTTTGCCCTCTTGGGTCTTCTTTTCACTCTTTCTCAAGTATGTAGGACATTCCATCCTTATATGTCCAATGCCTCCACATTCATGACACTTTACTACATCACTTGAAGTCTTGTTCTTTGATTTGTGCTCCTTGGGTCTTCTATCTCTTGATGATGAGACACTCTTCTTACCCTTGAGGAATTTATTGAATCTTTTTGCAAATCATCCAATTTCCTCCTCATTGAGTGCATGATTGGAGTTCTCACTTGTAGAGTCATCTTCAACCTCTTTTACAACTTTGGTTGAGGCCTTGAGAGAGATGCTCTTCTTCTTTTTGTCCGACTCCTCATGTGAGCTAAGTCTTGATAGATCAATCTCATGTTCCTTGAGCTTCCCAAACAAGGTTGCCAAGTCCATAGTGTTCAAATCCTTGGACTCCTTGATGGCGGTGACCTTTGGTTGCCATTTTCTATCAAGGCATCTCAAAATTTTGTGAGTAGTTTCACCATCACGAAATTGCTTTCCTAGAGAAATCAAGTGACTAATGATATGTGAAAACCTCTTTTGTAAGTCATCAATAGATTCATTCGGGAACATGTGAAATAATTCATATTCATGTGTTAAAGAATTTAATCTAGCATTTCTTACTTCACTTGTTCCTTCATGTGTGACTTCCAAAGTGTCCCACATCTCTTTAGCCGACTTGCATTGAGAAACTCGATAAAATTCATCATGGGATAAAGCCGAAAAGATGATGTTTTTAGCTTTTAAATCAAAAGATACTTTCTTTTTATCATCATCATTCCAACTTTTCCTAGGAATTTCAATGACTTCCCCATTTATCATATGTCTAGGAATATATGGACCATCCTCTATTGCATCCCAAATATCGGTGTCTATTGCTTCAATAAAAACTCTCATCCGAACCTTCCAATAAGCATACCCTTCTCCATTAAAGAATGGAGGGCAGTTTATTGAAGAGGATCCTTCTTGATAATTGCTAGAGCCCATAGTTTCCAAAGGATCTTTTCGAAAAAGCTTTTACGCTCGATCTTTCGACCGAGCTCTGATACCACTTGTTGGAAACCAACAAGCGGGCTTAGCAATTACTAGAGGGGGGGTGAATAGTAATCTGAATGCAACAGTGACTAATTTTTCGAATGCAATTAAGTATAATTGATCACGTGCAGATTTTTCAGAAACAGAGCAAGAACACTCGAGTGTTTTTAAGACTACTCGAGTAAAATCACAAGAACACTCGAGTCTTCTTAAGAATACTCGAGTAAATCGTGCAGTTAGCAGAAAAAACAGTTTCTGGAAAATATGCACTTTAATCAATAACAATTAATACAGTCCAGGGCAGATTAATAATAGAGTAGAAAGCAATTAAATAAAGTTATAACAACTTGAAAACAACTTAATTGCTGCGGAATTACTACTCTAATTAATAATCCCCTTTTGAGCAACTTAGATTTGGTTTTGACTTGAAGTTAAAGAAAGCTATAAAAGATCAACACCACCGATTTTATACTGGTTCACTCTCTATTTAGAGAGCTAGTCCAGTCCCCCTAAGAATCTTAGGAGTGTCTACTAAAATCAAATTGTTAGAAATATTACAAAGGGTATTGAGATGCCTCACTCAACCTATCCCTTCAAAGAGTGTACCAAACTCTTGAATTTCTACCCCAATTTGAAGTTGGTGATGAAGACTCCTTCTTCTTAAAGCTCCTTGAAACCTTCAAGAGCTCCACCAAAGCTAAGAACCTCTTAGCCCTCGCTTGAGAACCTCTCAAGTCTTGAATGAACCTAAGTCCCACTTAGGCACACTTGGTTACCAACCAAGATTTTGAGAACAAGAAGTGTTTGTGTATGTGGAGAAATCCAACAAATGATTTCCACAACATTTAAGCACAACTCTAACTCTTAGTACAAATAATAATAATGAATGAATAGAGTTAGAGTAATTTTTCACTTAAGAGAGAGAGAATGATTTGCACAATAAGCTTTTAATGTTCTAGTCCTTATTAGTTCAATGGCATTGATTTCTGATATATGGAAGAGGAAATGAGAGAGTAAGAGTAATTCTTTTCTCCCATTTTTGCCCTCTTCCAACGGTTAAAAAATTTGCTGTCAGAGTCAAAATACTCGAGTATTTTTGAGACTACTCGAGTCTTTTGCCCATCTTTCAATAGAAATGCCCATGTATTGAACTAACGGTCAGATCTCTGATTTGAGGCCGAAATACTCGAGTATTATGGGAAGTACTCGAGTGTTTTGATACTCGAGTAACTTTCAGATTACTCGAGTGTCTTTATACTCGAGTATTTTTGTGCTTACTCGAGTGTTTTGCCCAGAGATGATAAAAATCAAGTTTTTCAACAATTTATTTCAATTCTCTCCTCAAGGAATAATTTTATGTAACCCCAACCTTTTTCATGCATTTAAAATTATTTATCCTAAGGATGAGATTACTTCCTAAGCTACCCACTCTCAAATATAAGAATTAAATTACAATTAAAATACAAAAGAAAGTGACTAGCTAAATGATGCACGTGATCTTCTTCTTGACTTGGTGAGCTTGAATTCTTCCTTTAAATCCATGACCTAATTATATTGTCATCATCAAAATAAATCCACCTCATTGGAGACTTGATTCTACAGTTTTTTCAAAGATAAGGAGAAGAAAAGAATCTTTTTATGAAATCGTTTTTAAGTTTGATTTTTAGCTAAAAATGTTTTTGAAAACCTTTGGTTACATACTCTGCTTTGGAAAATTAATTTTATGAAAATAAGCAGAAATAGTCGATTACCTCTCCTGGATAATCGATTACTCAATTTCTGAGTTGAGACCTGGGGATTTTAATTAAAAATAATGGATTACTGTTTTTGATAATCGATTACCTTTCCTCCAGGAAGTTGTTAATTGATTACCTTGTTTTAAATAATCGATTACTTTCTTAAAAATGAATTTCACTGTTTTCACAGAAAGAAGACAATCGATTACCTTCTTCAAGTAATCGATTACCTTTTAAGTTTTATTAAAATCCGTGTCAGAATCAATCTTATACGTTTCCAGATTTGTTTTTACTTAATTGATTTTGATTCACTTTCAAAATTCGAATTTAAATATTATTTTGAAATAATTCCTTTTTTGTTTTAAGAATCAAATCTTTGATTTATTTTCTAAATCTTTTTTTATTTGGTTTTGATTTTAAATCTTATCTTATTCTATTTTATTTTATTTCTTAAATCTTTTTGATTTGATTCTGATTTTATTTTTCAAATTCAAATTTCAAATATTTTCAAATCTTTTAGTTTTATTGTTATAATCTCTTTGATTTGATTTTTGATTTTAAACATGTTTTAATTGTTGGTTTTAAATAGATTTGAAGTCAATCCTTTTTTCTCTTATGGTTTTTCTGAACACTTTTTTCTTCTTCTCCTTCAACAAAGTTTTTCACGTTCTATCTTTTGAAAAGAAAAACCTTCTCTTGGCCTTAGTACTTGGGATTTGACTTCATTATCATTAGAGCTATATTGTAGTATATGTGTTGCTTAGAACACATCATTGTTAGTGGGCATTATTGTTGTATCCACACTATTTTAGAGTGCACTATAGTTCTTGTACCAATCATTCATATTGTAACCGTGGTTGTAAAGGGGTGTGTGACCCTTAGCTTTTAGGGAATGACTCCCTAGTTCGGACGTGCGGCGTTCATGTTTGTAGGGTGAGGAACCCTTATTGTATCTCGGGTAGTGGCTAGACGAACGGTGGGGCACCTAGTAGAAAGGGCTACCTTGGGTTCTAGGAAGTGGCTTCCTAGTGTTGTTCATTGAGGTCCCTAGCGAACGGAGGTTCGTAGTAGTGTGCGGGGCGCTCTTGGTTGTAATTGGGTGCGGCTCAATTCAAAGTTATAAAAAGCTCAAGCGGGTCGCTTGGGGACTGGACGTAGGTCTTTCGCTGGAAAGACTGAAGCAGTATAAAAATCCTGGTGCAATCTCTCTATCCCTCATCTCTTTATTTACCATTGTTATAGTTGCATATTGCGTTGTTGTTATTTATCGTTATTGCATCATAACAACTATTTGTTGGAAACCAACAAGCGGCTCAATATAGTCTAGAGGGGGGGTGAATAGAATATTGAAGCCTTATTACAGATTTTTCGTCCACCTAAGAGAATGGTTTTATGAAAATAAATTTTCTTAAGAATTCAGTTCAGATTACTCGAGTAACTCAAGCCTTCACTCGAGTAATACGCAACCAAAAATAATTTCACTCGAGTATTCAGAAAATCACTCGAGTATTACGAAAGCAAATTTTAAATCACTCGAGTAACAGAAAACCTACTCGAGTAATGTTTATAAACTGAAAGCAGATTACTCGAGTGACAAGAACTTTACTCGAGTAAACTGGGTAAAATTCAATTTAAAACTTTGTTTTCAATGGAGTTCTTCAAGAATAACAATGCTATGATGATTCAACAAATTATGAATGATTAATATGAACAATTTCAAGTAATATTAACATGCAATTTTAGATCAATTGAGTAGAATTAAGAAAACCCCAATTCTAACCTAAAAATGCAAATGTTAATGAATTAATGAAATACAAGGAATGAAAATAAAAGAGACACAAGGATTTATCCTGGTTCACTTTCACCCACTTGAAAGCTACTCCAGTCCCCTCTTAAATCAAGAGAGATTCTTCACTAGAAATCTTCAAATGTAGATTTTACAATGTTTTAAGATGCAACTAGATTCTTAGTTCTCCTATCTTAAAACCCAACTCAAAGTGTGTACCAAATACTTTGATCTAATCTACCCCTTTTGAGTATTCTAGATTTCCTTGCTAATTGATTGAAGATGCTTCCAACCAATCCTCTTTTCTTGCTTTGATTTGATCCTCAAAGTCTTCCTTGTGAGATTCTTCACTTGTGTTGAAACTTCAATGATGCAATCACAAATTGCAAATCTTCAACAACCACTAAGAACAAAAATATGATCTCAAGAATATTTGAACAATGATAGAAAATAGAGTGAAGAATGAAAAGTTCTTTGTTGAATCTTGATAGCTCTTGAAAGATGTAAAATAGCTCTTGAATTACTTTTCAAAGTGTATTAGAAAATTGTAAGAATGAAAGTCTCTTTTCTTTGAAAGAGAAAATTAAGTCCTTTTAAAATTTTCCCAACACTGATTGAATTACTCGAGTAAACCAAACAACGTCACTCGAGTGAAACATGTCAGATTAAGTTACTCGAGTGATGTGTAAACCATTACTCGATTAACCTGTCAGAACATAAATTACTCGAGTGAACCAATACTCATTACTCGAGTAAACTGATCAGAATCTGAATAAAAACAAAGTTTTTCTTAAAATGATTTTCACAAGCTATTTAATCAAGATTTAAAGTATCTTCACTCTTAATCAGACATTATTTAAATATCCTTAAAATCACCTAAGCTACCCACACCAATGAGATGCATTGCATAAAATAAAGATTACATTGAAATAGAATTAATAAAAATCCTAATTCTAATCTTCATGTGGTGTAGCTTGCTTGTTGCCAATGTTGTTGCTTGGAGAGAGATTGTTAGCATCAAAACATGAGAATCCTACAAACTCCCCCTTTTTGATGATGACAAACCTCCTTTCAAAGTAAGCACTAAGTTTTAACATACTCCCCCTAAATGTAAAACATCTAGGAAAAATATAATAAAACTTAACCTACAAGAACAACATCAACAAAATATTCTCCCCCTTTTGGCATCATTAAAAAGATAAAATTTTGAGAAAAGTCCTTTGCCAAAAGTTGAAGGTAAGTAGTTCACAATGGTATAGAAAATATATAACAATAAAGACAATACCAAAATAAACCACAATAGTGCCTCAACGTATATAAACAACGAATATAAACGAACAACGAATATAGCACCATAAAACAGAGTATCAGAGCATCACACTATGCAGCAAATCATAGCAGATAATCAAAAACAAAAACTAAACAAACTAGACCATACACAAGGTCCTATAGTCATAGTAGCAACAGAGTCAGAAACATGAAACAGAAACATAAACAGAAAATATGCAAATGAAACATGCAACAGAAATCAACAGCAAACATCATCAGCATCCACAGGTCTAGGAATCAGGTGGAGGAGGAGGAAAATGATGAGAAAATAATCCAGACATGTAATCCATCAAACGATGCTCCATGGCAATATTCTTCACATCCTGTCTCATCTCCAACTGAGTGAATTGAGCATTGATGTGCTCAACTAATGACTCATGAGCAGCTTGTGCATCAAATGGAGTACCAAGATTATCCAAATCGATATAGTCCTCAATACGATCGGTATCCATCGGATCAGTAGAAGTAGGAGGAACAGAAGAGGATGCACCAGCCCTATCACCAAGTAAATTCCTTTTCCTAGTACCTGAAACTCTTGCAGCCTTTGCAGTTTCAGCCATTTCCTTAATCTGTGATTTCCATAACCAAGTGCGACTGTCCCTATGCCAAGCAATTTTCATATAACTAATGTGCGAATCATTAAGACACCAGTTATTTTTCTTTTCCTTTTCAGCTGGCTCATCATCAGGGATTGGAACACGATAATACCTCATGATCTTGGTGACATGCATAGGATATGGCAAGAATTGGGTAGGAGGAGATTGAGCAGCAGCTTCCATACGAGCTAAAAACATTTTATTCCAATTCATCTCATACCTCTTTTTAATCCCATGAAACAAAGTAAGATCATCATCTCCCAATTGAGCATAATTTTGATTGCATTTTGGAATCAAACAATAAGAGATAATATACATGAGCACCCTATCCACAACATGCAAAGGTGATACAGTTCTAGTAGTTCTATCACCCCAAGATTCACCAGTACGCAACAAAGCAGTATAAATCTTATTAGTATCCACATCCAAATCCAGACATTCAGTATCACCAATAAAAGTTCCCTTGTTTTCTAAACCAAACATCATAGTCAAATCCGCAGGCTTTATAACAAAATGATGTCCTCTAACCATTGTTTGATACTCACCATCTAGCTTAGTAAAATTTTGATAAAATTGTCTGACAAGCCTAGGGTAATAATGAGTCTCAAATTCCAAAAACCTCTTCAAATTCTGAAATTCTAAATCCTCTACAAACGGAAATTGCTCCTTATGCAACCAAGCAAATTTAACATACCTTGTAAGACCAAAAGAGCGATTGATAAATGCTGGTTCCCGCAAATCTCGGTTGATTCCAGAAAACCAAGTATCATTACGACCTGCTCCTTGCTTTGCTTTCTTTTGAGGAGGTTGATAGTGAGAGGAAGAAGCCATTGATTCAGAAAAAGCAAATTCGGTTTTGGGGGTTAGGGTTTTGATTTGGGGTTTTCGGATTTTTGGATAAAATTGGTGAAATTGATGAATGAAAGGAGTAGAAATGATGATATAATGATGAAATATGGAAGAAATTTGTATGATTTGTGAGTTTTGTGGCTGAAAGATGATGATTTGATGAAGACCCGTATGAGAGAGAAGAGAGAAAGACGAACAAGAGAGAGAAAAAATCGGGAAAATGATGCAGATTTCAACAGTTCAGCTTTTAAAATCACGTAAGTTACTCGAGTAATGTTCATACGTTACTCGAGTGATTCGAGCAGTACTCGAGTGAAAGAGCATGTTACTCGAGTATGCCGAAAGATAAAAAGATTTTACTCGAGTGATGGATGAACTTAATCGAGTGATACGCAAGTCATTTTAAAATTAATCGAGTGACAGACAGAATTACTCGAGTAATACGAAAGAGTTTTTAAAATTACTCGAGTGAAATTTCTGTTACTCGAGTGAACTGTCCAGAATTTCAAAAATTTCAATTTTTCATGCAAAATCATTTTTCATGCACAAACACAGAAAAACACTTAGCATGTAGCAAGTAACACACATACAAATAAAGCAATTAGCATATTATAGAAAACATACACACATAACTGCATAAAAAAAATGATAAACACTTTAATAAGATACAACAACTCAAAATACAAGTCACATTGAAATAGGCTTGAAGGTGAGTATAAAAAGCATCAAATACAATTAGCTAATAGTTAATTCATCAAAAATACCAAGTTCTCTTCGAATCTTATAAAATGTGTCCCTTGGTAATGGTTTTGTAAAGATATCAGCTAATTGATCCGAAGTTTGAACAAACTCAATAACACAATCACCTTTTTGAACATGATCTCTCAAAAAGTGATGCCTAATTTCAATATGCTTTGTCCTTGAGTGTAATACTGGATTTTTAGTCAAATTAATTGCCGAAGTGTTATCACACTTTATAGGGATATTTGTTAAATTTAAACCAAAGTCAGATAATTGTTGCTTCATCCATAAAATTTGAGCACAACAACTACCTGCAGCTATGTATTCGGCCTCCGCGGTTGATAAAGCTACACAATTTTGCTTTTTAGAAAACCACGATACAAGTGAATTACCAATTAAATGGCATGTTCCGCTTGTACTTTTTCGCTCAACTTTACAACCGGCAAAGTCAGAGTCCGAATATCCTATAAGTTTTAGAAAAGCATCCCTAGGATAATAAAGTCCAGTATTCGTTGTACCCTTTAAGTATTTCATTATTCTTTTGACAGCAGTTAGATGCGACTCTTTCGGTTTTGCTTGAAAACGTGCACACATACATACACTAAACATGATATCAGGCCTAGATGCAGTTAAGTATAACAAACTACCAATAATACCACGATACTTCGTTACCTCTACCGCTTTTCCAGCCTCATCTTGATCTAGGTAGCATGCAACGCTCATTGGTGTAGAAGCGGATTTGCACGAATCCATTCCAAAACGTTTGAGAAGCTCTCTACAATATTTACTCTGATGAATATAAATGCCATCATTAAGCTGCTTTATTTGAAGGCCAAGAAAGAATGTAAGCTCTCCCATCATCGACATCTCGAATTCACTTTGCATCAATTCTGAAAACTTCTTACACAAGTTATCGTTAGTAGCACCAAATATAATATCGTCAACATATATTTGAACCAATAAAATATCCTTACCGGAACGTTCAATAAAAAGTGTAGTGTCAACAGTACCTCGTTTAAAACCTTTTTGTAATAAAAAATTGCTTAGTCGGTCGTACCAAGCTCTAGGAGCTTGTTTCAAACCGTACAAAGCCTTTTTCAGTTTGAAAACGTAGTCCGGATGTTCAAAACTCTCGAATCCGGGAGGTTGTGACACATAAACTTCCTCTTGAATGTATCCGTTAAGAAAGGCGCTCTTAACATCCATTTGAAACAATTTAAAATTCATAATTGAAGCAAAAGCGAGAAGAATACGAATAGCTTCTAATCTAGCAACGGGAGCATATGTCTCATCGTAATCGATTCCTTCTTCTTGACTATAACCTTGTGCTACCAACCTAGCTTTATTCCTAACAATAATACCCGATTCATCTAACTTATTCCTATATACCCACCGAGTACCAATTTCAGGACGATCATCGGGTTTTGGCACAAGCTCCCAAACTTGGTTTCTTTCAAATTGATTTAATTCTTCTTGCATGGCCATAATCCAATGATCATCTTGAAGAGCCTCTTTGATATTCTTAGGTTCTATTTGAGATACAAAGGCAACATAATAACAAAAATTATTTAAAGTGCATCGGGTTACCACTCCCTTCGCAATGTCACCTAAGATATTAGAAATCGGATGATTTTTGTTGGACTTCCAAGCTATTGGTAATTGAGGTTGTATCTCTTGTGCTAAGTCTTTATCTTGTGCTTGCACCTCTCGATCTTCATTTTGATTCTCTTCCATTTGTTGTGGTGTTGAATTCTCATGATCCAAAAATGTACCTATATAATCATCACAAGAAACAACACAATCTCCTTTCGAAGATTCATCAAATACAACATGCACGGATTCCTCAACGGTTAATGTTCTTTTATTGTAGACTCTATATGCTTTGCTATGAGTTGAATAACCTATGAATATGCCTTCGTCGGCTTTAGAGTCAAACTTGCCGACCGGTTCCTTTCCGTTATTTAAAACAAACACCTTACACCCAAAAACATGAAAATGTGAGATATTTGGCTTTCGCCCTTTTAAAAGTTCATAAGGTGTTTTATTTAAATGCGGATGGATAAGAACCCTATTAAGCACATAGCAAGCGGTGTTTACCGCATCAGCCCAAAAATATTTAGGAACATTTGATTCTATCAACATAGTACGAGCAAGTTCCACTAATATTCTATTTTTCCTTTCTACAACTCCGTTTTGCTCCGGAGTCCTAGGGGCCGAAAATTGATGATCAATACCAAACTTATCACAAAACGCATCAATCCTAGTGTTTTCAAACTCACCTCCGTGATCACTTCTAATAGACACAATTTTCAAACTTAGTTGATTTTGGATGAGTTTGGCAAATTTTTTAAAACATTTATAAACTTCACTTTTTGCGGATAAAAATAAAGTCCATGTGAATCTAGTAAAATCGTCTACTAAAACAAATCCATAGTAATTGCCACCTAAACTTTTAATTTGTGAAGGGCCAAACAAATCCATATGGATTAGCTCCAAAGGCTTTGTTGTGCTTATCACATTTTTAGGTTTAAAAGAACTTTTAACTTGCTTGCACTTTTGACAAGAGTCACAAATGCCATCAAGCTTAAAGTTTAGTTTAGGCAAACCAATCACTAAATCTTTTCGCAAAAGTTTGTTCAATTGATTCACATTCACATGAGCAATTCGTCTATGCCAAAGACGAATTTCATCATCAAAAGATTTGAAACATTTTGAAAATAGTGAAGTTATCTCATCCAAATCAATTAAGTAAGTGTTATTAGAGCGACGACCAACAAACTTAACACTATCATCTATAGAAGACTTAATGAAGCATAATTCCGGAGTAAATGTCACATAATTGCCCATATCACATAGTTGGCTTATACTAAGCAAGTTGTGTTCTAAGCCTTCTACGTATAGGACATTTTCTATGACAAGATTAGATACGTTACCGATTTTCCCGACTCCTAGAATTTTGCCCTTGTTGTTGTCGCCGTATGTCACAAATCCACCATTTTTCGGAGTAAGTTCCATGAAGTGCGTTTTGTCTCCCGTCATGTGTCTCGAACAACCACTATCCAAGTACCATTTTCGCTCTTTGGTTCGAAGACACACCTACAAGAAAGATATCATTTGGTTGACTTAGGTACCCAAGTGGTCTTGGGTCCTTTGTTGTTAGCATGAGGAGAAGTCCCCTTAACAATCCAAATATATTCACCGCTTGGTATACCAAATTTCTTTATATTACATTTATTCGTGGTATGCCCAAAGATTCCACAATAATGACAAGTTGGGTTTTTAGAAATCTTATTCCTTGAAAATCCACCAACTTTGCGATAATTGCGTTTCTTAGGTTTGGTATAGCCAAGACCGGATCTATTGCTATTGTTCCTTTGAGTTGAAAGCAAATGATCTAAAGAAGTATCTCCTTTCATGAGCCTTGCAAGTCGATCATTCAAATTAAAAACTTCTTTTTCCAAAGACTTGCAATTTTCACAAGATGGAGTCTCATTTGATTTCAATTCACAATTGCATGTAGAGTTTGCATAAATGAGTTCTAGAGTTTCATTTTGAAGCTTAAGTTCTTCTAAATCTTTTTGAAGTTCAATTATCTTTTCATGTTGCTTCATTATGAAATTCTTTCTTTCAACATTTATTTTAGCAAGTTTCTTCAACTCTTTATGCATCTCTACATACACATTGTACAATTCATTGAATGAAGGAGAATTAGAACTTGAGCTAGCATCGGAAAGATAATCTACCTCATTGACGTTCTCACTTGATTTAATGCTCGAAGATTCCTCTTCATCAAGCTTTGTCATTAAACATAGATTTGCAAGTTCTTCATCATCCGATGAGCTAGATGTTGATTGACTCTCCACTTCATCCCATACTATGTAAGCCCTTTTTCCTTTAGAAGAATTGAATTTTGAGTTGTCACCTTCCGACTTCTTAGAATGAGTTGGACAATTCGATCGATAGTGACCAAGCTTTCCACATCCATGACACTTGATGTGATCCTTGTTAGTCTTATTTCTTGGTTGTGAGTCCTTAGAATCTCTTTGTCTATTTCTATTAAAGTTCCCCTTTTTCTTAAGGAACCTACCAAGCTTTTTAACTAGCAAGCCAAGGGTCTCATCATCTATATCGGAGTCCGAGTCATCCACTTGAAAGTTTTCCTCTTGTGCCTTAAGGGATTTTGAAGTTGATTTAAGAGCTATCCCCTTTTTCTTCCTATCGGCATCTTCATTCATGGATAACCGTCCAAGCTCCATTTCATGCTCTTGAAGCTTTCCGAATAGAGTTGCTAAATCAATTTGATCCACATCTCTAGCTTCCATAATGGCTGTCACCTTAGGTTGCCATTCCCTGCTAAGACATCTCAAAATCTTATTAACAACTTCACCATTAGATATAACTTTTCCAAGTGCAGAAAGATGATTAATGATATGAGTGAACCGCTTTTGCATGTCACCTATGTTTTCATTAGGTAACATACGAAAGAGTTCATATTCATGCATGAGTGTATTTAGCCTAGCCCTTCTAACCTCCGAAGTGCCCTCATGTGTGACTTGTAATGTGTCCCACATTTGTTTAGCATCAACACATTGAGATACTCGAAAGAACTCATCATAAGAAAGAGCGGACGTGATGATATTTTTAGCTTTTAAATCAAATGCAACTTTCTTCTTATCATCATTGTCCCAACTCGATTGAGGTTTAATTGAAACAACATCATTTACTTTCGTTTGAGGAACAAAAGGTCCATTCTCTATGGCGTTCCAAATTTCCATATCTATGGCTTGAATAAAAATTTTCATGCGGACCTTCCAATAAGCGTAACCCTCACCACTAAATAGTGGAGGACGATTAATGGAAGTTCCTTCACCACCGAAAGGATTTGAAATTGAGCCCATTGTTTCCAAGTAAAAGGATCTTTTCGAAAAAGCTTTTTAAGGCTCGGATTTTTCGTCCGAGCTCTGATACCACTTGTTGGAAACCAACAAGCGGCTCAATATAGTCTAGAGGGGGGGTGAATAGAATATTGAAGCCTTATTACAGATTTTTCGTCCACCTAAGAGAATGGTTTTATGAAAATAAATTTTCTTAAGAATTCAGTTCAGATTACTCGAGTAACTCAAGCCTTCACTCGAGTAATACGCAACCAAAAATAATTTCACTCGAGTATTCAGAAAATCACTCGAGTATTACGAAAGCAAATTTTAAATCACTCGAGTAACAGAAAACCTACTCGAGTAATGTTTATAAACTGAAAGCAGATTACTCGAGTGACAAGAACTTTACTCGAGTAAACTGGGTAAAATTCAATTTAAAACTTTGTTTTCAATGGAGTTCTTCAAGAATAACAATGCTATGATGATTCAACAAATTATGAATGATTAATATGAACAATTTCAAGTAATATTAACATGCAATTTTAGATCAATTGAGTAGAATTAAGAAAACCCCAATTCTAACCTAAAAATGCAAATGTTAATGAATTAATGAAATACAAGGAATGAAAATAAAAGAGACACAAGGATTTATCCTGGTTCACTTTCACCCACTTGAAAGCTACTCCAGTCCCCTCTTAAATCAAGAGAGATTCTTCACTAGAAATCTTCAAATGTAGATTTTACAATGTTTTAAGATGCAACTAGATTCTTAGTTCTCCTATCTTAAAACCCAACTCAAAGTGTGTACCAAATACTTTGATCTAATCTACCCCTTTTGAGTATTCTAGATTTCCTTGCTAATTGATTGAAGATGCTTCCAACCAATCCTCTTTTCTTGCTTTGATTTGATCCTCAAAGTCTTCCTTGTGAGATTCTTCACTTGTGTTGAAACTTCAATGATGCAATCACAAATTGCAAATCTTCAACAACCACTAAGAACAAAAATATGATCTCAAGAATATTTGAACAATGATAGAAAATAGAGTGAAGAATGAAAAGTTCTTTGTTGAATCTTGATAGCTCTTGAAAGATGTAAAATAGCTCTTGAATTACTTTTCAAAGTGTATTAGAAAATTGTAAGAATGAAAGTCTCTTTTCTTTGAAAGAGAAAATTAAGTCCTTTTAAAATTTTCCCAACACTGATTGAATTACTCGAGTAAACCAAACAACGTCACTCGAGTGAAACATGTCAGATTAAGTTACTCGAGTGATGTGTAAACCATTACTCGATTAACCTGTCAGAACATAAATTACTCGAGTGAACCAATACTCATTACTCGAGTAAACTGATCAGAATCTGAATAAAAACAAAGTTTTTCTTAAAATGATTTTCACAAGCTATTTAATCAAGATTTAAAGTATCTTCACTCTTAATCAGACATTATTTAAATATCCTTAAAATCACCTAAGCTACCCACACCAATGAGATGCATTGCATAAAATAAAGATTACATTGAAATAGAATTAATAAAAATCCTAATTCTAATCTTCATGTGGTGTAGCTTGCTTGTTGCCAATGTTGTTGCTTGGAGAGAGATTGTTAGCATCAAAACATGAGAATCCTACACTATTTTCTTAATATATTAACTTAATTGTTTTAAATTAATTAGCGCGGTAACGTTTTCTGTTGTTATCGTTTTAATTGTGCTGCGAGAATTAGTTTTTCTATTATTATTATTATTATCAGCTTCCGCGCAATCGCTTTTCAACGTTATATTGTTTTCCGCTGCAAAGTTTATTTAAATTTTTTGAAAACGTTTTAATTCAAATATTTATCTATGATTTTATAAAAACCCAATTCACCCCCCTCTTGGGTGTCGGCTACCAATCCTAACAATTGGTATCAGAGCTTCGTGCTCTTATTGTAACACCCTATCTTAATTAATACTCTAATTACCCCGATTGATTTAGTGACTTAAAAATTTCTTTTTAAAACCATTTTAGCTTATAAAAACCTCTGTCAAATCGGACAGAGTTTCCTTTTTTTATGGACATTCCAAAAATATGAGTTCTGCCTTGAAAACCTGTTTTAACATAGTATATAATCAGTAGTATGCCAGCAGGGCAAAATATATTACATTACATTCAAATACATCATTTCCAAAATAATAATTAAGTTCTAAAATAGTCTAATCCCCAAAAGACAATACTTAATTTATATACATCAAAAGCCAAAGATTTAATTCTCGGATCAACATAATATCACACCCCTTATATTCACACTCCACGTTGTGGAGTGTGCCCCTGCTCGGCCACGGCTAGTGCATGCTTCACTTCGGTACCTGTAGAAAAAATGGCAAGAAGGGCAGCATTACACAGAACTTAGAAATATAGCTTCTACGAAAGCATAGTAACAAACCAAGGACCTATCCTATACCATAATACCCAAAACATATACTAATTCGCTTTCCTTTTATACAATTCAACTTTTCCTTATCTTTTCAATCACATACTTTCCCTATGCCGGTCTAGTCTTTCCCTTCCTTTCCGTTCTTTCGTGCACCTTTCGGTGGGTCTTATTACCACTTATTCTCACGCCACAATGGCGGGTCCTAATTACATTTACACACACCATATTGGCGGGTCCTAATTATATTTACACACACCATATTGGCGGGTCCATAACATACTTAGTCACACTCCCTACGGGAGGGTCTATAATTCACACTCCGTTATGGAGGGTCCTATTATATACACGCTCCGTTATGGAGGGTCCATTTATATATGTAACAGCCCGATTTTCGTAAACCAAAATAATTAACTTTTACTTATAAAAGTGGCAAAAATGAGGCCAAATTTTTTTTTTGAAACGTAATTGGAAAGTCATTGATGTATTTAAAAATACCTTTGCCGAAAACCGAGTTGTTACTAAAACGAACGCTTACTCACTTGAGTCTTCAAAAGCATTTGTCATGAAAAATGGTTTGGTTTTAAACTCAAAATAGTTCTTTGCATCACATCAAAAGAACTTTCGCAATTTTCACAAAGTTTCCTTCTTACACATCTATAAAAATAGAACATGTTCCAAAATAAGCTGAGTTACATACTTAGTTCATCACTTAGGTAATCCGTGACTCAAAATACTGACAATAGCCTTAAACTAATACTCCTATCCTAAAACCATCCTGATGAAAACAATCGGATGCAGCTCCTTCTTCTTCTTGCGCCCTTTCTTCGATCCCGAGGAAGATGCCGTCTCTGTCACTGCTCCCCCTTTGTCATTTGGCTCCAGATCTACTCCATTCACAGTGGTGAAGTTTCTATGGGTCTCGTATCGTTTCTTCTCCTCGTAGCTCCTATATCCTCTCACAGTGACTTGCCCCAGATGCGGCCCCAAGTTAGCTCCGCTCAGTCGATGCTCTGGGTCTGGAATCACGATCTGAGTGTAGCCGATCCATACCCAGCCGTTTGGTGTGTGTTTCCAACCACTCCCATGCCTACTCCAAGTAGCGTTCTCCATACGATACTCCATTTGCCTGTTGAGATACCAGCAGCACCGATATGCCAACGAATAGGAGAGAGTAAGCGATCCGAACGACGCATCGCCGAAGGTGTGGGATTACGATAGGCGAGATATCAAGACAATACAAACAACACAAGCAACATTCACACAACATAACATTCAATCATCTTATCATTATCATTATCATTATCCTTATCATTATTCTTTATCTTTCCGAACTTATTGTCATTTCTCATTATAATCCTTTTTATCCCTCAGTTTATTTCTCATACTCCACTATCAAATCCTTCACTTTCAGTCAATTCCCTCTTCATAGGGTTTCCTTCATCTTTCCATTCTTTCCATTCTCGGTCCCTCTTTCTCATTATCCACATCTCTTAAGTTTTTGCTTCTCTTAATTATAAATCTTTTCTTTGTCAAGTCTTATTGAATTATAACCATCGATGATCGGGGAGAGGTTAAAATATTATCGAGGTACGCGTTTCTTTTGCAGTTAGCACTCACGTCTCAAGTCTACATCTCCTCGGTCATCCACCCAACCTAGTCGGAAGCAAACAGGAGTGCAGGACCTTTACCGTGCGGGCACGACAGCTATCTCAACAATCAATTGGCTCCAAGCCAGGAGAATTGTAGAAAACTCGGGTACAGTCTCAAATCAATTCATATCATTTCAATTCATATATATATATATATATATATATAATCAAGGCACACTGTAGAAAACTCGGGTACAGTGGCAATCAAGATTCCCCACTCCAGTCCCTCTCACTATTCAAGATTTGCAATCTAGGGGGCGTCAGTACTATTCTAGTTGCGCTGCAGAACTTACCACGGCTTTGGCCCCCAGTCCCTACCACGTTCGTATACCACATGTGGGATTTGTTCTGCCTAGAAAGTACTCAAGACTTCTTGACGTTTCACCGTCATCGTCCTCCCCTAATGCAATCTCCACCTGAGTATCCGCAGATACCCATGGTTCCTTCCTCTCCACTACTTTGGTATCACACTCATAGCTCACCGCGTTCGCGTATGTTAGTGTCTTTTAAAGTCTTTTATCTTTTTAATTAACCTAATGGTCGGCCCATCCTTCGTGCATCCCTTCAATGAGTCCCGACCGCTATCTTTCAACATCACTTTTCCTTTCCTTTCTCAACGTAGCACAGAGCTGGGATCACATCGGCAAACTTGCATCTCTTTTCACAATCTTTCTCAATCAATCTCATATCGCAATCTCATTCCACAATCTTTCTCAAAAATCTTATTTCTCAAATTTTCTCAAAATCTCATTTCTCCAACTTTCTCATTTCATAAACTTTCTCGAAAATATCATTTCATAAACTTTCGCAAAAATATCATCTCATAAACTTTCTCCAAAATCTGGTTTCATAACTCTTCACAAAACATCCTTTCAGAAACTTTCTCAAAAGTATCAGTTTGTAAAATTTTCTCAAAAATCTAGTTTTGTAAACTTTCTCAAAAATCTCCTTTTGTAAACCTTTTCAAGAATCTCTTTTCATAAATTTTCGTAAAAATCTCATTTTGTAAACTCTCTTAAAAATCTTGTTTCGTAAACTCTTTTTCAGAAAAAAAAATCTCTTTTCATAAACTTTTCTAAAAATCTTATTTCACAAGCTTTCTAAAAATCTCATTTCACCGAATTTCTAAAAATCTCGTTTCACAAACTTTTCGCAAAACCTCCTTTCACAATCTTTTTCAAAATATCATTTCACAAATTTTCTCAAAAATCTCAGTTCATAAACTTTTTCAAAAATTTCATTTTAGTGAGCACTAGTGGAGGAGCAAGCTCAACTCAACACAAGCCTCATTCAGATCACATCTCGCATCAACAACAACATTACTTTCCCCAGCTCTGGCTCATCCTTATCATTATCATCAACTCTTTCCCCAATCTCAACTCATATCTCTTTTCTAATCAATCTCCTATCCTTCCTCATTATTCCTTTCTCAGTGAGTCTTTACTTTCAATCTCATTACTTTTACAACTTATTCATTTCATTTTCATTTTCCTTTTCAGGACGTAACAGACGTCCATCAGCATGCTACTCATATTAGTTAACAATTTAAATATCATCATACATAATTAAACAATAAATAAAGCATGCTATATCACATCATCAACATACAATCATCACACACAACAATACGTGGTCTTTGTCTTCTTCGTATAAGTGGCCACACAAAACAAACAATTGCCACTATACTACTGACTCAGAACCACTAAGTTCCGATCATTGAGCTGATACAGAACGTCCTAATATATCACCTAAATACCACGATGTCTTAGGAAAGCTTCTCTCTCACCTGAGGTCCAGCAATTAAATGGGTACGGTCTCCTCGAATCCTTGTCGCTGCCAGCTGCCCCAATCCCCCGTCTCTAAAATTCCTCGTACTAAATAAAATACGCTCACGTTATTAACTTGTATTAAGAAAATCTTTCTTAATTCAAAACACTTTTCGTTTCTCGTCGGAAGACTTAAAACATAACCGTTTTCTCTCAAACAACTCTAATATTTTCTAATACCTTAAGTACTTTAAAAAAAAACATTTTGAAAACATCTAGAAGAGTAATTTAAATCATTTAATTTAGTTGCTGGTCCGTCTTGGACAACACCTTAACCATGTTCGAAAACACTGAAAAATTTACCGTTTTTAATCCGACTTTTTCATAAATCAATTACCATTTGAAAACCACATTTTAAATCACATGAAAACGTTTTTAAGTATAAGAAACAAGTCCAAACAATTCTGGACAGCAATTGATTGTTTTGCAAATTCACTTTAATAAAACCCTAAAACATCGTAAAAGCACTTTGGTTTCAAATACTTTATTAACTCAAAATTAACACTTTGAAATTCGAGTTTTTGTCATAAAATAAATCTTGGACAGCCATAAAAACAATTCAAAAATCTCAAATAAATCAAATCAAATTATCTTAAAGTTAATTAATTTGAAAGCCAATTACGTACTTAAACATTTCCCAAAACACAATCAATTACCTTAATACACAATAACAAGCAACACTCTCGCAATCAAACACTTAATCACTTATGCACACATGATTGCTTTCAAAGCCATTTTATTTTCATAAAACCAAAAACACTTAGACATGCATAAATTCACAATCCAAATGCACACACATATATCCATTTAAACACAAAAAATTTTCCCAAACCATTTAGTTCATTTATTTCCCATATCTTTAATTAAAATCGAATAGAAATTAAATATTCACAACACAATGTCAAACACATTAATTTAACATTATTTCATAAAACACACTCATTGCTTTTAAGTCACTTCATTGAAAAAGAATCCTAGTCTAGCTAGCATGTATGGCCGAATCTCATCATGATCAAAACAAGGTTTTTGGTTCACTTTTTCAACATGCACATATCAAAATTCATGAATCAAACCATGCACCTTTTCATACAAAACTCTAAAAATATCATTTCCTTTTGGAAGCATAAAACCGAAGCATCATCATCACTTCAAATCAAATTTTCATTTTTAATTTTTTTTATGCATGTACTTTAAAAGATCTTTGAATCAAAGAGAAATCAACATGCATGTGTCTCTTACGGAAATCAAAACATGATTTCTTGATTTCTAAGCCTAGACCGAATACTTCATCACCAAAAATAAGATTTAATTTCAAACCTTTCACATGCAAGAATACAAGATATGAATCAAGTTAAAAATCATTTTCCAAAACTTGTTTCCTCGATCTCTTTGTGAAACCGTGATGATTCTCAAGAAAGATCAAATCTTTTTAGTCAAGAATGACATGCATGTACTTAGATCTTGTAGATCAAGTCATAAAATCAAGTATAATAGTACAAATCAAAGATAAAAATCACTTTAGGTAAGAAAAGGTCAAAACCGTGACATGCAATGAAGAAAGGTTAATTCTTTCGGTTCAAAAACGACATGCATGCACCGAAGATCAAGACTTTTTCAAAGATCAAAGCTTTATTAAGATTAAGTTAAAATCAAGACCTTTAACATCTCAAATGAACTTTCCTAATCATAAGATTAACATGCAATGACTTGAATCAAATTAAAAAGCATCAAGACCCATAGTTCTAGTCAAGGCCGAATCATTTGGCTCTTGATCTAGGGTTTTATAAGTTTATTTATTCTTAAAAATTCAAGATCAAGGTTTATTTAACACATGCATGAACTCAAATCATCAAAATCATCATCAAATCAACATGCAACACCAAAGATCTTAACTTTATTATCAACCAAGTTTAGATCACACATTTATTTATCAAACAACTCTTAAACACATCATGGTTCACGGTTTTAAGAAAGAAAATTCATCATGCAAAGAGATTTACTTCAAACTTCACAAAAATCTCAACAAACCTTTAGATCTAGAAGATTTAGTTTGAAAAACTTTAAGATCTCTTATGAAAAACTTTAGCCGAATCATAAAGTCCATAGTTTAGAAATTTACAAGTTCCTTTTAGCATTAAAAGTCCATGATCAAGCACAAACAACACTTGTACTCATCATTTAAGCCTTGAAAATTAGCATGCAAAGAAAAAGGAGAAGAAAAATTACAAGATCAAAAGAAAAATCTAACTATTACAACTCCTTCATGCTCATTCGAACCACCCACCTAAGAAAAGGTTGATCTTCTAGCTTCTAAGGTCTTGGATCTTCAAGGAAGGGCTTAGGTTTTGGCTTGATCTCCTCCTTTTCCCCTCCTTCTAGCTCACGGTTTTTTTCTCTCTCTCTCTCTCTCTCTATGTTTCTCACTAAGAGTTTGTGTTGCTCTTAGTGTTGGTGTGTTTGGAAATGAGATGGGAGGAATGAAGAAGTGGAAGTAAAAATGAACTAAGGGTTGTGGCTTATATAGGCAACTCATGCACTTCCTCTTTTGCCCTTGTACAATTCGACTATGGGTGCAAATGGGAGGGGTAATTTTGGCTATTTGATTTGTTGCATGGGTGGAGTTTATCAAAGGGGACAAAGATGAGTGATTTAAGGCTTTAGGTCATTTCATGCCTAATTTGTTTCCACTAATTAATTTCCTTTTGGTCCTAATCCATCCCATAAGCTTCTTATAAAAAAAATGAAATCCTAGCATGGATACATACATACACACGTTTGTTGGAGAGTGCCCTAGTGGCAATCGTATTTTCTCTTTTACTTGTACTTATTTCATGTTTATGGATTATTACTATTAATAATAATGAGGCATTGCATTTATTATATTTATGCTTTAATTGTTTAATTAAAATAGACGTAATAAAGTCCTTAGGATTATAAGTTCAATGTCATAAGAATATCAAGTACATGACTTGATAGTGAGATCTTATTGATTGATAATTATCCTTAAAGATTCCCTAGTCGAGTATTATAGTTAATAAGGACAACTATAATACATCGAGACTAGTATGTGGCAGACTGATGACTGTATCTCACCGGTCATGGATATGGGATATCAAGTCTTCACGTAAGTACACATTGGGACAATTGTGTACTGGATTGACCCGCCATGAGAATGCTACATGGGTTATTAAGTGAGTGTCATACGCGATTCTCATAGTGACAATGGTGTACATGGTCCTTTGACCTGAAGTCACTATGGTTCCCAACATGTGGAGTTATGTGCTTTCACACAATCAAACATTATCTTTAACCAGATAATTATAACGGTTGTGATCGGGTATATAACGAATCATGTAGAGGGATATGAATGACATAGATGGGATTTGTCCTCCCTATTTAATAGGGATTATATCTCTGGGCCCCTTGATTAAGTGAGACGGTGAAATGTATGGCTATACTCAAGTAGGTCAATATGAGATATTGACAAGACTTGTTTATACTCGTTTACTTAGGCATCAAGAAACCATAGGTTATACTATTCATGGGTGACACGTTCCATGCCATGAGTGTAACTATGATATTTGGACAAAGGGATTAAACTTACACATGTTCATTGGTCACAGTAAAAGGTTTAGTCAAATCACAGACATTCCTGTCACTTGGGTAGCAATGATGTGTTGCTAGATACCGCTCATTGCTTGTAAAGTTAAAATGTGATTTTAACATTACTGCCAACGTTACAGGAACCTATAGGGTCACACACTAAGAGCAGATAAAATTGGAGATATCACATTTGATAAAAATACAATAGTTGTATTTTTATAAAATTAAATCTTTCTGATATGATTAAGATATGATTCGTTTTATCTTTATGTATAAGATATAAATTTGATTTTATCTTCTACATATAAGATAGAATTCGAATTTATCTCCTAAAAAGCCCAACCAGTTGGTCTGATAATATTATAAATAATATTATTAGCTTTAGGGGTTTTTTAGATGAGTGAGACACAGAACGGTAACCCTAGCCGTCATATCAGAGAGTGAGTGATACACAGACTCTCTCTTCTCTGCTAGCACTGGGAAGAGAGACGTGACTCCAATTGGGAATTTTTTCGTGTGGATACCAATAGAGGCACAACACATTGATGTGCTCGTGATTGACGAAGCGTTCGTGATAAGATTCGTTGGTCTCCTCTTCCCTGCAAAAGGTAATTTTATTCCCTATCTCAAATCATGTTTTCACATGGATCCTGGATGGAAATAGGATATTTTTTTTCCGCTGCGTTTGTCGCATTCTATTTCCTAACAGTGGTATCAGAGCCACTTGCGAAACCATGATTTGATTATTTTTGATTAAACATGTTTTAATATGATTATGATGTGTTGGGATTAATCAAAAATTAAAAAAATAAAAAAAAAAATTTCGCTGTGATGGTATTGTTTTGGCGCGCACAAAAACAATACCACGTAACACTAATTCTGATTGGAAAACAAACCTATGAGAATTCGAAGATGACAAGTCCTTATCTTACCAAACAAACCAAAAGGGAATTCGGAGATGATTCGGAGTATGCTTATTAAAACACGAATTCGCTTTTTGATATACTCACGTGCTGTGATGTATTATAATCGCGTTTACTGGTACTGGGAAATCCATCACGAATTCGCTTGTTTTAATATGCTAAGAATTCATGAATTCTTGTGCTGTGAATTCACGAGATATACGTGAATCAAGTGTTGATGCATTGTGATCTATTGGGATCTATCACGTGAATTCACCGATTGATTCTTTGGCAAGACGAACTGGAATTTGATTCCTATGCCGTAACAAACATAATTTTTTAATCAAATAATAATTTATTTTATTTAATATGTTGTTTGTTGTATGGTGAATGGTCATGGCCTCTTAAATCATTTCGCGCCTTGTGTATGTTTTTATTTTCTTTTGGTTTGTTTTTAAATACGGCCTGCGTGTCGTGCCTCTCTCTATATTCAATATGTATTTCTTTTCTCATCTAAATCCCCTCATGAACGAGGTTTCTATTTGTAATACTTTTATTAAAAATTGCGAAAGACTTGAAGATGAAAAGGAAAGGAGATTTAAGGAAGGCTCTTGGAGAAGGACCGATGCATACATTCAAGGAATGCTCTTGGAGAAGAAGCTATGTGTTTAGGATCTTTGTATTAATTCACTCATTGGCTTGGGTGAATTAGTTTTTCTAGGCCATGACCATATCACGTAGTTTATAATTATAGTATGTATGTGATGCATGTTATCGTTATAATGTATGTTAATGTAAGATAAAATAGGTGAGATCACTTAAATATAAAACCCCTCAAACTGAAATATTAAGTTATATGCCTTCCAATGCTTGACACTCATCTTGATTGATGTCATTTTGAATGTGGGTCTGCTAAAGTAGAGTACGTTTATCTACATTGGTCAGACGCGAAGGAATAAATGTAATATTCGTTATGTCAACCATTGGGTCTAACTTAAATGGATGGTTCAATAGGATTGAAGATCTATAGGCAAAAGAATTGGGTATAAATTAATAAGTTAATTTTGAATAAATGTTATTCACCCAATTGATCCAAGAGTCACATGAGATGTGATTGGGAAAGGGTTCCTTACCTAAATAATCTAATTGTGGGTGATCAGCTAAAGTTGACTCATGATAAGATGAAATATGGATCTTGGTCCCACTAGAAAATCTTGCGCTGAGATTTTCCGAGTCAATATTGAGGGTTATTGATTTGAGGAAAATAGTGGGAGTAATATTTAATGAAAGTCCTTATTAAATATTTAATAAACATGATTTTAATTCTGCTTTTATTTTGTTGTTAGATCACCATGGCTTCAAACAATTCAAATAACTTATCACTGCGATCGGTCCTTGAGAAGGACAAGCTGACGGGAATTAATTTCCTGGACTGGTACCGAACCCTAAGGATTGTCCTTAGGAATGAGAAAAAGATGTATGTGCTAGAGCAACCGCTCCCTGAAGCACCCCCCGCTAATGCACCGGCTGCTGAGCGGAATGCTTTCCGTAGGCATCAAGATGATGCCTTAGAGGTTGGAACTCTCATGCTTGTCACTATGACTCCTGACCTTTAGAAGGTTCATGAGAACATGAGTGCGTACGATATGATCGTACACGTTAAGGAGCTCTATCAAGGGCAAGCAAGGCATGAGCATTTTGAGGTCACAAGGTCCCTTTTCACTTGTAAGATGACAGAGGGAAGCCCAGTTAGTCATCATGTAATCAAGATGATTGGTTATATTGAGAACATTGAGAGGATGGGTTTCCCACTAGGTCAAGAGTTGGCCGTTGACTTAGTTCTGCATTCCTTACCACAGAGCTTTAGTCAGTTTGTCATGAATTACAACATGAACAACATTGACAGCACTCTAACTGAATTGTTAGGGAAGTTGAAAACTGCTGAGCATGATATCAACAAGGGAAAAACTGTATTTGTCGTGTTCTTAACCGAGATCAACCTTAAAGCTATGGAAAAGCCTTGAAGAATGATCACAGTCAAGATATTAATGTAGGACTCTTTAGGATTTCCGAAGATCCAGTTGGGATAATCAGGTTCTCTCTAGTCAACAATGTGTGTGCTTGTGTCAACTTAGGGATGCGAAGATGTACCTTAGCCCCTATAGCATGGTGGTTCTTATAGGGGATTACCTGTGTGTTGTGGGCCGTTCTGATGAGTCTTCTGAAGAGGTGGAACTCAAGTAGGATTTGTATAGGATATGATAAGATCATATCCTTAAACCCTGTAAGTGATAAACTTTATCCCATGCTGTTATATCTAACCAAGAGTCGTGGGGAATCCAGTGATAGTTACGGTTTGATAAGGCTGTAAACGATAAGGATTAGATTGGAAGTCCTGTGCTAGCTGAAAACCTTATCAGTACGTAACCGGTGGAAACCCAGTTCGCTCGGTATAAATATCCGATCGACACCCCTGTATCAGTATCGAAGTAGTGGGAGTAATGAGCCCTTTGGTCGGTCGTAGCTCGGTCTACTATAGGTCCACTACATAAGCCCCCCAAGCTCGGTTGGGTGATTCGAGTCCTGCCGAGCTTATGAGACGAACGAATTATTTTCCAACCGAATTCTCGATGATTGAGGAGGAAATCCGAGCCTTTCTGCGCTTCGATCCAGGCTATCGTTTGATTGACCTTGGAGTGACCTTCCATTTCTCCCTGAGTTTACACATGTCTTTAATTTTATCGGGAAACGTACCGTTATGATTTCAAATCCATCAGAGGTGCCACGTACTTGCTTTTCAATGCTAAATGGGCTTTTTTTATCTAAAGCCCAAACTTTTTGAGATAGTGGAGGGAAGTTAAAAGAAAATCAAAGGGCGGTTCCTCATTCACTCATTTCTTCTCTTTCTTCTTCGTACGTTCTCCTGAGAAATTGGAAATCAGAAACGAAACTGTACAAAGACCCCCTTGCAACAGCTTCTTGCCAGAGTCTTGATTGACGCTTCCTCTGCATTTCTTTTTGCCTTGCGTACCTCAGTCTTTTCTGCTTTTCTTGATCATTCACTACTAGCAGGTAACTGAACTTTCTTCTTCAGAGCATTTCTATTTTTGCTATTTTGATGTCCTCTTCGTTCTTGCATGTGGTTGTTGCTATTTGTTTACTGCATTTCCAAGTGTTGTATTTTACTTCTAATGCTTCATTGCTGTTCATGCTCCACTACTGTTTCTTTGTCCCCGATTTTTGAATAAATCGCTTTATTTGTACATTTCTAGGTTTACTCACTTTCCTGGTTTTGAAAAACTTTACACATTTTTGGGTTTTTGGATTTTCTGGGTTTTGCGAGTGTTATTTTTTCTGGGTCTTGAGGGTGTCATTCTTTCTGGGTTTTTAGGGTGTTATTTTTGGCTTTTCTGGATTGTGGGGTTTACTTTCTGGGTTCAATGAAAACCCCAAATTGTTTTGTTGTTGTTGCTGTGATACCTCACTTGCCCCTCAAACTTCTTTATCCGCTTTACCGCCTATTGAGTGATCGCTGTAGAATTTCTTAGGTTTGCTTTACGCTTTTCTGCACTTAACTTCTTAGGGTTGGTACTGGAGCGTCATTTATCATGAGTGAGGAATCTGTAAACTCTGATGTGCCAAGAACACATAAGGGAGGGAACCCCGAGGTTTGTGTTAAACCGATAGCCATGCATTTCCCTCGGACTTTGAGAGAGTTCAGGCAAGGTGTGATTCAGTATAGGATCGCTGAAAGGGTAGAACAAAGGAGGTTAAGGAGGCTTCGTAGAGGTATTAGACATTTCAATCGGTTTCGGGAAATTCTGCCCAGAAAGGGAGGTGTTCCCAAACCGACCGTAAGTATTTGGTAAAGTTTTTGTGGTTCTGACTCCAAGTGTGCCCCCTTTTCCTCAGGTATGAAGAGAAAGTGTGTTACTAATCCCGACTTGTACCCTCTTCCACCAGATTCAGCTGAATATGACTGGGTGGACCGAGAGGTTCTTGGCACTCAATCAGAGCTTACGACACATCAATCACTAGAACAAACACGAGCCATAATTTTGCCATGTCCAGGAGATAACACAGGGAATTTGTACTCCATTACTCCAGTGGGTGAGAATGAGAGAGTCTGCACCAAGATTCCTGAGGGTAGTACAGGCTTCTATTTTTACGAAGAGGTGATCACTCGGCTTGGGATAAGGCTGCCTTTTACTGATTTTGAGATGGGGGTTCTGAACTTCCTAAGAGTGGCCCCTACTCAGCTGCATCCGAACGCATGGGCGTTCGTGAAGGTTTTTGAATAGGTTTGCTCAGCCATGAATTGGGCTTGTAATCTTCGTATCTTTTTCCATCTTTTTGCTCCACAGTGTAATTCGTTTGAGAAAGGTTCGGCTAAGAAACCCTGGGTTTCTTTGAAGTCTCGCAGAGTATATGCTTTATTTACCAAATACTCTGAGTCCTGGAAGGGATTCAAACCTTTTTTCTTTAAGTATAACTTTAATGGTATTGGGGTCTGCTGGTTTACCCGACCTGGGGAAAGACGGCCACTTCCGCTGTTTCCTCTCCAATGGAGTGCCAGTTTCTTTAATCGATCAATCGCTTCCTATTCTTCTGACTGGAAAGAACTTGCTGAATTTGAAAAGGAGGTTTGTCGGTCGGTTGAAAGTTACTTGCAAAAAAATGGGATGATAGAGACGAGGGATATTGTGAATATCCCTCCTTCTGAAGTTAAAACGGAGCTTGGTATAGTGTATTTATTTTGCTTTTCACTTTTGTGGTTTGATCGACTCTTATATCTATTGGTTTTGTTTTTCTTTGAATTTGTGGTTTGATCGGCTCTAACGTCTATATGTTTTGTTTGCAGAAAACATGGCCGCTCGCCTGGCAGCTCTGGTTCAAGGTCAAGGTGGTAAGAAGAGAAAAACTCCCGCCACTTCTGGATCCTCAAATCTGAGTACTCCAAGCTTGAGTACTTCTAGCCCAACTCCTTCTGTCTCGGCTGCCGAGGCTTCTCCTCGGCCAGCCACCAATATGGTTGCTGTTGCTTCAACTGTTTCTATGGCCCCTGGTGGTCAAGTTCAATCAACTTCTCCTCTTCAACCCCTTCACCGACGCCGACGAGTGGACAAAGGGAAGGAAAAAGTAACCGAGGGTGTAAACCCAAGGATTGAGGGACCAAGTGCCCGACCTGCTGCTGCTCCTACTGCTGGTACCACTGCTGCTGCTCCAACTTCTACTGAGAATCCTCCTGACACATCCATATGGGATGTGCAATTTGATGAAAGATTTGGGAAGTACATCTGCCCCGAATCGGATTGCACTCGTTTCGGAACGCTGAATACCGACGAGTGGTCACGTTGCAACATGACACTTGCCAAGTATCTCCTCAGGGGGGCCAACCTTGCCTATTTCTTGGCCAAACATCCTGATGGTCTTTTCACTGGCTACAACGCCGAACAAAGGGAAGCTCGGGATCTTTCCGCTGCTCAAGAAGCCAGTCTCTCGGATGAGCTGATCCGAGTGAAAAACGAGCTGGAAAACCTGAAGGCTGATAAGGGGGAGCTGGCTAAGGAGAGAGATTCCTTAAAGGCTTCCCAAAAAGCAGCTGAAATCAAGAAGAAGGAGGCGGAGGAGACTCTGAAAAAGGAACTTCAAGTGCATCAACAGAGGGTGGATGAATTAAAAGCTGAGGTTGACAAGTCGGCGGTGGTGGCTCGGAAGTTGAGAGAGAAAGCACTGTTTCACAAGAAGGAGGCGGCGACCAACTTCTACAACTGGGGGAAAGCGGTTGATGATGCCTTTGTCTCGGCCATTCAGCAAGTTCAATTTCTGAACCCTGAATTAGAATTGAGGGTGGTTGGGGCTCATCCATTTCATGCTGTTCAAAATGGGAAGTTGATTGATCTTTCATCCAGAGCTGAGGTAGATCTGCAGGTCGAGGATCTTTCTAATCCCCTCGAGGAGCTGACCGAGGCACCAGACTTTGATGACTCTCAAGTTGTTTTATCTGATATTGAATAATGATATTTCACCCTTTGCTATTTTGTCATCTTGCCGTTTTCTCAATGTATTCTGAGCGTTTAAATTGATGCTTTTGTATTCTACCTTACTGAACAACTTACTTTATCTTGCTTTCGCTCGTGATTAGCGTTGTTTTGGACAATTTACCTTACTTTGCGCATTTTGATAATGATATCATATTGTTATTTACCTTTTATTTCGTTCGTCACGTTTCGGTATTTACTAATGTTTATTCAAACTGCATAATTCATTGTGAGTAGAACTCGGATCGCCGACTTTAGCCAAAGTGGGATCCTCGGACCGCGAAGTAAGGAAAGTAGTTTCCTGGATTCGGGCGTTCTACAAGTACGTTGCTGAACTCTCGTAAAGAGTTGTGCCTCGGTTTGGCTCGATGGCTAGCCGAACCAAATGAGTCGCGTGTTACATCACAATGTTCAAACAAAGATTTCGAATAAACCGAAGCATTTATTGATAAACGATTACAAAAAATGAAATTATTCATCTGCTAACAAATTCCTATTAATCTTCTAACCATTGTCACTAATCTAAGAAGGATGTTATCCTTCGTTTATTCGACCTAAACATTATTGAAAAATAAACTATCCTAACAGTGGAAGTCAAAGTGTGAGCTTAACTGTAATAAGCCCTGAGCTTGGCCACGTTCCATGAGTTACCGACTTCCGTGCCCGAGAGAGTCTCCAATTTGTATGCTCCAGATCCGGATTTAGCTTTCACTCGGTAGGGGCCTTCCCAATTTGGTTTCAACTTTCCGACTCCAGTATTTCCTTTGCCAATATCTGCTCGGCGTAGGACTAAGTCACCAACTTCAAAATTCCTTGGTCGTACCTTCTTGTTGTATTCCCGAGCCTGCCGCTCCTTCATTCTACTCTCATGGGCTGCGGCCTTTTTGCGAACTTCTTCCAACAACACCAGCTCTTCACTGATCAAATGGTCATTTGTTTCCGAGGGACGTTCAAGTGTCCTGAAGGTGGGAATATGCTTTTCGATTGGGATGACTGCGTCACAGCCGTATGTCAAACGAAAAGGGGTTTCACCTGTGGACGAATGTATTGTTGTCCTGTGTGACCATAGGACGCTCGAAAGTTTATCTTCCCAAGTGCCAGCAGCGTTTCCGAGCTTCTTTTTGATCCCATCTAAGATGGTTCTGTTGGCAGCCTCGGCTAACCCATTTGTTTGTGGGTGTTCAACGGAACTAAAATAGTGAGTAATGTTTAGATCGGCTGCTAATTGTTTGAAGTGATATGCTGCAAACTGAGATCCATTGTCTGTGACTATGGCATGTGGCACTCCGAACCGAGAAATTACCTCTTTGACAAAGAAAGATTGAATCCGAGCTGTTGAGATCGTTGCTAATGGCATTGCTTCGATCCATTTGGTGAAGTAATCAATAGCCACTACTGCAAATTTGAGTTGGCCTGGTGCAGTGGGAAACTTTCCTATGATGTCCATGCCCCATTGGTAAAAAGGCCAAGGTGCGCCGAGAGAGTGCAACTCTTCAGCAGGCTTTTGATAGACGTCACTGTGAAATTGGCACTGAGTACATTTCTTGACATGTTCCATAGCGTCTTTCTGCAGTGTAGGCCAAAAATAGCCCGCTCGGATTACTTTTCTCGCCAAGGACTTTCCTCCCATGTGATGGCTACAAATACCACCATGAATCTCCTCCAAGATTTCCTCAGCTTGGGAAGGATTGACACATCTGAGCATGGGGGATCCAAAACCTCTCCTGTACAAGACTCCATTTAGAACTGTGTATTGGGCGGCCTTTTTCACCAATTTCCGAGCTTCAGACTGATCTTGGGGGACAAACCCATGTTGCAAGCAAGTAAGAATTGGGTCCATCCATGACTGAGATATTGAGACCGCCAAAATGACGCTAGGTTGGGGAATAGTTTCTTGTATCAGAGTTTTGTTATTTTCCGACCCTTTTGTACTTGCCAATTTGGACAGAATATCGGCTCGGGAATTCGAATCTCTCGGTACATGAGAGATGTTAAATTCAGAGAAGTTTGAGATGATTCGCTTTACCTCTTCAAGATATTTCTGTAAAATGGGCTCCTTTGCCGAATACTGACCCTTGATCTGAGAAACTACCAGTTGTGAATCGCTGAACACTGACACTTGCTCGGCTCCGAACTCCTGAACCATCTTGAGGCCTGCGAGAACTGCCTCGTACTCTGCTTGATTGTTTGATGTTTGAAACACAAATTTCAATGAGTATTCCATACACAAACCCTCGGGGTTTTCAATGATCACTCCAGCCCCAGCTCCTTTTCTATTACTTGACCCATCCACATAAACTGACCAAAGACTTTGGGAGTTGTCAGAAGGGATGTCTGTGAACTCCGTAACAAAATCAGCAAGCGCCTGAGATTTCATTGCTTTCCTTGGTTCGTAGGCGATGTCGAACTCAGAGAGTTCGACAGACCATGAAACCATTCTGCCAGCTAGGTCGGGTTTGTGGAGAACTTGTCTGAGGGGTTGAGCTGTTCTTACTAATATTCTATGTGCCTGAAAATACTGTCTCAATCTCCGTGCCGATGTGACCAAACAATACGCAAGTTTCTCCAGCTTCTGATATCTCAACTCCGACCCTTGAAGTGCTCGGCTAACAAAATATACTGGAGCTTCAATACCTGAATCCTCTCTTACCAAAACCGAACTAACCGCTGCTTCGGCCACTGACATGTACAGAATAAGGCTCTCACCAGGAAAAGGGCTGTGGAGGACCGGTGGGCTAGAGAGATACTCTTTTAACTGAATAAAGGCTTGCTCACATTGCTCATCCCAAATGAAATCCTTGTTTTTTCTGAGAAGCTGGTACCACGGCAAGGCTTTCCGAGCGGCTTGGGACAAAAATCTGGACAGTGCCTCCACTCGACCCGTAAGTTGTTGAACTTCTTTGAGATTAGCTGGGCTCCTCATACCAAGGATTGCCTTGCATTTATCAGGATTGGCCTCAATTCCTCTCTCGGTTAACATAAAACCGAGGAAAGAACCTGCTGGGACTCCAAATACACACTTCTCCGGATTCAACCTCATGGAGTATTTTCTCACTCGGTCGAGTATTGTGGTGAGATCCTTGGCATGACTTTCTTGTTGTCTACTTTTTGCAATGATGTCGTCTATGTACACCTCCATGTTCGAGCCGATCATACCTTGAAAAATTTTGTTCATCATCCTCTGATAAGTAGCTCCCGCATTTTTCAACCCAAAGGGCATAACGTTGTAATAGTAAGTCGCCCTATCGGTGATAAATGCAGTTTTATCTTGGTCGGCAGGAAACATTGGAATCTGGTTGTAACCAGAGTAAGCGTCCATAAATGATAAGAGTTTGTATCCTGCTGAACTGTCGACGAGATTATCAATAACAGGGAGTGGGTATTGATCTTTAGGACAGACTTTGTTCAAGTCTGTGTAATCAACACACATTCTCCATTTTCCATTGGGCTTTTTGACCAAGACGATGTTAGCTAACCAGTATGTGTAGTCAATTTCCCTAATGAAACCAGCTCGGAGTAGTTCAGCAACCTTTTCCTCAATTGCAATTGCCTTTTCCGTACTAACTTTTCTTTTACGCTGTGCCACTGGCTTCGACCCCGAAATGATGCTCAACTTGTGACAAATAAAATTGGGGTCGATTCCAGGCATGTCGGCTGATGTCCAAGCGAATAAATCTTTATTCGCGATTAATAGTGCAGCCAATTCTTCTTTAATACATACTGGTAAATCCGAACCAATTTTCACTTGCTTGAGGGGGTCATTAGATAGTGTCAAGAACTCCCACTGTCCCTTTGGGGTCGGTTTATTTCTGTCGGACTGGTCTCGCATATCCAGGTCCGCCAAATTGACATTTCCCTTACCCAAAGAAACTCTTTCCAGATTGCTCGGATCTTTACTTTTCACCTTCCCCAAGCTAGCATTGTAACATTTTCTTGTTGCATCCTGTTCGGCTTTGACCGTTACCACTCTGTCGTCAGTTCCAACAAACTTCATAGCCAAATGAACTGTTGATACAATTGCTCCAAAAGCCTGCAGAGAAGTTCTTCATAGAATTGCATTGTAGGCCGCCGGGCAATCAACAACCAAAAATTTCACAATCTCAGTTCTAGCCGAAGGCTGTTGTCCAAGGGTCACAGGGAGCTGAATGTAACCCTTTGGCTCAACGGTGTCTCCAGTAAAACCAATCAGTTCCCCCTCGAAGGGAGTGAGATTACACTCCCTGAGTTTTAAAGCTTTGAATAGCGGGAAGAACATTATATCTGCCGAACTACCTTGATCAATAAAAACTCGTTTTACCTCATAGTTGCCGATCAAAGCAGTTATCACCATGGGGTCATTGTGGCCCGAAAGGATTCCATCTAAATCTTCATCATCAAAAATGATGGGAATGTTTTTTGTTGATCTCTTGGCAATTGGTTTATGACTAACAACCAAAATTTGGTTGATGTACTTTTTTATGTCGTCTCTCTTCTCCCCACCTCCAGCAAAACCTCCCGCAATAGTGTTTACCAGAAAATCATTTTTATTGGTGTTTGACTCGGGAACCGGAGTAGGGTCGGTTCTCTGCTTCCCCGTGTTCCGATCATCTGGTGACCTACTTCTCTGGCGTTTAGGTTTTACTGGTGATTGAGATCTGTGTCTGCTCCTTCGGCCAGCCGCATCTCTGATGTACTGCTGCAACTTCCCATCTCTGATCATCTCCTCAATCAGGTCTCGCAGCCAGATGCATTTGTCGGTTGTATGGCCATAACCTCTATGAAAATCACAATATTTTGACCTATCACGCTGTGCGCCCTTTCTTAAAGACGGAGGTCTTTGGGCAGAGCGTAAGTCAGTCTGCATAGTTTCTCTTAAAATCTGACTCCTCGGAACAGTTAGAGGGGTGTAATCCTGAAACTTATTCCGGGGAGGAATTCGTCGATCTCGATCGTTCCTTTCCTGTCTGCCACCAAAACGTTCGTCACGTTTTTGTTTGTTTTGACTTGGTGGGTCGGCACGCTGTCTTTCCTCTCTTACTTTCTATGCTTTGTGGAATTCCTCCAGATTGATAAATTTGTTTGATCTTTGCCTTAGCTCTGCCATATCTTTTGGAGGTTTGCCAATCAAGGATTTTCTAAAATCTCCAGATTGTAAACCTTGAGTGAACAATAATACTGCTACCCCCGGTGCTAGTTGAGGGACCGAGCTTGCTTCTGCATGGAAAAACGAAAGGTAATCTTTCAAGGACTCATCTTGCTTTTGGGTTACAGCTGCTAAGGTGTGGTCGGACCTGGGCTGGATACAACTAGCCGTGTATCTATTTAAAAATACTCTTTTCATCTCTTCCCAAGAATTAACAGAATTCCGAGGGAGAGATGAGTACCAACGCAATACTGAAGGTTCGAGGTGTTGGAAACCAACAAGCGGGCTAAGCAAATACTAGAGGGGGGGTGAATAGTATTTTGAAGCACTAATACCAAATATTTCGATTGATAATTGAAGAATGGAGCTAAGACTGAATTTTCTGCAATCAGACACAAAATACTCGAGTCTTTTGTGAAATACTCGAGTTTTTCAGTGATGAACAACTCGAGTCTTTTCGGAAATACTCGAGTTTTTCCTATCAGATATGGGAAAAACCAGAAACGAAAATTCAGCAATTTAACTCAAATCAATTCAATAATAAACAGGAACTTATCCAATAGAATAGCAAGCAATCTAAATAACTTTTAAACACAAAGATTCCTTGAACTTGCTACCTAATTGTATAAATCCTAATTGATTGAAATGACGTAAGTCTATTGAGCTAGAAAGTAGATTAAAAGCAATAAACCAACACTCAAGCAATTTTATCCTGGTTCACTCCAACAATGAGCTACATCCAGTCCTCCTAATCACTTAGGAGTTTCTACTAATAATCAAATTGTTAGAAATTACAAAGGATTGCTTGAGAATGGCCTCACTCAACCTAACCCTTTCAAGAGTGTACCAAACTCTTGATTTCTACCCCAATTTGATTCCGGTGATTGAAGAACTCTTCACAAAGCTTCCTTGAACTCCCTTCAAGAAACTCCACCGGGCTAGGAACCTCCTAGTCTTGTGCTTGAGAACCTCTCAAGACTTCCAACACCCTAAGGCACTTAGGGTTTGCTTGGGAACAATCCAAGACTTCGAATAATCAAGCTTTTTGTATGTGTATTACTAATCTCACAATGGATTAGCACAAATAAGCACAGCTCAATGTAAGAATTGAGGCCTAAAACTCAACTTGGAATAAAATGACAATATGATTGAGAAGTTGAGCTTTTTGGGAATTAACACTTGAGAAAAGGAAATTATGAAAGCTTGTGATCAATAATGTGTTGTTGTCTTGTTTGTTCTTGCACAAATTCAAAGAGAAATTTTACAATTAGGTTCTGAATTCTCTCTTGGGGTTGGATGAGACTCAAATGCCCTCAATTGGGTTTTTGAGTTTCTCCAACGTTCATTTTTGCTGACTGGACAAAAATACTCGAGTCTTTTGGTAAAAACTCGAGTCTTTTTGGCCGGTCACGAGTGAATTGGTGCACGAACAAGACTAACGGTCATAATTGCTGACCTGGCACAAATACTCGAGTTTTTCTACAAATACTCGAGTGTATACTCGAGTCTTTTTCAAAATACTCGAGTATTTTGATCAGATATGGGAAAAATTATTTTTCAATTTTATTTTTCCTCTCAAGTATTAATTTTTGGTCAATCTCAACTTAATAAACATATAAAAATTTATTCCTAGAAGAGACTAACTATTTCTACCCACTCTCAACCACTCTCAACATAAATTAGAAATTTACAATTAATATTTGATTGAGAATGATTGGGCACTTGTCTTCTTTTCTTGACTTCTTGTTGATGTTGATGTTGCAATATCTTCAAGGCATGATTTGTTAATTATTTTGTCATCATCAAAACATAATCCACATAATTAGGAGCATTGAATTCACAATCTCCCCCTTTTTGGTGATGACAAAATAATTAACACTTGATCCATTTGTTAAGCTTGATCCACTTGGAGATGCAACTCCCCCTCACTATATGATACTTTTCACCTATCTAAAAATTCAGCTTGAGCAAGATGTTATGACAATTTAATTTTAGCACCAAGCCTATGGTATTAGAGAATTTAACAATTATCAGAGTATATACCATAATTAGAGATTTTAGGTGCAACAATATCAAGACAAGACAAGACAAGTGTAATATCTCTCCCCCTTTTTGTCATACGCCAAAAAGATGTAACAATTTAGAAAAAGATCAAGGGAGGAGAGGTGCATAATCGGAAAACCCCATAACCAACTATGCAAATAAAACGGAGATATAATAACGATAAAGAGCTCCCCCTGAAGCTTTGCACAAACATCATAATGAAGACCAAATTCATTAACATAAAAACATCATAAATGGTCCAAATCAAAGGTGCAATAAGAAACCCAAAGTCTCAAAACACCAAGTTCTCAAAATACAGAAAATGTAACAAAGACCAATATGATAAAAACAGAATGAAAACTAAGATAAAATCCAAAGGTCAACATCATCAAAACATCGAAGGAGCTGGAGCATCTGGAGGAGGATAAAACCGAGAGAAGAGTTTAGAGGATGAAAAACTAGTAAGATTTGACAAAACTTTGAGGAAAATCTGAGTTTTGAGGAGAGAGATATGAGAAAACCGAGAGAGAAGAGGGTCGCAAAAAAAAAACTTGAGTCTAAGAGTATATATAAACAGTTCAAAATACTCGAATATATTCATAAAATACTAGAGTTGTTCTTTAGGATATACTCGAGTTTTTGAAAATATATTCGAGTCGGTCGTGACTCAGCCCAGATTTCCCCAGAAAACTCGAGTAAAAATTGAAGAACTCGAGTTTGGTCCGAAAGATCAAATTTCAGGAAAAACGCAAAATACTCGAGTTTTTGGAAAATACTCGAGTTTGGTCTGAAAGTTCAAAAATTGGGGGTTTCGAAAGACTCGAGTGTTTTGAAAAATACTCGAGTATTTTAGTAAAGACTCGAGTGTTTTTAGAAACACTCGAGTATTTTTATCAGACCCTGATTAAAAACTTTTTCAATTTAAAACTGATTTAATTTTGAATTAAAATACTCGAGTGTTTTTGGAAAAACTCGAGTATTTTGACAGAACAGAGAGTAAAAACACAGTTTTAAAGGACCAAACACAAATCAAACACAAATGCTTCACTACCAACTTGGAATACAGTACAGAATCACACACAATTAACATATACAATTTCAAATATCATCAAGGACAATTTAACTAAGAATCAATAACACATTAGAGTAAGACTAATATGGTGATTTTCCAAAAATGACACACAATGCAATTAGCCTATATTAGCTTCATCTAAAATACCAAGTTCTCTCCTAATATGATAAAAGGTGTCCCTTGGTAGAGGTTTTGTAAAAATGTCAGCTAATTGATTTGTGGTACTGACAAATTCAATTGTGCAATCACCCTTTTGTACATGATCTCTTAAAAAGTGATGTCTTATTTCAATGTGTTTAGTTCTTGAGTGATACACCGGATTCTTAGTCAAATTGATTGCACTCGTGTTATCGCATCTAATCGGAATATTTTCAAGTTTCAAACCAAAATCCGATAATTGTTGTTTCATCCATAACAGTTGAGCACAACAACTACCGGCTGCGATATATTCCGCTTCGGCGGTAGAAAGAGCGACACAAGCTTGCTTTTTAGAAAACCATGACACCAATGAACTTCCCAAGAAATGGCAAGTACCACTGGTGCTTTTGCGATCAAGCTTGCATCCGGCGAAGTCGGAATCCGAGTAACCAACTAAACAAAGATTGGCATCAGCAGGATACCATAAACCAGTGTTAATTGTTCCTTTTAGATACTTAAATATATGTTTAACTGCGGATAGGTGAGATTCTTTAGGATTAGCTTGAAATCTAGCACACATGCATACACTAAACATAATATCCGGTCTAGATGCAGTGAGATATAGGAGACTACCTATCATACCCCTATACTTACTAACATCAACCGGTGTACCTTGTTCATCCTTGTCTAGGTAGCATGATGTGCTCATTGGAGTGTAGGCTTCCTTGCACTTGTCCAATCCGAATTTTTCAAGGAGTTCTTTGCAATATTTCCCCTGATGCACAAATATCCCCTCCTTGACTTGCTTTATTTGTAAGCCTAGGAAGAACTTGAGTTCTCCCATCATTGACATTTCAAATTCCTTTTTCATCAAATTTGAAAACTTTCTACAAAGAGACACGTTAGTAGCACCGAAAATGATATCATCAACATAGATTTGTACTAACAAAATGTCATCCTTGGTTTTATAAATAAATAGTGTATTATCAACCTTCCCTCTTTGAAACTTGTTTTCTAATAGAAAGGAACTCAATCGATCATACCAAGCTCTAGGAGCTTGTTTCAATCCATAGAGTGCCTTTTTCAATTTATAAACATGGTTTGGAAATTCACTATTTTCAAAACCGGGGGATTGTTTGACATACACTTCTTCATTTATAAACCCATTCAAGAAAGCACTTTTAACATCCATTTGATATAAAGTGAATTTCATGATTGAAGCATAAGCAAGTAAAATTCAGATTGCTTCAAGACGTGCAACCGGAGCAAAGGTCTCATCATAATCGATGCCTTCCTCTTGGTTGTACCCTTGAGCTACTAGTCTAGCTTTGTTTCTTATAATCAACCCGGATTCATCAAGTTTGTTTCTATAAATCCATTTAGTACCAATTATGGTATGATCATCGGGTTTAGGGACTAAATCCCAAACTTCATTTCTTTCAAATTGGTTTAATTCTTCTTGCCTAGCAAGAACCCAATGATCATCCTCAATGGCCTTTTTAATTGAATCGGGTTCAATTTGAGAAACAAATGAGACATAGTGGCAAATGTTTTGAATAGACCTACGAGTAAGTACTCCCTTTGACATATCTCCTATGACTTTGTCTATAGGATGAGCCTTGACCGATTTCCAAGTTGGAGGAAGTTCTTCCCTTACTTCTCCTTCATCAACTTTTGAATTCTCTCTCTCTTTTTCTTCTTTTGAAAAGACAATGCCATCTTCACTAGCATCACATAAAACACTATCTTCTTTTGAAGACTCATTAAAAACCACATGAATTGATTCCTCAATAGTTAAAGTTCTTTTATTGAAAATTCTATAAGCTTTACTATGAGAAGAATAGCCTAAAAATATGCCTTCATCGGATTTGGAATCAAACTTGCCAAGGTGTTCTTTTCCATTATTTAAAACAAAAACTTGGCATCCGAAGACATGAAAATGAGATATATTTGGCTTTCTTCCCTTGTAAAGTTCATAGGGGGTTTTATCCAAAGAGGGCCTTATCAAAATACGATTTAAAACATAACAAGCCGTATTGACGGCATCGGCCCAAAAATATTGAGGTACTTGAGAATCATTTAACATGGTTCTAGCAAGTTCCTCTAGCACCCTATTTTTCCGCTCTACCACTCCGTTTTGTTCCGGAGTCCTTGGTGCGGAGAATTGATGCTCAATACCATTTTTAGCACAAAATCTATCAAATTTGTGGTTTTCGAATTCACCACCATGATCGGTACGAATAATAATTACTTTTTGATTCACTTGGTTTTGCAAAAGTTTGACATGATGTTTAAAAGATTTGTAGGTCTCACTCTTAGTAGTTAAAAATAAAGTCCAAGTAAACCTAGAGAAGTCATCAACAATCACCAATGCATAATAGTTGCCACCAAAGCTTTTTACTTGTGATGGTCCAAACAAGTCCATATGAAGCATTTATAATGGCCTTGATGTGGACATCACCATTTTTGATCCAAAGGTGTTTTTAGTTTGTTTACATTTCTTGCAAGGAGAACAAACACCTTCAATAGAAAAATTTAGCTTTGGTAAACCAACTACTAGATCTTTAGATTGTATTTTCTTCAATTGGTTTACATTAATATGAGCGGTCCTACGATGCCATAACCAAGTGTCATTTTCTTTGCTCACTAAACAAGTAGAGACCAAAGAAGTGACTTTGTTCAAATCAACTAAGTAAGTATTATTTGACCTTCTACCAACAAATTTGATTGATTCATCTTTATCACTTTTAATGAGGCAATGGGTAGAGGTAAAAACTACATGATTACCAACATCACATAATTGGCTTATGCTCAAGAGATTATGTTCTAATCCTTGAACATAGAGCACATTATCAATAATCAAGTTTGAAGAGTTTCCGATTTTACCAATACCAAGGATTTTGCCTTTGTTGTTGTCCCCATAAGTGACATAACCCTTTTCCTTTGGAGTAAGCTCAATGAAGTGCCGCTTATCTCCCGTCATGTGCTTCGAACATCCACTATCAAGATACCACAATTGTTTTCCCGTTCGAAGACACACCTACAAAATGAAATCACTTTTTCACTTTGGGTACCCAAACAATGTTGGGTCCCTTAGGGTTAGTGTTGGGACTTTCTCCCTTCTTAATCCACATATAAGTGCCCTTATTCATTTCAAACTTCTTAATATGGCACTCAATGTTGATATGTCCAACTTTTCCACAATAAGTACAAGTTGGTCTCTTTGATGAGTTTTTCTTAGAAAATGTTCCAACCACTTTGTACTTTTTGTCCTTTTTATGAACATATCCTAAACCGGTTTTGTTGTGATTATGTCTTTGAGAGTTCAACAACCGGTTGAGGTTTCTATCACTATGTGAGATTGTGAGTTTGTTTTTCAACTCTTTCACTTCTTTTTCAAGTTCATCACATCTCTCACATGAAGTGATAATTTCCTCATGATTTGCACAATCACTTTGATGACTAGAATTAATAAGTTCCAAGGATTCATTTTGAAGTTTCAACTCATTTATAGATTTTTGCAATTCATCAATTTCATGTTGAAACTCCAAAATTTTCTTTCCTTTTTCCTTATTAATTTTAGCAAGCCTTTTAAATTGAATTAACATTTCATTGTAAGCTTCTTGCAAATCATCATATGAAATGGAGTTTGAAGATGAACAAGAAGAGCTAGAGGTTACCTCATCATCACTTTCACTCATGCCATGATTAGCTCTTGATGAGGACTCATGATTGTTCTTGGCCATGAGACAAAGGTTTGCATTTTCATCACCGGAGCTACTTGAAGATGATTCATTGCTCTTCTCCGGTGCATCCCAAACAATGTATGCACGCTTCCCTTTGGTCTCTTGGGTCTTCTTGTCATTCTTCTTCAAGAATGTGGCACATTCCATTCTTATGTGACCAACCCCACCACATTCATGACACTTAACTCCATCGTTGGTACTCTTTTCTCTTTGTTTGGAGTCTTTGGTTCTCTTGAAATTGGATGAAGATCCACCTTTCTTCCCTTTGAAAAATTTGTTGAATCTTTTCACAAACATCCCAAATTCTTCTTGATTTGATTCACCATCGGAATCTCCACTTGTAGAGCATTCTTCAACTTCTTTTGTAGCTTTGGTTGAAGCTTTGAGTGCTATGCTCTTTTTCTTTTTGTCCGATTCCTCATGCATCCCAAGTCTTGTAAGTTCCATCTCATGCTCTTGGAGTTTGCCAAACAAAGTGGCTAAGTCCATGCTATTTATGTCTCTTGATTCCTTGATGGCGGTTACCTTGGGTTGCCAACTCCTATCAAGACATCTTAGAATTTTGTTAGTAGTTTCACCATTGCGAAATACTTTTCCCAAGGAAATCAAATGATTAACAATGTGAGAGAATCGCTTTTGCAAGTCACTAATGGATTCATTTGGCAACATGTGGAACAATTCATATTCGTGAGTTAGAGAATTCAATCTTGCATCTCTAACCTCACTTGTTCCCTCATGTGTGACTTGCAAAGTATCCCACATTTCTTTTGCTGATTTACATTGGGAAACTCTATAAAATTCATCATGGGATAGAGCCGAAAAGATGATGTTTTTAGCTTTTAAATCAAATGAGACTTTTCTCTTTTCATCATCATTCCAACTACTCCTTGGAATTTCAACAATTTCATCATTTATTTTCTTTTTGGGAATGAAAGGACCATTTTCAATTGCATCCCAAATATCCATATCAATTGCTTCAATAAAAACTTTCATGCGAGTTTTCCAATAAACATATCCTTCACCATTAAATAGTGGAGGACGGTTTATTGAAGCTCCTTCTCCACCAAAGTTATTGCTAGAGCCCATTAAGTTTCCAAAAGGATCTTTTTCGAAAAAGTTGTTACACTCGATCTTTCGACCGAGCTCTGATACCACTTGTTGGAAACCAACAAGCGGGCTAAGCAAATACTAGAGGGGGGGTGAATAGTATTTTGAAGCACTAATACCAAATATTTCGATTGATAATTGAAGAATGGAGCTAAGACTGAATTTTCTGCAATCAGACACAAAATACTCGAGTCTTTTGTGAAATACTCGAGTTTTTCAGTGATGAACAACTCGAGTCTTTTCGGAAATACTCGAGTTTTTCCTATCAGATATGGGAAAAACCAGAAACGAAAATTCAGCAATTTAACTCAAATCAATTCAATAATAAACAGGAACTTATCCAACAGAATAGCAAGCAATCTAAATAACTTTTAAACACAAAGATTCCTTGAACTTGCTACCTAATTGTATAAATCCTAATTGATTGAAATGACATAAGTCTATTGAGCTAGAAAGTAGATTAAAAGCAATAAACCAACACTCAAGCAATTTTATCCTGGTTCACTCCAACAATGAGCTACATCCAGTCCTCCTAATCACTTAGGAGTTTCTACTAATAATCAAATTGTTAGAAATTACAAAGGATTGCTTGAGAATGACCTCACTCAACCTAACCCTTTCAAGAGTGTACCAAACTCTTGATTTCTACCCCAATTTGATTCCGGTGATTGAAGAACTCTTCACAAAGCTTCCTTGAACTCCCTTCAAGAAACTCCACCGGGCTAGGAACCTCCTAGTCTTGTGCTTGAGAACCTCTCAAGACTTCCAACACCCTAAGCCACTTAGGGTTTGCTTGGGAACAATCCAAGACTTCGAATAATCAAGCTTTTTGTATGTGTATTACTAATCTCACAATGGATTAGCACAAATAAGCACAGCTCAATGTAAGAATTGAGGCCTAAAACTCAACTTGGAATAAAATGACAATATGATTGAGAAGTTGAGCTTTTTGGGAATTAACACTTGAGAAAAGGAAATTATGAAAGCTTGTGATCAATAATGTGTTGTTGTCTTGTTTGTTCTTGCACAAATTCAAAGAGAAATTTTACAATTAGGTTCTGAATTCTCTCTTGGGGTTGGATGAGACTCAAATGCCCTCAATTGGGTTTTTGAGTTTCTCCAACGTTCATTTTTGCTGACTGGACAAAAATACTCGAGTCTTTTGGTAAAAACTCGAGTCTTTTTGGCCGGTCACGAGTGAATTGGTGCACGAACAAGACTAACGGTCATAATTGCTGACCTGGCACAAATACTCGAGTTTTTCTACAAATACTCGAGTGTATACTCGAGTCTTTTTCAAAATACTCGAGTATTTTGATCAGATATGGGAAAAATTATTTTTCAATTTTATTTTTCCTCTCAAGTATTAATTTTTGGTCAATCTCAACTTAATAAACATATAAAAATTTATTCCTAGAAGAGACTAACTATTTCTACCCACTCTCAACCACTCTCAACATAAATTAGAAATTTACAATTAATATTTGATTGAGAATGATTGGGCACTTGTCTTCTTTTCTTGACTTCTTGTTGATGTTGATGTTGCAATATCTTCAAGGCATGATTTGTTAATTATTTTGTCATCATCAAAACATAATCCACATAATTAGGAGCATTGAATTCACACGAGGGTCATGAAGAAGGCTCGGCATTTCATTTCTTCTCCTCCGCCGTAATAGTTCATTGCCCCCTCGAAAGAGACAATATGGTCCACTGGGTCGGTTAGACCGTTATAGTGTGGGACATTAGAAGGGCCCAAGTAGCCTTGAGGGGTTTGAAACGCCATGATATGTGGGGTGAAAGGATGACCAGGATGAAAATCACCCTGATCCTGGTTAATGGAGGGGTTAACATGGAAATTTGGTGGTGGAAGCTGCATTATTGGTGTTGGTTGGGCGTCCATAGTTGGTTGGTTTTGTGGTGGAATAGGGGTTGATTGATTTTGAGCAATCCTTGCCATAGCCTGCTGTTGAAGGTCGGCAATAGCACGTCTCTGCTGTTCAATTAACGTGGTTTGCCTATTAAGAATATTAATCATCTCTAGTTCTCGAGCTCGAGCGGAAGCCGTAGTCGCATAGTGTAACATCCTGACTTTTTAATTTAAAATTTATTAATTAAAATCTTTGATTTAATTAGAAAATACTTGGGGTTTTATAAAAATTTTGGTGGAGTTTCGTTTAAAATACGGACTTTCCCCAATTAGAATTTAAACCTGTCAAATCCAGAACAATTGTAGTGAAATAGAAAAGAGACCTACAATTCTATTCTTGAAACCATTCAAAAGGGATATCATTATATCCACTCCAGACACTAATACTTCCATAAAAATCATTATAGAGTCCCTTTTTACAAAAGTTCCAAATAATCTTAGTACCAAATAAAATGTAAAATTGAATTACAACTTTAATTTAATGAAAATCTTTTATAGTACAGGGACCTAGAATGGTTGCAATCGGATTGAGACCAAAAAGGTCTCAACCAATAATATACTCTCTTTCAATGAGAGCGTACTATTTCGGCATAGAAGCTATGCACATCTTTCTCCACTGGGTACCTAATATGGTCAACAGTAAGGGTGAGTACTTGGATATAGATTAGAGAAAAACGTTTGAACGTAATAATAAGGCATAACTAGGTTCAATCACAACATAAAGGAACTAAAGAGAAAGGAAAATTATCAATCACACTCAGTAAAACTATTCATAATTATAATACTATAATTTAATGCACATTCACATGATTATGATATGCACGTCACACTTATGAATTGAATTATGGAATCCGATGTTACACAATTCATTTCCTTTCATTAACTTTGACAATTCCATCGGATTCAATGATTAACTCAATTATGCAATTCCCTTTCACACTTTCACTTTAACACTTTTACACTTTAACTTTAACTTTAACACTTTTCACACTTTTTAACAATTGGGTACATTGTGCTTCACATTCTCCCCGAAGGAGGGTTCCTCACACAATGTACCTATAACACTTTTCCCTTTTTCCAATAACAACACAACCACCTCACAACCCACCCTCCACTCTGGGGAAAAACCGACCAGGAGTAAGTATTTCTCAACCTATAGTTGGGTGCTTCACCTCCACTTAGGAAGGTCCCTCGCTCACCCGCTTGCACAACACTTCACCTTCACTTAGGAAGGTCCCTCATGTAATTCAGATTGATTTGCCCGAATTGGCTTTAGCAGAAATCACCCTCGACTGGCCCAAAGAAACCAAAGTAAATGGAATTATTATGGTTTGCCTGGACCAATCCGCAACATGGGAATCAAACCCATGTCCTATGCAAGATCAAAGTCCCCCATAATAATCCTCCTAATTTACTTTTGTCCTCATCAATCAAAAGAGACGTGTGTTTTTCCCCTACACCTAACGTCCACCTTTACACCATGAATGACACTAAATGCAGTGCTATTCAATTGAGATTGAAATCCCTTTTTGTTCTTCCTTTCTAAATCACATTACTTTGGTTCAAACTCAATTGAATAGGACTAGACCCTAAGGTATGCATAACTATTAATACTTCTAATAATATAATAGCAAACACATCATAATCACAGAGAAATCAACAATTATATAACCAACACAATGTTCAACACATTCAAACATAATTACACTTATATAAAATCACAATATCCTAGGGTTTTCACACTAAACTATTTCCTCCTAATTCCAATCTCAACCAAACATTTAAATATACCTAATATGTCCCAATTACTAATTTCAAACCCTTCCCCTAAGCTAAACCCAATTTACCCCCTTACCTTGAGGAGAGAGAAAGAGAATTGGGGATTTTGTTGGAGCTCCACACCAAGCTCCAATCCATGCTCCATGACTCCTATTCCTTGCCCCTCTAGCATCTCCTAAGACCAATTGAATGATTTGGAGGCTCAATTTGATGAATTAGAAAAGTTAGGGTTTTTGGGTTTGATTTGGGGGTTTTTGAGAGAGAGGAATTTAATGGAGATTGAGAGAGGGAAAATGATTGGGGATTGATAGGGAGTGATTATATGAATTTGATTCCATGGGATTTGGTGTTACTTTGATGATTTGAAGAAGATTGGAGAAGAGAGAGAAGAGAGCTTGTGAAACAAGAGAGAGAAAGAGTTGCTGAACTGATTTGGAATTCACGTGATTTTCAGTTTATCTGCAGGTATTACTCGATTAATTCGACCCATTAATCGAGTAACGAGGCCATTACTCGATTAATGCCGAAAGGTCAATAAAATTTAATCGATTAAGCTGCTCTCTACTCGAGTAGACCCGAAAGGTGCTTAAATTCTAATCGGTTAAGGCCCTTATTAATCGATTAACTCAGTGCAAAATGGCTTTCTTTCACAGTTCTAAGACTCTTAGTCTTTCACAACTCTTTCTAACTTAACTTAACACCAAAACCTACACTCTAAACACAATCTAACCTATTCTAAACTCAATCCAACTTACACTTAGCTAAATTTCTAATTCTAAACAAGTCTAAACAATTCTAAACAATTATAATTACTATTGTCAATACTAATTAACACTTCTAACCGAATCTGACACTTAAGGATTCTCTAATACTTATGAAATTCTACTAACTAATATTCCTAATGCCTTTATAAAATTGGGGATGTTACACATAGGATCTGCTAATGGAATGGCTATGACGAGAGTTTCCTGGGGCTGATCTTCTTGGATTCAGTCTGGTTCTGGGTGTTGTACTTACATGATCGGGGTTATGTGGGATAGGATGGGTGCGTTGGGTGTTTCGCCCATGGTGTGCTCGGGTTCCAGTGGTTCTAGAAGTATTTCGTGTGGTAGGGGCTGTGCTACTTGAATCACCATGGGTAGAGGGTGGTGGTGTAGGTGGTGGTGGATTTGGTGGAGGCTGTATGGTATGTAAGACCTGAAGGGGTAGGGGATTGCTCCCAGCCCTTGGATGGGAAGATCGTGGCGTTTGGGGGTGTGCAGCACGAACGCCACTATGATTTTGGCTTTGGTTGTGTGGTGGTTGGCTGTGTGAATGGTTTGGTGGCTGGGGGTTATTCCCTGGCCCAGATTGAGATCTTTGTGGTGGTTGTCCATTATTCCCACGATTGTGGTTAAGGATGTTACGCAGATCACCAGCAGAGTGTGGTTGCGGATCATTGGTATCAGTGTTTCTAGGCCTGCCACGGGTACGGGTGATGCGATCTCGCAGATCACCCACTTGGCTTCTAGTGGTAACCATGATGGTGGTGGGAATGATCTGTTATTCGGTCCCCACAGACGGCGCCAATGTCGTGTTCTTAACCGAGATCAACCTTAAAGCTATGGAAAAGCCTTGAAGAATGATCACAGTCAAGATATTAATGTAGGACTCTTTAGGATTTCCGAAGATCCAGTTGGGATAATCAGGTTCTCCCTAGTCAACAATGTGTGTGCTTGTGTCAACTTAGGGATGCGAAGACGTACCTTAGCCCCTATAGCATGGTGGTTCTTATAGGGGATTACCTGTGTGTTGTGGGCCGTTCTGATGAGTCTTCTGAAGAGGTGGAACTCAAGTAGGATTTGTATAGGATATGATAAGATCATATCCTTAAACCCTGTAAGTGATAAACTTTATCCCATGCTGTTATATCTAACCAAGAGTCGTGGGGAATCCAGTGATAGTTACGGTTTGATAAGGCTGTAAACGATAAGGATTAGATTGGAAGTCCTGTGCTAGCTGAAAACCTTATCAGTACGTAACCGGTGGAAACCCAGTTCGCTCGGTATAAATATCCGATCGACACCCCTGTATCAATATCGAAGTAGTGGGAGTAATGAGCCCTTTGGTCGGTCGTAGCTCGGTCTACTATAGGTCCACTACAGTATTGTTGGTTCAAAATGGAAAGGGAAAAGGTAAGGCCAAAGGGAAAGCACAAAAACCTAAGGATAAGGGCAAAGCTAGAGTAGCTAAGGCTCTTAAGCCTAAAGGTGGGGTGGCTAAGGAGGGAAATTGCTTCCATTGTAACAAGGAGGGACATTGGAAGAGGAATTTCCCAGATTACCTTAAAGAGAAAGAAATGAAGAAAAGCGGAGCCTCTTCTTCAGGTATTTTTGTTATAGAAGTTAATTTTTCTGCTTCATCATCATGGGTATTAGATACTGGATGTGGATCTCACATTTGTGTTAATGTGCAGGATCTAAAAAGGAGTAGAAGATTAGCTAAAGGTGAAGTCGAACTGCGAGTTGGAAATGGAGCAAGAGTTGCCGCCATTGCTGTTGGAACTTGTAGTTTAACCTTACCTAGTGGATTAGTTTTAGAACTAGAGGATGTTTATTGTGTACCTGCTATTCATAGGAATGTTATTTCAGTTTCATGTTTAGACAAAGTAGGTTTTTCGTTTTCAATAAGGAACAAGTGTTGTTCCATTTATTTGAATGAGATGTTTTATGGCAGTGCACAATTAATAAATGGTCTTTATTTGTTAGATCTTGATCATCCAGTCTATAACATTAATGCTAAAAGGTTTAAATCAAATGATACAAACCAAACTTTTCTTTGGCATTGTCGTTTGGGCCATATAAATGAGAAACGCATTTCTAAGCTTCATAAAGATGGATTCTTAGACTCATTTGATTTTGAATCTTATGAGACATGTGAGTCTTGTTTGTTGGGAAAGATGACAAAGGGCCCATTTACTGGCAGCAGTGACAAAGGGCCGTACTTCGTCTCATTTACAGATGATTTTAGTAGATATGGGTATGTATATCTGATGAAATACAAACATGAAACCTTTGAAAAGTTCAAGGAATTCAAGAATGAAGTACAAAATCAACTTGGCAAAAGTATTAAAGCCCTTCGATCTGATCGAGGTGGTGAATACCTTAGCCAAGAGTTCGATGACTATCTAAAAGAGTGTGGTATAGTATCTCAACTCACTCCTCCTGGAACGCCCCAGTGGAATTGTGTTTCAGAAAGGAGAAACCGAACCTTGTTGGACATGGTTAGGTGTATGATGAGTCAATCAGACCTTCCAATCTCTTTTTGGGGACATGCTCTACTTACAGCTGCTTTTACACTTAACCGATCCCCATCGAAAGCGGTTGAAAAGACACCATATGAGATATGGACTGGGTGTGACGCTCTTCTTTCTGGAAATGAAAAGGGTTTTCGCTCGATTCATTTGGAATTGTAAAGTTTTCCAAAAATTAGGGTGGAAATTTTTTTTTTAAAACACTTGATTGGTAAGTAGAATCAAAGAGTTGAAATCCGGGAAGTTATAAGTCGTTGAAAAGCAGTCGAGGGTTTTTGCAATAAATATTATTTTTGAAATGAAACCATTAGTCCCTCAATTGCAAGTTCTTTAAAAACTGATCAACACCGGATTCCAAAATTCTTAAAAGCCAGCGGAATATTGAAATGCGTAAAGTGAACCTTAGTTGTAGATATTAAGTGATAAAAGTCTGTTACATAGTAGGTACAAGTCCATTGAAAATAAAACACTCTGACAATACCTCACCAAAAGCAATATTTACAATGTATAAAACTCAAAAGAAAAGGGTATCATCAGAGCTGGTTACTGGTCCACTGCAGCTACTCCATAGTCAGAGATCACCGGTTTCGTCCAACCAAAAACTGTACAACTATTTCGGATTCCGGATTACGTCCACTATGCACACCCTTAAAGGTCGTCCATCCGAGGACACAAAGGGTTTAAAACGGGGGTATGTGCATAACGTAAATAATTGGAATACGAAACCTACGAGGACGAAAGCGAACTACGGGATTGGGATGGTAGAGAGTGATCTCTACTTCACCCTCAAAAACAACCCGGTGATCTTGATACTTCCAAATACCGTCAAGGAGCGGGCGAATCTCGATGCAAAGCAGACATCTGGCCATCACCTAAAAGGGCAGGAGAGTAAGCCTAACACAGTCGCATTATCGAATAAGCCTAAGCCCTAACATTCACAATCAGATAAACAGCAGCAATCACCAGTGCAATAATGCATGTACATATGAGCAGACACTAGTTTAGTTATTATCTTCAAGATAGGTGGCATGATGCATGCACATATTTCTCCAACTCCAAGGCCTCTACATCCACCGGGTCTAGATCTGAGGAATGGTGCGTTCAAGAAGGCGGCACGGCTTACGGCACGTCTGCCAGCGTAAAAGGCACGACTTACAGTGTTTCCACCAGCGTAAACAGCACGACTTACAGTGTTTCCACCAGCGTAAAAGACACGACTTACAGTGTTTCCACCAGCGTAAAAGGCACGATTTACAGTATTTCCACCAGCGTAAACGACACGACTTACAGTGTTTCCACCAGCGTAAAAGACACGACTTACAGTGTTTCCACCAGCGTAAAAGGCACGACTTACAGTGCGTCCACCAGCGTAGAAAGGCACGGCTTACGGTGAACCCTGTGCATGCTTTCATAAAATATCAAGTTCAGTTACGTAAATAGTTCACAGGTTCACCTGCGTAGAAAAGGCACGCCTTACGATGTTTCCACCTGCATAGGTGTTCCTCAGATTGGGACTGGTCTGATAACCTAGCTCATGTATGTTATCAATGCAACTCTTGCAATCCTAGGTTATCATACACATGTTCAAGTTCCAAGTTTATCATTAGTCCAACTATGTCATGATCAGTTCCGCATGGACACATTCATGTTAGCTCATTATAAGCATTCAACATGTATCCATAAGCATGTAGTTAACATAGCAGAGTCATACGATTTCTAGGTCAAGCTTATGTCCGAGTGATCGGACAAAGTCCCATCATTTACCTGACCTAAGTACACCTTAAGTAACTAGCACTTGGGTTAAGTAACTCTTAATTACTTAAGACTTTGGTTAAGTAAGTCCTAATTACTTAAGACTAGGTTTAACTGAACTTTAGCGGACTAATCATGGACTACATCCATTAATCATGGATTAGGTCTCCCTAATCATGAATGAGGTCCAGCTTAATTGACTAATCTCAGATTAAATCCGACTAATCATGGATTAAGTCCAACTAATCATGGATTAGTTGACTAATCCGGGAATTAGGTTCACTAATCTAGGGTTTAAGTCCCACTAATCTTGGATTAGTTGACTAATCATGGGGTTAAGGTCACTAATCGAGGATTAAGTCCAACTAATCTCGGATTAGTTGACTAACCATGGAATTAGGTTCACTAATCTAGGATTACGTCCAACTAATCTGGGATTAGTTGACTAATCAAGGATTAAGGTCACTAAGTTCGGATTAAGTCCAACTAATCGTGGATTAGTAGACTAATCAAGGATTAAGGTCACTAAGTTCGGATTAAGTCCAACTAATCTTGGATTAGTTGACTAATCAAGGATTAAGGTCACTAAGTTCGGATTAAGTCCAACTAATCTTGGATTAGATGACTAATCAAGGATTAAGTTAAACTTAAGTAGGTTCAAGTGCTATTTAGTTATCTAAGATTAGGTCTAATTAACACTTAGTTGACTAAATCATTTTAGCTTCTAGGTTAACCCCTTAACCAAGGCTTAGCAATTCTAAAGCCATTTTGATTAACACTTTGATTGCCTAGTTAACTAAAATCCACACGGCCAACCCTTAAGCTTGTTCATCCAAGGGTCTAAACATTTCTTTTAATCACATAACATATGTAATTACACATCAACACAAACATAATCATAAAATTCAGCAAAGAACACTAAACAATTACATATCAAAATTCACCAAATTCGGCCTCCAAGCCAAAACCAAAAGTCTAGCTAGTGTCCTTGAGTCTCATGGTGACTCAACCTAATTTCTAAGCTTCAAGACTTATTCTAGCAAATGTGTAAGCTTCTCTCACTTACCTCTTGAAGACAACTAAGGAGACTTTGAGCTTTTAGGCCCTTCCTTACCAAACCGTGAGCACTCTCCCTCCTTAGACTCTTGAGACTTGATTCCAAGCTTCTAAAACTCTAAGGCTCCACTTGATCTACCAAGCTAAAGATTTTAAGGCTTGGTTTGGGGTTTGGCCGTGAGGGTTGTTTGGGTTTAGAGTTTAATGATTGAAATTTCTTCAACACAAATCTTCAAGTAAGTGGCATATTCATAATCTAGAGTATGAATATGCTAAGGTTTCTTGTGTTTGGTAGAAGTTTAGGTTTGATCAAGGGTGGTGGTGGATGAGGCCGTGAGCTTCTAAAAGAGGAAGGGTTGGATTTGAGCTTTCTAAGTCTTGATCACTCATGCATGTTGCATAATCGTGATCTAGGCTTTGAATATGTGAAGATTTCTAGGTTTTAATGGAAGAATGAGTTTGGATGTGGGTGTTTGAGGTGTTGGTCGTGAGCTCCTTGAAGGAAGAAGATGAAGATGATGGTGATGGTGTCATGAAGAAAAGAAAGCCAAAAATGGTGCTCATCAACACATGGTTACTTTTATAAGGGTTTATGGTCAAAGGGTGAGTTGTTTAGATGGCTAAGTGGTGTGCTTGGTGTATGGACACCTCACGCCTCATGCAAAGGAAGAAAATATGGTGTTGCCACCTAACTCTTGGCCAACATGCATGAAATGTGAGCTTGCCACCTCACTTCTTCATGCAACCCACAATTCACCCCACACACATATACATACCACGACCTACACACACACACACACACACACACACACACACACTTCACGGCCTCCACACACACACATATGGCCCAACACACATCCATGGCCCATTAGGTTACTTAGGCTTAATCTAATCCACTTAACCCTTAAGCCATTCATTAACCAAGCTAATCTAACTTTTAACTAAACTATTACACATCTAACCCTAATCAACTTAACACTACACAAGGATAGACCTAATTACTTAGGCTTAAGCTAACCCTAATCACTATAAGCTAGCTACACACGATTAAGCTCTAACACATCAAGCAAGGCAAAACATTCATATAGCAAAGCATGAAATTATTCGGGAACTAAAATTCAGGGATGTTACACTGTCCCCCACTTACAGGAATTTCGTCCCCGAAATTCTATTCTACTTGAACAACTCAAGATATACTCTACGCATCGTAGCTTTGGGTTCCCAAGTTGACTCTTGAACACCATTGTGTTCCCAAACAACTCTAACCAAGGGTATTTCTTTGCCCCTAAGTTGCTTGATTCGGCGGTCTGCTATAAAAATCGGGCCAGCTTCTAGAGTTAGGTTTTCTCGCACAGACAGGTCATCGGGTCGGATATCCAGAATGGAGATAGGGTCGTTCACAAACTTTCGAAGTTGTGAAACATGAAAGACATTGTGCAGACTAGACAAGGATGGTGGTAAGGCTATCTAGTATGCAACTGGACCAATTTTCCTAAGGATTTGGTACGGACCGATGAACCTGGGTGAAAGTTTCTTGGTTCTCAATGCTCTGCCTACACCTTTCATCGGGGATACCTTGATAAACACATGCTCTCCTTTTGCAAACTCAAGAGGTCTTCTCCTCTTATCCGCATAACTCTTCTGACTTCCCTGAGCGGCCCTCATCTTCTCTTGTACCATCTTAATCTTTTCAGTTGTTTCTTGTACCAGTTCTGGACCGATCAAAGCATTCTCCCCCACTTGAAACCAACATAGTGGTGTCTGGCACTTTCTACCATACAACGCTTCAAACAGTGCCATCCCAATACTCGCATGATAGCTGTTATTATAGGTAAACTCCACCAACGGTAACACCTTATCCCAACTTCTTTGCTCCTCCAAGGCACACGCTCTTAACATATCTTCCAACGTCTGAATGGTTCGCTCTGTTTGTCCATCAGTTTGAGGATGATAAGCAGATCCCATTTTTAACTTTGTTCCCAGGGCGTGATGCAGACTATTCCAAAACCGAGATGTAAACCTTGGATCACGGTCAGAAACTATGCTGGAAGGTATACCATGCAGTCGCACCACCTCATCAACATAGAGTTTAGCAAGCCTTTCCAACGAATAACGCATATTTATGGAAATAAAATGCGCAGATTTAGTTAACTGATCTACCACAACCCATATGGCATCAAAATTCCGGTCCGTCCTTGGTAAACCTGACACAAAATCCATCGATATGCTGTCCCATTTCCACTGAGGGACCTCCAAACATTGTAACTCTCCTCCTGGCTTCTTATGCTCGGCCTTCGTTTTCTGGCAGACCAGACATGATGCTACATACTCGGCCACATCTTTCTTTAATCCAGACCACCAGAACAACTTTTTCAAATCCTGATACATCTTAGTTGTGCCCGGATGCATACTCATCCGACTCTTGTGCGCCTCCTACAATATCATTCTTCTAAGTTCTGCGTCTTTTGGAACGTATATCCTCGTTTTGAAACGAAGAAGTCCATCCTTTCCCTCCTGAAAGTTCAGTTCTTTCCCTTCAGATGCCAACCTTTTCTTTTCATTAAGCTCACCATCTTCTTGTTGCCGCTCGCGGATCAGAGTCATGAACTCATTCGTGATCTGCAACATTCCTAACTTTAAGCTTGTTGGCTCGACTTCCATTACCAAACTCATATCCCGAAACTTCTCCAGTAACACAGCCTCCTTAATCATCATGGAACTCGCATGCAATGCCTTTCTGCTTAGGGCATCCGCAACCACATTCGCCTTTCCAGGATGATAGTGGAGTTCGAAGTCATAATCTTTGAGAAACTCCGTCCACCGACGTTGTCTCATGTTCAGCTCCTTCTGGTCAAAGAGATACTTTAAACTCTTATGGTCACTGAACACTCGGAACACAGTGCCATAGAGATAGTGCCTCCAGATCTTAAGAGCGAAAACTATTGCGGCCAACTCCAAGTCCTGCGTCGGATAATTCACCTCATGCACTTTCAACTGCCTTGATGCGTATGCCACAACCTTACCTTCTTGCATCAACACACACCTGAGGCCTTGCCCTGACGCATCGCAGTACACATCAAAACTCTTCTGTGGGTCAGGTAGGATTAATACCGACGAAGTAGTCAGCTTTTCCTTCAGCTTTTGGAAACTCTCTTTGCACTTCGAGTCCCAAACAAAAGGTTGGTCCTTCTTGGTTAACTTAGTCAAGGGTAGGGAGAGCTTCGAAAATCCTTCTATAAACCTTTGGTAGTACCCGACAAGTCCTAAGAAACTCCGGACCTCCGTTACCGTCTTAGGCTGTTCCCATTGAAGAACTGATTCAACCTTTGTTGGATCGACAGCTATTCCTCCTTTCGAGATCACATGTCCCAAAAACTTAACTTCCTCCAGCCAAAACTCGCACTTCGAGGGTTTGGCGTACAACTGTTTCTCCTTTAAAACTTTCAACATAATCCTCAAGTGTTCTGCATGTTCCTCTGGACTCTTTGAGTAGACCAGAATATCATTTATAAAGACCACTACAAACGAGTCCAAGAACGGTCTGAATACCCTGTTCATGTAGTCCATAAAGACAGCAGGAGCATTCATCAAACCAAACGGCATTACCACATATTCATAGTGCCCATAGCGAGACCGAAACGCCGTCTTGGGAATATCCCGTTCCCGAATCCTTATCTGATGGTATCCAGATCTTAGATCTATCTTCGAGAAAACAGAAGCTCCACGAACTTGATCCATAAGATCGTCTATCCTTGGCAGAGGGTATTTGTTCTTGATGGTCACCTTGTTCAACTGCCGGTAGTCCCCACACATACACAGACTTCCATCCTTCTTTCTCACAAACAACACTGACGCACCCCAGGGGGACACACTCGGTCTGATCAACTGTTTCTGTAGCAACTCTTCTACTTGCTTCTTCAACTCAGCCATCTCCGGCGGCGCCATCCTATATGGTGCTATAGAGATTGGGCCAGTTACTGGGATTAGATTGATACCAAACTCGATTTCTCGATCCGGCGGCAACCCCGGTACACCATCCGTGAACACCTCCGGAAACTCCTCTACCACTGGTATTCCTTTTATCTCTTTCTCCTCTTCTTCCCTCGTTACAGAGAACAGACACATGAAGCCTTTGGATTCGGGGTTCGAGGGTTGAAGGTCTTTGTACAAGGCTATCCTCTTATCACAGTCGATGATCACTCTGTTTCTCATCATCCAGTCCATACCCAGAATGACATCTAACTGTGATAAAGGTAAACAGACTAGGTCTACACTCGAGATGCGGCCTAGTACCTCAACCAAACAGTTTAAACAGACTTTGGAAGTAAGGACAGGGAAGTTAGTTGGGGTTTCTATTCTAAAGCAGTATGGTGAATCAGATAGGGGCAAGTTCAAACGATTCACACATTCATATGAAACGAAAGAATGACTAGCTCTAGAATCAAACAAAACTTTACAAGGTTAACTATTAAGAAGAAGGGTACCTTGCACGAGATCAGGGGCTTGATTTGCTTCAGCACCACTGAGAGTAAACACCTTCCCTCTAGCCATAGGTCTATTCATCGATCCCTTCGAGTCACCCTTCTCGGGTTCTCTGCAGTCCCTTGACCAATGACCCGGCTTACCACACTTAAAGCAACCAGAAAACGGCTTCTGACAAACCTCTCCGAAGTGATGATGTTTGCACTTATCGCACAACGGAGCACTTCCCTGATAATTTGCTGCTTGTCCCGACGCCTTGCCTTTACCCTTGACCTTGAAGTGTGGCCTTTTGCCTCTAAAGTTTGAATCCTTGCGCCACTGTGACCCGGAACTCTGCTGATTCCTCTTACTTCGCAGGTATAGCTCCTCAGCCTTTTTATCCTCTTCATAAACCCGACACATGTCGACCAGAGTTGAGAAGTTCTGAATCTTCTGATAGCTGAAAGCCGCTTTTAAATCCGGCCTTATCCCATTCTCAAACTTGATGCACTTGCTTCGTTCGTCAGGGTGTTGCTGAAAGTAAGGAGAATACTTAAGCAACTCCTCAAATTTAGCGGTGTATTCACCCACACTCATGTCGCCTTGCTGCAGTTGCAGAAACTCTACCTCTTTCTTTCGCCTCAAATCCTCAGGAAAATACTTATCCAGAAACTTTTCTGTGAACACTTGCCATGTGACTTCCCGACCTTCATGAGCCAAGAGTTGAACAGCGTGCTTCCACCAGTTTTCAGCCTCCCCAAACAACATGTACGTGGCGTAGGTCACCCGTTGAGCGTCCGTACATCCGAGGGTTTGGAAGATTTTGTCCAGTTCGTTTATCCACTTGTTAGCCTCATCGGGTTTGAAACCTCCCTCAAACCTAGGAGGGTTACAGTTTCGGAATTCGGACAGACTACGGAACTCGACTTGTCCCGCTTGGTCTGGGGGTGGTTGGTTAGCTTGTTGTTGCATGTTCTCGATCACCGTAGTGATCCTATCTAAAACCTCAGCTAAGTTACGTTGATTCCTAGTTGCCATTGTGAACCTGCACTAAAGGCTAAGTATCACAATAGACCTAAGGGAACTGAAGCCCTAGAACTATCTTAATCCTATAACTATCCTAGTCTTTATGGGACTAACTATGGACCAGGTGCAGGACCTTCAACTCTGATACCACAAAAAGATGTGACGCTCTTCTTTTTGGAAATGAAAAGGGTTTTCGCTCGATTCATTTGGACTTGTAAAGTTTTCCAAAAATTAGGGTGGAAAATTTTTTTCTTTTTAAAACACTTGATTGGTAAGTAGAATCAAAGAGTTGAAATCCGGGAAGTTATAAGTCGTTGAAAAGCAGTCGAGGGTTTTTGCAATAAATATTATTTTTGAAATGAAACCATTAGCCCCTCAATTGCAAGTTCTTTAAAAACTGATCAACACCGGATTCCAAAATTCTTAAAAGCCAGCGGAATATTGAAATGCGTAAAGTGAACCTTAGTTGTAGATATTAAGTGATAAAAGTCTGTTACATAGTAGGTACAAGTCCATTGAAAATAAAACACTCTGACAATACCTCACCAAAAGCAATATTTACAATGTATAAAACTCAAAAGAAAAGGGTATCATCAGAGCTGGTTACTGGTCCACTGCAGCTACTCCATAGTCAGAGATCACCGATTTTGTCCAACCAAAAACTGTACAACTATTTCGGATTCCGGATTACTTCCACTATGCACACCCTTAAAGGTCGTCCATCCGAGGACACAAAGGGTTTAAAACGGGGGTATGTGCATAACGTAAATAATTGGAATACGAAACCTACGAGGACGAAAGCGAACTACGGGATTGGGATGGTAGAGAGTGATCTCTACTTCACCCTCAAAAACAACCCGGTGATCTTGATACTTCCAAACACCGTCAAGGAGCGGGCGAATCTCGATGCAAAGCAGACATCTGGCCATCACCTAAAAGGGCAGGAGAGTAAGCCTAACACACTCGCATTATCGAATAAGCCTAAGCCCTAACATTCACAATCAGATAAACAGCAGCAATCACCAGTGCAATAATGCATGTACATATGAGCAAACACTAGTTTAGTTATTATCTTCAAGATAGGTGGCATGATGCATGCACATGTTTCTCCAACTCCGAGGCCTCTACGTCCACCGGGTCCAGATCTGAGGAACGGTGCGTTCAAGAACGCGGCACGGCTTACGGCACGTTTGCCAGCGTAAAAGGCACGACTTACAGTGTTTCCACCAGCGTAAACGGAACGACTTACAGTGTTTCCACCAGCGTAAAAGACACGACTTACAGTGTTTCCACCAGCGTAAAAGGCACGACTTACAGTGTTTCCACCAGCGTAAACGGCACGACTTACAATGTTTCCACTAGCGTAAAAGACACGACTTACAGTGTTTCCACCAGCGTAAAAGGCACAACTTACAGTGCGTCCACCAGCGTAGAAAGGCACGGCTTACGGTGAACCCTGTGCATGCTTTCATAAAATATCAAATTCAGTTACGTAAACAGTTCACAGGTTCACCTGCGTAGAAAAGGCATGCCTTACGGTGTTTCCACCTTCGTAGGTGTTCCTCAGATTGGGACTGGTCTAATAACCTAGCTCATGTATGTTATCAATGCAACTCTTGCAATCCTAGGTTATCATACACATGTTCAAGTTCCAAGTTTATCATTAGTCCAACTATGTCATGATCAGTTCAGCATGGACACATTCATGTTAGCTCATTATAAGCATTCAACATGTATCCATAAGCATGTAGTTAACATAGCAGAGTCATACGAGTTCTAGGTCAAGCTTATGTCCGAATGATCGGACAAAGTCCCATCATTTACCTGACCTAAGTACACCTTAAGTAACTAGCACTTGGGTTAAGTAAGTCTTAATTACTTAAGACTTTGGTTAAGTAAGTCCTAATTACTTAAGACTAGGTTTAACTGAACTTTAGCGGACTAATCATGGACTACATCCATTAATCATGGATTAGGTCTCCCTAATCATGAATGAGGTCCAGCTTAATTGACTAATCTCGGATTAAATCCGACTAATCATGGATTAAGTCCAACTAATCATGGATTAGTTGACTAATCCGGGAATTAGGTTCACTAATCTAGGGTTTAAGTCCCACTAATCTTGGATTAGTTGACTAATCATGGGGTTAAGGTCACTAATCGAGGATTAATTCCAACTAATCTTGGATTAGTTGACTAACCATGGAATTAGGTTCACTAATCTAGGATTAAGTCCAACTAATCTGGGATTAGTTGACTAATCAAGGATTAAGGTCACTAAGTTCGGATTAAGTCCAACTAATCTTGGATTAGTAGACTAATCAAGGATTAAGGTCACTAAGTTCGGATTAAGTCCAACTAATCTTGGATTAGTTGACTAATCAAGGATTAAGGTCACTAAGTTCGGATTAAGTCCAACTAATCTTGGATTAGTTGACTAATCAAGGATTAAGTTAAACTTAATTAGGTTCAAGTGCTATTTAGTTATCTAAGATTAGGTCTAATTAACACTTAGTTGACTAAATCATTTTAGCTTCTAGGTTAACCCCTTAACCAAGGCTTAGCAATTCTAAAGCCATTTTGATTAACACTTTGATTGCCTAGTTAACTAAAATCCACACGACCAACCCTTAAGCTTGTTCATCCAAGGGTCTAAACATTTCTTTTAATCACATAACATATGTAATTACACATCAACACAAACATAATCATAAAATTCAGCAAAGAACACTAAACAATTACATATCAAAATTCACCAAATTCGGCCTCCAAGCCAAAACCAAAAGTCTAGCTAGTGCCCTTGAGTCTCATGGTGACTCAACCTAATTTCTAAGCTTCAAGACTTATTCTAGCAAATGTGTAAGCTTCTCTCACTTACCTCTTGAAGACAACTAAGGAGACTTTGAGCTTTTGGGCCATTCCTTACCAAACCGTGAGCACTCTCCCTCCTTAGACTCTTAAGACTTGATTCCAAGCTTCTAAAACTCTAAGGCTCCACTTGATCTACCAAGCTAAAGATTTTAAGGCTTGGTTTGGGGTTTGGCCGTGAGGGTTGTTTGGGTTTAGAGTTTAATGATTGAAATTTCTTCAACACAAATCTTCAAGTAAGTGGCATATTCATAATCTAGAGTATGAATATGCTAAGGTTTCTTGTGTTTCGTAGAAGTTTAGGTTTGATCAAGGGTGGTGGTGGATGAGGCCGTGAGCTTCTAAAAGAGGAAGGGTTGGATTTGAGCTTTCTAAGTCTTGATCACTCATGTATGTTGCATATTCGTGATCTAGGCTTTGAATATGTGAAGATTTCTAGGTTTTAATGGAAGAATGAGTTTGATGTGGGTGTTTGAGGTGTTGGCCGTGAGCTCCTTGAAGGAAGAAGATGAAGATGATGGTGATGGTGTCATGAAGAAAAGAAAGCCAAAAATGGTGCTCATCAACACATGGTTACTTTTATAAGGGTTTATGGTCAAAGGGTGAGTTGTTTAGATGGCTAAGTGGTGTGCTTGGTGTATGGACACCTCACGCCTCATGCAAAGGAAGAAAATATGGTGTTGCCACCTAACTCTTGGCCAACATGCATGAAATGTGAGCTTGCCACCTCACTTCTTCATGCAACCCACACTTCACCCCACACAAATATACATACCACGGCCTACACACACACACACACACACACACACACACTCTTCACGGCCTACACACACACACATATGGCCCAACACACATCCATGGCCCATTAGGTTACTTAGGCTTAATCTAATCCACTTAACCCTTAAGCCATTCATTAACCAAGCTAATCTAACTTTTAACTAAACTATTACACATCTAACCCTAATCAACTTAACACTACACAAGGATAGACCTAATTACTTAGGCTTAAGCTAACCCTAATCACTATAAGCTAGCTACACACGATTAAGCTCTAACACATCAAGCAAGGCAACACATTCATATAGCAAAGCATGACATTATTCGGGAACTAAAATTCAGGGATGTTACACTGGGAGGCGTCCTAGTATGTCTTTTCTCAAGATTTGGGGTTGTGATATTTATGTGAAACGTCTACTTTCTGATAAACTTAGTCCCAAATCTGACAAATGCTACTTTGTAGGATATCCCAAAGAAACTAAGGGATACTATTTCTACAATCCCACAGAAGGCAAAGTGTTTGTCGCTCGCACAGGCGTGTTTCTTGAAAGAGAATTTCTCTCAGGAAATAGTGGGAGGAAAATAGATCTTGATGAGATTCAAGAATCCCAAAGTAGCCAAGACCAAGCGATGGATGTTGAGCATGTTCCACAGGATGTTGTGGATGTACAACCTGTTCAAGTTACACAAGTTTTGCGTAGGTCAAGTAGGATTCCTCTTCAGCCAGAGAGATATGGGTTTCTCTTGACTCAAGAGGATGACATTATGATTTTTGATCAAGATGAACCTACTACTTACCAAGAGGCTATAAATAGCCCTGACTCTGAGAAATGGCCTCAAGCCATGAGATCTTAGATGGAGTCCATGCACACCAACCAAGTTTGGATCTTGGTTAATCTACCTGATGGGGTAAAACCAATTGGGTGCAAATGGGTTTTCAAGAAGAAGACTGACATGGATGGTAATGTACATACCTTTAAAGGACGATTGGTTGCTAAAGGTTTCAAACAAGTTCATGGTATTGACTATGATGAAACTTTTTCACCAGTTGCCATACTTAAATCCATTAGGATCTTGCTTGCTATTGCAGCATTTCATGATTATGAAATCTGGCAGATGGATGTCAAAACTGATTTCCTTAATGGAAATCTTTTAGAGGATGTGTATATGACACAGCCTGAAGGTTTTGTTGATCCAAAGGATGCTGGAAAGGTTTGTAAGCTGCAACGATCCATTTATGGATTGAAACAAGCTTCTAGGAGGAATATTCGATTCGATGATGCAATCAAACAATTTGGTTTCATCAAGAACGAAGAAGAGTCTTGTGTATATAAGAAGGTTAGTGAGAGCGCAATTGTCTTTCTTGTGTTGTATGTGGATGACATACTACTCATCGGGAATGACATTCCTACCTTACAGTTTGTTAAGACTTGGTTAGGGAATTGCTTTTCTATGAAGGATTTGGGTGAAGCAACCTATATATTAGGCATCAAGATTTATAGAGATAGATCAAGGAGATTGTTTGGCCTAAGTCAAAGTTCGTACATAGACAAAGTGTTGAAACGGTTCAACATGCAGGATTCCAAAAGGGGATCTTTGCCAATGTCACATGGTATAACCTTGTCAAAGGAACAGTGTCCTTCCACTAAGGAAGAAAGGGAACGCATGGATAGAATTCCATATGCATCTGCAATTGGATCTATCATGTATGCCATGATATGTACTCGACTTGATGTTTCGTATGCTTTGAGCATGACGAGCAGATACCAGTCAGATCCAGGTGAAGGTCACTGGACAGAAGTCAAGAATATCCTAAAGTACTTAAGAAGAACAAAGGATGCTTTCTTGGTATATGGAGGTGAAGATGAGCTGGTTGTAAAGGGTTACACCGATGCTAGCTTCCAGACTAATAAGGACAATTTCAGATCACAATCTGGATTTGTATTTTTTTTGAATGGTGGGGCTATATGCTGGAAGAGTTCAAAGCAAGAGACTGTAGCCGATTCTACAACAGAAGCTGAGTATATAGCTGCATCAGAAGCAGCAAAGGAAGCGGTTTGGATTAAGAAGTTCATAACTGAACTTGATGTTGTTCCTAGTATTGAGTTTCCAGTGGACCTCTATTGTGACAACAATGGAGCCATTGCGCAAGCTAAGGAACCGAGATCTCACCAGAAATCCAAACATATACTTCGACGTTTTCACATCATTCGAGAGATAATTGACAGAGGAGATGTGAAGATATGCAAAGTTTCAACATATGATAATATTGCTGATCCACTGACTAAACCTCTTGCCATTAAAAAGCATGAGGGACTTGTTAGGGCTTATGGTATTAGATACATGAACGATGGGCTCTAGTGCAAGTGGGAGATTGTTGGAGAGTGCCCTAGTGGCAATCATATTTTCTCTTTTACTTGTACTTATTTCATGTTTATGGATTATTACTATTAATAATAATGAGGCATTTCATTTATTATATTTATGCTTTAATTGTTTAATTAAAATAGATGTAATAAAGTCCTGAGGATTATAAGTTCAAAGTCATAAGAATATCAAGTACATGACTTGATAGTGAGATCTAATTGATTGATAATTATCCTTAAAGATTCCCTAGTCGAGTATTATAGTTAATAAGGACAACTATAATACATCGAGACTAGTATGTGGCAGACTGATGACTGTATCTCACCGGTCATGGATATGGGATATCAAGTCTTCACGTAAGTACACATTGGGACAATTGTGTACTGGATTGACCCGCCATGAGAATACTACATGGGTTATTAAGTGAGTGTCATAAGCGATTCTCATAGTGACAATGGTGTACATGGTCCTTTGACCTGAAGTCACTATGGTTCCCAACATGTGGAGTTATGTGCTTTCACACAATCAAACATTATCTTTAACCAGATAATTATAACAGTTGTGATCGGGTATATAACGAATCATGTAGAGGGATATGAATGACATAGATGGGATTTGTCCTCCCTATTTAATAGGGATTATATCTCTGGGCCCCTTGATTAAGTGAGACGGTAAAATGTATGGCCATACTCAAGTAGGTCAATATGAGATATTGACAAGACTTGTTTATACTCGTCTACTTAGGCATCAAGAAACCATAGGTTATACTATTCATGGGTGACACGTTCCATGCCATGAGTGTAACTATGATATTTGGACAAAGGGATTAAACTTACACATGTTCATTGGTCACAGTAAAATGTTTAGTCAAATCACATACATTCCTGTCACTTGGGTAGCAATGATGTGTTGCTAGATACCGCTCATTGCTTGTAAAGATAAAATGTGATTTTAACATTACTGCCAACGTTACAGGAACCTATAGGGTCACACACTAAGAGCAGATAAAATTGGAGATATCACATTTGATAAAAATACAATAGTTGTATTTTTATAAAATTAAATCTTTCTGATATGATTAAGATATGATTCGTTTTATCTTTATGTATAAGATATAAATTTGATTTTATCTTCTACATATAAGATAGAATTCGAATTTATCTCCTAAAAAGCCTAACCAGTTGGTCTGATAATATTATAAATAATATTATTAGCTTTAGGGGTTTTTTAGACGAGTGAGACACATAATGGTAACCCTAGCCGTCATATCAGAGAGTGAGTGATACACAGACTCTCTCTTCTCTGCTAGCATTGAGAAGAGAGACGTGACTCCAATTGAGAATTTGTTCGTGTGGATACCAATAGAGGCACAACACATTGATGTGCTCGTGATTGACGAAGCGTTCGTGATAAGATTCGTTGGTCTCCTCTTCCCTGCAAAAGGTAATTTTATTCCCTATCTCAAATCATGTTTTCACATGGATCCTGGATGGAAATAGGATATATTTTTTTTTCGCTGCGTTTGTCGCATTCTATTTCCTAACAACGTTAACATGCACATTCACACATACATGCATTATCATATTCTTCCACTAATTTAATTCTCATATAATCCTAAGCATACACATATAGCAACACCACACATACATACACATACATAGCCAAACCGTGCATACATACACTCACATGCATAGAAAAATAAATCTTTTTCTCATATGATGACTCATGTATAAAAAAAATCACAATTTCTTTTAAAGCATAAAAATTGTAAGCACATAACCATTCCAAAACTCAATTTCTAAACTCTTAATATTATTCCATGATAACCATTCCTTTGAAATCATTCACCACTTTGAAAACGTGAATTAAGAAATTCATTTAAGAAAATACCCTTTCAAAAACACTTTTCTCAAAATAAATCTCTTTAGTATTTTAAAATAATGCGAGGAATTTGAGGGGTGTTACAATATACACGCTCCGTTATGGAGGGTCCATTTATATACACGCTCCGTTATGGAGGGTCCATTTATATATACACGCTCCGTTATAGAAGGTCCATTTATATACACGCTCCGTTATGGAGGGTCCATTTATATATACACGCTCCGTTATGGAGGGTCCATTTATATACACGCTCCGTTATGCCGCTATGGAGGGTCCATTTATATACACGCTCCGTTATGGAGGGTCCATTTATATACACGCTCTGTTATGGAGGGTCCATTTATATATATATTCGCACTCCACTTAGGGAGGGTCTTATGTAATTATGCCTATTCTCACTTCCATTTGGAAGGGTCCTTCCTATTCGTTAATATAGTCACACTCCCTTTTGGGAGGGTCATTCGTACACAAACCATCATTCATATCATAAACTCACCTTTTCACATTCCTATATCCACACCTAAATAGGTGGGTCTTTCCCCCATTTGCAATATAATTTCCCATTGTCCAATTATTACACTCATTACTAATCCGTTTATTATCTAATTTCCTTTTAATCTCATTATTCAACTCAAATCGTTATCTACAACAAACACCCTTTTCACTTAGAACACCCATCTCTATATTTTCCATATTTATTGCCCATCATTCTCCTAAATTAAAACAAGTCTATCATTAGCACTTTCCTTTTCTTCATTTGCCTCTTAATTATCCCTATATTGTCATATTCCATTTCTATCATAAATTTCCATATCTATTCCTTATGATTAGTCAACTTAATTGTTCTCATTACTCCCTAATTTAGTATCTACTTAACCAATCATTCCTTTTCTATCCATCATCATATATATATACTTGATCTCATACATTACACTAATCTTTCTTTCTATTCTCTAATAATTATTTCATTTATTTTCATTATCAACTATCCTAAGGTTTTGTGCTCTACTCATCCTCTACCCCTAGCCATCACTATAACCAAAGAGAATCTATTCCCTAAGCTAAGGTAATACAACCTTCTTACCTCAAATAAATGTGGAGAGAGAGAAAATGTTGATTCCCAAGCCTTAGTGTAGAGAGAGAAAGCTTCATAGCCATGGAGGAGAGAGAAAATGAGCCATGAAGCAAAAACAGTGAAATTAGTTAAAGATTATGGGGGAAATTCGTGTACATGAAAGAAAATGAGAAGGAAAGCTTGAATCTCACATACCTTGAACTTGGAATGGTGGAAATTAAGAGTGGGTATGAAACTCCAAGGAAGAGGGAGGAAAGAGAGAGAAATGGCGTGAGAGAGAGAATAATAGGAGAGATTGATGAAGGAGATGATGTTTGTATGTGATGGGGATTGATTTTTAAGGGTTTATCATGGATGTATTTGATGATTTGAGGTGGGATTTAGAGAGAGAAAGGGGAAGAATTCGTGCCCTAGAGAGAGAAACAAAGGGGAAATGAATGGGGAAGAAGACCCAACGCGTTTTATTTATTCTTTTCTGTTCTGTCACGTACTAACCACTAACCGGTTAGTCAATGATTCTTTTTATTTTCTTTTATTTCTTTGCACTTCAAAGTGCCATAACTTCTTCTTTACCCGTCCGATCTTTCTCAAATTTGAAAGCAAGCTTCTACATAATTCCCAATTCACATTCAACGGTGGAATCTAAGTTTAGAGTTTGTAGATATTTTATTCTAATTTCCCAATTAGCGAATTTAAAACACCGAAAACGCCGCTTTTAACCCTCGTTTGGTCTTCTTTAAACTTCCTATCTGATGCCAACGCTTACTAACACCTTTATGGCCCTCAAAGAAATCCTAATCCTTCACCCTAAATATTCTTAAACATAATTATCATTCTCCTAATTCCCTCATTATTCTAATTATTTTGGGAATTAAAATTCGGGATGTTACAATTCTCCCCCACTTACTGGAATTTCGTCCCCGAAATTCCGTTCAGTTCCTTAAATGGAGAACCATCCTTTTGGCAACACTTGTGAACATAGTCCTTACTTCCTTCACCCCCGCATGTCTACACTTCATTTTGTGGTTATCCCGACAAGATCTTCGAAGTTTCGTAAATAAGCTCTCCCCCACTTAGCGTAAGCATACCCCTTCGTATCTGTATGCTCGCAAGTTCTTGTACACTGTAAGGAGTACAACTATGGTTTAGCTTGGTTGGTTTTAATGTGGTCATCGTATGTAACCGTCAAGATCGATTTCGTTAGTTTTAATTCGTGATGATCTACACAAAATCCTAGGAAGATTCCTAATAGGTTGGCCACCAAAGTCTAATTTGGACGTTCATTGAAACTAAAAGTGATTCTTATGGAGTCTTCCCCAAAGGTTCTACATTTGGTTATTCTACTCTTGACCGACAAGGTAGCCTAAGGCTCTCTTCCTTTCAGCTTTGATTTGGTTTTACTATCCAATTCTGTGCCAAGAGTTCGGGGGGAACACTCTGCAGCTAGCTTCTTTTCTTCTAATTGGATCTATCTCGTCGAGGGATTCCTATGAAGTTTCACCTTCATTCCAAAGGATCTATGTTTGATTACACTACTATTGGTTGGTAATATAGCCAGAGGCTCTTATCCTCAAGCTTCGTTGTGGGGTCTAGTACCCGATTCGATGTAAGGAATTTTTGGGAAGAACACCACTCAGGTTAGTGTCTATCCCACTAATGATCTGTGTCTTTGTAGAAATCCTATCGCAGTTAATTTCCCACTTTATTAAGAAAGTTGCCATGATATCGCCCGTTAATAGATGTAAAGATTGAGGTGACCAACCCCAACCTTATGTCCATTAACAGCACATCATCGGCGGTTTTGCTGATAGCATCATCATTTAACAGATGTAGGATCAGAGTGGTCAGTTCTAACCTTACATTCTATTAAACGACGACATTATCAAGGAGTTTGGTTACTTTCTACTTGGCATTCAAAGACTTAGTACTTTATTCTTTCTGATTTCTTCCTAATAAGTGGGGTTGCATCTATGTGTTTTTCGTAAATCATACAGAGGTTAGGGGTCATGGCTCTAAGCAGCACATGCTTTTCTAAGTTTTCACTAAAAAGGTTCCTGATCATCAAAGATCTTCACCTAAGACTCTTCGGGCATTTCTAATTTGGAGCAATTCCATTTCCGTTCAAGTAATTAAGGGAAACATATAAGCATGTGACTCAATAATTAAAAGTCATCTCACAGAGAGTATTAGGGACACAGCTTTTACCTCAGTTCGGCTTTCCTGCATCCTCCACTTCCCTCCCTTCCGGAATGAGTACTTTTCCTCTCTGGATAGATCGTCCTGCACCTACTGGATGGGCTCTAGTTGCATTCACCTCTTTCTTCATAGAATTCTTGGGACAATTAGCAGCATAGTGCCCGGGTTGTCCGCACACAAAACAACTAAAACTTCTTCTAGTTTGGTTCCGAAACCAGCACTCTCCACCATGCTGCTTTCCACAATGTGAGCATAATGGAGGAGCATCCACAACAGTCTCACTCTTGCCCATAATTCTTGAGACTACTGCTCTGTTGTGGGGAACAACATAAGGGCTTGATCTTTGAGTTGGCCCATCATTTCTGATTGGACCTCCTGCCTTCTGCCCACTCTTAACTTTCTCTTCCGCTAATTTCTGAGCTGCCTTGTCCCGCTCTTCTGCCATTTCCTGCTTGAGTGCATTCTCATAAGCACTTGCCATGTTCACCAATTGGGAAAAATTGGCGATGCCCTGATAGGTAAAAGCAGTCCTAATCTTGGCATGCAGAACAGACTCGAATTTGATACACTTGGTGCGCTCGCCTGCGTCCCTGTAGCTGCCTGAGTATCGGATCAGATCTTCAAATCGTGCCGCATATTCGCCGACACTCATGTTCCCCTGCTCCAACTTGAGGAAGGCCATTTCTTTCTCCCTTCGGACATCCTCTGGAAAATATTTCTCAAGGAAACGGATTTTGAAGAGATCCCAAGAAATAACTTCATTCGCTGCCCCCAAACTTCTTCTTTGTTGCTCCCACCAATGCTCCGCATCACCGGACAGAACATATTCCACCAACCTAACATAGTGATCGGCTGGTGGTTGCAGCGAGCGGAGAATCTTTTCCATCTCCTGGAGCCACTTCTGTGCACCGTCTGGATTGTACCCGCCTTCGAATCTTGGTGGTTCGTTCTTTCTAAATCTCGCCATCCAGTCGATTTCAACCGGAGCTAGTGGTGGAGGTTGTAGAGCTGCTGCTGCAACTGCTGCGACTGCCGCTATGTTCTGGGCTTGATTCTCAGCCTGGTTCTGCTGCAACTGAACCAGAGTTTCGAGGATTGCAGTGATTCGATCATTGTCAGCCCGTCTCCTAGCCATACTGTTTAGTCATGGAGGAAACAACCCGTTAAAGACCGAATACTTAATCAATAACGTAATTATCCTATTCCAAGACTTAGATTCTTACTAAACGAATTAGTTACTCGCTTGGTGAGTAACCATTGGAGATGTGAGTCCACACTCCAAAGGCCGAGGGAAACTGCTCTGATACCAAAATGTAACACCCTATCTTAATTAATACTCTAATTACCCCGATTGATTTAGTGACTTAAAAATTTCTTTTTAAAACCATTTTAGCTTATAAAAACCTCTATCAAATCGGACAGAGTTTCCTTTGTTTTATGGACATTCCAAAAATATGAGTTCTGCCTTGAAAACCTGTTTTAACATAGTATATAATCAGTAGTATGCCAGCAGGGCAAAATATATTACATTACATTCAAATACATCATTTCCAAAATAATAATTAAGTTCTAAAACAGTCTAATCCCCAAAAGACAATATTTAATTTATATACATCAAAAGCCAAAGATTTAATTCTCGGATCAACATAATATCACACCCCTTATATTCACACTCCACGTTGTGGAGTGTGCCCCTGCTCGGCCACGGCTAGTGCATGCTCCACTTCGGTACCTGTAGAAAAAATGGCAAGAAGGGCAGCATTACACAGAACTTAGAAATATAGCTTCTACGAAAGCATAGTAACAAACCAAGGACCTATCCTATACCATAATACCCAAAACATATACTAATTCACTTTCCTTTATACAATTCAGCCTTTCCTTATCTTTTCAATCACATACTTTCCCTATGTCGGTCTAGTCTTTCCCTTCCTTTCCGTTCTTTCGTGCACCTTTCGGTGGGTCTTATTACCACTTATTCTCACGCCACAATGGCGGGTCCTAATTACATTTACACACACCATATTGGCGGGTCCTAATTATATTTACGCACACCATATTGGCGGGTCCTAATTATATTTACGCACACCATATTGACGGGTCCATAACATACTTAGTCACACTCCCTACGGGAGGGTCTATAATTCACGCTCCGTTATGGAGGGTCCTATTATATACACGCTCCGTTATGGAGGGTCCATTTATATATACACGCTCCGTTATGGAGGGTCCATTTATATACACGCTCCGTTATGGAGGGTCCATTTATATACACGCTCCGTTATGGAGGGTCCATTTATATATACACGCTCCGTTATGGAGGGTCCATTTACATACACGCTCCGTTATGGAGGGTCCATTTATATATACACGCTCCGTTATGGAGGGTCCATTTATATACATGCTCCGTTATGGAGGGTCCATTTATATATATATTCGCACTCCACTTAGGGAGGGTCTTATGTAATTATGCCTATTGTAACATCCTCACTTTATTTAGTTAATTTTAAATTTTAATAAAATCAGAGTTTGAAAATTCATTTTAGAATTTGATTTCTTATGAAAGATTTTACGAAAATCCGGTAGAGTTTCCTCTGTTTTTCGGACATCCCAAAAATTTCCTTCTAAAAACCTGTCAGTCCAGAATTATTTAAAATCATAAACTCAACAGAATAAAAACCAGTTCAGATCCTAACGCCCGATTAGTACATGTAGTGGACTTGTAGTAGAACCGAGCGTCGACCGACCGAGAGCCTCATTACCCTTACTAGCATGATACTGATACAGGGCCAACGATCGGATACTTACACCGAGCAAACTGGGTTTCTACATGTAGGTCACGTGCCGATGAGGTTAACACCGAGCATAGGACTTTCAATCTGATCCTTATCGTTTACAGCCTCATGAAACCGTGACTACTCCTAGATTCCCACGACTCTTGGTTAGATAAAACAGCATTGGATAAGGTCTATCATTTACAGGATTTATGGGCATGATCTTATCATAACCTCTACAAAACCTACTTGAATTCTACCTCTACAGAAGGCTCATGAGAACGGCCCACAACACAGGTAATCCCCTATAAGAACCACCATGCTATAGGGGCTAAGGTACGTCTTCTCATCCCTAAGTTGACACTAGCACACACGTTGTTGACTAGGGAGAACCTGATTATCCCAACTGGATATTCAGAAATCCTAAAAAGTCCTATATTAACATCTTAGCTGGGATCATTCTTCAAGGCTCTTCCATAGCTTTAAGGTTGATCTTGGTTAAGGACACGACATTGGCGCCGTCTGTGGGGACTGAATAACATATCATTCCCACCACCACCATGGTTACCACCATAAGTCAAGTTGGTGACCTCCGTGACCGCATCACCCGCACCCGTGGCAGGCCCAGAAACGCTGATAACAACAATCCGCAGCCTCATTCTGCGGGTGATCTGCGCGATGTTCTCAACCATAATCGTGTAGATAATGGGCAACCGCCACGAACCTCCCATTTTAGGGCAGCGAATAATTCCCAGCCACCAAACCATTAACAAAGTCATCCACCCCCTCATCGCAGCCATAATCGTAGTAATAATCACGCTACTCACTCCCAAACACCACAATCTTCCCATCCTAGGACTAAAAGCAACCCCCAACCACTCCAAGTTTTACGAACCATACTGCCTCCACCACCACCACCACCCCCTCCTACACCACCTCCCTCCACCCATGGTGATTCGAGCAGCACAGCCCCAACCACTCGAAACACATCCAGGACCACTGGAACTCGAGCACATCATGGCCGAAATACCCAACGTACCCCTCCTATCCCACCCAATCCTGACCACATAAGTACAACATCTAGAACCAGATTGAATCCAGGAAGAACTGCTCCTGGAAATTCTCATCATAGCCATTCCATCGGCAGGTCCTATGGAACATCTGCATCTGCTCGAGCTCGGGAGCAAGAGATGATTAACATCCTAAACAGACAAACGACTCTAATTGAACAACAAGGTCGGGCTATTGCCGACCTTCAACAGCAAGCTATGGCAAGGATTGCACAGAGTCAACCATCCACCATACTACCCCAAAATACAATACCTCAAACCATGGACCCACAACCACTCCCGGTAATGCAACTCCCCCCGCCACAAAATTCCCATACTAACCCTACCATGAACCAGGATCACGGTGATTTTCACCCTGGTCATCCCTTTACTCCATATATTATGGCATTCCAAACTCCTCAAGGTTACTTGGGCCCTTCTAATGTACCACACTACAACGGCCTAACAGATCCAGTGGACCATATTGTCTCTTATGAAGGAGCGATGAATTACTACGGTGGAGGGGTGGAGATGAAATGCCGAGCCTTTTCCATGACCCTAGAGCCGTCAGTGTTACGATGGTACTCATCCCTCCCTCGGAACACAATTAATTCTTGGGAGGAGATGAAAAGAGTGTTTCTAAACAGATACACGGCTAGTTGCATCCAGCCCAAGTCCGACCACACCTTAGCAGCAGTCACCCAAAAACAAGATGAGTCATTGAAAGACTACCTTTCGCGATTCCATGTAGAGGCTAGCTCGGTTCCTCGATTAGAACCTGGTGTGGCAGTACTATTGTTCACACAGGGTTTACAGTCGGGAGATTTCAGAAAGTCTTTGATTGGAAAACCTCCAAAAGATATGGCCGAGCTAAGACAGAGGTCAAATAAGTTCATTAATTTGGAGGAATTCCACAAGGGGCATAAAGTCAGAGAAGAAAGGCAACGAGCTGATCCTCAAGGTCAAAATAAACAAAAACGTGATGAACGTTTTGGTGGAAGACAAGATAGGAATGATCGAGACCGAAGGATTCCTCAGAGGAATAAATTTCAGGAATACACTCCTTTAACTGTTCCAAGGAGTCAAATCCTAAGGGAAACAATGCAGACTGACTTACGCTCGGCCCAAAGACCTCCGTCTTTAACAAAGGGCGCACAGCATGATAGGTCAAAATACTGTGACTTCCACAGGGGATACGGCCATACGACCGATGAGTGCATCTGGTTGCGGGATCTGATCGAAGAGATGATCAGAGATGGCAAGTTACAACAATACATCAGGGATGCAGCCGGTCGAAGAAGTAGGAACAGATCTCAGTCACCAGCAAAGTCCAAACGACAGAGAAGTAGGTCACCAGACGATAGAAATATCGGGAGGCAGAGAACCGATCCCACTCCAGCTCTTGATACGAATGCTAATAAAAATGAATTCTTGGTTAATACTATTGCGGGAGGTTTTGCTGGAGGGGGAGAGAAGAAAGCCGACAGAAAGAAATACATCAACCAAATTTTGGTAGTCAGTCAGAAGCCTATAGCCAAGAGATCAACAAAAAACGTTCCCATTATTTTTGTTGACGGCGATTTGGATGGAATCTTTCCAGGACATAATGACCCCATGGTGATCACTACCCTTATTGGTAATTACGAGGTAAAACGAGTCTTCATCGACCAAGGGAGCTCGGCGGACATCATGTTTTTCCCTCTGTTCAAAGCCCTTAAACTCAGGGAGTGCAATCTCACTCCCTTTGAAGGTGAATTAATTGGTTTCACGGGGGATACCATTGAGCCAAAGGGGTACATCCAACTTCCCGTAACCCTCGGACAACAGCCTTCGGCCAGAAACGAGATAGTCAAATTTTTGGTGGTTGATTGTCTAGCGGCCTACAATTCCATTCTTGGGAGAACTTCTTTAAAAGCATTTGGGGCGGTAGTATCTACAGTTCACTTGGCTATGAAATTCGTCGGAACTGATGATAGAGTGGTAACTGTCAAGGCCGAGCAAGAAGCAGCAAGGAAATGTTACAACGCCAGTTTAGGGAAGGTTAAAAACAAGGATCCGAGCAATTTGGAAAGAGTCTCTTTGGGAAAGGGCAATATTAACCTCGCAGATCTGGATATGAAAGACCAATCCGACAGAATTAGACCAACCCCGAAGGGACAGTGGGAATTCTTGACATTGACCAATGATCCCCTTAGGCAAGTAAAAATCGGGTCTGAACTACCCGCAAGTGTAAGAGAGGAGTTAACCACTCTATTGATTTCAAATAAAGATCTGTTCGCGTGGACATCAGCTGATATGCCGGGAATCGACCCAAATTTTATCTGCCATAAGTTGAGTATCATTCCAGGGTCGAAACTGGTGGCACAACGCAAAAGGAAGGTTAGTGCTGAAAAGGCCGCTGCCATTGAAGAAAAGGTTGTTGAATTACTCCGAGCAGGTTTCATTAGGGAAATTGACTATACAGACTGGTTAGCTAACACCGTCTTGGTCAAGAAACCCAATGGTAAGTGGAGGATGTGTGTCGACGACACGGACTTGAATAAAGTTTGTCCTAAAGACCAGTATCCACTCCCCGTTATTGACAAACTCGTCGACAGTTCAGCTGGTTACAAACTCTTGTCCTTTATGGATGCTTACTCTGGTTATAACCAGATCCCTATGTTTCCTGACGATCAAGATAAAACCGCATTCATCACCGACAAGGCAACTTATTGTTACAATGTCATGCCTTTTGGGTTGAAGAATGCGGGTGCTACCTATCAGAGGATGATGAACAAGGTTTTTCAAGGCATGATCGGCTCAAGCATGGAAGTATACATCGATGATATTATTGCAAAGAGCAGACAGCAAGAAAACCATGCCCAGGACCTTGCGACAATACTGGACCGAGTGAGAAAGTACTCCATGAGGTTGAATCCGGAAAAGTGTGTGTTCGGAGTCCCAGCCGGTTCTTTCCTCGGTTTTATGTTAACCGAGAGAGGGATTGAAGCCAATCCAGATAAATGCAAAGCAATCCTTGAAATGAGGAGCCCAGCTAATCTTAAAGAAGTTCAACAACTCACGGGCCGAGTGGCGGCACTCTCCAGATTCTTATCCCAAGCTGCTCGGAAAGCCTTGCAATGGTACCAGCTCCTTAGGAAAAACAAAGAATTCCTTTGGGACGAGCACTGTGAGCAAGCTTTTGATCAATTAAAGGAGTATCTTTCCAGCCCACCCGTCCTCCACAGCCCACTTCCTGGTGAAAACCTCATTCTATACATGTCAGTGGCAGAAGCGGCGGTCAGTTCGGTTTTGGTAAGAGAGGAATCAGGTATTGAGGCCCCAGTGTATTTCGTTAGCCGAGCGCTTCAAGGACCGGAGTTGAGATATCAAAAGCTGGAGAAACTTGTGTACTGTTTGGTCGTGTCGGCTCGGAGATTGAGACAGTATTTTTAGGCACATAGAATATTGGTAAGAACAACTCAACCTCTCAGACAAGTGCTTCATAAACCCGACCTAGCAGGTAGGATGGTTTCGTGGTCTGTCGAACTATCCGAATTCGACATTGCCTATGAACCGAGGAAGGCGATGAAATCTCAAGCTCTTGCCGATTTTGTCACCGAATTCACAGATATCCCTTCGGACGTCTCTCAAAACTTATGGTCAGTATATGTTGATGGATCAAGCAATAAGAAAGGAGCTGGAGCGGGGGTCATCATTGAAAACCCCGAAGGATTATGCATGGAATACTCATTGAAGTTCGAGTTCCAAACGTCGAACAACCAAGTAGAATACGAGGCAGTTCTTGCAGGCCTCAAGATGGTTCATGAGTTCGGAGCAGAGCGAGTGTCAGTTTTCAGCGATTCACAACTAGTGGTTTCTCATATCAAGGGTCAATACTCGGCAAAGGAGCCCATCCTACAAAAGTATCTTGAAGAGGTAAAGCGAATCATCTCAAACTTTTCAGAATTTGACATTTCCCATGTCCCAAGAGATTCGAATTCCCGAGCCGACATTTTATCCAAATTGGCAAGTACAAAGGGGTCAGAAAACAATAAAACAATTATACAAGAAACTATTCCCCGACCGAGTGTCATTTTGGCTATCTCATTATCTCAATCATGGATGGATTCGCTTCTTACTTATTTGCAACATGGGTTCGTCCCCCAAGATCAGGCAGAGGCTCGGAAATTGGTTAAGAAAGCAGCTCAGTACACAGTTCTGAATGGAGTTCTGTACAAAAGAGGCTTTGGCTCCCCCATGCTCAGATGTGTCAACCCATCCCAAGCTGAGGAGATATTGGAGGAGATTCACGACGGAATTTGCAGCCACCATATGGGTGGAAAATCCCTTGCGAGAAAAGTAATCCGAGCGGGCTACTTTTGGCCTACACTGCAAAAGGACGCCATGGAACATGTTAAGAAGTGTGTTCAATGCCAATTTCACAGCGACATCTACCAAAGACCTGCTGAAGAGTTACACTCTCTCGGTGCCCCTTGGCCCTTTTACCAATGGGGCATGGACATCATTGGGAAGTTTCCCACCGCACTAGGGAAACTCAAGTTTGCGGTAGTGGCTATCGACTACTTCACTAAGTGGATTGAGGCAGTTCCGTTAGCAACAATCTCCACGGCCCGTATTCAATCTTTCTTTGTGAAGGAAATTATCTCTCGGTTCGGGGTGCCTCATGCCATAGTTACTGATAATGGGTCACAGTTTGCAACCTCTCACTTTCAACAACTAGCAGCCGACCTGGGAATCACTCACTATTTTAGTTCTGTTGAACACCCACAAACAAATGGGTTAGCCGAAGCTGCCAACAGAACCATCTTGGATGGAATTAAGAAGAAACTCGGTAACGCAGCCGGCACTTGGGCGGATAAACTTCCGAGCGTCTTATGGTCACACAGGACAACTGTACACTCATCTACAGGAGAGACTCCTTTTCGTTTGACATACGGCTGCGACGCAGTCATTCCGATCGAAAAGCGAATCCCTACCTTTAGGACGCTTGAACGTCCTTTAGAAACTAACGACCATTTGATCAGCGAAGAGCTCATTTTACTTGAGGAAATTCGAAAGAACGCCGCCGCCCATGAAAGAAAAGTGAAGGAGCGGCAAGCTCGGGAATACAACAATAAGGTTCGTCCACGAAGTTTTTAAGTAGGAGATTTAGTCCTTCGCCGAGCGGATATCGTCAAAGGAAATGCTGGAGTTGGAAAATTGAAACCAAAGTGGGAAGGCCCATACCGAGTGAAGGCTAAATCCGGATCTGGTGCTTACAAATTGGAGACTCTCTCGGGCATGGAAATCAATAACAGCTGGAACGTGGCCAAACTCAGAGCTTATTACAGTTAAGCTCCTATTTTATTTTTCACTCTTTACAAATAGGTTAGTCTATTGCTCGAAAATGTTTAGGTAGAATAAACGAAGGATAACATCCTTCCTAGCTTAGAGACAATTGTTAGGAGTTAGTTGACAAACGAGCAACATCATTTTTGTATTCTTTTATCAATAAAACGTATCAATTTCCTTCAAATTCTTTTACGAACATTGTGATGTGACATACGCCTCATTTCGTTCGGCTAGCCACCGAGCGGAATCGAGATACAACTCTTTTTGAGAGTTTAACAACGTATTCTTAGAACGCCCGAATTCAGGAAATTACTTTCCTTGTTTCGCGGTCCGAGGGTCCTGCTTCGGCTAAAGTCGGCGATCCGAGTTCTACTCACAATAATTTATTCCTAAATTAGCCTTTCTGATCGAGAATAGTAGTAAAATCAGGGGTCATTAAACGGAACCCAAAAAATAACGAAAGTGATTTACACAACACAATTCGTATACAAAGCAAACTGATGAAAATTTAGCAGGAGCAAAAATAAATTGTTCATAGTTATAAAGAAGTACGCTCGAGTACAACGAGCAACAAGTTAAAGCAAAAATTGTTCAGTAAAAACGCTCGGTAACAGCGAGCAACAAAATGTTAAACCCTACAGAAAAGCAACAAAAATTGATCACTACTCAATATCAGATAGAACAACGTTGGAATCATCGAAGTCAGGGACTTCAGTCAGATCAACAAGAGGATTTGGCAAATCCTCACCTTGTAGATCGACTTCGGCCTTGGTCTCGATATCAATCAGCTTCCCATTCTCGACAAGATGAAATGGATGAGCTCCGACCACCCTGAATTCAGTCTCAGGATTCAGAAATTGAATTTGCTTGATGGCCGAGACAAAAGAATCATCGACGCTTTTACTCCAGTTATAGAAGTTGGTTGCCGCCTTTTTCTTGTGAAGAAGAGCTTTCTCTTTCAATTTCTGAGCAACCGCAGCAGACTTCTCAACTTCTGCCCTCAGCTCGTCCATCTTCTGCCGACTTTCCTGCAATTCCTTCTTCAGTGCTTCCTCGGCCTCTTTCTTCTTATCCTCAGCAACCTTTTGGGAAACCTTCAAAGAGTCCCTCTCCTTAATCAGTTCGTTTTTGTCAGCCTTTAAGTTTTCCAATTCATTCTTTATACGGTTCAGCTCATCCGAGAGGCTAGCCTCTTGAGCAGCAGACAATTCACGAGCCTCCCTCTGCTCGGCATTATAACCAGCGAAAAGTCCATCAGGTTGCTTGGCCAAAAAATATGCAAGGTTGGCACCCCGCAGCAGATATTTGGCAAGAGTCATGTTGCAACGAGACCATTGGTCGGTAGAAAGAGTTCCAAAACGAGTACAGTCAGATTCAGAACAGATATATTGGCCAAATCTTTCATCAAATTGTTGGTCCCATATAGATGTTTCTGGTGGGGTCGCAGCAGAAGAGGGAGCGTTGTCAAAAGAGGGAACAGCAGCAGCCTTAGCACTTGAACCTTCAACCTGCGGATTCGCCCCTTCGGTCACTTTCTCTTTTCCTTTATCAATCCGTCGGCGGCGAATTTGTGGTTGAAGGGGAGAAATGGTTTGAACTTGGCCGCTAGGGCCCAATGAAACCGTAGCGCCGACAGCCACCACGTTTGAAGTTGGCCGAGGGGATGCCTCGGGTGGAGATGCAGTTGGAGTGGAAGTACTCAAGCTCGGGGTACTCAAGCTTGAAGACCTGGATGTCGTGCTCGTTGCATGGGTCTTCCTCTTCTTTCCCCCTTGAACTAAAGAAGCCATCTGGGAAGCCATTTTTTCTGCAAAGAACAAGAAAAAAGAAGTAACATTAGAACGGATCAACTTAACAAATGCAACAACCAAAAGAAAACAGTTTTACCAAGTTCTACTTTAACATCCGATGAAGGGATGTTCACAATGTCCTTTGTTTCTATCCTCCCATTAGATTTCATGTAACTCTCAACTGTTCGACACACCTCCTTCTCATGTTCAGCCAGTTCTTTCCAATCTGAGGAGTACGAGGCAATCGATCGGTTAAAAAAGCTTGCAGTCCGCTGGAGAGGAAACCGTTGAATTGGTCGGGAATCACCAGGACGGGTGAACCAGCAAACTCCATTGCCGATAAAATTGTATTTAAAGAAAAAAGGTTTAAAACCCTTCCAAGATTCAGAATACTTGGTGAAAAGAGTATAGCCATTGCGGGACTTCAGAGAGACCCAAGGTCGTCTTACTGATCCTTTCTCAAAGATGTTGCATTGAGTGGCAAATAGGTAGAAAAAAATCGGAAGAGTGCAGGACCACTCTATGGCTGAACACACTTGCTGGAAGCCCCTCACAAATGCCCAAGCATTGGGATGCAGCTGGGAAGGGGCCACTCTCAAAGTATTCAAAACACCTATCTCAAAATCGGTAAAAGACATCCTAATCCCTAATCGAGTATCAACTTCTTCATAAAAATAAAAACCAGGACTACCCGCCGGAATTTGACTGTAGACCCGTTCATTCAAACCCATAGGACTAATGGAGTATTGGTTCCCAACATTATCACCAGGACACGACAGAATTATAGCCCGTGTTTGTTCTAGTGAATTTTCTGTTGAGAGCTCAGATTGAGTACCAAGAACTTCTCGGTCCATCCAATCATATTGATCTGCGTCCGACGGAAATGGATAAAGTTCAGGATTAGAGACACACTTCCTCTTCATACCTGAGGAAAAGGGGGCACACTTGGAGTCAGAAGCAGAAAAACTTAACTATTTCAGTTCAAATACTTACGGCTACGGTCGGTTGGAGAACACCTCTCTTTCAGGGCAGAATTTTCCCAAACCGATTGAAATGTCTAATACCTCTCTGTTGCTTCCTTAACCTCCTCTGTTCTACCCTCTCGGCAATCCTATAGTGAATCACACCCTGCCTGAACTCTTTCAAAGTTTGAGGAAAACGCGTGGCTATCGGTTTAACACAAATTTCTGGGTTTCCTCCTTTATGTGTTCTTGGAACATCAGAGTTTACAGATTCCTCACTCATGATAAACGCCGCTTCAGTACCAACCCTAAGAAGTTAAGTGCAGCAAAACGTAAAACAGACCTAAGAAACGCTATGACGATCACTCAGTAAACATTAAAGGGGGATAAAGGACTTCGAAGGGAAAATGGGGTACACTATAACAGTGATTTAGAGCAACAATGATTTGGGGTTTTGTTCGAAACAGTGATTTGGAGCAACAATGATATGAGGGTTTGTTCAAACCCTAGAAAAATCTTTTCAAAATCAGGGAAGAAGGACCAGAGCCAATGCATAAAAAGAAAGTTCTAAACACATATACACAGCAGATGGCAGAAACAGTCGCATGCAAAGAATCTTAAACATCAAAGAAGAAAGAGAAAATCGCCAGAAAAGAGAAGAAAGGTTCGTTACCTGTTAGTGATGAATGACCAAGAAACCGAAGAGAAATCAAGACCACAGAGATGGAAATGAACTTGATGTAGAGAAGAGAAACTTGGAAAGAACTCCTCTAAAGGACTCTGGCTTCGATGATCAAGGCTACTAGAAAGCGATGAATAGAGGTGAGAGAGTTGAAAGGTTTCTGAAGTTTGTTAGAATGAATTGTGTGAAACCGCCCTTTGGAATTCGTCTTAAAAACTTCCCTCCACTATCTCAAAAGGATTGGGCCTGAGTCAGAAAAAGCCCATTAGTATTGAAAACTAAATACGTGGCACCTCCGGTAAGTTTGAAATCATAACGTTCCATTTCCCTGTAAAGTAAGGGACACGTGTAAACACAAGAAGAAGTGAAAGGTCACCTTGGGGTCAATCAAACGACAGCTCTGATAAAAGCACAAAAGCGCTCGGGTACTTCTTTCAATTAGCAAAGTTCAATCGGAAGACGGTTCGCTCGTCTCATTAACTCGGCAGGGCTCAAATCACCCAACCGAGCTTGGGGGGCTTATGTAGTGGACTTGTAGTAGAACCGAGCGTCGACCGACCGAGAGCCTCATTACCCTTACTAGCATGATACTGATACAGGGCCAACGATCGGATACTTACACCGAGCAAACTGGGTTTCTACATGTAGGTCACGTGCCGATGAGGTTAACACCGAGCACAGGACTTTCAATCTGATCCTTATCGTTTACAGCCTCATCAAACCGTGACTACTCCTAGATTCCCACGACTCTTGGTTAGATAAAACAGCATTGGATAAGGTCTATCATTTACAGGATTTATGGGCATGATCTTATCATAACCTCTACAAAACCTACTTGAATTCTACCTCTACAGAAGGCTCATGAGAACGGCCCACAACACACAGGTAATCCCCTATAAGAACCACCATGCTATAGGGGCTAAGGTACGTCTTCTCATCCCTAAGTTGACACTAGCACACACGTTGTTGACTAGGGAGAACCTGATTATCCCAACTGGATATTCAGAAATCCTAAAAAGTCCTATATTAACATCTTAGCTGGGATCATTCTTCAAGGCTCTTCCATAGCTTTAAGGTTGATCTTGGTTAAGGACACGACAGTACCAGTTTCAGGGCATATAACTACACATATTATAAATTACAAAAATAACAGTTTTTAATGTAATTAGAAATAAAATCCCCTCTTGGTATCATAAATTCACTCCACGTGGTGGAGAGTGTCTAGTTCGGCCCGCAACAGTGTAAGCTCCGCTTCCGTACCTGTAAAATTTTATCAAGAAGGGTAGCATTACACATAACTTAAAAAGATAAATTCTATAAGAAGACATAGTAAATAACTAAGCCTACATCATTATTAATACATTTTATTCATATAGATAATCTCTTTTGGTTCTTCACTTATTCTCACATTCTTTTAATTATTGTTTCTCTAACAGTTTCCGCATTTCATCTCACTTTTGGTCCGCTATTCATTTCTTTCAATTCTTAGTTCTCTGATCATTTTTACATTCTCTTTTCTTTTCTTTTTCTTCTTCTCTTCCTTTTCCTTTTCTTTTTCTTTTCTTTATCTTTTCCTTTTTCTTACAACTGAGTCCAACAGACCATCAGCCGATTACCTTTATTATTTCTTTATTTCTTTACTAGTGACAGGGTCTACCGACCGCCTGCCACTCCATCATTTAATTCTTTTAGTGATGACAGTGGCTACCGCCCGCCTGCCATCGAAATCTTTCCTTTCTTTTATTTCTTTTAGGGATAACAGGGACTTCCGTCTGCCTGTCATCGTATTCATTCTTTTCTTTTATTACTTTTAGGGATAACAGGGACTTCCGTCCGCCTGCTATCGAGTCAATTCTTTCCTTTTATTTCTTTTAGTGATGACAGTGACTTCCGCCCGCCTGCCATCGATACCATTTTCTTCTTTTATTACGACTGAGTCCAACAGACCATCAGCCGTTCCCTTTTATTTCTTAATTATTTATCTTTTCTCTTATTATAATTTAAGTAACTCTTTTATGCTTATCTCAATCTTTTACTCTTTATTTTCGTTTATGACTTATCACATTTTCCTACGTTTTCTACTTTAATCTCTTTCTTTTTACTAATTACTCTCGCTCTTATTCAACTTTACTTTATGGCTTATCATCCTAATATTTATTTTACCTCTATTTTAGTATTTCTCTTTCTTTTCCTTTTTCTACCATTTATTATCCTAATATCTATCTAACTCTACTTAACTTAGTATAGTCCTTATATTTTAAATTCCCGTTTGCCGTTCCTTAATTTATTCCATGATTCCTCTCTCACACACTATTATTTACTTATTCACTTATTTTCCCTATGATAGTTCTCTACTCCATTTATCTATCGCTATTACACTCCATCTTCTTGCACCATTATCTTTTCATTAAATTCCTTACTTATTAACTACTTATATTTAAAATTTAGTTTAGTATTTTATTCCTATTCCATTATTACCCGACAACTCTTAACTAAGTTCCCTCCGCACATCCTTATGGTTCTCGTGTTTTAACCCCTCTTTTACCTTACATTTAATTTTGATAACCTTTCTCTCCCCGCCTATAACAATTACCCTATATCCTTTTACTCTCACGTTTTGTTGGTTCTCTCTAACAATTCTCCTTGGTTTTATTTTATACTTTTCTACATTTTCATTCTCTATTAACTCTTTTAGTATTCTAAATACACTCACTCATTCCAAACTTTATTCTACGCACATACATTCTATTCCCTTGGGTGTGGTTTCTCGTCACAATTTTATTTATTTTATCTGTATCAACGGGGGTACCCTAAGGTTCATTAACATACTTTTAATTACCCTATTCTTAGCTACCACTATAGCATCCTAGAATTTACTTCTTAAGTAAAGGTAACGCGAACCCTCTTACCTCGGGCTTTTTAAATAGAACCTGGATTTTTGCTCGGCGACAATGACGGCGTCGATGTTGCTCCTCGTTAGCGGGAACGATCGTGGCTGGACCAAGGCAAGAGCTTCGATCTTCGAGGTTCCCGACACGAGCCCGACACGATCACGGGTCGACGACGGCGTCGGTGAGCTCCGTGAGGAGAGAGAGAGCTCGGCCAAAGGGGAAAGAGAGAGAAGGGCCAAGAGAAGGAAGAGAGTGGGATGGGGAGGCTCACCGTGGTGGTGGCCACTGCTCACGGCGGTGGCGGCCGGAGAGTTGGGAGGTGGGTGGTGAAGAGAGAGGGAACCGATTGAGAGGGAGGAGAGAGAGAGAGAGAGAGAGGGGCTGGCTGTGGAGGAAGGAGGAGGGAACCACGGTGGTGGCGGCTTTGGGGCGGAGATGGTGGCGGTCGCAGTCGGAGGAGGGAGGGAGATCGGAGGGAGAGAGAAACAAAGGAGGAGAGTGAATGGAGAAGGGGGTTTTCCCCGTGTTTTAAAGCCAACCAGACGATTTTCGCTTAAGCGAATTGGCCTCAGTACTGACACGAACGATTTTCGCTTAAGCGAAATCTGTTCGCTTAAGCGAACTCCATCTGTGCTGCTACTGGAACATTTTCGCTTAAGCGAAATGCAAAATGAGCAGATACTGCTACTTCATTTTTTTATTTTTCAGCTATTTTCTCCCAACTTCAAATAGCCATAACTTCTTTGTTCACCGTCAGATCTTGCTCAAATTTGACGAGCAACTTCCTAAAAATCATATCTTCATATCCAACGGTGAAAATTGTGTTTGGAGTCTTAAATCTTTTATTTTAATTTTTCCCCTTGTTATTATGTTTATTATCGAATTATCTATTTTCTGGCCCGATCCTAACTTCAATTCAACGCTCCTTTCTTCTCTAATTCGCTTAGTATTATTATTATTTTCTTCTAATGCTAGAATTCTCATTTGGGATACCTATTTGTGGTTTTTTATTTTCATCTTTAATTATTCTAATTATTATTTATTTATTTATCTTCGGGTTTAAAATTTGGGATGTTACACCTATTCTCACTTCCATTTGGAAGTGTCCTTCCTATTCGTTAATATAGTCACACTCCCTTTTGGGAGGGTCATTCGTACACAAACCATCATTCATATCATAAACTCACCTTTTCACATTCCTATATCCACACCTAAATAGGTGGGTCTTTCCCCCATTTGCAATATAATTTCCCATTGTCCAATTATTACACTCATTACTAATCCGTTTATTATCTAATTTCCTTTTAATCTCATTATTCAACTCAAATCGTTATCAACAACAAACACCCTTTTCACTTAGCACACCCATCTCTATATTTTCCATATTTATTGCCCATCATTCTCCTAAATTAAAACAAGTCTATCATTAGCACTTTCCTTTTCTTTATTTGCCTCTTAATTATCCCTATTTTGTCATATTCCATTTCTATCATAAATTTCCATATCTATTCCTTATGATTAGTCAACTTAATTGTTCTCATTACTCCCTAATTTAGTATCTACTTAACCAATCATTCCTTTTCTATCCATCATCATATATATATATACTTGATCTCATACATTACACTAATCTTTCTTTCTATTCTCTAATAATTATTTCATTTATTTTCATTATCAACTATCCTAAGGTTTTGTGCTCTACTCATCCTCTACCCCTAGCCATCACTATAACCAAAGAGAATCTATTCCCTAAGCTAAGGTAATATAACCTTCTTACCTCAAATAAAGGTGGAGAGAGAGAAAATGTTGATTCCCAAGCCTTAGTGTAGAGAGAGAAAGCTTCATAGCCATGGAGGAGAGAGAAAATGAGCCATGAAGCAAAAGCAGTGAAATTAGTTAAAGATTATGGGGGAAATTCGTGTACATGAAAGAAAATGAGAAGGAAAGCTTGAATCTCACATACCTTGAACTTGGAATGGTGGAAATTAAGAGTGGGTATGAAACTCCAAGGAAGAGGGAGGAAAGAGAGAGAAATGGCGTGAGAGAGAGAATAATAGGAAAGATTGATGATGGAGATGATGTTTGTATGTGATGGGGATTGATTTTTAAGGGTTTATCATGGATGTATTTGATGATTTTAGGTGAAATTTAGAGAGACAAAGGGGAAGAATTCGTGCCCTAGAGAGAGAAACAAAGGGGAAATGAATGGGGAAGAAGTGTAAGTTCCATTGAGAATGTTTTGATAATGACAAAAGGTTTTGAACAAGCTACTAAGGTGTTGATCAAGTTTCAATCTCAACAAGCAACAACAAACATCAAGTGAAGAAGAGAGAACAAGCTCATGAAGACTTGAAGATCTAGTTTGAGTTTTGTTATTGTTTTATCTTTTGCCTCTCTAGACTTAGTCTTTTATTTGATGAGTTTGGGTAGAGTTCTATAGAGGGTAGTGAATCTCTATCAAGGTCATGATTAAATCATAATTTGAGTTTTCACTTTACCTAAAATCAATAGGTGGCTTAAAGGTTTGAAAGGAAAGGTTTAGTTTTGAGAAAACAAGTTTCAAACAAGTTGCAGTATGGTCTAATCGATTAAGTGAAGATCTAATCGATTAAACACTGCTGAACTGGTTTTTTAAAATACGATTTTCACTTCTCAAAATCAGTTTTTAAGTGCTCTAACTTTTGGGTATTCTAAATAAACCTTTTCCTAATCTTTGTGATAATCTAGAATAATTTTCATACAAGTTTTACAAGAAATCAAGCCACTCTATTCTCTCTCAATTTCAAAGATCAAAGCTTTTCTATTTTCACATTCTTTGATCAAGAACCTTTGAATCTCTTATGTTGATTTGTCATAGCTATTGAAAGAGATTCATAGGAGTGTCATTGTGTTTTCAATTATGTTGTAATCTTTGAAAGAGGCAAGCCATCTACAACAAACAAGAAGACTTGGTGTGTCGATTATCATCAAGCAAATTTCTCATTGAAGAAGAAGAAGTCTTGGTTGTGGATCAAGCAAAGTGAAGCCTTGGTGTGTGGATTATCATCAAGCAAGTGAAGACTTGTTGTGTGGATTATCAACAAGGGGTAGAGGTTAGATTAGAGAGAAGATCAATAGGATTACAAGGCAAGGGTGTGGTATCCTATGTAGGCTATCAAGAAGGGAGTCTTGAGAGGCATTTACTTGTAATTTGAGAACTCTAATTCCTCATAGTGAAGAATCTCTCTTGGTTGAAGAGGGGACTGGATGTAGCTTTCAAGTGGATGAAAGTGAACCAGGATAAATCACTGTGCCGTATCTCTAAACCCTTACTCTTTACATTCTTGTTGTTCATTGTGTTCTTGGTTGAAAACCTAGAGAAAGATTGATTTTCATAATTGATTGAATTGAATATTTAATTGTGCAAATTGATTTGGGAAAATCATTTTCATAACCTAGGTAATCAATAAGAATATAGGTGTTAATCCTTTTCGCTGAATCTCTGATCTTACGTGTTGATTGATTGATTTTCGTATTCGATTGAAAAGTGATTTTTCAGTTTTTAACTGTCATAATCGATTATTAATCGATTAAGGCTTTTTGTGTTTTCTGATCTTAATCGATTAAATTGCAGGTTAATCGATTAAATCTCAGTTTAATCGATTAAGTGCTGACAAATTTGCAAAAATCATTCGTTTTGATTGTTTCGATTTGTTTCGTTCGAAAATCTTTCAAGGTTTCTTTTTCACCTATTCAACCCCCCCTTCTAGGTGTTCTCCTAGGGTTCCTTAGTTGTTTCAACCACCAATTGTGGTTTCCTCAAGAAGACCCAACGCGTTTTATTTATTTTTTTCTGTTTTGTCACGTACTAACCGGTTAGTGGAATGACTAACCGATTTGTCACCGATTCTTTTTATTTTCTTTTATTTCTTTGCACTTCAAAGTGCCATAACTTCTTCGTTACCCGTCGGATCTTGCTCAAATTTGAAAGAAAGCTTCTACATAATTCCCACTTCACATCCAAGGGTGGAATATAAGTTTATAGTTGTAGATCTTTTATTTCTAATTTCCCAATTTAGCGAATTTAAAACACCGAAAACGCCGCTTTTAACCCTCGTTTGGTCTTCTTTAAACTTCCTATCCGATGCCAATGCTTCCTAACTCCTTTATGGCCCTCAAAGAAATCCTAATCCTTCACCCTAAATATTCTTGAACATAATTATCATTCTCCTAATTCCCTCATTATTCTAATTATTCTGGGAATTAAAATTCGGGATGTTACATGTATAAAGGCTTAATAGCCCGAGTTTAAAGATCCAAGGAAATTGGCATCTTTTGGGATATTTTATTTGTTTTAATATGGAGGGTTTTGCATTCGATGAAGCACCAATTTTTTGATGGAAATAATTTTCATTATTGAAGTGCTAGAATGAAAATTTTTCTTTAATCTATTAGTTTCCGTTTATGGCATGTTGTTCTTAATGATTTTGATTTTAAGCCAAAATATGTTTTAAATGATTTTGATGAAAAATCTTCTTCATTTAATATTCAAGCTATGCATATTTTGAAAAATGCTTTGAACGTTGATGCATATGCTAGAATTGAAAATTGTTTAAGTGCTAAGGATATGTGAGACACTTTGAATACACACTGTGCTACTAATGATCTTCATGGAAGTGTTAGTGTCCACAGGAAAGATGAGATACAAAATGACATAGAGCTTGAAAGGATCAACTTCCTAGACAAAGATTATGATGATGAAACAGAAAGCGTGGGGAGTAGCTCATTAAGCGACGACGATGAACTAGAGAGACTGTTTGAAAGCTTCATGGACTCAATGGAGGAATCAAGCTTTTCGGATAAGGAATCAATGGCAGATGAAAATGAAACATCCGATTACTTGACTCATGAGGACCTTGAGGTAATTCAAAATAATCCTTGTTCTAATAAACTACAATTTGCATATAATGATTTGAATGATGATTTGATATCTTTGGAAAATAGAAACTTGGACTCTTTTTGTAACATCCTCAATTTTTATACTTTAAAATATATTACTTTTTATAGTATTTAATATAAAAATGCTTGGGGTTTTATAAATTTTTTGGAGGAGTTTACTCTAAAATATGGACTTTCCCCAAGTTGATTATTCACCTGTCAGTCCAGAACAGTTTATAACAATTACGAGCTAAGATTACATCGTAGGTGGTTGTGACTTACTTAATTCAATTTAGAAAAGGATATTTGTATATCCTTCACAACCCTTTATCCTTTTAATCAAAATAAATACTTTTATAAAGTCCTTTTTACAAAAATAGAAGTATCTTTAAATGGAGATAACTCAAAATTAAATTCAACTTTGGTCAATGAAAATTATTTACATTACAATATCCAAGAATGATTGCAATAAAATGAGACTACTAAAGTCTCACAATTAATATACTCTCCTTATGTGAGAGTATATCTTCTCGGCACGGAAGCAGTGAATCTCTTTATCCAATGGTACCTAAAATGGTCAACTTAAGGGGTGAGTAATTTGAATGATAATCAAGGAAAGCACTTAAAATAAAAGTAATAAAGCATAACTAGACATACCCACACACACATCTCCCTATTCACTCTATTCCAATTAACTATACCATTCCTAAACCTTAATGTTTAACTATTTCATTTCACTATAGCAATACATTTCCTTATACAATACCAATACATAACAATGCTTTTATGCTCAATCATATGAGTATGAATGCACTTTATACTATTGTGGTTTAATTCCTGAATCCAATGTACACTTTACCATTTAACTTTGTCCACTATAATACTTTAACATTTTCATTGGATTCAGTGAATTAAACCCACTATATCAATGAATGCACTTCTCCATTTCCAATAACAATAACAATTCTCAACCCTCACATACACCCTCCACTCTGGGGAAAAACCGACCAGGAGTAAGTATTTCTCAACCTATAGTTGGATACTTCACCTCCTACTTAGGGAGGTCCCTCATATCCGCTTGCACAACACTTCACCTCAATTAGGAAGGTCCCTCATGCGATTTGGGTTGATTTGTCCAAATCGGGCTTTAGCAGAAATCACCCTCGACTGGCCCAAAGAAACCAAAGTAAATGAAATTATTATGGTTTGCCTAGGACCAATCCGCAACATGGGAATCAAACCCATGTCCTGTGCAAGATCAAGGTCCTCCATAATAATTCCCATAATTTACTTTTGTCCTCATCAATCAATAAGACGTGTGTTTTTCCCCGTACACCTAGGGTCCACCGTACTCCAAAATGCACGTGTTTCTAGTTCATTTTATACGGCTTTTGTTGGTCAAACCTTTAATACTTTATTTCCAATTGGTTGGGTTTCTCTAACTGAGGATTTATGGCCATACTATATATAAATAGAACAACTACACACATAACAACAATAATAACCATAACTTTTCAAAAATTATCCTTAATTGAAAATAAAATTGATATTTTGAAAAATGAAAATATTTTTGATAAAGTGTTGTCCTTAGAAAATAGCTCCTCAACTATTTTTGAAAATTGCTTACATATTGAAAAACAAGTTGAGGATGCACTTTTTTAATATGATGAAATTGAAAAATCTATTTGTTCAAATTCCTTGCTTGAAAGTGAAAATGAAAATTATGTTGATATTCAAAAATCAAGCAAAGTGTTTGACAATGAAATTTTTCAATGTGAGGGCAAAAATTCCAAGTTTCATGAAAATCATTTTGAAAAAGTCAAATCATCATCTAAACCCATTACATGTAATTATTGTGGTTGTTTAGGACATATTTCTCATTTATGTTTATATCGTAAAAATTATTATATGAGAAATAATTTGCAATGGGTTCCAAAGTTACCTAAGGAACCTAAGACTAACCTCAAAGGATCCAAGATGAAATGGGTACCAAAGTGTTCTCCTAGTGTGTCAAATGTGCAGAATTTTATTCAAAAGGATGAACCATGTGGAGAGAAAAGGGGAAGTTTTGAACTTAGTTGAGACTATATGGTCTCAACCAGTTACTGGGTTTACTATGTTTCAAATTTCAAGAAAGCTTCATGCCCTAAGGAAGGTTTTGTCAGACTTGAATAGAAGATGCTATGCAGATATTGTTATAAGAGAAGCAGATCTTTGAGAGAAGTTAAATACTTCTCAGGCTCAGTTAGTGCTCTATCCTAGGAATACTATGCTTTAACTAGAAGAAAGAAGATTATTTAATCGGCATCAAGAGGTTAGTGCAACAGCCCACTCTTTCCTGAAGCAGAAGGCTAAATTAGAATGGTTGAAGCAGGGTGATCAAAACTCTAAGTTCTTTCACCAGGCAATCAGGCAAAGATCTTATAAAAATAGAATCCTCTCTATTAAGGATGAGTCTGGTAATGTTAGAATTGGTCAGAATGAGATAACAGGGGCTTTTGTGGACTACTACAAGAAACTGTTCACAAGGAAATTTAGTTATCAGAGGCAAGATGATATTGTGGAGAAAGGACTGTGTTTGAATTCTGATCAGCAGATCTAGGTTATTAAACCTTTCTTGATGATGATATTAGAAATGCTTTTCAGTCAATTAATATTGACAGTGCCCCTGGCCCAGATGGTTATGGTTCTGATTTTTTCAAGGCAGCTTGGGAAATTGTTGGCTCAGATTGTATTCAGGCTGTGAAGGAGTTTTTTGTTACAGGAAGGTTGCTGAAAGTAGTTAATTCTACTAATCTAGTCATGGTGCCTAAAAATGATTGTCCTAACTCTGTAACTGATTACAGACCTATTGCTTGTTGTAATGTGATTTATAAATGCATTTCTAAGTTGTTGTGTTCTAGACTTAGTGCTATTCTACCTAGCATTATTCAAGAGAATTAGGCTGCTTTTGTTCAAAAAAGAAGCATTGTGCATAACATTTTGATCACTCAGGAATTGTTAAGGCTTTATGGCAAAAGGCAGGTTTCTCCTAGATGCCTTATGAAGATAGACATTCGAAAAGCCTATGATTCTCTAGATTGGAATTTCATTGAAGATATGTTCGGGGCTTTCAAGTTTCCAGACAAGTTCATTAACTGGATTATGTATTAATGGGCAGCCATCTGAGCAGTTTCAAGGATCTAGAGGTATTCGTCAAGGAGATCCTATGTCTCCCCTGATCTTTGTTATGGCCATGGAAGTTCTAACTAGAGGGTTACAAAAGGCAGCATCTCATAGGAATTTCATATATCATCCTATGTGTAAGGAGAGTAAGCCTCCTAGCTTAGCTTTTGCTGATAACCTAATGCTATTTTGTAAGGGGCACCCAGCTAGTGTTAAGATCATTTTTGATGGTTTTCAGGCCTTCTCAGCCAGTTCAGGTCTCCAGGCTAATTGTGACAAGTCCCAGATTTTCATGGTAGGGTTAAATGTAAGGTCCTGTATTTTAATAAATAAATAAATTATTTAAATAAATAAATGTGTTGAATAAAATAATGATTTTTCTGAAATTAAGACATTTTACTCGAGTATTGTAGAGGGTACTCGAGTATAATCACTATCTGTTTGAAAATTTGAATTTTGAGCCAAAAGACTCGAGTATGTCAGAAAAGACTCGAGTGTTCTTGAGTTTTTGAAAAATACTCGAGTAGAAAGAAAAAGACTCGAGTAAATCGAGTAGTCTGGCTAAATGTATAAGTCGGTTTTACAATTAATTTCGCACCAAAACGCGGTTTCTTGACATGACAAGCATAGAGCTGAACCTTACTTCGAGTTGAAGTACTCTTAGGCTATAAATTGATGCTTGGTTGAAGCATCAACACCTCTGAAGTTCCAAAACCCGAATTTGACCAGAAATTTCCCTGTTTTACAGAGTTCACTTTGATCCCTTCGTTCTCTCTCAATCCTCACTCATTTTCCTTGAAACCTAAACACAAACTGAAGTTCTGATTCCATTCTTGAATTAGAACTCGAAATCACTTCAAATAGCCTTCTGAAGATCAAGTTCTAGGCCTTCAAAGTTGGAGGTTCAAAACTGAGAAAACAGAGTAACATTCAGTCTCAAGTATTCATCTTCATTGAAATCGTTTGGTAAATTCATGGATTCTTTTCGTGTCAAACTTGTTTCTGATTAAAGTTAGTATATCCTAGTTTCTGAAACTAACTTGTTTCATTCTTTTTCATGCCAAATCCATGGTGAAATCTGTGGCCAAAGTCAGCCTGTTCAACTCTTTTTCACCAAGTCCAGAATTTGGATTTTTGATCCAACCGATTTCTCTGTCGTTTTACTTGTTGACTAGCTTCTCTAAGGTAAGGGAGGAGTTATCTAAATACTAGAATGAGTTATTGCAAGCTGGAAATGTAGGAACCTCATATGGTTCATCAAGGGGTGAAGTTTGAATTGGGAATATGACATAGAGGTCATAAACCCAAGTTTTTATAAACCAAACATGTCTAAATGGACCTAATGATGCTCACTGGATCAATTTTCGAAGTTAAAAACAAAAGGAAATGAAAATCATATGTTGAAATGGTTTTTTGCTAAGTTTATGTTGATTCTGTGATTTATTGCATTTGATGTTGTTTCAATATTGATTACATGTTCTAACATGTTTATTTTATGTATCTAAGTTACTGTTTTGCATAAAAATGGAAAGGAAAGGCTCTGAACTCGAATTGGCATTATAAAGTGCAGAAACTGGTGGTGCTGCTGCTAAAACACTCGAGTATTTCTTGAAGGACTCGAGTAATTTTACATGAACACTCGAGTAGGTGAAGAACTACTCGAGTAATTTAAATAATTTTCAGAAAATCTTTACTTCTTTATGAAGTAATTAAAGATTAACTCGTCTAAACTCCTATATGCTTAAATTTTAATTTCTGCTCTTAATATCTATAGATTTAATCCCATTGGTTGATTTTATCCTGGATGAGTCCTACTGGAATTTTATTCAGTGGTTGACGTATTCGGACAGGATGTCCCAATGGAGGTGCGTACACCCATTTGGTTGATTTTATTCCCACGTCCTAGTGGAAGTTTTTACCCACTTGGTTGATATTTTGGGAGTCCTAGATGGGGTCGTTGCACAAATTAATGACAACGTAATTAAATTCCTATTGTATAAAACCATCACAAAGTGGTTGGGCCGCTGATGGAATTTTTGGAAAGCACAAGCACCAGCTAATGCAAAAATGAAAAGATGGTTTATAAGCAAGAAGGATTATGAATTTTGGGTCTCTATATTGGAGGCATGATATTCAAAGATATGAATTAAAAGAGAAAAAGACAATGAACAATTATGTGACATTGACATGCATGGAGATGCTCCGATTTTGATTGTGGAATCTGGTATAGGTAGAAGTATTCCGCAGCCCTGAGATAGTTGTGATGCCATAGCACGAAGATGCTGTGATGATTTGGATTCCGTAACATGAAAATGTTATGATGGCCAAATTCCCAATCAAATCGTGACGCCTGGGTTGTGAATACGCTCCGGTTTGACGAACCATAGGATTATGAATATCCCGAGCCTGAGATACTCGGATGCCGAACCGCGTAGCATGAATGAGGAGTAGGCATGCATCACGAAACTAAATGAAATATTATAAAAGACAGTTTGAGCATATACATATGCATTTATTATTGCTATCTGAAAACTTGTGCTTGTTATTTCTAGCCTCTGTTATGCTCATTTGTTATTGTATTTAGCTATGACTCACTCCTAATCCCTTGTTGTAGGTCATGGCCAGGAACATGATTTGTGTGGAGATGAGGCCGCTCCCTAATGGGGAGTGGAACTTTGAGGATCATCGGGCTATCTATGAAGGGGACGTGGAAGTCACTTTCCGTCACCCAAACCCATGGTCCCGAATGCGTCCGCGTAGGACGAGAATCCCAATGATGTACATTATGCACATTCCGCCAAATTTTGTGTTTCGACATGGAACACCACCACCACCGCCAAGACGTTTTCCGAGACGCACCCTTCCACCAAGTCCATCACCCTCTGAGGAAAGAATTATTTTGGAGGTTCCTGCTCCCTCTCGTCCTTCCACTAGAGCCCGATCTCGGACTCCGGTATATGTGCCATCTGAACCGGCACATGAAGAGGAGGAGGAGGATCCGATAGAGGATGAGGATCCGGTGGAGGATGCTGATCCGGTGGCTGATGATGATTTCATGGACAACTCAACCGGTAGTCAGTGGGGAACTGATGATTGAGTTGAGTTGGGATGTGGGAATGTGGATAATGCGACTCATCAGGTTTCTCTTATCTATTTTATATTTTGAGTTTCGAACCAGTTGCTCTAGGTTATTATAAATTTTGTTGTAAGATATGTAATATAATGAAATGACCTAGAGTACTTAAGTTAAACCTAGTGTTGATGGTTTTGATGTAATGGAAATGTACTTTCCTTTTTATGAAATATAATATGAATAGTTTCTTTCATGATAATTGATTTTATAATTTCCGCAAAGACTCGATAATGGATGATGACTGACTTTTAGTTTCAAAAAAAAAATGGTCGAATGTTCTAAAAATGAATATTAAGTTTTGGAATAAAAGTTGGGTCGTCACATTTAGTGGTATCAGAGCAATGGTTCAACTCTCGGCCTTGGAGTGTGGCCTTACACACTAACCATTGCATACTCTAGAATCATGTTTGCATTTGTGAGAAATAGAATAACAGAATCTAATTAAGTTTTCCCCTTTGGATTCTGTAGGATAGATGGCTGGACGTAATAACGCTAACATTGCTGAGGCTTTGACACGTATGGCTGCGGTTCTAGAAAACTTGCAGCAAACCCGTTTTCCCAGCAATGGAACCCCGGCTGAATTTCAAGGACTAGATTCGTTCCGTAGGTGTAAACCCCCTGGCTTCTCGGGAGGTCGCTGCCCTGAGCAAGCCCAATTCTGGTTAGCCGAGATGAATAAGATTTTCCGGACGCTGACTCTCACGGAAGCTCAGAAGGTCACGTTCGCGGCCTACATGCTAAATGGGGAAGCTGCAAGTTGGTGGGAGCAGACCCGCCAGTTTTTGGAGTATGATCATCGCGAACTTTCTTGGGAAATCTTCACGGAGAAATTCTTGGAGAGGTACTTTCCGGATGACGTCCGAATTCAAAAGGATATGGAATTCTTGGACTTGAAGCAAGGTAGCATGACTGTCGACCAGTATGCTGAAAAGTTTGAAGAGCTGATGAAGTATTCCCCGTACTTCCAATACCATCCTGACGAATACTCGAAGTGCACCCGGTTTGAGAATGGGCTGAGGTCAGACATCAAGCTAGCTGTAAGCGTGCAAAGGATTCGTCACTATCCAACCTTGATCAGTTCCTGTCGCATTTTCGAGAAGAACAATTTCAAGAAGGAAGTCAGTCAAGGAGGCCCTGGACCCCACCGACATCAGCACAAGAACAATCGCGGAAATCGTGGAGGCCCTTATTGGCACAAAGGAAAGGGAAAATCGCAACCCTCTGGAGTAGCAAGTCTTCCAGCTCCGGCAGAGATTTGTAGCAAGTGTCAACGCTCTCATCCTGGCCTGGAATGCTGGAGGGACAAGCAACCAGTCTGTTTCAATTGTAGAGGGACCGGACATATCGCCCGTGCGTGTCGCCAACCCCCGCGCCAAAGCAATCAAAGACAAGGAAGCAAACCTTGGGTCAATGGAAAGGTGTTCACAATGTCTGGAGAAGAAGCAAAGCAGGCCGACAACCTTGTGCAAGGTAACCATTTCCTCAATGGCATGCCTTGTCGCTTTTTATTTGATTCTGGGGCAACGCATTCCTTCATTTTGGAGGCATGTGTCAAGCGTTTAAGTTTGTCTGTCTCGGAGACCCCGTTCAATCTAAGTGTGTCTACCCCCACGAATGTTCCTGTTGTTGCATCAAGAGCATGTGTCGGTTGTGTTGTTAGCATAGGAGATCAGATTTCTCGGGTAAATCTGATTTGTTTGTCGTTGTCCAATCTCGATGTTATTTTGGGCATGGATTGGATGGCGTCCAACCATGTAGTAATCGACTGCAAGGTTCGAACGATCATCTTTCCTGGTGAGAAGTCGCCGGCCAAGCAACCTGGAGGTTATGTGTGCCTATTTTCGGCCATCGCTGAAGAAAAGAAGGAGGAAGCAAAGATCGAAGACATTCCGGTCATTCGAAATTTTCCCGAGGTATTTCCCGATGAAGTACCTGGTTTGCCGCCGCATCGAGAGATAGAATTCAGTATTGACCTAGTCCCCGGTACTGGTCCTATTTCTATCGCCCCTTATCGTATGGCTCCGGCAGAATTAGCTGAATTAAAGAAGCAAGTGGAGGATATGTTGGAAAAGCAGTTCATCAGACCGAGTGTGTCACCTTGGGGAGCGCCAGTTTTGTTCGTGAAGAAGAAGGATGGGTCAATGAGGATGTGCATTGACTATAGGCAACTCAACAAGGTTACCATCAAGAACAAGTATCCATTGCCAAGAATCGACGATTTGATGGATCAAGTGAGAGGAGCATCGGTATTTTCAAAGATTGATCTGAGGTCAGGTTATCATCAGATCAGAGTTAGGGAGGAAGATATACCAAAGACTACCTTTCGGTCACGATATGGACACTACGAGTATGTAGTGATGCCATTTGGGTTGACTAACGCTCCAGCAATATTCATGGATTACATGAATAGAGTGTTTCGACCCTACCTGGATTCCTTCGTTGTGGTGTTTATCGATGATATTCTCATCTATTCGAAGAATCTGGAGGAACACGCTAGTCATTTGAAGATTGTTTTGGAAACCTTGAGGGAGAAGAAATTATATGCCAAGTTGACCAAGTGCGAATTTTGGCTTGAAAAAGTCAATTTCTTAGGTCATATAATTTCAAAGGATGGTGTGGCTGTGGACCCGGCCAAAGTGGAATCAGTTTTGCAATGGGAAAGACCAAAGACGGTGACTGAGATAAGAAGTTTTCTTGGGTTAGCTGGATATTATCGAAAGTTCATTGAAGGTTTTTCCAAGTTGGCTCTTCCGTTAACCCGTTTGACCCGAAAGGAGCAACCTTTTGTCTGGGACGAGAAGTGTGAAGTCAGCTTCCAGACGTTAAAGGACAAGTTAACATCGTCTCCAGTGTTAACTTTGCCCGATCCTAGTAAAAGCTTCGAGGTGTATTGTGATGCATCTCGACAAGGTTTGGGTTGCGTCCTGATGCAAGAAGGGAAAGTTGTCGCCTATGCATCTCGTCAGTTGAAGGTGCATGAAGGGAACTATCCTACTCATGATTTGGAATTAGCTGCCATTGTCTTCGCCTTGAAAATATGGAGACATTACCTGTATGGTAATACGTTCCAAGTATTCAGCGACCATAAAAGTTTGAAGTATCTCTTCGACCAAAAGGAACTGAATATGAGGCAACGTAGGTGGATGGAATTCCTGAAGGATTATGACTTCGAATTGCATTACCACCCCGGCAAAGCTAATGTTGTAGCCGACGCTCTCAGTAGGAAGATGCTGCACGTGAGTACGATGATGGTAAAAGAAGCTCAGCTGATTGAAGAATTCCGAAACTTGAATTTGGCAATTCAGTTCAAGCCGAATTGCGTCAAGTTAGGAATGTTACAAATCACAAATGAGTTTGAGGGTCAAGTCCGAACCCTACAACAAGCGGACGAGGAGCTTCTAGAGAAGAAAAGATTAGGGATGGAAGGAGTAGAACCGGATTTCCAATTAGGATCTGATGGTATTTTGAGATTCAGGAATCGAATCTGCATTCCGGCGAATCAAGAATTAAGGAGAGCTGTATTAGAGGAAGCCCACAAGAGCAAGCTAAGTATACATCCTGGATCAACGAAAATGTATCAAGACCTGAAGAGGATGTTTTGGTGGCCCGGACTAAAGAAAGATGTCGCGTTTTATGTAGCGTCTTGCCTTGTCTGCCAAAAGGCGAAGATCGAACATAAGAAGCCCGGAGGTGAACTGCAACCATTAAGCATACCGGAATGGAAGTGGTAAGGAATAGCTATGGATTTTGTAAGTGGATTTCCAAGAACAAGAGAAGGATTTGATGCAATTTGGGTTGTGATTGATCGCTTAACAAAATCTGCACATTTCATTCCCATCAGCATGCAATATCCATTGGAGAAGCTTGCAAGATTGTACATTAAGGAGATCGTAAGATTGCACGGAATTCCCTCGAGTATCGTATCGGATCGTGATCCTCGTTTCGTATCCCGGTTCTGGCAGAGTTTGCATCAAGCTTTGGGATCGCAGTTGAGGATGAGTTCCGCTTATCACCCTCAAACCGATGGTCAATCGGAAAGAACGATTCAGTCTTTGGAAGACCTACTGCGAGCATGTGTCTTGGAATATCAAGAAGGTTGGGACCAATTATTGCCACTTGTGGAGTTCACCTATAACAATAGTTACCATGCGAGCATTGATATGGCTCCATACGAAGCTCTCTATGGAAGAAGATGTAGAACCCCGCTATGTTGGTTCCAAGTGGGGGAGAATGCTCTCATCGGACCTGATCTAGTTCAAGACACGACTGAGAAGATAAAGATTATCCGAGAAAAGATGAAAACTGCACAAAGTCGTCAGAAAAGTTACGCCGACCAGCGAAGATCCAAGCTCGAATTTCAAGAAGGAGATCATGTATTCCTGCGAGTCGTGCCAACGACTGGAATTGGAAGAGTAATGAAGCCAAAGAAGCTGTCTCCTAAGTTCATCGGCCCTTATCAGATTTTGAAACGAGTAGGCCCCGTCGCATATCAGATCGCCCTACCTCCTTTCTTGTCCAACCTGCACAATGTTTTCCATGTCTCTCAACTTCGCAAGTTTATCCAAGACCCATCTTCAGTCGTGCAGTTGCAACAAGACGTGATATCGCTGAAAGAAAACCTCACGTTTGATGTTGGACCCGTGAGAATAGAGGATAGAAGGATTAAGAAGCTACGAGGGAAAGAGATTCTGTTAGTACGAGTTCTCTGGGGGCAAGGTGGAGTGTCTGACTCCACATGGGAATTAGAGTCTAAGATGAGGGACGAATATCCACATCTATTTTTGTAAATCGGAATTTCGGGGACGAAATTCTATTTAAGTGGGGGAGGATGTAAGGTCCTGTATTTTAATAAATAAATAAATTATTTAAATAAATAAATGTGTTGAATAAAATAATGATTTTTCTGAAATTAAGACATTTTACTCGAGTATTGTAGAGGGTACTCGAGTATAATCACTATCTGTTTGAAAATTTGAATTTTGAGCCAAAAGACTCGAGTATGTCAGAAAAGACTCGAGTGTTCTTGAGTTTTTGAAAAATACTCGAGTAGAAAGAAAAAGACTCGAGTAAATCGAGTAGTCTGGCTAAATGTATAAGTCGGTTTTACAATTAATTTCGCACCAAAACGCGGTTTCTTGACATGACAAGCATAGAGCTGAACCTTACTTCGAGTTGAAGTACTCTTAGGCTATAAATTGATGCTTGGTTGAAGCATCAACACCTCTGAAGTTCCAAAACCCGAATTTGACCAGAAATTTCCCTGTTTTACAAAGTTCACTTTGATCCCTTCGTTCTCTCTCAATCCTCACTCATTTTCCTTGAAACCTAAACACAAACTGAAGTTCTGATTCCATTCTTGAATTAGAACTCGAAATCACTTCAAATAGCCTTCTGAAGATCAAGTTCTAGGCCTTCAAAGTTGGAGGTTCAAAACTGAGAAAACAGAGTAACATTCAGTCTCAAGTATTCATCTTCATTGAAATCGTTTGGTAAATTCATGGATTCTTTTCGTGTCAAACTTGTTTCTGATTAAAGTTAGTATATCCTAGTTTCTGAAACTAACTTGTTTCATTCTTTTTCATGCCAAATCCATGGTGAAATCTGTGGCCAAAGTCAGCCTGTTCAACTCTTTTTCACCAAGTCCAGAATTTGGATTTTTGATCCAACCGATTTCTCTGTCGTTTTACTTGTTGATTAGCTTCTCTAAGGTAAGGGAGGAGTTATCTAAATACTAGAATGAGTTATTGCAAGCTGGAAATGTAGGAACCTCATATGGTTCATCAAGGGGTGAAGTTTGACTTGGGAATATGACATAGAGGTCATAAACCCAAGTTTTTATAAACCAAACATGTCTAAATGGACCTAATGATGCTCACTGGATCAATTTTCGAAGTTAAAAACAAAAGGAAATGAAAATCATATGTTGAAATGGTTATTTGCTAAGTTTATGTTGATTCTGTGATTTATTGCATTTGATGTTGTTTCAATATTGATTACATGTTCTAACATGTTTATTTTATGTATCTAAGTTACTGTTTTGCATAAAAATGGAAAGGAAAGGCTCTGAACTCGAATTGGCATTATAAAGTGCAGAAACTGGTGCTGCTGCTGCTAAAACACTCGAGTATTTCTTGAAGGACTCGAGTAATTTTACATGAACACTCGAGTAGGTGAAGAACTACTCGAGTAATTTAAATAATTTTCAGAAAATCTTTACTTCTTTATGAAGTAATTAAAGATTAACTCGTCTAAACTCCTATATGCTTAAATTTTAATTTCTACTCTTAATATCTATAGATTTAATCCCATTGGTTGATTTTATCCTGGATGAGTCCTACTGGAATTTTATTCAGTGGTTGACGTATTCGGACAGGATGTCCCAATGGAAGTGCGTACACCCATTTGGTTGATTTTATTCCCACGTCCCAGTGGAAGTTTTTACCCACTTGGTTGATATTTTGGGAGTCCTAGATGGGGTCGTTGCACAAATTAATGACAACGTAATTAAATTCCTATTGTATAAAACCATCACAAAGTGGCTGGGCCGCTGATGGAATTTTTGGAAAGCACAAGCACCAGTTAATGCAAAAATGAAAAGATGGTTTATAAGCAAGAAGGATTATGAATTTTGGGTCTCTATATTGGAGGCATGATATTCAAAGATATGAATTAAAATAGAAAAATACAATGAACAATTATGTGACATTGACATGCATGGAGATGCTCCGATTTTGATTGTGGAATCTGGTATAGGTAGAAGTATTCCGCAGCCCTGAGATAGCTGTGATGCCATAGCACGAAGATGCTGTGATGATTTGGATTCCGTAACATGAAAATGTTATGATGGCCAAATTCCCAATCAAATCGTGACGCCTGGGTTGTGAATACGCTCCGGTTTGATGAACCATAGGATTATGAATATCCCGAGCTTGAGATACTCGGATGCCGAACCGCGTAGCATGAATGAGGAGTAGGCATGCATCACGAAACTAAATGAAATATTATAAAAGACAGTTTGAGCATATACATATGCATTTATTATTGCTATCTGAAAACTTGTGCTTGTTATTTCTAGCCTCTGTTATGCTCATTTGTTATTGTATTTAGCTATGACTCACTCCTAATCCCTTGTTGTAGGTCATGGCCAGGAACATGATTTGCGTGGAGATGAGGCCGCTCCCTAATGGGGAGTGGAACTTTGAGGATCATCGGGCTATCTATGAAGGGGACGTGGAAGTCACTTTCCGTCACCCAAACCCATGGTCCCGAATGCGTCCGCGTAGGACGAGAATCCCAATGATGTACATTATGCACATTCCGCCAAATTTTGTGTTTCGACATGGAACACCACCACCACCGTCAAGACGTTTTCCGAGACGCACCCTTCCACCAAGTCCATCACCCTCTGAGGAAAGAATTATTTTGGAGGTTCCTGCTCCCTCTCGTCCTTCCACTAGAGCCCGATCTCGGACTCCGGTATATGTGCCATCTGAACCGGCACATGAAGAGGAGGAGGAGGAGGATCCGATAGAGGATGAGGATCCGGTGGAGGATGCCGATCCGGTGGCTGATGATGGTTTCATGGACAACTCAACCGGTAGTCAGTGGGGAACTGATGATTGAGTTGAGTTGGGATGTGGGAATGTGGATAATGCGACTCATCAGGTTTCTCTTATCTATTTTATATTTTGAGTTTCGAACCAGTTGCTCTAGGTTATTATAAATTTTGTTGTAAGATATGTAATATAATGAAATGACCTAGAGTACTTAAGTTAAACCTAGTGTTGATGGTTTTGATGTAATGGAAATGTACTTTCCTTTTTATGAAATATAATATGAATAGTTTCTTTCATGATAATTGATTTTATAATTTCCGCAAAGACTCGATAATGGATGATGACTGACTTTTAGTTTAAAAAAAAAATGGTCGAATTTTCTAAAAATGAATATTAAGTTTTGGAATAAAAGTTGGGTCGTCACATTAAATGATGAGAAGCAAGCTGAGTTACTAAGGTTATCTGGTTTTACCAAAGGATCATTTCCTTTTCATTATCTTGCCATGCCTATCTCAGCTAGGAAGTGGTCTAAGAATACTTGGACAAGTCCTAGTTGATAAGGTTAGTAATAGAATCAATTATTGGAGATCTAGGAACTTATCCTATCAGGCCAGATGTTGTTTAATCAATTCAGTGTTACTAAACTTACATATTTATTGGGCAAGCATTTTCATTATTCCTAAATCTGTGCTTAGAGATGTGGATAAAAAAATGCAGAGCCTTTCTATGGGGGATGAATCATCAGGGTCACTATACAGCTTGTGTTGCATGGGAATCAGTCTATAGGCCGAAATCTAAAGGGGGTTTAAATTTCAAAAATTCTACTCTATGGAATATAGCAGCAGTGGGTAAACAAATTTGGCACATAGCTAATAATGCAGAATACCTCTGGATAAAATGGATTAGTTCGATTTACTTGAAAGACAATAATTTTTGGAACTATATCCCTAAATCAAGTGATAGTTGGCATTGGAAGCAAGTTATCAAAATCAGAGACAAGTTAAGGGCAGGTTTTGTCAGTAATACCTGGTCTCTAACTCAAAATGGGGAGTATGCGATCAACAGTGCCTATCTTTATCTGCTGGGTCCTTTGCCTCCTAATCCCTGGCACAGATTTGTTTGGAATCATGCACCAGTTCAAAAACATTGCTTCATTGTTTGGCTAGCTATGCAGAGGAGATTGAAGACGAAGGATCGATTGCACTTACCTCATCTTACTTGCTCGCTGTGTGGTCTGGAGGATGAAACCCATGAGCACCTATTCTTTGATTGTCGTTGGTCTCGAGTGGTGATGGATGATCTGTGTCGGTGGTTCTGCTTGGATTCATGGCCCTATAGATTTCAAAGGTGGAATCGGTGGATTATTCGTGCTTTTAGAGAGAAGAAACGAAGGCAATGCATGTTTGCTCTGTATGCCTCTATTATCTACAATATGTGGTCAGAAAGGAACCAACGGGTTTTTGCTAATAATGCCTCATCTACCCATCAACTTGTGGCTAGAATTAAACATGAATTAGCATTGAGAATTAATTTATGTTTTCCTTCCTTTTCTAGTTGGAATAATGTGATCCTTGTTAGTAGAATTAATTCTGAGTTAAATTAGTTTTTTTAGGCATCTTGAGGTCTTGAACCCTTCCTAGAAGGTGGCAAGGTTCTCTTGATGGCCTTTAGTGTGTATTAATTTTTGCTTGTGGTAATATAATTTTTTATTCTACCAAAAAAAAAGGTAAATGGTCCAAAAATAAGCAATATAGTGAGGAAGATGCTCCCAACCAAAGCTTCTCACATGCCTAAATGTGAAATCATAATGTCTAAGACTTCAAGCAAGAAACAATGGGTAAGGACAAACACCTCTTTGATCAACAAGTCCAAGGTATCAAGTTCTCATGTCACCTATAACAACGACTACACAAAGGTATACCTGGACTACTCTATCTTTTGCTCATAACAAGGTGTATCATGAGTGCTGAAATCTTTTTTGAAAATCTTTTATTTATCATGATCACTTCCTGGATAAAATAAATCATGCATGCGTTGCTTTATTTGAAAATATTTTTAGCACATGATTATATTTTTTTTGTGTGCATTCCATATTTTTCACCATATATTGAGTTGTATCATGTGTGTTGAAATATTTTTCAAAAAATATTTTTTATCACATGAATACACTCTTTATGTGTTGATGTCATGCCTTGCTACAATAGATATATATAAAGGACATGCATTTGTGTGCGTGAGCATGCTTGTTTTATCTTCAAATATCTTGCATGATGCATGACTCAGTCTTTGTGATTAGTGAATATGCTTAATTGCTTACTCATATTTTACCTTCACAATATCTTTGATATTTGTGAGGAGATGCTACTAATCTATAAGGATCCAAGTCTTTGGATACCAAAAGAAAAATTCTTAAGTAGCTTTGCAGGTATAACTATTAGTGCTAAGCATTGGAATTTTCAATATGAATGTATGCTCTATGGACTTAAATGAAAAGGTACCAAAAAGGGACATGAACTTAATTAAGGGAAATGCGACATGATGGACACAAGTGGAGATCTCATCAAACTACTCAATAAGGAGATACCTAAACGAAGAACTCCACAAGTGCACAAACAATTACTACTCTTGAGAAATTAAAACATCACCGACGATAAGTATCACTGGTCTTAATTTTTTGTTTAAATATCTTGTGATACTTGTCTTTGTGGTATGTGCTCAATATGTTTTATACTTATCTCAATGATGAATTTTGTTTTAATTTATTCCTTCTATGTTATATTTGTAAATCCATTTTTGAAGGAAAATCTATTATTTTCAGCATATCATATCTCTTGAGTTATATCTATGTGACTATTTGTATTACATGTTCATTGTCTACCTTTTATGAGCATGTTTCTATCATTGTATTTCATGCATCTGAATATGTTGTCATTTATGTTATATCTTCATGTATAATGATACTTGGAAAAGTCATAATTGGTTATATATATATATACATGTGTTACTAATTCCTAAGGGTCCAATTATGTTGGATACCAAGAGAAACGTGCTAATTAGTCTTGCAGGTATTACTACAAGTATCAGTATGCAACGTTCTCTACAAACTTATGGTTAATGGATTCAAACGAAAAGAGAACTGGGCAATACTCAAGTACTTGAAGGTGATACGGCAATATCAAAATGATCTCTTCGAATGGAAAAAGTTCAACACATTGAACAAGAGGAGACCACCTTCAAAATGCTATATGGTGAACTTATCAAAGGAAGGATTCCCTATTGTAAAGAAACATCATACATGGGAGAATATCACATACATAAGTATCTCTATCCTTAACTTCATTCTTTTGTTACTTTTATATGTGATATATGTCTTATATGACAATATGTGCAATCATGAATTATATGTTATTATTGCCATGACATATAGGTTCATAAAGTTTTGATGATGCTTCATATAGTGAGCATTCACATGTTTTTATGATGCATTTTTCATCTCCCTTCATGTTATGCTTATTTTGGAAAAACCTTTTAGAAAGGGGGAGAAAAATATTATTTGAATATTTGCATTGAAAAACATGTTTTGTTTCTTCATCCCATTTTGACATCATGCGGCTTTTTATTGTGTATTGGGAAGAAATTCTTTTGTATCCCATACTTACTTTTGATGATGTCAAATAGGGGGAGAAAAATTGTCTATGTGTCTATGTGTATTTATTCCTTTGTTATTATTAATGTATCTATTCAGTGTTTCAGGGGGAGTATAGTACAAAGGGGGAGAAGAACCCTATTACAGCCTAAGTCTTCCCTCCATTTTGATGCTGACTGATCACTCTCTAGCAAGTATACTAGATCGCAAAGTAATATAGTCAATAAGACCAGATATCGTTCCACTCGGGGATTGCAAATTGTTCAACTAATTCTCACCAAAGAGTAGTTAAAAGCAAAATCTATAGGTTTCTAATTAATTAGTTAAGATTGATTTGAAATAAAAATAGAAATTAAATTAAAAACAGAAAATAAATAAAAGTTGTAAGCGATTTGAGAAAGATGTTAGGAACATCGTTTCATTGTATGGCGTTGTTTATTTATCATGAATCTCTGTTTTTCCCTAAATCATGAACAAATTCCTAAATTGGTAACTATTAGATCCCTCTTGTATAATTACGTTTCTTATTCAATTAGATAATCCTTAATTCCTTAAGAGATTAAACCATTGAATAATCTTAATTAAGAACATGGAATTAATCATGTTATATAATTACCCAATTGTATTCCTACTTGTTGAATAACTATATTGTTTGAAGGCATGACCTATTCTAATTCCTAATCTCTCAATTGAAGAATTAGAGATCCAAAACATAGATTAATTACTTCTATGCATAGCAGTAAAAACACCATCAAACACATGATTTATAATATGAAAAACATCAATTCATGAAATCAATAAACTAATCCATACAAATTCACCAATTCCTAACAAAGGGTTTTAGTTACATATCATGAAAATAAGAACAAGAGAAATAGAAGAATGCATGATTACCATGGAAAAGCCTTGGATCTCCCAATCCTTGATCTTCTCCTCTTCTAAAACTCTCTAAAATTATGTAATCTCCCTCTCTCTCTCTCTCATGACTGCAAATGGCTGCCTAACCTAATTCTAAAACGTATATTTAAAAGATAAAACTAATCCTAATTGAATTGGAGCAAAACTGATCCGAAAGTGGCCCAATTGGGCTTTCTCATATCTGACAGCAACTTTGGCCCTGATTTTGACCCCAAAGATGGACGAATTTGAGCAAGGATATGTCTGGCAAATTTGTATATCTTTTCCTTAGCTTTAAAATGATACAAGATCGCCTTATTTGCATAAGCGTAGCTCAAGTTATGGTCAAAATACCGAACAATGTCACTTTCACGCGGTATGCGCGCCTGGGCGCCTAGGGCAGCGCGCCCAGGCGTGCCAGGTCTGTACTGGGTGCATTTTCTCGCTGCATGCACGCCTGGGCGTGGGGGGCTCCACGCCTAGGCGTGCGGGACTCATTCCGTCTCCGTTTTGCTTCGTTCTTGCGCCATTTTCAAGGTCTTTTCATCCCCTTTCATGCTCCATATTTATTTTCTTCATTTAAGATCCGAAAGTACCTGAATCATACCCAAAACGGCTCAAAACGTTCAAAGGATTCTAAATTACCTAACTTTCTAGAAACTATACAAAAATTCCTAAATTTACAAGAGAAACAAGCCAAATTCATAGTAAAAGGGAGTCCAATTAAGCTCTAAAACATCATATGTTAGACCCAAATCACACCCCCAAACTTAGCATTTTGCATGTCCCAGGCAAAAGTAAAATAAAAATTCTAAAACAAAAGATTACCATCCAAATCAAAATGTACAGCACCTAATTTAAGACTTCGATTCATCAACACAGCCACATATTTATACAAACTATTCACATATCAAAACTTGGTTAAAGAAACAAAACCAATCAGAACTCAGAACTAGTGAACACTCTCAACCTCTCAGTGTATATCTCTCATGTTTATCAAGGGTTGTACAATTCACTCAAGTTCATACAATAGTAATGTGTTACCATATGCTTGACCATAGACCCAAATCTCCATTGAAATTATTAAATACATGCACAAATCAAAAGGTCTTTATTTTGGTTGTAATGAGACCATGGTTAAAAGTGTCAAGGTGGGATAAAAGAAAGAAGGGATAAAACTAAGGGCTAAAATGCAAAAACAAATTTCCCTCTACAATCATGAATGAGCAATGAATACTTAGAGGACTCACACTCAACTCATAATCAATTTCATACTTCTTTTCTTTTCACTTTTTTTCTTCTATTCTCTTCCTTTATACATTTATTATTATTATTATTATTATTATTTTCAATTTTTTTTACTTGGAAGAGAAATAGAGCTCATAACACTTTTCACCAATTACTTTCACTTTTTCTTATTATTCCTCTCAATTACTCATTCAAAAATTTCCAAGGTACTCACAAAAATATTTCAATAGATGCAGGGAAAAATCATAATATCATTAGGCTCAAAATGGGAAACTAAGAGAACATTATCAATACGAAACAGTTGAAGGCCACAAAAACTCATCCTAAGTGCCTTAATCATTTTAATGCATGTAATCAATTATCAATCTCAAAATGGTCACAGGTCAAGTTCTAGAACACAAAACTAAAGTTAACACACTCATGAAAGAATAGGGGTCTCAAATCAAAATATTTCAACAAATCAAAGGCTCAAAATCTCATTAAGCTAAAGTCAGTTCATTAATCTCAAGTTCTGAAAAACTTTGTCAAAATAACCAAATTTCAAAAATATTTACAGCTCAACAAATAAATAACATGAATCAATGATTCTAATCCTAAACTAAGTATATACACCTATCATTAGAAAAATAATCTTAAGTCTAGAATAATTATAAAACCTCTACCTAAGACACAAACCAATACTACAAATGGGAGAACAATTCAAATCTGAAAAATGCAATTTTTATTTTGTCCACTCCCCCAAACTTAGAGGTTGGCTTGTCCTCAAGCAAACTAAACTAAACATACCTATCTACAAAATAAAAAATTGCATGGAATAAATTTGGAACACTTATTACTTGCATCTGAAAAATAATTAATCAGCACTAACAAAAATGAGAAAACATTCCCCCAAACTTAATATGAGTCATGAAAAACAAGTGCCCACAAATAGCACCTCTAATGGGGAAAATATTAACTTATATTTGTTACAAAATATATAGCTTGATACAAATAACAAATAATCCAAATAAATAACCAAGCAATAAAACTAAAAAAAAAAATCCTAGAAAACAATTACATATTTTTGTTGCACAGGTACAGGGACTGGCTGTGATGGGGAAAAAGACACAAAATATATCAAAGAATAACAATCCCCAAACTTTTGGGCATTTTCGCCCAGCGCGCGCCCAGGCGCGCCAGGTCTGTACCTGAAGTTTTTTTTTTAATAAATAGAATAAAAAAAATAACCTACACTAATTTCCTAAAAACTACTAAACTAAGGGAATGCTACCTAAAGATTGGGTTACCTCCCAACTAGTGCTTGTTTAACGTCACGAGCCTGACGGGTCACCTCCTTTCAGAGGTTAGGGTGGTTGCCAAGATCCCTTCAAGGGTGGCACCTTGCTTTTTAACTTCTTTCCAACACTCTCTCCATTCGAGTGTTGAATGCACATGAGAGGAGCAAAGTTCTCCGCGGTGATTGGTGGTTTTTCAAAAATTTTAATTATAGTTTGGTCACCATTCACTCGAAGAATTACTTCTCCCCTAGGCACATCAATCACTGCCCCTGTTGTGGCCAAGAATGGCCTTCCAAAAATTAGAGGAATATTTTCATCCTCTTCTATATCTAAAACCATGAAATCTAAGGGCAGGATAAAATCTTTCACCTTAACCAGAATATCTTCCACCACTCCATATGGGCGGAGGGTGGTTCTATCAGCTAACTGAAGTACTACTGGGGTAGGCTTAATCTCTCCTAAGTTCAATGATTCACAAATAGACAAAGGCATAATGTTAACACTAGCTCCTAAGTCACATAGAGCCTTACCTAAGTACTCCTTGCCTATACTAATTGGGAGAGTGAAGCTACCTGGGTCCTTCAGCTTTGGTGGAAGGTTAGATTTGATGATGCTGCTGCACTTCTTTGCTATCAGGAACGTCTCGTCAGTGAGCATCCTCTTCTTCTTTGTCAGCAATTCCTTCATGAATATCGCGTACATAGGCATTTGTGAGAGTGCCTCTGCAAACGGGATGTTGATCTTCACCTTCCGTAGCATCTCCAAGAACTTGGAGAATTGCTTCTGGTCATCCTCTTTCTTCAACCTCTGAGGATAAGGAATCCTTGGAGGTAGTGGTGCTGGTTTGGGTGTGCCTTTCTCTATCTCTTGATCCACAGATGGATCCTGCGTCTGTTGCCTTGCATTTGAGCCTCTTCCACTTGGTAGCTTTGGCCCCTCATCCTTCTTCTCAAACTCAGTTGCATCACCCTTCTTCTGTGGCTCCTCATACGACTTGCCACTTCGAAGGGTGACCGCCATGCATCGCTCCTTGTAGTTGGTTGCAATCTCTGATATCTGATTGTTTATTTGAGCTAATTGCAGCTCCAAGTTGCGAATGCTGACTTCCTGATTGGCGAAATTCGCCCTTGCTTCCGCCATGAATGTATTAGTTGTGGTAGCCATTGCTTCAAGTGCTTTCTACCAACCTTGCTTCTGTGGTGGTGATGGATTGGGTGTTGAGCTGTACCCTGAGGTGTGAGACTGATTTGTTGGCCCTGAATTGTGGATATTGGAGTACATGTTATTTTTAAGTACTCCATCACCCACAAACTTGGCCTGCTCCTCAATGGTGGCTGGACCCTTTTTGACTTCGAATGCACAATCACCATTCCGGTGACTGCCCCCACAAAAGTCGCATTTCAGATTGTTGGATGCAACTGCCACACTGATCTGACTCATCTGCTTCATTAATGTGGCCATTTGTTGTTGCATTTGCTTATTCTGCTCGATTAAGATCTAGGTTTGACTAGAATCCAGATCATGACTCTTCAAGACGCTCTGCTCCACCTCGGTCTTCAATCCTTGACTACTGCTGAATGCCATGTTTGCAATAGCTTCCTTGGCCTCTTCAACAATCTTCTTCATCAGCGATCCACCAGCTGCTGCATCAACCATGCTTTGATTGAATCGGTTGAGTCCATTATAGAATAGTTGAATTTGCTGCCAGTCTTGCATAAATGTTGGAAACTTCCTCAGTAGCTGGTTGTAACGCTGCCAAGCTTCATGCAACGGCTCGTTGTCCTCTTGTATGAAGGAGTTAACATCTTGCCTCAGCTTCGCTTGCTTCCCAGCTGGAAGAAACTTATCCATGAATTTGGAGACAAGTGTTTTCCAGCTGGAAAGGCTCCCTGGTGCCTGGTTGTTCACCCAAGTTAGCGCCTCGCCCCTCAGTGAGAGAGGGAACATCCTCATTCTGATGGCTTCGTCCGTAGCACCCTCGATCTTGAAGAAGCCGAGCATGCCCAGGAAGTTGGCGATATGGTCCCTGGGGTCTTGATTCGGCGCACCACTGAACTGATCCTGCAAGATGAGTTGGATGTATTGTGGATCAATTGCGAATGCAGTTGCAGTGATGGCTGGCCGGACTATGCTAGAAGCAAAGAGGTCCGGGTCCACTGTTCCATACTCCGCCAAAGTCTTCCTGGGAGGAGGAGGCGGAGAGGATCCGTGAGATCCTCCTCCTCCAGCCATCTTCAATGTTGGTCTTTCCCCTCTTCTAGTGCTGAATTTTTCTCCTCTTTGCACTTAAATTAATAAAATTTCCTACACAAAACAAAAACAAGAGAAAAATTACGCAGCACCTGTTGAGACAAGAAACTAACTAAAAATAATAAATTTCACCTAAAACTACTACTAAGTACCGAAAATTAATTGAAACGAATTTCAATCCCCGGCAACGGCGCCAAAAACTTGATCATTCTCTAGCAAGTATACTAGATCGCAAAGTAATATAGTCAATAAGACCAGATATCGTTCCACTCGGGGATTGCAAATTGTTCAACTAATTCTCACCAAAGAGTAGTTAAAAGCAAAATCTATAGGTTTCTAATTAATTAGTTAAGATTGATTTGAAATAAAAATAGAAATTAAATTAAAAACAGAAAATAAATAAAAATTGTAAGCGATTTGAGAAAGATGTTAGGAACATGGTGTTGATATACTAGCAAGAGGCCTAGGTCAGCAAGTAATATAGTCTGGAAGACCGAATATCGTCCCACAGGGATCGAAGTTGTTTCTAATAACTTTCCACATATTCGTAATTATTAGTGAAACTTGTTATTGAGTTTTAGAAGGAGAAGAAGAAGAATAATAAAGTAAGATAAGAAGATTGAGGAGATAAGATGTATAGAAAGCTATAGAAAAAGGTTAGGAACTTGGTTTCATTGTATGATTCACTTATTTTAACTATGATTTATATTTTCCTTTAATTATCCTTTAATTCATGGACCATTCCTCTCAAATATCAATAGTTAGATTGCTCTTAACATTATCCTTATTTTCTATATATTTAATCCTTGATCCCTCAACAAATTACAATATAAGAAAATATCCATTCAGCACAAGGGAATTAAAAAGCCATATAATCATCCAATTATATTACTATATCTTGGACTGATTATATCATTAATTGCATGGCCTATTCAAAATCCCAACTCCCGTTGCGAATTAAGAAATCCAGAACATAAATTGATCAGGTTTATGTATGTAATAAAACTTAATTAATGCATGAATCAAAAACAACAAAATACTAAATCATAAATTAAAATAAATTACATCATACAATTTACACCATGTTCCTAACAAGAGGTTTTAGTTACACATATAGAAATAAAGAAAACAAAAGCAAAGAGAAAACCTCATATCATAGACAATACAGGTTAACTCTCCAAGAGACCTTCAATCCTTGTGCCTGAAGATGCAAGGCAAGGCATTAGCATTCAATTGAGTGTTTTGATGAAGACAACATGATGTGGAATTACCTACAACAACAAGTCACAAAGGACAATTCTATTATTCATTCGTGTATATGTATTATAATTGTTTTTATTATTTTATATGAGAGTGGGTGGTAGAATTAGGATTGTAATCTCAATTGGAACTAAAGAATTAATTTTGTTTAGAATTGAGATTGCATTGATAGAGAAAAATGGCTCAAGACTTTTTCTAAATAAATTGGTGAAAAATGAAAATTAATAGAAAAGGTTTTTAGCAGTGTTTAATCGATTAAGTAAACAGGTTAATCGAGTAGTACTCGATTAAGGTTTCGTTTAATCGATTAAGTACTGTTATAGCTGAACTTTAAAAGACTTTCATTTTCTACATTTCAAAGGTTACGAACCTTGATTTTCATACATCATTTTTCACACATTCTTTCAACATTCTTGAGCAAATATTCTTTCTTACATCATCTCTATCAATGTTCATGTGAATCTCAATTTGAAAATACAATTCATTCTTTTCAATCCATATTGAAGATTCATAGTTTGTGAACATTCTTTTGTGGTTGGATCAATTTGTAACAACAAGGTTACACACCTCAAGATTCAACAAGACAAGTTTTCTATTGAAGAAAATTGAAGAAGGGTTGGAGCATTACTCTTAGCAATTGGATTGGAATTGTTCGAAGCTCAAAGGATTGAACACGAAGGATTCAATCAACGAAGGAACAAAGAGGATCGACTCACAAGAATTGGGGTATAATTATATGAAGTGGTACCTCATACAATAAAGGGTTAGGATCGTGAGAGGAGAGAATCTTAACTATTCTTGTAAACTGATTCTTTTGTTCATAGTGTAGCAAATCACCCAAGTCAGAAGGGGTGGACTGGATGTAGCTCATCGTTTATGAGTGAACCAGGCTAAAATCACTGTGTTCTTCGTTTTGAGCTTTTTCATATTTTCGTTTTTAAAATCAATCAAGAAATTAAAAGTAATTTAGGATTAGAATTGGGTTTTTCAATTATCTAATCTTTTTATATGTGTTAATTGATTGGTAATTGATTCTCTGCGTTTTAATTCTTGATTCATTGAATTTCGGTGAAGAATTGTTTAGAATTGAATTCTGAATTTTCTGTGTTCTACAGAGTTTAATCGAGTAGTACTCGATTAAGTAAAATCAATCATTCAGGTGTACTCGATTAAATTGCAGGATAATCGAGTAAGTTAGTGCAAATTGGGCAAATTTCAACTGTTTTTGATTACTTTGCAAAAATCGGATATCGTAGCTTAACTCTTCTATTCACCCCCCCTCTAGAAGGTTATTTTGCCCGCTTGTTGGTTTCCAACAAGTGGTATCAGAGCTCGGTCGAATAAACCGAGTTTAAAAACTTTTTCGAAAAGATCCATTGGAAACCATGGGTTCTCTAAATCCTTTTGGAGGAGAAGGTGCTGCAATAAACCGTCCCCCACTATTTAGCGGTGAGAGATATGCTTACTGGTAAGTAAGAATGAAAATTTTTATCCAAGCTATTGATAACGAGATTTGGAAAGCTATCGAAAAGGGTCCACACATTCCCTCCACCATAGTTGAAGGTGCTGCACAATTAACCCCTGAGGATAAGTGGACGGATGATGATAAGAAAAAGATCCAATTAGATTACAAGGCTAAGAATATCATTACGTCTGATTTGTCATATGATGAGTTCTTTAGGATATCCCAATGCTCTAGTGCAAAGGAAATGTGGGACACTTTACAAGTGACTCACGAGGGAACTAGTGAAGTTAGGAGAGCTAGATTAAATGTCTTGATGCGTGAATATGAGTTATTTCAAATGTTGCCTAATGAAAGTATTATTGATTTGCAAAAGAGATTTACTCATATTATTAACCACTTGCTTGCTCTTGGTAAGGCTTTCTTACCGGGAGAACTCACTAACAAAGTTTTGAGGTGTTTGGATAGAAATTGGCAACCCAAGGTCACGGCGATTATTGAATCAAAGAACTTGGATACTATGGATCTCGCTACTTTGTTTGGTAAGTTGCAAGAGCATGAGATGGAGCTCGGTCGCCTAACTTCAAATGAGGAATCCGATAGGAAGAAAAAGGGTATTGCATTGAAAGCATCATCAAGAAGTGTTGATACTCTAAATGATTCTTCCTTGGATGATGACACGGATTCCGACTTAGATGACGAATCACTTGCATTCGTTGTGAAGAAATTCAGAAAATTCTTCAAGAAGAAAGGAAACACAAGGAGATTCAATTCAAAGGAAAGCAAGGAAACTCCACAAAGGACAAAAACCCCTAGAGACAAGATAATATGTCATACATGTGGGAAAGCGGGCCACATCAAATATCATTGTCCTCAAAAGCCTAAAAAGTCCGATAGTGATAAGAAGAGGTCCAACAATCACAAGGCTAAGAAAGCCTACATTGTTTGGGATGAACCCGAAGATGAGACTAATTCAAGTGCTTCGGATGAGGAAGAATCGGCTAACTTGTGTTTAATGGCTAATGATGACATTGAAGCTTCCACTAGTGACACGTCTCTTGAGCTTTCAAGCTCAAAGGAGGTACATTCTAAAACTAACTCTGATATGGATTCGGATAGTGAATCTTGCTCTTCCCCTTCATATGATGCACTATATAATGCCTATGTTGATATGCATGCCGAACTTAAAAAATTAGCTAAAATCAACATAGAGGCTAAGAAAGCCATTTTGAAGTACAATGAAAAGATTTTGGAAATGCAAAAACATATTGATGAGCTTGTACTTCAAAATGAGACTTTAGAACTCATTTACTCTAATGCATCATGTGATCATTGTGTTTCTAATGCTGTGTTTTCCGATTGTGAAAGGTGCAAGACTTATGAAAATGAATTACATGATTTGAAAGAAAAACTTGCTACCTTTACAAAAGGAAAAAGAGATTTGAATGATTTGCTCTCTAGACAAAGAGACAATACAAATAGAACCGGTTTGGGATATACTAAACCAAAGAAGAAATCCTATAGACAAGTTGGAAGTTTTTCAAAGGTTAATTTTTCTAGAAAACCTACTTGTTTCTATTGTGGTATCTTTGGTCATACTTCAAACATTTGCAAAATTAAAAAGTTTGGTATACCCAATAAGGAATTTATTTGGATTGTTAAGGGAGAGAAACCGGATATTAACCCCCAAGGACCCAAAATTGTTTGGGTACCTAAGTCTTCCATATAATTTGTTTTTGTAGGTGTGCCTTCGAACGAGAGATGATCGTTGGTATTTGGACAGCGGTTCTTCAAGGCACATGACAGGAGACAAGAGACATTTCATCGAGCTTTCACCAAGAGATAAAGGTCACGTCACATATGGTGATAACAATCGTGGAAAAATACTTGGTATAGGTAAAATCGGAAACTCATCCAATGTTATAATTGACAATGTTTTGTTTGTTGAAGGTTTAGAACATAATTTACTTAGCATTAGTCAATTGTGTGATATTGGAAATAGTGTTAGTTTTACCTCTAACCATTGCATTATTAGAAGTGACAGTGATCAATCCATTAAGTTTGTTGGGAATCGGGTGAATAACACTTACTTGATTGACTTGAATGATATTACATCTTTGTTTTCAAAATGTTTTCTAAATAAAGATAATGATGTTTGGCTATGGCATAGAAGAGTAGCTCATATCCACTTGGGTCAATTAAATAAAGTTTTATCCAATGACTTGGTAATTGGCCTTCCAAAGCTCAATTTTAAAATAGATGGAGTTTGTGCCCCTTGCAAGAAATGCAAACAAACTAAAACAACTTTTCCATCAAAGAAAGTGATTTCTTCTTCAAGGGTGCTAGAACTCATACATATGGATTTATTTGGTCCTTCACAAACAATGAGCTTTGGCGGTAATTACTATGGGCTTGTAATTGTGGATGACTACTCACGTTTTACATGGATTTTGTTTTTGCCAACAAAAGATCAAACTTTTTCTCGTTTTAAAACTTTTGCCAAACAAGTTCAAAACAAAGTCAATCATAGTATAGTTGCTATTCGTACCGATCACGGTGGAGAATTTGAAAATCATGCATTTGATAGATTTTGTGAAAATTTTGGTGTTGAACATCAATTTTCTACTCCTAGAACTCCTCAACAAAACGGAGTTGTTGAGCGGAAGAATAGAGTGTTAGAAGAATTAGCAAGGACTATGTTGAGTGATAGTAAAGTTCCTAAATACTTTTGGGCCGATGCGGTGAACACCGCTTGCCATGTGTTGAATAGAATTATGATTAGGCCCTCTCTTAAGAAAACCCCCTATGAGCTTTTCAAAGGCCGAAAACCTAATATATCTTATTTTCATGTTTTTGGATGTAAATGTTTTATTTTGAATAATGGAAAACATGCTTTGGGAAAATTCGATCCAAAAGCGGATGATGGGATATTTCTAGGTTATTCGAGTCATAGTAAAGCATTTAGAGTGTTTAATAAACGAACTTTAACTATCGAGGAATCAATAAATGTTGTATTTGATGAATCTCCGGAAGGAGAGAAGGGTACTCTTGATATTTCAGGTATTGACATTTATGAAGAAGTGCCACGTGATGAAAATGAGAAAGAAAAGGAGATGGACATTCAAATTCATGGAGATGGACATGAACAAGCACATGAGGGACTTCCACCGGCATGGAAAACTAACCGAAACCATCCTTTGACGAATGTGATAGGTGATGTAGCTAAGGGCGTGGTAACCCGAAGCTCACTTCGTAATATTTGTCACTTTGTAGCTTTTGTGTCTCAAATAGAACCCAAAAATATAAATGAGGCCATACAAGACGAACATTGGGTCATGGCCATGCAAGAAGAGCTTAATCAATTTGAAAGAAATAGGGTTTGGGAACTTGTCCCTAGACCCGACGATAGGCCCATAATAGGAACTAGGTGGGTTTATCGCAATAAGTTAGATGAGATGGGTTTTATTGTGAGAAATAAAGCTAGGTTAGTTGCTCAAGGTTATATTCAAGAAGAGGGAATCGATTATGACGAGACTTATGCCCCTGTAGCTCGTTTAGAAGCTATTCGACTTTTGTTAGCATATGCATCTATTATGAATTTCAAGTTATACCAAATGGATGTTAAGAGTGCTTTTCTTAACGGCTTTATTCAAGAGGAGGTGTATGTATCTCAACCGTCGGGTTTTGAAAATCATGAATTTCCTAACTATGTTTTCAAATTAACGAAGGCTCTTTATGGTCTTAAGCAAGCTCCTAGAGCTTGGTATGACCGTTTGAGTACATTTCTATTAAATAAAGGATTTAAAAGAGGCGCGGTTGATAATACCCTTTTCATTGAAAAATCCGGAAATGACATCCTCTTGGTTCAGATTTATGTAGATGATATAATATTTGGTGCTACTAACGATAAGCTTTGCAAGAAGTTTTCAGATTTGATGCAGAGCGAATTCGAGATGTCGATGATGGGCGAGTTGACATTCTTTCTTGGTCTTCAAATTAAGCAAATGGATGCCGGAATCTATATCCATCAAACAAAGTATTGCAAGGAGCTTTTGAAGCGTTTCGGGATGGATTTATGTAAGCACGCGTCAACACCGATGAGCAACACGTGTCATATGGACAAGGACGAAAGAGGCAAACCAATAGAGGTAACCAAGTATAGAGGAATGATTGGTAGTCTTTTATACTTGACTGCGTCGCGTCCTGACATTATGTTTAGAGTTTGTATGTGTGCACGTTATCAATCTAATCCTAAAGAATCGCATCTAACTTCGGTTAAACGAATCATGAAGTATTTAAAAGGAACAATGAATACCGGCTTGTGGTATCCACGAGATGCTTTTTTAAATCTAGTAGGGTATTCGGACTCCGATTTCGCCGGTTGCAAAGTTGATAGAAAAAGTACAAGTGGTACTTGTCACTTGATAGGTAACTCACTTGTCTCTTGGTTTTCCAAAAAGCAAAATTGCGTTGCTTTGTCGACCGCGGAAGCCGAATACATAGCGGCGGGTAGTTGTTGTGCTCAAGTTTTATGGATGAAACAACAATTGCTTGATTTTGGTGTTTGTTTATCAAAAATACCTATTCGTTGTGATAACACCTCCGCTATTAACCTAACTAAAAATCCGGTACTTCATTCTCGAACAAAACACATAGAAATAAGGCATCATTTTATTAGAGATCATATTCAAAAAGGTGATTGTGTGATTGAGTTTGTTTCAACTTCAAATCAACTAGCCGATATTTTTACAAAACCTCTTCCTAGAGATACCTTCTATCATATTAGAAGGGAGCTAGGAATTTTGGATGAATCAACCATTGGTTAGTTGTGTTTGACATTTTTTTTCAAACCAATCTCATAGTCCATGCCTATCTCTAAGTGATTTGTTTAGAGTTGTTTTGGTTTTGAAAATTAAAAATCATGATTCTATTAACTTTGGTTATGTGTGTTTTCTTTTGTGATTTTTTTGTTGGTATATGCTTTGGTGTTGTGCTTGGTTGCTTATTTGATTAATTGACAATGTGCTAAATGTGTTTGTGTCTCACTTAAAATGTGCATATGGTTTGTGCATTTGATTTCCATGCGCTGTGCATTAAAAATTGTTTTGAAAACTGCATTTTATCAGACTTTAATCGATTAAGTTGCAGGTTAATCGATTAAGTGTCATTTTTACACATGTCTTACTCAATTAAGTGGCAGTTTACTCGAGTAATACTCGATTACGCGATTACTTAATCGAGTAGATCATGTCTGCACAGAATCATAAAAATCAGTTTTTTCAGCATTCGTTCTTCACTTTCTCTCTCAAAAACACGAAGTTCTCTTTGTTCTCAACACGTTTCATCATCATTCATCACTTTCTACTTGATTTCTTTCAAATTCCTTCCATATTCTTCATCATATCTTCATTATACATCACTTTCATCATCAATTTCACATTATTTCTCTAAATTTCCAAAACCCTCAATTCCTCAAACCCTAAGAGCACTATGGCCCCTCCATCAACTTCCACTGGCCACCGCAAGAAGCAGCGTGTGAATTTGGATTTGGACTCTGATGAGCATTTTATTTCCCATTATTCCTTGCATTATTTTACTCCTATTATTGATACTTGTTGCCTATTTGACATTGTTTAGCTTGATTTAGTGATTTAGAGTTTATTGGACTAATATTCTGAATATTGTTTAATTTGGGATTATTTAGCCTAATTAATTCTATTTCTATTTTCAGGTCATATTTGGCACAAGGGCTTTTTGGACATTTTGGGAGTGAAGATTTAATTTTGGGAGTGAAGATTTAATTTTGGAAGAGAAGATATATGATGAAGTGAAGATTGTAATCTATCTTTAGGATTAGTTGAGATTTAGTTATATCTTTTAAGATTTAGATTTTATCTATAAGATATTTTTAGATTTAATTTAGAGATAAGCTTTCCTTAGGATTTGGGCCCATGATTTAGGCCCGTTTTGTGATTTAAAAAGCTAAATTCGTGTAAACCCTAGGAGAGAGCTTCCATTCACGTTTTTTACATTCTCTCTCATAGAGAAGGCTTAGTTTTGCTCTCCAAGTTTGTGGTGGCTGCTAGGGTTTCTCTTTCTTCCCTTTTTCTACACGTTTTTGGTATTTTTCTTCATGGAAGGCTAAACTCTTAGGTTAAATCCCTTTGGTAATGTATCACATACTCTTGAGGTTTTGTTCTTAATGCTATTTCGTTTTTATTCACTGTTTTCATGCTTATTGATATGTTATGGTTCGCTTAGTTCCATTCTATAGAGATAATCCATGTGTATGAATGCTTAATTTATGCAAACTCGTAAAACTCCATGCTTTGGCTTTTAATGCTTAATTAGAGGTTTGGGTTTTGGGGTGAGAATTGAATTTTCGCTTAGTATTTAATTCTCACGAGTTGGACAGTGAAGAGGAAAGAAATTGATCTTTTGTGACCGATGATAGAGTTGTGAATGCGAGCCAAAGGGGTTTATCCGCTTTTCCTTATCTATTTCTTCGTTTTAATTTAATTCTGTTTTGATTTCAATTATTCAATTATTCAATATTCAATATTCAATACAAAAAAAAAACCCCTGTTTTCTATGCATACTATGTGTTCGACCTTTTGCTTGATAAGATATTCCTTGGGAGACGACCTAGGAGTCACTTCCTAGTACTATACTTAAACTGTTTTTATTTGTATCGGGTACGGCCTCGATCAAAATTTGGCGCCGTTGCCGGGGAATATCGGTTCTTGCCAAAGGTCATTAGTAGTTAGTTAGTGTCGTAGTTAGTATAGTTATTATAGTGTGTCGTGTCTGATTTAGGGTCTAGTAGTCAATTCTGATAACCGGTTGAAGTTGCACTATTTGCTGTTTTGCTATTTTGTTGCAATTAGTGTATTTGATTGATTCTGTGGTTGCTAGTTCACATAGTTGTGGGTGGAATTTTTGCACGAAAATTTATATCCACACTACTTTTATCATATAAAAAGGTTTTGAGGCACCACGATCACTCAGATCATCACTGGTTGTGAGTTCCAGAAAAATTTTCCAAGTTTTAGCAGCACTTTCTTCAAATCGTCGCAACTTTTGACCCGTAACTCGGAATTTGACGAATTTTATATCAAATCGAAGGGAATTTTCTGAATAATCTGATTTTTCTCACTTCGTTAGAAAGCTCCTTCGTCTGGATCCTGAAAAAGCCGTTTTACTATTTCTTTTTTATTTTACAAGTTTTATTTTTTTAGTTTTTGGTCTCTGATTTAATTGTTTGACTTGGTTCCCTTTTGAATTTTGTCCTCAAACTTTTTGTGGTATGTTTTCATGATTTTAGGGTGCTGAAAAAAATAAAGAAAAAATTTTAAATAAAGAAAAAATTTTAAAAAAATAAAAAATTTTGTTGCCTATTTTGGTCATGTATATTAGTGACAGTTTGCAATGCTTAATGGTGTTTTGTTCAGTACATGACTAGGGGCAACCCAAGCTACTTGCATCCATATAACCCTGAAATTGATAGAACTTATCACGTACTAGTTAGACAAAATAGGAACCAGTCCATAGGTAGTGAGTCTATTGAGTCTTTACATAGTGAGTCTGCTTCTTTTTCTTCTATTCCTATAAATTCTGATTCTTATTCTGATTATTCTGAAAATATGGCTCAACCTCCACCACGTGAGAGGACATTGAGGGAGCTGGCTGCACCTGATTTCACTATTGAAGATTTGTGCATCCAGTATCCCGATGACCCGTATGAGCTAAGGTCTGGACTAATTCATTTGTTGCCCAAGTTTAATGGTCTTGCAGGTGAGGATCCTCATAAACATCTCAAGCAGTTCCATATTTTCTGTGCTACTATGAAACCACATGATGTGCAAGAGGATCATGTTTGTCTTAAGGCATTCCCACACTCCCTAGAGGGGCTAGCCAAGGATTGGTTGTACGATCTGGCCCCTAGTTCTATCACAGTCTGGGATGACCTGAAGAGGGCATTTTTGGAGAAATTCTTCCCTGCATGCAGAACAACAGCAATCCGAAAGGATATATCAGGCATCAGGCAACAAGTTGGAGAAAGTCTCTATGAGTATTGGGAGAGATTCAAGAGACTGTGTGCGAGCTGCCCCCACCATCAGATCTCAGAACAGCTGCTTATTCAATATTTCTATGAAGGTCTCAACCTCATGGAGAGAAACATGCTTGATGCTGCAAGTGGTGGTGCCCTAGGAGACATGACACCTTTAGAAGCCAGAGTCAAGATTGAGAAGATGGCTTCCAATTGTCAACAATTCCATGCAAGGGGCAACAGCGATGCAATCATAGTGAGAGGAGTGAATGATGTTGGCACAAGTTCTGGTAAGGTTGAGAAGCTTGAACAGAAGATAGATTCACTTACAACTTTGGTCACTCAATTGGCCATCAACCAGAAGAAGTTGTCTCTGCCTGCTAGATTATGTGGCATATGCACATCCGCTGAGCACCCCACAGATGCATGCCCTTCTGTGCAGCAGCAACCAACGACTGGTGCTGACCAACCTGAGGCATATGCCGCCAACATCTTCAACAGTAGAAACCAGCAGCCACAGAACTTTGATCTCTCTACCAACAGATACAACCCTGGTTGGAGGAACCATCCCAACCTGAGATGGTCTGATCAGCAGCAACCTTCACAGGTTCAATTTCAGAACAATTCTAGACCACCATATGTACCTCCTCCAGTCCAGCAACAGAGACAACAACAGGCTAATTCTGCACCACCAGCTCCTACTACTGAGCAGCAGCCTTCATTGGAAGAGCTGATGAAACAGATGACCATGCAAAATCTCCAATTCCAACAGGAAACTAGAGCATCCATTCAAAGACAAAAGGCCTCCATTCAATCTTTGACCAATCAGATGGGATAGATGGCAACAGCAATCAACACTATGCAATCTCATAATTCTAACAAGTTGCCATCCCAAACAGTGATCAATCAAAACCAGAATGTGAATGCCATTAGTCTAAGGTCAGGGAAGCAGATTGTCACACCCACACCAGAATCTGACCTCAACAAAGATGATCTAGTTTCAACCAACAAGAAGAGCCAAATGGTCGAGGAGAGTGAGCACACAAGTACCAGAAAATCCCATCCAGCTCAGCCTTCCACAAGCACAACACCTGCTGCTGCCCAACAACCACCCCTCATTCCTCTTCCTTTCCCACCAAGGGGGGTGACTCAAAGCAAGAAAATGGAAGAGATTGACAAAGAGATACTTGACACATTCAGGAAGGTGGAAGTCAACATACCCCTTCTTGATGCAATCAAGCAGATTCCAAGGTATGCAAAGTTCTTGAAGGATCTATGCACACACAAACGGAAGCTCAAAGGCAATGAGAGGATCAACATGGGAAGAAATGTCTCTTCTCTTATAGGTAAACTCGTCCCTCATATTCCTGAAAAGTGTAAGGATCCTGGAACTTTCTCTGTGCCTTGTATCATAGGTAATACTAAATTTGAGAATGCTTTGCTAGATTTAAGAGCATCTATTAATGTTATGCCTATGTCTGTTTTCAAGTCTCTTTCACTTGGACCTCTTCAACCTACGGGTGTGGTTATTCACTTGGCAAATAGATCTACTGCCTACCCCGCAGGTTTGATAGAGGATGTCCTGGTTCGGGTTGAAGAGCTTATCTTTCCTGCTGATTTTTATATTCTTGATATGGAAGAGGACACCTCTCGTAGTGCTGTCCCTATCATATTAGGGAGACCATTTTTGAAAACAGCCCGAACCAAGATAGATGTGCATGCAGGTACACTTTCCATGGAATTTGATGACAGTGTGGTTCGATTCAATATTTTTGATGCTATGAAACATTTTTCTGATGACCACTCTGTTTTTCATGTTGACTTGATTGATGATCTGATTGATGAGCATGTTCTAGACTTTTTGCATGATTATGATTTGCCATCTTTCACTAGCTCATTTACTTGTTCTGCATGTTCTGATTCCGAAATGTGCATTGCATGCATTGAAATTGACCAGTTTTTAAATTCTGCTACTGCATCTGTTGATTCATATGATATAGATTCAGATCATGCTAACCCCATTTTTGTTTTGCATGAGTCTAATTCACTTGTTCAGGTGCAGGCGGCAGAATCCAATTCTGCTGCTCCTTTAGTTCCATCTGCGATGCAGGCACCTTTATTGGACCTGAAGCCCCTTCCTCCTCATCTCAAATATGCTTACTTGGCTGCTGAGCAGAAACTTCCAGTGATCATCTCTACCTCCCTTTCTGTTGATCAAGAGAAGAAGCTGCTGGATGTGATTAGAGCAAACAAAAGGGCAATAGGATGGACTTTGGCAGACATACCTGGTATTAGCCCCTCCATGTGCATGCATCGGATTTTATTGGAGGATGGGGCTAAACCAGTGAGACAACCCCAGAGACGGTTGAACTCCCAAATTCTTGATGTGGTGAAGAAAGAGGTCACCAAGCTGCTGCAAGCTGGCATTATCTACCCCATTTCAGACAGCACTTGGGTAAGCCCGGTTCAAGTAGTTCCCAAGAAGTCTGGGGTGACAGTTGTCAAAAATGAGAAGGATGAGCTGATTCCCACTAGAGTGCAGAACAGTTGGAGAGTCTGCATTGACTATAGGAAGCTCAACCAGGCGACCCGCAAGGATCACTTTCCTCTTCCCTTCATTGATCAGATGTTGGAGCGCCTGGCAGGTAAATCTCACTATTGCTTCTTAGATGGTTTCTCTGGTTATTTCCAAATCTGTATTGCACCAGAGGACCAACATAAGACTACATTTACCTGTCCTTTTGTTACATTTACTTATAGGAAGATGCCTTTTGGCCTATGCAATGCTCCTGGCACTTTTCAAAGATGTATGATGAGTATTTTTAATGACTTACTTGAGCATTGCATAGAGGTCTTCATGGATGATTTTAGTGTATATGGTTCCTCTTTTGATGCATGTCTTGATAGTTTGTCTAAGGTGCTTAATAGGTGCATTGAGACTAACCTTGTCTTGAATTTTGAAAAATGTCATTTTATGGTAGAACAAGGCATAGTCTTAGGGCACATTATTTCGCATAAGGGCATAGAGGTTGACCCTGCTAAGCTGAATGTAATATCACATTTGCCTTACCCCTCTTGCGTGCGAGAGGTGCGTTCTTTTCTTGGCCATGCAGGTTTCTATCGCAGGTTTATTCAGAACTTTAGCAAGATAGCCCTTCCACTATCCAACTTTCTTTAAAAGGATACCGCATTTGAGTTTGGAGACCAATGCAAGAAAGCATTTGATGAGCTAAAGAGAGCACTCACCACCACTCCCATCATCCAACCACCTGACTGGACTCTCCCATTTGAGCTCATGACCGATGCCTCGAATTATGCTTTGGGAGCAGTTCTCTCCCAAAGGGTTGGTAAGATGTCTCATGTGATTTATTATGCATCTAGGACTTTAGATTCAGCACAAGTTAATTACACCACAACTGAAAAAGAGCTGTTAGCCATTGTCTTTGCACTTGATAAGTTTAGATCATATCTATTAGGTTCTAAGGTTGTGGTGTATACTGATCATGCTGCTCTGAAGTATCTTTTGAAAAAGACAGATTCCAAACCTAGGTTGATTAGATGGATGTTGCTCCTCCAGGAGTTTGATCTTGAGATTCAGGATCGGAGTGGTGCACATAACCTTGTCGCAGACCACTTGAGTAGAATAGAGAGAGAGGAGGATGCATTTCCTCTCCGGGATGACTTCCCGGATGAGCAGCTTTTAGTTTTGCATGTTTCACATCCCCCTCCCCTTATTCCTTGGTTTGCTGATATTGTTAATTATCTGGTTGCTTCTGTTTTTCCACCCTTGGCATCCAAAGCTCAAAGAGACAAATTGAAGAGCGATGCCAAGTATTATGTATGGGATGACCCCTATTTGTGGCGTTTTTGCAGTGATCAGGTCATTCGCAGGTGCATTCCAGACCAGGAGATCCAATCGGTTCTCCAATTTTGCCATGCTTCACCAGTTGGAGGCCACCTTGGCACTCAAAGGACAGCACGAAAGGTGCTGGATTCTGGATTTTATTGGCCTACCATCTTCAAGGATGCAAGCAAAATCTGCAGCTCATGTGAGCAATGTCAAAGGGCAGGAGGCACCCTATATTGGAGGCAACAGATGCCGCAACAACCTATGTTGTTCTGTGAGGTGTTTGATGTCTGGGGTATAGATTTCATGGGTCCCTTTCCTGTTTCTTTTGGTTTTTATTATATCTTACTTGCTGTGGATTATGTATCCAAATGGGTGGAAGCTAAGGCCACCAGGACTAATGATGCTCAGGTTGTTGTAGATTTTGTCAGGACTAATATCCTTTGCAGGTTTGGCATACCTAGAGCCATAGTCAGTGATCAAGGCACACACTTCTGCAATAGATCCATGCAAGCTTTGCTCAAGAAGTATGGGGTTGTGCACAAAGTTTCTACACCATATTGTTGGAAACCAACAAGCGGCTCAATATAGTCTAGAGGGGGGGTGAATAGAATATTGAAGCCTTATTACAGATTTTTCGTCCACCTAAGAGAATGGTTTTATGAAAATAAATTTTCTTAAAAATTCAAGTCAGATTACTCGAGTAACTCAAGACTTCACTCGAGTAATACGCAAGCAAAAATAATTTCACTCGAGTATTCAGCAAATCACTCGAGTATTACGAAAGCTATTTTTAAATCACTCGAGTAACAGAAAACCTACTCGAGTAATGTTCATAAACTGAAAGCAGATTACTCGAGTGACAAGAACTTTACTCGAGTAAACTGGGTAAAATTCAATTAAAACTCAGTTTTCAATGGAGTTCTTCAAGAATAACAATGCTATGATGATTCAACAAATTATGAATGATTAATATGAACAATTTCAAGTAATATTAACATGCAATTTTAGATCAATTGAGTAGAATTAAGAAAACCCCAATTCTAACCTAAAAATGCAATTGTTAATGAATTAATGCAATACAAGGAATGAAAAATAAAAGAGACACAAGGATTTATCCTGGTTCACTTTCACCCACTTGAAAGCTACTCCAGTCCCCTCTTGAATCAAGAGAGATTCTTCACTAGAAATCTTCAAATGTAGATTTTACAATGTTTTAAGATGCAACTAGATTCTTAGTTCTCCTATCTTAAAACCCAACACAAAGTGTGTACCAAACACTTTGATCTAATCTACCCCTTTTGAGTATTCTAGATTTCCTTGCTAATTGATTGAAGATGCTTCCAACCAATCCTCTTTTCTTGCTTTGATTTGATCCTCAAAGTCTTCCTTGTGAGATTCTTCACTTGTGTTGAAACTTCAATGATGCAATCACAAATTGCAAATCTTCAACAACCACTAAGAACAAAAATTATGATCTCAAGAATATTTGAACAATGAAAGAAATAGAGTGAAGAATGAAAAGTTCTTTGTTGAATCTTGATAGCTCTTGAAAGATGTATATAAAATTGTAAGAATGAATGTGTATCTTGTGTGAAAGAGAAAATTAAGTCCTTTTATAATTTTCCAAAAACTGATTGAATTACTCGAGTAAACCATATAACATTACTCGATTAAAACATGTCAGATTAAGTTACTCGAGTGATGTGTAAACCATTACTCGATTAACCTGTCATGACATAAATTACTCGAGTGAACCAATATTCATTACTCGAGTGAACTGATCAGAATCTGAATAAAAACAAGGTTTTTCTAAAAGGATTTTCACAAAACTTTTAATAGAGCTATTTAATCAAGATTTAAAGTATCTTCACTCTTAATCAAACATTATTTAAATATTCTTAAAATCACCTAAGCTACCCACACCAATGAGATGCATTGCATAAAAATAAAGATTACATTGAAATAGAATTAATAAAAATCCTAATTCTAATCTTCATGTGGTGTAGCTTGCTTGTTGCCAATGTTGTTGCTTGGAGAGAGATTGTTAGCATCAAAACATGAGAATCCTACAAACTCCCCCTTTTTGATGATGACAAACCTCCTTTTCAATTAAGCACTAAGTTTTAACATACTCCTCCTAAATGTAAAACACCTAGGAAAAATATAATAAAACTTAACCTACAAGAACAACATCAACAAAATATTCTCCCCCTTTTGGCATCATTAAAAAGATAAGAAAGTTGAGAAAAGTCCTTTGCCAAAAGTTGAAGGTAAGTAGTTCACAATGGTAAAAAAATATAACAATAAAGACAATACCAAAATAAACCACAATAGTGCCACAACGAATAGAAACGCACAACGAATATAGCACCATAATCCATAATAGCAGAGTATCACACTAAGCAACAAATCATAGTGTAAAGCAAAAAGACATCAACCATAGCAAATAAGCAAACGAAACTAACAAAACTAGACCATACACAAGGTCCGAAAACATAGTAGCAACAGAGTCAGAAACAGGAAACAGAAACATAAACATAACATAGTCAGAAATATGCATATGAAACATGAAACAGAAATCAATCAGCAAAACATCATCAGCATCCACAGGTCTAGGAATCAGGTGGAGGAGGAGGGAAATGGTGAGAAAATAGGCCAGAGATATAATCCATTAAACAATGCTCCATGGCAATATTCTTCACATCCTGTCTCATCTCCAACTGAGCGAATTGAGCATTGATGTGCTCAACCAATGACTCATGAGCAGCTTGTGCATCAAATGGAGTACCAAGATTGTCCAAATTTATATAGTCCTCAATGCGATCGGTATCCATCGAATCAGTAGAAGAAGGAGGAGCAGAAGAAGATGCACCAGCCCTATCACCAAGTAAAGTCCTTTTCCTAGAACCTGAAGCTCTTGCAGCCTTTGCAGCTTCAACCATTTCCTTAATCTGTGATTTCCATAACCAAGTGCGACTTTCCCTATGCTAAGCAATTTTCATATAACTAATGTGTGAATCATTAAGACACCAGTTATTTTTCTTTTCCGTCACAGCTGGCTCATCATCAGGGATTGGAACACGGTAATACCTCATTATTTTGGTAACATGCATAGGATATGGCAAGAATTGGGTAGGAGGAGATTGAGCAGCAGCTTCCATACGAGCTAAAAACATTTTATTCCAATTCATCTCATATCTCTTTTTGATCCCATGAAACAAAATAAGATCATCATCTCCCAATTGTGCATAATTTTGATTGCATTTTGGAATCAAACAATAAGAAACAATGTACATGAGCACTCTATCCACGGCATGCAAAGGCGAGACAGTTCTAGTAGTCCTATCACTCCAAGATTCACCAGTACGCAACAAATCAGTATAAATCTTATTAGTATCCACATCCAAATCCAGACAGTCATCATCACCAATAAAAGTTCCCTTGTTTTCTAAACCAAACAACATTGTCAAATCTTCAGGCTTTATAACAAAATGATGTCCTCTAACCATTGTTTGATACTCACCATCTAGCTTAGTAAAATTCTGATAAAATTGTCTGACAAGCCTAGGGTAATAATGAGTCTCAAATTCTAAAAACCTCTTCAAATTCTGAAATTCCAAATCCTCTACAAATGAAAATTGCTCCTTATGCAACCAAGCAAACTTAACATACCGTGTAAGACCAAAAGAGCGATTGATAAAATTCGGTTCCCGCAAGTCTCGGTTGATTCCAGAAAACCAGGGGTCATTACGGCCTGCTCCTTGCTTTGCTTTCTTTCGAGGAGGTTGAGATTGTGAGGAAGAAGACATTGATTCAGAAAGTGCAGATTCGGTTTTGGGGTTAGGGTTTTGATTTGGGAATTTTCAGATTTTGGGTAAAATTGGTGAAAATGATGAATGAAATGAGTAGAAATGATGATATAATGATGAAATATGGAAGAAATTTGTATGAGTTGAGAAGTTTTGTGGCTGAAAATGATGATTTGATGAAGAACCGTATGAGAGAGAAGAGAGAAATACGAACAAGAGAGAGAAAGAAACGTGAAAAATGATGCAGTTTCAACAGTTCAGTTTTTAAAATCACGTAAGTTACTCGAGTGATGTTCATGCATTACTCGAGTGATTCGAGCAGTAATCGAGTGAAAAGAAATGTTACTCGAGTGTGCCGAAGATTAAAAAAATTTTACTCGAGTGATGGATGAACTAATCGAGTGATACGAAAGTCATTTTAAAATTAATCGAGTGACAAACAGAATTACTCGAGTAATACGAAAGAGATTTTAAAATTACTCGAGTGAAATATCTGTTACTCGAGTGAACTGTCCAGAATTTTAAAAATTTCAATTTTTCATGCAAAAACATTTTTCATACACAAACACATAGAAACACTTAGCATTTAGCAAGTAACACACATACAAATAAAGCAATTAACATATTATAGAAAACATACACACATAACTACATATCAAAAAAATAAGAAACACTTTAATAAGATACAACAACTGAAAATACAAATCACATTGAAATAGACTTGAAGGTGATTTCGAAAAGCATCAAATACAATTAGCTAATAGTTGATTCATCAAAAATACCAAGTTCTCTTCGAATTTTATAAAATGTGTCCCTTGGTAATGGTTTTGTAAAGATATCAGCTAATTGATCCGAAGTTTGAACAAACTCAATAACACAATCACCTTTTTGAACATGATCTCTCAAAAAGTGATGCCTAATTTCAATATGCTTTGTCCTTGAGTGTAATACTGGATTTTTAGTCAGATTAATTGCCGAAGTGTTATCACACTTTATAGGGATTTTTGTCAAATTTAAACCAAAATCAGATAATTGTTGTTTCATCCAAAGGATTTGAGCACAACAACTACCGGCTGCTATGTATTCGGCCTCCGCGGTTGATAAAGCTACACAATTTTGCTTTTTAGAAAACCACGATACAAGTGAATTACCAATTAAATGGCATGTTCCGCTTGTACTTTTTCGCTCAACTTTACAACCGGCAAAGTCAGAGTCCGAATAACCTATAAGTTTTAGAAAAGCATCCCTAGGATAATAAAGTCCAGTATTCGTTGTACCCTTTAAGTATTTCATAATTCTTTTGACAGCAGTTAGATGCGACTCTTTCGGTTTTGCTTGAAAACGTGCACACATACATACACTAAACATGATGTCAGGCCTAGATGCAGTTAAGTATAACAAACTACCAATAATACCACGATACTTCGTTACCTCTACCGCTTTTCCAGCCTCATCTTGATCTAGGTAGCATGCAACGCTCATTGGTGTAGAAGCGGATTTGCACGAATCCATCCCAAAACGTTTGAGAAGCTCTCTACAATATTTACTCTGATGAATATAAATGCCATCATTAAGCTTCTTTATTTGAAGGCCAAGAAAGAATGTAAGCTCTCCCATCATCGACATCTCGAATTCGCTTTGCATGAAGTCTGAAAACTTTTTACACAAGTTCTCGTTAGTAGCACCAAATATAATATCGTCAACATATATTTGAACCAATAAAATATCCTTACCGGAACGTTCAATAAAAAGTGTAGTGTCAACAGTGCCTCGTTTAAAACCTTTTTGTAATAAAAAATTGCTTAGTCGGTCGTACCAAGCTCTAGGAGCTTGTTTCAAACCGTACAAAGCCTTTTTCAGTTTGAAAACGTAGTCCGGATGCTCAAAACTCTCGAATCCAGGAGGTTGTGACACGTAAACTTCCTCTTGAATGTATCCGTTAAGAAAGGCGCTCTTAACATCCATTTGATACAATTTAAAATTCATTATCGAAGCAAAAGCGAGAAGAATACGAATAGCTTCTAGTCTAGCAACAGGAGCATATGTCTCATCGTAATCGATTCCTTCTTCTTGACTATAACCTTGTGCTACCAACCTAGCTTTATTCCTAACAATAATACCCGATTCATCTAACTTATTCCTATAGATCCACCGAGTACCAATTACAGGACGATCATCGGGTTTTGGCACAAGCTCCCAAACTTGGTTTCTTTCAAATTGATTTAATTCTTCTTGCATGGCCATAATCCAATGATCATCTTGAAGAGCCTCTTTGATACTCTTAGGTTCTATTTGAGATACAAAGGCAACATAATAACAAAAATTATTTAAAGTGCGTCGGGTTACCACTCCCTTCGCAATGTCACCTAAGATGTTAGAAATCGGATGATTTTTGTTTGATTTCCAAGCTATTGGTAATTGAGATTGAATCTCTTGTGCTAAGTCTTTATCTTGTGCTTGCACCTCTCCATCTTCAATTTGATTCTCTTCCATTTGTTGTGGTGTTGACTTCTCATTGATCAAAAAATGTACCTATATTATCATCATCACAAGAAACAACACAATCTTCTTTCGAAGATTCATCAAATACAACATGCACGGATTCCTCAACCGTTAATGTTCTTTTATTGTAGACTCTATATGCTTTGCTATGGGTTGAATAACCTATGAATATGCCTTCGTCGGCTTTGGAGTCAAACTTGCCGACCGGTTCCTTTCCGTTATTTAAAACAAACACCTTACACCCAAAAACATGAAAATGTGAAATATTTGGCTTTCGCCCTTTTAAAAGTTCATAAGGTGTTTTATTTAAATGCGGATGAATAAGAACCCTATTAAGCACATAACAAGCAGTGTTTACCGCATCAGCCCAAAAATATTTAGGAACATTTGATTCTATCAACATAGTACGAGCAAGTTCCACTAATATTCTATTTTTCCTTTCTACAACTCCGTTTTGCTCCGGAGTCCTAGGGGCAGAAAATTGATGATCAATACCAAACTTATCACAAAACGCATCAATCCTAGTGTTTTCAAACTCACCTCCGTGATCACTTCTAATAGACACAATTTTCAAACTTAGTTGATTTTGGATGAGTTTGGCAAACTTTTTAAAACATTTATAAACTTCACTTTTTGCGGATAAAAATAAAGTCCATGTGAATCTAGTAAAATCGTCTACTAAAACAAATCCATAGTAATTGCCACCTAAACTTTTAATTTGTGAAGGGCCAAACAAATCCATATGGATTAGCTCCAAAGGCTTTGTTGTGCTTATCACATTTTTAGGTTTAAAAGAACTTTTAACTTGCTTGCACTTTTGACAAGAGTCACAAATGCCATCAAGCTTAAAATTTAGTTTAGGCAAACCAATCACTAAATCTTTTCGCAAAAGTTTGTTTAATTGATTCACATTCACATGAGCAATTCGTCTATGCCAAAGACGAATTTCATCATCAAAAGATTTGAAACATTTTGAAAATAGTGAAGTTATCTCATCCAAATCAATTAAGTAAGTGTTATTAGAGCGACGACCAACAAACTTAACACTATCATCTATAGAAGACTTAATGAAACATAATTCCGGAGTAAAAGTCACATAATTGCCCATATCGCATAGTTGGCTTATACTAAGCAAGTTGTGTTCTAAGCCTTCTACGTATAGGACATTTTCTATGACAAGGTTAGATACGTTACCGATCTTCCCGACTCCTAGAATTTTGCCCTTGTTGTTGTCGCCGCATGTCACAAATCCATCACTTTTCGGAGTAAGTTCCATGAAGTGTGTTTTGTCTCCCGTCATGTGTCTCGAACAACCACTATCCAAGTACCATTTGCGCTCTTTGGTTCGAAGACACACCTCATTGACGTTGTCACTTGATTTAATGCTCGAAGATTCCTCTTCATCAAGCTTCGTCATCAAACATAGATTTGCAAGTTCTTCATCATCCGATGAGCTAGATGTTGATTGACTCTCCTATTCATCCCATACTATGTAAGCCCTTTTTCCTTTAGATGAGTTGAACTTAGAGTTGTCACCTTCCGACTTCTTAGAATGAGTTGGGCATTTTGATCGATAGTGACCAAGCTTTCCACACCCATGACACTTGATGTGATCCTTGTTAGTCTTATTTCTTGGTTGTGAGTCCTTAGAATCTCTTTGTCTATTCTTATTAAAGTTTCCCTTACTCTTAAAGAACCTACCAAGCTTTTTAACTAGCAAGCCAAGGGTCTCATCATCTATATCGGAGTCCGAGTCATCCACTTGAGAGTTTTCCTCTTGTGCCTTAAGAGATTTTGAATTTGATTTAAGAGCAATCCCCTTTTTCTTTCTATCGGCATCTTCATTCATGGATAACCGTCCAAGCTCCATTTCATGCTCTTGAAGTTTTCCGAATAGAGTTGCTAAATCAATTTGATCCACGTCTCTAGCTTCCATAATGGCCGTCACCTTAGGTTGCCATTCCCTGCTAAGACATCTCAAAATCTTATTAACAACTTCACCATTAGTAATAACTTTTCCAAGTGCAGAAAGATGATTTATGATATGAGTGAACCGCTTTTGCATGTCACCTATATTTTCATTAGGTAACATACGAAAGAGTTCATATTCATGCATGAGTGTATTTAGCCTAGCCCTTCTAACCTCCTAAGTGCCCTCATGTGTGACTTGTAATGTGTCCCACATTTGTTTAGCATCAACACATTGAGATACTCGAAAGAACTCATCATAAGAAAGAGCGGACGTGATGATATTTTTAGCTTTTAAATCAAATGCATCTTTCTTCTTATCATCATTGTCCCAACTCGATTGAGGTTTGACCGAAACAACATCATTTACCTTCGTTTGAGGAACAAAAGGTCCATTCTCTATGGCGTTCCAAATTTCCATATCTATGGCTTGAATAAAAATTTTCATGCGGACCTTCCAATAAGCATAACCCTCACCATTGAATAGTGGAGGACGATTAATGGAAGTTCCTTCACCACCAAAAGGATTTGAAATTGAGCCCATTGTTTCCAAGTAAAAGGATCTTTTCGAAAAATCTTTTTAAGGCTCGGATTTTTCGTCCGAGCTCTGATACCACTTGTTGGAAACCAACAAGCGGCTCAATATAGTCTAGAGGGGGGGTGAATAGAATATTGAAGCCTTATTACAGATTTTTCGTCCACCTAAGAGAATGGTTTTATGAAAATAAATTTTCTTAAAAATTCAAGTCAGATTACTCGAGTAACTCAAGACTTCACTCGAGTAATACGCAAGCAAAAATAATTTCACTCGAGTATTCAGCAAATCACTCGAGTATTACGAAAGCTATTTTTAAATCACTCGAGTAACAGAAAACCTACTCGAGTAATGTTCATAAACTGAAAGCAGATTACTCGAGTGACAAGAACTTTACTCGAGTAAACTGGGTAAAATTCAATTAAAACTCAGTTTTCAATGGAGTTCTTCAAGAATAACAATGCTATGATGATTCAACAAATTATGAATGATTAATATGAACAATTTCAAGTAATATTAACATGCAATTTTAGATCAATTGAGTAGAATTAAGAAAACCCCAATTCTAACCTAAAAATGCAATTGTTAATGAATTAATGCAATACAAGGAATGAAAAATAAAAGAGACACAAGGATTTATCCTGGTTCACTTTCACCCACTTGAAAGCTACTCCAGTCCCCTCTTGAATCAAGAGAGATTCTTCACTAGAAATCTTCAAATGTAGATTTTACAATGTTTTAAGATGCAACTAGATTCTTAGTTCTCCTATCTTAAAACCCAACACAAAGTGTGTACCAAACACTTTGATCTAATCTACCCCTTTTGAGTATTCTAGATTTCCTTGCTAATTGATTGAAGATGCTTCCAACCAATCCTCTTTTCTTGCTTTGATTTGATCCTCAAAGTCTTCCTTGTGAGATTCTTCACTTGTGTTGAAACTTCAATGATGCAATCACAAATTGCAAATCTTCAACAACCACTAAGAACAAAAATTATGATCTCAAGAATATTTGAACAATGAAAGAAATAGAGTGAAGAATGAAAAGTTCTTTGTTGAATCTTGATAGCTCTTGAAAGATGTATATAAAATTGTAAGAATGAATGTGTATCTTGTGTGAAAGAGAAAATTAAGTCCTTTTATAATTTTCCAAAAACTGATTGAATTACTCGAGTAAACCATATAACATTACTCGATTAAAACATGTCAGATTAAGTTACTCGAGTGATGTGTAAACCATTACTCGATTAACCTGTCATGACATAAATTACTCGAGTGAACCAATATTCATTACTCGAGTGAACTGATCAGAATCTGAATAAAAACAAGGTTTTTCTAAAAGGATTTTCACAAAACTTTTAATAGAGCTATTTAATCAAGATTTAAAGTATCTTCACTCTTAATCAAACATTATTTAAATATTCTTAAAATCACCTAAGCTACCCACACCAATGAGATGCATTGCATAAAAATAAAGATTACATTGAAATAGAATTAATAAAAATCCTAATTTAATATTCATGTGGTGTAGCTTGCTTGTTGCCAATGTTGTTGCTTGGAGAGAGATTGTTAGCATCAAAACATGAGAATCCTACACATATCACCCCCAAACCAATGGGCAAGCTGAGATTTCAAACAGAGAGATCAAGCGGATTTTGGAGAAGATGGTGAAGCCTAATAGAAAGGATTGGAGCACACGATTGGAGGATGCTCTATGGGCCCATCGGACTGCTTACAAGGCACCCATAGGGATGTCACCTTATCGGGTTGTTTTTGGTAAGGCATGCCACCTGCCTGTGGAGATAGAGCACCGTGCATATTGGGCTGTGAAGCAATGTAACTTAGCTCTTGATCAAGCGGGTGAGGAGAGGAAGCTGCAGTTGAGTGAGCTAGATGAGATCCGTTTGGAGGCCTATGAGAATTCCAAGTTCTACAAAGAGAAGACCAAGAAGCTCCATGATAGCTCAATTTCCAGAAAGGAGTTCTTGGTTGGTCAAAAAGTGTTGCTCTACAACTCTAGGCTTGGACTCATGAGTGGAAAGCTCCGCTCTAAATGGATTGGACCGTTTGTAGTCACCCAGGTGTTTCCTTATGGCACTGTGGAGATCAAGAGTGAGTCCACAGACAAGAGCTTCAAAGTCAATGGTCACCGACTCAAGCCTTTCCTCACTACCCCTTCTTTGGATGATGCACCTGTGGAGGAAGCCTCATTGGTCGACCCCATTTTTGACCCACCATGATTTAGGGAGTCTTCTTTTCTCCTTCTTTACTACTTTTATTCCACTTGTCTATATCTGTCTGATTCTGCTATTTGTGTTCCATTGAGGACAATGTGTGATTTAAGTGTGGGGGGAGAGTAGTTTAGGTTGCATATTTTTGCTTTGATTTTTTAGGTTTTGCTAAGTTTTGGGCATTTTCTTGCATGTTTTTGCTTCATTTTAGTAGAGTCTTGGTATCTTGTGTCTGAATTCATGCATTTCTGTGTGTAAAGTTGCTTTTGATAATTAAGAGGTGGTAACACTGTGATAGAATTGTCCCTTTTGTGAGGATTTGAGCCTTAATTGTGGGTGGATTGCTATATATGCCACCTAATTTTTCTTTCATGTGTGATTGCACTCTGGATTACTTGCACTCTAGAACTTGACTTGACTCTTGTTGATACTTGATATTCCCATGCACATTTTGAAATGATTTAGGCATTGTTTTTTTTTCTTAAATAAGCCACTAGCCATATGAGCCTACCTGTAGGATTCTCATGTTTTGATGCTAACAATCTCTCTCCAAGCAACAACATTGGCAACAAGCAAGCTACACCACATGAAGATTAGAATTAGGATTTTTATTAATTCTATTTCAATGTAATCTTTATTTTATGCAATGCATCTCATTGGTGTGGGTAGCTTAGGTGTTTTTCAAGAGTATTTAAATAATGTTTGATTAAGAGTGAAGATACTTTAAATCTTGATTAAATAGCTCTATTAAAAGTTTTGTGAAAATCCTTTTAGAACAACTTTGTTTTTATTTAGATTCTGATCAGGTTACTCGAGTAATGAGTAATGGATCACTCGAGTAATTTATGTCATGACAGGTTAATCGAGTAATGGTTTACACGTCACTCGAGTAACTTAATCTGACATGTTTTAATCGAGTAATGTTATATGGTTTACTCGAGTAATTCAATCAGTTTTTGGAAAATTATAAAAGGACTTAATTTTCTCTTTCACATAAGATACACATTCATTCTTACAATTTTCTATACACTTTAAAAAGCATTTCAAGAGCTATCAAGATTCAACAAAGAACTTTTCATTCTTCACTCTATTTCTATCATTGTTCAAATATTCTTGAGATCATATTTTTGTTCTTAGTGGTTGTTGAAGATTTGCAATTTATGATTGCATCATTGAAGTTTCAACACAAGTGAAGAATCTCACAAGGAAGACTTTGAGGATCAAATCAAAGCAAGAAAAGAGGATTGGTTGGAAGCATCTTCAATCAATTAGCAAGGAAATCTAGAATTCTCAAAAGGGGTAGATTAGATCAAAGTGTTTGGTACACACTTTGAGTTGGGTTTTAAGATAGGAGAACTAAGAATCTAGTTGCATCTTAAAACATTGTAAAATCTACATTTGAAGATTTCTAGTGAAGAATCTCTCTTGATTTAAGAGGGGACTGGAGTAGCTTTCAAGTGGGTGAAAGTGAACCAGGATAAATCCTTGTGTCTCTTTTATTTTCATTCCTTGTATTGCATTAATTCATTAACAATTGCATTTTTAGGTTAGAATTGGGGTTTTCTTAATTCTACTCAATTGATCTAAAATTGCATGTTAATATTACTTGAAATTGTTCATATTAATCATTCATAATTTGTTGAATCATCATAGCATTGTTATTCTTGAAGAACTCCATTGAAAACTGAGTTTTAATTGAATTTTACCCAGTTTACTGGAGTAAAGTTCTTGTCACTCGAGTAATCTGCTTTCAGTTTATGAACAATACTCGAGTAGGTTTTCTGTTACTCGAGTGATTTAAAAATAGTTTTCGTAATACTCGAGTGATTTGCTGAATACTCGAGTGAAGTTATTTTTGCTTGTGTATTACTCGAGTGAAGTCTTGAGTTACTCGAGTAATCTGACTTGAATTTTTAAGAAAATTTATTTTCATAAAACCATTCTCTTAGGTGGACGAAAAATCTGTAATAAGGCTTCAATATTCTATTCACCCCCCCTCTAGACTATATTGAGCCGCTTGTTGGTTTCCAATAAGTGGTATCAGAGCTCGGACGAAAAATCCGAGCCTTAAAAAGCTTTTTCGAAAAGATCCTTTTTTACTTGGAAACAATGGGCTCAATTTCAAATCCTTTTGGTGGTGAAGGAACTTCCATTAATCGTCCTCCACTATTCAATGGTGAGGGTTACGCTTATTGGAAGGTCCGTATGAAAATTTTTATTCAAGCCATAGATATGGAAATTTGGAACGCCATAGAGAATGGACCTTTTGTTCCTCAAACGAAAGTAAATGATGTTGTTTCGGTCAAACCTCAATCGAGTTGGGACAATGATGATAAGAAGAAAGTTGCATTTGATTTAAAAGCTAAAAATATCATCACGTCCGCTCTTTCTTATGATGAGTTCTTTCGAGTATCTCAATGTGTTGATGCTAAACAAATGTGGGACACATTACAAGTCACACATGAGGGCACTTCGGAGGTTAGAAGGGCTAGGCTAAATACACTCATGCATGAATATGAACTCTTTCGTATGTTACCTAATGAAAACATAGGTGACATGCAAAAGCGGTTCACTCATATCATAAATCATCTTTCTGCACTTGGAAAAGTTATAAGTAATGGTGAAGTTGTTAATAAGATTTTGGGATGTCTTAGCAGGGAATGGCAACCTAAGGTGACAGCCATTATGGAAGCTAGAGACGTGGATCAAATTGACTTAGCAACTCTATTCGGAAAACTTCAAGAGCATGAAATGGAGCTTGGGCGGTTATCCATGAATGAAGATGCCAATAGAAAGAAAAAGGGGATTGCTCTTAAATCAACTTCAAAATCCCTTAAGGCACAAGAGGAAAACTCTCAAGTGGATGACTCGGACTCCGATATAGATGATGAGACCCTTGGCTTGGTAGTTAAAAAGCTTGGTAGGTTCTTTAAGAGAAAGGGAAACTTTAATATGAATAGACAAAGAGATTCTAAGGACTCACAACCAAGAAATAAGACTAACAAGGATCACATCAAGTGTCATGGGTGTGGAAAGCTTGGTCACTATCGATCAAAATGCCCAACTCATTCTAAGAAGTCGGAAGGTGACAACTCTAAATTCAACTCATCTAAAGGAAAAAGGGCTTACATAGTATGGGATGAAGAGGAGAGTCAATCAACATCTAGCTCATCGGATGATGAAGAACTTGCAAATCTATGTTTGATAACGAAGCTTGATGAAGAGGAATCTTCGAGCATTAAATCAAGAGAGTACGTCAATGAGGTAGATTATCTTTCCGATGCTAGCTCTAGTTCTAATTCTCCTTCATTCAATGAATTGTACAATGTGTATGTAGAGATGCATAAAGAGTTGAAGAAACTTGCTAAAATAAATGTTGAAAGAAAGAATTTCATAATGAAGCAACATGAAAAGATAATTGAACTTCAAAAAGATTTAGAAGAACTTAAGCTTCAAAATGAAACTCTTGAACTCATTTATGCAAACTCTACATGCAATTGTGAATTGAAATCAAATGAGACTCCATCTTGTGAAAATTGCAAGTCTTTGGAAAAAGAAGTTTTTAATTTGAATGATCGACTTGCAAGGCTCATGAAAGGAGATACTTCATTAGATCATTTGCTTTCAACTCAAAGGAACAATAGCAATAGATCCGGTCTTGGCTATATCAAACCTAAGAAACGCAATTATCGCAAAGTTGGTGGATTTTCAAAGAATAAGATTTCTAAAAACCCAACTTGCCATTATTGTGGAATCTTTGGGCATACCACGAATAAATGTAATATTAAGAAATTTGGTATACTAAGCGGAGAATATATTTGGATTGTTAAGGGGACTTCTCCCCATGCTAACAACAAAGGACCCAAGACCACTTGGGTACCTAAGTCAACCAAATGATATCTTTCTTGTAGGTGTGTCTTCGAACCAAAGAGCGCAAATGGTACTTGGATAGTGGTTGTTCGAGACACATGACGGGAGACAAAACGCACTTCATGGAACTTACTCCGAAAAGTGATGGATTTGTGACATACGGCGACAACAACAAGGGCAAAATTCTAGGAGTCGGGAAGATCGGTAACGTATCTAACCTTGTCATAGAAAATGTTCTATACGTAGAAGGCTTAGAACACAACTTGCTTAGTATAAGCCAACTATGCGATATGGGCAATTATGTGACTTTTACTCCGGAATTATGCTTCATTAAGTCTTCCATAGATGATAGTGTTAAGTTTGTTGGTCGTCGCTCTAATAACACTTACTTAATTGATTTGGATGAGATAACTTCACTATTTTCAAAATGTTTCAAATCTTTTGATGATGAAATTCGTCTTTGGCATAGACGAATTTCTCATGTGAATGTGAATCAATTAAACAAACTTTTACGAAAAGATTTAGTGATTGGTTTGCCTAAACTAAATTTTAAGCTTGATGGCATTTGTGACTCTTGTCAAAAGTGCAAGCAAGTTAAAAGTTCTTTTAAACCTAAAAATGTGATAAGCACAACAAAGCCTTTGGAGTTAATCCATATGGATTTGTTTGGCCCTTCACAAATTAAAAGTTTAGGTGGAAATTACTATGGTTTTGTTTTAGTAGACGATTTTACTAGATTCACATGGACTTTATTTTTATCCGCAAAAAGTGAAGTTTATAAATGTTTTAAAAAATTTGCCAAACTCATCCAAAATCAACTAAGTTTGAAAATTGTGTCTATTAGAAGTGATCACGGAGGTGAGTTTGAAAACACTAGGATTGATGCGTTTTGTGATAAGTTTGGTATTGATCATCAATTTTCGGCCCCTAGGACTCCGGAGCAAAACGGAGTTGTAGAAAGGAAAAATAGAATTTTAGTGGAACTTGCTCGTACTATGTTGAAAGAATCAAATGTTCCTAAATATTTTTGGGCCGATGCGGTAAAGACCGCTTGTTATGTGCTTAATAGGGTTCTTGTTCGTCCGCATTTAAATAAAACACCTTATGAACTTTTAAAAGGGCGAAAGCCAAATATTTCACATTTTCATGTTTTTGGGTGTAAGGTGTTTGTTTTAAATAACGGAAAGGAACCGGTCGGCAAGTTTGACTCCAAAGCCGATGAAGGCATATTCATAGGTTATTCAACCCATAGCAAAGCATATAGAGTCTTCAATAAAAGAACATTAACCGTTGAGGAATCCGTGCATGTTGTATTTGATGAATCTTCGAAAGGAGATTGTGTTGTTTCTTGTGATGATGATAATATAGGTACATTTTTGGATCATGAGAAGTCAACACCACAACAAATGGAAGAGAATCAAATTGAAGATGGAGAGGTGCAAGCACAAGATAAAGACTTAGCACAAGAGATTCAATCTCAATTACCAATAGCTTGGAAATCAAACAAAAATCATCCGATTTCTAACATCTTAGGTGACATTGCGAAGGGAGTGGTAACCCGACGCACTTTAAATAATTTTTGTTATTATGTTGCCTTTGTATCTCAAATAGAACCTAAGAATATCAAAGAGGCTCTTCAAGATGATCATTGGATTATGGCCATGCAAGAAGAATTAAATCAATTTGAAAGAAATCAAGTTTGGGAGCTTGTGCCAAAACCCTATGATCGTCCTGAAATTGGTACTCGATGGGTCTATAGGAATAAGTTAGATGAATCGGGTATTATTGTTAGGAATAAAGCTAGGTTGGTAGCACAAGGTTATAGTCAAGAAGAAGGAATTAATTACGATGAGACATATGCTCCTGTTGCTAGACTAGAAGCTATTCGTATTCTTCTCGCTTTTGCTTCAATAATGAATTTTAAATTGTTTCAAATGGATGTTAAGAGCGCCTTTCTTAACGGATACATTCAAGAGGAAGTTTACGTGTCACAACCTCCCGGATTCGAGAGTTTTGAGCATCCGGACTACGTTTTCAAACTGAAAAAGGCTTTGTATGGTTTGAAACAAGCTCCTAGAGCTTGGTACGACCGACTAAGCAATTTTTTATTACAAAAAGGTTTTAAACGAGGCACTGTTGACACTACTCTTTTTATTGAACGTTCCGGTAAGGATATTTTATTGGTTCAAATATATGTTGACGATATTATATTTGGTGCTACTAACGATAACTTGTGTAAGAAGTTTTCAGACTTGATGCAAAGTGAATTCGAGATGTCGATGATGGGAGAGCTTACATTCTTTCTTGGTCTTCAAATAAAGCAGCTTAATGATGGCATTTATATTCATCAAAGTAAATATTGTAGAGAGCTTCTCAAACGTTTTGGAATGGATTCGTGCAAATCCGCTTCTACACCAATGAGCGTTGCATGCTACCTAGATCAAGATGAGGCTGGAAAAGCGGTAGAGGTAACGAAGTATCGTGGTATTATTGGTAGTTTGTTATACTTAACTGCATCTAGGCCTGACATCATGTTTAGTATATGTATGTGTGCACGTTTTCAAGCAAAACCGAAAGAGTCGCATCTAACTGCTGTCAAAAGAATTATGAAATACTTAAAGGGTACAACGAATACTGGACTTTATTATCCTAGGGATGCTTTTCTAAAACTTATAGGTTATTCGGATTCTGATTTTGCCGATTGTAAAGTTGAGCGCAAAAGTACAAGCGGAACTTGTCACTTGATTGGTAGTTCACTTGTATCGTGGTTTTCTAAAAAGCAAAATTGTGTAGCTTTATCAACTGCGGAGGCCGAATATATAGCAGCTGGTAGTTGTTGTGCTCAAATCCTTTGGATGAAGCAACAATTATCTGACTTTGGTTTAAATTTGACAAAAATCCCTATAAAGTGTGATAACACTTCGGCAATTAATTTGACTAAAAATCCAGTATTACACTCAAGGACAAAGCATATTGAAATTAGGCATCACTTTTTGAGAGATCATGTTCAAAAAGGTGATTGTGTTATTGAGTTTGTACAAACTTCGGATCAATTAGCTGATATCTTTACAAAACCATTACCAAGGGACACATTTTATAAGATTCGAAGAGAACTTGGTATTTTTGACGAATCAACTATTAGCTAATTGTATTTGATGCTTTTCGAAATCACCTTCAAGCCTATTTTAATGTGATTTGTATTTTGAGTTGTTGTATCTTATTAAAGTGTTTCTTATTTTTTTTGTGATATATAGTTATGTGTGTATGTTTTCTATAATATGTTAATTGCTTTATTTGTATGTGTGTTACTTGCTAAATGCTAAGTGTTTCTATGTGTTTGTGCATGAAAAATGTTTTTGCATGAAAAATTGAAATTTTTAAAATTCTGGACAGTTCACTCGAGTAACAGATATTTCACTCGAGTAATTTTAAAAACTCTTTCGTATTACTCGAGTAATTCTGTTTGTCACTCGATTAATTTTAAAATGACTTTCGTATCACTCGATTAGTTCATCCATCACTCGAGTAAAAATTTTTAAACTTTCGGCATACTCGAGTAACATTTCTTTTCACTCGATTACTGCTCGAATCACTCGAGTAACGCATGAACATCACTCGAGTAACTTACGTGATTTTAAAACCTGAACTGTTGAAATCTGCATCATTTTCACGATTCTTTCTCTCTCTTGTTCGTGTTTCTCTCTTCTCTCTCATACGGTTCTTCATCAAATCATCATTTTCAGCCACAAAACTTCACAAATCATACAAATTTCTTCCATATTTCATCATTATATCCTCATTTCTACTCATTTCATTCATCATTTTCACCAATTTTACCCAAAATCCGAAAATTCCCAAACCAAAACCCTAACCCCAAAACCGAATCTGAACTTTCTGAATTAATGGCTTCTTCCTCACAATCTCAACCTCCTCGAAAGAAAGCAAAGCAAGGAGCAGGCCGTAATGACCCCTGGTTTTCTGGAATCAACCGAGACTTGCGGGAACCGAATTTTATCAATCGCTCTTTTGGTCTTACACGGTATGTTAAGTTTGCTTGGTTGCATAAGGAGCAATTTCAATTTGTAGAGGATTTAGAATTTCAGAATTTGAAGAGGTTTTTAGAATTTGAGACTCATTATTACCCTAGGCTTGTCAGACAATTTTATCAGAATTTTACTAAGCTAGATGGTGAGTATCAAACAATGGTTAGAGGACATTATTTTGTTATAAAGCCTGAAGATTTGACAATGTTGTTTGGTTTAGAAAACAAGGGAATTTTTATTGGTGATGATGACTGTCTGGATTTGGATGTGGATACTAATAAGGTTTATACTGATTTGTTGCGTACTGGTGAATCTTGGAGTGATAGAACTACTAGAACTGTATCACCTTTGCATGCTGTGGATAGAGTGCTCATGTACATTGTTTCTTATTGTTTGATTCCAAAATGCAATCAAAATTATGCGCAATTGGGAGATGATGATCTTATTTTGTTTCATGGGATCAAAAAGAGATATGAGATGAATTGGAATAAAATGTTTTTAGCTCGTATGGAAGCTGCTGCTCAATCTCCTCCTACCCAATTCTTGCCATATCCTATGCATGTTACAAAGATCATGAGGTATTATCGTGTTCCAATCCCTGATGATGAGCCAGCTGTGACGGAAAAGAAAAATAATTGGTGTCTTAATGATTCACACATTAGTTATATGAAAATTGTTTGGCATAGGGAAAGTCGCACTTGGTTATGGAAATCACAGATTAAGGAAATGGTTGAAGCTGCAAAGACTGCAAGCGCTTCAGGTTCTAGGAAAAGGACTTTACTTGGTGATAGGGCTGGTGCATCTTCTTCTGTTCCTCCTCCTTCTACTGATCCAATGGATACTGATCGTGTTGAGGACTATATCAATTTTGAAAATCTTGGTACTCCATTTGATGCACAAGCTGCTCATGAGTCATTGGTTGAGCACATCAATGCTCAATTCGCTCAGTTGGAGATGGGACAGGATGTGAAGAATATTGCCATGGAGCATCGTTTAATGGATTATATCTCTGGCCTATTTTCTCACCATTTTCCTCCTCCTCCACCTGATTTCTAGACCTGTGGATGCTGATGATGTTTTGTTGATTTCTGTTTCATGTTTCATATGCATATTTCTGACTATGTTATGTTTATGTTTTTGTTTCATGTTTATGACTCTGTTGCTACTACGTTTTAGGGCCTTGTGTATGGTCTAGTTTGGTTAGTTTCGTTTGATTATTTGCTATGGTTGATGTTTTTTTGTTTTACACTATGCTTTGCTGCTTAGTGTGATACTCTGCTATTATGGATTATGGTGCTATATTCGTTGTGCGTTTTTTATTCGTTGTGGCACTATTGTGGTTTATTTTGGTATTGTCTTTATTGTTATTTTTTTATATATACCATTGTGAACTACTTACCTTCAACTTTTGGCACAGGACTTTTCTCAACTTTCTTATCTTTTTAATGATGCCAAAAGGGGGAGAATATTTTGTTGATGTTGTTCTTGTAGGTTAAGTTTTACTATATTTTTCCTAGGTGTTTTACATTAAGGGGGAGTATGTTAAAACTTAGTGCTTAATTGTAAAGGAGGTTTGTCATCATCAAAAAGGGGGAGTTTGTAGGATTCTCATGTTTTGATGCTAACAATCTCTCTCCAAGCAACAACATTGGCAACAAGCAAGCTACACCACATGAAGATTAGAATTAGGATTTTTATTAATTCTATTTCAATGTAATCTTTATTTTATGCAATGCATCTCATTGGTGTGGGTAGCTTAGGTGTTTTTCAAGAGTATTTAAATAATGTTTGATTAAGAGTGAAGATACTTTAAATCTTGATTAAATAGCTCTATTAAAAGTTTTGTGAAAATCCTTTTAGAACAACTTTGTTTTTATTCAGATTCTGATCAGTTTACTCGAGTAATGAGTAATGGATCACTCGAGTAATTTATGTCATGACAGGTTAATCGAGTAATGGTTTACACGTCACTCGAGTAACTTAATCTGACATGTTTTAATCGAGTAATGTTATATGGTTTACTCGAGTAATTCAATCAGTTTTTGGAAAATTATAAAAGGACTTAATTTTCTATTTCACATAAGATACACATTCATTCTTACAATTTTCTATACACTTTAAAAAGCATTTCAAGAGCTATTTTACATCTTTCAAGAGCTATCAAGATTCAACAAAGAACTTTTCATTCTTCACTCTATTTCTATCATTGTTCAAATATTCTTGAGATCATATTTTTGTTCTTAGTGGTTGTTGAAGATTTGCAATTTATGATTGCATCATTGAAGTTTCAACACAAGTGAAGAATCTCACAAGGAAGACTTTGAGGATCAAATCAAAGCAAGAAAAGAGGATTGGTTGGAAGCATCTTCAATCAATTAGCAAGGAAATCTAGAATTCTCAAAAGGGGTAGATTAGATCAAAGTGTTTGGTACACACTTTGAGTTGGGTTTTAAGATAGGAGAACTAAGAATCTAGTTGCATCTTAAAACATTGTAAAATCTACATTTGAAGATTTCTAGTGAAGAATCTCTCTTGATTTAAGAGGGGACTGGAGTAGCTTTCAAGTGGGTGAAAGTGAACCAGGATAAATCCTTGTGTCTCTTTTATTTTCATTCCTTGTATTGTATTAATTCATTAACAATTGCATTTTTAGGTTAGAATTGGGGTTTTCTTAATTCTACTCAATTGATCTAAAATTGCATGTTAATATTACTTGAAATTGTTCATATTAATCATTCATAATTTGTTGAATCATCATAGCATTGTTATTCTTGAAGAACTCCATTGAAAACTGAGTTTTAATTGAATTTTACCCAGTTTACTCGAGTAAAGTTCTTGTCACTCGAGTAATCTGCTTTCAGTTTATGAACAATACTCGAGTAGGTTTTCTGTTACTCGAGTGATTTAAAAATAGTTTTCGTAATACTCGAGTGATTTGCTGAATACTCGAGTGAAGTTATTTTTGCTTGCGTATTACTCGAGTGAAGTCTTGAGTTACTCGAGTAATCTGACTTGAATTTTTAAGAAAATTTATTTTCATAAAACCATTCTCTTAGGTGGACGAAAAATCTGTAATAAGGCTTCAATATTCTATTCACCCCCCCTCTAGACTATATTGAGCCGCTTGTTGGTTTCCAACACTACCTTGAATGAATTTATCCTTTGATAGCCCCTTTGAGCCTTTATATCCCTTTTCTTTGTTCTTTAGCTCATTACAAGCCTATGACTGAAAAACCATGATTGTCCTAACCTTAGGGAATGTTGGAGCTTTGGAATTGTTTTGGGAATGGGTATTAAGTAAGCGAGGGTGCTTTGTTCTTCATCTCTTGTGAGTTCTGGGTTTTGCCTCTATGGTCGGTGATGTAATTATGGCTTTATTTCATTATGCCATTTTTATTGTTTCTTCTTTTCTTTCGTTCATGAAGTTCTGCAATGTAATGCAATTCAAAAAAAAAAAAAAAAAAAAAAAGAAGAAGAAGAAGAAGAAAAAGAAAAAAATGGAATAAAAGGTTGATTGAGGCATGGAGGTTTGGAATTAGAGGTTGTTGTTATGTTTACCATTTCATTCTGGGGTGGATTGTGCTTATTTTTTTTACTTGTTCCCCATTGCTCCTCTATTCCCTGGGTTTTAGCTACATTTCCCATATTTTTATCCTACCTTGTCCTTGGCCCCATTACAACCCTGAAAAGACCTTTTGATCTTAATGTGCATGTGTATTGATTGTTGATGTTAGAGGCTTGTCAAGCTTATGGTTGTGTTTGTTTTTCATAATGTGCCTTGAGTGTAAACACTGATTAACCTTAAACACTTGAGTGTAAACACTATTGAGTGATCCTTGTGAGTTTCTATCATCTTTGTGACTACCCTATTGATGTCATTGGTTTTCTTTGCATATTTGAAATAATTGGATGATGTTCATGAATGCCTTGATTCTTTGGTCCTTATTTTCTTCGTGTGCTCGATTTTGCCCATTTCTTTGCATTTCCTAGAATTCATTGTAAAGTATGTAATCTCTTAGGTTTGCATTCATTAGTTTTAGTAATCTTGTTACATGATTCACTTTGGTGCATATTGATTTTCTCAGTCCTAATTCTTAGTTTTGCCCAGGAGTGCAAAAGGATAAGTGTGGGGGTATTTGATGAGCATTTTATTTCCCATTATTCCTTGCATTATTTTACTCCTATTATTGATACTTGTTGCCTATTTGACATTGTTTAGCTTGATTTAGTGATTTAGAGTTTATTGGACTAATATTCTGAATATTGTTTAATTTGGGATTATTTAGCCTAATTAATTCTATTTCTATTTTCAGGTCATATTTGGCACAAGGGCTTTTTGGACATTTTGGGAGTGAAGATTTAATTTTGGGAGTGAAGATTTAATTTTGGGAGTGAAGATATATGATGAAGTGAAGATTGTAATCTATCTTTAGGATTAGTTGAGATTTAGTTATATCTTTTAAGATTTAGATTTTATCTATAAGATATTTTTAGATTTAATTTAGAGATAAGCTTTCCTTAGGATTTGGGCCCATGATTTAGGCCCGTTTTGTGATTTAAAAAGCTAAATTCGTGTAAACCCTAGGAGAGAGCTTCCATTCACGTTTTTTACATTCTCTCTCATAGAGAAGGCTTAGTTTTGCTCTCCAAGCTTGTGGTGGCTGCTAGGGTTTCTCTTTCTTCCCTTTTTCTACACGTTTTTGGTATTTTTCTTCATGGAAGGCTAAACTCTTAGGTTAAATCCCTTTGGTAATGTATCACATACTCTTGAGGTTTTGTTCTTAATGCTATTTCGTTTTTATTCACTGTTTTCATGCTTATTGATATGTTATGGTTCGCTTAGTTCCATTCTATAGAGATAATCCATGTGTATGAATGCTTAATTTATGCAAACTCGTAAAACTCCATGCTTTGGCTTTTAATGCTTAATTAGAGGTTTGGGTTTTGGGGTGAGAATTGAATTTTCGCTTAGTATTTAATTCTCACGAGTTGGACAGTGAAGAGGAAAGAAATTGATCTTTTGTGACCGATGATAGAGTTGTGAACGCGAGCCAAAGGGGTTTATCCGCTTTTCCTTATCTGTTTCTTCGTTTTAATTTAATTCTGTTTTGATTTCAATTATTCAATTATTCAATATTCAATATTCAATACAAAAAAAAAACCCCTGTTTTCTATGCATACCATGTGTTTGACCTTTTGCTTGATAAGATATTCCTTGGGAGACGACCTAGGAGTCACTTCCTAGTACTATACTTAAACTGTTTTTATTTGTATCGGGTACGGCCTCGATCAGACTCTCAATACTACTCCACGGAAATGCGAAAGCAGCGGGAAGCCGGGTTCTTGCGAAGGGAATTTGGTCACATTCGGTTCATGAATGTGAAATGGCTCTTGAATCAAAGGTTTGCATGCTCTTCTCTTTTTGTTGAGCAAGGATTGCAGAAATTTCTAGGTTTTCATTGTGACATTTATCCTAGATTAGTTCGTAAATTTTATGCAAATCTTAAATTTGAGGATAACAAGTACAAGTCGGTAGTTAAGGGTACATTGCTGAGGATTACTTCAAAGGACTTGAATGAATTGTTTGGTTTAAGTTTGGAAGGGACATTCTTCAATGATCCTAATAGTGAGATTTTAAATGAATGTGATGTTGCATCTGTTTTTGCCTCTACTATGAGAGAAGTTTTCTCTTGGACAAAAGGGACTAAGCATGCTAGACATATGACTCCGGACAGCAGGCTGTTACTCTATGTTATTTCATATATTTTGATGCCTAAATCAAGTCAAAATTATGCTCAAGCATCTAATGATGAGGTGCGACTGTTTTATGCGTTGAGGGAGCATATTCCTATCAACTGGTCTAAGGTTGTACTTGATCGGATGCTAATTGCTGCTGGGTCTATTGGTTCTGCTACTTTGCCTTATCCTATGATAGTTACAAAGCTTTTGATACATTATGGTGTGGAGATAGCCGATGACGAAGAAACCCAATCAATCACTGACCAAAATTGCATCAATTCTGCGTTGTTACATGGTTTAGGGATGGATGAGTATCCCACTGCTAAGAATTGGATGTGGAAAAGTGACATTGAGCGGTTGAAGAAGCAAAATGAGCTTGAAGAGGAAATGGCAAGGCAAATGGGTGCTGGGCCATCTAATCCGCCACCGGAGCCAACTTTCAATGTTGAAGATTTTATGAATGTTGGTGATCAAGAGCGACCTCCGCCTTATGCTGGTTTTGATTTTCAGGCGCTTCGTGATAGCCTTTCAAAAGAAATTGGTGGTCACTTTGCGCAAGTGGAGCAAAGGCAATATGCAATTGAGGAGCGTCAAAGTGAGCTGATTCGCAGTGGCTTTGAGACTCTTGCGACTCGTCAGCAGGCGATGGAGGATAGGTTTTTCGGTGTTCTTGGGCGGATGTTTCCACAACCACCACCACCACCTCAGTGATCACATGCATTTCATTCTATGTTTTGCTGCATTTTGAGTTGCTGTTATCTTGGTGCTATGTCTAATTTTATCTAGTTTTTCCATTTACGGTGTTTATGTCTCTGGATATTGGGTTATGTTTCATGTTTTCTGGTTTGGTTTATTGGTTCGTTTTAAAGTCCGACATGTGGACTTGGTGTTATGTTTCAGACTATGTGGTTTTATGGTTTATGTTTGGGTTATGAACTTATGTGTATGGATGCTATGGCACGTTGTGGTTTTATGATATTATGGTTTGATTATGTGCTTGTGTGTTCATTATTGCCCTTACATATATTTTTTCATAGTTTGGAATGTGGATTTATTTTCTCACCTTTGGCAAGATGTTTTATTTTTTTTATTAATGCCAAAAGGGGGAGAAAGGTTGGATTGTTGTTTGTGTAGGTTAATCACTTTTCCTAAGTATGCATACATTTAGGGGGAGTATGGAGATATTGGATCGTGTTTGTCATTCATCAAAAAGGGGGAGATTGAAGATGCAAGGCAAGGCATTAGCATTCAATTGAGTGTTTTGATGAAGACAACATGATGTGGAATTACCTACAACAACAAGTCACAAAGGACAATTCTATTATTCATTCGTGTATATGTATTATAATTGTTTTTATTATTTTATATGAGAGTGGGTGGTAGAATTAGGATTGTAATCTCAATTGGAACTAAAGAATTAATTTTGTTTAGAATTGAGATTGCATTGATAGAGAAAAATGGCTCAAGACTTTTTCTAAATAAATTGGTGAAAAATGAAAATTAATAGAAAAGGCTTTTAGCAGTGTTTAATCGATTAAGTAAACAGTTTAATCAAGTAGTACTCGATTAAGGTTTCGTTTAATCGATTAAGTACTGTTATAGCTGAACTTTAAAAGACTTTCATTTTCTACATTTCAAAGGTTACGAACCTTGATTTTCATACATCATTTTTCACACATTCTTTCAACATTCTTGAGCAAATATTCTTTCTTACATCATCTCTATCAATGTTCATGTGAATCTCAATTTGAAAATACAATTCATTCTTTTCAATCCATATTGAAGATTCATAGTTTGTGAACATTCTTTTGTGGTTGGATCAATTTGTAACAACAAGGTTACACACCTCAAGATTCAACAAGACAAGTTTTCTATTGAAGAAAATTGAAGAAGGGTTGGAGCATTACTCTTAGCAATTGGATTGGAATTGTTCGAAGCTCAAAGGATTGAACACGAAGGATTCAATCAACGAAGGAACAAAGAGGATCGACTCACAAGAATTGGGGTAGAATTGTATGAAGTGGTACCTCATACAATAAAGGGTTAGGATCGTGAGAGGAGAGAATCTTAACTATTCTTGTAAACTGATTCTTTTGTTCATAGTGTAGCAAATCACCCAAGTCAGAAGGGGTGGACTGGATGTAGCTCATCGTTTATGAGTGAACCAGGCTAAAATCACTGTGTTCTTCGTTTTGAGCTTTTTCATATTTTCGTTTTTAAAATCAATCAAGAAATTAAAAGTAATTTAGGATTAGAATTGGGTTTTTCAATTATCTAATCTTTTCATATGTGTTAATTGATTGGTAATTGATTCTCTGCGTTTTAATTCTTGATTCATTGAATTTCGGTGAAGAATTGTTTAGAATTGAATTCTGAATTTTCTGTGTTCTACAGAGTTTAATCGAGTAGTACTCGATTAAGTAAAATCAATCATTCAGGTGTACTCGATTAAATTGCAGGATAATCGAGTAAGTTAGTGCAAATTGGGCAAATTTCAACTGTTTTTGATTACTTTGCAAAAATCGGATATCGTAGCTTAACTCTTCTATTCACCCCCCCTCTAGAAGGTTATTTTGCCCGCTTGTTGGTTTCCAACAGTGCCTTGCCTCCTTGCTCTCAATAGATGTTACTAACCTCTCTCTCAAATCCTAATTGAATTCTATGATCTTAAAACCTACAGAAAACTATTTACAAATCCTCTATTTAAAGAGTAAAACAAATCCTAAAATAAATCTTAATTAAATCTAATAGATAAGGTCCATGTTTATCTTCTAATCTCTAACCAAATCTAAGATATGAAGCCAAATTAGACTTCTCTTCTTCTATTTTGTTCATAATCAGGTCAAATTGGGCCTCCAACATGCACGCGTGCCCCAGGCACACGCGACCTCGCGCCCCAGGCCCGTGGGTCTTATAACAGTTGCTTTTCCACACAGGCGCGCCTCAGGCGTACCCGTCCCCGCGCCCCAGGCGCGTGGGACCTACTTCAGCTCCGTTTTGCTCCGTTCTTTTTCCATTTGCAAGACCTTTTCGTCCTCTTTTCAGGTCCATAAATATTTTATCCATTTAAGCTCCAAAAAGTACCTGAAACACTAACAAACGGATCAAAACGTTCAAAGGACCCTAAACTACTAAAAATAATTAAAATCTAATAAAAAGTCCTAAATTAGCTAGAGAAACAAGCCAAATACATAGTAAAAGGGAGTCAAATCAATGCTCAAATCTATATATATTGGACCCAAATCACTCCCCCAAACTTAGCATTTTGCATGTCCCAGGCAAAAGTAAAATAAAAATTCTAAACAAAAGACAAACTCCCTAAATCAACATGAACACACCTAATCTAAGACTACGACTCATCACTTCGACACATATTATCATAAACTATTTACACAATTACATACTAGTTAACGTAACAATCCCATTCAGAACTCAGAACTAATGAACACTCTCAACCTCTCAATTGTTTCTCTCAAAAGTGTATAAGGGTCATATTTTCAATTCACTCAAGTTCAACAATGATAATGTGTTACCATAGGCTTGACCATAGACCAACATCTCCACTGAAATTATTGAACGCATGCAAAAATCAAAAGGTCTTATTTTTGGTTGTAATGGGGCCATGGCTAAAAGTGTTAGGTGGGATAAAAGAAAGAAGGGATAATGAACTAAGGGCTAAAAATGCAAAGCAAAATTCCCCTAGAATCATGAATGAGCACTAAGTATATTACAATGAAACTCAACTCAATCACAACTTTATTCTTCTTTACTTTTCACTTTTCAATTCCTCTACTCTCTTCCTTTTCACTTTTATTTGATTTATTTTTTTATTTTATTTTATTGGAAGAGAAGTAGGCACAAAACACTTTTCAAATTTTTTTTCTTTTCTTTTGCATCACATTCCACTTAATTGCTCATCCAAAATTCCCAAGGTACTCACAATAAAATCAATACAATTAATGCAGGGTACCAAAGAAAAATCATATATCATTATAAGGCTCAAAGTGGGCAACTAATGGAAAATTATCAATGCAAATTTTGAAGGCCTCAAAAACACATCCTAGGTGTCTTAATCATCTTAATGCATGCAATCAATCATCAATTTTGAAATGGTCACAGGTCAAGTTCTAGAAGACAATATCAAAGTGAACACACTCATGAAAAAATAGGGGTCTCAATATTAGAATAAATCAATAATAACATACCCCATCAATATAAGGCTCAAAATCTCACATATGGCTAAAGTCAGTTCACTAGTCATAAGTTCTGAAAGCCTTTGTCGAAATAACCCAGTCACCGTAATCATATTCAGTTCAATCAAACAGAGTCTAATGCCAATGAGTCTAAGTCCTAAACTAAATATATACATGCATCAAAAGAGAAAAAGTCCTAAGGTTAGAAAAATTAATTACTTTTGCTAAAGACACAAACCAATACCAAAAATATGGGAGAAAAATTCAGATCTGGAAAATTTTTATTTTGTATATACTCCCCCAAACTTAGATGTTGGTTTGTCCTCAAGCAAACTAATCTACCCTAAAACTACAAAATAAAAATTAAAAACTACCTAAAAAGCTGGACAATATTTTTGGTGAGGTACAGGGGCCTGGGGTGCAATATTGAAAAAAAATTGGGGCTAATGGGGTCCAAATCCTAAAAATACAAATCTAATCCTAAAAAAAAATCTATCCCTAAAAAATAGAAAAAAAATAAAAAAAAATCTATTCTCAAAAAATCCTAAAAAGATAAATCTAATCCTAAAAAGATAAAACAAATTCCTAAAAAGATATAACAAATTCCTAAAAGATATAAAACTAATCTAATCTTAAAAGATAAGATAAAAAAAAAATATCTGTTACAAAAAAAATAAGATAAAAAAAAATAAATATAATCCTAAGAGATAAGATAAAACTAATCCTAAGAGAAAAAATAAAAAAAATATCTATTACTAAAAATAAAAAAAATAAAAATAAATCTAATCCTAAGAGATAAGATGGTAGAATCAGAATTTGACCCCAAAACTGAACTTTTGCACCCCTTTGGGAAAACTAGAAAAATTCCCCCCAACTCTGTAGCAGCCCGCGCGCCTGGGGCACGCCACCGCGTGCGCCTGGGGCGCACAAGGTCTGTTCCTCAATTTTATTTTTTTTAACAACAACTACCTAAGAATTGAAACCTACACTACTGCTTATGTACAAAACAAATCCACCAGGATCCCAAATTCTATAGGTCAAATCCCATGTGATGTAACAATAATGAGTTATGCCCACATCCCATGGGAATTCAGCAAAATTTTCTTTTCTTCCATCATCCATCATGAAGTTGTTAACTCCATTAGTCAAGAAGATTACTTTCTCATGCTTCCTATTGCCTAATAATGATTCAGATTGTTCTAGATATTTTTCATGAAAGTACTTAGGCTGAATATAATAGAAAAATTCTGAATCACCCAAGCATGAACTAGATTTAATTAAATTCTCTATAACAACAAATTCCTCATGCAAGGGTGGTTCAATTTTTTCTACAATTTTCAAACCTTCTATTTTTATTTTTCGATCCTCTTCCTCAAAACTATCATGCACAATTTCTTTTTCAGATTTTTGCTCCTCCAGAGGGATTTGATCATTGGTCACATCCATTACCACAACTTCTTCCTCTTTTTTAGGAGAGTCAAAAATTGTTGATAATGCTTGTGACTCCTCAGATAAATATTTTGAAATTTGCTCAAGTGCTATTTCTATGTTCTCAAAACTTTTTCTGTTTTCTTCATTTATAAAATTAATTTCTTGAACACTACTACTAACTTTTTGAGTTAATTTCTCTTGGTTAATTTTCCATGACTCTTTCTCTACAGGGGGAGGAATTGGTTCAACACAAGGGAATCTAAAATTATTTTTGCAATCTTTAGCAAAATCCTCAGCTTTTTGAGCCAATCTCTCTAGAGCTATTTCCATTGGGGATTTACTAGGAGGAGGAGCCTCCACATGAGAAAATTGAGAATAATATCTTTCCTTTTTCATATCATTAATCTGTTGATTCATTATCTCTATATCTATTTCCCATTGGGCCTTCCTAGGAGTTATATTTTGTGCAACATAGTATGGAGGATAAGGATAAGGAATAAATCTATCACAATCTGAATCACTATTACAACTATAATTATACATGAGAAAGTACAAATTACACAAATAATTACAAAAAGTACTGAAAAGAAATTAGAATCTAATTTCAATCCCCGGCAACGACGCCGAAAACTTGTTGATATACTAGCAAGAGGACTAGGTCAGCAAGTAATATAGTCTGGAAGACCGAATATCGTCCCACAGGGATCGAAGTTGTTTCTAATAACTTTCCACCAATTCGTAATTATTAGTGCAACTTGTTATTGAGTTTTAGAAGGAGAAGAAGAAGAATAATAAAGTAAGATAAGAAGATTGGGGAGATAAGATGTATAGAAAGCAATAGAAAAAGGTTAGGAACTTGGTTTCATTGTATGATTCACTTATTTTAACTATGATTTATATTTTCCTTTAATTATCCTTTAATTCATGGACCATTCCTCTCAAATAGCAATAGTTAGATTCCTCTTAACATTACCCTTATTTTCTATATATTTAATCCTTGATCCTTCAACAAATTACAATATAAGAAAATATCCATTCAGCACAAGGGAATTAAAAAGCCATATAATCATCCAATTATATTCCTATATCTTGGACTGATTATATCATTAATTGCATGGCCTATTCAAAATCCGAACTCCCGTTGCGAATTAAGAAATCCAGAACATAAATTGATCAGGTTTATGTATGTAATAAAACTCAATTAATGCATGAATCAAAAACAGCAAAATACTAAATCATAAATTAAAATAAATTACATCATACAATTTACACCATGTTCCTAACAAGAGGTTTTAGTTACACATATAGAAATAAAGAAAACAAAAGCAAAGAGAAAACCTCATATCATAGGCAATACAGGTTAACTCTCCAAGAGACCTTCAATCCTTGTGCCTTGCCTCCTTGCTCTCAATAGATGTTACTAACCTCTCTCTCTAATCCTAATTGAATTCTATGATCTTAAAACCTACTGAAAACTATTTACAAATCCTCTATTTAAAGAGTAAAATGTAAGATCCATGAAGAATGTTTTGATAAATGCCAAAAGGTTTTGAACAAGCTACAAATGTGTTGATCAAGTTCAAGCTCAACAAGCAACAACAAACATCAAGTGATAAAGAGAGAGCCAACTCATGAAGACTTAGTTTGGTAGTTTGTGCTTTATGTTTTATCTTTTGCCTCTCAAGTTTCTTAGTTTATGAGTTTGGGTAGAGTTTATTAGAGGGTAGTGAATCTCTTTTGATTGCATGATTTTATCAAATTTTGAGTATTCACTTTGCCTAAAATCAATAGGTGGCTTAAAGGTTTGAAAGAAAAGGTTTAGATTTTGAGAAAACAAGTTTTTAAGTGTTTTTTGAACTGACTACTCGATTAGCCTATTGATTACTCGAGTAGAATTTTTGTGTCTTGCGCAATTACTCGATTAAGGGGCTGATTACTCGAGTAGAATTTTGAAGCCTTGCGTAAATACTCGAGTAGAAACTTAAATACTCGAGTAGTGAACAAGTTTTACACTTGTCACTCGAGTAGTAACTTTGTTACTCGAGTAACACGAGCTGTAACTGTTTTTAAATGAGTTTTTCTCTTCTCAAAAGCACTTCTAACCATTCCTAACTTTTGGGTATTCTATATAAACCTATTCCTAACCTTTGTGATCATTTTAGAATCATTTTCATACACATTTTACAAAGAATCAAAGCCACTCTATTCTCTCTCACTTTCTCAAGATCAAAGCTTTAACTTTTACATTCTTTGATCAAGAACCTTGAATCTCTCATGTTGATATTTCATAACTTTTGAAAGAGATTCATAGGATTGTTATTTTGTTTTCATTTGAGTTGTAATCTTTGCAAGAGGCAAGCTATCTACAACAATTGGAAGTCTTGGTTGTGAATCAAGCAAAGTTATTTTGGAAGCCTTGGTGTGGCATTTCATCAAGCACTTGGAAGCCTTGTTGTGTTAACAAGCAATTGGAAGTCTTGTAGTGAAGCAAGCAATTGGAAGTCTTGTTGTGGGGTATCGGCAAGCAAGAGAAGAGGTTAGATTAGATATCAATAGGGTTACAAGGCAAGAGTGTGGTATCTCTTGTAGGCTAGCAAGAAGGAGTCTTGTGAGGCATTTACTTGTAATTTGAGAAACTCTAATTCCTCATAGTGAAGAATCTCTCTTGGTTGAAGAGGGGACTGGAGTAGCTTTCAAGTGGATGAAAGTGAACCAGGATAAATCACTGTGTCGTATCCCTAAACTCTTAACTCTTTACAATTCTTGTTATTCATATTGTTCTTGGTTGAAAACCTAGAAAAGATTGATTTTCATAATTGATTGAATTGAATCTTTATTGTTCAAATTGATAAAGGGAAAATCATTTTCATAACTAGGTTAATCAATAAGAATATAGGTGTTAATTGTTTCCGCTGAATCTCTGGTTATACTAGTTAATTGATTGATTTTCGTATTTGATTGAAAAGTGATTTTTCAATATAGAGAGGCATTAATCGATTAGTTCATGTTATTAATCGATTAAGGCTAAAGAATTTTGTGAAAATCATTTGTTTTAATCATTTTGATTTGTTTCTTGCGAAAATCTTTCAAGGTTTACCTAACACCTATTCAACCCCCCCTTCTAGGTGTTCTTCTAGTGTTTCCTAGTTGTTTCACCCACCGATTGTAGGTTTTCACAATTGGTATCAGAGCTCGGTCGAAAGACACGAGCATAGAGCTTTTTCGTTAAGATCCTTGAGGAAACTACAATGGGTTCTACGAATCCTTTTGGTGGTGAAGGTGCTTCAATAAATCGCCCTCCTATGTTTGGTGGAGAGGGTTATGGTTATTGGAAAATTAGGATGAGAATCTTTATAGAAGCCATAGATGTGAACATTTGGGAAGCCATTGAAAATGGTCCTCATATTCCCTCAAAAGATGTAGAAGGTGTGCTTACACTTACTCCCAAAGATAAGTGGACCGATGATGATAAAAGGAAAATTCAATATGATTTAAAAGCAAAGAATATCATCACCTTCGTTCTATCTTATGATGAGTTCTTTAGAGTCTCCCAATGTCGTGATGCCAAAGAAATGTGGGACACCTTGCAAGTCACACATGAAGGCACTAGTGAAGTTCGGCGTGCTAGATTAAATTCTTTGATGCATGAATATGAATTGTTTCGTATGTTGCCTAATGAATCTATATGTTTTATGCAAAAACGTTTTACTCATATTGTTAATCATCTCATTGCTCTTGGAAAAACTTTCGTGAATTGTGAACTTGTTAACAAAGTTTTAAGATGTCTAAGTAGGGAATGGCAACCCAAGGTTACCGCAATTGTTGAATCAAAGGACTTGGACACCATGGACTTAGCAACACTTTTCGGAAAGCTACAAGAACATGAAATGGAGCTTGAACGTTTGCATTTGCATGAAGAATCGGACAAGAAAAAAGAAAGAAAAGGAATCGCTCTTAAAGCTAAAAGATCATATCAAAAGGAAGAGAGTTCCGATAATGATGATAATGAAGATTCCGATTCGGACATTGATGAAGAGGAGATGAAGCTTCTACTAAGAAAGTTGAATAAGATTCTAAGGAGAAAAGGAAGGATGAACAAAGACAAAAGCAAAGAGAAGGATCCCCCACACTACAAGACCAAGACAACAAAAGAAGGTATAGTTTGCCATGAATGTGGAAAGCCCGGTCATCTCAAGTACTCATGCTCTAAGTATCTTAAGAAGAAGGAGAAAGAAAAGAAAGCTAAAAGGGCATACATAGTTTGGAATAGTGATGATGAAAAAGACAAGAAAAGCACATTGAATAGTTCTTCGGATGATGAAGATGCCGCTTGTCTCAATTTGATAGCTCTAGTAAATGAAGAGGAAAGTTCAAATGATGAATCAAGTGAGCAAAGCTACGAAAGCGATGTAAGTCTTACTAAATCCGAAATTTCTTCCAAATATGAAATGTTATATAATGCTTATGAAGAAATGCATAAACAATTTAAGAAACTAGCTTTGAAAAACATTGAAAGGAAGAAGCTCATTTTGAAACTTCAACAAGAGATTTTAGAACTTCAAAAACAAGTTGATGAGCTTAATCTTCAAAATGAAACCCTTGATCTTATATATGCTAGTTCTTCTTGTGATTGTGCTAGTAGATTGAATATTGTGGTTAATTGTGAGAATTGCAAGTTGCTTAAAGATGAAAATGCTATTTTGAAAAATAAGCTTGCAAGTTTCACAAATGGTGATATTAGATTGCGCACATTGTTAAATTTTCAAAGAGAAAATTCAAACAAGTTTGGTTTGGGTTATACTAATGCTAAGAGTATGTCTCATAGAAATGTTGTTTATTTTTCTAAAGTTGATTTTTCAAATGCACCAACATGTTTCTATTGTGGTACTCATGGACATACTTCAAATGTGTGTTATATTAAAGTGCATGGTATACCTAAAGGAGATTTTGTTTGGGTGAAAAAGGGTGAGAGTCCCTACACTAACAAAAATGGATCCAAAACCATTTGGATACCAAAAAGCAAAGCATGATTGTTTTTGTAGGTATGATTGAAGAGCAAAAGGACTTTCATGTGATATTCATTCATTTGCTTCTTCAATTGGTATCAAGGAGAAAATCCTACAAATTGGTAACATTCGATATTATACAATTGGTATTTTCAATTTGATATTGTTGGATATTGCTCATAGTTCTCTCAATTGGTATTATTTCTTATAATGTGATATTGTTTATACTATTGAGATAATACTATAGGTATCAAATTCTTACAATTGTTTTACAATTGGTATCATATTATTGGTATACAATTTGTTATAATTGATATCATTGAGTAATCATTAGATGATTATCATGCTTTGGTTGTTATATCTCATTAATTTCTCTATTTTGGCTTAGATCTTATATTTCAATTGGTATATATTTCTTTTTGATAATGTCAAAGGGGGAGAAATATGATGTTTTGAAACAAAGGGGAGAAATATATTTTTTTTGGAAATGAAATGGTATGTTTGGAGAAAGGTTTGTTTTGTTGTTTTTATGTAGGTTGAATAAAGTTGTTGAAGATAGGGGGAGAATCAAGCTTATCTCAATTGGATTTCAAATGTCAAAAGCATTTATTGAGGGGGAGCAAGAGTCTCACCAAGTGATAAAATGGTTCAAGCATCAACAACTTCAATGAACTTCATAATTTCAAAACATGTTTGTCATTTTCAAAAAGGGGGAGATTGTAAGATCCATGAAGAATGTTTTGATAAATGCCAAAAGGTTTTGAACAAGCTACAAATGTGTTGATCAAGTTCAAGCTCAACAAGCAACAACAAACATCAAGTGATAAAGAGAGAGCCAACTCATGAAGACTTAGTTTGGTAGTTTGTGCTTTATGTTTTATCTTTTGCCTCTCAAGTCTCTTAGTTTATGAGTTTGGGTAGAGTTTATTAGAGGGTAGTGAATCTCTTTTGATTTCATGATTTTATCATATTTTGAGTATTCACTTTGCCTAAAATCAATAGGTGGCTTAAAGGTTTGAAAGAAAAGGTTTAGATTTTGAGAAAACAAGTTTTTAAGTGTTTTTTGAACTGACTACTCGATTAGCCTATTGATTACTCGAGTAGAATTTTTGTGTCTGCGCAATTACTCGATTAAGGGGCTGATTACTCGAGTAAAATTTTGATGCCTTGCGTAAATACTCGAGTAGAAACTTAAATACTCGAGTAGTGAACAAGTTTTACACTTGTTACTCGAGTAGTAACTTTGTTACTCGAGTAACACGAGCTGTAACTGTTTTTAAATGAGTTTTTCTCTTCTCAAAAGCACTTCTAACCATTCCTAACTTTTGGGTATTCTATATAAACCTATTCCTAACCTTTGTGATCATTTTAGAATCATTTTCATACACATTTTACAAAGAATCAAAGCCACTCTATTCTCTCTCACTTTCTCAAGATCAAAGCTTTAACTTTTACATTCTTTGATCAAGAACCTTGAATCTCTCATGTTGATATTTCATAACTTTTGAAAGAGATTCATAGGATTGTTATTTTGTTTTCATTTGAGTTGTAATCTTTGCAAGAGGCAAGCTATCTACAACAATTGGAAGTCTTGGTTGTGAATCAAGCAAAGTTATTTTGGAAGCCTTGGTGTGGCATTTCATCAAGCACTTGGAAGCCTTGTTGTGTTAACAAGCAATTGGAAGTCTTGTAGTGAAGCAAGCAATTGGAAGTATTGTTGTGGGGTATCGGCAAGCAAGAGAAGAGGTTAGATTAGATATCAATAGGGTTACAAGGCAAGAGTGTGGTATCTCTTGTAGGCTAGCAAGAAGGAGTCTTGTGAGGCATTTACTTGTAATTTGAGAAACTCTAATTCCTCATAGTGAAGAATCTCTCTTGGTTGAAGAGGGGACTGGAGTAGCTTTCAAGTGGATGAAAGTGAACCAGGATAAATCACTGTGTCGTATCCCTAAACTCTTAACTCTTTACAATTCTTGTTATTCATATTGTTCTTGGTTGAAAACCTAGAAAAGATTGATTTTCATAATTGATTGAATTGAATCTTTATTGTTCAAATTGATAAAGGGAAAATCATTTTCATAACTAGGTTAATCAATAAGAATATAGGTGTTAATTGTTTCCGCTGAATCTCTGGTTATACTAGTTAATTGATTGATTTTCGTATTTGATTGAAAAGTGATTTTTCAATATAGAGAGGCATTAATCGATTAGTTCATGTTATTAATCGATTAAGGCTAAAGAATTTTGTGAAAATCATTTGTTTTAATCATTTTGATTTGTTTCTTGCGAAAATCTTTCAAGGTTTACCTAACACCTATTCAACCCCCCCTTCTAGGTGTTCTTCTAGTGTTTCCTAGTTGTTTCACCCACCGATTGTAGGTTTTCACAATTGGTATCAGAGCTCGGTCGAAAGACACGAGCATAGAGCTTTTTCGTTAAGATCCTTGAGGAAACTACAATGGGTTCTACGAATCCTTTTGGTGGTGAAGGTGCTTCAATAAATCGCCCTCCTATGTTTGGTGGAGAGGGTTATGGTTATTGGAAAATTAGGATGAGAATCTTTATAGAAGCCATAGATGTGAACATTTGGGAAGCCATTGAAAATGGTCCTCATATTCCCTCAAAAGATGTAGAAGGTGTGCTTACACTTACTCCCAAAGATAAGTGGACCGATGATGATAAAAGGAAAATTCAATATGATTTAAAAGCAAAGAATATCATCACCTTCGTTCTATCTTATGATGAGTTCTTTAGAGTCTCCCAATGTCGTGATGCCAAAGAAATGTGGGACACCTTGCAAGTCACACATGAAGGCACTAGTGAAGTTCGGCGTGCTAGATTAAATTCTTTGATGCATGAATATGAATTGTTTCGTATGTTGCCTAATGAATCTATATGTTTTATGCAAAAACGTTTTACTCATATTGTTAATCATCTCATTGCTCTTGGAAAAACTTTCGTGAATTGTGAACTTGTTAACAAAGTTTTAAGATGTCTAAGTAGGGAATGGCAACCCAAGGTTACCGCAATTGTTGAATCAAAGGACTTGGACACCATGGACTTAGCAACACTTTTCGGAAAGCTACAAGAACATGAAATGGAGCTTGAACGTTTGCATTTGCATGAAGAATCGGACAAGAAAAAAGAAAGAAAAGGAATCGCTCTTAAAGCTAAAAGATCATATCAAAAGGAAGAGAGTTCCGATAATGATGATAATGAAGATTCCGATTCGGACATTGATGAAGAGGAGATGAAGCTTCTACTAAGAAAGTTGAATAAGATTCTAAGGAGAAAAGGAAGGATGAACAAAGACAAAAGCAAAGAGAAGGATCCCCCACACTACAAGACCAAGACAACAAAAGAAGGTATAGTTTGCCATGAATGTGGAAAGCCCGGTCATCTCAAGTACTCATGCTCTAAGTATCTTAAGAAGAAGGAGAAAGAAAAGAAAGCTAAAAGGGCATACATAGTTTGGAATAGTGATGATGAAAAAGACAAGAAAAGCACATTGAATAGTTCTTCGGATGATGAAGATGCCGCTTGTCTCAATTTGATAGCTCTAGTAAATGAAGAGGAAAGTTCAAATGATGAATCAAGTGAGCAAAGCTACGAAAGCGATGTAAGTCTTACTAAATCCGAAATTTCTTCCAAATATGAAATGTTATATAATGCTTATGAAGAAATGCATAAACAATTTAAGAAACTAGCTTTGAAAAACATTGAAAGGAAGAAGCTCATTTTGAAACTTCAACAAGAGATTTTAGAACTTCAAAAACAAGTTGATGAGCTTAATCTTCAAAATGAAACCCTTGATCTTATATATGCTAGTTCTTCTTGTGATTGTGCTAGTAGATTGAATATTGTGGTTAATTGTGAGAATTGCAAGTTGCTTAAAGATGAAAATGCTATTTTGAAAAATAAGCTTGCAAGTTTCACAAATGGTGATATTAGATTGCGCACATTGTTAAATTTTCAAAGAGAAAATTCAAACAAGTTTGGTTTGGGTTATACTAATGCTAAGAGTATGTCTCATAGAAATGTTGTTTATTTTTCTAAAGTTGATTTTTCAAATGCACCAACATGTTTCTATTGTGGTACTCATGGACATACTTCAAATGTGTGTTATATTAAAGTGCATGGTATACCTAAAGGAGATTTTGTTTGGGTGAAAAAGGGTGAGAGTCCCTACACTAACAAAAATGGATCCAAAACCATTTGGATACCAAAAAGCAAAGCATGATTGTTTTTGTAGGTATGATTGAAGAGCAAAAGGACTTTCATGTGATATTCATTCATTTGCTTCTTCAATTGGTATCAAGGAGAAAATCCTACAAATTGGTAACATTCGATATTATACAATTGGTATTTTCAATTTGATATTGTTGGATATTGCTCATAGTTCTCTCAATTGGTATTATTTCTTATAATGTGATATTGTTTATACTATTGAGATAATACTATAGGTATCAAATTCTTACAATTGTTTTACAATTGGTATCATATTATTGGTATACAATTTGTTATAATTGATATCATTGAGTAATCATTAGATGATTATCATGCTTTGGTTGTTATATCTCATTAATTTCTCTATTTTGGCTTAGATCTTATATTTCAATTGGTATATATTTCTTTTTGATAATGTCAAAGGGGGAGAAATATGATGTTTTGAAACAAAGGGGAGAAATATATTTTTTTTGGAAATGAAATGGTATGTTTGGAGAAAGGTTTGTTTTGTTGTTTTTATGTAGGTTGAATAAAGTTGTTGAAGATAGGGGGAGAATCAAGCTTATCTCAATTGGATTTCAAATGTCAAAAGCATTTATTGAGGGGGAGCAAGAGTCTCACCAAGTGATAAAATGGTTCAAGCATCAACAACTTCAATGAACTTCATAATTTCAAAACATGTTTGTCATTTTCAAAAAGGGGGAGATTGTAAGATCCATGAAGAATGTTTTGATAAATGCCAAAAGGTTTTGAACAAGCTACAAATGTGTTGATCAAGTTCAAGCTCAACAAGCAACAACAAACATCAAGTGATAAAGAGAGAGCCAACTCATGAAGACTTAGTTTGGTAGTTTGTGCTTTATGTTTTATCTTTTGCCTCTCAAGTCTCTTAGTTTATGAGTTTGGGTAGAGTTTATTAGAGGGTAGTGAATCTCTTTTGATTTCATGATTTTATCATATTTTGAGTATTCACTTTGCCTAAAATCAATAGGTGGCTTAAAGGTTTGAAAGAAAAGGTTTAGATTTTGAGAAAACAAGTTTTTAAGTGTTTTTTGAACTGACTACTCGATTAGCCTATTGATTACTCGAGTAGAATTTTTGTGTCTGCGCAATTACTCGATTAAGGGGCTGATTACTCGAGTAAAATTTTGATGCCTTGCGTAAATACTCGAGTAGAAACTTAAATACTCGAGTAGTGAACAAGTTTTACACTTGTTACTCGAGTAGTAACTTTGTTACTCGAGTAACACGAGCTGTAACTGTTTTTAAATGAGTTTTTCTCTTCTCAAAAGCACTTCTAACCATTCCTAACTTTTGGGTATTCTATATAAACCTATTCCTAACCATTGTGATCATTTTAGAATCATTTTCATACACATTTTACAAAGAATCAAAGCCACTCTATTCTCTCTCACTTTCTCAAGATCAAAGCTTTAACTTTTACATTCTTTGATCAAGAACCTTGAATCTCTCATGTTGATATTTCATAACTTTTGAAAGAGATTCATAGGATTGTTATTTTGTTTTCATTTGAGTTGTAATCTTTGCAAGAGGCAAGCTATCTACAACAATTGGAAGTCTTGGTTGTGAATCAAGCAAAGTTATTTTGGAAGCCTTGGTGTGGCATTTCATCAAGCACTTGGAAGCCTTGTTGTGTTAACAAGCAATTGGAAGTCTTGTAGTGAAGCAAGCAATTGGAAGTATTGTTGTGGGGTATCGGCAAGCAAGAGAAGAGGTTAGATTAGATATCAATAGGGTTACAAGGCAAGAGTGTGGTATCTCTTGTAGGCTAGCAAGAAGGAGTCTTGTGAGGCATTTACTTGTAATTTGAGAAACTCTAATTCCTCATAGTGAAGAATCTCTCTTGGTTGAAGAGGGGACTGGAGTAGCTTTCAAGTGGATGAAAGTGAACCAGGATAAATCACTGTGTCGTATCCCTAAACTCTTAACTCTTTACAATTCTTGTTATTCATATTGTTCTTGGTTGAAAACCTAGAAAAGATTGATTTTCATAATTGATTGAATTGAATCTTTATTGTTCAAATTGATAAAGGGAAAATCATTTTCATAACTAGGTTAATCAATAAGAATATAGGTGTTAATTGTTTCCGCTGAATCTCTGGTTATACTAGTTAATTGATTGATTTTCGTATTTGATTGAAAAGTGATTTTTCAATATAGAGAGGCATTAATCGATTAGTTCATGTTATTAATCGATTAAGGCTAAAGAATTTTGTGAAAATCATTTGTTTTAATCATTTTGATTTGTTTCTTGCGAAAATCTTTCAAGGTTTACCTAACACCTATTCAACCCCCCCTTCTAGGTGTTCTTCTAGTGTTTCCTAGTTGTTTCACCCACCGATTGTAGGTTTTCACAATTGGTATCAGAGCTCGGTCGAAAGACACGAGCATAGAGCTTTTTCGTTAAGATCCTTGAGGAAACTACAATGGGTTCTACGAATCCTTTTGGTGGTGAAGGTGCTTCAATAAATCGCCCTCCTATGTTTGGTGGAGAGGGTTATGGTTATTGGAAAATTAGGATGAGAATCTTTATAGAAGCCATAGATGTGAACATTTGGGAAGCCATTGAAAATGGTCCTCATATTCCCTCAAAAGATGTAGAAGGTGTGCTTACACTTACTCCCAAAGATAAGTGGACCGATGATGATAAAAGGAAAATTCAATATGATTTAAAAGCAAAGAATATCATCACCTTCGTTCTATCTTATGATGAGTTCTTTAGAGTCTCCCAATGTCGTGATGCCAAAGAAATGTGGGACACCTTGCAAGTCACACATGAAGGCACTAGTGAAGTTCGGCGTGCTAGATTAAATTCTTTGATGCATGAATATGAATTGTTTCGTATGTTGCCTAATGAATCTATATGTTTTATGCAAAAACGTTTTACTCATATTGTTAATCATCTCATTGCTCTTGGAAAAACTTTCGTGAATTGTGAACTTGTTAACAAAGTTTTAAGATGTCTAAGTAGGGAATGGCAACCCAAGGTTACCGCAATTGTTGAATCAAAGGACTTGGACACCATGGACTTAGCAACACTTTTCGGAAAGCTACAAGAACATGAAATGGAGCTTGAACGTTTGCATTTGCATGAAGAATCGGACAAGAAAAAAGAAAGAAAAGGAATCGCTCTTAAAGCTAAAAGATCATATCAAAAGGAAGAGAGTTCCGATAATGATGATAATGAAGATTCCGATTCGGACATTGATGAAGAGGAGATGAAGCTTCTACTAAGAAAGTTGAATAAGATTCTAAGGAGAAAAGGAAGGATGAACAAAGACAAAAGCAAAGAGAAGGATCCCCCACACTACAAGACCAAGACAACAAAAGAAGGTATAGTTTGCCATGAATGTGGAAAGCCCGGTCATCTCAAGTACTCATGCTCTAAGTATCTTAAGAAGAAGGAGAAAGAAAAGAAAGCTAAAAGGGCATACATAGTTTGGAATAGTGATGATGAAAAAGACAAGAAAAGCACATTGAATAGTTCTTCGGATGATGAAGATGCCGCTTGTCTCAATTTGATAGCTCTAGTAAATGAAGAGGAAAGTTCAAATGATGAATCAAGTGAGCAAAGCTACGAAAGCGATGTAAGTCTTACTAAATCCGAAATTTCTTCCAAATATGAAATGTTATATAATGCTTATGAAGAAATGCATAAACAATTTAAGAAACTAGCTTTGAAAAACATTGAAAGGAAGAAGCTCATTTTGAAACTTCAACAAGAGATTTTAGAACTTCAAAAACAAGTTGATGAGCTTAATCTTCAAAATGAAACCCTTGATCTTATATATGCTAGTTCTTCTTGTGATTGTGCTAGTAGATTGAATATTGTGGTTAATTGTGAGAATTGCAAGTTGCTTAAAGATGAAAATGCTATTTTGAAAAATAAGCTTGCAAGTTTCACAAATGGTGATATTAGATTGCGCACATTGTTAAATTTTCAAAGAGAAAATTCAAACAAGTTTGGTTTGGGTTATACTAATGCTAAGAGTATGTCTCATAGAAATGTTGTTTATTTTTCTAAAGTTGATTTTTCAAATGCACCAACATGTTTCTATTGTGGTACTCATGGACATACTTCAAATGTGTGTTATATTAAAGTGCATGGTATACCTAAAGGAGATTTTGTTTGGGTGAAAAAGGGTGAGAGTCCCTACACTAACAAAAATGGATCCAAAACCATTTGGATACCAAAAAGCAAAGCATGATTGTTTTTGTAGGTATGATTGAAGAGCAAAAGGACTTTCATGTGATATTCATTCATTTGCTTCTTCAATTGGTATCAAGGAGAAAATCCTACAAATTGGTAACATTCGATATTATACAATTGGTATTTTCAATTTGATATTGTTGGATATTGCTCATAGTTCTCTCAATTGGTATTATTTCTTATAATGTGATATTGTTTATACTATTGAGATAATACTATAGGTATCAAATTCTTACAATTGTTTTACAATTGGTATCATATTATTGGTATACAATTTGTTATAATTGATATCATTGAGTAATCATTAGATGATTATCATGCTTTGGTTGTTATATCTCATTAATTTCTCTATTTTGGCTTAGATCTTATATTTCAATTGGTATATATTTCTTTTTGATAATGTCAAAGGGGGAGAAATATGATGTTTTGAAACAAAGGGGAGAAATATATTTTTTTTGGAAATGAAATGGTATGTTTGGAGAAAGGTTTGTTTTGTTGTTTTTATGTAGGTTGAATAAAGTTGTTGAAGATAGGGGGAGAATCAAGCTTATCTCAATTGGATTTCAAATGTCAAAAGCATTTATTGAGGGGGAGCAAGAGTCTCACCAAGTGATAAAATGGTTCAAGCATCAACAACTTCAATGAACTTCATAATTTCAAAACATGTTTGTCATTTTCAAAAAGGGGGAGATTGTAAGATCCATGAAGAATGTTTTGATAAATGCCAAAAGGTTTTGAACAAGCTACAAATGTGTTGATCAAGTTCAAGCTCAACAAGCAACAACAAACATCAAGTGATAAAGAGAGAGCCAACTCATGAAGACTTAGTTTGGTAGTTTGTGCTTTATGTTTTATCTTTTGCCTCTCAAGTCTCTTAGTTTATGAGTTTGGGTAGAGTTTATTAGAGGGTAGTGAATCTCTTTTGATTTCATGATTTTATCATATTTTGAGTATTCACTTTGCCTAAAATCAATAGGTGGCTTAAAGGTTTGAAAGAAAAGGTTTAGATTTTGAGAAAACAAGTTTTTAAGTGTTTTTTGAACTGACTACTCGATTAGCCTATTGATTACTCGAGTAGAATTTTTGTGTCTGCGCAATTACTCGATTAAGGGGCTGATTACTCGAGTAAAATTTTGATGCCTTGCGTAAATACTCGAGTAGAAACTTAAATACTCGAGTAGTGAACAAGTTTTACACTTGTTACTCGAGTAGTAACTTTGTTACTCGAGTAACACGAGCTGTAACTGTTTTTAAATGAGTTTTTCTCTTCTCAAAAGCACTTCTAACCATTCCTAACTTTTGGGTATTCTATATAAACCTATTCCTAACCTTTGTGATCATTTTAGAATCATTTTCATACACATTTTACAAAGAATCAAAGCCACTCTATTCTCTCTCACTTTCTCAAGATCAAAGCTTTAACTTTTACATTCTTTGATCAAGAACCTTGAATCTCTCATGTTGATATTTCATAACTTTTGAAAGAGATTCATAGGATTGTTATTTTGTTTTCATTTGAGTTGTAATCTTTGCAAGAGGCAAGCTATCTACAACAATTGGAAGTCTTGGTTGTGAATCAAGCAAAGTTATTTTGGAAGCCTTGGTGTGGCATTTCATCAAGCACTTGGAAGCCTTGTTGTGTTAACAAGCAATTGGAAGTCTTGTAGTGAAGCAAGCAATTGGAAGTATTGTTGTGGGGTATCGGCAAGCAAGAGAAGAGGTTAGATTAGATATCAATAGGGTTACAAGGCAAGAGTGTGGTATCTCTTGTAGGCTAGCAAGAAGGAGTCTTGTGAGGCATTTACTTGTAATTTGAGAAACTCTAATTCCTCATAGTGAAGAATCTCTCTTGGTTGAAGAGGGGACTGGAGTAGCTTTCAAGTGGATGAAAGTGAACCAGGATAAATCACTGTGTCGTATCCCTAAACTCTTAACTCTTTACAATTCTTGTTATTCATATTGTTCTTGGTTGAAAACCTAGAAAAGATTGATTTTCATAATTGATTGAATTGAATCTTTATTGTTCAAATTGATAAAGGGAAAATCATTTTCATAACTAGGTTAATCAATAAGAATATAGGTGTTAATTGTTTCCGCTGAATCTCTGGTTATACTAGTTAATTGATTGATTTTCGTATTTGATTGAAAAGTGATTTTTCAATATAGAGAGGCATTAATCGATTAGTTCATGTTATTAATCGATTAAGGCTAAAGAATTTTGTGAAAATCATTTGTTTTAATCATTTTGATTTGTTTCTTGCGAAAATCTTTCAAGGTTTACCTAACACCTATTCAACCCCCCCTTCTAGGTGTTCTTCTAGTGTTTCCTAGTTGTTTCACCCACCGATTGTAGGTTTTCACAATTGGTATCAGAGCTCGGTCGAAAGACACGAGCATAGAGCTTTTTCGTTAAGATCCTTGAGGAAACTACAATGGGTTCTACGAATCCTTTTGGTGGTGAAGGTGCTTCAATAAATCGCCCTCCTATGTTTGGTGGAGAGGGTTATGGTTATTGGAAAATTAGGATGAGAATCTTTATAGAAGCCATAGATGTGAACATTTGGGAAGCCATTGAAAATGGTCCTCATATTCCCTCAAAAGATGTAGAAGGTGTGCTTACACTTACTCCCAAAGATAAGTGGACCGATGATGATAAAAGGAAAATTCAATATGATTTAAAAGCAAAGAATATCATCACCTTCGTTCTATCTTATGATGAGTTCTTTAGAGTCTCCCAATGTCGTGATGCCAAAGAAATGTGGGACACCTTGCAAGTCACACATGAAGGCACTAGTGAAGTTCGGCGTGCTAGATTAAATTCTTTGATGCATGAATATGAATTGTTTCGTATGTTGCCTAATGAATCTATATGTTTTATGCAAAAACGTTTTACTCATATTGTTAATCATCTCATTGCTCTTGGAAAAACTTTCGTGAATTGTGAACTTGTTAACAAAGTTTTAAGATGTCTAAGTAGGGAATGGCAACCCAAGGTTACCGCAATTGTTGAATCAAAGGACTTGGACACCATGGACTTAGCAACACTTTTCGGAAAGCTACAAGAACATGAAATGGAGCTTGAACGTTTGCATTTGCATGAAGAATCGGACAAGAAAAAAGAAAGAAAAGGAATCGCTCTTAAAGCTAAAAGATCATATCAAAAGGAAGAGAGTTCCGATAATGATGATAATGAAGATTCCGATTCGGACATTGATGAAGAGGAGATGAAGCTTCTACTAAGAAAGTTGAATAAGATTCTAAGGAGAAAAGGAAGGATGAACAAAGACAAAAGCAAAGAGAAGGATCCCCCACACTACAAGACCAAGACAACAAAAGAAGGTATAGTTTGCCATGAATGTGGAAAGCCCGGTCATCTCAAGTACTCATGCTCTAAGTATCTTAAGAAGAAGGAGAAAGAAAAGAAAGCTAAAAGGGCATACATAGTTTGGAATAGTGATGATGAAAAAGACAAGAAAAGCACATTGAATAGTTCTTCGGATGATGAAGATGCCGCTTGTCTCAATTTGATAGCTCTAGTAAATGAAGAGGAAAGTTCAAATGATGAATCAAGTGAGCAAAGCTACGAAAGCGATGTAAGTCTTACTAAATCCGAAATTTCTTCCAAATATGAAATGTTATATAATGCTTATGAAGAAATGCATAAACAATTTAAGAAACTAGCTTTGAAAAACATTGAAAGGAAGAAGCTCATTTTGAAACTTCAACAAGAGATTTTAGAACTTCAAAAACAAGTTGATGAGCTTAATCTTCAAAATGAAACCCTTGATCTTATATATGCTAGTTCTTCTTGTGATTGTGCTAGTAGATTGAATATTGTGGTTAATTGTGAGAATTGCAAGTTGCTTAAAGATGAAAATGCTATTTTGAAAAATAAGCTTGCAAGTTTCACAAATGGTGATATTAGATTGCGCACATTGTTAAATTTTCAAAGAGAAAATTCAAACAAGTTTGGTTTGGGTTATACTAATGCTAAGAGTATGTCTCATAGAAATGTTGTTTATTTTTCTAAAGTTGATTTTTCAAATGCACCAACATGTTTCTATTGTGGTACTCATGGACATACTTCAAATGTGTGTTATATTAAAGTGCATGGTATACCTAAAGGAGATTTTGTTTGGGTGAAAAAGGGTGAGAGTCCCTACACTAACAAAAATGGATCCAAAACCATTTGGATACCAAAAAGCAAAGCATGATTGTTTTTGTAGGTATGATTGAAGAGCAAAAGGACTTTCATGTGATATTCATTCATTTGCTTCTTCAATTGGTATCAAGGAGAAAATCCTACAAATTGGTAACATTCGATATTATACAATTGGTATTTTCAATTTGATATTGTTGGATATTGCTCATAGTTCTCTCAATTGGTATTATTTCTTATAATGTGATATTGTTTATACTATTGAGATAATACTATAGGTATCAAATTCTTACAATTGTTTTACAATTGGTATCATATTATTGGTATACAATTTGTTATAATTGATATCATTGAGTAATCATTAGATGATTATCATGCTTTGGTTGTTATATCTCATTAATTTCTCTATTTTGGCTTAGATCTTATATTTCAATTGGTATATATTTCTTTTTTATAATGCCAAAGGGGGAGAAATATGATGTTTTGAAACAAAGGGGAGAAATATATTTTTTTTGGAAATGAAATGGTATGTTTGGAGAAAGGTTTGTTTTGTTGTTTTTATGTAGGTTGAATAAAGTTGTTGAAGATAGGGGGAGAATCAAGCTTATCTCAATTGGATTTCAAATGTCAAAAGCATTTATTGAGGGGGAGCAAGAGTCTCACCAAGTGATAAAATGGTTCAAGCATCAACAACTTCAATGAACTTCATAATTTCAAAACATGTTTGTCATTTTCAAAAAGGGGGAGATTGTAAGATCCATGAAGAATGTTTTGATAAATGCCAAAAGGTTTTGAACAAGCTACAAATGTGTTGATCAAGTTCAAGCTCAACAAGCAACAACAAACATCAAGTGATAAAGAGAGAGCCAACTCATGAAGACTTAGTTTGGTAGTTTGTGCTTTATGTTTTATCTTTTGCCTCTCAAGTCTCTTAGTTTATGAGTTTGGGTAGAGTTTATTAGAGGGTAGTGAATCTCTTTTGATTTCATGATTTTATCATATTTTGAGTATTCACTTTGCCTAAAATCAATAGGTGGCTTAAAGGTTTGAAAGAAAAGGTTTAGATTTTGAGAAAACAAGTTTTTAAGTGTTTTTTGAACTGACTACTCGATTAGCCTATTGATTACTCGAGTAGAATTTTTGTGTCTGTGCAATTACTCGATTAAGGGGCTGATTACTCGAGTAAAATTTTGAAGCCTTGCGTAAATACTCGAGTAGAAACTTAAATACTCGAGTAGTGAACAAGTTTTACACTTGTTACTCGAGTAGTAACTTTGTTACTCGAGTAACACGAGCTGTAACTGTTTTTAAATGAGTTTTTCTCTTCTCAAAAGCACTTCTAACCATTCCTAACTTTTGGGTATTCTATATAAACCTATTCCTAACCTTTGTGATCATTTTAGAATCATTTTCATACACATTTTACAAAGAATCAAAGCCACTCTATTCTCTCTCACTTTCTCAAGATCAAAGCTTTAACTTTTACATTCTTTGATCAAGAACCTTGAATCTCTCAGGTTGATATTTCATAACTTTTGAAAGAGATTCATAGGATTGTTATTTTGTTTTCATTTGAGTTGTAATCTTTGCAAGAGGCAAGCTATCTACAACAATTGGAAGTCTTGGTTGTGAATCAAGCAAAGTTATTTTGGAAGCCTTGGTGTGGCATTTCATCAAGCACTTGGAAGCCTTGTTGTGTTAACAAGCAATTGGAAGTCTTGTAGTGAAGCAAGCAATTGGAAGTCTTGTTGTGGGGTATCGGCAAGCAAGAGAAGAGGTTAGATTAGATATCAATAGGGTTACAAGGCAAGAGTGTGGTATCTCTTGTAGGCTAGCAAGAAGGAGTCTTGTGAGGCATTTACTTGTAATTTGAGAAACTCTAATTCCTCATAGTGAAGAATCTCTCTTGGTTGAAGAGGGGACTGGAGTAGCTTTCAAGTGGATGAAAGTGAACCAGGATAAATCACTGTGTCGTATCCCTAAACTCTTAACTCTTTACAATTCTTGTTATTCATATTGTTCTTGGTTGAAAACCTAGAAAAGATTGATTTTCATAATTGATTGAATTGAATCTTTATTGTTCAAATTGATAAAGGGAAAATCATTTTCATAACTAGGTTAATCAATAAGAATATAGGTGTTAATTGTTTCCGCTGAATCTCTGGTTATACTAGTTAATTGATTGATTTTTGTATTTGATTGAAAAGTGATTTTTCAATATAGAGAGGCATTAATCGATTAGTTCATGTTATTAATCGATTAAGGCTAAAGAATTTTGTGAAAATCATTTGTTTTAATCATTTTGATTTGTTTCTTGCGAAAATCTTTCAAGGTTTACCTAACACCTATTCAACCCCCCCTTCTAGGTGTTCTTCTAGTGTTTCCTAGTTGTTTCACCCACTGATTGTAGGTTTTCACAATTGGTATCAGAGCTCGGTCGAAAGACACGAGCATAGAGCTTTTTCGTTAAGATCCTTGAGGAAACTACAATGGGTTCTACGAATCCTTTTGGTGGTGAAGGTGCTTCAATAAATCGCCCTCCTATGTTTGGTGGAGAGGGTTATGGTTATTGGAAAATTAGGATGAGAATCTTTATAGAAGCCATAGATGTGAACATTTGGGAAGCCATTGAAAATGGTCCTCATATTCCCTCAAAAGATGTAGAAGGTGTGCTTACACTTACTCCCAAAGATAAGTGGACCGATGATGATAAAAGGAAAATTCAATATGATTTAAAAGCAAAGAATATCATCACCTTCGTTCTATCTTATGATGAGTTCTTTAGAGTCTCCCAATGTCGTGATGCCAAAGAAATGTGGGACACCTTGCAAGTCACACATGAAGGCACTAGTGAAGTTCGGCGTGCTAGATTAAATTCTTTGATGCATGAATATGAATTGTTTCGTATGTTGCCTAATGAATCTATATGTTTTATGCAAAAACGTTTTACTCATATTGTTAATCATCTCATTGCTCTTGGAAAAACTTTCGTGAATTGTGAACTTGTTAACAAAGTTTTAAGATGTCTAAGTAGGGAATGGCAACCCAAGGTTACCGCAATTGTTGAATCAAAGGACTTGGACACCATGGACTTAGCAACACTTTTCGGAAAGCTACAAGAACATGAAATGGAGCTTGAACGTTTGCATTTGCATGAAGAATCGGACAAGAAAAAAGAAAGAAAAGGAATCGCTCTTAAAGCTAAAAGATCATATCAAAAGGAAGAGAGTTCCGATAATGATGATAATGAAGATTCCGATTCGGACATTGATGAAGAGGAGATGAAGCTTCTACTAAGAAAGTTGAATAAGATTCTAAGGAGAAAAGGAAGGATGAACAAAGACAAAAGCAAAGAGAAGGATCCCCCACACTACAAGACCAAGACAACAAAAGAAGGTATAGTTTGCCATGAATGTGGAAAGCCCGGTCATCTCAAGTACTCATGCTCTAAGTATCTTAAGAAGAAGGAGAAAGAAAAGAAAGCTAAAAGGGCATACATAGTTTGGAATAGTGATGATGAAAAAGACAAGAAAAGCACATTGAATAGTTCTTCGGATGATGAAGATGCCGCTTGTCTCAATTTGATAGCTCTAGTAAATGAAGAGGAAAGTTCAAATGATGAATCAAGTGAGCAAAGCTACGAAAGCGATGTAAGTCTTACTAAATCCGAAATTTCTTCCAAATATGAAATGTTATATAATGCTTATGAAGAAATGCATAAACAATTTAAGAAACTAGCTTTGAAAAACATTGAAAGGAAGAAGCTCATTTTGAAACTTCAACAAGAGATTTTAGAACTTCGAAAACAAGTTGATGAGCTTAATCTTCAAAATGAAACCCTTGATCTTATATATGCTAGTTCTTCTTGTGATTGTGCTAGTAGATTGAATATTGTGGTTGATTGTGAGAATTGCAAGTTGCTTAAAGATGAAAATGCTATTTTGAAAAATAAGCTTGCAAGTTTCACAAATGGTGATATTAGATTGCGCACATTGTTAAATTTTCAAAGAGAAAATTCAAACAAGTTTGGTTTGGGTTATACTAATGCTAAGAGTATGTCTCATAGAAATGTTGTTTATTTTTCTAAAGTTGATTTTTCAAATGTACCAACATGTTTCTATTGTGGTACTCATGGACATACTTCAAATGTGTGTTATATTAAAGTGCATGGTATACCTAAAGGAGATTTTGTTTGGGTGAAAAAGGGTGAGAGTCCCTACACTAACAAAAATGGATCCAAAACCATTTGGATACCAAAAAGCAAAGAATGATTGTTTTTGTAGGTATGATTGAAGAGCAAAAGGACTTTCATGTGATATTCATTCATTTGCTTCTTCAATTGGTATCAAGGAGAAAATCCTACAAATTGGTAACATTCGATATTATACAATTGGTATTTTCAATTTGATATTGTTGGATATTGCTCATAGTTCTCTCAATTGGTATTATTTCTTATAATGTGATATTGTTTATACTATTGAGATAATACTATAGGTATCAAATTCTTACAATTGTTTTACAATTGGTATCATATTATTGGTATACAATTTGTTATAATTGATATCATTGAGTAATCATTAGATGATTATCATGCTTTGGTTGTTATATCTCATTAATTTCTCTATTTTGGCTTAGATCTTATATTTCAATTGGTATATATTTCTTTTTGATAATGCCAAAGGGGGAGAAATATGATGTTTTGAAACAAAGGGGAGAAATATATTTTTTTTGGAAATGAAATGGTATGTTTGGAGAAAGGTTTGTTTTGTTGTTTTTATGTAGGTTGAATAAAGTTGTTGAAGATAGGGGGAGAATCAAGCTTATCTCAATTGGATTTCAAATGTCAAAAGCATTTATTGAGGGGGAGCAAGAGTCTCACCAAGTGATAAAATGGTTCAAGCATCAACAACTTCAATGAACTTCATAATTTCAAAACATGTTTGTCATTTTCAAAAAGGGGGAGATTGTAAGATCCATGAAGAATGTTTTGATAAATGCCAAAAGGTTTTGAACAAGCTACAAATATGTTGATCAAGTTCAAGCTCAACAAGCAACAACAAACATCAAGTGATAAAGAGAGAGCCAACTCATGAAGACTTAGTTTGGTAGTTTGTGCTTTATGTTTTATCTTTTGCCTCTCAAGTCTCTTAGTTTATGAGTTTGGGTAGAGTTTATTAGAGGGTAGTGAATCTCTTTTGATTTCATGATTTTATCATATTTTGAGTATTCACTTTGCCTAAAATCAATAGGTGGCTTAAAGGTTTGAAAGAAAAGGTTTAGATTTTGAGAAAACAAGTTTTTAAGTGTTTTTTGAACTGACTACTCGATTAGCCTATTGATTACTCGAGTAGAATTTTTGTGTCTGCGCAATTACTCGATTAAGGGGCTGATTACTCGAGTAAAATTTTGAAGCCTTGCGTAAATACTCGAGTAGAAACTTAAATACTCGAGTAGTGAACAAGTTTTACACTTGTTACTCGAGTAGTAACTTTGTTACTCGAGTAACACGAGCTGTAACTGTTTTTAAATGAGTTTTTCTCTTCTCAAAAGCACTTCTAACCATTCCTAACTTTTGGGTATTCTATATAAACCTATTCCTAACCTTTGTGATCATTTTAGAATCATTTTCATACACATTTTACAAAGAATCAAAGCCACTCTATTCTCTCTCACTTTCTCAAGATCAAAGCTTTAACTTTTACATTCTTTGATCAAGAACCTTGAATCTCTCATGTTGATATTTCATAACTTTTGAAAGAGATTCATAGGATTGTTATTTTGTTTTCATTTGAGTTGTAATCTTTGCAAGAGGCAAGCTATCTACAACAATTGGAAGTCTTGGTTGTGAATCAAGCAAAGTTATTTTGGAAGCCTTGGTGTGGCATTTCATCAAGCACTTGGAAGCCTTGTTGTGTTAACAAGCAATTGGAAGTCTTGTAGTGAAGCAAGCAATTGGAAGTCTTGTTGTGGGGTATCGGCAAGCAAGAGAAGAGGTTAGATTAGATATCAATAGGGTTACAAGGCAAGAGTGTGGTATCTCTTGTAGGCTAGCAAGAAGGAGTCTTGTGAGGCATTTACTTGTAATTTGAGAAACTCTAATTCCTCATAGTGAAGAATCTCTCTTGGTTGAAGAGGGGACTGGAGTAGCTTTCAAGTGGATGAAAGTGAACCAGGATAAATCACTGTGTCGTATCTCTAAACTCTTAACTCTTTACAATTCTTGTTATTCATATTGTTCTTGGTTGAAAACCTAGAAAAGATTGATTTTCATAATTGATTGAATTGAATCTTTATTGTTCAAATTGATAAAGGGAAAATCATTTTCATAACTAGGTTAATCAATAAGAATATAGGTGTTAATTGTTTCCGCTGAATCTCTGGTTATACTAGTTAATTGATTGATTTTCGTATTTGATTGAAAAGTGATTTTTCAATATACAGAGGCATTAATCGATTAGTTCATGTTATTAATCGATTAAGGCTAAAGAATTTTGTGAAAATCATTTGTTTTAATCATTTTGATTTGTTTCTTGCGAAAATCTTTCAAGGTTTACCTAACACCTATTCAACCCCCCCTTCTAGGTGTTCTTCTAGTGTTTCCTAGTTGTTTCACCCACCGATTGTAGGTTTTCACATAAAACAAATCCTAAAATAAATCTTAATTAAATCTAATAGATAAGGTCCATGTTTATCTTCTAATCTCTAATCAAATCTAAGATATGAAGCCAAATTAGACTTCTCTTCCTCTATTTTGTTCAGAATCAGATCAAATTGGGCCTCCAACATGCACGTGTGCCCCAGGCGCACGCGACCTCGCGCCCCAGGCGCGTGGGTCTGATAACAGTTGCTTTTCCACACAGGCGTGCCTCAAGCGCACCCGTCCCCGCGCCCCAGGCGCGTGGGACCTACTTCGGCACCGTTTTGCTCCGTTCTTTTTCCATTTGCAAGATCTTTTCATCCTCTTTTCAGGTCCATAAATATTTTATCCATTTAAGCTCCAAAAAGTACCTGAAACACTAACAAACGGATCAAAACGTTCAAAGGACCCTAAACTACTAAAAATAATTAAAATCTAATAAAAAGTCCTAAATTTGCTAGAGAAACAAGCCAAATACATAGTAAAAGGGAGTCAAATCAATGCTCAAATCTATATATATTGGACCCAAATCACATGGTTTCATTGTATGGCGTTGTTTATTTATCATGAATCTTTGTTTTTCCCTAAATCATGAACAAATTCCTAAATTGGTAACTATTAGATCCCTCTTGTATAATTACCGTTTCTTATTCAATTAGATAATCATTAATTCCTTAAGAGATTAAACCATTGAATAATCTTAATTAAGAACAGGGAATTAATCATGTTATATAATTACCCAATCGTATCCCTACTTGTTGAATAACTATATTGTTTGAAGGCATGACCTATTCTAATTCCTAATCTCTCAATTGAAGAATTAGAGATCCAAAACATAGATTAATTACTTCTATGCATAGCAGTAAAAACACCATCAAACACATGATTTAGAATATGAAAAACATCAATTCATGAAATCAATAAACTAATCCATACAAATTCACCAATTCCTAACAAAGGGTTTTAGTTACATATCATGAAAATAAGAACAAGAGAAATAGAAGAATGCATGATTACCATGGAAAAGCCTTGGATCTCCCAATCCTTGATCTTCTCCTCTTCTAAAACTCTCTAAAATTATGTAATCTCCCTCTCTCTCTCTCTCTCATGACTGCTAATGGCTGCCTAACCTAATTCTAAAACGTATATTTAAAAGATAAAACTAATCCTAATTGAATTGGAGCAAAACTGATCCGAAAGTGGCCCAATTGGGCTTTCTCGTATCTGACAGCAACTTCGGCCCTGATTTTGATCCCAAAGGTGGACGAATTTGAGCAAGGCTATTTCTTGAAAAGTTGTAGATCTTTTCCTTATCTTTAAAATGATACCAATATCGCCTTATTTGGATAAGCGTAGCTCAAGTTATGGTCAAAATACCGAACAACGTCACTTTCACGCGGTATGCGCGCCTGGGCGCCCAGGGCTGCGCGCTCGCTGCATTCCCGCCTGGGCGTGGGGGGCTCCACGCCTGGGCGTGTGGGACTCATTCCGGCTCCGTTTTGCTTCGTTCTTGCGCCATTTTCAAGGTCTTTTCATCCCCTTTCATGCTCCATATTTATTTTCTTCATTTAAGCTCCGAAAGTACCTGAAACATACCCAAAACGGCTCAAAACATTCAAAGGATTCTAAATTACCTAACTTTCTAAAAACTATACAAAAATTCCTAAATTTACAAGAGAAACAAGCCAAATCCATAGTAAAAGGGAGTCAAATTGAGCTCTAAAACATCATATGTTAGACCCAAATCATTGACAAAGGGGGAGAAGATTCTGAGACGATGGCTCAGATGGGACGAAGAAAGTCTATGAAATTTATATGAATATTCTATATTTATATTAACCATTTATGCAGGGGGAGCTTATCTTGTGATTTATATTCCCTGCTTTTCGATTAAATTTCCTAGTTGGGTATACGTATGTTTATATTGCTATATATATTTGCTTGGTTAACGCTTGTGATGCAGATAGTCAGAATGAGTTTGTCATCATCAAAAAGGGGTAGTGTTGGAAGTCAAGCTTTCCCAGAGTCGTAAAGAGTTATGCTAGAAGATTTCTAGTAGAAGGTTTTTACGATAACAAACGAGTTCCAAGCGTCAAGTGCATTCAAGTTGTGCTTCATGATTATCAAGCTCAAGGCTCAAGCTCAAGAAAATAGGTTTAAGTTTAGCTTTGCCCATAAGAAAAATTGTAAGGTAATGAAGTTTTTATTACAAGTGTCTAATGGCCAAAAAGTTTTTTCAAAGATAAGGAGAAGAAAAGAATCTTTTTATGAAATCGTTTTTAAGTTTGATTTTCAGCTAAAAATGTTTTTGAAAACCTTTGGTTACATACTCTGCTTTGGAAAATTAATTTTATGAAAATAATCAGAAATAATCGATTACCTCTCCTGGATAATCGATTATTTTGTTTTTGAGTTGTGACCTGTGTTGGAAGTCAAGCTAGTGTTGGAAGACATGCTTCAAACTCTCTTATGGACTTCAAGTATAATTCAAGATGATGTTTTGATGATAACAAACCAACTCAAGTTCAAGATCACAAGTTTCATCCATGATCAAGATTGAAGATTCAAGCAAGACATAGATTAGAAACCTTTTCCTTAGATCACTTGTAAGGTAATGGAGTTTCTATTCTTTACGAGTTTAAAAAAGCCAATAAGTTTTTCATTTTAAAAGAGAGAAGAAAAATATGTTTTTCATGAAAAGGTGTTTTCTATCTTAATCTTTGTGAAAATACTTGATGTTACAAAACTCTGTATATTTTTATGTATGCAAGAGAGAGTAATCGATTAGCTGCTCAAGATAATCGATTAACTTTGTTGCATCATAGAAAAATCAGAGAGGTTCTAATCGATTAAATGAATCTTGTTAATCAATTACTTTCTTATGGGAGTAATCGATTACCTGGCTCAAGTAATCGATTATAATTGTTGCATCATATATTTTCAGAGGCTTAGTAATCGATTACAGGCTCTGTAGTAATCGATTACATGATGTTGCATCATATGCATAACAGAGGCTCAGTAATCGATTAATTGTTTAGTGTAATCGATTAAATGAGTTGCATCATATATTAAACAGGAGTGGTGTAATCGATTAATCATTGTTAGTCTAATCGATTACTTGTTTTTCAAATGAATTTAAGAATTTCTATTTTTGAAGGAATAATCGATTACCTTCAGAAAATAATCGATTACTTCAAGTTTTATTGAAAAACGTGTCAGAGTCATTTTGATTATTTCCTGATTTGTTTTTATATAAAAGATTCTAATTTATTTTATAAAATTCGAAAATGATTTTAAATTTGAATTATTTCCTTTTTAGTTTTAAGAATCAAATCTTTATTTTATTTCGTAAATCGTTTTGATTTAGTTTTGATTTTAAAACTTATTTCAAAATTTTATTTTATTCTAATTTGATTTAAAAGTGATTTTGATTTATTGAATAAAATCCTTTTGATTCAAAAACGTTTTCTATTTTAGAAACAAACTCACTCCAACATTCAGTTGATCATTCATTCATATCTGACATCTTTTCTGATCACACGTTCTCTCTTCTTCTTCTCTAATCTTCTGGTTTTTCACGTTCATACTTTAGGAAGAACAAAAACCTTATTGGCTGAGTAACTCTTAGAGAAAAAGCACTTCATTATCATAAGAGCATATTGTTGTATCTGTGTTGTTGAGAACACACATTGCTATTGTAATCTCTCTCATATCCATTGTATTTGAACCTTAGTGGTTAGGGAGAGAATCCCTTAGTGGACGTTTGATACATCGTAGGGCGAGGAACCCTACTGTGTGATTTGAGTCCCCTAGCGAACGGAGGTTCCTAGTAGTGTGCGGGGTGCTCTTGGGTGTAATAGGGTGCAGCTCTATTGCTAATTATAAAACTCTCAGGCGGGTCGCTTGGGGACTGGACTAGGCCTTTCGACGGGAAGGCTGAACCAGTATAAAATTCACCGGTGCAAGCTTTTCTATCCCTATCTCTTTATTTTTCCGCATATTTCAATTATTTACGTTTCCGCTCTACTCAATTTATTTTATCTATCGTTTTCGCGATCCGTTTCAAACGCTTAATCTCTCCATCTCAAAACAATTTTTTAATTTGTAAAGGATTTCACAATACATTAATAAAACTCGATTCACCCCCCTCTCGAGATTTTGAGGCCAAAGCCAACAATTGGCATCAGAGCTAGTCTCTTGTGTTAAGACTTAACCGTCTCAAGAGTATGGCTTCAATCTCTCTGTTTGGTGGTGAAGGGAGTTCTATTAACCGTCCTCCCATGTTTGATGGGGTAGGGTACGCATATTGGAAAGCCTGTATGAAAATTTTTATTCAAGGAGTTGGATTAAAAGTTTGGGATGTCGTCGTTAATGGTCCCTATGTTCCTACCTATGTGGTTAATGGTAACACCGTCGAAAAGCCTATGGCTGAGTGGACGGAGGAGGAGGAACGTAGAGTCCAGTACGACCTGAAAGCGAAAAATATTATAACATCTGCTTTGATCTATGATGAGTTTTTCAGGATATCGACATGCGAGACAGCACAACAAATGTGGGATACGCTAGAAGTCACGCATGAAGGTACAACTGAAGTGAAAAGGTCAAGAATCAATACTCTAACTGGGGAATACGAATTATTCAGAATGAAAGATGGAGAATCAATTCAAGAGATCCAAAAACGCTTCACGATGATTGTAAATCAGCTAACAACATTGGGGAAGAGATTCACCAATGAGGATCTCATCAACAAAGTTTTAAGGTGTTTGGGAAGAGAATGGCAACCCAAAGTGACGGCTATTACTGAATCGAGAAATCTCTCAACTATGACGCTGGCAACTCTCTTCGGGAAGTTACAAGAGCATGAAAGTGAATTGAAAAGATTGGCTCAACACGAAGAAGAGAACAAGAAGGTCAAAAGTTTGGCATTCAAGGCTGAAGCACCAGCAACAAAAAGTGACTCGGACAAAGAACTGATAAATGATGAACACATGGGTCTGTTGGTCAAAAAGTTTGGGAAATTTCTGAGAAAGAAAAGCAACTTCAATAGAAGAGACAACAACAAAAGTGGAGGGTCATCCATCACATGTCATGAGTGTGGCAAGCCTGGTCACATCAGAGCAGACTGCTACCAGCTGAAAAAGAAAGAAAATTCAGAAAAAGGCACCTCAAATTCAAAGAAAGGGAAGCAAGCATATTTGGCATGGCTGGACAACGAAGGAAGTTCGGATGAGGATTCAGACGAACAAGAAGAGACAGCCAACATATGTTTGATGGCACACGGAGATGAGGTAATTTCTTAACTTAATTTTTCTTATGATGAATTACAAGAGGCTTTTGAAGAATTTCATGAGGAGTCAATGAGGTTATCCTTATTGATTTCTATAGAAAAGAAAAATCCAGCTTCTCTTTTAGAAAAGAATAAAAATCTTATTAAAGAAAATGAATTTTTGAAAAATCAAAATAAGGAGCTGAATTTGACTTTGAAAAATTCTTCAAACACCTCGAGTAACGAAGTTAAATTTAAAGCTAGTTCTTCTTCTTGTAAGTTCTGCAAGGACCTTGTTAAAGAAGTAGAAGATTTAAAAGAAACCCTTGCAAAAATTTATGAAAGGTAGAAATACTTTAAATTTAATGCTAGGGAGACAAAAATGTTTCTTTAATAGAGCGGGTTTAGGATATCAACCCGGAAGGCATCAAAAGAAATTAAGTACCATTTTTGTCCCTGCTAGCAATCAAAAGAAACCTTTAATTATTTGTCATATTTGTGGTAAAAAGGGCCATGGTGCACATAAATGCTTACACTGGAAAGTGAAGTTCGTTAAACCGAACAATGAAACTAAAAGGTGGCATGATTTAAACTATGGCTACACTAACGCTCAAGAACCCAAAAAGATATGGGTACCTAAAAAGAAACCTTGAAATTTTTCTTGTAGGTTACTCCGGAAGAAAGAAAATCGTGGTGGTACTTGGACAGCGGATGCTCAAAACATATGACGGGAGATAAATCTAAATTTTCGCATCTCGTTCCAAAGGACCAAGGACATGTGACTTTCGGAGATAACAATCAAGGAAAGATTCTTGGAGTCGGTAAAATTGGTACACCTCCTAACCCTTGCATAGAAAATGTTTTACATGTTGAAGGCCTAAAACACAATTTGCTAAGTATTAGTCAGTTGTGTGATAAGGGCAATAGGGTTATTTTTGATTCTGATAGATGTATTATCGAGGGTAAAGTTGATAATCTTATTAAGCTAATTGCTCGCAGGATAAACAATGTTTATGTTATTGATTTTAACTCAATACCCTCAAATGATGCGAAATGTTTATTAAGTAAAGAGGATGAATCGTGGCTATGGCATCGTAGAATAGGTCACATCCACATGGCTCATTTAAATAAAATTTCTTCTAAAAACTTAGTAGTTGGTTTGCCAAAGCAAAATTTTTCTATTTCTGAAAAATGTGATCCTTGTTCAAAATCAAAACTCACAAGGGCATCTTTTCCTTCTAAAAATCTTGTTTCAACTCAAAAGCCCTTGGAACTTTTACATATGGATCTTTTTGGACCTTGTCAAACGAAAAGCTTTGGTGGCAACTATTATTGTTTAGTTGTTGTGGATGACTATTCTAGGTATACATGGACACTTTTTATTACTCATAAAAATGATGCATTTCATGAATTTAAAAAGCTAGCCAAGATTGTTCAAAACCAATTGAATTTGAGCATTGCATCCATTAAAACTGATCATGGTGGAGAATTTAAAAATCATCTTTTTGAAAAATTTTGTAAAAAACATGGAATTAAGCATTATTTTTCAGCTCAAGAACTCCTGAGCAAAACGTGGTTGTGGAGAGGAAAAATCGTTCATTAAAAGATCTTTCAAGAACAATGCTTAATGACATGAATTTGCCTGCATATTTTTGGGCCGATGCAGTGAGTACAGCTTGCTATGTTATGAACCATGTTTTAATACGGCCTATTTTAAAGAAAACCCCCTATGAGCTGTACAAGGGGAGAAAACCAAATATTTCCCATTTTCGTGTTTTTGGATGTAAATGTTTTGTGCATAATAATGATAGAGACAATCTAGGAAGTTTTGAGGCTAGAGCTGATGAGGGCATATTCCTTGGATATTCTGTTTCAAGCAAAGCATATAAGATTTACAATAAATCTCGTAATACTATTGAAGAATCTATTCATGTATCATTTGATGAATCCGATCCCAGAAAGTTGGGAAAGGTATCTGTTAATCATTTCAGGTATCCTTGGAGATCTATTCATTGATGAGGATGAGGAGCCAAATGCTAAAGGAAAGGAACATTCCGAAAGCAATGAAAAATCAGTTGAATAAGTTGAGGAGAAAAATCAAGAACAATCCATGGAGCTCAACGCTGATTTGCCTAAGGAATGGAGAACATCGAGGCACTATCCCATTGATCAAATCATAGGTGACATCACAAAAGGTGTAAGTGCTCGCAATTCTATTAGCGATCTATGTAACTTCTACGCATTTGTTTCTCAAGTGGAGCCAAAGAATATTTCTGAGGCTACGCTTGATGAGCATTGGCTTTTGGCAATGCAAGAGGAATTAAACCAGTTCGAAATAAATCAGGTTTGGGAACTTGTTCCTAGGCCTGAGTCTCATCCGATTATTGGAACTAAGTGGATTTATAAAAATAAACTCGATGAGGCTGGTTTAATTGTTCGAAACAAAGCTAGGTTAGTTGCACAAGGTTACAACCAGGAAGAGGGGATAGATTATGAGGAAACATTTGCCCCTGTTGCTAGGTTGGAAGCCATTAGTCTGCTTTTAGCTTTTGCATGCATTTTAGATTTTAAATTATATCAGATGGACGTAAAGAGTGCCTTTCTAAATGGTTTTTGTGGTAGACCGACCCTCGGTCCTACCCTTACAATACTCGGCCGACCAGATTGATCTATCTTCCAGGTCACGGCTATCCAGGTCGAGCGCTTGTTCTAGGACCCACCCTAACAACCTTGGACCGACCACAGGGGCACCATCCCTTAAGAGTCCGAGCTAGGGGCGCGTGAACCTAACTTGCCACAGGGATAAGAACTCCCAACACATGATAAGGATGAATGACTCATCCCTTATCCTAAATGGGACACGTTAGCAGCCTTGCTGGACTTCCGTACAGGCCCACAAGGTACAACGCCACCCCTATAAATAGTTGTCTCCAGCAAGGGGCTCAGGTACGTTCTCTCACTCTCTAATCGCACATTTGCACACACCAGTGATTAGGGAAACCCTAGTTGTTCCAACTGGACATCTAGCATACCCAAGAAATCATAAGTAACACCAGATCACCCTCTAAATCTCAGGTCCTTCCATACCTTTGAGCTAGGGGTATACCTTGAACGGGCAGGCAGAAGCGGTGAATAAGATTATCATTGATGGGATGAAGAAAAGACTGTTGGAAGCCGAAGGGTCATGGGCTGACATCCTCCCTGAGGTTTTATGGTCAATCCGAACAACCATACATACCTCCACAGGAGAAACCCCATTTCGACTCACCTATGGTTGTGAAGTTGTGTTACCTATAGAAACTCGGATTCCCACCTTCCGAGTGTTCGAGCGCCCAAGTGAGGTGAATGATGGTTTGTTGAAGGAAGAGTTAGCTCTCAGCGATGAGATCCGAGCTCTCGCGGCTGCCCGAGAAAAGAAGGCAAAAGAAAGGCAATCCCGGGAGTACAACAAGTGGGTGGTTCCGAGAAGCTTTGCTATAGGGGATCTAGTCCTTAGACGAGCCGACATCGGCTTGAGAAATGCAAAAGAAGGAAAATTGGCCAGGAATTGGGAAGGCCCCTACAGAGTCGTATCAAAAACAGAGTCTGTGGCATACAGGTTGGAAACATTGACAAAGCAGCAATTAAACAACACCTGGAATGCTACAAAGCTCAAACCCTACTACAGCTGATTCAGAACCCCATAGTGACCTCTGCAAAATTCCAATTATGATTTTAAAATTCTGTTATTTCAATTTTATTTACTTTAGTGTCGTTTATTTTAGCACCTTTACGTTCTTGTCATTTCAATACTTTTTGTAGTTGACACTCGCTGTAACACCCTTATTTTATATGCAAAAATAGTGAGTAAAAGTTTATAATTAAAATAGTGTACTTAAAAATTCCTTTTTTTTCCAATTCAAATTTACAAATAAATTTGGGCATCCATTTACAATACAAGTAGCACAAACATAAAGTTTCCTTCTTTCCAATTCTTCCACTGCGACACTCTGATCTTCAAGCTCCTTGATTTTCACCTAAAATGTTAACCACTAAGGGTCAGACCTTTTCGCAACACATTGAATCATAAGATAGTAAAAAGGCACATAATAACAACTCAAGTATCATAATCAAACTAAGCCATGAATAACAAAATGCTTCCATTAACAATTTATTCAGTAATAACACATTTTTCCATTTATTCTGAACATCACCTCAAATCAGAGGCCAATGAAACAAACTTAATCATCATAATTGGTACCTCACAACAGAGGCCTACAAATTTTCCTTATTTAAATTATGTGCCCCTCAGGTCAAAGGTCAGCACTCCTTATTACTTTATTTCATTTTGTGTCCCTCAGATCAGAGGTCAACACGCAGTCACTTTAATTCATTTGGTGTCCCTCAGGTCAGAGGTCAACACTCCTTTACTTTAATTCATTTTGTGCCCCTCAGGTCAGAGGTCAACACATTAACATTCATTTCATATTGTGTCCCTCAGGTCAGAGGTCAACACTTCATTACTTTAATTCATTTTGGGCCCCTCATAACAGAGATCAGCAAATTCATCACTTTCCATTAATCGTCACCTCAAATCAGAGGCCAACGCACTTATTACATTTTCGTTACACATTACCTCAAATCAGAAGCCTAAACATACTTTCATCTTCTTACTCAAACCACTTAACACATATAATCACAATTACACTTACACACCTTTCCCATTCATTCTTTATCCATACTCATTCCCTATATCAATTATCAAATCCTTCCATTAATCGTCACCTCAAATCAGAGGTCAACGCATAATTTTCACATTCACACATAATCACAATTCCACCAATATTTCACAAATATACATACTTATCATCCCTTCCTAATCATCACATAACATTATAGCACAAATTATCATAACCACTTACCGAGTATTCACATATAAATTCACCTTCGAAGATTAGCATTTATAACAATTATCCAGCCTTGTCATACATTTAGCGTCACATTATACTTTTAGTTACACATAGTCATTTTATTCCCATTTATACCTTTGCCAGTTCATTTCATAACTATATCATTAAAATTCATTTATAAAACATCATCACTCATGTAGTGGACGTAGTAACTTTTATCAGACAACAATTAACATTAATCGATTCGACATACTCAGGTATGCCTCAGAGTACTTTAATATAAGTCAACTCCCTAGGGTTCTTCACTTCCTACATTACCAACATTCATAAGGGATTTTACCAAATTTAAATCAATTAAATATTTAAATTAAAACTAAGATACATTCAACATCCTTAAACCAATTCTATTCCGGTGCTATTTTGCTACCCACAACCCAATTCAACTACTTAACCAAAGTCCTATTATATACCCTAACTATCCGTAACTCAAGGTGTGGAAAAGAGACTCCCCTTACCTGGAAATCCTAGCAATAACGACAGAGTCACGTTTACATCCGCGACTTGCTTCATGGTCAAGGTCAATAACGTGGTGGATCTAAATAGGGACATACGATAAAACTAATTATAACATTAAAAATATATATAAAATAAACTCATTTTTGTCAAAATCATAAATATATATCATTATACAACAAAAATATATAACTTTTCTCCAAAACATCTCTTTATTTGAAAATATAGGGATAATAAAAATATTGACGGATCGTCGAATAAATTAGGTAGATGGATAGAGGAAGTTGAGGATATTAGTTACCTAAGAAGGATTTGAGATTAGACGGTTGGATCTTGAATTATTGGATCGGGAAGTTGAGAAAATCTTAAAATCCTCCTCTCTCTGTCGCTAGTCCTCTCTTCTTCTTTCTTTCTATGTTTCTTTCTCTCTCCTGTAAGGCTTTTTGGCCACAACTCATTCTTTCCCTTTTTATTTGTTTCAGACGGGTTGGGGTGGGAATACGGGTAGATGTAGGAAGTTTTATTATATTTTAATAATTCGCTTTCATTTGTGGATCAATGTGTGTAGGTATTTTGGATTATAACTAAAAGTTGGATGATACTAAAAATAAAATATGTTTAGGTAAACAGTATTGTACTTTGAATTACTCAAAACTGATTGAAAAATAATAAAGTTACCGGTTCCTCCGGATAGCTATTTCGTAAGAAAAATTATCGAAATTCAAAAGTAAATATATTTTCTAAATCTTAATATTAAACTTGATAATATATAATATTTAAAATTTTGAAGTAGAAGATTATTATATATAACTTAAACCGGTAATATATTAAACCAGTCCAAAAGCTAAAAATAAAACAGCCTCCGAGCACTGTGAAAATTTACAGGGACGCTCAAAATATTAAGTTAAACATATTTTTCTAAATAAAATATTTATAAAAATGCCTCTAAGGCTTGTCACTTGAGCTCCCTGTCAAAATGTTAATTAAACTAAATAAAAGTATTACTTTATTTTTGGAAAACGTATAGTAACAAATTTATACTTATTTTGACTAGAAAACATATTTCAAATATAATGATGAAATCAGAATTTTATTCCGAGACTCAAATATTGAAAACATCATATTAAATCATTTAATTATTTTACTAAAAGTATTAGAAATAATGGGATGTTACACTCGCTGTTTGTAAACAGATTGAAAGAACTTAATGAAGATCTCTCTTTTCCCAGCACTTCATCCTCCAATTCTTCTTTCTGTTAACGTACTAACCCTTTCCGCTCGGCTCGCCACCGAGTCGAACTGGGTGTTTATACATGTTCTTCCAACAGGGACTTATAAACTAATAATCAAGTACTTTTAGAGATGCCCGGCTAAAAACTTAAACAGTTTGTGCAAGCCGAGGACCGAGGATCCCACCTTGGCCAAAGGTGGGAGATCCGAGATCTCGATAACAGTTTATAACAAAATAAAGGATAAAACTCGACTACCATGGAATTAAAAAGCTAGAGATCAAAATAGCAGAGGAAATTGCAAACTACAAAAGCAGTAAATTCATTGTCTAATAGCATCATGATCGTCAGCACACCGATCATATTACACAGTCAACTACATCAAATTACAAAAGAAATATACAAAAAAAATCTAATCCTCGTCCTCGGAAAGCACAATGTTTGATCCATCAAAGTCAGTTTCATCTTCATCCTCTAATTCCAAGGGATTGGGGAGATTCGGCGCAGACAAATCAACCTCTTTGTCGCCTTGGGCGTAGTCGATAATACGACCACCATCAACCCTAAAGGTCGGATTTGCTCCGATAACTCGGATTCCAGGATTCATTAAACTCAAATGCTTCACGGTGTTAACAAAGGAATCGCTCACTGCATGATCCCAGTTGAAATGATTCCGTTTGGCCATAACCTTGTGTTTTAAAGCCTTCCGACGAACTTTCTCAAGATCTGCTTGCAAACGAGTTATAGTATTCTCTGCGTCAGTTAACCGACCCGGAACTCCTTCAAACTCGGTATTCCTGCGCCGAGCTTCAGCCAACTTTTCTTCAGAAGTTTGCAGCAACCTTTTAGTTTCAACCTCCTTCCCAACAACATCTTCCTTGGCCTTCACAGCAGCTTCCCGAGCCTTCTCGGATACCTCAAGATTTTTCTGAAGGTTGGTGTTGGCCTCCATCAACGCTCGGATGTTAGCCTCATTCTCCCTGATCTGAGCAAGTAGACCTTCTACTTGAACTGCGGAAGCCCTCCTCTTCTCCCCCTCAGTCGCCGAGAGAGCTGCACTTATCTCTTCAGCATTTGCCGCTACATGAAAGACGTAGCTTGCCGCCCTCAGCATGTTCTTAGCCATCAAATTACAGTTGTTCTTCAAAGTGTTGGCCGACTGGTCTGACAACCTTTTCTTATCGTTGCGAGTATAGATCACATTCACAATTTTCTCCCGCAGTTTCCGAGCCCAAACGGTCTCTTCCTCGGGATCAGATATTTCAAAATCAAAGTTCCTCTCAGAAGATTTCAATGGCTTCAACAGTTCAACAGCTTTACCCTTTCCCTTGTCTATTCTGGCTCTCTTAGATAAGGGTACTCGGTCTTCTTCTTCTTCCTTCTCTTCAACATGAACAATAGGAATTGCAGTAGCCACCTCGTTCACAAGAGCGGATGGTGCTCGGACATCCTTTACAACTTCAGCTTTAGAGGGCGGCGCCGAGGCCATTGTCACAGACTGAGTAGCCTCCGAGGAAACGGCTCCACTCGGAGACCCGGCTGCTTCACCCGCCCTAGTCTTAGCAAGCTCCCTCATACGAGCAGCAGCTTTGTTCCCTTTTGCCATTCTGACTGCAAAAAGGAAATCCAAAAGCACGGTTAAAAAAGTATATATATTATTATTATTACCAAGCTCGGCCTTCACAAGCTCTTGTGGAAAAATAACAACGTTCCTAATATCAATTTGGCCATTTTCTCTAAGGTATTTATAAAAGGTATCACAAGTATGCCAATCGGCGTCCGTCAGCTCTTTGTTATAATGATACTGGTAAAGTTTTGGGTGTCTGTTGAAGAAATCAGGCGACCACGATAGAGGGAACCGAGGCTGGCCATCCTCCATAAACCAACAGGCTCCTTCTCCGACAAACTGATACTTGAAAAATAATGGTTTAAAAGTTTTCCACGAATCGGTGAATTTGGCAAAAAGGGCATGATCATTGCGTGCCTTCAACGACACCCACAGCCTCTTGGTCGACCCCTTCTCAAAGATGTTTATTTGCGGTATATACAACCATAGAAACGCTCTGAGCGAGCACGTCAACCTACGAGCCTCACAAAATTTTTGAAACGCCCGAACAAACCCCCAACCGCTAGGATGTAGTTGGGTGGGGGCCAAGCGTAGCCGCCGCAGTAGCGCTATCTCCAAATCTGAAAAGGGCATCTTAACGCCCAGTCTTATCACGACCTCTTCATACATAAAAAACTCCCTGCGATTCTCTTCAATTGCTGTGCACACCCGGTCATTAACTGACGGAGCACTAATTGTATAAGATGTTCCAGCCTCATCCGTTGGACATGGGAGCACGTGAGCTCGAATATGGCCCAGGTTGTTGTTAACTAAGGCCGACTTTGTGCCGAGTACCTCCAAATCAACCCAATCATATGCTTCAGTGTTTGGTGGCAAAATAAATTCATGAGGATGTGTGATGCACCGACGAACCATACCTGGGGAAAGGGAAGACTCGACTCAGAATCTACAAAATTAAAATATTTAGACACCCTAACCCTAGGCCTATTTGTCCTATAGCCGAGCCTACAACACCTTCCCCTAACCTTTATGGTTTTTCCCCAAAAGGGGCTTTCCCTAGGGCGGTTCGAGGTGGAGCGTTTTAAGGTGCGAGACGCTACTTGCGCCCGCTCCTCCGCCGCACGATACGCTAACTTTCTGCTCTCTTCCTCTGTGGAATTCCGGGGAAAATCCACCGCTAACGGTGTCTCCACCGTTGGATCCGCCATGCGATGGCGGAAGGGTGAGGGTAGGAAATCTAGTATCTCCAAGTCAGAAGAGGATGATGACGATGAAGAAGAAGAAGAATCGTCAATATCACTCAAACACAAAATTATAGACCACTTTTCATACCATGACCATTTATTATCCATGATTAAAGAAGAAACCCAGAAAAAAAACCCAGAAAAAAAACCCAGAAAAGAAACCCAGAAACAAAACCCAGAAGGAAATGCAGAACCTAATGAAAACTAGAAAACCAGAACCTTAGAACCTAGAACAAACAGTCCAGCGGAAAAGCAAAAGATAGAAGGGAAAAGCAAAAGATAGAAGCAAAAACTAGGAGTGCCAAATCAAAATACCTGAGAATTGGAAGAAGACTAGCACGAACTGGTTGGCGCAGCGAAGAGGAAGCAAGAGCGTCAACGGGAAAAAGGAAAGGAAACGGTGTAAGCACAACAAAGAAGACTCTGGAATCCAAGAAAGAGAAATCATAGGGAAGAGACTGGGAGGTCAGAGGTGCAGAGCTTTGCAGAAGTGGGAATGGAAAAACTGAAAGGATGGTTGAAGTTCAAAAGGGAACTTCCCCCCACGATTTTAAGTAATTGGGCTTGGAAGCAAAAATCCCAGTTTTGCATTGAGCCACGAAAAGTGAAACGTGGCGCATAACTACTGGAGGGGATATTTGAAAAATCCAAAAGCCAGCATGCACAATAATAGCACAACTGACACATGCAACACGTGTCAGCAGAAAGGCACTCAAACGTCCTGTCAAACAGATGAGGGGACAGCGAGGCACATTGAGGTATCCAAGGTTCATTACCTCGTTTCGATCATAACACTCGGCCTTTCCGGCCCCAACTTCAAAGAACTCTCAGCTCGGCTCAAGACTCAAAAAAGTCTTACCGAGCTAGGGGGCTTATGTGGTAGACCGACCCTCGGTCCTACCCTTACAATACTCGGCCAACCAGATTGATCTATCTGTCAGGTCACGCCTATCCAGGCCGAGCGCTTGTTCTAGGACCCACCCTAACAACCTTGGACCGACCATAGGGGCCTCATCCCTTAAGAGTCCGAGCTAGGGGTGCGTGAACCTAACTTGCCACAGGGATAAGAATTCCCAACACGGGATAAGGATGAATGACTTATCCCTTATCCTAAATGGGACACGTTAGCAGTCTTGCTGGACTTCCGTACAGGCCCACAAGGTACAACGCCACCCCTATAAATAGTTGTCTCCAGCAAGGGGCTCAGGTACGTTCTCTCACTCCCTAATCGCACATTTGCACACACCAGTGATTAGGGAAACCCTAGTTGTCCCAACTGGACAGGTAGCATACCCAAGAAATCATACAGTAACACCAGATCATCCTCTAACTCTCAGGTCCTTCCATACCTTTGAGCTAGGGGTATACCTTGAAAACAGTGTCTTAGACACTACAGTTTTATAAATGAAGAAGTTTATGTGTGTCAACCTCTCGGCTTTGTAAATTATGAACACCTGGATTATGTTTATAAATTGAAAAAGGCTTTATACGGACTCAAACAAACTCCTAGAGCGTGGTATGACCGTCTTAGCAAATTTTTACTAGAAAATAATTTTGAAAGAGGGAAGGTTGACAACACGCTTTTTATTAAAAAGAAAGGAAAGGACATTCTTTTAGTTCAAATTTATGTAGATGATATTATTTTCGGTGCTACTAATGAAACCCTTTGCAAGGACTTTTCGAGTATGATGCAGGAAGAGTTCGAGATGTCTATGATGGGCGAGCTGAACGTTTTCCTGGGATTGCAAATAAAACAAGCAAAGGATGGGATTTTCATTAGCCAAACAAAGTACTACAAGGAACTATTGAAACGATTTGGCATGGATAAGGCCAAGGCAGTAGCAACATGTATAAGCACATCTTGTTATCTGGACAAAGATGAAGGAGGTAAATCCGTAGAAATCACTAAATATCGAGGTATAATCGGATCCCTTCTCTATTTAACGGCAAGTAAGCCGGATATAATGTTTAGTGTTTGTTTATGTGCTCGTTTTCAAGCGAATCCAAAAGAAACGCACATGGTTGCTGCCAAACGTATAATGAAATATCTGTCTGGCACAACTGATATGGGTTTATGGTACCCCAAAGGTTCTTCGTGTAACCTTGTTGGGTATTCTGATTCTGACTTTGCTGGGTGCAAAGTAGATAGGAAAAGCACTAGCGGCACTTGTCATCTTCTTGGAAATTCTTTAGTATCATGGGTTGGCAAGAAACTGTCGAGTGTAGCCCTATCTACAGCTGAGGCTGAATATGTCGCCGCGGGTAGCTATTGTGAGCAAATCTTATGGTTGAAACAGCAACTCCTAGACTTCGGTGTAAGTCTAGATCACATTCCCATAAAATGTGATAATACCAGTGCTATTAGTATTACCAAAAACCCTGTGCAACATTCTCACACCAAGCATATTGAGATTCGTCATCATTTTATACGTGATCATATTCAAAAGGGTGATTGTATTATTGAGTATGTTGATACTTCGCGGCAGTTGGCTGATATCTTTACGAAATCGCTTCCAAAAGAAAATTTCTTTTTCATTCGTAGAGAAATTGGTTTAACTTCTGCCTCTCACCTATTTTTAGTATGTGATTTTTATCTCTCTTGTTATTATTGATGCATCTTCTCAGTGTTTCAGGGGGAGATAGCACATTCTTTTTGATGATTACAAAAGGGGGAGAGATATTCTGATATTTTGATACAGGGGGAGAGATACTCTGAAGATGCTAATTTGAATTGATATATATTGTTTATGCATCAATACAGGGGGATATTCTATGAATTGTTATATTCTTTATAATTATTGTTCTAGGGAAGGTTAATGTTATATATATGTGTGTGTGCGTGTGTGTGTGTGTGTGTTTTTGCTTGTATAACACTTGTGATGCAGATGGTAAAGAGCATATCAGAATCGTTGTTTGTCATCATCAAAAATGGGGAGTGTTGGAAGTCAAGCTAGTGTTGGAAGACATGCTTCAAACTCTCTTATGGACTTCAAGTATAATTCAAGATGATGTTTTGATGATAACAAACCAACTTAAGTTCAAGCTCACAAGTTTCATCCATGATCAAGATTGAAGATTCAAGCAAGGCATAGATTAGAAACCTTTTCCTTAGATCACTTGTAAGGTAATGAAGTTTCTATTCTTTACGAGTTTACAAAAGCCAATAAGTTTTTCATTTTAAAAGAGAGAAGAAAAATGTGTTTTTCATGAAAATGTGTTTTCTATCTTAATCTTTGTGAAAATACTTGATGTTACAAAATCTGTATATTTTTATGTATGCAAGATAGAGTAATCGATTAGCTGCTCAAGATAATCGATTAACTTTGTTGCATCATAGAAAAATCAGAGAGGTTGTAATCGATTAAATGAATCTTGTTAATCAATTACTTTCTTATGGGATTAATCGATTATCTGGCTCAAGTAATCGATTATAATTGTTGCATCATATATTTTTCAGAGGCTTAGTAATCGATTACAGGCTCTGTAGTAATCGATTACATGATGTTGCATCATATGCATAACAGAGGCTCAGTAATCGATTAATTGTTTAGTGTAATCGATTAAATGAGTTGCATCATATATTGAACAGGAGTGGTGTAATCGATTAATCATTGTTGGTCTAATCGATTACTTGTTTTTCAAATGAATTTAAGAATTTATATTTTTTGAAGGAATAATCGATTACCTTCAGAAAGTAATCGATTACTTCAAGTTTTATTGAAAAACATGTCAGAATCATTTTGATTATTTCCTGATTTGTTTTTATATAAAAGATTCTGATTTATTTTATAAAATTCGAAAATGATTTTAAATTTGAATTATTTCCTTTTTAGTTTTAAGAATCAAATCTTTATTTTATTTCGTAAATCGTTTTAATTTAGTTTTGATTTTAAAACTTATTTCAAAATCTTATTTTATTCTAATTTGATTTAAAAGTGATTTTGATTTATTGAATAAAATCGTTTTGATTCAAAAACGTTTTCTATTTTAGAAACAAACTCGCTCCAACATTCAGTTGATCATTCATTCATATCTGACATCTTTTCTAATCACATGTTCTCTCTTCTTCTTTTCTAATCTTCTGGTTTTTCACGTTCATACTTTTGGAAGAACAAAAACCTTATTGGTTGAGTAACTCTTAGAGAAAAAGCACTTCATTATCATAAGAGCATATTGTTGTATCTGTGTTGTTGAGAACACACATTGCTATTGTAATCACTCTCATATCCATTGTATTTGAACCTTAGTGGTTAGGGAGAGAATCCCTTAGTGGACGTTTGATACATCGTAGGGTGAGGAACCCTACTGTGTGATTTGAGTTCCCTAGCGAACGGAGGTTCCTAGTAGTGTGCGGGGTGCTCTTGGGTGTAATAGGGTGCAGCTCTATTGCTAATTATAAAACTCTCAGGCGGGTCGCTTGGGGACTGGACTAGGCCTTTCGACGGGAAGGCTGAACCAGTATAAAATTCACCGGTGCAAGCTTTTCTATCCCTATCTCTTTATTTTTCCGCATATTTCAATTATTTACGTTTCCGCGTTACTCAATTTATTTTATCTATCGTTTTCGCGATCCGTTTCAAACTTAATATCTCCATCTCAAAACAATTTTTTAATTTGTAAAGGATTTCACAATACATTAATAAAACTCGATTCACCCTCCTCTCGAGATTTTGAGGCCAAAACCAACAACCTGGGCATTTTAATTAAAAATAATCGATTACTGTTTTTGATAATCGATTACATTTCTCACAGGAAGTTGTTAATCGATTACTTTGTTTTAAATAATCGATTACTTTCTTAAAAATGAATTTCACTGTTTTCACAGAAAGAAGATAATCGATTACCTTCTTCAAGTAAGCGATTACCTTTAAGTTTTATTAAAATCCGTGTCAGAATCAATCTTAAATGTTTCCAGATTTATTTTTACTTAATTGATTCTGATTCACTTTCAAAATTCGAATTTAAATATTATTTTGAAATAATTCCTTTTTTGTTTTAAGATTCAAATCTTTGATTTATTTTCTAAATCTTCTTTTTATTTGGTTTTGATTTTAAATCTTATCTTATTCTATTTTATTTTATTTCTTAAATCTTTTTTATTTGATTCTGATTTTATTTTTTAAATTGAAATTTCAAATATTTTTAAATCTTTTAGTTTTATTGTTATAATCTCTTTGATTTGGTTTTTCATTTTAAACATGTTTTAATTGTTGGTTTTAAATAGATTTGAAATCAATCCTTTTTTCTCTTATGGTTTTTCTGAACACTTTTTTCTTCTTCTCTTCTTCTCCTTCAAGAAAGTTTTCACGTTCTATCTTTTGAAAAGAAAAACCTTCTCTTGGCCTTAGTACTTGGGATTTGACTTCATTATCATTAGAGCTATATTGTTGTATCTGTGTTGCTTAGAACACAACATTGTTAGTGGGCATTATTATTGTTGCATCCGCACTATTTTAGAGTGCACTATAGTTCTTGTACCAATCACTCATATTGTAACCGTGGTTGTAAAGGGGTGTGTGACCCTTAGCTTTTAGGGAGTGGCTCCCTAGTTCGAACGTGCGGCGTTCGTGTTTTTAGGGTGAGGAACCCTTATTGTATCTGGGGTAGTGGCTAGACGAACGGTGGGGCACCTAGTAGAAAGGGCTACCTTGGGTTCTAGGAAGTGGCTTCCTAGTGTTGTTCTTTGAGGTCCCTAGCGAACAGAGACTCCTAGTAGTGTGCGGAGCGCTCTTGGTTGTAATTGGGTGCGGCTCAATTCAAAGTTATAAAAAGCTTAAGCGGGTCGCTTGGGTACTGGACGTAGGTCTTTCGCTGGAAAGACTGAACCAGTATAAAAATCATGGTGCAATCTCTCTATCCCTCATCTCTTTATTTACCGTTGTTATAGTTGCTTATGTGCGTTGTTGTTATTTATCGTTATTGCATCATAACAACTATTTTTTTAATATATTAATTTAATTGTTTTAAATTAATTAGCGCGGTAACGTTTCCTGTTGTTATCGTTTTAATTGTGCCGCGCGTATTAGTTTTTCTATTATTATTATTATTATTATTATTAGCTTCCGCGCAATCGCTTTTCAACGTTATATTGTTTTCCGCTACAAAGTTTATTTAAATTTGTTGAAAACGATTTAATTCAAATATTTATCTATGATTTTATAAAAACCCAATTCACCCCCCTTTGGGTGTCGGCTGTCAATCTTAACACAAGTAACGCACAATATACATATACTCTAGAGAGCATCGTCAACACTCTCCAGAGAGCAATTCAACAATAGGAGAATCACACTCTTGTTGTCTAGAAGAAGGTGGCAGTTGCATCCAACCCCACCACGAAGGTTCATCAACCAACTGAAGCTTACTGCCCTGAGTAGCGAGCCTTACCATACTTGAAGGATTTCTTTGACCACAGAGGCCATCCTAAGAGTAGGGGGCATATCGCTTGCTACTCTTAGGAACAACACCGATCCGTCTTGGTCTCTACTTGATGCACTATTTATACATGCGTGATAGAAATAAGTCATCTCGATCCCAAAAATCTAGTTCGAACGGGTACGTAAGACCGAGAGTTCAGTCTTGTCAGACTAAAAATCCTTCACAAGAACAGTTATCCTTAATAATCGGATCTTTGTCTGATCTGGACAGAACTAATAGCTAAGCTCAAATCTAAATTCCCTTCAAAGTTCCAACCATAGAATTCCTAAGTTAAACTCTCTAAAACTCGTTTGTTTAGCTTTCATTGAGTTATCACACAAAAATACTTCAAAACTCTATTAAACAAACCTCTAATTCTAGATGTTGCTGCTCTAAGGTTGCTGTTGTTGTGTGGTGGCTGTTCTGATTGTTGTGTTGCTATATTTAATTCCTAGTTCGTGTGTGCATCTTACCCTTAGATATAGCACAAGTTCCTTCTCGATTCCTAGTTGAAATTATGAGTTTAAAAATAGAGCAGTTTCTGTGTCAGTAGTTTACTTCTAACTTGTGGTAAGTGAACTACAATTTGAGTCCTATTTTCTGATTTTATTATCAGTATTCATGGCATAGCGTAAGAAAAACAAAAGAAATACAAATTAAGAAACACCTTTAAAAATACTCAAAACAACTGAAGAATAACTCTTATTTATATAACAAAACTTGCACAAAGGCAAAAGTGAAACCCAAAAAAATTGGGGCTGAAAACCACACGTCCTCTCTTTCTACCGCTATCTCTCTTTGATAAAGTAAGAAAAACAAAAGAAAGCAAAAAGAAGAGAATGAAGACTGGGAAATCTAGAGAGAAGGCAGAGCCTCTCTCTCTAGAATTAGGGCCGGCCGTGTGAATTAGTTATTTATACTTTGAGATATGATTTTTTTTGTTTTCATATAAGTCTTTAATATATATATATATATATATATATTATAGAAACACCTTTAAAATTGAAATACAAATTTTCAATAATTAACATATAAATTTTATTTCAATACAAATTAAAAAAAAAAAGGGTCTTGCTAACAAGTAAGGTTTCTAGTATTGGAAAAATAATCATATGTGCACATTCTTTCATGTCTCGAGAATACAAAAAACTACAATTTTCCATAAGTTTTTACTCTTTTTGCCTTCTTAACAAGTGCACTAAGGACACTTGTTAGCATTTGCATAAAAAAAAATATTTTTGATTCATTAATGAATTCTGTACTGCCATTTTGTTGAGCCGTGAATGCAAATTTGAATGAAGGGTTTTAATTTATTGACCCCCAGTTTAATCATCTGACCCCTTTTTTTTGCCAAAATTCAAAATTGCCCTTTTTTTTTGGGTTTATAACACACTTGCTGGGGTCTGAGCGAGGCTTAAAAAACAAAAAAAAATACAACTCGCTGAGGGGTCAGCGAATTATGTATTTTACATGTCTCGCTGACCCCTCAGCGAGCTTTTTTTTCGTTTTTTTACCTTCTCGCTGGAGGGTCAACGAGTGTGTTATTTTACATAGCTCGTTGATCATCAGCGAGCTGTATTTTTTTTTAATTTTTTCCCTTCTCGCTGCACCTGCAGCGAGATTGTTAAAACATAATGTTATCTTGATGTCAATAGTCTATCTGGAACCATTCCTCCTCAGCTTGGGAACATGGCTAGTCTCCAAGGTAACTGTTTCTTCTCCTGGGAATAACACATATGTTTCCATAAAGAAATTAAAAATCATATTCTCACAGTCTTTTTCTCATGTTCATTCATTCACCTACTTAACCATGGATCATCTACTCATTGTCTCGTAAGCACAAAATATTTGATCAGTAATTATAAAAGAAGTGTGGAAAGGGTGTGAGAATATCATTACTCAAAGCAAAAATCCGAGTAAACCATGAATGTACTTATATGTTATCAGGCATTCAAGCAACAATCTTGCTGCACCTGCAGCGAGAAGGGAAAAAATTTAAAAAAAAAATAGCTCGCTGATGGGTCAGCGAGCTGTGTAAAATAACACACTCGTTGACCCTCCAGCGAGAAGGCAAAAAAACGAAAAAAAAAAGCTCGCTGAGGGGTCAGCGAGACATGTAAAATACATAATTCGCTGACCCCTCAGCGAGTTGTATTTTTTTTTTTTTGTTTTTTAAGTCTCGCTCAGACCCCAGCGAGTGTGTTATAAACCCCAAAAAAAAAGGCAATTTCGGGTTTTGGCAAAAAAAGGGGGTCAAGTGATTAAATTGGGGGGTTAATAAATTAAAACCCTGAATGAAATGGTCAAATGTGGCACCCACGGCCCATAACATCAACACCAACACCAATTTCTAATCTGGAAAAAATTTCTCTAATTTTCTTTAGCAAAATGAAATAAGGGTAGCTAGGAATATCATCAATGTCAATGATCTAACATTTGGGAGTGCTTTGGTATGGAAGAATCCTAGGTAATGTTTTAGACACATTATCTATCTCAGTTGATTTCAAAATTATAATACGATGTCAACAACCCAAAATGCATGCTTCCTCCAACGTCTAAATAAATGGTCCCCTCTTCAATAGTTATAAACACAATTAAAAAGATGAAATGGTCCCCTTATTATCTCAATTCCCAGCCACACCCATAATATCTATCTTCAACTTTTATGTGAAATATATTTGTCTCATTAAAAGAAACCAAACCCTCCTATGTCTCTTATATTTCCGACTTGCTTTGAGTACAGGGAGCAGCACTTGTGAAAGTTAAAATTTCTGTGGATTAGAGTGCACACGTGTCAGAAGCCCAGCAAATTTGGAGTTATATATGCAGATTTTGTTGGAACTGTTGTTCGGCAGTGAGGAAAATTAAGAGTTCAATTTCTGTGAAAATTAAAAAAGTTGGAAAACAATCTGTTAAAAGGTCCCCCCAAGCTGCCTCTGGGCCATTGGCCATGGAACCATCACGTGGCTTTATCGGAGGAATCTAACTTTTATTCAAAGGGTTGGGTTCCGCATCTTATGAGTAATCTCTCAATTGAGATTTATACTTATCCGATCTCAATTAAAAAGATAGAAATATTACTCCATCCAATCCTAATTAATTCTCACCTTGAAAAAATGAATTTGTTCTTAAATAATTATCATCTTAAAAATTCAATGTAATATTAACAACTGCTTTTACAATGTTATTATCATTTAATTAATAAAAGAGATAATAAATAAAGACAGATGATTAATTACTACAAAAAAATAAAGGACAAAAAATGATAAAACAAACATTGATATATTTAACAAAATACATAAAATATACTTCTGAATCCACGTGCTATAACCTTAAATATCAATTATTTAGGAATAGAGGCAGTATATTTGATCCTTATCATAAGGAATGCTTAATTGTATTAAGGCAAAACTATTAGATTAATCCTTTAAGTTATTTTTTGGTTACAAATCAATCTCTTAAGTTTTTTTATTTCAAATAAGTCTCATAAGTTGTTGTCTATCCAACAAGTTAGTTATTTCCGTTAATTTTCTCCGTTAAGTGACATGTGGCACTAGGGGTGTTCACGGTCCGGTTCGGTTCGATTTTGAGGCAAAAAGTCATCCGATCCGATCATAAAATATACATGCGGTTTGGTTCTGTTCGGTCCAATCACATAATCAAATCCAATCCAGTCCAATCCAAAATAAAACATGCGGTTTCGGTTTGGTTTGGTTCGGTTTTAATTTCATTAAAACTTTTATTTAATTTTATAAAAATTAATTATTTTGTCATAAACATATATTTTTTTGCAACAAGTCATAAACATTGAAAGAAATTACCTTTGTTGTTGGCATTTTTAATTAGCACAAACTGATATAACATTGTACATATGTGGCGTGTATGCGTAAGTATTAAGTGTAACATCCTGAATTTTATTTCAAATTTAATTAGAATAATTCTAAGTGAAACTAATGGAAATCATAAGAATAAGTTGGGGTTTAATGAGAGAAAAACATAGCCAAAATGAGTATAGGAGTTGAGAAGTATGCCACAGAGTTAGAAGCCATTAGTACATAAAAATCTGATGGTGTAATTGATTACAGTGGGATGATAATCAATTACAGCCATTCTATTAAGCAGTTGGGAAGCCTTAGTAAAGAGTGAGAGAGTTCAAGTATAGTGGATCGGACCTCGGTCCGACCTAGCTCATTCTAACCAACCTCGTTTCGCCTCACACCCCTAAGCAGTAACCAGCCGACCACAACGAGTAGTTTCGTGTCAGTCGATCATAAGCAGTAACCAGCCGACCACAACGAGTAGCTTCGTGTCAGCCGATCATAAGCAGTAACCAGCCGACCACAACGAGTCGCTTCGTGTCAGCCGATCATAAGCAGTAACCAGTCTTCTCGGGTTTAAAGGACTTTGGACCGACCTCGCATCGACGCCAAGGCATCTCGGCCTCCACGTGCCTAGCATCTCGTTAGAGAGGCTACACCGACCTCACACCGAAGCCAAGGTATCTCGATCTCCATGCGCCGAGCATTTCGCTGTACCTGCCTCATTCCGAGTAGGTGCCTCTAGGGATCCGAGCACTGAGGTCCTAACACAATCCGCATGACTCCAGTCCGATCCATTCGATCGCACGCCGACCAGTTAGCACTCAGTTTACGAGCACCAACCACGATCTGGTCGGATTCATAATGTAACACCCCAAATTTTCATTCCCTGATGTAATGAAAATTTTGATTATGAAAGGTTATTTCATAATTATTTTCCTCAATCATAATTATAAATTTCATAATTAATTTAGATTCATTATGTGTTGGTATGTGTGCCGGTGTTAGGTGGAAAAGTATTTTGATAAAATATAATATGTAAAAATAATGTTTTTACATATTAGTCCCTGAATTAGGACCTAGAAGCAATATCAGGAAGGTTTTGGAGGGAAGGACATTAAAATAAATATTTTTGAAAAATGGGCCAAAACACTCGAGTATTCCGGGAAACACTCGAGTATTTTGGACAGTGACGAACTCGTGAGTGCGTTTGATGAGTCAACACTCAACGATTCTCTTTCGTTGACACGAAAACCCTTCAAGGACACGTTAATGACCTTCGTGTCGAGCTGCATGATCAATGGAATTGAGTATTTAAGCAAATTGTTGAAGGAAATTGACCATTTTGGTCAAATTGCTCTGGAGATATCAACTTAGGGTTCCTGATTTCGATTCCTTTGTTCTCATCCATTTCTGAGTGTTGATTCGAGAGTTATACACCATTGTGAAACTCACGTTTCGAGCTTTACAAAGATATAAGATTCGTGAGTTGAGGTGCTGTGTGGAAGGAGAATCGAGGATCGAAAGGAGAGGGGTTTTTGCTGCCAAACCAAGTTCCTGAGGTCTGGAGCTTACTTGGAGCTAGGATTTTGGTAAGTTTATGAGCTCTCTGAACCTCAAAGTCGTTCCTACCTCTAGTCTATGTTGCAGAGAATAATTCCTAATCTCTTTCCCTAATTTTTACAACGATTTTGCATGTCAAATCCTCTGGTTTTGGTACTCTGTTCAAATATGGCTGCATGCAAAGGATTTTTGGAGATTAGCATTTCCAGCCAATTTCTCTACAATCTTTGTGTTGATTCACGGCCTAGAGGTAAGGGTGAAGCTATTAATTCACTAGAATAAGTTTAAATCATGTGAATTTAGGTTGAGAGTCAACAAGAGACTCTATGGGCATAGTTGAAATAGGTTTAAGGCTTGGAGGCCTCTTTGGGTTCAAATGTTGTTTTGGACAAGTTTCTTATGTTACATGCAAGCTGTACCAAAGTTGTTTTCCTACTAAATGTGCCTAGAATTGGATTTGGTATGTTGAGTTGTTGGAAAAGTGGATTTTATGCATAATTGATGCTATTGTTTGATTCAGTGTAATATGTTGTTAATTCTGCATTGGAACATGTTTAATATGTATAATGTGAGCTCTGTTGATCATTGGTTTTAACTGGAATTGACTAGAATTGGAAATGGTATGTTAAAATGCAATTTACACTGTTATCTGTCTGAAAACACTCGAGTATTGGGGGTCAATACTCGAGTATTTCGACCAAACCTGAGACATGGATTTCTGGAAAATGAAGAACACTCGAGTACTCATGAAGAACACTCGAGTATTTTAAAATCTGAGGAACACTCGAGTATCTATGAAGAACACTCGAGTATTTTGGTAAAACTTGAAAAATGAAGTTTTGGAAAATGAGGAACACTCGAGTATTCATGAACTACTCGAGTATTTTTATGAAAAGTATGATTCATTCGAGTCCCAGGAAATTCCACTCGAGTCTTTTGTCCAGGGACAGAAAAATATTTTTTAAACATACCTAAGTCATTTCCATTTGTATCAACTATGCTAATGGGGAAAATGTCATGTTCCAATAAAAGAATGGGATGATTAAGAACAACATGGAATACACTGATGAAATATTATTGGTTGCACATAATAAGATTTATGGTTAATCTTAATGGATAAATTTATGTGCATTCATACATGGAAAAAGGAAGTGGATAATTAATTCGGTGATAACTGGCTCGATGACACATTTTGGTAATGTGGGCAGCATTGTGGGATGCTGTTACGTCTTGGTGACGTTGTGTGCACACTGTCCGAGCAGTTTCACAATACATGGTGGACATGTATACGAATTGATGGATTGAACGTTCAATAAATAAAGGAAATGGGAAGCATGCATCATGACACATAAATGATGGGATTGTTTATCAATGAACCATGCTTGCTTATTTATTTATGCACATGATTACTTGGTACTTGTGGATGTTACTTGCGTTATTTATACTTATTCGATTATGTGAATTATATTGCTTACCCCTTATGCCCATTGTAGGTGATGGCTCGCTATCTAGCTTGCATCGAGTTGCGCCCACTCCCTAGTGGAATGTGGTACTACGAGGACCATAGAGCCACTTATGAGGGGGAGGTAGAGGTGACTCTCTATCACCCTAACCCTCTGACTCGTGTCCGTCCTCGTAGGTTTTACATCCCTATTATCTATACCTTGCATGTACCCCCGTTTTATGCTTATCATGGACCACCCCCGACTCGACCAGCTCGTCGATTTCATTCCTTTCGTTTTAGAGCTGCTACTAGATCTCACCCCTCTACTTCCCGAGTGATCCGTGAGGAGACTCCTGTACCTAGTCCGATGAGTCCGGTTCATGGGACTTCTTTAGTTGACCCAGTGCCCAGTGGTAGGGCACCCACTCAGTCGGACGAGGTAGAGGAGGACCCTGAGGAGGCTGAGAGTGAGGGCGAGCCAGTCGAGCACTCCACTGGGAGTCAGTGGGGAGTTGGGGATCCACCGGGCGATGCATAGTATAGATGGTCAGGATGTGGGACATGTGGAGCAGCTGCTGGAGATTCTGGAGACTTATGCTATGGAGGGGGGATCATCAGACCACTACTGGGATTTCATATTTTGCTCTATATATATATTGTATATATTTTGAGAGATCTCAGTGAGGCGGTCTTTTCTTTAAGTATTTTATCATGGACTTGTATTTTATGAACTTCTGCTACCTCGACTTTGACCTTGGTGTATTTTGGTACCTTCGTGTTGCTTTCATGATGTGGATATGTATATTTTATATATATAAATAATCTAGTTTGAGGATTATCAAATCAAGGTCATTATCTTATTCAAATTCCGCTTACTCTGATAATTATGCTATGTTACTCAAAGGATTAGGTTTTAATGCCGAGCTTCGGAAGTTTTCATAATTGTAAAGGAAAACCCAACCTATGCTACCACAAAGTTTTAGATATATATAATATGTATGGTAACCAAATATTTTCATTACTTCTCCAACTTCTCAATTAAACACAAGTCCATATACATATAATTGTATCTTTATTTAACTATAAAGATCTTTCCGCATTGATGAAAGAAGAGTGTGACACATAACACACCGAGCCAAGGACACTTAAGTGAATTACAGGCTTACGGGATCAGGGCCGAGCACCGGCGCCAAAACAAATGGCTCTCACAGCGTTTTCCGCGCCCAGGCGCACCATCCTCCACGCCAAGGCGTGTGCGTCAGACCTTGATCCCTCTCAACCACTCATTTGTGGCTTCCTCAGGAAGCCATTGATTTATAACCACATGCCCATTCCTTCGTACAAAAGAAAAAGGCAAAACACAACAACAACAACAACACACAAACACAACTTCCTCATTCATCATCTTTTTTCATTCCCTCTCAAGGAACCAAGAACAAGAATCATCATCACCACCCAAACCCCATCACATGAGTTTCATCATCATCACTAAGACAAAGATTCATCCTTCTTCTCTAAGGAAAAGTCTAGGGTTCCGAGCAAAACCCCAAGTTCCCATAACTCACGATCCATGGTTGATTCATGATCAAGCATCTTCATCATCATCATCAAGCTTTCTTCCTTCTCTCTATTTTGGTGGTAATCCCATTTTCTTCAAGCTCCATTACCATTTCTCCCTCTCCTCGATTTTCTCTCTTTCCTCTTATCAAGCAAGAGGCTAGGGCTTTTTCTCTCTCTTGATTCTCTCTCTCCAACTCAAGAAAGGAGGAAGACCATCAACACCACATTATTGTCGTCTCTTAGTGGCTCTCCTTCGTCACCACACACGGCTCTTCCGATCCTAATTTTAAAGCATTAAAAAGCAAGGGTTTGGTACTCCCTTTTCTCTCTTTGTTGGTTGAGGTAAGGAGTGAGTGTTACCCTAACTTAGGAAATAGTTTCTAGTGTGCTTGTAAGACCCAGTAGAATTCCCAAAATAAATAAAATAATAAAATATTGTATGCAGATAAAGTTATAATGAATAAAATAATGCAATTCTTGAAATCTAGCCAGAAGGCTCGAGTATTTTATGGGAGACTCGAGTATTCTGACCAGTTGCTTAGCGAATTTGAAATTTTAAGCCAAAAAGAATCTAGTCTTTGAGAAAAGACTCGAGTATTTCGACCAGTGATGCAGCAGCTTCATGGCGGTTTCAACGCTTTTTGAATTAAAAACTCGCTTTTCTTGGGGCCTAAGCTCAGAACTCGACCTTACTTCGTGGGAAGGTAAGTTAGGGTCTATAAATAAGCACTTAGGGGAGGATTGAAACACAATTACAACTATTGAACCCAAATTCTCTGAAATTTCCTCTGTTTTTTGGTGGTTACTTTCATACGTTTGTTCTCCTTCCTCAGTTCATATTTTCTAGTGAAAACAAAACACAAATCAAAGTTCTATTTCCAATCTTGAGATAGAACCAAGTCCCATTGAAAACCATTCCCTGTAGCTCGAGTTCTAAGCCTGCAAAATTGAGTCTTCAAAGTTGAAAAACAGAGCACAGAACAACTCCAAGTACCTATCTTTCTTGAATTGGTTTGGTAAACTCAGGAACCCTCTTGATTCCAAATTTGTTTCTGATTAAAGGTAGTACTTCCTAGTTGCTTAAACTAACTTAGTTCGTTATTTTTCATGACTTATTCATGGTGAAATCTGTGGCCAAAGTCAGCTAGTTCACAGTATTGCACAAGTTCAGAATTTGAGTGTTGAAACTCAAAGTTCGTTTCAGACCTTTTCTTCCACAACCAATCCTTCCTTTATCTTCATTAAGGTATGAGAGGAGTTATCTAAATGCTAGAATAAGTTATTGCAAGCTAGAAATGTAGGAACCATTAAAGGTTCAAAGGGAATGCAACTTGAATTGGGAAACTGGCTTGGAGGTCAAAAACCCATGGTTTAATGGTTTGAAAGTTTATATGGACCTAATAATGCTCACTGGATAGTTACACGAATTTAAAATGAATTAGAAATGAATTTCATATATTAAAGTGTTGAGTTTCTATGTTCTTGTTCACTTTATGATTTGATTATGTTTCCTCTCTATTTGATAGTGTATGATACTTGGAATATGTTTATTATATGTGCCTTAACTTCTGTTTCTGCATGGAATTGAATAAGGGAGCAAAAATCAAGGCTTGGTGCATGAAGACCGTGAAACTGGTGCAGAAATAATTAAAAGACTCGAGTATTATATGAAAGACTCGGGTGTTCTGGGTTGAAAGACTCAATTTGTTCATGAACTACTCGAGTATTCTGCAAAAATTTGAATAAAATACTTACTTTCTCTAATTATCCGGATTTAACACCTTGCACACGACTATTACTAAATTTTAAGACCACTATGAGGATTTCACCCAGTGGCATAATTCCAACTCCGTTTGGTTGATAATAATCCTATAGGGGTCCCACTGGAAATTTTATATTCAAGTGGTTGATGTTTATCCTATAGGAGTCCCAACGGAAGTTTTATCCATTTGGTTGATAATTACCCTGTGGGAGTCCCAATGGAAATTTTATCCATTTGGTTGATGAATAACCCATCAGTGGAGTTCCAATGGAATGATAATTCAAACTGAATAATGATCCTAATACTAATTGTAAAACCATCACAAGGTGGCTACGCCGCCGATGGCTTTTTTCTAAATTTATCAAAATGGACTATGGAAATGGATATGAATTGAGTATTGAAATACAAGGCAGAGCGCTGCCAGGAATGCTGATGAGAATAATGAAAGAAATAAAATATGGAATTCTATATGACATTATCATGCATGGTAAGAATGGAATGGCTCCGATTTCACTTGGGATACTAGCTCAGGATAGGGCATAGAAAGCCACGACATAGAAAACCATGAAGGTTAGATCCCAGTAAACCGTGATGCTCTATCAAATGGAATTTGCTCCGGTTCATTGAAAGGTAGAAATCTGGCTCAGGAATAATACGAATGAAGGTCGAGTCTACCGAACCGTGATGCCTGAAATGGAGTAGCCATGCATCATGCGACTAAGGAAATTAATTAAGTGTTAAATGGGCTTGAGCATATGTAACTGCATCGCTATTGCTATATGTTGATATGTGTATGATATTTTTAGCCTCTATTATACTCATTTGTTATTGCATTTAGCTACGACTCACTCATAATCCCTTGTATGCAGGTAATGGCTCGGAATATGTTATGCGTGAAGATGAGGCCGCTCCCTAATGGGGAATGGAAATATGACAAGCATCGGGCCACGTATGAGGGTGACGTGGAGATTATCTTCCGTCATCCAAACCCCTGGTCCCGCATGCGTCCGAGGCGGACGAGAATCCCAATGATTTACATCATGCACATTCCACCAGCTTTTGTTCATCGCCATGGATCCCCTCCTCCACCACCACCGCGACGTTTTCCTAGACGAGCCATTCCACCGTGTCCTACACCCTCGACTGAGAGAGTGGTATTGGATGTCCCCTCTCATCCTTGTCCTTCCCACAAAGGCCGATCTAGGACTCATGTGTATGTGCCTGCTGATCCGACGCCTAAAGAGGATGAGGAGGAGGAGGGCCCCATTGAGGATGAGGATCCGGTGGAAAGTGAGAATCAGGTGGCGGAGGATGATCCCATGGAGAATTCGATCGAAAGTCAGTGGGGAACTGACGACTGAACCGAATTCCTTCTAATGGAATGTGAATGACATAACTCATTAGGTTTCTCTTCCTGTTTCTGTTTGTGTTTTGGAGTTTCGAACCGTATGCTCTGGGTCTTTATATATTTTGTTGTAAGATATTGTAATATAATGTAGTGGCCTAGAGTAACTAAGTTAAGTTGTGTTTGACTTTTGAGTACTCACTAATAGAACTGATGTAAAAAATCTTGTAAACCCTTTTGGGTCCTGATGCTACAAATATGGTGTTTGTTATTCCATTATATGATGATTGTAATTACTTCCGCATGATTGAGGATCGTGATGACGTAAATGGTGATGAAAAAGAAAAAAAATGGTCATATTTTTAGAATATAGAAATTTTAATAAGGAAATAAAGTTGGGTCGTCACAGTGCTCATAGTGATTACTAAGAGTATGTGGTTAGTTTAGGATATTGAACATTAGGATAGCAAATGTAGTTAATAATTAGAGTATGAGAATAGAGGAAATGAGCTTAATTTGATATTTGTGATTATGTGTATGTCAAATATTAAATGCTAGTTGTTGTTATACACGCTTGAATGAAGAATTAATCCCCTGATTGATATTTGTGTGTGCAATACTTGCTATGTATATTTTTAAGGACAAAGTGAACTATGTGTATATGTGTTTAGTTGAGGAAATGAGTTGTGTGATCACTTGAATAGGATGCATGGACAATAAGAAAACGTACTTTGTATCCCCGGTAGGGGAAGATGTACAAAGGATAAATGAACGTTCTATGTATCCCATGTGGGGAAGATGAACAAAAGGTTAAACGGATCGTACTATGTATCCCCGGTGGGGGAAGATGTACAAAAAGGTAAATGAATGTTCTGGATACTCCTCTTGAACCTTTTTCATTGATCTTGTGGCTTTGAGAGAGATTCCTTTCTTCTTGTTGTTATTATCTGAATCTTCATGCATAGTCAATCGTCCAAGCTCCATCTCATGCTCTTGTAATTTTCCAAATAAGCTTGAAAGCGATATGTTGTCCAAGTCTTTAGATTCAACAATTCTGGTCACTTTTGGTTGCCAAACCCTATCAAGACATCTGAAAACTTTGTTAGTTAATTCACCACTAACATACACTTTATCAAGAGAAATTAGATGATCAACAATATGAATAAATCATTTTTTCAAGTCATTTAAAGATTTATTACGAAGCATACGATATAACTCATATTCATGCATCAAAGCATTCAACCTAGCACTCTTGACTTCACTAGTGCTTTCAAGGGTTACTTGCAAAGTGTTCCACATTTCCTTAGCACTTTTGCATTGTGAGACTCTAAATAACTCATCATAAGAGAGTGCATATGTGATGATGTTTTTCGCTTTTAAATTGTATTGCACTTGTCTTTTCTCATCATTCGTCCATAAACTCTTAGGTTTTTCTTTAGGTTCACCTTGCACTAGATATTGGGGGATAAATAGCCCATTATCTACGACATCCCATATATCCATATCAACAGCCTCAATAAATATTTTCATTCTAACTTTCCAATAGGCATAGCCTTCACCACTGAGAATTGGAGGGCGGTTAATGGAAGAACCTTCACCACAAAATGGATTCGTAGAGCCCAGAGTGTATTTCATAGGATCACATGAATAAAGCGATTAAGCTCAAGTCTATTTGACTAAGCTCTAATACCACTTGTTAGATAAAAAGGGCTTTGAACACACTTAGGGGGGTGAATAGGTGAAGTGACGAATTTTCACAATTTTCGAATCTGCTCAAAATTGTAAAAGCTAGTGACAGATATCTGCTTGCTAATTGGTTGTTGACTGGTTAAAAATACTGTTGTAACTTATTACCATATGATGTAACTGGTTCCAACAAATTAACTTGAGAGCAAACAGTTAAAGAAAATCGATCTTTGAATCACAACCAATACCAACCAATTAGATATATAATTTTATGATTCTTAACACTATTCTAAATCAATTAAATCATGTATCATAGATCAAATCGCAATATGCAAGATTTTCATCACAATTCAAGAATAACGCAAATATACGAAATCAAAAGCATACAGAAGAGAAGGGATAGAAGGTTTGACATAGCAAATTATCCTAGTTCACTCTCAACCTTTTGAGAGATACATCCAGACCTCCCCTTCTAGTTTGGGATATTTACTTCACTAAGAATTTAGAAAATTGTCTTGTACAAACACGTTTCCAAGATATCTCACTTGACAAGCCTCTCAAGATATCCCTCACTCTTGTTGTACCTCTCACAATCTTCAAAAAAACCCTCGTGAAACCCAACTAGAAAGATCCCTCACTCTCTAGTACTGAGAAGATACTTCACTTCCTAGATTTCTTCATTTGATAAGAAGATACGTCACTCGTTAGGCTTTTCTTGTATAAGAGATGCTTCATCCCTAATATACTTTTGATCTATTGCGTTACTTTACAATGAATACCTTAATGTGTAGTGAACAACTCTAATACAACACGTGAATCTATCTTAAATCTCAATGAATGCACTTGAACAATGATGACTATTGAGATCAAGAATGAAAGAGATGAAAGAATATGAAAATTTCTCTTTGATTTCTCTTAATGATATTGGTTAAGGGTTTTTGTGATTTTAAAATATGAAAACTCTCTTTTTATACTCTTTAACAATGGGTTTTTATATGTCAAGTCGGTTAAGAAATTAGTTAAAGAAACAAATTGATTGTGACCACTGTTAACATATTTAACTGGTTACAAACCAGTTTAACCGGTTATTGTTCTTTTTTAAAATCAGTTTAACTAGTTGAATCAGTGTTAAATATAAAAACACTAAATTGTTTCAAATGTAACTTGGCTTATATATAAAAACATTAGTTCTAAACCTATTATTAAGCCAAAGTATGATGCATAAACATGTGTTAAAATATATATAAAATCATATGAATCATTTTTAAAAGATTTGTTTTGTAATGAATCAATTCATGATTATTCAAGATTAATCAATTTAGATTCACTACCCAACCTAGACTCTACCAAAGCAATCATCTTAAGGACCTAATAAATGTAAATAAATAGTAAAGAATATGTCCTATTTAAGTGTTGCTCATGAGTCTTGTTGTTGTTGTTGTTTTTTGTTGACTTTTGCTTTTCTTTCACTTTTGTCTTCATCAAAACATTTACCAAGCTCACTTGCTTCACGATTTTGGAAAGTAAAAAAATAAAAATATATTATTTCAAAAACTCAAAGATTTAGGTTTTTTGTTTAAATAACCAATTATCCATTTGATTAATCGACTAAGCTAAGTGAAATTGCCTTGAACTAGTCAATTTAAGCATTCGATAACCGGTTATCTGGGGACAATTTCTGAGAATCCAAAGGCGGTTTCAAGTGAGGCCTTAAGAATTCTCTCAAATTTCTTCTCATTATGCCACCTCTTGCGTAGCCAAAAGTTGGGTGATGAATCCAGAATTTCTCATCTCTGCAAGCTTAGATTTCTTGAAGATAAATCCTCTTAAATTTGTGAGTTGTATTCTGATCTCTTTAGTTACAAACAGAATTTCCCCAAAATTTCAATCAAAGCTCTATTGAGATCACCCTAAATTTGTGTTAAGTCTAAATGCACGAATCTGATTATATGTTGAGCAAACTCTATTGTTGTTGTTATTGACATCTCAGTTGCAGCTTTGATTCTTAGCCTTTCAATCTCTATTTTGTGAAGGTCAGCTATAGAAGATTTTATTCATAACACTAGGATAAGTGATTGATGGTTGCAAGTTAAAGTGCAAGGTTCCATAAGCTTGAGGAAATTGATTGTAAGGACATGACAAAGTTATTTAACTTGGAGGTCAAGATTATCCATGTCTATAATTGAATCTATGTTGAATGCCTTGCTGATAAAACTAAAGGCCAACTTATTGTTAAAATAAAATTATATGAATTAATTGCTGGAAGATTGGTTTACGTGTTAATTGTATACGACAGTTTGCTAATTTAAGTTATGTGACTTCTTTGGAATGAAATATGAGTTGAACCAGTGTTATTATGTGTAGATAACATGTTTAAATATGTGAAAAGACTTATGTAACACCCACTAGAATTATTCCCGAATTATAAATAAAAGTGTTGTAAAAATATTATGTAAATATCAATCTGAAATATGAAAATATTATTTTGATCTGTAAATATAATTAGAGAAATAATTTCTATTTAATTTGAATTATTTTTCTGAATATTCCTCCCTATGAAGTAATCTTCTTACCCTCAATTCTATATATGTTCATTTTCTGAAACCCATTTCCTCTCTTTCGTTTTCCCCTCTCAAAGCCACAAAAACCTGGCAAAACCATACACATCTCAAGTTCTATATCCAATTTTGATATAGGAACTGAAATCACTCAAATCCATCCTTTGTATTTTGAGTTTGAAGCTGAGAAAGTTGGGGTGTTGAGTATGAAAACAGAGGAAAAACTGATTCGTGTAGCTAACTTCTTCAGTGTTGTGTGGAAAGCTCGAGTTATCTTAGAGCCTAGGACTTGTTCTAATTTCAAGTTTTTACATCCTAGTTTTGATTCCAATAAGTTGTCAGGATTTTTCTTGACTTCTACTTACTGCAAAAGGCTGATGAACATGCCCTGTTGAACCTGTGACAGAAAGTGCAGCTGAACCCGTTTAGTGTGCAAACTTGCATCCAAACCTTCCTTTCCCGTCCTCAAACCAATAAAATATTTCAAGTTGATAAGGGAGAAGTTATCCTAAGTGCTAGAATAACAATTAATCAACTAAAAATGTAAGAGTTCCATTGAACTCAAAGGCAAATTATACAAAGTAAAACTTGCATTGGGTTTCTGACTTGGAGGTCAGTTTAAGCTCAATTATTGATTTGAGCAACTCATATTTACTGAAAAGAAGCTAAATGAATGTTGAGCTTGAGTTATTATGCACTAGAATTGATATTCCTATGTTAAGTTGTGATTATACATGTTTATGTGATTGATAGAAATTGATTGTGAAATTGATATTTATTTATTGTAAAATGTGTTCTAACATATGTAAACTATTATGTTTAAATGTTGTTTGGTGTTGATTTTGAGTAAGGAAAGGTTTATCAAGATTTGAAGTATCAAAACCCCAATTTTATGTACTGTTTTCTGTAGACTAATCGGTTAGTGGAGTCTGTAACCGGTTAGTGAGCAGACCTGAAACCAAAATTGATATTTTTAAAGGAGTTAACCAGTTGGAATCACTTTTAACTGATTAAATACTGTTTCAGGAGCACTTTGAACCTTGATATTACCTAACCCTTAATCAAATGACTCCATGAACCTTAAGTGTGATTATTGCTAATATTTAAAGTACCTAAATGATAATTACAAGAGTAAATCATTGTGAATTAAAATAAAGATAACATAACATAATATATGGATAATAAAATAATCATAACCGAATCCTTTTGAAATAAAATCAGAGTAAGCAGAAAATCATTGCACTATGGATAATAAACATAACATAATATATACATATATATTGGTGATAAAAGGGTACATAGTCCAAGTAGTCAGATAACCGAGTCCAAGTAAGAACAAGTCCATGAAACGGAAATGTAAAAAGTAAGGATCAACACTCTAGAGCTCTCCAAAAATATGTACAATATAAACATCTCAAAATAATGGCCCTAGAGCTGATCCAGGAGTAGCAGTAGTAGTAGTAGTAGTAGTCCAAGTCACCAGAGAAGCATCCATCCATCCATCATCAGAGTCCACAACAGCTGTAGATCGGGTTCCTGACCTACACTACCTATACTTAGCACGTACCTAAGGGTCATCATCCTTCCACTGGCTACCAGTAGAGTGCTCGACTGGCTCGTCTCCGCTCCCTGCCTCGACAGGATCCTCCTCCACCTCATCCGACGGGGATGGTACCCTTCCACTGGGCACAGTGTCGGATGATGGTGCAGCCCCGACTGGACTCGTCGGATCGGGTGTGGGAGTATCCTCCTGGACAACTCGAGCGGTAAACCGAACGAAAACGAAAATGATGATATGTACGGGCAGGTCGAGCGGGAGGTGGTCCATGGTATGTATAAATGGGTGGTACTTGCATAGTATAGATAATGGGGATCTTGAATCTACGAGGACGAACACGGACCAGTGGATTAGGGTGATAGAAGGTCAACTCAACCTCACCCTCATACACTGCTCGGTGGTCCTCATAGACCCACACTCCACTAGGGAGAGGGCGTATCTCGATGCAAGCGAGATAGCGAGAAATCACCTACAAGGGCATGGGGATAAGCAACAACATACACATAATCGAAAGAGAGTAAAGGTTTAACAATTTATATGCATGACAGATATTAGTCAATCATATAATCCAATACAAGTCATTACACAAACAAATCAATGACAAGTAGGAATGCACATAATATGCTCACACTTAGGTTATAATTCAAATAACATTTAATTATTTATGAGTGGCATGATGTATGAACGTCCTATCATAGCTTCCATAGAAACTATTTCCCCCTTCAGGGGCGGCCATCCTTTTAACTTCATGTACAATTTTTGTACTCCGTACCTTTGTGGGGTACAATTCAATATCATTCCTTGGAATGTATTACGCTCAAGCTTGATAGTGATTCACAACGTCGCAACCTCGCAGGCATCACGCTCCAACGTAATAATCACATCATCAGTGTCCTCACATTGGCCACGTTTTTATTACACATAAACGTGTCATCAAGCAGGACGTGTTTGGCGCTCTCAGAGGCCCTCCTCAGGTTATAAAAATAACCGTGATAATTCGATCTATCATCCAGACTCCATGCATGAATGCATCACAATAAATTTCATTGATTGGTATTTAAATTACTTGATAATAATATCTGTAACATCCCTATTTTTATTTTAGAAGATTTTATTGGAATTAGAAAAATTAAGAAAATTTTTTGCAAGGTTTCGTCTATAATTCGGACTTTTCCCAATACTATAATCTATATATATATATATAACCTGTCAGAATCCAGACATTTATAATTAAGCATTACTTCATTACTTATGCACACTAGCATAAGATATTATCATCATCATGAAAGTAGTTTTACAAGTCCATAAAAGTTTATAAAAGTCTACATACAATCCAAAAGAGATTGTGATCTAAGAAACTATAATTTACATCAAAAGAACGGATGATTAGCCATCCTCACAACCTTTACGTATCATAAAAATATGTACATCAAAATGACAACAATATAGTGAGCATCAAAATAAGAAACTACATAATGCAGCTAATCCCATGCATGATAATGAAACTACACTCCATCAGGAGGAGCGTAGTGGTCCTCGACAGAGGGAACAGTCGGTGGATCCTCGCTATGCGTACCTAAAATATCAACATGTAAGGGGTGAGTAACTCAAATTTAGATTAAAGAAAACATTAGAAAATAATAATAAGACTTAACTAAGCATAAACATATAATCAAGCACTTTAAAGAATAAATTTAACATGGGCTATAATGAATATAAAATAGTGCACATATATAGTATAGTAATGTAGTACGCAATCACATGTGTATGCTATGCACGTCAAACTTTAAATGACTTAGTTCACGAATCCGATATTACACAATTTATTCCATTTTATTTCCCTTAAACAATTTGATCGGATTCGATGAACTAACCCATTTATGCAATCTTCTTCCACACTTTCACTTTCACTTTACACTTTAACACTTTAGCACTTTACTTTTCCCTTTTCATAAACAATCTCATAACCTCACATTCACCCTCCACTCTGGGGAAAAACCGACCAGGAATAAGCATTTCTCAACCTAACGCACTTCACCCCTCTAGGGTTCGTCATGCTGGCTTGCACAGTACTTCACCCCTTTAGGGTTCGTCATACAATTTGGATTGATTCGCCCAAATTGGCTTTAGCAGAAATTGCCCTTGACTAGTCAAAACCAGCCAAAGTAATAGAATTATTATAGTTTGCACAGAACCAATCCGCAACACGGGAATCAAACCCATGTCCTGTGCAAGATCAAAGTTCCCTATAATAATTCTAATAACTTACTTTTGCCCTCATCAATCAAAAGACGTGTGTTTTTCCCCGACTCCTAACGTCCCCTTTGCACCATGCATGATTCACAACTTAGTACTTTCCAATTGAGATTGAAACCCTTTATTAGTTTCTAACAAAAATCATCTTTAGAGTGGCTCCACTCAATTGGAAATTACTTGACCCTAGGTTATGCGTAACTAATGATGCATTAAGTCCATAATTAGCAAGCATCTCACAGCATTAATAAAAGCCACAATTATCAATTACAATAAATTAAAGCAATGAACGTAAACAATTATGTACATAAGCTACCAACACTTAGGGTTTTCTAGCCTAACTAATTTCTCTTAATCCTAATCACAACCAAACATCTAAAAATACTTAATTAAATTCCAATTACTAGTTTCTAACACTTCCCCTAAGCTAAACCCAAGCTAAACCCCCTTACCTCTTGAAGGGTAGAGGAGAACCTCCCAATATCTAGAGAAAGCTCCAACTCAAACTCCTAGCTCCTTAGTTCTTGACCCTTAGCCCTTCTCCAAGCTCCTTGATGACTAGAAGACCTCAAAAGAAAGATTGCACATAGTTGGGGTTTATGGGTGATTTGGGGAAAATGAGAAGGGGTAGAAATTGAGAGATTGAAGGGTAGAGAATTAGTGTAGGGATGATGGGGAATTGATTTGGGGTTTTAATTTGGTAAAATTTTGAAGATTATGAGTGGAAATTGAAATCCCTAGGGGAACAACAAAGTGGAACTCGAGTAAAGAGAGAGAGAAGGACACTGAAAACTGATTTTGGAAAACACGTGTTTATGACTTAAACCAGGGGTTAATCGATTAGTTTGGCCCTTAATCGATTAACATAGCCATTAATCGATTAGTGCCAGAATGTGCTTCAAAAATTAATCGATTAAGCCACTCCTTAATCGAGTAGGGGCTGAATGTTGCTTAAAATTTAATCGATTAGGGCTTTCATTAATCGATTAACTCATTGAATTTTGACTTTCTTTCACACTTCTAAGACTCTTAAGCTATCACAACCGATTCTAACTTAGCTAAACACTAAGGCCTACACTCTAAATACAATCTAACCTATTCTTAACTCATTCCATTCTACACCTAGCTAAATTCTAATTCTAAACACTTATAATACTAATGTGAAACAACACTTCTAAACGGAAATCGAAAATCGAGGATGTTACAATTCTCCCCCACTTACCGGAATTTCGTCCTCGAAATTCAAGCTGCCTTAAAAAGATGGGGATGAGAAACCCTGAACTTGTCCTCTAGCTCCCATGTGGCTTCCTCAACATTGTTACGATTCCAAATCACTTTCACCAATGAAATCTCTTTGCCACGAAGTTGTTTAATCCTTCTATCCTCAATCCTGACTGGCTACAACTCAAAAGTCAGGTTCTCCCTTACTGGAATCTCTTCTACTGTGATGACATGGGAAGGATCAAACACACACTTCCGGAGCTGGGACACATTGAACACATCATGCAAATTGGACAATTGAGGAGGAAGAGCAATTCTATATGCCATTGATCCAACCCTTTGCAAAATCTGATAAGGACCAATGAGCTTAGAAGTGAGCTTCTTGGGTTTCAAAACCCTTTCGACCCCTGTGGTTGGAACCACCTTCAAGAATACATGCTCACCCACTTCAAATTCCAAAGGTTTCCTCCGTTTGTCTGCATAACTCTTCTACCGATCTTGGGCTGCTTTCATTCTTTCCTGAATCACCTTCACCTTCTCCGTTGTCTCCTGGACAACATCAGGACCAACTAATTGGCTCTCCCCCACTTGGAACCAACATAGGGGAGTCCGACATCTTCTCCCATACAAAGCTTCATAAGGAGCCATTCCGATGCTCGAATGGTAAGAGTTATTATAAGTAAACTCCACCAAGGGCAACAGCTGCTCCCAACTCTTCTGATACTCCATAGTGCATGTCCTTAGCAAATCCTCCAAGGATTGAATAGTCCGCTCAGTCTGTCCATCAGTTTGAGGGTGATAGGCAGAACTGAGCTTCAACTCTGTCCCTAGAGCTTACTGAAGACTCTGCTAGAATCGTGAAAGGAACCTTGGATCACGATCTGAGATAATATCTGATGGCACTCCATGCAACCTGATAATCTCCCTGATGTACAACTGAGCCAGCTTCTCCATGGAATACTTCATGTTCATGGGAAGAAAGTGAGCAGACTTTGTCAATCTATCCACAATCACCCACACTACATCATGTCCAGCTATGGTTCTTGGTAAGCCAGAAATAAAGTCCATAGCTATACTGTCCCACTTCCACACTGGAATCTCCAACGGATGCAACACACCTCCAGGATTCTGGTGTTCCACTTTTGATTTTTGACAGGTCAAACATCTAGCAACGTAACCTGCCACATCCTTCATGATACCGGGCCACCAGAACAAATTCTTTAAATCTTGATACATCTTCGTTGTGCCTGGATGCAAGCTTAACTTGCTCTTGTGTGCCTCTTCTAGAAGAGCCTCTTTCAACTCTGGATTGGATGGAACACAAATCCTATTCCGGAACCTTAGAACTCCATCTGCACCTTCATGGAAGTCAGGCTCATTTCTGCTTACAGCTTCCCTTTTTATTTCCTGCAATTCAACATCTTCCAAGTGCTTCTGTCGAATTGCATCCAAGAAAGTATTGGTGATCTGAAGCATCCCAACACTCATGCCCTCTTTCTTGAATTGGACTCCAAGATTGAGATTGCGAAAATCCTCAATCAATTCCAATTCCTTAATCATCATGCAACTGATATGGAGGGCTTTGCGACTAAGGGCATCGGCAACCACATTCGCCTTGCCTGGATGGTACTGCAAACTAAAATCATAGTCCTTGAGGAACTCCATCCATCGCCGTTGCCTCATGTTCAACTCCTTATGGTCAAACAAATACTTAAGGCTCTTGTGATCACTAAACACCTCGAACCTTGATCCATAAAGATAGTGCCTCCATATCTTGAGAGCAAAAACAACGGCTGCAAGCTCCAAATCATGGGTAGGATAGTTCTCCTCATGCGGCCTTAACTGTCTGGAAGAGTAAGCAATTACCCTTCCTTCTTTCATAAGAACACATCCTAATCCCTGCCTCGAGGCATCACAATAAACATCAAAATTCTTCTTCGGATCCGGAAGAACAAGAACAGGAGAGGAAGTCAACTTGTCCTTGAGTTCTAAGAAACTTTGCTCACACTTCTCATTCCAATCAAACGTCGTCTCCTTTCTTGTTAACTTGGTCAAAGGCAAAGCTATCTTAGAAAAATCCTTGATAAACCTCCTATAATAGCCTGCCAATCCCAGGAAACTCCGGACCTCTGTCACCGATTTAGGCCTCTCCCATTCCAACACGGCCTCCACCTTTGCAGGATCTACTGCGATGCCTTCCTTAGCAATCACATGGCCCAAGAACTTTACTTTTTCAAGCCAGAAATCACACTTGGCGAGCTTAGCATACAACCGCTTCTCCTTCAAGATTCTTAGGACTATTCTGAGATGCTCCCGATGCTCATTGGAGTCCTTTGAGTATATAAAAATATCGTCAATGAAGACAACTACAAAAGAGTCCAAGTAAGGTCGGAATATCCGATTCATATAGTCCATAAAAACTGCAGGGGCATTGGTTAGACCGAACGGCATTACCACATACTCATAGTGGCCATACCGTGATCTAAAAGCAGTCTTGGGTATATCCTCTTCTTTAACTCTGATTTGGTGATAACCAGATCGAAGATCGATCTTAGAAAACACTGTTGCACCACGCAATTGGTCCATCAAATCATCGATGCGTGGAAGAGGATACATATTCTTGATTGTCACCTTATTCAGTTGCCTGTAATCCACACACAATCTGAGGCTTCCGTCCTTCTTCTTAACAAAAAGAACCGGTGCACCCCAGGGTGAGGCACTAGGCCTGATAAACTTCTTAGCCAACATATCCTCCAGCTGCTTCTTCAGTTCCACCAACTCAACTGGAGCCATTCTATGCGGAGCCAAAGAAATAGGTCCAGTACCGGGCACCAAATCAATACTGAACTATACCTCACGCACCGGAGGTAAACCAGGCACCTCATCAGGAAACACTTCTGGGAACTCATTCACTATAGGGATTTTTTGAAGGGTTGGTTCTTCGTTGGTCTCTAAAGCAGCTAAGTTCAACTTTGGTTCTTTGGATTGGGGAAAGATTATGGTCTTTTTGTGGCAATCTATCATAATGTGGTTTTCTGACATCCAGTCCATTCCTAAGATAATATCTAGTTTAGTTAAGGGTAAGCATATGAGGTCAATGTGGAATGTGTGGTCATGTATTGTGAGGGTACAGTTTGGACACATTTGAGAGGTAGACACTGAGGGGTTTGTTGGGGTAGACACTATGAGTTTAAAGGGAACTTCTATAATAGGCAAGTCTAATCTAGTAGCACAATCTAAGGATATAAATGAATGAGTTTCTCCACTATCAAATAAAACATTGCAAGGCATTCAATTGACAAGACCAATACCTCTAATGAGATCCTATGACTGCTCCGCCTCCACACCACTCATAGCATACACCCTCCCATACACAGCTGGCTGAACTCCTCCTGGTTGACCCACTTGTGCACTCCTTCCTTGGACTTGATTTGGACAATTAGCAGCACGATGTCCAACTTGCTTGCAAATCTAACAAGGACCAATTTGACCTGTTTGTCCACCATACAACAACCTCCAACAAGTCCCCTTATGAAACTTCCCACAATGCTGACATTGAGGGTAAGGTGGAACAAAACCTAGAACTGGAACAGGTGCTGCTGCTTTTCCCACTACTCCCTTAGCCTTGTTGTCCACAAACTTGGGAGTTGGATAAGGGTGGTTCCTTTGGACAAAAGACCCCTTACCCTTGCCCCTCACCGGCCCAACAATCCTCTGAGCCGCTCTTATGCTCCTGTCATTTGCCTCCTTCATCACCTTCAAATCTCCTTCATACATCATGCACATGTTCACCAACTGGGGAAAATTCTGAATCCCCTGGTATCCAATAGCCAACTTAATCTCAAGCCGAAGACCATTCTCAAACTTGATGCATTTGGAACCCTCATCTGGATGCTGCTGATAATAGGGAGAGAACTTGATTAGCTCTTCAAACTTGGAGAAATAATCCCCAACAGACATAGCCCTCTGTTTCAACTCCAAGAACTCAATCTCTTTCCTCCTCCTAACATCCTCTGGGAAGAACTTGTCCAAGAATCTCTCCTTGAACAACTCCCATGAAATCTGCCTCCCTTCTGCCTCTAGGAAATGACTGGTGTCCGCCCACCAAGATTCCGCCTCACCAGAAAGCATGAAGTTGGAATACATCACCTTCTCTGCATCAGAACAAGGAAAAGACTTGAAAATCTTCTCTATCTCCTTCAACCATTGCTGGGCTCCTGTCGGATCAAACCCACCCACAAACCTTGGGGGGTCCAACTTCTTAAACTTTGTGATACCATGAGCTGCTGCATGGGGCTGGTGATTAGCATTTTGGGCCTGTTGAGCACTGGCCTGCACCAAATTCTCTAGAATATTGGTCTGATTGGCATTGGTCCGAGACAAGTCCTCTAAGACCTCGGATATTCTTTCGAATACTCGATTTTGTCGAACCGCCATACTAATCCTGGAATCAAAGAGCGATTAATAAAAATCACATCTATTAAGAAAACTTAAAACTAAAACTAATTAACTAATGACTTAGGAATGAAAATAAACTAATTACTAACTAATTTAATGCTACTCTCGTGTGGAGTAACACTTAGGGAGTAGGAAAAACCATACTCCACAGCCGAGGAATGCAACCTGGCTCTGATACCAAATGTAACATCCCTATTTTTATTTTAGATGATTTTATTGGAATTAGAAAAATTAATAAAATTTTTTGCAAGGTTTCGTCTATAATTCGAACTTTTCCCAATACTATAATCTATATATATATAACCTGTCAGATTCGATTTTCGAAAAATCCTTTGACAACAGCACATGCATAGCAGTTTTGAGTAGGGTCACAAGATCAGAGTTTTTGACAAGTCAATCATGAAAACAAATTGGGGAAATTGGTTAGGATTTGTTCTCTACAACAAGGACAAAAGAATGAAACAAGTTTGAGACCAAATGGTTACATGAGCTTACCAAAATCAATGATCAACGTGAGCTCCAAGACTTTGTTTCGGTTTTTCTGCAGAATTAGAACACCAACTTTGCAAGCTCGATTCTCCTAGCACACACACCCTCAGCTCACGATTTTAGTATCTATGTGAAGATTTGGATGTGAGCTTCACAACCGTGTATAATTTGTGTATTATTGTTATGAATTGAGAGAGAACGAGAGGTTCGAATTCAAGAACCCTAACTTTGGAAACACGGAGCAATTTCCAGAAATTGGCCAAAATGAATGTTGATTCAACACAATCAAGGGTTTATATAGAAAAATTAGGTTACATGCAGCTCGACACGCATTCATAGACGTGTCTATGAGCTGATTTCGTGTCAAGATTGGGTGTTCTGGGCAATGACTCATCAAACTCACTATGAACTGGTGCTGCTGCACTATGGTAATCGATTACCGAATCGTGGTAATTGATTACCACGACTGAAATTTTCAAAAATTTATATTTTATTTCATTTCCCTCAAAAACCTTCTCTAATATTACTTTTAGGTCCTTAAACAAGGACTAAATTGCAAAACTCGTATTTTCACATGAAAATAATTATCAAAATATTTTTCATGCATTCTAACTTAACAAATGCACACACAAAATACATAATTAATCGAAGATTAAAATAAAAGTAATTAATTATAAATAAACTTTATAATTAAACTTTCATTAATCACGGATTAAAAATTTGGGGTGTTACACTACTCCCCCACTTACAAGGAATTTCGTCCCCGAAATTCAACTTACACAAACAAATCAGGATAATCCTGACGCATCCTATCTTCTAACTCCTAGGTTGCCTCAATCACATCGCCACTGATCCAAACAACATTGACCAAAGAAATTTTTTTTCCTCTGAGTTGCTTAATTCTTTGGTCCTCAATCTGGATAGATACAGCTTTAAAGGTTAGGTTTTCACGGGCATCTAGGTCATCAAGACGAATTTTGATAATGGTGTTTGGGTCATGGACATATTTCTTCAACTGAGACACATGGAAAACATTATGTATATTGGCCAAAGATGGGGGTAAAGCTATTTGGTATGCTACAGGACCTATTCTTTTAAGAATATGGTAAGGACCAATAAACTTAGGAGATAATTTTTGGGTTTTCAAAGCTCTACTAACACCTTTGGTTGGAACTACTCTAATAAACACATGCTCTCCCTCCGTAAACTCTAACGGTCTTCGCCTCTGATCAGCATAGCTCTTTTGTCGGCTTTGAGTTGTCCTCATCTTCTCTTGAATCATCTTGATCTTCTCCGTTGTCTCTTGCACAACTTCAGGAGCAACAAGAGAATTCTCCCCCACTTGGAACCAACATAGCAGGGTCTGACATTTTCTTCCATACAGAGCTTCAAATGGTGTCATTCCAATACTCGTATGATAACTATTGTTATAGGTAAACTCTACGAGTGGCAACATTTGCTCCCAACTTCCTTGTTCTTCCAGAACACAAGCTCTTAGAAGGTCTTCTAACGACTGAATAATCCTCTCCGTTTGACCATCAGTCTGGGGATGATATGTAGAACTCAACTTCAATCTTGTCCCCAAAGCTTGATGTAGACTCTGCCAAAACCTGGACGTGAATCTGGGATCACGATCAGAAATTATACTTGAGGGTACTCCGTGCAGACGTACCACTTCCTTGACATACAACTGGGCGAGCTTTTCCAAAGAATAGCACATATTCACCGGAATGAAATGCGCTGACTTAGTCAACCGATCAACAACTACCCAAATTGCGTCATGGTTGCTAACCGTTCTTGGCAAACGGGATTCAAAATCCATTGATATACTAACCCACATCCATTGTGAAATATCCAAGGGATATAATTCTCCTACAGGTTTTTGGTGTTCCACCTTGGCTTTCTGACAAACTAAACAAAAAGCCACATACTTCGCCACATCCTTCTTAAGACCACTCCACCAAAATAACTTCCTCAGGTCTTGATACATCGTTGTTGCTCCAGGGTGCATACTCATCTTACTCTTGTGTGCTTCATCCAGAATCATCCTTCTAACTTATGGATCATTGGATAAGCAAATCCTTGTTCTGAAACGAAGAATTCTATCTCCCCCTTCTTGGAATTTCGGTTCTCTTCCTTCCATCATCAATCTTCTTTTCTCCTTAAGCGCTTCATCCTCATGTTGCAATTCCCGAACTCTTTCCAAGAATTCATTGGTGATTTGCAACATTCCCAACTTGATACTTGACGGCTCCACTTCCATCGTCAAACTCAAGTCTCTAAACTCCTCAATCAAAGTAGCTTCCTTGACCATCATCCAACTAGCATGCATTGCCTTCCGACTCAATGCATCTGCCACCACGTTTGCCTTCCCAGGATGGTAATAAAGTTTAAAATCATAATCCTTCAAAAACTCCACCCATCGGCGTTGCCTCATATTCTACTCCTTCTGATCGAAGAGATACTTCAAACTCTCATGGTCACTGAACACTCGAAACGTAGTGCCATAGAGATGATGTCTCCAGATCTTTAGAGCAAATACAATAGCTGCAAGCTCTAAAAGTGATTTGGATAGTTTACTTCGTGCGTCTTCAACTGTCGAGAGGCATAAGCTACTACCTTCCCTTCTTGCATCAACACACTTCTGAGTCCTTGCTTTGATGTATCGCAATACACTTCAAAACTCTTGTGAGGGTCAAGCAAGATTAACACAGGAGATGTTGTTAACCTTTCCTTCAGCTGTTGAAAGCTGTTCTCACACTTCTCATCCCATAAGAAAGGTTGATCCTTTCGAGTCAACTTCGTCAATGGTAGAGCAAGCTTAGAAAATCCTTCTATAAACATTCCATAATATCCAGTCAGTCCTAAGAAACTTCGAACTTCAGTAACTGACTTTGGTTGCTCTCATTGCAAGACTGAATCCACTTTCGCTGGATCCAGTGTTATTCCTTCTTCAGAGATCACATGCCCGAGAAACTTCACCTCCCTCGGCCAGAACTCACACTTGGAGAGTTTGGCGAGCAACTGCTTCTCCCTCAACACTTTCAACACAATCCTTAAATGCTCGCCATGCTCTTCGGGACTCTTTGAATAAATTTGGATATCCTCAATGAACACAGCCACGAATGAATCTAGATACAGTCTAAAGATTTGATTCATGTAGTCCATGAAAATTGTAGGTGCATTAGTCAATCCGAACGGCATTACGACATATTCATAATGTCCGTATCGAGATCGAAATGCGGTCTTAGGGATATCCTCTTCCCGAATTCTGATCTGGTGGTATCCCGACCTCAGATCAATCCTGGAAAATATCGAAGCTCCACGAACTTGGTCCATAAGGTCATCTATCTTTGGCAATGGATACTTGTTCTTAATGGTGACCTTATTCAACTACCGATAGTTTACAAACATCCTCAAACTACCATCCTTCTTCTTTACAAACAAAATCGGTGCTCCCCAAGGAGACACACTTGGCCTGATCAGCTATTTCTGCAGAAGCTCTTCCACTTGCATCTTCAACTCGGCCATTTCCGGTGGTGCCATTCTATAAGGAGTGATAGAAATGGGACCAGCACCCGGAACTAGATCTATTCCAAATTCAATCTCTCTCTTCGGCGGCAAACCCGATATCTCGTCAGCAAACACTTCTGGAAAATCCCTAACCGCAGGAATTTCCTCGATCAACTGAGCTCCTTCTCCTATCACTGCCTCCGAGGTAAACAAACACACATACCCTGCGGGTTCTGGATTCTTATAAGCTACTAACTTATTATCACAATCAATGGTCACTTGGTTCTTACTCATCCAGTCCATCCCCAAGATTACATCCAATTGCGACAAAGGTAAACAGATCAAATCTACACTAGTGACTTTGTCTAATACTTCCATATGACAACTAAGACATACCTTAGAAACAATCACAGGAATATTTGTAGGGGTCTCTACCTTAAGAACATAAGGTAAATCAGACACAGGTATTTTCAAACGATTCACACATTCATAAGAAACAAATGAATGTTGAGCTCCAAAATCAAACAGGACATTACAAGACTGACCATTAAGCAATTAATTACCTTGCACGAGATCAGAGGATTGGCTTGCTTCCACACCACTAAGAGTGAAAACTCTGCCAGAAATAACAGGTTTATCAGTTGTTCCCTTCGGATTGGTCTTGGCCGGTTCTTTGCAATCACGAGCAAAACGACCATGTTGCCCACAATTGAAACAACCACTTGTTGCCCAACACACTCTTCCATAATGATGACGTTTGCACTTCTCACAGTATGGAACATTACTGCTAGACTTGCCTCGGTCATCAACCTTAGCCTTTCCCTTGCCTCTATCCTTGCCAGAATATGGACCCTTCCCTCTGCGATCAAACCCCTTACGCCTTTGTGGTCCATAGTTCTGATGATACCTTCTCTCTGACACTTGAACTTCTTCTGCCTTCTTGTCATCTTCATACATCCTACACATATCTACAAGTGTAGGGAAACTCTGAATTCTCTGATTGCTAAACACAGACATTAGCTTGGGCTTCAAACCACCTTCAAACTTGATACACTTTCCCCTCTCATCTGGGTTGTTCTGATAGTACGGAGAGTACTTTATCAACTCCTCAAACTTTGCTGCATACTCCCCTACACTCATATCCCCTTGCTTCAGCTTCAGAAACTCAACTTCCTTCTTCCTCCTCAAGTCTTTTGGAAAGTACTTATTGAGAAACTTCTCCATAAATACTCCCCAGTTAACCTCTCTTCCTTCATAACTCAGCAATTAGGCGGTATGGATCCACCAATTCTAAGCCTCCCCTTCCAACATATAGACTGCATATGTCACTTTCTGAGTATCAGTACAATCTAATGTCTTGAGAATTTTGTCCATCTCATGAATCCACTTATTAGCCTCTTCAGGTTTAAATCCTCCTTCAAACTTAGGTGGATTGCAACTGCTAAAATCCGCAAGACTTTTGGATTTAGCAGTTCCAGTATTGCACTGGTGAGGTAGATTAGCTTGTTGTTGCTGTTGATGCTGCTGCTGCATACCTTCCAAAACAACTGTGATCCTTTCCAGCATCACATTCGTATGACTTTGTTTTCAAGTCGTCATACTAGACCTGCACTATGGGCTTATGGTCATATATGATTGACAAAAGAAACACTCAATCATCTAACCTAAACTAAGACTATACCCAATAGTTTCAGCCCATACAATTTGTATTTATTACTTATCAAAGTAAGATACAAACAAATCAAAACAAACATAAAACATACATAAATTATACATTGTTGTAACCTGATTGATGTGGATGACTAGCTATTTTTGGACTACTTCTTCAGCCATAGGATCATTCATGCTTTGATACCACAAAGTGCAACACCCTCTTTCACTCCCTGAGTAATAAGGAATAAATAATAAATAAATATATTACTCGGAAATATTATGGACTTGTTAATGTATTAGAATTTATAGGAAATAAATTTTTCTTTTCTTTTCCTTTGAAATTCTAATGAGTCAGGTGCACAAATTACAAAAACCATTGGATCTCGAAAAATAACGTATACTTTCATTAAACCTTGGATTTGGCGTCCTTTGACATCAATAAAATATAATTTAAGAACTTAGAAAATAAAGAATGATATAGCATTTTCTTGGCTTTGAAAACTTAGTATAGCTTTGTTACTAAAATAGTAGTGAAGTTATCTCTCGTCATTTTTAGAACTTAAGGTTTTATTCTTTCGCAATGGCATAACCGAATCCTTTTGAAATAAAATCAGAGTAAGCGGAAAATCATTGGGCTGTGGATAATAAACATAACATAATATATACAAATATATTAGTGATAAAAGGGTACATAGTCCAAGTAGTCAGATAACCGAGTCCAAGTAAGAACGAGTCCATGAAACGGAAATGTAAAAAGTAAGGATCAACACTCTAGAGCTCTCCAAAAATATGTACAATATAAACATCTCAAAATAATGGCCCCAAAGCTAATCCAGGAGAAGCAGTAGTAGTAGTAGTAGTAGTAGTAGTCCAAGTCACCAGAGAAGCATCCATCCATCCATCATCAGAGTCCACAACAGTTGTAGATCGGGTCCCTGACCTACACTACCAATACTTAGCACGTACCTAAAGGTCATCATCCCTCCACTCGCTACCAGTAGCGTGCTCGACTGGCTCGTCTCCGCTCCCTGCCTCGACAGGATCCTCCTCCACCTCATCCGACGGGGATGGTACCCTTCCACTGGGCACAGTGTCAGGTGATGGTGCAGCCCCGACAGGACTCGTCGAATCGGGTGTGGGAGTATCCTCCCGGATAACTCGAGCGGAAAACCGAACGAAAACGAAAGTGATGATATGTACGGGCAGGTCGAGCGGGAGGTGGTCCATGGTATGTATAAAAGGGTGTTACATGCATAGTATAGATAATGGGGATCTTGAATCTACGAGGACGAACACGGACCAGTGGATTAGTGTGATAGAAGGTCAACTCAACCTCACCCTCATACACTGCTCGGTGGTCCTCATAGACCCACACTCCACTAGGGAGAGGGCGTATCTCGATGCAAGCGAGATAGCTAGAAATCACCTACAAGGGCATGGGGATAAGCAACAACATACACACAATCGAAAGAGAGTAAAGGTTTAACAATTTATATGCAAGACAGATATTAGTCAATCATATAATCCAATACAAGTCATTACACAAACAAATCAATGACAAGTAGGAATGCACATAATATGCTCACACTCAGGTTATATTCAAATAACATTTAATTATTTATGAGTGGCATGATGTATGAACGTCCTATCATCAATCCTAGCTTCCATAGAAACTATTTCCCCCTTCAGGGGCGGCCATCCTTTTAACTTCATGTACAATTTTTGTACTCCGTACCTTTGTGGGGTACAATTCAATATCATTCCTTGGAATGTATTACGCTCAAGCTTGGTAGTGATTCACAACACAGCAACCTCGCAGACGTCACGCTCGAACGTAATAATCACATCATCAGTATCCTCACGTTGGCCACATTTTTATTACACATAAACGTGTCATCAAGCAGGACATGTTTGGCGCTACCAGAGGCCCTCCTCAGGTTATAAAAATAACCGTGATAATTCGATCTATCATCCGGACTCCATGGATGAATGCATCACAATAAATTTCATTGATTGGTATTTAAATTACTTGATAATAATATCCAACATTATATCCAAGTAATTAAACATATTTCATGATCATTTTCAAGAAAATAATTAAAATACCCAATCAAGCATGTTTCAGTCCCATATGCATTCGATGATATTTATTTATATGTTAAATTAATAGTTCATAAATAAAAATGGCATTTTAAGTATTTTTTGCACTGTTAATCGAGTATCAGAAACTGGTAATTGATTACCACGTGTATTTTTGCTTTCTGTTTTAGAAACATAACAGGTAATTGATTACCCTGTCGTGGTAAATGATTACCCCTGATAGTAAAACACTGAAAAATGGGGTTTTAACATACCATTTTCATTTCTAACCAAATTTAACTCAAACCAAGCATTCACAGAGTTGACATAACATATTTTGGACATGTTCAAACTCAGAAAACACATCATATCATCAAGATTACATACATGTTCTTCATTATGCATAAAAATCATTTAAACAACAACTCATAGCACCAAATCATAGAATACTCCATTAATTCATGATTTCAAGGTTTTAACAGTTTGCATGCATCAAATATAGTCTTCTCAAGTCAATCACAGAGCACAATTTGGTCTCCAAACCAAATTCCTAATTCAAACTAAGCCCTTATAGCCTCTTGATGGCTCTCCAATTAAAATCATGCTCTTTAATCTCAAACTAGTGTAGGTTAAGCTTTCCCCTTACCTCACAGACGTGTTCTAACAGAAACTTCACAGAAAACAAGCTTCCAAATTCGATTTCCCAAAAATCCTTTGACAGCAGCACATGCACAGCAGCACACGACTGAAATTTTCAAAAATTTATATTTTATTGCTTTTCCCTCCAAAACATTTTCTAATATTACTTTTAGGTCCTTAAACAGGGACTAAATTGCAAAACTCATATTTTCACATGAAAATAATTATCAAATTATTTTTCATACATTCTCACTTAACAAATGCACACACAAAATACATAATTAATCGAAGATTAAAATAAAAGTAATTAATTATAAATAAACTTTATAATTAAACTTTCATTAATTACGGATTAAAAATTTCGGGTGTTACACTTTTGTGAGCTTCATCTAGGATCATCTTCTTCAGCTCTGGGTTGGAGGGGACACAAATTCTATTTCTGAATCTTAGGACGCCATCAGATCCTTCAGAAAAATCTGGTTCTTTTCTTTCTAGAGCGAACTTCCTTTGCTCTTGCAGTTCAGCATAATTCAATTGTTGCTGCTGGATTTGTTCTAAGAATTCATTTTTGATTCTAAGCATTCCCAGAACAATACTCCCTTCTTTAAATTGGACACCTAAATTGAGGTTATTGAATCCCTCAATTAGTTCCAATTCTTTCTCCATCATGCTACTAATATGGAGAGCTTTTCGACTTAAGGCATCTGCAACTACATTTGCTTTTCCTGGATGATATTGTAGATTAAAATCATAATCTTTGAGAAATTACATCCATCTTCGTTGCCTCATGTTTAGCTCTTTTTGATCAAACAAATATTTTAAGACTCTTATGGTCGCTGTACACTTCAAATCAAGTGCCTTATAGATAGTGCCTCCAAATCTTAAGAGCAAAGACGATTGATGCAAGCTCCAGATCATGTGTAGGGTAATTCTCCTCGTGTGGTCTTAGCTGCCGAGAAGCATAAGCAACCACTTTATCTTTTTCCATAAGCACACATCCTACTCCTTGTCTAGATGCGTCACAATACACATTAAAATACTGGGATGGATCAGGTAGCGCCAATACATGAGAAGAAGTTAACCGGTGCTTCAACTCTTGAAAGTTTTGTTCACACTGCCCGCTCTATGAGAATGGAATTTCCTTTCTGGTTAACCTTGTTAAAGGCAAGGAAATTTTGGAGAATCCTTCAATATATCTCCTGTAGTACCCTGCTAACCCCAGGAAGCTTCTTATTTCTGCCATGTTCTTCGGTCGTTCCCACTGCAACACGGCTTCTACTTTCGCAGGATCAACAGCTATCCCTTCGCGAGTAATTACATGGCCTAAGAAGTTTACCTTCTCTAGCCAAAACTCACATTTAGACAGCTTAGCATACAATTGTTTCTCCTTCAGGACTTCCAATACTCTTCTCAAGTGTTCCTGATGCTCATCTGAGTCTTTGAGTAGATGAGGATGTCATCAATAAATACTACTACAAAAGAATCCAGATAAGGTCAAAAATTTGTGTTCATGTAATCCATGAAAACAGCAGGGGCGTTGGTCAATCCAAACGGCATCACTACATATTAATAGTGACCATGCCACGTCTTGAAAGCTCTCTTAGGAATATCTTCTTCTTTGATTCAAATCTGGTGGTATCCAGATCTAAGATCAATCTTAGAGAAGATTTCTGCTCCGTGAAGTTGATCCATCAAGTCATCAATTCGGGGAAGAGGGTACTTGTTTTTAATTGTCACCTTGTTTAATTGCCGATAATCAACACATAGCCTCTGGCTTCCATCTTTCTTCTTCACAAAGAGCACTGGGGCTCCCCAAGGCGACACACTTGGCCTTATGAATTTATTCTCCAACAACTCTTCTAGTTGTTTCTTGAGTTCTGCCAATTCAGTAAGAGCCATTCTATATGGGGCTATAGAAATAGGTCATGTTCCAAGCATTAGGTCAATGGCAAACTGTACTTCCCTGACAGGAGGCAATCCAGGAACCTCAATAGGAAAGACTTCAGGAAATTCATTCACCACTGGAATGGATTGGATCTCTGACTCTTCCTCTATTTCCATCATAGTCGCAGTCAGATTGCAATCATATGCAAAATACTCTTCTGGGTTAGGGTTCACAGTGTTTGAGTTTAGGGTAAGTGTTTTATTATGGCAGTCAATCACAATGTGATTATTGGACATCCAGTCCATTCCAAGAATCACATCGAGTTGACTTAAAGGAAATGATGAGATCAATGTAAAATGTGTGGTTTAGGACTTTCAGGATACAGTTGGGACATATTTTTGTAGTTATAACAGTGGGGTTAGTGGGGGTAGATACTAAAAGTTTGTAAGGTGTATCAACAATAGGTAAATTTAATCGTGTAGCACAATCAAAAGAGATAAAGGAGTGGGTGGCACCACAGTCGAACAATGCTTCGCAAGGATGGTTATTAATACAACATGTACCTTTGATCAATCCTTCTGCCTTATCAGCTTCAGCACCGCTAAGGGTATAGACTCTACCACGAGTGGTAGGCCTATTATCATTGACCTTTCGAGTCTCTGCAGTGCTAACTTTCTCTTTCTTCAGAATTTTGTTTGGGCATTGTGCAGCTATGTGGCCAGGCTGTTAACAGATGAAACAGTTCATTTCCTTCCCTTGATCCCGGAGTTTCCAACAAAGACCTCAGTGATGCCTGCCACAATGTTGACAAAGAGGGGCAGAGCTTGAAACAGATAGAGTAGACTGTGCCGATGATCCCATGGAGCTTGTTCCTCTGGATCTCTCTTCTCTTGGTCGGGGATTAGGATAAGGGGCTCCTTGATGGGAGAGTTCTCTAGGCTTATTTCTGATAGGTCCATAACCCTTCGGGGTTGGCCGAGAGCTCCTTTCTATATCTTCTTTTGCTTTCAAATCCTCTTCATATGTTCTGCACATATTCACCAATTGAGCGAAGTTGGGGATGTCCTGGTATCCAAAAGCAACTCGGATTTCTGGGCGAAGGCCGCTTTTGAATTTGACATACTTGGATCTTTGGTCAGGATGATGAAGAAAATATGGGGAGTACTTGATGAGTTCCTCAAATTTGGATGCGTACTCACCCACCGTCGTAGTTCCTTGCTTCAGTTCTAAGAATTCAATCTCCTTTCTTTGATGAACATCTTTAGGAAAGAACTTTTCAAGGAATTTCTCCTTGGAAAGATCCCATGTAGTCACCCGACCTTCAGCTTCCAACACTCTTCTTGTGTTACCCCACCAATCTTCCGCTTCTCCAATTAACATAAAGGTGGAGAAGTTGACGCGTTTCTCATCAGTGTAAGGCATCGAACGGAAGATTTTCTCCAGCTCCTGAACCCATCTCTTCGCTTTATCAGGATTAAACTCTCCATCAAACTGAGGAGGGTCCAACTTCTTGAATTCAGTCAATTCAAATATCTCCGCTTGTCCTTGAGGCTGGTTCTGGTTTGGATTTGGGTTTTGGTTGGCCTGATTATTCTGATTTTGGGCCAACGCTTCAAGGACAGCGGTGATTCGTTCAAGAGTTGGTTGTTTCAACCAGCCATCTTCAAATTCTGAAATAGAACTAAAATCATAAGAACAATAACAACCTACAACTTCCTAGACTATACTAATTAATAGTTACTCTCATGTGGAGTAAATCTTTGGGAGTATTGGAGTCCATACTCCACAGCCGAGGATTGCAACCATTGCTCTGATACCATAAATTGTAACACTAGTTTTTAATCTTCTATTTAAGAGGTTAATTATGATGATTTGTATTCATGAAAACTTTAAATAATGAAAAGGTTTATGAAAATTTCGCCAGAGTTTACTTTGGTTTTATAACTATCCAAATTTTCACTTAAGTTACCTGTCAGTTCCAGAAACATATTTGTAGTTTTCTATACATCAAAAGACAGGTGCATTATATTATCAAACCCAAAACAATGGTATAAGACATACCATAGGTTGCAGCACCTAATTACATAATTTACATAACTAGAACTAAAGGATTAAAAGGTTTATACAACATTATAATTAGGTCATCAAAAAGTATAATCTTCTGTTTAGCATTGAGCTTTGTTGCATCAAAAGTGGTTGAACCACCTCACTAAGTCTATACTCCGGGGGAAGGAGTGTGACTCTCCTTGGCTGGAGGAATAGAAAATACATCACCAGAAGTACCTAAAAATGTCAAATAAGGGAGTGAGCGGTTTATCATAATTTAAAATAAAGAATTAAGACATAACAACATAAAACCATAGTTGCACAATTAAGCAATATCATTTGATATAATCTATATCACAATTCCACTTATACAATTTATTATGCGAAGATGAATGAATGTCATGCCCTATTAGACTAAAATGATGCGTGCACGGCTCTCTTTATCCCATCAATTGAATTCAATGTAATACTCTCTCATTATTAGCTAAATTTCATTTCACTTCTTGTTTTCTCTTTCACATCACAACTCATTGGATTCAATCATGGATTAATTCAAATGCAATCTCCTTCTCAGCATTTCATCTCTTTCATATCATCTCTTTTTCGTGCCTCATCATCCTTTCATCTCATTGTTCACAATTCCACATCATTCCTCACTTCTCCCTCCGTTCCAAGGAAAGCCATAATCGGGAGTAAGTGTCCCTCTACCACTGCTTGCATAGTACTAACCACTCTCTTGGTCTAGTACAACTTCGGTTGAAGGCCCAAGTTGGCTATAGCAGGGATCCACCCTCAACCGGTCCCAAAGTGACTCTGTGACCGATAGAATCATTGTGGTTACTGCAGAACCAATCTTCCGATATGGGTGGCCAATCCATATCCTCCTAGGAGATCCAAGTTCCACCCAACAATAATTCGCGTGGTTGTTTCAATAGCGCAACCTAATCACATATCACTCACGTCCTTCGGTTCCGAAGAACCTTCACGTCATGACTTTCCCAACTTCCTTACCGTTCACCTTATAACTCTGTGTATGATGCATGGTTCTAATCACTTCTCAATTAAGTTTATACTATATAAGAACAGAAATTGGTTTATATTTCAGTACAATCTTAATTGAGAAGCTTAAGTGTCTTTCTAATGCATAATGATGCAATACGAGTATTCTAGTCATTACCAATATTAATCACTTCCAAATATTCTATCATACTTAATTAAGTACAACTTAAATTATTTAATATCAATGTCATACTTATCATTCTAACCTAGAATAACTAGGATTCAAGGTCACACACAATCATAATTATAAAGGAAAAGCAAGTTTCCATCACAACACTAAGTACTTTCCATACAACAAATTAGGAATAAAAGCATTTATATCACCATCCATCCTATGGTTCCATGTTATCAAAACCTAATTCCTTACTTTAAATTAAGCAAACTACTCCTCCCTTACCTTGGGTGAGGAGAGAGAAAGCCCTAGTGAGAGAAATCCTTCTCAAGCTTTAATGGTTATGAAACCCTTGTTTTCTTCCTTCATCAATCCATCTCTTATGATTTTTCCTAGCTTCTAAGTTCTTTTCTTTCAATTCATTCATGAAAAACACAAGAGTATTGAGTTCTATGGGGTTTGAGTAGAAAAGGGTATGGGTTTTCAATGGAGATTGAGAAGGGGATTAGGAGATTGAGAGTTTGAAAGAGTTGTTTATGTGATTAAGGATGATTGTTGAATGGATACTTGATGGATTTTTGGAGTGGTTTCATGAAAGTTCTAGAGGTGGCAAGAAGGAGTTTGAAATGTTGAGATGATACATGCCTTAAAGTCATGTTTTTAAAACTGTCTCAGCAGGGGTTAATCGATTAACCCAGGTGTTAATCGATTAACACCTGATGCATGCTTAGAAGTTAATCGATTAAAGATGGTCCTAATCGATTAATAGTTGAGTGCTCATCAGCTCTTAATCGATTAAGCTTCCCATTAATCGATTAATGCCTTATATTTTCACTTTTCTAATGCAATCTAATGATTCCTAACATTTTTCATACTTGAACCAAGGCTCTACTATATTAAATCACCATTCTTAGCATATTTTCAATTGTCATTAAGTTTTAGGGTGTTACATTTAGGGCTCAAGAATGCTAATTTGCTAACAAGGCCATAAACTCGCGAGTTTACAAGAGTCTACCAGTATCCACCCGAGTCCACCTGAGTCACTTCACTCCGAGTTTCCATTAGTTTCAACTCGTTTTCCATAGGTAGATTCGTAGATTCGTAAGTTTCTAAGTATTAACACTAGTTTTTGACAACCATGGGTAGACGGTTGAGACCGTGATTGGAGAGGTAGGCAAGAAGCACAGTAATGAATGAGGAAATGAGGAGGTTAATGTTATCATTTTTTTAGGTAAAATTATCAAATTGATCCTTTAAGTTATTTTTAGATTACAAATAAGTCTTATAGTTTTCTTGTTTCAAATAAATCTTGCAAGTTGTTGTCGTCCAATAAATCAATGATTTTCAATAATTTTGTCGATTAAGTGACACATGACATCATTAATTCATTTTTATAAAAAAAATCATTAATTCATTTTTTAACGCGTGTCACTCAACGGAAAAAAAATCATGAAAAAGGACAGATTTATTAAACGACAACAATTTATAGGATTTATTTGAAAAAAAATAAGGGACTAATTTGTAACATAAAAATAACTTAAAAGATCAATTTAGTAGTTTTACATTTTTTTTAAAGTTTTTACTCCCTCCGTTTCTTATGTAGTGTTCATAGAGTTTTTATCACACGTTTCATATGTATTGTTCTATTACAAAACTCAATACGTAATTAATGTTATTTTTCCAACACATTTTTTTCATTTCCAATATATTTCTCTCTTTAATAATGATTATAAAGGGACATTATACTTTAAATACATTAAATGCTTACATCATTTAATATTTTTTGAAATTCGTACATAACTTTAATCTCCATCTCTTAACTTTTTAATAATAAATCAGTGATTATAATTAATTGAAGCATTACAAGCCGGAGCATTAAAATAACTGCAAGGAACACAACCACCATCCTGAATGCCCTCAACATCAAGTTGGTTCAATAATCATCTCATCTCATCCTCTCACTCACCTGAACAGTGGATCCAACGAATTTGTTAGATATTTTGATTCTCTTGCAAGTTCGGTTCTCACAGCATATTAATCCGGAGTTATCTACTTATAGTTAAGAAGAAGATATAATACTTCATATGTTCTCTAATAATAGTAAAAAGTAACAAAATTTTTGTTCTAAATTAAAATTAAAGTACAAAATATATTAAATTATATAATAATTAATTAATATATTAAACAAATTTTTAAATAAATATCTCTTAATTATTTTACTCTAGGAGTAATAAAAACTATTTGACCCATTCTACCATCCAATTATATAGTATTATATTATTATACTCCATCTGTCTCTGGTTATAAGATCCTCTTTCCTAAAAAAAATTTGGTCCTAAATATAAAATTTTCTTGTAATTTTTTTCAAAATTATTCTTACATTTAATCATTGTGGTCTATGTTTTTGTGAGAAGAAATAAATAAAATTGTATTGAAATATGAAATGAAGCTTGTTTAATGTTGTAAATAACTTGAAAATTGATTGATTGCATTAAATATAGATGATGGAGTATCTAAGAATTAAATTAATTATTGAAAAATGAAAAAAATTTATTATATTCTAATAATCGATAGATAAATATTTTTGAAAGAACATATCAATTTTAATATAGAATTCAACAACTTTAACGCAAAAATGCCCGAAGAGGAGCTTAAGGTTTTGTTTGGTTGCACGAAAGAAAATGATAAAAGAGAAATAGGGAAGAGTTTTTCAAGTAAAGTGAATAAATGAAGGACAAATAAGTAATTTTACATCCCAAAACTCATTTTTCTCTCATTCTCTTGCTCATAGATAAGAGAAAACTTTTTCTAATGACACCTACTTTATTTTCTCTCATCTCTCAATTTCTCTCATAAACCAAATAAAGTCTCTTATTTTCTTTCCCCAAATTTCTCCTCTCAAAATCCACTAAAATATACAGAGTGTTAGGAATGGAGGGAGTATTATTATATAAAAGTGACGGAAGACTCGTCTGATCCGCTTGTGTCTAATCAATCCTCCCTCCCTCAGCTCTCTTGCTTTTGTTACGTGATCGTGTTATTATTCTGTCATCTCATCACTTCTTTCTCTTAGGTGTAATATTTAGAGGACTCCACCCATTCTTACACATCATCTCTCCTCATCCATTCATTCACTAGCACTGAATAGCTTTGCAGCTTTTCCAGTACTTAATTAAAACCATCTATTGTTAGACTTTAACAAACAAAGAAACCTCTGAAACTCCACTACTATCACTCTCTTCCACACTCTTTCCTCTTTTACCCAAACAAAAAAGATAAAAACAAAACAAAACAAATAGATCTCACTCCTTCTCCAGTTCCATCCCACTTCAGTTCGGTTACCATCCTAACCAACCAACCATATCTTCATCATCATCATTTATCACCTAGCTACATCATAGACTTTAGCCATATTTTTTTATTATGAAATTATTGTTTTTAATTTATAGGATAAAACACTATCCTAAACTTTGAAATTAGATGTGTTAACTTTATGTCCTAGATTTACCTCTTGATTTAACACTATTATTGTTAGATATTCAGAGTTGCAATATTTTTCTTACTTCCTACCATCTTTTCATCCACACAAAACAAAGCATAGTTTGAAGAGAGAGAAAGAGAAGTAAACCACAGGAAGGAAAAAACATGGACTTTGGAGGGAACATGTTTTGTCTTGGTAATAGGGACCAAAATGGTAACAATAACAGTTATGGTTGGGATTCATGGGAAATCACTACTTCTACTAGCTCTAAGCTCATCAACGCATTCCACACAACTGAGGCGGCGGAGAACTCCTCCGCCGCCGCCGTCAACGGTCATCACGAGGCAGGTCTAGCCAACGCTCTCATGTTTCTTCCTCATCATCCCAACAACCACAACGACGGTGTAATAAATCATCACCACCGCCACTACCAGTCATACCCTTACGGAGGAGATGGGTTACACTCACACATCCACGTGGACCCACATCTGATGTGCTTGAAGCTTGGGAAGAGGCACTACTTTGAGGACCCTAGTGGTGCTCCTCAAAGTAGTGGGTTGGGGTTGGCGGATAAGAGAGGCAAAGGGTACTGTGGAGGAAGTGGTGACGGTGGTGCGAAGGCGGCGGTGGCGAGATGTCAGGTGGAGGGGTGCCACGTGGCTCTGGTGAACGTCAAGGATTACCACAGGAGGCATAAGGTTTGTGAGATGCATTCAAAGGCACCAAAGGTTGTGGTTTTAGGGTTAGAGCAGAGATTCTGTCAGCAGTGTAGCAGGTTTGAAATATATTTAATTTAATTATGCATTTTATTATTATTGGGAGTTTCTTGCTTATATAGTGACATCAAAATGATGTGTTATCTAAACCTTCAAGACTCGATCGAAGAACATTGACGCCCGTTAGTTAATAAAAAAATTAAAAGCTTGTGCCATAACAACAGAGAATTATTGAGATCTGGGGATGTGAAGTTGCAGAAACTTATTTTCTGTTTATTAAATTGTTAAACATTGTTCATAAAGAATTTATTCACACGACCCTTATTCAGCGCATTAGAAAAGAAATGCTGAATTTGACACAAATCCTCACGTGTTAATCATGCGATGATTGTAGATTAAAGATAAGAAAAAAAACATTTTTTTTAAATATAAATAAAATTAACTAATTTTCTTAAATTTTGTTTATTTCCAATATTACTTTCCTAAAATATCCTTAAAAAATTTGTTATCTTGTTTAATTTTTATTTCATTCTCAATGATAATTTCCTAAATACCTCTATTTTTTATAAATTTGAAAAAATTAAATACAATCAACTAATTTTCTTAACAAGTGTGAAAATCTCTTTTTTTATAATTCGAACTAGGGAGTATACATTAGTTAGAATGATTATTTTTCACATTAATTTAAAGATTATTTATATTTTTTTTCTCTAAGTCCATCCCATATTCCCAATTGTACATCGAAGGGTGTAAATTGAGTTTTTCCTTTTATTATTATATAAGAATATAAGATTATTATTACTAATCTCTTAGTGTGTGTTTGGTATAGCTGGTAATATGAGATTATGTTTATTTTTTCTCCACCAGATTATAATATGTTAAAATTATAATATGTTTATGTTTGGGTATCTTAGCTAAAGAATATATTTAAGCTAATCTGTTTTGTTTGGATAGTGTAAAAAAGATTATTTTTATTTAGTAAATTACAAGAAAGGGTAAGATGTGACAAGTGGTAGGTAGATAATGTGATGAAATGATAAGGGTAGAATAGGAAATTATATGGATCTAAAACAATAATCTTTCAAAAAATAATTTTCAGCTGCTATTAAGAAGCTTATAGATTTTGATTATTTTTCCAATAAGATTATAATTTGTATTGTAAACAAACACACTACCTTATGTTTATTTTTGAAAAATTTGAAAAATAAACCAAAAAAAATAATCTTCTTCTCCACCAAACGTAAGATCATTTCCACCCGTAAATGGATTTTTCCTTCTTAAATGCATACTATTTTATTATTCTTCACATTTTTCTGTATTTTAATATCCTCAACCAATTTTTCACTTCACCCATATAATCTACTTTTCGTTAATTCCATTGCATACTGCCATACTCACACTCGTAATATTTTAAAATAAATATAAAACATCACACAACACACATTAACCCTCGTACTTCTATTATATTAATGCCTTTAATCAGCTAAGAAACGGTAAACTAATTAACTTACCGTGGCCAAATTGGAACGAACAACAACCGTCTCCGGCGGAAATTTGTTTGATGAAATGTTTGTGACCAAATACGAACCCACTACGAACCACTTACTGGAGGTGCTCTAACTATTGGATTTTGCAGGTTTCATGTGGTGTCAGAGTTTGATGATTCAAAGAGGAGCTGTAGGAGGAGACTGGCAGGTCACAATGAGCGAAGAAGAAAGAACTCACACGATTCTGTTGGAAGGAATACTTTAGAAGGTGCACAATAATATTGGTTGATTCTTGCAGTTTATTGTTACTTTTTTTTATTGATTGATTTAATCTTTTGAGATTTTTGAAATTTTAAAATGGTCCTTAAAAAAAACATGAGGCACATTAGTCCTGAAGTTAATGGTTGTTTTTGATGATTAACTTGGATTAACGGAATTTTTTTTTAAAAAAAAAGGCTAAATTACTCATTTGGTCCCTTACCTTATTTTTCAATTTCAAATTGGTCCCTTACCTTTTTTTTGTTTCATATTGGTCCCTTATGTTTCCTTTTGCTGTCAATTTGATCCCAAAATCACTGTTCATCCTATGTGGACCAATATGTTATGCACACGTGTCACTTTCTCTCTCCACGTGGACCAATATAATATTGACACGTAGGATGAACAGTGATTCTGGGACCGAATTGACAGTGAAAATAAAGATAATGGACCAATATGAAACCAAAAAAAGGTAAGGGACCAATTTGAAATTGAAAAATGAGGTAAGGGACCAAATGAGTAATTTAGCCAAAAAAAAAGATAAGATCGTATCAATCAAACTAGTCCTGAGAATATGGATACCAACCAAATTAATCCCTAATTTTATAAATCACTAATGACAAAGATTAATGTCATTTACGTTTTGTAATCTGAAAAACTAATTTGAAATTTCGATAATTTAATGAACTAATTTGTATTAATCTTACTATTTACTCTTTAAAGTTTGTATTAAAAATCTACACTTAATGGTTAACAAAATTTGAAATTTATTATTTTACAAAATAATATCACCTCTTTTGTTTTTTTAAAGAATGTTTCAAGAACACTTTTAACACTTCCAAGATCCAAATTTAGTTGCATAAAGTTTTTCTCCATCCAATTTACTCCTTCTTAAAAAACAAAGTGTCAAAATAGTTGTTGAAAATTATATTTATAGGATTATTTGTTCTCTAAAAATTACTGTCACCAAATAATCTTTTAAGTTTTATTTTATGAAACAAATTTGTCTTTGAAATTTTGACTTTGTTTAATTTAATCCAATTTTCAATAGATTAAAGTGTCCCATGAAAGAAATTTTGAGGTGCTACATTCTCACAACAAAGATTTTAGGGACTATTTGAAGAGTTTTATTCTTATTCGAGGACCGAGCTGTCCACCTGAAAAATTTTTGATGAACTATGTGGTCACTTTATTTTGTTTTTGGGACCAAATTTGTGTCCAGGGATCGAATTGTGTCTTTAATGTAAAACTTTTTAGTAAAAATTGTAATTGATAATAAAATGGTTTATTTTTAGAAAAATACGACCTTAAATTTTGTTTTGTTGTCATGTTGGGGAAGCAGGGCGTTTCTGATTCGATTTGTTTAGAAAGAGTGGGGATTCAATTTTTTGCACTTTTTTCTATTTCTTGCTGCTTCTCCTGTAATATTTGTATGTTCTGGTATTTTATGTTCTCGGAAGTAATTCTTTTACGTACTTCTGTTTGTATTAAATAAAATTTTGCTTAAAAAAATTGTATAATCAGAAATTTACATTTAAGAAATATTGACAGGAAAATAAATTTAAAAGAAAGTGTAAAAAAGGATTATTTGAAAAACAAACTCCGTATTAAAAAGTGTGAGAAGTTTACAATCATGACCTATTAGACTTGCATGTGGCCTAATTTTATTAAGGGGTTACTAACATGCAACCTAAAATTAGATGGTTGCTATGCAACCTTATATTAAGCAAATAAGAAGTTAACACATAAGATATTTTGTACCATGTCATTTCTTGAAGCAGTCAAATATAATTTTTACAATTTAGTCGGCTTTTTTACTTAAGTGAGGTAGTTTTACAAACAATTTACATAAATAGGGTAGTTTTGAAACTATTTACATAACATGGGGCAGTCAACAAAACTATTTACGAAAATGGGGCAGTCAAAGTCAAAATTACAAAAGTCAAACAAGTCATTCCACATGACTTCTTCTAAAGAGTCATCTCACATGACTTATTCTAAAAGTCAAACAAGTCATCCCACATGACTTATTCTTCTACTCCTACTTATCTGTCATATTTCAAACAAAACACACCCTTTAAAAAACGAAATCATTACTTAGATTTCCAATAATACATTAATTATGTTTTTTTTTCGACTATACATTTTCTTTCTCTGTAATTATTACTTTTTTTCCACTACTTACAAAAACCAATATTCTATTAAATAAGGGTAAACATGGAAAATAGCATTTATTACACTATTGAACTCATGAAAAGGACAGATTAAAAAAACAAAAAACTTCTACAAAAAAAGACAGTTAATTAGAAACGGAGGGAGTACTTTAAATCTTCATTTTAAACAAATTATTGGTCTATTATTTGAGGTAATTTTTTTATATTTCATTTTCTTTATTTCTTTATTTTTTTATTTAAATTTATATGTACATATTTATTTTATTTTTAATTTTGTGCTTTTATTTATTATTATAATGTTTAGGTGTAATTTTTTTATGTTTTATATTTTATTTATAGAATTTTTTATTTTAATTTTTTTATATAGTTAATTTATTTTTAATTTTGTGCTTATATTTTTTATTAATGTTTAGCTATTCTAATGCACTTATTTATTTATTTATTTTTAATTTAGTTTGTTATTATATTGTACTTATTAGTCAGATTTTTAATGTTTCATACTTTTATTGATTTATTTATTTAAATTTGTCATAATATTTTTTAATCTATTCATGTTAATATTTTTTCAATCTATTCATGTTATTATTTATTTTTTTAATGTATTCATGTTAATATTTTTTTTAAATTTTTTTCATGTAGAAACCTGTATACGATATATTATTTTGAAACTGAACTGGTGTCGCGGTAGCAAAATTGTTTCCATGCGTTTTCACTCCAAATTTGAGGCTGTAAAGATTGAATTTGGAGTGAAAACACATGGAAACAATCCTGCTGCAGCGACACCTGTTCAATTTCAACATATTATATTATCTATAGGCTTTTTACATGAAAAATTTAAAAAATACTAACATGAATACATTATAAAAACTAATAACATGAATAGATTAAAAAAATATTGTGATAAATTTAAATAAATAAATGTACAAAACATAAAAAATCTAACTAATAAGTTCAATATAATAATAAACTAAATTAAAAATAAATAAGTGCATTAGAATAGCTAAACATTAATAAAAAAAAATAAAAGCACAAAATTAAAAATAAATTAAATATATATAAAAAATTAAAGCATGAAATTGGTTTTTGTAAGTAGTGGAAAAAAAGTAATAATTACAGAGAAAGAAAAGGTATAGTCGAAGAAAAAACATAATTAATGTATTGGAAATCTAAGTAATGATTTCGTTTTTTAAACGGTGTGTTTTGTTTGAAATATGACAGATAAGTAGGAACCGAGGGAGCAGAAGAGTAAGTCATGTGGGATGACTTGTTTGACTTTTAGAATAAGTCATGTGAGATGACTCTTTAGAAGAAGTCATGTGGGATGACTTGTTTGACTTTTGTAATTTTGACTTTGACTGCCCCATTTTCGTAAATAGTTTTGTTGACTGCCCCATGTTATGTAAATAGTTTCAAAACTACCCTATTTACGTAAATTGTTTGTAAAACTACCTCACTTAAGTAAAAAAGCCCAATTTAGTCCAACATAAAAAGTAAATTAATTTAATTTAGTCATTTGTATCTATTGGCAAATTATAATTTTTAATTTTAAAGGGGTCGTACTTGTTAGCAACTTTTTTTTTAATAATGTTTTTTAAAATTAAAAATTATAATTTGTCAATAGGTACAAAGGACTAAATTAAATTAATTTACTTTTTATGTTAGACTAAATTGTAAAAATTATATTTGACTGCTTCAAGAAATGACATGGCACACATGTCTTATGTGTCAACTTCTTATTTGCTTATATAAATTTGCATAGTAACCATCTAATTTTAGGTTGCATGTTAGAAATCTCCTTTTATCATAGCCAAATGTATGTCAAAATAAAGAAGCGAAGGTCTAACTTCCACGTAACAACCCTGAAAAGAAACTTTCATATTGTATATTCAACCAGACAACTACATATGTAATATAGTCTTGATGAGAGATTTTAACAAGGATTTATTGCATGGCTTATGATTAAAGATCCAAATTTGATTCAAACAATTGATTTGGAATATTTTTATGTAATGTTTAGATTTATTTATGCATTTCGTCCTTCAAATTTCAGCTTGTTTTGGTTTTAGTCTCTAAAAGTTATTTTGACTACGATTAGTCCTTAATTTTTCAAATATTACATATTTTCGTCCCCTTCGTTAGAAAACATTTATTATTTGTTGATGTGACTAACGGAACACCATATTATTAGCCACGTGGTGTGCAATGACGCTAAGTCGCTAAGTAAGTAGCGTAACACGAATGATTCAGGTCTATGAACGCAAAATTATGCGTATGAAACCATTTTGCGTAAAGAATCATTTTACCTCTGTGGACCTGTATCATCCATGTCATAGCATCTGTTTGGCGTTACCTCGCACGCACCACGTGATTATTGATGTGATGTTCTACTAGTCACATCAGAAAATAATAGATTTTTCCTAACGGAAAGGGTCAAAACCAAAATATTTGAAAAATTAAGGACTAGTCGCGGTTAAAATAACTTTAAGGACTAAAAATAAAATACGCTGAACTTTTATAGATCAAATACATAAATAAGCCTAATTCTTAATATTACATTTTAAATGAATAGTTTGGATGAGACCGTATTAATCATGAATCATGCGATAATTTTTTCTTCTGGACACTTTTTTTTTCTATAAAGCTAATCAAAACAGAATACTAATTTCTTTTATTTTATTTTCAACCAAACAACGGAGAAAATGGCATTTGTTTTTCATTTTCTTCTTTCTATTTTTATTCTCATTCAAACAAAAGTTAATTTTGCAGTTTGATTAGTTGTGCTACATGTGAATCAAATGAAGTCTTGTATTCGTTCAATTACGTGATCAAATATGTGTATTTGTGGATTGAAATGCAGGAAAGAATGGATTGAATTTTATGATTATTGTTCAAAAGTATTTATGGGAAGGCTATGAACTACTACATTACTATTTTTTATTTTTTTTTATCGGCTGAACCACTACATTATGGTGAATATCATTTTTATATCAAGGCTCGAAGTACAGAATCTTGGAAAGGGAATATTTAGCCCTGCATGAGTTTTACTATTTATGCTTCTTTTTTCTCGTTAAACACAAACATACTAAAATTATATATATATATATATATATATATATATATATATATAATGCATATATGTAAATATGGACGGGTCCGAGTACCCACGAGTCTGGATATCTTAGACCCGAACCCAGACCTATTCAAAGCTGGTACCCAGATGGGTCCATTCTTTGGACCCACGAGTCTCTTTTTTAGACCCAGACTACCCGTGGATCCGGGTCTAATTATCATTCCTACATTCGTATGTAAATTTTTTAATTACTATTTTGATTTATTGTTAGTGATAACATTTCACTAATCTTAGAACTTTATCTTATGAAATTTTTTTGAAGATTTTACTTTGATATGTTTAAGAGTGCTCTAGACGAATTCTTTACTCCTAAAGGCGGAGGTTTAGGGCCCACGATATTTAGGAATCCCAAAATTATTTTAAAATAAAATAAATTTAGGTTTATTTAAGTGTTTGATTCTTGAAAGTTGAACGAATTTTGGTTTTAATCCTTATCTTTTTATTTGACTGGTCTTGATCCTTAAAAGTTTAATTTTTTTGGTTTTGGTCTCTGTCGTTAGAGATCTACCATTAATTGATGATGTGGCTAATGGAGTGTCATGTCAGCATGCCATGTGTCTTTTTTTTTAAGTAAAAGATCCTTAAAAGTTGACCGAATTTTGATTTTAGTCCCTATTTTTTTTATTGGTCAAGGTCTTTAAAATTTTAAATTTTTTTTGTCCTTCCGTTATTAAAATACCATTAATTGCTGACAGATTGTCCCAACCAGCATGCCAAACTCTAGCCACGGTTGCCCCAAGATTGCCCAACTTACACGAGCCCAATAACTTGAACAAATCCATAATCATAATAAGAGTATATAACATTAAATTCTTGCATAAATATTTCGATGTGGGACTTCAGATGAACTAAAATATTATAAATTTTTAGTCTTTCGCCCTTTCTGTTTATATAATAAACTAAATATATAATAGAATTCATATATTATTCTATATTGTTCTTACATGTCATCTGTAGCATCTCATTATTATGCAGACACATGACATGCTGATGTGGCAATCTGTTAGTCATGTAAGCAATTAACAGTATTTTACTAACGGCAGAGATCAAATCAAAAAATTTAAACTTTTAAAGACCTTGACCAGTGAAAAAAAATAGAGACTAAAACCAAAATTCAGTCAATTTTCAAGGACCTTTTACTTAAAGAAAAGACACATGGCATGCTGACATCGTACTCCGTTAGCCACGTCATCAATTAACGGTGGATCCCTTATGGTAGGGACAAAAACTAAAAAGTTTAAACATTTAAGGATCAAGATCGGTCAAATAAAAAGATAAGAACAAAGACCAAAACTCGATCAACTTTCAGGAACCAAAAACTTAAATAAGCCAAAAAAATTTATACTCGTTAATATTAATATATGTATAAAATTAGTTGTTGAGTCTCCAAATTTCAAGGTCAATGGTTCAACTGTTGCATCTCTATCACATTTTGTCTTTTTTTTTTAATTATGTATAAAACTTTTTCATTAACTAGTAGAATATATGGATTGTAGTGGATCTGGAAAATAGGAAATGTTCTTGTTCAAGGGGACCTAAAGACCAGTGGCTGTTGGCCCTGAAATCTATGTGTGAACAGGAGTTGATATATGTCGGTAATGGAATATTTCTGAGTATTCATTTGGAATACCCAGGGTCTCCCCTTGTCAACAGAGCGTGTGCAGAGTGAAAACTTAGGGATGAGAAAACCTTACCTGACCCTAAGGCATGAGGATGCCTTTTATAGGGTGTGCAGGCCCGTTAGGGTTACCGCGCTGACGTCAGGTCCTGTAAATATCTGGTAAATATATGTGGCTGTCTAGGAGATAAACTGCACAATATTGTGTACCAGAGGACCTAGACTGTTCAGTTGGTCTCATGTCTAGCCCGAATTAAGGATGTAGGGTGTATGGCTCGAACTGTACGGCGTCCCGAGGTCGGATAAATGCCTACCCATCCCTAGTTGGACCACTCGGTGTGCTCCCAATGGAGGCCGAGTGTATGGTGGGTCATCGACCATGTAGGGGGGTCTAACCTGGTGAAGATTGGGCCGGATGGAATGCACTCAACCTGTAGAAGGTCGGTTAGAGGCAACTTGTCCTAGTCCGTCCGAGGTCGGGTTAGCTGACAAAGTTCCGACCTGTGCGGAGGCCAAGTGAGCTTTGATGATATGTCGATCTTGTGTTCGATCTTGTTTCGTCCGGCAGGAACTTGGTGTCTGGCTGGCCCGTGAATTTAGTCCAAGTAATAGGCGATAAGCCTTCGAACTGTCATGACGTTGAGCCTTGAGCGAAGGGACCTGGGTTGGTCAAGGAATGTCTCAGTTCGGTTAACCCTACATAGATATTAGTATTTTGTTACATTGACTCAGTTTAAATGAGTTTTTAATTTGAGATTTTTTTTAAAGTTGATTTGAGATGTTTAGAAATTAGTAATGAAATATATATATATATATATATATATATATATATTTTATATTAAGTTTAATTCATTATTGAATGTACTTGTTGTGTTATTTTGTTTATTTTTTGAGATAATATGTTATTATTTAGTTATTATGTTTTGTAGTCTATTGTTGGTTGCTTTAAACATTGTATATTTGTGAATATTGACTATATTTTGAGAAATTTAATTTTAAAACATATGTTGCAAATTTTTTTAATATAATATGACATTTTTTATAAAACAGGACCTCTTATTTATTTATTTTTTTTCCGCCTAGGGCCTCAACAATGTCAAGACCGGCCCCTGGCTAAACCTCTGATTACTGGGCTTATATGTCCTTGACATGAACTTTACACTATCTATTAGTATATATGTTAATCATTTGGAGCCGCACTTTCATACCTTCAAACCTCCATAGATTTATATAAACATAACCATACCTTTCTATTAATTCTTTCTGTTTCTCAAGGTGTTATTTTTTTGACACTCCCTCCAATTGTAGAACAAACAAGAAATCTTTGACTTCACATCTTTCTCTGTTTGTTACATTTCTACTTTCTTCTTTATTTGATCAAGCAATATGTTGATGGTTGAAGATTTTCCATATTTTTCGTCAGCAGGGTATGCTCCCTCTCTTCTGTCATCTAGATCTAGGAATAACTCCTGGCTTTCTCCTGCTGATCTCTCCACAAGATGTAGTGCAGCATTGCGCGAATTAATAGCAGAAAACCGTGCTGCGATCATGGCTAGGCAGCTTTCGGACCGAGACTGGCATTTACACCACCATGCAGTGGAAGACGTCAAGGTGATGATCCAACCTGAGTCTAATTATTTTCCACAGCAGATGTTTCATCCAACACAGTAAAGGTTCCATTTTGGAAGTAACTAGTTTGGGATCCAATGCTGGCCTCTAAACTTGGTCATAAAGTTAGGGAAATAAGAATTGAGAGTGTAGTAGACATTATTTTGTAATTGTTTGTCTCAGATTTTCAATTCTTTAATTTACTAATAATAAAAGTTTAGAACTGTTTTCCTGGTTGAGGCTGCTAGCAAGACTAGTCTTTGGTAATAAGTTGTAAAGTTTGCATTTGCATATTTAATTGTGGCTATGTATTTATATAGGGAATTAAAGTTCAATCACTTGAAAATTGTATTGAATAATTGGGTTTGCTAAAATGTTTATTTGTCTTGTATTATAGTACAACTTAGATTAGCTAGGCTTCAGTGGAGGAGGGAATTCATAAAGCTTTGGCTTTTGATCTTTTGTTGAACTTCACAGGGAACAAAAAGCACTCGCTCGGTTTGAATATCAAATTGATTATTGACTGTTGTTATAACTTGTTTGATGTGTTTTACATTGGCTAATTAACATCTGTTTCCGAAAACAGATGTAAAATCAAAAGGCACTGACAAACTTGTTTTGAAAAGTGATGCGAAAAATCATAACTATCCACGACTCCAACAAGGATATCTGTTCCAAAACAGATGCGAAATGTCTTTTAATAGATGTGAAATGACTAATATGCAGTAGGATATTCAGTAGTGTAGGTTGCTTGTTCTGATTAGTTATTTGAATGGGTATGATTATATAAAGCACACACTGGCTTGGTTAGTTTTCTTGGTTATATACTCCCTTCGGTCCTATTTATAAGACCATTTTGGGGTTTTTCACTCCCACCAAGGAGAGTGGATAAATTTGTTAATGACATTGGAAATGTGAAAATTTGATATACTTTTTTCAAAATTACCTTTATAATTATTATTGGAACTCTAAAAGGTGTTGACTTTATAGGAGTGTTAGTGGAAAGAAGTAATTAAATGCTATTGAAAATTGAAAAGGGGTCTTATAAATAGAACCAAAATAAAAACCTCAAAAGGGTCTTATAAATAGGACCGGAGGGAGTATATTGTAATCTAAGTCATAATTGATACTCTCTCCGGTCTCAATTTTTAGGAAATTTATATCGTGAATGAAACAAAAATTGAATGATTCAACTGCATTATGAGGATATTTTAAAAATGATTGTATGATTGTATTAGAAATAAAAAGTTATTAGTAGTTGATTTTTGCTTATATTAGTGAAATGCCTTTTTTTCCTTGTAAATGAAACCTGAGAAAGTAGAATGTTTGCAAAAATGGTCTCTTATCAATAAATTTGGACCACTTTTTGGATAACATGCCTTAAATATAAATGTAAGGTCATACGAATAGAATCATTTTAAGGCTCTTGTTTGTTTGGCAAATGATGTTAAATAGACTATTCATGAAAGACAATTTTCTTAAAAGAGGTGTGAATATTCTTCTTCTTTGTTTGTTCAAAACGCCTTTGATGAACTCATGAACCCCTATGCCACATTATCATTGGCTAATCCTTCTCTGTTGGTATCTTGAAATCCGTTTGTCTTGGTTCGAAGCGGTGGACGTCCCTTTTCTTTCAGCGAAAGGGCTCTTTGATTTCTTCCAATCTCTTTTCCATAACTACTGTATGCTCTAAAGGGTACCGCTATTTATGTTATGGTTGGTTGTCTCTTTGGTTACATCATAATTTTATTATTTTTAATACTCCCTTTGTCCTTATGCATAAAACCTTTCGGTAAATTTCACGTTCATTAAGAAAGTTGGTTAATTTAGTAAATTATATTGATAATATGAATATTTGATATGTATTTTCAAAACTACTCTTATTAATAGTATTGAAAATCTAAAAAGTATTAAGTAAATAGGAATGTTTTTGAAAAGATATAATTAATTGTCATTAAAAATTGATATAGGGGGGACAATAAAAATTTCAAAATGGTCTTTTATATATAGAAACGGAGGTAATACTCCCTCCGTTCCTTGTTAACTGTCCATTTTTGGAGAGATTTTTTGTTTCTTTTTATCTGTCCTACTGAAAATTTCAAAAGTGTAATAAATGTTATTTTCTATGTTTGTCCCTATTCAATAAGTCTTGATTTACGTAGGTAGTGGAGAAAAATTAATGATTATAGAAAGAGAAAGGATACTATATTGGAAAAAAACATAATTAATGCATTGAAAATCTAAGTAATGATTGAATTTCTTAAATAGTGTGTTTTGTTTGAAACAAGACAAATAAATAAGAACAGAGAGAGTAATAGTTTATTTGACCATGTTGCTACGTTAGACTCGATTAAAGTTTAATTTTGAGATAAATTTTGTGTGATTATTGATAGGAACATATCATTTGCGAATTGATTAGTTTTGAGATTAGTGCTGTTTCAGTGTTTCTTACCAACTTCTATTTAGTTGTTTTAATTTGTAGCCTTGAACTAGATTTCAATTAAGCATCCAACTTTCACAAAGATATGCGACACAATAAATACAGAATGATTTAAAGGCCTACAAAAATAGCCTAAAAATCAACATACCAAGTCCGCGTAAGACAACCCAGTTGGTGGCTACAGGGACACTTAGGATTTCCCCTTCCCCAGGTCATGGGTTCTAGTCCCAAACCTCCCATGTAAACCAAAAAAAAAAAAAATCAACATACCAATAAATAAGCTATCAGCAACTATCTTGATAAAAATAGACTGAATGCAACATCTTCAACTTTTTGGTCGTCTTAACTCGGATATAATTTCCATTTCTAATGCAAAAAATTGGAAAAAGTGTATAAACATCTCTTAAATATGCCATACATTTTGCAAATAGGCACCTATCAATTATTTTTTTTCTTTCCAATTGCTAATTAAACTCCAACAATCAGTAAAATTGGTCATTTCCTTATTTTTACATTGTAATCATAATGATTAAGGAATCCAATTATTCACTACAACATCCATTCTTAGTTTTACATTATACAGTACTAACTATAATAATGATGATATCAACGAGTCCAACTGTTCCGCTTTGTGTGATCTTCATTGTATGATCACCAATTGAACGAATCCTATCTTCTCTTTGACATCGCTAATGAACCCCAGCAGTGCTACGTTGCTTCTGTTTTCTTCACTGCAATCGTTCAATGGCTATATAAGTTCATTACATCCCCAATTAAAAAAATTATTAAATAAAAAAAGTGTAGTACGCCTTTGAACTAACAATTTCGGTGTTCGATGTTACAAGTAAAAAAAATCAAAAATAAAAAGTAAGTAAATTAACTAGCAATGAATTCTTATAAGATCAATGTTTGAATTGGCTCACCGATAAGTAACAAAATGTAAATTCAATGGAAGGACCAATTTCATTAATAGTTGGAGATTAAGGAGGAATTGGGAAGGGGGAAATTTGATAGTTCTTATTTGCAAAGGACATATAGTTTAGGGGTGTTTAGAAAGTCAAAAATGTTATTTGAACATCTATTTTTGACATCCAAGTCCAACACCTACCATTTTGGGTAAGGAATGATGGATCCTTCATAAATAACACTATGGAAGGGTCCATCATTCCTTACCCAAAATGGTAGGTGCCGGACTTGGATGTCAAAGTTAGATGTCCTAATAACATTATTGAAATAACACGACCACAGTAACATTTTACAAATAACACTATTGAAGCCAGCAACGACCACAGTAACATTATACAATTGATGTATGGAGATTGGCCTATTGGTACAAATGCAGATTGTGAAAGTGACACTATTCATAAAAAGGAAGCATTGCATATAAGCCTGTGAGCTTGTAGCTCAGTTGGCACCAGCCTCAGTTTTGTTAGTACATGGAAGGCAAAACATAAGGAGGAAGTTAAAAAAAAATAAAAAATACTTGCAAATACCAGTATAAAGCATAATAAATTGCTCTTGGGAGCTCTGATTTGTATCCCATAACCTTTTGCAAGTTAACTCTGGCATCCTTGACAGCATTGACATAAAACACCTGCCCCAGATACAAGTGAGAACTGAGAAATGCTTTACTTTTATGGCTGCTAAAACGGCAAGAAAACTAAAATATAACTGTCAAAAAACAACTTGATCAGAACAACGAAAGCCTAAGGGTTTGAGAATAGGAAAAATAACTCTACAATGCAGTCAAGTGAAATCCCAGGCAACTTGAAAAGTAACATGCCAAAACTAAAGAAAAATGTTACAACCGGATCCCCAAAAGTATCTGATAGGAGAAATGAGGAAGGGCCCAAAGAATAAGGTGGTCCAACCTCTGTTTGCTGGAGTGAGTGTTAGTGTTAATTGATACTTTAGACTCTAAAGTTTAGATAAAGCAGTTAGAGTCAACCGATATGCCTAGATATAGCTCTAATTGATTGGTCAGAGGGAGAATATAAGAGGGGAGGAGAGAGATTGTGGCATTCAGTGAAGATGGCTGGTTCAGAGTCAAGCTCTCGAATTCCTGAAGATGGTCTTTGTTGTATTCGTTACTTCTCTTCTCAAGCCTGGGTTTTCATTGATCCAGGTGTGGAGTAGGTTTTTTTTTTGGTCTAGCCACCCAGGAATACACCCACTATGTCTGCATGGATACTTTAAAGTCCAAAGAACTTTATTGCAAAATTAAATTAATTTTAAAAACCCAATATTGTGCAAGGTTGCAGACACCGTATGCCACCAAATAAATAAAATTGGCAACAATACAACACACATGCATATTGGATAGTAAATAACAAATACTTAAATTAACAGAACTAAATACTTTCAAATTAATTCGCGAGGCCTTGCTCTTTAGCTTTCCTCAACCATTTAAGAGTGCTCTCCAATGCCGAGTAAGCTGCAACATCTGTCAAACTCTTGCTCTCAACTGCATAATCAAACACTTCATAGGCCTCTGCAACTCTACCATCCTTACACAGTACACGGAGCATTGTAGCATAAGAAGCTGTTTCAAGCTTCATGCCACCCGATTTCATCAAATCATAAAACTGCAAGGCCTTTTCCATCAACCTTTCCTTACACAACCCATGTAGCAGAGTGTTATACGTGCACGCATTCGGACTGCACCCTTTCTCTTCCATTTCATTCAGTAACTCGAGTGCACCCAACGCGTTCCCTTCTCTGCACATTCCATTCATCAGTGCCGTATACGTGACCTCGTCAGGTAAATAACCCTTATCCGCCATAACACGCAACATCTTCTTAGCTTCTTTAACCCGACCTGATTTCGATAATCCGAAAATCAAAGTATTATAAGTGACACGATCAGGCTCCACACCTTGCTCCTTCATGGTATTATAAACCTCGATTGCCTCACTCCCCCTACTCAACATACAAAACCCCTTCATGATCGTATTGTAAAGGAAGCAATCCGGCTTAAAACCCTCCTCACTCAGCTTACCCACCAACTTCATAGCCTCACGCAAGTTCTTAGTGTTACACACATTATCAATCAAAATAGTGTAAGTAACTAGATCAGGCTTAACACCGAACCTACTCCTCATTTCATCAAGAAAACTATAAACAGTACTCAACGAGCGGCACTTACAAAGACTCTTAACTAGAAAATTGAAAGTGTAAGTGTCCGGAACCGAATTGTGCTTCGAAGACATCTCCTTGACCAACTCAACTGCATCGTCCAGCCGATCCTGCAAGCAGAGCGAGCGAACCGCAACATCTGTCGTGACCTTGTCAGGGTTTACGCCACTGCTGACCATGAAATTGAGTGTCCGATGAACAGGGGCCAGCGACGTATCGTCATTCGATTTGCATGAAATTGACTGCGACAGCAATATGTGGAACGTCGAATGATCGGGCGAGAACGAACCGCGATTCGCCTTCATCATGTGGCGAAGGAACGCGGCGGAATCGTTGGTGGTGGAGATTGAGGCATAGGATTGGAGGAGATTGTTGTGGAAGCGGAGGTCGAGATTGGAGGGTTGGTAGGTCTTGATGATGGAATCGAAGACGTTCTTGGCATCTGAAAGGCTCGGGGATTTGAAAATGGTGGGGAGTTTGGGAGTGTTGGGGTTTGAGGATTGGGGTTTTGGGGTTTTTTTCAATTTTGCAGGAGAATTGGATGGGGTTTTCTTGGGGAAATGATAGGGTGGGGTGGGAGATGGTGTTTGTGAAGGAGGTGGGTATGAAGATGATGGCTTTCTTAAGTTTGCGATTGCGGAACGGAAAGAAGGTGGTATTTTCCCCATGAAGCTTTGTTCTTCTTCTCCCTTTTGATTATTGAGTATTGCAGTTTCGCTGTGTTGAGCTCGGCAGGGGGTTTAGGGTTTTTCGGTACTAACAAAATCTCCGCTCAATTTCTCCTTTGTATTTTTCATTTTTGTTGGGTGCAAATAGAAATCAATCCCCTTTTGTAATTAATACACATGCATTTTGATTCTTTATATACTTAGTAGAAGTTAACAAAGATGATATGGGGTTTGTTAATACTTTATACTTTAGAAACAAGAAAAAAAATTGATTTTTTATATTTTTTATTTATTTAGTAACATTTTTATTTTTAAAGAAGAAATATAGTTGTGTCTTTTAATTAATTAACCACTCATTGTGATTCCTAATTCTCTTAAAATTTTCATTTAGATCCTTTATTTTTATTGAAAAGTTTCGTTTTGAAAATAAAATTACTCCCTCCGATCCTATATATAGGTCACATTCTAGAAAGTTTTCTTGGTCCTAATTATAAGTCATTTTTTTATATTTTCTCTGCATCATTTATTGATTTTTCTCTTTTTTGCCCTTATTAAATGCTTTGACTATCTATGTGTTTTTTGTTGTTCATTAATGAATGTGAATTTTCCAAGAAAAGTTAAGGGGGTAAAATTGTAATGTTACAATATATTCTCATATAATTCATAAAACTAACCACTATCCTTGATATGTGTAATTCGGTTAAGTATGCCCTATAATAAGGACCGGAGGGAGTAGTTTAGATTACCCGTACGATATATGAAAATAAACAAATATATTAGACCACATCATATCATATATAATAAATTTTTCAAACTAAAAAATTTAATAGAAAATTTTAAATGAATTACATAACTTTATTTATATGAGAATTGTTAATAATTAAATTGAATCAATCGAATTTACGTTTGCAAACATTTCTCGGTAAACTACATTGATAGTGCAATTTTCTGCGATTTCTTCTTGATTTTCTAAGAATATTTTCAATCCTGCTTTACTCTTACCCTTGATAGTTACACGACAATACATCCTATGCAATACCTATTCATATCAGATAAACTAAGGTTTTCACTCATTTTTCTATTTTTCAGGTTTTCTAGTTTATGACTTGATTATATAAGTTGTTTATGAAGTATATCTCTTGTGTTTCCTGAGAAATTGTAATTGATATGTGGTGTTTGTTATAAGTTGGTTATTATTATGTATAATAAATTGAAATTGTAGAATGTCATTTTTAAATTCAAAATATCCTGTCAATCCAAAATGAATTCAAATCAAATTGCTTATAGCTAAACAGTCAAGTCTAACAAATTATGGGTAAGTTTACTTAATTGCACGTATTTTTGAAAATTATGGATAATCTAAATTGTGATATCATTTTCACCCAACAATCCAATAGTGGAGGTTAACTCATCATAATTTTGGTGGATGTGTTCAGGCTCATTCCTGACATGTTATAGGCCCAGGGCGAAATTTTTTTTGGGTCCTTAAACTATAAAAAAAAACTTGTAAATAAATAAAATTTTAACAATAAAATCTCTCTTAATATAGGGACTTTTCCAAAATATTGTTAATGCTTATAACTTTATAAATTTGCAAAAATACAATCAACCATAAATAAATCACATAGGTTTCAACCGCTTCAACAATTCTATTAGTAGAGAAGTTTGAGAATAAAGAGGTGTTTCAAAACCATAATTAGTTAAAAAAACTTGGACAAAAAGTTAAATGGAGGGGAAATAAAATATTATGCAATAATATAATTATATATCTTAATAATATCATTACTTAATGTTCGAAATTTACTTTATAACCCTAGGTTCTGACTTTGGCAAACATTGTTCCACAATGTAATCTTATATTGTCATTTAAACTGATTCCAAAATTATCTATTTTAATGTTGATTAATTAGCAAAAAAATAAACAACATTTCTCTAATAGTTGTATACTTTCATTCTATTATGTATAAAAATAACAATCAATTCAACAAAACTTGAAATTTAAAAATAAATACTTCCTTCGGTATTTTTTTTATAAATTGTTTTTTAGATGAATTTTTTGTTTTATTTATAAATTACTTTGTATTTTTTATAAGACACTTATTGGTTTTGTTTAATCATATTTGTTTTTTATTCATTAATGTGAAATAATATATTTGTGCAATTTTTATTATAAACTAAGATATAAAATTGTAATGTTAAATATTTTTTAAAATTTAAGAAATATAACTGTTTTCATTGATCTTTATAATATAGTTAAGTACTCCCTCGTCCCACGAGGATAGTAACAAATTGGAAAAGTCAAAAAATTAAGGAGGCATGCATTTAATGATTTGTCTAACACATCAACCAATTATCAAACACCTAATTTAATTCATTTTGCATTGATCAACCAATCACAATTTAAAGATTTCAAATACAAACTTTTCATTTATTATTTTAACTTTAGGTTAAGACAAAGAAAATTGTGTTTTTTTACCATCCTTGTGGGACGGAGGGAGTATGACTCATAATAAAAATGAAAGAAAAAATTAAAAAGTGCATTTAATTTGAAAAAAATAAAAAGGAGAACATATATAAATAAGTAAAAAAACAAAAAATGGCAATAGTGAAACTCGAGCTCTAGTTACTATAGAAAGTAAAAGTTTCAATAATCAACTGTGCTAGCTAGTACTACTATTAATATTTTTAACGTTTTATGTATATGTATATATATATATATAAAAATCTTTTTGGGGCCCCTAAAAATCATGGGTCCAGGGCGGGCGCCATTGTTGCCCTCCCCCTGGGTCGGGCCTGGAGTTGTTCAAAGTTATCCAACAACATATTCTTTTTTTTTTTGAATTATTATTTTTTTTAAAAAAAAATATTAGGAAATTTTGAGGAAGTGCCACTTAAGCAGTTTTCGTCTCTATGGTTTCCAATTTTTTAAATATATAACTAGTTTTGATTACCCATGCGATGCACAGGAATGAACAAATATATTATATCACATCCCATCATATATAATAAATATTTCAAACTGAAAAATTCAATAGACAATTTTAACTGAATTACATAATTTTATTTATATGAGAATTGTTAATGCTTAAATTGAATCAATCATATTTATATTTGCAAAAAATTTCTCGATAAACTATATTGATAGTGCTGTCCTCTGCAATTTCTTCTTGATTTTCTAAGAGTATTCTCAATACTGCTCTAATTCTGACCCTTGATAGTGCCACATACAATTGTCCATTAATGAAAACTGACCTTGGTTGATACAAAACAACTGTAGATAACTCCTGACCCTTAATATACATTAGTATTGCTCTTAGTGTTGCACTTGCTTGCACAAAAATTTAAAATATATATATATATATATATATATATATATATATATATATATATATGCTCATGTATTTAGGTATAAAGGACATTGGGTAGTTCTCACACTTTTTTACCAAAAAGCATGTTGCTTGCTCAACTAAACTTGTTTGACATTTTTTGCAACCTTTGTACCACAAACTAATAGTTTCATTGGTGAAGAACACTTCATCCTAAGAAATAAAATAAGGTAGTTTAATAGCTTTGGCAATTTTTTTTTATAAATGTCAGATAAATTCGAATTCATAAAATTAAATAAAATCAAATTGGGAATCAAAAGAGCAATTTAACCTTTTTTTATAACATTAACAAACAAAAATAAATCAGAGGGGTAAAGAACCAACGTGGATCTAAATGAGGTTAATAATCAAGAGTTTTAACTTTTGGCCCTAACGATTGAATATTTAACCTCTAATTTTTTAGACTTTTTTTACTTAAGTGGGGTAGTTTTACAAACAATTTACAAAAAAGGGGTAGTTTAAAAACTATTTATGTAAGATAGGGCAGTCAACAAAACTATTTATGTAAATGGGGCAGTCAAAGTCAAAAAGTATAATCAACGTGTCATCCGTCTGACGCGACCCAAAAAGTGACACGTGATAACCTCCCATTGGTCATCCAGATTCTTTCCGAATAAAAAACAAAAAAAAAAAGTCACCCGACAGAGGCGCCACGTGGCGCAACCAGGGGGTTGCGTCACTGCGCATGACGCGTTCAGTTGCGTCAGCCGCAATGATGCAACTCCCTGGTTGCGCCACGTGGCACTGCTGTCCCCCCTCCCCCCGCCCAATCCCGCATGCGTTTATTATAGGGCACCACTTTGGTATAATTGATGTCCCTTTTTATAAGTCGTTTTAGAATATCTGGGTAATATTAAAGAGTTTATTCTAAATACACCCCTCATAATTGCATAGGGGTGATAGGCTAATAATTACGTACAATAGAGATAGATGAATAGAGTTGTAAAATTTTAAATAGGGATAACTTTGTAATGACAACATATTTTTTGATAAATGTAAGAGTAATAATTATTTTTCTTAATGTGCATGAATTAGATAAAAGTGACTTATATTAAGGGATAGAGAGAGTATATTATTTACTCAATTATTTATGGTTGGAAACCTAAAAGAATGGACGGATGGAGTACATACATCGATATCACGCATGACTTTTCATTTACAGAACAAAACCTTTCAGTTGTTTTTCGTCTACTGATATACATGTAGAGTTTTTTTTCATTGAATGATTTTAAATTTTAATCATTTCCTAAGCAATTACTGAACGGAAATTGGAGAAATTAAATAAGAATTCTCATTTAACGATTTGCATCCCCAACATTATGACTAACATTAGTATATAGGATATTATTAGCTAGATTTTTTTAATAAATAAATAAAATAAAAATCTAGCCAATAATATTTTATATACTAATGCCTAAAATAAAAATTTTAGTTTATTAATTATTTACATTATTGTTTAAGGTAATATTTCTTTCGGTCTTATTTATAAGATCCTTTTGAGGTTTTTATTTTGCTCTTATTTATAAGTCCCCTTTTCAATTTTCAATAGCATTTAATTAATTCTTTCCACTAACACCCCTATAAAGTCAACACTTTTAAAAGTTTCAATAATAAGTATAGGGGTAGTTTTGAAAAAGTATATCAAATTTTTCACATTTTCAATGTCACTAACAAATTTATCCACTCTCCTTGGTGGGTGTGAAAAACCCCAAAAGGATCTTATAAATAGGACCGGAGAGAGTAATTTAGTTTATTAATTTAGTTAGATTTTTGATGGTGTATGCATTTATTAATTTATTTATAGAGTAGTAAGAGGGAGTAGTAATGTATAGGGGGAGGTGAACTGTTGGAACCGGGATTTGGGGGGGGGGGGGGGGGGGCAACAGTGCCACGTAGCGCAACTAGAGAGTTGCGTCATTACGGCTGACGCAACTGAACGCGTCATGCGCAGTGACGCAACCCCCTGGTTTCGCCACATGGCGCCACTGTCGGGTGACTTTTTTTTTTGTTTTTTATCGGGAAAGAATCTGGAGGACCAATGGGAGGTTGCCAAGTGTCACTTTTTGGGTCGCGTCAGACGGGATGACGCGTTTGACTATGTTTTTTGACTTTGATTGCCTCATTTACGTAAATAGTTTTGTTGATTGCCCTATCTTACGTAAATAGTTTTTAAACTACCCATTTTCTGTAAATTGTTTGTAAAACTACTCCACTTAAGTAAAAAAGCCAATTTTTTATGAAAAATACTAAAATATATATCTTGCACATTGAATAATTTCCGACTTCTGGGTATCAAAAATTAAAAAAAAATAATTAACTTTCGACATATCCCTGTCAAAAATATTTTCGTACTCAACGATGTCGAAAGTGCAAATTTTTATGTCCCTAACATTGATGAGTCGGAACTGAAAATTTTGTGAAAAACATAAGTGGCTCCAAATGTGGGGTAATAAGAAAGCATGAGAGAGGAAGAGTAACATTGCTACTCAGAGCATCCACACCGGGGCATTATAACTTTGTCCTTAAAAATTATGGACGTCCATAAATTTATTTCACCGGTGTGGGAAAGGCTCCAAATGTTCTTATCTATCATTTGTCTATGTACATGGACAAATGAACTTGTCAGTGGAAGCATTATTTTATTGAAGAAATTGAAGAGGAAGAGAGAGAACAGCACCAGAAAGCAACGGTAATATGGAAAGGAGGAGGAAAAAATTCATTCAACAACAAACACAACAACAACACAGATTAATTTACAAAATGAGCCAAAAATAATTAAATGAAAAAAAAAACCAAATGAAGATCAGTGATACAAAAAATTACATAGAAATTAAAATAAAATACTGATTAATAAAAAAATCAGAGAAATTAAAAAATGCAGAGAAATATAAAAAAATACAGATTAATTAAAAAAAACATATACAAAATTTTTTAAAAAATACAGAATAAAAAAAAATTGTACAGAAATTAAAAAAAAAATAGAGATCCACACCATGATCTTCATTACATGCAAAGTGGATCTTCAAAGCTTGGATCATCAAAGGTTGGATCGGAGGAGGAGGACGGAGGAACCTTCGATCTAAGCTTGGATCGGAGGAGGAGGGCGTTCAAAGCTTGGATCTGAGAAGGACGAAGCCTGGATCGGAGGAGGAGGGCGTTCAAAGCCTGGATTGGAGGAGGATGAACAGATCGGAGGAGGAGGAACAGAGGAGGAGCGATGGAACCACCAGAAGAAGAAGAAGAAGAACAAAAGAGGGACATCAGCACAGTATAGGACGGAGGAAGTGTGTATTTGACTATTTGTGAGTGGGTTTGGGATTAATTGAAGCACATAGGGACTATAGTGTATGTTTTCTTCAATTAAAGCTAAATTATTACCGTTGCAAGCATAAGAGTTCACTTTTCAACAATTAATTACTTACCGTTGCAAGCATAACGGTAATAATAAAATGAACGTTGGAATTTTTGTCTATATAAAGTGCAACAAATCACAAGACTTTACACAACAATTCTACTCAATTACTTCTTATTTCTTCTCAATTCATACAACAATCATTTAATTTTCTTGTTGTTTTAATTTCTTGTTTTATTGTTGTTGCTTTTATCTCATTCACTTTTAATTCTTTATTTAATCTTCTAGTATTCCAATTTTGATGGATCCTAATCAAAATGAATTGGAATCTCTTAGGAAATTGTTAGTTAGTATTTCCAATTCAAATTTTCAAATTCCCCATCCTACACCAAATAGCCAAAGTTCTCATCAACCTTTTTACCCCAACCCTCAAAATGCTCCACACAACTCATATAATCCATTTTACCCAAATACCCAAATGAACTCATCCAATGCAAATCAACAATCATTCCCATTCCAATATCCAATGTTTCCTCCACCACCACCACCACCACCAACCAACCCCGTCATAAACAGTACTTCTGCAACACCTGTGGGATCAAATAATGAGTATGAAGACCCAGCATTCTGTACACAAGATGGCTTGGAAACAATTGATCTCAATCAAGAAGAAGGGTCTAGTGAAAAAGCAAAGAAGACAAGAGAAAGATTTACGGTCGAAGAAGACAAACTCCAGTGGAATCATTTTTCAACGTTTCTGAAGATCCTATTGTTGGGGTTGACCAAAAATCTAGGAATTTTTGGGCAAGGATAACAAGTCAATACATCAAGTTTCTCAACAAGAATACGAGGCCTAAAAGTCTCAATCAAATAAAGGCTCGATACCATAGACTCCAAGGAATTACTTCCAAGTTTGTTGGGTGTTACAAACACGTCGTGGACTCCAAGACAAGTGGCAGCAACAATGAAGATATAATGGAGAGAGCTATGGCAATTTATCATCAAGATCAAGGAGAAAATTTCAACGCGGAGCATGTTTGCCGGTTAATAAAAGATAAACCAAGATGATTTAATACAGGTGAAATAGGAGGGTCATCAAAAAGAACAAAGAACTCTCCATCTGGGGCATACACTTCATCATCTAATCCGCCAACATCAAGTAGTGAAGAAAACCCAGAAATCCTCTTTATGGAACGTCCAATTGGAAAAAAAGCAGCGAAAAGGAAGGGAAAATCAACAAAAGGGGAAATGTCTTCTACCAAAGTGAAGGCTTTTAACCTATTCAAGGTTGAATTTATGGAACTGGAGAAGAAAAAGATGGCATTCGAGAAAGAAAAGGAGAAGAATAGGATGACTTTCGAGGAAGAAATGGAGAAGAAAAAGCAAGCTTTCGAGGAAGAAAAGGAGAAGCATAGGCTGGCTTTAGAGGAAGAAAAGTTGATGATCAATGAGTACGAGATACTTTTCAGAGATACTTCTGGGATGACCGAGTTACAAAAGCGGGCTCATGAAAAAGTTTCCGATGTTATTAGAAAAAAATTTGGTCTTTGATATGAACTTCATTATGTAACTTTTTTAAGCATTATGTATTTTCTTTGTAGTTTTATTCCATTATAAGCATCTGTAACTTTTTTAAGCATTATGTATTTTCTTTGTAGTTTTATTTCAATATAAGCATCTGTAACTTTTTTAAACATTATGTATTTTCTTTGTAGTTTTATTCCATTATAAGCATCTGTAACTTTTTTAAGCATTATGTATTTTTTTTTTGAAAAAGTAGCCGTTGCAAAAAGTAGCCGTTGCAAAACTAGCCGTTAGTAGCATCCAAGTTGTCTATAAGTATTAGTAACCTTCTGAATGTATTCACAATACTGATCTTTGCACTCTTCTTCTATACAATAATTTGTTTTCATCCTTCACTACTCGAAATGGATCCCACAAATGCATCCAATTTGGAGAACAACATTGTCTGGCGAGCTATTAACATGTTGTTCTCTAGTAGTGACGAAGAAGATAACATCTCCACCACCCGCAGAAGGAAAAGACCAAATATACAAAGAAATCGTGAAGAGGGGCATGCTCGATTGTTTAATGATTATTTCTCCGATCATCCAATATACACCAATGATCATTTTCGTCGCAGGTTCAGAATGCGCAAGCATGTGTTCATCAGAATTGTAGATGCTGTTACCGCGCATGACGAGTATTTCGTACAGAAGCGCGACGCAACTGGTTTGCTTGGGCATTCTCCACTACAAAAATACACTAGTGCTATTAGAATGCTAGCATATGCTTCTGATTCCCTAGCAACCTAGCTCCTCATATCGACATATGCTTCAGTTATAGTATATAATCAATAAATTTCATTTGGTTCAACCTGTGCTTGCTTTATACGCGTACGGCTAAACACCTTCACCAGATTTTCATGATTATGCTCGATAGCTTCTATTTCCTTGAGAATATTGTACGTGGACACGTGTGGAGTGTGAACTTATATGAGTAATCTAAAATATTGTACTACTCCCTCCGATCCTATATATAGGACATACTTAACCATATTCCTAGGATCAAGAAAAGTAGTTAGTTTTATGAATTCTATGAGAATATATTGTAACATTACAAATTTACCCTCTCAACTTTTCTTGAAAAATTCACACTCATTAATGAACAACAAAAAACACATGCATTTAATAAGGGCAAAAAAGAGAAAAAGCAATAAATGATGCATAGAAAATACAAAATGTCTTATATATAGGACCAAAGATTCTTTCTAGAATATGTCCTATATATAGGACCGGAGGGAGTACCATATTTTCACTTTCGCCTCACAAGTGTTAGAAGCCTAAAAATTTGCACTTTCAACACTAGTATGGCTGAACATATTTTCTACAAACATATATTTTTGGTTGTACAAGAGCAATATGGTAAAAAAAAAAGTAAGAAAAAGAAACAATAATAAAAGAATGAGTAATATTACTTTTGTTTGGTTTCTAAGAAAAAAGGTAAAAAAATAAAAAGAAAAAATATTTTATTTTAGGGTTTTCTTAATCTCAGTCTAAGGGCTGAGGATAAAAACTTAAAAGTGGATATATTTCATTGGGAAAATAAATACAAAGTCTTTTTATTCTACCAATACAACACTTCCCAATGAAATATATTCACTTTTAGGCTCTTATCCTCAGCCCTAAGGACTGAGGTTAAGAAAACCCTTTGTTTTAAACTTTTATCTTCCTTCTCTCTCAAAATTAGGGGTGTAACGGTTCGGTCCGATCCGATCTTTGATGGATATTAAGGACCAGACCAATTAAAATACTCCCTCCGTTCCTATTTATAAGACCCTTTTGAGGTTTTTCACTCCCACCAAGGAGAGTGGATAAATTTGTTAGTGGCATTGGAAATGTGAAAATTTGATATACTTTTTCAAAACTACCCCTATAATTATTATTGGAACTCTAAAAAGTGTTGACTTTATAGGGGTGTTAGTGGAAAGAAGTAATTAAATGTTATTGAAAATTGGAAAGGAGTCTTATAAATAGGACCAAAATAAAAACCCCAAAAGGGTCTTATAAATAGGACCGGAAGGAGTAATATGATTCGGTTTAGTTCAGTTCAGATCGGATCGGACCATTTATAAATGATTCGATTCTGTTCGATCCATTCTATTTCGCACATAATTAATCACTCGACAATAAAAAAAATATTAAAAAAATTTGCTATGAAAATTACCATAACATGAAAAAACTCATACAAAATTTCCAACATAATATGTTGCTCCTATAATATGTAACATGTAATATGAAAATAGTATGATACTTCCAAGTTCCCACATAAAATATATGTTAATACCCATAACCATAAATGTTAGAAACGTTAAGGTTTAGAAACCCTTTAGGCAGCAAGTGGCTCTATTTGGCTGAGTAAGTGAGTATTGACTATTGAGAAACTTTTGGATCTGTTTTTATTTTTAATTTTTTTTTAAAGTAATGGGTTCGGTTCGGTCTTAACGGTCTAAAAATAATAAGACCGTGAACTGGACCATACTACAATGGTCTAAAAATTTTGAGATCGGACCAGATCGCAAAACCAGATCGGACTATATTTTTCGGTCCGGTGCGGTTCGATCTGAGAGGTCTCACAGTTTGAGACCGGATTGCTTACACCTAGGGGTGTTCAAATCCAAACTGATCCATAAATAAAACCGCAAACCGATCCAAAAAACCCAAAACCGCAAAAAACCGAATTTGTTTGGATTGATTATTGAAAAATCGATTGGTTTTTGGTTTTAGGTCTAAACCGATTCGGACCGAATTGAAACACTAGTTATAAATATATACACAAAAATATATTGGTTTATGCTTAATACTTATGCGCACACTGCACATATGAACAATGTTATCTCAGTTTGTGCTAATTAGAAATGTCAACAACAAAGATAATTGTTTTCATACATATATGTTTATGACTTGTAGAAAAAATATATGTTTATTGTAACGTCCTAATTTTCATTTCCTTTATTAATTATTAAATCATAAAAATTTAGGAAAATTTTGACTGAGTTTACTTTAAAATATTGACTTTTCCCTTTTTAAAATATGTACCTGTCAGATCCAGAATTCAATAAAATATACATATTTGTTTTACATACATAGAAATAAGATTTTACATTACATTTTCAAAGTCCAGATCAAAATAATCATACATTATAAGTTCCAAAAGAGAACATCACTAATTGTAAGGAGGATATTTAGATATCCATCAGGAGTGATATCCACATTTTACATCAAAACATAACCTTAAGATGAGAACTTAAAAATATATTTTCATATATTCTAAACGTGCAAAATGATATAAGCATTAGTGATTGCATAAATAAAGCGACTATCTAAATATCGCATTTCAGTGTATACTCTTTTTGGCAAGAGTACACTTCTCTCGTCAAAGATATCTGGGTTTCTCTTCCTTCATTGGACCTAAAAAATAGTAACTTAAGAGGTCGAGATATTTATTCAAAATCATAGGAAACAATTAAAAACAATAATAAGACATAATGAAAATGCATGTTTTATGCAATTAATAAATATAATAGTATACATTTTTCCATATGTTTCATTTCTTCTTTTCTTTCTCCTTTTCGCATTCGACACTTTTCGTTTAACTTTGTTCTTTTCATAACATCGTAGACTTAGCTACGCTTCCCTTGTACCTTTTTATAATATCGTAGTCATTGCTACGTTCTTTACCTATGCTTACACTGTACTTCACCAATTGTTCATCATACAGTGTTAAGAACCATATTTCCTTTACTTTTAATTTTCCTCACAATGCCCTTCACACTTTAGGAAAAATCAACTAGGAGTAAATGTCCCTTAACCCATGCTTGCTCAGTACTTCTGTAAGAGTGTGATGTTTTGATGACAACAAACCAACATGTGTAAACCTCAAGCATCAACAATCTTCAAGCCAAGCACCATTCAAGTTATTAGATAGTTCATATGATGTTGTATTCATTTGTATTATTTTATTTTATTTCATATCAACGTTGGGTGGTAGCTTAGGTCTTACTCAATTTAAGTAAATGAATTGTTGATTATGTGGTGATATGAGATTAACTTGATAGAGAATAGCTCACATGAAAGTAGAAATCAAAACATATTTGAAAAGCTATTTTTAATCATTTTAGCAGTGGTTAATCGATTAGCTCACAAGGCTTAATCGATTAACACGTGTATGACTGCTTTAAGTTGTTTGATTAACAGTGGTTAATCGATTAAGGTTTTGCATTAATCGATTAATAGCTGTTAAATCAGAAAAATTATTTTGTTTAAAAGCTTTTCATTATGACCTTGATTTGGTTACTTACTTTGACAATTTTCAAGATACTTTCATGCTATTACTTTTCAAAGAGAGCTATTCAATTTCATAGAATTCTATCAAGATTAAAATCTTATTCTTCCCAATCTCATTCTTTACTTTCATATTCTTCAATTCACATAGATATTGAGATCTTAGTTTTTAGTGTTACAAAGTTTGGTTGAATCAATCTACAACAAAGGGTTGTGCATTCAAGGATTCAACATTTCAACAAAGTGAAGAATTCACAATTGGTAGTCTTTGAAGATTCAAAGCAAGAAGAAAGGAATCGGTTGAAGAAGGTGCTCCAACAAAGAACGATTCAAGAGATTTAGAAGAACAATTGTTGGGGTAGATTTTCAAGAGCTTGGTACTCTCTTGAAGGGTTAGGATAATTTGAGTGAGGTTTTCTCTTTTATCCATTGTAATCTACACAATTGTTTTCTAGTGGAAATCTCTCTATTGCGATAGAGGGGACTGGATGTAGCTCTCGGTGGTTGAGAGTGAACCAGGATAAAATCTCCTGTCTTCTATCTTTTACATTCTTTAAGCTTTGAGTGATTTAACAAACCAATTGAATAATTAGGTTAGATTTGGGGCTTTTCATAATTCATAGTGAATTAACACTAATTTGGCTTGGTAAATTTAATTAGTGTTGTTCTTAATTCTTTAGATAATTGTTCTTGCATTCTTGGCATTTGGTTTCTGCTGTGATTCTGTTTAAAAGTGATTTTTGCTGTTTTTGCTCTTAGTCAATCGATTAACTATTGTATTAATCGATTAGTTTTAAATCACCTTTCAGGCATTAATCGAGTAACTGGTTTTTTAATCGATTAACTGTTTTCTAAGTTTCAGGCATTTATCGATTAGTAAAACTCATTAATCGATTAAGTGTTATAATTTTTGTTAGAAAATCTGTTTTCTCTTAACCATTCTCAATAGCAATCGAAAATTTGATATCAACGTTCCAAAACACTATTCACCCCCCCTCTAGTATTTTTTGAGCCGCTTGTTGGTTTCCAACAAGTGGTATCAGAGCTCGGTCGAAAGATCCGAGCATTAAAACGCTTTTTCGAAAAGATCCGTTTTGGAAATCATGGGCTCAAATTTTAATCCCTTTGGAGGTGAAGGAGCTTCCATAAACCGTCCTCCACTATTCAATGGTGAAGGATATGCTTATTGGAAGGTTCGAACAAAAATTTTTATTGAGGCTATTTATATTGAGATTAGGAATGCTATTGAGAATAAACCTTTTATTCCTACGACAAGAGTGAATGACACTGTTTCTCTAAAGCCTAAAGCTAGCTGGAATGATGATGATAAGAAAAAAGTTCAATTTGACTTAAAAGCCAAGAACATCATCACTTCGGCTCTTTCATATGATGAATTTTTTAGAGTTTCCCAATGCACTAATGCAAAACAAATGTGGGATAAACTTCAAGTCACACACGAGGGCACAAATGAGGTTAGATGTGCTAGGTTAAACACTCCCATGCATGAATATGAGCTCTTCCGCATGTTACCTAGTGAAACTATAAGTGACATGCAAAAGCGCTTTACACATATTATAAATCATCTATATGCTCTTGGTAAAAATTTATCTAATGGCGAAGTTGTTAACAAGGTTATGAGATGTCTTAGCAGGGAGTGACAACCTAAGGTCACCGCTATCATGGAATCCAAGGATCTAGATGAGATGGATTTGGCAACCTTGTTTGGCAAGCTTTAAGAGCATGAAATGGAACTAGGAAGACTAACTATGAATGGGGACTCCGATAGAAAGAAGAAGGGGATAGAACTCAAGTCAAGCTCAAAATCCCTAAAAGCCCAAGATGAGTCTTCACAAGTAGATGATTCCGATTCCGATATTGATGATGAAACCCTTGGTTTATGGGTTAAGAAACTTGGAAGATTCCTTAAGAAGAAAAACAATTTCAATAGATTTAAGACAAAGGACACCAAGGATACTCAACAAAGACAAAAGAACCATAAGGACAAAGTAATATGTCATGAATGTGGAAAACCCGGGCATTATAAATCCAATTGCCCACAAAATGCAAAGAAGCCCGAAAGTGACAAATGGAAACCCAACTACTCAAAAGGGAAGAAAGCATATATAGTTTGGGACGAACCGGAAGATGAAGCCAATACAAGCACATCGGAGGATGAGGAGTTAGCCAACTTATGCTTGATGGCCAAAGTAGATGAAGAGGCTTCTTCAAGCACAAAATCAAATGAAAAAACTAATGAGGTAGATTATCTCTCCGATTCTAGTTCCGATTCCCCCTCTTTTAATGAACTATATTGTGCTTATGTGGAAATGCATAAAGAATTGAAAAAGTTAGCTAAAATAAATGTAGAGAGAAAGAATTTCATTTTGAAGCAACAAGAAAAGATTTTAGAATTGCAAAACTCTCTTGAGGAATTGAAGCTTCAAAATGAAACTCTAGATCTCATTTATGCTAATTCCACATGTGATTGTGCTTTAAAAACAAATGTTGTCACAACTTGTGAAAATTGCAAAACCCTTGAAAAAGAAGTTGCAAATGATGTGCCCAAGACAAAGGGCCATAACGTCAAAGGACCCAAGACAACTTGGGTACCTAAAACTAGTAAGTGATGTTTTGTTGTAGATGTGCCTTCGGACAAAGGAGCGAAGATGGTATGTAGATAGTGGTTGTTTGAGGCATATAACGGGATATAAATCACATTTTATTGAACTAACTACCAAGGAAAGTGGTCACGTCACATATGGAGACAACAATAAAGGCAAGATACTTGGAGTGGGTAAGATTGGTAATGTTTCTAACCTAGTCATTGAAAATGTCCTATATGTAGAAGGCTTAGAACACAATTTGCTCAGTATAAGTCAACTATGTGATATGGGCAACAATGTTACTTTTACCTCTCAATTTTTCTTTATTAAAAGTGATGTTGATCATAGTGTCAAATTTGTGGGACATCGCTCTAATAACACATATTTAATTGATTTAGATGAGATCACCTCATTATTTTCTAAATGTTTTAAAAGTTTTGATGATGAGGTTAGACTTTGGCATAGGCGAATAGCTCATGTAAATGTAAATCAACTAAATAAGCTACTACGCAAAGAACTAGTAATTGGCTTACCGAAACTCAATTTTCAACTTGATGGTGTTTGTGACTCATGTCAAAAATGCAAACAAGTTAAAAACTCTTTTAAACCTAAAAATGTGGTAAGCACAACAAAACCATTGGAATTAATCCACATGGATTTTTTTGGCCCTTCACAAGTTAGAAGTTTTGGTGGTAATTTCTATGGCTTTGTTATGGTAGATGATTTTACACGATTTACATGGACATTGTTCTTATATGCTAAAAGTAAGACTTATAAATGTTTTAAAAAGTTTGCCAAACTCATCCAAAATCAATTAAATTTAAAAATTGTCTATTAGAAGTGACCATGGTGGTGAGTTTGAGAATTCTAAGTTTGATGCCTTTTGTGAAAAGTATGGCATAGGTCATCAATTTTCAGCCCCTAGAACTCCGGAACAAAATGCAGTTATAGAAAGGAAAAATAGAGTATTAGAGGAACTAGCTAGAACAATGCTTAAAGAGTCTAAGGTTCCCTCTTATTTTTGGGCTGATGCGGTTAACACCGCTTGTTATGTGATCAATCGTATTCTTATCCGTCCTCATTTGAATAAAACACCTTATGAATTACTCAAAGGGCTAAAGCCAAATATTTCATATTTCCATGCTTTTGGATGTAAGGTGTTTATTTTGAATAATGGTAAGAGTCATGTCAGCAAGTTTGATTCTAAGGCCGATGAAGGTATTTTTCTTGGTTATTCATTACATAGCAAAGCATTTCGAGTTTTTAATAAAAGAACTTTAACTGTTGAAGAATCAGTCCATGTTGTATTTGATGAGTCTCCGAAAGGAGAAAATAGTGTTTCTTGTGATGATGAAGATGTAGGTACAATCATTGAACATGAGAAGCCTATACAACAAGAAGTAGAGAATCAATTCGACAAAGGAGAAACACAAGCACAAGAAAAGGAGCTAGCACAAGCACAACATAGCGATCTACCAACAACATGGAAACAAAATAAGAACCACTCATTTCAAATATTCTTGGTGATATTGCTAAGGGAGTGGTAACCCGAAGCACACTTAATAATTTTTGCTATTATGTTGCGTTTGTTTCTCAAGTAGAACCTAATAATATCAATGAAGCTATAGATGATGAGCATTTGGTATTGGCCATGCAAGAGGAATTGAACCAATTTGAAAGAAACCAAGTTTGGGAGCTTGTGCCAAAACCCGATGATCGTCCCGTCATAGGAACTAGATGGGTCTATAGAAACAAACTTGACGAATCGGGTATTATAGTTAGAAACAAATCTAGGCTAGTTGCCAAGGGCTATAGTCAAGAGGAAGGTATAAATTATGATGAGACTTACGCCCTGGTAGCTAGATAAGAATCTATTAGAATGTTATTATCCTTTGCTTCTATTATGAACTTTACTCTTTATCAAATGGATGCGAAGAGTGCCTTTTTAAATGGTTATATTCAAGAAGAAGTTTATGTATCTCAACCTCCCGGTTTTGAAAATTTTGAATACCCAAACCATGTTTTTAAACTCAAAAAGGCGCTTTATGGATTGAAACAAGCTCCTAGAGCTTGGTACGATCGATTGAGTTCCTTTTTGATTCAAAAGGGGTTCAAAAGGGGAGTTGTGGATAAAACACTCTTCATAGACCAAGTTAATAAAGATATTTTGTTAGTACAAATTTATGTTGATGACATTATATTTGGTGCTACTAACAACGCTTTGTGCAAGAAATTTTCAGATTTGATGACAAGCGAGTTCGAAATGTCGATGATGGGAGAATTGAACTTCTTCCTTGGACTTCAAGTAAAGCAAATGGAAAATGGCATTTTCATTCATCAAACCAAGTATTGTAAGGAATTAATCAAGAGGTTTGGAATGGATAAAGCGAAAGATACGTCTACACCAATGGCTACAAATTGCTATTTGGATAAAGACGAATGCGGAAAATCGGTAGAGGTAACTAAGTATAGAGGTATGATAGGGAGTTTACTTTATCTTGCTACATCTAGGCCCGACATCATGTTTAGTGTAAGTATGTGTGTTATATTTCAAGCAAACCCTAAGGAGTCGCATTTATCTTGTGTTAAGCGAATAATGAAATATTTGAAAGGTACTATTAATACCGGATTATGGTATCCTCGTGATGCCTCTCTTTATTTAGTTGGTTATAGTGACGTCGACTTTGCCGGTTGTAAGCTTGATAGAAAAAGCACAAGTGGAACATGTTACCTTTTTGGAAATTCTCTAGTGGCTTGGAATTCCAAAAAGCAAGCATGTGTTGCGTTTTCAACCACCGAAGCGGAGTACATAGCGGCCGGAAGTTGTTGTGCACAAAGTTTGTGGATGAAACAACAATTTTCAGATTTTGGAATAAAACTTGATAATATTCCAATTAAATGTGACAACACTTCCGCCATTAACCTAACTAAAAATCCAGTATTACATTCACGAACTAAACATATTGAAATAAGGCACCATTTTTTACGAGATCACGTTCAAAAGGGTGATTGTGTTAATGAATTTGTAAACACGTCAAATCAATTAGCGGACATATTCATCAAGCCTTTGCCAAGAGATACATTTTATTTTATAAGAGGAGAGCTTGGCATTCTTGATGAATCTAGTCTTAACTAATTGTATTTGATGTCATTTTTATCAATCATCCACTATTGTGTCTTATTTGGATTTGTTAAGTTTGTGTAACTTTTTGTTAAAATTTTTCCTTTCATTATTTGCTTAATTCATAGATTTTTGTTGCTCTTTATGGTTTTAAAATTCCCTTATTAATTGCTCTTTGGTTGTCTATAAGTGTTTATGTGTATATGTGCTTGTTGCTAAATGAAATTTTTTGTTTGTCAATGTGAAAATGCTTTTCAAACAGTCAAAAATTCAGTTTTTCACAAATTAATCAATTAGGACTGTCCTTAATCGATTAACATTTTTGACCCTTTCAAGGGTTACTCGATTAACTGTCCATTTAATCGATTCATTTTTATCAGTCTTCAGGCGTTAATCGATTAAGGGTTTTCGCTAATCGATTAACGACGTTGTCAACTGACATATAAAAACCTTTTTGACTGCAGTTGACTCATTTTTCACGCGTTTTACTTCGTTTTACTCTCATTTTCTCTCTTCAAAATGTGCATCTGAGGCAAAGAACTCCTAGTTTCCTCCACAAATTCTTCATTTCATCACTCTATATACTCTTCTCCACCATCAATTTCATATAAAACTTCATCAATTTCATCATTCACCCTCAAAATCCGAAATTCCCCTTTGAAACCCTAACTCCAACCACTACAAATCATGGCCTCTTCTTCCTCTGATCCAAACGCACAAAAGAGACTGAAGCGTCGTGCTCATCCTCACTGGGACAACGAATGGTTTACTCAGGCTGAAAGGGATGAATGTGCTCAGCGCTTCGTGGACCGTAAGTTCAGTATTTTAAGGTATCTTTATTTTGGTTGGTTGAAGAAACAAAGGTTTAGCTTCCATGATTTACTGGTTCAACAACATCTACAAAAAATTTTGGAGTTCAATACTATTATTTATCTTAGGTTGGTGCGTTAATTTTACGCTAATTTCACCTGTATTGATGGTATATTTCAAAGTGTGGTTCGTGGTCATCATTTCATTATTAAACCTGACCACATGAGGATTTTGTTTGGATTAAGAAATGAAGGAACCTTTATTGGTGATGATGCTTCTGATGAATTAAATGTCGATGGTGCTACTGTGTTTGGTTCCTCTATTAGGGAAGGTGTTACTTGGGACAAAGGAACAAAGAGAGTAACTTTACTGCATGCTGATGATAGAATATTGTTATATATCATTGCTTATTGTTTGATACCAAAAACTTCTCAAAACTATGCTCAAGTCCAGGAGGATGACCTTAAATTGTTTCATGGTATCAAAAATAATATTCAGATTAATTGGTTTAAGATAATTATGACCAAGATGAGAGCGACTGCAGAGTCTCATCCCCCTTCTTATTTACCGTTTCCTATGCACGTGAGCAAGCTTCTGCATCATTATGGTGTTCCCATACCTGATAATGAACCCAGTGATAAGGATCCTGAGGGCAAGTTGTGTCTTAATGATCATCACATTAATCAAATGAAGATCACTTATCATAAGCCTACAAGAACTTGGAAGTGGAACACTGAAATTCAAGCTTTGGAGGGTAATGTACAAGCAGCAGCAAATGCACCACAGGCAGCAACATATGATTCGATGCAGACTGAACATGGGCCAGAACATCAAGATGAGGATCACGGAGTCAATATTAAGGACTTCATTGATTTTGATAATTTGGATACCAATCCTGGGCCTCCACCTTTTGATCACCAGGCTGCACATACTGCCCTTCTCCAACACGTAGATCGCTAATTTGATGCATTGGAGGCGCAGAACAGAGCAATGGAGAACAGGCTGATGGAGACATTTTCTAGATTTTTCACCCATCCCCCTCCACCCTCTTAGGCAGCTCTTTGTCTCATTTCACTGTTTTTATCATTTTCTGGAAATCTCACTGATATTTGTTGCCTGTTTTCTAGACTTGTCACTGTTTTATTTCTGGATTGTTTTGAGTTTAGTTCTTTTGGTTTTTCATTTGTTTTGTCTATGTATGGACATGGTTTTCTATGGTTTTATGTGGTTGTGTATGTGGTTTCTCTGTAGTATGGACATGGTTTTATTTTAAGTCTTATGCATTTTATTATGTTTCGTTCCATTGCTACTTGCCATATATATTATCACTGTTCACTTACCTCTCATCTTTTGGCAAAGCTTTTTATAATTAAATATTCTTTTTAATGATGCCAAAAGGGGGAGAAAAGGTTGTTTTATGTTGTGTTTTTGTAGGTTTGGTTGTTTTTATGTATTTTTCCTAAGTGTTTATACATTTAGGGGGAGTATATGAAAACTTGAAGCTTTTAAAGTAAAGATGATTTGTCATCATCAAAAAGGGGGAGTTTGTAAGAGTGTGATGTTTTGATGACAACAAACCAACATGTGTAAACCTCAAGCATCAACAACCTTCAAGCCAAGCACCATTCAAGTTATTAGATAGTTCATATGATGTTGTATTCATTTGTATTATTTTATTTTATTTCATATGAGCGTTGGGTGGTAGCTTAGGTCTTATCTTAATTTAAGTAAATGAATTGTTGATTATGTGGTGATATGAGATTAACTTGATAGAGAATAGCTCACATGAAAGTAGAAATCAAAACATATTTGAAAAGCTATTTTTAAATCACTTTAGCAGTGGTTAATCGATTAGCTCATAAGGCTTAATCGATTAACACGTGTATGACTGCTTTAAGCTGTTTGATTAACAGTGGTTAATCGATTAAGGTTTTGCATTAATCGATTAATAGCTGTTAAATCAGAAAAATTATTTTGTTTAAAAGCTTTTCATTATGACCTTGATTTGGTTACTTACTTTGACAATTTTCAAGATACTTTCATGTTATTACTTTTCAAAGAGAGCTATTCAATTTCATAGAATTCTATCAAGATCAAAATCTTGTTCTTCTCAATCTCATTCTTCACTTTCATATTCTTATATTCACATAGATATTGAGATCTTAGTTTTTAGTGTTACAAAGTTTGGTTGAATCAATCTACAACAAAGGGTTGTGCATTCAAGGATCCAACATTTCAACAAAGTGAAGAATTCACAATTGGAAGTCTTTAGATTCAAAGCAAGAAGAAAGGAATCGGTTGAAGAAGGTGCTTCAACAAAGAACGATTCAAGAGATTTAGAAGAACAATTGTTGGGGTAGATTTTCAAGATCTTGGACTCTCTTGAAGGGTTAGGATAATTTGAGTGAGGTTTTCTCTTTTATCCATTGTAATCTACACAATTGTTTTCTAGTGGAAATCTCTCTATTGCGATAGAGGGGACTGGATGTAGCTCTCGATGGTTGAGAGTGAACCAGGATAAAATCTCTTGTCTTCTATCTTTTACTTTTTTTAAGCTTTGAGTAATTTAACAAACCAATTGAATAATTAGGTTAGATTTGGGGCTTTTCATAATTCATAGTGAATTAACACTAATTTGGCTTGGTAAATTTAATTAGTGTTGTTCTTAATTCTTTAGATAATTGTTCTTGCATTCTTGGCATTTGGTTTCTGCTGTGATTCTGATTAAAAGTGATTTTTGCTGTTTCTGCACGTAGTTAATCGATTAACTGTTGTATTAATCGATTAGATTTAAATCACCTTTCAGGCATTAATCGAGTAACTGGTTTGTTAATCGATTAACTGTTTTCTAAGTTTCAGGCATTAATCGATTAGTCAAACTCATTAATTGATTAAGTGTTATAATTTTTGTTAGAAAATCTGTTTTCTCTTAACCATTCTCAATAGCAATCGAAAATTTGATATCTACGCTCCAAAACACTATTCACCCCCCCTCTAGTATTTTTTGAGCCGCTTGTTGGTTTCCAACAACTTCACCAATTGTTCATCGTACAATTTTGGGTGGTTTCCCCAAAATTGGCTATAGCAAGAACCATCCTCCTTAGTCAAGAAGTATTTAAGTGACCGATAGAATTATCATAGTGTTCACATTATTAATTCCCTCTCGTGAGTAATGAACTCAGATCTTTGGATCAAAGTCCTTCTATAATAATTCCCGCGATTGTTTCATTAGCACAATCTAATCACTATAATACTCTCGTCCGTCAATTCTATGAACCTTCACCAATTGTTCTTCAGTTCATAGAACCTTCACGCCATTTTTCGTAATTCCTAACGCCCACCTTACTCCATATTTATACGTGTTTCTAGTTCGTTTCAATGGTTGTTAATAATTCACCCTTTACTTATTTATCAATTTGGAGGGGTTTTCTAACTTAAGGTCTTTCAACATAAATGTAAATAATTGAACATTGAAGTATAAAAAATATCAAGAATATTCATGATAACATTCATTTATCACATCTTAGTAAACATTCAAGCACAACATCAACCTTTAGACATCAATATCATCATGAGCCCATAAGGTACCCTAGTCTCAAGCATTAATCAAATTTACAACATACCATTCAAGCATAAATACTACCAAGAATAATGATAATAACATTCATTCCTTCAAATTAATACTTTCAAGCATCTAAATCAACAATTCAAGTAGCTTCATCCTCACTAAACATTATGAAACCCTAAGTGCAATTATCAATTTAATTTACATCTAACACATAAATCAAACATACACATCATTATATACGTTTTATAATAATTAATTCCTTCCCCTAATTAAGAAAAATACCTCCCCTCTTACCTTTGTAGAGAGAGAAAGAGAGAAAAGAAAGGTTGAAGGTGGGAACCCCTATCCAAGTCCCAAAACCTCACTTTAGCTCCTAGATTCTTGTTCTCCAACACTTTTTAAGTTTCTATGCCAATTCCTATAGTAAGAGTTCTTGATTTGTGAAGTTGGGGTTTATGGGTATTGATGGGAAGATGAGGAGAGGGAGTGAATTTAAGCCATGTAAGTGAGGGAAAGGAATGGATTTGAGATGGGGAGTGAATTTATGATGGAATTATTGTTTGATTTTGGGTTGGGAAAATCTAGGGTTTTGGAGGGAGAAGAATCGCATGAGGGAGAAGGAAGGAGGGTGGTGCGTGTTTTGAGTTGTGGTTGGCTGCACCAGACTTTAAGTCTGGTGCGCGCCAGCTCCTGGGACTGGTGCCGCGGTGCAAAAATTTTGGTGCGCGCGGGATCTTGAAGGTTGGTGCGTGGCTGGTGCACCAACTGGTGCGTCTCCTGCGCACCGGTGCTGGTTTTGGCTAGCCGGTGCGCACCGGTGCAGGAATATTTATTTCTTTTTATTTTATTTTTTTACAATTTAATACCTTTCAAAACCTTCCTAAAAATAAAATAAATACAAAATATAAAAATTTCATTTTTCTTATAATTATCTAACTAAAAACTTCTAATTACCTAATTAAATTGAACTATCTAATGCTTATAACTATTTAATAAATTTGGGGATGTTACATTTATGACCAAATAATTAATTTTTATAAAAATTAGATAAAATTTTTAATTAAATTAAAATTGGACTGAACCAAACCAAACTGCATGTTTTATTTTGGATTGGACGGTATTGAATTTGATTGTGTAATTGGACCGAAACAAACCAAATTGCATGTATATTTTATGATTGGATCAGATGAATTTTTGCCTCGAAACCGAAGTGAATCGGAACGCGAATACCCTTCTCAAAATGGAGATAAAACCTTTTTTTTATGGGTCCTACTTTTTTTTTCTCTTCTATTTTTTCAACCAAACAAAAATGATTTACTTTTTTCCCATTCTCCCTGTTGTGTCTGGGATATCCGACGTGTCCCAACCCAAGTTTCCAAGATGAAGACTGGACTGGTTTTGATGTATGACGTTGGCAGCTCGTCCCCAATGAAGGAACGTAGCAGCCTAGTCAATGCTTTTGTGTGTGTTTATGTGAGTTGAGTTAGAAATACCTGAGAAGTCAAGTGGTATATATAAGATTGCTTGGGTGACTAGGGTATGCAACTTGGCGAGATCAAGCTTATCGGGTTGTTGGGGATAGCGAGAATCTCGGAAGGCGTGGTTATCTCAATCAGCTTATCAGTTGGTATAAGCAATCATGTTGAGAGTTAGTGATAACGTGACCTAGTCAACCTGGATAACCTGGATTGGAATAAAGGCTTGGACAATATGGGCTTGGGCCCTTCTGCTTATCTAGTTATGCCTGGACCTGGCCAACGTGGTTATCTTGTTCGCTTTAGTCAGCATGGCCAACTTGGTCAACATGGTCAACTTGGCTTAGTCATAGACCACAACAGTTGCCCCCGAGCCAGTGTCATGTTATAGACAAGGCGATGGGTCCAGTAGGTGGATGACGGACCAACCAAGGTGAATAGAATTTTATTTTGCCGTTGGCGATCGCCTTTACCAAGGTAAACGGGATGTGGTGGATGGACTCCACGCTTCTTAGATGAAGGATGATCGGACCGGGTTGGTCGAAGCTTCCATGCTGGGCGAGGCGACCCACACTCTTGTTATTTCAAGATGACCATATTTGCTTGGATGTCCAAGGTAATTTTATTTGGGCCAAGTTTAATAAATTCATGGACCCATTATGTCTAGGACTTCCAAGCTGTCCATGATGGCCAAAGTTTGTGACAATCATAGTATTAATATTATTATTTTATCCCGGTTGTCTAGGATGTCTTGGATGCTTTGGCTTAAACTTTGTATAGGACTTTGTGAAAATGAAATCTTTACGTTTTCTTTTTCCTTCTTCCAAGACTTAAAATCAGTATTGTCTTTCTCTATGCCTATCTTCTTGCTCTTTGTGATGACCCGCAAATTCCTCGTCTGTTTTAAATAAATTTTTGAAAGATGCTTTAGCAATGATAAATGTATTTGTGTGAAAATAAATGTTTTCCCGAACTCAAATGAGATGATTTTATTATTTGGGATTTCTTTGAGAAGTAAAATTCCTGATGAACTGTAATAGGTTTGAGTGACTTTGAAAATTCGTATCTTTCTAACCGTAACTCCGAATTTTATGATCTTTATATGAAAAAGATCGTCTTTAAATGTAGAATTTGAAAATGTAACTTTTAAAATTTTCTGGGTTGATTTATAAAAATTTTTCCCTGAATTTATGGAAAACGAATTTTGAGGATATTGGGTGTTAAAAATAGCTAAGAGGAAAATTATTGTTAAGGCATAAATCTATTATATGATGTGTGTTGATATGATATGTGTTTGATGAATGATGCATGAAAATCATTGTGTAAATTGATGAACATAAGTGAATATGATTTGGAAATAAAAAGATAATGTGTGTATGTATATATATGTATGCTACGTGTGTATGTGTGTATGTATATATATGTATGCTAGGTGTGTATGTATATATATGTATGCTAGGTGTGTATGTGGGTAAGCCTAGGATTTTAATTTTAGGACAAGGAGCCTATAGAATAATTAGAACCATAAAGAAATTAAACTGGTAGAAAAATTTGAAGGAGTAGAAATAATCATGCATGAAGTGACCCTAAAGCCCTAAATTACTCCTCATTGTCCCCTTGATAAAATCCACCCATGCAACAAATTGAAGTGCCAAGATTGCCCCTCCTCAACACACATGAACCAAAACCAAACCAAGGATAAAAGAGAGATTTCACGGTTTGTCTATATATATGTGTGAGAGTGTTGGCCTTGGTTCATTCTTCACCTCATTTTCTATTTCCTTCTTCATTTCTTTCTTCCACACACACACTTAGTCCCAAGAGCAACACAAAGCTCTTGAGACATAGAGAGAAAGAGGGTGAGGCCGTGAGGTAGAAAAGAAAGGGAGAGAGTGAAGACCTATGTTCCTCAACCTTTCATCTTTGATCCTTCTTCTTCACACACTTCCTCCTCCAAACTCAAGAAGAAAATCACCTACCACCGAAGGGAGAGAAGGCCGAAGCTAACCTAGGAGAAGAAGAGAGAGATCTTGAAGCTTGAAGTTAGGATTTTTGATTTAAGGTAGTGAGTTAAGCTTTTTGAGAGTTTTAAATGTAATACTCTTGTGTTGTAAAGGACTTGATGATAAACTTTGTTTGAACTTAAAGTTTTGTGATGCATGTGTTTATTTTTAAGTGATCTTGAAATTTAAATGACATGCATGTTATTTTTAAGCCTTGATCATGAATATTTGTGTTGAAAAGTTGGATCTTTAACTTGTAATCCTTCTTTGTCACGACTCTAACTAAAGTTTGTGTTTAAACTTGTTTGTTTGCCTTGATTTTCTTATGCATGTAATGATTTATGGTTAATCTATGAAAAAGCATAAAGTTTGAGTCTTGCATGTCATGATCTTGACTTGATTTATGAAAAGCTTTGATCTTTAGTCATGCATGTTGTTTTTGAGCAAAAAGATTTAGTTTTTCTACAATGCATGACACGGTTTTGAGAGAAATCAAGGAAACAAGCTTTTGAAAATGATTTAGATGTAAAAAGGACTTGATCTATGACAAAGTATGAAACTTGATTCTTGCATGTTAAATTTGAGTGAAAAGATGTGACTTTCCCTTGATGCATGTTTCGGTTTTGAAGAAAGATTAAGTTTTCATGCTTTAAAAATTATTTTTTGGTTTAAGCATGACTTGATCTAAAGTGATTTGGTTCTTGCATGTTTAAAATAAAATCAAAGATCTTGTCTTTTTCATGATGTCATTCGGTCAAGCCTAGGAAAAATAGGAAATCATGTTTGATCATCATTTAAGCTACATGCATGGTGAAATTTATTCAATCTAAAGATTTAAAGTGCATGCATGAAATTATTAAGATTGGGAAGATAAAGCTCTTGATATGATACTTGATTTTATTGTGTTGATATAAGTTAAAGAAATGAAATTGAAGTTTGTTAAAATTTTATGTGAAGCTCACGGTTGTAACCCCCTAAATATCAAAGTGGTTCATTTTATCTTGCATGTATGTTTTCTTGATGGATCTATGGATTTTAAGCCTATGTGAGTCTAGATCTTTATTTAAAAAACTTGGAAATGGTTTAGTATTTATTTTTCCTACTCGATTCGGTTTTGGTTAAAAGATAAAGGGAGCAAATTGATTTTACCTTGCATGTTGATTTGAATGATAAGACTTTGGTGTGATCCTTGATTTGGTTTAAGTTAAGAAAATGAATTAAAGTTTGCTAATTTTTCTAAGAAGAGCTCGCGGTTTTTGAATATAAAAGGAAGAAATAATTTCATGATTTTATATTTTGATGTTGAACAAATCTTTGCTTGGACTTGTGCATATATTCGGCCAAAGCATGTTTAATTAGGTTTAAGAATCTTTCCATGAAATGACATGTGAAATGAGTATGTTTTGTAAGTTGACGTTGAACTTGTTTGGAAACATGAGTAAATGGTTTTGTTTTTATGTGTTTCGGATATGAGGGAAAGAAAGGGTAAATGATTTTGTTAATGAAAATAAAATTAGTGTTTGAATGCTTAAAATGAATCACAATGATTAAAGAGTGATCCTTGTAATTTTTAGTTATTTTCTTTAAGTAATCCGGCCATGCATGTATTCATAAGTAAATGAAATTGATTCCTTGAAAGTAAACTTGCATGCTAAATGTTTTAAATTGAATAAGTTGATGTAGAGTGATTGAAACTTATAATTTTGGTTTAATTCTTGGAGCAATTCGTCTTCTTGTATATGAGTAGGTAAATATGAAAATGAATTATTTTAGAAAAGATTGTGAGTTGTGTGATTGCTTTAGTGTTGGTTAATTGGGTATATGCCTTAATTCAATTAATAAAGTGTTACTTGATTAATGTATATGCAAGCTCACTTAAATAATTTGAAGCCATGAAAGAATATGTGCTATGTGACTATGTGAATGGATTTATCGAAGTAATGTTTGTTGTTTGTGTATGTTTGGAAAATATTTGAATACGTAATTGATTTTGAAATTAATTGATTTCAGATAAGTTCGATTTGATTTATTTGAGATTGTTGGATTGTGTTTATGGCTGTCCAAGATTTGTTTTATGACAAAAGCTTGAGTTTTAAAGTGCTAATTTTGAGCTAAAGAATTATTTGAGACAAAAGTGCTTTTACGATGTTTTCGGATTTTTATTGAAGCGATCTTATGAAGTAGTTCTTTGCTGTCCAGAGTTGTTTAAAGTTGTTTCTTGACTTTAAAAAGTGTGTTCATGTGATTTAAAGTATGGTTTTCAAGTGGTAATTGATTTGAGAAAAAGCCGGAATAAGAACGGTGAAGTTTTCAGTGTTTTTGGATATGTTTAAGGTGCTGTCCAAGACGGACCAGCAACCAAATCAATTGGTTTAAATTATTTTGTTAAATGTTTTCAAATGGTTTTGAAGTACTTAAAGTACTAGAAAATGATAGAGTTACTCTGAGAAAACAATTATGTTTTAAGTATTCCGACGAGGAATAGAATGTGTTTCGAGTTAAGAAGAGATTTTATTGATACAAGTTAATAACGAAAACGTGTTCTGTTAATATGATGAATTTTAAAGACGAGGGATTGGGGCAGCTGGCAGCGACGAGGATCCGCGGAGACCGTGTACAATTTATTGCTGGACTTGAGGTGAGAGAGAAGCTTTCCTAAGACACCGTGGTATTTAGGTGATTTATTAGGACGTTCCGGATCATCTCAAAGATCGGAACTTGGTGGTTCTGAGTCAGTAGTATAGTGGCAATTGTTTGTGTTGTGTGGCCACTTATACGAAGGAGACAAAGACCACGTGTTGTTATGTGATGAATCTATATGTTGATGATGTGAAATAGCATGCTTATGTTTATTTGTTTAAGTATGCATGATGATATTTGAATTGTTGAATAATAAGAGTAGCATGCTGATGGACGTCTGTTACGTCTTGAAAGATTGAGATAATGTGAATAATTTGTTAAAGTGATGAAATGCGATTGAAGAGAAAGACGAATCAGATATTGTGGAAAAAGATTGTTAAAGTAAAAGATATGAAGAGAAAGATGTAAACCCTGTTTGGCCTAAGTCCTTATAGAATGAGGCAGCCTTGATAAAACATTAAGAAAATAAATGATGATAAGAGGTATGAGAATGATTGGGAAAGAGATATGAGTTGAGATTGTGAAAAGTCTTGAGATATCATGAAAGTTATGAGAATGTGTTAAGAGATAAGTTCTGACGTGAACGCAAAGTATCATAATGTTGATGAGAATAATGTTATTGAGTAAGAGTTGATGCTAATGATGCGGATGAGCCAGAGCTGGGGAAAGTAATGCTGTTGTTGTTATCGGAATGAGAAGTGATATGAGTGGAGCTGGGCTCCTTTGTTGATGTTTATTGGAATGAGACTTGTGTTGAGTTGAGCTTGCTCCTCCGCTAGTGCTCCCTGAAAAGAGATGTTGAGAAGATTGTGAAACGAAATGATTGTGAAATGAGAGGTTGATATGATTGTGAATTGAGAAAGATGATGAGATGAGATACTGAGAAAGATTATATGTTGAGTTATGTTGAGAAAGATTATGAGATGAGATATTGAGAAAGATTATGAGATGCAAGTATGTTGATGCGATCCCAGCTCTGTGCTCTGTTGAGAAAAGAAAAGTAATGTTGAAAGATAGCGGTCGGGACTCGTTGAAGGGATGCACCAAGGATGGGCCGACCTTAGGTTAATTAAAAGATAAAAGACTATAAAAGACATTGACAAATGCGAATGCGGTGAGCTATGAGTGTGATATCGAAGTAGTGGAGAGGAAGATACCATGGGTATTAGGGATACTCAGGTGGAGATTGCATTAGGGAAGGACAATGACGGTGAAACGTCAAGAAGTCTAGAGTACTTTCTAGGCAGAACGAACTCCACATGTGGTATACGAGCGTGGTAGGGACTGGGTCCAATGACGCGGTAAGTTCTGAAGCGCAACTAGAACTAGCTAGTACTGTCGCCCCCTAGATTGCAAATCTTGAACAGTGAGAGGGACTGGAACGGGGCTATGTGATTTTGCCACTGTACCCGATTTTTCTACAGTGTGCCTTGATATTATATGATTTGATTTGAGACTGTACCGGATTTTCTACAGTTCTCCTGGCTTGGAGCCATTTGATTTGTTGAGACAGCTGTCGAGCCCGCGTGGTAAAGGTCCTGTACTCCTGTTTGCTTCCGACTAGGTTGGGTGGATGACCGAGGAGATGTAGACGTGTGTACTAACTGCGAAAGAAACGAGTACCTCGATGATACTTTAAAATCCCCCAATCATCGATGGTTGTGATCAAATAAGACTTGATAAGAAAAGTTTAAGAGTCACGAAAAGATCTATAATTATGAGAAGCGAAACCTTATGGAATGTTGACAATGAGAAAGGAAACGAGAATGGAAGGTATGGAAAGATGAATGAAACCCTGTGAAGAGGGAAAGGAATGAAAGTGAAAGATTTACAAGTTGAGAGTGAGAAAGTAATTGAGAAAGAAAGAATATTTATGTTGAGAAATGATAATAAGTTGGGCAAGATAATGAATGATGATAATGACGATGATAATGAAAACTTGAATGTTGTGTTATATTTATGTTGCATTGTTATGCTGTATATGTGTGATGTCGTATGTTTGTATGGTCTTGATATCTTGCCTATCGTAAACTCACACCGTCGACGATGCGTCGTTCGGATTGCTTACTCTCTCCTGTTCGTTGGCATATCGGTGTTGCTGGTATCTCAACGGGCAGATGAAGCATCGTATGGATATCACCACCTGGAAAAGACATGGAAACGGTTGGAAGCCTACTCCCTATGGTTGGGTATGGACTGGATGTACTCAGATAGTGAACCCGGACTCGGAGCATATCTTGAGTGGAGTTAACCTGGAATCGCATCTGGGACAAGTCACAGTACGAGGATACAACAGCTACGAAGAAAAGGTGTGAAATGAAACTCAGGAAAGCTCCACCACTCTAGATGGAGTGGAGTTAGAGTCAAGCAACAATGGGAAAGCAGCGGCAGGGATGACATCATCTTAGGGAGTGAAGAAAGGGCGCAAGAAGAAAGGGAAACTTCATCCGGTTGTTTTCGACAGGAAGGTTTAAGGATAGTGTTATTAGTCTAAGTCTGTTGTTAGTGTTCTGAGTCAAGGATTACCTAAGTGATGAACTATTTATGTAATTCAGTTTATTTTAGATTATGCCTTATTTTCGAAGAAGTGTAAGCATGAAACCTTTTAAGAATTGTATAAGTCTTTCTGATGAAATGCAAAAAGCTATGTTGGGTTTGAAACCAAACTATTTTCCGATGATAAATGTTTTTAGAGATTTATGTAAGTAAGTATGAGTGTCAGTAACAACTCGGTTTTCAGTAAAGGATTTTAAGTGCACCAATGACATTTCAAAAATGTTTTCAAAAAAAAAAAAATAAAATTTTGCCTCATTTTTTACAACTTATTAAATAAAAGTTGGTTATTTAGTGTTGCGAAAATCGGCCTGTTACACTCTTCATAGTATCTATTTCTTCTCCTCCTTCTTTCTTTTTTTTTTTTAAAATCCCTGATCAGCTTAGCCAAGATGGGCAAGATGTCATTATATATATATATATATATATATATATATATATATATATTTATAGCATCACGAGTGCCGGCAATTCCTAGCCCAAGTTTTCAAGACGAAGACTGGACTGGTTTTGATGTATGACGTTGGCGGCTCGTCCCTAGTGAAGGAACGTGGCAGCCTAGTCAATGCTTTTGTGTGTAACTTGAGTTAGAAATACCTGAGAAGTCAAGTGGTATATATAAGATTGCTTGGATGACTAGGGTATGCAACTTGGTGAGATCAAGCTTATCGGGTTGTTGGGGATAGCGAAAATCTCGGAAGGCGTGGTTATCTCAATCAGCTTATCAGTTGGTATAAGCAATCATGTTGAGAGTCAGTGATAACGTGACCTAATCAACCTGGATAACCTATATTGGAATAAAGGCTTGGACAATATGGGCTTGGACCCTTCTGCTTATCTAGTTGTACCTGAACCTAGCCAATGTGGTTATCTTATTCGCTTTAGTCAGCATGACCAACTTGTTCAACCTGGTCAACTTGGCTTAGTGATACTCCACAACACTCCCCCTCCACAACATTTCTCTCTCCTAAATCTCTCTCAAACCAAACGATTAACGCCATGAACCACACAAAAGCATCAATTTCGAATTTACAAATCAAATTCCGCCCATGGCCACAACAACGAGCCTCCTTCTCCCCAATCTCTTCAAGCCTCAAAACCCCAACCCCAAAAACCACCCCGCTCCATGCTACTCTCACCCGCGGTTCACTTGTTCCTCCGTGACCGCCCAATCCCAACTCGCCAGAAATCACCTCCTCACCCTCATCTCCGACCAGGACCGCGGCATCAAGACCCAGACCGACCCTCTGAAGCGAGCATCGATCGTCGATGCCATTGAAGCCATGGCCGACCTTGGCGCTGGCTCCGTCACCACCGGCGATTCCCTCTCCGGCACGTGGAGGTTGCTCTGGACCACGGAGAAGGAGCAGCTGTTCATTATCGATAAGGCTCACTTGTTCGGTACCCGAGCCGGCGATGTGTTGCAGGTGATCGATGTGAGGAATAGGACTCTCAACAACGTGATCACGTTTCCTCCTGATGGGGTTTTCTTTGTTCGATCCGGCATCGAGATTGCCTCGCCGCAGAGAGTGAATTTCAGGTGAATAATCCTTAAGTATTCTATTCACATGAAATTGACAATGACAAAGTACACGCTAGACAAAATAGGATTAGGAATGAATACATTAGATAAAAAGTTTGAGTAATTAATACTTGCTATATAAAAGATGGTAGAATCTCGTTTTAGGTGATTTGGGCATTTGCGGAGGAGATTGGTTAGTAAAGAGAGTAGATCAAATAGAGTGTACTCCAATTTACAAGAGGCAGAGGGAGATCAAGAAAAATAATTAAGAACGAATTAGATAGCAATCTTTATCAACGGACATGATTTATGATAGAATATTATAACATTTTTTGGTCCATGTGGCCAACCTAGAAATAAGGCTTAATTGTTTCAAAAATGTTATTTAAACATCCAAAACTAACATTAGGATCCTACACCTGCCATTTTTAGAAAACAAGGGAGAGATAGAAAGTATGTAAACTTAGGATGCTTTTCCTTTATTTTTTAAAGATGACAAGTGTAGGATTCTGATGTTAGTTTTGGATGTTTACATAACATTGTTGTAATTGTTTTCATCGTTGAAGTAATTAAAGTTTGGCATATATCAAAGAGTTTGAATATACAATAACTATCCTGGTGCTTAGTCTTTGTTTTGAGGAAGTTGAAATGCAACATAGCTAGATTTAATTTTTGCCAGAATGAAGTATCATGCTTTTTACTCTTAGACGAATGAGTGATCTTGTCTCTTTAGATTATGCAATAACTACCTTTTAGTCTAGGTGAATTCAGTCAAGGTTCTAGTTAATATTTTTCTGGCTGTATATCATTGTTAAAGTTATAAAATGATAGTGAATTTTCTTTTTTCTTTTCAGTAGAAGATACTGGTGAAGAAGTTTTCACATTGAAAATGGACCAAAAGTATAATCAAAATTTTAAACAGTTTTTTTTGGGGTTGGCATCACATGCTTCATTTAAAGTGTGAAACTCTGTAAGTTAGTGAATCAAGACTAAATTCATACTTTTTTAACAAAGAAATGTTTTTATACCTAATGAAGATTAATATTGGTTGTTTTAGATTTACTAGTGCTGTATTACGCGGGAAGAACTGGGAAATACCGCTGCCACCGTTTGGACAGGGTTGGTAAGTAATTTAAATCGACAATGTAATTGAAGTAAATTTCGTTAATGATGCAGTTATGTTTCTCTTATATTTTCCGTATGGTAGAATTACTTGCTGGCCAACTAATAAACTGCTAATATTTACTCATTAATCATTTTTAAAATTCAAGGGTTTGGTTGGTTGGGACTTGGGATGAAACTAAATTGAAGAGTTAAAAGAAAATGCAGACAAAAATGATTGTAAGCTTGGTTTGTGAGATGATAGCTTGAAATAACTTTTAATGTATGAAACTGGAGTTTTCCCATTTGTGTTCTATAGAGTCCAATTTGGATAAAAAATAAGGTAGAAATGAAATATCGAAATCATTAATTTCAATATATACTTTATTAGTTTATTCATTTATTTTGTTTAGAAATATTGTTCATGTAGAGTCACATAATTGGTTCACATGGTCAGCGTACCGTGAATTGGTTCGTGGGTACCAATTCGCAGTACTTTTGCGGATTCATGCCCTCCGGTTCTTGCTTCAATTCCCTTGAAGGAATGAATTAGCGAACCGTGGAATTGTGAGATCAGGGGTATCCAGTGAGCACAATATTTGTTGTGGAAAGGAAACATTTTTCGAGCCGACCTGCAACACTTCTTCGTCCACTCACTTTTATGCTTCTCCATCACCGACCTTTAAAGTGATATAACATCATGTTTGTTCTCATGGTATTACCTGCCCTTGTGTTTTGTCATTGAATTGGTTTGCTCTACTTTTATTTCTCTCACTACCTAAGCTAGGAAATTCACATGATGACCATACTATCGCTTGCATACATATATGGTATGCTTTCTTTTCAAGTTCAGATAATTTTGTCAGGCTTCCATTTTTTTTAGAAGGGACCTTGCTATATTGATGAACTTGAGATTATTATATTTTCTACTCTAGAAAAGTTGATATCTGTTTTCTTACCTTTCTGCTTTTCCTATTCTGCTGCCTTTAATTTTCAATTTTTTCTTTGTGATCCTGTACTTGCATCTTGTTTCTGTAGGTTTGAGACTGTGTACCTCGATGATGACCTTCGACTTGCAAAGGATATCAGGGGAGATTATTTAGTTGTTGACCGTGCTTTGTACAGCTGGAAAGAATGAGCGGAATCTTCACTGTCCCTGTATGTGCATATCCATTTATGATTACTTCTAACTTCACTGTGTATATGGTTTTAATTCTGTTTGCATGTTTTGGTTCTTGGCCTTTAAAGTATGTATTGCCTAATCTACAATACTTTGTTTTTAACATACTCTTAGAACTATGATGTAAACTTACAGTGTTGTCTGTTTGATGAATATACGTATGACAAAAAAGATTCCACATTTGTTTTCACTTTGCACCATTATTGTTCTTATGTTTGCACACATGGATGCTGAGCATGCAATCAATCTCTTGGTTATTCTCAAGACTCTTGTCAAACTGAGTGCTTGTTACTGTAGATAATTGTAAATTGCCAATTAACAGAAAGGATAAGAAATATGAATGATGTTACTATTAGCTATATAATAAAGCTATTTATGTGCCTTCCCTTGACATCTTAAGCTTTTTGGAGAGCTGGATGATGACATAACATTAGAGCCTCTATGCTAATGGTCAGGAGTTCAATTGCTGATGCTCCTATTCTTTTGAATAAAAGCTTTAATTTCAACCCGTGGAAAAATGGGCCTGGGCATTATACAGAATTGGGGGGGGGGGGGGGGGGGGTCATGTTAAAGATAAATAATGCCACTCATATTTAGGTTTTGGAAGAGTTGGCTCATGAAGATACATTTGAGGAAAGATGAAACAAATTATACATTTTGCATATTTTTTTTAGGTCTATATTTTTGGCAAGCCCATGGTTTTCCAGGAGTCCATCACTACTAATGGGGGTCCCTTGGGGGGGGGGGGGGGGGGCATGTTAAAGATAATAATGGCACTCATATTTAGGTTTTGGAACATGAAGATACATTTGAGTGTTTTTTGCAAGCCCATGGTTTCCCAGGAGTCCACCACTACTAATGGGGTCATTGAGACTAATCCGCTTCGAGGTCATGAGGGTGTCTCTCCGAGCGGGATTTTTTCCTAGAAATCGAACCCAGGGCTACTAGCACTCGGATCCCATTCTTAGGATCTCAGTTGGTTCCATAATGCCAACTGAGCTAACTCCCGTTGCATATTTTTAACAGAACATGGAAATGGCAAAATTGATTTATTTTTAAGAAAAATAGGTACTCGATAAATTTAGCTTTCTGAAGTTCATCTGTTTACATCTAGGTTCACCATTCATGTATTTACCAAGTTAATTGTATCTTTGTATTTATCACCTAGAATATATTAAATATGAAGGTTAGCTTAATTGAGTCAAGTCTAGAACTATCTAAACATGTATTTTGCTGTAGTCAATGAGCAAATAAACTAATGTAATTCAAGTTAAGTTCATCAGCCTCTTTTCCATACTTCTCTCTTGTCTGTATCTTTTGGTTTTTTTTTTTTTTTGTTATTTTTTTTCTCCAAATTTTGCTTGTCAATCATGGGCTTATGTGACTTAGTTTTCACTATTGTTTTTCACAAAGGGGTGGGATGACGAGTCACGAGAAGAAAATTTAAATTTCTTCGTGGATCTACATTTTTCATTAAAAATGAATCATTTTCTCTTGCATTTGGCATTTCCTGGTTTCTGCATAGATATTCTACTCCCTTCTGTGCATTAGCACTATAATTAATTTGATAGAAACCATCTTCTCTTGGATTTTTCCAAACTACACAAGTTATGGGACCCTGGATCATTTGCTGAGGGTATTAGAGTACAGGGCATGTCAGCCATTGCATATGCAATTGCTAGCAGAGAATTAGAAGCTGCAGTTGTTTTACAGAACTAGCCATGAATGGGAAAATAGATTTGCTTCTGTTTTGGTCGACACAAGATTGTGTGTTGGACCAAGACCTCTGCCTAGGTGAACTTGGTGGAATCAATGTAGAACTCATTTGGCATGGGACCTGCAAGGGTCACTCACCTCTGTTTGGATTAGCACAAGGGGACCCTGGTCGAAGTGTAGACTGGCCGTCATGCATCGATCTAGGAGATTCCAAGTGGAATTGGTGTTCGCCTACCACAAGCATCATCCTTTCAGCAACACCATTGCTACAACAATTAAACAGCCATCTGAAGGTTTTTCAACCTTCAAAATCTTTAATTCTCAGCCTTGAGGACAAGGTTGAAATTCTAAGGAGGTGGTATTGTTAAGAACCATACCCATAGTCAGAATGTAAGGCAAGCTGAGCAATTAATTTAGCAAGTGAACATTGGGCCTAAGGTGTGGAAAGTTTATGATAGAAAGAATCGGAAGGGTATGGGGTGAAGAGGTGAGGTGGCAAAGAGAGAATGTAACAAGGGAGTTGGGTGAGCCCTTTTGGTTATGGGAATTGATTTTTGACCCCATAATTGAAAGTTTGGCCCCATTTCACTTTTTCGTAGACAATACTATCCTTTTGTGTGTTATTTTTTCCATCTCTCTCTTGACGGAATTCCTTTTCAGTTCCCAACGAGTCAGAAGCTAAAATATACATTTCCGACTATAACATGCTATTTCCGTCTAGGGATAGACGAAAGTATAAATAACCATTCCATTTGTGGTAAGACAGAAATATTAATAAATTTCATATTTCCATGTTTGTCCTTCCATGTTCAAAGACCCTTCCCTGTTTCGGCTTACCAAGGAAGCCGAAGCAGCAAACTCATTTACACACAACACACTTCATTCTTTTTCCAAACACACAAAAATTTCATTCTCCTTCCACAAACACACAAAATACATTATAGTAAAGATATAAATATTTTGGTTGATCATCTTTTACGTAAAGCTTTAGAGGTATATTTTTCTACAAAATACCTTTCTTTAAAAAAAATAAAATAAAAGTGTTTGTGTATTATTTCTTTTGTAGTAGTTTAGTTATATTTCTATGAGTTTTTCTCTGTGTTTGTTGTTTTGGTAATGGTCAAGCTGTGTAATGGCTGCTGCGTTAATGGCTTCAATTGATATTCCGTGAACCCCGAAACGGAAAGCCATGTATATAGCTTTTGTGATCAATGAGACGAAAAACTTTCCATCTCTACGTGGATGAATAACTAATATTCTTTTCAGTCCTGCATAGACGGTAAAACAGTTGGTATGTATTCCCTCCGTTCTTAAATATAAGACCTTTTGACACTTTTATTTTGTCTCTATTTATAAGACCCTTTATCAATTTTCAATGAGCATTAATTACTTTTTTCACCAACACCCTTATTTATTTAACACGTTTTACATTCCCAATAATACTAATAAGGGTAATTTTGAAAATACATATCAAAAGTTCACATTTCCAATACAATTAACTAAATTATTGCACTTTCTTAATGGACGTGAAATCTCCCAAAAAGGTCCTATATTTAGGGACGGAGGGAGTAATATTTATTTGTATAACCATAATAGATATAATAGTTGATAATAAGGACAATGTGATGTTTGAACAACACGTAGAAAAAATTGTGAAGATTGAGTTTCCCGATTATAGCAATTCCTTTTGCACAAACACTACATCAGAATTAAGGATCAACAACGTCAATTTTGGCCTTTCAACAACGAATTTTGGGCACTGTCAAAGCCTGCGTTGTTAAAAAAATGACAACCCAATAAAATGGTGCTGTTGAAACAAAATCGTTGACAACACTGTCTTGATACGATGTTGTTGAAACGAAGATATTAACAACACTGTGACGCAGTTAAAATTAATGAATTGACAACACCGTTTTTAATATGGCGTTATTGATATTTTCTTTTTTTTTTTTTAAATTTTTAAATTTGCTTTTTATGAAAATGCCATCTTAAAAAGTTGTCTTTTCTTTTCTTTTGTTATTTTTCATATTTTCATTATTCCTTAAATTTAATTAAATGATATTGATATAAGACTGTGCGCTTGAATATAAGCAATTTATGAAATAACTCAAGTCTATGTTACTAAAATTAAAAAACACAAAATAATTATAAATATTTTTGCCAAATAACGTAACTATACTATTTGTTCAATGCTTGACATAATTCAAAATCATAAACATGGAAACCGAAATTACTATTGATCAAAAGTTATATCTAACTTCACTTCAATCGACTACCAAAACCTATAATTATCATACAACTTAACAAAAATATTATCATATATATATGATATAACAAGACAATGTGCGAAATAAGAACATAAAGTGAAACATAAAGCAACATATTAATAAAAGATAGAACATACATATATATACTATGCATAAAACATATTATATATTATTCTATATTTTGAGCTTTTGTTATTAATTTCCATAACAAGAAGTAAGAGATTATTCATAACAATAAGATAACTTACCTATTACGTTTTAGCAATATAATGAAGCACGTATTGAGTCCACTCTTTCACAAGTTCAGCTCGCATACATTGAGGATATTTGGTTCTGCCTTTGAAGTCAAATATCGTACCTTTAATCTTTGGATCTTGATTGCTTTGTTGGATGATTTCTTTCATGAAATGCATCATATAATATCCACAGTCATCATTTTATTATGTTTATTATGTTTATATATATTTTAATTGTGTGTTCTATTTTGTATTGTAGGTAAATGACATCTCTTGACAAGAAGAAAAAGAATGGTGGACATGGACCTATGAAGAATGTAATTCGTTCAAGAAGTAAAGGCGACATATTGAATGTAATGTATCTACAAGTTTTGTATTTTCTTTGTTTTGCCATTTCTCAAGTTTTGTATTTTCTTTGTTTTGTCATTTCTTTGTTATTTTGTAATTTTTATTAGGTTGGATGGAATGCAAAATCACAACTACTTAATAAAAAAGATGGGGGCACATTAACAACTTATATAGGGGTCGTGGTCAAACAAATTGTGCCAATTAACATTTCTAAACGGAATGATAAATCTCTAGACGACTATAAGGATAATTTTTGGCTTGCCATAAAGGTAAGATCTAATTGTTCTCTTGCGTGCTTTTTAGGAGTGTCAAGGGTAGCATCGAGGTTATGTATGTAAGTTTGTTTTATAATGTGACTAACTATTTATGTTTTGCAATAGGTTTTTGATGTTGATGTCAGACATAAGAAATATATACTTAAAGCTGCATCTAATTCACATAGATAGTGGAGAACTGATATGAAAGAAAATATATATGATAAGGAGGGGAGTATCAACTTTACACCTCCTGAAGGGTACAACATACATGTTGAGCATTGGAGAGATTATGTTATCAAACGTTCAGAAGATGAGTCTTTCATGGTAAAAATAATTACACGCACAATATCATAATTATTTACGGTTATTTTCTATATATGACTACATGTATTAATGTAATTATTGTGTCTTTACATAGAAATTATCTGAAGAAAACCGCAAAAGAGCATCCAACCAACAATATAAATATAGAGGTTCGCGTGCGGGGTATAGAGGCATTGAGGAAGACAGGGTATGTATACTTATATATTTCTCTTAATAACAAGAGCTAAAGTAGCCACTAATGTAATTAAGGATCTTCATTTTATTTCAATGTACAGTTGATTGCGATTCGTAAGGATCCTAGTGTTCCATCGATAGATCCAGACACTTTGTCGGTGGAGGGTCAATTAAACAAGAATGGTGAGATTGATAATCCTACTACTCAAGAAGCGATTGGCCGGTTGGTAAATACATATATGAGTCCACTAATATACTACACATGCATGTTAGTTTATTATGCAATATTTCTTTATTTTAATTAATATTAATAATGATTGTTAAATTGATTTATTTCAAAAGCGTGCATTAAAGCAAAAAAACACAAGATCATGACTCCAATGCCTTCCTAAGCAAAGCCTTGAATCGTCCTGAGCATTTTAGTCGCCTTTTAGGTGTGGGCCTTGGGGTTTCTCGTAAAACCTTCTTGCTTCCTCAAAAGCGAGCTAGAAGGCCAGAAGGGAAGATATAGTGATGTTGGAAAAGAAGTTGAACTACGTTTAGAAAGTCCATGCTATGGAAAATAATAAGGATCAAAATAATGATCAAGATAAGGATCAAGATAAAGATCAAAACAAAAAGATGAGGACCAAAATAAGGATCAAGATAAGGAGTAAAACAAAGATCAGATGTGGACCAAAATAAGGATTAAGATAAGGAGGAAATTGAGAACCAACGTAATATATCTTGCCCAGATCCTAGTGTGAAAGATAGTTGCACATTTGCAACTCACAACTTGCCAGAGGCATTTGCCAATTTATTAATATCTTATTTCACTTCATCAACTATTAGAACATAGGTACATTAATGAATTTATTAATTTCTTATTTCACAACTTAAGGTATTAATCCATGCAAGTTATATTTGGATACTCAAATGAAGCAATTGGTTGCTTTGGGAAGGTGCATAACTTACACGGTACTATATTCCCCATTACCTGAGAACCATGTGAAGGTTACCATTGACATTCCGTTAATTGCTGCACCATTGCCGATACCTATGAATGATGATATATTTAAAATAGATGATGCTACAGACACATTTGTTGCATGACCGAGTCAAGTTTTTGTAGATGCTAAGGTATATGCAATTATGGTTTATATTTCTAATGACCATTTCTTCACTATTTAATTAATCATTAATTAAATGATTTTAATTCTAAACTCTCAAATTTTTGGTACATCAAAAACCTATAGAGGATGAAGGATTAGAACATACAAGGGGATCAGTTACATCTCCAATAAAGAGAAAATAAAAAAATGAATAAGGTACTTGAAAAATCTTAAAACACAAATTTTCATTAGTAGTTTATCACTAAGTGGCTTAATTATTATATTTTAGGTGCCCAAAAGATCCATTGGAGGTGGAAAAAGGTTGTAACCTGCAAAAGGAGTTAATTACTTCTTCTACAAAGAAAAAAGGAAAACCAGAGCATCAGGTACATGAAAAATCCCAAGTGGCTGACAAAGAGTCGAAGCGTACAATTGGTGAGGGACAATTTTGAAATATTCTAAAGCTAATTTTAGAAAAAAAGAACGATGATGACAACTACTCGACCACCATGGAAAAACGTATATTCGGGTTCGACACCGTAGAATTCATTGGTGTAAGCAAATTAAGGATATCCTTAATCATGAATGGTTAGAATCCTCTGTCATATGCATATATATATCAGATACTTTATCTCACTAAGCTTTATGTTTTCATGTATTTTATTTGAACATTAATGATAATACATATATCATTGGTTATCCATGCATATATATATATATGCATATCAAGTTCTTGTACTTGTATTATCGTAAAGAGGCGAAGACAATCATGTTCTTATCCCCGCAAAGAACATCTGAAGAGACATCAGATGATGACAATTTTAAATACATAGGTGATACTCTCAGCACATACAACGAGATAAAGTTGTTTTTAACCCCTTATAATGTTGGGTGAGTCATTTTTTAGAAAAAGTAATTTACGATAATATAATGAATTTGTGTATTTAATTTGCACAAACAAATTTAGATTTACTAAATGATCATGAAACTTTTGTAGGCGACATTAGAGTGGTGGACCAGATATCGATCTGACCGATATTGCCTTGGTCTGACCAGTTGAACGCTAGAGCAAGAAATACCGACCATCGTCTGGTCGGCACCCACCATACCAAGCTGGGAACACAGTGGTTTACAGGCTTACGAGATTAGGACCGGACACAGGATTTTAATCCTTATCCTCACCCATTACAGTCCTAACAGCCTAACAATCACTCCTATATTCCCGCACAGCTTGATAAAACCGTCGAATGCAAACCAATGTTTATCCATAATCGGATTAACAAAGGTCATCTTATCAGCACCTTTACTAATCCTAGACAAACACATCGCATCGTGCGTAATCGCGGCAGACCTAGAAACGCAGACAACAACGATCACAACCCCACTAGGGACCTGCGTGATCATTTGAATCATAATCGTGGGGCGAATTCTCAGCCACCACATTCACCCTCCCCTATTCCACCTCCAGGAAGGGATCTACTCCCTCCCCCACCACCACCACCTTCCAGAACCCCTAGTGTCCCTCATACTGTACGATCCACCGATGGAGACTCTAGCAGTACAGTTTCCCCGACCCGTGATACCGCACGATCAACGGAGACCAGGGGAAATCATGGCCCAAATTCTCCAACCACTGGTCATACACGTTCTACCCACAGAACCCAAACACCCTAGTCCCAACCTAACCATGAATGCAGGGGGATAACCACCAGTATCAGGACTGAACCAACTAGAACGACCCGAGGAGACGCTCGACGAGCGCATTCTGTTAGCAGGACGTATGCAACTAATGCATCTGCTCGAAACTGCGAGCAGGAGATGATCAACATCTTGAAGCAACAAACGACCCTTATCCAGCAGCAAGGACAAGCCATTGTTGAGCTTCAACAATAGGCAATGGCAAGGCTAACACAAAATCAACCTCTTGTCCATCCATTCCCAAATCCGACGTCCCAACCACTAAACTCATCGCCCATGATCCAACTTCCGCCACCCCCTCCCATTGTAGCTAATCCAAGCATAGACCCTTATCAAGGAGACTTCCATCTTGGCCATCATTTCACCCCTTATATCATGGCTTTCGAAAATCCACAAGGATATTTAGGCCCATTCAAACATTCCTCCTTACAACGACCTAACTGACCCGGTGGATCATATCGTTTCATATGAAGGGGCTATGGATTATTACAAGGGTGGTGGCATAATGAAATGCCGTGAATTTTCTATGACTCTGGAGCCCTCTGTATTCCGTTGGTACTCCTCCCTCCCAAGAAACTCGGTAAACTCTTGGGAAGAGATGAAAAGAGTTTTCCTGAACAGGTACATAGCCAGTTGTATCCAACCAAGATCTGACCATACACTGGCTGCAGTTACCCAGAAACCTGATGAATCTCTGAGGGATTATTTGGCACGTTTCCATACAGAATCCAGCTCAGTGTCGAGTCTCGAACCTGGGGTAGCCGTGTTGCTATTTATTCAAGGTTTACAACCTGGAGACTTCCAAAAGTCTCTAATTGGTAAACCCCCTAAGGACATGACTGAACTCAGACAGCGATCTAACAAGTTCATAAACTTGGAAGAGTTCAATAAGGGTCAGAAGTTCAGAGACGATCGACAAAAATTCGACCCTCAGGGACAGAACAAACAAAAACGAGATGAAAGATTCAATGGTAAAGCCGAACGAAACGACCGTGACCGAAGACCACCGCCTAGGAACAAATTTCTGGAGTACACCCCTCTGGCTGATCCTAGGAGTCAGATCCTCAGAGAGACAATGCAGACCGACTTACACTCGGCCCAACGACCTCCGACTCTTAGGAAGGGTTCACAGCGTGATAGGTCCAAATACTGTGACTTTCACAAGGGTTACGGTGCATCTGGCTCAGGGACCTGATCGAAGAAATGATCAGGGATGGAAAACTCCAACAATACATAAGGGATGTGGTCGGTCGAAGAACGTGAAACAAATCACCTACCCCATACAAATCTAAGCGTCGACTAAGTAGGTCCCCCTATGACAGGAATCAAGGTCGGCAAAGGGCAGACCTAACTCCTGAAACTGACAAGTTACCAAATGATTTCTTGGTGACAACCATTGCGAGAGGATTTGCTGGGGGAGGCGAGAAGTGGTCAGAAAGGAAGAACTACATCAACCAGATCCTTTATGTCAACCAAAAGCCGACCATGAAAAGGTCGGGTAAAAACATTCCAATTTCATTCAGTGATGAAGACCTGGACGGAATCCTGCCTGGCCACAATGACCCTATGGTTATCACGACCCTCGTTGGGAACTATGAGGTAAGGCGAATATTTATAGACCAGGGAAGCTCGGCCAATATCATGTTTTTACCCATGTTCAAAGCTTTGAAATTGAGTGAGTGTAATATCATTCCGTTTGACGGCCAGTTAATAGGCTTCACGGGTGACACTATCCAACCTCTTGGTTATATTCAGCTCCCTGTAACACTTGACCAACAACCCTCAACACGAACTGAGATAACCAGATTCCTGGTAGTTGATTGCCCCGCCGCGTACAACGTTATTCTGGGAAGAACCTCCCTACAAGCGTTTGACGTTGGGGTATCAACAGTGCACCTCGCAATGAAATTTGTCGGAGCTGATGATCAGGTGGTCACGGTCAAAGCCGAGCAAGAGGCGGCTCGAAAATGTTACAATGCAAGCCTGAGCAAGATCAGAAACAAAGACCAACCCCAACTTGATAAACCTTCTCTTGGAAAGGGAAACGTAAGCCTCGCCAACCTTGATGTTCGAGCCGAACTACATGACTCCCGACCAACTCCTAAAGGTGAATGAGAATACTTAACCCTGGATACCGACCCCCTCAGACAGATAAAGCTTGGCTCAAATGTCCCTCTAGTTCTCAAGGATGAACTCTCGGAGCTTTTGATTGCGAAGAAGGACTTGTTTGCATGGACCTTGGCTGACATGCCGGGCATTGGCCCTAATTTCATTTGTCATAAACTGAGCTTTAATCCTGGTGCCAAACCAGTGGCATAGAGGAAAAAAAATCAGTGCTGAGAAGGCTCTTGCGATAGAGGAAAAATTTGCAGAACTACTCCTAGCCGGATTTATTCGGGAAATTGACTACACAGATTGGTTAGCTAACACCGTCTTAGTCAAAAAGTCTAATGGGAAGTGGAGAATGTGTGGCGATTACACAGGCTTAAACAAAGTCTGCCCTAAAGACCAATACCCACTTACCGTCATTGACAAACTAGTCAACAATTCGGCAGGATACCAACTGCTATCCTTCATGGACGCCTATTCAGGCTACAATCTGATCCCTATGTACCCTCCTGATCAGGATAAGACCACCTTCATCATCGGCAGAGCAATGTACTGCTATAACGTCATGCCTTTCGGCTTAAAAAATGTCGGAGCAACTTATCAACGCATGATGAACAAGGTTTTCCATGGCATGATCGGTCTGACCATGGAAGTGTACATAGATGACATAATTGCCAAAAGTAAACAGCAAGAGCACCACACTCAAGACCTCGTAGCAATTCTGGCTCGCGTAAGAGGCCACGACATGCGACTCAACCCTGAAAAATGCATGTTTGGTGTCCCTGCGGGATCTTTCCTCAGATTCATGCTAACGGAAAGAGGAATAGAAGCAAATCCTGACAAATGCAGAGCTATTCTCGACATGAAAAGCCCGACCAATATTCGAGAGGTACAATAACTTACTGGTTGGGTAGCTGCACTTTCAAGATTCCTCTCTCAGGCTGCCCGCAAGGTTCTCCCATGGTACCAACTCCTCAGAAAAAATAAAGACTTTCACTGGGACAACCCTTGCGAGCAAGCCTTCATTCAGCTGAAAGAATACTTGTCAAGCCCACCGGCACTCTCTAGCCCTCTTCCCGGTGAAGATCTATTTCTCTACATTTCGGTGGCTGAATCAGCCGTCTGTTCGGTTCTGGTTAGAGAGGATTCTGGTATTGAAGCCCCCGTCTACTTTATCAGTCGAGCTTTGCAAGGGCCGGATCTCAGATATCAGAAGCTTGCAAATAAAAAGAGATGAATATTTAAAAGATTAGCTGTAGGAAGCTCAGAGTTTGGCCACATTCCAGCTGTTGCTAATTTCCGTGCTTGAGAGTGTTTCCAGCTTGTAAGCCCCTGATCCAGATTTGGACTTGACTCTGTATGGTCCCTCCCAGTTTTGGCCAAGCTTGCCGACTCCCGAATTTCCTCTACCGATATCTGCGCGTCGCAGGACTAGGTCACCTATTTTGAAACTTCGTGGTAGAACCTTTTTGTTGTAATCTCTAGCTTACATTTCCTTTGCTTTCTTTTCATGGGCAGCTGCTACTTCTCGTATTTCATCGGCTATGATCAGTTCGTCCTGAATGAGAGCCTCATTTACTTCTTTGGAGCGTTCCCGTATTCTAAATGCCGGGATCATTTTTTCGATCGGTATGACTGCGTCGCAGCCGTAAGTCAAGCGAAAAGGAGTTTCCCCTGTGGAGGAGTGAATGGTCGTTCGATGTGACCAGAGAACGCTCGGAAGTTTGTTGGCCTAGGTACCTTTAGCGTTGAACAATTTTTTCTTGATTCCCTCCAGTATTGCTTTGTTGGTAGCTTCAGCTAGTCCATTTGTTTGTGGGTGTTCCACTGAACTGAAATAGTGATTGATCATTAGGTCGGCTGCAAGCTCTTGGAAATGGGAGGCAGTAAATTGTGAGCCATTGTCAATGATGATGGAGTGGGGGATTCCGAACCGTGAAATTACTTCATTAATGAAAAACTTCTGAATCCGAGCGGTTGTGATAGTAGCCAATGAAGCCGCTTCTATCCACTTGGTGAAGTAGTCAATTGCCACTACGATGAACTTTAGTTGTCCAAGGGCAGTGGGGAGTTGACCAATGATATCCATCCTCCACTTGTAGAACGGCCATGGTGATCCGAGGGAATGCAACTCTTCAGAAGGGCGTTGAAAAACGTCACTGTGAACCTGGCACTGTATACATTTCTTAACATGATCCATGGTGTCGTTTTGTAAGGTAGGCCAGAAATAGCCTACTCGGATTACTTTTCGTGCCAACGATTTGCCGCCCATGTGGCGGCTGCAAATGCCTCCATGGATTTCCTCAAGAATTTCCTCGGCCTGGGACGAATCAACACATATGAGCATGGACGAACCAAATCCTTTTTTGTAGAGGATTCCGTCTACAATTGTGTATTGTGCCGACCTCCGAACCAACTTTCGTGCCTCGACATGATCTTGGGGGACTAGACCGTGCTGAAGATAGGCTAAAATCGGGTTCATCTAGGAGGAGGATAGGGATACAACGAGAATTACGCTTGGTTGGGCGACAGTTTCCTGGATAAGAGTCTTGTTGTTTTCTGCCCCCTTTGTGCTTGCTAGTTTGGATGGTATATCAGCTCGAGCGTTTGAATCCCTTGGTATATGAGATATTTGAAACTCTGTGAGGTTCGAGATTAAACGCTTCACTTCCTCGAGGTATTTCTGAAGGATGGGTTCTTTGGCTTGGTATTGCCCTTTGACCTGGGAGACAACCAACCGAGAATCACTGAACACCTTCACCTGCGTCGCACCCAGCTCTAAAACCATCTTGAGGTCTCCTAAGACTGCCTCGTATTCTGCCTGGTTGTTCGAAGTTTGGAATTCAAACTTCAAAGAGTATTCGATACTGAGGCCGTCAGCATTTTCGACAATAATACCAGCTCCTGCCCCTTTCCTGTTGCTCTATCCATCATCGTAGACTGACCAGGAGGAAGAATCCAAGCTCGTAAACGGCTCGGTGAACTCAGAAACGAAATCAGCCAACACCTGCGACTTCATTGCTTTCCTCGGTTCATAAATAATGTCGAACTCTGACAGTTCAATGGACCAAGAAACCATCCGCCCTGCCAAGTCTGGTTTATGGAGGACCTGGCGCAGGGGTTGGGCAGTTCGAACTATGATCCCATGACTTTGAAAGTATTGTTTCAATCTCCAAGCAGAAATGACGAGGCAGTAGGCAAGTTTTTCAAGCTTCTGATATCTGAGATCCGGCCCTTGCAAAGCTCGACTGATAAAGTAGACGGGGGCTTCAATACCAGAATCCTCTCTAACCAGAACCGAACAGATGGCTGATTCAGCCACCGACATGTAGAAAAATAGATCTTCACCGGGAAGAGGGCTAGAGAGTACCGGTGGGCTTGACAAGTATTCTTTCAGCTGAATGAAGGCTTGCTCGCAAGGGTTGTCCCAGTGAAAGTCTTTATTTTTTCTGAGGAGTTGGTACCATGGGAGAACCTTGCGGGCAGCCTGAGAGAGGAATCTTGAAAGTGCAGCTACCCAACCAGTAAGTTATTGTACCTCTCGAATATTGGTCGGGCTTTTCATGTCGAGAATAGCTCTGCATTTGTCAGGATTTGCTTCTATTCCTCTTTCCGTTAGCATGAATCCGAGGAAATATCCCACAGGGACACCAAACATGCATTTTTCAGGGTTGAGTCGCATGTCGTGGCCTTTTACGCGAGCCAGAATTGCTGCGAGGTCTTGAGTGTGTTGCTCTTGCTGTTTACTTTTGGCAATTATGTCATCTATGTACACTTCCATGGTCAGACCGATCATTTCATGGAAAACCTTGTTCATCATGCCTTGATAAGTTGCTCCGGCATTTTTTAAGCCGAAAGGCATATCGTTATAGCAGTACGTTGCTCTGTCGGTGATGAAGGCGGTCTTATCCGGATCAGGAGGGTACATATGGATCTGATTGTAGCCTGAATATGCGTCCATGAAGGATAGCAGTTGGTATCCCGCCGAACTGTCGACTAGTTTGTCAATGACGGGAAGTGGGTATTGTTCGTTAGGGAACACTTTGTTTAAGTCTGTGTAATCGACACACATTCTCCACTTCCCGTTAGACTTTTTGACTAAGACGGTGTTGGCTAACCAGTCTGTGAAGTCAATTTCCGAATAAATTCGGCTAAGAGTAGTTCCACAACTTTTTCCTCTATCGCAAGAGCCTTCTCAGCACTGATTCTTCTTTTCCTCTGAGCCACTGATTTATCTATCTGAGGGGGTCGGTATCCAAGGTTAGGTATTCCCATTCACCTTTAGGAGTTGGTCGGGAGTCATCTAGTTCGGCTCGAACATCAAGGTTAGCAAGGCTTACGTTTCCCTTTCAAAGAAAAGGTTTATCAAGTTGGGGTTGGCCTTTGTTTCTGATCTTGCCCAGGCTTGCATTGTAACATTTTCGAGCCGCCTCTTGCTCGGCTTTGACCGTGACCACCTGATCATCAGCTCCGACGAACTTCATTGCGAGGTGAACTGTTGATACGACAACGCTGGACGCTTGTAGGGAGGTTCTTCTCAGAATAGCGTTGTACGCGGCGGGGCAATCAACTACCATGAATTTGATTATCTCAGTTCGTGCTGAGGGTTGTTGGCCAAGTGTTACTTGGAGCTGAATATAACCAAGAGGTTGGATAGTGTCACCCATGAACCCGATCAACTGGTCGTCAAACGGAATGAGATTACACTCACTCAATTTCAAAGCTTTGAACATGGGTAAAAACATGATATCGGCAGAGCTTCCCTGGTCTATAAATATTTGCCTTACCTTATAGTTCCCAACGAGGGCCGTGATAATCATAGGGTCATTGTGGCCAGGCAGGATTCCGTCCTGGTTTTCATCACTTAATGAAATTGGAATATTTTTACCCGACCTTTTCATGGTCGGCTTTTGGCTGACATAAACGATTTGGTAGATGTACTTCTTCCTTTCTGGCTGACAGAAAGGATCTGGTTGATGTACTTCTTCTTTTCTGGCTGACAGAAAGGATCTGGTTGATGTACTTCTTCCTACTTTTTTGCTTCTCGCCTCCCTCAACAAATCCTCCCGCAATGGTTGTCACCAAGAAATCATTTGGCAACTTGTCAATTTCAGGAGTTGGGTCTATCCTTTGTCGACCTTGATTCCTGTCATCGGGGGACCTACTTCGTCGGCGCTTAGATTTGTTTGGGGAAGGTGATTTGTTTCGCCTTCTTCGACCGACCCCATCCCTTATGTATTGTTGGAGTTTTCTATCCCTGATCATTTTTTCGATCAGGTCCCTAAGCCTGATGCACTCATCAGTTGTGTAACCGTAACCTTTGTGAAAGTCACAGTATTTGGACCTATCACGCTGTGAAACCTTCCTCAGAGCCGGAGGTCGTTGGACCGAGCTTAAGTCGGTTTGCATTGTCTCTCTGAGGATCTGACTCCTAGGAACAGTCAGAGGGGTGTACTCCTGAAATTTGTTCTTAGGCGGTGGTCTTTGGTCACGGTCGTTTCGTTCGGCTTTACCATTGAATCTTTCATCTCGTTTTTGTTTGTTCTGTCCCTGAGGGTCGAATTTTTGCCGATCGTCTCTGAACTTCTGACCCTTATTGAACTCTTCCTAGTTTATGAACTTGTTAGATCACTGTCTGAGTTCAGCCATGTCCTTAAGGGGTTTACCAATCAGAGACTTTTGGAAGTTTCCAGGTTGTAAACCTTAAATAAACAGCAACAAGGCTACCCCTAGTTCAAGCCTCGGTACTGAGCTGGATTCTGTATGGAAACGTGCCAAATAATCCCTCAGAGATTCATCAGGTTTCTGGGTAACTGCAGCCAATGTATGGTCAGATCTTGGTTAGATACAACTAGCTGTGTACTTGTTCAGGAAAACTCTTTTCATCTCTTCCCAAGAGTTTACCGAGTTTTTTGGGAGGGAAGAGTACCAACGCAGTACAGAGGGCTCTAGAATCATAGAAAATGCTCAACATTTCATTCTGTCACCACCCCCGTAATAATTCATAGTCCCATCATATGAAACGATATGATCCACCGAGTCAGTTAGGCCGTTGTAGGGAGGAATGTTTGGAGGGCCTAAATATCCTTGTGGAGTTTCGAACGCCATGATATAAGGGGTGAAAGGATGGTCAGGATGGAAGTCTCCTTGGTCAGGGTCTATGCTTGGATTAGCTACAATGGGAGGGGGTGGCGGAAGTTGAATCATGTGCGATGGGTTTAGTGGTTGGGACGTCGGATTTGGGAATGGATGGACAGGAGGTTGATTTTGTGACACCCTTACGGATTACCCAAATATAATATAGTAATTAAGCTTTTATATTGGATAATATATGGACTTGTGAGTGTTAAGAAAATGTGGAAAATAAAATTTTCTTATATAGCGGGTGCACAAACCGTCATTTGGAATTCTTGGAGAATAAACTTTAAACCATTTCAAAACATTTGTATCGAGTTCGGCGATCTCTAAAACCTTTTCACAAATAGGGTAACATTCGCTCTTTGGAAACATCTTTATATCATACAAGTAATCAAAGTTACTCATGCTTTGTTCGATAAAACTGATACCATCAAATAATATTTATAGCCGAGCTCTTAAGTAGATTAAATCAGAGTAAAGCGGAATTTATCGGACTATGCGATTTAATGGTAAGATAAACATAAGTTTTCAATATATATATATATGAAGAGTAGTGAGTACATAGTCCCATGATCAAAGTCTCCAAGATCCAACATATACAAGCCCATAAACAGATCTACATAATAGTGTATCTAAACCCCTAGAGTACTCCACAAGTATATCTACAATATGTACATAACCAAAACATAAACTCCAAGGGTGGTCACGTAGATCTGGCATCATCAGATGTAGTAGTAGTGATAGCAGCAGTCTCCAAGAAACATAAGTAGTAAGGTAGTAGCATCATCATCAACGCAGCAGCAGCAGCAGCAAGTCTCCTCCACAGCATCCGCACATCGGATCCACCGATCCTCATCACATACCATATGCATATACCTAGGGATCATCGTCCCTCCAATCACTCCCAGTAGAATGCACGACAGGCTCGCTCCCACTCTCGTCCTCCACCGGATCCTCCTCGATCTCATCCGAGGGAGAGTGTACCCTACCACTGGGTACCGGGTCAGGTGACGGTGAAACCCTGACTGGGCTCCTCTGATCAGAAGGGGGAATCTCCTCGCGGACGACTCTCGAAGTAAAAGGGTGAGAGCGGGTAGGTCGAAAACGAAAACTATGGTAAGAGCGAGCTGGTCGCGTGGGAGGTGGTCCATGGTAAGTGTAAAACGGGGGTACATGCATAGTGTATATGATGGGAATCCTAAATCTACGAGGACGGAATCGGATCAACGGGTTCGGGTGGTAGAAGGTAACCTCTACCTCTCCCTAGAACACCGCGCGATGGTCCTCATAGATCCATGTGCCACTAGGAAGTGGCCGGATCTCGATGCAAGCAATGTAACGAGACATCACCTACAAGGGCATAGGGGTAAGCAATTCTATACACATAACCAATAGAGAATAAATTGTGCAATATGAATATGTAAATATGCATCAATTAACAACAATCACATATAACACTTAGCAGTTAATGAATGCACATAGGATGCTCACACTTATTTCATTTATCACAATTAATTTAAATGAATGGCATGATGCATGACTTTAGCTCTCAAGCCTATCTCCATCATACTATGTCACTCTCTGACGTCCATCCCTGACAACCCAGCACTCAACAGTGCGTTGTATTCCTAGGTATACAACAATTCGTACATTCACCTAGAATGCACACGACAAGCTTGGTATCCATGCCACCCGAGCATATCCCGTCATCCAAACGGACCGTCATCCAAACGGTATAACCATATCGGCATCCACTCAGCCGACCACGTCAACGATGTGTCATCAAGCAAGCGTATTGGCACTCCCAGAGGCCCTCCACATGTTTACCAAAAACATGATATACGTCCTACCATCCAAACTCCAATATGAATGCGTTAACTTTACTTAGAAGGGATTGATTGATGTTTTATCCTTTTATTAATACATTACGTGCCTCTCAAGCAACGTATCATTATTCAAATGAAAACATCATAACATCAATCAATTTCCTTTAAGTCCAGGATCACTTGGTTTATTGTCCTTTAAGAGTTACAAAATGTTTTAGAATCAAAAATTGTATTTTTAAGTATCTGACCAAAAATACTCGAGTGTTTTCCAAAATACTCGAGTAGTTTATCATTTTCCAGATTCTACTCGAGTGGTTCATAATTATACTCGAGTCGTTCATGTCTTTTCAGAGATTTAGGTTTCCAGGTCTTCATAAATATACTCGAGTAATTCATGAGATACTCGAGTATTCCATTACCCAGAATACTCGAGTAGTTCATATATTACTCAAGTGTTCAATCTGATTCTCAAGTTGGTGGGCCAATTTTCACTCTGGTGCACCACGAAATACTCGAGTGTTAAGCCAAATACTCGAGTATCTGCAGACAGACCAGACTGAAACTTGGTTTTTACATACCATTTCAATTTCTAAACATTTTTAACCCAAACCAATGATCAAAACAGTTCACATACCATATATTGAACATGTTGCAATACTCATTTCATATCAAATAACCAATTTGACAGAGAATCAACAATTTATGCATAATTTACACAATTTAGCAACTCAACACCTCAAATTGCAAAGTAAGCATAATACTCATAAAACAGTGGTCATTTAAGCTTGCATGCATGATATAAAACTTGCTCATCACAGTCATAGAGCATGGATTGGTCTTCAAACCAAAGTTCCTATTCAAACTAAGCCCTTAGAGCCTCTTGGTGGCTCTCTAACACAATTAATGAAATTTAACTCTATCTAGTGAATATAATTACTTCCCCTTACCTCTCAGACGTGAATCAAACAAGAAATTCCCCAAAGAAAAGCTCCACAGCACCAAAAGCACTTTAACCCAACATGCAGAGCAGTTTTGAGTGCAACACCAAAGTGGAATTGGTTCACACATGAAACAGAGAATAAAATTAGGGAAATTAGGTTTTCTAGACTCTATGCAACATAATCTAACTAAAGAAATCGAATTTGAGACTCAGAGATTCATGAGCTTACCAGAAATCAAGATCAAAGTAAGCTCCAGACACAAGCTTGGCCAAGAACAGCTCCACTTCCAAGCCTTGAATCTTCCACCACACTCACTCAAATCTCACAATTTTTGTGTTTATACAAAGCTCGTGATGTGAGCTTTGTATTCGTGTATAGTTTGTGAGTTGAAACAGATCACAGAGGAAGAATCAGAGGAAACGAATTCAGAACCCTAATACTCGAATTCCACAAGAAATTGGCAAAATGGAGTGTTGATGCATCAACCAGAGGTTTAAATACTTGGCTAGGCTATTCATGCAGCTCGACACGCAGATGGGGACGTGTTGTGGAGGGTGTTTTCGTGTCAAGGCGGTGGTAACTCGGTGTTGACTCATCAAAACGCACTAACGTTGAGCAACTCTGCCCAGAATACTCGAGTTTTTCAGAAAATACTCGAGTATTTTTCCCAATTTTTGAAAAATAATTATTTTATTTACTTTCCCTCCAAAATCTTTCCTATAATTACCTCTAGGTCCCAACCCAGGGACTAATATGCAAAATACTCATTTTAGGCATTTATTATATTTACTAAATCAATTCACACACATATACCAACTATATGAACTCATATTTTAATCAAGGATTAATATGGAAATAATTAATTATAATTAATTTATAATTAACATTTCATTAATCGGGGATTAAAATTTTGGGGTGTTACAGATTTTGTGTTAGTCTTGCCATTGCCTGTTGTTGAAGCTCGACAATGGCTTGTCCTTGCTACTGGATAAGGGTTGTTTGTTGCTTCAAGATGTTGATCATCGCCTGCTCGCATTTTCGGGCAGATGCAGTAGTTGCATACGTCCTGCTAACAGAATGCGCTCGTCGAGCGTCTCCTCGGGTCGTTCTAGTTGGTTCAGTCCTGATACTGGGGATTATTCCCCTGCGTTCACGGTTAGGTTGGGACTAGGGATTTTGGGTTCTGTGGGTAGAACATGTATGACCAGTGGTTGGAGAATTTGGGCCATGATTTCCCCTGGTCTCCGTTGATAGTGCGGTATCACGGGTCGGGGGAACTGTACTGCTAGAGTCTCCGTGGGTGGATCATACAGTATGAGGGATAGTAGGGGTTCTGGAAGGTGGTGGTGGCGGGGGAGGGAGTAGATCCCTTCCTGGAGGTGGAATAGGGGAGGGTGAATGTGGTGGCTGAGAATTCGCCCCACGATTATGATTCAAATGATCACGCAGGTCCCAAGTGGGGTTGTGATTGTTGTTGTCTGCGTTTCTGGGTCTACTACGACTACGCACGATGCGATCGCTGAGATTCCCCGCGTGGCTTCTGGTGTGAACCATGGTGGAGATGGGGATGATTTGTTATTCGATTCCCACAGACGACACCAATGTAATGTCCTGGATCGAGAACGGCCTTGTGGCTGTGGAAGAACCAAAGGTCTGGTCCCAATCAAGTTTTTATGTAAGACTTCGTAGGATTTCTGAATAACCAGTTGGGATAAACATGATCTCCCTAGTCAACAAAGTGTGTGATAGTGTCAACTTAGGGATGGAGAGAACGTACCTTAGCCCCTATAGCATGGTGGTTCTTATAGGGGATTACCTGTTAGGTGTGTTCTTGGGCTTTTTGATGAGGCCCGTGAAGAGGAAGTGTTTGTCTAGGATTAGTAAAGGTGCTGATAAGATGACCTTTGTTAATCCGGTTATAGATAAACACTGGTGTGAATCCCGTGGTTTTATCAAGCTGGGCGGGAATATAGGAATGATTGTTAGGCTGTTGGGATTGTAATGGGTGAGGATAAGGATTAAAATCCTATGCTCGGTCCTAATCTCGTAAGCCTGTAAACCACTGTGTTCCCAGTTTGGTATGGTGTGTGCCGACCAGACGGTGGTCGGTATTTCTTGCTCCAGCGTTCAACTGGTCGGACCAAGGAAATATCGGTCAGATCGATATCTGGTTCACCACACTAATGTCGCCTACAAAAGTTTCATGATCATTTAGTAAATCCAAATTTGTTTGTGCAAATTAAATACACAAATTCATTATATTATCGTAAATTACTTTTTCTAAAAAATCACGCACCCAACATTATAAGGGTCTAAAAACAACTTTATCTCGTTGTATGTGCTGAGAGTATCACCTATGTATTTAAAATTGACATCATCTGATGTCTGTTCAGATGTTCTTTGCGGGGATAAGAACATGATTGTGTTTGCCTATTTACGATAATACAAGTACAAGAACCTGAAATGCACATATATATATATGCATGGATAACCAAAATGATATATGTACTATCATTAATGTTCAAATAAAATACATGAAAAAATAAAGCTTAGTGAGATAAGTATCTGATATATATATATATATATATATGCATATGACAGAGGATTCTAACCATTCATGATTATGAATGTCCTTAATTTGCTTACACCAATGAATTCTATAGTGTCAAACCCAAATATACGCTTTTCCATGGTGGTCGAGTAGTTGTCATCATCGTTCTCTTTTTCTAAAATTAGCTTTAGAATATTGTAAAATTGTCCCTTACCAATTGTACGCTTCGACTCTTTGTCAGCCACTTGGGATTTTTCATGTACCTGATGCTCTGGTTTTCCTTTATCCTTTGTAGAAGAAGTAATTAACTCCTTTGCAGGTCACAACCTTTTTCCACCTCCAATGGATCTTTTGGGCACCTAAAATATAATAATTAAGCCACTTAGTGATAAACTACTAATGAAAATTTGTGTTTTAAGATTTTTCAAGTACCTCATTCATTTTTTTATTTTCTCTTTATTGGAGATGTAACTGATCCCCTTGTATGTTCTAATCCTTCATCCTCTATAGGTTTTTGATGTACCTAAAATTTGAGAGTTTAGAATTAAAGTCATTTAATTAATGATTAATTAAATAGTGAAGAAATGCCCATTAGAAATATAAACAATAATTGTATATACCTTAGCATCTGCAAAAACTTGTTGGGTCGGTCATGCAACAAAGGTGCCTGTACCATCATCTATATTTGATGTATCATCATTGATAGGTTTCGGCAATGGTGCATTACCAATTAACGAAATGTCAATGGTAACCTTCACATGGTTCTCAGGTAATGGAGAATATAGTACCGTGTAAGTTATGCACCTTCCCGAAGCAACCAATTGCTTCATTTGAGTATCCAAATATAACTTGCATGGACTAATACCTTAAGTTGTGAAATAAGAAATTAATAAATTCATTAATGTACCTATGTTCTAACAGTTGATGAAGTGAAATAAGATATTAATAAATTGGCAATTACCTCTGGCATGTTGTGAGTTGTAAATGTGCAACTATCTTTCACGCTAGGATCTGGGCAAGATATATTAAGTTGGTTCTCAATTTGCTCCTTATCTTGATCCATATTTTGGTCCACATCTTGATCTTTGTTTTGCTCCTTATCTTGATCCTTATTTTGGTCCTCATCTTTTTGTTTTGATCTTAATCTTGATCATTATTTTAATCCTTATTATTTTCCATAGCATGGACTTTCTAAGCGTAGTTAAACTTCTTTTCCAACATCACTATATCTTCCCTTCTGGCCTTCTAGCTCGCTTTTGAGGAGGCAAGAAGGTTTTACGAGAAACCCCAAGGCCCACACCTAAAAGGCGACTCAAATGCTGGGGATGATTCAAGTCTTTGCTTAGTAAGGCATTGGAGTCATGATCTTGTGTGTTTTTTTGCTTTAATGCATGCTTTTGAAATAAATCAATTTAACAATCATTATTAATATTAATTAAAATAAAGAAATATTGCATAATAAACTAACATGCATGTGTAGTATATTAATGGACTCATATATGTACTTACCAACCGGTCAATCGCTTCTTGAGTAGTAGGATTATCAATCTCACCATTCTTGTTTAATTGACCCTCCACCCACAAAGTGTCTGGATTTATCGATGGAACACTGGGATCCTTACCAATAGTAATCAACTGTACATTGAAATAAAATAAAGATCCTTAATTACATTAGGGGCTACTTTGGCTCTTGTTATTAAGAGAAATATATAAGTATACATACCCTGTCTTCCTCAATGCCTCTATACCCCGCACCCGAACCTCTCTATTTATATTTGTCAAAACCATGGTTGAATTTGTGTATTTTAGGAAGTTATATATTTGTTGCGCTGTATTTCTATAACAAGTTATATGTTGCTATTATTAGGTTTATGTATTTAGGATCAATCCCATAATCATAGGTATTTGTTTCCTTAGAATTAGTTGTCCATATTTCCTAAAATAGGCAGCAGGCTTATGTATATATAGAGGTCTAGTAACCTCATAATAAAGATAAGAAAGAATATTATTCCTTCCAAATTTAAGAGTGTATCAGAGCTCCTGATCCTTGGGAGTCTCTGACTGTGCCTATAAACCTAAGTTGCAGCTTTCATTGCTGCACTACCTTAAAGCCTTCTTGCAGTCTTCATTGCAGCGCAACCCTCTCTACCTTGATCATACCTGGTCATGGCTGAGGTCGTGAACCTGGAAACTGGGGACAAACCCCAGACTGCTGGAGAATTACAAAATGTTCATTCTGCTTATCGGTTAAATGGGAAGAATTGCCTCAAATGGTCTCAACTCATTAGGACCATCTTGAAAGGAAAAGGAAAGATCAGTCACCTGACTGGTAATGCACCTGATGAGACAGATTCTGATTTCAAATCATGGGATGAAGAAGACTCCATGATCATGGCGTAGCTGTGGAATTCAATGGTCTCAGAAATCAGTGATACATGCATGTTCCTTAAATCAACAAAAGAATTTGGGAGGAAGTAGAACAAACTTATTCTAAAGCCAAGGATGCTGCTCAAATTTATGATGTAAAGGTGAAAACCGTGGCTTCCAAACAAGGAAATAGATCAGTTACAGAATATGCCAATCAACTCAAGTCTCTATGCATGGAATTGGACCACTATCGAGTTATAAAAGCAAAGTGTTCAAAAGACTCGGCAATTCTAAAGGAGTATATTGAACAAGATAGAGTCTATGATTTTTTGGTAGGCCTAAATCCTGATTATGACCCGGTCCGAATCCAAATCCCGGGAAAAGAGAAAGTCCCGGGGCTTAATGAAGTGGTAGCCATTATCCGAAGTGAAGAAAGCAGGAGAGGACTGATGCTAGAGACCTCAACCGCTGAAAGCTCGACAATGATAGCTGAAGGAGGAACAATCATGGTTGCTAACCAAAGGAAAAGTCGGGTTCGCAATATGGAGAAAAAACATGAGGAGGTTTGGTGTACCTATTGTAACAAGCCACGCCACACAAGGGAGAAGTGCTGGAAATTACATGGAAAACCCCAAGCAGAGAGTGGGGGCCGAAAGGAGGCCCTCCCAAAAAAGGAAGGCAAACACATGTTGCTAATGGACAAAGTGAAGAATCTGTCCAGCTGAATCATGAAGAGATAGAACGGGTAAGATCCATCCTTAGTAAATTGGAGAAGCCCACAGGTACATGCTCCTTAACATATTTTGGTAAATTTCCACTTTCTTTTGGGCTTAATGTTTCAGATACACAATTTACACATTACTGGATATTAGACTCTGGAGCCACTAACCATATGACTCCTCTACCCAAATACTTCTCCACATATTCCCCATGTCCTAGCAACAAGAAAACTTCCATAGCAAATGGAACCCTTATAACTGCAGCAGGACAAGGACATGTCCAGATAAGCCCATTCATGACACTAAAAAATGTCCTTTATGTCCCTAAACTATCTACCAATCTGATTTCTATACAAAAACTCACAAGATCTCACATGTAATGTTCTTTTTTATAGTAACTCTTGTATACTGCACGACAAGAACTCGGGGAGGACGATTGGACATGCTAGAGAATGGAATGGCCTATATTACATGGAGGATCCTAATCTGCCTACCAAGAGCCACTCTCTCATATCTGAATCCACCATGAGCAACAAAGAGAAAGCTCAACTATACCATTGTCGGCTAGGACATCCTTCATTTCGAGTTATAAAAGTGCTTTTCCCTTCGTTGTTTAAAAATTTAAATGTGGAGAGTCTCCATTGTGAGGTGTGTGAGTTTGCTAAACACAAGTGTGTACCTTTTCCCATTAAAAACAAGATGAGTTCTTTCGCTTTTTTTCTTGTTCACATTGATGTATGGGGTCCTTCTTATGTTCCTAATATCTCAGGTGCTAAATGATTTTTAACCTTCATAGATGATTGTACCCGGGTGACTTGGGTTTTTTTATTGAAACAAAAATCTGAAGTTAGCTCAGTGTTTGTTCAGTTTGTCTCAATGATTAAAAATCAATTTGGGGTCGGTATCAAAAGAATTAGGTCTGACAATGCCAAGGACTACGTTAACCTTGTACTAAACTCTTTTTGCCAAGAGGAAGGGATAATCCATGAGTCCTCATGTGTGAACACACCCCAACAGAATGGGATTGCAGAAAGAAAAAATAGGCACCTATTAAATCAAACTAGAGCTCCGATACCATCTTAAATTTGGAAGGAATAATATTCTTTCTTATCTTTATTATGAGGTTACTAGACCTTTATATATACATAAGCCTGCAGCCTATCTTAGGAAATATGGACAACTAATTCTAAGGAAACAAATACCTATGATTATGGGATTGATCCTAAATACATAAACCTAATAATAGCAACATAGAACTTGTTATAGAAATACAACACAACAAATATAAAACTTCCTAAAATACACAAAGTCAACCATGGTTTTGACAATATTGTTGGTTGGATGCTCTTTTGCGGTTTTCTTGAGATAATTTCTATTTAAAGACTCAATAATTACATTAATACATGTAGTCATATATAGAAAATAACCGTAAATAATTATGATATTGTGCTTGTAATTATTTTTACCATGAAAGACTCATCTTCTGTATGTTTGATAACATAATCTCTCCAATGCTCAACATGTATGTTGTACCCTTCAGGAGGTGTAAAGTTGATACTACCCTCCTTATCATATATATTTTCTTTCATATCAGTTATCCACTGTCTGTGTGAATTAGATACAACTTTAAGTATATATTTCTTATGTCTGTCATCAACATCAAAAACCGTCACATTATAAAACACACTTACATACATAACCTCAATGCTACCCTTGACACTCCTAAAAAGCACGAAAGAGAACAATTAGATCTTACCTTTATGGCAAGCCAAAAATTATCCTTATAGTCGTCTAGAGATTTATCATTCCGTTTAGAAATTTTAATTGGTACAATTTGTTTGACCATGACCCCTATATAAGTTGTTAATGTGCCCCCATCTTTTTTATTAAGTGGTTGTGATTTTGCATTCTATCCAACCTAATAAAAATTACAAAATAACTAAGAAATGACAAAAAAAAAAGAAAATACAAAACTTGAGAAATGACAAAACAAAGAAAATACAAAACTTGTAGATACATTACATTCAATATCTCGCCTTTACTTCTTGAACGAATTACATTCTTCATAATGGTAGGTCCATGACCACCATTCTTTTTCTTCTTATCAGGAGATGCCATTTACCTACAATACAAAATAGAACACACAATTAAAATATATATATATATATATATATATATATATATTTATAAACATAATAAAATTAAAATATATATATATATATATAAGATAAAAATAGTCAAAGTAACACTATACATAATACTTCTTATAAGAAAAATCATACATGCCAAGTCGATCTTTTCCTTTTCTTTGTCATGATCATACTTGTCACATTTATTTTTCCCTTTCCTCCTTTTTTGCATGAGCTCGAGAATCGATCCAAATCCCCTCATCATGATCATCTCTCATGTACACATCACCATCTCCAATTGGATCACTCTCAAGTGATTGTGATACTCCAAAGATAGGATCATCCACAATATTATTATCTTCATAGTCTTCATCATCAATATTATTGACACAGGATTTGTTACTCAATACATCAATCGACCACCTCACATCAGCGGGGTTGGTGACATGGAACATTTGTTGTGCTTGTGATGCTAAGATGAATGGTTCATCTTTATACCAACCCTTGTTAAGATTCACCTGCATGAAACCTGATTCGTCAATCTTAAAATCGTTACTTTTGTCAACCCACTTACAACCAAATATAGGGACTCGAAACGCAGTGTAATCCAACTCTCATATGCGTTCAATCACCCCATAGTATGACATATTCACAATGATTGAGCTACAAGCGTGACACCACCATTTTGTGTTGTATTATGATCATCATGTTCTTTTGTATGAAACGTGTACCCATTAATTAGATAATCGCTGTAAGAAAGGACATGTAGACTTGGACCATCGCCTAACCATCTCAATCTTTCTGAAACTAAATCAGGGTTTGCACTCAACTCTGCAACAATTTGATCCCTCAACCATTTAATAAAACCTTGATTATGGTTTCTCTCTATCCAGTTTTCAAGCTTACGTGGGTTCAAATGTCTAAGCATCTCCTTGTGTCTCTCAACATACGGCTCAACGACATCAGCATTGTGTAAAACATACAAGTGTGCTTTCTCCAATTCTGTTTGCTCCACGGTCACTATTTTACTTCCAGTAATTCCTTCTCCTGTTGTCCTTCCCGCGTGATGAGACTTTGGGATCCCTATGGAATCAGCATTAGGCAAGTATTCATTATAGAATTCAATAGCTTCCTCAACAACATATCGTTCAACAATACAACCCTCTAGTCGTGCTTGATTTTTTACATACCCTTTCAATATCTTCATATAACGCTCAAACGGGTACATCCATTTCATATATTCAACTCCACACAACTGTGTCTCATTAACCAGGTGAATAGTAAGATGAACCATTATGTCAAAAAAAGGTAGGAAATACATTTCAAGCTCACACAAAGTCACCATAATTTCTTTTTGCAATGTTGGCAACTTTTCAGGATCAATCACTTTGCTACAAATGGCCTTGAAGAATAGACATAGTTTAGTTATGGAACCTCTCCCTTTTTTTTGGCAAAATGGATCGTAAAGCAATTGGTAAGAAATTCTCCATGAGAAAATGACAATCATGAGACTTGAGACCTTTCTGTTGAAGTTCATGTGTTCCCCATGATGTTTTGGTGATGACAATACCAAATTTTGTTTTGATGATGACAAGATGATGATCATGTTGTTTTGATGAAGATATGGTTTTTGATGATGATCATTAAATTACAGGTTAAAGCTGCTGATGATGATATGCTTGCTCGATTTCAAGATTAGTTGTCCTAGTTTATTGTGTTGCATCTTAGGACATGTTGTAAATAAATAATATTTAGGCACTCAAGGATTCGTATTTTGAAGAACTCTAGGAGAAGATCCTGTTTTTTTTTTGGGAAAATCCTTTTGAAAAATGTTTTGTGAAAATCTCTGTTTTCAAAGTGTTTTTGAAATATATGTTTTAGTGAAGATAATCGATTACCTTATGGAATAATCGATTACTTCCAGTTCAGAATGATGATAATTGATTACATGTTCATATCTAATCGATTACCTTCAAGGTCTGATACATTTTGTATTTCAATTAAGCAGATAATCGATTACTTCTGCAGATAATTGATTACCTATTCATTTTTTGAATTATCTGTTTTTCACAGAAAGCAGATAATCGATTACCCTGATAAAGTAATTGATTACCTCCATATTAATTTTGAAAATCGTGAAACAATCAGCCTGATTTAGAAAATGATTTATTTCCTTTTTTGTTTGATTTCGTTTCAGATTAAAAACGTTTTCCTTCTTCTCTTTTTGGTTGGTCACTTCCTATCACTCTCACTAATCCTAGTTTTTGAAAAAAAATAGAGTTCTTCTTCTTATTCTCCGTTATGAAAATATTCAAGTCCTTGAGAAGCCTAAGACATTCATTGATATAGAGTTTACATTGTTGTATCAGCACTTCATAGAGTGCATGAATTTTTAGTTTGTATTCTTCTGTAAACCAAAATTTTTGTAATGGAAAGTGTGACCCTTAGTATTAGGGAGTGTATCTCCTAGTGAGAACCTGTGGCACGTTCATAGGGTGAGGAACCCTTGTGTACTGGGGTAGAGTCTAGACGAACGGTAGGGCACCTAGTAGAAAGACTACCTTAGGTTCTAGGTAGGGGTTACCTAGTGTTGTTTTTGAGGTCCCTAGCGAACGGTGGTACCTAGTAGTATGCGGGACGCTCTTGTTTGTAATTGGGGCGGGTTGTCCCTGTTTTGATTAGTGAAGAAAAGCTCAAGCGGGTCGCTTGGGGACTGGACGTAGGTCTTTCGCTGGAAAGGCTGAACCAGTATAAAATCAAAGGTGCACATTTTTCTCTTCCCTTATCTTTTAATTTTCTATTCTTGTTATTGTTCATGCTCTTCATCGCAACAAAATAATTATTTTAAATAATAATGTATTTTAATAGTTTTAATTTAATTAGTGCGTAACGGTTGTGTTGGTTTTGATTTAATTTGTTTCGCGCGTATTAAGTTATTATTATCTATATTAGCTTCCGCTCAACCTCTCTCAATCGCTTTATTTAGTTTTTCTGCTGCATGTTTAAAAAGTTTTTATTAATAAGCGATTAATTTCAAAAGTGTTAAATGAATTTTTAAAAACCCAATTCACCCCCCCTCTTGGGTGACTGCTGCCAATCTTAACAATTGGTATCAGAGCTTCTTGCTCTGGTAAAGGCTTAACAACTTGAGTATCAAGATCCGTTGTAAATTGGCAGCATTGGGATATTTGTTTTTAATTTTAAATGGAGGGTTTTACATTCGATGATGCACCAATTTTCGATGGGAAAAATTATCTGTATTAGAGTGCTAGAATGAAATTTTTCTTTCAATCTATTAATTGTCATTTATGGAATGTTGTGCTTCATGGCTTTGATTTAAAATCAGAATTTGTTTTAAATGAATTTGATAAAAAGTCTTTTTCCTTGAATATTCAAGCTATGCGCATTCTAAGAAATGTTGTGAATGATGATGCATATGCTAGAATCAAGGATTGTGTTGATGCTAAAAGTATTTGGGACACTTTAAAAACACACTATGCTACTAATGATCTACTTGAAAGTGTTAGTGTCTACAGGAAAGAAACAACACATCAGCATGAAAAGGTCACAAAGGATGAAATTACCAACTCCCATGATGAAATCTTTAATGATGACACTAAAAGCATGAGGAGCAACTCATCAAGTGACGATGATGATCTAGAAAGCTTATTTGAAGCATTCATGGAATCAAACTTAGGGTCATGTTCTTCGGATGAGGAGTCAGTGGACAAAGATATTGAATTTCGCTCATTCACTCCTCATGAGGTAACATTAATTGTCTCTCATTCCCATAATCTTCAAGCTACAAGTAATGATTTGAGCGATGATTTGAAAAATACATGCTTAGAAAATAGCACCTCTACTAACTGTGAAAATTGCATTTTTATTGAAAAACATTTTGAGGTTGCATCTTTTGAGTCTTGTAGTATTGAAAAATCCTCTTGTTTGAACTCTTTACTTGATAATATAGATTGAAAAACATGTTGAGGTTGCATCTTTTGGGTCTTGTAGTATTGAAAAATCCTCTTGTTTCAACTCTTTACTTGATAATATAGATAAGAATGTGGATATTCAAAAATCAAGTAAGGTTGTTGACAATTGTGATTTTCAATACAAGGACAATAAGCCAAATTGTTGTAAAAACATTTTTGAAAAAGGCAAATCATCACTCAAACCCATTATCTGTAATTATTGTGGACATTTGGGTCATATTTCTCATTTGTGCTTATATAAGAAAAATTATTATCTGAGAAATAAAATGAAATGGGTTCCAAAGGGCTTTAAGGAATCCAAGTGTAATCCCCCTGGACCCAAAATGAGATGGGTACCAAAAGGTTTTCCTTGTAACAGGAATATGCAAAATCAGTTACCCAAGGAAGAACCAGAAGAAAATAAGAAGAAGAAAACATTTAAGATGTTTCATTGGAAGCCAAAAACAAGATGGGTTGACCAATTGAAGAACAAGTTCTCAAGGACCAAAATCTTCTCAAGAAGAAATGGAAATTATAATAGAGTGAAAAATCAGAAGAGGAAGCAATGGTCAAGAACAAGTTCATCCTGGCTCAACAAGTCTGAGGTAAAGAAGTCATCTACCTATTATAACCATGATTATACAAGAGTGTACTTTGATTATTCCAAGCTATATCTATTTTGAAAATAAATCATGTGTGATAAACATTTGCTTTTAAATAAAGTTGTCACATGATTATCAAACCTTGGGATAGTAGAGTACTTCATTCACAATATGGTATTTAGTGCAAACTTGAGTTGATTAAGTTAGCATTTAAATTCATACTATGTACGACCTTGTTATAATTCATAATTATATATGGTATGCATGATATCTATTATATTCTCTCATTATCCTTTGCGCGATATCAATGTTTTTCAATTTCTCTAATTGTTTTACATTGAAAAGTTACTAACTTGAGCATTGGAGATAGCTTGAGATTTGTTTTGTAGGTATCAATCCTATCAGGTAAGCAATTCTCAAGCTATGCATTCTCTATGTATCCCTAAGCTATCAAAATATGTTTGTGTTGCTCAAAAGAATTCAATCAAATCAAGTTTGAAGCAATTTGCAAGTTTTGGCGGAAGTAATCGATTACCCTGGAAAGTAATCGATTACTAGAAAGGAAGTAATCGATTATCTCTTGGAAGTAATCGATTACTTGCATCAGATGTCAGAAAAAAAAGAGGAAAAGCACGTTTTTGGTGGGCCAAGTGGGCCTTGACCCAGGTTGACCAAGTGGGAACCTCTTTGACTAAACCTAACCGTCCCATACTTTCCCTCTCTCACCTCAAACACGTTAATTCATCCCTTCTCTCTTCTTCTCTCTCAACTTCATCTACCTCCTCAAACCACCAAACCTCCATAGCCACCACACCATGAAAGCTTCTCAAATCAACTCCATTTCAACTCAAACCACCATATTTCACTCATAAACCTTCATACCTTTCCTCTCCTCTATCTAAAATTTGTTCCTATCTCTCTCCTCTACCTACACGAATTTCATCCCTCTACCGCCATAAACCACCTCTTCTCCACCATACCCAACCTCCTTCAACCATAACTTTTAACCTTTTCTCACCATATCTCAAACCCTAGTCTCAAACCGGCTCACTCTTGGTTCAACACGGTTTTTGCAAAGGAACACTGGTTCATTGGTTCACTCTCTTGGTCACCGGTTCAACGGATTCGGTTCAGGTTGGTTCAAGATGGGTTCAGAGGTTATTGGGTCAGTCGGTTTGGTTGATCTCTTCTCCAGTTCAGCACCATAGTTCTCTTGTTCACTGGTTCAGGTTGGTTTGTACTCCATCTTCTTCACCGGTCTAGTCACTGATACTTCTCTAGTTTTGATGCATATAGCTACTGATTTTGGAATTGATATGATGATATTTTTGGTCTAGTAGCATGTATGTCTCTGTGCTAAATGGTATTGATAGTAGCATTGACTTGACAACTCTGTGATATCTGAACATTGAGATTGGTCTGATTTATCTGGTTTGAGGATTCATTCAAGGTTGTGCAAGTTTCCGTTGGGTTGGTAAATCTGCTGGTAGTATCAGTTTTTCTGTTTCAGCATTAAAGTATCTGCTTTTTGGGCTATCTGGTTCATTTCGGTTATTTCTGGAATTTGTTTATCTGTCTGTTGCATTTTTGAAAATGACAAGTAGAAGGCCTAGAAAAAGATTTCAAATAATTGATTTAGAGGATGATGAGCCTTCACTGCCTATAGTCCGTGGGCAGAGATCGTCTCGTCAGAATCAAGATGGAGCTGGTCCATCAGCTCCACCTCCTGTTATGCCTCAGCCTGCGACCTTAGCTCAGTTTAGACGTTGGTTCTCTTCTCCGGCTCAAATTGCTGATTTCGAAAAATACTTTGCTGCGTGCACTGTCATCTCACCCCGGTTTATTGATAGCTAGGACTTTAGTGATGAGGATTGTAATTTGCCTCCCATTGTTGTTCTTAGAGAAAAGAACCTCCTTCCCTTCTGTTTCATTGGAGGTGATTTCTATGATGATCTGGTTAAAGTCTTCTATACAAATCTCTGCTGGAATGATGATAATAAAGTGCTCTCTCGGAGGTGAAAGGTAAAAAGATCTCAATTAATCTGGATCTTTGGGTTGAAATCACAGGACTTCCTATGGATGGTGTCACCTTCACAGGTCGCGGTCCAAACAACTTGTGGGGTGATGAGTATTGCAAGGATGCTGCCAAGGAAGAATTTCTTTCTGATGATCCCGGCAAAGTTATCACGTCTGGTAATCTTGTATTCAGATATTAGTTGCTACACTATATTCTGAACAGATGCTTGATTCCAAGGCCAGGGAACTACTTTAGAGTGATGGACACTTATTTCATTATCTTCTGGGCGCTCTCCCACGACAAGCCGATTAACTGGGGATGGTATGCCTTGTATCACTTGAAGGAAACAACTGCTAAGGTTAGGCGCTCGATCGACCAAAATACAAAGCTTAAAACAACGCGTGTACCTTATGCCACTTTGATTACTAAATCCTAAATCATTTCCGAGTTCCTTTGGCTGGAGAATCCAAAACCTCATTCACTTCGGACATGTGCATTAACAATTCATTTGTCAAGACCATGGGTTGGCGCTTCTATGAAGACGAGGGCTGGGTACCTTATGCTACTCGTCGGGGTCGAAGAAATGCTGCTGATGATCTCCTCGATGAGGAAGAGGCTCCTACTCATAATCCTGACCTTCCTCCATTGCAGACTATATTTCCTCCTGATCATGTGCCTCCTTATATGCAAGTGTTCATGGATGATGTCCGTGGCTACATGCAGCGATCTGATGACCACATGAGACGTTCCCAGGTGCATATAGAATTCGTTGACAGCAGTCTTGCCAATCTCACCACTGGGCTTGAAAATTTGCACATGGACATCGGTGTGATGAGACAAGATATTCATGATCTACGACACCAGAATAAGGAAAGAAGTGGTTTTGGGGGATCGCACAATGCATAGCTTGCGGAGATTTTTTTTTCTGGCTCTCTTAGAATTTCATTTGTCTAACCCCATAAATGTTTAACCTGGATTTATTTTTCTGCATTCTCTCACTTTTAACTCCTCGCTTTATGCAAACTCTTGACTATGATCTAATATGTTTCGTTATCTTTATTTTGTCTTGAGTTGTGCTCATATTATATTCTTGGAGTTAACCCATTTTGATGTTGCCAAAAGGGGGAGAGATAAGATATCAAGATAAGATATCAGGTTTTCAGGGGAAGCTTCTCAAAAGTTTAGGGGGAGCTGAGCTTATGAGCTTATCATCAAAAGCTTATGTATTATGATTATATATTATGTGCGCTATAACCTATGTTTTGCAAGAAGTGTTTGTCATCATAAAAAAGGGGGAGTGTTGAAGTTCATGTGTTCCCCATGATGTTTTGATGATGACAATACCAAATGTTGTTTTGATGAAGATATGGTTTTTGATGATGATCATTAAGTGACAGGTTAAACCTGTTGATGATGATATGCTTGCTCGATTTCAAGATTAGTTTTCCTAGTTTATTGTGTTGCATCTTAGGAAATGTTGTAAATCAATAATGTCTAGGCACTCAAGGATTCGTATTTTAAAGAACTCTAGGAGAAGATCCTGTTTTTTTTTTGTGAAAATCCTTTTGAAAAATGTTTTGTGAAAGTCTCTGTTTTCAAAGTGTTTTTGAAATATCTATTTTAGTGAAGATAATGGATTACCTTATGGAATAATTGATTACTTCAAGTTCAGAATGATGATAATCGATTACATGTTCATATCTAATCGATTACCTTCAAGGTCTGATACATTTTGTATTTTAATTAAGCAGATAATTGATTACTTCTGCAGATAATCGTAACTATTCATTTTTTGAATTATCTGTTTTTCCCAGAAAGCAGATAATCGATTACATCTATATTAATTTTGAAAATCATGAAACAATTAGCCTGATTCAGAAAATGATTTATTTCCTTTTTTGTTTGATTTCGTTTCAGATTAAAAACGTTTTCCTTCTTCTCTTTTTGGTTGGTCACTTCCTATCACTCTCACTAATCCTAGTTTTTGAAAAAAAATAGAGTTCTTCTTCTTCTTCTCCATTATGAAAATATTCAAATCCTTGAGAAGCCTAAGACATTCATTGATATAGAGTTTACATTGTTGTATCAGCACTTCTTAGAGTGCATGAATTGTTAGTTTATATTCTTCTCTAAACCAAAATTCTTGTAAGGGAAAGTGTGACCCTTAGTATTAGGGAGTGTATCTCCTAGTGAGAATGTGTGACACGTTCATAGGGTGAGGAACCCTTGTGTACTGGGGTAGAGTCTAGACGAACGGTGGGGCACCTAGTAGAAAGACTACCTTAGGTTCTATGTAGGGGTTACCTAGTGTTGTTTTTGAGGTCCCTAGAAAATGGTGGTACCTAGTAGTGTGTGGGACTCTCTTGTTTATAATTGGGGCTGGTTGTCCCTGTTTTGATTAATGAAGAAAAGCTCAAGCGGATCGCTTAGGGACTGGACGTAGGTCTTTCGCTGGAAAGGCTGAACCAGTATAAAATCAACGGTGCACATTTTTCTCTTCCCTTATCTTTTAATTTTACGTTGTTGTTATTGTTCATGCTCTTCATTGCAAAAAAATAATTATTTTAAATAATAATGTATTTTAATAGTTTTAATTTAATTAGCTCGTAATGGTTGTGTTGGTTTTGATTTAATTTGTTTCGCGCGTATTAAGTTATTATTATCTATATTAGCTTCCGTTCAACCTCTCTCAATCGCCTTATTTAGTTTTTCCGCTGCGTGTTTAAAATTTTTTATTAATAAACGATTAATTTCAAAAGTGTTAAATGAATTTTTTAAAACCCAATTCACCCCCCTCTTGGGTGACTGCTGCCAATCCTAACACCTTCATCTTTAAGTTTTTCATAGATAGGAGCTTCTTAATGTTTGAAGAGTGCCCCTTTGGAACCTTGATGCCAAGAAAACATTTACATAATGCAATATTTTCTTTTTGAGATATTGTGCAAGTGACTAGCGGAATAAAAGTACGACTCCCCTTTTTTATAGGCCTCAACTTTTTTCTTATTCCCATACTAACCATGTCCAACCTTGCCTTGACGTTATCTTTAGTCTTACCCAACACATTGAGTAAGGTACAAAGTAAACTATCAAAAACATTTTTTTCAATATGCATCACATCAAGAACATGCCTAACATATAAGTGCTTCCAATATGGCAATTAGAATAAAATTGATCTTTTCTTCCATCCACTTTTGACAAGATATTCAGAAAAAGGCTTACCGAAATTATTTATCAAGTCCTTCACTTTTTCAAACAATTTCTCACCCAAAAATGGTAAAGGAGCCTTCCCTTCTTCGCGGTACCCATTGAATGTTTTTCTCCATCCACGATACTTATGCTTTCGAGGCAAAAATCTGCGATGCCCGAGGAAGACATTCTTCTTAAAATGTTTTAACCGATTATAATATGTCTTCTCTTTACATACAGGGCAAGCACGTTGTCCTTTCGTACTATATCCTGACAAATTATTGTATGTTGGAAAATCACTAATTGTGCCAAACAACATAACTCTCAAATTGAAATTCTCTTTCTTGTACCCATCATACACCTCTATACCTATCGCCCACATGTCCTTCCATTAAAGGAGCAAGGTATCCATATATATCATTCCTTGGCTATTTGGGCCTTGAGATTAACATAGACAACATCATAAACTTTCTCTTCATGGATAGCCAAGGAGGTAGGTTATAAATCACCAAAATCACTGGCCATGTACTGTGAGAGCTTCTTTGAATGCCATGGGGGTTAATTCCGTCGGTGGACAATGCAAGGCGAAGGTTTCTTGTTTCTTTCCCAAACTCTGGGTACTTGTGAAAAAAAAACATCCATTGAGGAGAATATGAAGGATGTCGAAGCTTTCCATCTTTAATCCTGTCGTCATCATGCCATGTCAAGTGCTTAGCATTTTCTGGACTAATGTACATGCAATAATTCATTTTCTTTCCAAAATAGAATGCAATCGTTAGAACAAGCATGTATCTTTTGATAGCCCATGCCAATAGAACTTAACATTTTTTTAGCATCATTCTCTCGAGTGGGATGCACATTATCCTTAGGCAACATATCTTTCAAGAGTGTAAGCAAGTCTGTAAAGCTCTTATCTGACCACGGATTGGTTGACTTCAACTTGTACAGTTGTAACACTGCTGACAATTTTTATGAATTTAGAACCATCATACAACTTTTCCTCGACATCACTTACTAACTTCTCAAACATCTCAGGACTATCTCGAAGATCCTCTTCCATCACATTAACAACTTCATCTTGATTCTTGAACACTTCATTTGTGCAAAAGGAATTGCTATAATCAGGAAACTCAATCTTCACAATTTTGTTCTACGTGTGGTTCGTCAACATCATGCATCACATTGTCCTTGTTTTCAACCATTGTATCTGCAATGGTTAAACAAATAAATATTACATACTGATTGTTTTTCCGTCTATGTAGAGACGGAAAAGAATATTAGTTATTTCGTCTACGTAGAGACGGAAAGTTTTCCTTCTCATTGATCACGAAAGCTATATACTTGGCTTTATGTTTCGGGGTTCACAGAATATCAATTGAAGCCGTTAATGCAACATCCATTAACAACACAGCTTGAGCATTACCAAAACAACAAACACAGAGAAAAACTCATAGAAATATAGATAAACTACTATAAAAGAAATAATACACACAAACAATTCTATTAAAAAAAAGAAAGGGATTTTGTTGAAAAATATACCTCTAAAGCTTTACGTAAAAGATGATGAAAGCAAAGTTTTTGGAAGACCAACCAAAATATTTATATCTTTGATGTAATTTATTTTGTGTGTTTGTGGAAGGAGAATGAAGTGTGTTATGTGTGTAAATGTGTTTGCTGCTTTGGCTTACCAAGGAAGGGTCTTTGAACACGGAAGGGTAAATATGGAAATAAGAAATTTATTAATATTTTCGTCTTACCACAAATGGAATGGTTATTTATGCTTCCGTTTGTCCCTAGACGGAAACAGTTTTCCTTCATGTTTTAGAGGAAAATGTATATTTTAGCTTATGTCTTGTTGGGGACGGAAAATAAACTCCGTTAAGGGAGAGACGAAAAAAATAACACGCAAAAGGGAAGTTTTGTCCACAAAAAAGTGAAATAGGGGTCAAAATAAGCTGAGTGGAGTGAGGGGAGGTATGAGAAATCATTTTGTACTAGTTATGGGAAAAGGGCAACGAGCATTAGCTCTTCGTAGGAACCAAGCTTTGTGGACAATAGAATCCAATTTTATTGTATTTTTTTTTAATTTTAGAGTTACAATTTAGTTTTCTCTTTTCATTATTTTTACATCTTTGTTTTCCTAGACTTCTTGATATTGGTACGTAGTAGAAATTAAATACTTCCATTAATAAAATCATGAATTACACACTTGCACAACAATACACATGTTGTTACATAGATTAAAGTTTTCTACTACCCACAATACAACAAGGACTTCCTATCCTAGAAATTAACTCTCTTACAGAAAATATTCTAACAACATAATATCCCCTTTACACATTATGTAACACCCCGATTTGGCAACTTGAAAATATATTTATTTAATCATAAAATGTAGTGAAATTGTGGGCAATTTTTTTTTTTTGCAAGTAACATGGGCATGAGAATCGTTAAGTTTCCAAAACTCTTTTATAATTAAAGTTGGTATTCTCATGTCTCATGTTAACCTTCAAGTTCCAAACCGAGATGTCAGGAGACACCGCACTTTGAAACTTGTTGCTTTTAATTTCATTCGCAATAGCCCATTTTCATTCACAACTGAATCATTGGTACCAATTAAAAACATACTTCATAAACATAAGTCTGGGGTTACAAGTTGGTACAACAATAATAGCTAAGTAAATACAGGGAACACAATACTTCTATCAAAAGAAAAGAACTACCACCAGGTCCACTCTAAGCTGATGCTGAAGGGTCCACCGGAGGTGCCTCACTAGGGTCGAACTCATACACCTCAGCCTCCGGGTAGTCTAAGTCCTCATCAGGATCCTCTTCTAGATCTTCCTCTGGTTCGTCCTCTTGCATAGCCTCGAAAGCCTCGTCTGGTAGATCATCCAGAATCTCGTCCAACTCCTCTAGATTCTCGGCCTCGGGATCAATCCGTGCAGGTAAAGGCATCAGATGCCCATCATGATATTCAGCTGGTCCACCAATCTGCAAGTCCGCTGTAAGTTCCATTGAGAATGTTTTGACAATGACAAAAGGTTTTGAACAAGCTACAAATGTGTTGATCAAGTTCAAGCTCAACAAGCAAACAACACTCAACAAATGATGAAGAGAGAGCAAGCTCATGAAGACTTAGTTTGTGTTTAATTGTAATATCTTTAGTTTGAGTCTTTTATTTTTGATGAGTTTGGGTAGATTATTTAGAGGGTAGTGAATCTCTATCAAGGACATGATTATATCATAATTTGAGTTTTCACTTAACCTAAAATCAATAGGTGGCTTAAAGGTTTGAAAGAAAATGTTTAGTTTTGAGAAAACAAGTTTTTAAGTGATTTGAACTATCTTAATCGATTAAGACTAATCATAATCGATTAACATACTCAAAGTTACAGTGCTTAATCGATTAAGCATCAGTTTAATCGATTAAGACCTGTACAACTGGTTTTTAAAATACGATTTTCACTTCTCAAAATCAGTTTTTAAGTTTCCTAACTTTTGGGTATTTCATATAAATCTTTTCCTAACCTTTGTGAATCATTATAACACTTTTAGAACAATTGTTCATATCAATTTTACAAATTTCAAGCCACTCTATTCTCTCTCAATTTCATTAGATCAAAGCTTTCTCTTTAATATTCTTTGATCAAGAATCTTGGAATCTCTTATGTGATATTGTCATAGCTATTGAAAGAGATTCATAGGATTATTATATGGTTCACATTTGAGTTGTAATCTTTGAAAGAGGCAAGCTATCTACAACAAAAGAAGAAGTCTTGGTGTGTCGATTATCATCAAGCAAGCCAATCACATTGAAGAAGAAGTCTTGGTGGTTCATCAAGCAAAGTGAAGAATTGTTGTGTGGAGTTATCAACAAGCAAAGGGTAGAGGTTAGATTAGAGGGTCAATAGGATTGCAAAACAAGAGTGTGGTGTATCTCTTGGAGGCTATCAAGAAGGAAGTCTTGAGAGGCATTTGTTTGTAATTTGAGAACTCTAATTCCTCATAGTGAAGAATCTCTCTTGGTTGAAGAGGGGACTGGATGTAGCTCTCAAGTGGATGAGAGTGAACCAGGATAAATCACTGTGCAGTATCTCTAAACCCTTAACTCTTTACATTCTTGTCATTTCATATGTTCTTGGTTGAAAACCTAGAAAAGATTGATTTTTCATAAATGATTGAATTGAATCTTAATTGTGCAAATTGATTTAGGGAAAATCATTTTTCATAAACTAGGTAATCAATAAGAATATTGGTGTTAATCTTTTCCGCTGAATCTCTGATCATACGTGTTAATTGATTGATTTTCGTATTCGATTGAAAAGTGGTTTTTCAGTTTTCAACAGGCTTAATCGATTAAGTGAAGCCCTAATCGATTAAGTGAATGTAAACTTTCTGGTCTTAATCGATTAAGACACAGTTTAATCGATTAAGAGCTAAGCTTTTTGCAAAAATAAGTTGTTTTGATTGTTTCAATTTGTTTCTTTCGAAAATCTTTCAAGGTTTCTTAAACACCTATTCAACCCCCCCTTCTAGGTGTTCTCCTAGGGTTCCTTAGTTGTTTCACCCACCAATTGCGGTTTCCTCATCCGCAAGCACAAAACGGCAGGTGCGAGCATCAGGCGCTGTCCCTTGCAGAGAATGGTTGGGATCAAAAATGCGAACCTCGGTGACTCCACGCCATTCCCAACCTCTATAATTAACCTCCCATCTTCCCTCATCCCGGATGTCGAAAGTAAACTTGACAGGTTCCATAGGCTATGGGATCGACATCATAATACCAAGCACACAAAACAAAAATCTGGAGAGAGTAAGTATTCCCAAGCATGCAATGCCAACAGTTTGGAATTACAATAGGCAAGATATTAAGAAATAACAACAACATACAATCAGGTAACAAATAAAGAACATTCTCATATTCATTTCCATCATCAATATTTTACTCACTTATGCTTATCAATTTCATTACTTTCTCTTTCAAAATTCTTTACATAACACATCATATTCAGTGAATCTCATATCTGTATACATTTCCATCTCCATATAATCTCATACCCATTTCCAGACTCTCATTTTGGAATCGTTTCTTAATATTATACAGTTCATCCTTTCTTATTTAAGTCTTATGAATTCGTATCCATCAATGATGAGGGGAAAAATTAATCATCATTGAGGAGGTCGTTTAACACAGTTAGCACACATGTCTACATCTCCTCGGTCATCCACACAACCTAGTCGGAAGCAAACAGGAGTACAGGACCTTTACCACGCGGGCTTGACAGCAGTCTCAACAAATGGCTCCAAGCCAGGCTGTCTCAACAAATGGCTCCAAGCCAGGAGAACTGTAGAAAATCCGGTACAGTCTCAAATCAAATCATATAATATCAAGGCGCACTGTGTAAAAATCGGGCACAGTGGCAAATCACAGAGCCCCGTTCCAGACCCTCTCACTGTTCAAGATTTGCAATCTAAGGGGCGACAGTATTTTCTAGCTGCGCTGCAGAACTTCACCACGACCTTCGGGACCGATCACCCGCGTCACATGTGGGATTCGTTCCGCCTAGAAAAGTACTCTAGACTTCTTGACGTTTCACCATCATCGTCCTCCCCTAATGCAATCTCCTCCTGAGTATCCCTAATACCCATGGTATCTTCCTCTCCACTACTTCGATATCGCACTCATAACTCACCACGTTAATTCAAGTCTTTTAAAGAGTTTTAGTATTTTAAATAACGCATTAATCCTAAGGTCGACTCATCCTTGGTGCATCCCTTCAACGAATCCCGACCACTACTTATCACAATACTTTTCTTTTCTCATAGCACAACAGAGCACAGAGCTGGGATCGCATCCACCATCTTACATCTCATCTCGTAAACTTTCTCAAAACAACATATCTATTTTTGGAAACATCAGCCCTCTGGCTTCACTTTCATCACTCAGGAGCCCAGCTCCACTCGTACCACATCTCATTTTAGTGAGCATTAGTGGAGGAGCAAGCTCAACTCAACACCAATCTCATTCCAGTAAGTATCAACAAAGGAGCCACGCTCCTCTCATATCACATCTCGTTTCAGTAAGCACCAGTGGAGGAGCAAGCTCAACTCAACACAAGTCTCATTCCAATAAACAACAACAACATTACTTTCACCAGCTCTGGCTCCTTAGCATCATTCTCATCAGCCCTTATCGAATTTTACGAAATCCACAGTATCTCAAAATCTTTCTCAAACTTTGGCCCGTATCTCTTTTTGATCACTTTCTTATTAATCATTTCTCTTTCTTTTCGATATCACAACATCACAATTCTTCTCATATTTCTTACTTGCAAATTTCTTCAACATTATTATCATCATCATTATTCTTATCAACATTATTATCACAATCATTAGCAACTCAGATCTCATCATGCATAATAAACTCTTTAGGAAATAAACATAAGCATACTAGCATTCAAACATCATCACATAAACTCATCACATAATCTCACGTGGTCTTTGTCTCCTTCACACAAGTGGCCATACCACAATACAATTGTCACCGTGCTACTGACTCAGAACCACTAAGTTTCGACTTTTGAGATGGTCGAAACAGCTTAATATGTTACCTAAATACCACGGTGTTTGGGGGAAACTTCTCTCTCACCTCTACCGGTAGAAATTCTCAATACGCTCCTTGAATTCCAATTCGATTTTCTTAGCCGCTTCTTGAATCCCAATGCGATGTTCGTATCCGCTTCCCGATCGTAACTGGCAACTAAAATAGTTCTCTCTCATTAAATCATTCTCATACGATCATTTTGAAAACAAAACAACATTACCAAAACCTCTTATTTGAAAATAGAGTATTCTCTCTTTTCTCAATAGTTTGAAATCAACTTTGAGTTTTAAACTCACAATCATAATCAAGTAAAAACATCTGTTTAGTAACACGCTTAGGAATTTAAAACTTACAATATTCTTTTCAAACACTTGTTTAGTAAAACAAAACATGAATAATTCCTTGGCTCACATAAAGGCCACATTTATCTTAAGGGTTTTTATATTCAAACCACCATTAAAGTAAAGCCATACAATTCCATAATTATATAAAGATCTTTTCAAAGTAATGTTTTTCAAATAATCAAATCACTTTATTTCTTTCAAACCGAATGGAATTAAAGACAACATGATGAGCATTTTATTTCCCATTATTCCTTGCATTATTTTACTCCTATTATTGATACTTGTTGCCCATTTGACATTGATTAGCTTGATTTAGTGATTTTGAGTTTATTGGACTAATATTCCGAATATTGTTTAATTTGGGATTATTTAGCCTAATTAATTCTATTTCTATTTTCAGGTAATATTTGGCACAAGGACACTTTGGAATGTTTGGAAATGAAGATTGAAGCATTGAAGTGAAGATTGTAATTTGCATTTAGGTCCCTTTTTAATTGTAATTTTTAGAATAGTGTTTCTTAGGACTTGGGCCCATGTTTTAGGCCCATTTTCATGACTAAAGAGGGGAAATTCGTGTAACCCCCAAGACACACTCCCATTTCAGATTTCTCACTCTCTCTCTAGGTTAGAACTTCTCTCTTGGCTCTCCCAAGTGATGGTGGCTGCTAGGGTTTTGTTCTTCCCCATTTCTACTCGTTTTTCTTCATTTATGGCCATGGAAGGCTAGACTTCAAGGGTTAATCCCTTTGGTATTGTATTATCTACTCTTGAGCTCTTGTTATTAATGCAATTTCGTTTTCTCTTCTCTGTTTTCATGTTTATCGATGTGTAGTGGTTTGCTTAATTCCATTTCGTAGAGATAATACATGAATATAAATGCTTAATTTGTATTAACTCGTAAAAACTCCAATTCTGGTTTCTGATGCTTAATTAGAAGTTAGGGTTTGGAGTGATAACTGAATTTTCGCTTAGTATTTGGTTATCACGAGTTGGACAGAGGAGAGGAGAGGAATCGATCTTTAGTGAGCTAGGATTGAGTAGTGTACGTAACCAAAGGGGTTTGCCCGCTTTTGTTTCTGATTTTCTTAGTTTTTATATTCTGTTTGTGTTTTGTTCTTCACATTTGTCACACACAAAAACCCCCCCATTTTGCTGCACACTACGTGTTTGATACTTTGCCTAGACCGATATTCGCTGGGAAACGACCTAGGATCTCCTTCCTAGTACTACAGAATAAACACCTTTTATTTTGATCGGGTACGGCCTCGATCACAACACAAAATCATATTAATAATCATTTAAAACATTGACTATATAAGACATTAACTTATTCTTATTCTTATTCTTAAATTCTTATAATCACTTTCAAACACACATATCTAACATTTCAAGTCACTCCAAAAATCCATGTATCAAGTATACACTCATCATGCATGCACATAGAATGAGAGTCAAGCATAGGCTCCTATTTCTCTAAGCATGGCCGAATCTCATCATACACAAGACAAGGTTTATATTCACAATTTTCAAACACCAATGATTTATAACACTTAAACAAAATCATGCATAAATAGAAAATATCCTTTTAAACACATTATCCTACTTTGAACATCACAACCGAAATGATTATTAAAGAATAAGAATATTCTTACTTAAAATCATGTTAACATCTATCGAATCAATTAGTTTTATCTTTAAATCACCATGCAAAATAAAATCGATTTATTTCTTTCATTTCTTGACCCAAAGCCGAATGGAGTATATAAAAATAACTCAAACTCTTAATAACATAATCATGTACCAAATCAATTTTTTATTTGCTCAAAGCCAAGCCCAAACACATAAAGGAAATAAAAATGACTTGAATAAAACTTATTCCAAAACCGAATGGAGCATGAAAATTACTTTCAAGTTTTTAAACAAAGATTTAGGCTCTCATAGGCTTAAAATCCAAAGATCTATCAAGGAAATATACATGCAAAACAAAATGAACCAACTTTGATGCTCATGAGAGTAAAACTGTGAGCTTCACACAAATTTAGCAAACTTTAATCAAAATCAATACACCACTTCAAGCATTGCATCAAAGTTTCATCTTTCAAATCTTAATGATTTCATGCATGCACTTTAAATCTTTAGATTAAATAAATTCCATCATGCATGTAGCTTGGATGATGATCAAACATGATTTTCTATTCTCCCTAGGCTTGACCGAATGACATCATGCAAAAAGGCAAGATCTTTGATTTTATTTTCACATGCAAGGTTCAAAACTCATGGATCACACCATGTTCTTGTTCATGCAAAACTTTAAAGCACCATTTTCTTTTCAAAACACCAATCGAATCATCATCATTTAAACAAAATCTTGTTTCAAATCCTTTTTATGCTAAAAATCACTTTTAAAGCTTGTTACTCTTATTTCCTCTTCAAAACCGTGGCATGCATCAAGGAAAAACCAAATCTTTTCACTCAAAATCAACATGCAAGACTAAAGCTCCACACTTTCTCATAGATCAATCATAAATCATCACATGCAAGTGAAGATCAAGACAAATAATCAAGTTTAAACTCAAGCTTTAGTTAAAACCATGACAAAAAGATCAGAAGTTAAAGATCCAAACTTTTTAACATAAATTTTCATGATCAACACTTAGAAATGCGGTGCTTGATATTTAAACTTCAAGATCACTTCAAAGTAAACACATGCATCATAAAACTTTTAGGTTCAAACATAGTTTATCATAAAGTCCTTTACAACACAAGATTAACTAAACTAGAAACTCTAAAAAACTTAAACAACTACCTTAAATTAAAAATCACAACTCCAAGCTTCAAGATCTCTCTTTCTTCTTCTCCTAGGTTTTTGCTTCGGCCTCTCCTCTCCTTTGGGGTTGATGGGTGATTTTCTTCTTAGTCTTTGACGAAGGAAGTGTGAAGAAAGAAACTCAAGGGTGTAAACTTGGATCTTCCACTCTCTTTCTCCTCCTCCCTCTCTCGGCCTCACCCTCTCTCTCTAAGTCTCAAGAGCTTTGTGTTGCTCTTGGACTAAATGTGTGTGGAAGAAATGAAATGAAGAAGGAAGTGAAAAATGAAGAGTGAATCACTTTCCAACACCCTCACTCACACGGCTATATATATAGGCAAGGTCAAGGGTGTGGGGTTTTTTTTTTCCAATTCGGGTCCAAGGTCCAAATTCAAGGGCAAATTGGTCCAACCTAATTGTTGCATGGGAAGGGTCTTATAATGGTGAAACAATGTGGAGTGATTTAAGGAAGAATTCATTTCATGCATCATGACACTCACCACACATTTCCTACTAATTTCTTTTAAATCCTTACTCTCTTAATTCCTAAGAAAATAGACTTCAAACTTGTCCTCTTAAATCTATACATGGCCGAACATACACATAGGAGGGAAATAAAATTTTCCTTTCATCTTGGTTGAGAAAGAACAAATTCAAGCATACAAAATTAAATCATGGAACCTCTTCAAATTCAATGCATACACCCAACACACAATCAAACATATATGCAATGCTTTAGGACATTATATTTATTAAAACCATACATCATACACACATTCATATTCACATCAAGTCATGCACTCCTTCATCTCAAATCTACCATTTAAATTTGCATATAATTATTTTATTCTTATGATAAGAAAACACTAATGATTACAAACTTAAAAATTCCAAAGATATACATCTTAGGAAAATTAATTTACTGCACTAATTGGCTATAGGTATGAACTTCTATTTATTCTCTAAAACCATACTTTCACATAATTAAAAAATTTTCAAAAGGAATAATTTATTTGAGATCTCTAAATATTTTCAACACTCAATACTTTCAAAATTTGTCCTTTAAACACTTCAAAACAAATTTTTGCAAATCAACCCAGAAAATTATAAAAATTACATATTCAAATTCTACTTTTCGATACGATCGTTTTCATGTAAAGATCATAATTTTCCGAGTTACGGCTAAAAAGATATGCATTTTCAAAGTTACTATATTCACTTTAGTTTATAAGAGAAAATTCATTTCTTCAAGAAATCAAAACCATAACTTATATTTCATTAATTCAAACTCCTACAAAATCATTTGCTACAAATTTATAAAACATTCATCTAAAAATCCTTCTTAAGTTCTCAAAATTCACTTTTAAGTAAAATCTCATTGATTTATTTAAGTAAGGGTAAATGCGGGATGTTACATTCTCCCCAACTTAAAGATTTCTCGTCCTCGAGAAATGATGCGCGAAACCGTCCTGTTCAAGTGTGCATAGCTCCCCTCAGCAATCCTCTTTATCCTTACATGAGCTGACTGTTGCAACATACCATTCATTCATTGCCTCAGGAAGGATTTCAAATAGTTCTTAACAAAAGTAATCTTTTGGGTCATTCCATTGTCAAATACAATGGTATATAACAACATGGTTCTGCTAGTCAAAATAAGTTTTAAGGGTGTTCAACGTTGCTGAAACAGATAGCAATGTTCAAAGGAATGTAATGCTTATGCCAATCTGGACAAGGATACTACTAATGTGGTTCCTCTCTCAGCTTAACCCTTTTCTATTAGTTCCAACCTAGATAGGTTACCCCAAAGCCTCAACTCTCCATTTACTCCCCAACTTTAATGACGCTTATCACTATACGTCTCAACCACAAACATAAACTCAATTCCAAAAAAATTCTCAATCCTGACCACCTACTATACCTCTCTTCACTTCATTCAAATTCATCCTATCGTTATCTTAAATCCCGTCAAACATTTACCCATAGAGATCTACCCTATTCACCATTAGTTCTTCCTTTCTCCAAGCAATTACTAATCCTCAAGAGATATGTACTTTATCTTACTCCTTCTATTACCTACGGATCGTAATAACTTAAGCATCTCAACTCCTCCTTCTATCCTTTATGTTCCACCTTAGGGTCTAAATCCATTGAAAATTCTTCCAATCCAGGGACTATCTATCTAAACAAAAGGTCTTTACTCCTAGAGTTACCTATTAAATCCACATTTTACCGTCACTTTTGTCCATCGAAGCGTTACATTTCCATCACTCGTTCTAACTTTGATCATCACTTTAGGGTTCTAATTGTAAATTCCTTCACCTCAATTATTCAATTTCCCACTATTATCAGCGATTCACACTCGACCAGATCACTTACTCTTCCTAACTTCAATTCTATTCTCACAAATTCCTCCGATTCTTCTCAGACTTCCTACTGTCTCAATACCATCTACGCTAAGATTTTAGATAAATTACCCTCACACATACTTAGTTCTGACTAATCCATACGATTCTACATCTTACTTAAGGCTCAAAAAGGCATCCTTACTCTACTTCATGACCAGTACATCTCCCTTATTCGTACCTTCTAGTCCTTACTTTACTCAAATATTGCAAATTTTTCCCAACAACACCTCACAATCCTCCTCTGGTTTAGGGATATCTATCTGACTGGCATAAGTCATCACCAAACGTTTGGGGAACTCAAACAACTTGACAATAGGTAGAGCTCATAAACTGAATTCACAATTTGGGTTTAATTAAGTCAAAGAGGCACAAGGTTACTTCAGAGATCAGTCTAGGTAATAAACAACACGAAGTAGGTTCAAATCTCAAGTCAAATCAAGAGTTCAAAGGTTATTCTGAACAAAAGGAATCACAACAAACAAGGGTTTTAGCAAAGAATGGTAAGTTCAAGCAATAAGACTAGGCCTTGCTATGATTCTGATTCTCGGATTCTACGGTGAGTCTCGGCGCATTCCAGACAAGCATTCGCACACTCTCAACACTTCCATCTCCAATCATCGCAGACTAATTACGAACAAACACACAAGACACACAAATGAAGTATGTAACCCATGTATTCAACTACTTAGATCAACCATTGCTCTGATACCACAACTGTAACACCCCGATTTGGCAAATTAAAAATATATTTCTTTAATCATAAAATGTAGTGAAATTGTGGGCAATTTTTTTTGCAAGTAACATGGGCATGAGAATCGTTAAGTTTCCAAAACTCTTTTATAATTAAAGTTGGTATTCTCATGTCTCATGTTAACCTTCAAGTTCCAAACCGAGATGTCATGAGACACCGCACTTTGAAACTTGTTGCTTTTAATTTCATTCGCAACAGCCCATTTTCTTTCACAACTGAATCATTGGTACCAATTAAAAACATACTTCATAAACATAAGTCTGGGGTTACAAGTTGGTACAACAATAATAGCTAAGTAAATACAGGGAACACAATACTTCTATCAAAAGAAAAGAACTACCACCAGGCCCACTCTAAGCTGATGCTGAAGGGTCCACCGGAGGTGCCTCACTAGGGTCGAACTCGTACACCTCAGCCTCCGGGTAGTCTAAGTCCTCATCAGGATCCTCTTCTGGATCTTCCTCTGGTTCGTCCTCTTGCATAGCCTCGAAAGCCTCGTCCGGTAGATCATCTAGCATCTTGTCCAACTCTAGATTCTCGGCCTCGGGATCAATCCGTGCAGGTAAAGGCATCGGATGCCCACCAGTCTGCAAGTCCGCAAGAACAAAATGGCAGGTGTGAGCATCAGGCGCTGTCCCTTGCAGAGAATGGTTGGGATCAAAAATGCGAACCTCGGTGACTCCACGCCATTCCCAACCTCTATAATTAACCTCTCATCTTCCCTCATCCCGGATGTCGAAAGTAAACTTGACAGGGTCCATAGGCTATGGGATCGACATCATAATACCAAGCACACAAAACAGAAATCTCGAGAGAGTAAGTATTCCCAAGCATGCAATGCCAACAGTGTGGAATTACAATAGGCATGACATTAAGAAATAACAACAACATACAATCAGGCAACAAATAAAGAACATTCTCATATTCATTTCCATCATCAATATTTTACTCACTTATGCTTATCAATCTCATTACTTTCTCTTTCAAAATTCTTTACATAACACATCACATTCAATGAATCTCATATCTGTATACATTTCCATCTCCATATAATCTCATACTCATTTCCAGACTCTCATTTTGGAATCGTTTCTTAATATTATACAGTTCATCCTTTCTTATTTAAGTCTTATGAATTCGTATCCATCAATGATGTGGGGAAAAATTAATCATCATTGAGGAGGTCGTTTAACAAAGTTAGCACACACGTCTACATCTCCTCGGTCATCCACCCAACCTAGTCGGAAGCAAACAGGAGTACAAGACCTTTACCACGCAGGCTTGATAGCAGTCTCAACAAATGGCTCCAAGCCAGGCTGTCTCAACAAATGGCTCCAAGCCAGGAGAACTGTAGAAAATCCGGTACAGTCTCAAATCAAATCATATAATATCAAGGCGCACTATGGAAAAATCGGGCACAGTGGCAAATCACAGAGCCCCGTTCCAGTCTCTCTCACTGTTCAAGATTTGCATCTAGGGGGCGACGGTATTTTCTAGCTGCGCTGCAGAACTTCACCACGACCTTCGAGACCGATCACCCGCGTCACATGTGGGATTCGTTCCGCCTAGAAAAGTACTCTAGACTTCTTGACGTTTCACCATCATCGTCCTCCCCTAATGCAATCTCCTCCTGAGTATCCCTGATACCCATGGTATCTTCCTCTCCACTACTTCGATATCGCACTCATAACTCACCACGTTAATTCAAGTCTTTTAAAGAGTTTTAGTATTTTAATTAACGCATTAATCCTAAGGTCGGCTCATCCTTGGTGCATCCCTTCAACGAGTCCCGACCACTACTTATCACAATACTTTTCTTTTCTCATAGCACAACAGAGCACAGAGTTGGGATCGCATCCACCATCTTACATCTCATCTCGTAAACTTTCTCAAAACAACATATCTATTTTTGGAAACATCAGCCCTCTGGCTTCACTTTCATCACTCAGGAGCCCAGCTCCACTCGTACCACATCTCATTTTAGTGAGCATTAGTGGAGGAGCAAGCTCAACTCAACACCAATCTCATTCCAGTAAGTATCAACAAAGGAGCCACGCTCCTCTCATATCACATCTCGTTTCAGTAAGCACCAGTGGAGGAGCAAGCTCAACTCAACACAAGTCTCATTCCAATAAACAACAACAACATTACTTTCACCAGCTCTGGCTCCTCAACATCATTCTCATCAGCCCTTATCGAATTTTACGAAATCCACAGTATCTCAAAATCTTTCTCAAACTTTGGCCCGTATCTCTTTTTGATCACTTTCTTATTAATCATTTCTCTTTATTTTCGATATCACAACATCACAATTCTTCTCATATTTCTTACTTGCAAATTTCTTCAACATTATTATCATCATCATTATTCTTATCAACATTATTATCACAATCATTAGCAACTCAGATCTCATCATGCATAATAAACTCTTTAGGAAATAAACATAAGCATACTAGCATTCTAACATCATCACATAAACTCATCACATAATCTCACGTGGTCTTTGTCTCCTTCACACAAGTGGCCATACCACAATACAATTGCCACCGTGCTACTAACTCAAAACCACTAAGTTTCGACTTTTGAGATGGTCGAAACAGCTTAATATGTTTCCTAAATACCACGGTGTTTGGGGGAAACTTCTCTCTCACCTCTACCGGTAGCAATTTTCAATACGCTCCTTGAATTCCAATTTGATGTTCGTAGCCGCTTCTTGAATCCCAATGCGATGTTCGTATCCGCTTCCCTATCGTTACTAGCAACTAAAATAGTTCTCTCTCATTAAATCATTCTCATACGATCATTTTGAAAACAAAACAACATTACCAAAACCTCTTATTTGAAAATAGAGTATTCTCTCTTTTCTCAATAGTTTGAAATCAACTTTGAGTTTTAAACTCACAATCATAATCAAGTAAAAACATTTGTTTAGCAACACGCTTAGGAATTTAAAACTTTCAATATTTTTTTCAAACACTTGTTTAGTAAAACAAAACATGAATAATTCCTTGGCTCACATAAATGCCACATTTATCTTAAGGGTTTTTATATTCAAACCACCATTAAAGTAAAGCCATACAATTCCATAATTATATAAAGATCTTTTCAAAGTAATGTTTTTCAAATAATCAAATCACTTTATTTCTTTCAAACCGAATGGAATTAAAAACAACACAAAATCATATTAATAATCATTTAAAACATTGACTATATAAGACATTAACTTATTCTTAAATTATTATAATCACTTTCAAACACACATATCTAACATTTTAAGTCACTTCAAAAATCCTTGTATCAAGTATACACTCATCATGCATGCATATAGAATGAGAGTCAAGCATAGGCTCCTATTTCTCTAAGCATGGCCGGATCTCATCATACACAAGACAAGGTTTATATTCACAATTTTCAAACACCAATGATTTATAACACTTAAACAAAATCATGCATAAATAGAAAATATCCTTTTAAACACATTCTCCTACTTTGAACATCACAACCGAAATGATTATTAAAGAATAAGAATATTCTTACTTAAAATCATGTTAACATCTTTCAAATCAATTAGTTTTATCTTTAAATCACCATGCAAAATAAAATCGATTTATTTCTTTCATTTCTTGACCCAAAACCGAATGGAGTATATAAAAATAACTCAAACTCTTAATAACATAATCATGTACCAAATCAATTTTTTATTTGCTCAAAGCCAAGCCCAAGCACATAAAGGAAATAAAAATGACTTGAATAAAACTTATTCCAAAACCGAATGGAGCATGAAAATTACTTTCAAGTTTTTAAACAAAGATTTAGGCTCTCATAGGCTTAAAATCCATAGATCTATCAAGGAAATATACATGCAAAACAAAATGAACCAACTTTGATGCTCATGAGAGTAAAACCGTGAGCTTCACACAAATTTAGCAAACTTTAATCAAAATCAATACACCACTTCAAGCATTGCATCAAAGTTTCATCTTTCAAATCTTAATGATTTCATGCATGCACTTTAAATCTTTAGATTAAATAAATTCCATCATGCATGTAGCTTGGATGATGATCAAACATGATTTTCTATTCTCCCTAGGCTTGACCGAATGACATCATGCAAAAAGGCAAGATCTTTGATTTTATTTTCACATGCAAGGTTCAAAACTCATGGATCACACCATGTTCTTGTTCATGCAAAAATTTAAAGCACCATTTTCTTTTCAAAACACCAATCGAATCATCATCATTTAAACAAAATCTTGTTTCAAATCCTTTTTATGCTAAAAATCACTTTTAAAGCTTGTTACTCTTATTTCCTCTTCAAAACCGTGGCATGCATCTAGGAAAAACCAAATCTTTTCGCTCAAAATCAACATGCAAGACTAAAGCTCCACACTTTCTCATAGATCAATCATAAATCATCACATGCAAGTGAAGATCAAGACAAATAATCAAGTTTAAACTCAAGCTTTAGTTAAAACCGTGACAAAAAGATCACAAGTTAAAGATCCAAACTTTTTAACATAAATTTTCATGATCAACACTTAGAAATGCCGTGCATGACATTTAAACTTCAAGATCTCTTCAAAATAAACACATGCATCATAAAACTTTTAGGTTCAAACATAGTTTATCATAAAGTCCTTTACAACACAAGATTAACTAAACTAGAAGCTCTCAAAAACATAAACAACTACCTTAAATTAAAAATCACAACTCCAAGCTTCAAGATCTCTCTTTCTTCTTCTCCTAGGTTTTTGCTTCGGCCTCTCCTCTCCTTTGGGGTTGATGGGTGATTTTCTTCTTAGCCTTTGAAGAAGGAAGTGTGAAGAAAGAAACTCAAGGGTGTAAACTTGGATCTTCCACTCTCTTTCTCCTCCTCCCTCTCTCGGCCTCACCCTCTCTCTCTCTAAGTCTCAAGAGCTTTGTGTTGCTCTTGGACTAAATGTGTGTGGAAGAAATGAAATGAAGAAGGAAGTGAAAAATGAAGAGTGAATCACTTGCCAACACCCTCACTCACACGGCTATATATATAGGCTAGGTCAAGGGTGTGGGGTTTCTTTTCCAATTCGGGTCCAAGGTCCAAATTCAAGGGCAAATTGGTCCAACCTAATTGTTGCATGGGAAGGGTCTTATCATGGTGAAACAATGTGGAGTGATTTAAGGAAGAAGTCATTTCATGCATCATGACACTCACCACCTCACATTTCCTACTAATTTCTTTTAAATCCTTACTCTCTTAATTCCTAAGAAAATAGACTTCAAACTTGTCCTCTTAAATCTATACATGGCCGAACATACACATAGGAGGGAAATAAAATTTTCCTTTCATCTTGGTTGAGAAAGAACAAATTCAAGCATACAAAATTAAATCATGGAACCTCTTCAAATTCAATGCATACACCCAACACACAATCAAACATATATGCAATGCTTTAGGACATTATATTTATTAAAACCATACATCATACACACATTCATATTCACATCAAGTCATGCACTCATTCATCTCAAATCTACCATTTAAATTTGCATATAATTATTTTATTCTTATGATAAGAAAACACTAATGATTACAAACTTAAAAATTCCAAAGATATACTTCTTAGGAAAATTAATAAACTGCACTAATTGGCTATAGGTATGAACTTCGGTTTATTTTCTAAAACCATAATTTCACATAATTAAAAGATTTTCAAAAGGAATAATTTATTCGAGGTCTCTAAATATTTTCAACACTCAATACTTTAAAAATTCGTCCTTTAAACACTTCAAAACAAATTTTTGCAAATCAACCCAGAAAATTATAAAAATTAAATACTCAAATTCTATTTTTCGATACGATCGTTTTCATATAAAGATCATAATTTTCCGAGTTACGGCTAAAAAGATATGCATTTTCAAAGTTACTATATTCACTTTAGTTTATAAGAGAAAATTCATTTCTTCAAGAAATCTAAACCATAACTTATATTTCATTAATTCAAACTCCAACAAAATCATTTGCTTCAAATTTATAAAACATTCATCTAAAAATCCTTCTTAAGTTCTCAAAATTCACTTTTAAGTAAAATCTCATTGATTTATTTAAGTAAGGGAAAATGCGGGATGTCACATTCTCCCCAACTTAAAGATTTTCGTCCTCGAGAAATGATGCGCGAAACCGTCCTGCTCAAGTGTCCGTAGCTCCTTGCAGCAATCCTCTTTATCCTTACATGAGCTGACTGTTGCAACATACCATTCATTCATTGCCTCAGGAAGGATTTCAAATAGTTCTTAACAAAAGTAATCTTTTGGGTCATTCCATTGTCAAATACAATGGTATATAACAACATGGTTCTGCTAGTCAAAATAAGTTTTAAGGGTGTTCAATGTTGCTGAAACAGATAACAATGTTCAGAGGAATGTCATGCTTATGCCAATCTGGACAAGGATACTACTAATGTGGTTCCTCTCTCAGCTTAACCCTTTTCTATTAGTTCCAACCTAGATAGGTTACCCCAAAGCCTCAACTCTCCATTTACTCCCCAACTTTAATGACGCTTATCACTATACGTCTCAACCACATACATAAACTCCATTCCAGAAAAATTCTCAATCCTGACCACCTACTATACCTCTCTTCACTTCATTCAAATTCATCCTATCGTTATCTTAAATCCCGTCAAACATTTACCCTTAGAGATCTACCCTATTCACCATTAGTTCTTCCTTTCTCCAAGCAATTACTAATCCTCAAGAGATATGTACTTTATCTTACTCCTTCTATTACCTATGGATCGTAATAACTTAAGCATCTCAACTCCTCCTTCTATCCTTTATGTTCCACCTTAGGGTCTAAATCCATTGAAATTCTTCCAATCCAGGGACTATCTATCTAAACAAAAGGTCTTTACTCCTAGAGTTACCTCTTAAATCCACATTTCACCGTCACTTTTGTCCATCGAAGTGTTAAATTTCCATCACTTGTTCTAACTTTGATCATCACTTTAGGGTTTGTAACATCCCAAATTTAATCCCAAGCATAATTAGTGAATTAATAGGTTTAAAGTGTAGGAATGGGTAGATTAATTGCTTAAAGAATTTTGTGAGCAAGGTGAGCAGCCATTTTAAGTACTAGGGGTTGTATAGAAGGCATTTGTAGCATCGAGCAAAGTTGTCTAAGTGAAATCGGGGGTTAAATCGGTGTTTTAGATGTTAGAAATCGACCGAAAAGATAAAATTAGAAATTTATTATAGGATGCTAAGAAAATAAATTCCACCGTTGGATGTGAAGTTTAGGGGATTGAGAAGCTTGTCTAAAAATTTGGACCCGATCTGACTGTTAACGAAAAAGTTACGGCGAATCGAAAATTGGAAACCCTGTTTCTCGCGTAGGCGCGCTAGCATGCGCCCAGGCGCGTGCACTGTTCAAACGTGCACCAGCCAGTGGAAAAACCGCCCAGGCGAGCCCCCTATTCGCCCAGGCGCGCCTCTGGCGCATCAGCACGCACCAGTTCCGCAAACTGGCGCGCCAACACCTCTCCTGACCGCACCAGCTGCACGCGACGCGCACAAGCAGCACCAGCTGGTGCCAGGACTCGCCCAAGCGAGTGAATAGCTCGCCCAAGCGAGCGACGCACACCAGATCAGATCTGGTGCGTCCATTCCAAAACTTGGGGCCAAAGTGTGTCTCTTGGCCAACGATTTTGCTGGTCTCTTGGCAAGAAACAAATAAACAACACCAACAACACACTCTTCTTCCATCTTCTTCATTTCATTCATCATCTCCTTCATTCTCCCCTTGGTCCCAAGAACGAAAATCCATCACCAACCACACAAACACCAAGATCAATTCATATAATCATCATCAAATCACCCCCAAGAGCACCAAATCATCATCAAGCTTCATCACCCAAAATCAAGCCATATCACCATCACCTCCATCATTTTCACCAAGAGTCAAGTAAGAAATTAACCAACTCAAACCCTCCTCCTCTTCTCCAAATTCGTGTGCCTCCCTCTCATCTCCTTTGGGCTTTTCAACTTCAAAGCCATAGAGAAAACACAACTTCATGCCTACTCTCCCAAGATCCAAGGAAGGAAATTCAAGGAGGTTCAATCCTAAAGAGCTAGAGCTAAGGAGTTCAAGGAGCTAGGGTTCTTGGAGCTAAGGAAAGGCTAGGATTTTGGTGGCTTTCTCCCTTCAAAGAGGTAAGAAGGGAAGTGTTACCTTTACTTAGAGGGTATTTTTCTAGCTTGCATATAGGGGGGATTAAGGGTAGGGAATACAATAGAAAGATGAACCTTAGGGAAATTGACTAGAATAGGGCTTATGAATGGTTAATGGAAATGACAATAATTGTGTATGTTTGTAATTGTCTAGATTTAAGTATTTGTGGGTTTAATAATGAAAGTAAGCTAGATATTTAGAGATGAGATAGACAATTGGATTTAATGATGATGGTGGTAGAATATAGCATGGCTTGAAGGTTAACAATGAATATAGTGATTAGAAAGTTGATTATGTTATTAATTCTAGTGTTTAGAATGGAATTGTAATGAATATGAATGATGATGAAGTGTAAAATGCAGTTAACGGAAATAAGAAGGAAATTAGGTGAATGGTAAAGGAATCGAGAAAAGGATTAATGGTTAGAGGAGAAAGTAAGTGAATGGTATGAACAATTGATTATGATATTGAGCATTGTCTATGGACCCTCCAAAATGGAGAGGAAACATTCATGACCCTCCCTATGCGGAGCGGGAAATTATATTATCATGACCCTCCATAAGGGAGTGGATATTATCAGGACCCTCCATAGAGGAGTGGATATTATCATGACCCTCCATAAGGGAGTGGATATTATCAGGACCCTCCATAGAGGAGTGGATATTATCATGACCCTCCATAAGGGAGTGGATATTATCAGGACCCTCCGTAAGGGAGTGGATATATTCATGACCCTTCACTTGCATCGTAAGTGAAGTGAGAACAGGACCCTCCGCTTACTCTCTAAGCAGGAGTGAGAATTGTATATGGATATTATCATGACCCTCCATAAGGGAGTGGATATTATCAGGACCCTCCATAGAGGAGTGGATATTATCATGACCCTCCATAAGGGAGTGGATATTATCAGGACCCTCCGTAAGGGAGTGGATATATTCATGACCCTTCACTTGCATCGTAAGTGAAGTGAGAACAGGACCCTCCGCTTACTCTCTAAGCAGGAGTGAGAATTGTATATGTATATTATCATGACCCTCCATAAGGAGTGGATATTTTCAGGACCCTCCGTGTAGGAGTGGATATTATCAGGACCCTCCGTAAGGAGTGGAGTATTATAGAATTGTATGTGCAGTATCATGACCCTTCATAGGGAGTGAATAATATCAGGACCCTCCGTAGAGGAGTGGATTATTATATAAGCAAGAAGGAGTAGATAATATCAGGACCCTCTGTAGAGGAGCGGAATATTATATGAACAAGGCCCTCCATTAGGAGTGAGTATTAAATGGGATTAAAAGGATAGATAGGTAAGTGTGTAAAATGATAGAAGGAAATGATAGAATCAAGAAAGGTTAAGGAAATAGTCGAAAGGAATAAGAAATGAATACGGTCAACAATAGGGTATTAAGGAGGCAAGGGAAATTGAAATAGAAAATATAATTCAAGTGATAACGGATAGTAATCTCTTAGTTGTTCTCTATGTCATTTTAGAATGTATTTTCTAAGTTCTGTGTAATGCTACCCTTCTTGATATATTTTTACAGGTGAAGAAGGAGCTTACACGAGTATGGCCGGACATGATTACACTCCACCTCATAGAATGCTGCTTAGTTAGTTGAGTGACCCTTTGCGGGTCAATAGTTTCAGTTTTGGGAATTTAAAATGTATAATATTTTGGGAAAGCAAACCCACTTTAGAAATTGTAATCATTTTCTGAAAAGTGTAATTGAACTGAATTGTATTTTGGCCCTGCTGGCCCACTGTTAATGAAAATAAAGTTTCATGCAGGTCAATCAGGAAAATGGCATTTTTGGAATGTCCCTAAAACAAAGTAAACTCCGTCCGATTTTACGGAGATTTTCATAAGAATTAAAAGTAACTAAGTGTTTTTCCTAATCAACTAGTAGTATTAAAAGGAAATTTTAAATTCATAATAAATTAAGGGTAAAAGTAACTAGGGTGTTACAGGGTTCTAATTGTAAATTCCTTCACCTCAATTATTCAATTTCCCACTATTATCAGCGATTCGCACTCGACCAGATCACTTACTCTTCCTAACTTCAATTCTATTCTCACAAATTCTTCCGATTCGTCTCAGACTTCCTACCGTCTCAATACCATCTACGCTAAGATTTTAGATAAATTACCCTCACACATACTCAGTTCTGACTAATCCATACGATTCTACATCTTATTTAAGGCTCAAAAAGGCATCCTTACTCTACTTCATGACCAGTACATCTCCCTTATTCGTACCTTCTAGTCCTTACTTTACTCAAATATTGCAAATTTTGCCCAACAACACCTCACAATCCTCCTCTGGTTTAGGGATAGCTATCTGACTGGCATAAGTCATCACCAAACGTTTGGGGAACTCAAACAGCTTGACAATAGGTAGAGCTCATAAACTGAGTTCACAATTTGGGTTTAATTAAGTCAAAGAGGCACAAGGTTACTTCAGAGATCAGTCTAGGTAATAAACAACACGAAGTAGGTTCAAATCTCAAGTCAAATCAAGAGTTCAAAGGTTATTCTGAACAAAAGGAATCACAACAAACAAGGGTTTTAGCAAAGAATGGTAAGTTCAAGCAATAAGACTAGTCCTTGCTATGATTCTGATTCTCGGATTCTACGGTGAGTCTCGGCGCATTCCAGACAAGCATTCGTACACTCTCAACACTTCCATCTCCAATCATCGCAGACTAATTACGAATAAACACACAAGACACACAAACGAAGTATGTAACCCATGTATTCAGCTACTTAGATCAACCATTGCTCTGATACCACAACTGTAACACCCCGATTTGGCAACTTGAAAATATATTTCTTTAATCATAAAATGTAGTGAAATTGTGGGCAATTTTTTTTTTTGCAAGTAACATGGGCATGAGAATCGTTAAGTTTCCAAAACTCTTTTATAATTAAAGTTGGTATTCTCATGTCTCATGTTAACCTTCAAGTTCCAAACCGAGATGTCACGAGACACTGCACTTTGAAACTTGCTGCTTTTAATTTCATTCACAACAGCCCATTTTCTTTCACAACTGAATCATTGGTACCAATTAAAAACATACTTCACAAACATAAGTCTGGGGTTACAAGTTGGTACAACAATAATAGCTAAGTAAATACAGGGAACACAATACTTCTATCAAAAGAAAAGAACTACCACCAGGCCCACTCTAAGCTGATGCTGAAGGGTCCACCAGAGGTGCCTCACTAGGGTCGAACTCGTACACCTCAGCCTCCGGGTAGTCTAAGTCCTCATCAGGATCCTCTTCTGGATCATCCTCTGGTTCGTCCTCTTGCATAGCCTCGAAAGCCTCGTCCGGTAGATCATCTAGAATCTCGTCCAACTCCTCTAGATTATCGGCCTCAGGATCAATCCGTGCAGGTAAAGGCATCGGATGCCCACCATGATAGTCAGCTGGTCCACCAGTCTGCAAGTCCGCAAGAACAAAACGGCAGGTGCGAGCATCAGGCGCTGTCCCTTGCAGAGAATGGTTGGGATCAAAAATGCGAACCTCGGTGACTCCACGCCATTCCCAACCTCTATAATTAACCTCCCATCTTCCCTCATCCCAGATGTCGAAAGTAAACTTGACAGGGTCCATAGGCTATGGGATCGACATCATAATACCAAGCACACAAAACAGAAATCTCGAGAGAGTAAGTATTCCCAAGCATGCAATGCCAACAGTGTGGAATTACAATAGGCAAGATATTAAGAAATAACAACAACATACAATCAGGCAACAAATAAAGAACATTCTCATATTCATTTCCATCATCAATATTTTACTCACTTATGCTTATCAATCTCATTACTTTCTCTTTCAAAATTCTTTACATAACACATCACATTCAGTGAATCTCATATCTGTATACATTTCCATCTCCATATAATCTCATACTCTTTTCCAGACTCTCATTTTGGAATCGTTTCTTAATATTATACAGTTCATCCTTTCTTATTTAAGTCTTATGAATTCGTATCCATCAATGATGAGGGGAAAAATTAATCATCATTGAGGAGGTCGTTTAACATAGTTAGCACACACGTCTACATCTCCTCGGTCATCCACACAACCTAGTCGGAAGCAAACAGGAGTACAGGACCTTTACCACGCGGGCTTGACAGCAGTCTCAACAAATTGCTCCAAGCCAGGCTGTCTCAACAAATGGCTCCAAGCCAGGAGAACTATAGAAAATCCGGTACAGTCTCAAATCAAATCATATAATATCAAGGCGCACTGTGGAAAAATCGGGCATAGTGGTAAATCACAGAGCCCCTTTCCAGTCCCTCTCACTGTTCAAGATTTGCAATCTAAGGGGCGGCAGTATTTTCTAGCTGCGCTGCAGAACTTCACCACGACCTTCGAGACCGATCACCCGCGTCACATGTGGGATTCGTTCCGCCTAGAAAAGTACTCTAGACTTCTTGACGTTTCACCGTCATCGTCCTCCCCTAATGCAATCTCCTCCTGAGTATCCGTGATACCCATGGTATCTTCGTCTCCACTACTTCTATATCGCACTCATAACTCACCACGTTAATTCAAGTCTTTTAAAGAGTTTTAGTATTTTAATTAACGCATTAATCCTAAGGTCGGCTCATCCTTGGTGCATCCCTTCAATGAGTCCCGGCCACTACTTATCACAATACTTTTCTTTTCTCATAGCACAACAGAGCACAGAGTTGGGATCGCATCCACCATCTTACATCTCAACTCGTAAACTTTCTCAAAACAACATATCTATTTATGGAAACATCAGCCCTCTGGCTTCACTTTCATCACTCAGGAGCCCAGCTCCACTCGTACCACATCTCATTTTAGTGAGCATTAGTGGAGGAGCAAGCTCCACTCAACACCAATCTCATTCCAGTAAGTATCAACAAAGGAGCCAAGCTCCTCTCATATCACATCTCGTTTCAGTAAGCACCAGTGGAGGAGCAAGCTCAACTCAACACAGGTCTCATTCCAATAAACAACAACAACATTACTTTCACCAGCTCTGGCTCCTCAGCATCATTCTCATCAGCCCTTATCGCATTTTACGAATTCCACAGTATCTCAAAATCTTTCTCAAACTTTGGCCCGTATCTCTTTTTGATCACTTTCTTATTAATCATTTCTCTTTCTTTTCGATATCACAACATCACAATTCTTCTCATATTTCTTACTTGCAAATTTCTTCAACATTATTATCATCATCATTATTCTTATCAACATTATTATCACAATCATTAGCAACTCATATCTCATCATGCATAATAAACTCTTTAGGAAATAAACATAAGTATACTAGCATTCAAACATCATCACATAAACTCATCACATAATCTCACGTGGTCTTTGTCTCCGTCACACAAGTGGCCATACCACAATACAATTGCCACCGTGCTACTGACTCAAAACCACTAAGTTTCGACTTTTGAGATGGTCGAAACAGCTTAATCTGTTACCTAAATACCACGGTGTTTGGGGGAAACTTCTCTCTCACCTCTACCGGTAGCAATTCTCAATACGCTCCGTGAATTCCAATTCGATGTTCGTAGCCGCTTCTTGAATCCCAATGCGATGTTCGTATCCGCTTCCCGATCGTTACTGGCAACTAAAATAGTTCTCTCTCATTAAATCATTCTCATACGATCATTTTGAAAACAAAACAACATTACCAAAACCTCTTATTTGAAAATAGAGTATTCTCTCTTTTCTCAATAGTTTGAAATCAACTTTGATTTTTAAACTTACAATCATAATCAAGTAAAAACATTTGTTTAGCAACACGCTTAGGAAATATACATGCAAAACAAAATGAACCAACTTTGATGCTCATGAGAGTAAAACCGTGAGCTTCACACAAATTTAGCAAACTTTAATCAAAATCAATACACCACTTCAAGCATTGCATCAAAGTTTCATATTTCAAATCTTAATGATTTCATGCATGCACTTTAAATCTTTAGATTAAATAAATTCCATCATGCATGTAGCTTGGATGATGATCAAACATGATTTTCCATTCTCCCTAGGGTTGATCGAATGACATCATGCAAAAAGGCAAGATCTTTGATTTTATTTTCACATGCAAGGTTCAAAACTCATGGATCACACCATGTTCTTGTTCATGCAAAACTTTAAAGCACCATTTTCTTTTTAAAACACCAACCGAATCATCATCATTTAAACAAAATCTTGTTTGACATCCTTTTTATGCTAAAAATCACTTTTAAAGCTTGTTACTCTTATTTCCTCTTCAAAACCGTGGCATGCATCAAGGAAAAACCAAATCTTTTCACTCAAAATCAACATGCAAGACTAAATCTCGACACTTTCTCATAGATCAATCATAAATCATCACTTGCAAGTGAAGATCAAGAAAAATAATCAAGTTTAAACTCAAGCTTTAGTTAAAACCGTGACAAAAAGATCACAAGTTAAAGATCCAAACTTTTTAACATAAATTTTCATGATCAACACTTAGAAATGTCGTGCATGACATTTAAACTTCAAGATCACTTTCAAATAAACACATGCATCATAAAACTTTTAGGTTCAAACATAGTTTATCATAAAGTTCTTTACAACACAAGATTAACTAAACTAGAAACTCTCAAAAACTTAAACAACTACCTTAAATTAAAAATCACAACTCCAAGCTTCAAGATCTCTCTTTCTTCTTCTTCTTCTAGGTTTTTGCTTCGGCCTCTCCTCTCCTTTGGGGTTGATGGGTGATTTTCTTCTTAGTCTTTGAAGAAGGAAGTGTGAAGAAAGAAACTCAAGGGTGTAAACTTGGATCTTCCACTCTCTTTCTCCTCCTCCCTCTCTCGGCCACACCCTCTCTCTCTCTAAGTCTCAAGAGCTTTGTGTTGCTCTTGGACTAAATGTGTGTGGAAGAAATGAAATGAAGAAGGAAGTGAAAAATGAAGAGTGAATCACTTCCCAACACCCTCACTCACACGGCTATATATATAGGCAAGGTCAAGGGTATGGGGTTTCTTTTCCAATTCGGGTCCAAGGTCCAAATTCAAGGGCAAATTGGTCCAACCTAATTGTTGCATGGGAAGGGTCTTATCATGGTGAAACAATGTGGAGTGATTTAAGGAAGAAGTCATTTCATGCATCATGACACTCACCACCTCACATTTCCTACTAATTTCTTTTAAATCCTTACTCTCTTAATTCCTAAGAAAATAGACTTCAAACTTGTCCTCTTAAATCTATACATGGTCGAACATACACATAGGAGGGAAATAAAATTTTCCTTTCATCTTGGTTGAGAAAGAACAAATTCAAGCATACAAAATTAAATCATGGAACCTCTTAAAATTCAATGCATACACCCAACACACAATCAAACATATATGCAATGCTTTAGGACATTATATTTATTAAAACCATACATCATACACACATTCATATTCACATCAACTCATGCACTCATTCATCTCAAATCTACCATTTAAATTTGCATATAATTATTTTATTCTTATGATAAGAAAACACTAATGATTACAAACTTAAAAATTCCAAAGATATCCTTCTTAGGAAAATTAATAAACTGCACTAATTGGCTATAGGTATGAACTTCGCTTTATTTTCTAAAACCATACTTTCACATAATTAAAAGATTTTCAATGGGAATAATTTATTTGAGCTCTCTAAATATTTTCAACACTCAATACTTTCAAAATTCGTCCTTTAAACACTTCAAAACAAATTTTTTCAAATCAACCCAGAAAATTATAAAAATTACATATTCAAATTCTATTTTTCGATACGATCGTTTTTGAAACACTCCTTGTATATCATCTTACTTTATAAGAAAAGTAAGAAGTTTATGAAAACTTGGACTTGTTATCGTTGGAAAAAGATCTGAAAATAATAATTTTCCCTTCCCTTGAAAATTCTTTTTCACAAACACTTGATTAGTAATGAGGTTGACTAACCAAAATCAGAGTTTGCAGAAACATAGTAAAATCATCCTATTGTACCCCCAAAATATATCAAGTGTAACAAGTCCATTAATACCAAATAAGTATAATTATGAAACTGAATTCCTCTTATGATACCTTTTTCCAAAATATGTATCATATAAGTTCTATTAAAAATAGAAATGTTATAGAGCTGGTCACTGGTCCTTTTGTCCAAACATCCTTCTGGTCGGATCCTCGATATCTTCACAACGGGTTCCCAATCCACACTTTCTATACTCTGCATGCACCTAAGGGACATCTCCCTTTACTGATTCTTGTGCAAGCTAGATGCACGATCAACACCTAATAAGGGCATGGGGGTTAGCTATACATATTCGCATAATCAAATGAGAATAAAACTAACATCCACAAGTTAACATGTAGCAAATCATGATGCATAATCATATGAGCACACCCGGTTAATCATAACAATTCTTTCAATGCAGGTGGCATGATGCATGATTTCCTTCCACAACTGAGGCCTCTAAAAGTCCATCTTGGACGTCCATCCAATACACCCTTGTGTTCCCGGAACACCGACATTCGTTCCCAGAACGTAATGCCGAACCATACTTGGATAATACGCATCACTCCCAGAGTGTGCACCACGTTCCCAGAACGTGTAGCAAACCATACTTGGATAAATAAGCACCACTCCCAGAGTGTGCACCACGTTCCCAGAACGCATAAAAAAACCAGGTCCCGGACACTGGCCACATATCTATAATGTGTCATCAAGTAGGTTGCATATCAATGTGTTCCCAAAACACTAACATACGTTCCCAGAACGTATAAAACCAGGTCCCAGACACTGGCCACATATCTATAATGTGTCATCAAGTAGGTTATAATGTGGTACTCCCGGAGTACCCTCCTCATATTCCCAGAATATGATAAACGTTCCTACCAACCAAACTTCCATTCTATATGAATGCACAATCATCAAGGTTGGTTTTATCTTTAATTCCATTATTATACCAACGTGTTCCCAGAACACTAACATACGTTCCCAGAACGTATCGCAACCCATACTTGGAATATAATCAAGCACCACTCCCAAAGTGTGCATCACGTTCCCAAAACGTGTCCAAGAAACCATGTCCCAGACAATGGCCACATTCCCAGAATGTGTCATCAAGTTGGTTGCATCAGTTTAGTACTCCTAGAATACAGGGTCGTGTACCCCGAACATCACAAACAATCCTTTCCAACCTATTTCATCACCTTTCTCTATGCATGCATCGCATACATAATTACTAAGGTTGGTCTTTCCATTAATTACTGTGATTTAGAAATATTCCAATTTCTCTTTTGAATGATTTATTTGAGGTATAACCTTTGACACAAAATTCTCCTTTGAATTATCTCAAAAACATGCCCCTAGGCTTAGATTGGGAGATCATAAACAATGGCATTTCAAAAACTTAACTTTTTATTTTTCAGATTCAGGTACTAACCGGTTACAGTTCCAGGCTAACCGGTTAGAATTACAGACCTGAACTGTTTACCATTGTAATTCAGAAAACCCTTTTTCTTAAATTCCTTACCCAATCCATAAACCAGTTTAACAATGTTTATACCTCAAAATCACTGTTTATATCATTCAAAAGTCTAAATCACCTTTCATTGTCCAATGAGCATAATTTCCTCTCGAAACTATCTCATTACCTTAAGGTATTAACTCTAAATTTTCAATCTGAATTATTACAATAAAATCAACTTATTTTCATATTGTTTTCCATGAAATTAAGGCCTAGATTTGAGTAGGATTTATAAGACCAAAATGCTGATTTTATAAACTTATTTTCTTTTGCATTTTAACAGGGTCTAACCGGTTACGAATATCGAGTAACTGGTTAGATTATGCAGTCTGACACTAAAATATGAGTTTTAACAAACCATTCTCTTCACTACTCAAATCTAACCAAATTTCAACCCTTAATAGAGTACATATACCTTAAATAAGTGTGTTTAAACACAGAAACATATATATCTTGCATGCATTCAATTTGGATACACCAATTGCACATAATTGCACACATTTCACAACTTAATGCATCAATTCACATAATATTCAATTAAGTCATGAAATCAACATCAACATAGCTTGCATGCATCCAGATAACATTGCTCAAAACAACAATTGAGCTCAAATTGGCCTCCAAGCCATTTAACCATTTCAACTTATGCCCTTTGAGTCTCTTGGTGACTCATCCTATATTCTACCACAATTTATTCTCATTCTAGCAAATAGTAAGCTTCCCCCTTACCTTAGGTTCGTGCTTGATGAATCTAATCACTGGAATTTGCCAGATCTCCCCAGAATCCACAATCTCCATTTTCAGTCCCCAAACAGGTTTGACAGGGTCCAAAAACCAGAAGATTTGACATAGCAATTGGCCAAAGAAATTGGGGAAAATAGTTAGAATTCAAAGTAGGTAACATGCACTAGAGAATAAAAGAGGTTTGAGACTTAAAGGTTAACTATGCTTACCAAAATCGAATCTGGAATTCAGCTTCCAGAACCAGAACAACAGAGAACTCAGACTCAAACTCTTAGCTTCCAAGCTTGATTCCTCCACCCACACGAACACTCAACTTACAAGGTGTATATCACTGGAAAGCTCTTGATTTAAGCTTTCCAGAAAGGTGTGTTTCACTCTCTAACTCTCAAAGAAGAAGATGAATTGCTCATAACGAATTTGGAACCCTAATTACCCTTCTTCAACAAGAATTGCAGCAGTCAACCCTTGATTCTTCAGCAATTCCACTATTTATAAACAAATTAAGATAGCATGCAGGGCGACGCGTGGTTCTCCACTAATCCAAGGCTGTAATCGTGGCGAATTTTGGATTCATCAAGCGATTACTCATCAAAATCCACTAACCCAGTTTCTGAGTTCATCGTGTAACCGGTTACACAGCCCTTCTAACCGGTTACATACTGATAAAATTCAAAAATTAATAATTTAATTACTCTTTCTTCAACAACCTTTTTAATATTGCAATTAGGTCCCAACCCAAGGACTAAATTACAATATTCACATTTTTGTACAAAATAACCATATAAAAATATATCTCATATTTTTATAATAAAAACACATAATGTACAAAAACTAAAACCTTCAAAATTCAATTATAAAATAATTGTTATAATTAATTTCTTGGTTATTTGGGAAACGAAAATTAGGGGCGTCACACTACTCCCCCACTTAAAAGGAATTTCGACCCCGAAATTCATCTTTTCAAAATTTCCACTTTTCCAAAGTATTTTTATACTAGAAAACTTCATCTTGCTCCCAAAAATTTGTTCCTTAGGGTCCTCCCCCACTTAAAAGAGTTTTGATATAGTTCTTTTATTTCAAAACATCTCTAATAAAACCTTTCACCTTAAACCAAAATTCTTTGCATAGAACTCTTATGTGAAGAAATTCTTTTAAAAGAAGTATTCCTTTGAGCAATATATTTCACATAAACTTTCTTCAAATAATACACTTTTCAATAAACCTTTTGGAAAAACTTTTTGGGCTGCGCACTCTGATCTCTCGAGCACGATCAAAGAAATATTTGTATGATTTTATTCCTTAATAGTTTGAGACGTTAGGGTGATCAGTCCCAATATTCAAACCATTAATAACAAAATCATCCCTTTCAGATATAATCTTTCGCAAGAAAGACCATACGACAGGTCTTTAAGTTAGATGAACTTAAAGATAAGGTAATTATCACTCTCAGACTTAGGTAGATAGTCAAATTCTAGAGACATTTCCGTTGGGGAGACAAAGATTTGTCCTATCCCGGTGGTTGTTAATCTCTCTAGCCATAACTGATCTTTCTATTTATGTAGTGTCCACAGTGATTTATCACATCCAATTGTGATAAAGGTTTTGATCACAGAAAGATTGAAGTTGGACTTCCAACAGGATATTGATATTCTCAAACGATTTAACGTAATCGAAAACATTTAACTACGTTAATTCCGATCAGAGGAAGATATAGGCTTGGGTTATTTACGTCAGGATTACACTCAACTCTCATCTCAACCGGTGAATTCTTCTCGTGCTGGATTCGCTTGCTGTCCAATACTTTCTCACCTTTTCTTTCAAGACGATTCAGCGAATAATACTCCAGCTTCCTACAATCGGAATTTACCATTCCCTTAGGTACATCACAACTAAACTCCAAGTGATGTGCCTCACAGTTTTCACCTCGAGATGGACAAATGTTCCCTTCCCTCTTTCCTCCTTAGTCACTTTTCTTCAATCGAGGACTCCTTAACCTTGACATTTCCGTGGTTGATATTCTCCCATTTACTTTTCCTCTTTCTCCAGTAAGGCCCGTAATTCATCATTCTTTCCCATAGTCCTCATACATGCTTACCAACATCGAGAAATTCCTTATTCCTTGATAGTTGATAGCTAACATGGATTCGCATGTAATCTACTCTTGAAATTCTTGCTTTTGGATTTCTCATCTAGGTTGTTCTAAACAATACTTCATAAATCCCTTTCCTCCATAATATACTTTCTAATATCCATAATCCTTGACTTTAATTCCAAAGATTAAATCTCATTCGTTTTCTTCATCGAAATCTAACTCCTCATTTCCTAGTTGAAATCCACGAATCCGGTTCAAGAATTCGTTGGTGATTGGCGACATTCCCAATCTAAGACTAGAGGGTTCCTCTTGGGTTACCAGACTTAGGTCTCTAAATTCCCCAATCAGAATAGCCTCCTTGACCATCATTGAGGTCACAGAAATAGCCTTTTAGCTCAAATTGTCTGCAACTACGTTTGCTAAACCAGGATGATAATGGAGCTCAAAGCCATAATCTATAAGAAACTCCATCCATCGCTTTTATTTTACATTCAACTCTTCCTCTTCTTATTGTCATCCATACTTTCGAACTCCAAACTTGTTCATAAATCACAACCTTCTCATCTTAACACCTATTGTTTCCTTTGCATCATCCAGCTCAATCCTCTACCTTCTCCAATTGGAGTGGCTCCTTAATTTTCAACTCTCGATTAATCCATAAGTATTATAATTCAATCCTCTTAAATCAATTTCAATGATGAATCAAGGCATTAAGTTAGTTCATCACATTAAATCCTTCCTTAAACTTTACTTAGGTAATTGACATTGAGTTTGGATTGGAGGAAGATGTCTACTACTACCAAAAGTTCCTTCACAAAGGACTCAAATTTTTATTTTAAACTTTCAGCTTCTAACCGGTTACAAGAAACTCTAACCGGTTATGAAGTATAGTTTTAGAAGTAAAACCAAAGAATTTCAAAACCATTTTCTTTACATCATCCAATCCAACTCAAAATAGGATTTAATCATAATCTAATACCTTGATTCCAACCGAATCCATCACTGAAATGATTTAAATCATAATCTACTCACATTTTCCATAATTCCTTTTGGACTAATCATATTATGTTGGGGTATAATCCATCATCACCCCACCATAATTAAACAACATCCTATCATTCAATACCATCAGTTGATCTTTCCAAGTCAACTTGGCCAAAGGCCATGCGATCGTAGAAAATCCCTCAATAATCCGGCGATAATATCCAGCCAGCCCTAAGAAACCTCTCTCCTCAGTCACAGTCTTAGGCTGTTCCCATTTCAACACTAAACTTACCGTTGCTGGATCCATCGCAATTTCTTCTTTAAAGATCACATGCCCTGCAAACGTAACTTCGCTCAACCAAAACTCATCTTTGGCGAGCTTAACACACTACTACTCCTCTTGCAGGATTCTCAACACAATCCCGCGATGTTTTTTATGTCCCTCCGTATTCTTAGAAGAGACCACAAACGAATCCAAATATAATCTAAAGGTCTCGTTCTTATAGTCCATAAAAGAACAAGTGCATTAGTCAATCCGAACAGCATTATTTCCTACTCATAATGTCCGTATCGAGATCAAAAATGCAGTCTTAAATGTATCCTTGTCCCGAATCCTGTTTTGGGTTAATCCAACCGCCAATCAATCTTAGCACTTTTCTACGTGTTTCTCCCATCTGACCATTCCCTATGATACCATATCGTAAGGGTAGTAGAGAGAGAATCAGCTTCAAGAATTAACTTGATTCCAAACTCTATCTCTTTGCTCAAGGGTGAACCTAACATCGTTTCTTGAAACCCAGATTTCTTTGACCCCTTATTTCCTTCACTGCTACCCAGAAACAGACACATGGGTCCAGTGGATTCCAGATTCGAAGCTTGGAAATTCCAATACAAGGTTGTTCTATCGTCATTAATCATGATCACTTGATCCTTCGGCTCCCGAACCGCGCTTAAGATCAAATGAAATCATGACACAGATAAACATACAAAGTCTAATACCTTAATAGAACGATTCCGACATACCTTGGAAACAACTACAAAAAGATTTGTAGAATCCTCTGCTTTGAGATAGCAGATTGGATAAGGCATAGAGCAACTTTGATCAATACCCTTATCCATAAGGAATAAATGAAGGAATAGCTTTAGAGTTTAACGAACTCAACAAGATTAATCCTTAAGAAGATAACTGCCCTACACTCGGTCTGAAAAGTTGATTAACTCTAACACGAGTGAGGGTAAACACTCCTCCTCAGAGTCAAGGACATAACTACAACTCCTTAAGATTTCCTTATCACTGGTTTAATGAAAACGAAATAAACCAACACTATGGTTTTAGGTTGACCACATGTCTAAAGAGAAGCATACGACTATCATACTTCTACTTAGACTACATAAAACACTTTTTAATAGCAGAATAAGCTACTTATCTAGAGCCATTACCCATAACCTTAGCTCTAGTTTGGAAGTATATGAAAGCATACTTCCCAGGAAACACTGCAGATATCGATGACCAGCTTATTGGACCACACACCCAAGGACCAAGAGTCAGGACCATTGCTCTGATACCATAAAAGTGTAACACTCCTTGTATATCATCTTACTTTATAAGAAAAGTAAGAAGTTTATGAAAACTTGGACTTGTTATCGTTGGAAAAAGATCTGAAAATAATAATTTTCCCTTCCCTTGAAAATTCTTTTTCACAAACACTTGATTAGTAATGAGGTTGACTAACCAAAATCAGAGTTTGCGGAAACATAGTAAAATCATCCTATTGTACCCCCAAAATATATCAAGTGTAACAAGTCCATTAATACCAAATAAGTATAATTATGAAACTGAATTCCTCTTATGATACCTTTTTCCAAAATATGTATCATATAAGTTCTATTAAAAATAGAAATGTTATAGAGTTGGTCACTGGTCCTTTTGTCCAAACATCCTTCTGGTCGGATCCTCGATATCTACACAACGGGTTCCCAATCCACACTTTCTATACTCTTCATGCACCTAAGGGACATCTTCCTTTACTGATTCTTGTGCAAGCTAGATGCACGATCAACACCTAATAAGGGCATGGGGGTTAGCTATACATATTCGCATAATCAAATGAGAATAAAACTAACATCCACAAGTTAAAATGTAGCAAATCATGATGCATAATCATATGAGCACACCCGATTAATCATAACAATTATTTCAATGCAGGTGGCATGATGCATGATTTCCTTCCACAACTGAGGCCTCTAAAAGTCCATCTTGGACGTCCATCCAATACACCCTTGTGTTCCCGGAACACCGACATTCGTTCCCAGAACGTAATGCCGAACCATACTTGGATAATACGCATCACTCCCAGAGTGTGCACCACGTTCCCAGAACGTGTAGCAAACCATACTTGGATAAATAAGCACCACTCCCAGAGTGTGCACCACGTTCCCAGAACGCATAAAAAACCAGGTCCCAGACACTGGCCACATATCTATAATGTGTCATCAAGTAGGTTGCATATCAATGTGTTCCCATAACACTAACATACGTTCCCAAAACATATAAAACCAGGTCCCAGACACTGGCCACATATCTATAATGTGTCATCAAGTAGGTTATAATGTGGTACTCCCGGAGTACCCTCCTCATATTCCCAGAATATGATAAACGTTCCTATCAACCAAACTTCCATTCTATATGAATGCACAATCATCAAGGTTGGTTTTATCTTTAATTCCATTATTATACCAACGTGTTCCCAGAACACTAACATACGTTCCCAGAACGTATCGCAACCCATACATGGAATATAATCAAGCACCACTCCCAGAGTGTGCATCACGTTCCCAGAACGTGTCCAAGAAACCATGTCCCAGACAATGGCCACATTCCCAGAATGTGTCATCAAGTTGGTTGCATCAGTTTAGTACTCCTAGAATACAGGGTCGTGTACCCCGAACATCACAAACAATCCTTTCCAACCTATTTCATCACCTTTCTCTATGCATGCATCGCATACATAATTACTAAGGTTGGTCTTTCCATTAATTACTGTGATTTAGAAATATTCCAATTTCTCTTTTGAATGATTTTTTTGAGGTATAACCTTTGACAAAAAATTCTCCTTTGAATTATCTCAAAAACATGCCCCTAGGCTTAGATTGGGAGATCATAAACAATGGCATTTCAAAAACTTAACTTTTTATTTTTCAGATTCAGGTACTAACCGGTTACAGTTCCAGGCTAACCGGTTAGAATTACAGACCTGAACTGTTTACCATTGTAATTTAGAAAACCCTTTTTCTTAAATTCCTTACCCAATCCATAAACCAGTTTAACAATGTTTATACCTCAAAATCACTGTTTATATCATTCAAAAGTCTAAATCACCTTTCATTGTCCAATGAGCATAATTTCCTCTCGAAACTATCTCATTACCTTAAGGTATTAACTCTAAATTTTCAATCTGAATTATTACAATAAAATCAACTTATTTTCATATTGTTTTCCATGAAATTAAGGCCTAGATTTGAGTAGGATTTATAAGACCAAAATGCTGATTTTATAAACTTATTTTCTTTTGCATTTTAACAGGGTCTAACCGGTTACGAATATCGAGTAACCGGTTAGATTAAGCAGTCTGACACTAAAATATGAGTTTTAACAAACCATTCTCTTCACTACTCAAATCTAACCAAATTTAAACCCTTAACAGAGTACATATACCTTAAATAAGTGTGTTTAAACACAGAAACATATCTATCTTGCATGCATTCAATTTGGATACACCAATTGCACATAATTGCACACATTTCACAACTTAATGCATCAATTCACATAATATTCAATTAAGTCATGAAATCAACATCAACATAGCTTGCATGCATCCAGATAACATTGCTCAAAACAACAATTGAGCTCAAATTGGCCTCCAAGCCATTTAACCATTTCAACTTATGCCCTTTGAGTCTCTTGGTGACTCATCCTATATTCTACCACAATTTATTCTCATTCTAGCAAATAGTAAGCTTCCCCCTTACCTTAGGTTCGTGCTTGATGAATCTAATCACTGGAATTTGCCAGATCTCCCCAGAATCCACAATCTCCATTTTCAGTCCCCAAACAGGTTTGACAGGGTCCAAAAACCAGAAGATTTGACATAGCAATTGGCCAAAGAAATTGGGGAAAATAGTTAGAATTCAAAGTAGGTAACATGCACTAGAGAATCAAAGAGGTTTGAGACTTAAAGGTTAACTATGCTTACCAAAATCGAATCTGGAATTCAGATTCCAGAACCAGAACAACAGAGAACTCAGACTCAAACTCTTAGCTTCCAAGCTTGACTCCTCCACCCACACGAACACTCAACTTACAAGGTGTATATCACTGGAAAGCTCTTGATTTAAGCTTTCCAGAAAGGTGTTTTTCACTCTCTAACTCTCAAAGAAGAAGACGAATTGCTCAGAACGAATTTGGAACCCTAATTACCCTTCTTCAACAAGAATTGCAGCAATCAACCCTTGATTCTTCAGCAATTCCACTATTTATAAAAAAATTAAGATAGCATGCAGGGCGACGCGTGGTTCTCCACTAATCCAAGGCTGTAATCGTGGCGAATTTTGGATTCATCAAGCGATTACTCATCAAAATCCACTAACCCAGTTTCTGAGTTCATCGTGTAACCGGTTACACAGCCCTTCTAACCGGTTACATACTGATAAAATTCAAAAATTAATAATTTAATTACTCTTTCTTCAACAACCTTTTTAATATTGCAATTAGGTCCCAACCCAAGGACTAAATTACAATATTCACATTTTTGTACAAAATAACCATATAAAAATATATCTCATATTTTTATAATAAAAACACATAATGTACAAAAACTAAAACCTTCAAAATTCAATTATAAAATAATTGTTATAATTAATTTCTTGGTTATTTGGGAAACGAAAATTAGGGGTGTTACAGTTTTCATATAAAGATCATAATTTTCCGAGTTAGGGCTAAAAAGATATGCATTTTCAAAGTTACTATATTCACTTTAGTTTATAAGAGAAAATTCATTTCTTGAAGAAATCAAAACCATAACTTATATTTCATTAATTCAAACTCCAACAAAATCATTTGCTTCAAATTTATAAAACATTCATCTAAAAATCCTTCTTAAGTTCTCAAAATTCACTTTTAAGTAAAATCTCATTGATTTATTGTGTTTGTTGCAGCATTGAAACTTGCACCACCTTCTCGGAACCCAATACTACATTTAGAGCCAGACAAATCTGTAATATCTACCTATATAAGTTTATATCCTTGGCTAATTGCATGGCTTGAGGTCGAGCATGATGCTTTGAACATATGAGGTCTCCGTCTGATGCTCTGTTGTAAACCTCCTATAAAATCATCCATTGTACTTGTTTGCTTCAATTCCTTCAACTCTTCATAAGGGTTTTGAACATTTCTTCCTTTAAACCTTGCAACCTGTTCCATCTTTATTATTTCCCGTGATAAAGGTGCTTCAGTTTCTCTTAATAAGTTAAACCAATGGATGGTAGATCCTTCCATGCTTAATTTCACCAACTTAATCTTTACCTCCTCACTTGTGTTATGCACTTCGACGTAAGTTTCAACCCTTGTGATGCATCCCATGGGATCCTCTCCTTCAAATGATGTTAGTTCCACTTTCTTAACTACCATATGGTATTCATCTAATCCGCTACAACAATCAAGCCTTTGTCTCACTAGATGGGGTCGTCTACATGGATCAAACGACACCATAAAGGTCTATCATAAATCATGTCATTCGATAAAACATTTATCTCTATATCCTTCTTAATTGTTTAACTTATGGTTTTTCTTGGCCTTCCTCTGCCTCTAGCACATTGGATATCATTCATTTGATCTACCCTCTGAATCGGGAATTCTATTTGTCTCCTCCATCCATGCTCAAACTACCTAAGATTTGATTTAACCACCCCACACAATTTTTTTTCTATGTGTGGTTCATCAACATCCCACACAATTGTTTTAGTTTGATTCAAACTTTGAAATTTTTTGGATATATTTCGGTGTTTTATTTTGCAATCTATAAAATTCTATTTTGCTTTTGGCAATGGATTTCAGGAAATGCATTTGAGTCATAATGTCTATGTGAAATTTATTAAAAGCATGCTATTGTTTGCGTTTGTTGTATTAGAACCAAAGGATTAAATTGAGGGGGGTATGATTGTAACACCCCTCAAAATCCTCGTGTCAGTTTGATTTCTAAAAAGAATTATTTTTGAGAAAAGTGTTTTCGAAAGAGTATTTTCTTGAAGAAGTTTCTTAAATCATGTTTTCGAGTGTTAAATGATTTTAAAGAGAGGGTTTTCAAGAAATAGAGTTATGAGTTTTAAAGTTGAGTTTTGGAAATAATTATGTGTTTAAAATTCTTTTATGGAAGTGGTGAAATTTTTCAACAAGAAAGTATTTTATAAAATGTGTTTTGATTTTTATAAATATGTACTTGATGTTCTAATGATTATTATGAGTGAGTTATTTTATATGTGTGCATGAATGCATGTGATTATATGTGTGTATGTGTGTAGTACCGTGAAAATGAGTGAATGTATGCATGATGTGTATGGTAGAATTATGATGCAAATGCATGAATATGTATGTGTGCAACGTGTAGGTGTGCATGTAAATGAGGGTGTATATGCATGAAGAGGTATATGTGTCGTGCAAGTGTGTGTGTTTGTGCATGAGCAAGTGTATGTGTAAATGTGTGTGTGTGCCACGTGAGTGAGTGAGTGAGTGAGTGGAAGCCTAGAATTTCCTAAGGTGTAACCGAATGAACTAAGTCCCAACCAAGTCCCTAACTAAACCCAACTAAGCCCTAACTAGGAAATGGAAACCCTAACTAGATCAAAGGAGAGCTAAAGAAGTCAACAACCTAGCATGACTCTAAACCCTCATGTCCCCTATGTTGTTCCCTTGAGTGTTGATAAACTTCACCCATGCAATTTTATGGGAAGCCGAAATTGCCCCTTCCTCTTTGACTCATGATCGAACCAACCAAGGGCAAAAGAGGAAGTCATGAGTTGTTTTTAAGCCTTGGCCTTAACTTGTTTCACCCATTTCACTCTTCATTTCTTCACTCTTCCGTCCAAACACCAACACTAAACACTAAGTCTAAGAGCCCATCAAACTCTTAGACAAAAGAATAAGAAAAATAGATAGAAAGGAGAAAGAAGAAGAGGAGGTCGTGAGTAGGAAGAAGGAGATCAAGCCATTAAACCTAGGAGTTTTTGAAGATCAAGTGTTTAGAAGCCATTCTTCTTGGTATAGCCGAAGATCTAGAAGCCTTAGCATAAGTTCTTAATTTTGTAATTTTCTTTTCTTCCCTTGCATGTTTGTTTTTCGGTTTGTTCTAAGCTTGCATGTAATGTTTTTGCTTTGATCTTGATTTTCTTAGACCTAAATAAATTGTAAAGAACTAAATGAGGGACTTTATGATTCGGTTGGTGTTGTTTTGGATAGATCTTGAATTTTTTCTTTTGGATCTAAAGTTTGTATGTGATCCTTGTGAATTTAGAGTAGATTCCCTTGCATGTTAGTTTATGATGTTGATCTTGAACCGTGTATGTATGATTTTGATTTGATCTTGGTAAAAGTTTTGATCCTCAAATTTTGTTTTGATCTTGATTTTGTTTTGGGTTTTGTAAAAGATTTTTGAAGCAAAAGCTTTGATTTATGTTTTGATCTTTGATTTTGATTGGGTCTTGAATCTTCTATGTGATTTTTGGACCAAAAGCTTTAATGTTTTCTTTCTATATGTTACGGTTTTTGCCTTTCTTTTACTCAAAATCATATTTGAACAAAAGCTTTAGTATTTTCTTTGTGTATGTCTCGGTTTAGTCTCTTTTTCATTTAAGTTGATCTATGATTTTTATTTATTTTTGAAGGAAAGATTAAGATTTGTTCTTGTATGTGAAATTTAACTAAAAGATTATGTGTTTTCTTGTAATGCATGTTTCGGATTCTAAGAAGAAAACTAGGAGAATGAGCTTTGAAATAATTTTCCTTGCATGATTTTGGTTTGATTTAAGAAAATAAATTAAAGTGTTGATTTCATGCATGTTGTGTTCGGTTATGTTCAATTCATATCCATGCATCTATTTTTGAAAGAACTTGATATATGCTCTATGTATGTGCATGATCTTTGATTTGAAATAGATTAAATTTTGATTGTTTTCTAAGTTGTAGCTCACGGTTCTTGTTAGGAAGAAAAAAAAAGAGGAAGAATATAATTCCATGCTTTTGTATGTGTTTGATGATGCATAAATCTTTCTTGGAATTGTGATAATTTTCGGTCCAAGCATGTTAATTAGGTTAGGAACTCATTCCCATGGAATAAAATGGAATAACTAATGTGTTTTGTGAAATAATTAATTAAGAATAAAGAGTTTTGTGTTTAAATAAATTGGGTGTGTGTATTCTGTTTGTAAGTCTAAATGTGTTTAGATGTTTTCGTTTTATAGAAATGAAGTGGTGTTGAATTTGTTATGTGTTGAAATAATTGAAATTAAGTGTTTGATTTGTGAAGTGTTTATTTATGAATAAATGTTTGTTTGTGATCTAATAATTGATTAAGTGCTTGTGTGCCTTGAATGATTATGTGGGTGTGCATGTATTCGGTTCATGTGTTAAAGAATGCTTAAGTAAATTGTTTTGAATTTGTTACGTGATTAAAATGTGTTGTGACCGTATGTATGCTTAGCTGTGCATTTGATTTGATTTAATTTATTTAAGTTTGTGAGATTGTGCCTGTGACCTGTTTTCTAATAAGAACTTGAGTTTTTAAAGAATTAACTTGAAATAAAGGGTTTTACAATATTTTCGGATTTTACTAAATTGGTTTTTATAAAACGTTTTTCCTTGCTGTCCAAGTGTATTTAAAATTGCCTTCCTGATTTCTAAGATTGAGTTATAAGACTCAAGATTTGGCTTTTATAAAGTAATGGATTTTAGCAAAACCCGGATTAAAAACCGGTGAATTTTCGGTGTTTTCAAATGCGGTTGAGGTGCTGTCCCAGATGGACCAGCAACCTAACCAATCAATTTAAAATGTTTTAAATGATGTTTTCAAAATGGTTTTAAAGTATTTAAGAGTTAAGAAAAGTTTGAGTGATTTTGAGAAAACGAGTTTTAATTAAACCGAGGAATGTTACAGACGAGAGATTAAGGCAGTAGCAGCAACCAAGCTCGGAGAACGACTATGCTCACATAACTGCTAGACATCAGGTGAGAGAGTAGCTTTCCTAAGACACCGTGGTAGTAGGTGTTGTATTAAGATGTTCCGTATCAGCTCAAAGATCGGAACTAAGTGGTTCTGCGTTAGTAGTATAGTGGCAATTGTGTGCTTTGTGTGGCCACTTATACGAATAGGACAAAGACCACATTGTTGTGTGTGATGTGTGATGATGTGTAGTTTATGTGTATTTGTTTATGAATGTTGATGTTGAAATGTTAATGTGAAATAATTAAGAAATATAAAAGAGATTTAAAGTAAAAGACACCAATAGAAGAAATAAACCCGGTTTGGCTTAAGCCCTTGCAGAACAAGGCCGCCTTACCTTGATAAGACATTGAGAATGGGAATGATGATAAAAGGATTGGACGAATGATTGTGAATAGTAATGTGATAAGAGTTAGTAAGATGAGATTGAAGTGGTGCAACGACGTGTGTGAACTAGCCAGAGCTGAGGAAAGTGATATGGATTGTGGAATGAGAGGTGAACTGAGTAGAGCTGAGCTCCTCCGTTTTTGGTTTTAGTCTAGGAGTTAGTGTTGAGCTGGGCTTGCTCCTCCACTAGAACCCAGCACAAAAGTCTTTGAAAAAGAGTTTTGGGAAAAGAGAATTTTCGAAAAAGATTTATGAAAAGAAATTTTTAAGTGGTGAAAATGATTTTGAAAAGGGTTTTATGAAAATGAGATTTTGAAAATGAGCTTTCAAAAGAGAAATTTTGAAATGGGATTCCCAATGTGAGATTTTTGAAAAGGTTTTATAATTTGGAAGGGACTCCCAAAGTGAGAAAATTTTTTCCAAAATAGATTTTCTGAAAGGGGTTGTGAAAGGAGGTTTTGAAAAAAGAATTTGAAAGGAGACTTTTGAAATGAGTTTGAAAGGAGATTTTGGGAGAGAAGTAAGAAAGGAAATTTTTACAAAAGAATTGATGAACTAAAGTTTTGAAAGAGTTTCTATGAAGTTGTGGAAGGGGATTTGTGAAGTGAGATGTTGGAAGTGTTTTGATGTCGTGATGAGAGTTAAGTTGTGATTGTGATCTCGCTCTGTGCTAAGTTGTGAAAGAAAAGCGATGCAAAGTTAGCGGTCAGGACTCATTGAAGGGTTGCACGAAGGGTGAGCTGACCATTAGGATTAAATAAGATAAAAGCTTTTAAAAGACATTAACAGCGAACGCGGTGAGTCATGAGAATTAACCCGAAGTAGTGGAGAGGAAGGAACGATAAGTATCTGCGGATACTTAGGACGAGATTGCATTAGGGGAGGACGATGACGGTGAAACGTCAAGAAGTCTAGAGTACCATTCTAGGCAGAACAACTCCACAAGTGGCGCACTAACGTGGTGGGGACTGGGTCCAATGCCGTGGCAAGTTCTGCGTGCACACTAGAACTGTACTATCGCCCCCTAGATTGCAAATCGAGAACAGTGAGAGGAACTGGAGTGGGGCATCTTGTTTGCCACTGCGAGGCAGTGTGCCATGTTTATATATGTGATTTGAGGCTGAGACCTCCTGGCTTGGAGCCATTTGTTGTGACAGCTGTCGTGCCCACATGGTAAAGGTTCTGTACTCCTGTTTGCTTCCGACTAGGTAGATGGATGACCGAGGAGATGTAGACTTGAGATTTGAGTGCTAACTACGAACGAACGCACACCTCGATGATTCTTAAATCTCCCCTTAATCATCGATGGTTCTAATTCAATAAGACTTGATGAATAAAAGAGTAATAATTAAGACAAGAACAGTGTGTGAATGGTTGGTGATGGATAAGTGAATGATCAAGTATGGAATTGAGAAGGCAAAAAGAAAGTCGTTATATAAAGAATGATGATAAGATAATAAAGAGTTAAGATGATAATGGAATGTGATAGGAATTTATTTGTGTGCTTGCTGTGTGTACATTGCGTGTATTGTGTGTGTGTGGTCTTGGTATTGCGCCTGCGGTAAATCCACAACGTCGACGATTCGTCGTTCGGTTCGCTAACTTTCTCCTGCCCATTGGTACGCTGGTGCTTCCGTGACACCAATGTGCAGATGGAGTATCACATGGAGGTGGCTATCTGGACCAAGTATGGATGTAGCTGGAAGCGTATCCCCTCTGGTTGGGTATGGACTGGTGATACCCAGATCACGATTCCGGATCCAGAACATCGACTGGGAGGAGCCAAATTAGGACCTTTGTTGGGACAAGTAATTGTCCGAGTATACCGAGACTACGAGGAGATGCTGCGCTATGAAGCTCTGAAGACTTCTTCTACTCCCTCTAGGACGCAGTGGGTGCCAAGCAATGGTGGACTGGCAGCAAGGGAGATTGCTTCTCCTTCAGGAATGAAGACAGAACGCAAGATGGATTAGGACCTTCATCCCTTAGTTTTCATTAGGCAAAGCCTTAAGCAGGGTGTTTAGTCTAAGTAGTTGTAAATAGGTGAGTATCAAGGATTATCTGAGCAATATATCACTTCTGTAATGTTGCCCTATTTTTGTTTTGTGAACGGGCCCTAATCTTTTGGTAAAGATCTATGAAATGGTTATGTAAAGATGTGGAGGTAAGTTTCACGTAACGACCCGGTTTTCAGGTGAGAGCGTAAACGTGCACCCACATCATATTAAAAAAAAATGGCCTCAATTTTTGGTAACATTTAATTAAATGATGAAAACTTTTCGAAAGGTGAAAATCGCGGCGTTACAATGATGATTTGGGGAATTGGCATATATTTTCATCATTCCCATATACCACACTCAATGAACCATTCCCATAATCAAAATTGACCGAAGTTTGGGTTCATGATGGTCATAGTTGCAATCATGGTAATATTAAAGTAAGGTGACGGTAAAGTGCTATAACTAATTTGCTGATCTTAATTCTAGCTTGGGATCTGTCACACTTAAAACTATATATGCGAAAGTTAACCAAAGGGTCAACAGGGTGACAAAGCTAGCTATAGTGTAAACCAAACATTTGCTATTTCGTTGTTGTGATACTTTGTGTATCTTGTTGGACTGGTACTTGTCTATGATTGTTGGCTCTGTTGTTGGCATAAACTTGGTGTATGGTTAACCGAACTGAGACCTTCCTTGCCCGACTTAGGTCCATTCGCACCAGACTCAACATCATGACAGTTCGAAAGCTTATTGCCTATTACTCGGACTAACTGCACGGGCTAGCCAGACACCAAGTCCCTGCTGGACAAATCAATACCGAACGCAAGATCGGCACTTCATCATCTAAGCTCACTTGGCCTCCGCACAGGTCAGAATTCTGTCAATTAACCCGACCTCAGCGGACCAAGACCAGCTGGCTCTAACTGACCTTCTACAGGTTGAGAGCATTCCATCCGACCTGGTCTTCATCAAGTCGGATCCCCCTACATAGTCACTAACCGACCATACACTCGGCCTCCCTTAGGAGCCCACCGAGTGGCCCAACTAGGGATGGGTAGGCATTCATCCGACCTCGGGACACTGTACAGGTCGAGCCATACACCCTACATCCTTAATACGGGCTAGACATGAGACCAACTGAACCGTCCAGGCTATCTGATACACAGTACTGCGCAGTCTATCTACTAGACAACCACAAATATTTATAAGATATTTTACAGAGCCTGATGTCAGCATGGTAACCCTAACGGGCCTCACCACAGGCCCATACCTGCACACCCTATAAAAGGTGTAACACCCCAAATTTTCACTCCCTGATGTAATGAAAATTTTGATTATGAAAGGTTATTTCATAACTATTTTCCTTAATTATAATTAATATTCATAATTAATTTGGATTAATTATGTGTTGGTATTGATGCCAGTATGAGATGGAAAAAGTACTTTAATAAAGTATAATATGTAAAAATAATGTTTTTGCATATTAGTCCCTGAATTAGGACCTAGAAGCAATATTAGGAAGATTTTTGAGGGAAGGGTATTAAAATAAATATTTTTGAAAAATTGACAAGAATACTCGAGTATTCCTGGAAACACTCGAGTAATCGAGTCAGTGGAGAACTCGTTAGTGCGTTTGATGAGTCAACACACAACGATTCTTCCTGGTTGACACGAAAACACACCCAGGACACGTTAATGGGCATCGTGGCGACCTGCATGATCAATGGGAGTGCCTATTTAAGCACTTGGTTGAAGAAGGTGGAGGATTTTGGTTGAATTTCTCTGAAGATAACAACTTAGGGTTCCCAATTTCAAGCTTTGATTACTCGAGCGTTATTGAGAGTTAGATTGAGTGTGATACACCATTGTGAAGTTCACATTTCGAGCTTCACAAAGACATAAGATTTGCGAGTTGAGGGGCTGTGTGAAAGGAGAATCAAGGATCGAAAGAGGAGGGACAGTTGCTGCCAAACCAAGTTCCTGAGGTCTGGAGCCTACTTGGAGCTCGGATTTTGGTAAGTTTATGAGCCCTATGAATCTCAAATTCGTTCCTACCCCTAGTTTAAGTTGCAGAGAACAATTCCTAACCTTTTTCCCTAATTTTTACAATGATCTTGCATGACAAATCCTCTGGTTTTGGGAATCTGCTCATATATGGTTGCAAGCAAAGGATTTTTGGGGTTTAGCAATTCCAGCCAATTTCTCCGCAATCTCTGTGTTGATTCACGACCTAGAGGTAAGGGTGAAGCTTTTAATTCACAAGAATAAGTTTAAATCATGTGAATTTAGGAGGAGAGTCAACAAAAGACTCTATGGGCATAGTTGGAATTAGGTTTAAGGCTTGGAGGCCTTTCTGGGTTCAAATACTGGTTTGGACAAGTGCATTATGTTGTATATGAGCTGTAACATCCCAAAAATTTAATTTCAAGTTAATTAGGAAAACCTAAGCTAGAATTTATGATAAAAACCATATGAAAATCATGGGTAGAAGTTAAGTGTAGTGTCCTAGAGTTAAAATTGGCCAAAATAGGAGTTTTCACCAGAATAATCGATTATTTGGTAGGGGTTAATCGATTACATAGCCTCTGGTGAAAACACTTAAATGTTGCAGCATTGATAATCGATTAACTCATGGAAATAACCGATTATTTTTAGAAGTAATCGATTACTTCAAGTGGTTTAATCGATTATTTGCCCTCTGGCAGAAACACCAAGAAATGTTGCATTGAAGAGTAATCGATTACTGGGGTTAAGTAATCGATTATTTCAAGTCTGATGCAGAAAATAAAAATAAAGTTTGGGGGCAGAAACGTAATTTCCACCCCCTTATCCTCTATTTCAACCACCCATTTCCCTTTTCTCCTCCCATTCGACCCTGACCCTCTCTTCTTCCTTCTCCCATGCTTCTCTCTCCCTTTCCTCCATTCCAAACCACCTTCCACCACTCCCAATCACCCATGGCTCACCTCCAACCTTCATCCATGGTACATCACCTTCTCCTTCTTCTTTTTCTTCTTCTCTTCCTTTCCATGGTGTTTTTCTCTCTCCACCACATCCATGGCTCTTTCTCTCTCCTCTACACAAAACCACCATACACCACCCAAATCCACCATTGTAAACCTCCACACATGAGGTTCATCATTTTCCTCATGATTTACCTTCACTTCCTCCTTTGGTGGCCTTCTCACCCTTCATGAAGCTTTCTCTCTCATATAGGGTTCCCTTTATCTCTCCTCCAATCTTGAAGAACGGAGTGGAGATCGGTCTAGAGTACGGGAAGCAAGGTAGATCCGGTGTAGATTTGGTGTCCTTGGAGCTTTGTGTGGGATCTCTCCCTCTCTAAGGTAAGGGGAGTCTCTTTTCCACACTTTGAGTTAGGGATAGTTGGGGTATATAATAGGATTTGGGCTAAGTAGTTGAATTGGGTTGTGGGTAGCAAAATAGCACCGGTTATAAGTTGGTTTAAAAAAGGAATGAATGTAATTTGGATTAATATAATAATTTAATTTAATAGTCATAAAATTGCTAACAATCCCATTATGTATGTTGTAAATGTAGGAAGTGAAGAACCCTAGGGAGTTGATTTATATTTAAGCACTCTGAGACATACCTGAGTATGTCGATTGATCTGTGAATATGTGTTATTTGTTTAGAGTTGCTATGTTCTTAATGTGTATAAAAAGGGGATAATTAAGAATAAGTAATTATTTAAGAGAAAATGAATAATATAAGATAGTAGGTGGTGAGAAGATTAGTGGTCATAAGAATATTTCATGGCCAATGGTAATTGTTTACTTGATGATGAATATGTTTATTTAGGATGCACGAAAATTAGGTTTTGGTTTTAGTTTGGAATATAGGTGTTGGTGAATTGTGTTGACGAATATTACTGGAATATAAACGATGTTAATTATGTGTTGTTATGAAAATGTTGAAATTGAGAATGATGTTGAATTATTTGTTGCTATGTGAGGTGAAAATTTGTAATGACATGAATGATTGAATGTGAATGATTATTACCTGACATAAATGGCTATTTGAAAAGTGTGCATTGTGATGAATGTGTGTGGATTGATAAGGACGGTTGAATTGATCATTGGGACATTGGGACACTAGGTGTTCCTGCTAGGTGTACAAACGCCCCATTAGGGCCTAGGTACTCATCAGGCTAAAAACGCCCCACTAGGTGTAAATGCCCCGTTAGGAGTCAATGTCCCGGAATGATCAATTCAACGAAAACTAAAAGACTGGAAAATGTGAAAAAGGACTAAAGTTTGTAAATTGAATATGTTAAGGAATTTAATGAGTATGAGTAAAGATTACATGTATCAGTCCTAACGGGTGAGGCCTAGTGGGTGAAAGTCCTGATGGGTGAATAAAGTCCCTAATGGGTGTACAAACGCCCTAGCAGGAGCAACCAAATTACCTAGTGGTACAAACTAAGAGAATAGAGATCAATGATGATATGAGTCTATTGTAAGTATGAGTAAGCGTCCCGGTGCTCACTTAAGCTACGGCAATGTGAGGTCACGGGCAAAGTATAAGGTTGTGGCTTGGTGCTCACTTAAGCTACGACAATGTGAGACCAAGATATAATAGAGAAAATGAAAATGAGTTTTGAGTAAGTGAGAAAGTGAAGCATTTTGGTATGCATGGCTTGATTTGACTATGATGCTTAAGTTAATATTATGTGCTCTTTAATTATCTTCTAATTCACTGTGTTGTGAAAAGGTCTCACCCTTATGTGGTTAACATTTTAGGTGAACGAATAGGAGCTTGAGGATCAGAGAGTGTCGCAGTAGAAGTTACGGAAAGAAGGAAAATTTTATGTTGCGCTACTCTTATTGTATTTGAAATACCCATTTTAGAATGTAAATTGAATTTATAAAAAGGAATTTTTAAGTTCCCCATTTCAGAGTATTAAACCTTTTTAATAATATTTATAAATAAAAGCTGGGTTTTACATGAGCTGTACCAAAGCTGTGATTGTGCTAAATGTGCCTAGAATTGAATTTGGTATGTTGAGTTGTGGAAAAATGGATTTTGTGCATAATTGATGATATTCTGTGATTCAGTGTAAAATGTTGTTAATTCTATATTGGAACATGTTTAATATGTATATTATAAGCTCTGTTGATCCTTGGTTTGGATTGGAATTGACTATAGTTGGAAATGGTATGTTAAAACTCAATTTTACAATGTTATCTGTCTGCAAATACTCGAGTATTAAGGATGATACTCGAGTGTTTCGACTATTTTGGAAAATAGACTTTCTGGAAACACAAGAACACTCGAGTACTCATAAAGAACACTCGAGTATTTTCATTAATTTAAAAATGTATTTCTGGAAACTAAAGAACACTCGAGTCTCATGAGGAACACTCAAGTATTTTGATGAATCTGAGGAACACTCGAGTCCAGAAAAGTTCACTCGAGTCTTTTGGATCAGGGACAGAAAAATAATTTTCTTTCTTAACATACCTAAAATCATGTCAATTAAAATCAACTATGCTTATGGGGAAAGTATCATGTTCCAATAAAAGAATGGGGAAATTATTAACAACGTTGTAATTCACTGAAGGAATAATATTGGATGCACATAACGAGATTATTGGTTAATCTTAATGGATAAATTTTATATGCATACATGCATGGAGAAAGGTGATGGACAATTAATTCGGTGGTGACTGGCTCGATGACACATTTTGGTAATGTGGGCAACATTTGGGAATGCTGTTACGTCTTGGTGACGTTGTGTGCACACTATCCGAGCAGTTCCACAATACATGTTGGTCATGTATGCGAATTACTGGATTGAACGTTCAATAAACAATGGAAATGGGAGACCTGCATCATGACACATAATCAATGGGATTATCATAAATGAACCATGCTTGCTCATGTGTATATGCATCTGGATACTTGGAACTTACGATTGTTACTTGCCTTATTTATTCTTATTCGATTATGTGGATTATATTGCTTACCCTTTTTGCCCATTATAGGCGATGGCTCGCTATCTAGCTTGCATCGAGTTGCGCCCACTCCCTAGTGGAGTGTGGTACTACGAGGACCACAGAGCCACGTTTGAGGGTGAGGTAGAGGTGACTCTATATCACCCTAACCCTTTGGCTCGCGTCCGTCCTCGTAGGTTTCGCATCCCTATTATCTATACTTTGCATGTACCCCCTTTTTATACCTATCATGGACCACCCACTGTGACATTCCGTATTTTCCCGATCGACATAAATAAGTTTTTATTAAAGAAGAGTTTTGAGATATTGTTTTACAAATGATTTTCGATGAGTGTTTTATTCGATTGCGTAATCAATTTTCGATTTTATGGAATTTTGGTAAACAAAGGTTTTTATAAAGTTCAAGCAAATGAATTTATTGAGTGTTGAGTTATTTAATCGATTTAAAAGAGTTTTGATTTCTTGATGAGTTCTTATTTGATTGACTTGTGTGTGTGACCTTGTATGCTTGACTATTTATGGTTAATTGAGATTTTGTCTTCTTAATCGGTTCTATGATCTTATTGATTTTATGAAAAATTCTTTTCTCTAAGCTTCAAAGAATCAAGTCCAATCACCTCTAGAAACCCTAATCGATGAGTGAAACCCTAATCGAGCTCTTGATCTTTGATTAAGTGCTTAATCACTTTCTTAAACCCTAAACTCCTTTGGTTAGTGAGCTAATCCAAAAATTAGTTTTCCCTAAACCTATGATTGAGTTTTGATTAGCACCTTAATCCTTGATTAAGCCCTAATCACTGGGATTAGTGGACTAAACCTAGATTAATTAACCTAATCCTACCCTAATCATTAAACCTTATTAGCTAATCTAAACCTAACCTAAACTTACCTTGGCCGAATGCTTGATGCATGGCTTGGCCACCAAGCTTATTCCCTTGATCAACAAGTGGCATACCTTTAGTCAACACCATGACATCACCTACATGACATAAGCATGACCTAGAAAGGAAGAAAAAAAATAAAGAAAAGGAAAGGAAGAGGAAGGAGCCGTGGGGACTTTGGAGCAAAACTTGGCCTCCAAGTTTTGTGACTTAGTCCCCAAGTATTGCAACCAAGCCACCCATGCAAACCCTTCTTGGCAAATAAAGAAAAAGTGAAGAAGGTTAAAGAAAGGGACCAAAACCGTGTGAGTGATGATGTGAATTCATTTTCATTCTTCACCCTTTCTATTTCCTTTCAAGCAACAACACCAACACATACACCATCAACACACCAAAACCGTGAGGAAGAAAGAGTGATTCAAACCCAAACACTTTCCTTGTTTCCATTTCTTTTCCAAAGCCAAACACAAAACACCAAGAGAATCATCAAACTCTTGGTGAAAAAGAAAAGAGAGAGAGTGGCCGAATCTAGTGAGGAAGGGAACCAAGCTTTGAACTCTTCTTGATCTAAGCTAGATCAAGCTAAGAAAGTGAGGAGAGAAGGAGAAAGACCATGGACTAGAAAAAGATGAGTGATGAACCGTGAGAAGAGAGAAGAGAAACCAAAGGTTTTGGACTTGAATTCTTGAAAGTTTTGATTAAGTAAGGGTTTGTTTTATAATCTTAAAAGCTTAAAACCTTTTTCTTTGATTCTTGTTCTTTTTCATTCTTTCTTTCTAAACTTTGATTTTGTGTGGAAAAAGTGTTGATGCATGCTAGTTTTTATGCTTGATCTAATGTTTTTGATAACATGCATGTTAATCTTTGAACTTGATTCTAAAAAGTTTTGTTAAGAAAAATGTTTTCCTCATAATCTTGGGTTTTCCTCTTTGATTTCTTAAAAGTGTTTTGAAAAAGAACTTGATTTTTAAGTTTTCATAAAAGACTCTTCAAAGACCTAATATTTTGGTTGCATGCATGTTTAGATCCATGCTTGGTCTATGATGAACTTGATGTTTGAGTTGTGATATGGAGACCTTTGAAATAATTGAACTTTTCCTTGATGATTTTCTTGATGATGGCCACGGTTTGTTGTTGTTGTGAGTGAAAACTTGACTTTCTTTTATTTGATCCCTTGCATGTTGTGATCTTGAGATTTAATGATGCTTTAAGTGAATAAAATTTATGTGATGATTGTAATCCTTATGTGTTAGCCACGGTTTTGCATGCTTGATTGAAAGGACTAGAATTTTCTTAAGATTAAGTTATGAAGGTGTGATTTCCATGAACTTTGAGTGGATTCTAAGTGTTTGAAATGAAATAAAAATTGTTTAGAAACCTATGTATGCTCACGGATTCATGAGTGAAAATATGCTAGGATTATGTTTGTGCTTGCTTAATACATCATGTGAAATTGTTGTTAGATTTGAAGTTGTTTTTAGAAGTCTTGAATCTTTTGAAAATGTTTTTGAGAAAACCTAGTCAAGGTCACGGATTGGACCTTAGACTTTGAGTTTAAATTTTCTTAGATGTATGCATGTTGATGCCATGAAACTACATGTTGATTTGTAAAGTTATTCCTTGAGAAGATAAGTTTTGAGCAACTAGTGAAGCATACGGTTTTAACATGATTGAGTATGATAAGATGAAGTTTTGCTAAGATAAAATTGACTAAGTGAAAGTTAAATGAAAATGTTTGGTTTGAACGATTTGATTAAGTGCTGAAATCTTGATTCATAAGTGATTTTCTTGTAAGAAACTTTAAGAAAGAATAGTTATGCTAATTGGATTGCCTTGAAATTTTGATATGTGGTCCTTGATGCTATTTAAATGAATTCTGGAAAATTTGAAGGGATTTGGAATTGTTTTGGTAATTCAAATGAATTTTGGTTGTTCGGTGTTAATTATGGAAGTCTAAGGTTTTTAGTGAAAAAGATTTTGATAAGTAGCACTTGTACATGTTTTATGAATCTGAAACTTGGACACTGTTTTAAGTAGGTTAGATTGAGTGTCCCTGATTTTTTTATAAGATTTTTGGAATTGGTTTGTTAATTGAAATGAAGTCATTTTGGTGAAAACGATTTCGGAAAAGTAAGTTTTCAAGGAAATACCTAGACCGAGTTTTCTGACCTAAACTACTCTAAATTGCTTGAAATTTTTATGGTAGCTCCTTAAACATGTCGTGTGACTCTCTGTAAAATTTGACGTGATTTGGAGTTGGTTTGATATTTTTACCAATTGAATAACAGTGAACCGTTTGGTTCAGATTTTCCAGACTTAGTGACGAATTTAATTGAAAAAGTATGACTTGCACAACTCCAAATGATCTGTAATTTTTATGAGATGATCTTGATTGTGTAAGGAATATTTATACCAATTTTAATGCAATTCGGAGTTGAAACACTATTTTTAATTATGGCATCTTGGCCTGAGGTCAGCAACAGTTCTATCTTGCTTTTATGCAAAAATATGATTTGAAACCTAACTTAAGATTGTTCAAATGACTTGGAAATTTTATAAGATGAACTTTGACATATATTGGTATGTTCTGGAAGTTTTGAGAATTAAACAAATTGATTTGTTATAGTTTTAGATTTTATCCTTCGTGCTTTTCCCGTAATCGAACAAAAGCTTTATTTAAATGTTTTTGACAAACATGAATTTTGTGCTTTGTTTTGTGACTTGGCTGGACTTGTATGATGAGTTTAATGTCTTGAAATAATTTAGTGAATGATTGCTTGATGATATGTTTGGACTATGCATGATTGAGTTTGGAAGATTGATTGGTTACGGTGTTTCGGTCTAGGCTATTAGTTTGAAACTATGATTTGAAAATGTGCTATGTGCTATGTGCTAAATGGGTTGTTTCAGGTGATACATGCTAATTGAACTTATTTGTTTGAGTGTCTGAAGATTGTTATTTGATAAAAGAAGTGAAGAAAAATGAGTTATTTAATAAGTTACAATGTTATAATTGATCTTTTGAAGTTGATTAATTTTTGAAAAGAATTTGACTGTTTGAAATAGTAATGGGTTTACTAGTTGCTGCCTTATTTGATTTCATTGTGTTATGTTTGAAAATAAATCATTTCAAATGTTCATTTTAACATGAAGTATTAAAGAGATTAAACAACAATTTTTCGGTGTTTTCGAATCTTGGTTGTGGTTGTCCGGAATGGGCCAACCACCAATTTGTTTTATTTAAAGTGTTTATATGAGTATGGTTCGGTTATATGTGCCTATATGTTTCATTACTTTATTTGGTTGAGAAATTATTGATCAAAATGTTTATTAAATTGTTTTCAAGATGCTTAGCTTGTTTCTGGATTTAAATTGGTTTTGAATAATGAAAAATGAACATGGGACTTAGCATGTGATGCTGTCCAGAATTTTTATAAGATGTATTTCTTGTTTTGAAATGTTTTCAAAATGATTTGAAGTAGAGTTTTTAATATAAGATAAAGTTGGATTTTGATTTGAGAAAAACCTTGACGTTTTACGATTGTCCGACAATAAGTGAAAGAAGTTTTCAAAAAATGCGCTTTGAGTATGACGATCATTTACATAGACTAGTAACGTTAGTGCCTTCTATCTAGTGTAAGGTGCGTATAAGTCATTAAGTCGGAGCAGCTGACAGTTGAGAGGACCCGCAACGATTTCGGATGAGGTATTTGCTGGAGTTGAGGTGAGAGAGAAGCTTCCCTAAGACACCGTGGTATTTAGGTGATCTATTAGGACACTCCGTACTCTCTCAAAGTCGGAGTAAAGGTCTATCGTAGCTAGTAGTATACCCGATAAATTGTGTGATTGTTTGTATCGCGGTATACGAAGACTCAGACCCATACCATTGCATGGTATTGATTGATTGATGTACTTGTTTATGTTGAGATGTATTGTTGATATAATGTCATTGCATGAGCATAATGCATCATCCCACGATATAAGATAAGAATAGAAAAGACATAGAAGAATATAAGAAATTCCCCATTGAATAGAGCAAAGCTCTAAAGAACAGAATACTCGGTGGAACCGGATGATGCCGATGCGCTGAATACGTGGAACGAGCTGACGATGTGATTGTGACAACGATGCTTTGAACGTGGACGAAATGACTGTGGATTTCTACAAAGATGGTTTCCACATGGTCGTAGCCATGTGTTGAGATGGTTTCCACATGGTCGTAGCCATGTGTTGAGATGGGTTCCACATGGTCGTAGCCATGTGTTGAGTAAGAATGATTTGGGATAGGTCGGAGCCTATCTATCAATGTTTTATGGATATCCCGCATATGGTCGTAGCCGTATGCTGATGTTGATTCTGAATGGGTCGTAGCCCGTTAGAACGTTGATTGGTATTCCGCATATAGTCGTAGCTATATGGCGAGGTTGATTCTGATTGGGTTGTAGCCCATCAGACAAGTTGTGGATATCCTGCATACTGGTCGGAGCCGTATGCTAAGAATGATTCAGGATGGGTCGGAGCCCGTCAGACACAATGGTCGAGTCCCACAGAAGCATTCCGCATATAGTCGGAGCTGTATGACGGAGATGACTTAGGATGGGTCGACATTAGAACGAGCGAGTATAACCTTACGAACTTAAACCCTAACCCGAAGTAGTGGAGAGGAAGATACATCTGGATTACCCTTGCGGTGTTCAGCTGGATGATTGGGATAGGGGACGGCAATGACGGCGATTCGTCAAGAAGCCTTGAGAAGTCTGTCTAGGTGGGAAAAACCATAGGGGCCCTAGCTGAACCGGTCGGAGCTGGTCACTCAGTGGTGTGGATGAAGTACCACATGATCACTAGACAAGACGACTGACACCCCCTTGACTAAATCTTGATCAGTGAGAGGGATGCTCGAACACGGCCGGATGAGGTTATTTTATTTATTTTCCCGGGCTGTTATTTTATGAATGCATTCACTTTGCCATCCAGTAAAAGCCGGTGTGGTTAGAGATCCTGTACTCCTGATTGTGTAACACTCTCACTTATATTAGTTACTTTTAGGTTTTATTAAAATTAGAGATTTAAAATTCCTTTTTAAGCTTAATTACTTATAAAAACTTTTACGAAAATCCGGCAGAGTTTCCTCTGTTTTCCGGACTTCCCAAAAATTTTCTTCTAAAAACCTGTCAGTCCAGAATTGTTTAAAAACATAAACAACAACAATTTAATATGTACACAGATCCTAATGCCCAAATAATACAAGTTGCGGGGCAAGCTACTAATTCATATTATAAATTACATTAAATAATTATCCACTCATAATATCTAATAAACATTCCACGTAATGGAATGAAAATCCTGCTCGGCCGGCACGGGTGTATGCTCCACTTGTGTACCTGAAAAATATTAACCGCACAGGGGAAGCATCACACAGAACTTAAAAGAGAGATTTCTAAGCAGATATATACGACACACCAAGACCATTCAAACCTATACTATACTACTTAAGTCATGCTCCTCTTTTCCAGCTAACCTATTTCTTTTTCTTCCTTTCCCATAACCACTCTATTAGCCATTTATCCTTTCCAATATCATTTTCATTTCCTTTCCCATTTTTATTCCCTTTTTATTCCATTTTCATTACCCTTTTCCCTTAATCACTGATATGTCCCTATCCGTTTCCGTTATCCCATTTTCCTTTTCCTAAATCTTTCCATTACCTTGACCATTATTCACTCCCTTTAATTCCTTTACCGATTCCATTTTTATTTATGTCCTTTATTCATTTTCCATTATGTGTAACCTCAATCAGAGATGTACACACCGTGTTTGCAACCACAAACAGTGATCTGCAAACGCTGTGTATGCAACCACAAACAGTGGTCTGCATATGTATGAACCACAAACAGTGATCTGCATACATGTATACAACCACAAACAGTGATCTGTATACACCCATCTCGTTTATGTAACCTCAGACAGAGATCTACATAAAATTCCCTTACCTTTTTATTATTTGGCCACAGGGTCAATACAACCACCTGCGCCGTGCCACAGGGTTAATACAACCACCTGTGACATGTACCATATTTATTTGGCCACAGGGTCAATGCAACCACCTGCGCCGTGCCACAGGGTCAATACAACCACCTGTGACATATACCATTTTTATTTGGCCACAGGGTCAACACAACCACCTGCGCCGTGCCACAGGGTCAATACAACCACTTGCGACATTTACCATTCTTATTATCTCTTTATTATCGTATTAGTTTTATCCCTTTACTTTTAGTTCCTTAATTCTATCTAATACTTTTAGTTTCCTAACACTTCCTTATCCTCTATTAATGTCTCACTTAGCTCACGCCTTCCCTTAACGACTTATTATTATTTCCTTGCCATCTTATACTTAAGTACTTTTCGTTACTAATTACTCTCATACTAACTCTTAGTTGTTTACCTATTCTTTTTCTTTTCTTTTTCTTCTTCTCTTCCTTATCATTCTGTTTATTTATTTCTTTCTTGTTATTCCTTTTATTTCGTTACTAATTGCTTTAACTCTTCTTTATCTAACTTTTCTTTTCCTAATTATCTTCCTTATTACATATCCTATTATTACATCATTAGTCCTATTCTACTCAGTAGTCTCACTAAATTCTCTTTACTCTTATTTGTTCATTTCTAAATATATTTCCCTATTCACCATCTCTATTCTTTTGCCACACCCTACCGATCTAATTGATTAGTTATTCTATTACCTATCTTTTATTCAATCACTATTTGTTTCCCCTATTTACTCCATCTATCTTTCTTCATTATTAGCGGGTTACACTAAGGTTCATTAACAATTAACATTTCCCCCAGTCCTAGCGATAGATATAACTACCCAGAAATACACCCCTTAAGGACTGGTAATGAAACCCCTTACCTCAGGGTCCTATTAGAACCAATTTGAATGCGTGCAGAGGGCTCCCGATTCGGCAACGGTCCGTTCGATCCCGATCCAAGCATTCGCACCGACCCGATTCGATAACGGCATCGGTTTGACTCTAAAGCTCCATGAATCTTCGGTTCAAGGCACAACAAGGTGGTTTAGGCCCGGTTCACAACAACCCAGTCAAACGGCGGCACCACCACCCGTGGCGGTACACAACACGACGACGGTCCAAGGGAAGAAGGAAAGAGACGCGAGCACGGGGGAGAGAGAGGAGCGCTGCAAAACGGTGGTGGCTGTCTTCGCGTCACGGTGACGTTTTGGTTCGTTTCGAACCCGCAGGGGACACCGGCGACTAGAGGAATCAGAGATCATGGTCCTGGGTCACAACGGTGGCTGGACCGCGAATAGCGTCCGATCTGGAGGGAGTCGCTGCTCGCGACTTGGTGGAGAGGGAAAGCACAAGCGGCGGCGGCCCTTGATGGTGGTGCGGCCGCCAAGGGAGGCAGGGAGCAGCAGCAAATCGGAGGAGAGAGAGAGTGAGACGGAGGAGGTCGCGCGAGGAGGAGAAAGAGACAGAGAATAAGGGACAGTGGTGATGGTGCGGCGGTGTATGGGAAAGGGAGAGGCGGCGGCGGTTGGGGCTTGGTGGCTGGGTGGAGGACGAGGGAAAGAAGGGGGTTTAAGGAGGGAGGTCGAGCTTGATGATGGCTTCGTGATCTGCAGAGGGGTGGAGGAACGATGGCGGCTGGCTAGGTGGCGGCGGCAACAGGCTGGGTGGGGAGAGAACGAGGGTTAGGGCCGGCGGCCCCCTCTTCGTTGGAGAAGAAGGAGGGGTTGGGGGGTTTCGAACCCTTCACCTCTTTTATTTTTTTTTAAAATTTTTATTTTATATTATTACATTATTATTATTATTATTATTTTCTTTTTTTTATTTATTATTATTATTACTTGTGTCAATATGGTTTTAAAACACTAATACCATTTTTCTTTATTTGTTTATTGTAAATCTCAAAAATACTAATAATAAAATGTAAGCATTTAGTAAGTACTTATATGAAATTATAAAGTTAAAAATCTTAAAATTCTTAAAACAAGTTCAACATTTAAAATGTCAAAATATATTAAAGTATAGAAAGTATGCTTTTCAAATAGTATAATTATTTTTAACATTTTAATTGAACTAATCACTTAGCCATATCAATAATCGATTAGTCAGTGCTATTTTTCTTTTTATTATTCTTATTATGTTTAGAATTAAAAATGGGGATGTTACAATTCTCCCCCACTTACAAGAATTTCGTCCCCGAAATTCGGGTTACTTCGTAACGCAGAGAACCATCCAGCTAATGGGGTTCCTGTCGGTTCTATTTCCCTGCTTCCGATGTGTATAGGTCCATTCTTCTTAGTATTGTCATGTCTGTCCTCGGACACTACGTATCTCCTCTATCGCGACAGGATTCACCATTTCCTTATTATTAAAGTTTCATCTTCCATTTCTTGGGTTGAAATCCTCCCCCACTTAGCATCAACTTACCTGCTTATTCCGATGCCAGAAAGCAGAAAATCGGACGTGTCGACTCCTGATTGCCTTTCATATGACTTTTAATAAAGAGTGCAAGAATCTAGCAACAACAGAAAATATAATCTTTGGAATTTACGAGGAATTTGCGACTTCGCTTTAAGGAAATAGCATAAGATTATGCGATCCAAAGACTTTTCGCAGAATGTAGCAGCTTATGGCTAGAAATTTCCCGGAATCTGATCGAATAATTAAGACTGGAACTCCAGGAACGATGAATATTCTAGGATAAGAAACAAGGAGAGGATCTCAAGTTCACAATGTTTAGTAGATTGGAGGGAGAACTCTTTGATCCGTGATCAAAAGTCGCTACTTCAAGGTCATGTCAAACTAAGAAGAATGAGGAGGAAGGGATCTACTTGCACGAATTGGGGTACTAATTAAGGCTTTCAGATTTACTACTAAATTCTTAAACGATTTTCGATGGTCAAAGGTTGGAGGTTGGCAAGTATTCTTGACATTTGAACATTCTATTAAACACTATTTTAGACCAACGACACTCAAGACACACCTTGGGTGTATGTCAGCAATCCCTTACAACCTTCTTCGAGTTAAACCTTAAGGAAAGCTTGAATGAACTTGATACAGGACAACAAAACTAATGGAATTTGACATTTCTATCACCTTAAGACTTGCACTTCTTTCGAAATCGAGAGTCGTGATGGGTTGACGAGTTTGAGAAGGTTGTGGTGTCTGACCGCGTATGGTTTTCTCCATACTTTATGGTGATTGGCGGGTTCAAGAGGGTCGCCCACATGACAAGAATCGGGTAGATACAGGCATTGGAGACGATAACGTGATTAGATACACGTCAAGCAAGAAGATGAAGAAAATCATCCTAAAGAATGCATTTTTACTAGATATTCATAGAAAAAGGCATTTCCTTCGGACTAATGGTTGACTTCGTCCATACTCCGGCACTTGTGAGTACCAACTTCGATTATTAGGGAAAGGTTCTTTCGGCTCAGTGTCCAGATTTAATCAGCTAGGAGTAACGGATTCCGACTATGGTTCCTTACTCCCCCACTTAGCATTGACATGCCTGGCTGTGTCAATGTCGAATAGTAGGCTTGGTCAGTTCTAAGGATCGTCTATCTAACTTGTTGACGGTTCTTCGAGAGTGAAGATGGCACCTGTTGAGGAGCATTGGGTCATATTGAATTTCTACGATTTGCGAATTCTCGTGTCTACTTCTAAGTTCTCCCACTTGATGCTTGAGGCTCGAAAAGAGTGAAGATGTGAAGAAGAAACACGAAGCACTCAAGGAGAAGCTTAATGATCTTTGCAAGGTGATCAAGGATGTGCTGGGTGACCAGGTCGAGAAAGGTTCATGCCCGTACAGACATCGAGGTTAGCAACATGACTAGGTACATGTCAAATAAGAAGACAATGGAGATTATCCCAGAGAATGCACTTTCATTAAGGAATCATTAATAGATGTACTTTCTATAGAGCGATGATTGACTTGATCGATCTCGGTGAAGGTACCTCGTGCAGTGGTCCAGCTTTATTCATACGAGGTAACCGAATCGAGTAGACAAAACTAGAACTCCATGAACGTTTGATATTCACCAAAGACAAACACAGGGAAAATCAAGAGTTCACCAACCTTAGTTGGTTGACACATGAATGCACTTGGTTAGGATTGAAATCGTTGCATCAAATTTGGTTCAGATCCACGAAGATCAGAATAAGAAGATGGAGGTTTACTCGCACGAATGGAATCATCACTTACAGTTCAACGAAACAGGAATAAAGCTTGAATGACACTTAGTGCCCATGGATCAAGGTAGGCCAACACTCTTAGGGGTTTACATCATTTCCAAGACTAAGGGTTAGGTTAAGCTTACTACATGTTGGTGCTCAATTGCTAAGATCGTCTAGTCTCAGCGTGGAGACTTTATGGAATTGTCAAAATCTTTTTTTTTTTTGGCTAGCAACATCTGATTCGGTTCTTCATGCAATTTAGAAGGGGTTCCTAAGGCCAGCTTGGTTTTCTCTAGGATGTTGCATGAAGGGTTCGAAAGGCACTGTCTGGTTGGCTTCCTTCCTCCTAAAGGTGGTACTTCTTGGGAAAATTCTATTTCGGATCGGTTTTTGTTTTAGTTAGGAGCTTCCCATGGCATCGACCATGAGTAGGTGCGAAGATCGAGGTGATCAGTCCCAATCTCCCATCTATAAATAGCAACATCATTGGAGCGGTTATTGATGATATTATCACTTAACAGATGCAAGGATCAGAATGATCAGTTCTGACCTCACATTCCATCAAACGACAACACCATCGCCGAATTCAATTAAAGTTAAACCTGCGTTCCATGGCTTAACGCTATCACCACGCTTCCAACACTTATCATTTAGTTCCTATAATTATATGTGTTTCCCTATAAATATAAAAATATATATGTATCCTATTAATCTGACTTAACTATCTATCGGTTACTCGCTTGGTGAGTAACCCAAAGGAGTTGTGAGTCCACACTCCAAGGCCGAGGAAAAACCGCTCTAATACCAAAATGTAACACTCTCACTTATATTAGTTACTTTTAGGTTTTATTAAAATTAGAGATTTAAAATTCCTTTTTAAGCTTAATTACTTATAAAAACTTTTACGAAAATCCGGCAGAGTTTCCTCTGTTTTCCGGACTTCCCAAAAATTTTCTTCTAAAAACCTGTCAGTCCAGAATTGTTTAAAAACATAAACAACAACAATTTAATATGTACACAGATCCTAATGCCTAAATAATACAAGTTGCGGGGCAAGCTACTAATTCATATTATAAATTACATTAAATAATTATCCACTCATAATATCTAATAAATATTCCACGTAATGGAATGAAAATCATGCTCGGCCGGCATGGGTGTATGCTCCACTTGTGTACCTGAAAAATATTAATCGCACAGGGGAAGCATCACACAGAACTTAAAAGAGAGATTTCTAAGCAGATATATACGACACACCAAGACCATTCAAACCTATACTATACTACTTAAGTCATGCTCCTCTTTTCCAGCTAACCTATTTCTTTTTCTTCCTTTCCCATAACCACTCTATTAGCCATTTATCCTTTCCAATATCATTTTCATTTCCTTTCCCATTTTTATTCCCTTTTTATTCCATTTTCATTACCCTTTTCCCTTAATCACTGATATGTCCCTATCCGTTTACGTTATCCCTTTTTCCTTTTCCTAAATCTTTCCATTACCTTGACCATTATTCATTCCCTTTAATTCCTTTACCGATTCCATTTTTATTTATGTCCTTTATTCATTTTCCATTATGTGTAACCTCAATCAGAGATCTACGCACCGTGTTTGCAACCACAAACAGTGATCTGCAAACGCTGTGTATGCAACCACAAACAGTGATCTGCATATGTATGCAACCACAAACAGTGATCTGCATATGTGTATACAACCACAAACAGTGATCTGTATACACCCATCTCGTTTACGTAACCTCAGACAGAGATCTGCATAAACTTCCCTTACCTTTTTATTATTTGGCCACAGGGTCAATACAACCACCTGCGCCGTGCCACAGGGTCAATACAACCACCTGTGACATGTACCATATTTATTTGGCCACAGGGTCAATGCAACCACCCGCGCCGTGCCACAGGGTCAATACAACCACCTGTGACATATACCATTTTTATTTGGCCACAGGGTCAATACAACCACCTGCGCCGTGCCACAGGGTCAATACAACCACCTGCGACATTTACCATTCTTATTATCTCTTTATTATCGTATTAGTTTTATCCCTTTACTTTTAGTTCCTTAATTCTATCTAATACTTTTAGTTTCCTAACACTTCCTTATCCTCTATTAATGTCTCACTTAGCTCACGCCTTCCCTTAACGACTTATTATTATTTCCTTGCCATCTTATACTTAAGTACTTTTCGTTACTAATTACTCTCATACTAACTCTTAGTTGTTTACCTATTCTTTTTCTTTTCTTTTTCTTCTTCTCTTCCTTATCATTCTGTTTATTTATTTCTTTCTTGTTATTCCTTTTATTTCGTTACTAATTGCTTTAACTCTTCTTTATCTAACTTTTCTTTTCCTAATTATCTTCCTTATTACATATCCTATTATTACATCATTAGTCCTATTCTACTCGGTAGTCTCACTAAATTCTCTTTACTCTCATTTTTTCATTTCTAAATATATTTCCCTATTCACCATCTCTATTCTTTTGCCACACCCTACCGATCTAATTGATTAGTTATTCTATTACCTATCTTTTATTCAATCACTATTTGTTTCCCCTATTTACTCCATCTATCTTTCTTCATTATTAGCGGGTTACCCTAAGGTTCATTAACAATTAACATTTCCCCCGGTCCTAGCGATAGATATAACTACCCAGAAATACACCCCTTAAGGACTGGTAATGAAACCCCTTACCTTAGGGTCCTATTAGAACCAATTTGAATGCGTGCAGAGGGCTCCCGATTCGGCAACGGTCCGTTCGATCCCGATCCAAGCATCCACACCGACCCGATTCGATAACGGCATCGGTTTGACTCTAAAGCTCCATGAATCTCCGGTTCAAGGCACAACAAGGTGGTTTAGGCCCAGCTCACAGCAACCCAGTCAAACGGCGGCACCACCACCCGTGGCGGTACACAACACGGCGACGGTCCAAGGGGAGAAGGAAAGAGACGCGAGCACGGGGGAGAGAGAGGAGCGCTGCAAAACGATGGTGGCTGTCTTCCCGTCACGGTGACGTTTTGGTTCGTTTCGAACCCGCAGGGGACACCGGCGACTAGAGGAATCAGAGATCGTGGTCCTGGGTCACAACGGTGGCTGGACCGCGAATGGCGTCCGATCTGGAGGGAGTCGCTGCTCGCGACTTGGTGGAGAGGGAAAGCACATGCGGCGGCGGCCCTTGATGGTGGTGCGGCCGCCAAGGGAGGCAGGGAGCAGCAGCAAATCGGAGGAGAGAGAGAGTGAGACGGAGGAGGTCGCGCGAGGAGGAGAAAGAGATAGAGAATAAAGGACAGTGGTGATGGTGCGACGGTGTATGGGAAAGGGAGAGGCGGCGGCGGTTGGGGCTTGGTGGCTGGGTGGAGGACGAGGGAAAGAAGGGGGTTTAAGGAGGGAGGTCGAGCTTGATGATGGCTTCGTGATCTGCAGGGGGGTGGAGGAACGATGGCGGCAGGCTAGGTGGCGGCGGCAGCAGGCTGGGTGGGGAGAGAAAGAGGGTTAGGGCCGGCGGCCCCCTCTTCGTTGGAGAAGAAGGAGGGGTTGGGGGGTTTCGAACCCCTCACCTCTTTTATTTTTTTTTTTAAATTTTTATTTTATATTATTACATTATTATTATTATTATTATTATTATTATTTTCTTTTTTTTATTTATTATTATTATTACTTTTGTCAATATGGTTTTAAAACACTAATACCATTTTTCTTTATTTGTTTATTGTAAATCTCAAAAATACTAATAATAAAATGTAAGCATTTAGTAAGTACTTATATGAAATTATAAAGTTAAAAATCTTAAAATTCTTAAAACAAGTTCAACATTTAAAATGTCAAAATATATTAAAGTATAGAAAGTATGCTTTTCAAATAGTATAATTATTTTTAACATTTTAATTGAACTAATCACTTAGCCATATCAATAATCGATTAGTCAGTGCTATTTTTCTTTTTATTATTCTTATTATGTTTAGAATTAAAAATGGGGATGTTACAGATTGCTTCCGTCTAGGTGGATGGAATACGAGGAGATGTAGACCTGAACCCAAAACCATAAGGCCTGAATTATGATATTGTGGACTCGAGATGCGTGGGTGAAGAGACTTCGACTTTGCGAGACGAGCTGACAAAGAGAATAGAATCTGCAAGATGAATGGATGAAATGATTCCCTCAAGGAAAGGAATTAGTGAGCGATAATACGCATGCTAAGAGATTCTACCTTGCGAGCTGATAATTAAAAGGATGCCCTTTAGTGAAAGATAAAGAGTTAGTTAATGCGACGATTGCATCGCATCCTCATGCATCCTGCATAGTTATCTGTTGTACTGTTGTATTGTGAATGTGTATCGTTGTGTGCTTGTATTGTCTTAATATTTTGCCTATCGTAAACCCACACCGTCGACGATGCGTCGTTCGGAATGCTTACTCTCTCTGTCTTTCCCTTCCCTGTGGACTTCGGTGTCGATGTCCACAGGTGACAGAGTAAGTAGACTTCCTTGAGAGTCGGTGCTTCAAGCGTTGGGCTACGAAGACACGACCGTGATGGAGTCTCAAAGAAGAAGAAGGTCAAGCTCGGTTCGAGGACCCGATGGTTGATGATTCATCCCTTCGGAGGAGCATTGCGTTGGACGGAGGTCTACCGTCATAGTGTCTATGTTCGAGTATTGTACTCCCTTATCAGGTACTTAGACAACATTAACTGTATCCACATGTGCACCCGAAAGATGTTTTGTAAAGCTGGATAATCAATATCAAGTTTTTTGGTTAAACATAAAAGAGATGGGCTTTTAAATGCGATTTGTGAAAGCAAGTTTCAAAGTGCGATGTTTCGTAACATCTCGGTTTGAAGCTTGAATTATAACGTGAGATATGAGAATCAAATTTATGTTGCAAACTACTTTGATAAAGATTTTGGAACCTGGAGATTCTCATGTCCATGTTATATTTTCAAAAAAAAAAAAAAATTGGCCCAAATTTTCACTACATCAATTAAAGAAATTATATTTTTCAAGTTGTCAAATCGGGGTGTTACACCCACGACTCGACCAGCTCGTCGCTTTCATTCCTTTCATTTTAGAGCTGCTACTAGATCTCACCCCTCTGCTTCTCGAGTGATCCGTGAGGAGACTCCTATACCTAGTCCGATGAGTCCGGTTCATGGGACTCCTTCAGCTGACGCAGTGCCCAGTGGTAGGGCACCCACTCAGTCGGACGAGATAGAGGGGGATCCTGAGGAGGCGGAGAGTGAGGACGAGCCAGTCGAGCATTCCACTGCGAGCTAGTGGGGAGTTGGGATCCACCAGGTGATGCATAGTATAGATGGTTAGGATGCGGGACATGTGGAGCGGTTGTTGGAGACTCTGGAGACTTATGCTATGGAGGAGGATCACTGGACTACTGCTGGGATTTCATATTTTTCTCTATATATATTGTACATATTTTTGAGAGATCTCAGTGAGGTGGTCTTTTCTTTTGGCTTCATCTTATGGACTTGTATTTTGTAAACTCCTGCTACCTCGACTTTGACTTTGATGTATGTTGATACTTTTATATTATGACATGGTTAGTTATGTATATATCTCTTCATATAAATGGCATGAAATGTGGATTAACAAGTCAAGGTCCCTATTTTCCGCTTACTCTGATTATTATGTTGTTTTGCTCTATTAAACGACGATTTTAGTGCTGAGTTGGGAAGTTTTAATAGTCATAAATGAAAAGCCAACTTATGCATAAACGAATTACTTTCACCAAATGTAAAAATATAAAGAATTTTCATTACTTCTCTACTCACGCAAGTCCATATATTCTATTCTATAAAGAATTGAGAAACTATATTTTATAAACAATAGAGAGGGTGTGACACTTTTATGGTATCAGAGCATAATGGTCCTGATTCTTGATCCTCTCAAGCATAATCTGCCAGAAGATGCTACAGCTGGGTAAAGTTTCTTAGCTATTTGATTTATTTCATATAGCCTTAGTTCTATTAGTGATTGTTTAGAATAGAACTAGATAGATTTCAATGTTTAGATAGATCTTTAACGACTTAGGTCCATAGTGCAGGCTCACTATGGCATCGCGTTATAGAAATCATACGAACGATCTGCTGGAAAGGATCACTGCAGTATTAGAGAATATGCAGCAGAATCAGCATCAGCAACATCAACCTCAACCCGTTAATCCACCTCCAGTGGGTGCGGCAGCTATTGAAGCTAAATCTTTGTCGGATTTCAGGAGTTGTAATCCCTCGAAGTTCTCTGGTGGGTTTAAACCTGAAGAAGCTAATAAGTGGATCTTGGAAATGGACAAGATCTTTAGAACTTTGGAATGCTCTGATGCATAGAGGATAGTTTATGCTGTTTTCATGCTGGAAGGCGAAGCGGAACATTGGTGGAATCATACTGCTCAGTTACTAGCTCATGAAGGAAGAGAGGTAACTTGGGAGGTATTCATGGAGGAATTTCTCAAGAAGTATTTTCCTGATGACTTAAGGAGAAAGAAAGAGGTGGAGTTTCTACAACTCAAACAAGGCAGCATGAGCGTGGGCGAATATGCTGCGAAATTTGAAGAATTGATGAAATACTCTCCTTACTATCAGATGAACCCGGATGAAAGGAGCAAGTGTATCAAGTTTGAGGGAGGACTGAGACCTGAATTAAAGTCGGTGTTCAGTTACCAAAAGATTCAAAGCTTTCCTATGCTGGTCGATATGTGTAGAATGTATAAGGATGATAAAAAGGCAGAGACAGTCCAGATTGTGGAGGGAAAGAAGGAACATCAGGGATATGGATCACAGAGGCGGAAGGGGCATGACCACCGTCACAAAGGTCCTTATTCCCATAAGAATCGGGGAAAGGGAAAGATGTCGGATGATCGAAACACCTCTTACAATAATGCTCCTTATTGTGAGAAGTGCAGGCGTCATCACTTTGGAAAATTTTGTTGGTCTCACAGTGGGTGTTTTAACTGCGGGAAACCTGGTCATTTTTCTCGCGATTGCAAGGAACCACCTAAGAACACTCAAAGAGGATCTACGGACAAGCCAGTGACCCAAGTTCGAGTTTTCACCCTTAGTGGCGCTGAAGCGAATCAGACTCCGGGACTCGTGCAAGGTACTTATTTGCTCAATGACCAACCTTGTAGAATTTTATTCGATTCAGGAGCCACTCATTCATTTGTTTCCTTTGAATGTGTGAATCGTTTGAAATTGTCCGTGTCTGAATCACCTTATTACCTTAGGGTAGAGACCCCTACTAATTCTCCCGTGATTGCTTCAAAAGTGTGCCTTGAATGTAGAATTAAGGTATTAGACCGAGTCTCCCAGTTAGATTTGATCTGCCTACCTTTGTCCCAATTAGATGTGATTTTGGGCATGGACTGGATGACTAGTAATCATGTGGTTATTGACTGCGATAAGAAGGCAATTTTATTCAAGGATTCAATCTCATAGAAGTATCTCTGTTTAGTCTCTGCTGTTGAACCGGAGGAAGGGGAAAAGTCTGTGAAGGAGATTCCGATTGTTTGGGAATTTCCTGAGGTATTCCCTGAGGAAATGCCAGGATTACCACCCAAGAGGGAGATTGAATTTGGAATTAAGTTAATTCCAGGAACTGGTCCCATTTCTATTGCTCCTTATAGAATGGCACCACCCGAGATGGTCGAATTGAAGAAACAGATAGAGGAGTTGCTGCAGAAGTAACTTATTAGACCAAGTGTATCCCCATGGGGCGCTCCAGTATTGTTTGTCAAGAAGAAGGACAGAAGCCTTAGAATGTGTGTGGATTATAGACAGTTGAATAAGGTGACCATAAAGAACAAGTATCATTTGCCAAGGATTGATGATCTTATGGATCAAGTAAGAGGAGCCTCAGTGTTTTCCAAAATCGATCTGAGATCCGGGTACCATCAGATCAGAATCAAGGAGGAAGATATCCATAAGACTGCATTTCGATCTCGATACGGACATTTCGAGTATGTTGTAATGCCGTTCGGATTAACAAATGCACCAGCCATTTTTATGGACTATATGAATCGGATTTTTAGACCATATCTGGATTCATTTGTGGTAGTTTTCATTGATGATATCCTGATATATTCTAAGAATCCGGAAGAGCATGCTGAGCACCTTCGGATAGTGCTAAGGATTTTGAAGGAGAAACAACTCTACGCCAAAATCTCTAAGTGTGAGTTTTGGTTGAAGGAAGTTCAATTTTTGGGGCATGTGATCTCGGAAGGTGGCATAGCTGTTGACCCAGCTAAAGTTGAATCGGTTCTGCAGTGGGTTCAACCAAATACAGTCACCGAAGTCCGAAGCTTCTTAGGGCTGGCTGGGTATTATAGAAGGTTTATTGAGGGATTTTCAAAGATTGCATTACCTCTCACCAAGCTGACTCGAAAGGATCAACCATTTATATGGGATGAGAAGTGTGAGAGGAGTTTTCTGATGCTTAAGGAAAGATTAACATCCTCACTAGTGTTAATCTTACCTGACCCTCACAAGGAGTACGAAGTGTACTGTGATGCATCAGGACAGGGGCTTGGAAGTGTTCTAATGCAAGAAGGAAAGGTTGTGGCATATGCATCTCGTCAATTGAAAGTTCACGAGGTAAATTACCCCACACATGATTTGGAACTAGCTGCAATAGTCTTTGCACTGAAAATATGGAGGCATTATCTCTATGGCACTGTATTCCGGGTATTTAGTGACCATAAGAGTTTGAAGTATTTATTTGATCAGAAGGAGTTAAATATGAGGCAGCATCGGTGGATGGAGTTTTTAAAAGACTACGACTTTGAGCTCCGTTACCATCCCGGTAAGGCTAATGTTGTAGCAGACGCTTTGAATCGTAAAACGATTTATGCAAGTTCCATGATGATCAAAGAGGCAGCTTTGATTGAAGAGTTTCGGGATTTAAGTTTGGGGATGCAAGTGGAACCAAGTTATATTAAGATGGGTATGTTGCAAATTTCTAGTGAATTCTTGGCTCGAATTCGAGAATTGCAACATGAGGATGAAGAATTAATAGAAAAGAGGAAGTTGATGATAGGAGGAAAAGAGCCAGATTTATCAGAAGGATTGGATGGAATTCTTCGTTTCAAAACAACAATTTGCATACCAAAGAACTCGGAGATTAGAAGGTTGATCTTGGATGAGGCACATAAGAGTCAGATGAGCATGCACCCGGGATCGACAAAAATGTACCGGGATTTGAAAGGCATATTTTGGTGGTCAGGCCTTAAGAAGGACGTTGCGGATTATGTAGTGTCATGTTTCATCTGTCAAAAAGTTAAGGTGGAACATCAGAAACCTGGAGGAATGCTGCAGCCCCTGGATATTCCACAATGGAAGTGGGATAGCATTTCCATGGATTTTGTGACTGGATTGCCAAAGACAGTTGCAAACCATGATGCAATCTGGGTAATTGTGGACCGTCTTACTAAGTCGGCGCATTTCATTCCGGTGAACATGCGCTACTCTTTGGAAAAGCATACCCAACATTATATCCGGGAAGTGGTACGATTACATGGAGTGCCATCCAGTATTATTTCTGATCGTGATCCGAGGTTCATGTCTAGATTCTGGTCAAGCCTGCATCAAGCTCTGGGGACGAGACTTAAGATGAGTTCAGCATATCACCCTCAGACAGATGGGCAAACCGAAAGGACCATTCAAAATTTGGAAGACATTTTGCGAGCTTGTGTGTTGGAAGAAAGAGGAAGTTGGGATCAGATATTACCACTCGCAGAATTCACGTACAACAACGGATATCATGCAAGTATCGGTATGGCACCGTTCGAGGCATTGTATGGAAGAAAGTGCCAAACCCCGCTATGTTGGTTTCAAGTGGGGGAGAATTTACATCTTGGTCCGGATGTGGTGCAACAGACAACTGAAAAGATCAGAATGATTCAAGAGAAGATCAGGACTGCTGATAGTCGTCAGAAAAGTTATGCTGATCGAAGGAGAAGACCTTTAGAGTTTGCAGAAGGCGACCATGTGTTTCTCAGGATTGTGCCGCTAAAGGGTGTGAGTAGAGCGTTGAAACCTCAGAAGCTTTCACCTAAGTTTATAGGTCCCTACCAAATCCTTAAGCGAGTAGGACCGGTAGCTTATCAAATAGCTCTCCCGCCATCTTTAGCCAACTTGCACAATGTTTTTCATGTATCTCAATTGAAAAAGTTCATGCATGATCCAACCACGATCCTTCAGATTCGTCCAGATGACTTTACCTTACGAGAAAACCTAACCTTTAGGGCTGGCCCAGTTAAAGTTGAAGATAGGAGAACCAAACAGCTTAGAGGAAAGGAGATTCCATTAGTCAAAGTTGTATGGAAAAGTGGAAATGTATATGAAACGACTTGGGAATTAGAGGACCGAATGCGTAAGGATTATCCTGAGTTATTTTTGTAAGTTGAATTTCGGGGACGAAATTCCTATTAAGTGGGGGAGTAGTGTAACACCCCAAATTTTCACTCCCTGATGTAATGAAAATTTTGATTATGAAAGGTTATTTCATAACTATTTTCCTTAATTATAATTAATATTCATAATTAATTTGGATTAATTATGTGTTGGTATTGATGCCAGTATGAGATGGAAAAAGTACTTTAATAAAGTATAATATGTAAAAATAATGTTTTTGCATATTAGTCCCTGAATTAGGACCTAGAAGCAATATTAGGAAGATTTTGGAGGGAAGGGTATTAAAATAAATATTTTTGAAAAATTGACAAGAATACTCGAGTATTCCTGGAAACACTCGAGTAATCGAGTCAGTGGAGAACTCGTTAGTGCGTTTGATGAGTCAACACACAACGATTCTTCCTGGTTGACACGAAAACACACCCAGGACACGTTAATGGGCATCGTGGCAAGCTGCATGATCAATGGGAGTGCCTATTTAAGCACTTGGTTGAAGAAGGTGGAGGATTTTGGTTGAATTTCTCTGAAGATAACAACTTAGGGTTCCCAATTTCAAGCTTTGATTACTCGAGCGTTATTGAGAGTTAGATTGAGTGTGATACACCATTGTGAAGTTCACATTTCGAGCTTCACAAAGACATAAGATTTGCGAGTTGAGGGGCTGTGTGAAAGGAGAATCAAGGATCGAAAGAGGAGGGACAGTTGCTGCCAAACCAAGTTCCTGAGGTCTGGAGCCTACTTGGAGCTCGGATTTTGGTAAGTTTATGAGCCCTCTGAATCTCAAATTCGTTCCTACCCCTAGTTTAAGTTGCAGAGAACAATTCCTAACCTTTTTCCCTAATTTTTACAATGATCTTGCATGACAAATCCTCTGGTTTTGGGACTCTGCTCGTATATGGTTGCATGCAAAGGATTTTTGGGGTTTAGCAATTCCAGCCAATTTCTCTGCATTCTCTGTGTTGATTCACGACCTAGAGGTAAGGGTGGAGCTTTTAATTCACTAGAATAAGTTTAAATCATGTGAATGTAGGAGGAGAGTCAACAAAAGACTCTATGGGCACAGTTGGAATTAGGTTTAAGGCTTGGAGGCCTTTCTGGGTTCAAATACTGGTTTGGACAAGTGTATTATGTTGTATATGAGCTGTACCAAAGCTGTGATTGTGCTAAATGTGCCTAGAATTGAATTTGGTATGTTGAGTTGTGGAAAAATGGATTTTGTGCATAATTGATGATATTCTGTGATTTAGTGTAAAATGTTGTTAATTCTATATTGGAACATGTTTAATATGTATATTATAAGCTCTGTTGATCCTTGGTTTGGATTGGAATTGACTATAGTTGGAAATGGTATGTTAAAACTCAATTTTACAATGTTATCTGTCTGCAAATACTCGAGTATTAAGGATGATACTCGAGTGTTTCGACTTTTTTGGAAAATGGACTTTCTGGAAACTCAAGAACACTCGAGTACTCATAAAGAACACTCGAGTATTTTCATGAATTTAAAAATGTATTTCTGGAAACTAAAGAACACTCGAGTCTCATGAGGAACACTCGAGTATTTTGATGAATCTGAGGAACACTCGAGTCCAGAAAAGTTCACTCGAGTCTTTTGGATCAGGGACAGAAAAATAATTTTCTTTCTTAACATACCTAAAATCATGTCAATTAAAATCAACTATGCTTATGGGGAAAGTATCATGTTCCAATAAAAGAATGGGGAAATTATTAACAACATTGTAATTCACTGAAGGAATAATATTGGATGCACATAACGAGATTATTGGTTAATCTTAATGGATAAATTTTATGTGCATACATGCATGGAGAAAGGTGATGGACAATTAATTCGGTGGTGACTGGCTCGATGACACATTTTGGTAATGTGGGCAGCATTTGGGAATGCTGTTACGTCTTGGTGACGTTGTGTGCACACTATCCGAGCAGTTCCACAATACATGTTGGTCATGTATGCGAATTACTGGATTGAACGTTCAATAAACAATGGAAATGGGAGACCTGCATCATGACACATAATCAATGGGATTATCATAAATGAACCATGCTTGCTCATGTGTATATGCATCTGGATACTTGGAACTTACGATTGTTACTTGCCTTATTTATTCTTATTCGATTATGTGGATTATATTGCTTACCCTTTTTGCCCATTATAGGTGATGGCTCGCTATCTAGCTTGCATCGAGTTGCGCCCACTCCCTAGTGGAGTGTGGTACTACGAGGACCACAGTGCCACGTTTGAGGGTGAGGTAGAGGTGACTCTATATCACCCTAACCCTTTTGCTCGCGTCCGTCCTCGTAGGTTTCGCATCCCTATTATCTATACTTTGCATGTACCCCCTTTTTATACCTATCATGGACCACCCCCGACTCGACCAGCTCGTCGCTTTCATTCCTTTCGTTTTAGAGCTGCTACTAGATCTCACCCCTCTGCTTCTCGAGTGATCCGTGAGGAGACTCCTATACCTAGTCCGATGAGTCCGGTTCATGGGACTCCTTCAGCTGACCCAGTGCCCAGTGGTAGGGCAACCACTCAGTCAGATGAGATAGAGGAGGATCCTGAGGAGGAGGAGAGTGAGGGCGAGCCAGTCAAGCATTCCACTGGGAGCCAGTGGGGAGTTGGGGATCCATCAGGTGATGCATAGTATAGATGGTTAGGATGAGGGACATGTGGAGCGGCTGTTGGAGACTCTAGAGACTTATGCTATGGAGGAGGATCACTGGACTACTGCTGGGATTTCATATTTTGCTCTATATATATTGTACATATTTTTGAGAGATCTCAGTGAGGTGGTCTTTTCTTTTGGCTTCATCTTATGGACTTGTATTTTGTAAACTCCTGCTACCTCGACTTTGACTTTGATGTATGCTGATACTTTTATATTATGACATGGTTAGTTATGTATATATCTCTTCATATAAATGGCATGAAATGTGGATTAACAAGTCAAGGTCCCTATTTTCCGCTTACTCTGATTATTATGTTGTTTTGCTCTATTAAACGACGATTTTAGTGCTGAGTTGGGAAGTTTTAATAGTCATAAATGAAAACCCAACTTATGCATAAAAGAATTACTTTCACCAAATGTAAAAATATAAAGAATTTTCATTACTTCTCTACTCACGCAAGTCCATATATTCTATTCTATAAAGAATTGAGAAACTATATTTTATAAACAATAGAGAGGGTGTGACAAAAGGCATCATCATGCCTTAGGGTCAGGTAAGGTTTTCTCATCCCTATGTAGACACTCTGCACACACTCTTAGTTGATAGAGGGAAAACCTGGGTATCCCAACTGGATATTCAGAAACATTCCATCACCGTCACACATAAACCCCTGATCTCACTCAGGTTTCAGGACCACTAGTCATTGGTCCTGAGGTCCCCTAGGTTAGGGACATTTCCTATTTTCCAGATCCACTACATTGGCGTCGTCTGTGGGAACGTTAAACTTCGATTCCCAACCACCGTCAGTAGATGACCAAACTCGATCTGAACGCTGACAACGCCCCTGTCCAGCACCCTCCGAAACAGCATCATGACCCAGGCGCGCCTGAGATCCTCACGATCGCTGGAGTTCTCGCGAGTGGAGGCGAGAAACGGGATGAACGGAGGCGTTACGTTGGCCAGATCCATGGCCGAAAGGCCACAAAAAGGGTTAAGAGAGAGGACATTACCTCGCTTAGCTTCGACGATAACGACTACAACAACATCCTAAGGGACCACGATGACCCCATGGTCATCACCGCCGTGGTAGGAAACTACGCAGTTCACAGGATGCTGGTAGACCAGGGTAGTTCATTGGATGTGATATTTGAACCCCTATTGAAATCCTTGGGCCTGAAAAGGTCAGATCTATCCCCAGTATCAGGACCTCTGGTAGGGTTCGCAGGGGACGTAATATCCCCCTGGGCCGAATCTGTAAGAGTGTGATGTTTTGATGACAATAAACCAACATGTGTAAACCTCAAGCATCAACAACCTTCAAGCCAAGCACCACTCAAGTTCTTAGATAGTTCATATGATATTGTATTCATTTGTATTATATTATTTTATTTCATATGAGAGTGGGTGATAGCTTAGGTCTTATCTAAATTTAAGTAAATGAATTGTTGATTATGTGGTGATATGAGATTAACTTGATAGAATATAGCTCACATGAAAGTAGAAATCAAAACATATTTGAAAAGCTATTTTTTAATCACTTTAGCAGTGGTTAATCGATTAGCTCACAAGGCTTAATCGATTAACACGTGTATGACTGCTTTAAGTTGTTCGATTAACAGTGGTTAATCGATTAAGGTTTTGCATTAATCAATTAATAGCTGTTAAATCAGAAAAATTATTTTGTTTATAAGCTTTTCAATTGTGACTTTGATTTGGTTACTTACTTTCACAATTTTAAAGATACTTTCATGCTATTACTTTTCAAAGAGATCTATTCAATTTCATAGAATTCTATCAAGATCAAAATCTTATTCTTCTCAATCTCATTCTTCACTTTCATATTCTTCGATTCACATAGATATTGAGATCATAGTTTTTAGTGTTACAAAGTTTGGTTGAATCAATCTACAACAAAGGGTTGTGCATTCAAGGATTCAACATTTCAACAAAGTGAAGATTCACACTTGGAAGTCTTTGAAGATTCAAAGCGAGAAGAAAGGAATCGGTTGGAGAAGGTGCTTCAACAAAGAATGATTCAAGAGATTTAGAAGAACAATTGGTGGGGTAGATTTTCAAGAGCTTGGTACTCTCTTGAATGGTTAGGATAATTTGAGTGAGGTTTTCTCTTTTATCCATTGTAATCTACACAATTGTGTTCTAGTGGAAATCTCTCTATTGCGATAGAGGGGACTGGATGTAGCTCTCGGTGGTTGAGAGTGAACCAGGATAAAATCTCTTGTCTTTTATCTTTTACTTTCTTTAAGTTTTGAGTGATATAATAAACCAATTGAATAATTAGGTTAGATTTGGGGCTTTTCATAATTCGTAGTAAATTAACACTAATTAGGCTTGGTAAATTTCATTAGTGTTGTTCTTAATTCATTAGATATCTGTTCTTGCATTCTTGGCATTTGGTTTCTGCTGTGATTCTGATTAAAAGTGATTTTTGTTGTTTCTGCACGTAGTTAATCGATTAACTATTGTATTGATCGATTAGTTTTAAATCACCTTTCAGCCATTAATCGAGTAACTGATTTGTTTATCGATTAATTGTTTTCTAAGTTTCAAGCATTAATCGATTAGTCAAATTCATTAATCGATTAAGTGTTATAATTTTTGTTAGAAAATCTGTTTTCTCTAAACCATTCTCAATAGCAATCGAAAATTTGATATCAACGCTCCAAAACACTATTCACCCCTCTCTAGTATTTTTTGAGCCGCTTGTTGGTTTCCAACAAGTGGTATCAGAGCTCGGTCGAAATATCCGAGCATTAAAACGCTTTTTCGAAAAGATCCGTTTTGGAAATCATGGGCTCAAATTTTAATCCCTTTGGAGGTGAAGGAGCTTCCATAAACCGTCCTCCACTATTTAATGGTGAAGGATATGCTTATTGGAATGTTCGAATGAAATTTTTTATTGAAGCTATTGATATTGAGATTTGTAATGCCATTGAGAATGGACCTTTTATACCTATGACAAGAGTGAATGACACTGTCTCTCTAAAGCCTAAAGCTAGCTGGAATGATGATGATAAGAAAAAAGTTCAATTTGATTTAAAAGCCAAGAACATCATCACTTCAGCTCTTTCATATGATGAATTTTTTAGAGTTTCCCAATGCACTAATGCAAAACAAATGTGGGATACACTTCAAGTCACACACGAGGGCACAAATGAGGTTAGATGTGCTAGGTTAAACACTCTCATGCATGAATATGAGCTCTTTCACATGTTGCCTAGTGAAACTATAAGTGACATGCAAAAGCGCTTTACACATATTATAAATCATCTATCTGCTCTTGGTAAAAATTTATCTAATGGTGAAGTTGTTAACAAGGTTATGAGATGTCTTAGCAGGGAGTGGCAACCTAAGGTCATCACTATCATGGAATCCAAAGATCTAGATGAGATGGATTTGGCAACCTCGTTTGGCAAGCTTCAAGAGCATGAAATGGAATTAGGAAGGCTAACTATGAATGAGGACTCTGATAGAAAGAAGAAGGGGATAGAACTCAAGTCAAGTTCAAAATCCCTATAAGCCCAAGATGAGTCTTCACAAGTAGATGATTTCGATTCCGATATTGATGATGAAACCCTTGGTTTATTGGTTAAGAAACTTGGTAGATTCCTTAAGAAGAAAAATAATTTCAATAGATTTAAGACAAAGGACACCAAGGATACTCAACAAAGACAAAAGAACCATAAGGACAAAGTAATATGTCATGAGTGTGGAAAATCAAGGCATTATAAATCTAATAGTCCACAAAATGCAAAGAAGCCCAAAAGTGATAAATGGAAACCCAACTACTCAAAAGGGAAGAAAGCATATATAGTTTGGGACGAACCGGAAGATGAAGCCAATACAAGCACATCGGAGGATGAGGAGTTAGCCAACTTATGCTTGATGGCCAAAGTAGATGAAGAGGCTTCTTCAAGCACAAAATCTAATGACAAAACTAATGAGGTAGACTATCTCTCTGATTCTAGTTCAAATTCGGATTCCCCCTCTTTTAATGAACTATATTGTGCTTATGTGGAAATGCATAAAGAATTGAAAAAGTTAGCTAAAATAAATGTAGAGAGAAAGAATCTCATTTTGAAGCAACAAGAAAAGATTTTAGAATTGCAAAACTCTCTTGAGGAATTGAAGCTTCAAAACGAAACTCTACATCTCATTTATGCTAATTCCACATGTGATTGTGCTTTAAAAACAAATGTTGTCACAACTTGTGAAAATTGCAAAATTCTTGAAAAATAAGTTGTAAATTTTAAAAATAGAAATGCAAGGTTCACAAGAGGTGATACACGTTTGGATTACTTGCTAACTACTCAAAGAAATAATGGAAATAGAGCTGGACTAGGATATACCAAACCTAAAAATCAAAATTTTAGCAAAGTTGGTACTTTTTCTAAAGTTGATTTTTCTAAAACTCCAACTTGCTATTATTGTGGAATTTTTGGACATATTTCAAATAATTGTAAAATCAAAAGATTTGGTATACCTAGTGGCAACTATATGTGGATTTTGAAGGGGACTACACCCCAAGCTAACGTGAAAGGACCCAAGACAACTTGGGTACCTAAAACTAGTAAGTGATGTTTTGTTGTAGATGTGCCTTCGGACAAAGGAGCGAAGATGGTATCTAGATAGTGGTTGTTCGAGGCATATGACGGGCGATGAATCACATTTTATTGAACTAACTACCAAGGAAAGTGGTCACGTCACATATGGAGACAACAATAAAGGCAAGATACTTGGAGTGGGTAAGATTGGTAATGTTTCTAACCTAGTCATTGAAAATGTTCTATATGTAGAAGGCTTAGAACACAATTTGCTAAGTATAAGCCAACTATGTGATATGGGCAACAATGTTACTTTTACCTCTCAATTTTGCTTTATTAAAAGTGATGTTGATCATAGTGTCAAATTTGTGGGACATCGCTCTAATAGCACATATTTAATTGATTTAGATGAGATCACCTCATTATTTTCTAAATGTTTTAAAAGTTTTGATGATGAGGTTAGACTTTGGCATAGGCGAATAGCTCATGTAAATGTAAATCAACTAAATAAGCTACTACGCAAAGAATTAGTAATTGGCTTACCGAAACTCAATTTTCAACTTGGCGGTGTTTGTGACTCATGTCAAAAATGCAAACAAGTTAAAAACACTTTTAAACCTAAAAATGTGGTAAGCACAACAAAACCATTGGAGTTAATCCACATGGATTTGTTTGGCCCATCACAAGTTAGAAGTTTTGGTGGTAATTACTATGGCTTTGTTATGGTAGACGATTTTACACGATTTACATGGACATTGTCCTTATCCTCTAAAAGTGAGACTTATAAATGTTTTAAAAACTTTGCCAAACTCATCCAAAATCAATTAAATTTAAAAATTGTGTCTATTAGAAGTGACCATGGTGGTGAGTTTGAGAATTCTAAGTTTGATGCCTTTTGTGAAAAGTATGGCATAAGTCATCAATTTTCAGCCCCTAGAACTCTGAAACAAAATGGATTTGTAGAAAGGAAGAATAGAGTATTAGAGGAACTAGCTAGAACAATGCTTAAAGAGTCTAAGGTTCCTTCTTATTTTTGGGCTGATGCGGTTAACACCGCTTGTTATGTGATTAATCGTATTCTTATTCGTCCTCATTTGAATTAAACACCTTATGAATTACTCAAAGGGCGAAAGCCAAACATTTCATATTTCCATGCCTTTGGATGTAAGGTGTTTATTTTGAATAATGGTAAGAGTCATGTCGGCAAGTTTGATTCTAAGGCCGATGAAGGTATTTTTCTTGGTTATTCATTGCATAGAAAAGCATTTCGAGTTTTTAATAAAAGAACTTTAACTGTTGAAGAATCAGTCCATGTTGTATTTGATGAGTCTCCGAAAGGAGAAAATAGTGTTTCTTGTGATGATGAAGATGTAGGTACAATCATTGAACATGAGAAGCCTATACAACAAGAAGTAGAGAATCAATTCGACAAAGGAGAAACACAAGCACAAGAAAAGGAGCTAACACAAGCACAACATAACGATCTACTAACCGCATGGAGACCAAATAAGAACCACCCGATTTCAAATATTCTAGGTGATATTGCTAAGGGAGTGGTAACCCGAAGCTCACATAATAATTTTTGCTATTATGTTGCGTTTGTTTCTCAAGTAGAACCTAAGAATATCAATGAAGCTATAGATGATGAGCATTGGTTATTGGCCATGCAAGAGGAATTGAACCAATTTGAAAGAAACCAAGTTTGGGAGTTTGTGCCAAAACCCGATGATCCTCCAGTTATAGGAACTAGATGGGTCTATAGAAACAAACTTGACGAATCGGGTATCATAGTTAAAAACAAAGGTAGGCTAGTTGCCAAGGGCTATAGTCAAGAAGAAGGTATAGATTATGATGAGACTTACGCCCCGGTAGCTAGATTAGAATCTATTAGAATGTTATTATCCTTTGCTTCTATTATGAACTTTACTCTTTATCAAATGGATGTGAAGAGTGCATTTTTAAATGGTTATATTCAAGAAGAAGTTTATGTATCTCAACATCCCGATTTTGAAAACTTTGAATACCCAAACCATGTTTTTAAACTAAAAAAGGCGCTTTATGGACTGAAACAAGCTCCTAGAGCTTGGTACGATCGATTGAGTTCCTTTTTGATTCAAAAGGGGTTCAAAAGGGGAGTTGTGGATAAAACACTCTTTATAGACCAAGTTGATAAAGATATTTTGTTGGTACAAATTTATGTTGATGACATTATATTTGGTGCTACTAACAACGCTTTGTGCAAGAAATTTTCAGATTTGATGACAAGCGAGTTCGAAATGTCTACGATGGGAGAATTGACCTTCTTCCTTGGACTTCAAGTAAAGCAAATGGAATATGGCATTTTCATTCATCAAACCAAGTATTGTAAGGAATTACTCAAGAGGTTTGAAATGGACAAAGCTAAAGATGCGTCTACACCAATGGCTACAAATTGCTATTTGGATAAAGACGAATGCGGAAAATCGGTAGAGATAACCAAGTATAGAGGCATGATACTTATCTTACTGCATGTAGGCCCGACATCATGTTTAGTGTATGTATGTGTGCTATATTTCAAGCAAACCCTAAGGAGTCGCATTTATCTTGTGTTAAGCAAATAATGAAATATTTGAAAGGTACTATTAATACCGGATTATGGTATCCTCATGGTGCCTCTCTTTATTTAGTTGGTTATAGTGACGCCGACTTTGCCGGTTGTAAGCTTGATAGAAAAAGCACAAGTGGCACATGTCACCTTGTTGGAAATTCTCTAGTGGCTTGGAATTCCAAAAAGCAAGCATGTGTTGCGCTTTCAACCGCCGAAGCGGAGTACATAGCGGCCAGAAGTTGTTGTGCACAAATTTTGTGGATGAAACAACAATTTTCAGATTCTGGAATAAAACTTGAGAAAATTCCAATTAAATGTGACAAAACTTCCGCCATTAACCTAACTAAAAATCCAGTATTACATTCACGAACTAAACATATTGAGATAAGGCACCATTTTTTAAGAGACCACGTTCAAAAGGGTGATTGTATTATTTAATTTGTAAACATGTCAAATCAATTAGTGGACATATTCACCAAGCCTTTGCCAAGAGATACATTTTATTTTATAAGAAGAGAGCTTAGCATTCTTAATGAATCTAGTCTTAACTAATTGTATTTGATGTCATTTTTTATCGATTATCCACCATTATGTCTTATTTGAATTTGTTAAGTTTGTGTAGTCTTTTTGTTAAATTTTACCTTTCATTATTTGCTTAATTCATAGATTTTTGTTGCTCTTTATGGTTTTAGAATTCCCTTACTAAATGCTCTTTGGTTGTCTATAAGTGTTTATGTGTCTATGTGCTAGTTGCTACATGAAATTTTGTGTTTGTTAATGTCAAAATGCATTTAAAACTGTCAAAATTCCGTTTTTCAAAAGATTAATCGATTAGGACTGTACCTTAATCGATTAATGTTTTTGACCCTTTTAGGTACTACTCGATTAATTGTATATTTAATAGATTAATTTTTAAACACTCATCAGATGCTAATCGATTAGTCTCTCAGACTTAATCGATTAAATTTTTGGCAAGCATCAGGTGCTACTCGATTCAATTTTTAAACAGTTAATCAGTTGTTAATAGATTAACAAGGGTCATTAATCGATTAACGAGTGTCAGATCAATTTTTTTTTAAAAACGATTTTGACTCATTTTGACTAAGTTTCGCCGTGTGTTTTTCGTCTTCTCTTTACTATTTCTTCACAAATCTTCCAAAAATCAACAACTAACACTCAAATCAAGTGGTAAACCTTCAATATTTCATCTTCTCCTTCATTATTACAGTCAATTTCATTCTCATTTCCTTCTATTTCTTCAAAAACGTGATTTCCCCCTTTGCAAACCCTAAAAGTGCGACCTTTGTTCCTCAACCCCATAAACCCAGAAATTTCCACCATAAATCATCAAATTCGAGTTCCATGGCTTCTTCCTTTGCTACTCCATACAAGAGATTGAAAATAAAGGCACATCCTCACCGCGACAGTGAGTGGTATTCGTAGGTGGAAAGAGATGCAAGAGCACCGAAATTTCTGGCTAGACCTTTTGGAATTCGGCGCTATTTGAACCTTGAATGGCTTCGTAAGAAACATTTCTCTTTTCATCCTTTATTGGTTTATCAGAAATTAAAGAAGTTTTTAGAATTTAATTGTGTAGGGTCGGCCGACCACATACGGACCCAAGTCTTACTAAAGGGATTCTCTAAGGGCACTTTGCTCGGTTCACCTGCTATTAAAGTCCTTCGCTCAGACTCGTAGGATCCGAGCAATACGAAAGGGCCAGGCTCGAACTTGATGGAACCGAGCCTCACCATCGGTCCTCAATCCATCAGGCTCGGAACTCTAGGACCGAGACACACCGTCGGCTCGCGGATGAGCTCAGGCTCGCCAAGGCTTCTTATCCCTTCCGCAAATCTCTCCTAGATTCTCGCAACAGCCTAGACATGAGATGTTCAGCTGATCCTATCCAGATTCTAGAAGCATAATCGTCCGATATTATCTCAACAGAATCCTGGTTCAGCACAACTCTGATACAAGGCCCAAAGGGCCCATATCAGCCTCGTCCAAACCCTATAAATAGCTCATCACAGCTAGGGTTTCAGGTAAGTACTCTCATCCCTAAGTTGACACTCTACACACACACGTTGACTGGGGAGACCCTTCTTTTCCCAACTGGAACTGTAGAAATACCATAAGTCACACAGTAATACTTGATCATCTCTTGGGCTCTTGGTTACCATAATCTTAAGCACATAGAGGGTTAAAGACATATAGTGTTCAAGGACACTACATTGGCGCCATCTGTGGGAAACGAATAACTTGTATTCCCACATCCACTGTTCTCATGGCAAACAACAACGGTAATGAAGGAGATCTCCGTCATCGCCTCCGTGGGAGGCCACCTAAGAACGGAAGGAACGTCGGGGACAGGATCGCTCCAGGAGAGCCCATTGAAGGCAACCAGACCCCTCCAGTTCAAGCACAAGCTAATGTACCGCCAGTTCCTCCAGTTCCTCCGGTTCAGGCACAAGTTAATGTCCCTCCCCTTATCGAAGGCGGCGGAGGACGATCCAACCCTCGCACTGTTCCTGATGGTCATGTTTCAGAGTGGCGTGATACTGCAGATTCTGGACCACGTGCATCACGAAGGGCTCCTTCTGGATCACAAACTGGCGAGGTCCGTCGAGTAGAACGTTCCGCTCGTCATGACCATTCCCGAGCCGAAAGATCTCAAAGAGAAGAACCTCACTTCACGAGGGGCCACTTTGGAACCTTTCAAGGTGGTCCACGTTCCACTGAAACGGAGGGTAGGTCTTACATGACTACCTCTTCGGCTCGAAGGCGATAAGAGTCAATCATGGAGATTTTAAGAACTCAAACTTCACTGATCGAAAAACAAAACCAGGCTATTGCTGCTCTTCAGTAGCAAAGCATGGCAAGAACAGCCGAGCAAGGCCCTCGCGTGGCTCTCGGCAACCCAAACAACCTTCCTCCTCCTCCACCTATCAACCCGAGCATGGTTCCCGAGCGTATTACCGGGGAACCTCATCCTGGCCATCCTTTCACAGCAGAAATCATGGCATACCAAACCCCGCAGACTTATGTAGGACATCAGAATATCCCTCGCTATACTGGGACTACCGACCCGCTAGACCATATTGCGGCTTACGAATCCTCCATGATGTTTTATGGAGGAGGAGACTTCATGAAGTGTCGCGCTTTCTCAATGACTTTAGGCTCAGCGCCTTTAAGGTGGTTCAACTCCTTACCTGCAAATTCAGTTCACTCTTGGGCTGAACTTAGAAGAGCGTTTTTGAATAGATACACCGCCAGTATGTCACAGCCAAAATCCGATCATTCATTAGCTGGAGTCGCTCAGAGACCAGACGAGTCTCTACGTGACTATCTAGCTCGGTATCAGCACGAGGCTAGTGGCATATCGGATTTACAATCCGGAGTATCTATTCTCCTGCTGACTCAAGGATTGCGTGATGGAGATTTCAAAGATTCGTTGATAGGAGAGCCACCAAAGGATATGGCCGAGCTAAGGGAAAGGTCCAGGAAATTTGTGAATTTGGAAGAATTTCATAGAATCAGTACTGCGGCGCGTGGTAGGGAAGTGCGTCAAGACCAACGTCCTCGGCAAAACGATCGGTTTCGAGATGGCAGAGGAAGGAAGGAGAAAAGAGAGAAAGAAAGAGGAGAAAAACTGCCTCCAAAAGGCAAGTATGACGAGTATACTCAGCTTACAGTCCCAAGGAGTCAAATCCTTCGCGAGACTTTGCACACCGAGATGCGCAATATTACTCGGCATCCAGCTTTGAGAAAAGCTGCTCAAAAGGACAAGAGCAAGTATTGTGACCATCATGGAGGATGGGGGCATACTACTGACCAATGTACTATGCTAAAGGACTTGATTGAAGAAATGGTGAGGGACGGAAAACTTCAACAGTACATCGGCGAAGCAATGCGAAAGCGAGCTAGGAGAAGAAGCCAGTCCTCACACAAACCCGAGCAGAAACAAAGAAATAGGAGCCCTTCACCACCTGCGGGGGGAGCTTCTACCCTACTGTCCGAACAGGATAAGGGTCAAGATGTTTTTCTGATTAACACCATTGCTGGAGGATTCGCAGGTGGTGGGGAGAAAAGAGGTGACCAAAAGAAGTACGTGGGTCAAGTTCTTTCTGTTGCCAGCCGACCAATTCAAAAGCCTAGGAAGAAGAACATCGTCATCAGCTTCAGTGACGAGGACTTTGCTGACATAATCCATGACCACAACGATCCCATGGTAGTTACAGCTCGGCTCGGTAATTATGACGTAAAGAGGATTCTTGTTGATCAGGGAAGCTCAGCAGACATTATGTTTTTGGATTTATTTGAAGCCCTAAAGCTGAAAAAGTCTAATCTGACTCCATTCTAGGGAAGTTTGATTGGCTTTACGGGCCATTCGATTGTTCCCCTAGGTCATATCCACCTCCCAGTTACCCTGGGGGAACAATCATCCGCTCGAACGGAGATTGTAAAGTTTCTGGTCGTCCAGGCTCCGTCGGCATACAACGCCATCCTCAGTCGTACTGCACTACAGTCTTTTGGCGTTGTTGTTTCAATGGTCCACTTAGCTATGAAATTTCCAGGATCCAACGACGAGGTGGTCATGGTGCGTTTTGAACAAGAGCTGGCTCGGAAATGCTACAATATCAGCCTGGGTAAACTGAAGATTGACGATGAAAAGATTATGCAAGAACCACTAAACAAGGGAAGTGTTAACCTGGCAGATCTTGATGTAAGGGAGGATGACAAAACCGAGAAAGAGTTGACAGCACTACTCATTGAGAACAAAGATCTATTTGCTTGGACCTCGGCGGACATGCCGGGAATTGACCTGAATTTCATATGCCACAAGTTAAGTGTGTATCCGGGCGCTAAACCAGTTTGCCAGAAGAAGAGGTGGATCGGAACCGAAAAGGCTCAAGCCACTGAGGAAAAGGTTGCCGAGCTGCTTAAAGCAGGGTTCATCAGGGAAGTGGTATACACCGACTGGTTGGCTAATCCCGTACTGGTCAGAAAATCTAATGGAAAATGGAGGATGTGCGTGGATTACACCGACTTGAACAAGGTCTGCCCCAAGGATCAATACCCACTTCCCTGCATAGACAAATTAGTAGACAGCTCGGCAGGGTACCAGAGACTATCCTTCATGGACGCTTATTCTGGCTACAATCAGATTCCGATGTATCCTCCGGATCAGATGAAAACTTCCTTCGTGACTGAGAACGGTACATACTGTTATATTGTCATGCCCTTCGGGCTCAAGAACGTTGGGGCAACCTACCAGCGAATGATGAATAAAGTGTTCGGCCCACTTATCGGGCCCAGAATGGAAGTATACATCGACGATATGATTGCCAAGAGCTTGAAGGAAGAAGACCATGCCAAGGACTTGAAGAGTATTCTGGACAGAATTCGGCAATATGATATGAGGTTGAATCCTGAAAAGTGCACATTTGGGGTTCCCGCTGGATCATTCCTCGGATTTATGCTCACTGAACGAGGAATCGAAGCCAATCCTGAAAAGTGTTGAGACATCCTCAAAATGAAGAGTCCATCTGACATTAAGGGTGTACAACAATTGGCAGGTCGGGTAACAGCTCTTTCCAGATTTTTATCCCAATCAGCTCGGAAGGCTCTACCATGGTACCAGTTGTTGCGGAAGGAAAAGGAAAAGGCGTTTGAGTGGAACGATGCATGCGAAAAGGCCTTCACTGACCTTAAGCAATATCTGGCATCCCCTCCGATCCTATCTAGCCCTGTAGCAGGAGAGACTCTGTTCTTATACTTATCAGTGGGAGAGTCTATCGTCAGTTCAGTTTTAGTCCGGGAAGAATCAGGCAAGGAATCCCCCGTTTATTTTGTCAGCCGAGCACTTCAAGGACCGGAACTGAGGTACCAAAAGGTGGAGAAATTGGCTTTCTGTTTGGTCATCACGGCCAGAAGATTGCATCAGTACTTCCAGAGTCATCACATCAAAGTCAGAACGGCCCAACCTAACCGCCAGATTCTTCAGAAACCCAACCTAGCTGGTAGAATGGTAACTTGGGCCATTGAACTTTCCGAGCTCGATATCGCTTTCGAACCGAGGAAAGCAATGAAGTCTCAGGTTCTAGCTGATTTCCTCACTGAATTTACTAAGCCACTGACGAGCTCAAACTTGAACTAGAGCATTTTTGTTGATGGATCAAGCAACAAGCTCGGGGCAGGTGCTGGAATAATCCTGGAGAACTCCGATGGTGTTACCCTTGAGTATTCTCTGATGTTTGAATTTCCTACTTCAAACAATCAGGCAGAATACGAAGCGGTAATGGCTGGTCTCAGGATGGCAAAGGAGGTAGGGGCCCGAGAAGTCAAGATTTTCAGTGATTCTCAGCTGGTGCTCTCTCAGATCAAAGGAGATTATCAAGCCAAGGAACCCATCCTCCAAAAGTACCTTGAGAAGGTAAGGTTCTTATCTTCGGAGTTTGCCAAAGTTGAATTCTGTCATATCCCGAGGGAAAGCAATGGCCGAGCGGATATTCTTTCAAAACATGCTTCAACGAAGGGCACCGGAAATAACAAGACCCTGATCCAGGAAATGGTGCACGGACCTAGCGTTGTCCTCTCCGTTTCGGTGGATCCAAGTTGGACTGCTCCGATCACGAGTTACTTGGAACGAGGAACTTTGCCTACTGATCCGACCGAGGCTAGGAAGCTCGTCAGGAAAGCGTCACAGTTTGCTCTGGTTGAAGGAATTCTGTTTCGCCGAGGCGTCAGTGGCTTTATGCTTAGATGTTTGGATCCCACTGAGGCACAACAAACACTTGAAGAGGTGCATGGAGGAATCGGAAGCCATCATGTTGGAGGTAAATCATTGGCCAAAAAGATCCTAAGGGAAGGATACTACTGGCCGACCCTTCAGCAAGATGCGATTAATCATGTAAAGAGATGTGAAAAGTTCCAATTTCACAGCGATGTGTATCAGCAGCCGGTCGAGGAACTCCACTCACTTTCATCTCCCTATCCTTTCTATCAATGGGGAATGGATTTGATTGGCCAGTTCCCCACCGCACCAGGACAGCTAAAATGGGTGGTAGTCGCCATCGATTACTTTACCAAGTGGATTAAAGCCGAGCCTCTAGCAACTATCTCGTCTACCAAGGTTCAGAAGTTTTTTGAAAGGCAGGTCATAGCTCGGTTTGGAGTGCCACAAGTTCTGGTGACTGGCAACGGAACTCAGTTTGCAGCAAAGACATTCCAAGACTTGGTAAATGCTTTGAACATTGAGCACTATTTTTCCTCGGTTGAGCATCCTCAGACCAATGGACAAGTGGCGTTAGTGAATCGAACTATCATCCAGGGAATCAAGGAGAGGCTTGTTGGGGAAAAGGGGAATTGGTTGGACAGTCTGCATGAAGTACTTTGGTCGTACCGGACCACAATACAAACCTCGACGGGGGAAACTCCTTATCGGCTTACCTACGGCTGCGACGCGGTCATTCCGATGGAAAGGATCATTTCCTCGTTTCGAACCATGCAACAACCAAACCCCCTCAACAACACTTTACTGTGTGAGGATCTCATTTTATCTGATGAAGTCAGAGATCTGGCCGCCAAGCGAGAGCGTCATGCCAAGCGAATGCAAGCAAAAGAGTATAATCGCTCGGTAGTACCCAGAGAATTCGAGGTAGGTGACCTCGTCCTAAGGAGAGCCGACATTGGCCTAAAAAATGCTAAAGACGGGAAACTGGCTCAAAACTGGGAAGGGCCATACCGAATAGCTTCCAAAACAGGAACAAGGGCCTACAAGCTCGAAACTCTCTCTGGTGCTCTCATCAATAACACGTGGAATGTGGCGAAGCTTAAGGCGTATTTCAGCTAAAGTTTTCATCCCTATTTTAATTGTTGATTTTCAATTCTGTTTTTAGCTTCATTATTATTACCCTTGTTAAATGTTAGGACTACTATTTATTTTTGATCATGGTGTACGCTCGGTGAAACTCCGAGCCCATTGTACTTACTGCTTCAAATAAATGAAAGTTCTGTTTTTGAATTCGTTGTATTTACGTACTTTTCCTCATAACCGATTAGCCACCGCTTATGACGCGAACGATTATAAACAGCTCAAATAAGAGCTTATAACTCGTCAAGTACTTTAAAAAGATTCCCGATTCAAACATGATTTTTAAAATAATTTTGTACATCGCGGATAGAGGAACCCACCTCGGCTAAAGTGTCGGAGTTTCGAGGTCTTGACACTTGAATTCATAACAAAAAGAATAAAATGAGAAGCACTAAATCATGATGGATATTATAAATATTCAGAATCTTTACAGCAACAGATCCGAGCCCATCTATTGGGGCATATACAAAAGTTAAAAAAGGAAAAGGAAAAACCTACTCTATGTCAGACAGTACTACGCTTTCAGGATCAAATTTATCCTCTTCTTCCTCGTCACCTTCGAAACCCTCGGGTTCCTCGGATTCCTCAGCAAAGTGGTCGGGTAGATCATTTCCGCCCATGTCTATTGCGACCCGTTCTCGCCCACGTTCCGACCATTTTTAACAGCAAAGTTGGGGTCATCACCCTTGGTTACGAGGCCAGGATTCAGGATGCGAAGTTGCTCGGCGGTGTTGAGGAAAGAGTCTTCAACTGCGTGATCCCAATTGTATAGATTCTCCTTGGCTGCCCTTTTGTGCTTAAGAGCTTTCGCCTTCATTTTGTCCAGGGAGGCTCGGAGTCCAACAGCCTCATCCTTGGCATACTCGAGTTGCTCTCGAGCCACAGAAGCATCTTCCTCGGCTTTCCGAGCTTTCTCTGTAGCCTCCCGAAGCGTTGTGGCATCCTCCTTGGCCTTCTTCAGGGTTTCCTCGGCTCGCCTCATCCTTTCATTTGCTTCTTGGAGAGTCTTTTCCGCCACCTCCTTGTCAGCTTCGGCTTTAGCCTTGCCATCTTCAGCATCCTGCTTCCCCTTCTGCAGCCCCTCTTTCTCGGCAGCCAGTGTCTGAAGTCTATTTTCAAAGGCTTCTATTTGAAGCTGTAAGTAGTCTTTCCGATCATCAGTTTCTTTTCTTTTTTTCTTCCCCTCGGTAGACACCCCAGCATGAACATCTTCACCACGCTGACCGAGGTAGTGAAGAATGCTCGCACCTCTTAGGAGACTCTTCACCAAGGCCATGCAGTTGTTTTCCCAAACCAATGGGAGCCATGCATCTAGCACTTGTGCATCCTCGGGTGGGAAGACAGCCTTGTTGAAGCTATCAGAAGTTTTCTTAGCCCACACTGTTTTGGCGACAATGTCATCCATGCCCTCAGCACCTTGAATCCCTTTGTGGGACTTACTCAGATTGAGCCAATCCCCAGCTACCCCCTTTCCTGTGTCCATCCGAGGCCTCTTGGGTGGACGCTCGGGGGTACCTCTAGCACTTGGCTGAGCCTCCGAGTTGGCTATTTGCTCAATGCCTTCGGTGGCCGAAATCACCTCAGCGGGGACAGCACGAGGAGCAACGGTTGGACTACCCTTTGGCGTTGGCTCGGAGGACTGGCTTTTAGCCGAGGAGCCAGAGCTTGCCTTCACAGCAGCCAGCTGAGCCATCCTGGATGAAGCAGCAGCACTTTTCTTGGCCTTTGATGTTTTTTTCCCCATTTTTTCTGAAAATGGAAAAAGTATGTTGTATTAGACCGAGCAAAAAAAAAATTGGTACCCAGCTCGGCCTTCACTTCAGCCTGGGTTCTCTTCAACAAAATTTGTTTTGTATCAATTTGACCCTTTTCTCGAAGATACTCCCAAACCCGATCACATAAGCGCCTCTCGGCCCTAGTTAAGTCCACTTTGTAATCAAATTGGTATAAGGAGGCCCCTCTATTATAAATACCGCTCGTCCAGCATAGTGGGAATTGAGGCACGACCTTAATCTCCCCTTCTTCCTCAACTCGCTTCATGAACCAGCATACTTCGGCTCCCGTATACTCGTATTGGAAGAAGCAGGGTTTGAAGGACTTCTAAGAATCGGTTACCTTTGCAAAAAGGGCATGCTCCTTCCGAGCCTTCAATGACACCCAGAGCCCCTTGGAGTTACCAAATTTATTTACTTGGGGGGCATATATCCAAAAGAAGGCTCGTAATGTTGCTACCAGACCTTCAGCGTCACAAAACTGTTGGAAAGCTCTGACAAAGGCCCACCCGCTCGGATGCAGCTGGCTCGGGGCTACGCCTAAGTGGTTGAGGACCTCTATTTCAAAGGTAGAAAATGGCATGCGAATTCTGACTTTCGTCGCTACCTCCTCATAAAAGAAAAAATATTGTTGGTTTTCTGGCACTTGGAAGCAGATGCGATCATCTATGCCCACATGTCTTAAAACAAATTCCGAGGCATTCCCGTCTGCACTCGGAGGGGTTAGAACAGGGCGAAGGTGGTTCAAGTTGTCCATCGTCAGCAACGAAGGCCTCATTCCAAGTACTTCCCGATCAAAAACTGCATCGTACTCTGCGTGGTTGGGTGGCAAAGGGAATTCATCAGGATGGGTATCACACCTGCGCTACACCATATCTGGGGAAAACGTAAAAGGCTCGACGTTAGCATTTTTTATAGCAGATGTTTTAATTCTAAAACTAAGGCCGAGCCTTGGACCTTTTCCCCCCTCCCTCATAGGATCTCCCAAAAACTCTTCCCCTTTGGTACAGCACTCTAGGCTAGTCCTAACCTGAGCCCGACGCTTGGCAAACCTATAAGCCAACAACCACCTATTTTCCTCTACGGGGTTGGAAGGATACTCCGTGGCCAACGGTTCTACTTCGGGTGACTCGTTTTATCCTTTGTCACAAGGGAGGTGGGAGGATCTACGGTTTTATTACCAGTATCACCAGTATTAGAACTAATTTCTAAGGGAACATTTTCAAACTCAGAATCTCCAGAATCCCCAGAACTCCCAGAGAAACCAAAATCACTGTCACTGGAAGGCTCCTCACCTAATCTCTTACAAAGTTCATGGTAAACCTTCCTCCAATCTCTCCAACCTCTCATAATTAAGAAATCCAAACAGATCAATTACCTACCCAGAACAAAACCCAAAATCCCTGCAAAGACCCAGAAAGAACGAAAAAACCCTCTCAAAAACAAACTAGAAGTGGCAGAACCAGTCAACTATTTCAATCAGCAGAGGAGAAAAGTTTACCAACTATTGGTTGATGTTTGAACTTTGAAAGAGTTTGATTGCGGTGATTGCTCCTGCGAGCGTTGAGGGGAGGTACAGAGAATGAGAGAGTTTTCTGGTTTCTGAAGGAGTAGTAAGCGTTGAGAAGTGGAAGGAACCGAATAAAAGGTTTAAAACCCCTCAACCTCTCAACTTCCCTCCTTCCACAATGCACCGGTTGGGCCAAAAGCCCATTAACCCGTTCATCCATTTATAGTGGAATACGTGGCAATCATTGGAGTTGCTTTTTCAAGTTTCGAAATTTGAAATGATTTGGCACAACTTCCCAAGGCACGCGCCGTACCTAGAGAACCCAAAACGTCACCTCGAACAGGCTACATGGTTACAGTTGTCACACACTCCCGAACTAAGACATGCGAAAAGGTCAACCCTACCCACTTGTTACCTCGCCACAGACTTTCCAAAGTCTTACGAGCTGGGGGGGCTTGTAGGGTCTGCCGACCACATACGGACCCAAGTCTTACTAAAGGGATTCTCTAAGGGCACTTTGCTCGGTTCACCTGCTATTAAAGTCCTTCGCTCGGACTCGTAGGATCCGAGAAATACGAAAGGGCCAGGCTCGGACTTGATGGAACCGAGCCTCACCATCGGTCCTCAATCCATCAGGCTCGGGACTCTAGGACCGAGACACACCGTCGGCTCGCGGATGAGCTCAGGCTCGCCGAGGCTTCTTATCCCTTCCGCAAATCTCTCCTAGATTCTCGCAACAACCTAGACATGAGATCTTCAGCTGATCCTATCCAGATTCTAGAAGCATAATCGTCTGATATTATCTCAACAGAATCCTGGCTCAGCACAACTCTGATACAAGGCCCAAATGGCCCATATTAGCCTCCTCCAAACCCTATAAATAGCTCATCACAACTAGGGTTTCAGGTAAGTACTCTCATCCCTAAGTTGACACTCTGCACACACACGTTGACTGGGGAGACCCTGCTTTTCCCAACTGGAACTGCAGAAATACCATAAGTCACACAGTAATACTTGATCCTCTCTTGGGCTCCTGGTTACCATAATCTTGAGCACTTAGAGGGTTAAGGACATATAGTGTTCAAGGACACTACAAATTGTATGTCTTACCCTAGGTTAGTCCGACAATTTTATGCAAATTTTACTCTGATTGATGGTGTTTTCCAGTCCATGGTGAGAGGTCACCATATTGTTCTTAAGCCGGTGGATTTTAATATAATGTTTGGGTTAGTTGATGAAGGAACTTTCTTTGAGGATGAGACTTCTACTGTTTTCAATGTAGACGGTGCAACAATTTTTACTGATGCTCTTCGTGATAAGGAATCATGGAAAGGTGGCACTAAGAAAGTTACTTTGGTATCTGCGGATGATCGTATGCTTTTGTACGTTATTGCATATTGTTTATATCCTAAATCATCACATAATTATGGCCAAGCACAGGAGGAGGATCTGAAATTGTTTTATGCTATTAAACATGGAATTTCTATAAATTGGTTTAAGTTTATGATGAGTAGGATGCTGCTTGCTGCTAGATCCAACCCCCCGCATTATTTGTCTTACTCGATGCATGTGAGTGAGATTCTACATCATTATGGAGTTCCGATTGCAGATGATGAGGAGGTTGAAAAATTTCCTGAAAAGAAGTATTGTTTGAATTCTAATCATCTTAACCAGATCAAAATTGCATTTGATAAGACAACTAGATCATGGATTTGGGATGAGCAGGCTGCTAGGGGAGCAGAAGATGATGAAATGAGGGATGCAGAACAAGGGCAAGAGCTTAATCCTGAGGATTACATTGATTTCACCAACTTTGATGTTCCACCGCCTCAACAGTCTACTTCTAACTTTGACTACCGTGCTGTACATGATTCTTTGATTGTTCATGTGGATCGTAGGTTTGATGATCTTAGGACTGAACTTAGAGCTGATATTCGGGCACAACAACAAGAGGATCTTCGTGCCTTGGAGCAGCGATTGCTAGAGGCTAATCAGTCCATGGAGCAGCGTATTCTTGATTCCTTCAGCCGCATGTTTCACCATCCACCACCTCCTTGATCATGAGTTGTTGTTGTTGTTGATCATCTTTTGAAAAAATTTTCTATGTTTCTTTTTGGACTTTTCGTTATGGACTTTTTCTACTTTGGTTATTTTAAGTCTTTTAGTTGCTTTGGTTATGCTTGGACATTGGTTTTATATGGTTTTATGTCTTTGTTATGTAAGTGGTTATGGACATGGTGTTTTTATAATTGTTATGCATTTTATGATGTTGATTTCCATTGCTACTTGCCATATATATTACCAATGTCACTTACCTCTCATCTTTTGGCTAAGATTTTTATGATCAAATGTTCTTTTTAATGATGCCAAAAGGGGGAGAAAAGGTTGTTTTATGTTGTGTTTTGTAGGTTTGGTTGTTTTTATGTATTTTTCCTAAGTGTTTATACATTTAGAGGGAGTATATGAAAACTTGAAGCTTTTAAAGTGAAGATGGTTTGTCATCATCAAAAAGGGGGAGTTTGTAAGAGTGTGATGTTTTGATGACAACAAACCAACATGTGTAAACCTTAACCATCAACAACCTTCAAGCCAAGCACCACTCAAGTTCTTCGATATTATTTTATTTCATATGAGAGTGGGTGGAAGCTTAGGTCTTATCTCAATTTAAGTAAATGAATTGTTGATTATGTGGTGATATGAGATTAACTTGATAGACAATAGCTCACATGAAAGTAGAAATCAAAACATATTTGAAAAGCTATTTTTAAATCACTTTAGCAGTGGTTAATCGATTAGCTCACAAGGCTTAATCGATTAACACGTGTATGACTGCTTTAAGCTGTTTGATTAAAAGTGGTTAATCAATTAAGGTTTTGCATTAATCGATTAATAGCTGTTAAATCAGAAAAATTATTTTGTTTAAAAGCTTTTCAATTGGGACTTTGATTTGGTTACTTACTTTCACAATTTTAAAGATACTTTCATGCTATTACTTTTCAAAGAGAGCTATTCAATTTCATAGAATTCTATCAAGATCAAAATCTTATTCATCTCAATCTCATTCTTCACTTTCATATTCTTCAATTCACATAGATATTGAGATCATAGTTTTTAGTGTTACAAAGTTTGGTTAAATCAATCTACAACAAAGGTTTGTGCATTCAAGGATTCAACATTTCAACAAAGTGAAGATTCACACTTGGAAGTCTTTGAAGATTCAAAGCGAGAAGAAAGGAATCGGTTGGAGAAGGTGCTTCAACAAAGAATGATTCAAGAGATTTAGAAGAACAATTGGTGGGGTAGATTTTCAAGAGCTTGGTACTCTCTTGAATGGTTAGGATAATACGAGTGAGGTTTTCTCTTTTATCCATTGTAATCTACACAATTGTTTTCTAGTGGAAATCTCTCTATTGCGATATAGGGGACTGGATGTAGCTCTCGGTGGTTGAGAGTGAACCAGGATAAAATCTCTTGTCTTCTATCTTTTACTTTCTTTAAGTTTTGAGTGATATAATAAACCAATTGAATAATTAGGTTAGATTTGGGGCTTTTCATAATTCATAGTAAATTAACACTAATTAGGCTTGGTAAATTTCATTAGTGTTGTTCTTAATTCACTAGATATCTGTTCTTGCATTCTTAGCATTTGGTTTCTGCTGTGATTCTGATTAAAAGTGATTTTTTGTTGTTTCTGCACGTAGTTAATCGATTAACTATTGTATTGATCGATTAGTTTTAAATCACCTTTCAGCCATTAATCGAGTAACTGATTTGTTTATCGATTAATTGTTTTCTAAGTTTCAGGCATTAATCGATTAGTCAAATTCATTAATCGATTAAGTGTTATAATTTTTGTTAGAAAATCTGTTTTCTGTAAACCATTCTCAATAGCAATCAAAAATTTGATATCAACGCTCCAAAACACTATTCACCCCCCCCCCCCTCTAGTATTTTTTGAGCCGCTTGTTAGTTTCCAACAGAATCCGCTTGCCTGTGAGCATGGGAGCAGGACCGTCTGATCAAACGCAGATGGTTAACTTCCACTGGTCGAATGCCCTTCATCGTAGAACGGTATCTTGGGCAGATCATGTATACATGCTTTCAGCGCAGTGGTATCCACCATACACCTAGTCATGAAGTTCCCTGGAACTGATGGACAAGTGGTCACGATTCGAGCTGACCAGGCGGAAGCACGAAAGTGCTACAACTCCAGTTTGGGGAAGAGAAAGGCAGAAGAACTGCTGCAGTTGGAGAAGCCCCAGCTCGGTTAGGGTAGGGTTAACCTTACTAACCTAGACGTTCGCAGCAAGGAGGACAAAACCTGTCCCGCCCCTGAAGGGGAGTGGGAGTATGTGCTTTAAGATGACAACCCAGAGCATCGAATCAAGATCGGTGCAGGACTTCCCCAACCTATCAAGGAGGAGCTGGCACACCTCCTCCGCGCCCATAAGGAGTTATTCGCCTGGACGTCGGCGGACATGCCAGGGACAGATCCAAACTTCATCTTCCATCGATTAAGCGTATATCCCGACGCAAACCCGGTGGCCCAAAAAAGAAGACAAGTGGGAGGCGAGAAAGCTGCTGAGATAGAAGAAAAGGTGGCCGAGCTCGAAGAAGCAGGCCTCATCCGAGAAATCAACTACACCGACTGGCTAGCGAACACCGTGCTAGTCAAAAAGCAAAATGGGAAGTGGAGGATGTGTGTGGATTACACCGACCTCAACAAGGTATGTCCCAAAGACCAGTACCCACTTCCCTTCATCGACAAGCTAGTTGATAATTCGGCTGGATACCAGCTTCTCTCCTTCCTCGACGCATATTCGGGTTACAACCAGATCCCGATGTACCCCCCGGACCAAGAAAAAACAGCTTTCATCACAGAGAAAGCAACTTACTGTTACAACATCATGCCCTTTGGCCTCAAAAACGCAGGTGCGACTTACCAAAGGATGATGAACAAAGTGTTCGATGGGCTCATCGGTGAAAAGATGGCAGTCTACGTGGATGACGATTGCGAAATCAAAGAAAAAATAAAATCATCCATAGGACTTGGCAACCATCTTATATCGGGTTAAACAACACAATATGCATCTGAACCCGAGAAATGAACTTTTGGGGTACCGGCGGGCTCATTCCTCGGATTCATGCTCACTGAAAGGGGGATCAAAGCAAACCCTGAAAAGTGTCAAGCAATCTTGGACATGAAAAGCCCCGCCGACGTGAAGCAAGTGCAACAGCTAACTAGAAGGGTAGCTGCACTTTCAAGATTCCTATCTCAATCCGCCAGGAAGGCCCTCCCATGGTATCAGCTCCTTAGAAAGAGCAAGGAGTTCTTGTGGGATGAGCGATGTGAAATTGCCTTTCTCGAGCTCAAGGAGTACCTGTCGACACCCCCCATACTAACGAGCCTGGATGAAGGGGAAATACTTTATCTATACCTCTCAGTAGGGGAACACGCCGTTAGCTCAGTGTTGGTAACAGAATCAGGCAAAACGGAGTCACCAATTTACTTTGTCAGTAAAGCACTTCAAGGCTCTGAAACGAGATACTCCAAGTTAGAACAGGTGGCTTTCTGCCTCATAATCACGGCGAGGAGGTTAAGGAAATACTTCCAGATCCACAAGATCGTGGTCCGAATCGATTAGCCGATAAGGCAAGTATTGCAAAAACCCGACCTCGCGGAAGAATGGTTTCCTGGTCGATCGAGTTATCCGAGTTCGACCTAGCGTATAAACCTCGAAGAGCAATAAAATCACAAGTCCTATCCGACTTCGTGACGGAGTTTACCGAACCTTCCACATGATCGAACTCCCAGAGCTGGACCCTCTATGTCGACAGGTCCAGTAAATAGAAAGGTGCAGGAGCTGGGGTTATCTTGGAAAACGATGAAGGAGTCAACTGAGAGTATTCACTCATGTTCGAATTCTCCACGTCCAATAACCAAACCGAGTATGAAGTTGTTCTCGCAGGGATGAGGCTCGCCAAGGAAATGGGGGCTACCACGATACGGATCTTTTCAGATTCACAGCTGGTAGTCTCTCAAATCAAAGGCGAGTACCAGACCAAGGAACCTATCCTTCAGAAGTACCTGGACAGTGTCAGGTTCCTTGCTTCCGAGTTTTCACACTTGGAAATCACTCACATTCCCCGAGAGTCCAACACCCGAGCTGACATACTCTCCAAGCTCTTCAGCACCAAAGGATCAGGCCACAACAATTCACCGATAATGGAAAGCATTACGGGACCGAGCATTATCCTAGCAGTTTCCTTGTCGTCGGATTTGATGACCCCCATCATTTCCTACCTTCAGCAAGGGATCCTTCCTCAAGATCGCTCAGAAGCCAAAAAAGTCATAAAGCAAGCAGCAGAATACACTATACTTGACGGGGTGTTATACCGAAGAGGAGTCAACAGCCCAATGCTCCGATGTCTTGATCCAGCTCAAGCCAAGGAAGTTTTAACAGAAGTCCATGGGGGAGTAGGGAGCCACCACATCGGAGGAAAATCGTTGGCCAGAAAGGTGTGAAAGTTGTCAGTTCCATAGTGACGTCTATCAAAAACCTCCAGAAGAGTTACACACACTGTCCGACCCCTGACCGTTTTACCAATGGGGAATAGACATAATCGGCAAGTTCCCTACTGCTCCTAGTGGATTCAAATTCGTAGTGGGGGCGATAGACTATTTCACCAAACGGGTGGAAGCAGAACCTCTCACCACTATATCCTCAGCCAAGATTCAGAAGTTTTTCAAGAGCAACATTATATCCAGATTCGGTGTTCCCCATTCGTTGGTAACCGACAATGGGACACAGTTCACTTCGAGCTCCTTTAAGGATATGATGGCAGACTACAAAATCAAACATCACTTCTCTTCGATTGAACACCCGTAGACCAATGGTCAGGTTAAGGCGTCAACAGGTCGGTTATTCGGGGAATCCAGAAAAGGCTGGAAGGTTCGAAAGGCAAATGGGTGGAAAACTTCCCTGAGGTATTATGGTCATACAGAACGACCATGCAAACCTCGACAGTTGAAACTCCATTCCGATTGACCTACGGATGCGATGTCGTCATCCCTATTGAGTGAAAAATACCGACCTTCAGGATGGGTAACACCCACGAATCTAACAATAGACTTCTCAGGGAAAACCTCGTCCTAAGTCATGAGGTCCGAGAATTTGCCGCCAAGCAGGAAAGAAAGTCCAAGTCGAGGCAAGCTAGAGAGTATAACAAGTTTGTTAATCTACGGTCTTTTGAGGAAGGAGATCTGGTCCTCCGAAGGGCTGACATCGGGCTGAAAAACGCTAAAGATGGTAAACTTGCCTGCAATTGGGAAGGACCATACCGAATCTCTTCAAAGATATGCTTGGGTAGTTATCGGCTTGAAACGCTCTCTGGTGCAGCCATCAACAACACTTGGAATGCCACAAAGCTCAAGGCTTACTACAACTAAGAACTTCTTCAGTTCTTACTCAAACATGAAAACCATTGTATTCACCATACATGCGTGATTCATAAAAAAATACCTTTGCTTAAATTATGTTGTCTACGTACTAGCTTTCCCTACGTTCGGCTCGCCACCGAACCTAGTGGAAGGACTTTATGGTCAAGGCTCTAATTTCGCTTACAAGTTCATAACATTAGCATGTAAAAAAATACACGAAGTCTACACCGATCAATACCCACGATTGGAGCGGATACTCGCGATTCGAGAAACCAACCATGGCTAACGGGCTAAGTTTCGAGTTCTTAAGCAACAGAATTTAAACAACGAAGAAATAACAACAATGAATGCGAAAGCTATTCGTTTCATTGATATGGGCCATGAACGGCTTACAAAAAAAGGACCTATATACAGGTCCCAGCAAAAAAAACTACATACAAAAAGGGGAAGATAAGTCCGGGGTTCGTCCTCGGAGTCGGAAAGGACGACATAGTCCTTGGGGAAGATGTTGTTATTGTCGACCAAGTCGCGAGTGTAACGTCCTCAATTTAATTTCCAGATAATTTATTTAATTAATTGTTATAAAAATATATTAGAGTAATTAAGAAAAATTAAGATAATTAATCCAACGAGTAGGTGAGGTGTTAGAAAGGAGTTAGAAAGGGGAGAATCGAAATCGGAATTGAATCGGGTTAAAAAGTGCAATTTTAGCTAAGTTAAATCACCTTTCCAACAACCCTAGTTTGGAAAATTGTAATTAAATAATTACAACTCGAATCAAGACTTCCACCGTTGGATATGGAGTATGGATTTTTAGGAACCTTGCTTTAAAATTTGAGCAAGATCCGACGGTTAACGAAGAAGTTATGGTGATTTGAAAACACGATGAAAATAGAAGAAAAATAGAAAAGGCAATTAGCAATGGTTAATCGATTATTAATCGATTAACCCGAGTTTTAGAGAGCAGATAAGTCAGATATTGGCCACATTAATCGAGTATTAATCAATTAAGTCGAGTTTTTCAGCCCAGAAAACAGCGTTTTGGCCTTCTTCTTCCCACATTTTCTTCCATGGCTTTCTCTCTCTACTAGGGGCCGAACTTCTCTCCCTTCTCTCCATGATTTCACCTTCAAACCATCACTTCAAACCATGAATAATCACTAAAAATCAATCCCCATCACCCACAAACCTTTAATCTTCTATCAATCTCTCAAGTTCAAGGATTGGAAACTCTCTCTCTCCCTCTCTCCACGTTCTTCTCTCTCATCCAGCAAGAGGGTATTAGCTCAAATTGGTATTTTCTATTTCTAATCTTCAAAATCAAGGTAAGGGGGTTGATTCATGGGCTTGGGAGTTGAATTTTGGGTGTGTATAATTATGATTAAGTTTAGGGTTAGATAATATGATTTTTCTCCCTCTTGATATGTGTTAATGTTCATGAATTTGCTTGATCCTACTTGACACTTGAAATAAGTATGATTAATAATTGAATTGGTGATTTGTTATGTTTTGGTTGCTTATTTGGCAATTATTTGATGATTTTGTGAATATGGTAAGTATTGAGTTAAATGGGGAATTTATGATAATAGGGAGCAAGGATTTGTTTATGTTAGGGAACACTTAATTTTGCAATTTCAAGTTTGAAATGAGGTGTTTTTTTTATAGTTAATATTAATTGCAAATAAGAAATGCTATGTTGCAAATTATGTATAAGTGTGATTAATGAAATGGAATTGTAATGCAAAGTAAAGAAGAGTAAAAGGTCTGCAGCTATTAATCGCGTTTTGGGATCCACACCCATTAGGTGCACACGGTTAGGACAGGGTCCTACTAGCAAAGTAGGCCCGAATTAGCCCCAATAGGTACAAAGCTCGCTCAGGAAAAATCCCCATAAGATCAAAGGCTCGTTAGGTTACGTGGATCCTACGCGATGATTAATAGCTGCATTACCAAATATAAACATGAAATATGAATAAATGAGAATATATGAAAGAGAGTGAAGAAAAGAAAATAAAGAAAAGGCCCTAACGAGGGAAAGGTCTTATGGGTCAAGAAGTCCTGAGTGAGAAGAAGTCCTATTGGGTGAAGATACCATCCTAACCAATTGTGCAGCAAGAATACCTGATGGAATTCATAATGCAAGCAAAGTTCAGATACAAAAGTTAAAAGCTTGTGAAAGTAAAAGTCATGTTTAAAGTTGAAGAAAAACCAAGAGTGATTATCATTGATATATGATTTAATTTCGAACCAATAAGGTATGCAATGAAGCATGATTTATGTATGTGTGTAAATTGATTGTTGCATGCCTTAGTTGTTCTTATGCCTCTTTAAAATGACATTTCTGGGTTCGTGGATTTCTCACCCCTTACGCCCATTTTTCAGGTTCAGAGTTAGATTCCGAGGTCCCAGCCGAGCAGGATCACTCTCCCAACTAGGGAGAGTAGTGGTTCATACTTTTATTTTACTAGTTTTGGACTTAGTTATTTTGAGATTGTATATAAAAAACTTAGTTTAAACTTTCCTTATGACTTAGTATATTTTTGTGGTGCAATGTGTGAGCACCTTTGGGCCGGATTTCCTCCGCTATGACGGGGACGTTCCATGCATATTTTTGTTGTAAATAATACCTATGTAATTTTGCAAAACTAAATGAGTGCGGGGCTATAGAATGAGCTGGGGAAACACCCTAGCACTGCACATAAGTAAAAGGAACTGAACTGGAAAATGTATTTTTAACTTTCACGCAGGTAGCAGGTTTTCAAGAAATATGGAAAATGTCCGATAAACAGAGGAGACTCTGTCGGATTTTTCCTAAAAATTTTCTATAACTAAATACCACTAAATATATTTTCTAAATAAGGGTAATTAAGTAATTCGTCATGTGAACCCCTTTGTTTGTAAAAGTTAGGAAAAGAAAAATTCTAGACCACTATTTTAATAGTGAATTTAGGCTTCCCCACTCTGATAATGGAGTTAGAAATTAATTAAGCAAAGAAAACTCATAAAATCTTTGTTTAATTATATAATAAAACTTAGGGTGTCACAGCGAGGATTGGGAAGGTCGACAGAAGTTAAGTCAACTGGTCCACCTTCATAGACAATCTGACCATCTTCAACACGATGGTCGGGGTGAGCACCATGAACATTGAGGTGTTGGTTGAGGAAAGTGAACTCATTCAGAGCGTTGACAAACTGGCCAACATGAGTCTGATCCCAGTAGAAGCGATTCTCTTCCTCCCTGATCTTGTGTTTCAGGGAATTCTCTCTCATCCTCCTAAGGCGGGCATCTGCCACCTTGGCACGAGCTTCGTCAGCCTTTGCATCCTCCTCGACTTTCTTTTGGGTGTTAGCCAAGCTCGCCTCTGCCTCCTCCTTCAACTTCATGGCAGATTCTTACTTCTTCTCCGCCTCCTCCTTCGCCTTCTTCTCGGCGGAAAGGCTCTCCTCCAAAGCCTGCACCCGCCTTTCATGCTCAGCATTTTTCAAGCTGAGAGTCATCTCTCCATGATTAGCTAGCCCAGCCAACCAGCTAACAGACTCAAAAAGACCTCGAATCAAGGTCCTAGCCGAGTCACGCGGGAGATAGCACAACCTGTAAGGAAAAATGGTCAGATCAAACTCGTAATCATATATCACAGAACAAGGCAGTTATGATTACCTATCGACTCCAATAGGCGGAGGAACAGCCTCCCAGATCAGCTCGTCAGCAAGACCTCCTTCCCCTTCTCCACCCTGGTCCTCTTAGCAGTAGGGGAGGATCCAACCTCCAGGGAAAGCTCAGCTGCGGGCTCCTCCCGAGCTCCCGCGCTCTGAGTGTGCTCCGAGGATTGTAGCAAACCCGCAGGAGAAGCGACCTGCACATGTGTCGAACCAGATGCTCCGGTCTGCTTCCTTTTCTTGAACAGAATCGCAGCTCGTTCACCTCCTCCCATTTTCTCTGCTTGAACTTGAGCATTGACCTTATCTGAGTCAAGAAACAGATACTATAAAAAAATAGCCGAGTTCATACCCAATTCGCCCTTCACTTCTTCCTTGCGAAGTCTAACAAAACTCGAAGTATGGAGTTGGCCATAATCCTCTAACCACTCTTCCGCCAACTTCACACCATTTTGCTCGTTTGGAGTCATCATCTCCCACTTAAAGTGAAAATTTTGTGACTCCATTTGATAAAAATTCCTAGACTAGACGAGGGGAAAGCGAGGTCGATCCCCGTTCATCTACCAGCAAGGCCCCTCGCCCACGAACAAATATTTGAAGAAGCCCGATTTGAAAGTCTTCCACGAATCGCAGTACTTGGAGAAAACAGCTAAGTCGCTCCTCGACCTGAAAAAGACCCCAAGTCTCTTATCACTCTCCTTCTCCATAGAAGTTCTGTGGGGAGTAAACAGCCAACAAAAAGTCCGAAGACGACACCTCTGATTTAATCCAACACAAAATTGCTGGAACATCCGAACAAAGGCCCAGCCACTAGGATGTAGCTGGGTAAGAGCTAGGCCATAGAACGTCAGCAGCCTCATCTCAAAATCGGAAAGGGACAGGCAAACTCCTAATTGGCCCAAGACTTCAGCATAAAAGAAGAAACCCCTTTCCCCATCAGCAAGGCGGCAACAAACTCTATCATTTTCCCCCACAGGGGAAACTTCATAAGCAGCCCTAGTCTCATCCCCTTCACAAGGAAGAACAGCGGCTCGAATTCCATCAAGGGTATCTGCCGAAGAATACTCCGATCGAGTCCCGAGAACCTCGCGGTCAACCCAATCAAGGTGAGAATAATAGCTTGTCTGAACTCCTCAGGATGGGTGATGACTATTCGCTTCACCATACATGGAAAAAGAGTCACAAGGAATCAAAAACAGGAAAAGAGTAAAAGAAAAAATGAAGAAAAAAGATAGACCCCCAATACACCTCTTGAGGTTACAGAGAACGGAAACGTTCTCTAAAAACTCACTTCAAAACGGTTCCATTCAAGAACTACATGCAAAACCCTCAACTAGAGAGAACGCTGAAGGAAAGACCCAGGAGTAAAGGAAAAAGAAACGAAAGGGAAAAGGAACTAGAAAGAGAAGAAAATATACCTGAAATATAAGAAATGAAGGTGGCAGAAGGAAAATGTTGGGACTTGGCGTTGAAGTGGCTGGTGCAGCAACGAGAGAGAAAACAAAACTTTATGAAGAAGTTACAAATGAATTGGAAGAGCGAGAAAAGTCAAGTTTAAATACTCTGCCCTTCCACTCCCCCACCGAGGCCCAAAAAGGTGGGAGAGAGCCCATTTCATGGATCGTGGCCACGTGGCCACATCGTGGGGACAGCCAGGCGAAATTTCGATTTTCGAAAAGGCGCTTATCATTACTCTCCCTCTTTTCAAAAATGTAAGCTGGACGCGTGTCAACTTGAGGAAACCCTAGCGTCACCACAGGCAACTGAAAAGAAAGGAGACAAGACAAAGGCACCAGATCGAATCCTTGTCAACTTAAGCTCGGCACAGGCTTCTCCAAGCCTATGCCAACTTGAGGGGGCTTGTAGGGTTAACCGAATTAAGACCTTCCTTGACCGACTTAGATCCATTCACATCAGACTCAACATCATGACAGTTCGAAAGCTTATCGCCTATTACTCGGACTAACTGCACGGGCCAGCCAGACATCAAGTCCCTGCTGGACAAATCAAGACCGAACGCAAGATCGACACTTCGTCATCTAAGCTCACCTGGCCTTCGCACAGGTCATAATTCTATCAGTTAACCCGATCTCGGACGGACCAGGACCAGCTGGCTCTAACCGACCTTCTACAGGTTGAGAGCATTCCATCCAACCTAGTCTTTGTAAGATCCCGAGCTGACGAGGGCGGGGAGTGATCGCCGGTGCAAGAGGCACGGACAAGGAGCAACTCCTGGTAGGCTTCTAAGGGAGGGGTACATGAATGAATCGACACACCGGAATAAGAGGGTGATCCTGAGACTATGTAGGAATGGGACTACATAGTACATGAAGGCTTAAATGAATTGATTGGTAGTACCCATATCGACAAGATGCATCTTATTTTCGGTAGCCCATCACTTAAGAACTTCATGGTTAAGCGTGCTTGACTTGGAGTAATTCTGGGATGGGTGACCTCTTGGGAAGTTTTCTCAGGAAGCGTGCGAGTGAGGACAAAACACGTTGAAAAGACCCGTGTTGGTACGTGGGAACAGTCGCAATCCATTTGGCTACCAGGGATGTTACATTCTTCATCAGGTCGGATCCCCCTACATGGTCGCTAACCGACCATACACCCGGCCTCCCTTAGGAGCCCACCAAGTGGCCCAACTAGAGATGGGTAAGCATTCATCCGACCTCGGGATGCCATACAGGTCGAGCCATACACCCTACATCCTTAATACGGGCTACACATGAGACCAGCTGAACTGTCTAGGCTCTCTGATACACAGTACTGCGCAGTCTATTCACTAGACAGCCACAAATATTTATCAAATATTTTACAGAGCCTGACGTCAGCATGGCAATCCTAACGGGCCTTACCACAGGCCCATACCCGCACACCCTATAAAAGGCATCATCATGCCTTAGGGTCAGGTAAGGTTTTCTCATCCCTATGTTGACACTCTGCACACACTCTTAGTGTTAGTTCCATGATGAACATGATGAATGTTTTGATAATGACAAAGTGTTTTTGAACAAGCTACAAGTGTTGATCAAGTTTCAAGCTCAACAAGCAACAACAAACATCAAATGAAGAAGAGAGAAAGCAAGCTCATGAATACCTAAGTTTGAGTGTATTTGTATTTCTTTTATCTTTTGCCTCTCAAGCTTCATAGGTTTTTTATTTGGGTAGATTATTATAGAGGGTAGTGAATCTCATTCATAAGTCATGATTAAATCATAATTTGAGTTTTCACTTAATCTAGAATCAATAGGTGGCTTAAAGGTTTTAAAGGAAAGGTTGGATTTTTGAGAAAACAAGTTTTGAACATGTACAGTACCAACTTAATCGATTAAGTGATTAACTTAATCGAGTACTACTCGAGTACACGACTTGCTTAATCGATTAAGTACTGCTGAACTGATTTTTAAAATACGTTTTTCACTTCTCAAAATCAGTTTTTAAGTGCTACAACTTTTGGGTATTCTATATAAACCTTTTCTTATTATTTGTGATGAATTAGAATCATTTCATACAAGTTTTACAAAGAATCAAGCCACTCTATTCTCTCTCAATTTTAAAGATCAAAGCTTTTCTATTTTTATATTCTTTGATCAAGAACCTTTGAATCTCTTATGGTGAATTGTCATAACTCTTGATTGAGATTCATAGGATTGTTTTGTGTTTTCTATTGTGTTGTAATCTTTGCAAGAAGGCAAGCCACTACAACAAACAAGAAGTCTTGGTGTGTCGATTTTATCATCAAGCAAGTGCATTCTTATTGAAGAAGAAGAAGAAGTCTTGGTTGTGAATCAAGCAAGTGAAGCCTTGGTGTGTGGATTATCATCAAGCAATTGAAGACTTGTTGTGTCGATTATCAACAAGGGGTAGAGGTTAGATTAGAGAGAAGATCAATAGGATTACAAGGCAAGGGTGTCGGTTATCTCTTGTAGGCTAGCAAGAAGGGAGTCTTGTGAGGCAATCACTTGTAATTTGAGAACTCTAATTCCTCATAGTGAAGAATCTCTCTTGGTTGAAGAGGGGACTGGATGTAGCTTTCAAGTGGATGAAAGTGAACCAGGATAAATCACTGTGTCGTATCTCTAAACTCTTACTCTTTATATTCAAGTCATTTGATTGCGTTCTTGATTGAAAACCTAGAAAGATTGATTTTCATAATTGATTGAATTGAATCTTTGATTGTTCAAATTGATAAAGGGAAAATCATTTTCATAACTAGGTTAATCAATAAGAATATAGGTGTTAATCATTTCCGCTGAATCTCTGATCTTGCATGTGAATTGATTGATTTTCGTATTCGAATGAAAATTGATTTTTCTGTTTTCTGTCATATTTAATCGATTAAATTCAAGCTTAATCGAGTACTACTCGAGTACACGACTTGCTTAATCGATTAAGTACTGTAGAATTTGTAAAAATCATTTGTTTTGATTGTTTAGATTTGTTTCGTTTGAAAATCTTTCAAGGTAGCTTCAACACCTATTCAACCCCCCCCCCTTCTAGGTGTATTCCTAGGGTTCCTAAGTCTCTCCAACCACCAATTGCGATTTCCTCAATTGGTATCAGAGCTCGGTCGAAAGACACGAGCATAAGAGCTTTTTCGTAAAGATCCTTTAAGAAAATCGCAATGGGTTCTACGAATCCCTTTGGTGGTGAAGGTGCTTCAATAAGTCGTCCTCCATTGTTTGCCGGAGAAGGCTATGCATATTGGAAAGTTAGAATGAAAATCTTTATCCAAGCCATAGATAGTGAAATTTGGAAAGTAGTTGAAAAAGGTCCTCATATCCCCTCTAGTTTAGTTGAAGGTGTAGAACAATTGATCCCCGAGGATAAGTGGAAGGATGATGATAGAAAGAAAGTACAATATGATTATAAAGCAAAGAATATCATTACATCCGCTTTATCCTATGACGAGTTCTTTAGAGTTTCTCAATGTTCTAGTGCTAAGGAAATGTGGGACACTTTACAAGTGACTCATGAAGGAACTAGTGAGGTTAGGAGAGCTAGATTGAATGCTTTAATGCGTGATTATGAGTTGTTTCATATGCTTCCAAATGAATCTATAAATGATATGCAAAAGCGTTTTACTCATATTATAAATCATTTACTTGCTCTTGGTAAAACTTTTCTACAAGGTGAACTTTCTAACAAAGTGTTGAGATGTTTAGACAGGAATTGGCAACCAAAAGTAACGGCTATTGTTGAATCTAAAAATTTGGATGCTATGGATCTAGCAACACTTTTCGGAAAGCTTCAAGAATATGAAATGGAGCTTGGACGATTAAGTATCAATGAAGAGTCGGATAAGAACAAATCAAGGAAAGGACTTGCTCTTAGAGTCAAAAGTGCATATAAAAAGAAAGATAGTTCCGATGATGATGATAGTGAAGATTCCGATTCCGATGTTGATGAAAAAGACATGAAACTTTTGTTAAAAGAGTTTGACAAGTTTCTAAGGAGAAAAGGAAGGTTGAACAAGGACAAAAGTAAAGAGAAGGATTCCCCACACTACAAGACCAAGACATCAAAAGAAGGTGTAGTTTGCCATGAATGTGGAAAACCCGGTCATCTCAAGTATTCATGCTCTAGGTATCTCAAGAAGAAGGAGAAAGACAGGAAAAATTCTAAATCTAAAAGAGCATACATAGTTTGGGATAGTGATGAAGATAACAAGAAAAGCACATCGAGTAGTTCATCGGATGATGAAGAAGCCGCTTGTCTCAACTTGATAACTCTAGTAGATGATGAAGAACAAAGTTCAAATGATGAATCAAGTTATCAAAGCGAGGATAGCAATGTAAGTGAATCTAAATCCGAAATTTCTTCTAAATATGAATTGTTACATAATGCTTATGAAGAAATGTATGAACAACTTGAAAAACTAGCTTTGAAAAACATTGAAAGAAAGAAGCTCATTTTGAAACATCAAAAAGAGATTTTAGATCTTCAAAAACAAGTTGATGAGCTTAATCTTGAAAATGAAACTCTTGATCTTATCTATGCTAGTTCTTCTTGTGATTGTGCTAGTAGATTGAATATTGTGATTGATTGTGAGAATTGCAAGTTGCTTAAAAATGAAAATGCTATTTTGAAAAATAAGCTTGCAAGTTTCTCAAGTGGTGATATTAGATTGCGCACATTGTTAAATTTTCAAAGAGAAAATTCAAACAAGTTTGGTTTGGGTTATACTAATGCTAAGAGTAAATCTCATAGAAATGTTGTTGATTTTTCTAAAGTTGATTTTTCAAATCCTCCAACATGTTTCTATTGTGGTACTCATGGACATACTTCAAATATGTGTTATGTTAAAGTGCATGGTATACCTAAAGGAAATTTTGTTTGGATGAAAAAGGGTGAAAGTCCCTACACTAACAAAAATGGATCCAAAACCATTTGGATACCAAAAAGCAAAGCATGATTGTTTTGTAGGTTTGATTGAAGATGCAAATGAATGACACATGTTCTCAATTGGTCTCAACTATGAATGTCTATATTCACATTTTCAATTGGTATCACACTTGCATCTCAAGTGAATGTCCTACAAAGTGGTAATATTTGATATTGATATATTATCTCAATTGGTATCTTCTCAATTGATATTACTTTTCTAAATGTTTAGTTAATTCAATTTGTATCATTGAGAGATTATTAGTTGATTATCATGCTTTTGTGATTATTGATTCTTCTTTACAATTGATATCTTCTTTGTTAAGTGATATTATGATCTTTTTAGTTCTCAATTGGTATTATATTTCATTGTTATATTCTCTTACCAATTGATATCACATTTCAAAGTATAGCTCTATTGTATTTGTTCAATTGGTATCAATGTTGTGAAGAAATGATCATTGATTTCTTACCTTGGCTTAGATGTTATATTTCAATTGGTATATATTACTTTTTGATAATGCCAAAGGGGGAGAAATATTATGTTTTGAATTGAATGAAATGTTTCTCAAAGAGGGAGAAATGGTATGTTTTTAACAAATGGGAGAAATATGATATTATATTTTTTGGAGAAAGGTTGTTTTGTTGTTTTTATGTAGGTTGAGCTAAGTTGTTGAAGATAGGGGGAGAATCAAGCTTCTATCTCAATTGGATTCAAGTGTTATAGCATTGATTGAGAGGGAGAAAGAGTCTTCTCAAGTGATCAAATGTTTCAAGCATCAACAACTTCAAATGATTTCAAAACATGGATTGTCATTTTCAAAAAGGGGGAGATTGTTAGTTCCATGATGAACATGATGAATGTTTTGATAATGACAAAGTGTTTTTGAACAAGCTACAAGTGTTGATCAAGTTTCAAGCTCAACAAGCAACAACAAACATCAAATGAAGAAGAGAGAAAGCAAGCTCATGAAGACCTAAGTTTGAGTGTATTTGTATTTCTTTTATCTTTTGCCTCTCAAGCTTCATAGGTTTTTTATTTGGGTAGATTATTATAGAGGGTAGTGAATCTCATTCATAAGTCATGATTAAATCATAATTTGAGTTTTCACTTAATCTAGAATCAATAGGTGGCTTAAAGGTTTTAAAGGAAAGGTTGGATTTTTGAGAAAACAAGTTTTGAACATGTACAGTACCAACTTAATCGATTAAGTGATTAACTTAATCGAGTACTACTCGAGTACACGACTTGCTTAATCGATTAAGTACTGCTGAACTGATTTTTAAAATACGTTTTTCACTTCTCAAAATCAGTTTTTAAGTGCTACAACTTTTGGGTATTCTATATAAACCTTTTCTTATTATTTGTGATGAATTAGAATCATTTCATACAAGTTTTACAAAGAATCAAGCCACTCTATTCTCTCTCAATTTTAAAGATCAAAGCTTTTCTATTTTTATATTCTTTGATCAAGAACCTTTGAATCTCTTATGGTGAATTGTCATAACTCTTGATTGAGATTCATAGGATTGTTTTGTGTTTTCTATTGTGTTGTAATCTTTGCAAGAAGGCAAGCCACTACAACAAACAAGAAGTCTTGGTGTGTCGATTTTATCATCAAGCAAGTGCATTCTTATTGAAGAAGAAGAAGAAGTCTTGGTTGTGAATCAAGCAAGTGAAGCCTTGGTGTGTGGATTATCATCAAGCAATTGAAGACTTGTTGTGTCGATTATCAACAAGGGGTAGAGGTTAGATTAGAGAGAAGATCAATAGGATTACAAGGCAAGGGTGTCGGTTATCTCTTGTAGGCTAGCAAGAAGGGAGTCTTGTGAGGCAATCACTTGTAATTTGAGAACTCTAATTCCTCATAGTGAAGAATCTCTCTTGGTTGAAGAGGGGACTGGATGTAGCTTTCAAGTGGATGAAAGTGAACCAGGATAAATCACTGTGTCGTATCTCTAAACTCTTACTCTTTATATTCAAGTCATTTGATTGCGTTCTTGATTGAAAACCTAGAAAGATTGATTTTCATAATTGATTGAATTGAATCTTTGATTGTTCAAATTGATAAAGGGAAAATCATTTTCATAACTAGGTTAATCAATAAGAATATAGGTGTTAATCATTTCCGCTGAATCTCTGATCTTGCATGTGAATTGATTGATTTTCGTATTCGAATGAAAATTGATTTTTCTGTTTTCTGTCATATTTAATCGATTAAATTCAAGCTTAATCGAGTACTACTCGAGTACACGACTTGCTTAATCGATTAAGTACTGTAGAATTTGTAAAAATCATTTGTTTTGATTGTTTAGATTTGTTTCGTTTGAAAATCTTTCAAGGTAGCTTCAACACCTATTCAACCCCCCCCCCTTCTAGGTGTATTCCTAGGGTTCCTAAGTCTCTCCAACCACCAATTGCGATTTCCTCACTTAGTTGACAGAGGGAGAACCTGGGTATCCCAACTGGATATTCAAAAACATTCCATCACCGTCGCACATATACCCCTGATCTCACTCAGATTTCAGGACCACTAGTCATTGGTCTCGAGGTCCCCTAGATCAGGGACATTTCCTATTTTCCAGATCCACCACACTTGGGCAAGATTGGTGCCATTTTTTTGTGTGGAAGAAACAATTGGCAATTATAAGTAACACTAATGAGAATTGGAAGTTGGTAGAGTTCTACCGTTATATTTGGGAAACTGGTGTGAATTTTCTTTCAAGTAGAGAAGCTAGGATAAAGTATTAGTTTTGGAGGAAGTTCTCACATCATAATAATATATATATATATATATATATATATATAAAGTAATGATAATGAATTTTAATGATAATAATTACAGGATATCCATAATTACAAATACTGTTCCTATTCTATAACTTTTTTAACACAGCCTTTTGATTATAAACATTGCAGAGAGTTATCCTAATTTACAACTTTTTTGCCCTATTCTAGCATCAACTCGCACCATTTCCACCTTGAAAAATTATCCAACTTCAACATACTTTGCAATGTAGAATCCTCAACAATCTCAATTTTGAGGTTAACCACATCTTAGAATTTAGAATTCTTCAGATTCTTTTGGCCTTTTGATTCAAAAACACCCCCACCTATATAAGTTATAAATTTCGTACAATAAAAAAACTCTTGGTAATCACAATACAAGAGCAACCATATTTTACTATGAAAAAAAAACCTGCCCCAAAATTTTAGAACATACATTAAATAAGACCAAAAAATAATTTTTAGTACATACAATATTGTAGGAAATAAGACCATTAAACCCCCTTCCTCCAAAATTTTAGTACATATATTACTAAACAAATTTATGAGTTTGAGATCAATACATTACTAAACCCCCTACCCGTGGCTAGGGCGTGGGTTTCGCAATAGGGTAGGCAGGGGATGTGGCGGTGGTGTGTCAGAAAAGCTTCACATCGATGACGTGTCGTCTGAGTGTCGACATAGCTGCATGTCGATGGTTCGTAGGGCGTAGCATCGCGATGGTTCTTCAAGTTCTTATGTGAGAGAAAGGGCAAAATAGAGGGTGAGTCTTCACTTTTAAAGTATTTATTATTCGCGATGGCAGTGGTATGACAGTGCGTGGGGGTGTGACGGTAATGGGAGGAGAAAGTGAGGGATGAGAACGATGAGATGAGGAAAGAGAGAGCAAAGGCGAAGAACTTTTTTATCATGGGAGAGAATGATATGTATCAATCCTTTGGGGTGGGGGGATTTTCATTTTAATTTTAATTTTATTTTATTAATAATAATTAAATTACATACAACAACACGTTTAAAATTTAGGGAGATTTTATTAACACTCATTTTACTACTACTCGCATCCGGTTTTTATAATTTTTTGCATTTATTGACCCATATTACCCTTATATTAATACTTACATCCATATATCAAATAATACTCACACCCTAATCCTATTATTTTCACCTATAATCCTAAAAACCTTCAATTTATCACTACTTTCACCCATCATCTTCAACCTCTCATCCTCAACCCATATAATCATCTTCAACCTTTCATCCTCAACCCATATAATCATCTTCAACCTCTCATCTTTCTCACCCAATTCCATAAAAATTAATTAATGTCACACGGATAGTTATAAATCCCGAAAATTAAAGCAATGCAACAACACTAAAAATGGACAGTATGAAGGAAGAAATTCCCGAGTTGTGTTTCTAGCCTTCTACTAGTAACAGCACTTAGAAAGAAACATAAAAAAAAAAAAAAAAAAAAAAAAAAAAAAAAAAAAGAAGAAGAAATCGAACATTGCATATGATATTCTATCTCTGCATTGGGATTTTGTATCTCTTGAGTATCAGTTAGGTGTCCTTTTTCCTACAACGCATGGTTTCCTTCTTATTTATATTCTTCGGGATATTGAAGAAGGAAGAAAGGAACTCTATTTATATAGATTTCATCAGTATGTTTGTCCAAGAACAAAGAAACACTTCTCTTCATCGATGAAAAAACATACACTCATAAACAAACGTATCTATGTACCGGTGAATCGATACAAATATGTAAATTAATTAATTTTTGGGATTAATAATTTTTGTGGGATATTAATTAATTTTTATGGAATTGGGAGAGAAAGATGAGAGGTTGAAGATGATGGGTGTAAGTAGTGAGAAATGGGAGATTTTTAGGATTATAGGTGCAAATAATAGGATTAGGGTGTGAGTATTAGATATATGAATTTAAGTATTAATATAAGGGTAATATTGGTCAATAAATGAAAAAAGTTATAAAAATCGGGTGCAAATAGTAATAAAACGGGTGTTAATAACATCTCCCAAAATTTAAGTTGGGCAAGTTAAACATGATGTTCCAACATTTAGGTGGACATTGCTAAATTCCTCCAACTAAAAATAGAATTGGAGGAAGTTTGCAAATTCATATATATATATATATATATATATATATATGTGTGTGTGTATATATATGGGTTTGCTATGATGCGTAAAGTGGTTTTTTAGTTGGAACACTTTAGCATTGTGTACCAGATTTTAATAAACAAAAATACCCTCAATATTAAAAAGGCTAACTTTTAAGAATGGGAATATTTTAATAATTTCAATTTTCAAAATTAAAAAAAAAAAAAAAAGGAAAGAACCCGTTCTTCTCTCTAACCAACCCCATCACCCAGCCCCCATTACACAGCCCCATCACCAAGCCCCCACCACCCCACCGCCCAGCCCCATAGCCCCACCGCCCAGCACCAACGCCCAGCCCCACCACCCAGCCCCAACGCCCAGCCCCATCGCCCCACCGCCCAGCCCCAAAGCCCCACCGCCCTAGCCCCAAAGCCCCATCGCCCAGCACCTCCGCCACACGATCAGCACCAACGCCCAGCCCCACCGCCCTTGCCCCTAACCCTCGACCCTGGTGCAACAGCAGCCGGCGGCGACGGCGAACCTCGGTGGATCCGATGACGTTGAAGTGAGGGAAGGAGAGAAAGAAAGAAGGAGAGAGAACGCAACTAAAGATGAGAATGAGAGACTTTTTGTTTTTTTTTTAATTACATAAAATCAAATTATTAAAATACCCTTAATTCTTAAACTCAGTTTTTACACAACTTATAATTAATAAGGATATTTTTGTCTAAAATGATTTGGTACACAATGTTAAAGTGTTCCAACTAAAAAATCATTTTACGCATGTTAGCAAACCCCTATATATATATATATATATATATATATATATATATATATATATATATATATATATATATATATATATATATATATATATATATATATGATCATGCAATTTTCTCTCTCATACCTTTAAACATTAACACTACTCATACCATCATTATCACATTACCACCACCGTCACCACGTTATCAATGCTATCATTATTTTGTGTGAACTAAACATTGGGCAAGATAAGAACCATCTTTGTCCATATCTTATCATTTTCTTTTAACATATCTTGGTCAAAAAACGAATCATTAAATTTAAAAATGAATTATTATTATTATTTAATAAGTAGGATAGGGTACAAGGATAAATTCTTTTTCATATTAATTACCTATGACATCCCTAGTAAGATGCATAACGAGATGCACAAACCTGAATTCTGGGCTTCAACCTCCTCTTCCTTGGGTTCTCCTATACTCCCAAATCCCCAAATTGTTAACAAAGGCAATTCAGTGTGAGGGAGGTGAAAGCTTAAAGTGGAACCTATATCCTACATTATAGGACATGTTAGGTACATATTTTGTTTTAAGGTACTAATAATCATAAAATCTGCTAATAATTATAATCATTTCATTACATGCTACTTCCTCTAACTCGTAAGTTATGTTGATTTAGAAATTGCACATAGATTAAGAAATGATCAAGTGATGTAAGAATTTAGTATATTTTAACTAAATTATCCTCATTTAATAACAGGATAAAGTAATAATAAATATATGACGATTATATTGAAGAGTGATAGAAGAATGAATGGTGAAAAAGATAATGTAATAAATAAGGATATGCTTGAAAAAAGAAGTACAAATGAATATTGGATTTTTAAATGAATATAATTTATAAGACAAAATAAAATGACTAAATAAACCTAACTTATGGGATAAAAAGAGGGAGTATTAAAATTAGGTATGGGCTGCATTATTAATAATGGGGAAATCGTGGTTCATGAGCGGGCTTCGTATGGGCTTTTACTATACCTCTGCTTGTGTTATTTGTTCATGTGATTAATTTCTTGGGTCCTGTCTGTTTAAGAAAATATACGTTCTTTAAAAAAGTTAACAAGTATTATTATTGTTATTGAAAATATAAATATTGTATATTTTCTCAGGTCCTTATTACAAGTGATTTTTTAAAGATTTTTTATCTTAATTATCTGTTACTATATTTTTTATGCATGATTTTTTTTTCTTTTTTGTCATTATTAAATGTTTTGACTATCTATGTATTTTTTGTTATTCGTTAATAAGTATAAATTTTTTAAGAAAAGTTGAGAAGGTAAAATTGTAATGTTACAATATATTCTTATAGAATTCTTAAAACTAACTACTTTCATTGATATATGTAATTTGGTTAAGTATGACCTATAATAAGAACAGGAGGAATCGGAGTATATTTTTTTCAAAAATTATCCCTTTAATTATCATCGAGATTTGAGACTGTAAAAATTGTTGAATAAATAGGGATATTTATATAAAAAAAAAGTAATTAATACCATTAAATATAGTAAAGATGACTTACATTAATTATCATTTTTTCGGGAAATTTTACTTGCCACTTTTTTTTTCTATAAAATTGTCACTTTGGTCCTAACATTACAAGGTGGTTTAACTTTTGTCTTGGAGATTTCGAAAATTCCTCTTTAATTCTCTACAATTTAATCCCTAACTTGTAAGCATTTAATTCAATTTGATCCCTAATATTACTACATCTATTTTTCTTAGTTACATTGTAGGGATGACTACTAATAACCCACACACTACAAAAAAACGGGCAAGTTGCGACGGTTTTTGGAGGTGTTCTGCGGCGGTTATAACCGTCGCAAAATATATTTGCGGCGGTTCAATAACTCACGCAGAACCAACCGTCGAGAATCACATTTTGCGGCGGTTATGACAACGGCTGTAGAATTTTGACCGAGAAATTTGCGACGGTTAACAACCCCCGCAAATTGCAAATATGAAATTCATTGAAACCAATTGCGTCAGTTATAACCGTCGCAAGATGGCAATATATTATAAAACAATTGCGACGGTTTAAAACCACCACAAGATGCCTATTTATTTATATTATAAAAATCTTTGCGACAGTTTTTTTGACTGCCGCAACATTCCTATTTCTATTTTATAAAAGCAATTGCGACAGTTTTTGACCGTCGCAAGAGGCCTATTTATATATATGCGACAGTTGTAACCGCCGGTAAAGCTACACACGAAATTAAAATAAAAAGATTTGCTGGGAAATATCCTTTCACCCCTAATATGCTTCAATCTACAACACATTTTAAACCAATTACATCTAAATTATAGCCAAAAGAATACAATATTCCCCAAGTAAAAAATCACCAAATCTAAATTATAGTTAAAACAAAAAAATCTAGGTAAATAATTTTTTAGATTGTTCTAAAATCTAAATTCTAAGTAAGAGCCTCATCCTCAAAATTGCTGAGGACAAATAGAAAGTCACTAAGGACCTTATTTTTTGATCAGTTTCTCTAAAGAACTAACTTGGTAGTGATTGTATCTTTGGAAAACCAATGTCACTTTTTACTCATAAAATTACTCCCATTGCATATATGACCTTTCTTTGTACATGTAGTTAAGGTGAATACCATGGAGATGCAGTGTGCAATAAAGAATGATGTTACTGAAGTAATTCTTTTGCCTAATTTTTTTAACTCTTTTATTTATAATTACTTGTTCTTCACATTTTTTCCCCTATGGTTTTCGTTCAATTGGTTTGAATTAGAAGTAACTATACTCTCATTCATACAGCACAAGCAAGTGAAGCAACAACCTAAAGTTTGAAGAAATGGGATTTGTCACAAAAAAGGAACAATCATTATTATAATACATCAGGTTTGAAAATAAAGAATCAGAATCAATATTCCATACCATTATGTTCGTAAACATCCTCGCAAATGTTATACTTTTCAATTTTCATCATTTTGCCTGCAATCAAAATCACTCTCAAATAGAAAGTCACTCTGCTTTTCTACAGAATTGCTGAGGACAATAGAAAGTCACTCTGTGCTTTTCTACACTCTAAAAGCACACTCTAAAATCTTGCCTGCAATCAATCATAGAAACTAACCAACATTTCAGGACTATCTTGTTTGAAAACATGATAACAGAATACTTAAATTAAATGATCACAAGTCAAATGTTTAAGAAAAGCAAGACAGAGGAGCATAAATTAAAAGGAACATATAAACTTGACTTTCCCATTAAGCCAATGAACAGAAAGCCACTAATAGACATATTTATTATTAATGCTACTTATAAGGGATTCTTCAAAATTAACAAAAATAACCAACATTTTGAAATGCTCAACTTTTGTCAAACATAAAAAAATGATGAAAATGTCACCTTTACTCCAAGTTTGTTGCAGATATTTTCTGCAAGTTGGAGAGAATAAGCAGATTGCGTGTCTCAATATCTGCCTAGAAGGCAAAACTGCATTGTTAACCTCTTTGATCAATGAATTCACAAATTCTCATTGAGTCTCAATATCTGCCTAGAAGGCAAAACTGTAGTAATGTCCTCTGCTGATTCTTGGTTGCTGCACCTAGAAGGCAAGTCTATTGTGTAAGTGACATATAACCTCATGCTGATCGATATCGATTCTTCAAAATTGATAGATCTTTTTTTTAATAAAAAAATGTTCAATTTTTAATCTTTCAATTAACACTCAACAGGCAAGCAAAACAGCATCAGTGAGACTCTTTGAAAATCTAAAGCAAAAATGAAATAGAAGGTTTATCAGAAAACATCAAGACCTTTACCTTTAACTTTCCTAATACTTCAGCAGGATTGGCATTAGAACTTCGATTTGAGTCCTTAAAAAATCATTCATCAACTAATTGCTTTAGCAATTTCTGCAGTTCAGTTGGCTGAATATCTGAAATAAAGATTCAATAACTAAAATTCAATTATAACTAGTAAATAAAGATTCAATCATGCAGGGCCAGTTCAAACATGTCAACAACTTATGAGGCAATTTCTAGAAGTTATAACACAAACAAATACAAGTTCAAATGCTCTGCATACATAGAAACATAAATATGAAAAAGGGTGACAGACCAAGTATAAGCTAGAGTAAATTTCTAGAAGACATTTGACATATTCAAAAGATACAAGAGAAAAAGCAAGTATGAAAAACACAAGTTCAACACATAATATCTTAAAATTAACAAGAGACATTTAGCTCACCTGGTTTGATTACAGAATTCTAGACTGTAGTAAACAGACCTCTTCTTTTGATCAATTGTGATCGCAATACCTATTTTGGTCATGAATCAAGCTTCGCACATATAAACACAATACTGTCACTAATTAGATAAAAACACATTAGATAGAAATCCCTAATTAACAAAATTTAGATTCAATTATAGGTTTTCCAATTAAAACACAAATACCCAAAAACTGAAATTAATAGGTAACATAAAAATTATAATTGCAGACAAACCTGGTGATGAAGGTTCTCAATGTGCTTAATTGATGAGTTATTATCATCAACATGGATTCAGCTATAGTTCTGCATAATTCATAACAAAAATCAGGTACTAAACTCAAAATTTATTATCCTCCTCGGAACATATTCTTATTCAAATTAACCATAATCTATAACCAACTACAGTACCTTAATCACCTCCAAATTAAATAAGGTTGTGTTCCATAAATTAGAGTTTCAAGTTAACCACTCAAGCACCTCCATGTCACGTCTTAAAATTCCAAGGCAAGTCTTTTAATAATTATTCAATCATTTAAACTTTCTAGGCTGGACAAGGATTTCTGATATAATAATATCTACTGTGACTGAAATTGATTACCTAACAGAAGTAAAAGACTACATTTGATTTGTTATCCAGGTTTACACAGCACCGGATCTAAGTACTAGAATGAGATTAGGAAACATAACAATATAATATTCAAAACTCAATTACAAAAGTTAAGCATTTGTTATCTTGAGAATTCAATTTTTCCCAAATATATCTTCAAGAGCTGAGAAGTTTCTCTCTCATCAAAACACTCCACAAAATTTTGCAGGAACAACATCTCAGAGACTCTAAATGGTGTAATCAAGCTAGCATTCTTTTTCATCAAACCTTTCCCCAACAAATACCCTCACCCTAGGTAGAGAACATCAGCAGTTTAAAATATGCACGAGCTGTGCATCTGGTCAAGTGAGAACTTTTCAATTTTAATGTGACTTTTATTAAAGGCATTTCATCGAACACCTTTGATACATCATTCATTCAAGGACCACAAAACACATTATGAATAGGGATAGATTTACATTGTCACAATCAATTGATTCAAAGAGCTAAACCAGAGAGATTACAGAGTAACTATTCAGAAATTAAGGTGAATCGAGGAAGAAGCTGTAACAAATCGAAGAAATTGTAGAAGTAGAAAAAGCTTACCTAGGTTTGGAAGTAGCACCGATGGTGGAAGAAGCTCACAGTCAAAGAAGCTTAAACTAGATTGTTGAAGCTCAAAGAAGAAATTTGAGTTCTTAATTGTTCAAATCTCCATGAACATAGAAATTGAGAACGAAGAAGAACAAGTCACTGACCTTAGGACAGAGAAAGACGAAATGCGAAATGCGGAATTTTTGGGTCTCTTAGGACAAGATGCGAAATAGTGAGAGTAGAAAAATGAAGAGAGCTCGAAGGGAGAGTGAGAAATGAGGAGAGTGGGTGATTTGGCACAACGAGCGGGGTACGTGGGAGATGTATGTGCTAACGTGCAATTTGCGGGGGTTATAAAACTACCGCAATTTTCGAGTTTTAGATTAAGTACCGATGGCAGTTCTTGGAACTGCCGCAAATATTCTGCCACAAACTGCTACATTTCTTGTGGTGACATGATATTAACATAGGTTACATTTTACAATCTCATAGACTAAAAAGAAATTTTTCAAATCTCAGTGAGGAAAGTGAAATCACCTTGTAATATCCATAATCAAAGTGACAATTTTATTTTCTTGTTTGTTATACATTGACATAGACGTTTTATCTAGTTTAAAAAATTACACCAATCTTCCTTATTTTATAATTGTGTTGCACTGGTACCCCTTATAAATTTCAATGTTATAAAAGAGATTTTGTTTTCTCTTTTCTTAAAGCATATGTTCTTTAAAAAAATTAATATTGAGCGTAAAATTAGTATAAATGAGTCAAATTGCAATATAGGGGATATATGTATCATTTTTTAAATTATAAAACATATTTTAATCACTGTGACAAACCTCAAGATCCTGAGTACAATTCTTTATTTTTATTATTATTATTATTATTATTATTATTATATTATTATTATTATTATTATCATTATTATTATCATCTTTTCTGGGGTGAGATACCTTGAAAAAAATGAAAAGTTGTTTTATTCATTTTATCCTTGGAACACTTATGTTGAGATCTTTATTCATTTTATCGTATTAAGGGTTAAAATCCCTTTATTTAAAAGCCGTTTTGCATGTTGGCATTGGAATTGCACGTGGAAACGTATACTATTTAGGCTTATCTGAAAATCTTGCATCTCGTATGCTTTTTCTTGAATTTTAATGTTTGATTTGATATCAACGGCAGATTACGGACAAAATTATGGTAGTTGGACTAAATGGATTTGGGGTAGAGGTGACGTTAGAAGTCCCATTCTGTCACCCCACTCGAGTAAGAAAAAGGAGCACGATTGCATCAGCTAGGTGCAAAATGTCAAAGTTGTGCTCGAATAAGGATTAGCACACCAGTTAAGGTGTGGATTATTTATTACGCACTAAATAAGCGTCTCACCAGTTAAGGTGTGGGGTGGGCGTTGGATTTTGATCGTCAGCTTCTATGTGTTGCGGGACTAATTTTTTCCATAGAAATTACTTCAACACTTTGTAGTCCTCTGACTCATAAGTTATGTTGATATAGGTTTTTCATTTTGTTCCATAAGTTATGTTTTTTTAGAAACATAATACGCATTTACATTTCTTTTTTCAAGTATATCCTTATTTATTGCATTATCTTTTCCACCATTTATATCTACATCTTTCTTCAATATAATATTCATACATTTATTATTATTTTCTCTCCTATTATTAATTGAGGATAATTTAGTTAAAATATATCAAATTTTTTATATCATTTACTCATTTTTTAATCTATGTATAAGAGTAAAAAAACATGACTTATTAACGATGGTAAATATAAGTGGTTTACATAGAGGATAGATAGGGAAAAAACAGAAGAAATGATTGATTGTATGTTATATCATTACTTAATTTTATAAGTAGATGATTGATGATTAATTATTAAATTAAAAATAATGATATATCAATTTGAAAAATCATATTATAAATTAGTTTAGACACAAAAAATAAAGTACTCCCTTTGGTCTTATATATAGGGTACTTTTTAAAAGAAATCTTTGGTCTTATATATAAGACACTTTATATTTTCTATGCATCATTCATTATTTTTTCTCTTTTTTGTCCTTATTAAATGCTTTATTAACTATATTTCTTTTGTTATTCATTAATGAATGTGAACTTTTCAAGTAAAGTAGAGGGGGTAATTGTAACACCTAGGATTTATTACCCTTAATTCCCCTTATATTAAAATACAGACTTAAAAATTCCTTTTTGTTATATTAAAATCAACCGTCAACGGACGGAGTTTCGTTTGTTTTTCGGACTTTTCTAAATTTTTCCACCTGATTAACACATTCACAACATGGCAACAGAAGCCAGCAGGGCTCAAAGTATAAATATATGCATCATATAATTGCCCCATGGGACCAAAACAAGTCATCAGTTTCAGAGTACCATCAAAGTCCAAGTATTTGAATTCAAGGGAAATTAACATAAACTATGCCCAAAAATAAAACACCCTAAGCCTCACTCAAAAAATATGGACATCACATATACATCAAAAAGAATTTGTGAGGCTTAGGTGAGTAAGTGCATCTAAAAGAAACCCATAACCCTACTCTCCCTGTGAGGGAGAGTAATCCTGCTCGACCGGTCCTGGTATAAACTCCGACTCAGTACCTGAAAAATGGTAAGGAGGTGAGTATTACACAATAAAATAGGGAAGCAGTTTCTATTATGTTATAATGAACCCCCATGCCACACACATATAGCCAGATAAAGCACACTTCACAGTAAGGCACTCCCAAACCATAAGCATGTACACATATTATACATTTAGTCCATTTTCAAGATATCATAAAACATGAATTCATTTAATTCCAGCTTAGTCAACCATAAGCCTATTCTCATTCCTTATTAATTTCCACAAACTTCTTTTTCACACTCTTTGGAGTTTTACAAAGGATTATTAGAATTTATCACGGGGATCCATAACTGCGTACAGTCTCCTAAGGACAACGTCTTACAGCTGCACACAATGTATGTCTGACGCGATCTATGCGTACAGTCTCCTAAGGACAACGTCTTACAAGACCTGGATTCCCAAAATCAGAAGGTGTGTCCATCATTGCGTACAGTCTCCTAAGGACAACGTCTTACAGCTGCACACAATGTGTGACTTACGCGATCTATGCGTACAGTCTCCTAAGGACAACGTCTTACAAGATCTGGAGAGGCACAATCCAATTATACCTTTATTAATATATGATGTGTGTGCCCATAACTGCGTACAGTCTCCTAAGGACAACGTCTTACAGCTGCACACAATGTGTGTCTTACGCGATCTATGCGTACAATCTCCTAAGGACAACGTCTTACAAGACCTACATCACACACTCTTTTCCTTTAAATCTTTTAACAACTTATTTCACATATTTCATTTCCTTGTAATCTCTTCCATTAATTTATAGATTTTATAAACCCATTATACTTTTAATTTCTAATTACACAAGGCACCACCAACAATAAAATCATCTTCATTTCAAATATTTCACTCATATTCATCTTATAATTCCCAAATCCAACATAATTTGCAAAACATCAAACCACATCAACCAAGTTTCAATAATCACATATAATCACCACATACATACCAATATTTACATTTAATCACCACATAATACATTTAAATGCTTTTATACCATGTTATCTATCCTAAGGTTTCTAACCCTTAACTAACACATAATCTCTTGGCAACCCATTATATACACAATACAACCTACCGCCTAGAATATGGTAACACAAACCTCCTTACCTCAACTCTTAGAGATAGGAAGATTTAGCTTGGCTCTAAACTTTAGCTTTTCCACCAAAAGCTTATAATCAACAAAAGAGTGGGAGAACCTAAAACAAAAGTCATAAGGTGAAAGGATTGTCATTTATAACATGGTTCATGTCAAGATTCAAAGAAAAATGGAGTCTCCATAGTCTAGTATTGAAAATCACCATTGGTGGTAGAGAGAGAGAAAGAAGGGACGAATTTGAGAGAGGGAGAGATAAAACCAAAACTTAAACTCTTACCTTGAGATGAGAAAGAAGAAGTTGCAATGATGAGGAGACAAGGATCACTTGTTCTTGGTTGATTTTAAGGAAAGAAGATGGAACCCTATGAGGAAGAAGGGGAGGTCGCATGAGGAGGGAGGGAGGAAGGAAGAGGATGAGTGAGAATGAGAGGATGTGGGAGTGAGAGTGAAATTACTTTATTGGATTAGGGAGGAAATGTGTGGATAGGATTTAAAGCCTAAAATAAAGATTCTATTTGAGTGGAGGGGAGTGCATCACGTGCACTCCACTTTTCCCTTTTATTTTTTGCACAAACCCTAAAGTAATCGATTAACCTTGCTAGGTAATCGATTACTTCTTCAATGCAACATTTTTAGGACTTCCAACCTGAGGCCTTGTAATCGATTACTTGACCAGAAAGTAATCGATTACAATTGATGCAACAATTTTAGTGTTTTCAGCAGAGGCTCAGTAATCGATTACTTTCCCAAAAGTAATCGATTACGCTTCAATGCAACATTTTTAGTGCCTTTTGGCTGAGAGCCAGTAATCGATTAACTCACCAAAAATAATCGATTATTCTGTTGTTCTTCCATCTTCTCCTAGTTTCTAACTCTAGAACATTTTCCTTGGTTCCCATACCCCTTAGGCTATGTTTTCTATACTAATTCCTATCTCTTAGTCTTATGAGTCTCATAAATCCATCGCAACTTAATGTACTAAATTGCACAATTCACAATATATTAAACATTTCAAATTGAGGATGTTACAGTAATATTGTAATGTTACAATATATTATCATAGAATTCACAAAACTAACCACTTTCCTTGGTTCGGGAAATACGGTTAAGTATGTCTTATATATAGGACCGGAGGGAGTATTAAAAAATAATAAGTGTCATATGTTAATCAATCATTAGTAAAAAAAGTCACTTTGAAACGTGTAATTTTCCTTATGGTATAAAAGGATTTGTTGATTAATTTTACAGGATAGTACTTTGTTTCTAAACCACGTGTATCATCTATTAACAAAGGCAATTTGAGTCGGTTTAATTACCATTGACCACAAAACTTCCCCCAACAACTATTTTTTACACAGTTGCAAATATAAATGTCAACGTGAGATAGAGCAACTGCTCATCAATTGATCTATGCATTTTTTGATAAAACTAATTGTGCTTGAATCAATTTATATGATATTTACCAATCCAATGCTACTAAAGGTCGAATGTCACTCTCTAAGTAAATTATAAAAATAACGACTTAATATTTATTTCATCATAGACTATAAAATCAATTTTATACGTAAAAATTGTTAATTAAATATCACGTTTGTGTAAGATTTTAAACCATAAAAGCCTTAAAGGACGCATGAGACCAGTAATAATATCTGTTCACTTTAAAATTTTTGCTGATTAGTTATGGAAAATTTCTTAGCCAATTCACAACTAAATATTTTAGTTATGGAATAAGATGTGAATTCGCTTTAAAATGCTCCATAGCCAATTGTTGTGGGGTGTTTTCCCACATATACCGGTAAGTCGGTTTGTTGATGTACGACGATGATAACGGGTTCTCGGTTAGAGTCGGGATATTTGGGGTGGTATATGTGCCGTGTGAAATGAGAAAAGATTTGAGAGCCTACCTTAGCTATTACCTTTTCTTATATAAGGGTGAGTAGGAGGTCTTGGATTGATGAGCCATAATGGGGCATTAAGGTGATTGTTGTAACGGCTCCATGCATGAATGTCATCATGAGCACTAATAATAATAAACCGTTACAACGGTTACACATTGATTGGCTATTTATGTCGGATTACCTGTATATCGAATTGATGCTTATTGGTCCATGATACCGACACTCATTGATCTGTGGTACCAGTTCTTATTGGTCCGTGGAGTCGGTCCATAACAGTAGCCCCCCAAGCCAAGGCTGGTTCTTGAAACCAATCTTGGTTTTGTGTTTGAAGCTCATAAGAATTTCGAGTGGAGGACGTCCATCTTTTTCGTGTTATTTTATGTTCATGAAGTGTGCCAAAAGAATAATTACTTGCATATTTTCATTAGGTGGTTGAATTTAATAATTCAAACTCGGCCTAATTGATTTTTTATTACTCTTTTCACTAAGTGGTTAGAACTTGGGTTCATTCACTCCTTAGCTACTCAGGTGTGCAACTCATTTTGGGATACTCAACTCAATTCTTTAGCCAAGATGGATCTCCTGACCCAACAAATCAGCGAAAAACCGAGCAAGTACATTCATCCTCCTAACTTGGTGGCTAATCAAGTTAGGGGTGATGCATCAAGGTGTAACTCTTTTTGGGACACTCGATTCTTTAGCCAAGAAGGGTCCCACAACCATACAAGTTGGCAAAATGCCTTACCAGCGGGAGTTACATCGACCGTGTAGAGTACTCTCGAGATAGTGATCATAAAAAATCATGTATCTCTCTAACCGCTACTAAATCGTTGGCTAGTCGAATCAGGGGGTCGTACATTCAGTAAACCTCATGAGCTAGAATAATCGTGGTGTGGGATATTTTTTATTCTCCTCTTGAAAAGCTTATTGTTCATTGACGAGAATCTCGGAGTCATTTTTAGACTAAAACTGAGGAAATTGAGGCATCATGTTTGTACCTTTCAATAAAAAATAACATTTAAAATATTAAATAACAACTATCACATAGTGACATTAAGGAGCAAAATTTTATTTTCTTTTGCTATTAATTGTAAGCTATAAGCTCACAAAAACATGCTTTTAATCACAAGCCATATAAAAATATCAGAATAAAGTATCTCCTCATATGAGGAGAGAACTTACCTCCTTAACCCACTTAAATAATGCCATGTGTCTTTAAATTTTTTAAAGCTTTTATTAATAAAAAAAACTTTACAACAAATAGACAGAACAACAAGGGAGAAAAGAACAAAAATGGCAAAGGAGAAAACGCAGTAGCAATAGAGAGAGGGGTAATGCAGCAGAGGAGAAACCCACCGGCCGCCGTCACCCCTTGCGCTGTCAGCCACCGCCACCCACTATATTCGCCAGCCGCCCTTGCACTGTCATGTTTTGTATCGCAAAAAACAAAATCCAGTTCTTGTGATTTTTACGTAATCTCAGCAACTTCCTCTGCCTGCAACAACTCGTTATCATTCTTCCTTGAATAGCGTTTTATTTGTCTACTTATGTCATTTTCAATCTGTAGTGGTGGCGGAAGACATCACCCGGCGCGATGGTGGTGGGCGAGCGGTGCGGCGCGACAGTGACAACACCCGGGGTTTTCTTCTGTGGTGACAGCACCCTACGTTTCCTCTTTCATTTTCTTCTAAGTTGCTATCTGTTTCTTCTTCTCCTCTTGTGCTTAATCAGATAATTAATTGGGATTTTTTTAAATAAAAAATTTTTAAAAAATAGAGCCACATGGCGTTATTTAAGTGAGTTAAGAAGATAAGTTCTCTCCTCACATGAGGAAATACTTTGTAAAAATATTATGATAATAGTATGATGCATATGATGTATGTTAGTGTTACTTATTTAAAATATGATGTATAAGTATACACGCGTATTCAAAGTAGGATGATACTCCTTAGGTGTAATGAACATGATTAGCATTTAAATGATATAATAGCAATGAGAAGGCATTTAATTAAATAAAATAAATTCAAAATGAATTTCTCCCCTGGATAGTATATGTGCCGCATGCTGCTGAATGCTGATAGACCATATGCTAATGTCTAAACCTTGAGAAATAGATTACAAACCTCACTTACTATCCTCAAACCCCAACTTTACACTGGAAAAGACAAAAATATCCTTGAATCTTTCTATCATTCCTCCCACCTCCTCATCTTCCCTTTCTTCTTCAACCTTTCTTCTTCAGTGATACTTCCTCCTTCATTCCTTCATCTTCCTATTCGTTTTCCTTCATTTCATTGGTTTAGTTTTATAATGTTCTTCTCATTTGTTTAGGGTTAGAGTTTATTTGTAGGTTATTGTGTAGGTTAGATTTGGGTTTTGTTAGTTGCATTTGTATTATGATGTGTTAGGAATGGGTATTGTGTGTTATTGTTTGTGCATTTGTTATGGGTTTTCTATTTATGATGTGCTTGGAATGGGTATTGTGTTTTATTGTTCGTTATTATTTCTGGGCTTGATTCCGACGGACCAATCTCGGAAATTTCCGATTCAGTGGTCTTGTAAGACCCTATATTTTGAATAAGTAAATAAATATTAATTATTTAAAATAATAATGTTATTACATTGAATAAAATAATGAATTTTCTGAAATTAGGTTAGAATACTCGAGTGATTTGGAGAGGACTCGAGTATAATCACTAACTGCTTGAAAGATTTGAATTTTAGTCGAAAGACTCGAGTCTTTCATGGAAGACTCGAGTGTTCTTTGACATTGCTGAAAAGGACTCGAGTCCTGGGGAAAGGACTCGAGTAGTTCGAGCAGTTTGGTTGAGTGTATAAGTCGGTTTTCATTTGAACTTCGCACCAAAACGCGTTTTCTTGAGGTTACAAGCACAGATCTGGACCTTACTTCGAAGGAGGGTAATCTTAGGCTATAAATAAGTGCACAATGAAGCCCCAAACACATTCAAATCATTCCCAACCCAAAATTCTGCCCAAATTTCTCTGTTTTGTGAAGCTCACTTTAATCCCTTCATTCTCTCTCAATTCTCATCCTTTTCCTTCGAAACCTAAACACAAACTAAAGTTCTAATTCCAATCTTGAATTAGAACCTGAAACCACTCCAAATAACCTCCTGTAGCTCGAGTTCTAGGCAATCGAAGTTGAGCTTTCAAAGCTGCGAAAAACAGAGCAAGTTCAGCATCAAATACCCATCTTCCATGAATCCGTTTGGTAAATCCAGGAACCCTTTCAATTCCAAACTTGTTTCCATTTAAAGTTAGCATTTCCTAGTTTCTAAAGCTAACTTGTTTCATTCTTTTTCATGTCTGATTCATTGTGAAATTGATGGCCAAAGTCAGTCAAGTGCAGCCGTTTTGCACCGGTCCAGAAACCAAGTTTGAATTCAATCACTCTCTTGATCAATCTATCCTTTCTTTAGCTTCTCTGAGGTAAGGAAGGAGTTACCTAAATACTAGAATGAGTAATTTCAAGCTAAAAATGTAGGAACCATTAAAGGTTCAAAGAGGGATGCAACTTGAATTGGGATTCTGACTTGGAGGTCAGAGGCCCATAATTTTATGATTCAAATAAGTTTAAATGAACCTAATAAAGCTCACTGTAATGTGTTTCGAAATTAAAATCAAGTGGATATGAATTTCATATTTTGAAATGGATATTTTCAAGTTTGAATGCAATCTGTGATTTGATGTTATTTGATGTTGTTTCAGTTGTGTTTAAGTGCTGTAACATGTTTGTTTTACGTGCCTAAGTTGCTGTTTTGCATAGGAATGGAGACATAAAGCAAGGAATTCGAATTGGTATTGAAAGTGCAGGAAACTGGTGTGTTGGAAACCAACAAGCGGCTCAATATAGTCTAGAGGGGGGGTGAATAGAATATAGAAGCCTTATTACAGATTTTTCGTCCACCTAAGAGAATGGTTTTATGAAAATAAGTTTTCTTAAAAATTCAAGTCAGATTACTCGAGTAACTCAAGACTTCACTCGAGTAATACGCAAGCAAAAATAATTTCACTCGAGTATTCAGCAAATCACTCGAGTATTACGAAAGCTATTTTTAAATCACTCGAGTAACAGAAAACCTACTCGAGTATTGTTCATAAACTGAAAGCAGATTACTCGAGTGACAAGAACTTTACTCGAGTAAACTGGGTAAAATTCAATTAAAACTCAGTTTTCAATGGAGTTCTTCAAGAATAATAATGCTATGATGATTCAACAAATTATGAATGATTAATATGAACAACTTTAAGTAATATTAACATGCAATTTTAGATCAATTGAGTAGAATTAAGAAAACCCCAATTCTAACCTAAAAATGCAATTGTTAATGAATTAATGCAATACAAGGAATGAAAATAAAAGAGACACAAGGATTTATCCTGGTTCACTTTCACCCACTTGAAAGCTACTCCAGTCCCCTCTTGAATCAAGAGAGATTCTTCACTAGAAATCTTCAAATGTAGATTTTACAATGTTTTAAGATGCAACTAGATTCTTAGTTCTCCTATCTTAAAACCCAACTCAACGTGTGTACCAAACACTTTGATCTAATCTACCCCTTTTGACAATTCTAGATTTCCTTGCTAATTGATTGAAGATGCTTCCAACCAATCCTCTTTTCTTGCTTTGATTTGATCCTCAAAGTCTTCCTTGTGAGATTCTTCACTTGTGTTGAAACTTCAATGATGCAATCACAAATTGCAAATCTTCAACAACCACTAAGAACAAAATTATGATCTCAAGAATATTTTGAACAATGAGAGAAATAGAGTGAAGAATGAAAAGTTCTTTGTTGAATCTTGATAGCTCTTGAAAGATGTAAAAATAGCTCTTGAATTGCTTTTGAAAGTGTATAGAAAATTGTAAGAATGAATGTGTATATATGTGAAAGAGAAAATTAAGTCCTTTTAAAATTTTCCAAACACTGATTGAATTACTCGAGTAAACCATATAACTTCACTCGATTAAAACATGTCAGATTAAGTTACTCGAGTGATGTGTAAACCATTACTCGATTAACCTGTCATGACATAAATTACTCGAGTGACCCAATACTCATTACTCGAGTAAACTGATCAGAATCTGAATAAAAACAAGGTTTTTCTAAAAGGATTTTCACAAAACTTTTAATAGAGCTATTTAATCAAGATTTAAAGTATCTTCACTCTTAATCAAACATTATTTAAATATTCTTAAAATCACCTAAGCTACCCACACCAATGAGATGCATTGCATAAAAATAAAGATTACATTGAAATAGAATTAATAAAAATCCTAATTCTAATCTTCATGTGGTGTAGCTTGCTTGTTGCCAATGTTGTTGCTTGGAGAGAGATTGTTAGCATCAAAACATGAGAATCCTACAAACTCCCCCTTTTTGATGATGACAAACCTCCTTTTCAATTAAGTACTAAGTTTTAACATACTCCCCCTAAATGTAAAACACCTAGGAAAAATATAATAAAACTTAACCTACAAGAACAACATCAACAAAATATTCTCCCCCTTTTGGCATCATTAAAAAGTTAAGAAAGTTGAGAAAAGTCCTTTGCCAAAAGTTGAAGGTAAGTAGTTCACAATGGTATATAAAAAATATAACAATAAAGACAATACCAAAATAAACCACAATAGTGCCACAACGAATATAAACGCACAACGAATATAGCACCATAATCCATAATATCAGAGTATCATACTATGCAGCAAATCATAGTGTAAAGCAAAAAGACATCAACAATAGCAAATAATCAAACGAAACTAACCAAACTAGACCATACACAAGGCCCGAAAACATAGTAGCAAGAGAGTCATAAACATGAAATAGAAACATAAACAGAACATAGTCAGAAATATGCATATGAAACATGAAACAGAAATCAACATCAAACATCATCAGCATCCACAGGTCTAGGAATCAGGTGGAGGAGGAGGGAAATGGTGAGAAAATAGGCCAGAGATATAATCCATTAAACGATGCTCCATGGCAATATTCTTCACATCCTGTCTCAACTCCAACTGAGCGAATTGAGCATTGATGTGCTCAACCAATGACTCATGAGCAGCCTGTGCATCAAATGGAGTACCAAGATTGTCCAAATTGATATAGTCCTCAACGCGATTGGTATCCATCGGATCAGTAGAAGAAGGAGGAGCATAAGAAGATGCACCAGCCCTATCACCAAGAAAAGTCCTTTTCCTAGAACCTGAAGCTCTTGCAGTCTTTGCAGCTTCAGCCATTTCCTTAATCTGTGATTTCCATAACCAAGTGCAACTTTCCCTATGCCAAGCAATTTTCATATAACTAATGTGTGAATCATTAAGACACCAGTTATTTTTATTTTCCGTCACAGCTGGCTCATCATCAGGGATTGGAACTCGATAATACCTCATGATCTTGGTAACATGCATAGGATATGGCAAGAATTGGGTAGGAGGGGATTGAGCAGCAGCTTCCATACGAGCTAAAAACATTTTATTCCAATTCATCTCATATCTCTTTTTGATCCCATGAAACAAAATAAGATCATCATCTCCCAATTGTGCATAATTTTGATTGCATTTTGGAATCAAACAATAAGAAACAATGTACATGAGCACTCTATCCACAGCATGCAAAGGTGATACAGTTCTAGTAGTCCTATCACTCCAAGATTCACCACTACGCAACAAATCAGTATAAATCTTATTAGTATCCACATCCAAATCCAGACAGTCATCATCACCAATAAAAGTTCCCTTGTTTTCTAAACCAAACAACATTGTCAAATCTTCAGGCTTTATAACAAAATGATGTCCTCTAACCATTGTTTGATACTCACCATCTAGCTTAGTAAAATTCTGATAAAATTGTCTGACAAGCCTAGGGTAATAATGAGTCTCAAATTCTAAAAACCTCTTCAAATTCTGAAATTCTAAATCCTCTACAAATGGAAATTGCTCCTTATGCAACCAAGCAAACTTAACATACCGTGTAAGACCAAAAGAGCGATTGATAAATGTCGGTTCCCGCAAGTCTCGGTTGATTCCAGAAAACCAGGGGTCGTTACGGCCTGCTCCTTGCTTTGCTTTCTTTCGAGGAGGTTGAGATTGTGAGGAAGAAGCCATTGATTCAGAAAGTTCAGATTCGGTTTTGGGGTTAGGGTTTTGGTTTGGGAATTTTCGGATTTTGGGGAAAATGATGAGTGAAATGAGTAGAAATGATGATATAATGATGAAATATGGCAGAAATTTGTATGATTTGTTAAGTTTTGTGGCTGAAAATGATGATTTGATGAAGAACCATATGAGAGAGAAGAGAGAAATACGAACAAGAGAGAGAAAGTGACGAGAAAATGATGCAGTTTGCAACAGTTCAGTTTTTAAAATCACGTAAGTTACTCGAGTGATGTTCATGCGTTACTCGAGTGATTCGAGCAGTAATCGAGTGAAAAGAAATGTTACTCGAGTATGCCGAAAGTAAAAAATTTTTTACTCGAGTGATGGATGAACTAATCGAGTGATACGAAAGTCATTTTAAAATTAATCGAGTGACAAACAGAATTACTCGAGTAATACGAAAGAGATTTTAAAATTACTCGAGTGAAATATCTGTTACTCGAGTGAACTGTCCAGAATTTTAAAAATTTCAAATTTTTCATGCAAAAACATTTTTCATGCACAACCACATAGAAACACTTAGCATTTAGCAAGTAACACACATACAAATAAAGCAATTAACATATTATAGAAAACATACACACATAACTACATATCACAAAAAATAAAAAACACTTTAATAAGATACAACAACTCAAAATACAAATCACATTGAAATAGGCTTGAAGGTGATTTCGAAAAGCATCAAATACAATTAGCTAATAGTTGATTCATCAAAAATACCAAGTTCTCTTCGAATTTTATAAAATGTGTCCCTTGTTAATGGTTTTGTAAAGATATCAGCTAATTGATCCGAAGTTTGAACAAACTCAATAACACAATCACCTTTTTGAACATGATCTCTCAAAAAGTGATGCCTAATTTCAATATGCTTTGTCCTTGAGCGTAATACTGGATTTTTAGTCAAATTAATTGCCGAAGTGTTATCACACTTTATAGGGATTTTTGTCAAATTTAAACCAAAGTCAGATAATTGTTGTTTCATCCATAAAAGTTGTGCACAACAACTACCTGCAGCTATGTATTCGGCCTCCGCGGTTGATAAAGCAACACAGTTTTGCTTTTTGGAAAACCACGATACAAGTGAATTACCAATTAAATGGCATGTTCCGCTTGTACTTTTTCGCTCAACTTTACAACCGGCAAAGTCAGAGTCCGAATAACCTATAAGTTTTAGAAAAGCATCCCTAGGATAATAAAGTCCAGTATTCGTTGTACTCTTTAAGTATTTCATTATTCTTTTGACAGCAGTTAGATGCGACTCTTTCGGTTTTGCTTGAAAACGTGCACACATACATACACTAAACATGATGTCAGGCCTAGATGCAGTTAAGTATAACAAACTACCAATAATACCACGATACTTCGTTACCTCTACCGCTTTTCCAGCCTCATCTTGATCTAGGTAGCATGCAACGCTCATTGGTGTAGAAGCGGATTTGCACGAATCCATCCCAAAACGTTTGAGAAGCTCTCTACAATATTTACTCTGATGAATATAAATGCCATCATTAAGCTGCTTTATTTGAAGGCCAAGAAAGAATATAAGCTCTCCCATCATCGACATCTCGAATTCGCTTTGCATCAAGTCTGAAAACTTCTTACACAAGTTATCGTTAGTAGCACCAAATATAATATCGTCAACATATATTTGAACCAATAAAATATCCTTACCGGAACGTTCAATAAAAAGTGTAGTGTCAACAGTGCCTCGTTTAAAACCTTTTTGTAATAAAAAATTGCTTAGTCGGTCGTACCAAGCTCTAGGAGCTTGTTTCAAACCGTACAAAGCCTTTTTCAGTTTGAAAACGTAGTCCGGATGCTCAAAACTCTGGAATCCGGGAGGTTGTGACACGTAAACTTCCTCTTGAATGTATCCGTTAAGAAAGGCGCTCTTAACATCCATTTGATACAATTTAAAATTCATTATCGAAGCAAAAGCGAGAAGAATACGAATAGCTTCTAGTCTAGCAACAGGAGCATATGTCTCATCGTAATCGATTCCTTCTTCTTGACTATAACCTTGTGCTACCAACCTAGCTTTATTCCTAACAATAATACCCGATTCATCTAACTTATTCCTATAGATCCACCGAGTACCAATTACAGGACGATCATCAGGTTTTGGCACAAGCTCCCAAACTTGGTTTCTTTCAAATTGATTTAATTCTTCTTGCATGGCCATAATCCAATGATCATCTTGAACAGCCTCTTTGATACTCTTAGGTTCTATTTGAGATACAAAGGCAACATAATAACAAAAATTATTTAAAGTGCGTCGGGTTACCACTCCCTTCGCAATGTCACCTAAGATGTTAGAAATCGGATGATTTTTGTTTGATTTCCAAGCTATTGGTAATTGAGATTGAATCTCTTGTGCTAAGTCTTTATCTTGTGCTTGCACCTCTCCATCTTCAATTTGATTCTCTTCCATTTGTTGTGGTGTTGACTTCTCATGATCCAAAAATGTACCTATATTATCATCATCACAAGAAACAACACAATCTCCTTTCGAAGATTCATCAAATACAACATGCACGGATTCCTCAACGGTTAATGTTCTTTTATTGTAGACTCTATATGCTTTGCTATGAGTTGAATAACCTATGAATATGCCTTCGTCGGCTTTGGAGTCAAACTTGCCGACCGGTTCCTTTCCGTTATTTAAAACAAACACCTTACACCCAAAAACATGAAAATGTGAAATATTTGGCTTTCGCCCTTTTAAAAGTTCATAAGGTGTTTTATTTAAATGCGGACGAATAAGAACCCTATTAAGCACATAACAAGCAGTGTTTACCGCATCGGCCCAAAAATATTTAGGAACATTTGATTCTTTCAACATAGTACGAGCAAGTTCCACTAATATTCTATTTTTCCTTTCTACAACTCCGTTTTGCTCCGGAGTCCTAGGGGCCGAAAATTGATGATCAATACCAAACTTATCACAAAACGCATCAATCCTAGTGTTTTCAAACTCACCTCCGTGGTCACTTCTAATAGACACAATTTTCAAACTTAGTTGATTTTGGATGAGTTTGACAAACTTTTTAAAACATTTATAAACTTCACTTTTTGCGGATAAAAATAAAGTCCATGTGAATCTAGTAAAATCGTCTACTAAAACAAATCCATAGTAATTGCCACCTAAACTTTTAATTTGTGAAGGGCCAAACAAATCCATATGGATTAGCTCCAAAGGCTTTGTTGTGCTTATCACATTTTTAGGTTTAAAAGAACTTTTAACTTGCTTGCACTTTTGACAAGAGTCACAAATGCCATCAAGCTTAAAGTTTAGTTTAGGCAAACCAATCACTAAATCTTTTCGCAAAAGTTTGTTTAATTGATTCACATTCACATGAGCAATTCGTCTATGCCAAAGACGAATTTCATCATCAAAAGATTTGAAACATTTTGAAAATAGTGAAGTTATCTCATCCAAATCAATTAAGTAAGTGTTATTAGAGCGACGACCAACAAACTTAACACTATCATCTATAGAAGACTTAATGAAGCATAATTCCGGAGTAAAAGTCACATAATTGCCCATATCGCATAGTTGGCTTATACTAAGCAAGTTGTGTTCTAAGCCTTCTACGTATAGGACATTTTCTATGACAAGGTTAGATACGTTACCGATCTTCCCGACTCCTAGAATTTTGCCCTTGTTGTTGTCGCCGTATGTCACAAATCCATCACTTTTCGGAGTAAGTTCCATGAAGTGCGTTTTGTCTCCCGTCATGTGTCTCGAACAACCACTATCCAAGTACCATTTGCGCTCTTTGGTTCGAAGACACACCTACAAGAAAGATATCATTTGGTTGACTTAGGTACCCAAGTGGTCTTGGGTCCTTTGTTGTTAGCATGGGGAGAAGTCCCCTTAACAATCCAAATATATTCTCCGCTTGGTATACCAAATTTCTTTATATTACATTTATTCGTGGTATGCCCAAAGATCCCACAATAATGGCAAGTTGGGTTTTTAGAAATCTTATTCTTTGAAAATCCACCAACTTTGCGATAATTGCGTTTCTTAGGTTTGGTATAGCCAAGACCGGATCTATTGCTATTGTTCCTTTGAGTTGAAAGCAAATGATCTAATGAAGTATCTCCTTTCATGAGCCTTGCAAGTCGATCATTCAAATTAAAAACTTCTTTTTCCAAAGACTTGCAATTTTCACAAGATGGAGTCTCATTTGATTTCAATTCACAATTGCATGTAGAGTTTGCATAAATGAGTTCAAGAGTTTCATTTTGAAGCTTAAGTTCTTCTAAATCTTTTTGAAGTTCAATTATCTTTTCATGTTGCTTCATTATGAAATTCTTTCTTTCAACATTTATTTTAGCAAGTTTCTTCAACTCTTTATGCATCTCTACATACACATTGTACAACTCATTGAATGAAGGAGAATTAGAACTAGAGCTAGCATCGGAAAGATAATCTACCTCATTGACGTTGTCACTTGATTTAATGCTCGAAGATTCCTCTTCATCAAGCTTCGTCATCAAACATAGATTTGCAAGTTCTTCATCATCCGATGAGCTAGATGTTGATTGACTCTCCTCTTCATCCCATACTATGTAAGCCCTTTTTCCTTTAGATGAGTTGAACTTAGAGTTGTCACCTTCCGACTTCTTAGAATGAGTTGGGCATTTTGATCGATAGTGACCAAGCTTTCCACACCCATGACACTTGATGTGATCCTTGTTAGTCTTATTTCTTGGTTGAGAGTCCTTAGAATCTCTTTGTCTATTCTTATTAAAGTTTCCCTTTCTCTTAAAGAACCTACCAAGCTTTTTAACTAGCAAGCCAAGGGTCTCATCATCTATATCGGAGTCCGAGTCATCCACTTGAAAGTTTTCCTCTTGTGCCTTAAGAGATTTTGAAGTTGATTTAAGAGCAATCCCCTTTTTCTTTCTATCGGCATCTTCATTCATGGATAACCGTCCAAGCTCCATTTCATGCTCTTGAAGCTTTCCGAATAGAGTTGCTAAGTCAATTTGATCCACGTCTCTAGCTTCCATAATGGCCGTCACCTTAGGTTGCCATTCCTTGCTAAGACATCTCAAAATCTTATTAACAACTTCACCATTAGTAATAACTTTTCCAAGTGCAGAAAGATGATTTATGATATGAGTGAACCGCTTTTGCATGTCACCTATGTTTTCATTAGGTAGCATACGAAAGAGTTCATATTCATGCATGAGTGTATTTAGCCTAGCCCTTCTAACCTCCGAAGTGCCCTCATGTGTGACTTGTAATGTGTCCCACATTTGTTTAGCATCAACACATTGAGATACTCGAAAGAACTCATCATAAGAAAGAGCGGACGTGATGATATTTTTAGCTTTTAAATCAAATGCAACTTTCTTCTTATCATCATTGTCCCAACTCGATTGTGGTTTGATCGAAACAACATCATTTACTTTCGTTTGAGGAACAAAAGGTCCATTCTCTATGGCGTTCCAAATTTCCATATCTATGGCTTGAATAAAAATTTTCATACGGACCTTCCAATAAGCGTAACCCTCACCATTGAATAGTGGAGGACGATTAATGGAAGTTCCTTCACCACCAAAAGGATTTGAAATTGAGCCCATTGTTTCCAAGTAAAAGGATCTTTTCGAAAAAGCTTTTTAAGGCTCGGATTTTTCGTCCGAGCTCTGATACCACTTGTTGGAAACCAACAAGCGGCTCAATATAGTCTAGAGGGGGGGGGGGTGAATAGAATATAGAAGCCTTATTACAGATTTTTCGTCCACCTAAGAGAATGGTTTTATGAAAATAAGTTTTCTTAAAAATTCAAGTCAGATTACTCGAGTAACTCAAGACTTCACTCGAGTAATACGCAAGCAAAAATAATTTCACTCGAGTATTCAGCAAATCACTCGAGTATTACGAAAGCTATTTTTAAATCACTCGAGTAACAGAAAACCTACTCGAGTATTGTTCATAAACTGAAAGCAGATTACTCGAGTGACAAGAACTTTACTCGAGTAAACTGGGTAAAATTCAATTAAAACTCAGTTTTCAATGGAGTTCTTCAAGAATAATAATGCTATGATGATTCAACAAATTATGAATGATTAATATGAACAACTTTAAGTAATATTAACATGCAATTTTAGATCAATTGAGTAGAATTAAGAAAACCCCAATTCTAACCTAAAAATGCAATTGTTAATGAATTAATGCAATACAAGGAATGAAAATAAAAGAGACACAAGGATTTATCCTGGTTCACTTTCACCCACTTGAAAGCTACTCCAGTCCCCTCTTGAATCAAGAGAGATTCTTCACTAGAAATCTTCAAATGTAGATTTTACAATGTTTTAAGATGCAACTAGATTCTTAGTTCTCCTATCTTAAAACCCAACTCAACGTGTGTACCAAACACTTTGATCTAATCTACCCCTTTTGACAATTCTAGATTTCCTTGCTAATTGATTGAAGATGCTTCCAACCAATCCTCTTTTCTTGCTTTGATTTGATCCTCAAAGTCTTCCTTGTGAGATTCTTCACTTGTGTTGAAACTTCAATGATGCAATCACAAATTGCAAATCTTCAACAACCACTAAGAACAAAATTATGATCTCAAGAATATTTTGAACAATGAGAGAAATAGAGTGAAGAATGAAAAGTTCTTTGTTGAATCTTGATAGCTCTTGAAAGATGTAAAAATAGCTCTTGAATTGCTTTTGAAAGTGTATAGAAAATTGTAAGAATGAATGTGTATATATGTGAAAGAGAAAATTAAGTCCTTTTAAAATTTTCCAAACACTGATTGAATTACTCGAGTAAACCATATAACTTCACTCGATTAAAACATGTCAGATTAAGTTACTCGAGTGATGTGTAAACCATTACTCGATTAACCTGTCATGACATAAATTACTCGAGTGACCCAATACTCATTACTCGAGTAAACTGATCAGAATCTGAATAAAAACAAGGTTTTCTAAAAGGATTTTCACAAAACTTTTAATAGAGCTATTTAATCAAGATTTAAAGTATCTTCACTCTTAATCAAACATTATTTAAATATTCTTAAAATCACCTAAGCTACCCACACCAATGAGATGCATTGCATAAAAATAAAGATTACATTGAAATAGAATTAATAAAAATCCTAATTCTAATCTTCATGTGGTGTAGCTTGCTTGTTGCCAATGTTGTTGCTTGGAGAGAGATTGTTAGCATCAAAACATGAGAATCCTACATGGTGCTGTTGCAGCAAAAAGACTCGAGTAGTTTAAGGAAGACTCGAGTGTTCTGGAAAACTGGAAGAACACTTTAGTGGATCATTAAAGACTCGAGTATTTTGCATGAACAACTCGATTAGTCAAGAACTACTCGAGTAATCTGAACAATTTTCCATAAAACACTTTCTAAAATTTTATGATAATTAACTCGTTTAATACTATAATATCTTAATCCCGTTGGTTGATGATTATCCTCGAGGTGTCCTACTGGAATTCTATTCAGTGGTTGATTATTTCCCTACAGGAGTCCCAACGGAAGTGCGTACACCCATTTGGTTGATATTATCCCTAAACGTCCTAGTGAAAGTTTTATTCACTTGGTTGATATTTTCTAAGGGAGTCCGAATGGGGTCGTTGCAATAAATATCCGCCAATAGGAGGCTATGCCCCGACGGATTATTAAATAAATGATTATACGCTATTCCTAAAACCATCACAAAGTGGTTGGACCGCTGATGGATTTTCTGCAATAAAGAATTGAAAGCAAGTAAACCCATCATGAGATGGCTATGCCTCTGATGGTATTTTTCGAAAAGCACCAGCACCAGCTAAGAGAAAAACTAATTGAAAATTTATGAAATGAGATGCTGATGAGAATAATGAAATAAAAGAAATAGAACTATAATGTGGCATTGTCATGCATGGAGTTGCTCCGATTTCGATTGTGGAATCTAGCATAGGATAGAAATTGGATACCCTGGCCTTGAAAGTGCTGTGATGCCATAGCCCTGAAAGTGCTATGATGATTTGGATACCGTAGCATGAGAATGCTATGAAGGCTAGTTCCCAATCAATCGTGATGCATGGGATATGGATACGCTCCAGTTCGATGAACACATAGGTTTGAAATGGATACCCGAAAGGATGCCGAACTGTGAAGCATGAATGAGAAGTAGGCATACACCATGTCACTAATGAAATTAAATATGTGTTAAACCAATTTGAGCATATATTTACATCCTTGATGCTATCTAATTACATGTGCTTGTTATTTTTAGCCTCTGTTATGCTCATTTGTTTTTGTATTTAGCTATGACTCACTCCTAATCCCTTGTTGTAGGTCATGGCCAGGACTATGATATGCATGGAGATGAGGCTGCTCCCTAATGGGGAGTGGAATTTCGAGGATCATCGGGCTATTTATGAAGGGGACGTGGAAGTCACTTTCTGCCACCCGAACCCATGGTCCCGAATGCGTCCGCGTCGTACGAGGATCCTAATGATGTACATTATGCACATTCCACCAAATTTTGTATTTCGCCATGGAACACCACCACCACCACCAAGACGTTTTCCGAGACGCACCCTCCCACCAAGTCCATCACCCTCTGAGGAAAGAATTATTTTAGAGGTTCCTGCTCCCTCTCGTCCTTCCACTAGAGCCCGATCTCGGACTCCGGTTTATGTGCCATCTAATCCGGCACATGAGGAAGAGGAGGAGGAGGAGGATCCCATAGAGGATGAGGATCCGGTGGCGGATGATGAATTCATGGAAAACTCAACTAGAAGTCAGTGGGGAACTGATGACTGAGTTGAGTTCTTGATGATGGAATGTGGATAATGCTACTCATCAGGTTTCTCTTACTTATGCTATATTTTGAGTTGGAACCAGTTGCTCTAGGTTGTTATAGTTTTGTTGTAATATATGTGATATAATGTAATGACCTAGAGTATCTTAGTTAAGTGCTTTTGACTTTCATGTTCGATATAATGAAAGAATGTACCTTTTGACTTAAAATGAAATATGAAGTATTAATATTTTCCCTTCATGATCTCTTTGATGTTTTCCGCAAGAATTGAAATGGATGATGACTTGGCTTTAAAAAAAATGGTCGTATTTTTGAATATAAGTATTTTAATAAGAATAGAAAGTCGGGTCGTCCCATTTAGTGGTATCAGAGCAATGGTTCAACTCTCGGCCTTGGAGTGTGGCCTTACAGACTAACCATTGCGTATTATAGAATGATGATTGTGTTTTGAGAAATAGAATAGCAGAATCTAATTAAGTTTTCCCCTTGGATTCTGTAGGATAAGATGGCTGGACGAAATAACGCTAACATTGCTGAGGCTCTAACCCGTATGGCTGCGGTTCTGGAAAACTTGTAGCAAACCCGTCCTCCCAGCAATGGAACCCCGACGGAATTTCAAGGCTTAGACTCGTTTCGTAAATGTAAGCCCTCTGGCTTCTCAGGTGGCCGTTGCCCCGAGCAAGCTTAGTTTTGGCTAGCAGAGATGAATAAGATTTTTCGAACGCTGACCCTCACGGAAGCTCAGAAGTTCACGTTTGCTGCGTACATGCTGAATGGTGAGGCTGCAACTTGGTGGGAGCAGACCCGCCAGTTCTTGGAATATGATCATCGCGAGCTCACTTGGGAAGTCTTCACGGAGAAGTTCTTAGAGAGGTATTTTCCGGATGATGTTAGGATCCAGAAGGAGATGGAGTTCCTTGATTTAAGGCAAGGTAGCATGACTGTCGATCAGTACGCTGAGAAATTTGAGGAGCTGAGGGAGTACTTCCAATATCATCCTGACGAATACTCGAAGTGCACGAGATACGAGAATGGGTTGAGATCGGACATCAAGTTGGCTATGAGCGTGCAAAGGATTCGCCACTATCCAACATTGATTAGTGCATGTCGCATCTTCGAAAAGAATAATTTCAAGAGGGAAGCTAGTCAAGGAGGCCATGGGCCACACCGACATCAGCACAAGAATAATCGTGGGAATCGTGGAGGCCCTTATTTGCATAAGGGGAAAGGAAGAGCACCGCCCTCTAGAGCAGTCAGTCTTCCGGCAAAAGCGGAGATTTGTAGCAAGTGCCAACGTTCCCATCCTGGTCAAGAGTTCTTCAGAGACAAACCACCAGTCTGCTTCAATTGTGGGAGAACCGGTCATATTGCCCGTGCGTGCCGCCAACCCCAGTGCCAAATCAATCAAGGACAAGGAAGCAAGCCCTGGATCAATGGAAAGGTGTTCACTATGTCCGGAGTAGAAGCAAAGCAAGCCGACAATCTTGTGCAAGGTAACCATTTCCTCAATGGCATGCCTTGTCGCTTTTTATTTGATTCTGGAGCAACACATTCTTTCATCTCCGAAGAATGTGCTAAGCGTTTATGTTTGTCTGTCTCGGAGACCCCGTTTAATCTGAGTGTATCTACCCCCACGAATGCTCCTGTGGTTGCATCAAGAGCATGTGTCGGTTGCGTTGTTAGCATAGGAAGTCAGATCTCTCGTGTAAACCTGATCTGTTTGCCGTTATCCAACCTCGATGTTATCTTGGGTATGGATTGGATGGCGTCCAATCATGTGGTAATCGACTGCAAGGCTCGAACAATCGTGTTCCCTAGTGAGGAGTCTCCTGCCATTCAACCTGGAGGTTATGTGTGCCTATTTTCGGCCGTCGCTGACAAAAAGAAGGATGAGGTGAAGATCGAAGACATCCCGGTTATTCGAGATTTCCCCGAAGTCTTTCCCGATGAAGTACCCGGTTTGCCACCGCATCGAGAGATAGAACTCAGTATTAACCTAGTTCCCGATACTGGTCCTATCTCTATTGCCCCATATCATATGGCCCCAGCGGAGTTAGCCGAGTTGAAGAAACAAGTGGAATATTTGTTAGAGAAGCAGTTCATCAGACCAAGCATGTCGCCTTGGGGAGCGCCAGTCTTGTTTGTAAAGAAGAAGGATGGATCTATGAGGATGTGCATTGATTATAAACAGCTCAATAAGATTACGATCAAGAACAAGTACCCATTGCCAAGGATCGACGATTTGATGGATCAAGTGAAAGGAGCGTCTGTGTTTTCAAAGATTGATCTGAGGTCGGGTTACCATCAGATCCGTGTGAAGGAGGAAGATATTCCGAAGACTACTTTTTGGTCACGCTATGGACACTACGAGTATGTGGTGATGCCATTTGGTCTGACCAATGCTCCAGCAATATTCATGGACTATATGAATAGAGTGTTCCTACCCTATCTGGATTCCTTCGTGGTAGTGTTTATCGATGATATTCTCATCTATTCGAAGAATTCGGAGGAGCATGCTAATCATTTAAAGATTGTTTTGGAGACTTTGAAGGAGAAGAAATTATATGCCAAGCTGACCAAGTGTGAATTTTGGCTTGAAAAAGTCAATTTCTTGGGACATATAATTTCGAAGGATGATGTTGCTGTAGATCCAGCTAAGGTGGACACAGTTTTACAATGGGAAAGACCAAAGACAGTTACTGAAGTTAGAAGTTTTCTTGGGTTAGCCGGATATTATCGGAAGTTCATCGAAGGTTTTTCCAAGTTGGCTCTTCCGTTAACTCGTTTGACCCGGAAGGAGCAACCTTTTGTCTGGGACGAAAAGTGTGAAGTTAGTTTCCAGACGTTAAAGGACAAGTTAACATCGTCTCCAGTGTTAACTCTACCCGATCCTCGGAAAGGCTTCGATGTTTATTGTGATGCGTCTAGACAAGGTTTGGGTTGTGTCTTGATGCAAGAAGGAAAAGTTGTTGCTTATGCATCTCGTCAGTTGAAGGTGCATGAGGAAAACTACCCTACTCACGATTTGGAATTGGCTGCTATTGTCTTTGCCCTGAAGATTTGGAGACATTACCTATACGGTAATACGTTTCAAGTATTCAGTGACCATAAAAGTTTGAAGTACCTCTTCGACCAAAAGGAACTGAATATGAGACAACGTAGGTGGATGGAATTCTTGAAGGATTATGACTTCGAATTGCATTACCATCCTGGCAAAGCTAATGTTGTAGCTGATGCTCTAAGTAGAAAAATGTTGCACGTGAGTACGATGATGGTGAAAGAAGCTCAGTTAATTGAAGAATTCCGAAACTTGAATATGGCAGTTCAGTGTAAGCCGGAATGTATCAAGCTAGGAATGCTTCAAGTGACAAATGAATTTCTCACTCACGTAAGGGATTTGTAGAAAGAAGATGGAGAATTATTAGAAAAGAGAAGATTGGGTGTGGATGGTGTAGAACCGGATTTTCAAGTTGGAGCTGATGATATTCTAAGATTTCGAGATCGTGTGTGTATCCCAACTAATCAGGAATTAAGAAGAGCAGTTTTGGATGAAGCACACAAAAGCAAGCTGAGTATGCATCCTGGAATGACGAAGATGTACCAAGACCTGAAGAAGATGTTTTGGTGGCCTGGATTGAAGAAAGATGTTGCGTCTTATGTTGAGTCTTGTCTTGTTTTCCAAAAAGCGAAGATTGAACATAAGAAACCTGGAGGAGAATTGCAACCATTGAGTATACCGGAATGGAAGTGGGATGGAATCGCAATGGACTTTGTGTGTGGTTTTCCAAAAACAAGAGAAGGTTTCGATGCGATTTGGGTTGTGATTGATCGTTTAACGAAATCAGCTCATTTTATTCCCGTCAACACGCAATATCCGTTGGAGAAGCTTGCAACATTATACATCAAGGAAGTCGTCAGATTGCATGGAATTCCCTCAAGCATCGTATCGGATCATGATCCTCGTTTTGTGTCCCGATTCTGGCAGAGTTTGCATCAAGCTTTGGGAACGCAGCTAAGGGTGAGTTCAGCTTATCACCCTCAAACGGATGGTCAATCGGAAAGGACGATTCAATCTCTTGAAGATCTGCTTCGAGCATGTGTTTTGGAATATCAAGAAAGTTGGGATCGTTTGTTGCCTCTTGTGGAATTCACCTACAACAGTTACCATGCAAGCATCGATATGGCCCCGTACGAAGCTCTTTATGGAAGAAAGTGTAGAACCCCACTATGTTGGTTCCAAGTGGGGGAGAGTGCTCTCATCGGACCTGAATTGGTTCAAGAAACGACCGAGAAGATCAAGGTTATCCAAGAGAAGATGAAGACTGCACAAAGTCGTCAGAAGAGTTATGCCGATCAGCGAAGATCCAAGCTAGAATTTCAAGAAGGAGATCATGTATTTTTACGAGTGGTGCCGACAACTGGTATTGGAAGAGTAATGAAGCCAAAGAAGTTATCTCCAAAGTTTATCGACCCTTATCAAATTTTGAAACGAGTTGGTCCTGTCGCGTAGCAGATCGCCTTACCCCCGTTTCTGTCCAATCTGCACAATGTATTCACGTCTCTCAGCTTCGCAAGTTTGTCCAGGATCCCTCTTCGATCGTTCAGTTGCAACAAGATGTGATACCATTGAAAGAAAATCTCACGTTCGATATTGGGCCAATGCAAATAGAAGATCGACGAGTCAAGAAGCTGCGAGGGAAAGAGATCCCGTTAGTACGAGTCCTTTGGGGTCAGAATGGAGTATCTGACTCGACGTGGGAATTAGAATCTAAGATGAGAGAAGAATATCCATATCTTTTTGTGTAAGTCGGAATTTCGAGGACGAAATTCTGTTTAAGTGGGGGAGGATGTAAGACCCTATATTCTGAATAAGTAAATAAATGTTAATTATTTAAAATAATAATGTTATTACATTGAATAAAATAATGAATTTTCTGAAATTAGGTTAGAATACTCGAGTGTTTTGGAGAGGACTCGAGTATAATCACTAACTGCTTGAAAGATTTGAATTTTAGTCGAAAGACTCGAGTCTTCCAAGACTCGAGTCTTTCATGGAAGACTCGAGTGTTCTTTGATATTGCTGAAAAGGACTCGAGTCCTGGGGAAAGGACTCGAGTAGTTCGAGCAGTTTGGTAGAGTGTATAAGTCGATTTTCATTTGAACTTCGCACCAAAACGCGTTTTATTGAGGTTCCAAGCACAGAGCTGGACCTTACTTCGAAGGAGGGTAATCTTAGGCTATAAATAAGTGCACAATGAAGCCCCAAACACATTCAAATCATTCCCAATCCGAAATTCTTCCCAAATTTCTCTATTTTGTGGAGCTCACTTTAATCCCTGCATTCTCTCTCAATTCTCATCCTTTTCCTTTGAAACCTAAACACAAACTAAAGTTCTAATTCCAATCTTGAATTAGAACCTGAAACCACTCCAAATAACCTCCTGTAGCTCGAGTTCTAGGCAATCGAAGTTGAGCTTTCAAAGCTGCGAAAAACAGAGCAAGTTCAGCATCAAATACCCATCTTCCTTGAATCCGTTTGGTAAATCCAGGAACCATTTCAATTCCAAACTTGTTTCCATTTAAAGTTAGCATTTCTGAAATTGATGGCCAAAGTCAGTCAAGTGCAACCGTTTTGCACCGGTCCAGAAACCAAGTTTGAATTCAATCACTCTCTTGATCAATCTATCCTTTATTTAGCTTCTCTGAGGTAAGGGAGGAGTTACCTAAATACTAGAATGAGTAATTTCAAGCTAAAAATGTAGGAACCATTAAAAGTTCAAAGAGGGATGCAACTTGAATTGGGATTCTGACTTGGAGGTTAGAGGCCCATAATTTTATGATTCAAATAAGTTTAAATGAACCTAATAAAGCTCACTGTAATGTGTTTCGAAATTAAAATCAAGTGGAAATGAATTTCATAATTTGAAATGGATTTTTTCAAGTTTGAATGCAATCTGTGATTTGATGTTGTTTCAGTTGTGTTTAAGTGCTGTAACATGTTTGTTTTACGTGCCTAAGTTGCTGTTTTGCATAGGAATGGAGACATAAAGCAAGGAATTCGAATTGGTATTGAAAGTGCAGGAAACTGGTGCTGTTGCAGCAAAAAGACTCGAGTAGTTTAAGGAAGACTCGAGTGTTCTGGAAAACTAGAAGAACACTCGAGTGGATCATTAAAGACTCGAGTATTTTTGCATGAACAACTCGAGTAGTCAAGAACTACTCGAGTAATCTGAACAATTTTGCAGAAAACACTTTCTAAAATTTTATGATAATTAACTCGTTTAATACTATAATATCTTAATCCTGTTGGTTGATGATTATCCTCGAGGTGTCCTACTGGAATTCTATTCAGTGGTTGATTATTTCCCTACTGGAGTCCCAACGGAAGTGCGTACACCCATTTGGTTGATATTATCCCTAAACATCCCAGTGAAAGTTTTATTCACTTGGTTGATATTTTCTAAGGGAGTCCCAATGGGGTCGTTGCAATAAATATCCGCCAATAGGAGGCTATGCCCCGACGGATTATTAAATAAATGATTATACGTTATTCCTAAAACCATCACAAAGTGGTTGGACCGGTGATGGATTTTCTACAATAAAGAATTGAAAGCAAGTAAACCCATCATGAGATGGCTATGCAATAAAGAATTGAAAGCAAGTAAACCCATCACAAAGTGGTTGGACCGCTGATGGATTTTATGCATGGAGTTGCTCCGATTTCGATTGTGGAATCTAGCATAGGATAGAAATTGGATAGCATGGCCTTGAAAGTGCTGTGATGCCATAGCCCTGAAAGTGCTATGATGATTTGGATACCGTAGCATGAGAATGCTATGAAGGCTAGTTCCCAATCAATCGTGATGCATGGGATATGGATACGCTCCAGTTCGATACGCTCCAGTTCGATGAAAACATAGGTTTGAAATGGATACCCGAACGGATGCCGAACTGTGAAGCATGAATGAGAAGTAGGCATACATCATGTCACTAATGAAATTAAATATGTGTTAAACCAATTTGAGCATATATTTACATCCTTGATGCTATCTGATTACATGTGCTTGTTATTTTTAGCCTCTGTTATGCTCATTTGTTATTGTATTTAGCTATGACTCACTCCTAATCCCTTGTTGTAGGTCATGGCCAGGAATATGATATGCGTGGAGATGAGGCTGCTCCCTAATGGGGAGTGGAATTTCGAGGCTCATCGGGCTATTTATTAAGGGGACGTGGAGGTCACTTTCTGCCACCTGAACCCATGGTCCCGAATGCGTTCGCGTCGTACGAGGATCCCAATGATGTACATTATGCACATTCCACCAAATTTTGTATTTCGCCATGGAACACCATCACCGCCACCAAGACGTTTTCCGAGACGCACCCTCCCACCAAGTCCATCACCATCTGAGGAAAGAATTATTTTAGAGGTTCTTGCTCCCTCTCGTCCTTCCACTAGAGCCCGATCTCGGACTCTGGTTTATGTGCCATCTAATCCGGCACATGAGGAAGAGGAGGAGGAGGAGGATCCCATAGAGGATGAGGATCCGGTGGAGGATGCCGATCTGGTGGCGGATGATGAATTCATGGAAAACTCAACTGGAAGTCAGTGGGGAACTGATGACTGAGTTGAGTTCTTGATGATGGAATGTGGATAATGCTACTCATCAGGTTTCTCTTACTTATGCTATATTTTGAGTTGGAACCAGTTGCTCTAGGTTGTTATAGTTTTGTTGTAATATATGTGATATAATGTAATGACCTAGAGTATCTAAGTTAAGTGCTTTTGACTTTCATGTTCGATGTAATGAAAGAATGTACCTTTTGACTTAAAATGAAATATGAAGTATTAATATTTTCCCTTCATGATGTCTTTGATGTTTTTCGCAAGAATTGAAATGGATGATGACTTGGCTTTAAAAAAAATGGTCGTATTTTTGAATATAAGTATTTTAATAAGAATAGAAAGTCGGGTCGTCCCGGGTCTCGGAATTGATATTTATGATTCAAATCATGTAATTTGGCTCTTTTCTCATTGCTTTTAAGGACGAAAGGTTCATGAAACAATTTTAGGTGAGTTGCAATTGTGAAGGGTATTGAGAGCACAAATGAAAGGCTTGCAGCTTGGGGTGAAATTTAACTTTGTCAGTTTATTCAGCTTTAGTATATGATTTCTTGCTATATGTGGTAAACTGATTGATCTTGATTGTTTCCATTTACTCTCAGAGGTTGATTTGAAACTTTGATGCATAAAGCAATAGGACTTCAATGTATAACAAATGATGTCAAGTGACATCCGAATACTCTAGCTTAAGAAGAATATGTAGTAGTCGGCATTAAATATCAGTTATTCGTTTCATATTGTGATATATCCATTGGAGATGTTATAATCTGTCGAACTAAAAGGTTCATTGTGTTGTTTTAACTGTTCAGCGGTTCCGACTCATAATTCCGGATTGTGACAAAAAATTCCGAGATCTGCCACTCGTAAAATTCCGAGACACCGGTGTCGGAATATTACCATAATTTCCGAGAGTCCCGAGTCGGAAAATGGTTTTTTGACACCGGGGTTTGTATTCTAAATTTTTTTTAATTAGGGCATTTTGGTAATTTCATATTTAAAATTGGGGTTTGGGGATAGTAAGTGGGGTTTGGGGATAGTAAGTGGGGTTTGTAATCTAAAACTCATCTATATAAGTGGGGTTTGGGGATAATGGGCCTCACACCTATTATAAGGCCCATCATTATAATAGGTGTGAGGCCCATTATCTTAATTTTTCAGAAATAGTGCACCATTCTCATCTATATAATATTAAATTATCGGTGACTCCCTCTAATTTACTACTTCATAAATAGTACAACTTTGTTAGATAAACATTTGTATTTGACATCTGTATGGGACATCTGTCTCTTTTGGCAAAAACTGGTGGGTCCTGCAGTTTCTCTTTCTGACAGGACCCACCAATTTTTACCCAAAAAGGCAGGTGTCACCCCCAGATGTCAAATATAGATGTCATTTAAACATTTTCCCAAATAGTACTCCCGCCCATTTAATCCCTTGCGTGGTCCCCCCCCCCCCCCCCCCCGCTCCATTTACACCTTCGTAATTCCCCCTCCCATAATGGTTGCCCAAATTTCCCCCATCCCCAATTGAAATTGAAAATTTCGCTTGCCCAAATTGCTCCAGCTCTTTTTTTTTTAAAAAAATTATTTTAATAAATCTAATATATTAAAAAAATATGTTTTGAGTTTTCTGTGTTCTTTTTATGTACATGTTTTTCTTATTTGGATTTGAATTTTTTTTATTATATGCTTCCTGACACAGGTAATGGTCCAAACAAGTAAAATATAAAAGAATGGTGTTTCTACCATGCACCGGTTTTTTTGGTACTCCGACTCTTTTTTTATTTTAATAAATCTAATATTTTAAAAAAATATGCTTTGGGTTTTCTGTGTTCATTTTATGTACATGTTTTTGTTATTTTAATTTGAATTTCTCTTATTATATGCTTCCTGATACAGGTAATGATCCAAACAAGTAAAATATAAAAGAAGAGTGCTTCTACCATGCACCGGTTTTTAAACAATAGGTATAATTTCCAAGCTATGATATTTTACACTTATGTTCTATATTTTTTCAAATGACTTCATCTATAAATAAAGCTTAATACTTTAAAGATTCCTCACTTTTCTATGTTATTTCTTTCATTTTTCTTGCTTTGAAGGATCGGTTACTGAATAAATAGGAAGACTAAAAAATAAATGTGAAGAAGCAAGAAGTTGCATTGGATTTTGGTCATTTTTAAGGTACATGAAATTCTTTTTTAGTTATCAGATTTGTTGCACTAAGAATAGCATTACACTTTAAAAAATAGTACAAATCAGGTTTGGTTTACCAAAAAATCTGATTTTTCTTTAACTTAAAAAAAATGAATTTTTAAATTAAAAAATATATGGAACGGAAGGAGTAAATAATTACTAAAAATCAATTTTTTTTCTTTCATATAAATTTTATTTTTAATTTATAATGTCATTAATTACTTCTTTTTCAAAAACACTTTTATTCACTTTTTTTTTTTAAAAAGCGAATTTTTTAGTTTAAAAATATTACATATAAGAATGTTTATCGACTCCAATTTATTGACTCTTTCATAAATAATAATATTAATCGACTTCTTCCTAAACAATTTTTTAACAAGAATGTTTACATTATTATACTTTATTTACACTTAAACATCATATTAAAATTCCTCATAACTATTCAATAATAAATTAAAACTAATTTTAATTGTAACTTTGTGAAATGTTTTATCAATACATTAAAACTAATATTAATTGCAACTTTATGAAATGTTTTATCGATTTCGTATTTCTCCCATGCATCGCACAAGGTTGGGGGCTAATGTTTAAGAATTGCTCCTCGTGGAAGCCTTGGATGATGCTATGAAGATTGAAAAATTATGTCAGGATTGGTGGCGGGAGGCATGCCTGACGGCTGTGATCATTTATCGGCAAAGCAGATTCACGTGTTTGCTGGGACATGGTTGAAATGTACTCCATTCTTGAAGGGCTACCAAGCTGGGTTCCCTTGACTGGACAAGGCAATGCTGCCATATGTGTTATTATGTTCCTTCGTTGTTCTTTTCATCATCTCTTTTACGAGATGTGAGTTTATGGTACTAGGTGGTTTGCTTTAATTGCACAAGCACTGAATCGCATAATCTTCATATTGTTGATGATTTATGGGTGGTGAGAATCAGTTTGTCACTCCCACTATGGTCGCCATTGTTGTGGGGTGTTTTCCCACATATACCGGTAAGCCGATTTGTTGATGTACGACGATGATAACAAGTTTTCGGTTAAAGAACTCTGCCATCGAGTCGGGTTATTTGGGGTGGTGTGTGTGCCGTGTGAAATGAGAGAAGAGTTGAGAGCCTAACTTAGCTATTACCTTGTTTATATAAGGGTGAGTAGGAGGCCTTGGATTGATGAGCCATGATGGGGCATTAAGGTGACTGTTGTTACAACGGTTACACATTGATTGATTATTTATGTCGGATTACCGGTATACCGAATTGATGCTTGTTGGTCCATGATACCGACACTCATTGGTCTGTGGTACCGGTTCTTGTTGGTCTGTAGAACCGGTCCATAACACCAATACTTACCAATGTGAAGCAATAAATACAACTCTAAGGCAACAAAAACTAATGACCCTAACATTACTTATTACCAAGGTATTACTAGGATCCCTACATCCTTAAAAACTTTGATAAAAAACCTAGTAGGAAAATTCTAAACAAGGGAAAAAAATGTAGCAAATCTAAGCAAGCACACCCACCAGCACACCACAAGAAGAAATTACATAGTCAAGTAGTAGGAATTGATGCAAGATTTAAGGCTCATGCACCAATCTGCATAAGAAACTTTCCTACCCAACAGATTATAAAACCAACCCCAAGAATGAAGTTTGATAAGATCTATGGTAGTTGCAAGATCACAAGAAATGCCATCGAAAATAATGTTGTTGCGTTTATGCCATAAGGACAAAGAACTTACCAACCAAATAGATCTTACATACATGGAGAGAGATCTTGCACAGAGTCCATGGGGCCAATATTAGACCCAAGCCAATTAAAGCATGAAATCCAAACATCACGAAAAAAACCCAGAGTAAGAACATGTAAGGAACATATTAGATTCTCCATGCATGTTATAGAAAGCACAATAATTGTGTAGAAACATTCCCTTTTTATCAAGTTATCTATTGTTGGTAATCTAATTAAAATCATTTGCAAAGTAAAAGCTCTCACTTTAATATGAACTTTCACTTTCCAAATAGAAGGGAACAAATTCGATTATGGTAAGATCAAATCATTCATTACCTCATGAGCAAGAGCAAGCTGATTGTAACTAAGGGTGTTCATGGTTCGGTTTTAAAAAAAAACCGAACCAAATTGAGTAAAACGGTTCGGTTTTGAAAAACCTAATTGAGGGTTCTAACAAATGGTTCATAAACCGGTTCTTAAATGGTTATGAACAGGTTCATTTGGTGAACCAGTTATTGAACCGGTTTATCAATAAAAACCGGTTTTAATTTTTGAACCGGTTTAAAACCGGTTTTTAATATGGTTTTTGAACTGGTTTTTTTAAAACGGTTTTTGAACTGGTTTTTTAAAACGGTTTTTGAACCGGTTTTTCGAAATGGTTTTTTGACCCGATTTATATCAATCCTTTTTTGACCCGGTTTTCCGGAATGGTTTTTTGACCCGGTTTCTAAACATAAAATTACTTGTCAATCAATTTGCATCAATTTTGATTTTAAAACAATCCGATCTAAACATAAAAACCACTTGTTGAATCTAGTTCAATTTGATTAAAGCACTCCCTCTATCAAAAAATCTTGGTAAAAGATTGAAAAGTAAACAAAATAAAGATTGACCAATACAGTTTAGAAAATAAGCCACAGACATACACACTCATACGTACAAAAAAAACAACAATCCATCAAACCGGAGCTTACTAATACAGTTGTTGATACGCTATATGCCTATATCTGGTGCAAATCCAAAAATAATAGTAGAGACATTAATTACAAAGCAAGAAGTGCACCTAAATAACCGGTAAAAAGATAGTCTTCAACTTAACATTACAAAAAGGGTAGCAGTGTTGCTAACCAACATAGTTCTTAACCCAGAGGAGACCAAAGGCAGTAGTTGTTATATTTGCTCCCAAAAAGAACCTAAATAGAGCCTTTAACGCACCAGAAGATCAGCTGAATCATATCTCAAAGTAAAAATGTAAAATAGAATTGATAGCTACACAATAAGCTCCCTTCCTTCCAACCATTCTGCTACATTCCATCAATAGAGCCTGATGAGCTTGAAGCAGGGGTTTCACATCTATAAATAAAAAAGAATATTATCAAATGGGAGAGTGAGATTGTAGCAAAAAAAAAAAATACTGATAACACAAAGACTAGCAAGATTGAATCAATTCGAGAAGCTTTAGAAGGCCAAGACTGGACAAAGAGCAGTAACATTTCAGAAACAAGATGCCAAAGTGGAAAGGTCCAGCATCCACATAGCTTCTATGCCTTTCAACAAACAGCAATGATTTTTCATACCTGCCTAAGAAATAACAAACAGTTTACCACACAAACAAAGAAACAATGCCAAGTAAACAAGCAAGGATCCTAATGTTTATCAAGGAGCAATGAACTTCCGAAATATGGATATCATAGTTGCATACATCAACAAATGAAATGTATAAAACAATACAGAATGTATAATACAGAATGTATTTACAGGACCATATATAGTTGAAAGGTGAGTGATCAATTGCTTTAACCATAAAACCACATATCTCTATAGATTAAGTTGCATTAGGAGTTACAGAATAATAACAACCACAATTCAATTATGAGGATGACAGAACATATCTTAAACTAAGCTTTATTAATTTTCAGTGACTCCCCAATAAAAGCATCCAGATACCAATTTGATTTTGTTTTAAATTACCATGGGGCAGTACAGTGCCAAACCCATCATATTTGCCCAACAGCAAGAAATAAGAGACTCTATTTATTAGCAAATGATAAAATAAGTAGAAAAGACAATCTTTTGAATATAATTAGCATTTCTAGGTTCTAACAAAAAATAGGCAGAAGACAACAATGACAGCCAATGATAGAGTTGAACTTCAATACATATTATGATGTCCAGCATTTTAAAGTTTAATGCAGAGGGGTAGTCCTCGGGCAGGATCGTAAATTGCGGTTCGCAATTGCAACTGAAGCCATAATGTTGAGGTTTTGTTTACCTCCAACAAAACAGCTGCAATTCTGGATTCCCAGACCCAGAATTGTCCACAATTGTGGTAAATGCAAGGTAGCTTCAACCATGACCACAATTTGAAACCTTGGTGCCAAGCATTGTTATACACTTATAGTGAGTCTCCAAACTCACAAAACCAGCTGTAACATTCATTTACTTGGTTTAGATGGTATGGAAGATAAACTTTTCACAGGAAAGGCGAAATAATAGAAACTCATCCGTTAACAAGATCAAAAGACCAATAACTCCACAAGTTCAGCTCTGAAAATGCAACTTGCTTAAGTCCCCCAACCAGAAATCAGATTATCAGAAAGTTGCTATAAAGAATACCCTGCCCAAAACAGAAACTTCTTTTTTTCACAATTTGTACCATAATTTCTAGCACTTCAAAAATCAAAGTAATTGAGCTCCACCAGCTCCATAAAACAAAGATACCCAAACTTGAAAAGAACTAAAGATACCCACTTGAATTCAAGCCACAAACAAAGCCACACAACAATAAAGTAACAAACTTTGTTACAAATCAAAGACAAAATGAGTAAAACCCAGAAAAGGGTATGAGCAAATACTAAGAAACAAGGAGGAGGACTTACAGAAAGAGAAGAAGTAAAAGAGAGAAAGAAGCTGAACTCAGATTTCTAGTTTACACAATTTTATCAAACACATGGTGTACAACTAAAATCAAAACACGATATCAATTGCTTTACCAATTTCAATGCCTAAATCAACACTTAGATAGTACTCGGTCACAAGAATAGAGGGAAATGAGTATGGGTTACTTAGTTGTGGTCAAATGAACAAGATTGAAGAACCAAAAGAAGAAAAATACCTTGAACTGAGCTCAGCTGAACCCGCGAATGGTGAGGCGGGGAGACGCAGGGTGATGTGGCGGTGAGGCAGGGAGGTGGCGGTGGTGAGGGAGAATCGCTGAGAGGCGGCGGTGACGAAGGAGAATCGCAGTGGTGAGGGAGAATCGCTAAGCGGCGGCGGTGAGGGAGAATCGCGGCGACGAGGGAGGATCCCGGTGGTGAGGGAGAATCGGCGGCGGCGATTTGAGAGATTTGGGATTTAGGGTTCATAGCATTTTGGGACGAGGGAGAATCGATTTGCTTTCTGAATTTAGGGATTGGAATTGATTTCAACCATGTTTTGTAAATGTGGTTTTTAATTTTTGGTTTGGTTTATATTAATTTGGTTTGGTTTAAAAAACCGAACCATTTCTTATAAAAATTTGGTTTGGTTTAAAAAATCAGTTTTAAAAATGTGGTTTATATGGTTATGGTTTGGTTCGGTTTGTAAACTGGTTCGGTTCATTTGGTTATTTTGAACACCCTTAATTGTAATTGTGTTTAACCGAAAATTCATTCTCTGCACCGTTCCAAATCCAACAATCCAGCTTGTCCATTTCTAGATAAGAATATGTTAGTGGAACATGGAGGTGATCAGTATATGGCAATTCCAAGTACGCAACTCCATCCTCTAAGATATGTTCCAGTGCCAAGAATTCCCAACCCAAACACCCATTCGAGATACATAACCCTTTTTGTCAAAGGCAACCATACATATGGGCAGGAAACAAAGATTTGAGGACATCCATGACAAGCCAAGAATCTTCCCAAAGAAGAGTTTTATCACCACAACCCAATTTCTTAGCAACACAAATTGAAAACTAATCATTGTAGCCTTCAAACTTACCCGAAAAGGTCATTCCACCAAGTAGAGCTTTTAACAAAGTTGGTCCCTCATGAATGGTTAGACATCAAACATCAAAAGAACCACACCTAGACCTTAGAACCTGAATCCAAACAGAACTTTTCCCTTGTGACAAGCACCATTTCCATTTAGCCAACAAAGATATATTAAAAAGTTTATATTTTTAACACACGAACCTCCTTTTTTTGGTCTGCACACCAAATCCCAATTCACCCATGCAATTTTCCTCTTCTTCCTAAAGAAAGTTTCTTTAAATACTTACTATTGCGCTCCAAACTTTTTTAGGAATGCGTAAAGAAGATAATAAATAAGATCGAATTAAGAAGAGATATCTTGCCACCAAGAGAGAGGTACTTACCCTTTTCAGGATGAGAGTCTACACCTCAAAGACTCCAACACATATGCTTCCAACAACTTTGCTTCCTGGGAGTATCACCAATAGGTAAACCCAAATAATTAAAAGGAAAGGAGCCATCACAACAATTCAGAATAGTAGAAACATAGTCCATATAAGGCTGAGAGATAATGTTGCGGCCGGGGTCCCGGGTCGCCCTCGGGGCCTTGCCTACGAGTGGGGGTCGGTTGACCCGATATGGAGTCGCCACCGCATTTTGTTATAAAAACGCGGAAAAAAAATTATTATTAATTAAAACGGATAAAGATTGGTCTCAAACTAGAAAGATTCCGAGTTCGGGAGTCGGTTACGAGCCGGGGAAGGTATTAGCTGTAACACCCTAAGATTATTTACCCTTAATTCCCCTTATATTAAAATATGGACTTAAAAATTCATTTTTATTATATTAAAATCAACCGTCACACGGACGGAGTTTTGTTTGTTTTTCGGGCTAATCCAAAATTCAACCTGTGATGAACAATTTTAATTAAAGCAACCAGTAGCCAGCAGGGCTTCAAATTACATATATAAATCATACTAAGGCCCCACGGGCTCAAAATATATCAGAGTATATTAATTAATCAGAGTACTAGCGGAAAATACTAAGTTTTGAGTGACATAACCAAAATATATAACTTTAGCCGAACAAAACATCCTAAGCCTCATTCAAAATATGTATATTAAATTTACATCAAGATAATATGAGAGGCTTCGGCCCATGCTATAATCTACAACCCATATCACCCTACTCTCCCTGCGAGGGAAAGTACTCCTGCTCGGCCGGGGGCTGTGCCAACTCAATCTCCGTACCTGAAACTGTAAGGGAGTGAGCATTGCACATGAAATAGAAAGCAGTTTCTAACTAGACATAACAACCCACTAGGTCAAACACAATTAGCAAATAAGCATATATTCACATATTGCACACCATACACATTTCATCATTTCCATATCCATCATTCATTTTACCATCCACTTCCATTATTCGTTTTAATATCCATTTTTCCTTATTCATTTACCATTCAATCAACATTCATTTCCTTTCCTTTTTATTCATTTACATACTCATTTCATTATAGTACATCACCTCAAATCAGAGGTCAATGAACAGTTCCATGCAACCCATTTATCACCTCAAAGCAGAGGCTCTCATTCCTTTCCTTATTTAAATTATGTGTCCCTCAGGTCAGAGGTCAACACCCATTCATTATAATCCATTTCGTGTCCCTCAGGTCAGAGGTCAACACCCATTCATTATAATCCATTTTGTGTCCCTCAGGTCAGAGGTCAACACCCATTACATATTTTATTCGGTGTCCCTCAGGTCAGAGGTCAACACTCAACCCATTATTTAATCCGGTGTCCCTCAGGTCAGAGGTCAACACCCAACCCATTATTTAATCCGGTGTCCCTCAGGTCAGAGGTCAACACCCATTCATTCCAATTCATATCGTGTCCCTCAGGTCAGAGGTCAACACATTTTACCATTCATATTGTGCCCCTCATAACAGAGGTCAACATGTTCATCACTTTCCATTACTCGTCACCTCAAATCAGAGGCCAACACACTTAATTACTTTTCCATATTCATTACCTCACATCAGAGGCCAAAACATACTTTCATATTCTCACATAAACAAGTATATCACATGTAAATTCAACAACACACATTCAACATCTAATCATTCATGTAATTACCTTATTCATTTCCTTTCTCAGTTATCACAATCATACCAAATAGCATTCTCATTCATGGTCCAACATTTATATTACACTTCATTTTAATTTACATATTTCACCTTCTCACATTTTCGCTTTAACACCACATATTAAAATCATCTTTTACCTTTTATTAAACATAATCATTATACTTCCATTTCCCATATTCACAAGTTCTATTCATAAGCCATGACCTTTGTTCACAATTAATAATACTTATCATTTAAACTCATTTAGCAATTAGATACAATTATGCACATTCATCATATATAATCGTTTCCATTCCATTTCCCTTCCTATATCAATTTACTCCATATTACCCACACATACTTGCAATATCCATCAATTAACATTTTATACAAAACTTGACAATTAACATCCATAGTCATAGAAATCATTCATGTCATCCTCACTATCATATTAGCCAAATCCTCTTATACTTCATTATATTCATTAACCAAATTTCATTTATCAATTAATTCATTCTTATATTATTGGGTTTCCTTTTCCTAGCCTTAGCATCCAATCATCATGCATATTTAATTAATTAGAATTCCATATTCAATAACCTAGGGATTTATAATCTAATTTTCTCCCCTAACACATAACCCTAACAAGCATTATATACTAACTAGAACCTACTCCCTAGAACAAGGCAAAGCTCACTATATCCACTCCCTTACCTCAAACACTTAGAGACAATGCGATTTCACTTGCCCTAAGCTTGAGAATCTTGCCACCAAATGAGCTATGATCCAAGGAAGAGATAGGAGAGGGGTCTTGAGTTCCTCTACACCATGTGAATGAAAAAGAACATGAGAAAGTGGCACTACATAGTATGGAGCTCAAATTTCATCGGGAACATGAGGGAAATTCGTGTGACCAAAAGGGGAGAAGAGAAAGATGGAATTTACCTTGAATTTAAGGGAGAGAATGTGAGGTTAATGATAGTCCTTGATAATAGTTGAGATTGGAGCCTCAAATCCTTGAGGAGAAGGAAGAACAAAGCTTCTTCTTGGAGAGAGAGAGAAATCCGTGAGAGAGAGAAAAAGGAGAGGGATTCATGGAGGAGATGATGTTTGTATGTGATGAAGATTGATTTATAGTGATTTATTATGGATTAGAGTGGAGAAATGAGAAGGAATTTAGAGAGAGAAAGGGGAAGAATTCGTGCCCTAAGAGAGAGAAAGAAAAGGAGGAGTGAGTGAGGAAGAAGGCCAAAACGCGTTTTAAGGCTGTCTGCACAAAACACTCGAGTGTTTTCCAAAACACTCGAGTGTTTTCTTTAAAAACACTCCAGTCTTTTCCAAAAGACTCGAGTATTGCCTGAGTGCCCCATTTTCCAATTAACCAGAACACTCGAGTCTTTTCCAAAAGACTCGAGTGTTTTGCCCAGTACCCCATTTATTCATTTTCCTATTTTCCTCCTATTTTCTTCCTGCTTCAATTCGAGATAACTTCTTCGTTCACCGTCGGATCTTGCTCAAATTTGACGAGTAACTTCCTAAAAATCATACCTTCATATCCAACGGTGGGAATTGTTTTTTGAGTCTTAAATCTTTTATTTTGAATTTCCTAATGTCGGGTGTTCATAACACCAAAAAATCGATTTTTAACACTCGTTTGGTCTTCTTTAAATTTGTTTTTCGATGCCCATGCTCCTTGACTCCTATATGGCACTCAAAGCACCCCTAATCCATCATTTTAAACCCCTTCTATGTTAATCCTTACTTCCAAATCTTACTATTATTCTAATTATCATTATAATTAAAATTCGGGATGTTACATTAGCACCCTGTTCGCCCATTCGAAAATGGTACCTTTGATTGATTTTAATTAAAAGACCTAAATAACAGGTTTGCCAAAAAATAATTGTTTTTTATTGTGGTGCCTGACAAGGTTGCCCTTGGTCCTACGTACCCTCATAAAATGAGGAATCAAGGCTACGTAGATCTAAATTAACTTTTAATGTTTTTTAATTTTATTACAAAAATGTTTGATGTAGAGAGGAAATATGCACAAGATCTTGTCATTTAAGACAAGAAAAGGTGGATTTCCAAAACACATTTTGTTAATACTTATTTAATAAAATTCATTTAATGTTTATAAAGAAAAATATTTTTAATTTCACTATTTATTTTTAATAATAATTTAAATTAAGTTAACGTTTTATTTTACTAATTTAAAAAAAATGGAATTTATACGAAGAGGAAAATACATAAGACCTCGACATTTATACGAGGAAAAATGAGTTTCCAGAGCGCGCATTGTCAATACTGAATTAATAAAATTTAATTAATTATTATTTTAAACATGTTTTTATCTTAAAAAATTATATTATTTTAAAGATGAATTATATAATATTTGTTTTCGGGTGTGAAGAGGAAGTCCTAAAGATCTCACCACTAAACAAATTTGGGTGAGAAAAATTGACTTACCAAAACACAACCAACAAATAACAAATAAAAATTGACTACATTTTGAATTATTATTATTTAATTATTTATTAACTATTATTTGCCCAAAATAAGAACTAGAAGAAAAAATAAAAAAATAATAAAGTCTGTATCGTGGTACCAAGAATTGTAGCATCAACTAGCGTAAATTGAGGCTGGAATGGAAGGAGTATGTAGTGCAACAAGGAATTGGAATTTAAATACTTAGTACAAAAATCGAGAAGAAAATAAATAAATAAATAAATAAATAAAAGAATAAGTGAATACAGTACATAAAATAATCTGGACGATGACGGAAGTGGAGTAGTGTGGGGTGCCAATTGCCAAGCACGGAAACCGGAGAAAGATAGATAATGAAACTGTGTGCACTTCCTCCTCACTCAATACCCAAATTACGAAAGAAAAATTGTGTCATGTAACTCTCACTCTTTTTTTGGTCCTTCTCTTTTTCATTTTTTTTCGGATTTCTGTGCACCTCTCTTCAAAAAAATTTCTCCTCCTCCCCAAAGTGAAGAAGAGACCTCTATTTATAGTAAAAAAAAAAGTTAAGAAAAATTTGTTAAAAATCAATTCCAAATCTTTTCAGAATAATGATAATCTCTAATAAAATATTTTTGATTTTTTTGAAAATTCTCAATTAAATCAAATTGATTCCCAATTGATTTTTTATATATTTAAATTGATCTTGAATTGATTCTAAAAAAACGATTTTCAATCTTTTGAATTGATTGTCAAAATTTGAATTGATTTTCAATCATTTCAAAAAGAGGATAATCCTTTCCAAATAATTTTTTGATTTGAAATAAAAAGTTTTCAATTGAAAAAAATTATTCTCAACTCGATCAAATTGATTCTCAATCCTCAAATTGATTTTCAAATTTTTTAAAATGATTCTCAAAATTTTCTAAATTGATTTTCAATCAATTCTCAAAATCTTTCTTTTTTTAAAAAAAAAAATTGATTTTCAATATTTTGAATTGATTTTGTCAAAATTTTGGATGCAATCTTTTCAATTAATTTCTCTTCTTAAAAATTTTTAATACACTTTTTATTTTGTTTGGGGGGACAAAATTGGGTATCTACAAATATTAATCCCGAAGATACGACTCTTGTGAAAATTAACTTTGAGACCAGAAATAATTTCAAAATTTCTAAGAACAGCTTTAATCATCATATTATCATTGCAAGAGCCATCCCCAATAATTATAGTGTCATCAGCAAATTGTAATAAAGACACATTAGGTCCAGATTGCCCAAAGCAATGGCCAGAAAACAAACATGAGGAGGAAGCAACCTTCATAAGACCACAAAGCCCTTCAGCTACAAGGAGAAAGAGGAAAAGAGCAAGAGGGTCGCCTTGTTTCAAACCCCTCTGTAGGACTACCATTCACAAGCACAGAGAGACCCAGAAAAGACACAAGCCTTTACCCAACAGATGAAAGTATGATGGAACCCAAACTTGACAAGCCTATAATCAAGAAAGGACCAACTAACCGAATCATAGGCCTTCTCGAAGTCAACTTTCATGATAAAGCACGTTTATTAAATTTCCTTGCATGATCGACTAATTCATTGAGAATGAGAACTCCGTCAAGAATTTGGTAGACAAGGATGAATGCACACTGATTCTTAGAGATTGAATTCATCACACCCATCAAAATTATATTGAAGAGAGATGTAGAAATGAGTGGTGAAAAAGAGGATTAATGAATAAGGGTATGCTGGGAAAAAGAAGTATAAATGAGTATTGAGTTTATAAATGAACATAACTCATGAAAAAAAGTAAAATGACTAAATAAACATAATTCATGGGATAAAAGAAGTATATGATGTTGCAACATCGCTGCATAGTTATTACTTATTAGTGTCAATTTCTTTTATGATCTTTCACCGGTTATTATCAACTCTTACATATTTTCTTCATTTCATAATTTGTGTTGTTTTAATTATAAAATACAGATTAAGAAATATAAAATGATATAAGAATTTGATATATTTTGGCTAAATTCCCATCATTTAATAATAAGATATGAGATAGTAATAATAAATGTATAGAGATTATATTAAAAAGAGATGAAAATGGGTGGTAAAAAAGAGAATATACTCCCTCTGTCCCATTATCTTAGTAAAAAAAATGCAAAATAATTTGTCTCATATTAATGTAAAAAAATAAATGAAAAATCTTAAAGATTGTATATTGTATTATTGATGATTGATAAGTAAATAAGTAAAACATATTTTGTTGGAAATCAACAAGCGGCCTAACAGTTTACTAGAGGGAGTGTGAATAGTAAATTGAAGTAACGATATTAATTTTTCGGATATAATTGATATTAACAAATAAAACGCTTACTGATTTTAAACAAAATTAAGTTTCTGTCCAAAATTTGATGAACTACTCGATTAGTTCAAGGACTACTCGAGTAGTGCGATCAGTTTCAAGCAGAAAACAGAGTTTCAGAGAACTGGTTTCACAGGCAAGAACGCCACGAACAGAAGCGAGATAATTTGCTAACTTAAGGTTCAGATGGAGAGATTAAATATGCGGAAATAAATGAAAGCGATAAAAGGAGAACATAGAGAATTTTTATACTGGTTCACTCTCACCCACTTGAGAGCTACGTCCAGTCCCCCCTAAACCTTAGGGAGCTTTTTACTCAAAATCAATTAAATTGGTTACAATAGGAGATACAAGCGAACCTCACTCTATAAATCCTATCCCTTTCAAGAGTGTACCAAACTCTTGAAATCTACCCCAATTTTGTTGATCTTGACGGTTGAAGAACCTCTTCAACGCTTCCACTAACAGGACTCCTTGAAACCTTCAAGAGTTCCTTCCTTTCTTCAATAGTGAATTCAAATGGCAGAAAAGCGGCTCCAAACGATCTCAATTGAAAATGAATATGAAAGCTTGAATACTAATTGAGATTAGGTCTTAGAAAGGGATTGAATGAAAGGCAAAAAGTTGTTCGTGCAAAGTTCGAAAATCGTTCTGATAAAAAATCAGTGTGTCTTATTGTTGGAAGAGGTAATCAATTTATGATTAAAATCCACAAGAATCAAGGAGGAGCCAAAGCAACAGATTAGGAAAGATTCCTCCCATGATACCTCTTCAACAGCCATATTTGGAATTGATTTACTGATGAATTTGACTCGTGCTAATCGAGTAGTTGAGGCACTACTTGATTAGTGCGAGCAGACAGAGAAGTTGTGGTTTTTCTGTTTGACAGACTAATCGAGTAGTTGAGCCATTACTCGATTAGTTCGAGCAGACAGAGAAATTACATCTTTTCTGTTTAGCAGGCTACTCGAGTAGTGCACAAGCTACTCGAGTAGTCACTGCTACTTTCTTAAAACAGTTTTAAAAAGTTTTCAAATATGCTTGTCCCTTTCTAAGCTTTTTCCAACTATTTTACTCAGCTAGTATTCATGCTAACTAATTCATAATCGCTTGAGTAAAACCTAAGTCTACTACCCACACTCAAACATAAATATAAAAGATTACAATGGAGCGGGAAACATAAGACTCTAAGAGGTTTGTTGTTGTTGACTCTTCAGGCTATTTGTCTTCATCAAAATAACGCATTCCTTGTTGAATTTACATATTTAAGGATTTTTTTTGGAGGCAACATTGCAATATGTTTTAATTGTAATGATATGAAAATTTGTATAATATCAATTTATAATTAATGAGTGAATCATGTATTATATTAAATAGATAATCTCTTATTTTCATTGACTTGTTTGACTTTAATTTTACCAAGATAATGAGACGAAGGGAGTAATAAAAAAAGAATATGTTAAAAAAAAATATATATAAATGAGTATTTAATTTTTAAAAATTAACAACTAATAAAACAAATAAAATAATTAAATTAGTACAGTACGAAATTTACATTCAGGAAGAATAAAAAAAAGGGTTCTGCTAGGGTTTTGCTCCTCTTTCTCACGGCAACCCTTGTTGTCGTCGTCTCTGCCGTCAGTGGCCAAAAAGAGGGGTAGACCCCCCAAAACTCCTATCTCCGATGTTAAATCTGTGATTAGTACAAGTAAGGAACGTTCTGATTCGATACCTATGGACTTGACTTCTCTTGACGATGCTGATTTGGATACCTTGAGTCCCAAGCAAACTGAAAAACTGCTAGAGTGTCTGGATGGTTTGCGATTGAAATTGCAAAAGAAAGAGGTACTGAGTAATAAGGAAACATCTCCAGTGGAAAACAGTGGAAGTTCTCCTAACAGAGAAGGTGATCTGAGTAATCCTAAGTTAGGCACTGATAAGAACTCTTTACCAAAAGTGCCTAATGTTTGGGAAAACTTTGATATAACAAAGCTAAGGAATGCGGGAGAAAAACTGCAATATTTTCAACCAGGCCTTAAGGATGGAATTGCTATTTGGAAAATAGAAGAGGCAGACATTGAAAGTGAAGTCACATACTGGAAAAATGCTCTGGTATGCTATGTGCTAGGATCGAACCCCCCCTTCCCAGTTATTAATGGTTTTCTGAAGAAAGTCTGGGGCCCTCATGGAGTAGACAAAATTTTGATGAATACTGATGGTACAATAGTGGCAAGATTTAATAGTGTGGAAGGAAGAAATGCAGTGTTGGAAACTGGACTTTACCACTTTGACAAGAAACCTTTGATAATAGCACCATGGACAGGAAAGCAAGTCAAAAAAGGATGTTTTGGACAGGGTTGCAGTTTGGGTACAGTTACCAAAACTGAACCTCAAATTCTGGGGGGCCACTGCTTTAGGTAAGATTGCAAGTCTCATTGGAACCCCGAACATGATTGATCAAGTTACAAAAGAGAGAAACAGAATTAGCTATGCTAGAGTGCTAGTTGAAGTAAATCCAGCAATTCTCCCTGATAAGGTCTATTTTGAAGATGAGAGAGGTCTTGTAGTAAATCAGAAGGTGGTTTATGAATGGAAACCTGTCCTGTGCACAAAATGCAATTCATATGGGCATGATTCTAGCATGTGCAAAAAAGGTACTAAGCAGCAGTGGGTTGTGAAGAACAAGCCCTCACAGAAAGATGTTGATCAGGTGGTTGATGTTCTAAAACTCCAACACTCCATAAATGAAGGCACAGTTCAAGGTGAGGATGTACAAGAAGTCAGAGAAATAGTTAATGCTGTCCTTTCTGCTGCAACAAAGCCTATCCAGGAACCATCTCCTCAGAATACTCAAGGTGAGAAGGGGAAAGAGATTCAGAATGATTCAAATGAAGGTGAGTAGATTACTGTTAGAACTAGAAGCAAGGTGCAGTTAAAGAATAATGTGTTGCTAAGGGGTGACTCCTCTAAGCAAAATCAGGATGGATAGAATACCAGCCTGGAATGTGAGGGGTTTGAATAACCCTCAAAAACAGCAGGAAGCTGTTGATTTGTGTAAAAAATATAGAATAGGTCTCTTTGGTATTTTAGAAAATAAGTTGAGAGCTAATGCTCTTCAACAAGCTTATAATAAAATAGCATTGGGTTGGGGTTCTATGAGCAATCTTGATGTCTGCTCTATAGGCAGAATTTGGATTATTTGGAGGAAGGATTCCTTTGATGTTGTCCTGATAAGCAGATCAAGGCAATATATGCATTGTTTTGTAATTTTAAAACAGAATCAGAAAAGCTTCTTTGTGACTTTTATTTATGGCTCAAATGACATTGATGAAAGGAAGGAATTATGGTCTGTACAGGAGGGTATTAATTCTGTCATTACTATCCCTTGGTTATTGTTAGGGGATTTTAACTGCTGTTTGAATCAGCAGGATAAAAGTGGTGGCAATCCTGTAGATTTTACTGCTATACAGGATTTCAAATTGTGCTTGGACAACTGTGATCTATTTGACATGAGGTACAGTGGTTGCTTTTATACCTGGAGTAACAAACAATTTGGTGTTGACAGGATTATGTGCAAATTGGATAGAGCTCTAATAAATAACCTGTGGTGTAATGATTGGAATGCAACTGAAGTTGTTTTCCTCAATCCTGGAATATCTGATCATTCTCCAATTCTGATTGAAAGGGGGGACCCTCTGGCTATAAGGCCTTCCAGCTTTAAATTCTTCAATATGTGGACAGGACATGCTGAGTTCAAAACAATTGTGCAGGCTGTATGGAATAACCAGATTCATGGCTCTCTAATTTTCAAATATGCAGAAAACTTCAACTTCTGAGGACTCCTCTAAGGGAGCTTAACAGGCAGCATTTTGCTCAAATTGACAGAAGAGAAATGGAGATCAGGGATCAGTTGGAATTGGTTAGAATGAATTAATTCTGAGACCTTTTGATACTAATCTTCATTTAGCTGAGAAGGAATTGACCAGGGAGTATGACAAGATCAAGAGAGATGCTTTCTCTTTTCTGAGACAGAAGGCAAAATTAGCTTGGCTGCAGGATGGTGACTCTAACTCCAAAGTGTTCCATAGTTCTATAAAGACAAGATTAAACAGGAACAGGGTTCTCAAGCTCTTAAATAGCAGTGGTGATGTTATTCATGATCAGCAGGGTATACTACAACATTTCATGGATTTCTACACAGATCTCTACAGGAAAAGGAACCATAGAGTTGATGTGAATGATCAGGCAATCTTTGAGGGTGCGGTACTTAATTCTTCACAACAGCTTGGCTTAATTAAATCATTTTCAAATGAGGAGATTAAGCAAGCTATGTTTGATATCCATAAGGACAAATCTCCTGGTCCAGATGGCTATGACTCAGGGTTTTTCATTGCTGCTTGGGACATTGTTGATCTGGATTGTTGTAAGGCCATTAATCAATTCTTTCAATCAGGCTTTTTACTCAGGGAAGTCAATCAAACTAATCTTGTTATGATCCCTAAAACTGATTCTCCTCAATTTGTTCATGAGTTTAGGCCTATAGCTTGCTGTAACTGTATCTATAAATGCATTACTAAATTGCTTTGTAATAGATTGAGTTCTGTATTGCCTTGCTTAATTCAGGATAATCAGTCAGCTTTTGTGAAAGATAGGAGCATCTTGCACAACATCCTAATAACTCAGGAGCTTTTAAGGTTGTATGGCAGAAGAAGAGTGTCTCCAAGATGCCTTATGAAAATAGATATTAGAAAAGCATATGATACTCTAGATTGGAGTTTTATTGAGCAGCTGTTGATGAGTCTCAGATTTCCATGGAAATTTATAAATTGGGTGATGTCTTGCATTACCACTGCTTCTTTCTGCATTGTTGTTAATGGACAGAAAAGTACAAGATTTAAGGGAACTAGAGGGATCAGGCAAGGGGACCCTCTATCCCCTCTAATTTTTGTGCTTGCAATAGAATATTTAACAAGATCTTTGTAGCTGGCAGCCAAGCACAGAAACTTTAGGTTTCACCCCTTATGCAAAGAGTTGAGGTTGGTCAATTTAGCTTTTGCTGATGACCTCATGGTCTTCTGCAAAGCTCATCCTGCAAGTGTTGGTAAAATCTGGGAGACTCTTAATCACTTTGCAGATTGTTCTGGATTGGAGCCAAATTCAGAGAAGTCCTCTATGTTTGTAGCTGGAACTACTGCAGCAGTCCAGCAGGGCCTGTTGGATATCACTGGTTTCAGATTGGGTGTTTTTCCTTGCAAATATTTAGGCATACCAATTATGGCCAAGAAGTGGAATGCTGCCTCATGTCAGGTACTAGTAGACAAATTTACCAGAAGAATTAAGAGCTGGAAATCAAAGAATCTATCCTATCAGGGCAGGGTTTGTTTAATAAATTCTGCCTTGATGAATCTGCATGTCTACTGGGCATCAACTTTTATCTTGCCAAAGAAGATTATAAAAGAGATAGAAAAGAAGTGTAGGAGCTTTCTCTGGGGCCAAAAGGAGTCAGGCAGATTCAAAGCAAATGTGCCTTGGTCAATTATTTGCAGACCAAAAAATAAAGGTGGATTGAATGTAAAGAATATCCTGATCTGGAATTATGCAGCACTTGGAAAGCATGTGTGGAACCTAGCCATGAAAAAGGATGCTCTCTGGGTTAAGTGGATGCATTCCATATACATAAAAGATCAACAATTGTGGGATTGTGCACCTACTACCAATGCAAGTTGGAACTGGAGGCAACTGCTAAAGGTCAGAGATATGCTCAAATCTGGTTTTCAGGGTAATAATTGGCTTGGAAATAATGATGGAAGCTATACTATTAAATCAGGTTACTTGTTTTTGGTTGGCCCTCAACAGAACTTTCCCTTAACCAGAATTGTTTGGAATCGTGTAGCAGTACAAAGACACTGCTTTATCTTCTGGCTTGCTGCACATGGAAGGCTTCAGACTTTAGATAATTTGCACTGGATGTTCACTCCTAATCATTGTAGCTTATGTCTAGCAGCTGCAGAATCAAGAGACCATCTCTTTTTTGACTGTATCTGGACTAAGGAATTGCTGACTGGTTGTTTGAATTGGATAGGGGTATCTGATCACCCTCACAAGTTTGGAAATTGGACAAGATGGCTGAATCATGCTTTTAAGGAAAAAAAAAAGAGAAGGCAATGTGTTAGTGCCATGGTTGTTGCTGTTATTTATCATTCTTGGCAGGAAAGAAATGCAAGAACCTTCAAGGATCAAAGGAGAACTATAAATCATATCATGAAGACTATATGTTATGAGATTGCTAATAGAATTCAGTTTTGCTACCCTTTGTTTAGGAATTGGCCGAATAGAGTTTTAGTTATGAGAATTTGTAATGAATTATGATTCTTATTGGCCAAGTAATCCTTTGAACCCTTCATAGAAGGTGGCAAAGGTAATTTGGTCATGGCTTGATTAGTTTCTTTGAACCCTTTCTAGAAGGTGGCAAAGTACTAATTATGCCTTGTTTTGATGTAATTCTTTTGGCTCTGTGGTAATAAGATTTCTTATTTTATCAAAAAAAAATTAATTAAATTAACATAACTTACAAGATGAGGGAGCAGTAGACTCGAAGGTTTTTTCACATTCCTAAACTATCTTAGAGGAGATTATAACATCCTTTTTTTAATATGTCACTCTCTCTTTATCTTACACTTTCTTTTTTTTTTTGTGGTGTACTCTTACGCTTTCATTTTTGATGTTGTATTGTCTTCTTTATCTGTTGTCTATTACAACTTCCTCATCTTTGCGACACTTGTCCTCTGATTAGCTTTTTACCACTCAATATTCGGGACCATAAAGCGCCATGGTTTTTTTTCCTCAATTTTTTATAACTGCAATAAAAGTTTTTGTTTTTGTTTTTAAATTTGCATATATATTAAAGGCATCTTTTGACCACCTTAATATATAACACCTTAAGCATTAGTAGTTTATATTTTATCTTTTTCACTTTCAACATGATATGCCAATACAAATATTTCAAAATAAAATATGTTGTTAAATATGTTATTATGTTTTATAATAAATAATTTATGTCAAATACATTATTGGTGTAAAAAAAAATGTCAAATACATTACATAATGATATTATTGATTTAGTTGCAGGAATTATAATACTTTCGTTAATTTATGATTGTTGTTAAGGTTCCATCTCAAAATTAATTGGCAATGAGAGGAGTAGTCAATAGCTGGACTAGACAAAAGGTAACTATTGAACCACGAAGTAACAACCGGAAAGAAGTTGGGCTCTGACTCTGATACCATGTTAATGTTTTATTTCAAAATCAATTGGTAATGAGAGAAGTAGCCCAACAAGTATTTAAACTATACGTGCCACATATTATGAAGTAGGCGATGCGAGATTTCCAACAAGTATCGAATAATATCTCTCTTACATAATGAAATTTCTTCTAAGTTCTACATGGTAGCATTTTGGCTTGCTGGAATCTGATGGCTTCCGGCCAATGTTTCCTCTTTAAATCCATTTCAAACAAATATGATTAAATATGCATTTTAGTACATTAAACAAATATGTGAATAGGAGAACAACCATACAAAGTGGATTGAATGGAACATCTTTAGCCACCTGTGACTTATTCTTTATTAAGGTTGTCGGCAAAAGTTTCATTGAATTTAAAACTTTGCTTATACTGTAATAATTTGCATATTGTGCATGTCTGAAAGAATCTTAGTTATAGATATTCTATGCATCAATAACCAAAACCACTAGAGTAGAGTAGCTTCTCTTTCTCTTTTCCCATCAGTACCCAAAGTTTTCTTTATGATCATCATTGTTGTTCCTCCCTTCCTCGCTGAGACACTGCATCTTCACGGTGACTTCTAACACTGCACCAACATTTTTTCATTTCTGTGCAATGAAATCTGGGTCAGATTTCAGACCCCATCTTCCACTTACCATAATCCTCTTTCTCCCTCAAAATCCAGTGGGCCCCCACCCAATTCTACTACTAGGCAAGTCTCACATGTTATGGGCCCTATGCTCTTTAATAAAATTGCAATGGGAAAGATATTAACTTTGTTCAGAAGCCAAATCTGGTGGTCACTTTTATCAAGAAAATCTGTACTACTCGTTCGGGTCCACTACATATGCACCAAACCTTTCGAATTTGTAATGGTGCTGTGTGTACGGTATCAAATACCCTTTTAAGGTGCAAGCAGATTTGTAGGCTGCTGGAGTTGTGGGCACATTATAGACACGGAAAGAAAGTTGTGTAGTAGAAGGGGATGAGGCCAGAAAGGAAAAGTACCCTTGAGTAGGGCCATGCGATGCTTTGAAGGATTTTTGTGGGGCTGCATTACTTCACAGCCTTGCTTTGATGACCCAGATTTTAAAGAGGTTGCAAATTTTCTAAGGTGACAGAAAGTGATGCCTTTAGAGTTCCACCTTCAAGAAAGGAAAGGTGGGGTTGGGGTTGGTTTGGCGCTTTGTTATTGCTGTGATGCCAACTGCCAAGCAGTGTCCCCTAGTTCGGATCCGGACAAGGTTGTTGCTTCTACTTTAGGAGATTAACTTGGTGTGAAGCTTGAGATCAGATTTATTGGAATGATACAATTCTTTTACGGCTCATTTAATTTGGTAGCTAGGATGCAATAAGGATACCATAGAATAAAGATTGATTAAACTGTCTGTCCAGCATAGCAATTATTAGGTAATTTGGGATGACATGGTTCATGATAATCATCATCATCTATTATTTAATTTTTAATTTTTGTTAACTAAGAAATAAACTATCAATGATTGAGATGTGCCTTAATCATGTGGTCCAGGACTAACTAATAATTCCACTTGTTTAGCCTTATTATGTAAGGAACTCTCACTTTAGTTCCTGATTTTTTAATAATTTCTCTTTAGTCCATCATTTTGAAAAAAGTTCCTCACGTTTCTTCGTTCATAAACGTTAACGTCTTATACACGTGGCCATTAACTTATGATATCGTGTTTCATTTTATTCCCTAACTTAAAATTTTTAATTCACTTTAGTCCCTCACTATAATAACAATAATTTTACATGATTATTACACTTTGAACTTACTTTTAGGCAAAATCAATTTTACAAACATCTATCCAAACATACACAATAATTTATAAATAGAATTGGAGTATCTTTGATATTCACTCAATCTCTTATCGAGGGCACTTCATGTCCCGATGATATTACTCTTTTACATATTTTGAAAGTCTACAATATATGTGCTCCTTGATATACTTTAGATATCTTAAGATACTCCAATTCTCATTTATAAATTGTTGTGTATGTTTGGGTAGATGTTTGTAAAATTGATTTTGGCTAAAAGTAAGTTCGAAGTGTATTAATCTGGTAAAATTATTGTTATTTTAGTGAGAGACTAAGTGAATTAAAGTTTTTTAATTTTGAGAGTAAAATGAAACACGATATCATATGTTAACAGTCACGTGTGTAAGACATTAACGACTATGAACAGAGAACGTGTCCAAGGACTAAAGTGAGTAACTTTTTTCAAAGTGAGGGACTAAAGGGGAATTCTTGAAAAATCAGGGACTAAAGTGAAAGTTCCTTACAAAGTGTAGGACTAAAGTGACAGTTTAGTCAATAAAGATATGATAAGATATGAGCATGACAAACTCTAACCTGTGATAGTACATGGAGTTGAAGTTGAAATCAGGCTCGGTCCTGACATTTTATAGGTTCGGGGCGAGAAAAAAAATCAGGACTCCTAATTTAAGATATTTGCTAGTAATTGTAACACCCTACATTACTACCCTTAATTACCCATTAATTAATTGGGTGAAATTAAAATTTCCTTTTTAATTTATAAAAATCTCCAATCCATCGGACGGAGTTTCCCCTATTTATAGGACTTTCCAAAATTTAATTTGACCTGCAACCTGATTAAACCATATATTATATTTCATTCAGAAGCCAGCAGGGCTCAAAGCATAATTTGTGCAACTTGTGCACCCATAAACAGTTAGATCAATATCAGAGTATTCAACAGTTATATACAAGTTATCACATACTTAAGTTTGCCAAAACTCCCCTTTCCCAAGAGGCTGTCCTGGGCCCTACCAAAAGTGAATATTTACATTTGTACAAACCAAAATATATCACATCATCATCATGATAATTGGGCCTAGGACATTTCCATGTTCCACTATACTATAATCTACTCTCCCTGTGAGGGAGAGTGCACCTGCTTGGCTGGGGCCTGTGCTAGCTCGAGCTCAGAACCTGAAAAATGTTAAGGGAGTGAGCATTGCGCATGAAATAGAAAGACAATTTCCAATTAGACATAATGACCCACTAAGCCAAGCACAAACACCAAATATTTCACATACCGGCCACGCATCTTTAGTCATTCATAACATTCAATTCATTCCAATCTATACATCATTATTATTTCTTATTTCCATTATTATTTCTATTTACATAACATTTCCATTTCCTGCTCTCATTATCCTTTTCTCATTCACATTTCATTTAGTTTCCTATTTCCTTTCTTTCCTCATTACTTATTTTTCTTTTTCTTTTTGCACCACTAGGATTTTATGCACCTGCTAGGCAATTCACCTCCTACTAGGGACTTTACACATGTCAGGACTTTACACCCATTAGGCATCACCCGTTAGGACTATGCTTATTTATTTCCATTAATTCGTTTCTCTTAATTCCAGTTCACATTTTACTTTTTTTTGGTGGTTGTGCAGTGAATTGATCCATTGGCGCACCGACGCCTAACGGGAATTTGGACCTAATGGGCAATTGGCCTGACAGGAAATTGGCCCTAGCAGGCAATTCACCACCTAGCAAGGCACCTAGTGTGCCAGTCCTTCTAAGGATCAACCACACTGCATTCCTTTTTATTTATCCTTAAATCTCATATTTTCATCTTCCCGTTATACATACCATTTCTTAATCAATAATTTACGTTCCAAATATATTAAGTACACAACACAATGTCAACTTACATATTTGTAACAGCCCGATTTTCGTAGCCCAAAATAACTAACTTTTCATTTATCAAAGTTGCAAAAATGAGGCCAATTTTTTTTTTTTGTAAACACATCATTAAAATGTCATTAGTGTACTTAAGATCCTTTTGCCGAAAACCGAGTTGTTACTAAAACATTCCTTTCATAAAACATTCATTTCCATAAAGTGACTTGGTTCAAGAACATTATAATTCGTTCAAAAACATTCATGCCTGTTTTCCCAAAGGTTTATATTGTTCAGCCTTACGAAAGAGATGCACTTAACCAGACAGAATTAAAAGCTTAGTTCGATTACATAAATGGCTCATGGCTCGGTAATCCTTGACTCAAACACCAACAACAAATTTAAACTATGAAAAGACTAAAGCCACCTTAACTAAACACTCGATTCCTCCTAATGAAGACAACCGGCTGCGGCTTCCTTTTCTTCCCTGACTTTTTCTTCGTACCGGAGGGTGACGCTGTCTCCGTTGCTGACTCCGCTTCAGAACTTGGCTTTAGCTCCACACCAAACAGCTTCACGGATTCTTCTTTAGCTTCATCCTGTGGCGGTTGTTCATTACTATTGTATCCCAGAATAGAGACACTTTCCAAGCACAATCCCGTTGTTGCTCCACTCAGTTTGTGTTCTGGATCCGCAATCACCATCTGGATACATCCCGTCCATACCCATCCATAACGGGTGGGTTTCCAACCACTTCCCTGACGACGTCAGGTAGTAATCTCCAAACTATGCTCCATCTGCCCGTTGAGATACCAGCAACACCGATATGCCAATGAACAGGAGAGAGTAAGCGATCCGAACGACGCATCATCGACGGTGTGGGTTTACAATAGGCAAGATATCAAGACAATACAAACATAGCAACACAACACACATACAACATAGCATTCAAGTATATCATCATTATCATCATCATTATTATCATTCATTATCATTTTGCCAAACTTATTTTTGCTTTTCAACATAACCATACTTCTTTCTCCACTCTTTCGTCATTCTCAAACTTGCCAATCTTTCACTTTCATTCACTTCCCTCTTCATAGGGTTTCCTTCATCTTTTCTCACTTTCCCTTCTCAATTCATTTCTCATTATCACCATTCCACAAGCTTTTGCTTCTTATAATAAGTCTTTTCATGATTCTTAAACTTTTCTTATCAAGTCTTATCGGATCACAACCATCGATGATTGGGGAATTAAATTATCATCGAGGTACTCGTTTCTTTCGCAGTTAGCACACATGTCTAGTGTCTACATCTCCTCGGTCATCCACCCAACCTAGTCGGAAGCAAACAGGAGTATAGGACCTTTACCACGCGGGCAAGACAGCTGTCTCAATAATCAAATGGCTCCAAGCCAGGAGAACTGTAAAAAATCGGGTACAGTCTCAAATCAAATCATATCATATCATATAATCAAGGCTCACTGTAGAAAAATCGGGTACAGTGGCAAATCACAGAGCCCCGTTCCAGTCCCTCTCACTGTTCCTGAAATGCCATAGGGGTGACAGTACTATTCTAGTTCCGGGTGCAGAACTTACCACGACATTAGGACCCAGTCCCTACCACGTCTGGTTACCACATATGGAGTTCGTTCCGCCCAGAATAGTACTCAAGGCAACATGACGTTTTACCGCCCTAGCCTACCCTATTGCATTCACAACCCGAATATCCCTGATATCCGGGGTACCTTCCTCTCCACTACTTCAATATCACACTCATAGCTCACCGTATTCGCATTTGTCAATGTCTTTTAAAGTCTTTTATCTTTTTAATTAACCTAAGGTCGGCCCATCCTTGGTGCATCCCTTCAACGAGTCCCGACCACTAACTTTTAACATCACTGTTTCCTTTCTTTTCTCAACATAGCACAGAGCTGGGATTGCATCGGCAAACTTACATCTCATTTCACAATCTTTCTCAACATCTCCTTTCATAATCTTTCTCAAAGTCTCATTTCAAAACTCTCTCAAAATATCATTTCACAAATTTTCTCAAAATATCATTTCATAAATTTTCTCAACATTCCTTTCATAATCTTTCTAAAAATCACAATCTTTCTGAACATCTCATTCTACAACATCTCATCTCATAAACTTTCTCAAAATATCATTTTGCAAACTTTCTCCAAAATCTCATTTTGTAAACTTTCTCAAAAATCTCGTTTGTAAACTTTCTCAAAAATCTCGTTTTGTAAACCTTTTCAAAAACCTCGTTTTGTAAACCCTTTCAAAAATCTCTTTTCATAAACTTTCGCAAAAATCTCATTTTGTAAACTTTTCTCAAAATCTTGTTTCATAGACTTTCTCAAAAATCTCGTCTCAGTGAGCATTAGTGGAGGAGCAAGCTCAACTCAACACCAATCTCATACCATTGAACAACAACAAAGGAGCCCAACTCCACTCATATCACATTTCATCTCGTAACCTTTCTCATCATATCTCTTTTTGGTACAACAGCCCTCTGGCTTCACTTTCACATCTCATATCATTTCTCATTTCAACCAACAACAACAGCATTACTTTTCCCAGCTCTGGCTCATCCGCATCGGCTCTTACTCAGTAACATTATCAGTCCTTGCTCAACATCATCACGATACTTTCATTCACATCTTAGCTTATCTCTTTTCTTAATCTTATCAGGGTTGCCTTATTCCATAAGGACTTAGGCCAAACAGGGGTTACATCTTCCTCTTTGTGTCTTTTACTTTCGATCTCATTTCATCACTTTTACAAACTTATTCATTTCATTTCATTTTCAGGACGTAACAGACGCCCATCAGCATGCTATTCTTATTAATAAACAATTTAAATATCATCATGCATAATTAAGCATTTAAACAGATAAACATAAGCATGCTAGTACAAATCATCATCACATAAATTCATCACACAACAACATGTGGTCTTTGTCTCCTTCGTATAAGTGGCCACACAACACAAACAATTGCCACTATACTACTGACTCAGAACCACTAAGTTCCGATCTTTGAGATGATTCAGAACGTCTTAATAAATCACCTAAATACCATGGTGTCTTAGGAAAGCTTCTCTCTCACCTCAAGTCCAGCGATTAAATGCGCACGATCTCCTCGGATCCTTTTCGCTGCCGGCTGCCCCAATCCCTCGTCCTTAAAATTCCTCGTATTAACAGAACACATTTTCTTTATTAACTCGTATCAAGAAAAGTCTCCTTTTTACTCAAACACATTTCGTTTCTCGTCGGAAAACTTAAAGTATTACTGTCTTCTCAAAACAACTCTAACATTTTCTAGTACTTCAAATACTTCAAAACCATTTGAAAACATCATATAAAATAATTTAAACCATTTGATTTGGTTGCTGGTCCGTCTTGGACAGCACCTTAATCACATTCGAAAACACCGAAAAATTCACCGTTTTTAATCCGGTTTTTTCCTAAATCAAATACCACTTGAAAACCATACTTCAAATCACATGAATACATTTTTAAAGTTAAGGAACAAGTCCAAACAATTCTGGGCAGCAAAGAATGGTTTCACAAAATCACTTTGATAAAAATCCGAAAACATCGTAAAAGCACTTTTATTTCCAATAATCCTTTAGCTCAATTCTAACACATTAACACTTTTAAAATTCAAACTTTTGACATAAAAAAATCTTGGACAGCCACTAAACATGTCCCATGTTTCCAAATAAATCAAATCGAATAAACTTAAGGTCAATTAATTTCAAAATCAATTACGTACTTAAATATTTTCCAAACATCATCTAGTACACAACCAACAACAACACTTTGATAAATCAAGTCATATAAGTCATATACTTTTCAAATATCAATTAACATATAACAAAAATAAAGTCCTATCCTATTTAACTAGTCTTGGCCGAATTGCACCTCAACATAAAACAATGTTCTTTCCATTAAATCCAAGCATATAATCAATTAACCAATCACTTAACTTAATTATAAACCAATCATTCACTTTCAAATAAACGCTTATTCACTTATTCAACACATAATCACTTTCAAAACAATTTCATTTAGATGAAACAAAAATCATTTACTCTTTCTTTCTCATAAGACCGAATACACACACATACATAAATTTAAGCACAAAACTTTTTTCCAAACCATTTAGTTTATTTGTTTCCTTTATCTTTTAACCAAAACCGAATAGGAAATAATTAACCACAATACAATTTCAAACACATTAACTTAGCATTATTTCACAAAACACACTCATTACTTTTATGTCACTTCATGAAAAAGGATCCTATCCTATTTAGCATGCATTGGCCGAATATTCATCATGGTCAAGACAAGGTTTTTGTTCACTTTTTCAACATGCAAGAATCATATAGTCAAATCAAGACATGTGGTTTTTCAAGACTACCTTTCAAAGCATCACACTACATTACTTAGTCTTTAAACAAAAATCAAGATTACACTTTAAACTTCTAAAAAATGACATGCATGTACTTGAAATCATTAATCCTAACCTTAAGGCCAACATGCATCAATTCTTTGCAAAATAGAAAGCATGAATCTTATTCTTATCAAGCATGGCCGAATCATACTTCTCAAAAATACCACATGTACAAGATCAATTACTTAGATTAAATCATGTTTACACCCAAAATTATTTTAAAGCTTGTTTCTTTAATTTCTTTTTCAAAAACCGTGTCATGCACCAAGAAGAACATAATCTTTTCACTCAAATCATCATGCAAAACTCAAGTTCCTTGCTTTATCAAAGATCAACCATAAATCATCACATGAAAGAGAAGGTCAAGACAAAGAAATAAACTTAAGCACAACTTTAAGCAAAACCGTGACAAAGAAGGATTTCAAGTTAAAGGTCAAAACTTTTAACACAAATATTCAAGATCAAGGCTTAAGAATAACATGCATGGCTTCAAGATCAAAACTTTTTCATAGATCAAAACAAGATCAAAGCTTTTTATTCATAAATCACATGCAAAGCTCAAGAACAAAACTTTTTCAAGGATCAAGACAAAATCAAAGCTTTATCAAAGATCAAATTAAAATCAAGACATTTCAACAACTCAAATGAACTTTTCTAAGTATAAGATTAACATGCAACTACTTGAATCAAGTTAAAAAGCATCAAGGCCTATGATACTAGTCATGGCCGAATCACTTGGCCCATGATCTAGGGTTTTACAAGTTCATTTAGTTCTTAAAGTTCAAGATCAAGACATCATCAATACATGCAACCATTAATCAACCATAAAAATAGACATGCAAGAAGAAAAGAAAATTTACAAAGTTACAAATCAAGGCTAACCCTAAACTTCTAAGATCTTCGAATCACCCACCAAAGAAAGAAGATATTTAGGCTTCCTCCACTTGATCTTCAAAGGAAAAGTCTTGAATCTAACTTGAACTTCTTCTTCTCCTCCTCTCTCTATCTCACGGTTTCTCCCTCTCTCTCTATGTGTTGAGAGCTTGATTTTGCTCTTCAACAAAGTGTTTGTGAAGTGAAGAAATGAAGTGAGAAATGAATGGAATGAACTTAGGGCCAAGGCTTATATAGGCAACTCGTGAGCTTACTATCTTGCCCTTGGTAATTTCGGTCATGGGTGTGTTTAGGAGGGGTAAATTTGCAACTTCAATTTGTTGCATGGGTGGATTTTAGCAAGGAGACAATGAGGAGTAATTTAGGGCTTTAGGTCACTTCATGCATAACTTATTTCTACTACTGAAATTTTTCTACCCATTAATTTCCTTTTGGTTCTAATATATCCCATAAGCTCGTTGTCTTAAAAAAATAAAATCCTAGCATGCACATACATGGCTAACCGTATACACAACATAGGAAATAAATTCTTTTTCTCATGAATTTACTCATGTATAAAAATAACCATTTCTTTGAAGCATATAAATATTAAATACACAACCATTCCAAAAACTCAATTTCTAAAACTCATAGTATCCTTTCATGAAAACCATTCCTTCGAAATCATTCACCACTTTGAAATTTAAATCTCTTTCGCACTTAAAACATTACGAGGATTTTGACGGGTGTTACAATATTAGCAGCCAAGCATTCAAATAATTCCATGTAACATCAAAGATTCACATTTGTCACTTTCAAACATATATATATATATATATATATATATATATAATTATATCACACTTAGTTACTATTTATCTATTAACTTCAACTAGGGCTCATAATTATTATTATTGTTCTCTACCTTAGGGTTCCCTAATTACTACACAAACACATATAAACCTTAGTAAAGTCTTATATACTAACTTGAAACCCATTTCTAAGACAAGCCAATACCCACCCCCTTACCTCAAATGTGATGAGATAAGAGTATTTTCTTTTACCCTAGCCTTATAACCTTGGAACCTTGAATCTCCTTAGCCTAGCTTGCCACCTCAAGAGAGTCAATATCCAATGGTGGTGAATAACCCTATTGTGAGTGTTGTACTTGGGAAGTGAGTACTCCTTGTCTTGATCTTGATTATTTGGCATAGGGATGTTGAGTCTCCATGGTTTTGGGTTGAAGAAATTCCAAGGAGATAGGGAGAGATATTTTCGAATGGAGGAGGGAGCAAGGGTAGAAACTCTAACTCATTTCCTTGGCTCAGTGGTGTTGATGATGATGATTTATGTTCCTTCTTGAGGATCAAAAGGGAGGAAAGTGGTGAATAAATTCTTGAACCCTAGGAGAGTGAGAAATGAAAATGATAGAAGGAGGGGGAAGAAGAAGCTATTGTGTGTGTTGCTTCCAAGTTAACATGTTTTGTTGCATGGTTTTATGCGTGTGTGGCTGGGAATTGGTGGCTTCCTTTGGAAGCCACGAAATGAGTGGTCCACACACATTTAATTTTTTTCCTACTCTGATCATTTTCGCTGGGGCGAGCGATTTTTTCGCTTGAGCGAAATTTGTTTAGTCAAATTGGGTTTTGCACGAGCCGTTTTCGCTCGAGCCACAAGAGATTCGCTGGAGCGAACCGAACTTTCGCTGGAGCGAGCCGGTTCTCGCTGGAGCGAAAACTACTCAGGAACTCAGGGTCTGATTTAGGCTATTTCGCTTGAGCGAGCCAATTCTGTAACAATCCGATTTTCGAAAACCAAAATTAATTGACTTTCATTTATTGATGTTGTAAAAATGAGGCCAATTTTTTTTTGAATCATTGTTGAAGGACTTGAAAATATATTTGGAAAGTTATTACTCTCCTTCAACCTTCTCTTTCGAAAACCGAGTTGTTACGTAAAACCACAACTCACTTACTTTATTTTCAGAAAACATGTTATCAAGAAAACGGTTTGTTTCCAATTGAATAATTTCCTTCATTTCTTCAAAAATACTTAAACATGTTCACAAAAAGTATTCTCATGTTCCATAAAAGTCGGGTATGCTTCAGAATTATTGAAGTACAACAATAGTTCATCACTTAGGTAATCCTGGATACAAAATAACAACAACTTAATCTAACTCTACTATTGGCTTCCTCTTCCTATCAAAGATGATTGGTTCCAGCTTCTTCTTCTTCTTTGCGGGTGCCTTTGTTCCAGAGAATGATGCAACCGCGTTCTTGGGCTCTCCTTCGGAAATCGGTTTGAGTTCCACTCCGAATAGCTTCACTGAGTTCTCCTTCCCTTGAATCCGAGGCGGCGGTTCGGAGCCGTGACACGTGTAGGATATGCTTCCCAAGCACATACTAGGTGTAGATCCACCTAACTTATGTTCCGGGTCTTCAATCACCAACTGAGCACATCCCGACCATGCCCATCCTCGACGTATAGCTTTCCATCCGTGTCCCTTATGAGGCCAAGTGACGATCTCCAAACGACGATCCATCTGCCCATTGGGATACCAGCGACACCGATGTACCAACGAACAAGAGAGAGTAAGTGATCCGGACGGTGTAGCGTCGACGGTGTGGAATTACGGTAGGCAAGATATAGGACACGCACAATACATACAAAGCACATACACAATACAGCACTCAAACATAACATTACATTTCCCAATCATTATTATTATTTCTTATCTCTTATCTTTTACTCCTCAATTCCTTTCTCATTAACAATTCCCAAACCTTCGCTTTCTTTCCTTTTTCCAAGGGTCTCAACCTTTCTTTCACACTTTCCATCTCCATCCTCAATCATTCATAAACTTTTCCTTTTCTTAATTATACTTAGTCCCTTATCAAGTCTTATTGAATTATAACCATCGATGATTAAGGGGAATTAAAGAATCATCGAGGTACGCATTTTCCTTCGTGGTTAGCACTCACGTTTTCAGTCTACATCTCCTCGGCCAACCAACCACCTAGTCGGAAGCAAACAGGAGTACATGACCTTTACCGTGCGGGCACGACAGCTGTCACAACACATAAATGGTCCCAGACCAGGAGGCTCAGCCTCAATATCAATTCACATAATAACATGGCACACTGCCTCGCAGTGGCAAACAAGATGCCCCACTCCAGTCCCTCTCACTGTTCTTGATTTGCAATCTAGGGGGCGACAGTATTGTTGTAGTGCGCGCGCAGAACTTACCACGGTATTAGACCTAGTCCCCACCACGTTAGTGCACCACTTATGGAGTTCGTTATGCCTACAACAATACTCTAGACTTATTGACGTTTCACCGTCATCGTCCTCCCCTAATGCAATCTCGTCCTAAGTATCCGCAGATACTTATCGTTCCTTCCTCTCCACTACTTCGGGTTAACTCTCATATCTCACCACGTTCGTCGTTAATGTCTTTTAAAGTCTTTTATCTTTTTAATTAACCTATTGGTCGGCTCACCCTTCGTACATCCCTTCATTGAGTCCCGACCGCTAACTTTGCACAATCTTTCTCTTTATCAAAACTCACGTAGCACAGATCTGGGATCACATCAACAGATTCACATTTCACTCTTCAATCTTTCTTTTTACCACCCTTCTCAAAAATCCTTGAGTTCTCAACTTTCCAAAAACTTTCTTTCTCGACCTTCAACAACTCTATTCCCAAAACTTTCACAAAACTTTATTTTCACCAACATTCACCAAAATTATCATTTCCACAGACTTTTCCTCAAAGATGTCATTTCGTAAAACTTTCTCAAAAACGTTGTTCTGAAACATCCTTTCATAAAACTTCTTTCAAAAGATCGTTTCATAAAAACTCCTTTGAAAAATCCTGTTTCACAAGCTTCTTCAAAAATTCCATTTCAAAAACCCTTCCCAAAATTTCGTTTCATAAAACCTTTTTCAGAAATATTTCTTTCCACAATTCCTTTCGTAGATTTCCTTTTTCAAAAACTCTTTTTCAAAGACACATTTTTGCTGGGCACTAATGGAGGAGCAAGCTCAACTCAACACGAGTACCCAGACTAAAACCAAAACCCAAGGAGCCCAGCTCCATTTACCTCATCTCTCATTCCAACAATTCACATCACTCTTCCCAGCTCTGGCTCATTCTCATCATTACCAATTTCTCTCCAGTCAAATTCTTATCTCTTTTCCCAATCACTCTCTTATCTCTTTCATCATTCTTTTACTAATATACCATGACTTTCAATTCATCACTCCCGCAACTCTTTCATTTCATTTTTGTTTCCTTATTCGGGACTTAACAGACGTCCATCAACCATTACTTATCATAATCAATAGCAATAAACAATATCAAACATAAACAACTAGAAGCATGCTATCAACACACACAAAATCACACAATAACATTGTGGTTTTTGTCACCTTCGTATAAGTGACCACACAAAACAAACAATTGTCACTTATACTACTGACTCCAACCACGTAGTTCCGATCTTTGAGATGATACGGAATGTCCTAATAAATCACCTAGCTACCACGGTGTCTGAGGGAAGCTTCTCTCTCACCTGAGGTTCAGCTATTGAATGTGTGCTCTCCTCGAATTCGTGTGCTGCCATCTGCCCCAACCTCCTTTCTATGTCATTCCTCATATTAAGTAAAACATTTCACGTTATTAACTCATTTGAGAAAAATCTTTTCTTAGATTAATACTTGTCCTTTCTTCGTTATAAAACTTTGAAAATATATCTATTCTTGATCCGGCTTTTTCTTAAATCAATTTCCACTTAAAACTTCGCTCTAAATCATATGAAAACATTTTTAAACATGAAAAGCACGTTCAAATGGTTCGGGACAGCAAAACAGTTTTGTAAAATAAAAACTCCGAAAACATTATAAAAACGTCCTTTACCTTAAATAGCTTTTTAGCTTAAAAATCAATACTTTAAAACTCATGTTTCATCATAAAACGATTTAGGACAGCCATGAACACAACAAGACATTCAAACAAATCACACCACATAACAACATACACCACTTAGTTTATTAAAAGCATTTAAACGATTTTGTTAAAGCAACCATGGAATTCATACTTAATTCATTTCCTCCGCATAAAGCACTTTGGCATACAAGGATTCACAAATCCATTTTCATATCAATATTTACTTTAAACAATTTCTATTCTTCTCAAAATTTACCATGCACATTTTATTTCATGCAGTTATACTTCCTAAACCTATTTAAACTACACAACCGAAGAAAGTAAAGGAAATAAATCAAACATCACCATTCAAATTACATGAATCAATTCATTTTTAATCCCAACCGAATACACCACACACATATTCATTCAAACACATACTCTTCCAAGCTTAGTTAAATTTATTTATTTATCTCTTTTATTTCTAAGTAAGAAATCGAATGGAAAACACATGTCTACAACACAATTTCAAGCAATTCCTCCTAGCTTAATTTCCTTAAAATATACCCATTCCTTATAAATCATTTTATTGGAAAAGGAATCCTAGCCTAGATAATATGAATAGGCCGAATATCATCATAACATGCACAAGGAACATGAAACAAAGCAAAGATTATTTTCAAAAACTTGTTTTCTAATTTTCTTTATTAAAACCGTGAGCTTCACACAAGGAATTTAACAAATAAAATTTAATTTCTTTTCACCATAAAATTGAGAATCATGTCAAGGTCTTCATCCTTTAAGAGAAACACATGCATGCACCTATAAATTTCTAGATGAGACAAATTTTTTTTTTAACATGCATGTAAGAAAAGCATGACTTAGCATGGTTTCCTATTTCCCCTTAGTCTTGACCGAATCATGACATGCAAGAAGGCAAGTCTCATAATTTTATTTTCACATGCACATAGCTAACTTCCTAGATCATATCATGTAAGACTTAAAAGCATCACCTCATTTTTCCAAACATCAACCGAATCTTCATCACACACACACACAAACCTTGACTATAATTCTTTTTGTACTAAAAATTATTTTTAAAGCTTGTTAGGCTAGTTTTCCTTTTAGAATCCGTGATATGCATGCAAGAGAATCAAGACCTTACACTCAATTTAGACATGCAAAAGAAAACAAAGGCAAAATCATGAACTTAAACACAAACCTTCAAGCAGACCGTGAAGAATAGATTAAAATTAATTTTTCTAAACATGGAACTACTTAGATCAAATTAAAAACACCAAGACCTAAAATTCCTACTCATGGCCGAATCATTTTAGCTCTTGATTTGGTGATTTATTAGTTCATTCATTCATAAACATCCAAGATCAAAACATAAGGAGAACATGCAAAGAAGAATAAGGATTTTTAAAGCCACAAAATCAACATGCATGAGAAAATCAAACAATCTATGAACTTTAAACACAACCTCAACAAAACCGTGATGAAGAACATTTACAAGTAAGAAATCAAAAACTTTTTAACAACAACATTCAAGATCAAAGTATAAAAATAGCAGGCATGACACTTAGATCTCGAGATTATTCAAAAATAATTGCATGCATCACCAAAATTAAATCAAAGTCCATAAAAGTCCTTTACAACACAAAATCATCTAATTAAACTCTCTCTACCTTAATTCCTAACTTAAATCTTCAAATCTCCTCTTCTCTTCCTCTTGGGTTTGCCTCGGTCTCTTCCTTCTAGGGTTGAGGGGTGGTTTTCTCCTTGAGCTTTGGTAAAGAGAATGTGTGGAAGAAAGAAATAATTGGTGTTTGGGCTAAATGTTTGGGGTTTGCACTCTCCTTCCTCTACTTTCCTCTCACGGCCTCACTCTCCTCCTCTAAGTCTCCAAGAGCTTGATAGTGCTCTTGAGAGAAAATGTGTTTGTGTTGGTGTGGGGAAAGAAAGAAATGAAGCCTAGCCAACACTCTTTACACGTTTTTAAGATCAAGGGCTAAGGTGTGGAAATTTCCCTTCATAGCCTCGGTCTTAAGGTGTGAGGGAGGGACAATTCGGTCCAATCCACAAAATTGCATGGGGGAGGTCTTGTCATGGGAGGTAAGGGTGGAAAAAGTCTTCACTAGGGTCATGACTCATCTTTCCTACTCTCCACCTTGTGTCATGACTCACACTTCCCACTTCTCCTCTTATTTTCTATTCAAATTTCATTTTCTTAAGTCTTAAGGAATTCACTTTTACTTGGTCTTCCTATCCTCACACATGGCCGAATTACATTCTTATGCACACACATTCACACTTAATTCATTTTCATGTTGACCAAGACAACACATAACATGGCATCATGGTTAATGCATAGACTTATCACACATACAAGCATCACACAAGTAACATCCTTAGGGCATCATGTACACACGGCATATACATATAATACACATAGGTTTACACATTCACGTATCACACATATATGCATCACATATTTCTCATACATATTTATTTACATACATCATATTCTTTTCAATAATTAAGCCCTCACATAATCCTAAGCACACTTGCACCTACCCAAAACCGTATATATATGTATATATATATACACACAATCACAAGGTAAATCACAAACATTTAAATTTTTCCAAAACTTAAATTCTAAACCTTGGACATTACTTTAGGAAATCATTTCTCTAAAAAAAATCATTCATTATCTTGAAAAGGTGAATAAAAGGAAAATCATTTAGGAAAACACTCTTTCAAAACTCTTTTCTCAAAAACATATCTCTTTAGTGTTTTAATTTAATATGAGGAATTTACGGGGTGTTACAAATTCTCGCTTAAGCGAGGACCTAAAAGTCTGTTCTTATTCACTTCAAACTACAATAACTTCTTTTCTACCTGTTGGATCTTGCTCAAACTTAAAGGTAATTTTCCTCATATATCCTACTTCATATCCAACGGTGGAATTCCTGTTTTGAGCTACGAATCTTGTATTTTAAATTCCCTAAAGCCATATGGGTCTAATTCCAAACTACCCTTCTATTCACAAACTTAACTTAATTCTTTCATTCCCCACACCCAAGACTCATTTAAAATTCTAATTACACTTGGAATTAAAATAGGGATGTTACAATCCTCTCCCACTTACCAGAATTTCGTCCTCGAAATTCAACTCTGGAGGAAAACAATTATGGATGAGATTCCTTCATCTTGCTTTCCAACTCCCATGTTGCCTCTTCCACGTTGTTCCTATTCCAGATTACCTTCACGAGTGGGATCTCCTTGCCCTTGAGGTGCTTTATCTGCCTGTCTTCAATTCTGATCGGAAGAACCTCAAAAGTTAGGTTCTCTCTCAATGGCAAGTCGTCAACTGCTACCACATTAGAGGGACCATGAATGTACTTCCTTATCTGAGAAACGTGAAATACATCATGAAGCCTAGCTAAATGCGGAGGCAAAGCCATCCTGTATGCCACTGGTCCAACCTTTTCCAGAATTTCATATGGTCCAACGAACCGTGGAGTCAGCTTCTTGGACTTGATTGCCCGACCAATTCCTGTGGTAGGGGACACTCTCAAAAAGACATGATCACCCACATCAAATTCTAGTGGTCTCCTACGCTTATCTACATAGCTTTTCTGCCGATCCTGAGAAGTTTTCATTTTATTCTTAATCATAGTGATCTTCTCAGTAGTTTCTTGCACAAGATCTGGTCCAGTCAACAAATTCTCACCAATTTGGAACCAACAGAGAGGCGTTCTATACTTCCTGCCATAAAGTGCCTCAAAGGGTGTCATCCCAATGCCAGAATGGAAGCTATTATTGTAAGTGAATTCCATCAACGGTAAAAGCTGCTCCCAACTGCCCACATGTTCTAACACACAAGCTCTCAGCAGATCCTCTAGAGTCTGAATAGTACGCTCAAATTGCCCATCAGTTTGCGGATGGTAAGCCATACTAAATTTCAACTTTGTACCCAAAGCCTGCTAGAGACTCTGCCAAAATATGGATAGGAATCTTGGGTCACGATCTGATACTATGCTGGAGGGCACACCATGAAGCTTCACTATGTCCCGAATGTACAATTGAGTCAACTTTTCCAAACTGTACTTCATATTTATCGGGATAAAGTGAGCACACTTCGTCAAACGATCCACAACAACCCAAACAACATCACACCCTATAGTGGTCCTGGGTAAACCGGACACATAGTCCATAGCAATGTTATCCCATTTCCACTCAGGAATATCAAGTGATCGCAATGGACCACATGGTTTTTGGTGCTCGATCTTCACTTTCTGGCAAGTCAAGCAATGAGACACATGATCCGCCACATCTGTTTTCAACTTTGGCCACTAGTAGATTTTCTTTAAATCCTGATACATTTCCGTTGTACCCGGATGAAAACTCATTTTTGTTTGATGAGCTTCTACTAATATATCTCTTCGAACCTCAAAATCCATAGGGACGCATATTCGGCCTCTAAACCGGATGATACCATCTGAACCCTTTATGAAATCGGGTTCTTATTTGCCCGCTGATCCTTCCAACAGCTTCTAAAGTTCTTCATCATCAGCCTATCTTTCTTTGATGAATCCCATCAACTCATTCGTAACTTGCAACATCTCCAGAACAATGCTTTTCTCCTTCATTTGCATGTTCAGATTAAGATCACTGAACTCCTGTATTAGCTGCATTTCCTTCACCATCAGGTTGCTAACATGTAGAGTTTTGCGACTTAGTGCATCAGCTACCACATTAGCTTTACCAGGATGGTACTGAAGATGGAAATCATAATCTTTCAGGAATTCCATCCATCTCCTCTGTCAAATATTCAAATCTTTCTAATCGAAGAGATAGCGGAGAGTCTTGTGATCACTGAATACTTCAAACTTAGTGTCATACAAGTATTGTCTCCAGATTTTCAATGCAAAAACAACAACTGCTAGCTCCAGATCATGAGTTGGATAATTTTGTTCATGTTGTCGCAACTGTGTAGATGCATATGCTATGACTTTACCCTGCTGCATAAGTGATGAGAATTTTATTTCCCATTATTCCTTGCATTATTTTACTCCTTTTATTGATACTTGTTGCCCATTTGACATTGTCTATCTTGATTTAGTGATTTAGAGTTTATTGGACTAATATTCCGAATATTGTTTAATTTGGGATTATTTAGCCTAATTAATTCTATTATTATTTTTAGGTCATATTTGGCACAAGGGCACTTTGGGCATTTTGGAAATGAAGATTGAAGTATTGAAGTGAAGATTGTAATTTGCATTTAGGTCCCTTTTTAGTTGTAATTTTCAGAATAGTGTTTCTTAGGACTTGGGCCCATGTTTTAGGCCCATTTTGTGACTAAAGAAGGGGGAACTCGTGTAACCCTAGACCACCCTCATTCATTCACGTTTTTCACTCTCTCTCTAGAGGAGGAGAAGCTTAGTTTGCTCTCCATAGCATTTGGTGGCTGCTAGGGTTCCCTTTCATCATTTTCTTCCACGTTTTTGTTGATTTATGACCATGGAAGGCTAGACTTCAAGGGTTAATCCCTTTGGTATTGTATTATCTACTCTTGAGCTCTTGTTATTAATGCAATTTCGTTTTCTCTCCTCTGTTTTCATGTTTATCAATGTGGAGTGGTTTGCTTAATTCCATTTCGTAGAGATAATACATGAATATAAATGCTTAATTTGTATTAACTCGTAAAAACTCCAATTCTGGTTTCTGATGCTTAATTAGAAGTTAGGGTTTGGAGTGATAACTAAATTTTCGCTTAGTATTTGGTTGTCACGAGTTAGACAGAGGAGAGGAGAGGAATCGATCTTTAGTGAGCTATGATTGAGTAGTGTACGTAGCCAAAGGGGTTTGCCCGCTTTTGTTTCTGAATTCCTTAGTTTTCGTATTCTGTTTGTGTTTTGTTCTTCACATCTGATACATACAAACCCCCCCCCCATTTACTGCACACTACGTGTTTGATACTTTGCCTAAACCGATATTCGCTGGGAAACGACCTAGGATCATCTTCCTAGTACTACAGAATTAAACCCCTTTTATTTTGATCGGGTATGGCCTCGATCAAAATTTGGCGCCGTTGCGGGGATTATCGGTTCTTGCCAAAGGTCATACAGTAGTTAGTTAGTTAGAGTAGTTAGTGTGTGAATAAGAATTCTGATAACTGATTGAAAGTTGCCCTGTTTTGCTGTTTTGCTGTTCTGCATAACTGATGCTATTTTAGTGCTTCTGTGAGTGCCATTCGACATAGCTGTGGATGGAATTTTTGCATGAAAATTGGTATCCACACTTGTTTCATCATATATTATTGTGTTGATGCATCACAGACACTCAGATAGGCACTGGTTGTGAGTTCCAGAAAAGTTTTCCATGTTTTGGCAGCACTTACTATAAATAGGCGTAACTTTTGATCAGTAACTCGGAATTTGACGAATTTTATATCAAATCGAAGGGAATTTTCTGAATAATATGATTTTTACCACTTTGTCGTAAAAACACCTCGTTTGGATCCCGAAAAAGGCTTTTTACTATTTCTTTTTTATTTTACAAGTTTAATTTTCATAGTTTTTGGTCATTGTATTAATTGTTTGACTTGGTTCCCTTTTGAATTTTGTCCTAAAACTTTCTGTGATTGGTTTTCATGATTTTAGGGTGCTGAAAAAAATAAAGAAAGAATTTTAAAAAATAAAAAATTTTGGTTGCCTATTTTGGTCATGCATATCTGTTACAGTCTGCTATGGTTGATGGTGTTTTGTTCAGTACATGACTAGGGGCAACCCAAGTTATTTGCATCCTTACAATCCTGAAATTGATAGAACTTATCACAGATTAGTTAGACAAAATAGGAATCAGTCATTAGATAGTGAGTCAGAGTCATCTTCTAGTCCATCTAATTCTGATTCTATTTCTACTTCTTTTGTTCCTTCTGCTTCTGTTCAATCTGATTCTGCTTTTGTTAACTGTGATAACATGGCTCAACCTCAACAAAGGGAAAGGACACTTAGGGAGCTGGCTGCACCTAACTTCACTATTGAAGACTGTGTATCCGGTATCCTGATGAGGATGTTCCTTTTGAGCTTAGAACATGACTAATCCATTTGTTGCCCAAGTTTCATGGTCTTATAGGTGAGGATCCTCATAAGCATTTCAAGAAATTCCACATAGTGTGCACCACAATGAAACCACATGATGTTCAAGAGGATCATGTCTGTCTCAGAGCATTCCCAAATTCCTTAGAGGGTCTGGCGCATGATTGGTTATCTGACTTGGCCCCTGGTTCCATCACAAGCTGGGATGACTTGAAGAGGACATTTCTGGAAAAATTCTTCCCTGCAAACAGGACTACTGCAATCAGAAAGGAAATCTCTGGTATCAGGCAACAACATGGAGAGAGTCTCTATCAATATTGGGAGAGATTCACGAGGTTGTGTGCTTCCTGTCCCCACCATCAAATATCAGAGCAGCTTCTCATCCAACACTTTTATGAGGCCTTCAACTTTATGGAGAGAAACATGGTAGATGATGCCAGTGGTGGTACATTGGGAGATATGACACCCTTACAAGCCAGAAGCAAAATTGAGAAGATGGCTTCCAACTGTCAGCAATTCCATGCAAGAAGCAACAGTGATGCAATGGTTGTGAGGGATGTAAATGATGTTGGTGTAGACTCGGACAAGGTTGAAAAGCTTCAGCAGAAAATTGATTCTCTTACAACATTGGTCACACAATTGGCTGTCAATCAGAAAAAGATGGTACTTCCTGCTAGAGTGTGTGGCATATGCACATCCATTGAGCACCCCACATATGCATGCCCTTCCCTTCAGCAGCAACAACCGATGACCAGTGGCGACCAACCCGAGGCCTATGCAGCCAACATATACAACAATAGAGGCCCACAACAGCACAATCATGACCTCTCTTCCAATAGATACAACCCTGGAGGAATCATCCTAACCTGAAGTGGTCTGATCAACAACAGCAACCTCCTCCCAATGTTCAATTTCAGAACACCGTTGGACCGAGTAGACCACCATATGTACCTCCTCCAATCCAACAGCAAAGGCAACAACAACAGCAACAGCAAGTGGTTCATCCTGCACCAACAGCCCCTCCATCCAACCAACCTACCTTGGAGGAGTTGGTGAGGCAAATGACCATGCAAAACCTCCAATTTCAACAAGATACTAGAGCATTCATTCAGAGACAAGAGACATCTATTCAGACTTTGACAAATCAGATGGGTCAAATGACAACTTCTCTCAACAACTTGCAATCTCAAAATTCTGACAAGTTGCCATCCCAAACAGTGATCAACCCTCAAAATCAGAATGTGAGTGCCATCAACCTGAGGTCAGGAAAGCAGATTGTCACACCCACACCACAACCTCACCTCAACAATGATGCTCTAGCTTCATCTAAAGGGAAGAGCCAAGTGGTAGATGAAGGTGAGTGATTTGGGTCTGATATTGATGAGCATTTTATTTCCCATTATTCCTTGCATTAATTCACTCCTATTATTGATACTTGTTGCCCATTTGACATTGTTTAGCTTGATTAAGTGATTTAGAGTTTATTGGACTAATATTCTGAATATTGTTTAATTTGGGATTATTTAGCCTAATTAATTCTATTTCTATTTTCAGGTCATATTTGGCACAAGGGCTTTTTGGATATTTTGGGAGTGAAGATTTAATTTTGGGAGTGAAGATTTAATTTTGGAAGAGAAGATATATGATGAAGTGAAGATTGTAATCTATCTTTAGGATTAGTTGAGATTTAGTTATATCTTTTAAGATTTAGATTTTATCTATAGGATATTTTTAGATTTAATTTAGAGATAAGCTTTCCTTAGGATTTGGGCCCATGATTTAGGCCCGTTTTGAGATTTAAAAAGCTAAATTCGTGTAAACCCTAGCAGCCACTAATCATTCCACATTTTTACATTCTCTCTCATAGAGAAGGCTTAGTTTTGCTCTCCAAGCTTGTGGTGGCTTCTAGGGTTTCTCTCTCTTCCCTTTCTACACGTTTTTGGTATTTTTCTTCATGGAAGGCTAAACTCTTAGGTTAAATCCCTTTGGTAATGTATCACATACTCTTGAGGTTTTATTCTTAATGCTATTTCATTTTTATTCACTGTTTTCATGCTTATTGATATGTTATGGTTCGCTTAGTTCCATTCTATAGAGATAATCCATGTGTATGAATGCTTAATTTATGCAAACTCGTAAAAACTCCATGCTTTGGCTTTTAATGCTTAATTAGAGGTTTGGGTTTTGGGGTGAGAATTGAATTTTCGCTTAGTATTTAATTCTCACGAGTTGGACAGTGAAGAGGAAAGAAATTGATCTTTTGTGACCGATGATAGAGTTGTGAACGCGAGCCAAAGGGGTTTATCCGCTTTTCCTTATCTGTTACTTCGTTTTGATTTAATTCTGTTTTGATTTCAATTATTCAACATTTGATACAAAACCCCCCCTGTTTTCTATGCATACTATGTGTTCGACCTTTTGCTTGATAAGATATTCCTTGGGAGACGACCTAGGAGTCACTTCCTAGTACTATATTTAAACTGTTTTTATTTGTATCGGGTACGACCTCGATCAAATTTGGCGCCGTTGCCGGGGATTATCGGTTCTTGCCAAAGGTCATTAGTAGTTAGTTAGTGTCATAGTTAGTATAGTTATTATAGTGTGTCGTGTCTGATTTAGGGTCTAGAAGTCAATTCTGATAATTGGTTGAAGTTGCACTGTTTGCTGTTTTACTATTTTGTTGCAATTAGTGTATTTGATTGATTCTGTGGTTGCTAGTTCACATAGTTGTGGGTGGAATTTTTGCACGAAAATTTATATCCACACTACTTTTATCATATAAAAAGGTTTTGAGGCACCACGATCACTCAGATCATCACTGGTTGTGAGTTCCAGAAAAATTTTCCAAGTTTTAGCAGCACTTTCTTCAAATCGTCGCAACTTTTGACCCGTAACTCGGAATTTGACGAATTTTATATCAAATCGAAGGGAATTTTTTGAATAATCTGATTTTTATCACTTCGTCAGAAAACTCCTTCGTCTGGACCCTGAAAAAGCCGTTTTACTATTTCTTTTTTATTTTACAAGTTTTATTTTCTTAGTTTTTGGTCTCTGATTTAATTGTTTGACTTGGTTCCTTTTTGAATTTTGTCCTCAAACTTTCTGTGATATGTTTTCATGATTTTAGGGTTCTGAAAAAAATAAAGAAAAAAATTTTAAAAAATAAAAAAATTTTGTTGCCTATTTTGGTCATGCATGTTAGTGACAGTTTGCTAAGCTTAATGGTGTTCTGTTCAGTACATGACTAGGGAAAACCCAAGCTACTTGCATCATACAACCCTGAAATTGATAGAACTTATCACAGACTAGTTAGACAAAATAGGAACCAGTCCATAGGTAGTGAGTCTGTTGAGTCTTTACATAGTGAGTCTGCTTCTTTTTCTTCTATTCCTATAAATTCTGATTCTTATTCTGATTCTTATTCTGATCATTCTGAAAATATGGCTCAACCTCCACCACGTGAGAGGACATTGAGGGAGCTGGCTGCACCTGATTTCACTATTGAAGATTTGTGCATCCAGTATCCCGATGACCCGTATGAGCTAAGGTCTGGACTAATCCATTTGTTGCCCAAGTTTAATGGTCTTGTAGGTGAGGATCCTCATAAACATCTCAAGCAGTTCCACATCGTGTGTGGTACTATGAAACCACGTGATGTGCAAGAGGATCATGTTTGTCTTAAGGCATTCCCACACTCCCTAGAGGGGCTAGCCAATGACTGGTTGTACGATCTGGCCCCTGGTTCTATCACAGGCTGGGATGACCTGAAGAGGACATTTTTGGAGAAATTCTTCCCTGCATGCAGAACAACAGCAATCCGAAAGGATATATCAGGCATCAGGCAACAAAGTGGAGAAAGTCTCTACGAGTATTGGGAGAGATTCAAGAGACTGTGTGCGAGCTGCCCCCACCATCAGATCTCAGAGCAGCTACTTATTCAATATTTCTATGAAGGTCTCAACCTCATGGAGAGAAACATGCTTGATGCTGCAAGTGGTGGTGCCCTAGGAGACATGACACCTTTAGAAGCCAGAGCCAAGATTGAGAAGATGGCTTCCAATTGTCAACAATTCCATGCAAGGGGCAACAGCGATGCAATCGTAGTGAGAGGAGTGAATGATGTTGGCACAAGTTCTGGTAAGGTTGAGAAGCTTGAACAGAAGATAGATTCACTTACAACTTTGGTCACTCAATTGGCCATCAACCAGAAGAAGTTGTCCCTGCCTGCTAGATTATGTGGCATATGCACATCCGCTGAACACCCCACAGATGCATGCCCTTTTGTGCAGCAGCAACCAACGACTGGTGCTGACCAACCTGAGGCATATGCCGCCAACACCTTCAACAGTAGAAACCCGCAGCCACAGAATTTTGATCTCTCTACCAATAGATACAACCCTGGTTGGAGGAACCATCCCAACCTGAGATGGTCTGATCAGCAGCAACCTTCACAGGTTCAATTTCAGAACAATTCCAGACCACCATATGTACCTCCTCCAGTCCAGCAATAGAGACAACAACAGGCTAATTCTGCACCACCAGCTCCTAGTACTGAGCAGCAGCCTTCATTGGAAGAGCTGATGAAACAGATGACCATGCAAAATCTCCAATTCCAACAGGAAACTAGAGCATCCATTCAAAGACAAGAGGCCTCCATTCAATCTTTTACCAATCGGATGGGACAAATGGCAACAGCAATCAACACTATGCAATCTCAGAATTCTAACAAGTTTCCATCCCAAACAGTGATCAATCCAAACCAGAATGTGTGTGCCATTAGTCTAAGGTCAGGGAAGCAGATTGTCACACCCACACAAGAATCTGACCTCAACAAAGATGATCTAGTTTCAACCAACAAGAAGAGCCAAATGGTCGAGGAGAGTGAGCACACAAGTACCAGAAAATCCCATCCAGCTCAGCCTTCCACAAGCACAACACCTGCTGCTGCCCAACAACCACCCCCCATTCCTCTTCCTTTCCCACCAAGGGGGTGACTCAAAGCAAGAAAATGGAAGAGATTGACAAAGAGATACTTGACACATTCAGGAAGGTGGAAGTCAACATACCCCTTCTTGATGCAATCAAGCAGATTCCAAGGTATGCAAAGTTCTTGAAGGATCTATGCACACACAAACGGAAGCTCAAGGGCAATGAGAGGATCAACATGGGAACAAATGTCTCTGCCTTATAGGTAAACCCGTCCCTCATATTCCTGAGAAGTGTAAGGATCCTGGAACTTTCTCTGTGCCTTGTATCATAGGTAATACTAAATTTGAGAATGCTTTTCTAGATTTAGGAGCATCTATTAATGTTATGCCTATGTCTGTTTTCAAGTTTCTTTCACTTGGACCTCTTCAACCTACGGGTGTGGTTATCCATTTGGCAAATAGATCTACTGCCTACCCCGCAGGTTTGATAGAGGATGTCTTGGTTCGGGTTGAAGAGCTTATCTTTCCTGCTGATTTTTATATTCTTGATATGGAAGAGGACACCTCTCGTAGTGCTGTCCCTATCATATTAGGGAGACCATTTTTGAAAACAGCCCGAACCAAGATAGATGTGCATGCAGGTACACTTTCCATGGAATTTCATGACAGTGTGGTTCGATTCAATATTTTTGATGCTATGAAACATTTTTCTGATGACCACTCTGTCTTTCATGTTGACTTGCTTGATGATCTGATTGATGAGCATGTTCTAGACTTTTTGCATGATTATGATTTGCCATCTTTCACTAGCTCATTTACTTGTTCTGCATGTTCTAATTCCGAAATGTGCACTGCATGCATTGAAATTGACCAGTTTTTAAATTCTGCTACTGCATCTGTTGATTCATATGATATAGATTTAGATCATGCTAACCCTAACCCCATTTCTGTTATGCATGAGTGTAATCCATTTGTTCAGGTGCAGGTGGCAGAATCCAATTCTGCTGCTCCTTTAGTTCCATCTGTGATGCAGGCACCTTTATTGGACCTGAAGCCCATTCCTTCTCATCTCAAATATGCTTACTTGGAGGATGAGCAAAAACTTCCAGTGATCATCTCTACCTCCCTTTCTGTTCATCAAGAGAAGCAGCTGCTGGATGTGATTAGAGCAAACAAAAGGGCAATAGGATGGACTTTGGCAGACATACCTGGTATTAGCCCCTCCATGTGCATGCATCGGATTTTATTGGAGGATGGGGCTAAACCAGTGAGACAACCCCAGATTCTTGATGTGGTGAAGAAAGAGGTCACCAAGCTGCTGCAAGCTGGTATTATCTACCCCATTTCGGACAGCACATGGGTAAGCCCGGTTCAAGTAGTTCCCAAGAAGTCTGGGGTGACAGTTGTCAAAAATGAGAAGGATGAGCTGATTCCCACTAGAGTGCAGAACAGTTGGAGAGTCTGCATTGACTATAGGAAGCTCAATCAGGCGACCCGCAAGGATCACTTTCCTCTTCCCTTCATTGATCAGATGTTGGAGCGCCTGGCAGGTAAATCTCACTATTGCTTCTTAGATGGTTTCTCTGGTTATTTTCAAATCTGTATTGCACCAGAGGACCAACATAAGACCACATTTACCTGTCCTTTTGGTACATTTGCTTATAGGAAGATGCCTTTTGGCCTATGCAATGCTCCTGACACTTTTCAAAGATGTATGATGAGTATTTTTAATGACTTACTTGAGCATTCATAGAGGTCTTCATGGATGATTTTAGTGTATATGGTTCCTCTTTTGGTGCATGTCTTGATAGTTTGTCTAAGGTGCTTAATAGGTGCATTGAGACTAACCTTGTCTTGAATTTTGAAAAATGTCATTTTATGGTAGAACAAGGCTTAGTCTTAGGGCACATTATTTCGCATAAGGGCATAGAGGTTGACCCTGCTAAGCTGCATGTAATATCACATTTGCCTTACCCCTCTTGCGTGCGAGAGGTGCGTTCTTTTCTTGGCCATGCAGGTTTCTATCACAGGTTTATTCAGAACTTAAGCAAGATAGCCCTTCCACTATCCAACTTGCTTCAAAAGGATACCGCATTTGAGTTTAGAGACCAATGCAAGAAGGCATTTGATGAGCTAAAGAGAACACTCACCACCACTCCCATCATCCAACCACCTGACTGGACCCTCCCATTTGAGCTCATGACTGATGCCTCGAATTATGCTTTGGTAGCAGTTCTCTCCCAAAGGGTTGGTAAGCTGTCTCATGTGATTTATTATGCATCTAGGACTTTAGATTCAACACAAGTTAATTACACCACAACTGAAAAAGAGCTGTTAGCCATTGTCTTTGCACTTGATAAGTTTAGATCATATCTGTTAGGTTCTAAGGTTGTAGTGTATACTAATCATGCTGCTCTGAAGTATCTTTTGAAAAAGACAGATTCCAAACCTAGGTTGATTAGGTGGATGTTGCTCCTCCAGGAGTTTGATCTTGAGATTCAGGATCGGAGTGGTGCACATAACCTTGTCGCAGACCACTTGAGCAGAATAGAGAGAGAGGAGGATGCATTTCCTATCCGGGATGACTTCCCGGATGAGCATCTTTTAGCTTTGCATGTTTCATATCCCCCTCCCCTTACTCCTTGGTTTGCTGATATTGTAAATTATCTAGTTGCATATGTTTTTCCACCTTTGGCATCCAAAGCTCAAAGAGACAAATTGAAGAGCGATGCCAAGTATTATGTATGGGATGACCCCTATTTGTGGCGTTTTTGCTGTTAGAATTATTGATAGGATTGGCAGCCGACACCCTAGAGGGGGGGTGAACTGGGTGTTTACGAAAACATTGGAAAATATTCGCTTTAAAACTTTTTCAACAAACTTAAAGAGATTTTGCAGCGGAAAACAATATAATGTTGAAAACGATTGCACGAAAGCTAATAATATTAATAATATTATGAAAACTAATATGCGCGGATACGAATTAAAATAAGAGCAACGAAAACGAATGAAACCGCGCTAATTAATTTAAAATCCTTTAAATTAATTATTATGAAAATAGATGTTATGATGCACAACAAATAAATATAACGACGGAAAATAAAGAGATAAGGGATAGAAGAGATTGCACCAGAGATTTTATCCTGGTTCGGCAAACCCGGCCTACTCCAGTCCCCAAGCGACTCGCTTGAGCTTTTCACTAAACCAAGACGCCTCACGTCCCCGAGTACAACCAGAGCACCCCGCAAGCTACTAGGAACCTCCTTTCGCCAGGGACCTCGATACACAACTAGGAAAACCTTTCCTAGATTTCCAGATAGCCTAACTACTAGGTGACCCACCGTTCGTCTAGCACTACCCACACAACAAAGGGTTCCTCACCCTACAACCACGAACGCAGCACGTCCGCACTAGGAGATTCACTCCCTAGTCACTAAGGGTTACACACCCCTTACAACACTGGTTATGGTATGATTGATCAGGTACAAGACCTATAGTGCACTCTCAATAGTGCTAATACAACAATAAAGGCCACTCTAACAATTATGTGTTCTAAGCAACACAGATACAACAATTAAGCTCTATAGCAATGAAGTCAAGATAAGGTTGTTACAAGGCCAAAATAAGGTTTAGTTTTTCTTCAAAAAGATTGAGCGTGAAAACCAGAGAATATAAGAAGAAGAAGAAGAAGAGCGTGATTATCAGAAGTTGTTCAAAATGTGGAAGTATGAAATGATTTTCCAAAACAAAATAAATAGAGATAGTTTTGAAATCAAATCAAAGCAAAAGATAAAATAAAAGATTTAAGAATTAAAACCAAAGATTTGAAATTTGAATTTGAAAATAGAATCAGAATCAAATCAAAAACGATTTTGGAAATAAAATAATTTAAGTTTTAAAATCGAAACCAAATAAAAAAGATTTAGAAAATAAAACAAAGATTTGATTCTTAAAACAAATAAGGAATATTTTCAAAAATAAAATCAAATTCGAATTTTGAAAATAAATCAGAATCAATTAAGTAAAAAAAATCTGGAAATAAATCAAAATGATTCTGACACGTTTTTCAAAAAAAAGTTGAGGTAATCAATTACTTCAGGAAGGTAATCGATTATCCCTTTAAAAATAGAAATTTTGAAATTCATTTTAAAAACCAGTAATCGATTATCACATGCATGTAATCGATTACTTCACTTCTGTTTAATGTATGATGCAACACATATAATCGATTACCACTATTCTAATAATCGATTACAGAGCCTCTGATTTTTATATGATGCAACATCATGTAATCGATTATCTCAAAGCAATAATCGATTACTTTGTCTCAGGAAAATATATGATGCAACAATTATAATCGATTACTTGAGCTAGGTAATCGATTACTCTCTTAAGAAAGTAATGGATTAGCAAAGTTCACTTAATCGATTACAAGCTCTCTGATTTTTCTATGATGCAACAAAGTTAATCGATTAACTTAGGCAAGTAATCGATTACTCTATCTTGCATACATAAAAATATTCAGAGTTTTGTAACATCAATTATTTTCACCAAAACTAAGATAGAAAAACTGATTTTCACAAAACTTCTTTTTCTTCTCCTTAATTATGAAAAATATATTTTAGAAAAACTTATATTGGCCTTTTAACATAATATAACCTTGACTTCATTACCTTACATGATGTCCTAAGGGAAAGGGTTAAAAGGTCTTCTATTTGCTTGAGCCTTCAACTTCATTTGCTTGATTCTTCAACTTGAAGCTTGGACTTGAAGGTTGAAGAGCTTGTGATTGCACTTGATATGAACTTGAGAATCTTGAGTTTGTTATCATCAAAACCATATGAAATATTTGCACTTGAAGTCCTTGGGAAAGCTTGACTTCCAACACTCGCCCTTTTGATGATGACAAACCTGTATTCTGAATGATCTGCATCACAAGTGTTATACAAGCAAATGTATATATAATAAACACATCCTTATCCCTAGAACACAAATAATACAACAAGGATACAAAAAGGATATATAACAAATTAAATGCTTCGCATCCTTGCAACATTCAGCATCATTCAACATCATTCAGGAATTCTTCTCCCCCTTTTGTCAACAGCAAAAAGTGGGTTAAGAGTCCTTCTCTTGTTGTTATGCTTGAACTTTTCTTCTCCCCCTTTTGTTATTTATCAGATATGCAATAAGGCTCAGAATTCTTCTCCCCATGAGTAAGCTTGACTTCTCACTTTTCTTTCCATGGGAGTTATCACATGATCCCTTTTGTTTTGTCAATGACATTTGGTTCTCTTCCCCTTTTGTCTTCATTAAGCCCATGTCTTTTGTAAAATATCTCTCCCCTTTTGATCAAATAAACCAAATGCTAAACTCCCCCTGAAACACTGGGTAGAAGCATTAATAATAACAAGGAGATTTGTTTCATACTTCTACTCCCCCTATTTGACATCAGCATAAGGAGTTATGGGAAACAAAAAATTTGTCCCAATACATGGTTAAAAAGCGCATGATGTCAAGATAGAGTGAAGTAGCAAACATGTTTTCATGCAAATTTGAAAAAGTTTTTCTCCCCCTTTCTAAAAGAATGATTCAACTAATCAAGATATAAAGGGAGATCAAATGCATCATTAAAACATGTGTATGCTTACTATCATCACAAAAATTTGAAGACCTATATGCCATGACAATAATTATTCAATGCAATTAAGCACAAAATATCATGTAGCACATATCATAAGTAGAATCATCATAAAATGATTAAAATAAATAAATATCAGTGATACTTATAGTGATGATTTGAAATCGAGAGCTTTGGAGTTCCTTCTATTGATAAGTTCATCATGTAGCATTTTTAAGGATGGTCTCCTCTTGTTCAAAGTGTTGAACCTTTTCCCATTCCAAGAGATCGTATTAATATTGCAGTATCACTTTCAAGGCTTGAATATCGTCAAGTTCTCTTTTCATTTGAGTCCATCGAATCATAGATTTTTCAGAGAACATTGCATCATTGAGACTTGTAGTAATACCTGCAAGGCTAATTAGCACGTTTCTCTTGGTATCCAAGATAATTGGATCCTTAGGAGTTAGTAACACATGAATATGGTGTATGCTGAAAAAGAATTTATCCTTCAAAAAGATTTGTGCAAATATATCGAAGAAGGAATAAATCACAAAAACATTTCAGCATCAAGATAAACATGTGTATCACAGAGATAAGTAACATAAAATAGTTAAAAAAATAAGAATGATGATACTTATCGTTTGTGACACATTCTCAAGTTATAATGTTTGGGCACTTGTGAAGTTCTTCCTTAAAGAGTTTTCCTATTCTTTTCCTTGAAGGAAGTCTCCACCTTTTTAATATGTTCCCCTTTTTCTCAAGCATCATGATGAAAGAGAGATTTAATTCCTTCTTGGAATTTTTTCATATAATCTCAATGCTCATACCTTCTCTTGTACTTGATGCATTACCTATAAAAATACTTAGGAACATTTCTTTTGGTATCCAAAAACTTGGATCCTCTATGATTAGTAGCATCTCCTCACAAATATCAAAGATATTGTGGAGGCACAATATGAATAAACAAATTAAGCATATGTACTGATCATAAAAAGAAATAACATCATGCTTATGTTATAAGTCCATGTCGTACCAAACATGTCCTTACAAATACAAGCATGTCCTCATATATCAATGCAATATCATTACATATAAAGTGTAATCATGTGATAGAAGATAACAACAAAATTTTAACCTCACATGATGTAACACACTATATGTAACAGGTATCTAGGACTATACCAAAAATAATCATGTGCTAAAAAGAATTTTCAAAAAGATGTAAAGCACACATGATTTAATTCAACCAAGGAGTGATCATGATAATTAAAAATATTTTTTTTTTTTAAAAAAATTTAGCACCCATGATCCACCTTACTATGAATAAAAATTAGAATAGTCCAAGTATACCTTTGTATAGTCATTAATATAAGAGGAATAAGAGATAGATACCATAGGTTTGTTGACCAAGGAGGTTCTTGCCTTTACCCATTGCTTCACCTTTTGATTTTTGAACATATCGGATCTTTCATTTTTCTCATGTGAAGCTTTGGTGTTGGTAGGCATCTTTCTCCTTTGATCGACCCATTTGGTTTTTGTCCTCTTAGGTACCATCTTTGTTATTTTCCCTTTTTCTCCTCCACTTGGTTTATGCCATTGCTTTTTGTTTAAAGTCCTCAATCTTATGATTTCACCTTTTTGCACCTGAGAAGCTTTGGTTGTGAACATCTTTCTCTTTTGACAATATTGTTTGTTTTTGGACCATTTACCCATAACTTTCATAGACTTCCCCTTTCCTTGTCCAATTGGTTCTTCCTTTGGTTTAATTTCCTGCACATTCACAACACTAGAAGAACCTTTTGGTACCCATTTCATCTTGGGTCCTTTGGGGTTAGTCTTGGATTCCTTGGGTAACTTTGGAACCCATTGCATATTATTTCTCATATTTAAATTTTTACGATAAAAGCATAAATGAGAAATATGTCCTAAACAACCACAATAATTGCAAATAATGGGTTTGGATGATGGTTTGACTTTTTCAAAATTATTTTCATGAAACTTGGAATTTTTTATTTCACATTGAAAAATATTATTGTCATCGACTTTACTTGATTTTTGGATATTCACATTATTTTCAATTTTATCAAGTAAAGAATTTGAACAATTTGATTTTTCAATGTTACTTTCAAAAAGTGCTTCCTCAACTTGCTTTTCAATATCAAAAGAATTTTCAAAAATAGTTGAGGAGCTATTTTCTTAAAACATCTCTTTATCAAAAATATCTTCATTTTTCAAAAAATCAATTTCATTTTCAATTTGAGATAATTTTTGTAAGAGTAATATGTCAAATTAGTCCCTGACTTTGTAAGCATCGGTCAAGTTAGTTCCTGACTTTATCAAAATAGCAATTTAGTCCCTGAGATTTCATTTTAATTCACATACGTCCCTATCTTTATCTCATTTTAAAGCAAATACATCCCTGCGATAATGACGGCAGGGACTAACTTGATCGACGTTCTCCTATCTCAGGGACTAAATTGCTATTTCGATAAAGTCAGGGACTAACTTGACCTACGCTTACAAAGTCAGGGACTAATCTGACATATTACTCATTTTTGTAAAGAGTCCAAGTTTCTATTTTCTAAAGATGTCAAATCATCATGCAAATCATTATATGATTATTGTAGAGATTTAGAACAAGGACTAATTGAAATTACCTCATGGTCCTCATGATCCAAGTAGTCGGATGTTTTAATTTCATCTGCCATTGATTCCGCATCCGAGTCACTTGATTCCTCCAGTGAGTCCATAAAGGTTTCAAAAATCCTCTCTAAGTCATCACAGTCACTTGTTGAGTTACTCCCCACGCTTTCACTTTCATCATCAGAATCTTCGTCTAGGGAGTTGGTCCTTTTACGTTCTATAGCAACTTCTTGATGTTCCTTCTCCTCTTTCCTGTAGACACTTACACTTTCAACAAGATCATTAGTAACATAGTGTACATGTAAAGTGTCCCAAATATCCTTAGAATTTTCACAATTTTCAATAATAGCAAATGCATCATGGTTCAAAGCATTTTTCAAAACATGCATAGCTTGAAAATCCAAGGAAGAAGATTTTTCATCAAAACCATTAAGAACAACATGAAATAAACGAAGGCTAATAGATTGTAAAAATATTTTCATTCTCGCACTCCAATAATGAAAATTATTTCCATCAAAAAATGGTGCTTCATCGAATGAAAAACCCTCCATGTTAAAACAAATAAAATATCCCAACGCTGCCAATCTACAACGGATCTTTAGCTCAGGCTGTTAGGCCTTTACCAGAGCACGAAGCTCTGATACCAATTGTTAGAATTATTGATAGGATTGGCAGCCGACACCCAAGAGGGGGGTGAATTGGGTGTTTACGAAAACATTGGAAAATATTCGCTTTAAAACTTTTTCAACAAACTTAAAGAGATTTTGCAGCGGAAAACAATATAATGTTGAAAACGATTGCACGAAAGCGAATAATATTAATAATATTATGAAAACTAATATGCGCGGATACGAATTAAAATAAGAACAACGAAAACGAATGAAACCGCGCTAATTAATTTAAAATCCTTTAAATTAATTATTATGAAAATAGATGTTATGATGCACAACAAATAAATATAACGACGGAAAATAAAGAGATAAGGGATAGAAGAGATTGCACTGGAGATTTTATCCTGGTTCGGCAAACCCGGCCTACTCCAGTCCCCAAGCGACTCGCTTGAGCTTTTCACTAAACCAAGACGCCTCGCGTCCCCGAGTACAACCAGAGCACCCCGCAAGCTACTAGGAACCTCCTTTCGCCAGGGACCTCGATACACAACTAGGAAAACATTTCCTAGATTTCCAGATAGCCTAACTACTAGGTGACCCACCGTTCGTCTAGCACTACCCACACAACAAAGGGTTCCTCACCCTACAACCACGAATGCAGCACGTCCGCACTAGGAGATTCACTCCCTAGTCACTAAGGGTTACACACCCCTTACAACACTGGTTATGGTATGATTGATCAGGTACAAGACCTATAGTGCACTCTCAATAGTGCTGATACAACAATAAAGGCCACTCTAACAATTATGTGTTCTAAGCAACACAGATACAACAATTAAGCTCTATAGCAATGAAGTCAAGATAAGGTTGTTACAAGGCCAAAATAAGGTTTAGTTTTTCTTCAAAAAGATTGAGCGTGAAAACCAGAGAATATAAGAAGAAGAAGAAGAAGAAGAGCGTGATTATCAGAAGTTGTTCAAAATGTGGAAGTATGAAATGATTTTCCAAAACAAAATAAATAGAGATAGTTTTGAAATCAAATCAAATCAAAAGATAAAATAAAAGATTTAAGAATTAAAACCAAAGATTTGAAATTTGAATTTTGAATTTGAAAATAGAATCAGAATCAAATCAAAAACGATTTTGGAAATAAAATAATTTAAGTTTTAAAATCGAAACCAAATAAAAAAGATTTAGAAAATAAAACAAAGATTTGCTTCTTAAAACAAATAAGGAATATTTTCAAAAATAAAATCAAATTCGAATTTTGAAAATAAATCAGAATCAATTAAGTAAAAACAAATCTGGAAATAAATGAAAATGATTCTGACACGTTTTTCAATAAAAGTTGAGGTAATTGATTACTTCAGGAAGGTAATCGATTATCCCTTTAAAAATAGAAATTTTGAAATTCATTTTAAAAACCAGTAATCGATTATCACATGCATGTAATCGATTACTTCACTTCTGTTTAATATATGATGCAACACATATAATCGATTACCACTGTTCTAATAATCGATTACAGAGCCTCTGATTTTTATATGATGCAACATCATGTAATCGATTATCTCAAAGCAATAATCGATTACTTTGTCTCAGGAAAATATATGATGCAACAATTATAATCGATTACTTGAGCTAGGTAATCGATTACTCTCTTAAGAAAGTAATGGATTAGCAAAGTTCACTTAATCGATTACAAGCTCTCTGATTTTTCTATGATGCAACAAAGTTAATCGATTAACTTAGGCAAGTAATCGATTACTCTCTCTTGCATACATAAAAATATTCAGAGTTTTGTAACATCAATTATTTTCACCAAAACTAAGATAGAAAAACTGATTTTCACAAAACTTCTTTTTCTTCTCCTTAATTATGAAAAATATATTTTAGAAAAACTTATATTGGCCTTTTAACATAATATAAACCTTGACTTCATTACCTTACATGATGTCCTAAGGGAAAGGGTTAAAAGGTCTTCTATTTGCTTGAGCCTTCAACTTCATTTGCTTGATTCTTCAACTTGAAGCTTGGACTTGAAGGTTGAAGATCTTGTGATTGCACTTGATATGAACTTGAGAATCTTGAGTTTGTTATCATCAAAACCATATGAAATATTTGCACTTGAAGTCCTTGGGAAAGCTTGACTTCCAACATTTGCAGTGATCAGGTCATTCGCAGGTGCATTCCAGATCATGAGATCCAATCGGTTCTCCAATTTTGCCATGCTTCACCAGTGGGAGGCCACCTTGGCACTCAAAGGACAGCACGAAAGGTGCTGGATTCTGGATTTTATTGGCCTACCATCTTCAAGGATGCAAGCAACATCTGCAGCTCATGTGAGCAATGTCAAAGAGCAGGAGGCGCCCTATCTTGGAGGCAACAAATGCCGCAACAACCTATGTTGTTCTGTGAGGTGTTTGACGTCTGGGGTATAGATTTCATGGGCCCCTTTCCTGTTTCTTTTGGTTTTTATTATATCTTACTTGCTGTGGATTATGTATCCAAATGGGTGGAAGCTAAGGCCACCAGGACTAATGATGCTCAGGTTGTTGTAGATTTTGTCAGGTCTAATATCCTTTGCAGGTTTGGCATACCTAGAGCCATAGTCAGTGATCAAGGCACACACTTCTGCAATAGATCCATGCAAGCTTTGCTCAAGAAGTATGGGGTTGTGCACAAAGTTTCTACACCATATCACCCCCAAACCAATGGGCAAGCTGAGATTTCAAACAGAGAGATCAAGCGGATTTTGGAGAAGATGGTGAAGCCTAATAGAAAGAATTGGAGCACACGATTGGAGGATGCTTTATGGGCCCATCGTACTGCTTACAAGGCACCCATAGGGATGTCACCTTATCGGGTTGTCTTTGGTAAGGCATGCCACCTGCCTGTGGAAATAGAGCACCGTGCATATTGGGCTGTGAAGCAATGTAACTTAGCTCTTGATCAAGCGGGTGAGGAGAGGAAGCTGCAGTTGAGTGAGCTAGATGAGATCCGTTTGGAGGCCTATGAGAACTCCAAGTTCTACAAAGAGAAGACCAAGAAGCTCCATGATAGCTCAATTTCCAGAAAGGAGTTCTTGGTTGGTCAAAAAGTGTTGCTCTACAACTCTAGGCTTGGACTCATGAGTGGAAAGCTCCGCTCTAAGTGGATTGGACCGTTTGTAGTCACCCAGGTGTTTCCTTATGGCACTATGGAGATCAAGAGTGAGTCCACAGGCAAGAGCTTCAAAGTCAATGGCCACCGACTCAAGCCTTTCCTAACCACCCCTTCTTTGGATGATGCACCTGTGGAGGAGGCCTCATTGGTCGACCCCACTTTTGATCCACCATGACTTAGGGAGTCTTCTTTTCTCCTTTTTTACTACTTTTATTACACTTGTCTATATCTGTTTGGATTTTCTGGTTGTTTTACATTGAGGACAATGTGTGATTTAAGTGTGGGGGGGGGAGAGTAGTTTAGGTTGCATATTTTTGCTTTGATTTTTGTTTTGCTAAGTTTTGGGCATTTTCTTGCATGTTTTTGCTTCATTTTAGTAGAGTCTTGGTATCTTGTGTCTGAATTCATGCATTTCTGTGTGTAAAGTTGCTTTTGATAATTAAGAGGTGGTAACACTGTGATACAATTGTCCCTTTTGTGAGGATTTGAGCCTTAATTGTGGGTGGATTGCTATATATGCCACCTAATTTTCTTTCATGTGTGATTGCACTCTGGATTACTTGCACTCTAGAACTTGACTTGACTCTTGTTGATACTTGATATTCCCATGCACATTTTGAAATGATTTAGGCATTGTTTTTTCTTGAATAAGCCACTAGCCATATGAGCCTACCTTGAATGAATTTATCCTTTGATAGCCCCTTTGAGCCTTTATATCCCTTTTCTTTGTTCTTTAGCTCATTACAAGCCTATGACTGAAAAACCATGATTATCCTAACCTTAGGGAATGTTGGAGCTTTGGAATTGTTTTGGGAATGGGTATTAAGTAAGCGAGGGTGCTTTGTTCTTCATCTCTTGTGAGTTCTGGGTTTTGCCTCTATGGTCGGTGATGTAATTATGGCTTTATCTCATTATGCCATTTTTGTTGTTTCTTCTTTCCTTTCGTTCATGAAGTTCTGCAATGCAATAAAAAAAAAGGAAAAAGGAAGAAAAAAAATGGAATAAAAGGTTGATTGAGGCATAGAGGATTGGAATTAGAGGTTGTTGTTATGTTTATCATTTCATTCTGGGGTGGATTGTGCTTATTTTTTTTACTTATTCCCCATTGCTCCTCTATTCCCTTGGGTTTTAGCTACATTTCCCATATTTTTATCCTACCTAGTCCTTGGCCCCATTACAACCCTGAAAAGACCTTTTGATCATTTTGTGCATGTGTGTTGATAGTTGATGTTAGAGGCTTGTCAAGCTTATGATTGTGTTTGTTTTTCATGATGTGCCTTGAGTGTAAACACTGATTAACCTTAAACACTTGAGTGTAAACACTTTTGAGTGATCCTTGTGAGTTTCTATCATCTTTGTGACTACCCTCTTGATGTCATTGGTTTTCTTTGCATATTTGAAATAATTGGATGATGTTCATGGATGCCTTGATTCTTTGGTCCTTATTCTCTTCGTGTGCTCGATTTTGCCCATTTCTTTGCATTTCCTAGAATTCATTGTGAAGTATGTGATCTCTTAGGTTTGCATTCATTAGTTGTAGTAATCTCATTGCATGATTCACTTTAGTGCATATTGATCTTCTCAGTCCTATTTCTTAGTTTTGCCCAAGAGTGCAAAAGGATAAGTGTGGGGGTGTTTGATGAGCATTTTATTTCCCATTATTCCTTGCATTAATTCACTCCTATTATTGATACTTTTTGCCCATTTGACATTGTTTAGCTTGATTAAGTGATTTAGAGTTTATTGGACTAATATTCTGAATATTGTTTAATTTGGGATTATTTAGCCTAATTAATTCTATTTCTATTTTCAGGTCATATTTGGCACAAGGGCTTTTTGGACATTTTGGGAGTGAAGATTTAATTTTGGAAGAGAAGATATATGATGAAGTGAAGATTGTAATCTATCTTTAGGATTAGTTGAGATTTAGTTATATCTTTTAAGATTTAGATTTTATCTATAGGATATTTTTAGATTTAATTTAGAGATAAGCTTTCCTTAGGATTTGGGCCCATGATTTAGGCCCGTTTTGAGATTTAAAAAGCTAAATTCGTGTAAACCCTAGCAGCCACTAATCATTCCACGTTTTTACATTCTCTCTCATAGAGAAGGCTTAGTTTTGCTCTCCAAGCTTGTGGTGGCTACTAGGGTTTCTCTCTCTTCCCTTTCTACACGTTTTTGGTATTTTTCTTCATGGAAGGCTAAACTCTTAGGTTAAATCCCTTTGGTAATGTATCACATACTCTTGAGGTTTTATTCTTAATGCTATTTCGTTTTTATTCATTGTTTTCATGCTTATTGATATGTTATGGTTCGCTTAGTTCCATTCTATAGAGATAATCCATGTGTATGAATGCTTAATTTATGCAAACTTGTAAAAACTCCATGCTTTGGCTTTTAATGCTTAATTAGAGGTTTGGGTTTTGGGGTGAGAATTGAATTTTCGCTTAGTATTTAATTCTCACGAGTTGGACAGTGAAGAGGAAAGAAATTGATCTTTTGTGACCGATGATAGAGTTGTGAACGCGAGCCAAAGAGGTTTATCCGCTTTTCCTTATCAGTTACTTCGTTTTGATTTAATTCTGTTTTGATTTCAATTATTCAACATTCGATACAAAACCCCCCCTGTTTTCTATGCATACTATGTGTTCAACCTTTTGCTTGATAAGATATTCCTTGGGAGACGACCTAGGAGTCACTTCCTAGTACTATATTTAAACTGTTTTTATTTGTATCGGGTACGGCCTCGATCAAATTTATATATTTTATGGACTTTATTTTACCCTCTTTTACTTTGATTTGGCTTGTTTTCATAGCAAACTTATTATCTTTTTATTAGTTTTTAGGAATTTTAGTAGTTGTAGTTCCCCTTGAACTTTTTGATCCGTTTGTTCATTGTTTCAGGTACTTTTGGAGCTCAAATGCAAAAAATAATTATGGAACTGGAAAGGGCACGTAAAGACCTTGAAGCAGGACAAAGAACGGAGCAAAACGGAGTCGGGACCTACCCCGCGCGCCTGAGGCGCGATGTCGCGTGCGCCTGGGGCGCGCGTGAACCAGACCAGGCCCGTTTGGGCCAAAACTTCAGAACTTGATGGGGATTCTACCTAGGGTTAATTTGTAAATATAAATTAGTGATTTAGACCTAGGTTAGGCAGCGAGCCAGAGTCAGAAAACACATATTAGAATAGTTTGAAGAGGGAGATTACATCGCTTTGGAGAGCACAAGTGGAGGATTGAAGAATTTGGGGTAATTTGTCTATGAGTTTCCCTAATATGTCTTTTATTCTTCCTATTTCTATGTGTAACTAAAACCCTCGTGTTAAGAACACGGTGAATTTGTACGGCATAGCTTATTTCAATTTATAGTTTAGTGTTTTCCGTTTTTCAATTCATGCGTTGATTGTGTTTTTTATTGAATACGTAAAACTAATCACTTTATGTTTTGGATCTTCTTAATTCTTAATGAAAGTTAGGGATTTTGAATAGGCCTTGCAATCAACGGTATAATCACTCAAACATAGAGATATAATTGGATGATCATATGAATTGGTAATTCCCTTGTGCTTAATAACTTATTTTCTAATGCTGTAATTTATTGAGAGATCAAGGATTACAAACTTAGAGAATAAAGAGTAATTATAGAGATATATAATAGTTACTAATAAAGAGGAATTGTCCTTGAATTAAAGGAAAACCTAAACCATAATTGAATAAGTGAAACCTACAATGCAACCAACGTTCCTAACCACTTTCAACCATAGTTCTCAAGTTTTTATTTAATTTCAGCAATTAATTAGTTTAGTTAATTATTAGTTTCAAATCTGAATTTTAATTTAAAACAACTTTTTAGTTATAGGATTTATTTCTAATTACACTTAGGTAAAAGTAGACTAAAAACACAACTCCCTGTGGGACGATATTCGGTCTTCCATTGACTATATTACTCGTTGACCCAGTACACTTGCTGGCACATCAAGAAGTTTTTGGCGCCGTTGCCGTGGAGTAGTTTTCTTTAGTTTATTTTTGGTACTTAGTGTAGTTATTAGTAAATTCTATTTTTCTTTTTCTTTTTATTTTTCTATTGATCTTAATTGTAATGTATAATAATGACTTGTGAAGAGTTGAAATTTTTGACTTTGTTTTGGCTTCACACCCTCTTACTTATGATGCAAATACCTCGATTTATGAGATTGTGAAATTATATTTCAAAGAGTATAATAAATTTGTTGTAGAGGAATTGGTACAAGAGTTCTCAATTAAGGAAGACTTAAGTACTAATCTCTCTGAAAATTTTGAAGAAGAAAAAGAAAGTAAGGTGCATCATGAGGTAGAAGAGGTGAAACAAAACAAAACAGAAGAGGGAAGGATAATAGTAGAGAATTTTGACTCATCCTTGCGTGCTGAATTTTCTGAACTTAAAATTTGTGTTAAATCCCTAGCATGTTTGGATGATTCAAAATTTTTCAATTATGTTCGACCCTTGAGTTTGCATGCCGTTTTTCCAAATCATCAACATAAGTCATTGTTGTACAATGGGATGAATAAAGATCCTAAAAATTTTGTTTTCCTTGTTCATGAAATTTACACCTTCATGAATGGGGAAAAAGGCAAAGTTTCAAAGATGATGCATGATGTAAGGAATGTACCTTTTGACCCTGGTGGGTTTAAATTTATTTTTAAAATTTCCTTATTTCATCATCATCCCTGCTCATTCCCATGGGACATGGGGGTAACTTGTTATTCCTATATCACATGAGAGTTGAGCCATAGAATTTGGGATCCTGGTGGATTTTTTTTTGTAATTATGTAGTAGTGTAGGTTTTGTTTATTCTTTTTATTTAGTGAATAAGGAGTTGGAATTTTCTATAAGTAACTACTAATGAGGTGCTTTCTAGCACTACTTTTAGTTGTTCATGTGACACAGGTAAATAAGTTTGGGGGAGTTCCTCCATGTGCATCAATAGAAAAAGCTGTGTTACAAAGGTGTGAATGATGTCTCCTACCATTAGTGGTGCTTTGTTGCACTAGTGCTGACCATTGCAGGTTTTAAGTTTGGGGGAGCAACATCTCACTTGTGTTTAGTGCGGTTTATGTGGATGTGATAGGTAGTATTCTTAATCCTTATCCTTGTCATATTTGGTTAGTTTTTTTTGTATAGATTTTTAATTTTTATTTTGTAGTTTTTAGGTAGAGTAGTTTGCTTGAGGACAAACCAACCTTTAAGTTTGGGGGAGTATACAAAATAAAAATTGATTTTTCAGACTTGAGTTGTTTTTCCATATTTGGTGTTGGTTTGTGTCTAGTGAAAGTAGGTGATTATTCTAGATTTAGGACTTTTTCTCTTTTGATAGGTGTATATACTTAGCTTAGGACTAGATTTTGTGATTTTTGACCATGTTATGTGGGCTGTAAGCACTTTTGGTGACTGGTTATTTTGTCAAACTTTTTCAGAACTTGTGATTAGTGAACTGACTGTTAGCCTGTGAGATTTTGAGCCTTTTGAGGGGTATGTGATTATTGATCTATTTTGATTTGAGACCCCTATTTCTTTCATGAGTGTGTTCTCTTAGCATTGTTGTTCTAGAACTTGACCGGTGACCATTTCAAGATTGATTTTTGTTTGCATGCATGAAGATGATTAAGGCACTTAGGATGTGTTTTTGAGGCTTCCAGATTGTTGCATCGATTCATTTATCCCTTAGTTGCCCATTTTGAGCCATATATTGTTATATAATTTTTCTTTGGTACCCTGCATTGATTGCATTATTATTTTGAGTGTACCTTAGGAATTTTTGGATGAGCAATTAAGTGGAATGCGATAGAAAATAAAAGAAGTGAAAAAGAAAAAGTAAAGTGTTGTGCCTACTACTCTCCCAATGGAAAAATTGGTTAAAAATAATAATAATAATGAAAAGGGAGAGAGTAGAGGATTCAATTTGAAAGTGAAAAAAATTGTGATTGAGTATGATTCCATTGAATATATCTTGTTGCTCATTCATGATTCTGAGAGGAATTTCATTATTGATTTTAGCCTTTAGTTTTATCCCTTCTTTCCTTTATCCCACCTAATACTTTTAGCCATGCCCTATTACAACCTATTTAAAGACCTTTTGATTTGTGCATGTATTCAATGTTTCAGTGGCGATGTTGGTCTATGGTCAAGCTTATGGTAACACTTTGTTGATGATGAACTTGTGTGAATTGAAATAATACCCTTATACACTTTGAGAGATATACACTGTGAGGTTGAGAGTGTTCACAAGTGTTGGGCTCTTATTGAGTTTGGTTCTCTAACCAGTTGTTGATTGTGTAAATAGCTTGTAAAATGTGTGTCAAAATCATGAGTCAAAGTCCTAGAGTAGGTGTGTACATGTTGATTTAGGGAAGTTGTCTTTTGTTTAGAATTTTTATTTTACTTTTGCCTGGGACATGCAAAATGCTAAGTTTGGGGGAGTGATTTGGGTCTGATATATATATTTTCTGGACTTCATTTTACCCTCTTTTACTTTGATTTGGCTTGTTTTCATAGCAAACTTAGGATATTTTTATTAGTTTTTAGGAATTTTAGTAGTTGTAGTTTCCCTTGAACTTTTTGATCCGTTTGTTCATTGTTTCAGGTACTTTTGGAGCTCAAATGCAAAAAATAATTATGGAACTGGAAAGGGCATGTAAAGACCTTGAAGCAGGACAAAGAACGGAGAAAAACGGAGTCGGGACCTACCCCGCGCGCCTGAGGCGCGATGTCGCGTGCGCCTAGGACGCGCGTGAACCAGACCAGGCCCGTTTGGGCCAAAACTTCAGAACTTGATGGGGATTCTACCTAGGGTTAATTTATAAATATAAATTATGGATTTAGACCTAGGTTAGGCAGCGAGCCAGAGTCAGAAAACACAGATTAGAATAGTTTGAAGAGGGAGATTACATCGCTTTGGAGAGCACAAGTGGAGGATTGAAGAATTTGGGGTAATTTGTCTATAAGTTTCCCTAATATGTCTTTTATTCTTCCTATTTCTATGTGTAACTAAAACCCTCGTGTTAGGAACACGGTGAATTTGTATGGCGTAGCTTATTTCAATTTATAGTTTAGTGTTTTCCGTTTTTTAATTCATGCGTTGATTGTATTTTTTATTGAATACTTAAAACTGATCACTTTATGTTTTGGATCTTCTTAATTCTTAATGAAAGTTAGGGATTTTGAATAGGCCTTGCAATCAACGGTATAATCACTCAAACATAGAGATATAATTGGATGATTATATGAATTGGTAATTCCCTTGTGCTTAATAACTTATTTTCTAATGCTGTAATTTATTGAGAGATCAAGGATTACAAACTTAGAGAATAAAGAGTAATTATAGAGAGATATAATAGTTACTAATAAAGAGGAATTGTCCTTGAATTAAAGGAAAACCTAAACCATAATTGAATAAGTGAAACCTACAATGCAACCAACGTTCTTAACCACTTTCTCCCATAGTTCTCAAGTTTTTATTTAATTTCAGCAATTAATTAGTTTAGTTAATTATTAGTTTCAGATCTGAATTTTAATTTAAAACAACTTTTTAGTTATAGGATTTATTTCTAATTACACTTAGGTAAAAGTAGACTAAAAACACAACTCCCTGTGGGACGATATTCGGTCTTCCATTGACTATATTACTCGTTGACCCAGTACACTTGCTGGCACATCAACAGTGAGCATGCTAGCACGAAGGAGAATCATCCAATTCAACCTTCCTCAACTTCAACCACAAGCTCTGTTGTTGTCCTACAACCTCCTCCCATTCCTCTTCCATTCCCACAAAGAGTGCTTCAAAACAAAAGGGTGGAAGAGGTGGACAAGGAGATTCTTGACACATTCAGGAAGGTGGAAGTCAACATACCCCTTCTTGATGCAATAAAACAGATTCCAAGGTATGCGAAGTTCCTTAAGGAGTTGTGCACTCATAAGAGAAGACTCAAGGGCAATGAGAGGATAAGCATGGGAAGGAATGTCTTCGCTCTCATAGGTAAACCTATCCCTCACATTCCTGAAAATTGTAAGGATCCTGGAACTTTCTCTATACCTTGAATCATAGGCAATGTTAAGTTTGAAAATGCTATGCTAGATTTAGGAGCATCCATAAATGTCATGCCTATGTCTGTTTTTAAGTCTCTTTCACTTGGACCTCTTCAACCTACGGGTGTGGTGATTCAATTGGCAAATAGAAGTACTGCCCACCCCGCAGGTTTGATAGAGGATGTCTTGGTTCGGGTTGAAGAGTTGATCTTCCCTGCTGATTTTTACATACTTGATATGGAAGATGACTCCCCCCATAATGTTGTTCCTATTATTTTGGGGAGGCCATTTTTGAAAATAGCCCGAACCAAGATAGATGTGCATGCAGGTTCACTTTCCATGGAGTTTGATGGCAGTGTGATCCGATTCGACATTTTCCATGCTATGAAACATTTTCCTGAGGATCACTCTGTTTTCCATGTGGACTTGCTTGATGAGTTGATAGATGAGCATATGCTTGACTTTTTGCATCATGATTTTGAATTGTCATCTTTCACTAATTCATTTATTTGTCCATCATGCACTAATTCTGGATGGTGTGCCGCATGCCTTGAAATAGCTCAGTTTCTAGATTCTGCTACTGCATCTGATGATTCATATGTTATAGATTCAGATTATGCTAACCCTAACCCCATATCTGTTATGCATGAGTCTGATTCACTTGTTCAGGTGCAGGCAGAAGAATCCATTTCTGCTGTCCCTTTAGTTCCATCTATTATACAGGCACCCTCATTGGACTTGAAGCCCCTCCCTCCTCATCTCAAATATGCTTACTTGGAGGATGAGCATAAACTCCCAGTGATCATCTCTACCTCACTTTCTGTTCATCAAGAGGAGAAACTGTTGGATGTGATAAGAAAGAAAAAGAGGGCAATTGGATGGACTTTAGCGGATATTCCTGGAATTAGCCCCTCCATGTGCATGCACCGCATTTTGTTGGAGGATGGGGCTAAACCAGTGAGACAACCCCAAAGGCGATTGAACCCCCAGATTCTTGATGTGGTAAAGAAAGAGGTCACCAAGCTGCTCCAAGCGAGTATCATCTACCCCATTTCAGATAGCACTTGGGTGAGCTCGATGCAAGTTGTCTCCAAGAAGTCTGGTGTCACAGTTGTAAAAAATGAAAGGGATGAGCTCATTCCTACTAGGGTGCAGAACAGTTGGAGAGTCTGCATTCATTACAGAAAGCTCAACTAGGTGACTCGCAAAGATCATTTCCCTATCCCCTTCATTGATCAGATATTGGAGCGCCTGGCAGGTAAATCTCATTATTGCTTCTTAAATGGTTTATTTGGTTATTTTCAAATTTGCATTGCACTAGAGGACCAACATAAGACTACATTTACCCGTCCTTTTGGCACATTTGCATATAGGAAGATGCCTTTTGGCCTATGCAATGCTCCTGCCACATTCCAAAGATGTATGATGAGTACTTTTGCTGACTTGCTCGAGCATTGCATAGAGGTCTTCATGGATGATTTTAGTGTTTATGGCTCCTCATTTGATGCATGTCTTGATAATTTGACTAAGGTTCTTAACAAGTGCATTGAGACTAACCTTGTCTTGAATTTTGAAAAATGCCACTTCATGGTAGAACAAGGCATAGTCTTAGGGCACATTGTTTCGCATAAGGGCATAGAAGTAGATCCTGCTAAATTGCATGTTATTTCACACCTCCCTTACCCCTCTTGTGTGCGAGAGGTTCGTTCCTTTTTAGGCCATGCAGGATTTTACCGCAGGTTCATTCAAAACTTCAGCAACATTGCCCTTCCTCTATCCAAGCTGCTTCAAAAGGATGCCCCATGGGAATTTGTAGACCAATGCAAGAGGGCATTTGATGATTTGAAGAGAGCACTGACCACCACCCCCATCATCCAACCACCTGATTGGACCCTCCCATTTGAGCTCATGACTGATGCTTCAAATTATGCTTTGGGAGCAGTTCTCTCCCAAAGGGTTGGTAAGCTGTCGCATGTGATTTATTATGCTTCTAGGACTTTGGATGCAGCACAGGTTAATTACACAACAACTGAAAAAGAACTTTTGGCTATTGTTTTTGCACTTGACAAGTTTAGATCATATTTGCTTGGTTCTAAGGTTGTAGTGTACACTGATCATGCTGCTCTGAAGTATCTTTTGAAAAAGACAGATTCCAAACCTAGGTTGATTAGGTGGATGTTGCTCCTCCAGGAGTTTGATCTTGAGATTCAGGATCGAAGTGGTGCGCATAACCTTTTCGCAGACCACTTGAGCAGGATAGAGAGAGAGAGAGAGAAGGATGCATTTCCTATCTGGAATGACTTCCCAGATGACCAGCTTTTATCTTTACATGTTTCCCATCCCCCTCCCCAAACTCCTTGGTTTGCAAACATTGTTAATTATCTGGTTGCTTCTGTTTTTCCTACCTTGCCATCCAAAGCTCAAAGAGACAAATTAAAGAGCGATGCCAAGTATTATGTATGGGATGACCCCTATTTGTGGCGTTTTTTGCAGTGATAAGGTCATTCGCAGGTGCATTCCATATCATGAAATCCAATCGGTTCTCCAGTTTTGCCATGCTTCACCAGTTGGAGGCCACCTTGGGACTCAAAGGACAACACGAAAGGTGCTGGATTCTAGATTTTATTGGCCTACCATCTTCAAGGATGCAAGCAACATCTGCAGCTCATGTGAGCAATGTCAAAGAGCAGGAGGCACACTTTCTTGGAGACAGCAGATGCCTCAACAACCTATGTTATTCTGCGAGGTGTTTGATGTATGGGGTATAGACTTCATGGGCCCTTTTCCTGTCTCTTTTGGTTTTCATTATATTTTGTTTGCTGTGGACTATGTGTCCAAATGGGTGAAAGCTAAAGCCACCCAGACTAATGACTCTGCGGTTCTTGTGGATTTTGTTAGGTATCACATATTTTTGCAGGTTTGGCATACCCAGAGCCATAGCCAGTGATCAGGGCACCCACTTCTGCAACAGATCCATGCAAGTCTTTCTCAAGAAGTATGGGGTTGTGAACAAAGTTTCCACACCATATCACCCCCAAACCAATGGGCAAGCTGAGATTTCAAACAGAGAGATTAAGAGGATCTTGGAAAAGATGGTGCCTCCGAATAAGAAAGATTGGAGCGCAAGACTGGAGGATGCTCTTTGGGCACATCAGACTGCCTACAAGGCACCCATAGGGATGTCACCCTATCGGGTTGTCTTTGGTAAGGCATGCCACCTACCTGTGGAGATTGAGAACCGTGCATACTGGGCAGTGAAGCAATGCAACTTGGACCTTGATCTGGCGGGTGAGCAAAGGAAGCTTCAGTTGAGTGAGTTGGATGAGATCCGGTTAGAGGCCTATGAGAACTCTAAGTTCTACAAGGAGAAGACCAAAAAGCTCCATGATAGCTCAATTTCTAGAAAGGAGTTCTCGGTTGGCCAGAAACTGTCGCTCTACATTTCTTGGCCTGGTCTCATGAGTGGAATGCTCCGCTCCAAGTGGATTGGAGCATTTATTGTCACTCAGGTGTTTCCTTATGGCACTATGGAGATTAGGAGCGAGTCCACGAACAAGAGCTTCAAAGTTAATGGACATCGACTCAAGCCCTTCCTCACCACCCCTACTTTGGATGATGCACCTGTGGAGGAGGCCTCATTGGTCGACCCCACTTTTGACCCACCATGACTTAGGGAGTCTTCTTTTCTCCTTCCTTACTCTTTTTATTGCACTTGTCTATATCTGTTGGCTGGTATATCTGTCTGGATCTTCTAGTTGTTTTATGTTGGCAATTCAGCAAGTGAAATTATCGTTCCACTCGGGGATTACAAATTGTTTCTAATTTCTTTTACCTAATTGCGATTACTATGTATAACTTGTATGAGTTTTGAGTTTAGAAAGGAATGGAGAAAAGGTAGAATGAAACAATTCAGAAACTAAAAAGGATTTAGAAGCAAATATGGAAAACGTTAGGAACTTGGTTTCATTGTAGGATCATGTTATTAATTATGAAACTATGTTTTCCAATAAATCAAAACCCCCCAAAAAAATAAAAGCTAGATCCCTCCAAAAATTATGTTTCTTACTAAACTTTACCCCTTAATCCCTTAAGTGAGTTAGTTTATAAGAGTTATACAATTACCCAAAAGTATTCCTACAAGTTGAATAATTATATTGTTTGGTTGAAAGGCCTAATAATCTTAATCCTAATTTTCCAATTAAGGTTCAGATTACCAAAGCAAAACATAAAGTGATCAATTCTATGAATTGTAATTAAAACACAACCAAACAATTGATTTAAAAGGAAAAACATTAATTCATGAATAAACAGCCAAATTAAGATCCATACAAATCCACCTTATTCCTAACAAGAGGTTCAATTAAACATATTGGGAGAAAAAGAGAAAGGAATGGAATAAACTAATAATCATAGACAATAATCAATTTACCCCCAAGAGATCTTCAATCTTCAAGGGGATCCCTCCAACAATGTTGATCTTCAATCCTTGTGCCTTGCCTCCTTGCTCTCAATTGCATAACAACCTCTCTTCTCTAATCCTAATTCTAATCTAATCTCTAATTTGGCTCTAAAAAGTCTACCAAAACCTAATGGAAAAACCTATATTTAAAGTCTAGAACTAATCCCAATTGATATGATATGATAATATCCTATTAGAATAATCTAATCTTTAAGAATCTTATCTACAAATAGAATTTATCATCAAAATCCTTTTAGAATCCCGTATTTGTGTCTGACAGCAACTTCAGCACTGATTTTCACCATCAAGTTGGACGAATTTGAGCAAGGCTATTTCAGGAAAAGTTGTAGATCTTTTCCTTAGCTTTAAAATGATACCTATATCGCCTCATTTGGATAAGCGTAACTCAGGTTATGATCAAAATAGCGAAGAGTGTCACTTTCTCGCATTATGCGTGCCTCGGCGTGCGGGTCTGTGCGCCTGGGCGTGCGTCACCTACTTCGGCTCCGTTTCGCTCCGTTCTTGCACCATTTTCAAGGTCTTTTCATCCTCTTTCATGCTCCATATTTATTTTCTTCATTTAAACTTCGAAAGTACCTGAAACAACCCAAAACGAATCAAAACGTTCAAAGGATTCTAAATTACCTAACTTCCTAAAAACTATACAAAAAGTCCTAAATTTACAAGAGAAACAAGCCAAATCCATAGCAAAAGAGAGTCTAAATCATACTCAAAATATCATATATTGGACCCAAGTCAATATACATTGAGGACAATGTGTGATTTAAGTTTTGGGGGGAGAGTAGTTTAGGTTGCATATTTTTGCTTTGATTTTTTAGGTTTTTCTTAGTTTTGGGCATTTTCTTGCATGTTTTTGCTTCATTTTAGTAGAGTCTTGGTATCTTGTGTCTGAATTCATGCATTTCTGTGTGCAAAGTTGCTTTTGATAATTAAGAGGTGGTAACACTGTGATAGAATTGTCCCTTTTGTGAGGATTTGAGACTTAATTGTGGGTGGATTGCTATATATGCCACCTAATTTTCTTTCATGTGTGATTGCACTCTGGATTACTTGCACTCTAGAACTTGACTTGACTCTTGTTGATACTTGATTGCTCATGCACATTTTGAAATGATTTAGGCACTTTCTTTCTTGAATAATCTATTAGCCATATGAGCCTACCTTGAATGAATGTATCCTTTGCTAGCCCCTTTGATCCTTTTTATCCCTTTTCTTGTTCTTTAGCTCATTACAAGCCTATGACTGAAAAACCATGATTGTCCTAAACTTAGGGAATTTTGGAGCTTTGGAATTGTTTTAGGAATGAGTATTAGGTAAGTAAGTGTGCTCTATGCTTCAATTGGTTGAGTTCTTGGTTTTGCCTCATTGGTTGTTGTAGTTATGGCTTCATCTTCATGCCGTTTGTGTTGTTTCTTCTTTTCTTTTTGTATATCTCTCAAAAAAATATAGAAGACAAAAATTCAAAAAAAAGCAAAAAGAAAAAGAAAAAGAAAAAGAAAAAAAAAGTGAATAAAAGGTTGTTGAGGCAAAGAGGATTGGAATTAGTGGTTGTTGATTTTGGGGTGGATTTTGCTTACTTTTTACTTATTCCCCATTGCTCCTCTATTCCCTTGGTTTTAGCTACATTCCCATATTTTTATCTTACCTTGTCCTTGGCCCCATTACAACCCTGAAAACCCCTTTTGATCATTTTGTGCATGTGTGTTGATAGTTGATGTTAGAGGCTTGTCAAGCTTATGGTTGTGTTTGTTTTTCTTGACGTGCCTTAAGTGTAAATAATGATTAACCCCAAACACTTGGGTTTAAACACTTTTGAGTGATCCTTGTGAGTTTCTATCATCTTTGTGACTATCCTCTTGATGTCATTGGTTTCTTTGCATACTTGAAGTAATTGGATGATGTTTGCGGATGCTTTGACTCTTTGATCCTTAACCATTTTGTGTGCTTGAGTTTGCCCATTTCTTTGCATTTCCTAGAATTCATTGTGAAGTATGTAATCTCTTAGGTTTGTATTTCTTAGTTGTAGTCATCTTGTTGCATGATTCACTTTGGTGCATATTGATCTTCATAGTCCTATCTTTTGATTTTGCCCAGGAGTGCAAAAGGATAAGTGTGGGGGTGTTTGATGAGCATTTTATTTCCCATTATTCCTTGCATTATTTTACTCCTTTTATTGATACTTTTGCCCATTTGACATTGTTTAGCTTGATTTAGTGATTTAGAGTTTATTGGACTAATATTCGAATATTGTTTAATTTGGGATTATTTAGCCTAATTAATTCTATTTCTATTTTCAGGTCATATTTGGCACAAGGGCACTTTGGGCATTTTGGAAATGAAGATTGAAGTATTGAAGTGAAGATTGTAATTTGCATTTAGGTCCCTTTTTAGTTGTAATTTTCAGAATAGTGTTTCTTAGGACTTGGGCCCATGTTTTAGGCCCATTTTGTGACTAAAAAAGGGGGAACTCATGTAACCCTAGACCACCCTCATTCATTCACGTTTTTCACTCTCTCTCTAGAGGAGGAGAAGATTAGTTTGCTCTCTATTGCATTTGGTGGCTGCTAGGGTTCCCTTTCATCATTTTCTTCCACGTTTTTGTTGATTTATGACCATGGAAGGTTAGACTTCAAGGGTTAATCCCTTTGGTATTGTATTATCTACTCTTGAGCTCTTGTTATTAATGCAATTTCATTTTCTCTCCTCTGTTTTCATGTTTATCAATGTGTAGTGGTTTGCTTAATTCCATTTCGTAGAGATAATACATGAATATAAATGCTTAATTTCTATTAACTCGTAAAAACTCCAATTCTGGTTTCTAATGCTTAATTAGAAGTTAAGGTTTGGAGTGATAACTAAATTTTCGCTTAGTATTTGGTTGTCACGAGTTGGACAGAGGAGAGGAGAGGAATCGATCTTTAGTGAGCTAGGATTGAGTAGTGTTCATAGCCAAAGGGGTTTGCCCGCTTTTGTTTCTAATTTTCTTAGTTTTAGTATTCTGTTTGTGTTTTGTTCTTCACATCTGATACATACAAAAACCCCCCATTTTACTGCACACTACGTGTTTGATACTTTGCCTAAACCGATATTCGCTGGGAAACGACCTAGGATCATCTTCCTAGTACTACAGAATTAAACCCCTTTTATTTTGATCGGGTACGACCTTGATCAATAAGAACACAACCCAAACCTTGCTTTGAAGCATCACAATAAACATCAAAGGGTTGGGTTGGGTCCGGTAAGATTAAAACCGGTGAACTAGTCAGTCTCTTCTTCAATTCTTGGAAACTTCTATCACACTGTTGTGACTACTGATAAGGAACATCTTTCCTAGTCAGCATAGTCAATGGAAGAGCCAATTTGGAGAATCCTTCAATGAATCTCCAATAATAACCCGCCATACCCAGAAAACTTTTGATTTCGGTAACTGTTGTGGGTCTCTCCCACTTTAACACTGCTTTCACCTTATAGGGATCTACATCAACTCCCTTTGCAGAAATCACATGACCCAAAAAATGGACTTCACTCAACCAGAAGTTACACTTGAGAGCTTTGCATACAACTGTTTTTCTTTGAGGATTTGCAGCACTATCCTCAAATGCTCCTCATGCTCACTTGGACTCTTAGAATAGATAAGAATGTCATCAATGAATACTATAACAAAAGAATCCGAATAAGACATGAAGATTCTATTCATATAGTCCATGAATATTGCAGGAGCGTTGGTTAAACCAAAAGGCATCACAACATACTCAAAATGCCCATACCGCGTCCTGAATGCAGTTTTAGGAATGTCCTCTTCACAGATACAGATTTGATGGTATCCCGATTGGAGGTCAATCTTAGAAAACACTGCTACACCCCTTAGCTGATCAAGCAAATCATCAATGCGAGAGAGCGGATATTTATTTTTCACCGTCACCGCATTCAATTGCCTGTAACAAAAAGAATCGGAGCTCCCCAGGGTGATACACTTGGCCTAATCAATTTCTTGGCCAACAACTCCTCTAACTGCTTCTTCAATTCTTCCAATTCAGGAGGCGCCATTCTATACGGTGCTATAGAAATTGGGCCAGTACCAGGCTTAAGGTCAATACTAAACTCCACTTCTCTTTTTGGAGGTAATCCGGGAATCTCTGTAGAAAAGACTTCTGGAAATTCGCAAACTACTGGAATTTGATTGACATCAGATGTTTCATCAACTTCCATGGCAGATAGAGAAGAATCAGTAAAGATGGCCGCTTTCTTACGATAATCAATCAGAACATGATGCTGAGTCATCCAGTCCATACCCAGAATGATATCTAGTCTAGTCAAAGGCAAGCAAATAAGATTTACTCTGAATTCCCGCTCCAAAACTCGGAGTGGGCAATCCAAACACATTAGTGAGGTGATTACTGAAGAATTGGTAGGGGTAGAAACTGATAATTTATAAGGCATCTCTATAGTGGACAACCCTAACTTCTTCATGTAGTCTACAGAAATAAATGAATGTGTGGCACCACAATCAAATAGAACGCCACTAGAAATACCATTAACATGACAAGTACCTCTGATCAGCTCATCCTCATCTGTCACCTCCTCCCCATCCAGTGTATACACCTTGCCCCTCTGCAGTGGCTAACTCCCACCTGCTTTCTGCACTTTGTTCTCATTAACTTCCTTTTTCAGTGGGCTCTTAGGACAGTTGTTTGCATAGTGGCCGGGCTGACCACAAACATAACAAAGCCCTTCATTTCGACCCAAGGACCAACATACCCCTCTGTTCCGCCTTCCACAATGCTTGCAAGCTGGGATAGAATCATAAGTAAGCGCCATCGGACCAGTTCCTCGTGGGGCTGCAACTTTAGCATTAGAATATGGGCCTGATCTCTACATAGGACCCTTGCCTCTATAGGTCCAACAGTTTTCTGAACTGCTTTGTTCCGATCTGCATCCGCTTTCCTCTTGAGCCCTTTTTCATAAGTGCTTGCCACATTGACCAGATGAGAGAGATATGCAATGTTATGATATTCGAAAGCAAGTCGAATATCCTCTTAAAGACCAGATTCAAACTTTATGCATTTATCTCGCTCATCTGCATCTCTGTAGCCACTGGAGTACCGAATCAAATCTTCGAATTGCGCCGCATATTCACCGACACTCAAACTTCCCTACTCGAGCTTAAGGAACAGTAGATCCTTCTCCCTTCTAACATCCTCAGGAAAATATTTCCCAAGGAAGCGGATCTTAAAGAGATCCCAAGTGATCATCTGATTGGCTGCTTCTAAACTCCTTCTCTGATGCTCCCACCAACGTTCAGCTTCGCCGGTCAACATATACTCAACTAATCGAATTCTCTGATCGGCAGGTGGTTGCAAAGAACGGAGGACCTTCTCTATTTCTTGGAGCCACTTCTGAGCTCCATCCGGATTGAAACCTCCTTCGAACCTAGGCGGTTCACTCATCCTGAATCGAGCCATCCAATCAATTTCCACTGGAGGTGGTGGCAGAGGTTGCATGGCTGCTGCTGCAGTGGTTACAGCTGCTGCTATGTTCTGGGCTTCATTTTCTGCCTGGTTCTACTGCAACTGAACTAGAGTTTCAAGAATTACAGCAATTCGGTCATTGTTGACCCGCCTCCCTGCCATACTATTTGGCCATGGAGGGACAGCCAGTTAAAGATCAGATAGCTAAACAATTAAATATATATATATATACATATATACACCTACTGCTAACTAACTTAGACACTTAGTGAGGAAACCGCAATTGGTGGTTGAAACAACTAAGGAACACTAGGAACACACCTAGAAGGGGGGGTTGAATAGGTGTAAAAGAAACCTTGAAAGATTTTCGAACGAAACAAATCGAAACAATCAAAACGAATGATTTTTGCAAAATCTACAACATTTAATCGATTAAACTGAGATTTAATCGATTAACCTGCAATTTAATCGATTAAGGTCAGAAAACACAATTTCACTTAATCGATTAATAATCGATTATGACAGATAAAAACTGAAAAATCACTTTTCAATCGAATACGAAAATCAATCAATTCACACGTATAATCAGAGATTCAACGGAAACAATTAACACCTATATTCTTATTGATTACCTAGGTTATGAAAATGATTTTCCCCAAGTTAATTTGAACAATAAAGATTCAATTCAATCAATTATGAAAAATCAATCTTTCTCTAGGTTTTCAACCAAGAACACAATCAATTACTTGAATGTAAAGAGTTAAGGGTTTAGAGATACGACACAGTGATTTATCCTGGTTCACTTTCATCCGCTTGAAAGCTACATCCAGTCCCCTCTTCAACCAAGAGAGATTCTTCACTATGAGGAATTAGAGTTCTCAAATTACAAGTAAGTGCCTCACAAGACTTCCTTCTTGCTAGCCTACAAGAGATACTCCACACCCTTGCCTTGTAATCCTATTGATCTTCTCTCTAATCTAACCTCTACCCCTTGTTGATAATCCACACAACAAGTCTTCTTTGCTTGATGATAATCCACACACCAAGGCTTCTCTTTGCTTGATTCACAACCAAGACTTTCTTCTTCTCCAATGAGATTTGCTTGATGATAATCGACACACCAAGGCTTCTTGTTTGTTGTAGATAGCTTGCCTTCTTGCAAAGATTACAACACAATAGAATACACAATAACAATCCTATGAATCTCAATCAATAGCTATGACAATTCACAATAAGAGATTCAAAGGTTCTTGATCAAAGAATATGAAAATATGAAAGCTTTGATCTTTGAAATTGAGAGAGAATAGAGTGGCTTGATTCTTTGTAAAATTGATTATGAAAATGATGTATATTGATCACAAAGGTTAGGAATAGGTTTATATAGAATACCCAAAAGTTGTAGCACTTGAAAACTGATTTTGAGAAGTGAAAATCGTATTTTAAAAAACCAGTTCAGCAGTGTTTAATCGATTAAATCTTCACTTAATCGAGTAGTAATCGATTAAATTCATCCTTAATCGATTAAATCCATACTGCACATTTTAGAAACTTGTTTTCTCAAAACTACACCTTTTCTTTCAAACCTTTAAGCCACCTATTGATTCTAGGTTAAGTGAAAACTCAAATTATGATTTAATCATGACTATGATAGAGATTCACTACCCTCTAAATAATCTACCCAAATAAAAGACCTAAGAAGCTTGAGAGGCAAAAGATAAAACAATTACAATTACACTCAAACTAAGTCTTCATGAGTTTGTTTTCTCTCTTCACTTGATGTTTGTTGTTGCTTGTTGAACTTGAAACTTGATCAACATCTTTGTAGCTTGTTCAAAACACTTTGTAACCTTTTGTCATTATCAAAACATTCAACATGGAACTTACACTTAGTTATACACTTCAGTCACTAGTTTGGTGAGTAACCATTGGAGTAGTGAGTCCACACTCCATGGCCGAGGGAAACTGCTCTGATACCATAAATGTAACACCCTACATTACTACCCTTAATTACCCATTAATTAATTGGGTGAAATTAAAATTTCCTTTTTAATTTATAAAAATCTCCAATCCATCGGACGAAGTTTCCCCTGTTTATAGGACTTTCCAAAATTTAATTTGACCTGCAACCTGATTAAACCATATATTATATTTCATTCAGAAGCCAGCAGGGCTCAAAGCATAATTTGTGCAACTTGTACACTCATAAACAGTTAGATCAACATCAGCGTATTCAGCAGTTATATACAAGTTATCACATACTTAAGTTTTCCAAAACACCCCTTTCCCAAGAGGTTGTCCTGGGCCTACCAAAAGTGAATATTTACATTTGTACAAACAAAAATATATCACATCATTATCATGATAATCGGGCCCGGGACATTTCCATGTCCCACTATACTATAATCTACTCTCCCTGTGAGGGAGAGTGCACCTGCTCGGCCGGGGGCTGTGCTTGTAACACCCCGAAAATTCCTCGTACAGTTTTAAATAATTAAACGATCTATTTGAGAAAATGTTTTCGAAAGAGTGTTTTCTTGAAGTGAATTTCTTATTTTATAATAAGTGGTGAATAATTTTGAAGAAATGATTATGTGTTGGATATTTTTGTGTTTTAAGGAAATTGTGATTTTATCAAAGAAAGATTTTTAATTGAAATGAAATCTTTGGGTTTGTTAACTTTGAAAATCCATATCTTTTCAACCGTAACTCCGAATTTTATGATCTTTATATGAAAACGATCGTATTAAAATGTAGATTTCAAAAATATAACTTTTATAATTTTCTGGGTTGGTTTGCAAAAATTTATTTTTGAGGTATTTAAAGGACGAATTTTGAGGAAATAAATTAGTAAAAATAGTTAAGGACTTCAAATGAATTTTTCCTTTTGAGAATGTCTTCAATATATTAAAATATGACTTTTTGAAAATGAAATGAGGGTTATAATTATAGCCGAATGGTACAGTTTATTAGTCAAAGAGAAAAATGTGTTTAAGTGTTATTATTTATAAATGTGTGATTGAGTGGGATTGAAATATGTATGTGTGTGTGTGCTATATGTATGTACGTGTATATGTGTGTATAGTATGTATGTGTATGTGTATGTATGTATAAGCTAGGATTATAATTTTTAAGAAGCTTATAGAGTAAGTTAGAGCCATAACCAAATGGACTAAGTTAGAACTAGAACCAAACTAAGTTAGTGGAAACCCTAACTATTAACCAACTAAGTCCTTAAGCCTAAAATGACCCCTAGTACCTAATCCACTCTACATTGTCCCCTTGGAATTGATAACCTCCACTCATGCAAATTATTGAGTTGCCAAAATCGCCCCTCCTTGACACACTTTAACCAAAACTAAACCAAGGGCAATCAAGGGACTCCACGGTTTGCCTATAAATACTTGTGGCCTTAGTTCATTTGCACCCAACTCATTTCATTCCTTTCATTTTTCATTTCCACACACACATTTAGTTGAGAGCAACATTAAGCTCTCAACCTTAGAAAGAAAAGAGAGAGAGACCGTGGGTGAGAAGGAGGAAGAAGAAGAAAATCTAGCCAAAACCAAAGACCTCCCTTGAAGATCCAAGAACTTAGAGTTAGAAGACCTTGATTTGGTGGGTGTATTCGAAGAACTTAGGGTGTTAGAGTTAGCTTTTATTTTTCTAAGCCTTTCAATCTTCATTTCTTCTTGCATGCCTAATTTTATGATTGATCTATGATTGTATGTAATGTTTAAGCTTTGATCTTGAATTTTCAAGAGTCAAACGAACTTGTAAATTTCTAAACTATGGACTTTATGTTTCGGTTAAAGCTTTTCATAAGAGATCTTAAAGGTTTCAAACTAAATCTTCAAGATCTAAAAAGTTCTTTAATATTTTGTGAAGTTTAAGATAAATCTCCTTGCATGTCCAATTTCCTTACTTAAGCCGTGAATTGTGATCTTTCTATGGAATGATTCGATGATTAAATTTATGATCTAAACTTGTTTGATGATGATCTTGATGTTCGATGTACATGCATGTGTTATTTGTGCCTTGATCTTGAATTTTTTAAAAAAGTAAATGAACTTGAAAATCACTAAATCAAGAACTAGGTAATTCGGCCATGAGTAGAAAAATTAGGTCTTAATGCTTTTAATTTGATTTAAGTAATTGCATGTTAACTTCATGTTTGGAAACCTTGATTTAAATTGTTGAAATGTTTGATTTTTGATTTGATCTTGGTGAAGCTTTGATTTTTGGTTTTTAATCTTTAAAAAAAAAAAAGCTTTGATCTTGTGTGATCTATGAAAAAGTTTCATCTTTAAATGCATGCATGTTGTTTTTGAACCAAAATATTTAACCTTTTCTTCATGCATGTCACGGTTTTGACCTTTTCTTACCTAAAGTGATTTTGATCCTTGCCTTGTGCTATTTTAATTAATTTCATGACTTCATCCATAAGATTTAAGTACATGCATGTTAAATTTTATTTGATTCAAGGATTTCTAAAGTACATGGAAGAAAATATAAAATGAAAACTTGGTTTGTGTGTTTATAATGATTCGGTTTCATGCTTAAAAAGGAAAATGATAATTTTAAATTTTTGAGTGAGAAAGAACATGAATTAGTTTGAGAATCTTAATGTTGCATGTTGAAAAAGGAACCAAGAACCTTGCCTTTGTCATAATGATGATTCAGCCTAGTTAGGCTTAGTAGGCTAAGTTCTTTTTCATGTGAATTGACTCAAAGTAATGAGTATGTCTTGTGAACTTAGGTTAAATTAATTGTTGAAATTGCATTGTGATTGTTTTTCTTTCAATTCGGTTTTAATTAAAAAGAAAAAGGAAATAAATGAACTAAATGATTTGGAAAAGTTTGTGTTTAAGTGTATGTATGATTGAGCATTCGGTCAAGGACAAAAGGGAAGAAGAAATGATGTTGTTTCATGAAAAAGAAAACAAGGTTTAAAGTGCTTAAAATAAACTGAGTTGGTGTATGTGTTTTGGATTTGTAAATTTTAACTTGTTCCTTTAATTTCATTCGGCCACATAGTATAGTTAAGCCTAGGAGATTTAGTTGCATGGACATTATTGTTCCTTTGAAAGAAATTAAATTGTTTAAAGTAAGAAAACAAATGTGCTTGAGTTATAATTTAGACTCAATTCGGTTTGTGAGTATATGCATGTTTGAGTGTTTTGTTTTATGAAAATAAATACTTTGGAAATTCAAGGTAGCCATTCTTCATGCTAATTGATGTTTGAAAAGCGAATGACTTATATGATTTAGTTTATCCAGTGATGTTTCTTGTGATTGTGTGTTAGGTTAATGTTTTGAAAATAATTGAATTTGAAATTAATTGATTTTAAAATAATTTGATTTGATTTATTTGGATTGTAGGATTGTATTTTGTGGCTGTCCAAGATTTATTTTATGATAAAAACTTGAGTTTTAAAGTATTAGTTTGAACTAAAGAATTGTTTAAAGTAAAAAGTGTTTTACGATGTTTCCGGATTTTTATTAAAATGATTTTGTGAAATAAACCTTTTCTGTCCAGAATTATTTAAAGTTGTTTCTTAAATATAAAGATGTGTTCACATAATTTAAAGTATGGTTTTCAAGTATTGATCGATTTAAGAAAAAGTCGGATTAAAAACGGCGCATTTTTCGGTGTTTTCGAACGTGTTTTAGGTGCTGTCCAAAACGGACCAGCAACTAAATCAAATGACTTAAATTATTTTATATGATGTTTTCAAATGATTTTAAAGTACTTAAACTACTAGAAAAATGTTAGAGTTGTTTTGAAAACAATCATGTTTTAAGTTTTCCGACGAGGAACAAAACGTGTTTGAATTAAGAAAATATTTTCTTAATACAAGTTAATGACGTAAACGTATTTTATTTAGTACAAGGAATCTTAAAGATGAGGGATTGGGGCAACTAGCAGAGACAAGGATCCGAGGCGTATGCATTTAAATTGCTGGACCTCAGGTGAGAGAGAAGCTTTCCTAAGACACCGTGGTGTTTAGGTGATATATTAGGACGTTCCGTATCATCTCAAATATCGGAACTTAGTGGTCCGGAGTCAGTAGTATAAGTGGAAATTGTTTGATTGTGTGGCCACTTATACGAATGTGACAAGGACCACATTGTTGTTGTGTGATGTTTGTGTGATTGATAGCATGTTTTTATCTATTTATTCATTTATTTAATTATGCAAAATGAAATTGAGTACTGATGATTAATATTAATAATATACTGATGGACGTCTGTTACATCCCGACATTGGAAAAGAAATAAGAAAGTCGAGGGAAGTAAAGAAAAGAAGAGAAAGTAAGGATGTTAAAGGATATGAAATGGATTGGAAAAATAGAGATCAAGAATTGATGATAAGAATAAGAACGAGCCAGAGCTGGGAAGAGTAATGTTGAGACGACATGTGATATGAGCGGAGCTTGGATCCTTTGTTTTTGTTTTCAGTTTTAGACTGGGACTAGTGTTGAGTTGAGCTTGCTCCTCCATTAGCGCTTAGCAAAGATGTAATTTTTGAAAAAGGTTTTTGAAAAGCGGTTTTTGAAAAGAGATTTTTTGAAAAAAAAAAGATTTGTGAAAAGAAATTTTTTAAAAGAATTGTGAAAAGAAATTTTGAAAAAGGGTTTGAAAATAAATTTCTGAAAAGGGTTTTGAAAAGAAGTTTTTAAGAAAGGTTATAAACAAATGTTTTCAGAAAAGTTTTTCCGAAACAAAATTTGGTGAAAAGTTGTGAAGGAAAATTTTTAGAAATTTTGTGAACGAGAGATTTTTAAGAAAACTCTTGAGGAAGTCTATGAAAAGAATTTTTTTTGGAAATGTATGAAAGTTGATTTTTGAGAAAATTTACGAGAGAAGATTTTATGTGAAAGTTTTCGAAAGGATATTTTGCGAAAGCTTATGATATAAGATTTTCCAAAAAGTTTATGAAAATGTGTTTTGAGGAAAGTAAGATTGTTTTGGAAAAAGGATTGAGACTGTTGAGAAGGATTGGGAAATGAGATGAGAGTTCAGTGATGTGATCCCAGCTCTGTGCTATGTGAGAAATGATGAGAGAAAGAAAGTGCAAAGTTAGTGGTCGGGACTCATTGAAGGGATGCACGAAGGATGGGCTGACCTTAGGTTAATTAAAAAGATAAAAGACATTGACGCGGTGAGATATGAGAGTGCGAAGTAGTGGAGAGGAAGGTACCCCGGATATCAGGGATATTCGGGTGGTGAATGCAATAGGGTAGGCTCGGGCGGTAAAACGTCATGTTGCCTTGAGTACTATTCTGGGCGGAACGAATTCCATATGTGGTAGCCAGACGTGGTGGGGACTGGGTCCCAATGCCGTGGTAAGTTCTGCACCCGGAACCGGAATAGTGTTGTCACCCTTATGGCATTTCGAGAACAGTGGAGAGGGACTGAAGTGGGGCATCTTGATTGCCACTGTGAGACAGTGTGCCTTGATATATATATGAATTGAATGAATTGAATTGATTTGAGGCTGAGTCCTCTTGGTCTGGGACCAATTGATTGTGAGACAGCTGTCGTGCCCGCACGGTAAAGGTCCTGTACTCCTGTTCGCTTCCGACTAGGTTGGGTGGATGATCGAGGAGATGTAGACGTGTGAGACGACGACAACAAAGGGAGTACCTCGATGATGTTATAACCCCCCAATCATCGATGGTTATGATTTGATAAGACTTGACAATGAAAATGGAAAAGTAGCAAAAAGATTGATAATAGTATGATTGAAGTCCCCTGAAATGTTGATGGCAGGAATGAAATTAAGATATGAACATGAAAGATTTGAAAGTAATTGAGAAAGAAGGAATGTGTATAAGATTGGTAAAACAAGGATAATAATGATATGCTTGATTGGTATGTTGTATGTATGTCGTGTGTTGTACGTTTGTATTGTCTTGATATTTCGCCTATTGTAATCCCACACCGTCGACGATGCGTCGTCCGGATCGCTTACTCTCTCCTGTTCGTTGGCATATCGGGGCTGCTGATATCTCAACGGGCAGACGGAGCATCATATGGAGATTTCCACTTTAGACGAAATGAAGCTGGAGTTTAAAGACAACGGGAAAGCAGAGACAGAGGTGGCTTCATCTTCGGGAGCGAAGAAAGGATGCAAGAAGAAAGGAGAGCTTTATCCGGTTATCTTCATTAGAGTAGCGCAGCGGAAGCGAAAGTAGCGAATTTAGTTTAAGTTATGATGTGTGAATTAAGGATTACCGAGCAAAGAACCATTTATGTAACTAAGCCAATTTTAAATTCTATAATGTGAAAGTATCCTCATTTTGGAAAGATTAAGTAATGTAATCTTTTGTAAACTGTTGTGAATAATTTTAATCTACTGCAATGAATCACTCTGCTTTTCGAAAACCAGTTCTTTTGTAAACATGAAAGTTTTATGAGAAGAAATGTTTTAGTAGCAACTCGATTTTCAGTAAAGGGTGATACATCTAATATTGACACTTCAAAATGTTAAAAAAAAAAATTTGGCCTCATTTTTGGTAACTTTAATACATAAAAGTTAATTACTTTGAGTTATGAAAATCGGGCTGTTACAGTGCTAGCTCGATCTCAGAACCTGAAAAATGTTAAGGGAGTGAGCATTGCACATGAAATAGAAAGGCAGTTTACAATTAGACATAATGACCCACTAAGCCAAGCACAAACACCAAATATTTCACATACCACACATCTTCAGTCATTCATAACATTCAATCCATTCCAAGCTATACATCATTATCATTTCTTATTTCCGTTATGATTTCTATTTACATAACATTTCCATTTCCTTCTCTCATTATCCTTTTCTCATTCACAATTCATTTATTTTCCTTTTTCCTTTCTTTCCTCATTACTTATTTTTTTTTCTCTTTTTGCACCACTAGGATTTTATGCACCTTCTAGGCAATTCACCACCTACTAGGGACTTTACACCTGCCAGGACATTACACCCATTAGGCATCACCCATTAGGACTATGCTTATTTATTTCCATTAATTCATTTCTCTTAATTCCAGTCCACATTTTACTTTTTTTTGTGGTTGTGCAGTGAATTGATCCATTGACGCACTGACGCCTAACGGGAATTTGGACCTAATGGGCAATTGGCCTGATGGGCAATTGGCCCTAGCAGACAATTCACCACCTAGCAGGGCACCTAGTGTGCCGGTGCTTCCAAGGATCAACCACACTGAATTCCTTTTTATTTATCCTTAAATCTCATATTTTCATCTTCCCATTATACATACCATTTCTTAATCAATAATTTACCTTCCAAATATATTAAGTACACAACACAATGTCAACTTACATATTAGCAGCCAAGCATTCAAATAATTCCAAGTAACATCACAGATTCAAATTTGTCACTTTCAAACATATATATATATATATAATTATATCACACTTCGTTACTATTTATCTATTAACTTCAACTAGGGCTCATAATTATTATTATTGTTATCTACCTTAGGGTTCCCTAATTACTACACAAACATATATAAACCTTAGTAAAGTCTTATATACTAACTTGAAACCCATTTCTAAGACAAGCCAATACCCACCCCCTTACCTCAAATGTGATGAGATAAGAGTATTTTATTTTACCCTAGCCTTAGAACCTTGGAACCTTGAATCTCCTTAGCCTAGCTTGCCACCTCAAGAGAGTCAATATCCAATGGTGGTGAATAACCCTATTGTGAGTGTTGTACTTGGGAAGTGAGTGCTCCTTGTCTTGATCTTGATTATTTGGCATAGGGATGTTGAGTCTCCATGGTTATGGGTTGAAGAAATTCCAAGGAGATAGGGAGAGAGATTTTCGAATGGAGGAGGGAGCAAGGGTAGAAACTCTAACTCATTTCCTTGGCTCAGTGGTGTTGATTATGATGATTTATGTTCCTGCTTGAGGATCAAAAGGGAGGAAAGTGGTGGATAAATTCTTGAACCCTAAGAGAGTGAGAAATGAAAATGATAGAAGGAGGGGGAAGAAGAAGCTATTGTGTGTGTTGCTTCCAAGCTAACATGTTTTGTTGCATGGTTTTATGGGTGTATGGCTGGGAATTGGCGAAATGAGTGGTCCACACGCATTTATTTTTTTGATACTCTGATCATTTTCGCTCGGGCGAGTGATTTTTTCGCTTGAGCGAAATTTGTTCAGTCAAATTGGGTTTTGCACGAGCCGTTTTCGCTCGAGCCACAAGAGATTCGCTGGAGCCAACCGAACTTTCGCTGGAGTGAGCCGGTTCTCGCTGGAGCGAAAACTACTCATGAACTCAGGGTCTGATTTAGGCTGTTTCGCTTGAGCGAGCCGATTCTCGCTTGAGCGAGGACCTAAATGTTTGTACTTATTCACTTCAAATTACAATAACTTCTTTTCTACCCGTTAGATCTTGCTCAAACTTAAAGGTAATTTTCCTCATATATCGTATTTCATATCCATCGGTGGAATTCTTGTTTTGAGCTACGAATCTTGTATTTTAAATTCCCTAAAGCCCTATGGGTCTAATTCCAAACTACCCTTCTATTCACAAACTTAACTTAATTCTTTCATTCCCCACACCCAAGACTCATTTAAAATACTAATTACACTTGGAATTAAAATAGGGATGTTATAGTAATATTTGAAAAATTTATAATAAAAAATTCTAACGACAAAGTTTGAATAACATTTCTCTTCAAATAAGGATTTTCCCAGAATATTATTAATATCTATGAACTCACATGAGTTACAACAATAATTAATTCTATTATTAGAAAAGTTTAAAAATAAAGAAACTTTTAAGGCGGAGTTTGAAAAAAAATGCTAAAAAAGAGTTGAAATACAAATAAAAATATTATATAATAGTATAATTATATAAATACTATTTATAATTATAATAAGCTTTTCTAACCTGTGCTTTAGGTTGATAAGATAAACAAATGTTAAAAAGTAAATATTCATAAGAAAATTGATATGTTTAGTGAATTAAAAAATGATAGTTTAAATTTCCAACACATATTTATTATTATTTTTTGTTTATTTTATACACTTGGTGCAAATGTTAGTAAGACTCAATTATAACTGTTTCATCCATTTCACTTTAGGTGTTCATTTAGAATATAACGCTCGTATTAAGAAATGTAGTGTCTTTTTGAATTAAATTAATGTGATGTTTACCTAATTTTCCTTTTATCTCTCTTATAATTATATTTACTCTATTTTTATACTTACTATCTCCTTTCTTAATTAGGTGAGAATAAAATTGTCAAAAGAGTAATTATTGTTGTATTAATTTTCTAAAAAGAGACATATAGAAACACAGTTTTTATGCTAAAAAGACGCTTTAAATAAAATGGAGGAAGCGGAGTATATATTTTAGAAACATTATTATTTAATGTTCAAAATGAGCTTCCTTAAAAAAAATAATTATAAAAGTGAGTTTTATGTTATTTGTGCAAAAGAGAATAATGACATTAGTAAACATTACTTTTATTGCCTGAAAAATAAAAAAACGCCACCAATGAGATTTGATCACTTAACTTTAATGATTGAATTAAGGTATCATGACCAATTAAGCTATAAGAAGGTTTTGTCAAGAAGATATTAAAAAACATTAATATACTATCTACGTTCCTAAATATAATACCTTTTTGATATTTTTATTTTTTCTAATTTATAAGATCCTATACCAATTTTCAATGACCATTAATTACTTTTTTCTACAATCACCCCTCTTTATTTAAGACTTTTTAAATTCACAAGAATATTAATAGGGGTAATTTTGAAAATACATATCAAAAGTTAACATTTCCAATACAATTAACTAAATTAATCAACTTTCTTAATGGACGTGAAATCTCCCAAAGGAATCCTATATTTAGGGACAGAGGGAGTACATAACAAAAGGGAACTAATTTTCATTTGGGATCTCTAAAATTCATGGGTCCAGGACGGTCGACCCTATAACCCTTTCCCTTGACCAAGCCTATTTGAAATTTAAAATTGTTATTTCAATGCCAATTCCAATTCCGTTCCAATTCCATTAAAATTAAAATTGGTTTAGAATTATCATTTTATGTTTGAATTGCATAGAAAATTAAAACTTAAAATAGGAATTTTAAGTTCAATTTTAATTTCATTGTGGGTATATAAAATCTAGAATTCAAAAATAATAATTAAATGGCTAAACTATTCATTTGATCCTTTACCTTATTTTTCAATTTCAAATTTGTCCCTTATGTTATTTTGGATTCAAATTGGTCCCTGAGTCACTATTTATCCTATGTGGACCACTGTGATTTGCACAAATGTCACTATTCATCTTATGTGGACCAATATGATATTGACACGTATGATGAATAGTAACTCGTGGACCAATTTGACATCGAAAAGAAACACGAGAGACCAATTTGAAACCAAATAAACATAAGGGACCAATTTGAAATTGAAAAATAAGGTAAGGGACCAAATGAGTAGTTTAGTCTAATTAAATTCTATGCTAAAATTTATTTTATGTTGGTTTTTCAAAACTAATTTATTTGCATTTGGAATTTATATAACTTACAAATATTTATATAATATCCAAAAAAATAATAATTTTATAATGAAGTTTTCTATTATGTTGTAGAGTAAATGTTTAGAATACTTCAAAGAGTTACTTCGCTTTTACGGAAAAACTCAAAATACCACGTTCCAAAAAACTACTACACAGACCATTTTTTACGCATATGGTTGATGTATGATTTAGATAGATGCAATACCAATATATGGTTGTGAATTGTGATTGTGATGTATTATTAATGACCGTTGAATATTAATGGTTTACTACTTGAAATATTTCTTAGACTATAGGATAATGTCTCGCGCTCGGTATTTCTAGTTTTTAGGTTATGACGGTACAACTCATACAAGTCCATGACAGATTCAACGGAGAAGAAAATAAAGAATTGTATAGTACCGTTACGTCTGATGCATATGTAATCTCAAATTTTATCAAACTTTATGAAACTTGATTTGAGAAATCAATAAAAAGTTGAAAACTTTTATTCGTTGCCTCTTATCTTTAACGAGAATGTCTTCAAATTATACTAAATTAAGTTGGGGTATTACATTTATCGTATTGAAGCAGTTCTTTCCTTGCGGCCGGTGGAAATGGTCCCAACTTTGCCGGGTAAGTCTATACCCCTTTAGCTAAGTAAGAATGTCTAAACTAGTGTTATACCAAACCTTAGGAAACGAAAGAAGTGTAGTAATATCTCTCTACTTCATTGATAGTTCATAGTAATATGCTTCTGATTTTATAAAAGCTTCAAACTAGGTTTATTGAATGTTTGGCATTGTCACAATTAGTAAAGGAACCATATAATAATACTAAGGGAAGTGAAAAACCCCAACGGGCCAGAGCAGGTAGTTGCTACCCCAACGGAAAAGACTAATCCCTAGTGTTGAACTATGAAGACCAATTCTAAATGTGATAAATGCAAACAAAACTTTGTACAAATTACTCCGAACGAAGTCGTGTTCTCTTCCTCGAGAAGGCTAGTATAATGTTCACTTCACGACTGAAACTCGGGTTGTATAGAAACGATCTTATCACCAATAAAATGTAAGGTTGGGCTTAGCCACTTCAATACTTGCATTTATTGGAAGGTGGTATCATTAAGTCTCTGGGTATAAGGATCCATTAAAGGAATCATAGAAGTTTATGATCCATGCACACTCTTAAGCTTTCTTAACCTCCAAATGAGAGTGAAATCAAAGTGAGTAGCGGGAGTGACTAGACAAGTCCTTAAACCCTAAATCTCCTAGTCCCTCTCAATTTAATCTAAATCTTCGCAACCCCTTGATCAAAAACCTAGAAGACAAAATTTTTGTATTCATCACTGGAACAATTTGCTAATGTCATCCCAAACCTTTAAGATAAAAATAGATCATCCTTTCTCACATAAATTTAAAGGTCTCAAGTTGTCAACCCCTTCTATTTATTGATTCCGAGTCTAGAAAATGTTTGAATCCCCATCTTCATATATTAAAGTTTTCTCTGTCCACATCAAAATTTTATTACTTCATAAGATCCATATAAAAGAAGATAAGGTGTTTCTCGTTATTAAATAAGTTATGTTTTTCAAAACCAAGTTTTGAAATCAATATATGTTATTTCGTGATTCCATATAAGTATTATAAAAGATCAAGAGCATGTCATTTTTTCGAACAAAATGTGATAATGTTTAAAATTTTTAAGTTGAATATATTTAATGAAAGTTTTAGACAAAGTAACTTATAGATAATAAAATGTTTCTTCTTATTGAATAAGATATGATTGTTTAGGTTGGAAATGGTTATTATGGGTTGTGATCCGTTAAGGAAAAAGAACTAAAAATGAAGAATGGCCCAATAAGGGTGCAAGCCCAAAAAGCCCCAAAGGGTTAGTGGAAGCTTTTCCATGTGACTAAGTCAGGAAGGGAAAGGCGTCCCCCATGCCTGAGCGTCCTGGCTAAGCAGAATGTGGGTTCCCCATGATTTTTCTTTTCCATACGTTGCAGCATCGGGCCCAACAATTCATCATACTGGTCAATCAGAATACCATAAATGGCAATATCCACCATTGTACTCAAACACATATAAGGCAGGCAGCCCATGCACCCTGCTTGAGGCAGGAGTGGACAAGATGAGCATCTGGGCAAAGACCGTTGGATTGAGAGATGGAGGAACGTGGAGGCCAAGTCAGGAAACAAGTACATAAAGGGTTCCAAGCAGGAAGAAGACAACTGAGTTCAGATTATCTAACACTACCTCTGATACTACAACAACACCAGAAACACAACGACACCACAGAGAAAAAAATAGTATAAGGAGCTTGAGGGTGATAAGTGTAAGGGCGTCCTACAAATTCTCATTGTTCTTCAAGCCTATTGTACTCTCTTGTAAAAAACACCCCCACCCCTCTCCTGTACTATCTCTTCAGTATAATAAAAGAGGCCATTGACTTCACAAAGTTTACGAACCCACTTTGTTTTATCTTTATTCTTATTAGGAATTTAGATTTTTGGCAGAAACAATTGGCGCCGCTGCCGAGGAAGTCATGGCTTCTACAATGGATGAGCTGAGTAATGTTTGAAGGGTGGTTCAGGAGGACAGCGCAAGAACCGCTGTTGGAGGAGGTACTAAAACATCACGAAGTGTAGCAGCAAGGAGGTTGACTTTTGGCCCTGAGAATGACATAGGAGAACCTCCCTCGGATGATGCAGAGGAAGAGTAGGCACGAACAGACAAGGATCCCCAGGGAGAAGGAGAAAGAAATGTGCAAGTGACCTTGGACGCTGCTATCCTCCACAACATCATAGCAAACCAAAATGCTTTGGCTGAAATGATAGCAAATTATAAAGACCAAAGTGTCAAGGCAAAGGAGGAAACTGAAGCACTGAAGGCTAGAGCCAGGATAGAAGAAGAAGCTAGGAAGGAAGAAGAGCTGGCCAAAGAAAAGGTGTGGGTAGAGTACGAAGCCCATGGAGGTACAGAGAGCATGGAGAACGCTCCCGTGACACAGGCAGAGTTAAAACGCATACTCCAAGCACACAAAGAGGGCAACAACTCAGTGATCGACCTAGATCCACCGTTCCCAGCATAAATAGCCGCATATCGTTACCCCCATGGGTATGCAACGCCAGCATTTCGGAAGTTTGATGGAGCTGGAAGTGCTAGGGAGCATCTGATGACGTACATTTATGATTTGGGAGTCCATGGCGCTGATCTGCGTCTAAGGTTAAGGGAGTTCTCTAAATCAGTCACACGGCGCGCATTCACTTGCTATTCCAAGTTGCGTCCTGCATCCATTAGAAACTGGGAACAGATGGTGACGGAGTTCTGTAACAAGTTCCTTGAAGAGGAGGCCGCCATCCACGTTATGGATCTTGGTCGAGTCAGGCAAAGAGTGGGGGAAGGGCTAATACCTTTCATAAAGAGGTATAGAGACAAAGCGCTCAGCTGTAGAGAGACGCTCCCAGAGGCAGACTTAGTGTACGGCTGCATCAAAAGTGTGGAGGATGGATCACAAATATTTCTGGCCTTGAGAAAAATCACCACTTTAGCTAAGTTGTTGGCCAGGGCATTGGACGTAACAGAGGCAATGCGGAATCAAGGAAAAAGAACCAAAGACCAAGCAACCTTTGATGTTAACGCCGTAGATGACAAAAGTAAGAGGAAGAACTACAGAACGGCCTAATGGAGTTACAAGAACAGGGATCCCCCACCACCACTACCTATCCCGAGGGAGCTCACCTACCAGTTAGTGGAGGAATGGTTAAAGGAAGGTTTGCTGAAAGAAAGAACTAAAAAGCGTCCTCTAATGCGACAGGAGTATGACGACCCGACCTTCTGTATACTCCGTAGGCACAAAGATCACAACACTATGGATTGCTATGTAATCAGAGGCGTCTTTCAAAGACAACTTGCAGCAGGGAAAGTGCTACTGCCAGAACGAGAATAGGGGGTAGAAACACAACCTCTGCCAAGACACCAGGTGAATGTTATTTTGTCCGGAGGGGAAAACTTGCTGGAAGAATTGGAAGAAGAAGAAGTCATAGAAGATGAGCTAAGGTGAGGTCTGGTAAAAACAAGGGGATTCAGGGCGCTCTTTGATCAGTTGGGGCTTGACGTAAACATGAGGGCTGAAGCTGCACAGGCCCTGGCAGATGTCATTGTGAGAAAGGGAGGGAATACTAGTGCTGCTTATGCTCCTCTTTCAAGAGTAGCAAAGACTCATGCTACAACTATCATGTTCAAAGTGCCTCAACCATTGCATCATGGGTATTGCCATAACAGACCGTTATATGTGGAAGCAGTAGTCGAAGGAGTCAGAGTAAGGCGCACCTTGGTGGATAATGGCTTAGGCGTCAACATCCTTCCTACCCACATCTTTGCAAAGTTGGGTATTCCCAGTTCAAGGCTTAAAAAGGCAAAAACGGCATTGAGCACATTCAATGGAGATACTGTGGAGACCAGAGCATGTGTGGTGATCAACCTGGAGGTAGGGCCCATAAGAACCCTCAACACGTTTCATATCGTGGATGGGAGTCCAAGCTATCACATTCTGTTGGGACACCCTTGGATCCACCTACACCAATGCATCCCTTCCACTTTGCATCAATGTGTGAAGTCTGTATACAGGGGACGGGACATAGAGATTCCAGCTACTAAAGCACCCTTCGAAGCGTCGGAGATGCATCTGATAGATGCCTCTGTGTTCAATGAGCTGGCCCCACCAGGAGTAAGCAAGATTGAAAGGGACACCCAGGTCAGCATCAAAGGAAAAGAAAAGGCTACCCCAGCAAGAGAATCTGTGATCAAAAGGCTTCGTCTTCCCAATAAGGAAGGCGCACCAGGACCAAGGCCAGCATCCAAAACCAAGTTCAAACTGCAGAAACAACGAGTCCCACAAGGGGGGACAAGGTGGGCTATCTTATAGGAATTCGCGGGGCCGGCCAAGCCGAGCCTCCAAGACTTGGTCAGCCCCACCCTCCTGAAGGTGCTCAAGGGGAAGGCCGCCTTTGCCGATAGGGAAGATGTCATGGCTGTACAAGAGGAAGAGCCAACAAAGAAGGAGCTAGAAGAAATCAACATCGGGGAGAATGAACACAGACCATTGCTTATATCATCATTACTCACCAGTAAGGAAAAAGAAGAACTGATCGCTCTCCTCAAGGAATATAGGGAAGTGTTTGCTTGGACATATGAAGAGATGCCAGGGCTGAGTCCAAAGCTAGTCACCCACAACTTGGCAGTAAGAATGAATGCGAGTCCAGTAAAGCAGCCCTCACGAAAGTTTGATCCAGAGATTGAAAGAGCAATCAAGAAGGAGGTGGAAAAATTGTTGAAATCCCAATTCATCAAGCCAATACAACACCCCACTTGGCTAGCAAATATTGTGCTAGTAAAAAAGAAGAATGGGCAAATAAGATGCTGCGTAGACTTTAGGGATCTCAACAAAGCGTGCTCCAAAGACGAGTTCCCTCTCCCTAACATAGACAATATGGTTGATGCCACCGCAATGCACGAGAGATTCTCCTTAATGGATGGGTTCAGTGGGTACAACCAAATCAGAATGGCAAAGGGTGACGAAGAGAAAACTGCATTCAGGATGCCTGTGGGAAATTTCTTCTACACTGTGATGCCTTTTGGGCTCAAAAATGCGGGTGCCATGTACCAAAGAGCCATGACGGCCATCTTTCATGACATGATGCATGAAATTTTAGAAGATTATGTGGATGATCTAGTAGTAAAATCCAAAAAGAAGGAGCAGCATCTGGGACACCTCAGAGCAGTATTTGAAAGGTGCAAAAAATACAAGTTGAGGATGAATCCTTTGAAATGTAAGTTCGGGGTGTCATCTAGAGAGTTTCTTGGGTTCAGGGTCCATAAGGAAGGGATTTCAGCAGGGGAAGAAAAGGTGCAGGCAGTAAAAGACTTGAGGGCTCCCAGGAATCAGAAAGAGCTTCAGTAGATGATGGGAAAGTTGGGGTACATTCGGAGGTTTATCCCAGCCTTGGGGGAACTGTTGGGGCTGATGAGAAAGCTCCTCCGAGGAAATGAGAAGTTCAAGTGGGAAGGGGTGCACCAGGAAGCCTTTGAAAAAATCAAGAAAGCACTCATATCACCACCAATCATGATACCACCTCAGAAGGGCATACTTCTCAAGGTCTACCTCGCTGCAACAAAAATAGCGATCAGTGGGCTCCTTTCTCAAGAAGTAGATAACACAGAGTGCCCCATCGCATATTGGAGCAGGATGCTCAAAGATGCGGAAACAAGGTACTCAGTTCAAGAAAGGCAATGCCTAGCCCTGATATATGTATCTCAAAAATACCGGCACTACTTCCAAGCACATATCATCCATGTCATGACTAAGTCCCCAGGAATCAAGCACTTACTACAAAGCACAGACCTCACGGGGAGAGAGAGCAAATGGGCTTTCGCTTTGACAGATTATGAAATAACGCTGATGACACCAACTACTTTGAAAAGCCAAGCTTTGGTCAACCTGATGACGATTTGTGCGCCAGATGATGAAGAAAAATTGGCGGAGTCGGTTCATGCAATTGAGAAAGAGCAGGTGTGGACACTCATGTTTGATGGACCCCCTTCTTGCCCAAAAGGAGGAGCTGGTGTGACATTGACAAATGAAAGGGGGAAGGAACTAGTATTTTCCTTTCAGCTAGAATTCCCTTGCACCAATAATGAAGCGATGTTTGAAGCTCTTCTGTTGGGGCTAGACGTAGCAGGGGAATTGGGCATCCATAGGGTCATTATCAAAGGAGATTCAAATCTGGTGATCAAACAGCTGAAGGGAGAGTATGGGGTCAAAGAGTTTTCACTAGCTCTGTGGAGAGAGAAAGCATTGGAAGCGCTGCAGAAATTCAGGGTGGAAGCCCTGGAACATGTATCCAGGTCTGAAAACAGACGCTCTCGCTACTTTGGGAAGTAAAGCCTAAGCAGCGCAAGGAGAATGCCTAGTACGCCCCTGAAAAGTGTGTCAGCCAAAAACCCAGATGGAAGCACCAATGGAAGAAGCAAGGGAGGACTGGAGAAACACCATCAGGAAGGAACTCCAGAACAAGGTCTTGACCAGAGCGTCCAAGGACTTCTTGTTGGTTTTGGCCTCAAAATCTCGAGAGGGGGGGTGAATCGAGTTTTATTAATGTATTGTAAAATCCTTTACAAAATAAAAATTGTTTTCAGATGGAGAGATTAAGCGTTTGAAACGGATCGCGAAAACGATAGTTAAAATAATTTGAGTAGCGCGGAAACGTAAAAATTGAAATATGCGGAAATATAAAGAGATAAGGGATAGAAAAGCTTGCACCGGTGAATTTTATACTGGTTCAGCCTTCCCGTCGAAAGGCCTAGTCCAGTCCCCAAGCGACCCGCCTGAGAGTTCTTATAACCAGCAATAGAGCCGCACCCTATTACAACCAAGAGCACCCCGCACACTACTAGGATCCTCCATTCGCTAGGGGCCTCAATCACACAGCAGGGTTCCTCACCCTACGAACGCCTCAACTTTCAACTACGGGATTCTCTCCCTACCACTAAGGTTTAGAACAATTGATATGAGTGATTACAACAAGTATAATGTGTTCTCAAAACACAGATTCTACAATAAGCTCTATGATAATGAAGTACTTTCTCTTTAGGAGATACTAAGCCAACAGGGTTTTGTTCTTCCAAAAAGTATGAATGTGAAAAACCAGAAGACTTGAGAAGAAGAAGAGAGAAACGTGTATCAGAGAAAGTATGAATGAATGAATTAGAAAAACCTTATTTGAATGTTGGAGTGTAATCTTTTTAAAATAGTAAAATCATTTTAGAATAAAAAAGATTTTGAATAAGTAAAACAAAATCAAAATAGAATAAAATAAGATTTGAAATAAGTTTTAAAATCAAAACTAAATCAAAATGATTTACGAAATAAAATAAAGATTTGAGTCTTAAAACCAAAAAGGAAATAATTCAAATTTAAAATCATTTTCGAATTTTATAAAATAAATCAGAATCTTTTATATAAAAACAAATCAGGAAATAATGAAAATGATTCTGACACGTTTTTCAATAAAACATGAAGTAATCGATTACTTTCTGAAGGTAATCGATTATTCCTTCAAAAATAGAAATTCTTAAATTCATTTGAAAAACATGTAATCGATTACATCAAGAATAGTTAATCGATTACACCACTCCTGTTCAATGTATGATGCAACTCATTATAATCGATTACACTAGTAAGTTAATCGATTACTGAGCCTCTGATATGCATATGATGCAACATCATGTAATCGATTACTACAGAGCTTGTAATCGATTACTAAGCCTCTGAAAAATATATGATGCAACAATTATAATCGATTACTTTAGCCAGGTAATCGATTACTCTTATAAAAAAGTAATTGATTAACAAGTTTCATTTAATCGATTACAACCTCTCTGATTTTTCTATGATGCAACAAAGTTAATCGATTACTTGAGAAGGTAATCGATTACTCTCTCTTGCAAACATACAAATATACAGAGTTTTGTAACATCAAGTATTTTTCACTAAGATTCATGCAGAAAACACTTTTTCATGAAAAACACATTTTTCTTCTTCGCTCTTTAAAATGAAAAACTTGTTGGCTTTGTAAACTCTTAAAGAAATAGAACTCCATTACCTTACGAATGATCTAAGGAGAAGGTTTCTAAACAATGCCTTGCTTGACTTCAATCTTGAATATGAATGACACTTGTGAGCTTGAACTTGAGTTGGCTTGTTATCATCAAAACCACATCTTGATTTACTTGAAGTCCATAAAAGGAGTTTGAAGCATGTCTTCCAACTAGCTTGACTTCCAACACTCCCCCTTTTTGATGATGACAAACAACAATTCTGATATGCTCTTTACTATCTGCATCACAAGTGTTATACAAGCAAAAATACATATATATGTAAAAAATAACCTTCCTTAGAACAATAATCACAAGGAATATATCAATTCATATCACAATAATCTCCCCCTGTATAGATGCATAAAAAATATATTACTTCAGAAACTTTTGCATCTTAAGAGTATCTCTCCCCCTGTATGAGTTAACCAAAATATCAGAATATCTCCCCCTATATGAGTTAACCAAAATATCAGAATATCTCTCCCCCTTTTGTAATCATGAAAAAGATGTGCTATCGCCCCTTGAAACACTGAGAAGATGCATCAATAATAACAAGAGAGATAAACAAAATCACATACTCAAAAGAGATGAGAGGCAGAAGTTAAACCAATTTCTCTACGAATAAAAAAGAAATTTTCTTTTGGAAGCGATTTCGTAAAGATATCAGCTAACTGCCGCGAAGTATCAACATACTCAATAATACAATCACCCTTTTGAATATGATCACGTATAAAATGGTGTCGAATCTCTATATGCTTAGTACGAGAATGTTGCACTGGGTTTTTGGTGATACTAATAGCACTGGTATTATCACATTTTATAGGAATGTGATCTAGACTTACATTGAAGTCTAGGAGTTGCTGTTTCAACCATAAAATTTGTGCACAACAGCTACCCGCGGCGACATATTCAGCCTCAGCTGTAGATAGGGCCACACTAGACTGTTTCTTGCTAGCCCATGATACCAAAGAATTGCCAAGAAGATGACAAGTGCCGCTAGTGCTTTTTCTATCTACTTTGCAGTCAGCAAAGTCAGAATCAGAATACCCAACAAGATTACATGAAGAACCTTTGGGGTACCATAAACCCATGTCAGTTGTGCCAGACAAATATTTCATTATACGTTTGGCAGCAACCATGTGCGTTTCTTTTGGATTCGACTGAAAACGAGCACAAAGACAAACACTAAACATTATATCCGGCATACTAGCCGTTAAATAGAGAAGGGATCCGATTATACCTCGATATTTAGTGATATCTACGAATTTACCTCCTTCATCTTTGTCCAAATAGCAAGATGTGCTTATAGGTGTTGCTACTGCCTTTGCCGTATCCATGCCAAATCTTTTCAATAGTTCCTTGCAGTACTTTGTTTGGCTAATGAAAATCCCATCCTTTGCTTGTTTTATTTGCAATCCCAGGAAAAAGTTCAGCTCGCCCATCATAGACATCTCGAACTCTTCCTGCATCATACTCGAAAAATCCTTGCAAAGGGTTTCATTAGTAGCACCGAAAATAATATCATCTACATAAACTTGAACTAAAAGAATGTCCTTTCCTTTCTTTTTAATAAAAAGTGTGTTATCAACCTTCCCTCTTTCAAAATTATTTTCTAATAAAAATTTGCTAAGACGGTCATACCACGCTCTAGGAGCTTGTTTGAGTCCGTACAAAGCCTTTTTCAATTTAAAAACATAATCCGGGTGTTCATAACTTTCAAAGCCGGGAGGTTGACACACATAAACTTCTTCATTTATAAAACCATTAAGAAAGGCACTCTTTACGTCCATTTGATATAATTTAAAATCTAAAATGCATGCAAAAGCTAAAAGCAGTCTAATGGCTTCCAACCTAGCAACAGGGGCAAATGTTTCCTCATAATCTATCCCCTCTTCCTGGTTGTAACCTTGTGAAACTAACCTAGCTTTGTTTCGAAAAATTAAACCAGCCTCATCGAGTTTATTTTTATAACTCCACTTAGTTCCAATAATCGGATGAGACTCAGGCCTAGGAACAAGTTCCCACACCTGATTTCTTTCGAACTGGTTTAATTCCTCTTGCATTGCCAAAAGCCAATGCTCATCAAGCGTAGCCTCAGAAATATTCTTTGGCTCCACTTGAGAAACAAATGCGAAGTAGTTACATAGATTACTAATAGAATTGCGAGTACTTACACCTTTAGTGATGTCACCTATGATTTGATCAATGGGATGGTGTCTTGATGTTCTCCATTCCTTAGGCAAATCAGCGTTGAGATCCATGGATTGTTCTTGATTTTTATCCTCAACTGATTCAACTGATTTTTCCTTGCTTTCGGAATGATCATTTCTTTTAGCAATTTGCTCCTCATCCTCATCAATGAATAAATCTCCAAGAATACTTGAAATGTCATTAACATATACCTTTCCCAATTTTCTGGGATCGGATTCGTCAAATGATACATGAATAGATTCTTCAATAGTATTACGAGATTTATTGTAAATCCTATATGCTTTGCTCGAAACAGAATATCCAAGGAATATGCCCTCATCATCTCTAGCCTCAAAACTTCCTAGATTTTCTCTACCATTATTATGCACATAACATTTACATCCAAAAACACGAAAATGGGAAATATTTGGTTTTCTCCCCTTGTACAGCTCATAGGGGGTTTTCTTTAAAATAGGCCTTATTAAAACACGGTTCATAACATAGAAAGTTGTACTCATTGCATCGGCCCAAAAGTATGCAGGCAAATTCATGTCATTAAGCATTGTTCTTGAAAGCTCTTTTCATGAACGATTTTTCCTCTCCACAACCCCGTTTTGCTCAGGAGTTCTTGGAGCTGAAAAATAATGCTTAATTCCATGTTTTTCGCAAAATTTTTCAAAAAGATGATTTTCAAATTCTCCACCATGATCAGTTTTAATGGATGCAATGCTCAAATGCAATTGGTTTTGAATAATCTTGGCTAGCTTTTAAAATTCATGAAATGCGTCATTTTTATGAGTAATAAAAAGCGTCCATGTATACCTAGAATAGTCATCCACCACAACTAAGCAATAATAGTTGCCACCAAAGCTTTTTGTTTTACAAGGTCCAAAAAGATCCATATGTAAAAGTTCCAAGGGCCTTTGAGTTGAAACAAGGTTTTTAGAAGGAAAAGATGCCCTTGTGAGTTTTGATTTAGAACAAGGATCACAATTTTCAGAAATAGAAAAATTTTGCTTTGGCAGACCAACTACTAAGTTTTTAGAAGAAATTTTATTCAAATGAGCCATGTGGATGTGACCTATTCTACGATGCCATAGCCACAATTCATCCTCTTTACTTAATAAACATTTAGCATCATTTGAGGGTATTGAGTTAAAATCAACAACATAAACATTGTTTATCTTGCGAGCAATTAGCTTAATAAGATTATCAATTTTACCCTCGATAATACATCTATCAGAATAAAAAATAACCCTATTGCCCTTATCACACAACAGACTAATACTTAGCAGATTGTGTTTTAGGCCCTCAACATGTAAGACATTTTCAATACAAGGGTTAGGAGGTGTACCAACTTTAACGACTCCAAGAATCTTTCCTTGATTGTTATCTCCGAAAGTCACATGTCATTGGTCCTTTGGCATGAGATGCGAGAATTTAGATTTATCTCCAGTCATATGTTTTGAGCATCCGCTGTCCAAGTACCACCACGATTTCCTTTCTTCCGGAGTAACCTCATCTCCGTGAGCCATTAAGCAAATGTTGGCGGTCTCCTCTTGTTCGTCTGAATCCTCATCCGAACTTCCTTCATTGTCTAGCCATGCCAAGTATGCTTGCTTCCCTTTCTTTGAATTCGAGGTGCCTTTTTCTGAATTCTCTTTCTTTTTCAGCTGATAGCAGTCTGCTCTGATGTGACCAGGCTTGCCACACTCATGACATGTAATGGTTGAGCCTCCACTCTTGTTGTTGTCTCTTCTATTGAAATTTTTCTTTTTAGAAATTTCCCGAACTTTTTGACCAATAGACCCATGTGTTCATCATTTAACAATTCTTTGTCCGAGTCACGTTCTGTTGTTGGTGTTTCAACCTTGAATGCCAGACTTTTGACCTTCTTGTTCTCTTCTTTGTGTTGAGCCAATCTTTTTAATTCACTTTCGTGCTCTTGTAACATCCCAAAGAGAGTTGCCAGCGTCATAGTTGAAAGGTTTCTCGATTCAGCAATCGCCGTCACTTTGGGTTGCCATTCTCTTCCCAAACACCTTAGAAAATGTTGATGAGATCCTCATTGGTGAATTTCTTCCCCAATGTCGTCAGTTGATTTACAATCATTGTGAAGCGTTTTTGGATCTCTTGAATCGAATCTCCATCTTTCATTCTGAATAACTCATATTCACCAGTGAGCGTGTTGATTCTCGATCTCTTCACTTCAGTCGTACCTTCATGCGTGACTTCCAGCGTATCCCACATTTGTTGTGCTGTCTCGCATGTTGATATCCTGAAAAACTCATCATAGCTCAAAGCAGATGTTATAATATTTTTCGCTTTCAAGTCGTACTGGACTCTACGTTCCTCCTCCTCCGTCCACTCAGCCATAGGCTTTTCGACGGTGTTACCATTAACCACATAGGTAGGAACATAGGGACCATTTACGACGGCATCCCAAACTTTTAATCCAACTCCTTGAATAAAAATTTTCATACGGGCTTTCCAATATGCGTACCCTACCCCATCAAACATTGGAGGACGGTTAATAGAACTCCCTTCACCACCAAACAGAGAGTTTGAAGCCATACTCTTGAGACGGTTAAGTCTTAACACAAGAGACTAGCTCTGATACCAATTGTTGGTTTTGGCCTCAAAATCTCGAGAGGGGGGGGGTGAATCGAGTTTTATTAATGTATTGTAAAATCCTTTACAAAATAAAAATTGTTTTGAGATGGAGAGATTAAGCGTTTGAAATGGATCGCGAAAACGATAGTTAAAATAATTTGAGTAGCGCGGAAACGTAAAAATTGAAATATGCGGAAATATAAAGAGATAAGGGATAGAAAAGCTTGCACCGGTGAATTTTATACTGGTTCAGCCTTCCCATCGAAAGGCCTAGTCCAGTCCCCAAGCGACCCGCCTGAGAGTTCTTATAACCAGCAATAGAGCCGCACCCTATTACAACCAAGAGCACCCCACACACTACTAGGAACCTCCGTTCGCTAGGGGCCTCAATCACACAGCAGGGTTCCTCACCCTACGAACGCCTCAACGTTCAACTACGGGATTCTCTCCCTACCACTAAGGTTTAGAACAATTGATGTGAGTGATTACAACAAGTATAATGTGTTCTCAAAACACAGATTCTACAATAAGCTCTATGATAATGAAGTACTTTCTCTTTAGGAGATACTAAGCCAACAGGGTTTTGTTCTTCCAAAAAGTATGAATGTGAAAAACCAGAAGACTTGAGAAGAAGAAGAGAGAAACGTGTATCAGAGAAAGTATGAATGAATGAATTAGAAAAACCTTATTTGAATGTTGGAGTGTAATCTTTTTTAAATAGTAAAATCATTTTAGAATAAAAAAGATTTTGAATAAGTAAAACAAAATCAAAATAGAATAAAATAAGATTTGAAATAAGTTTTAAAATCAAAACTAAATCAAAATGATTTACAAAATAAAATAAAGATTTGATTCTTAAAACCAAAAAGGAAATAATTCAAATTTAAAATCATTTTCGAATTTTATAAAATAAATCAGAATCTTTTATATAAAAACAAATCAGGAAATAATGAAAATGATTCTGACACGTTTTTCAATAAAACATGAAGTAATCGATTACTTTATGAAGGTAATCGATTATTCCTTCAAAAATAGAAATTCTTAAATTCATTTGAAAAACATGTAATCGATTACACCAAGAATAGTTAATCGATTACACCACTCCTGTTCAATGTATGATGCAACTCATATAATCGATTACACTAGTAAGTTAATCGATTACTGAGCCTCTGATATGCATATGATGCAACATCATGTAATCGATTACTACAGAGCTTGTAATCGATTACTAAGCCTCTGAAAAATATATGATGCAACAATTATAATCGATTACTTTAGCCGGGTAATCGATTACTCTTATAAAAAAGTAATTGATTAACAAGTTTCATTTAATCGATTACAACCCCTCTGATTTTTCTATGATGCAACAAAGTTAATCGATTACTTGAGAAGGTAATCGATTACTCTCTCTTGCAAACATGCAAATATACAGAGTTTTGTAACATCAAGTATTTTTCACTAAGATTCATGCAGAAAACACTTTTTCATGAAAAACACATTTTTCTTCTTCGCTCTTTAAAATGAAAAACTTGTTGGCTTTGTAAACTCTTAAAGAAATAGAACTCCATTACCTTACAAATGATCTAAGGAGAAGGTTTCTAAACTATGCCTTTCTTGACTTCAATCTTTAATATGAATGACACTTGTGAGCTTGAACTTGAGTTGGCTTGTTATCATCCAAACAACATCTTGATTTACTTGAAGTCCATATAAGGAGTTTGAAGCATGTCTTCCAACTAGCTTGACTTCCAACACTTCTGCTTAGTGAGAGGGGCCTTATACAAAAGAAGTGGGGACGGGTTGCTCATGAAGTGTGTTTCAGAAGAGGAAGGATTGAGGAAAATGGCACAATTGCATGACAGTATTTGTGGACAAGTAGGGCCAGGGCTATATAGGCGCATGCAGAGAGTAGGCATATTTTGGCCCACCATGAAAACACAATGTGATTCCCTCCAAAAGCTGTGTGGCTTGTGTCAAGACTGTAAGGAAGAATGTGAAGTCCACGTGATAGAAGGCGATTGGCTCAAACCCATCAAGGAATATTTGGAGTGTGGGATTTTACTAGAGGATCATTCGGAAGCTGAAAAAACAAAGAGAAAGGCTGACAGATACTTTTGTGAAAAGGGAGAACTGTTCAGGAGAAGTTTTGCAGGGGATGTGCTGAGATGCTTAAAGAAAGAAGACCAGGAAAAGGTAATGGAAGATATGCACAGAGGGCCCTGCAGGAGACACCAAGGAGGAAGAGCACTCCACTCAGAACTCACCAGAATTGGATATTTTTGGCCAACAATAAGAGAGAATGCCATTGATTTCGTGAGAAGGTGAAAGCAATGCCAGAAGCACGATAATCTGATACGCGCACCAGAAGGTACCATGAAAAGCCTGAGCGCACCTTACCCATTTCATACTTGGTGCATGGATTTTGTTGGGCCCATAGATCCACCGTCCAAAGGAAGGAGATGGAACTTGGCAGCTACGGAGCATTCTACCAAGTGGGTGGAAGCCATAGCATGCAAGATGTAACATCCCTATTTTATTTTAATAGTTTTTAATGCAATTAGGAAATTTAAGAAAAATTTTCGCAAGGGTTCGTCTATAAATCGGACTTTCCCAATACTTAAATATAAAAACCTGTCAGAAACCAGACATTTATAATTAAACATCACTTCATTACTTATGCTCACTAGCATAAGAGAATATTATCATCATAAAGTCATAAGTTTTACAAGTCCATAAAAGTTCATAAAAGTCTACATACAATCCAAAAGAGGTTGTGATTTAAGAAACTGTAATTTACATCAAAAGGATGGATGATTAGCCATCCTCACAACCTTTACATGTCATAGAAATATGTACATCAAAATGATAGCAAGATAGTGAGCATCAAAATAAGAAACTACATAGTATAGATAGTCCAATGCATGCTAATGCAACTACACTCCATTAGGAGGAGCGTAGTGGTCCTCGGCAGAGGGAACAGTCGGTGGATCCTCGCAATGCGTACCTAAAATATCAACATATAAAGGGTGAGTAACTCAAATTTAGATTAGAGAAAACATTAGAAAATAATAATAAGACTTAACTAGGCATAATCATATAATCAAGCAATTTCAAAAAGGAATATAACAATGGCAATCTTCGATGTAAAACAATACACACTCATAGTATAATAGTGCAGTATACATTCACATGATTATGCTATGCACGTCACACTTTAAATGACTTGGTTCATGGATCCGATATTACACATTTTATTCCATTTTATTTCACTTAAACAATTTGATCGGATTCAATGAACTAACCCATTTATGCAATTTTCTTCCACACTTTCACTTTCACTTTAACACTTTATACTTTAACACTTTACTTTAACAATTTGCTTTAACACTTTACTTCACAATTTTATATCCTCACATACACCCTCCACTCTGGGGAAAAACCGATCAGGAGTAAGCATTTCTCAACCTAACGCACTTCACCCCTCTAGGGTTCGTCATGCTAGCTTGCACAGTACTTCACCCCTCTAGGGTTCGTCATACAATTTGGATTGATTCGCCCAAATTGGCTTTAGCATAAATCACCCTCGACTGGTCAAAAGGAGCCAAAGTGATAGAATTATTATAGTTTGCATAGAACCAATCCGCAACATGGGAATCAAACCCATGTCCTGTGCAAGATCAAAGTTCTCTATAATAATTCTAATAACTTACTTTTTCCCTCATCAATCAAAAGACGTGTTTTTTCCCCCTACTCCTAACGTCCCCTTTGCACCATGCATGATTCAACAATCAAGTACTTTCCAATTGAGATTGAAGCCCTTTTTATTTTATCAAAAATCATTTGAGAGTGGTCCATAATTAGCAAGCATCCCACAACATTTATAAAAGCCACAATTATCAATTACAAATAAATTAAAGCATTAACATAAACAATTACATACAAAATCTACCCACACTTAGGGTTTTCTAGACTAAACTAATTTCTCTTGATCCTAATTACAACCAATCATCTAAATATACCTAACTAAGTTCCAATTACTAGTTTAACACTTCCCCTAAGCTAAACCCAAGCTAAAACCCCTTACCTCTTGAAGGGTAGAGGAGAACCTCCCAACTTCTAGAGAATACTCCAACCAAAGCTCCTAGCTCCTTAAATTCAAACAAGTGCTTCTAACAGGGTTGTCGCTTGATTGACCCAAAAGTGACCCTTAAATTCTACTGACGCTTCCACGTGTCCTTTCCCTTACCAAGAAGTGAAACGTTATGATTTCAAATTTGCAGAAAGCGCCACGTATTCAGCTTCATCACAAATGGGCTTTCACTGATTCGGCCCAAGTCTTTGAGATAGTGGAGGGAACTTCTAAAGTGAATTTCAAGGAGCGGTTTTCTCAAAAATCATTTCCTTTGCTTACCAGAATTAGAAACTTCTCAATTTCTTCTCTCTCTCTCTCTCTCTCCTTCTTTCATCGTTTTTCTGGATTTTTGATCAACAAAGTCAGGGGTTTCCAAAGGAGTTCTTGCTGCCATCTTCGTCCTTCTTCCTTGCATTAAGTCCATTTCCGTCTCCGTGGTCTTCGATTTTTCTTCAATTTCTTGGTTATTCATCATCAACAGGTAACGAACATTTCCTTCTTTATCTGGTTATTTTCTCTTTCTTCTATGAAAGTTTACGATTTTTGCATGTGATTGCTTCTGTCAACTGCTATGGGTTCTGCGTTTAGAACTTCTATGACTGTGTTTAGAACTTCCATTATCACACATTAGCACTAGCCATGCCCCTTCTTTTCTTTATTTCGAACAGAATCTAGGGCTCGATTAGAACCCTTGCTTTGTCCCCCAAAATACCCTTCTTCTTTTGAGATACATTACCCTTCTTTGTCGTTTTTTTTGAGCGATCGCCGTAGTGTTTATTAGGATTATTTCACTTGGTTGGGGAATGGTTTCCTGTATCAATGTCTTGTTGTTTTCCGACCCCTTCGTACTTGCCAATTTAGATAAAATATCGGCCCGGGAATTTGAATCTCTCGGGACATGGGAAATGTCAAACTCTGAAAAATTGGAGATAATTCGCTTTACCTCCTCAAGATATTTCTGTAAGATGGGTTCCTTTGCCGAGTATTGTCCCTTGATCTGAGAGACCACTAATTGAGAGTCGCTGAATACTGACACTCGTTCCGCTCCAAACTCGTGAACCATCTTGAGGCCCACAAGGACTGCTTCATACTCTGCCTGATTGTTCGAGGTTTGGAACTCAAACTTCAATGAATACTCCATGAAAAGTCCTTCGGGATTTTCGATGATGACACCAGCTCCGACCCCTTTCCTGTTGCTTGAACCATCTACATACACTGACCACACTTTCTGAGGAGTATCCGAGAGAATATCGGTGAATTCAGTTACGAAGTCAGCAAGAACTTGAGATTTCATCGCCTTCCTTGGTTCATAGGTGATGTCAAATTCAGACAATTGTACTGACCATGAAACCATTCTGCCAGCTAGGTCGGGCTTGTGAAGAACCTGTCTAAGAGGTTGAGCTGTTCTCACCACGATTCAATGTGCTTGGAAATATTGTCTCAGTCTCCGAGCAGATATGACCAAACAGTATGCAAGTTTCTCAAGTTTTTGATATCGTAACTCAGTTCCCTGGAGAGCTCGGCTAACGAAATAAATTGGGGCCTCTAGTCCCGAATCATCTCGTACCAAAACTGAACTGACCGCTGCTTCCGCTACTGACATGTATAGAATGAGATTTTCACCAGACAGAGGGCTGTGAAGGACTGGTGGACTGGAAAGATACTCCTTCAATTGAACGAAAGCTTGCTCGCAGTGATCATCCCAAAGAAAATCTTTATTTTTTCTAAGGAGTTGGTACCATGGCAAAGCTTTCCGAGCGGCTTGGGACAGGAATCTGGAGAGGGCCGCCACTCGGCCTGTGAGCTGTTGGACTTCTTTGAGATTAGCTGGACTTCTCATTCCGAGGATTGCTTTGCATTTTTACGGATTGGCTTCAATACCTCTCTCGATTAGCAGGGACTCCGAACACGCACTTTTCAGGATTTAATCTCATGGAGTACTTTCTTACTCGGTCTAGTATTGTCTTGAGGTCCTGGGCATGGTTTTCTTGCTGTATGCTTTTTGCGATAATGTCATCAATATACACCTCCATGTTTGAGCCGATCATGCCTTGAAAAACCTTATTCATCATCCTTTGATAAGTAGCTCCCGCATTCTTCAATCCAAAAGGCATGACGTTGTAACAGTAAGTTGCCTTGTCGGTGATGAATGCGGTTTTATCTTGGTCGGCAGGCGTAACATCCCGAATTTTCGTTTGTATTATGAATTCCGAGTTTTACTAAATTAAAGGATTAACCCTAAAAATTAACCGTTAAAGCATTGAGCATTTTCTTAAAATATTCTACGAAATTTACGAAAGTATATCTTATTTATATATTTCAAAGTAATTTGGTTTAAAACAATTATCCTATCTGAAAAATGTACTTGCTATATTTTAATTTGCTTTTGACATATTTAATATTAAACTGGTTTTAAGAACTTCGAGATCTTTAACTTCATGATTTTATACATATAATTAGTTAATGTTTACATTTTATTCTTCGTACTTCGTGTTGTTTAAAATAAATAAATAAATAAAGGAAAATAGATAGTAGCAATTTTAAAATAATACTAACACTAATAATAATAATAATAATAATAACAATAACGAAGTTTAGGAATGACAAATTAAGGTCCCTATTAGTATTACAAAAGTGTTAGAAAATATCGGAATTGGAACACCGTGATTTCTTTAACGTTACAAATTATAAGTTTTATTGAATTAAATAATTGTTTCTTAAAATCAATCATTTAGGTGTCGGGAATTTTCATAAAAATACATTATGTCAATTATGAAAGCATATTTAATTATATTTTAAAGTAAATTCATTTAAAACAATTACCCTATTTGAAAAATAGGCTTTCCATTTTATACTTGGGTATTTATAAAGATACAATATTAAATAAATTTTGTTATTTCCTAATATCTAACTAATTTTTATCTTAAAGTTTTCCTATATGAAGCTATATGGTGTTAAATATTTATTATTAATATTTTGGGATAAATAAATAAATGATAGTATATGTAAAAAAAAAGGGAAAAAGAAAGAAAAACGTGGCTGTGTGTGCTGGAGGGGCAAAAACCCTAACTCTTCCCTTCTCTACTAGGAGCCGCCGCCACCATAGCCCTCCCCTTCGTCTCTCTCGTTTTTCCCTTGCCACCCGCCGGCACCATGTAGCCAAAAAATGCCTCCACCATCACGCACACTCCCTATCTTGTCCTTGTCTCTCTCTCTCTCCTGGCTGCTCGTGCTCCCTCCCTCTTTCAGTCATCACCGCGAATCGCGATTCGCTGCTTCTTCGATGTGCGCGTCCTTCCGGTCGCGATTCACTGTTGGGCTACCATCACCGCCACCGCTCTCCTTCCCTGGTTGTGCAAATGAAGCCGCCACCCCTTTTCTCTCTCTCTCCATCGATCTTCGCTGCTACGTGCGACCCAGCCACCACCATGAGTTCTCACGCCACCACCACACCGCCTCTGTCAACACTCGCGATCCGGACGCCATCTCTTTTTATCGCGCCGCCGCCTGTCACGGTTCCCACCTCCACTGGCTCCTGTTGCAGCTTCAAACCAAACCGTGGCCGGTGGAGCTGTCGCGGTGCATCAACACGTTGAATCAGATCTGTTGCTGCCAAGGAGTAATGGGTGTTGCTGCTGCTAATGGGTCCGGACTGGTTCGACCGTGAACCGAGTCAGATCGGTGTGACCGCAACCTGGTTCGGGGTCAGATGGATCGTTACGAACCGAACCGGGTCGAAGCTAATATGGGTTTTTGCTGAACCGGGGTTTGTTGCTGCTGCTGGTTGGGTTCAGCCGAATCGGGTCGGTGTGGATGCTTGGATCGGGATTGAATGGACCGTTGCCGAATCGGGAGCTCTCTGCACTTCTTCAAATTGGTTTTAATAGAACCCTGAGGTAAGGGGTTCTTTACCTTGCTTTAGAGAGTATTTTCTGATTAGTATATAATATTTGCTAAGAATATGTGGGTATGCTTGTGACTGATTATTCGGGTAATTAATTTAGATTAAATATATAGTAAGAAAATAAATGAAATGAACCATAAATTGATACTTGTGATTGAATATGCATACTAAGTGCTAATTGTGAATGATTATAAGTGATTATTGTTTTGTAATTTGTGAATGATTATAAGTAATTGTTGTTTTGTATGCCTGGTTAATTTAAAGAGACATATGTGTATCATATAAGTGTTAATTGAGGAATAGAACAATTAAAAAGTAAGAGTAGGAATTGGTAAATTGAATGGTTGAATTGTGATGTTTGTGAGCAATTAATAAAAGAGTGAGAAAGTAATAGAGGAGAAAACCCCTTGTAGCATGTTTATGAATATGTGTCTATGATGAGGTTTTGTGATGTGTGTGATTATCATGGAAACGTTAAATGATGGTTAATGAATAAGGAAAATATACGGAGATAGAGATGATAAATTGAGTATGAGAATAAAGGAAATGAAACCACTAATAAATTTGCGATTAAATGTGTATCTTAATTGTTAAATGCTGTCATGAATACTTAATTGAAGAATATGAAACCTTGATGTTAATCGGCGCAGGATGGTCGTGGTGACCCTGTGGCCAAATAAAAATAAAGGATAATCGGCACAGGATGTGTGAATTCAATGCTCCTAATTATGTGGATTATGTTTTGATGATGACAAAATAATTAACAAATCATGCCTTGAAGATATTGCAACATCAACATCAACAAGAAGTCAAGAAAAGAAGACAAGTGCCCAATCATTCTCAATCAAATATTAATTGTAAATTTCTAATTTATGTTGAGAGTGGTTGAGAGTGGCTAGAAATAGTTAGTCTCTTCTAGGAATAAATTTTTATATGTTTATTAAGTTGAGATTGACCAAAAATTAATACTTGAGAGGAAAAATAAAATTGAAAAATAATTTTTCCCATATCTGATCAAAATACTCGAGTATTTTGAAAAAGACTCGAGTATACACTCGAGTATTTGTAGAAAAACTCGAGTATTTGTGCCAAGTCAGCAATTATGACCGTTAGTCTTGTTCGTGCACCAATTCACTCGTGACCGACCAAAAAGACTCGAGTTTTTACCAAAAGACTCGAGTATTTTTGTCCAGTCAGCAAAAATGAACGTTGGAGAAACTCAAAAACCCAATTGAGGGCATTTGAGTCTCATCCAACCCAAGAGAGAAAATTCAGAACCTTATTGTAAAATTTCTCTTTGAATTTGTGCAAGAACAAACAAGACAACAAGATCATATTGATTCAAGCTTTCTTAATTTCCTCTTCTCAAGTGTTAATTCCCAAAAAGCTCAACTTCTCACTCATATTGTCATTTTATTCCAAGTTGAGTTTTAGGCCTCAATTCTTACATTGAGCTGTGCTTATTTGTGCTAATCCATTGTGAGATTAGTAATACACATACAAAAAGCTTGATTATTCAAAGTCTTGGATTGTTCCCAAGCAAACCCTAAGTGGCTTAGGGTGTTGGAAGTCTTGAGAGGTTCTCAAGCACAAGACTAGGAGGTTCCTAGCCCGGTGGAGTTTCTTGAAGGGAGTTCAAGGAAGCTTTGTGAAGAGTTCTTCAATCACCGGAATCAAATTGGGGTAGAAATCAAGAGTTTGGTACACTCTTGAAAGGGTTAGGTTGAGTGAGGCCATTCTCAAGCAATCCTTTGTAATTTCTAACAATTTGATTATTAGTAGAAACTCCTAAGTGATTAGGAGGACTGGATGTAGCTCATTGTTGGAGTGAACCAGGATAAAATTGCTTGAGTGTTGGTTTATTGCTTTTAATCTACTTTCTAGCTCAATAGACTTAAGTCATTTCAATCAATTAGGATTTATACAATTAGGTAGCAAGTTCAAGGAATCTTTGTGTTAAAAGTTATTTAGATTACTTGCTATTCTGTTGGATAAGTTCCTGTTTATTATTGAATTGATTTGAATTAAATTGCTGAATTTTCGTTTCTGGTTTTTCTGCTATCTGATAGTAAAAACTCGAGTATTTCAGAAAAGACTCGAGTTGTTCATCCTGAAAAACTCGAGTATTTCACAAAAGACTCGAGTCTTTTGTTTCTGATTCCAGAAAATTCAGTCTAAGCTCCATTCTTCAATTATCAATCGAAATATTTGGTATTAGTGCTTCAAAATACTATTCACCCCCCCTCTAGTATTTGCTTAGCCCGCTTGTTGGTTTCCAACAAGTGGTATCAGAGCTCGGTCGAAAGATCGAGTGTAACAACTTTTTCGAAAAAGATCCTTTTGGAAACTTAATGGGCTCTAGCAATAACTTTGGTGGAGAAGGAGCTTCAATAAACCGTCCTCCACTATTTAATGGTGAAGGATATGTTTATTGGAAAACTCGCATGAAAGTTTTTATTGAAGCAATTGATATGGATATTTGGGATGCAATTGAAAATGGTCCTTTCATTCCCAAAAAGAAAATAAATGATGAAATTGTTGAAATTCCAAGGAGTAGTTGGAATGATGATGAAAAGAGAAAAGTCTCATTTGATTTAAAAGCTAAAAACATCATCTTTTCGGCTCTATCCCATGATGAATTTTATAGAGTTTCCCAATGTAAATCGACAAAAGAAATGTGGGATACTTTGCAAGTCACACATGAGGGAACAAGTGAGGTTAGAGATGCAAGATTGAATTCTCTAACTCACGAATATGAATTGTTCCACATGTTGCCAAATGAAACCATTAGTGACTTGCAAAAGCGATTCTCTCACATTGTTAATCATTTGATTTCCTTGGGAAAAGTATTTCGCAATGGTGAAACTACTAACAAAATTCTAAGATGTCTTGATAGGAGTTGGCAACCCAAGGTAACCGCCATCAAGGAATCAAGAGACATAAATAGCATGGACTTAGCCACTTTGTTTGGCAAACTCCAAGAGCATGAGATGGAGCTTACAAGACTTGGGATGCATGAGGAATCGGACAAAAAGAAAAAGAGCATAGCACTCAAAGCTTCAACCAAAGCTACAAAAGAAGTTGAAGAATGCTCTACAAGTGGAGATTCCGATGGTGAATCAAATCAAGAAGAATTTGGGATGTTTGTGAAAAGATTCAACAAATTTTTCAAAGGGAAGAAAGGTGGATCTTCATCCAATTTCAAGAGAACCAAAGACTCCAAACAAAGAGAAAAGAGTACCAACGATGGAGTTAAGTGTCATGAATGTGGAGGGGTTGGTCACATAAGAATGGAATGTGCCACATTCTTGAAGAAGAATGACAAGAAGACCCAAGAGACCAAAGGGAAGCGTGCATACATTGTTTGGGATGCACCGGAAAAGAGCAATGAATCATCTTCAAGTAGCTCCGGTGATGAAAATGCAAACCTTTGTCTCATGGCCAAGAACAATCATGAGTCCTCATCAAGAGCTAATCATGGCATGAGTGAAAGTGATGATGAGGTAACCTCTAGCTCTTCTTGTTCATCTTCAAACTCCATTTCATATGATGGTTTGCAAGAAGCCTACAATGAAATGTTAATTCAATTTAAAAGGCTTGCTAAAATTAATAAGGAAAAAGGAAAGAAAATTTTGGAGTTTCAACATGAAATTGATGAATTGCAAAAATCTATAAATGAGTTGAAACTTCAAAATGAATCCTTGGAACTTATTAATTCTAGTCATCAAAGTGATTTTGCAAATCATGAGGAAATTATCACTTCATGTGAGAGATGTGATGAACTTGAAAAAGAAGTGAAAGAGTTGAAAAACAAACTCACAATCTCACATAGTGATAGAAACCTCAACCGGTTGTTGAACTCTCAAAGACATAATCACAACAAAACCGGTTTAGGATATGTTCATAAAAAGGACAAAAAGTACAAGGTGGTTGGAACATTTTCTAAGAAAAACTCATCAAAGAGACCAACTTGTACTTATTGTGGAAAAGTTGGACATATCAACATTGAGTGCCATATTAAGAAGTTTGAAATGAATAAGGGCACTTATATGTGGATTAAGAAGGGAGAAAGTCCCAACACTAACCCTAAGGGACCCAACATTGTTTGGGTACCCAAAGTGAACAAGTGATTTCATATTGTAGGTGTGCCTTCGAACGGGAAAACAATTGTGGTATCTTGATAGTGGATGTTCGAAGCACATGACGGGAGATAAGCGGCACTTCATTGAGCTTACTCCAAAGGAAAAGGGTTATGTCACTTATGGGGACAACAACAAAGGCAAAATCCTTGGTATTGGTAAAATCGGAAACTCTTCAAACTTGATTATTGATAATGTGCTCTATGTTCAAGGATTAGAACATAATCTCTTGAGCATAAGCCAATTATGTGATGTTGGTAATCATGTAGTTTTTACCTCTACCCATTGCCTCATTAAAAGTGACAAAGATGAATCAATCAAATTTGTTGGTAGAAGGTCAAATAATACTTACTTAGTTGATTTGAACAAAGTCACTTCTTTGGTCTCTACTTGTTTAGTGAGCAAAGAAAATGACACTTGGTTATGGCATCGTAGGACCGCTCATATAAATGTAAACCAATTGAAGAAAATTCAATCTAAAGATCTAGTAGTTGGTTTACCAAAGCTAAATTTTTCTATTGAAGGTGTTTGTTCCCCTTGCAAGAAATGTAAACAAACTAAAAACACCTTTGGATCAAAAATGGTGATGTCCACATCAAGGCCATTAGAAATGCTTCATATGGACTTGTTTGGACCATCACAAGTAAAAAGCTTTGGTGGCAACTATTATGCATTGGTGATTGTTGATGACTTCTCTAGGTTTACTTGGACTTTATTTTTAACTACTAAGAGTGAGACCTACAAATCTTTTAAACATCATGTCAAACTTTTGAAAAACCAAGTGAATCAAAAAGTAATTATTATTCGTACCGATCATGGTGGTGAATTCGAAAACCACAAATTTGATAGATTTTGTGCTAAAAATGGTATTGAGCATCAATTCTCCGCACCAAGGACTCCGGAACAAAACGGAGTGGTAGAGCGGAAAAATAGGGTGCTAGAGGAACTTGCTAGAACCATGTTAAATGATTCTCAAGTACCTCAATATTTTTGGGCCGATGCCGTCAATACGGCTTGTTATGTTTTAAATCGTATTTTGATAAGACCCTCTTTGGATAAAACCCCCTATGAACTTTACAAGGGAAGAAAGCCAAATATATCTCATTTTCATGTCTTCGGATGCCAAGTTTTTGTTTTAAATAATGGAAAAGAACACCTTGGCAAGTTTGAATCCAAATCCGATGAAGGCATATTTTTAGGCTATTCTTCTCATAGTAAAGCTTATAGAATTTTCAATAAAAGAACTTTAACTATTGAGGAATCAATTCATGTGGTTTTTAATGAGTCTTCAAAAGAAGATAGTGTTTTATGTGATGCTAGTGAAGATGGCATTGTCTTTTCAAAAGAAGAAAAAGAGAGAGAGAATTCAAAAGTTGATGAAGGAGAAGTAAGGGAAGAACTTCCTCCAACTTGGAAATCGGTCAAGGCTCATCCTATAGACAAAGTCATAGGAGATATGTCAAAGGGAGTACTTACTCGTAGGTCTATTCAAAACATTTGCCACTATGTCTCATTTGTTTCTCAAATTGAACCCGATTCAATTAAAAAGGCCATTGAGGATGATCATTGGGTTCTTGCTATGCAAGAAGAATTAAACCAATTTGAAAGAAATGAAGTTTGGGATCTAGTCCCTAAACCCGATGATCATACCATAATTGGTACTAAATGGATTTATAGAAACAAACTTGATGAATCCGGGTTGATTATAAGAAACAAAGCTAGACTAGTAGCTCAAGGGTACAACCAAGAGGAAGGTATCGATTATGATGAGACCTTTGCTCCGGTTGCACGTCTTGAAGCAATCCGAATTTTACTTGCTTATGCTTCAATCATGAAATTCACTTTATATCAAATGGATGTTAAAAGTGCTTTCTTGAATGGGTTTATAAATGAAGAAGTGTATGTCAAACAACCCCCCGGTTTTGAAAATAGTGAATTTCCAAACCATGTTTATAAATTGAAAAAGGCACTCTATGGATTGAAACAAGCTCCTAGAGCTTGGTATGATCGATTGAGTTCCTTTCTATTAGAAAACAAGTTTCAAAGAGGGAAGGTTGATAATACATTATTTATTTATAAAACCAAGGATGACATTTTGTTAGTACAAATCTATGTTGATGATATCATTTTCGGTGCTACTAACGTGTCTCTTTGTAGAAAGTTTTCAAATTTGATGAAAAAGGAATTTGAAATGTCAATGATGGGAGAACTCAAGTTCTTCCTAGGCTTACAAATAAAGCAAGTCAAGGAGGGGATATTTGTGCATCAAGGGAAATATTGCAAAGAGCTCCTTGAAAAATTCGGATTGGACAAGTGCAAGGAAGCCTACACTCCAATGAGCACATCATGCTACCTAGACAAGGATGAACAAGGTACACCGGTTGATGTTAGTAAGTATAGGGGTATGATAGGTAGTCTCCTATATCTCACTGCATCTAGACCGGATATTATGTTTAATGTATGCATGTGTGCTAGATTTCAAGCTAATCCTAAAGAATCTCACCTATCCGCAGTTAAACATATATTTAAGTATCTAAAAGGAACAATTAACACTGGTTTATGGTATCCTGCTGATGCCAATCTTAGTTTAGTTGGTTACTCGGATTCCGACTTCGCGGGATGCAAGCTTGATCGCAAAAGCACCAGTGGTACTTGCCATTTCTTGGGAAGTTCATTGGTGTCATGGTTTTCTAAAAAGCAAGCTTGTGTCGCTCTTTCTACCGCCGAAGCGGAATATATCGCAGCCGGTAGTTGTTGTGCTCAACTGTTATGGATGAAACAACAATTATCGGATTTTGGTTTGAAACTTGAAAATATTCCGATTAGATGCGATAACACGAGTGCAATCAATTTGACTAAGAATCCGGTGTATCACTCAAGAACTAAACACATTGAAATAAGACATCACTTTTTAAGAGATCATGTACAAAAGGGTGATTGCACAATTGAATTTGTTAGTACCACAAATCAATTAGCCGACATTTTTACAAAACCTCTACCAAGGGACACCTTTTATCATATTAGGAGAGAACTTGGTATTTTAGATGAAGCTAATATAGGCTAATTGCATTGTGTGTCATTTTTGGAAAATCACCATATTAGTCTTACTCTAATGTGTTATTGATTCTTAGTTAAATTGTCCTTGATGATATTTGAAATTGTATATGTTAATTGTGTGTGATTCTGTACTGTATTCCAAGTTGGTAGTGAAGCATTTGTGTTTGATTTGTGTTTGGTCTTTTAAAACTGAGTTTTTACTTTCTGTTCTGTCAAAATACTCGAGTTTTTCCAAAAACACTCGAGTATTTTAATTCAAAATTAAATCAGTTTTAAATTGAAAAAGTTTTTAATCAGGGTCTGATAAAACTACTCGAGTGTTTCTAAAAACACTCGAGTCTTTATTAAAATACTCGAGTGTTTTTCAAAACACTCGAGTGTTTCGAAACCCCCAATATTTGAACTTTCAGACCAAACTCGAGTATTTTCCAAAAACTCGAGTATTTTGCGTTTTCCTGAAATTTGAACTTTCGGACCAAACTCGAGTTTTTCAATTTTTACTCGACTTTTCTGGGAAATCTGGGCTGAGTCACAATCGACTCGAATATATTTTCAAAAACTCGAGTTTATCCTAAAGAACAACTCTAGTATTTATGAATATATTCGAGTATTTTGAACTGTTTATATATACTCTCAGACTCAAGTTTTTGCGACCCTCTTCTCTCTCGGTTTTCTCATATCTCTCTCCTCAAAACTCAGATTTTCCTCAAAGTTTTGTCAAAACTTACTAGTTTTTCATCCTCTAAACTCTTCTCTCGGTTTTATCCTCCTCCAGATGATCCAGCTCCTTCCATGTTTTGATGCTGCTGCTTATGGATTTTCTATTTTAGTTTTCATTATGTTTTCATCATGTTGATCTTGTTGCATTTTCTGTATTTTGAGAACTTGGTGTTTTGAGACTTTGGGTTTATTATTGCACCTGTGTTTTGGACCTTTCATGATGATTTTTATGTTAATGAATTTGGTTTTCATTATGATGTTTGTGCAAAGCTTCAGGGGGAGCTCTTTATATTTATTATTAAGTCTATTTTTTTTGCATAGTTGGTTATGGGGTTTTCCGATTATGCACCTCTCCTCCCTTGATCTTTTTCTAAATTGTTACATCTTTTTGGCGTATGACAAAAAGGGGGAGAGATATTACACTTGTCTTGTCTTGTCTTGATATTGTTGCACCTAAAATCTCTAATTATGGTATATACTCTGATAATTGTTAAATTCTCTAATACCATAGGCTTGGTGCTAAAATTAAATTGTCATAACATCTTGCTCAAGCTGAATTTTTAGATAGGTGAAAAGTATCATATAGTGAGGGGGAGTTGCATCTCCAAGTGGATCAAGCTTAACAAATGGATCAAGTGTTAATTATTTTGTCATCACCAAAAAGGGGGAGATTGTGAATTCAATGCTCCTAATTATGTGGATTATGTTTTGATGATGACAAAATAATTAACAAATCATGCCTTGAAGATATTGCAACATCAACATCAACAAGAAGTCAAGAAAAGAAGACAAGTGCCCAATCATTCTCAATCAAATATTAATTGTAAATTTCTAATTTATGTTGAGAGTGGTTGAGAGTGGGTAGAAATAGTTAGTCTCTTCTAGGAATAAATTTTTATATGTTTATTAAGTTGAGATTGACCAAAAATTAATACTTGAGAGGAAAAATAAAATTGAAAAATAATTTTTCCCATATCTGATCAAAATACTCGAGTATTTTGAAAAAGACTCGAGTATTTGTAGAAAAACTCGAGTATTTGTGCCAGGTCAGCAATTATGACCGTTAGTCTTGTTCGTGCACCAATTCACTCGTGACCGACCAAAAAGACTCGAGTTTTTACCAAAAGACTCGAGTATTTTTGTCCAGTCAGCAAAAATGAACGTTGGAGAAACTCAAAAACCCAATTGAGGGCATTTGAGTCTCATCCAACCCAAGAGAGAAAATTCAGAACCTTATTGTAAAATTTCTCTTTGAATTTGTGCAAGAACAAACAAGACAACAAGATCATATTGATTCAAGCTTTCTTAATTTCCTCTTCTCAAGTGTTAATTCCCAAAAAGCTCAACTTCTCACTCATATTGTCATTTTATTCCAAGTTGAGTTTTAGGCCTCAATTCTTACATTGAGCTGTGCTTATTTGTGCTAATCCATTGTGAGATTAGTAATACACATACAAAAAGCTTGATTATTCAAAGTCTTGGATTGTTCCCAAGCAAACCCTAAGTGGCTTAGGGTGTTGGAAGTCTTGAGAGGTTCTCAAGCACAAGACTAGGAGGTTCCTAGCCCGGTGGAGTTTCTTGAAGGGAGTTCAAGGAAGCTTTGTGAAGAGTTCTTCAATCACCGGAATCAAATTGGGGTAGAAATCAAGAGTTTGGTACACTCTTGAAAGGGTTAGGTTGAGTGAGGCCATTCTCAAGCAATCCTTTGTAATTTCTAACAATTTGATTATTAGTAGAAACTCCTAAGTGATTAGGAGGACTGGATGTAGCTCATTGTTGGAGTGAACCAGGATAAAATTGCTTGAGTGTTGGTTTATTGCTTTTAATCTACTTTCTAGCTCAATAGACTTAAGTCATTTCAATCAATTAGGATTTATACAATTAGGTAGCAAGTTCAAGGAATCTTTGTGTTAAAAGTTATTTAGATTACTTGCTATTCTGTTGGATAAGTTCCTGTTTATTATTGAATTGATTTGAGTTAAATTGCTGAATTTTCGTTTCTGGTTTTTCTGCTATCTGATAGTAAAAACTCGAGTATTTCAGAAAAGACTCGAGTTGTTCATCCTGAAAAACTCGAGTATTTCACAAAAGACTCGAGTCTTTTGTTTCTGATTCCAGAAAATTCAGTCTAAGCTCCATTCTTCAATTATCAATCGAAATATTTGGTATTAGTGCTTCAAAATACTATTCACCCCCCCTCTAGTATTTGCTTAGCCCGCTTGTTGGTTTCCAACAGGATGGTCGTGGTGACCCTGTGGCCTAATAAAAAAAATAAAGGATAATCGGCGCAGGATGGTCGTGGTGACCCTGTGGCCTAATAAAAATAAAGGATAATTGGCGCAGGATGGTCGTGGTGACCCTGTAGCCTAATAAAAAAAATGTTAATCGGCACAGGATGGTCGTGGTGACCCTGTGGCCTAATAAAAATAAATGTTAATCGGCACAGGATGGTCGTGGTGACCCTGTGCCCTAATAAATATAAATGATAATCGGCACAGGATGGTCGTGGTGACCCTGTGGCCAAATAATAAAAATGAAAGGAAAAAGAAAATAAAAAGACAAAGTAAAAGAAAAGGAAAAGGAAAAAGAAAAGAAAGAGATAAAGAAAGAAAACAAGAAAGAGAAGTAAGTGGAAAGACTAGAATGAAAAGAAGTGGAATGAGTAATTGTGTTTGAATATTGAAATTGTGTCTATGTGCTAAATGATATATTTACATGAGTTGGTAATTTATGAGAATGGAAATGGAAAAGAATGAGACTTAACGAAGATATTGGAAAGGTAATATGAATGGAATAAATGAATGGATACTAATAAGACTGTTGGTTGTGTATGACGTATGTTGGGTTTGCCTAAATGAAATTATATGTGCTACGTGCTAATTGTGTTTGACTTGGTAGGTCATTATGCCTAGTTAGATACTATTTCTCTATTTCATGTGTAAAGCTCACCCTTGCAACCATTTTTACAGGTTCAAAGTTTGAGCAGACACAGTTTTCCGGCCGAGCAGGGGTACACTCCACACCGTGGAGTGTAATTTAGTTAAGAGAGAATTATATTCTTTTTATTATAATTAATTTATTTCGGTTTAGAAACAATTCGTTGTAAGCCCTGAGTTTTGTTTTAATTTGTTAGCAGGGCATGAAAATCAAATTAGTATATTTATAAACATTTTCTGAACTGTACTGGTTTGACAGGTGTAATAAATGTAATTTTTGGAAAATCCGAAAAACAGAGGAAACTCTGCCGGATTTTCATCAAGATTTAAAAAGAAATTTTCAAGTCCAAATTAAAAATCAATTTAATTAATTGTAATTAAGCTAAATATTTGTGAGGGTGTTACAACAGGGAACATTGGTATCTGGTTGTAACAAGAATAAGCATCCATGAACGAAAGGAGTTTGTATCCAGCCGAATTGTCGACGAGCTTGTCAATGACGGGGAGTGGGTATTGGTCTTTTGGGCAGACCTTGTTCAAGTCTGTGTAGTCGACACACATCCTCCACTTCCCGTTGGGATTTTTGACCAAGACGGTGTTAGCTAACCAGTCTGTGTAGTCGATTTCCCGAATGAAACCAGCTCGGAGTAATTCAGCGACCTTTTCCTCAATGGATGCGGCCTTTTCGGCACTAATTTTCTTTTGCGCTGTGCAACTGGCTTTGCCCCTGGAAGAATACTCAACTTATGACAGATAAAATTGGGGTCGATTCCCGGCATATTGGCCGAGGTCCATGCGAACAGATCCTTATTTGCTATCAGCAGAGCGGACAATTCATCTTTAACATTCGTGGGGAGGTCAGAGCCGATTTTTACTTGTCTAATGGGATCATCAGTCAATGTTAGGAATTTCCATTGCCCCTTCGGAGTCGGCCTGTTTCTATCGGATTCATCCCGCATATCAAGATCCGCCAGATTAATATTACCTTTTCCGAGGGAGATTCTTTCCAAGTTGTTCTGGACCTTGCTCTTAACTTTCCCCAAGCTAGCATTGTAACATTTCCGTGCTGCCTCCTGCTCGGCTTTGACTGTTACCACCTTGTCATCTGTTCCAACAAACTTCATAGCTAAATGGACTGTTGACACTACCGCTCCGAACGCTTGCAAGGAAGTTCTACCGAGGATGGCGTTGTAGGCTGCTGGACAGTCAACTACCAAGAATTTGATTATCTCAATTCTGGCCGAAGGCTGTTATTCGAGGGTAACAGGAAGTTGTATGTATCCTTTGGGCTCAATGGTGTCTCCTGTAAAACCGATCAATTCTCCCTCGAACGGAGTGAGATTGCATTCCCTGAGTTTGAAAGCTGTGAACAGCGGGAGAAACATGATGTTCGCCGAGCTCCCTTGATCGATGAAGACACGTTTTACCTCGTAATTACCAATAAGGGCAGTGACTACCATGGGATCATTATGACCTGGGAGGATTCCGTCCAAGTCGTCATCGTTGAAAATGATGGGAATGTTTTTTGTTGACCTTTTGCTAATGGGCTTCTGACTTACGGCCAGAATTTGGTTAATGTACTTCTTCCTGTCGGCCTTTCTATCCCCTCCCCCGGAAAACCCTCCAGCAATAGTGTTGACTAAGAATTCGTTGTTTGTTGGGTTTGTGTCGGTGACCGGGGCAGGGTCGGTTCTTTGTCTCCCTGCATTTCTATCATCTGGTGACTTACTTCTTTGACGCTTGGACTTTACTAGTGAATGGGATCTGTTCCTACCTCTCCGCCCTGCTGCGTCTCTGATGTACTTTTGTAGCTTACCATCTCTGATCATTTCTTCAATTAAATCTCTTAACCAAATGCATTCGTCGGTTGTATGCCCATAACCTTTGTGAAAGTCACAATATTTCGACCTATCACGCTGTGCGCCCTTTCTCAAAGATGGAGGTCTTTGGGCGGAGCGTAAGTCAGTCTGCATTGTTTCCCGAAGGATTTGACTCTTTGGAACAGTTAAAGGAGTGTATTCCTGAAATTTATTCCTCGGGGGTATCCTTCGGTCCCGATCATTCTTGTCCTGTCTTCCACCAAAACATTCGTCACGTTTTTGTTTGTTCTGACCTTGAGGGTCAACTCGTTGCCTCTCGTCTCTGAATTTTTGGCCTTTGTGGAATTCATCCAAGTTGATGAATTTATTTGACCTTTGTCTCAGCTCGGCCATATCCTTTGGAGGTTTCCCAATTAGTGATTTTTTGAAATCCCCCGGCTATAAACCTTGCGTAAATAACAACACTGCCACACTGGGTTCCAGTCGGGGAACAGAACTAGCTTCCGTATGGAAGCGTGACAAGTAATCCTCAGTGGCCTTAAGCATAGCCTTATATGCTTACTCTCTGTGACTCTGTGCGTCTATAGTGTAGGTTTGAGTTGTTGTGTTGAATCTTTTGTTTCATTTTCAAGATGAGTCGTACGCGTGGGAGACCTTCTGGTTCGAGAAACTCTGATGAGGGCGCTGAAATCCCGAATTCGGCGAATCTTATGGCTCAGATGACAGCAGTGATGACGGGCGTCAATGATAATCTGCAAGCGCTACATTGGCAAGCCCAACATAATTTCAACAATCAGCAGCAAGCTCAGAACTTGGAAGCACAAGGATATAAGGGATTGGATGAATTTTGTCGTCGCAACCCAAAGGAGTTTGCTGGAGGTTTCGCTCCGGATGCAGCAGTAGAGTGGATAGAGGATTTGGAGAGAATTTTCGGATGAATGGTGCAGTGTAATGATGAGCAAAAGTTGGCTTATGCCGGATATGTGATGACGAAAGAGGCTGCAGCATGGTGGCGAATTACCAAGCAAGTGATGTTGAATGCGGGAGGAGTGCTGACGTGGGAAGATTTTAAGCAGAAATTTCTGGAGAAGTATTTTCCAGTGTATCTAAGGGCTGAGAAAGAGATGGAATTTTTAAGGTTGACTCAGGGAAACCTGTCAGTCGATGAGTATGCTTCGAAATTCGAAGAGTTGGTTAAGTATGTACCCCAGAATGTTGGAGGAGAGAATGAGCGATCAAAATGTGCTAAGTTTAAGGATGGTCTTAAGCCGGAAATTAAGTTAGCTTTTTCTCACCTAGAGATAGAAGACTTTGCTAATTTGGTGAATAGGTGTCGTATGTATGAGGGAGGTTTGAAGGCAAGGAGTGCAGTTGAGAAGGTGACGAATCCATCTTCATCTCATGGACCGATTCGTAATCTTCCTTTCCGTAGAGATTCTAGTGGAAAGTATCGGACTCCACATCCGTACTCTGGTTCTGGTGGAAGAAGGGATCAACGTTTTGGAGGAAGTGGACAAGGTGGAAACTTTGGAGGCAATGGTAATCGTGGTGGAAACCGTGGAAGCAATAGTTTTGGGGGAAGTCGCATGAGTCATAGTGGTGGAAATCGTAATAGCTTTGGTGGAATGAGATCAGGAACTACACCTCCTCGGTTCAACAAGTGTGGTCGCAGTCATTTTGGTTCGATGTGTCCACCCAGGAATTGTTGGAAACCAACAAGCGGCTCAATATAGTCTAGAGGGGGGGTGAATAGAATATTGAAGCCTTATTACAGATTTTTCGTCCACCTAAGAGAATGGTTTTATGAAAATAAATTTTCTTAAGAATTCAGTTCAGATTACTCGAGTAACTCAAGCCTTCACTCGAGTAATACGCAACCAAAAATAATTTCACTCGAGTATTCAGCAAATCACTCGAGTATTACGAAAGCAGATTTTAAATCACTCGAGTAACAGAAAACCTACTCGAGTAATGTTTATAAACTGAAAGCAGATTACTCGAGTGACAAGAACTTTACTCGAGTAAACTGGGTAAAATTCAATTTAAACTTTGTTTTCAATGGAGTTCTTCAAGAATAACAATGCTATGATGATTCAACAAATTATGAATGATTAATATGAACAATTTCAAGTAATATTAACATGCAATTTTAGATCAATTTAGTAGAATTAAGAAAACCCCAATTCTAACCTAAAAATGCAAATGTTAATGAATTAATGAAATACAAGGAATGAAAATAAAAGAGACACAAGGATTTATCCTGGTTCACTTTCACCCACTTGAAAGCTACTCCAGTCCCCTCTTAAATCAAGAGAGATTCTTCACTAGAAATCTTCAAATGTAGATTTTACAATGTTTTAAGATGCAACTAGATTCTTAGTTCTCCTATCTTAAAACCCAACTCAAAGTGTGTACCAAACACTTTGATCTAATCTACCCCTTTTGAGTATTCTAGATTTCCTTGCTAATTGATTGAAGATGCTTCCAACCAATCCTCTTTTCTTGCTTTGATTTGATCCTCAAAGTCTTCCTTGTGAGATTCTTCACTTGTGTTGAAACTTCAATGATGCAATCACAAATTGCAAATCTTCAACAACCACTAAGAACAAAAATATGATCTCAAGAATATTTGAACAATGATAGAAAATAGAGTGAAGAATGAAAAGTTCTTTGTTGAATCTTGATAGCTCTTGAAAGATGTAAAATAGCTCTTGAATTACTTTTCAAAGTGTATTAGAAAATTGTAAGAATGAAAATCTATATCTTTGAAAGAGAAAATTAAGTCCTTTTAAAATTTTCCCAACACTGATTGAATTACTCGAGTAAACCAAACAACGTCACTCGAGTGAAACATGTCAGATTAAGTTACTCGAGTGATGTGTAAACCATTACTCGATTAACCTGTCAGAACATAAATTACTCGAGTGAACCAATACTCATTACTCGAGTAAACTGATCAGAATCTGAATAAAAACAAAGTTTTTCTAAAATGATTTTCACAAGCTATTTAATCAAGATTTAAAGTATCTTCACTCTTAATCAGACATTATTTAAATATTCTTAAAATCACCTAAGCTACCCACACCAATGAGATGCATTGCATAAAATAAAGATTACATTGAAATAGAATTAATAAAAATCCTAATTCTAATCTTCATGTGGTGTAGCTTGCTTGTTGCCAATGTTGTTGCTTGGAGAGAGATTGTTAGCATCAAAACATGAGAATCCTACAGGAATCCTAACTGTTTTAATTGTGATAAGCCTGGTCACATTGCAAAGGATTGCAAGGAACCCAAGAAGGTGGCTAATTTGGGGAATGCAAATCGGCTTACTCTGCAAGGGAGAGTGTTCACTATGAGCGGAGCTGAAGCTGCGAATGCTGCTAATATGATCCAAGGTGAATGTTTCATTCATAAGAATTCCTTATTAGTGTTGTATGATTCGGGTGCTACTCACTCGTTTATTGCTGATGATGTGGTGAATAGATTAAAGTTGAAAGTAGATGCTTTACCTTATAATTTGATTGTTTCTACCCCTACTGATAAACCTGTGATAGTATCTACCTATTGTTCTAATTGCCCAGTAGAGATAGAAGGTAACACCTATTTCGTTGATTTGATTCAACTACCCCTTTCTCAAATAGATGTTATCTTAGGAATGGATTGGCTTATGAGGAATCATGTTCTTCTGAACTGTTCCGAAAAGTCATTAGTCTTTAGTCAAACCCAATCTTTTTTACCTAAACCCGAAGACCCTGAGCATTTATCTGCCAAGGAAGTTCAAACTTCATTGAAGGATGGAGCAGTGGCCTACATGTTCTTAGCTTCATTGGATGTCAAGAAGGATAAGGAGCTACACAAATTGCCGGTGGTTAAAGATTTTCCTGAAGTTTTTCCGGAAGAGATACCTGGTTTACCGCCAATTCGAGAAGTTGAATTCTCAATTGATGTAATCCCTGGAACTGGACCTATTTCCAAAGCACCGTATAGGATGGCCCCGGTAGAGTTAGCTGAACTGAAGAAGAAACTGGAAGAGATGTTGGAGAAAAAGATGATACGGCCTAGTGTGTCTGTAACAGCCCGATTTTCGTAACTTAAAAATAACCAACTTTATATCATTTAAGTTGTAAAAGTGAGGCCAAATTTTTTTTTTGTAAAACATTATCGAAGTGTTTGTAAACATTATTGGAGAGTGCTTAACATTCTCCAACACTTTCTTTGAAAAATCGAGTTGTTACTAAGATCAAAACCTATTCATTAGGGTTTCCAAAACATTCATCGAGGAAAATGGTTTGGTTCTAATTCAAAAGTAGTTACTTGCATTACATCAAAAGAGACATTAAACATTCTTTGTAAAGTTGTACAAAAGTAGGGCACGTTCCCAAAATGAGATGGGTCACACAATTGGTTCATCACTTTGGTAATCCTTAACTCAAGGCGCTCATAAAACCTAACTACTCACACTATTCTTAAACTCTCCTATTAAAAGCAAGGGGGTGTAGCTTCTTCTCCTTCTTGCGTCCTCTCCTCGCTCTCGAAGATGATGTCGCCTTTGTGGTTGTCCCTTCATAATCATTGGACTCCAGCAGCCCTCCACATGGGGTATTAAAGTTCCCCCGCTGCTCATATCGTGCCTTCTCTTCGAAGCGATTGAATCCTCGTACGTTGTCTCGTCCTAAGTATGGCTCTAGATTAACTCCACTTAGTTGGTGCTCCGGATCTTGGATCACGATCTCCGTGTAGCCGGTCCACGCCCAGCCACTTGGGGTGTGCTTCCAACCTCTTCCGTACTTTTTCCACAGGTTGACATCCATACAATACTCCTTCTGCCCGTTGAGATACCAGCAGCACCAATATGCCAACGAACAGGAGAGAGTAAGCATTCCGAACGACGAATCGTCGACGGTGTGGAATTACGATAGGCGAGATAGAAGGATCATGTAAACAAACAATACCACATACATGCACACAACACATCAAGAATATTATTGACATCCTTATCATTATTATCTCGTGTTATTATCCATCACTATTCATTTTTCATTCTCTTATTGGTTCCACTTCCCATAAACATTCTTTCTTTCTCCATCTTTTCCTTCTCACATTCATAATTTCCTCTTACAAAACATCCTCGGGGTACTCATTTCCTTATCGGATATCACTCACGTCTACATCTCCTCGGTCATCCACCCAACCTAGTCGGAAGCAAACAGGAGTACAGGACCTTTACCACACGGGCACGACAGCTGTCTCAACACAAATGGTCCCAGACCAGGAGGATCTCGTCCTCAAATCATTTCAATAATAACAAGGCTCACTGTCCATGCAGTGGCAAACACAATGCCCCGTTCCAGTCCCTCTCACTGTTCTCGATTTGCAATCTAGAGGGCGACAATATGTTTCTAGTGGGCCCGCAGAACTTGCCACGGCATTAGACCCAGTCCCCACCACGTTAGTGCGCCACATGTGGAGTTCGTTCTGCCTAGAAACATACTCTAGACTTCTTGACGTTTCACCGTCATCGTCCTCCCCTAATGCAATCTCGTCCTAAGTATCCGCAGATACTTATCGTTCCTTCCTCTCCACTACTTCGCACTCTCATACCTCACTACGCATGTCTTTTATTCTTTTTAATTATCCTAAGATCGGCCCGTCCTTCGTGCAACCCTTCAACGAGTCCCGACCACTAACTTTATGCAAACTTTCCCTCATCATAGCACAGAGCTGGGATCACATCACAATTTCCAATCTCATTTCTCAAGCTTTCTCAACATACTCCATTTCTTACAATTATCTCATTGCAACATCTTTCCACCATCACATTCCGAATCTCTTCTTAAAAGAATCTTTTCACAAATTTCTCAAATGCCATCTTATAACTTTCACAAAACCTTATTTCATAAACATTTCCACAACTGCTCAAAATCTCTTTTCAAAGATTTTCTTAAAAACTTCTTCTCACTAAATTTCTAAAATCTCTTTCCACAGCCTTCCACAAAACTTCTTTGAAAATTACTTTTTATAATATTTCTCAGAACCTCTGTTCAAAACGTTTTCAAAAGAATTTCTTTTCATCCTCTTCCACAAAATCTCCTTTCCAAAAAAAAATCTTTCAAAAGCTCTTCTCAAAGACCTTTCCAAAAACTGCTTTTCAAAAGCCTTTTTCAAAAACCATTTTATAAAAACCTTTTTCAAAAATAAGAGCGTTGCTGGGTGCTAGTGGAGGAGCAAGCTCAACTCACACTAGTTCCCAGACTAAAACCAAACAAAGGAGCCTAGCTCCACTCAATTCACATCTCCTTCACATAATCGACATCATTTTCCCAGCTCTGGCTCGTATTCCACGTTATCCATCATTCTTTCCCCGATCTCAATTCTCTTATCCGACACATACTCCATTTCCAACCATTACTTCTCTTTCATTATGTCTTTACTTCGTAACCTTATTTATTTCGTTTTCATTTCTTATTCAAGACGTATCAGACGTCCATCAATAGTTTACTCATCATAACCAATAACAATACGCATTATCAAACATAATTAAATAAAAACATACTATCAACACAACATCACACAATAACAGTGTGGTCTTCGTCTCCTTCGTATAAGTGGCCACACAGGGCAAACAATTGCCACTTATACTACTGACTCCAACCACGTAGTCCCGATCTTTGAGATGATGCGAGACGTCCTAATAAATCACCTAAACACCACAGTGTCTTAGGATAGCTTCTCTCTCACCTGGACGGACGATAATCCACACGATACGCTCCTCGGCTTCCACTGCGACGTTTGTAACTGCTCCTCGATTGTTACTGGAACTCAAATAATTTCTCTTATTAAAATTTGGTCTTACTTAATTATTTAGAAAACAAAACAACCCTTATCAAAATTTCTTTAGCCACATACTTGTTTAATAAAGCATGAATAGTCTCTTGTCCTTTAAAAGGCCACATTTATCTTAAGGTTTTCTTATAAAAATCATTTGTTAGATAGAAAACCATGGGTTTCAGAAACCATTTGAAAATCTTTTCAAAACAATTCTTTTCAATTAATTAAATCATTTCATTCATTTTGCTTCCTTCAAAAGCCGAATTAAAAGAAAATAACACAAGGGATTAAATCAAAACCTTTTTGGAACATTAAACTCTCACACACAAACAAATATAACATCATAAGCCATTCATCATTCATGCACATAAGACAGGAATCAAATACATGCACCTAATTTCTATACATGGCCGAATCTCCTCCTACATGAGTCAAGTTTTTATTATTCAAATCTATTGATTATTAACACCTGCACCTATGACACATACATTATCCTACTTTAAACATCACAATTTAACAACGATTAAAGAAAAGAACACACTTACTTAGAATCATGCTAATCATCATATATCCCAACACACAAGGAAAATCAATTTAATTCCTTTACTTTTCACATCAGGACCGAATGGAATCAAAAAAGGGAAATCACTCAATACAATTATCCCAATCAACTTCATTTATACAAAGTTAATTCAAATAATGACACGAATAAAATAGCCTGAATGGAGTTTGTTTCTAAACCGAATGGGATGAAAAATTTTACTTTTAAGTTTGAATTCAAGAGATTTAAGTCCCAAAGGTTTTGAAATCCCTAATTCTAATAATAAAATACACTTGCAAAATAACTTAAACTATCTTAATCACTTACAAGCACAAGACCGTGAGCTTCGCATAAAAATTTTGTCAAACAAGATTGAATTTCACAACAAAACCAAGAGACATATCACAATTTTTTTTACCCTTTTAAAATTTTCATGCATGTACTCACAATTCTTTGATCATATGAATCTCATCATGCATGCACTCGAAAATCTCTAGATGAAATATTTTCAACATGCATGTAAAGGAAATGAGGATCTAGCATGGTTTCCTAGACTTGACCGAATAAGTACAAGATATTACAAATTATTTTCTCATGCAAAGAACAAGGTTTAAGATCAAATCATACAAGACTTTAAAAGCATCATCTTATTTTTCAAGCCATCACCGAATCATCGTCATCATCCTCATACATAAGACCTTAGTTTTAAATTCTTTTTATACAAAAATTATTTCTAAAACTTGTTAGGTTTATTTCCCTTTGAAAAGCGAAACATGCACATGAAGGAAATCAGGACTGTGCATCCAAAACAAACATACAAAACTCAAGCTTCATAATTCCTCAAGGATCAACTATAAATCCAAACATGCAAAAGAAAATCAAGAACATCAACTCAATCACCCAAACAAAACCGTGAAGAGCAATTTAGGAATCAAAGTATCTAAGTGCAAATATTCAAGATCAAGTCATAAAACAACATTCAAGGCAACAAATCTTCAAGATCTTGAGAAAACAAATACATGCACCACAAAAATTAAACTTAAAAAATGTTCATAACAAAGTCCTTTACACTCCCAAAATTATTCCATTAAAAATTCCTTAAACAACTACCTGAAATCAAGATTCTAACTTAAAGCTTCAAATCCTCCTCTTCTCCCTCTAGAGTTTTGCTTCGGCCTCCTCCTCTTAGGTTAGGGGGTTAGCTTTCCTTCTTTATCCTTGAAGAAGAACAAGATTGGGAAGAATTTAAGGATGTTTGGGTTGAGGACTTAGAGTTTTCACTCTTGTTTTCCCTCTTTTCCCTCACGGCCTCACCTTCATCCCTTTCAAAGTCTCAAGAGCTTGATGTACTCTTGGACCAAGTGTTTGTGTTTGGGGAAGGAAATGAAAATGAGTTAGCCAACTCTCACTCACCCCTACGGTTTTGAGAGTAAAACAAGGCATGGAAATTCCCTAGTCTACCCTCGGTTCACTTGGTTGATCCAAGGGCAATTCGGCCCATTCAAAAATTTGCATGAGAAGGGTCATGTCACAAGGAAACAAGGTGGAAGGAAGTCTTCTCCTAGGCCTCATGAGTCATATACCCTAGGTTTCTTCCTAATTGCCATGTGTTTTCTAATTTCTTAATGGCCAAGGAAATAAACTTCTACTTGGTTCTTCTATTCCCTCATGACCGAACACACATACATGTACACACACATATATAATTTCATCTCACATGACCATAGAATAATGCATACACTCATCACATGTTTGGACATGCATATGGCACCTTAGCATATTATGGCACACACACATCATGTACACATTCTCATTTACCTTCATACAATTTAAGCATCCATTCATTTAAATCAACTAGTTGAATTATAAGCATAATTCTTTGCACAAAACACACATTCACAATTTCAAGAATTCCAAAAATACAACTTTTAAAGAAAATCGGTCCACCTTATCAATTTTAGTTACAAAATAAGCCTAACTTTGAAATAAAACCTTATTTTCACATAAATTAAAGACTCTCAAGGAAATCGTTTGTTAAGAACCTCAAATCATTTTAGTAAAAAGAAAAATCTGTTTCTTTAAGAAATCTCAAAATCGTAGCTTAGCTTTCATGAAATCAGGCTTCATAAAAATTCTTTTACTAAAACACTTTAACTGAAAAATCTCTCTTAAATTTTGAAAATATTCAATTTTAAATAAACCTTATTGATTTATTTGAGTCCAGAAAATGCGGGATGTTACAGTGTCACCATGGGGAGCGCCGGTGTTGTTCGTCAAAAAGAAGGATGACAGTATGCGTTTGTGTACGGACTATCGTCAATTGAACAAGGTGACGATCAAGAATAAGTACCCTTTGCCCGGAATTGATGACTTGTTGGATCAATTGAAGGGAGCGTCCGTATTCTCTAAGATAGATCTTCGATCAGGATATCATCAGATTAGAGTGAAGGAGGAGGATATTCCTAAGACTACTTTCAGAACTCGTTATGGGCATTACGAGTATCTGGTTATGCCTTTTGGTGTATCAAATGCTCCGACGATATTCATGGACTACATGAATAGAATTTTTCATCCTTACTTGGGTTCATTTGTTGTCGTGTTTATCGACGATATTTTGATTTATTCCAAGACTAAGGAGGAACACGTTGAGCATTTAAGGACAGTCTTGGCAATGTTAAAGGACAAGCAGCTTTATGCTAAGCTAGCGAAGTGTGATTTTTGGCTGGATTCAGTGCATTTCTTAAGGCACGTGATCTCAAAGGATGGAATTGCTGTGGATCCTGCAAAGGTAGAAGTTGTGCTGGAATGGAAAACACTGACATCTGTGACAGAAATACGTATTTTCTTGGGATTAGCAAGGTATTACCGACGGTTTATCGAAGGATTTTCTCGCTTATCTTTGCCTTTGACAAAGTTAACGAGAAAAGGGCAACTATTTGAATGGTCGGCGAAGTGTGAGGAGAATTTTCAAGAATTGAAGAAGAGGTTAACAATCGCGCCAGTGTTGGTTTTACCGGATACAACAAAGCCATTTTGTGTATACTGTGACGCTTCGAAGCAAGGGTTAGGATGCGTGCTAATGCAAGAGAGGAAGGTAGTAGCCTATGCTTCGCGACAACTGAAGATTCATGAGCTTAATTATCCAACTCATGACTTAGAGCTAGCGGCAATGGTGTTTTCTTTGAAGATCTGGAGACACTACTTGTATGGTGTAAGGATTGAAGTTTTTAGCGATCACAAGAGTTTGAAGTACTTGTTTGAGCAGAAGGAGTTGAATATGCATCAGAGAAGGTGGATGGAATTTTTGAAGGACTATGATCTCGAGCTACAATATCACCCTGGGAAGGCAAATGTAGTTGCTGATGCCTTAAGTAGGAAATCATTGCATGTTTCTGCATTGATGATAAAGGAATTGAGGTTGATTGAGGAATTTCGAGACCTGAATTTAGGAGTAGAGTTCAAACCTAAGAGCATGGTATTGGGACTGTTGACCGTCTCAAGCGGATTTATGGAGAAGATAAAGGAACTTCAGTTGAAAGATGAGGACCTTCAATCTAAGAAAGAACTTTCGGAAAAAGGGAAGGAAGTGGAATTCAGAGTTGGTAGTGATGGAGTGTTAAGGTACAAAGATCGTGTCTGTGTACCAGATGATGCTGAGATGAAAGGAATGATATTGGAAGAGGCTCATAAAAGTAAGTTGAGTTTACACCCTGGCTCTCGAAAGATGTACCAAGACCTCAAGAAGATATTCTGGTGGTCTAGAATGAAGAGGGAAGTTGCGGAGTATGTGTCTCGATGCTTGACATGTCAGAAAGCGAAAATAGAGCATAAGAAGCCTGGTGGTGAGCTACGACCGTTGGCAGTGCCAGTGTGGAAGTGGGATTGTGTAACCATGGATTTTGTCTATGGTTTTCCTAGAACTCAAAAAGGATATGATGCTATATGGGTAATTGTGGATCGATTGACGAAGACTGCACGGTTTATTCCTATCAATATGAAGTATCCATTGGATAGGCTGGCTGAACTGTACCTAAAGGAAGTAGTGAGATTTCATGGAGTGCCTTCAAGCATAGTATCAGACAGAGATTCGCGTTTTACTTCTAAATTTTGGGTTAGTTTGCAAGCAGCGATGGGAACAAGATTGGATTTAAGTTCGGCTTATGATCCGCAAACAGATGGACAATCAGAGCGAACTATTCAATCACTGGAAGATCTACTGAGAGCTTGTGTGATAGAGGATGCTGGAAATTGGGATTCTTTTCTGCATCTGATCGAGTTCACTTACAACAATAGTTTCCATTCAAGTATTGGAATGGCGCCGTATGAAGCTTTGTATGGTAGAAAGTGCAGAACACCCTTGTGTTGGTTTGAAACTGGAGAGCATCTGATAATAGGACCTGATATGATGCAGCAGACGAATGAGAAGGTGAAGTTAATCCAGGAGAGAATGAGAGCTGCTCAGAGCCGACAGAAGAGCTATCAGGATAAGAGGCGAAGTCCACTGGAATTCAATGAAGGAGATTATGTATTCATGAGGGTAGTGCCGACTACCGGAATTGGCAGAATGCTCAAAACCAGAAAACTCACACCTCATATCATTGGACCTTACCCGATTCTTAAAAGAATAGGACCCTTAGCCTATCAAATTGCTTTACCCCCTTTGCTTTCTAACTTGCATGATGTCTTTCATGTGTCTCAACTGAGAAAATATATTCATGACCCTTCACACATCATTGAGCCTGACTCAATACAACTAAAGGAAAATCTTACATATGAAGCTTTACCTCTAAGGATAGATGGTAGTAGCGTCAAAAGGTTAAGAGGGAAAGAGATACCTTTAGTTAAAGTAATATGGAGTCAGAATAATGGAGAAGATGCGACATGGGAGCTTGAGAGCAAGATGAGAAGTTCTTATCCGCACCTTTTTCCTTCAGGTACGACATTTCTCGGGGACGAGAAATCTTCAAGGTGGGGAGAATGTGACATCCGTCAAAATCCTCGTATTTGTTTTAAGCAATAAAGAGATTTATTTTTGAGAAATTTTTTTTTAAGAGAGAGCATTTCTTTGAATAAATATCTTATTTCATGATTTTTTTAAAGTGATGAATGATTTTTAAAGGAATGATTTTCATGGGATAATGCTATGAGTTTTAAAATTGAGTTTTGGAATGGTTGTGTGTTTAATATTTTTATGCTTTAAAGAAATTGTGATTTTCTTATGCATGAGTGATTTCATGAGAAGAATTTATTTCCTATGCATGTATGTGTATGTGTGCAAGGTTTTGCATGTATGTGTATGCTTAGGATTTTATGAAAATTTAATTAATGGAAGAATGTGAAATTTAGGAAATAGCCAACCAATAGGAATTAGGATGAGTGCCTTAATTTACTCCTTTTGTCTAGGTTGATAAGACCTAAACCATGCAACAAATTGAAGTGCCAAAACCACCCCTCACACTCACACACATGACCGAATTTCCAAGGGCAAAAGAGTAAGAACATGTTCGCCTATATAAAGCCTTGGCCCTTAGTTCATTTTCATTCATTCACTTTCATTTCCTTTCATTTTTTTCATTCCTACACACACAACACTAAGAGCTCCTTAAACTCTTGGTGAGAGAGAGAGAGAGAAAGAGAGAGGGCCGAGAGTGAGAAGAAGGAAGAAGAAGAAGATCAAGCCAAAAACCTAAGGATTTCTTTGAAGATCCAAGAGCTTAGAAGCTCGAAGACCTTGATCTTGGTGTGTAACTCAAAGATCCTAGAAGATTAGAGTTAGTTTTAGATTTCTAAGCTTTGTAACCTTCTTTTCTTCTTGCATGTTTGATTTTATGGTTCAGTTAATGATTGCATGTGTTGATAATGCCTTGATCATGAGTTTTTGGAGTTAAAGAAACTTGTAAATTTCTAAACAACAAGCTAGATTATTCGGCCATGGTTTGTAAACCATGAGTTGATGATTTTCAAGTATATCTAAATGGTTGCATGTTGGTTTTATGCTTAGAAAAGTTGATTTAAGTAGTTGCATGTCTTGATCTTTGAAAAAGTTTTGATCTTGAGTCATGCATGTGGTTTTTGAACAAAAAGATTTGATCTTTCTTGATGCATGTCACGGTTTTGAAGGAAATCAAGGGAAACAAGCTTTTGAAAATGATTTTTATCTAAAAAGGACTTGATTTATGCATTGTGTTCTTGCATGTTAAAGATTTGAAGCTAAACCTTGATTTATGATGATGTTTATTCGGTTTAAGCTAGAAAACTAAGAGATCATGCTTTGATCATCATAAATAGGCACATGCATGTTGAGATTCATTTGATTTAAGGATTTTAAAGTGCATGCATGAGATAATGGATGTAATTGTTGTGTTGATTTGACCGAAGAAAATAAATTAAAGTTTGTTTATGTTCATGTAATGGCTCACGGTTTTTAAAAAGAAAAAGGGAGAAATAATTCCATGATTTTATGTCTTTGATTTCAAACAAATCTTGCTTTGATTTGTGTGAATTTTCGGCCAATGCATGTTAACTAGGTTAGGACTCTTTTCACGAAGTGACATGAAGTAATGAGTATGTTTCATGGGTTAATGCTAAATTAATTTGTTTGAAATGGTGTTGTGGTTATTTATTTTCTATTCGGTTTTGGTGTGAAAATGGACAAGTGAGTTTAGTTATTTCAAGAAGAGTTTTCAATGATTTTGATTTTATTTCTTTGCTGTCCAGAAATTATTCTTAAGGTATTTCTATTTTAAAAGTGTTTTCAATTGATGAAAAGTGTGAATTTTTAAGTACCGTTTGAGATAACAAAAGCTAGATGGAAAAATAGCGATTTTTCGGTGTTTTAAAAGCTAAAAATGTGGCTGGACTAGTTCCAAACAGCAACCTAAAGTGATTTTTATTTGTTTTATTATTATGAGTTTTCAAATGATTTTGAGAGATTTCAAGTGCAAGAAAAGATTGGAATTGTTTTGACAAGTGATTGTATTTTAAAGAGAATGATGAAAAGAAATAAGAGCTTTTCCTATTTCAAGTGAAGAAGAAAGTGATGTATTTCTATTGAAATAGATTTTGACGAAAACATATTTTTAAATATGAGGTATTCTTTAGACGGTGGAACGGAATCGCAAGGAGAAGCGAGAGACTATCAAGGACAAGGCAATTCACCTGCTGGAGTAAGAGGTGAGAGTGCTATGAACACACGACGTGGTGGCTTATAGACTGAATATATGGACTGTGTTAATTGTTGAGATTTATGTTATATACTAAATGCTAATTGTTTATCTGTTCAGTTGATTGTAATGCATGATTAGTTCCGTTATGTATCTGCATTCATTGTATTGATGTTGTTGAGTATATTTGTATTCTGTCTGGAACTCTGGTTGTTATGTGTGATAATGAGAATCCTGAGAAATGAATAAGACTTGAGATTATCGGAAAAGCTTAAGAAATGATGATATAGTGATGAGATCTGAGAATGCCCTAGTTAAGCAATGATGCTGAGATTGTGCTTATGATATTGAGATTGTGCTAAAGATGCGGAGATTGTGCTCATGATGTTGAGATTGTGCTTATGATATTGAGAGTGTGCTCATGATGCTGAGATTGGGCTCATGGAGCTGAGATTGTACTCTTGATGCTGAGGATGTGCTCAAGGACTCATGATTGATGATGGTTGCCAAGTATCCATCTGATACAAGAGATTTATGAGATTTTCCTACGGGAATGATTTGATGTGGCTGTGATGCCAAGTGTCTATTGAAAGTGAAAGTAACATGTGATTCTTTGGGGAACAGATTTAACCCTTAGTGGTCGGGACTTGTCGAAGGGATGAATCAAGGGCGAGCCGACCTTAGGATAATTAAAAACATAAAAGACTTTAAAAGACTCTAACAAAAGCGGTGAGCAATGAGTGCGAAGTAGTGGAGAGAAAGATACCATGGGTATCTTCGGATACTCAGGTGGAGATTGCATGAGGGGAGGGCAAGGACGGTGAACGTCAAGAAGCCTGGAGTATATTTCTAGGCGGAACGAATTCCACATGTGGCGCCGGGCTGATCGATTCCGGAGGGCCGTGGTAAGTTCTGCACCGCGAACTAGAAATAGTACTGTCACCGCCTTGATTGCAAATCTAGAACAGTGAGAGGGACTAGAACGAGGCTCTGTGATTTTGCCACTGTACCCGATTTTTCTACAGTGTGCCTTGATATTATATGATTTGATTTGATTTGAGACTGTACCCGATTTTCTACAGTTCTCCTGGCTTGGAGCCATTTGTTGAGACAGCTGTCAAGCCCGCGTGGTAAAAGTCTTGTAATCTTGTTAGCTTCCGACTAGGTTGGATGCATGAGCAAGGAGATGTAGACGTGTGTGTTGACTGATCTTCCTCAGTGATGGTTTTTCCCCACCTCATTGAGTGAACCGATTTTGATAAGACTTAAAGAATGATGAAAGATTCAAGGAAAGAAAGTATAAGAGAGTTTCCGAATATTTGAGAAAGACTCTGATAAGATTTGAATGCTCGAAAAGATTGTGATGCCAAGTGCAGTGATTTTATATGGCAATGAGTTGTGATCTTGATATATCTGGAATATTGTTATATGCCTTGTTTATGAATGCTTCCTATATGCTTATGTGGATAACATGTTCAGTTATGATGATGTTGTTATGATTATACTGTTCTACATGTTCATGTTATAATGTTCTGTTATAATGTTCTGTATAGTCTGGATTTATATTGTCCTATTATATCTATTCTGCTCTATTATTTGCCTGTCTCTATATTGAGTCTATTGTGAGACCGCATGGTCGAATCGTTAGTGTTCGGAACACTGACTCTCTCCTACCATGTTGTCGTATTCGCTTTTGCCGGTATTGCAACGGGTAGATGGCGTATCGTGTAGCGATTCACATGTGGCCGCTTCAAGGAGGAACATGGGTGGTTGTTCCTGATGAATGGGTATGGAGAGGAGATACTCGGTTGGAGATCGACGATCCCAGACACATTTTGCGAGGGACGAGTTTGGACGTGCATGTGGGACATGTCACTCTTCGTGATTATCAGGATGGTGGACCGAGGGAACATCATGAGTATGATGGTCAACCCGCACCGTTAGCAGCAGTGACTCCACAGCGGATGGAGGAGGAAGACGTGCATGACTCTGGTCATGGAGCTGACGAGGAGTCTAGCGAGAAGATGGAAGCGGATGTTGGTTCGGGTGGAGAGTGAAGTCCGATGTGTTCTAATAGTGTCTAGATGTTCTGGTGTCTAGGATCTAAGTTCCCAATCGAGGATTACCCTTGTGAAATACTGACGATGTAATCATGCTACTTTTATCTATGTTTTTAACTAAGTTTCTAAACCTGGTATGTAATCTTTTGTAACCATGATCAACTTTTGGAAAACTGTTGGAGATGAGACTCCGATGCTTTTGTTTTATGATCAAATGATAGTATGATGAGATGTAATTTCAATGGTATTTCGGTTGTTGGAAGTTTCAAGTGACATCTCGATTTTCAGTTAAGTGACATCATCAAATGTGAAACTTATGTTTTTCAAAAAAAAAAAGGCCTCATTTTTACAACAAACTAGTAATAAATCAATAATAGTTTTGGGAATGAAAATCGGGCTGTTACAATCTGAAGTGGTCACCGTACTTAGCTTGGTCATGTCTACAGAAACGGTTCTGGGAAGAGGGAAGATGAAAGGGTTTGTGTGAACAAGAGAGGGAGGGAGGTCTTTGAGAATAAGTGGGGGAACTGAGTGAGAACGCATGCTGAGAGGAGTTAATAACCGCTCTATGTAGTGGAGGCACGTTTCATCGTGTGAGAGGGCTGTAGGGAGATAGATGCAGTAGTAGGTTTGCATTTGAAAATACTAGGATTAATTTCAAATGCAAAAAGGGGCTATTGTTTAGGTTGGAAATGGTTATTATGGGCTGTGATCCGTTAAGGAAAAAGAACTAAAAATGAAGAATGGCCCGATAAGGGTGCAGGCCCAAAAATCCCCAAAGGGTCAAGGGAAGCTCTTCCATGTGACCAAGTCAGGAAGGGAAAGGCGTCCCCCATGCCTGAGCGTCCTGGCTAAGCAGATGTGGGTTCCCCATGATTTTTATTTTCCACACGTTGCAGCATCGGGCCCAACAATTCATCATACTGGTCAATCAGAATACCATAAATGGAAATACCCACCACTGTACTCAAACACATATAAGGCAGGCAGCCCAGGCACCTTGCTTGAGGCAGTAGTGGACAAGATGAGCATCTAGGCAAAGACCATTGAATTGAGAGATGGAGGAACGTGGAGGCCAAGTCAGGAAACAAGTACATAAAGGGTTCCAAGCAGGAAGAAGGCAAGTGAGTTCAGATCATCTAACGCTACCACTGATACAACAACAACACCAGAAACACAACGACACCACAGAGAGAAAATAGTATAAGGAGCTTGAGGGTGATAAGTACAAGGGCGGCCTACAGATTCTCATTGTTCTTCAAGCCTATTGTACTCTCTTGTAAAAAACACCCCCACCCCTCTCCTGTACTATCTCTTCATTATAATAAAAGAAGCCATTGACTTCACAAAGTTTACGAACCCACTTTGTTTTATCTTTATTCTTATTAGGAGTTTAGATTTTTTGTAGAAGCAATGATTTTCAAAGTTATGTTTTTAAAACATCCCTAATATCGAGTAATTATATTTCTCTATCAAATATTATTCAATAAATCTAAAGCCTAAAAATTTGACACTTTTTGTAGGAGTTTTTGATATACTAATTTCCATATAATAAATAACAATTGTTTTGGAATAAGAATATATATATATATATTTGTGTGAGTGTGAGTGTACAAATGCAAACTTTTTGATGTTGTTTTCAAAAAGGGGTTTCTTGGGATTCAATGAAAATGATTTCCCCACAACACCCCATAAGATTCATAGACAACCACCTAAGGAAACCTTAAGACCAAGCATTAAGTAGCCAACCCTCATAAAAAACCATGAGAACCTCCCAAGGAAATATTGGAAAGTTAAGGGAGGATAGAGGTCAGACTATTTAAAGGAATTGTGTCAATGCTTAGGTAACCAAATAAATCATTCAAAGCTTTTGTAGAAAGCAACTAAGGGTAGCAGGGTCAAGAAATACCCTAGAGAAAACCTTAAACCAAGAAAACCATGGACAAAAATTAGAGAAGGGGGTATTAGACGAATAACATAAATAGAGTTGAAGGAAAGGATGAATTATAGAGCAATAGGCAAAACCATTATCTGAAACAAGGATTTCCCTTATTACGACCCGAAGGGTAGGACTGAGAGGAAGAAAATGCTTTTAGGAATTAGATTTGAGAACAGAAGCCCAAGATAAGACATTATAGTGACGATACTAAGGTATAAAAGGAAGTGATGTCCCCAAATCATAGGTATAAGATGTTTTAGTCTTATAGGGATTTCTTTGTGAAAAATCATCACAAACATTATTTTAACATGCACAAAGAACATAAATAAGCCCATGAAACAACTTATACTAAGTCCCGAGAATCAGAGACAAAAAGAAAGAAATAAAGAAAGTGATCAAGATTTAAGTCCTGGCTAGGAAACCTTAGACAAAGATTAATGACAGAGTAAGCCAAAAGAAGACTTTTTCCACCACAAGAACCGCTAGGAAGATGAATAATAACAATAAGTTCGGGGTATAGGACCATAAGGAGGAAGCATATCCAACTCAAAATAGTAACCAAGACTATGTTATAAGGATATGGAAGATAACCATACTATGGACCTTAACAAAAAGGGATTTAGTGATACGGTTATTTTTGAAGAAGAGTGGATAGATTTTGTGACGACCCGCAAATTCCTCATCTGTTTTAAATAAATTTTTGAGATATATTTTATTAACAATAGATGTATTGATGTGAAGATGAGTGTTTTCATGGACCCAAATTAAATGGTTTTATTATTTGAGATTTCTTTTTTTTTTGGTGTGATATTTGAGATTTCTTTAAAGAAGTGAAGTCCTCTGCGAACTTTAATGGATTGAATAACTTTGAAAATTCGTATGAAAACGATCTTATTGAAATGTAGATTTCAAAAATATATTTTTTATATTTTTCTGGGTTGATTTGCAAAAATTTATTTTCAGCTAATTAAAGGACGAATTTTTAAAGGATAAGGTGGTAAAAATGGTTTTTGATCTCAAATGAACTTTTCCTTTTGAGGATCTCTTTTATATATGCAAATATGATTTTAGAAAATGAAATGAGGGCTATATCTATAGCCAAGTAGTACAGATAATTGTTTTTGTTAGAGTGTGCATTCTTGGGATTTTTATTCACTATGGTGGGTGATCGTTATGTTATAAAAGGAAAACTATTTTATGTAGCCTTATAAACTGAATATGGAATAAAATAAAATAAATATTTGATATGATGTAATGTGTATGTGAATATTTTTGTGATGTGTGAATTCCTTGCATCCTAATATTTTTTCATCAAGGTGGCATAGCATTTTAATATTTGTATGATGTGTGTGATTAGGAAAATGAAAATGCAAGATGTATATAAGAAGCATAGGTGGCAAACATGCATGAAGGGAGAGAAGGAAAGTTTATTTTATACTAGGTTAATAAAATTAAAAGTAAAATTTAATCCATGGAAAATAAATTAGGAGATGTGATGTAGAAAATAAGAATGATGAGTGATTAGACCTAATGCCTTAAATTACTCCTTTGTGTCTCCTTGATAAAATCCACCCATGCAAATTTATCAAGTGCCAAAATTACCCCTCATCTTCTGACATGAACCAAAACTAACCAAGGGAAAAAGAGAGAAATCACGAGTTGCCTATAAATAGGCTTGGCCAAACTCATTTTCCCTTCATTCACTCACTTCTTCACTTTCATTCCAAACCAAACACCAACACTAAGAGTTTCATCCAACTCTTAGAACTAGAGAGAGAGAAAGAAAAAGAGAGAGGTCCGTGAGGTAGAGAGGAAGAAGAAGAGGAGTCCATGCTTGATCTAGGATTTTCCTTGAAGATCCAAGTGATTTGAAGACTAGAAGACCTTCCCTTTAGGTGGGTGGTTCAAAATCATGAAGAAGTGTGTTGGTTTAGGTTCTCTTTAGGTTTTGTAATCTTCTTTTCTTTTGCATGTGTATTTTTCTTTCTTCTCATGATTTTTTACATTTGTTTCTATTTGGATCTAAGAGTGAAAACAAAGAAATAAACATGCATCAATCTAAATGATGCTCACGGTTTTGGTCCATTTTTACTTGAAATGGTTTTTGATTTTTGATTTGTGTTTTTATGTTGATTTTATGACTTGATGTGTAAGATCTAAGTACATGCATGTTGATGTTTGATCTTGAAAAGTTATTTTTATGTCTCTTTGAAAAATAAGTTGAAAGTGTTTATTTTGATCTATGATTATTTTTGATTCTTACATGTTTTGCGAAAAAGCTTAAGACTTGAGTCTTGCATGTTTTATTTGAGCAAAAAGATTTGATCTTTCTTGATGCATGTCACGGTTTTGAAAGAAACTAAGGAAAGCAAGCTTTTGAAAATAATTCTTGATCTAAAAAGGACTTGATCTATGCATTATGATCTTTGCATGTTAAAGATCTATGGTTGCATGTGTTTGTTTTGATGTGATCTTGGAGTTTAAGCCACATGCATGTTACTTTTAAGTGTTGATCATGAGTATTTGTGCTAGAAAGTTTAGATCATTCATTTGTGATCTTCCTTGTCACGGTTTTGACTAGAGTTTGTGCTTAAACTTGGTTGTTTGCCTTGATCTTTATGTGCATGTGATGATTTAAGCTTGATCTATGATAAAGCATGGAACTTGAGCTTTGCATGTGAGATTTAACAAAAGATTTTTCTCAAACCTTGATGAATGTTTCGGTTTTGAAGAAAGATTAAGTTTTCATACTTTAAAAATTATTTTGGCTTAAGCATGACTTGATCTATGTGTTAAAGCATTATGCATGCAAAAAGATTTGAAACCAAACTTTGATTTGTGATGATGTTTATTCGGTTAAGCTTAGAGAACTAAGAGATCATGCTTTGATCCTCATAAAAAGGCACATGCATGTTGAGATTTACTTGATTTAAGAATTTTAAAGTGCATGCAAGAGATTTGAGATGAAGCTTTGTTTGAGTGATGATTACGATTCGGTTTGATGCTTAAAGAAAAGAAAATGTTGCTTTAAAATTTTGCATGAACAAGTATATAATGTGATTCATGAATCTTGATCTTTGCATGTTGTAAAATGAAACAAAAATCTTGTCCTTAATATGATGATGATTCGGACAAACCTAAAAGAAATGAGAAATCATGTTTTGATCATCGTTTAAAGTACATGCATGTTAGTATTTGTTAAATCTAAGGACCTTAAATGCATGCATGAACTTACTAAGCCTTGAAAAATAAGACTTTGATATGGTATTTGAATTAATATGTTGATTTAAGTTAAGAAAATAAATTAAAGTTTGTTAATTTTCCAAGTGAGGCTCACGGTTTTAGGATCAAAAAGGAAGAAATAATTTCTTGATTTTATGTCTTAAAGCTTTGAACAAATCTTTGCTTTAACTCATGCTTATATTCGGTCATGCATGTGATTGTAATGAAATAAATTTGATCTCTTGAGAATAAATTTGCATGCTAATGCTTGAACATGATTAGGTCATTTGAAGCATGTAAAGTTGTATTCCTAGCATATTTCTTTGATTTGAATTCGGTTGTGAGTATATAAATGATTAAGTGATTGGTTAAGTAATTATATGCTTGGATTTAATGGAAAGAACGTTGTTTATTGTTGAGGTGCAATTCGGCCAAGACTAGTTAAATAGGATAGGATTTATTTGGTTAAATGCAAATTGATATTTGAAAAGTATATGATTTATATGACTTGATTTATCAAAGTGTTGTTGTTGGTTGTGTGCTAGTTGATGTTTGGAAAAATGTTTGTATACGTAATTGGTTTTGAAATTAAGCAACTTCGAGTTCATTTGCTTGGATTTATTTGGAAACATGGGACATGTTTAGTGGCTGTCCTAGGTTCGTACTTATTGATAAAGCTTGAATTTTAAAGTGTTAGTTTTGAGCTAAAGAATTATTTGAAACAAAAGTGCTTTTGCAATGTTTTCGGATTTTTATTAAAGTGATTTTGTGAAACAATTCTTTTCTATCCAGAATTGTTTGGATTTGTTTCTTAACTTTAAAAGTGTGTTCACGTGATTTAAAGTATGGTTTTCAAGCGGTATTTGATTTGGGGAAAAAGCCGGATTAAAAACGGTGAATTTTTCGGTATTTCCGGATATGATTTAGGTGCTGTCCAAGACGGACCAGCAACCAAATCAATTGATTTGAATTACTTTATTAGATACTTTCAAAATGGTTTTGAAGTACTTAAGAGAAAACAATTATGTTTTAAGTCTTCCGACGAGGAATGGAATGTGTATCAAGTTAAGAAAAGACCTTCTTGATACAAGTTAATAATATAAACGTGTTCTGTTTAATACGAGGAATTTTAAAGACGGGGGATTGGAGCAGCTGACAGCGATAAGGATCCGCGGAGATCGTGTGCATTTAATTGCTGGACTTGAGGTGAGAGAGAGGCTTTCCTAAGACACTGTGGTATTTAGGTGATTTATTAGGACGTTCCGGATCATCTCAAAGATCGAAACTTGGTGGTTCTGGGTCAGTAGTATAGTGGCAATTGTTTGTGTTGTGTGGCCACTTATACGAAGGAGACAAAGACCACATGTTGTTGTGTGATGAAATTATATGATGATGATTTGAAATAGCATGCTCATGATTATCTGTTTAAATGTTTAATTATACATGATGATATTTGAATTGTTGAATAATAAGAGTAGCATGTTGATGGACGTCTGTTACGTCTTGAAAATGAGATAATGTGAATGAGATGTGAAAGTAATGAATTATGATAGAAAAGAAAGACGAATGAGATAATTTGGATTGGAATGTGAAAGTAAAAGACACAAAGAGAAAGATATAATACCCTGTTTGGCCTAAGTCCTTAATTGGATACGGCAGCTTTGATAAGACATTAAGAAAAGAAATAATGATAAGAGTTTTGAGAATGATTGGGAAAGAGATATGAGCTGAGATTGATAAAGAACTAAGATTGTGAAAAGATATGAGATATTATGAGAACCGTAAGAAAGTGATAAGAGATAAGTCATGATGCGAATGAAAAGTATCGTAATGTTGATGAGCATAATGCTATTGAGCAAGAGCTGATGATAACAATGCTGATGAGCCAGAGCTGGTGAAAGTAATGCTGCTGTTGTTCATTGGAATGAGACTTGACACGGGTTGAGCTTGCTCCTCTGTTGATATTCTCTAAAATGAGATGTGATATGAGTGGAGCTGGGCTCCTTAGTGGTGAAAGTGAAGCCAGAGGGCTGATGTTCCAAAAGAGATATGTTGTTATTCTGAGAAAGATTATTAAATGAGATGTTGAGAAAGATTGTGAGATGAGATGCTGAGAAAGATTATGAGATGAGATGTTGAGAAAGATCGTGAAATGAGATGTTGAGAAAAATTGTGAAATGAGATGCAAGTGTGCTGATACAATCCCAGCTCTGTGCTTTGTTAAGAAATGAAAAGAAGAGTAATGTTGAAAATTAGTGGTCGGGACTCGTTGAAGGGATGCACCAAGGATGAGCCGACCTTAGGGTAATAACTAAAACTTTAAAACACTTAAAAAGACATTGACGAATGCGGTGAGCAATGAATGCGAAGTAGTGGAGAGGAAGATACCCCGAAATATCAGGGATATTCGGGTTGTGATTGCAATAGGGGAAGGTAAGGACGGTGATACATCAAGAAGCCTTGAGTGCTATTCTAGGCAGAACGAATTCCATAAAGGGTAAGGATGGGCCGATCCGATGCCGTGGTAAGTTCTGCACTCGAGACTAGAATAGTACTATCGCCCCCTATGGCAATTCGAGAACAGTGAGAGGGACTGGAGCGAGGCTCTTTGATTTTGCCATTGTACCCGATTTTCTACAGTGTGCCTTGATATTATATGATTTGATTTGATTTGAGACTGTACCCGATTTTCTAAAGTTCTCCTGGCTTGGAGCCATTTGTTGAGACAACTGTCAAGCCTGAGCGGTAAAGGTCCTGTACTCCTGTTTGCTTCCGACTAGGTTGGGTGGATGACTGAGGAGATGTAGATGTGTGTGCTAACTGCAAAAGAAACGAGTACCTCGATGATATTTGAATTCCCCCAATCATCGATGGATGTGATTCAATAAGACTTGATAAGAAAAGTTTAAGAGTCATGAAAAGACTTATAATTATAAGAAGCAAAAGCTTATGAAATATTGATAATGAGAAACGAATCAAGAATGAATGTGTGGAAAAGTGAATGAGATCATATGAGAATGGAAATGAATAAGATTCACAAGTTGAGATCGAGAAAGAAATTGAGAAATAAAGAATGATTATGTTGAGAAATGAAAATAAGTTTGGCATGATAATGAATGATGATGATGATGATGATGATGATGAACTTGAATGTTGTGTTGTCTTTATGTTGCTTGTTATGTTTGTATTGTCTTGATATCTTGCCTATTGTAAACCCACACCGTCGACGATGCGTTGTTCGGATTGCTTACTCTCTCCTGTCTCGTTGGCATATCAGTGTTGCTGGTATTGCAACGAACAGATGGAGCATCGTATGCAGATCACTACATGGCGTCGTCAAGGAAGTGGTTGGAAACCCACATGCTATGGATGGGTGTGGACGGGATGTACCCAGATGGTGATTGCGGATCCAGAACATAAACTGAGCGGGTTAACAACGGGATCATGCTTGGGAAGTGTCTCTATTCTGGGGCACAATAGTAATGAACCACCGTCACGGGATGAAGTTAAGGAGGAGTCCATGAAGTTGTTTGGAGTGAAGCTGAAGCCAGGTTTTGAAGAGGAGTCAGCAACGGAGATAGCATCATCCTCCGGTACGAAGGAAATGTCAGGAAAGAAAAGGAAGCCGCAGCCGGTTGTATTCATTAGGAAGAATCGAGTGTAGTGTGTTTAGTAAGATGGCCTTAGTTCTTTTATAGTCTAAATATGTTGTTAGTGCTTTGAGTCAAGGATTACCCGAGTAATGAACCATTTATGTAATTCAGCTTATTTTAGATTATGCCCTATTTTTGAAGAAGCGTAAGAATGAAACCATTTGAGAATTGTATAAGTTCTTCTGATGAAATACAAAGAACTATGCTGGGTTCAAAACCAAATCATTTTCCAGTGAAAAATGTTTTTAGAAATTCAAGAAAGTGAGTATATGTTTTAGTAACAACTCGGTTTTCAGTAAAGCAGGTTACGTGTATCAACGACATCTCAATAATGTTTTTTTTTTAAAAAAAAAAAAATTGGCCTCATTTTTTGCAACTTAGTAAATAAAAATTGGATATTCTGTGTTACGAAAATCGGGTTGTTACAGATTTTCTTGCAACCTTAAGACGTTGTTGGTGAGCTTGATACTAGCAAGAATACTAGATCGTGTACAAGTAATAATGAGTAAGTAAATTATCGTTTCACTCGGGGATTGTGATTTGTTTCCTATTAATCCTCACCAAAAGGTAATTAAAATAGAAATCTATAAACTTTTTATTATTTATTAAACAAACCATTAAAAATAAATTAATTAAAATAGGGTTTGTGAGACAGATAGAGAAAGACGTTAGGAACGAGTTTCATTGCAAGACTTATTCACTACTTATGAATATCTATTTTTCATTAAACCATCGACAACCCAGAGGTAATAAAAACCAGATGTCTCTGTGAATTTATGTTTCTTATTCAATATGAGACCCTCGGATGTCTCTTGTTGGAATTGAGATATGAATAACCAAAATTAAGCACACTGGAATTTTAAAATCATATAAGCCCTAGATGTATGTCTACAAACTAGGTGGTTATAATGTTTGGAAGAACGACCTATTCTAATCCTCAGATGGCCTTGTTGGATTAGAGATTCTAAACAAAACATAAAGTGACCAATTTCATGCATTGGAATTAAAACACAATCAAACAATAAGTTTTAAATGAAAAACATCAATTCATAAATATATAAACTCATCAATACAAATCCACATGTTCCTTACTACAAAGGGTTTAGTTATATATTACAAAAGAATAAATTAGAAGAAACAGAATAGAATACCCTATCATAGACAATAAGGATTACCTAAACTCTTTTCCTTGAATGAATGCACAAATTATGTAAGCTCCCTTTTTCTCTAAAAGCTGCCTAAACCTAATGCTAAGACTCAGAATGTAACATCCCAAACTTAATTAATAGTGTAATCTATGTTGTGATGGTCTTAGGGTAGAAGAAATGAGGATATAAGATAGAAACTTGGCCAAATATGCATGTAATCTTAGGTTTAAAACATAGAAACTTAGGGAATTTAGGATAACAAGATTGGTAGCTCAAAACATATATTCCACCGTTGGATGTGAAGTAGAGTTAGTAAGGAAGCTTGCTTTAAAATTTGAGGAAGATCCAACGGGTAACGAAGAAGTTATGGCCTTTCAAAGTACTGGTACTGCAAAATTATGCAGCTTAATCGATTAAACTGTTGGCTAATCGATTAAGTTCAGATAGTGTGAAAAAGGTTAATCGATTAAGTAAACTCTTAATCGATTAAATCGTGTGCTGATGAAAAAAAATAAAGGCACACACACCTTAGTTTCTTACCAAGTCCGAATTTCTCTCCTAGGGCTCCAACTTCTCAACTTCAAGATCAATCAAGACACAAGTTGTGCACCCATTTCCATCATCCAATCTCTTTCCCTCTTGCTCCAAGTAAGTATTCAAGCCTTGCTTTCTTCTCCCTCTTCCATTCGAATTTTCCCTCTCTTCCCATCCATGGGGGTTTTCATTTCTAAGCATAGAACCTTCACTTTTCCATGGGGCTTGGCTTGAGAATCAAGGAATGAGTAATAATCTTCCTTTTGGTGACTTTATAATAGGTTCCATCCCCTCTTGTGGATTTTGAGCTTTTTGGTGGGCAAACTCACGCATAGGGCACTGGAATCTCTTTGCCCTTAAGTGTTTGAGGTAAGGGGGTGGGTATTGGCTTGTCCTAGGGAAGAGGTTCTAATTAGTATATAAGAGCTTGCTAGGATTTAATTTTTTTATGGTGTTATTAAGAACCCTAGGTTAGTGAAGTAATAGGATATTTGATTTAGGTAAAGACATTAAAAAGAAAATTTTGAGAAATGCATATCAGCTAGGTATGTGCTAAATGTTCTTGATATTAAATGTTGATTGAGTTTGTGAATATATGTTAATGTGAGCAATTGATTTAATTGGTGAACTATTTGGAATGTATGTAGATTTTGCTTTTATGCGATAATGCAAGTAATGTTGCCAATGATTCTAAGTATGATAAATAACTTGAATGTAACTAAATAGAATTATAAAAATGATTAAGGTTGCAGCTATGATTGATCCTTGGGACACACCGACCCATTAGGTGCCCTGTTAGGTGACAAGTTACCCATTAGGTCCAAATGACCCATCCAGGTGAAAATGACCTATTAGGCCCCGTAAATGACACGTTAGGCGGGTGTACCCAATGGATCAATCATGCTGCACAAATAATAAAAGAATATAAAAGAGAAAGAGTATAGGTGGAAGTCAAAGTTAAAATTATGTTTTAGTCCTAACGGGTGTCAACCGTGGCCTAATAGGTGGAAATGACCTGGATTGGGTGAAAATCCTAGTGGGTGAGAAATGACCTAACAGGTGCGCTAATCCCTAATGGAAATAAAAAGGATGAAAGTGATGTGAATGATGAAAGTGATAAAGAGATGAAAATGTTGAAAAGATGAAAAGATGCCAAGAATGAAAGAGATGAAACGTGAAACAAAGTGATAAGTAATGAGAAATATAAATGAAAAATGAAATGGATTGCTAAAATGGGGTTGCATAATGTGTGTATGTGGATAAATTGTGCTATATGATCTAATTGATAATTGTGCTTGGCTTAGTGGGTAATTATGTCTAATGAGAAACTGCTTTCCTATTTCATGTGCAATGCTCACTCCCTTACTATTTTTACAGGTACAGAGATTGAGCTTGCACAGCCCCCGGCCGAGCAGGTGCACTCTCCCTCCCAGGGAGAGTAGATAGTAGTTGTTTTTGGGGTTTTTGTATAGTCCTGATTATTTCTGCATATGGAATATATATATATATTGGTATAGTTGTTTTTGAAAGTGGTTTGTAAAGCTTTATTTTCTTGGGTCATTCAGGACACTTCCTATGGATAGGAAGTATATATATTTTTTGGGAAAACTTTTATAGTTCCACAACTTGTTCCTTGCTGCTATCTCTGATGTAATTATACTTATGATGTATTTGGATATCACACAATTGTTATTTTGGCCCTGTTGGCTCTGGATGAAATGAATATAATTGGTTGCACAAGTTACAGGAAAAACCAAGTTTTTGGAATATCAAATAAACAAATGAAACTCTGTCCGATTTGACAGATGAATTTTACAATTCAAATAGTTTTAAAAATAAAATTTTAAGTCGCTATTTTGTTAATGGGGTATTTATGGGTATTTATTCTTAGGGTGTTACATTTATGGTATCAAAGCAGTTTCCCTCGGCCCTTGGAGTGTGGACTCACATCTCCAATAGTTACTCACCAAGCGAGTGACTAATGTGTTAGTTAAGAGTCTAGGTCCAGGAATAAGAAGTTTATTTAATTTCTAGTATTAGCGACTTAACGGGATATTTCCTCCATCACTTAGCAGTATGGCGGGACGTCGTGGAGATCATGACCGTATGGCTGCTATCTTGGAAAATCTCGTGCAAATGAATCAGAATCAGGTAGCTTCCATCGCCCAAATGCAGCAAAATCAATTTGAAATGGAGCAGGCGCAGGCACAAATGCAGCAAGATCATGCAGCAGCTATGGCACAGATACAACAGAACCAAGCTAACAATATTGCAGCAGCAGCAGCGGCAGCAGCGGTGGCACTTAATCCTCCATCGGCTCTTGTGGATATAGATTGGATGTCTAGATTCCGGAAGAGTGATCCCCCTCGCTTTGAAGGAGGATTTAATCCAGATGGGGCTCAGAAATGGCTCCAAGAAATGGAGAAGATCCTTCGTTCATTGCAGCCACTGGCAAATCAGCAAGTCAGATTGGTGGAGTATGTTCTGATGAGTGAGGCAGAACACTGGTGGGAGCACCAGAGGAGGAGTTTAGAGGCTGAGAATGAGGTGATAACTTGGGATCTTTTCAAGGTCCGATTCTTGGGTAAGTATTTTCCGGAGGATGTTCGGAGGGAGAAAGAATTGGCGTTTATGAAGCTAGAGCAGGGGAGTATGAGTGTTGGGGAATACGCCGCGCAGTTTGAAGACTTGATTAGATACTCGGACAGCTACAGGGATGCCGATGAGCGGACAAAGTGTATCAAGTTTGAGGCAGGTTCGGATGCTGAGATTAGGACCATATTCACTTATTAGGGCATTGCAAACTTAGCCCAGTTGGTGAATATGACCAGTGCATATGAAAAGGCGTTGAAACAAGAAAGGGCAGAGAAGAAGAGTAAGGCAGTTCAGCGGACTGGTCCCATCAGAGGCAAGGGCCCTATTCAGAGATCGGGTCCTTATTCTAACCCTACTACTGCAGCACCAAGAGGCATTGGGCAGTCAGCAGTTGCTATTGGCCCTCCCCCTCTTTGTCAGCATTGTGGGAGGTATCACAGGGGAGTATGCTGGAGTCTTGGCCCGAATCGAGGGGAGGGGCTTTGTTTCCAGTGTGGGCAGCCTGGTCATTTTGCTTCTCGCTGTCCCAAGAGCACTTTGAAGAAAGAAGTTAATGTTGCTAAGGCACAGAAAGCTGGTGCAAGTCTGCCCATGCAAAAGGGCAAGGTTTACACTTTGGGTGGCGAAGAGGTGACAGAGGAGGACGTGCTGATCAGAGGTACATGTTCTATTCATGGTAACACATGTGGAGTATTATTTGATTGTGGAGCATCACATTCTTTTATTTCTATTAGCTGCATGAAGAGGCTAGGGATGCCGACAGTAGAAATGCCTTTTAAGTTGTCAGTTTCTACGCCTACTAACTCATCTGTTGAGACTACCCAGATGTGTTTAGAATGTCCACTTCGAGTCTTAGAGCGGGATTTCAAGGTGAATCTGATTTGTTTGCCTCTGAAAAAGTTAGATATCATCTTGGGAATGGATTGGATGACTCAACATCATGTGTTGATTAATTGTCGTCAAAAGGCCGTTGTTTTTGGTGATCCTTCTCTATCTGCCATGGATGTTGAAGAAGTTTCTGATGTTAGTCAAATTCCAATTGTCTGCAAATTTCCGGAAGTCTTTCCTGCCGAGATTCCTGGTTTGCCCCCGAAAAGAGAAGTAGAGTTTGGTATTGATATAAAGCCCAGTGCCGGCCCAATTTCTATAGCGCCATACAGAATGGCACCTCCTGAATTAGAAGAGTTGAAGAAGCAGCTAGAGGAATTGTTGGCCAAGAAGTTGGTTAGGCCAAGTGTATCACCTTGGGGCGCTCCGATTCTTTTTGTTAAGAAAAAGGACGGTAGCCTCCAAATGTGCACTGATTACAGGCAGCTGAATGCAGTGACGGTGAAGAATAAGTATCCGCTCCCTCGCATTGATGATTTGCTTGATCAGCTACGGGGTGCAGCAGTATTTTCTAAAATTGATCTCCGATCGGGATACCACCAAATTCGTATCCGTGAGGAGGATGTTCCTAAAACTGCATTTAGGACGCGGTATGGGCATTTTGAATATGTTGTGATGCCATTTGGTTTGACTAACGCTCCTGCAGTATTTATGGATTATATGAATAGAATCTTCATGCCTTATTTGGATTCTTTTGTAATAGTGTTCATTGATGATATTCTCATCTATTCTAAGAGTCCAAGTGAGCATGAGGAACATTTGAGGATCGTGCTACAGGTCCTCAAAAATAAGCAATTGTATGCAAAGCTTTCCAAGTGTAGCTTTTTGTTGAATGAAGTTCATTTCCTTGGTCATGTTATTTCTCCTAAGGGAGTTGTAGTAGATCCCTCTAAGGTGGAAGCAGTGTTGAAGTGGGAGAGACCCACGACAGTGACAGTAATCAGGAGTTTTTTTGGTATGGCAGGGTATTATCGGAGATTCATTGAAGGATTCTCCAAGCTGGCTCTTCCACTGACTATGCTGACTAGAAAAGATGTTCCCTATCAGTGGTCCCAACAGTGTGAAGACAACTTCCAAGAGTTGAAGAGGAGATTGACTAGCTCACCGGTCTTAGTTTTACCGGATCCGACCCGACCTTTTGATGTTTATTGTGATGCCTCAAAGCAAGGATTGGGTTGTGTGCTCATGCAGCAGGGCAAAGTCATTGCGTATGCGTCTAGACAGTTGAGACAGCATGAACAGAATTACCCGACTCACGATCTGGAGTTAGCAGCTGTTTTTTTTGCATTGAAAATTTGGAGACATTATTTGTATGGCACGAAGTTTGAAGTCTTCTGTGATCACAAAAGTCTCCGCTATCTCTTTGATCAGAAAGATTTGAATATGAGACAGAGGAGATGGATGGAGTTTCTAAAAGATTATGATTTCCATCTTCAATACCATCCTGGTAAAGCTAATGTGGTAGCTGATGCGCTAAGTCGTAAGACTTTGCATGTTAGCAACATGATGGTGAAAGAAATGCAGCTAATGCAGGAGTTCAGTGATCTCAATTTGAACGTGCAGATGAAGGAGAAAAGCATTGTCCTGGAATGTTGCAGGTCACTAATGAATTGATGGATTTGCTTAAGGAGAGGCAGGCCGATGATGAAGAACTTCAGAAGTTGTTGGAAGGAGCAGCAAGTAAAGAAGAGCCGGATTTCATTAAGGGTGCAGATGGAATCATTCGATTCAGAGGTAGAATATGCATTCCTATGGATTTCGAAGTGTGGAGAGACATATTATGGGAAGCTCACCACACCAAAATGAGTTTCCATCCCGATACAACAAAAATGTATCAGGATTTAAAGAAAATCTATTGGTGGCCAAAGTTGAAAACCGATGTGGCGGATCATGTGTCGCATTGCTTAACTTGTCAGAAGGTGAAAATTGAGCATCAAAAGCCAGGTGGTCCATTGCGATCACTTGATATTCCCGAGTGGAAATGGGATAGTATTGCTATGGACTTTGTGTCCGGTTTGCCCAGGACCGCTGCAGGGTGTGATGCTGTTTGGGTTGTGGTTGATCGTCTGACAAAATGTGCTCACTTCATCCCGATTCATAAGAATTACACTCTAGAGAAGTTGACTCAGTTATACATTCGGGACATAGTCAAGTTGCACGGTGTGCCTTCCAGCATAGTATCAGATTGTGACCCAAGGTTCCTATCCAGGTTTTGGCAGAGTCTCCAGCAGGCTTTGGGTACTAAGCTTAAATTCAGTATGGCTTATCATCCACAAATTGATGGGCAATCTGAGCGAACTATTCAGACCTTGGAGGATCTGCTCAGAGCTTGTGTGCCGGAACAGGTTGGCAATTGGGAGCAGCTTCTGCCGCTTATGGAATTCACTTATAATAATAGCTTTCATTCTAGCATTGGTATGGCACCTTTTGAGGCACTCTATGGTAGAAAGTGTAGAACGCCTCTTTGTTGGTTCCAGATTGGGGAGAACTTGTTGATGGGACCGGAATTGGTGCAAGAAACCACTGAGAAGATCACTATGATAAAGAATAAGATGAAGACTTCTCAAGATAGGCAGAAGAGTTATGCAGATAAGCGTAGGAGACCCCTAGAGTTTGATGTGGGTGATCATGTATTTCTGAGGGTATCCCCTACCACTAGCATTGGTCGGGCAATCAAGTGAAAGAAGCTGACTCCGAGGTTTGTTGGACCATATGAGATTCTAGAAAGAGTTGGACCGTTGGCGTACAGGATTGCTTTGCCTCCACATTTGTCTAGGCTTCATGGTGTATTTCATGTGTCTCAGCTGAGGAAGTACATTCATGATCCCTCTCATGTGGTAGCAGCTGATGATTTGCCCTTGAAGGAGAATCTTACTTTTGAGGTTCTTCCAATCAGAATTGAGGATAGGCAGATAAAGCAACTCAGGGGCAAGGAAATTCCACTGGTAAAGGTGATTTGGAGTAGAAACAACGTGGAGGAAACTACTTGGGAACTGGAGAACAAGATGAAGGAGTCTTATCTGCAGTTGTTTCAGGACAGCTGAATTTCGAGGACGAAATTCTGGTAAGTGGGAGAGAATATTAACATCCCAAACTTAATTAATAGTGTAATCTATGTTGTGATGGTCTTAGGGTAGAAGAAATAAGGATATAAGTTAGAAACTTGGCCAAATATGCATGTAATCTTAGGTTTAAAACATAGAAACTTAGGGAATTTAGGATAACAAGATTGGTAGCTCAAAACATAAATTCCACGTTGGATGTGAAGTAGAGTTAGTGAGGAAGCTTGCTTTAAAATTTGAGGAAGATCCAACGGGTAACGAAGAAGTTATGGCCTTTCAAAGTACTGGATACTGCAAAATTATGCAGCTTAATCGATTAACCTGTTGGCTAATCGATTAAGGTCAGATAGTGTGAAAAAGGTTAATCTATTAAGTAAACTCTTAATCGATTAAATCGTGTGCTGATGAAAAAAAATAAAGGCACACACACCTTAGTTTCTTGCCAAGTCCGAATTTCTCTCCTAGGGCTCCAACTTCTCCACTTCAAGATCAATCAAGACTCAAGTTGTGCACCCATTTCCATCATCCAATCTCTTTCCCTCTTGCTCCAAGTTAGTATTCAAGCCTTGCTTTCTTCTCCCTCTTCCATTCGAATTTTCCCTCTCTTCCCATCCATGGGGGTTTTCATTTCTAAGCATAGAACCTTCACTTTTCCATGGGGCTTGGCTTGATAATCATGGAATGAGTAATAATCTTCCTTTTGGTGACTTTATAATAGGTTCCATCCCCTCTTGTGGATTTTGAGCTTTTTGGTGGGCAAACTCATGCATAGGGCACTGGAATCTCTTTGCCCTTAAGTGTTTGAGGTAAGGGGGTGGGTAATGGCTTGTCCTAGGGAAGAGGTTCTAATAAGTATATAAGAGCTTGCTAGGAGTTAATTGTTTTTATGGTGTTATTAAGAACCCTAGGTTAGTGAAGTAATAGGATATTTGATTTAGGTAAAGACATTAAAAAGAAAATTTAGAGAAATGCATATGAGCTAGGTATGTGCTAAATGTTCTTGATATTAAATGTTGATTGAGTTTGTGAATATTTGTTAATGTGAGCAATTGATTTAATTGGTGAACTATTTGGAATGTATGTAGATTTTGCTTTTATGTGATAATGCAAGTAATGTTGCCAATGATTCTAAGTATGATAAATAACTTGAATGTAACTAAATAGAATTATAAAAATGATTAAGGTTGCATCTATGATTGATCCTTGGGACACACCAACCCATTAGGTGCCCTGTTAGGTGACAAGTTACCCATTAGGTCCAAATGACCCATCCAGCTGAAAATGACCTATTAGGCCCCGTAAATGACCCGTTAGGCGGGTGTACCCAATGGATCAATCATTCTGCACAAATAATAAAAGAATATAAAAGAGAAAGAGTATAGGTGGAAGTAAAACTTAAAATTATGTTTTAGTTCTAACGGGTGTCAACCGTGGCCTAATAGGTGGAAATGACCTGGATTGGGTGAAAATCCTAGTGGGTGAGAAATGACCTAACAGGTGCGCTAATCCCTAATGGAAATAAAAAGGATGAAAGTGATGTGAATGATGAAAGTGATAAAGAGATGAAAATGTTGAAAAGATGAAAAGATGTCAAGAATGAAATAGATGAAACGTGAAACAATGTGATAAGTAATGAGAAATATAAATGAAAAATGAAATGGATTGCTAAAATGGGGTTGCATAATGTGTGTATGTGGATAAATTGTGCTATATGATCTAATTGATAATTGTGCTTGGCTTAGTGGATAATTATGTCTAATGAGAAACTGCTTTCCTATTTCATGTGCAATGCTCACTCCCTTACTATTTTTACAGGTACAGAGATTGAACTTGCACAGCCCCCGGCCGAGCAGGTGCACTCTCCCTCCCAGGGAGAGTAGATAGTAGTTGTTTTTGGGGTTTTTGTATAGTCCTGATTATTTCTGCATATGGAATATATATATATTGGTATAGTTGTTTTTGAAAGTGGTTTGTAAAGCTTTATTTTCTTGGGTCATTCAGGACACTTCCTATGGATAGGAAGTATATATATTTTTTTGGGAAAACTTTTATAGTTCGACAACTTGTTCCTTGCTGCTATCTCTGATGTAATTATACTTATGATGTAGTTGGATATCACACAATTGTTATTTTGGCCCTGTTGGCTCTGGATGAAATGAATATAATTGGTTGCACAGGTTACAGGAAAAACCAAGTTTTCGGAATATCAAATAAACAAAGGAAACTCTGTCCAATTTGACAGATGAATTTTACAATTCAAATAGTTTTAAAAAGAAAATTTTAAGTCGCTATTTTGTTAATGGGGTATTTATGGGTATTTATTCTTAGGGTGTTACACAGAATATATAGAAAAGGCTAATCCTAAAACTAATCTATCAGAATCCTCAAAAGTGAAATAGATTAGCCCGACTCGTAGGTCCATTCAGGCTTCACGCGCCTAGGCGCAGCTATCCCCACGCGTAGGCGTGGCTTCAGATCCTCAACTCCTCCTTGTCACATAGTAGTCGCGCCTAGGCGTGACACCCACTGCATTTGGCTGAGTTTTTCTCCAATAAAATCTGACTTTTTGCACCCCCAACTCTTGACATTTAAACCCCAAACGTGGGCAATATTTAAGCACATCATTTCTCTCCATTCTAGCTCCAATTTTCAAGTCTTCAATGCTCCTTTCCATCCAACACATAAATCAACAATTAAAAGCTCCAAATACCTGAAATCAAACCCAAAACGGATCAAAACGTTCAAGGATTCTAATTTACCTTACTTAACTAAAAACATAACAAAAACCTATTATTTACTCAAGAAACAAACCAAATCCATAGTAAAAGGGAGTTAATTAATGCTCAAAAACACTATATATCAGACTCTTATCACTCCCCCAAACTTAGCATTTTGCATGTCCCAGGCAAAAGTAAAGTAAAGATTCCAAAACACAACACCTTTTCTTAAATCATATATACACACCTAACCTAAAACATCAGACTTCATGACTCTTACACCTTTCTTCTCTAGCAATAACTTCCATCAAAAACTGGTTAGAGAAACAAACTCCAAAAGAACCAGGAACTAGTGAACACTCTCAACCTCTCTGTGTATATCTCTCATGTGTATCAAATGTTCTAACAATTCACTCAAGTTCATCAAATGACAATGTGTTACCATATGCTTGACCATAGACCGAAATCTCCACTGAAATTATTGAATACATGCAAAAATGAAATGGTCTTATTTTTGGTTGTAATGAGGCCATGACTAAAAGTGTATGGTGGGATAAAAGAAAGAAGGGATAAAACTAAGAGCTAAAATGCAAAAACAAATTTCCCTCAAAAATCATGAATGAGCAATGAATACAATTAAGACTCACACTCACATCAAGACATTTCATTCTTCCTTTCTTTTTCATAATTTCCGTCTGTTCTCTTCCTTTACACATTTATTTTTCTTTCAATTTCCTTTTTACTTGGAAGAGAAATAGAACTCTCAACACACTTTTCGCCAATTTTCACTTTTCTTGAGTCATTCCTCTCAATTTCTCATTCAAAATTCCCAAGGTACTCATAAAAATATTTCAATAGATGCAAGGTACCTAAGAATAATCATAATCTCAATAAGGCTCAAAATGGGCAACTAAGGGAATATATAATCAATTCAAATCATCTAAAGGCCAACAAAAACACAAACCTAAGTGTCTTAATCATCTAAATGCATGCAAACAATTATCAATCTCAAAATGGTCACCAGTCAAGTTCTAGAACACAAAGCCAAAGTGAACACACTCATGAAAGAAATATGGGTCTCAATCACAATACAATATCAATATAAATCACATACCCCTGTCAAGTGTATAGGCTCAAAAACTCACAGGCTAATAGTCAGTTCACTAATAACTCATTCCAAAACAGTTCATCAAAATAACCAGTTTTCAACAAAAATTACAACTCAATCCAAAAATGTGTTACACGCTAAAGTCAATGAATCCATGCCTAGATCAAGTATAACATATGAAACTAAGAACGCTCACTAGTTTTATGTCTGGAATAATCATCTACCGTTACGCGAAGACACAAACCAACACAAAAATATGGGAAAACAATTCAAGTCTGAAAAATCAATTTTTATTTTGTCTCCTCCCCCAAACTTAGAGGTTGTCTTGTCCTCAAGCAAACAAACTAACCTAAACTAAAAAATAAAAATAAAAAGAATAAGATCCAGAATCACTTCCCTATCGCATCTGCTGCAAAATCAATACCAAGGAAGGTTGAAGCTTCCTCAAACTTATGTACCTGCAGGTCAAAGGACTGGGTACTCTCCTCTCACTAAAGCACCTCCCAGGGGGTTATCATCAACTCCCCCCGCTACAATGTACAATATACTAGATAGCAAAAACAATAATTAAGCAATACCAGTCAAGTCACAGACACATGAGAATAAAGAAAAGAAAAATCCTAGAAACAAACTGTTTTTACATCATAATGGATTACATCAAAAAGAAATAAAAATGAGTAATATGTCAGATTAGTCCCTGACTTTGTAAGCGTCGGTCAAGTTAGTCCCTGACTTTATCGAAATAGCAATTTAGTCCCTGAGATTTCATTTTAATTCACATACGTCCCTATCTTTATCCCATTTTAAAGCAAATACATCCCTGCGATAGTGATTGGAGGGACTAACTTGATCGACGTTCTTCTATCTCAGGGACTAAATTGCTATTTCGATAAAGTCAGGGACTAACTTGACCGATGCTTACAAAGTCAGGGACTAATCTGACATATTACTCAAATAAAAATACCAAAGTTTGATAAAATGAAAAATGAAATACACAGGGGTTCCAATAACAAAATCCATAAAAACATCAGCACTAAGCATTCCACACCACTACTCATCCTCCTGCTCCTTTGATGCATCCAGTAATCCAAAATCTTCCTGCGTGTACGCAGGCACATCAAAGGAGTAACCCTGATTCTGGCTCCAGCTCCAGCTCCTCATAAAGTTATGAACCGCCTGGTTCCTCCTCACCTCACGGTGAGAGAACTCAACAGCTCGCAACTGCCTCCTCAAAATCTGATCTTGTGCATCCTGCATCCTGCATCCTGTCAATCTCAGTGAGGACGTGTGACTGTCCACCCATCAGATCCTCCTGCTCCAGCAGAATCTGCTGCATCATCCTCATCATCTCATCCATACCACCCTGCTGCGAAGCCGGTGGCACAAAAGGACCTGCTCCCAAATCTGGCACTGGAGGTGGTGGAAACTGCTGTAGTTGGGCCTGTTTTTGAAAATTGTTTTTAAGTTAGATTTTCAGTTAAAATTGTTTTTGAAAACCTATGGTTACTTACTCAGCTTTAGAAAATCATTTTTATGTATATAAGCAGAAATAATCGATTACCTCTCCTGGATCATCGATTACTATGTTTCTGAGTTGTGGCCTGGGAATTTTATTTGAAAATAATCGATTACCTTTTTTTAATAATCGATTACCTTTCTTACAGGAGGTTGATAATCGATTACCTTGGTTTTAATAATCGATTACTTTCTTTAAAAAATAATTTCAAAGTTTTCACAGAAAGAAGATAATCGATTACCTTCTTCAAGTAATCGATTACCTTTAAGTTTTCTTGAAATCCGTGTCAGAATCAATCTTAAATGTTTCCAGATTTGTTTTTAAATAATTGATTATGATATATTTTCAAAAGTCAAAATTGATTTTATTTTGAAAAGATTCCTTTTTGTTTTAAGAATCAAATCATGGATTTATTTTCTAAATCTTTTTTATTCTGTTTTGATTTTAAATCTGATTTAAAAATCTATTCTATTTTATTTTTGAAATCTCTTAATTATTGTTGATTCAAAATATAATCTTTATTTATTTTGTTTTATTAAATCTATTCAAGAGAATCCTAATTTTCAACACTTATTCTTATCTGATAAAAAACTCGTTCTTCTTCTTCTTCTTCCTCAACAAGAACATATTCTTCATTGTTGATACATTCTTCTATTGGCCTTAGTTCTTGTGAATTAATATTCTTCATTATCAACAGACCATTACTTGTTGTATCTGTGTTATTAAGAACACATCAATTGTATCACTCACAAAGTCATCATATTCAACCATAGTTGTAGGGAGTGGAACTCCTAGTTGAACGTGTGGCACGTTCTTAGGGTGAGGAACCCTTGTGTGATTATTTGAGGTCCCTAGCGAACGGAGGTTCCTAGTAGTGGGTGGGGCTCTCTTGGTTGTAATTAGGTGTGGCTCATTTTTCAATGTTATAAAGGCTCAAGAGGGTCGTTTGAGGACTGGACGTAGGTCATTTGCTGGAAAGACTGAACTAGTATAAAATTGGTTTGCGTGTTCCTCTTCCCTTATCTCTTTATTTTTCCACATTATTTTTGTTTAAATCGTTTCCGTGCAACTCTATTTATTTTATTATCTATCGCTTCAAGTTCACGTTCTAAATCTTAATCTCTCCACAAAACTATTTTTTAAACGTTCGAGTATTTTCCATTAAATTTAATAAAACTCGATTCACCCCCCCCCCCTCTCGAGGTTTGAGGACGAACCTAACAACTTGCCCACTATCTTACTGGTTGAACATGACAAAAAGAAGGAAAAGAAAACCAGCAAAGTGCAAGCAAGCTTAATATAACAACAAAATAACTGAAAAGCTTTCGCATAACACCAACCATTCAGATGAAGTTGTGAAGAGGCAAGTTCTAAGTGAGATAAAATATTATATTCAAAATCGATGAAGAGCAATCGGACACCACAATTATCAAACAAAATCACATGCATGAAGAAGAAGTTTTCCACGGGACCCCCAACGAAACAAATACAATATTGCAAATTTGGTGCTTTCAATGCATAGAAGTCAGGGGAACACCCTCAACCACCACGGTGGTTTAAGAATGGAAATTATGCAGATTTTGGACATTAGTGAATGCGGAGGGTTTACCAAGTGCATCCATGTTTACACTTCCAAATCCGGTAAAGTCATCCGGATCGACGAATTCATCGGAGTATGTTTCTGATCTTTTCTTTCCCATGAAACACCTATGAGAGTGAGAAGGGAAAGCGAAGTTAAGTGGTGAACTACCTATATCATCCCTAAACAAATCTTTTATGATCCAATCCTACACTAACTCAGTAAAGGCTACCATCTTGGAATTAAAAAATGGTACTCTTTCAAGGCCACGAGGCCGGTTAGAAAAGGCCCCCATTTCGTTAGCCAATTTTTTGGATGAAGAAGAATAAGATGAACAAGCAAAGGGACCAACGGAAAACGAATTTTCTGAACCACCCATACTATGCTGAGAAAAGGAAAAAAACGAAGTAAGAAAGGAGTGTGATTTACCTGGAGAAGAAAGAAGTTTGCCAACTGCTGGAACTCTAAACAAACATTTGGAAGAAGTTAACTTAGCAATTGTAAGTATTGGATGTTGTGAGGAACCTCTTGGTCCGGGATTTATCCTCATTGAAAAGGAAGAAAGGGATTCTGAAAGGGACTCGACATTTAAAGTTGGACATTGAAAAGGCAAACCTTTTCAAGAGGAAGAGCAGAACTCAAAGGTGAAAAGACAAAACTAAAGTCTTTATAGAGGAGGTAAGTCGACAAATTTTCAATTTTTGGAGGTATTTGTTGGAAACCAAAGCATTTTGGAAGTATATATTGGAAACCGAAGCATGAAAGAGGTGTTGCATGGGGAACCGCAGTAACGTTGAAAGCATGGGGAAGTTAGCCTTGACCCACGCGATTGTCAGTCACTTAATGACAAGCAACGTTTCACCTTTCCCCAAACAGAGGATAAAGCCTTCCAATCTTCGATTCCAAGCTAGCGGTTTGACAAATTGAGCTAGGCCAAAATAACCCATGGCTCATCAACTAAATGAACCCTGGCTTGGGGGGCAACTGCTATGGACCGATAGTAAGGACACTTTGTTATCGAAATGCCTATGTGTATCGATATGACGGATCGAGGCCCCACATGGCCCAATATATATTATTACCGATACGACGGATCAAGGGCCCTACATGGCCTAATACATACCAGTACCTGTATGACGGATCGAGACCCCACATTGCCAAATTAATATCAATACCAAAATGACGAATCAAGGCCCCACATGGCCCAATACATACTAGTGCCAGTCTGACGGATCAAGGCCCCACAGGGCCTAATATGTAACATCTCGATTTGGTTACTTGAAAAAATTATGGTGAAAATATGAGAAAATAAAAAAAAAAACAATAAGTTGAAAGTCTAATTGATGAAGTAATCTTATATTTCAAAAACATTTCACTTACAAACCCATCATCATGTTTTACTCCATCACAAAATATCGCATTACTCAAGCTCCCAAATCAAGCAGTCACAACTCCATTTCTCAAAATCTTTTCATCAATTATAATAATGGTTGAATTGCATAAAAGACATTTCATTACATCATTGAACTCATTCAAAAATTTTACAATGCCATAACATTGGCATCATCACATTATTCAATACAAAAATTCATAATTGAAATGAAAAAAAGGGGTACATAGGGGTAGAGCAATACTATCCAAGCTGCTCAGCAAGAGGTCAAGACTAAACACTAAACTACACGTCTAAAGCCTATTCGACTATGGGTCATGGTGAACCATCTCTGGCTCCACGTCTTCCTCTTGGTCTATATCTTGCTCTTCTTCTTCTTCCTCTTCTAGTTCTTCACCAGTGTCATGTCACATCGACAATGGATGACTGTTGTAACACCCTGATTATTTTATAAAGGGAATAGGATACTTTATAAAAAGAGTTGCAGCGGAAAATAAATATTCCCTTTACTCAAGAAAATGTTTCCTTTACAAAGTACAACATTTCAGGGTTACAAAGGATCAGACCCAATTGAGCATCTTCCTTCTCCACTTGAGTCTCTGGCTTGGACAGGTTGGCTAACTCTGGTTAGGACTTGTACCTACCACACAGGCATGACAAATGGGAGTAAATCACTTGTCATATCGCATAAGCAGATAATAGATTGAAAAATCATGAACAAACATACACACAATCATAATGCAAAACTCGTGCTCAATCCATTGTTTACAATCATATTATCTTATATTTAGTTGGCATGATGCATTCCTACTTCCAAGCGTCACGGTTCGGTAGGTCCTGGTCACATCTGTCTTCATCCTAAACCAGACATTCACCTTTTCTAGTGAACCGGAGCAATTCCATTCCATAGGGCATCACGATTTACCGGGAGCTAGCCTCAATTGTGGCTTTATACACCCTACCCTATGCCCGCATCAACCGTGTGAAACCAGAGCTATTCCATTTTTTACCACCATGCATGATAATGTCATATTCGTTTTTCAATCTTATTTCATTCATTTCGTCATTTCCAGACATAGTCCATTCTCAATTCACAATTGTTATCCAGATAATATCTGTTTCACATTCAAGTCTTATCCAATTCACATTCAGGTAATATCCATGTTATTTATCATCATATTCATCAAGTCACTTTAATTTAATCAAATATTAATAAATATCATTCTCAAGATCAACTAGAGTGTTTGACTAAGACTAAGTATAATCAAAGTTGGCAAAATAGCAATCCTGGACCAGGATAATCAATTACCAGGGTCAGACAATCGATTACCACTTGTAAACTTCAAATGTTTGGTCTCAGGAAGGCATGATAATTGATTGTCAGGCTGAGACAATCGATTATTATGCAGAAAATAGAACTAAAAAAATGAGGTTTTGAGACAACAAACTTTGACACACTTTTCCTCAACCAAAACCAATAACCAACAACACATAAACATCATATATTACACATGTTTTCACAATCAAAACATCACAGAACCATCAAGACGTCATTCAATTCCCATATATTGCATAATATGCATAATACACAACTCATCATGTGAAAACCAATTCTTTAGCAATCTAAACTTAATTTAGTGTTCCTCTAGTTCATTCTTATCATTTTAAATTTGTTCAAGTTATTTATTTAATCAAGGCATCATGGACTGTCTTGGTCTCAATACCAAGCAATCTTGTCATGATACTTCCATTTATAGTCAATCAAACACACTTCAATCATTACCCTAGCGATATTAATGAGATATCCCATAACTTAAATATTTAGAACAGGTTAAGACATGTTTTGTTCAACTACAACGCCAAAAATTAGCTCTGGGCACCGGAAACTTGCACCAACCAACAGCCCCTTGCACCGATCAGCAGCCGAATTAGCACCGACCACACCAGAATCAGCACCGGTCGCACCAGTATCAGCACCGCCGCACCAGAAACGTGCACCGGGTTTCAGCATCAGGTGCATGATTTGGGTCTAATATATGATATTTTTGGGCTTAATTTGACTCCCTTTTGCTTTGGTTTTGGCTTGTTTCTTAGGTGTTTTAGGTAGATTTAGTTTAGTTTTTAATTAGTTTAGGAAATTTTATCCCTTGAACGTTTTGATCCGTTTTGGGTGTGTTTCAGGTACTTTTTGGAGCTTAATTGAAGAAAATAAATATGGGACTAAAAATAGGACGAAAGGACCTTGAAAATGGTGCAAGAATGGAGCGAAACGAAGTCGGAAGTAGGCCGGCACGCCCAGGCGTGGAGATCCCCATGCCCAGGCGCACAAGCCACGTTGATGCACCACACCAGACCTGGCACGCCCAGGCGTGAGGTCCTGGGCGCCCAGGCACGCATACCCCGAACAGGCCCGATTGGGCCTGTTTTGCTGATTTATGATGGGGATTCTCATAGGTTTTGTAATTTTCTACTTATTCTATGTTTAGAATTAGTTTTTAAAAAAAGTTTTTTTAGAGAGGGAGATTACACAATCCTTGAGAGAGAAAGTGCATGGAGAAGAAGATTGGAGATCAACAACGGAGGAATCCGGTTGAAGATTGAAGATAAGCGGAGTAATTCAGAGTTGTCTATGATAATGGGTTATTCTTCTACTCTTTGTTTTTCATTCCCAATTATGTGTAACTAGAACCCTTGTTAGGAAGATGGTGGATTTGCATGGATTTTAAACGGTTTATGATTGTTATGAATTAAGGATTTTCATTGAATCAATTGTTTGATTGTGTTTTTATTTTAAACATAAATCTCGATCCGTTTATGTTTTGGGAACATAATTCTTCAATTGGGCAATTAGGAGTTGGGTATGACCATAGAAACAAGCATTGTAATCGGCCAATTTGTAGGGATACTTTTGGGGATTATATAACATATTTGGTTGGTAATTTCTTAAGTGATGAAGGGTTCCAATTGAATAGGAAACACAATTGTTAGAGGAATTTAATAATTGTTACAACTGGAATGTTGTTGATTCAATACGAAAACAAAGATTCATAACTAGTAAATTATGTCCTGCAATGAAACCAGATTCCTAACGCTTTTTCCATTCTATTCTCAACTTATTTAATTAGTGCTTTGTTATTAGCTTTATTTTAGTTTTAGTATTTAATTAATCAAATCAATTTTCAATTTAAAAGTAGTTTCAAATTTCACTAGTAATTATAATAACGTAGAGATTATTGAAAACAATTTGCAATCCTCGTGGGACGATAATCTTACTTCTACTGTATTACTTGTGCACGATCTAGTATACTTGCTAGAGAGTCCAACAGTGCACCAGGAAATTTGTACCAGACTCAGCATCGGTGCATCAGGAAACTTGCACCGAACTCCAGCATTGGTGCACCAAACTTAGCACCATCAGCACTAGAGTGCTGCACCATGGATCAGCACCAGATGCACCAGGGACGTGCACCAGAAAACAGCACCAGTGCACCAGGAAACTAGCACCGGCAGCACTGCCCCTCACCGAAACGTGCACCGATTGCACAGAAGGATTGTACCATGAATCTTGTGTAACATCCCCGATTTTTCCCCAATTATTAGGTGCCTTAATTAATAGGATTTTGATAAGAGTAGTGTTATTTCCAAGTTTTTGAGTATGTTTAGAATGTGTTTAGGATGTAGGAATTAGCAAGAGTAGGTTTGATGAAGTAGAATTAGTTTAGAAGGGAGTTTTAGAAGTGTTGATTAGTGTTAGTATTGTAAGTGTTTAGAATTATTATGATTGTTTAGAATTGTTTAGACTTGTTTAGGATTAGAAATCTAGCTAAGTGTAAGTTGGATTGAGTTAAGAATAGGTTAGATTGTGTTTAGAGTGTAGGTTTTGGTGTTAAGTTAAGTTAGAAAGAGTTGTCAAAGCCTAAGAGTCTTAGAAGTGTGAAAGAAAGCCATTTTGCACTGAGTTAATCGATTAAATAAGGGCCTTAATCGATTAAAATTTAAGCATCATTCGGATCTAATCGATTAGGGGACAGATTAATCGATTAAATTTTTATGCTCTTTCGTAACTAATCGATTAATGGTCATGTTAATCGATTAAGGGTCGAATTAATCGATTAACCCCTGTTATATCAGTCAAACAGCACGAGTTTTCAACATTATTTTCATTTGTTTCTTCTCCCTCTTCTTCGAAGCTCCTTGTTCTCTCTGCTCTAGGGTTTTACAAACCAACAAAACAACACAAAATAACAACAAATCATCAACACCAATCATCTCCCTAATGATTCCCTACTAATTTCCCTCTCTCAAATCTCATTTTCCGTCTTTCCCTCAAAATCCCCAAATCAAACCCTAAACCCCAACTTCTTCAATCTTGCACATAGAGCCTTCTAATATTCATGAAGTGTTGGAAAGTGTTCTAGGACAAGGAAATAGGAGGCTTGGGAGCTTGGCTAAGGCTAGGTGTTGGTGCTTTATGAAACCCCATTGTCTCCTCTTCTCTTCAAGAGGTAAGGGGGAGTACTTTGGTTCTAATTAGGGAAGGGATTTAATAATAGTAATAGGGTTATAATTAGATGTATTTTGTGTGTATGTTTAATTTATATGCTTGATAGTGCTGTGATGGAATACGAAAATATATGTTATGACTTAGGGATTTGCTTAGTAATATTGACTATTGAATTGACATCGAAATAAATGATTAAATGATTAATATGAGTATGAATATTGATTTTGGTATGATTGGTGTGTTCTCTATGTTGAATGTGAGTACATATATGTTGTGAACTTAAGTTATTGCTAGAAATAAGTTGCTAAAATTGTTAGGAAACTAATTAAATAAATGGTATGATTGTGATCCTTATGGTTGTTGATTGTGATTGTCTCCCTATATGTATATTATGGCCAAAGCTTTAAGTTAGAAAACCCAACCAATTGGATATAATTATTAAAGGTTCAACTATTGAAAACCACATAAATTGAATTAGAAACGTGTGCATTATGGAGTAAGGTGGACCTTAGGTGTACGGGGAAAAACACACGTCGTTCGCGATTGATGAGGACAAAAGTAAATTAGGAGGATTATTATGGAGGACTTTGATCTTGCACAGGACATGGGTTTGATTCCATTGTTGCGGATTGGTCCTAGGCAAACCATAATAATTCTATTTACTTTGGTTTCTTTGGGCCAGTCGAGGGTGATTTCTGCTAAAGCCAATTCGGGCAAATCAATCCGAATTACATGAAGGACCTTCCTAAGTTGAGGTGAAGTGTTGTGCAAGCGGGTGAGCGAGGGACCTTCCTAAGTGGAGGTGAAGCACCCAACTATAGGTTGAGATATACTTACTCCTGGTCGGTTTTTCCCCAGAGTGGAGGGTGGGTTTGTGAGGTGGTTGTGTTGTTATTACAAAGGGAAAAGTGTTATTGGTACATTGTGTGAGGAACCCTCCTTCGGGGAGAATGTGAAGCACAATGTACCCGATTGTTAAAAGTGTTATTGTTATTGGATATGGAGAAGTACATACATGGATATATAATTGGTTAATTCACTGAATCCAATAAAAGTGTTAAAGTGTTATAGTGGTTAAAGTTAAATGGAAAGTGTACATTGGATTCAGGGATTAAATCATAATAGTATAAAGTGCATTCATACTCATATGATTGAGCATAAAAGCATTGTTATGTATTTGGTTTTGTATAAGGAAATGTATTGGCCTAGTGTGATAAAATAGTCGAATGCTAAGGTATAGGAATATATATATAGTTAATTGGAATAATGTGAGTATGAATATATGTGTGTGGGTATGTCTAGTTATATGCTATTACTGTTATTTTAAGTGTCTTCCTTTATTATTTCTCAAATTACTCACCCCTTAAGTTGACCATTTTAGGTACCAGTGGAAAAGAAGTTCATTGCTCCAGCGCCGAGAAAGTGTACTCTCACATGATGAGAGTGCCCTAATTGTTGAGACCTTGGTGGTCTCATTATGAATTGCAAACATTGTTAGGATCATGTAACGAAAAATGTATTATTAATTAAGGTTGTTTTAAATGTAAACTTTTTATTTATTGTAAGTTAAGGACACTTCTGTTTTTGTAAAAAGAACCCTATAAGGACATTTATTTTGATTAAATGTGTTAAAGGTTGTGAAGGATATATAAATATCCTTTTTTTAAGTTGTTTCAAAAATAAGTCACAACCTTTTATAATGTAATTACAATTTTGTTTTAAATAAACTGTTCTGGACTGACAAGTGAATAATGAACTTGGGGAAAGTCCATATTTTAGAGGAAACTCTGCCAAAATTTTTATAAAACCCCAAGTATTTTAAGATTAAATCCTAGAAAAAGTAATATATTTTAAAGTATAAAAATTGAGGATGTTACAGATGGTATCAGAGCAATGGTTGCAATTCTCGGCCGTGGAGTATGGATTTCCTACTCCCAAAGAGTTACTCCACATGAGAGTAACTAACCAATAGTTAGTTTAGTGGTTTACTATCATAGTTCATGCATGCATATTTAGTTAAAGTTAGCATAGTCTAGTTGTGTTAATAGAATGATGCTGGTGCTAGTTTAGTAATCTTCGATTCAAGGTGGACTGAGTAAAACTTTCAATTGCAATTTTGTTATACTTTGAAGTGAACCGAAAGTAGAGACTAAGGGAAGTAAAACTCCCAACGGGATAGAGCATGAAAATGTTACCCCAACCGGATGGACTAAACCTCAATTTTGAATTATGTAAGTCAACTTCGAATGTAACGAAGAATTGAAACTTTTGCGTGAAATGAAATTTCCAAGTCTTCTTTTGAATGAAAGATGAGTCTATTCTTATTATTTAATTGGAATTCGGGTTGTACGAAAATGGTTTTGTTTCTAATGCAATGTAGAATCGAGAAGGGCCCCTCGATGCGTACATTTTATTAGAAGATGAAATCATCGAGTCCTTGAAATCCAACGAAATAATTGTGAATTTCTTTTCTAAGCACAGGAATAGGATAAGTATTAGGAATCATTGCATCATAGACACTCCGGGCATTCTTTATCAGAGTGCGCAGCGGAAGTGAATAGGCGTCAACCCGATGTACTTGCCTTTAACTTTGATAACTGAGTGTCGTCTCTAAAAAAAAGATTTAAGTCCTTTCTACAATTCCACATTATGTTTGGTGATAAATACATTACTAAATTTATAAAGTGTAAGTGTGTTTTAGCATCAAACTATTTTAAGACTTAGTTTTGAAAAGTATTAATAGCATGAATTCTAATGAACGTCAAGCATATAAGTATTCTATTATTTTCTTAAGTTTGGAATTGATTCCAACTTTGGAAATTGACCGAATGTCACAATAGTGATTTTTAAATATAGACTGTTAACAAAATGAGTTCCTAAGTAATGGGAGAATGGTGTAGTTTACTATTAGATTACACCAATCGCCGATTTAATAGGAATTCATCGAATGTGACATACGTCAATTTGAAATGAGAATTGAACTTCAAGGTTGAAATAAAAGGAAAGACATGTATTAGAATTTAAAAATTTAAATTTCAACCGATACATGCAATTCTTTTTATTTGAGTTTGATGGTCATAGAGGATCCTACCTTTCTTTGTTAAAGGAGTCCTCAAACTTTTGAATTAATTTGAAAACCAATGTGAAACGATTTTGAAAATCGTTATGAATACTTTTAAATTTTTGGGTGCTTGACATGTTTTCTCTTATCAACTAATTTTGTTAAAGTTTGAAATGAAACTGATTTATGAATTATAAAGAGTTTTTCTCTATTTTCGGAAAGAGATAATTTTTGGAAATTCTTTATCACCAAAGAACAAATCTTTTCTTCACAAATTAGAACTTCATTGTTTTTTGTTGCAAAGTGGGATTGAGAAAATACAAGTGACGGTAACCAAGTGGGTCAAAGGCAATGTATTACACTTAGAGTGAGATTCAAGTCTAGAATCTCAATTGAGGAAAAGGATGTTATGGCATTTCTTTTAAGTTCACGTAGAACTCAAGGGAAATGTGTGATTGTTATTGAACAAACTACATTCCGGAATCACAACTAATTTTTAGATTAAAGTTAACTATTCCCTGGAATGTAATTTGTTGGGTATCAAAGTCCCGATCCTAACATCCATTATAATAGTCTTAGCCCCAGAGTCTAGGTAGCAATAAGAGAATTTCAACTAGGGTTCTAAGATAGAAAACAGTTAGGCGAAATCCTAACCCAAAGAACCAGATAAGAACCCTGAACCTCATGTGAGCGATAGACGAGCATAGGCCTAGTAAGAGTCTGAAGCTTGTAGGATTTTCGCTTAGAATTTAGTAGTGGAACCCTGATAGTCTGAGGAATATATTAAGTGATAGGATTTTAAGTCCGGGTTGGTTGAGTGTCCGAGCTTAAGCCTTAGGTATAGGTACATATATAGGGTTATGTAGGAATAAGATTTTGTTTATGCTAAGAGTGGTTGATTAGCATGTGTTTGAATTGCATACAAGTATATTTATAATTTTAAATTTTCTATGGTTATATATTAAATCAAAACTATTGTTGGAGCTATTTGTTTTGTATGTTCCTCACAAGTTCCAACTCTAAGTATTTTTATATACCTTGTGAACTATCTGGTGACGGTTTTAAATAAAGAAAATTTTCTTTTTCCGGTGAATGTGATTTTGTAAAGACACTAAATTATTCTTTATCTATTAAGAATCAAATGAAATTTTCAAAACAAGTTGCCTTGCATTTTGCCTGGCTATTCTTAACTTCAATCTTTTCTTATGATATCTATATTCTTAAAGGAAATATTTTCCTTAGAGAAAATTGTGTGAATGATCAAACTTATAATTTTGGCAAACTAAGTCCTTATATAAAGGACTACTCATTTCTATACATATATGTATATAGAAATGAAACATATTTTTATGTAGTACTTTCAATCTATGTTTTAAACAGGTACCAAACTAGATTTTCAAAAGACCACCATTGTAATTACCCGACATTATTAATTCCTATTTTCAACCGCATTCATGAATAATGCATTCTTTGACTTTAATCCTATTTTCTTTTATATTGAATAACTTTGGGCTGGAATTTGAAACCAACTCTATTTTGGGGTGATCTTATATGTGTAGGTATTATCTACTTTTAAATTGCTAGATGCCTACCCCTGCATCTAATGAATACCCAGCATCTTTTCAAAACTCTTACTCAATTCAATCCAATGCAAGACTATTTTGCTATGCATTGACCATTTATACTTACTTGTGTTGAGTTAATGCTTTACTTTTTTTTCAAAGGTACACTCTTTGATAAGGTTTTAAGAATGATGTTCTTTGAAATTGATTTAGTTAAACAAATAATATTTTAAATTCTTGATATATGATGTTGTTTCTATTGATTGTGTATGAACTGGATTTTGTTGTGTTACTTCTTTTTGATCGTTAAATGCTTCTTGTTCTGTTCCTTTTTGAATTTACTATCTGTGCTTGTTGTTTAAAACGTTTTTTTTCTGATGTTGATGTTTGGGTTTCGTGAAGAATGATGTGCCCTAGGGAAATTTAAGACTTTTGTTTTCCTGAGTTGTTGGAGATAGGTTAGTTTTCCTAGGAATAAACCTCAATAGGATAGTAAGACTTAGTGTAAGAAGAAGTCTAGGTAGTAGTGGGATAGTTCTATCATTGAGATCCACCCGAGTTGTGTTTAAGTGGGGGAGCAATCCCCAAAAGTGATAACCATTCCATAACCTAGTATAGGATTCATCTTATGACTAGGGCATGTAGCTCTATGTCTCTTTTAGTTCTTTGAACTTAGCCGAATTTCGGGGACGAAATTCATATAAGTGGGGGAGATTGTAACATCCCCGATTTTTCCCCAATTATTAGGTGCCTTAATTAATAGGATTTTGATAAGAGTAGTGTTATTTCCAAGTTTTTGAGTATGTTTAGAATGTGTTTAGGATGTAGGAATTAGCAAGAGTAGGTTTGATGAAGTAGAATTAGTTTAGAAGGGAGTTTTAGAAGTGTTGATTAGTGTTAGTATTGTAAGTGTTTAGAATTATTATGATTGTTTAGAATTGTTTAGACTTGTTTAGGATTAGAAATCTAGCTAAGTGTAAGTTGGATTGAGTTAAGAATAGGTTAGATTGTGTTTAGAGTGTAGGTTTTGGTGTTAAGTTAGAAAGAGTTGTGAAAGCCTAAGAGTCTTAAAAGAGTGAAAGAAAGCCATTTTGCACTGAGTAAATCGATTAAATAAGGGCCTTAATCGATTAGAATTTAAGCATCATTCGGATCTAATCGATTAGGGGACAGATTAATCGATTAAATTTTTATGCTCTTTCGTAACTAATCGATTAATGGTCATGTTAATCGATTAAGGGTCGAATTAATCGATTAACCCCTGTTATATCAGTCAAACAGCACGAGTTTTCAACATTATTTTCATTTGTTTCTTCTCCCTCTTCTTTGAAGCTCCTTTCTCTCTCTGCTCTAGGGTTTTACAAACCAACAAAACAACACAAAATAACAACAAATCATCAACACCAATCATCTCCCTAATGATTCCCTACTAATTTCCCTCTCTCAAATCTCATTTTCCCTCTTTCCCTCAAAATCCCCAAATCAAACCCTAAACCCCAACTTCTTCAATCTTGCACATAGAGCCTTCTAATCTTCATGAAGTGTTGGAAAGTGTTCTAGGACAAGGAAATAGGAGGCTTGGGAGCTTGGCTAAGGCTAGGTGTTGGTGCTTCATGAAACCCCATTGTCTCCTCTTCTCTTCAAGAGGTAAGGGGGAGTACTTTGGTTCTAATTAGGGAAGGGATTTAATAATAGTAATAGGGTTATAATTAGATGTATTTTGTGTGTATGTTTAATTTATATGCTTGATAGTGCTGTGATGGAATACGAAAATATATGTTATGACTTAGGGATTTGCTTAGTAATATTGACTATTGAATTGACATCGAAATAAATGATTAAATGATTAATAAGAGTATGAATATTGATTTTGGTATGATTGGTGTGTTCTCTATGTTGAATGTGAGTACATATATGTTCTGAACTTAAGTTATTGCTAGAAATAAGTTGCTAAAATTGTTAGGAAACTAATTAAATAAATGGTATGATTGTGATCCTTATGGTTGTTGATTGTGATTGTCTCCCTATATGTATATTATGGCCAAAGCTTTAAGTTATAAAACCCAACCAATTGGATATAATTATTAAAGGTTCAACTATTGAAAACCACATAAATTGAATTAGATACGCGTGCATTATGGAGTAAGGTGGACCTTAGGTGTACGGGGAAAAACACACGTCGTTTGTGATTGATGAGGACAAAAGTAAATTAGGAGGATTATTATGGAGGACTTTGATCTTGCACAGGACATGGGTTTGATTCCCATGTTTCGGATTGGTCCTAGGCAAACCATAATAATTCTATTTACTTTGGTTTCTTTGGGCCAGTCGAGGGTGATTTCTGCTAAAGCCAATTCGGGCAAATCAATCCGAATTACATGAGGGACCTTCCTAAGTGGAGGTGAAGTGTTGTGCAAGCGGGTGAGCGAGGGACCTTCCTAAGTGGAGGTGAAGCACCCAACTATAGGTTGAGAAATACTTACTCCTGGTCGGTTTTTCCCCAGAGTGGAGGGTGGGTTTGTGAGGTGGTTGTGTTGTTATTACAAAGGGAAAAGTGTTATTGGTACATTGTGTGAGGAACCCTCCTTCGGGGAGAATGTTAAGCACAATGTACCCGATTGTTAAAAGTGTTATTGTTATTGGATATGGAGAAGTACATACATGGATATATAATTGGTTTAATTCACTAAATCCAATAAAAGTGTTAAAGTGTTATAGTGGTTCAAGTTAAATGGAAAGTGTACATTGGATTCAGGGATTAAATCATAATAGTATAAAGTGCATTCATACTCATATGATTGAGCATAAAAGCATTGTTGTGTATTTGGTTTTGTATAAGGAAATGTATTGGCTTAGTGTGATAAAATAGTCGAATGCTAAGGTATAGGAGTATATATAGTTAATTGGAATAATGTGAGTATGAATATATGTGTGTGGGTATGTCTAGTTATATGCTATTACTGTTATTTTAAGTGTCTTCCTTGATTATTTCTCAAATTACTCACCCCTTAAGTTGACCATTTTAGGTACCAGTGGAAAAGAAGTTCATTGCTCCAGCGCCGAGAAAGTGTACTCTCACATGATGATAGTGCCCTAATTGTTGAGACCTTGGTGGTCTCATTATGAATTGCAAACATTGTTAGGATCATGTAACGAAAAATGTATTATTAATTAAGGTTGTTTTAAATGTAAACTTTTTATTTATTGTAAGTTAAGAACACTTCTGTTTTTGTAAAAAGAACCCTATAAGGACATTTATTTTGATTAAATGTGTTAAAGGTTGTGAAGGATATGTAAATATCCTTTTTTTAAGTTGTTTCAAAAATAAGTCACAACCTTTTATAATGTAATTACAATTTTGTTTTAAATAAACTGTGCTAGACTGACAAGTGAATAATGAACTTGGGGAAAGTCCATATTTTAGAGGAAACTCCGCCAAAATTTTTATAAAACCCCAAGTATTTTAAGATTAAATCCTAGAAAAAGTAATATATTTTAAAGTATAAAAATTGAGGATGTTACATCTTGCACCCAAGATTCAGCACCGACCAAGCCGGAGAGCTGCACCGACTACGCTGGACACAGCACCAGCAGCTGCAATGAACATAGCCCAAACACCCTTAAAAAACCTCCAAGTTTCCACTTACTTTTAGTCACTAATTCAAAGCTTATTATGAAACCACCCAAGGCTTGATAATTGCACGAATGTTAGAAGATGTTTAGGGAAGAATTTAGCAAGGAAACATTGCTGATGGATGAGGAGAACAACAGCAAGTAGCATGGCTATTTATAGAAGAGGGAAGGAGGGGAAACCCACCCAAGAAGGTTTGGTCAAGCCACCACACCTTCCTCGGCTCCAAAGCACGTGTCCAGACATGCTACGAGGGTGACACGTGGTATGGAAGGGGTAACCATGAGTTTCCCACGTGTTTTATGATGTTTCAAGCTTTCCTCAGCTTGAAGAAACATTGGGATAATTGATTGTCTACCTTTACAATCGATTATCAAGCTTAAACTCTGTACATATAGAAATTTTGACTAGATAATCGATTATCATGCTTGACAATCGATTTTTAAGGCTTTTTCTTCTCAAAATGAAACTTACACCGTTGGATTTGAAGGTCAGAGGATTGGGAAGCTTGTCTCCAAATTTGGGGACGATCCAACGGTTAACGAATGAGATACGACACGATGTTTGAGTGACATTTTTACTAAAATTCACTTTAATGATTATTTACAAATATATTTTTATAGAAAATTAATCACACCTGCAAATATTGATATATTTTATATTTTAATAAGAATTGGGGATATTACAACCGTCATCTAATAACATTACCACAAGGGTCCACAGACAAGGGGAAAGCAGAGAGAGTAAGCGATCCGTGTAACACTAGTTCTTAACACTCTAATTATAATATTAATTATGATACTTTGTACTAATGAAGTTTTAATTAGTGAAAATATTTAAGAAAATTTTGACAGACTTTACTTTGTTTTACGGATTATCAAAATTTTCATTTCAAGTACCTGTCAGTTTCAGTAATATACATATATTTTAATACACATCAAAATGCTATAGCCACTGTATCATCAAACCCAAAACAATGGTATGTAACATACCATGCGTTGTGGCACTAATTACATACAAGATACAAAGTAAAAGTTTGTTCTAATAATTTACATGACCCAAAAGTAAAGAACATTAAAAGGCTTTATACAACATCATATTAACTAAGTAACCAAAAAGTGTAGGATCCTCTAGTGTAGAGTTAGGTTGCGAAAGAGTGGCGAGGCCACTGTATCAAGCCTATACTCCATGAGATGGAGCATGACTCTCCTTGGCAGGGGGAATAGCAAAGACATCCCCGGGTGCAGTACCTAAAATGTCAACATAAGGGAGTAAGTGGTTTATCATAATTTAAAATAAAGAATTAAGAACAATAACACAAAACCAATAATTCAATATCAACAAATTATACCACCTTAATCAAATAAACATATATTACAATCATACTCATGTTATGAATGATGCCATGATGGATGAATGCTATGTCCTTGATTCCTTAAGAAATGATGCATGTGCGGCTCTCTTAATCCATTAATTGAATCCAATGATTTTGGAATATATCATCACCACATTCTTTTTTATTTTCTCTTCTTTTTCTTTTCTCTTGCACTTCTCAATGCATTGGATCCAATTAAGGATTAATTCAAGGTATAATCTCCATCTCAATATTTCATGTCTTTCACATCTCTTTTCTCATATCTCATCATCATCTCATCTCATTATTCAATATTCCACATCATTCCTCACTTCGCCCTCCGCTTCAAGGAAAGACCGAACCGGGAGTAAGTGTCCCTCCACCAGTGCTTGCACAGTACTGGCCACTCTCTTGGTCCAGTACAACTTGGGTTGTAGGCCCATGTTTACTATAGCATGGAACCACCCTCGATTGGTCAACGAAGTGACTCTATGACCAATAGAATTATCGTGGTTAATGCAGAACCAATCTCCCGACACGAGTGGCCAATTCGTGCCCTCCTACGAGATCAAAGTTCCACCCACGACAACTCCTAATCACATACCACTCACGTCCATCGGTTCCAAGAACCTTCACGTCTTGTCTTTCCCAACATCCTCACCGTCCACCTTATGGCTCCATGTATGATGCATGCTCCTAGGTACTTCTCAATTGAAGTCATACTTTATAAAATTAGAAATTAGTTTATACTTTAGTATAATTTCAATTGAGAAGCATATATGTTCTCCTAATTCATGAACACTCAATGCAACAAGCAAAATTATTATTAATAGCATTCACTTTCCATTACTTTATCCTATTTATTTGCATATAATTAAATTAATCAAAATCCATATTATTCTCATCAATTAATCTAGGTTAATTAAAATTTCAAGTCATACATAATTAACATCATGAAGGAAAAGCAAGTTTCTAACATAACATAAACATTTCCAATGCTACAAATTAGAAGTATAAGTCTCTATATCATTATCAGTCCTAAGGTTCTATGTTATTAGTACTTAATTCTTTACTTTAAATTAAGCAAACTACTCCTCCCTTACCTTGGTTGAGGAGAGGGAGTGACTTTGATGGAGGGAAAACTTCACTTGAAGCTTGGGCCACTACTCCTCGATTTCTCTCTTACTCTAGTTCTTTCCTTGTGATTTCATGCCCTTAACTTCTATTCTTCCAACTTGTTGATGAAGAAGCCTAGGTTATGGAGAAGTAGAGATGATGCTTGAGAGAGATGATTGAAGATTTGATAGAGATTGAAGAAGAGTTTTAGAGAAGGAAAAGGATTATTAAGTGTATATGGATGATGGAAAATGAATTCATGGTGATTTTTGGTGGGCTTTGGTGATGAAATATGACAATTTCTAGAGAGAGAAGGAAGAGGTCGAAATTTCTAGAGAGTTGGAGAAGGAAGGAATGAGTGAAAATGACTTAAAATCGCGTTTTTAAGTTGTCTGCAGCAGGTCTAATCGATTAGACTGAGCTCTAATTAATTAGACTAATCGATTATGCTAATCCATTAGAACCTGTGACATTTCATTTTCTTTTGCATTTAAAAAGCCATATTTCATTCGTTAACCGTTGGATCTTGCTCAAATTTGAAAGCAAGCTTCTCCACATACTTATCTTCCCATCCAACGGTGGAATTTGTATTTAAAGTTGTAAATATTTTATTTCTAATTTTCTAATATAAAGTGTTTCTAAATGATCCTTATGCATATTTAAGACATACTAAAGGCTTTAAACACTAAATTACTAATTTCTAACATTTTCTACATAATTATAAGGCAAAACCATTAGATTGGTCCTGTAAGTTATTTTTTGGTTATGATTTCGTCCCTTAACTTTTTTTCGTTTCAAATAAATCCGGAAGTTTGTAACTTGTTACAAATAAATCCTTCCGTCCAATTCTGTTTTAACATTGTTAATGGGAGCCTCCTACGTGGTAACCAATGGTCTTACAAGGCTAAAAATCAACGTTACACCCCAAAACGATGTTGTATGAGACAAAATAGAAGCTTTTTGGGCAATCCCTAATTGTTTTGGTTTTCTCTTTTGGCCTCATATGACATCATTTTGGGGGTGTAACGTTGAGTTTTAGCCACGTAAGACCAATGGTTGCCACATAGGAGGCTCCCATTAACGGCGTTAAGACAAAATTAGATGGAAGGATTTATTTGAAACAAGTTACAAACTTACGGATTTATTTGAAACGAAAAAAAGTTAAGGGACGAAATCGCAACCAAAAAATAACTTACAGGACAAATCTAGTAGTTTTGCCTAATTATAAAATGTAAAATGTTACAATCTGGATGGGTTAACGTCGACGGTGTGGATTTACTGTTGAGCATATTAAGACCAACAAACCACACTTATACACACACACACACACATATATATATATATATATTTATATAAACATCAATTCTGATTGAAATAAAGGCTTGAGAACAACTCATACACTTAGCAATATTTTGATCAGGCTTTCAAATAACTTAATCACATGAGGCATACTTGATTTGGGTCTGAAATGTGATGTTTTTGTACCTTATTTAACCCCTGTTTGCTTTGGTTTTGGTTTGTTTTTAAGCAAAGTTAGAGTCTTTTCCTAGGATTTTTAGATTTTAGTGTTGAGTTAGAGTCTTGTTCGTTTTGATGTGTTTATTAGTGTTTCAGGTGTTTTTGGTACTAAATTGGAGATGGGAAGACAAAATTAGAGCTGGACCTTGGAGAGTTTGAGACTGAACAGAGGAAAAAGTGAAGATTTAGACTTGCACGCCCAGGCGCAGGAACAGCACGCCCAAGCGTGCAAGGGGTCAATTTGCCAGGAAGAGGGGTCAAGTGGCTTGGAATGGTGCACCAATCTAGACAGATTTGCGCCTAGGCATGCAGAACCTCGCGCCCAGGCGCGCGTTTCACGTACAAAGGGGATCTGTTGATTTTTAAGCGCGCGCCCAGGCGCGTCACTGATCTGTTTCTAAATCTTATCTTTTTGATGGATTTGGAAAGGGAATAGCTTTTGGGCTTTATAAAATACATTCGTATTAGGAATTAGGTTTCATTCAGAAAAGTTTGGAGTAGTGTTTTGGAGAGGTTTTGTGAAGAACGAAGATTAGAACCAAGGATTAGTGGTAATTATGTTGATCTTTATCACTTTTATTGTTTTTCTTTTCTCAATTATGAACTAAATCCTTCTTTGGGATGTAGGAGTAGATGAATATGGAACCTTTTTAATGTTTATGCAGTGAATTAATCTTGTCTTTCCATTATGAATTTTGTGTTTGATTATATTTTTATTGTTGTTCATGAAAGTACGCAGTTCATGACATAGGAATCCTAATTTAATAGACATATTAATTTAGGATTATGCCCAATAATCAAACAGTTCAATTGCATAGGGATAGATATATTTCTTATGAATTGAATAATTTTTGTGAGTTTTGATTGAACTTAATTAAGGGTTAGGTTTTAAGGCTCTCTTTAGATATCATTGGGGGATTAATCTCTAAAATACGGAAACGTTCTAAGACATTAGGCATTTCCTACTTTTGTAAAACAAATTCAGAATTTAGGAAAACAAATTAATTCATTGTTGAACGTTTTAGGAACCTTCATCGAAACTACGTCCCGCTCTTTCTCCTTGTTTAAGAATCATTGCTTTTGTTTATTTTTATTTATTTAAATCAACAATTTCTAAATAAATTGAATTCCAGTTTAAATTTCATTTAGTGACTACAAATAGGTGAAAATTATTAAAATCAATTTCAGTCCTTGTTGGGAACGATACTTTACTTAAATCTATTACTTGTACGATCTGGTACACTTGCCAGAACGCCAACAAGTTTTTGGCGCCGTTGCTGGGGACTAAAATTATATTTAAATAATTTTCGGTACTTTTTAGTAGTTACTTGGTGGAATTTCACTTTAGCCATTTTATTCTTAATTGTCTCTATTTATTATCAACAGGTGCTTTTAACCCTCTTTGCCGAGATTGGTATATGCACTTGCGATCTACAGGTGATTACAGCAGTCTTCAATTCGATCCTGAGATTGAGTTGACAACAAAGAAGCTAAGGAAACGAGCACAGCGAGAGAGAAAGAGACAAGCAAGAGAAATGGCTGAAGAGCGTGAGCGCGAAGCTGAGCGCGCAACTGAGCGTGAGGCTGAACGTGCACGTGAGCGTGAGCGTGAAGCTGAGCGCGAAGCTGAGCGCGCGTGCGAATCCCTAGTTGATAGGCGTACCTTGGCTGATTACGCCTTAGTCAACCTGAATGTGTGTGGCACCAACATAGTGCGACCTGCTGTCGATACACCAAATTTCGACATCAAGGGAGCATACTTAAACTTGTTACAGCAGAATCAGTTTAGTGGTGGCCCGGATGAGGACCCGAATGATCACATTGCAAGTTTCTTGAGCTACCTGGATTTTTTCAGAATTCAGGGTGCTAGTGATGAGGCAATCAGGCTGAGACTTTTCCCTTTGTCATTAAAAGGGAAAGCTAATCAGTGGCTCCTGACTCAACCACAAGGGAGCATCACATCGTGGGATGATTTGGCCATGAAGTTTATTGATCAATACTTTCCACCCACCAGACAAGCTCAGCTGCGACAAGAAATCAATTCCATTGGTCAGCAGGATGGCGAATCCTTACATGAAGCATGGGAAAGGTTCAAGCAAATGCTCAAGAGGTGCCCCAATCATTCTGTACCTGAGTGGATGCAAATGCGATTGTTTTATGATGGGTTGAATTCCTCCAATCAGCATATGGTTGACTGTGCATCACAAGGTTCCTTGGAAAGTAAGACACCCGAGGAGGCCAAACAATTGTTTGCAAAAATGGCTCACAACAGCAGCTGAACCACTGTCAGGAAGCGTACTCTTGAAGAAGAGTGATTTGGAGCCTGAGAATGTGCAAGCCTTATTCGCACAGAATAAGGAGATGCAGCAGCAAATAGCTGCATTGACCTAGAAATTGGGGCAGGTTCAAATGAGTGCTTCAACAGGTATACCTTCTGTCCCTTCTGATATTCCTGGTTTAGTACTAACATGTGATTTCTGTCAAGGAAACCACCATAATGGTGAGTGTGTATTTGAGGTTAGTAATAGCACAGGTAACGAAGAACAGGTGAACTTCGTGGGCGGAGGCCAGAAGAATAATCCGTACTCAAACACCTATAACCCAGGGTATAGAAATCACCCTAACTTCTCTTGGCGCACTCCAGCACTCCAGCAACCACAAGAGAAGCAGCCGGCACCTTGGGAGGCAGCAATAGAGAAACTCGCTCAAACGACAAATAATTTTGTGGAGGAGACGCGAGTCAATTTCAAAAACCAAGGTGCTAGCGTTCGCAACCTGGAGGTTCAGATGGGTCAACTTTCCAAGCAGCTCTCAGAGAGGTCACCGGGATCCTTTCTCAGTGACACCATTCCTAACCCCAGGGAGCATTGCAAGGCCATTACTCTTCGAAGTGGCAAGTCTCTTGAGGAGCCACGGAAGAAGAGTGATGAGGTGGTGATTGAGGAAGAAGAGGTAAAGGAACAAACAGCTGAGGAAACAATTCCTGAAGTGCAACAAAATAAGAATTCAACTGCAACACAGGAAGAAGAGAAGAAGCCACAGATGTCCCATAAGGTTCCTTTCCCTCAGCGGTTGAAAAAGGAGGAAAATAAAAAGCAATTTGCGAAGTTCATGGAGGTGTTCAAGAGGCTCCAAATCAACATTCCATTTACGGAGGCTCTTGAGCAGATGCCCACATATACAAAGTTCATGAAAGAGCTCTTGACCAACAAACGGAAGATGCAAGATGATGAAACTGTGCTACTCACAGAGGAATGTAGTGCAATTCTGCAAAGGAAGCTTCCTCAGAAGTTAAAAGATCCTGGGAATTTCACAATCCCTTGTAACATTGGGGGATTTGATATTGGCAAGGCTCTGTGTGACTTGGGGGCAAGCATCAATCTGATGCCCCTCTCTATTTTCAAGAAACTTGGTATTGGGGAAGTGAAGCCAACAATGATGTGTCTTCAGCTAGCTGACCGTTCTGTGAAGAGGCCCTATGGGAAAGTGGAGGATGTGCTTGTCAAGGTGGACAAGTTCATCTTCCCTGTTGATTTTGTGATTTTGGATATGGAGGAGGATTCAGATATTCCTCTCCTCCTAGGTAGGGCTTTTCTAGCCACTGGGCGAGCCCTCATAGATGTTCAACAGGGCGAGCTCTAGCTCTAGGTTCATGAGGAAGAGGTTTCTTTCAATGTCTACCGGTCCATGAAGAATCCAATGGAGAGCTCTCAATGTTTCTTAGTGGACATGATTGACACTTTAGTCACGTCTACCTTTGAGTAAATTGGGCATGGAGATGAGTTGGCAGCAGCACTGCCACATGAGAAGAGTGAAGATCTCAAGGTGGAGAGGATGATGACCAGACTGGATGCACCTTCAGCTTACACTAGGACAGATCAGATGAAAGAGCTGAAGTTGCATGAAAAGGAGGCACGCACAGCACCAGAGCTCAAAGCTCTTCCACCAAATCTCAGGTATGAATTTCTAGATGAAACCAAGTTCTATCCAGATATAATTAGTAATGCCTTGACTGAAACTGAAACTGAAATATTAATGAAGATTTTGAGGCAATACAAATCTGCTTTAGGATGGAGTGTTTCTGATTTGAAGGGGATTAACCCCAGTTTCTGCATGCATAAGATTCTCCTTGAGGAGAATTTTAAGCCAGTAATTCAGCCACAGAGGAGGCTGAATCCGACTTTGCAGGAAGTCGTGAGAAAGGAGGTAGTCAAACTTTTAGATGTATGCATTATCTACCCAATCTCCGACAGCACTTGGGTTAGCCCGGTGCAAGTAGTGCCTAAAAGGAGGGTTAATCGTGACTAAATCTGAAAAAGATGAATTGATACCAACCCGCACTGTTTCTGGGTGGCGTGTATGCATTGATTATAGGAGATTAAACAATGCCACCCGGAAAGATCATTTCCCATTACCCTTTATGGATCAAATGCTAGAACGATTAGCAGGACATGCATACTATTGTTTTTTGGATGGATATTCAGGTTATAATCAAATCTGTGTCGATCCTGTAGACCAAGAAAAAACTGCTTTCACTTGTCCCTTTGGGATTTTTGCCTATCGGAGAATGCCCTTTGGGCTTTGCAATGCACCCGCGACTTTTCAAAGGTGTATGTTGGCTATATTCTCCGACATGGTCGAAAATTTCATTGAGGTTTTTATGGATGACTTCTCAGTCTACGGGTCGTCCTTTGATGTATGTCTTGCCAATCTGGGTAAAGTTTTAAAATGATGTCAAGAGACCAATCTCATCCTTAACTGGGAAAAATGTCAGCTCATGGTCAGGGAGGGGATAGTTTTAGGACATAAGATTTCAGAAAAGGGTATTGAGGTAGATCAAGATAAGATTGATGTCATCAAAAATCTACCTCCTCCAGTAAATGCTAAGGGAATAAGAAGTTTTTTGGGTCATGCCAGTTTTTACCTGAGATTCATCAAAGATTTTTCAAAAATTGCAAAACCCCTATGCAATTTACTGGAGAAAGATGCTGACTTCATTTTTGATAATAATTGCACGAAATGCTTTGAACTTTTGAAAGAAAGACTGGTTACAATTCCTATCGTGGTTGCACCCAATTGGGGTGAACCTTTTGAACTAATGTGTGATGCTAGTGACCACGCAATAGGACCTGTACTTGGTCAAAGAATTAATAAAGTTTTTCATGCAATCTATTATGCAAGTCGTGTATTGAACAGTGCACAAATTAATTACACGACCACTGAAAAAGAACTCTTTGCTGTGATTTTTGCAATGGGCAAGTTTCGTGCCTATTTGATAGGCTCGATGGTGGATCATGCTGCTTTAAGGCACCTATTGGCTAAAGCACGATGCTAAGCCAAGGCTGATTAGGTGGATCTTGCTCTTGCAAGAGTTCGATTTAGAAATAAGAGATAAAAAGGGGGTGGAGAATGTTATAGCTGATCACTTGTCTAGGCTCCCCCTTGAGGATAGTGATAAGGATAAGGAAGTTCCAATTAAAGAAAAATTCCCTGATGAATACCTATTTGCTGCATCTGAACTCCCATGGTATGCTGATCTAGCCAATTATTTAGCAGCGAATGTGATTCCTATGGATATGACTTGGCAACAAAAGAAAAAATTTTTACATGATGCCAAGTTTTATTTTTGGGATAAACCATTCCTGTTCAAGAGGACTGCAGATGGAGTAATTAGGCGTTGTGCTTCCCAAGAGGAAATTCCCGACATCCGCATTGTCACAATTCACCATATGCTGGTCACTACAGCAGTGAAAAAACAGCTTCTAGATTTTTACAATGTGGGTACTTCTGGACCACTATTTTTAAAGATGCTAGGACTCATGTGATGCAATGTGATAGATGCCAAAGGGTTGGGAATATTTCCAAGAGAGATGAGATGCCTCTTCAAGGCATTTTAGAAGTTGAAGTGTTTGATGTGTGGGGCATTGACTTTGTAGGCCCTTTTACCCCTTCCTATAACAACAGGTACATACTTGTAGGGATTGACTATGTGTCTAAGTGGGTGGAGGCAATCTCCACTCCCACCAATGACTCTGCTGTGGTTGTGAACTTTTTAAGAAAATATTTTTAGCAGGTTTGGAGTACCTAGAGTACTTATTAGTGATGGTGTGATTAATTTTTGCAATCAGGTCATGGAGAAAGCCTTGTCCAAATATGGGGTGCGCCACAAAGTGGCTACCCCATATCATCCACAGACCAGTGGTCAAGTAGAGGTGTCCAATAGGTCTCTTAAGCGAATCTTAGATAAAACAGTTAATACCAGTAGGAAGGATTGGTCTAAGAAGTTGGATGATGCCATGTGGGCGTATAGAACTGCTTATAAGACACCTATTGGCATGTCACCTTTTCAGGTTGTTTATGGAAAAAATTGTCATTTGCTGGTGGAATTACTTCACAAGGCATTTTGGGCAACTAAATTTTTGAACTTGGTTATCCAACCTGCAGGTGAGAAGAGGTTATTATATTGCAGCTAACTGAACTAGATGAGTTCAGAGAGCAAGCATATAACACTACTCGTGATTTTAAAGAAAAAACTAAATGGTGGCATGACAAGAAATTGATTAACAAGGAATTTGAACCTGGACAATTGGTTTTGCTATTTAACTCTAGACTTAAGCTTTTCCCTGGAAAGCTTAAAACTAGATGGTCTGGTCCTTTTGTGATTGTGCAGGTTTCGCCTTTTGGCGCTGTTGAGATAAAAGACCCCAAGTCCAGGGATGTTTTTAAGGTAAATGGATAGCGCCTGAAATTGTACCATGGCGATGCTTTTGAGGAGATCTCTTCCAAAGTGGGGCTCCGTGACACTTAGCTTTTGAAGTATTGCCATCCGTCAGGCTCGGGATGTTAAACAAGCGCTTCTGGGAGGCAACCCAGTGGTAAAAGTTTTCCTTTTGTTAGTGATTATTTTTATTTTATTTTATTTTCTTTTATTTGCTACTTAAAAAAAATTGGAGGGTCTGTACGTCACACCCAGGCGCGTTGGTCCCATACCCAGGCGTGCTGGGGTGTCAAGGTTGGAAAGGGGGGTGCAAAACCCAATTTGTAATAAAAAAAATTATGGGAGGATCCAGACAGATTTGCGCCTAGGCGCGCAGCACGGCATGCCCAGGCGCTTAAGAAAAATAAAATAAAAGTATCAGACCTGTGTGCACGCCCAGGCGCGCACGACCCGCGCTCAGGCGCGCAATCTGTTTTAACCCAGAAACCGTCGGGTCCACCCTCATTCTTCTCTTTTCTTCTCACTCTTTCCCCCAAATCCCTAATTCCTCTTCTTCCACTTGCGCCGCCGACCCAAGCTCCACATCTGGATCTCCGAACCGCCGTCACTCCCCCATCCGTCCTCATCTTCGTTCTTCTTCTTCTTCCCTTCCTCCTTTGTGTTCTTCACGGTATTCTCCTTCTCTTCTCTCTTTTCTCCAATTACTTAATTTCTAGGTTAGGGTTTTCATTTTTTTTATTTATTTTATGATTATTTGTGTCTTAGGTTTTAGTTAGTGTTAAATTGTTGATTTTTAGTGGTTTGTGTTAGGTTTTAAGCCTAGAGTTTGAGTATTTGAGTTTAGAATTAGGGTGCACATTAGGTTTTTGATAATTTATCTAGGAGAGTGTCCACAATGAACAAAGGAAAAATAAAGCAATTGCTAGTGGTACAGGGAAGAAGACTTTTGAGCACACTGATGTCTTGGAGTTTTTCAACTTTAAGATGAGTCGAAGGGGTATTACCCTGGAGACAAGTATGCTCTATGAGTCGGAGGGCACGTTGGGTCAACATGTCATGGGTGTGTAGGAGATTACGGAGGTGCGGGAGACCCTGGAAATCAACCAGTGGGTACAATAGGTCGGGGAGACCGATGAGTATTTTAGCCGGGCTATAGTGGGGGAATTTTATTCCCATGCTCATTGGAGGATTAAGAAGAAAGCATTAGAGCAAGGTAACCGTCGCATTAGCTATGTGCGGGGCATTGAAGTCCCTTACGATGCGGCTACCATTGCTCGTGTCATGGGACTCCCTATGTACCCACTTGAGGCTAGCCCTGCAATGTTCACCTCATCCAGTTTTGAGGATAATGAGCAGTACTCTCTGGACAAGATTATTAAGAGGGCTATGGTTTTACCAGGGACGGACTGGAACTTGACCGTGTCTCACGCGGTCAAGCATGTGTATCAAAAGAACTTGGTAGGTGCTGCTAGGTTTTGCGTTAGGTTTGTAGTGCATAACTTAGACCCACGGTCCCATGATACAGAGGTACCACCTAGGGTGTGCCGGCTGGTTTACGCCCTGCGTGAGGGGATAGTGGTTGATGCGACCTCTATAATTTCTGATAGGATGCACAACTTTTGTAACACCCTTATTCTTATTTATAACAATAGCGAGTAAAAGTCTATATTTAAAATAATGTACTTAAAAATTCCTTTTTACAATTCAAGTTTACAAATAATTTTGGGCATCCATTTACAATATAAGTAGCACAAAATAAAGTTTCCTTCTTTCCATTCTTCCGCTGCGCCACTCTGATCCGCAAGCTCCTTAGCAAATCACCTAAAATGTTAACCACTAAGGGTGAGACCTTTTCACAACATAGTGAATCAGAAGATAATATAAAGTTCATAATATAAACTTAAGAATAATAATTAAATCAAGTCAGGGATCAACCAATTCATCACATTCTCATTTCCATTTATACATTCTTTTTATCCATTTTCCTTTCCTTAATCCTTTTCATTACCATTACATTACCATTACCATTTCCATTTTTATTTCCTTTTCCTTTATTCCTCTTTCCATTATGTGTAACCTCAATCAGAGATCTACACTTTCCATTGGGTGTAACCTCAAATTCGAGATCTACACCTTACCATTGTGTGTAACCCCTAAACAGAGATCTACACACAGTGTATGCAACCACAAATAAGTGATCTGCATACACTCCATATCATTTATGAACCTCAAAACAGAGATCTACATAAACTTCCCTTTTTCCTTTTTACCGTACACCACTAGGATTTGGATTACCCTCTAGGTAATTGGAACACCTGTCTAGGGACTTGGGGACACCTGCCCAGGACTTTACACCCATCCAGACCATCATCTGTAGGACTATGTACTTTTACCAATCCATTAATTATTCCAATTATTGGTGTGGAAAACTGATCCTGTGGGTCACCCGGCTCCTACAGGGAGATTTGGCCTGATGGGTAATTGGCATGACAAGTAATTGGCCCTAACAGGTAATTGGAAGACCTAGCCGGGTACCTAGTGTTCTGGGCCCCACTGATCAGTTTCCACTTTAGTTACCTTTACCATTTTTAATTAATCAACAGTCCATTCCATTAATTATAAACCATAATCCACAATTCCAGCAACACTCACACATATATGTAGCAACCATTCCTAATCAACATCACATAACATTATAGCACAAATAATCATAAACCTTCACATGTAGTTTCACATTCAAATTCCAATCCATTTAGTTACCATTCACAAATCCAAGTTCACAACCAGAATTCCAATAACAAAATATATATAGATCACCTATTTCCAAATAACAACACAAACTCATGAATAACAATTATATCACCAAGTATTCGCATTTAGTTTCATATTCCACAATTAGCATTTCTACCCATTTCCTATCACATTCAACAATTTACATTCGTAACCATTTTATCAGCATCTCTCATTTGCTTAATTAGTATCCTAATCTCAAATAGGCACCTTTAACATTTAATCACATAAAAACCCATTCAACGTATAACCACAACTTGCACATTTAACATTTAGTTTGCATAATCAATTCTCACAAATATCAGACATTCCAGTCGACATACTCAGGTATGTCTTAGAGTGTTCAAAATAAATCAGCTCCCTAGGGTTCTTCACTTCCTACTTTAATACGTACAAAAGGATTAAACATAACATTTCCAATAATATAACCAAAATAACCAAATATACAACCATCACCCCTAATCACTTCTAATCACTTCTTAATCTGTCACCCACAACCCAAAATAATTATTAGACTCAAATCCTATTATAAACTCTAACTATTCCTAACTCAAAGTGTGGAAAAGAGACTCCCGTTACCTTGGAGAGAGAGGAGACTCAAATGAAGCTTCAAAGTCTTAGAATCTACCTCCGATCTACTAGATTTCCAACTATCTAGACCGATTCCCAATTGATTCCATGATTGGAGGAGAGAGAAAAACCCTAGATGGGAGAGAAACACCAATAGAGGAGAGGGAAAGCTTAATCAAGAGAGGGATAGTGTTTGTGTATAGGATTTAACCCAAAATCAAGATTAAATCCATGAGTGAGGTTAGAAATAAAGGTTTGGGTGCTTGGAGTTGGTTATGGTGTGTGGGTTCCATGGAGAGAGAGAAAAAGCCATGAAGGAGAGAGAAAGAAAGAAAGACACCATGGAAAGGGGAAAGAAGGAAGAACACATGGGGAAGGAGTGGATTGCCATGGGAGGAAGATTGGAGGTGAGTTATGGGTGTTGGGTGGTGGTGGAGATCGATTTGGGTGAGGAAGGAAGAGAATGGTGCGTGAAAATGAGAGAGGAGCGGGCTGGTGCACGGTTTTATGCTGGTTGGTGCAGCTGATTCGCACCAAACTCGCTTGAGCGAGTAACCTGGTGCTGGAGCGAATGTCACGCGCAGCACCAGATGGCGCTACTGGTGCTCACTCGCTGGAGCGAGCAGACCGGCGCTGGAGCGAGCGCAACGCGCATCAGATGCGCGCAGGTTGGTGCGAGTTCGCTGGAGCGAACTGGTGCATGTTGGAGCGAGTGGCGCACCTGCGCCTGGGACGCACCGGCTCTTGCTCGGGCGCACCGATAGACCCGAAACACCGATTTTTGCCCTTTTTGACCCGATTCGAAGGATCCTAACCCTTCCTAACACTAAATCAAACCCCATACACATTTAAAGACATACAAAACATCAAAATCATAAATTTAATAATAATAAACACATAAATCATAAACACAGAAAATCAAACGAACTAAGCACCAAATTCTAAACTTAATTCTTTTCTAACACTCGATCTAATCCGACCCACTTAAGGCAACTCTCTAACCTCATCAATCCAAAACTAATTGCCTTCGAGGCATAAACAAAAGGGTCGGATAAAATTTGATTCCTCACAACACCCATAATTTCCCGAAACACGATCAGAATGCAAGTTCGAAGGGAAATTTCCAAGCATTGACCCTCAGGCCTATACCTATGCTCAAAATCAAATCTTAGGATTCTCTAACCATTCACTCCATCAAGGTCAAGGCGCTAGGAACGCTCATATGAACTCGGATAAACCTAATACTCGAACCTACAAAAATTCAGGGCACTCCTGGTCTGATCCACAAACACTTCAAGCCTATTTACCGACTCCTATTATCTTTCCCTGACCAAACCTTATAATATGATTATATATATACACATACAAAAGAAAATAATCACAACCACCTATGCACACACACTTATATATATATATATATATCCACATATGAATGCACCTATGTATACTAGCCCGACACAACTACACATATATATGTGTGCACACACACATACATTAAAAATATTATTACAAATACTTATACCTACATATATTAGCTTAACATAGCCATATACTTATATGTATATATTAAAAAAATAGTTACAAATCATTTTTCATACACCACCTTCATTTAAATAAAACATATTTAAATATAATTATTAGATTTATAAAAATCAGATCATTACAACTTTGCTATGAAGGACCAGGGATATGTTGGGTTTCCCTGGGTGATCCACAAGCTGTGTATAGCCGCTGGTGTTTACTTTAGGGAGGATGTGCGCGCGTTGAGAAGGACTCCTCGGATGACTTAGTCCAGTTTGGACCATTTCTTAGCTTTAGAGAGAAAAGCGTTGTGCGAGGCAGGAGAGCCGGGAGGCAATGCACCTCCCCCACCACCCCCAGTTTTTGAGCCACCACCACCTGCACTTGAGGCTGGCCCCTCTTCTCCTCCAGTTTCACAACCGAGGGGTATGGATGAGATGATGCGGATGATACAGTCCCTTATGGCGGGACAATCCGAGTTGAGAGGTGGCCAAGCTCGTATTTTACAGGGGCAGGATCGCATTATGCGTCGCCAGGCCCGGGCAGCTGAATTGTGGCGCAGAGAATTGCGCCGGAACCAAGACCGGGATGCGTGCATGAGGGATTGGAGAGAGTCTCAGGGGTTTCCTTTTGCTGTACCTCCTTACACGGAGGAGTATTTTGGGCTCTTGGACGATGAATTGTCCAATGAGATGGACGAGGATGTCCAGTGAGGAGTGTTTGCTGTACTCTATTTTTAGTTTAGTAGTTTTAAGTGTAGTCTAGTTTGGTTATAGTTAGGTTCTTAGGATATGTAGTCAGTTGTCGGATTAGAGCTTCTTATATATGTTAACTAATGAGGTGCTGCAAGCGCCATTTTTAGTTGCATGTGTGCAGGTGCATAAGTTTGGGGGAATCATTTTCCTGGATCATCATGGGGATACTTCACTATAAAGGGAAGTCTCTATTCTCTGTTTTAATTTTCTTTCTTTTCTTTTATTTATTTTGTTGTAGAGTGTCTAGTTGCTTGAGGACAAGCCACAAACCAAGTTTGGGGGAGTGGTACAAAACTCAAAAAGAAAAGAAAAGAAAAATTTATCCCCAAATTTTGGTGTTAGTTGGTGTCCTAGGTAGAGGTAAATGATTTTTCTGTCTTAGTGTTGTTTTCCTGATAATAAATGTAGTTGCTGGTTTGGGATTAGACTTTCTGACTGCTGATACTTAATTGATTGAGCTGTGATTCTTTTGAAAACTGGTTATTTTGACAAATTGTTTGGAAACTCTGGAATAGTGAATGGACCATTAGCCTAGTGAGAATTTGGGCCTATAATTGAAAGGGGTATGAATTTGTTTGATGATTATATGATGAAACCCCTTATTCTTTCTTGAGTGTGTTCACCTTGATAGTATGTCTAGAACTTGACTTGTGACCATCTTGAGGTTGATAATTGTCTGCATGCATAAAAATGATTAAGGCACCTAGGTTTGTGTTTTTGTGGCTTTCAACTGTTTGAATGATAATGATGTCCCTTAGTTGCCCAATTTGAGCCTTTGTGATCTAATGAGTTTCTTTGGTACCCTGCATAATTAGAATTATTATTGTGAAGTACCTTTGAAATTTGCGATGGAGCAATTAAGAGGAAAGTTTAAAAAAGGCTAAAGTGAAAGTGTGGAAAAATAAATGACATGAGTTCTACTTCTCTTCCAAAAAGAAAAAGAATAGAAAAAGAAAAGGAAAGAGAGTAGAATGAATAAAAAGAAAAGAAAGGGTGTTTGAATTGGAGTGAGATGTGATTAGTTGCAGAATTTAGTTGCTCCATTCATGAATTTTAAAGGGAATTCTTCTGATTGCATTGATTAAGCCCTTTGTGCATCCCTTATTTCTTTATCCCACCGTGATCTTTTAGCCATGGCCCCGTTACAACCTGAACTAAGACCTTTTGATTTGTGCATGTAGTCAATAATTTCAGTGGAGATTTGGTCTATGGTCAAGCATATGGTACACATTGTCATTGGATGAACTTGAGAGCATTGAATTAATTAACCTTTTTATACACTTGTGAGAGATACACTGAGAGGTTGAGAGAGTTCGCTTCTTTAGTTTCCTTGGAGTTTGTTATTCTAACCAGGTTTTGATTGAGTAACTGTTTGAGAAAATTTGTGTCAGAGTTGGAAAGTCGAAGTCTTAGATTAGCAATGTATGTTTTGATTTAGGAGGTAACACTGTGTTTGGAATTTTTATTTTACTTTTGTCTGGGACATGCAAAACACTAAGTTTGGGGGTGTGATTTGGGTCTAAAATGTGATGTTTTTGTACCTTATTTAACCCATGTTTGCTTTGGTTTTGGTTTGTTTTTAAGCAAAGTTAGAGTCTTTTCCTAGGATTTTTAGATTTTAGTGTTGAGTTAGAGTCTTGTTCGTTTTGAAGTGTTTGTTAGTGTTTCAGGTGTTTTTAGTACTGAATTCGAGATGGGAAGAAGAAATTAGAGTTGGACCTTGGAGAGTATGAGACTGAACAGAGGAAAAAGTGAAGATTTAGACTTGCATGCCTAGGCGCAGGAACAACACGCCCAAGCGTGCAAGGGGTCAATTTGCCAGGAAGAGGGGTCAAGTGGCTAGGAATGGTGCACCAATCCAGACAGATTTGCACCTAGGCGTGCAGCACCTCGCGCCCAGGTGCGCGTTTACAAAGGGGATCTGCTGATTTTTAAGTGCGCACCCAGGCGTGTCAAGGCCATACCCAGGCGCGCGTCGCTTATCTGTTTCTAAATCTTATCTTTTTGATGGATTTGTAAAGGGAATAGCTTTTGGGCTTTATAAAATACATTAGGATTAGGAATTAGGTTTCATTCAGAAAAGTTTGGAGCAGAGTTTTGGAGAGGTTTTATGAAGAACGGAGATTAGAACCAAGGATTAGTGGTAATTATGTTGATCTTTATCACTTTTATTGTTTTTCTTTTCTCAATTATGAACTAAATCTTTCTTTGGGATGTAGGAGTAGATGAATATGGAACCTTTTTAATGTTTATGCAGTGAATTAATCTTGTCTTTCCATTATGAATTCTATGTTTGATTATATTTTTATTGTTGTTCATGAAAGTGCGCAATTCATGACATAGGAATCCTAATTTAATAGACATATTAATTTAGGATTATGCCCAATAATCAAATAGTTCAATTGCATAGGGATAGATATATTTCTTATGAATTCAATAATTTTTATGAGTTTTGATTGAACTTAATTGAGGGTTAGGTTTTAAGGCTCTCTTGAGCCATCATTGGGGGATTAATCTCTAAAATACGGAAACGTTCTAAGACATTAGGTGTTTCCTACTTTTGCAAAACAAATTAATAATTTAGGAAAACAAATTAATTCATTGTTGAACGTTTTAGGAACCTTCATCGAAACTACGTCCTGCTCTTTCACCTTGTTTAAGAATCATTGCTTTTGTTTATTTTTATTTATTTAAATCAACAATTTCTAAATCAATTGAATTCCAATTTAAATTTCATTTAGTGACTACAAATAGGTGAGAATTATTAAAATCAATTTCAGTCCTCGTTGGGAATGATACTTTACTTACACTCTATTACTTGTACGATGTGGTACACTTGCCAGAACGCCAACAATACTCTTATAATTAACAATCTCTTGATCAAGGTTCACGTAACTTAATCACAAGGGGAGAATTCTTACAATTGATAATCTTTTAATCAAGGTTTCACATTATCGTATCCGTCAATCACATGTTTAGTCAACACACACGGCAACATTGTTGAATCAGCAAGGAAAGTTAAATTTTGATGAAGACAAACTGCTCGGACTAGTCTAAGTCGAAGACCGAACTCTGATGAAGTTATCGAGCTCGGATAAAACCGACCAAAAACAACGCCACATAGATTCAGATGATTAGGAAGCTCGAAAAAAACTTTGCTCGGATAAAGCTCGGCGATGAGAAGTGTTGATGTGCCAGCAAGTGGACTGGGTCAATGAGTAATATAGTCTGGAAGACCGAATATCGTCCCACAGGGAGTTGTGTTTTTAGTAAATTTCCACCTTAGTATAATTAATTAATAAATCCTATAAACTAAAAAGTTGATTAAATTAAAATTCAGATTTACAATCAATGATTAATTAAACTAACTAATTGCTGAAATTAATTAAAACGTGAACACAATGGAGGGAAAGTGGTTAGGAACGTTGGTTGCATTGTAGGTTTCACTTATTCAATTATAATTCAGATTTTACTTTAATTATCCTTCAATTCATGGACTATTCCTCTCAAATAGCAATAGTTAGACGTCTCTAACATTACCCTTATTTTCTAAATACTTAATCCTTGATCCCTCAACAAATTACAATATAAGAAAATATCTATTCAGCACAAGGGAATTATAAAGTCATATAATCATCCAATTATATCCCTATATTTTGGACTGATTATACCATTAATTGCATGGCCTATTCAAAATCCCAACTCCCGTTGCGAATTAAAAAATCCAAAACATAAATTGATCAGGTTTATGTATATAATAAAAAACACAATTAATGCATGAATTGAAAACAGCAAAATCTTAAATCATAAATTGAAATAAGCTACGCCATACAAATTCACCTTGTTCCTAACACGAGGGTTTTAGTTACACATAGAAATAAGAAGAAGAAAAGGCATAATAGGGAAATTCATAGACAAATTACCCCAAATCCTTCAATCTTCAAATGCTCCAAATCAATGCAATCTCCCTCTTCAAATCTAAATTCTGTTTTTCTCCTCTAAGTTGGCTGCTTAACCTAATTCTAAATCACTAATTTATAATTACAAACTATCTCTAAGTAGAATCCCAATCAATTTCTGAAGTTTTGGCCCAATTGGACTTTTTCTGGTGCACGCGCGCCCCAGGCGCACCCGGTGTCGCACCCCAGGCGCGCGCCTCTGCTGCTGGTGCTGTTCCTCAAGTGGCGCGCCCCAGGCGCATCCGTCGCGTGGACCTGTTTCGGCTCCGATTTTCTCCGTTCTTTTTCCTATTTCAAGGTCTTTGAATGCTCTTTCCAATTCCATAATTTATTTTTGCATTTGAGCTTCCAAAATCACCTGAAACACTGAACAAACAATCAAAAAGTTCATGGGAAACTACAATTACTAAAATTCCTAAAAACTAATAAAAAGGTCCTAAGTTTGCTATGAAAACAAGCTAAATCAAAGTAAAAGAAGATAAAATGAAGTCCAAAAAGTATATATATCAGACCCAAATCAGTCCCCCAAACTTAGCATTTTGCATGTCCCAGGCAAAAGTAAAATAATGTTAGATCCAGTAAGAAGGTTTTGATAATGACAAAGGTTGACAAAGGTTTTGAACAAGCTACAAATGGTTTAATCAAGCTCAAGTTTTGAAGAAGATCACCAAACAAACAACACTCAACATTGATGAAGAGAGAGCAAGCTCATGAAGACTTAGTTTGGTAGTTTATATTTTATTGTAATATCTTTAGCCTCTCAAGTCTTTTAGTTTATGAGTTTGGGTAGAGTTATTAGAGGGTAGTGAATCTCTATCAAGTTCATGATTATATTATATTTTGAGTATTCACTTAACCTAAAATCAATAGGTGGCTTAAAGGTTTGAAAGAAAGGGTTTAGTTTTGAGAAAACAAGTTTTTAATTGAATTTAGCAGTGACTAATCGATTAATGTGTTAGGGTTAATCGATTAACACACATGTTACAGTGGTTAATCGATTAAGCCATGTGTTAATCGATTAACACGTGCAGAATCAGTTTTTAAAATAAGCTTTTCAAGGCAAAATCAAATTCTATTGTTTTCCAACTTTTGGGTATTCTATATAAACTTTTTCCTAACTTTGTGATCAACATACATCATTTTGATATTCATTTTACAAAGAATCAAGCCACACTATTCTCTCTCACTTTCATAGATCAAAGCTTCAACTTTACATTCTTTGATCAAGAATCTTTGAATCTCTTATGTTGATATTTTCATAGCTATTGAAAGAGATTCATAGGATTGTTATTGTTTTTCATTTGAGTTGTAATCATTGCAAAGAAGGCAAGCTATCTACAACAAAGGAAGACTTGGTGGTTGTTCATCAAGCAAAGTTATCTTGGAAGTCTTGTTGTGTTAACAAGCAAAGTGGAAGTCTTGGTGTGAGGCATCATCAAGCAAGTGGAAGACTTGTTGTGGGGATATCAACAAGCAAGGGAAGAGGTTAGATTAGAGGGTCAATAGGATTGCAAGGCAAGGGTGTGGTATCTCTTGTAGGCTATCAAGAAGGGAGTCTTGAGAGGCATTTGCTTGTAATTTGAGAACTCTAATTCCTCATAGTGAAGAATCTCTCTTGGTTGAAGAGGGGATTGGATGTAGCTTTCAAGTGGATGAAAGTGAACCAGGATAAATCTCTGTGTCGTATCTCTAAACTCTTAACTCTTTACATTCAAGTCATTTCATTTGTTCTTGGTTGAAAACCTAGAATAGATTGATTTTCATAATTGATTGAATTGAATATTAATTATGCAAATTGATTTGCGGAAAATCATTTTCATAACCTAGGTAATCAATAAGAATATTGGTGTTAATCAATTCCGCTTTATCTCTGATCTTATGTGTCAATTGATTGATTTTCGTATTTGATTAAAACTGAATTTTCATCAGATACTGTTCAGATTAATCGATTAAGTTGATTGTTAATCGATTAATTTTTAAGTTGCTTTCGGCATTAATCGATTAGTACCTTAGTTAATCGATTAGTTTGAAATTAAGCTTCGGTATTAATCGATTAGTATTGAATTTAATCGATTAAGAAGTTTAAAATCTTGTAAAAATCTTTTGTTTTAATCGTTTTAATTCGTTTCTTTCGAAAATCTTTCAAGGTTTCTCTAACACCTATTCAACCCCCCCTTCTAGGTTTTCTCCTAGTGTCTCCTAGTTATTTCACCCACCGATTGTAGTTCTTACAATTGGTATCAGAGCTCGGTCGAAAGACACGAGCATAGAGCTTTTTCGTAAAGGTCCTTGAGGAAACTACAATGGGTTCTACGAATCCCTTTGGTGGTGAAGGTGCTTCAATTAGCCGCCCTCCTATGTTTGGTGGAGAGGGTTATGCTTATTGGAAAGTTAGAATGAGAATTTTTATAGAAGCCATAGATATGAACATTTGGGAAGCCGTTGAGAATGGTCCTCATATTCCCTCATCCTAGTAGAAGGTGTATCTAAACTAGTTCCCAAAGATAAGTGGACCGATGATGATAAAAATAAAATTCAATATGATTTAAAAGCTAAGAATATCACCACCTCCGCTCTATCTTATGATGAGTTCCTTAGAGTCTCCCAATGTCTAAATGCCAAAGAAATGTGGGACACCTTGCAAGTCACACATGAAGGCACTAGTGAAGTTAGGCGTGCTAGATTAAATTCTTTGATGCATGAATATGAATTGTTTCGTATGTTGCCTAATGAATCTATATGTATTATGCAAAAACGTTTTACTCATATTATTAATCATCTCATTGCTCTTGGAAAGACTTTCTTGAATTGTGAACTTGTTAACAAAGTTTTAAGATGTCTAAGTAGGGAATGGCAACCCAAGGTTACCGCAATTGTTGAATCAAAGGACTTGGACACCATGGATTTAGCAACACTATTCGGAAAGCTTCAAGAACATGAAATGGAGCTTGAACGTTTGCATTTGCATGAAGAATCGGACAAGAACAAAGAAAGAAAAGGAATTGCTCTTAAAGCCAAAAGTTCATATAAAAAGGAAAAGAGTTCCGATAGTAATGATAATGAAGATTCCGATTCGGACATTGATGAATAAGAGATGAAACTTCTACTAAGAAATTTTAGCAAGCTTCTAAGGAGAAAAGGAAGGTTGAACAAAGACAAAAGTAAATAGAAGAATTCTCCACACTACAAGACCAAGACAACAAAAGAAAGAATAGTTTGTCATGAATGTGGAAAGCCCGGTCATCTCAAGTATGCATGTTCTAAGTATCTCAAGAAGAAGGAGAAAGAGAAGAAAAATGCAAAACACAAAAGGGCATACATAGTTTGGAATAGTGATGATGAAGAAGACAAGAAAAGCACATCAAATAGTTCTTCGGATGATGAAGAAGCCGCTTGTCTCAACTTGATAGCTCTAGTAGATGAAGAGGAAAGTTCAAATGATGAATCAAGTGAACAAAGCGACGAAAGCGATGTAAGTGAAACTAAATCCGAAATTTCTTCCAAATATGAAATTTTATATAATGCTTATGAAGAAATGCATGAACATCTTAAGAAACTAGCTTTGAAAAACATTGAAAGGAAGAAGCTCATTTTGAAACATCAACAAGAGATTTTAGAACTTCAAAAACAAGTTGATGAGCTTAATCTTGAAAATGAAACTCTTGATCTCATATATGCTAGTTCTTCTTGTGATTGTGCTAGTAGATTGAATATTGTGGTTGATTGTGAGAATTGAAAGTTGCTTAAAGATGAAAATGTTATTTTGAAAAATAACCTTGCAAGTTTCACAAGTGGTGATATTAAATTGCGCACATTGTTAAATTTTCAAAGGGAAAATTCAAACAAGTTTGGTTTGGGTTATACTAATGCTAAGAGTAAGTCTCATAGAAATGTTGTTGATTTTTCTAAAGTTGATTTTTCAAATGCACCAACATGTTTCTATTGTGGCACTCATGGACATACTTCAAATGTGTGTTATATTAAAGTGCATGGTATACCTAAAGGAAATTTTGTTTGGGTTAAGAAGGGTGAGAGTCCCTTAACTAACAAAAATGGATCCAAGACTATTTGGATACCAAAAGGCAAAGCATGATTGTTTTGTAGGTGTGATTGAAGAGCAAAAGGCTTACAAGTGTTATTCATTATTTGCTTCTTCAAATCTCAAGTGAAACTCCTACATTTTGGTACAATTGATATTACTTCTACAAAATTCATAATTGGTATCATTGTGTGATTATTAGATGTTTATCATGCTATTGTGATTATTGTGATATTTCTTTACAATTGATATCTTACTTTGTTAAGTGATATTATGACTTTTTAGTTACAATTGGTATATTTCATTGTCATATTTCTTGCCAATTGGTATCACATTTCAAAGTATATTTCATTAGTTTTACAATTGGTATCATTGATTAGTTGGTATCAATGTTGTGAAGAAATGAATGTTATAATTTCTCTATCTTGGCTTAGCATTTTATATTTCAATTGGTATATATTACTTTTTGATAATGCCAAAAGGGGGAGAAGAGGTTGTTTTGTTGTTTTTATATTGGTTGAGCAAAGTTGTTGAAGATAAGGGGAGAATCAAGCTTATTGGAGAATCAAGCTTATCTCAATTTGATTTCAAATGTCAAAAGCATTTATTGAGGGGGAGCAAGAATCTCACCAAGTGCTAAAATGGTTCAAGTATCAACAACTTCAAAGAACTTCAAACAAATTCAAAACGTGTTTGTCATTTTCAAAAAGGGGGAGATTGTTAGATCCAGTAAGAAGGTTTTGATAATGACAAAGGTTGACAAAGGTTTTGAACAAGCTACAAATGGTTTAATCAAGCTCAAGTTTTGAAGAAGATCACCAAACAAACAACACTCAACATTTATGAAGAGAGAGCAAGCTCATGAAGACTTAGTTTGGTAGTTTATGTTTTATTGTAATATCTTAAGCCTCTCAAGTCTTTTAGTTTATGAGTTTGGGTAGAGTCATTAGAGGGTAGTGAATCTCTATCAAGTGCATGATTATATTATATTTTGAGTATTCACTTAACCTAAAATCAATAGGTGGCTTAAAGGTTTGAAAGAACAGGTTTAGTTTTGAGAAAACAAGTTTTTAATTGAATTTAGCAGTGACTAATCGATTAATGTGTTAGGGTTAATTGATTAACACACATGTTACAGTGGTTAATCGATTAAGCCATGTGTTAATCGATTAACACGTGCAGAATCAGTTTTTAAAATAAGCTTTTCAAGGCAAAATCAAATTCTATTGTTTTCCAAATTTTGGGTATTCTATATAAACTTTTTCCTAACCTTTGTGATCAACATACATCATTTTGATATTCATTTTACAAAGAATCAAGCCACACTATTCTCTCTCACTTTCATAGATCAAAGCTTCAACTTTACATTCTTTGATCAAGAATCTTTGAATCTCTTATGTTGATATTTTCATAGCTATTGAAAGAGATTCATAGGATTGTTATTGTTTTTCATTTGAGTTGTAATCATTGCAAAGAAGGCAAGCTATCTACAACAAAGGAAGACTTGGTGGTTGTTCATCAAGAAAAGTTATCTTGGAAGTCTTGTTGTGTTAACAAGCAAAGTGGAAGTCTTGGTGTGAGGCATCATCAAGCAAGTGGAAGACTTGCTGTGGGGATATCAACAAGCAAGGGAAGAGGTTAGATTAGAGGGTCAATAGGATTGCAAGGCAAGGGTGTGGTATCTCTTGTAGGCTATCAAGAAGGGAGTCTTGAGAGGCATTTTCTTGTAATTTGAGAACTCTAATTCCTCATAGTGAAGAATCTCTCTTGGTTGAAGAGGGGACTGGATGTAGCTTTCAAGTGGATGAAAGTGAACCAGGATAAATCTCTGTGTCGTATCTCTAAACTCTTAACTCTTTACATTCAAGTCATTTCATTTGTTCTTGGTTGAAAACCTAGAAAAGATTGATTTTCATAATTGATTGAATTGAATATTAATTGTGCAAATTGATTTGGGGAAAATCATTTTCATAACCTAGGTAATCAATAAGAATATTGGTGTTAATCAATTCCGCTTTATCTCTGATCTTATGTGTTAATTGATTAATTTTCGTATTTGATTAAAACTGAATTTTCATCAGATACTGTTCAGATTAATCAATTAAGTTGATTGTTAATCGATTAATTTTTAAGTTGCTTTCGGCATTAATCGATTAGTACCTTAGTTAATCGATTAGTTGGAAAGTAAGCTTCGGTATTAATCGATTAGTATTGAATTTAATCGATTAAGAAGTTTTAAATCTTGTAAAAATCTTTTGTTTTAATCGTTTTAATTCGTTTCTTTCGAAAATCTTTCAAGGTTTCTCTAACACCTATTCAACCCCCCCTTCTAGGTGTTCTCCTAGTGTCTCCTAGTTATTTCACCCACCGATTGTAGTTCTTACAAATAAAAATTCTAAATAAAAGACAAACTCCCTAAATCAACATGAACACACCTAATCTAAGACTACGACTCATCACTTCGACACTTATTATCATAAACTATTTACACAATTACATACTAGTTAACATAACAATCCCATTCAGAACTCAGAACTAATGAACACTTTCAACCTCTCAATTGTTTCTCTCAAAAGTGTATAAGGGTCATATTTTCAATTCACTCAAGTTCAACAATGATAATGTGTTACCATAGGCTTGACCATAGACCAACATCTCCACTGAAATTATTGAAAGTATGCAAAAATCAAAAGGTCTTATTTTTGGTTGTAATGGGGCCATGGTTAAAAGTATCAGGTGGGATAAAAGAAAGAAGGGATAAAACAAAGGTTAACTTGCAAAAATATTTACAAAAACAAGTTTCCCTCAAAAACCATGAATGAGCAATGAATACAATAAAGACTCACACTCACATCAGGACATTATATTCTTCCTTTCTTTTCCAAATTTTTTCTTTTCTTCTATTCTCTTCCTTTCACATTCATTTGTTTTTATTTTTATTTTTTTTTTCACACGGAAGAGAAATAGAACTCATACACTTTTCACCAATTACTTTCACTTTTCATATTCATTCCTCTCAATTGCTCATTCAAAATTTCCAAGGTACTATCAAAGAATATTTCAATAAATGCAGGGTACCAAAGAAAAATCATAATGTCTCATAAGGCTCAAAATGGGCAACTAAGGAAAAATTATCAATGCAAAACATCTGAAGGCCACAAAAACACATCCTCAGTGCCTTAATCATCTTAATGCATGCAATCAATTATCAATTTTGAAATGGTCACAGGTCAAGTTCTAGAAGACAATATCAAAGTGAACACACTCATGAAAAAATAGGGGTCTCAATATCAGAATATTTCAATAAAATTCATACCCCTCAATATAAGGCTCAAAATCTCACAGGGCTAAAGTCAGTTCACTAATCATAAGTTTTGAAAGCCTTTGTCGAAATAACCCAGTCACCGTAATCATATACAGCTCAATCAAATAGAGCCGAATACCAATGAGTCTAAGTCCTAAACTAAATATACACATGCTTCAAAAGAGAAAAAGTCCTAAATCTAGAATAATCACCTACTTTCACTAGAGACACAAACCAATACCAAGTATGGGGAAACAATTCAAGTCTTGAAAAATCAATTTTTTATTTTGTATACTCCCCCAAACTTAGATGTTGGCTTGTCCTCAAAAACTACAAAATAAAAATAAAAATTAACCACTATACTAAAAAAAAACTAACCAAAAATGACAAGGATAAAAAATTAAGAATACTACCTATCACATCCACATAAATAGCACTAATCACAAGTGAAATGTTGCTCCCCCAAACTTAATACCTGCAATGGTTAGCACTAGTGCACAAAGCACCACTAATGGTAGGAGACAACACTCACGCCTGCACAAAACTCAGCAATATAGATGCAACAAGATAATAATCAAAATAAATATCCATGCATTAAAAATAAATTAAATCCTAAAGAAGGCAAACTCAGATAATATCACAGGTACAGAGCGGGGTGGGGAAAATACACCGGATATATCAAAATAAAACAACCCCTAACTAGTCCTCATTCATCCCTCTATCATCAGGCTCAGGCACATCCACCGGATAGTCCAACAGACTCCTCTCATAGTCCGAATAAGGGGGCAGATCAAAAGCATAACCCTGATCAACACTCCAGGCCCTCATAATATCATCGCGGACCTCGTCCCTGCGTAACTGTACACGCTGGAACTCGGCCTGCTGCCTCAAATATCGCCCCTGCAGTGCCTGCTCTCTCATCATGGACTGCATCATAACCCTCAGGTCTTCCACACCATCCGACGACTGTGCCGGTCGGCGAGAAGATCCTGCTCTATCCTGGACTGGTGGTTGTGGGTCAAGAATAATGGGTGGGTGTCTATCCTCCCTAGCTGTCTTAATAGCAAGTAAAACATAATTATCCCAGACAGCTTTAGTCAGCATGGTGGCCCTCTTAATCTCCTTTCGTCTCATCACTCCCAGGCACTACCCCCACAGCAGAACACAACTGGTGTATTACCCAAGGAAATCCCACGTATCCCTTATCACTCAAGGCAAAACGATGCAACTGATCAGAAATCAGCGACGCCGCATCAACTACGACACAGGACTTAAGGGCATACACTAATCGACATATGGTTGGGGAAATCTCAGTGTCATGGGAATGGGGGTACAAGTTGTGCATGATGAACCGGACCCAAAACCGGGCAGCTCCCTGCATATTCCTCTAAGACAGATGTTTTGGCCTTTGATTAATATTTAAATTCCATGTTTTTCCAGCCAAGAACAAATGTCTCTGAAGCATATCCAGAGAATACATACCCTCATCATCATAACTATCCGTGTTGAACAAAGCGGGGTGTAACACCCTCACTTTTTATAGTTAATTTTAGTTTTTAATAAAATCAGAGTTTGAAAATTCTTTTTAACTTTTGATTTCTTTTGAAAAGTTTTACGAAAATCCGGCAGAGTTTCCTCTGTTTTTCGGACTTCCCAAAAATTCTCTTCTTAAAACCTGTCAGTCCAGAATATTTAAAACTTAAAACATAATAGTTCAATAACCAGATCAGACTCTAAAGCCCAATTAGTACAAATTCAGGGCATACAATTACTACGCATATTAAATTACAAAATAGCAGTTTTTAACATAATAAAATTCACTCAGGGTATCACAAATTCACTCCACGTAGTGGAGAGTTCCCAGTTCGGCCTGCAACAGTGTAAGCTCCGCTCCCGTACCTATAAAATGATATCAAGAAGGGTAGCATTACACAGAACTTAAAAAGATAAATTCTAAAAGAAGACATAGCAACAACCAAGCCTACATAATTATTAATATATTTTATTCACATTAATTCATATAAATAGACTCTTTTAATCCTTCATTTACTCTCACATTCTTTTAATTATTAATTCTCTAACAGTTTTCGCATTTCATCTCACTTTGGTCCACTATTCATTTCTTTCAATTCTTAGTTCTCTGATCATTTTTACATTCTCTTTTCTTTTCCTTCTTCTCTTCCTTTTCCTTTTCTTTTTATTTTCTTTATCTTTTTCTTTTTCTTACGACTGAGTCCAACAGACCATCAGCCATTTTCCTTTCCATTCTTTTTCCTTTTGATCGACACGCCTTCCTAGGCTCGCATCGACGCCGATACGCCTTCCTAGGCTCGCACCGGACTTTTATTTTCTTTTTAATCTTTTTAATCGACACGCCTTCCTAGGCTCGCATCGACGCCGATACGCCTTCCTAGGCTCGCACCGGACTTCCATCTTTCCTTTTTAATCGACACGCCTTACCAGGCTCGCATCGATACCGATACGCCTTCCTAGGCTCGCATCGGGCTTTCATTATCTTATCATGCTTTCTCTTTCTTTTTCTTTCTCTTTCTCTTTCTTTCTCTTTCTTTATTCTTTGTCTTTTCCCTTTTTCTGATTCAGTGTATTTTTCTCTTTTTTCTCTCATTTTTTTATTTATAGATTTATCATTACTTTATTTACTTTTCACTCTTTTCAATATCCTTCTTTCTTTTTCCTTTTTCTTGAAATGCAAATAATTCTTTTATACTCATCTAACTCTTTTAGCCTTTATCCTCATTTATCACTTATCACATTTTCTACGTTTTCTACTTCATTCTTTTTCTCTTTGTTAGTTTCCCTCAATCTTATCCAACTCTAATCATTACGGTCAAATATAATATATTCTAGTTCTCGGTACTAATTCTTAGTTATTTCTCAGTTACCCTATCTCAATCAATTACCCAATTCATTGTTCCTATTTCATTATCTATATTAGTTTTAACTGCTCTATTCTCTTAATCTAACTTTTCAATTATTTCACTCCAACTTCCCTCATAATGTACTCTCTCTTCGTTTTCTTATCTTTTAGTAAATCCGCTTATCGTTTTCCTTATTTTATTTTAAATCTTAATTCATCATTTTATTTCGGTTCTCCACTTCACTCCGCGTCCATTTCTTATTTCTTATTCTAGACTCTCTTTTACCCTTTTTGTTCCTTTACTTCCCTTATAGCTTTTACTTTATAATTTCCCACATTTTGTTTTATATCAACTATTTCAATATCCTAAATACGCTCATCCATTCCGGGACTTATTCTTTGCTCATAAATTTTATTCCCTCAGGTGTGGTTTCTCGTCACAATTTTTATTTACTTTATCTTTGTCAACGGGGTACCCTAAGGTTCATTAACATACTTTTTAATTACCCTATTCTCAGCTACCACTATATAATCCTAGAATTTACTTCTTAAGCAAAGGTAACGCGAACCCTCTTACCTCGGGCTTTTTAAATAGAACCTGGATTTTAGCTCGGCGATGATGACGGCATCGGTGTTGCTCCTCGCTAGTGGGGAACGATCGCGGCTGGACCAAAGCAAGAGCTTCGAGCTTTGAGGTTCTCGACACAAGCCCGGCACTATCACGGTCGGTAACGGCACCGGTGAGATCCATGGAGAGAGAGAGAACGTGATATCGATAGAGCTTGGGAAGAGGGAGAGGCTATGGTGGTTTGGTGATGGTGGTAGTCACCACCGCGAGTGGCGGCTGTGGTGGTGAGGGCGGCGGTGTATGTGGGCGGAGAGGGAGAGAGAGAGAAAGCTTGAGGGAAGGATTCACGGGGAGGGAGGAGTCGGTGTTGATGTTGATGATGATGGTGGATAGTGGTGGAGGCGGTGGTGGCGGCCTCGGTGGCGGCGGCCGGAGGTGGGTATGGTGGTGGAGAGAGAAGGAGAGGGAGAGCTCAATGGAGAGAGAGAAAGTGAGAGAGAGAGCAAAGCCAAGAGAGAGAGAATGGATGGAAGGGAGGAAGGGGCGGCGGCTTTGGGGCGGCTTGGGGCGGAGATGGTGGCGGTCGGAGTCGGAGGAGGGAGGGAGATCGGGTGGAGAGAGAAAGTGGGGTTGGAATGGGGGTTTTCAGCCCCCAAAACGCGTTTTATGCTGGTTCTGCACAAAGTATCCGGATACTTTGGCTGGTATCCGGATACTTTTACCAGATGCCTGATTTATTTTTTTTCTATTTTTCAGCTATTTTCTCCCCAACTTCAAATAGCCATAACTTCTTCGTTCACCGTCGGATCTTGCTCAAATTTGACGAGCAACTTCCTAAAAATCATATCTCCATATCCAACGGTGGAAATTGTGTTTGGAGTCTTAAATCTTTTATTTTAATTTTTCCCTTGTTATTATGTTTATTATCGAATTATCTATTTTCTGGCCCGATCCTAACTTCGATTTAACGCTCCTTTCTTCTCTAATTCGCTTAGTATTATTATTATTATTTTCTTCTAATACTAGAATTCTCATTTGGAATACCTATTTGTGGTTTGTTATTTTCATTTTTAATTATTCTAATTATTATTTATTTATTTATCTTCGGGTTTAAAATTTGGGATGTTACATTTCTCCCCCACTTATTTGAATTTCGTCCCCGAAATTCCAATTGTCCCTTAACTTGGAGGAGTATCCCTTGACATAGTTTCCACTCATGTCATTTCAATTCCTTTGGTTCCAATCTTCCCTTTGAGGGAGTTCTAAGTTAATAGTTCTGCGGTGTAATTATCCGCCTCAGGTATGGTTTATCTCAGTCACTCAGAAATCCACGTAATACACAGAATCTTAAGAGACTGAGACAATCATTTGCGGTGCTCCGACATAACTTCTTAAGTGAGACTCCAATTCGCGACTCCATTCTTTACGTTTTCGTTCTTACTCCTTTAAGTGAGTCTAGTGAGGTCGCCCTTCGAATCCACCTTAACTATATTTGTATTTTACTCCAGTGATACATCCCTTTTTGTTTGTTTAACGATTTCAATTGGGTACGGGGTTCCTATGGATCAATTTCACTTAAGGGTCAAGGTTATGGTTTAAATTTATTTCACAATTGTCTAATGGTCCGAGAAGGTATTGATTGACTCTTAGTTTAATTCTCGTTCCATTCTCCGCGAACCTCTTCGACGGTTAATGCGGAGTGCTTGGGGTGAGTTATTCATTAGCCCTATGGGTTATGGTATGATCGTCGGACATTGAGTCCGGCTCGATGCAATATTCCTTGCGCTTCGTTACCGTTCTGCATTCCACCTAGTTACTCGGATAGGATCCACAATTTTCTTATTGTTAAAGTTCCATCTTCCATTCCTTGGATTGAAATCCTCCCCCACTTAGCATTGACATACTTAATTATATCCCTTCTTGGGGGTATGCTCATTCGTTATTCGGAATTTCGCACGTAAGTTTCTCGACCGGTGTCCAAGATTAGAAGAGACATGTGGATGGTTATCCATCGGTAGGCATAGAACTATGTTGGGTTTCTATGTCTTGGTGAATTCTCACCTCTGCATCTGAGATGCTTGAAGCTTGAAGAGAGTGAAGATGAAAAGAAGAAACACGAAGCACTCAAGGATGGGTTTCATAGTCTTCATACGACGACCCAGGATGTACTGGATACATGTCAAGCAAGAAGACAATGAAGATTATCCTTAAGTGTGCTTTTTCAGCAGAGAGTCATCGAAAAATGCATTTTCTTTGGAACTACTACTGATTTGATTTGGTCTTAATAAAGGCACTTGGTGCAACGGCTAAAACTTGCTTCCTTTGAAAGAATCGTTTGGGAACTTGACTAGGTTCTTAAGTGAATTCTAATTCCTAATGGTAAGCACGATTCACTAGTTTACTTGGGTCGGTCGCGGTGTGGATATCCGGCTAATTCATCCAGTTTCGCCTTGTTCGCGAATAACCACATCGGATTCTGAATGAAATGTGTGATGAGTTTTGGGCTTTTAGTTTGGCTTTCCACAAAGTCTAAGGACGTTTACTACGGGTTCGCTCGGTTCGGTTCTCTCGCGAGTTCTATTCGCGGCTACTCTACTAATAATTGGGTGTACTGGCTTAAGGCTCCTATCTGTCTGTCCTGATTTTTGTTGGAAAGTGTCCATGATATCGACCATTAATAGTTGCGAAGATCGAGGTGATCAGTCCCAATCTCACATCTATCAATAGTAACATCATCATCAAGTTTGTTGATGTTATCGTCCCCTAGCGGATGTAAGAATCAGAGTGATCGCTCTAACCTTACATTCTACCAGTGGCAATACCATCACTGTGTTCAATGAAACTTTAGTTAATATATTATCATTTATTGATTTTATTTTTAAGTTAAATCGAATATTTATGCTTTATGCAAAACATTTTTAATTAAGTATTGTAAATAAATATTTAGTATATGGTTAACACTAAAAGTACCTCGGACGAATTCATTCGCTGCCTTCACCTATACGTCCAGGACAGTTGGTCCCCATGTGTCCTGGTTGTCCGCATATATAGCAGAGACCCTGTTTTCTGTGCTGCCTTAACATTAGGCACAGTTTCCGGTGGACTTTCCCACATAGTGGACATGGTGGTCTGTTTCTCGGGGTATTCACATCTGGAGCCGTGTCCATTGGCACCATTGCCATAGCATTGATGTCGGCATGTGTATCGGATTCCTGAACCGGTACCCTGCCTCTGCTAGAACCTTCAGCCCACTGTATCATCCTGTTCCTATCTTCGAATGTCTTCCGCCTCAATCCCTTCTCATAAGTACTAGCCATATTCACTAGTTGGGCCAAATTATCTTTGTTCTGGAATTCAAAGGCTACTTTGATCTCAGTGCGAAGTCCTGCTTCGAACTTGATGCACTTAGTTCTTTCATCAACATCCCTATAGTTCCCAGAATACCGGATGAGGTCTTCGAAGTGTGCGGCATATTCTCCAACGCACATACTTCCCTGTGTTAAGTTCAGGAATGCCAGCTCTTTTTCTCGGCGGACATCTTCCGGAAAGTACTTCCCTAGGAACCTGATTCTGAAAACATCCCAGGTGATCTCCTGGTTAGCAATCTCCATTTCCCTTCGTACACGCTCCCACCAATATTCGGCTTCTCCAGTGAGCATGTATGCCGCCAAAAGAACTATCTGCTCCGCAGGCGGTGAAATCGTGCGGAAAATCTTCTCCAATTCTTGGAGCCATCTCTGAGCTGCATCCGGATGGTAGCCACCTTCAAACTTGGGCGGATCGTTCTGCATGAATCTAGCTAGCCAATCGATGCCCATTGGGCCTGATGTTCGGTGGAGTGCGGCGGCTGCTGCTGCTGCGGCTGTTGCTACTGTCTCAGCCTGATGCTGATTCATTTGGACCAGATTTTCTAGTATAGAAGCCATCCTTTAATCCTGTGTACGTCTCCGAGGCATGGTGACTAAGTTCTGGAAAAAGAGAACGTTATTCCACAATTGACTAAAAACTCGTATTTAAATATATCTATTTATCTATTCTAAGACTTGACACCATTACTTGATTACTCGCTGGGTGAGTAATCAATAGGAGTTGTGAGTCCAAACTCCAAGGCCGAGGGAAACTGCTCTGATACCATAAATGTAACACCCTCACTTTTTATAGTTAATTTTAGTTTTTAATAAAATCAGAGTTTGAAAATTCTTTTTAACTTTTGATTTCTTTTGAAAAGTTTTACGAAAATTCGGCAGAGTTTCCTCTGTTTTTCGGACTTCCCAAAAATTCTCTTCTTAAAATATGTCAGTCCAGAATATTTAAAACTTAAAACATAATAGTTCAATAACCAGATCAGACTCTAAAGCCCAATTAGTACAAATTCAGGGCATACAATTACTACGCATATTAAATTACAAAATAGCAGTTTTTAACATAATAAAATTCACTCAGGGTATCACAAATTCACTCCACGTAGTGGAGAGTTCCCAGTTCGGCCCGCAACAGTGTAAGCTCCGCTCCCGTACCTGTAAAATGATATCAAGAAGGGTAGCATTACACAAAACTTAAAAAGATAAATTCTAAAAGAAGACATAGCAACAACCAAGCCTACATAATTATTAATATATTTTATTCACATTAATTCATATAAATAGACTCTTTTAATCCTTCATTTACTCTCACATTCTTTTAATTATTAATTCTCTAACAGTTTTCGCATTTCATCTCACTTTGGTCCACTATTCATTTCTTTCAATTCTTAGTTCTCTGATCATTTTTACATTCTCTTTTCTTTTCCTTCTTATCTTCCTTTTCCTTTTCTTTTTCTTTTCTTTATCTTTTTCTTTTTCTTACGACTGAGTCCAACAGACCATCAGCCATTTTCCTTTCCATTCTTTTTCCTTTTGATCGACACGCCTTCCTAGGCTCGCATCGACGCCGATACGCCTTCCTAGGCTCGCACCGGACTTTTATTTTCTTTTTAATCTTTTTAATCGACACGCCTTCCTAGGCTCGCATCGACGCCGATACGCCTTCCTAGGCTCGCACCGGACTTCCATTTTTCCTTTTTAATCGACACGCCTTACCAGGCTCGCATCGATACCGATATGCCTTCCTAGGCTCGCATCGGGCTTTCATTATCTTATCATGCTTTCTCTTTCTTTTTCTTTCTGTTTCTCTTTCTTTCTCTTTCTTTATTCTTTGTCTTTTCCCTTTTTCTGATTCAGTGTATTTTTCTCTTTTTTCTCTCATTTTTTATTTATAGATTTATCATTACTTTATTTACTTTTCACTCTTTTCAATATCCTTCTTTCTTTTTCCTTTTTCTTGAAATGTAAATAATTCTTTTATACTCATCTAACTCTTTTAGCCTTTATCCTCATTTATCACTTATCACATTTTCTACGTTTTCTACTTCATTCTTTTTCTCTTTGTTAGTTTCCCTCAATCTTATCCAACTCTAATCATTACGGTCAAATATAATATATTCTAGTTCTCGGTACTAATTCTTAGTTATTTCTCAGTTACCCTATCTCAATCAATTACCCAATTCATTGTTCCTATTTCATTATCTATATTAGTTTTAACTGCTCTATTCTCTTAATCTAACTTTTCAATTATTTCACTCCAACTTCCCTCATAATGTACTCTCTCTTCGTTTTCTTATCTTTTAGTAAATCCGCTTATCGTTTTCCTTATTTTATTTTAAATCTTAATTCATCATTTTATTTCGGTTCTCCACTTCACTCCGCGTCCATTTCTTATTTCTTATTCTAGACTCTCTTTTACCCTTTTTGTTCCTTTACTTCCCCGATAGCTTTTACTTTATAATTTCCCACATTTTGTTTTATATCAACTATTTCAATATCCTAAATACGCTCATCCATTCCGGGACTTATTCTATGCTCATAAATTTTATTCCCTCAGGTGTGGTTTCTCGTCACAATTTTTATTTACATTATCTTTGTCAACGGGGTACCCTAAGGTTCATTAACATACTTTTTAATTACCCTATTCTCAGCTACCACTATATAATCCTAGAATTTACTTCTTAAGCAAAGGTAACGCGAACCCTCTTACCTCGGGCTTTTTAAATAGAACCTGGATTTTAGCTCGGCGATGATGACGGCGTCGGTGTTGCTCCTCGCTAGTGGGGAACGATCGCGGCTGGACCAAAGCAAGAGCTTCGAGCTTTGAGGTTCTCGACACAAGCTCGGCACTATCACGGTCGGTAACGGCGCCGGTGAGATCCGTGGAGAGAGAGAGCTCGTGATATCGATAGAGCTTGGGAAGAGGGAGAGGCTATGGTGGTTTGGTGATGGTGGTAGTCACCACCGCGAGTGGCGGCTGTGGTGGTGAGGGCGGCGGTGTATGTGGGCGGAGAGGGAGAGAGAGAGAAAGCTTGAGGGAAGGATTCACGGGGAGGGAGGAGTCGGTGTTGATGTTGATGATGATGGTGGATAGTGGTGGAGGCGGTGGTGGCGGCCTCGGTGGCGGCGGCCGGAGGTGGGTATGGTGGTGGAGAGAGAAGGAGAGGGAGAGCTCAATGGAGAGAGAGAAAGTGAGAGAGAGAGCAAAGCCAAGAGAGAGAGAATGGATGGAAGGGAGGAAGGGGCGGCGGCTTTGGGGCGGCTTGGGGCGGAGATGGTGGCGGTCGGAGTCGGAGGAGGGAGGGAGATCGGGTGGAGAGAGAAAGTGGGGTTGGAATGGGGGTTTTCAGCCCCCAAAACGCGTTTTATGCTGGTTCTGCACAAAGTATCCGGATACTTTGGCTGGTATCCGGATACTTTTACCAGATGCCTGATTTATTTTTTTTCTATTTTTCAGCTATTTTCTCCCCAACTTCAAATAGCCATAACTTCTTCGTTCACCGTCGGATCTTGCTCAAATTTGACGAGCAACTTCCTAAAAATCATATCTCCATATCCAACGGTGGAAATTGTGTTTGGAGTCTTAAATCTTTTATTTTAATTTTTCCCTTGTTATTATGTTTATTATCGAATTATCTATTTTCTGGCCCGATCCTAACTTCGATTTAACGCTCCTTTCTTCTCTAATTCGCTTAGTATTATTATTATTATTTTCTTCTAATACTAGAATTCTCATTTGGAATACCTATTTGTGGTTTGTTATTTTCATTTTTAATTATTCTAATTATTATTTATTTATTTATCTTCGGGTTTAAAATTTGGGATGTTACACGGGGGCCATATGAGGAGAATAGCTAGGAATGCGTAGGACACGAGCTATAGCAGCAGCGTCATACGGGACCTCCTTGCCCCTCACATACGCAACCCTCCGCTGCTCAACCGTCCCATGCAACAACTCCTCCTTCTTCTCTAATTGTGCACGCCACCAAGCATGCGAATAAAACTCCCACACCAGTTTCTGACTCAAATACTCCGGGGGACCTCTAACCCACGACTCCCATTTGTTTACTCTAATCACCTCCATCACTTCCTCCACACCTCTCAGACCAATCACTTGCTGACCGGAAACGGTCTCATCAAGGACCATGCCCAATTTCGGTTGCACCCTCCTCTTAACCATCTTTCCATCATGAAATTCGGCGACTTTCGGATGCTCAAAAGTCGTCCCAACCTCTCCACTACTGTCCACCATTGGCCTCTTTCCTCTTCTCAACATGTTTTTGTTCAAAAATTGCAAAAGGCAATATATCGAACACCTGGCAGGCAGCACAAAACCTTCAAAATTTCAAAGAGAGAACTCAATCCTAACCTTCCAAATCCAAACAAATCAGACCAGAGAAGGATAGAGAAGAAATTCTTACCTCAAAACAATGAAAAATTCGTGTTCCCTAGCCTTTTTTTTTGAAAAACCGAATTGAGAAGAGAATAGAGGGGAATGGGGTTTTTGAAAATTTTGAATGAAAAAGAAGAGAGATTGATGATGAGAATGATGATTAATGGAGTTGTAAGTGATTAATTTGATGAAATATGGATGAATTTGATGGAATTTATGAATTGGGGATGAATTTGGGGGTTAGGGTTCTTAACTTTTCTAATTGGGGATGAAAGGGATTTGAGGGGAATTGAGTGACTCCCCCCCGGCGTGCTGCCATATTGGCATCAGACGCGCGCGCCCCAGGCGCGCCAGGCCATGCGCCTCAGGCGCGCCTGGTCTGTACCCATGATTTTTTTTTAAGAAAAAGAAAAAAACAGAAAAAAAAATAAATTAAATAAACTACCTAATTATCCTAAACAAAAAAATATCACCTATCCTAAAGTTCCTATCCTAAGGGAGAATTACTTAAAATTGGGTTGCCTCCCAACAAGCGCTTGTTTAATGTCACGAGCCTGACTCATCGCCCCTAGAAGGGCTTAAGGGCAGTTATTTTCAGAAGGATGTACAAACTCAAAATCATTACATTGTTCATTAGAGCTTGCAACACAATTTATTTGGGAAAAGTAATCCGCCGTGCATGGTGGTTTTTCAAAAATATTTATCACAGCTTGCTCACCATTCACACGGAGAATAACTTCTCCTCTTGGAACATCTATGATTACCCCTGCTGTGGCCAAGAAAGGCCTTCCAAAAATTAGAGGAATGTTATCATCCTCTTCTATGTCAAGCACCATGAAATCAAGGGGTAATATAAAATCCTTTACTTTCACCAAAATGTCTTCCACCACTCCATAAGGGCGGAGGGCGGTGTTATCAGCTAGTTGTAATAGAATCGGGGTCAGCTTAATCTCTCCTATTCCTAACTTATTAAAAAGTGACAAAGGCATTATATTGACACTAGCACCAAGGTCACAAAGGGCCTTACATGTATAATCCTTGCCGATGCTTATAGGTAGATTGAAGCTTCCTGGATCCTTCAACTTTGGTGGCAGATTGGACTTTATGATTCTGCTACAATTCTCAGCAATTGGAAATGTCTCTCCAGTGAGCATCCCCTTCTTCTTGGTCAGAAGATCCTTCATAAATCTCGAATACAAAGGCATTTGTTCAAGAGCCTCTGCAAGTGGGATATTAATCTGGATCTTTCTGATCATGTCCAGAAACTTCTGAAAGTGCCTCTTGTCTTCATCCTTCTTCAACCTTTGGGGAAAAGGCACCCTCAAAGGCAAAGGAGCTAGCTTGGGCTGAACCGGATTGTGATCCGCAGGTGGACCCTGCGTACCCGATGCTCCAACTTCACTCTCCTTCTTCTTTGATGTTGCATTACCCTTAGGCTCCTTCTCTTTGCTTGAATTTTCATTGGTGGCACTCCCCTTGGCAGTTGGTTCATCATATGTTGTGCCACTTCGGAGTGTCACCTTCATGCACCTCTCCTTGGGATTAGCTATGGTGTCACTAGGAAAAGTTCCAACTGACCTCTCAGAAATCTGCTTGGCAATCTGACCAACTTGCACCTCCAAATTACGAATGCTAGCACCCTGATTAGCAAACTGGGCTCTAGTCTCCTCAATGAAAGATTGGGTTGAGTTGTTCAATTTGTCAATTGCTATCTCCCAGGAAGGTTTTTGTTGTTGTTGTGGCTGATTCAATGCTGGACTGTGCCATGAGAAATTTGGGTGGTTGCGATATGCTGGATTGTAGGTGTTGGAGTACATGTTGTTTCTATTTCCTCCACCACCCACATATTTTGCTTGCTCCTCAATAGCCGCTGCCTTCTCCATTTCATTGGCACATTCCCCATTCCTATGGTTCCCATTGCAAAAGTCGCACACAAGTGTGCTACTCACTGCTCCCAACTGAGTTTGACCCATCCTCTTCATTAATGCTGTGATCTGATCATGCATCTCCTTATTTTGCTGAATGAGAGTCTGCATCTGGGTAGTGCTCAGTTCTGGATTCTTCAAGATAGTCTTGTTAGCAAGGGCTTGACTGCTGTTGTAGGCCATTGTCTCAATTATTTCTTTTGCCTCTTCCACAGTCTTCTTAATCAAGGACCCTCCAGCTGCTGCATCAATCATGAATTTATTTGTGCTCTTCAAACCATCATAGAATAAACGGATTTGCATCCAATCTGGTATAGCATGTGTCGGACACTTCTTCAACAGCTGGTTGTATCTCTCCCATGCATCATGTAACAGCTCCCCTTCTGCTTGAACAAAAGAGTTGACATCTTGGCGGAGCTTGGCTTGCTTTCGAGCTGGAAGGAACTGGGCCATGAATTTCATGACCAGAACATCCCAATTGGAAAGGCTTCAAGGAGGCTGATTCCTCATCCATGTAAAAGCCTTGTCCCTCAAAGAAAGAGGAAACATACGCATGCGAATCGCCTCATCTGATGCACCTTCTATCTTGAAAAAGTCCAACATCTGAAGGAAATTGGCTATGTGCTCAGTAGGATCTTGAGTAGGTGCACCTGAGAATTGATCCTGTTTGATGAGATGAATATATTGAGGATCAATCTCAAATGCAGCTGCTGTAATTGCTGGCAGGACTACACTGGATGTGCAAACATCTGGATCCACTGTGGTATAATCAGCCAAAGTCTTCCTTGTCAGTTGGGGTGTTCCACCAGAACCATGTGATTCAGCCATTTTTTTGCTTGCTTTGCTTTCTTTTTCAACCGTTTCACACTAAGCTCCAATTCGGGATCAAGTTGCACAAGACCTCGATTACCTGTAGAACGTAAAAGCATAAAAACGGTTAAGCAGCACCTGTTAAATTAAAACTAAATTAAACTAATTAAAAACAGAAAAATAAAAAGAAAAATAGAATTTACTAATAACTACACTAAGTCCCGAAAATAAACTAAAGAATATTACTCCCCGGCAACGGCGCCAAAAACTTGTTGATGTGCCAGCAAGTGGACTGGGTCAACGAGTAATATAGTCTGAAAGACCGAATATCGTCCCACAGGGAGTTGTGTTTTTAGTAAATTTCCACCTTAGTATAATTAATTAATAAATCCTATAAACTAAAAAGTTGATTAAATTAAAATTCAGATTTACAATCAATGATTAATTAAACTAACTAATTGCTGAAATTAATTAAAACGTGAACACAATGGAGGGAAAGTGGTTAGGAACGTTGGTTGCATTGTAGGTTTCACTTATTCAATTATAATTCAGATTTTACTTTAATTATCCTTCAATTCATGGACTATTCCTCTCAAATAGCAATAATTAGACGTCTCTAACATTACCCTTATTTTCTAAATACTTAATCCTTGATCCCTCAACAAATTACAATATAAGAAAATATCTATTCAGCACAAGGGAATTATAAAGTCATATAATCATCCAATTATATCCCTATATTTTGGACCGATTATACCATTAATTGCATGGCCTATTCAAAATCCCAACTCCCGTTGCGAATTAAGAAATCCAAAACATAAATTGATCAGGTTTATGTATATAATAAAAAACACAATTAATGCATGAATTGAAAACAGCAAAATCCTAAATCATAAATTGAAATAAGCTACGCCATACAAATTCACCTTGTTCCTAACACGAGGGTTTTAGTTACACATAGAAATAAGAAGAAGAAAAGGCATAATAGGGAAATTCAGACAAATTACCCCAAATCCTTCAATCTTCAAATGCTCCAAATCAATGCAATCTCCCTCTTCAAATCTAAATTCTGTTTTTCTCCTCTAAGTTGGCTGCTTAACCTAATTCTAAATCACTAATTTATAATTACAAACTATCTCTAAGTAGAATCCTAATCAATTTCTGAAGTTTTGGCCCAATTGGGCTTTTTCTGGTGCACGCGCGCCCCAGGCGCACCCGGTGTCGCGCCCCAGGCGCACCCGGTGTCGCGCCCCAGGCGCGCGCCTCTGCTGCTGGTGCTGTTCCTCAAGTGGCGCGCCCCAGGCGCACCCGTCCACGCGCCTGGGGCGCGTGGACCTGTTTCGGCTCCGATTTTCTCCGTTCTTTTTCCTATTTCAAGGTCTTTGAATGCTCTTTCCAATTCCATAATTTATTTTTGCATTTAGCTTCCAAAATCACCTGAAACACTGAACAAACAATCAAAAAGTTCATGGGAAACTACAATTACTAAAATTCCTAAAAACTAATAAAAAGTTCCTAAGTATGCTATGAAAACAAGCTAAATCAAAGTAAAAGAGGATAAAATGAAGTCCAAAAAGTATATATATCAGACCCAAATCAAGAAGGTATGAGAAGCTCAGTGCAAGCTGCTCAGAAGTTGCTCGGCAAGCGAAGAGCTGCTTAGATGAAGCTCAGCGATGAGAAGACAAGACTTCAGATGCAAGCTGGACCTTAACTTCATTTGCAAGCTCAACAGATGCAAGATCGGCCAAAGCAAGATTGTCAAAGACAAAGTTATGCTCAAACCTTGAAGCTCGGCGCGTGCTCGGAACTCAAGCTAATATTCAAAGCTCGGTTCACAAAGCTCGACCTAAGCTCGGTTCACAAAGTTGAACTCAAGCCAGGATACAAAGCTCGATAACAGCTCGGATGTCAAAGGTCAAGGTCAAGCTCGGTTCATACTTGGTCAACAACAATGCAAGCAATCATCTATGTTCAAGCAACAAGCTCGGTTCAAGTCAAGCCATAAGCAGTGAAGCATCTTCAAGCTCGAAGCTCGGCCATCAGCAGTGAAGCATCAAGGCCCAAGCTCGGTTATCAAAGGTCAATGTCGAAGCTCGGCCTTCAGAAGCTCAGCAAGCAACAAGCTCGAAGATCGGCATTCAGCACTAAAGCATCACCTCAGCTTAGAGCTCAAAATCGCTGATCATCAGAATCTCGCTATAAAAGGAATTGGCAATAAATTAGAAATTCGATTCAGATTTAAGTCATAATCAAATCTGGTCGTTGGAGAGGGAATCTCGTTTCAATCAATTCCCATTATGGCAGCAGTGTTTCCGCCTTCATTTGTGAGGAAATCTGATCAGTATAAGGGACATCAAATACAACTAAATTAAGACTCTCAATTCTCTGACGCTCTCTCAACGCATCACTGTGATATTAAAAAAATATGAGAAAAGATCAAATAGAACTTTAGTGATCAAACCAATTCCTCATCATTCCAAAACGAAGTTGTTCTCAAACTGTCAGATTTCAGTAATCAGTTTGGGAATCAGGAGCCAACATCAAAATCAATATTCTCGTGTTTCGTGTGCAGAAAAGAAGGAGTCCTTGAAGGTTTCAAGGAAGCCTCCATTGACACATGTTGAAGACGTTCTTCAACCGGCAGCAAAGTCATTTGTGGTAGTGTCACGAGTTTGGTACACTCGGTGACATATAGGTGTAGATTAGAGAGGTTCTCTAATTCCTATTGTAATCACACATTTGATTTTGAGTAAAAATCTCCTCAAGGTTTGGGGAGGACTGGACGTAGCTCTCAGTGTGGAGAGTGAACCGGTATAAAAATTCTGGTGTTCTTCTTTTACTGCTTTCAGCATTTTCTTTGTCTGAGTTAGTTGCATTGAATCGGTTTCTTCTCTGCATACTCGACTGAAATACCGTTGCGAAAATCCGCTGCAAAAACCGACTGAGTGTGTGCTCGGAACTCGCCAAACCGATTTGTTAAATCGGTGCTCGGTTCCTGCTCGACACTTGCTCGGCATTTTTCACAAATCTCTAAAATTTAGCAACAGTATTTCTAACACTTTCAATTAAATCCGAAAATTGTATATCAGCAACTTCGAATTACTATTCACCCCCCCCCCCCCTCTAGTAATTGTTAGACCGCTTGTTGGTTTCCAACAAGTGGTGTCAGAGCTCGGTGGAAAGATTGAGCTTAACAGCTTTTTCGAGAAGATCCAAAAGAAACCAAATGGGGTCTAAAAATCCATTTGGAGGGGAAGGCTCATCAATAAACAGACCACCACTATTTAATGGTGATGGTTATGCTTATTGGAAGGCCAGGATGAAAATTTTCATCGAAGCCATTGATATAGATATTTGGGACTCAATTGAAAATGGTCCTCATATTCCTAAAAGAAATATCGGAGACGATGTTGTAGATATCCCTCGGGCAAGCTGGGATGATGAGGATAAAAGAAAAGTTTCATACGATTTGAAAGCCAAAAATATCATCACCTCGGCTCTGTCCTATGACGAGTTTTTCAGAGTTTCGCACTCCAAAAATGCGAAACAAATGTGGGATATTTTGCAACTCACTCACGAAGGAACGAGTGAAGTTATAAGGGCCAGATTAAACACACTGATGCTTGAATATGAACTCTTTCGCATGCACCCGAATGAGTCAATCAGTGACATGCAAAAGAAATTCACGCATATCATCAATCATTTAATTGCTCTAGGAAAGACATTTTTAAATTCCGAAATTATTAATAAAGTTTTGAGGTGTTTAAGCAGGGAATGGCAGCCTAAAGTCACTGCAATCATGGAAGCAAAGGATTTGGACTCCCTGGATATTGCTACCCTGTTCGGAAAATTGCAAGAACACGAGATGGAGCTCGGTCGCCTGACAATGCACGAAGAGTCAGATAAAAAGAAGAAAGGGATCTCGCTCAAGGTCTCTACCAAGCATTCAAAAGTGAACAAGGACTCTTCGAGCAGTGAATCAGAGACTAAGATGGATGAGGAAAGTTTTGGCCTCATGGTGAAGAAATTCGAAAAGTTCCTTAAAAACAAACGAAGCATCAGGAACAAAGGCAAAGTGGTCAGAGACGAAAATCACAAGAGCTCAAAAGATCGAATTAAGTGTCACGGATGTGGAGAACCAGGGCACATCAGAGCTTACTGTCCCAAGAATCAAAAGAGCAGTAGTGAAGACAGAAAGAATGGGTGAGATAGAAATCCGAAGAGAGCATATATCGTATGGGATGCTCCCGAGGACAGTGACAAGTCAGGATCAAGCTCGGCTGACGATGAGGAAGAGGCAAACCTCTGCATAACAGGAAATCAAAGAGTTCAAGCTTTATTGTGCCAAACAGAAACCGAGCAAGATCCGACTTCAGAGCTCGGATCAACCGAGCAAGAGTTCGAATCAAGTTCAGATGAAGACGAGGAAGATCCGATCTCAAAGCTCGACTCTACCGAGCAAAAATCAGTGAACCTGTGTTTGATGGGCAAACATGACGAGGAAGCCTCACCAAGCCGAACAACTTCCGAACAAAAATCCGAGGTAACCTCCGACACTGAAACTGATACCGAATCTAAATTTGATGATTACGAAGAGTTATACACTACATATACTAAAATGCAATCTAATTTCAAGAGACTAGCCAAAAGTTACACTAAACTGAAAAATAATTTACTGAATTATAAAGAGCACGTTTCTAAGTTGGAAAAACGCATTGACAATCTAAACTGCAGCAATAACTCTTTGGAGCACACTGTCATGACTTTGAAAAATCAGCAATGTGATAGTTGCACCAAGTATAAAACTGAAATTAAAAATCTAAAAACTACTTGTGCAACTCTCACTAAAAGCAACAGTATGCAAAATTAAGTAATCATCAAACCCAGAACCAACTCGAACAGAGCAGGACTTGGTTACATTGACACAAAAAAGAAAGTTTTCAGAAAAGTTGTCACATTCTCTAAGATTAAAAATTCTAAACGCCGACATGCTTCTATTGCGGCATTCATGGGCATACTTCCAATGAATGCAAAATTCGTCGGTACGGTGTAACCAAGGGATGCTATGTGTGGGTTGTTAAAGGTTCAAACAATTATGCTAACCCCCAGGGACCCAAAACAGTTTGGGTACCCGCAACAATCAAGTAAAATAATTGTTTTGTAGGTGTGCTTCCGAGCAAGGGAAAATCGGTGGTACCTTGACAGCGGCCGCTCGAAGCACATGACGGGGGACAAGAGGCAACTCACAGAACTTTCATACAAAGAGAAGGGGTTTGTCACTTACGAAGACAACAATCGAGGTAAAATCTTGGGTGAAGGTAAAATTGAAATTTCTTCCAATGTGATTATCGATAACGTTCTTTTCGTAAAAGGGCTTGAGCATAACCTTTTAAGCATCGGCCAACTATGTGATATCGGTAATCATGTTGTATTTACCTCCACTCACTGCATAATTAAAAGTAACAAGAAGGATGATGTTAAATTTGTTGGTAAACGACATAACAACACTTATTTGGTTGACATTAATGAAATCACCTCTTTGGTATCCACTAGCATGGTTAGCAAAGAGAGTGATACTTGGCTTTGGCATCGTAGGACAGCACACATAAATGTGAATCAATTGAAGAAGCTACAATCCTGAAACCTAGTAATTGGCTTGCCGAAGCTATCTTTTGACATTGAAGGAGTTTGCACCGATTGTAAGAAGTGTGTTCGACTCTATATCAAGTATACTAGAACGTACAATAGTAATATAATGTAAGTGAAATTATGGTCCCACGAGGATTGCAAATTGTTCAATTACTATCACCTAAAAGTAGTTCTAAGTCCAATCTATTAAATTAAATTACTAATTAATTCTGATTTTTGAATAAAATAAAATACTGAAAATTAAAAAGAATAAAGTCTATGGAAGAAAAGTGGTTAGGAACTTAGTTTCATTGCAGGCATCATTAATTAATTCTGAATTATTGTTTCTCCTTTAAATCATGAACAAACTCCTAAATTAGCAATTACTAGATTCCTCTTATGTAATTACTGTTTATTATTCAACTTGATAAATCCTAATTCCTTAGAAATTTAAACCATTGAATAACCTTGATTAAGAACAGTGTATTTAAGATAAGTCACATAAAAATCCAAAAGTATTCCTACAAGTTGGATAATTATGCTGTTTGATTGCACGACCTATTCTAAATCCTAATTTTCCAATTCAGAATTTAGAGATCCAAAACACAAATTGATCAAGTTCATGCATAACATTAAAAACACAATCAAATACATGAATTAAAACTGGAAAAACACTAATTCATAAATTAAACTAATTATCCATGCAAATCCACCATGTTCCTAACACAAGGGTTTAGTTACACATCATAGAAGAAAGAAACAAAACTGAAATAATGGAATTCATTCCTAAATTACCACTAATTCTGCTCTGAATCTTCAATCTTCACTGGATTCCTCCTTCAAATTGCTTCTAAATTGTGTAATCTCCCTTCTAAAATCTCTCTAATGACTGCTAACCTAATTCTAAAACATAGAATAGATACATAAAATATAAATCCTAATAGAATCCTCCAAAATTGCTCAGAAATTGGCCCAATTGGGCCTCCTCGAGTCACGCGCCTGGGCGTAAGGGGCTGCACGCCTGGGCTCGCCCTATTTGATGAACATTGGTTAGCGATGCACGCGCGCCTGGGCGTGTGGTTCATTTTTCGACTCTGTTTCTCTCCGTTCTTGTGTCATTTTCAAGGTCTTCTTATGCTCTTCTCAGCTCCAATAATATTTTCTCCAATTAAAGCTCCGAAAGCACCTGAAACATACCCAAAACGGATCAAAACGTTCAAAGGACTCTATAATACTAAAAATTCCTAAAACTAATACAAATTACCTATATTTACAAGAGAAACAAGCGAAAACCATAGCAAAAGGAAATGAAATTAAGCCCAAAAACATCATATATTAGACCCAAATCACTCCCCCAAACTTAGCATTTTGCATGTCCCAGGCAAAAGTAAAATAAAAATTCTAAAACAAAAGACTATTATCTAAATCAAAATGTACAACACCTAATCTAAGACTTCGACTCATCAATATAGCCACCTATTTACACAAGCTATTCACATATTCAAAAACAGGTTAAAGAAACAAACCAAATCAGAACCCAAAACTAGTGAACACTCTCAACCTCTCAGTGTATATCTCTCATGTGTATCAAGGGTTCTAACAATTCACTCAAGTTCATACAATAGCAAAATGTTACCATAAGCTTTACCATAGACCCAAATCTCCACTGAAATTATTGAAAACATGCACAAATCAAAAGGTCTTTAATTGGGTTGTAATGAGGCCATGGCTAACAGTGTCAGGTAGGATAAAAGAAAGAATGGTTGAAACTAAGGGCTAAAATGCAAAAACAAATTTCCCTCAAAAATCATGAATGAGCAATTCGGCAAGTGTACCGATCGCACAAGTAATAAAGAGTAAGTAAATTATCGTTCCACTCGGGGATTGCAAATTGTTTCTAATTTCTTTCACCTAATTGCGATTACTATGTATAACTTGTATGGGTTTAGAGTTTAGAGAGATATAGGAGAAAAGGTAGAATGAAACAATTCAGAAACTAAAAAGGATTTAGAAACAAATATGGAAAAGGTTAGGAACTTGGTTTCATTGTTGGATCAGGTTCTTAATTATGAAAATCTATTTTCCAATAAATCAACAACTCTAGAAACAATAAAAGCTAGATCCCTCATGGCTATTATGTTTCTTACTAAACTTTACCCCTTAATCCCTTAAGTGAGTTTTAGTTTATAAAAGTTATATAACTACCCAAAAGTATTCCTACAAGTTGAATAATTATATTGTTTGGTTGAAAGGCCCAATCTAAATCCTAATTTTCCAATTAAGGTTCAGATTACCAAATCAAAACATAAAGTCACGAATTCTATGAATTGTAATTAAAACCCAACCAAGCAATTGATTTAAAAGGAAAAACATTAATTCATAAATAAACAGTCAAATTAAGATCCATACAAATCCACCTTATTCCTAACAAGAGGTTCAATTATACATATTGGGAGAAGAAATACAAGGAATGGGAAAAACTAAATATCATAGACAATAATCAATTTACCCCCAAGAGATCTTCAATCATCAAGTGGATCCCTCCAGCAATGTTGATCTTCAACCCTTGTGCCTTGCCTCCTTGCTCTCAATTGCAGAACAGCTTCTCTTCCACTTGGTTGCGTTGGCCCCTCATCCTTCTTCTCAAGCTCAGTTGCATTACCCTTCTTCTGTGGCTCCTCATACGACTTGCCACTTCGAAGGGTAACCGCCATGCATCGCTCCTTGTAGTTGGTTGCGATCTCTGATATTCGATTGTTTATTTGAGCCACTTGCACTTCTAGGTTGCGAATGCTGATTTCCTGATTGACGATATTCGCCCTGGCTTCTACCATGAATGTATTGGTTGTGGTAACCATTGCTTCAAGTGCCTTCTCCCAGCCCTGCTTCTGTGGTGGTGATGGACTGGGTGTTGGGCTGTACCCTGAGGTGTGAGACTGACTGATTTGCCCCAGACTGTGGATATTGGAGTACATGTTATTTTTAGGTACTCCATCACCCACAAACATGGCCTGCTCCTCAATGGTGACTGGACCCTTACTGACTTCAAATGCACAATCACCATTCCGGTGACCTCCTCCACAAAAGTCGCACTTCAGAGTGTTTGATGCAACTGACATAGTGATCTGACTTATCTGCTTCGTCAATGCAGCCATCTGCTGCTGCATTTGCTTGTTCTGCTCGATTAAGATCTTGATTTGACTAGAGTCCAAATCATGACTCTTCAAGACGCTTTGCTCCACCTGGGCCCTTAATCATTGGCTGCTGCTGAATTCCATGTTTGTAATAACTTCCTTGGCCTCTTCAACAGTCTTCTTCATCAGCGATCCACCAGCTGCTGCATCAACCATGCTTTGATTGAATCGGTTGAGCCCATTATAGAACAATTGAATATGCTGCCAGTCTTGCATAAATGTTGGGCACTTCCTCAGTAGCTGGTTGTAACGTTGCCAAGCTTCATGCAACGGCTCGTTGCCCTCTTGCATGAATGAGTGAACGTCTTGCATCAGCTTCGCTTGCATCCCAGCTGGAAGAAACTTATCCATGAATTTGGAGACAAGTACTTTCCAGCTGGACAAACTCCCTGGTTCCTGGTTGTTCACCCAAGTTAGCGCCTCGCCCCTTAGTGAGAGAGAGAACATCCTCATTCTGATGGCCTCGTCCGTAGCACCCTCGATCTTGAAGAATCTGAGCATGCCCAGGAAGTTGGCGATATGGTCCCTGGGGTCTTGATTTGGCGCACCACTGAACTGATCCTGCATGATGAGGTGGATGTATTGTGGATCAATTGTGAATGCAGTTGCAGTGATGGCTGGCCGGACTATGCTAGAAGCAAGGAAGTCCGGGTCCACAGTTGCATATTCCGCCAAGGTCTTCCTGGGAGGAGGAGGCGGAGAGGATCCGTGAGATCCTCCTCCTCCAGCCATCTTCAATGTTGGTCTTTTCCCTCTTCTAGTGCTGAATTTTTCTCCTCTTTGCACTTAAATTAATAAAAATTCCTGCACAAAACAAAAACAAAAGAAAAATTACGCAGCACCTGTTGAGACAAGAAACTAACTAAAAAAATAAATATATTTCACCTAAAACTACTACTAAGTACCAAAAATTAATTGAAACGAATTTCAATCCCTGGCAACGGCGCTAAAAACTTGTTCACTCTCTAGCAAGTATACTAGATCGCAAAGTAATATACTCAATAAGACCAGATATTGTCCCTCAGGGATTGCAAATTGTTCAATTAATTTTCACCAAAGAGTAGTTAAAAGCAAAATCTATAAGTTTCTAACTAATTAATTAAGATTGAATAAAAACATAAAATAAATTAAAGTGTGAGCAATTTGAGAAAGATGTTACGAACATGGTTTCATTGTAGGCGTTGTTTATTTATCATGAATCTCTATTTTTCCCTAAATCATGAACAAATTCCTAAATTGGTAACTATTAGATCCCTCTTGTACAATTACTATTTCTTATTCAATTAGATAATCGTTAATTCCTTAAAAGATTAAAATATTGAATAATCTTAATTAAGAACAGGGAATTAATCATGTTATATAATTACCCAATTGTATCCCTACTTGTTGAATAACTATATTGTTTGATTGAAAGCCTATTCTAATTCCTAATCTCTCAATTGAAGAATTAGAAATCCAAATCAAGACATAAATTGGCCAGATTTATGAATTGGAAATAAAACGCAATCAAACACATGATTTAGAAACGGAAAAACACCAATTCATAAAATCAATAAACTAATCCATACAAATTCACCAATTCCTAACACAAGGGTTTTAGCTACACATTATGAAAATAAGAACAAAAGCAATAGAAGAATGCATGATTACCATGGAAAAGCCTTGAATCTTCGAATCCTTCATCTTCTCCTCTTCTAAAACTCTCTAAAATTATGTAATCTCTCTCTCTAATGACTGCTAATGGCTGCTTAACCTAATTCTAAAACGTATATTTAAAAGATAAAACTAATCTTAATTGAATTGGAGCAAAACTGATCCAGAAGTGGCCCAATTGAGCTTTCTCGTATCTGACAGCAACTTTGGCACTTATTTTGTCCCCAAAGATGGACGAATTTGAGCAAGGCTATTTCTGGAAAAGTTGTAGATCTTTTTCTTAGCTTTAAAATGATACCAAGATCGCCTCATTAGGATAAGCGTAGCTCAAGTTATAGTCAAAATACCGAACAGCGTCACTTTCACGCACTATGCGCGCTTGGGCGCCCAGGGCCTCACGCCTGGGCGTGCCAGGCACCTGATTGGTGCATTTTCTCGCTGCAAACGCGCCTGGGCGTGGGGACTGATTCCGGCTCCGTTTTGCTTCGTTCTTGCGCCATTTTCAAGGTCTTTTCATCCTCTTTCATGCTCCATATTTATTTTCTTCATTATTTAAGCTCCGAAAGTACCTGAAACAAACCCAAAACGGATCAAAACGTTCAAAGGATTATAAATTACCTAACTTCCAAAAAACTATACAAAAAATCCTAAATTTGCAAGAGAAATAAGTCAAATCCATAGTAAAAGGGAGTCTAAATTATACTCAAAATATCATATATTAGACCCAAATCAATGAGCAATGAATACTATGATGACTCACACTCAAATCACAACTATTCCACACTTCGTTCTTTTTCAATTTTTACTCTACTACCTCTTCCAAACAAATTTCTTTTTCTTCTTATTTTCAATTCAAATCAAATTCTCAACTCTTTTTCAAATTTTCTATTTTTTCTTTTAGAAGAGGAGTAAGCTCAACAACACTTTTACATTTTTTTCTCTTTTTGAAATGTACCTCTCTCAATTGCTCATCCAAAATTCCTAAGGCACTCACAAAAATAATACAACCAATGCAGGGTACCAAAGAAAAATCATATCTCATATCAGGCTCAAAATGGGCAACTAAGGGAAACATATCCAAACAAATCATTTGAAGGCCACAAAAACACAATCCTAAGTGCCTTTTTCATATTCATGCATGCAATCAATTATCAATCTCAAAATGGTCACCGGTCAAGTTCTAGAACACAATGCTAAAGAGAACTCACTCAAGAAAGAAATAGGGGTCTCAATCAAAATAGATCAAATAAATCACATACCCCATCATTAGGCTCAAAAACTCACTAGGCTATAGTTAGTTCACTAGTTACAAATTCTGAAAAAGTTTGTCAAAATAACCAGATTTCAAAAATATTTACAGCTCAAACAAATTAGAAACATGAATCAATGAGTCTAATCCTAAACTAAGTATATACACCTATCATCAGAAAAATAATCCTAAGTCTAGAATAATTACAATACCTCTACCTAAGACACAAACCAACACCAAAATTGGGAGAACAATTCAAATCTGAAAAAAAAAAATTTATTTTGTCCACTCCCCCAAACTTAGAGGTTGGCTTGTCCTCAAGTAAACTAAACTAAACAAACCTAAACTACAAAATAAAAAATTACAAGGATAAATTTAGAACACTTCTTTATCACATCCATATAAAATTCTCATAACTAAAAAAAGTGAGAAGATGCTCCCCCAAACTCAGTACCTGCAGGTCGTTAGAAACAAGTGCAAAAGAGCACCTCTCATGGGGGAAAACATCAATCACACCTACTACACAAAATAAATATCCAAATGCAAATAACAAGTGAACCAAATAAAATCCATGCAATAAAACTAAAAACAACTCCTAAAAAGCAAATACATGTTTTTTTATTGTGGCACAAGTACAGTACAAGTTTGAATAGGGGAAGGGGTACAAAATACATCAATACAAATCAAGAATCCCCTAAACTAATCCTCATCTTCCTCCTCAGGAGATGCATCTAGTAAGCTATGATCCTCTTCTGTATATGTTGGCACATCATAGGGCATGCCCAGCGCTGCTCCAACACTGCTCAGAAATGTATCCCTAGCCTGGTTCCTATGTAACACCCCGAGTTTTTATATAAAAATATCACTTAAAAAGTTTAATAATTAAAATGAAGGACTTAAAATTTTCTTTTTATCAAACAAGTTCACAAACGATTTTGGGCATTCCCATTACAATGTACATAGCATAGCATACAATTTCCTTCTTTCCAATTCTTCCGCTGCGACACTCTGATCCTTAAGCTCCTTCAGCATTTACCTAAAATGATAACCACTAAGGATGAAACCTTTTCACAACACAGTGAATTACAAGATAGTAAAAAGGCACATAATAGAAACTCAAGCATAATAATTAAACCAAGCCATGAACTAACAAAATGCTTCACATTCACATTTCCATTATCAACCTTCCTTTCATATACCATAACACTGTATGTCACCTCACGGTCAGAGGCCAACATACCCAACATTACTCCGTATGTCTCCTCACGGTCAGAGGACAACATACCCACATTCTTTCTTTTACTCTTTTCTTTTATTTCGTACCACCAGGAATTGGTTGCTCCTGCTAGGGCATTTGTACACCCATTAGGGGCTTTTACACCCATCAGGACTTTGGTCACCCATTAGGCTTCACCCGTTAGGACAATACATGCAATCTTCATGATTGCTTACCACAACTTATAACTTAATCACATTCATACACTTTATTCCTTTTCACATTTTCCATTCTCTTATTTATCGTTGAATTGATCATTTGGGCACATCGACGCCTAACGGGGCGTTTGGACCTAATGGGGCATTTGGCCTGATGGGGCATTTAGTCCTAATGGGGCATTTGATACACCTAGCAGGGGCACCTAGTGTGCCAATGTCCCAATGATCAATTCAATCGTCCATTCCTTTTTAATTCATTCAAATTATTTCTTTTCCATTTTACCTTTAATGCTACTCTATCCTACATAACAAACCATGCATATCCATCACAGTGTACACAATTCAATTAACCATTCACATATTCATGTCTAGCAATTATTATTCACACTTTTTCAAGTATATTGGACATTAGCATTTAAGGTTCATCCATATCATAAATCATAGAAATTTTCAATAAACACATTCATCCTTAGCTTAATAAGTAAAAGACTCTTATCCTTCAAGCACTCATATAATATACTCACATTCATTAATCATCTTTTTCACCATCTAATAACCCATCTCATATATTTATCACCTACTTAATACTTAATCACCAAAATACCCATTTAGCATGTAGTGGACATAGCAAACTCTCAACAGACAACAGATATCACAAGCCAATCAACATACTCAGGTATGTCTCAGAGTACCTTAATATAAGTCAACTTCCTAGGGTTCTTCACTTCCTACTTTAACAACATACATAAGGGATTTTAGCATAACCATATAAACTAAATATCAAATTAATCAAAAATACATTCATCATCCTTAAACCAACTCTAAACAGGTGCTATTTTGTTACCCACAACCAAATTTAACTACCAATCCCAAGTCCTATTATAAACCCCAACTATCCCTAATTCAAAGTGTGGAAAAGTTACCCCCCTTACCTTAGAGGAAGAGAGAGCCAACTTGAAGCTCCAAGAACCATGATTCCACCCCGGATCTACCTTGATTCCAATTCTCTTGACCGATCTCCACTCCGTTCTTCAAGATTGGAGGAGAGAGAAAGGAGCCCTAGGAGAGAGAAAGAGAACCACGAGTGAGAGAGAGTTTGAAGGAGAAGATGGGTCTCATGAATAAAGGCTTGAAATGAAGGATTTTGGGTGGTTTATGGTGTTTGAGTGGAGGAGAGGGAGAGAAAAACGTGGTAGAGGAAGGAGAGAGAAAGCTTAGTCTTGAACCAACCAAGGAGGAGGATCCTAGCTAGAAGATGGACTCTAAATGCTTAATGGAAGAAGGAACTCAATGCAGATGATGGGGGAAGATGATTTGAAGCTCCAAACCTCCATGGGAGCTCCTTTTTCACGAAGGATAAAAGGAGAAGAGGGAGAGAGAAAAAGAGAGGGGGTGGGTCGAGTTTGAGGATAAGGGAGAGGAGGGTGTGCCTGAAATAAGGAGATAAGGGGTGGAAATTACGTTTCTGCCCTTACTTTATTTTTTTCTGCATCAGACCTGAAGTAATCGATTACTTGCCCAAAGTAATCGATTACTTTGCTAAAATAATCGATTACTTCCTCCAACTAATCGATTATTTTTGCAGCATCCTACAATCACTAGAGCACTGATAATCGATTACTTTGCCTCCAAGTAATCGATTACCACCTGAAATAATCGATTATCTCCTTAAGAGTAATCGATTACAATTGATGCAACATCAAAGAAATTCTACCAGAGAGCTTGTAATCGATTACTTCCCCACAAGGTAATCGATTACTTTGCCCATGTCTCCTATTTTGACAAATTCTAACTCTAAGACCTTACTCTTAACTCCTACCCATGATTTCCTATGGTTTTCCTCATAAATTCTAACTTAGGTCTTCCTAATTAAACTTGGAATTAAAATTTGGGATGTTACATCCTACGCATTCTCTGCGCTGGAACTCAGCTGCTCTGCTCTGTCTCCTAAGCAAGCGCTGTAGCATCCCAATGATCACCCCATCATCACCTCCCCTCTGTTGTGCCAGTCAACTAGAAGGACCTGGCACATCCTGAGGTGGTGCTGGAACCTGTCTCTGTGGCTGTGGCTGCTGTGGTGGGCCTGCTCTGGTCGTCTCAATAGATCTACCAATGAAAGTGTCCCACGTCGCCCTGGTCATCTTGGGGTCCTCCTAAGGTCTCTCACATCCGAACGGAAATCAACACCAGCTGCAATGCACAACCAAGTGATGACCCAAGGAAAGCCAGCATATCCAGACTCTCTCCTTGCAAAACGATGCATCCTATCAGAGATGATTGATGCAACGTCCACTTTAATACCCTGGCGAAGGGCATATACCAACCGACAAACCCCTGGTTGAACCTCGGTGTCGTTTGAGTGGGGGTCCAGGTTATGAACAATAAACCTGACCCAGAACCTCGCAGCTCCCCTCAAATTCTTCTCGTACACGTGCTTGACTGTACCAGCAACAGATAAGTTCCAGTCCTTACCCGTAAGAAACAGGGCATCCTTAATCATCCTCAGCGGGTACTCATCCTCGCTGTCAAAACTATCCGTGGTAAACATGGCGGGTGCCGCCTCTGGTGGATATGATGGAAGTCCCATGACTCGGGCAATAGTGCCCGCATCATACGGAACCTCTACCCCTCTAACATATGACACCCAACTATGACTACCATCCAACTCTGCCCTCTGAGCCCTCTACCAGGCATTAGCATAAAACTCCCAGACCAGGAGTTTGCTAAATGCCTCATTCGGCTCCCTAATCCACTCGGTCCACCTGTTAACCAACAGGGTCTCCCTAACCTCCTTAATGTCTCTAACACCAACTACCCTCCCTCCTGAGGGACCCTCACTGTCATATAACATGCTAGTCTCTGGAGTAATCCCTCTCTTCACCATCTTCCCCTCATAAAAATCATCGACCCTCGAGTGCTCGAAGGTCTTCCCCACATCACTACTACTACCCACTGCTGGCCTCTTCCCTCTAGGCATCCTAAATAGCTCGAAAATAACTAGGGACAAATTATCGAACACCTGGTGTGCAACAAAAATAACTCAAGAACTAAACTCCACTACACCAAATCCTAACTCCAAAATCAAACTACAACAGTACCAAGGAGTATAGAGGACTGATTCTTACCCAAAATTATGCACAAATTCGTGTCCCTTGCCTCTAAATGAGAAGAAAACTGAATTGAAGGAGAAGAGTGATGGAATGGGAAAAACTTGAAGACCAATGAAGAAAAAGGAGGAATAATGGAAGAGGATGAAGGATTATTGAGTTTTGTTGGAAGAATTTGAAGATTTGAGGAGTAATTTTGTGAATTTTATGGATTGGGGTTTTAGGGTTTGAAAGGGGAAAAATTAATTGAAGGAAATGGGAGAATGAGGGTGAAGCACTCCCCTGGGCGTGCTGATAACGCCCAGCGCGCGCCCAAGCGTGCGGTACCTGTACAAGGTCACTTTTTTTTTACATAAAATAAAAATAAGAAAATAATAATAATAAAAAAAATTAACTACACTAAAAACTAATTTCCTAAACTAAAACTCTCACTACCTAAACTAAGGGAAAACTACCTAAGCATTGGGTTGCCTCCCAACTAGCGCTTGTTTAACGTCACGAGCCTGACGGGTCACCTCCTTTCGGAGGCTAAAGGAATGCCAATTTCCCTTTGAGGGATGGCAGCTGATTTTTCAAATTATTTTCAGCACTTGCATGCTGAATGAGGTTGAGCGGAGTAAAGCGTTCCGTTGTGATAGGTGGTTTTTCAAATATATTAATTATGCATTGTTCACCATTCACACGGAGAATCACTTCTCCCCTAGGCACATCTATGACTACCCCTGCTGTGGCCAAGAAAGGTCGACAAAAAATTAGAGGAATATTCTCATCCTCTTCCACATCAAGGACTACAAAGTCCAGGGGCAGTATGAAGTCATTAACCTTAACCAAAATGTCTTCCACCACTCAATAGGGGCGGAGGATGGATCTATCAGCTAATTGTAAAATTGCAGGGGTAGGTTTAATGTCTCCTAAATCTAATGCATTGCACACAGATAAGGGCATAATGTTAACACTAGCTCCAAGGTCACAGAGGGCCTTACCTGTGTACTCCTTGCCAATATTGATGGGAAGGTTGAAACTTCCCGGATCCTTTAGCTTCGGTGCCAGGTTTCTCTTAATGATGCTGCTGCACTTCTCCGAGATCGGAAACATCTCTTCCGAGAGCAATCCCTTCTTCCTTGTGAGCAGATCCTTCATGAATTTCGTGTACAGAGGCATCTGTTCAAGAGCCTCTGCAAACGGAATGTTGATGTGGATCTTCCGAATCATCTCCAAAAATTTGGAGAAGTGTCGCTTATCTTCTTCCTTCTTCAACCTCTGAGGATAAGGCACCCTCAAAGGCAACGGATCAGGCTTTGGTTGGCTTTGACTGAGATCCGCAGGTGGATCCTGCGCTTTGATGCTCCTTGCTTCCCTTGCTCTTGATCCTTCTTTGCATCCGTGCCATGTTACTCTTCCTTCTTCTTTTCCGCTCCAGTTGCATCACCCTTTGAATGTGGCTCCTCATACGACTTGCCACTTCGAAGAGTTACTGCCATGCACCGCTCCTTGGGATTAGTGATTGTTTCACTAGGAAAAGTTCCTAGTGGCCTCTCTAAGAGTTGCTTTGCAATTTGGCCCAATTGCACCTCCAAGTTGCGGATGCTAGCCCCCTGATTGGAGAATTGCACCCTTGTCTCCTCCATGAATGTTGTAGTGTGGGTGGCTAGCTTATCCGATGCTACTTCCCAAGCTGGCTTCTGTGTTTGCTGAGGTGGTTGTGGTGGGTTAAGAGTCGGGTTGTGCCATGAGAAATTGGGATGGTTTCTATATGCTGGATTGTAGGAGTTGGAGTACATATTGTTTTTATGTCCTCCACCCCCACATAATTTGCCTGCTCCTCATTTGTCACAATGCCTCCTCCCATGTCCTTTGCACAGTCACCATTTCTGTGATTCCCCCACAGAAGTCGCACTTCAGGATGTTGACAGCTAAAATTTGAGCTTGACCCATCTGTTTGGCCAATGCAGCTATATGTTGCTACATCTCCTTATTTTGCTGAATGATGGTTTGCACTTGGGTTGAGCTCAAGTCTGAATTTCACAGGATTGTCTTCTCCGTGATAGCCTAGCTACTGTTGTAGGCCATTGTTTCAATGATTTCTTTTGCCTCTTCAACAGTCTTGTTCAGTAGAGAACCCCCAGATGCTGCATCTATCATGACCTTGTTCGCCATCTTCAGCCCAAAGTAGAACAACCGGATTTGCATCCAGTCCGGAATGGCATGAGTTGGGCACTTCTTGAGCAACTGGTTGTATCTGTCCCAGGCTTCATGTAACAGATCTCCATCTTCTTGCATGAAGGAGTTGACATCCTGTCGCAATCTGGCTTGCTTTCCTGCTGGAAGGAACTTGTCTATGAATTTCTTGACAAGCACTTCCCAGCTAGAAAGACTTCTCGGTGGCTGATTCTTCATCCAGGTATAAGCATGTTCCCTCAAAGAGAGAGGAAACATCCTCATCCTAATCGCCTCCTCCGATGCACCCTCGATCTTGAAGAAATCGAGCATATTCAGAAAGTTGGCCACATGCTCAGTGGGGTCTTGGTGTGGAGTGACTGAGAATTGATCCTGCTTGATCAGATGAATGTACTGGGGATCAATCTCAAACGATGCTGCAGTTATTGCTGGCCGGACTATGTTGGAGATGCATATATCCGGGTCCACAGTAGTGTAATCCGCCAAGGTTTTCCTGACCGGAGTTGCTTTGGATCCATTGTCTTCAACCATCTTCTTCTCTTGCTCTTTCCTTTCCTTCTTTGCTTGCTTCTTCCTCCTTTTTGCACTTAGCTCCACGTGAAGGTCGAAACGCAAAGCTTCTCGATTACCTGTAGAACGCAAATGCATAAAAAGTTACGCAACACCTGTTAAGAAAGTAAAGATCAAGAAAAATAAAACAAATAAATTAAACTAAAAACTACTTCTAAGTGCCGAAAATAAATTGAAATGAATTTCAATCCCCGGCAACGGCGCCAAAAACTTGTTGGACTCTCTAGCAAGTATACTAGATCGTACAATAGTAATATAATGTAAGGGAAATTATCGTCCAACGAGGATTGCAAATTGTTCAATTACTTTCACCTAAGAGTAGTTCTAAGTCCAATCTATTAAATTAAATTACTAATTAATTATGATTTTTGAATAAAATAAAATACTGAAAATTAAAAAGAATAAAGTCTATGGAAGAAAAGTGGTTAGGAACTTAGTTTCATTGCAGGCATCATTAATTAATTCTGAATTATTGTTTCTCCTTTAAATCATGAACAAACTCCTAAATTAGCAATTACTAGATTCCTCTTATGTAATTACTGTTTATTATTCAACTTGATAAATCCTAATTCCTTAAAAATTTAAACCAATGAATAACCTTGATTAAGAATAGTGAATTTATGATAAGTCACATAAAAATCCAAAAGTATTCTTGCAAGTTGGATAATTATGCTGTTTGATTGCACGGCCTATTCTAAATCCTAATTTTCCAATTCAGAATTTAGAGATCCAAAACACAAATTGATCAAGTTCATGCATAACACTAAAAACACAATCAAATACATGATTTAAAACTGGAAAAACACTAATTCATAAATTAAATTAATTATCCATGCAAATCCACCATGTTCCTAACACAAGGGTTTAGTTACACATCATATAAGAAAGAAACAAAACTGAAATAATGGAATTCATTCCTAAATTACCACTAATTCTGCTCTGAATCTTCAATCTTCACTTGATTCCTCGATCAAATTGCTCCTAAATTGTGTAATCTCCCTTCTAAAAGCTCTCTAATGTATGCTAACCTAATTCTAAAACGTAGAATAAATACATAAAATACAAATCCTAATAGAATCCTCACAAATTGCTCAGAAATTGGCCCAATTGGGCCTCCTCGTGTCACGTGCGCCTGGGCGTAAGGGGTTGCACGCCTGGGCGCACCCTATCTGATGAACACTGGTTAGCGATGCACGCGCGCCTGGGCGTGTGGTGCATTTTTCGACTCCGTTTCTCTCCGTTCTTGTGTCATTTTCAAGGTCTTCTTATGCTCTTCTCAGCTCCAATAATATTTTCTCCAATTAAAGCTCCTAAAGCACCTGAAACATACCCAAAACGGATCAAAACGTTCAAAGGACTCTATAATACTAAAAATTCCTAAAACTAATACAAATTACCTATATTTACAAGAGAAACAAGCCAAAACCATAACAAAAGGAAGTGAAATTAAGCCCAAAAACATCATATATTAGACCCAAATCACTCCCCCAAACTTAGCATTTTGCATGTCCCAGGCAAAAGTAAAATAAAAATTCAAAAACAAAAGATTACTATCTAAATCAAAATGTACAACACTTAATCTAACACTTCAACTCATCAATACAGCCACCTATTTACACAAGCTATTCACATATTCAAAAACAGGTTAAAGAAACAAACCAAATCAGAGCCCAAAACTAGTGAACACTCTCAACCTCTCAGTGTATATCTCTCATGTGTATCAAGGGTTATAACAATTCACTCAAGTTCATACAATAGCAAAATGTTACCATAAGCTTGACCATAGACTCAAATCTCCACTGAAATTATTGAAAACATGCACAAATCAAAAGGTCTTTAATTGGGTTGTAATGAGGCCATGGCTAAAAGTGTCAGGTAGGATAAAAGAAAGAAGGGTTGAAACTAAGGGTTAAAATGAAAAAACAAATTTCCCTCAAAAATCATGAATAAGCAATGAATACTATGAGGACTCACACTCAAATCACAACTATTTCACAATTCTTCTCTTTCAATTTTTACTCTACTACCTCTTCCAAACAAATTTCTTTTTCTTCTTATTTTCAATTCAAATCAAATTCTCAACTCTTTTTCAAATTTTCTATTTTTTCTTTTTGAAGAGGAGTAAGCTCAACAACACTTTTACAATTTTTCTCTTTTTGAAATGTCCCTCTCTCAATTGCTCATCCAAAATTCCTAAGGTACTCACAAAAATAATACAACCAATGCAGGGTACCAAAGAAAAATCATATCTCATATCAGGCTCAAAATGGGCAACTAAGGGAAACATATCCAAAAAAATCATCTGAAGGTCACAAAAACACAATCCTAAGTGCCTTAATCATATTCATGCATGCAATCAATTATCAATCTCAAAATGGTCACCAGTCATGTTCTAGAACACAATGCTAAAGAGAACACACTCATGAAAGAAATAGGGGTCTCAATCAAAATAGATCAAATAAATCAAATACCCCATCATTAGGCTCAAAAACTCACTAGGCTACAGTAAGTTCACTAGTTACAAATTCTGAAAAAGTTTGTCAAAATAACCAGATTTCAAAAATATTTACAGCTCAAACAAATTAGTAACATGAATCAATGAGTCTAATTCTAAACTAAGTATATACACCTATCATCAGAAAAATATTCCTAAGTCTAGAATAATTACAATACCTCTACCTAAGACACAAACCAACACCAAAATTGGGAGAACAATTCAAATCTGAAAAAAAATTTATTTTGTCCACTCCCCCAAACTTAGAGGTTGGCTTGTCCTCAAGCAAACTAAACTAAACAAACCTAAACTACAAAATAAAAAATTACAAGGATAAATTTAGAACACTTCCTTATCACATCCATATAAAATAATCATCACTAACAAAAGTGAGAAGATGCTCCCCTAAACTTAGTACCTACAGGTCGTTAGAAACAAGTGCAAAAGAGCACCTCTCATGGGGAAAAACATCAACTCACACCTGCTGCACAAAATAAATATCCAGATGCAAATAACAAGTGAACCAAATAAAATCCATGCAATAAAACTAAAAACAACTCCTAAAAAGCAAATACATGTTTTTTATTGTGGCACAAGTACAGTACAAGTCTGAATAGGGGAAGGGGTACAGAATACATCAATACAAATCAAGAATCCCCTAAACTAATCCTCATTCTCCTCCTCAGGAGATGCATCTAGTAAGCTTTGATCCTCCTCTGTATATGGTGGCACATCATAGCGCATGCCCTGCGCTGCTCCAACACTGCTTAGAAATGTATCCCTAGCCTGGTTCCTATGCATCTCTCTGCGCTGGAACTCAACTACTCTTCTCGTCTCCTAAGCAAGCGTTGTAGCATCCCGATGATCATCCCATCATCACCTCCCCTCTGCTGTGCCGGTCGACTAGAAGGACCTGGCACATCCTGAGGTGGTGCTGGAACCTGTCTCTGTGGCTGTGGCTGCTGTGGTGAGCCTGCTCTGGCCGTCTCAATAGATCTACCAATGAAAGTGTCCCACGTCGCCCTGGTCATCTTGGGGGTCCTCCTAAGGTCCCTCACATCCGAACGAAAATCAACACCTGCTGCAATGCACAACCGAGTGATGACCCATGGAAAGCCAACATATCTAGACTCCCTCTTAGCAAAACGATGCATCCTATCAGAGATGATTGATGCAGCGTCCACTATAATACCCTGGCGAAGGGCATATACCAACCGACCAACCCCTGGTTGAACCTCGGTGTCGTGTGAGTGGGGGTCCAGGTTATGAATAATAAACCTGACCCAAAACCTCGCAGCTCCCCTCAAATTCTTCTGGTACACGTGCTTGACCGTACCGGCAACAGATAAGTTCCAGTTCTTACCCGCAAGAAACAGGGCATCCTTAATCATCCTCAGCGGGTACTCGTCCTCGCTGTCAAAACTGTCCATGGTAAACATGGCGGGTGCCGCCTCTGGTGGATATGATGAAAGTCCCATGACTCGGGCAATAGTGCCCGCATCATACGGAACCTCTACCCCTCTAACATATGACACCCGACTATGACTACCATTCAACTCTGCCCTCTGAGCCCTCCACCAGGCATTAGCATAAAACTCCCAGACCAGGAGTTTGCTAAATTCCTCATCCGACTCCCTAATTTACTCGGTCCACCTGTTAACCAACAGGGTCTCCCTAACCTCCTCAATGTCTCTAACACCAACTACCCTCCGTCCTGAGGGACCCTCACTGTCATATAACATGCTAGTCTTTGGGGTAATCCCTCTATTCACCATCTTCCCCTCATAAAAATCAGCGACCCTCGAGTGCTCGAAGGTCTTCCCCACATCACTACTACTACCCACTGCTGGTATCTTCCCTCTAGGCATCCTAAATAGCTCGAAAATAACTAGGGACAAATTATCGAACACCTGGTGTGCAACAAAAATTACTCACGAACCAAACCCCACTACACCAAATCCTAACTCCAAAATCAAACTACAACAGTACCAAGGAGTATAGAGGACTGATTCTTACCCAAAATTATGCACAAATTCGTGTCTCTTGCCTCTGAATGAGAAGAAAACCGAATTGAAGGAGAAGAGTGATGGAATGGGAAAAACTTGAAAACCAATGAAGAATAGTGACGAATAATGGAAGAGGATGAAGGATTATTGAGTTTTGTTGGAATAGTGAATGAAGAATAGTGAGGAATAATAGTGAGGAATAAGGCAAGGCTGGTTGCTCAAGGCTACAACCAAGAGGAAGGTATCGATTACAATGAGACCTTTGCTCCGGTTTCTCGGCTTGAAGCAATTCGGATCTTGCTTGCTTTTGCATCATTAATGAATTTCACATTATATCAAATGGATTTCAAAAGCGCATTTTTAAGTGGATTCATAAATGAGGAAGTGTATGTGAAACAACCTCCCGGATTTGAAAGCCACGATTTTCCAAATCACGTTTATAAACTAAGGAAGGCACTTTGTGGATTGAAACAAGCTCCTCGAGCTTGGTACGATGGTTAAGTACCTTTCTTCTCGGGCAAGGATTTGAACGAGGGAAAGTTGACACTACACTGTTCATTTATAAATCTAAAAAGGACATTTTATTAGTTCAAGTATAAGTTGATGATATAATCTTTGGTGCTACTAATATGTATGTCTTTGTGCAAGAAGTTTTTAGACTTGATGCAGGGAGAATTTGAGATGTCAATGATGGGTGAGCTAAACTTCTTTCTCGGTCTGCAAGTAAAACAATTATCAGGAGGCATCTTTGTTCATCAAGGAAAGTATTGCAAGGAACTGATAAAGAAATTCGGGATGGAGAGCTGCAAAAGTGTTGCAACCCTGATGAGTGCATCATGCTACCTTGACAAAGATGAATCAGGTAAGCCGATGGATGTAAGTAAATATAGAGGTATGATAGGAAGCCTTCTATATTTAACTGCATCAAGACCGGATATTATGTTCAGCGTGTGTATGTGTGTTCAGTTTCAAGCAAATCCAAAAGAATATCATCTTTCTGCAATTAAACGAATTTTTAAGTATTTAAAAGGAACTGTGAACACTGGTTTGTGGTATCCTAAGGATGCATCTTTGAGTTTGATTGGTTATTCGGATTCGGATTTTGCGGGATGCAAGCTTGACCAAAAAAGCACTAGTGGGACTTGCCATCTTTTGGGAAGTTCTCTAGTGTCGTGGTTTTCCAAAAAGCAAGCTTGCGTCGCTCTTTCAACCGCAGAAGCCGAATACATTGCAGCCGGTAGTTTATGTGCTCAAATCCTCTGGATGAAACAGAAACTGTCGGACTTCGGCTTGTCATTGGACCACATTCCTATCAAATGTGACAATACAAGTGCAATCAATCTAACTAAGAATCCAGTGTATCACTCTCGAACAAAACACATTGAAATAAGACACCATTTTTTACGAGATCATGTTCAAAAAGGTGACTGTGTAATCGAATTTGTTAGCACTGAAACATTTTATTATATTCAGAGGGAGATAGGTATTTTGGATGAATCAAGTGTAAGCTAATTGCTATTTAGTTGTTTTTAAAATTTGGTCGGTCACCAGCAAACAGTGTCTTAGTTCAATGTCAAAATTGATCAGATTCCTTTTAGTATTTAAAATAATCGTTGACTACTCGGATAGCTTGACTGTTAATCGTATATAAAATTGCCTTTAACTCTTTTCCGAGGGAGACAAGAAATTTTAATGTTGTTTTCAGGGGGAGAAAGGCAAATATATGTTTTGTATAAAAGTTTTTTTTCTTCAAATTTTTTTTCAACTCTTTTGGCTATGTGCTTAATCCTTGGCTCCTTTTTGATCATGCCAAAAGGGGGAGAGGTGGTGGTGTTGTTTTTGTGCTGTGTTTCAAGATCACAGGGGGAGAATCAGTGTCAAGTGCAGTATCGTTTCCCACAAGTGGATCACAGCAGTATCGAAGTCATCAAGTGGTATCAAGTAAAATGCTCGGAACTCAGCTTGGTAAAATCAACAAGGGTCAGAAGCTAGGCCAAAACAACAAGCATTTGTCATCATCAAAAAGGGGGAGATTGTTGAATCAGCAAGGAAGGTTAAATTTTGATGAAGACAAACTACTCGGACTAGTCTAAGTCGAAGACCGAACTCTGATGAAGTTATCGAGCTCAGATAAAACCGACCAAAAACAACGCCACATAGATTCAGATGATTAGCAAGCTCGAAAAAAACTTTGCTCGGATAAAGCTCGGCGATGAGAAGGTATGAGAAGCTCAGTGCAAGCTGCTCAGAAGTTGCTCGGCAAGCGAAGAGCTGCTCGGATGAAGCTCGGCGATGAGAAGGCAAGACTTCAGATGCAAGCTGGACCTTAACTTTAGTTGCAAGCTCAGCAGATGCAAGCTCAGCCAAAGTAAGATTGTCAAAGACAAAGTTATGTTCAAAGCTTGAAGCTCGTCGCGTGCTCGGAACTCAAGCTAATATTCAAAGCTCGGTTCACAAAGCTCGGCCTAAGCTCGGTTCACAAAGTTGAACTCAAGCCATGATACAAAGCTCGGTAACAGCTCGGATGTCAAAGGTTAAGGTCAAGCTCGGTTCATACTTGGTCAACAACAATGCAAGCAATCAGCTCTGTTCAAGCAACAAGCTCGGTTCAAGTCAAGCCATCAGCAGTGAAGCATCATCAAGCTCGAAGCTCGGCCATCAGCAGTGAAGCATCATCAAGCTCGAAGATCGGCCATCAGCAGTGGAGCATCATCAAGGCCCAAGCTCGGTTATCAAAGGTCAATGTCGAAGTTCGGCCTTCAGAAGCTCAGCAAGCAACAAACTCGAAAATCGGCATTCAGCACGGAAGCATCACCTCAGTTTAGAGCTCAAAATCGCTGATCATCAGAATCTCGCTATATAAGGAATTGGCAATAAATAAGAAATTCGATTCAGATTTAAGTCAGAATCAAATCTGGCCGTTGGAGAGGGAATCTCATTTCAATCAATTCCCATTATGGCAGCAGTGTTTCCTCCTTGATTTGTGAGGAAATCTGATCAGTATAAGGGACATCAACTTCAACTAAATTAAGACTCTCAATTCTCTGACGCTCTCTCAACGCATCACTGTGATATTAAAAAAAACTGAGAAAAGATTAAATAGAACTTTAGTGATCAAACCAATTCCTCATCATTCCAAAACGAAGTTGTTCTCAAACTGTCAGATTTCAGTAATCAGTTTTGGAATCAGGAGCCAACACCAAAATCAATACTCTTGTGTTTCGTGTGCAGAAGAGAAGGAGTCCTTGAAGGTTTCAAGGAAGTCTCCATTGACACGTGTTGAACACGTTCTTCAACCGGCAGCAAAGTCATTTGTGGTAGTGTCACGAGTTTGGTACACTCGGTGACATATAGGTGTAGATTAGAGAGGTTCTCTAATTCCTATTGTAATCACACATTTGATTTTGAGTAAAAATCTCCTCAAGGTTTGGGGAGGACTGGACGTAGCTCTCAATGGTGGAGAGTGAACCAGTATAAAAATTCAAGTGTTCTTCTTTTACTGCTTTCAGCATTTTCTTTGTTTGCGTTAGTTGCATTTAATCCGTTTCTTCTCTACATACTCGACTGAAATACCTTTGCGAAAATCCGCTGCAAAACCAGACTGAGTGTGTGCTCGGAACTCGGCAAACCTGTTTGTTAAATCGGTGCTCGGTTCCTGCTTGACACTTGCTCGGCATTTTTCACAAATCTCTAAAATTCAGCAACAGCATTTCTTCCACTTTCAATTAAATCCGAAAATTGCATATCAGTGACTTCGAATTACTATTCACCCCCCCCTCCCTCTAGTAGTTGTTAGACCGCTTGTTGGTTTCCAACATACATCTCCTCCATAGTCCAACCAAGCCTAGTTCGGAAAGCAAACTCGATATACAGGAACCATACCACGCCGGTATCGATGTCATAAAAATAATGCTTGCAACCACTCCAAGTGGCCAGCCAAAAATAAATCGAATGAATTTTCACAATAAAGGTGTCCCAGACACAAAATAAAGTTGCTTCAAGCACAATGTCCATCTAGCCTCGTTTTGGTTCCCTCTCACCGTTCAAGACTTGCTCAAGGGGGCAACAGTCCTTCTTTACTCTCGAGTGTAGAACTTACTACGGCCCCGTCAACCATAAAGACTCGGCCATTGTAGTCTCATTCTGCCTAGGGAATTAATCATGGGCTTCTTGATGTTCACCGTTCTTGCCCTCCCCTATCACAATCCACGATTGAGTACCCGCAGGTACCCAAGGTATCTTTTCTATCCATTATTTCACACTCATCTCACGGGGTTAGGAAAGTCTTTTAAATTTATTAACTCAAGGTTGGTCGACCTATTTTAAGCCCCACTTCGAAACAATAACTGTAGTTACTATTCGAAACATTTTTTTAACGAGACTCTATCGGTATAATAGAATCATGGCGTCAGGACCAGCAGATTATTCGAGGATTGGGGCCTATTGCTCATCCAAGTATTGTCAACATTTTTTTTTATAAAAAAAAATTCCTAATAGCATGTCATACAGACCATGCAGGGGAAACTTATAAGTGCTAATGAAACCTCGCTATACCTTAGATGATCTACAGTTCCACAACTTCAATAGCTTCAACATCATAATTTCAACGTTTACAAAATCTTAAGCTCATCCCAGTATAGTGGCATAACGACGCTCACAACCACGACAATTCAGCTCATGAGACCAGCTAAAAAGTTTGTTCATAACAACGACACGTCACCAAGACCGTGAAAAAGGGAAAATTTTCACAATATCACTATGCCTCAGGCATCTTCATTGTACGAGTCATGTTTTCTCATATCATATAAATATTTTATGAATCTTGCTGACCACGTAAGGACTTATACCCATAAGGGTCAGTAACATATTTTCTTGGTGTCTTTTATATTCCAAAATTTTCTACAACATGATTTCAATTCTAAACAATGGCGTAAAACCAATTATTATCTCAATTTTTTTTATCTCCTCGCAGTTTTTTCAATAATTACAAATTTCACTATTCAATAGAGACATACCGATATCAACAGGAAAACATCATTGATAATGAATTCACATGTTATATAACAATCAATAATATTAACAAAACATGGTAATTTTCACATACATACATACATCATATAACAACATAAGGTCTTAGTCTTTTCATATGAACGACAAGTTACATACACACACTCATCTACCGTCATATTACTAAACTATTTAGACCCACTAAGTTCTGACCTTTGAAATGATCCGGAATGTCCTAATATACTGCTAATCTACCACAGTATCTTTTGAAAGCTTTTCTCTCACCTTGAGGGTTTGCAGCTACTTCCAAAATGTCCGACAAGTGTTGATCCTCCGAACCGCTCACGTCACCGACTCCTTTGCTCCTCAAATCTTGATACGCCTAAGTTAAAAAAAACTAATTTAACTACGCTATCATAGTCTATATGAATGCAATAAAATATTTCAAATCTTAGGCGTACATTAACATAGTTACATACGCTGAAACTTAAAAATCTTAACTCCATAAAATTTCCCAATTCTTTTTAAAACTTCAAGTATGCCAAAAACTTATAAAAATCATAAATAACGTACACTCATATTACATAATTATTTAAATGCTGGACTTTTTGAATAGCAAGCATACTCTTTTGAAAAACACTTTTAAAAGCCATAAAACTTACTCAAATTTTTATATACTCAATACCACCAAAATTCCTAAGTCTAAGCAAGAAAAATCACTAATAACAATCATTTCATATAAAAAATTACATGCTGAATATTCTGGACAGCATGCATATTTTCTTGGAAAGCAATTCTAAAACTCTAAAACTCAACCAAAATTCTATATAACAATTACCATTACAAATCCTAAGTCAAGAACAATAAAAATCACTTTTTAAGCTCATGTTACCATTTAAAAAAAATTTCGACAGCAGCAAAAAATTTGCACAAATAATGCCGAAGATTCAAAATTTGCTCCAAATCTCATTTTCATATTCAAAATTTGTCTTGTTGACTTTAATATCTTAAGTTTCAAATGGTTGAGCAAGGCGTCAATTTTAGCTTCTGTAATTTAAGTTGGAGGCATAGATATAAGAAGCACTTGAGAGTCCACCATGGCAATAAATTACAATTTTAGTTTTATAGTTAGACTATAAGTGTGAATCACCTTCAAAAGGGAAGAACTAGACTAAGAAACCTTTTCATTTCCAATGCATCTCAATGAAAGTCACACGAATTTCGTTTTTTATATTTTTATGGACTATCACATCATGCTAACTTGGTTTATTGTTTGTTTGTTTGGAAATTATAAGATACTCTAGTTGATAGCTCCTTCCCTTTCAAAAATAAGCAAATCTTGTTTTATGCAATGTACTATTTACCTGGTGAGAAAGATAAGTTACATCACTATATCTCATCCAATGGAAAGAGAGATAAGAGAGGAAATAAAGATAGCAAAGAGATTATAAATCAAATTGGCCCATGAGATTATAGGTTGAAGATGAAGTTTTTGTCATTGGATGAAGGGAGGTGATTCAAATTGGTCCCTGAAAGTAGGCTTTTTTTTTTTTTTTAATAGTGGCCAAAACGACCCGTTCATGCATTAATCCATGTAGATTGACTGTTATGGATCACTAACTGCTCAAAATCTCAGGGACTAACGTGACTCACATTTTGTTATCTCAGTAACTAAACTAGAATTTCAAAAATTTCAAAGACTAATTTGACCGTTGTTGACTAAGTCAGAAACGACTATTTACTCGATAATAAATATGTGGAGATTATTTAAAGAGATATGGATAAATTGGTGATGAAAAAGGAAATGCAATAAAGAAAGGGTATCATTAGGAAAAAAAAAGGTATAAATAAACATCAAGTTTTTAAAGCAAAATAATATGAAACAGAGAGAGTACATTTTTTTTAATCTTGTTTACTCGTTATCATATTTTTAAATTGGAAAAATATTTATTTAATTAAATGTCACCATTTTTTAAGTTATAATCCTTAATTTAGGACCTTTTGAAAATATTTTTTAATCTTACTTATAAGATAATATTCTAATTTTTAATGATAATTAATTATTTCTTTTGACAAATACTCATATTTAATTTTCATGATTAAAATATAAGATAATATTTTTAATGATAATAATATAAAGTTAGTTTTGAAAAAGTTTTTCAAATATTGACATTTTCAATGTCACTAAACGTATTAATTAATTTTCTTGGTGAAGGTAAATTTTTCAAAATAGCCTGATATAAAAAATCAAAGGGAGTATATATATATATATATATATATATATATATATATATATATATATATGCCCGCGTGCGTGTCATACATATAAATATGATAGAATTTTTTAATGCAATGTGTGCCTTTTGACACATATTAAATATACTTATAAAAATGTAAATTTTATTTGAAAAATTAAGAGCATCATATCCCAAGACATTAAATAAATTATTTTCCATAAAAATTTACATATTCAAATTTGCTTTTTGGTAAACAGAAAGGAGTACAAAGCACAAGAAAGAAAAAAAAAGAGTTAATAGTCACATAGGTCCCTGAAAGATACATGTGGAATCAATTAGGTCCTTGAAAGATTTGCGGAATCTCTTAAACCCCCAAAGATCATTTTGGAATCAGTTGGGTCCCTGAAAGATTTGTGGAATCTCTTAAACCCCGAAAGATCAATTTGGCATCACGTTAGTCCCCCATGAGAGACCTAACGGAATCCTACGTGGCACGTTAAATGCTTTTTTGGCTCAAATGTGGGACATTCTTAATAGTCCATCATGGCATTGTGGTCAACAAAGCATTTAACATGCCACATAGGATTTCGTTAGGTCCCTCATGTCGAAATTGGATAGGGGGACTAACATGACGCCAAATTGATCTTTGGGGGGTTTACGAGATTCCACAAATCTTTCGGGCAAGGTTGTCAAACTCGCGAGTTAACTCGTAAACTCATACGAGTTTACGATCCTACCCATAGAATCGAGTCAACTCGCATGCAAACTCGCTTCTCACTAAACTCGGGTAAACTCGTGCAAACTCGGGTAAACAGCAGTGGCCTTACGGATATTTGAATTTTCTTGAGCTTTTACTTCTCCAAACAATATTTCCATCGTCGGATGTCAAGATAAACGAGTTAGGAAGCGTATATAAAAATGTGAGCACGATCCAACGGTTAACAAAGAAGATACTGATCGATCTTTGAACGATATTTTCACTAAAATAACACTATAACCACTATTTTTACTTAACTAACCACTTAAATCATAAAACCATCATATTTGGTTGTTGTTAACTTGGTTTGCTAATATTATTTATTGGGTTCTTATATGCTATAACAACATTTAAATATTTATGTTTAACTTTTAGAGTAAAAACTATGAAATGGAAGCTATGAAAGTTATCTACAGGTTAATTTTAAAATAAGTGGACTCGAGGTAAACTCATACGAGTTTACGAGTCGAGTTTACCTCGGCCTCACGAGTTTACGTAAACTCGCGAGTTTGATAACCTTGCTTTCAGGGACCTAACTGATTTTACAGGTATCTTTCGAGGACCTATGTGACTATTAACTCAAAAAGAAACATGGTCCCTCCAGGAATCAGGGGTGTTTTTAAATATCTTCTCTTTTATATTTTGAAACATGGGTGATCTTAAAGCAGTAACATACTTGTATCAGGTATATGTATTAGTTTGCTTCACTATAAACATGAGTCCACCGGAAAGTACCAATTCCGCAATAGTTGCTTGATTTCCCTCATAAAATGAGCACACAAATGACAGTCATGAACATCATATCCAAGAAGCAGATCACCACCTTGGAATCCGATTCTATAACTAGACGATGGAACCCGTGGCCAACTACAATACCCAAGTCCTTCAAAGTCCTCTGCGTGGTTAATAGAACAAGACCCAATATTACACGCAAAGGCCACAAGGACTTGTCACCTATGGTCCCTATTCCCTAATGAACCCACCACAAGCAGGAAGCTTTGTTTCTAGAATGAAAGAACCATCTGCATCTAATTTTAACCCAAGTTAAGACTAACTAACAAGCATATTACACCCTCCAAGCGTAGTGAGAATAATGCGTGAGGAAGATGCATCATCATGAAAAGTATTCGTGGACTCTTGAATAATCCTTATGCCAAACAATTGGATGATCCTTCTCCTAGTTGTGGCATCACCCCAAACAAAAGACCTACAAACCTGTCATAGTGTCATGCTCGCCACAAACATACTTGGGCACTAACGCTGTTTGCATCACATAAGAAGGTAATGCCCCAAGAACCGATTGTTTGAGAGTGAGTCTCTTAGCAAAGGACAAGGAAATAAATTTCCAAGCATTCAGGCGACGGGTGGCATTATCCAAGATTGATTTATAGGTATTTCTAGAGAAACCCTGCTTTGAGGGAGGTTCCTAAATAATTACTCAAATCAATATTTCTTTGAACACCAGAAGTGGCACTGATCTCTTCACGAACATTAACATTAACATTTTTCGAAAAGAAAATTCTAATATTTTCCTTATTAATCTTGCTCTCTAAACTCTCACGAAAAAAAGTTTCAAACTAAGTTGAGATACAATCAACCTATTCAAGACTAACCACCGCAAAAGAGATTCAAATCATGAGCAAAAGGCAAGTGAAATAGATACGAACCACCGCGAGATAATAGAATAATAGGCTTCCAAAACTCATTATGAGCAAAACATTAATCAATGGGCTAAACTACTCATCGGTCGACCCTTATTTTATTTTTCATTATAAAATTGATCGCTCATGTGTTTTTGGTATAATACTGGTCCCTCACGATTTTTTTTGTTCGCATCGTTCGACCTAAAATCATTATTCATTTTACGTGTTTATATTTTAATAGTCCATGCTGAAGAGATAATTAAACATATTATTAAGGGTTCAATCGCTGTCAAGTATATAAACAAACAATTTGTTAATAGCAGTAAATTTTAATATTGTAATCTTTAAATTTTGAAAGGGATTAACTTCTAATCCTCCCTAAAAGAACACTTAAATCTTGATCATAAAAAAATAGCAATTAATAATAATACTAGTAATATATAGGCAAATGCTAACAGATATTTTTTTAGTATACTTGTTAAGAAGTCAAATATACAAAGTAGCTATTAAAAATATAATTTTTTTTTAATTCTCAAAACTCAAAATAATTCACACTCAGGATAGTAATAATAAAACTAAGTGTTTAAGTTTCGGAAAATGCTAACCAAGTTAAGGTAGTAATACGCTTGAGACATTGATTTAAGAAGAAAAAAGTGTATGCTTGTCTAAGGAAATGGCATGCTACATTTGGAGATGTATCAGATGAAAAATGACTTAGAAACCTAAAAAAGAGGCCTACAAACAAGTTTACACATTAAGATTGTGAGATGTGTCATTTAAGTTCTTTTATTTTAATATTTTAACTTTAAGAATAATAAATGTCAAAATCATGTATAAGTTCATGAGTAGATCTTTGGTATTTCAATCATTACTCGTATTAGATTTCAATTTGTAATGCGAACTTTCTTATTTTATATTTTTTATAAATACCTTTAATGCATTTATTAACAAAATTATTAATTTTTTATAGTGTCGATGGATATTTTACTATAGATGAATAATTGATGATGCGTTGTTAATAAAATAACCGTGTAGAAAACACCACCTGTAAACTCGTTATTAGGGATAACAATGGGTCCGGAGATCCGGGTAATGGGGTACCCGTACTCGGACCGGACACGTTCATAAATTATTGGACCCAGATCCATCAGGACCCGCGCGGCTACCCGCTGCATAATGGGTAGGCGGGTCTTCGGGTAATTAGACGACTGGTTTTGCGGATATTCATTAACAATTTTTTTAAAAGAAAAAATTATTTTTTAAATTAATTTCTATGTCTTTTGGATAGGCTGAGAGATCTTTAATACATCATTACACACTTTACTTAATATTAATCTCTACCATCATTAAACACTCACAGACATCAAAGAAATTCTCTCGTTAAACACAAACATACTAAAATTATATATATATAATGCATATATGTAAATATGGAGGGGTTCGGGTACTCACGGGTCTGGATATCTCAAACCTGGATCCAAACCCGTTCAAAGCGGGTATCCAAACGGGTCCATTCTTTAAATTAACGGGTCTCTTTTTTGGACTCAGACCCACAACGGGTCAAAATTGCCATCCCTAATACTTATTCTCTAAAACTAATTACAAAAGCTTGTACTGAAAAGGAAAAAAGATAATAATTACAAAAGCATCAAAAGCGGACAAAAACTGTCGAAAAGGAATCAAAGAAAATGAAGAGAAAAATCATAAAAGAATTGGTGAGAAATAATAATCAAGTGAGCTCAACCATGGGTCACAACTGTCTTTTTCACTCTCTTGATTTTTTTTTAAGGTTAATTCTTTCTCTCTCTCTCTTGGGTGCCTGCCCTAACTGAAAACGACAGCAAGCAACCTGTGGTGTACTTGTGCACATATCCGCTACCGTAATTTATAAATGAAAATGAAAAATATATTCATACACCGACTCAAACATCCACTTTTCGTAATTTTATTTCCATCCCATTGTTATATCATTAAATTCTTAATGAGCATTAAGAGTTTATAAAAATAATCAGATCTTTTTTTGAAACCAAATTAATAATCCGATCTTACTTTCTCTTAAGGTATAAAGAATATAAAATTATTATAAACCTACAAAATTAACATATAAGTATGTTTACACCACAAAAAAAACTGCATGTATCATTTGATTATTATTAATTAGTTAACAAGTGACATATATCACTTTCTTATAATGTAGGTTATTTGTAAGTTGATTTTATAAATCTATTCATCATAATGATTAAAAGACCTACTTAAAGAGACTTATATGTAATCTTACACATAATATTGTGACATTTGTCTTTTATGTTTTTTATTTTATATTTTTAATTTAAAAAATAAAAGATTTCAAAATTTAACTTTTAAGTTTGTATCTATGTCTTTCAATAAATAAATCTCTCAACCATTTCTGATAGTGTGATGATTATATTTAATATAAAGTTATCACTACCATGATAATTATATCATAATGTAATTATAACTTTACATACTTACATCATACTATGAATTTCTCCCTCGAGTTTTATATACAAGATTTTTTTTTCATTTTTATCTTGGTTAATTTTATAAGACATCATTTTAATTTTTAATGAAATTTAATTGAATAATTGGTCATATTGGTCCCTGAGCTAGTCCCTGAGTTTGTCAAAATAGCAACTTAATCCTTGAAATAGCATATTAAATCACATACGTCCTTATCTTTATCTCATTTTAAAGCAAATACATCCCTACGATAGTGACGACAGGGACTAACTTGATCGACCTTATCCTATCTCAGGGACTAAATTGCTATTTCGATAAAGTCAGGAACTGACTTGACCGACGCATATAAAGTCAGGAACCAATCTAACCAATTACTCAAATTTAATTACTTCTTTTCGTAAATATATTTATTTATTCAACATTTTTTATTATTCCAATATAGGGTATACATTATCAATTTTTCACATTTCGAATGCTGCTAACAAATTTAATTACTTTCTGAAAAATTTCAATAAAATTCTTACATATAGGAATGGAGAAAATACGTTTTTATACACTATTAGAAGATTTAGATTCTTCGCCTAACTAACGAAGAGATCTTGGCGGAATTGCCACTTATGAAATTGAGCACAATTTTGCAAAGAAATAGTCCACTTGTTTCTCAAGAAGAGACGGGAAACATGCTCAATATCATTTGATTGAATATAGTTGACCCAACCCCTTCTTGTTTGAAGAAACCCTCCACTTCAATTGGTATTTTTTCACGAAAAGCAAACATGAGATAATAAATCCAGTCTTTCACTAAGATTTCGAATAGCTGTCCCAAATTCAAGTTAATTATGTTTCGCCTCTTCCTCGGAGAAAGACGATCAAACAATTTTAACATTAAAAATATTGATTATTGTAATAATTATTTTAAAGGACATATATAACGTAATATATACTCCTAATTAGTAGGGAATATGAAGAAAAATTATACTTAAATTATTAATTAGAGCAAAGATAAATAGGTTAACAAAATTAACCCACAATTTAACGTATAACATAAGAATGTGACATGTGTCACTTGTTAATTAATTAATAGTAAGCAAGTGACACATATCATTTTAATTATATAGGTTGATTTGTAGACTAATTTTGAAGGTGTATAAATCATTTTTATATTATTTAACAATAAATTCTAATAGTATTATTTAACTTTATTAAAATAAACATTAATTATGGGTTGTGTGTCACATCATGTACATTTTATTCTCATTATAAAGATAAATTGTAATTTTGTTTAAATGACTTAATCAATAAAAACAAATAGTTCTCCATTTTTATATATAAGGTTCTTTGATTGAATTCATATCTATAAAAAAATTGATTAATTTAATTAATAATATCTTAAATATAAACATCTGATATGGTTTTTTTTTTCAAAACTACTCTTATACATAATATGAATTTTCTTATCCTCAATTCTTAAGGCTGAGATTATGATGCTAAAACAAGTATAAATGAAAAGATCAAATGTTTAATATTTTAAAAGTTATTATACTTAGTTTTTCAAGATTTTGTTACTACGTATTTTTTTACTCTTAACCTTAGGCTAAGGATTAAGAATAAGCAAATCCTAATGAAAATCTAGAAAATGTTAATTAAATAAAGATGATTGTGAAAAAAATAATTAATTATTATTAAAATCAATAATATTAGTTAAGCATCTACATATATTATAAGTCCAACATCTATATATATTATTTTAGACAAAGAGTAACATGCCCATCAATTTATTTGTTTTTTATTATCTTCAAAAGATTTTATGTTTAAATACGGAGGAAGTAACAGTATTGTATATACAAAGTGGGACAATAGGTATTCTCATTTTTCAACATCATAAATAAATAATTAGAAAAAATAAGAAATGACTTCTTGCTTTCTATATAAGCTCTCTATCTCCTCCGCCCACCCTCCTCTCTCTCTCTCTCTCTCTCTCTCTCTCTCTCTCATATTTTCTCTGATTTCTCTCTTACCTCATATATCATATTCTTCCTTCTGTGTCTTCTTTGCCTTACTAAGCCTTCCCTTACCTTTAGAACGAAAATCCCCTATTTCTCTCACTCTCTTCTTCTTCTCCTTCTCACTGACACCAAACAATGGTTGATCTTCAAACCGTTTGCTGCATGTGTGGTGACGTCGGTTTCCCTGACAAGCTTTTCCGCTGCAATAAGTGCCGTCATCGCTTCCAACACTCGTACGCTTACTTTTATTGTTTTTTTATTTTTCCTTTTTCTCAACTTGATTATTCATTCTTTCATATATCATCACATACACATACATGTTTAGTTGTATCATACATACATACATACATACATATATCTACTCCGATCTTTCTTTGTCAAGATAGAATCATCTTTAATTTGATAGTTACAAGTATTTATCATACATAGAGATACTTATGCTATTTTTTGTTTAGTATATTAATTCTTTATGAGAATTATCAAGGTGTCGTGGTGTTGCGGATGTTATTGTCAATTTTTTTTTATTTTTTATGTTTAAAGATGTTATGTCATAATAAGGTGAATAACTAAAGTTAAAGTTTAATTAATATTTTTAGGTATTGTAGCAACTACTATGGGGAATTAGCTGAGATTGAACTGTGCGATTGGTGCCAAAGTGAGGAGAAGAACTCATTAAGACATAGTAATAATAATACTGGGTCTAGTTCTAAGAAACCGGTGGCCGGAAACGAAGCCGGAACCACCAACCGTTCCGAATATTCCGGCGAGAAAATCAAGCAGCATGATCGTGAAGAGAGTGGGTCTGAGAAAGGGAAGAGCCCCACACCGTCGCCGCGAACCAGCACACGCAGGTACAAGCTTCTCAAGGATGTAATGTGTTAGAGAGGATGAAAACAAAACAAAAGCTGCATCTATCTCAACCAAAAATCAAGAAGAGGAAAAACTTAATTAATATCATAGTAGCTTACTAGCTTATAATAGGTGATGACTATTGTGTCAAAAGATGTTGTGTTGATAGCATGTAGTAGTACTAGTACCCCTTGCAAAGAGTGTGTTTTTTTTCTTTTGAGTGTTCTTTCATCTACTTCTTATATATCTTGTTTTGAGTGGCTTTTCAGCAAGTTGTGAATAAAAACTATGTAACTTTAATAACTACTACTAGCCCCATAATTTATGGCATAAGTTTCATGCTCTTTCTCCACTTCTTTTTCATTTGGCCAATTATAAATTTTTCTTCAACTAAATTTTAATATTTAGGTGTAAAAAAGTATATGCACAAATTAAATAGGATCGATCACTAAAGACAATAATGGAGCTAGCTGATTTTTTATCCCCTTTATCTCGTTTTAATTTCCAAGGGTAATGCATGGTACACATGAAAAAACTAGGATGATGTAGGTTTCGTGCATGAGATTTTGGTTAGCTGAAGTGATAGAAAAATAATATTTTATTAGAGTCCGAATTGGAGACGCAAAGGTTAATTAATTCACACATAAAGTTGATAAAATCTACTGCCCGGTTACTAAAAGTAAGTTTCCTTAGAAAATATTACAAAAAGCAATTTCAATTTCCATGTTCTTTCTTTTTCATGGTTTGCTTAGTTGAGCCTCTTAAGGTGAATTGAATGCAATGAGTTTCCTTTTGGGCGAAGAATTCTAGTACCAGAAGCCTGCTAACTTTTGCAGATTCATTGAAGGCCTTTAATTGCTAGGCCCTCTATATTATTGTCCATGTCAATGAATTAATGAAGGTTCTTGATTAGAAGTGGTGAAATTTCACCACGTAAGTTAGATAAAATCCTGCTATTTTATGAGTTACTACTATCTTTTGGCTGTGCCATCTAAACGACAAATTGCATGTTTGGTTTTTTAATGCAAAATTAATTCTGGTTCCAAAATCATGTTGAAACAAAAGTAATTATTAATAATGATTTTGGATTAATTCATCACACCAAGCTTAAAGAAAATCATGTCTAGGAAGAAAGAATTTTTCTTTAGTGGTTTTTCTTCTTTTAATTAATGTTTAGATGGAGAAAGAAAGAAAAGCGTGTGGTGAAGTGTTTATAGGTTAGGAGGACTGTAGTTTCCTTTTATGGTGGTTGTTTCTAGGCCATACATTTATATCGTGATGAAACACTGTTGATAATTTTTTTTCTTAAAGGTTTGTACAGTGTTGACCCGTACTTTGTGTAATATATATCTCCAAAGTACACTAGCTGATAAGGCTTCCTACACTGTGCTACTTCTGACCATTTATTAGAAACAAACGAAATTCTTTCCCATTGGGCTTTTGAAGACAATAAATCCATCAATTCCATGTATCCAAATCCTGCTTTTTTTTTTTTTTTTTCCCATTGCCCTTTCCCCCTCAGCAAAACTAATAACCTAAGAATTGTTTAATTACATATTCTCTCTCTTCATCCTTCTTTTACAAATTTTGTTTGACCCTCGTGTAAGCTTCCTATGTGGCTGGGACCTTCTGAAGTGACAACAAAGAGATAAACTTTAGATGCCAGTAACATGTATAGAAAAGGAAAATACTTTTTCTACATCACAAATATAACACCTTAGGTCTGAGGACACACTCGGATTTCATGAGCACCAACTAATACAAATTCGAAAAGGACAAAGTTTACGAGAAATTGAGTATTTGGTATAATTGATAAAATAAGATTATTATTTTAACTAAACAAAGAAATTATATTAATAAAAAGCCAACTGAGTATCATAGAACACACCTAAGGCCCCACCTTTTATGAAGGGTTTGTCAAAGGAGACCTAATCATGTGCAACCAAGTTGACCAAAACCAGCATACAATAAAAAGTTTCACACTATTGTGAAGCAAAGAAGGTACCATAAATACAAACAAGAGAAACCCCCACAACCACCAACCCAATAATACAGACAACAAGATCCCCACCAGCACACACATCTTATTAGGATCCTTACCTCCTTAAAAACCCTGTTTAGAAAAAAACCCAGAGGAAAAATTCAAAACAAGGAAAAAAGAGCATAGCAGACCCTAACAAGGAAAACTAGCCCACGCAACCAATCATACAATTAAACAGCTACCACATAACACATCAATCCGCCAATCAGTATAAGAAGAAGGAGAAACTCCCAGTGCGTTAGTCCACTGCCATGATTTTAGCTTGATATCTTCCACCAGCTCCACAATATGAATATCCTAATTTTGGAAAAAAAAAATTTATTTCTATTTAACCACACCAGTAGCCATATTACTGTATACCAAATAACCGCAACCTTAGTCTTTTCTTTCTTCCCAAACCAGTTTTCCAAAAAGTGAAGAAAAGCCTCACATACAGAAACGCCAACCGGAATTGATGAATGAATTTGTAACCATATCCTTATTTCTTCCCAAACCTTCTTCGTTGCATCACAGAATAAGAAAATTAAAGGTGAGTAGAGTCTTCAACCCCTCTCTTACGCAAATTAATTTTAGTTGGAATTCTATCCCATAATAACTTCTACATAAAAGCTTGTACTTTTGCAGGGACGTTGATTTTCCAAGATTTCTTCAAAGCAACTGGCACATCTGATGCTACATAATGAAGCTAATATTAGTAACATGTCATGTTGTTAGTTTGTTGTGAACTATTTTTACATAGAAGCATTACCTAATGCATGTTAGAGCTTTATGTAGCTGTCCCTATAATTAAGTAGCTATCCCTATAATTAATATCCTATTTTTTTAAGGATTAGATAGCCTTGATATGTATATATATGTGTTGTGATTCAAGCCTCAGACGCAACATAAAAACAAAATAAATACAATAAACAACACTTGCTTTTTATTATGGTATCAGAGCCAGAGCCCAACTTCTTTCCGGTTGTTATGGGCCAAAAGTTGCCCTTTGTTATAGGTCAATAGATACCCTTTGCCTGGTCCGGAAGGCTTCGTTGGAGGGGGCGTGTTGGAAGTCCCACATCGCCTGCCTCATAATATATGGCATGGTTTAAATACCTGTTGGGCTACTCTTCTCATTGCCAATTGGTTTTGAGATTGAACCTTAACATGGTATCAGAGCGGGTTGATCCTTGACCGCTATTGCGCCAACTTCACCTTATTATCTTGGTTCCTTGGATAACCCACGAACACCTCTGGTCGTAGTGTCTCTCAAGGGAGATAACTACCGCAACTAGGCTCGTTCTATGAAAACAGCCTTGCGTGCGAAGACAAAGCTTGGGTTGATCTGGAAGAACGTTTTGCCCAGACCAACGCACCCCGCATACACCAGCTTTGGCGAACAGTTTGCATGATGCACCAAGAACCGAACACAGTTGTGATAGATTTCTACACTGAGTTCAAAACTCTCCTAGATGAATTAAGTGAGTTGCAACCGCCACTTGAATGCTCATGTGGAGCGTCAAAGATAATGGCACAAAGAGAAGGAGATCGGCGTGTTCACCTATTTCTTGGGAGTCTTGACAATGAGCGTTATGCTCATGTTAAAGGAACCATACTTAATACAGATCCGTTATCATCACTTCGGCGAGTTTTCAATCACATTTTGAGGGAAGAAGCCCGAGTTACTGCAGAAAGAGATAAGTATACTAAATCAGAAGGAGGTTTAGCCTTCTATTCATCAAATAGAAATAGAACACGAGATGGACCAAGGCCTAAATGAGATCATTGTGGCAAGTTGGGGCATGAGAGGTCGAAATGTTTTGAAGTTATTGGTTATCCTCCCAACTGGGATATTTGAAGAACACAACGTGATCCAAACAAAAGAGCTGGACATGGAGGAGTACATTTGGCTCACAAAGATGACATTCAAAGAAAAATGAATATGACAGAAGCAAGTGGAACAGGTCATGCATTATATGGAGCGTACAAAACAGGAGACACAAGTCAACATGAAACTATGGCTGGTAATGATGTAATACACACGGAATAAAAGTGGGTCTTAGACAGTGGAACATCACACCACATGACTCATTCTTTTTCACTTTTGAAGGGGGTGTGCATGCTTGACAAGCCATTCTATATCACTATGCCAACAGGGGACACGGTGATAGTAAAACAAATGGGCACTGTTACCTTAAGTGAAAACATGAAATTACATAATGTTTTGTTTGTTCCTGCATTTAAATGAAATTTAATATCTATAAATAAGTTGACAATTGATATGAATTGCATAGTGACTTATCATGTTGACTGTTGTGTAATCCAGGACCAAACCACGAAGAGGACGATTGGGTTCGGTGACTTGCATGATGGGGTGTATGTGCTGAGGAAAGCAATTGGAGGATCTTGTCTAGTTGCAGTTCAGGGGGACATCAGCACTCTCTGGCATGCTAGGATGGGGCATCCTTCAACTCAAGTGTTACATAAACTTTCTAGTTTGATTAAATTTCGTTTTATTGAGAATAAGGATGCTTGCTGCGATGTGTGCCACAAATCTAAGCAATGTAGACTTCCATTTGATCTCAGTAATAATAAAGTTGAAAAGCCTTTTGAGTTAATACACTGTGATCTTTGGGGGAAACATCACACTGCATCACACAATGGTTCACATTATTTTCTCACTATTGTTGATGATTTTACTCGTGGAACTTGGACTTATTTAATGAAAAACAAAATTGAAACCACTAGCATTCTCATTAAATTTTTGCAATATTGTGAAAACTCAATTTGAAACTAGAGTTAAGAGGATTCGAAGTGACAATGGTACAGAGTTCACTAACTTTTTGACTCGAAAGTTTTTTCAACAAGAAGGGATTGTGCATGAAACATCTTGTGTAGGTACACCACAACAAAATGGATGAGTAGAGCGGAAGCATAGGCATATCCTTAATGTTGCACAAGCATTGAGATTCCAAGCAAGTCTCCCCTTATCTTTTTGGGGAGAATGTATTTTGGCAGCCACCTACATCATTAATAGAACACCTACAATGGCCAATAAAGGAATTACTCCTTACGAAATGCTTTTTGGAAAACTACCTTCGTATGACCATTTGAAGGTTTTTGGGTGCTTATGTTATGTAAAGACATCATCAAAGCAGCGAGATAAGTTTGATGCAAGAGCTGAAAAATGTATGTTTATAGGCTATCCACAAGGGCAAAAAGGATGGAGAGTTTACAACTTAAAAACACGAGAATTCTTTGTCTCCCGAGATGTGATTTTCTATGAAAATGTTTATCCTTATGCATCAAATGAGAACAATACAGAAATAAACTTGTCTTGATCTCCAACCATATTTCATGATCTGACTCACATACCTGAAAGTGAAGAATTCTTGTGTAATTAAGATGCTATGGAACAAGATGTGTCATGTGATTCACAGTGTGATGAAAATGAAAATTCTAATATGACGGGTACTGAAACTGCTGGAGAAATTGTGCTTAATGAGGAAGAGCACATTGATGAACTTGCACCACGCACGAGACAACCACCCAGATATCTGAAGGACTATGTTTGCCACACAACCATACAATCCCATCAATGCACTTCACCGGCTTCATCGAAATCTTATGGTAAGGCTTATCCTATTTCACAATATGTTAGCTATGATAATTTCTCATCAAAACACAAAGCTTTTCTTGCGGCCATCACATGTCATGATGAGCCAAGAACATACTCACAGGCTGTAAAAGAACCCCAATGGCGAGAGGCAATGGCACAAGAAATCAAGGCACTAGAAGAAAATGAGACCTATACACTTGCATCACTTCCTAAAGGGAAGAAACTGTAACACCCATATTTTTTAAGATAGTAATTTAAAAGTTTGTATTCCAAATAAGGAACATTAAAATTTTCTATTCATAAAACAAGTTTACAAATGGTTTGGGCATTCCAATCATAATATAAGAAAGTACAACATAGAGTTCCTTTCTTTCCATTCTCCCGCTGCGACACTCTGATCTTTGAGCTCCTTAGCATTCACCTAAAATGATAACCACTAAGGGTGAGACCTTTTCACAACACAGTGAATCAAAAGATAATACATAATTCATAACAAGAATCCAAGAATAATAATCAAATCAGACCATGGACCAACAAATTCACCATATTTCATATGCCAAAACTTTTACACCTAAAATTTCCCAAGTTCACAAAATTCACATCATTGACAAAACTTTCTTTTGACAAAACATCAACGCTTTCGCTTCAAGCATTTCCATTTATTTTCCAACTTGAATCTTTTTCATCTCTTTCATTACTTTAACTTTTCTTTCTCTTTTCATACTCTTTGAGTTTTTCATAGACTTTTAGAAATTATTGCGTGGATCCATCACTGCGTACAGTCTCCTACGGACAAAGTCTTACAGCTGCACACAATGTGTGTCTTACGCGGCCTAGGCGTACAGTCTCCTAGGGACAACGTCTTACAAGACCTGGATTCCACAATCAGAAGGTGCGTCCATCATTGCGTACAGTCTCCTTCGGACAACATCTTGCAGCAGCGCATCATGTGCGTCTTACGCGATCTAGGCGTACAGTCTCCTACGGACAACGTCTTACAAGATCTGGAATCGCACAATCCAATTATACCTTTATTATTATATGGTGTGTGTGTCCATCATTGCGTACAGTCTCCTTCGGACAACGTCTTACAGCTGCACACAAAGTGTGTCTTACGCGATCTATGCGTACAGTCTCCTTCGGACAACGTCTTACAAGATCTGGATCGCACAATCCACATTATATAATTAATATTTTATTGTCATTTCTGAATTGTTTTCATTTTGCATCCACTCTTATAAAATCGTCAATTCCTCTTTTTCCTTTTATATTATTCCATTAAACCATCAATAATCAAAAATCACCCACACTAAGCACTTATTTGAACATAATAAGTTTCTAACAGATAACACATAACGTGTAACAACCATCAAATATCAACAAATTAGTCGACATACTCAGGTATGTCTCAGGGTGCTTAAAATAAATCAACTCCCTAGGGTTCTTCACTTCCTACTTTAATATCATACAAAAAGGAAATTAAATAGAATTATTTCCAAATAAGATAAAATCTACTCGTAATATATTATTTACTCTTAATTAAACTCTAAACAAATCTTAATTTGTTACCCCCAACCCAATTCAACCATTAGCCCTAAATCCTATTATAAATTATAACTATCCCTAACTCAAAGTGTGGAAAAAGACTCCCCTTACCTTAGAGGATAAGAGAGCCCACACAAAGCTCTAAGAACCAAGAATCTTACTCCGATCTACCTTGATTCAAATTCTCTTGACCGATCTCCATTCCGTTCTTCAAGATTGGAGGAGAGAGAGAGGGGAGCCCTAGGAGAGAGAAAGAGCTTCCAGGAGAGAGAAAACCACCATGGAAGGAGATGAGGGTAAAGACATGAGTAAGGAGATGGATTTCATGGGTGAAAGTTTAAAGGGGAGGATTTGGGGTGGTTGATGGTGGGTTGTGTGGAGGAGAGAGAAAAACTGAAGATGAGGAGGAAGGGAGAGAGATGGGGCTTAACATGGGAGCTTGATGATAGATGGTACCAAACCTTAGAAGCTTGAAGAGGAGGAAGGGCATCAATGGACTTAGTGGGAGAAGGAGGAAGACCGTATGGGAGATAAAGAGGGAGAGGGGTTGAAGAAGAAGAACGAATGAATGAGGGAGAGAGAGAAAGGGTCGAACTTTTTGTTTGATAAAGGAAAGAGAGTGTGGCTGAAATTGTTTGCTTATCAATTAAGCCACGAATGGATGGTCCCCACGCGATATATTTTTTTTCCAGATTTACACAAGGGTAATCGATTCCTTGCCCACAGTAATCGTTTACTCCTTTGATGCAACATTTCTAGTACATTTAGCAGAGGACAAATAATCGATTACTGCACTGCAAAGTAATCGATTACTTCACAAAAAGACAAGGTAATCGATTACTTGCAACCCAAGTAATCGATTACTTCATCACAAAGTAATCGATTACTTCTATGAGATAATCGATTAATCACTGATGCAACTTTGGAGTGCTTCTACCAAAGGGCATGTAAATGGATTACTTCCCTCAAAGGTAATCGATTACTTTGCCAAAAACCCAAATTTCACAATTTCTAAATCTAAGACATTAATCTTAACTCCTACCCATGGCTTACTATTGGTTTTCCTCATAAATTCTAACTTAGGTTTTCCCTAATTAAACTGGGGTTTAAAATCAGGGATGTTACAGAAAGCGATAGGATGCAAATGGGTCTATAAAATTAAATATAAGGCTACTAGAGAAATTGAAAAATTCAAAGCACGATTGGTAGCAAAAGGTTTCACACAGGTTGAGGGGGAGGATTATACTGAAACCTTTGCCCCAGTAGCCAAAATGACAACTGTGCGATGTTTGCTTTGTGTTGCTATTGCCAAAGGATGGGCATGTAACACCTAAACTTAATCTATTAGATTTTAATGCAATTAGGAAAAATTCGAGAAATTTTTTTGCAAGGGTTCGTTTATAAATTGGACTTTCCCAAAATTAAAATGGAAACCCTGTCAGAAACCAGAACATTTATATTTATACTTTCATATCAATACATATGCTCACAAGTATTTAAGTAGCATCATCATGATACAACTATATGTTTTACCAAGTCCATAAGGTTCATAAGAGTTTACCTACACTCCAAATATAGGTTGTGGTTTGTAAAGTATATATCAAAAGAATGGATGTTAGACATCCTCACAACCATTGTATATAATATAAATATTTACATAAAAAAGAGTAAAGTCTAGTGTATGCATCAACAGCGTAATTTGTAGTGTGTGCACTAGTTTGAAATATGATAATGCAGCTACACTCCATCAGGAGGAGTGTAATGATCCTCGGCAGAGGGAACAGTAGGTAGATCCTCGTCATGCGTACCTAAAATGTCAACATGTAAGGGTGAGTAATTTGAATTTAGATTAAAGAAAACATTTAAAAACAATAATAAAGAATAAATAAGCATATTCCAAACATCATACAATTTAGAAAGTAAGACATAATGGCATCATTCAACTATAAAACAATACATACTTATAATATATTGCTTTAATATACAATCACATGGTTATGCTATGCAGCGTCTCACTTTGATGATTTAATTCTTGAATCCGATGATGCACATTTCATTTCATTACATTAACTTTAACACTTTGACCAGATTCAACGAATTAAAACATCTATGCAATTGCTTCCACACTTTCACTTTAACTTTAACACTTTAACTTTTCCCTTTTCATTAACACTTTAACATCCTCATATACACCCTGCACTATGGGGAAAAACCGAGCAGGAGTAAGCATTTCTCAACTTATAGTTTGGTACTTCACCCCTTTAGGGTTCGTCATACTAGCTTGCACAGTACTTCACCCCTTTAGGGTTCGTCATACAATTTGGTTTGATTTGTCCAAATTGGCTTTATCAAAAATCATCCTCTACTGGCCAAAATGAGCCAAAGTAATAGAATTACTATGGTTTGCAAAGAACCAATCCCCAACACGGGAATCAAACCCATGTCCTTTGCAGGATCAAAGTTCTCCATAGTAATTCCAGTAATTTACTTTTGCTCTCATCAATCGAAATGACGTATGTTTTTCCCCTACGCCTAACGTCCCCTTTACACCATGAATGATGCAATATGCAAGTGTTTTTCAATTGAGATTTAAACCCCTTTTTTCGTACTTTTAAAATCTCATTGGTTTGGGTTCAAACTTAATTGAAAAGTACTTGACCCTAGTTTATGCATAACTAATAAAAATTTAGCTTTATAATTTGTATACATCATGTCATTTAGTTTAGAATAACAATAATCATAAAGTCAATACAATTTACAAGCATTAAACATAAATTGCACAAGTATAACATAACAATTGCTTAGGGTTTTCTAATCTAACTATACCCTCTTAATCCTAAACTTAACAATTAGTTTAAATACACCTAGTTATGTCTTTGTTACTATTCCTAAACCCTTTCTCTAATACTAAACCAAAGTGCACCCCTTACCTCTTGGAGAGTAAGAGAGATCCTAGAACAAGCACCAATAGCCCTTAAATAAAAATCCTTATCCCTCTTATCCTTGATTCCTAAAGCTTCTTAAGCCTCTTTGATGATTGGAAAGCTTCAAGAGATGGATTGAACACTTTGGGGTTTATGGGGTGATATGGGGTTTCTTGGAAAAGAGACAAATCCAAGATTGGAGTGAGGGAAATTGATTGGGGATTGATGAGGATGACATTTGTGGTTTTTAATTTGATGATTTATGGTGTTATTATGAAGATTTGCCCAAAACCTAGATAGAAGAAGAAGGCTACTCGAAGATGAAGGAAAGAAGGAGTGAGATTGCTCTCCTTTGTTGTTGATGTTGCGTTCCCCTTTCTTCTCTTTTCTTCTATGCACTAAACTTAACCTCCTAGACGTTTTGTGTGGCTAGGATTTCTTGCTTAACTATTAAGCCACGAATGAGTGGTCCCACATGGTTATTTTATTTTTTAGATTTTTACAAGGGTAATCGATTACTGGCATAAAGTAATCGATTACCACCTTTGATGCAACATTTTAGTATAGTCAGCAGAGGGTGTAAGGTCCTAAATTTTAAAATAAATAAATAAATGAAATAAGAAACAAACTATTTTATTTAATAAAATATTAATTTTTCAGATTTTTAGTCAGAAGACTCGAGTCTTTTGGGGAAAGACTCGAGTATCGTAACTAGCTTTTAGGAAATTTGAAATTCTGGTTGAAGAACTCGAGTCTTTTGAGAAAGAATCGAGTAGTTCGAGCAGCTCTGCAAAAAAAATAAAAGTCGGTTTCAACTCAATTTGAAGCCAACGGCTCGTTTCATCTGTTTACAAGCACAGAGCTGGACCTTACTTCAAAGGAGGGTAACCTTAGGTTATAAATAAGTGATTTGGGAAGCTAGAAACTCATTCAAAAATCCCAAACCCGAATTCCATTCTCCTTATTCTCAGTTTTCTGGTGCTCTCTTTGAGCCTTCGATTCTCCCTCCTCACTCAACCAAATCCAGTGCAACCAAAACACAATTCGAGTTCTAATTCCAATCTTGAATTAGAAACAAGAACCACTCAGATTGACTTCCTGTAGATTAAGATATAAGCTTCCAAAGTTGCATACTCTAAGCTGTGAAAACAGAGCATCAAACAACACCATCAACCTCTCTTTCTTGAATTGGTCTGGTAAATTCAGGAACCCTCTCGATTCCAAATTCGTTTCTGATTAAAGTTAGCACTCCCTAGTTGCTTAAGCTAACTTATTTCATTCTTTTTCATGCCTTAATCGTGGTGAATTTAATGGCCAAAGTCAGCTAGTGCAACTGTTTGTGCACCAGTGCAGAATCACCAACCTTGATTCAGACCCTTTTCCCTTCAACTAATCATTTGTTTAGCTTCTATAAGGTATGGTAGAAGTTACCTAATCGCTAGAATGGTAATCAATAAGCTAAATTCACTGGAACCACATGAGGTTCATGGGCAATGTAAGTTTGAAATGGGAATCTGACTTGGAGGCCAGAAACTCATGGTTTTTGTGTTCAAACAAGTTTAATTGGACTTAAGGAAGCTCACTAGATTGATTTACGAACTTAAAATCAAGTAGAAATGAAATTCATATGTTAAAATGGACATTTTCTATGTTTTATGCAATTCTGTGATTTGATTATGTTTTCTGTTAATTTGATGTTAATTGATATATGCAACACATTTATTATATGTGGAATAACTTCTATTTTGTGCAGAATTGGAGTAAAAGTGTAAGAATCACGAATTGGTGCATATAATGCAGAAAACTGGTGCTGTTGCAGCAAAAAGACTCAAGTATTTTGAGAAAGACTCGAGTATTCTGGAAAGTGATGAACGACTCGAGTATTTCATCAAGTACTCGAGTATTTTTGGCATGGACCACTCAAGTAGTTCATGAACTACTCGAGTATTTTGAGAAAATTCCATAAATCTCTTATTCTTTTAAAATTTCAGAAATTAACTCGTCTAATATCCTAAATTACTAAATTCTAAACATCACTATCCTGGAGGTGTCCTACTGGAATTTTATTCAGTGGTTGATAATTTCCCTACAGGAGTCCCAACGGAGTGCGTACACCCATTTGGTCGATATTGATCCTATAGATGTCTCAGTGAAAGTTATTCACTTGGTTGATGTTTTACTATAGGAGTCCCAATGGGGTCGTTGCAATAACCATCAATAGGAGGCTATGCCCTGATGGACTATAAATGAAATAATTCAATACTATTTCTAAAACCATCACAAAGTGGCTAGGCCGCTGATGGACTTTTTCTGAAGTCATTAATCCTATAACAAAGTGGCTATGCCGCTGAGGGCCTTTTTCTGAAAGCATCAGCACCAGCTAAAAGAAAGGTTAAAGGAAATGGAATGAAAGAATAAAATGTGAAGCATGGACTATGTCCTAAATGGAAATGAGATGAACGATGATGATGAACTAAAAGATAAGGATTGGTAATAGATTATGTTTGCATTCATGCATTTGTTTTGCTCCAGCATGTTGAGCTGTTAATACTAGTTACGCTGGGCGGAGAAAGCCTGTAAGTCGCGAAAGGTCGAGCGGAGGAAGCTCACGAGGACCATTTTCCTCCAAGCTGTGATGCCCCAGGAAAGGATTCTAGATAGACATACATCATGCCATTAAAGACAAAATTAATGCTAAAATTAAAAAGGATTGACATATGTTTATGCATTTGTAAAACTGCTATTACTTGTGTTTGTTGTTTTTAGCCAATGTTCTTTACCATTCGTTTTAATTAACATGATTAGCTATGAATTACTCCCATGTTGTCCTTGTAGGTAATGGAGGTCCTGTCTTCCAAGGGGAAGAATAGTGCTGGCAAGGGATGTGAAATTCCCTTTCCAATGATGGAGTTTGAAGAACCATGCTCTGGGTTACTATTAATATATTAAGTAGCTCGGAGTCTATTTTGTTTACTTTATAGTTTGAACTATTGTATTATAAAGTTGTAAAAACTTCTATGTTTTATTAGGTAAGAATGTTATGTGTAAGTTGCTTCCTCTTTTGAAATGATAAAGTTATAAACTTATTTTGGCGAAAAATTTTTCTCTAATTTATTTATAAGTAATTAGGGGTTAAGTAGTTGGGTCGTTACACTTAGTGGTATCAGAGCAATGGTTCAAACTCTCGGCCGATGGAATATGGCCACACATGCTTTAAGCTGTGACAACTCTGGATTGAGTTATGGGTAGATTAGGAATAAGTCAGTAGGATGTAATATATATATGGTTTTGTTTAAAAATATAACTGTTATCTTTTATAAATAGCACAAATTAAAGTAGCAATGACATCAAGGCATGCTCGTCATACCGATGAATCCCTAGATCGTATCGCTGCTATCTTGGAGCATCTGACAAATAGGCAAGCTGCTGGTCCATTTGAGTTCAAGGGGCTGGCCGATTTTAGGAAGTGTGATCCTCCGAAATTCTATGGTAGAGCTAACCCTGAGGAGGCGCAAATCTGGATTCAGGAGTTGGAGAAGATATTTCAGACCATTCCATGTGATGAGGAGCAGAAAGTTACTTATGCTGCTTATGTCCTCGTGGGTCCCGCGGACAATTGGTGGAAGTATACCAAGCAAGCCTTGGAGCATGAGAACAAACAAATTACTTGGGAGGTCTTTGTGGAGAAGTTCTATGAGAAGTTCTTCCCGGAAGATGTGAGAAACAAGAAAGAAATTGAATTCCTAGAGCTAAAGCAAGGAGCCATGACCGTTGGGGAATATGCTGCTAAGTTCGAAGAGCTGATGAAGTATTCCCCGTATTTCATGCTTCGCCCTGATGAGCATTCTAAATGTGTTCGCTACGAGAATGGTTTAAGGCCTGATATTAAACCATTCGTAAGTGGACAGTGCATCCGACACTTTGCAACTCTGGTGCAACGCTGCCGTGTCACTAAAAATGATCTCAAGGCAAAGGCGGTGTATGAGCAGCAGCAACGCAGCCAGCAGAATTATGGCCCTCACCGTAATCATGGATGCCATAGCCAGAAAAATCGCAACAAGAGTCCATATCACAACAATGGACAGGGGAACAAAAGTGAAGGAGGACCAACCCATCTGCCCAAGTGTGACAAGTGTCAGAAACATCATGGAGGTAAAACATGTTGGGTTGTTAATCCCCCAACTTGTTTTACTTGTGGAAAGAAAGGTCACATTAATCGTTTCTGTCCCGAGGGAAATGCTAATCAAGGAGGAGCTATTCAAAGGCCTATGGCACGAGCAAAGGTGTTCACCATGTCGGGAGTTGAAGCTGAGTAATCTGAGGACCTGATCCAAGGTAATTGCCTTTTGAATAGTAAACCATGTAGAGTCCTTGTAGATTATGGAGCCACTCACTCTTTCCTTTCTTATGATTGCGTCAACCGGTTAAAACTAAAAATCACCGATACACCATATAATCTCACAGTGTCAACACCAACCAATTTACCTGTAACCACATCTATGGCCTATATAGATTGTAAGGTAACCATATTAGATAAAAACACTGTAGTTGACCTTATATGCTTACCTTTATCCCAGTTAGATATATTCTTAGGAATGGATTGGCTAACCAAGTACCAAGTAACCATAGATTGTCACCGTAAGTCCATCTTATTTCCTGAAGTTAAACCCCCCATGTCACCACCCGAAGGATACCTATGTCTATTTTCTGTCTCAGTAGAGGAAACACCTAAAATAGAACCCAAGATCGAGAATATTCCTATAGTGTGTCAATACCCCGATGTCTTTCCCGAGGAAGTATCCGGTTTACCTCCTCCTCATGAAATAGAGTTTAGTATTGACCTTATCCCTGGAACCGGTCCTATATCGATTGCTCCTTTTCGAATGGCACCATCGGAGTTGGCGAAATTAAAGAAGCAGGTGGAAGATTTGTTGGAGAAAAAGTTTATCAGACCGAGTGTATCGCCGTGGGGTGCACCAGTTTTATTTGTAAAGAAGAAGGATGGAAGTATGCGCATGTGCATTGTTTATCGGCATTTGAACAAAGTAACTATCAAGAATAAGTACCCGTTGCCCTGAATCGACGATCTGATAGATCAAGTCCGTGGAGCTAAAGTGTTCTCTAAAATCGATCTAAAATCCGGTTATCATCAGATTCGAGTTAAAGAAGAAGATATTCCCAAGATGACCTTCTGATCCCGTTATGGTCACTACGAATACATGGTGATGCCGTTTGGTTTAACAAATGCACCGGCTGTGTTCATGGACAACATGAATCGGGTCTTTCGACCATATCTGGATTCATTTGTGGTTGTATTCATAGATGACATCCTGATATACTCGAAAACCCCAAAGGAACATGCCAAGCATCTTCAGATGGTTCTTGAAACCTTGAGGGAGAAGAAGCTCTATGCAAAGTTGGCTAAGTGCGAGTTTTGGTTAAGAGAAGTGAAATTCCTTGGCCATGTAATTACAGAAGATGGAGTTGCTGTAGATCCATCCAAGGTGGTGGCTGTACTCAAATGGGAAGTCCCAAGAACTGACACTGAAGTGAGTAGTTTTCTTGGACTAGCAGGATACTATCGAAAATGCATTGAGAACTTTTCAAGGATTGCCTTGCCATTAACATGTTTAACAAGAAAAGAGCAACCCTTTGTTTGGAATGAAAAATGCAAAGCAAGCTTTCAAGAGTTAAAGGACAAATTGACATCTTCGCCGGTGTTAATTCTGCCTGATCCTCACAAAAGTTTCGATGTGTACTGTGATGCTTCCAAACAAGGACTTGGATGTGTGTTGATGCAAGAAGGGAAGGTGGTGGCTTATGCATCAAGACAGTTGAAGATCCATGAAGAGAATTATCCAACCCATGACTTGGAGTTAGCAGCCATAGTGTTTGCATTGAAGTTATGGAGGCACTATCTGTATGGAACAACATTCCAAGTGTTCAGTGACACAAAAGTCTCAGATATCTGTTCAATCAAAAGGAGTTAAATATGCGACATCGTAGATGGATGGAGTTTTTGAAGGACTATGACTTTGAGCTTCACTACCATCCTGGAAAAGCCGATGTGGTAGCGGATGCTTTAAGTCGAAAGACGTTGCATATGAGTACTTTGATGATCAAAGAAGTGGAGCTGATTGAAAGGTTCCGAGACTTGAATCTGGCAATAGAAGTAAGACCACCCAGTATCAAGTTAGGAATGCTAAAGATAACCAATGAATTCTTAGAACAGATAAAGGAGATGCAGCGAGATGATGTGGAACTGCAACAAAAGGTGAGCCTAAGTATGGAAGGGAAGGAACCAGATTTCCAAATTGGCCCGGATGGAGTCTTAAGATTCAAAGATCGGGTGTGAGTTCCTGCAAATCAGGAGTTGCGAAGGATTATTTTGGACGAAGCCCATAAAATTAAAATGAGTATTCATCCTGGAGCTACATAGATGTACCATGACATGAAGAAAATGTTTTGGTGGTCTGGACTGAAGAAGGATGTGGCAACTTATGTGGCATCTTGCTTTGTTTGTCAAAAAGCAAAGATAGAGCATAAAAGGCCTGAAGGCGAACTTCAATCATTAGATATTCCAGAACGGAAGTGGGAAAGTATTGCAATGGATTTCGTTTCCGGTTTTCCAAGGACACAAGGAAGATATGAAGTCGTGTGGGTAATAGTGGATCGATTGACAAAATCGGCTCACTTTATTCCAATCAATATGAAATATTCATTGGAAAAGCTCACACAACTTTATATTAAGGAGGTGGTCCGATTGCATGGAATTCCATCAAGCATAATCTCTGATCATGACCCAAGGTTTTGTTATCGGTTTTGGAAAAGTTTACACCAAGCAATGGGAACCAAGTTGAAAATGAGTTCAACCTATCATCCCCAAACCGACAGTCAATCTGAAAGGACAATCCAATCTCTTGAGGATCTGTTAAGAGCATGTGCTTTGGAGTATAGTGAAAACTGGAGTCAATTATTGCCTTTGGAAGAATTCACTTACAACATCTTCCATGCAAGCACTGGGATGGCACCTTTCGAGGCACTATATGGGTGAAAGTGTAGAACCCCACTATGTTGGTTCCAAGTGGGGGAGAATACGCTCATCGGCCCCGATGTCATTCAAGAAACAACCAAAATGATTAAAGTAATTCAAGAAAAGATGAAGGCTTCCCAAAGCAGACAAAAGAATTATGCGGATCAATGAAGAACTAAATTGGAATTTCAAGAAGGGGAGCATGTCTTTCTCCGAGTGGTTCCGACAACTGGAGTTGGACGTGTGATGAAACCAAAGAAGTTATCACCCAAGTTCATCAGTCCATACCAAATCCTGAGGCGTATTGGTCCTGTTGCCTACCAGATAGCCCTGCCACCCTTTCTATCCAACCTGCACAACGTGTTCCATGTGTCCCAGCTAAGGAAGTTCGTGCCTGACCCTGCTTCGATTATCCGCATCGAACCCGACGAGATACCCTTACGAGAAAATCTGACAATTGAAACCGGTCCCGTCCGAATTAAAGATAGAAAAACTAAGCAGCTGCGAGGTAAGGAAATTCCTTTAGTGAAAGTCGTATGGGAACGTGGTGGTGTTAGCGACATCACTTGGGAATTAGAAAGTCAGATGAAGGAAGAATATCCGTATCTATTCGAGTAAGTTTTATTTTCTGAATCGAATTTCGGGGATGAAATTCCTTTTTAAGTGGGGGAGGATGTAAGGTCCAACATTTTAAAATAAATAAATAAATAAAATAAGAAACAAACTATTTTATTTTATAAAATATTAATTTTTCAGATTTTTAGTCAGAAGACTCGAGTCTTCTGGGGAAAGACTCGAGTATTGTAACTAGCCGTTAGGAAATTTGAAATTCTGGTTGAAAGACTCGAGTCTTTTGAGAAAGACTCGAGTAGTTCGAGCAGCTCTGCAAAAAAAATAAATGTCGGTTTCAACTCAATTTGAAGCCAACAGTTCGTTTCATCTGGCTACAAGCACAGAGCTGGACCTTACTTCATAGGAGGGTAACCTTAAGTTATAAATAAGTGATTTGGGAAGCTAGAAACTCATTCAAATCTCCCAAACCCGAATTCCATTCTCCTTATTCTTAGTTTTCTGGTGCTCTCTTTGAGCCTTCGATTCTCCCTCCTCACTCAACCAAATCCACTGCAACCAAAACACAATTCGAGTTCTAATTCCAATCTTGAATTAGAACCAAGAACCACTCAGATTGACTTCCTGTAGATCAAGATATAAGCTTCCAAAGTTGCATACTCTAAGCTGTGAAAACAGAGCATCAAACAGCACCATCAACCTCTCTTTCTTGAATTGGTCTGGTAAATTCAGGAACCCTCTCGATTCCAAATTCGTTTCTGATTAAAGTTAGCACTCCCTAGTTGCTTAAGCTAACTTATTTCATTCTTTTTCATGCCTTAATCGTGGTGAATTTAATGGCCAAAGTCAGCTAGAGCAACTGTTTGTGCACCGGTGCAGAATCATTAACCTTGATTCAGACCCTTTTCCCTTCAACCAATCATTTGTTTAGCTTCTCTAAGGTATGGGAGAAGTTACCTAATCGCTAGAATGGTAATCAATAAGCTAAATTCATAGGAACCACATGAGGTTCATGGGCAATGTAAGTTTGAAATGGGAATCTGACTTGGAGGCCAGAAACTCATGGTTTTTGTGTTCAAACAAGTTTAATTGGACCTAAGGAAGCTCACTAGATTGATTTATGAACTTCAAATCAAGTAGAAATGAAATTCATATGTTAAAATGGACATTTTCTATGTTTTATGCAATTCTGTGATTTGATTATCTTTTCTGTTAATTTGATGTTAATTGATATATGCAACATGTTTATTATATGCGGAATAACTTCTGTTTTGTGCAGAATTGGAGTAAAAGTGTAAGAATCACGAATTGGTGCAGCAAAAAGACTCGAGTATTTTGAGAAAGACTCGAGTATTCTGGAAAGTGATGAACGACTCGAGTATTTCTTCAAGTACTCGAGTATTTTTGGCATGAACCGAACCACTCGAGTATTTTGAGAAAATTCCATAAATCTCTTATTCTTTTAAAATTTGAGAAATTATGTAACACCTAGAATAATTACCCATAATATTAAAATAGTGACTTGAAAATTTCTTGATGAAAACCCTTTGATTAGTTTCAATTCATATAAAAACTCATAATCCTATTGTTCATTTATAAAACTTCTCCGTAAAATCGAACGAAGTTTTTCTTGTTTGTAAGGCATTTCCAAAATATTACTTTAACCAGTAAAATTTATCCGAAGCAGATTTAAATACATCAGAGACCAGCAGGGCCCAAAGTATTGTTCAGTCCACTTAAGACATTAGTTCCAAATAAATACAAATAACTCCACAAACTCTTAGTTTTCCAAAAAGACAAAGTAATTGAAGTACAATAAAGCTTCCCAAAATAACCCATGACCGATAGATGGTCGCTAAATACTATATATATTCCACGTGGTGGAATGTACTCCTGCTCGGCCAGACTTGTGTATGCTCCTTCGGTACCCGTAAAAATATAGCAAGAAGGGTAGCATTACACAGAACTAAGGAAAATAGCTTCTAAGAAGCATAGCTGACAAACTAGGCCCTATCACAATAGAAATTATCTATTAACCTAATATTCCTTTTCAGGTAATTACATACAAGTTCGTTTTCGATAAATTAAGCCCTATGTCCATACTACCTTCCTAGCAATCCTACATTCAACCTTAAGTTACTTTTCAATTCCATTAAATTCACATTTCACTTTCATTTTGTCCCTGGTCACGACCTACTGCGTCCGCACTAATGTGCTGGTCACGACTTACTGTGTCCAGATATGTTTCATTTTCATCCTGTCCCTGGTCACAACCTACTGCATCCGCACTAATGTGCTGGTCACGACTTACTGCGTCCGGGTATGTTTCATTTCATTCTCCCCTGGTCACGACCTACTGCGTCCGCACCCATGCGCGGTCACGTCTTACTGCGTCCGGGTATGTTTCATTTCATTCTGTCCCTGGTCACGACCTACTACGTCCGCACTAATGTGCTGGTCACGACTTACTGCGTCCGGGTATGTTTCATTTCATTCTGTCCCTGGTTACGACCTACTGCGTCCGCACTAATGTGCTGGTCACGACTTACTGTGTCCGGGTATATTTCATTTTATTCTGTCCCTGGTCACGACCTACTGCGTCCGCACTAATGTGCTGGTCACGACTTACTGCGTCCGGGTATATTTCATTTCCATTCTTGGATCATAACAACATCACATCTCATGAATATTCAAGCACAAACATCATTTCAATATCACATATTATCATACAACTGTTATTGTCACATTTGCACTTAACAAATTAAATCAAGCACAACATCCATCAAGTTCCTAGTCACTCAATCACCATTCTCTAACTTATGATTCATTTAATAATAAACATCACTTTCCTTTTATCAAGCCACTTGTCCTTAATCCATTCATTAATTACTCGTTCTTAATTTTCCATCCTTCCCACCTTACTTAGCCCTTCCTATATGACTTGACTACGTTAACACTTAATCCATTATTTGCTTTACGAGTCACCAAACCAAGCACGATATTACCATACATCAATGACGAGTAAAAATCAACAAATGGTGAACAAAACAGTCGACATACTCAGGTATGTCTCAGAGCACTATGAATCAAGTCAGCTCCCAAGGGTTCTTAACTTCCTACTTAATTAACATATCTTCTACACATTTAGTAGCAATTAGGCCCTAAGGTTCATTTCATGCATTTATAATTTAAGTATCCTATGGTTTATACTCTTAAACAATTATCTACACCTAGTCATCATTACAACAACCTAGAATCTATATCCTTAGCAAAGGTAACACAAACCCCTCTTACCTTCTTAAGAGGTGGTGGTGAATCTCAAGCCCTAGCTCATTGATCCTTGGGGTTGAGCTCCCTAATCCTTGTCTTGTACCCACTTGGCCCTTGAAACCCCAGCTTAAACTCCTATGTTTTGACTTTGAAGCTAAAGGTGTGCTCATGAGGTGTTCTCCCTAGCCACTTGAATTAGAGAAACCCATGGAGAGGAAGAAGCACACGAATTTCAAGGGAAAGAGGAGGGAAGTTGTGGGTTATTAGTTTCATGCTTGATTCTTGGTGGAGATGATGATTAAAGGTCTTGATCATGGATTTATGGAGCAAGATGGTGCTAGCTCTTTGGTTGCTTGATAGTTGATGATGATTTGGTGCTTGATCCATGATGGGGGTGATGGTGATGAAGATCAAGGTTGAAGGTGCCTTGATCATGGTGTTTGGGTGTGGTTGATGAGGATGAGAAGCTCTTGGGGCCTTGAGAGGGAGGTGGAAGGGATGATGAATAGTGAGTGTTGGTGGTGATTTTGGGTTCATGGTGTTTGAGAGAGGATGGGAAGAAGATGATGGAAGAAGGAATGATGTTGATGAAAGAGTGTGTGTGAGTGTTGTGTTTTACTTCTCTTATTTTTGCCTTGAACCAGCCACAAAATCGTGTGGCCAGGATTGGGAAACTTGGTGCCCAAGTTCAAATATGATGGCTGAAAATGGTGCATCTGATCGCACGCACCTGGGCGCATCATTGGCGCGCCTGAGCGTGGCCATGCACCAAGCTGGTGCTGCGGAGTGAGCTGGTGCGCGCGCTGGTGCTGCTGATGCGGGCTGGTGCGCCATTTTCCATGGCTGGTGCGCACAGGGCGCGCCTGGGCGAGAGGGAGGGCGCGCCTGGGCGGTTTTCTCACTGAGTTGGTACATGAATTTCACCCTGGTGCTCCTGGGCGTGCACCGGTGCGCCTGGGCGTGCACCAGAAATTTGAAACTTCGATTCGCCGTAACATTTTCGTTAACCGTCGGATCGGGTCCAAATTTTTAGACAAGCTTCTTAATCCCTTAAACTTCATATCCAACGGTGGAATTTATTTTCTTAGAATCCTATAATAACTTCCTAATTTTCTCTTTTCGGTTGATTTCTAACATCCAAAACGCCGATTTAACTCCCGATTCCACTTAGTTAATCTTGCCCATTACTACAAATGTCTTCTACACAACCCCTAGTACTTATAATTACTATTCTCCTGTCACCCAAAATTCTTTAAGCAATTAATCTATTCGTTCACTAACCTTTAAGCCTATTAATTCACTAATTATGCTTGGAATTAAATTAGGGATGTTACAATTCTTCCCCACTTATTGGAATTTCGTCCCCAAAATTCCCTTCGATTCCTTCAAATGGTGAACCATCCCAACAAAGGGTTTTCTAAATTACGATGCACACTGCACTAGGTTCTACTCCCCCACTTTGAATTGGCATACTACCTTGCTTAAGTATGCCACCGGACTCATGCATCCAATGAAGGATACAAATCGTGGTTTAGTTTAGTTAGACTAGAAGCAAAATGCTCTAAGGTTTTTGAGGTTTACTCCGATGTCGATCAAACATTGCAAGAGTTCTAATAAAAAGACTTTTAATAAACCTCAGGTTTCTAAAATCGATTGGAGATGGCTTCTAAGGTCAACTGGGTCTTTCCCAGACATTTTACTTTAAACATCTGGAAAGGGGTGCTAATCAAATTGGTTCCTACATTCTAGACTTGATTGGTCTTGTGCCATTTATAGTCCTCAGATGACATCAATCATTAATAAACATAAGATTCGGGGTATCAGTCTAAATCTCATATCCATTAATGATAGGGTCATTGTTAGTTTTACAAATAGCACTATAACTTAATAACTGCCGCATTCAAAACAACCCAAAACTATTTCTATACTCGATCTAAACGGCAGCATTAATAGAGATCTAATCGCCATCTACCTAGTGATCTACAACTTAGGCACTATTCTTAAGTCCTAAGCAATCACACTCATTGACAAGTAAACAGTTAGCACATACATAACAATCAAGGTTCAAATATGCACACCAACATTTCATATCAGCGCATGATTGCAAACACTAACTTAGCAATCTCTACTTGATTCTAATCCAATCCTGATCTACCTGAATCAGCCCTAGAATTCAGGTCTAAGTCTATATACGCATCTTAGATAATCTATACACATTTCAAATGCAATCCAAGAAGAGCTTGAAAATTTTCATGCCATGATAAAAACTTTGATAAAGTCAACCACTTTGTATGGTTTCAAAGTTCAATAATTAAAATCCTGTACATTCAAAGTATGTGTATCTTTATGAGAATTAAAATAGCGTTCGGGAAATTCATTTGTGCATTTATGCATTTACAAAATCAAAAGGACATGCCGAAAAACATGTATGCGTTCATCTATGTTTAGAAATTTTGCTTATCATACAAGGAAGGCATTTATATATGCATGAGTCAAGGTAGCACATCAACAAATATTGATGTGATGGTGTGTCGAGAGAGTCGTTATTTTTGAAAATCAAATTCCTATCTTGATGGAAAAACATTTTGATTTGTTTTACGTAAAATTCTTAGGAAAAGATTAAATCAGGAAAATTTATTTCACACTTTAAAACTTTGATATGTTCATGCCAAATAACTTGGATGAAGTTCCAAAAACAAATTTTATAAAGCAAAGCATATCTTTTTGTAAAGGATTTTCTCCATCTAATTTCGGGAGATTTAGGTGAAGGATTATAACCTTTCTCAAGATTAGCAAACTCAAAAAGAATGGGAGTATGTGATTTACTAGAAAGTTTATTTCAATGCTTCTCAAACAATCAAAATAGTCACATCCCCTTTGACTTTGAGTTTGACAACTAAGCTTCATTCCGAATTGAGTAAAGTCACATAGAAGGGTTCCTATTTAATCAGCGTGGGGATCAATTAAAAGAATAAATTAGTTCACCGCTTGATCACTTAGGAATCCTTGGTTGTCTCACTAGCTTTTCAAATTTTCTCTACTCAACTTAGTACTCAATTTGTAAGAATTTCTGGTTCTATCAGAACAGAAAAATTCATTTTTGAACTCAATTTCAAAACATTAAAATTCATTGGGGTTACTATCACACTTGAAAATCAAGTGGTTCCTAATTTTTTTTGAAATGTTTATGCTTGGGAACCAAGAGATTTGTGGATAGCAACATCGTTCTATGAAGAAGCTTGCGAATAGTTTTAAGCACAAAATAGTTTTCAACATGCACAAATCATCATGTAAGCAAACACAAGACAATACATAGCATCACATTCATTCATTTCCAAACACATAACCTAGCTCTATGCAATCACCTAGGATTTTAAGCACCTAATGCTTAAACTTAGGACTATTACTATGTACTATCTTAGGGTTTCTTATATTCAATTCTAGATGTATAAATACTAGCAATCTACCATAGCTAACTAGGATTCCTAACTAGCTACTTCTCTTATCTCAAGACAAGACAACACTTCCTACACTTCCGTTGCGCAACTCTAATTCCAAAATATTTACGCATACGGATACCTATGACAAAGACCTCTAATCCTCCTAAATTTGGGATCTCTCTAAATTCCCAAAATACTCGCCGAAACTTAAGGACAAAATGATGATATCTCCCAATAGATGTACACTTGAGGTGATCAGGCTCAATCATACATCATATTGATGATAAGACCATTCTCGTCTCACTTAAGTTTGAAACACATAGCCTATTAGTTTTAAAAACGTTGAAATCTTGTTTTGTGTGTCACATTTAGAGTTGGTTTACTTGGCGCGAAACTAAAGATAACTTCCTCCCGGTGGGGTAGCAACCTCGTGCTCTTGCCCGTTGGGGTATTGCTTTCCTTAGTCTCGTCATTCATCCACTTCTAAATATGACTCATTGATTTTCCACAAGATTTTCAAGTTTTTCATGGTAATTTTAACATACTTAAATGAACTTAGAAAAGATTTTCAATTGCTTACCATGCTCCTCGAAAGAAATCGTCAGATGCTAAACGCACCCCTCAAATAGCTCGGTCTAGCCTAAGAAAATCTAGAGTACTTATCACGCTAGACTTCGTAACTATTTCTATTACCATGCTAGTAATGATACTCACTAAATCAGAAAGCAGTTCTATTTATGGTTCAAGTTACTCGCTTGATGAGTAACTACAGGAGTAATGAGTTACTCCCTTCGGGCTGAGGAAAAACTGCTCTGAAACCATAAATGTAACACCTAGGATAATTACCCATAATATTAAAATAGTGACTTGAATATTTCTTGATGAAAACCCCTTGATTAGTTTCAATTCATATAAAAACTCATAATCCTGTTGTTCATTTATAAAACTTCTCCGTAAAATCGAACGGAGTTTTTCTTGTTTGTAAGGCATTTCCAAAATATTTCTTTAACCTGTAAAATTTATTCGAAGCAGATTTAAATACATCAGAGACCAGCAGGGCCCAAAGTATTGTCAGTCCACTTAAGACATTAGTTCCAAAGAATTACAAATAACTCCACAAACTCTTAGTTTTCCAAAAAGACAAAGTAATTGAAGTACAATAAAGCTTCCCAAAATAACCCATGACCGATAGATGGTCGCTAAATACTATATACATTCCACGTGGTGGAATGTACTCCTGCTCGGCCAGACTTGTGTATGCTCCTTCGGTACCCGTAAAAATATAGCAAGAAGGGTAGCATTACACAGAACTAAGGAAAATAGCTTCTAAGAAGCATAGCAGACAAACTAGGCCCTATCACAATAGAAATTATCTATTAACTAATATTCCTTTTCAGGTAATTACATACAAGTTCGTTTTCGATAAATTAAGCCCTATGTCCATACTACCTTCCTAGCAATCCTACATTCAACCTTAAGTTACTTTTCAATTCCATTGAATTCACAAGGAAGATATGAAGTCGTGTGGGTAATAGTGGATCGATTGACAAAATCGGCTCACTTTATTCCAATCAATATGAAATATTCATTGGAAAAGCTCACACAACTTTATATTAAGGAGGTGGTCCGATTGCATGGAATTCCATCAAGCATAATCTCTGATCATGACCCAAGGTTTTGTTATCGGTTTTGGAAAAGTTTACACCAAGCAATGGGAACCAAGTTGAAAATGAGTTCAACCTATCATCCCCAAACCGACAGTCAATCTGAAAGGACAATCCAATCTCTTGAGGATCTGTTAAGAGCATGTGCTTTGGAGTATAGTGAAAACTGGAGTCAATTATTGCCTTTGGAAGAATTCACTTACAACATCTTCCATGCAAGCACTGGGATGGCACCTTTCGAGGCACTATATGGGTGAAAGTGTAGAACCCCACTATGTTGGTTCCAAGTGGGGGAGAATACGCTCATCGGCCCCGATGTCATTCAAGAAACAACCAAAATGATTAAAGTAATTCAAGAAAAGATGAAGGCTTCCCAAAGCAGACAAAAGAATTATGCGGATCAATGAAGAACTAAATTGGAATTTCAAGAAGGGGAGCATGTCTTTCTCCGAGTGGTTCCGACAACTGGAGTTGGACGTGTGATGAAACCAAAGAAGTTATCACCCAAGTTCATCAGTCCATACCAAATCCTGAGGCGTATTGGTCCTGTTGCCTACCAGATAGCCCTGCCACCCTTTCTATCCAACCTGCACAACGTGTTCCATGTGTCCCAGCTAAGGAAGTTCGTGCCTGACCCTGCTTCGATTATCCGCATCGAACCCGACGAGATACCCTTACGAGAAAATCTGACAATTGAAACCGGTCCCGTCCGAATTAAAGATAGAAAAACTAAGCAGCTGCGAGGTAAGGAAATTCCTTTAGTGAAAGTCGTATGGGAACGTGGTGGTGTTAGCGACATCACTTGGGAATTAGAAAGTCAGATGAAGGAAGAATATCCGTATCTATTCGAGTAAGTTTTATTTTCTGAATCGAATTTCGGGGATGAAATTCCTTTTTAAGTGGGGGAGGATGTAAGGTCCAACATTTTAAAATAAATAAATAAATAAAATAAGAAACAAACTATTTTATTTTATAAAATATTAATTTTTCAGATTTTTAGTCAGAAGACTCGAGTCTTCTGGGGAAAGACTCGAGTATTGTAACTAGCCGTTAGGAAATTTGAAATTCTGGTTGAAAGACTCGAGTCTTTTGAGAAAGACTCGAGTCTTTTGAGAAAGACTCGAGTAGTTCGAGCAGCTCTGCAAAAAAAATAAATGTCGGTTTCAACTCAATTTGAAGCCAACAGTTCGTTTCATCTGGCTACAAGCACAGAGCTGGACCTTACTTCATAGGAGGGTAACCTTAAGTTATAAATAAGTGATTTGGGAAGCTAGAAACTCATTCAAATCTCCCAAACCCGAATTCCATTCTCCTTATTCTTAGTTTTCTGGTGCTCTCTTTGAGCCTTCGATTCTCCCTCCTCACTCAACCAAATCCACTGCAACCAAAACACAATTCGAGTTCTAATTCCAATCTTGAATTAGAACCAAGAACCACTCAGATTGACTTCCTGTAGATCAAGATATAAGCTTCCAAAGTTGCATACTCTAAGCTGTGAAAACAGAGCATCAAACAGCACCATCAACCTCTCTTTCTTGAATTGGTTTGGTAAATTCAGGAACCCTCTCGATTCCAAATTCGTTTCTGATTAAAGTTAGCACTCCCTAGTTGCTTAAGCTAACTTATTTCATTCTTTTTCATGCCTTAATCGTGGTGAATTTAATGGCCAAAGTCAGCTAGAGCAACTGTTTGTGCACCGGTGCAGAATCATTAACCTTGATTCAGACCCTTTTCCCTTCAACCAATCATTTGTTTAGCTTCTCTAAGGTATGGGAGAAGTTACCTAATCGCTAGAATGGTAATCAATAAGCTAAATTCATAGGAACCACATGAGGTTCATGGGCAATGTAAGTTTGAAATGGGAATCTGACTTGGAGGCCAGAAACTCATGGTTTTTGTGTTCAAACAAGTTTAATTGGACCTAAGGAAGCTCACTAGATTGATTTACGAACTTCAAATCAAGTAGAAATGAAATTCATATGTTAAAATGGACATTTTCTATGTTTTATGCAATTCTGTGATTTGATTATCTTTTCTGTTAATTTGATGTTAATTGATATATGCAACATGTTTATTATATGCGGAATAACTTCTGTTTTGTGCAGAATTGGAGTAAAAGTGTAAGAATCACGAATTGGTGCAGCAAAAAGACTCGAGTATTTTGAGAAAGACTCGAGTATTCTGGAAAGTGATGAACGACTCGAGTATTTCTTCAAGTACTCGAGTATTTTTGGCATGAACCGAACCACTCGAGTATTTTGAGAAAATTCCATAAATCTCTTATTCTTTTAAAATTTGAGAAATTATGTAACACCTAGAATAATTACCCATAATATTAAAATAGTGACTTGAAAATTTATTGATGAAAACCCTTTGATTAGTTTCAATTCATATAAAAACTCATAATCCTATTGTTCATTTATAAAACTTCTCCGTAAAATCGAACGAAGTTTTTCTTGTTTGTAAGGCATTTCCAAAATATTACTTTAACCAGTAAAATTTATCCGAAGCAGATTTAAATACATCAGAGACCAGCAGGGCCCAAAGTATTGTTCAGTCCACTTAAGACATTAGTTCCAAAGAAATACAAATAACTCCACAAACTCTTAGTTTTCCAAAAAGACAAAGTAATTGAAGTACAATAAAGCTTCCCAAAATAACCCATGACCGATAGATGGTCGCTAAATACTATATATATTCCACGTGGTGGAATGTACTCCTGCTCGGCCAGACTTGTGTATGCTCCTTCGGTACCCGTAAAAATATAGCAAGAAGGGTAGCATTACACAGAACTAAGGAAAATAGCTTCTAAGAAGCATAGCTGACAAACTAGGCCCTATCACAATAGAAATTATCTATTAACCTAATATTCCTTTTCAGGTAATTACATACAAGTTCGTTTTCGATAAATTAAGCCCTATGTCCATACTACCTTCCTAGCAATCCTACATTCAACCTTAAGTTACTTTTCAATTCCATTAAATTCACATTTCACTTTCATTTTGTCCCTGGTCACGACCTACTGCGTCCGCACTAATGTGCTGGTCACGACTTACTGTGTCCAGATATGTTTCATTTTCATCCTGTCCCTGGTCACAACCTACTGCGTCCGCACTAATGTGCTGGTCACGACTTACTGCGTCCGGGTATGTTTCATTTCATTCTCCCCTGGTCACGACCTACTGCGTCCGCACCCATGCGCGGTCACGTCTTACTGCGTCCGGGTATGTTTCATTTCATTCTGTCCCTGGTCACGACCTACTACGTCCGCACTAATGTGCTGGTCACGACTTACTGCGTCCGGGTATGTTTCATTTCATTCTGTCCCTGGTTACGACCTACTGCGTCCGCACTAATGTGCTGGTCACGACTTACTGTGTCCGGGTATATTTCATTTTATTCTGTCCCTGGTCACGACCTACTGCGTCCGCACTAATGTGCTGGTCACGACTTACTGCGTCCGGGTATATTTCATTTCCATTCTTGGATCATAACAACATCACATCTCATGAATATTCAAGCACAAACATCATTTCAATATCACATATTATCATACAACTGTTATTGTCACATTTGCACTTAACAAATTAAATCAAGCACAACATCCATCAAGTTCCTAGTCACTCAATCACCATTCTCTAACTTATGATTCATTTAATAATAAACATCACTTTCCTTTTATCAAGCCACTTGTCCTTAATCCATTCATTAATTACTCGTTCTTAATTTTCCATCCTTCCCACCTTACTTAGCCCTTCCTATATGACTTGACTACGTTAACACTTAATCCATTATTTGCTTTACGAGTCACCAAACCAAGCACGATATTACCATACATCAATGACGAGTAAAAATCAACAAATGGTGAACAAAACAGTCGACATACTCAGGTATGTCTCAGAGCACTATGAATCAAGTCAGCTCCCAAGGGTTCTTAACTTCCTACTTAATTAACATATCTTCTACACATTTAGTAGCAATTAGGCCCTAAGGTTCATTTCATGCATTTATAATTTAAGTATCCTATGGTTTATACTCTTAAACAATTATCTACACCTAGTCATCATTACAACAACCTAGAATCTATATCCTTAGCAAAGGTAACACAAACCCCTCTTACCTTCTTAAGAGGTGGTGGTGAATCTCAAGCCCTAGCTCATTGATCCTTGGGGTTGAGCTCCCTAATCCTTGTCTTGTACCCACTTGGCCCTTGAAACCCCAGCTTAAACTCCTATGTTTTGACTTTGAAGCTAAAGGTGTGCTCATGAGGTGTTCTCCCTAGCCACTTGAATTAGAGAAACCCATGGAGAGGAAGAAGCACACGAATTTCAAGGGAAAGAGGAGGGAAGTTGTGGGTTATTAGTTTCATGCTTGATTCTTGGTGGAGATGATGATTAAAGGTCTTGATCATGGATTTATGGAGCAAGATGGTGCTAGCTCTTTGGTTGCTTGATAGTTGATGATGATTTGGTGCTTGATCCATGATGGGGGTGATGGTGATGAAGATCAAGGTTGAAGGTGCCTTGATCATGGTGTTTGGGTGTGGTTGATGAGGATGAGAAGCTCTTGGGGCCTTGAGAGGGAGGTGGAAGGGATGATGAATAGTGAGTGTTGGTGGTGATTTTGGGTTCATGGTGTTTGAGAGAGGATGGGAAGAAGATGATGGAAGAAGGAATGATGTTGATGAAAGAGTGTGTGTGAGTGTTGTGTTTTACTTCTCTTATTTTTGCCTTGAACCAGCCACAAAATCGTGTGGCCAGGATTGGGAAACTTGGTGCCCAAGTTCAAATATGATGGCTGAAAATGGTGCATCTGATCGCACGCACCTGGGCGCATCATTGGCGCGCCTGAGCGTGGCCATGCACCAAGCTGGTGCTGCGGAGTGAGCTGGTGCGCGCGCTGGTGCTGCTGATGCGGGCTGGTGCGCCATTTTCCATGGCTGGTGCGCACAGGGCGCGCCTGGGCGAGAGGGAGGGCGCGCCTGGGCGGTTTTCTCACTGAGTTGGTACATGAATTTCACCCTGGTGCTCCTGGGCGTGCACCGGTGGGCCTGGGCGTGCACCAGAAATTTGAAACTTCGATTCGCCGTAACATTTTCGTTAACCGTCGGATCGGGTCCAAATTTTTAGACAAGCTTCTTAATCCCTTAAACTTCATATCCAACGGTGGAATTTATTTTCTTAGAATCCTATAATAACTTCCTAATTTTCTCTTTTCGGTTGATTTCTAACATCCAAAACGCCGATTTAACTCCCGATTCCACTTAGTTAATCTTGCCCATTACTACAAATGTCTTCTACACAACCCCTAGTACTTATAATTACTATTCTCCTGTCACCCAAAATTCTTTAAGCAATTAATCTATTCGTTCACTAACCTTTAAGCCTATTAATTCACTAATTATGCTTGGAATTAAATTAGGGATGTTACAATTCTTCCCCACTTATTGGAATTTCGTCCCCAAAATTCCCTTCGATTCCTTCAAATGGTGAACCATCCCAACAAAGGGTTTTCTAAATTACGATGCACACTGCACTAGGTTCTACTCCCCCACTTTGAATTGGCATACTACCTTGCTTAAGTATGCCACCGGACTCATGCATCCAATGAAGGATACAAATCGTGGTTTAGTTTAGTTAGACTAGAAGCAAAATGCTCTAAGGTTTTTGAGGTTTACTCCGATGTCGATCAAACATTGCAAGAGTTCTAATAAAAAGACTTTTAATAAACCTCAGGTTTCTAAAATCGATTGGAGATGGCTTCTAAGGTCAACTGGGTCTTTCCCAGACATTTTACTTTAAACATCTGGAAAGGGGTGCTAATCAAATTGGTTCCTACATTCTAGACTTGATTGGTCTTGTGCCATTTATAGTCCTCAGATGACATCAATCATTAATAAACATAAGATTCGGGGTATCAGTCTAAATCTCATATCCATTAATGATAGGGTCATTGTTAGTTTTACAAATAGCACTATAACTTAATAACTGCCGCATTCAAAACAACCCAAAACTATTTCTATACTCGATCTAAACGGCAGCATTAATAGAGATCTAATCGCCATCTACCTAGTGATCTACAACTTAGGCACTATTCTTAAGTCCTAAGCAATCACACTCATTGACAAGTAAACAGTTAGCACATACATAACAATCAAGGTTCAAATATGCACACCAACATTTCATATCAGCGCATGATTGCAAACACTAACTTAGCAATCTCTACTTGATTCTAATCCAATCCTGATCTACCTGAATCAGCCCTAGAATTCAGGTCTAAGTCTATATACGCATCTTAGATAATCTATACACATTTCAAATGCAATCCAAGAAGAGCTTGAAAATTTTCATGCCATGATAAAAACTTTGATAAAGTCAACCACTTTGTATGGTTTCAAAGTTCAATAATTAAAATCCTGTACATTCAAAGTATGTGTATCTTTATGAGAATTAAAATAGCGTTCGGGAAATTCATTTGTGCATTTATGCATTTACAAAATCAAAAGGACATGCCGAAAAACATGTATGCGTTCATCTATGTTTAGAAATTTTGCTTATCATACAAGGAAGGCATTTATATATGCATGAGTCAAGGTAGCACATCAACAAATATTGATGTGATGGTGTGTCGAGAGAGTCGTTATTTTTGAAAATCAAATTCCTATCTTGATGGAAAAACATTTTGATTTGTTTTACGTAAAATTCTTAGGAAAAGATTAAATCAGGAAAATTTATTTCACACTTTAAAACTTTGATATGTTCATGCCAAATAACTTGGATGAAGTTCCAAAAACAAATTTTATAAAGCAAAGCATATCTTTTTGTAAAGGATTTTCTCCATCTAATTTCGGGAGATTTAGGTGAAGGATTATAACCTTTCTCAAGATTAGCAAACTCAAAAAGAATGGGAGTATGTGATTTACTAGAAAGTTTATTTCAATGCTTCTCAAACAATCAAAATAGTCACATCCCCTTTGACTTTGAGTTTGACAACTAAGCTTCATTCCGAATTGAGTAAAGTCACATAGAAGGGTTCCTATTTAATCAGCGTGGGGATCAATTAAAAGAATAAATTAGTTCACCGCTTGATCACTTAGGAATCCTTGGTTGTCTCACTAGCTTTTCAAATTTTCTCTACTCAACTTAGTACTCAATTTGTAAGAATTTCTGGTTCTATCAGAACAGAAAAATTCATTTTTGAACTCAATTTCAAAACATTAAAATTCATTGGGGTTACTATCACACTTGAAAATCAAGTGGTTCCTAATTTTTTTTGAAATGTTTATGCTTGGGAACCAAGAGATTTGTGGATAGCAACATCGTTCTATGAAGAAGCTTGCGAATAGTTTTAAGCACAAAATAGTTTTCAACATGCACAAATCATCATGTAAGCAAACACAAGACAATACATAGCATCACATTCATTCATTTCCAAACACATAACCTAGCTCTATGCAATCACCTAGGATTTTAAGCACCTAATGCTTAAACTTAGGACTATTACTATGTACTATCTTAGGGTTTCTTATATTCAATTCTAGATGTATAAATACTAGCAATCTACCATAGCTAACTAGGATTCCTAACTAGCTACTTCTCTTATCTCAAGACAAGACAACACTTCCTACACTTCCGTTGCGCAACTCTAATTCCAAAATATTTACGCATACGGATACCTATGACAAAGACCTCTAATCCTCCTAAATTTGGGATCTCTCTAAATTCCCAAAATACTCGCCGAAACTTAAGGACAAAATGATGATATCTCCCAATAGATGTACACTTGAGGTGATCAGGCTCAATCATACATCATATTGATGATAAGACCATTCTCGTCTCACTTAAGTTTGAAACACATAGCCTATTAGTTTTAAAAACGTTGAAATCTTGTTTTGTGTGTCACATTTAGAGTTGGTTTACTTGGCGCGAAACTAAAGATAACTTCCTCCCGGTGGGGTAGCAACCTCGTGCTCTTGCCCGTTGGGGTATTGCTTTCCTTAGTCTCGTCATTCATCCACTTCTAAATATGACTCATTGATTTTCCACAAGATTTTCAAGTTTTTCATGGTAATTTTAACATACTTAAATGAACTTAGAAAAGATTTTCAATTGCTTACCATGCTCCTCGAAAGAAATCGTCAGATGCTAAACGCACCCCTCAAATAGCTCGGTCTAGCCTAAGAAAATCTAGAGTACTTATCACGCTAGACTTCGTAACTATTTCTATTACCATGCTAGTAATGATACTCACTAAATCAGAAAGCAGTTCTATTTATGGTTCAAGTTACTCGCTTGATGAGTAACTACAGGAGTAATGAGTTACTCCCTTCGGGCTGAGGAAAAACTGCTCTGAAACCATAAATGTAACACCTAGGATAATTACCCATAATATTAAAATAGTGACTTGAATATTTCTTGATGAAAACCCCTTGATTAGTTTCAATTCATATAAAAACTCATAATCCTGTTGTTCATTTATAAAACTTCTCCGTAAAATCGAACGGAGTTTTTCTTGTTTGTAAGGCATTTCCAAAATATTTCTTTAACCTGTAAAATTTATTCGAAGCAGATTTAAATACATCAGAGACCAGCAGGGCCCAAAGTATTGTCAGTCCACTTAAGACATTAGTTCCAAAGAATTACAAATAACTCCACAAACTCTTAGTTTTCCAAAAAGACAAAGTAATTGAAGTACAATAAAGCTTCCCAAAATAACCCATGACCGATAGATGGTCGCTAAATACTATATACATTCCACGTGGTGGAATGTACTCCTGCTCGGCCAGACTTGTGTATGCTCCTTCGGTACCCGTAAAAATATAGCAAGAAGGGTAGCATTACACAGAACTAAGGAAAATAGCTTCTAAGAAGCATAGCAGACAAACTAGGCCCTATCACAATAGAAATTATCTATTAACTAATATTCCTTTTCAGGTAATTACATACAAGTTCGTTTTCGATAAATTAAGCCCTATGTCCATACTACCTTCCTAGCAATCCTACATTCAACCTTAAGTTACTTTTCAATTCCATTGAATTCACATTTCACTTTCATTTTGTCCCTGGTCACGACCTACTGCGTCCGCACTAATGTGCTGGTCACGACTTACTGCGTCCGGGTATGTTTCATTTTCATCCTGTCCCTGGTCATGACCTACTGCGTCCGCACTAATGTGCTGGTCACGACTTACTGCATCCGGGTATGTTTCATTTCATTCTCCCCTGGTCACGACCTACTGCGTCCGCACCCATGCGCGGTCACGTCTTACTGCGTCCGAGTATGTTTCATTTCATTCTGTCCCTGGTCACTACCTACTATGTCCGCACTAATGTGCTGGTCACGACTTACTGCGTCCGGGTATGTTTCATTTCATTCTGTCCCTGGTCACGACCTACTGCGTCCGCACTAATGTGCTGGTCACGACTTACTGCGTCCGGGTATATTTCATTTCATTCTGTCCCTGGTCACGACCTACTGCGTCCGCACTAATGTGCTGGTCACGACTTACTGCGTCCGGGTATATTTCATTTCCATTCTTGGATCATAACAACATCACATCTCATGAATATTCAAGCACAAACATCATTTCAATATCACATATTATCATACAACTGTTATTGTCACATTTGCACTTAACAAATTAAATCAAGCACAACATCCATCAAGTTCCTAGTCACTCAATCACCATTCTCTAACTTATGATTCATTTAATAATAAACATCACTTTCCTTTTATCAAGCCACTTGTCCTTAATCCATTCATTAATTACTCAGTCGTAATTTTCCATCCTTCCCACCTTACTTAGCCCTTCCTATATGACTTGACTACGTTAACACTTATCCATTATTTGCTTTACGAGTCACCAAACCAAGCACGATATTACCATACATCAATGACGAGTAAAAATCAACAAATGGTGAACAAAACAGTCGACATACTCAGGTATGTCTCAGAGCACTATGAATCAAGTCAGCTCCCTAGGGTTCTTAACTTCCTACTTAATTAACATATCTTCTACACATTTAGTAGCAATTAGGCCCTAAGGTTCATTTCATGCATTTATAATTTAAGTATCATATGGTTTATACTCTTAAACAATTATCTACACCTAGTCATCATTACAACAACCTAGAATCTATATCCTTAGCAAAGGTAACACAAACCCCTCTTACCTTCTTAAGAGGTGGTGGTGAATCTCAAGCCCTAGCCCATTGATCCTTGGGGTTGAGCTCCCTAATCCTTGTCTTGTACCCACTTGGCCCTTGAAACCCCAGCTTAAACTCCTATGTTTTGACTTTGAAGCTAAAGGTGTGCTCATGAGGTGTTCTCCCTAGCCACTTGAATTAGAGAAACCCATGGAGAGGAAGAAGCACACGAATTTCAAGGGAAAGAGGAGGGAAGTTGTGGGTTATTAGTTTCATGCTTGATTCTTGGTGGAGATGATGATTAAAGGTATTGATCATGGATTTATGGAGGAAGATGGTGCTAGCTCTTTGGTTGCTTTATAGTTGATGATGATTTGGTGCTTGATCCATGATGGGGGTGATGGTGATGAAGATCAAGGTTGAAGGTGCCTTGATCATGGTGTTTGGGTGTGGTTGATGAGGATGAGAAGCTCTTGGGGCCTTGAGAGGGAGGTGGAAGGGATGATTAATAGTGAGTGTTGGTGGTGATTTTGGGTTCATGGTGCTTGATAGAGGATGGGAAGAAGATGATGGAAGAAGGAATGATGTTGATGAAAGAGTGTGTGTGAGTGTTGTGTTTTACTTCTCTTATTTTTGCCTTGAACCAGCCACAAAATCGTGTGGCCAGGATTGGGCAACTTGGTGCCCAAGTTCAAATCTGATGGCTAAAAATGGTGCATATGATCGCACGCGCCTGGGCGCATCATTGGCGCGCCTGAGCGTAGCCACGCACCAAGCTGGTGCTGCGGAGTGAGCTGGTGCACGCGCTGGTGCTGCTGATGCGGGCTGGTGCGCCATTTTCCATGGCTGGTGCGCACAGGGCGCGCCTGGGCGAGAGGGAGGGCGCGCCTGGGCGGTTTTCTCACTGAGTTGGTGCATGAATTGCACCCTGGTGCGCCTGGGTGTGCACCGGTGCGCCTGGGCGTGGACCAGAAATTTGAAACTTCGATTCGCCGTAACATTTTCGTTAACCGTCGGATCGGGTCCAAATTTTTAGACAAGCTTCTTAAACCCTTAAACTTCATATCCAACGGTGGAATTTATTTTATTAGCATCCTATAATAAATTCCTAATTTTCTCTTTTCGGTTGATTTCTAACATCCAAAACGCCGATTTAACTCCCGATTCTGCTTAGTTAATCTTGCCCATTACTACAAATGTCTTCTACACAACCCCTAGTACTTATAATTACTATTCTCCTGTCACCCAAAATTCTTTAAGCAATTAATCTATTCGTTCACTAACCTTTAAGCCTATTAATTCACTAATTATGCTTGGAATTAAATTAGGGATGTTACAAATTAACTCGTCTAATCTCCTAAATTACTAAATTCTAAACATCACTATGCTTAATATCTAATCTCGTTTGGTTGATCACTATCCTAGAGGTTTCCTACTGGAATTTTATTCAGTGGTTGATAATTTCCTTACAGGAGTCCCAACGGAAGTGCGTACACCCATTTGGTCGATATTGATCCTATAGATGTCCCAGTGAAATTTATTCACTTGGTTGATGTTTTACTATAGGAGTCCCAATGGGGTCGTTGCAATAACCATCAATAGGAGGCTATGCCTTGATGGACTATAAATGGAATAATTCAATACTATTTCTAAAAGCATCACAAAGTGGCTAGGCCGCTGATGGACTTTTACTGAAATCATTAATCCCATCACAAAGTGGCTATGCCGCTGAGGGCCTTTTTCTGAAATCATCAACACCAGCTAAAAGAAAGGTTAAAGGAAATGGAATGAAAGAATAAAATGTGAAGCATGGACTATGTCCTAAATGGAAATGAGATAAACGATGATAATGAACTAAAAGATAAGGATTGGTAATAGATTATGTTTGCATTCATGCATTTGTTTTGCTCCAGGTTGTGTAGGTGTTAATACTAGTTACGCTGGGTTGGAGGAAGCCTGTAAGTCGCGAAAGGTCAAGTGGAGGAAGCTCACGAGGACCATTTTCCTCCAAGCTATGATGCCCCGGGAAAGGATTCTAGATAGACATACATCATGCCATTAAAGACAAGATTAATGCTAAAATTAAAAAGGATTGACATATGTTTATGCATTTGTAAAACTGCTATTACTTGTGTTTGTTGTTTTTAGCCAATGTTCTTTACCATTCGTTTTAACGTGATTAGCTATGACTTACTCCCTTGTTGCCCTTGTAGGTAATAGAGCTCCTGTCTTCCAAGGGGAAGAATCTGGCAAGGGATGCGAAATTCCCTTTCCAATGATGGAGTTTGAAGAACCATGCTCTGGGTTACTATTAGTATATTAAGTAGCTCGGAGTCTATTTTGTTTAATTTATAGTTTGAACTATTTTATTATAAAGTTGTAAAAACTTCTATGTTTTATTAGGTAAGAATGTTATGTGTAAGTTCCTTCCGCTTTTGAAATGATAAAGTTATAAACTTATTTTGGTGAAAAAAATTTCTCTACTTTATTTATAAGTAATTAGGGGTTAAGTAGTTGTGTCGTTACAGAGGGCAACTAATTGATTACTCCATTCTAAAGTAATCGATTACTTCATGAAAATCACAAGGTAATCGATTACTTTCATGAGGTAATCGATTACCACTGCTGCAACATTGAAGTGATTCCACCAGAGGGCTTGTAATCGATTACTCCCCTGCAAGGTAATCGATTGTTTCGTGAAAAATCCTATTTTGATGGTTTTTCTAGCTCCAATTGATTTTCTTGGGCTCCTCTTCTCATTAAAGCTTGAATTACTACCCATAACCTTTTCCCAAACTTGATAATTCACATACACACTTTGCATAATTCACATTACATTCAAATTTAAATTGAGGATGTAACAATTCTCTCCCACTTACCGGAATTTCGTCCTCGAAATTCAAGCCGCTTCAAAAAGATGGGGATTTTATTTTTTTTATTTATTCCACAAGATAATTTAATATATATATTTTTTATTTATTCCATGTTCTCGAGTGTCTGCGTCCCCGCTCTTTGGTGTCCGCGTCCGCGTCCTCTTGGTGTCCGCGTCCACGTTCTCGAATGTCCGCGTCCCCGCTCTTTGGTGTCCGCTTCCATGTTGTTTGGTCTTCGCGTCCACGTCTTCTTGGATGTCCGCGTCCGCGTTCTCCTGGTGTCCGCGTCCGCGTCCACGTTCTCGAGTGTCCGCATCCCCGATCTTTGGTGTCCGCGTACGCGTCGTTTTGGTGTCTGCGTGCGCGTGCTCTTTGGTGTCCGCGTCCGCGTGGGGACTTATGATTCCAACTTCCTATATACTGGTCCGCGAGGGAACTTGTTGAAGATTGAACTTTTTGTATGGTACCGGCCCGCATGGAGACTTGAGATAGTACTTGCATGGGTACCGGTCCACATTGAGCCCCCCCTTTCTTCTTCTACTTTTTTTTTTGTGGACGACCAAGTTTTTGTTTGGTGGAGGATCGAGTTCTTTTTTTCTTTTTTTTGGTGGCCGACCAATTTTTTTTTTTTGGAGATGGCCGACTTTTTTTTGGTGGCCGACCAAGTTCTCTCTTTTTTTTTTGGAGATGGCCGATCGAGTTCTCTCTCTCTCTCTCTTATTTTTTTTTTGAGATGGCCGACCGAATTCAATTAGTCCGGTACTCGGTGGTGAAATCTCTTGTAAAAATTCTATTTTTCACTCGGCCTGACACTCGGCGATGCCCCGGTACCCGGTGGTGATTCATTTGGACAAGATGAATTTTCACTCGGCCCGGTACCCGTTGGTGAAATTCATGTGGAAAAGTTTTCACTCGGCCCGGTACTCGGTGGTGAAATTCATTTGGAAAAGATGAATTTTCACTCGGCCCGGTACCTGATGGTGAAATTCAAGTGGAAAAGTTTTTTCACTCGGCCCGGTACTCGGTGGTGAAATTCATGTGGAAAAGATGAATTTTCACTCGGCCCGGTACCCGGTGGTGAAATTCATGTGGAAAAGTTTTCACTCGGCCGGTACGCGGTGGTGAAATTTATTTGGTCAAGTTTTTCACTCGGCCAGGTACCTGGTGGTGAGATTCACTCGGCCCGGTACCCGGCGGTGGTGAAATCCACTCGGCCCGGTACCCGGCGGTCTATTTTTCACTCGGCCCGTGATATTCATTTGGACAAGATGAATTTCACTCAGCCCGGTACCGGTGGTGAAATTCATGTGGAAAAGTTTTCACTCGGCCGGTACTCGGTGGTGAAATCTTGTGGAAAAATTCTATTTTTCACTCTGCCCGGTACCAGGTGGTGATTCATTTGGAAAAGATGAATTTTCACTCGGCCCGGTACCCGGTGGTGAAATTCATTTGGAAAAGATGAATTTTCACTCGGCCCGGTACCCGGTGGTGAAATTCATGTGGAAAAGTTTTTTCACTCGGCCCGGTAATCGGTGGTGAAATTCATGTGGAAAAGATGAATTTTCACTCGGCCGGTACGCGGTGGTGAAATTCATTTGGTCAAGTTTTTCACTCGACCAGGTACCTGGTGGTGAGATTCACTCGACCGGGTACCCGGGGGTGGTGAAATCCACTCGGCCCGGTACCCGACAGTCTATTTTTCACTCGGCCCAGTACCCGGCGGTCTATTTTTCACTCGGCCCGTGATATTCATTTGGACAAGATGAATTTCACTCGGCCCGGTACCGGTGGTGAAATTCATGTGGAAAATTTTTCACTCGGCCGGTACTCGGTGGTGAAATCTCGTGGAAAAATTCTATTTTTCACTCTGCCCGGTACCAGGTGGTGATTCATTTGGAAAAGATGAATTTTCACTCGGCCCGGTACCCGGTGGTGAAATTCATTTTTGCCTCCTTGTTGGGGCGAGTCGTGTTATCATGCCGAACTGATTTTGGATCTCCGCCTCTTTGTACTTGATAGCTTCGGCTCGTAGTACACAACTTTTAGATTTTTCAGTCGGAAAAAATCTTTAAGTACCTCAACTCTTCCCTTTTATAGGTGGGGGTTGTGCGTTTGCGTTTCATTTATGGATCTTCCTTACCTTTTAAGAAGGTTGGAGGTTTAGCCACGTTCATTCGACCAGTGGCTAGCAAGGTGACGGGAACGCTTGTTTGAGAAGGCCGCATGATGATGACAAATCTTTTTATCTCTATTTGACATTATGCCAAGAGAGGTGGTCAACCTTCCAGCATTTTACACTGATGGTCGACCTCTTTAATTTAAGTCTTGCAATGGAGTCACGTTGAGCATAGGTGGAGTCTTGTACCAGGAACCGAACGGTAATGGCTCATTGCCTTATGAAGTTACTGTGCAAAATAATGAAGTTACATTGAGTGGGTCACCCGGTTATGATAAGGGGGGTCGACCTCTACAGGTGTCACCCGACCATGATATGGGGGAGTCAACCTATGATTTGAATAGGAGGTCGCCCGACCATGATATGGGGAGTCGACCTCTACGACGTGGACAGGTGGTTCACCCGGACATAAAATGGAGGAGGTAACCCGGCCATGATAAGGGGGGTCGACCTCTAGGGGTGGTCGGGTAGATACCTATCGAGGGTCTACGAGTCGTCTCGGAAGTGGTGTCTTCGTTTTGCGATTGTGGATTTATTCTTCGTTAGAATCTGGTTAATATGGGTAGGTAAGACCACGGTGGGCACCAATTGTTATGTCTCTGAGGTAGGGAAGATTGACTTGCTGACGTGGATGCTTTGGTTAGGGAGGTTGATCGGTCCGAGCGAGCTGAAGTGAACCGGTTCAGTTGATCCGGTCTTGATGAAACACCACGATGTGTTTCACGGGTTGTTGTAGCTGGCGGGGGTGGCCCCGGTCCTACGTACCCCATGTGAAAAGGGGATCAAGCCACACGTAGTTCTTGAGAATAGGGAGAGAGAAGTGGGAGAGGGGCGAATCAGGTCGGCCCGGAAGGAGGAGTGAAGGGGAGAGGTCGTCTCTTCCCCCCCCCCCTTTGCACCATTCAACTGTGAGGTATTTATAGGAGGCTGTTGGGCTTATGCTGGAGGGTAGCCGTGTAGGTACTATAGACCTAGGTCATGATGGCCGCGTCAGTGTCAGCGGGATTTGGGGGATCCTAACGGCGGCGGCGGACATGAAAGCTGATATGACAACCTACACTCTATGCGGGTAGGTCCGAACGAGTAGAGGAGTCCGTGACGTGTGGGAAAGAGGACGGTACCGATCGGGCTAAGGAGATCTTCCCCTTGCTCGCGGGTTGACGCCTGGTGGGGGAGGAAGCATCCCTGTGCCTACCCGGTCGGACTCGGGAGGATAGCACCTCGCCGGTCCGATCCGACCCGGTGGAACCCTGTGGGGAAATCGTAGATCCGGTCCGGCAAGACCTTGGAGGAGTGTTGGTCCGGTCCAGTTGGACCATGGGGGGAGTGCCACGTGTGCCTGAGCCATGAAACTTAGGTTCCTTCATAACATCATTTTTTATATTAAATACCGAAATAATAACTCATTAACAAATTTAAAAAAAAAAACGTTTGTTAACCTTTGTCATTTCTAATAGAAATAGAATACTGCACCCCCCGTCCCAAAAAAAATAGTTAAAAATGGGTAAAGTTTATGTCTCAAATCATAGTTACAATAATAACTTAATAAGTAAAATGTCTTGGATAGTGCAAATATTTTTTTTTTCTAGAAATGAGTTTTAGTGGTATATATGAATTATTAGAACCACTAAATTTTCATATACATTAATTATACATCATTTAAAAATTGTGATTTAAACAAAATAATTAAATTAATCTTTTCTTATTTTTGTTTTAATTTTTACTAAAAATTTATATAACTTTTTGAAATGAAGTACTCCCTCAGTTCTAACTTTTTGAAATGTAGTATTATTTTCGTTCTTATTTATCAGTCATATTTAAAGAAAAATACAACTTTAAAGAAATACAATAATTACTTTAATTTTTAATATATTAATTATGATTTTTTTCTGACATACCCTTTTTCTTTTTATAATTATTATTTTTTCACCACTGTTTACATAAATCAATATCCTATTAAATAACGGTAAACATGAAAAATAATATTCATTACACTATTAAACTTTTATTTTTAAATAGAACAAATCAATAAAAAAATTAAAAAAAAATTACTGTAATAAAGAATGGAAGGAGTAATAGTATTAAAAAATTGAATGAAGGAAATGAGTTCATTTTGGAATTTGGGAAAAAAAGACAATTCTAGTTGTCATTTGGGAAGCTTAACAAGCCTTAACGTTAATCGATACTCTTTTAGTCTTTATTTTTTAAAAAATAAAATAATTAACTTTATATTTATTAAGTTAATTATATTTAATTTTTGGGTTTTTTTAACCTCAACCCTTAGGACTGAGGATAAGTACCCCAAAGTGGTTAGGAATTCTTGAAAATGATGCATCTAATAAAGAAAGGACTTATGTTTTTATTTTTTCAAGACATTTTAACCACTTTGGGGTGCTTAAGAAAACCCTTAATTTTTTGAGTAATATGTTAGATTGGTCTCCTACTTTGAGGTAGCAATCAATTTAGTCCCTAATATTTTCGAAATTTCAAATTGGTCCCAGAGATAGTAACACGTCAGTCATATTAGTCTCTGACATTAATGACCGTCTGTGGTCTTTAACATGGACTAACAGAATAGTCAAAACGATATCGTTTTGACCAAAAAATAAACAAAGATTGATGAGTATCGGTCAAATTAGTCTCTGAGATTATCAAAATCGAACAAATTAGTTCCTGACTTCATGGACCATTAACGTCAGGGACTGTTATGACTGACGTATTCCTATATCAGGGACTAATTTGAAATTTCGATAATCTCAGGGACTAATTTGACCATGCCTACAAAGTCAATGACTAATCTGACATATTATTCTTAATTTTTTCAAATTCATAAAAAAAATATTATTTTAGAAAAGTTGAATTGAAAATAAACAAAAATTAAATAAAAACTAATTTCTAAAAATATTTTAGAAATAATTCTATTGAAAATAGAAAGTTAGTTTATATATATATATATATATATATATATATATATATATATATATATATATTTGAAATCAAGTGAAGTGTGTGTTTTTTTTATATCAAATTTTTTATATAAAAAACTGGAGTAATATTTGATAGTTCTATAACGTAAACAGTACACCTTCCATTTCACATGTAATATAATTTAACGGTTTTGTTTAACAGAGGTCGAGGATAAAAACTCAAAAAATGATTAAGTTTTATATAAAATGATGCATTTAGGAGAGATAAAATTTTATATATTTATTTTTTCAAGAAAGTTTATCTAATTAAAGGAGCTTATCCTTAGCCCTAAAAAAAGTCATAATTCAATGTTATGTACAGAGATTTAAAAAAATATATTTAAATGGTGTCGAAATTAAAAGTATTTTAATTATAGTATTTCTATAGGGTTATTTATGTCTTTAATCCCTGAAAGTTGTGAGTGTTTTGGTTTTGGGTATTTAAATGTTTTTTTACCTTGACTCATCCTTAATTGTTTTGAAAATTTGGTTTTAGTGTCTTCCGTTTGGAAAAATCTGTTAACTACCGATGTGCCTAACAGAACACCACATCACCATACACGTGTGGGAGAATTGTGCGTCATCGGTAGGATGACGTGGATGATCCAGACCCGCAGGAGCAAAAGGGTCAAAGCTCAACCAAAATGTGTTTGTCGATTGGGCTTTGGCCCTTTTGCTTCTGATGATCCAGATCATCCATATCGTCATACTGATGATACACAATTTTTGCACACGTGTATGCTGATATGATGTTCTGTTAGTTAGATCAGTGTTAACGAAAATTTTCCTAACGACATACATTAAAACCAAATTTTCAAAACAATTAAGAATATGTCACGGTCAAAAAAACTTCAAGGGACTAAAACCAAAACACTCAACTTTCAGGGACTAAAGACATCAATTAGTCATTTTTATAGAATTATTATTGTTAGCCTCTTTTTAACTTATGCACCGGGTATAGGTTAATTAAACTTTAGAAGTGTTTTTTGAAAATTGGTATATATAATGAATTAAAAAATTATTATTATTTTTATGACAATTATTTTTGGTGAACTATTTTTAAGACAATTTTATTATTTATATTTTTAATCTTATACATGAGTTTCTTAGGAGAGAAAAACCCTTTTATAAAGAATGGGATTTGAGATGTAAAAAAGGCTATGATAAATGAAAGTTGACTAAGAAAAATAGTACTCTATTATGTATTGTGTTTTTAAAATAACAATATACGTAAAATAAGATAAAAAAAAGCTTGAACTACGTTATATGAAAATACATAAAGTAAAACTTTCGGTGAAGCTAATAAGAGAAGATTTTTAGGGAATAAATTAAGGGTTGTATTCCTCCTGTTTTTAATATAAGAAAAAATAGTTAAAATTAAACTGATTAAAAAAGTTAGTTGAGTATATTTAATTTTCTCAAATTCATAAAAAAATATAACTATTTATTCAAAGTTGCATTTTGAATGAAACAAAAATTTAAATGAAATCATTATTTTCTAAAAATCTTTTAAGAAAAATAATTGTATTGAAAATAAAAAATTAGTTAACTTTTTATTATATTCGAAACTAAATAAATATATTTTATTTTATTTTCTCTTATTATGTTAGAGATCAGTACTTCCTCCGGCTTGAAATATAAGCAACAAAAATCATATCTCTTTTAATTTGAAATATAAGCAAAACTAACCAATTTTCTTAAATTTTATTTCATTCTCAATGTCACTTCCCTAAAATATCCCTAGCAAATTGTTATCTTATTTAATTTTTGTTTAATTCTCAATGCAACTTTCCTAAAATACATCTACTTTTTTTATAAATTTGATAAAATTAAATACAATCAACTAATCTCCTTATAACCTTAAAATTAATTGATTTTGTTTATAATTCGAGTCAGCTCCTACTTGTTTACCCTCGGAGTATTACACTATCTCCCAAGAGCACTGAGACACGCACGTCACAAACTCGTACGGAATGTAGCGGTGGGAAATTTTTCATAGCGGGCGAAAGCTTGAGGAATCAATGTTGCGTGGAGATTGAAAACCTACGGGTCTTGAATTTCTTTTCTCGGTGTAGAAGCAATAGAATATCTCTTGTCCACCTTTAAGGTATCATCATATTAAAGTATGTGTTTTAAGTTTTCAAATAGCGATTTTGTGTAAACTTTTGGTAAATGCTAATCATTGTTCTAAGGTATTGGTTAAAATATACTTAAAAACAAACAGGGTCTTGCTTTTGTTAAAATTACTAGTATTGAAAAAGAATTAAATCATAAGTAGAAAAAAAGGGACACGGAGATCATCTAATAATTCTGTGTATTTGCATTGCAACTATCTCTCTTTTATATTATTTACAGCTAAACTATTCTACAATCATGTGTATTTGCATTGCAACTATCTCTCTTTTATATTATTTACAGCTAAACTATTCTACGATCCTGTGTATTTGCATTGCAACTATCTCTCTTTTATATCCGTCATCACCTCTCTCTCTCTCTCTTATTCTTGTCTAGTAATATTCACGTGATCCTAATTTGGAGATGAAGTAAACTCGGTATAACAAACACATTGAGTCCGGCCAGTAGCGGTGTCCTTCATTTGTCCACACTTTCCTTACTTTGTAATCCATAATCAACTTGACTACACGAGAGAGTCACATGCTTGTTGCTTGCCTTCCCTTCACCCCCTCCACCTTTCCTTGTCCATCTTGCAAGCAACTTTCCTAATGTAGGATCTACTACTTATTGACACGTGCAATAATGCTGAGTCCACATGCAAGTTCTGAGTCAATTCTCCTTCAACTATGCAATCATTAAAATCAGTACCAACAGCACAATTTGATTGTTACTCATGGCTCTGTTTTCGCTAAATTTTACTCCCTCCGTGATTAAATATAAGGCTTTTTTGACACATTTATTTTATTCCTATTTATAAGACTTTTTGAAAATTTTCAATGATCATTAATTACTTTTTTCCACAAACATCCATATTTATTTAATACTTTTTAGATTCTCAATAATATTAATAGGGGTAATTTTGAAATTAACTATCAAAAATTCACATTTCCAACACAATTAACTAAATTATTCCACTTTCTTAATGGACGTGAAATTCTCCAAAGAGGTCTTATATTTAGGGATGAAGGGAGTAATATATCTTTATGGGTATTGTTAACAAGTGCCCTAAGGGCATTGTTTAAAGAACCCATTAAGGAAAACTTGCATTGGAAATCTAAGTTCACTAGTTCTTGATGTTTTAAATTCAACATTTTCCAAGATAAAACTACCTCTTTTGCTTTCTTATCCAATGCCCTAAGGGCACTCTTTAGCATTTTCCTATATTATTAAATTTTTGTAATTTTCCCCTTTTCTTTTTATCCCTTTACTATCTCTAGGCTTAAATATCAAAATGATTTCCGTAAATATTAATCCTTTTGAAATTGGTTCCTAAAAAAATGGTTTTGATTCCTGCATGGACAAAACGTTTTGGTTTTGGTTCCTCATATTAAATGTGAATGAAAAACGTCGAAAACATATTGTATTATATTCTACGACCAATTAATGATAATATTTTTGCATTATCTTTAGGCTCTCCTTGCACTAAATATTGTGGAATAAATGACCCATTTTCTAAGGCATCCCGGATATTGGTATCAATAGCCTCCATAAAGATTATCATCCTAACTTTCTAATAGGCATACCCTTGACCACCGAAAATTGGAGGGCAATTAATGGAAGAACTTTCACCACCAAATGGATTTGTAGAGCCCATTGTGTATTTCCTAGGATCGCATGAATAAAAGTAATCAAAAGTAATCGAAAGCATAAAAAAGAAAATAAAAGAAGATTCATCACGTCGATATATCCTGGTTCACTCTCAACCACCGAGAACTATGTCCAAGCCTATCCATGTTTCGGAGGCCGCAATCTAAACTGTAATGAACCACTTAATTAACCTCGGTCCTCACAAAAATCCAACTTATCTAAGTGCTGAGATTAAGAAAATCTAACATCATAAGTGTAATTAATGCAAAATGCAATACCATGTAAAGTGTAATTTGCTCTATCAATTCACTGGTTAGAGTTGCACAACACAAAGTATCTACTAGATGAAATAAAAGGGATGTGTATTCAACAACACACATCTTTTGAATTCATTAAACATGCTCGGTTAGTAGGTTATCTCAAAATGTATCCTGCACCACGCATTCACAATATTTAGAGTGAAGGGACACTTTAATCCCTCAAGAAATTTAATTCATTTTTAGTCCCTCATGTTTTCCAAAAGTACCAATTTCGTCCCTCATGTTTTCCAAAAGTACCAATTTAATCCCTCAACGAAGTGGCTAACGAAAATTGGACAGGGACTAAATTGTAACTTTTGGAAAACTTTGGGACTAAAAATGAATTAAATTTTTTGAAGGACTAAAATGTCCCTGTCAAAAAACTTGAGGAACCAAAGTATCCCTTCACTCCAATATTTAAGCTCAAGCCACGTTTTAGCTACTAATATTCACTTGAATTGATAAATAGGGTCTTTCTAGTTCTCCAATACAATTTGATTATTTATATTCTCTTATCCTATGCATGTGGTGCATAGGATAGAAAAATCATTATAAATAAACCCTGTTTGAGAGTGGTCAAAGGTTGCACATAAATATGCAGTAATCTTTTTTCACAGGTATACAATCTCTGCGTTTTTCTTCTATTACATTTTCCCCCCATAATCCCTGGCTTTGGGGACTCAACTTCCCCCTCTTTTACACTTCATAAACCAAAGGAAATTTTATAAAAATATAAAATAAAAAATTGGAGGGTTGTATTATTCCCCAAGAGAAAATCGGAAGGACCATATCAGAAAACTGTAATACATATCCAATTATAAAATGCTGAAACAAACATTGTCAAACTGAGATGCCATAGTTGCTAATTTTAGAGACCTCCTTGGTCAAGGATTTCTTTTCTTGCTTGGCCTCAGAAACAAGCTTGGAAACCTGCCAGCCAGAGAATGTAACATTAGCATTTTGCATTTCTAAGAAAATAAATAGTAAACTAGTATTAAAACCATGCAACAGAGCATGCCAATACCTTTGCATGTCTAACAAAGAAACACTTAAAAAACTACCCATTGGGCAGAGCACTAAAGGGATGCCAAGAGAGTAAACTTATCCCTAGGCCAAAGATGTCCAACCATATTTAATCATTTCCAAGAAATGTAAAAGTAATTTCTTCTCAATTTCAGTTCTCTATTTGTATCACATCAAAACAAAAGGTCGAAAAACTATAAGTCTGGACAAGGAACAACTTTAGGGAGGTCAGCAAGGGGTGAGGAAATAACAAGAGAAGTCACAATATAAGTCTGGTGGTTGGAGAACGGAGCACACGTGATCACACCCGACATGTAAGAAGAAATTGCAGAGAAGAGATTGGAGCGTCAGGAAGAGTGGGTAGGACATGGATGGGGTTTGCAGCAGGCCAGTCGAATGTCTACTTATTGTGGGGTCACTGCTGGTGGTATCCATCGGGTAGTGGAAGGGGCGCAGCTGACAAGTGCAGCACTTGTTAGCACTAAGTGGGAGAATCTTGGGTGGCTTCCTGATACCATATACTAACAGGAGATAATGAGGGCATTGCATGAGTGACTGGGACGCAGCATGTAAATGCATGTTATATTTACCAGAACAATAAGTAGTGAACTACTTCCATCACTCTAAGTTCTGCTGAATACCCACCTAACAAAAATTACATAGAACTAACTCTTAACACTTTCAAATAAGAGCTGGAAAGTTACATTCTAACATTCCATCTATCCAGTTGAATTCCTTCCAATTTGATTCCCCTCCTAATTTGTTCATAAACAATCATTTCACACTATTTAGTAAACTTTATTTTTCAACATGCAATCTGAGTAGTTAAAAGACAAGTAATGACCCAGTCCCCTGATTGAGCTGAAGCCTAGGCTGGATCTGGTATATATGCATTAAACTATTGTTGTAGACTTGTAGATAGTATACCATATTATGATTGGTAAAGAAAAATAAGAATACAACGCCATTTCACAAAGGTTAACTCTTGAAAACATTCAAGTCGACCTGTGCAATAAGAGATGGGTAACTGCCAACAGAATAATTACCTGTGACCGGAAGAAAGAAGCATCTCTTCTAGGAAGTTCTCCAAGGATATCTTTTAAACCTAATGCACCAAAAACAAGCCAAACCATCAAAAGCATAAGGCCCCATCAACAGCTTATTCATTGCAAAGCAATAACTTTTTAGAGCAAATATCATCTTTTATGTACCTTCTGCCTTTCTTTCAATTTTATATGTTGAGTTAATCACATTTCTGATCTGCTTTCCAGCTTGCCTACAATGAAATTAAAATTATAAGTAACAGATATGAGTGCAAAAATATAAAGTCAATGTTACAGGTCTACATTTGAGAGTTGCAAACCTGAGTTTTGTCCTTCCACGTAAGAGTTGCTCTTCTGCATGTAATGCACTCTTCTGAAAACAAGAAGTAAAATAAAAAACCATCAATACCCAAATAGTAGTCTTTTTTTATATTGCTTGCTTGGAACATAATTTAACCAAGGAATAAGGGTTATCTCAAGTTTGTAAAAGGTCTATGAAATGGAATAAATGGCAACTGTAAACCCAAACTCCTATACATAATCTTAAATGCATGGACATTTGCAAGGGCTAAAGACAGCTCCCCAACGGTGATGTGTCAAACCTGAACTGATCCAAACTCAATTCCAAGTATCTGAACCAATGGTAAGCACTGAAAACATATTGACCCATGAATTTGATTCATGGTGATCCTAACCCAATCGATGACTCGCCTATTACATTGAGAAAAGGGACCAGGTCTTGTGCTGAGTCCTTTTTCTCAGTTTGTCTCCTCTAAACAGTTTTCTTTGCAGCACCAAAGTTGTATTGAAACCACTGACTCAGAATCAATAAGGCAGAAAAGGAAGCACAGAAAGATAAAAACTGGGCTCAAACTAGGGCTGTTCAAAAATCCCAAACGAACAGAATTGATCCATAAATTGAATTGAGCTGCGCCATTTAGAACTGGTTTTTCCAAACCAATTTAACAACTCAACCAATTTTAATATTTAAAGTGGTCCAGTTGAAATACAATCCACTCCGGTTAGCTGAAGTTATCCCTGATTAATAATTTTCTGCATCCAAGAATCCAGTTCAAACCACCACATTCAATATCTTCAACCTCCGGTTGCCGACAATAAAAAATAAAATTTAAAAAAAAAAACCTTTGGTTGCCTCCTGTAGCAGGTCCAAAAGCTGGTGTCGAACAGGGGAGGAGACTCCCCGAAGAGTTGGCCAGACTCACCAACAACGAACAGTTCCTGAAATTTTCTGGCAAATTAAAGTTGAAGCAATTATAGTAGATGAAGATAGCATCAAACTCATTGAACCCTTGATTCAAGAAGTTCAGATCTGGCACCCTCTGTTTTAAGATTCCAGAGAGGCTATGGCGATTCTCCAGCTATGGCGATAGATTGCCATTGCTGGTCCTAGACTCCAAACAACCCCATTCTTTGTGAACCAACTTAGTTGCCCCAGTGATTTGAACTGATACTGTAAAGATGTCATTGATGAACCAGTTGATTAGCAGAAACTAAAAAGATCTTGTTGATGAACCAGTTTCATGAAGTACTTTTGTGAACCAATTTAGTGAACAGGTTTTGTGAACCATGGTTTTTATCAGAACTTTATTTTGCGAGCTAGCAAAGACTATCGTGTCTGACTGGATAAGGCATTTTGGACTTTAGTTGAACTGAACCATCTGGACTTCATGAACCAGTTTGGTTACTAACCAGTAGACAAAATTAAAAATCTGGTTTTATTAGTTATAATAATTTTTTGGTAGTATGGCAAAAGAAAGCAAAAGGAAACAGAAACAAACTACACTCTAGGTAGCGAGATCCCCAAGGAGTCTGCTAAACAAATAAGTACCCATACCAGCAAGAGGAGAGACATGCTTGAAAAAACAGTCATGGTTATTGGCTCTCCATTTTTTATACAGTGTGGCTTGGGAACCGGTTCTGGTTTAATTATAATTTGGTTGTTTTTGAACCAGACTAAACCATGAACAGCCCTAGTTAAAGCATTGAAAATGAATGGAACATCGAAATAGTTAAGAGACCAAAAGAAAAGGACACTATGGTGCAGATTGATATACACCATAATACATCGGTCTAACGACACACTTGACCAATATAAAGCAAGTCTGATTGCAGCGGGTAGAGAAAAAGTTATAGAATAGGGTTATGCTGGCAAAGATGAACATAATAAGAACTTTTCGATCATGCTGCACACTTTCAAAGGGAAATTCAACAATTTGACTTGCAGAATGCCTTTATTCGAGGAGATTTCGAAGAAAAAGTGTATATGGAGGTTCTTACTGGATAAGGGAAGGGAAAGAGGTGTGTAAGCTGAAAAAGACCTTATATCAGTTGAAGCACTTACCTTGTGCTTGTTTTGGAAGAATAGCAAAGACAGTCGTGGTTTTTGGGTATATGCAAAGTCAGGGTGATCATACCCTGGTAGATGATATTATTATATTATGAGATGATATCGATGAAAATGTTTTCCTAAAGAAGAAACTGCCTACTGAGTTTGAAATGAATAATTTTGGAAGATTGAAACATTTCCTTCGAATTGAAGTTGACTGCTAAAACATGGCCTCTTCTTTTGTCAGCGGAAATATAATTTTGATCTTCTCAATGAGACTGGGAAGATTGGATGCACAATCACTGGTGTGCCTATTGAGCAAAATCATAGAATGGGGAATTAAATCCCAAAGTAGATAACACCCAGTACCATAGCACAAATTGTTTGAAAAGTTAATAGACGTGGCACACAGCAGACCAGATTAAGTGTATGTTATTGTTGAAAATTCAAAACAGCTGAAAATTAAATGACAGAATATATAAAACTACTTCAATAAGAGCATATATGAAACATATTTTTACCTCCAACTTTTCACCTTCAGCTTTCAGAAGATCAATTGATTTCCGCAACTCATTCACCTCGGCACTGGCTCTGGAAATCAATGACTGCGCCCAAAAACAAATGCCAAAAATAACCCACGTAATTATTATGAACCAGCATATGCACATCAACCAAATATTCGTCAAATATTCAGAACACATACACACCCACACACACACACACACACACACACACATGCACACATTTCATATGATCTAAAGAACATTAAGAAAAATCAGGGGAAAAGAAAAAACTCTAATTAAGGAAAGAATGTATGCTTGAACCAACAATATTTTATGCCTGCCTGCCTCCATATAACAAGCTACATAAAACAAATTTTTAAACTAATATTCATCAGCATGCGTTAACGAAACAATACTTACAACAAAGCATAAAATGAGATATATAGACTATGCATTCAGATCATTTATGGATTCATATACACAATTCATGTTAATAACGAACTCAAAATCTCATGTCTTCACCCTAGTTTAGATGAGTAGATGACAACTATGATTAGGCTACTCACCTCTTCACTGACAAAAAGACGCAAGGTGTTGTAGTATACGAACCGGCGAGGCCCTACAAGGTAGCATTCGAAGAAAAATAATGATCAGCTATTGGATAACATGTTGAACTTTTAGACCAATGTCAACAATGTTGCCTCTGATAACAATAACTTTAGTAACAGTGAAGCATGGTATGCATTTTTAATAAACAAATTACGGACAGGAAATTTGATTCAAAGGTTGGCCATGCCGCCATGGAATATCAATAATCAAATATCTGGATAATTCCATACAATTCATGGCTTTATACGCATAATTACTTCATTAATGATTAGTTAATGATTAGATTCATTAACAGTACTAGCATAATATCGTTTACATGCAGTATGACCAATGAAATATCAAATGATTCCGCTCCATTGACAAGAAACTTGTAATTTGAAAAATAGCATAAACTCTTACTTTTAAGCACTACAAGACCCAAGGCAGCAGTGGCCCCGCATGTTATCATTGGATGTGATGCTGCGACAAGGACACCTTCTGCAATGGAATATTAAAAGCTACACTTTAGAAACTTGAATTTGAAAAGAAGAAACCATCTTCAGCAAATAAACCACCAGAGCCACCAAAATGCAAACCTTTGATCTTTCCGATAAAAATATCCTCATAAGCATTGTACTGAGTCTTGAGGTCATCCAAAGAATCCTACAATCAGCAGAAATTAATGACATAACATAAGAAACCATTGACACATTTAAACTATTTCACAAAATCTAAGGTGGTGATTTGTTTATCAAAGGTTCGTTTTCCTTATTATTTTCAACGGATATGTTTTCACCAATGATTACAAGAATGTAATCTTGTTTTAAATTGGTCTATTCGTTTTTACATACCCATTTTCTTAACAACATTTTAAACAGAGAATACATTGGAAACAAAGTTGTACTCTTGAAAGTATTACTGAAAGTATACTTGCCGAAAAACAAAAATAGGAAACAAACTGATATGGAGTGGATTCTGATTTCTGACCGAGTTGATACCAAGGCCCATTACGGGTCCAATGCCACACAGACTGTCTCCATTACAAACTTATAGACGTGTCGGCAGCTTAAGCAAGTCAACTTCAAGATAAGCGCACGCAACTAAGCTCAAGCGATTAAGATGGAATCTAATTCCTAGCTACCTAACAACTCTAATCAGAGAGTAACAACTAACAACCTGATTAACAAGCATGGACACTCCAAACCAGGTACATTGGCCCAAATCTCACACTCTATAGATAAGAACGCTGATAATCTCCCCCAAGACACCATCGTCCCCACAAAGCAAGTGTGGGATCTTCCCTACCTTTAATCAAGAATCCGAATTGAACGAAATCCAGCCAGAACAAAAACCAATTATCTTTTTAAAAAAAATCATGGAATTAAATGAAAACAAATCAAATTCTAAATGGTTCATTCAATGTTTTCCATTTCCCCGTTCTTTTCTGTTTTCCTGAGGAAACTAATGTGAGAGAAAATAAAAAAAAATCATCACAATAATAATGCCACTGCTATCAAACCAAAGCATCAACAATACCAAAACAATTGAATTAGGTCATGCCATGACGAATCAAATTCAAAATCGTTCCTTCTTTTTTCTTTTTTATTATTTTTCTCCGGAAACAAACATAGAAGGGAAACTATACCAATGTGTGGCTGAGATGAGCGGAAGAAGTTGAACGGATTTGAGAGAAACGGGAAATGGAAGCGTCGAGAGCAGAATCGACGGCATCGTTTAAGGCTTTCTGGTAGAACTGGGCTTGCTGAACAGCGTAATCAAGAAACGTCGTCGTTTCATGAAGGGCTGGAGGAGCGCTTTTTGTTGAGTTGTTGTTGCCAGGTGGTGAGGTTGTCTCCGGTTCCGATGATTCTGCCACCGTTGCCATTGTCACAAAAGAGCTTTGTCCCTCTTCCTCACGAGTCGCTGTTAAAAATTAGTTTTTATTTATTTATATTTATTTATTTTTTTCTAAATCAGTCTCCTGTCAAGAAATACGTAGTACCAAGCATAATGTGTCATGTATGTCGTCCCAATTTAGATGTATACTTTGGTTTATTTTTCTTACATGAATATGTGTTAATGAGTGTCATAAATATATTGGTGATGGAATGAAATAAAAAAATTACTCCCTCCATCTTATAAGTAAATAAATAAATGAGGTAAGAATTTGATATGTTTTGACTAAATTACCCTCGTTTAATAATATGGGATATAGTATATAGTAATTAGTCTATACTACGTATTTGGTTTTTTACCTTATTTTTCAATTTCAAATTGGTTCCTACATTTTTTTGGTATTATATTGGTTTCACACATTTCTTTACACTATCAATTTGGTCATTGAATCATTGTTCATTCTATGTGGACCAATAAGATAAGTACACGTGTCATTTCTCTCTCCAACATTACAAATGTGAACCAATATGATGTTGAAGCATAGAATAAACAGTGATTTAGCGACCAATTTCATAGTGAAAAAAAACATGAGTAACCAATATGATACTAAAAAAAATGTAAGGGACCAATTTGAAATTGAAAAATAAGGTAAGAGACCAAATACGTAATTTGGCCTAATAATAATAAATGTATGAAGATAACGTTGAAGAGAGATGAAGAAATGGATGATGAAAAGATGACAAAATAAATAAAGGTATGCATAGAAAAAAACATAAATGAGTATTGAGTTTTAAAAAAAAAATAACTTATGGGACGAAGGGAGTAACATTTAAAAAGTAAATCAAATATAGGGCAAAGTTCTTTTTTTTTCTTACATTAAGGGTATCATTCAATCGATATTCGAAGACTAATTCTCTTCAAGGTGTAGAGATTATCAAAGTGAATTTTGTATCTATCAACAAAACATTTTTTCATACCACGATAAGGATCAAATCCCAACATTATATTAAAAAAATCAGTCATCTACCCATTATAATGAACTTTGTCGAAAAGTTCCATTTTTTATTCTTGAAACAATATTCTTTGAAATTCTTATTTATTAACATTAACATTATTTTATAAAAAAAAAATAAGTGAAGGCTTTTATTTGTTAGAGGTAATAATAATGCATGTTTTAAAAGGGAAGTTAGTTTCATATCGTTAGATAACAATTGCTCTAATTATATTTAGAGGAGGGTGAATAAGTATAATGGTGAATTTAAGTGAATTTCAATTTTTTTTTTAAAAAATGAGAAAGTTAGTGTTAATTTAATTGGTTGAATGATTGGTTACAGGAAATTGATAACCGGTTAAATAATCAAATTTTATACATAAATAACGAGTTGCTTAACTGGTACACAAGTTAACAGGAACCAATTGCTTAAGAGCAAATATTTAAAGAAAAACGTTTCTTGGTCAACAATCAGCTTCAACCAACTAACCAATCAATTAAATAGATTCTTGGAACACTATTAAAGCTAGGGGTGTTCAAAAAATCCGGTTCGGTTGAACTGAACTAGAAATGAACTGAACCTATTTATATAAAGCCGGTTTTATTTTGTTAGATCCAGATTCGATCCATTTTTAAATGGATCAGATACAACTTAGTATATCAAACCGGATATCCACTCCGGTCCATTTGAAAAAGAAGCAAAAAAAGCTCGGTCCATGTCACTAAGCAACAAGTGAGAAACAAAAGTGAGAACTGAGAAGTCGCGATCGCAACAAGTGAGAAACGCAAGTGATAAGTCGCGATCGTGAAATCGCGAAGTCGCGAAGAGCCGAAGACCGAGAATGCTGAGTCCCTTTCTTCTTAATCTCCATGAACAACGTCCCTTTGATCTTCGCTACACGAGGTAATATTTTTCTTTTCCCAATTTCTAAACCCTAATTTCTTAAATCTTCTCATTTGTTAAATATGAGCCTAATTTCTTCGATTCTACCCTAAATTGTTTGACCCAAGTTGAAAAACGTTATTGGGTAGCTGATTTTTAGTTGTTTTGATTTGGAGTTATTGACTCTGCAACAAATTCTTGTTGATAATACCTCATTTTAGTTACTCGTTTTACTGACAATGTTAAAAAGAAAGATGGTGTGTATTTTTATGGAATGTGGAAATAGATCCTTTCAAGGTGTGTGGGCAAAAATGAAATCGGTACTCATTTATACTCCAAGGGTAATGTGATAACCTGATAATAATGTCAATGGAAAAAAAAAATGCTCTCTCACGAATAGAAGGAAGAGAGTAAAGTAATTGATTTATATTGGGTGGGAAAAATTATTAGTAACTTAAGCTTTTATAATTACGTCGTTCTGAACAATTACAACAATATATCGGAGTAATAAAATACTTACTTTGGTATATTTTTTTATTCTTTTGATTTTGATTGCATATTACCCTTATGTCAGAACACATCAAAAGGAAAAACATATTTCAATATATATGTGTTCAAATTTAGGTACAATTGACATGCTTTAATTTTAAAAGAACAAAAGACAGATAAGCTTCTTTACTGTTAAATTATCTTTTCCCATCTTTTCCTGGTTTTAAATAAAACTGGATTAGTTGTCTATATATGATTGCTAATAATATATTTAGGTAATATACATAAATGTTTAATAATATATTTAGGTAATATACACAGTGTAATACCCTCAATTTTTCGTATTTTAATAAATTGATGTTTGAGAATTTATGATTGGAGAGTTATTTTCGAATTTGCATAAATACGTTATTTGATTTAAATTTTTGAATAAAAATAATTGTTTTGAATTTGTTTTTATAATGATAAATTATTTTATATTGTATTTTGAAGGAATTCTTATTTATTAATTTAAAGGATTTCTGCAACTTTGAAAATTCGTAACTTTTGATCTGTAAATCCGGATTTAATGAATTTACAGTCAAAATGATCATATTGAAATGTAGAAATTATTTTTGAAAAGTTTGGAATTTATTTATGCAATTCACGAAAATTTTATTATTTTTGGAAAAATATTATTTTCTACTGTTTTCTAATGTCACACGGTTTTTAATTATTTGTGCATTTTGAATTTTAAATTGTTAGATATATAATTAAGAGTGCACAAGACCTTAGGGTACCTTAAATAAACACAACCTACCCTAATTAAATGTAGCCTACCCTATATGTACCCTATAGGAGATATACCATTGATTACCATATCCTAAATAGATTTTGAATCAATGCATGTAGTTGCTTTTTATCCACCCACTTTTTCCAATATTAACCTATATAGACCTACCTACATTTTATTAAATACTACTCATGCACATAAAATAAAAATGCAAAGTTCCACCCCCTTTTTATTAATAAAAATCGTGAGAGAATGAGGAGGAGTATGAGGGAAGTTTTTGATTTTCTCTTAACCCCACTTTTTAGCTCATGAACCCCATTTTTAAAGCTTCCACCCTAAGCCATTAGTTTTCTATAAATACCCCTTCTTATTCCACCATACCACTCTTACCCACACACTCACTTCTTACAAAAAAAAAATGTAGAGAGATAGAGAGAAAGAAGAGAAGGGGTCGTGAGGCACCAAAAGGAGGAGGAAGGAGGAATTTTTGTCTTTCAACACCAAATCAATCCCATTTTAATTTTTTCTTCTAGGTATTCATTCTTACCTTTTGTTTCGGATCTTTTTATTGCAAAAGATGTAATTATGCAAAGATTAATGGGTTCGTAAACTTAATGAAATTATGGCCTCGAAGGCGCACAATTACTACAGATATTACAAGCAAAGGGACACCGCTACCTATTATTTTAACTATGGTAGGGTGCGCCTTTGTTAGTGAGGGTGCCTTCTGCAGTAGAGGTCAGGGTCGATACTTGTAGAAAATTAGCCACGGTGGTGAGGTTTCCTTGCAACAGTGATGGAGGAAAGGGGTGAGCGCTCTTGTTGCTCACTTCACTTTCTTCACGCTTCTCACTCTTGTCTCTCTTAGTGTTCCTTCTCTGGAACTTAGAGAAAGGGAACCATGTGTTTTGTGTATGTTTCTGTGTGTTGCCGTTGTATTCTTGTTGTTGTTGCGTTGATTGATGGTGGCACCTTCATATAATGTTCCTTTTATCCACTGGTTATTGCCTTTTCCCCTTTGTCTGTTGGTCCACGCAGCTTTTCCTTCCTTGTTGTTGCCTTCCTCCTTCTTTATCAGGTGCCAGTTTGTCCTTTTGTCATTCCAAGCTTTCCATTAATGGCTGGGGAAGGGAGGCATACAAGGCATGCCATTTCCGTCTCTCTCTTGGGAAGGGTCTAGATGAGGTGAACAAAGATTCCCTTCTAGCTTCCTGTGCAAGCTGCACGTGTCGTATGGAGTTGGGGGCTCTTTGTTTGCTTGTGTGCTCTCTGAGGGTGGGGGGCGCCTTCGTGTGCGAACGTATACCCCAGGTACGCCCTTCTCCGTCGCTACCTCCTGTTTGTAGCTCTTTTTGATTCGACCCGTGTTTTTGGGATGCTTAACGGATTTGGGCCTGGCTTTATGTTTGGGCTTCATAATTGGGTTATTATAATTTATGGGTATCAACAATAGCCCCCTTTGCAATAAAAAGGGTAGGAACTTCCCTTTTTGGTGCAAATCCTGGTCTGTCTCTCTTCTCTCTTTTTCCTTCTTCTCTTCGTTGCCCTCCACGTGTATACAGGAGGAGAAGCCTTTGTCCAACAGCTCATAAGGCTCCACTCTTTCCCACGTTCCCCACTTCTTTTCAAACTGTTTATCATAAATCCTTCAGTTACTTCCACTTACCTCCACTCATTCTCTTTCTCCCTCAGTTCTTCTCATAACTCACCGTTCTTCTCCTTCCTTTCTCTTCGGAAATTTTCTCTCTTTTCTTCTCTTTTGTTTTCTGTCTCCAAATCGTCTTCTCACATGATGACAAGATCTGCAGCCCCTTCTGGTTCCGGGGAGGAAAGGTCTTCTTCTTCTGATGAGGGAAGTCAAATGCAAGAGGAAGCCACTTAAGAGCACCTTCCTCAATCTCTTTCGTTCTGCTTTCTGGACGCTCTCCCTCCGCCGTGTTCTGATCCAGTGGAGCCAGGGCACCGCCGTTGAGCGCCTGGGGCGCATGCTAAGCTCCCTTTCCCTCAGCCTCCAGAGTCCGGCGGCCTTTTCTCGGGTTAGTCGTCTAAGGCTATGGTGGTCCCGGAGAGCGCAACACGCCTATGCTCCAAGCCCTCTTATTCCAAAGAACATTGCAAATTGGGTCCCTTTCTTCTACGCTCTCGCCTTGCTTGCTCGGAGTTCCCCTGGGTTGACCTTCGCTTCCATGTCAGAGTCACTTCTACAGGCGGATGGGTGGATTATGTTTTCCAACGGGATCCTCCCTTCGTGGAGATTTTGAAATAGGTGGGGATTTTCGATTCTGTGAAGGCGTCCCCTCGCCTGGGCGTGAACAAGAGAGTAGAGGATCTGCATATGCTGGTTCAGCGCTGGTGCTCAGCGACTCATACGTTCCTTACTTCTTGGGGGGAATTTACCCCGACTTTAGAGGATGTGGTTGTTCTGTTAAAACTGCCTTCATTCGGAGACAGTGACCTTGATCTCTCTAGTGTGGATGAGAGCATTATTGGTTTGGCCAAGGAGCTCAAGAATGCTTCTATTGCTAGTGCCAAGTATTCCAAGGATCTGCTCCAACAGAGGCGAGCCTCTTATGCTGATGGGTCTTCCTCAAGGAAGGTGCGGGGCACAGGGAACCTCGTTCCTCAAGACCAGAAAGTAAGTCAAAGGTCCTCTCTCAAGTACACTTTTGCGAATTGGGTACGCTACTTCTTTGGTGACTTCTATGATGACAAATTCGTGGGCGGTCCCGTTACTGATCAGCGCCTCAAAAGAGCCGCCTTCGTCGCTTTTTGGCTTAGCAGATATGTGTTTCCTGGACCTCCCTGGGAATCAGTGAGTTCTTCCATTTTCATATTTGCTTGCATGCTTGCCGAAGGTATTCGTCTGCCTCTTTCTTCGCTTTACTTGGGTAGTCTTTATGCTCGCCTTGACCAGATATCAGAACAGATGAAGAATTCTTTTGGTCGCTTTCCTGTCAATTGCTATGTTGATTTGTCTTTTCTACAATGCTTTTTATTCGAACGCTTTCCTTCGTATGGCCCAGTCAGGTTTCTTCCTGAAATTGCTTCTGATGCCAATGTTGACGCCTTGGAACCACGTTCGTGGTGCTGGTATTTGGGGAAGCCAAGGCGTCACCTCGCACAAATCATTGATCACGAGAAAAGCTTTGTTTTCAGGCCTTATTTGGGTGACTTCCTTCTTGGTGGAGAGAAGTTACATCCTTTGTATCAGGAGGATGCCTTGAGTCTCCAAAACGATCTTTCTGCAAGGACTGAAGGTGTATTTGATTTGTGGAAGTTTATTTTAACTGGACGCTTCCTTCCGGGTTTTGTGACCATGGATAACAAAAGTGCGCATGGTGGGGCTCTTTGGCCCTTTGTCTACAGGCCAGATCGCGTTGCCAGGCAGTTCGGGCGCGATCAGCCCCCTTGCTCTCTTCTCCTGGATCCTGTTGATGTGGAGACTTCCTTCCGGTCCACACTCTTTGGCTCGACGCCTTCTCCTGTTCCTATAGTTCACATTCCTTCTCTTCATGCCGGCGGGGTTCTGCGTGCTTGGTTGACCTCTCATAGTGACATACTCCAACATTTACAAAGCTTTGAAAGTACTCCAAGTACTGTCACCACTCCTTTGGTCCCCATAGTGCACAACGATCCTTACTACTCTACTTCTACCAAGAGGACTATCAGCAAAGGTACACTCTACTCTTGTTATATGTAGCTCGCTCCCCTTGCTTTTGCGTTTTATTTATTATCAATTTCCCTGGTTGTATTTCTTTTGTAGCTGAAAAGGAACCTCCAGCACCCCGCAAGCGCAAGGCTCAGGCGACCCCTTCTTCTAGTGCTTCTGCCCCAAAGAAAGGTAACACCAAACTTCCCTCTTCCATTCCCCCTGCCTCTAAATCTTCCTCTCAGGCCAAAGGGAGAGCTGCTGCCGCTTCTTAACAAGGCAAAAGCTCCACTCCTTCTCCTTCACGGCGCTCTAGCCGTCTTCGCGCCCAGGTTGTTCCTTCTACTCCTTCCTCTCCTGCCCTCATAAACTTAGACGGAGATGAAGGGACTGCTTCCGGGGCTTCCATTCGGGCCTTTTATTCTACCTCTTCTGAAAAAGATGATTCCAACGAGAGTTCTAAGACTTCTATTTCTGAGGGCGATGATGCTCAAAGCAAAGGTTCTCCGAAATCTGCTGTTCCTTCCTCTACACAGGGTTCGCTTACTCGTTTCCAACAATTCTCTTTGGCCTCTTGCTTCTTTCTTCTCCTTTTACCTTTTACCCATGACTCCCCTTTATGTGTTTATTTCCTTTACTGATTTTATCCCTTTTTGATGAGTGCGCTGCTCACCATTTGCTTGACTGCTTCTCTTTTGTAGGTCCTTGTAAGGCGGACAGTAAACCTTCTCCGGTGCTTTCTTCCCAAGCTTCTCAGAACGTTCAAGCTCCTTCAGGGTCTCCTTCTGTTCCTTCCTTCGTAGCCCAAAAGGCCCCTTCACTTTCTCTCAAGGCTGCTGCTGCACAAGGGGGGGTCGTGCCTACTGGTTTTGCCACCTACGTGCCATTTGGTAAGGTGAGTAGTCCCCTGAATGTGCAGCTGCTTATGACCATTCCGGCTTCCGACTCTCCAATTAATGTGGATCCTGTTCCAGTGGGGGAGAGTAATCCTTCAGTTGATCTAGTGCCTTTCGCTCCTGAGGACGCTTCCGCTGAGCCCTCGGCTTTGGACAAAGGGAAGGTTGACGTTGTCGATCCTATTGCTGAAGGTGCCATTGATCCTGATGTTGAAGTGGTCACCAGAGATGATGCCGGTTCTGCTACTCCCAAGGGTGAGGATCCTGTGGCCGAGGATGCCGTTATGCAAGATGCTGCTCCCACTACCGAAACAGCTGCTGATATTGTTGTTGAAAAAAGTGTTGCTCCTGCTACAGAGCCTCCTGTGGAAGACGAGGGGAGTTCAAGCTCTAACTCCATGGGGACACCTGCAGGAAAGGGTCCAAAGGAGACTGTTGTGGAGACTCCTTCTTCATGTAAGTGTTGCTTCCCCTTGCATATTTTGATTGGCACCTTTTCTCGTTTTTCATTACTTTTATACATGTTTTGTAGCTTTCTTATCTGTTCGCTCTTCTGATGCTGCGGATGAGGCTAACTTGGCACTCATCAATTCTTTCATGGAAGCACATCCCGGATTGCAGCCACCTAGTTATTTGCTTCCACGCATCTTCAAGGAGAGTGGCACACAGACTCTACTGAAGCTAGTCAAGTTCATCTCTTCCTGTAATGTTGACGCCTTAGCATGGGATGACAAGGCTTTGTTGCTAGACTGCTTACGTTCCTTGGAACTCCTTCATTACTCTGGCCCTTGGATGGACTCTGCCATCGCGGTGATAGAACGACAACGTCCTCCCTTTGATATGCGTGCAGTTGAGGAACAGGAGAAAGCCTTGCTGGAAAGGCGTGCTTCGGCTACAACCCTTGTGGAGGAACTTTCTTCTAAATTGGCGAACGCCAATTCTGAGTTGTCTAGCATTAACAGTGAACTTGACCAGATTATCGCCAACAAGAAGGCCTACGAAGATGCCTGCAAATCCGTCGCTTTGAGCACCCTTTTTTAGGATATCATTTCGTACCGAGCCATGCTTTATCATGTTGTTATGATGTTCCTTTTGAACTTCATTTGGGTTGAATTTCGAATTTATCTTGCTATTTCTTTGATTTTGGGCTCTTCAGCTTTCAGGGCTCTTTTGTATGCTAGACACGCTTGCTTAACTTTGTTTTGGGTGGCATACGCCTCTTGCTGAAAACTTGCTGCTTGTTGCATATTGACTTCTTTGTGTTTCTGTGTATTTCGTGTCTTCGGATGTTGGGTTTGCAACCTTTATTTTCTTATAGCAATCGTATGCATAGACCGCCTTCGGTAGTGGCCCCTCATGTCATTGGCGCCAACATATATATCTTTTGTTTTCAGTAATGGCCCCTCATGTCATCGGTGCCAATATTTTTTTTAGGGTGCACGTTGGGCACACTCTTTCTCTCTTTCTTTTTGAATAATGGCCCCTCATGTCATTGGTGCCAAATTTTCTTCAAGGTGCATGTCGGACACGCTTTCTCTTTTTTTTTTGAACAATGACCCCTCATGTCATTGGTGCCAAATTTTCTTCAAGGTGCACGTTGGGCACACTTTCTCTTTTTTCTTTTGAACAATGGCCCCTCATGTCATTGGTGCCAAATTTTTTTTTTTCAGGGTGCACGTTGGGCACATTCTATAGGTTTTGCCGCTTTGGGCTTTTTCCTTCAGCTGTCACTTTGGACTTTTCAGTCTGCCGCTTTGGGCTTTATTTGATTCATAAACTAACGGATCACTTTCGAATCTTACGTTAGCCAACCTCTTTTTCTACAGATTTTTTTTTCCTCCCGTGTTTAAAGACTAGCGCCCTTGTTTCCCGGGACCGTTTCTAGCCTCGCGATATGGCGTACTTCGCCTGCGTCTGATCCCGGAAATTTGTTTTCAGAGAGGTCTATCCGGGTGTCGCGATAAGGCGATTTTTGTGCCCGCGGTACGATCCAACGACCTTCGGGTTTTATTGCTACAGTTTCCTTTCAAAGGTACCTTTAGGCGTTAGATCTCGCGATTGGCTTTTTTGGCTCTTTTGTTTGAGAGCGCTTTTCTATAGATTTCATGTTTCTTCGGGGCAGCACCCCCCCTTTTTCCTTGACATGTATATACTTTCGTTATTTCATTCTTGTGAAGAAAAACTTTTTAATGTTTGTACTTAAAACAAGGTATTTTAAGAGACGCTTTGGTGGGAAAAGTGAGTTCAAAACATTTTCATTAATTTCGCAGGATGGAATACATGTTTCTTTTCCAAAAGAGAATCACAAAAGAAATCAGAAAGGTGCTTTCCTTTTCCCAGCAAACTAAGCATAATATTTCTTAATATATTTAAAATTTAGAGGTCCTACTTTTCTTTGGGTATTTGGGTCAAGTAGAAGACAATACCCATTAGGATGCGCCTACTGCACAATGTATGGCCCTTCCCATTTGGGCATCCACTTGCTGGTGTGAATATTCCGCAAGACCGCGTCTGTCGCCTTTAGAACGAGCTCGCCTTCGGCAAACATTCATGGCCTCACCATCTTTTCATATGATAGAATGACACGCCTTTGGTGCTTGATCAGTTCCTCGTGAGCTTTGTCCCTGATGCCTTCTAACACTATTAGCCTGCTTTCCGCATCTTCTTCATTCTGTGCTATCATTCGGGCGGAGGGAACCATTACTTCTGAAGGCAGTGTTGCTTCTGCTTCGTAAACCAGGGAGAACAGCGTTGCTTTTGTTGAGCCATGCTTGGTAACAGGGTACGCCCATAGGGCGAGCGGCAAATACTCACTCCATTCGGTGGGTGTGTCTTCCACTATTTTAGCCAAAATCTTGATGAGGATTTTGTTGGTGGACTCTGCTTGACCGTTGGACTGAGGGTAGTAGAGAGTTGACCTGTGGTGTATTATTCCATATTCCTCCATGACTTGTTCTACTTTCTTGTTGATGAAGTGGGTTCCATTGTCCGACACTATTTTCCTTGGTAATCCGAAGTGACATATGATGTGCTCTTTGAGGAATTGCACCGTGGTGTCCGCGTCCGCCTTCTTGCATGCTATCGCCTCGACCCACTTGGTAGAGTGTTTGTAACACCTAAATTATTTTCCCATAATTACTCTTAAGATTAAAAATAGTGACTTGAAAATTTCCTTTTCAATTATAAAAATCTGCCGTAAATCGGACGGAGTTTCCTTTGTTTATTGGATTTTCCAAAGTTTTAGTTTAACCTGCACACTTTTAGAAAAACACATTTATATTCATCAGAGGCCAGCAGGGCCCAAAATAGAGTTCAATCCACTTAGAACATTAGTTCTAAAGAAATACAAATAACTTCTCATGCTCTTAGTTTTCCAAACAAATATACAAAGTAATTGAAATACAATAAAGCTTCCCAAAATAACCCATGACCGATAGATGGTCGCTAAATACTATATACATTCCACGTGGTGGAATGTACTCCTGCTCGGCCAGACTTGTGTATGCTCCTTCGTACCTGTAAAAATATAGCAAGAAGGGTAGCATTACACAGTATTAAGGAAAATAGCTTCTAAGAAGCATTGCTGACAAACTAGGCCCTATCACAATAGAAATTATCTATTAACCTAATATTCTTTTTCAGGTAATTCCATACAAGCTCATTTTCAATAGATTATGCTCTATGTCCTTGCTACCTTCCGAGCAATCCTACACTCAGCCTTAAATTACTTTTCTATTCCACTTACATTAACGTTTCCATATTCCAAATTCTATTCTCATAAATTACCAACTCACACACACACACATATATATATATATATCATTATTATCATAAAACCTTTTTATTCTCTTTTCTTCCATTAAATTCACATTTCTCTTTTCATTTTGTCCCTGGTCACGACCTACTGCGTCCGCACTAATGTGCTGGTCACGACTTACTGCGTCCGGGTATATTTCATTTCATTCTGTCCCTGGTCACGACCTACTGCGTCCGCACTAATGTGCTGGTCACGACTTACTGCGTCCGGGTATGTTTCATTTACATTCTCCCCTGGTCACGACCTACTGCGTCCGCACCCATGCGCGGTCACGTCTTACTGCGTCCGGGTATGTTTCATTTCATTCTGTCCCTGGTTACGACCTACTGCGTCCGCACCCATTCGCGGTCACGTCTTACTGCGTCCGGGTATATTTCATTTCATTCTGTCCCTGGTCACGCCCTACTGCGTCCGCATTCGCGTGACGTCTTACTGCGTCCGGGTATATTTCATTTCATTCTGTCCCTGGTCACGTCCTACTGTGTCCGCATTCGCGTGACGTCTTACTGCGTCCGGGTATATTTCATTTCATTCTGTCCCTGGTCACGACCTACTGCGTCCGCACTAATGTGCTGGTCACGACTTACTGCGTCCGGGTATGTTTCATTTACATTCTCCCCTGGTCACCACCTACTGCGTCCGCACCCATGCGCGGTCATGTCTTACTGCGTCCGAGTATGTTTCATTTCATTCTGTCCCTGGTCACGACCTACTGCGTCCGCACCCATGCGCGGTCACGTCTTACTGCGTCCGGGTATATTTCATTTCATTCTGTCCCTGGTCACGTCCTACTGCGTCCGCATTCGCGTGACGTCTTACTGCGTCCGGGTATATTTCATTTCATTCTTGGATCATAACAACATCACATCTCATGAATATTCAAGCACAAACATCATTTCAATCATGGTTTTGAAAACCGGACCGTACCGGCCGGTTCAACCAGAAAACCGATGAACCGGTGGAGGTGCCGGTCCGGAATAAGCCATAAATCGTTCTGAAAAAAAACTGGGATTGAACCGGCTGAACCGGTAATAAACCGCTAAAACCGGTCAAAACCGGTGGAAAACCGGTGGAAAACCGGTTTGACCCGGTTTGAATTTGGAAGCCCAAATTAAGAAAAAAATTGGGTTTTTTTAATTTTTTTTTAAATAACGAAATCCTATATGTTGGAAATTCAAACGACACCAATATGAGTCTCACTAGTTGATTACATGTTTGCTCTCATCTCAACGAGAAAGAATATTAAAACTTTAGATTTTAGAACTAAGAAAAATAAAAAATCAAAAAGCCAAAAAGGCAAAAAGACAAAGAAGTGAAGTGAAAGAAGAAAGAACACTGAGTGACGCACAAGAAGACAACATCGATAATCAATAGAGAAAAAGTAAAAAGGCACAAAAAGATAAAAGTACTAAAATATATGATTATATACACACGCGTACATTAAGACCGGTTGGACCACGGTTCGATCACGGTCCAACCATTGAACCTTGAACCAGTACCTTGACCGGTTCAATAACCGGTCCGGTGTTCAAAACATTGATTTCAATATCCCACATTATCATACAACTATTATGGTCACATTTACACTTAACACATTTAATCAGGCACGACATCCATCAAGGTTCTTTGTCACACAATCACCATTCTCTAACTTATAACTCAATAAACATCACTTCCCTTTTACCAAACTATTTGTCCTCAATCCATTCTTTAATTACTCGCTCATAATTTTCCATCCTTTCCTCCTTACTTAGCCCTTTCTATATGACTTGCCTACGTTAACCCTTAGTCCATCATTTGCTTTACGAGTCACCAATCCAAGTACAATATGAACATACATCAATGACAAATAACAATCCACAGTTGGTAAACAAAATAGTCGACATACTCAGGTATGTCTCAGAGTACTATAAATTAAGTCAACTCCCTAGGGTTCTTCAATTCCTACTTAATTAACATATAATCTACACATTTAGTAGCAATTATACCCCAAGGTTCAATTCATGCACTTTAATTATCCTATGGTTTATTCTCTTAATCAATTATCTACACCTAGTCATCATTACAACAACCTAGAATCTATTTCCTTGGCAAAGGTAACACAAACCCCTCTTACCTCCTTAAGAGGTGGTGATGAATCTCAAGTCCTAGCCCATTGATCCTTGGTATTTGAGTTCCTTGTCCTTAGCTTCTCTATACTTTGACTTGTACTCACTTTGTCCCTTGAATCCCTAGCTTTAATCTCCTACTTCTTGTCCTTAATGATGATGTTGATGGGTATAACTCTCCCTAGTTATTAGGTTTACAAATCCATGGAAATAAAGAGGGGGAAGGTCACGAATTTGGTGGAGGAGAGGAGGAAGGATTTGTTGGCCAATATCATGATTGATCTTTGGTGAGGATGAAGGGTGGGTTGATTTTGTGGCTTGGTCTTGGGTACTTGATGATTGATGATGATTAGGTGTTCTTGGTGTTAGAGGAAAGGATTGGAATCATGACTTGACATAAGATTTCACTTACCCAATAGATGATAAGCTTGAAAATCCAAGAGGGAGAAGAGAGGGACAATTCGTGTGAGGTAGAGGGAGGAAAGGGAATGAGCTTCAACCCAATTCCATGATGCTAGCTTGATGGGGTTTGATGATTTTGGGTTTGATTTGCCCAAAGATCAAGTGTGTGTGAGAGGAGGATGATGGGAGTGCTCTTGAGCTTGAAAGGATTGATGAAGATGATGGGATGATGTTAGTGTTGGAGGGTGAGGGAGTGTCTTATTTTTGATGGCCATTTTTGCCTTGAAAGCTGCCACAAAATCGTGTGGCTTAGAATGAGACTTTGGCCCCAAGTTTTGCATCCAACGCACCAGATCAGATCTGGTGGCGCGCGCGCGCCTGGGCGCAATGACCGCGCGCCTGAGCGTGAGGACAGCACCAGCCACACATCTGGTGCATGGCGGATGTGGCTAGTGCGGGTGGCAGTAGCACTGGCGCGCCAACTTGCGAGCTGGTGCATCATGGACGCGCCTGGGCGCACGGGAAGACGCGTCTGGGCGTAAAACTGACTGGCTCAGCACCAATGAATAGTGGTGCGCGCCTGGGCGCAGGCTGGTGCGCCTGGGCGTGGGTCAGAATTTCCAACTTTCGATCCGCCGTAACTTTTTCGTTAACCGTCGGATCGGGTCCAAATTTTTAGACAAGCATCTTAATCCCTTAAACTTCATATCCAACGATGGAATTTATTTTCTTAGCATCCTATAATAAATTCCTAATTTTCTCTTTTCGGTTGATTTCTAACATCCAAAACGCCGATTTAACTCCCGATTCCGCTTAGTTAATCTTGCCCATTGCTACAAATGCCTTCTACACAACCCCTAGTACCTAAAATTACTAGTCACCTAGCTCCCAAAATTCTTTAAGTAATTAATCTATTTATTCCCTAACCTTTAAACCTATTAATTCACTAATTAAGCTTGGAATTAAATTAGGGATGTTACAGTGTTCTGTTGCTGCGAGGATCCACTTCTTCCCTTTGGATGGCGGGTCAATTGGACCTACAAAGTCCATTGCCCACGTGTGGAATGGATAAGGTGAACTGAGTCCCTTCATGGCTAGAGCGGGTGCATGAATCTTGTTATCGTGCTTCTGGCACTGTACACACTTCTTGTTGAAATTGAAAGCGTCCTCCTTCATGTTTGGCCAATAATAGCCGATCCTCAATAGTTCATTCCGGAGCCACTTCCCTCCTTGATGTCTTTCGCAAGATCCCCCATGCACTTCTTTCATGACCTTGACTTGGTCTTCCTTGCCAATGCATCTAAAGGTGTCTCTTGTGAAGTTCCTTTTGAATAGCTCGCCTTTCTCCAAGAAGTAATGCTCAAACTTCCTTTTTACCCTTTCTGCCTCCATGTGGTCCTCTGGGAGGATGCCGCTTTCTAGATACCCTTGTATAGGCCTGGCCCAATCTTCTTCCACCAGGTGAGCTTCGAGTTCCTCCTTGGCATCTTGGCATTGGCTACACGCCTTCTGGAGTGAATTGCATCGCGCCTTCATGTCAGGCCAAAACACTCCTACCCTTTGCATCCTCCTATACAAACTAGGACCTATCTGCCCACAGATATTGTCATGTAACCTTGTCATCTTCTGGATCCCTTCTTCTTCACCAACACACTTCATGAGCAAACCATCAGCGCTCCTTTTATACAGTACCCCTTTTAGGAGGCAAAAATCTTTGGTAACCTTTGTTATTACCTTGCTGCGGAGTTCCTCCATGACCGGAGTCCTCCAATCCTCTCTTGCCTGGCTTTCCTGTACACCATTTTGAATCCCGGGTTGGCACGCCTTCCTGAAATGTACCAGATGTTCGCCTTCAGCCATGACTGCTTTGCTTCCCAAAGTGGCCAGGGCGTCTGCCTTTCTGTTTTCTGCTCTCGGCACATGCTCCAGGGACTCTATTTTAAACCTGGCCAAGGCTTGCTGTGCCCTTTCCCTGCATAATGCTAGAGACATCTCCTTTACACCGTACTCGCCCTTTAGTTGCTTTACCACCAGATTTGAGTCTCCTTTGATAATGATTCTCTGAATCCCCAGCTCTTTTGTCACATCAAGTCCTAGCAATAGAGCCTCGTACTCAGCTTCATTGTTGGTGCATTGGAACTCAAGTTGGAAAGCAAAAGCCAGCTCCTCTCCCATTTCATTTGACAAAGTGACTCCGGCCCCGCCTTTGGGTGATGAAGGCGTTCCATCAAACATTAGCGTCCATACTTCAGGTCTTTCGCAGACGTTGATAGGCTCAATATCTTTCCCTTCGCCTTGTGTTGCGCAGATAGACATCAGGTCCACTAAAGCTTGGCTTTTTAATGCAGTAGCGTCACTAAAACTATTTCATACTCAGTTAAAGTGAGCGCCCACTTGCTTATCCTCCCTGTGAGAACAACGCCTTGTAACAAATACTTGACCCCTGCCGCCTTGCTCACCACGTGAATGGTGTGTGCCTGGAAATAGTAACGGTACTTCTGGGAGGCGTACACCAGAGCCAAACACTACTTTTCTTGGGCGGATTATCTGGTTTCTGCTCCTTTTAACATCCTGCTCCAGTAGGTGACGGGACGTTCTGCGCCCTCGACTTCCTGCGCAAAGAGTCCGTTTATTGCTATTTGGGTCACAGCCATGTATATTCCGAGTAGCACTCCCTTTTGTGGTGGTATCATTACTGGAGGGGATGCTAAAGCCTTTCTTGATTTTGTCGGAAGCGTCCTGGTGTGCCTTTTCCCATTTGAAGGTCTCCTTCCCTTTAAGAAGCCCCCTCATGGGTCCCATCAATTCTCCCAAGGCTGGTATGAATCTGCGGATGTATCCCAGCTTACCCATCATCTGCTGCAACTCCTTCTTGGTACGGGGCGCCCTCATTTCCCTTACCGCTTGGACCTTCCTTGCATCAGCTGAGACGCCTTCTTTGTGGACCTTGAAACCCAGGAAGTCTCCAGAGGAAACTCCGAATTTGCATTTAAGAGGGTTCATCCTTAATTTGTATCTTTTGCACCTGATGAAGACAGATCTCAAATGTTCCAAGTGTTGTTTTATCTTTCTTGATTTGACTACTATATCATCAACATAGTCTTCCATTGTGTCATGCATCATGTCATGAAAGATCGCTGTCATTGCCCTCTGATATGTTGCCTCGACGTTCTTGAGCCCAAATGGCATAACCACATAGAAGAAGTTGCCCACTGGTGTCCTGAAGGTGGTCTTTTCTTCATCCCCTTCTGCCATTCTTATCTAGTTGTAACCACTGAACCCGTCCATGAAAGAAAAGCGTTCATGCTTTGCCATTGCATCCACCATACTGTCAATGTGCGGCAGCGGGAAGTCGTCCTTGGGGCACGCCCTGTTGAGGTCCCTGAAATTCACGCAACACCTAATCTGTCCATTCTTTTTCTTCACGGGGACTATGTTGGCCAACCAGGTTGGGTGTTGTATGGGCTTGATGAAACATGCCTTCAATAACTTCTCAACTTCATCCTTGATCGTCTTTTCAATTTCTGGACTGAACTTCCTAGGTGGCTGCTTTACTGGCACGACGTCGGCCTTTACTACCAAGTTATGTGTCACTAGTCTGGGGCTGAGTCCTGGCATTTCTTCATATCCCCAAGCGAACACTTCTCGAAACTTGAGTGAGCGAAGAGAGAATGAAAAGTGGCATGTGCTCTCCTTCTTCGCCCACGTTGACTTCCTCTAGCTGTTCTGGACCATCGGCTTCATTCCCATGTTCTTGAGCGTGCATAACCTCCTCCTGCGAAGCGAACTTTGCTTCCCCTCTTATGACGCTCATGAGGGTGGGGCTAGCCAAGTCTCTTAGTTTGGGCTTGGCTGGCCCCACGAGTTCCTAGAGGATAGCCCACCTAGACCCTCCATGAGGGAGGTTGTAACACTCCTTGTATATCATCTTACTCTATAAGAAAAGTAAGAAGTTTATGAAAACTTGGACTTGTTATCGTTGGAAAAAGATCTGAAAATAATAATTTTCCTTTCCCTTGAAAATTCCTTTTCACAAACACTTGATTAGTAATGAGGTTGACTGACAAAATTAGAGTTTGCGGAAACATAGTAAAATCATCATGTTATACCCCCAAAATATATCAAGTGTAACAAGTCCATTAATACCAAATAGGTGTAATTATGAAACTGAATTCCTCTTATGATACCTTTTTCCAAAATATGTATCATATAAATTCTATTAAAAATAGATTTGTTATAGAGCTGGTCACTGGTCCTTTGTCCAAACATCCTTTTGGTCGGATCCTCGATATCTGCACCACGGGTTCCCAACCCACACTTTCTATACTCTGCATGCATCTAAAGAACATCTCCCTTTACTGATTCTTGTGCAAGCTAGATGCACGATCAACACCTAATAAGGGCATGGGGGTTAGCTATACATATTCGCATAATCAAATGAGAATAAAACTAACATTCACAAGTTAATATGTAGCAAATCATGATGCATAATCATATGAGCACACCTGGTTAATCATAATAATTCTTTTAATGCAGGTGGCATGATGCATGATTTCCTTCCACAACTGAGGCCTCTAAAAGTCCATCTTGGATGTCCATCCAATACACCGTTGTGTTCCCGGAACACCGACATTCGTTCCCAGAACGTAATGCCGAACCATACTTGGATAATACGCATCACTCCCAGAGTGTGCACCACGTTCCCAGAACATGTAGCAAACCATACTTGGAATAATAAGCACCACTCCCAGAGTGTGCACCACGTTCCCAGAACGCATACGTTCCCAGAACGCATACATTCCCAGAACGCATAAAAACCAGGTCCCGGAAACTGGCCACATATCTATAATGTGTCATCAAGTAGGTTGCATATCAATGTGTTCCCAGAACACTAACATACGTTCCCAGAACGTATAAAACCAGGTCCCAGACACTGGCCACATATTTATAATGTGTCATCAAGTAGGTTATAATTTGGTACTCCCGGAGTACCCTCCTCATATTCCCAGAATATGATAAACGTTCCTACCAACCAAACTTCCATTCTATATGGATGCACAATCATTAAGGTTGGTTTTTATGTTTAATTCTATTATTAAACCAATGTGTTCCCAGAACACTCACATACGTTCCCAGAACGTATCGCAAACCATACTTGGAATAAAATCAAGCACCACTCCCAGAGTGTGCATCACGTTCCCAGAACGTGTCCAAGAAACCATGTCCCAGACAATGGCCACATTCCCAGAATGTGTCATCAAGTTGGTTGCATCAGTTTAGTACTCCTAGAGTACAGGGTCAAGTACCCGACATCACAAATCATCCCTGCCAACCTATTTCATTACCTTTCCCTATGCATGCGTTGCATACATAATTACTAAGGTTGGTCTTTCCATTAATTACTGTGATTTAGAAATATTCTAATTTCTCTTTTGAATGATTTGTTTGAGGTATAGTCTTTGACACAAAATTCTCCTTTGAATTATCTCAAAACATGCCCTTAAACTTAGATTGGGTAAAACAAAGTCAATGGTATTCAAAAACTTAACTTTTTATTTTTCAGATTCAGGTACTAACCGGTTACAGCTTCAGGCTAACCGGTTAGAATTACAGACCTGAACTGTTTACCATTGTAATTCAGAAAACCCTTTTTCTTGAATTCCCTACCCAATCCATAAACCAGTTTAACAATGTTTATACCTCAAAACCACTGTTTATATCATTCAAAAGTCTAAATCACATTTCATTGTCCAATGAGCATAATTTCCTCTTGAAACTATCTCATTACCTTAAGGTATTAACTCTTTAACTGCAATCTGAACTATAACGGTGTAATCAACTTATTTTCAGATTGTTTTCCATGAAATTAAGGTCTAGATTTGAGTAGGATTTAAAAGACCACAATGCTGATTTTGTAAACTTATTTTCTTTTGCATTTTAACAGGGTCTAACCGGTTATGAATATCGAGTAACCGGTTAGATTATGCAGTCTGACACTAAAACATGAGTTTCAACAAACCATTCTCTTCACTACTCAAATCTAACCAAATTTCAACCTTTAACAGAGTACATATACCTTAAATAAATATGTTTAAACACAGAAACATATCTATCTTGCATGCATTCAATTTGGATACACAAATTGCACATAATTGCACATATTTTACAACTTAATGCATCAATTCACATAATATTCAAGTAAGTCATGAAATCAACATCAACATAGCTTGCATGCATTCAGATAACATTGCTCAAAACATCAATTGAGCTCAAATTGGCCTCCAAGCCATTTAACCATTTCAACTTATGCCCTTTGAGTCTCTTGGTGACTCATCCTATATTCTACCACAATTTATTCTCATTCTAGAAAATAGTAAGCTTCCCCCTTACCTCTAAATTGTGCTTGATCCAAAACTTTGCAGAGAGAAGGGCTCCAACACAAATTCCCATTGAATCCACTCCATGCTGATAGAGTTGGACAGGGTACCAAAACCAGGGAATTTGACATGCAAAACCAAATTAAGAATTGGGGAAAATGGTCAAATTGAGTTCTCTGCAGCATGCACTAGAGGTAGGAACAGATTTGAAATCAAAAGGGTTTGTGTGCTTACCAAAATCGAGCTTCAAAGTCAGCTCCAGAAATCAGAAGCTGAGGTTTGACAGCATCAACACCTCAACTTGGCAAGCTTCGTTCTCTTGATTCAGGGACTCTCAACTCACAATCTTTATATCAATACAAAGCCCTTGATGTGAGCTTTGTAACAGTGTATCACTCGTTTTCTATCTCTCAACACAGACTGAGAATCGAACAGAAAGATTATGGAACCCTAAAACAGAGCTTCAGCAATTCAGGAGCAAAAGTGGACTTTAATCAGAGCAAGGAAAGCAATTTATAGAGGGATTTGAGTGCCATGCAAATCGACACGTTGATCTCCACTAAGATTAGGGTTGATTCGTGGCAATTTCTGGGTTAAAATGCGTGATTACTCATCAAATGCACTAATCCCAGTTTCTGTGTTCATCGTGTAACCGGTTACAAAGCCCTTCTAACCGGTTACATACTGGTAAAATTCAAAAATTAATAATTTAATTATTCTTTCTTCAAAAACCTTTCTAATATTGCAATTAGGTCCCAACCCAAGGACTAAATTACAATATTCATATTTTTGTACAAAATAACCACATAAAAATATATCTCATATTTTTATATATAAAAGCACATAATGTACAAAAACTAAAACCTTTAAAACAAATATAAATCAATTATAAATTAATTGTTATAATTAATTTCTCGGTTATTTGGGAGACGAAAATTAGGGGTGTTACACTACTCCCCCACTTAAAAGGAATTTCGTCCCCGAAATTCATCTTCTAAAATTTTCCGCTTTTCCCAAAGTATTTTTATACTAGAAACTTCATCTTGTTTCCAAAAATTCGTTCTTTAGGGTCCTCCCCCACTTAAAAGAGTTTCGATATAATCCTTGTATTTTGAAACATTTCATATAAACTCTTCAGGAAAAACTTTCCAAACTAAACCACAAGGATTTTTGGGATAAAACTCTTATGTGAAAGAATTTATTTTAAAAAAAATATTCTTTTGAATAATACACTTTTCAATCAACTTTTGGAAAAACTTTTTGGGCTGCGCACTCTGATCTCTCAAGCACGATCAAAGAAACATTTGTATGACTTCATTTCTTAATAGTTTGAGACATTAGGGTGATCAGTCCTAATATTCAATCCATTAGTAACAAAGTCATCCCTTTCAGATATAATCTTTCGCAAGAAAGACCATACGACAGGTCTTTAAGTTAGATGAACTTAAAGATAGGGTAATTATCACTATCAGACTTAGTTAGATAGTCAAGTTCTAGAGACATTTCCGTTGGGGAGACAAAGATTTGTCCTATCCCGGTGGTTGTTAATCTCTCTAGCCAAAACTGATCTTTCCCTTTCTGAAGTGTCCACAGATATTATCACATCCAACTGTGATAAGGGTTTTGATCACAGAAAGATTAGAGTTGAACTTCCAACAGGATATTGATATTCTCAAACGATTAGATTAACGTAATCGAAAAACATTTGACTACGTTAATTCAGATCAAAGGAAGAGATAGGCTCGGGTTGTCTACGTTAGGATCACACTCAACTCTCATCTCAGCCGGTGAATTCTTCTTGTGCTGGATTCATCCATTTCTTTCTCACCTTTTCCTTCAAGACAATTCGGTGAATAATACTCCAGCTTCCTACAATCGGAATTGGCTATTCCCTTAGGTACATCACAACTAAACTCCAAGTGATGTGCCTCACATTATTACCTTGAGATGGACAAATGTTCCCTTCCCTATTTCCTCCTTAGTCACTTTCCTTCAATCAAGGATTCCTTAACCTTGATATTTCCGTGGTTGATATTCTCCCATTTACTTTTGCCTCTTTCTCCAGTAAGGCCCGTATTTCATCATTCTTTCTCTTATTCTGAACTCAAACATTTCTCGCACAAAATTCATGTACTTTCCCATAGTCCTCATACAGGCTTACCAACATCGAGAAATTCCTTATTCCTTGATAGTTGATAGCTAACTTGGATTCGCACGTAATCTACTCTTGAAATTTGTGCCTTTGGATTTCTCATCTAGGTTGTTCTAAACAATACTTCATAATTCCCTTGCTTCCATAATATATTTTCTAATATCCATAATCCCTGACTTCAATTTCAAAGATTAAATCTCATTCATTTCTTCATAGAAATCGAACTCCTCATTTCCTGGTTGCAATTCACGAATCCGATTCAAGAATTCGTTGATTATTTGCAACATTTCCAATCTAACGCTAGATGGTTCCTCTTGTGTTACCAGACTTAGGTCTCTGAGCTCCTCGATCAGAATAACCTCCTTAACCATCATTGAGCTCACAAGAATAGCCTATCAGCTCAAATCGTCTGCAACTACGTTTGCTATGCCAGGATGGAGCTCAAAGCCATAATCTTTAAGAAACTCCATCCATCGCCTTTATCTTACATTCAACTCTTCCTCTTCTTATTGTCATTCATACATTCGAACTCCAAACTTGTTCATGAATCACAACCTTCTTATCTTAGTACCTATTGTCTCTTTTGCATCATTCAACTCAATTCTCTACCTTCTCCGATTTGGAGTAGCTCCTTAATTTCAATTCTCGATTAATCCACAAGTATTATGATTCAATCCTCTTAAATCAATTTCAATGATGAATCAAGGCATTAAGTTATTTTACCACCTTAAATCCTTCTTAAAATTTTAAATTAGATGGTTGACATTGAGTTTGGATTGGAGGAAGATGGTTATCGATACCAAAAGTTCCTTCACAATTTACTTAAATGTTTATTTTAGACTTTCAGCTTCTAACCGGTTACAAGAAACTCTAACCGGTTATGAAGTATAGTTTTAGAAATAAAACCAAAGGACTTTTAAAAACCATTTTATTTACATCGTCCAATCCAACTCAAAATAGGATTTGATCATAATCTAATACCTTGATTCCAACTGAATTCATCACTGAAATGATTTAAATCATAGTCTACTCACAATTTCCATAATTCCTCTTGGACTAATCATATTATGTTGGGGTATAATCCATCATCACCCCACCATAATTAAACAACATCCTATCATTCAATACCATGAGTTGATCTTTCCAAGTCAACTTGATCAAAGGCCATGCGATCTTAGAAAATCCTTAAATACTCCGGCGATAGAATCCAGCCAGCCCTAAGAACTTCTTTACTTTAAAGATCACATGCCCTGCGAACTTAGCTTCGCTCAACCAAAACTCCTCTTTGGTGAGCTTAGCACATAACTACTCCTCTTGCAGGATTCTCAACACCATCCTGAGATGTTTCTCGTGCTCCTCCGGATTCTCAGGATAAACCACAAACGTATTCAAATATAATCTAAAGGTCCCGTTCTTATAATCCATAAAAGAACAGGTGCATTAGTCAATCCGAACGGCATTTTTTTCTACTCATAATGTTCGTATCGAGATTAAAATGCAGTCTCAAGTGTATCCCTGCCTCGAATCCTGATTTGGGATTAATTCAACCGCCAATCCATCTCAGAAAACACTTAGATTCTTTTAACCTGGTCCAACCAATTCTTTTAACAACTTCTCTACGTGTTTCTCTCATTTGACCATTCCCGATGATACCATATCGTAACGGTAGTAGAGAGAGAATCAGCTTCAAGAATTAACTTGATTCCAAACTCTATCTCTTTGCTCAAGGGTGAACCTAACATCCTTTCTTGAAACCCAGATTTCTTTAACACCCAATTTCCTTCACTGCTGCCCAGAAGCAGACACATGGGTCCATTGGATTCCAGATTCGAAACTTGGGAATTCCAATACAGGGTTGTTCTATCGTCATTAATCATGATAATTTGATCCTTCGATTCCCAAACCGTGCTTAAGATCAAATGAAATCATGACACAGGTAGATAGACAAAGTCTAATACCTTAATAGAACGATTCAGACATGTTGGAAGTCAAGCTTGCCCCAAAGGACGTAAAGAGTAATGCTAGAAGGATTCTAGAAGATAATGTTTTGATGATTACAAACAAGATTCAAAGTTTCAAGCATCAAGCTGCATCAAGTTCAAGCATCAAGCTTCAAGGCTAAAGTCAAGACTCAAGCTTCATGTTCAAGTTTAGTATAGCCTGACCCATAGGAAATTTGTAAGGTAATGAATTTTTATTACAAGTGTATAATGGCCAAAATTAGTTTTTCATGTTAAGGAGAAGAAAAGAACTTTTTGTGAAAAATGTTTTAATTGCAAAATATGTTTTCATGAAAATCTGTTTTTAACTTAGTTTATGAAAAATGTTTTTAATTGCGAAAATAGTTTTTCTAAAAACATAGTTTTTAAAGACTTAACTGATTCACTGTGAAAATATATCTTGACAACCTCTAGCTGGATTTCTCTAAATTGTGAAAATCTGTTAAGACAAGTTTTGACAGAGATAATCGATTACTCATTCAAGATAATCGATTATTTATGTTGCATCATAGAAAATCCAGAGAGAGTGTAATCGAGTATTTGAACCTGGCTAATCCATTACTTTTTGTATGAAAGTAATCGATTACTTGGCACAGATAATCGATTACTGGAGTTGCATCATATATTTTCCAGAGGCTGTGTAATCGATTATTTGACTAGTGATAACGATTATATCAGTTGCATCATATATTAAACAGAAGTGAAGTAATCGATTAAATTCTATGTTGTAATCGATTACTGGTTTTTCAAAAGAATTTAAAAGTTTCTATTTTTAAAGGGATAATCAATTATCTTCTTGAAGTAATCGATTACCTCAAGTTTTATTGAAAAACGTGTCAGAATCATTTTGATTTATTTCCTGATTTGTTTTTACATAATTGATTCTGATTTATTTTCAAAATTCGAATTTGATTTTGTTTTTGAAAATATTTCCTTATTTGTTTTTAAGAATCAAATCTTTGATTTATTTCCTAAATCTATTTTATTTGTTTCTGATTTCAAAATTGATTTTATTCTATTCTATTTTATTCTTTAAATCTATTTGATTTGTTTTGGATTTCAAAAACTTACTTTATTTATTTGATTTCAGAAAATCAATTTTGAATAATTCCGGATTTGATTTAATTCTTATTTTAAATTTGATTTATTTCCAAAATCAGTTTTGATTTGATTCTGATTCTATTTTTCAAATTCAAAATTTGAATTTCAAATATTCTCAAATCTTTAGTTTTATGTCTTAAATCTTTATGATTTGGTTTTTGATTTTAAACATGTGTTAATTGTTGTTTTTATAAAAAGGATTTGAATCAAGGTTTTATTTTGATAACTGTTTTTGAAAAACTTTTACACGTTCTTCTTCTTCTTCTCCTTCTCAATTCTCTGGTTTTATTGTTGATATCCATTTGAGAAGAAAACCTTATAATGGCCATAGTACTTGTGATTTAAATTCAGCACCACTAGAGCTTTATTGTTGTATCAGTGTTATATAGAACACATTTTTGTTAGAGCCTTATATTGTTGTATCCGCACTATTAAGAGTGCAATATAGGTCTTGTACCAATCACTCATACCGTAACCATTTGTGTAAGGGGTGTGTAACCCTTAGTGACTAGGGAGTGAATCTCCTAGTGCGGACGTGCTGCGTTCGTGTGTGTAGGGTGAGGAACCCTTCTGTATTGGGTAGTGCTAGACGAACGGTGGGGCACCTAGTAGTTAGGCTATCTGGTTGTGTTTTGAGGCCCCTAGCGAACGGAGGTTCCTAGTAGCGTGCGGGGTGCTCTGGTTGTACTTGGGGACGCGTGGCGTCTTGGTTTAGTGAAAAGCTTAAGTGGGTCGCTTGGGGACTGGAGTAGGCCGGGTTTGCCGAACCAGGATAAAATCTCCGGTGCAATCTCTTCTATCCCTATCTCTTTTACATTCCGTTTTTGTTATTTATCGTATTGCATCATAACAACTATTTTCTTAAGAAATTAATTTAATTGTTCTAAATTAATTAACGCGGTAACGTTTCTCGTTGTTATCGTTTTAATTGTGCTGCGCATAATAGTTTTCATAATAGTATTAATATAATTAGCTTCCGCGCAATCGCTTTTCAACATTATATTGTTTTCCGCTGCAAAATCTCTTTAAGTTTGTTGAAAAAGTTTTAAATCGAATATTTTCCAATGTTTTCGTAAACACCCAATTCATCCCCCTCTTGGGTGACGGCTGCCAATCCTATCAATAATTCTAACAAGACATACCTTTGAAACCACTACAAGAAGATTTGTAGGATTCTCTGCTTAGAGATAGCCTATTGGATAAGGCATATAGCAACTTTGATCACTACCCTTATCCGAAAGGAACAAAAGAAAGGATAGCTTTAGAGTTTAACAAACTCAACAAGGTTGATCTTTAAGAAGATCACTGCCCTACACTCGGTCTGAAAAGTTGATTGACTTTAACACGAGTGAGGGTAAACACTCCTCCTCAGAGTCGAGGACTCAACTACCACTCCTTAAAATTTCCTCATCACTGGTTCTATGAGAACGGAATAAACCAACACTGTGGTTTTGGGTTTTCAACATATCTAAAGAGAAGCATACGACTATCATACTTCTATTTAGACTTCATAGAACACTTCTTAATAGCAGAATAAACTACTTATCTAGAGCCATTTTCCATAACCTTAGCTCTAGTTTGGAAGTATATGAAAACATACTTCCCAAGAAACATTGCAGATATCGATGACCAGCGTATTGGACCACACACCCAAGGACTAAGAGTCGGGACCATTGCTCTGATACCATAAAAGTGTAACACTCCTTGTATATCATCTTACTCTATAAGAAAAGTAAGAAGTTTATGAAAACTTGGACTTGTTATCGTTGGAAAAAGATCTGAAAATAATAATTTTCCTTTCCCTTGAAAATTCCTTTTCACAAACACTTGATTAGTAATGAGGTTGACTGACAAAATCAGAGTTTGCGGAAACATAGTAAAATCATCATGTTATACCCCCAAAATATATCAAGTGTAACAAGTCCATTAATACCAAATAGGTGTAATTATGAAACTGAATTCCTCTTATGATACCTTTTTCCAAAATATGTATCATATAAATTCTATTAAAAATAGATTTGTTATAGAGCTGGTCACTGGTCCTTTGTCCAAACATCCTTTTGGTCGGATCCTCGATATCTGCACCACGGGTTCCCAACCCACACTTTCTATACTCTGCATGCATCTAAGGAACATCTCCCTTTACTGATTCTTGTGCAAGCTAGATGCACGATCAACACCTAATAAGGGCATGGGGGTTAGCTATACATATTCGCATAATCAAATGAGAAAAAAATTAACATTCACAAGTTAACATGTAGCAAATCATGATGCATAATCATATGAGCACACCTGGTTAATCATAATAATTCTTTTAATGCAGGTGGCATGATGCATGATTTCCTTCCACAACTGAGGCCTCTAAAAGTCCATCTTGGACGTCCATCCAATACACCGTTGTGTTCCCGGAACACCGACATTCGTTCCCAGAACGTAATGCCGAACCATACTTGGATAATACGCATCACTCCCAGAGTGTGCACCACGTTCCTAGAACGTGTAGCAAACCATACTTGGAATAATAAGCACCACTCCCAGAGTGTGCACCACGTTCCCAGAACGCATACGTTCCCAGAACGCATAAAAACCAGGTCCCGGACACTGGCCACATATCTATAATGTGTCATCAAGTAGGTTGCGTATCAATGTTTTCCCAAAACACTAACATACGTTCCCAGAACGTATAAAACCAGGTCCCAGACACTGGCCACATATCTATAATGTGTCATCAAGTAGGTTATAATTTGGTACTCCCGGAGTACCCTCCTCATATTCCCAGAATATGATAAACGTTCCTACCAACCAAACTTCCATTCTATATGGATGCACAATCATTAAGGTTGGTTTTTATGTTTAATTCTATTATTAAACCAATGTGTTCCCAGAACACTCACATACGTTCCCAGAACGTATCGCAAACCATACTTGGAATAAAATCAAGCACCACTCCCATAGTGTGCATCACGTTCCCAGAACGTGTCCAAGAAACCATGTCCCAGACAATGGCCACATTCCCAGAATGTGTCATCAAGTTGGTTGCATCAGTTTAGTACTCCTAGAGTACAGGGTCAAGTACCCGACATCACAAATCATCCCTGCCAACCTATTTCATTACCTTTCCCTATGCATGCGTTGCATACATAATTACTAAGGTTGGTCTTTCCATTAATTACTGTGATTTAGAAATATTCTAATTTCTCTTTTGAATGATTTGTTTGAGGTATAGTCTTTGACACAAAATTCTCCTTTGAATTATCTCAAAACATGCCCTTAAACTTAGATTGGGTAAAACAAAGTCAATGGTATTCAAAAACTTAACTTTTTATTTTTCAGATTCAGGTACTAACCGGTTACAGTTCCAGGCTAACCGGTTAGAATTACAGACCTGAACTGTTTACCATTGTAATTCAGAAAACCCTTTTTATTGAATTCCCTACCCAATCCATAAACCAGTTTAACAATGTTTATACCTCAAAACCACTGTTTATATCATTCAAAAGTCTAAATCACATTTCATTGTCCAATGAGCATAATTTCCTCTTGAAACTATCTCATTACCTTAAGGTATTAACTCTTTAACTGCAATCTGAACTATAACGGTGTAATCAACTTATTTTCAGATTGTTTTCCATGAAATTAAGGTCTAGATTTGAGTAGGATTTATAAGACCACAATGCTGATTTTGTAAACTTATTTTCTTTTGCATTTTAACAGGGTCTAACCGGTTACGAATATCGAGTAACCGGTTAGATTATGCAGTCTGACACTAAAACATGAGTTTCAACAAACCATTCTCTTCACTACTCAAATCTAACCAAATTTCAACCTTTAACAGAGTACATATACCTTAAATAAATATGTTTAAACACAGAAACATATCTATCTTGCATGCATTCAATTTGGATACACAAATTGCACATAATTGCACATATTTCACAACATAATGCATCAATTCACATAATATTCAAGTAAGTCATGAAATCAACATCAACATAGCTTGCATGCATTCAGATAACATTGCTCAAAACATCAATTGAGCTCAAATTGGCCTCCAAGCCATTTAACCATTTCAACTTATGCCCTTTGAGTCTCTTGGTGACTCATCCTATATTCTACCACAATTTATTCTCATTCTAGCAAATAGTAAGCTTCCCCCTTACCTCTAAATTGTGCTTGATCCAAAACTTTGCAGAGAGAAGGGCTCCAACACAAATTCCCATTGAATCCACTCCATGCTGATAGAGTTGGACAGGGTACCAAAACCAGGGAATTTGACATGCAAAACCAAATTAAGAATTGGGGAAAATGGTCAAATTGAGTTCTCTGCAGCATGCACTAGAGGTAGGAACAGATTTGAAATCAAAAGGGTTTGTGTGCTTACCAAAATCGAGCTTCAAAGTCAGCTCCAGAAATCAGAAGCTGAGGTTTGACAGCATCAACACCTCAACTTGGCAAGCTTCGTTCTCTTGATTCAGGGACTCTCAACTCACAATCTTTATATCAATACAAAGCCCTTGATGTGAGCTTTGTAACAGTGTATCACTCGTTTTCTATCTCTCAACACAGACTGAGAATCGAACAGAAAGATTATGGAACCCTAAAACAGAGCTTCAGCAATTCAGGAGCAAGAATGGACTTTAATCATAGCAAGGAAAGCTATTTATAGAGGGATTTGAGTGCCATGCAAATCGACACGTTGATCTCCACTAAGATTAGGGTTGATTCGTGGCAATTTCTGGGTTAAAATGCGTGATTACTCATCAAACGCACTAATCCCAGTTTCTGTGTTCATCGTGTAACCGGTTACAAAGCCCTTCTAACCGGTTACATACTGGTAAAAATCAAAAATTAATAATTTAATTATTCTTTCTTCAAAAACCTTTCTAATATTGCAATTAGGTCCCAACCCAAGGACTAAATTACAATATTCATATTTTTGTACAAAATAACCACATAAAAATATATCTCATATTTTTATATATAAAAGCACATAATGTACAAAAACTAAAACCTTTAAAACTAATATTAAATCAATTATAAATTAATTGTTATAATTAATTTCTCGGTTATTTGGGAGACGAAAATTAGGGGTGTGACAGAGGTGCTGCTTCTGTAACTTGAGCTTGGTCCTTGACCCTGACCCTTGTACGCCTTCTGGCTGACGAAGTCCCTTAAACACTGATACCCTTTTTCCAGGTTCCTCTGCTTTCTCTTTCCCTTTGATCTGTACCTTCGACTCTCTTCCTATCCCAGTGACTCCTGGAGGAGCCAGTTCATCGAATGCTGACGCGTCAATCAGGTGTAACTCTGATGCTTCGAAGGGCACCTTTGTTGCCGGGATCTCGATGTCTTGCCCCGTGTACATGGATTTTACACACTGATGCAATGTGGAAGGAATTCATCTATGCAAGTGAATCCAGGGGCGGCCTAGCAAGATGTGGTAACTGGGATCCCCATCTACAATGTGGAAGGTGTTTAGTGTCTTGATGGGTCCCACCTCGAGGTTGATCACGACGCACGCCCTTGCCGTGACCAAGCCCCCATTGAAGGTGCCTAGTGCAGTCTCTGTTTTCTTGAGTCTTTCCTTGGGTATTCCCAGCTTTGCAAAGATTTAGGTAGGGATGATGTTTACCCCTGAACCATTGTCTATGAGGGCACGCCTTACGCGTACGCCTTCGATCACAACCTCCACATACAACGGCCTGTTGTGACAGAATCCTGGGTGGGACTGCTGTGGCTCTTTGAACATTACCGCTGAGGCGTGCGCCTTGGCCACCCTGGCCGCCGGTGCATATGCAGCGCTGGTGTTACCGCCTTTTCTTACTATTACGTCTGCCAGAGCATGCGCCGCTTCGTTCCTCACATCCGCTCCTAACCTTAACTGATCAAATAGGGCTCTGAATCCCCTGGTCTTTACAAGTCCCCTTCTCAGCTCTTCCTTCACTACCTCCTCCTCTTCAATTTCTTCTAGGAGATCATCCCCGCTAGACTGAATAACGTTTACATCATGCCTAGGCAAAGGACGCACGCCTAGGCTTTCTTCTGCGTCGCCTTCTGGCAGTAACACCTTCCCGGCTGCCAATTACTTCTGAAAAACCCCTCTGATGACGTAGCAGTCCATGGTGCCGTGACTCTTTTGCCTATGCAATATACAGAACTTAGGATCTTCATACTCCTATCGAGTTAGTGGACGCTTTTCTGCTCTTTCAGTGAGGATGCCTTCCTTCAGTCACTCCTCTACCAACTGATACGTGAGCTCTCTAGATATTGGGAGTTTTGGTGGAGGTTCCCTCTTCTCATAACTTCTCGGAGGTGGCATAGCCTTATAACTCATTTTCCTCTTGTCATCCACATCGTTCATATCGAAAGCGGCCTGCTCCTTAGTTCTCTTTCCTTGCTTTCTCATTGCCTCTGAGACATCAATCGCTCTTCCCAATAGCTCAGAAAAAGTAGTGATCTTACTGAGCGCCAGGAATATCTGTGATCAATCTTCGATGCTTTTGATGCACCCATAAACTAGGTCCGCCTCGGGCAGGGTCTCTTTGCAGTGAAGCGCTCTGTCTCTGTACCGCTTGATGAAGGGTACTAAGCCCTCTCCTGCCCGCTGTCTGACACGCCCAAGGTCCATGATGTGGATAGCGCCTTCTTCCTCCATAAATTTGTTGCAAAATTCTACGGTCATGTCCTCCCAGGTGCGGATGGAAGCTGGTCGCAGCTTAGAATACCAAGTAAAGGCACGCCCAGTGAGAGATTTTGAAAACTCCCTAAGTCTCAAACAATGGTCTGCGCTATGAATTCCCAGATCATCCACATAGGTCATTAGGTGCTCTCGTGCGCTTCCGGTTCCATCAAACTTTCAGAAAGCAGGGGGTGTGTATCTTGGGGGATAACGATAGGCAACTACGTCAACAGTAAAAGAAGGGTTTAAGTCTATTACCAGGTTATTTCCTTCCTTGTGCGCCTGGAGGATGCGCTTTAGTTCTGCTTGTGTTACGGGGGCGTCCTCCATGCCGCCTCGTCCCCCATGTGCTTCGTACCGAAACTCGCTTTCCAGCCTTGCCCTTGTCTTTACTAATTCTGCCTCCTTGCGGCACCTCCTCTTCTTCCCTTAGTTTCGCGTTCAAGGCCTCATTCTCCTCTTTCGCCTTTGCAGTCTGCGCCTTGTATTCTGCCACCATGTTAGCCAATGCGCTCTGGTTGGACATCAGGGAGTTGAGGATTGCAGCTGATATCACCACCTGAGTGTTTTGATCCCCTTCCACGTGAGGGATCTTGATGTGGCTCAATCTTTCTCTTTCGCTACTAGGCTCTTCTTCAGGGCGCTCTTGATCATCTTCTGGGGTGTCAGATGGAGAGGTGGCGTTGTTGCTCCCTTGGTTGACTGGGCTAAAGTTCAGCCTTCTGACACCCACAGTGACTACTGGATTCACCAGCGCAGAGATTGAGGCCTGAGTCGGAGGAGTCGCCTTTGTCGCAGCAGCCCCGATGAACAACTTCTGGATGCTGCTATTTCCATTTCCTTCACTACTGGAAGCCATAACTTTCCCAGCGGAGTCGCCAAATTGTTTCGGATCTTTTTATTGCAAAATATGTAATTATACAGAGATTAATGAGTTCGTAAACTTAATGAAATTATGGCCTCAAAGGCGCATAAGTACTACAGATATTACAAGCAAAGGGACACCGCTACCTATTATTTTAACTATGGTAGGGTGCGCCTTTGTTAGTGAGGGCGCCTTCTACAGTAGAGGTCAGGGTCGATACTTGTAGAAAATTAGCCACGGTGGTGAGGTTTCCTTGCAACGGTGGTGGAGGAAAGGGGTGAGCGCTCTCGTTGCTCACTTCACTTTCTCCACGCTTCTCACTCTTGTCTCTCTTAGTGTTCCTTCTCTGGAACTTAGAGAAAGGGAACCATGTGTTTTGTGTATGTTTCTGTGTGTTGCCGTTGTATTTCTTGTTGTTGTTGCTTTGATTGATGGTGGCACCTTTATATAATGTTCCTTTTATCCACTAGTTATTGCCTTTTCCCCTTTGTCTGTTGGTCCACGCATCTTTTCCTTCCTTGTTGCTGCCTTCCTCCTTCTTTATCAGGTGCCAGTTTGTCCTTTTGCCATTCCAATCTTTCCATTAATGGCTGGGGAAGGGAGGCATACAAGGCATGCCATTTCCGTCTCTCTCTTGGGAAGGGTCTAGATGAGGTGAGCAAAGATTCCCTTCTAGCTTCCTGTGCAAGCTGCACGTGTCGTATGGAGTTGGGGGCTCTTTGTTTGCTTGTGTGCTCTCTGAGGGTGGGGTGCGCCTTCGTGTGCGAACGTATACCCCAGGTACGCCCTTCTCCGTCGCCACCTCCTGTTCGTAGCTCTTTTTGATTCGACCCGTGTTTTTGGGATGCTTAACGGATTTGGGCCTGGCTTTATGTTTGGGCTTCATAATTGGGTTATTATAATTTCTGGGTATCAACACCTTTCATTTCTTCCTTCTTTCATTTTCGATTTTTATATGTTTTTGTTAGTAAGTTGATGATTTGCCAAAAATATGTTTTTGCATGTTAATTTAAAGTGTTGATCTATATTTTTCAAATGATAATGAGTAAGAATTCAAGCTTAAAAATGAAAAAGGGACATGCATGAACAAAAGAGGTCCCCACGATTTTCTACCCATATTTACCCAAATGATTTTGTTTTGTTTTGATAATTTGTTTTATGTTTAAAAGGAGAAGAAATGTTTCATTTTGTTGGTTTAGAAGTATATGTTTATATGTTGTTTATTTTTCAAAATAAAAAAATAATAATTTCCCTTACATGAGTTTTGGCCAAAACAAGGAAATAGAGAAAATAAATCTAGTTCTTGATGCATGTTAATAAAATGTTCTTATTATTGATCCTCAATTTATTTGATGCATGCATGTTTAAATTTTAATTTTTATGAAAAGATTTTTTTTTTATTAAAAAAAATGAGTTTTTGAATTGAAAGTATTTTTTTTCCATTTTTATTTGCTTAGACCGAATAGGCCAAGGGAAAATAAATATTTGGACTTCAATCTTTGGGTAATGATTTGTGTTAGATTTATAAACAATGAAGTTGTGTTTTTAAATTAAGAAAAATATTTCTTTTGTTTTAAGGAGAGAACCGAATATGTGTGTGAATGTATGAATAAGAAATGGCTAATTTATGGAGCTAAGTTGTGTAAGGAATGTTGTTTGCTAATTGATTGATTTGATTCTTTGATTAATATAATGCATGCAATTGTTTTGGAACTTGAAAGTAGTTTGAGAAATTTTTATGTTTGATGCATCCCATGATTATTTACATGTTATTGTGTGTTTGTAGTATGATTAAGAGTAGGTAGGGGCCGTTTGAATTGGATTGAAATAGGATAAGCCAAAGTACCTTCATGTTGAAAATTAGTTCATGAATTATTTTCTTATAGGAGGTTTTAGTAAATATAAGTTCCACTAGTTGGATTGCCTTAGAAATTTGGTATGTTGCCCTTGATGGTATTTTTGCGTGATCTGGAAATTTAAGGATGGTTTGGACTTGTTTTGATATTTTAAATGAGTTTTATGTGATGAAGTTTGTTTGTGGAAAACTTGTGTTTTAGTTGCAAAAGGTATGGATGGAAGATACTTGCATAAGTCCAATGCCTATGAAACTTGGACACTGTTTTGGTTATGTTGATATAAAGCTCTCTGAATTTTTGTGCGACTTTCAGAAGTGGTATACTATTTTTATAAGAATTAACTTTGTGAAAATGAATTCGGGAAACGGATGGCTCAAAATTTTTATGGTATGACCATGCCTATGTCGCGTGACTCTCTGTGAAATTTGAGGTGATTTGGAGTTGGTTTGATATTTTTAACAAATCCAAACAGTGAGCAACTCAATTCTGTTTTTACAGAATTTGAGGGAATTTTAATTAGAAAAACATGACTTAGGCAACTCTAAATAATTTGAAATTTTCATGAGGTGATTTTGGATGTGTGAGGAAGGTCTATACCAAATTTCATGCAATTCGGAGTTGGTTTGCTATTTTTAATAATTGTATTTTAGCCTCAAGTCAGCAGCAGGACTGACTAGATTTTAATGCCAAATCTAAATAAAAGCCTAAGTTTAGAGTGTCCAAGTAACTTGAAAATTTCATATGATGACCTTTGATATGTGTGTGTGTGTGTGTTCTGCAAATTTTGGTATTGAAACCTTTTGATTTGATATAGTTTTAGATTTTATCTTTCGTGTTTTCTCCGTACTCGAACTAATGCCTTATTTGATATTTTTTGGATATGTGTGAACCTTTGTGCATTTTCATGACTTGGCTGGACCTTGTGTGTTGACTGCGATGTTTTAGAAAATATTAAACGAATATTGTTTGAAAATGTGTTTAGGAGATGTGTAAATGAATTTGCAAGTTAATTGCTTAAAGTTATGTTTTGGTTTAGGTGTTTAGTGTAAGGTTAGGATGATTTGCTTTATGTGGTATATGCTAATTGATTGTTTTAGACGATGCATGCTAATTTTTTGACTATGTGTTTCTTGGTCTTGGATTATTTGTATGCTAAGAAAATGAAAGGAAACGAATTATGTTGTTAAGCTAAAGTATTATGTTTGATTATGTGAATGGCTTTGAAAGTTAATAGATTTTGGGATGGTTCATTTTTAATTCGATTGAAAATGTTTGGTTTGTCGGTTGCTGCCTATTTTATTTCATGGTGTTATGTTTGAAAAATTAATTGTTTTAAGTATTTATTTTATAACAGAGTATTATATGAACTAAAGTATGATTTTACGGTGTTTTTAGATTTTCGAAAAAGTGATTTTTGGACTTGTCCTATTGCTGTCCAGAATTACATCTGAGTTGTTTTCAATCCTAAAAATGTTTTCAAATGATTTAAAGTTTGAGTTTCGATAATATTTGATTTAGAGAAAAGTTGGATTGGAAAGGTAACATTTTTCGGTGTTTTCGGGATTTAATTAGTGGCTGTCCGAGACGGACCAGCGGCTAAGTTATTTGTTTTAAAATATTTTGTTAAATGTTTTAGAATGATTTTGAAATGTTTAAAGTATGTTCAGAAGTTGGATTTGATTTGGGAAAGAAAGGCTTTCTATGATTACCCGACAAGAAATAAAACGAGTTTTCAAAAAAATGATTTGATATTAAGCATGAGTGTTAGTTAGATAGCCTTGTAATAATTGTGTGTCTTGATTAAAGCTAGGGACCTGTAAGTCGGAAGTTTGGAGCTGTTGTCAATTAGAAGGACTCGCGACGATTCTGACCAATGTTTGCTGGACCAGAGGTGTGAGAGGGGCTTTCCCTAAGACATTGTGGTATGTAGGTAAAATGTTGAGATGTTCCGTATCATCTCAAAGGTCGGAACCTAGTGGTCTCTGGGTCAGTGGTATCGTGACAATTGTTTGTGTGTGTGGCCACGTATACGAAAAAGACTAGGACCACGCCCTTTTATTTTGTATGATGATATGAATGTGATTATGCCATGATAACATGATCTGCTTTTATTTATGAATGCATGATAAATGTTTGCTTATCATATGATGTTTTTAAATGATATGCTGAGAGGTGTCTCGATTCTGGATGAAATTTAATTGAGGCAATGGAAATTATTAAATTATAGTAAAGCTAAAGATAAGGAAAATTAAGGAGGATAAGCTTTCAAAAGACAATATTTGTTTATGATAAAAAGACGAAAGATTTGAGAAGTAGTGCAAGTGATGGATCAAGGAATGAAAGGATCAAGTGAACCTGATTGGGACCTAGTTGGTGTGAGCGTTCCATGTTACGGAAGGTTGAGGCGGTCCCTGATGTGCATGGCTGACGAGACGCATTTGTCAGGTCAAGGGACTCCCTGATGTGCATAAACGTGAACACGAGCTGTTCCGATTAAGAAAGATGTTGGCCACGTGAGCTTCATACCGTGGTTTCGAGCCTTCAGTAATGACAATGATGAATTGATGGAAAAGTGTTGATGAGAAAAGATTCAGTTAGAGGTCGGGGATCAACGAAGGGATGGACAAGGGAGACTCGTCCGAACCTTAGGATTAACGAAATACTAATAAAACTTTAATAAGACATTAAAAGACATCAAAGAATGCAGTGAGTTGAGTGTGAAGAAGTAGTGGAGATGAAGATACCCTGTTTATCTGCGGATACTCAGGCGTGTGATTGTGATATGGGAGGGTGATGACAGTGACTCGTTAAGAAACCTAGAGTGCTTTTCTAGGCAGAACTAGACTATAAATGATCGGTGATTAATACCCAGGGGATCGTAGCATGTTCTGCACTGCGAACTAGAAAAATATTGTCTCCCCCTTGATCAATTTTGAAATGGTGAGAGGGAACCTGAACGAGGCCGGCTGTCCGATTGGTTTTTGGGCCCTGCGATATCGAAATGAAATGAATTATTGATTTTAATAATCATGAATATTATGGATGACTCTGAGTGGTTGCAGCACATGTGTTTTCTCGGCTGTTCAACCTTTGTGGGTTAAGGTTCCTGTACGTCCCGTTTGCTTCTGTTTAGGCTCGGGAGGATTGGAGGAGATGTAGGTGTGCTAACTAATCCCCGATGACAATCTCTTATCCCCCTGTCATCGATGGGTACAATTCAATAATACTTAACAAAGAAAGTTTATTAATATTGAAAAGACTTGTAAGATCCAAGCTCAACAATAAAAGAATGTTAACGAGAGGAAGAATCAGCCAAGTGATGAAGGTATCAGGGACAAAGCCAATGAGGAAATATTATGTTGGAATTAAAGTCGTGAAAGAATGTTTAGTAATAAATTAAGGAAGAGACAAAGGTCCAAGAGAGAGAATCATAAGAATAAGGATTATAAACACATGATAACGATGATGGATAGGTGAATTATGTTGTATGCTTGACTTGTTAATATGTCTTTATTGTTTGTTTGTCTTAATGTTTTTCCTATTGTAATTCCACCCCGTCGACGACGATTCATTCGGGATGCTCACTCTCTCTGTCTTCCCTTCTTTCCTGTGGACTTCGGCGACGATGTCCACAGACATCAGAGTGATTATATTTTCTTATGCCGACCCTACAAGTTATGACTTACATAGGAAAGCTCAAGGAGGAGCCTCGAAGGAGAAGGAAGATAAGTATGGTTCGAAGAAAGCATGCTGATATCGAGGAGCAACCGAAATCAGAGAGAGATCAGTAGATTAAGACTTCTAATCCATGTTGTCTAATTATGTAAGGTACCTCCTTGAGATTACTAAGATAGTCTTGTTCTGACATATGTGACTTGCTTTACTTTTTGATGTGTTTCGAGAATTAATTACCCCGAATGAAGTAATTTATGGCATTGGAAAAGAAATAGTTTCAAAGCGCGATGTTGGTAACATCTCGATTTGGAAATTGATGGATGACGTGTGACATGACAGATAAGTTTTAGAAAAAGGGAAATGTTGAATCAAATTGTTTCTTGAAAATAGCTTCATGTCCATGTCATTAATGGAAAAAAAAATTCCCAGATTTTACTAAATAAAAATATATTCAAGTTACTAAATCGGGATGTTACGTTTGTGGTATCAGAGCAATTGTTATCCTTAGTAACCTTAAGCATGGGCTTATATGTTGGTCTGTGTGAACTCTGTTTGTTGTGTGCTTGTGTTGAGTTATGCTGTCTTGTGTGCTTGCACCCGATGGGAAGCTGTACAACATGTTCGGAAGAACGCCGGTATGGTACGGGCATTCGGTCAGCGTGTTCATTGGTCCGCTTGTCTATCGGTCTGCGTGCCTTCCTGTATTTATCCACAATCAACGACGATGGAGGCGAATTTAGTCTAAGTCGAGGCATTACCATATAATGACTTTTACCTATTTTTGACTACTAGATTGCAACGTTCTTTGTTTGTCAAATCCCAAACCTGTTGATTTGGATAAAACCCTTTTTGTCGAATTATTTTGATTTGTGTAATTTGTTTTCTAAGGAATAGAATGTCGTTCGATGATGATCCTGTTTTGTTGAATTATTTTGACAAAACCGAGATTTTTCTTGCTGAACCTGAAGTCATATTTTCTGACCTTTGTCACCAAACATAGCTCTGCCAATCCATTTTAGAACCTTGTGTGGGAGTGAAGTTCCTGTAAGCAAGACCATAGGAGTTTTGAGGATTGGAAGAAGGTGGAGTTGTTTTTAAGATAATGATTGTGGGATAGAATCTTAGAACCGATTTCCTCGAGGTACCTAGGAAGACTATGTCAGTGGTAATAGATGGTGAAAATTAGGAGGATTAGAGGAACCTTAGCGATTAAATCGACCCATTTTTTTTCAAGATCAGGTAGCGAGAGTTAGGCCCTACCCACAGGATGAATCATGATAGGAAGTGGTACACCCAAGGAATTGGATGTATGTTTCCAATACTCTTTTCCTTAAATCTTTGTGAATTCTGTTGGTTTGTTAAGGCCTTGTACGAACGAATAGCAATGAAATCATAAGAAAGAGTAATGAAACCGAAATGATGAAGGAAATAACAAGGAACAAAGGATAAAGAAGGAGGCGCCACACTTGAGGAGTTTCAAGGATAAGCCTTGGTTAACTCAAATTGCATCACACAATTTGAGCCCTTCGTCCAACCAAAGTTAGAGAATCACTCTCTAAGTTCATGTGAAAGTGAGTTTTTTTCCAAATCCAAAACTAAGTTTTATTCATCAACCAAGATTACAATTTATAGAAGAAGGAGAACAAAGGAACCTAAATCCTAGGCCTAGACTTGGACGTGATATGCAAGTAGTCATGAGGAAAGGAGTTACACAACATTTAATCACAATAGTTACTCTCCTAATGATTGCCAATTGTAACCTCTCCTCATCATTTGATTCACTTTATGGCCGTGAGTTAATGTTCTTGATTGATGCATCATCTTCTTACTCAATTCGTGTATGAGGCTTGGTTCTTTTAGATTGCTTAGCCGTGAACCCTAAAATTGATGAAAGGAATCATATCATAATGGCCTTTACTTTGGCCGTGCAATTTGGAGGCTCATCATGGAGAAGGGGGTTAAAAAACATTTAATCCCTAGCCTTTAATCCTCTTAATGTGGCCGAATTCTTTAAGGCTACTCCCCATTGGTTGGATGAATCCAATTAGATGAATTCCTTCTTCATGGATGGGATCATTCTTAATGAGAGTTAATCATGTTAATGATGGAATTTTGTGACCCTCCCATGAATGCTAATGATTGATTCTTTGAGTTTGAAACCTTCATCTAATTGATGCACCTCGTTGATGGCTTTGATGATTGTAATGATGATTAATTTCATGGCCATTAATGTGTAACCGACATCATTTAATGCATCATGATGGAGTTTTAACTTTTGTAACTCCACATTAAATTGTCATGAAAGCTTGATTGTAACCCCCTCTCATTAAACATGAGTTTAATGATCTTCATGGCATGGTTTGATGGCTCTTCATGAAGTTTTTCCTTCTCATTCACGAATTGAATGTTCCTTTGGTTGGAATGATTTTTCTCTTGGCCTTGAAACCGTGAGCTTCTCTTGAGAACTTCATGGTTGGCCTAAACCTAATCTTTCTATTACAATTTGAATAACATAATACAAACTTAAAAGTTCAAACTAAAATGAGCAGAAACCTAGGTTCTTATTACAACTCCTTTAAAGAAAGTTAAAAACTTAATTAAATCTTCCTCCTTTTCCTTTTTTAGAGAGGGGAAAGGATTCTTCAGCATGGCATGATCTTGGATCAAATGGGAAGTTGCTTAAGTTTTTAGGATCCTGAAACTGCCCGGCGTCATTCCCTCCCACTTCAAGAGGATTTGTCCTCAAATCAAATAGTTCCTTATCTGCAAATAAATTAACATAAGAAATAAATATGACTATGGTTTTAGGAGTTTCCCCTCTAAAGATGCATTTGAAAAGTAGGACGAAATCAATGTAAATGAAAACTTCCCTTGATTTGAAATCAGTATCCCTTATGGTTTTTACACTTGGCCAAGTTGTCACCCAGATGGAATTGGCCTCATTGATCAAAGCACGGTTGGTCAAAACACCCCTTAGGTGTTGTTCATGTTTCACATATTCCTTCTCCACTTGATTAAATGGATAAGTGAAAGAAGCTTTCTTGTGGGCACCCGTTCTCTTGATGGATTCAAGTGGAGGTTCAACCCAGCCAGGGGTTGTTAACATAGGGCTTCTTAGAACCAACCCAACTCCAGTTCTATTCTTCTCATGATTCTTGGCTTTCACTGATACCTGTGAATCTTTAGGACAAACAATATTCAAGTTATCATTGGGGGCTACATAAAAATCAATGTCACCAAATTCGTCATTGTTTCTATTTTCCATGAGAACTTGTTTTGGAGAGTTCTCTTCTTTCCCTTCCACTTGTTCCTCTTAGTAAGGTTGGAAAGACATAGTTACAAGGACTTCTCCTTGTTGTTCTTGCCTTCTAGACGAATCTATTTTCTTTTGAATTTCACCACACTCCAAGTGTAACATCCTACTTTTTATACTTTTAGAAATTACTTTAATTTAATATTTATTTACGAAAATATTCAGGGTTTATAAAAATTTTGACAGAGTTCCTTTTGAAAAAAGGACTTTTCCCTGAATAGAATTAAACCTGTCAATACAGAACAGTTTTCAAAATCGAATAAAAATGTAACTTTCAGTTCAAAATAAATAATACTACGGAATACTTTAAAACTTAATAAAAATAAGGATATACATATAATTCTTTCAATATACAAATGCTTAAATAAAATAAAATTCATTAATTACAATTACATTTACAAAATCTATATATATATATATATATATATATTACAAAACAGGACCTATGAATGGTTGCTCAAACCCCGTGACCCTTGGGTCACTCATACCAATATACTCTCTACCATGAGTATACCGTTTTTGGCCTTGATCCTTTTTGTGCCTGAATCCTTGGTGTACCTAATATGTCCACTGTAAGGGTGAGTACTTTGAAATCTAGATCAAAGAAAACGTTTAAAAACAGTAATAAACCATAAATAAGCATATTCATGCACAAACAATAACAAATATACAATTCACAATTCAATTAACAAGTAAGGCACCACAACACTATTCAGTTTAATAACTATAATTATAGAGGGTATTATACTTTAATATGATACTATAATGCACAATCACATGGTTATGCCCTGCTAACGTCACACTTAGGTGATTTAATTCTCGAATCCTGTAACACCCTATATAATAATTACCCTTAATTACCCCAAAATTAGGATTTAAAATTTCTTTTAAAACAAATATGATAATTGCCAAAATAATATTTCCTTCCATTAATACCAAAATACATCAAAGTTAATAAAGCGGAAGACTTAAATACATCAAATACATAAAGTATAGGTTTAAGTACATCAGTTCGGTCATTCAAAATACAAATCAATATTTTAGCTCGGCCCAATTGGCCGAGACCCATCCACCTATCCGACTCTAAATGACTTACTCTCCCTGTGAGGGAGAGTGAACCTGCTCGGCCGGGGACTACGTCTGCTCGGGCTCAGTACCTGAAAAATGGTAAGGAGGTGAGCATTACATAGAACTTAAATAAGCAGTTTCTAAAATGCCATACCGAACTACCAAGCCAAACACAAGTAGTCAGTTAACAAATAATAACAAGTAATCAAGCCACATGCATACATCATCATCATTTAGCTCGGTCCACATCGTACAACATCACTTAGCTCGACTCACATCCTACCATCTAATTTAGCTCGGCTCACCTCATAACCCAGTTTATCCATTACCTATTAGACATACCTCGGCTTCTCGGCCACAACTCTCTTACCTCAGATTACCATCTCTATCTCGGATTCATTACTCATTATTCCATTTTCACATAGTTTACAATCTTTTACTCTTCTCGGATGCATACACCCAGTGCATGTCTTACACCATTTAAAGTCGGATATCGGAGTGTCCATAACTGCGAGTACCCAGTACCCGTCTTACAGCTGCACATACTCGGTATGCGTCTTACGCGATCAATGCACGCACCCAGTACGCGTCTTCTATGACCAGGAGCACTACCGCCGATCATTCTATGGAGTTAGGAGTGTCCATAACTGCGAGCACCCAATACTCGTCTTACAGCGGCGCATCTCGGTGACTTACGCGATCAATGCACGCACCCAGTACGCGTCTGCTATGACCAGGAACACATCCCACCGATTCCGTGCTAGGAACCTTGTGTGAATCATAACTGTGAGTACCCAGTACCCATCTTACAGCTGCACATACCCAGTATGCGTCTGACGCGATCAATGCACGCACCCGGTACGCGTCTGCTATGACCCGATCACACAACCATTTCTCTTTTATTCCTCTTATCCTTTTTAACCATTTTAGTTCGGCCTATCTCGGCTCAACCCTTTAAATTATTCCTCTTATCTGTTTAATCATTTATTTAGCTCGGCCTCTCTCGGCTCACCCTGTTATTCAGCCCTTAATTATTCCCATTATCCTCTTAACCATTTCTTAGCTCGGTCCAATTCGGCCACAGATATAAGTAACAAATGTCAAAGCTCATAAACATTCATACACAAAGTTCATAAACACTTATACAACAACAATAATAAGAATAACATCATTCAACCAATCCATCATGTAAATACCAACATATAGCATAAAACAATATTCCTCCCTACTTCAAACTCATGTTTCTAATTCATTTATTAGTTCCCTTTACCCTTTTTACCATTTCCATTCTAACATTAACCTAGATCCATTCCCTAATCTACACCCACTCTTAGTACCCTTTATGAACACCCTAGAAACCCAAACTCAAGTAGAGGTAACACTCACTCCTTACCTCAAACTGTGAGAGATAAGAGTTGAGGGCTTGAGAATGGTTTCCTTGATGCTTGACCTTGTAAGCTTAGCACCCCTTGAATCCTTTCCTCCAAGTTGCCACGAGCTCCACCAGGCTGCACACCAGCTCCACGGCGGTCCAGGGACGTCGAGGACGGAGCGGGACGCCAAAACAGAATGGGGACGGAGAGAAGGAGGGTCTCAGGTTGGTGAATCTTGGTGGAGGAGAAGGAGATGTTCTTGAGTGGGAAGAGGGATTATGATGGGTTTGTTGTTGCTGGATTTTTTTAGAGAAAAAGAGAGAGAGAAACGAAGGAGAAAGAGAATGAGAAATGCAAAGTGTTGTGTGTTGTGGATTGGGCTTTCTTTTATTCATTTAGGGAAAACATTTGTGTGGCTCTCATTGGAGGCTTCTTGGAGAAGCTAGAATGTGTGGCTAGGATTCATTGGCTTCTTGAGGAAGCCATGAATAGTACATTGAAAGGGACATAAAGCAATGATAGTGACATAAAGTGAATGACAATGACATAAAGTGAAGGATAGTACTGTACGGACGGTACGAAAACCAAAGGAACAACAACTCAACATGAGCTGGCACGGGGGAGCTAGGATGTGTCAGCACGGGTACGTCGGCTAGGATACGTCGGCTAGGATACGTCGGCTCGGTTTTTAGGAACAGCAGTAGTCCGAGCTTCCTTCTCGGATGATACTGTGAGGTGCGCTAAGGTCGGCTAATCCGGACTGGACAACAGGTTCCGTGTTTGGTTCCCATTTAGCTCGGTTCATATGCGCCCAATCTCGTCTAGCTCGGCCGGGATCGGACCGAGGTCCTATACTTACATCCTAGGTCGGCCTATGCTCATACTACCCTTCTAACCTTGTACAATTTCTAAGGCTTAATCCTATCCTTAAATAAATATTTATGTACTAAAATTATATTATTTAATATTAATTTTCAGGATGTTACAAATCCGATATTAAACATTTCATTTCATTTTAAACACTTTAACACTTTGATCGGATTCAACGAATTAAAACGCCTATACAATGCATTCACACTTTCCCTTTCACTTTCAAACTTTTCACTTTAACTTTTAACACTTTTAACAATTGGGTACATTGTGCTTCACATTCTCCCCACAGGAGGGTTCCTCACACAATGTACCTATACACTTTTCCCTTTTTCAATAACAATATACATCCTCACCTACACCCTCCACTCTGGGGAAAAACCAACCAGGAGTAAGCATTTCTCAACCAAAGTACTTCACCCCTATAGGGTTCGTCATACCGCACATCACCCCTCTAGGGTTTGTCATGCTTGCTTGCACAGTGCTTCACCCCTCTAGGGTTCGTCACACAATTTGGTTTGATTCGCCCAAATTGGCTTTAGCAGAAATCACCCTCGACTGGCCACAAGAAGCCAAAGTAAATAGAATTACTATGGTTTGCGAAGAACCAATCCCCGACACGGGTGGCGAACCCATGTCCACTGCTATCACATGTGATGGGTCATGAATGTACCTCCGAAGTTGCGAGACTTGGAACACATCATGGAGCTTAGACAAGTGTGGAGGTAGAGCAATTCTGTAAGCTACTGGTCCGACCTTCTCCGATATCTGGTACGGTCCGACAAACCTAGGGGTCAACTTCTTTGATTTTATAGCTCAGCCAATACCCGTTACAGGGGATACCCGAAGGAATACATGATCTCCCTCAATGAAGTTCAAGGGTTTCCTTCTCTTGTCGGCATAGCTCTTCTGTCGATCCTGAGCTGCTTTCATCTTTCCTTGTATCATTCGGATCTTCTCGGTCGTCTCATGAACAATGTCAGGTCCAATCAACAAGTTTTCTCCTATCTGGAACCAGCATAGCGGCGTCCGACATTTCCGACCATACAATGCTTCGAAAGGAGCCATTCCGATACTTGAATGGAAACTGTTGTTGTAGGTGAATTCGACCAAGGGCAGAAGTGCTTCCCAACTTTCTGACTGTTCGAGCACACATGTCCTCAGCAAGTCCTTAAGGGTCTGAATGGTGCGCTCGGATTGTCCATCAGTTTGAGGATGATAAGCCGTGTTAAACCTCAACTTTGTACCCATGGCTTCTTGCAAACTCTGCCAGAATCGAGATAAGAAGCGAGGATCACGGTCCGACACGATACTGCTCGGAACACCATGAAGTCTGACAATGTCCTTTATGTACAGTTGCGTCAGCTTCTCCAAGCTGTACTTCATGTTGATCGGCAAGAAATGAGCACACTTTGTAAGTCGGTCCACCACAACCCAGATGGCTTCCTGCCCTGACCTCGTCCTTGGTAGACCCGACACAAAATCCATCGAAATGCTGTCCCACTTCCATTGCGGAATCTCCAAGGATTTGAGTAATCCTCCTGGTTTTTGATGCTCGATCTTGGCTTTCTGGCATGTCAAACACCGAGACACATAATCGGCCACATCGGTCTTCAACTTCGGCCACCAAAATAACCTCTTCAGATCCTGGTACATCTTTGTGGCTCCCGGGTGAAGACTCATCTTCGTCTTGTGGGCTTCTTCCATTAATTCTCTTTGGACTTCAAAGTCCATGGGGATGCAAACTCGGCCCCGAAATCGAACGAGACCATCGGGTCCTTTAGTGAAATCGGGCTCATCCTTGTCTCCTGCTCTTTCCAGTAGCTTCTGGAGTTCTAGGTCGGCAGCCTGTCTTTCCTTGATGAAACCCACAAAATCATTGGTTACTTGCAGCATTTCCAGTACAACACTGTTTTCCTTCTTCTGTATGCCGAGGTTTAGATCACTGAACTCCTGCATCAACTGCATCTCTCGGACCTTCATGTTGCTCAAATGAAGGCTTTTCCTGCTCAGGGCGTCGGCCACAATGTTGGCTTTTCCAGGATGATAGTGCAGGTTGAAATCATAGACTTTTAAGAATTCCACCCATCTGCGCTGCCTCATGTTCAGCTCCTTCTGGTCGAACAGGTAGCCAAGACTCTTGTGGTCACTGAACACTTCAAACTTCGTGCCATACAGATAGTGTCTCCAGATCTTAAGGGAAAACACCACGGCTGCCAATTCAAGATCATGGGTGGGGTAATTCTGCTCGTGTTGCCGAAGTTGCCGAGAGGCATAAGCCACCACCTTTCCCTGTTGCATCAACACACAGCCGAGACCCTGCTTCGAGGCGTCACAAAATACGTCAAAGGCTTTGGTCGGATCGGGCAAAATCAACACGGGTGAGCTCGTCAACCTTTTCTTTAGCTCTTGGAAGCTCTGCTCGCACACCTCAGACCATTGGTAGGGTGCATCCTTCCTGGTTAACGAAGTCAACGATAAAGCCAGTTTAGAGAATCCTTCAATGAATCTCCTGTAGTACCCCGCAAGACCGAGGAAACTCCTGATCTCGGTCACCGAGTTGGGTCTCTCCCACTTAAGCACCGCTTCCACCTTGGAGGGATCAACTGCTACACCGTGCTCGGATATCACATGTCCGAGGAAATGAACCTCTTGGAGCCAAAAACTGCACTTAGAAAGCTTGGCGTAGAGTTCCTTGTCCTTCAAGACCAGCAACACCGTCCTCAGATGCTGCTCATGCTCACTCGGACTTCTCGAGTAGATGAGGATGTCGTCTATGAAGACTATCACGAATGAGTCCAAATAAGGTCGGAAGATCCTATTCATGTAGTCCATAAAGATGGCAGGGGCGTTGGTAAGTCCGAAGGGCATAACCACATACTCAAAATGCCCATACCTCGTCCTGAAGGCTGTCTTCGGAATATCTTCATCTCGGATACGGATCTGGTGGTATCCAGATCGGAGGTCTATCTTTGAGAAAACCGAAGCTCCCTTGAGTTGGTCCAATAAGTCGTCAATCCGAGGGAGGGGATATTTTTTCTTCACCGTGACCGCGTTGAGCTTCCTATAGTTAGTGCACATTCTGAGACTACCCTCTTTCTTTTTCACAAACAGGATTGGAGCTCCCCAAGGCGATACGCTTGGTCGGATTAGCTTTTTGGCCAAAAGCTCTTCCAGTTGCTTCTTAAGCTCTTCTAGCTCGGGAGGTGCCATTCTGTACGGAGCAATTGAGATCGGGCCAGTTCCCGGAACGAGGTCTATACTGAACTCTACTTCTCTTCTCGGCGGTAAGCCAGGCATCTCGCCCGAGAAAACCTCTGGGAATTCTCCGACCACAGGAATTTGGTCTAAGGTCGGCTCCTCTGTCACTTCCAACTTTGCAACAGAAGAGTCACTAAAGATCACGGTTTTCTCTCGACAATCGAGTAGGACATGGTGTTGGGACATCTAGTCCATACCGAGGATAATATCTAGCTTGGTTAAGGGTAGACAAATCAAATTGACTTTAAACTCTCTGCCTAACACTTGGATAGGACACTCTAGACACATTTTAGAAGTGATTACAGAAGAATTGGTTAGGGTAGAAATGGATAGTTTGTAAGGCAATTCTACTGGGGATAGTTTTAGTCTGTTTATACAGTCAAGGGAAATGAAAGAATGTGTGGCTCCACAATCAAATAGCATAGCACATGGAATACCGTTTACTTGACAAGTACCTCGGATCAGCTCGTCAGCATCGATCACTTCTTCACCATCCATAGTATAAACTTTGCCTCTCTGCATTGGTCGGTTAACACCGGTCTGTTGAGCCTTGGTCACATTGACCTCTTCCTTCACAATATTCTCGGTACACCGAGCTGCAAAATGACCAGGCTTGCCACATAGGAAACAGGATCCTCTTGCTCTGGTCGGATCCAGACTCCAACATTCTCCCTTGTGCTGCCTTCCGCAGTGTTGGCATATCGGATAAGGGCCAGGAACAACCACCATCTGACCACCGCTCCTCGGAGCTGTTGACATTCTGGAGTTCGGATTCACATAAGGAGCAGATCTCGGAGCAACTCCTTTTCCCCTGATCGGCCCCACTGTCTTTTGTGCCGACCTGCTCCGCTTTCCGTCAGCTTTCCTCTTGAGCCCCTTCTCATAGGTGCTAGCCATGTTCACCACTTGCGAGAGATTGGCCATGTTCTGATATTCGAATGCGAGCCGAATATCGTCACGGAGACCAGATTCAAACTTGATGCACTTGGTACGCTCATCAGCATCTCGGTAGCTTCCTGAATAACGGATCAAATCCTCGAACTGAGTGGCGTATTCTCCGACACTCAAGTTCCTCTGCTTCAGCTTGAGAAAAGCGAGATCCTTCTCTCTCCTTACATCCTCGGGAAAGTACTTTCCGAGGAATCGAGCTCGGAACAGATCCCAAGTGATGACTTCATTAGCCGCCTCCAATCCTCGGCTCTGTTGATCCCACCAATGCTCAGCTTCACTAGCCAGCACAAACTCGGCCAACCTCACCCTGTACTCATAGGGCGGTTACAGAGATCGGAAGATCTTTTCAACATCTTGGAGCCATCTCTGAGCCCCATCAGGATTGTAACCCCCTTCAAACCGAGGTGGTTCATTCTTCCTAAATCGGCTCATTTAGTCAATCTCGACCGGAGCCGGAGGTCGAGGCTGAAGGGCTGCAGCTGCAGCTGCTGCGGCTGCGGCGATGTTCTGAGCGAGGTTCTCAGCCTGATTTTGCTGTGCCTGCGCTTGGTCCTGCTGTAGTTGAACCAGAGTTTCCAACACAGCAGCAATTCGGTCGTTATCAGCTCGTCTCCCAGCCATGCTGCTTGGTCATGGACAGAAAGCCAATGAACTTCCGAATAGTCAAGTAAATATATATACATAAACATATATACCTATGAGCTCTATAGTCTAACTTAGACTTCTAGACTTTACTTATTTGTCACTCTCTTGGTGAGTAACCACTGGAGTCCCTTGCAACTCCAATAGGCCGAGGAGAAACTGCTCTGATACCAAAAATGTAACACCCTATATAATAATGACCCTTAATTACCCCAAAATTAGGATTTAAAATTTCTTTTAAAACAAATATGATAATTGCCAAAATAATATTTCCTTCCATTAATACCAAAATACATCAGAGTTAATAAAGCGGAAGACTTAAATACATCAAATACATCAAATACATAAAGTATAGGTTTAAGTACATCAGTTCGGTCATTCAAAATACAAATCAATATTTTAGCTCGGCCCAATTGGCCGAGACCCATCCACCTATCCGAATCTAAATGACTTACTCTCCCTGTGAGGGAGAGTGAACCTGCTCGGCCGGGGACTGCGTCTGCTCGGGCTCAGTACCTGAAAAATGGTAAGGAGGTGAGCATTACACAGAACTTAAATAAGCAGTTTCTAAATTGCCATACCGAACAACCAAGGCAAACACAAGTAGTCAGTTAACAAATAATAACAAGTAATCAAGCCACATGCATACATCATCATCATTTAGCTCGGTCCACATCGTACAACATCACTTAGCTCGGCTCACATCCTACCATCTAATTTAGCTTGGCTCACCTCATAACCTAGTTTATCCATTACCTATTAGACATACCTCGGCTTCTCGGCCACTACTCTCTTACCTCGGATTACCATCTCTATCTCGAATTCATTACTCATTATTCCATTTTCACATAGTTTACAATCTTTTACTCTTCTCGGATGCATACACCCAGTGCATGTCTTACACCATTTAAAGTCGGATATCGGAGTGTCCATAACTGCGAGTACCCAGTACCCGTCTTACAGCTGCACATACCCGGTATGCGTCTTACGCGATCAATGCACGCACCCAGTACGCGTCTTCTATGACCAGGAGCACTACCGCCGATCATTCTATGGAGTTAGGAGTGTCCATAACTGCGAGCACCCAGTACTCGTCTTACAGCGGCGCATCTCAGCGACTTACGCGATCAATGCACGCATCCAGTACGTGTCTGCTATAACCAGGAACACATCCCACCGATTCCGTGCTCGGAACCTTGTGTGAATCATAACTGCGAGTACCCAGTACCCGTCTTACAGCTGCACATACCCAGTATGCGTCTGACGCGATCAATGCACGCACCCGGTACGCGTCTGCTATGACCCGATCACACAACCATTTCTCTTTTATTCCTCTTATCCTTTCTAACCATTTTAGTTCGGCCTATCTCGGCTCAACCCTTTAAATTATTCCTCTTATCTGTTTAATCATTTATTTAGCTCGGCCTCTCTCGGCTCACCCTGTTATTCAACCCTTAATTATTCCCATTATCCTCTTAACCATTTCTTAGCTCGGTCCAATTCGGCCACAGATATAAGTAACAAATGTCAAAGCTCATAAACATTCATACACAAAGTTCATAAACACTTATACAACAACAATAATAAGAATAACATCATCCAACCAATCCATCATGTAAATACCAACATATGGCATAAAACAATATTTCTCCCTACTTCAAACTCATGTTTCTAATTCATTTATTAGTTCCCTTTACCCTTTTTACCATTTCCTTTCTAACATTAACCTAGATCCATTCCCTAATCTACACCCACTCTTAGTACCCTTTATGAACACCCTAGAAACCCAAACTCAAGTAGAGGTAACACTCACTCCTTACCTCAAACTGTGAGAGATAAGAGTTGAGGGCTTGAGAATGGTTTCCTTGATGCTTGACCTTGTAAGCTTAGCACCCCTTGAATCCTTTCCTCCAAGCTGCCACGAGCTCCACCAGGCTGCACACCAGCTCCACGGCGGTCCAGGGACGTCCGGGACGGAGCGGGACGCCAGAACAGAATGGGGACGGAGAGAAGGAGGGTCTCCGGTTGGTGAATCTTGGTGGAGGAGAGGGAGATGTTCTTGAGTGGGATGAGGGATTATGATGGGTTTGTTGTTGCTGGATTTTTTTAGAGAAAAAGAGAGAGAGAAACGAAGGAGAAAGAGAATGAGAAATGCAAAGTGTTGTGTGTTGTGGATTGGGCTTTCTTTTATTCATTTAGGGAAAACATTTGTGTGGCTCTCATTGGAGGCTTCTTGGAGAAGCTAGAATGTGTGGCTAGGATTCATTGGCTTCTTGAGGAAGCCATGAATAGTACATTGAAAGGGAAATAAAGCAATGATAGTGACATAAAGTGAATGACAATGACATAAAGTGAAGGATAGTACCGTACGGACGGTACGAAAACCAAAGGAACAACAACTCAACATGAGCTGGCACGGGGGAGCTAGGATGTGTCGGCTCGGGTACGTCGGCTAGGATACGTCGGCTCGGTTTGTAGGAACAGCAGTAGTCCTAGCTTCCTTCTCGGATGATACTGTGAGGTGCGCTAAGGTCGGCTAATCCGGACTGGACAACAGGTTCCGCGTTTGGTTCCCATTTAGCTCGGTTCATATGCGCACAATCTCGTCTAGCTCGGCCGGGATCGGACCGAGGTCCTATACTTACATCCTAGGTCGGCCTATGCTCATACTACCCTTCTAACCTTGTACAATTTCTAAGGCTTAATCTTATCCTTAAATAAATATTTATGTACTAAAATTATATTATTTAATATTAATTTTCAGGATGTTACAAATCCGATATTAAACATTTCATTTCACTTTAAACACTTTAACACTTTGATCGGATTCAACGAATTAAAACGCCTATACAATGCATTCACACTTTTCCTTTCACTTTCAAACTTTTCACTTTAACTTTTAACACTTTTACACTTTTAACAATTGGGTACATTGTGCTTCACATTCTCCCCGCAGGAGGGTGATCGAGGCCGTACCCGATACAAATAAAAACAGTTTAAGTATAGTACTAGGAAGTGACTCCTAGGTCGTCTCCCAAGGAATATCTTATCAAGCAAAAGGTCGAACACATAGTATGCATAGAAAACAGGGGGTTTTTTTTTTGTATTGAATATTGAATAATTGAAATCAAAACAGAATTAAATCAAAACGAAGAAACAGATAAGGAAAAGCGGATAAACCCCTTTGGCTCGCGTTCACAACTCTATCATCGGTCACAAAAGATCAATTTCTTCCCTCTTCACTGTCCAACTCGTGAGAATTAAATACTAAGCAAAAATTCAATTCTCACCCCAAAACCCAAACCTCTAATTAAGCATTAAAAGCCAAAGCATGGAGTTTTTACGAGTTTGCATAAATTAAGCATTCATACACATGGATTATCTCTATACAATGGAACTAAGCAAACCATAACATATCAATAAGCATGAAAACAGTGAATAAAAACGAAATAACATTAAGAACAAAACCTCAAGAGTATGTGATACATTACCAAAGGGATTTAACCTAAGAGTTTAGCCTTCCATGAAGAAAAATACCAAAAACGTGTAGAAAAGGGAAGAGAGAGAAACCCTAGCAGCCTCCACAAGCTTGGAGAGCAAAACTAAGCCTTCTCTATGAGAGAGAATGTAAAAAAAACGTGAATGGAAGGTCTCTCCAAGGGTTTACACGAATTTGGCTTTTTAAATCACAAAACGGGCCTAAATCATGGGCCCAAATCCTAAGGAAAGCTTATCTCTAAATTAAATCTAAAAATATCTTATAGATAAAATCTAAATCTTAAAAGATATAACTAAATCTCAACTAATCCTAAAGATAGATTACAATCTTCACTTCATCATATATCTTCCCTTCCAACGTTAAATCTTCATTCCCAAAATGTCCAAAAAGCCCTTGTGCCAAATATGACCTGAAAATAGAAATAGAATTAATTAGGCTAAATAATCCCAAATTAAACAATATTCAGAATATTAGTCCAATAAACTCTAAATCACTAAATCAAGCTAAACAATGTCAAATAGGCAACAAGTATCAATAATAGGAGTAAAATAATGCAAGGAAAAATGGGAAATAAAATGCTCATCAAATACCCCCACACTTATCCTTTTGCACTCCTGGGCAAAACTAAGAATTAGGACTGAGAAAATCAATATGCACCAAAGTGAATCATGTAACAAGATTACTAAAACTAATGAATGCAAACCTAAGAGATTACATACTTCACAATGAATTCTAGGAAATGCAAAGAAATGGGCAAAATCGAGCACACGAAGAAAACAAGGACCAAAGAGTCAAGGCATTCATGAACATCATCCAATTATTTCAAATATGCAAAGAAAACCAATGACATCAAGAGGGTAGTCACAAAGATGATAGAAACTCACAAGGATCACTCAATAGTGTTTACACTCAAGTGTTTAAGGTTAATCAGTGTTTACACTCAAGGCACATCATGAAAAACAAACACAACCATAAGCTTGACAAGCCTCTAACATCAACAATCAATACACATGCACATTAAGATCAAAAGGTCTTTTCAGGGTTGTAATGGGGCCAAGGACAAGGTAGGATAAAAATATGGGAAATGTAGCTAAAACCCAAGGAAATAAAGGAGCAATGGGGAATAAGTAAAAAAAATAAGCACAATCCACCCCAAAATGAAATGATAAACATAACAACAACCTCTAATTCCAATCCTCTATGCCTCAATCAACCTTTTATTCCATTTTTTTTTCTTTTTTTTCTTCTTCTTCTTTTTTTTTTTTTGAATTGCATTACATTGCAGAACTTCATGAACGAAAGAAAAGAAGAAACAACAAAAATGGCATAATGAGATAAAGCCATAATTACATCACCGACCATAGAGGCAAAACCCAGAACTCACAAGAGATGAAGAACAAAGCACCCTCGCTTACTTAATACCCATTCCCAAAACAATTCCAAAGCTCCAACATTCCCTAAGGTTAGGACAATCATGGTTTTTCAGTCATAGGCTTGTAATGAGCTAAAGAACAAAGAAAAGGGATATAAAGGCTCAAAGGGGCTATCAAAGGATAAATTCATTCAAGGTAGGCTCATATGGCTAGTGGCTTATTCAAGAAAAAAAACAATGCCTAAATCATTTCAAAATGTGCATGGGAATATCAAGTATCAACAAGAGTCAAGTCAAGTTCTAGAGTGCAAGTAATCCAGAGTGCAATCACACATGAAAGAAAAATTAGGTGGCATATATAGCAATCCACCCACAATTAAGGCTCAAATCCTCACAAAAGGGACAATTCTATCACAGTGTTACCACCTCTTAATTATCAAAAGCAACTTTACACACAGAAATGCATGAATTCAGACACAAGATACCAAGACTCTACTAAAATGAAGCAAAAACATGCAAGAAAATGCCCAAAACTTAGCAAAACCTAAAAAATCAAAGCAAAAATATGCAACCTAAACTACTCTCCCCCCCCCCCACACTTAAATCACACATTGTCCTCAATGGAAAACAAATAGCAGAATCAGACAGATATAGACAAGTGGAATAAAAGTAGTAAAGAAGGAGAAAAGAAGACTCCCTAAATCATGGTGGGTCAAAAATGGGGTCGACCAATGAGGCTTCCTCCACAGGTGCATCATCCAAAGAAGGGGAGGTTAGGAAAGGCTTGAGTCGGTGGCCATTGACTTTGAAGCTCTTGTCTGTGGACTCACTCTTGATCTCCACAGTGCCATAAGGAAACACCTGGGTGACTACAAACGGTCCAATCCATTTAGAGCGGAGCTTTCCACTCATGATTCCAAGCCTAGAGTTGTAGAGCAACACTTTTTGACCAACCAAGAACTCCTTTCTGCAAATTGAGCTATCATGGAGCTTCTTGGTCTTCTCTTTGTAGAACTTGGAATTCTCATAGGCCTCCAAACGGATCTCATCTAGCTCACTCAACTGCAGCTTCCTCTCCTCACCCGCTTGATCAAGAGCTAAGTTGCATTGCTTCACAGCCCAATATGCACGGTGCTCTATCTCCACAGGCAGGTGGCATGCCTTACCAAAGACAACCTGATAGGGTGACATCCCTATGGGTGCCTTGTAAGCAGTCCGATGGGCCCATAGAGCATCCTCCAATCGTGTGCTCCAATCCTTTCTATTATGCTTCACCATCTTCTCCAAAATCCGCTTGATCTCTCTGTTTGAAATCTCAGCTTGCCCATTGGTTTGGGGGTGATATGGTGTAGAAACTTTGTGCACAACCCCATACTTCTTGAGCAAAGCTTGCATGGATCTATTGCAGAAGTGTGTGCCTTGATCACTGACTATGGCTCTAGGTATGCCAAACCTGCAAAGGATATTAGTCCTGACAAAATCCCAGACATCAAACACCTCACAGAACAACATAGGTTGTTGCGGCATCTGTTGCCTCCAAGATAGGGTGCCTCCTGCCCTTTGACATTGCTCACATGAGCTGCAGATTTTGCTTGCATCCTTGAAGATGGTAGGCCAATAAAATCCAGAATCCAGCACCTTTCGTGCTGTCCTTTGAGTGCCAAAGTGGCCTCCAACTGGTGAAGCATGGCAAATTGGAGAACCAATTGGATCTCCTGGTCTGGAATGCACCTGCGAATGACCTGATCAATGCAAAAACGCCACAAATAGGGGTCATCCCATACATAATACTTGGCATCGCTCTTCAATTTGTCTCTTTGAGCTTTGGATGCCAAGGGTGGAAAAATAGATGCAACTATATAATTTACAATATCAGCAAACCAAGGAATAAGGGGAGGGGGATGTGAAACATGCAAAACTAAAAGCTGCTCATCCGGGAAGTCATCCCGGATAGGAAATGCATCCTCCTCTCTCTCTATTCTGCTCAAGTGGTCTGCGACAAGGTTATGTGCACCACTCCGATCCTGAATCTCAAGATCAAACTCCTGGAGGAGCAACATCCATCTAATCAACCTAGGTTTGGAATCTGTCTTTTTCAAAAGATACTTCAGAGCAGCATGATCAGTATACACCACAACCTTAGAACCTAATAGATATGATCTAAACTTATCAAGTGCAAAGACAATGGCTAACAACTCTTTTTCAGTTGTGGTGTAATTAACTTGTGCTGAATCTAAAGTCCTAGATGCATAATAAATCACATGAGACATCTTACCAACCCTTTGGGAGAGAACTGCTCCCAAAGCATAATTCGAGGCATCGGTCATGAGCTCAAATGGGAGAGTCCAGTCAGGTGGTTGGATGATGGGAGTGGTGGTGAGTGCTCTCTTTAACTCATCAAATGCTTTCTTGCATTGGTCTCCAAACTCAAATGCGGTATCCTTTTGAAGCAAGTTGGATAGTGGAAGGGCTATCTTGCTAAAGTTCTGAATAAACCTGCGATAGAAACCTGCATGGCCAAGAAAAGAACGCACCTCTCGCACGCAAGAGGGGTAAAGCAAATGTGATATTACATGCAGCTTAGCAGGGTCAACCTCTATGCCCTTATGCGAAATAATGTGCCCTAAGACTATGCCTTGTTCTACCATAAAATGACATTTTTCAAAATTCAAGACAAGGTTAGTCTCAATGCACCTATTAAGCACCTTAGACAAACTATCAAGACATGCATCAAAAGAGGAACCATATACACTAAAATCATCCATGAAGACCTCTATGCAATGCTCAAGTAAGTCATTAAAAATACTCATCATACATCTTTGAAAAGTGCCAGGAGCATTGCATAGGCCAAAAGGCATCTTCCTATAAGCAAATGTACCAAAAGGACAGGTAAATGTGGTCTTATGTTGGTCCTCTGGTGCAATACAGATTTGGAAATAACCAGAGAAACCATCTAAGAAGCAATAGTGAGATTTACCTGCCAGGCGCTCCAACATCTGATCAATGAAGGGAAGAGGAAAGTGATCCTTGCGGGTCGCCTGGTTGAGCTTCCTATAATCAATGCAGACTCTCCAACTGTTCTGCACTCTAGTGGGAATCAGCTCATCCTTCTCATTTTTGACAACTATCACCCCAGACTTCTTGGGAACTACTTGAACCGGGCTTACCCAAGTGCTGTCTGAAATGGGGTAGATAATGCCAGCTTGCAGCAGCTTGGTGACCTCTTTCTTCACCACATCAAGAATCTGGGAGTTCAACCGTCTCTGGGGTTGTCTCACCGGTTTAGCCCCATCCTCCAATAAAATCCGATGCATGCACATGGAGGGGCTAATACCTGGTATGTTTGCCAAAGTCCATCCTATTGCCTTTTTGTTTGCTCTAATCACATCCAGCAGTTGCTTCTCTTGAGCAATAGAAAGGGAGGTAGAGATGATCACTGGAAGTTTCTGCTCAGCCTCCAAGTAAGCATATTTGAGATGAGGAGGAAGGGGCTTCAGGTCCAATAAAGGTGCCTGCATCACAGATGGAACTAAAGGAGCAGCAGAATTGGATTATGCCGCTTGCACCTGAACAAATGGATTACACTCATGCATAACAGAAATGGGGTTAGGGTTAGCATGATCTGAATCTATATCATATGAATCAACAGATGCAGTAGCAGAATTTAAAAACTGGTCAATTTCAATGCATGCAGTGCACATTTCGGAATCAGAACATGCAGAACAAGTAAATGAGCTAGTGAAAGATGGCAAATCATAATCATGCAAAAAGTCTAGAACATGCTCATCAATCAGATCATCAATCAAGTCAACATGAAAAACAGAGTGGTCATCAGAAAAATGTTTCATAGCATCAAAAATATTGAATCGAACCACACTGTCATCAAATTCCATGGAAAGTGTACCTGCATGCACATCTATCTTGGTTCGGGCTGTTTTCAAAAATGGTCTCCCTAATATGATAGGGACAGCACTACGAGAGGTGTCCTCTTCCATATCAAGAATATAAAAATCAGCAGGAAAGATAAGCTCTTCAACCCGAACCAGGACATCCTCTATCAAACCTGCGGGGTAGGCAGTAGATCTATTTGCCAAGTGAATAACCACACTCGTAGGTTGAAGAGGTCCAAGTGAAAGAGACTTGAAAACAGACATAGGCATAACATTAATAGATGCTCCTAAATCTAGCAAAGCATTCTCAAATTTAGTATTACCTATGATACAAGGCACAGAGAAAGTTCCAGGATCCTTACACTTTTCAGGAATATGAGGGACGGGTTTACCTATAAGAGCAGAGACATTTCTTCCCATGTTGATCCTCTCATTGCCCTTGAGCTTCCGTTTGTGTGTGCATAGATCCTTCAAGAACTTTGCATACCTTGGAATCTGCTTGATTGCATCAAGAAGGGGTATGTTGACTTCCACCTTCCTGAATGTGTCAAGTATCTCTTTGTCAATCTCTTCCATTTTCTTGCTTTGAGTCACCCCCTTGGTGGGAAAGGAAGAGGAATGGGGGGTGGTTGTTGGGCAGCAGCAGGTGTTGTGCTTGAGGAAGGCTGAGCTGGATGGGATTTTCTAGTACTTGTGTGCTCACTCTCCTCGACCATTTGGCTCTTCTTGTTGGTTGAAACTAGATCATCTTTGTTGAGGTCAGATTCTGGTGTGGGTGTGACAATCTGCTTCCCTGACCTTAGACTAATGGCATTTACATTCTGGTTTGGATTGATCACTGTTTGGGATGGCAACTTGTTAGAATTCTGAGATTGCATAGTGTTGATTGCTGTTGCCATCTGTCCCATCTGATTGGTCAAAGATTGAATTGAGGCCTCTTGTCTTTGAATGGATGCTCTAGTTTCCTGTTGGAATTGGAGATTTTGCATGGTCATCTGTTTCATCAGCTCTTCCAATGAAGGCTGCTGCTCAGTACTAGGAGCTGGTGGTGCAGAATTAGCCTGTTGTTGTCTCTGTTGCTGGACTGGAGGAGGTACATATGGTGGTCTAGAATTGTTCTGAAATTGAACCTGTGAAGGTTGCTGCTGATCAGACCATCTCAGGTTGGGATGGTTCCTCCAACCAGGGTTGTATCTATTGGTAGAGAGATCAAAGTTCTGTGGCTGCTGGTTTCTACTGTTGAAGATGTTGGCGGCATATGCCTCAGGTTGGTCAGCACCAGTCGTTGGTTGCTGCTGCACAGAAGGGCATGCATCTGTGGGGTGCTCAGCGGATGTGCATATGCCACATAATCTAGCAGGCAGGGACAACTTCTTCTGGTTGATGGCCAATTGAGTGACCAAAGTTGTAAGTGAATCTATCTTCTGTTCAAGCTTCTCAACCTTACCAGAACTTGTGCCAACATCGTTCACTCCTCTCACTATGATTGCATCGCTGTTGCCCCTTGCATGGAATTGTTGACAATTGGAAGCCATCTTCTCAATCTTGACTCTGGCTTCTAAAGGTGTCATGTCTCCTAGGGCACCACCACTTGCAGCATCAAGCATGTTTCTCTCCATGAGGTTGAGACCTTCATAGAAATATTGAATAAGCAACTGCTCTGAGATCTGATGGTGGGGGCAGCTCGCACACAGTCTCTTGAATCTCTCCCAATACTCGTAGAGACTTTCTCCACTTTGTTGCCTGATGCCTGATATATCCTTTCGGATTGCTGTTGTTCTGCATGCAGGGAAGAATTTCTCCAAAAATGCCCTCTTCAGGTCATCCCAGACTGTGATAGAACCAGGGGCCAGATCATACAACCAATCCTTGGCTAGCCCCTCTAGGGAGTGTGGGAATGCCTTAAGACAAACATGATCCTCTTGCACATCATGTGGTTTCATAGTAGCACAGACAATATGGAACTGCTTGAGATGTTTATGAGGATCCTCACCTGCAAGACCATTAAACTTGGGCAACAAATGAATTAGTCCAGACCTTAGCTCATACGGGTCATCGGGATACTGGATGCACAAATCTTCAATAGTGAAATCAGGTGCAGCCAGCTCCCTCAATGTCCTCTCACGTGGTGGAGGTTGAGCCATATTTTCAGAATAATCAGAATAAGAATCAGAATTTATAGGAATAGAAGAAAAAAAAGCAGACTCACTATGTAAAGACTCAATAGACTCACTACCTATGGACTGGTTCCTATTTTGTCTAACTAGTCTGTGATAAGTTCTATCAATTTCAGGGTTATATGGATGAAAGTAGCTTGGGTTGCCCCTAGTCATGTACTGAACAGAACACCATTAAGCATAGCAAACTGTCACTAATATACATGACCAAAATAGGCAACAAAATTTTTTATTTTTTTAAAATTTTTTTCTTTATTTTTTTCAGCACCCTAAAATCATGAAAACATACCACAAAAAGTTTGAGGACAAAATTCAAAAGGGAACCAAGGCAAACAATTAAATCAGAGACCAAAAACTAAGAAAATAAAACTTGTAAAATAAAAAAGAAATAGTAAAACGGCTTTTTCAGGATCCAGACGAAGGAGTTTTCTGACAAAGTGAGAAAAATCAGATTATTCAGAAAATTCCCTTCGATTTGATATAAAATTCGTCAAATTCCGAGTTACGGGTCAAAAGTTGCGACGATTTGAAGAAAGTGCTGCTAAAACTTGGAAAATTTTTCTGGAACTCACAACCAGTGATGATCTGAGTGATCGTGGTGCCTCAAAACCTTTTTATATGATAAAAGTAGTGTGGATATAAATTTTCGTGCAAAAATTCCACCCACAACTATGTGAACTAGCAACCACAGAATCAATCAAATACACTAATAGCAAAACAGCAAACAGTGCAACTTCAACCGGTTATCAGAATTGACTACTACACCCTAAATCAGTCACGACACACTATAATAACTATACTAACTACGACACTAACTAACTACTAATGACCTTGGCAAGAACCGATATTCCCCGGCAACGGCGCCAAATTTGATCGAGGCCGTACCCGATACAAATAAAAACAGTTTAAGTATAGTACTAGGAAGTGACTCCTAGGTCGTCTCCCAAGGAATATCTTATCAAGCAAAAGGTCGAACACATAGTATGCATAGAAAACAGGGGGTTTTTTTTTGTATTGAATATTGAATAATTGAAATCAAAACAGAATTAAATCAAAACGAAGAAACAGATAAGGAAAAGCGGATAAACCCCTTTGGCTCGCGTTCACAACTCTATCATCGGTCACAAAAGATCAATTTCTTCCCTCTTCACTGTCCAACTCGTGAGAATTAAATACTAAGCGAAAATTCAATTCTCACCCCAAAACCCAAACCTCTAATTAAGCATTAAAAGCCAAAGCATGGAGTTTTTACGAGTTTGCATAAATTAAGCATTCATACACATGGATTATCTCTATACAATGGAACTAAGCGAACCATAACATATCAATAAGCATGAAAACAGTGAATAAAAACGAAATAGCATTAAGAACAAAACCTCAAGAGTATGTGATACATTACCAAAGGGATTTAACCTAAGAGTTTAGCCTTCCATGAAGAAAAATACCAAAAACGTGTAGAAAAGGGAAGAGAGAGAAACCCTAGCAGCCTCCACAAGCTTGGAGAGCAAAACTAAGCCTTCTCTATGAGAGAGAATGTAAAAAAAACGTGAATGGAAGGTCTCTCCAAGGGTTTACACGAATTTGGCTTTTTAAATCACAAAACGGGCCTAATCATGGGCCCAAATCCTAAGGAAAGCTTATCTCTAAATTAAATCTAAAAATATCTTATAGATAAAATCTAAATCTTAAAAGATATAACTAAATCTCAACTAATCCTAAAGATAGATTACAATCTTCACTTCATCATATATCTTCTCTTCCAACATTAAATCTTCATTCCCAAAATGTCCAAAAAGCCCTTGTGCCAAATATGACCTGAAAATAGAAATAGAATTAATTAGGCTAAATAATCCCAAATTAAACAATATTCAGAATATTAGTCCAATAAACTCTAAATCACTAAATCAAGCTAAATAATGTCAAATAGGCAACAAGTATCAATAATAGGAGTAAAATAATGCAAGGAAAAATGGGAAATAAAATGCTCATCAGAGGGTTCCTCACACGATATACCTATACACTTTTCCCTTTTTCAATAACAATATACATCCTCACCTACACCCTCCACTCTGGGGAAAAACCGACCAGGAGTAAGCATTTCTCAACCAAAGTACTTCACCCCTATAGGGTTCGTCATACCGCAGTTCACCCCTCTAGGGTTTGTCATGCTTGCTTGCACAGTGCTTCACCCCTCTAGGGTTCGTCACACAATTTGGTTTGATTCGCCCAAATTGGCTTTAGTAGAAATCACCCTCGACTGGCCACAAGGAGCCAAAGTAAATAGAGTTACTATGGTTTGCGAAGAACCAATCCCCGACACGGGTGGCGAACCCATGTCCTTTGGAAGATCAAAGTCCTCCATAGTAATTCCTAACATTTACTCTTGTCCTCATCAATTGCAAAGCGACGTGTGTTTTTCCCCTACTCCTAACGTCCACCTTTACACCATGCATGATCCAATATCTCAAGTGTTTCCCAATTGAATTTAAGACCCTCTTTGTTCTTTAGAAAAATGTCATTTAATTGGTTTAAACTCAATTGAGAAATACTTGGTCCTATTAGATGCATAACTATATGAATGTCACCATTTTTATTTTATAAACATACACTTTACACTTATAACAATAGTAATCATAAAAAACAATATCATTCAACAAATCAGAAATCAACCAGTCAATCAGTCGACATACTCAGGTATGTCTCAGGGACTATAATTTAAGTCACCTCCCTAGGGTTCTTCACTTCCTACTTTAACAATTCACAAAGTCAGTTAATATAACATATCATTGGAACTTAGGGTTTTCTAGCTAAACTCTACCCTCCTAAACATCAACCTAACCAATCAACAATTACACCTATTTATAACTCTATTACTATAATTAAACCCTTCCTCTAACACTAGACCAAAGTACACCCCTTACCTCTTGAAGAGAAGAGGAGAACTTGAGAAATTGAGAGAGCACCAACACCCACTCCAATCCAAGCTTCCTAAGTGCTTCCTCTCTTGATTCCTATGGCTCCTCAAGCTCCTTGAACCAATTTGAGACTCCAATTGACCAATTGAACACTTTGGGGCTTAGGGTTAATTTGGGGGTTTAGAGAGAAAGAGGAGAAATTGGAAATTGAGTGAGGGAAATACATGAGGGAGTAATGGGGAATTGATTTGGGGGTTTAATTTGTTGACCTATTGGGTGGTTGTTTGGGAAATCAAAAACCCTAGGTGAGAAGGGAAGAGAGAGATCGTGAGAGAGGAGAGAGGAATTTCCATGAAAAATGAGTCAAAAACGTGTTTTTAAGCTGAAATAACAGTGGTTAGTCGATTAACCACTTTGGTTAATCGATTAACCCATGTAATTTTGGCCAAAAACAGCATTCAGGCCTTAATCGATTAACCTTATGCTTAATCGATTAAGTCGTGTGCATCGTTCAGGTCTTAATCGATTAACTCAAGGCTTAATCGATTAACTGGTTCAACCCACCATTCCTTTGCACTTCAAAGTGTCATAACTTTTTCGTTAACCGTCGGATCTTGCTCAAATTTTGAGGCAAGCTTCCTAAGACACTTATCTTCACATCCAACGGTGGAATTTGGGTTTAAAGCTATGGATCTTTTATTCATAATTTCCTAAAGTCCTGTGCTCTTAACTCTTAAATAACCTTTCTAAATCGCAATCTTAACCTAACCTATTCCTTTCTCTTCACCCCAAACCTATTCTAATCTATTTCTATTTCATATAAACCCACTCTAAGCTAAATGCTACCTTCCAAACACTTATACACATACTAATTCTAATACCAATTACCGTTTCTAAACGAAATCGACACTTAAGAATACTACGACACTCATCGAAATCCTTCATGCTAATGCACCTAGCCACTTAGTAAATTTGGGGATGTTACACCAAGACAAACTTTTTTTTCTTTGTAGGACAATCAAATGACCTATGATCCTTTATATGACATCTAAAGCATTTGAATTGTTTCTTTCCTTTAGAGGTTCTTAATCGAGCTTCTAATTTTTCTACCTTTTTACAAAACCCCTTAGAGGTGTTTTCCCACATTTCTTGTAAGCTTGATGTGAGTGCTTCACAAAAGAGTTTTTGTTGGTCATTAAGTCCTTATCTAGCCATTGTTCACTCAAAACCAAAAGGCTTAAACAAGAATAAGGAAAATTCCTAAATACGCTCTAGACTCAATCAAAGGCAACTATAAGTACAGGACAAAAGATTAGAGACTCAAATGAAAAAACCACGAATGACCAAAAAGGCTATACTCTTGACACACAAAAAGAAGACTATAAGGACTACCAAAACACAAGAATGCAATCTTAGCAATTCTAGAACCTAAATGACAAGGTTGCATCAAAAGACAAAACACAACCTAAATGAAATAAAAAATAAAGGAAATGGTGCAACAAAACCGAATGCAACCAGTCTTAGCCACGGTTTAAATCTGATTCGGTTTTAGGAACAAATAAAATCGTGCCAAAGAGACACCAAATCAATCACGGTTTGCAATGAACACCCAAAACATCCACAGTTTCACAACAATTAGTGACAAATTATTTCCAACAACTACAAACAAGACACAAACTAGCAACGACTCATTCAACTCAATCACTGTTTTAAAGGAACAATGCTAAAAGAAAAACATCGACGAATTTCAGGAAAGAACAAAGACACAACAACTCCAGAACAGCGACGGAAAAAGAAAAAGAAAATGAAACACAAAAAACACCACGACAGCGACGAGGACAACGTTAATAGCGACGACAACACAAAACTGAAAAATGGAAAACAAAAGAAAAATACACAAAGGATAGCGACGAACAAACCCAACTCACTCACGGTTTTAAAAACCAAAAAATTGCAGCATAAAAAATTGCAGCGAAATTTCTACGCAACACAATCAAAACCACGACACAACATTTAGTGACAAATATGCAGCGAAACACAAATTTGTTGCATCAATTGATTTAAAAGTAAGACAAGGAAATGATGCAACAAAACCTTGCTCTCATTACCAAGTTGATACACCCACGGAATTGGATGTATGTTTCCAATACTCTTTTCCTTAAATCTTTGTGAATTATTGTGGTTTTTTAAGGCCTTGTACGAACGAATAGCAATGAAATCATAAGAAAGAGTAATGAAACCGAAATGATGAAGGAAATAACAAGGAACAAAGGATAAGGAAGGAGGCGCCACGCTTGAGGAGTTTCAAGGATAAGCCTTGGTTAACTCAAATTGCATCACACAATTTGAGCCCTTCGTCCAACCAAAGTTAGAGAATCACTCTCTAAGTTCACGTGAAAGTGAGTTTTTGCCAAATCCAAAACTAAGTTTTATTCATCAACCAATATTACAATTTATAGAAGAAGGAGAACAAACGAACCTAAATCCTAGGCCTAGACTTGGACGTGATATGCAAGTAGTCATGAGGAAAGGAGTTACACAACATTTAATCACAATAGTTACTCTCCTAATGATTGCCAATTGTAACCTCTCCTCATCATCTGATTCACTTTATGGTCGTGAGTTAATGCTCTTGATTGATGCATCATCTTCTTAGTCAATTCGTGTATGAGGCTTGGTTCTTATAGGTTGTTTAGTCGTGAACCCTAAAATTGATGAAAGGAATCATATCACAATGGCCTTTACTTTGGTCGTGCGATTTGAAGGCTCGTCATGGAGAAGGGGGTTACAAAACATTTAATCCCTAGCCTTTATTCCTCTTAATGTGGCCAGATTCTTTAAGGCTAGTTTGCTCCCCATTGGTTGGATGAATCCAATTAGATGAATTATTTCTTCATGGATGGGATCATTCTTAATGAGAGTTAATCATGTTAATGATGGAATTTTGTAACCCTCCCATGAATGCTAATGATTGGTTCTTTGAGTTTGAAACCTTCATCTCATTGATGCACCTCATTGATGGCTTTGATGATTGTAATGATGATTACTTTCATGGCCATTAATGTGTAACCGACATCATTTAATGCATCATGGTAGAGTTTTAACTTTTGTAACTCGACATTAAATTGTCATGAAAGCTTGATTGTAACCCCCTCTCATTAAACATGAGTTTAATGATCTTCATGGCATGGTTTGATGGATCTGCATGAAGCTTTTCCTTCTCATTCAAGAATTGAATGTTCCTTTGGCTGGAATGATTTTTCTCTTGGCCTTAAAAGTTCAAACTAAAATGAGCAGAAACCTAGGCTCTTATTACAACTCCTTTAAAGAAAGTTAAAAACTTAATTAAATCTTCCTCCTTTCCTCTTTTTGAGAGGGGAAAGGATTCTTCAGCATGGCATGATCCTGCATCAAATGGGAAGTTGCTTAAGTTTTTAGGGTCCTGGAACTGCCCTGCATCAGGAAGTGTCTTAGGTGGAAGGAAGATAGAAGTGGCATTCTTAATAGGACAAATGATCACTCTCTAGTAAGTATACTAGATCAGATAGTAATATAGTCGATTAAGACCAGATATCGTTCCCACAGGGACTACTAATTATTTAATTTATTCCTACCTAAGAGTAATTAAAAGTAAAATCTATTAAAATTCAGAATTAAATAAATTAATTAAAAAGAATATTTTACTGTTGGAAAAATAAATAAAAACAATTAACAATGGGTGAATGGTGGTTATGAACTAGTTTCATTGAATATTTCATTTATTTATTATAAATCAATGTTTTCCATTTAAACCAAGAACTAATTCAGAAAATTAGTAATTCCCAGATTCCTCTAGTGAAATTACTGTTTATTATTCAATTGGTTAAATCCTAATTCCTTAGAAATTTAATCTATCACAAATCAATCGACATACTCAGGTATGTCTCAGAGTGCTGTAAAATGAGTCCACTCCCTAGGGTTCTTCACTTCCTACTTACAACATATATAAGGGATTTTAGCAAATTATGTCAACTAAATTACATAATTAAATTAAATCCAAATACATTCAATCTCCCTAAACCAACTTTAAACAGGTGCTATTTTACTACCCACAACCCAATTTAACTACTTAACCCAAGTCCTATTATATACCCCAACTATCCCTAACTCAAGGTGTGGAAAAGAGACTCCCCTTACCTTAGAGGAGGAGAGAGCCCACACAAAGCTCCAAGGACCTTGAATCTACTCCGGATCTACCTTGACTCCAATTCTCTAGACTGATCTCCACTCTGTTCTTCAATATTGGAGGAGAGAGAAAACCCTTGGAGAGAGAAAGAGAGCCACGAATGAGAGAGGGCTTGTGGGAGAAGATGGGTCTCATGATTATAGGCTTGGAAGGAGGGATTTTGGGTGGTTTATGGTGGTTGATGGAGTTTTATGTGAAGGAGAGAGAGAAAACCAAAAATGGAGAGATGAGAGAGAGAGAGAGAGAGCCGAAAATGGGTGCTCATGAGGAAGAAATATGAAGAGGAGATGAAAAGGAGATGGAACTTGATCTTGAATCCATGGCCTTGATGATTATTGATGAGCTTGAAGAGGAAGAAGAAAGCAACTTGGTCTAGGTGGAGGAGGGAGTGAAATCGTGTGAGGGAAGAAGAAGAGAGAAGATGAGTTGATGATGAGATGAGAATGAATGGGAGTGGATGTGGGTGTTTTGTTTTTGTTTTATTTTAGTTGGATAAAGAATGTTTGGCCATGGGTTAAAGTTGAAAGGGAAAGATTCCCTTTGAGTGGTCCAAAAGTGCATCACCTGCACTCTATTTCTCTCTCTCTTTTTTTTTCTGCATCAGACCTGAAGTAATCGATTACTTAATTGAAGTAATCCATTACTTCCTTTGATGCAACAATTCTAGTATGATTTTCAGAGGCCAAGTAATCGATTACTCCTTCAATGTAATCGATTACTTCACAAAAAAATACCAAGTAATCCATTACTTTTCCCAAGTAATCCATTACTTTGCCCAAGTAATCCATTACTTTGCCCATAAATGTAACACCCAAGCTTTTATATAAAATATCACTTAAAAGGTTTACTAATTAAAATGGAGAACTTAAAATTTTCTTTTCATAAATCAAATTTACATATGAAATTGGGTATTTCAATTACAATATGAGTAGTGCAACATATAATTTCCTTCTTTCCAAATCTTCCGCTGCGACGCTCTGATCCCCAAGCTCCTTGACATTCACCTAATATGATAACCACTAAGGGTGAGACCTTTTCACAACACATTGAATTATAAGATAGTAAAGAGCACATACTAGCAACTTAAGCATCATAATCAAAACAAGCCGTGAATAACAAAATGCATCACATTTTCATTTTCCAAAAATCATTTTCATTTCCCATTAAAAACCATATAACGTGTGTCTCCTCACGGTCAGAGAACAACACACCCAACATAAAACCGCATGTCTCCTCACGGTCAGAGGGCAACATACCAAACATAACATCGCATGTCTCCTCATGGTCAGAGGACAACATACCCACTTATTGTTTTCTTTTACTCATGTCTTTTAGTTTGTACCACTAGGAATTGGTTGCTCCTGTTAGGGCATTTGTACACCCATTAGGGACTTTTGACACCCATCAGGACTATCACCCACTAGGCCTCACCCGTTAGGACTAATACATATAAGCTTATACTCATACTTATCACATTCATTAACATATTCAATTTACAAACTTTAGTCTTTTTCACATTTTCCATTCTTTTAGTTTTCGTTGAATTGATCATTTGAGTATATTGACTCCTAACGGGGCATTTTCACCTAATGGGGCATTTTAGCCTGATGGGGCATTTGGCCCTAATGGGGCAGTTGTACACCTAGCAGGAACACCTAGTGTCCCAATGTCCCAATGATCAATTCAACCGTCAATATCAATCCAAACACATTCACCATAAAGCACACAATTCGAATAGCATTTTATAACAGGTAACAATCATCCACATTCATGCATTCACGTCATTCTCAATTTCCACATCACATAACAACAATTAATTAACATCCTTTATACTCCAGTACTATTCGCCAATGTAATTCATAAACGAATACATTCCAAACTAAAACTAAGACCCAACTTCAAGCATCCTAAGTAAACATGTTCATCAGTAAATAAACAATTACCATTTAAGCCATGTAATATCCTTATGACCACTAATCCTCTTACCACCTACTAGCTTGCATTATTTATTATCTCATATCTAATTACTTATTCTTAAATATACCATTTTAACACACATAAAGAACATATCAACTCTCAACAAACAACATATATCACAAATCAATCGACATACTCAGGTATGTCTCAGAGTGCTGTAAAATGAGTCCACTCCCTAGGGTTCTTCACTTCCTACTTACAACATATATAAGGGATTTTAGAAAATTATGTCAACTAAATTACATAATTAAATTAAATCCAAATACATTTAATCTCCCTAAACCAACTTTAAACAGGTGCTATTTTGCTACCCACAACCCAATTTAACTACATAACCCAAGTCCTATTATATACCCCAACTATCCCTAACTCAAGGTGTGGAAAAGAGACTCCCTTTACCTTAGAGGAGGAGAGAGCCCACACAAAGCTCCAAGGACCTTGAATCTACTCCGGATCTACCTTGACTCCAATTCTCTAGACTGATCTCCACTCCGTTCTTCAATATTGGAGGAGAGAGAAAACCCTTGGAGAGAGAAAGAGAGCCACGAATGAGAGAGGGCTTGTGGGAGAAGATGGGTCTCATGATTATAGGCTTGGAAGGAGGGATTTTGGGTGGTTTATGGTGGTTGATAGAGTTTTATGTGAAGGAGAGAGAGAAAACCAAAAATGGAGAGTTGAGAGAGAGAGAGAACCGAAAATGGGTGCTCATGAGGAAGAAATATGAAGAGGAGATGAAAAGGAGATGGAACTTGATCTTGAATCCATGGCCTTGATGATTATTGATGAGCTTGAAGAGGAAGAAGAAAGCAACTTGGTCTAGGTGGAGGAGGGAGTGAAATCGTGTGAGGGAAGAAGAAGAAAGAAGATGAGTTGATGATGAGATGAGAATGAATGGGAGTGGATGTGGGTGTTTTGTTTTTGTTTTATTTTAGTTGGATAAAGAATGTGTGGCCATGGGTTAAAGTTGAAAGGGAAAGATTCCCTTTGAGTGGTCCAAAAGTGCATCACGTGCACTCTATTTCTCTCTCTCTCTCTCTTTTTTTTTCTGCATCAGACCTGAAGTAATCGATTACTTACTTGAAGTAATCCATTACTTCCTTTGATGCAACAATTCTAGTATGATTTTCAGAGGCCAAGTAATCGATTACTCCTTCAATGTAATCGATTACTTCACAAAAAAACACCAAGTAATCCATTACTTTTCCCAAGTAATCCATTACTTTGCCCAAGTAATCCATTACTTTTCCCAAGTAATCCATTACTTTTAATGCAACTTTTGTGTGATTTCACCAGAGTGCATGTAATCGATTATACCCTGAAGGTAATCGATTACTCCTTTGAAAACTCCTATTTTGACAAATTCTAACTCTAAGACACTACTCTTAACTCCTACCCATGGCTTACCATTGGTTTTCCTCATAAAACTTGGGACAAAAATAAGGGATGTTACATTCCTCCTCCGAATACTCTCCAGAGAATGTAATCTCCCTCAAACTTGATACTAATCTCTAATACTAACTAATTATGGCTGCCTAACCTAGTCCTAAACACATAAATATATCTCTAAAATACAAATCCTAATAGAAACCCTCGAATTTGCTCAGAAATTGGCCCAATTGGGCCTTCACGAACCTAGCGCGCCTGGGCGTGTCAGTCAGCACGCCTGGGCGCGCACTATCTGATGCCCAATAATTAACGCTGCACGCGCGCCTGGGCGCGCCATCCACGCGCCTGGGCGTGAAAAGTATTTTCCGACTCCGTTTCTCTCTGTTCTTGTGCCATTTTCAAGGTCTTCTTATGCTCTTCTCAGCTCCAATAATATTTTCTCCAAACTCAGATCCAAAACACCTGAAACATACCCAAAACGGATCAAAACGTTCAAAGGATTCTATAAAACTAAAAATTCCTAAAACTAATAAAAAATACCTATATTTACAAGAGAAACAAGCCAAAGCCATAGCAAAAGGAAGTGAAATTAAGCCCTAAAACATCATATATTAGACCCAAATCACTCCCTCAAACTTAGCATTTTGCATGTCCCAGGCAAAAGTAAAATAAAAATTCATAAACTCAAGACAGCCATCTAAATCAAAATGTACAACACTTAATCTAAGACTTCGACTCATCAACACAGCCACATATTTACACAAGCTATTCACATATCAAAACCTGGTTAAAGAAACAAAATCAACCAGAACTCAGAACTAGTGAACACTCTTAACCTCTCAGTGTATATCTCTCATGTGTATCAAGGGTATAAATCAATTCACTCAAGTTCATACAATAGTTAACTGTTACCATAAGCTTGACCATAGACCAATATCTCCACTGAAATTATTTAAAACTTGCACAAATCAAAAGGTCTTGAATTTGGTTGTAATGAGGTCATGGCTAAAAGTGTCAGGTGGGATAAAAGAAAGAAAAGATGAAACTAAGGGCTAAAATGCAAAACAAATTTCCCTCTAAAAATTATGAATGAGCAATGAATACTATGAGGACTCACACTCAAATCACAACTATTTCAAACTTCTTTTTCAATTTTTCTCTACTACCTCTTCCAAACGAATTCTTTTCTCTTATCATTCATCAATTTTCACTTTTTCTCACTTTTTTTTTCTTTCTTTTGGAAGAAGAGTAACTCAATCAACACTTTCACAATTTTCATACTTTTGGAATGTCCCTCTCTCAATTTCTCATTCAAAATTCCTAAGGTACTCACAAAAATAACAATCAATACAGGGTACCAAAGAAAAATCATATTTATATCAGGCTAAAAATGGGCAACTAAGGGAAAACAAATCCAACAAAAATCTCTAAAGGCTACAAAAACACCATCCTAAATGCCTTAATCATTTTTATGCATGTAATCAATTATCAATCTCAAAATGGTCATCGGTCAAGTTCTAGAACACAAAACTAAAGAGAACACACTCGTGAAAGAAATAGGGGTCTCAAATCAAAATATTTCAACTTATTCACATACCCAATCAAATAGGCTCAAAATCTCACTAAGCTAAAGTCAGTTCACTAATCTCAAGTTATGAAAAACTTTGTCAAAATAACCAGATTTCAAAAATATTTACAGCTCAACAAATAAATAACATGAATCAATGAGTCTAATCCTAAACTAAGTATATACACCTATCATTAGAAAAATAATCCTAAGTCTAGAATAATTACAAAACCTCTACCTAAGACACAAACCAACACCAAAAATAGGGAAAACAATTCAAGTCTGAAAATTTTTTATTTTGTCCACTCCCCCAAACTTAGAGGTTGGCTTGTCCTCAAGCAAACTAAACTAAACATACCCAACTACAAAATAAAAAATTATAAGGAATAAATCTGGACAATTCCTACCACATATGAATAAAATACTCATCACTAACAAAAGTGAGAAGATTTTCCCCCAAACTTAGTACCTGCAGATCGTTAGAAACAAGTGCCAAAAATAGTACCTCTAATGGGGAAATATCAACTCACGCCTGTTACACAAAATATAACTAGATGCGAATAACAAATGATCCAAATAAATATCCATGCAATAAAACTAAAAAATAAATCCTAGAAAGCAAATACATGTTTTTGTCACACAGGTACAGAACTGGTCTGAATAGGGAAGGGGGTAAAAAATATATCAATGAAAAAAAAATCCCCCAGCTTTGGGCTTTCTCGCCCAGCGTACACCCAGGCGCGCGGGACTGTGCGCCCAGGCGCGCTAGACTTGTACACTGGTGCTTTTTTTTTTAAATATATAAAAAATGCAGAAAACAGAATAAAATAAAAATAAAAAATTACCTACACTAACTACTTTCCTATATTAAAATCAACTAATACTAGGAGTTGGGAAACTTATCTTTGTAGCACAGCTTTTTCTATTGATGCACCATGGAAAAAATTCCCCCCAAACTTATTTACCTGTGTCACATGAACAACTAAAAATAGTGCTAGAAAGCACATCATTAGTAGTCACATATAGGAAATTACAACTCCTTATTCACTAACTAAAAAAAATTTAAAATCCTACGCTAATACATAATTACAAAGAATCCATCAGGATCCCAAATTCTATGGCTCAACTCCCATGTGATATAGGAATAACAAGTTACCCTCATGTCCCATGGGAAGAAGAAATTCAAGGAATGGGAAAAACTAATAATCATAGACAATAATCAATTTACCCCCCTCAGAGATCTTCAATCATCAAGTGGATCCCTCCAACAAGAATGTTGATCTTCAATCCTTGTGCCTTGCCTCCTTTCTCTCAATTGCAGAACAACCTCTCTTCTCTAATCCAAATTTTATTCTAATCTCTTATTTGGCTCTGAAAAGTCTACAAAACCTAATGGAAAAACCTATGTTTAAAGTCTAAAACTAATCCCAATTGATATGATATGATAATATCCTATTAGAATAATCTAATCTTTAAGAATCTTATCTACAAATAGAATTTATCATCAAAATCCTTCTAGAATCCTGTATTTGTGTCTGACAGCAATTTCGGCACTAATTTTGACCCCAAAGATGGACGAATTTGAGCAAGGCTATTTCTGGAAAAGTTGTATATCTTTTCCTTAGCTTTAAAATGATACCAAGATTGCCTCTTTGGATAAGCGTAGCTCAAGTTATGATCAAAACGGCGAACAGTGTCACTTTCTCGCACTTTTCGCGCCTGGGCGTGAGGGTCTGTGCGCCTGGGCATGCGTCACCTGCTCCGACTCCATTTCGCTCCGTTCTTGCACCATTTTCAAGGTCTTTTCATCCTCTTTCATGCTCCATATTTATTTTCTTCATTTAAGCTCCGAAAGTACCTGAAACAAACCCAAAACAGATCAAAACGTTCAAAGGATTCTAAATTACCTAACTTCCTAAAAACTATACAAAAAGTCCTAAATTTACAAGAGAAACAAGCCAAATACATAGTAAAAAGGAGTCTAAATCATACTCAAAACATCATATATTAGACCCAAATCACTGTCCCAAACTTAGTATTTTGCATGTCCCAGGCAAAAGTAAAATACAAATTCTAGAACACAAAACCAATTTTCTAAGTTAATATGCAAACACCTAATCTAAGACTTCAAACTCATAACTCAGACACTGTTATTCACAAGCATTAACTTCATCAAAAACTGGTTAGAAAAACAAACTCCAAAAGAACCAGAACTAGTGAACACTCTCAACCTCATTGTGTGTATCTCTCATGTGTATCAAGGGTTATAAATATTCACTCAAGTTCATCCAATGACAATGTGTTACCATATGCTTAACCATAGACCAATATCTCCACTGAAATTATTGAATACATGCAAAAATCAAAAGGTCTTAATTTTGGTTGTAACGAGGCCATGGCTAAAAGTGTTAGGTGGCATAAAAGAAATAAAAGGATAAAACAAAGGGCTAAAAATATGAAATCAAACAACATCCCTTTAACATATGAATGGAACATTGGTTTTATAACAAAAATCAACTCCAATATTTAATTCTCCTTCATTCTTTTTCAGTCCCATTCTCTCTATTCTCTTCTCTTTTTCATTATATTTTTTTCTTTTTCTTTTTATTTTGGAAGAGAAATAGATATCACAATTAATATATTTAGCTCAACACTTTCTGAATCAACATATTCCCAATTGCACCATTCACATTTCAAAGGATACCAAAAATATATAACATTTATGAAAAGGGTACCAAAGAAATCATATATCAATAGGCTCAAAGTGGGCCACTAAGGGATGTTTATCAAAAATCCATTGAAGGCCAGAAAAACACAATCCTAGGTGCCTTAATCATCTTAATGCATGGAATCAATTATCAATCTCAAAATGGTAACCGGTCAAGTTCTAGAACACAACATCAAAGTGAACACACTCATGAAAGAAATAGGGGTTTCAAATCAAAATTTCAATAATCACATACCCCTCCAAGTGTATAGGCTCAAAAACTCACAGGCTAAATAGTCAGTTCACTAATAACTTGTTCCAAAACAGTTTATGAAAATAACCAGTTCTCAACAAAACTTAAAACTCAATCCAAAGCAGTGTCATACAATCAATGAGTCATCATCCTAAATCAAGTATTTACATATATAATCATAAAAATAGTCCTAAGCCTAGAATAATCATCCACTTCTACCCAAGACACAAACCAACACCAAATATGGGAGGACAATTCAAGTCTGAAAAATTAATTTTTATTTTGTCCACTCCCCCAAACTTAGAGGTTGGCTTGTCCTCAAGCAAACTAAACTAACCTATACTACAAAATAAAAATTAAAAATAAAAGCAAGGAGTTAGAAACTTCCCTTTGTAGCACAACATTCTCTCTTGATGCACCATGGAGGAGACTCCCCCAAACTTATTCACCTGTGTCACATGAACAACTAAAAATAGTGCTAGAAGCACCTCATTAGTGGTCACATAAAGAAAGCTCTAAACTCTTTATTCACTAACTAACTAAAAAAAATAAAACCTACACTATTACATAATTACAAAGAATCCACCAGGATCCCAAATCCTATAGGTTAAATCCCATGTGATGCAACAATAACAAGTTATTTCCATATCCCATGGGACAAAATCTGGATGATGGTGGAGTAAGGGAGTTTTAATAATGAGTTCAATCCCACCAGGGTCAAAAGGTGCATTCCTTACTCCATGCATCATCTCAGACAAGTTATTTCTTTTCCCATTCATTAAGGTGTTAATTCCATGAATTAGGAAAACTACCTTTCCAGGTTCCCTATTGTTCAATAATGATTTAGATTGATTTTTAGAATTTTCATGAAAGCACAAAGGTTGAATATAATGGAAAAATTTTGAGTCATCCAAGCATGCAATAGATTTAACCAAATTTTTAAGTGCAAGAAATTCATCATGCAAGGGTTGATCAAATTTTTCTACCTTATTAAAACCTTCTAAATTTTTATTTCGGTCCTCTTTCTCAAACTTATTATGCATATTCTCATCTAGTTGCTCCTCCATAGGAGTTTCATCATTGGTCACATCCATCACCACCACTTTTTCCTCTCTTTGAAGAGAGTCAAAAATTGTTGGTGATGCTTGTGACTCTTCATCTAATGGCTTTGATATGTGTTCAACTTTGATTTCAAGGTTCATTGAATTGGAACCTTGAATCGGGTAATAGGTTCTGAATTCTTCAATAAATTCTTTAGTGTTTTGAGCACATTTCTCTAAAGCTATTTCCCATGGAGCTTTCTCCACGGGAATTGGCTCCACAAAAAATGCTTCCTTAGCTGTAGCTTCTAATTTCTCTAAAGCTATTTCCCATGGAGCTTTCCTATTACTTATGTTTTGTGCATAATAGTATGGAGATAGGGATCCGAAATAAATCTATCACAATCAAAATCATTATTAAAACTATAGTTATACATGAAAAGGGACAAGTTACAAAAGTAATTACAAATAGGTACCGGAAAAAATTAGAATCGAATTTCAATCCCCGGCAATGGCGCCAAAAACTTATTGGAAATTCGGCAAGTGTACCGATCGCACAAGTAATAAAGAGTAAGTAAATTATCGTTCCACTCGGGGATTGCAAATTGTTTCTAATTTCTTCACCTAATTGCGATTACTATGTATAACTTGTATTAGTTTTGAGTTTAGAAAGGAATGTAGAATTAAAATTATGAAACAATTCAGAAACTAAAAAGTAATTAGAAGCAAATATGGAAAAGGTTAGGAACGTGGTTTCATTGCAGGATCAGGTTATTAATTATGAAAATATGTTTTCCAATAAATCAAAAACTCCAGAAACAATAAAAGCTAGATCCCTCATGGCAATTATGTTTCTTACTAAACTTTACCCCTTAATCCCTTAAGTGATTTAGTTTATAAGAGTTATACAATTACCCAAAAGTATTCCTACGAGTGGAATAATTATATTGTTTGGTTGAAAGGCCTAATCTTAATCCTAATTTTCCAATTAAGGTTCAGATTACCAAAGCAAAACATAAAGTCGCGAATTCTATGAATTGAAATTAAAATGCAGCCAAGCAATTGATTTGAAAGGAAAAACATTAATTCATAAATAAACAACCAAATTAAGATCCATACAAATCCACCTTATTCCTAACAAGAGGTTCAATTATACATATTGGAAGAAGAAATTCAAGGAATGGGAAAAACTAATAATCATAGACAATAATCAATTTACCCCCAAGAGATCTTCAATCATCAAGTGGATCCCTCCAACAATGTTGATCTTCAATCCTTGTGCCTTGCCTCCTTGCTCTCAATTGCAGAACACCCTCTCTTCTCTAATCCTAATTTTATTCTAATCTCTTATTTGGCTCTAAAAAGTCTACAAAACCTAATGGAAAAACCTATATTTAAAGTCTAAAAAAAATCCCAATTGATATGATATGATAATATCCTATTAGAATAATCTAATCTTTAAGAATCTTATCTACAAATAGAATTTATCATCAAAATCCTTCTAGAATCCCGTATTTGTGTCTGACAGCAACTTCGGCACTGATTTTGACCCCAAGGATGGACGAATTTGAGCAAGGCTAGATATGGTAAAGTTGTAGATCTTTTCCTTAGGTTTAAAATGATACCAAGATTGCCTCATTTGGATAAGCTTAGCTCAAGTTATGATCAAAACAACGAACAGTGTCACTTTGTCGCACTTTGCTCGCCTGGGCGTAGGGTCTGTGCGCCTGGGCATGCGTCACCTACTCCGGCTCCGTTTCGCTCCGTTCTTGCGCCATTTTCAAGGTCTTTTCATCCTCTTTTATGCTCCATATTTATTTTCTTCATTTAAGCTCCGAAGTACCTGAAACAAACCCAAAACGGATCAAAACGTTCAAAGGATTCTTAATCACCTAACTTCCTAAAAACTATACAAAAAGTCCTAAATTTACAAGAAAACAAGCCAAATACATAGTAAAAGGGAGTCTAAATCATACTCAAAACATCATATATTAGACCCAAATCAAGGCGCGGGAATGGCGCGCCTAGGTGCGCATGCTTCATTAATAAAATGGAATCAGATAAGGCGCGCCCAGGCGCGCGTGACACGAGGAAGCCCAATTGGGCCAATTTCTGAGCAATTTTGAGGGTTTCTATTAGGATTTGTATTTTATCTATTTATTTATGTTTTTAGGATTAGTTTTAAGAGGAGATTAGCAGCCATAGTCAGTTATCATAGGAGATTAGTATCAAGTTAGAGGGAGATTACATTCTCTGGAGAGCATTCGAAGGAGGAATCCATGGAAGGTTGAAGATTCAGATCAAGGATTAGTGGTAATTTAGGAATGAATTACTTCTATTCTTATTTGTTCTTCTTCTCTATGATGTGTAACTAAACCCTCTTGTGTTAGGAACATGGTGAATTTGATTATTTAGTTTATTTATATGAATTAATGTTTTTCAGTTTTTAAATCAAGTGTTTAATTGTGTTTTTATTGTTATGCATGAACTTGATCAACTCATGTTATGGATTTTTAGATCTGAATTGGAAAATAAGGATTTAAAATAGGCCATGCAATTAAACAATATAAGGATTCAATTTGTAGGAATACTTTTGGATTTTTATATAACTCTTAATAATTCACTGTTCTTAATCATGGTTATTCAATAGATTAAATTCCTAAGGAATTAGGATTTAACAAATTGGATAATAAACAGTAATTTCATTAGAGGAATCTGGAAATTACTAATTTTCTGAATTAGTTCTTGATTTAAATAGAAAACATTGATTTATAATAAATAAATGAAATATTCAATGAAACTAGTTCCTAAACACCATTTACCCATAGTTAATTGTTTTTATTTATTTTCCAGCAGTAAAATATTCTCTCTTAATTAATTTATTTATTTATGAATTTTAATAGATTTTACTTTTAATTACTCTTAGGTAGGAATAAGTTAAATAATTCGTAGTCCCTGTGGGAACGATATCTGGTCTTAACTGACTATATTACTTTTCGATCTAGTATACTTGCTAGAGAGTGATAAGTTTTTGGCGCCGTTGTCGGGGACTAGAATTTATTTAATTTATTTTTGATACTTTGTAGTAATTTTTAGTAGAATTTATTTTTAGTTTTTATTTTTTTATCCTTTTCTTATTTTTCTTTTCTTGAGGGGTGCTGCTTAACCCTCTTTTATGCCTTTGCGTTCTGCAGGGAACCGTGAGGTGTTGCATTTTGACCGCGACGTGGAGTTGATTGCAAAGAAGAGGAAAAAGAAAGCAAGGAAAGAAAGGAAGGAGCAAGAAAGGAAGATGGCTGAACGAACTACCCAAGGCACCACACCCCCTGCTAGGAAAACACTGGCTGACTATGCCGTCGTGGACCCGGATGTTTGCATGTCCAGCATTGTCCGGCCAGAGATCACTGCAGCATCATTCGAGATTGATCCCCAGTACATCCATCTTATCAAACAGGATCAATTCTCGGGTGCACCAAATCAAGACCCGACGGAGCATGTAGCCAACTTCCTGAACATGCTCGATTTCTTCAAGATCGAGGGTTCGTCAGAGGAGGCGATAAGGATGAGGATGTTTCCTCTCTCTTTGAGGGAACAGGCCTACCGGTGGATGAAGAATCAGCCGCCCAGAAGTCTTTCCAACTAGGATGTGCTTGTCAAGAAATTCATAGACAAGTTCTTTCCAACAGGGAAGCAAGCCAAGCTGCGCCAAGACATCAACTCCTTCATGCAAGAGGAAGGTGAACACTTGCATGAGGCATGGTATCGGTACAATCAGTTGCTGAAGAGGTGCCCCACGCATGCAATTCCAGACTAGATGCAAATTCGGCTATTCTACTTTGGGCTGAGAATGTCGCACAAGATAATGATAGATGCAGCTGTAACACCCTCACAATTATTTAGTTAAATTAAGTTTTATAAAAATATGGACTTGAAAATTTCAATAAAAATCCGGCAGAGTTCCCTCTGTATTTCGGACTTTACCAAAATTTCCAATCTTGTACCTGTCCAGACCATAATATTTTACAACATAACATTTACTCAAAACACATAATTAAGCCTAATGCCCAACATAATCCAAGCGAGGGCGTACAACTAATACATTTTTTTAAATTACAAAATATTCATCTTTAACTTAATTAATACTTTAATTCACTCGTGATACATTACCACTCCACGTGGTGGAGGGTAATCCTACTCGGCCAAAAATTGTGCAAGCTCCAAGCTCAGTACCTGAAAAATGGTTGTAAGGGTGAGCTTTACACATGAAGTAGAAAGTAGTGTCTAACTAGACATAATGACCTACTAAGTCAAACACATTTAGCCATATAAGTCACATAATCAGATAAAGCATTCCCATACCAATTTCAAGTACTTTCATATCAATAGTAAATTAGTTCCAGTTGTTCAGCTTCATCATCTCATACATTCAAACTTATGAACATTTTATACTTTTCTCATATCTTATTTAAATTCACAATTCTTTTTCTATTCATATACTCTTTGAGCTTTTACAAAGATTTTCAGAATTTATTACGTGGATTTCCATCATTGCGTACAGTCTCCTTCGGACAACGTCTTACAGCTGCACACAATGTGTGTCTTACGCGGTCTATGCGTACAGTCTCCTACGGACAACGTCTTACAAGACCTGGATTCCACAATCGGAAGGTGCATCCATCATTGCGTACAGTCTCCTTCGGACAACGTTTTACAGCAGCGCATCAAGTGCGTCTTACGCGATCAATGCGTACAGTCTCCTACGGACAACGTCTTACAAGATCTGGAGAGGCACAATCCAATTTTATCTTTAATTAATATATGGTGTGTGTGTCCATAATTGCGTACAGTCTCCTTCGGACAACGTCTTACAGCAGCGCATCAAGTGCGTCTTACGCGATCAATGCGTACAGTCTCCTACGGACAACGTCTTACAAGATCTGGATCACACACTCTTTGTTCTTTAAATCTTTTAACTTCATATTCAATTATTTCATTTGTAGTCATCCTCATATGTTTATCAATTTCATCATCTCATTATACTTTCAATTTCCAGATATACAGGGCAATTTTCAAGAGACATTCATCCCAACATTAAATATCATAATCATTCACAACTAGCACAACTCAATAATTTTTCTAACATACATAACAACTATCATATATAATCAATTCTATTTACCAATAAGTCTCCATATATTTCAGTTAGGCATAAATAATGACATTTAGCACTTAGCATACTCAATTTATCACATATATGAATTTAACAACTATTCCATTTAATTTCATTCTTGATTGTTAAACCTATAATAACTATCTAAATTCTAAACCAAACATATTCATATACTCTTAGCAAGCACTATGAACTAATTAGAAAATAATCCCTAAAGCAAGGTAAAGAACCCCTTACTCTTGCGTTTCCATAAACACGTTCCTTTTTGTACGATAATGCCCGAACGTAACGCAGTTTACTGCTCGCATCGCGGCTGGTCCTAAAGCTCCTTCATCGTCTAACCATACCATACAAATCATATAATCAATTTAACGCACAAAGTCTTACTCACGTGACAAACAACAATCCTTTAATCCTTTTTATTTACACTATATTCATATCATTATTGGATTAGTTGTTTGATTCATACATTATGAAAATATATACTTCCCATTATATGCAAGATAATCTAACAAAGTGTTAATAAGGAACCATTCGGTGTTCTCAACACCAAACATTAAAAATCAATTAGTAAACTAATAGCAAATGTGAAAACGCGTCAAAATCATATTAAAGTTAACACGTTGAAGCTTTACTAAAAGAGAACTTTAGTTTGGAAATCGAAGCAAGCCAAGTTCGAAATCGTTTACTTAAAATTCATAAATCATAGTTAAATAGAAATTTCAACTTAAAAGCATTGCTCCATCAATAAAATAGTGCTACTTTATGTTAAAAATATGCTAACTTTCAAAAGTAACATGTTCGTCAAAAATACATTAAAGTTAATTAGTTTTAATTCCAAATTACCAAATCAAATACAAATGATACTTGACGCTATAAATTCAAAACTGAAAGAGAGTATTCCGTTCAAGAATAAGTTAAAATTACGTTTTTTTTTCTAAGTTCAATAACTACACTCCCTTTCAATTTGAATTTAAAGTCCAAGGTTTCAATCCGAACTGACGTTATGCCAAATCTATTGGGTTCCTAATTAATTGAGGTATTTTTTAGTTCAGGGATAATTCAACCTAGCTAAATAATAGCTCACTTACTAAGGAATCCAGCACATTTCACAAAAAAAATACTTTGACAACTTATCATTCAGCATAACGGTCAACGCGATATTATATAAATCATGGTAACTATTTAAAATCACTAAAAATACACCCTAATTAAAAATCAACCCTATATCCTACTACCATTTATTTTTCTAAATAATAATAAAGTTCCCAAAAATAATTTAACACTATATAATTATCACTAATTAATATTAGAATTAGTATTATTATTATTATGATTAACACAACACAAAGGGAAATTAAAAAATGGATTAGGGGTATACCCTCAAATCTGGTTTTTCAGCATCAAGAAGGAAGATCGGTTTGCTTCAGACCCGATTCAAAGCTCCAACCGGTCCAACTGACGTCCTACAACCGAACCAGCTTCGGTTTGACCCGATTCCGATCCAACCCTCAACAACATTAGCTTCTTCCATGGCGACACCGCATCAACATCGCTGACCAGTAGCAACAGCGAGCAACAGGGAAGGAGACGAACGGCGACGGTGATGAGAAGAGGCGACGATCGCGACTCCCATGGACTGAGTTCATGACTCCCTTCGACGATGACGGCGACACGAACCAGAAAAAGAAAGGGCGGAGAACGACTTCGTTCTTGGAGGCGGCACGGGCGGCGGAATCGCGACTCCAGGGAGGGAGACGAGTTGCGATCGCGACTGGGGAGAGGGAGATCGCGCGTTGGCGCGCGATTTCTTCAGCAAGGGAGAACGGCGGTGGCGGCTCGGTTCGTTCGCAGCGGCGGCACGGAGAGGGAGAGAGAGAACTGCACGACGGCCTCTTGGGCAAGAGTGGGTGGCGGCGGATTTGGAGCCATGGGCGACGACCCAAGCACGAAGAAGAAAAGTCATGGAGCAGGGGGAAAGGGGCTTCCTACCGTTGCAAAATACAAAGGGTAAACCCTAGGTTTCCCTTCTCTTAAATACACACACAAATTTTATTGTTGTTATTATTATTATTATTATTATTATTGGTAGTAGTGTTAGTATTATTTTAAAATACTAATAAGCATTTTTGTTCTTTATTTATTTATTTTAAATATCAAGAAGTACTAATAATAAAATGTAAACATTCAAATAAGTACATGTATAAAATTATAAAGTTAAGGACCTTGAAGTTCTTAAAGCAAGTTTAATATTAAGTATAACAAAAGCAAACTAAAATATAGGAAGTACATTTTTCAGATAGGATAATTGTTTTAAACCAAATTACTTTGAAATATATAAGTAAAATATACTTTCGTAAATTTCGTAGGATATTTTAAGAAAATGTTCAATGCTTTAATGGTTAATTTTAAGGGTTAATCCTTTAATTTAGTAAAACTCGGAACCCATAATACAAGCGAAAATTTGGGATGTTACAGCAGCAGCTGGTGGTTCCCTCCTTAAGAAGACTGTTGAAGAGGCAAAGGAGATAATTGAGACAATGGCCTACAACAGCAGTCAAGCCGTTTCTGACAAGGTGATTATGAAGAACACTGATCTGGGTTCAAGTCAAGTGCAGACAATTATTCAACAAAACAAGGAGCTACAGCAACAAATTTCTGTGTTGGTGAAGAAGATGGCTCAGACCCAGGTGGCTGCAATCAACACTCTGGTGTGTGATTTCTGTGGAGGAAATCACCAAAATGGAGATTGCGCACCAGATGTGGGAAAGGCACCGGCTACCATTGAGGAGCAAGAAAAATTTGTGGGTGGTGGAGGCCAGAGAAACAATATGTACTCCAACACCTACAACCCAGCCTACAGGAATCATCCAAACTTCTCATGGAACAGCCCGACTCTCAACCCAGCAATGAAGACTCATCAGCCTCAGAAACAAACTTGGGAAGCAGCAATGGAGAAGTTAGCCACCAACACGACCACATTCATGGAGGATACAAGGGCTAAATTTGCCAATCAAGCGGCGAGTATTCGGAACCTGGAGGTGCAAGTGGGCCAGCTTGCAAAGCAGCTATCAGAAAGGTCACTAGGAACATTTCCTAGTGACACTGTTACAAATCCAAAGGAGAGTCTAATGGTAGTGACTCTTAGGAGTGGCAATTCGTATGAGGAGCCACTTCCTAAGAGTGATGCAACTGCATCGGAAAAGAAGAAAGAAGAGGAACAAGAGAAACAAGAAGTAGAGAAAGAGCAAGGCAAGAAAGGAGCATTGAAAACGCAGGGTCCACCTGTGGATCACAACCGGGAATCAGCTAAGCCTGCTCCATTACCTTTGAGGGTGCCTTATCCTCAGAGGTTGAAGAAAGAAGAGGACTGGAGGCAATTCTCCAAGTTTCTGGACATGATCAAAAAGATTAACATAAACATCCCATTCGCAGAGGCTCTTGCACAGATGGCTTTGTATGCGAATTTTATGAAAGACTTGCTGAAAAGAATGAAGGGAATGCTCTTGGAAGAGACGTTTCCAATTGCGGAGAAATGCAGTACCATTATCAAGTGCAACCTGCCACCGAAAATGAAGGATCCAGGCAGCTTCAACCTTCCTGTCAGCATTGGCAAGGAGTACTCTGGTAAGGCCCTCTGTGACTTAGGTGCTAGTGTAAACATCATGCCTTTATCTGTTTGTAATGCACTAGACTTAGGTGAAATCAAACCTACCCCTGCAATTATACAATTAGCTAATAAGTCCATCCTCCGTCCTTATGGAGTGGTGGAAGATATTTTTGTGTAGGTTAATGATTTCATATTGCCCATGGACTTCATTGTCCTTGATATTGATGAGGATGAAAATATTCCTCTGATTTTTGGAAGGCCATTCTTGGCCACAGCCGGGACAGTGATAGATGTTCCTAGGGGAGAGGTTATTCTCCGTGTCAATGGTGAGCAAAGTGTCATAAATATTTTTGAAAAACCACCATGTACGGCGAAGTGCTTCACCCCGCTAAATCTGGTTCAGCATTCATTTGCTGAAGATTCTTTTAATGATCAGATGCAATCCCCTTAGCCTCCGAAAGGAGGTGACCCGTCAGACTCGTGACGTTAAACAAGCGCTAGTTGGGAGGCAACCCAATATTTAGGTAGCATTCCCTTAGTTCAGTAGTTTTTAGGAAATTAGTGTAGGTTATTTTTTTTATTTATTTTGTTATTTTATTTTCTTTAAAAAAAAAGTACCAGTATACAGGTCTGGCGTGCCTGGGCGCGCAACCCTGCACGCCTGGGCACGCACTGGGCGAAAAACCCAGAAAATGGGGGAATTTTTGTGTTTTGATCTATTTTGTGTTCTTTTCCCCATAAGACCAGTCCCTGTACCTATGCAACAAAAATATGTAATTGTTTTCTAGGATTTTTTTTTGTTTTATTGCTTGGATATTTATTTGGATTATTTGTTATTTGCATCAAGTTATTTTGTGTAACAGATATGAGTTAATATTTCCCCATTAGAGGTGCTATTTTTTTTTTGGCATTTGTTCCTAATGACTTATATAAAGTTTGGGGGTGTTTTCTCACTTTTGTTAGTGCTGATTATTTTCAGATGCAGTAGTAAGTGTTCCAAATTTATTCCTTGTCATTTTTTATTTTGTAGTTAGGTATGTTTAGTTTAGTTTGCTTGAGGACAAGCCAACCTTTAAGTTTGGGGGAGTGGATACAAAATAAAATTTTTATTTCAGATCTGAATTTTCCTCCCATTTTTGGTGTTGGTTTGTGTCTTAGGCAGAGGTTTTGTAATTATTCTAGACTTAGGATTATTTTTCTAATGATAGGTGTATATACTTAGTTTAGGATTAGACTCATTGATTTATGTTATTTATTTGTTGAGCTGTAAATATTTTTGAAATCTGGTTATTTTGACAAAGTTTTTCAGAACTTGATATTAGTGAACTAACTTTAGCTTAGTGAGATTTTGAGCCTATATTGATGGAGTATATGATTGATTAAAATATTTTGATTTGAGACCCCTATTTCTTTCATGAGTGTGTTCTCTTTAGTTTTATGTTCTAGAACTTGACCGGTGACCATTTTGAGATTGATAATTGATTACATGCATGAAAATGATTAAGGCATTTAAGATGGTGCTTTTGTAGCCTTCAGAGATTTTTGTTGGATTTGTTTCCCCTTAGTTGCCCATTTTGAGCCTGAGATAATATGATTTTTCTTTGGTACCCTATATTGATTGTATATTTTTGTGAGTACCTTAGAAATTTTGAATGAGCAATTGAGAGAGGGACATTTCAAAAGTATGAAAATTGTGAAAGTGTTGATTGAGTTACTGTAACACCCCAAATTTTCACTTCCTGATATAATAAAATTGTAATTATGAAAGATTATTTTATAATTATTTTCTTAATCATAATTATATTTATTCTTTAAAATTAGATTAATTATGTGTTAGTGTTAGTATTTGTTAGAGGTGGAAAAATATTTGGACAAGAGTATTATATGTAAAAATTAAAGTTTTTGCATATTAATCCCTGAATTAGGGCCTAGAAGCAATATTAGAAAAGTTTTGGAGGGAAGGGCATTAAAATAAATATTTTTGAAAATTGATCAAAAACACTCGAGTATTTTTGGAAACACTCGAGTAATCGAGTCAGTGGAGAACTCATTAGTGCGTTTGATGAGTCAACACACAACGATTTCTTTTGAACGACACGAAAACACACCCAGGACACGTTAATGGGCATCGTGGCGAGCTGCATGATCATTAGAAGTGTCTATATAAGCTCTTGGTTGAAGAGGGTGGAGGATTTTGGTTGATTTACTCTGAAATTTCAAAGTTAGGGTTCCTGATTTCGTGCTCTGATTATTCGATCGTGTTTGAGAGTTGAATTGAGAGTAATACACCATTGTAAAGCTCACATCTCAAGCTTTACAAATATATATAGATTGAGAGATGAGAGTTCGTGTAGAAGAAGAATTGGAGCCCAAAAGATTGGAGGTTTTGCTGTCAAAACTCTAAAGCTGAGGTCTGGAGCTGACTTCAAGCTTGAATTTTGGTAAGCTCACGAACCCTATGAACCTCAAATTCGTTCGTACCTCTAGTTTATGTTGCAGAGAACCAATCTAACCATTTTCCCCAATTTCTAAAACGTTTTTGCATGTCAAATTCTCTGGTCTTGGTGCCCTATTCAACTGTGGCTGCATGCAAAGGGTTTTGAGGGTTAGAGTGTTCCAGCCAATTTCTTTGCAAATTCCCTGTTGATTCACGACTTAAAGCATGTTTGGAAAAGCGGTGGGGGGAGGCAAACGCACGTTTGCGGAAAGCTCCTCCCTCACAGCTTCTGCGTTTGCAAGGTTCCAAACGTGGAACCAAACGCACACTTAGAGGTAAGGGTGAAGCTTTTAATTCACTAGAATAAGTTTAAATCATGTGAATTTAGGTTGAGAGTCAACAAAAGACTCTATGGGCATAGTTGGAATTAGGTTTGAGGCTTGGAGGCCTTTCTGGATTCAAGCATTGGTTTGGACAAGTTTGTTAGGTTACATGCAATCTGTACCAAAGCTGTAATTGAGCTAAATGTGCCTAGAATTGAATTTGGTATGTTGAGTTGTGGAAAAATGATTTTTATGCATAATTGTTGAAATTCTATGATTCAGTGTTAAATGTTGTTAATTCTATATTGGAACATGTTTAAAATATGTAATATAAGCTCTGTTGATCATTGGTTTGGGTTGGAATTGACTATAGTTGGAAATGGTATGTTAAAACTCAATTTGCAGTGTTGTCTGTCTGCAAATACTCGAGTATTTGGGATGATACTCGAGTATTTCGATTATTTTGGAAAAGTTGAATTTCTGGAAACTCAAGAACACTCGAGTACTCATGAAGAACACGAGTATTTTGATGAATTTAAAAATATATTTCTGGAAAATAAATAACACTCGAGTCTCATGAAGAACACTCGAGTATTTTAAAGAAATTTTTTAAAATGAAGTTCTGGAAACAAAGAACAACTCGAGTCTCATTAAGAACACTCGAGTATTTTGATGAATCTGTGAAACACTCGAGTCATGGAAAGTTTACTCGAGTCTTTTGGACCAAGGACAGAAAAGTAATTTTCTTTTAACATACCTAAATTAATGTCAATTAAGATCAACTATGTTTATGGGAAGGAATCATGTTCCAATAAAAGAACGGGGAAATTATTAACAACATTATAACTCACTGATGGAATAATATTGGATGCACATGATAAGATTATTGGTTAATCTTAATGGATAAATTTTATGTGCATACATGCATGGAGAAAGGAGATGGAACTAATTCGGTGATAACTGGATTGATGACACATTTTGGTAATGTGGGCAGCATTAGGGAATGCTGTTACGTCTTGGTGACGTTGTGTGCACACTATCCGAGCAGTTTCACAATACATGTTGGTCATGTATGCGAATTACTGGATTGAACGTTCAATGGACAATGGAAATGGGAGACATGCATCATGACACATAAATAATTGGACTCACATAATTGAATCATGTTTGTTCATTTGCATATGCATCTGGATACTTCGAACTTGCGATTGTTACTTGCTTTATTTATTCTTATTCGATTATGTGGATTATATTGCTTACCCCTTTTGCCCATTTTAGGTGATGGCACGCTATTTAGCTTGCATCGAGTTGCGCCCACTCCCTAGCGGAGTGTGGTACTACGAGGACCATAGAGCCACATTTGAGGGTGAGGTAGAGGTGACTCTATATCACCCTAACCCTTTGGCTCGCGTCCGTCCTCATAGGTTTCGCATCCCTATTATCTATACTTTGCATGTACCCCCTTTTTATACCTATCATGGACCACCCCCGACTCGACCAGCTCGTCGCTTTCATTGCTTTCGTTTTAGAGCTGCTACTTGATCTCACCCCTTTGCTTCTCGAGTGATCCGTGAGGAGACTCCTATACCTAGTCCGATGAGTCCGGTTCATGGGACTCCTTCAGCTGACCCAGTGCCCAATGGTAGGGCACCCACTCAGTCGGACGAGGTAGAGGAGGATCCTGAGGAGGCTGAGAGTGAGGGCGAGCCAGTCGAGCACTCCACTGGGAGCCAGTGGGAAGTTGGGGATCCACCAAGTGATGCATAGTATAGATGATTAGGATGTGGAACAAGTGGAGCAGCTACCGAAGACTCTGGATGCTATGGAGGAGGATCACTGGACCACTGCTGGGATTTTCATGTTTTGTTCTCTATATATATTGTACATATTTTTTAGAGATCTCAGTGAGGTGGTCTTTTCTTTTGGCTTTATATTATGGACTTGTATTTTGTAAACTCTTGCTACCTCAACCTGACTTTGATGTATGTTGGTACTATTACATTATGATATGTATGGTTATGTTTATATATATATATATATCTTTATATAAATGGCATGAAACGTGAATTATCAAGTCAAGGTCCCTATTTTCCGCTTACTCTGATAGTTGTGATTTTAGTGCTGAGTTGGGAAGTTTTTTAATAGTCGTAATGAAAACCCAACTTATGAATAAAAGGATTATTTTCACCAATTGTTTCATAAACAAAAATTTTTATTACTTCTATACTTACGCAAGTCCATATACTCTATTCAATAAACAATAGAGAAACTATATTTTATAATATACAAGAGAGGGTGTGACACTTTTATGGTACCAGAGCACAATGGTCCTGATTCTTGATCCTCTCAAGCATAATCTGCCAGAAGATGCTACAGCTGGGTAAAATTTCTTAGCTATTTGATTCATTTCATATAGCCTTAGTTCTATTAGTGATTGTTTAGAATAGAACTAGATAGATTTCAATGTTTAGATAGATCTTTAACGACCTAGGTCCATAGTGAAGGCTCACTATGGCATCGCGATATAGAAACCATATGAACGATTTGCTGGAAAGGATCACCGCAGTATTAGAGAATCTGCAGCAGAATCAGCATCAGCAACATCCATCTCAGCCCGTTAATCCACCTCCAGTGGGTGCGGCAGCTGTGGAAGCTAAAACTTTGTCGGATTTCAGGAGCTGCAATCCCTCGAAGTTCGCTGGTGGGTTTAAACCGGAATAAGCTAATAAGTGGATCTTGGAGATGGACAAGATCTTTAGAACTTTGGAATGCTCCGACACTCAGAGGATAGTTTATGCTGTTTTCATGCTGGAAGGCGAAGCGGAACATTGGTGGAATCATACTGCTCAGTTACTTGCTCATGAAGGAAGAGAGGTAACTTGGGAAGTATTCATGGAAGAATTTCTCAAGAAGTATTTTCCTGATGATTTAAGGAGGAAGAAAGAAGTGGAGTTCCTGCAACTCAAACAAGGCAGCATGAGTGTAGGTGAATATGCTGCAAAATTTGAAGAATTGATGAAATACTCTCCTTACTATCAGATGAATCCGGATGAAAGGAGCAAGTGTATTAAGTTTGAGGGAGGACTGAGACCTGAATTAAAGTCGGTGTTCAGTTATCAAAAGATTCAAAGCTTTCCTACGATGGTTGATATGTGTAGGATGTACGAGGATGATAAAAAGGCGGAGATAGTACAGATTGTGGAAGGAAAGAAGGAACATCAGGGATATGGACCACAGAGGCGGAAGGGGCATGACCACCGTCACAAAGGTCCTTATTCTCATAAGAATAGGGGAAAGGGCAAGATGTCGGATGATCGAAACACCTCTTACAATAATGCTCCTTATTGTGAGAAGTGCAAGCGTCATCACTTTAGAAAATTCTGTTGGTCTCACAGTGGGTGTTTTAACTGCGGGAAACCTGGTCATTTTTCTTGCGATTGCAAGGAACCACCCAAGAACACTCCAAGAGGATCTATGGACAAGCCAGTAACCCAAGGTCGAGTTTTCACCCTTAGTGGTGCTGAAGCGAATCAGACTCCGGGACTCGTGCAAGGTACTTATTTGCTCAATGACCAACCTTGTAGAATTTTATTCGATTCAGGAGCCACTCATTCATTTGTTTCATGTGAATGTGTGAATCGTTTGAAATTGCCTGTGTTTGAATCCCCCTATTGTCTTAGGGTCGAGACCCCTACTAATTCACCCGTGATCACTTCAAAGGTGTGTCTTAATTGTAAAATTAGGATAGTAGACCGAGTCTCCCAGTTAGATTTGATCTGCTTACCTTTGTCCCAATTGGATGTAATTTTGGGCATGGACTGGATGACTAAAAATCATGTGGTTATTGATTGTGATAAGAAGACAATTTTATTCAAGGACTCAATCTCAGAGAAATATCTCTGCTTAGTCTCTGCTATTGAATCGGAGGAAGTAGAAAAGTCTGTGGAGGAGATTCCGATTGTTCGAGAATTTCCCGAGGTATTCCCTGAGGAAATGTCGGGATTACCACCCAAGAGGGAGATTGAATTTGGAATTGAGTTAATTCCAGGAACTGCTGCAGAAACAACTTATCAGACCAAGTGTATCCCCATGGGGCGCTCCGGTGTTGTTTGTCAAGAAAAAGGATGGAAGCCTTAGAATGTGTGTGGATTATAGACAGTTGAATAAGGTGACCATAAAGAACAAGTATCTTTTGCCAAGGATTGATGATCTCATGGATCAGGTAAGAGGACCTTCAGTGTTTTCTAAGATTGATCTAAGATCTGGGTATCATCAGATCAGGATCAAGGAGGAAGATATCCCTAAGACTGCATTTCGATCTCGATACGGACATTACGAGTATGTTGTAATGTCGTTCGGATTAACAAATGTACCAGCCATTTTTATGGACTATATGAATCGGATTTTTAGACCATATCTGGATTCATTCGTGGTAGTTTTCATTGATGACATCCTGATATATTCTAAGAATCCGGAAGAACATGCCGAACACCTCCGAATAGTACTTAAGATTCTGAAGGAGAAGCAGCTCTACGCCAAAATATCTAAGTGTGAGTTTGGTTAAAGGAAGTTCAGTTCTTGGGGCATGTGATCTCGGAGGGTGGAATAGCGGTTGACCCAGCTAAAGTTGAATCGGTTTTGCAGTGGGTTCAACCAAAGACAGTCACGGAATTCCGAAGCTTCTTAGGGCTGGCTGGGTATTATAGAAGATTCATTGAGGGATTTTTGAAGATTGCATTACCCCTCACCAAGCTGACCCGGAAGGATCAACCATTCATATGGGACGAGAAGTGTGAAAGGAGTTTTCTGATGCTTAAGGAAAGATTAACATCTTCACCAGTGTTAATCTTACCTGACCCTCACAAGGAGTATGAAGTGTACTGTGATGCATCAGGACAAGGGCTTGGGAGTGTTTTAATGCAAGAAGGAAAGGTTGTGGCATTTGCATCTTGTCAACTGAAAGTTCACGAGATAAATTACCCCACCCATGATTTGGAACTTGCTGCAATAGTCTTTTCACTGAAGATATGGAGGCATTATCTCTATGGCACTACATTCCGGGTATTTAGTGACCATAAGAGTTTGAAGTATTTATTTGATCAGAAGGAGTTAAATATGAGGCAGCGTCGGTGGATGGAATTTTTAAAAGACTACGACTTTGAGCTTCACTACCATCCTGGTAAGGCTAATGTTGTAGCAGACGCTTTGAGTCGTAAAGCGATTTATGCAAGCTCAATGATGATTAAGGAAGCGACTTTGATTGAAGAGTTTCAGGATCTAAGTTTGGGGATGCAAGTGGAACCAAGTTATATTAAGATGTGTATGTTGCAAATTTCTAGCGAATTCTTGGCTCTAATTCGAGAATTGCAACATGAAGATCAGGAACTATTGGAAAAGAGGGAGCTGATGAAAGGAAGAAAAGAGTCGGATTTCTCGGAAGGGTCGGATGGAATTTTTCGTTTTAAAACAAGAATTTGCATACTGAAGAACTCGGAGATTAGGAGGATGATTTTGGATGAGGCACATAAAAGTCAGATGAGCATGCACCCTGGATCAAAAAAGATGTACTGGGATTTGAAAAGCATGTTTTGGTGGTCGGGCCTTAAGAAGGACGTTGCGGATTATGTAGCGTCATGTTTCATTTGTCAAAAAGTTAAGGTGGAACATCAGAAACCTGGAGGAATGTTGCAACCCCTGGATATTCCACTATGGAAATGGGATAGTATTTCCATGGATTTTGTAGCTGGACAGCCAAAGACAGCTGCAAACCATGATGCAATCTGGGTAATTGTGGATCATCTTACTAAGTCGGCGCATTTCATTCCGGTGAATATGCGCTATTCTATGGAAAAACTTACCCAACTTTATATTCGGGAAGTGGTACGATTGCATGGAGTGCCATTCAGTATTATTTCGGATCGTGATCCGAGGTTCATGTCTAGATTCTGGTCAAGCCTGCATCAAGCTCTGGGGACGAGGCTTAAGATGAGTTCAGCATATCACCCTCAGACAGATGGGCAAACCGAAAGGACCATTCAAACTTTGGAAGATATTTTGCGAGCGTGTGTGTTGGAAGAACGAGGAAGTTGGGATCAGATTTTACCACTCGCAGAATTCACATACAACAATGGATATCATGCAAGTATCGGTATGGCACCGTTCGAGGCATCAGATGGGAGAAAATGCCAAACCCCGCTATGTTGGTTTCAAGTGGGGGAGAATTTACATCTTGGTCCAGATGTGGTGCAACAGACAACCGAAAAGATCAGAATGATTCAAGAAAAGATCAAGGCTGCGGATAGTCGTCAGAAAAGTTATGCTGATCAAAGAAGAAGACCTTTAGAATTTGCAGAAGGCGACCATGTATTTCTCAAGATTGTACCGCTGAAGGGTGTGAGTAGAGCGTTGAGACCTCAAAAGCTTTTGCCTAAGTTTATAGGTCCCTACCAAATCCTTAAACGAGTAGGACCAGTAGCTTACCAAATAGCTCTCCCACCATCTTTAGCCAATCTGCACAATGTTTTTCATGTATCTCAATTGAAAAAGTTTGTGTATGACCCAACCACGATCCTTCAGATTCGTCCAGATGACTTAACCTTACGAGAAAACTTAACCTTTAAGGCTGGCCCAGTCAAAGTGGAAGATAGGAGGACCAAACAGCTGAGAGGAAAGGATATTCCGTTAGTCAAAGTCGTGTGGCAAAGTGGGAATGTATTCGAGACATCTTGGGAATTAGAGGATCGAATGCGTAAAGATTATCCTGAGTTATTTTTGTAAGTTGAACTTCGAGGACGAAATTCCTGTTAAGTGGGGGAGTAGTGTAACACCCCAAATTTTCACTTCCTGATATAATAAAATTGTAATTATGAAAGATTATTTTATAATTATTTTCTTAATCATAATTATATTTATTCTTTAAAATTAGATTAATTATGTGTTAGTGTTAGTATTTGTTAGAGGTGGAAAAATATTTGGACAAGAGTATTATATGTAAAAATTAAAGTTTTTGCATATTAAAATAAATATTTTTGAAAATTGATCAAAAACACTCGAGTAATCGAGTCAGTGAGCAATCTTTGAGATGATTGGATGCCTTAATATGTTACCTAAATACCACGGCGTCTTAAGGGAAAGCCCCTCTCTCACCTCGATGACGAAACTTTCGAAAGCTTTCCAAGATTTCCCAGTCGCTAGCCTTGCCTCGTTTCCTTTGCGTCCGTCACCCGAACTATAACATTTTTCCCGTGCGTTAGAACAATTTCGATAGATTCATAATTTCGTTTTGAAAACACTTTGAAAAAATTTCCCTTTTTGAAAACACATTGCCAATATCCAAAAGTTTTCAATTCCAAATCAAATCTTCAATAAAAAAGTTTCGAAGAAAACTTTGAAACAATTTTAAAAATAATTTCTTCATCAAAACAGAATCCATTTCTCTTAATTTAAAACACTTCGGTTGTAAAATCATTATCTTTAAACATTGAACGAAATCCCAAGAAACAACTCGTTGAAAATCTATTTTAAACAAAATACAAAAATTCAAGAAGATAAAATTCCAAGATCAAATCAAATTGATTTATTTAAATTCCAAACTTCTCAATACTAGTGGATACTGATCAAAGGAGGTCATGTAGAAATTTCAAATCAATTTAAGTTGTTTAAATCTTACTTTCAAATGAAACATTTTTCAATTCCTTTGAAATCCAAACATAGATTTTTCACAAATAAATCTTACAAACAAAATTCAGAACAATTTCAATTCAATCTAAATATTTTCCAAAAAACATTCAATTAGCACAAAGAACAACACATACAAGTTTTCAAAGCATTCACAAGTCCACATAAAGCAAGTCACTCTTTTAATCCTTTAAAATCATTAATTAGATTATAATCTTAATAGGTTAATTCGATTACTCTTTAAAAAAATAATTTAAACTAAGCCTTGTGACTAATTCACCAAGGACCAAATTACTATGGTCATTATTTTCTAATCTCTAATAAATTTTAAAACTTGAAATTATTGAGTTAATATTACAAAAATTCCTTTTTACATAACTAAATCAACTTATTCATTCTTATTTTTAAAACCAAAAGATTAAAGGAAACACACATCACTTTCACATAGCATCATGAACCTAGGAATATAGCTATTGTTAAAGGTCATGTCATGAAGACAATTTTCCAACCACATGAACATGCACTAGCCGAATCATACACATATAATTTTGCAAGGGTTTAATGCACAAATGAAGACATAAAAGCATGAAATCATTTTCTTTATTTTAGGACTAAAACTGTGAGCATCCATGAAGAAAAATTAACAATTTTAATTCATTTACTTAACAAAAATTAAAGCAATAATTTAAATCATAAACTACTTCAAAGATTCACATATATTTTATTTTAAAAAAAACTGGATTATTTCATACATACATTTTAAAGCTCTTATATTAAAATAGTTTGATCATGCATGCACTCTAAATGATAAGCAAACATAGCCTCCTACTTCTTTCTAGGTTGGCCGAATGTCAACATGCAAAAAGCAAGGTTTTTGTTCACTTTTTCAACATGCAAAAGTCACATAATCACATCAAGACTTGCAAGCTTTCAAGACTATTTTTCAAAGCAACATACTACATCATTTACTCACATCAACATACATTAACATCATCAAGACAAGATCTTTCTCAAACATATTTCTAACATGCATGAAACAAACTCAAGTTCATCATTCATTTTTAAATAAAAATCAAGATTACACTTTAAACTACTAAAAATGGCATGCATATACTTAAAATCATTAGATATAGCCTCAAGACACACATGCATCCATTCTTCACATAATAAAAAGCATGAATTCCATTTTTTTATTAAACATGGCCGAATGGCCTTCATCAAATATAACATGCATAAGATCAAACACTAGATTAAATCATGTTTATATTCAAAAATCAATTTAAAAACTTGTTTCTTTAATTTTTTTCTTTGAAACCGTGACATGCATCAAATAAAGACATGATCTTTCCATTTAAAATTAACATGAATGCTTCAAGATCTTAACTTTTTCACTTATCAAACAAAGATAATCACATGCATACATTCGAATCAACTAAGATCATCACCAAAGTGATAGGCAAGACTAAACACTTAAGCTTTTTCACAAATCAAGTCTAGATCATAGATTTATTCATCAAATAATCATAGAAATACACATAGATCACGGTTTAACAAAAAGATTCAACATGCAAAGCCAAAGATTTTCACTTTATTATAAATCAAGTTTAGATCATGAATTTGCTTGTCAAATAACCACATAAACACACATAGATCACGGTTTAGAGAAAGAAAATTAAACATGCAAAGAAGTTTATTTTAAGCTTCACAAAAATCTTATAATACTTTAGATCTTTAAGATTTAGTTAGAAAAACATCAAGATCTATCAAGAAAACCTCAACCGAAACATCAAACATAAGCTACACATATTACAAATCATTTTGAGTCCTTAAAGTCCATGATTAAAGAAGAAAAACTACATAAACTCATCTCTCAAACCATAAAATTAAACATGCAAGAAGAAAAGAAGTAGATCTACAAAATCAAAAGAAAAATCTAAGGTATTACAAATATTCCTCTTGATCTCCAAGTCACCTACCAAGAAAAGGGTTGGTCTTCTAGATCCTAACACTTAGATCTTCAAGGAACACCTTTGGTCTAACTTCAAACCTCCTTCTTCTTCCTCTCTAAACCTCACGGCCACTCTCTCTCTCTCTCTATTCCTTTTTCTTTCTGTAAGAGTGGAATGGGCTCTTAAAGTTGTGTTTTGTGTGGAAGTGAAGAAATGAGAAATGAATGGGGTGAAATGAACTAAGGCCACACCAATTTATAGGCCAACGAATCATCCCCCCTTTGCCCTTAGGTTTTTGGTTCGGTCAAGAACAAATGGGAGGGTAATTTTGGGCTTCCAAAAGTTTGCATGTAGGGAATCTAATTAAGGGGACATGGTGGAGTAAATTAAGGAACTATGTCACTTTAGGTCTAGTTGCTTTTGGGATAATACTTAGAGTTTTCTACTAACTTAGTTTTCTCATGGTTCTATCTCTCCCTTAGGCTTCTTGTCTAAGAAAATAGAAATCCTAGGCTTGCCCCATATACATACATACATACATACGTGACACACACACATACATGCATACACACACAAAAACCGTGGCACACACATATACACATACATACATCATACATTTTTATTTCCTAGTCACATTCATTTATAATTATCAATTCACATAATAATGCAATTAGTTCTAAGGAAATCACATTCACACAATCCTTTTCATGTATCACTCATTACACACACATTAAACCAACACATATCACTTAAAAATTTTAAGCCATAGCAATAAGTTCATTTTCTTCAAAACCAAAATCTCAAAATTCGTACTCCACAAATTCTGGAAATAAATTTTTTATAAATCAATCCAGAAAATTCTAAAAATCACATTTTCAAAATCTACGTTTCAAGACGATCGTTTTCATATAAAGATCATAAAAATCCGGGTTACGGTTAAAAAGATACGAATTTTCAAAGTTGACAAATCCAAAAGAAAATTCATTTCAAATGAAAATCATCCTTTAATAAAAATCACAACTTCATAAATCATTATAAGCTCAACAAAATCATTCACTTCTCATCCATAAAATACTTTGTTCATAAAAATCCATGAAAATCAACACTTTACTTCTTTCTTACGTAAAATACTTGTCTGAAAATCTCTTATAAAACAAAATCTTGTTGGCGTTCTGGCAAGTGCACCAGTTCGTGACAAGTAATATAGTGGAAGTGGGTTGTCGTTCCCAACGAGGACTAAAATCGATTAAAATAATTCTCACCTAAGTCGTAGTTACTACGTGAAATTCAAATTCAAATTAAATTGATTGGAAAATTCTTAACTAAATTAAATTGAAAAACAAAAACGCAAATAAAAAGTGGTTGAGAAAAAATTTGGGAAAGCTTGGGAACTTGTTTCATTGTAGGTTCCTATGATGATTGCTAACGAATCAATGATTTTCCTAAGTATTGAACCAATTTTGCAAAGGTAAAAGCAGCCTAATTCCTTAGGCCAACCCTGTTTCTTAGTAATTTAATCTCCCTTAATTCCTTAAGCAGAGCTTTAAATCCTAATCTTACCAATTAATGTTCAATCAAAATTATTAGAAGGTTATCCAATTCATAGACATATTCCTATACCTATGTAATTGAATTGTTTGATTAAAGGTCTAAATCCTAATTTAATATTCCTATTCAATTAGAATTACCAAATCATAAACGACGTAAAATTCATGATAATCAATTAAAACATAATCAAACACAATACTTAATTGGAAAAACATCAATTCATTAACCAACTGTCTATGAAGGTTCCATACTGTGAATTCAATGCTCCTAATTAGGTGGATTATGTTTTGATGATGACAAAATAATTAACAAATCATGCCTTGAAGATATTGCAACATCAACATCACAAGAAGTCAAGAAAAGAAGACAAGTGCCCAATCATTCTCAATCAAATATTAATTGTAAATTTCTAATTTATGTTGAGAGTGGTTGAGAGTGGGTAGAAATAGTTAGTCTCTTCTAGGAATAAATTTTTATATGTTTATTAAGTTGAGATTGACCAAAAATTAATACTTGAGAGGAAAAATAAAATTGAAAAATAATTTTTCCCATATCTGATCAAAATACTCGAGTATTTTGATAAAGACTCGAGTATATACTCGAGTATTTATAGAAAAACTCGAGTATTTGTGCCAGGTCAGCAATTATGACCGTTAGTCTTGTTCGTGCACCAATTCACTCGTGACCGACCAAAAAGACTCGAGTATTTACCAAAAGACTCGAGTATTTTTGTCCAGTCAGCAAAAATGAACGTTGGAGAGACTCAAAAACTCAATTGAGGGCATTTGAGTCTCATCCAACCCCAAGAGAGAATTCAGAACCTTATTGTAAAATTTCTCTTTGAATTTGTGCAAGAAAAAACAAGACAACAACACATCATTGATTCAAGCTTTCTTAATTTCCTCTTCTCAAGTGTTAATTCCCAAAAAGCTCAACTTCTCACTCATATTGTCATTTTATTCCAAGTTGAGTTTTTAGGCCTCAATTCTTACATTGAGCTGTGCTTATTTGTGCTAATCCATTGTGAGATTAGTAATACACATACAAAAAGCTTGATTATTCAAAGTCTTGGATTGTTCCCAAGCAAACCCTAAGTGGCTTAGGGTGTTGGAAGTCTTGAGAGGTTCTCAAGCACAAGACTAGGAAGTTCCTAGCCCGGTGGAGTTTCTTGAAGGGAGTTCAAGGAAGCTTTGTGAAGAGTTCTTCAATCACCGGAATCAAATTGGGGTAGAAATCAAGAGTTTGGTACACTCTTGAAAGGGTTAGGTTGAGTGAGGCCATTCTCAAGCAATCCTTTGTAATTTCTAACAATTTGATTATTAGTAGAAACTCCTAAGTGATTAGGAGGACTGGATGTAGCTCATTGTTGGAGTGAACCAGGATAAAATTGCTTGAGTGTTGGTTTATTGCTTTTAATCTACTTTCTAGCTCAATAGACTTAAGTCATTTCAATCAATTAGGATTTATACAATTAGGTAGCAAGTTCAAGGAATCTTTGTGTTTAAAAGTTATTTAGATTGCTTGCTATTCTGCTGGATAAGTTCCTGTTTATTATTGAATTGATTTGAGTTAAATTGCTGAATTTTCGTTTCTGGTTTTTCTGCTATCTGATAAGAAAAACTCGAGTATTTCAGAAAAGACTCGAGTTGTTCATCACTGAAAAACTCGAGTATTTCTCAAAAGACTTGAGTCTTTTGTGTCTGATTCCAGAAAATTCAGTCTTAGCTCCATTCTTCAATTATCAATCGAAATATTTGGTATTAGTGCTTCAAAATACTATTCACCCCCCCTCTAGTATTTGCTTAGCCCGCTTGTTGGTTTCCAACAAGTGGTATCAGAGCTCGGTTGAAAGATCGAGTGTAACAACTTTTTCGAAAAAGATCCTTTTGGAAACTTAATGGGCTCTAGCAATAACTTTGGTGGAGAAGGAGCTTCAATAAACCGTCCTCCACTATTTAATGGTGAAGGATATGTTTATTGGAAAACTCGCATGAAAGTTTTTGTTGAAGCAATTGATATGGATATTTGGGATGCAATTGAAAATGGTCCTTTCATTCCCAAAAAGAAAATAAATGATGAAATTGTTGAAATTCCAAGGAGTAGTTGGAATGATGATGAAAAGAGAAAAGTCTCATTTGATTTAAAAGCTAAAAACATCATCTTTTCGGCTCTATCCCATGATGAATTTTATAGAGTTTCCCAATGTAAATCGGCAAAAGAAATGTGGGATACTTTGCAAGTCACACATGAGGGAACAAGTGAGGTTAGAGATGCAAGATTGAATTCTCTAACTCACGAATATGAATTGTTCCACATGTTGCCAAATGAAACCATTAGTGACTTGCAAAAGCGATTCTCTCACATAGTTACTCATTTGATTTCCTTGGGAAAAGTATTTCGCAATGGTGAAACTACTAACAAAATTCTAAGATGTCTTGATAGGAGTTGGCAACCCAAGGTAACCGCCATCAAGGAATCAAGAGACATAAATAGCATGGACTTAGCCACTTTGTTTGGCAAACTCCAAGAGCATGAGATGGAGCTTACAAGACTTGGGATGCATGAGGAATCGGACAAAAAGAAAAAGAGCATAGCACTCAAAGCTTCAACCAAAGCTACAAAAGAAGTTGAAGAATGCTCTACAAGTGGAGATTCTGATGGTGAACCAAATCAAGAAGAATTTGGGATGTTTGTGAAAAGATTCAACAAATTCTTCAAAGGGAAGAAAGGTGGATCTTCATCCAATTTCAAGAGAACCAAAGACTCCAAACAAAGAGAAAAGAGTACCAATGATGGAGTTAAGTGTCATGAATGTGGTGGGGTTGGTCACATAAGAATGGAATGTGCCACATTCTTGAAGAAGAATGACAAGAAGACCCAAGAGACCAAAGGGAAGCGTGCATACATTGTTTGGGATGCACTGGAGAAGAGCAATGAATCGTCTTCAAGTAGCTCCGGTGATGAAAATGCAAACCTTTGTCTCATGGCCAAGAACAATCATGAGTCCTCATCAAGAGCTAATCATGGCATGAGTGAAAGTGATGATGAGGTAACCTCTAGCTCTTCTTGTTCATCTTCAAACTCCATTTCATATGATGATTTGCAAGAAGCCTACAATGAAATGTTAATTCAATTTAAAAGGCTTGCTAAAATTAATAAGGAAAAAGGAAAGAAAATTTTGGAGTTTCAACATGAAATTGATGAATTGCAAAAATCTATAAATGAGTTGAAACTTCAAAATGAATCCTTGGAACTTATTAATTCTAGTCATCAAAGTGATTGTGCAAATCATGAGGAAATTATCACTTCATGTGAGAGATGTGATGAACTTGAAAAAGAAGTGAAAGAGTTGAAAAACAAACTCACAATATCACATAGTGATAGAAACCTCAACCGGTTGTTGAACTCTCAAAGACATAATCACAACAAAACCGGTTTAGGATATGTTCATAAAAAGGACAAAAAGTACAAGGTGGTTGGAACATTTTCTAAGAAAAACTCATCAAAGAGACCAACTTGTACTTATTGTGTAAAAGTTGGACATATCAACATTGAGTGCCATATTAAGAAGTTTGAAATGAAAAAGGGCACTTATATGTGGATTAAGAAGGGAGAAAGTCCCAACACTAACCCTAAGGGACCCAACATTGTTTGGGTACCCAAAGTGAACAAGTGATTTCATATTGTAGGTGTGCCTTCGAACGGGAAAACAATTGTGGTATCTTGATAGTGGATGTTCGAAGCACATGACGGGAGATAAGCGGCACTTCATTGAGCTTACTCCAAAGGAAAAGGGTTATGTCACTTATGGGGACAACAACAAAGGCAAAATCCTTGGTATTGGTAAAATCGGAAACTCTTCAAACTTGATTATTGATAATGTGCTCTATGTTCAAGGATTAGAACATAATCTCTTGAGCATAAGCCAATTATGTGATATTGGCAATCATGTAGTTTTTACCTCTACCCATTGCCTCATTAAAAGTGACAAAGATGAATCAATCAAATTTGTCGGTAGAAGGTCAAATAATACTTACTTAGTTGATTTGAACAAAGTCACTTCTTTGGTCTCTACTTGTTTAGTGAGAAAATAAAATGACACTTGGTTATGGCATCGTAGGACCGCTCATATAAATGTAAACCAATTGAAGAAAATTCAATCTAAAGATCTAGTAGTTGGTTTACCAAAGCTAAATTTTTCTATTGAAGGTGTTTGTTCCCCTTGCAAGAAATGTAAACAAACTAAAAACACCTTTGGATCAAAAATGGTTATGTCCACATCAAGGCCATTAGAAATGCTTCATATGGACTTGTTTGGACCATCACAAATAAAAAGCTTTGGTGGCAACTATTATGCATTGGTGATTGTTGATGACTTCTCTAGGTTTACTTGGACTTTATTTTTAACTACTAAGAGTGAGACCTACAAATCTTTTAAACATCATGTCAAACTTTTGCAAAACCAAGTAAATCAAAAAGTAATTATTATTCGAACCAATCATGGTGGTGAATTCGAAAACCACAAATTTGATAGATTTTGTGCTAAAAATGGTATTGAGCATCAATTCTCCGCACCAAGGACTCCGGAACAAAACGGAGTGGTAGAGCGGAAAAATAGGGTGCTATAGGAACTTGCTAGAACCATGTTAAATGATTCTCAAGTACCTCAATATTTTTGGGCCGATGCCGTCAATACGGCTTGTTATGTTTTAAATCGTATTTTGATAAGGCCCTCTTTGGATAAAACCCCCTATGAACTTTACAAGGGAAGAAAGCCAAATATATCTCATTTTCATGTCTTCGGATGCCAAGTTTTTGTTTTAAATAATGGAAAAGAACACCTTGGCAAGTTTGATTCCAAATCCGATGAAGGCATATTTTTAGGCTATTCTTCTCATAGTAAAGCTTATAGAATTTTCAATAAAAGAACTTTAACTATTGAGGAATCAATTCATGTGGTTTTTAATGAGTCTTCAAAAGAAGATAGTGTTTTATGTGATGCTAGTGAAGATGGCATTGTCTTTTCAAAAGAAGAAAAAGAGAGAGAGAATTCAAAAGTTGATGAAGGAGAAGTAAGGGAAGAACTTCCTCCAACTTGGAAATCGGTCAAGGCTCATCCTATAGACAAAGTCATAGGAGATATATCAAAGGGAGTACTTACTCGTTGGTCTATTCAAAACATTTGCCACTATGTCTCATTTGTTTCTCAAATTGAACCCGATTCAATTAAAAAGGCCATTGAGGATGATCATTGGGTTCTTGCTATGCAAGAAGAATTAAACCAATTTGAAAGAAATGAAGTTTGGGATCTAGTCCCTAAACCCGATGATCATACCATAATTGGTACTAAATGGATTTATAGAAACAAACTTGATGAATCCGGGTTGATTATAAGAAACAAAGCTAGACTAGTAGCTCAAGGGTACAACCAAGAGGAAGGTATCGATTATGATGAGACCTTTGCTCCGGTTGCACGTCTTGAAGCAATCCGAATTTTACTTGCTTATGCTTCAATCATGAAATTCACTTTATATCAAATGGATGTTAAAAGTGCTTTCTTGAATGGGTTTATAAATGAAGAAGTGTATGTCAAACAACCCCCCGGTTTTGAAAATAGTGAATTTCCAAACCATGTTTATAAATTGAAAAAGGCACTCTATGGATTGAAACAAGCTCCTAGAGCTTGGTATGATCGATTGAGTTCCTTTCTATTAGAAAACAAGTTTCAAAGAGGGAAGGTTGATAATACATTATTTATTTATAAAACCAAGGATGACATTTTGTTAGTACAAATCTATGTTGATGATATCATTTTCGGTGCTACTAACGTGTCTCTTTGTAGAAAGTTTTCAAATTTGATGAAAAAGGAATTTGAAATGTCAATGATGGGAGAACTCAAGTTCTTCCTAGGCTTACAAATAAAGCAAGTCAAGGAGGGGATATTTGTGCATCAAGGGAAATATTGCAAAGAGCTCCTTGAAAAATTCGGATTGGTCAAGTGCAAGGAAGCCTACACTCCAATGAGCACATCATGCTACCTAGACAAGGATGAACAAGGTACACCGGTTGATGTTAGTAAGTATAGGGGTATGATAGGTAGTCTCCTATATCTCACTGCATCTAGACCGGATATTATGTTTAGTGTATGCATGTGTGCTAGATTTCAAGCTAATCCTAAAGAATCTCACCTATCCGCGGTTAAACATATATTTAAGTATCTAAAAGGAACAATTAACACTGGTTTATGGTATCCTGCTGATGCCAATCTTAGTTTAGTTGGTTACTCGGATTCCGACTTCGCGGGATGCAAGCTTGATCGCAAAAGCACCAGTGGTACTTGCCATTTCTTGGGAAGTTCATTGGTGTCATGGTTTTCTAAAAAGCAAGCTTGTGTCGCTCTTTCTACCGCCGAAGCGGAATATATCGCAACCGGTAGTTGTTGTGCTCAACTGTTATGGATGAAACAACAATTATCGGATTTTGGTTTGAAACTTGAAAATATTCCGATTAGATGCGATAACACGAGTGCAATCAATTTGACTAAGAATCCGGTGTATCACTCAAGAACTAAACACATTGAAATAAGACATCATTTTTTAAGAGATCATGTACAAAAGGGTGATTGCACAATTGAATTTGTTAGTACCACAAATCAATTAGCCGACATTTTTACAAAACCTCTACCAAGGGACACCTTTTATCATATTAGGAGAGAACTTGGTATTTTAGATGAAGCTAATATAGGCTAATTGCATTGTGTGTCATTTTTGGAAGATCACCATATTAGTCTTACTCTAATGTGTTATTGATTCTTAGGTAAATTGTCCTTGATGATATGTGAAATTGTATATGTTAATTGTGTGTGATTCTGTACTGTATTCCAAGTTGGTAGTGAAGCATTTGTGTTTGATTTGTGTTTGGTCTTTTAAAACTGAGTTTTTACTCTCTGTTCTGTCAAAATACTCGAGTTTTTCCAAAAACACTCGAGTATTTTAATTCAAAAGTAAATCAGTTTTAAATTGAAAATGTTTTTAATCAGGGTCTGAGAAAAATACTCGAGTGTTTCTCAAAACACTCGAGTCTTTATTAAAATACTCGAGTGTTTGTCGAAACACTCGAGTCTTTCAAAACCCCCAATTTTTGAACTTTCAGACCAAACTCGAGTATTTTCCAAAAACTCGAGTATTTTGCGTTTTCCTGAAATTTGAACTTTCGGACCAAACTCGAGTTTTTCAATTTTTACTCGACTTTTCTGGGGAAATCTGGGCTGAGTCACGACCGACTCGAATATATTTTCAAAAACTCGAGTATATCCTAAAGAACAACTCTAGTATTTATGAATATACTCGAGTATTTTGAACTGTTTATATATACTCTCAGACTCGTTTTTGCGACCCTCTTCTCTCTCGGTTTTCTCATATCTCTCTCCTCAAAACTCCGATTTTACTCAAAGTTTTGTCAAATCTTACTAATTTTTCATCCTCTAAACTCTTCTCTCGATTTTATCCTCCTCCAGATGATCCAGCTCCTTCCATGTTTTGATGCTGCTGCTTATGGATTTTCTATTTTAGTTTTCATTATGTTTTCATCATGTTGATCTTGTTGCATTTTCTGTACTTTGAGAACTTGGTGTTTTGCGACTTTGGGTTTATTATTGCACCTTTGGTTTGGACCTTTTATGATGTTTTTATGATAATGATTTTGGTTTTCATTCTGATGTTTGTGCAAAGCTTCAGGGGGAGCTCTTTATTGTTATTATATCTCCGTTTTATTTGCATAGTTGGTTATGGGGTTTTCCGATTCTGCACCTCTCCTCCCTTGATCTTTTTCTAAATTGTTACATCTTTTTGGCGTATGACAAAAAGGGGGAGAGATATTACACTTGTCTTGTCTTGATATTGTTGCACCTAAAATCTCTAATTATGGTATATACTCTGATAATTGTTAAATTCTCTAATACCATAGGCTTGGTGCTAAAATTAAATTGTCATAACATCTTGCTCAAGCTGAATTTTTAGATAGGTGAAAAGTATCATATAGTGAGGGGGAGTTGCATCTCCAAGTGGATCAAGCTTAAAAAATGGATCAAGTGTTAATTATTTTGTCATCACCAAAAAGGGGGAGATTGTGAATTCAATGCTCCTAATTAGGTGGATTATGTTTTGATGATGACAAAATAATTAACAAATCATGCCTTGAAGATATTGCAACATCAACATCACAAGAAGTCAAGAAAAGAAGACAAGTGCCCAATCATTCTCAATCAAATATTAATTGTAAATTTCTAATTTATGTTGAGAGTGGTTGAGAGTGGGTAGAAATAGTTAGTCTCTTCTAGGAATAAATTTTTATATGTTTATTAAGTTGAGATTGACCAAAAATTAATACTTGAGAGGAAAAATAAAATTGAAAAATAATTTTTCCCATATCTGATCAAAATACTCGAGTATTTTGATAAAGACTCGAGTATATACTCGAGTATTTATAGAAAAACTCGAGTATTTGTGCCAGGTCAGCAATTATGACCGTTAGTCTTGTTCGTGCACCAATTCACTCGTGACCGACCAAAAAGACTCGAGTATTTACCAAAAGACTCGAGTATTTTTGTCCAGTCAGCAAAAATGAACGTTGGAGAGACTCAAAAACTCAATTGAGGGCATTTGAGTCTCATCCAACCCCAAGAGAGAATTCAGAACCTTATTGTAAAATTTCTCTTTGAATTTGTGCAAGAAAAAACAAGACAACAACACATCATTGATTCAAGCTTTCTTAATTTCCTCTTCTCAAGTGTTAATTCCCAAAAAGCTCAACTTCTCACTCATATTGTCATTTTATTCCAAGTTGAGTTTTTAGGCCTCAATTCTTACATTGAGCTGTGCTTATTTGTGCTAATCGATTGTGAGATTAGTAATACACATACAAAAAGCTTGATTATTCAAAGTCTTGGATTGTTCCCAAGCAAACCCTAAGTGGCTTAGGGTGTTGGAAGTCTTGAGAGGTTCTCAAGCACAAGACTAGGAAGTTCCTAGCCCGGTGGAGTTTCTTGAAGGGAGTTCAAGGAAGCTTTGTGAAGAGTTCTTCAATCACCGGAATCAAATTGGGGTAGAAATCAAGAGTTTGGTACACTCTTGAAAGGGTTAGGTTGAGTGAGGCCATTCTCAAGCAATCCTTTGTAATTTCTAACAATTTGATTATTAGTAGAAACTCCTAAGTGATTAGGAGGACTGGATGTAGCTCATTGTTGGAGTGAACCAGGATAAAATTGCTTGAGTGTTGGTTTATTGCTTTTAATCTACTTTCTAGCTCAATAGACTTAAGTCATTTCAATCAATTAGGATTTATACAATTAGGTAGCAAGTTCAAGGAATCTTTGTGTTTAAAAGTTATTTAGATTGCTTGCTATTCTGTTGGATAAGTTCCTGTTTATTATTGAATTGATTTGAGTTAAATTGCTGAATTTTCATTTCTGGTTTTTCTGCTATCTGATAGGAAAAACTCGAGTATTTCACAAAAGACTCGAGTCTTTTGTGTCTGATTCCAGAAAATTCAGTCTTAGCTCCATTCTTCAATTATCAATCGAAATATTTGGTATTAGTGCTTCAAAATACTATTCACCCCCCCTCTAGTATTTGCTTAGCCCGCTTGTTGGTTTCCAACACATACAAATCCACATATTCCCAAATAAGGGTTTAGTTCATGATAGAGAAGAGAGAAACAATAAACATGATAAAAGTAAACATAATTACCAATAAACTTGAGTCTCCAATCTCAATTCTTCACCAAAGCTCTCAAAATCTCAGTTCTCAATTGTTCAGAGTCAACCTAATTACCAATCCTAATCTATTTTAAAACCCTCAAAAGCCAATCTTATCACAAATCCATCAAAACAATAATAAATCTAAAACAGATCTATCACGCGCGCCTGGGTATGGCGTTGGCACTCCTGGGCGCGCCTCTGAAATTCATCAGTTCTTCTTCCTTCGTGACACGCGCGCCTGGGCGCTTGGTTCCGCGCGCCTGGGCGCACATCTGACTGAGTTGCTGAAACAGTTTTAGCACTTTGACCCCACTTCTGATGCCTTGACCCCTTGCACGCCTGGGCGTGCTGACCCTGCGCCTGGGCGTGCTGTAACATCCTGAAAATTAATATTAAATAATATAATTTTAGTATATAAATATTTATTTAAGGATAGGATTAAGCCTTAGAAATTGTACAAGGTTAGAAGGGTAGTATGAGCATACGCCAACCTAGGATGTAAGTATAGGACCTCGGTCCGATCCCGGCCGAGCTGAATGGGAACCAAACGCGGAACCTGTTGTCCAGTCCGGATTAGCCGACCTCAGCGCACCTCACAGTATCATCCGAGAAGGAAGCTCGGACTACTGCTGTTCCTGCAAACCGAGCCGACGTATCCTAGCCGACATACCCAAGCCGACACGTCCTAGCTCCTCCGTGCCAGCTCATGTGGAGCTGTTAACCCTTTGGTTTTCGTACCATCCGTACGGTACTATCCTTCACTTTATGTCATTGTCATTCACTTTATGTCACTATCATTGCTTTATGTCCCTTTCAATGTACTATTCATGGCTTCCTTTGGAAGCCAATGAATCTTGTCCACACATTCTAGCTTCCCCAAGAAGCCTCCAATGAGAGCCACACAAATACTCTCCCTAAAATAATAAAAGTGAAAGCCAATCCACAACACACAACACTTTGCATTCTCACTCTTATTCTCTCCCCTTCGTCTCTCTCATTTGCTCCCTCATTCTCTTTCTCTTTGGAAGTCCAGCAACCAAACCCCAACATACTTCCTTCTTCCCTCTCTTGTCACGGGCTCTCTTCCACCAACCGGAGACCTCCCTTCCGCCGTCTTCTCTTCCATCCCGGACGTCCCTGGACCGCTGTGGAGTTCGTGTGTGGCTGGTGGAGTTCGTGTGTAGCTTGGTGGAGTTGTGGCAGCTTGGAGGAAAGGATTCAAGGGGGTAAGCTCAAGGTCAAGCAACAAGGAAAGCCTCACTCAAACTCTCAACTCTTATCTCTCACGGTTTGAGGTAAGGAGTGAGTGTTACCTCTACTTGAGTTTGGGTTTCTAGGGTGTTCATAAAGGGTACTAAGAATGGGTGTTAGACTAGGGAATGGATCTAGGATTAATGCTAGAAAGGAAATGGTAAAAAGGGTATAAAGGGAACTAATAAATGAACTAGAAACATGATGGATTGGTTGAATGCTTTATTCTTGTTGTTGTGGTGGTATAAGTGTTTATGAGCTTTGTGTATAAATGTTTATGAGCTTTGATGTTTATGATTCATGTCTGTGGCCGAGCTGAGTGAGGGGGAGAATGGGTATGAGAAAATGGTAAAGATGGAATGTAGGAGAGATAGAGTAATAAGTTAGAATGAGAATGGTTAATGGAAAGAGGGAATGGTTACTGGGTTTAGCCGAGATAGGCCGAGCTAAGTAAATAATGAGATTAATGTAAAGAGGAATAAATTAAAGTGTTGAGCCGAGAGAGGCCGAGCTAAAATAATGGTTAAAAGGACTAAGAGGAATAAAAGAGAAATGACTGTGTGATCGGGTCATAGCAGACGCGTACCGGGTGCGTGCATTGATCGCGTCAGACGCATACTTGGTATGTGCAGCTGTAAGACGGGTACTGGGTACTCGCAGTTATGATTCACACAGGGTTCCGAGAACAGAATCGGTGGGATGTGTTCCTGGTCATAGCAGACGCGTACTGGGTGCGTGCATTGATCGCGTAAGTCGCCGAGATGCGCCGCTGTAAGACGAGTACTGGGTGCTCGCAGTTATGGACACTCCTTACTCCATAGAATGATCGGCGGTAGTGCTCCTGGTCATAGAAGACGCGTACTGGGTGCGTGCATTGATCGCGTCAGACGCATACCGGGTATGTGCAGCTGTAAGACGGGTACTGGATTCTCGCAGTTATGGATGACACTCCGATATCCGACCTTAAATGGTGTAAGACATGCACTGGGTGTATGCATCTGAGAAGAGTAAAAGATTGTAAACTATGTGAAAATGGAATAATGAGTAATGAGTCCGAGGTAGAGAGATGGTTTACCGAGGTAAGAGGATAGTGGCCGAGATGCCGAGTGTATGATTTATGGAAAGAGGATAAGGGGAATTGGTAGGATGTGAGCCGAGCTAAATAATATTACATGATGATGTATGCATGTGGTTTGATTACTTGTTACTATTTGTTAATTGACTACTTGTGTTTATCTTGGTAGTTCGGTATGTCATTTTAGAAACTGCTTATTTAAGTTCTGTGTAATGCTAACCTCCTTACCATTTTTCAGGTACTGAGCCCGAGCAGACGCAGTCCCCGGCCGAGCAGGATCACTCTCCCTCACAGGGAGAGTAAGTCATTAGAGTCGGATAGCCTAGATGGGTCTCGGCCAGTTGGCCGAGCTAAAACACTCTTTTGTATATTTTGACCTCGGATTACCCAGTTGGGCCGAGCTAAAACAATGTTTCGTGTTTTTAATTGGCCGAACTGAATGTACCTAAACTTATACTTTATGTATTGGATGCATTTAAATCTTCCGCTTATTAACTCTGATGTTTTTGTTATTAATGAAAGGAAATATTATTTTGGCAAATATCACATTCTTTTTTAAAAGAAATTTTAAATCCTAATTTTGGGGTAATTAAGGGTAATTATTATATAGGGTGTTACATTTATGGTATCAAAGCAGTTTCTCCTCGGCCTATTGGAGTTGCAAAGGACTCCAGTGGTTACTCACCAAGAGAGTGACAAATAAGTAAGGTCTAGAAGTCTAAGTTAGACAATAGAGCTCATAGGTATATATGTTTATATATATATATACTTACTTGATTAATTCGGAAGTTAATTGGATTTCTCTCCATGACCGAACAGCATGGCTGGGAGAAGAGCCGATAACGACCGAATTGCTGCCGTACTGGAAACTCTGGTTCAACTGCAGTAGAACCAAGCGCAGGCTCAGCAGAATCAGGCTGAGAACCTTGCTCAGAACATCGCCGCAGCCGCAGCAGCTGCAGCTGCAGCCCTTCAACCTCAACCTCCAGCTCCGGTCGAGATTGACTGGATGAGCCGATTTAGGAAGAATGAACCACCTCGGTTCGAAGAGGGTTACAATCCTGATGGTGCTCAGAGATGGCTCCAGGACATTGAGAAGATTTTCCGATCTCTGAAACCGCCCTATGAGTACAGGGTGAGGTTGGCCGAGTTTGTGCTGGCTAATGAAGCCGAGCACTGGTGGGAGCAGCAGAGCCGTGGACTAGAAGCGGCTAATGAAGCCATTACTTGGGATCTGTTCCGAGCTCGATTCCTCGGAAAGTACTTTCCCGAGGATGTCAGGAGAGAGAAAGAGCTTGCTTTCCTCAAGCTGGAGCAGAGGAACTTGAGTGTCGGGGAATATGCCGCTCAGTTCGAGGATTTGATCCGCTACTTAGGAAGCTACAGAGATGTCGATGAACGTACCAAGTGCATCAAGTTTGAGTCTGGTCTCCGTGATGATATTCGGCTCGCTTTCGAATATCAGAACGTGGCCAATCTCTCGCAATTGGTGAACATGGCTAGCACTTATGAGAAGGGGCTCAAAAGGAAAGCTGACGGAAAGAGGAGCAGGTCGGCACAGAAAGCAGTTGGGCCGATCAGGGGAAAAGGAGTTGCTCCGAGATCTGCTCCCTATGTGAATCCGAACTCCAGAATGTCAACAGTTCCGACGAGCGGTGGTCAGATGGTGGTTGTTCCTGGCCCTTATCCGATATGCCAACACTGTGGAAGGCAGCACAGGGGAGAATGCTGAAGTCTGGATCCGAGCAAAGCAAGAGGATCCTGTTTCTGATGTGGCAAGCCTGGTCATTTTGCAGCTCAGTGTACCGAGAACATAGTGAAGGAAGAGGCCAATGTGACCAAGGCTCAATAGACCGGTGTTAACCGACCAATGCAGAGAGGCAAAGTTTACACTATGGATGGTGAAGAAGTGACCGATGCTGACGAGCTGATCCGAGGTACTTGTCAAGTAAACAGCATCACATGTGCTGTGTTATTTGATTGTGGAGCCACCCATTCTTTTATTTCCCTTGACTGTATGAACAAACTAGGACTATCCCTTGCAGAAATGCCTTACAAACTATCCATTTCTACCCCCACCAATTCTTATGTAATCACTTTTAAGATGTGTCTAGAGTGTCCTATTCAAGTATTAGGCCGAGAGTTTAAGGTCAACCTAATTTTTTTACCCCTAACTAAGCTAGATATTATCCTTGGTATGGACTGGATGTCCCAACACCATGTCCTCCTCGATTGTCGATAGAAAACCATGATCTTTAGTGACTCTTCTGTTGCAAAGTTGGAAGTAACAGAGGAGCCGACCTTAGACCAAATTCCTGTGGTCGGAGAATTCCCAGAGGTTTTCTCGGACGAAATGCCTGGCTTACCGCCGAGTAGAGAAGTAGAGTTCAGTATAGACCTTATTCCGGGAACTGGCCCGATCTCAATTGCTCCGTACCGAATGGCACCTCCCGAGCTAGAAGAGCTTAAGAAACAACTGGAAGAACTTTTGGCCAAAAAGCTAATCCGACCAAGCGTGTCACCTTGGGGAGCTCCGATCTTGTTTGTTAAAAAGAAAGATGGTAGCCTCAGAATGTGCACCGACTATAGAAAGCTGAACGCGGTAACGGTGAAGAACAAATACCCCCTCCCTCGGATTGACGACTTATTGAACCAACTCAAGGGAGCGTCGGTGTTCTCAAAGATAGACCTCCGATCTGGATACCACCAAATCCGAGTCCAAGAAGAAGACATTCCGAAGACAGCCATCAGGACGAGGTATGTGCATTTTGAGTATGTGGTTATGCCCTTCGGTCTTACCAATGCTCCTTCTATCTTCATGGACTACATGAATAGGATCTTCCGACCTTACCTGGATTCGTTTGTGATAGTTTTCATCGACGATATCCTCATCTACTCCCGAAGTCCGAGTAAACATGAGCAGCATTTGAGAACGGTATTGCAGGTTTTGAAGGACAAGGAGCTATATGCCAAGCTCTCTAAGTGCAGCTTTTGGCTCAAGGAGGTTCACTTCCTCGGCCATGTGATATCCGAGCACGGTGTGGCGGTTGATCCCTCCAAGTTGGAAGCGGTACTTAAGTGGGAGAGACCCAACTCGGTAACCGAGATCAGGAGTTTCCTCGGTCTTGCAGGGTACTACAGGAGATTCATTGAAGGATTTTCTAAGCTGGCTCTACCGTTGACTTCGTTAACTAGGAGGGATGCACCTTACCAGTGGTCCGAGGTGTGCGAACAGAGCTTTCAAGTGCTAAAGAAAAGGTTGACGAGTTCGCCCGTGTTGATTTTGCCCGATCCGACCAAAGCCTTTGACGTGTTTTGTGACGCCTCGAAGCAGGGTCTCGGCTGTGTGTTGATGCAACAGGGAAAAGTGGTGGCTTATGCCTCTCGGCAACTTCGGCAACACGAGCAGAATTACCCCACCCATGATCTTGAATTGGCAGCCGTGGTGTTTGCCCTTAAGATTTGGAGACACTACCTGTATGGCACGAAGTTTGAAGTGTTCAGTGACCACAAGAGTCTCGGCTATCTGTTCGACCAGAAGGAACTGAATATGAGGCAGCGTAGATGGGTAGAATTCTTGAAGGATTACGATTTCAACTTGCACTATCACCTTGGAAAAGCCAACGTGGTGGCCGATGCCCTAAGCCGGAAGAGCCTTCGCCTGAGCAATATGATGGTCCGAGAGATGCATTTAATGCAGGAGTTTAGCGATCTCAACCTCGGCATACAGAAGAAGGAAAATAGTGTGGTGCTAGAGATGCTGCAAGTAACAAATGATTTTGTGGGATTTATCAAGGAAGGACAGGCTGCCGACCTAGAACTCCAGAAGCTACTAGAAAGAGCTGGAGACAAGGAAGAACCCGACTTCACTAAAGGACCCGATGGTCTCGTCCGATTTCGGGGCCGAGTTTGCATTCCTATGGACTTTGAAGTCCGAAGAGAGTTAATGGAGGAAGCCCACAAGACGAAGATGAGTCTTCATCCTGGTGCCACAAAGATGTACGAGGATCTGAAGAGGTTATTTTGGTGGCCGAAGTTGAAGACTGATGTGGCCGATTATGTGTCTCGGTGTCTGACGTGCCAGAAAGCCAAGATCGAACATCAGAAACAAGGAGGATTACTCAAATCCTTGGAGATTCCGCAATGGAAGTGGGACAGCATTTCGATGGACTTTGTGTCGGGTCTACCAAGGACGAGATCAGGGCAGGAAGCCATTTGGGTTGTGGTGGACCGACTTACAAAGTGTGCCCATTTCCTGCCAATCAGCATGAAGTACAGCTTGGATAAGCTGACGCAACTATACATAAAGGACATTGTCAGACTTCATGGTGTTCCGAGCAGTATCGTGTCGGACCATGATCCCCGCTTTTTATCTCGGTTCTGGCAGAGCTTGCAGCAAGCTATGGGTACAAAGTTGAGGTTTAGCACAGCTTATCATCCTCAAACCGACGGGCAATCCGAGCGCACCATTCAGACCCTTAAGGACTTGTTGAGAACATGTGTGCTTGAACAATCGGAAAGTTGGGAAGCACTTCTGCCCTTGGTCGAATTCACCTACAACAATAGTTTCCATTTAAGTATTGGAATGGCTCCTTTCGAAGAATTGTATGGTCGGAAATGTCGGACGCCGCTATGCTGGTTCCAGATAGGATAAAACTTGTTGATTGGTCCCGACATTGTTCATGAGACAACCGAGAAGATCCGAATGATACAAGGAAAGATGAAAGCAGCACAAGACTGAAAGAAGAGCTATGCCGACAAGAGAAGGAAACCCTTGAACTTCATCGAGGGAGATCATGTATTCCTTCGGGTATCCCCTGTAACGGGAATTGGCCGAGCTATCAAAAAAAAGAAGTTGACCCCGAGCTATCTGATCTGTTTGTTGGACCGTACCAGATATCGGAGAAGGTCGGACCAGTAGCTTACAGAATTGCTCTACCTCCGCACTTGTCTAAGCTCCACGATGTGTTCCATGTATCGCAACTTAGGAGGTACATTCATGACCCTTCACATGTGATAGCAGTGGACGAGCTGCCGCTAAGGGACAACCTGACCTTCGAAGTTCTTCCAGTCCGAGTTCAGGACAAACAGATCAGACGGCTCAGAGGAAAGGAAATCTCCTTGGTCAAAGTCGTCTGGAATCGGAATGATGTGGAGGAAGCTACTTGGGAAATCGAGGAGAAGATGAAGCAGTCATATCCGCAACTGTTCAATGCCGACTAAATTTCGAGGACGAAATTCCTGTAAGTGGGAGAGGAATGTAACATCCTGAAAATTAATATTAAATAATATAATTTTAGTATATAAATATTTATTCAAGGATAGGATTAAGCCTTAGAAATTGTACAATGTTAGAAGGGTTGTATGAGCATAGGCCGACCTAGGATGTAAGTATAGGACCTCGGTCCGATCCCGGTTGAGCTGAATGGGAACCAAACGCGGAACCTGTTGTCCAGTCCGGATTAGCCGACCTCAGCGCACCTCACAGTATCATCCGAGAAGGAAGCTCGGACTACTGCTGTTCCTGCAAACCGAGCCGACGTATCCTAGCCGACGTACCCAAGCCGACAGGTCCTAGCTCCTCCGTGCCAGCTCATGTGGAGCTGTTAACCCTTTGGTTTTCGTACCGTCCGTACGATACTATCCTTCACTTTATGTCATTGTCATTCACTTTATGTCACTATCATTGCTTTATGTCCCTTTCAATGTACTATTCATGGCTTCCTTTGGAAGCCAATGAATCCTGTCCACACATTCTAGCTTCCCCAAGAAGCCTCCAATGAGAGCCACACAAATACTCTCCCTAAAATAATAAAAGTGAAAGCCAATCCACAACACACAACACTTTGCATTCTCACTCTTATTCTCTCCCCTTCGTCTCTCTCATTTGCTCCTTCATTCTCTTTCTCTTTGGAAGTCCAGCAACCAAACCCCAACATACTTCCTTCTTCCCTCTCTTCTCACGGGCTCTCTTCCACCAACCGGAGACCTCCCTTCCGCCGTCTTCTCTTCCATCCCGGACGTCCCTGGACCGCTGTGGAGTTCGTGTGGCTGGTGGAGTTCGTGTGTAGCTTGGTGGAGTTGTGGCAGCTTGGAGGAAAGGATTCAAGGGGGTAAGCTCAAGGTCAAGCAACAAGGAAAGCCCCACTCAAACTCTCAACTCTTATCTCTCATGGTTTGAGGTAAGGAGTGAGTGTTACCTCTACTTGAGTTTGGGTTTCTAGGGTGTTCATAAAGGGTACTAAGAGTGGGTGTTAGACTAGGGAATGGATCTAGGATTAATGCTATAAAGGAAATGGTAAAAAGGGTAAAAAGGGAACTAATAAATGAACTAGAAACATGATGGATTGGTTGAATGCTTTATTCTTGTTGTTGTGGTGGTATAAGTGTTTATGAACTTTGTGTATAAATGTTTATGAGCTTTGATGTTTATGATTCATGTCTGTGGCCGAGCTGAGTGAGGGTGAGAATGGGTATGAGAAAATGGTAAAGATGGAATGTAGGAGAGATAGAGTAATAAGTTAGAATGAGAATGGTTAATGGAAAGAGGGAATGGTTACTGGGTTTAGCCGAGATAGGCCGAGCCAAGTAAATAATGAGATTAATGTAAAGAGGAATAAATTAAAGTGTTGAACCGAGAGAGGCCGAGCTAAAATAATGGTTAAAAGGACTAAGAGGAATAAAAGAGAAATGGCTGTGTGATCAGGTCGTAGCAGACGCGTACCGGGTGCGTGCATTGATCGCGTCAGACGCATACTTGGTATGTGCAGCTGTAAGACGGGTACTGGGTACTCGCAGTTATGATTCACACAGGGTTCCGAGAACAGAATCGGTGGGATGTGTTCCTGGTCATAGCAGACGCGTACTGGGTGCGTGCATTGATCGCGTAAGTCGCCGAGATGCGCCGCTGTAAGACGAGTACTGGGTGCTCGCAGTTATGGACACTCCTTACTCCATAGAATGATCGGCGGTAGTGCTCCTGGTCATAGAAGACGCGTACTGGGTGCGTGCATTGATCGCGTCAGACGCATACCGGGTATGTGCAGCTGTAAGACGGGTACTGGATTCTCGCAGTTATGGATGACACTCCGATATCCGACCTTAAATGGTGTAAGACATGCACTGGGTGTATGCATCCGAGAAGAGTAAAAGATTGTAAACTATGTGAAAATGGAATAATGAGTAATGAGTCCGAGGTAGAGAGATGGTTTACCGAGGTAAGAGGATAGTGGCCGAGATGCCGAGTGTATGATTTATGGAAAGAGGATAAGGGGAATTGGTAGGATTTGAGCCGAGCTAAATAATATTACATGATGATGTATGCATGTGGTTTGATTACTTGTTACTATTTGTTAATTGACTACTTGTGTTTATCTTGGTAGTTCGGTATGTCATTTTAGAAACTGCTTATTTAAGTTCTGTGTAATGCTAACCTCCTTACCATTTTTCAGGTACTGAGCCCGAGCAGACGCAGTCCCCGGCCGAGCAGGATCACTCTCCCTCACATGGAGAGTAAGTCATTAGAGTCGGATAGCCTAGATGGGTCTCGGCCAGTTGGCCGAGCTAAAACACTCTTTTGTATATTTTGACCTCGGATTACCCAGTTGGGCCGAGCTAAAACAATGTTTCGTGTTTTTAATTGGCCGAACTGAATGTACCTAAACTTATACTTTATGTATTGGATGCATTTAAATCTTCCGCTTATTAACTCTGATGTTTTTGTTATTAATGAAAGGAAATATTATTTTTGCAAATATCACATTCTCTTTTAAAAGAAATTTAAATCCTAATTTTGGGGTAATTAAGGGTAATTATTATATAGGGTGTTACATGTGCAAGTGTAAATTTTCACCTTAGCTTCCAATTCCTCAAAGTCCAGCTCCAATTTCTTCTTTCCAGCTCCAATTTGGCATTTAAGTACCTGAAACACTAACAAACACATCAAAACGAACAACACCCTACCTAAACACTTAATAACTAAACATCCTAATAAAAGACTCGACTTTGCTTAAGAACACACCAAAACCAAAGTAAATAGGGGTTAAATAAGGTACAAAAACATCATATTTCAGACTCAAATCACTCCCCCAAACTTGACATTTTGCATGTCCCGGGCAAAAGTAAAATAAAAATTCCAAACACAGTATTACCTCCTAATTTAAAACATACATTGCTAGTCTAAGACTTCGACTTTCCAACTTGACACAAATTTTCTCAAACAGCTACTCAATCAAATCCTGGTTAGAATAACAAACTCCAAGGAAACTAAGGAGGTGAACTCTCTCAACCTCACAGTGTATCTCTCTCAAGTGTATAAAGGGTAAATTTATTCAATGCACTCGAGTTCATGCAATGACAATGTGTACCATATGCTTGACTATAGACCAAATCTCCACTGAAATTATTGACTACATGCACAAATCAAAAGGTCTTAGTTCAGGTTGTAACGGGGCCATGGCTAAAAGATGAAGGTGGGATAAAGAAAGAATGGATGCACAAAGGGCTTAATCAATGAAATCAGAACAATTCCCTTTAAAATTCATGAATGGAGCAACTAAACTCAACAATTAATTACATCACACTCCAATTCAAACACCCTTTCTTATCCTTTTCACATTTCATTCATTCATTCTACTCTCTCCTTCTTTTATTTATTTATTTTTATGAAGAGAAGTAGAACTCATGTCATTTTTTTTTTCACACTTTCACTTTAGCTTTTTCACAATATTCCTCTTAATTGCTCCATTACAAATTCCAAAGGTACTCTACCAAAAACTATGCAAATAATCCAGGGTACCAAAGAAACTCAATTAACTTAAACAGCTTAAATTGGGCAACTAAGGGATATTAATGCAATTCAAATAGTTGAAGGCCACGAAAAACACAAACCTAGGTGCCTTGATCATTTTTATGCATGCAGACAATGATCAATTTCAACCGGTCACAAGTCAAGTTCTAGACACATTATCAAAGTGAACACACTCAAGAAAGAATAAGGGGTTTCATCATATAATTATCACAATTTCAAAATCATACCCCTTTCAATTACAGGCCCAAATTCTCACTAGGCTAATGGTCCATTCACTATACCAGAGTTTCCAAACAATTTGTCAAAATAACCAGTTTTCAAAAGAATCACAGCTCAATCAATTAAGTATCAATAGTTAGAAAGTCTAATCCCAAACCAACAACAACATTTATTATTAGGAAAACAACACTAAGCCAGAAAAATCATCTACCTCTACCTAGGACATTTACTAAAACAAAAATTTTGGGGACAAATTCTTTCATTTGTTTTCCTTTTGAGTTTTTGTACCACTCCCCCAAACTTGGGTTATGGCTTGTCCTCATGAAACGAAACACTTGACACAAAATTAAACAAAAGAAAATAAAGGAAAGTAAAGAAAGAATAGAGACTTCCCTTTGTAGCGCAGTATCCACAGGATCCAAGAAGCGAACTGCCCCAAACTTTTGTACCTGCACACATGTAACTAAAATGGCGCTTGCGGCACCGCATTAGTCAACAAATATAAAAAGCTCTAATCCGACAACGACTACTGAACCTAAACACCTACGACACCTAAAACTATCCCCTAAAACTAGAGCACAACAATCACTCCTCATTGGACATCCTCGTCCATCTGGTGGGACGAATCATCATCCAAAAGCCCAAAATCCTCCTCCGTGTAAGGAGGAACAACAAACGGTAACCCCTGAGATTCTCTCCAATCCCTCATGTACGCATCCCGGTCTTGGTTCTGGCGCATCTCTCGGCGCCACAACTCAGCTGTCCGGGCCTGGCGTCGCAAAATGCGATCCTGCCCTTGTAAAATCCTAGCCTGGCCACCCCTCAACTCTGTTTGTCCCGTCATAAGGGACTGCATCATGCGCATCATCTCATCCATGCCTCCAGGTTGTAAAACCGGAGGGGAGGAGGGGCCAGCCTCAACTGCAGGTGGTAACTCAACAACTGGGGGCATCGGGGGAGGTGCATTTCCTGCAGGGTGTCCTAAATCGCGCAACGCCTTTCGCTCTAAAGCTAAGAAATGGTCCCAAGTGGACCAAGCCATCCTCGGAGTCCTCCTAAGTGCGCGCACATCATCCCTAAAATAGACACCAGCGGCTGTGCACAGTTTGTGGATAACCCAGGGAAATCCAACATAGCCATTATCCTTCATGGCAAAACTGTGCATCCTATCAGAAATAATAGTGGCCGCATCAACCACTACCCCCTCAAGAAAAGCATAAACCAGCCTGCACACCCTAGGTGGAACCTCGGTATCATGAGATCTAGGATCTAAATTATGCACGACGAACCGAACCCAAAACCGAGCAGCACCGATTAAGTTCTTTTGATACACATGCTTGACCGTGTTAGACACGGACAAGTTCCACTCAGTTCCTGGTAGAAACAGGGCCCTCTTAATCTTGTCTAGAGGGTACTGCTCATTATCCTCAAAACTAGAGGACGTGAACATCACAGGGCCAGCTTCGAGTGGATACATGGGAAGCCCCATGACGCGAGCAATGGTAGCCGCATCATAAGGGACTTCAATTCCCCGCACATAACTAACACGACGGTTACCAGACTCGAGTGCTTTCTTTTTAATCCGCCAATGAGCATGGGAATAAAATTCCCCCACCAAAGCCTGACTGAAATACTCACCAGTCTCTCCTATCCAGTCTACCCACTGATTAATGTCTAGGGTCGCCCGCACCTCCTCAATCTCCCTAACACCGATGACATGCTGGCCTAAAGTGCCCTCCGGCAAATATAACATACTGGTCTCCGGGGTGATACCCCTGCGAATCATCTTGGAGTTGTAAAACTCCGAGACATCAGCGTGCTCAAACGTTTTCTTGCATGAACCACTAGCACTAGCCTTTCTTTTTCCCCTATTCATTTTGAAAACTCACCTAGGCAATCTATCAAACACCTAAAGGGCACACTAATTCTAGACTCAAGTAACACCAACTCTAGACTTAAATCCTAACACAAACCACTAATAATCAAAATTAAACACAAACTAAAACCTAAGACACAACAATTCAGAAATAATCAGAGATAAAAATAATATAATAAAAAAACGAAAAACAACTAACCTAAAAAAAATAATAATGAAAAAAATAGAGAAAAGGGGAAAGAGATAGGGAAACCGTATTTGGAAAAGAGGAGGGAAGGAGCAACCAGCAGCGGTGGGCGTGGATGAGGAAGAAGAAGGCGGTGGCGGTCTGTGACAGAGGGGCGGCGGTTCAGTTGATCTTGAAAGGGGTATGATTTTGAAGACTGGAGGAAGAAGTGGAGGAGAAAGATGAGGGACAAAGGAAGTGAAGAATGAGGAGAGTAGGGCCGGCGGTTGTGAGGAGAAAAGAAGATTAGGGTTTGAAAAAGATGGAGTGAAAAGAGAATGGGTCGGATCTAAGAGTCACTATTCTATAACAGACCGCGCGCCTGAGCGCGGGTCATCTGTGCCTGGGCGTGCGGAGGGGCGCGCCTAGGCGCAAATCTATCTGTCCAGCCACTTAATATTTGCACTGCACGAATTGGATTTGGCACCCCCCTTCCAACCTTGGCACCCCAGCGCGCCTGGGCGTGACGTACAGACCCCCTCTTTTTTTTATAGTAAAATTCCTACATTAAAAAGAAATTAAGAAAAACTAATATTAAATTACTCATCACCGGGTTGCCTCCCAGAAAGCGCTTGTTTAACGTACCGAGCCTGACGGATAACACTAGATTGAAATTCCTGAGGGATTTTTAATCTCCACAGCTCCAAAAGGTAGTACCTGCATCACAACAAAAGGACCTGTCCATCTAGACTTAAGCTTTCCTGGAAAAAGCTTAAGTCTAGAGTTGTATAGCAAGACACTTTGTCCAACATGAAACTCTTTATTAATTATTATCTTGTCATGCCACCTTTTTGTTTTTTCCTTAAAAATGCGAGAGGTGTTATATGCTTGCTCCCTAAACTCATCAAGTTCAGTGAGCTGCAATAACTGTAACACCCCAATTTGGAAATAGAATTTTCACTAAAAATTTGCGCCATTTTTTTTAATAAGCATTACCAAACCATTTCATTTTAATTCTTTTACAAAAAGGTTTTCATAAAACAATTTGATTCACTTGGTTTCAAAATATTTGGTTCATAAACTCGCAACATAAAATTCCTTTCCAAAAAAGAGATGTTACTAACATATTTCCAAAAAGCTCCTTTTCATTATGCTAGATTTATTTGATGGTTAACTTGCGGAAAAACATTTAAGTACTTAATGAACTTGATACATAACTAAAAAGAACTTCTTTTATTTCATTCAAAAGAATCCATATTACAACTGGGGTTACATTCGGCATAGAGTAATCATGTCCTAACCACCTTAAGATATGGTACAAAACAAAGATTATACTATACTAGACTACTAGTCTGCATCCTATCCTCCACCATAAGTGTCGGGAAGATTCCTCAATTGCAGCTTCTGCTTTCTCCTCATATGAGCGTCATCTCCCGATCCTCATCCGTCTTGAGCTGCCACTACTCGAAGTATTACTTTATCTGCCATCTGTGGACATTGTTCCCCAATGTCCACGGGAAAGGGAAATAGAGAGAGTAAGCACTTTCGAACGATATGATCGTCGACGGCGCGGGATTACTATAGGGGAATATTAAGGCCACACAAGCATGTCATAAACCAATATATTCATCATTATTACCATTCCCTTATAAACAACTTCAGCTAATTACCATAAAGTCCTTTCCACCAAAAGGATAATCTTCATAAAACCATAACCATTATATTTAATTATCTTTAGGCTCTAAGTTTCAACGTTATAACCATCGGTAATTAAAAGGGAGTACCACCACCAAGGCTCAAGGGTTTGGTAGCACACACGTTACATCTCCTCCATCATTCCAACCACATCCTAGTTCAGAAAGCAGATGGGACGCACAGGAACCCTAACCATGCTGGCATCGATGTCGAAGGGTACGCACCAACAAGTATCCAACAACCAAAGTAAAATCATTTCATCAATATAGTTTCAAAAATACAGCGACATCTAGCCCCATTCGGATTCCCTCTCACCATCTAAGATTTGCTCAAGGGGGCGACAGCACTTTCTCTAGTTGATCGTGCAGTTCCTTGCTACGACATTACCTACAACCGAAAGACAAGTCCTTGTAGTCTTGTCCCGCCTAGAGAAGCACTCGAGGCTTCTTGACGTTCACTGTAACACCTAAGTTTATTTACCCTTTTATGCCCTTAAATAAAAAAATGATGAATTTAAAATTTTCTTTTTAAGTTATAAAAATCTCCCGTCAAACGGACGGAGTTTCGCTTGTTTTTAGAACTTTCCCAAAATTTCCGGTTTTTCCTGCGACCTGATAAACGATAACATTTTCAAATTTCAAAGCCAGCAGGGCTATATACATATATCACAACTAGTGCAGCATCGTGCACACATCATAACATCAGAGTATAAAACATCAGAGTAAGCGGAACTATAAACAAGTTTTGGAAAACAGTTCTTTTCCCAAAATAAAACCCCTTCCCAAAAGGAGTCGTCCTGGGCCCCCAAAAAGCTATTTACATTATATACAACAAAAATGATTCACATCATATCATCGGGCCCAGGACATTCCCATGACCTACATGGATATAAGTGACCTACTCTCCCTGTGAGGGAGAGTACTCCTGCTCGGCCTGATCAGGTGCAAACTCTTCCTCAGTACCTGTGGTGATAGTAAGGAGTGAGTATTACACATAAAATGGGGAGGCAGTTTCCAATTAAGACATAATGCAACACCAAGCCATACACATATAACAATTCAATCACCAAATGACAAAGCTCGACACATCACAGTTCATTATCAAAGTGTTCATTAGTTTCTTAAGTCAATTTCTTATCTCTTCATTATTATACATTATTTTCATAAAGTCATCTATTCTCATTTCACAGTTTATATTCACATTTCTCATTCAGTGTGTCCCAGTCACGTTTTTATTGCGTTCGCACCCACAGCGCGATAACGTCTTACCACGTCTGTACAACACTCCCGGTTACAACCGAATGCATCACTAGGAATTTAACGCTCCTGCCAGGCATTTGGTACACCCAAGGGTCTCTCGCTCAACCAGGACTTTTCTCACCCAAAAGGCTTCACCCTGTCAAGCTATGCTATCACAATTTCCATTTATCATTACAGATTTCACTTATTTGAATTCATTCAATTTCCACATTCTCAACACATTTTATTTCATTTATTTTGGCAGTGAATTGAGTCTTGGTGCATTAATGCCTGACAGGGCATTTGGACCTAATGGGAATTTTAGCCTGGTGAGCACTTGGCCCTTAGGAATTTGGTACACCCGGCAGGGGCACCTAGTCTATCAATGCACCGATCCTCAATTCAACTGCACTTTCCATTATTATTTACTTTATGCATTTTTGTCATTCTTTGCCTTGGATTCTAAATAACATCACTTCTTAAGCCATTTAACAACATAAGCATTATAATTATCAACATCACCAAATATCATCATGAAACATATAATCATCCAAATATTTTCCCTATGTCATAAGTTCTATTTTAATCATTATTCTATAATATAACAACCTAAACTAACACATAACTCTTAGTACCCATTATATGCATATTGTAAACTAAACCCCAGAGTACGGTAATACTCACTATAACCCACTCCTTACCTCAAATTAGTGAGAAGTAAATAGAACCTTTATGCCTTAGCTCAAAACCTTGGGAACTTGAATTTCCTAAGCTTAGCTTGCCACCTCAACAAAGATATGATGACGTGATGATATACAATCCTATTTGAGAGAACACAAGATGATTGATCCTTGCCTTTGTCTTGGTTTTGATTTGAAGGCATGAAACAAAGCTCCTACATAGACAAGGGTTCATGAAAACCCTAAGAAAATTAAACACTACCCCTATGAGCTAGAAAGAACTTGAAAGGGAATTATATCATGCCTAAGAACTTCAACTTACCCCAAATGATGATGAAGTTTGAAAACCAAGAAGGATAAGAGAGGGAGCAATTCGTGTGAATCAAGGGAGGAGAGAAATGAAGCTTCAACCCACTTCCATGGTGCAAGGCTTGATGGGGCTTGGTGATTTTGGGTTTGAGGTGCCCAAAAATCAAGTGTTTATGAAGGAATGGTGACGGAAGTGATCTTGGAGTTGAGAGGATTTGATGAAGGTGATGAGTTGATGATGGTGTTGAAAGGTGGTGAAGTGAAGTGTTTTTGGTGTCTTATTTCTTGCCTTGGAGCTGAGAAAATCGTGTGGCTGGAAATCAAGACTTAGCCACCAAGCCAAAATTCGACGCACCAGATCTGATCTGGTGTGCGTCGCTCACCTGGGCGAGCCATTTACTCGCTTGGGCGAGTCCTGGCACCAGCTGGTGCTGCTGGTGCGCGTTGCATGAAACTGGTGCGGTCAGGTGGGGGTTTTGGCGCGCCACACACAAAACTGGTGCGGCTGGTGCGCACCTCCGCTCGCCTAGGCAAATTGGTGCCTCGCCTGGGCGGGTTTTTCACTATCTGGTGCACGTATGAACAGTGCACCCGCCTGGGCGCATGATGGTGCGCCTGGGCGAGAAACAAAGTTTTCAATCTTCGATTCGCCGTAACTTTTTCGTTAACCGTCGGATCGGGTCCAAATTTTTAGACAAGCTTCTTCACCCCATAAACTTCATATCCAGCAGTGGAATTTATTTTCTTAGCATCCTATAATAAATTTCTAATTTTCTCTTTTCGGTCGATTTCTAACATCTAAAACGCCGATTTAACTCCCGATTTCGCTTAGTTAATTTCGCTCGAAGCTACCATTGCCTTCTATACAACCCCTAGGACTTATAATTACCACTCACCTATCTACCAAAATTCGTTAAGTCATTATTCCAATTTTTCCTAGGTTTTTAATAATAATTTCATTTAAAATAAAGTTCAGGATGTCACAATTCTCTCCCACTTACCAGAATTTCGTCCTCGAAATTCGTCGAACAATTGTGGATGAGACTGCCACATTGTTCCTGATCCAGATAACTTTCACCAAAGAGATTTCTTTGCCTCTGAGCTGCTTCACCTGCCTGTCTTCAATTCTAACTGGCAGAACTACAAAAGTCAAATTCTCCTTCAAAGGCAAATCATCTAGGGTAACCACATGCGAAGGATCATGGACGTATTTCCTTAATTGTGAAACATGAAACACGTCATGAAGCCTTGCTAAATGAGGGGGTAAGGCAATCCTGTACGCCACCGGGCCGACTTTCTCCAGAATCTCACAAGGCCCAACAAACCGAGGAGTTAGTTTCCTGGACTTAATTGCCCTACCAATTCCTGTGACCGGAGACACTCTTAGGAACACATGATTCCCAACATCAAACTCCAAAGGTCTCCTTCGCCTATCAGCATAACTCTTTTGGCGATCCTGTGAAGTTTTCATTTTATTCTTGATCATTGTGACCTTCTCAGTTGTTTCTTTCACAATGTCAGGACCTGTCAACATATTTTCACCTATCTGGAACCAACACAAAGGCATTCTACATTTCCTTCCGTAGAGAGCCTCAAATGGTGCCATGCCGATACTGGAGTGAAAACTGTTGTTGTAAGTAAACTCCACCAAAGGTAGTAACTGCTCCCAACTACCGGCTTGCTCCAGAACACACGCTCTCAACAAATCCTCAAGCGTCTGGATAGTACGCTCAGATTGCCTGTCTGTCTGCGGATGATAAGCCGTACTAAATTTCAGCTTAGTACCCAATGCCTGCTAAAGACTCTGCCAAAATCTAAACAGAAACCTCGGATCGCGATCGGATACTATACTGGTAGGAACACCATGCAACTTCACTATGTCCCTGATATACAACTGAGTCAACTTCTCAAGAGTATACTTCTTGTGAATAGGGATAAAATGAGCACACTTTGTAAGACGGTCCACCACCACCCAAACTGAATCACATCCTCCAGCAGTCCTTGGTAAACCCGTCACAAAGTCCATAGCTATACTATCCCATTTCCACTCCGGGATATCAAGTGATCGCAAAGGACCACCAAGCTTTTGATGCTCAATTTTAACTTTCTGACAAGTTAGGCAATAAGACACATGATCGGCCACATCGGTTTTCAACTTCGGCCACCAATAAATCCTTTTCAAGTCTTGGTACATCTTTGTTGCCCCAAGATGGAAATTCATCGTGGTTCGATGCGCTTCCCATAGGATATCTCTTCTAACTTTGAAATCCATAGGAACACATATCTGACCCCTAAATCGGATAATGCCATCAGAACCTTTCACAAAGTCGGGCTCTTAATTGCCCGATGCCCCTTATAACAACTTTTGCAGCTCTACATCATCGGCTTGTCTTTCTTTAATAAGACCAATCAAGTCATTAGTAACCCGCAACATTTCAAGAACGATGCTCTTCTCTTTCACTTGCATGTTCAAGTTGAGGTCACTAAACTCTTGAATTAATTGCATCTCTTTCACCATCAGATTGCTGACATGCAAAGTCTTACAACTTAGTGCATCAGCCACTACATTGGCTTTGCCCGGATGATACTGAAGATCGAAGTCATAGTCCTTCAGAAACTCCATCCACCTCCTCTGTCTCATATTCAACTCTCTTTGATCGAAGAGATAGCGAAGACTTTTATGATCACTAAAGACTTCGAACTTTGAACCATATAGATAATGCCTCCAGATTTTCAAAGCAAAAACTACTGTCGCCAACTCAAGATCATGAGTGGGATAGTTCTATTCGTGTTGCCTCAATTGTCTGGATGCATAAGCTATGACTAGTCCTTGCTGCATCAACACACAACCCAACCCTTGCTTAGAAGCATCACAATACACCACGAAGGATTGAGTCGGGTCCGGCAAAATTAGCACTGGGGAACTAGTCAACCGCCTCTTCAATTCCTGGAAACTATCTTCACATTCCGGGGACCATTCAAACGGAACACCTTTCCGTGCAAGAGTCGTCAAAGGAAGGGCCAATTTAGAAAACCCCTCAATAAACCTCCGATAATACCCAGCCATACCAAGAAAACTCCTGATCTCAGTAATGGACTTGGGTCTCTCCCACTTAAGTACCGCTTCCACCTTAGAAGGATCAACAACAACACCCTTCTCAGAAATGACATGCCCCAGAAACTGCACTTCATTCAACCAGAAACTACATTTAGAAAGCTTTGCATAAAGTTGTTTGGATTTGAGAATTTGCAATACTATTCTCAGATGCTCAGCATGCTCACTTGGACCCTTAGAATATATGAGAATGTCGTCGATAAAGACTATGACAAAAGAATCCAAGTACGGCCTGAAAATTTTGTTCATATAGTCCATGAAGATGGCCGGAGCATTCGTGAGACCAAAGGACATAACCACATATTCAAAATGTCCATATCTCGACCTGAATGCCGTTTTAGGGATGTCCTCCTCTCGGATACGGATTTGATGGTATCCAGATCGAAGGTCAATCTTAGAAAACACGGCTTCCCCTCGCAATTGGTCCAGCAAATCATCAATGCGAGGAAGAGGATACTTGTTTTTCACAGTCACGGCATTCAATTGCCTATAATCGATACACATTCGGAGACTTCCGTCCTTCTTTTTAACAAAAAGAATCGGAGCTCCCCAAGGTGACACACTTGGTCTAATCAAGCCCTTAGCCAAAAGCTCCTCTATCTGCTCTTTCAACTCTGCTAACTCCGGAGGTGCCATTCTATACGGGGCTATTGAAATAGGACCTGCACCAGGCATCAGATCAATACTAAACTTCACTTCTCTGTTCGGCGGTAATCCAGGAATCTCTATAGGAAAGACTTCCGAAATTCGCAGACTATCGGAATCTGACTGATCTCTGCCTCCTCATTCATTTCCAGGGCAGATAAAGAAAGATCACTGATAGTAATAGATTTCTGATGACAGTCAATCAGAACATGGTGCCGAGACATCCAGTCCATGCCCAGAATGATGTCCAGTTTAGTTAGAGGCAAGCAAATTAGATTTACCTTGAATTCTCGCTTCAATACTCGAAGTGGGCAATCCAAACACATCGTTGATGTGACTACAGAAGAATTTGTAGGGGTAGAAACAGATAACTTGTAAGGCATTTCTATTACAGATAATCCTAACTTCTTCATACAATCGACAGATATAAAGGAATGAGTAGCCCCACAGTCAAAGAGAATACCGCAAGGAATACTATTAACATAACCGGTACCTCTAATCAGTTCATCAGCATCAGTAACTTCCTCACCGTCCAGAGTATACACCTTTCCCTTCCGAGTCACCCGATTATCACCAGCTTTCTGAGCCTTGGCCACATTCACCTCTTTCTTTACTGTGTTTCTAGGACAATTTGTCATCATGTGACCCGGCTGACCGCATTTGTAACAGGTCACTATCCTCTTGCTCGGATCCAGTTTCCAGCAATCTCCCCTATGCTGCCTGCCACAATGTGGACAAGTCGGAATAGGACCATAGGTACTCACTACTGGGTCTGTTCTAGGCTGGGAGTAAGGACCTGGTCGCTGCACCGAACTCTTGCCCCTGATAGGACCTCCAGACTTTTGCACATTCTTGCTGCGTTTCTTAGCTGCACGCTGCTTCCTGCTCTTCTCATAAGTGCTAGTCATGTTGATCAGTTGAGACAGGTTGGCGATGTTCTGATATTCAAAAGCCATCTTGATTTCAGAACGAAGTCCGGTCTCGAACTTGATGCACTTGGTCCGTTCATCTGCATCCCTGTAACTCCCTGCATATCGGATCAAGTCCTCAAACCTAGCAGCATACTCCCCGACGCTCATGTTCCCTTGCACGAGCTGCAGAAAAGTTATCTCCTTCTCTCTACGAACATCTTCAAGAAAGTATTTGCCCAGAAAACGATTCTTGAACAAATCCCATGTGATCACCTGGTTGTCTGCCTCCAAACCCCTCCGCATTTGTTGCCACCAGTGTTCTGCTTCACTAGTTAGCATGTATTGTGCTAGCAGAACCTTCTGTTCCTCCGGTGGTGCCATAGTGTTAAGGATCTTTTCGATCTCCTGCAACCAAAGCTGTGCCCCATCGGGATTGAACCCACCTTCGAACTTTTGCGGATCGTTCTTTCTGAACCGTGCAAGCCAATCAATTGCAACTGGAGCTGGGTGTTGAGGATTCATTGCTGCCGCTGCGGCCGTTGCTGCGGCTGCAGCTACTGCAGCTATGTTCTCCCCCTGGTTATGATGCACTTGCGCTATGTTAGCAGCCTGATCCTGTTGCATCTGTACCAGATGCTCCAGAATAGCGCGGATCCCGTCATTCTCGACCCGTCTACCAGCCATTCTGTTTAGTCATGCATAAGGCCGACAGTTAATGCTTGATAGCATAATTACTAGTATAAACATCCTATCAATAGACTCTAGACTCTAAACTATAATTATCGATTACTCGCTCGGTGAGTAATCACTGCAGTAGCTCATAACTCCAAAGGCCGAGGGAAACTTCTCTGATACCATAAATATAACACCTAAGTTTATTTACCCTTTTATGCCCTTAAATAAAAAAAATGATGAATTTAAAATTTTCTTTTTAAGTTATAAAAATCTCCCGTCAAACGGACGGAGTTTTGCTTGTTTTTAGAACTTTCCCAAAATTTCCGGTTTTTCCTGCGACCTGATAAACGATAACATTTTCAAATTTCAAAGCCAGCAGGGCTATATACATATATCATAACTAGTGCAGCATCGTGCACACATCAGAACATCAGAGTATAAAACATCAGAGTAAGCGGAACTATAAACAAGTTTTGGAAAACAGTTCTTTTCCCAAAATAAAACCCCTTCCCAAAAGGAGTCGTCTTGGGCCCCCAAAAAGCTATTTACATTATATACAACAAAAATGATTCACATCATATCATCGGGCCCAGGACATTCCCATGACCTACATGGATATAAGTGACCTACTCTCCCTGTGAGGGAGAGTACTCCTGCTCGGCCTGATCAGGTGCAAACTCTTCCTCAGTACCTGTGGTGATAGTAAGGAGTGAGTATTACACATAAAATGGGGAGGCAGTTTCCAATTAAGACATAATGCAACACCAAGCCATACACATATAACAATTCAATCACCAAATGACAAAGCTCGACACATCACAGTTCATTATCAAAGTGTTCATTAGTTTCTTAAGTCAATTTCTTATCTCTTCATTATTATACATTATTTTCATAAAGTCATCTATTCTCATTTCACAGCTTATATTCACATTTCTCATTCAGTGTGTCCCAGTCACGTCTTTATTGCGTTCGCACCCACAGCGCGATAACGTCTTACCACGTCTGTACAACACTCCCGGTTACAACCGGTTGCATCACTAGGAATTTAACGCTCCTGCCAGGCATTTGGTACACCCAAGGGTCTCTCGCTCAACCAGGACTTTTCTCACCCAAAAGGCTTCACCCTGTCAAGCTATGCTATCACAATTTCCATTTATCATTACAGATTTCACTTATTTGAATTCATTCAATTTCCACATTCTCAACACATTTTATTTCATTTATTTTGGCAGTGAATTGAGTCTTGGTGCATTAATGCCTGACAGGGCATTTGGACCTAATGGGAATTTTAGCCTGGTGAGCACTTGGCCCTTAGGAATTTGGTACACCCGGCAGGGGCACCTAGTCTATCAATGCACCGATCCTCAATTCAACTGCACTTTCCATTATTATTTACTTTATGCATTTTTGTCATTCTTTGCCTTGGATTCTAAATAACATCACTTCTTAAGCCATTTAACAACATAAGCATTATAATTATCAACATCACCAAATATCATCATGAAGCATATAATCATCCAAATATTTTCCCTATGTCATAAGTTCTATTTTAATCATTATTCTATAATATAACAACCTAAACTAACACATAACTCTTAGTACCCATTATATGCATATTGTAAACTAAACCCCAGAGTACGGTAATACTCACTATAACCCACTCCTTACCTCAAATTAGTGAGAAGTAAATAGAACCTTTATGCCTTAGCTCAAAACCTTGGGAACTTGAATTTCCTAAGCTTAGCTTGCCACCTCAACAAAGATATGATGAAGTGATGATATACAATCCTATTTGAGAGAACACAAGATGATTGATCCTTGCCTTTGTCTTGGTTTTGATTTGAAGGCATGAAACAAAGCTCCTACATAGACAAGGGTTCATGAAAACCCTAAGAAAATTAAACACTACCCCTATGAGCTAGAAAGAACTTGAAAGGGAATTATATCATGCCTAAGAACTTCAACTTACCCCAAATGATGATGAAGTTTGAAAACCAAGAAGGATAAGAGAGGGAGCAATTCGTGTGAATCAAGGGAGGAGAGAAATGAAGCTTCAACCCACTTCCATGGTGCAAGGCTTGATGGGGCTTGGTGATTTTGGGTTTGAGGTGCCCAAAAATCAAGTGTTTATGAAGGAATGGTGATGGAAGTGATCTTGGAGTTGAGAGGATTTGATGAAGGTGATGAGTTGATGATGGTGTTCAAAGGTGGTGAAGTGAAGTGTTTTTGGTGTCTTATTTCTTGCCTTGGAGCTGAGAAAATCGTGTGGCTGGAAATCAAGACTTAGCCACCAAGCCAAAATTCGACGCACCAGATCTGATCTGGTGTGCGTCGCTCACCTGGGCGAGCCATTTACTCGCTTGGGCGAGTCCTGGCACCAGCTGGTGCTGCTGGTGCGCGTTGCATGAAACTGGTGCGGTCAGGTGGGGGTTTTGGCGCGCCACACGCAAAACTGGTGCGGCTGGTGCGCACCTCCGCTCGCCTAGGCGAATTGGTGCCTCGCCTGGGCGGGTTTTTCACTGTCTGGTGCACGTATGAACAGTGCACCCGCCTGGGCGCATGATGGTGCGCCTGGGCGAGAAACAAAGTTTTCAATCTTCGATTCGCCGTAACTTTTTCGTTAACCGTCGGATCGGGTCCAAATTTTTAGACAAGCTTCTTCACTCCATAAACTTCATATCCAACGGTGGAATTTATTTTCTTAGCATCCTATAATAAATTTCTAATTTTCTCTTTTCGGTCGATTTCTAACATCTAAAACGCCGATTTAACTCCCGATTTCGCTTAGTTAATTTCGCTCGAAGCTACCATTGCCTTCTATACAACCCCTAGGACTTATAATTACCACTCATCTATCTACCAAAATTCGTTAAGTCATTATTCCAATTTTTCCTAGCTTTTTAATAATAATTTCATTTAAAATAAAGTTCAGGATGTCACATTCACCGTCCTTGCCCTCCCCTATCGCAATCACCACTTGAAAGTACACCGGCCTCCAAGTCTTCGGTATCTTTCCTCTCCACTACTTCACTCTCAACGCGTAGGTTTAGGAGAGGGGTTCCTAAGTCTTTTAAGTCTGTCATTAATCCAAGTTTTGGTCGACCCATTCTAAGCCTTGCTTCTAACGGGCCTCGACCTCTAAGGGACTACAGCAAAACTTCCCTATAGTACAGTGGATTCCACAAGACTTGAAACCACGGCACAGTCATCCACGTGGTCAGTCACTTAAGGGGATTATTTAGCAAAGTTATTTTGTGCCACTTGCACCATCACTGTACACTAATATCGCTTTCGCAATTCCACATTATTTTTTAACCATTTTTATATTTCATAATAATATTTACAAAATATGCCAAGTCCTTTCCATGGAACGACCGTTTGAAATATACTAAGTATCTTTTCATAGGAACAACCGATCAAAAAAAACATTAATTATCTTTCTAGAGGATGAACCATTATTTCCAGAACATAATTCCCAATCTTCTTGTTATCTCATCATATAACTCATTTCCATATAATATACAATTCAAAAATATACAACATGATATAATCAATTATCAACCAACATACAATTAATATCGAGGAATCGTGTTTTTCGTACAAACGGCGGAACACGCACTCATTGCCGTTTTACTACTTGACCGATAGATTCCTAGTTCCGACCTTTGAGATGATACAGAACGTCCTAATATTATCCTACATGCCACTATGTCTTAATAAGGTTTCTCTCTCACCTGAGATCCACGCTTACTCTGTTTTCAACCTTTGAGTCCACAACTCCAGCAGTTCGTTCACTTTTGATTCCTTTATTCTTGAATGATGAACGACATACAATTAATATCTAATGAGTACTTTGTACTACTTAAATAAAGGCTAAACCCAAAGTACCAAAGTACCTTAAAACAGAAGTCCTTTTTAAAACAGAAATCCTTTTTAAGGCATTAGATAACTTAAACAATTCCTTTTAACATCAAGAAATCCTTTTTGCAAAACAAAATTTAAAACTCACTCCAATACTTGAAAACCTTTAAGAATACATTTTTATTTTCATAAAAACCACATTACATTGCTTATATAACAACTACCATGTTCAAGCACGTATACACATAAACAAACATTTACATTTTGACTATCATAGATTTCTTAAACTTTATATTACTTTAAAAGAGACTCAACATTATAAAACTCATACATGCATGAATTAACCTAATTCCTATAGTCACACATATACCATTTAGAGAAGCATCATATCAATTAGACATCAATTTTCATAGCATTCATTCATTCATCTAAAAACACTTAACTCTATATCAAAATACAACCCATTTCATATCAAACAATATGACACTCATACCCAAACATATACATACATATATTTAGCAAATCAAAATCATTTTTAGAATTACTTAAATCAATTTATCAAATTTGGACAGCAACTACACACAAACTTGAAATTCACTTTTCGCATAAACTGTACCTCTAAAAATCATGTCTCTTTTTCCTATTTACAAAACACAAGTCCTATTATCCAATCAACATTTAAATAGCATAAAATCATATTAAAAACAATTCTTGACAGCCAGGTAAGATAGAGTAGCATCATTTCAAAATCACCCGAAAATGCATCTTTTTCAAATTATTATTAAAGGATACATAAACCATGGTCTAGAAATAAAGTCAAACTAAATAAAATAACATTTTCACTTTATAAAACAATTTTGGACAGTAGCCTAATTAATCTAATAAAAGTCATTTTACTTAATAAAAACACATGTTTTCAAGCCATACTTTATAATGTACACATATATACAATTAGTCATCTCAAACACATACAAAATTTATCATTTGGGACCCACGGTCCAATAAAATATTATTTTCCAGCATAAAAATTATTTTTCAGATTTATATTTATTTTCTATAAAAATACGTAATTTATTTCATGTATACACATCAAATAAATACCACATAATTCTTATACAACACTTAAACAATTAAAACAAAACCAAATATCATAAATCTAGGCATATACATCATTCGGTCATCCTAATATAATTTAAAACAGTGATTAAGAATTTTTAGAAATACCTATAACATATTCCTATAATTTCATAACTTTAAAACAATTGCTCTAAACACTAAATCAATTAAAAATAAACACCTATAGAATAGAAATCAATCTTGGACAGCAACTTAACTATTCATATTATTAGCTTATACATGTCAACTAAAAGTCACATAATCATATAGGTAATTATCAATAACAAAAATCATCCAACATACACATAACAACAAAAGGGTTTCTATATCAATTAATTTTCTATTAAAGATCACGTAGTCTAAAAGGTAAAAATGATAGTTAACTAATAAGAATCATGCAACATTTAGATGCTAGAAAATAAAGTTCAACTTCCTAAAATCTAAAAAATAAAATTCGGCCAAATTACAGCAAACATTTTTTTTTCTTTCTTTACAACCACATATAGTCACATAAAACGCATACTTGTAATATATACTTCATTCATTTATATACTAAAAAGTTAAACCAACAGTTAGCCATACAAATAAGATTCAACGGCCAAGACAAAAATATCACAGCAATTATAGTTTTATTTTTATACCCAAATATAACACATATCAACCTCATAAGATCATTACAAAGTTTTAAACCATGAATATTAGATCCTAAACAATGCTTCGGCCACAAAGAAAATAGGCACAAAAATGAAATATTTTATTATCCCAAATCAAACACACCTAAAAAAGAGTATTTAGAAAATTCATTCAAAATCATTTTTAGAACATCTCTTTAGAACTTGAAAGAAAGAAAGAAGAACATTATTTTAAAGATTAAAATAACAACAAAACAACTAATAAAAGATTGGTTCTTGGGATACCTTTTCTCCTAGCAAGCAACTAAGACTCTAAGAATTGAAAATTCTCTTCTACTCTTCCAAAGGGGCCACACGAATTTCCTTCTTCCATGGGAGAGGCTATTTTTATTTTTCTCTTGTTTCTTTTCTAAGTTTGTTTTGAGATAGAAAAAATGGAATGAAACTCAACTCTAAAGAGAGGGACTATTTATAGTGTAGAAAAATTTTGTATTCCCACCCCACTTAGCATAGGAATTAACGAATTAAAGGGGGTTCTATGGCTGGAAAATTTTCTGATTTAGTCATAGCATTAACTTTTTATTTTATTTTACATTTTTTTTTTAATTTTAGACTTTGCATATACTCTTAACTCAAATAATTGCAAAAATAATAAACTGTATTATATAAAGATAGGTACAGCCCTGAAAATATCTTATAACACCATATTTTTAATTATAAAATGTAGTATTAAAAGGAAAAATTTATTGGAGGTCCAAAAATAATTTTTCCAACATTAAAACTCTAAATTCGTTTTTTAATGGGTACAGACATAAAATTTTCAAAGCATCCAAAATAAAATTACAATATGTACATTTTTGAAATCTACATTTCAACACGATCATTTTCATATATAATTCATAATTTTCTGACTTACGGTTTGAAAGTTATGAATTTTTGAAGTTCTAAAGCTATTTCTTCCAAAAATGCATTTTCATAAGCTTTCACAAATTAAAATTCAAAAATGCAGAAATAATATCATATGTGGACGGTGCAGCCAATGATATATTTTAAAAATAGATTTTCCATTTATAAATAAAATTTTCCTTGGTCAAAGAGACATTAAATGACTTTAAACTCCTATCTTCAAACTAAAAACACAAAATTCGTATTTTTCACTGTAGCAGAAATAAAATTTTGAAAACTCCAGAATAAAAATAAAAACTTTACATTTTCATAATCTATGTTTTGATACGATCGTTTGGACATATAATTTGTAATTTTTCGACTTACGGTTAAAAAGATATGAATTTTTGAAATTATAATACTATAACTTGGAAAATTCACATTTTTATCAAAACCTTAGTTAAAAGCATTCCCATACTATTTTTTTTATAAGGTAAAATATATTTATCAATTATTTACATATCAAAATAATTTTCTAATTAAATAAAATTTTATATTTATATGTATATATATATTTAACACCACACACACACACACACATATATAATCAAAACCAACTTTTTATAACAATTCCTATTAAATTATTCTTAAAATAAATATAACCAAATAAAAGTAAAGATAAATAAATTAGGCAAAATTGCGGGTCTCACAATCCTCCCCAACTTAACGATTTCTCGTCCCCGAGAAATACGCATAGAGATGAGCAAGGAAACAAACAAGGAATAAACAAGGTTACCACTTAGAGATTCTCACGACTTTTTTCTTTATCACTTTGTCTTCTACTCCTTCCAAGAGAATTTCTCACTGTCCTCGTCGATTAATACTCTTCTACTAGTCAGTCTTTGACGTAACGCCGTGCGTGAGTCAAATTGAGTCAAATTCAAAGGTAGGCAATAGATATCAATTGTGTCTCGTTTCAATAGTAGTTTGGGTCAGACCAGGAGCTTTAAAGGTAAGTGGGTACGAATTGCTCATAAGGGATATTGGCATTTACATAATAGACTTGATAAGAAGAGTTTGTTATTTTCGAACTTGGTGTCAATCCAGAAGTACTTTCTTGTATGCATATCAAAACCATAATCACCAGCTGAGTTACTTCACACTTCCACACTACCTATGCTACACGGGTACTTGTCACTACACTTTTTTTAACATGGACTCTACTTAACCTTTTGCTCCCCAACTTTGATCAAACTTATACCATTTATCACACAACTTGATATCCAATTTCACCTTAAGACTATAACTGCCCGACTTTTCACCCACTAAATCCCCTTCTTAGCACCACTTAGGGACTGACTCTAAACCATTATTCCAAAATTCCTAGGATTTCACACAATCATACCATCACCTTATCCCTTCAGCCTCCTAAAACTCATGTGTTATGCATACAAGTGTTACTTCCTTCATAACTTTATGAGGTAGGGTTCTGTTTTAGTCACGAGAATCCAAGAAAAGAACTTTGAATTTACCGAAATTTGGCATTTGGTCAAATAGTTTGATGGAATGTGATCATTAGATTGGGTATTTTCTGAAAAAGGAAATCTCTTTAATTTGAAAGGATTGAATTATCGAAAAAAGCGAAAATCAAGCTCACAACTAGATAAAAAGGCAATTGGGTTTTCACAAAAATTGAAAATAATGTAGGGTATTGCCTTGACTTGAGCTCAATTCTTCTCTAACAATCTTCATAATACTTCACCTTTTCCAATAACAGGTTTTTCCTTTGCTTCTCTCGCCGGAAAGTCTCCTACCAACGAGTCACTTTGTCCTGATCCACACTTTGGAAACTCCAAATGTGGGAACACTATCTTCAATCCTAGCCTTAAAATTCAGGGTTCGTGTTGTTGCTACCGTTGCCTTGATTAGTCAAACTCAAAAAACATCCATGCATCTTTGTTTATGTATGTCAAGACTAAAACCATCACCACTCAGACACAAACAAACACAACCAGAGTCACACAAGGAAAGCATATAAGGCTATGCTTAAGGCGACTAAGGACAACCATGACTACCAGAGTCACACAAGGAAAGCATGTAAGACTATGTTTAAGGCCACTAAGGACAACCATCGCTCTGATACCACTAAATGTAACACCCCGATTTGGAAATAGAATTTTCACTAAAAATTTGCGCCATTTTTTTTAATAAACATTACCAAACCATTTCATTTTAATTCTTTTACAAAAAGGTTTTCATAAAACAATTTGATTCACTTGGTTTCAAAATATTTGGTTCATAAACTTGCAACATAAAATTCCTTTCCAAAAAAGAGATGTTACTAACATATTTCCAAAAAGCTCCTTTTCATGATGCTAGATTTATTTGATGGTTAACTTGCGGAAAAACATTTAAGTACTTAATGAACTTGATACATAACTAAAAAGAACTTCTTTTATTTCATTCAAAAGAATCCATATTACAATTGGGGTTACATTCGGCATAGAGTAATCATATCCTAGCCACCTTAAGATATGGTACAAAACAAAGATTATACTATACTAGACTACTAGTCTGCATCCTATCCTCCACCATAAGTGTCGGGAAGATTCCTCAATTGCAGCTTCTGCTTTCTCCTCATACGAGCGTCATCTCGTGATCCTCATCCGTCTTGAGCTGCCACTACTCGAAGTATTTGTAACATCCCTAATTTAATTCCAAGCTTGAATACTGAATTAATAGGTTTAAAACGTAGGGAATGAGTAGATTAATTGCTTAAAGAATTTTGGGAGCAAGGTGAGTAGTAATTATGAGTACTAGGGGTTGTGTAGGAGACATTTGTAGCAATGGGCAAAATTATCTAAGCGGAATCGGAGGTTAAATCGGCGTTTTAAATGTTAGAAATCAGCCGAAAAGAGAAAATTAGGAATTTATTATAGGATGCAAATAAATTAAATTCCACCGTTGGATATGAAGTTTAAGGGATTAAGAAGCTTGTCCAAAAATTTGGGCCCGATCCGACGGTTAACGAAGAGGTTATGGCGAATCGAAGTCGGGAATCACTGGTGCACACCCAGGCGCAACGGTGCACGCCCAGGCGCACCAGGGTGCACCAGATGCACCAGCCCAGTCAGTTTTCCGCCCAAGCGCGCCACACCAGCGCCCAGGCGCGAGACAGGAAGTTGGCACGCGCATCAGATGCGCAGCGCGCGCGCAGGCGCACGCGATTCCCCGCCCAGGCGCGCTGGTGCTATTTTAGCGCATCAGCAGCACCATTTGGTGCATCAGCCCCCTCCTCTTCCCATTCCTCCGCACCAGCCTTCTTCTTCCTCCCCCAAACCACCCTCAACACCCACCAAACCTCCAAGACTCAACTTCCAACCCTCCTACCATGGCATATCCCTTCTCCTCCATATTTCCTTCTTCTTCTCCTTCTCCTTCATGGTTTCTTTCTCCTTCTCCCTCTCCCATGGAGTTTCTCTTTCTCTCCCTCTCCTCTTGAACCCACATACTATACCCAAATCCCAAGCACCCAAACTTCAATTTAATGCCTTAACCATGGATCTAAGCTTGATTTTGGTTTAGATTCTACACTTAAACACTATCTCTCTCTTGATTAAGCTTTCTCTCTCCTCTAGGGTTTGCTCTCTCTCTCCACCGGATCTCACCGGCGTCGTTATCGACCGTGATCGCTCCAGGCTTGTGTTGGGTACTCCGAGGCTTGAAGCTTTGGCCTCGATTCGGCCGCGATCGTTCTCAATAACGAGGAGCAACATCGACGCCGTCATCGACACCGAGCCACAACCCAGGTTCTTTTTAAAAGAAAGCCCGAGGTAAGAAGGGTCGTATTACCTCTATTTAAAAATTAAATTCTAGGAGTTTATAGTGGTGACTAAGAATAGGGTAATTAAGGAATAAGTTAATGAACCTTAGGGCAGTTCCCACAAAAATAAATGGTGTATTTAAATGGACAATGGAATAAATTGAAGGTGCATAGAATGAGTTCCGGAGTGAATGAATATAATAGAATATTAAAAGAGTTAATATGGAATGAAAGTGTAGAACAAACGCAAAATAAAACCAAGGGAAATTAATTAAGGGAAATTAGAGGAGCGTGAGAGTAAAAGAGTATGGAGTGTTTGTAACAGACGAAGGGTGTAGAATGAGTTAAAACTAAAGGTGAGGAAAAAGAGAAGTTAGAGTACGAAAGAAATAAGGAAGCACGGATGAAAACTTAGTTAAGAGTGGTCGAGTATTAATGAAATTGTAAGGAAAATGATAAACTAAATTCCAAATACAAGAGGGTAATAGGTAAAAGAATTTAGCGATAAGGTGATAAGACAACTAGAGAGAATGCAATTATGGTAGTTTAATAGAATGAGGTTAGACGAAAGCTAGAGTAATTAATAAAAAGAATAAGGAAAAAGGGAAAAGAAGAGAAGAATAAAAAGAAAAGAAAGGGAAAATGGAAATAATTAAGAGTTAGTGACGAGAATCAAAACATAATGTATATGGCCAATTCAAGCAAAGTGAAATGAGAATGAGAATCATTAATGAATAAAAATGTACTTAAAATAAGAATGCACCCACAGGCCAACTTGTATGAGGTACCTTCCGGCGTGGAGGTGAAGTACAACGGTACGAGGTACCTTCCGATGTGGAGGTGAAGTACAATGGTGCGAAATACATTTTAAAAAGAGAATGGACTGAGCGGCAGGAGGTCGGTAGACCCTGTCACAATAATAAAAAGTAAAATGGCGGGAGGTCGGTAGACCCTGTCACAAAGATAAAAGTGAAACGACGGGAGGTCGGTAGACCCTGTCACTATAATAAAAAGTAAAACGGCAGGAGGTCGTTAGACCCTGTCACCATAATGAGAAGTAAAATGGCGGGAGGTCGGTAGACCCTGTCACAATAATAAAAGGTATAATGGCGGGAGGTCGCTAGACCTTGTCACAATAATAAAAGGTATAATGGCGGGAGGTCGGTAGACCTTGTCACAATAATAAAAGGTAATAAGGCGGGAGGTCGGTAGACCCTGTCACAATAATAAAAAGTAATAAGGCGGGAGGTCGGTAGACCCTGTCACGATAATGAAAAGAATAAAGGAACGAAAAGGTAACCGGCATGTGGACCAAGTAATGGAAAATGAATAAAGAATGGAAATGAGAGAATGATAAGAGAATCAGAGATTAAACGAATATGAGAATAATTAAAGGACTAGAAGGGATAAATTAAATAAATACTGTATGCTAAAAATTGTGTAGGCTTGGTTTATTGCTATGTCTCTTTTAGGATCTATCTTTTTAAGTTCTGTGTAATGCTACCCTTCTTGCTATATTTTGCAGGTATTAAAGTGGAGCTTACATGGAATGCGGCCGAGCAGGATTTTCATTCCACTACGTGGAATGTATATTAAATATTTTGAGTGGACATCTACTTTTTGTAAATTATAATATGAATTAGTAGCTTGCCCTGAAACTTGTACTAATCGGGCGTTAGGATCTGTTATGACTATTAAACTATTATGGTTTATGTTTTAAATATTTCTGGCTGACAGGTTTTAAGAAGAAAATTTTTGGGAAGTCCGGAAAACAGAGGAAGCTCTGCCGGATTTTCGTAAAACCTTTTAAAGAAATCAAGTTTTAAAAAGAATATTCTAACACCAATTTTTATAAAACCTAAAATTAACTAATAAATGTGAGAGTGTTACAGTATTACTTGATCTGCCATCTGTGGACATTGTTCCCCAATGTCCACAAGAAAGGGAAATAGAGAGAGTAAGCACTTCCGAACGATATGATCGTCGACGGCGCGGGATTACTATAGGGGAATATTAAGGCCACACAAGCATGTCATAAACCAATATATTCATCATTATTACCATTCCCTTATAAACAACTTCAGCTAATTACCATAAAGTCTTTTCCACCAAAAGGATAATCTTCATAAAACCATAACCGTTATATTTAATTATCTTTAGGCTCTAAGTTTCAACGTTATAACCACCGGTAATTAAAAGGGAGTACAACCACCAAGGCTCAAGGGTTTGGTAGCACACATGTTACATCTCCTCCATCATTCCAACCACATCCTAGTTCAGAAAGCAGATGGGACGCACAGGAACCCTAACCATGCTGGCATCGATGTCGAAGGGTACGCACCAACAAGTATCCAACAACCGAAGTAAAATCATTTCATCAATACAGTTTCAAAAATACAGCGACATCTAGCCCCATTCGGATTCTCTCTCACCATCTAAGATTTGCTCAAGGGGGCGACAACACTTTCTCTAGTTGATCGTGCAGTTCCTTGCTACGACATTGCCTACAACCGAAAGATAAGTCCTTGTAGTCTTGTCCCACCTAGAGAAGCACTCGAGGCTTCTTGACGTTCACCGTCCTTGCCCTCCCCTATCGCAATCACCACTTGAAAGTACACCGGCCTCCAAGTCTTCGGTATCTTTCCTCTCCACTACTTCACTCTCAACGCGTAGGTTTAGGAGAGGGGTTCCTAAGTCTTTTAAGTCTATCATTAATCCTAGTTTTGGTCGACCAATTATAAGCCTTGCTTCTAATGGGCCTCAACCTCTAAGGGACTACAGCAAAACTTCCCTATAGTACAGTGGATTCCACAAGACTTGAAACCACGGCACAGTCATCCACGTGGTCAGTCACTTAAGGGGATTATTTAGCAAAGTTATTTTGTGCCGCTTGCACCATCACTGTACACTAATATCGCTTTCGCGATTCCACATTATTCTTTAACCATTTTTATATTTCATAATAATATTTACAAAATATGCCAAGTCCTTTTAATGGAACGACCGTTCAAAATATACTAAGTATCTTTTCATAGGAACAACCGATCAAAAAAAACATTAATTATCTTTCTAGAGGATGAACCATTATTTCCAGAACATAATTCCCAATCTTCTTGTTATCTCATCATATAACTCAATTCCGTATAATATACAATTCAAAAATATACAACATGATATAATCAATTATCAACCGACATACAATTAATATCGAGGAATCGTGTTTTTCGTACAAACGGTGGAACACACACTCAATTGCCGTTTTACTACTTGACCGATAGCTTCCTAGTTACGACCTTTGAGATGATACGGAACGTCCTAATATTACCCTACATGACACTATGTCTTAAGAAAGCTTCTCTCTCACCTGAGATCCACGCTTACTTTGTTTTCAACCTTTGAGTCCACAACTCCAGCAGCTCGTTCACTTTTGATTCATTTATTCTTGAATGATGAACGACATACAATTAACATCTAATGAGTACTTTGTACTACTTAAGTAAAGGCTAAACCCAAAGTACCAAAGCACCTTAAAACATAAGTCCTTTTTAAAACAAAAATCCTTTTTAAGGCATTAGATAACTTAAACAATTCCTTTTAACATCAAGAAATCCTTTTTGCAAAACAAAATTTAAAACTCACTCCAATACTTGAAAACCTTTAAGAATACATTTTTATTTTCATAAAAACCACACTACATTGCTTATATAACAACTACCATGTTCAAGCACGTATACACATAAACAAATATTTACATTTTGACTATCATAGATTTCTTAAACTTTATATTACTTTAAAAGAGACTCCACATTATAAAACTCATACATGCATGAATTAACCTAATTCCTATAGTCACACATATACCATTTAGAGAAGCATCATATCAATTAGACATCAATTTTCATAGCATTCATTCATTTATCTAAAAACACTTAACTCTATATCAAAATACAACCCATTTCATATCAAACAATATGACACTCATACCCAAACATATACATACATATATTTAGCAAATCAAAATCATTTTTAGAATTACTTAAATCAATTTATCAAATTTGGACAGCAACTACACACAAACTTGAAATTCACTTTTCTCATAAACTGTACCTCTAAAAATCATGTCTCTTTTTCCTATTTACAAAACACAAGTCCTATTATCCAATCAACATTTAAATAGCATAAAATCATATTAAAAACAATTCTGGACAGCCAGGTAAGATAGAGTTGCATCATTTCAAAAACACCCGAAAATGCATCTTTTTCAAATTATTATTAAAGGATACATATACCATGGTCTAGAAATAAAGTCAAACTAAATAAAATAACATTTTCACTTTATAAAACAATTTTGGAACGTAGCCTAATTAATCTAATAAAAGTCATTTTACTTAATAAAAACACATGTTTTCAAGCCATACTTTATAATGTACACATATATACAATTAGTCATCTCAAACACATACAAAACTTATCATTTGGGACCCACGGTCCAATAAAATATTATTTTCCAGCATAAAAATTATTTTTCAGATTTATATTTATTTTCTATAAAAATACGTAATTTATTTCATGCATACACATCAAATAAATACCACATAATTCTTATACAACACTTAAACAATTAAAACAAAACCAAATATCATAAATCTAGGCATATACATCATTCGGTCATCCTAATATAATTTAAAACAGTGATTAAGAATTTTTAGAAATACCTATAACATATTCCTATAATTTCATAACTTTAAAACAATTGCTCTAAACACTAAATCAATTAAAAATAAACACCTATAGAATAGAAATCAATCTTGGACAGCAACTTAACTATTCATATTATTAGCTTAATATTCTTTCACTAATTAAATTTTCATCTAGTCCTAAGTATACATACATACAAGACCATACATACACACATATAGACAATAAATCACCCTCTCATAGAATAACTTCTTGTTTAAAAATTCACCATTTCTTTAAAGCATGAAAATAATAAACCCATAATTATTTCTCAAACTCGACTCTAAAACGTATAACTTTATTTCATGAAAACCATTTCTTTTAAATCACTCAACACTTTGAAAACATGAATTAAGAAATTCATTTATGAAATACTCTTTCAAAACACTTTTATCAAAAATAATTCTCTTTAGTATTTTAAATTAATACGAGGAATTTGCGGGGTGTTACATTTTGGGGAGGACTCGAGTATAATTACTAATTGCTTGAAAAATTTGAATTTTTGTCGAAAGACTCGAGTCTTTCAGGGAAGACTCGAGTGGTCTTTGAATTGCTGAAAAGGACTCGAGTATTGGGAAAAAGAGTCGAGTAATTCGAGCAGTTTGGTTGAGTGTATAAGTCAGTTTTCATTTGAACTTCGCACCAAAACGCGTTTTCTTGAGGTTCCAAGCACAGAGCTGAACCTTACTTCGAAGGAGGGTAATCCTAGACTATAAATAAGTGTCCAATGAAGCCCAAACACCCTCAAATCTCTTTAAACCCGAATTGTTGGCAAGATTTCTCTGTTTTGCAGAGCTCACTTTAATCCTTTCGTTCTCTCTCAATTCTCATCCTTTTCCTTCGAAACCTAAACACAAACTGGAGTTCTAATTTCAATCTTGAATTAGAACCCGAAATCACTCCAAACAACCTCCTGTAGATCGAGTTATAGGCAACCAAAGTTGAGGTCTTGAAGCTGTGAAAAATAGAGCAACTTTCAGCATCAAGTACTCATCTTCCTTTAATCCATTTGGTAAATCCAGGAACCCTTTCGATTTCAAACTTGCTTCCATTTAAAGTTGGCATTTCCTAGTTTCTAAAGCTAACTTGTTTCATTCCTTTTCATGTTTTATTCATTGTGGATTTGATAGCCAAAGTCAGCCAAATGCAACAAGTCTTGCAGCGGTCCAGAATCAAGTTTTGATTCAATATCTTTTTGGTTCAATCAAACCTTTCTTTAGCTTCTCTGAGGTAAGGGAGGAGTTACCTAAATACTAGAATGAGTAATTTCAAGCTAGAAATGTAGGAACCACTAAAGGTTCAAAGAGGGATGCAACTTGAATTGGGATTCTGACTTGGAGATCAGAGGCCCATAATTTTATGACTCAAACAAGTTTAAATGGACCTAATCAAGCTCACTGTAATGTTTTTCGAAATGAAAGTCAAGTGGAAATGGATTTCCTATTTTAAAATGGATATTTGCAAGTTTTGATGCAATTTGTGATTTGATGTTATTTAATGTTGTTTCAATGATGAATAAGTGTTCTAACATGTGTATTTTATAAGCCTAAGTTGTTGTTTTGCATAGGAATGGAGATATAAAGCAAGGAATTCGAATTGGTATTGAAAGTGCAGAAAACTGGTGCTGTGGCAGCAAAAACACTCGAGTAGTTTAAGGAAGACTCGAGTATTCTGGAAAACTGGAAGAACACTCGAGTGGTTCTTAAGAACTCGAGTATTTTTACATGAACAACTTGAGTAGTCAAGAACTACTCGAGTAATTTAAAGAATTTTTCAGAAAAACCTTTACTTTCCACAAATTCATTAAAGATTAACTTGTCTAAGCTCCTAAATTACTAAATTCTAAAGGCTTATTTATGTCAGGTGCCCCTGTAGTTTGCACCTATTTTGTCAGACGCCCTTTAACTTTATTTTTCAATAAATATACCCCTAAAGTTTGCTCCGGTGAGCCATATACCCCTGAATGTCATTTCCGGCCACCGGTGCTGACGTGGACCACCGGAGTCAGTAAGTGGTAGAAATAGGAGCCCTTCTAGTTTGAGTCTTTTTTGTCAGATACCCCTATATATAACTTCAAAAATTCATATCTTTTAAACCGTAAGTCCAAAAATTACAAATTTTATATCAAAACGATCGTATTGAAATATAGAATTTTAATTTGTAATTATTTTACTTTTATGGATAGTTTTCTAAAAAATTATTTTTTGGGAAATTTTCTATACGAATTTTGAATTTATGAATTATTAAAAATAATTTATGAATTGGATTGAATTAGTTTTTATTGTAGTTTGAGGAACATAAAAATCATGAGTTTTGACTATGTCAGTCTCCGATGATTTTAAATTTAGTTTTTTTTATAGCTTTTTTTTATAGTTTTTACAATTTATTTTTAAAAGTCAAAACTCATGATTTTTATGATCCTCAAACTATAATAAAAACTAGTGCAATCCAATTCATAAATTGTTTTTAATAATTCATAAATTCAAAATTCGTATAGAAAATTTCCCAAAAAATAATTTTTTAGAAAACTATCCATAAAAGTAAAATAATTACATATTAAAATTCTATATTTCAATACGATCGTTTTGATATAAAATTTGTAATTTTTGGACTTACGGTTTAAAAGATATGAATTTTTGAAGTTATATATAGGGGTATCTGACAAAAAAGACTCAAACTAGAAGGGCTCCTATTTCTACCACTTGCTGACTCCGGTGGTCCACGTCAGCACCGGTGGCCGGAAATGACATTCAGGGGTATATGCCTCACCGGAGCAAACTTTAGGGGTATATTTATTGAAAGTTAAAGTTAAAGGGCGTCTGACAAAATAGGTGCAAACTACAGGGGCACCTGACATAAATAAGCCAATTCTAAATATTTCTCTTTATGCTTAAAACCTAATCCCGTTGGTCGATAATTATCCTGGAGGTCTCCTACTGGAATTCTATTCAGTGGTTGATTATTTACCCACAGGAGTCCCAACGGAAGTGCGTACACCCATTTGGTTGATGTTATCCCTAACGTCCCAGTGAAAGTTTTATTCACTTGGTTGATATTTACGATGGGAGTCCCAATGGGGTCGTTGCAATAAAATATCCGCCAATAGGAGGCTGTGCCCCAACGGATTATTAAATAAATGATTATATACTATTCCTAAAACCATCACAAAGTGGTTGGACCGCTGATGGATTTTCTGAAATAACAAGTTTAAAGCAAGTAAACCCATCACGAAATGGCTATGCCTCTTATGGTCATTTTTGAAAGCACCAGCACCAGCTAAGGGATAATAGGATTGAAAGTTAATGAAGTGAGATACTGATGAGAATAATGGAAGAAAAGAGATGGAAATTTTAAATGTGGCATTGTCATGCATGGAGTGGCTTCGACTTCGATTGTGGAAATTAGCATAGGATAGATGGATACCACGGCCTTGAGAGAGCTGTGATGCCATAGCCCTGAAGGTGCTATGATGATTTGGATTCCATAGCATGAAAATGCTATGAAGGCTAATTCTCAATCAGTCGTGATGCATGGGTTATGGATACGCTCCAGTTCGATGAAAACATAGGTCTGAAATGAATAACCCGAAAGGATGCCGAATTGTGAAGCATGCATGAATGAGGAGTAGGCATGCATCATGTCACTAATGAAGTTAAATATGTGATAAACCAGTTTGAGCATACATTTACACCCTTGATGCTATCTGATTACATGTGCTTGTTATTTTTAGCCTCTGTTATGCTCATTTGTTATTGTATTTAGCTATGACTCACTCCTAATCCCTTGTTGTAGGTCATGGCCAGGAATATGATCTGCGTGGAGATGAGGCCGCTCCCTAATGGGGAGTGGAATTTCGAGGATCATCGGGTTATTTATATAGGGGACGTGGAAGTCACTTTCCGTCACCCAAACCCATGGTCCCGAATGCGTCCGCGTCGAACGAGAATCCCAATGATGTACATTATGCACATTCCGCCAAATTTTGTGTTTCGCCATGGAACACCACCACCACCACCAAGACATTTTTCGAGACGCACCCTCCCACCAAGTCCATCACCCTCTGAGGAAAGAATCATTTTAGAGGTTCCTGCTCCCTCTCATCCTTCCACTAGAGCCCGATCTCGGACTCCAGTTTATGTGCCATCTGATCCGGCACATGAGGAAGAGGAGGAGGAGGAGGATCCGATAAAGGATGAGGATCCGGTGGAGGATGTCGATCCGGTGGCGGATGATGATTTCATGGACAACTCAACTGGAAGTCAGTGGGGAACTGATGATTGAGTTGAGTTCTGAATGGTGGAATGTGGATAGTGCGACTCATCAGGTTTCTCTTACTTATGTTATGTTTTGAGTTTTGAACCTATTTCTCTAGGTTGTTATAAGTTTTGTTGTAATATATGTAATATAATGTAATGACCTAGAGTACTTAAGTTAAGTTTAATGTTGGTAGCTTTTGGTGTAATGAATATGTACTTTCACGTTAAGATTGAATGTAAAGTTGATGTTTTCCTTCATGATGTTGAATGTTTCCGCAAGAATTGAAATGGATGATGACTTGACTTATGATAAAAAGAAAATAAAAATAAAAAAAATGGTCGTATTTTTGAATATAAGTATGTGATTTAGAATAGAAAGTTGGGTCGTCACAGAACACACCTCTTACACACGTCCTGTTTCCAACAAGCACCAGAGTGAAGTCTCCCGCACTGTGGGCAAGGTATTTGGGTACCCTGAGTACCCTGTTTCCAGCAGGAACCATAATGGGGTTTCCCACACTGTGGGCAAGTCACTCGGGAAGATAAGGTGTTAAGAGTACTTGGAGCAATCACATTCTGGCTCGCATCCCTTGGAATTATTGCTCTAGTGTCGATGTCGGCATATGGATCTGATTCCTGAGTCGGTTCCTTACCCTTGTCAGGACCTCCTTTATCCTGCATATTCCTGCATCTTTTCTCAGCCGCTTTCTGTTTTAGTCCCCTCTCATACGTGCTAGTAGCATTCACCAATTGGAAGAGATTGGCGATGTTCTGATACTTGAAGGGTAACATGATTTCTGGGCGAAGACCGTATTCAAACTTGATGCATTTTGTTCTCTCATCAGCATCTCGGTAGCTGCCAGCATACTGGATCAAGTCCTCAAAGCGGGCTGCATACTTCCCCACACTAAGACTTCCCTGAGTTAAATTCAAGAAAGCCAGTTCCTTCTCCCTGCGAACATCTTCTGGGAAATACTTTCCCAGAAAATGGACCTTGAACACATCCCATGTAATTGCCTGATTGGTCACTTCCAAACCTCTTCGTTGTTGCTCCCACCAATGCTCAGCCTCACTAGTCAACACATACTCGGCCAATCGGACCCTATGATCAGCAGGTGGTTGCAAAGAGCGGAGGAACTTCTCTATTTCCTGGAGCCATCTTTGATCCCCATCTGGATTGTAGCCTCCTTCGAACCTAGGCAGCTCACTTTTTCTAAATCGTGTCAACCAATCGATCTCTGCTGGAGCTGGTGGTCGAGGGTTCAGTGTTGTTGTTGCTGCTATATTTCCCGCCTGGTTCTGTTGCATCTGAGCTATAGTTTCTGCCTGGTTCTGTTGCATCTAAGCTATACTGTCCGCCTAGTTCTAGTTCATCTGAACCATATTCTCTAGTATTGCAATGATCCTATCATCGTCACTGCGACTCCCCGCCATAATATCTAGTCCTAAAAAAACAAGTTAATACCCATATAAGCAAATAATTACCTATGTATCCTAGTCATTTAACTTAGACACTTACTATCAATTGGTCACTCGCTTGGTGTGTAAACCAAAGGAGTTGTGAGTCCAAACTCCAAGGCCGAGGAAAAACTGCTCTGATACCAAAATGTGACATCCTCACTTTTAATCCCTAAATTAAAATTAGTTACTTGAAAATTTCATTTAAAATATTATTTACTTATAAAAGTTCTCCGTGAAAATCGGACAGAGCTTCCTCTGTTTTTCGGACTTTCCAAAAATTCCTACTTTTGTACCTGTCCAGACCAGAATAATTTAAAACATAAAACTTATATAACTACAGCCAGTTTGGAGCTAATGCCCGATTAAACAATATAACACAAGCTCCAGTGCATACAACTACTTCATAAATTAAATTACAAAATAACAATCTTTATCATAATTAGTCTACGGTCCACTCATAACAAACAAACACTCCATGTGATGGAGTGTTATCCTGCTCGGCCTGTAATGGTGTAAGTTCCGCCTCTGTACTTGTAAGAAAAACAGCAAGAAGGGTAGCATTACATAGAACTTAGAAAGATAAACTCTAAAAAGTATAGCAATAAACTAAGTCCCTAGCACTTAACACAAATAGATCACCATATAATCTTCACCACTATTTACATAATCATTTCTAATCAGTTTACACATCTTTTCGTTATTTGTCACTTTTCTGGTTTATCCGTTTCCTTTATTATTGGGGATTCTTTTGTTCATCTTCCCCTCCTCGGGGATACATAGAAAACCATTTATCATTCGTTCATCTTCCCTCCTCGGGATACATAGAACGTTCTTTAATTCTTTTGTTCATTTTCCCCTCCTCGGGGATACATAGAACGTTATCATTTATCATTCGTTCATCTTCCCTCCTCGGGATACATAGAACATTCTTTAATTCTTTTTTCATCTTCCCCTCCTCGGGGATACATAGAACGTTATCATTTATCATTTTGCATACGTCTTCCCAACTCGGGGATACATGGTACGTAGCTCATCTTGTGTACATCTTCCCCTCCTCGGGGTTACATAGTATGTTTCAGCTTACATTAATTCATTTCATTCATTATTGTAATATTTTTGTCTTTATCTTTTACTTGGTGAGTTCCCACGAACCCATACCCTTTTTACATATACATCAATCTTTATATATCACATATTCAATATCTTTAGTTCATACTCTTTCCTTAATTCATTTTATTCATCACTTATCAAGCATACACTTCAAACAAATACAACATATCACATCATTCAATATCACTTATCAAACTCAACATTATTATCTTATGATATTTCCCTAGCTTATTTCGTTGCTTATTAAGTTCACACTTCCAACACATATCTCATCGCACCTATCAACATACATATAAACATTTCACAACAACATATACTCACAAATATCATTATGAGTTCAATTTCTTTATTCTCATACTCTAATTATTGCCTATATTAACTATCCTAGATTCTCGAACCTGTTTCCTTGTTTATTCTTAGAACTTAGTTCGTTGCTTCCTTTCTTTTCACTTCTCATTATTAACTTTACTTTGTCTTTTCTCATCACTTGTATCATTATCATTAATCCCATATTATCACTTTAAGTATCTTATTATTATTATTATCATCATCAATTAGTTCTATATTCATCACATATACAAACACTTTCTTTTTCTTCCTATCTTATTATAAGCTCTTTCATTATCCAAGGTTACCCATTAACTTCTTATATCTTAGGTTCATTTCAAAACCCAATCCCTCATACACTACAACACACATAACATCACAAAAGCACCTAGTGGGTTCATTTCATTCATTCATATACTTTATTTATTATTATTATTTCTATCAACTACCCTAAGGTTTATTGACGTATATACATATTACCTTATCCTTAGCTATCTGTAACAGCTCAGCCCCAGTCAGTCGTACGGTACTGGGCACTGGGGCCCAGCGCACTGCCACGTGGATATTGTCTGCTTTGGGCATCCTTTGTTAGAACCTACAATCGGTGGGTGAAATAACTAGGAAACACTAGGAGAACACCTAGAAGGGGGGGTTGAATAGGTGTTAGAGAAACCTTGAAAGATTTTCGAAAGAAACAAATCTAAACGATTAAAACAAATGATTTTCACAAAAATTCTTTAGCTTTAATCGATTAATGACATGAACTAATCGATTAATGCCTCTGTTAATGGATTAATCATTTTTCAAATCAAATACGAAAATCAATCAATTAACACATATGATCAGAGATAAAGCGGAATTGATTAACACAATATTCTTATTGATTACCTAGGTTATGAAAAATGATTTTCCCCAAATCAATTTTGCACAATTAAGATTCAATTCAATTAATTATGAAAAATCACTTTTTCTAGGTTTTCAACCAAGAACACAATTAATAACAAGAATTGTAAAGAGTAGAGAGTTTAGAGATACGACACAGTGATTTATCCTGGTTCACTTTCATCCACTTGAAAGCTACTCCAGTCCCCTCTTCAACCAAGAGAGATTCTTCACTATGAGGAATTAGAGTTTCTCAAATTACAAGTAAATACCTCACAAGACTCTCTTCTTGCTAGCCTACAAGAGATACCACACCCTTGCCTTGTAACCCTATTGATATCTAATCTAACCTCTTCTCTTTTGCTTGCCGATACCCCACAACAAGTCTTCCAATGCTTTGAGATTCTTCAAAGACTTCCACTTGCTTGTTAACACAACAAGGCTTCCAAGTGCTTGATGAAATGTCACACCAAGGCTTTCAATATAACTTTGCTTGATTCACAACCAAAACTTCCAATTGTTGTAGATAGCTTGCCTCTTGCAAAGATTACAACTCAAATGAAAACAAAAAATAACAATCCTATGAATCTCTTTCAAAAGCTATGAAAAGATCAACATGAGAGATTCAAGGTTCTTGATCAAAGAATGTAAAAGTTAAATCTTTGATCTTGAGAAAGTGAGAGAGAATAGAGTGGCTTTGATTCTTTGTAAAATTGATATAAAAATGATAGGTAATTGTAATAATGATTCACAAAGGTTAGGAAAAGGTTTATATAGAATACCCAAAAGTTAGGAATGGTTAGAAGTACGTTTGAGAAGTGAAAAACTCATTTAAAAACAGTAACAGCTCGTGTTACTCGAGTAGCCAAGTCCTTACTCGAGTAACAAGTGTAATCAGTGTTCACTACTCAAGTAATCTGAGTTACTACTCGAGTATTTACGCAAGGCTACAAAATTCTACTCGAGTAATCAGAGCTTTAATCGAGTATTTGCGCAAGACTGCAAAATTCTACTCGAGTAAACAAGTGGCTAATCGAGTAGTCAGTTCAAAAAACACTTAAAAACTTGTTTTCTCAAAATCTAAACCTTTTCTTTCAAACCTTTAAGCCACCTATTGATTTTAAGCAAAGTGAATACTTAAAATATGATAAAATCATGACTATGAAAGAGATTCACTACCCTCTATATAACTCTACCCAAACTCATAAACTAAGAGACTTGAGAGGCTAAAGATAAAATAATAAAACTCAAACTACCAAACTAAGTCTTCATGAGCTTGCTCTCTCTTCATTACTTGATGTTTGTTGTTGCTTGTTGAGCTTGAACTTGATCAACACATTTAAGCTTGTTCAAAACCTTTTGGCATTTATCAAAACATTTTTCATGGATCTTACATCCTTCACCCTCACGGTTTTGCTCTTGGTCTCACACTAACAATGAGCCCCAAAACGCGTCCACGTGAGGTAAGGTATCCACACCCTATATAAGGCATGCTTCGTTCACCTTACCAGCCGATGTGGGACTAAGGCTTGCCCTTACACATCCCAAATTTTAATCCCGATTAAAATTAGAATAATAGCGAGATTTGAATAATAGTAATAATAATAACAATGTTAAATGAGTGTTAAAAAGAGATATTTTAGCGTTAGAAACGTATAATAAAAGAAAATTAAGAATAAAGTAATTAAATGATTTAATATGATGTTTTCAAGATTTGAGTGTCATAGTAAAATTTTGATTTCATCATTATAATTGAAATAGGTTTTCTAGACACAATAAGTGTAAATTTGTTATCATATGTTTTTCAAAAATAAAATAGTACTTTTATTTAGTTTATTTAATATTTTTACAGGGAGCTCAAGTGACAGGCCATAGAGGCATTTTTATAAATAGTTTCTTTAGAAAAATATGTTTAACTTAATATTTTGAGCGTCCCTGTAAATTTCCATAGTGTTCGGAGGCTTTTTTTTATTTTTAGCTTCTGGACTGATTTAATATATTACCAGTATAAGTTATATATAATGATCTTCTATTTCAAAATTATAAATATTATATTTTATCAAGTTTAATATCAGGATTGAGAAAATATATTTACATTTGAATTTTTATACTTTTTATTACGCAATAGATATCCTTAAAGACTGATTAATCAAATTGTCTCTTTACAAATTAGACCGGTAACTTCACTATTTTTAATCTACTTTGAGTAATTCAAAATATAATATTATTCTACCTAAATGTATTTTATTTTTGAAATTGTCAAACCTTTAGTTATAATTCAAAATACCAACTCACATTGACCCACAAATGAAAGCAAAACATAAATTATATATATTATTCCTAAATCTACCCAAAATCCCGTCCCAACCCAAAAAGAAAAAAAAAACATATAATAAAATGCGTGGCCCTGAGAAGGCCACCACGTTAAAGCACACAAAAAAAAGGGGGGCTCAAATACTTAAATAAAAGAAAGACTCACGGACACTGGAAAGGAAGGAAAATGTAAAGAAAGAAGAAAGAATTGAGGGGCTGCGACAGAGAAGGAAAACAAAGTTTCCTTCCAACTTTTCGATCCTATTATTTAAGATCTAATCGTTCAATCTCAAATTTTTCTTAGGTAACTAATCTCCTCAACTCCCACTACCCATCCATGTAATCAAGGTTGTCAAAATCGCGTGTTAACTCGTAAACTCGTACGAGTTTAAGATACTACACCATGGAATCGAGTTGGTTCGCACTCAAACTCGGTTCTGGGTAAACTCGGGTGAACTCGCATAAAATCGCATAAAATCGCGAGTCAACTCGATTACACACAAGTTCAGCAAACACTTGAAAAACTGAAGGCCCAAACCGAAATAGGCCCAAACCCGAAAATATCATCTCCGTCTCAGCTCCCTCTCACGCATTTTCCTTCTCCTTCTCCCAAACCGAAACCCTAGAGTCCCCTTCTCCTTCATTTGTCTGCTATGAGCCTGTGAGGACGTCGGACAGTGCGGTGGTGCTCTCCTTCTCTGTTGGCGTCGTGGTCTATTGGCGTCGTGGTCTTGTACTGTGCGGTGCTCTCCTTCTCTAATCGGTATGTATTTCTTTCATTCCCTCGCCTTCTCTAATCAGTATCTAATCTGCTCTACTTTGTTTTGCTCTGCTTTTGTTCGTTCTCTCTGCTTTGGTCTGTTCGTTTTTGCTTTGTTCGTTCTTATTCTTTCTGCTTTGGTCTGTTCATTCTACTCTGCTGCTTTGTTCATTTCTGTCATGCTTTGTTCATTTTTTTTAATTTGCATTTTGATTTAGCTTTGATTCAGTTAGCACTTAGCACAAATTTAATATTTTGATTTAGTTAGCACTTAGCACAAATTTAATATTTTGATTCAGTTAGCACTTAGCACAAATTCAGTTAGCAAAGCTTTGTTCCGTCATGCTTTGTTCGGTTTTTTTTTAATTAGCATTTTGATTAAGTTAGCACTTAGCACAAATTTAGTCTTTTTTAGCACATTTTACTTTTTTTATTTATGCATTTCAGAATTTGTTTGTATTTTTATGTTATTGTGTAGTTGCTTGAAAGTGATGCATAAAGATTACAAGTTTACAACAATATATTTTTGATGCACTTCTATGTTATTTGTAGGCTTGGAGCATGTCTCAAGTAGGTGATTCAGGGTCAAGTACACGAGCTTCTACTGCTGGTACCTCTAAAGGCAGAAAAAATGCTCCTAGAAATAGGACAGATATTGGTTGGAAGCATGGAAAAGATATTGAGGGAAATGCTAGAAAGGTGAAATGCAACTATCGTTTTAAAGTTATGAGTGGGGGAATTTATAGATTCAAGCATCACCTAGCTAGAACCAGAGAAGATGCTGAACCATGCTCTGTTGTGCCGGATGAGGTGAAGGATCTAATGCTCAAAGTGGTTACGGAGGCTAAGGAAGCACAAAAAAGAGAAAGAAGTCAAATGATGATGCTAAGGAGGAGGAGGAAGAGATACGAAAAATGGAAAAAGGGAAGAGTAAATTGAGTGCTAGTTTAGGAGTTCAAGCGACAATCAACCAAATGATGAAGAAGGACTTGAAGGACCAAGTTGATGAGCAAGTTGACAAGTTCTTCTACACAAGTGCTATTCCATTCAATTGCATTAAAAATCCCGAGTTTATGAAGATGTGTGAGATGATTGGAAGACATGAACTAGGCTACAAGCCTCCTTCTTATCATGAGATTAGAGAAAAACACTTGAAAAAATCTGTTGAGAGTGTTGATGCAATGCTTGAAGAATATAAGAAAGAATGGAAGAGAACCGGCTGTTCAATAATGTCTGATGGATGGACCGATAGGAAAAGACGTTCAATTTGCAACTTTCTGGTGAATAGTCCTAAGGGGACTGTTTTTCTATACTCTTTGGACACATCATGTAACATCCCAAATTTTAAACCCAAAGATAAATAAATAATAATTAGAATAATTAAAAATGAAAATAACAAACCACAAATAGGTATTCCCAATGAGGATTCTAACATTAGAAGAAAATAATAATAATAATAATAATAATAAGCGAATTAGAGAAGAAAGGAATGTTAAATCGAAGTTAGGATCGGGCCAGAAAATAGATAATTCGATAATAAACATAATAACAAGGGAAAAATTAAAATAAAATATTTAAGAATAAAAACACAATTCCCACCGTTGGATATGAAGATATGATTTTTAGGAAGTTGCTCATCAAATTTGAGCAAGATCCAACGGTGAACGAAGAAGTTAAGGAGGTTTGAAGTTCGGAAGAAAATAGAAGGAAAATAGAAAAATGAAACAGCAGTACCTGCTCATTTCGCTTAAGCGAAAATATTTCGCTTAAGCGAAACAGCTTCAGTGGCAACATGGATTGAGTTCGCTTAAGCGAGCTGCTTTCGCTTAAGCAAAAAAGCTTCAGGGGCAACACGAATGGTGTTCGCTTAAGCGAACTGATTTCGCTTAAGCGAAATTCCTTCGAACTGAAACAATAAATTCGGGTTCTGGGGGTTGAAACCCCCATTCCAACCCCCCTTTCTCTCTCCTCTCCTCCGCCCCTCCCTCTCCTCCCTCCTCCACGGCCTTCAGCCACCAAGGCCGCCGCCCCACCGTGGCCACCCTCCTTCTCTCCCTCAACCGGTCTCTCTCTCTTGCTCTCTCTCCTTCCCTCACACTCTCCCTCCTCACAAACTCCCTCTCCTCCCCACTCACAGCCGCCGCCATCTTCGGCCGCCACCACCACCTCCACACGAACCACCACCATGGTTCTCCCTCCCTCTTCCCCTTAGGCTTTGGTTCCCCTCTCCCTCCCTCTCTTCGAGCTTTCTCTCTCCACGGATCTCACTGACGCCGTTACCGGTCCGTGATCGTGCCGGGCTCGTGTCGGGAACCTCGGAGCTCGAAGCTTTGCCTCGGTTTAGTCACGATCGTTCCCCGCTAACGAGGAGCAACCCCGACGCCGTCATCGTCGCCGAGCTAAAATCCAGGTTCTATTTAAAAAGCCCGAGGTAAGAGGGTTCGCGTTACCTTTGCTTAAGAAGTAAATTCTAGGATGCTATAGTGCTAGCTAGGAATAGAGTAATTAAAAGTATAATAATGAACCTTAGGGTACCCCGTTGATGGAAATAAAGAAATTAAAATTGTGACGAGAAACCACACATTAGGGAATAAAATGTATGAGCATAGAATAAGTCCCGGAATGGATGAGCGTGATTAGAATATTGAAATAGTTAATATAAAACCAAATGTGGGAAATTATAAAGTAAAAGCTATAGGGGAGGTAAAGGAACAAAAAGGATAAAGGAGAGTCTAAAATAAGGAATAAGGAATGCACGCGGAGTAAAGTAGAGAATAGAAATAAAATGATGAATTAAGATTTAAAATAAAATAAGGAAAACGATAAGTGGATTTACGAATAGATAAGAAAACTAAGAGAGAGTACATTATGAGGGAAGTTGGAGTGAAATAATTGAAAAGTTAGATTAAGAGAATAGAGCAATTAAAACTAATATAGTTAATGAAATAGGAACAATGAATTGGGTAATTGATTGGGATAAGGAAACTGAGAAATAACTAAGAATTAGTAACAAGAATTAGAATATACTATATTTGACCGTAATGATTAGAGTTGGATAAGATTGGGGGAAACTAACAAAGAGAAAAAGAATAAAGTAGAAAACGTAGAAAATGTGATAAGTCGTAAATGAAGATAAAGGCTAAAAGGATTCGGATGAGTATAAAGGAATTATTTAAATTGTAAGAAAAAGGAAAAGAAAGAAGGATATTGAAAAGATTGAAAAGTAAATAATGTAACAATAAGTCTATAAATAAAGAAACGAGAGAAAAAAGAAAAGTACAAAGAAAGAGTAAAAGAGAAAAGTACAATGAATCAGAAAAAGAGAAAAGAGAATTAATTAAAAAAGGAATAAAAGAGAACGGCTGATGGTCTGTTGGACTCAGTCATAAAGAAAAGATAAACGGCTGATGGTCTGTTGGACTCAGTCATGATAAAAGAAAAACGGCTGATGGTCTTTTGGACTCAGTCATAGAAAAGGAAAACGGCTGATGGTCTTTTGGACTCAGTCATAGAAAGGAAAACGGCTGATGGTCTTTTGGACTCAGTCATAGAAAGGAAAACGGCTGATGGTCTTTTGGACTCAGTCAGGTAAAGGAAAGCGGCTGATGGTCTTTTGGACTCAGTCATAAGGAAAAAAGGAAAAGATCAAGAAAAGAAAAGAAAGAGAAAAAGAAAAGGAAGAGAAAAAGAAATAGTAAAGAAAAGAGAATGTAATAATGATGGGAAAACTAAGAATGGAAATTAAATATATGAGAATGTATAAATAAAGTATATTAATAATTAAGTAGGCTTAGTTATTTGCTATGTCTTCTTTTAGAATTTATCTTTTTAAGTTCTGTGTAATGCTACCCTTCTTGATATCATTTTACAGGTACTGGAGCGGAGCTTACACTGTTGCGGGCCGAACTGGAAACTCTCCACTACGTGGAGTGAAATTGAGATACCCGAGTGGATTTTATTACACTAAAAACTGTTATTTTGTAATTTATAATATGTGTAGTTATATGCCCTGAGATTGGTACTAATCGGGCGTTAGGATCTGAACTGGTTTTCAATCTATTATGTTTATGTTTTTAAATAATTCCGGACTGACAGGTTTATAAGCAGGAATTTTTGGGAAGTCCGAAAAACAGAGGAAACTCTGCCGGATTTTCGTAAAACTTTTCAAAAGAAATCCGAAGTTAAAAAGAATTTTCAAACTCTGATTTTAATAAAAACTAAAATTAACTATTAAAAGTGAGGATGTTACATTTATGGTATCAGAGCAGTTTCCCTCGGCCTTGGAGTTTGGACTCACAACTCCTATTGATTACTCACCCAGCGAGTGATCAAGTAGTAGTGTCAAGTCGTAGAATAGATAAATGGATATATTTAATAAAGAGTTTTTAGTTAATCGTGGAATAACGTTCTCTTTTTCCAGAACTTAGTCACCATGCCTCGGAGACGTACACAGGATGAAAGGATGGCTGCTATACTAGAAAATCTGGTCCAAATGAATCAGAATTAGGCTGAGACAGTAGCAACAGCCGCAGCAGCAGCAGCCGCCGCACTCCACCAAACATCAGGCCCAATGGGCATCGATTGGCTAGCTAGATTCATGCAGAATGATCCACCCAAGTTTGAAGGTGGCTACAATCCGGATGCAGCCCAGAGATGGCTCCAAGAATTGGAGAAGATTTTCCGCACGATTTCACCGCCGGCGAAGCAGATAGTTCTTTTGGCGGCGTACATGCTCACTAGAGAAGCAGAATATTGGTGGGAGCATGTATGAAGAGACATGGAGAATTCCAACCGAGAGATTACTTGGGACTTCTTTAAGGAGGAATTTCTCGGAAGGTACTTCCCAGAAGATGTTCGCCGAGAGAAAGAACTAGCATTTCTGACCTTAACACAAGGAAGTATGAGTGTTAGGGAATATGCCGCACACTTCGAAGATCTCATCCGGTATTCTGGAAGCTATAGGAATGCGGATGGAAGAACTAAGTGCATCAAGTTCGAAGCAGGACTTCGCACGGAACTCAAGGTGGCTTTGGAGTACCAGAACATAGATAATTTGGCTCAACTGGTAAATATGGCTAGCACTTATGAGAAGGGAATGAGGCAATGGACATCCGAGGACAGGAATGGGATGATACAGTGGGCTGAAGGTTCTAGCAGAGGCAATGTACCGGTTCAGGAATCCGATACACAGGCTGACATCAACGCTATGGCAATGGTGCCAATGAACACCGCTCCAGACGTGAATGCCCCGAGAAACAGGCCACCATGTCCACTATGTGGGAAAATCCACCGGAAACTATGCCTAATGTTGAGGCAGCACAGAAAACAGGGTCTCTGCTATATATGCGGACAACCAGGACACATGGGGACAAACTGTCCTGGACGTGTAGGTGAAGGGAGCGAATGAATTCACCCGAGGTACTTTTAATGTTAACAATATACCAAACATTTATTTAAAATACTTAATTAAAAATGTTTTGCATAAAGCATATAAATACTTGATTTAACTTAAAAAGAAAATCAATGAATGATAATACATTAATTAAAGTTTCACCGAACACAATGATGGTATTGCCACTGGTAGAATGTAAGGTTAGAACTGATCACTCTGATTCTTACATCTGCTAGGGGACGATAACATCAACAAACTTGACGATGATGTTGCTATTGATAGATGTGAGATTGGGACTGATCACCTCGATCTTCGCAACTATTAGTGGTCGATGTCATTGATACTCCCAACCAAAAATCAGGACAGACAGATAGGAGCCTTAAGCTAGTGCACCCACTTACTATTAGAGTAGCAGCGAATGGAACTCGCGAAGAAACCGAGCCGAGCGAACCCGTAGTAGTCGTCTTTAGACTTCATGGAAAGCCAAACTAAAAGCCCAAAACTCATCAAGCATTACATTCAGAATTCGACGTGGCTATTCGCGAAAAAGGCGAAACTGGATGAATTAGTAGGGTATCCACACCGAGACCGACCCAAATGAACGAGTGAACCACACTCGTCATTAGCAATTTGAATTCACTTAAGAACTTAGTCCAGTTTCCAAGCTATTCCCTCAAAGGAATCAAGTTTAGCCATTGCACCATGTGCCTTCATTAAAACCAAATCAAATCAGCGGTAGTTCCATAAAAAGTGCATCTTTCGATGACTCTCTACTGAAAACGCACACTTAAGGATAATCTCCATTGTCTTCTTGCTTGACATGTATCCAGTACATCCTGGGTCGTCGTATGAAGACTATGAAACCCATCCTTGAATGCTTCGTGTTTCTTCTTTTCATCTTCACTCTCTTCAAGTTTCAAGCATCTCAGATATACACCTGATAATTCACCAAGACGTAGGAACCCAATGTAGTTCTATGCCTATCGATGGATAACCATCCACATGTCCTTTCTAACCTTGGATACCGATCGAGAAGCTTACGTTCGAAATTCTGAATAACGAATGAACATACCCCCAAGCATAGATATAATCAAGTATGTTGATGCTAAGTGGGGGAGGATTTCAATCCAAGGAATGAAAGATGGAACTTTAACAACAAGAAAATGGTGGATCCTATCCGAGTAACAAGGTGGAATGCAGAATGGTAACGAAGCGTAAGGAAGATTGCATCGAGCCGGACTCAATGTCCGATGATCATACCATAACCCGTAGGGCTAATGAATAACTCACCCCAAACGCTCCGCATTAACTGTCGAAGAGGTTTGCGGAGAATGGAACGAGAATTAAATTAAGAATCAATCAATACCTTCTCGGACCATCAGACGATTGGGAAATAAATTTAAACCCTGACCTTGACCCTTAAGTGAAATCGACCCATAGGAACCCCTATACCAAATTGAAATCGTTAAACAAACAAAAAGGAAGTACCACCGGAGTAGAATACAAATATAGCTAAAGGTGGATTCGAAGGGCGACCTCACTAAACTCACTTGAAGGAATAAGAAACGAACAGGAAAAAGTGGAGTCACGGAATTGAGTCTCACTTAAGAGGTTATGTCGGAGCACCGCAAATAATTGTCTCAGTCTCTTAAGACTCTGTGTATTACGCAGATTTCTGAGTGACTGAGATAGACCATACCTGAGGTGAATAATTACACCGCAGAACCCTAAACTTAGAACTCCCTCAAAGGGAAGATTGGAACCAAGGGAATTGAAATGACATGAGTGGAAACTATGTCAAGGGATACTCCTCCAAGTTAAGGGACAATTGGAATTTCGGGGACGAAATTCAAATAAGTGGGGGAGAAATGTAACATCCCAAATTTTAAACCCGAAGATAAATAAATAAATAATAATTAGAATAATTAAAAATGAAAATAACAAACCACAAATAGGTATTCCCAATGAGGATTCTAACATTAGAAGAAAATAATAATAATAATAATAATAATAATAATAATAATAATAATAATAATAATAAGCGAATTAGAGAAGAAAGGAATGTTAAATCGAAGTTAGGATCGGGCCAGAAAATAGATAATTCGATAATAAACATAATAACAAGGGAAAAATTAAAATAAAAGATTTAAGAATCAAAACACAATTCCCACCGTTGGATATGAAGATATGATTTTTAGGAAGTCGCTCGTCAAATTTGAGCAAGATCCGACGGTGAACGAAGAAGTTAAGGAGGTTTGAAGTTCGGAAGAAAATGGAAGGAAAATAGAAAAATGAAACAGCAGTACCTGCTCATTTCGCTTAAGCGAAAATATTTCGCTTAAGCGAAACAGCTTCAGTGGAAACATGGATTGAGTTCGCTTAAGCGAGCTGCTTTCGCTCTTAAGCTGCTTTCGCTTAAGCGAAAAAGCTTCAGGGGCAACACGAATGGTGTTCGCTTAAGCGAACTGATTTCGCTTAAGCGAAATTCCTTCGAACTGAAACAATAAATTCGGGTTTTGGGGGTTGAAACCCCCATTCCAACCCCCCTTTCTCTCTCCTCTCCTCCGCCCCTCCCTCTCCTCCCTCCTCCACGGCCTTTTGCCACCAAGGTCGCCGCTCTACCGTGGCCACCCTCCTTCTCTCCCTCAACCGGTCTCTCTCTCTTGCTCTCTCTCCTTCCCTCACACTCTCCCTCCTCACAAACTCCCTCTCCTCCCCACTCACAGCCGCCGCCATCTCCGGCCGTCACCGCCACCTCCACACGAACCACCACCATGGTTCTCCCTCCCTCTTCCCCTTAGGCTTTGGTTCCCCTCTCCCTCCCTCTCTTCGAGCTTTCTCTCTCCACGGATCTCACCGACGCCGTTACCGGTCCGTGATCGTGCCGGGCTCGTGTCGGGAACCTCGGAGCTCGAAGCTTTGCCTCGGTTTAGTCACGATCGTTCCCCGCTAACGAGGAGCAACCCCGACGCCGTCATCGTCGCCGAGCTAAAATCCAGGTTCTATTTAAAAAGCCCGAGGTAAGAGGGTTCGCGTTACCTTTGCTTAAGAAGTAAATTCTAGGATGCTATAGTGGTAGCTAGGAATAGAATAATTAAAAGTATAATAATGAACCTTAGGGTACCCCGTTGATGGAAATAAAGAAATTAAAATTGTGACGAGAAACCACACCTTAGGGAATAAAATGTATGAGCATAGAATAAGTCCCGGAATGGATGAGCGTGATTAGAATATTGAAATAGTTAATATAAAACCAAATGTGGGAAATTATAAAGTAAAAGCTATAGGGGAGGTAAAGGAACAAAAAGGGTAAAGGAGAGTCTAAAATAAGGAATAAGGAATGCACGCGGAGTAAAGTAGAGAATAGAAATAAAATGATGAATTAAGATTTAAAATAAAATAAGGAAAACGATAAGTGGATTTACGAATAGATAAGAAAACTAAGAGAGAGTACATTATGAGGGAAGTTGGAGTGAAATAATTGAAAAGTTAGATTAAGAGAATAGAGCAATTAAAACTAATATAGTTAATGAAATAGGAACAATGAATTGGGTAATTGATTGGGATAAGGAAATTGAGAAATAACTAAGAATTAGTAACAATAATTAGAATATACTATATTTGACCGTAATAATTAGAGTTGGATAAGATTGGGGGAAACTAACAAAGAGAAAAAGAATAAAGTAGAAAACGTAGAAAATGTGATAAGTCGTAAATGAAGATAAAGGCTAAAAGGATTCGGATGAGTATAAAGGAATTATTTAAATTGTAAGAAAAAGGAAAAGAAAGAAGGATATTGAAAAGAGTGAAAAGTAAATAATGTAACAATAAGTCTATAAATAAAGAAACGAGAGAAAAAAGAAAAGTACAAAGAAAGAGTAAAAGAGAAAAGTACAATGAATCAGAAAAAGAGAAAAGAGAATTAATTAAAAAAGGAATAAAAGAGAACGGCTGATGGTCTGTTGGACTCAGTCATAAAGAAAAGATAAACGGCTGATGGTCTGTTGGACTCAGTCATGATAAAAGAAAAACGGCTGATGGTCTTTTGGACTCAGTCATAGAAAAGGAAAACGGCTGATGGTCTTTTGGACTCAGTCATAGAAAGGAAAACGGCTGATGGTCTTTTGGACTCAGTCATAGAAAGGAAAACGGTTGATGGTCTTTTCGACTCAGTCAGGTAAAGGAAAGCGGCTGATGGTCTTTTGGACTCAGTCATAAGGAAAAAAGGAAAAGATCAAGAAAAGAAAAGAAAGAGAAAAAGAAAAGGAAGAGAAAAAGAAATAGTAAAGAAAAGAGAATGTAATAATGATGGGAAAACTAAGAATGGAAATTAAATATATGAGAATGTATAAATAAAGTATATTAATAATTAAGTAGGCTTAGTTATTTGCTATGTCTTCTTTTAGAATTTATCTTTTTAAGTTCTGTGTAATGCTACCCTTCTTGATATCATTTTACAGGTACTGGAGCGGAGCTTACACTGTTGCGGGCCGAACTGGAAACTCTCCACTACGTGGAGTGAAATTGAGATACCCGAGTGGATTTTATTACACTAAAAACTGTTATTTTGTAATTTATAATATGTGTAGTTATATGCCCTGAGATTGGTACTAATCGGGCGTTAGGATCTGAACTGGTTTTCAATCTGTTATGTTTATGTTTTTAAATAATTCCGGACTGACAGGTTTATAAGCAGGAATTTTTGGGAAGTCCGAAAAACAGAGGAAACTCTGCCGGATTTTCGTAAAACTTTTCAAAAGAAATCCGAAGTTAAAAAGAATTTTCAAACTCTGATTTTAATAAAAACTAAAATATACTATTAAAAGTGAGGATGTTACATTTATGGTATCAGAGCAGTTTCCCTCGGCCTTGGAGTTTGGACTCACAACTATTGATTACTCACCCAGCGAGTGATCAAGTAGTAGTGTCAAGTCTTAGAATAGATAAATGGATATATTTAATTAAGAGTTTTTAGTTAATCGTGGAATAACGTTCTCTTTTTCCAGAACTTAGTCACCATGCCTCGGAGACGTACACAGGATGAAAGGATGGCTGCTATACTAGAAAATCTGGTCCAAATGAATCAGAATTAGGCTGAGACAGTAGCAACAGCCGCAGCAGCAGCAGCCGCCGCACTCCACCAAACATCAGGCCCAATGGGCATCGATTGGCTAGCTAGATTCATGCAGAATGATCCACCCAAGTTTGAAGGTGGCTACAATCCGGATGCAGCCCAGAGATGGCTCCAAGAATTGGAGAAGATTTTCCGCACGATTTCACCGCCGGCGAAGCAGATAGTTCTTTTGGCGGCGTACATGCTCACTAGAGAAGCAGAATATTGGTGGGAGCATGTACGAAGAGACATGGAGAATTCCAACCGAGAGATTACTTGGGACTTCTTTAAGGAGGAATTTCTCGGAAGGTACTTCCCAGAAGATGTTCGCCGAGAGAAAGAACTAGCATTTCTGACCTTAACACAAGGAAGTATGAGTGTTAGGGAATATGCCGCACACTTCGAAGATCTCATCCGGTATTCTGGAAGCTATAGGAATGCGGATGGAAGAACTAAGTGCATCAAGTTCGAAGCAGGACTTCGCACGGAACTCAAGGTGGCTTTGGAGTACCAGAACATAGATAATTTGGCTCAACTGGTAAATATGGCTAGCACTTATGAGAAGGGAATGAGGCAATGGACATCCGAGGACAGGAATGGGATGATACAGTGGGCTGAAGGTTCTAGCAGAGGCAATGTAACGGTTCAGGAATCCGATACACAGGCTGACATCAACGCTATGGCAATGGTGCCAATGAACACCGCTCCAGACGTGAATGCCCCGAGAAACAGGCCACCATGTCCACTATGTGGGAAAATCCACCGGAAACTATGCCTAATGTTGAGGCAACATAGAAAACAGGGTCTCTGCTATATATGCGGACAACCAGGACACATGGGGACAAACTGTCCTGGACGTGTAGGTGAAGGGAGCGAATGAATTCACCCGAGGTACTTTTAATGTTAACAATATACCAAACATTTATTTAAAATACTTAATTAAAAATGTTTTGCATAAAGCATATAAATACTTGATTTAACTTAAAAAGAAAATCAATGAATGATAATACATTAATTAAAGTTTCACCGAACACAATGATGGTATTGCCACTGGTAGAATGTAAGGTTAGAACTGATCACTCTGATTCTTACATCTGCTAGGGGACGATAACATCAACAAACTTGATGATGATGTTGCTATTGATAGATGTGAGATTGGGACTGATCACCTCGATCTTCGCAACTATTAGTGGTCGATGTCATTGATACTCCCAACCAAAAATCAGGACAGACAGATAGGAGCCTTAAGCTAGTGCACCCACTTACTATTAGAGTAGCAGCGAATGGAACTCGCGAAGAAACCGAGCCGAGCGAACCCGTAGTAGTCGTCTTTAGACTTCATGGAAAGCCAAACTAAAAGCCCAAAACTCATCAAGCATTACATTCAGAATCCGACGTGGCTATTCGCGAAAAAGGCGAAACTGGATGAATTAGTAGGGTATCCACACCGAGACCGACCCAAATGAACGAGTGAACCACACTCGTCATTAGCAATTTGAATTCACTTAAGAACTTAGTCCAGTTTCCAAGCTATTCCCTCAAAGGAATCAAGTTTAGCCATTGCACCATGTGCCTTCATTAAAACCAAATCAAATCAGCGGTAGTTCCATAAAAAGTGCATCTTTCGATGACTCTCTACTGAAAACGCACACTTAAGGATAATCTCCATTGTCTTCTTGCTTGACATGTATCCAGTACATCCTGGGTCGTCGTATGAAGACTATGAAACCCATCCTTGAATGCTTCGTGTTTCTTCTTTTCATCTTCACTCTCTTCAAGTTTCAAGCATCTCAGATATACACCTGATAATTCACCAAGACGTAGGAACCCAATGTAGTTCTATGCCTATCGATGGATAACCATCCACATGTCCTTTCTAACCTTGGATACCGATCGAGAAGCTTACGTTCGAAATTCTGAATAACGAATGAACATACCCCCAAGCATAGATATAATCAAGTATGTTGATGCTAAGTGGGGGAGGATTTCAATCCAAGGAATGAAAGATGGAACTTTAACAACAAGAAAATGGTGGATCCTATCCGAGTAACAAGGTGGAATGCAGAACGGTAACGAAGCGTAAGGAAGATTGCATCGAGCCGGACTCAATGTCCGATGATCATACCATAACCCGTAGGGCTAATGAATAACTCACCCCAAACGCTCCGCATTAACTGTCGAAGAGGTTTGCGGAGAATGGAACGAGAATTAAATTAAGAATCAATCAATACCTTCTCGGACCATCAGACGATTGGGAAATAAATTTAAACCCTGACCTTGACCCTTAAGTGAAATCGACCCATAGGAACCCCTATACCAAATTGAAATCGTTAAACAAACAAAAAGGAAGTACCACCGGAGTAGAATACAAATATAGCTAAAGGTGGATTCGAAGGGCGACCTCACTAAACTCACTTGAAGGAATAAGAAACGAACAGGAAAAAGTGGAGTCACGGAATTGAGTCTCACTTAAGAGGTTATGTCGGAGCACCGCAAATAATTGTCTCAGTCTCTTAAGACTCTGTGTATTACGCAGATTTCTGAGTGACTGAGATAGACCATACCTGAGGTGAATAATTACACCGCAGAACCCTAAACTTAGAACTCCCTCAAAGGGAAGATTGGAACCAAGGGAATTGAAATGACATGAGTGGAAACTATGTCAAGGGATACTCCTCCAAGTTAAGGGACAATTGGAATTTCGGGGACGAAATTCAAATAAGTGGGGGAGAAATGTAACATCCCAAATTTTAAACCCGAAGATAAATAAATAAATAATAATTAGAATAATTAAAAATGAAAATAACAAACCACAAATAGGTATTCCCAATGAGGATTCTAACATTAGAAGAAAATAATAATAATAATAATAATAATAATAAGCGAATTAGAGAAGAAAGGAATGTTAAATCGAAGTTAGGATCGGGCCAGAAAATAGATAATTCGATAATAAACATAATAACAAGGGAAAAATTAAAATAAAAGATTTAAGAATCAAAACACAATTCCCACCGTTGGATATGAAGATAAGATTTTTAGGAAGTTGCTCATCAAATTTGAGCAAGATCCGATGGTGAACGAAGAAGTTAAGGAGGTTTGAAGTTCGGAAGAAAATAGAAGGAAAATAGAAAAATGAAACAGCAGTACCTGCTCATTTCGCTTAAGCGAAAATATTTCTCTTAAGCGAAACAACTTCAGTGGAAACATGGATTGAGTTCGCTTAAGCGAGCTGCTTTCGCTCTTAAGCTGCTTTCGCTTAAGCGAAAAAGCTTCAGGGGCAACACGAATGGTGTTCGCTTAAGCGAACTGATTTCGCTTAAGCGAAATTCCTTCGAACTGAAACAATAAATTCGGGTTTTGGGGGTTGAAACCCCCATTCCAACCCCCCTTTCTCTCTCCTCTCCTCCGCCCCTCCCTCTCCTCCCTCCTCCACGGCCTTCAGCCACCAAGGTCGCCGCTCTACCGTGGCCACCCTCCTTCTCTCCCTCAACCGGTCTCTCTCTCTTGCTCTCTCTCCTTCCCTCACACTCTCCCTCCTCACAAACTCCCTCTCCTCCCCACTCACAGCCGCCGCCATCTCCGGCCGCCACCGCCACCTCCACACGAACCACCACCATGGTTCTCCCTCCCTCTTCCCCTTAGGCTTTGATTCCCCTCTCCCTCCCTCTCTTCGAGCTTTCTCTCTCCACGGATCTCACCGACGCCGTTACCGGTCCGTGATCGTGCCGGGCTCGTGTCGGGAACCTCGGAGCTCGAAGCTTTGCCTCGGTTTAGTCACGATCGTTCCCCACTAACGAGGAGCAACCCCGACGCCGTCATCGTCGCCGAGCTAAAATCCAGGTTCTATTTAAAAAGCCCGAGGTAAGAGGGTTCGCGTTACCTTTGCTTAAGAAGTAAATTCTAGGATGCTATAGTGGTAGCTAGGAATAGAGTAATTAAAAGTATAATAATGAACCTTAGGGTACCCCGTTGATGGAAATAAAGAAATTAAAATTGTGACGAGAAACCACACCTTAGGGAATAAAATGTATGAGCATAGAATAAGTCCCGGAATGGATGAGCGTGATTAGAATATTGAAATAGTTAATATAAAACCAAATGTGGGAAATTATAAAGTAAAAGCTATAGGGGAGGTAAAGGAACAAAAAGGGTAAAGGAGAGTCTAAAATAAGGAATAAGGAATGCACGCGGAGTAAAGTAGAGAATAGAAATAAAATGATGCATTAAGATTTAAAATAAAATAAGGAAAACGATAAGTGGATTTACGAATAGATAAGAAAACTAAGAGAGAGTACATTATGAGGGAAGTTGGAGTGAAATAATTGAAAAGTTAGATTAAGAGAATAGAGCAATTAAAACTAATATAGTTAATGAAATAGGAACAATGAATTGGGTAATTGATTGGGATAAGGAAATTGAGAAATAACTAAGAATTAGTAACAATAATTAGAATATACTATATTTGACCGTAATGATTAGAGTTGGATAAGATTGGGGGAAACTAACAAAGAGAAAAAGAATAAAGTAGAAAACGTAGAAAATGTGATAAGTCGTAAATGAAGATAAAGGCTAAAAGGATTCGGATGAGTATAAAGGAATTATTTAAATTGTAAGAAAAAGGAAAAGAAAGAAGGATATTGAAAAGAGTGAAAAGTAAATAATGTAACAATAAGTCTATAAATAAAGAAACGAGAGAAAAAAGAAAAGTACAAAGAAAGAGTAAAAGAGAAAAGTACAATGAATCAGAAAAAGAGAAAAGAGAATTAATTAAAAAAGGAATAAAAGAGAACGACTGATGGTCTGTTGGACTCAGTCATAAAGAAAAGATAAACGGCTGATGGTCTGTTGGACTCAGTCATGATAAAAGAAAAACGGCTGATGGTCTTTTGGACTCAGTCATAGAAAAGGAAAATGGCTGATGGTCTTTTGGACTCAGTCATAGAAAGGAAAACGGGTGATGGTCTTTTGGACTCAGTCATATAAAGGAAAACGGCTGATGGTCTTTTGGACTCAGTCATAGAAAGGAAAACGGCTGATGGTCTTTTGGACTCAGTCAGGTAAAGGAAAGCGGCTGATGGTCTTTTGGACTCAGTCATAATAAAGATAAAGGGCTGATGGTCTGTTGGACTCAGTCATAAGGAAAAAAGGAAAAGATAAAGAAAAGAAAAGAAAGAGAAAAAGAAAAGGAAGAGAAAAAGAAAAAGTAAAGAAAAGAGAATGTAATAATGATGGGAAAACTAAGAATGGAAATTAAATATATGAGAATGTATAAATAAAGTATATTAATAATTAAGTAGGCTTAGTTATTTGCTATGTCTTCTTTTAGAATTTATCTTTTTAAGTTCTGTGTAATGCTACCCTTCTTGATATCATTTTACAGGTACGAGAGCGGAGCTTACACTGTTGCTGGCCGAACTGGAAACTCTCCACTACGTGTAGTGAAATTGAGATACCCGAGTGGATTTTATTACACTAAAAACTGTTATTTTGTAATTTATAATATGTGTAGTTATATGCCCTGAGATTGGTACTAATCAGGCGTTAGGATCTGAACTGGTTTTCAATCTGTTATGTTTATGTTTTTAAATAATTCCGGACTGACAGGTTTATAAGCAGGAATTTTTGGGGAGTCCGAAAAACAGAGGAAACTCTGCTGGATTTTCGTAAAACTTTTCAAAAGAAATCCAAAGTTAAAAAGAATTTTCAAACTCTGATTTTAATAAAAACTAAAATTAACTATTAAAAGTGAGGATGTTACACTTCAGATATCTCCAAAACAACTGACAAGGTCTTGAAGATGTTAGATGATGCTGTGACTTTTGTGGGACCATAAAATGTTGTTCAAGTAGTTACAGATAATTCTGCTTACTACAAAGCAGCTGGAGAGCAGTTGATGCATATTAGGGAGCATTTGTATTGGACACCATGCGCCGCTCATTGAATTGATTTGATCTTGAAGGACTTCAAGAAGAAGTTGAAAGTTCATCAAGTTACCGTAAAGAAGGCAAGAAAGATCACCACCTACATTTATGGTAGATCAATTCTCATAAGCATGCTTAAGACATTCACCAAAGGAAAGGACTTGATTAGGCCAGGTGCGACTAGATTTGCCACCTCATACTTGACCATGAATTGTCTTAATGAGAACAAGGCTGCATTAATGACCATATTTAGCTCTAATGAGTGGGAATCAAGTAAGTTTGCAAAACATGATGATGGGAGAAAAATAAAAAACATGGTTTTGGATAGTCGCATGTGGAAGAATGTTCTCACTTGTCTCAAGGCAGCTGCTCCTCTCATCACAGTTCTTCGCTTGGTTGATTCTGATGAAAAACCAGCCATGGGGTTCATCTATGAAGGGATGAGGTGTGCTAAAGAAAGGATAAAAAGCAACTTCGGCAATGTGAAGAAGAGGTAAAATCTTCTATTTCATTTGTGCAATTTAATGACTATTATCTATTTATCTTTTCTTTACATCACGTAATAACTTTTTATACTTGATAATTTTTATTTCGTATTTGTAGTTATGAACCTATATTGGAGACTGTTGATGAGAGGTGGGAAGGGAAGCTCCATCGGCCTTTACATGCAGCTGCTTATTATCTCAATCCTCATTATCATTATAGTGCTGATTTTAAAGATGATTATGATACTTAGCAAAGACTATATAATTGCATGGGTAGATTGGTAGCTGATGAAAAAGAGAGAGATGTCATTACTTTGCAACTTGCTGATTTTCATTATGCTAGAAAGCTTTTTGGACTAGATACTGCTATTAAAAGTAGGCAAACAATGAATCCAGCAGAATGGTGGGACTTTTATGGTGATGCTTGTCCAGAATTGAAGAAATTTGCAATTCGTGTTCTTAGCTTAACTTGCAGTTCTTCTAGATGTGAGCGCAATTGGAGTGCATTTGAAATGGTAATACTGGTTTCTAGCTTTACTAGATAGTTTTGCTCTTTTGCTTTGTTAATATTTTTGCTCTTTTAGCTTAACTTTCTCTTTTGCTCCTACCTAGGTTATTATTAAATTTAATACTTTGTTTTGTTTAGGTTCATACTAAGAGAAGGAATCGTTTGCACCAGAAAAAGATGAATGATTTGGTTTATGTAATGTACAACATGAAGTTGAAAAGTAGAGAAAGTAGAAAGATGCGTGATATTGACTTAGATGAAATCCCATCTGATGATGAATGGATAACTGAAACAATAGATGATAATGATGATGTTAGACTTCCCCCTCCTCTTGTTGTTGATGATGATGATTTGCTTAATAATAATGTTGAACAAATAAGCAATGTTGAAATGCGTGGGACTTCAAGCAATGTTGATATGCATGGGAGTTCAAGCAATGCAAATTTGGATGCAAATTTGGATGAGATTTAGAATGTTGTCCTTGATGCAATCAACGTAGAACAAGCCTGTTCATCCAACGATAGACTTGATGAAGATGATGACGAAGGTGATTGTGAAAATGGTGCTAGTGGTGATGGAGGCTTCCAGTTTTAAAGATTTGGTGATGATTTGATTTTATTTCTTGTTATGTTGTAGTTAGTTTGGACTTTGGTGTTTGTACTTGTTATGTTGTAGTTAATAGTTAATTTGGACTTTGGTGTTTGTACTTGTTATGTTGTAGTTAATATTTATGTTTCATTTTTAGAGTGAAATTTTTTTAGTGAAATGAAAGTTATGAAAGTTAAAATAGGTATTTATTTAAAAAAAAAAGTAAACTCATATGAGTTTACGAGTCGAGTTTACCTTGGTCTCACGAGTTTACGTAAACTCGCGAGTTTGACAACCTTGCATGTAATTTATTCGACGATCCGTCAATATTTTTATTATCCCTATATTTTCAAATAAAGAGATGTTTTGGAGAAAAGTTATATATTTTTATTGTATAATGATATATATTTATTATTTTGACAAAAATGAATTTAGTTGATATATTTATATATATATATATACACACTTTTAATGTTATAATTAGTTTTAACGTGTATCCCTGTTTAGATTCAACACGTTATTGTTGATCCTGATCCTCGAGTAAGGCGCGGACGTGAACGTGACATTGTTTTTATTGTCAGGACTCCCAGGTAAGAAAGGTTGTGTTACCTCTGCTTAGGGAGTAGAATCTGAATAGTGTATAGGGATGGTTAAGGGTAGTTAAGAATGGACAGAGATAAACCCTAGGGTAGGATATTTGACTAGAAATTAAGGATGTATGGACTAGGTAATAAAACCCAATATGATAATGTATGAATGTAGTTGCATTATTATTTGTTTGTATGTGTTCTACTTGTTTTTATGAAATAGGAGTAAGAAGCATATGTGCATGATATTTTGTATTGAAATAGGATTTACTTATTTAATTGAAAATAATTAGTAATAGGAAAGTATGAGTTAGAAAAAAAAATATGCTAGATTAGTAACCCTAAGGACTAAAAGCTTGAAGAGGGCAAACTTAATAATGTAGTGAGAAGATAATTAGGATGGTTGGTTTAAGGAATAGCCAAAAGGGGATGTTAGAAGTAATTAAGAAACAAAGTTAAGAAGGAGTTAGATAATGAGTTAGGGACACCTAAGTAGTAAGTTAAAAAGTAAGTGAAAATAGACAAATCGGCTGTAATATAGGAATAATTAAGTAGGTGTACAGATGAAATAAAACATAATCTTAGGGTAGTTAGGAATCGGACATTAGGTGGTAGTAATAAACTAGGAGTTAAATTATAATATTTTCTTTAGGGTTGCTAAACTAATTAAAATAGAGTACAGAAAACCCAGAATCACGAAATCGAATAATATATAACTTAGGCTAATATGAGTAATGAAATTAGCATTGATAGAGAAGGGTACTTAACTAGAGAAGTATAGGAAACCAAATAGTAATAGGAGACTTAGAAGAGAGTGATAAAAGGAAATAGGTTTCGACTGCACCAGGTATCCCTGAAATGGGAAGACATGCAGGAGAAATAGAATTTAAAAGATAACAGTAAAGGGAATAGCAGGATAAGAGAATAAGTCAAATAAAGAAAAGAAGAGAATATCCTAAGAAGGAAATAATTTAACGGTTGTATCAGGTACCTATTCATTTAGGAGACATACACCGTAAAGAATGTAACGGATGTATCAGGTACCTATTAATTTAGGAGACATACACCGTGGATAAGTTGAACGGTTGTATCAGGTACCTATTAATTTAGGAGACATACACCGTGGATAAGTTGAACGGTTGTATCAGGTACCTATTAATTTAGAAGACATACACCGTGGATAAGTTGAACGGTCGTATCAGGTACCTATTAATTTAGGAGACATACACCGTAAATAGGTGAACGGTTGTATCAGGTACCTATTAATTTAGGAGACATATGTTGGAAACCAACAAGAGGCCTAACAATCGAGTAGAGGTGGGGTGAATAGGAGATTGAAGCTAATATGACAATTTTTCGATTTATTGAAACTTGATTGAATGTTGTTCATGGTTTTAAATAAAGGCCGAGCGATATCTGAGCAGACAGGGTTAATCGATTAACCAAATAGATAAACAGAATGGTTAATCGGTTAACCGAGCTGCTTCGAAGCCAAGCTCTGAGAACAACACTCAAAGCCGAGCTTTGAGAAAGACGATTAAAAGCTTGGATGCTCGAAAATCAGCGGATAAACACTTAACCAAGTACAGCAAAAGATAAGCGGTAAAGAAATAAAAATGAACATCAGATATTTATCCTGGTTCACTCTCACCCTGAGAGCTAGTCCAGTCCTCTCTAAAAACCTTTTAGAGAGCTTTTACTAAAAATCGATTTTCTGGGTTACAAAAGGATTTACAAGAGACTACCCCTCTAAACCTATCCAGTCAAACGAGTGTACCAAACTCGTGACAAACTACCCACAACAAATCGATGACCAAAGAACATCTTTGGAATCTTTTCAACAAAGAAGCTTTCTCGATCAGAGACCAGCTCCGTACAACAGCAAATACAATGAAGATGATGAAAGAGGATGGCTCCAAATCGAAACACTCTTCGAATGAGTTTGAAAGATTGAAGTTCAAGAGTGAGTCGATTTTGTGAAGGGGTATCACAGAGAAGAAATGAGCTAAACTTAGAGTATGGATTTTAAAGTTTAACTCTCTAAGTTCTTGTAAAAATTTCAGTGATCTTCTTCTTCCCTGTGAGTTTTTGATTCTGCTCTGTTTTTCGAAAGAGAATGAAAGTAGAGGTTCAAAGAAAATTGTTCAAGAATATGTGTCTTGTTACCGTTGAAAACACCCCTTTTATAATCTCCTCTGTTCTCCAGAAAGAGAGAGAAAGAGAGATGTACGGAAAAAGCATGGGGTTTCCAACAGAAACATTTTGACAGCAGAGCAGTGATGGTGACCCTTTCACAACCTTTGATTTTAACTCAATTTGAATTTCAAACTTGTTACAGCGCTGGAGTTAAAATCCTAGAACTTCTACCCAGACTTAACGATAATAAAAAGTACGAAACAGCTGAGCAGAGTCTGAAGGTTGAAGATGATGTGTTGTTGAAGAGTGAACAGAAATTGCCGAGCTTTGAGCTTTGTTCGAGCTTGGTCTTAGATTGGTGTTGCCGAGCTTTGAGTTGAGCTTGGCAATCAGACTTGAAATTGAAGTAACAGATCCAAGCTTTGGCCTTTGCCCTGGAGATGAGATACAGAGCAGAGTTCGAGCGTGTGCTGAGCTCATCAACATCCGAGCGTACTGTCTTGAAGTGAAGAGCTGAGCTTGTAAACTTGGATGAACCTCGGCCGTGATCAAGAGCCGAGCTCAACCCGAGCTAGAGCAAACCGAGCTAGAGCCTCAAATGCTGACTTGCTGCAGGTAGCGAACAACCCTAATTTTCCGAGCTTTTGCCTTTGGCGGAACGCATGCGCAAAACTAAGTCTGACGCCTGTCACTGAGTACAAGCCGAGCCTGAGCTCAAGCCGAGCTTATTTATTTGACATCATCAAAAGCTCTTTGATTCTACAATCTCCCCCTTTTTGATGATGACAAATATTCTTTGAAAGTTTGTTGCTTTTTGTGCTCTTCCCCCGACTGTATGTTTGGACTTAGCACTGATCGGAATTTGCTCGAAAATATACCACAAGTTTCTATGAAAATGATCAATAAAGCTACCACTTGTTGAAACATTTGTTGAAGAAAAGCTTGAAAGTTTTGTGGAGCTGCTCGCTAAACACTCCCCCTGAGATTATGCTCGCAAAAACTGAACATCAACATCTGCAACAACAGCATACACAACAACAAACACCTCTCTCCCCCTTTTGGCATGATCAAAAAGGAGCCAAAGATTAAGCACATTTTCCAAAAGAGAGTTAAAACTATGTAAAATAGAAATATGAAACAGTTAAAAACTTTTCTGTCCCACTTGTTGAAAGAGAAAAAGTGTTACTAGATACCACTTGATGGTAACATAGCTTGAAACTTTAGAAACTTTTCTCCCCCTGAATAATTTAAAAGGATAATCGAGGAAGAAAATTTTCATAATCTGAACATTATCTTTTTCCCCCTTTAACAGTGAAAATATGCTTCTCATAAAGAGAAGTTAATTGAAAGGAGAGGAAGAAGAGTTGGAGGATGTGAAATTTCAGGAAATTTTAAACAAATACACAATTGAATGTAAAAATCGAGATTATGAAGGTGATCGATTTTATGATATACTGAAAACCAAGTTCATGCCGAGCACATTCTGAACTCTTCCAGGATGTCGAGCTTACGCTGAGCATACACTGGATTCATCCAGAATGCCGAGCTCACGCCGAATTTTATATAAAGTTTCCCTCGGCAATGGTTTTGTAAACACATCAGCTAGTTGATTTTCAGTGCTAACAAATTCAATGACACATTCACCTTTTTGAACATGATCTCTTAGAAAATGATGCCTAATTTCAATGTGTTTTGTTCGAGAGTGATACACTGGATTCTTAGTTAGATTGATTGCACTTGTATTGTCACACTTGATAGGAATGTGATCTAAAATTAAGCCAAAATCTGATAACTGTTGTTTCATCCAAAGAATTTGAGCACAACAATTACCAGCAGCAATGTATTCGGCTTCAGCTGTTGACAGGGCAACACAAGCTTGCTTTTTAGAAAACCATGACACAAGGGCACTGCTGAGCAAGTGACATGTTCCACTTGTGCTTTTTTGGCCAAGCTTGCACCCAGCAAAATCTGAATCCGAATACCCAATCAAACTATGATTGGCATCCCTCGGATACCACAGACCAGTGTTCACAGTTCCTTTTAAATATTTAAAAAAAAATTTAACCGCCGAAAGATGAGATTCTTTGGGATTAGCTTGAAAACGAGCACATAAACAAACACCGAACATAATATCGGGCCGAGATGCAGTTAAATATAAAGGGCTTCCTATCATGCCTCTATATTTGCTTACATCCACGACTTTACCTGACTCATCCTTGCCGAGATAGCTGGAAGTGCTCATGGGAGTGGCAGCTTCTTTGCAATTTTCTAAGCCAAATTTCTTGAGGAGTTCCTTGCAATATTTTCCTTGATGCACAAAGGTTCCTCCCCCAACTTGCTTTACTTGCAGCCTAAGGAAGAATGTGAGTTCTCCCATCATTGACATCTCGAATTCACCTTGCATTAATTCAGAGAACTTCTTGCAAAGAGACATGTTTGTAGCACCGAAAATTATATCATCAACATAAACTTGCACAAACAATATGTCCTTTTTGGATTTATAAATGAATAAAGTTGTGTCGACCTTCCCTCTTTCAAACCCTTGTTCAAGTAGAAATGAGCTCAAACGATCATACCAAGCTCTTGGAGCTTGTTTCAAACCGTAAAGAGCCTTTTTCAGTTTATACACATGGTTTGGATATTTAAAATTTTCAAAACCAGGAGGTTGTTTTACATAAACTTCTTCATTTATAAAACCATTTAAGAATGCACTCTTTACATCCATTTGGTAAAGGGTGAAATTCATAATAGATGCAAAAGCAAGCAAAATTCGGATTGCTTCAAGTCTAGAAACTGGAGCAAAGGTTTCATCATAATCGATACCTTCCTCTTGGTTGTAGCCTTGAGCAACTAATCTCGCTTTGTTTCTTATAATTAAGCCTAATTCATCTATTTTATTTCTGAAAATCCATTTCAATCCAATTATTGTATGATCATCGGGCTGAGGAACCAATTCCCAGACATCATTCCTGATGAATTGATTTAGTTCCTCTTGCATGGCAATTGCCCAATGTTCATCTTTAATGGCTTGATCAACCGAATTAGGTTCAATTTGAGAAACAAAGGAAGCGAAATTGCAAAAATTCTGAATAGAACGACGAGTTAAAACTCCCTTAGACATGTCGCCGAGCACATTCTCTATTGGATGGTCCTTGACTCTCTTCTAGGCTGGACTGAGCTCAAAATGCTCTTCTCGGCTCGGAATGAGTTCGGACCGATCATTGTGAGGTTGGCTCGGACTCAGTTCGGTTTGTTCCTTATTTGTTCTGCTCGGAACAAGCTCGTCCTTCTGATCTCCGTCTTTAGCAGCTTCATCCTTTTGAGCTCTTTCAGTTGTTGTGCTCGGATCGTGTTCGGCCATAGGCTGATCCTCTCTGTCTGCACAACTAACATTGTCTCTCTAAGGAGATTCATCAAATACCACATGTACGGACTCTTCCACAGTGGAGGTCCTTTTGTTAAAGACTCTAAATGCTTTACTATGAGTAGAATAACCCAAAAATATTCCTTCGTCGGCTTTAGAATCAAATTTGCCGAGATGCTCTTTTCCATTATTTAAAATGAAAACTTTGCAACCAAATGCATGGAAATGAGAAATTTTTGGTTTTCTACCCTTGTAAAGTTCATATGGAGTTTTCTTTAAAATTGGTCTGATGAGGATGCAGTTCATTACATAGCAAGCTGTGTTTACCGCATCAGCCCAGAAATAATGTGGCAAATTATATTCATTAAGCATGGTTCGGGCTAGCTCTTCAAGAACTCGATTTTTCCGTTCCACAACTCCGTTTTGTTCGGGAGTCCGAGGAGCAGAAAACTGATGTTCTATTCCGAACTTAGAACAAAACTTGTCAAATTTGTAGTTCTCGAACTCACCACCATGGTCTGTTCGGATTACAACTACTTTTTGGTTTGTTCGGTTTTGGAGTTGCTTGACAAGCTCTTTAAAATTTTCAAAAGTGTCACTTTTTGATTTTAAAAATAAAGTCCATGTAAATCTGGAAAAGTCATCTACAATTACTAAGGCATAGAGATTGCCACCAAAGCTTTTGACTTGTGATGGTCCAAACAAATCCATGTGTAACATTTCCAAGGGTCGAGTTGTTGAGACCATCAACTTAGACGAAAAATCGTTTTTCTTTTTAGTTGGTTTGAACTTCTTGCATGAAGAGCAAACCCCCTCAATATTAAAATTTAGCTTTGGTAAACAATCACTAAGTCTTTTGATTGCAGTTTCTTTAACTGATTTACATTTATATGAGCTGTCCTTCTATGCCATAACCATGTGTCACTTTCTTTGCTAACCATGCATGTGGTTACCAAAGAGGTGATTTCATTCAAATCAACCAAATAAGTATTGTTATATCGTTTTCCAACAAATTTGACAGAGTTGTCCTCGTCACTCTTAATAATGCAATGGGCAGAGGAAAAAACAACATGGTTACCAATATCACAAAGTTGGCTAATGCTTAAAAGATTGTTTTCTAGCCCTTTTACAAGTAAAACATTATTGATAACCAAGTTGGCTGAATTACTGATTTTACCTTCACCCAATATTTTACCTCGGTTGTTATCACCATAAGTGACGTAGCTCTTATCTGAATGTGAAAGTTCAATGAATAAATTTTTGTTCCCCGTCATGTGCTTCGAGCAGCCACTATCAAGGTACCATCTGCTCTCCTTTGCTCGGAAGCACACCTGCATCACAAAAATATTACTTCTTTGATTCGGGTACCCAAAATGTTTTGGGTCCCTGGGGGTTAGCAGTTTGTTCTCTCTTTTTAACTACCCAAACAAAATGGCCCTTGGCTATACCATGATGTCGGATTTTGCATTCATTTGGTGTATGACCATGAAGACCACAGTAGGAGCAACTCGGCTTTTTCGAGTTATTAAAATTTGAGACATAGCCGAGTTTCCTTACTGTTTTCCTCTTGGTCTTAGTGTAGCCAAGCCCAGTTTTGTTCGAATAGTTTCTTTGTTCGGTTAAAAGCCTATCAAACAAACCATCACTCTTGTTGACAGTTGCACTTTTAAGTTTTAGTTCAGAAATTTCTTTTTCATATTTAGTGCAGCAGTCAAGATTTTCATTTTTCAATTGAGTGATAGTGTTTTCCAATGACTTGTTTCTACTTTTCAACGTTTCAATTTATTTTTCCAATTCAAGAACTTGCTCTTTATAGTTTGAGAGATTTTGTTTCATCTTAATGAAATTTTTAGCAAGCTTCTTGAATTCGGTTTGAATTTCAAGATAAGCAGAATACAATTCATCAGTGTCATTAAATTCAGATTCAGAGTCAGAATCAAAAGTAGAGGTTACCTCAGTGTTTTTATGTTCGGACACTGTTCGGCTAGCCGAGGTTTGCTCGCTGTGTTTGCCCATTAAACAATTGATACTTGATCTTTGCTTTGTTGAGTCAAGTGCCGAGCTCGATGAGTCTTCTTGATCGGCAAATCTGAGTACTGAACATGGTTCCTCATCTTCACACTCCGAGCAGGAGTCATATACAGGAAGGTCTTGTTCAGCAATTCTGAGTACTGAGCTCGATACTTCCTTTTCACAGTTCGAGCACGATTCTTGCTCGGAACTAGTTTGGCTCGGGCTTCTGAACACAGTTTCCCTTCCCATCAAGCACAGAATTGCTTTCTCTTTTTCATCGGCTGAACTGGAGCTTGAGCTGTCATCGTTGTTAGGTGCATCCCATACAATGTAAGCTCTCTTCTTCTTGTGGTCTTTGTTCTTCTTCATTTCTTCACCACCTTGCTTTTGCAATCTTGGACAGTATGTTCTGATGTGTGTAACACCCCGATTCGGCAACTTAAAAACCACAGTTACTTAAATTAAATGGAGTGAAAATTAGGGCCATTTTTTTTAAAAAAAACAAGTGTAACACGACATGAGAACACTTAGACTTTTCAAAACATAGTTACAATTGAAAACTCGTGTTCTCACATAGCATAACACCTTTCAAGTTCCAAACCGAGATGTCACAAGACACCGCACTTTGAAACCTGCTTTCAAAAACATCATTTCAAATACATAGCCCGTTACTTATTTCCAAACATCAGTATTAAATAAAACTATTGCCGGGGTACAGTATGATAGAGCTAAGGTAACTAAGAACTTACAATGGAATACATTCCGCCAGGGGAATTACCTAGCTTCTAGTCATACTCCCTAAGACTTTCATCCTAACTCTGAGAGTTGACAGCCCGAACTCTCCAGTAACGCCGTCCTTGTCTGCTGTTTCCAGGATCTCCTCCATAGAGTCGCCTCGTACTTGCTTCTTCTTGCTAGGGTATAAAGGGATCGTTACACGCTACGCCATCTACCCGTTGCAATATCAGCAGTTGCCGATACGACAACAAGGTAGGAGAGAGTCAGTGTTCCGAACACTAACGGGTTGACCATACGGTCTCAGAGTAGATTGAATATAAAGGCTAGACAGATAATATAATAAAACAACATAACTAAAACATCATGGCATACAATCATATCAACATATATAACATGTAATACACATATCACACATAACAAAACACATCAATATTATCGTTCAAAACCAAATATTTCATTCATATTCTTTTAATCACATTCTCAGTCTCTTTCTCGTGCGCTTTCACAACTTTTCTCAATTCTTCTCTCTTCATGAGTTCCAAGCTTATCAATCATCTCGAGAATTCTTTCGCGTTCTTTTCTTATAAATCTTATTCGATATTTGATATCCTTTGTACTTTTCTTTTGATTATTTTTGTCCTTTAAGTTTTAACATTCCGGTTCACTCAATGATGGGGGGAACATCATCATTGAGGAAGTCACACACATCTACATCTCCTCGGTCATCCACCCAACCTAGTCGGAAGCAAACAGGAGTACAGGACCTTTACCACGCGGGCACGACAGCTGTCTCACAAACAATTGGTCCCAGACCAGGAGGACTACAGCCTCAAATCAATTCAATTCATATCATTCATTCATATCATATAACCAGGCACGCTCTCAGCGGCAATCACAAATGCCCCGTTCCAGTCCCTCTCACTGTTCTAGACTTGCATTCAAGGGGGCGACAGTATAATTCTAGTCTGCAGTGCAGAACTTACCACGGCATTGGACCCAGTCCCTACCACGTTAGTATGCCACATGTGGAGTTTGTTCTGCCTAGAAATATACTCTAGACTTCTTGACGTTTCACCGTCATCGTCCTCCCCTCATGCAATCTCCACCTGAGTATCCGCAGATACCCATAGTATCTTCCTCTCCACTACTTCGATACGACACTCATGCCTCACCGCGTTTGTAAATGTCTTTTAAAGTCTTTTAAGGTTTTAGTGTAACACTCTCACTTTTATTAGTAAATTTTTGGTTTTATTAAAATCGGAGTTTGAAAATTTCTTTTTAATACTTAAATTTCTTTAGAAGGTTTTACGAAAATCCGGCAGAGTTTCCCCTGTTTTCCGGACTTCCCAAAAATTTTCTTCTAAAAACCTGGCAGTCCAGAATTGTTTAAAAACGTAAACAACAATAGTTTAATAATTATAACAGATCCTAACGCCCGATGGATACAAATTTCAGGGCAAGCTACTACTTCATAAATAATTCACAAAAAGTAATTATCCACTCCAAAATAAGTAAAATACATTCCACGTAGTGGAACTTGTAATCCTGCTCGGTCAGCACTGGTGTATGCTCCACCTGTGTACCTGAAAATATTAACCACACAGGGGAAGCATCACACAGAACTTAAAAGAGAGATTTCTAAGCAGATATATACGACACACCAAGACCATTCAAGCTTATGCTATACTACTTAATTTATGCTCTTCTTTTCCTTTTTACCTCCTAACTGTTTCCCAATTCTTTTTCTTTCTAATTGTTTACTTTTAGATAATCCCTAACCTCTAATTATTCTTGTTCCTCATTACTTTCGTTATTTTCCTTTTTATTCTCATTTTCCATTTGTATTTCCATTTAAATTTCCTTTTTATTTCATTCTCATTACCCTTTATCCTTTCCATTTTCCTTTATTCGTTTTTCCCTTATACGTAACCTCAAATCAGAGATCTACGCACAGTGTATGCAACCACAAATCAGTGATCTGCATACACTCCATATCCTTTATCCATTTTCCATTCATATTCTTTTTTAATCGACACGCCCTCACAGGCTCGCATCGTTGCCGATACGCCTTCTCAGGCCCGCATCGGACTTCCATCTTTCCTTTCTAATCGACACGCCCTCACAGACTCGCATCGATGCCGATACGCCTTCTCAGGCCCACATCGAATTTTTATCTTTTACCTTTCTTTCTCTTTTTCTGTTTCTCAGCCTCTTTTTCTGGTTTACTGTGTTATTCTCTTTTCTCTCATTCCGCTATTTAGGGACTTATCATCACATTATTTACTTTCCACTATTTTCAATATTTCACTTTACTAGTTTATTCTTACCTTTAATTAACTCTACCTAACTTGGTCATATGCTTTATATTTTAACTTTTGTTACTAACTCTCAATTAATTCCATTCTCTTTCTTTTCTTTTTCTTCTTTTCTTCCTTTGTTTCTTTTTCCTACATCACTCATATTTAATAATACCTAGCTCATGCATTTAGAACCAATTATATTATTTCTTTTTTTTTCGTTAACTCTCTTTTTCTTATTTTCCGTTTATTTCTTTCCTCTATGGCTAATTACTCAATCACTCCATTTATTTCTATTAACCTTATTTTATCCTAATTTAGTTCTCAACTCATTCCTACATTTTCTTTATTTAATTCCGGCTCTCCATAGTTAATCTCTAATTTCTCCCTTTTCTCACTTACGCTACTCACTCGTTCTTATATTTCTGTTTATTTATTTCTTTCTTTCTTATTATTCCGTTTATTTCGTTGCTAATTGTTTCAACTCTTCATTAACTAAATTTTCTTTCCTAATTATCTTCCTTCATTATTAGCGGGCTACTCTAAGGTTCATTAACAATTAACATTTCCCCCGGTCCTAGCGATAGATATAACTACCCAGAAATACACCCTTAAGGACTGGTAATGAAACCCCTTACCTCAATCGGTGATAGTGAGGGGTAACCTTAATCTGGCGCTTTACTCCCCGACTCACGCTTTAGCTCGGCTCCAACTGGATCCTAAGTGATGAGCATTTTATTTCCCATTATTCCTTGCATTAATTCACTCCTATTATTGATACTTGTTGCCTATTTGACATTGTTTAGCTTGATTTAGTGATTTAGAGTTTATTGGACTAATATTCTGAATATTGTTTAATTTGGGATTATTTAGCCTAATTAATTCTATTTCTATTTTCAGGTCATATTTGGCACAAGGGCTTTTTGGACATTTTGGGAATGAAGATTTAATTTTGGAAGAGAAGATATATGATGAAGTGAATATTGTAATCTATCTTTAGGATTAGTTGAGATTTAGTTATATCTTTTAAGATTTAGATTTTATCTATAGGATATTTTTAGATTTAATTTAGAGATAAGCTTTCCTTAGGATTTGGGCCCATGATTTAGGCCCGTTTTGTGATTTAAAAAGCCAAATTCGTGTAAACCCTAGGAGCCATCTATCATTCCATTCACGTTTTTTACATTCTCTCTCATAGAGAAGGCTTAGTTTTGCTCTCCAAGCTTGTGGTGGCTGCTAGGGTTTCTCTCTCTTCCCTTTTTTCTACACGTTTTTGACTTATTTCATCATGGAAGGCTAAACTCTTAGGTTAAATCCCTTTGGTAATGTATCACATACTCTTGAGGTTTTGTTCTTAATGCTATTTCGTTTTTATTCACTGTTTTCATGCTTATTGATATGTTATGGTTCGCTTAGTTCCATTCTATAGAGATAATCCATGTGTATGAATGCTTAATTTATGCAAACTCGTAAAAACTCCATGCTTTGGCTTTTAATGCTTAATTAGAGGTTTGGGTTTTGGGGTGAGAATTGAATTTTCGCTTAGTATTTAATTCTCACAAGTTGGACAGTGAAGAGGAAAGAAATTGATCTTTTGTGACCGATGATAGAGTTGTGAACGCGAGCCAAAGGGGTTTATCCGCTTTTCCTTATCTGTTTCTTCGTTTTGATTTAATTCTGTTTTGATTTCAATTATTCAATATTCAATACAAAAAAAAACCCCCCTATTTTCTATGCATACTATGTGTTCGACCTTTTGCTTGATAAGATATTCCTTGGGAGACGACCTAGGAGTCACTTCCTAGTACTATACTTAAACTGTTTTTATTTGTATCGGGTACGGCCTCGATCAAATTTGGCGTCGTTGTCGGGGAATATCGGTTCTTGCCAAAGGTCATTAGTAGTTAGTTAGTGTCGTAGTTAGTATAGTTATTATAGTGTGTCGTGTCTGATTCAGGGTCTAGTAGTCAATTCTGATAACCGGTTGAAGTTGCACTGTTTGCTGTTTTGCTATTTTGTTGCAATTAGTGTATTTGATTGATTCTGTGGTTGCTAGTTCACATAGTTGTGGGTGGAATTTTTCCACGAAAATTTATATCCACACTACTTTTATCATATAAAAAGGTTTTGAGGCACCACGATCACTCAGATCATCACTGGTTGTGAGTTCCAGAAAAATTTTCCAAGTTTTAGCACCACTTTCTTCAAATCGTCGCAACTTTTGACCCGTAACTCGGAATTTGACGAATTTTATATCAAATCGAAGGGAATTTTCTGAATAATCTGATTTTTCTCACTTTGTCAGAAAACTCCTTCGTCTGGATCCTGAAAAAGCCGTTTTATTATTTCTTTTTTATTTTACAAGTTTTATTTTCTTAGTTTTTGGTCTCTGATTTAATTGTTTGACTTGGTTCCCTTTTGAATTTTGTCCTCAAACTTTTTGTGGTATGTTTTCATGATTTTAGGGTGCTGAAAAAAATAAAGAAAAAAATTTTAAAAAATAAAAAATTTTGTTGCCTATTTTGGTCATGTATATTAGTGATAGTTTGCTATGCTTAATGGTGTTCTGTTCAGTACATGACTAGGGGCAACCCAAGCTACTTTCATCCATATAACCCTGAAATTGATAGAACTTATCACAGACTAGTTAGACAAAATAGGAACCAGTCCATAGGTAGTGAGTCTATTGAGTCTTTACATAGTGAGTCTGCTTCTTTTTCTTCTATTCCTATAAATTCTGATTCTTATTCTGATTATTCTGAAAATATGGCTCAACCTCCACCACGTGAGAGGACATTGAGGGAGCTGGCTGCACCTGATCTCACTATTGATTTGTGCATCCAGTATCCCGATGACCCGTATGAGCTAAGGTCTGGACTAATTCATTTGTTGCCCAAGTTTAATGGTCTTGCAGGTGAGGATCCTCATAAATATCTCAAGCAGTTCCATATTGTCTGTGCTACTATGAAACCACATGATGTGCAAGAGGATCATGTTTGTCTTAAGGCATTCCCACACTCCCTAGAGGGGCTAGCCAAGGATTGGTTGTACGATCTGGCCCCTGGTTCTATCACAGTCTGGGATGACCTGAAGAGGGCATTTTTGGAGAAATTCTTCCCTGCATGCAGAACAACAGCAATCCGAAAGGATATATCAGGCATCAGGCAACAAAGTGGAGAAAGTCTCTATGAGTATTGGGAGAGATTCAAGAGATTGTGTGCGAGCTGCCCCCACCATCAGATCTCAGAGCAGTTGCTTATTCAATATTTCTATGAAGGTCTCAACCTCATGGAGAGAAACATGCTTGATGCTGCAAGTGGTGGTGCCCTAGGAGACATGACACCTTTAGAAGCCAGAGTCAAGATTGAGAAGATGGCTTCCAATTGTCAACAATTCCATGCAAGGGGCAACAGCGATGCAATCGTAGTGAGAGAAGTGAATGATGTTGGCACAAGTTCTGGTAAGGTTGAGAAGCTTGAACAGAAGATAGATTCACTTACAACTTTGATCACTCAATTGGCCATCAACCAGAAGAAGTTGTCTCTGCCTGCTAGATTATGTGGCATATGCACATCCGCTGAGCACCCCACAGATGCATGCCCTTCTGTGCAGCAGCAGCAGCAACCAACAACTGGTGCTGACCAACCTGAGGCATATGCCGCCAACATCTTCAACAGTAGAAATCAGCAGCCACAAAACTTTGATCTCTCTACCAATAGATGCAATCCTGGTTGGAGGAACCATCCCAACCTGTGATGGTCTGATCAGCAACCTTCACAGGTTCAATTTCAGAACAATTCTAGACCACCATATGTACCTCCTCCAGTCCAGCAACAGAGACAACAACAGGCTAATTCTGCACCACCAGCTCCTAGTACTGAGCAGCAGCCTTCATTGGAAGAGCTGATGAAACAGATGACCATGCAAAATCTCCAATTCCAACAGGAAACTAGAGCATCCATTCAAAGACAAGAGGCCTCCATTCAATCTTTGACCAATCAGATGGGACAGATGGCAACAGCAATCAACACTATGCAATCTCAGAATTCTAACAAGTTGCCATCCCAAACAATGATCAATCCAAACCAGAATGTGAATGTCATTAGTCTAAGGTCAGGGAAGCAGATTGTCACACCCACACCAGAATCTGACCTCAACAAAGATGATCTAGTTTCAACCAACAAGAAGAGCCAAATGGTCGAGGAGAGTGAGCACACAAGTACCAGAAAATGCCATCCAGCTCAGCCTTCCACAAGCACAACACCTGCTGCTGCCCAACAACCACCCCCCATTCCTCTTCCTTTCCCACCAAGGGGGGTGACTCAAAGCAAGAAAATGGAAGAGATTGACAAAGAGATACTTGACACATTCAGGAAGGTGGAAGTCAACATACCCCTTCTTGATGCAATCAAGCAGATTCCAAGGTATGAAAAGTTCTTGAAGGATCTATGCACACACAAACAGAAGCTCAAGGGCAATGAGAGGATCAGCATGGGAAGAAATGTCTCTGCTCTTATAGGTAAACCCGTCCCTCATATTCCTGAAAAGTGTAAGGATCCTGGAACTTTCTCTGTGCCTTGTATCATAGGTAATACTAAATTTGAGAATGCTTTGCTAGATTTAGGAGCATCTATTAATGTTATGCCTATGTCTGTTTTCAAATCTCTTTCACTTGGACCCCTTCAACCTACGGGTGTGGTTATTCACTTGGCAAATAGATCTACTGCCTACCCCGCAGGTTTGATAGAGGATGTCCTGGTTCGGGTTGAAGAGCTTATCTTTCCTGCTGATTTTTATATTCTTGATATGGAAGAGGACACCTCTCGTAGTGTTGTCCCTATCATATTAGGGAGACCATTTTTGAAAACAGCCCGAACCAAGATAGATGTGCATGCAGGTACACTTTCCATGGAATTTGATGACAGTGTGGTTCGATTCAATATTTTTGATGCTATGAAACATTTTTCTGATGACCACTCTGTTTTTCATGTTGACTTGATTGATGATCTGATTGATGAGCATGTTCTAGACTTTTTGCATGATTATGATTTGCCATCTTTCACTAGCTCATTTACTTGCTCTGCATGTTCTGATTCCGAAATGTGCACTGCATGCATTGAAATTGACCAGTTTTTAAATTCTGCTACTGCATCTGTTGATTCATATGATATAGATTCAGATCATGCTAACCCCATTTCTGTTTTGCATGAGTCTAATTCACTTGTTCAGGTGCAGGCGGCAGAATCCAATTCTGCTGCTCCTTTAGTTCCATCTGTGATGCAGGCACCTTTATTGGACCTGAAGCCCCTTCCTCCTCATCTCAAATATGCTTACTTGGAGGCTGAGCAGAAACTTCCAGTGATCATCTCTACCTCCCTTTCTGTTGATCAAGAGAAGCAGCTGCTGGATGTGATTAGAGCAAACAAAAGGGCAATAGGATGGACTTTGGCAGACATACCTGGTATTAGCCCCTCCATGTGCATGCATCGGATTTTATTGGAGGATGGGGCTAAACCAGTGAGACAACCCCAGAGACGGTTGAACCCCCAGATTCTTGATGTGGTGAAGAAAGAGGTCACCAAGCTGCTGCAAGCTGGCATTATCTACCCCATTTCAGACAGCACTTGGGTAAGCCCGGTTCAAGTAGTTCCCAAGAAGTCTGGGGTGACAGTTGTCAAAAATGAGAAGGATGAGCTGATTCCCACTAGAGTGCAGAACAGTTGGAGAGTCTGCATTGATTATAGGAAGCTCAATCAGGCGACCGCAAGGATCACTTTCCTCTTCCCTTCATTGATCAGATGTTGGAGCGCCTGGCAGGTAAATCTCACTATTGCTTCTTAGATGGTTTCTCTGGTTATTTCCAAATCTGTATTGCACCAGAGGACCAACATAAGACCACATTTACCTGTCCTTTTGGTACATTTGCTTATAGGAAGATGCCTTTTGGCCTATGCAATGCTCCTGGCACTTTTCAAAGATGTATGATGAGTATTTTTAATGACTTACTTGAGCATTGCATAGAGGTCTTCATGGATGATTTTAGTGTATATGGTTCCTCTTTTGATGCATGTCTTGATAGTTTCTCTAAGGTGCTTAATAGGTGCATTGAGACTAACCTTGTCTTGAATTTTGAAAAATGTCATTTTATGGTAGAACAAGGCATAGTCTTAGGGCACATTATTTCGCATAAGGGCATAGAGGTTGACCCTGCTAAGCTGCATGTAATATCACATTTGCCTTACCCCTCTTGCGTGCAAGAGGTGCGTTCTTTTCTTGGCCATGCAGGTTTCTATTGCAGGTTTATTCAGAACTTTAGCAAGATAGCCCTTCCACTATCCAACTTGCTTCAAAAGGATACCGCATTTGAGTTTGGAGACCAATGCAAGAAAGCATTTGATGAGCTGAAGAGAGCACTCACCACCACTCCCATCATCCAACCACCTGACTGGACTCTCCCATTTGAGCTCATGACCGATGCCTCGAATTATGCTTTGGGAGCAGTTCTCTCCCAAAGGGTTGGTAAGATGTCTCATGTGATTTATTATGCATCTAGGACTTTAGATTCAGCACAAGTTAATTACACCACAACTGAAAAAGAGTTGTTAGCCATTGTCTTTGCACTTGATAAGTTTAGATCATATCTATTAGGTTCTAAGGTTGTGGTGTATACTGATCATGTTGCCCTGAAGTATCTTTTAAAAAAGACAGATTCCAAACCTAGGTTGATTAGGTGGATGTTGCTCCTCCAGGAGTTTGATCTTGAGATTCAGGATCGGAGTGGTGCACATAACCTTGTCGCAGACCACTTGAGCAGAATAGAGAGAGAGGAGGATGCATTTCCTATCCGGGATGACTTCCCGGATGAGCAGCTTTTAGTTTTGCATGTTTCACATCCCCCTCCCCTTACTCTGCTGATATTGTAAATTATATAGTTGCATCTGTTTTTCCACCCTTGGCATCCAAAACTCAAAGAGACAAATTGAAGAGCGATGCCAAGTATTATGTATGGGATGACCCCTATTTGTGGCATTTTTGCAGTGATCAGGTCATTCGCAGGTGCATTCCAGACCAGGAGATCCAATCGGTTCTCCAATTTTGCCATGCTTCACCAGTTGGAGGCCACCTTGGCACTCAAAGGACAGCACGAAAGGTGCTGGATTCTGGATTTTATTGGCCTACCATCTTCAAGGATGCAAGCAAAATCTGCAGCTCATGTGAGCAATGTCAAAGGGCAGGAGGCACCCTATCTTGGAGGCAACAGATGCCGCAACAACCTATGTTGTTCTGTGAGGTGTTTGATGTCTGGGGTATAGATTTCATGGGCCCCTTTCCTGTTTCTTTTGGTTTTTATTATATCTTACTTGCTGTGGATTATGTATCGAAATGGGTGGAAGCTAAGGCCACCAGGACTAATGATGCTCAGGTTGTTGTAGATTTTGTCAGGACTAATATCCTTTGCAGGTTTGGCATACCTAGAGCCATAGTCAGTGATCAAGGCACACACTTCTGCAATAGATCCATGCAATCTTTGCTCAAGAAGTATGGGGTTGTGCACAAAGTTTCTACACCATATCACCCCCAAACCAATGGGCAAGTTGAGATTTCAAACAGAGAGATCAAGCGGATTTTGGAGAAGATGGTGAAGCCTAATAGAAAGGATTGGAGCACACGATTGGAGGATGCTCTATGGGCCCATCGGACTGCTTACAAGGCACCCATAGGGATGTCACCCTATCGGGTTGTCTTTGGTAAGGCATGCCACCTGCCTGTGGAGATAGACCACCGTGCATATTGGGCTGTGAAGAAATGTAACTTAGCTCGTGATCAAGCGAGTGAGGAGAGGAAGCTGCAGTTGAGTGAGCTAGATGAGATCCGTTTGGAGGCCTATGAGAATTCCAAGTTCTACAAAGAGAAGACCAAGAAGCTCCATGATAGCTCAATTTGCAGAAAGGAGTTCTTGGTTGGTCAAAAAGTGTTGCTCTACAACTCTAGGCTTGGACTCATGAGTGGAAAGCTCCGCTCTAAATGGATTGGACCGTTTGTAGTCACCCAGGTGTTTCCTTATGGCACTGTGGAGATCAAGAGTGAGTCCACAGACAAGAGCTTCAAAGTCAATGGCCACCGACTCAAGCCTTTCCTCACTACCCCTTCTTTGGATGATGCACCTGTGGAGGAAGCCTCATTGGTCGACCCCATTTTTGACCCACCATGATTTAGGGAGTCTTCTTTTCTCCTTCTTTACTACTTTTATTCCACTTGTCTATATCTGTCTGATTCTGCTATTTGTTTTCCATTGAGGACAATGTGTGATTTAAGTGTGGGGGGGAGAGTAGTTTAGGTTGCATATTTTTGCTTTGATTTTTTAGGTTTTGCTAAGTTTTGGGCATTTTCTTGCATGTTTTTGCTTCATTTTAGTAGAGTCTTGGTATCTTGTGTCTGAATTCATGCATTTCTGTGTGTAAAGTTGCTTTTGATAATTAAGAGGTGGTAACACTGTGATAGAATTGTCCCTTTTGTGAGGATTTGAGCCTTAATTGTGGGTGGATTGCTATATATGCCACCTAATTTTTCTTTCATGTGTGATTGCACTCTGGATTACTTGCACTCTAGAACTTGACTTGACTCTTGTTGATACTTGATATTCCCATGCACATTTTGAAATGATTTAGGCATTGTTTTTTTTTTCTTGAATAAGCCACTAGCCATATGAGCCTACCTTGAATGAATTTATCCTTTGATAGCCCCTTTGAGCCTTTATATCCCTTTTCTTTGTTCTTTAGCTCATTACAAGCCTATGACTGAAAAACCATGATTGTCCTAACCTTAGGGAATGTTGGAGCTTTGGAATTGTTTTGGGAATGGGTATTAAGTAAGCGAGGGTGCTTTGTTCTTCATCTCTTGTGAGTTCTGGGTTTTGCCTCTATGGTCGGTGATGTAATTATGGCTTTATCTCATTATGCCATTTTTATTGTTTCTTCTTTTCTTTCGTTCATGAAGTTCTGCAATGTAATGCAATTCAAAAAAAAAAAGAAAAAAGAAAAAAAAAAGAAGAAGAAGAAAAATAAAAAAAATGGAATAAAAGGTTGATTGAGGCATGGAGGTTTGGAATTAGAGGTTGTTGTTATGTTTACCATTTCATTCTGGGGTGGATTGTGCTTATTTTTTTTTTTTACTTGTTCCCCATTGCTCCTCTATTCCCTGGGTTTTAGCTACATTTCCCATATTTTTATCCTACCTTGTCCTTGGCCCCATTACAACCCTGAAAAGACCTTTTGATCTTAATGTGCATGTGTGTTGATTGTTGATGTTAGAGGCTTGTCAAGCCTATGGTTGTGTTTGTTTTTCATGATGTGCCTTGAGTGTAAACACCGATTAACCTTAAACACTTGAGTGTAAACACTATTGAGTGATCCTTGTGAGTTTCTACCATCTTTGTGACTACCCTCTTGATGTCATTGGTTTTCTTTGCATATTTGAAATAATTGGATGATGTTCATGAATGCCTTGATTTTTTGGTCCTTATTTTCTTCGTGTGCTCGATTTTGCCCATTTCTTTGCATTTCCTAGAATTCATTGTGAAGTATGTAATCTCTTAGGTTTGCATTCATTAGTTTTAGTAATCTTGTTGCATGATTCACTTTGGTGCATATTGATTTTCTCAGTCCTAATTCTTAGTTTTGCCCAGGAGTGCAAAAGGATAAGTGTGGGGGTATTTGATGAGCATTTTATTTCCCATTATTCCTTGCATTAATTCACTCCTATTATTGATACTTGTTGCCTATTTGACATTGTTTAGCTTGATTTAGTGATTTAGAGTTTATTGGACTAATATTCTGAATATTGTTTAATTTGGGATTATTTAGCCTAATTAATTCTATTTCTATTTTCAGGTCATATTTGGCACAAGGGCTTTTTGGACATTTTGGGAATGAAGATTTAATTTTGGAAGAGAAGATATATGATGAAGTGAATATTGTAATCTATCTTTAGGATTAGTTGAGATTTAGTTATATCTTTTAAGATTTAGATTTTATCTATAGGATATTTTTAGATTTAATTTAGAGATAAGCTTTCCTTAGGATTTGGGCCCATGATTTAGGCCCGTTTTGTGATTTAAAAAGCCAAATTCGTGTAAACCCTAGGAGCCATCTATCATTCCATTCACGTTTTTTACATTCTCTCTCATAGAGAAGGCTTAGTTTTGCTCTCCAAGCTTGTGGTGGCTGCTAGGGTTTCTCTCTCTTCCCTTTTTTCTACACGTTTTTGACTTATTTCATCATGGAAGGCTAAACTCTTAGGTTAAATCCCTTTGGTAATGTATCACATACTCTTGAGGTTTTGTTCTTAATGCTATTTCGTTTTTATTCACTGTTTTCATGCTTATTGATATGTTATGGTTCGCTTAGTTCCATTCTATAGAGATAATTCATGTGTATGAATTCTTAATTTATGCAAACTCGTAAAAACTCCATGCTTTGGCTTTTAATGCTTAATTAGAGGTTTGGGTTTTGGGGTGAGAATTGAATTTTCGCTTAGTATTTAATTCTCACGAGTTGGACAGTGAAGAGGAAAGAAAATGATCTTTTGTGACCGATGATAGAGTTGTGAACGCGAGCCTAAGGGGTTTATCCGCTTTTCCTTATCTGTTTCTTCGTTTTGATTTAATTCTGTTTTGATTTCAATTATTCAATATTCAATACAAAAAAAAAACCCCCTGTTTTCTATGCATACTATGTGTTCGACCTTTTGCTTGATAAGATATTCCTTGGGAGACGACCTAGGAGTCACTTCCTAGTACTATACTTAAACTGTTTTTATTTGTATCGGGTACGGCCTCGATCACTAAGCTTCCCCAATCCTTGATTCCAAGCACGGTGGGGACAATCGATCTCGATCACGGTGACGGTGTTGTTCCTCGTTAGCGGGGAACGGTCGTGACTAAACCGAGGCAAAGCTTCAAGCTCCGAGGTTCCCGACACGAGCCCAGCACGATCACGGACCGGTAACGGCGCCGGTGCGATCCGAGGAGAGAGAGAGCTCGTGGTTGAGAGAGAGAGCTTGGAAGGAGGGAGAGTCTATGGTGGTTTGGTGATGGTGGCGGTGTATGTGGGTGGAGAGGGAGAGAGAGAGAAAGCTTGAGGGAAAGATTCACGGGGAGGGAGGAGTTAGTGATGGTGTTGATGATGATGGTGGTGGATAGTGGTGGAGGTGGCGGTGGCGGCCTTGGTGGCGGCGGCCGTGGAGGAGGGTGAGTGGGGAGGAGAGAGAGAGAGCTTGTGAGGGAAGAGAGGGAAAGCAAGAGAGAGAGAGACGGGTTGAGAGAGAGAGAGAGGAGGGAGGCCACGGTGGGGCGGCTTGGGCGACGGTGGAGGTGCTGGACGGAGGAAGGAGGAGGAGGAAGATCGGAGGGAGAGAGAAAGAGGGATTGGAATGGGGGTTTCGACCCCCAAAACGCGTTTTTAAAGTTGCAGACCGCAAAATACTCGAGTGTTTCTGTCAATACTCGAGTGTTTCTGTCAATACTCGAGTATTTTGACCCAAAATACTCGAGTAAAATGATCAGATACTGCTAGTTTGCTTTTCTATTTTTCTTCTATTTTCTCCTTAACTTCAAATAGCCATAACTTCTTCGTTCACCGTCGGATCATGCTCAAATTTGACGAGAAACTTCCTAAAAATCATACCTTCATATCCAACGGTGGAAATTGTGTTTTGAGTCTTAAATCTTTTATTTTGAATTTCCTAATGTCGGGTGTTTATAACACCGAAAAATCAATTTTTAACACTCGTTTGGTCTTCTTTAAATTTGCTTTTCGATGCCAATGTTCCTTAACTCCTTCATGGCACTCGAAGAATTCCTAATTCATCATTTTAAATCCATTTTAGGATAATCCTTATTTCCAAATCTTATTGTTATTCTAATTATTATTAGAATTAAAATTCGGGATGTTACATTTCTCCCCCACTTATTAGAATTTCGTTCCCGAAATTCCAGTTGTCCCTTATCTTGGAGGAGCATCCCTTGACATAGTTTCCAACCATGTCATTTCAATTCCTTTGGTTCCAGTCTTCCCTTTGAGGGAGTTCTAAATTAAGGGTTCTGCGGTATAATTATTCGCCTCAGGTATGGTTTATCTCAGTCACTCAGAAATCCGCGTAATACACAGAGTCTTAAGAGACTGAGACAATTATTTGCGGTACTCCGACATAACTTCTTAAGTGAGACTCCACTTCGCGACTCCACTTTTTCCTGTTTGTTTCTTACTCCTTCAAGTGAGTCTAGTGAGGTCGCCCTTCAATTCCACCTTAGCTATATCTGCATTCTACTTCGGTGGTACTTCCTTCCCGTTTGTTTAACGATTTCAAATTGGTATAGGGGTTCCTATGGGTCGATTTCATTTAAGGGTCAAGGTCAGGGTTTTAGATTTATTACCCAATTGTCTGATGGTCCGAGAAGGTATTGATTGATCCTTAATTTAGTTCTCGTTCCATTCTCCGCGAACCTCTTCGACAGTTAATGCGGAGCGTTTGGGGTGAGTTATTCATTAGTCCTACGGGTCATGGTATGATCATCGGACATTGAGTCCGGTTCGATGCAATCTTCCTTACACTTCGTTACCGTTCTGCATTCCACCTTGTTACTCGGATAGGATCCACAATTTTCTTGTTGTTAAAGTTCCATCTTCCATTCCTCGGATTGAAATCCTCCCCCACTTAGCATCAACATACTTGATTATATCCATGCTTGGGGGTATGCTCATTCGTTATTCAAAATTTTGCACGTAAGCTTCTCGACCGGTGTCCAAGGTTAGAAGGGACATGTGGATGGTCATCCATCGGTAGGCATAGAACTATGTTGGGTTTCTACGTATTAGTGAATCCTCACCTCTGCATCTGAGATGCTTGAAGCTTGACGAGAGTGAAGATGAAAAGAAGAATTATGCAAGGAGGGTTTAATGGTCTCCGCAAGGTGACCAAGGATGTTTTTAGGCGACAAGGTTGAGAAATTGTGAGATAAGGCCATGTCGTTGTTCTTCTGTTGGATACATTATAATTGACGAATACGAGTGGATTGTCGGCATGAAAGTGTCATGCACGCACAGGTATCGCCGGGTAATAACATGGTTCAGTACATGTCCATCAAGAAGACAACAGAGACTATTCTAAAGATTTCATCTTCAATGAAGAATCATCGAAAACGCATTTTCTAAATATTAATGATCGACTTGATTGGTCTTAATATGAATGGCTGTGGATGGATATCTGTCGGCTTCTCTGGCAACTTTTAAGAGTCTGAATAGATACTTAGGGAGTTTTGAGTTTCTGAATATCTAGTTTGGTTTTCAAAGGGTCGTAGGTGACCACTATAGAGTTCGCGAGGTCCTGTTGGGGTTCTATGTCTAATGGTGCTTACCTTAGGCGAGGGTAATATCTTAAGGCTTTCATCTCCTAAGTTCTGGCGTTAGGTTCTCTCCCATTGCAAGGGTTGGCTTGTCTACCTTTTCGATTAGTTAGCACGGCAAGATTTAAGACCATGTTGACTACTTGTCCGTGCTATCAAATATGTAGTAAATTTTCTAAGGTATGGAGATCGCACATACTTACATCTCTCCGAGCTCTTGCAACAAGCGAAAAAGTGGGTCGGCGTTTCTACCGAGCTGAGTTAAATGGAAGCAATTGAAGGTGTTGTCAGGAATTGGTATGTCTAACTAATGGATGTTTATGAATTCTAACAAGTTCCTAAGGAGCGGGAGTTCGATTTGGTCCTACGGGGTTGGAATTTCCTATTTTGGTTGTTCTAATTAAATTGGAAATTTCTATGATATCATTTGTTAGTAAACGCAAAGACTGGGGTAGCTAATCCCAATCTCACCTCTACTAAGAGCAATATCACTGTCGGGTCTGTCGATAACATTATCCCCTAACAGATGTAAAAGTTAGAGTGATCAGTTCTAACCTTACTCTCCATTGGTGACAATATTATCAATGCGATTGGTGGGTCTCTAACTAGAATACTAGCGCTCATCTTTTCCTTCTAAACTGAATTGGACGAGTTTGTCTTATATAACTGAATCGGGACGGAGACTTGAGGTTCTGATGTAATTTCCTATCTTAGGGACGTAATATGCCTCTACACTTCTCGTCTGGATTCCCTTCGTCCTTTTCAACCATAAGATACATTCCTCCTCTTTGAGTTAAGCCAGGAACCAGCATATACCCCGATGAGGTATCCCACATCATGGGCATAGTGGTATAGCACATGAAACGGCAATCGCCTCTATTTGACTTAAGTCCATCTGAACTAAGTCCCTTAGGATTGACACAACCTTAGCTCTATTACTAGATGTGTCTCCCATAATACTAGAGTTTAGTAATAGAAACAAATTAAGGCACGAATAGTCGGATATTCCTAGAATTAATTAAGTCTGATATCATAGGTATGTAAATATACTGACTAGCTATGGCTGGATTTGACAACAACTTTGGTCACTCGCTTGGTGAGTAAACCATAGGAGTGGTGATTTCGCACTCCAAGGCCGAGGGAAACTGCTCTGATACCAAATTGTAACACTCTCACTTTTATTAGTAAATTTTTGGTTTTATTAAAATCGGAGTTTGAAAATTTCTTTTTAATACTTAAATTTCTTTAGAAGGTTTTACGAAAATCCGGCAGAGTTTCCTCTGTTTTCCGAACTTCCCAAAAATTTTCTTCTAAAAACCTGTCAGTCCAGAATTGTTTAAAAACGTAAACAACAATAGTTTAATAATTATAACAGATCCTAACGCCCGATGGATACAAATTTCAGGGCAAGCTACTACTTCATAAATAATTCACAAAAAGTAATTATCCACTCCAAAATAAGTAAAATACATTCCACGTAGTGGAACTTGTAATCCTGCTCGACCAGCACTGGTGTATGCTCCACTTGTGTACCTGAAAATATTAACCACACAGGGGAAGCATCACACAGAACTTAAAAGAGAGATTTCAAAGCAGATATATACGACACACCAAGACCATTCAAGCCAATGCTATACTACTAAATTTATGCTCTTCTTTTCCTTTTTACCTCCTAACTGTTTCCCAATTCTTTTTCTTTCTAATTGTTTACTTTTAGATAATCCCTAACCTCTAATTATTCTTGTTCCTCATTACTTTCGTTATTTTCCTTTTTATTCTCATTTTCCATTTGTATTTCCATTTAAATTTCCTTTTTATTTCATTCTCATTACCCTTTATCCTTTCCATTTTCCTTTATTCGTTTTTCCCTTATACATAACCTCAAATCAGAGATCTACGCACAGTGTATGCAACCACAAATCAGTGATCTGCATACACTCCATATCCTTTATCCATTTTCCATTCATATTCTTTTTTAATCGACACGCCCTCACAGGCTCGCATCGATGCCGATACGCCTTCTCAGGCCCGCATCGGACTTCCATCTTTCCTTTCTAATCGACACGCCCTCACAGGCTCGCATCGATGCCGATACGCCTTCTCAGGCCCACATCGGACTTTCATCTTTCCTTTTCAATCGACACGCCCTCACAGGCTCGCATCGATGCCGATACGCCTTCTCAGGCCCGCATCGGATTTTTATCTTTTACCTTTCTTTCTCTTTTTCTGTTTCTCAGCCTCTTTTTCTGGTTTACTGTGTTATTCTCTTTTCTCTCATTCCGCTATTTAGGGACTTATCATCACATTATTTACTTTCCACTATTTTCAATATTTCACTTTACTAGTTTATTCTTACCTTTAATTAACTCTACCTAACTTGGTCATATGCTTTATATTTTAACTCTTGTTACTAACTCTCAATTAATTCCATTCTCTTTCTTTTCTTTTTCTTCTTTTCTTCCTTTGTTTCTTTTTCCTACATCACTCATATTTAATAATACCTAGCTCATGCATTTAGAACCAATTATATTATTTCTTTTTTTTTCGTTAACTCTCTTTTTCTTATTTTCCGTTTATTTCTTTCCTCTATGGCTAATTACTCAATCACTCCATTTATTTCTATTAACCTTATTTTATCCTAATTTAGTTCTCAACTCATTCCTACATTTTCTTTATTTAATTCCGGCTCTCCATAGTTAATCTCTAATTTCTCCCTTTTCTCACTTACGCTACTCACTCGTTCTTATAATTCCGTTTATTTATTTCTTTCTTATTATTCCGTTTATTTCGTTGCTAATTGTTTCAACTATTCATTAACTAAATTTTCTTTCCTAATTATCTTCCTTCATTATTAGCGGGCTACTCTAAGGTTCATTAACAATTAACATTTCCCCCGATCCTAGCGATAGATATAACTACCCAGAAATACACCCTTAAGGACGGGTAATGAAACCCCTTACCTCAATCGGTGATAGTGAGGGGTAACCTTAATCTGGCGCTTTACTCCCCGACTCACGCTTTAGCTCGGCTCCAACTGGATCCTAAGCTTCCCCAATCCTTGATTCCAAGCACGGTGGGGACAATCGATCTCGATCACGGTGACGGTGTTGCTCCTCGTTAGCGGGGAACGGTCGTGACTAAACCGAGGCAAAGCTTCGAGCTCCGAGGTTCCCGACACGAGCCCAGCACGATCACGGACCGGTAACGGCGCCGGTGCGATCCAAGGAGAGAGAGAGCTCGTGGTTGAGAGAGAGAGCTTGGAAGGAGAGAGAGGCTATGGTGGTTTAGTGATGGTGGCGTTGTATGTGGGTGGAGAGGGAGAGAAAGAAAGCTTGAGGGAAAGATTCACGGGGAGGGAGGAGTTAGTGATGGTGTTGATGATGATGGTGGTGGATAGTGGTGGAGGTGGCGGTGGCGGCCTTGGTGGCGGCGGCCGTGGAGGAGGGTGAGTGGGGAGGAGAGAGAGAGAGAGAGAGCTTGTGAGGGAAGTGAGGGAAAGCAAGAGAGAGAGAGAGACGGGTTGAGAGAGGGAGAGAGGAGGGAGGCCACGGTGGGGCGGCTTGGGCGGCTTGGGCGGCGGTGGAGGTGCTGGACGGAGGAAGGAGGAGGAGGAAGATCGGAGGGAGAGAGAAAGAGGGATTGGAATGGGGGTTTCGACCCCCAAAACGCGTTTTTAAAGTTGCAGACCGCAAAATACTCGAGTAGAAACACTCGAGTGTTTCTGTCAATACTCGAGTGTTTCTGTAAATACTCGAGTATTTTGACCCAAAATACTCGAGTATTTCACAAAATACTCGAGTAAAATGATCAAATACTGCTAGTTTGCTTTTCTATTTTTCTTCTATTTTCTCCCTAACTTCAAATAGCCATAACTTCTTCGTTCACCGTCGGATCTTGCTCAAATTTGACGAGCAACTTCCTAAAAATCATACCTTCATATCCAACGGTGGGAATTGTGTTTTGAGTCTTAAATCTTTTATTTTGAATTTCCTAATGTCGGGTGTTTATAACACCGAAAAATCAATTTTTAACACTCGTTTGGTCTTCTTTAAATTTGTTTTTCGATGCTAATGTTCCTTAACTCCTTCATGGCACTCGAAGAATTCCTAATTCATCATTTGAAATCCATTTTAGGATAATCCTTATTTCCAAATCTTATTGTTATTCTAATTATTATTAGAATTAAAATTCGGGATGTTACATTTAGCGTTTTAATTAGCGGCTTAATCCTAACGGTCGGTTCATCCTTGGTGCATCCCTTCAATGAACTCAACCACTAATCGCAATCTGTTCCCCCTAAATCTCAACGGCAATCTTGCCTCAAACCACTTTCTCATGCGTCTCAGCACTATTCTCATCAGCTCATCAGCATCATCAGCATCTTTCCCAGCATCATGGCTCAGCAGCGTCATCATCAGCATCTTGCTCCTCAGTTGTTGCTCAGCAGCACCATCCACATCGCTCTCCTCAATTGTGGCTCCATGGCACCAACAGCATCGCTAATCATCACCACGCTTCCGCTCGCCTCGTCGGGAGTTTCTTATCATCGTCTTACAATTATCTTTTCGTTTCCGTTCTTTCTCAAACTCAATTATCAATTCTCTTTCTCAATCATTCTTATAACTTTCTCTTTAATCTTAACTTATCGCATTATCTTTTACTTAATTATTCTCATATCTCTTATTCGCATCACTCTTCTCTTTTCAGTCTTATCTCATCACTTTCGTGGTTTCATTGTTATCGGTTAACCATTCACACATAATCAAACATTTCCAAAACAAAATAAAGTACGCTCAACAAATAAACATTTAGCATGTAAATAAAACAAGTAAACATTTAGCACACATATCTATATTGCCTAAGTCGCAGTACATTCATAATCCATTTATTCGGATTGCGAGCAACCACGTTACGGGATCACAGCACTCTCACTCACCTCGATGACGAAACTTCCTAAAGCTTTCCAAGATTTCCCCATCACTGACCTTGCCTCGTTTCCTTCACGTCCGACACCCGAGCTAGAACATTTTTCCTCGTGCGTTAGAACGTTTTCGATAAATTCTTAATTTCCGTTTTGAAAACACTTTTTAATTTCTTTCTGGAAAACACATTGCTAATACTCAAAGATTTCCAATCCAAATTAAATAAAAAGGTTTTCAAGAAAACTTTGAAACAATTCCAAAATAATCTCTTTATTAAAACATAATTCATTTCTTTTAGTTTGAAACATTCTGGTTAAAGAAAATTATTTTTCCTTAAACAAAATTCCAAAACTTCCAGAAAATAAAATTTTAAAACCATATCAAATTGATTCATTGAAATCCAAAAATTCACAACATCATCAAATACTGATCAATAAAAATTTCAAATCACTTTAAGTTGTTTAAATCATTCTTTTTCAAATAAAACATTTTCAATTCCTTTAAAGTCCAAACATCAATTTTTTTTTCACAAACAGAGTTCACAAACAGAATTCAAAACAATTTCAATTAGCACAAAGGACAATCGCACACAAGTTTCAAAGCATACATAGCATTTACAAACTCACATAACACAAATCACATTTTTCAATCATTTAAAACCATCAATTAGATTTTAATCTTAATAAATTAACTTAATTACACTTAAGAAAATAATTTAAATTAGGCCTTGTGACTAATTCCTCAAGGACCGAATTACTATAGTTAATAATTTCTAATCTCTAAAAATTTTAAAACTCAAAACCATTGATTTAACATCACAAAATTCTTTTCACAGAATCAAATCAAACCAAAAAGAATTAAAAGAAACACATATCATTCTCATCAAACAAATAACATTAAGCATCTAGGAATATAACTATCATCAAAGGTCATTTTATAAAGAAAACTTTTTTCTAAACATTTTAGCATGCATTGACCGAATCCTATATGTAAAATTTTGCAAAGATTTAATGCACAAATAGAAACATACAATCATGAAATTATTTTCTTTATTTTAGGCTAAAACCGAGAGCATCAAAGGAAAAATCAACAATTTTTAATTCATTCTCTTCACTTAAATCAACACAATAATTTAAGCCATAAACCACTTCAAAGATTCACACATATTTCTTTTAAATTCATTTACTTCATGCATGTACTTTTTAAATCTTAAATTCACTTAATCTTGTCATGCATGCATCCTACATGAGAAACAAAGATAGCTACCTACTTTTTCCTAGGATGGCCGAAAGTCAACATGCATCTAATCAAGATTTTTGGTTCACTTTTTAAACATACAAAGTCATGCACTCACATCAAACATGTAGAACAACACATTACATTATTTATTCACATCAACCTTCACAAAATAAACCTCAAGTTCATCATTTTATAAAAATCAAAGTTATACTTTAAGCCTTTAAAAAAAAGAGACATGCATAAGTTTAAAATCATTAGACCTAATCTTAAAACAAACATGCATTAACAAATAAAAACATAGAGCTTATTTTTCAAACATGGCCGAATGGCCTCATAAAAATTTAACACACACAAAATCAAGTACTAAATCAAATCAATCACTAGATCTAGACATGCACTTGTAATTAAATCATGTTTATACTTTGAAAATCATTTTAAAACTTGTTACTTTAATTTTTTTCTTAAAAACCGTATGATATGTTAAAAAGAAAAACATGATCTCTTCATTAAAATTAACATGCAACCTAAAAATCCTAGCTTTTTCATGAATCAAACAAAAATAACCACATGCATACACCTTTCACAAAATAAAAACATGGATTTCGTTTTTAATCAAACATTTAATCAAATCATGCTTGAAATCCTTTTTAAATCTTACTTCTTTAATTATTTTCTTTAAACCGAAACACATATAAAGAAAACATAATCTTTTCTCTTTGAAAAATAACATGCAAATCAAGGATCCAAACTCTTTCACAAATCAAGTTTAAATCATGAAATTATTCATCAAATAAACATGGAAGTACATATAGATCACGATTTAAACAAAAAGATCTAACATGCAAGATCAAAAAATTTTGCTTTATAAATAAACAAGTTTAGATCATGGATTTTTTTGTCAAAGAATCACATAAACATACATGGATCATGGTTTGGATCAAGAAAATTAAACATGCAAAGAGATTCATTTTAAGTTTTGCAAAAATCTTAGTTTTCTTTAGATCTTTAAAGATTTAGTTTAGAAAAATATTAGATCCATCAAAAGAAATCTCAACCGAAACAACAAACACAATATTACATATTACAAATTATTTTAAAGTCCTCAAAGTCCAAGATCAAAGAGAACAACACGTAAAATCACCTTTACACTTAGAAGAATCAACATGCAAAGAAGAAAAAGAATGATCTATAAACTAGAAAAAGAAAAGCTAAAATATTACAAAATCTTCTTTTGGATCTTCAAGTCCTACCATGAAAGGGTTGGTCTTCTAGCTCTTCCTACCCCTTAGATCTTCAAGAGAGACTCCTAGGTTTGGACTTGAACTCCTCCTTCTTCCTCTCCAACCTCACGGTTCCCTCTTTTTTTTCCTCTCTCTCTTTTTCTTTTCTTTTCTTTCTCTAAGAGTTTAATGGGTTCTTAGAGTGAGTTTGTGTTTGGAAAGAAATGAATTGGTGAAGGGAAGTGAAATGAGAGAATGAACTAAGGCTCCTTGTATTTATAAGCAAATTCACTCTCCCCCTTATGCCCTTGTATGAGTTTCGGCCATGAGCAATGGGAAGGGCAATTTTGGGCTTCCAAATATTTGCATGGGTGGAAGTTATCAAATGCAAGGGGACAAGGTAGTATGGCTAGGTTTTTTAGGGGTCACTCTAGGCTTAAGTAGTAGTTAGGAAATAGTTAGGGTTTCTACTTAGTTTGGTTATGGTTCTAGTTTGGTTGGTTTCTAATTTCTTAACCTACAAGCTTCTAGAAAATTACAAATCCTATCTTATACATACACACACATACACGTATATACATACACACATATAATACACCAACCGTAGCACACTCACACACATACATACATGTTTAGCATTTTTATTTTCCTAATTACATTTACTCAAAATCATCAATTCACACCATAATGCAATTAATTCACAAATCACATTCATACAATCATTTTCACACATCATACATCAAACACACACATTAAATCAAGCACATATCACATAAAAATTCCAATCCAAATCATTAAATTTATTTTCTTCAAGATATAAATCCCAAATTCGTATTTCATAAACTCTGAAAATAAATTTTTATAAATCAAACTAGAAAATTCCAAAAGTTAAATTTTCAAAATCTACGTTTTAAGACGATCGTTTTGATATAAAGATCATGAAAATCCGAGTTAGGGTTAAAAAGATACAAATTTTCAAAGATAACAACTCAAAAACTTCATTTCAAATAAAAATCACTTTTTAAGGAAATCACAATTTATTTCTTATGAATCAAAATCCTTTCAAAACTCAAAAATCATTCACTTTATATTTATGAAAAGAATTTTTTTATAAAAGTCCATGAAAATCAATACTTTATTTCTTATTCACGTAAAATACTTTTCCAAAAATCTTTTATAAAACAGAATTTCAGGGTTTATTTTAACAAATTTCGTTCTCGCACGTACGGGAAAAATGCGGGGTGTTACAATGTGACCCGCTTCACCACATTCATGGCATCTAACTCGGTCTTTTGAACTTGAGCCTTTGTGGTGAGAGTTTTTGGTATCTCTTGCTCGGTTTATGAAATTCTTTTTGCCTTTGAAAAATTTGCTGAACTTCCTGACCATGAGACCAAAGTCTTCCTCATCCATGTCCGAGCTGGACTCATCCTAAGAGGATTTTTGGTTGCCTTTATAGCAGTTTTGAGGGAAATTCCTTTCTTCTTCTTATCAGACTCTTCGTGCATGGTCAGTCTGTCGAGCTTCATCTCATGCTCTTGCAGCTTGCCGAACAAAGTGGCTATGCTCATTGTGACCAAGTCCTTAGCTTCCATGATGGCAGTGACCTTTGGCTGTCATTCTCTGCTAAGACATCTAAGCACTTTGTTAGTTATCTCGGCATTCTGAAATGTTATGCCGAGAGCATTAAGATGGTTTATAATATGAGTAAACCGCTTCTGCAAATCATTTATATTTTCATTTGGCAGCATTCGGAATAACTCATATTCATGCATCAGAGTATTGAGTCTTGCTCGTCTGACCTCACTTGTCCCTTCATGAGTAAGTTGAAGAATGTCCCACATTTCTTTTGCAGATTTGCAACTTGACACTCTATAAAATTCATCATAGGACAAAGCTGAGGTGATGATATTTTTGGCTTTTAAATCAAAAGATACTTTCCTTTTATCATCATCATCCCAGCTTTCCCATGGGATTTTTACAACTTCTTCATTAATTTTTCTTTTAGGAACAAATGGCTCGTTTTCAATAGATTTCCAAATTTCCATATCTATGGCTTCAATGAAAATTTTCATTCGAGCTTTCCAATATGCATAACCCTCACCATTGAATAATGGTGGTCTGTTTATAGAAGAGCCTTCACCTCCGAAGGGATTGTTAGTAGCCATTCGGTTTCCTTAAGGATCTTTTCGAAAAAGTTTTTACACTCGATCTTTCGACCGAGCTCTGATACCACTTGTTGGAAACCAACAAGAGGCCTAACAATCGAGTAGAGGGGGGTGAATAGGAGATTGAAGCTAATATGACAATTTTTCGATTTATTGAAACTTGATTGAATGTTGTTCACGGTTTTAAATAAAGGCCGAGCGATATCCGAGCAGACAGGGTTAATCGATTAACCAAATAGATAAACAGAATGGTTAATCGGTTAACCGAGCTGCTTCAAAGCCGAGCTCTGAGAACAACACTCAAAGCCGAGCTTTGAGAAAGACGATTAAAAGCTTGGATGCTCGAAAATCAGCGGATAAACACTTAACCAAGTACAGCAAAAGATAAGCGGTAAAGAAATAAAAAGGAACACCAGATATTTATCCTGGTTCACTCTCACCCTGAGAGCTAGTCCAGTCCTCTCTAAAAACCTTTTAGAGAGCTTTTACTAAAAATCGATTTTCTGGGTTACAAAAGGATTTACAAGAGACTACCCTTCTAAACCTATCCAGTCAAACGAGTGTACCAAACTCATGACAAACTACCCACAACAAATCGATGACCAAAGAACCTCTTTGGAACCTTTTCAACAAAGAAGCTTTCTCGATCAGAGACCAGCTCCGTACAACAACAAATACAATGAAGATGATGAAAGAGGATGGCTCCAAATCGAAACACTCTTCGAATGAGTTTGAAAGATTGAAGTTCAAGAGTGAGTCGATTTTGTGAAGGGGTATCACAGAGAAGAAATGAGCTGAACTTAGAGTATGGATTTTAAAGTTTAACTCTCTAAATTCTTGTAAAAATTTCAGTGATCTTCTTCTTCCCTGTGAGTTTTTGATTCTGCTCTGTTTTTCGAAAGAGAATGAAAGTAGAGGTTCAAAGAAAATTGTTCAAGAATATGTGTCTTGTTACCGTTGAAAACACCCCTTTTATAATCTCCTCTGTTCTCCAGAAAGAGAGAGAAAGAGAGTTGTACGGAAAAAGCATGGGGTTTCCAACGGGAACATTTTGACAGCAGAGCAGTGATGGTGACCCTTTCACAACCTTTGATTTTAACTCAATTTGAATTTCAAACTTGTTACAGCGCTGGAGTTAAAATCCTAGAACTTCTACCCAGACTTAACGGTAATAAAAAGTACGAAACAACTTAGTAGAGTCTGAAGGTTGAAGATGATGTGTTGTTGAAGAGTGAACAGAAATTGCCGAGCTTTGAGCTTTGTTCGAGCTTGGTCTTAGATTGGTGTTGCCGAGCTTTGAGTTGAGCTTGGCAATCAGACTTGAAATTGAAGTAACAGATCCAAGCTTTGGCCTTTGCCCTGGAGATGAGATACAGAGCAGAGTTCGAGCGTGTGCCGAGCTGATCAACATTCGAGCGTACTATCTTGAAGTGAAGAGCTGAGCTTGTAAACTTGGAAGAACCTCGGCCGTGACCAAGAGTCGAGCTCAACCCGAGCTAGAGCCTCAAATGCTGACTTGCTGCAGGTAGCGAACAACACTAATTTTCCGAGCTTCTGCCTTTGGCGGAACGCATGCGCAAAACTAAGTCTGACGCCTGTCACTAAGTACAAGCCGAGCCTGAGCTCAAGCCGGGCTTATTTATTTGACATCATCAAAAGCTCTTTGATTCTACAACATACACCGTACACAGGAGTTGTACCAGGTACCTATTCATTTAGGAGACGTACACCATGATTAGAACTGTTGTAACATCCCTAATTTTATTCCCTAATATAATTTAAGTTTTTATCGAATTAAATAATTGATTCTTGAAATCAAATTATTTGAGTGTTGAGTATTCTCATAAAAATATATATATTCTTTACATCACATACTTCACCTTGCTTTTGATGTATTCATTAAATAAATAGTTTGTTTTAATATTTCAAATTATTAACTTTGTAATTTTCCTATATTATTAATCATTGTTTAAATTTATATTAGTGGTATTTATTTAGATTTGATTGCATAAATAAATAAATGTAAGTATATGTTTAAATCTTACTAATAGTATTTTGGGTTTAAAAACAATTTGTATTTATATTAGTATATTTATATCTACATATGTATTTCTTTAAAAAAAACATAATAAATAAATAAAATAAAAGGTGTGTTAGTATAAAAAAAAAAGAAGAATAAGAATAGAAAGAAAGAAAACGTGACTGTGGGTGTGCAAAGGGGGTATGAAACCCTAAAACTACAGCAGTCGCCCCCCCCCCCCCTTCCATTCTTCTTCTACCTTGGTCCCATCTCTCTCGGCCACCACCACCACCAGAGGGCCACCGCTGCTTGTCTTCCTCTGATGCGTTCGCTCTCAGCCTCCCTCACTCGCGTCTCTCTCTCGTCGTTCCCTCCCCGTTCCGGTCTCCTCACGAATCGCGAGCACCACGCCGCCACGAAGCTCGTGCCGCCGCTCGCGACTCCCTTCCTCCTCAAATCGGACCGCCATCACCATCATTTCTCCTCCCTCCAACCGCGACTCTTGCTCTCCCTGGGTCGCGATTTCGCGCCGTCTGCGTCTAGCTCCAAGCTGTCGCTGTCCCTTGCTGCATTGCCATGGAGGATGCCGCTGCCGCCGCCACTGATTTTTGGCTGCTGCTGCCGCCGTGGAGTACCGCCAACATTCATTCCTCTCTTCGGTTCGTATCGTCGCTGCTATCACCACCGTGGGCCACCGATCTATCACCGTCACAGCCGTGGGGTGCGTTTGAAGGAGCTGCTGCCCTAACCGCTTGCACCGACGCCGGTACCGTCGTACCCGTGACCAATGAAGGAGCTAGGACTGAACCATCCTCGTTCTCGGTGGTGCTTCGAATATCGGACTTAGGGGTAAATCCCTAATACTTTTCTAATGACTCTATGATATGTTTTAATTTTTATATTAATACTAATTTTAATGAATATTGGTAGAAATTATTTAGTGTTAAATTGTTTTGGGAAAGTTAGTGTTTCGAAAACCTTATTATTATTTTGGGAAATTTGATGGTATTATGATTATGTATTTAAAGTTAATACATTGTTGTTGATAATAACTCAGTTAGTTGCCTTGACTTGTTGTAAAACCGGTTTAATGGTTATGTCGAACGATTAGTTTTAAAAGTATTTTTGGTTAAATGTGTTGGGTTCCTAAGTAATTGAGTTGTGGGTTAGTTGGGCTGGATTGTCCCTGAACTAACAATACACCAATTAAATAGGAATTCGATATATGTTTGACATACATTAATTCGGGTTAAAGGCTTTAACTTTGATTTCGAACTGAAAGGAAGTATAATTGCCTTAACGTTAGAAATGTAATTTGGACTTATTTTAAATCGAGGCATTTCCTTTCAATTCGGAATTAATAGTGTCAAGTAAAATTAACATTTGATTTTGTGAGTTATTATCAAAGTTACGTGATTTCGGTTCGTTTTGAAAGATTATACAAGTTCTGAAAGTTAAGGTCTTTTTAATAAAGAATCGTACTATTTTATCGAGACACAATGATTTTAAGTTTAATTTCCATTTGACTTGGGTTTATGAATTACGTTCAAACAATCTGTTGATTTGATAATTTGTCGATATATGATATGTTGATATTTATCAGTTTGGTGATTTCGAAGAAGTTTGTTTTGATTTCCAAATATAAACTCCCTATCACGTAAAGTTTGAAAGTATTTGTTTTAAATATGTTTTTGACGTGTTTCCACCTTGAGATTAGCTTACTAACTTATATTAAAATCTGTTTTTGAGAACACCAAAGGATCCCCTTTTGTTAATCTACTTCACGTGTAATGAAAAATATATTTTTATAACGTATTGAATCAAACCACAAATCCAATGCCGATATTGGTTTAGTAAATAAAAGTGTCTGTGTGGTTGTTTATCTATCGTCTATGAGTAGGCCTTGGTGCATTATATTGATTATTATTTATTTTATATAATATGATTAGACGACGAAGGAGCTTGAGAACTTGTCGCCACGTGTAAGCAATGGGCTAGGATATTTTTGGACAGTGTCGCACAAAAGGAGCGTGTCTTTGGAAAAGCAAGGTAAGGGGGTGGATTATAGTGAGCATTGGTTTATCTAAGATTGGGTATCCCTATGGTTATAGTGATTTTCTAGGAGTTATGTGTTTATAAAAACTAAGGGTAGAATCTTGGATAGTAAATTTAGGGAATGGTGAACATGGTAGAAATGCATTTAGGAAATCATAATTAATAAAGGGAAAGCAATGTAGAATTTAAATGTGAAATTATATGTGAAGGTTTATGACTATTGGGCTATAATGTTATGTAAAGACTTGGTAAATGGTTATGATTATTGATGATAAAATATTTATTTGTGATTATTTCAAAATGACAACATGGATAGTGTGCATTATGTGCTTATTGGATTTGGAATGGATTATGATGTTGATTGTTGATAATAAGTGTTTATTTGTGGTTATTTGAAATGAGTAATCTTTGTGTACTGGAAGTAATTGAAATGAGTTATAAATATACTTACTTGTGATTATTGTTGGAATTGTGTTGTTGGTTATAATTAATGTATTGGCCTATTGACTGAGTAGTAATGGTAAAGGTAACCAAAGTGGAAATTGATCAGTGGGGCCCGGAACACTAGGTACCCGGCTAGGTGTTCCAATTACCTGTTAGGGCCAATTACCTGCCAGGCCAATTACCCATCAGGCCAAATCGCCCTGTAGGCGCCGGGTGACCCACAGGATCAATTTTCCACACCAATAATTGAAATAAATAATGGAATGGTAAATATGTACATAGTCCTACAGGTTATGGTCTGGATGGGTGTAAAGTCCTGGGCAGGTGTTTCAAGTCCCTAGACAGGTGTGCCAATTACCTAGCGGGTAACCAAATTCCTAGTGGTGTACAATTAAAAAGGAAAGAAAGGAAGTGTATGCAGATCACTGTTTGTGGTTGCATACACCGTGTAGATCTCTGTTTTGAGGTTACACCCAAGGGAAAGCGTAGATCTCTGTTTTGAGGTTACGCCTAATGGAAAAAGGAATAAAGGAAAAATGGATAAAAGTAATGAAAATAAATATGAAAAAGGATTAAGGTAGTAGAAATGAATATGACAAGGAATACAGGAGATGGTAATAAGTATTAATGTCGATTAAGGGCTTGTTGAGGAAAAAGTAAATATTGAATAATGATAAGGATAGAAAGAGTAGGAAGAGGTTGATTGTGATTAGTCGTGTAAATGCTGTATGTTATTACTTTACTATTTGTGTTTGGCCTAGTGGATTGATTATGATTATATGGAAACTGCAATTTTATTTCATGTGCAATGCTCACTCCCTTACTATCCTTTACAGGTACAGAGATTGAGATTGCACTATTATTGGCCGAGCAGGAGTGCACTCCACACCGTGGAGTGTAATTTAGTTTAGAGTGTATGATAGTCATTTTATTATAATTAATCTATTTTGGTTTTTTTTGAAATAATCTAATCACTGTAAGCCCGAGTTGGTTATATGTCGTTGTTAGGGCTGGTAGAGTTAATTATTATATTTAGAAGTTGAAATGTTTTTCTAGATTATACTGGTTTGACAGGTGAAAACTCTAAATTTTTGGGAAGTCCGATAAACAGAGAAAACTCTGTCGGATTTTCAGTAAGTTTTAAAACGAAATTTTCAAGTCCTATTTAAAAATCAATTTAATTATTAGTATTAAACTATATAATTGTGAGGGTGTTACATTATGGTATCAGAGCAGTTTTCCTCGGCCTATTGGAGTAACCTCTTACTCCTGCATCTTACTCACCAAGCGAGTAGCTTAGAGTTAGAACTAGAGCTTGTTCTAAGGAGTAGTTGAGTATCATAGCTAGGTGGTAATAGAGATTTTGCTGGGTATAGTCTAGTGAGAGTTTGAACTTTCTTTTATGTTCTTCTTTTAACTATTTGGGAAGCGTGGTAAGCATTTGAAAACCTCTTTTTAGTTCATCTAAATTATGTGAAGCTTACCTTGCAAACCTGAAATCTTGTGGAAATCAATGAGTCATATTTAGAAGTGGATGAATGACGAGACTAAGGAAAGCAATACCCCAACGGGCAAGAGCACTAGATTGCTACCCCACCGGGAGAAAGTGATCTTTAGTTTCGAGCCAAGTAAGCCAGTTCTAAATGTGACACACAAAACAAGGTTTCGATGTTTTAAAACTAATAGGTTGAGTGATTCAAACTTAAGTAAAACGAGAATGGTCTTATCACTAATATGATGCATGTTTGAGCCTGATCACCTCAAGCATACATATATTGGGAGATATCATCATCCTGTCCTTAAGTTTCGGCGAGTATTTTGGGAATTTAAGAAGATCCCAAATTTAGGAGGATTAGAGGTCTTTGTCATAGGTCTCCGTGTGCGTGGACATTTTAGATTCAGAGTTGCACAACGGAAGTATAGTAAGTGTCATTTTGTATTAAGATAGGATTTTTAGCTAGTTCAGATATTCCAGTTACTTTGATAGATGCTAGAATTTATATTGATAGAATAGGAAGTCAGAAACCCCAAGATAGTACATAGTGTTAGTCTTAGGTCCAAGCAATTAGGTGCTTAAAACCCTAGGTGATTGCATAGAGCTAAGATGTATGTTGATGATAAGTGTATGTCATACTATGTGTTGTTACATGTTTACCTAAATGTTAGATTGTGAATTTGGATGATGCTTGCTTTTGTCTGAAAAAGTTAATGTTGAATTTGTTTTAAGAATAAAAACCATTTTGAAAACTTCTATATAAAATGATGGGAAAGACTGAACTTGTTTTGGCACATAGCTATTGAAGAAAAAAAAATTTCTTGCCAAAAATATATTCCTTTTCTCTTTGAGTTTGCAAAACTTGGATAATGAAACACTCCTTCACCTAAGTTCTTATGAAGTTAGATGAAGGTGGTTCTTTTCAGAAGGATATTATTTGATTTGCAAGCTTGTTTTCAGAAGGTCATACAAACTATTTTGACAAGGAAGGTATCAAGATTTTAAAGCACAAAGTAATTTGTGTGATCGAATATTTTACGAAGACTTTACTCCAAAATAAATATTTTCCTAGTACTCCACTTTGATTTTCCAAATGTGTAAGTACTTTGCAGCATGGGATTAATATTATTTGAACTTTAAATTCTCCATGCATAGAAGTTTATTTTAACAAAGGTTTTGACACACAATTTTGGTTGATTTAAATCTCATAGATTCGGTTTCTTGGCGTATGGTTGTAATGAATGGGAGATGCATGTATTTCTGTAAAGTAGCTATTGGCTTGATAGGAGTTATGCATTTTCTCTAGCTCCTTTGAAATCTTAAGTTAGCGAAAAATAGAAATTCTTAGACTAGGCAAATAGGGAGATTGAACCTTAGGCTAGTCCAGGTAGATCATGGCTAGATTAGGAAGAGCTAGAGTTCAAGTCATGATTGATGGTAGTTAACATGTGTTTATATGAAATATTGTTGTGCATGTTTGAATTCTGAATGATGTGTATGCGATAAATGCTTCCTTGAATAATGAATGTGTTTGATTAGGACATAAGAGTAGTACATAAATTATTTGTACCTTGGTAGAGTAGGATCAATCCCTGTGGATGTTGTCAGTTAGATAGGGTGTAGAAGTAGATTTGGGTTATTATGAGTACAACAGTTGCTTAGTGTCAGTGCTTTAGTGAACATGACCATGCTACCATTGACGGATAAGAGATTAGAATGGGCACCTCAATCTTTTTATTTATTAATCGCTGATATCATTGGAAATCTTTAATTAGCACCAAACCAAACCGGCAATGAAGGAAAGAATTTGCCTGAATAGTAGTATTTCCAAACCTTATTGTAAAATTTCTTGAGAAAACCCAGGTGACCTTAGAAAACTATCTCCAGTTGTTGGGAGAACTGTACCTGATTCTTGAAACCCAACCCAATTGAGAGTCTTCCTCGTATGACTCTTGAAATGAGTGACTGCCAATAGTGTAAAACCTTGAAAACCTTGAGCATTTCGCATCGAAAACTAACCAAGTTGAACCATAACTTGTATTCTTCATTGAGTGCAAGAGTCCAGTGGCATACTAATGCAAAATGGTATGCCGATTCCAAGTGGGGGAGTAGAACCAAAGAGAAGTGAGTGTTGTAGTTAGAAGACCCTTCGTCTGGGATGGTTCTCCTTTTGAAGGAATTGAACGGAATTTCGGGGACGAAATTCCAATAAGTGGGGAGAATTGTAACATCCCTAATTTTATTCCCTAATATAATTTAAGTTTTTATCGAATTAAATAATTGATTCTTGAAATCAAATTATTTGAGTGTTGAGTATTCTCATAAAAATATATATATTCTTTACATCACATACTTCACCTTGCTTTTGATGTATTCATTAAATAAATAGTTTGTTTTAATATTTCAAATTATTAACTTTGTAATTTTCCTATATTATTAATCATTGTTTAAAGTTATATTAGTGGTATTTATTTAGATTTTATTGCATAAATAAATAAATGTAAGTATATGTTTAAATCTTACTAATAGTATTTTGGGTTTAAAAACAATTTGTATTTATATTAGTATATTTATATCTACATATGTATTTCTTTAAAAAAAAACATAATAAATAAATAAAATAAAAGGTGTGTTAGTATAAAAAAAAAAAAAAAGAAGAATAAGAATAGAAAGAAAGAAAACGTGACTGTGGGTGTGCAAAGGGGGTATGAAACCCTAAAACTACAGCAGCCGCCCCCCCCCCCCCCTTCCATTCTTCTTCTACCTTGGTCCCATCTCTCTCGGCCACCACCACCACTAGAGGGCCACCGCTGCTTGTCTTCCTCTGATGCGTTCGCTCTCAGCCTCCCTCACTCGCGTCTCTCTCTCGTCGTTCCCTCCCCGTTCCGGTCTCCTCACGAATCGCGAGCACCACGCCGCCACGAAGCTCGTGCCGTCGCTCGCGACTCCCTTCCTCCTCAAATCGGACCGCCATCACCATCATTTCTCCTCCCTCCAGCCGCGACTCTTGCTCTCCCTGGGTCGCGATTTCGCGCCGTCTGCATCTAGCTCCAAGCTGTCGCTGTCCCTTGCTGCATTGCCATGGAGGATGCCGCTGCCGCCGCCACTGATTTTTGGCTGCTGCTGCCGCCGTGGAGCACCGCCAACATTCATTCCTCTCTTCGGTTCGTATCGTCGCTGCTATCACCACCGTGGGCCACCGATCTGTCACCGTCACAGCCGTGGGGTGCGTTTGAAGGAGCTGCTGCCCTAACCGCTTGCACCGACGCCGGTACCGTCGTACCCGTGACCAATGAAGGAGCTAGGACTGAACCATCCTCGTTCTCGGTGGTGCTTCGAATATCGGACTTAGGGGTAAATCCCTAATACTTTTCTAATGACTCTATGATATGTTTTAATTTTTATATTAATACTAATTTTAATGAATATTGGTAGAAATTATTTAGTGTTAAATTGTTTTGGGAAAGTTAGTGTTTCGAAAACCTTATTATTATTTTGGGAAATTTGATGGTATTATGATTATGTATTTAAAGTTAATACATTGTTGTTGATAATAACTCAGTTAGTTGCCTTGACTTGTTGTAAAACCGGTTTAATGGTTATGTCGAACGATTAGTTTTAAAAGTATTTTTGGTTAAATGTGTTGGGTTCCTAAGTAATTGAGTTGTGGGTTAGTTGGGCTGGATTGTCCCTGAACTAACAATACACCAATTAAATAGGAATTCGATATATGTTTGACATACATTAATTCGGGTTAAAGGCTTTAACTTTGATTTCGAATTGAAAGGAAGTATAATTGCCTTAACGTTAGAAATGTAATTTGGACTTATTTTAAATCGAGGCATTTCCTTTCAATTCGGAATTAATAGTGTCAAGTAAAATTAACATTTGATTTTGTGAGTTATTATCAAAGTTACGTGATTTCGGTTCGTTTTGAAAGATTATACAAGTTCTGAAAGTTAAGGTCTTTTTAATAAAGAATCGTACTATTTTATCGAGACACAATGATTTTAAGTTTAATTTCCATTTGACTTGGGTTTATGAATTACGTTCAAACAATCTGTTGATTTGATAATTTGTCGATATATGATATGTTGATATTTATCAGTTTGGTGATTTCGAAGAAGTTTGTTTTGATTTCCAAATATAAACTCCCTATCACGTAAAGTTTGAAAGTATTTGTTTTAAATATGTTTTTGATGTGTTTCCACCTTGAGATTAGCTTACTAACTTATATTAAAATCTGTTTTTGAGAACACCAAAGGATCCCCTTTTGTTAATCTACTTCACGTGTAATGAAAAATATATTTTTATAACGTATTGAATCAAACCACAAATCCAATGCCGATATTGGTTTAGTAAATAAAAGTGTCTGTGTGGTTGTTTATCTATCGTCTATGAGTAGGCCTTGGTGCATTATATTGATTATTATTTATTTTATATAATATGATTAGACGACGAAGGAGCTTGAGAACTTGTCGCCACGTGTAAGCAATGGGCTAGGATATTTTTGGACAGTGTCGCACAAAAGGAGCGTGTCTTTGGAAAAGCAAGGTAAGGGGGTGGATTATAGTGAGCATTGGTTGATCTAAGATTGGGTATCCCTATGGTTATAGTGATTTTGTAGGAGTTATGTGTTTATAAAAACTAAGGGTAGAATCTTGGATAGTAAATTTAGGGAATGGTGAACATGGTAGAAATGCATTTAGGAAATAATAATTAATAAAGGGAAAGCAATGTGGAATTTAAATGTGAAATTATATGTGAAGGTTTATGACTATTGGGCTATAATGTTATGTAAAGACTTGGTAAATGGTTATGATTATTGATGATAAAATATTTATTTGTGATTATTTCAAAATGACAACATGGATAGTGTGCATTATGTGCTTATTGGATTTGGAATGGATTATGATGTTGATTGTTGATAATAAGTGTTTATTTGTGGTTATTTGAAATGAGTAATCTTTGTGTACTGGAAGTAATTGAAATGAGTTATAAATATACTTACTTGTGATTATTGTTGGAATTGTGTTGTTGGTTATAATTAATGTATTGGCCTATTGACTGAGTAGTAATGGTAAAGGTAACCAAAGTGGAAATTGATCAGTGGGGCCCGGAACACTAGGTACCCGGCTAGGTGTTCCAATTACCTGTTAGGGCCAATTACCTGCCAAGCCAATTATCCATCAGGCCAAATCGCCCTGTAGGCGCCGGGTGACCCACAGGATCAATTTTCCACACCAATAATTGAAATAAATAATGGAATGGTAAATATGTACATAGTCCTACAGGTTATGGTCTGGATGGGTGTAAAGTCCTGGGCAGGTGTTTCAAGTCCCTAGACAGGTGTGCCAATTACCTAGCGGGTAACCAAATTCCTAGTGGTGTACAATTAAAAAGGAAAGAAAGGAAGTGTATGCAGATCACTGTTTGTGGTTGCATACACCGTGTAGATCTCTGTTTTGAGGTTACACCCAAGGGAAAGCGTAGATCTCTGTTTTGAGGTTACGCCTAATGGAAAAAGGAATAAAGGAAAAATGGATAAAAGTAATGAAAATAAATATGAAAAAGGATTAAGGTAGTAGAAATGAATATGACAAGGAATACAGGAGATGGTAATAAGTATTAATGTCGATTAAGGGCTTGTTGAGGAAAAAGTAAATATGGAATAATGATAAGGATAGAAAGAGTAGGAAGAGGTTGATTGTGATTAGTCGTGTAAATGCTGTATGTTATTACTTTACTATTTGTGTTTGGCCTAGTGGATTGATTATGATTATATGGAAACTGCAATTTTATTTCATGTGCAATGCTCACTCCCTTACTATCCTTTACAGGTACAGAGATTGAGATTGCACTATTATTGGCCGAGCAGGAGTGCACTCCACACCGTGGAGTGTAATTTAGTTTAGAGTGTATGATAGTCATTTTATTATAATTAATCTATTTTGGTTTTTTTTGAAATAATCTAATCACTGTAAGCCCGAGTTGGTTATATGTCGTTGTTAGGGCTGGTAGAGTTAATTATTATATTTAGAAGTTGAAATGTTTTTCTAGATTATACTGGTTTGACAAGTGAAAACTCTAAATTTTTGGGAAGTCCGATAAACAGAGGAAACTCTGTCGGATTTTCAGTAAGTTTTAAAACGAAATTTTCAAGTCCTATTTAAAAATCAATTTAATTATTAGTATTAAACTATATAATTGTGAGGGTGTTACAACTGTACTAGGTATCTCTTAATTGAGAAGACGTACAGAGAAAAAAAAAAGTAATGTACCAGGTATCCCACTATCGGGAAGACGTACATAATAAAGAGAATTAGAGAAGATAGGGACTAATGGAACCCAAATGAAAGGTGTTGATGGGTCTTCCTCCTTTTCTTGAGATGGAGAGAGAGAGAGACATGAAACAAAAGAGATGATAATGGTTAGAGATGATGATGATGATTCGTGCAATAGGAGGAAGGAAAGGAAGGAAACTTGCTTAAACTTACCTAGAACTTGCTTGAGATGATGGAATCAAGAAGGGATGGTGGTGCTTTGTTGCTCTTGAACCCTAAGTCATGGATATGGTTTTAGAAAGAGAAAGGTTGGTTGTGATGGGGGAAGAGAGGGAGAGAGCTTGGGAGTGATTATACTTGCACTAAAAAAGCTTGGAGTTGGCCATGGAATGAAGCTTTTTGGAGAAGATGGGTGTTCTCGACTTGGGGAGGAAGAATGGGGTGTTTAATGGACTCCCCACATTTTTTTTCCTGGTCTGATCAAAATACTCGAGTATTCCATAACTTCTTCGAGTAGTATGTCCAGTTCCCATTATATTTATTTTCTTTGCACTTCAAAATTTCATAACTTCTTCATTACCTGTCGGATCTTGCTTAAATTTGAAAGCAAGCTTCCCTACATACTAAAACTCACATCTAACGGTGGAATTCATGTTTAGAGTTGTCAATCTTTTATTTTTAATTTCCTATTATAACATATTTAAAACACCGAAAACCCCGGTTCTACCACTCGTTTTCCCCTCTTTCAACCTCTTATTCTTTGCTAAGGCTGTCTAACAATTTCATAACACTAAAAAAATCCTAACCCACCACCTTAATTATTCCTGGACATAATTATCATTCATCTAATCCTATTATTATTTTGTTTATTCTTTTAATTAAAATTCGGGATGTTACAACCTCGACTTTCCTAAAATTTAAATCATTTTAAAAAAAAGACTTTAAAAAAAGACTAAAATCAATCAATCAATATTTTCAATGAAAAACTAGGAAACCTTGAGTTCCCTATTGTGCTAAGGGATATGTAAGAGCAGACGCTTACTACTAAGCCACTACAAATAAAAATTCCTTTTTTCTTTGTTAAATAAATTAAGGGTAAACTCAATTATGGTACCATTTTCGAACGGGCAGTTGGGGTGCTAATACCTACCATAGTCTGTAATCGACTCCCGAATTTGGGTCTCACAAGTTCAAGACAATGCTTTATCTTATTATTTTCATTAATTGATAATTCTGCGCTTTCACAACAAAGTGTGGTGGCGACTCCATAAATTGGGTCATTCGCTCCCACACTTGCAGTCAAGGCCCCGCTTCGTCACGAAACCTTCGTGATGTTGTTGAATCTTTGTGATGGTGTTGGGATCAACTACCATTGTGGGGAATGAAAGACAGTAGTGTGGATATTCTCACTGCTAAGATGTTCTATAGGGAGCGTTGATTTAAAAATGCTTACACTTTCTGCACATTGCAATTCTAATGTTGTGGTTGTGTATTGGTCGTGTTTTTAGCCCTACTTGAGGCTGGTATTTAAAGGATCAGCATAGGCAACATGACCTGATATATTTTCCATGATAAATCTTTTATCTATAAGGATAATCTTTGTGTGATTTTATCATGTGTAGATAAGCAGTGATCCTTTGTACTTCTAGATATTTCAATGATAATATTCTCTGATTTAATTGTTTATCTTCTGGAAATTGACTTCACAAATAAGTCTCGTAACTTATCCATGGGATAGTCCTATATCCGAGCTCCTTCGAGTTGGCCTAGGCTCTAAGTCTTTTATTATAGGTCGATTGAGCTTGGATCTTCTCTTATTAAAGCCTTTTTTTGTAGGTCGCAGCAAGTCGTTTAAGGGTTATTATGCTGGGTAAGTGTCCTTAACTCGTAACATGTCCAGAATACAAATAATAATGATTATCTTTTCTAACGGTGATAATGAGAAATATATGATGAAATTGCATATAATTATTACTCCATCCGTTTCATATGTAGTATGGTTTTAAGTTATGCACAGGTTTTAAGAAATGGTTAAATGATATAAAGATTGATGTATTTTGACTATACTGCTCCTATATAATCATTATTGAAGAGAAAGAAAGATATTAAAAATGAAAAAGAGAGTGTAATAAATAGATATGTGTTTGGAAAAATAACATTAATTATGTATTAGGTTTTGTAAATGAATAATACATATGAAACATGATACAAAATCTCTATAAACTCTATATATGAACGGAGAGAGTAATATTTATGTTTTAATTTTGGAACCTCTTTATATAGCAATTGACTAAAAAGAAAAAAAAACTCCATCCATACATTGCACATGTATAGGTATTTGGATAGGAATTTTTTTATCTTATGTATTACTTATTTTCTTTCATATTAATATATTTTAAGGTTATACACGTGGTTTAAGAAATAGTTAAATGATGTAATAATTTATTGTATTTTGACTTTAATATCTTTATGTAATCATTATTGAAGAGAGAGAAAAATAATAGAGCTAAAAAAAAGATTATGATAAATAAAAATATAGTTAAAAAAAATAGTATTAATTATGCATTGAGTGTGTAAACAAATGTGAAATAAAATAAAAAAAAAACTTTATGAAAAATATATATGAAACGAAATGGAGTAAGTGGATGCAAAGGATGCACATGTTTAAAAGAGGAAGTTTTTGTGAGGAAGTAATTTATTACCTTCGTCCCCTTTTTGACATTTTTACTTTGTCTTTATTTATAAAATTATATACCAATTTTCAATGATCATTAATTACTTTTTTCACAAATACTCCTATTTATTTAACACTTTTTAGATTCCCAATAATATTAATAATGGTAATTTTGAAAATACATATCAAAAATTTATATTTCTAATAAATTAACTAAATTAATTTTCTTTATTAATGAACATGGAATTTCCCAAAGGCTTCCTATATATAATGATGGAGGGAGTATTTTATAAATAAAAATAGGATTTTCTTAACCTCAGCCCTTAGGGCTGAGGATAAACACCTTAATCTAGACTTCTTTTCTTGAAAAAATAAAAATATAAAGTTTTATCAATCCTAAATACACTATTTTCTATAAAACTTAATTACTTTTGGACTCTTATCCTTAGCCCTAAGGGCTGAGGTTAAGCAAACCCATAAAAATAATAGGCAAATGTTACTCCCTCCGGTCTTATATATAGGTCACATTTTAGAAAGTTTTTTTGGTCCTAATTATAAGTCACTTTATATTTTCTATGCATCATTTATTGATTTTTCTCTTTTTTGCTCTTATTAAATGTTTTGACTATCTATGTGTTTTTTGTTGTTCATTAATGAGTGTGAATTTTCCAAGAAAAGTTGAGGGGGTAAAATTGTAATGTTACAATATATTCTCGTAGAATTCATAAAACCAACAATTTTCCTTGATATGTGTAATTCGGTTAAGTATGTCCTATAATAAGAACCGGAGGGAGTAACAAGTTTGTTAAGAAACTAAATATAATAAAGTTGCATGAAAATATGTGGTTTTTTTTTATATTATCGAGATATTAAATAATGAACATTTATGATTTTTTTCCAATATTAATGACCATTTATGTTTTTTTTCCAATATTAATGACCATTTATTTTGGGTCATTTATAACCCAATATAATAATACTTCCTCCGATCCTTATTATAGGTCACATTCTAGAAGGTTTTCTTGGTCCTAATTATAAGTCACTTTATATTTCCTATGAATCATTTATTGTTTTTTCTCTTTTTTGCCCTTATTAAATGCTTTGACTATCTATGTGTTTTTTGTTGTTAATTAATAAGTGTGAAGTTTTCAAGAAAAGTTGAGAGGGTAAAATTGTAATGTTACAATATATCATCATAGAATTCATAAAACTAACTACTTTCCTTGGTATGTGTAATTCGGTTAAGTATGCCCTATAATAAGGACCGGAAGGAGTATTGTTTTAACTTTTCAACTCACCCATTTATTATTCAGTGTACCTTTTCTCTTTTCGTAATCATTACTTATTTACCACTACTTATGAAAACTAATATACTATTTCCTCCGTTTCATATGTAGTGTGTTTTAAGGTTATGCAGTAATTTTAAGAAATGATTAAATGATGTAAGCATTTGTTGTATTTTGACTATAATGCCCCTATATATAATCATTATTGAAGAAAGATAAAGGTATTGGAAGTAAAAAAGAGTGTGTAATAAATATGGATGTGTTTAAAAAAATAACAAATTGATTATGTATTGAACTTATAAAAAAACAAGACTTATGAAACATGGTACAAATACTAAAACCACATTACATATGAAACGGAGGGAATATTAAATAGGGGTGAAAATGAAATATAGCATTTATTACAATATTAAAATATCAAAACGATAGATCAAAAGAAACAAAAATACTTTTAAAAATGATAGTTAAATGGATAGAGTATTTATTCATAAATTATGCAGGGTAGAAAGAGTAGAAAAACTCTATTTTATTACTCCTTTCTACTTGAATTATAAACAAAATTAACTAATTTTACGTTTATTAAAGAGGTTAGTTGATTGTATTTAATTTTCTCATATTTATAAAAAAATAGAGATATTTTAGGAAAGTTGCATTGGGAATGAAACAAAAATTAAGTAAGATAACAATTTTCTAGGAATGTTTTAGGAGAGTGACATTGGGAGAATGAAATAAAATTTAAGAAAGTTGGTTAATTTTGCTTATATTTTAAACCAAGAAAGATATGTTTTTTGTTGCTTATATTTCAAGCGACTATTTTTATTTTATGATATTCTGCACTCCTCTTTACCATTGACTTTGATTTTATACATTCTGACTTTCTGTTTCTCTTGTTTCTGCCATTCCTCTGAAGGTACGTTGCTCTTACTCTCTCAATTCCTCCCCAAAATGTCTTTGATGGCAATCATAAACGTTTTCAAGTTTCATCCACTGTCCTCAAACTTTAAGCTATTATTATGTCTCACGAGTCTCTGTTTTGGATGATCGGAGCACCTTTATTTATTCTGATATTGACTCTACTTTATTATGTATATTATTTTTGTTGAATTGATGTCTGTTGTGCTTTATCATCAATTTTGAATCTTTGTATATATATATGGGATATCAATTTTTTATTTTTTATTTTTTTTGTTTTTTGTTTTTCAGTGTTGGTTCTGGAGCAGGCCGGTTGTGGAAATGGAGAATCAGAAAACTAGGGAGGAAGTTTTTGAGAAGTTCACATGGACGGTTAAGAACTTCTCCAAATTGAACACTAACAGGCTCTACTCTGAGAATTTCTTCATCGGCGGCCATCCATGGTACATACTTTAATCAATTCTTATTCATTCTAGGGTTGTTGATTTAGGAACAAGTGTCACAAAGTGTTATATTATTTATGTTTTTAGTCCCCGATAGTTGGGAGCGTTTTGGTTTTTGGTCCTATAAGTTTTTTTTGGACCTTAACTCATCCTTAATTGTTTTGAAAATTTGGTTTTAGTCCTAGACGTGGTTAACGGAATGCCACATCAGTATACATGAGTACAAGTATTGCGTCTCAACGGTAGAATGACGTGGATGATCCGGACCCATAGGAGTCAAAAGGCCAAAGCCCAACCCACATGCGTTTATGGATTGGGCTTGGACCCTTTGGCTCCTACGGGTCCGGATCATCAACGTCATCCTACCGGTGACACGGAATGCTTGCACACGGGTATGCTGATGTAGCATTCCATTAGTCACGTCAGCAGTTAACCGATTTAACGGCAGAGATTAAAACAAAATTTTCAAAACAATTAAGGATGAGTCAAAATCAAAAAACTCTCAGGGAACAAAACCAAAACACTCCCAACTTCCAGGAACTAAATACATAAATAAGCCATATATTTATATTTCAAAAGTTGTAGTTAGCAATAATAACTTTCTATTGTGTTTTTAATTCCATGATTATCTTATGCGATCTTTTTGAACGTGCGCATTTTGCTTTTAGGCGGATTCTTATCTATCCAAAAGGGAACAATGTGAATTACTTTTCAGTTTATTTGGATGCTGGTGATACTGCTAATTTGCCATATGGCTGGACCAGATTTGCAAAATTCAAGTTGATTCTGATTAACAAGGTCCACAGCGAAATGACAAAAACAAAAGGTATATCTTTCACATTTCCTCTCCCTTGCGCTACGTTTTTCTTGTTACTTTTGGTAATGTATGTTAGATATATTGTTTTTTAAATGGAAGAAGCTTGTGTTTCTTACAATGGATTTGTTTTGGTTGAGTTTCACATTTTTGGCTGAGTAATCATATTTTGTATGTTAAGAAGTGATGAATATTTGTACACTTTGTGATCCTTCTGCTAGGGGTGGCAAAATTATCCATAATCCATGACTCATCTTAATCCATTATATTTTCCATCCATCCAATCCATCCATTTAAAATAATGGATCTAAATGGATATGATTCATTGGACAACTTTAAAATTGGATGGATTACAATCCATCCTAGATATCCGATGGATATTCATATATTCATCCAAACGGATGGATATCAAATTCATCCAAAATAATTTTTATAAATTTTTTTAAAAAATATTTTTATTTTATTTATTTATTTATTTAGCTTTTTTATTTTATTTTATTTATTTAGCTTTTTAAAAAAATAATAAAAAATCATGAGATCCTAACTCTGCAGAAGTGAAAATAGATTCTAAACTTAGCGGCATTGGTTTGTCCACTAACAGTAACATAGGACTCGATTGTGGGAGTAGAGTATTAATAAGAAATCTGACTCAACTATAATTGAAGTTCTCTGAAGATTCATTCAACAATATTCAAGTGATTAGAAGCTGAAGTTGTATGATATGAATGCAACTTTTGGACTATTGGACTAATTTAGCTGACCCCATAGTCCAAAAGACAATCTGGTGGTGCTTGGTTTGGTAGGGTTGGGGGCGGGGTTCATTTTGGGTAGAAGGGCAGCGGGATTAAGCCGTCGTTCAAGGGCGGCGGGGTTGGGAACGAAGAGGGCTGCGGTTGAAGAACTGTGGCGGTCGATCTAGCGGCATCGGGTGGCGGCGGCAATGTGGTGGAAGTTGAAAGAGAGGGTGGCGGTGGCGACACGGTGTTTTCTCCATGGATGTCTTCTCCTTGCGTTTTTTTCACTATTCAGTGGCAGCTTGGTTGAGTCTCAGGGAAAAGATTAAAATAAGGGCAATTTGGTAACAAGAAAAAAAATTAAAAAAAAAAAATCAAATGGATTGGATGTCCATCCATCCAATCCGTTCAAATCGATCAATGGATGTATCCATCCATTAAGTTAGGATATGGATGGATTTGGATGATTTCAAGAAGGATGGAATGGATTTTAATAGTTTGTTGGATATTTTTAAATCCATCCATAAAGATCTAAATCCAAATCCATCCAATCCATCCATTTGCCACCCCTTGAGTTCTGCTATTCCTTGATTTTCTGGATTCCTTATTTCTTGCTGATAGGTATGGTTACTTAAACTTCATCTAATGTGCTAATTGTTTAATATTTTTGATCTACCTGTCACTACTTTAAATGCATTAAATATACATTGTATTTCATTTTGTGTATTAGGGCTCATGAACAACTATAATTTTGTTTATGGTAAAGCATAATAACTAAAACATTATCACCTTTACTTGATGGGCGTTAAGAGTTCGCAATATCGGATTCTAAATTTATAAACTAAATGCATTAAGGAAAATGAGGCTGAAGCTTCCTTTTGAAACCATTTGTGGATTCTATACTTCAAAAGGAAATTGTACATCAGACTTTTTTCCCTTGTTTTAATCAATTAATTAAAACTTTCATGTTTATCCTTTTTGAATCTATAATCATTGATGATGCAGCAATGAGTGTATGGGTCACATAGATGCTAATAATCATATGCATAATTTCTGTGACTATTATTAATGTGCATTATTGTTTAGAAAGGTTTGGTAGAAATATGTATGGCAATATCATTTGGTTTAGAGATATAAAAACATTACTAGATTCTAGTTTAGTAAAGCTTTATCAAATCTTCCACCACAGTGAGTTTTATGATCTATATCATCCACAACGCTAACAGAGTGCTATGTGTGGAGTCTTAACATGATGCTGAAGTTGTGAGGTTTTTTCCCTAATCTTTTGGGTTGGTGTGTCCTCATGGCTCAACATTGAAATTGAGTGTGTACATTGGATAATCATAGCATTTCATTTGCATCCAACACAATTGACTTTTGATATATGCATTTACCAGAAACAGCACACAGGTTCAATGCAAGAGAAAATGACTGGGGTTTCACAACATTCATGCCTTTAAATGAACTTCGTGACCCTAACCAAGGATTTATTGTCGACGATAATTGTATAATTGAAGCTGAGATTTCTGTTCCTAAGTCAGAACATGAGAATCCGGTAGAGAAAGTTGCTAAAACTTCACCAGTTTCTGCAAATGTTGAGACTACTGAGTATACTGATCCTTTACCTAAGGAAATGTCCTCGACTCCATTGGGCAAGCTCATGGATTTTAGGGGTTTAGGAAAAATAGAGGAAGCTTATGTTCCTCTACTAGAAGAAGTATGTTGTCTGCATCCCTCACTTATTGAAAGCCAGAAGAAGAGAAGTTCTAGGTTTACTGAATGGGCATTCACAGCTTTGGGCCGAGTTCTATATTTCCTCAAGACTAAAAAGATTAAAGATATGAATGAAGATGCCTATATGCATCTTCAAATTTTATGGGAAGAACTTGAAACATTTAGATTTGATTTGACTTGGCTGGAACCCCATGTGAAATCTGCCTTGGGTATGAAAGGTTATGTGGAGAGAGCAGTACAAGTTACAAGGATGAAAGATAATGTATCTGCCCTAGAGATGGAAATCAAGAGGATGAAGGCAAATATCGCTGCTGCTGAGGTAGATCTTGAAATAGCAAGAAGAGACTTGATGAAAGCTGAGGAAGGCTTTGAAGAGAGAGATCTAGATGTTGAATTAGGGTATGGAGCATAGACTTGTGCCCCTTCTTGAATGGAGAGTTCACTTGAGGCAACCAGTAGTAAGCATGGACTGATATTTTATAGTTTGTGTAAATAATTAAATTTGCAAGAAGACATGGATTGTTGAAGTATTTATCTTATATTGTGTATGACAAAATTATCAGTTTGTGTACCAATCCTTTTTCCTTTCTTCCCTCATAAGTTTGTCATATGCAACTGCCATGTTATATAATTGAGTTAATAGTCACTTTGGTGCCTGAAAGTTACACTGATCACAAATTTAGTCTCCAAAAGATATTTTACATCAATTTAGTTCCCAAAAATCAACGTGGCACCACATTGATCCTTTTAGGAACTTATTTGATGATCATATAAATCTTTCGGGGACCAAAATTTACATCCTGTGATGCCATGTTGATCTTGGGGGACTAAATTGATGGCCACTGTATAACCAAAAAAAAAAAAAATTTGATGGCCACTGAATCTTTTGGAAACCAAAGTGAATGTTTACTTTGTATAATTTCACTCATATCATTCATAAGTTTGAGTTTGAGAAAGCTACAGTAGGGTTTCTCTGCTGCAGCACAGAAACTCAAGCTTATCTTTTTGTATCATTATTATATACTCCCTCCGGTCCATATTATAAGCACCCTTCTTGTCTCACAAAAAGGGTGCTTATAATATGGAGCGAAGGGAGTAGTATAATTTTCATATGGCATCACCTTTGAATGTGATCACAGTACATAAACAAAAAGATTAGAAGATTCATAGTTGATGACAAATTATAATAAAGAATGAAATCGGGTCATTTCAATAACATAACATGCCTTACTTTTGCTCAACATTACCGCATTTAGATTCCAGATATAACCTTCCTATTGCCATAATGCATCTACCTTTGTTGGCAACTCCATGACTCTTTCTCATCCTGTTTTACTTTAGCTTTGCGCAAAACCATAATCAAGATGTCTGCTGAGTGCTGTCTGATCAGCAAAAATGCAATGCGTTCGATTATCTTCTTTGGCTCTCTATAGTATGATGCTTCACAATTAAATCCTTGGTTCTTTCTTACTGGAAAGAATTCAGGGTTTTAATAATCACATGACTGGTGCTTTGTTTCGATATTGTTCTAAATCAGATTGATTTTTTTTTTTTTAAAAAAGCCAACTTGATTTGATGTTTGCTATAACTCGTAAGAAGAACTTGTAGATGCCATTGTAATTACATTGCACTTCTCATAAACTTCTTTATCTTGAGTATTTTGCTTTTGGTTATTAGTTTTATCAAGGCCCGGCTTCAGCCCTTCTTTGGCATAGGTTTGAGTGATTGAGTCATTAGCTATCTATACTTACTTCTATACTATTATATAAAGAAAACCTTTTTTTAACGGTTTTATAACTAATTTTTTACATAATTTTGTTATTCCTATTATACCCTTCCTAATTGAAAAAATTACCACCTTTTTCCCACATTGTAGTATAAAATTAAATTGCTATAGCAGTACCAGTAACTTGCAAGAAAAAAAAAACTGTCGTGCAACCCGTTGATGTCCACTATTGCTAGCAACCTGTATGGTTTTCACTACTAGCATTTATACCCGTATGGTGCACGGGATGTGGTTCTCTAGTACATATAAAAAAGGAATCTAGTTTTTTGACTCCCCTCTTAATACTTGACACTCCAAAATTATTATTTTTTTTCCTGAGAATACCATTATAAATTATACCAGTAGCTTACACCCAAAAAAAAAATAAATCAAAATTTTAGCTGGTACACTGACCCCTAACGTATATACATAGGCTCTGCGTACATTACTTTTCCTAAATTTCTCAGCAACGTATTAAAAAAAGGGAAAGAAACCACTCCTTTTGCTCACTTACAAATGGGGTCGGTTAGCAGAATGACTTTGAAAAGGCAAAGAATCAAGCTGGTTCAAGCATGCGGGTCTTTTCACGTCAAGACTATAATCTGATTCATTGCGCCTTTGTGAATGGGATGTTTCTCGTCATCTACAGTAGCATTTGCGGACAAATTCATGCCAGCCAAAGCATATACCAGATCATCAGGCTCATTCAAAGTAGATGAGACAATACTAAATGAGTTTTGGCCATTTGAAGTTATTTTATCCGCATAGCAGGACCTCCCATCTTCAATGGGTGGAAGGCAAGGACTAGCAGCTCTAGGTAGAAGTTGAGAGTCAAGTGTAGTGTTCCTTGACAAAAAATCACGTACGCTCCCGTGTGCGTATGTGTAAAAATTACACCTATGCTCGGGAGAATTACACCTACACTCTAGCAAAAATTAGATTTTTTGTAACATGCTTATGGGTCATTATATTTGAAAAAATTATACATACTTTGATCCCTCAGCACACCGAGCAAAAATATTAATACTCCAAATGAGCGATCATATGTATAATTTTAAAGTTACTCCCTCAACGTAAAAAATAAAAAAAAATACATATATGAGATTATTTTGAGAAAAAAATTATTTTTTGGGGGTCAAATATTGAAGAGGGGGATAAAAAACTAGATCCCCATTGTAGTTAGGATCCCAATAGTATGATGTTTAAAAATTATTGATTCAAATGTTCCTCTACCATTTTCCAAAGATCTTTACTATATCCTCCTTTGTTTCATGGCAACCTCTTTAATGGTACAAGTGAGTTTTTTTTTTTTTTGGTCCGTATTCCTTGCAGAACCACCAGTATCCCCAAGAGCATCCTTAATACCAGGAAGTCCTTGAGACTAATCCGGAGCAAGCTGCGTGGCTGATTCTCCCAGCGAGATATTTTTAGTGGGAATCGAACCCGGGACTACTAGCATCCATATCTCATTTCCATGATTTCAGTTGGTGTAACCAAGCCTCGTTGGTGGTACAAGTGAGTTTTTGTTGTGATAGGGCAAGTAAAGTTGGGCAAATTGCTGTCAATGGATTTATTAATAAAATAAAACAATGGTCTTGATTTAAAGAAAAGAAATTGCAATTACCCTTATGCCCTTATTTTAAAATCCCAACCCACCCCTGACCACCGCCACCGCCGTCCAACACTACCTCCCCTTCCTCCGATCACCACCACCGTCCCTTCCTCTCTTCCGGTCTCATTCTCTATCTCGTCACTATCTCTCTCACTCCCTCCTCTCTTCCGCCGCGTTCCCAAAGCTGCCATCATCACTCGCACCGTCTCGTTCCGTCATCATCTTGGTTGAAGCTCGCGACCTCCATCTTCATATCCATCTCTTGCTCGCGAATCGCGAACCGGCCTCCACCTCCTCCTTGCATCGTTCCTGTTGCAGGTTCGAACCGAACCGTTGCCTCGTGGATGCTTTGTGCAGTGCGTATTGCTACGGTTGGGGCAACAAACAACTCGCTGGATCATTCTCCGCTTGTCGTCGTGGACCGCCACTCGAAGTGGTGCAGATGTCAAGGGGTAAGAGAAGAAGGATGAAGTTTAGAAGGGGTTGTTGAGTAGATCAGTGCTGATTGATGGTGGGCGGCGCTCACGGTGTATATCGGTGCTGCATGATGGTGGGCCGCTATTAGAACAGGTGGGGTTGAACGTTGCTGAAGGTTAGGGATAGGGGTAAAAAGAGAAACTATGAAAAAGGAGCATCATTGAAAAAAGGCTTTTTTAAGCGATAGGTCCCTAAACTTAGGAGGTGTTTTGGATTTAGTCCTTAATCTTTTTTTTTGTTGGATCTGGTCCCTAAACTTTAATGCCGTTTGGAACTAGTCCTTCCGTTAATCCAAAGTTAACTCCGTCAGTGTCTTCCAATAAGATGTTGTCACGTGTCCCAACTTGCATTTTTTTTTTGTTTGACTTTTTTGACGTTGAGGTCCCTAAACTTAGGGGATAATTGAATTTAGTCCCTATCCTTTTTTTCGTTGGATCAGGTCCCTAAACTCTGGACCATTTTGGATTAAGTCCTTCTGTTAGTTTTAATCTAACACCGTTACCTTGGGAAAATTTTTATGCCACGTGGACCAATAAATTAATGCCACATGGAATTTTCTTTTAAAATTGAAAAATTACAAAAAATAAATAAAATTAAAAAAAATTGATTTTTTTTTATAACGATGGGAATACAACGCGTCTGCGACGAGATGCATCATCGTCATGGTCGTGATGTCTCGAGCGCTCACCACTGCCATCAGGGTAACGATTTGAGAAGCTTTCGCCACTGTCCTCAAGGTCGCGCCTCGATCTGAGTTTTGTGCTTGCTTCGGTTTACAGCGAAAATCACTGCCACAGTCACGAGTTCGCTTGATGGTGTGCGGCGGCGCTAGTTATAGCCAAAGCCCCTGGAACCTAGTTGCGACGACGACCTCGAAGATCCTCTTCGTTCTTCATCCTTCGCTTGGTCATCTTCTCTGCAAATCTGATGCGACACTGAAGGAGACCAGTCGGGCTTCCTTCACCGTGCAGCAGCCTCGGAACTTCGAACCCTCAACAACTTCAGCGTCCTCGATCTGTTTTCCAGCCTCCGCCCTCTTCTCCGCTTCCTCCGCCTTCTTCTTAGCGGCGCGTCATATGCAGAGTCTGGAGGGAGGAAGAAAGACAACAAGTATCTTGGATTGACACAGAAAAATCTCTTTTTTATTACTTTAGAGTTTGATGATGAAGGTTTGATAGGTGTCTAACTCAGTTTTTATCACTTGACACTGTGTGTGTTCTTTTTTTTTTGTTTAGATCTTTATATTTTGAAAAACAATGTCACCCCCTAAGCAAGGTGAAAAAATCATGATGTCAAGTCTTAACGAGACGATCGAGAACGACGAAGAATGAGAGGATGATAGGGAAGGTGGTTCACATTCTGGCCTGAAAAATTTTCTGTGGCATGGTGAGTCTGTTTATGATGTTTGGTTCAGTTGTGCTTCAAATCAGGTAATAATAAGCTAAAAGGAACAGATAGGATGCTGGTGGATGGATTAACAAATGCTTGATTTCTAGGAATAAACTCATGCTGATCGAACATATAAAAGGAGGAAGCAAGAGTCTATTTTTTTTAATTTTATTTATTTATTGTAATTTTTCAATTTTAAAAGAAAAATTCCATGTGACATTAATTTATTGGTGCACATGACATAAAAATTTCCCCAGGATAACGATGTTAGATTAAAACTAACAGAAGGACTTAATCCAAAATCGTCCGGAGTTTAGGGACCTGATCCAACGAAAAAAGGATTGGGACTAAATTCAACTACCCCCTAAGTTTAGGGACCTCAAAGTCAAAAAAGCCAAAAAAAAAATTTGCAAGTTGGGACACGTGGCAACATCTTATTGGAAGACACTGACGGAGTTAACTTTGGGTTAACGAAAGGACTAGTTCCAAACAACGTTAAAGTTTAGGGACCAGATCCAACAAAAAAAAAAAGATTAAGGACTAAATTCAAAACACCCCTAAGTTTAGGGACCTATATCTTAAAAAAGCCTTGAAAAAATTCAAACTTGTAACATTCAACTATTTCTAATACCTTTAGTAAAATAATTAAATGATTTTTAAGATTATGATTTTTCAAGATTTGAGTGTCAGTAATAAAATTTTGATTTCATCATTATAATTGAAATATGTTTTCTAGTTAAAATAAATATAAATTTGTTATCATACGTTTTGCAAAAAAAATAAAAAATAAAAGAGAACTTTTATTTAGTTTAATTAATATTTTGACAGGGAGCTCAACTGGTAAGCCTTAGAGGCATTTTCATAAATATTTTTTTTAGAAAGATATGTTTAATTTAATATTTTGAGCGTCCCTGTAAATTTTCATAGCGTTCGGAAACTGTTTTATTTTTAGCTTCTGGACTAATTTTAATATATTACCAGTATAAGTTATATTTAATGATTTATTATTTCACCGTTATGAATATTATATTTTACCAAATTTGATATTAGCATTGAAAAAGAAATATAGTTATAGTTGAATTTTGATACTTTTTGTCACACAATAGATATCCTTAAAGACCGATTAATCAAATTGTCTCTTTTCATATTAGATCGGTAACTTTACTATTTTTACTCCATTTTGAGTAATTCAAAATATAATATTATTCTATCTAAATGTATTTTTATTTTTGAGATTGTCAAACTTTTAGTTATAATGCAAAATACTTACACACATTAACTTACAAATAAGAACAAAACATAAAATAATATATAAGAATATATGTATATTTCCTGACCCTACCCCAAAGCCCGTCCCAACACAAACAAAGAAAAAAAACGGGTGACCACCACACGACTTAAGTAAAGAAGAAAAACAAATCAAATAATAGGAAGAAAGAAAGAAAACATAGAAGGAAGAAAGAAGGAGTCTGCCACTGAGAAGGAAACTTTGTTTCCTTTCCAATTTCTCGGTCCGATTATTTAAGATCCGATCGTTCAATCTCAAATTTTTCTTAGGTAATTAATCTCTTCAACCTCCTCTACCCATCCATGTAATTTATTTGACAATTTGTCAATATGTTTATTATCCCTATATTTTCAAGTAGAGAGATGTTTTGGGGAAAAGTGATATATTTTTATTGTATAATGATATATATTTATTATTTTGACAAAAATGAATTTAGCTGATTAAATATATATATATATATATATATATATATACACACACTTTTAATGTTATAATTAGTTTTAACGTGTGTCCTTGTTTAGATCCAATACGTTATTGTTGACCCTAACCCTCGAGTAAGGCGCGGACGCGAACGTGATATTGATTCTATTGCTAGGATTCCAGGTAAGAAGGTTGTATTACCTCTATTTAGGGGATGGATTCTAGGAATGTCATAGTGATAGCTAAGGAAAGAGTAACGTTTATATGTTAATGAACCTTAGGGTAGTTAATATGGATAATAAGTTAAGTATAAAATAAAGGAAAAGAACCCACTTTGATATTTGTGAATATTTGTGTATGTTAAATGTTAAAAATGTTTGAATGATGAATATGATTGTTTGCATGAGAATGTGCTTAGTAAGTGAATATACAAATAAATAATAAGGAATGGCTAAGTGGATATTGAGAGTGAGATAAATGTATATATGTTCGAAGTGTGAACTTAATAAGTGACGAAATAAGTTAGCTAGGGAAATAATATAAGTTAATGATGCTGGGTCGGATAAACACATAATTGAATGATGAATGTGTTTGATAAATTATGTGACTACTTGTACAAAATGCATGATTAATAAGAATGAAATGGACAACTAAAAGAAAGAAGATAAGTTAAGAATGATGATTTGGTGATGCTTAGGCATGTGATAAATTGATGATAATTAATTAAAGTAAAATGACAACCTTGTATGATGAGATAAATGATGATAGGCTATGAATAAAACAAAGTGTTTGTGTATGTGATAATATAAGACTAATTGATGACGATACTAATAATGAGAAACTTTAGGTGATAAAATGAAAATAATGATAATATGTTGAATGTGCAAGTAAAAGAATCGAACCCATGTTAATTGTTGTGAATATTGGATAATGTGAAAAATGAACAACAGTGAATAAATATTGATGATGTTGAGTATAGGATGATTTGGGAAATTGTTGTTATGTATGTGGATGTTGAATGAGTAAATAAAGAAAGAGAAATGAGATAAGGTAAATGTGAACGTACTATGTATCCTCGGATGGGGAAGATGTACAAAAGATAAAGTAAGTGTTCTATGTATCCCCGGATGGGGAAAATGAACGAAAGATAAAAGAAACGTACTATGTATCCCCGGATCGGGAAGATGTACAAAAGGCAAAGAAAGCGTTCTATGTATCCCCGGATGGGGAAGACGAACGAAAGATAAAAGAAACATACTATGTATCCCTGGATGAGGAAGATGTACAAAAGGCAAAGAAAGCGTTCTATGTATCCCTGGATGGGGAAGATGAACGAAAGATAAAAGAAATGTACTATGTATCCCCGGATGGGGAAGATGTACAAAAGAGAAAAGGCTAAGTGAAAGAAGAAAAGTAAAAAAGTTAAGAAAAGAAGTAAATGAGGATGAAAGTATAAGAATGATTATGTTTGTTATGTGGTTAATAAATATGTTAGGCTTAGTTTATTGCTATGTCTTTTTAGAAGCTATTTTCCTAAGTTCTGTATAATGTTACCCTTCTTGCTATTTTTACTACAGGTTCAGAGGGAGCTTGCACAAGTCATGGTCGAGCAGGAGTACACTTCACTCCGTGGAGTGTAAACAAGTCATGAGGGAACATGATTAATTTGGTGTAATTATCATAGTTTAATTTTAGAAGCCCAGAAACTTGTATTATTTTTGAAAATAGGCATTAGTGCTAGCTAACTGTAGTTAAATATAATTTTATGTTTTATAATATTCTGGTCTGACAAGTATAACATAAGCAATTTTTGGAAAACCCGAAAAACAGGGGAAACTCTACCGATTTTTCGAAAGAAATTTTCATGTACCAATTTTATTAAATCTTAATTTAACTAATTAATTGTGAGGGTGTTATAAAACTCCCCATCATAGAATCACCCATGTTTCATTCCTACTAATCCTCTTACTACTTAAAAAGTGATCAACCATATTGAAGTCATGCATTCAATATCTTGTAAACATAAAAACTAAAAAGAATTAAGTAGTTTCTCTATCCAGTCAGTAGTAATTAGGAATTTGGAGGATAATCTAATGGGGGTTGACTCAAGTGGTGCGATCCTACCAACTTGAAAATTTGGGAATGAGACCTGATACTAAGAAGTCTCATGTTCGATTCTCGGTTAACACACCCGCTGGGAGAAGCATAGGAACACGACCTCATGCAGGATTAATCTCAAGGGTTCTTTGATATTAAATATGCTTTTGGGGACACCTGTGGTATTGGCTAAAGAGTACGAAAAAAAAAGAATTTGGAGAATAAAAGGAGGCTATATATTTTCATATCTTTTCCAAAACTCTATGAATTAAGATCCGTGTCTAGAATATTGAGAACATTGTTTGTGATGTGTGAATGAGCTTATTACCTTGTAACAGTGTTATTAAACAGAATATTGTCTTTGAGCTTAATTGACATTTTCACTTGCAAGCTTTATTATTGATGAGCTAGCCTTCCTCTGAGTCATTGAACAAACTGACACACTGGCTACTGTGTTGCATGTGTACGGTATTGGTATCGGGTATGGGGTACCACATTTTTCAACAATTTAGGATACGGGTACACACAAACACACACACACACACAGATATATATATATATATATATATATATATATATATATATATATATATATAAAATTAAATATAAATTTAAAAAATTGAAAATTGAAAAAATAATACAAAAAATACCTAATATCAAAATATCTAAAAATAACACTTAATAACAACAAAACATCCACAATAGCACAAAAAAAGAATAAAATCGCATACTGAGCAGTGAGCAAAGAGAGCATGGAGGAGGTTGTGTTACCGTGAGCAATACAGAGCAGAGAGAAGCGTCACCAGCAAGCACAACAACCACCAACAGGAGAGAGGCGCCACCAGCAAGCACAGCAACCACCAGCAGGAGAGAGGCGCAGCCATCACAAGGCACAGCGAAGAGAGCCGCAACGGAAAGCAGTGGAGATGGAGGGCGGCGGAGAGAGGCTGAGAGGTGAGATCGAGAGTGGCGGTGGAGATCGAGAGTAAAGATGGAGACAGGAGCAGCGGCGAAGATCGCAGAGGCGAAGATCGAGGCAGAGAGGGTTGTGCTTCGACAGTAGAGATAGAGGATGCAGAGAGGATTGTGTCAAAACTCAAAACCCTATGGATAAGATATGCAAGACTGGAAAAAAAAGGGAAAAAACGAATTTTTTCAATTTTATAAGTTGTGTCGTACCCAATTGGTGGGTATCGTACCCATCGCATACCCCGGCGTACCCAAATACGTACTCAATTTTTTTTTGTTTGGGTACGTACCCAGACGTACCCAAGCCGTACCCGTACCCAAAAAGTACTTGGTACATGTACGGCTCCTAAAACGGTGTACCCATGCTTCACATGCTAGCTATCATATGATTATTAGTGCAACCACTGTCAATTAGCCATATTCTTTGTAACGGTTTGCATAGCAACTAGCAATCTCCTATACTTATATAAAAAGATCCCTTTTCGAGGTACCACATTTGTCCGCTTAAGGAATACTCGCACCAGAGCGTTTGTAGGTAAACAACATTATTTCAAATAAAATTATAATTTGAAATTAAATAAATTATCTATATGTGAAATCATTATCATCAGTTTGTTAAAAAAAAATAATCATTATCCTCAAAAAGATAAATCCAAAGAGATGAGACTTCTATGGTCATAGCAAAGAGTCCATGATAAACCTAATTATCCTTAGTTGTCAATAATTAAATAAATAATTCAAATTTATTTAATCTTATCTGTGAAATAATTATCCTTAATTGTCGAAAATTAAATAAATAATTCAAATTTATTTAATCTTATCTGCATTTGAAATCATTATCCTTAATTTTACAAGTTTTCCATATCATTAGATATAGTACGCAATATGCATTGGATGACCCCTCAACAATATTTTAGCATTTCTGCGAGTTGAAATTGGCTCACAAACTTATGGATATTCAGGCAAACAACATTCTCACAGTTATATTCGCTTTCAATTTTTGTATTAACATATGCATTAACGATTCAGGTTCTTACTGACAGCGAAGACAAATAGGATCATCACCCATCTTCCATTTGGTTCGCTCAATATTTGTAAGAAGCCTTTCATGCGTGATCTTCCAAAGTAGAGCATGTAACACCTTACATTAATTACCCCAAAATTAGAATAGGGAACTTAAAATTTCCATTTTTAATATATAAAAACATCAAATTCAAACGGACGGAGTTTCCCCTATTTAGAAGACTTTCCAAAATTTGATTAACCTGTCACTTGATTAGAACCACATATCATATATCATATCAAAAGCCAGCATGGCTCATACATCATCTGTGCATCATAGTGCATCCACACCAGTCAGTTATCAGAGTATTTAGCAGAAATACATACAAGCTTTAGTTTAATAAATCCATCAAAACACCCCTTTTTCTAAGAGGCTGTCATGGGCCCTAGCAAAAGTAAATATTGACATATATACAACAAAATATATCAAGCCATCATCGTGACAGTCGGGCCAAGGACATTTCCATATCCCACTATCCTATAATCTACTCTCCTTGTGAGGGAGAGTGCACCTGCCCGGCCGGGGGCTGTGCTAGCTCGATCTCAGAACCTGAAAAATGTTAAGGGAGTGAGCATTGCACATGAAACAGAAATGCAGTTTCCAGATAGACATAACAAATTCACTAGGCCAAGCACACTTAACACATATTCCAAATATCACATATTTAAAAGAATCAATCACAAGATTCAATTATATTAAATCCATGCACCATTACCATTCCTTGTTTCTCTTACATAATTACATAACATTTCCAATTCTTATTCTCATTGACCACCTATTTCTTTTTCTATTGCTTTCCTCATTTCTCATTTCTCTTTCTCTTTTTGCACCACTAGGATTTTATGCACCTGCTAGGCAATTCACCACCTACCAGGGACTTTACACCTGCCAGGACTGGTACACCCATTAGGCATCACCCGTTAGGACTATGCTTATTTATTTCCATTTATATTTATTTCTCTCAAATCCAGTCCAAATTTCATTATCTTTTTAGGTGGTTATGTAGTGTATTGATCCATTGGCGCATCGACGCCTAACGGGAATTTGGTCCTAATGGGCATTTAGCCTGACAGGCAATTGGCCCTAGCAGGCAATTCACCACCTAGCAGGGAACCTAGTGTGCCGGTGCTTCCAAGGATCAATCACACTACATTCCTTTATATTCAGCTTAGTCTCATAATCTCATTTTCCATTATATATACACATACACCATTTCTTGAGCAATAAAAATAATTTCCAATAGCAAGTATCAAATATAATCATACATAACATTTTATCACCAAATAATCACAGACATTAACATATAGGGTCACATTCCAGTAATCACAAATATAGGGCCATATTCAACACTAAGTTTTATAATCATATTCTAAGCATTATTCTCTATATCATGATATTTATTTAATTTCCTAATCACATAATTATCAAAGCTCACTACCTTAGGGTTTCTAGATAATCCTCCTAAACAAATATCTCCTAGCAAACTATTATAACTAAATGGTCACCCATTCCTATGACAAGCCAATACCCACCCCCTTTCCTCAAATGTAGTGAGATAAGGATGCTTTTTTCCTTTGCCCTAGCCTACAACCTTGGTACTTTGAAGCTCCTTAGCTTTGCTTGCCACCTCAAGAGAGCCAAGATCCAATGGTGATAAACAACCCTATTATGAGTGTTGTACTTGGGTAGAGAGTGTTCTTTGTCGGGCTCTTGATTATTTTGCATGAGGATAATGATTCTCCATAGTGAAAAGTTGATAAATCAAAAGAAACCTAGGGAGAGAGAGAGAGGCGTGAGATGGAGGGTGAGTGGGTTGATGTTTCTAACTAATTTTCTTGGCTAATGATATAGATGATGATGCTTGTTGGTCAAAGTTTGATGATCAATAAGCTTGAAATTGATAAATGAAATTGGAACCCTAGAGGAGAGAGAACCGAGTATGGGAGAGAGGGAGGAAGCTTTGATGTTGAACGTGTGTGTTGGTGTTGCTTTTGCTGATGTTGCTCTTATGGTGCATGGGCTGATTTGTATGGCTATCATTTGTGACTTCCCTTAGAAGTCACGAATGAGTGGTCCACACGCTTTTATTTTTTTTACAACTCTAACGATTTTTGAAACACCCTCACAAATATTTAATTAAAATGAGTTTTATAAAAATATGGACTTGAAAATTTCGTTTTAAAACTTAACGAAAATCCGACAGAGTCTCCTCTGTTTATCGGACTTTCCCAAAAATAACTTTTATAAACCTGTCAACCAGTACAGTTCAGAAAATATTTATAAACATACTAGTTTAATTTTCATGCCCTGCTAATCCAATAAAACATATTCAGGGCTTGCACGAATGAAATATAACAAATCAAAAGAAAACTAAATTTTTAACATAATAAATAACTCTCTCTTCTAATTAATTTTACAACACTCCACGGGGTGGAGTGTAGTCCTGCTCGGCCAATAGAATTGCAAGCTCAAACCTCAGTACCTGTGGAGATAGTAAGGAGTGAGCATTACACATAAAATGGGGAAACAGTTTCCAAATATGACATAATGCTATACTAAGCCAAACACATTTAACAATTCGATAACAATATAATAAAACTCTGCATAACACAATTCATGGTCAACATATCCATTGGTTTTACAATTCAATTATTTCCACTTTGTTCTTACTCATCACTTTTATCAAGTCTTTTAGTCAATGCTTTTCCAATATAATCACATCTCTTTTCATTTTGTCCCTGGTCACGACGTACTGCGTCCGTACTCATGCACGGTCACGTCTTACTGCGTCCAGGTATGTTTTTATTCTCCCCCGGTCACGACCTACTGCGTCCGCACCCATGCACGGTCACGTCTTACTGCGTCCGGGTGTGTTACTTTCATCTTAATCCCCTGGTCACGACCTACTGCGTCCGCACTCATGTGCAGTCACGTCTTACTGCGTCCAGGTACATTTTTATTCTCCCCCGGTCACGACCTACAGCGTCCGCACCCATGCGCGGTCACGTCTTACTGCGTCCGGGTATGTTTTTATTCTCCCCCGGTCACGACCTACTGCGTCCGCACCCATGCACGGTCACGTCTTACTGCGTCCGGGTGTGTTACTTTCATCTTAATCCCCTGGTCACGACCTACTGCGTCCGCACTCATGTGCAGTCACGTCTTACTGCGTCCAGGTACATTTTTATTCTCCCCCGGTCACGACCTACAGCGTCCGCACCCATGCGCGGTCACGTCTTACTGCGTCCGGGTGTATTTACATTCCTTTCCCTGGTCACGACCTACAGCGTTCGCACTCATGTGCGATCACGTCTTACTGCGTCCAGGAACATTCTCATATTCATTTTCTATAATAACATCTCCTCTTATTCATATCAACCATTTCATTACTCTTTTCAACCACTTACACTTTATGACAAGTACATTACTCAACTCAATCACCACAGTTCACATTTACATTATCAACTCACCACAATCATATCTTATCGTTTAATTAGCACCAATCAACATATTATTAAATTCATCACCATTACATCTCATAATTTATTTAGCACAATTCAACATTTTATCATTATCATCATCATTATCATTGATTCATAAATACTATTTATCAACTACCCTTCCTATATGATTTCCATTCTTTGCCTTGGTTTCTAATCATACCATAGCTTACTCATTCAACAAAATAAGCACTTTAAATTATAATCATCACTAAGTCACAAGTATATATACCAAATATTGAAAATGAAGCATATCATCATCTAATTATTTTCCCTATGTCATAAGCTCTAATTATTACTTCCCTATGGTATAACCACCTAAACTAACACATAACTCTTAGTACCCATTATATACATATTGTAAACTAAACCCCAGAGTAAGGTAATACTCACTATAACCCACTCCTTACCTCAAGCTCTTTGAATTAGAGGGAGAATTTGTGCTTGGAGCACACTTGAGAAGATGCCACAACTCAATAGAGAGGGAGGAACCTAAAATCCATAAAATAAAGAGACAAACATTAAGCTTTTACCCACAATATTGAGGGAAATTCGTGACCCCCCTTCATGGTTTCTCTATGTCGATGCCTAAAGCTCCATGAGAGGAAGAGAGAGAGAAATTCGAATTCTTAAGGAGCGAAAGAGAAGAACAACATCAACAACCACTTACTTGGAGCAACAAGGAAGGACTTGGGGATGGACTTGGAGTGATCCTCTTGAGGATTGATTGATGAAAATGGAGGATTTGGTGCCCTAGGAGAGAGAGAATTCGAGTTTCTCAAGAACTAAGAGGTGGACGCACCTTTATTTTTTTCAGCATCTACAGCCTTTAATCGATTATTAATCGATTAAGCCATTTTCCATTTTCTGACCTTAATCGATTAAGCTGCAGTTTAATCGATTAAGCTGCAGTTTACTCGATTAAGCTGTTCAGTTTTGCAGTACCCAGACTTTGAATGGCCATAACTTCTTCGTTACCCGTTGGATCTTCCTCATATTTTAAGGCAAGCTTCCTTGCATATCCTACTTCACATCCAACGGTGGAATTTATCTTTTGAGCTACCAATCTTATTATTTTAATTTCCTAAGTTCCTATGTTTTAAACCTAAGATTACATGCTAATTTGGCTAAGTTTCTCCCTCTTGCTCTCACTTCTTCTACCCTAAGACCATCATAACATAAATTACAATATAAGTAAAGTTTGGGATGTTACAATTTTCGCTCGGGCGAGCCCTTTTTCGCTGGAGCGAGTTTTACTCAGTAGATTTGGGTTTTACACGAACCGCTTTCGCTCAAGCTAGCAGAAATTCACTGGAGTGGACCGAACTTTTGCTAGAGCGAAAACTACTCAGGGAATCAGGGTCCAATTTACACAGTTTCGCTTGAGCGAGCCCATTCTCGCTTGAGCAAAGGCCTCAAAGTCTGCACTTTACAACTTCAAACTTCCATAACTTCTTTTCTATCCGTTGGATCTTGCTCAAACTTTGAGAAAATTTACCACATATGTCCTACTTCATATCCAACGGTGGAATTCATGATTTGAGCTATGAAACTTACATTTAAAATTACCTAAAGCTTTGAGAGTCTAATTCCCAACTATCCTCTACCTACTATCTTTAACTTAAACTCTTCATTTCTTCACCCAAGGCTTGCTCTAAGTACTAATTACACTTGGAAATAAAATTTAGGATGTTACAATCCTCTCCCACTTACCAGAATTTTGTCCTCAAAATTCAACTCTGGAAGAAAACAATTGTGGATGAGACTCCTTCATTTTTCTCTCCAACTCCCATGTTGCCTCTTCCACGTTGTTTCTTCTCCAGATTACCTTCACCAGTGGGATCTCCTTGCCCCTGAGTTGCTTTATCTGCTTGTCCTCAATTCTGATTGGAAGAACCTCAAAAGTCAGATTCTCCTTTAATGGCAAATCATCAGCTGCTACCACATGAGAGGGATCATGAATGTATTTCCTTAGCTGAGAAACATGAAATACATCATGAAGCCTAGACAAATGTGGAGGCAAAGCAATCCTTTATGCCAAATGTCCAACTCTTTCCAGAATTTCATATGGTCCATCAAACTGTGGAGTCAGCTTCTTGGACTTGATTGCCCGACCAATTTCTGTGGTAGGGGACACCCTTAGAAAGACATGATCACCCACATCAAATTCTAAAGGTCTCCTACACTAATCTGCATAGCTCTTCTGCCGATCCTGAGAAGTTTTCATTTTATTCTTAATCATAGTGATCTTCTCAGTAGTTTCTTGCACCAATTCTGGCCCAGTCAACAAATTTTCACCAATCTGGAACTAACAAAGAGGCGCTCTACACTTCCTGCCATAAAGTGCCTCAGAGGGTGCCATACCGATGCTAGAGTGAAAGCTGTTGTTGTAAGCAAACTCCATCAAGGGTAACAACTGCTCCCAACCAGCCTGTTCTAACACACACGCTCTCAGCAGATCCTCTAAAGTCTGAATAGTACGATCGGACTGCCTATCAGTTTGAGGACGATAGGCTGTACTAAACTTCAACTTAGTACCCAAGGCCTGCTGGAGACTCCGCCAAAATCTAGATAGAAATCTAGGATCACGATCAGATACTATGTTGGAGGGCACACCATGAAGCTTCACTATGTCCCGAATATACAACTGAGACAACTGAGGAAACCGCAATTGGTGGTTGGAGAGACTTAGGAACCCTAGGAAAACACCTAGAAGGGGGGGTTGAATAGGTGTTGAAGCTACCTTGAAAGATTTTCGAACGAAACAAATCGAAACAATCAAAACAAATGATTTTTGCAAATTCTACAGTACTTAATCGATTAACCTGCAATTTACTCGAGTAGTACTCGATTAAATTTGAACTTAATGGATTAGATATGACAGAAAACAGAAAAAACCAATTTTCATTCGAATACGAAAATCAATCAATTCACATGCAAGATCAGAGATACAACGGAAATGATTAACACCTATATTCTTATTGATTAACCTAGTTATGAAAATGATTTTCCCTTTATCAATTTGAACAATTAAAGATTCAATTCAATCAATTATGAAAATCAATCTTTCTAGGTTTTCAACCAAGAACGCAATCAAATGACTTGAATATAAAGAGTAAGGGTTTAGAGATACGACACAGTGATTTATCCTGGTTCACTTTCATCCACTTGAAAGCTACATCCAGTCCCCTCTTCAACCAAGAGAGATTCTTCACTATGAGGAATTAGAGTTCTCAAATTACAAGTGATTGCCTCACAAGACTCCCTTCTTGCTAGCTTACAAGAGATAACCGACACCCTTGCCTTGTAATCCTATTGATCTTCTCTCTAATCTAACCTCTACCCCTTGTTGATAATCGACACAACAAGTCTTCAATTGCTTGATGATAAACCACACATCAAGGCTTCTCCTTGCTTGATTCACAACCAAGACTTCTTCTTTTTCTTCAATAAGAATGCACTTGCTTGATGATAAAATCGACACACCAAGACTTCTTGTTTGTTGTAGTGGCTTGCCTTCTTGCAAAGATTACAACACAATAGAAAACACAAAACAATCCTATGAATCTCAATCAAGAGTTATGACAATTCACCATAAGAGATTCAAAGGTTCTTGATCAAAGAATATGAAAATATGAGAACTTTGATCTTTAGAAAATGAGAGAGAATAGAGTGGCTTGATTCTTTGTAAAACTTGTATGAAATGATTCTAATCTATCACAAATAATAGGAAAAGGTTTATATAGAATACCCAAAAGTTGTAGCACTTGAAAACTGATTTTGAGAAGTCAAAAACGTATTTTAAAAATCAGTTCAGCAGTACTTAATCGATTAAGCAAGTCGTGTACTCGAGTAGTACTCGATTAAGTTAGTCACTTAATCGATTAAGTTGGTACTGCACATGTTCAAAAACTTGTTTTCTCAAAATCCAACCTTTCCTTTAAAACCTTTAAGCCACCTATTAATTCTAGGTTAAGTGAAAACTCAAATTATGATTAAATCATGACTTAGGAATGAGATTCACTACCCTCTATAATAATCTACCCAAATAAAAAAACCTATGAAGCTTGAGAGGCAAAAGATAAAAGAAATACAAATACACTCAAACTTAGGTCGCTTTCTCTCTTCTTCATTTGATGTTTGTTGTTGCTTGTTGAGCTTGAAACTTGATCAACACTTGTAGCTTGTTCAAAAACACTTTGTCATTATCAAAATATTCATCATGTTCATCATGGAACTAACAACAACTTTTCCAGAGTGTACTTCTTATGAATCGGGATAAAGTGAGCACACTTCGTTAAACGGTCTACAACAACCCCTACAGCATCACATCCTGCAACAGTTCTTGGTAGACCTGTCACAAAGTCCATGGCAATGCTATCCCACTTCCATTCAGGAATATCAAGTGATTGCAACGGACCACCTGGCTTTTGATGCTCGATCTTCACTTTCTGACAAGTCAAGCAATGAGACACATGGTCTGCCATATCTGTTTTCAACTTTGGCCACCAGTAAATCTTCTTTAAATCCTGATACATTTTCGTTTTACCTGGATGAAAACTCATTTTTGTGTTATGAGCCTCTACCAATATGTCTCTTCAAACCTCAAAATCCATTGGGACACATATTCGGCCTCTAAACCGAATAATACCATCTTCACCCTTGATGAAATCAGGTTCTTCTTTACCCTCTGACCCTTCCAGTAGCTTCTGAAGCTCTTCATCATCAGCCTGTCTCTCTTTGATGAAACTCATCAACTCATTTTTGACCTGCAAAATTTCCAGAACGATGCTTTTCTCTTTCATCTGCATGTTCAAGTTGAGATCACTAAACTCCTGAATCAGCTGTGTTTCCTTTACCATCAAGTTGCTAACATGTAAAGTCTTGCAACTTAGTGCATCGGCTACCACATTAGCTTTACCAGGATGGTACTGAAGATGGAAATAATAATCTTTCAGGAATTCCATCCATCTTCTTTGTCTCATATTCAAATCTTTCTGATCGAAGAGAGAACGGAGACTTTTGTGATCACTGAAGACTTCAAACTTCGTGCCATACAAATAATGTCTCCAAATTTGCAATGCAAAGACAACAGCTACTAACTCCAGATCATGAGTTGGATAATTTTGTTCATGCTGTCGCAACTGTCTCGATGCATATGCTACAACTTTGCCTTGTTGCATAAGCACACAACCCAATCCTTGCTTTGAAGCATCACAATAAACATCAAAGGGTTGGGTCGGATCCGGCAAGATTAAAATCGGTGAACTAGTCAGTCTCCTCTTCAGCTCCTGGAAACTGCTCTCACACTGCTGTGACCACTGGTAAGGAACTGTAGTGGACCGAGAGAATATTACATTAAACCGACCAGTTAGACACTGGAGTAACATATGTGGATTATCATATTCGCTCGATAGCAAAGCCGAGCTCACGGACATTCAGGAAACTTTACCAGCTTTCGAGATTAGGTCCGAGCATAGAGTATTCAACCATATCCTTATCCCTAACAGCTCAAACAGCTTAACAGCTTCTCCTCTTGTCTTACATAACTGGGATAGATGAACATGATAAAGATAAGGACTTATCATATACGGGATTTATTTAGGCAACCTTATCAGGACCTTTACGAATCCTACTTGAGTTCTTCTTCTTCACAAGCCTCATAAGAAAGGCCAACAACACACAGGTAATCCCCTATAATAACCACCATGCTATAGGGGCTAAGGTACGTCTTCTCATCCCTAAGTTGACACTTGCACACACTTTGTTGACTAGGGAGAACCTTTTTATCCCAACTGGATATACAGAAATCCTAAAGAGTCCTACATTAACATCTTAGTTGAGATCATTCTTGAAGTTCTTCCATAGCTTCAAGGTTGATTTCGGTTAAGGACACTACATTGGCGCCGTCTGTGGGGACTGAATAACAAATCATTCCAACTTCCATCATGGTTCATACCAGAAGTCAAGCAGCGGATCTCCGCGATCAAATTGAGCGTACTCGCGGTAGACCCAGAAACCTTAGTAACAATGATCAACAGTCACAACCTGCTGGCGATCTCCGTGATCGTCTGAATCAAAAGCGTGGTACTAATTCTCAGCCACCACGAACGTCTCATTCGGGAATAAGGATTAATTCTCAGCAACCCAATCCACAGCCACCACGGACCTCTCATTCAGAAACGAGGATTAATTCTCAACAACCCAATCCACAGCCACCTCAAGCGTCTCATTCCGGAGTAAGGGTCAATTCTCAACCACCCCATAACTCTCAAAGTCATAATCACGACACCAATTCTCAACCACCATATTCATCTCAGCCGAGAGATGGAACAAATCCCAATCCACCCCCTAGCCTTCGGAATTTACTTCCTCTACCACCACCGACTTCACCTCCCCATTCCACCCGAGGAGATTCAAGCAGTACGGCTCCTCCAACCCATAACACAGGCAGATCCACAGGAACCCGAGCCCACCATGGTAGAAACACCCACCAAATTCCTACACCGCAAGTTCAAGCCAATCTTGACCCCCTAAGAGTGAATCCCAGTACAAGGTTAAATCCGAATCGGGTAGCCCGTAGCGATTCCCGACGAGCCCACTCTTCCAGCAAATCCTATGCAACTTCCGCTTCCGCTCGCGCTCGGGAGCAAGAGATGATTAACATATTGAACCGACAGACTACGTTAATTGAGCAGCAAGGACAGGCCATAGCCGACCTCCAACAATAGGCAATGGCGAGAATCGTTCAAAACCACCCTACTACCCATCAGGTCCATAACCAAATGACACAACCTTTAGACCCTCAACCCTTTCTTGTGATGCAACTTCCCCCACCCCCTCACCTAGACACCAATCCAGCCACATACCATCCTCAGGGTGATTTCCACCCTGGACATCCCTTCACACCATACATCATGGAATTTGAAACTCCTCATGGGTACTTAGGCCCGTCCAATGTGCCACATTACAATGGCCTAACAAACCCTGTGGATCACATTGTTTCTTACGAGGGGGCAATGAACTAATATGGAGGCGGTGATCGTATGAAATGTCGAGCCTTTTCCATGACACTAGAGCCTTCGGTGCTGCGTTGGTACTCATCTCTCCCTCAGAATTCTGTAAATTCCTGGGAGGAGATGAAAAGAGTATTCCTGAATAGGTACACAGCCAGTTGTATCCAACCAAAGTCCGATCACACACTGGCTGCAGTTACCCAAAAGCAAGATGAACCTTTAAAAGATTATTTATCACATTTCCATACGGATGCTAGTTCAGTCCCACGGCTTGAACCAGGTGTTGCGGTATTATTATTTACACAAGGTTTGCAGCCGGGGGATTTTCAAAAATCGCTAATTGGGAAACCTCCAAAGGATATGGCCGAGCTCAGACAACAATCAAATAAGTTCATCAATTTGGAGGAATTCCACAAAGGTCAAAAATTCAGAGACGATCGGCAGCGCTCGGACCCTCGAGGTCAGAACAAGCAGAAACGTGAAGAACATTTTAATGGTAGACAGGAAAGAAATGATCGTGATCGAAGGCCTCCTCCAAGGAACAAATATCAGGAGTACACTCCTCTTACTGTTCCTAGGAGTCAGATCCTTCGGGAAACAATGCAGACCGACTTAAGCTCCGCCCAAAGACCCCCTCTTTAAGGAAGGGCGCACAGTGTGATAGGTCTAAGTATTGCGATTTTCACAAAGGATTTGGGCATACGACTGACGAATGCATTTGGCTGAGGGATCTAATAGAAGAGATGATCAGAGATGGGAAGCTGCAACAATACATTAGAGATGCAGCAGGACGAAGAGGCAGGAATAGATCACACTCACCAGAAAGGTCCAAGCGCCGACGAAGCAGATCACCAGATGACAAGAATTCAGGTAGACAAAAAAAAGACCCTATCCCAACTACTGAGACAAATCCTACCACAAATGAGTTCTTGATGAATACCATTGCCGGAGGATTTGCCGGGGGCGGCGAGAAAAAAGCAGACAGAAAAAGATACATCAACCAAATTTTAGCCGTAAGTCAGAAACCGATCGCTAAAAGGTCGGTAAAAAATGTTCCAATCATTTTCAATGATGAAGATTTGGACGGGATCCTCCCAGGTCACAACGATCCCATGGCCATCACAGCTCTCATCGGAAATTATGAAGTTAAACGAGTCTTTGTGGATCAAGGGAGCTCTGCTGATATAATGTTCCTTCCCCTGTTTAAGGCTTTGAAACTTAGGGAGTGCAATCTCACTCCTTTTGAAGGCGAGTAGATCGGTTTCACAGGGGACACCATCGAGCCTCGTGGATACATTTTGTTGGTTTTGGCCTCAAAATCTCGAGAGGGGGAATGAATCGAGTTTTATTATGTATTGAAAAATTCGTACCAAATTAAAAAATTGTTTTGAGACGGAGAGATTAAACGTTTGTTATGGATCGCGAAAACGATAGAAAATATAATCGAGTAGCGCGGAAACGTAAATAAGATAAATATGCGGAAAGTAAAAGATAAGGGTTAGAAAAGCTTGCACCGGTGAATTTTATACTAGTTCAGCCTTCCCGTCGAAAGGCCTAGTCCAGTCCCCAAGCGACCCGCCTGAGAGTTCTTATAACCAAGCAATAGAGCCGCACCCTATTACAATCAAGAGCACCCCGCACACTACTAGGAACCTCCGTTCGCTAGGGGCCTCAATCACACAGCAGGGTTCCTCGCCCTACGACGTATCAAACGTCCACTAAGGGATTCTCTCCCTAACCACTAAGGTTTAGAACGAATATGATTGTGATTACAATAGCTTTGTGTGTTCTTAAAACACAGATACAACAATATGCTCTATGATAGTGAAGTAGTGTTTCTCTAGATGTTACTCAGCCAATAAGGATTTGTTCTTCAAAAAGTATGAACGATGAAAAGCAGAAGACTTGAGAAGAAGAAGAGAGAAAACGTGCAGAGCAAAAAGAATGAATGAAAAACTATCTGATCGTGAAAAATGTTGGAGTGATTGATTTAAAAAGAAAATCAATTTGAATCAACAATGATTTTGAATTAAGTAAAACAAATCAAAATAGAATAATAAAAGATTTGTAATAAGTTTTAAAATCAAAATAAAATCAAAACGATTTTCGAAATAAAATAAAGATTTGATTCTTAAAACCAAAAAGGAAATAATTCAAATTTAAAATCATTTTCGAATTTTATAAAATATATCAGAATCTTTTATATAAAAATAAATCAGGAAATAATAAAAATGATTCTGACACGTTTTTCAATAAATCAAGAAATAATCGATTACATAGAAGCAATAATCGATTACTTCTACAAAAATAGAAATTCTTAAAACATTTGAAAAACATGTAATCGATTAGGCTAAGAATAGTTAATCGATTACATCACTCCTGTTCATTATGTGATCCAACTATAATAATCGATTACACTCATAAGTTAATCGATTACTAAGCCTCTGTTTTGCATATGATGCAACATCATGTAATCGATTACTACAAAACTTGTAACCGATTACAAAGCCTCTGAAAAATATATGATGCAACAATTATAATCGATTACTTGACCAATGTAATCGATTACTTCCATAAGAAAGTAACTGATTAAAAAAAATCACTTAATCGATTACAACCTCTCTGATTTTTCTATGATGCAACAAAGTTAATCGATTACTTTAGCAAATAATCGATTACTCCCTCTTGCACACATACAAATATACAGAGTTTTGTAACATCAATTATTTTACTAAGGTTAAATGCAGAAAACACATTTTTCATGCAAAAACACGTTTTTCCTTCTTCTCTAAAAATGAAAAACTTATTGGCTTTGTAACTACTTAAAGAAACAAAAACTCCATTACCTTACATTTTGATCTAAAGAGAAGGTTTCTATTCTATGCTTGCTTGAGTCTTCAATCTTGAGACTTGGCTTGAACTTGTGAGCTTGAGCTTGAGTTGGCTTGTTATCATCAAAACATATAAATGAATTCCTTTGAAGTCCATAGAGAGTTTGAAGCATTCCTTCCAACCAGCTTGACTTCCAACACTCCCCCTTTTTGATGATGACAAACAACCATTCTGATATGCTCTTTATTATCTGCATCACAAGTGTTATACAAGCAGAAATAGATATATAATAATAAAACCTTTCTTAGAATCATTAAATACAGGGAAAATAATGGATTATTTCATCTCCCCTTGTATGAATGCTTAAAAAATATATTATTTTTGAACCAAGCATCCTTCCAGAATAATGGATTATATCTTCTCCCCCTGAATGTATTAGCCAACAAAAATTAGCCAATATATTAGATATCAGAATCTCTCTCCCCCTTTTGTAATCATCAAAAAGATGTGCAATCTCCCCCTGAAACACTAAGAAGATGCATCAATAATAACATGAGAGATAAAGATTCACATATTCAAAAGAGGTGAGAGGCAGAAGCTAGACCAATTTCTCTACGAATGAAAAAGAAATTTTCTTTTGGAAGCGGTTTCGTAAAGATATCAGCCAACTGCCGCGAAGTATCAACATACTCTATAATGCAATCACCCTTCTGAATATGATCACGAATAAAATGGTGTCGAATCTCGATATGCTTCGTGCGAGAATGTTGCACTGGGTTTTTGGTAATAGAAATAGCACTGGTATTATCACATTTAATAGGAATGTGATCTAGACTTACACCAAAGTCTAGGAGTTGTTGTTTTAACCATAAAATTTGAGTGCAACAACTTCCCGCGGCTACATATTCAGCCTCAGCTGTAGATAGGGCAACACTAGACTGTTTCTTACTAGCCCATGATACCAATGAATTGCCAAGAAGATGACAAGTGCCGCTAGTGCTTTTTCTATCTACTTTGCAACCAGCAAAGTCAGAATCAGAATACCCAACAAGATTACAAGATGAACCTTTGGGGTACCACAAACCCATATCAGTTGTGCCAGACAGATATTTCATTATACGCTTGGCAGCAACCATGTGCGTTTCTTTTGGATTCGACTGGAACCGAGCACAAAGACACACACTAAACATGATATCCGGCCTACTTGCCGTTAAATAGAGAAGAGATCCGATAATACCTCGATACTTTGTTATTTCTATGGATTTACCTCCTTCGTCTTTGTCCAAGTAGCATGATGTGCTTATCGGTGTTGCAACTGCCTTGGCCTTATCCATGCCAAATCTTTTCAGTAATTCTTTGCAGTATTTTGTTTGACTAATGAAGATTCCGTCCTTTGCTTGCTTTATTTGTAATCCCAGGAAAAAGTTCAGCTCGCCCATCATAGACATTTCGAACTCTTCCTGCATCATACTAGAAAATTCCTTGCAAAGGATTTCATTAGTAGCACCGAATATAATATCATCTACATAAATATGAACTAAAAGAATGTCCTTTCCTTTCTTTTTGATAAAAAGTGTGTTGTCAACCTTCCCTCTTTCAAAGTTATTTTCCAGTAAAAATTTGCTAAGACGGTCGTACCACGCTCTAGGAGCTTGTTTTAGACCATACAAAGCCTTTTTCAATTTGTAAACATAATCAGGGTGTTCATAACTTTCAAAGCCAGGCGGTTGACACACATAAACTTCTTCATTTATAAAACCATTAAGAAAGGCACTCTTTACGTCCATTTGATATAATTTAAAATCTAGAATACATGCAAATGCTAATAGCAGTCTTATGGCTTCCAACCTAGCAACAGGGGCAAATGTTTCCTCATAATCTATCCCCTCTTCCTGATTGTAACCTTGCGCAACTAACCTAGATTTGTTTCGAACAATTAAACCAGCCTCATCAAGTTTATTTTTATAAATCCACTTAGTTCCAATAATCGGATGAGACTCAGGCCTAGGAACAAGTTCCCACACCTGATTTCTTTCGAACTGGTTTAATTCCTCTTGCATTGCCAAAAGCCAATGCTCATCAAGCATAGCCTCAGAATAATTCTTTGGCTCTACTTGAGAAACAAATGCAAAGAAGTTACACATATTTGTAATAGAGTTGCGAGTACTTACACCTTTTGAAATGTCTCCGATGATCTGATCAATAGGATGGTGCCTTGATGTTTTCCACTCCTTAGGCAAATCAGCGTTGAGTTCCATTGATTGTTCTTGATTTTTCTCCTCAACATTTTCAACTGAATTTCCATTGCTTTCGGAATGATCCTTCGTTTTAGCATTTGGCTCCTCATCCTCATCAATAAATAAATCTCCAAGAATACCTGAAATTTCATTAACAGATACCTTTCCCAACCTTCTTGGATCAGATTCGTCAAATGATACATGAATAGATTCTTCAATAGTATTACGAGATTTATTGTATATCCTATATGCTTTGCTCGATGCAGAATAACCAAGGAATATACCCTCATCAGCTCTAGCCTCAAAAGATCCTAGATTTTCTCTACCATTATTATGCACAAAACATTTACATCCAAAAACTCGAAGATGGGAAATATTAGGTTTTCTCCCCTTGTACAGCTCATAGGGGGTTTTCTTTAAAATAGGCCTAATCAAAACGCGGTTCATAACATAACAAGCTGTACTCACTGCATCGGCCCAAAAATATGCAGGCAAATTCATGTCATTAAGCATTGTTCTAGAAAGCTCTTTTAATGAACGATTTTTCCTCTCCACAACCCCATTTTGCTCTGGAGTCCTTGGAGCTGAAAAATAATGCTTAATTCCATGTTTTTCGCAAAACTTTTCAAAACTATGATTTTTAAATTCTCCACCATGATCAGTTCTAATGGATGCAATGCTCAAATGCAATTGGTTTTGAATAATCTTGGCTAGCTTTTTAAATTCATGAAATGCGTCATTTTTATGAGTAATAAAAAGTGTCCATGTATACCTAGAATAGTCATCCACAATGACCAAACAATAATAGTTGCCACCAAAGCTTTTAGTTTGACACGGTCCAAAAAGATCCATATGTAAAAGTTCCAAAGGCCTTTGAGTTGAAACAAGGTTTTTAGAAGGAAAATTGGCCCTTGTGAGTTTTGATTTTGAACAAGGATCACATTTTTCATAAAAAGTTAAATTTTGCTTTGGCAAACAACTACTAAGTTTTTAGAAGAAATTTTATTTAAATGAGCCATGTGGATGTGACCTATTCTACGATGCCACAGCCACGATTCATCCTCTTTAGATAATAAACATTTCGCATCATTTGAGGGAATTGAATCAAAATCAATAATATAAACATTGTTTATCCTGCGAGCAATTAGCTTAATAAGATTATCAATTTTTCCCTCGATAATACATTTATCAGAATAAAAAATAACCCTATTGCCCTTATCACACAATTGACTAATACTTAGCAAATTGTGCTTTAGGCCCTCAACATGTAAAACATTTTCAATGCAAGGGTTAGGAGGTATACCAATTTTACCGATTCCGATGATCTTTCCTTGATTTTTATCTCCGAAGGTCACATGTACTTGGTCCTTAGCCACGAGATGCGAAAATTTTGATTTATCTCCAGTCATATGTTTTGAGCATCCGCTGTCCAAGTACCACCAAGACTTCCTTCCTTCCGGAGTAACCTCATTGTCGTGAGCCATCAAGCACAGGTTGGCGGTCTAATCTTGTTCGTCTGAATCCTCATCCGAACTTCCATCGTTGTCCAGCCACGCCAAGTATTCTTGCTTTCCCTTCTTTGAACTTGAGGTGCCCTTTACTGAATTCTCTTTCTTCTTCAATTGATAGCAATCTGCTCGAATGTGACCAGGCTTGCCACACTCATGACATGTGATGGTTGAGCCTCCACTTTTATTGTTGTCTCTTCGATTGAAATTCTTCTTCCTCAGAAATTTCCCGAACTTCTTCACCAATAGACCCATGTGTTCATCATTGATCAGTTCTTTGTCTGAGTCACCATCTGGCGCAGGTGCTTCAGCTTTGAATGCTAAGCTTTTGACTTTCTTGTTTTCTTCTTCATGCTGAGCCAACCTCTTCAGTTCACTTTCATGTTCTTGTAATTTTCCAAACAGAGTTGCCAGCGTCATTGTTGAGAGATTTCTTGATTCAGCGATTGCCGTCACTTTAGGTTGCCAATCTCTTCCCAAACATCTTAGAACTTTGTTGATGAGATCCTCATTGGTGAATTTCTTCCCCAATGTTGTTAGTTAATTTACTATCATTGTGAAGCATTTTTGGATCTCTTGAATTGATTCTCCATCCTTCATTCTGAATAACTCATATTCACCAGTCAACGTGTTGATTCTTGATCTTTTCACTTCCGTTGTTCCTTCATGCGTGACTTCCAGAGTATCCCACATTTGTTGTGTTGTCTCACATGTAGAAATCCTGAAAAACTCATCATAGCTCAAAGCAGATGTTATAATATTTTTCGCTTTCAAGTCGTATTGGACTCTACGTTCCTCCTCCTCCGTCCACTCAGCCATAGGCTTTTCGACGGTGTTACCATTAACCACATAGGTAGGAACATAGGGACCATTAACGACGGCATCCCAAACTTTTAATCCTACTCCTTGAATAAAAATTTTCATACGGGCTTTCCAATACGCGTACCCTACCCCATCAAACATGGGAGGACGGTTAATAGAACTCCCTTCACCTCCAAACAGAGAGTTTGAAGCCATACTCTTGAGACGGTTAAGTCTTAACACAAGAGACTAGCTCTGATACCAATTGTTGGTTTTGGCCTCAAAATCTCGAGAGGGGGGGGGGGTGAATCGAGTTTTATTATGTATTGAAAAATTCGTACCAAATTAAAAAATTGTTTTGAGACGGAGAGATTAAACGTTTGTTATGGATCGCGAAAACGATAGAAAATATAATCGAGTAGCGCGGAAACGTAAATAAAGTAAATATGCGGAAAGTAAAAGATAAGGGTTAGAAAAGCTTGCACCGGTGAATTTTATACTGGTTCAGCCTTCCCGTCGAAAGGCCTAGACCAGTCCCCAAGCGACCCGCCTGAGAGTTCTTATAACCAAGCAATAGAGCCGCACCCTATTACAACCAAGAGCACCCCGCACACTACTAGGAACCTCCGTTCGCTAGGGGCCTCAATCACACAGCAGGGTTCCTCGCCCTACGACGTATCAAACGTCCACTAAGGGATTCTCTCCCTAACCACTAAGGTTTAGAACGAATATGATTGTGATTACAATAGCTTTGTGTGTTCTTAAAACACAGATACAACAATATGCTCTATGATAGTGAATTAGTGTTTCTCTAGATGTTACTCAGCCAATAAGGATTTGTTCTTCAAAAAGTATGAACGATGAAAAGCAGAAGACTTGAGAAGAAGAAGAGAGAAAACGTGCAGAGCAAAAAGAATGAATGAAAAACTATCTGATCGTGAAAAATGTTGGAGTGATTGATTTAAAAAGAAAACCAATTTGAATCAACAATGATTTTGAATTAAGTAAAACAAATCAAAATAGAATAATAAAAGATTTGTAATAAGTTTTAAAATCAAAATAAAATCAAAACGATTTTCGAAATAAAATAAAGATTTGATTCTTAAAACCAAAAAGGAAATAATTCAAATTTAAAATCATTTTCGAATTTTATAAAATATATCAGAATCTTTTATATAAAAATAAATCAGGAAATAATAAAAATGATTCTGACACGTTTTTCAATAAATCAAGAAATAATCGATTACATAGAAGCAATAATCGATTACTTCTACAAAAATAGAAATTCTTAAAACATTTGAAAAACATGTAATCGATTAGGCTAAGAATAGTTAATCGATTACATCACTCCTGTTCATTATGTGATGCGACTATAATAATCGATTACACTCATAAGTTAATCGATTACTAAGCCTCTGTTTTGCATATGATGCAACATCATGTAATCGATTACTACAAAACTTGTAACCGATTGCAAAGCCTCTGAAAAATATATGATGCAACAATTATAATCGATTACTTGACCAATGTAATCGATTACTTCCATAAGAAAGTAACTGATTAACAAAAATCACTTAATCGATTACAAGCTCTCTGATTTTTCTATGATGCAACAAAGTTAATCGATTACTTTAGCAAATAATCGATTACTCCCTCTTGCACACATACAAATATACAGAGTTTTGTAACATCAATTATTTTACTAAGGTTAAATGCAGAAAACACATTTTTCATGCAAAAACACGTTTTTCCTTCATCTCTGAAAATGAAAAACTTATTGGCTTTGTAACTATTTAAAGAAACAAAAACTCCATTACCTTACATTTTGATCTAAAGAGAAGGTTTCTATTCTATGCTTGCTTGAGTCTTTAATCTTGAGACTTGGCTTGCACTTGTGAGCTTGAGCTTGAGTTGGCTTGTTATCATCAAAACATATAAATGAATTCCTTTGAAGTCCATAGAGAGTTTGAAGCATGCCTTCCAACCAGCTTGACTTCCAACACATTCAACTTCCTGTTACCCTCGGTCAACAGCCTTCGGCTCGAACTTAAATTATTAAGTTTCTGGTGGTTGACTGCCCAGCGGCCTACAACGTCATTCTCGGAAGAACTTTCTTGCAAGCATTTGGCGCAGTAGTATCAATAGTACATTTGGCAATGAAGTTTGTTGGAACGGATGACAAGGTGGTTACAGTCAAGGCCGATCAAGAAGCAGCTCGGAAATGTTAGAACGCGAGCTTGGGCAAGGTTAAGAACAGAGATCAGGACCGCTTGGAAAGGATTCCCCTCGGAAAGGGTAACGTAAATTTGGCAGACCTGGATGTGTGCACTGAATCAGACAAAAATAGGCCAATTCCGAAGGGACAGTGGGAGCTTTTAACGCTTAGGGGTGATCCTCTCAGACAAATTAAAATTGGCTCAGACCTCCCCGTGGATGTTAAAGCTGAACTTTCCACTCTGCTGATCGCCAATAAAGATCTATTTGCATGGACCTCGGCAGATATGCCGGGCATTGATCCAAATTTTATATGCCACAAGCTGAGCATCCTTCCAGGAGAAAAACCTGTAGCGCAACGCAAAAGAAAGGTCAATGCTGAAAAGGCTAATGCTTCATCCGGGAGATTGACTATACAGACTGGTTAGCCAACACCGTCTTAGTCAGAAAACCCAACGAGAAGTGGAGAATGTGTGTTGATTACACGGACTTGAACAAAGTCTGTCTAAAAGATCAATATCCACTTCCCGTCATTGACAAGCTCGTCGACAATTCGGCCGGGTATAAGCTACTGTCATTCATGGATGCCTATTCAGGCTACAATCAAATACCCATGTATCCTCCCGACCAAGACAAAACTGGATTCATCATCGACAAGGCAACTTATTGTTACAATGTTATGCCTTTCGGACTCAAGAACGCTGGAGCTACTTATCAGCGAATGATGAACAAGGTATTTCAAGGAATGATCGGCTCAACCATGGAGGTTTATATTGATGATATAATTGCGAAAAGTAAGAAGCAAGAGACTCATGCTCGGGACCTCAAAACAATATTGGACCGAGTAAGGCAATACAACATGAGACTGAATCCTGAAAAATGTGTGTTTGGAGTCCCGACAGGCTCCTTTCTCGGTTTCATGTTAACTGAGAGGGGCATTGAAGCTAATCCAGACAAGTGCAAAGCAATTCTAGAAATGAGAAGTCCGATCAATCTCAGAGAGGTCCAGCAGCTTACAGGACGTGTGGCTGCACTTTCCAGGTTCTTATCTCAAGCTGCTCGAAAAGCCCTGCCATGGTACCAGCTTCTTAGGAAAAACAAAAACTTCCTTTGGGATGATCAATGTGAACAAGCTTTCGTGCAGTTGAAAAATTATCTCTCCAGCCCGCTTGTTCTCAACAGCCCTCTCACCGGAGAAGACCTTTTTCTTTATTTATCAGTGGTCGATGCAGTGGTCAGTTCAGCGTTGGTACGAGAGGATTCGAGAGTTGAGGCCCCCATTTATTTTGTCAGCTGAGCACTTCAGGGACCTGAACTCCGATACCAAAAACTTGAGAAATTGGCATATTGTCTAGTAATATCCGCTCGGAGGTTAAGACAGTATTTCCAAGCTCATAGAGTCATTGTCAGAACAGCTCAACCTCTGAGGCAGGTTCTTCATAAACCTGACCTTGCTGGCAGAATGGTTTCATGGTCCGTAGAGTTATCTGAGTTTGATATCGTCTATGAGCCTAGGAAGGCAATGAAGTCCCAAGTTCTTGCAGACTTCGTTACTGAGTTTACCGAGTCTCCCTCGGGTGTACCTCAAGATTCGTGGTCAGTATATGTGGATGGTTCGAGCAACAGGAAAGGGGCTGGTGTTGGGATTCTGGCAAGTATACCAGATCGTACAAGTAATAAAGTGATAAATAGAGTATCATTCCCAATGAGGACTGAAATTGATTCTATTAATTCTCACCTATTCGTAGTTACTAAATGAAATTTAAATTGGAATTCGATTAATTGAGAAATAGTTGATTTAAATAAATTAAAATAAATAAATAAAACGATTCTTAAACAAAGAGAAAGAGCGGGACGTAGTTTCAATGAAGGTTCCTAAAACGTTTAACAATGAATTAATTTGTTTTCCTAAATTCTGAATTTGTTTTGCAAAAGTAGGAAACGCCTAATGTCTTAGAACGTTTCCGTATTTTAGAGATTAATCTCCCAATGATGTCTCAAGAGAGCCTTAAAACCTAACCCTTAATTAAGTTCAATCAAAACTTATAGAAATTATTCAATTCATAAGAAATATGTCTATCCCTATGCAATTGAAATGTTTGATTATTGGGCACAATCCTAAATTAATATGTCTATTAAATTAGGATTCCTATGTCATGACTGCGCACTTTCATGAATAACAATAAAAATATAATCAAACACAGAATTCATAATGGAAAGACAAAATCAATTCATTGCATAAACATTAAAAAGGTTCCATATTCATCTACTCCTACATCCCAAAGAAGGATTTAGTTCATAATTGAGAGAAGAAAAGCAATAAAAGTGATAAAAGTCAACATAATTACCACTAATCTTTGCCTCTAATCTCCGTTCTTCACAAAATCAATGCAAAACTCTGCTCCCAAGTGTTCTGAATGAATCCTAATTCCTAATCCTCTTATTATATAGATAAAGACTAACCTAATTTCCAATCTAATGTGATAAGATTTTTATTTGAATAAAACTAATCCTAAATCTGAATATAATATGATAAGATCCTATTAGAATAAACTAATCTTTAAGAATCTTATCTACAAATAGAATTTATCATTAAAATCCATCTAGAATCCCGTATTTGTGTCTGACAGCAACTTCGGCACTGATTTTGACCCCCAATATGGACGAATTTGAGAAAGGCTATTTCTAGAACAGTTCTAGATATTTTCCTTAGCTTTAAAATGATACCTAGACCGCCTCATTTGGATAAGCGTAGCTCAATTTATGATCAAAATAGCGAACATTGTCACTTTATCGCATTTTGCGCGCCCAGGCGTGAAGCTCCTGCGCCTGGGCGTGCAACTGTCTGGAAAAATCAACCAAATGCACCCTATTATTGGCCAGTTGACCCCAGCCCGCGCCTGGGCGCCACGGTCAACTTTTCTTCATTTTTTTCCTCTTTTTCTTCCTAATTCAAGTACCAAGCTCTCTTTCTCCATTCCTTTGCAAAAATCACTGTTTTAAGAGCTTAAATACCTGAAAACAAACCAAACACATCAAAAGATTCCAGAAATCTTATAATGACAAAATTTCATTGTTTTATTCCAATTTACTCAAGAAACAAGCCACTTACTATGTAAAAAGGAGACAAAAAATGTACAAAAACATCACATATTAGACCCCAATCACACCCCCAAACTTAGCATTTTGCATGTCCCAGGCAAAAGTAAAACAAAAATTCAGTGCCTAAGATTCTCCCCTCCCAAGGTATAGCAATCTAACCATAAATTCCAACTCACCTACCCAAGATACCTTTCTTCACTAGCAAATCACCTCAATGAAAACCAGTTGAAAAACAAACTCAAAGTGAGCAAAAGATTAGTGACCACACCACCTCTCAACATCTCTCATGTGTATGGGTAATAATTATCAATTCACTCAAGTTCAAACAATGAAAGCATGTTACCATAAGCTTGACTATAGACCTACATCTCCACTGAATTTATTGAAAACATGCACAAATCATAAGGTCTTTATTTGGTTGTAACAGGGCCATGGCTAAAAGTGTCAGGTGAGATAAAAGAATAAAAGGATAAACAAATGGCTTAATCAATGAAATCACAACACTTCCCTTTTAAATTATGAAATCAGCAATACGGTAATTACACAATCACAACTCAATTCACTTGATTTTTCCTTTTCTTTCTTTTTCTTTTTCTATTTCTATTCTCTTCTTCTTTTCATTTTTTTAGCACATTTGTTGCTTTTTTTTCTTCTTCTTTTTTAGAAGAGAAATAGAAACATCAAATTTTCAGCACTTATACTTTCACCAATTTCTAACATTCCTCTTAATTGCTCATTTACCCTTTCAAAGGTATTTCACAAGAATAATTCAATTTATGTAGGGTACCAAAGAAAGTCCTTAAATCTCAAAGCTCAAAATGGGCAACTAAGGGATCATTATGTCTCAAAAATATATTGAAGGCCACAAAAACACAAACCTAAGTGCCTTAATCATGTTCATGCATGCAATCAATTATCAATTTTGAAAAGGTCACAAGTCAAGTTCTAGAACAAACAATCAAAGCCAAAAACACTCATGAAAAAAATAAGAGTCTCATCACAATATTCATTAAACATTACTCCTTCAAGTGTATAGTCTCAAAATCTCACTGGTTAAGGTCAATTCACTAATCAATCATTCACAACAAGTTTGCCAAATAACTAATTTCCAAAAAATTTCAAAGCTAAATCCAATTAGTATATGGGTAAAACAAGTCGGAAATCACAATCAAGCATTTACACCTATCAAGGGAAAAAATCTAACACCTATAATTAGTGCCTACTCAAGCCACGAAACAAACCAACACAAATCCAAGGGAGAAATCAAGTTCAGAAAAAATTTTATTTTGTTACCCTCCCCCAAACTTAGAATGTGGCTTGTCCTCAAGCAACAAATCTATCCTAAACTACAAAATAAAAATCAAAAACTAAAAACAAAAGCAAGGAGTTAGAGACTTCCCTTTGTAGCACAACATTCTCTCTTGATGCACCATGGAGGAGACTCCCCTAAACTTATTCACCTGTGTCACATGAACAACTAAAAATAGTGCTTGAAGCACCCCATTAGCAGTTACATATAGAAAAATCTAAACTCTTTATTCAATCTCCTAATTAAAAATTTAAATCCTACACTACTACAAAACTAAGGAGAATCCACCAGGATCCCAAATCCTATAGCACAACTTCCATGTTATGCAGCAATAACAAGTTATTCCTGGATCCCATGGAAATATGCACGGATGATGTTGGAGCAAATGTTTAAAAATAGTTTTAAACCCACCCGGGTCAAATGGTGCATTTTTCACTCCAAGCATCATCATATGGTGCTTGTCTTTTTCATCATGCATGGAGTCTATGAAAGTGTAAACTCCATGGCTTAGTAACGTTGCCTTTTCAGGCTCTAAAAAGGAGAACAATGACTTATCATCATTATGAGCATCAGGGAAGTCATAAAAATTTAAGGGGTAAATTGAAGGAAAAAAATTTGAGGGTTCCACATATTCATGCAATCCAATACATTTAGCAAGAACAAAAAATTCATCATGCAAAGTGGACCTTAATTCAACCCCTAGACTCATCCCATTATTCAATTTATCTTGTTTCACTTCCTCAATCTCATCATGCACAATTTCTTCTTTTTCTATGGGTTTAGAAAGGGGAGCACTTTGATCTTCAGTAATAGAAGATTTTTGTACCACCTCCTCTAAAAGACCATCAAAAACTTTAATCTCATCAAAAATATTTTGTGCAAAACAGGATGGAGTAGGTGACGACAAAATAAATTTGATAAATTCTATGTCATCATGAGAATAAGCCATGTTACATAATGATTCCACTCTACTAAAAAGTACCGAAAATTATTAAAATCTAATTTTAGTCCCCGGCAACGGCGTCAAAAACTTGTTGGGATTCTAGCAAGTATACCAGATCGTACAAGTAATAAAGTGATAAATAGAGTATCGTTCCCAACGAGGACTGAAATTGATTCTATTAATTCTCACCTATTCGTAGTTACTAAATGAAATTTAAATTGGAATTCGATTAATTGAGAAATAGTTGATTTAAATAAATTAAAATAAATAAATAAAACGATTCTTAAACAAAGAGAAAGAGAGGGACGTAGTTTCAATGAAGGTTCCTAAAACGTTTAACAATGAATTAATTTGTTTTCCTAAATTCTGAATTTGTTTTGCAAAAGTAGGAAACGCGTAATGTCTTAGAATATTTCCGTATTTTAGAGATTAATCTCCCAATGATGTCTCAAGAGAGCCTTAAAACCTAATTCTTAATTAAGTTCAATCAAAACTTATAGAAATTATTCAATTCATAAGAAATATGTCTATCCCTATGCAATTGAACTGTTTGATTATTGGGCACAATCCTAAATTAATATGTCTATTAAATTAGGATTCCTATGTCACGACTGCGCACTTTCATGAAGAACAATAAAAATATAATCAAACACATAATTCATAATGGAAAGACAAAATCAATTCATTGCATTAACATTAAAAAGGTTCCATATTCATCTACTCCTACATCCCAAAGAAGGATTTAGTTCATAATTGAGAGAAGAAAAGCAATAAAAGTGATAAAAGTCAACATAATTACCACTAATCCTTGCCTCTAATCTCTGTTCTTCACAAAATCAATGCAAAACTCTGCTCCCAAGTGTTCTGAATGAATCCTAATTCCTAATCCTCTTATTATATAGATAAAGACTAACCTAATTTCCAATCTAATGTGATAAGATTTTTATTTGAATAAAACTAATCCTAAATCTGAATATAATATGATAAGATCCTATTAGAATAAACTAATCTTTAAGAATCTTATCTACAAATAGAATTTATCATTAAAATCCTTCTAGAATCCCGTATTTGTGTCTGACAGCAACTTCGGCACTGATTTTGACCCCGAAGATGGACGAATTTGAGCAAGGCTATATCTAGAAAAGTTGTAGATATTTTCCTTAGCTTTAAAATGATACCTAGATCGCCTCATATGGATAAGCGTATCTCAAGTTATGAACAAAACAGCGAACAATGTCACTTTTTCACATTTTGCGCGCTCAGGCGTGAAGCTCCTGCGCCTGGGCGTGCAACTGTCTGGAAAAATCAACCAAATGCACCCTATTATTGGCCAATTGACCCCAGCCCGCGCCTGGGCGCCACGGTCAACTTTTCTTCATTTTTTCCTCTTTTTCTTCCTAATTCAAGTACCAAGCTCTCTTTCTCCATTCCTTTGCAAAAATCACTGTTTTAAGAGCTTAAATACCTGAAAACAAACCAAACACATCAAAAGATTCCAGAAATCTTATAATGACAAAATTTCATTGTTTTATTCCAATTTACTCAAGAAACAAGCCACTTACTATGTAAAAGGGAGACAAAAAGTGTACAAAAACATCACATATTAGACCCCAATCACACCCCCAAACTTAGCATTTTGCATGTCCCAGGCAAAAGTAAAACAAAAATTCAGTGCCTAAGATTCTCCCCTCCCAAGGTATAGCAACCTAACCATAAATTCCAACTCACCTACCCAAGATACCTTTCTTCACTAGCAAATCACCTCAATGAAAACCAGTTGAAAAACAAACTCAAAGTGAGCAAAAGATTAGTGACCACACCACCTCTCAACATCTCTCATGTGTATGGGTAATAATTATCAATTCACTCAAGTTCAAACCTGCCAATCGGACCTCACAAAAATCTGCATCTTTTAAACCTGCACCAATCCAGAATATTACAAAACCTAAAATTATATTTAACTTCGGCTACCTCGCACTAATGCCCTTTTCAAAAATAATATAAGTTTCTAGGCTTCTAAAAAAATAAACCATAATAATTACACCAAATTAATTTAGGTTCTCTCGTGACTAAATTACACTCCACAGTGTGGAGTGTACCCCTGTTCGGCCATGACTTGTGTAAGCTCCACTTCTGTACCTTTAAAAATATAGCAAGAAGGGTAGCATTACACAGAACTTAGGAAATAATTTCTAAGAAGTCATAATAATAAACTAAGCCTAACATTTATATTTACATCGTAATAATCATAATCATTTTCAAGTATTTCACAACACAAACATGCATCATTCACAATCACAAAATGTGGCATTTCCTTCAAAATTATTTTCTTAACTTTCTTTTTCAACTTTCTTAGTTTTTCTCATCTTTCCTCTTTCCTTTCTTCTTTTCTTTTCTTTCTTGTCTTTTCTTATAATGTACCATTAGGTATTTTTGTATGCACCTGTTAGGATGGTGTCTTCACCCAATAGGATTTCTTACCTTCACCCAGGATTTTCTTACCGCATAGACCTTTAGCTCGTTAGGGTCTTTTCTTTGTTCTTTTCTTTCGTGCTTCCTTACATGTTTCATTATTTATTTTATTGATTTACCAAACAGCTATTGATCTCGCGCGGGTCCCAAACACCTAACGAGACTTTGGATCTATGGGATTTACTTACCTGAGTGAGGACTTCACCTATTGGGAATTCGAGTCTATTCCTTAAAATAGACTCTGTCCTAACAGGGCACCTAATGGGTACGGATACCCGTCATGCGATCAATAGTTGTTACCTTTTGTTTAATTCGTTTATTCCAATGACAATTCAGTCCAGTTTAATTCAAACATATTTGATTCACACTAACATGCAGCAATCAAATTTTTACTCCATAATCAAATACCAACCGAATACCATCCAATAATGAATAAAAAATAATCAAAACAATTAATCAATTCATAACCAATTTTAAGTTCACCAAAAATTAACCAAATAATCAATTAACCAATAATCAATAAAAATATTCAATAAAAATATTCAATTCATCAAAACATAAACGTGTTCATTTCTTTAATTTAATAACATACTTATATCAACATTTTACTACCCTATTGTTCATTATTCTAATTAATCTTTTCTACTCCTAGCCATCACTATAAACAACCTAGAAATCATGTCCTAAATTAAGGTAATACAACTCTCTTACCTGGTATCCTAGCAATAGAAACAATATAACGTTCGCGTCCGCGCCTTACTCGAGGGTCAGGGACAATAATGTGTTGGATCTAAACAGGGACACACGTTAAATGTAACATCCCTAATTTAATTCCAAGCAATAATTAACGAATTAATGGAATTAAAGTGGAAAGAATGGGTAGATTAATTGCTTAACAAATTTTGTGAGCAAGGTGAGCAGTCATTTTAAGTACTAGGGGTTGTATAGAAAGCAATTATGGCTTCGAGCAAAATTATATAAGCGAAATCGGGGGTTAAATCGGCGTCTTAGATGCTAGAAATCGACCGAAAAGATAAAATTAGAAATTTATTATAGGATGCTAAGAAATAAAATTCCACCGTTGGATGTGAAGTTTAGGGGGTTAAGAAGCTTGCCTAAAAATTTGGGCTCGATCCGACGGTTAACGAAAAAGTTATGACGAATCGAAGTCAGGAACCACCGGTGCACGCCCAGGCGCACCGGTGCACGCCCAGGCGCACCGGTGCACGCCCAGGCGCACCAGTGTGCATCAGGTGCACCAAACCCGTGAAAAATTCGCCCAGGCGCATGCACAACTCGCCCAGGCGCGCGCAGGATATCTGATGGCGCATCAGATGCGCGTGTGGCGCGCGCAGGCGCACCAGGCACCGCGCCCAGGCGCGCGACTGCGACCTGGACCGCATCTGGTCCATAAAATGGCGCGCCAGGCCCTCCTTCCCCAGCACCATCCGCCCCAAACCCTCTCCCCTTCACCCACCTCCGTCCAGCAGCCCCCCAAGCACCCCAGCAACTCTAGCCACCACCACCAGCCGCCACCGCCAAGCCCACCATCACCACCATGAGTGTCTCTCTCTTTCCTCACTCTTGATTCCGTCTCTCTTTCCTTCTCCCTCTCTCTCCTCCTTTTCCTCCACCACCACACCACACCATAGCCGCCACCACGGACCACCACCCACCACCATCATCACCATGAGCTCTCTTCCCCTCTTTCCCTATTGATTTGAGTTCCCTTTCTCTTTTCCTCCTCCCTTGATGTTTCTCTCTCCTCTAGGGCTTTCTCTCTCCTCACCGGATCTCACCGACGTCGATACCGATCGTGATTCGCACCGGGCTTGTGTTGGGTACTCCGAGGCTTGAAGCTTGGGCCTCGATCCGGCCGCGATCGTTCTCAAATAGCGAGGAGCAACACCGTCACCGCAATCGAGATCGATTGTCCCCGCCGTGCTTGGAGTCGAAGATTGTGGAACCTTAGGATCAAATTGGAGCCGATCTAGAGCGTAAGCCGGAGAGTAAAGCGTCAGGCTAAGGTTACCTCTCTCACTGTCATCGATTGAGGTAAGGGGTTTCATTACCAGCCCTTAAGGGGTGTATTTCTGGGTAGTTATATCTATCGCTAGGACCGGGGGAAATGTTAATTGTTAATGAACCTTAGAGTAGCCCGCTAATCATGAAGGAAGAGAATTAGGAAAGAAAATTTAGTTAAAGAAGAGTTGAAACAATTAGCAACGAAATAAACAGAATTATAATAACGAGTGATTAGCGTAAGTGAAAAAAAAGGGAGAAATTAGAGATTAATTATGGAGAGCCGGAATTAAAAAAAGAAAGTGTAGAAATGAGTTGAGAGCTAAATTAGGATAAAATAAGGTGAATAGAAATAAATGGAGTGAATGAGTATTTAGCCATTAGAGGAAGGAAATAAACGGAAAATAAGAAAGAGAAAGTTAACGGAAAAAGAAATAATATAATTGGTTCTGAATGCATGAGCTAGGTATTATTAAATATGGGTGATGTAGGAAAAAGAAACAAAGGAAGAGAAGAAGAAAAAGAAAAGAAAAAGAAAAGGGAAATAACTAAGAGTTAGTATGAGAATAATTAGTAACGAAAAGTACCTAAGTATAAGATGGCAAGGAAATAATAATAAGTCGTTAAGGGAAGGATGGAGCGAAGTGAGACGATAATGGAGGATAAGGAAGAGTTAGGAAATTAAAAGTATTAGATAGAATTAAGGAATTGAAAGTAAAGGGATAAGACTAATACGATAATAAAGAGAAAGGATTAAAACGGCAGGAGGTCGTTAGACCCTGTCACCATAATTTAAACGGCGGGAGGTCGTTAGAGCCTGCCACCATAATTTAAACGACGGGAGGTCGTTAGACCCTGTCACCATAATTTAAACGACGGGAGGTCGTTAGACCCTGTCACCATAATTTAAACGGCGGGAGGTCGTTAGACCCTGCCACCATAATTTAAACGACGGGAGGTCGTTAGACCCTGTCACCATAATTTAAACGACGGGAGGTCGTTAGACCCTGTCACCATAATTTAAACGGCAGGAGGTCGTTAGACCCTGTCACCAATAAAAGATTAAAGGAACGAAAAGGTAACCGGCATATTAACCGAATAATGGAATTAAAATGGAAATACAAATGGAAAATGGGAATAAAAAGGAAAGAGCGAAAGTAATAAGGAACAAGAATAATTAGAGGTTAAGGATTTATCTAAAAGAAAACAATTAGAAAGAAAAAAAATTGGGAAACAGTTAGAAGGTAAAGAGGAAAGAAGAACATGAATTGTGTAGCATAGCATAGGCTTGAATAGTTTTGGCGTGTCATATATATCTGCTTAGAAATCTCCCTTTTTAAGTGCTGTGTGATGCTTCCCCTGTGTTGTTATTATTTTTCAGGTACACAAGTGGAGCATACACCAGTGTTGGCCGGGCAGGATCTTCATTCCACCACGTGGAGTGAACATATATATACGTATATTATATTTTGAGTGGACAACTATTTTGTAAATTTAAAATATGTAATAGTTGTACGCCCTGAACTTCGTATGCATCGGGCATTAGGATCTGATATAACTATTAGACTGTTGTTGTTTATGTTTTAAAAGTTTTTGGACTGACAGGTTTTTAGAAGAAAAATTTTGGGAAGTCCGGAAAACAGAGGAAACTCTGCCGAATTTTCGTAAAACCTTTTAAAGAAAATTAAGTACTAAATCGAAATTTTCAAACTCCGAGTTTTATAAAACCTAATAATTACTAATAATAAGTGAGGGTGTTACATTAAAACTAGTTATAACATTAAAAGTATATATATATATATATATATATATGTGTGTGTATATATCAATAAATATAATAAACTAAATTCATTTTTGTCAAAATAAAAAAAATATCATTTTCCCCAAAACATTTCTTTATTTGAGAATATAGGGATAATAAAAATATTGACGGATTATCGAATAAATTACATAGATGAGTAGAGGGAGTTAAGAAGATTATTTACCTAAGACGGATTTGAGATTGAACGGTCGGATCTTGAGTAATCGGACCGAGAAGATTGAGATTCCACACTTTTTTGTTTTTTCTCTTCCTATGAGCGTTTCCGTCCCTCCGTTCCAGTTTCTCACGCCCAGACCTCTTTCTCTCTATTCCCTTTTTTTTTTGTCTTCCCCTTTTCTTCTTCTTTAACCCTCTTAGTTTCCTTTTTTTTTTTCCCTTCCACGGGTTGGGCTGGGCTCAGGGGTAGAAATAGGAAATATTACTATATTTTTATGTTTTTTCTTATTTGTGGATCAATGTGTGTAAATATTTTGAATTATAACCAAAAGTTGGATGATACTAAAAATAAAATACATTTCATTACAATAATATTGTATTTTAATTACTCAAAAATGATTGAAAAATAATAAAGTTACCGGTCTCTACAGATAGCTATTGGATAAGAAAAAGTATCGAAATTCAAAAATAAATATATTTCTCAATCCTAATATCAAACTTGATAAAATGTAATATTTATAATTTTGAAATAGAAAATTGTCATATATATAACTTATATGGGTAATATATTAACCAGTTCGGGAGCTAAAAATAAAACAGTCTCAGAACGCTGTGAAAATTTACAGGGACGCTCAAAATATTAAGTTAAACATATTTTTCTAAAGAAACTATTTATAAAAATGCCTCTAAGGCTTGCCACTTGAGCTCCCTGTCAAAATGTTAATTAAACTAAATAAAAGTACTATTTTATTTTTGAAAAAACGTATTATAATAAATTTATACTTATTTTGACTAGAAAACATATTTCAATTAAAATGATGAAATCAAAATTTTATTACAACACTCAAATCTTGAAAATATCATATTAAATCATTTAATTATTTTGCTAAAGGTATTAGAATTAGCGGGATGTTACAATTCTCCCCCACTTATTGGAATTTCGACCCCGAAATTCCGTTCAATTCCTTCAATGGAGAACCATCCTGTGACGCTCTCGTTTTACATCTTGAAAATAACTAATATTTCCAAATGATTGAAATACTTGCTATCAAAAATTAGGACTAGAAAATTTTTCCTTTTTAATTTGTACTTGCCCGATTATAAACACTTTAAATCTGAACCAATAATTGAATTCGGCTTAATAATATCTTAATTACAAAAAGACTCTCGAGATAATATTTTCTTAAACGTAATAAAACACCTTCGTAGTCCTTATTGAAATATATTGTTTGTCTCTCGAGATTAATCAAATATATAAAATATAAACTTGTCGCCGAATCCTTTTCGAGTCAAAATCAGAGTATGCGGAAGTAAAAAGTAATACTTGTGGGGCACTGCTGAGGTAAGTAAAACATATCATATATATGTATATCATAACATAAACCCCATAAGTATCATCAGTAGCAAGTAGCATAAGTTGAGATAGCAAGAGTTTATAAAAAACATATACAACCCAGCTGCATAAAATAAAACCTCACTCTAAGACCTCTCAAAATATATACAATAGATCACATAATCCCAAAATAGAAGTCCCAGAGCAGGTCATCCGTGTCCTCAGCAGCTCCTCATATCCTCCACAGCTCTATCCCTAGGATCTAGGATCCAAAACATCCACGCTACGCAGGCTCCTATGAACCAGCGGGTCCACCTCTAGCAGAAACAGTCGGGTCGACATGCACCTCCTCCTCGCTCTCATCCTCCACGGGGTCCTCCTCGACCTCGCCTGACTGGGTAGAGACCCCACCACTGGGTCTAGGATATGCAGAAACAGTCCTCTCGAAATCAGTTGGACCATGAGAAGGAGTCTCCTCAGTGACAACTCTATGGGAGGAAGGATGAGAACGAGTGGCAGCTCTGAAATGAAAACTATGAAAACGACGCACAGGTCGAGCCGGGGGTGGTCCTTTATATGTATAAAAGGGTGGAACATGCATAGTATAGACTAAAGGGATCCTAAATCGACGAGGTCGCACTCGCACCAGAGGGTTAGGGTGGTAGAGAGTGATCTCCACCTCCCCCTCAAAAGTGGCACGGTGCTCCTCATACGTCCATATGCCACTAGGGATAGGGCGTATCTCGATGCAAGCTAGGTATCTGGCCATCACCTAAACATGGCACAGGGGGTAAGTATACACATATACATAATTGATAAAGACTAAAGTTACAAACACAAGTACATCATGGACAGATAATAATGCAAGTACATATGAACACACCAGTTTTCAACATTATATCTCTTATAATGCAAGTGGCATGATGTATGCTTTTCTATCCACAACTGAGGCCTCTAAAGTCCATTTTGGACGTCCATCCAATACACCCTTGTGTTCCCAGAACACTGACATTCGTTCCCAGAACGTAATGCCAAACCATACTTGGATAATAAGCATCACTCCCGGAGTGTGCACCACGTTCCCAGAACGCATACGTTCCCAGAACGCATAAAAACCAGGTCCCGGACACTGGCCACATTCCCAGAATGTGTCATCAAGTAGGTTACAATTTGGTACTCCCGGAGTACCCTCCTCATATTCCCAGAATATGATAAACGTTCCTACCAACCAAACTTCCATTCTATATGGATGCACAATTATCAGGGTTGGTTTTATCTTTACATTAATTAATGTGATTTAGAAATATTCCAATTTCCCTTTTGAATGATTTATTTGAGGCATAACCTTTGGCACAAAATTCTTCTTTGAATTATCTCCAAAAAAAAACATGTTCTTAAGCTTAGATTGGGAAAAACATAACCAATGGTATTTAAACACTTAACTTTTTATTTTTCAGATTCAAGTACTAATCGGTTACAGTTTCAGGCTAACCGGTTTGAATTACAGACCTGAACTGTTTACCATTGTAATCCAGAAAAACCCTTTTTCTTGAATTCTCTACCCAATTCATAAACAAGTTTAACATTGTTTTATGCCTCAAAAACCACTATTTTTATCATTCAAAGGTCTAAATCACATTTCATTCTCCAATGAGCCTAATTTCCTCTTGAAATTATCTCATCACACTAAGGTATTAACTCTTTGATTGCAATCTGAACTATAACAGTGAAATCAACTTGTTTTTCAGATTGTTTTCCATGAAATTGAGGCCTAGATTTGAGTAGGATTTATAAGACCACAATACTGATTTTGTAAGCTTATTTTCTTTTGCATTTTTACAGTGTCTAACCGGTTACGAATCTCGAGTAACCGGTTAGATTATGTAGTCAGCCACTAAAACATGAGTTTTAACAAACCATTCTCTTCACTACTCAAATCTAACCAAATTTCAACCTTTAACAGAGTTCATATACCTTAATTAAATATGTTTAAGCACAGAAACATATATAACTTGCATGCATTTGGTTTAGTGCATCAAATTGCATAAAAACCCATACAAACACAATTCAATACCTCAAATCACATATTATACATTTAGCTTCTGATTTCCACATTAAATTACTTGCATGCATCAATATAAGATTGCTCAAAACAACAATGAGCTGAAATTTGGCCTCCAAGCCTTTGTGCTTCACACACATAATGCCCTTTTTGAGTTTTGCTAACTCAAATCCTAATTCACTTGATTTTTAGTCTAAATCTAGTATAAGGTAGACTTCTCCCATACCTTAAGATAAAGTTTGATGAAGATTAACACTGAACTTGAAGAAAAATCCACAGATTCCTCACAAATCCTAGGTTCTGCTTTCAACCACGATTTCCATCAACAGGGTCCAAAGACCAGAAAATTTGACATAGCAATTGGCCAAAGAAATTGGGGAAAACGATTAGGATTCAATATAGGTAACATGCACTAAGGAATGAAAGTGATTTGAGACTTAATGGTGGACTGTACTTACCAAAATCTAGTCTCAAACCAAGCTTCCTGAATCAGAAAACTCAGAATCCAGCTACTCCAACTTCAACTTCCAAGAGCGATTTCTCTTCACACAATGACTCTCAGCTCACAAACTTTATATAAACACAAAGCCCTTGATGCAAGCTTTGTGAATGTGTATCACTCGTCTCTCAACACTCAGAAAAGAGCAAGAATTTCCCCAAATGAAATGGAAACCCTAACAGAGCAGTCTCCCTCCCAACACTCAGAAATCAACCCCAATTCCTCCACAATCTTGGCTTATATAGATCAATTGGAGGAGCATGCACGTTGACGCGGGTTTTCCACTGAATTTAGGCTGTATTCGTGGCGATTAATCGAATTAATCAAGTGATTACTCATCAAAATCCACTAACCCAGTTTCTGGGTTCATCGTCTAACCGGTTACAGGGCATTACTAACCGATTAGATCAGTACAAAATTTAAAAATTAATATTTTTAAATCTTTCCCTCCAAGAACTTTTTCAATATTACATTTAGGTCCTAATCCAGGGACTAAAATGCAATATTCTTATATTTTGCATTTATTTGCCATATAAAAATATTTCAACTTATTTTTATATTTCAGGCTAATTAAATACAAAACATAAACTTGGAAATTCATATAAATTAATAATAAAACTTTTATTATTAATTTCCTTATTATTCGGGAGACGAAAATTAGGGGTGTTACACTACTCCCCCACTTAAAAGGAATTTCGTCCCCGAAATTCTAGCTTACATAAACAACTCCGGATACTCTTGACGCATCTTTTCCTCTAATTCCCACGTAGCTTCAGACACGTCAGCATTTTCCCATATGACTTTTACTAAAGGTATCTCCTTTCCCCTGAGCTGCTTAACTTCACGATCTTCTATCTGAACCGGTCTGGTCTCAAAGGTAAGGTTTTCCTTCAAAGTTAGGTCATCAGGTTGTAGTTTTAAAATAACTGATGGATCATGCACATACTTCTTCAGTTGCGAAACGTGAAAGACGTTGTGCCAATTGGATAGAGAGGGTGGTAAAGCTAGTTGATAAGCAACAGGACCAACTCTCTTAAGGATTTGATATGGACCTATACACTTAGGCGAAAGCTTTCGAGTTCTCAAGGCTCTACTAATTCCTTTTATCGGAACTATCCGAAGAAACACATGATCGCCTTCCGAAAACTCTAATGGTTTTCTCCTCCTATCAGCGTAACTCTTCTGCCGACTCTGAGCCGCTTTCATCTTTTCTTGAACCATCCTAATCTTCTCAGATGTCTGCTGAATCATTTCCGGTCCAACCATTAAATTCTCCCCCACTTGGAACCAACATAGCGGGGTTTGACATTTCCTTCCATACAATGCCTCAAACGGTGTCATCCCAATACTTGCATGATAGTTGTTGTTGTATGTGAATTCTGCAAGAGGTAGCACTTGATCCCAACTTCCTTGTTCTTCAAGTGCACAAGCCCGCAACACATCTTCCAAAGACTGAATCGTTCTCTCCGTCTGGCCATCAGTCTGTGGATGATACGCAGAACTCAATTTCAATCTCGTTCCCATAGCATCATGTAAACTTTGCCAGAATTGCGAAGTAAATCTGGGATCTCGATCCGACACAATACTCGAAGGTACTCCGTGAAGACGAACTACCTCTTTAATATAGATCTGGGTAAGCTTATTCAAAGGATAGCGTGTAACACCCTCACATTAATTTAGTTAAATTAGAGTTTTAGGAAAATTGGTACTTGAAAATTTCTTTTTAAATTAAAATACTTATGAATATTTTTCCGGAAAAACGGACAGAGTTTCCTCTGTTTTTCGGACTTTACCAAAATTTCCTGTTTTGTACCTGTTCAGCCAGATTAATTTAAACAAGAAAACTTATAAATTATACAGACATTTTAAAACTAAAGCCCGGTTTTACAAAATAATACAAGTTCCAGGGCTTACTTAGCAAATTGCCATTAATCCAGAATACTAATCAAAATATAGATATCTATATCCACTCATGCTATTATAAATACACTCCACGTGGTGGAGTGAATCCTGCTCGACCTGTGACGATGTAAACCTTGCTTCTGTACCTGAAAAAAAATAACTGCAAAAGGGGTAGCAATTACGCAGAACTTAAGAGAAATAAACCCTCAATAAAATAGTGATGAACTAAGCCTAACCAACTTATAATAATCATAACATTCACAACAACACTCATTTCATTAAATTCCCAATTATTCAAATTTTATTATTCTTTTCTTCATTTTCGTATTCTTCTTTCTCTTTTCCTTTTAACACTTTCTTTTCATATACTCACTTTATTTCAGTGCAACACCTCAAAACAGAGGCCCTCTTAATTTTCCTTATTTGAATTATGTGTCCCTCAGGTCAGAGGTCAACACTTAATTATTTTAATTCATTTTGTGTCCCTCAGGTCAGAGGTCAACACATTTTAACATTTTATTCTTAAAAATACATTTCGCGCCATTGTACTTCACCTCCACACCGGAAGGTACCTCATACAATGTGGCCTAGGGATACTTCACCTCCACACCGGAAGGTACCTCATATCGTTGTACTTCACCTCCACACCGGAAGGTACCTCATACAAGTTGGCCTGCAGGTACTTCAAATCCACACCGGAAGGTACCTCATACCATTGTACTTCACCTCCACACCGGAAGGTACCTCATACAATTTGGCCTATGGGTGCTTCACCTCCACACCGGAAGGTACCTCACACCACTGTACTTCACCTCCACACCGGAAGGTACCTCATACAGTTTGGCCTATGGGTGCTTCACCTCCACACCGGAAGGTACCTCACACCACTGTACTTCACCTCCACACCGGAAGGTACCTCATACAGTTTGGCCTATGGATGCTTCACCTCCACACCGGAAGGTACCTCACACCACTGTACTTCACCTCCACACCGGAAGGTACCTCATACAGTTTGGCCTATGGGTGCTTCACCTCCACACCGGAAGGTACCTCACACCACTGAACAATTATATATCTTTAAATCTTTGAATTTCGTTTCCAAATTATCTCATTGGTTTCCAATCTCATGGATTTCATCATTCAATCATACCCTTATATTTTCACTTGCTAAAGTTCTCCTTTTTCTCATTCCAAATCATCTCGTTCGTTACCATTCATAACTTCCAGGTTCAATATAATTTATACATGCTCTCCATTTAAATCAATTACCAACATCACAATTTGCACATAACATCACATACCAATATCAAATCAATTATCAGAGTCATTCATATCTATTCCAACCAACATAATTTAGCACAACATTAACCACATAATCAAATCTCATATTCTCATTTAAGTCCAACATACATATCACTACACTTTTATAAATAATCACAAATTAACATAATTACTAATTTTTAATACATTTTAATAAATCTAACCAACTCACACAACATACCCAATTATTTTGTTGTCTTAGTTCAATGGTCTTTTATCAAATCATTCGCTATCTTTTTACACTTACTCAATTCATAATTAATCTGTCATTTATAAGTTTATATTTACTCTCCTTACACACTAATAACCAACACCTCATACACGTCACCATAAACACATATAATTCACAATTTCCTATTCTCATATAATTCATCAAACATTAACTTTCAATAATCATGGCTTGCCTTTAAAAATTTTAATTAATTAATGAGAGGTTCTATTTCTTCCTAAACTATTATCTTTTGTTATTACTAGTTACCCTAAGGCTCAATAATACACGTATTCTTCTACACTTAATCATCACTATCAATATCCCAGAATTTATCCCCTAAGCCAGGTAAAAGTCCCCTCTTACCTCTGGATTTCAATAGAATCTGACTTGCGGCTCAGCGGGGGAGATCCTGCTTCGGCTTACGTCGAATTAGTCCAAACCCACAAACGGCAACCACAGCTTACACGACCGGGGTCGGTTTGACTCCACGACTATGTTGGTGTTGGCGGTTTGGGTCAAACCCGTAACTGTGGCCGATGTCGATGACGGCGTCGATGAAATCTGGGGCTCGCGATTCACGAGCTTCCTTCAACAACCACAGCAGTGGCGGTGCAACCAAGAACAAGGGAGGGAGAGGCGGTTTGCAGGCCCCAAGTCACGGCGATGACTGAACCACAATCAGCGGCAACATCAGCACCTAATGGCGGGAGAGACTCGAACAAGGTTCTCTTGTTCATGTAGCAGCGAACACGAACGGGGAGAGGAAAGAGGTGGTGGCAGCGAGCATAACCAATAGTGGCGGCGGCGGTCCTTCCTTGTCCAGGAGGGAGTCGCGACTGGGAAATGAGAGGGAGAGACGGGGTGAGAGAGAAACCGACAATGGAGGGGAGGGAGATATACAGCGCCGGAGGAAGAGAGAGAACAAGGCGGCGGTTTGGTGGTTGGTTGGAGCGGCAGAGAGAGAGACAAAGGGAAGGAGGGCGGCTGGGGTTTTAGGGCCGGCGGTGGAAGAGAAAGATGAAGAAGAAGATAAGGGTTCTTGGCTCAGGAACACAAACACACACCAATCACACGTTTTTCTTCTTCTTTTCTTTTTTTTTATATTATTATTATTATTATTATTATTTTTCTTTTTCTTTTTATTTATTTATTATTATTATTATTACCACTTGTGTTAGTATGATTTAAAACACTAGTACCATTTCTATTTATTTGTTTATTATAAATCTCAAAAAAAAAAAAATACTAATAATAAAGTGTAAGCATTTAGTAAGTACTTATATAAAATTATATTAAGAATCTTTAAATTTTTAAAACAAGTTCAACCTTTAAATTGTCAAAATATATTAAAGCATAGAAAGTATGCTTTTCAAATAGTATAATTATTTTTAACATTTTAATTGAATTAATCACTTAGCCATATCACTAATCAATTAGTCAACGCTATTTTTCCTTTTATTATTCTTATTACGTTTAGAATTAAAAATGGGGATGTTACAATCCTCCCCCACTTAGGAGAATTTCGTCCCCGAAATTCATATCACACGAAGTAAGGGTTAACAACGACTTGAGGAAAATTCCACCAAGGCTTTCTATTCTTTCTTAACTTACTCCCCCACTTAGAACGCGTCTAAGTGAAGGATTCGCCGTGACTTCCACTTACTCCTTAGGATTCTTAACATTGTACACTCGATCGGTTGTGATCCTCTTAATCACAACACCTTTCCAATTTCTAGTACCCGGTTCAATAGCTTGGGGTCATTCTATTGGGGAATTTGCTGGCAAGATTGGCCAACTGGTAGCTCCTTCTATACCACGACTTATACCTACAATTCTTGGTTCTTAGAGAAGGTTCTCTGAGTCGAGTATCGAACTAAGGATAACGACGCTTAACCATGCTTTTTACTCCCTTGATGCGGGTCCGACAGGGTTCACCTCAAAGATTAACCTTAGCGACATTCGCGTCCTACTCCATTGATGCTTCAACTCCGCTTGTTCGACAGTTTCAAATCGTCATGGGAATACCTAGAAATTGGTCCTACTCTAAGGTCACGGTCAGAGTTTAGCTCTACCTCTTAAGTTACCAAAGGTTGGTTCCCAACCATCTCTTCAAGAACTTCCATCGCTACTAATGCGGGGTATTGAAGTTTATAGTTTCCTGGTACTCCCAGGTTAGGATAGCGTTACTAGACATCTAACTCGTGTCCAGCATAACACCCTCAACTTAAATATGTAACATAGGACAAATTATTCCAAGTTATTATGAGGATTGTTAAGTTTAGGAAGAGGTTTGTGTGGGGTATCAAGCTTGGATTGGGTGTAGAGCCTATGGAAATGAATTAGAGATAGAAAATCATCAAAACATTACTTTTCCACTAAGTAATCGATTACTTGGATGGTCAGTAATCGATTATAGGGCCCCTGATAAAAACAATAAAAAAGTTGCAGCAAATATAATCGATTATCTCATATGAAGTAATCGATTATGATGAGCTGTAATCGATTACTTTCAGGGCTTTAATCGATTACAAGGCCTCTGGTGGGAAGTCCTAAAAATGTTGCATTGAAGGAATAATCGATTATCAGGTTAAGGTAATCGATTATTTGTTCACTTGAATTTTCGTTCTGGCACGCGAAGATGGCGATTTCACGCATACTCAAGATGTCTTCTCCGAAGAGCTAGGGAGAATGATAACTAATGGTTCGTACGGTATTCCTACCAACAATAAGCCCAGTCTCTTCATGGGTATACGAGGACACTTTACACTTTGTCCTCGCCCGTCTTTCTTTCTCATCAGCATTCTTCACTCGAATGTGACCTAAACTGGTTTACTAAGTTCTCCCCCACTTGGCATCGACACACCCGGGTGTGTCAATGTCAAGGGGTAGGCTTGGTCGATTCTAAGAATCAACTGTCTAAGTTCTCTTATTCGATGGGGAATGCGGTTCGATGATACAACTCGATTGGTTTTAACAAGCAAATAGGGGCTCTATGTATGCCCACGAATTTACTCTTGATGTTCTTAGAAGTTTAAGTTTGTTTTTAATGTAAGCTTTTAACATTAGAATAAGGGGCTGCTCAAGAAGACTAGAAACGCGCAGTATTAACAATCCCTTTGAAAACTCCTCAAGGAAGACTAAAGTGAAGATAGAAGAGTTCTATCGTTGATCGCCCAAACCATTATCAATCTCATAAGGTTGCATTCGGCTTCCTCTAAACTCGAACCTTTAACCTTGTTGCTGAATCCTTTTAATCTTTTCATTCCAACACCAATTCCTAACTCTTCCAACCCCTCAAGTCCCTTCTCAAGTCCTTCTCCTTAACCTCTCTTATTTTCCCCTAGTCTTCTCATAGTTATAGAATTCTGCCTATACCCTTAATCCATAAACGTGGCCATCATAAGCCCAGAAATCCTTAATTCCTTCCCCAATTCAACAACCACACTCTTCAACATCACAAGGGCTCCTTCAAAGATAGATCCTTATGAGGCTGCCTACAAGGAGAGTGCTATCATATAAGGAGTAAATCTCCATATTTTCTTAAAGAAGTCTAAGTTTTTATCATTATACTACTATACTAAATAACCTAAGTTAATAAGGAATAACTATGGAAGTATGAGCACTTATAGGCTACAACCCCAGTAATGTATGGGGAAAAATTTCTTGTTACCCCAAATAAAAGATCATATACCAACGTTCATTGTTTTAGCAGGGTACTTCTCAGACATTAACTTCCCAAATATAATTTCCATCGGATGCTTTCTACCTATAAAAAAATTCATTTTGTTGTCCATGTACAGCAAGACAACACATTTTGGTGCATAGTCTTTCACTTGGGGCAAAACGGTCAAAGGAGAAAATACAAAACACAACAAATATTAACATTAAAAACTTTGCCCCTATAACAAGTCCCGTACCCATATGACAACACAGCAATGGCATACAATTATTGTCTCATCAAAGAGTGCATGGAATAGCGAGCAGCCAAAATATGCATTAATAAATTTGAGAAAATGCACAATATTTCCGGAATTACTAAAGTCTATAATCTGTACATCATATATCATATCAACCATCAATATCCAGCCATTAAATATTCTACACAAGTTCACTAAGCGCTATAAGTCATAAATTTTTCGCAACCATTCCTATTATGATGCTACCAATACTCCCCTAAGTCATAAAGCTAATCTATTTCTAACTACAAGTTACTCGCTTGGTGAGTAAACTACAGGAGTTGTGAGTTCACACTCCAAGGCCGAGGAAAACTACTCTGATACCATAATATAACACCCTCACATTAATTTAGTTAAATTAGAGTTTTAGGAAAATTGGTACTTGAAAATTTCTTTTTAAATTAAAATACTTATGAATATTTTTTCGGAAAAACGGACAGAGTTTCCTCTGTTTTTCGGACTTTACCAAAATTTCCTGTTTTGTACCTGTTCAGCGAGATTAATTTAAACAAGAAAACTTATAAATTATACAGACATTTTAAAACTAAAGCCCGGTTTTACAAAATAATACAAGTTCCAGGGCTTACTTAGCAAATTGCCATTAATCCAGAATACTAATCAAAATATAGATATCTATGTCCACTCATGCTATTATAAATACACTCCACGTGGTGGAGTGAATCCTGCTCGGCCTGTGACGATGTAAACCTTGCTTCTGTACCTGAAAAAAAATAACTGCAAAAGGGGTAGCAATTACGCAGAACTTAATAGAAATAAACCCTCAATAAAATAGTGATGAACTAAGCCTAACCAACTTATAATAATCATAACATTCACAACAACACTCATTTCATTAAATTCCCAATTATTCAAATTTTATTATTCTTTTCTTCATTTTCGTATTCTTCTTTCTCTTTTCCTTTTAACACTTTCTTTTCATATACTCACTTTATTTCAGTGCAACACCTCAAAACAGAGGCCCTCTTAATTTTCCTTATTTGAATTATGTGTCCCTCAGGTCAGAGGTCAACACTTAATCATTTTAATTCATTTTGTGTCCCTCAGGTCAGAGGTCAACACATTTTAACATTTTATTCTTAAAAATACATTTCGCGCCATTGTACTTCACCTCCACACCGGAAGGTACCTCATACAATGTGGCCTAGGGATACTTCACCTCCACACCGGAAGGTACCTTATATCGTTGTACTTCACCTCCACACCGGAAGGTACCTCATACAAGTTGGCCTGCAGGTACTTCACCTCCACACCGGAAGGTATCTCATACCATTGTACTTCACCTCCACACCGGAAGGTACCTCATACAATTTGGCCTATGGGTGCTTCACCTCCACACCGGAAGGTACCTCACACCACTGTACTTCACCTCCACACCGGAAGGTACCTCATACAGTTTGGCCTATGGGTGCTTCACCTCCACACCGGAAGGTACCTCACACCACTGTACTTCACCTCCACACCGGAAGGTACCTCATACAGTTTGGCCTATGGGTGCTTCACCTCCACACCGGAAGGTACCTCACACCACTGAACAATTATATATCTTTAAATCTTTGAATTTCGTTTCCAAATTATCTCATTGGTTTCCAATCTCATGGATTTCATCATTCAATCATACCCTTATATTTTCACTTGCTAAAGTTCTCCTTTTTCTCATTCCAAATCATCTCGTTCGTTACCATTCATAACTTCCAGGTTCAATATAATTTATACATGCTCTCCATTTAAATCAATTACCAACATCACAATTTGCACATAACATCACATACCAATATCAAATCAATTATCAGAGTCATTCATATCTATTCCAACCAACATAATTTAGCACAACATTCACCACATAATCAAATCTCATATTCTCATGTAAGTCCAACATACATATCACTACACTTTTATAAATAATCACAAATTAACATAATTACTAATTTTTAATACATTTTAATAAATCTAACCAACTCACACAACATACCCAATTATTTTGTTGTCTTAGTTCAATGGTCTTTTATCAAATCATTCGCTATCTTTTTACACTTACTCAATTCATAATTAATCTGTCATTTCTAAGTTTATATTCACTCTCCTTACACACTAATAACCAACACCTCATACACGTCATCATAAACACATATAATTCACAATTGCCTATTCTCATATAATTCATCAAACATTAACTTTCTGTGGTTAACTCGGCCCTTGTGGGGTGGACCAGGGAAAAAGACATAAACCAGAACCTCGGAACAAGGCTCAAATAGCCTTGACCGAGCTGGGGGGCTTATGTGGTGGACTCGGCCTGGCCGAGGTCCTTGAACCACCTCGCCGAAGTCCTGAGGACCCTTCAGGAAGCCTTCTGAGCACTTAGCCGAGCTCAATGCTCAACGACCGAACAGATGCCAGATACAGGCCGACCTCGTGTTCCAGCTCAGGTCCGACATCCAGGTCCGACACCTCCCCAGGTCCGACATCTAGGACATGGTGACGTCCCCCTACCTTATCCACAAGGACAGCTCACTACCTTATCCACAAGGACAGCTCACTACCTTATCCACAAGGACAGCTCACTACCTTATCCTCAAGGACAGCTCATCCAACCTTATCCGCTCCTAGCTCAGTACAGGCTGGCCCTACTTGGGCCTAAAGCAAGCCCATTAGGGCAACCAGCTCCCCCCTATAAGTAGCTCAGTACTACATGGGGCTTAGGTACGTCCTCTAATCCTAATTGCCATCCTCACACACCAGTGATTAGGGTTGCTTCTTGGCTCTTTCCCTTAGCCATCTGAGGACTTCCCCCCAAACATCACATATCAACCCTAGACAGAGGCTCCTTCAAAGGTCTCTCCTACACCCTTGGAGGTCCTCGCAGTCTAGGACATCACATTGGCGCCGTCTGTGGGGAAAGATAAACTTCAACCCCACCCAGAAGATTCTACCATGTCTGAAGAAGAGCAGCCGATTCAGAGAAGGAGGAGAGGGCGTCCAAGAAGGGTGCCTTCGACTGAGGACCTACGCCTGCACCTGGAAGCCAACAGGGCAGCAAGGTCCTCACCACCACCGCCTCCACCACCTCCTCCCCCGCCATCACCTCCCTTTCCACTGCCACCTCCTCCACCAGAGTTCACTCATACCCATAGTGGACCCTACACCGTCCACACTGGAGACACCGCAAACCCAACCCAGTTTCCTGGCGGGGCTCGGCGCGTGCAGCTACGCTCTGAGCTCGATGAAACCAACACTGAACAGCACCGCCACCGTGGCGAGCGTGCTCACTCAGTCAGTACAACACACCGTTCTCACTCTCGCCAGTCTACGCTCTCTCGGGATGCTGAGCTCTTGTCCTTGATGAGACAGCAGATGAGAATTGTAGAGCAACAAGGTAAAGCAATTGCAGATCTCCAACAAGTTGCTATGCAACGTTTAGCTGAACGGGCTTCTGTCCAAGCCCCGGCCCCGAACGAACTCCCTCCACCACCCCCTCCCCCACCCCTTCCACCACAACACCCGTTAACTCCACAAACCTTTGCAACACCACACACGACTGTTACACAACTTACACCAACCCCCGACCAACAACAACCTGAGCTGGATGATTCCCATCCTGGGCATCCTTTCACCCCTGCCGTCATGGCCTATGAACCACCGCCCGGGTACCTAGGGCCTAGTAACATCCCCAGATATAATGGCTTTACTGACCCGCAGGAACATGTCCTTTCCTATGAAGGAGCCGTGAACTTTCACGGAGGAGGAGATCAGCTAAAATGCCGAGCTTTCTCTATGACACTTCAGGCCCCAGTCCTTCGGTGGTATTCAACGCTTCCTAAAAACTCTGTCAACAACTGGGCAGAAATGAAGCGCGTCTTCCTCAACAGATACACTACCAGCTGTGTGCAACCTAGATCGGACCACACGCTGGCGACGGTGATCCAGAAGCCAGATGAATCCTTGCGTGCATACTTGCACAGGTTTCACAACGAGTCCAGTTCGGTTCCGAATTTGTCTCCCGAGGTGGCCGTCCTCCTTTTGACCCAGGGATTGGCCGAAGGAGGCTTCAAAGATTCACTTATTGGAAAGCCACCAAGGGACATGGCCGAGCTGAGACAGAGATCAAACAAGTATATAAACCTTGAAGAATTCAACAAGGGGCAATCAAGCAGACTGGAAAATGCTTAGGCCACCTCGCAAAATGCCCTGCCCCGAGGCCGTCCTCGCGGCAACAGGGATGAAAAAGGAGGTAGAGCAGATCAGGGAGACCGAGGTCGTTCTCAGCAAGAGGACCGCCGACGTCCATACATTACCAAATATGACTCTTACACCCCCCTCACGGTCCCGAGGTCTCAAGTCTGGAGAGAGACCATGCAGACCGAACTGAGGAGTGTACCCCGCCCCCTTCCTCAGAAATCAAAACTATGTGAGAGACAAGTCCAAATACTGCAATTTCCATGACGGGTACGGCCACCATACCGACCAATGCACATGGCTTCGGGATGTCATTGAAGATATGGTAAGAAGAGGCAAGCTACAGCAATATGTCCGAGAGGTAGTGGAAAGACGAGGTCGGAGAAGATCTCGCAGCCCGGACAATGATAAGGGAAAAGCTAAGGCCGACTCGTCCCTAGAGAAAAAGGAAGAGGAGCCACCATGGGTAAATATGGTCGTGGTTCAGGACCTCGATAAGTCGCCAGAAAAATTCCGAGTAGAAACCATCTCGGGAGGTTTTGCTGGCGGCGGTGAGATGAGGGCGGGAAGAAAAAGGTACATCAACCAGGTTTTGGCGGTTCATCACAAACCCGTCCCCAAAAAACCTTCTCGGAATATTCCCATCATCTTTTCCGACCAGGATATGGAAGACGTCATCCCAGATCATAATGATCCTATGGTGATAACGGCGTTGATTGGCAATTTCGAGGTCGCCCGAGTCTTCGTTGACCAAGGGAGTTCGGCCGACATCCTTTTCCTGCATACCTTCCAAGCTTTGAAGTTGAGGCCCGCCGACCTCGTAGGATTCGAAGGAAATCTCATCAGCTTCACAGGTGAGGCAATCCGCCCCCTGGGAGCCATTCATCTCCCGGTAACCCTAGGCAGCCAGCCTTCGGCCCGAACGGAGATCATCAAATTTTTAGTTGTTGACTCAGATTCCCCGTACAATGTAATACTGGGACGAACTTGCCTAAAGGCTTTTAGGGCAGTAGTCTCAACAGTGCACTTGACAATGAAGTTTGTTGGATCTGATGATAAAGTGGTCTCGGTAAAAGCTGACCAAGTGAAGGCTCGGCTCTGCTACAATGCGAGTCTACGGGAAGGAAAAAAGAAGCAAAAAGAGTTCACTGATCCGACACTGTCCAAGGGAAGAGTCTTATTGGCCGAGCTCCAGCCTGAACTTCATACCCATGTGTCCTCTCTTCGTGAAGGACGGTTGGTAATTCTCCCCTTCGCCTCTCCCCTAAGCAAAGATGCTACCATGAATGACAAACTCCTTCGAAAAATCCAAGTTGTAGTCAAAGGAAATCCGCCCTCTCTTTCAGTCCTCTCCTACTCCCTGCACGGGGAGAATTTTCTCTTTCATCTAGTTTTCACTAACCCCGCTCTCCGTTCGGTACATCTCCAAATTGAGGGCCGAGGTGACCTTCTTGCCCATGTCCTCAGCCGAGCTTCTCAGACCCCCAAGCTCGGGCGCTTCAAGGTGGAAATCCGAAAAGATGCTCCTAGTCCGAAGGGGGTAGTGATGAAAGAGCCAGCCGACCGTGACAAGGAAGCAAAGCAACCCGGTGTAAGATCCATGAAGAATGTTTTGATAAATGCCAAAAGGGTTTGAACAAGCTTCAAGTGTGTTGATCAAGTTCAAGCTCAACAAGCAACAACAAACATCAAGTTAAGAAGAAAGAACCAACTCATGAAGACTTAGTTTGGTAGTTTATGTTTTATTGTTTTATCTTTTGCCTCACAAGTCTTTTAGTTTATGAGTTTGGGTAGAGTTTATTAGAGGGTAGTGAATCTCTTTTGATTGCATGATTATATCATATTTTGAGTATTCACTTTGCCTAAAATCAATAGGTGGCTTAAAGGTTTGAAAGAAAAGGTTTAGTTTTTGAGAAAACAAGTTTTAAGTGATTTTTAATGTTAATAATCGATTAACAGATTTTGATAATTGATTAACAGTGTATTTTGAACAGATTATCGATTAACAAACTTTTGATAATCGATTATCTTCACTTTACTCGAGTATTTTTTTGTCTCACTCGAGTGAACATTATCTTGCTTTCGGTTTACTCGAGTAACACTCATTTCACTCGAGTAACTTGATCAGATATGGTTTTTTAAATACGTTTTTCACTTCTCAAAAGCCATTCTAAGTGCTCTAACTTTTGGGTATTCTATATAAACCTTTTCCTAATCATTTCTATCAATGAGAATCAACTAGAATCATTTTGATACACAATTTTACAAAGAATCAAAGCCACACTATTCTCTCTCACTCTCTCAAGATCAAAGCTCTCATTTTTATATTCTTTGATCAAGAACCTTGAATCTCTCATGTTGATCTTTTCATAGCTTTTGAAAGAGATTCATAGGATTGTTATTTTGTTTTCATTTGAGTTGTAATCTTTGCAAGAGGCAAACATTCTACAACATTGGAAGCCTTGGTGAGGCATTTCATCAAGCACTTGAAAGCCTTGTTGAAGAACAAGCATTTGGAAGTCTTGTGAGTGAAGCAAGCAATTGGAAGTCTTGTTGTGGGATATCGGCAAGCAAGAGAAGAGGTTAGATTAGATATCAATAGGATTACAAGGCAAGGGTGTGGTATCTCTTGTAGGCTAGCAAGAAGGAAGTCTTGTGAGGCATTTACTTGTAATTTGATAAACTCTAATTCCTCATAGTGAAGAATCTCTCTTGGTTGAAGAGGGGACTGGAGTAGCTTTCAAGTGGATGAAAGTGAACCAGGATAAATCACTGTGTCGTATCTCTAAACTCTCTACTCTTTACAATTCTTGTTATTAATTGTGTTCTTGATTGAAAACCTAGAAAAAGTGATTTTTCTATATTTGATTGAATTGAATCTTTATTGTTCAAATTAATTTGGGGAAAATCATTTTCATAACCTAGGTGAATCAATAAGAATATTGGTGTTGATTGTTTCCGCTTAATCTCTGATCATATAATATTTGTTAATTGATTGATTTTCATTGGTTTTAATCGTTTAGATTTGTTTCTTGCGAAAATCTTTCAAAGTTTCTATAACACCTATTCAACCCCTCTTCTGGGTGTTCTCCTAGTGTTCCTATTTGTTTCAACCACTGAGTGTAGTTTTCCAACACCCGGGTCTTCTGAGTCTGATCACCCCGCCCCCCGGGGATCAGACATCGGCCCTAACGACCAGAAAAGCGAGAGCTGAGCCTGAGATCGATAACCCCCAACAGAGGCGTTCTAGAAACATACTCTGGGTGATTACCGAACTCAAGGATTCTCAAAAAACTTCACAATACTGAGAACCTGTTTTAATGGGTTTACCTCAGACATCTCAGCAGTCACCAGTACCCTCACCCGAGGATTTCAAATTTAACTTCTTTTTATTGTCAATTTCCTTCTTCCAAATTATCGCTCATGTCTTTAATTTTCATTGTGAGATATTCACCTTTCAAAAGAAAAAGCAATGTACTCATAATTCTATTCAATGAAAAGTACAAACTTGCTCATACTCAAGTGCCACAGTCTAATATACGTACGTACTAGCTTCTCATTTAGCACTAGCCCCCTAAATGTTGCATGGCGCTATGCACAGCCAACGTCTTCCAGATAAGATCGGCTCATATGCACAGTGTACAAGGGACACCCGATAAAGAACAGACTGCTGTGAAATGTTTATACATAGCTTCACTCAGCACTCTCTTTTACATCGGGGCCGAGGTCACCCACCTCGGCTAAGGTGGGTAGATCCGAGTTCCCTACTGTATGCACTTATATACAGTACCTTTATTCAGAGGAAAACTTATAAGATTACTGCACTTACTGAGTCTTCCGATTTATTAAAAATCGTTGGGTACAAGTTTTCCTAAGGTCCGATCAGGCCGAAATACAACAAGTCGGCAAAGGACTTGTATTTTCAGAAGTAGTTTTATTTATAAAAAGACCTCGGACACAATATTTTGCAACAAGTTCAAACAAGAACTTGCATAAAGGGTTTCAGTATGCAACAAGTTCCAAACACTCGCATCTTTTCCTGAAAATCTCCCTAGCGGCCACCAATTCAATCCTAGACCGAACCCGAGGTCGAACGAATAAACATGCAAAAGGCGTATGACGATAAACTCGCAATCACGCAACGGGTTCCCAAAAAGGCTGGCATAATTCCGACCTCGGACATCGGACGTATGCAACAAGTTATTATATAAACTTGCATAAATACGACAGCACACAAAAGGCTAAAAATACTGGCTTTAAAAAATAAACGAGGTACAACAAGTTAAATAGGTGTCAACATTGTCGGGTATGTTATAAAAGGACAAATTATAAGCTGCCCAGCATAAGGGACTTACGCTGCATCTTCCTCAAAATCAGAGAGGACGACCGTGTGCGGGTCGAACTCCTCATCCATCCTTTCAACCAATGGGTTGGGCAGATCCTCCTCAGGCCGGTCCAAATCAACCTCGGCTCCACCATTTTCATAGTCAACCATCTTTCCATTCTCCACTCCGAATCCGGCAGATGCACCGACATACCGAATGCGGAGCCCCGGATTCATGTGGAGAATCTGCTCAACCGCGTTAGTGAAAACCTTGCCGGCCACCCTCTCAAGGTCGAAGTCCGACTCCCGAGCTGCCACCTTATGCTTTAAAGCCTGAGCCGCCCTCTTCCTCAGCAGACTCATAACCTTTTCCATTTCGGCCAAGCCCTCCTGCCGACCAACCTCCTTCGCATCTGCTTTAGCTTGAGCCAAGTCTTCTTCATGTCTCTTTAGGAGCTCTTCCATCTGGCGGCGGTGCTCCTCCTCAGCCTCAGCCATCTTCCGTTCGGCTGATTTCTTGCTGCTTTTCAGCTCTTCCACCACGGCCGCCATAGCCAACCGAGCCTTTTTCTTGGCAGGCGAAACACAGTCGGCCACATCATCAGCCAGCTCGGCCAGCACATTGCACACCGTGGTGGCCCTCTTCAGTTGAAAAGCCATGTTCTCTGCCTTTTTCTTCCATTCCGCACCCGACATGTTGACAAGAGTGTCTTTCAATGACGGTTTGGCAGGGGCAGCTGGCAGCCGTGATGGAGTTCCAGTACTTGGAGGCAGCACGTTAGCAACAAGGGCAACCTCGGTGCTGGGACTCGACGAGGAAGGAGGAGGAGGAGCGATAATGACAGCAAGAGGGGTAGGATGGAGGGGACCTGAGTCGACCGATTCCGCGTCCGTAGAAACCTCGAACGAAACAGCGTCGGCAGACGAGACCTCGGGCTTCTTTTTCCTCCGAGCATCAAAAGCAGCCTTTAGCGCCTTGGAAGACATCTCGGACCAGTGTTCTTCTGTAAAAAATAAAAAAAAAACAACAACTATTGTCAGTATAACAAAATTGAAAGAAAACGCACAAGTGCAAGAAAAAAAGTAACTACCAATCTTTGTCAAGACTTCGTCGTCATGACACTTTATAAAAACTCCAACATCAAGTTGGGCTTTCCGAGCGCGGTATTCTGTTTGAAAGTGGTGGGTCGTGACAGACTCGTCGGCATCCAGTGTCACGCCTGACCACCTCTGCGGCGTACTGGAATGACGACTGAAGAACTCGGAGGTCCACTCCAGTGGGAATCTCGGTCCCGTCTCGGATCGAAACCAAGGCAGCCCCGCCCCAACATATTTATATTTGAAGAATCTCGGTTTGAAGTGCTTCCAAGACTCAAAGAACATGTCAAACAACCCACAGTGAGCTCGAGCTTTGGCCGACACCCAAAGACGACTAGTGACCCCGTCTTTATTGCTGACGAACGGGTTATACATCCACAAAAATAATCGAACCGTACACACCAAACGTCTGGCTCCGCAGTACTTCTGGAACGCTCGGAGAAACGACCAAGTATTAGGATGAAGCTGGGAGGGAGCTAGTCCGAGCTCGTTTAAAACTCTCATTTCCAGGTCGGTAAAAGGGAGGGTCACGCCGAGATTGTGGATCAGATCGGTATAAAAGAAAAAAGAATTATTGTCAGTCCGGCTGCATATTCTGTCATTTGCCGAACAGGGGAGCACTTCGTAAAAAGTGCCGGATGTGTCCCCTGGGCAAGGCAGCACGGTCTTCCTTACCTCGACAAGCTTGTCCTCGGAGCAAAGATTGGATTGAATTCCTTTGGGTTCTACGTCAACCCACTCGTACTGATCGGCATCGAAAGGTGCTGGATAAAGTTCAGGTTGATGAACGCACTTTCGGAGCGGCATGGTACCTGTGGAAGAACAGGGGAGCTCGGTATTAGTCTTACGGGTTACAAAGAATAACCCCCCAGAGAACCCCCTCGAAGTAGTTCCGAGGGGAGAGCATCTCCCCTCTACCACAGGTACCCCTCGTTCGTACCGTCCCTCCTTCTCCATCCTCTCGAAATCGGCACGCTCCCTACCGTCAGCGAATTCGGCCCAGGCGTACTGCCGTATCCACTCCCTCTTCTCTTCCCAGTCCCGAGGATAAACCACCTCAACGGGATCAACCTCCAGAATTCGCCTCTCATACTTTTTCCTATACTCCCTTTAGCGGCAGAACGCCTCGTCTACCTCCATGGAGGAACAGGACGAAGAGGAAGAACCTTCCTCCTCATCACTGCTGCTAGATGATAGGGAAACTACCCCGGCCCACTTCCTAAACCATTCCCTACTCATACTGAACTCAATCCACTCCTTTGATGTTCTGAAAAACAAACAAAAAACACGAATCAAAAACCCTCCAAAAGACTCAAAATACGCCTAACCTAAAGAAGGCTAAACACCAGGAATAAACCCCAAAACCAAATAACCGAATGCAGGAAAACTTCAACCCCCAACGCTATTTCCTAAAACAAAACTACAAAGCTCAAGGGAAACCCACACCGCCACCAAAATAGAAACAAAAAACCAAGAATCCTAAGACCTCTAATTAAAATTCCGCAGAAATACACCCCAGTCCGCAGACATAAAAGTAATAGGGAAGAAACACCAAAATCTCACCGCATAAACTGCAAGTTGAAAGAATGGCGGAAAAGGAAATAAGTAGAGAGGTAGAGAAGGAAGAAATACCGGATGAATATCTGTCGGAGAGAGTGCGCCGGCGGCAAGAGATCCCTGATCGAAACAAAGGGCGAAGAAAATTGAAGGTACCAGAACCGTGAGTGAAGGAAGAGAGGTCTCGAAGAAGAAAGAGCTTGGGGGGAGATGCGGGGTTTTGGAGGAGACGGGAAGAGCCGTTTTCAAAGTATTTGGCTAAAAGAGAGAGAGAAGTGAATGGTGCATTAAGGTCAAGGAGGAAAGAGAATCATTTTCCCTCCCATTTTGAATTATGGGCCTGGCCTAGGCGGCTCAGCCCAACGCATGCGGCCACATATACTTGGACACGTGGCGCACAGCAGTGAAAAGTGTGGACCTCGAGCCACGCCGCAATGATGGTGACGCCTCGAGGATCGCGATTTTCGACACGTGTCACATCTCAGAAGAGCAAGCGTCATTTCGGTACTGGTAACTTGACAACTGTCAAACCTGTTCTGACGTAGTAAAAGGACATCAGAGACAGCTGGATCCAACGTACCATCAACTCATCGTCCGAACTCCCTAGAACCTCGGAACAAGGCTCAGATAGCCTTGACCGAGCTGGGGGACTTATGTGGTGAACTCGGCCCTTGTGGGGTGGACCAGGGAAAAAGACATAAACCAGAACCTCGGAACAAGGCTCAGATAGCCTTGACCGAGCTGGGGGGCTTATGTGGTGGACTCGGCCTGGCCGAGGTCCTTGAACCACCTCGCCGAAGTCCTAAGGACCCTTCAAGAAGCCTTCTGAGCACTTGGCCGAGCTCAATGCTCAACGGCCAAACAGATGCCAGATACAGGCCGACCTCGTGTTCCAGCTCAGGTCCGACATCCAGGTCCGACACCTCCCCAGGTCCGACATCTAGGACATGGTGACGTCCCCTTACCTTATCCACAAGGACAGCTCACTACCTTATCCACAAGGACAGCTCACTACCTTATCCACAAGGACAGCTCACTACCTTATCCTCAAGGACAGCTCATCCAACCTTATCCGCTCCTAGCTCAGTACAGGCTGGCCCTACTTGGGCCTAAAGCAAGCCCATTAGGGCAACCAGCTCCCCCCTATAAGTAGCTCAGTACTACATGGGGCTCAGGTACGTCCTCTAACCCTAATTGCCATCCTCACACACCAGTGATTAGGGTTGCTTCTTGGCTCTTTCCCTTAGCCATCTGAGGACTTCCCCCCAAACATCACATATCAACCCTAGACAGAGGCTCCTTCAAAGGTCTCTCCTACACCCTTGAAGGTCCTCGTAGTCTAGGACATCACACTTTCAATAATCATGGCTTGCCTTTAAAAATTTTAATTAATTAATGAGAGGTTCTATTTCTCCCTAAACTATTATCTTTTGTTATTACTAGTTACCCTAAGGCTCAATAATATACGTATTCTTCTACACTTAATCATCACTACCAACATCCCAGAATTTATCCCCTAAGCCAGGTAAAAGTCCCCTCTTACCTCTGGATTTCAATAGAATCTGACTTGCGGCTCAGCGGGGGAGATCCTGCTTCGGCTTACGTCGAATTAGTCCAAACCCACTAACGGCAACCACAGCTTGCACGACCGGGGTCGGTTTGACTCCACGACTATGTTGGTGTTGGCGGTTTGGGTCAAACCCGTAACCGTGGCCGATGTCGATGACGGCGTCGATGAAATCCGGGGCTCGCGATTCACGAGCTTCCTTCAACAACCACAGCAGTGGCGGTGCAACCAAGAACAAGGGAGGGAGAGGCGGTTTGCAGGCCCCAAGTCACGGCGATGACTGAACCACAATCAGCGGCAACATCAGCACCTAATGGCGGGAGAGACTCGAACAAGGTTCTCTTGTTCATGTAGCAGCGAACACGAACGGGGAGAGGAAAGAGGTGGTGGCAGCGAGCATAACCAATAGTGGCGGCGGCGGTCCTTCCTTGGCCAGGAGGGAGTCGCGACTGGGAAATGAGAGGGAGAGACGGGGTGAGAGAGAAACCGACAATGGAGGGGAGGGAGATATACAGCGCCGGAGGAAGAGAGAGAACAAGGCGGCGGTTTGGTGGTTGGTTGGAGCGGCTGAGAGAGAGACGAAGGGAAGGAGGGCGGCTGGGGTTTTAGGGCCGGCGGTGGAAGAGAAAGATGAAGAAGAAGATAAGGGTTCTTGGCTCAGGAACACAAACACACACCAATCACACGTTTTTCTTCTTCTTTTCTTTTTTTTTATATTATTATTATTATTATTATTATTTTTATTTTTCTTTTTATTTATTTATTATTATTATTATTACCACTTGTGTTAGTATGATTTAAAACACTAGTACCATTTCTATTTATTTGTTTATTATAAATCTCAAAAAAAAATACTAATAATAAAGTGTAAGCATTTAGTAAGTACTTATATAAAATTATATTAAGAATCTTAAAATTTATAAAACAAGTTCAACCTTTAAATTGTCAAAATATATTAAAGCATAGAAAGTATGCTTTTCAAATAGTATAATTATTTTTAACATTTTAATTGAATTAATCACTTAGCCATATCACTAATCAATTAGTCAGCGCTATTTTTCCTTTTATTATTCTTATTACGTTTAGAATTAAAAATGGGGATGTTACATAGCGCATATTGATCGGAACGAAATGCGCCGACTTGGTCAACCTATCCATTATCACCCAGATTGCGTCATGATTTGCTGCTGTCCTTGGCAAACCAGACACAAAATCCATTGAGATACTATCCCACTTCCATTGGGGAATACTCAAAGGTTGCAACTGTCCCCCTGGTTTCTGATGTTCTACCTTAGCTTTTTGGCAAATTAAACATGCCACCACATATTCTGCAACATCCTTTTTCAATCCAGACCACCAAAACATCTTCTTCAGATCCTGATACATTTTGGTTGATCCCGGATGCATACTCATCCGACTCTTATGTGCTTCATCAAGAATCAATCTTCTAACCTCCTGATCTCTTGGTATACAAATCCTTGTCCTAAAACGAAGGATTCCATCCAACCCAATCTTGAAATCAGGTCCTTCCCTTCTGAACCTAATCTCATCCTTTCCATCAATTCTCCATTCGCTTGTTGCAACTCCCGAATTCTTTCCAAGAACTCATTTGTGATCTGCAACATCCCTAACCTGATGCTTGATGGTTCTACTTGCGTCAACAAGCTTAAGTCTTTAAATTCTTCAATCAACGCTGCTTCCTTAACCATCATTGCACTTATGTGGATTGCTTTCCGACTCAAAGCATCTGCAACCACATTTGCTTTACCCGGATGATAGTGGAGTTTAAAGTCATAACTTGATCCATAAGGTCATCAATCCTTGGCAAAGGGTACTTATTCTTAATGGTGACCTTATTCAACTGCCTGTAGTCCACACACATTATCATACTCTCATCCTTCTTCTTTACAAACAGTAATTGAGCTCCCCAAGGTGAAACGCTTGGCCTGATCATCTGCTTCTGCAGCAATTCCTCTATCTGCTTCTTCATTTTTGTCATCTCTGGTGGTGCCATCCTATAAGGAGCAATAGAGATGGGACCAGCTCCAGGGACTAAATCAATCCATACCCAAGATCACATCCAATTGTAACTTAGGGAGACAAACCAAATCTACTTTGGAAAGATGACCCAAAATTTCCACATTACACCCTAAACATGTTAGAACCTACAATCGGTGGGTGAAATAACTAGGAGACACTAGGAGAACACCTAGAAGGGGGGGTTGAATAGGTGTCAGATAAACCTTGAAAGATTTTCGAAAGAAACGAATCGAAACGATTAAAACAAATGATTTTTACAAAATTTTCAGCTGTTAATCGATTAAACAAATCTGTTAATCGATTAACACTTCAAAAAACACTTAGTTAATCGATTAATAAAACTGGTTAATCGATTAATGCCGAAAGCTTGTTTTTATTTAATCGATTAACACCTTTAGTTAATCGATTAATCACTGTTAAAAATGAAAAATCACTTTTCAATCAAATACGAAAATCAATCAATTAACACATATGATCAGAGATAAAGCGGAATTGATTAACACCAATATTCTTAATGATTACCTAGGTTATGAAAATGATTTTCCCAAATCAATTTACACAATTAATATTCAATTCAATCAATTATGAAAATCAATCTTTTCTAGGTTTTCAACCAAGAACAAATGAAATGACTTGAATGTAAAGAGTTAAGAGTTTAGAGATACTGCACAGTGATTTATCCTGGTTCACTTTCATCCACTTGAAAGCTACATCCAGTCCCCTCTTCAACCAAGAGAGATTCTTCACTATGAGGAATTAGAGTTCTCAAATTACAAATAAATGCCTCTCAAGACTCCCTTCTTGATAGCCTACAAGAGATACCACACCCTTGCCTTGTAATCCTATTGAATCTAATCTAACCTCTTCTCTTGCTTGCCGATTCCCCACAACAAGACTTCCAATTGCTTTGAGATTCTTCAAAGTCTTCCACTTGCTTGATGATGCCTCACACCAAGACTTCCAATTTGCTTGTTAACACAACAAGACTTCCAATTGCTTGATAACAATCAAGACTTCCAAATGCTTGTTTGCTTGATGAACAACCAAGACTTCCTTTGTTGTAGATAGCTTGCCTTCTTTGCAATGATTACAACTCAAATGAAAAACAATAACAATCCTATGAATCTCTTTCAAAAGCTATGAAAATATCAACATGAGAGATTTAAAGATTCTTGATCAAAGAATGTAAAAATGAGAACTTTGATCTTGAGAAAGTGAGAGAGAATAGAGTGGCTTTTAGAAATTGATTTGTTCTAAAGTGTAATAATGATTCACAAAGGTTAGGAAAAGGTTTATATAGAATACCCAAAAGTTAGGAACACATCAAAAATACTTTTGAGAAGTGAAAAACGTATTTAAAAAACCAGATCTGTACGTGTTAATCGATTAACAAAGGTCTTAATCGATTAATACATTAGTTAATCGATTAAGTGCGCAAGGCATGAAAATTCTAATCGATTAGTCAAAGTGATTAATCGATTAGTCAAAGTGCTTAATCGATTAGTCAGATGAAAACCACTTAAAAACTTGTTTTCTCAAAAACTAAACCTTTTCTTTCAAACCTTTAAGCCATCTATTGATTTTAGGTTAAGTGAATACTCAAAATATGATATAATCATGACCTTGATAGAGATTCACTACCCTCTATTAACTCTACCCAAACTCATAAACTAAAAGACTTGAGAGGCGAAAGATATTACAATAAAACATAAACTACCAAACTAAGTCTTCATGAGCTTGCTCTCTCTTCATCACTTGATGTTTGTTGTTGCTTGATGAGCTTGAACTTGATCAATACATTTGTAGCTTGTTCAAAACCTTTTGTCATTTATCAAAACATTCTCAATGGATCTTACAATCTCCCCCTTTTTGAAAATGACAAACCATGTTTTGAATTTGTTTGAAGTTGTTGATGCTTGAACTATTTGATCACTTGGTGAGACTCTTGCTCCCCCTCAATTAATGCTTTGACATTTGAATTCCAATTGATAGAAGTTTGATTCTCCCCCTATCTTCAACAACTTTGCTCAACCTATATAAAAACAACAAAACACAAACCTTTCTCCACAAAACAACCATTTCACAAAACAACCATTTCTCCCCCTTTTGGCATTATCAAAAAGTAACATATACCAATTAACATATAAAATGATAAGCCAAAGTAGAGAAATCATATTCATTTATTTCTTCACAACATTGATATCAAATGTACAATCACAAGAACTATACCAATTGTATAAACAAATGTAAGAACTATACTTTGAAATGTGATACCAATTGGTAAGAAAATATGACAATGAAATATAATACCAATTGTAACAAACTAATTGAAAATAGAAAGTCATCACATCACTTAACAAAGTAAGATATCAATGGTAAAGAAATATCATAAAAGCAACAATAGCATGATAATCAAATAATGATCAAAATGATACCAATTGAGATTATAAAGAAGTAATACCAATTGTAAAGACAGTACCAATTGTAACTTATTAAAGAAATAATATCAATTGAGAGAACTATGATCAAAATCTAACAATATCAAATGTTACCAATTTGTAGGATTTTCTCTTGATACCAATTGAAGATGCAAATGAATGAATAACACATGAAAGTCCTTTTGCTCTTCAATCATACCTACAAAAACAATCATGCTTTGCTTTTTGGTATCCAAATGGTTTTGGATCCATTTTTGTTAGTGTAGGGACTTTCACCCTTTTTCACCCAAACAAACTTTCCTTTAGGTATACCATGCATTTTAATATAACATACATTTGAAGTATGTCCATGAGTGCCACAATAGAAACATGTTGGTGCATTTGAATAATCAACTTTAGAAAAATCAACAACATTTCTATGAGATTTACTCTTAGCATTAGTATAACCCAAACCAAAGTTGTTTGAATTTTCTCTTTGAAAATTTAACAATGTGCGCAATCTAATATCACCATTTGTGAAACTTGGAAGCTTATTTTTCAAAATAGCATTTTCATCTTTAAGCAACTTGCAATCCTCACAATCAACCACATTATCCAATCTACTAGCACAATCACAAGAAGAACTAGCATATATAAGATCAAGAGTTTCATTTTGAAGATTAAGCTCATCAACTTGTTTTTGAAGTTCTAAAATCTCTTGTTGATGTTTCAAAATGAGCTTCTTCCTTTCAATATTTTTCGAAGCTAGTTTCTTGAGATGTTCATGCATTTCTTCATAAGCATTATATAAAATTTCATATTTGGAAGAAATTTCGGATTTAGTTTCACTTTCATTGCTTTCGTAGCTTTGCTCACTTGATTCATCATTTGAACTTTCCTCTTCATCTACTAAAGCTATCAAGTTGAGACAAACGGCATCTTCATCATCCGAAGAACTATTTGATGTGCTTTTCTTGTCATCTTCATCATCACTATTCCAAACTATGTATGCTCTTTTAGATTTTGAATTTTTCTTTTCTTTCTCCTTCTTCTTGAGATACTTAGAGCATGAGTACTTGAGATGACCGGGCTTTCCACATTCATGGCAAACTATACCTTCTTTTGATGTCTTGGTCTTGTAGTGTGGGGGATCCTTCTCTTTACTTTTGTTCTTGTTCAACCTTCCTTTTCTCCTTAGAATCTTATTGAACTTTCTTAGTAGAAGCTTCATCTCCTCTTCATCAATGTCCGAATCGGAATCTTCATTATCATCATTATCGGAACTCTCTTTGTGAGACCCGCAATTTTACCCAATTTAATTAAATTATATTTTTGCTTTATTTTATTTGGTAGTATTTATTTTAGGGATAATTTAATGAAATTTGTTATTAAAAAGTTGGTTTTGGTTATATAATTATATATATGTGGCGTTAATACATATATATATGCATAAAATTATAAATTTCTAATTAATAAAAGAGAAAATTATTTTTTGGGATAGAAATAATTAGTAAGTATATTTTTATCTTAGAAAAATAATTTTTGGAGTGATTTTTAATGTTTGGACAAAAATGTGAATGTTCAAGTTATAGTGCTTTTAACTTCAAAAATGCATATCTTTTAAACCGTACGTCGAAAAATTAAAAACGATATATCAAAACGATCGTATCGAAATCTAGATTATGAAAATTTAAAGCTTTGATTTTTATTTTAGAGTTTTCGAAATTTTATCACTGCTACAATATTAAACGAATTTTTAAGTTTTAAGTATGAATGAATGGTTTTAATGCATTAAATAACCTTTTGACTCAAGTATATTTTATTTTGAAAATGAAAATACATTTCTGAAGTTGTATATTGTACTACCATTCAAATAAAGTGTATTTTCGTATTTTTCTTATTTTTAAATTATTTGAAGGCTTAGAAAGTGTATTTTTGAAGAAATGATCTTAGGACTTCAAAAATTCATAACTTTCAAACCGTAAGTCCAAAAATTACAAACTTTATATGAAAATGATCGTATTAAAATGTAGAATCTTAATATATAAAAATAAAATTTTATTTTAATATTTACGAAAAATTTTGTACAGTAGGTAGAAAATCAAATTTTGATAGTTGATATGATTGGATAATTATGTAGGCACCTCCACAATGAACCAATGAAAAATTTTCTATTCTATTTTAATATATAGGAACCGTCCAAAAATTAGTGGAAAGAGGGGAAGAATAGTTCTGAAGTTTGTGAGAATAAATCATGAATTAAAATGTTTTAGGAATCAACAAAATCCCATTTAATGCTAGTTCATGTTCCAAGTAGTGTTTGAAAATTTTTGACTAAGACTTGATGAAGGGGGGCTGAATATTGCTCTGAAAAATGGAGGGGAAATGCATTCTCAACACCTATAAATAGATAGTCTTAGTTCCCACATTTTTCACACAAACCTTGATAGTTTCACAAGAGAAAAAAAAAATAAAATTCTAAGAGAGAATAGAGGGAGAGAGGGACGAATTTGGTTAGGAAGGAAGGGAGGAATTGCTTTGTCAACTTGAAGTTTTCTTAAGCTTAAGGAGTAGAGGTAACCCAAAATCACTTATTTATTTAATCTTTTTTTTTAAGTTGTTTTGTTGTTATTATTGAATAAAAACTTCTAACTTCTTCTATAGTCAAGTTCTAAATTTTCCTTTTCATTTCAAAGTTATTGTTGCATATGTGATATTGTTTTGAGTCATATGAGTTAAGGATGAGAAAAGGGACACAAAAAGGGTGTTTAAAGGGATTTATCTCCCATTTTCTTTAATTCTTAAGATGGCTAAAAGTTTTAATGAGTTTTGAATAATTTAATTTCTGGGTTTATTTTATTTCTTAGATCATATGAATTATAGAAAATTTTATATGAACAAACAAGTTTTTATTCTTTGTCTTTTAATTGTTTTTGTTTCTTTGTATTAAGGAATAATAATCAATAAGTAAATAACAATGGAAAAAAATTAATTTCTGGTATATATATATATATATATAGGACGTGTTATATATTATAAGAGTAAGGATTGATTTGTGTATTTTTGATATATGAATTGTGTTGTTGTTTAATAAAATAAAAGGGAATGGAAATGAATAAAAGAATTAAAAAGGATTTTTATTTTATTTTCTTTTATTCTGGACGTGTAATATATATATATATATATATATATAATTATATTGTATGATAATTGTTGTTATTTCATGTGTATTTGAGTTATAGTTAAGAATGGAAACAAATAGGTATTTTCTTTAAAGTGAAAATGAAATGAAAATGATTAAAAGGTTACATCAAGTTTAAGTTATTTGTTTTATGTTAATCCTTGAGCGGTAGTTGTTATTGATTTTCAGAGTTAATAAAAAGTATGAAATAATCTTTTTTGATTTAATAATTAGTTCTAAAAAATTTCCATTGACGTTTTAAAGGTTTTGATTCTGTAGAGTATGATTTGTTTTAAGTATTGGAAGTTTTGGTTCAAAGTTTTCTTGATTTCTAAAAGTGATAAAGGAAATTGTTGTTAAGGATATGTGGCTTGTGGTTTGCTTAATTGTAATTGAGTAGTTATTTATGAAATTATTTTGTAAATATTATTTGGTAAAGGCTTTCGTTCGGATTTGGGGTGACGTGACTTCAAAGCAAGAGGACACTAATTTTGTAGCTTCAACTCAAGGTGAGAGAGAAGCCTTCTTAAGACATAGTGGCATGTAGGGTAATATTAGGACGTTCTGTATCATCTCAAAGGTCGGAACTAGGGATCTATTGGGTGAGTAGTAGAACGGCAATTGTGTGTGTATGTTCCGCCGTTCGTACGAAAACATGATCCCTCGATAATAATTGTATGTGTAGTATATCCTGGTTTATTATGATGTTGGCTTTATTATGAGGTTTATATATTGTTAAATGCATAATGATAGCATGCCTGGCTTATATGTGATGAAAATCTGGTTATTGGAAGTTAATGAGTTTATATGATGTTACATTGGACAATTTTGAGAATTGATTAAAGGCTTTATGGTTAAGGAATTGGTATGGAATCGTTACGAAAATTCATGAAAGTTTATAATGTTATCCCCTGATCGCACTGTCATGGTGACGTGCTTGATCGTTAAGTTTTGCCGGCCACGTGAATGGAACGCCGTGATTATGAGCTCGGTTTGGAATTCGTTGTGATTTGGAAGCGCCTGTGATAGGTTAATCCCTTAGAGGTCGAGACCCATTAGAAGTGTGGCTTAGAATGGGTCGACCACAACTAGGAATGTTAAACTTTGTAAAACTCTCCGATAACTTAAAAGACATAGGAATCCTTTATTTAAACCTTGCGTTGAGAGTGAAGTAGTGGAGAGTAAAGACACCCTGTTTATCTACGGATACTCAGGTATGCTTGGAGATGGGAGTTCTTCAAGTGATGATTGCAATAGGGGAAGGCAAGGACGGTGAAACGTCAAGAAGCCTCGAGTACTTCTCTAGGCGGGACGGGACTGCAATGACAAGGTTCACGCAGGAGTCTGGGCTTTCGTCGTAGCGAGGACTGCAGGCCAACTGGAGATAGTGTTGTCGCCCCCTTGAGCAAATCATAGATGGTGAGAGGGAACCTGAACGGGGCTAGAAGTTCGGTAAGGGTTGGGTTTTTGGAAACTTTTATTAAATGAATCTTGTTGACCGCCAGTGTTGGTCACATGAATTTTTATCTTACTAACCACTGGCGATGGTATAGCCTTTTTCGTTTACCGACTTCGATGCCAGTGTGGCTAAGGTTCCTGTGCGTCCCATCTGCTTTCCGAACTAGGATATGGTTGGACTTGTGGAGGAGATGTAACGTGTGTGATATCCATCCCTTGAACCTCGGTAATGGTACCCCTTTTTGATTTACCGATGGTATGAAACTTAGAGACTAAAGATAATATAACGGCTATGGTTTTTAAGAGGTATAATATTTAGTGGGAAAAGATTTTATGGTAACAAATGCAATAAAGTAATGGTAATAATGATGTACATGTTTGTGTGGTCTTAATATTCCCCTATGGTAAGCCCACGCCGTCGACGATAATATCGTTCGGAAGTGCTTACTCTCTCTATTTCCCTTTCCTGTGGACATTGGGAAACAATGTCTACAGATGGCAGATCAAGGAGTGGTTGCTTAAGACAGAAAGAGGATATGAGATGATGCACGTACAAGGAGAAAGCAGAAGCGGCAATCGAGGAATCTTCCAGACAGTTGTGATGGGAGATAGCAATGAAGACTTGTAGTATAAGATAGGATAGTCTTTGCTTTGTATCATATCTTAAGGTGATTAGGATATGATTAATCTGTCCCGAATGTAACCCCAGTTGTAATATGGATTATTTTAAATAGAATAAAAGAAGTTCTTTTTGAAGTTAATTTAAATAATTAAATGTTTTCCGCAAATTAACCATCGAATAATTTTGGCATCACGAAAAGGAGCTTTTTGGAAAAGTGTTAGTGACATCTCTGTTTGGAAAGGAATTTTATATTGCGAGTTATGAACCAAATATTGAAAACCAAATGAATCAAATTGTTTTATGAAAACCTTTTTGTAAAAGAATTAAAATGAAATGGTTTGGTAATGTTTATTTAATAAAAAAAATGGCGCAAATTTTTAGTGAAAATTCTATTTCCAAATCGGGGTGTTACATTTAGTGGTATCAGAGCGATGGTTGTCCTTAGTGGCCTTAAGCATAGTCTTACAAGCTTTCTTGTGTGACTCTGTTTGTTAGTATGTAGGATGAATGTCCTTTGTGGCTTAAAGCATAGCCTTATATGCTTTTCTTGTATGACCCTCTGCTTAGTCTAAGACTTAAAACTTCACGTGTATAGAAGAATCGCAATGGCACGTCGACAAGCAAATGAGGAACCGATGAACGCTCAACAACAAGTTGCTATGATGGCTCAGACAGCTGCAGTTTTGGCAGGAGTGAGGGAAAACATGAACCTTATGCTCATACAACTCCAGCAGAATCAGAATGCGAATGCTGATGGACAAGGAATCAGAGGCCTTGATGAGTTTTGCCGCAGAAATCCAAAGGAATTCGCTGGGGGTTTCGCATCGGAAGAAGCGGAAGTATGGGTAGCAAGTTTGGAAAGGATTTTTGGAGGAATGGTGCAGTGCACCGACGAGCAAAAGATCGCCTATGCTGGATACATGATGGTAGGAGAAGCGGCCGACTGGTGGCGCAATGAGAAACAAGCCTTAGGAGGAGAACTTGGAGCACTGACTTGGAATCAGTTCAAGGACAGACTATTGGTAAAATACTTTCCGGAACATCTGAAGACAGCTAAGGAGTTAGAGTTTCTGCGATTGGAACAGGGTAAAATTACTGTGGGGGAGTATGCTGCAAAATTTGAGAGTCTAGCAAAGTTCATGCCTTACTATGGAGAAGCTGCGAATGAGAGATCTAAGTGTGCAAAATTTTTGGATGGACTAAAGCCGGAGATTAAGCAAGTTCTGGCTCCCATGGAGATTGCGGTGTTCACAACTCTGGTAAACAAAGGAAGTATTGTGGAAAGCGGCCTGAAATCAAGGAACTCTACTGGAAAGCTAGCTATACAAGTTTCAAGTGGTGGTCCGATGAGACACTCTTCAGGACATAGAAACCCGAACGGTGGAGCAAAACATCAAGGTCCTTATGGACAGGGAAGTGGACAAAGAGACAACAGATTTGGAGGCAACAATTCGGCTGGAAGGAACAATCGTAGTGGTGGAAATCATGGGAATGATCGTAACAACAACCGGAATAATCAAAACAATGGTGGGAACCGAGGGAACAATGGGAATGCTAGTGGTAACAATGGAGATGCTGACGGAGGACAAATTACTGCACCTCCACTTTGCAACAAGTGTAACAAGAATCATTATGGACCCAACTGTCCTTATGAAAATCCCAACTGCTTTAACTGCAACAAACCAAGACACACTGCGAAGAACTGTTGGGAACCAAAGCGTGAAATGGGTTCTGATAGACCAAAAGGAAATGGAAGAGTGTTCGCTATGTTTGGGAATAAGGATGCTAATGCTACTAGTCGTTCGTAGGATTGATGTTTGTATCAAATGTTGTTTGAACGAAGTGGGTTTATCCACTTGTCTTGTCTAGTCTTTTGATTGTTTGTTACTTGACTTGTTTTGAAGGAGTTTTCCTTCTCGTACTTTGATATTTTAAGTTGGAATTTTTAAAGATTCAATGCATGGATGCAGTTATTTTCATAAAAAGTTATGCCTTATTTTCAATAGCATAGTATTTCTCGGGGACGAGAAATCTCTAAGTTGGGGAGGATTGTGAGACCCGCAATTTTACCCAATTTAATTAAATTATATTTTTGCTTTATTTTATTTGGTAGTATTTATTTTAGGGATAATTTAATGAAATTTGTTAAAAAGTTGGTTTTGGTTATATAATTATATATATGTGGCGTTAATACATATATATATGCATAAAATTATAAATTTCTAATTAATAAAAGAGAAAATTATTTTTTGGGATAGAAATAATTAGTAAGTATATTTTTATCTTAGAAAAATAATTTTTGGAGTGATTTTTAATGTTTGGACAAAAATGTGAATGTTCAAGTTATAGTGCTTTTAACTTCAAAAATGCATATCTTTTAAACCGTACGTCGAAAAATTACAAACGATATATCAAAACGATCGTATCGAAATCTAGATTATGAAAATTTAAAGCTTTTATTTTTATTTTAGAGTTTTCGAAATTTATCACTGCTACAATATTAAACGAATTTTTAAGTTTTAAGTATGAATGAATGGTTTTAATGCATTAAATAACCTTTTGACTCAAGTATATTTTATTTTGAAAATGAAAATACATTTCTGAAGTTGTATATTGTACTACCATTCAAATAAAGTGTATTTCGTATTTTTCTTATTTTTAAATTATTTGAAGGCTTAGAAAGTGTATTTTTGAAGAAATGATCTTAGGACTTCAAAAATTCATAACTTTCAAACCGTAAGTCCAAAAATTACAAACTTTATATAAAAATGATCGTATTAAAATGTAGAATCTTAATATATAAAAATAAAAATTTTATTTTAATATTTACGAAAATTTTTGTACAGTAGGTAGAAAATCAAATTTTGATAGTTGATATGATTGGATAATTATGTAGGCACCTCCACAATGAACCAATAAAAAATTTTCTATTCTATTTTAATATATAGGAACCATCCAAAAATTAGTGGAAAGAGGGGAAGAATAGTTCTGAAGTTTGTGAGAATAAATCATGAATTAAAATGTTTTAGGAATCAACAAAATCCCATTTAATGCTAGTTCATGTTCCAAGTAGTGTTTGAAATTTTTTGACTAAGACTTGATGAAGGGGGGCCGAATATTGCTCTGAAAAATGGAGGGGAAATGCATTCTCAACACCTATAAATAGATAGCCTTAGTTCCCACATTTTTCACACAAACCTTGATAGTTTCACAAGAGAAAAAAAATAAAATTCTAAGAGAGAATAGAGGGAGAGAGGGACGAATTTGGTTAGGAAGGAAGGGAGGAATTGCTTTGTCAACTTGAAGTTTTCTTAAGCTTAAGGAGTAGAGGTAACCCAAAATCACTTATTTATTTAATCTTTTTTTTAAGTTGTTTTGTTGTTATTATTGAATAAAAACTTCTAACTTCTTCTATAGTCAAGTTCTAAATTTTCCTTTTCATTTCAAAGTTATTGTTGCATATGTGATATTGTTTTGAGTCATATGAGTTAAGGATGAGAAAAGGGACACAAAAAGGGTGTTTAAAGGGATTTATCTCCCCTTTTCTTTAATTCTTAAGATGGCTAAAAGTTTTAATGAGTTTTGAATAATTTAATTTCTGTGTTTATTTTATTTCTTAGATCATATGAATTATAGAAAATTTTGTATGAACAAACAAGTTTTTATTCTTTGTCTTTTAATTGTTTTTGTTTCTTTGTATTAAGGAATAATAATCAATAAGTAAATAACAATGGAAAAAATTATTTTCTGGTATATATATATATATATATATATAGGACATGTTATATATTATAAGAGTAATGATTGATTTGTGTATTTTTGATATATGAATTGTGTTGTTGTTTAATAAAATAAAAGGGAATGGAAATGAATAAAAGAATTAAAAAGGATTTTTATTTTATTTTCTTTTATTCTGGACGTGTAATATATATATATAATTATATTGTATGATAATTGTTGTTATTTCATGTGTATTTGAGTTATAGTTAAGAATGAAAACAAATAGGTATTTTCTTTAAAGTGAAAATGAAATGAAAATGATTAAAAGGTTGCATCAAGTTTAAGTTATTTGTTTTATGTTAATCCTTGAGCGGAAGTTGTTATTGATTTTCAGAGTTAATAAAAAGTATGAAATAATCTTTTTTGATTTAATAATTAGTTCTAAAAAATTTCCATTGACGTTTTAAAGGTTTTGATTCTGTAGAGTATGATTTGTTTTAAGTATAGGAAGTTTTGGTTCAAAGTTTTCTTGATTTCTAAAAGTGATAAAGGAAATTGTTGTTAAGGATATGTGGCTTGTGGTTTGCTTAATTGTAATTGAGTAGTTATTTATGAAATTATTTTGTAAATATTATTTGGTAAAGGCTTTCGTTCGGATTTGGGGTGACGTGACTTCAAAGCAAGAGGACACTAATTTTGTAGCTTCAACTCAAGGTGAGAGAGAAGCCTTCTTAAGACATAGTGGCATGTAGGGTAATATTAGGACGTTTCGTATCATCTCAAAGGTCGGAACTAGGGATCTATTGGGTGAGTAGTAGAACGGCAATTGTGTGTGTATGTTCCGCCGTTCGTACGAAAACACGATCCCTCGATAATAATTGTATGTGTAGTATATCCTGGTTTATTATGATGTTGGCTTTATTATGAGGTTTACATATTGTTAAATGCATAATGATAGCATGCCTGGCTTATATGTGATGAAAATCTGGTTATTGGAAGTTAATGAGTTTATATGATGTTACATTGGACAATTTTGAGAATTGATTAAAGGCTTTATGGTTAAGGAATTGGTATGGAATCGTTACGGAAATTCATGAAAGTTTATAATGTTATCCCCTGATCGCACTGTCATGGTGACGTGCTTGATCGTTAAGTTTTGCCGGCCACGTGAATGGAACGCCGTGATTATGAGCTTGGTTTGGAATTCGTTGTGATTTGGAAGCGCCTGTGATAGGTTAATCCCTTAGAGGTCGAGACCCATTAGAAGTGTGGCTTAGAATGGGTCGACCACAACTAGGAATGTTAAACTTTGTAAAACTCTCCGATAACTTAAAAGACATAGGAATCCTTTATTTAAACCTTGCGTTGAGAGTGAAGTAGTGGAGAGGAAAGACACCCTGTTTATCTACGAATACTCAGGTATGCTTGGAGATGGGAGTTCTTCAAGTGATGATTGCAATAGGGGAAGGCAAGGACGGTGAAACGTCAAGAAGCCTCGAGTACTTCTCTAGGCGGGACGGGACTACAATGACAAGGTTCACACAGGAGTCTGGGCTTTCGTCGTAGCGAGGACTGCAGGCCAACTGGAGATAGTGCTGTCGCCCCCTTGAGCAAATCATAGATGGTGAGAGGGAACCTGAACGGGGCTAGATATTCGGTAAGGGTTGGGTTTTTGAAAACTTTTATGAAATGAATCTTGTTGACCGCCGGTGTTGGTCACATGAATTTTTATCTTACTGACCACTGGCGATGGTATAGCCTTTTTCGTTTACCGACTTCGATGCCAGTGTGGCTAAGGTTCCTGTGCGTCCCATCTGCTTTCCGAACTAGGATATGGTTGGACTTGTGGAGGAGATGTAATGTGTGTGATATCCATCCCTTGAACCTCGGTAATGGTACCCCCTTTTTGATTTACCGATGGTATGAAACTTAGAGACTAAAGATAATATAACGGCTATGGTTTTTAAGAGGTATAATATTTAGTGGGAAAAGATTTTATGGTAACAAATGCAATAAAGTAATGGTAATAATGATGTACATGTTTGTGTGGTCTTAATATTCCCCTATGGTAAGCCCACGCCGTCGACCATAATATCGTTCGGAAGTGCTTACTCTCTCTATTTCCCTTTCCTGTGAACATTGGGAAAACATGTCTACAGATGGCAGATCAAGGAGTGGTTGCTTAAGACAGAAAGAGGATATGAGATGACGCACGTACAAGGAGAAAGCAGAAGCGGCAATCGAGGAATCTTCCAGACAGTTGTGATGGGAGATAGCAATGAAGACTTGTAGTATAAGATAGGATAGTCTTTGCTTTGTATCCTACCTTAAGGTGATTAGGACATGATTAATCTGTCCCGAATGTAACCCCAGTTGTAATATGGATTATTTTAAATAGAATAAAAGAAGTTCTTTTTGAAGTTAATTTAAATAATTAAATGTTTTCCGCAAATTAACCATCGAATAATTTTGGCATCACGAAAAGGAGCTTTTTGGAAAAGTGTTAGTGACATCTCTTTTTGGAAAGGAATTTTATATTGCGAGTTATGAACCAAATATTGAAAACCAAATGAATCAAATTGTTTTATGAAAACCTTTTTGTAAAAGAATTAAAATGAAATGGTTTGGTAATGTTTATTTAATAAAAAAATGGCACAAATTTTTAGTGAAAATTCTATTTCCAAATCGGGGTGTTACACTCTTCCTTTTGATATGATCTTTGAGCTTTAAGAGCGATTCCTTTTCTTTCTTTGTTCTTGTCCGATTCTTCATGCATATGTAAGCGTCCAAGCTCCATTTCATGTTCTTGAAGCTTTCCGAAAAATGTTGCTAAGTCCATGGTGTCCAAGTCCTTTGATTCAACAATTGCGGTAACCTTAGGTTGCCATTCCCTACTTAGACATCTTAAAACTTTGTTAACAAGTTCACAATTCAAGAAAGTTTTTCCAAGAGCAATGAGATGATTAACAATTTGAGTAAAACGCTTTTGCATAAAACATATAGATTCATTAGGCAACATACGAAACAATTCATATTCATGCATCAAAGAATTTAATCTAGCACGCCTAACTTCACTAGTGCCTTCATGTGTGACTTGCAAGGTGTCCCACATTTCTTTGGCATTACGACATTGGGAGACTCTAAAGAACTCATCATAAGATAAAGCGGAGGTGATGATATTCTTAGCTTTTAAATCATATTGAATTTTTCTTTTATCATCATCGGTCCACTTATCTTTGGGAGTTAGTGTAAGTACACCTTCTACTTCTTTTGAGGGAATATAAGGACCATTTTCAATGGCTTCCCAAATGTTCACATCTATGGCTTCTATAAAGATTCTCATCCTAATTTTCCAATAAGCATAACCCTCTCCACCAAACATAGGAGGGCGGCTAATTGAAGCACCTTCACCACCAAAGGGATTCGTAGAACCCATTGTAGTTTCCTCAAGGATCTTAACGAAAAAGCTTTATGCTCGTGTCTTTCGACCGAGCTCTGATACCAATTGTTAGAACCTACAATCGGTGGGTAAAATAACTAGGAGACACTAGGAGAACACCTAGAAGGGGGGGTTGAATAGGTGTTAGATAAACCTTGAAATATTTTCGAAAGAAACGAATCGAAACGATTAAAACAAATGATTTTTACAAAATTTTCAGCTATTAATCGATTAAACAAATCTGTTAATCGATTAACACTTCAAAAAACACTTAGTTAATCGATTAATAAAACTGGTTAATCGATTAATGCCGAAAGCTTGTTTTTATTTAATCGATTAACACCTTTAGTTAATCGATTAATCACTGTTAAAACTGAAAAATCACTTTTCAATCAAATACGAAAATCAATCAATTAACACATATGATCAGAGATAAAGCGGAATTGATTAACACCAATATTCTTAATGATTACCTAGGTTATGAAAATGATTTTCCCAAATCAATTTACACAATTAATATTCAATTCAATCAATTATGAAAATCAATCTTTTCTAGGTTTTCAACCAAGAACAAATGAAATGACTTGAATGTAAAGAGTTAAGAGTTTAGAGATACTGCACAGTGATTTATCCTGGTTCACTTTCATCCACTTGAAAGCTACATCCAGTCCCCTCTTCAACCAAGAGAGATTCTTCACTATGAGGAATTAGAGTTCTCAAATTACAAGTAAATGTCTCTCAAGACTCCCTTCTTGATAGCCTACAAGAGATACCACACCCTTGCCTTGTAATCCTATTGAATCTAATCTAACCTCTTCTCTTGCTTGCCGATTCCCCACAACAAGACTTCCAATTGCTTTGAGATTCTTCAAAGTCTTCCACTTGCTTGATGATGCCTCACACAAGACTTCCAATTTGCTTGTTAACACAACAAGACTTCCAATTGCTTGATAACAATCAAGACTTCCAAATGCTTGTTTGCTTGATGAACAACCAAGACTTCCTTTGTTGTAGATAGCTTGCCTTCTTTGCAATGATTACAAATCAAATGAAAAACCATAAAAATCCTATGAATCTCTTTCAAAAGCTATGAAAATATCAACATGAGATATTCAAAGATTCTTGATCAAAGAATGTAAAAATGAGAACTTTGATCTTGAGAAAGTGAGAGAGAATAGAGTGGCTTTTAGAAATTGATTTGTTCTAAAGTGTAATAATGATTCACAAAGGTTAGGAAAAGGTTTATATAGAATACCCAAAAGTTAGGAACACTTCAAAAATACTTTTGAGAAGTGAAAAACGTATTTAAAAAACCAGATCTGTACGTGTTAATCGATTAACAAAGGTCTTAATCGATTAATACATTAGTTAATCGATTAAGTGTGCAAGGCATGAAAATTCTAATCGATTAGTCAAAGTGATTAATCGATTAGTCAAAGTGATTAATCGATTAGTCAAAGTGCTTAATCGATTAGTCAGATGAAAACCACTTAAAAACTTGTTTTCTCAAAAACTAAACCTTTTCTTTCAAACCTTTAAGCCACCTATTGATTTTAGGTTAAGTGAATACTCAAAATATGATATAATCATGACCTTGATAGAGATTCACTACCCTCTATTAACTCTACCCAAACTCATAAACTAAAAGACTTGAGAGGCGAAAGATATTACAATAAAACATAAACTACCAAACTAAGTCTTCATGAGCTTGCTCTCTCTTCATCACTTGATGTTTGTTGTTGCTTGATGAGCTTGAACTTGATCAATACATTTGTAGCTTTTTCAAAACCTTTTGTCATTTATCAAAACATTCTCAATGGATCTTACAAAACAGACTTTAGCGGTAAAAATCGGTATTCCAGTAGGGGTATCTATACTAAGATAACAAGGTGAATCGGAAACAACAAGATTCAGCCTATTTACACATTCAGGAGAAACAAAAGAATGTGTAGCTCCAGAATCAAACATGATTTTTCAAGGTTGATTATTAAGAAGAAAGTTACCTTGCACGAGATTCGGGGTTTGGGTTGCTTCATTACCCCTCAGGATAAACACTCTTCCTTGCACCACATTCTTGCCAGCAAATCCCTTTGCATCATCTTTTGCAGACTCCTTGCATTCACGAGCAAAGTGACCTTGCTTTCCACACTTGAAACATCCTCCTGTGGACCAGCAAAATTGACCATGATGATAACGCCTACACTTCTTGCAGTAAGGAGCATTATCGCGAGACCTGTTCTTGTTATCAATCACAGCTTTGCCCTTGCCTTTGTTCTTCTGAGAATATGGACCATTACTCCGATGATCAAACCTCTTCTTCCTCTGTGGTCCATAGTTCTGTCCAACCCCTTTTCCTTGAACCCCAATCAACTCGGCCTTCTTGTCATCCTCATACATTCTGCACATATCCACAAGTGCAGGGAAACTCTGAATCCTCTGATAACTGAAAATAGACTTCAGCTCCGGTCTCAGTCCACATTCAAACTTAACACACTTACTCCTCTCATCAGGGTTATTCAAGTAGTAGGGAGAATATTTCATCAGTTCCTCAAATTTGGCAGCATATTCTCCTACACTCATATCCCCCTGCTTCAATTGCATGAATTCCACTTCCTTCTTTCTCCTTAAATCTTCTGGAAAATATTTATTAAGAAATTTCTCCATAAATACTCCCCAGTTGATTGCTCTCCTTTCAAAATTCAGCAATTGGACAGTGTGATCCCACCAGTTTTCAGCTTCCCCATGAAGCATGTAAACTGCATAGGTTACCTTCTGTTCATCAGAACAATCTAGAGTTCGGAAAATCTTGTTGATCTCATACAACCACTTGTTCGCCTCATCAGGTTTGTATCCGCCTTCAAACCTTGGTGGATTGCATTTCCTGAACTCCGACAGAGTCTTAGCATCCTGACTCGCCATGTTGCCAACAGATGGGTTACCAGCTCGCCCTTGAGATGGCTGTTGTCGCTGTTGCTGCTGCATGCCTTCCAGCACGGTCGTGATTCGTTCTAACATTTCGTTCGTAATATTTCTATTTCTGGTTGCCATAGAAAGACCTGCACTATGGGCTTTGGGTCACTAAAAAGGTCTTTGAAACATAAATGTTACTAACTTACTCAAAACATATTCAATTTACATTGAATACCATACTTAGCTGCATCATCAGGGCCATGAGGGACAGGACCAATGCTCTGATACCACCACAGGTGTGACGCTCTCGTTTTACATCTTGAAAATAACTAATATTTTCAAATGATTGAAATACTTTCTATCAAAAATTAGGACTAGAAAATTTTTCCTTTTTAATTTGTACTTGCCTGATTATAAACACTTTAAATCTGAACCAATAATTGAATTCGGCTTAATAATATCTTAATTACAAAAAGACTCTCGAGATAATATTTTCTTAAACGTAATAAAACACCTTCGTAGTCCTTATTGAAATATATTGTTTGTCTCTCGAGTTTAATCAAATATATAAAATATAAACTTGTCGCCGAATCCTTTTTGAGTCAAAATCAGAGTATGCAGAAGTAAAAAGTAATACTTGTGAAGCACTGCTGAGGTAAGTAAAACTTATCATATATATGTATATCATAACATAAACCCCATAAGTATCATCAGTAGCAAGTAGCATAAGTCGAGATAGCAAGAGTTTATAAAAAACATATACAACCCAGCTGCATAAAATAAAACCTCACTCTAAGACCTCTCAAAATATATACAATAGATCACATAATCCCAAAATAGAAGTCCCAGAGCAGGTCATCCGTGTCCTCAGCAGCTCCTCATATCCTCCACAGCTCTATCCCTAGGATCTAGGATCCAAAACATCCACGCTATGCAGGCTCCTATGAACCAGCGGGTCCACCTCTAGCAGAAACAGTCGGCTCGACATGCACCTCCTCCTCGCTCTCATCCTCCACGGAGTCCTCCTCGACCTCGCCTAACTGGGTAGAGACCCCACCACTGGGTCTAGGATCTGCAGAAGCAGTCCTCTCGAAATCAGTCGGACCATGAGAAGGAGTCTCCTCAGTGACAACTCTATGGGAGGAAGGATGAGAACGAGTGGCAGCTCTGAAACGAAAACTATGAAAACGACGCACAGGTCGAGCCGGGGGTGGTCCTCTATATGTATAAAAGGGTAGAACATGCATAGTATAGACTAAAGGGATCCTAAATCGACGAGGTTGCACTCGCACCAGAGGGTTAGGGTGGTAGAGAGTGATCTCCACCTCCCCCTCAAAAGTGGCACGGTGCTCCTCATACGTCCATATGCCACTAGGGATAGGGCGTATCTCGATGCAAGCTAGGTATCTGGCCATCACCTAAACAGGGCACAGGGAGTAAGTATACACATATACATAATTGATAAAGACTAAAGTTACAAACACAAGTATATCATGGACAGATAATAATGCAAGTACATATGAACACACCAATTTTCAACATTATATCTCTTATAATGCAAGTGGCATGATGTATGCTTTTCTATCCACAACTGAGGCCTCTAAAGTCCATTTTGGACGTCCATCCAATACACCCTTGTGTTCCCGGAACACTGACATTTGTTCCCAGAACGTAATGCCAAACCATACTTGGATAATAAGCATCACTCCCGGAGTGTGAACCACGTTCCCAGAACGCATAAAAACCAGGTCCCGGACACTGGCCACATTCCCAGAATGTGTCATCAAGTAGGTTACAATTTGGTACTCCCGGAGTACCCTCCTCATATTCCCAGAATATGATAAACGTTCCTACCAACCAAACTTCCATTCTATATGGATGCACAATTATCAGGGTTGGTTTTATCTTTACATTAATTAATGTGATTTAGAAATATTTCAATTTCCCTTTTGAATGATTTATTTGAGGCATAACCTTTGGCACAAAATTCTTCTTTGAATTATCTCCAAAAAAAACATGTTCTTAAGCTTAGATTTGGAAAAACATAACCAATGGTATTTAAACACTTAACTTTTCTATTCCGAACTACAAGTTACTCGCTTGGTGAGTAAACAACAGGAGTAAAGAGTTACTTCAAGGCCGAGGAAAAACTGCTCTGATACCAAAATGTAACACCCTCACTTTTAATTAGTTAAAATTAGGTTTTATTAAAATTCGTACTTGAAAATTTCGACGAGAATCCGGCAGAGTTTCCTCTGTTTATCGGACCTCACAAAAATTTGCATCTTTTAAACCTGTCAATCCATAATATTACAAAACCTAAAATTATATTTAGCTTCGGCTACCTCGCACTAATGCCCTTTTCAAAAATAATATAAGTTTCTAGGGTTCTAAAAAAAATAAACCATAATAATTACACCAAATTAATTTAGGTTCTCTCGTGACTAAATTACACTCCACGGTGTGGAGTGTACCCCTGTTCGGCCATGACTTGTGTAAGCTCCACTTCTGTACCTGTAAAAATATAGCAAGAAGGGTAGCATTACACAGAACTTAGGAAATAATTTCTAAGAAGTCATAATAATAAACTAAGCCTAACATTTATATTTACATCGTAATAATCATAATCATTTTCAAGTATTTCACAACACAAACATGCATCATTCACAATCATAAAATGTGGCATTTCCTTCAAAATTATTTTCTTAACTTTCTTTTTCAGCTTTCTTAGTTTTTCTCATCTTTCCTCTTTCCTTTCTTCTTTTCTTTTCTTTCTTGTCTTTTCTTATAACGTACCATTAGGTATTTTTGTATGCACCTGTTAGGATGGTGTCTTCACCCAATAGGATTTCTTACATTCACCCAGGATTTTCTTACTGCATAGACCTTTAGCTCGTTAGGGTCTTTTCTTTGTTCTTTTCTTTCGTGCTTCCTTACATGTTTCATTATTTATTTTATTGATTTACCAGGCAGCTATTGATCTCGCGCGGGTCTCAAACACCTAACGAGACTTTGGATCTATGGGATTTACTTACCTGAGTGAGGACTTCACCTATTGGGAATTCGAGTCTATTCCTTAAAATAGACTCTGTCCTAACAGGGCACCTAATGGGTACGGATACTCGTCACGCGATCAATAGTTGTTGCCTTTTGATTAATTCGTTTATTCCAATGACAATCCAGTCCAGTTTAATTCAAACATATTTGATTCACACTAACATGCATCAATTAAATTTTTTTTCCATAATTAAATACCAACCGAATACCATCCAATAATGAATAAAAAATAATCAAAACAATTAATCAATTCATAACCAATTTTAAGTTCACCAAAAATTAACCCAATAATCAATTAACCAATAATCAATAAAAATATTCAATTCATCAAAACATAAACGTGTTCATTTCTTTAATTTAATAACATACTTATATCAACATTTTACTACCCTATTGTTCATTATTCTAATTAATCTTTTCTACTCCTAGTCATCACTATGAACAACCTAGAAATCATGTCCTAAATTAAGGTAATACAACCCTCTTACCTGGTATGCTAGCAATAGAAACAATATAACGTTCGCATTCGCGCCTTACTCGAGGGTCAAAGACAATAATGTGTTGGATCTAAACAGGGACACACGTTAAAACTAGTTATAATATTAAAAGTGTATATATATATATATGTATATATCAATATATATAATAAACTAAATTCATTTTTGTCAAAATAAAAAAATATCATTTTCCCCAAAACATTTCTTTATTTGAGAATATAGGGATAATAAAAATATTGACGGATTATCGAATAAATTACATAGATGGGTAGAGGGAGTTAAGAAGGTTATTTACCTAAGACGGATTTGAGATTGAACGGTCGGATCTTGAGTAATCGGACCTAGAAGATTGAGATTCCACACTTTTTTTTTTCCTCTTCCTATGAGCGTTTCCGTCCCTCCGTTCCAGTTTCTCACGCCCAGACCTCTTTCTCTCTATTCCCTTTTGTTTTTTTGTCTTCCCCTTTTCTTCTTCTTTAACCCTCTTAGTTTCTTTTTTTTTTTTTCCTTCCACGGGTTGGGCTGGGCTCAGGGTAGAAATAGGAAATATTACTATATTTTTAGAGAGTTACTTTTCACCCCACCCATTTCTCGTGAACCCCATTTTCTTCTGCCTCTTGAGAGGCGGAAGTGTAATTTTTTTTTGTCCGCCTCATGGAAGGCGGAAAAGCCATTAATTTTACATTTCCGCCTCTCAAGAGGCGGAAGAAAATCGGGTTCAAGAGAAATGGGTGGAGGCTGAAAAGTAACTGTCTATTTTTATGTTTTGTTCTTATTTGTGGGTTAATGTGTGTAAATATTTTGAATTATAACCAAAAGTTGGACGATACTAAAAATAAAATACATTTCATTACAATAATATTGTATTTTTAATTACTCAAAACTGATTGAAAAATAATAAAGTTATCGGTCTCTACAGATAGCTATTGGATAAGAAAAAGTATCGAAATTCAAAAATAAATATATTTCTCAATCCTAATATAAAACTTGATAAAATGTAATATTTATAATTTTGAAATAGAAAATTGTTATATATATAACTTATACTGGTAATATATTAAACCAGTTCGGGAGCTAAAAATAAAACAGTCTCAGAACGTTGTGAAAATTTACAGGGACGCTCAAAATATTAAGTTAAACATATTTTTCTAAAGAAACTATTTATAAAAATGCCTCTAAGGCTTGTCACTTGAGTTCCCTGTCAAAATGTTAATTAAACTAAATAAAAGTACTATTTTATTTTTGAAAAAACGTATTATAATAAATTTATACTTATTTTGACTAGAAAACATATTTCAATTAAAACGGTGATATCAAAATTTTATTACAACACTCAAATCTTGAAAATATCATATTAAATCATTTAATTATTTTGCTAAAGGTATTAGAATTAGCGGGATGTTACATAATGACTTCAAGAAGCTATCTCCAAGCTCAAAACTGGAACAAATGACATGATCATTTGAAGTTGACACAACTGGAGCAAGATCTCCAATGAGCTTGGAGCCACTAATTAGGGGGAGACACCTTTTTTGAGATTATAGTGACACAACAAACTGCCATGGCCAAGGCAACTGAGGCATGTGGCTCTGCACTATTGGGTTCTATGTTGGAGGAAATTGAGGGTGTTCTTCCAAGCCATGAATTTGCTTCGTTGTGATTAATCTTACTCTTGTTTCCTGTTTTTCATTATCTATTGCTTGTGGTGCTACTTGTTCTAATATTTCAGAACAAACTATTAAGAACTCATATCAAAACCTAGAATCTGTGTGTTGTTCCGTTTTGAGTGCTGGAAATTGAATTGGATATATGGTGCTGAATAATTATCATTTTTGGACACTGTTATGTTGATTTAAATTGTTAAAATCATGTGAAAATCTATTAAGTTTGCTTCCATTTAATTAGATTGTGATTTTATTGATTTGGTTTTGTTATACTTTGTTAAATTTCACTTTAATTGAACAATTCGATTTTAATGGATTTAATTTGACTGTAATTAGTTAATTCTCTATTTAGATACTCTCACTAAAGCCTAGTATGTGTTTAGAACTATTGTTGTAGAGGCCTAATTTGATAAATGATATGGGTTTGATTTGGGATTTGGTTTGTAAGGAATATTTGATATAGAGTCCATGTGAGATTGGTATCAATGAACTGTTTTATCACTTTTATCTTCTATTGGTTTGTACTAAGTATAGATTCAATGAACTGTTTTATCTTCTGTTTTGACCTGAAATTATATCCTTGTTTATGTCCTTGCTCTACATAATTGCATTAGTTTTATGTTGTGGTGTTATGTGAAGGACCTTACAAGGGTTCTAGATTGTTGCCTGAGTTCTGTCGTGATGCTTCATGCTTAGTATAGGAAATACACTTGGTGATTTTTATGATCAGTAGATTCCTTCTTGTTTGCTTACTTTCTTTTTTCAAGACTTTCATTTTACTTTGGTGGATGTAAGAGTGTAAGAGAAATCTTTTGTTTAGAACTTGTTGTTTATGCCTTGTCAATTATAAGTTTATAACTAAATATTTTAGCATTGATCATGGAATTTACTTGAATCCTAATTTATTTGCTTGCCATTGATTTTGGTAAAGGCTCTTAAAACCTTTTCTTACTTGCACATTTACTTTTATTTAGTAGCTATAGTTTTCTTAACTGCATGAAGTTGGGGTAGAAGTGAAGCTAAGGCAACATAGTTAGGAAAGTTAGCTTGCATTTCCTTGTTTGATCAAATGTATTTCTTACTCATTTTTTTTGTTTGATTAATGCAGAGAGACATCAAAGCAACGATGATGAAGTAAGGAAACGACAGGAGCTTACATCTTTTACTAAAGTCGGAGATAGCAAAGCTTTGTAAAGTTCTTCGTCTTCCTGTATGTAGATGGTTTTCTCTTTCTTGAATTTTATTTACTATTTGTTTTTCCTACTCTAGTTCTTTATCATGTGATGAGGGTGCAATTTATATACCAGATTGTTTTGGTCTTGATGAAACGTGACTCCTGGCATTGTATAAAAAACCTTGGTAAGTTATTACTTAATTTATTATGTATGATTTGTTTTATGCTTCACAAATATTCAACTGAACTCCTTTAATTTATTCATGTTGTTAGCTTGTCACAGGTTTAACATTATTGAAAAGAAATTTGACATTGGCTATGCATATGGATATGGGAAGAAATTTTTTAAGTTAAGAATTTATGTCATGAGTTTTGAAAAGTTATTTTGGATTATTAGGTACAAAATAGATTTTTTGTTTTATTTTATTTTTAACATTTTGGGTTGATGTAATATTGTAATTCAATAGAATGTCAAAGACATTCTCTATAGTAAATTGTTGAGATTTGAGTTTTTTATATATAGGCAATTTGGTCATGAGTTTTATTATCTTAAATTATAATTCTATTAAAAACACCTAAAAATTTGAAGTATAAAACAGATCTATCTAGTTAAACGGATTAGTTTTTTTTAAACATAAATAAAGGCTATGGCAACGACTTCGTCGTTGCAAATGAATGACAAATTGAAGTTGTTGCAAATGACTGAAAAATTCATTGTTTAATTATTTGCAACGACTTTTTCGTTGCAAATGGTAGGAAGGATTGGCAACGACATTAGTCGTTACATGTAAAGAGAGACACGTCAACGTTTTTACACCATTAGCTATGACTCTTGTCGTTGCTAATAACAACAAAGATTGGCAACGACATTCCTCGTTACCTAAAAGTAGGGAGCAATTATTAGTCATTGGCAACAACAGATTGTTGTTGCCAATGATAATGAACATTAGCAACGACATATGTCATTACCTAAAAGCGAAGCCACGTAAGCTTTTTTATATCATTGGCAACGACAAATATTTGCAACAACAAATGTCGTTGCAAAACATATATTAATAGCAACATTAGTTTGTCGTTGCGATAGTTATAAGGTCGTTGCGATACTTTTTCGCTACGCCATGTCTTGCAACGACACATGTCGTTGCCAAAAATGTTTTTCTCAACGACTTGTTTTTTCGCTACGACTTTTGTCGTTGCCAATGGCCGGTTTTCTTGTAGTGTGACCCTTGGCCAACCACCACAGCCCCTGTCTGCAGAACTACCATCGCCTCTGGGCTTGCATCTTGTTTATGGCCAAAACGACCACATTTGAAACAGATAAGATGAAGCCCCTCATATTCGAGTCTAAACGTCTCTCCCATAGCTTCAATAGATGGAACAAGTTGCTTCCTCAAATCAACTTCCACACATATTCGAGCAAACTTTGCTCGCGAGTGTATTGATGTATGCTCATCAATCTTCAACATTGTACCAATACTACTTCCCACACGCCATAAAAACTTTTTATTAGAGAGTTTTATAGGGAGACGTGGGATCCTGATCCATACTGCAATTTTCCTAACCTTATGTTCCTCCAGTTTGAAAAACGGACGCCAACGTTGCACTTGAATATAATGATCCGCTAGCTTCCAAGGCCCTTCAAAAAGAGCATGATTATAATCTCCTTCATCTACAAATTGCACCAGAAAGTAGCCTTCATTAAGATCCATGATCCTAATATTAGCTCTTAATGCCCAGAGCTTCTGCAACCTATTAATCATGTATCTGAAAGCAACCTTTAATTTCTTCCCACAAGGTTTACTAGCAAAGCCTTCTTCCAAGGCCTACACCACTCCTCATATTCTTCCAGCGACACTTCTATCTTTGGCTTGCTATTAAACTCGTCGCAGTTATCCGCAGATTTTTCTTCTTCTTTCAAAGTAGGACACAGATCCTCTCTAACCATCTGAATAATTTCTTGTGGACTCGGTTTATACCCTTCCAAGTGCATCACCACTTCACAGTAAAAAGGTTTGTTAGTACCTGGGGAAGTCTGTGCATCAGACCCTTGAACTGGTTGATCAACCATTTCTACCTCCGTATTCTCGTTTCCATCATCAGTCTTAACCTTTTTATTACTTCGTGCCTCCTGATCATCTTCCTCCAAAGATGGTGTTATGGACCACATAAACAGGACCGGTATGCCGGATACGAGTACCGGATTGAGGCCCAAAAGGCCCACTAAATCCGAATCCGGATACCGGACCGAGGCCCTAGAAACCCGCTGAATCCGGATACCGGACCGAGGCCCGAGGCCCGAGAAACCCGCTGAATCCGAATCCGGATACCGGATTAAGACCCGAAGAGGTCCATCAGGTCTGAACCCAAATACCGGATTGAGGCTGTGAAGAAGCCCAATAAGACCGGATTTGGATACCGAAATCACAACGGGACTTGGACATACGATTTCATACCGTTATACTGGTATGAATTCCGACACGTGCATGAAAGAGTCTGAGGAATCCCATCATCTTCACCAGCATAGGATTCCCAACCTTTTAATACCTGCCATCATGCCAGAACCGTTTAGGAGGAATCTTACCCGCCACATGAAAGCAGCCATCAATACGGTTAATGCTGGTATGTGTATAAGATATCTGGTAAGCTAGCAGGTATGGACTAACTCATCTCACACAAACACACACACCACCCCCCAAACTGAAAATGACAAGAGAGTGTGTATCTTGGTATTCAAGGTGCTCATTTCACGTCTAACATCAAAAGTGGGATTGCTAGATTTTTAGCCGAATTATCTAAGTACTGTAATCCTACGACAGAACATTGGCGACCACAGTGGGAGCGAGAAATTTATTCCCACCACCTTCCGAAGAAGTCCATGGAAAATCAGTCACAAGAGGAACGTGCTGAACCCAGCCACCACAATGTGCTGGAAGTGAGGAAAAATGGAGAACAAGCACCTTCTCGTCAGGAGGACCTCAGGGAACGATTAAGTGAAGGAAGGAGAAGAGCATAACAGGAACGTTCGATACAAGAGGAACCTTCTCATCATGAGCAGGAAAAATCGCGATAGAGGCCCCCCACTAGAGGAGGGAGCCCTTCGCATTCTCGACATGAGAGTAAGGGGTCATCTGGCGGATGCTCGCAGAGGAAAGCAAGCATGGAAACAGAATTGGCTCGCTTGCGTAAGCGGCTGGACGAATAGGATAAGTTGCTGAAAGAATTAAGGAAAGGAACATCCCAGTCAGGCGTGGGTAAAGGAAATGAAGTGGAGCTGATTGGGGAACCTGAAGAAAAAGACCACCCATTTTCTGAAAGCATAATGGCTTTCCCCATGCCTGAGAATCTCAAAGCTCCAGCCAATGTAGATCCATACTTCGGGAATTCGGATCCACGGGAGCATATTGACAGCTTTCTGGTGGCAATGTCATGTCAAGGGGCTAAGGACGCGTACAAATGTCGCACCTTCCCCCTGACTCTGAAAAAAGCTGCTTTGCGATGGTATTCTAAATTGGAACCTGACTCGATAACCGGGTGGAAAGACTTGGCTGGCAAATTCCTGGGACACTTCACAACAAGCAAGGCTCAGCAAAAGTCGGAACACCATTTGTCTCAAATTAAGCAGGAGAAGGGAGAATCACTGAGAGATTTTCTCACCCGTTTCAATACTGAATACCTTTCAATTAGTGACATAGAGGCTTCAGTGGCTTTGCATCTCTTGATGCGTGCATTAAGACCAGGGGATTTCACAGACCACTTGGTAATGCACAAAATCAAAACCATGGACGAAGTCATGGAAAGAGCTGAAAAGTATATCAACTTAGAGGAGTATCAGAAAGCGCAAGACAATTTTGCAGGGGATACATCCGGGAAAAAGAAAGAGGCTTTCTTCAACAAGGGGTCAGGGAAGGGTCACAGAGAAGGAGACAAAAACAACAGACATGATCTGGGGCCTAAAAAACCAGAAGGTAAATATGACCATTATACGCCTTTAAACACTTCTAGATCACAAATCCTTCGTGAGATTATGAATGCAGAACTGATGGAAGTAGATCGCCCACCCCCGTTGAGGAGGCCTCCCACGAAGGAGAATCAACACAAAAGGTGTAGTTGGCATGACAGCTATGGACACACCGATGATGAATGTGTCCAACTTAAAGACGCTGTAGAAACTCTGGTAAGAAGAGGAAAACTGAATCGTTACACTCGATCCTTTAGAGGAGGTCCCAATGAGCGCACCCCCACAAGAAGGGTCAGGAGTCCTGTCATAAGGAGGACAAGAAGCCCACCTAGAAGGAGATCCCGAACGCCCCCAAGGAGAAGCAGAACTCCTAGGCGCACTGCAACCAGAAATTCCCCAGTAAAGAAAGAAGATGCTGATAAAAGCAACAATGAAGACCTGGAGATAATTAGCACTATCGCTGGTGGCCTGACGGTAGAAGGGGAATCCATAACGTCCCAGAAAAAACAATTAAAGTTGGCAACAATGGCAGTTGTTGTGTCAAACAGGTAGAAAGAGGTACACCCTCCGATCACATTTACCGAAGCTGATTTGGAAGGAGTGATTCCCAACCACAACGATCCATTAGTGGTAACCGGAATTATTGACAGGTTCCGGGTTTGCCGCATGATGGTGGACCAGGGTAGCTCATCAGATATCATGTTCACATAACTATTTGACCGCTTGAAGTTGAAATCAGCGGACCTACATCCCTGCCAAAAGGAGTTGATTGGGTTTACAGGTGACACTATCAGACCTAGAGGATACATTGATATCAGGCTAACCTTAGGCACACCCCCTCAGTGTCGAACTGAAAAGTTGCGCTTCCTAGTGGTGGACTGCCCTTCTGCTTACAATGCGATCTTGGGGCGGCCCACTTTGAAGGCTTTTCAGGCGATAGTCTCTCCCTTGCACATGGCGATGAAATTCCCAGATGAGAAGGGATCAGTTGTCACAATACGGGCAGACCAGATGCAGGCCAAAACCTGTTACATAGCTAGTCTGAAAGCAACAAAAGAGAACGCCAAGAAGCAGGTGAAGGCGAAACAGACCAAAGGTTCAGCTTCATCTTCTAGGGTCATGATGGTAGACTTGGACATGCGTGATGATATCAAAGAGGAGCGACCCAAGCCGGAGCGGGAGTTAGAAAAAGTCCAGATCAGGGATTCACCAGAACAATGGACTCAAGTAGGGAAAGACTTATCAAATGAGGAAAAGGTCAGGTTGGTTGCCTTGCTGAAAGAGAATAAGGATTTTTTTGCATGGACAGCAGCCGATATGCTAGGGATAGATCCGGATTTTATCTGTCACCGCCTATCAGTTGATCCCAAATTCAAGCCAGTGTCACAAAGAAGGAGGAAAATGGGAAACGAACGACAGAAGGTAATTGCAGCAAATGTGGAAGAACTCTTACAAGCTGGATTCATCAGGGAAGTCCCTTACACTACCTGGCTTTCTAATGTGGTCCTGGTCAAAAAATCCAATGGCAAATGGCGTATGTGCGTGGACTACACGGATTTGAATAAGGCCTGTCCCAAGGACACCTATCCTCTTCCCAACATTGACAAGTTGGTTGATAATTCTGCTGGATACCAGTTACTTTCGTTCATGGACGTGTACTCAGGTTACAACCAAATCCCCATGTTCAGTGATGATCAGGAAAAAACCGCTTTTATGACTGATAAAGCAGCATACTGTTACACAGTAATGCCGTTTGGTCTGAAAAATGCAGGTGCAACGTACCAGAGGATGATGGACAAAATATTTGGAGAGCTGATCAGACCAACATTGGAGGTTTATGTTGATGACATGATCGTAAAGTCAACAGAGGCAGGAAACCACAAGCAAGATTTAGAAGTCGTCCTTAGTAAGGTACGCCAGCATAATATGCATTTAAATCCGCTGAAGTGCGCCTTTGGTATCACAGTAGGAAAATTCTTAGGTTTTATGCTTACCAGCAGAGGGATAGAGGCTAACCCTGAAAAGTGTGATGCAATCACGCAGATGAGGAGCCCAAATTCCGTTAAGGAAGTCCAGCAACTAACCGGACGCATAGCCGAACTGACAAGATTTTTGTCAAAGTCAGCTTACAAATCCCTTCCACTATTCCAATTGCTTAAGAAGGACCAGGAGTTCAGATGGACTGAAGAGTGTGAAGTGGCGTTTCAGGACTTCAAGCATTATCTCTCTAATCCTCCGATCCTAAGCAAACTTGAACCAGGTGAAACTCTCTATTTATATCTGGCTGTGAATGATGAAGCAGTGAGTTCTGTTTTGGTCAGGGATTTAGAAGAAGGACAGAAGCCGGTGTTTTTCGTCAGTAAAGTGTTGCAAGAAACCGAAAAAAGGTTTCATAAGATTGAGAAGATGGCGTTTGCATTGGTGCTCACGGCAAGGCGTCTTAGACAATATTTCCAAAGCCACCCCATCATCGTCAGGACAGATCAGCCCATTCGGCAAGTTTTACAAAAACCGGACTTAGCAGGTCGCATGATCGCTTGGTCAGTGGAATTGTCCGAATATGGGATCAGCTACGAGTCAAGGACAGCAATCAAATCTCAGGTTTTGGCAGACTTCGTCATAGAATTGGCACCAAAGAAGGACTCTGAAGTCTGGACCCTGTTTGTTGACGGTTCATCTAATCAAACGGGCGGAGGTGCTGGTGTGATATTGGAAAATACTCAAGGGGTATCAATTGAATATTCTTTAAAGTTCGATTTTCCTACTTCTAACAACCAAGCTGAATATGAAGCCTGCCTTGCTGGGATGACGATGGCCAAGGATTTAGGAGCGCACTCAATTGTACTTTTCAGCGATTCGCAGCTGGTGATTTCTCAAATTAAGGGAGACTTCCAAGCCAAAGAACCATTGCTTCAGAGGTACCTCACCAAGTGCAAAGAATTGGCAAGAAGGTTTGACAACGTGGATTTTCAACACATTCCTAGAGATTAGAATTCCAGAGCTGATGTCCTATCCAAGCTAGCTAGTACCAAAAAATCAGGGAATCACAGGTCTGTAATTCAACAATCCATCTCTCAACCCAGCGCAACATTGGCAGTGGAGGATGAAGAGTCATGGGTTTCCCCTATCATATCATTTCTGCTTCAAGGAATCCTTCCAAGTGAAGATGAAGCCGCAAGAAAAATCAGAAAGATGGCTCCTCACTTTGTCATGCAAGATGGATTGCTCTATAGGAGAGGGTTCTCTTCGCCTCTACTCAGATGCCTGACTGAAAAGGAGTCCGAATTGGCCCTGAAGGAAGTGCACGAGGGGAGGTGCAGTCATCATCTAGGTGGAAGAAGTCTGGCAAGGAAGATATTAAGAGCAGGGTTCTACTGGCCTAGTATACAGTTGGATTCCATGAAACATGTGAAGAAATGTGATCGATGTCAGAAGCACGCTGACGTTCACTTGGCACCACCAGAGGAGCTCCATTCGATATCTGCTCCGTGGCCATTCTTTCAGTGGGGTATGGAATTGTTAGGACCATTTCCGCAAGCAGCAGGACAAGTGACTCACTTAGTGGTGGCAGTCGACTACTTCACCAAGTGGATCGAAGCAAAAGCAGTCGCCGTTACTACCTCTACTCAAATTGTGAAATTTTTCAGTAACCAAGTTATAACACGCTTTGGATTTCCAGCTGTTTTAGTCACAGACAATGGTACTCAGTTTACTAGCAGAGCTTTCAAGGAATTTCTCGAGAAGATGGGGATTAAGCAACGCCTATCCTCTGTGGAGCACCCGCAAACAAACGGGCAAGCCGAAGCAGCTAACAGATGTATACTGAGAGGGTTGAAGAGAAAGCTGGAGGATAGCAAAGGTAAGTGGGTAGATTGTATAGATGCAGTCCTTTGGTCCTACAGAACCACTCCTCATTCTACCACTAGAGAGACGTCGTTCAAGCATACATATGGAAGTGAAGCAATGATTCCGCTGGAAGTAGGATCCACTAATATGAGGTCAAGGTACTTTAATCCGGAAACGAATGTAAGGATGATCAGAGAAAACTTGGATCTCTTGCAAGAATCCAGGGAGATGGCTATTATCCGCATGGAAACAATCCAGCAGCAGTCAGCCAAGCAATATAATTTAAAGGTGGTTTCCAGAACTTTCAACGAAGGAGACTTGGTACTGAGAAGAGTTGATGTGCACGGTACTGAGCCTGCGCATGGGAAGTTGGCAGCCAATTGGGAAGGACCATATCGAGTCCGATCAAAAACTGGAAAGGGAGCGTATTTTCTGGAAACACTGACTGGCAAAGGCATTAAGAACCCATGGAATGCAGCTAAGCTTCGCCTCTATTATAGTTAAATTCTGGTTTTTAATATTTGATTTCCAAGAAGGTCCTACAGACCATTGTCATATGTCTAGTTTGTTTCTGTTTAAAAAGGTCACCTATAGACCTCTGTTTGGCTTAAATTATGATTCTATTTGATTTGTGATTGCGTTTGGCTTTCTATTTTGTGAATGAGAATTATTAAGTTCCATAAAATACAGAATTAAGTCTAATACCCCAGTGAGATGGTTTACTCAAAGTAGTGGCTTGCATTCAAGTATAAGAGTCCGGTATCAGGAATCCATTATCAGGAAACCGATATCAGGATCCAGTGTCAAAAAAAATCCAGTATTAGGATCCGGTATCACAATTCGGTATCAGGATCCGGTATCAAGATCCGGTATCACAATCCGATATCAAAAAACTGCATCAGGAATTTCATACTTAATGACTAAATTGGAAATCTGAGCATCCAATATCAGGATCCGATATCAGGATCCGATATCCGAGTCAAGGATCTTACACTTGATGTTTCAGCTGATGCTTTAGAGAACGTTAAAATTCGGATAAGCAATCCGGTATCCCTATCCTATGACTGAATTCGACATCAGGATTTGGTATGAGCAATCTTATACTTAGAAGAACTTAAGAAAAAATCCTAAGTATCCAATAATTGTTACACCACTTGTCTGACTAGCCATCAGATAAGAAGTGAAATGGGTAAGTAGATGTTCTATGTTAAAATGAACACCACCCATGTACATATAATGATCCCTGTTAGTTTTAATCTAATAAGATAAATGGAAAACCATTCGCTGGCTAGAATAGGCTTCCATGGATCACTGAAAAAGATGGATACATAAAGGAAATATAACACAAATGCTTGTCTGGATACATTGATTGGAAAAACTGAGTACAAGTGCAATTCGGATTACAACTAAGCAAAGACAGAAACTAAATGCAACCAAGGGAAAAGTAGAAAACAGAATTCGGAATGAAACCTAGAAAGGGAAAAAACTAAATGCAGAAACAACAATGCAATGGAAAAAACTTGAAAATTAAACTTGAAAGCTAAGCAGCAGCATCTCCATCATCCTCATGTCCTCCAGCACCCTCATCTTCAGTCTCCTCATCATCCACAGGGGCTAAGGGATCAGGATAGTCCTCATCGTCCAAATTGACGGGCACCCTGCTCCCATCTCGAAGATAGTTGTAAAGTATTCCATCTTAGACTTTGTGTAAGAAGTGCATGCCCCTGGAAGAGAAGTCGTTGTTGAGAAAATTAGCTTGCTCCACTGCATTCATGAAGGATGACTGAACCGACCCAATCCACTTTTCCTTATACATGTCCCTTTGCTCTTCCACCTCCTTGAGGGCACCCCTCCGCGTATTCAGGGCGGCATCATTGGCGTCATTAACCTCCTTCAATTTGTCATTCATCTTCTTAGCAAATTCTTCTTCAGCTTGTGACAGAGCCTACTTGGTCTTCCTCAATTCGGCTGCTTGGGACGCTATCTGTTCGGCCATCTCAGCCTCCTTCTTCACATAAGCAGCCAAATCCACTGCCTCTTGCCCAACAAACAAGACCTTTTCAACATTATCCTCTAGGAATTGGAGTGTAGAGGCAGCACGGAGTTGGTGTTTCTTTAAAGACTTCATCAGGTTAACGAATTCATGACGCGTCATTCCTTGGAAGCGGTGAGAGTCAGCATTAGTCACCAACATGCGACCAAATTTTTCACTTAGGTTCTCCTCCCACACTGAGGAAGTGAAGCCAGAAGACCCCTGACCAGCATCAAAGTGGGATCCAGTGGGGGAACCAGATTGGAAAGGTTCCTGATCTTTCCTTTTTCGAGCAACACCTTCGGGACTGTCAAGGACTACGGTGACCGGAGGAGGACAGCTGACACTGGTCTTACTATGCTTGGGGGGCCTCCTTGGAGCATTTCCAATAGCAGCAGCAAGAGCAGCCAAGTCTTGGGGGCTTGCCATTTTTTCTGCATAAAACAATACAAAAGCATTAATAATTCTAAAGGTTACGAAAGCAAATAAAAAGTACACATCAAGTGTCCTACCGAATTCCGAATGCAAGGAATCCGGCTCCACATCAATTATCTTCCTGGTATTGATGTACCTCACCAAGTGCAAAGAATTGGCAGGAAGGTTTGACAACGTGGATTTTCAACACATTCCTAGATATCAGAATTCTAGAGCTAATGTCCTATCCAAGCTAGCTAGTACCAAAAAATCAGGGAATCACAGGTCTGTAATTCAACAATCCATCTCTCAACCCAGCGCAACATTGGCAGTGGAGGATGAAGAGTCATGGGTTTCCCCTATCATATCATTTCTGCTTCAAGGAATCCTTCCAAGTGAAGATGAAGCCGAAAGAAAAATCAGAAAGATGGCTCCTCACTTTGTCATGCAAGATGGATTGCTCTATAGGAGAGGGTTCTCTTCGCCTCTACTCAGATGCCTGACTGAAAAGGAGTCCGAATTGGCCCTGAAGGAAGTGCACGAGGGGAGGTGCAGTCATCATCTAGGTGGAAGAAGTCTAGCAAGGAAGATATTGAGAGCAGGGTTCTACTGGCCTAGTATACAGTTGGATTCCACGAAACATGTAAAGAAATGTGATCGATGTCAGAAGCACGCTGACGTTCACTTGGCACCACCAGAGGAGCTCCATTCGATATCTGCTCCGTGGCCATTCTTTCAGTGGGGTATGGAATTGTTAGGACCATTTCCGCAAGCAGCAGGACAAGTGACTCACTTAGTGGTGGCAGTCGACTACTTCACCAAGTGGATCGAAGCAAAAGCAGTCGCCGTTACTACCTCTACTCAAATTGTGAAATTTTTCAGTAACCAAGTTATAACACGCTTTGGATTTCCAGCTGTTTTAGTCACAGACAATGGTACTCAGTTTACTAGCAGAGCTTTCAAGGAATTTCTCGAGAAGATGGGGATTAAGCAACGCCTATCCTCTGTGGAGCACCCGCAAACAAACGGGCAAGCCGAAGCAGCTAACAGATGTATACTGAGAGGGTTGAAGAGAAAGCTGGAGGATAGCAAAGGTAAGTGGGTAGATTGTATAGATGCAGTCCTTTGGTCCTACAGAACCACTCCTCATTCTACCACTAGAGAGACGTCGTTCAAGCATACATATGGAAGTGAAGCAATGATTCCGCTGGAAGTAGGATCCACTAATATGAGGTCAAGGTACTTTAATCCGGAAACGAATGTAAGGATGATCAGAGAAAACTTGGATCTCTTGCAAGAATCCAGGGAGATGGCTATTATCCGCATGGAAACAATCCAGCAGCAGTCAGCCAAGCAATATAATTTAAAGGTGGTTTCCAGAACTTTCAACGAAGGAGACTTGATACTGAGAAGAGTTGATGTGCACGGTACTGAGCCTGCGCATGGGAAGTTGGCAGCCAATTGGGAAGGACCATATCGAGTCCGATCAAAAACTGGAAAGGGAGCGTATTTTCTGGAAACACTGACTGGCAAAGGCATTAAGAACCCATGGAATGCAGCTAAGCTTCGCCTCTATTATAGTTAAATTCTGGTTTTTGTTATTTGATTTCCAAGAAGGTCCTACAGACCATTGTCATATGTCTAGTTTGTTTCTGTTTAAAAAGGTCACCTATAGACCTCTGTTTGGCTTAAATTATGATTCTATTTGATTTGTGATTGCGTTTGGCTTTCTATTTTGTGAATGAGAATTATTAAGTTCCATAAAATACAGAATTAAGTCTAATACCCCAGTGAGATGGTTTACTCAAAGTAGTGGCTTGCATTCAAGTATAAGAGTCCGGTATCAGGAATCCATTATCAGGAAACCGATATCAGGATCCAGTGTCAAAAAAAATCCAGTATTAGGATCCGGTATCACAATTCGGTATTAGGATCCGGTATCAATATCCGGTATCACAATCCGATATCAAAAAACTGCATCAGGAATTTCATACTTAATGACTAAATTGGAAATCTGAGCATCCAATATCAGGATCCGATATCCGAGTCAAGGATCTTACACTTGATGTTTCAGCTGATGCTTTAGAGAACGTTAAAATTCGGATAAGCAATCCGGTATCCCTATCCTATGACTGAATTCGACATCAGGATTTGGTATGAGTAATCTTATACTTAGAAGAACTTAAGAAAAAATCCTAAGTATCTAATAATTGTTACACCACTTGTCTGACTAGCCATCAGATAAGAAGTGAAATGGGTAAGTAGATGTTCTATGTTAAAATGAACACCACCCATGTACATATAATGATCCCTGTTAGTTTTAATCTAATAAGATAAATGGAAAACCATTCGCTGGCTAGAATAGGCTTCCATGGATCACTGAAAAAGATGGATACATAAAGGAAATATAATACAAATGCTTGTCTGGATACATTGACTGGAAAAACTGAGTACAAGTGCAATTCGGATTACAACTAAGCAAAGACAGAAACTAAAAGCAACCAAGGGAAAAGTAGAAAACAGAATTCGGAATGAAACCTAGAAAGGGAAAAAACTAAATGCAGAAACAACAATGCAATGGAAAAAACTTGAAAATTAAACTTGAAAGCTAAGCAGCAGCATCTCCATCATCCTCATGTCCTCCAGCACCCTCATCTTCAGTCTCCTCATCATCCACAGGGGCTAAGGGATCAGGATAGTCCTCATCGTCCAAATTGACGGGCACCCTGCTCCCATCTCGAAGATAGTTGTAAAGTATTTCATCTTCGACTTTGTGTAAGAAGTGCATGCCCCTGGAAGAGAAGTCGCTGTTGAGAAAATTAGCTTGCTCCACTGCATTCATGAAGGATGACTGAACCGACCCAATCCACTTTTCCTTATACATGTCCCTTTGCTCTTCCACCTCCTTGAGGGCACCTCCTTCAATTTGTCATTCATCTTCTTAGCAAATTCTTCTTCAGCTTGTGACAGAGCCTACTTGGTCTTCCTCAATTCGGCCGCTTGGGACGCTATCTGTTCGGCCATCTCAGCCTCCTTCATCACATAAGCAGCCAAATCCACTGCCTCTTGCCCAACAAACAAGACCTTTTCAGCATTATCCTCTAGGAATTGGAGTGTAGAGGCAGCACGGAGTTGGTGTTTCTTTAAAGACTTCATCAGGTTAACGAATTCATGACGCGTCATTCCTTGGAAGCGGTGAGAGTCAGCATTAGTCACCAACATGCGACCAAATTGTTCACTTAGGTTCTCCTCCCACACTGAGGAAGTGAAGCCAGAAGACCCCTGACTAGCATCAAAGTGGGATCTAGTGGGGGAACCGGATTGGAAAGGTTCCTGATCTTTCCTTTTTCGAGCAACACCTTCGGGACTGTCAAGGACTACGGTGACCGGAGGAGGACGGCTGACACTGGTCTTACTATGCTTGGGGGGCCTCCTTGGAGCATTTCCAATAGCAGCAGCAAGAGCAGCCAAGTCTTGGGGGCTTGCCATTTTTTCTGCATTAAACAATACAAAAGAATTAATAATTCTAAAGGTTACAAAAGCAAATAAAAAGTACACATCAAGTGTCCTACCGAATTCCAAACGCAAGGAATCCGGCTCCACATCAATTATCTTCCTGGTATTGATGTACCCAAGTTGTTCATACCAGGCAAAGAAAAATGCTATGGTTGATCGCTCTACATCGGTAAGGACATTGTTGGGGGTAAGGAAAGAACGCGCCGAAATTTTTGAGTTTTATCAGACCAAAAGAGAGGGAAATATGGATTTCCCCCATGGTCAAAGAAGAAAGGCCAGGAATGTGGGGCTCCTACTATCTTGAAGTATTCACTTTTAAATCCTTTCCATGTCTCGGAGTAGGTTTCAAAAACTTTCCAGTTGAGACGGGATTTCAGTGTAACCCAAGACCATTTACCTTTAACTTTACTTGAAGCAAACGGTCCAAAGAAAGTAAAGAACACAGGGAGAGTACAAGCTAGATTGAAGTGGTTGCAAAAGAGTTGGAAAGCCCTCAGATAACACCAACCGTTAGGATGGAGTTGTGTTGGAGCAAGTTCTAAGTGGCTGAGTACCCTACATTCAAAATCAGAAAACGGAATTCGAACTCCACAAGTCTCAAAGAGAACCACATACATAAAAAAGAAATTTTCAAGGGGACTGCCTACAGAGCAAATTCGGTTTTGAGAAGAAGGGGCCTCTAAGGCATAAAAGTTTGGAACAACTCTCGGTCTGGCAAGTTCAGCACTATTGTGGTACACCTGTAGACGTTGGATATCTACAAAGATGGAGGGTCTATCTAAGGCATCGAGGTCTACATCCTCATAACCAGTAATGACAGCAGGAAGGATGAATTCCTCAGGGTTTGTTTTAGACCTCTTCTTCCCCATCTCGGATTCCTGAGAGGAAGGGTATAAAGAAGACTTAGAAGGAATGCTGGAGACTTCGCTAAACATATCCCTAATGATCCATTTCTTCACCAGTTCATCTAAAGCTTCCTTTTCATGCTCAGAAAAAGAAGAGTTTTGAAGACCACAGGGTTGGCTAACAGAGTTACAAGGGGTGGCAGAAAAGGACTTAGACGAATTGGAAGAAGAAGAGCATGGGGGTTTGTTGGAAGGAAGTGAGTCCATAATAAGAGAAAAAGTAAGGGGTAAGAAGTTATGTACCTGAAAGTGAAAGAAGGAATGGAAGGAATAAATTTGAAGGCAGCAAAGAGACAATTTCGTATGCAGCAGAGAAGAAATGGAGAAGTGAGTCTTGAACACTAAAGGCTTCTCTCTATTTACAAGGGGAGCTCGGATTCTTTAAGGGGTAGATAGAAGGGTGGTTGCATTAAGTAAATGACCACTCAGAAATCATATCAGTTGAAGAGTGATAAGTCATAATGCTTGAGGGGAAGAGGCATGACAGTTGAAGTGAAAAGTCATTACTGCAATAAAGCATCACCACTTTTCATCTTCCCAAAGAGTTGAAGATCAATTATTACACCTTTTCAGAAGACCAGTTGGAAAGGTGAATCCGAATTCGTGACAGACTTGGGTGTTGTGCAAAAAATAGTTCGGTTTCCAACATGGGTCGGTTTCCAACAATCTCTGAGGAAAGGTTGATAACTAAGCAGCTCATACAAGACATAAAGATGAACATTATGAAGAATGCTGACTCATGTCAAATTAAAGATAAGCCTGGGAACATGGGCTCATGCCTTGGAAATCCAATCCTTGGGAGCCGTGAAGTCTTGGGTAAAAGCTAAGTCCAAAATTTGAATTCAAATGCACATGTTCAGATTTCTGAAAGCTGAGGTCACCAACTTGGAAATTGGAGGCAACACAGTTAGGAGAAAACGGGAATCCGGAATCCGGAATCCGGAATCATAGAAACCAGACCTCGGGAACTTCCGAATGAAGAAGTCATTGATGAAGTCCCAATGGAAGTCGTCATCCTGAAGTCAGCAATCCGGTCTGTCCACTGCACGTGGGAGCCAACGTTGGAATTGGCGAAGCTGCTCTAAAAATCATGGCACATTGCATGAACCATGACTTGGGGGGCTACTATTATGGACCACATAAACAGGACCGGTATGCCGGATACGAGTACCGGATTGAGGCCCAAAAGGCCCACTAAATCCGAATCCGGATACCGGACTGAAGCCCTAGAAACCCGCTGAATCCGGATACCGGACCGAGGCCCGAGAAACCCGCTAAATCTGAATCCGGATACCGGATTGAGACCCGAAGAGGTCCATCAGGTCTGAACCCAAATACCGGATTGAGGCTGTGAAGAAGCCCAATAAGACCGGATTTGGATACCGAAATCACAACGGGACTTGGACATACGATTTCATACCGTTATACCGGTATGAATTCCGACACGTGCATGAAAGAGTCTGAGGAATCCCATCATCTTCACCAGCATAGGATTCCCAACCTCTTAATACCTGCCATCATGTCAGAACCGTTTAGGAGGAATCTTACCCGCCACATGAAAGCGGCCATCAATACGGTTAATGCTGGTATGTGTATAAGATATCTGGTAAGCTAGCAGGTATGGACTAACTCATCTCACACAAACACACACACCATCCCCCCAAACTGAAAACGACAAGAGAGTGTGTATCTTGATATTCAAGGTGCTCATTTCACGTCTAACATCAAAAGTGGGATTGCTGGATTCTTAGCCGAATTGTCTAAGTACTGTAATCCTACGACAGAACAGATGGCTTTTCATGTTTTTCACCTTGGGTTTGCTCTGCTAGGGTTTGCATGATAATTCGGTTCTGATTTGTTCTTTTGTATTTAATTATTATTAATAACAACACGTTTGATAATCATATTTAAAAAAATACTAATTGTAAAAAAAAAACTGCTCCATCCATCACATAAATATAAAAAAGATCAAAATATTCAATTCTAATTTAATATTTATTTATTTATCATAATAAATTTGATAATCATATATAAAAATGTCAATTTATCCATAAAATAAATAAGGAATATCTCAGATAAAAAGTGTTACATTTTTTATTCATATGAGGAAGTACAAAATTTATCAACAAGATCATTTAGATTAATTTTTTTAAAGTATAGGGTTTGGTTTGAACTCCTACATTTTTAGTTTTTATATAATTATTTTTAGTTGTTGTTTAATAATAATTTTTACTTTATAATAAAAATAATAATAGATTTTAATTTAAAATATTTAATATAAAATTAAAATATCAACAATTTGTGCATTTCATGGAGTAAGAGCTAGTATATAAATATTCTTCATCCCTGATTTGCTGCTACTCAGCAACTTAAGCTTCGTGACCTGGCTGCTGTTAAGGGTACCTAGCTTCATTTGACCCGTAGACCGAATCGATGATAATGATAGAAGATGTGGTGTACTACAGCAGATATGTCATATCTTTTACTACTTAAAATATATTTTTTAATACACCTGATAATTTCATAAAAACTAGGACTTATCTTATACTTTTCAAAAAGGGAGAAATAATTATTTTTTCAATTGTTGAATTTTATTTCATATTTTTTATCTGATATATTTTTTTTTATTTTTAATTTAAAGGGTAAAAGATACTCAATATATTTGATTTTATTTTAATTAAAATAGATACTTGAGTTGTTTAATTTTTTTTTTTTTGCCCACCCGGCTTCCTAAGTACTACCTAAATATATTTTAATTTAAAAGATAGAAGATAATCTCCTATCACTCTATTTTAAAATGAGATTCACGATGAATAGATATATTAGATTTGATTTTTTTTAAAAAAAATAAAGTATAATCAAAAGATTACAGTTTAATTAAAATTTAAATATTTTAAATAAATAAAAATATACTAACTTAGTAAAGATATGAACAGAGTAAAAAAAGAAAAAGAAGGTTAAAAACATTCCTAATGGCTTTAACAATCTAATATTGTACCGTATATTTCTGTTTCTTTTCTTCCTCCACAAGGTATACGTTTCTCTCTCACACTCAAGGCTTCCTTCTCCCGTAAAAATCATTATCTTATCCCCTGCTAATTGTTGCTGTGCTGGGTTGTGATAATATTCATTCCGTATTTCAAGGTTCATCGTCACTAGTTCTTGAACTTGAACCTTACATTATATCCGTTTGGACTTTATTACTGCTTAGTTATTGTAGCTTGAGCCTCTATTTTGGATTATCAATTATGTGTATCTGATAATTTGTTGTTTTGTTTTGTAGAATGGAGAGTCAACAAACAAGGGGTGAAACTTTTGAGAAGTTTACCTGGACGATTAACAACTTCTCCAACTTGTACTGCAAGAATCTCTATTCCGAGAAATTCTTCATTGGAGGCCAACCATGGTACATAATGAATTCCTATTCAAAACCGATGTAAAGAAGTATCCATTAATAAGTAATCAAGCATTAAAAAATTCATATTAGAAAATTGTGTATTTAAATATATATAATTAAAATTCAATAGATGTACCAACGAAGTGTTGGTGCAGTGATGTCAGGGGTTGCACTTAGTAAGGGGAACCAAGGTTCGATCCCCCGTAACAACGTTGGGAGAAAAATAAAACCTTAACCCCGAAACTTCCCTCAAACTGGATTAGTCAACCCAGTGAGCCGGATACCAAATTGCAAACCAAAAAAATTCAATAGATATAGTTGTCAATAATAGTTTCGAAAAAATCTTTTCAATAATAACTTTATATTCTTTTATGCGTTAGGTTAACCTTAGCCATTGACCGGGAGGTTAAAAATATTTAATTTAAGGCTTAATTGCACTTTTGGTTCCAATTTTGTTAATTTGGTGAATATAGTTCCCTATTTTTAATTTGGCGAATTTAGTCATTCATCAATTGTCAATTTGCGGCAATTTCAGTCATTCCGTGTCTAACAAAATTGCTCACGTGCTAACACATGTTCTTCTGTTAAACAAATTCACAATTGAATTACTAAATTCGTCAAGTTAAAAGTAAAGAGACTAAATTCGCCAAATTAACAAAATTGAGGTATCAAAACTCTAATTAAGCCTTAATTTATTCCATAATTATTTTATGTGCTCTTCGAACACTATTTTCATTAACGCGACTTTTTTAATTTTTTTTTATTTCTTTTTGCTTTTAGGCGGATTCTTATATTTCCAAGAGGGAATAATGTGGATTACTTTCCAATTTACTTGAATGTTGGAGATTCGGCTAATTTGCCTTATGGCTGGAGCAAATTTGCGAAATTCAGCTTGTCTCTAATTAATCATTTCAACCGTAAAAAGACAATAAAAGGAGGTACCATTCACAATTCCCTCTCCCTTGCTCTACCTTTCTCTCATTCCTAATTTGCTGATTATTTTAGCTATAATATATCGCATTTTTGTCAGAGATATCATATTATGCATGTTACAACTCATAGCCTCCCTTACTATATTTTTTCCGTTTCCTTAATTTTCTATATTCCCTCTTTCATCCTACTAGTTAGGTGTGTTACGGAAATATCAACTGATTTTCTAATTGTTTAATATTTGACACTTGACCGACCGGCGGGGTTTGTTCAAGTGGTACGATTATGTCAACTTGAGAACTTGGAAATGGAGCCTGTGAAATCTCAGGTTCGATTACCAGTTAATACACCCCGCTGAGAAACATAAGAATGCGACCTCATACAGAATTAGTTTTAAGGGTTCCTTGATATTAAAGATACTATTGGGACACATGTGTTACTGATCCAAAGAGTAAAGAAAAAAATTGGCACTTGAACGACTATCATATTGTTTATGATGGAACGGGAAAACTAAAACTATCCTTTTTCGAACTTGATCGACGTTAAGAGTTTGCAGTATCATATTCTATATTTATTACCTAAATGCCTTTTAGTTAAGGAAAATCAGGTTTGAAACCTTCTGTTGATTCTCTAGAAAAATAGCATCACAATATTCACCATAAATTGAACAACAAACCGTTTCCCCCTTTCAATTACTAAATTTAAGCTTTCAATTTTGGGAGTTATTATCATGCAATCCAAAATTGGATGGTTGCTATGCAACCTTTTCTTAAACCTAGTTAAAATTAGGTTTTTGCAATTTAGTCCAACATAAAAAGTAAATTAAAAATTTAGTCCTTTGTACCTATAGACAAATTATAACTTTTAATTTAAAAAAAAAATTAAAAGTAGTTAAAATTAGTCACTTGTGTAAAAAGGCTTAATCCAAGTGACTAAATTTAAAATTAAAAGTTATAATTTGTCTATAGGTACAAAGGACTAAATTTTTAATTTACTTTTTATGTTGGACTAAATTGCAAAAAACTAATTTTAACTACTTTAAATAATGACATGGCATAAGTGACAACTTCTTATTGGTTTAAGAAAAGGTTGTATAGCAACCATCCAATTTTGGATTGCATGATAAAAATACCCTTCAATTTTACCCTTTCAAAATCTATTGATGGTCATGCTCTTGCAACTTGTTCTTTAGAGCTTAAAGTGTAATCCCTTCCGGTCTCTGTTATAAGAAAAAATAATTGAAATAACACATATTAAGAAAGTTAGTTGAATGTATTTAATTTTTTTAAAATCATAAAAGATATTGTTACTTTAGGAAAGTTGCATTGAGAATGAAACAAAAATTAAATGAGATCACTATTTTCTAGAAACATTTTAAGAATGATTGTACTGAAAATAAAAAGTTAATTAACTTTTTCTTATATTAGATATCAAAAAAAGTATGTCTGAATTCTTTTATATTAGAGACCGGAAGGAGTATGAATTTATATCAAATTATTATGTAAATTCATTAGTCGAGAATTTGAGGTACAATAATTTCAATTATTAATAACATTTAATACTTTAGATTGACGCACTTTCATTTCTAAAATGTATAATGTGCAAATTAGAGGATGCATGCCCTGAATATATAAAGAGATTAATGGGTGTGCAATAACGTTTTTTATACTATTAGTTTATCATTCATCATTTATTTATATTATTTTTATTTGAAAGTCATTGACAATAAACGCATGAATGATACACTGATGATGCATCATCTATTTTCTCATACATAATTACTGCTAACGCAACAATGAGTATGGGTCACATTTATGAGAATCATTTGTATAATTTCTAGGTGATTGTTACTCAGTCCGTCTCATAAGTAGTGTTGTTTTAGCATTTGTATCATGTTTCATAAGTATTGATCTTGTATAAACCCAATACATAATTAATGTTATTTTTCCAAACACACACTTATTTATTACATTCTCTTTTTCACTTCCATTATCTTTCTCTCTCTCTCTTTAATAATGATTATATTGGGGTATTATAATCAAAATACAACAAATCCTTACATCATTTAACTATTTCTTAAAACTCGTGCATAACCTTAAAACACACTACATATGAAACGGAAGGAGTAAAACACACTCCCTTAATAATGTGTTTTAAGATTATGCACAAATTTTAAGAAATTATTAAATGATGTAAGAAATTGATGTATTTCGATTATAATACCCTTATATAATCAATATTAAAGAGAGATAAAGATATTGAAAGTGAAAAAGATAATGCAATAAATATGGGTGTATCGGGAAAAGTAACATTAATTATGTATTGAATTTTTGTAAAAGAACAATACATATGAAATATGGGACAAAAACTTTATGAACACTACATATGAAACGGAGGGAGTATTTCTTTTGTCCCACAAGGATAATAAAAAATAGAGAAAATGGTCTATTTGGTCCCCAAAAAATACATGTGGCATCCGTTTAGTCCCCGAAAGATTTGTGGCATTCATTTAGTCCCTCAAAATTCAGAATGGCATCGATTTAGTCCCTCCGTTAATAACTCTGTTAGTCAATATTTTAACTGCCACGTGTCACATTCTAATTGGTTATCCCTGGTAAACATATTTAGACACGAACCACAGGATTATTCCCTCATAAAATCTCAACCGTTGGTTATATCTGATGGTCCAAATTTAAAAATGAAAAATAAAATAATAAAAATTCGGAAAAATATTAAAAATTCAGAAAAGTTTTATAAAAATCTGTAAAATATTTTTTAAAAAAATACCGATTTTTTTTTTATATTTTAAAAGTTAATTATAAAAGTTGGGCATTCACAGCTTTGGGTCAAGTTCTACATTTCCTCAAGACTAAGAAGGTTAAAGATATGAATGAAGATGCCTGCATGCATCTTCAAATGTTATGGGAGGAGCTTCAAACATTTAAATTTGAATTGACATGGTTGGAGCCTCATGTTCAAGCTGCATTAGGTATGAAAAGTTGTATGGAGAGAGCAATACAATTGAAAAAGATGAGAGAGAATGTGGTTGACAAGGAGATGGAAATCAAAAGGCTTAAGGCAAATATGGTTGTTGCTGAGGCAGATCTTGAAATAGCACAAAATAACTTGTTGAAAGCTGAAGAAGGATTCTTTGAGAAAGATTTGGATATTGAACTAGGATATTATGCATAGAGCTGTGTCACTTATTTGAGAGTTCACAAGAGATAATAAATAGACAAAAAAAATATTACTATTATTATTATTATTATTTATTATTAGGAAAATGCTAAAGAGTACCCTTGAGGCACTTGTTAAGAGATTAATTGTGGTTAAAACTTATGGGAAAATATATTTTTTTACTCTCGAAAAAATAAATAACTTGAATTTATAAATTTTTTCCGCTTTTAATATTCTTATCCAGTGTCCGTTACCAATACCCTTTTTATAATTATAATTATTATTTTTATTATTATTATTATTATTATTATTATTATTATTTGAAATTGCAAGTAGACGTGTGGAAGTTTCCTTTGACTTGAAGTGCTTGTCTTGAGTTGTGTATGAAAAAATTACCAATTCTCGTTGTTTGTGCAAGGAAATTTATAAATATTAAATAATTACTGTTGCATTGAGGAAAATAAATGAAGTGTTTTAATTTTTGGTTCATGTTGGAACTTTTGACCCCCATTTTATATTTTAATGATTAAAAGGAGCTTATTGTTTAAATTCTTTTCGTCTCAAGCTTGTTGGAAGAAAAAAAAGGCTTATTTAAGTTTTTGGTTCCCGAAAGTTGACCGTGTTTTGGTTTTAGTCCATATCTTTTTATTTGACCGGTCCTAGTCCTTAAAAGTTCAAAAAAATTTGGTTTTGGTCCCTGCCGTTAAATTTTGCTGTTAATGCTGACGTGGCAAACGGAATTTAAAAAAAAATAATTAAAAAATAATTAAATTTATAAAAAAAAATTAAAAAAATTATTTAAGTTTTTGGTCCCCGAAAGTTCACCGTGTTTTGGTTTTAGTCCCTATCTTTTTATTTAATCGGTCCTAGTTCTTAAAAGTTCAAAAAAATTTGGTTTTGGTCTCTGCCGTTAAATTTTGTCGTTCATGCTAACGTGTCAAATAGAATTTAAAAAAAAATAATTAAATTAATAAAAAAATATTTTAAAAAAACCCCCAAAACCCGTACCCAACCCCACCCCACCCACCCTCCCCTCTTCCTCTCTCTCTGTCCCTCAATCACTTTGCTCTCTCCCTCCCTCACGCCCTCCATCACGCCACCGCTCTTCCCTTTCTCAAGAACACAAATCGCGTCTCTCTCCCTCCCTCATGCCACTGCTCTTCTCTCTCTCAAGGCAAAATCGCGTCTCTCTCACCCCCTCACCAAGGCCTCACGGCCTCATCTCTCTCACTCACGTTTTCCCTCTCCTTGCCTCTTCCCTCTCTTCTTCCCTCATCAAGGCCTCTTCCTTCATCTCCAATCGACACATGCAAGCTCACAAAGTGATGTCTCTTCCCTCACAAATCACGCCCTTATAAAGCTCCGATCGGCACATGCAAGCTTCTGCATCTCCGATTTGGGATTATATGATGTATTTCTGGAATTGACGGTGGAGAACGGTGGATCTCCATGGAGCATCTTCGATTTGGAATTGATTCTTTTTTTTTTTTTGGGATTTTATCATTTCTTTTTCATTATTGATTTGTATTCTTAATCTAAATTTATGGAATTGACGATGGAGAATGGTGTATTCTGATAGCAAATAATAATATAGGCGGTGGCGGCAGATTAGCGGTGGAGAAAGAGAGAGGAAGAGGGGAGGGGATGGGTGGTGGTGGGGGGTTTCATGGGGAAGAGAGGGAGAGGAAAAGGGGAGAGTGAGTGGGGTGGGGTTGGGTTGGGTACGGGTTTCATGGGGGAGAGAGAGAGGAAGAGGGGATGGTGGGTTGGGTTGGGTACGCGTTTTTTTTTTGGGGGGGGGGGGGGTTAATTTTTAATTTTTTTTATAAGTTTAATTATTTATTTTATTATTTTTTTTAAAATTCCATTTTTTAACGGTAAAATTTAACGGCAGGGATCAAAACCAAATTTTTTTTAACTTTTAAGGACTAGGACCGATCAAATAAAAAGATAGGGACTAAAACCAAAACACGGTCAACTTTCGGGGACCAAAAACTTAAATAATTTTTTTATAAATTTAATTAATTTTTTTATTATTTTTTTTTAAATTCCGTTTGCCACGTCAGCATTAACGGCAAAATTTAACGGCAGAGACCAAAATCAAATTTTTTTGAACTTTTAAGGACTAGGACCAGTCAAATAAAAAGATAGGGACTAAAACCAAAGCACGGTCAACTTTCGGGGACCAAAAACTTAAATAAGCCGCAAAAAAATTATACTCCATCTCATGTTATAGTAACGAGTTTTTCCAAGAAGCTGAGGATTTGGAACGATTTTAATGTGGTGCCGTATGCATATGCATACGACACCATTGGTGAAGACGTATTTTTACCTGTTACTGTAAGTCATATTTGGGTATTCTCGCAAGGAATTACCGGTGATTGTTTCTTTTACTAAAAAATCCTTAGTTGGTTTTAATAAAGAAACACACTCCAAACTTGAGCCTATTTTCTTTCTTTTTTTTTTAATTGAGCCCATTTTCTCTTTTTTTTCAGTGTCTTGAATTATTTATCTTTCATTCTCTATCGGTCTTTCTCTCTATAACTTCTCCCTTTGTCTTTCTTGCTAAATGAACACATCCAGCAAGAGCAAATACTTGAACCCACTTAGTGAATCAAATCCTTAAGCTCAAACCCACATACGAAACGAAACCCAGATTGCAGATTCGCGGATCGAGCTCTCTTGGTTGCAGCTGGCCATTTCGTTTTTTCTAATCCTCTTCAGTTCCAATTCCTCTTCGAGCTCTCGTTTGATTCGATTGTGATGGGGTTTTCAGGTGCAGGATATGGAGGTTGAGATGAAGGGTGGAACCGTGAGGGAACTGTGAAGGAGAGAGCGTTCGAGATGAATGAAGGAGAAGAATAGGGGAACCGTGAGGGAGAAGAGTGAGTGGAGAGGGAATAGCAAAGAATGGAATGATATGCAGAGTCACTAAGTGACTGGGTTTTGGGAGAAGAGAGTGAGTAAAACCGTGTGAGGAGGGAGTACTTTTGTTTATTATTATTATTATTATTATTATTATTATTGATAATTGATAAGAATAATAATAACAACTGCAACAACGTTGAGGAGTAGAGAGAGTGGTAGTTATGATAATGATAATAATAATATTAATAATAATGTTAATAATAATATCCACCGTTGAGGGAGTAGTAGTTTTAACATAAAAATAATAAGGGTCATGGGCACTTGTTAGAGGATACTAAAAGTGTAAAAAGTTTACAAGTCCAAGATATTTATGTAGTTTTAATGTCTTACTTGTCGAAATTATTTATGTGTTTGTCATATATCCTACTATTAATTTTGCTAATATATAACATCAGAATCCTGGTTAGAGACGCAGGAGGTTAGACACGTGGTGTGTCGTGGGCAAAGTTTTCTTTTTTTAATCAAAAAACTAAAAAACTTAATATTTTTATATTTTTAATTAAAAAAAATTGAAGAGAGAAGTCGTCTTGGTCCATGTGACATCATGCTGCACCGCAATGCTAATATATCCCCAAAATTGGTCATAATTGCTAATAGGGTGTATGACAACCTCAGAAATAACTTTAAGGAGTCAGACATTTGAAAAAAAAATATCTGACAAATATATCCCCAACTTTATGGACTCGTGTCATAATTAAGCCAAACAATTATTAAACACTATGTTTTGTCATTAAGTTTGTCACACAATTAATTAATTAATGACATTTTTAATAAATATTTGACAGCTAATAATTTGTTTATTACTGAAAAAAACATACATTTCGCACCAAAAAAAAAATGAAAAAAACATCCGTGAAAAAACATCAGTAAATTTTCACTAAGTTTATATTCTCTTTTATATTTATTTCCAGGAACTGTATCTATATGGACTTCACTGCAAATGTATGTAATATGTGTAAGGAGGTTATTGATTTTGTATGTAATACGTATAGCTATACTTTGACTTGTAGAGAAGGTGGTACATTGTTTAAAATCAACCGTCGATGACCTGATCCACAAAAATCAATGGTTGCAAGGCTTGGAATCACTAGTGGTGCCATAATTTTTGGCACCAAATCAAACGCCAATGAGGATTTGAGGCTTCTTCTACAAGCCTATGCAACCTTGAGCCAATCAACTATCAAGCATGTTACTCAAAACCACCATTTATGAAAGATATGCTATTTCTGTCATAAACGAAAATAGTATTTCTTGCAAGTTGGACTCACAATGGAAATTAGAGAGAACCAACGGACAGAACCAGCAGACGGAAAAATGAGACAAGGCAATGACCACTATGTAAAGAAAAGGAGCTAGAAGAATCCAGTAGGAACAAGCTTATAAATAAGCTATTACCAACATAAGAAACAAGTAGAGAAAGGAAAACATACTCTGAAACACAAAACCTCTGTAATTCCAATTTTCATAAGTTCTAAGAGATAAGGAGAGAGCGTCCAATCCATAGAGGGTATGTAAAAGCGCCCCTTCTCTCAAAGAAAAAGTAAAGGCAAATAGTAAAGGCGCTCTCCCCTGTAGCTAAACTCTCCCCTGCTTGTATCCATCATATCAAAATTTATTCTCTGAAAAAATACGTGTTTTGGCAGAAACAATTGGCGACTCCACCGAAGAAATCATGTCTTCAAACAACGAAGGAAATACTCTTGGAATTGAAGCACTGCTCATAAAATAGCTCTTGGAGGCGCTCCACTAATATCAACCTCAACACTCTTCAACTTAGGAAGCGCTGCAGCAAAGAGGTTGTCTTTCAGCTCAAAAGCGACCTTTCTAGAAGGCGGTTTGCTCTCCAAAGGCGTGCTTCCTAGAAGGCACTCCTTATAAAGCGACACTGTAGCACCCTGATTTAGTAACATGAATTTCATTTTATTTAGTAAAAATCTGGGATTTTTTTTTATGTAAGTGACATGGACATGAATCCAGCTTGTGAAACATTTCTTTTTCAAATACACCTTCATCATTAAATAAATCATTCATGTCCCATATCACACGTCAAGTTCCAAATCGGGATGTTACCAACATTGCGCTTTGAAACCTAACTTACCGTAATCATAAATCAATTAGATACTATTCCAGATATCAAGTTTTAAAACATCTTTACCAATACGGGGTTACATGATATCCGAGTAAAGTTATCAGAGTCTACCTGATCATACCAAACTAAAGATGTCTAATGACTCTCATTGCTGAAAATTGCTACCGGCGTCTCCTCTGATGATAATCATTTACTTATGTCCCTCCTCGTTCGCAGATCCACCATCTAATCGGTCGACGAAGGACTAATAGAGACATACAACCAAGAGACAAAGAGAGAGTCAGCTTTTCCGGGCGGATAAGCCGACGGTGCGGGATTACAGCAGGCAATATATTAAGATGAAATAGAATAACAAGCACACCAAGTACATAAGCATACTATTAGCATCATCACATTTGAACAATTTCATTCATACCATATATCGTCTCCACTTTCTCTTATTAACGTTCCAAACCTCAATCTCAAGCCTTTCCTTTACATAATCCCCGAACTCATCATTATCACAAATAGCTCTTCCTTGGCATTATCCATGATATTCTCATCACTTGACCATTCTCATTCTGGACATCAATTTCCTTATCGTTCTCAACTCGTAGTTCGTAGATTTTTTCGACAATTCCACAACTCTTTTCTCAATAAAAAATTTAACTGTTACTTATTAGTAAACTTTTCTTATTAAATCTTATTGAAGCGCATCCTTTGATGACAAGGGAATTAAGGACAGTCATCGAAGAGTTTGGTCAGCACACATACATCTCCTCCAAAGTTCAACTCACAAAATTTTCGAGGCGTTTCAACATTCAGAACACAAGTTTTATCCAACTTTGTCATAAAAATTCAATCAGACCTGTTGCAAACCTGAAGCAAAAATGCAATTATTAAAATAGTAAACTGTCGAGGATCACCGAAGGATGGATAAGGGTGACTCGTCCGCAATTAGGTTAATAAGCCTTAATAAAATATTTAAAAGACATTAATAATAATAACACGGCGAGATGAGCGTGAAGTAGTGGAAAGGAAGATACTCTATCTATCTGCGAATATTCAGATGTGTGATTGAGATAGGGGAGGGTGATGACGGTGACTCGTCAAGTAGCCTAGGGTGCTTTTCTAGGCAGAACAAGACTATATGTGATCGGGACTTAAGACCCATGGGATCGTAGCACGTTCTGCACCGCGAACTAGAAAAGTACTGTCACCCCGTTGATCAAATCTGAAGCGGTGAGAGGGAACCTGAACGAGGCGGGTAGATCGATTGTTGTTGGGCCCTTGCGGTATCGCGTAAAATATTAATTGTCGTAATGACTGGCCTGTACGGTTGTGGTCTTGACAAATATATTTATATGCTGTTGGATTTTCTCGACTTTCGAGCAGCGTGGGTTAACGTTCCTGAACGTCTCGTTTGCTTCCTACTAGGATTGGGAGGATGTGGAGGAGATGTAGATATGAGTGACGAATTATCCCAGTGATGATTTAAATTACCCTGACATCATTGGTGATGAGAATTCTAATAAAACTTAATAAGATACAGTGGCAAAGTTAATTGCTCGTAATGGTTAAAGTGTGGTGTTGTGTCTAATGGCAGTGGAATTGTGCCAAGCGTAATGATGCGAGATCAATGAACGATTTATCTGATGATGATGATGATCATGCATTCATAATTACATTCATATGCATTTTTAATGTTGTTTATTCCTGTTGAGATATGTTGGTGGTACGTCTCTTTTGTCGACGTGTCATGCGTTCAGAAAAGCTTATTCTTTCTCCTGTTCGTTGTTTCTCTTCGTTCTTCGTGGTGACGCAACGGGAAGATGGCGTACCGCATTGCAATCCAAATGTGGCCCCTAGCGGGGGGAGTGTGGGAAGCTACCCCTGATGGCTGGATCTGGAGATGCCCGACTCGGTTGGAGATCAGTAACCCAGAGCACAGACTGAGAGGTGCGAGGATTGACTTGCACATTGGCCGCGTCACCCTGAGAGATTACATGGATGGTGGCCCTCGGACTTACTACACACGTGGATTGCAGCCTGCACCGCCTGCGGAGGTGAAGACTGAGGAGGAGATAGCATTAGAGGACGTCAAGGATTAGTCGGTTGTTTAGGGAGTCTTGTGGGTGTTGTGGCTAGGTTGTTTTATTTTGTTTGAGTCTTGTCTCAACTGAGGAGAGTCTTGCTCTAGATATACAATGATGTAATTATCTCTATCTTTTGATATATTTCGGGACATGGTGTCCACAACTCTTTTTATGATGCTTTATTATCTATCTGGAAAACTTATGACTTTGGAAAACTTATGTAATTATGAAGTACTAATGGATTTTATGTGGCATGTGAAAATGTGAAGGAAGTATTTTGTATATGTGCCGGTGAAGGTGTACTGTGTTGTTGTAACAACTCGATTTTGTGGATAGCGGCAAAATGCTTTTGCGATAAACCAAACGATGTTAGCTTTGGTGATTAATTATAAGTAATGGTCCTTTTGGTAAATAAGTAAAATGAACCAAGCAAGTAAGTGTACGCGACTATGTATTGTTTATATATATAAAAAAATCGACCCTTATTTTACTAATATTTTAAATTGGGAAATGCAATATTTTTGGGAAACAAAATCGGGGTGTTACAGGGGTAGGGTTGGGGGTGGTGGTGGTGATGGGGGTGGTGGTGGTGGTGGTGGTGGGAAGGGGTCGACCGCTCTGCTCGCTTGAAGGTGGAGGCGTAGGTTCTCTCCTGGTGGTGGGAATAGTTGTGCCTGTACCACCTTGCGAGGGCGACCTCTTCTACTTCTTTCTCCTCGCTGCTCTATCTCAGCCATGGTGTTGGTGGGAATACTGTATTTACTTAGATCCCCACAGACAGCGCCAATGTGGTGTCCTTGACAGTGGTTGTCCACTAAGACCAGGGAATGGCCTGAAGGGAGGCGACAATCTAGGGTTACTTTAGGATTCTTAGATTCTCCAAGTATCCAGTAGGGATACCTAGGGTTGCCCTAATCACACAGTGTGTGAGTGTGCGATTGGCATTAGAGGACGCCCCTTGTAGCACGGTACTACTTATAAAGGTGGCCGTGTGCCCTATGGTCCAGTTCAGGCCCATTAGGGCTAGCCTGGATGTGAGCTGTTGGAGGATAAGGATGGTGAGTCACCTTATCCTTATCCTGTACTGGGCGGTCAAATGGGTGTCCCTGGACGAGGTGAGAAGGGTTCTCGGCCCGTTCCTGGTATGATGGTTGGACCTTAATGGTTTGTCACGACCAGTTACCAGGGAGTGTAACGTTCTAACTTTTTATTACAAAATATAATAATTTTTAGTGTTTTCTTAAAAAGATATTTGGGTTTTATAAAAATTTTGACGGAGTTTGTCTGAAATAGGGAGTTTTCCATTATTATGGTTGCGTAAAACCAATCCCAAACATGGGTTGCGGTCCCGTGTCCTTTGGTAGATCAAAGTTTTCCACAATAATTCTGGCGATTGTTTAGATAACAATCTAGTTACTCTTGCTATCACGAATAGATACGTATGTTTTTCCCCTACCCTAACGTCCACCTTACTCCATGCATGATGCAATTTCATAAGCTCTTCCTGATGGAATTTAAACCCCTTATTCTTTATAATGTGGAATTTAAGAAGGTACTTGAGTTTCACTAAGAATAATACTTAGTCATTAAAGTTCAAGGCAACACATTGAGGTTGACTCCTATTCACTTCCGTTGTGCACTCTGACTAGGAATGCTCAGAGTCAATGGGGTTTAAATGACTTATCTTACTTTTCTAATTCTTAGGCATAGAGGTTTGAAAAATCATTTTGTTGAATTCAAGGACTCAATGATATCATCTATCAAAGAATGTAAATCTCAAGGTAATCAGTCTTGATCCTACATTACATTGAGGATAAGATCACTTTCCGTCTTACTTGAATCCCAATTGTAAAACAATTGACTCATCAATCGTTCTAAAGAGGACTTTGTTACTTCTTTTTAAGCAAAAGTTTTGTTTCCTTCGTCATATTTGGAATTGACTTACTTAAATCAAGACTAAGGATTAGTCTTCCCGTTGGGGTAGCTTTTTCATGCTCTGGCCCGTTGGGAGTTTTTACTTTCCTTAGTCTCTAATTTCGGTCTCTTCTTTGATATGACAAAGTTACATTAAAATTTTGAGTTTAGTCCACTTTAGATTGGAGATAAATCGCTAAGATTAGCTAACATGTATAACCATTATTCTAGTTTACTAAGGACCTATTGGCTTATCAATCACCTATACTCACCTTTTTATTGAGATTCTAACACTTACTTAACCATTAATCAATTACTCTCATATGGAGTAACTCATTGGAGATATGGAGATTCATACTCCACAGCCGAGGATTGCAACCATTGCTCTGATACCATAATGTAACGTTCTAACTTTTTATTACAAAATATAATACTTAAGTTTTAGTGTTTTCTTAAAAAGATATTTGGGTTTTATAAAAATTTTGACGGAGTTTGTCTGAAATAGGGACTTTTCCAAAGTAAATTCTTTGTACCTGTCAAATCTAGAACAATTTATACATATGAATAAAACCTATAATTACATTATATGTAGTTGTGACATACTTAAAAATTCATCAAAGGGATGATATATGAATATCCTTCACGACCACTCATATATTTATTCAAAATCCTTATAAAGTCCTTTAACAAAATGGAAGTGTATTTTGTTGGTTTTGGCCTCAAAATCTCGAGAGGGGGGTGAATCGAGTTTTATTATGTATTGAAAAAATCGTAACAAATAAAAAATTGATTTGAGATGGAGAGATAAAACGTTCGACACGGATCGCGAAAACGAAAGAAAAATAATAAATGAGTAGCGCGGAAACGTAAAAATTGAAATATGCGAAAAGTAAAAGAGATAGGGATAGAAAAGATTGCACCGGTGAATTTTATACTGGTTCAGCCTTCCCGTTGAAAGGCCTAGTCCAGTCCCCAAGCGACCCGCCTGAGAGTTCTTATACCAAGCAATAGAGCCGCACCCTATTACAACCAAGAGCACCCCGCACACTACTAGGAACCTCCGTTCGCTAGGGGCCTCAATCACACAGCAGGGTTCCTCGCCCTACGACGTATCACACGTCCACTAAGGGATTCTCTCCCTAACCACTAAGGTTTAGAACGATTACAATGATAGTGATTACAATAGCTTTTTGTGTTCTCACAACACGGATACAACAATATGCTCTATGATAGTGAAGTAGAAGTTTCTCTTAGAAGTTTACTCAGCCAATGAAAGTTTTGTTCTTCAAAAGATTATGAACAATGAAGATCAGAAAACTTGAGAAGATGAAGAAGAGAGAAACGTGAATGAGAATGTATGAAAATGAAAATTACGTTCTGAAATGTTGGAGTGAACTTTATTTAAAAGGAAAACGATTTTGAATCAAAACAGATTTTTAATAAGTAAAACAAAATCAAAATAGAATAAAATAAGATTTGAAATAAGTTTTAAAATCAAAACTAAATCAAAACGATTTACGAAATAAAATAAAGATTTGATTCTTAAAACCAAAAAGGAAATAATTCAAATTTAAAATCATTTTCGAATTTTGTAAAATATATCAGAATCTTTTATATAAAAACAAATCAGGAAATAATAAAAATGATTCTGACACGTTTTTCAATAAAACCTGAAGTAATCGATTACTTTATGAAGATAATCGATTATTCCTTCAAAAATAGAAATTCTTAAATTCATTTGAAAACCATGTAATCGATTAGGCTAATAATAGTTAATCGATTACACCACTCATGTTCATTGTATGATGCAACTCATAATAATCGATTACACTAAGGAGTTAATCGATTACTGAGCCTCTGGTTTGCATATGATGCAACATCATGTAATCGATTACTACAAGGCTTGTAATCGATTACTAAGCCTCTGAAAAATATATGATGCAACAATTATAATCGATTACTTGACTAATGTAATCGATTACTTTCATAAGAAAGTAACTGATTAACAGAATTCAGTTAATCGATTACAACTTCTCTGATTTTTCTATGATGCAACAAAGTTAATCGATTACTTTATGAAATAATCGATTACTCCCTCTTGCAAACATACAAATATACAGAGTTTTGTAACATCAATTATTTTTACTCCGATTAAATGTAGAAAAACATTTTTATATGCAAAAAACACGTTTTTCTTCTTCTCTCCTAAAATGAAAAACTTTATTGGCTTTGTAACTCTTAAGGAAACAAAAACTTCATTACCTTACATTTGAACTAAGGAGAAGGTTTCTATTCTTAAGCTTGCTTGAGTCTTCAACCTTGAGACTTGCACTTGTGAGCTTGAACTTGAGTTGGCTTGTTATCATCAAAACACATACTTGAATAAAACTTGAAGTCCATAGAGAGTTTGAAGTATGCCTTCCAACCAGCTTGACTTCCAACATATTTAAGTAAAAGTGGAATTTCACGACATTGTATAGAACTAAGTTAATTACATTATAGGATCTGGGAGCGGTTGCATCATTAATTCGACCTATAGGTCATAATCGTTGGCGTACTCTTTTAACAAGAGTATACCTTGCTCGGCATATATCATATGTGAATCCTTCTCCATTGAACCTAAAATGGTCAACTTAAGAGGTGAGTAATTTGAATTTAAATCAAAGAAAACACATAAAAATAATAATAAGGCATAAATAAATGCATCATCAAAATATAAATAACATTAATATATCACTAAGTCTAATCACATATTCATAGTTGGATGAATGCAACGTCACTCATTTTGATTTAATCCTTAATTGAATCCAATATTATACTTTTTCATTTCACTGCATTTACTTTATTCTTTTGATTGGATCCAATGGATTAAACCACATGGATGCATATGCAAATGTATGCTCATCTTATGCATGTACTTCTTCTTCTTCACTTTCACTTTGACTTTACTTTGATTTACTTTACTTTACTTTGCTTTACATCACACATTTTCCTCACCTTCCCCTCCACTCCGGGGAAAAACCGATCGGGAGTAAGCATCCCCCAACCCCTAACTTACTTGCACAGTACTTCACCCCCATATAGAGGGTTCCTCATACAACTTGGTTTGATTCTTCCAAATTGGCTATAGTAGGGGTCACCCTCGACCATCCAATAATGAGCCAAAGTAACTTACAAAATTATATGGTTGCGTAAAACCAATCCCCAACATGGGTTGCGGTCCCGTGTCCTTTGGTAGATCAAAGTTTTCCACAATAATTCTGACGATTGTTTAGATAACAATCTAGTTACTCTTGCTATCACGAATAGATACGTATGTTTTTCCCCTACCCTAATGTCCACCTTACTCCATGCATGATGCAATTTCATAAGCTCTTCCTAATGGAATTTAAACCCCTTATTCTTTAGAAAATTACATTGGTTTGGGTTCAACTCAATTAAGAAGGGCTTTATCAATTTTGTGAATCAACATTAACAATTAATATATATAATTGGTAAGCATCCCATTAACACATAATTATATCATTTATACCTAAATAATAAGGATTCATATAGCAAACACCTAAATTCAGGCATTAAACTTATGATACATACATTTAAAGAAATAACATCATTATGGCATAATTCAATCAATCATAACAAATGGATTCTAAGACCTAACAAACACATACATATACACTTAATTATACTTTCATTACTATAATTAAATGCCTCCTCTAATTTAAACCAAAGTAGTCCCTCTTACCTCTTGGAAGTTGCACCACGAAGAGGAGAATTTGAGTACACCAAGTCCTAGCTTGTGGTTTCCATTTCCTAAGCTCCTATTCTACCAATTCCTTGCTCCACAACACCTCTTTGGCCTTTAATTTAACTTCTAAGACATAAGCCCCAAATTTGAGAAGTTAGGGTTTCATGAAGATTGTTGGGAATGAGAGGAATTAGAGAGGAAATTGGGTTTTAAGGATGAAAATTGGTAGGAAATTGGTGGAAAGTTGATATATGATAATGATTTGATGAATTTTGGTGTTGATTAGGATTATTAGGGTTTAGGGTTTGAGAGAGCATGAGAGGTTCGAGTGGAAGAAAGAGAAATTATGAGTTGAATGACCCATTTTTGTATTTATTATTTTGCTGATCTGCTGCAAATACTCGAGGCCCATAATACTCGAGTATTTTAAGAACTACTCGAGTATTGCTAGATTTTTTTTACCCAGAATACTCGAGTATTTTGTGAAATACTCGAGTATTGCCTGAGAGCCACATTTTCGAGGATTGGTTTTTTGATACAATACTCGAGTCTTTTCTAAAATACTCGAGTATTGCCGGACAACTTCACTTTCTAAGGCTTTCTATTTGCTCCTAAGCTAATCTTATATATTCTATGTATTCCACACACTTGAATATCAAATTTTAGCATTTCTACACTTATATAAAACTCAGGATGTTACAGGGAGCGCGATTACGTCCCGTACTCGGCCTAAGGATACACGTGCTGGTCACATGGCAAGTGAGCTCGGCCGAAGGCGAGGTCCATCACATTAAGTTGTCATCATGGTAGATAAATAATTTCAAATATTTTTTGATGATATAATTGGTATATGAATTATTGAAAGTTAATTTAATGGCTTATTTGAGTTTTTAATCCCTGAACTTAGGTGCTCTTTTGGAATTGGTTCTTAAACTTTTGTTCGATGCTTTGAGTCCCTAAACTTTGCTCAAATTTTGGAAATGGTCCTTTCATCACTTAAGTAGTGATATGATCAAGAATATGACATGTTACCTTCGCCACATCATAGGTAACTGCTAGATGATGCCACGTGAATTTTCTAAATGAAAAAAATTCAAATTTATTAAAAAAAATTAAAAATTTTATTTTTTAAAAGAAAATTGAATCTTTTAATAAATTTTCAAATAAATTATTTTTTTAATAAAAAAATCATGTAATGTCCTGTGGCTCTACATAACACGTCACTCGTCGATATTGTGAAAATGACGTGACTTGTCGTCGGCTATATCATCACTTAACTAAGTAACGAAATAACCATTTTCAAAAATTAAACAAAGTTCAGGGACCCAAAGCATAAAAAAAAGGTCTAAGGACCAATTCCAAAAGAGCACCTAAGTTCAGGGATTAAAATGTTAAATAAGCCTAATTTAATTTCTTGAAAGCTACTTTTCTAAATACTAGCTTTCAAAACATACAAGCAATTTTTTTTAAAAGCTACAAGTTCCTCTAATTTGTGTTTACCGAATGAGACTAATATCTTATTGACTGAATTTAAAAACTCCTAACTAGCTAAAAAGTTCCTAGGTAGACATGCTGAACAGACCCTTTATCATAAGATTGTATCCTAAAAAATCTTTATTTTAATTATTCTAATCACTTTAATTTCATTTTTTTTTACTTTTTGAAATTTATGTAACTTTATTTTGTAGCAGTCACATCTTTCTATTGGTGCAGATATTATAACAACCACTAAAGTATTTATCTATTACAATTTTTTTTAAAAAAAATGATAATCATTACATTTAATTATATAGCCATATTATTTATAATGTTAAAAAAATATATACTTTAGTAATATTCGTTTCACCTTTAAAAAAATCTTGAAGTATTTTTAATTCCGATATTGCAATATGATTGTTATTTGATAATTAATATTATTATAATTTTTATTTTTCAAAACTAATATTTGTTAAATAAACATAAAATCAATAAGTAGATTAATTTGAAGCTTAATCTTTACAATGGATCATATATTAGAATATTTATTCATTTATATATTACCTTCATAGATTCCACAAGATAAGGAGTTGAAAAAAATGCAATACTCAATAAAAAAACAAAAATGTTACCTAGATACATAAAAACAATTAGAAACAAATAAACAAATTTTGAAATTTATTTTGGAAGAGAGATAAAAAATTAAATAAAAAATCTTAACAATATTCAACAACAACAACAACAACGCACAAGATAGATTTGTTGGAATTCCTCAAAATTGTAATCCACATAAATAGAAAAGAGTGCACAATTAAAAAAACAAAAAATAATACCTCACTCTTACAATAAATATCATTCTTATCTAGGTCTTCTTTTGAAATTGAAGATCATAAAATCTAAAAAATGTTCATAAAAAAATTAAAAAAGTTGGCATACTGTTTCGGACCGCTTTGTGCGATAATGATTGTTTAATTAAAAGAGATAATGGGTTCGTAAACTTGATGAAGCTTTAGGCTTTTATTATACTGAGACAAGATACAGAGGGGTCGATACAAGGAAATGGCTCCCACGTTCGTGGTATTTTACAAAGGGAGGGGTGTGCGCTTTGGCTTTACACCCCTTTTGCATTGCTAAATCTTGGGTTTCAGAAGGGGAGCTTCCTTTCCTTTTCGCTGTACGCCTTCCGTGTTGTAACCATTGTTGGTTACGGTGCTTTCTGGGTATTCTGACCCCCTCGTCTTGGCTTTTACGATGGTTGCTGGAGGTGCACGCTTTCTGGCTTTTCCTCCTTTTCTGTTTCTCCTTCGTTGCTTATTCCGTCTCTTACTTCTCCATGGCACCCCTTTGCAGAGGGTGCTTCCGGGGGAGGAGTGATGTCTCTTGTGTTTGCTGGGCAGTTTTTCCCCTTCGAGCTTCTCTCTTACTTCTCATGCTTTCTCTCCGCTTTTCAGAGGGAGGAGCTTTTTGTACCTTTTGGTGCATATTGCGTGTATCGTATTGCAGCTATTGTCGCTTTGGGGTATTGTTCCTCTTGCCTTCTGGCATCTCTCGACCTTTTGGGGGGGGTGGCCTTCCGGGGCTCTGCCCTCCTCTCCATGATTCTCTTTTCTTCCTCTTATTTATATTGGTGCTTCGGACCAGTGGTCCTTGCTCGCTCTTCTTTGTCTGTTGGTTAATGACTCCTTGCATTATGTATTAAGAGCACCTTTTCAGTGGCTTTGTCTTCTTTACCATTCTTGGCTTTGGCATTTGATGATTACGGAGAAGGAGAGGACTCCAAGTCTTACTCCCCTCGGCTTTGCCTTGGGTGAATAAAAGATTCCTTTCTGGCTTACTTTGCAAACCGTCGCAGCCTCGGATGGCTATGTCGCCCTTGGCTGGTCACGTGTGCGCCTTCTGTGAGCTTCTGCCTCCGACTCGCCTTCGTTTATCCCGATGTTCTCCTCGGGTTTTTGTGGCATCTGAGACACTTTGGGATGACACATGGCGTTTACCGCCACTAGTGCGCTTTACTCTTTCTTCTGGGCACCTTATCGAGAAGTGCCGCCTTGGTAGCCGTCGCCGTGAGTGTGTGTCGCCTTGGACGATTCCCGGAGTTGGCGCGCTTTCCTCAGTATCTTTATTACTTTATTTTTGTTTGACAACTTCTGGGCCCTTACATGATTTGGGCCTTGTAATTTGGGCTACCAAATATTGAGGTATCAACAATTGCCCCCTTTGCAGTGAGGGGGGAAGAATTTCCTTCTCAGTGCAAATCCTATATTTGTGTTTTTCTTGCTTGTTTCTTCTTTTCTTGATTTCCCATTCTTTGTCCTTCGCCTTCTTGTTATTTCTTTCGGCGTCGCCTTCGATTTCTGGGGAAGGCGTACAGAAAGGGACACCTCCGCTTTTACGGGCGCCCTTTGCATTTCTCCTGGCTTACTGATTACTTGGCAGCTTTTGCTTTGAATTTCGACACCCAGTGGGGTCTTGTCAACGGGCCCTCACTGGTGAGTCTTTTGGTTTTATTCCCTTCATTCTTCTGTTGCGTTCCACGTGTCGTTAGGGGGAGGAGGCAAATAGCCTTCAGCTTTGATACTTGCACGTTTCCCCACGTTCCCATATTTTCAAAACTCCCTCAAACCTTTCAGTTTTCTTTTCACTTCCACTTCGTTCTCTTTCTTTTTCGTTTCCGAAACATCTTTCTTCCAGAAAGGAACTCCCCATTACTCCTTTGTTTTCTGCTTTCTTGTTCTCTCCTGTTTGCCCTTCTCTTGTATTCGCTGTTATCATGTCAAAATCGAAGGCCATTACTCCTTCCGCGGTTGAAAGCGCTTCCTCAAGCTCCGAGGAGGAGATTCAACTCCCAGGCCCCATCTCTTATTGCTTCATGCAAGAGCTTCCCTGCCCCCGCTCTTACCCTGTTGAACCGGGATACCGCCGCTGGGCCACGGAGGTGAAGGCGGACTCGCCCTCTGGTCCCAACTCGGGCGATTTCATTGTTGGCTCGTCTTCCAAGGCCATGGTGGTTTCCGAGGAGGACGCCGAACTCATCTCTTCTCCTTCTTATGATAAAGATCACTGCACCCTGGGCTCTTCATTGCTCCGCTCCTGCCTCCGCCGTTCGGAGTTCCCCTGGGTAGATGTGAACTTCAATGTTCGCGTGGGAGGCACTGCTGGATGGCAAGAGTGGGTCGATCACGTTTTTGCTACTGACGCCGCTTTCGTGGCTATTCTGGAAAAAGTAGGGATTGCTGCCGCCGTCAAGGCGTCGCCACGACTTGGTGCCAACCGCAAGCCCAGTGATTTGTTGATGTTGGTGCAACGCTGGTGTTCCTCCACCCACACCTTTCTGACATCATGGGGGGAGTTTACCCCAACGCTTGAAGATGTGATTGTGCTTCTCGGACTTCCTGCTTTCGGAGATGCAGACCTTGACGTGGAGAATGTTGATGAGCGTTTTTCCGAGTTGTCAATGCAGCTGAAAGCCGCTTCGGCTCTGAGCGCCAAGTACTCCCGGGACCTTTTCAAGCGAAGGCGCGCCTCGTACGCTAAGGGCTCTTCTTCTCAACGGGTGAGGGGTACTGGGAACTTGGTTCCTAGGAGTCGAAGGGCAAGTCAACGCTCTTCTGTTAAGTACACCTTTGCTTGCTGGATTCGCTATTTCTTTGGCGGTTTTCATGATGGTAAATTCCAATCCGGGCCTGTCACAGATTCGCGCCTCTGCCGCGCCGCCTTTGTTGCTTTCTGGCTTAGTAGGTACGTGTTTCCTAGACCTCCATGGGAGTCTGTAAGCCCATGTGTCTTTCTCTTTGCTTGTCTCTTGGCGGAAGGTACACGCCTTCCTCTTGCTTCATTTTTCCTGGGCGGTTTGTACGCCCGCCTAGACCAAGTATCAGTGCAGATGCGCATTTCTCATGGGCGCTTTACAATCAACTCTTATGTAGACTTGACTTTTCTTCAATACTTTTTGTTCGAACGCTTTCCTGATTATGGCCCTGTCAAGCTTCCTCTTTCTACTGGTGTTGCTGGTTCAGACCCTCGTTCCTGGTGTTGGACGAGAGGATCTCCAAGAGAACCTCTAATTTCTCTCATTGATTCAGAAGACAAGTTCTTGTTCCGCCCCTATTCGGACCTCCCGCATCCTCTTTATGATGAAGGGGCCTTTACTTCAAGGAACGACGCTGCCATCCCCTTTGAGGGAATTTATGATTTATGGTCATTGATTCTCTCCATTCGCTGCTTGCCTGGTTTTGTCCCCTTGGACAGTAGGAGTGCTCACGGTGGAGCCCTTTGGCCTTGTGTGTACCGTCCTGATCGGGTGGCTAGACAGTTTGGGCGCGATCAAGCTCCTTGTGTTCTTAACATCGAGCAGGCCCCGGTGGAAGATTTGGTCAAGGCGCTTCTTTTTGATGCAGCTCCCTGGACTTCTGATTTTGCTCCTGTTTATGTTTCTTCTTCTCGCGTTGGAGGTGTTTTGAGTTCTTGGCTTACTTCTCATGAAGACATCCTGAAACATCTCCGGGACTTCGAAGCTTCTTCCTCACATCCCATTCCTTCCTTGCTGCCCATAGTGTACAACGACCCTTATTTTTGCACTTCCATGAAGAAAACCAATGGTAAATATCTTGACCATTTTTCGTTTTTTGTTGCTTTCTTTTTCTTGCTTTGCACTTAACTTTGTTTGGTTTTGTTTTCAGCTGAGGGGGTGTCGCCTAGCCGCAGAGTTGCTGCGTCTCCTTCTGTTGCCCCCAGGCGAAGCAAAATGAAAACTCCTTATGTTTCCAGATCTTCTGTTCGGGGTGGTAGTAGTAGCGCCGCCAATTCCAGCAAAAGGAGGAAGGCAGCTGCAGCCGTTCCTACTCGTCGGTCTAGCCGCCTTCGCACTTCCGGCATACGTATTGCTCCTTCTTCCCCAGTCCATGTGGACTTGGTTCAAGATGACACTGCTGAAACTAATTCTGGTGATTCTTTCTTGTCTTGTGATGTTTTTGCTGAAAGCGGTGGCGCTGGGGGTCGCTTTTCAAGTTCCATTTCTTGCTCTTTTATTTTTTTCTAGTCTTTTCAGTTTGTTTTGCTTGGACAGTTTTCATAACGTCACTGACTCTCTTTTATTTTTCCTTTTTGAGCGCAGGTGGTGCTGATGGTCATTCATCGGCGTCGCTTTCATCTTAGTTTCCTGAGAACGCTCCTGCTGTTTCACTTGCTTCCGATCATGAAGATTTTATGAACCTCTTTTCCCAACCTTCAGCTGGTGGGGGTGTTGCCCCTTCTGATTCTGCTGTCAGTGATGGCTTCACTTCTTTGATGCCTCCTGCTGGCACTCCAAGGAGTGTCCCTGTTTCTCCCAAGGGTGCGCCTTCGAAGGCCCCTTCAGGTATTGCTGCTGCTGACATTATTTATGAACTTGTTTCTGATGTTCCAAGATCTGAAAACATGTTTGGTGGGGTAGGTGCTGAAGTTGACGCCCCTGCCCCTCCAGAGAGTCAAGCTGCTGCAAATCTTGTTTCTTTAGCCGATAACGGTAAGGCTCCTGCCATGAGGGCAAGTCATGCCTCCGCTTCTCCAGGATCTTCTTTGGTTTGTAAGTATTTTCTTCACTTGGCCTAAGTTGGACTTATCTCTTCTCTTGTGTTTTGGTCTCATCATTTCCGCATATGCTTTTGCAGCTCCATTTTCTGCGAATGATCAAGCTTTGATTGATTCGTTCTTGCGTGCCCATGCTTTCTTGATTCCTCCTTCAGCTTCGCTTCCTCGCCTTTTCCGGGAGTCCGGTTCTCAAACTTTGTTGCGGATGTTGCATTTGGTCCGCTCAGTTGACATAGATGACTCGCCATGGGAGGAGAAGGCTGAGATCTTGGATTGCTTGTACACGCTTCAATTTCAACATTATTCTGGTCCCTGGCTTGAAAGTGCCATTGCTGGTTTTGAAAGTTTGCGCCCTCCATTTGACGACGCCGAGTTGGCCGACGCTGAGCATGCTCTGCAGGAGCGCCGTGCTCCTTTGGTGTCTCGTATCAAGGAGCTTTCTTCTCAGCTTGATCAAGCAACCACTGAATTGGAGGCTCTTGATCAGGAGATTAGGGATTTGGCAACACAAAGTATTCTTATGAGGAAGTCTGTAGGGTCACTTCTTTGAATTCCCTCTTCTTTATGTAGGCACTGTTTCGCCACTTTATGCCATTGCTTTGACGTTTCTCCTTTCGAATTATGGTTTCGGTTATGACCTTCTCTTTGGCTCCATGATTTGTATGACTTTCTTAGAACTTGACTTCTGTTGTTTTATTGCTTTTGAACTTGCATCTTGGGGTCCATGATGCCTTTCGTATGTGCTCCTCAAGTTTGGATTCTACTTTGTATGCTTGCTGCTATGTTGGCAATGCTGTTATGCATATCTTGTCTTTGTCTTTTCATCATCTTGTTGTTGTTGTTGTTGTTTGCCTTACGCTTGAGACTTGCATTTGAATTTTACGCCTTTGTTCTTGTGCGCTTTTGTTGGCTTCGCCGCTTTAGCAGTTGTGGCTTGAACTTCGTAGCTTTGTAATCGCTTGCTACTGCTCTTGCGTTTGTTGCACTTCTCAGTTTTGGTGCCTTTTTTTTCAAGTGTTCTGATAGAGCACAACTCTTCTTTTCTTTTTCTTCCTTTTTTTTTATATTATTCGTTTTTATAGGGGCCTTTATATCATTGGTGCCCCAAGGAAGGTTTCCTTCCTCCCCTCTCCACTTTTTTTTTGGAGCGCACCCCGGGCGCTTCAAACTTGCTTGCAGATTTCAATGGCCCCTCATGTCATTGGTGCCAAGATTGTTGTCGAGGTGCTCGTTGGGCACGCTTCACAGATGTTGTCGCTTTGGACCCTTTCTTTTTTTTGTTGCTTTGGATTTTCTGCTTGCCGCCTTGGGCTTTTCAATTGCCGCTTTTGGGCTTTCTTTCTCCTTTTATTTTTGAGTTGCCACGTTGGGGCTTTGCCGCTTTGGGGCTCTCTTCTTTTTTTTTCAATTGCCACGTTAGGGCTTTGCCACTTTGGGGCTTTTTTTTCAGTTGCCACGTTGGGGCTTTGCCGCTTTGGGACTTTTTTTTTCAGTTGCCACGTTGGGGCTTTGCCGCTTTGGGGCTTTTTTTTTCAGTTGCCACGTTGGGGTTTTGCCGCTTTGGGCTTTTTTTTTTTCAGTTGCCACGTTGGGGCTTTGCCGCTTTGGGGCTTTTTTTTTCAGTTGCCACGTTGGGGCTTTGCCGCTTTGGGGCTTTTTTTTCAGTTGCCACGTTGGGGCTTTGCCGCTTTGGGGCTTTTTTTTTTAGTTGCCACGTTGGGGCTTTGTAAACTAACGGATCGCTTTGGATCTTGCGTTAGCCAACCTCTTTTACAGATTTTTTTCGCCCGCGTTTAAGACTAGCGCCCTTGTTTCCCGGGACCTTTTCTAGTCTCGCGATATGGCGTACTTCGCCCGCGTCTGTCCCGGAAATTTTTCAGGAGGTCTATCCGGGTACCGCGATAAGGCGCTTGTGCCCGCGGTACGGTTCAACACTATTCTTTTTCTTTTCTTTTTCTTCTTCTCTTCCTTTTTCTTCTTTTTTTTGAAGTGTTGAACCTCGTGTTCTGGCATTATTGACCCTGTTTGAGGGTGTTTTTCTACAGTGATACCTCATGTCGTCAGTATCTTTCGAGCTCTTTCTGGGGACACCTCATGTCATCAGTGTCGCTTCGAGCTTTAGCATTGGTGCCTCTTGTCACAGGCACTTCCCTGCCTCTGATCGATTGCTTGATTCTGATTGCTTGTGCTTCGTAACACCTTTTGTCATGGGCGTTACTTTTTAGTTCTTCTTGCGATTATCGGCGTGCAAATGCTTGGGTTTTCTGATTGAACTTGTGCTTATGCTTGCTTTCGCATGATCTGCTTTGACATATGTATAGGTTCATATGCCTTGCTTCAGGGGCTTGCTACAGACTTCTTCGTTTTATTTGTTTTGGGATGCCTTGGCTTGGTTATGTTGTGTTTGAGGCCATTTTGGGTCAATCGTTTGTACGCTTTCTTGATTTTATCCTGCACCTTGTCCTTGCATCTGATTCAGTGCTTCAGTGTTTAAGTACGCCTTTGAGTAGCATACTTTTCAGGATCTTGTACTCACATTGGCCATTACGGAGCTTGCATTCGTCTTCATGTTGCATGTGCGCCTTTTCATGTACGCCTTACGGTTGTACGCCTTGAAGGTGTACGTCTTTGCAATTGTACGCCTTTTGAGTTTTGTTATGTCCATTTTACTTTTCATCTTGTCTTACTGTTGCGCTCAGATATCTGCATTGATTTTCTTTTAACTTTCTGGCTTGTGATCTTTTGCACGCTTTCGCTTTGAAGCTGCCTTGGTCTTTCTGATTTGAATTCTTTGTCAGCCCCTTCGGGGCTCATTTTGACTTTTAGTTTTGCTTGAGAGATGTCCCCTGGTTTAGTTGTGTCAACTTTTGCATATGCGCCTGCTCTTGCTTTTTAATTACTTCTCTTGCACACTTTTGTTTTGGAGTCGCTTTCGTCTTTCAGGTTTGAATTCATTTGTCAGCTTTTTTTTTTGGGTGGCACTAGCAACGTTCTGCTCTTGGTTTACTTCAGGATTTCTAGCTTCGGTACTGTTTATTTTCCCTTGGCGTGCCTTGGGTTTCATCTTTGCAGCTCCTCATGAGGCTTCATGATTCACTCTTGCTTTTCTCGCCTTTCCTCGTCAGTTAGTTTGTACCGAACGCATGCTTACATGCGTCTTGCCACGATGGCCTCGTGTTCGCCTTCTGGTTCTGGATTTCGTCCATCCCACCATTTTGCTCAGGGTTCGCCCACTTCTGGTGAGCTCTCTTTTTTTTTATTGTTTGATTTTTCACTTCTCCTTTCTACTTGTGCATTGCGTCTCTTTTTCGGCGCTTTTGCTTTCGTTTCACCGTTTGCTTCTTCACTTTTAACCGCCTTTCTTTCATTGGGCAAGATGCGGAGTTTTTTTTGGAAGAGCATCAAAAGACTTCTCAGACTTTAAGGAGTGATTCATTCTTATTCCTACATAAACAACTTTCATTTTCCGGATGTTTTCATGCTATACATGTCCGTCTTATTAGTTGCATCCAGTAAATCATGTATACAATCAATCATGCATCACTATGTAACACTATCCAGGTCATGCTTTTATGCAACGCTTTCCTAGAGCATGCTTTTTCAACATTCCAATCATATAACTTATAACTTTTAGATGTTTTTTTTTATGGAAACAATTTCCTTTCATCACGCCACGGTTGAGCCAGGGAAAAGTTGACAAGAATAACTGGTATGATATACTAATTTCAGTTCTTAAAGCAAACATTCAAATGCATAGATTCGTCTAGTCATTGTTTTCTCTAGTCAAACATTCGATACATATCAGAGCGACGACATTCATGATTGTTATCATGCACATGTCATTTTCAGTCGTGACATACTCAGATTTGGACTATATTGCAATAATGTCATTCTAGTCAAAGTGAAATTAAATTTTCGCTATCAGGATAATCTTAGACATAAGGCTAATCGGCGTAGAACATGATATCATGCGAAAGCGTCACTACCGAAAGCATATCAAGACATAGATGCACAAAGCAAGCATGTTGTAGCTACATACAACGACTTATATGCAAGTAGGTACAATATATCTTTTATTTTGTCATGATTCACATCTACCAAATTCATGGAAAGACTTATCAGAATAAAAACGATAAATTAGACCGAGTCAGGGTTTGCGTATACTTAGCTGATAGTGCAGATGATATGAGGCGTCTTCCACGTGGATTGGTTGATTGCGCCTCCGCTCCTGAGCTTCTACTTTCTGCGACCCGGCGCCCTCGTCAGCGAGGGCATACTTCGTGTGGCGCCTTCGTTAGCAAGGACGCATCTCCACCCCTTTCAGTCGCGCGACCGCGCTTAAACAGAGCGAAATTCACCGCCCTCCGAGGCGTCGCCTTCCTGAGCAGTCGGGCTCGCAAGGATATATGCCGCCTTTGGACGAGTCTCACCGCCTTCTAGAAAGCTTGCATTAGGGCGAAACCGGTCATCTTTCATGATTACTCCCCTTTAGGGAGATTGCTTCTCTGAGGCGTGTCTTTCGGAGGGCTCGCCTTTCATTGACGGGCCGCCTTCTGAAGAGATCGCCTCTGGCCTGAAAGAGCACTTCGTCGCTGCAATGCTTCTTCGGTTGGAGGCCGAATGCTCTCGGGAGCTGCCTCCTGAGTAGTGCCTCTAGGAGCCTTTTCTTCAAGGCTGGAAGCCGTAGCTTCCCCAGCGGAGTCGCCAATTGTTTCGGACCGCTTTGTGCGATAATGATTGTTTAATTAAAAGAGATAATGGGTTCGTAAACTTGATGAAGCTTTAGGCTTTTATTATACTGAGACGAGATACAGAGGGGTCGATACAAAGAAATGGCTCCCACGTTCGTGGTATTTTACAAAGGGAGGGGTGTGCGCTTTGGCTTTACACCCCTTTTGCATTGCTAAATCTTGGGTTTCAGAAGGGGAGCTTCCTTTCCTTTTCGCTGTACGCCTTCCGTGTTGTAATCATTGTTGGTTACGGCGCTTTCTGGGTATTCTGACCCCCTCGTCTTGGCTTTTACGATGGTTGCTGGAGGTGCACGCTTTCTGGCTTTTCCTCCTTTTCTGTTTCTCCTTCGTTGCTTATTCTGTCTCTTACTTCTCCATGGCACCCCTTTGCAGAGGGTGCTTCCGGGGGAGGAGTGATGTCTCTTATGTTTGCTGGGCAGTTTTTCCCCTTCGAGCTTCTCTCTTACTTCTCATGCTTTCTCTCCGCTTTTCAGAGGGAGGAGCTTTTTGTACCTTTTGGTGCATATTGCGTGTATCGTATTGCAGCTATTGTCGCTTTGGGGTATTGTTCCTCTTGCCTTCTGGCATCTCTCGACCTTTTGGGGGGGGGGGTGGCCTTCCGGGGCTCTGCCCTCCTCTCCATGATTCTCTTTTCTTCCTCTTATTTATACTGGTGCTTCGGACCAGTGGTCCTTGCTCGCTCTTCTTTGTCTGTTGGTTAATGACTCCTTGCATTATGTATTCAGAGCACCTTTTCAGTGGCTTTGTCTTCTTTACCATTCTTGGCTTTGGCATTTGATGATTACGGAGAAGGAGAGGACTCCAAGTCTTACTCCCCTCGGCTTTGCCTTGGGTGAATAAAAGATTCCTTTCTGGCTTACTTTGCAAACCGTCGCAGCCTCGGATGGCTATGTCGCCCTTGGCTGGTCACGTGTGCGCCTTCTGTGAGCTTCTGCCTCCGACTTGCCTTCGTTTATCCCGATGTTCTCCTCGGGTTTTTGTGGCATCTGAGACACTTTGGGATGACACATGGCGTTTACCGCCACTAGTGCGCTTTACTCTTTCTTCTGGGCACCTTATCGGGAAGTGTCGCCTTGGTAGCCGTCGCCGTGAGTGTGTGTCGCCTTGGACGATTCCCGGAGTTGGCGCGCTTTCCTCAGTATCTTTATTACTTTATTTTTGTTTGACAACTTCTGGGCCCTTACATGATTTGGGCCTTGTAATTTGGGCTACCAAATATTGAGGTATCAACACATACCTTTTTATTTGAGCTAGTTTTACTGTTCTTGACATTTCACGGAAAATGTATTAATCATCAAAAGTGATTCACTAACGTGTTGGTGTCTTCTGTATCGCAAAAATCAATATAAGAATCATAATAGCAAAAAGTGCTGATTGATGAAAACATACCAAATTTTAGGAGAAAAGAAATTAAAATCTCAAATTCTAAGAATAATAAAAAATAGTGAAGAATGAAAGAATGAGCATAATATTAATAAAAAATGTGAGCATAATAATTTTGGTAAAAATAAATTAAAATAGATGAAGATAAATACTATTTTTTAAAAAAAATAAATTGTGATAAACAACGATGATGTAAAACTTTTAAATGTATATATAACAAATAATAAATCTATATATGTTTAGTTTTTATTTATCCAAAATAATAATAAAAACCAACAAAGCCCAACACAGTTGGTAGATGACTGAGTTCCTTAAGCATGATGTCAGGGGTTCGATCCTTGCTGTGGGTATGGAAAAGACTATGTTGCTGGTAGAGACAAAACTCACTTCGTTGATTTCTACGCCTCGGAGGAGATTAGTCTTCGACTGAAAGATATCCTTGATGTACACAAAAAGATAAGATAAGTCAATTAAAATGATAAATGCTCTATATTTAATTAATCATTTAATGTATTTAATTGAAGATCATAAATTCTAAAAAATGCATGTTCATAAAAAAGTCAAAAAAATTGATATATATATACACACACACACATAATCATATTTACATACCTTTTTTATTTTTTATCTTTCACCAAAAAATTATCAATCATAAAAAATGATTCACTAACGTGTTGGTATCTTCTATATCACATAAATAAATATAAAAATCAGAACAGCGAAAAATGCTAATTGATGAAAACATTCCAAATTTTAGTAGAAAAGAAATTAAAATCTCAAATTTTAAGAATAATGAAAAGTAGTGAGGAATGAGATAAAGAACATAATAAAAGATGTGAGCATAATAATTTTGGTAAAAATAAATTAAAATAGATGAAGACAAATATTCCCTCCGTTCCAATTTAACTGTCACTCTAGAAATTTTACACGGATTAAGAAAGTCATTTAATGCTTCAATTTTCAAGAGAATTATTAGATAACTTTATTATAATATCCTCAAAATACATTAATTATCAAACATTTCACATATTTCAACATATTAAATGCGAGTTCTTGAAAAGGAGTGTATAAATCCTAATTTTTTTTCTCTCCCCTCCTCCTTCCTCTGCTCTGCTTGTTTTCATCTGCTGTTTCTTGGTAGGGGGAGGGGATCTGTCCCTCCCCCTCCTTTGGGAAAGGGTAGTGTGGGTTTATTTTCCCTCAGTTTTTCTGGGTTTTGTCTTGCCTTTGTGCAAGTTATTTTTGTTTTGTGTGTTTCAAGTGGAGGGATGTCTCTGGATAGTTTCAACTTTCCAGATATGATGGTTATCCTCTTTGCTCCAATAATTGGAAGACTACTCGTCGAGACATATATCTCTTTGCTGACTGTTGATTTGGCTACCGTCCAACTACTCTCTCGTCTTAGATCTGAGATTCCTTGTCACCGAACTGAGCTTAGTCCCAACATCAATGAGATTGTTATCTTGGTATTATATTAAAGGCTATTGAATCTCTTGTTAGAGTCGGGTTTTGGCAGTTGCTGATGATGATCCATCACATGGAAGAGTCTGTTGTTGCACTGTATTTTCCTTTCCCTTAAATTATTATTAGTGTGAAATTTATTGTATTGTTTTTGATCTATGAATAAAATACACCTTTTCCTTTAAAAAAAACATATTAAATGCAACGTTAAAATTGGAAAAAATCAATTAATACACTCTCAAATTTCTAAAGTAACAAATAATTTAGAACAAGTTAAAAGGTCTGAAGTGACATATAAAGTGGAACAAATGGAGTACCATTTTATTTTAAAGAAATTGTGATGAACAAAGATCATATAAATTTTTTAAATGTATATACAATTAATAGTAAATATATAGATATAGATATATATTTAGTTTTTATTTATCCCAAATATAACAAATTCAACATATTTAATTTGTATTTATCTAAAAAATTCATTTTTTATATAAAAAAGTATCAGATAAGGCAATTAAAATTATAAATGCTCTATATTTTATGAATCATTTAATGTATTTAAATGCAATTCAATAAGGCAATTAAAATTAAACGCTAATAAATTCTCAGTACTTAATTTCCATAAATTGGTATTCAAGTTCAAAATGAACACTGCTGCTTTGAACAAGAGAGCAATTGCACCCTCCTAATAGCTGCGTGGTTCAAAGCAATATCATCCGAAACCAATCTCTACGCAGTGCATAACCAAACCACAACCTGTGAGAATTCCATCAGATCGAAAAATGCCGGAACCACCACCGAATTTCAATCCTTTCAATAATTCTGAGCCAGATTTTCTATTACAGCCTCTTCCTGACTTTGAACCATTTTCTGAGGAAGATTGTTTTATGATACAAGATTTTCTATCACAGCCTTTACCTTCCCAAGAACCACCCGTGGAGCAAGAATTTCATTTACCACCTTTTCCTCCTCTGGAACCAAACACACAGTATTTGGTTGGTACTACTCTTGGTGACGCTTTCTTGGTTCCATACTTCGATCCAATGGACATTCTCTCACCGTTGCCACCACAGCAGCAGCCACTTAGTGATCACCAGGTTCCTTTAACCATCAATCCTCACAATTTGTCACATGCTCCTCCCACAGTCGAACAAATTGACAGCAACCCTGCCATGCCTGATTTCGCGGAATGGCTCGAAGAACAAGCGGTAATGGAGGTTGACACCACTCCCGCTGTCCTCCCACCACCGCAACCACTGCCACCGCCAGCAGCAAAGCCACAGGAACAAATTGACAGCAACGCTTCCATGCCTGATTTCGCGGAATGGCTCAAAGAACAAAGTGCAATGACGGTTGACACCACTCCCGCTGTCCTCCCACCGCCACTGCCAGCAGCAAAGCCACAGGCTGTTTTCCATCACGGTGCTTCTAGTAGCAAACCACGATCACAAAGTTGGCTGTATTCAGTTCCCAATGTGGATCAATCTGAACTCGCTCCACATCCTGCTTTCTCTAAAGGTATATCAAATATGGTGGTCTCGTCGAGTGCTCAGGGTCAGATCCAGAAGTCATCATCGGAGGAAGGTGCAGCAAAAACCACTCCAACAACAACAGTATCCTCTCCTGATTTTACGGAATTCGAGGAGTGGATTACAAAATCTGAACCAGCAACGGTGGTCTCGCCTGATTTTCATGACTGGATTGAGGAAGAATGGAATGAGCACTTGCTGAAATCTGGAAAAGCAACACCAATCTCGCCTCCTCGGGTGATTGCTCCAACCCCTCCTTCTTCAACCAATCCACCACCTCCTCCTGCAACCAATGTTGTTGAATCGGAAGGGAAGCGACCGAAAAAGATTCCGCGTTTGATTTCTAGCGGATATGAAGAGCAATCAACTCATGCAGATGGAACAAATGAGTTTGGTGTGAGTTACAAGGAATCGCTAGATATCTTGAACAGTATTCGCACTCCAGGTATAATTGTTTTTGAGATTTTTCTATGAACTATTTTCCTCCATTACACTCACTCCCAGGGATGCCGTAAAAAATGATAAAAAAATTTAGGCTTATTTACGTCTTTAGTTCCTAAAAGTTTAGCGTGTTTTGGTTTTAGTCCCTATAAGTTATTTTGACCGGGACTAATCCTTAAATTTTTAAACATTTTGGTTTTGGTCCCCTCCATTAATAAAAATCTGTTACTTGTTTGTGTGGTTAGCGGAACATCACATCAATAGTCCATGTGGTATGAGGTGACGCCAAATAGGTGATATGACGTGGATGATACAGATCCACGGATGCAAAATGGTCTGATACGCAAAATAGTGTCGTACCAAAATTTTGAGTTCATGGGCTTGAATCGTCCATGTTACATCACCTAGTTGGCGCTACCTCACACTACGTGGCAACTGGTGTGGATTTTCGTTAATCATGTCAGCAAATAACTGATTTTTTGTAACGGAGGGGACCAAAACCAAAATGTTTGAAAAATTAAGGACTGGTCCCAGTCAAAATAACTTCTAAGGACTAAAACCAAAACACGTTAAACTTTTAGGGACTAAAACCATAAATAAGCCAAAATTTTATACTAAAATAAAGTTATATAGTACTTCATTCATTTCATTATGTTTGGCTTTTTTTACTTTTTCAAGTTGATTGGTGTTTTACATTTTTAATATATAAACATATATTTTTTTTCTTTCAATTTTAACATTTTATTCAATCATTTCTCTTACTTCTCATTAATTATACTTTTATCATCTTTCTCATTTCTAAACCACTATACATTAATTTACACACTTACTAATGAAAATTAAATACTACAACAATTTTCAATAAAAATTAAATAAGGCATTTTGGACAAACTATACATAATACTTATTATAATTAACACTTTCTTAATTTGCGTACTCAGGCCTAAAAATTCAAACATAATGAAACAGAGAGAATAATAATTAATGAAAAAACTTAAAAATTGTAAATTTTAAATTTCGATTGGTTAATCGATTTAAAATATATTAAATGAGTTGTTTAACAATTGATTGCTGTGTTAAACAAACTATTAAATGCATGTTTTTTATTATTTTTTTCCAATTTTTTACTACCTTTGTGAAAAGAAGGGAGTATTATTTTTTAGTCTCATTTATTTTGAGGCTTCAATTAGATTATCAATCTTTTTATAGATTTAATCACATTTACCATGGATTCTAAAATTCAAATACTCCGGTCTCAAGTTCGAGTCCTTGTGAATGCAGAAAATTCATGTTGGGAGACTCACCTGCCATAGCCAGGCACGCGACCCGGGTCGGATCCGGATGTACCTAGGTAGTACTTAGGGAACCGGGTGGGCAACCAAAAAAAAAAATTCAAATACTCCCTCCAATCTTTAATGTAATTATGTAAACCTTTTACTCCTTCCACTTTGAATTCTAAGAAAAAAAAACTAATTTTATTTTTATATATTAAGGATGTTAGTTGATTGTGTTTAATTTTCTCAAATTTATAAAAAAAAATAAAGGTATTTTGGGAAAGTAACATTAAGAACGAAACAAAAATTAAATAAAATAACAATTTTCTAGGGATATTTCAAGAAAATGGACAAATGACATTGAGAATGAAACAAAATTCAAAAAAGTTAACTAATTTTATTTATATTTTAAACTAAAAAAAATATGTTTTTTTTTCTTATATTTTAAACCGAAGAATTATATATTAAGGACTCGAGCAAGTATCCAGTAACAATTTATTTTTAAAGAACTAACGTGAAATTTTTTAATTTCATAGATACCGATATGGAAAATCAGTGGAGCATATAATGATTAATCTTAGAGTAGTAGTTTTTATGAACATTCAATGCACCTATATGCAGGTCTGATCCTATTTTATTTTTGGGTTTTAGGGCGAAATTTTTTTTAGCCCTACTTAAAAAAATTTATTAAAAATAAATCAATTAAGACACTATATATTTATATATTTAATTAATTAAAACAATAATAACAATCAATAATAAAAATAGGTATTATATAAAATAGAGTTGAAATAAAATAAAAAAATTTATTAATTAAATAGGTAATTAAAACTGTTTTCATGTTATTCCTTCCGTCTTTGTATATAATATCTTTTTGGTTGAATTCACATTCATTACTAAAATTGGTTAATTTAGTTAATTATATTGAAATGTGAACATTTGATTTTTTTTTCAAAACTATCCTTATAAATGTTATTGAGAATCTAAAAATTGTTGAGTAAATATGGATGTTTGTGTAAAAAAGTACCTAATTGTCATTGAAAATTTGTATAAGATCTTAAAAATAAGGACAAAATAAAATTCTCAAAATGATGTTATATTTAGGGACAAAGGGAGTAAGTTATAAAAACAAAGTTCATAATAAGTTCCCCTATTATATGTCAAGTGAGCAAATAAAAAAATTAAAATATTATGCTAAACTATTAATGATTGAAAGATAAAAAATATGTCTGCGTAAGTCAGCTCAGTTGGTTGCTGCAGGGACACCTAGGTAGCTTAGGCTCCCAGGTCCTGGGTTCTAGTCTCAGAAATTCCAAGGTCGCGCCTGCCTATATGCATGGGTTTTACATTTAAACATTTAGGGTTTTAGTTTATTGACCCCCAATTAATTAGTTGACCTCCCCTCTCGGGGTCAGCTAGCTTGTAATTTTACAAAGCTCGCTGACCCTCCAGCTAGCTAGCTCTCTTGGGGTCAACTAACTTGAATTTTTTACAAGCTAGCTAACCCCTGAGAGAGCTAATTAAAAATCATTTTTTTAAAGCTATCTCTCTCGGGGGTTGTCTATCTTGTAATTTTTACAAGCTCACTGACTCCCGAGAGAGAGCTAGTGAAAATCCTTTTTGTAAAGCTAGCTGACTCCCGGCCGGGGAGAGCTAGCTAGATGTGGGGTCAGTGAACTTTGTAAAATTACAAGCTAGCTGACTCCTGAGAGAGCTAGCTTGTAAAAAGCAAAAAATAATAATGCTCGCTAGGGGTCAACGAGCTGTGTAAATTTATATACTTGCTGCCCCCCAGCTAGCTGACCCCCGAGAGAGTTAGTGAAAAATTCTTTTTTTCGCTAGCTAGCTGGGGGTCCCCCAGCAGCAGTATTGTTTTTTTTTTTTGACTTTTCGCTTAGTCCCCAGCGAGTGTGTTATAAACCCAGAAAAAAAGGGCAATTTTGGGTTTTGGCAAAAAAAAAAGGAGTCAAATGATTAAATTGGGGGTTAATAAAATAAAACCCAAACTTTTAACTACCACATTTTGCATATAAGAATAGAAGCAAAATCCTTTTTTTTTTAAGGGAAAAAAAAAATCAACTTGAGCTGTTATTATCAACTTGAGGATAAAGAAATCAACTTTTTTTTAGAAGCAAAATCCTTTTTTAAATATGTCATATGTGTGTTTTCTACTTTGCAGGATCAAAACGTAATCTAAGGCCGGTTATTATCAACTTGAGCTGCAACGAGGTGACTTACTATTTTTTTATTTTTTTTTTTTTGGTTTGCACCCTGGTATCCGGCCCACTGGGCCGACTAATCCAGTTCGAGGGGGGTCCCGGGGTTAAGGTTTTATTCCTCTCTCAACGTTGTTGCGGGGGATCGAACCGTGGTTCACCCTACCAAGTGCAGCCCCCGGCATTATTCCCTTCTTTTCCCTAAGGATCACTAATGGGCTGCAACGAGGTGACTACTATTTTTCCTTTTTTTTTTCCTTCATTATTCCCTTCTTTTCCCTGAGGATCATTATTGAATATTTCCATCTTTTGTTATTTACTAATTTACTATTACTATATGTAATTAGAATGAATAAGAATATATAATTACTGTTTCTATATATTTTCATCCATTTCCCTATTTAATTATACTGTCAAAACACATTCAATATAATACAGTCAAGTGGCTATATAACCTCCATGCAAACAAATAGGTTTACTACATTCGATCGGTAACCTCTCAGTTCTCATATTCAATAAATTTTTCAATCTATTACAACATTCATTTCATATGTATTTTTTTATATAACATTTCATATGTATTAGTGTTTAAAGTTGATGCACAAAGATTAAAAAGTTATTAATTGAAATACTTTTTTTTTTTTTGTATTTTGATTAAAACACTCTCATTTATTATGATGTTATCGTTTAAAGAGAAAAAAAAAAGTAGAATTAATACTATAATTATTGAATTAAAATATAATTGCTAAAATAAAATTGACCATTGAATGAAATACTAAAACAACAATATTTTTGAAACAAAAATAAAGATTTTTTTAATCTCAAAAGATACAAACCCAAAATTGTTCATTATATGTTGAAATACTTAATACAATCTTTTGTTTCATTCAAAATTGTACGGTTCATTTTAGGTACAAAGGATTATTCCCTTCTAGAAGCATGCCAATGTATCATCAATGGTATTGTTGTTGTTACAGGATATTGTAGAGAAAATAATGTCAGTTGAAGGAACAATTATGTATGTCATAGGAGCAGTTGGAAGTTTATCAGATGTTCAGCTTCTTCAGAGCGGAAAGCCTACAACTTATAAGGTTTCCGTTTTGTTTTGTTTTGTTTTGTTTTTTAAAAAAACTTTCTTTTTGTTTTATCATTTTCTTAAACTTAACTCTAATTAGCTTTCTATTTCATGATTTACTACTTCGTCAAAGTAAAGAAAAGGTTGCAACATGTGTTCTTTAACGAGTCACACTCTATACATTATTTATGCAAGACATAAGTTAACTAGTGTATCTTAGAAATGTTAAGCTTGTAGTATATAATTAACCTCTAACTTAGGTTACTGAATTTACATCAATATTTGCTTTCGTCTTTATAATTACAAAAATTGATTTTAAGTTTCTGGATTTGCAAAATGTTAAGCACATTAATCCTTGGCTGTTAGAGCCATTGAGAGACGTTAACAACAAAGATATGTGGCACGCGTAAAGGACACAACTCTTGTTCATCACTTACTCAATATCTAATCCAATTGCATCAGAAGGAAAAAAAAGCACAAGAAGTAGATGATGATTTGTTGGGAAAACCAGAACAAATTTCCCTCTTCTATGTGATGCAAAATAGGCTAAACAAATCAGAAGCAATGTGTATATATATATATACACACACATAAGTATGTTGTTGGGAAATAGAAAGAGTAGAAGTATAAGAGAAGTAAAATTAGAGAAGTAAAAAATCACAGGCACAAACCAAATAAATGTCCATTATGAGAAAGTAGGAATACAATGTGTCTCTCCGTGTGTGGGAGGAATGCTCTCAATCTCACCCTAAAAGGATGAAATAAAAGATCTCTAATATTGTACTAGGATTTCTCTCACTAGGAACTCTCTCTAATATGACACTAGGATTTCTCTCCAGCGTGTCGCTTGGAATTCTCTATACTCACACTTTGGTTGAAAAGCTCTCTAAGACTCTCTATTGAGGTTTGGTGTTGGTAGACCTTGCTCTCTCTTGGAGAACTCTATTTATAGGGTTTGGAATGGAGGATCTGACTTGCTCCCCACTTCAATTGCTTGTTCTCCACTCCACGTGGGTTGACTTGGTCTCCAAGTAAGTAGGCTTGCTCTCCAATCAACTTGCCTTGCTCTCTACTCAACTTGAATTTCTCTCCAAGTAATAACTTGGGCCTTTTATCTCTTTCGATCAAATAAGGACAGAAACCTAACAATTTTCCCCCTTCCTGACTTAGTTGAGGGGATGTCATCAGTCCTGCTCCAAAGCAACAATCTCTGAGCTTCCTAACTAGAACTACCTTGGTCATCATATTGGAGCAGTTGTCATTAGTATGAACTTTCTCTAGCTGTAGCAACCCTTCCTTCAAAGCATCTCGTATCCAGTGATATCCGTAGTCAATGTGCTTTGTCCGGGAATGAAATGTAGGATTCTTAGCTAGGCAAATTGCACTTTGATTATCACAGTGGAAAACATATCTTTCTTAATCGTGACCTAATTCATGCAAGAAGTTCTTCATCCACTTCACCTCCTTGCCAGCTTTTGATGCTGCAATGTACTCGGTGTTAGTGGTTGATAATTCAACACATCTTTGTTACTTGGACTGCCAAGGTACAGCTCCCCCTGTAGATGTAGTAAGATACCCTGATGTGGATTTTCTGGAATCTACATCAGTTGCCATGTCAGCGTCCGTGTATCCTACTTACACAAGATCTCCATTACCAAAGCATAAACATCTATTGGTAGTACCTCATAAGTATCTGAGAATCCACTTCACTACATTCCAGTTTTCTCTGCCGCCGGGATTGGACAAGAACCGGCTAACAACTCCAACTTCGTGGGCAATATCTGGTCTTGTACAAATCATGGCATATATTAGGCTTCCTACCACAGAGGCATAAGGCACCTTTTTCATCTTAGTCTTCTCTTCTTCACTTGTTGGGCATTGCATCACGATCAACATGCGCGATAAGTGGAATACTAACTGGCTTTGCCTTATCCATATTTAATTTGTTGAGAACTTTCTCAATATACTTTTCTTGTGATAGCCACAACAACTTCTTGAAACAACCTCTGATCACATTTATCCCAAGGATCTTCTTTGCAGGACCTATGTCTTTCATGGGAAAAGACTTGCTCAATGCTTTCTTCAAACCAGTGATCTTGGCATGGTCACGACATATGAATAACATATCATAGACATATAATAACAGTATAATAAAATTATTATCTTCTTTATACCTCTTTATGAACACACAGTGATCAAACAATTGTTTTCATGAAGTTGTGCTTGGCTATGAAGGATTCAAAACTGTTGTACCATTGTCTGGATGCTTGCTTCAGGCTGTACAGACACTTCTTCAAGCGGTATACAAGGCGCTCCTTCCCTGGTACCTCAAAACCTTCTGGTTGCTCCATATAGGTTTCTTCTTTGATCTCTCCATTCAAGAATGTGATTTTAATATCAAGTTGTTCGACCTCAAGGTCAAGGCAAGCAGCAAGATCCAAGGCTAATCTAACAGAAGGGTACTTCACAACTGGTGAGAATATCTCATCGAAATCAACTCATTTCTTTTGATTGCATCATTTCACAAAAATTCGATATCTGTACCTGGTCTTGAGCTTCCTTTTTCGGTTTTAAGCTTTTAAACCCAAACCCATTTGTTCCTCAAAGCTTTTCTACCTTTGGGCAGCTCTACCAGATCATACGTTTGGTTCTCATGTAAAGAGTTCATCTCCTCTCCCATGTCTTTCATCCACTCTCCTTTCTCAGAATTCACATGGGCTTCTGAGAAGTATTGAGGTTCACCTTCATCTGTCAATAATATGTAATCATTAGGGGGATACTTTGTAGAAGGTACTGATCGTCTTAGAGAAAGCCTTAGTTCAACTTGCATCTGATGCCCCACTGACTCAGGCTCTTCTTCTATCTGTGCGTCTTGATTCATCTCATCAGGATTCATTTGCACATCTGTTTGATAAGGAACTTCATCTTGTGCTTAGACAGGGGTCATTCTGCTAGTGGCTCTGATCTAGTTGTTGATTAGGAACTTCTTGTTGAGTAATCTCTCCCCTTGAATCATCGCATTCCTTAGTCTTTGGTTGCCTTCTCTACCTGATGCCTACAATCGTACGCAACATCTCTGCTTCTAACAACCTTCTTGTTGATAGGATCCCACATCTGTACCCAAACTCATCTTTGGGAGACCCAAGGTATATGCACTTCTTAGCATCTAGCTTCTTCCTCTCATCTTTAGTAATGTGTACAAAGGCTCTGCATCCGAAGACTCTCAGATGGTTGTAGGATGCTCTCTTCTTATACCACACTTTCTCTGGGATTTCACCTTTGAGGGGTCTTGAAGGAGTTAGATTTATCAAATCAACTGCAATCTTTATGGCTTTTACCTAGAAGGACTTGGGAAGGTTTGCATCTTTAAGCATACATCTGATCTTCTCTTCAATCATCGGTTTATCTTCTTAGCCACACCATTCAACTGAGGAGTTTTTGGTGGGGTTTTCTGCAATATGATCCCATGAGCCTAGCAATAGGCCTGAAACGGGCTATGTACTCTCCACCATTATATGATTTTAGACATTTTAGCTTCTTGTCAGTCTCACGCTCCACCTGAGCATGAAATTCTCTGAATGCTAACAGTACTTGATCTTTGATATTAAGCAAGTATACCCATACTCTTCTCGAGTGATCATCAATGAATGTGACAAAGTAATAGGCTCCTTCAAGGTACTTCTCAGATGTTGTAGAGACATCTGAGTGCACAAGCTCAAGTGCTTCTTCTCTTCTTGAAGGTTCATCTAGTATTTGAAAGTTGACTCTGCATTGTCTACTTGCGATACAATCAATACAGGATTTCATTATTTGCCCTCTTATCTATCAAGTGTTCTTTGGTGAACATTTGTAGTGCTCTGTCACTCATATGCCCCAATCGTCTGTGCCTAAGATCTTTGGAGTCTACAACTACATTTGCTTCTCCAGATTAAATGCTTCCTTGCATAATATACAAGGAGCCTTTCTTTGTACCTCTAGAAACTACCAGGTTTCCTTTGTCTAGCTTCCACTTCCTAGCACCAAAGTGGCTCACATAACCGACATCTTCCAACATTTCTGTTGATATAAGGTTGAGACACATATCTGGGACATGTCTCACCTTCTTCCGCACAAGCCTGCTGCCTGTATAAATTAATAACACAATATCTCTGATACCTGCAAATCTTGCTAGTAACATGGTTTCCCATTCTCACAGTACCATAATCACCTTTCATGTAATTCGAAAAATAGTCTACATGATGACTTACATGGAAAGAGGCTCTAGAATCAACGATCCAAGAGAAACCACCATATGCAACATTGAGGTAATTGTCTTTTCCAATGAGGAATATATCATCACCGTCTGCTGCGACGACAGTGGTAGGCTTGTCATTTGCCTTCTTCCTTGGATCAATTTTATCTGGATGAACTATTCTCGCTTTCAGGTTTGTCTTCCAAGGATATGCAAATTGATAACTTGTGGCCTTCGATGCCACAGTAGTAACAAACAACTCTGCAATGAGACTGGGAATGTCCTCTATCTCCACCATTGCTTCTTCCACGGGATTGACTTCTCCCACGGGCTTCTCCTCTGCCTCGTTTGTCCACAACATTTGCTTCGGACTGGAAGGACATACCTCTTTCTTTTCTCCTTGATTCTTCATTCAATAGACTATCTATAATAGTATCGATTGAGATCTTACCTTCAAGCACTAAATTGTTGGGCGTCACCACCAAAGCGTCCCAACTCTCAGGCAACGAACTGAGTAGCAAAAGTGCTTGCAACTCGTCATCAATCTTCATATCCACCTTTGACAAGTGATTGACCAGCCCCTTTAATGTGTTCAAATGCTCCATCATGCTCTGACCATACTTGTTGTCGAGCTTTACTAGCCTTTTAACGATAATAGCCTTGTTCCTTGGAGTTTTCTTTTGAATCATAGATTCAAGCTTTGACTGCAAATCATAAGCATTGGTGTAATTAAACACAAGATCGAACAAACTCCTATCAATATACTTTTGAATCATTACAACTACTTTTCAATTCAAAAGGTTCCATTCTTTGTCGGTTTTATCTGTAGGCTTGTCCTTGTAAGAGATAGGTTGATGCATATCCTTTCAGTATAAGTGATCCTCCATCATGGGCTTCCAATAAGAATAATTATTTGCAGTCAACTTGAACATGTCTCCATCATACGAGACAACGGCACTAGCGGTTCCATCCACCTTGACGTCCTTGAATCACATAGGCAACGCTCCCCGGATAAACCTTGGAGCTCTGATACCACTGGTGGGAAAACCAGAACTAATTTCCCTTCTCTGTGTGACGCAAAATAGGCTAAACAAAGTTGAAGTAATATATATGCAAATAAATATGTTATTGGAAAGTAGAAAGAGTAGAAGAAGATATAACACCAGGAATTTTAACGTGGAAAAACCTCCTCCAAAATTAGAGAAGTAAAAAACCACGGGCACAAGCCAGAAAAATCTCCACTATGAAAAGGTAGGAATACAATGTTTCTCTCCGTGTGTAGCAGGAATGCTCTCAATCTCACCCTAAAAGGATGAAATAAAATATCTCTAGTATTGTACTAAGATTTCTCTCTCTAGTTTTCTCTCACTAGGAACTCTCATTAGTATGGCACCGGGATTTCTCTCCAGCGTCTCGCTAGAAATTCTCTATACTCACACTATGGTGGAAAAGCTCTCTAATACTCCCTAAGTAAGTAGGCTTGCTCTCCACTCAACTTGACTTTCTCTCCAAGTAATAAATTGGGCCTTTTATCTCTTCTCATTAAATAAGGAAGGAAAGCCAACAATGATGAATATATAAAAACATACATAGATGCATAGATAAATAGATAGATAACACCAAGAAGACATAGAGTTGTTTATAATTTGAATGAGGAAAGATCATTAGCAAGCGCAACACAAAGAGATGGGCAAAACATCACTGCTTCTTTATTTCAATATTGAATAATCAGCAACAATAACAACAACCGTAAAGTAGTCCAAACTCACGCAATGCAATATGAAAAGTTACCCAAAATAATCAAACATCAAATTAAAAGTAATATGTAAATGATACTCATTAACTATTATATACTTGCCGCCCAAGCATTAACATTTCATGTCCTTCTAAATTATGTCTAACCCTCTATAATTCAAATGGGACACTCCACTCCTCTTAGAGCTACTCTATTTGACTTTGCCGGGTTAAATAATACTAATTGCATTTCCTCTCAAGACAACTTTAAACCAAAGCTTTTTCTTATGAAAAATGACGTCGTTTTTAACCTTTAGTATGTCAGGTATTTCTGCTATTAACGTCCCTTAATAGCTCTGAGAGTCAGGGACGAAAGTGCATAACATTTAGCAAATCTAAGGACTTTTTTTTGGAAACAAAATAAAATTTATTTGAGGTCATTCTAGTTAAGCATCACAATAGATTACCTTCCCACCTTCTGGGAAGGGAAGAAAGACACCTACACACTCAGTTGCTCAAGCAAGGCAAGGAACTTTCAAAGGTTTTAATAATACACCACCAAAGTCGGACAAAAGCTAAAAAGTTAATTTGTCCAAAAATACAAGTATAACAAATTTCCCAACCAATATAGTATGATCAATGAATGCAACATCCCCCAAAAACTGTAATTCCAAAATGCTCTTAAGTTGTTGATTTTATCCATTAGCCTCTCGATAGGCATTGCTTCACTTTCTATTTTTTGATTGGAATTCAAAATTGAATTGAAATCACCACCTAATATAGAAGAGCCATTCATTGACTTGATAGCATCTCGTGGTTATTGCCAAAATATTCTTCTCTCTTTATTATAATTTGGTGCATATATATTTCCAGGACATAAATTCCAGCAACATAGTTAATTTTAGCTAGTAATAGAATGTACCTTTGATTTCTCACCACTTCTTTTATTTTGATCTCATCATCTTTCCATAGGAATAAAAGACCTCCAGTACTCTTGTTTGCTTCCACCACAGCATATCTATATTTTTGCCTTCCCATCAGGTTCTTCACTATCTTCTTTGAGATGTAGTTCTATTGTGGTTTTTGAATTGCTAACAGATCAGGTTTTTGTTTGCTAAAAATTTTTAGAATCCTCCGCTTCAAAGGAGAGCCTAGACCTCTATTATTCCACGAAATCCATTCTTTTAATGTCAGAAACGACTTAATTCTCTTCAAGTTGCTTTCTCAGCTGCTTGATTGCTTTTGAATCTTTACCTTTGAATCTTAATCCTATTTTCTTGCCAAAATCTCAAATCTTGGTAGCTTGTTCTTCTATATCTTCTACAAGATTCTTTTGAGCGATCTTAATTGTGCTCATGCGAGTCTTCATGTCATAATCGATAACGCTTGTTGAATGAGAAGATGGTGGACTTGACTGTGCTTGGTTCAACTTTTCTTCTGGAATCTTTCTCTTGTTTCTACCTTTCCTTTTTGTTGCGACTCTTTTTCTGTTCAAAGGTGGAGGTGGATAAACATCATATATGGGCCTATATTTATTTTTCTTGCTCAACCCACTTATTTATATTCCTTGCCTCTTTTCTTCTTCGAATTCCGTTTCTTCAGCTTCCATTTTAGATTCATCCATTACTTCACTTGGGCTTGGCCCGATATTGGTTATCACTTGTTTTGGGACCTCTTGTTGTTCCTCATTATGTGTTGTTCTGACCTGCTGTCTCTCTATTTCTACCTTTTCCCTTTCCAATCCAGCGTTCAAATTTTGAGCATCTTCATATATTGCATCCGTCAACTTCAGCATACCTTCATTGAGCTCCTCAATCTTAACCTCTTCAAAATTTCTGCAAGATGACTTGACTTTTGCTTCACTTCTCTCTAATGTACGATTCGTAGCTTCTATGTCGTCACTTGTTGTATTAATATTTGCCACATCATCTACCATCACTGTTTCCTCTGCCACGTGTGTGTCGTCTTCTACCTCGTTCTTGTCTGAATGTTGAGTTTTTTTAGATCAGTCAAGCTTCTCTTCCTGGACTGCAATTTTGAAAAGTTGTCTAAGATTTCACAATCTATATCATCATCGTAGATTGCATTCTCATGCAGATTTCTGAACCTTTGTTCATTCCTTGTTCTGTAGTTTTTTTCCGAGTCACAATAGTGGTTGCATGTTGCTTCCTTATCTATGATTATGTTACATAATTAGTCATCAATAAACACCACAATTTTCGTAATTTTAGGAAGTAAAGTGAATATTCAATAAAAATTCAAGGACTTAAGTGAAAGTTTAATGGAAGGACAATGGTAGATTTCTACTTTTTATAATCTCTACTTATTTTTGAGGTTGCATTCTGTCAAAGAATTTTCTTCTTTATTGTTTTTTTAAAAAAATAAAAATAAAAGAGCACTAAGGTGCCAACCCATATAACAAATTACATATCAATGTTCATCAAGAAAGAAAAGTACTACACATTTGGAAGCATTATTATATTACACTAAAACACTAAACTCATAACAACCCTTTTCAATAGAATAAATCTTAACTCAAAATTTAACCTCAATCAAGTCCAACGCTCCTACAACATCAAAATAATTATCTCTGAAAATAAACCTATCTTGCAACAATCAAATAGTCTAGAGATTAAAAGAGAATGCCAAAAAACAACACTTCAATCTCCTTTGTTTCTTGCGCTGAAACACGTTAAGAAACAATACATGCAACTCAATTAAAGGGCTCATGTGATAGTGTGCCTAAAAAAACAAAGGCACATGTCTTAAGCTCAATATATTTTTACTAGTTTGTTTTTATTTTTGTTTTTGTTTTGTTTTTGTGTTTTTTATTTACTTGTGTAAATACTATTTTATCTTTATGTGATTCTTCTTCCTAATTTCACTACTATATCCACCAGTCTCTGATGACTGCCATCAAACTCTAGCACCATTAATTCTGGATTTTAGTTAATAGTTAATGTATATCATAGATGTAACATCACGAATATTTTGGAGTTGGTGATCTTAGATAGAGCCGCCATTAACACCTTTAGAATGATAGACGGCGATGCTTTGGTCACCATTAACTCCATTAACAACTTTCTTAATTTTGAGGCTTTGTTAATTTTGGGGCTTTTGATGCCAATGATAGATTTGAAAATGCATGAACATGCCATAGTCAACCACCATTCCAAAACCCCTTCTCACCACCATACTATACCTACCACGAGGTCGCCTAGCAATCTCACCTCACCATGCCACCACCCCACTCATGTGAAAAAAAATGGTTGAAACCATAATTACATGGTTCACTCATTTAACTTACGTACCACGTACCGGGTTCGGCATACCACGTACCACGTACCGGGTTCTCTATAAAGGAAGTCTTGTAAAAATAATGTAAAAAGTGACGAACCGATACGAACCATGTACCGTGTAAGACATAAACAACCAAGCATGACGTAAGCGTCGTGAGAAGTAAAGTTCGTTACGGTAGCGATGATGGGTGAAGTGTTAACATGATGGCGTGATTGAACCTAGGTGAAAAAGAAACCAAGTGAAATGATGGTTGTAGATTTGAACCGGAATCAGAACCGAGGTAGGGTGCTTGGTGTGGTTTTCGTTTCAAGTATTGTATTGGGAATGTGTGGCTTTAGCTTTTGTTGTTGAAACTTGAGATCGTGGTTCGAGTTAATGGGTTAATGGTGGTAGAGGGTGGTGAGTTAATGGTTCGAAGTTGTAGACGGTGGAGGAGGGAGGATCTTATAGAGGCTAATGTAGATTTAAGGATGATTTGCTCGCAGTTCGCCGGATTCATGAAGTCGTCGATGCAGGACTCATATTCGCGAAGCTGTTGACGCGGTGATTGGAGGGTGAGTGGCTAACGGAGATGATACGGTGGAAGGAACTGGAGTCGGGGCTATGGAACATAAGGTTCGTGCCGATCATGGACGATGGTGGTTCATGGCGGTTATGCTAGTGCAAGCGACAAGCTAGTGGAGGTGATACAGATGGTGGTGCGGGAATGGTGGCGTGGTAAAGGTGTTGTAGGTGGGAGTGACGGTTGAGAAGGAAGATGTGGTGGTTAAAGACATGCATGTGAGATTATCTTAATACCCCTCCTCTTAAAATATTAAAAAAAACATTTTAACTGGGAAATGTTTATATAGGGTGAAGATAACACGACATACAACTCTGTTACATAAACATCTGTATTTGATATCTTGATATCTGTACGGGACACTTACCTTTTTTGGCAAAAACTGATGGATCTTGCCGTTTCTCTTTCTTACAGGACTCACCACTTTTTACCCAAAAAGGCAGGTGTCCAACTTTGATGTTGGAGACAGATGTTAGAGAAACATTATTGCACGGCACATGCATGCCAATATATTTTTTAGGCACACTAACACGAGCCCATTTACATGAATAAAGAAGATGAGTAGTGCTTTTAGATTTAGCACTACACAAGACGCAACCATCAACGGTGGGGAATCCTCAACCTAATTAAATTACATCTCTTTGGAACTTTTCCTAGAAGGAGTTGTTAGTTGAAAGCTTTCTTCTTTAGAGGGATTGAAGTCTTCCAGAGTGATTTTAATTAAAATAATTAAGAGATAATACCCAATATCAATTGTGATAGTTAGCAGAGATTGAAGATGAAGATATATATTCTGATTTTGTGTTATAACAAACAGAACAATCAAGTTTCTAGTGCCAACAATTAGCCATAGAAAAATCTAAAAAAACTCGTGCCAAAATCCCATTAACTCTTCTCAGTGAAATAAAACTCCCCTCCAAGATAGGATCCTTTGCCTCCCCTCTCTATTAAAAATTGTAAATATAGTTTTATTATAATGAAAAGATATTGAGTGCAAATAAGGGTAAAGGATATGAAAAACAAGTACTCCCAAGCCATGGTTCCTCTAGAAGAGTTTGAGAACCAGAACCAAGCTTTGTGGCCAATCCCTCCCCAAACCAGTCAATCCAACTAGGAAGTACACCAAATGCACACAAATCTCTATACTAGTATGAACCATTAATAAAATTACTACCATGTCTATTAAGCAAAAAAATAAGGACTAAAGTTATTGGGCCTTGTTCTTCAAATATTAACCCATAAAGCATGCTCACACAACAGCTGGTTCCATTTCCACTTTGCCAAAAGAGCAAGGTTAAATCAGTTTTAGTTTTCAATTGATAGACGTCCCTTGTTTTTTTTTTGGGACTGTAGACAACTTTCCAAGTCACTCAATTAATTTTCCTGCTACCCTTTGAACCATACCACAAGACACTCCTCTGAAGGGTCGTTTTTCAGTACTCATACTAACTGTTGTCACCTGGTGTACCCGGTTTGTACAGTTTTTAGTTTTTAATTTTAGTAATGGTTTTACCGTTTTGTCCCTGTTAAAATACATGTTGTACGGAGCAACAAATCTGAGAGTAGACAAGTGGGCAACGAGCATAACACGCAAAGTTGGTGGAGGAGGAGACCCTTCGTCTTCTTCAGAAGGAGAAGGAGAAGACCCTTCGCCTTCAAAATAAGAATAAGAATCAGAATCAGAGTAGTCGTGAAGGGTAAGAGGAGCTCTGATAGAAAGAAGAGGAGGAAGAGGTGAGAGAGAAGCTGAAAGAGGGAACTTTGAGTTTGAATCCATAAGGGGATGGAGATGGGTAGGTATTGCAGCCGTCGTGCAGTGCAATGCCGTTTTGGGTTGAGAGATAACACAACATTTTTAGTCTCTTTTTCATTTTTAATTATTACCAAATTATTTTTATTTCGTATATTTTAATCACACTTTTAGTACCAGGTAGTTATTTTGTATATTTTTATATTTTTATATAATTTATTAAAAATAATTAAAATTGTTTTAAAAAAAAATCGAATCTTTTATTAAATTTGAAAAGAAATTATTTTTATAATAAAAAAAATCATGTGTTGTCCCGTGGCTATACATAACACATCACTTGTAGATATTGTGAAAGTGACATGAGATGTTGGCTATTTCATCAGTTAAGTGACGAAAAAACCATTTCAAAAAATTAAACAAAGTTTAGAGACCTAAATCATCGAAAAAAAAGTTTAAGGACCAATTCCTAAAGAGCACCTAAGTTGAGGGACTAAAATGTTTAATAAGCCTTAAAAGATTATGCGTTGAAATATGTAATACTCACTCCGTTTCACAATATTTGGCCTTTTAGGTCTGGGCACACAGATTAAGAAAGTGTTAATTATTGTAAATATTATGTATAGTTTGTCTAAAATGCCCCTATTTAATTCTTATTGAAAATTGTAATAGTATTTAATTTTTATTAGTAAGTGTGTTTATTAATTAATGTATAGTGGTTTAGAGATGAAAGAGATGATAAAAGTAGAATTAATGAGGAGTAAGAAAAATGATCGAATGAAAGGTTAATATTTGGAAAAAAAACGTGTTTGTGTATTGAAAATGTAAAAGGTCAAACATTGTGAAACAATAAAAAAAAGGATAAAAGACCAAATATTGTGAAACGGGGGGAATAATAAATGTATGAAGATTATATTAAAGAGCGACGGAGAGATGAGTGATGAAAATGATGATATAATAAATAAGGGTATGCTTGAAAAAAGAATTATAAATGAGTATTGAGTTTCTAAAAGAACATATATCATGACACAAATAAAAAAGCTAAAAAGACTTGAATTATGGGACGGATTCATTTATTTTTAATATTACTTTCATTTATTTTTCCTAATTTTTAATTTATTTTTAACAGAAATAAAATTAACACAAAGACTATGCTAGTTTTTTTTTAAAAAAATTATTTTAACAAAAAAAATTAACACAAAGACTATGCTAGTTTAAAAAAAAATTATTTAAAAAAAATAATTTAAAAGCCACCTAAAATGGGAAGAAAAAAAATTTAAAGAAAATGGAGGGGCACATCTTTGGTACTCCTATGCTACTTGAAAGTAATCCAATTCCAGGTAACCAGTTTTAATCATTACCCTCCATTCTCCATAATGCACCACAACCATGGATTATGTAGTTAGTATACATACTCATCCACTTTCGGTGAGTATTGCATACAAACCCTCCTCTGAATACTAGTCAAGATGTGCAAAACTTTTTTTTTGTTTTTTGGAATTCTGGAGTAGGAAAGAAGATAAACTAGTAAGCTTTTTAGGACCGAGTTGTTTAGAATTATCATCACACATAAAGATAAATGCTTTCCTTTCCAATTACAATTAGTAAGACTTGACTTGATCAACTCTGTAATGTGAGTCCAAGTACCAACTCTCCTCAGACTAGCACTAATAGGAAACTCAAGAAAAGTAAATGGAATTATACCAATTTTGCAATTTAAAAACAAAGCAGCAATTGACATAAAGTCTCCAATTAACATTCACACTCACAATATTACCTTTCAAAAAAATTAATTTTTTAACCATTTGTCAATTCAAAGGCACGTAGAATTGACTTGATGGTCCAAAGATTATAACAAACAAGCCCTAATCCCTAACAAAAATTATATAATCTGCATTTTGTAAAAATGAAATAGCAACACTAAAGCTTAAAAACTTAAAGTTTGAATACAAACCCTTACCCACCGCCATCCTCATTATATAGGAAACCCCTAAACCACCATTAAGAATAAAACAGAAGCTAAATGGTCGCCAAGTTTCAAGCCCCTTTAAATAGATACATCATCAAACAGGCTCAAATTCACAAGAACTACAATGTTTCCAATGAACATAGAAGCATGTATCTTCGCCCATTTCAGACATATTGAACCTTCCCTTCATAAATTCAAAAAAAGACCAGCTAACCAATCATACGCTTTTTCAATCCTCATCCGATTTGTTATCAGCATGTATCGGCATGATGGGTACCACTCACTCCTTCTACTACCGGCACGACGTGTTTCCCATTCCTCTCATGGCGTTTCTTCCTTTCATGGTGTTTCTCTCTCTTAGTCGCCCTAACCCTAGCAGAGAATTCCTTCCAATCATTGTTAAAACTACTTAAGTTAATTTTTTCCTTTATTGGTATTATGTTATTTTTTATTTTTTATTTTTTTTTGCATGGATTTCTCTTTCTTATTAGAATTTTCTTTAAAAGCACGTTTTTGACAATTAAAGCATGTACATTTGCGTGCTCAACCATTTTTTTCTTGAAAAATAGGAGAGAAGATTATTTTATAAATGAGAAGCTTTCCTAGTTTGATTCACCATAACTCATGGAAATTATTGGATTTTCAAATTTCATTTTTGTAGTTAGGTTGAATTTCCAATTAGTTTGAGAGTAAAATATATATTTTATTTGTTTCATATATATTGTTGTTTAAAAGTGATGCACAAAGATGAATAAATCATTAATTAAAGTAAAGTTTTATTGTATTTTGACTAAAACATTCATATTTATGATGTAGTTAAAAAGTGAAGCAAACGTTGAATTAATACGATGATTAATGGACTAGGATAAAATTAGAAAAAAAAATGTTTGATCAAGCCTTGAAATAAAAAAAAAACAATACTTTTGGTGAAAGAATAAAAAATTAAAATAATAATACACATGAAAGAGATCGAGTATCATGTTATTATAGAATATCATGAACTCAAACATTATTAATATCATAATTATATTACAACATGATATTGTTAAGTGGCTAAGATGCAGAGTTTGATGTATGTTTATTACTTCCTTCATTTCTTTTTATATGTATTTTAATGTCGCATAAATTAAGGAATGTGATGAATATATTTATTTTTTTGATAAAAAAATTTATTAACAATATTAACTCAAGCATCAAAGTACTAACACCTCTTCCTCTAGGAAGGGTTTAGATTTTAGCACACAATCATGTGCAAAGAAAGTTAATCAAACCAAATACAAAAAATGCACCAATCAATCCCCAACAAAACAAACAAGCAAGCATCAAAGTACAAAATAATAGCCCCACTTTCTATGAAGGGTTTGCCAAAGAGTACCCTATCATGTGCTCAAAGATGCCCACCAAACAATTACATGAGTGCACTTCACACTTTCGTGAAGTTAATACAACAAAATAAAGCTGTTTAAAGGCATACAAATGTATCCCCTGCCTCAACTACCCAACCATATTAAAGAAATTCACCCAATCACCCACCTCTTCTGTTAAGAGCCCTACCTCCTTAAAAACCTTGTTTTGATAAAAAGCCAAAGGGAAAAAAAATCAAAACAAGGGAAAAAGAGTGTAGCAACTCTATATCATAATACTAACATAATAAATGACCATAATCAGAACAATTAAATAGGACACATACGCCAGTCACCATATGAAATTGTTAAGCCCCCAAAACATTCACCCAATTCCATGCTTTCATCTTGATTGCCTCCACCAGTTCAATAAAATCCAATTCTTCACCTTGAAACAACATTTTATTTCTCTGTAGCCAAACCATCCAAATGACAGCACACCACACAGTCGCCCCTTTCATTTTTTATTTTTTACCCTTCCAACTATTTTTTAAACGTATGAACATTGAGGCAACAACTTCATCTCCCGCAGTGTTTGATACTTCCACATGCAAATTTTCGACCAAATTTTTCCAACGACAGGAATAGTAAAAAATAAATGTGAAGCATTTTCCACCTCATCTCTGTGTTTTTGTCATTGTTTGAAGTTTATCCCACATCAATTGCCTGACCTGATAAATGCTTGCACTTTAGATAGTGTCTTGACTTTCCAAATCTGTTGCAAAGCCTCCACCACCTCCTGTCCTGACAGCATAGTACTTGAATATAATTTTAACAGAAAAAATTCCAACATTTCCAAGATCCCAACACAACTGATCATCCTCACAATGACAACCAAAACATAAAAACATAACCACGTACCTTATTGCTTTCTTGCCAACTTTTAATGATGCATAAAAATCAATCAAATGCCCCAAGAATATTGACCTTTTGCCCAACATCCATGCCTTTGAGTTAAATTTACGGAAAATAAATTCATGTTTTACCCTTTATCATCTCTACATAATAATTGTCTCAAGTCATTAATTTCTCATTCACTATATTTCTATAATAACTAGGTGCACGTTCATAACGTAAAGTTAGAATCGTAAGAACTATTAGTTAATGACCAACAAGACCCAACACAGTTGATAGATGACTGAGTTCCTTAAGCACCCTGCCATGGGTATGAAAAAAGCTTTGTTGGTAGAGACAAAGCCGGTTGTCGGATACCCTTGGTGCACACCAAAAACTATTAATTAATGTTACTTTGATTTATAGGAAGACATAAAAAGGTAGTGAGGGAATATGTTTTACGGTTCAAATATTGATTCAAATATTGATCATTTAACCTCTAAATCACATAGGGGCATAGTGGGTTGGTACATCTAAACTAGCAACAAGGAAGAACACGGTATGTAGTATGGCTGTCTATTACTTGAGCTTTGTGGAATATTAAAAACAAAATTCTTTTTTAAGGTGAAAAATTGGATCTACACTTACTTGAAGAGAAAATAAATGTGCGTATTTGGTCATGAATTTCATATGATTGTATGCCACGAGGGTATAGTATTGCAGGTGGTGTTTGACGTATATTGGATGTGTTTGAGTATTTCTTATACTCAATTTGATATTAATAAATTTTCTTTGCTGATAAAAAAAACGTGCGTATTTGGTCTGTGCTAAAGGCAAAATGTGATGGTGCTAGTATTTCTTTTTCGGACTGGTTCATAAGCTCTTTAGATTGTTTAAGACAATGCTAGTTTAGTTTTTTTTTTTTTAAATTTTTTTTATTGCTTTTGTAGCTGTAACTATTTGAGTGTACCCCTTGTACTCCCTTTCTTTTGGTGACAAGAAAAAAAAATATAACCTCCAAATCATGCCAAACTTTAATTTAATGGCTAACTTGTACACTTTTATATGTAGGGAAATTTTCAAATTAACTCATTGAAGGGTACCTTTCCTTCTGCAAAAGATGGTGGTGACAAGCATAAAATGGGTCAACTATTTGTTACAGTTGTTGGAGAGGATGGAAAGACTGTTATAGGAGGGCTTGTGCATGGGCAATTAATTACCGCATCAAATTGTCAGGTCTTTACACTTCGGTCCTGTCGTTTTATTATCCATGTTATAATGAAATAAGTTTGAATTAAGTTTGACTCTATGGTTTATATTTAATTAAAGTATTTAAACTATACATACAAAAGGGGTTCTTATATGTTGTCACGCACTTATGAGAACCTACAACTTGAGTTCACGCGATAATGCCAAGTCTTTTGTTTTTCATCCATTATACCACTTTTTTTGCACAATGTTTGTCAGATTAAATTTATATTTATTTGAAACAATTTGCATAACAAATCTTCAAACAGTACATGCTAGGTTAAATTACTTTATGTTTGATTTCGATATTCATGGAGAAAGTTTGGTGCTTGATCCATCTTTACATATCTTCTTATGGAAACTACACCATCATAGAATCAATACTATCTATATGTACAAAATCTTTATTCTTGTTATTATATATGTCAATAATTGATGAAATGCATGTATATTCAGAATTAAAATTGTATTAATGTTACTAAGAAATAAGAATAACATTATTGTCACATATATGAAGAAAATGCAATTGGTACTAGTTTCTTTCTTTCCCTTTTTTTTTTTAAAAACTTTTACATTCCCTTTTTGAAATTCCGAACATATGAAGAAAATGAAATTGGTTTGTGTGATAGAGTGACAATAGAATTTGAAGTAGTTTCAAACTAGTGAAGAAGTATTATATAATAGGCTTAATTATGTCACAAGTCCCTGAAGTTTGAGGTACTTTTGTCACATACCCTTATTCTTATTTTTTCAATATCTGACTCCCCAAAGTTACTTTTGGGTTTGTCATATACCCCCGCTATCAATTCTGGTCAATTTTGTTAACATGTAACATTGGAATCCTGGTCAGACGTAGGAGGTTGGTGATGTGGTGGCACCACGTGCCTAATCTCCTGCGTCTGACCAGGATTTCGATATTACATGTTAGCAAAATTGGCCAGAATTGATAGTAGGGGTATATGACAAACCCAGAAGTAACTTCGGGGAGTCAGACATTGAAAAAATAAGAATAAGGGTATCTGACAAAAGTACCTCAAACTTACTTCAGGAGCTTATGACATAATTAAGCCTATATAATACTTTTATTGTATGAACTCACATACTTAGATAAACTTATTATTTGTTTCTTCAAATTTGACATGTATTAATTGTACAAACTTTGCAGATGGTTGCTTTAACTATTCCTCCTCGAAAATGCAAAAAGTCAAGATGCTTGAACACAAAGGCAAAGCTAAAGCTTCCGAAACCTGATAGCAAGACTGATTAGAGGCGAAAGCCTCAATCAAAAGAGACTAATCAAATTGATGTTGCTGCTCTTAATTGTGATGGAACAAGATGAAGAGACGATGTTAAAGTTGCACCTATGTGAACAATCATTAGCTGACGTGTTAATGGATGACGTGATCCAATACTTGAAAGATTAATATGGTTATGGAAGTTTGGAAAATTCTACCAGTGCAATTGGATATGCCTTTGATCATGTACTTTTTGATACTGTTGGGCCTTTGATCGCTTTATGTTAGTTAATTAACTGGTTTACTCTCCATTTTTACCTACTATGGAAAATGAACTTCTTGTTTTTGCCCAAAATATTGTTGTTTTTTGTTACAAATATGATTGCTGTTGAAACATAACAATCTTATCTTGGTCTTCCTATCCTTTCTAAACCTTAATTACAATTATGCACACGCAAAACATGCAGTTGAGAATTGTCCATGACTTGCCTTAGGCATGGTTCCTTATTACCTCCCTTAGCTTACAAGGTTAAACCATATTAATCGCGCTTAAATTAAAAGGTTAGCCCCATATTTATATGGGCTTTGTTTGGGAACCCTATGAGATGAGAGGGTTTTGGTATCCTTTTGACGTGGACCAATAGACATTTGCCATGTGTTGTTCTTTGCCATGTTAGAGGGCTATATTTTTGATTTATAAATTTTGCAATTTGATCCCTAAAATATTTAATTAAAAATGTTATTTTTATTTGTAATTTGATTTACCCAAAATAGTCCCGATCTAATATTATTTTTCAGATCTACCCACCGCCACCATGGAAACGCCCTCCCTAAAGGCAGTGACCCTTACCCACGTCCGTTACCAAAGAGGCGACAAACTCTACCACTTCCTCGCTTGGGTCTCCCTAATCCCCGTCTTCATCAGCCTCGGCGGCTTCATCTCCCACTTCATCTTCAGCCGCGAGCTCCAAGGCATCTTCTTCGCCTTCGGCCTCATCCTCACACATTGGCATTCAGGTAGGCACCATGTCTAAGAAAAACATGATTATGTGGCATCTTCAAGGGATTTAGCAATAGAAGCCAACATTGATCACATATAATTTGGTTATGTAAGTTTTATGAATTTCATGGTAATTTATACACCAGTTCATTTCACCCGCAATATATAAATTCTGTAAATAGCTTATGATAAGAAAAATCATCTAAATTTTGATAACGCGCGATTCTACATTAGACTTCCTTCCATATATAAGCTGAAACAGAAGTCCACTATGGCTAGAGCAGTACCTGACTTTCTGAAATTTAATATGTGCCTTCGAATTTCTTCCACTTTACCCCAACCGCAATTTAAACCATCAATATGGAGATAGATCCCGGAAATACGAGGATCATATGCTGCCTTCATATGCTGCCTCCTCTTCTCCCGCCGTCACATCTTCCTCCATTCCCTCACCTCTGAAAAATAATATTAGATCGGAGCTATTTTGGGTAAATCAAATTACAAATAAAAATAATATTTTTAATGAAATATTTTAGGGATCAAATTGCAAAATTTATAAATCAAAAATATACCCCGCTGACATGGCAAAGAACAACACATGACAAATGCCTATTGGTCCACGTCAAAAGGGTACCAAAACCCTCTCTTCTCAAAGGGTTCCAAAGTAAAATCCTATTTATATATTAAAAAAATAGTACATTATCTTACTCTCACGTACACTCTAAAAATATCTATTTCATTTTTATCCTCTCTGACACACATAAAAGAAAAAGAAAAATAAGATGGGCCTCACGACCCATACACACTCTCACACTCTCTCAACACACACAAAACATGCACTAAGACACTATAGAAATTAGATGCACAAAATAAAAAAGAATGAGAAGCAGTAACCACAGAGGCCATAGAGATATGGGAGATTAACCTTCCACTCCCAACTCCATAGCTAGATCCAACCTTTTGAAAACTAGATCTAAGAAACTTCATAAGTAGGATTGTTCAAAAAAATTGGTTTTAGTGAACCAAACTACAACCAATCCCTTTAAAACCGGTTTGTTATATTTGGTTAAAAAACCAAACTATTTTTTTTTTTAAAATACAAAACGTATCCTAAAATGAAATGGATCAGTTTTTGGTTATCCAAATAGCCCATTGTGTCCAAAACAAAAAAAAACCTCAAATCTCAATAACCTTTTTTGAAGGTCAACAAGGGCACAACCATAGCACCACCAGGCCGGTGCCGTCATCTCCCTTCTTGCCGAAGCCCGACTAACATCGTCGTGAGCTCCACTTGCCATATTCACTATGGTTTGCAACTATCGGCAAATGGCAATGGTGGTGGTTCGTTTTTGGGAGGCGGTGGGGGAAAAGGATGAATTGATGGTGAATGGTGGTGGTATGTGATGTTTTTGACGTCGCCATTAATAGTTGCGACGCGACAAAGAGCCTGATGGAGATAGAGAGGCGAATGAAGAGAGAGAGAGATAAAGAGACCTTCACTATCTTCGTTTTCTGCATTTTAGCTTTAGCTTTCTAGATTTTTTTAATGGGTTGAACCCAGGTTTTTCCCAGTTCAAAGCAATTTTTTAGGTTGTACGATGGTTTTTTCGACTCCTTTTTTGTAATGGTTTAGGACATTAGAACATATCGGATTTATGTCTAGGTGACGGTCAGACTAGTCAGACTATCTGGTCCAATCAGGGTTTGATAACGATTTTATGTTAGTGTGAAGAATGAAGAGTTAATATTTTGAGTAAATGGTTACTTAACTACAAAAAGATGAAAAAAATAGTAGTAATTTAAACGAAACTATAATTAAAAAAAATTGATAAAAATAAAAAATAAAAAATTGGAAGATATGAAAATTCATGGTAAAACATATAATCATGGTTGTCATAACATGAAACTGGGATCTTAGGATTTCTTTAAAATTAAAAATATCATGGTAACAATTTAATCTTAAAGTCTTAGTAGAATTGTGATTTTATTCCTTCATTTATTTTTTAACATTGGAGTTTTTTTTTTGGTAGAATAAAATTCATTACCACATGCAAAATTTAAAACATGCAAAAAGGTCCTTGCCCCTGAAAAGCCACCTTCTAGGAAGGGTTCTTAGAGAGGCAATACCCAAATCCTAATGCCCTTGCCACCTTCTATGAAGGGTTCAAGGAGCAAGAGGACCAAAAATGCTTAAAGTTCTATACAAATTCTATCTACCAAGGCTCTATTCGGCCAACTCCTAAAATTGGGAATGCAAAATTGAATTCTATATGCTACTTCTCTTTTAATACTCCTAAAAATAAAATCAATTTGCTTCTCTGACTGGTTGAAAGATCTTCGATTCCTTTCGGTCCAGATATGATACACTGCTACTGAAAACAATGCACTAACAGTCTTCCTTCTCATCTTATTCTTAAACCCATATTTGATCCATCTCGGCCAATTCACAAACCTGACTGGCCAAGAATCAAGGCCAAACCAATGACAGCAAAGCTCCAAGAGATCCCTACTCCAGCTGCATTCAAAAACCAAATGATCTCGAGACTCATCCACAGCACCATACAGGCAGCAGGTTGTGTTCACATTCATATAGGAAGCCAATCTTAGTTTTGTCTTTAGTCTATCTTGCACTGCAAGCCATAATATAAAGCAATGCCTAGGAACATTGACAGAATTCCAGACCAACTTAGCATAAGGGAAATTTGTTTGCTGTTAACATTGGAGTTGTTACTAGTATTTTTGTGCCAGAATCCAAAAATTGGCAGACAATAACCCTCTAATCTTCATTCTACACACATAAACGCTTAACTCCTCCATTATTTGTTCCCTATCTATCCTTCTATCTACTCCATCGTTGTCGAATCACACTCCTAACCCTTATTATCAGTGTTTCCCAAACCGTCATCGTCAAAGGACCAAATCGTTGTCTCTCCCTCCTCAAACAAATGTTGTTCATGTTGCCACCATTGCACGATCAATAATCGCGCCTTTAAGCCCACCACCACCATTTTTTTGACGGGTCCAACCTCTCATTTCTTCGGTCTCTATATATTTTTTTGTTACTCCCTTATCTATTATGTTTATATCATGCTTCAACCAATTATGCCATTTTTTTCAGATCCAACTTTTTCTCTCTATTTGACCACTAAGTTTCAAATTCCTCACTTCAAATCATGACTATCATCAACCAAAGCAAGGGAATGACATGTTCTATGTAACATCTCGAATTTTAATTCCAAGAATAATCGGAAGATAATCAGATTAGGAGATGATAATTATGATCAAGAAGGTTTAAGGTGATGGAATTAGGATCCTGATGAGTGCCATAAAGGAGTGAAGAAGCATTGGCATCGGGTAGGAGATTTAAAGAGGAACAAAAGAGCATAAGAAGCGATGTTTTCGGTGTTATAAACACCCTACTTCGGGAAATTTGAAATAAAAGATTGTCAACTTTAAACACAAATTCCACCGTTGGATGTGAAGATAAGGGTCCTAGGAGGCTTGCTTTCAAATTTGATCAAGATCCAACGGTTAATGAAGGAGATGTGACGTCTCGAAGTGCAAGGTGAAAATCTGGCAAGGTAATCGATTACTTTTGGAAGGTAATCGATTATCTACTTTCTGGAATGGAAAAATAAGCACGAAATTCATGAGATAATCGATTACTTATGAAGGTAATCGATTACCTCATGGTCAGACATGAAAAAAAATAATGTCTTGAGGACCACTCATTTGTGGCTTCCTCAAGAAGCCACTCACTCATGGCCACACAACCTTGTCTTCTTGCCAAAGAAAAGAAAGAAAACAAAACAAAAACAAAACCAATAACACACTCATCATGTTCTCCATATTCTCTCTAAGGTTTTTTGAAAAAAAACATCATCTTCATCATCTCATTATAAACCCTAGACACCAAGCCTTACATATAATCATCATGTTCATCATCTTCCTCACATCCTAGTCAAGAAAATAAGTTCAAACATCATTTTCTCTTCCTCCCTCAAATTCGTCCACCCCGTTTCTCTTCTCTTGGGAGTTTTTAACACCATAACTATGGAGATTCATACATGTTCATACCTCACCATCAAGAACAAGTGAAGCAAAGCTCTCATCCATCATATAGCTCTCATCACAAGATTACTCATACTCATTGGTTAGAGGCCATACTAAGGAGGAACAACTAGGGTTTGATTGCTCCCCTTTCAATTTGAGGTAAGGAGGGGGTATTACCTCTATTTGGAGGGTATATTCTAGATTATATATAGTGGGGGCTAAGGATAGGGAACATAATAGAAGGATAAACCCTAGGGTAGATTGATAAGGCTAGGGTCTAGAATAAATAAGTGTAGAAGAGAAATAGTTTGTAAAATTATAAAAAAAATATATGAATTGGTTATAGGTATGGAAAATTGTTACTTACTATGGGTGTATGTTTGTAAAAATATAAATTGTTGTGTGCTTAGAATTGATTAGGAGTAAAGATAATGGATAACCTTAGGGAGAACATAAAATTATGTGTATTAAGTTAAGTGGTAAAATGTGGTTGAGAATGAATTCAATTAAAGATAGATAATGGAATAGGAGTGAAATGTAAGTAGGAAAGAAACTAATTAAGAGTGCTAATGGATGAATAATGATTAAAAGAAAAAGGAATTATACTAAAATGTGTAGTAGGAGGTTATGTGTGTGTATTTAAAGATATATAGATAATGATCCTCCGAAAGGAGCGAGCTATATAAATAATGACCCTCCATAATGGAGTGAGATAATGACCCTCCGAAAGGAGCGAGCTATATAAATAATGACCCTCCATAATGGAGTGAGATAATGACCCTCCGAAAGGAGCGAGATATATAAATAATGACCCTCCATAATGGAGCGAGATAATGACCCTCCGAAAGGAGCGAGCTATATAAATAATGACCCTCCCTAAGTGGAGCGAGATAATGACCCTCTCTAAGTGAAGCGAGATAATGACCATTCCTAAGTGGAGTGAGAAAATGTATGAATAAGTGTATAAGTGTAAATAGATATATAAATGACCCTCCCATGAGGAGTGTGCAATAGATGTAAATAGGACCGTCCTTAGGGTGTGCTTAAACTAAAATAGTGAATAATGGGAAATGATATGGATAGTTAAATATAGAAAAGATAATATACAAGTAAAATAAGATTTAAGTGCCTTAGTTGTTTACTATGTCTCTTTAGAATGTATTTTCTAAGTATTGTGTAATGCTCACCTCCTTGCTGTTTTTACACAGGTACTGAGACTGAGCATGCACCTTTGCAGACCGAGCAGGAATACTCTCTCTTTCAGGGAGAGTAAGATATGGTTTCTAGGGCAGTATGCATTTTCCTGGGCCACACTTTTGGGGTTATAATGATGTACTGATTTTTGATGTAAATATGTAAATATGGATTCGGGGTAAAGTGCAGCACCAGGTCGGCCCAGGATTACTTTGCTTTTTGGGAAATGGGTGATCTTTTGGGAAATCAAACTAGCCTAAGACTTGTAAAATATTTCTGAACTGATATGAATGTACACATTGCACTAATGCACGATGCCCTACTGGCTTCTGATTTATATAAAGTTGACTTTAACAGGTTTGCAGGAATTAAACATTTTGGGAAAGTCCAACAAACAAAGTAAACTCCGTCCGATTTTCCGGAGATTTTTTATAAGTAAACAATGTTTTTAAAGAATTTTCAAGTTCACAACTTTATAAATGACTAAATAAGGGTAATAGTAACGATGGTGTTACAGTTTGGTATCAGAGCAGTTTCCCTCAGCCTTTGGAGTGTGGACTCACATCTCCAGTGGTAACTCACCAAGCGAGTAACCGGTATGTATAGATAGGTGTCTAAGTTAGGAGAATATGGTATGTATGTAGTTTTTTGATGATGCTATCACTGATTGGCTATTCCCCTATGATTGAATAGTATGGCTGGGAGACACGTCGAGAATGATAGGATTGCTGCCATTCTGGAAAATATGGCTCAGATGCAGCGGGACCAAGCTGCGAATATTGCCCAGATGCATCATAACCAGGCGGAGAATATAGCAGCAGCATTAGCAGTGACAGCAACAGTAGCAACCCTGAATCCTCCACAACCAGCTCCAGCCGCGATTGACTGGATGACTCGCTTTAGAAAGAATGAGCCTCAAAAGTTTGACGGAGGATTCAATCCTGATGTAGCACAACTCTTGCTACAAGGGATCGAGAAAATCTTCCGCACCATGGCACCAGCAGATGAACAGAAGGTTTTGCTGGCACAGTACATGATAACTGGGGAGGCGGAACACTGGTGGGAGCAGATGCGAAGGAGGCTTGAGGCGAACAACCAGGCAATCACTTGGGATTTGTTTAAGATCCGGTTCTTGGGGAAGTATTTCCCTAAGGATGTTCGTAGAGAGAAGGAGATAGCCTTTTTGCATCTGGTGCAAGGGGACATGAGCGTCGGAGACTATGCTGCTAAGTTTGAAGACCTGATCCGATACTCAGGAAGCTACAGAGATGCTGAGGAAAGGTCCAAGTGTATCAAATTTGAAGCCGGGCTTCGCTCTGGAATTAAGATGGCTTTCGAGTACCAAAATATTGCCAACTTGTCTCAACTGGTCAATATGACCAGTACTTATGAAAAGAGTAGGAAACAAAGGGCGGATGAGAAAAGAAACAAAAAGGTTCAGAAAGCTGGAGCCTATCCGGAAAAAGGACCGGTGCAGGAATCGAGTCCCTATGCTCATCCCAGTGTCACAACAATAGTCCCTGGGGTTAAGGGCAATAATAGAGTTACTACGGGTGCTCCTCCACTATGTTCACATTGTGGAAGGAGGCATGGTGGGGAGTGCTGGTATCGGAACCAGACTAGGAAGGATTTCCGTTGTTTCCTGTGTGGACAACCCGGACATGTTGCTGCAAGTTGCCCCAAGAATTCTCCAAAGAAGGAAGTGAATGCCACAAGGGTATAGCAAGCAGGTGGGTGCCAACCTGCTCTGAAGGGGAAGTTATATACCATAGATGGTGAAGAGGTCGACCCGACTGATGTGATTACAAGTAAATATTGTTTAGCAAGCCCCTGTAACGTGCTGTTAATCTAGATGTCGTATGCTCTATTCTTTCCTCTATTAGTTATATGATGGGATTGCAATGTCTTAGAATACAAATGCCTTAGAAAATTTTAGATACTTATCCCCGCAAATTCAATCTAGCCTTTCCAGAGAGATTTTGAAAAACCTTAGGAGGAATCCCTAAGTTGAAGATCTCTAGTATCAAGTAACCAAAATTATGTGACAGTGTTGTTGCTTAATAGAATGTAAGGTTAGAACTGATCACTCTAATTCTTACACCTGTTTAGTGATAATATTATATGAAAATCCGACAATGACATTGCTATTGATAGATGCACTACAAGAAAAACCCTTTATTGCAACGACTTTTTGTCGTTGCAAAACACCAAAAGTCGTTGCAAAAAATATTTTCTGCAATGACCAAGGCGTTGCAAAAGGGTATAGCAACGACTTTCTTCGTTGTTAAAAAGAATGGTTTTCAGCAACGACTTGGGTCGTTGCATAAGAGATGTCGTTGCTAAACATACAAGCAGAGCTGTGTACAGGTAATCTATTTTGCAACGACAATGTCGTTGCAAAACACATTTGACTTCTGCACTATAGCCTTTGTTCATCACTTTTACAACAAAAATGTCGTTGCTATAGCCTTTTTTTATTAAAAAAAATTAAAAATCCATTTAACCTAATAAATCCTTTTTGTCCTTCAAATTCTTGTTTTTTTAACAGGACTAAAATTCAAAATAAATAATATAATTTTACTGCAAATCAAATAAAAATTGCCAATTAATAATTCAACACGAAATGGCACAATAAGCATTGAAAATATATCCAAATTGATTAAAATGCTAAGTAAATGAATGCATCATTGGTGTCATCAACATGGCATTCCTAAAAAACAGCCAACACTGATAACAATAATCATACAAAAGCTAGTGCACAAGGTTCTAAAATCTCATGCGGAAACACATGCTAGTATAATAGAGAAACACATTGTACAAGTTCTAATTGAATTATTTGAAATTGCCTAGTATGAATTCTTTAATCAAACTCTGTGTTAAGACTGACTTTTTTGCTCAGAGAGTTGGCATCTTTGACTCCACTAAGTAAAGCATCAAGCTACCTAAAGGAAGCCATGAACAAATCTTCACCTTGTCCCTTAAAGACAATACAACTAAAAAAACCAAACAATCACCAACAGCAACAGCAATCCGCAGCAGCAGTAGCAATAGCAAAAAACAGGAACCACCACCACCATCAGCGGCGAGATACCGCAACCAACAAAAGAACAAAACGAATATGAGAGAAAGGATATTAAAGGGTTCTAAATGGATGAGAATATGATAACTATTTGAATAAATGAGAATACAATGAGAAAGGATATAAGCATACCATATTAAATTCAAGACAAAAGGACACTAAACTATCCAAGTGCTCCATGATTATTAGCATTGAAATAAGATACATTCAAGTAACCTCTTACTAAGAAATTGGGGTTATCAAATCTAGTATCATCAATTTTATGCTTCACCATCAGGTTTTTCAGCTACCAAACATAATGAGTATGACTAAGAATCAAAGAAATTCTAATTAAAAAAAATGAATGCTAAGTAAAAAACCTGCATAAGTGAATAATGAATTGAACATAAAGTGAACAATGTTTGGTGCTTTCTAAGGTATATCATCAATTTTATGCTTCATAATGTTTGCTGATTTTAATTTACATGTTCAATGGATTTTTTTTGTTTTTTTAATAAGAAAGCAAGAAGAGTATAAGATATACTCCTTGCTGGAAACCATACTAAACATAAAGTTCAGAGCAAAGTTATAACAGAAACAGGGGAAAAAAACATCAACCCCTGCACCACTACCCTAAAATGATAAGAAGCTACACCTGCAAATTGGCAAAAGTACAAGTATATATACAAAAAACATTCTGAAAGAAAAATGGCAGCATAAACTACAGCCCCAATGAGAACCCACACTGTCCATAGGTGAAAAAACAGATTCCCTTCAACCACAATATGACAACAAACAATGATGAGGATTAGAGAACCATTCAAAAATCATTATCAAAATGTCTGCATTGCTGAATTTTGCTGGTATTGTAAAAAGGATCTCAAGGAAAAAAGTCCCCATATGCAAAACAACCAAGTATCAAAAGGGTGAGTGAGGTAATTGAGTTAAACTCCAAATTTTTGGTCTTAAAGCAGAAGATTTGACAAACAAGATGCATATCATACCATAGTTATTAATAAATATTTTGTTCTGATCATCTGCAGAACAAAAATGAGCGAGAGCCAAAGCAATTCTTCTTTGGAAAGCCTTTTTTGAAACTCACATTAGGTATAGCAAATGGATCAGCACCTACAAGGAGAAAATTAACAGAATTAGAATACAATGTAGAAATTGTAGAGCTGTGAGATAAGGCCCAGTTACAGTAGTTCTTTAGAAAGCCAATGGAAAGAGCTTAAGCAAATTTTGCAAGTTGTGTGCTATCAGTTAGCTTAACCAAATCACACTGCCCAATTACACTAACTGATAGCACACAACCTAAGCCAAATGCATAAAGTTGGTAATATAAATGCCATCAGAAAATGAAAAACTAATAAATTCAGGATTAGAACTTAAATATAAGAATAGAAGAGACTATTTGAACAGATTATATAAATTTTCTATGTGCTCGATGGACAATCTGTGTGACAAACTGGTTTTGTTATTGATAATTAATAAGATTAACCTTAATATTTTAGGAGGGGTTGTGGAAGAGAGCAATACACGAGCTTAGTTGCTTGTAGAAAATTTCATAGTGGTTGTTCTAAGTTCAGAGGAGAATCAGAGAAATAACCATTATTAATACTTGCACTCTAAATGTACATATTTCAAATTAAGATGCAAAGCAGTGAATCAAATCTTACCTGGTTCAAGGCATTCTTTGGAGCTTCATTCTCAGCAGCTAAAAAGACAAAACCTGCAAGCATATAGAATGAAGCAAACTGAGTCCCTTGACAACCTGAAATTCTAACTTCAAAAATGAATAAGAACAATTTACAAACCCAATTTGGGAAACCTCTCAAGCACCAATTTGATATAAAAATAGAACTGATAATTCACTTGCAGGATTCATTGATATAAAAATAGAACTTGAAACAATTTACAAACCCAATTTGGGAAAGCTCTCAAGCACCAACTCCTCAAAAACAAGTTGGCCCACCCGATAAATGAGAATGGATTTGAATATACCTTAAAGGCCAGATCATAAAAGTTTAGTCATCTTATTGAAGAAATAGAACAACACAAAGAGAGTAATAGATTAATGATTTTGTACCTGAATGTGTTGAGATGGTTTTAAAGGCCTTCTTCTTATCCTTGTCATCACCCATATCTAACTTGAGTACTAACTTCTGTAAGAAAAATTCAGCACATGATTTAACTGAGATTCAATTAAACTAGATATTACCTTAATCTATTAAAGAATATTTATAGAACAACATACAAAATCCGAGCCAACAATAACAAAAGTGATGCACTTAAAACCAAAATATCCATGCCTACCAACCAAATATCAAGTACATATTGGAAAAGATGAAATCTATACAACACAACATATAGATCCAGATTTACAATCCAAATCTAAAAACCATAATCCGGATGAGGTCATCAAAATTAACAGAAAAGAAGGACAGAAAGTAAAAGGAAAAAATAAAACAGGCAAGGAAAAGAGCATAAAGCTCATGGAAAAGAATCAACAATGATTCAAAGTTAAGAAGTGAATTGACCATTTTAAGATAAACAACAAAAAATTGAAAAAGTTAAGAGTAATAGATCAATTGATTAATTGCCTAGGGAAGTGTGAAAATAGACATACAGTTTCAAGTAACAAAAAATGTAGGAGTGAAGGGATAAATGAGAGCTAAAAGTAGATATCCATACCTGAAAATTTAAAATAGAAAACGCATACTGCTACACAAATACAAAAGTATTCTAGGAAAAGCCTAAGCATAGCGACAAAATTTCAGTAACAACATTGCAGAAAAAGCGTCAAAATTTCAGTAACAATAATTCGAAGGCCAACCATAAAATGTTTTATAAACGGTGATACTTACCATGCAATGAGTGTTGAATCCAGAGCAGGCTACTAACAAAAGTAAAAGCAACTTTGAGTTGCAACCATTGTTCTAGAACTCTAGAAGTATATATGAGGCTGCAACATGCCACTAAAGCAACTAATAATTTTCTATTGTTCTCGACAATAATGAAGTAGAAGAATGAAAGTAAAATTCAATTGGTGAACCTGTATTAAGAAAAATTGGGTAGGTCTTCACAAGTGTCCTCAAGCCTATCACTATTTTGATTGAGTAGGATTGCTCACCTAAATCTTCGTTAAAGCTGCCAAGGAGGATGTACATTAAGCATTATATTGATTGACCACTGATCAGTTAAAGCTAGAAAATAAGAAAAAAATGATTTGATAAGCACCAAAGTTTTCTCATGGAACTGAATAAGCACCAAAGGATGAATGGAATGTAGAAATATTCCTACAAAGTCATTCATATATGTTTAGCAGGAAAAAAAATCGTTGAAGTATGGCATGGAAACATCTCATTTAACTAATATGATAAGTACAGGGAGGCATTTAATTACCTTAAGACCAAATCAACTTTAGGTATGATGAATGAATTTTTCAAAGAGTATAAAAGTGATATGTGCGTGTGCGTGTGATTCTGATTATATTGTTTTGCACAGCTAGTACATGTAACACCTGCCTTTTTAACTCACTTCTTCTACAAGTCCCTAATCAAGAAATTATTTTAATCTAATTGATTAAAGAATTAATTTAAAAGAGTTTTGATTTCATGATGGGTTTTTATGCTTGGAATTTAATTTACTTGTGTTGTGATTTTATGTGTTTGATTTTCTAAGGTTTTCAATGAATCGTATTGCTTAAGGTTTTAATTAAGATTTTGTTTTCCTAAATTCATGCATATGATTTTAAGATGGAAAATCGTTTTCACTCTAAGAAAACAATGTCCAAATCACCTTGATCTAGAATAAATTCTCAAAACCCTAATTAGTATCCTAATCTTTGATTAAGCCTTAATCGAGTTCTTAATCCTTGATTAAGTGCTTAATCACTCTCTTAAACCCTAATCGAGCTCTTAATCCTTGATTAAGAACTTAATCACTCTTTAAAACACTAAACCCTCAAGGTTAGTGAGCTAATCTAGAATTAGTTTTCCTTAAACTTAAACTAGTATGGATTAAGTTTTTGATTAGTACCTTAATCCTTGATTAAGCCCTAATCTCTAAGGATTAGTGGACTAAACCTAAATTAATTTTTCCTAATCCTACCCTAATCACGATTAGACCCTAATTAGCACCTTAAACCTAATTTAGCTAACCTATTCTACCCTAATTACCCTAGGGCCGAATGCTTAAGGAGCCTTCCTTGGCCACCAAGTTCATTTACTTGGTCACCAAGTTGCATGGCTTAAAAGTCAAACACATGACATCATTCATGTGACCTAAGCATGACCTAAGGAAGGAAAAATAAAAAAAAAGAAAGGGGAAAAGAAGAGTGAGCCGTGGGGAGAGGAAACAAAAGCCAAGTCCACTAAAACCATATACCAACACAAACACACACACCTTTCATTTAGTTCCATTTCTTCATTTCCATTTCTTTCTCATTCCAAACCAAACACCAACACTCACACACACTTCATTCGGTTCTTCTTCATTTCCATTCATTCCAAGCCCTAAACACTTCACAACTAAGAGCAACATTAAGCTCTTAGAGAGAGAGAGAGAGAGAGAGTGGCCGAAGCCTTAAGGAGAAAGAAGAAGGAGGATTTTGCTTTTCTAGCTTGATTTCTAAGCTTGATTTAGGTAGATCCTTAAGCCCTTAACCTCTTTTCTTTGAATCATCTTCGTTTTTCATGATCTTCTTCTAAAGCTTGATTTTTTATTTGAAAGTGTTGATGCATGTTTGTTTTTATGTTAGATCTAGAGATTTTACTAACATGCATGTTGATCTCTGAACTTGATCTTGAAGTTTTTGCTAAGAAAGTATTTTTCTCATGATCTTAAGTTTTCTTCTTGATTTCTTAAAAGTGTTTTTGAAAAGAACTTGATTTTAAGTTTTCATGAAAGATTTTTCAAAGATCTAGTGTTTTTGTTTGCATGCATGTCAAGATCTATGTTTGAACTATGATATGTTTGATACTTGAGTTTTGATATTAAGATCTTTGAGAATGATTGAATTTTCTTGGTGATTTTCTTTATGTTGGCCACGGTTTTGATGATGATGTGGTTGAAATCTTGATTTTCTTTTGTTTGATTTCTTGCATGTCATGATCTTGAGATTTGATGATGCTTTAGAGGAATAAAATTTATGTGATGTTGCGATCTTTATGTGTTAGCCACGGTTTGCATGCTTGATTGAAAAGATTAGAATTTTCTTAGGTCTAAATGATGAATATGTGATTTCCATGAACTATTGAGTTGATTTTGTGTGTTAAATGTGAAATAAAAATTGTTTAGAGATGTAATGATGCTCACGGTTTCATGTAGAAAATGCATGCTAGGATTATATTTCTACTTGCTTGATGAATTATGTGAAATTGTTGTTGGATTTGAAGTTGTTTTAGAAGTCTTGAATTCTTGAAAATATTTTTAAGAAAACCTAGTCAAGGTCACGGCTTGGACCTTAGACTTTGAGTTAAAATTCTATTGAATGTATATGTGTTCATGTCATGAAGTTATGTGTTGATTTGTGAAGCTATTCTTTGAGAAAATAATTTTTTAATAGACTAATGATGCACACGGTTTTAATGTGATTAAGTGAAAGTTAAATGAAAATGTGTCAAAGTGTTTAGGTGAAACATGATTCGGTTTGTGTATGTGTTCACAAGTTTAATTACCTTATTTGATTGAGTTATATGTATGAATAAGTATATGAGCATGTTTATATTCAACTTGATGATTTGTGTTTATGTAATGTTTGAAATGAATGAATGTTTGTTTGAGATTCTTAAGTAAAGTAGGAATGACTTTTAGAATGCATGAAGGTGTTTAAATGGTTTAATTAGTTTAAGTACCATGCTGTCCACATTTAGTTTTAAGTGTTTGAACTTAAGAAAGTGTTGATTAAAGTGGTTATTTGATTGTTTTCAAGATTCTTGGTTTGTCTATGGATTTGAGTTGATTTTGAACAATGGAAAATGAATTTAAAACTTGGGATATGATGCTGTCCAGAATTTTCTAAGTTGTATTTTCTATTTAAAAGTGTTTTCATAGTGTTTTAAAGTTTAGTTTTTATGAGTATTTAACATAAGATAAAATTGGTTTGAAAAGTGCGATTTTTCGGTGTTTTCGAAGTTGAGTTCATTGCTGTCCAAGAGAGACCAGCAAAGAAACCTTTGATTTAAATTGATTTATTTAATTATTTTCTCATGATTTTAAGGTATAAAATCTAGTGTTTGATTTTGGACAAGTTTGAGCAAAAAGAATTGATGTTTTGATTTTAAATAAAGACAAAAGTTTGGATTTTCCTAAGTTACCTTGAGAATAATTTTAAGAATAATATTCAATAAAGTTTAATACTCATGCGTCTATCTTATGGGACTTGAAAGAAGTTGGAGTCGGGCAGACTAGGAAGAAAGCAGATCGTTCGGAACTTGTAGATTCGGTAACTGCAAACCCAGGTGAGAGAGAAGTTATCCTAAGACACTTTGGTGTCTAGTGAGTATGCTAGGACACTCCGTACTCTCTCAAAGTCGGAGTAAAGGTCTATTGTAGCTAGTAGTATACCCGATAAATTGTGTGCCTTGTTTGTATCGCGGTATACGAAGACTCAGACCTATACCATCACATGGTATGAATTGATTGATATATTTGTTATGTTGAGATATATTGTTGTTTATATTGTCATTGCATGTGCATAATGCATCATCCCGCGATATAAGATAAGAATAGTAAAGACATTAGAAACTATAAGAAATTCCCCAAAGAATAGAACGAAACTCTAAGGGGTGGAACGCGCTACGAAACCGGATGATGCTGATGCGCCCGTGTACGTGGATCAAGCTGACGATATGACGCTGACGACGATGCTGTGGACGGGGACGTAGTGATTGCAGAATTCTACAAAGATAGTTTCCATATGGTCGTAGCCATATGTTGAGATAGTTTCCATATGGTCGTAGCCATATGTTGAGAGTGAGTTAAGATAGGTCGGAGCCTATCTATCAAAGATTGATAGATATCCCGCATATAGTCGTAGCTATATGCCAGAGGTGATTCTGAGTGGGTCGGAGCCCGTCAGAATGATGATTGATAGTCTGCATATGGTCGGAGCCGTATGCTGAGAATGGTTCTGAATGGGTCGTAGCCCGTCAGAAAGATTGTGGATATCCTGCATATGGTCGAAGCCGTATGCCGAGAATGATTCAGGATGGGTTGGAGCCCGTCAAACGTATTAGTCGAGTCCCACAAAAGCATTCCGCATATGGTCGGAGCTATATGACGGAGATGACTTAGGATGGGTCGATGTTAGGACAACGAGTATAACCTCACGACTTAAAACCCTAACCCGAAGTAGTGGAGAGGAAGATACACCTGAACTACCCTTGTGGTGTTCAGCTGGATGATTAAGATAGGGGGCGGCAATGACGGTGATTCGTCAAGAAGCCTTGAGAATTCTGTCTAGGTGGGAAAAACCATAGGGGCCCTGGCTGAACCGGTCGGAGCTGGTCACCCAAGGGTGTGGACGAAGTACCACACAATCACTAGACGGATGACTGACACCCCCCTTGACTAAATCTTGACCAGTGAGAGGGATGCTCGAACACGGTTGGATGTGCCCTTTTTCTCGAGACATTATTTATTTTGCCATCCGTAAAAGGCCGGTGTGGTTAGAGATCCTGTACTCCTGATTGCTTCCGACTAGGTGGATGGATCCCGAGGAGATGTAGACCTGAACCCAAGACCATAAAGCCTGAATTTCCGATGTTATGGACTCGAGACATGTGAATAGAGAGACTTTGACTTTGCGAGATGAATTGATTAAGAGATTCCCTTAAGTGAGAGATTAAGTGTTAGATAATGCGACGATTGCATTGCATCCTCATGCATCTTGCATAATTATCTGTTGTACTGCTTGTTTGTATTGTTTGTATTATTTGTTATGTTCTGGTATACGTCGCTAGTGTAAATCCAAGAAGTCGATGGGAGTAATTCCATTCGGATAACTTACTCTCTCAACTTCTTGTACACATGTGACTATGAACCTCTGGTTCTAAAAGATGGCGGAGCTAGTGATGCTTCTCCTGGAAGAAGGACTTGCTGATCGTGATGCGCTGACGAGAGGGCTACTATTGGACGACGGAGACTGCTTTTGGAACTTACGTTCCGGATCGAGAAGGGGACGCTGCTTACTAGTTTATAGTTAGGTTCTAATGGACCCTTGCTGATATGTATATCAAGTGTACCCCTGTATTTTGCTAAGGTAAATGTTTATGTAAGAACGACACCGATGAACTATGGTGACTGCTTTTGAAAGAACCTTTATGATCTATTTCCAAACTGTTTTCTAAGGACTGTCTTAATCAGACAGATAAACTATTTTAAGCAGATCAAATAGTAATACCTTGGGTAATACCTTGATTGATGGTTTTTTGAAAATGGTTTTTTGAAAATTCAGTAAACGTTTTTGAGAGAAAGGATTTAAAAGTAATACCTTGTTTTGGGAAACTTGATTGATGGGTTTTCTACTAGTGGAAAAAGAAAAAAAAAATTTTCACCCTATTTTTCATAAAAGAATTATTTTATATTTGTTAGTATTTATTTCGAGTTTTCCAAATCGGGGTGTTACAGTACATGTCATAGAATACCTTTCTATAAAATGCAACCACAATCATAATAATTAATTGATGATGAGTTAAGCAACTTGAAGAAAAGTTATTAATTCTAACAACTAAGAACATTCAATTTGTACACAGTCACTATGACAATTATCGTGAGGTATATATCCACGAGTTCACTGATCTAATCTTAACATAGTTTCACATCTTAACAACTCATACATCCTTTTTTCGACAAATAATCAAGTATTATAAAATTGGGTAAAAGCCTACCACAATAATAGAAGAAATTGGGTTTCTCCTAACAAAGGATTAAAGAGTTTACACTTTACAATGACTATCTTCAGATGATGCATATGCCCATGGGTGTGTACCAACAGCATCAACTTTCCGACCCCAAAGACCACAAAATCCTGTCTAAAAGCCAGAAGAGAAAACAATATCATATTTAGGGTCCCAACAAATTATTTTTAAGGCACTTATGAAACTGCTTGAGTTCATAGCAATTACATACCCTGATAGTTAGCTTCTTGTCAGGATGCCTCTCAGACTTAAGCTGGTAATAGTCCAGCCAATTATGGAGCTTGTCACTTTTTCTCACTAATCTAGCATATTTGTTTGCATTGTAGACAGCCTGAAAAATGAGTGCACAACAATATGAATACGGTTTAATGCAAATAAATATTTTGCTGAATTAAAATACATTAACATTGATATCTGTATAAATATTAGACTTTCATTCTAATTATTCCTTGATTAATGTATCTTCAATAAACCTCCCCAATCAAGAATATGGTAAAACTAAATTACCTGGTGTCCAATATAATGATTGGGGTGGTTTGTTTGAAAGAAGTTATCCACAGAATCAGAAACCGAGAACCCAGTAATATGAGGGACATTCCTGACAACTACCTGCAACAAATAAGTAAGCCCTAAAGATTTGAAAAGATGGTTCATAAGCCCTAAAGATTTATGTATTGTGTCCTTCAATGTCAATAGAAACATTCATACCAGTGATTCGAACAAGAGTTTCCCTCCCAGACAGATCAGTCACATGCTGCAATCATAAAAACCAATAAATTGCAACAAAATTTCAAACAATGATAATTCAAACAACGGCCAGACAACCCTAAAAGAAGGTATTTCAAGATTAGGTGACTTAATAAGTTGGACATGCTTAATGGTGCTGATCGAGGCCGTACCCGATCAAAATAAAAGGTGTTTATTCTGTAGTACTAGGAAGGTGATCCTAGGTCGTTTCCCAGCGAATATCGGTCTAGGCAAAGTATCAAACACGTAGTGTGCAGTAAAATGGGGGGGTTTTTGTGTGTGACAAATGTGAAGAACAAAACATAAACAGAATATAAAAACTAAGAAAATCAGAAACAAAAGCGGGCAAACCCCTTTGGCTACGTACACTACTCAATCCTAGCTCACTAAAGATCGATTCCTCTCCTCTCCTCTGTCCAACTCGTGATAACCAAATACTAAGCGAAAATTCAGTTATCACTCCAAACCCTAACTTCTAATTAAGCATCAGAAACCAGAATTGGAGTTTTTACGAGTTAATACAAATTAAGCATTTATATTCATGTATTATCTCTACGAAATGGAATTAAGCAAACCACTACACATCGATAAACATGAAAACAGAGAAGAGAAAATGAAATTGCATTAATAACAAGAGCTCAAGAGTAGATAATACAATACCAAAGGGATTAACCCTTGAAGTCTAGCCTTCCATGGCCATAAATGAAGAAAAACGAGTAGAAATGGGGAAGAACAAAACCCTAGCAGCCACCACCACTTGGGAGAGCCAAGAGAGAAGTTCTAACCTAGAGAGAGAGTGAGAAATCTGAAATGGGAGTCTGTCTTGGGGGTTACACGAATTTCCCCTCTTTAGTCATGAAAATGGGCCTAAAACATGGGCCCAAGTCCTAAGAAACACTATTCTAAAAATTACAATTAAAAAGGGACCTAAATGCAAATTACAATCTTCACTTCAATACTTCAATCTTCATTTCCAAACTTCCCAAAGTGTCCTTGTGCCAACTATTACCTGAAAATAGAAATAGAATTAATTAGGCTAAATAATTCCAAATTAAACAATATTCGGAATATTAGTCCAATAAACTCTAAATCAATAAATCAAGCTAATCAATGTCAAATGGGCAACAAGTATCAATAATAGGAGTAAAATAATGCAAGGAATAATGGGAAATAAAATGCTCATCAAATACCCCCACACTTATCCTTTTGCACTCCTGGGCAAAACCAAAAGATAGGACTATGAAGATCAATATGCACCAAAGTGAATCATGCAACAAGATGACTACAACTAAGAAATGCAAACCTAAGAGATTACATACTTCACAATGAATTCTAGGAAATGCAAAGAAATGGGCAAACTCAAGCACACAAAATGGTTAAGGATCAAAGAGTCAAAGCATCCGCGAACATCATCCAATTACTTCAAGTATGCAAAGAAACCAATGACATCAAGAGGATAGTCACAAAGATGATAGAAACTCACAAGGATCACTCAAAAGTGTTTACACTCAAGTGTTTGGGGTTAATCATTATTTACACTCAAGGCACATCATGAAAAACAAACACAACCATAAGCTTGACAAGCCTCTAACATCAACCATCAACACACATGCACAAAATGATCAAAAGGTCTTTTAAGGGTTGTAATGGGGCCAAGGACAAGGTAGGATAAAAATATGGGAATGTAGCTAAAACCAAAGGAATAGAGGAGCAATGGGGAATAAGTAAAAAGTAAGCAAAATCCACCCCAAAATCAACTACCACTAATTCCAATCCTCTTTGCCTCAACAACCTTTTATTCACTTTTTTTTTTCCTCTTCTTTTTTTTTTCTTTTTATTTTTGCATTTTTTTTTTGTATTTTTGTCTTCTATTTTTTTTTTTGTTTTTGAGAGATATACAAAAAGAAAAGAAGAAACAACACAAATGGCATGAAGATGAAGCCATAACTATAACAACCAATGAGGCAAAACCAAGAACTCAACCAATTAAAGCATAAAGCACACTTCTTACCTAATACCCATTCCCAAAACAATTCCAAAGCTCCAAAATTCCCTAAGGTTAGGACAATCATGGTTTTTCAGTCATAGGCTTGTAATGAGCTAAAGAACAAGGAAAGGGATAAAAAGGCTCAAAGGGGCTAGCAAAGGATACATTCATTCAAGGTAGGCTCATATGGCTAGTAGCTTATTCAAGAAAGAAAGTGCCTAAATCATTTCAAAATGTGCATGAGCAATCAAGTATCAACAAGAGTCAAGTCAAGTTCTAGAGTGCAAGTAATCCAGAGTGCAATCACACATGAAAGAAAATTAGGTGGCATATATAGCAATCCACCCACAATTAAGGCTCAAATCCTCACTTTTCGGGACAATTCTATCACAGTGTTACCACCTCTTAATTATCAAAAGCAACTTTACACACAGAAATGCATGAATTCAGACACAAGATACCAAAACTCTACTAAAATGAAGCAAAAACATGCAAGAAAATGCCCATAACTAAGCAAAACCTAAAAAAAAATCAAAGCAAAATATGCAACCTAAACTATTCTCCCCCCCACACTTAAATCACACATTGTCCTCAATGTAACACAATCAGCAGAATCAGATAGATATAGACAAGTGCAATGAATGTAGTGAAGAAGGAGAAAAGAAAACTCCCGAAGTCATGGTGGGAAGAAGGTGAGTGCTCTCTTTAGCGGATCGAATGCCATCTTGCATTGGTCTCCTAATCGAAGGACTATGTTTCTGAAGTTCACAAGTGGCACCTCAGGTAGATATGCTAAAGTCCATCCGACTGTCCTCTTGTTCTGTCTAATCATATCTAGCAGCTTCTCCTCTTGATCAACAGAAAGTGAGGTAGAGATGATCATTGGGAGTTTCTGCTCATCTTCCAAGTAAGCATATTTGAGATGAGGAGGGAGGGGCTTCAGGTCCAATGAGGGTGCCTGCATAATGGATGGAACTAAAGGGACAGTAGAAATGGATTCTGCTGCCTGCACCTGAACAAAAGAATCAGACTCTTGCATAACAGAGAGGGGGTTAGCAGAATCTATAATATGAGAATCATCAACAGATGCAGTGTCAGAAACTAGAAATTGATCAATGCATGGCATGCATATTTCGGAATCAGTACATGCAGGACAAGAAAACGAGTCTGTAAATGATGGCAAATCAGGATCATGCAAAACATCAAGCACATGTTCATCAATCTCATCAAGAAAGTCTATATGAAAGACAGAGTGGTCATCAGAAAAATTTTTCATAGCATGGAAAATGTCAAATCGGATCACACTGCCATCAAACTCCATGGAAAGTGAACCTGAATGCACATCTATCTTGGTTCGGGCTGTTTTCAAAAATGGCCTCCCCAAAATAATAGGAACAGCATTACGGGGGGAGTCATCTTCCATATCAAGAATGTAAAAATCAGCAGGGAAGATCAACTCTTCAACCCGAACCAAGACATCCTCTATCAAACCTGCGGGGTGGGCAGTACTTCTATTTGCCAATTGAATCACCACACCCGTAGGTTGAAGAGGTCCAAGAGAAAGAGACTTAAAAACAGACATAGGCATGACATTTATGGATGCTCCTAAATCTAGCATAGCATTTTCAAACTTGACATTGCCTATGATGCAAGGTATAGAGAAAGTTCCAGGATCCTTACATTTTTCAGGAATGTGAGGGATAGGTTTACCTATGAGAGCGGAGACATTCCTTCCCATGCTTATCCTCTCATTGCCCTTGAGTCTTCTCTTTTGAGTGCATAACTCCTTAAGGAACTTCGCATACCTTGGAATCTGTTTTATTACATCAAGAAGGGGTATGTTGACTTCCACCTTCCTGAATGTATCAAGAATCTCCTTGTCCACCTCTTCCACCCTTTTGTTTTGAGGCACTCTTGGTGGGAATGGAAGAGGAATGGGAGGAGGTTGTAGGACAACAGCAGGTTTTGTGGTTGAGCTTGAGGAAGGTTGAGTTGGATGACTCTCCTTGGTGCTAGGATGTTCACCTTCCTCTATCACTTGGCTCTTCCCTTTAGAGGGAGCTAGAGCATCATTGTTGAGGTGAGGTTGTGGTGTGGGTGTGACAATCTGCTTTCCTGACCTCAGGTTGATGGCACTGACATTCTGATGCTGAGGGTTTATCACTGTTTGGGAAGGCAACTTGTCAGAATTTTGAGATTGCAAGTTGTTGAGAGAAGTTGCCATTTGACCCATCTGATTTGTCAAAGTCTGAATGGATGCCTCTTGTCTCTGTATGGATGCTCTAGTTTCTTGTTGAAATTGGAGGTTTTGCATGGTCATTTGCCTCACCAACTCCTCCAAGGTAGGTTGGTTGGATGGAGGGGCTGATGGTGCAGGATGAACCACTTGCTGCTGTTGTTGTTGCCTTTGCTGCTGGATTGGAGGAGGTACATATGGTGGTCTGCTCGGTCCAGCGGTGTTCTGAAATGGAACATTAGGAGAAGGTTGCTGTTGTTGATCAGACCACTTCAGGTTGGGATGGTTCCTCCATCCAGGGTTGTATCTATTGGAAGAGAGGTCATGATTGTGCTGTTGTGGGCCATTATTGTTGTATATGTTGGCCGCATAGGCCTCGGGTTGGTGACCACTTGCCATCAGCTGTTGCTGCTGAAGGGAAGGGCATGCATCTGTGGGGTGCTCAATGGATGTGCATATGCCACACACTCTAGCAGGAAGTATCATCTTTTTCTGATTGACAGCCAATTGTGTGACCAATGTTGTAAGTGAATCAATTTTCTGCTCAAGCTTCTCAACCTTGCCCGAGTCTGCACCAACATCATTTACATCCCTCACAACTATTGCATCACTGTTGCTTCTTGCATGAAATTGTTGACAGTTGGAAGCCATCTTCTCAATTTTGCTCCTGGCTTGTAAGGGTGTCATATCTCCCAATGTACCACCACTTGCAGCATCTACCATGTTTCTTTCCATGAAGTTGAGACCTTCATAAAAGTACTGGATGAGAAGCTGCTCTGAGATCTGATGGTGAGGGCAGGAAGCGCACAACCTCTTGAATCTCTCCCAATAATCATAGAGACTCTCTCCATGTTGTTGCCTGATACCAGAAATTTCCTTTCTGATTGCAGTGGTCCTATTTGCAGGGAAGAATTTTTCCAGAAATGCCCTCTTCAAGTCATCCCAGCTTGTGATGGAACCAGGGGCCAAGTCAGATAACCAATCTTGTGCTAGACCCTCTAAGGAATGTGGAAATGCTCTGAGACAGACATGATCCTCTTGCACATCATGTGGTTTCATTGTGGTGCACACTATATGGAATTTCTTGAGATGCTTATGAGGATCCTCACCTGCAAGACCATGAAACTTGGGCAACAAATGGATTAGTCCTGTTCTAAGCTCAAAAGGAACATCCTCATCAGGATACCGGATACACGAGTCTTCAATAGTGAAGTCAGGTGCAGCCAGCTCCCTAAGTGTCCTTTCCCTTGGTGGGGGTTGAGCCATGTTATCACAATATATAGAATCAGATTGAATAAAAGTAGAAGGAATAGAAGAAATAGAAACAGAATCAGAATTAGAATTAGATGGACTATAAGATGACTCTGACTCACTATCTAATGACTGATTCCTATTTTGTCTAACTAATCTGTGATAAGTTCTATCAATTTCAGGGTTATAAGGATGCAAATAACTTGGGTTGCCCCTAGTCATGTACTGAACAGAACAGCATCAACCATAGCATACTGTAACAGATATGCATGACCAAAATCGGCAACAAAATTTATTATTTTTTAAAATTTTTTTCTTTATTTTTTTCAGCACCCTAAAATCATGAAAACATATCACAGAAAGTTTGAGGACAAAATTCAAAAGGGAACCAAGTCAAAGAATTAAAACAGTGACCAAAAACTAAGAAAATAGAACTTGTAAAATAAAAAAGAAACAGTAAACAGGCTTTTTCAGGATCCAAACGAAGGGGTTTTCTGACGAAGTGAGAAAAATCAGATTATTCAGAAAATTCCCTTCGATTTGATATAAAATTCGTCCAATTCCGACAACCTGATCAAAAGTTATGCCTATTTATAGTAAGTGCTGCTGAAACTTGGAAAATTTTTCTGGAACTCACAAACAGTGCATATCTGAGTGTCTGTGATGCATCAAAACACTAATATATGATGAAACAAGTGTGGATACCAATTTTCGTGCAAAAATTCCACCCGCAGCTATGTTGAATGGCACTCACAGAATCACTAGAATAGCATCAGTTGTGCAGAACAGCAAATCAGCAAACATGGCAACTTTCAATCAGTTATCAGAATGCTTATTCACACACTAACTACACTAACTAATCTAATTAACTACTGTATGATCTTTGGCAAGAACCGATAATCCCCGGCAACGGCGCCAAATTTTGATCGAGGCCGTACCCGATCAAAATAAAAGGTGTTTATTCTGTAGTACTAGGAAGGTGATCCTAGGTCGTTTCCCAGCGAATATCGGTCTAGGCAAAGTATCAAACACGTAGTGTGCAGTAAAATGGGGGGGTTTTTGTGTGTGACAAATGTGAAGAACAAAACATAAACAGAATATAAAAACTAAGAAAATCAGAAACAAAAGCGGGCAAACCCCTTTGGCTACGTACACTACTCAATCCTAGCTCACTAAAGATCGATTCCTCTCCTCTCCTCTGTCCAACTCGTGATAACCAAATACTAAGCGAAAATTCAGTTATCACTCCAAACCCTAACTTCTAATTAAGCATCAGAAACCAGAATTGGAGTTTTTACGAGTTAATACAAATTAAGCATTTATATTCATGTATTATCTCTACGAAATGGAATTAAGCAAACCACTACACATCGATAAACATGAAAACAGAGAAGAGAAAATGAAATTGCATTAATAACAAGAGCTCAAGAGTAGATAATACAATACCAAAGGGATTAACCCTTGAAGTCTAGCCTTCCATGGCCATAAATGAAGAAAAACGAGTAGAAATGGGGAAGAACAAAACCCTAGCAGCCACCACCACTTGGGAGAGCCAAGAGAGAAGTTCTAACCTAGAGAGAGAGTGAGAAATCTGAAATGGGAGTCTGTCTTGGGGGTTACACGAATTTCCCCTCTTTAGTCATGAAAATGGGCCTAAAACATGGGCCCAAGTCCTAAGAAACACTATTCTAAAAATTACAATTAAAAAGGGACCTAAATGCAAATTACAATCTTCACTTCAATACTTCAATCTTCATTTCCAAACTTCCCAAAGTGTCCTTGTGCCAACTATTACCTGAAAATAGAAATAGAATTAATTAGGCTAAATAATTCCAAATTAAACAATATTCGGAATATTAGTCCAATAAACTCTAAATCAATAAATCAAGCTAATCAATGTCAAATGGGCAACAAGTATCAATAATAGGAGTAAAATAATGCAAGGAATAATGGGAAATAAAATGCTCATCAGGTGCCAATTATATAATCATAGTAAAAAGAAAATTAGATAAAAAGGACAAGGCTGAAAAAATAAGCAAGCAAACAACAAAGGAAAACACAAAAAATAGATTCCAAAAACAAAGCAATGAGGACTACACAACCACGAATTGGTACAAAAAGGAAGATGACCACCTGCAGCAACCGAAAAACACAAAACCGGTAACAAGCAGAAAAGAAAAACAAAAAAGAAGCTGATTAAAAAATAAATTTTTTGCTTTTGATAGATAAACCAAAAAGAAAAATAAAAACAATAACTCATTCATTTGAACTTTGCCATTATTCCCAAATTAAAAACTTTAAAAATATGATTGAAGTTGATTCCCAAATTGAGAACCCTAACATACGAATGAAGCTGAAGAAAATAAATATGTTTACCTAATTTGAGCCTTTGTCGTGTAGAACAGTGAAGGAGCACCGTGAATGATCCTTGGAGACTGGATGGGTCGGTGATTGGAGGGTCGATTGCAGAGGGGCGGCGACGGTGGAAGTTTACGGAGGGACTGTTGGGTGTTATGGAGTGAGGTGCTGTACGTGGGGGTCGTAGGGAAGGACGGTGCGGCTTGGGGATGGAACTGGTTTGGTTGGGCGCTGCTGAGGATGGAGGGCGACGTGGACAGGGGAGGAGTGGCTGGCGCTGCACAAGGAAGAAGAGGGTTGCAGCGGTGGGGAGTGGATGGGGCGGCTATGGTTATGGGGTTAGTGATAGAGGAGAATGCAAAAATCTAGAGAGAGAAAGAGATGAACCAAATCCAGGGAGAGAGGAGAATGCAAAAGCCTTATTTCTAGTAGTGGTAAGAGAGAGGGGGGATGGCAGCAGCAACCCTAACCAGGGAGAGGAGAATGATGAAGTGAGTATAGGTTGGGTATATGTTGGGACTTCAAACTTGTAAGTTCCATGATGAATGTTTTGATAATGACAAAGTGTTTTGAACAAGCTATCATGTGATGATCAAGTTCAAGTTCAACAAGCAACCACAAACATCAAGTGAAGAAGAGAGAACAAGCTCATGAAGACTTAAGTTTGAGTGTAATTGTTTTTGTTTTATATTTTGCCTCTCAAGCTTCATAGGTTTTCATTTGGGTAGTTTGTTTAGAGGGTAGTGAATCTCATTCATAAGTCATGATTTAATCATAATTTGAGTTTTCACTTAACCTAGAATCAATAGGTGGCTTAAAGGTTTTAAAGGAAAGGTTGGTTTTTGAGAAAACAAGTTTTTAAACAAGTGCAGTATCAATCTACTCGAGTATGAGTTTGTTTAATCGAGTACTACTCGAGTATGCTGCAATTTACTCGAGTAAACACTGCTGAACTGATTTTTAAAATACGATTTTCACTTCTCAAAATCAGTTTTCAAGTGCCATAACTTTTGGGTATTCTATAAAAACGTTTTCCTAACCTTTGTGATCATAACCCATCATTTTGATATTCATTTTACAAAGAATCAAGCCACTCTATTCTCTCTCAATTTCAAAGATCAAAGCTTTTCTATTTTCATATTCTTTGATCAAGAACCTTTGAATCTCTTGTGTGATTTGTCATAGCTATTGATTGAGATTCATTAGGATTGTTATGTATATTCATTGAGTTGTAATCTTTGCAATAAGGCAAGCCACTACAACAAACAAGAAGCCTTGGTGTGTCGATTATCATCAAGCAACGTTCATTGAAGAAGAAGAAGTCTTGGTTGTGAATCAAGCAAGGAGAAGCCTTGATGTGTGGATTATCATCAAGCAATTGAAGACTTGTTGTGTCGATTATCAACAAGGGGTAGAGGTTAGATTAGAGAAAAGATCAATAGGATTACAAGGCAAGGGTGTCGGTTATCTCTTGTAGGCTAGCAAGAAGGAAGTCTTGTGAGGCAATCACTTGTAATTTGAGAACTCTAATTCCTCATAGTGAAGAATCTCTCTTGGTTGAAGAGGGGACTGGATGTAGCTTTCAAGCGGGTGAAAGTGAACCAGGATAAATCGCTGTGTCGTATCTCTAAACCCTTACTCTTTATATTCAAGTCATTTGATTGCGTTCTTGGTTGAAAACCTAGAAAGATTGATTTTCATAATTGATTGAATTGAATCTTTAATTGCTCAAATTGATAAAGGGAAAATCATTTTCATAACTAGGTTAATCAATAAGAATATAGGTGTTAATCATTTTCGTTGAATCTCTGATCTTTCGTGTGAATTGATTGATTTTCGTATGCGAATGAAAACTTGATTTTTCTGGTTTCTGTCAGATATACTCGAGTAAACGAGTCTTTAATCGAGTACTACTCGAGTACTCTGAAATCTAATCGAGTAAACCTGAACAAAATTGCAAAAATATTTTGTTTTGATTGTTTCGATTTGTTTCGTTCGAAAATCTTTCAAGGTATCTTAGACACCTTTTCAACCCCCCCTTCTAGGTGTATTCCTAGGGTTCCTTTGTCTCTCCAACCACCAATTGCGGTTTCCTCAATTGGTATCAGAGCTCGGTCGAAAGACACGAGCATAAGAGCTTTTTCGTAAAGATCCTAGTTAAGAAAATCGCAATGGGATTCGTACCCTTTGGTGGTGAAGGTGCTTCAATAAGTCGTCCTCCATTGTTTACCGGAGAAGGCTATGCATATTGGAAAGTTAGAATGAAAATCTTTATCCAAGCCATAGATAGTGAAATTTGGAAAGTAGTTGAAAAAGGTCCTCATATCCCCTCTAGTATAGTTGAAGGTGTAGAACAATTGATCCCCGAGGATAAGTGGAAAGATGATGATAGAAAGAAAGTACAATATGATTATAAAGCAAAGAATATCATTACCTCCGCTTTATCCTATGACGAGTTCTTTAGAGTTTCTCAATGTTCTAGTGCTAAGGAAATGTGGGACACTTTACAAGTGACTCATGAAGGAACTAGCGAGGTTAGGAGAGCTAGATTGAATGCTTTAATGCGTGATTATGAATTGTTTCAAATGCTTCCAAATGAATCTATTAATGATATGCAAAAGCGTTTTACTCATATTATAAATCATTTACTTGCTCTTGGTAAAACTTTTCTTCAAGGTGAACTTTCTAACAAAGTGTTGAGATGTTTAGACAGGAATTGGCAACCAAAAGTAACGGCTATCGTTGAATCTAAAGATTTGGATGCTATGGATCTAGCAACACTTTTCGGAAAGCTTCAAGAACATGAAATGGAGCTTGGACGCTTGAATATCAATGAAGAGTTGGATAAAAACAAAGAAAGAAAGGGACTTGCTCTTAAAGTCAAGTGTAGATCTTACAAAAAGAAAGAGAGTTCCGATGATGATGATAGTGAAGATTCCGATTCCGATATTGATGAAAAAGACATGAAACTTTTTCTAAGAAAGTTTGACAAGTTTCTAAGGAGAAAAGGAAGGTTGAACAAGGATAAAAGTAAAGAGAAGGATTCCCCACACTACAAGGCCAAAACTTCAAGAGAAGGTGTAGTTTGCCATGAATGTGGAAAGCCCGGTCATCTCAAGTATTCATGCTCTAGATATCTCAAGAAGAAGGAGAAAGACAAGAAGAATTCCAAGCATAAAAGAGCATACATAGTTTGGGATAGTGATGAAGATAACAAGAAAAGCACATCGAGTAGTTCATCGGATAATGAAGAAGTCGCTTGTCTCAACTTGATAACTCTAGTAGATGAAGAACAAAGTTCAAATGATGAATCAAGTTATCAAAGCGACGAAAGCAATGTAAGTCATACTAAATCCGAAATTTCTTCTAAATATGAATTGTTATATAATGCTTATGAAGAAATGCATGAACAACTTGAAAAACTAGCTTTGAAAAACATTGAAAGAAAGAAGCTCATTTTGAAACATCAAAAAGAGATTTTAGAACTTCAAAAACAAGTTGATGAGCTTAATCTTGAAAATGAAACTCTTGATCTTATATATGCTAGTTCTTCTTGTGATTGTGCTAGTAGAGTGAATATTGTGGTTGATTGTGAGAATTGCAAGTTGCTTAAAGATGAAAATGCTATTTTGAAAAATAAGCTTGCAAGTTTCACAAGTGGTGATATTAAATTGCGCACATTGTTAAATTTTCAAAGAGAAAATTCAAACAAGTTTGGTTTGGGTTATACTAATGCTAAGAGTAAATCTCATAGAAATATTGTTGATTTTTCTAAAGTTGATTTTTCAAATGCACCAACATGTTTCTATTGTGGTACTCATGGACATACTTCAAATGTGTGTTATATTAAAGTGCATGGTATACCTAAACGAGATTTTGTTTGGATGAAAAAGGGTGAGAGTCCCTACACTAATAAAAATGGATCCAAAACCATTTGGATACCAAAAAGCAAAGCATGATTGTTTTGTAGGTATGATTGAAGAGCAAAGAGAGCTTACAAGTGTTATTCATATTTGCATCTTCAATTGGTATCAAAAGAAGTCCTACAATATGGTACAAATGTTATGGTTAGTTTGTGAACTTCATATGGTATCTTCTCAATTGGTATTACTTTTCTAAATGTTTAATTAAATCATTTGGTATCATTGAGTAGATTCATAGATGGTTATCACGATATAGTGACATGCTTTGGTTGTTATTAAAGAAATATCACAATTGGTATCAAATATTTGTTGATATATGTACTTCTTTACAATTGATATCTTCTTTGTTAAGTGATATTATGATCTTTTTAGTTTTCAATTGGTATCATATTTCATTGTTATATTCTCTTGCCAATTGGTATCACATTTCAAAGTATAGTTCTATTGTATTTGTTCAATTGGTATCATTGTTGTAAAGAAATGATCATTGATTTCTTACCTTGGCTTAGATGTTATATTTCAATTGGTATATATTGCTTTTTGATAATGCCAAAGGGGGAGAAATATGATGTTTTGAATTGAATGGAATGTTTCTCAAAGGGGAGAAATGATTGTTGGAGAAATAATATGATTTTTAGATATTTATTTGGAGAAAGGTTGTTTTTGTTGTTTTTATGTAGGTTGAGCTAAGTTGTTGAAGATAGGGGGAGAATCAAGCTTCTATCAATTGGATTCAAATGTCAAAAGCATTTATTGAGGGGGAGCAAGAGTCTCACCAAGTGATCAAATTGTTAAAGCATCAACAACTTCAAAGAACTTTTGGAGAACTTCAAAACATGGTTTGTCATTTTCAAAAAGGGGGAGATTGTAAGTTCCATGATGAATGCTTTGATAATGACAAAGTGTTTTGAACAAGCTATCATGTGATGATCAAGTTCAAGTTCAACAAGCAACAACAAACATCAAGTGAAGAAGAGAGAACAAGCTCATGAAGACTTAAGTTTGAGTGTAATTGTTTTTGTTTTATCTTTTGCCTCTCAAGCTTCATAGGTTTTCATTTGGGTAGTTTGTTTAGAGGGTAGTGAATCTCATTCATAAGTCATGATTTAATCATAATTTGAGTTTTCACTTAACCTAGAATCAATAGGTGGCTTAAAGGTTTTAAAGGAAAGGTTGGTTTTTGAGAAAACAAGTTTTTAAACAAGTGCAGTATCAATCTACTCGAGTATGAGTTTGTTTAATCGAGTACTACTCGAGTATGCTGCAATTTACTCGAGTAAACACTGCTGAACTGATTTTTAAAATACGATTTTCACTTCTCAAAATCAGTTTTCAAGTGCCATAACTTTTGGGTATTCTATAAAAACGTTTTCCTAACCTTTGTGATCATAACCCATCATTTTGATATTCCTTTTACAAAGAATCAAGCCACTCTATTCTCTCTCAATTTCAAAGATCAAAGCTTTTCTATTTTCATATTCTTTGATCAAGAACCTTTGAATCTCTTGTGTGATTTGTCATAGCTATTGATTGAGATTCATTAGGATTGTTATGTATATTCATTGAGTTGTAACCTTTGCAATAAGGCAAGCCACTACAACAAACAAGAAGCCTTGGTGTGTCGATTATCATCAAGCAACGTTCATTGAAGAAGAAGAAGTCTTGGTTGTGAATCAAGCAAGGAGAAGCCTTGATGTGTGGATTATCATCAAGCAATTGAAGACTTGTTGTGTCGATTATCAACAAGGGGTAGAGGTTAGATTAGAGAGAAGATCAATAGGATTACAAGGCAAGGGTGTCGGTTATCTCTTGTAGGCTAGCAAGAAGGAAGTCTTGTGAGGCAATCACTTGTAATTTGAGAACTCTAATTCCTCATAGTGAAGAATCTCTCTTGGTTGAAGAGGGGAATGGATGTAGCTTTCAAGCGGGTGAAAGTGAACCAGGATAAATCGCTGTGTCGTATCTCTAAACCCTTACTCTTTATATTCAAGTCATTTGATTGCGTTCTTGGTTGAAAACCTAGAAAGATTGATTTTCATAATTGATTGAATTGAATCTTTAATTGCTCAAATTGATAAAGGGAAAATCATTTTCATAACTAGGTTAATCAATAAGAATATAGGTGTTAATCATTTTTGTTGAATCTCTGATCTTTCGTGTGAATTGATTGATTTTCGTATGCGAATGAAAACTTGATTTTTCTGGTTTCTGTCAGATATACTCGAGTAAACGAGTCTTTAATCGAGTACTACTCGAGTACTATGAAATCTACTCGAGTAAACCTGAACAAAATTGCAAAAATATTTTGTTTTGATTGTTTCGATTTGTTTCGTTCGAAAATCTTTCAAGGTAGCTTAGACACCTATTCAACCCCCCCTTCTAGGTGTATTCCTAGGGTTCCTTTGTCTCTCCAACCACCAATTGCGGTTTCCTCAATTGGTATCAGAGCTCGGTCGAAAGACACGAGCATAAGAGCTTTTTCGTAAAGATCCTAGTTAAGAAAATCGCAATGGGATTCGTACCCTTTGGTGGTGAAGGTGCTTCAATAAGTCGTCCTCCATTGTTTACCGGAGAAGGCTATGCATATTGGAAAGTTAGAATGAAAATCTTTATCCAAGCCATAGATAGTGAAATTTGGAAAGTAGTTGAAAAAGGTCCTCATATCCCCTCTAGTTTAGTCGAAGGTGTAGAACAATTGATCCCCGAGGATAAGTGGAACGATGATGATAGAAAGAAAGTACAATATGATTATAAAGCAAAGAATATCATTACCTCCGCTTTATCCTATGACGAGTTCTTTAGAGTTTCTCAATGTTCTAGTGCTAAGGAAATGTGGGACACTTTACAAGTGACTCATGAAGGAACTAGTGAGGTTAGGAGAGCTAGATTGAATGCTTTAATGCGTGATTATGAATTGTTTCAAATGCTTCCAAATGAATCTATTAATGATATGCAAAAGCGTTTTACTCATATTATAAATCATTTACTTGCTCTTGGTAAAACTTTTCTTCAAGGTGAACTTTCTAACAAAGTGTTGAGATGTTTAGACAGGAATTGGCAACCAAAAGTAACGGCTATCGTTGAATCTAAAGATTTGGATGCTATGGATCTAGCAACACTTTTCGGAAAGCTTCAAGAACATGAAATGGAGCTTGGACGCTTGAATATCAATGAAGAGTTGGATAAAAACAAAGAAAGAAAGGGACTTGCTCTTAAAGTCAAGTGTAGATCTTACAAAAAGAAAGAGAGTTCCGATGATGATGATAGTGAAGATTCCGATTCCGATATTGATGAAAAAGACATGAAACTTTTGCTAAGAAAGTTTGACAAGTTTCTAAGGAGAAAAGGAAGGTTGAACAAGGATAAAAGTAAAGAGAAGGATTCCCCACACTACAAGACCAAAACTTCAAGAGAAGGTGTAGTTTGCCATGAATGTGGAAAGCCCGGTCATCTCAAGTATTCATGCTCTAGATATCTCAAGAAGAAGGAGAAAGACAAGAAGAATTCCAAGCATAAAAGAGCATACATAGTTTGGGATAGTGATGAAGATAACAAGAAAAGCACATCGAGTAGTTCATCGGATAATGAAGAAGTCGCTTGTCTCAACTTGATAACTCTAGTAGATGAAGAACAAAGTTCAAATGAAGAATCAAGTTATCAAAGCGACGAAAGCAATGTAAGTCATACTAAATCCGAAATTTCTTCTAAATATGAATTGTTATATAATGCTTATGAAGAAATGCATGAACAACTTGAAAAACTAGCTTTGAAAAACATTGAAAGAAAGAAGCTCATTTTGAAACATCAAAAATAGATTTTAGAACTTCAAAAACAAGTTGATGAGCTTAATCTTGAAAATGAAACTCTTGATCTTATATATGCTAGTTCTTCTTGTGATTGTGCTAGTAGAGTGAATATTGTGGTTGATTGTGAGAATTGCAAGTTGCTTAAAGATGAAAATGCTATTTTGAAAAATAAGCTTGCAAGTTTCACAAGTGGTGATATTAAATTGCGCACATTGTTAAATTTTCAAAGAGAAAATTCAAACAAGTTTGGTTTGGGTTATACTAATGCTAAGAGTAAATCTCATAGAAATATTGTTGATTTTTCTAAAGTTGATTTTTCAAATGCACCAACATGTTTCTATTGTGGTACTCATGGACATACTTCAAATGTGTGTTATATTAAAGTGCATGGTATCCCTAAAGGAGATTTTGTTTGGATGAAAAAGGGTGAGAGTCCCTACACTAATAAAAATGGATCCAAAACCATTTGGATACCAAAAAGCAAAGCATGATTGTTTTGTAGGTATGATTGAAGAGCAAAGAGAGCTTACAAGTGTTATTCATATTTGCATCTTCAATTGGTATCAAAAGAAGTCCTACAATATGGTACAAATGTTATGGTTAGTTTGTGAACTTCATATGGTATCTTCTCAATTGGTATTACTTTTCTAAATGTTTAATTAAATCATTTGGTATCATTGAGTAGATTCATAGATGGTTATCATGATATAGTGACATGCTTTGGTTGTTATTAAAGAAATATCACAATTGGTATCAAATATTTGTTGATATATGTACTTCTTTACAATTGATATCTTCTTTGTTAAGTGATATTATGATCTTTTTAGTTTTCAATTGGTATCATATTTCATTGTTATATTCTCTTGCCAATTGGTATCACATTTCAAAGTATAGTTCTATTGTATTTGTTCAATTGGTATCATTGTTGTAAAGAAATGATCATTGATTTCTTACCTTGGCTTAGATGTTATATTTCAATTGGTATATATTGCTTTTTGATAATGCCAAAGGGGGAGAAATATGATGTTTTGAATTGAATGGAATGTTTCTCAAAGGGGAGAAATGATTGTTGGAGAAATAATATGATTTTTAGATATTTGTTTGGAGAAAGGTTGTTTTTGTTGTTTTTATGTAGGTTGAGCTAAGTTGTTGAAGATAGGGGGAGAATCAAGCTTCTATCAATTGGATTCAAATGTCAAAAGCATTTATTGAGGGGGAGCAAGAGTCTCACCAAGTGATCAAATTGTTAAAGCATCAACAACTTCAAAGAACTTTTGGAGAACTTCAAAACATGGTTTGTCATTTTCAAAAAGGGGGAGATTGTAAGTTCCATGATGAATGCTTTGATAATGACAAAGTGTTTTGAACAAGCTATCATGTGATGATCAAGTTCAAGTTCAACAAGCAACAACAAACATCAAGTGAAGAAGAGAGAACAAGCTCATGAAGACTTAAGTTTGAGTGTAATTGTTTTTGTTTTATCTTTTGCCTCTCAAGCTTCATAGGTTTTCATTTGGGTAGTTTGTTTAGAGGGTAGTGAATCTCATTCATAAGTCATGATTTAATCATAATTTGAGTTTTCACTTAACCTAGAATCAATAGGTGGCTTAAAGGTTTTAAAGGAAAGGTTGGTTTTTGAGAAAACAAGTTTTTAAACAAGTGCAGTATCAATCTACTCGAGTATGAGTTTGTTTAATCGAGTACTACTCGAGTATGCTGCAATTTACTCGAGTAAACACTGCTGAACTGATTTTTAAAATACGATTTTCACTTCTCAAAATCAGTTTTCAAGTGCCATAACTTTTGGGTATTCTATAAAAACGTTTTCCTAACCTTTGTGATCATAACCCATCATTTTGATATTCCTTTTACAAAGAATCAAGCCACTCTATTCTCTCTCAATTTCAAAGATCAAAGCTTTTCTATTTTCATATTCTTTGATCAAGAACCTTTGAATCTCTTGTGTGATTTGTCATAGCTATTGATTGAGATTCATTAGGATTGTTATGTATATTCATTGAGTTGTAACCTTTGCAATAAGGCAAGCCACTACAACAAACAAGAAGCCTTGGTGTGTCGATTATCATCAAGCAACGTTCATTGAAGAAGAAGAAGTCTTGGTTGTGAATCAAGCAAGGAGAAGCCTTGATGTGTGGATTATCATCAAGCAATTGAAGACTTGTTGTGTCGATTATCAACAAGGGGTAGAGGTTAGATTAGAGAGAAGATCAATAGGATTACAAGGCAAGGGTGTCAGTTATCTCTTGTAGGCTAGCAAGAAGGAAGTCTTGTGAGGCAATCACTTGTAATTTGAGAACTCTAATTCCTCATAGTGAAGAATCTCTCTTGGTTGAAGAGGGGACTGGATGTAGCTTTCAAGCGGGTGAAAGTGAACCAGGATAAATCACTGTGTCGTATCTCTAAACCCTTACTCTTTATATTCAAGTCATTTGATTGCGTTCTTGGTTGAAAACCTAGAAAGATTGATTTTCATAATTGATTGAATTGAATCTTTAATTGCTCAAATTGATAAAGGGAAAATCATTTTCATAACTAGGTTAATCAATAAGAATATAGGTGTTAATCATTTTCGTTGAATCTCTGATCTTTCGTGTGAATTGATTGATTTTCGTATGCGAATGAAAACTTGATTTTTCTGGTTTCTGTGAGATATACTCGAGTAAACGAGTCTTTAATCGAGTACTACTCGAGTACTCTGAAATCTACTCGAGTAAACCTGAAGAAAATTGCAAAAATATTTTGTTTTGATTGTTTCGATTTGTTTCGTTCGAAAATCTTTCAAGGTAGCTTAGACACCTATTCAACCCCCCCTTCTAGGTGTATTCCTAGGGTTCCTTTGTCTCTCCAACCACCAATTGCGGTTTCCTCAAGACTTTGGTTGTATATGGAGAATATATACAAAAAAAATTATTTAATCTTATTAGCAACGATAATGTCGTTGCAGAAAACATGTGTTTTGCTACGACTTAAAAATGTCGTTGCAGAAAACAAGTGTTTTGCAACGACTTATATAAGTCGTTGTTGCAAAACACCTGTTTTCTGCAACGACTTTTTTAAACCGTTGCAAAACACATGTTTTCTGCAACGACATTTTTAAGTCATTGCAAAACACCTGTTTTTAGCAACGACTTTTTTAAGTCGTTGCAAAATATCATTGCAATAAAGGGTTTTTCTTGTAGTGGTTACCTCTTGATGCATTTGCGGTCTGCAGGTAATCGAGAAGCTTTGCGATTCGATACTGAGTTGGAGTTTAGTGCAAAAAGGAGGAAGAAGCAAGCGAAAAAGGAGAGGAAAGAGCAAGAGAGAAAGATGGCTGAAGGAGCTGGATCTACTCCACCACCACCACCTCCGGTTAGGAAGACCTTGGCTGACTACACAACCGTGGATCCGGACATATGCATCTCCAGCATAGTCCGACCGGTGATCACAGCGGTCGCGTTTGATATTGATCCCAATATATCCACCTCATCAAACAGGATCAATTCTCAGGCGCCCCACATCAGGATCCCACAGAGCATGTCGCCAATTTCTTGAACATGCCCGACTTCTTCAAAATCGAGGGTGCTTCGGAGGAGGCAATCAGGATGAGGATCTTTCCTCTCTCCTTGAGGGAACAGGCCTACACATGGATGAGGTTATTGGGTTATGCAGCGCATACTGAAGCGCCAGAGCAGAGCGGCTGATTTCTAGCACAGGGAGATGCGTCGGAACCAGGCGAGGGATGTTGTTTTGAGGGATTGAAGAGCAGCACAGGGCCTACCGTATGATGTGCCTCCGTACATTGAGGAGGATCATGGCTTGCTGGACGCATCGCCAAAGGAGGATGAGATGGAGGATGATCATTGAGGGGATTTTGTACTTTATTTCTTTATATCTTATGTATTCCCCTTCCCCTATTCAGACCTGTACTACCACAAAAAATATGTAATGCTTTGTAGGATTTTTCTTTTGTTTTATTGCATGGATATTATTCTGTTCACTCTCTATTGCATTTGTATATATCTTGTGTTTGCAGCAGGTATGAGTTGATGTCTCCCCCATGAGAGGTGCTATTTGGCACTTGTTTCTAATGACCTGCAGGTATTAAGTTTGGGGGAGCGTCTTCTCACTTTGTTTAGTGATGAGCTGTGTAGCGAATGTATAGGGAAGTGCTCTAAATTTTTCCTTGTAGTAGTTTTTTTTATATTGTAGTTAGGTTAGATTAGTTTGCTTGAGGACAAGCCAACCTCTAAGTTTGGGGGAGCGGTACAAAATAAAAAATTTTCAGGCTTGAATTTTTCTCCCATTTTTAGTGTTGGTTTGTGTCCTTGGTAGGAGTAGGTAATTATTCTAGGATTATGACTGTTTTTCTGATGATAGGTGTAAATACTTAGTTTAGGATTAGACTCACTGATTTTTGATATTGAATTGATTGAGTTGTAAATATTGTTTGAATCTGGTTATTTTGACAAACTTTTTGAGAATTTGTGATTAGTGAACTGACCTTTAGCCTAGTGAGATTTTGAGCCTAAACACTGAAGGGGTATGTGATTATTGAATTATTTTTGATTTGAGACCCCTAGTTCTTTCATGAGTGTGTTCACTTTAGCTTTGTGTTCTAGAACTTGACCTGTGATCATTTCAAGATTGATTTTTGTTTGCATGCATGAAAACGGTTAAGGCACTTAGGATTGTGTTTTTGTGGCCTTCAGATGTTTTGCATTGATATGTTCCCTTAGTTGCCCATTTTGAGCCTAATGATAGATGATTTTTCTTTGGTACCCTGCATTGATTGTATAATTTTTGTGAGTACCTTAGGAATTTTGAATGAGCAATTGAGAGGAACGATTCAAAAAGTGAAAAAAATGGTACAAAGTGTTGTAAGTCTACTTCTCTTCCATGAAATAAAATAAATAAAAGAAATAAATAAAGAGAAATTTGGAAGAGAGTAGAGTAAGAGAAAAAGTGAAAATGAGAGAAAAATTCAAGTCTGAAATTTTTTATTTTGTACCACTCCCCCAAACTTAGAGGCTGCCTTGTTCTCAAACAAACTAATCTAACCTAACTACAATATAAAAAGAAACTACTACAAGGAAAAATTCAGAGCACTTCCCTATACATCCGCTGCGCAGCTCATCACTAAACAAAGTGAGAAGACGCTCCCCCAAACTTAATACCTGCAGGTCATTAGAAACAAGTGCCAAATAGCACCTCTCATGGGGGAGACATCAACTCACACCTGTTGCAAACACAAGATATATACAAATGCAATAAAGAGTGAACAAAATAATATCCATGCAATAAAACAAAAGAAAAATCCTACAAAGCATTATATATTTTTGGTGGTAGTACAGGTCTGAATAGTGGAAGGGGAATACATAAGATATAAAGAAATAAATTACAAAATCCCTTCAATGATCATCCTCCATCTCATCCTCCTCTGGTGATGCATCCATCAGGCCATGATCCTCCTCAATGTATGGAGGCACATCGTTTGGTAGGCCCTGTGCTACTCTCCAATCCCTCAAAACAGCATCCCTGGCTTGGTTCCGACGCATCTCCCTGCGCTGGAACTCAGCCTCTCTACTCTTGCGCCTCAGCATGCGCTGCATCAACCCAATAACCTCATCAATTCCCCCCGAATGCCGCACCGGCTGGATGGAAGGTCCTGCCTCAAACTGCTGTTGCTGCTGTGGTGGTGGTGAGCCCTCTTTAGCCATCTCGATAGCTCGAACAATATAGGAATCCCAGGTGGCCTTAGTCATCTTGGGGGTCCGTTTAAGGTCCCTCACATCTGCTCTAAAATCAACTCTAGCTGCGGTGCACAGCCGGGTTATAACCCAAGGAAAGCCGACATACCCTGTCTCCTTCCTAGCAAAACGATGCATCCGATCAGAGATGATCGATGCAGCGTCCACAACAATCCCCTGATGAAGGGAATAAATAAGCCTACAAACTCCTGGCTGAACCTCGGTGTCATGTGAGTGTGGGTCCAGGGTATGAACAATGAACCGGACCTAGAACCTAGCAGCTCCCCTAAGATACTTCTGGTAAACATGCTTGACCGTGCCAGCCACGGACAAGTTCCAATCCCGATCCCTCAGAAATAAAGCCTCCTTAACCCGTTCCAACGGGTACTCATCCTCGCTATCAAAGCTATCAAAAGTAAACATGGCGGGTGCCGCCTCTGGTGGGTAAAATGGAAGTCCCATGACACGAGCAATAGTGTCCGCATCATAAGGCACCTCTACTCCTCTAACATAACTGACCCACCTATTACTACCCTCTAACTCCGCTCTCTGAGCTCTCCACCAGGCGTTAGCATAAAACTCCCAAACCAGGAATTTGCTAAACGCATCATCAGGCTCCCTAACCCACTCCATCCACCAGTTGATCAACAGTGTCTCTCGCACCTCCTCAATCTCTCTGACTCCAACCACCCTGCTGCCCAAGGGACCCTCACTATCAAAAAGCATACTCGTCTCAGGGGTTATCCCTCGCCGCACCATCTTTCCCTCATAATAATCATAGACCCTCGAATTCTCAAAGGTCTTCCCTGTGTCACTACTACTTCCTACGGCTAGTCTCTTTCCCCTCGGCATCCTAATTTACTCAAAAAACAACTAAAGGCAATTCGTCGAACACTTGGTGGGCACTAAAAATAACACTAAACCCAAACTCCACAATACTAACTCCCAACTCCAAAATCAAACTAAATCAGAACCAGAGAGTATAGAGGAGTGTTTTCTTATTACCCAAAAGTGTGAAAAATTCGTGACCCTTGCCCTTGGTGTATGAGAAACCGAATTTGAGGGATAAGTGAAAATGAGATGAAATCTCCAATAAATGCCCAAAATAGTGAAGAATAAGGGAAAAGGATGATGAAATGTTGATAATTGGTGGTAGAATTTGAGAAATTATGGAGGATTTGAGAATTGGAGCTTAGGGTTCTATGAGGGAGGAATAGACTTGGGAAGAATGGGGAGAATGGGGAGAAACTCCCCTGGGCGTGTGTCTTAATGCCCAGCACGTGTCCAGGCGCCAGACCTGTACTGGTCCTCTTTTATATATATATATTAAATTAAATTATACGAAAATAAAATAAAAAAATAAAAACTAATTACCTTAAAACTAAGGGAAATTACCTAACATTGGGTTGCCTCCCAACTAGCGCTTGTTTAACGTCATGAGCCTGACGGGTCACCTCCTTTCGAAGGCTAGGGGGATGCCAAATTCCCCTTCAAGGTTGGCAGCTGATTATTCAAATTATTTTCAGCATGGGAATGCTGAATGAAGTTAGGCGGAGTAAAGTTATCCGCAGTGATTGGTGGTTTTTCAAAAATGTTTATAGTGCATTGCTCACCATTCACTCGAAGAATTACTTCTCCCCTAGGAACATCTATCACTGCCCCTGCTGTGGCCAAGAATGGCCTACCAAAAATTAGAGGAATGTTTTCATCCTCTTTAACATCAAGGATCATAAAATCCAGGGGAAGTATAAAATCATTAATTTTCACCAATATGTCTTCCACAACTCCATAAGGGCGGAGGATGGATTTATCAGCTAATTGTAACAGGGCTGGGGTAGGTTTAACCTCTCCTAAAGCTAATGCTTCACAAACAGATAATCGCATGATATTGACACTAGCACGAAGGTCACAAAGAGCCTTACATATGTATTTCTTGGCAATGCTGATAGGGAGGCTGAAGCTTCCAGGATCCTTCATCTTTGGAGGAATGTTGCTTTTAATGATGTTGCTGCACTTCTCCACAATAGGAAACGTTTCTTCCGAAAGCATTCCCTTCTTCTTGGTGGGAGGATCCTTCATAAATCTCGCATATAGAGGAATCTGTTCAAGAGCCTCTACAAACGGGATGTTGATTTGAATTTTCTGGATCATCTCCAAGAACTTGGAGAAGTGTCTCTGGTCCTCTTCTTTCTTTAGCCTCTGAGGATAAGGGATCTTCGGAGGCAATGGAGCAGGTTTCGGTGTGCTGTGGTTGAGATCCGCAGTTGGATCCTGCGCTTTCGGTGCTCCCAGCTTGCCTTACTCTTGAGTCACTGTTGCATCATTCCTAGGCTGCTCTTCCTTCTTCTTTGTGGATTCAGTTTCATCACCCTTCGGTTGTGGCTCCTCATAAGACTTGCCACTCCGAAGAGTCACTGCCAAACAACGCTCCTTGGGATTTGTAATGATATCACTAGGAAAGATTCCTAGCGACCTCTCTGAAATCTGTTTTTCAAACTGGCCCACTTGTATCTCCAAGTTACGGATGCTAGCCCCTTGGTTGGCGAGGTTCGACCTTGTCTCTTCCATGAATGTGGTAGTGTGTGAGGCTAACTTTTCTATAGCTGCTTCCCATGTTGGCTTCTGTGTCTGTTGTGGCTGTTGTGGTGGGTTGAGGGCTGGGCTGTGCCATGAGAAGTTTGGATGATTCCGGTACCCAGGATTGTAGGTGTTGGAGTACATGTTGTTCTTATGTCCTCCACCACCCACATAGTTTGCCTGCTCTTCTATGGTCACAAGTCCTCCTCCAATATCTTTTGCACAATCACCATTGCGGTGATTCCCTCCATAGAAGTCGCATACAAGGGTGCTGACTGCAGATATCTGAGCTTGACCCATTTGCTTGGCCAATGCAGCTATTTGTTGCTGCATCTCCTTGTTCTTCTCAATGATAGTTTGCATTTGGGTTGAACTCAGATCTGAATTCCTCAAGATAGTCTTCTCTGTGATGGCCTGACTACTGTTGTAGGCCATTGTCTCTATTATTTCCTTTGCCTCTTCAACGATTTTCTTTAGGAGGGAACCGCCAGTTGCTGCATCAATCATGATTTTGTTTGCCATCTTCAACCCAAAATAGAATAACCGGATTTGCATCCAGTCCGAAATTGCGTGTGTGGGGAATTTCTTCAGCAGATGATTGTACTTGTCCTAGGCTTCGTGCAAGTGTTCTCTGTAACACTCACACATTTATTAGTTAATTTTAGGTTTTATTAAAATTGGTGATAGAAAATTCCTTTTTAAACTGGATTATTTATAAAAACTTTTACGAAAATCCGGCAGAGTTTCCTCTCTTTTCCGGACTTCCCAAAATTTTTCTTCTTAAAACCTGTCAATCCAGAAATATTTAAAAACATAAACCACAACAGTTTAATAGTTATAACAGATCCTAACTCCCGATTAGTACAAGATTTAGGGCAAGCTACTAATTCATATTATAATTTACAAAAAGTAATTGCCCACTCAAAATATTCAATATACATTCCACGTAGTGGAATGAAAATCCTGCTCGGCCATATTCCATGTAAGCTCCACTTCAACACCTGCAAAATATAGCAAGAAGGGTAGCATTACACAGAACTTAAAAAGATAAATCCTAAAAGAGACATAGTAATAAACTAAGCCTACCAAATTCATAGCATACGCTATTCATTCAATTAATCTCTTCTAATCCTTTAGTTATTCTCATATTCGTTTAATCTCTGGTTCTCTTATCATTCTCTCATTTCCATTCTTTATTCATTTTCCATTACTTGGCCCACATGCCGGTTACCTTTTCGTTCCTTTATTCTTTTCATTATTGTGACAGGGTCTACCGACCTCCCGCCTTATTACTTTTTATTATTGTGATAGGGTCTACCGACCTCCCGCCATTATACCTTTTATTATTGTGACAGGGTCTACCGACCTCCCGCCTTATTACTTTTTATTATTGTGACAGGGTCTACCGACCTCCCGCCATTATACCTTTTATTATTGCGACAGGGTCTACTGACCTCCCGCCATTTTACTTCTCATTATGGTGACAGGGTCTAACGACCTCCTGCCATTTTACTTTTTATTATAGTGACAGGGTCTACCGACCTCCCGTCATTTCACTTTTATCTTTGTGACAGGGTCTACCGACCTCCCGCCATTTTACTTTTTATTATTGTGACAGGGTCTACCGACCTCATGCCGCTCAGTCCATTCCCTTTTCTTTATTCTCGTTTATTTTAAGTACATTCTTATTCATTAATTATTCTCATTCTCATTTCACTTTGCTTGAATTGGCCATATACATTATGTTTTAATTCTCGTCACTAACTCTTAATTATTTCCATTTTCCCTTTCTTTTCTTTTTCTTCTTCTCTTCCTTTCCCTTTTTCCTTATTCTTTTTATTAATTACTCTAGCTTTCGTCTAACCTCATTCTATTAAACTACCATAATTGCATTCACTCTAGGTATCTTATCACCTTTTCGCTAAACTCTTTTACCTATTACCCTCTTGTATTTGGAATTTAGTTTATCATTTTCATTTCGATTTCATTACTACCCGACCACTCTTAACTAAGTTTACTCCGTGCTACCTTATTGTTTTCTTACTCTAACTTCTCCTTTTCCTCACCTTTAGTTTTAACTCATTCTACACCCTTCGCCTATTACAAACACTCCATACTCTTTTATTCTCACGCTCCTCTAATTTCCCTTAATTAATTTCCCTTGGTTTTATTTTGCGTTTGTTCTACACTTTCATTCCATATGAACTCTTTTAATATTCTATTATATTCATTCACTCCGGAACTCATTCTACGCACCTTCAATTTATTCCATTGTCCATTTAAATAAACCATTTATTTTTGCGGGAACTACCCTAAGGTTCATTAACTTATTCCTTAATTACCCTATTCTTAGTCACCACTACACTACTGGAAAAAAGACCTTTAAAATCGGTCGTTTTGGACTTTTAAAATCGGTCGTTGAGGCGATGTGGAAAACGGCGATGTTAAAAGTCAGACTTTTAAAATCGGTCAAACGACCGATTTTAAAAGTACTTTAGATTTTTCTAACTCGGTCACGGTGACCGATTTTAATTGCTGGGTTTTTTTTTTAAAAAAAAAATAATAAATTATGCTTAGGAATATAACCAAATTACAACAACAATGCAAGAATACAACATGAAGTCCAGGACAGTATACAACAATATGAAAAGGCAAAAAAAATTATTGAAAAAATAAACCCAGATCTGAATTAGAACAACTTCACAACATGAAGGACAGTATACAACAAAAAATAATATTACAATATGAAAAGAAAAAGTTAAAAAAAATTATAAAAAAAAAGATCTGAAATAACAGTACAACATGAAAAAAAAGGCAAAAAAAAAATTATAAAAAAAACAGATCTGAAACGGTGGTGGTGAGAGGGTGGCCAGATCTGGATCTAAGAAGGTTGGCGACGCGGTGGTTGTCTGTAGAAGAAGGAGAAGTCTTCAGTGCGCTCTCTTTTTTTCTCTCTCTCTCTCTCTCGGTCGTGGCGGTGGAAGGAGAAAAACCGGCGGCGGTGGTGGAAGGAAGAAGACGAAGGTGAGCAAACACCAATGAGCGGCGGTGAAGAACAACAAGTGGTGAGCAATGGCAAATGAAGTGAAATGAGCGGCGGTGAAGAGGTGAAGATGGAAGAGGGAAGAGGGAAGAGGGAAGAGGGAAGAGAAGAGGTGAGCAAAAGAGAGAAGAGGCGAAGTAGGAGAAGAGAAATGAGTGAAACTGTTTGAGAGAAAAAAATTTATGAGTGTGAGCCTTTCGTATCCCGGTATTAAGATAAAGTTCGGACTTACGAAATCGGTCGTTAGAGTGACCGATTTCGAAAATTTTTTAAAATTAAAAAAAAAACTTTTCAGACTTACGAAATCGGTCGTTATAGTGACCGATTACGAAATTTTTTAAAATTAAAAAAAAAAACTTTTCAGACTTACGAAATCGATCGTTATAGTGACCGATTTCGAAATTTTTTAAAATTTAAAAAAAAAACTTTTCAGACTTACGAAATCGTTCGTCTTTGACCGATTTTGAATCCACTTACGAAACCGGTCGTTTTAGTGGCCGATTTCGAAAATTTTTTAAAATTAAAAAAAAAAACTTTTCAGACTTACGAAATCGTTCGTCTTTGACCGATTTCGAATCCACTTACGAAATCGGTCGTTATAGTGACCGATTTCGAATATTTTAAAATTAAAAAAAAAACTTTTCAGACTTACGAAATCGGTCAACCTACTGACCGATTTTAAAAGTTAAATTTTATTTACAAAATTGCCACCGCGTTTTTTTTAACTCGGTTTTTCAACGACCGATTTCGAAACCCCGATTCTAAATCCCTTTTTTCTAGTAGTGCTATAAACTCCTAGAATTTACTTTTTAAATAGAGGTAATACGACCCTTCTTACCTCGGGCTTTCTTTTTTTAAAAGAACCTGGGTTGTGGCTCGGTGTCGATGACGGCGTCGGTGTTGCTCCTCGTTAGTGAGAACGATTTAGGTCGGATTCGAAGCCAAAGCTTCAAGCCTCGGAGTAGCCAACACGAGCCCGGTGTGATCACGGCCGGTAACGACGCCGGTAAGATCCGGTGGAAAGAGAGAGAGAGACCAAGAAGAGGGAAGAGGGAGAGAGAGCAAGGGTCAAAGCGAGAGTAAGAGAGAGAGTGAAAGAAGGTTGTAAGGGTGGTGGGTGGCCGGCGTGGTGGTTGGCCGTGGTGGCTGGTGGCCACAGTGGTGGCCACGGTGGTGGGAAAAGAAGAGAGAGAAAGAGAGTAGGGAGAGAGAAAGGGCCAACAAGAGAGAGAGAGAGATCTATGGAGAGGAGGAAAGCCAAGGAGGGAGGCGGCCTTGGTGGCTCTAGTGGTGGTTGGAGGTGCTGGGGGGCGGAGAGAGAGAGAGAGGGTGGAGAGAGAGGAAGAGGGGGTTGGAAAATGGGGGTTTGGGGTGGCTGGTGCGGGATTTATGGACCTGGTGCGGTCCTGGTCGCGCCCGCGCGCCTGGGCGCGGGGTTAGGCACGCCTGCGCGCGTCACACGCGCAACTGGTGGGGCGATCATATCTCTCGCGGGCGCCTGGGCGAGTCGTTCGTGCGCCTGGGCGCAAGGCACGCACCAGACTGGTGCTGGTGCTCAACTGGTGCGCGTTTCTGGTGGGGCGATGGAGCTGGTGCGGATTTCTGGCGCACCAGGAGTCTGGCTGGTGCTGATTGCGCGCCTGGGCCAATATGGCGCGCCTGGGCGAATTTCTTACTGAGTTGGTGCATCTGATGCACCCTGGTGCGCCTGGGCGTGCACTAGTGATTCCAGACTTCGATTCGCCGTAACTTCTTTGTTAACCGTCGGATCGGGCCCAAATTTTTAGAAAAGCTTCTTAATCCCTTAAACTTCATATCCAACGGTGGAATTTAATTTCTTAGCATCCTATAATAAATTCCAAATTTTCTCGTACCAACTGATTTCTAATACGTAAAACGCCGATTTAACTCCCGATTTCGCTTAGATAATTTTGCCCTTTGCTACTAATGTCTCCTACACAACCCCTAATGCTTATAATTACTACTCACCTCGCTCCCAAAATTCTTTAAGCAATTAACCCAATTATTTCTTGGGTTTTTAAACAATGATTTCACTTAAAATAAAACTTAGGATGTTACAATTCTCACCCACTTACTGGAATTTCGTCCCCGAAATTCCGTTCAATTCCTTCAAATGGAGAACCATCCCATTAGTAAGATTCTGATCACGGTTTTCACTTCCCTTCGATTTTTACCTTCCACTCCATATGTGGTTAGGGCCGTGCCCATTTCAACGTTTGTCTTCTGGCACTACGTACTATCTCTATCTGCGTAGTATCGTCAGTTTTTCTCATTATTAAAGTTCCATCTCTCATTCCTTGGATTGAAATCGTCCCTCACTTAGCATTGACATACTTGATTATATCCATGATAGGGGGTATGCTCATTCGTTGCTCAGAATAGAGTACACCGGTTCTCGACCGGTATCCAAGGCTGAAAAGAGGACACGTAGGTGACTACCTATCGGTAGGCATTGAACTATGCTGGGTTTCTACGACTTGGAAAATTCTCACCTATACATCTGAGATGCTTGAAGCTTGAAGAGAGTGAAGATGAAAAGAAGAAACATGAAGCACTTACGAGTGAGTCTCATGGTCTTTGCAAGATGACCCAGGATGTACTGGATACATGTCAAGAAAGAAGACAATGGAGGTTATCCCCAAAGTGTGTATTTTCAGCAGAGAGCTGTCGAAGGATGTGTTTTCTATGGGTCTGCGGTTAATTGATTGGTCTCGGTCAAGGCCTAGATGTTATTTCTCAATTCGACGTTATTTTGGGGAGGTATTGCTTTACCTCTAGTTTAACTCTCATTCGATCCTCCACGAAGCGTTTGGAATTATCTGTTTAGTATTCCTATGGCTTATTGTATGAGTACTAGTTATTGTCGCTCGGATAGGATCCGAATCGAGTCGTCAAGTCTCCCCCACTTAGTATCAACATACCTGAGTAAGTCGAAGGCAGGGAGGAAACTGGGTTGATTCCAAGAATTGACTAGATAGGCTCTTCATACCTACGCATACGGCTAAGTTCTCTTACGAGTTAGAAGGGTGGTTCGATCATTTAGTTGGATGTTCTCGGTGGAAATATAGAATAAGAGTGTCTTGAATGGGGTTGGTTTGCGAATCACTGTTCATGAGTCTTGGTAAAGATCCTATAGGATTAAAGTCTAATCGGGCTTTTGACAGAGATAGAATTCCTAGATGATTTATTCGGATCTCAACTAGATGATTGCAATAATATAGCATGTTAATAAACGCGAAGACCGAGGTGGTCAGTCCCAATCTCACATTTAGTAACTGTACATCACTGCGTTATTGAATGATAGCATTATCTTTTAACAGGTTCAAGAGAAAGGATGACCAATCCTGACCTTACACTCTATTAGAGGACCACACTATCACAATTGAGCTTGGGGGAATTTCTAACTAAGGTCTTAACACCTATCGATTCCTTCTAGATTACACTACCCACACTTAATCTAAACAAAGACGTAAAAGTAACCAGTTGAGGCAGCATTAACATGAAAAGTACCTTGGCTAGTTTATTCGCTCCCTTCTCCGATACGTCCAGGACAGTTTGCCCCAATATGTCCCGATTGTCCGCATATATAGCAGAGACCCTTGTTCTTGTGCTGCTTCAACAACAAACGCAGAAGCCTGTGGGGCTTCCCACAGAGTGAACATGGTAGCCTAACTCCTGGGGTATCCCCCTTCGGGGCCACATCACTTGGCACTACTGCCCTAGTGTTGGTGTCAAAGCATGGACCTGATTCCGGAGCCAATTCCTTGCCCTTGTCAAACCTCTCATTATCTGACATTCGTTTGAGACCCTTTTCATATGTGCTTGCCATGTTGACCAAGCGAGCCAAGTTATCAATGTTGTGATACTCACACGAGAGGCGAATATCACTCCTAAGCCCAGCTTCAAACTTAACACACTTGCCACGGTCACTTGCATACCGATAATCAGAAAAACGGATGAGATCTTCAAACCGATCTGCATAGTCCCCAACTGACATAGAACCTTGAGTCAATTGGAGAAAAGCAATCTCCTTTTCCCTTCTAACATCTTCAGGGAAATACTTCTCCAAGAAAAGATCCTTGAACACCTCCCAAGAAATCACCGAGTTAGCTGCCACCAATCCTCTCCTCTGCTGATCCCACCAATGTTTTGCCTCATTGGTCAGCATGAATTCAGCTAGTCGAACATGCTGCTCCATTGGTGGTTGAAGAGAACGGATAATCTTCTCAATCTCCTGTATCCACCTTTGCGCCCCATCAGGATCATTTCCACCTTCAAAGCGAGGCGGATCGTTCTTTCGGAAACGAGACATCCAGTCAATCTCAACTGGAGCTGGCGGAGGAGGTTGCAAAGCTGTTACTGCGGCTGTTGCTGCTGCTGCTGCGGCAGTTGCCATCTGCTCACCCTGTTGCTGTTGCATCTGAACCAGATGCTCCAAAATAGCAGCAATTCTATCATTACCTGTTCGTCTTCCAGCCATTCTGTCTAGCCAGGGAGAGCAGATCATTAAGGCTTAATACTCATATATATACCTTAGTATAAATATCCTATTAATATCTCTAGACTCTTACTATGTACACCAATTACTCGTTGGGTGAGTAATCATTGGAGTAATATAACTCCAAGGCCGAGGAGAAACTGCTCTGATACCAAAATGTAACACTCACACATTTATTAGTTAATTTTAGGTTTTATTAAAATTGGTGATAGAAAATTCCTTTTTAAACTGGATTATTTATAAAAACTTTTACGAAAATCCGGCAGAGTTTCCTCTGTTTTCCGGACTTCCCAAAATTTTTCTTCTTAAAACCTGTAAACAACAACAGTTTAATAGTTATAACAGATCCTAACGCCCGATTAGTACAAGATTTAGGGCAAGCTACTAATTCATATTATAATTTACAAAAAGTAATTGCCCACTCAAAATATTCAATATACATTCCACGTAGTGGAATGAAAATCCTGCTCGGCCATATTCCATGTAAGCTCCACTTCAACACCTGCAAAATATAGCAAGAAGGGTAGCATTACACAGAACTTAAAAAGATAAATCCTAAAAGAGACATAGTAATAAACTAAGCCTACCCAATTCTTAGCATACGCTATTCATTCAATTAATCTCTTCTAATCCTTTAGTTATTCTCATATTCGTTTAATCTCTGGTTCTCTTATCATTCTCTCATTTCCATTCTTTATTCATTTTCCATTACTTGGCCCACATGCCGGTTACCTTTTCGTTCCTTTATTCTTTTCATTATTGTGACAGGGTCTACCGACCTCCCACCTTATTACTTTTTATTATTGTGACAGGGTCTACCGACCTCCCGCCATTATACCTTTTATTATTGTGACAGGGTCTACCGACCTCCCGCCTTATTACTTTTTATTATTGTGACAGGGTCTACCGACCTCCCGCCATTATACCTTTTATTATTGCGACAGGGTCTACCGACCTCCCGCCATTTTACTTCTCATTATGGTGGCAGGGTCTAACGGCCTCCTGCCGTTTTACTTTTTATTATAGTGACAGGGTCTACCGACCTCCCTTCATTTCACTTTTATCTTTGTGACAGGGTCTACCGACCTCCCGCCATTTTACTTTTTATTATTGTGACAGGGTCTACCGACCTCCTGCCGCTCAGTCCATTCCCTTTTCTTTATTCTCGTTTATTTTAAGTACATTCTTATTCATTAATGATTCTCATTCTCATTTCACTTTGCTTGAATTGGCCATAAACATTATGTTTTAATTCTCGTCACTAACTCTTAATTATTTCCATTTTCCCTTTCTTTTCTTTTTCTTCTTCTCTTCCTTTCCCTTTTTCCTTATTCTTTTTATTAATTACTCTAGCTTTCGTCTAACCTCATTATATTAAACTACCATAATTGCATTCGCTCAAGTTATCTTATCACCTTTTCGCTAAACTCTTTTACCTATTACCCTCTTGTATTTGGAATTTATTTTATCATTTTCATTTCGATTTCATTACTACCCGACCACTCTTAACTAAGTTTACTCTGTGCTTCCTTATTGCTTTCGTACTCTAACTTCTCTTTTTTCTCACCTTTAGTTTTAACTCATTCTACACCCTTCGGCTATTACAAACACTCCATACTCTTTTACTGTCACGCTCCTCTAATTTCCCTTAATTAATTTCCCTTGGTTTTATTTTGCGTTTGTCCTACACTTTCATTCCATATTAACTCTTTTAATATTCTATTATATTCATTCACTCCGGAACTCATTCTACGCACCTTCAATTTATTCCATTGTCCATTTAAATAAACCATTTATTTTTGCGGGAACTACCCTAAGGTTCATTAACTTATTCCTGAGTTACCCTATTCTTAGTCACCACTATAAACTCCTAGAATTTGCTTTTTAAATAGAGGTAATACAACCCTTCTTACCTCGGGCTTTCTCTTTTTAAAAGAACCTAGGTTGTGGCTCGGTGTCGATGACGGCGTCGGTGTTGCTCCTCGTTAGTGAGAACGATTCCGGTCGGATTCGAAGCCAAAGCTTCAAGCCTCGGAGTACCCAACACGAGCCCGGTGCGATCACGGCCGGTAACGACGCCGGTGAGATCCGGTGGAAAGAGAGAGAGAGAGACCAAGTAGAGGGAAGAGGGAGAGAGATCAAGGGTCAAAGGGATAGTAAGAGAGAGAGTGAAAGGAGGTTGTAAGGGTGGTGGGTGGCCGGCATGGTGGTTGGCCGTGGTGGCCACAGTGGTGGCCACGGTGGTGGGAAAAGAAGAGAGAGAAAGAGAGTAGGGAGAGAGAAAGGGCCAACAAGAGAGAGATATCTATCGAGAGGAGGAAAGCCAAGGAGGGAGGCGGCCTTGGTGGCTCTAGTGGTGGTTGGAGGTGCTGGGGGGCGGAGAGAGAGAGAGGGTGGAGAGAGAGGAAGAGGGGGTTGGAAAATGGGGGTTTGGGGTGGCTGGTGGGGGATTTATTGACCTGGTGCGGTCCTGGTCGCGCCCGCGCGCCTGGGCGCGGGGTTAGGCGTGCCTGCGCGCGTCACACGTGCAACTGGTGCGGGATCAGATCTCTCGCGCGCGCCTGGGCGAGTCGTTCGTGCACCTGGGCGCAAGGCACGCACCAGACTGGTGCTGGTGCTCAACTGATGCGCGTTTCTGGTTGGGCGATGGAGCTGGTGCGGATTTCTGGCGCACCAGGAGTCTGGCTGGTGCTGATGGCGCGCCTGGGTGAGCATATGGCGTGCCTGGGCGAATTTCTTACTGAGTTGGTGCATCTGATGCACCCTGGTGCGCCTGGGCGTGCACCAGTGATTCCAGACTTCGATTCGCTGTAACTTCTTCGTTAACCGTCGGATCGGGCCCAAATTTTTAGACAAGCTTCTTAATCCCTTAAACTTCATATCCAACGGTGGAATTTAATTTCTTAGCATCCTATAATAAATTCCAAATTTTCTCGTACCAGCTGATTTCTAATACGTAAAACGCCGATTTAACTCCCGATTTCGCTTAGATAATTTTGCCCCTTGCTACCAATGTCTCCTACACAACCCCTAATACTTATAATTACTACTCACCTCGCTCCCAAAATTCTTTAAGCAATTAATCCAATTATTTCTTGGGTTTTTAAACAATGATTTCACTTAAAATAAAACTTAGGATGTTACATTCTCCATCTTCTTGCATAAAAGAATTGACATCCTGGCACAGCTTCGCTTGCTTTCCCGCTGTAACAGCCCGATTTTCTTAACACAGAATAATCAACTTTTATTTATTTAGTTGCAAAAATGAGGCCAATTTTTTTTTAAAACATTATTGAGGTGTCGTTAATGAAAACCGAGTTGTTACTAAAACGTTCCTTTACATAAAACATTCATCTCCATAAAATGACCTGATTCAAAAAGCATCATGATCCATTGTATTTCATCAAAAGTATTCGTTACCATTTCCCAAAGATTACATTGTCCAATCTTCTAAAGGAGAAGTACTCATCAAACAGAATTAAAACTTAGCTGAATTACATAACTGGTTCATTACTCTGGTAATCCTCGACTCAAAACACTAACAACAGACTTAGACTATAAAAGGACTAAGGCCATCTTAACTAACACACTACACTCGATTCTTCCTAATGAAGACAACCGGCTGCGGCTTTCTTTTCTTCCCTGACATTTTCTTCGTACCGAAGGATGATGCTACCTCTGTTGCTGACTCCTCTTCAGAACTTGGCTTCAGCTCTACTCCAAACAACTTCACGAATTCTTCCTTAACTTCATCCTGTGACGGTGGTTCATTACTATTGTGCCCCAGAATAGAGACACTTCCCAAACATGATCCCGTCGTTAACCCGCTCAGTTTGTGTTCTGGAACCGCAATCGCCTTCTGGGTACATCCCGTCCATACCCATCTATAGCGTGTGGGTTTCCAACCACTTCCCTGACGACGCCATGTATTGATCTCCAAACGATGCTCCATCTACCCGTTGCGATACCAGCCATACCGATATGCCAACGAGACAGGAGAGAGTAAGCGATCCGAACGACGCATCGTCGACGGTGTGTGTTTATAATAAGCAAGATATCAAGACAATACAAGCACACCACATATATACAACATAACAATGCAATATAAATACACACAACATTTAAGTATATCATCATCATCATCATTATTATCATCATCATACATTATCTTGCCGAACTTATCCTCATTTCTCAACATAATCATTCTTTCTTTCTCAATTCCTGTCTCAATCTCAATTGTGCATCTTTAAGTTGCATTCATTTCCATTCTCATATGATTTCATTCACGTTTCCAAATTTTCATTCTCGATTCGTTTCTCATTATCAACATTTCATAAGCTTTTGCTTCTCATAATTATAAGTCTTTTCATGACTTTTAAACTTTTCTTATCAAGTCTTATTGGATCACAACCATCGATGATTGGGGAATTTAAAGTATCATCGAGGTACTTGTTTCTTTCGCAGTTAGCACACACGTCTACATCTCCTCGGTCATCCACCCAACCTAGTCGGAAGCAAACAGGAGTACAGGACCTTTACCGCGCAGGCTCGACAGTTATCTCAACAAATGGCTCCAAGCCAGGAGAACTGTAGAAAATCGGGTACAGTCTCAAATCAAATCAAATCATATAGCTGTCTCAACAAATGGCTCCAAGCCAGGAGAACTGTAGAAAATCGGGTACAGTCTCAAATCAAATCACAGAGCCTCGCTCCAGTCCCTCTCACTGTTCTCGAATTGCCATAGGGGGCGACAGTACTATTCTAGTCTCGAGTGCAGAACTTACCACGGCATCGGATCGGCCCATCCTTACCCCTTATGGAATTCGTTCTGCCTAGAATAGCACTCAAGGCTTCTTGACGTATCACCGTCCTTACCTTCCCCTATTGCAATCACAACCTGAATATCCCTGATACCCGGGGTATCTTCCTCTCCACTACTTCGCACTCATTGCTCACCGCTTCGTTAATGTCTTTTAAGAGTTTTAGAGTTTAATTATTATCCTAAGGTCGGCTCATCCTTGGTACATCCCTTCAATGAGTCCCGACCACTAATATTTAAATTACTTTTCTTTTCTTTTCTCAACATAGCACAGAGCTGGGATCACATCGACATACTTACATCTCATAATCTTTCTCAATATCTCATCTCATAATCTTTCTCAACATATCTTAACACATAATCTTTCTCAGTATCTCATCTCATAATCTTTCTCAATAACTACATATCTCTTTTCAAAACACCATCGAAGGAGCCCAGCTCCACTCATATTATATCTCATCTCGGTGAACATCAACAGAGGAGCAAGCTCAACTCTTGTCAAGTCACATTCCAATGAACAACAGAAGCATTACTTTCACCAGCTCTGGCTCATCAACATCATTATAATCAGCTCTTGCTCAATAGCATTATTCTCATCAGCATTTCGATACTTTTCGTTCACATCAAAACTTATCTCTTACCACATTCTCATAACTTTCATGATTTCTTAAATCTTTTCATAAGCTTAACTCATATCTTTCCACAATCTTAGCTCTTATTGTAACATCCTGATTTTCTTTTGTATTATAAATTGTGAGTTTATCAAATTAAATGATTAATTTTTATATATAATTATTAAAGTGTTGGCATTTTCATAACATACCTTCTATTATTTCTAATTGACAATTTTATTTATATATATAACTTAAAAGAAAACTCATTTAAAGAAATTACCCTATCTGGAAAATATATTTGTTATGCTTTACTTTGCTTTTGATATATTAGATACTATTTTATTTCTAATGCTCCCAAACTTTTAACTTTATGACTTTCTTATGTGTATTTATTATATAATAAAATTTTATTGAAGGTATTTACTGGAATTGAAAATAAATAAAAGTGTGTATTAGTATCTTAAAAAAAATAATAAATAAAATAAAATGTGTTAGTGTGTGCTGTGAAGGGGTATGAAACCCTATTCTTTCCCAGGAAGGGTTCAGCAGCCGCCCCCCTCTTCATACCTCCTTCCATCCGTCTCTCTCGCTCTCATGCATCTCTCTCTCACTCTCCCCGAACCGCCGCCACCAGGACCAGAAGCCAGCACCGAATCACCGTCGTCGTCGAACCCGTGGCGCTGCCACTCGCGACCTTCGTTGTCCCTCTGTCGCACGCCACGCGTGCGTTCTTTCCTGTGGTCGCGAACCACTGCTGCTACCATTGGTCCGTGAGTAGCCGTCCATCACCGCGCCACCCACTGGACCAGCCACCGCCACCGTTCGCCTTCCTCCTTGGTCGCAGAGCCGCCACTGCCGTGGACGAAGATGAAGCAACCACCGCCATTCGTGCCTCCTTCAGGGACGAAGCTCACGATCTCTGCCTCTCTCTTTCCCTCCGTGGATCATCGATGTTGCTGTCCACCGCCACTGTGGAGTTCGCTGACATCGTCCTCCTGGTGCGAACTGAACCGCCGCCGCTGCCGCCATGGTCCTCGCCACCGTCTCCTCTCTCCGGTTCACATCTGGAACTAAGAGGCTTTCATTCGTGTTCCTTCTCCGCGGGTTGTTACGTTTGCCGGCCTCGCCACCGACGCCGGTCGTAGACGCCATTGCCGCCATTAAGGGATGGGTGCTGATGCTGTTGTGTTTTGTTGTTGTTGTTCCCTTCTCCTCTGCTTGTTGCTGTGCCCTGTACCGGGTCGGGATTAAGTTTGAACCGAACATATCATCTCTGTTCCTTCAAATCGAAGTTGAGGGTAAATCCCTAATACTTTTTTAATTGCTCTATGATTACGTTTTAATTTTTATATTAATACTAATTTTAATGATATTGGTAATAATTATTTAGTGTTAAATTATTTTAGAAAGTTAGTATTTTGGAACCTTATTATTATTATTTTGGAAAATGAGTGATATTGTGATTTAGTGTCGATTTTTAATTAGATTATTATTTATGATGATTTTAATTAGTTACTCTGATTTGGGAATAACTAAATGTTTTCGAAAACTAACTAACGTTTTCAAGTTAGAGTCTCTTTTTCGTAAAACGCATGATATTGATTATGATTTAATTTGTATGACCGGTTAGACGACGAAGGAGCTTTAGGATCAACGCAAGAGAAAGCAATGAACCGTGCTACGTTTGGGCAGCACTATATGAAAGGAAACAGGTTTATGGAAACGCAAGGTAAGGAGTGGGTATTAGTGAGTATTACCATACTCTGGGGAATAGTTTGTGGTATGTATATAATGATTGCTAGGAGTTATGTGTTAGTTAGGAAATTAGAAAACCTAGGAGAGAAACTAAATAAAATTGATAATAATGATCTTAATTAATGAGAGTGCCTTGGTTAAGTAATAAAAGTGAATGTAACTCTAATAAATGTTTGTGATTAAGTATATGCTTAGTTGGTGCTAAATGTGATGATATATGTGTTTGGTGCTAATTGTTTATAAATAAATGTTAAATTGTTGTAAAGAATGTGAAGTTGTGGCTATTTGATTATATATGTGTTGATCATTGAGGCTTGGTTTGACTTTTGTGAAAATGGACTGGAATGATGGAAAATTTTGGTTTATATATATATCTACTTGGAAAATGAATTTTTGATATGGAATAAAAGGGAATGCAGTGTGACTTGATCCTTGGGCAAGCCGGCACACTAGGTGCCCTGCTAGGTGGTGAATTGCCTGCTAGGGCCGAATTCCTGTCAGGCCAACTGCCCATTAGGTCCTAAATTCCCGTTAGGCGTCGGTGCGCCAAAGGATCAATCCCACTGCATAACCACCTGAAAATGAATAATATGTGACTTGGAATTTATGGGAAATGAATGTTAATTAAATTAACCAGCATTGTCCTAACGGGTGATGCCTAATGGGTGTCTCAGTCCTGACAGGTTTAAAGTCCCTAGTAGGTGCCGAATTGCCTAGCAGGTGCATCAATTCCTAGTGGTGCAATGGTAATTGGAAATTAAGGAAAGGGAAATAGTGTATCTAATGAATAACGGAAATGAGCAATGAAATTAAGGAATTTGGAATTATTGTTTAATTGTGTGTTAAGGGGAATATGAATTAATTAAGGCATATGGAATGATTATAACTGGAATCTGATTTTGGTTGTTTAAAATTGTGTGCTATTTGATTTATTTGATATTTGTGATTGGCTTAGTTAGTTATTATGTCATATTCAGAAACTGCTTTCCCATTTTATGTGTATGCTCACTCCTTACTATCATTTCAGGTACTAAGTTTGAGCTAGCACAGCCCCTGGCCGAGCAGGAGTGCACTCCACACCGTGGAGTGTAATTTAGTTAAGGATGTACTCTAGTTATTGTATTATAATTAATCTATTTTGGGTGTTTGAAATAATTTAATCGCTGCAAGCCCGAATTTATTATATGTACGTTATTAGGGCTTGTAAAGTTAATTAATATATTTAGAAATGCTGAAATGTTTTCTGGGTTGTTCTGGTTTGACAGGTGAAAACTCTAAATTTTTGGGAAGTCCGATAAACAGAGGAGACTCTGTCGGATTTTCGTTAAGATTTAAAACGAAATTTTTCAAGTCCATTTTAAAACCAACATAATTATTAGTAAATAAGTTATATAAATGTTAGGGTGTTACATTTTGGTATCAGAGCAGTTTTCCTCGGCCTATGGAGTGTGGACTCACATCTCCTGTGCTTACTCACCAAGCGAGTAACTTATAGTTAGTAGTAGTTTATTCTAGTATGTGTTTGTGTATTGCTAGAGTCATAATAGGAATGGTTGTGCATTTGCATTTCCTTAAATTTTTTTGAATTTGGCCTATTTCACTAATTGGCATTTTGTAAGTGCTAATGATGATGTGTGCATTTGCTGGACTTGACTGAGTTATATTTTGATTGAAATATTTGGTCCTAGACTAGTATTAGAGTTGAGGCAGGATAAGGGCTTAGCTTGATTCCGATTTTGAGCACATGCATAATAATTTCTTACTTGGATGCATTTGGCCATTTCATGAATAAATAGGATATGAATTTGTTTAATGAAAATGAAATTATGTTGTGATTATATATGATTCATGCTAAGTGTTTGATTTGACTTGATAGGTGTCTAAATGCTTAGTGTTTGACTTGATGTGTTGCTTTTAATAAATTGATTTGAGATTTACCATGCAAAACCCGAAATCTTGTGATAATGAATGTTTCATATTTAGAAGTGGACGAATGACGAGATTAAGGAAATGAAATACCCCAACGGGCTAGAGCACTAAGTTGCTACCCCACCGGGCGAAATTAACCTTTAGTCTTGAACCAAGTGAGCCACTTCTAAATGTGACAACACAACTCAAGACTTCAGTACTTTTGAAATTGAGAGTTGCCTAACCAAAAACTTAGACGACATGAGAATAATTGTATCACTAATGTATGTATATTTGAGACTGATCACCTCAAATATAAATACCTATTGGTTGATATAATCATTCAACCTTTAAGTTCCGGAAAATTATTTTGAAAGTTTGTGAAAGTCTAAGGGAAATGAACCAGGTATTTGTATATATGTAACATTATGATATCTAATTTTTTTTTAAGGTTACATGTGATTTGAAAACGATTTTCTATTTATTTGGATCTTTGGGTTTTAAAGTGTTTGTTTGGAAATTGGGGTTTTTCATATAAAGTTAAACTCGTTTTCGGGCTTAGGGTGCTCAAAATGTCATGGAAAGATTTTATGTGAGCATCCCAATTTCGAATCCATGTTGTGTGTAAAAGTTCAAGTTGTTTGGAGCAAGTTAGTATTTTAAACAAATGCTTTTTCACAATCAGACCCGACAATTCCGGTGTCTCCGACACTGCGAATTCAAGGGAAAACTCAAGTCTAACGTGCTCCGATCGGTTTGAAAATTTTACACAACCTTTGGCTAAGTATATCTAATGTCCCTGTAAATTTTGAGGTCATTTGGAATTTGTTTACTATTTTAAATAAATCCAATTTGGGTTCAGCCCCCGATGTTAACGGTGTTTTTGACAAAGTGGTCGCGGGGTTAAAACTGAACCTGATGAACTCCGATCGACCTGAAAATTCACCAAGTTGTTCTTTTATATGTAGGGACACTACCTGTAAATTTTCATAGTGTTGGGAATTGAATTGGTATTTTTCAAAAATGCATCTCTATTTCAGCCATGTAATTTTTCATGTTTTTGGGCTTTCGGGCAAATAACGGAAATCATACCTCCCGAACTCATTTTAAACTAATTTTCGGATATGTTTTCTTTGAATACATGCATATGAAGTATGCCAAATTTCAAATAAAAATGAATTGATATGATATGATTTTGTTATATGGCTTGAATGTGCTATGTGTATGCTAGTTTGGTTGATTAGTAATAGCGAATCCTATGCTTAGATAATCATTATGTTCAGCCGAACAGGTTTTTCTGAATCTTCATACGTGATCCCTTCCTCCAATGAGGGTCTCATTGAATGGTTCATTTTGCTTACTCAAGAAACTCTTCATAAAGCATATTATATAATTTACGAAAGCCTAATTTATACATATGTTTTTCTTTTTCCAAAACACTTGTGTAAGTTTTGCTTTGATGAAGTGTCAGATATTTGATTTTATTGAATATAATTTTATTTGATTATGGACTTTGGAGATTCGTTGTTTTTATGTCCTCGAATCTACTATTCTGTTTCCAATCCACTTGAAAGAATATGTTTGTTAATATGACAATTTGCTTTATTTGTCAATGATTTACCTCTTACACTTCGGTATATTTAGCTCTACTTGCTTTTGGATTCCTTTTTGTTTCAGTCTCTATGATCTTAATTTTCTGAATTGCTATTTTAGAGTTTATGTAAATGCAAGCTAGATTTGTTGACTTTTAGTTTAAATGAATTTGTTTCCTGATTTTGCACGACTGCATGCACATGTATTTTAAAATGATGAATCTTGGATTTTGAGCCATTGGTTTTGTCTTTTTGAATGAAAATTGTTAAATGAGTTTCAACCAATAGCTTTTCTTGCTTAACATATTTCTCATGAATTTTTATATTAGTATTGGCCAATGCCAACCTATTATGTTACTCAGTTTACTTCAAGAAGCTTTCCAAAACTATCATGCCAGGGAAAATATTTTTTGAACACTAGATTAACGAATTTTTTTTTTATTTTTTCAGGTTTCAGTTTTTCTCCTGGTAACTTAAACTGACATTCATTTAAGTTAATGACACCCTATTGGTTGAGTCATGATTATTAACTTCTACTTTTGGGATCTTGATTTCTGCCTGGATTTTATTACATGTTTGAATTCTTATAGAAAAGAGATGTGTCACTCTTTTTGTTTAAATCTCTTAAAAAAAAAATTTATACCGCATTCGAAAGTGTAAGTGAATTATGTTTTCTTATAAAAATTAGTTCTCACCAAGATTTTCAAATATTTTATCGTTTTAGGTGCTGAACATGTTATATAAACTCAAACCATCTACATAATGCTAATTCTGTTTAGACCAGTTGAGTGTTTTTTTTAAAAGCTCCTACTTTGCATTATATTTTATGTTACCTCTTTGAGATTTGAATTTGTTTTACGTTTATGACAAAGAGTCAACATATCCTCCCAATAGCTATTATATGTTAAATGTTAAAATTATTTTTCAGTTTTGAGAACTTAGATGATTTTGTTTGGAATTGATTTAACTGTAGTTACTATTTGGTACATCAAGCGATGATTTCTCTATTGGGCATTGTTATGAAAGATGATTTCCTCTTTGATTGAATTTGAGAATCTTTTTACTTAACTGGTTATCGAAATTCTTTTGCTACAGTTACATTGTATTACCACTAAGGTTTTATTTCTCTTGTTAAATAAATGATTTTTTAAGACTCTCGTGCTATTTGTAGTGTTGGTTTTAATTGTGTTTATCTAAGTTGATTGGAATGATAATTAAGGATTCTCAAATCCTAACCTTATGATTTTCACTGATCAAATTTCGAGGACGAAATTTCTTTTTGGGGGGAAGGATTGTAACATCCTGATTTTCTTTTGTATTATAAATTGTGAGTTTATCAAATTAAATGATTAATTTTTATATATAATTATTAAAGTGTTGGCATTTTCATAACATACCTTATATTATTTCTAATTGACAATTTTATTTATATATATAACTTAAAAGAAAACTCATTTAAAGAAATTACCCTATCTAGAAAATATATTTGTTATGCTTTACTTTGCTTTTGATATATTAGATACTATTTTATTTCTAATGCTCCCAAACTTTTAACTTTATGACTTTCTTATGTGTATTTATTATATAATAAAATTTTATTGAAGGTATTTACTGGAATTGAAAATAAATAAAAGTGTGTAATAGTATCTTAAAAAAAAATAAAATAAAATGTGTTACTGTGTGCTGTGAAGGGGTATGAAACCCTATTCTTTCCCAGGAAGGGTTCAGCAGCCGCCCCCCTCTTCATACCTCCTTCCATCCGTCTCTCTCGCTCTCATGCATCTCTCTCTCACTCTCCCCGAACCGCCGCCACCAGGACCAGAAGCCAGCACCGAATCGCCGTCGTCGTCGAACCCGTGGCGCTGCCACTCGCGACCTTCGTTGTCCCTCTGTCGCACGCCACGCGTGCGTTCTTTCCTGTGGTCGCGAACCACTGCTGCTACCATTGGTCCGTGAGTAGCCGTCCATCACCGCGCCACCCACTGGACCAGCCACCGCCACCGTTCGCCTTCCTCCTTGGTCGCAGAGCCGCCACTGCCGTGGACGAAGATGAAGCAACCACCGCCATTCGCGCCTCCTTCAGGGACGAAGCTCACGATCTCTGCCTCTCTCTTTCCCTCCGTGGATCATCGATGTTGCTGTCCACCGCCACTGTGGAGTTCGCCACCACCGTCCTCCTGGTGCGAACTGAACCGCCGCCGCTGCCGCCATGGTCCTCGCCACCGTCTCCTCTCTCCGGTTCACATATGGAACTAAGAGGCTTTCATTCGTGTTCCTTCTCCGCGGGTTGTTACGTTTGCCGGCCTCGCCACCGACGCCGGTCGTAGACGCCATTGCCGCCATTAAGGGATGGGTGCTGATGCTGTTGTGTTTTGTTGTTACTGTTCCCTTCTCCTCTGCTTGTTGCTGTGCCCTGTACCGGGTCGGGATTAAGTTTGAACCGAACATATCATCTCTGTTCCTTCAAATCGAAGTTGAGGGTAAATCCCTAATACTTTTTTAATTGCTCTATGATTACGTTTTAATTTTTATATTAATACTAATTTTAATGATATTGGTAATAATTATTTAGTGTTAAATTGTTTTAGAAAGTTAGTATTTTGGAACCTTATTATTATTATTTTGGAAAATGAATGATATTGTGATTTAGTGTCGGTTTTTAATTAGATTATTATTTATGATGATTTTAATTAGTTACTCTGATTTGGGAATAACTAAATGTTTTCGAAAACTAACTAACGTTTTCAAGTTAGAGTCTCTTTTTCATAAAACACATGATATTGATTATGATTTAATTTGTATGACCGGTTAGACGACGAAGGAGCTTTAGGATCAGCGCAAGAGAAAGCAATGAACCGTGCTACGTTTGGGCAGCACTATATGAAAGGAAACAGGTTTATGGAAACGCAAGGTAAGGAGTGGGTATTAGTGAGTATTACCATACTCTGGGGAATAGTTTGTGGTATGTATATAATGATTGCTAGGAGTTATGTGTTAGTTAGGAAATTAGAAAACCTAGGGGAGAAACTAAATAAAATTGATAATAATGATCTTAATTAATGAGAGTGCCTTGGTTAAGTAATAAAAGTGAATGTAACTCTAATAAATGTTTGTGATTAAGTATATGCTTAGTTGGTGCTAAATGTGATGATATATGTGTTTGGTGCTAATTGTTTGTAAATAAATGTTAAATTGTTGTAAAGAATGTGCAGTTGTGGCTATTTGATTATATATGTGTTGATCATTGAGGCTTGGTTTGACTTTTGTGAAAATGGACTGGAATGATGGAAAATTTTGGTTTATATATATATCTACTTGGAAAATGAATTTTTGATATGGAATAAAAGGGAATGCAGTGTGACTTGATCCTTGGGCAAGCCGGCACACTAGGTGCCCTGCTAGGTGGTGAATTGCCTGCTAGGGCCGAATTCCTGTCAGGCCAATTGCCCATTAGGTCCTAAATTCCCGTTAGGCGTCGGTGCGCCAAAGGATCAATCCCACTGCATAACCACCTGAAAATGAATAATATGTGAATTGGAATTTATGGGAAATGAATGTTAATTAAATTAACCAGCATTGTCCTAACGGGTGATGCCTAATGGGTGTCTTAGTCCTGACAGGTTTAAAGTCCCTAGTAGGTGCCGAATTGCCTAGCAGGTGCATCAATTCCTAGTGGTGCAATGGTAATTGGAAATTAAGGAAAGGGAAATAGTGTATCTAATGAATAACGGAAATGAGCAATGAAATTAAGGAATTTGGAATTATTGTTTAATTGTGTGTTAAGGGGAATATGAATTAATTAAGGCATATGGAATGATTATAACTGGAATCTGATTTTGGTTGTTTAAAATTGTGTGCTATTTGATTTATTTGATATTTGTGATTGGATTAGTTAGTTATTATGTCATATTCAGAAACTGCTTTCCCATTTTATGTGTATGCTCACTCCTTACTATCATTTCAGGTACTAAGTTTGAGCTAGCACAGCCCCTGGCCGAGCAGGAGTGCACTCCACACCATGGAGTGTAATTTAGTTAAGGATGTGCTCTAGTTATTGTATTATAATTAATCTATTTTGGGTGTTTGAAATAATTTAATCGCTGCAAGCCCGAATTTATTATATGTACGTTATTAGGGCTTGTAAAGTTAATTAATATATTTAGAAATGCTGAAATGTTTTCTGGGTTGTTCTGGTTTGACAGGTGAAAACTCTAAATTTTTGGGAAGTCCGATAAACAGAGGAGACTCTGTCGGATTTTCGTTAAGATTTAAAACGAAATTTTTCAAGTCCATTTTAAAACCAACATAATTATTAGTAAATAAGTTATATAAATGTTAGGGTGTTACACTTATCTCTTTTCTCAATGTCTTATCAATGTTGCCTTATTCAATAAGGACTTAAACTCAACCGAGTATTACATTCTTTCTCTTTGTATCTTTTACTTTCACAATCTTTTCCACATTATCTTATTCGTCTTTCTCTTCAATCATATTTCATTACTTTCACATCTTATTCTCATTATCTCATTTTCAAGACGTAACAGACGTCCATCAGCATGCTACTCTTATTATCCAACAATTCAAGTATCATCATGCATAATTAATCATTTAAACAGATAAACATAAGCATGCTATTTCAAATCATCGTCATATTATTCCATCACATATCAACATGTGGTCTTTGTCTCCTTCGTATAACTGGCCACACAACACAAACAATTGCCACTATACTACTGACTCAGAACCACCAAGTTCCGATCTTTGAGATGATCCGGAACATCCTAATAAATCACCTATGAAACGGCCTAAAAATCTAGTTCAATAAAAATACGAGTTAACAAAAACTTTTTCCATAAAGAGTGTGAAAACCAAAAGTACGTTTCATAGAGTAATATTTCCTTTACAAAATATTATGAGTGTAAAGCATGTATAATACAAAACCCCAAAAACCCTTTTTACACCCAGAGCATTGGTCTTCACAACTCGATCCTTCTGCAAAAGGATCCGGACGACGAGACATCATCCTGGCTGTTTCTTCTAATCAGCTTTCACTCTTAAAGGAGTGGCTTCAGTCCCGTCCTTTGAAAGAACCTACCACCACAAACATGGTAGATGGGAGTAAGTCACTTGTCATATCGCCTAAGCAGATTATATGATTGGTCAAACACAATCATCACAGATATCATTTCAACACAATAAATGCATGCTCAAGTGTCTTATTAAACAATATAAACTATAACCATTAATCTTTCATGCAATGCATGAATGTCTCTCAAATCATTTCTCCATAATCAACTCTTCCAGAAAGCAACACTCTGGGATAGGCAACCGTGCGCTCGATGTTTCCACAACCTGTATAGCGGCCACACCGTTCTATACTGGAACCCCATCGACCACGATTCTAAAATGATACAAGGGGATGATCCCTGAACCATTGTCCACCAATAGTTCTAGGTCCTTGTCATTTCCACGGTGGCGGCCACACCGTTCGACCGTTTCATGTAGCGGCCACACCGTACTACATGGTTTCCAATCCCGCATGCACCTCACTCGTTTTACAATTCCCTGTACACCATGCATGAGATGCATGACACATATATTAACCATCACGTTATACACATGGCGGCCACACCGTTCCATGCTTTCATATAGCGGCCACACCGTACTATATGAATCCTTTAAGTGTATCCTACATAAGGCGGCCACACCGTTCCACATGTCTTCGTATAGCGGCCACACCGTACTATACGGAATTCCAATACACTTACCATACATATGGCGGCCACACCGTTCCACATGTCTTCGTATAGCGGCCACACCGTTCTATACGGATCCCATTAAGTATAATGACTTCACGAAGGAGTTAACCTCAACATATGAGAATCGGAGCAATTCCACTTATCTATCTTTAACTTATCCAAATCGGAGCAACAGCCCTATCGCATTTGGATTGGATCCTCATAATCAACAGCCATCATCATGCTCGCATTATCCTTAACCCTCCTTAAGTCATTATCCTCTTATGCTCCAAAACATTAATTACCAAGTAACTCAATCAGTTATTATCAATTACACGGTCCTTAGATCGAGACATTAGGCTTGCTCCACTTATTATCATGGGGTATTAATTCCTACCTAATGTCCTTTATCCGGAGCTTACCCCTTTTTAGCTGACATGATTATCCAATTAATCAATTGCCTTGTCAGCTCCTTATAACCAATCATAAATCATTTCTCATCATCAACGTTAAGCCAACGAAGACACTATCAATTTAATTAGAATAGAACCAAAATTCCAATTAAAAGATAATTCTTAGAAAATTAGATAAATAATGATTTATCCTTTTTGGCTTATTAACCTCATGCTTAACTTATTGAGAAACTAAAACAATAGTTACGTAAAACGTTAAAGGATTGAAAGAAAACCAAATTAATTATTCTTTTGTCTCAGGTCCTAACCGGTTACAAAGCCCACTAACCGGTTAGAGACAACAGTACCTGAGAGCAAACCCTTAATTCTTAAACTTAATCACTTTCAATCTCAAGCTATTGTCTTTCTAATCCTTATGCAACATTTAGGACATTACTAAAGTATGATTTCATTAAAATAACAATGAACCATAATTCCAATATCTTAAGTTCAAGACAACTTCAAAATCTTGGAACCAAATTCAGGACAAAGTCTAATTAAACATCTAGGCATTTCCTATGGTGGCAATATCTAATTCCAGGACATCAAATACAGCAATTAGGACATGCTTCTAGTGTTATAATAAAGCTTAAGCATATTTAGACATACTCTACTCTTAAAGAAACATCCATTCCTTAGTTTATAAAATTCTTTCTATTGATTGGGTTATTGGCCCAAGCCTATGTCATACCAACCCTTGCTGATTTCTATAATAAAACTGAATAACTAATGGATGCTGTCAGGCACTAACCGGTTACAGGAATTTCTAACCGGTTAGATTATGAAGTCTGAGGGCAGAACATGCTTCCTTCACAATTCAAATCAATTCCAAATGCATTTCTTTCCCTTATGACAGCTTAAGGTCTATGCCTAATTAAAATCATATCAAGTTCTAGTCCCAAATCATTGCCCTTAGTTCTTAATCCCTTGATTCCTTCTTGTAACATAGTTCTCCAACAAACTCTTGCAATTCAAACTTATACTCAATCTTTTCAAAACCCAATTATCAACATAAGCCAATAACAAATAGAACACATAGGGTGATTAAGCACTGCTTTCAAAGCAATACAGAGAGTAATCTAATTAATTAGAATGTGAATCATCAAGATAATGAACAATTCATGATTTAGGATTAATTTAATAATCAATTCAGTGATATAACAAAGTATCATCATGAATCATGTGCAGCATGTTCAAGCCAACATAGAGTAATTCCAAACCATAAATGATTATCAATCTAAACTTGATCAATTACTCTTCCTTCTCAGGTTCCAACCGGTTAGAACAACTTGTAACCGGTTAGATTATTCAGACCTGAGAGCAAAACCTTAATGTTTCAATGTCCAAACTTGTTCCGTGTTCACTATTAGCTTATAATCAAGAACATACAACATCAAGTGCATGTTTTCTCATCATTTACGCATTCCATTTCACTTGATGCATAACCTCAAACTCATAATCAAAAGTTCATAAACTTAAGCATCACTTTAGAATTTCAGCATGAATTACAAATCCCAATCAATCTAATTTAAAGCACAAATACAGCATAGCAAGAATGAATCTAACAGGTTCAATTCAAGCATACATATAGCCAAGAACGATTTTAGTTCCAAACCAAAGGCAATTCCTTCATTTTACCAATTACAATTCAGCCAAGATTCATGAGTTCTTTTCACTTAATTTCATCAATTCATTTCAGTCCTTAATTTGATTATTAATCAAGTGACCAAGTGATTGTCTGGACCTCCAAGTCCAGCAATCATGTCTTGGTCCAAATCACATAGCATACACATATCAAATTCACAATCTATAATCCTAGCAATATGAACGACTTCTCCCATACCTTGGACAAATAGGACAACACTTAGACAAGCTCTAAAACACCCAAGACAGCAGCTCCAGGATAGCCACAACAGTCACACCAGAAACAGCAACCAGAACAGCAAAAACCCTTCAATTTCAAGCTCACACACTCACAACTCACAAGCTTGATGTGCAACAACTCAAGGCAAGTTGTATACACGAATTGAGAAGAGATTTTGGCAGAGTTTTGGTATAGAATTCGCAAAAAAAATTGAACAATCAACAACACAATACCAAGCTATTTATAGAACAAGGATTAGGGTTGGAAGAGTGGGGTTAGTCATCAACTGATGACACCCATCAAATTTCAAAGCTTCACACCTGTCCCAGACCTCCCAATAATGTTCCACGCGTCCTGGAAGGCTTAAGGAAGAAGAATCATCGTAATTTCTAGCTCAAACCGCCTTAATTTTCTGCATATGCAGACGCACTAACCGTTTACTGGTTTTTCTAACCGGTTAGCCACTGCTAAAATTCAGAAATTCACCGTTTTGCTGAAAAATTCATATAAAAAGATTTAATACTCAAAATACAATTTCCACCGTTGGATGTCAAGATAAAATCATTAGAAACCTTGTCTAAAAATTTGAGGATGATCCAACGGTTAATGAAAGAGATATAGTCCAATCTTTACATGATATTTTACTAAAATCTCATTTTCTTAAATGATAATTCATTTTCCAATAAACTACTTTCATAAAATACTCTTATTTATGAAATTTCTTTATTAAAATAAATATTTTATTTATTTATTCTCTTTATAAAAATGAGGGATGTTACACTCTCCCCCACTAAATTGAATTTCGTCCCCGAAATTCGTTTTCTAAAATTTTCACTTTCCAAAATATTTTCATAAAATAAAATTTTTATCTTACCTTTATCAAAATGTTTTGGGGATTCTCCCCCACTAAATAAATTTTGGTTATATTTTTCTCAAAATTTTCAATCTCCAAAATATTTATAGAAAATATTCCAGATAAATTCTTCTAAACAAATCCTTTCAAACGGAAAAATTCTAAATAATAATTTTCCAATCAAAACATTTTGCATAAAACTTTAGAAAATACTTTTACTGCTGCGCACTCTGATCACTCGTGCACGATTAATGAATCATTTATATGACTTTATTCCTTAATAGTTGCAAACATTAGGGTGATCAGTCCTAATATTCAAACCATTAATAATAAAATCATTCCTTTCAGATATAACTTTTCGCAAGAAAGATCATACAACATATCTTTAAGTTAGATGAACTTAAAGATAGGGTATTCGTCACCATCAGATTTAGCTAGATAGCCAAGCGCTAGAGATATTTCCGTTGGGGAGACAATTACTTGTCCTTTCCCGATGGTTATTAATATCTCTAGTCATAACTAATCTTCCTATCTATGTAGTGTCCATATATATTTATCACATCCAACTGTGATAAAGGTTTGGATAACAAAAATTTGGGTTAAGACATCATCTAGATTTTCAAAATATCGAACGATTCAATTAACGTAATCGAAAGAAATAGCTGACTATGTTAACTCAGATTAGGAGAAAGGACAACCTAAGGGTTTACCTCGCTTGCCTCGCTTGCTACCCGATCCTTTCTTGCTTTTATTCTCCGGACAATCTGGCGAATAGTGCCCCGACTTCCTGCAGTTGAAGCATACTATTCCCTTGGGTACACCACAGCTTGATCAAAAGTGATGTGCCCCACACTTTCCACATTGAGGTGGATAAGTGATTCCTTTCCCATTTCCTTTCTGGTTACCATTCTTCGATTGAGATTTTCCTAATCCCAATCTATACAGCTCTGGCTCCTCATATTGTTCTTTCTCTTCTTCCTCCGGCTGAGCTCTCATTTCCTCAATCTTTCGTTTCTTCTGAATTCAGACATTCTTTTCATAAACCTCCTTTGCCTTCATATCATCTTCGTAGATTGTGCACATTTTTACCAACATCGGGAAATTCCTTATTCCCTGATAACTGATTCCTGGCTTATGATCCGTGCGTAGTCCATTCTCAAATTTTACGCACTTTGATCTTTCATCTGGATGATTCTGGAAGTATGGAGAATACTTCATCAAATCTTCAAATTTCGCAGCGTATTCTCCAACATCCATATCTCCTTGTTTCAGTTCTAGAAATTCAACTTCTTTCTTTCTCCTTATATCCTCCAGGAAGTATTTTTCTAAAAACTTTTCTTTAAATACCTCCCAGGTGATGTGCCGATCCTCGGCTTCCAATAACTGCTTGGCATGGTCCCACCAAGTTTCCGCTTTATCCTTCAGCATATAAGTCGCATACACCACTTTTTGTGCATCTGAACAACCCATAGGCCGAAAGATTTTCTCAATTTCTTGCAACCATTTCTGAGCTCCTTCTGGATTATACCCTCCTTCGAACTGAGGGGGATTGCATTTTCGAAATTCGGTGAGTCCTCTAAACTCAGCAGGTTCAACATTGCGTTGGTGCGGTTGATTCGCTTGTTGTTGATGTTGTTGCATATTCTTTAATACAGCAGTGATCCTCTCTAACATTTCATTCGTATGGTTTCGGTTTCTCGTTGCCATAGTAGACCTGCACTCATAGAAACTTAGGTCAGAGTCACACAACTTATTGAGTATGGGTAGGACCAAACTCCACAGCCGAGAGTTGGAACCATTACTCTGATACCATACAAGTGAAACGCCCCAAAAATCTAGTTCAATAAAAATACGAGTTAACAAAAACTTTTTCCATAAAGAGTGTGAAAACCAAAAGTACGTTTCATAGAGTAATATTTCTTTTACAAAATATTCTGAGTGTAAAGCATGTATAATACAAAACCCCAAAAACCCTTTTTACACCCAAAGCATTGGTCTTCACAACTCGATCCTTCTGCAAAAGGATCCGGATGACGAGACATCATCCTGGCTGTTTCTTCTAATCAGCTTTCACTCTTAAAGGAGTGGCTTCAGTCCCGTCCTTTGAAAGAACCTACCACCACAAACGTGGTAGATGGGGGTAAGTCACTTGTCATATCGCCTAGGCAGATTATATGATTGGTCAAACACAATCATCACAGATATCATTTCAACACAATAAATGCATGCTCAAGTGTCTTATTAAACAATATAAACTATAGCCATTAATCTTTCATGCAATGCATGAACGTCTCTCAAATCATTTCTCCATAATCAACTCTTCCAGAAAGCAACACTCTGGGATAGGCAACCGTGCGCTCGATGTTTCCACAACCTGTATAGCGGCCACACCGTTCTATACTGGAACCCCATCGACCACGATTCTAAAATGATACAAGGGGATGATCCCTGAACCATTGTCCACCAATAGTTCTAGGTCCTTGTCATTTCTAGGGTGGCGGCCACACCGTTCCAACCGTCTCATGTAGCGGCCACACCGTACTACATGGTTTCCAATCCCGCATGCACCTCACTCGTTTTACAATTCCCTGTACACCATGCATGAGATGCATGACACATATATTAATCATCACGTTATACACATGGCGGCCACACCGTTCCATGCTTTCATATAGTGGCCACATCGTACTATATGAATCCTTTAAGTGTATCCTACATATGACGGCCACACCGTTCCACATGTCTTCGTATAGTGGCCACACCGTTCTATACGGATCCCATTAAGTATAATGACTTCATGAAGGAGTTAACCTCAACATATGAGAATCGGAGCAATTCCACTTATCTATCTTTAACTTATCCAAATCGGAGCAATAGCCCTATCGCATTTGGATTGGATCCTCATAATCAACAGGCATCATCATGCTCACATTATCCTTAACCCTCCTTAAGTCATTATCCTCTTATGCTCCAAAACATTAATTACCAAGTAACTCAATCAGTTATTATCAATTACACGGTCCTTAGATCGAGACATTAGGCTTGCTCCACTTATTATCATGGGGTATTAATTCCTACCTAATGTCCTTTATCCGGAGCTTACCCCTTTTTAGCTGACATGATTATCCAATTAATCAATTGCCTTGTCAGCTCCTTATAACCAATCATAAATCATTTCTCATCATCAACGTTAAGCCAACGAAGACACTATCAATTTAATTAGAATAGAACCAAAATTCCAATTAAAAGATAATTCTTAGAAAATTAGATAAATAATGATTTATCCTTTTTGGCTTATTAACCTCATGCTTAACTTATTGAGAAACTAAAACAATAGTTACGTAAAACCTTTAAGGATTGAAAGAAAACCAAATTAATTATTCTTTTGTCTCAGGTCCTAACCGGTTACAAAGTCCACTAACCGGTTAGAGACAACAGTACCTGAGAGCAAACCCTTAATTCTTAAACTTAATCACTTTCAATCGCAAGCTATTGTCTTTCTAATCCTTATGCAACATTTAGGACATTACTAAAGTATGATTTCATTAAAATAACAATGAACCATAATTCCAATATCTTAAGTTCAAGACAACTTCAAAATATTGGAACCAAATTCAGGACAAAGTCTAATTAAACATCTATTCATTTCCTATGGTGGCAATATCTAATTCCAGGACATCAAATACAGCAATTAGGACATGCTTCTAGTGTTATAATAAAGCTTAAGCATATTTAGACATACTCTACTCTTAAAGAAACATCCATTCCTTAGTTTATAAAATTCTTTCTATTGATTGGGTTATTGGCCCAAGCCTATGTCATACCAACCCTTGCTGATTTCTATAATAAAACTGAATAACTAATGGATGCTGTCAGGCACTAACCGGTTACAGGAATTTCTAACCGGTTAGATTATGAAGTCTGAGGGCAGAACATGCTTCCTTCACAATTCAAATCAATTCCAAATGCATTTCTTTCCCTTATGACAGCTTAAGGTCTATGCCTAATTAAAATCATATCAAGTTCTAGTCCCAAATCATTGCCCTTAGTTCTTAATCCCTTGATTCCTTCTTGTAACATAGTTCTCCAACATACTCTTGCAATTCAAACTTATACTCAATCTTTTCAAAACCCAATTATCAACATAAGCCAATAACAAATAGAACACATAGGGTGATTAAGCACTGCTTTCAAAGCAATACAGAGAGTAATCTAATTAATTAGAATGTGAATCATCAAGATAATGAACAATTCATGATTTAGGATTAATTTAATAATCAATTCAGTGATATAACAAAGTATCATCATGAATCATGTGCAGCATGTTCAAGCCAACATAGAGTAATTCCAAACCATAAATGATTATCAATCTAAACTTGATCAATTACTCTTCCTTCTCAGGTTCCAACCGGTTAGAACAACCTGTAACCGGTTAGATTATGCAGACCTGAGAGCAAAACCTTAATGTTTCAATGTCCAAACTTGTTCCGTGTTCACTATTAGCTTATAATCAAGAACATACAACATCAAGTGCATGTTTTCTCATCATTTACCCATTCCATTTCACTTGATGCATAACCTCAAACTCATAATCAAAAGTTCATAAACTTAAGCATCACTTTAGAATTTCAGCATGAATTACAAACTCCCAATCAATCTAATTTAAAGCACAAATACAACATAGCAAGCATGAATCTAACAGGTTCAATTCAAGCATACATATAGCTAAGAACGATTTTAGTTCCAAACCAAAGGCAATTCCTTCATTTTACCAATTACAATTCAGCCAAGATTCATGAGTTCTTTTCACTTAATTTCATCAATTCATTTCAGCCCTTAATTTGATTATTAATCAAGTGACTAAGTGATTGTCTGGACCTCCAAGTCCAGCAATCATGTCTTGGTCCAAATCACATAGCATACACATATCAAATTCACAATCTATAATCCTAGCAATATGAACGACTTCTCCCACACCTTGGACAAATAGGACAGCACTTAGACAAGCTCTAAAACACCCAAGACAGCAGCTCCAGGACAGCCACAACAGCCACACCAGAAACAGCAACCAGAACAGCAAAAACCCTTCAATTTCAAGCTCACACACTCACAACTCACAAGCTTGATGTGCAACAACTCAAGGCAAGTTGTATACACGAATTGAGAAGAGATTTTGGCAGAGTTTTGGTATAGAATTCGCAAAGAAAATTGAACAATCAACAGCACAATACCAAGCTATTTATAGAACAAGGATTAGGGTTGGAAGAGTGGGGTTAGTCATCAACTAATGACACCCATCAAATTTCAAAGCTTCACACCTGTCCCAGACCTCCCAATAATGTTCCACGCGTCCTGGGAAGGCTTAAGGAAGAAGAATCATCATTATTTACGGCTCAAACCGCCTTAATTTTCTGCAAATGCAGACGCACTAACCGGTTACAGGTTTTTCTAACCGGTTAGCCACTGCTAAAATTCAGAAATTCACTGTTTTGCTGAAAAATTCATATAAAAAGATTTTCTTCTCAAAATACAATTTCCATCGTTGGATGTCAAGATAAAATCATTAGAAACCTTGTCTAAAAATTTGAGGATGATCCAACGGTTAATGAAAGAGATATAGTCCAATCTTTACATGATATTTTACTAAAATCTCATTTTCTTAAATGATAATTCATTTTCCAATAAACTACTTTCATAAAATACTCTTATTTATGAAATTTATTTATTAAATAAATATTTTATTTATTTATTCTCTTTATAAAAATGAGGGATGTTACAACCTAAATACCACGGTGTCTTAGGAAAGCTTCTCTCTCACCTCAAGTCCCAACAAATAAATGCACACGATCTCCGCGGATCCTTATCGCTGTTAGCTGCTCCAATCCCCCGTCTTTTGAATTCCTCGTATTAAATAGAACACGTTTACGTTATTAACTTGTATCAAGAAAATCTTCTCTTAACTCAAACACATTTCGTTCCTCGTCGGAAGACTTAAAACATAATTGTTTTCTCAAAACGATTCTAATATTTTCTAGTACTTTAAGTACTTCAAAACCATTTGAAAACATCAAATAAAGTAATTTGAACCAATTGATTTGGTTGCTGGTCCGTCTTGGACAGCACCTTAATCATGTCCGAAAACACCGAAAAATTCGCCGTTTTTAATCCGGCTTTTTCCCAAATTAAATACCACTTGAAAACCATACTTTAAATCATATGAACACATTTTTAGAATTAAGAAGCGAGTCCAAACGATTCTGGACAGCAAAGGACTGTTTCACAAATCACTTTAATAAAAATCCGAAAACATCGTAAAAGTACTTTTGTTTCCAAACATTCCTTAATACAAAACCAACGCTTTTAAAATTTAAGCTCTAATACTAAAAATAAAACCAGGACAGCCACCACACAATCCATCAATCCCAAATAAATCAAATCGAATTATCTTAAAATCAATTAATTTCAAAACTAATTACGTATTCAAATATTTTCCAAACATACACAAACAACAAACATTACTTTGATAAATCCATTCACATAGTCACATAGCATATATTCTTTCATGACTTTAATAGTTTCAAGCGTTTATACATATACTTAATCAAGCCACATACTCACTCACTTAACTTGATTATAAACTAATCATTCGTTTTCAAATAAACACTTTCACAATCAAACACTTAATCACTTATTCAACACATAATTGCTTTCAAAACCATTTCATTTTCATATTTACCTACTCACATACATAGAGACCGAATTGCTCCAAGAAAATAAACCAAAGGTTACTAGTTCAAACACTTTAAATCAACTTAATCAACTTGAAACATTATCATGCAAGTTCATTTTTAAACAATAAAATCACTTAGACCTATATGCATGCAAAACCGAATATAATCAAAGGATTAAGCCAAACATATAAACTTTATACACTCCAAGCAACTAAATCATGTTCAAGCATCAACTTGCATCTTTAGGTTGATAAAACAAATTTTCCGTAACACCTTTATCATTCATGGCCGACAATATGCACCAGTCAAAACAAAGATTTGTTCAAGAGCAAAGACATAAAATCATGAAATTATTTCTTCCTTTTTAATTCAAAAACCGTGAGCTTCAACTTGGAAAATTATCAAACTTTAATTTATTTTCTTAACTAAAATCCACATATTGATTCAAATACCACTTCAAAGTCTTATTTTTCAAGCCTTAGTACTCTCATGCATGCATTCAAAGTCCTTAGATTAAACAAATATTAACATGCATGTGCTTTAAATGATGATTAAAACATGATTTCCTATTTCTTTTAAGCTTGATCGAATATCATCATATCAAAGACAAGATTTTGATATCCTTTTATAACATGCAAAGATCAAGATTCATGAATCACATCATATACTTGTTCATGCAAAATTTTAAAACAACATTTTCTTTTCTTTAAACATCAAATCAATTCATCTTCATCACTCAAACAAAACTTCATGTCTTAACACATAGATCAAGTCATGCTTAGGCCAAAAATAATTTTTAAAGTATGAAAACTTAATCTTTCTTCAAAGCCGAAACATGCATCAAGGTTTGAGAAAAATCTTTAGTTAAATCTCACATGCAAAGCTCAAGTTTTAAGCTTTTTCCTAGATCAAGTGTAGATCATCACATGCATGCACTTAAATCAACCAATCCAAGCATAAAACCAACATGCAATCACCAAGGTCTTAGCTTTTTCATTTTATCTTTAACAAAATCAAGATTATGCACTTTAACACTCAATTAATCACATGCATGTGCCTAAAATCAACCAATCTAGTCCTAATATCAACATGCATAAACTCAAATAAAAATCAAAAAGCACAAATTCCTAACTTTCTAGACTTGACCGAAACTCATATCAAGAAAAAGGAACATTTTTGCTAAAATTTAACATTTTTAGTTCAAGCTTTTCACTTTCTTAAAAAAAAATATAAGATCATGCACTCAAATCATGTAACCATTTGTATGCATCTACAAAAATCCTAGATCAAGTCACAAATCCAACATGCATGCATCAAATATCACATAATAAGCTTACAAAAATGACATGCATGATGAACTTCTCAAATAATTACAAGTTTACAAACAAAAACAAAATAACTTCAAGATTCTTCTAAGCTCCTTAATAAAGATACCAAGAAGAAGAGAAATCCCCAACTAAGCTAGAATCTTGCACTCAAAACACTTTGATCTTGAAACAATGACCTGAAGCTTTGAAAAATCACTTGAACTTTGAATTTCTTTCTCTCTTTTTCTCCCTCTCTTGCTTCGAATTCTCTCTCTCTCTAAGGGTGTGTTGAGCTTGATGATGCTCTAACACTAAGTGTGTTTGAGAATGGAAAATGAATGAAAGAAAACAAGGGACCAAGAGGCTTGTGAGGTATTTATAGGCAAGAGAGGGTTGGTGTGAAATTACCAAAATGTGGGTTGGATAAGTCTAGAGCCAAGGGCATTTTGGTCCTCACATAAAGTTGCATGCTATAGTAACTAAGTGGTACACAAGCAAGAGTAATTTAAGGAAATTAGTCCTTTCAAGCATCATTACACACTACATCACCTTTTCTAATTTGTTTTTAATTTATTTTATTTTCATTTAACTTAGTCATTAAGCAATGGCTTTATGCAATTTTATCCTATGTAAATACATACATATACATACCGTACATACACATTTATGCACACATTCATATTTCAATCCCAATCAATCACACATTTGATCATAAAATAATTTCTCCTTTTACTAAATAATCAAACATAAATATTAACACTTAAACACGTTTTCCTCCCTAAATAATAAACTTTACTATTTGGCTATATATATAGCTCTAAAATTATTTTCTAAATTCATATTTTAATATATTAAAGATATCCCCAAAAGGAAAAATTCATTTGAAGTCCTTAACTATTTTTACTAATTCATTCTTTCAAAATTCGTCCTTTAAATACCTCAAAATAAATTTTTTCAAATCAACCCAGAAAATTATAGAAATTACATATTTAAATTCTACTTTTCAAGACGATCATTTTCATATAAAGATCATAAAATTCGGAGTTACCGTTAAAAAGATATGAATTTTCAAAGTCATTCAATCTATTAAGGTCCACAAAGAATTTCACTTCTCAAAGAAATCCCAAATAATAAAACCTTCTAATTTGAGTTCATGAAAATATTTATTTTCACACAAATACTTCTATCATTGATAAAACATATTTCAAAAATTCATTTAAAACAGACGAGGATTTTGCGGGTCGTCACACCCGCTAGAAGAAACTTGTCTATGAATTTCTTGACAAGAATTTCCTAGCTGGAAAGGCTTCCTGGTGGCTGGTTCTTCATTCATGTATAGGCCTGTTCCCTCAAGGAGAGAGGAAACATCCTCATCTTGATTGCCGCCTCCTCCGAAGCACCCTTGATTTGGGTCTAACATATGATGTTTTAGAGCTTAATTTGACTCCCTTTTGCTTGGTTTTGGTTTGTTTCTTAGGTATTTTAGGTAGATTTTGTTTAGTTTTTAATTAGTTTAGGAAATTTTATTCCCTTGAACGTTTTGATCCGTTTCGAGTATGTTTCAGGTACTTTTGGAACTAAATTGGATAAAATAATATTGGAGTTGGAAAGAGCATAAGAGAACCTTGAAAATGACACAAGAACGAAGAAAAAAGGAGCTACATCAGATGTCACACGCCCAGGCGTGCAAATTGGCACGCCCAGGCGCGCATGCAGCAAGAGAAATGGGTCATCAGACCTGGCGCGCCCAGGCGTGGAGCCTTGCGCGCCCAGGCGTGGAGCCTTGCGCGCCCAGGCGTTCGTGCATCGCTGATTTTGGACTCATCAGACCTGGCGCGCCCAGGCGCGCGGTACCCGGTGCAGGCCCAATTGGACTTATTTTCCTTATTTCTGAGGGGATTTGCTTAGTTTTTCGGCTATTAATTAGATTTTAGATTAGAGAGGGAGATTACACACGGATTTAGAGAGAGAAATTGCATTACGAAGAGCATTGGAGATCAACAAAGGAGGAATCTGGTTGAAGGTTGAAGAAATTCAGATTGTCTATGATCATGGGTTCTTCTTCTATTCCTTGTTTTTCAGTTTTGAATATGTGTAACTAAAACCCTTTGTTAGGAATTTGATGGATTTGCATGGATCATGAATAGTTTATGAAATTATGAATTGATGTTTTCGTTTTTATTCAATTGTTTGATTGAGTTTTAATTACAATTCATAGAATTGGCCACTTTATGTTTTGTTCTGGTTTTCTAATTCTTCAATTGAAAAATTAGGATTAGAATAGACCTTGCAATCAAGCATTATAATCATCCAATTTGTAGGGATACTTTTGGGGATTATATAACTATGTAATTCCAGAGATCTTAATTAATGACTAATTGGTTGGTAATTTCTTAAGGAATTAAGGGGTTCCAATTGAATAGGAAACACAATTATTAAAGGAATTTGGTAATTGTTATTGTTGGAATGTTGTTGAATAAATTAGGAAAATAGAGATTCATAATTAATAAATTAGGTCCTGCAATGAAATCAGATTCCTAACGCTTTTCCCATCTTAATTTCACTTCATTTAATTTAGATTTAGTTTTATTTTTAAATCAGTTTTTAGTTGTTATAAATCAATTTGCATTCTCAATTTAAATATATTTTTCAGATTTCACTAATAATTATAAATAAGGTAGAAATTATTGAACACAATTTACAATCCTTGTGGGAATGATATTTGGTCTTCTTAGACTATACTACTTTGCGATCTAGTATACTTTCTAGAGAGTGAACAAGTTTTTGGCGCTGTTGCCGGGGATTGAAATTTGTTTTCAATAATTTTTGGTACTTATTATTAGTTATTTAATGGAATTTGCTTTAGTAGTTTTATCTTAGCAGGTGCTACTAACTCTTGTTATGAGCTGCTCGTCTGCAGGTAGTGAATCTAACCTCCAGTTGAGTGCGAAGAAGAGGAGGAAGCAAGCACAGAAGGAGAGAAAGAAATTGACCAAGAGGATGGTTGAAGAAGGGGATGTCAAGCCGAAGACTCTTGCGGATTATACAACTATCAACCTGGATGCCTGTGCAACTAGCATTGTGTATCCAGCCATCATCGCACCGCAGTTCAAGATTGATCCGGGATACATTCACTTAATCAAGCAAGATCAATTCAGCGGTAATCCGCAAGAGAATCCAACGGAGCATATCTCGCACTTCCTCAGTATGTTGGGTTTCTTCAAGATTTAAGGCGCCTCTGAAGAAGCCATTCGCCTGAGGCTATTTCCTTTGTCTCTGAAGGATAAGGCGAAGCGCTGGCTCCAAGACCAGTCACCGGGGAGTTTGACTTCGTGGGATATACTTGCCCGCAAATTTTTGGACAAGTATATTCCATCAGCTACACAAGCTAAGCTGCGGAAAAACATTACTTCATTTGTGCAACAAGATGAGGAGACATAAGGCAAAGCTTGGGGGAGATTCAACAAGTTGCTGAAGAAATGCCCGACTCATTCGATGCCAGAGTGGTTGCAAATCAAAGTCTTCTCTGATGGGTTGAGGAAGCCAGATAAAGATATAGTAGATGTAGCAGCTGGTGGAGCTCTCACCAAGAAAGCTGTTGAGGAAGCCAGAGTGATTCTAGCAGCAATGGCCAGCAACAATAGTTAGGAGGCCCCAGAGATAATGACCTAGCCAGATGATGTGGATTCTTCACAATTCCAGACCATCATTGAGCAGAATCATGAAATGCAGCAACAGATAGTTGTGTTAACAAAGCATATGGGTCAAGTTCAAATGGTGCAACCTACTCCTAAGCTCTTCAAGGGTGATACTGCACTTTCAGTGACAACAACTGAGACATATCATTCATGTTCTGAGCATTCACGCAGTCCTTCACCAAGTCCGCCACAAAGTCCTCTGTTGGAAGTCAAGCTAGTTGGAAGACATGCTTCAAACTCTCTATGGACTTCAAGTTTATCTCAAATATATGTTTTGATGATAACAAGCCAACTCAAGTTCAAGCTCACAAGTGCATATGTCATTCAAGTTTGAAGACTCAAGCAAGCATAGATTAGAAGCCTTCTCCTTAGTTCAAATGTAAGGTAATGAAGTATTTGTTTCTTTAAGAGTTACAAAGCCAATAAGTTTTTCATTTTAGGAGAGAAGAAAAACGTGTTTTTGCATGAAAAAGTGTTTTCTGCATTTAACCGTAGTAAAATACTTGATGTTACAAAACTCTGTATATTTGTATGTTTGCAAGAGAGAGTAATCGATTATCTGCTCAAGTAATCGATTAACTTTGTTGCATCATAGAAAAATCAGAGAGGCTATAATCGATTAATTGAATTTTGTTAATCAGTTACTTTCTTATAAAGTAATCGATTACATAGGTCAAGTAATCGATTATAATTGTTGCATCATATATTTTTCACAGGCTTAGTAATCGATTACATGATGTTGCATCATATGCATACCAGAGGCTCAGTAATCGATTAAATCCCTAGTGTAATCGATTATTATGAGTTGCATCATACAATGAACAGGAGTGGTGTAATCGATTAACTATTATTAGCCTAATCGATTACATGGTTTTCAAATGAATTTAAGAATTTCTATTTTTGAAGGAATAATCGATTACCTTCAGAAAGTAATTGATTACTTCATGTTTTATTGAAAAACGTGTCAGAATTATTTTGATTATTTCCTGATTTGTTTTTATATAAAAGATTCTGATTTATTTTATAAAATTCGAAAATGATTTTAAATTTGAATTATTTCCTTTTTTGGTTTTAAGAATCAAATCTTTATTTTATTTCGTAAATCATTTTGATTTAGTTTTGATTTTAAAACTTATTTCAAATCTTATTTTATTTTATTTTGATTTTGTTTTACTTATTCAAAATCTTTTTTGATTCAAAATAGTTTTCTTTTTAAAATAAGAATCACTCCAACATTCAAACAACGATTATTTTTTCATTCATTCTTTCTGGTCTGCACGTTTCTCTCTTCTTCTTCTTCTTCTCAAGTTTTCTGATTTTCATCGTTCATATCTTTTGAAGAACAAAACTCATTATTGGCTAAGTAACTTCTAGAGAAACTTTTGCTTCACTATCATAGAGCATATTGTTGTATCTGTGTTTTGAGAACACATAAAGCTATTGTAATCACTATCACATTCTTGTATTTGAAACCTTAGTGGTTAGGGAGAGAATCCCTTAGTGGACGTGTGATACGTCGTAGGGTGAGGAACCCTGCTGTGTGATTGAGGCCCCTAGCGAACGGAGGTTCCTAGTAGTGTGCGGGGTGCTCTTGGTTGTAATAGGGTGCGGCTCTATTTCTTGGTATAAGAACTCTCAGGCGGGTCGCTTGGGGACTGGACTAGGCCTTTCGACGAGAAGGCTGAACCAATATAAAATTCACTGGTGCAAGCTTTTCTATCCCTATCTCTTTTAATTTCCGCATATTTTATTTTTTACGTTTCCGCGCTACTCGTTTATTATTCTCTATCGTTTTCGCGATCCGTTTCAAATGCTTAATCTCTCCATCTCAAATCAATTTTTTAAATTTGTAACGGTTTTTACAATACATTAATAAAACTCGAGTCACCCCCCCTCTCGAGATTTTGAGGCCAAAACCAACATCCTCAACCAGTGAAACGATCTTGGGAGTTGGCACTAGAGAAGATGGCACAGACTACAAATTTAATTGTGGATGAAGTTCGAGCTAATTTCAACTCTCAAGGAGAAAGCATTCGCAACTTGGAGAAGAGAGTAGAGCAAATCACTAAAAGTTTGTCACAGTTGCATCCGGGCCACTTTCCTGACACAAGCACTAATTGCCAGGCCATTACTCTTCAAAGTGGCAAAGCTTATGATGAGTCACAGAAGAAGAGTGATGACAAGGTAGTTGGTAAGAATCAGTAGCAAGTTCAGAATTTAGAGGGAGAGATCCCAGTTGTGCAACAGCCTGAGCTTAAAGAAAAGATTCCAGAAACTACTCCAGAGAAGCCACAGAATCAACCAGATCTCTCACGGGTTCCGTATCCTCAGAGGTTGAAGAAGGAGGAGAATCAGAGGCAGTTTGCAAGATTCATGGAAGCGTTCAATAAAATTCAGATAAACATCCCGTTTGCTGAAGCTCTTGAGAAGATGCCTACATATGCTAAGTTCATGAAGGAATTGCTCACTAACAAGAGGAAGCTGAGAGACAATGAGACAATGATGCTGATTGAGGAGTGTAGTGCCATCCTTCAGAAGAAACTCCCACAAAAACTGAAAGATCTGGGTAGTTTCACCATTCCATGCAACATTGGTGGGATGGATGTTGGGAAGGCACTATGTGATTTGGGAGCTAGCATCAACTTGATGCCACTTTCCATTTTCAAGAGACTGGGCATTGGAGAGATTAAGCCTACACTGATCTCTCTTCAGCTTGCGGAACGCTCTATCAAGAGGCCATATGGGAAAGTAGAAGATGGTCTTGTCAAGGTGGACAAGTTCATTTTCCCAGCAGATTTCGTGACCCTGGACATGGACGAAGACCACGATATTCCATTACTCCTGGGAAGATCTTTTCTAGCAACCGACAGAGCCTTGATTGATGTGTAAAATGGTGAACTCATGCTCCGGGTTCATGATGAGAAGGTCACGTTCAATGTCTATGAATCTATGAAGCATTCCATGGGAGATGACCAGTGTCTGAGGCTGGATGTGATTGAGTCTATTGTAGACTCAGTCTTAGAAGAGATGTGCTATAATGATGATGCTGTGGAAGCAGCTTTGGTGACTGAGGGAGAGGAAGGAACTGAGTCTCATCAGATCAAATCCTTGCTGGATGGAGCTACAGAGGTCAAAAATGATAGGAGGCTGGAAGATCTGAGGCTGGAGGAAAAGGAGGCCAGACCCAAACCTGAGCTGAAAGTGCTACCGCCGGGCCTAAGGTATGTGTTCCTTGATGAAACTGAATACTTTCCTATTATCATAAATAGTGCTTTAAATGAAATGGAAACTGAAAAACTATTAAGAGTTTTAAGGCATTATAAGTCTGCTATAGGATGGAATGTATTAGATCTGAAGGGAATTAGTCCCTCCTTTTGTATGCACAAGATTCTCTTAGAGGAGAATTTTAAACCTGTGATACAACCTCAGCGGAGATTAAACCCCACTCTACAAAAGGTTGTTAGGAAAGAAATAGTAAAACTGTTGGATGTTGGGATCATTTACCCCATCTCAGACAGCACTTGGGTCAGCCCAGTGCAAGTGGTTCCTAAGAAGGGTGGTGTCACAGTGATTAAAAATGAAAATAATGAATTGATACCAACCCGTACTGTTTCTGGGTGGAGAGTATGTATAGATTATAGGAGATTAAATAGTGCCACCCGTAAGGACCACTTTCCACTACCTTTTATGGACCAAATGTTAGAAAGGTTAGCCAGGCATGAATATTAAATTTTTTTAGATAGTTATTCCGGCTATAACCAAATTCCTGTGGATCCTAGAGACCAAGAAAAAACTGCTTTTACTTGTCCCTTTGGAGTTTTCGCATATCGGAGAATGCCTTTTGGTTTATGTAATGCACCTGGGAATTCTCAAAGGTGCATGTTATCTATTTTCTCCGATATGGTTGAAAAGTTCATTGATGTTTTTATGGATGACTTCTCAGTCTTTGGATCCTCATTTGAATCATGTTTAAATAATTTGGAACATGTCTTAAAAAGGTGTCAGTAAACTAACCTTGTACTTAACTGGGAGAAATGTCAATTTATGGTTAAGGAAGGGATAGTTTTGGGGCACCTAATCTCAGAGAGGGGTATTGAGGTAGATAGAGCTAAAATTGATGTAGTTGAGAATTTACCTCCTCTTACAAATGTCAAAGGGGTTAGGAATTTTCTAGGACATGCCAGTTTTTACCGGCGGTTCATAAAAGATTTTTCAAAAATAGCCAAACCCCTTTGTAATTTGTTGGAAAAAGATGTGGAGTTTAAATTTGATAATGATTGCATGAGAGCTTTCCATGATTTGAGAAAGAGACTAGTATATGCTCCTGTGGTGATTCCACCTGACTAGAATAAACCTTTTGAACTTCTGTGTGATGCAAGTGATTTTGCCATAGGTGCAGTGCTAGGACAAATAAAAAAGAAAGTCTTTCTTGTAATTTATTATGCTAGTCGTGTGCTAAATTATGCTCAAATTAATTATACGACTACAGAAAAAGAGTTGTTAGTTGTGATATTTGCCATGGATAAGTTTCGTTCCTGTTTGATAGGGTCGAAAGTTATAGTATACACTGACCATGCAAGCTTTAAGGCACCTTTTGGCTAAGCAAGATGCTAAGCCAACACTGATAAGGTGGATCTTGTTACTACAAGAGTTCGATATAGAGATCAGGGATAAAAAGGGGGTTCAGAATGTTATTGCAGATCATTTGTATAGACTTCCTTTAGATGGTAGTGATGGGAATGTAGAGGTACCCATTAAAGATGAATTCCCTGATGAGAAACTTTTGGCTGTATCTGTTGCGCAACCATGGTTTGCGGATATTGCTAACTTTCATGCAGCTAAGTTAGTCCCAAAAGACTTGACATGGCAACAAAAGAAAATTTTTTTACATGATGTCAAGTTCTATGTTTGGGATGAACTTTTACTGTTTAGAAGAGGGGTAGATGGAGTTCTTAGGAGGTGTGTTCCTGATGAGGAAATCCCTGATATTTTGTGGCACTGTCATGCTTCACATTATGCTGGACATTATAGTTTTGATAAAACGACATCTAGGATTTTACAATGTGGCTACTATTGGCTTACCATAATTAAAGATGCTAGGAATTTTGTAATGCAGTGTGATAGATGCTAGAGAACAGGAAATATCTCCCGAAGGGATGAGATGCCTCTCCAAAGTATTTTGAAGGTGGAAAATTTTGATGTCCGGGGGATAGATTTTGTAACACCCCTAATTTTCGTCTCCCAAATAATAGGAAATTAATAATAAAAGTTTTATTATTAATTTATAGAAATTTTCCAAGATTATATTTTGTATTTAATTAGCCTAAAATATAAAAATAGTTTGAAATATTTTTATATGGCAAATAAATGCAAAATATAAGGATATTGCATTTTGGTCCCTGAATGAGGATTAAAAGGTAATATTAAAAAGGTTCTTGGAGGGAAAGATTTAAAAATATTAATTTTTGAATTTTGTACTAATCTAACCGGTTAGTAATGCCCTGTAACCGGTTAGACGATGAACCCAGAAACTGGGTTAGTGGATTTTGATGAGTAATCACTTGATTAATCCCAAATTCGCCACGATTACAGCCTAATTCTAGTGGAGAACCACGCGTCGCCCTGCATGCAACCCTAATTTGTCTATAAATTGTGGATTTTCTGAGGTGTTGAGGGTTGATGCAACTGATTTCATGCTGTGAGAGTAAGTTAGGGTTCCTGTTTCGTCCAAAGAAATTCTCCCTTGTTACTGAGAGTGAGACTGAGAGCCATACACTATTGCAAATCTTACATCTTGAGCTTTGTAAAGACACCAAGTTTGTGAGTTGAGGGTTCGTGTGGAAGGAGAAATCAACTTGGGAAGTTGGAAGTTGAAGTCTGAGTTCTTGATCATTCCTGTTCTGGAAGCTGGATTCCAGCCTTGATTTTGGTAAGTGTAGTTCACCATTAAGTCTCAAATCTCTTTGATTCTCTAGTGCATGTTACCTATTTTGAGTCCTAACTATTTTCCCCAATTTCTTTGGCCATTTGCTATGTCAAAACTTCTGGTCTTTGGACCCTGTTGGTGAAATTCGTGGCTGAGGGCAGAGCTGTGAGTTTGTGAGAAATCTGTGGAGTTTTCTTCAAGTTCTGTGTCAATCTTCATCAAACTCAGTCTTAAGGTATGGGAGAAGTCTACCTTATACTAGATCTAGACTAAAATTCAAGTGATTTAGGATTTGAGTTAACAAAACTCAAAAAGGGCATTATGTGCAATATGGCACAAAGGCTTGGAGGCCAAAGTTTTGCTCACTGTGGTTTTGAGCAACTTTATATTGATGCATGCAAAGTATATGGAAGCTGAATTCTGAATTTGAATGCCTATTATAAGTTTTGTTGTATTAAATTGTGTTTATGTGAATTTTCATGCAATTTGATATCATAAACTTGATGCATGCAATTTGAATGTGTTTCTGGGTATAAACATGTTTATCTTAAGGCATATGAACTCTGTGAATATTGAGATTTGGTTAGATTTGAGAAAAGAAGAAAATGAATTGTTAATACTCTTGTTTTAATGGACTGACTGCATAATCTAACCGGTTACGCTGCAGAATTTCAAAGAAAAATCAGTTCATTAATCAGTCCTGAAATTTTAGTGGTTTCTGCTCAAATCTATGCTTTAATCTCATTATACCTGATCTGAACATGAGTTGTTATAATGTCAAGGTTCAGATTTGAAAGATTAGAATTAATGCCTTAAGTTAATGAAATAATTTCAAGAGGAAATTATGTTCATTGGAAAGTGAAAAGTGATTTAGACCTTTTGAATGATAAAACTGTAATTTTTGAGGCATAAAACAATGTTTAACTTGTTTATGGATTGGGTAGCAAATTCAAGAAAGAGGGTTTTTCTGAATTTCAATGGTAAACAGTTCAAGTCTGTAATTCTAACCGGTTAGCCTGAGACTGTAACCGGTTAGTACCTGAATCTGAAAAATAAAAAGTTAAGTTTTTGAATACCATTGACTTTGTTTTACCTAATCTAAGTTTAAGGCCATGTTTTGAGAAAATTCAAAGGAGAATTTTATGCCAAAGTGTATGCCTCAAATAAATCATTCAAAAGGGAAATTGGAATATTTCTAAATCACATTAATTAATGTAAAGATAAAACCAACCCTGATATTTGTGCATCCATATAGACTAGAAGTCTGGTTGGTAGGAACGTTTATCATATTCTGGGAATATGAGGAGGGTACTCCGGGAGTACCAAATTATAACCTACTTGATGACACATTATAGATATGTGGCCAGTGTCCGGGACCTGGTTTTTATGCGTTCTGGGAACGTATGCGTTTTGGGAACGTGGTGCACACTCCGGGAGTGATGCTTATTATCCAAGTATGGTTCGGCATTATGTTCTGGGAACAAATGTCGGTGTTCCGGGAACACAAGGGTGTATTGGATGGACGTCCAAGATGGACTTTTAGAGGCCTCAGTTGTGGATAGAAAATCATACATCATGCCACTTGCATTATAAGAGTTATAATGTTGAAAACTGGTGTGCTCATATGTATTTGCATTATGATTTGTCCATGATATATTTGTGATTGTAATTTAGTCTTTATCAATTATGTATATGTGTATACTTACTCCCTGTGCCCTATTTAGGTGATGGCCAGATACCTAGCTTGCATCGAGATACGCCCTATCCCTAGCGGTATATGGACGTATGAGGAGCACCGTGCCACTTTTGAGGGGGAGGTTGAGATCACTCTCTACCACCCTAACCCTCTGGTGTGAGTGCGACCTCGTCGATTTAGGATTCTGTTAGTCTACACTATGCATGTTCCACCTTTTTATACACATAGAGGACCACCCCCGGCTCGACCTATGCGTCGTTTCCATAGTTTTTGTTTTAGAGCTGCCACTCGTTCCCATCCTTCCTCCCATAGAGTTGTCACTGAAGAGACTCCTTCTCCTGGTCCGACTGACTTGGATAGGACTGCTTCTGCAGACCTTAGATCCAGTGGTGGGGTCTCTACACAGTCGGGCGAGGTTGAGGAGGACCCTGTGGAGGATGAGAGCGAGGAGGAGGTGCATGTTGAGCCGACTGTCTCAGCTTGAGGTGGACCCGCTGGTTCATAGGAGCTTGCATAGCGTAGATGTTTTGGATCCTAGATCGTAGGCATAGAGCGGTGGAGGATCTGAGGAGCTGCTGAGGACACGGATGACTTGCTCTGGGACTTCTATTTTGGATTTTGTTATATATATTGTATATATCTGAGAGGTCTTAGAGTGAGCTTTTATTTTATGCAGCTGGTCTGTATATGTTTCATCAAAACTTGCTATCTCGACTCTTTATCACTTGCTACTGACTGTACTGATGGGGTTATGTTATGACTTATATATATATATGATGTTTTTCTTTACCTCAGCAGTGCCCCATAAGTATTGTTTTTACTTCCGCGAACTCTGATTTCTATTAAGAAAGGATTCGGCGATAAGTTTATGCTTTATATATTCCAAATTCAACTCGAGAGGCAAATGGTATGTTTTAATATTAACTATGAAGAGTATTTTCTATAGTTAAGGAGATGTTATCTCGAGAGCCTTTTCGAAACTAAAATATTGTTAAGCCGAACTTTCAAAAATGGTTTATGTTCAAAAGGGTTTATGAACGAGCAAGTACTGGTTCTAAAAAGGAAAAATTTTCTAGCCCAAATTTTGATAGCAAGTATTCAATTATTTGGAAATATTAATTATTTTCAAGTTAAAAAGAGAATGTCACAGATTTTGTGGGTCCATTCCCACCCTCATTTGGTAATAGGTACATCTTGGTTGCAGTGGACTATGTGTCCAAATGGGTGGAGGCGATTGCGAGCCCCACCAATGATGCTGCAGTGGTTGTTAACTTTGTTAAGAAGAACATTTTTAATAGATTTGGAGTACCCAGGGTGCATATTAGTGATAATGGCACCCACTTTTGCAATAGAGTGTTAGAGAAAGTTTTGGCCAAGTATGAGGTGCATCATAAAATATCTACACCTTATCACCCTCAAACTAGTGGCCAAGTAGAGGTTTCCAATCGAGAGCTTAAGAGGATTTTAGAGAAAATTGTAAATAGCTCACGACAGGATTGGTCTAGGAAACTAGATGACGCTCTATGGGCATACAGAACAGCTTTTAAGAGCCCTTTGGGTATGTCACCCTACCAGGTGGTGTATGGGAAGAATTGCCATTTGTCTGTTGAGCTAGTTCATAAGGCTTATTGGGCAACCAGATTTCTTAACATGGATATGCAACAAGCTGGTGAGAAAAGAATTTTACAAATGACTGAATTAGATGAGTTTAGGGAACAAGCATATAATTGGTCTAAAGCTTTAAAAGAAAAAATTAAGTACTACCATGATAAGAAAACAATCCCTAAGAATTTTGAAAAAGGTTAGCTGGTTCTGTTGTATAACTCTAGGCTGAGGCTTTTCCCTGGAAAGCTTAAGTCTAGGTGGTCTGGTCCCTTTGTTGTTGAACAGGTGTTCCATTATGAGGCAGTAGAGGTGCAAGATCCCAAGGATGGCCAAACTTTCAAAGTTAATGGCAAAAGACTGAAAATATATCTGGGAGGAGTGGTGGATAGATGCAAAACCACTGCTAAGCTCCTTAACCCCTAGTTTCTCTATGACTTCCCTGTGCCTCTGAAAGGAGGTTACTCATCAGGCTCGTGACGTTAAACAAGCGCTTGTTGGGAGGCAACCCAATGCTTTGGTAACTTTTCTTTTAATTTTTATTTTGTAGTGTAGGTTAGTTTAGTTAGCTTGAGGACAAGCCAACCTCTAAGTTTGGGGGAGTGAACAAAATAAAAATTAATTTTTCAGACTTGAATTGTTTCCCCATTTTTGGTGTTGGTTTGTGTCCTAGGTAGAGGTTTTGTAATTATTCTAGACGTAGGATTATTTTTCTGATGATGGGTGTATATACTTAGTTTATGATTAGACTGATTGATCATGTTATTTATTTGTTGAGCTGTAAATATTTTTGAAATCTGGTTATTTTGACAAAGTTTTTCAGAACTTGAGATTAGTGAACTGACTTTAGCCTAGTGAGATTTTGAGCCTATATTGTTGGGGTATGAGATTTATTGATTTATTTGTTTTGAGACCCTTATTTCTTTCATGAGTGTGTTCACTTTAGTTTTGTGTTCTAAAACTTGACCGGTGACCATTTTGAAATTGATAATTGTTTGCATGCTTTAAGATGATTAAGGCACTTAGGATGTGTTTTTGTGGCCTTCAGATGATTTGAATTGATAAATATTCCCTTAGTTGCCCATTTTGAGCCTTATGAGATATTATGATTTTTCTTTGGTACCTTGAGTTTATCGAAGTATTCTTTGTGAGTACCTTGGAAATTTTGAATGAGCAATTGAGAGGAATGAATAAGAAAAAGTGAAAGTGATTAGTGATAAGTTTTATGAGTTCTATTTCTCTTCCAAGTAAAGAAAAAAAAAAGAAATTGAGAAAAAATAAATGTGAAAGGAAGAGAATAGAAGGAAAAATTGAAAAAGAAAAGAAGTATGAAATTGATTGTGCATAAGTATGAGTCCTCTTTTTATTCATTGCTCATTCATAATTTTTGAGGGAAATTTGTTTTTGCATTTTAGCCCTTAGTTTTATCCTTCTTTCTTTTATCCCACCTAACATTTATAGCCATGGCCTCATTACAACCCAATCAAAGACCTTTTGATTTGAGCATGTTTTCAATAATTTCAGTGGAGATTTGGGTCTATGGTCAAGCATATGGTAACACTTTGCTATTGTACGAACTTGAGTGAATTGTTAATACCCTTGATAAACATGAGAGATATACACTGAGAGGTTGAAAGTGTTCACTAGTTCTGAGTTTTACTTTGTTTTGTTTCTTTAACCAGGTTTTGATATGTGAATAGCTTGTATAAATATGTGGCTGTATTGATGAGTCGAAGTCTTAGATTAGGTGTTGTACATTTTGATTTGGATGGTAGTCTTTTGTTTTAGAATTTCTATTTTACTTTTGCCTGAGACATGCAAAATGCTAAGTTTGGGGGAGTGATTTGGGTCTAACATATGATGTTTTAGAGCTTAATTTGACTCCCTTTTGCTTGGTTTGGGTTTGTTTCTTAGGTATTTTAGGTAGATTTTGTTTAGTTTTTAATTAGTTTAGGAAATTTTATTTCCTTGAACGTTTTGATCCGTTTTGGGTATGTTTCAGGTACTTTTGGTGTAACAGCCCGATTTTCGTAACTCAAAATAACTAACTTTTATCCATTTAGGTTGCAAAAATTAGGCCAATTTTTTTTTTAAATCATTGTTGAAGTATTCGAAGACATCCTTGAAAATCTCTTTATGTTCTTCAATCCACTTCATCGAATATCGAGTTGTTACGAAAACCTTTCTTTTCATAAAACGTTCGTTTCATAAAAGAACTTGGTTCAAAATCATCTTGACAATTCTCAAAAACTTTTCCTGAATTAGCTTTGAATAAAAGTAGGCTCCACAAGTCAAATTAAAACTTAGTTCGATTACATAAATGACTCATGGCTTCGGTAATCCTTAAATCAAAACAATCACCACAATCTAAACTAGCTACACTAATCTTAAACTGTCCTATTGAGAACTATGGGGTGAAGGTCCTCCTTCTTTTTCTTGCGTCCTCTCTTTGTTCTCGAAGGTGTTGCCCTCCTTGTTGTGATTCCCTCCTTGCTAGTAGATTCCGGCTCCGCCCCATTGAGAGTGGTGGAGTTCCTCCGAGCCTCATACCGAATCTTCTCTTTGTAGTCCCTGTAGCCTCGTACGGTGACTTCCATCCGTTACTCCATCTGCCCGTTGATATACCAGCAGCACCGATATGCCAACGAACAGGAGAGAGTAAGCGATCCGAACGACGAATCGTCGACGGTGTGGAATTATGATAGGCAAGATAATAGGACCACCCAAACATACAGTGCAACAGACATACACACAACACATCAAGCATATTGTTATCATTATCATCCATTATTATTATCGTCATTCTTGCTATCACTTTTCATCCTCTTGCCAACTTACTTTATTTCTTATGAAACACTTTTTCTTTCTCTTTCACTCATACTCTTAATTTCTTCTTATTCAGTCTTACCAGTTCACATCTTTCTCTTAATTTGGGGAATTACAAAATATCATCACAACATTCCTTCCGTTCTCGGCTATCACTCACGTCTACATCTCCTCGGTCATCCACCCAACCTAGTCGGAAGCAAACAGGAGTACAGGACCTTTACCGTGCGGGCACGACAACTGTCTCAAACTCAAATGGTCCAAACCAGGAGGTCTCAGCCTCAAATCTTAATCATATCAATTCATATACATGGCACACTGTCTCACAGTGGCAAACAAGATGCCCCACTCCAGTCCCTCTCACTGTTCTAGATTTGCAATCTAGGGGGCGACAGTATGTTTCTAGTGGGCCCGCAGAACTCACCACGGCATTAGACCCAGTCCCCACCACGTTAGTGCGCCACATGTGGAGTTCGTTCTGCCTAGAAACATACTCTAGACTTCTTGACGTTTCACCATCATCGTCCTCCCCTAATGCAATCTCCTCCTAAGTATCCGCAGATACTTATGGTTTCTTCCTCTCCACTACTTCACACTCTCATACCTCACTGCGAATGTCTTTTAAAGTCTTTTATCTTTTAATTAACCTAAGGTCGGCCCATCCTTCGTGCAACCCTTCAATGAGTCTCGACCACTAACTTGGCACAATCTTTCCCTCATCAATCCTCACATAGCACAGAGCTGGGATCATGTCATTGATTTTATATCTCAAATTCCAAATCCTTCTCAACATTCTCAATCTCCTTTCATCCTCTTTTCTCAAAACAACCTTTTCGCAAAACCTTTTTCGAAAATATCGTTTCACAAAATCTTCTTTCACAGACTTTCACGAAATATTGTTTTCACCAACTTTTTCTCAAAAATGTCATTTCATAAAGCTTTCTCAAAATATCACCTTGTAAACCTTCTCAAAGTATCATTTCAAAGGGACTTATCAAAGATTGTTTCACAAAACTTCTTTTGAAAATATTGTTTCATAAACTTCCTCCGAAGATCTCATTTCAAAAACATTTTCACTAAATTCCATTTCAAAGACTTTTCTGAAAATACTCTTTATAATTCTTCTCAAAAACCTTTTCAAAAACTGCTTTTCAAAAACCTTTTTCCAAAAATTACAACTATGCTGAGCGTTAATGGAGGAGCAAGCTCAACTCAACACTAGTCCTAGACTAAAACCAAAAGCAAAAGGAGCCCAGCTTCGCTCAAATCACATCTCATATTCATATTCACATCACTCTCCCCAGCTCTGGCTCGTTCTCATCATTATCCACAATTTCATTCCCCAATTCTCAACTCTTTCTTTCCTTTCCAGTACATACCTTATTTCCAATCATTAAATCTTTCTCTTTGTATCTTATCATTGTTATTTTCCCATACTTATAACTTTACTTTCAATTTCATTAATTTCATTTCCTTATTCAAGACGTAACAAACGTCCATCAATATATTATACATATCAATCAACAGCATTCAATTCCTACATGCATAATCAAATAAATAAATATAAACATGCTATCCACACACACAATCAGCACACAATAACAATGTGGTCTTTGTCACCTTCGTATAAGTGGCCACACAACACAAACAATTGCCACTATACTACTGACTCTGAACCACTTAGTTCCGATCTTTGAGATGATACGGAACGTCCTACTAAATCACCTAACTACCACGATGTCTTAGGAAAGCTTCTCTCTCACCTGAGGTCCAGCAATTTAGTGCGTATCGTTGCCTCGGATCCTTTGTGCTGCCGGCTGCCCCAATCCATCGCCTTTCAAATTCCTCGTACTAAATAAAATACGCTTAGGTTATTAACTCGTATTAAGAAAATCTTTTTCATAACTTAGACACTTCTCATCCCTCGTCGGAAGGCTTAAATCATAATCGTTTTATTTCAAACAACTTCAATATTTTCTAATACCTTAAGTATTTTCAAAAATCGTTTGGAAAACATTTAATTAAGTGATTTGAATAATTTATTTTAGTGGCTGGTCCGTTTTGGACACCTTAATTACGTTTGAAAACACCGAAAAATTCACCGTTTTCGATCCGGGTTTTTCTTAAATCCAATATTACTTGAAAAGTTTACTTTAAGTCACTTGAATACATTTTCAAAGTTGAGAAACATTTATAAATAATTCGGGACAGCAATGAATCATTTTATAGAAAAATCACTTTGATAAAACTCCGAAAACATCGTCAAAACACTCTTTGTTTTAAATAATTCTTTTATTCAAAAGTAACACTTTAAAACTCAAGTCTTTATCATAAAACAAACTTTGGACACAATTTAAAAAAAATCTCAAATAAATCAAATGGAAATTTCTTAAAATCAATTAATTTCAAAACCAATTACACATTCACATATTTTTCAAACATCAATTAACACATAACACTTAGGCATTCACCCACTCACAAGATACAAACCAAACATGTACATTTTATTTCATGCAACTAAGCTTCCTAAATTTATTTTCTCCACATGGCCGAATGACCTCAAAGGAAACAATTTGAAGATCACAAATTTAAAACACATAAATCAACTTAGTTTATTTCAAGCACTTAAATTCTATTTTCTTTCTCATGCAACAATCTCATTTACTCTTCATTTCCCTCTAAACCGAATGCACATGCACACACACATATATTCATTTAAACACAATATTTTTCCCAAAATCATTTAGTTCATTTATCTCCTCTATTTTAAAATCACAAACCGATTGGAAAATAAATATTCACAACTCAATTTCAAACAATTTATTTTAGCATGATTTCACAAAACATACTCATTATCTTTATGTCTTTTCATAAAAAGAGTCCTAGTCTAATTCCTACGTATAGGCCGAATTTCATTATGACAAAAGCGAGGTCTTTGGGTTCATTTTTCTACATGCAAAATACAAGGTTCTTAAATCAAGAAGAAATTATCATGCATGTGTCCTTTTTCATGGAGACAAGACATGATTTCCTAACACTAGACTTAGACCGTATGCACATCCTCATAGATCAAGGTTTTATTTTCAAATATTTCACATGCATGCACATAGAACATGAATCAAGACAAAATCACTTTTCAAAAACTTATTTCTTTTAGTTCTTTTACAAAACCGTGATGATCATTAAGAAAATAAAATCTTTATATTCAAAAACCACATGCATGTACCTAGATCGTGTAGATCAAGTCATGGAATCAATCATAAGGGCACAAATCAAAGATCAAAATTATTTTAAGCAAGAAAAGGGTCAAAACCGTGATAAATATTGAAGAGGATCAAGTCTTTTTGTTCAAAACAACATGCATGTGTCAAGGATCAACACTTTTTTATCAACCAACACAAGATCAAAGCTTTCTATTTTCAAGAGCCAAACTTTTCATGAAGAAATTAAAGATTAAGACCAAAAATCAAGGCTTTATTAAGATCAAATTAGAATCAAACAATTTCAACCACTCTCATTAACTTTTCTAATCATAAGATTAACAAGCAATGACTTGAAGTAAATTAAAAAGCATCCAGGCCTACACTTTTCGATATGGCCGAATTGAAGAGCTCTTGATTTAGTGTTTTATAAGTTCATTTATTCTTAAAAATTCAAGATCAAGACACAATCAACACATGCATGTACTCAAATCAACCAAAATCATCATCAAACTAACATGCAACACCAAAAGTTTTAACTTTATTGTTAAACAAGTTTAGATCACTTATTCACTCACGAAATAGACTCATAAACACTTCACAAATCACGGTTTTAAGTAAGAATTTAAACATGCAAAGAGACTTTACTTTAGATCCACAAACATCTCAACAAATCTTTAGATCTAGAAGATTTTGCTTGAAAAACTTTAAGATCTTTCATGAAAAACTTAATCAAGTTATAGGGTCCGTTGTTTAGACGTTTATAAGTTGTTTTTTTTAACTTTGAAAAGTCCAAGATCAAGCATAAATAAAACTTAGAAAATTAACATGCAAAGAAATTTACTTAAAGCTTTACAAAATTTTCAACAAATCTTTAGATCTTTAGGATTTAGCTTGAAAACTTTAAGAGCTTCCATGAAAACTCTTAAACGAGTTATGGAGTCCGGTAGTTAGACATTTATAAGTTATCTTTAGCTTTAAATATCCATGATCAAGCACAAACAATACTTGTACTTGTCATTTTAACTTTAAGAATTAATATGGAAAGAAAAGGAGAAGAAAAATTACAAGATCAAACGAAAAACCTAACTATTACAATTTTCCTCATGCTCATTCGAAATACCCACCAAATCAAGGTCTTCTAACTCCTATGGGCTTGGATCTTCAAGGAAAACTCTAGGTTTTGGTTTTGATCTCCTCTTCTTCTTCTCTTCTCACTCACGACCACTCTCTTTTCTTTGGGTGTTGAGAGCTTGATTTTTGCTCTCAACAAAGGTGTGTTTAGAAGGTGAATGGAAAGGAAAGAAATGAGGAGTGGAAATGAAGGAATGAAGTGGCCAACACTTCACCCATTCGACCATATATAGTCCAAGGCAAAGACATGAGATTTTTCCTCTTTTGTCCTTGTAGGTTCGGCCATGGGTGTAAATGGAAGGGGTAATTTTGGCAACTCACTTTGTTGCATGGGTGGAGGTTATCATATTCAAGGGGACAAAGTAGGGTGGATTAGGGTGCTAGGGGTCCTTTTAGGTTCAATGGCTTGTTGGCAATTCTTTAGGGTTTTTACTAACTTAGTTATGTCATGGTTAGGATTTAGTTCATTAGGTTTCTTGTGCAATACTTAGAAAATTCTAGGCTTGCATACATACCCATACATACGGCACACACACATATATACACTTTCATGCACATACACTTATCATACCATCACACACATTCATGCACATAAATTTTCATTTAAATATACACACACATGGTCATGCATAAAAATAATTCTTTTCCATCATAAAATGACTCATACAAAAATCACAAATATAAAAATATCAAACACATAAACTCTTCCAAAAACTCAATTTCTAAACTTTTTAACATTATTTCAGGAGATCATTTCTTTAAAGTAACTCAACACTTTGAAAACGTGATCTAAGAAATTCATTTAAGAAAATTGCTCTTTCAAAAACGCTTTTCTCAAAATAAATCTCTTTAGTATTTTAAATTAATACGAGGAATTTGCAGGGTGTTACATCTTCCCCAACTTAAAGATTTCTCGTCCCCGAGAAATACGTTGTGGATTGGGCAGCAGGGCACAAAATTATTACGTCACTTTGGTTTCCATAAGAGCACTCTCTCTTCGCTTCATGGTCGTATTCTCTTTTGTTGGTCTGATTTATCTTGCTGTGCTCCTCGTTTGTTGCTTTCAGACGAAGAAGTCGCACTCGCACAACCACTCGCGTGTCGGATCGGACTATCCGAAGAGAAAGTCATTCTTTCCACTGATCATCGTCACAAAGAGTCCAACCATAGGTACGGACTTAGGGAAAATCAGGCAAACAAAAATTCACACATCTCCAAAAGTATGGGGCTTTTACCTAAAAATCCTCAGATGTTCACGATTCTCTACAACTTGGGTTCTTACTAACTCACAATATTCATTCCTTCCTTCAGTTCTCCTTCTAACTCTAAGGTTTTCGTCTATCATTCCTCTTAAGGGGGTGCTATTACAACTTGGGTTTACTTACCTCCTCAACATCCTCACTTTCCTCCTTAGATTCTTCCTGAACGTCACTCAAACCTATCATTTTCACCATCTAAACCTCCGATTTATGGTGTATGGCAATCCTAATCATCAAATAATCCTCCTAATTTCCTCCATTAACCGACAGCATGTACTCCCTTTCTTCCTTGTGACTCCCCAACTTCCATCAAACTTATAACTAAATCCACTATGATCTTATATCTTCACTTAATCTTAAACTATTGATCCTTCCTTAATCGCTCAAGCCTAAACTATCTGGGTGACTATGGCACTTCTAATCCCACAATTTGGACTAAGGAGTCTTAAATAGGATCGATAAGGCTACGGTTTGATAGGGGTTTATGAAGAAAAGGTTCAAATTTTAACAAGACTAACTGTTTTGTTGAAGCAATTCAACAAACACCGGAGTCTAGGCAGGATATACTACTTTCTTAAAGGTACTAACTATCTTTGTACAAAAGGTACGCTAAGGTTAACAACTTAGGTCTATAAGTCAAGGACATAACATTAAAGGGGGTCCTAACCTTAGGGTCTGTTCACTTTCTACTTGGTCTACTTCCTTTCACATTATTGAACCAACAGGTTCCTAACACAGCCGGCACTAAACGACAAACAAAGCCTTACATCCTAAAAGATGAGAACCTAAACTTATACTCCTATCCTTACACTAGCAAACACACAGAGTCACACAAACCAAACATGTAAGCCCATGCTTAAGGCCACTAAGGATTACCATTGCTCTGATACCATTCTGTAACAGCCCGATTTTCGTAACTCAAAATAACTAACTTTTATCCATTTAGGTTGCAAAAATTAGGCCAAATTTTTTTTTTAAAATCATTGTTGAAGTATTCGAAGACATCCTTGAAAATCTCTTTATGTTCTTCAATCCACTTCTTCGAAAATCAAGTTGTTACGAAAACCGTTCTTTTCATAAAACGTTCGTTTCATAAAAGAACTTGGTTCAAAATCATCTTGACAATTCTCAAAAACTTTTCCTGAATTAGCTTTGAATAAAAGTAGGCTCCACAAGTCAAATTAAAACTTGGCTCGATTACATAAATGACTCATGGCTTCGGTAATCCTTAAATCAAAACAATCACCACAATCTAAACTAGCTACACTAATCTTAAACTGTCCTATTGAGAACTATGGGGTGAAGGTCCTCCTTCTTTTTCTTGCGTCCTCTCTTTGCTCTCGAAGGTGTTGCCCTCCTTGTTGTGATACCCTCCTTGCTAGTAGATTCCGGCTCCGCCCCATTGAGAGTGGTGGAGTTCCTCCGAGCCTCATACCGAATCTTCTCTTTGTAGTCCTTGTAGCCTCGTACGGTGACTTCCATCCGTTACTCCATCTGCCCGTTGAGATACCAGCAACACCGATATGCCAACGAACAGGAGAGAGTAAGCGATCCGAACGACGAATCGTCGACGGTGTGGAATTATGATAGGCAAGATAATAGGACCACCCAAACATACAGTGCAAAACACATACACACAACACATCAAGCATATTGTTATCATTATCATCCATTATTATTATCGTCATTCTTGCTATCACTTTTCATCCTCTTGCCAACTTACTTTATTTCTTATGAAACACTTTTTCTTTTTCTTTCACTCATACTCTTAATTTCTTCTTATTCAGTCTTACCAGTTCACATCTTTCTCTTAATTTGGGGAATTACAAAATATCATCACAACATTCCTTCCGTTCTCGGCTATCACTCACGTCTACATCTCCTCGGTCATCCACCCAACCTAGTCGGAAGCAAATAGGAGTACAGGACCTTTACCGTGCGGGCACGACAACTGTCTCAAAATCAAATGGTCCCAGACCAGGAGGTCTCAGCCTCAAATCATAATCATATCAATTCATATACATGGCACACTATCTCACAGTGGAAAACAAGATGCACCACTCCAGTCCCTCTCACTGTTCTAGATTTGCAATCTAGGGGGCGACAATATGTTTCTAGTGGGCCCGCAGAACTCACCACGGCATTAGACCCAGTCCCCACCACGTTAGTGCGCCACATGTGGAGTTCGTTCTGCCTAGAAACATACTCTAGACTTCTTGACGTTTCACCGTCATCGTCCTCCCCTAATGCAATCTCCTCCTAAGTATCCGCAGATACTTATGGTTTCTTCCTCTCCACTACTTCGCACTCTCATACCTCACTGCGTATGTCTTTTAAAGTCTTTTATCTTTTAATTAACCTAAGGTCGGCCCATCCTTCGTGCAACCCTTCAATGAGTCCCGACCACTAACTTGGCACAATCTTTCCCTCATCAATCCTCACATAGCACAGAGCTGGGATCATGTCACTGATTTCATATCTCAAATTCCAAATCCTTCTCAACATTCTCAATCTCCTTTCATCCTCTTTTCTCTAAACAATCTTTTCGCAAAACCTTTTTCGAAAATATTGTTTCACAAAATCTTCTTTCACAGACTTTCACGAAATATTGTTTTCACCAACTTTTTCTCAAAAATGTCATTTCATAAAGCTTTCTCAAAATATCACCTTGTAAACCTTCTCAAAGTATCATTTCAAAGGGACTTATCAAAGATTGTTTCACAAAACTTCTTTTGAAAATATTGTTTCATAAACTTCCTCCGAAGATCTCATTTCAAAAAAAATTTCACAAAATTCCATTGCAAAGACTTTTCTGAAAATACTCTTTATAATTCTTCTCAAAAACCTTTTCAAAAACTGCTTTTCAAAAACCTTTTTCCAAAAATTACAACTTTGCTGAGCGCTAATGGAGGAGCAAGCTCAACTCAACACTAGTCCCAGACTAAAACCAAAAACAAAAGGAGCCCAGCTCCGCTCAAATCACATTTCATATTCACATTCACATCACTCTCCCCAGCTCTGGCTCGTTCTCATCATTATCCTCAATTTCATTCCCCAATTCTCAACTCTTTCTTTCCTTTCCAGTACATACCTTATTTCCAATCATTAAATCTTTCTCTTTGTATCTTATCATTGTTATTTTCCCATACTTATAACTTTACTTTCAATTTCATTAATTTCATTTCCTTATTCAGGACGTAACAAACGTCCATCAGTATATTACACATATCAATCAACAGCATTCAATTCCTACATGCATAATCAAATAAATAAATATAAACATGTTATCCACACACACAATCAGCACACAATAACAATGTGGTCTTTGTCACCTTCGTATAAGTGGCCACACAACACAAACAATTGCCACTATACTACTGACTTCGAACCACTTAATTCCGATATTTGAGATGATACGGAACGTCCTACTAAATCACCTAACTACCACAGTGTCTTAGGAAAGCTTCTCTCTCACCTGAGGTCCACAATTTAGTGCGTACCGTTGCCTCGGATCCTTTGTGTTGCCGGCTGCCCCAATCCCTCGCCTTTCAAATTCCTCGCACTAAATAAAATACGCTTAGGTTATTAACTCGTATTAAGAAAATCTTTTTCATAACTTAGACACTTCTCATCCCTCGTCGGAAGGCTTAAATCATAATCGTTTTCTTTCAAACAACTTCAATATTTTCTAATACCTTAAGTATTTTCAAAAATCGTTTGGAAAACATTTAATAAAGTGATTTGAATAATTTATTTTAGTGGCTGGTCCGTTTTGGACACCTTAATTACGTTTGAAAACACCGAAAAATTCACCGTTTTCGATCCGGGTTTTTCTTAAATCCAATATTACTTGAAAAGTTTACTTTAAGTCACTTGAATACATTTTCAAAGTTGAGAAACATTTATAAATAATTCGGGACAGCAAAGAATCATTTTCAGAAAAATCACTTTGATAAAACTCCGAAAACATCGTAAAAACACTCTTTGTTTTAAATAATTCTTTTATTCAAAAGTAACACTTTAAAACTCAAGTCTTTATCATAAAACAAACTTTGGACACAATTTAAAAAAAAATCTCAAATAAATCAAATGGAAATTTCTTAAAATCAATTAATTTCAAAACCAATTACACATTCACATATTTTTCAAACATCAATTAACACATAACACTTAGGCATTCACCCACTCACAAGATACAAACCAAACATGTACATTTTATTTCATGCAACTAAGCTTCCTAAATTTATTTTCTCCACATGGCCGAATGACCTCAAAGGAAACAATTTGAAGATCACAAATTTAAAACACATAAATCAACATAGTTAATTTCAAGCACTTAAATTCTATTTTCTTTCTCATGCAACAATCTCATTTACTCTTCATTTCCCTCTAAACCGAATGCACATGTACACACACATATATTCATTTAAACACAATATTTTTTCCCAAAATCATTTAGTTCATTTATCTCCTCTATTTTAAAATCACAAACCGATTGGAAAATAAATATTCAGAAATCAATTTCAAACAATTTATTTTAGCATGATTTCACAAAACATACTCATTATCTTTATGTCTTTTCATAAAAAGAATCCCAGTCTAATTCCTACGTATAGGCCGAATTTCATTATGACAAAAGCAAGGTCTTTGGGTTCATTTTTCTACATGCAAAACACAAGGTTCTTAAATCAAGAAGAAATTATCATCCATGTGTCCTTTTTCATGGAGACAAGACATGATTTCCTAACCCTAGACATAGACCGAATGCACATCCTCATAGATCAAGGTTTTATTTTCAAATCTTTCACATGCATGCACATAGAACATGAATCAAGACAAAATCACTTTTCAAAAACTTATTTCTTTTAGTTCTTTTACAAAACCGTGATGATCATTAAGAAAATAAAATCTTTATATTCAAAAACCACATGCATGTACCTAGATCGTGTAGATCAAGTCATGGAATCAATCATAAGGGCACAAATCAAAAATCAAAATTATTTTAAGCAAGAAAAGGGTCAAAACCGTGATAAATATTGAAGAGGATCAAGTCTTTTTGTTCAAAACAACATGCATGTGTCAAGGATCAACACTTTTTTATCAACCAACACAAGATCAAAGCTTTCTATTTTCAAGAGCCAAACTTTTCATGAAGAAATTAAAGATTAAGACCAAAAATCAAGGCTTTATTAAGATCAAATTAGAATCAAACAATTTCAACCACTCTCATCAACTTTTCTAATCATAAGATTAACAAACAATGACTTGAAGTAAATTAAAAAGCATCAAGGCCTACACTTTTAGATATGGCCGAATTGAAGAGCTCTTGATTTAGTGTTTTATAAGTTCATTTATTCTTAAAAATTCAAGATCAAGACACAATCAACACATGCATGTACTCAAATCAACCAAAATCATCATCAAACTAACATGCAACACCAAAAGTTTTAACTTTATCGTTAAACAAGTTTAGATCACTTATTCACTCACCAAATAGACTCATAAACACTTCACAAATCACGGTTTTAAGTAAGAATTTAAACATGCAAAGAGACTTTACTTTAGATCCACAAAAATCTCAACAAATCTTTAGATCTAGAAGATTTTGCTTGAAAAACTTTAAGATCTTTCATGAAAAACTTAATCAAGTTATAGAGTCTGTTGTTTAGACGTTTATAAGTTGTTTTTTTTAGCTTTGAAAAGTCCAAGATCAAGCATAAATTAAACATAGAAAATTAACATGCAAAGAAATTTACTTAAAGCTTTACAAAATTTTCAACAAATCTTTAGATCTTTAGGATTTAGCTTGAAAACTTTAAGAGCTTCCATGAAAACTCTTAAACGAGTTATGGAGTCCGGTAGTTAGACATTTATAAGTTATCTTTAGCTTTAAAAATCCATGATCAAGCACAAACAATACTTGTGAACGCGAGCCAAAGGGGTTTATCCGTTTTTCCTTATCTTTTACTTCGTTTTTATTTAATTCTGTTTTGATTCTAGATTTCAACATTCAATACAAAACCCCCCTGCTTTCTATGCGTACTATGTGTTCAACCTTTTGCTTGATAAGATATTCCTTGGGAGACGACCTAGGAGTCACTTCCTAGTACTATATTTAAACTGTTTTTATTTGTATCGGGTACGACCTCGATCAAATTTGGCGTTGTTGCCGGGGAATATCGGTTCTTGCCAAAGGTCATTAGTAGTTAGTTAGTGTCATATATAGTTATTATAGTGTGTTGTGTCTGATTTAGGGTTTAGTAGTCAATTCTGATAACTGGTTGAAGTTGCACTGTTTGCTGTTTTGCTATTTTGCTGCAATTAGTGTATTTGATTGATTTTGTAGGTGCTAGTTCACATAGTTCTGGGTGGAATTTTTGCACGAAAATTTGTATCCACATTACTTTTATCATATAAAAAGGTTTTGATGCACCACGGTCACTCAGATTTGCACCAGTTGTGAGTTCCAAAAAAATTTTCCACGTTTTAGCAGCACTTCCTATAAACCGTCGCAACGTTTGACTCGTAACTCGGAATTTGATGAATTTTATATCAAATCGAAGGGATTTTTCTGAGTAATTTGATTTTTACCACTTTGTCGTAAAAACCCTTCATCTGGATCCTGAAAAAGGCTTTTTACTATTTCTTTTTTATTTTACAAGTTTTATTTTCTTAGTTTTTGGTCCCTGTCTTAATTGTTTGACTTGGTTCCTTTTTGAATTTTGTCCTCAAACTTTCTGTGATAAGTTTTCATGATTTTAGGGTGCTGAAAAAATAAATAAAAAAATTTTAAAAAATAAAAAAATTTTGTTGCCTATTTTGGTCATGTATATCTGTTACAGTGTACTATGGTTGATGGTGTTATGTTCAGTACATGACTAGGGGAAACCCTAGTTACTTGCATCCCTACAACCCTGAAATTGATAGGACTTATCACAGATTAGTTAGACAAAATAGGAATCAGTCCATAGGTAGTGAGTTTGTTGAGTCTTTACATAGTGAGTCTGCTTCTTTTTGTTCTATTCCTATAAATTCTGATTCTTATTCTGATTCTTATTCTGTTTATTCTGAAAATATGGCTCAACCTCCACCATGTGAGAGGACATTGAGGGAGCTGGCTGCACCTGATTTCACTATTGAATATTTGTGTATTCAGTATCCCGATGACCCGTATGAGCTAAAGTCTGGACTAATTCATTTGTTGCCCAAGTTTAATGATCTTGCAGGTGAGGATCCTCATAAACATCTCAAGCAGTTCCACATTGTGTGTGCCACTATGAAACCACATGATGTGCAAGAGGATCATGTTTGTCTCAAGGCATTCCCACACTCCCTAGAGGGGCTATCCAAGGATTGGTTGTACGACCTGGCCCCTGGTTTTATCACAGGCTGGGATGACCTGAAGAGGGCATTTTTGGAGAAATTCTTCCCTGTGTGCAGAAAAACAACAATCCGAAAGGATATATCAGGCATCAGGCAACAAAGTGGAGAAAGTCTCTACGAGTATTGGGAGAGATTCAAGAGACTGTGTGCGAGCTGCCCCCACCATCAGATCTCAGAGCAGCTGCTTATTCAATATTTCTATGAAGGTCTCAACCTCATGGAGAGAAACATGCTTGATGCTGCAAGTGGTAGTGCCCTAGGAGACATGACACCTTTAGAAGCCAGAGCCAAGATTGAGAAGATGGCTTCCAATTGTCAACAATTCCATGCAAGGGGCAACAACGATGCAATCGTAATGAGAGAAGTGAATGATGTTGGCACAAGTTCTGGTAAGGTTGAGAAGCTTGGACAAAAGATAGACTCACTTACAACTTTGGTCACTCAATTGGCCATCAATCAGAAGAAGTTGTCTCTGCCTGCTAGATTATGTGGTATTTGCACAACCAGTGAACATAACACAGAAGCATGCCCTTCTTTGCAGCAGCAACCAACGATTGGTTCTGACCACCCTGAGGCATATGCCGCCAACATCTTCAAAGTAGAAACCAGCAGCCACAGAACTTTGATCTCTCTACCAATAGATACAACCCTGGTTGGAGGAACCATCCCAACCTGAGATGGTTTGATCAGCAGCAACCTTCACAGGTTCAATTTCAGAACAATTCTAGACCACCATATGTACCTCCTCCAATCCAGCAGCAGAGACAACAGCAGCAGCAACAACAGGCTAATTCTGCACCACCAGCTCCTCGTACTGAGCAGCAGCCTTCATTAGAAGAGTTGATGAAGCAGATGACCATGCAAAATCTCCAATTCCAACAGGAAACTAGAGCATCCATTCAAAGACAAGAGGCCTCCATTCAATATTTGACCAATCAGATGGGACAAATGGCAACAGCCATCAACACTTTGCAATCTCAGAATTCTAACAAGTTGTCATCCCAAACAGTGATCAACCCAAACCAGAATGTGAGTGCCATCAGTCTAAGGTCAGGGAAGCAAATTGTCACACCCACACCAGAACCTGACCTCAACAGAGATGATCTAGTTCCATCCGAAAAGAAGAGCCAAATGGTCGAGGAGAGTGAGCACACAAATACCAGAAAATCCCATCCAGCTCAGCCTTTCTCAAGTACAACACCTGCTGCTGCCCAACAACCACCCCCCATTCTTCTTCCTTTCCCATCAAGGGGGGTGACTCAAAGCAAGAAAATGGAAGAGATTGACAAAGAGATACTTGATACATTCAGGAAGATGGAAGTCAACATACCCCTTCTTGATGCAATCAAGAAGATTCCAAGGTATGCAAAGTTCTTGAAGGAGCTATGCACACACAAACAGAAGCTCAAGGGCAATGAGAGGATCAACATGAGAAGAAATGTCTCTGCTCTTATAGGTAAACCCGTCCCTCATATTCCTGAAAAGTGTAAGGATCCTGGAACTTTCTCTGTACCTTGTATCATAGGTAATACTAAATTTGAGAATGCTTTGCTAGATTTAGGAGCATCTATTAATGTTATGCCTATGTCTGTTTTCAAGTCTCTTTCACTTGGACCTCTTCAACCTACGGGTGTGGTTATCCACTTGGCAAATAGATTTACTGCCTACCCTGCAGGTTTGATAGAGGATGTCTTGGTTCGGGTTGAAGAGCTGATCTTCCCTGTTGATTTTTACATACTTGATATGGAAGATGACTCCCCCCGTAATGCTGTTCCTATTATTTTGGGAGGCCATTTTTAAAAACAGCCCGAACCAAGATTGATGTGCATGCAGGTACACTTTCCATGGAGTTTGATGGCAGTGTGATTCGATTCGACATTTTCCATGCTATAAAACATTTTCCTGAGGATCACTCTGTTTTTCATGTTGACTTGCTTGATAAACTGATTGATGAGCATGTTCTTGACTTTTTGCATGATTATGATTTGCCATCTTTCACTAACTCATTTACTTGTTCTGCATGTTCTGATTCCGAAATGTGCACTGCAAGCATTGAAATTGACCATTTTTTAAATTCTGCTACTGCATCTGTTGATTCATATGATATAGATTCTGTTGGTTTAGGCCTCAAAATCTCGAGAGGGGGGGGGGGTGAATCGAGTTTTATTAATGTATTGTGAAATCCTTTAAAAATTAAAAAATTGTTTTGAGATGGAGAGATTAGAAGTTTGAGACGGATCGCGAAAATGATAGATAGAAATAAATTGAGTAGCGCGGAAACGTAAAAAATTGAAATATGCAGAAAATAAAGAGATATGGATAGAAAAGCTTGCACCAAGAAATTTTATACTGGTTCAGCCTTCCCGTCGAAAGGCCTAGTCCAGTCCCCAAACGACCCGCTTGAGAGTTCTATAATCAGCAATAGAGTCGCACCCTATTACACCCAAGAGCACCCCGCACACTACTAGGAACCTCCGTTCGCTAGGGTCCTCAAGATCACACAGCAGGGTTCCTCGCCCTACGACGTATCACACGTCCACTAAGGGATTCTCTCCCTAACCACTAAGGTTTCAAATACAACGATTATGAGAGTGATTACAATAGCAATATGTGTTCTCAAATCACAGATACAACAATATGCTCTTCTATGATAGTGAAGTTCTTCTTGATAAGATTAAATGGCCAACAAGGTTTAGAGTTCTTCAAAAAGATTTTTCGTTCAGAGCAGAGAAAAGTTGGAGAAGAAGAAGAACATGAGTTTCAGAAAAATGTAAGAATGAATATCAGATTGTTGAGTTTGTAATAGTTGGAGTGAATATATTAGAGTACTTTTATAATTCAAAAAGATTTAGAATTAGTAAAACAAAATCAAAACAAAATAAAATAAGATTTTGAAATAAGTTTTAAAATCAAAAATAAATCAAAACGATTTACGAAATAAAATAAAGATTTGATTCTTAAAACGAAAAAGGAAATAATTAAAATTTAAAATCATTTTCGAATTTTATAAAATAAATCAGAATCTTATATATAAAAAACAAATCAGGAAATAATCAAAATGATTTTGACACGTTTTTCAATAAAAGCAGAAGTAATCGATTACTTTCTGAAGGTAATCGATTATTCCTTCAAAAATAGAAATTCTTAAATACATTTGAAAAACAAGTAATCGATTAGACCAACAATGATTAATCAATTACATCACCCATGTTCAATATGTGATGCAACTCATTTAATCGATTACTACTCATCAAATAATCGATTACTGAGTCTCTGATCATTATGTGATGCAACATATGTAATCGATTACTACACAGCCTGTAATCGATTACTGTGCCTCTGGAAAATATATGATGCAACAAATCTAATCGATTATTTGAACAAGGTAATCGATTACTCTCATAAGAAAGTAATGGATTAGCAAAGTTCACTTAATCGATTACAACCTCTCTGATTTTTCTATGATGCAACAAAGTTAATCGATTAACTCAAGCAAGTAATCGATTACTCTCTCTTGCATTCATACAAATATTCAGAGTTTTGCAACATCAGTTATTTTCACACAAACTCATATATAATAACAATTTTTCATGAAAACACATTTTTCTTCTCCTTTTTAAAAGAAAAACTCATTGGCCTTTTAAACTTCTTTAATATCAAGAACTTCATTACCTTACATATGTCCTATGGGAAAAGGCTTCTAAACTATGTCTTGTTTGAATCTTCATTCTTGATTATGAAGGAAACTTGTAAGCTTGAACTTGAGTTGGTTTGTTATCATCAAAACATCAACTTGATATATACTTGAAGTCCATAAGAGAGTTTGAAGCATGTCTTCCAACACTAGCTTGACTTCCAACAGGTTCAGATTATGCTAACCCTAACCCCATTTCTGTTATGCATAAGTCTAATCCATTTGTTCAGGTGCAAGCGGCAGAATCCAGTTCTGCTGCCCCTTTAGTTTCATTTGTGATGCAGGCACCTTTATTGGACCTGAAAGCCTGATCGAGGCCGTACCCGATCAAAATAAAAGGTGTTTATTCTGTAGTACTAGGAAGGTGATCCTAGGTCGTTTCCCAGCGAATATCGGTCTAGGCAAAGTATCAAACACGTAGTGTGCAGTAAAATGGGGGGGGGGGGTTTTTGTGTGTGACAAATGTGAAGAACAAAACATAAACAGAATGTAAAAACTAAGAAAATCAGAAACAAAAGCGGGCAAACCCCTTTGGCTACGTACACTACTCAATCCTAGCTCACTAAAGATCGATTCCTCTCCTCTCCTCTGTCCAACCCGTGATAACCAAATACTAAGCGAAAATTCAGTTATCACTCCAAACCCTAACTTCTAATTAAGCATCAGAAACCAGAATTGGAGTTTTTACGAGTTAATACAAATTAAGCATTTATATTCATGTATTATCTCTACGAAATGGAATTAAGCAAACCACTACACATCGATAAACATGAAAACAGAGAAGAGAAAATGAAATTGCATTAATAACAAGAGCTCAAGAGTAGATAATACAATACCAAAGGGATTAACCCTTGAAGTCTAGCCTTCCATGGCCATAAATGAAGAAAAACGAGTAGAAATGGGGAAGAACAAAACCCTAGCAGCCACCACCACTTGGGAGAGCCAAGAGAGAAGTTCTAACCTAGAGAGAGAGTGAGAAATCTGAAATGGGAGTGTGTTCTTGGGGGTTACACGAATTTCCCCTCTTTAGACATGAAAATGGGCCTAAAACATGGGCCCAAGTCCTAAGAAACACTATTCTGAAAATTACAATTAAAAAGGGACCTAAATGCAAATTACAATCTTCACTTCAATGCTTCAATCTTCATTTCCAAACATCCCAAAGTGTCCTTGTGCCAAATATTACCTGAAAATAGAAATAGAATTAATTAGGCTAAATAATCCCAAATTAAACAATATTCGGAATATTAGTCCAATAAACTCAAAATCACTAAATCAAGCTAATCAATGTCAAATGGGCAACAAGTATCAATAATAGGAGTAAAATAATGCAAGGAATAATGGGAAATAAAATGCTCATCAAATACCCCCACACTTATCCTTTTGCACTCCTGGGCAAAACCAAAAGATAGGACTATGAAGATCAATATGCACCAAAGTGAATCATGCAACAAGATGACTACAACTAAGAAATGCTAACCTAAGAGATTACATACTTCACAATGAATTCTAGGAAATGCAAAGAAATGGGCAAACTCAAGCACACAAAATGGTTAAGGATCAAAGAGTCAAAGCATCCGCGAACATCATCCAATTACTTCAAGTATGCAAAGAAACCAATGACATCAAGAGGATAGTCACAAAGATGATAGAAACTCACAAGGATCACTCAAAAGTGTTTACACTCAAGTGTTTGGGGTTAATCATTATTTACACTCAAGGCACATCATGAAAAACAAACACAACCATAAGCTTGACAAGCCTCTAACATCAACCATCAACACACATGCACAAAATGATCAAAAGGTCTTTTAAGGGTTGTAATGGGGCCAAGGACAAGGTAGGATAAAAATATGGGAATGTAGCTAAAACCAAGGGAATAGAGGAGCAATGGGGAATAAGTAAAAAGTAAGCAAAATCCACCCCAAAATCAACAACCACTAATTCCAATCCTCTTTGCCTCAACAACCTTTTATTCACTTTTTGTTTTTTCTTTTTTTTTTTTTCTTCTTTTTTTTTTCTTTTTATTTTTGCATTTTTTTTTATTTTTTTTGTTTTTGAGAGATATACAAAAAGAAAAGAAGAAACAACACAAATGGCATGAAGATGAAGCCATAGCTACAACAACCAAAGAGGCATAACCAAGAACTCAACCAATTGAAGCATAGAGCACACTTCTTACCTAATACCCATTCCCAAAACAATTCCAAAGCTCCAAAATTCCCTAAGGTTAGGACAATCATGGTTTTTCAGTCATAGGCTTGTAATGAGCTAAAGAACAAGGAAATGGATAAAAAGGCTCAAAGGGGCTAGCAAAGGATACATTCATTCAAGGTAGGCTCATATGGCTAGTAGTTTATTCAAGAAAGAAAGTGCCTTAATCATTTCAAAATGTGCATGAGCAATCAAGTATCAACAAGAGTCAAGTCAAGTTCTAGAGTGCAAGTAATCCAGAGTGCAATCACACATGAAAGAAAATTAGGTGGCATATATAGCAATCCACCCACAATTAAGGCTCAAATCCTCACAAAAGGGACAATTCTATCACAGTGTTACCACCTCTTAATTATCAAAAGCAACTTTACACACAGAAATGCATGAATTCAGACACAAGATACCAAAACTCTACTAAAATGAAGCAAAAACATGCAAGAAAATGCCCAAAACTAAGCAAAACCTAAAAAAAAAAAATCAAAGCAAAATATGCAACCTAAACTACTCTCCCCCCCACACTTAAATCACACATTGTCCTCTATGTAACACAATCAGCAGAATCAGATAGATATAGACAAGTGCAATGAAAGTAGTGAAGAAGGAGAAAAGAAAACTCCCGAAGTCATGGTGGGAAGAAGGTGAGTGCTCTCTTCAGCGGATCGAATGCCATCTTGCATTGGTCTCCTAATCGAAGGACTATGTTTCTGAAGTTCACAAGTGGCACCCCAGGTAGATATGCTAAGGTCCATCCGACTGCCCTCTTGTTCTGTCTAATCATATCTAGCAGTTTCTCCTCTTGATCAACAGAAAGTGAGGTAGAGATGATCACTGGGAGTTTCTGCTCATCCTCAAAGTAAGCATATTTGAGATGAGGAGGGAGGGGCTCCAGGTCCAATGAGGGTGCCTGCATAATGGATGGAACTAAAGGGACAGTAGAAATGGATTCTGCTGCCTGCACCTGAACAAAAGAATCAGACTCTTGCATAACAGAGAGGGGGTTAGCAAAATCTATAATATGAGAGTCATCAACAGATGCAGTGTCAGAAGCTAGAAATTGATCAATGCATGACATGCACATTTCGGAATCAGTACATGCAGGACAAGAAAATGAGTCTGTAAATGATGGCAAATCAAGATCATGCAAAACATCAAGCACATGTTCATCAATATCATCAAGAAAGTCTATATGAAAGACAGAGTGATCCTCAGGAAAATGTTTCATAGCATGGAAAATGTCAAATCGGATCACACTGCCATCAAACTCCATGGAAAGTGAACCTGAATGCACATCTATCTTGGTTCGGGCTGTTTTCAAAAATGGCCTCCCCAAAATAATAGGAACAACATTACGGGGGGAGTCATCTTCCATATCAAGTATGTAAAAATCAGCAGGGAAGATCAGCTCTTCAACCCGAACCAAGACATCCTCTATCAAACCTGCAGGGTGGGCAGTACTTCTATTTGCTAATTGAATCACCACACCCGTAGGTTGAAGAGGTCCAAGAGAAAGAGACTTAAAAACAGACATAGGCATGACATTTATGGATGCTCCTAAATCTAGCATAGCATTTTCAAACTTCACATTGCCTATGATGCAAGGTATAGAGAAAGTTCCAGGATCCTTACATTTTTCAGGAATGTGAGGGATAGGTTTACCTATGAGAGCGGAGACATTCCTTCCCATGCTTATCCTCTCATTGCCCTTGAGTCTTCTCTTATTAGTGCACAACTCCTTAAGGAACTTCGCGTACCTTGGAATTTGTTTTATTACATCAAGAAGGGGTATGTTGACTTCCACCTTCCTGAATGTGTCAAGAATATCCTTGTCCACCTCTTCCACCCTTTTGTTTTGAGGCACTCTTGGTGGGAATGGAAGAGGAATGGGAGGAGGTTGCAGGACAACAGCAGGTTTTGTGGTTGAGCTTGAGGAAGGTTGAGTTGGATGACTCTCCTTGGTGCTAGGGTGTTCACCTTCCTCTATCACTTGGCTCTTCCCTTTAGAGGAAGCTAGAGCATCATTGTTGAGGTGAGGTTGTGGTGTGGGTCTGACAATCTGCTTTCCTGACCTCAGGTTGATGGCACTCACATTCTGATTCTGAGGGTTGATCACTGTTTGGGAAGGTAACTTGTCAGAATTTTGAGATTGCAAGTTGTTGAGAGAAGTTGCCATTTGACCCATCTGATTTGTCAAAGTCTGAATGGATACCTCTTGTCTCTGAATGGCTGCTCTAGTTTCTTGTTGAAATTGGAGGTTTTGCATGGTCATTTGCCTCACCAACTCCTCCAAGGTAGGTTGGTTGGATGGAGGGGCTGATGGTGCAGGATGAACCACTTGTTGCTGTTGTTGTTGCCTTTGCTGCTGGATTGGAGGAGGTACATATGGTGGTCTGCTCGGTCCAGCGGTGTTCTGAAATGGAACATTAGGAGGAGGTTGTTGTTGTTGATCAGACCACTTCAGATTGGGATGGTTCCTCCATCCAGGGTTGTATCTATTGGAAGAGAGGTCATGATTGTGTTGTTGTGGGCCTCTATTGTTGTATATGTTTGCTGCATAGGCCTCGGGTTGGTCACCACTTGTCATTGGCTGTTGCTGCTGAAGGGAAGGGCATGCATCTGTGGGGTGCTCAATGGATGTGCATATGCCACACACTCTAGCAGGAAGTATCATCTTTTTCTGATTGACAGCCAATTGTGTGACCAATGTTGTGAGAGAATCAATTTTCTGCTCAAGCTTCTCAACCTTGCCTGAGTCTGCACCAACATCATTTACATCCCTCACAACTATTGCATCACTGTTGCTTCTTGCATGGAATTGTTGACAGTTTGAAGCCATCTTCTCAATTTTGCTCCTGGCTTGTAAGGGTGTCATATCTCCCAATGTACCACCACTTGCAGCATCTACCATGTTTCTTTCCATGAAGTTGAGACCTTCATAAAAGTACTGGATGAGAAGCTGCTCTGAGATCTGATGGTGAGGGCAGGAAGCACACAACCTCTTGAATCTCTCCCAATAATCATAGAGACTCTCTCCATGTTGTTGCCTGATACCAGAAATTTCCTTTCTGATTGCAGTGGTCCTATTTGCAGGGAAGAATTTTTCCAGAAATGCCCTCTTCAAGTCATCCCAGCTTGTGATGGAACCAGGGGCCAAGTCAGATAACCAATCTTGTGCTAGACCCTCTAAGGAATGTGGAAATGCTCTGAGACAGACATGATCCTCTTGCACATCATGTGGTTTCATTGTGGTGCACACTATATGGAATTTCTTGAGATGCTTATGAGGATCCTCACCTGCAAGACCATGAAACTTGGGCAACAAATGGATTAGTCCTGTTCTAAGCTCAAAAGGAACATCCTCATCAGGATACCGGATACACGAGTCTTCAATAGTGAAGTCAGGTGCAGCCAGCTCCCTAAGTGTCCTTTCCCTTGGTGGGGGTTGAGCCATGTTATCACAATATATAGAATCAGATTGAATAAAAGTAGAAGGAATAGAAGAAATAGAAACAGAATCAGAATTAGATGGACTATAAGATGACTCTGACTCACTACCTAATGACTGATTCCTATTTTGTCTAACTAATCTGTGATAAGTTCTATCAATTTCAGGGTTATAAGGATGCAAATAACTTGGGTTGCCCCTAGTCATGTACTGAACAGAACAGCATCAACCATAGCATACTGTAACAGATATGCATGACCAAAATCGGCAACAAAATTTATTATTTTTTAAAATTTTTTTCTTTATTTTTTTCAGCACCCTAAAATCATGAAAACATATCACAGAAAGTTTGAGGACAGAATTCAAAAGGGAACCAAGTCAAAGAATTAAAACAGTGACCAAAAACTAAGAAAATAGAACTTGTAAAATAAAAAAGAAATAGTAAACAGGCTTTTTCAGGATCCAAACGAAGGGGTTTTCTGACGAAGTGAGAAAAATCAGATTATTCAGAAAATTCCCTTCGATTTGATATAAAATTCGTCCAATTCCGACAACCTGATCAAAAGTTATGCCTATTTATAGTAAGTGCTGCTGAAACTTGGAAAATTTTTCTGGAACTCACAACCAGTGCATATCTAAGTGTCTGTGATGCATCAACACACTAATATATGATGAAACAAGTGTGGATACCAATTTTCGTGCAAAAATTCCACCCGCAGCTATGTTGAATGGCACTCACAGAATCACTAGAATAACATCAGTTGTGCAGAACAGCAAATCAGCAAACAGGGCAACTTTCAATCAGTTATCAGAATGCTTATTCACACACTAACTACACTAACTAATCTAATTAACTACTGTATGATCTTTGGCAAGAACCGATAATCCCCGGCAACGGCGCCAAATTTTGATCGAGGCCGTACCCGATCAAAATAAAAGGTGTTTATTCTGTAGTACTAGGAAGGTGATCCTAGGTCGTTTCCCAGCGAATATCGGTCTAGGCAAAGTATCAAACACGTAGTGTGCAGTAAAATGGGGGGGGTTTTTGTGTGTGACAAATGTGAAGAACAAAACATAAACAGAATGTAAAAACTAAGAAAATCAGAAACAAAAGCGGGCAAACCCCTTTGGCTACGTACACTACTCAATCCTAGCTCACTAAAGATCGATTCCTCTCCTCTCCTCTGTCCAACCCGTGATAACCAAATACTAAGCGAAAATTCAGTTATCACTCCAAACCCTAACTTCTAATTAAGCATCAGAAACCAGAATTGGAGTTTTTACGAGTTAATACAAATTAAGCATTTATATTCATGTATTATCTCTACGAAATGGAATTAAGCAAACCACTACACATCGATAAACATGAAAACAGAGAAGAGAAAATGAAATTGCATTAATAACAAGAGCTCAAGAGTAGATAATACAATACCAAAGGGATTAACCCTTGAAGTCTAGCCTTCCATGGCCATAAATGAAGAAAAACGAGTAGAAATGGGGAAGAACAAAACCCTAGCAGCCACCACCACTTGGGAGAGCCAAGAGAGAAGTTCTAACCTAGAGAGAGAGTGAGAAATCTGAAATGGGAGTGTGTTCTTGGGGGTTACACGAATTTCCCCTCTTTAGACATGAAAATGGGCCTAAAACATGGGCCCAAGTCCTAAGAAACACTATTCTGAAAATTACAATTAAAAAGGGACCTAAATGCAAATTACAATCTTCACTTCAATGCTTCAATCTTCATTTCCAAACATCCCAAAGTGTCCTTGTGCCAAATATTACCTGAAAATAGAAATAGAATTAATTAGGCTAAATAATCCCAAATTAAACAATATTCGGAATATTAGTCCAATAAACTCAAAATCACTAAATCAAGCTAATCAATGTCAAATGGGCAACAAGTATCAATAATAGGAGTAAAATAATGCAAGGAATAATGGGAAATAAAATGCTCATCAAAGCCCTTCATCCTCATCTCAAATATGCTTACTTGGAGGATGAGCAGAAACTTCCAGTGATCATCTCTACCTCCCTTTCTGTTGATCAAGAGAAGAAGCTGCTGGATGTGATTAGAGCAAACAAAAGGGCAATAGGATAGACTTTGGCAGACATACTTGGTATTAGCCCCTCCATGTGCATGCACCGGATTTTATTGGAGGATGGACGAAGCCAGTGAGACAACCCCAGAGATGGTTGAACCCCCAGATTCTTGATGTGGTGAAGAAAGAGGTCACCAAGTTGCTGCAAGCTGGTATCATCTACCCCATTTCAGACAGCACTTGGGTAAGTCCGGTTCAAGTAGTTCCCAAGAAGTCTGGGGTAACAGTTGTCAAAAATGAGAAGGATGAGCTGATTCCCACTAGAGTGCAGAACAGTTGGAGAGTCTGCATTGACTATAGGAAGCTCAACCAGGCGACCCGCAAGGATCACTTTCCTCTTCCCTTTCATTGATCAGATGTTGGACCGCATGGCAGGTAAATCTCACTATTGCTTCTTAGATGGTTTCTCTGGTTATTTTCATATCTGTATTGCACCAGAGGACCAACATAAGACCAAATTTACCTGTCCTTTTGGTACATTTGCTTATCGGAAGATGCCTTTTGGCCTATGCAATGCTCCTGGCACTTTTCAAAGATGTATGATGAGTATTTTTAATGACTTAGTTGAGCATTGCATAGAGGTCTTCATGAATGATTTTAGTGTATATGGCTCCTCTTTTGATGCATGTCTTGATAGTTTGTCTAAGGTGCCTAATAGGTGCATTGAGACTAACCTTGTCTTGAATTTTGAAAAATATCACTTTATGGTAGAACAAGGCATAGTCTTAGGGCACATTATTTCGCATAAGGGCAGAGGTTGACCCTGCTAACCTGCATGTAATATCACATTTGCCTTACCCCTCTTGCGTGCAAGAGGTGCGTTCTTTTCTTGGCCATGCAGGTTTCTATCACAGGTTTATTCAGAACTTTAGCAAGATAGCCCTTCCACTATCCAACTTGCTTCAAAAGGATACCGCATTTGAGTTTGGAGACCAATGCAAGAAGACATTTGATGAGCTAAAGAGAGCACTCACCACCACTCCCATCATCCAACCACCTGACTGGACCCTCCCATTTGAGCTCATGACCAATGCCTCGAATTATGCTTTGGGAGCAGTTCTCTCCCAAAGGGTTGGTAAGCTGTCACATGTGATTTATTATGCTTTTAGGACTTTAGATGCAGCACAAGTTAATTACACCACAACTGAAAAAGAGATGTTAGCCATTGTCTTTGCACTTGATAGGTTTAGATCATATCTGTTAGGTTCTAAGGTTGTAGTGTATACTGATCATGCTACTCTGAAGTTTCTTTTGAAAAAGACAGACTCTAAAACTAGATTAATTAGGTGGATGTTACTCCTTCAGGAGTTTGATCTTGAGATTCAGGATCGGAGTGGTGCGCATAACCTTGTCGCAGACCACTTAAGAAGAATAGAGAGAGATGAGGATGCATTTCCTATCCGGGATGACTTCCCGGATGAGCAGTGTAACATCCCAAATTTTAATTCCAAGTTTAATTAGGAAGACCTAAGCTGGAATTTATGAGGAAAACCATAGGGAACCATGGATAGGAGTTAAGGGTAGTGTCTTAGGGTTAGAATTTGTCAAAAATAGGAGTTTTTAGAGGAGTAATCGATTACCTGCAGGGTGTAATCGATTACATGCTCTCTGGTGAAATCACACAAAAGTTGCATTAAAAGTAATGGATTACTTGGGCAAAGTAATGGATTACTTGGGCAACGTAATGGATTACTCAGGCAAAGTAATCGATTACCAGTGCTCTGGTGATTGTATGATGCTGCAAAAATAATCGATTAATTGGAGGAAGTAATCGATTATTTTTGCAAAGTAATGGATTACTTTAGGCAAGTAATCGATTACTTCAGGTCTGATGCAGAAAAAAAGAGAGAGAAATAGAGTGCACGTGATGCACCTTTGGACCACACAAAAAGAATCTTTCCCTTTCCTCTTTAATTCTCAACCACACGTCTCCCTCCAACCAAAAATATAAACAAAACTCACTCTCCCTCTTTCATCCATTATTTCCCTCATCAGCTCATCTCCTTCCCTCTCCTCTCTCACGAATTCTCTCCCTCCTCCTCCTAGACCAAGTTGTTTTCTTCTTCCTCTCCAAGCTCATCAAGAATCATCAAGGCCATGGATTCAAGATCAAGTTCATCTCTCTCTTCCCCTTTCATTTTTGGCTTTTTCTCTCTCCTTCACTCCCATCTCCATCAACAACCAACACACACCCACAAAACCACCATAAACCACCCAAACCCTCCCTTTCAAGCCTAGAATCATGAGACCCATCTTCTCCCTCAAGCTCTCTTACTCGTGGCCTCTTTCTCTCTCCAAGGGTTTCTCTCTCTCCTCCAATCTTGAAGAACGGAGTGGAGATCGGTCTAGAGATCGGGAAACAAGGTAGATCCAGAGTAAATTTGGGGTCCCTGGAGCTTTGTGTGGGATCTCTCCCTCTCTAAGGTAAGGGGAGTCTCTTTTCCACACTTTGAGTTAGGGATAGTTGGGGTATATAATAGGACTTGGGTTAAGTAGTTAAATTGGGTTGTGGGTAGCAAAATAGCACCTGTTTAAAGTGGGTTTAGGGAAAATGAATGTATTTTGATTTAATTTAATAATTTAATTTAATTGTCATAAATTTGCTAAAAACCCCCCCTTTATGTATGTTGTAAATGTAGGAAGTGAAAAACCCTAGGGAGTTGACTTATATTTAAGCACTCTGAGACATACCTGAGTATGTCGATTGATTTGTGATGTATGTCGTTTGTTGAGAGTTTCTATGTTCTTTATGTGTATTGAAAAGGTATAATTAAGAATAAGTAATTAATTATGAGAAAATAAATAATGCAAGCTAGTAGGTGGTAAGAGGATTAGTGGTCATAAGGATATTTCATGGCTAATGATAATTGTTTATTTAATTATGAACGTTTTTAGTTAGAATGCTTGTAGTGAGATTTTAGTCTTAGTTTGGAATATATGTGTTTATGAATAGCCTTGATGAATAGTATTGGAACATAATGATGTTAATTATTTGTGTTATGTGATGCGGAAACTGAGAATGATGTGAATGCATGAATGTGGATGATTTGTTATCAGTCATAAATGGCTAATTGAATTGTGTGCTTTATGGTGAATGTGTTTGTGTTGTTATGGACGGTTGAATTGATCATTGGGACATTGGGACACTAGGTGTTCCTGCTAGGTGTACAAATGCCCCATTAGGGCCAAATGTCCCATCAGGCTAAAATGCCTCATTAGGTAAAAATGCCCCGTTAGGAGTCAATGTCCCGAAATGATCAATTCAACAAAAATTAAAAAAATGGAAAATGTGAAAAAGACTAAAGTATGTAAATTAATTATGCTAAAGTATTTGATAAGTATGAGTATAAGATTATATGTATTAGTCCTAACGGGTGAGGCCTAGTGGGTGATAGTCCTGATGGGTGCCAAAGTCCCTAATGGGTGTACAAATGCCCTAGCAGGAGCAACCAATTCCTAGTTGTACAAACTAAAAGACATGAGTAAAATAAAACAATAAGTGGGTATATTGTCCTCTGACCGTGAGGAGACATACGATGTTATGCTTGGTATGTTGTCCTCTGACCGTGAGGAGACATGCGGTTTTATGTTGGGTGTTGTCCTCTGACCGTGAGGAGACACACGTTAAATGGTTTATACTGGGAAATGAAAATGATTTTGGAAATGAAAATGTAATGCATTTTGTTATTCACGGCTTGATTTGATTATGATGCTTAAGTTGCTAGTATGTGCTCTTTGCTATCTTATAATTCAATGTGTTGTGAAAAGGTCTCACCCTTAGTGGTTATCATTTTAGGTGAATGTCAAGGAGCTTGAGGATCAGAGTGTCGCATCGGAAGATTTGTAAAGAAGGAAATTATATGTTGCGCTACTCATATTGTAATTGAAATACCCAATTTCATATGTAAATTTGATTTATGAAAAGAAAATTTTAAGTTCTTCATTTTAATTACTAGACCTCTTGAATGATATTTTTATATAAAAGCTTGGGTGTTACAAGCAGCTTTTAGCTTTGCATGTTTCACATCCCCCTCCCCTTACTCCTTGGTTTGCTGATATTGTAAATTATCTAGTTGCATCTATTTTTCCACCCTTGACATCCAAGGCTCAAAGAGACAAACTTAAGAGCGATGCCAAGTATTATGTATGGGAAGACCCCTATTTGTGGCATTTTTGCAGTGATCAGGTCATTTGCAGGTTCATTCCAGATCATGAGATCCAATCGGTTCTCCAGTTTTGCCATGCTTCACCAGTTGGAGGCCACCTTGGGACTCAAAGGACAACACGAAAGGTGCTGGATTCTGGATTTTATTGGCCTACCATATTCAAGGATGCAAGCAACATCTGCAGCTCATGTGAGCAATGTCAAAGAGCAGGAGGCGCCCTATCTTGGAGGCAACAGGTGCCACAACAACCTATGTTGTTCTGTGAGGTGTTTGATTTCAGGGGTATAGAATTCATGGGCCCCTTTCCTGTTTCTTTTGGTTTTTATTATATCTTACTTGCTATGGATTATGTATCCAAATGGGTGGAAGCTAAGGCCACCAGGACTAATGATGCTCAGTGTGGTGGACCTGACTCTGGACCGTCCGAGTCCTCTCTACGCCGACCAGATTAAACACTGGAGAACAAACACCAACCAACATCTGGTCGGTACTACGTAACACCGAGCAAGGGACACTTAGGGGAGCTACAGGCTTATGAGATCATAGCCGATCACAGGATCTTCATCCTTATCGCTAACGCTTACAGTCTCAACCAGCCTAACAACTTCTCCTATATTCCCGCACAGCTTGGTTGGATTACGGGATATGGATAAGAGTTTATCACATTATCAAAGGCAACCTTATCAGAACCTTTACCAGTCCCAATTGAACACTCCTTCTTCACGGGCCTCACCGGACAAGCCCAGAGACACACGTATCAGGTAATCCCCTATAAGAACCACCATGCTATAGGGGCTAAGGTATGTTCTCTCATCCCTACTCTCAAGAACTACGTGTGGCTTGATTCCCTTTTCACTGGGGATACGTAGGACCGGGGTCACCCTAGCCAGCTACAGCAACCTATCAAACACATCATGGTGTTCCATCAATACTGGAACACAACATTGGCGCCGTCTGTGGGGATCGATAAACTTCGATTCCCAACCACAGTAAAAAAAAGAAAAAAGTGAAAGAGACTGGATCATTGAAATCGCCGCCATCAAGGCTGTTCTTGTTCATGTGTTCCTCTTGTAACCATGGAGTCCTACTGGATCAGGGTGCCTAACCTCTTGTCGCCACTACCCGAAGCTGCCGATCCTCGTCTCTATCACCGCTGGAACACTATCTGTGTTTCTCTATCAATCGCCGACACCGGCACACCAACCACTATCAAGACCCAGAGGCCGCAAGTCCAGACATGACGGAAAAGGGAGCGCACCATCATGAACGAGCACCACTGATTTAGTGTCATTCATTGTCCTCACTTAGCATTCTCATTGCACAGTTCCATCCGAATTCAGCCATAGAGCCACACTCAGGTCCGATCACGATCGATTCTTGTGTGCGTCATCCCTCCGCTCACTGTCTCTGCCATCACCGTCATGATTTCTACCCTCCCAATCCGTTCGTGTACAGATCGTGGTTCCCTATCTTGATCGTTTTTTGTACATCGCCATGCTCCCACCGCCATCAATTCCTTCGAATCATAGATCCAGAGACGAGATGAGAATGATGCGTTCGAGTCTGCAGTTGTTCGCGGTACTTATATGAGGAATGTTCCTTCGAATTTTTGATCCAGAGATGAGATGAAAACAATGAGGAACTTTTCCTCTGGTTTGCGCCATCCACCACGGCTTATGGACGCCTGCCACCATGGCTTGCCCGTCACCGACATTATCATTCTCCATTAAAGACAGAGGAAAATAGAGAGAAGGACCTCAGCGATGTTCTCAACCACACCGGTTGCATCACGCCATCTTCAATGTCAAGAGCGTATCTCCCTTGTCTTCCACATACTCGGATTTTTCAATTGCAAGAAGAAACGGTACCTACCAAAATGCCACAGTTCCTTCATTCTTGTCCAAACTCCTCTCTTTTGTGCAGTGCCATTCGGATCCTTCATCAAGAGATGGGACAACCAACCTATTATTAAATAATAATAATAATAATAATAATAATAATAATAATAATAATAATAATAATAATATCCCTTATAGAAGAAGTAGAGGCGGCAGTACAAGCATCATCATGCTTAGTTAACCATGGAGCTGCACTCCTCAGATGTGCAGATATCGTAGCAGGTGCAAGAAAAGGAGACGAAGGCACACAAGAAAGAAGAAGATAATGGGCCTTCAACATCCAAAACAGGGCCAAACATGGGAAGAATAGCCCACTAGCTCATAAGTGGGGTATATGGCACATAGAAGCCCATCAAGGTCACGACTTCTGATAAAACCACTACAGGGAAGAAATTTATTTCACCTTTATTAAATTCCCTTATTTTTATAATGTGTTTGCATTATTTTAATTTATTCAATTATACAATTGCGTACATTAGCATATTGTTTTGCAGTGATTACATACCAAAATGCAAATATTGGTTACATTACCGTAACTAATTGTTACATCAATTATTATTTTCTATTTTAATTATTCAAGGCAATTAAAAATTGTCATTATTCCTAAATTAATATTTTTTTTGTTTCATACCATTAATTGCTTTAACATATTTTTTATACGTGTCATTTATTATATCATGCTTCTTTTCGTAGACAATCTTGCAGGATTTACGAGCATTTACTCTCCAATAATTTTCATTATCCTGTTTATTACATGTGATCTTTTTAAAACACACTACTTCTATTATGATATTTTATATTCACCTGCCAATAATTTTCATTATTGCAATTCCCTTATTATAAATTGTCAATTTGAACGACAACCGCTAAATTTATTTTTGCTGTACACGTATGCGAGGTACATGGTCCGAGCTATTAGACCACCCATTTCAAGATTCTTATCAATGGGCATATTATTTTCCGAGCACCATAAAAACAATCATGTCAATCTATTCGGAACATGGTGATAACGGCGAAGACCCTCGCGCCAAATTTCCTTCTTTGACCTCGTCCCCGAGTATAGAGAGCCTCGTGCTCGGTTCCCCACTTTGAATACATGTGCCAACTGCGCGCGGACCCTCGACAGCGTCCCCCTATTGGTATCTCATACATTCAGAATAACGGGAACCGTGCACTACCTCGGGTTCATAAGACGACTGCGGAAACCTCGTACCATGTTCCCTACTTAAGTCAACTGCTTGACAGAGCTCATTTGGAAAGGATTAACATAAGACTTCAATCCAACAGTCTTCGATCCAACATTCCTCACCTCAGCGATTCAGGGAAGGAATTCTCGTTCCTATATTACTCTCTTGTCTACTTGGCGTTTTACGTACGCATGCTAATATTAATTTACTTGATGCAATGCTTTTGATATATGCTCCTAATGCTTTTATGTATTCCTTTAATTTCATTACATATCATTTATTCTATACTCATGATTTTTCATATATGTTGATATGTGACACAAACTCCTTTGTTGCTGAATATCCCTAAACGTCTGTCTTTCCTGTCATTATAGAATAATGATATTTGATGTGCATTGCCTTTTAAGTAAACACTAAGTAGTTCCCGACAATTAAACATTGTCATTATTCATAAATTAATGCTTTTATATGGTTCAACACCATTAATTTCTCTGACATAGTTTTCATACATGTCATTTATCATAATTAGTACGCGTGATATATTTAAAATCATGCTTCTTTTCTTGTGCAATTTCGTATGATTTTCGGGCATTTAATTCCCAATAATTGTCATGGTCATGTTTATTTCGTATGATATTTTTAAAATCATACTACTTTTATACCGATAATCCATTCTATCTTAGCCAATAATTGTCATTATTGTTATTTAATTGTTATACATCGTCAATCTAACGACGATCACTAATTATTAATTTTGTTTACATATGCGAGGTACATGTATGATGGCCTTTTTTCTCTAAACATCCCATTTCGAGATCCCCGTCAATGGGAAAACTCTTTCAAAGTACTGGGAACACATCGACATGTTCGGAGTCTAGCTGACGACGGCGAAGATTAGATGAGGTGGCAAGGACCCACGTGCCAAAACTTTGCCAAAGCTTCATGATTAATCTTCGAGCTCGTGTCCTGAACAAAAAGGGCTCATGTTCGATTCACAATTCTGGATGTATATGACAAGAGTGGCGGGCCCTCATCAGGCCTCTTTTTTTTTATAACCATAAATTTGAAGCATCAGGAACCAGAGAATGGCCTTCTCCCTTCAAAGTCGTTAGACGATTGTCGCCACTCTTCCACCGGTTTCCGACTAGCCTCCTACGCCCGTGGTTGAACACCGGGCTATGGAGATAACATTTTGTCTCTTGTGGCTCCTCTCCGAAAACGGGCGAGGACCGAAAAGGGGAACCGGTAGTCGTTAAATCCTTAACGAGGGATGTTCTTATTGAGGAAGACCGAGAAATCTTGACAATCTGGTGATGTGCTCCCAACACGCTCGGTCTGGGATTAAATGTAGTGAACCAGACTTCAGTCCGACCGATATTACTCCAGGCCAACCAGTTAAGGATTGAACCAACGAGCACCAACCACGAATTTGGTCGGAACCATGTCTTACCGAGCTAGGGACACGAGTGGATTGAGACTTACGGGATCACGACCGAGCATAGGATCCTCACCCCTATTTAAACCAGTTACGGTCCCAACAGTCCAACCTCCACTCCTATATTCCCATACAGCTTGAGGACACATGGGATAATGGCACTCTCAGAATTCCGAACGAAGGATCGAAAGAATCCCGCCATCATTCTCACAAAGCAGTTATTGCACAACACTTCCACATGCATTCTCTAAGTATTGCACTGGTATCCGTCCTGAGCAGATGGATGCCCGACGGCTCTCGATAGTTCAAAAGTTGAGCTAATGACAATCAACATACCGAGGTACGTTGCAATCAGCAATTCTGAAATACTAAACTAGACCCAGAAGCTTAGAACCAAGTCATGCCGAAATGATTCTCAACACTGTCAAGCATGTCCCAGGAGTCCATGTTGTCATCACACCGTGATCTCATCATCATCCATAAACATAACTATGAAGGTCGAGCAAATCACCGGGAAGTAACCGACTGATGGTGACCTCTTTTGTCAGCTTCCAATCACCAACGATATCCACAAATCAATCGGTGTCATACAAACTTAGTCATTCTTGGCGTCTAATCTTACAGCACGTCACTCTGGGCGTCTAATATTACATCATCTTCAACATGATTTCGGCAAAATCTCACGCTGACATCACTGTCTCCTCTGTTGAACATGCTTACTGCGACTATTTCCATTTATTACTGGTCATGGCCTCAAATTCATCACTCGGATTCCTGTTTCAAGTAACACAACTGAAGCCTCTAGCATCCTCGCACCTTCTGCCACGACATCAGGGTCACAGACTTACCTCGCTTCGCCTTACACTCCTTCCCAGTAACCAATCGACCACAACGAGTCGGCACTCAGATGATCGTACATGCGGCCTCCTCTACCTCGGACCGACCTTTGAGGGGCTACACCGACCTCTCACCGAGCATCTAGTCTTAACTATCTCACACTGAGTCGGTGCCTCCACGGATTCGAGCGCCGAGGTCCATTTTCTGATTTGGATCCATCAAATCCATTAGTACCAACACCCAATAATCTAATTTGGATCCATTAGATCCGAGGAACCACACAATGAAGACCCCCTCTCACAACTCACAAACGTTCAAACTCGTCATAGTGTTCTTCCACACAGATCTGAATCCAGAAATTTCCTAAACAAGCTTAAATCCGATCTAATCGGGCTAGCGCATGCAGATCGTCACATTTGCTCACTCGTCCTTCCCAATGACTCACAATACATTATTACTCGATCGACATCCTTCATGGCAAGTGAAACATCATGCTGACCCTTCTTCCTATGCCATCACAAAATTAGTTCGGCACTCAACTTCTCTCGTTGGCCAAGCACGAACCACCATGGTTTATGGTGGTCTCGTTCTTTAGGTCGAACCGCTCATAGGATTGTTTCTGAGCACCATGAAAGAAAAAGAAGGTACAAGTATGATCACACAAGCTGCTCAAAGAACTCCAAAAGCAAGCCACTTCGAGATTCTCCCAATAGACAGCATGTTCTGCAAGCACAACAAACACTTTGTTTCGTTCCTCCTTCCCAAAATTATTTTCGCGATGGCGAGGAACCCTATAACGGTCATCTCCCCTCGGTTTCATTAGTTGGCATCCATACGAGCTTGACTGATTTCCTCCATCTCCCCTCGGATTCATAAGGCGCCGACCTAAACACTTTGTTACGTACCACAGGACTTTCGAACTCGGCACAAGCCTCTTCAGGTTTTATCGGGTTTGAATTTGTTATGCAAGGGAGTAGAGGTCTACTTCAGCTTCGTTATTTGAATAATCTATCACCTTGCCTTCGACGACCTCATAACATGGATCTGCCCCAATTATTCCGATTTCCGAGGGGTTCAGCATTGATGAAAGAATCAGCGCTACTTTTTTCGTATCCACAAGGAATTTTCTCAGACTGTTTTCTCGGCTTTGTTGAAGATGATCTCACTTTTTGCCCTCTCGACGTCATTCTTTACCTTCTCGGCATCCCCAACATACTCCCTCTATCTGTCAACTTTTCGATCATGTCCTCCCATGTGTCAGCATATTTCCGCTAGTTGGGAAGTAAAGACTTCCTCCCGAGCGGCCACATCCTGTCTTATTGCCCGCTGCTTGGGATTAGCAACGTACTCCAAGGCCTTGGAGTCATCTGGGAAGAACTGTAACAAGGAAGTTTCCATGCTCGCTATGCGTTGACAAATCATTGCCGCCGACCAATATCTTTAGAAATTCTTTCGGACCTAGATCGAGTTCGAGGAAGCCTCGAACATCAACAGTTAGCGTCTCACAATTATCATACAATCGACATAAGCCTCAACGGCCTTTCCCGATCACCTCTTTCAGGTGAAGGAGGCGGGCACAAAGTTGATCTGAATACTCCAACCTTTCTTCACTTGCTGTGGCCCCGAGAGCATCATAGATCTTATGACCCAGCACAAGCCTTTTTCAGGCTCTATCGAGTGGGGGACTGGTATGTGATATAGTATGTACATAGCCGACGTAGGCTGACCTAGATACTGGCACCATATGATGATCAAGATCATATCCTATCGTATAAGGGATGTAACAACGTTTCCAACCCATCGCTGTCAGATTTGGTATATGCCTCTCCCATCGCCCTAGATTTCCTCCTATAATCGGCCGGCTAACTGCTCGGCTAACCCTTTAACTCGGCACAGGCTCAAATCGCTTTACCGAGCTAGGGGGCTTATGTGGTGGACCTGACTCTGGACCGACCGAGTCCTCTCTACGCCGACAAGATTAAACACTGGAGAACAAACACCGACCAACATCTGGTCGGTACTACGTAACACCGAGCAAGGGACACTTAGGGGAGCTACAAGCTTATGAGATCACAACCGATCACAGGATCTTCATCCTTATCGCTAACGCTTACAGTCTCAACCAACCTAACAGCTTCTCCTATATTCCCACACAGCTTGGTTGGATTACGGGATAAGGATAAGAGTTTATCACATTATCAAAGGCAACCTTATCAAAACCTTTACCAGTCCCAATTGAACACTCCTTCTTCACGGGCCTCACCAGACAAGCCCAGAGACACACGTATCAGGTAATCCCCTATAAGAACCACCATGCTATAGGGGCTAAGGTATGTTCTCTCATCCCTAGTCTCAAGAACTACGTGTGGCTTGATTCCCTTTTCACTGGGGATACGTAGGACCGGGGTCACCCTCGCCAGCTACAGCAACCCATCAAACACATCGTTGTGTTCCATCAATACTGGAACACGACACTCAGGTTGTTGTAGATTTTGTCAGGTCTAATATCCTTTGCAGGTTTGGCATACCTAGAGCCATAGTCAGTGATCAAGGCACACACTTCTGCAATAGATCCATGCAAGCTTTGCTCATTAAGTATGGGGTTGTGCACAAAGTTTCTACACCCTATCACCCCCAAACCATTGGGCTAGCTGAGATTTCAAACAGAGAGATCAAGCAGATTTTGGAGAAGATGGTGAAGCCTAATAGAAAGGATTGGAGCACACGATTGGAGGATGCTCTGTGGGCCCATCGGACCTGTAACACCCCGCAAAATTCCTCGTATTAATTTAAAATACTGCAAAGATTTATTTTGAGAAAAGTGTTTTGGAGAAGAGTATTTTCTTAAATGAATTTCTTAATTCACGTTTTTAAAGTAACGAGTGATTCTAAAGGAATGATTTTTCATGAAACAGTGTCATGAGTTTCTAAGATGAAGTTTTTGGAAATAATTATGTGATTAAAATTCTTTTAAGGAGATGTTGAATTTTTCTACAAGAAATTATTTTATGAAAAGGTGTTTTGTGTGCTTGCCATTTTGGTATTTTAAAGGAATTATCATTCTTATGCATGAATGATTTAATAAATAAGAAAATGTATTTTATAGGTGTGTATGCATGTGTATGTATGGTTTTTGTGTATGTATGCTTTTGATCCTATGAAATTTAATTAGAAAATGCATGGGATGATAAATGCATGAATGTGTGTGTGTGGTATATGTGTGTAAACGTGTATGTTTGCATGATGAACATGTATGCATTATTCCATGAATTTATGCTATGTGACCAACATGAAAATAAATTGCATGAGTATATGTGTGTGCTAGTATATGTGGTTCGGCCATTATAAGAATAAAAGGACCAAGTAGGAGCCTTTTTCCTTAAGAATTAAGAAAATGAAAATTTAATGGAAAATTGGAATGGGAAACAAGTGGAAACCTAGGTGGTGTGAGTCATGGTGCCTAGGAGTGACTTTCCTTCCACCTTGTCCCCCATGCAAATTTATGGTTAGACCGAATTGCCCTTGAACCAAGCCATGAACCGAGGCTAGAAGAGGAAATTCCATGCCTTTGTTTTGCCCATTAAGCCGTGTATGTGAGTGTGTAGAGAAGCCTAGAAATGTCCTAATCAAGCAACTAAGTAGTAACCAAATTCTAATTAAACCCTAAACAAGTTGATGGAAACCCTAAAGATAAACCAACAAGCCATCAACCCTAGAATGACCCCTAAGCACCCTACGCCACCCTCCTTGTCCCCTTAAACTTGATAACCTCCACCCATGCAACAAATTGCATTGCCAAAGTTGCCCCTCCCATTTGCTCACCTAAGGCCGAATTTACAAGGGTAAAAGAGGGAATAGTAAGTTGCCTATATAAGCCATGGCCTTTAGTTCATTTCACCCATTTCTCTATTCACTTCTTTCATTCCCTTCACTTTCCAAAAACACATTCGTTGAGAGCAACAATTAAGCTCTCAACACTTAAAGAAAAAGAGAAGGGGCCGTGAGCTAGAGAGGAAGAAACCAAGCCAAAAACTTAGAGTTTTCCTTGAAGATCCAAGCCCATAGGAGTTAGAAGACCTTGATTTGGTGGGTATTTTGAATGAACATGAGGAAAATTGTAATAGTTAGGTTTTTCGTTTGATCTTGTAATTTTTCTTCTCCTTTTCTTTATATATTAATTCTCAAAGTTAAAATGACAAGTACAAGTATTGTTTGTGCTTGATCATGGATTTTAAAGTTAAAGATAACTTATAAATGTCTAACTACCGGGCTCCATAACTTGTTTAAGAGTTTTCATGGAAGCTCTTAAAGTTTTCAAGCTAAATCCTAAAGATCTAAAGATTTGTTGAAAATTTTGTAAAGCTTTAAGTAAATTCCTTTGCATGTCAATTTTCTAAGTTTTATTCATGCTTGATCTTAGATTTTTCAAAGCTAAAAATATCTTATGAACGTCTAAACAACGGACTCTATAACTTGATTATGTTTTCCATAAAAGATCTTAAAGTTTTCCAAGCTAAATCTTCTAGATCTAAAGGCTTGATGAAAATTTTGTGAAGTTTAAAGAAAATCTCTTTGTATGTTAATTTTTCTTTCTTAAACCGTGAGCCATGATGTTTCTAAGAGATGATTTGCCAAATAAATGTGAAACCTAAAGATCTTGGATGTTGTATGATGATTTGATGTTGGTTCTAGTGCTTATGTGTGCTTGCATGTGTTATTTATGCTTTGAACTTGAATTTCTAAGGAGTAAATGGACTAATAAACACTAGATCCTAGGTTATATAATTTGGTCATGAGTGGGAAATTAGATCTTGATGCTTTTATTTGATCTAGGTCATTGCATGTTAATTTTGTGCCTTTAAAAGTTGATTTGAGTTGTTGAAGTGATTTTGTGACGACCCAACTTTTATTCCAAAACTTAATATTCATTTTTAGAAAATTGACCATTTTTTTTTTTTGAAACTAAAAGTCAGTCATCATCCATTATCGAGTCTTTGCGGAAATTATAATTATCATGAAAGAAACTATTCATATTATATTTCATAAAAGGAAAGTACATTTCCATTACATCAAAACCATCAACACTAGGTTTAACTTAAGTACTCTAGGTCATTTCATTATATTACATATCTTACAACAAAATTTATAATAACCTTGAGCAACTGGTTCGGAACTCAAAATATCAAATAGATAAGAGAAACCTGATGAGTAGCACTATCCACACTCCAACATCCCAACTCAACTCAATCATCAGTTCCCCACTGACTACCGGTTGAGTTGTCCATGAAATCATCATCAGCCACCGGGTCAGCATCCTCCACCGGATCCTCATCCTCTATCGGATCCTCCTCCTCCTCCTCCTCTTCATGTGCCGGTTCAGATGGCACATATACCGGAGTCCGAGATCGGGCTCTAGTGGAAGGACGAGAGGGAGCAGGAACCTCCAAAATAATTCTTTCTTCAGAGGGTGATGGACTTGGTGGGAGGGTGCGTCTCGGAAAACGTCTTGGCGGTGGTGGTGGTGTTCCATGCCGAAACACAAAATTGGGCGGAATGTGCATAATGTACATCATTGGGATTCTCGTCCTACGCGGACGCATTCGGGACCATGGGTTCGGGTGACGGAAAATAACTTCCACGTCTCCCTCATAGATGGCCCGATGATCCTCGAAGTTCCACTCCCCATTAGGGAGCGGCCTCATCTCCACGCAAAACATATTCCTGGCCATGACCTACAACAAGGGATTAGGAGTGAGTCATAGCTAAACACAATAACAAATGAGCATAACAGAGGCTAGAAATAACAAGCACAAGTTTCCAGATAGCAATAATAAATGCATATGTATATGCTCAAACTGTCTTTTATAATATTTCGTTTAGTTTCGTGATGCATGCCTACTCTCCATTCATGCTACGCGGTTCGGCATCCGAGTATCTCAGGCTCGGGATATTCATAATCCTATGGTTCATCAAACCGGAGCGTATTCACAACCCAGGCGTCACGATTTGATTGGGAATTTGGCCATCATAACATTTTCATGTTACGGAATCCAAATCATCACAGCATCTTCGTGCTATGGCATCACAGCTATCTCAGGGCTGCGGAATACTTCTACCTATACCAGATTCCACAATCAAAATCGGAGCATCTTCATGCATGTCAATGTCACATAATTGTTCATTGTCTTTTTCTCTTTTAATTCATATCTTTGAATATCATGCCTCCAATATAGAGACCCAAAATTCATAATCCTTCTTGCTTATAACCATCTTTTCATCATTTTTTTTTTGCATTAACTGGTGCTTGTGCTTTCCAAAAATTCCATCAGCGGCCCAGCCACTTTGTGATGGTTTTATACAATAGGAATTTAATTACGTTGTCATTAATTTGTGCAACGACCCCATCTAGGACTCCCAAAATATCAACCAAGTGGGTAAAAACTTCCACTGGGACGTGGGAATAAAATCAACCAAATGGGTGTACGCACCTCCATTGGGACATCCTGTCCGAATATGTCAACCACTGAATAAAATTCCAGTAGGACTCATCCAGGATAAAATCAACCAATGGGATTAAATCTATAGATATTAAGAGCAGAAATTAAAATTTAAGCATATAGGAGTTTAGACGAGTTAATCTTTAATTACTTCATAAAGAAGTAAAGATTTTCTGAAAATTATTTTAAATTACTCGAGTAGTTCTTCACATACTCGAGTGTTCATGTAAAATTACTCGAGTCCTTCAAGACATACTCGAGTGTTCTTCCCATTTTCCAGAATACTCGAGTCTTTCTTCAATTACTCGAGTGTTTTAGCAGCAGCAGCACCAGTTTCTGCACTTTATAATGCCAATTCGAGTTCAGAGCCTTTCCTTTCCACTTTTATGCAAAACAGTAACTTAGATACATAAAATAAACATGTTAGAACATGTAATCAATATTGAAACAACATCAAATGCAATAAATCACAAAATCAACATAAACTTAGCAAATAACCATTTCACATATGATTTTCATTTCCTTTTGTTTTTAACTTCGAAAATTGATCCAGTGAGCATCATTAGGTCCATTTAGACATGTTTGGTTTATAAAAACTTGGGTTTATGACCTCTATGTCATATTCCCAATTCAAACTTCACCCCTTGATGAACCATATGAGGTTCCTACATTTCCAGCTTGAAATAACTCATTCTAGTATTTAGATAACTCCTCCCTTACCTTAGAGAAGCTAATCAACAAGTAAAACGACAGAGAAATCGGTTGGATCAAAAATCCAAATTCTGGACTTGGTGAAAAAGAGTTGAACAGGCTGACTTTGGCCACAGATTTCACCACGGATTTGGCATGAAAAGAATGAAACAAGTTAGTTTCAGAAACTAGGATATACTAACTTTAATCAGAAACAAGTTTGACACGAAAAGAATCCATGAATTTACCAAACGATTTCAATGAAGATGAATACTTGAGACTGAATGTTACTCTGTTTTTCTCAGTTTTGAACCTCCAACTTTGTAGGCCTAGAACCTGATCTTCAGAAGGCTATTTGAAGTGATTTCGAGTTCTAATTCAAGAATGAAATCAGAACTTCGGTTTGTGTTTAGGTTTCAAGGAAAATGAGTGAGGATTGAGAGAGAGAACAAAGGGATCAAAGTGAACTCTGTAAAACAGGGAAATTTCTGGTCAAATTCGGGTTTTGGAACTTCAGAGGTGTTGATGCTTCACCCAAGCATCAATTTATAGTCTAAGAGTACTTCAACTCGAAGTAAGGTTCAGCTCTATGCTTGTCACGTCAAGAAACCGCGTTTTGGTTGCGAAATTAATTATAAAACCAACTTATACATTTAGCCAGACTGCTCGATTTACTCGAGTCTTTTTCTTTCTACTCGAGTATATTTCAAAAACTCAAGAACACTCGAGTCTTTTCTGACATACTCGAGTCTTTTGACTCAAAATTCAAATTTTCAAACAGATAGTGATTATACTCGAGTACCCTCTACAATACTCGAGTAAAATATCTTAATTTCAGAAAAATCATTATTTTATTCAACACATTTATTTATTTTGTTTATAAAAATACAGGACCTTACATCCTCCCCCACTTACATAGAATTTCGTCCCCGAAATTCCGATTTACAAAAATAGATGTGGATATTCATCCCTCATCTTAGACTCTAATTCCCATGTGGAGTCAGACACTCCACCTTGCCCCCAGAGAACTCGTACTAACGGAATCTCTTTCCCTCGCAGCTTCTTAATCCTTCTATCCTCTATTCTCACGGGTCCAAGATCAAACGTGAGATTTTCTTTCAGCGGTATCAAATCTTGTTGCAATTGCACAATCGAAGATGGATCTTGGATAAATTTGCGAAGCTGAGAGACATGGAAAACATTGTGCAGGTTGGACAAAAATGGGGGTAGGGCGATCTGATACGCGACAGGGCCTACTCGTTTCAAAATCTGATAAGGGCCGATGAACTTAGGAGATAGCTTCCTTGGCTTCATTACCCTTCCAATTCCAGTCGTTGGCACAACCCGCAGGAATACATGATCTCCTTCTTGAAATTCGAGCTTGGATCTTCGTTGGTCGGCATAGCTCTTCTGGCGACTTTGAGCGATCTTCATCTTCTCTTGGATAGTCCTTACCTTTTCAGTCGTTTCTTGAACTAATTCAGGTCCGATGAGAGCCTTCTCCCCCACTTGGAACTAACATAGCGGGGTTCTACACTTCCTTCCATAGAGGGCTTCGTACGGGGCCATACCGATGCTTGCGTGATAACTATTATTGTAGGTGAATTCCACAAGCGGCAATAACCGATCCCACCCTTCTTGATATTCCAGAACACACGCTCGAAGCAGGTCTTCCAAGGATTGAATCGTCCTTTCCGATTGACCATCGGTTTGAGGGTGATAGGCGGAACTCATCCTCAACTGCGTTCCCAATGCCTGATGTAAACTCTGCCAGAACCGGGACACGAAACGGGGATCACGATCCGATACAATACTCGAGGGAATTCCGTGCAATCTAACAATCTCCTTAATGTACAATCTTGCAAGCTTCTCCAACGGATACTGCATGTTGATGGGAATGAAATGTGCAGACTTCGTTAAGCGATCAACCACAACCCAAATTGCATCAAAGCTTTCTCTTGTTCTTGGAAAACCACTTACGAAATCCATAGCTATTCCATCCCACTTCCATTCTGGTATGCTTAAAGGTTGTAGTTCTCCTCCAGGCTTCTTATGCTCGATCTTCGCCTTTTGGCAGACAAGGCAAGACGCTACGTAAGACGCAACATCCCTCTTTAGTCCGGGCCACCAAAACATCCTCTTCAGGTCTTGATACATCTTCGTTGATCCAGGATGCATACTCAGCTTGCTCTTGTGGGCTTCCTCTAATACAACTCTTCTTAATTCTTGATTTGCCGGGATGCAGATCCGATCCCGGAATCTCAAAATACCATCAGATCCTAATTGGAATTCCATCCACCTACGTTGCCTCATATTCAGTTCCTTTTGGTCGAAGAGATACTTCAAACTTTTATGGTCGCTGAATACTTGGAACGTATTACCATACAGGTAATGTCTCCAAATCTTCAAAGCAAAGACAATGGCAGCCAATTCCAAGTCGTGAGTAGGATAGTTCCCTTCATGCACCTTCAGCTGACGAGATGCATAAGCAACAACTTTCCCTTCTTGCATCAAGACACAACCCAAACCTTGTCGAGATGCATCACAATAAACATCGAAGCTTTTCCTAGGATCGGGCAAAGTTAACACTGGAGATGATGTTAACTTGTCCTTCAACGTCTGGAAGCTAACTTCACACTTCTCATCCCAGACAAAAGGTTGCTCTTTCCGGGTCAAACGAGTCAACGGAAGAGCCAACTTGGAAAAACCTTCGATAAACTTCCGATAATATCCAGCTAACCCCAGAAAACTTCTTATTTCAGTAACCGTCTTTGGTCTTTCCCATTGCAAAACTGCTTCTACTTTGACCGGGTCCACAGCCACACCATCCTTTGAAATTATATGACCCAAGAAATTGACTTTTTCAAGCCAAAATTCACACTTGGCCAGCTTAGCATATAATTTCTTTTCCTTCAAGGTCTCCAAAATAATCTTCAAATGATTAGCGTGCTCTTTCGGATTCTTCGAATAGATGAGAATATCATCGATAAACACCACGACGAAGGAATCCAGGTAGGGTCGGAACACTCTATTCATGTAGTCCATGAATATTGCTGGAGCGTTGGTCAACCCAAATGGCATCACTACATACTCGTAGTGTCCATATCGTGACCGAAAAGCAGTCTTCGGTATATCTTCCTCCTTAACTCTGATCTGATGATATCCTGACCTCAGATCAATCTTTGAAAATACCGATGCTCCACTCACTTGATCTATCAAATCGTCGATTCTTGGCAACGGATACTTGTTCTTGATGGTAACCTTGTTGAGTTGCCTATAATCAATGCACATCCTCATTGATCCATCCTTCTTCTTCACGAATAAAACCGGCGCTCCCCAAGGCGACACACTTGGTCTGATGAACTGCTTTTCTAACAAGTCCTCCACTTGCTTCTTTAATTCAGCTAATTCTGCTGGAGCCATACGATAAGGGGCGATAGAGATAGGGCCAGTACCGGGGACTAGGTCAATACTGAATTCTATCTCTCGATGCGGCGGCAAACCGGGCACTTCATCGGGAAACACTTCGGGAAACTCTCGAATAACCGGAATATCTTCGATCTTTGCTTCCTCTTTCTTTTCTTCAGCGATGGTTGAAAATAGGCACACATAACCTCCAGGTTGCTTGGCCGGCAACTTCTCACCAGGAAAGATGATCGTTCGAACCTTGCAGTCGATTACTACATGGTTGGATGCCATCCAATCCATGCCCAAAATGACATCAACATTGGACAACGGCAAACAAATCAGATTTATTCGAGAAATCTGATCTCTTATGCTAACTACACAACCGACACATGCTCTTGATGCAACAACATGAGCATTCGTGGGGGTAGACACACTCAGTTTAAACGGGGTCTCCGAGACAGACAAATTTAAACGCTTGACACATTCCTCCGAGATGAAGGAATGCGTTGCTCCGGAATCAAATAAAAAGCGACAAGGCATGCCATTGAGGAAATGGTTACCTTGCACAAGGTTGTCGGCCTGCTTTGCTTCCTCTCCAAGCATCGTGAACACCTTTCCATTGACCCAAGGTTTGCTTCCTTGTCCTTGGTTGCTTTGACGCGGGGGTTGGCGGCACGCACGGGCGATGTGTCCGGTCCCTCCACAATTGAAACAGACTGGTGGCTTGTCCCTCCAGCATTCTTGACTAGGATGAGAGCGTCGACACTTGCTACAAATCTCTGCCGGAGCCGGAAGACTAACTGCTCCAGAAGGTTGTGCTCTTCCCTTTCCTTTGTGCCAATATGGGCCTCCACGATTTCCACGGTTATTCTTATGCTGATTGCGGTGGGGTCCATGGCTTCCTTGACTGACTTCCTTCTTGAAGTTGTTCTTCTCGAAAATGCGACATGCACTAATCAGGATTGGATAGTGACGAATCCTTTGCACGCTTACAGCTAGCTTGATATCTGACCTTAGCCCATTTTCAAACCGGGTGCACTTCGAGTATTCGTCAGGATGATATTGGAAGTACGGGGAGTACTTCATCAGCTCCTCAAACTTTTCAGCATACTGGTCGACAGTCATGCCGCCTTGCTTCAAGTCTAAGAATTCCATCTCCTTTTGGATTCGAACATCATCCGGGAAATACCTCTCCAAGAATTTTTCCGTGAAGACTTCCCAAGAGAGCTCGCGATGATCATACTCCAAGAACTGGCGGGTCTGCTCCCACCAAGTTGCAGCTTCCCCATTCAGCATGTAGGCCGCGAACGTGACCTTCTGAACTTCCGTGAGAGTCAACGTTCGGAAAATCTTATTCATCTCAGCTAACCAAAACTGGGCTTGCTCAGGGCAACGACCACCCGAGAAGCCAGGGGGTTTACATCTACGGAAAGAATCTAGTCCTTGAAATTCAACAGGGGTTACATTGCTGGGAGGACGGGTTTGCTGCAAGTTTTCCAGGACCGCAGCCATACGGGTCAGAGCCTCAGCAATGTTAGCGTTATTACGTCCAGCCATCTATCCTACAGAATCCGAAAGGGAAAACTTAATTAGATTCTGCTATTCTATATCTCAAAATGCAAACATGCTTCTAGAGTATGCTATGGTTAGTGTGTAAGGCCACACTCCAAGGCCGAGAGTTGAACCATTGCTCTGATACCACTAAATGTGACGACCCAACTTTTATTCCAAAACTTAATATTCATTTTTAGAAAATTGACCATTTTTTTTTTGAAACTAAAAGTCAGTCATCATCCATTATCGAGTCTTTGCGGAAATTATAATTATCATGAAAGAAACTATTCATATTATATTTCATAAAAGGAAAGTACATTTCCATTACATCAAAACCATCAACACTAGGTTTAACTTAAGTACTCTAGGTCATTTCATTATATTACATATCTTACAACAAAATTTATAATAACCTTGAGCAACTGGTTCGGAACTCAAAATATCAAATAGATAAGAGAAACCTGATGAGTAGCACTATCCACACTCCAACATCCCAACTCAACTCAATCATCAGTTCCCCACTGACTACCGGTTGAGTTGTCCATGAAATCATCATCAGCCACCGGGTCAGCATCCTCCACCGGATCCTCATCCTCTATCGGATCCTCCTCCTCCTCCTCCTCTTCATGTGCCGGTTCAGATGGCACATATACCGGAGTCCGAGATCGGGCTCTAGTGGAAGGACGAGAGGGAGCAGGAACCTCCAAAATAATTCTTTCTTCAGAGGGTGATGGACTTGGTGGGAGGGTGCGTCTCGGAAAACGTCTTGGCGGTGGTGGTGGTGTTCCATGCCGAAACACAAAATTGGGCGGAATGTGCATAATGTACATCATTGGGATTCTCGTCCTACGCGGACGCATTCGGGACCATGGGTTCGGGTGACGGAAAATAACTTCCACGTCTCCCTCATAGATGGCCCGATGATCCTCGAAGTTCCACTCCCCATTAGGGAGCGGCCTCATCTCCACGCAAAACATATTCCTGGCCATGACCTACAACAAGGGATTAGGAGTGAGTCATAGCTAAACACAATAACAAATGAGCATAACAGAGGCTAGAAATAACAAGCACAAGTTTCCAGATAGCAATAATAAATGCATATGTATATGCTCAAACTGTCTTTTATAATATTTCGTTTAGTTTCGTGATGCATGCCTACTCTCCATTCATGCTACGCGGTTCGGCATCCGAGTATCTCAGGCTCGGGATATTCATAATCCTATGGTTCATCAAACCGGAGCGTATTCACAACCCAGGCGTCACGATTTGATTGGGAATTTGGCCATCATAACATTTTCATGTTACGGAATCCAAATCATCACAGCATCTTCGTGCTATGGCATCACAGCTATCTCAGGGCTGCGGAATACTTCTACCTATACCAGATTCCACAATCAAAATCGGAGCATCTTCATGCATGTCAATGTCACATAATTGTTCATTGTCTTTTTCTCTTTTAATTCATATCTTTGAATATCATGCCTCCAATATAGAGACCCAAAATTCATAATCCTTCTTGCTTATAACCATCTTTTCATCATTTTTTTTTTGCATTAACTGGTGCTTGTGCTTTCCAAAAATTCCATCAGCGGCCCAGCCACTTTGTGATGGTTTTATACAATAGGAATTTAATTACGTTGTCATTAATTTGTGCAACGACCCCATCTAGGACTCCCAAAATATCAACCAAGTGGGTAAAAACTTCCACTGGGACGTGGGAATAAAATCAACCAAATGGGTGTACGCACCTCCATTGGGACATCCTGTCCGAATATGTCAACCACTGAATAAAATTCCAGTAGGACTCATCCAGGATAAAATCAACCAATGGGATTAAATCTATAGATATTAAGAGCAGAAATTAAAATTTAAGCATATAGGAGTTTAGACGAGTTAATCTTTAATTACTTCATAAAGAAGTAAAGATTTTCTGAAAATTATTTTAAATTACTCGAGTAGTTCTTCACATACTCGAGTGTTCATGTAAAATTACTCGAGTCCTTCAAGACATACTCGAGTGTTCTTCCCATTTTCCAGAATACTCGAGTCTTTCTTCAATTACTCGAGTGTTTTAGCAGCAGCAGCACCAGTTTCTGCACTTTATAATGCCAATTCGAGTTCAGAGCCTTTCCTTTCCACTTTTATGCAAAACAGTAACTTAGATACATAAAATAAACATGTTAGAACATGTAATCAATATTGAAACAACATCAAATGCAATAAATCACAAAATCAACATAAACTTAGCAAATAACCATTTCACATATGATTTTCATTTCCTTTTGTTTTTAACTTCGAAAATTGATCCAGTGAGCATCATTAGGTCCATTTAGACATGTTTGGTTTATAAAAACTTGGGTTTATGACCTCTATGTCATATTCCCAATTCAAACTTCACCCCTTGATGAACCATATGAGGTTCCTACATTTCCAGCTTGAAATAACTCATTCTAGTATTTAGATAACTCCTCCCTTACCTTAGAGAAGCTAATCAACAAGTAAAACGACAGAGAAATCGGTTGGATCAAAAATCCAAATTCTGGACTTGGTGAAAAAGAGTTGAACAGGCTGACTTTGGCCACAGATTTCACCACGGATTTGGCATGAAAAGAATGAAACAAGTTAGTTTCAGAAACTAGGATATACTAACTTTAATCAGAAACAAGTTTGACACGAAAAGAATCCATGAATTTACCAAACGATTTCAATGAAGATGAATACTTGAGACTGAATGTTACTCTGTTTTTCTCAGTTTTGAACCTCCAACTTTGTAGGCCTAGAACCTGATCTTCAGAAGGCTATTTGAAGTGATTTCGAGTTCTAATTCAAGAATGAAATCAGAACTTCGGTTTGTGTTTAGGTTTCAAGGAAAATGAGTGAGGATTGAGAGAGAGAACAAAGGGATCAAAGTGAACTCTGTAAAACAGGGAAATTTCTGGTCAAATTCGGGTTTTGGAACTTCAGAGGTGTTGATGCTTCACCCAAGCATCAATTTATAGTCTAAGAGTACTTCAACTCGAAGTAAGGTTCAGCTCTATGCTTGTCACGTCAAGAAACCGCGTTTTGGTTGCGAAATTAATTATAAAACCAACTTATACATTTAGCCAGACTGCTCGATTTACTCGAGTCTTTTTCTTTCTACTCGAGTATATTTCAAAAACTCAAGAACACTCGAGTCTTTTCTGACATACTCGAGTCTTTTGACTCAAAATTCAAATTTTCAAACAGATAGTGATTATACTCGAGTACCCTCTACAATACTCGAGTAAAATATCTTAATTTCAGAAAAATCATTATTTTATTCAACACATTTATTTATTTTGTTTATAAAAATACAGGACCTTACAGATTTGGTTTTGATTTGATGTTGATGAAGCTTTGATTTTTACTTTGATCTTTGAAAATGACTTGGTCTTTGCTTTAATCTTTAAAAAGTTTTGTTATAAAGTCATGCATGTTGTTTTAAAACAAAAAGATTTAATCTTCTTCAACATTAATCATGGTTTTTGACCTCTTCTTATCCAAAATGATTTTTAATCTTTGATTTCTACTATCATGCTTGATTTCATTATTGGATCTATAAAATAAAGAGGCATGCATGTAATTTTAAGTACAAATGGGACTTATTTTTTTTATAAACCTCACGGTTTCACAAAGAAATCAAGAAATGAGTTTTTGAAAAATGATTTTTGGTCTTGATCTATGTTCCATGAACATGCATGATAAAGATTTAAAGTTGCAACTCAATTTTTTGTGATGATGCATTCGGCCTAGGTCTAGAGTTAGGGAAATCATGCTTTGTCTCCATAAAAAGGGCACATACATCTTAATTTCCTTTGATTTAAAGAATCTTGTGTTTTTATGTTGAAAAAGTAAGCCAAGGACCTTGTTTTGTCAAAATAAGGTTCGGCCTATACACATAGAATGGTCTAGGATTCTTTCTCAATAAAATAACATGCAAATAATGATTATGTTTTGTGAACTATGGTTAAATTAGTATGTTTGGAATTGTGTTGTGCACCTTTAATTTATAATCGGTTTTAATTAAAGACAAAGGGGAGCAAATGAATTAAAAAGTATTAGAAAAGTTTTGTAAGAAAAAGTAATTTGTTGCATGAAAATGAAAATAGAATTTAAGTACTTGAATTAAATCAAGCTGATTTATGTGTGTAGTTTGTAATTCTTAACTTGTTTTCTTTGATTACATTCGGTCCTATAAAGTTAGAAAGTTTAAATGCATGAAATCAAATGTACATGATGATTTTTGAAAGGAATAAAATTATATAACAAGAGAAAAATAAATATTAACATGTTTGGTTTGTAACCTTGATTCAACTTGGTGGTGAATGCATGCATGACTAAATGTTTTGTTTTATAAAAATAAATTATTTATGAGTTGTATGATCGCTTTGATGATTGATTGAATTAGTTATAAATTAAGTGTTGTTTATATGTTGAGTTAATATGTGGAAAATAATTGAGTGTATAATTAATTTCGAAATTTCTTGGTTTCAAAATAATTTGATTTGATTTGTTTAAGAATCTTTTGAATTCTGTTCATGGCTGTCCCAATTTGTTTTGTGATAAAGATTTGAGTTTTTAAAGTGTTAATTTTGAATAAAGAAGTTGTTTTAAACAAAAAGCATTTTTACGATGTTTTCGGAGTCTTAATCAAAGGGATTTTTAAATGACCCTGCTGTCCAAGATTGTTTGGACATGCTTCTTATGATTAAAAATTTTTTCATGCAATTTAAAGTGCTAGACAACATGGAAAGTGAGTTGATAAAACAAGAGTGTTTTATCTGATACGAGGAATGAGAGGTGTTTAAGTTACGGAGAAGATTTTCCTAATACCAGTTAATAACAAAAGCGTATTTTATTTAATACGAGGAAATCTTAAAGACGAGGGATTGGGGCAGCAGGCAGCACAAAGGATACGCGGAGACGGTACGCATTTAATAGCTGGACCTCAGGTGAGAGAGAAGCCTTCCTAAGACACCGTGGTAGTTAGGTGATTTAGTAGGACGTTCCGTATCATCTCAAAGATCGGAACTAAGTGGTTAGAGTCAGTAGTATAAGTGGCAATTGTTTGATTGTGTGGCCACTTATATGAAGATGACGAAAGACCACCTTGTTGTGTGATGTTTGTGTGAATGATAGCATGCATATATATATATTTATTTACTCATGCCTTATGTTATTTACTGCTGTTGATTAATAATAATGATGTACTGACGGACGTCTGTTACGTCCTGAAATGAAAGTGAAAAAGATAAGTTGAGAAAGTAATGAGATTGAAAGTGAAGATATGATGAGAAAGGAATAACGAGGAAGAGAAAAGAGATAAGAGTTGAGATTGGGGGAAAGAATGAAATGATGATGTTGAGAATGAGCCAGAGCTGGGAAGAGTGATGTTGTTTGAGATGAGATGTGAATTGAGTGGAGCTGGGCTCCTGTGTTTTTGGTTTTAGTCTGGGACTAGTGTTGAGTTGAGCTTGCTCCTCCATTAGCGCCCAGCAGAGTTGTGATTTTGAAAAAGATTTTGAAAAGCAATTTTTGAGAAAGGTTTTCGAAAGGAAATTTTTGAAAAGGTTTTTGAAATGGGATTTTTGAAGAAGCCTGTGAAACAATATTTTCAAAGGAGTTTTCTTGATACGATCTTTTGAAAAGGTTTTATAAAAGGATATTTAAAGAAAGTCTTTTTGAAATGATATTTCGGGGAACGTCTTATTTGAAAGAATATTCCGAAAGGAAATTTCAAGAGGATATTTTGGGAGAAAAGTGTGTGGAAACTATGTTCTTTTGCGAAAGTTTATGAAAGGAGAGTTTGTGAAAGCTTTTGAAAAAGTATTTTTGGAAAAGTATGGGGAACTGAAATGAGATGATGAATGAGATTGGAAATTGTGATGTGATCCCAGCTCTGTGCTAAGTGAGAGATGATGAGAGAAAGTTTGTGCAAAGGTAGTGGTCGGGACTCGTTGAAGGGTTGCACGAAGGACGGGCCGACCTTAGGATAATTAAAAGATAAAAGACTTAAAAGACATGCGCGGTGAGGTATGAGAGTGCGAAGTAGTGGAGAGGAAGAAACAATAGGTATCTGCGGATACTTAGGACGAGATTGCATTAGGGGAGGACGATGACGGTGAAACGTCAAGAAGTCTAGAGTGTGTTTCTAGGCAGAACGAACTCCACATGTGGCGCACTAACGTGGTGGGGACTGGGTCTAATGTCGTGGCAAGTTCTGCGGGCCCACTAGAAACACACTGTCGCCCCCTAGATTGCAAATCGAGAACAGTGAGAGGGACTGGAACGGGGCATTGTGTTTGCCACTGCGTGGACAGTGAGCCTTGTATTTATTGATATGATTTGAGGACGAGATCCTCCTGGTCTAGGACCATTTATGTGTGAGACAGCTATCGTGCCCGCGTGGTAAAGGTCCTGTACTCCTGTTTGCTTGTGACTAGGTTGGGTGGATGACCGAGGAGATGTAGACGTGAGTGATAGTCGAGAACGAACGAATATTCTGATTGTGTTTGGTATTTTCCCCCAAAGCATTAAAGAGGGTAATTTGATAAGACTGGATGAAAAAGAAAATGAGAATTTAAGGGAAGTAAAGAAATGAAAGAAAGAAAGAGAGAATGCTAGTGAGCGATGCATAAAAGAGATGGATAATAATAATAATAATGACAATGATATGTTTGGTTGTTGTGTGCCTGTGTGTTATATTGTATGCTTGTATAGTTCTATTATATTGCCTAGCGTAATCCCACACCGTCGACGATCCGTCGTTCGGAATGCTTACTCTCTCCTGTTCGTTGGCATATCGGGGCTGCTGATATTTCAACGGGCAGACGGAGCATCACTTGGAAATTATCATTTTAGACGAATTGAAGCTGGAGTTTCGAGACAACGGGAGAGTAGCGACAGAGGTGGCTACATCTTCGGGAATGAAGAAGGGTGCAAGAAGAAAGGGAAGCTTCATTCGGTGATTTTCAGCAGAGTAGCGCAGCGGAAGCGAAAGTAGCAAATTTAGTTTAAGTTATGATGTGTGAGTTAAGGATTACCATGCAAAGAACCATTTATGTAACTAAGCCAATTTTAAATTCTATGTTGTGAAAGTATCTTCAATTGGGGAAAGATTAAGTAATGCAATCTTTTGTAAACTGTTGTGAATATTTTTAATCCAAGGTAATGAATCATCTTGCTTTTCGAAAACAAGTTCTTTTGTAAACATGAAAGTTTTATGAGAATAATTGTTTTAGTAACAACTCGATTTTCAGTAAAGGGTGGTATGCCTAATGTTGACACTCCAAAATGTTAAAAAAAAAAAAATTGACCTCATTTTTGAAACTTCAGTAAATAAAAGTCAGTTATTTCAGTAGATGAAAATCGGGCTGTTACAGGACCGCTTACAAGGAACCCATAGGGATGTCACCTTATCGGGTTGTCTTTGATAAGGCATGCCACCTGCCTGTGGAGATAGAGCACCGTGCATATTGGGCTGTGAAGCAATGTAACTTAGGTCTTGATCAAGCGGGTGAGGAGAGGAAGCTGCAGTTGAATGAGCTAGATGAGATCCGTTTTGAGGCCTATGAGAACTCCAAGTTCTGCAAAGAGAAGACCAAGAAGGTTCATGATAGCTCAATTTCCAAAAAGGAGTTCTTGGTTGGTCAAAAAGTGTTGCTCTACAACTCTAGGCTTGGACTCATGAGTGGAAAGCTCCGCTCTAAGTGGATTGGACCATTTGTAGTCACCCAGGTGTTTCCTTATGGCACTGTGGAGATCAAGAGTGAGTCCACGGACAAGAGCTTCAAAGTCAATGGCCACCGACTCAAGCCTTTCCTAACCACTCCTACTTTGGATGATGCACCTGTGGAGGAAGCCTCTTTGGTCGAACCCACCTTTGACCCACCATGACTTAGGGAGTTTTCTTTTCTCCTTCTTTACTACTTTTATTACACTTGTCAATATCTGTCTGATTCTGCTATTTGTGTTCCATTGAGGACAATGTGTGATTTAAGTGTGGGGGGGAGAGTAGTTTAGGTTGCATATTTTTTCTTCGATTTTTTAGGTTTTGCCAAGTTTTGGGCATTTTCTTGCATGTTTTTGCTTCCTTTTAGTAGAGTCTTGGTATCTTGTGTCTGAATTCATGCATTTCTGTGTGTAAAGTTGCTTTTGATAATTAAGAGGTGGTAACACTGTGATAGCTAGATTTGTCCCTTTTGTTAGGATTTGAGCCTTAATTGTGGGTGGATTGCTATATATGCCACCTAATTTTCTTTCATGTGTCATTGCACTCTGGATTACTTGCACTCTAGAACTTGACTTGACTCTTGTTGTATCTTGATATTCCCATGCACATTTTGAAATGATTTAGGCATTGTTTTTCTTGAATAAGCCACTAGCCATATGAGCCTACCTTGAATGAATTTATCCTTTGATAGCCCCTTTGAGCCTTTTTATCCCTTTTCTTTGTTCTTTAGCTCATTACAAGCCTATAACTGAAAAACCATGATTGTCCTAGCCTTAGGGAATTTTGGAGCTTTGGAATTGTTTTGGGAATGGGTATTAAGTAAGTGAGGGTGCTTTGTTCTTCTTCTCTTGTGAATTCTTGGTTTTGCCTCTATGGTTGGTGTTGTAATTATGGCTTTATCTCATTATCTAATTATGCCATTTTTGTTTTTTTTCTTCTCTTTCGTTCATGAAGTTCTCCAATGCAAAAAAAAAAAAAATAGAAAAAAAGAAGAAAAAAAGAAAAAAAATAAACAGAAAAAAAAGAGAGAATAAAGGTTGATTGAGGCACAGAGGATTGGAATTAGAGGTTGTTGTTATGTTTATCATTTCATTCTGGGATGGATTGTGCTTACTTTTTACTTATTCCCCATTGCTCCTCTATTCCCTTGGTTTTAGTTACATTTCCCATATTTTACCCTACCTTGTCCTTGACCCCATTACAGCCCTGAAAAGACCTTTTGATCTTAATGTGCATGTGTGTTGATTGTTGATGTTAGAGGCTTGTCAAGCTTATGGTTGTGTTTGTTATTCATGATGTGCCTTGAGTGTAAACACTGATTAACCCTAAACACTTGAGTGTAAAAACTTTTGAGTGATCCTTGTGAGTTTTTATCATCTTTGTGACTACCCTTTTGATGTCATTGGTTTTCTTTGCATATTTGAAATAATTGGATGATGTTCATGGATGCCTTGATTCTTTGGTCCTTATTCTTTTCGCGTGCTCGATTTTGCCCATTTCTTTGCATTTCCTAGCATTCATTGTGAAGTATGTAATCTCTTAGGTTTTTCATTTTCTTAGTTTTTAGTATTTTTCCTCACATGATTCACTTTGGTGCATATTAGTCTTCTTAGTCCTATTTCTTAGTTTTGCCTAGGAGTGCAAAAGGATAAGTGTGGGGGTATTTGATGAACATTATATTTCCCATTATTCATAGCCTTATTTTGCTCTCATTGATGATTTTTGGTGCCTACTTGACATTGTTTAGAATGATTTAGTATTATAGACTTTATTAGACTATTATTCCGGATTTTAGTTAATTTGAATTATTTAGCCTAATTTAATCTATTATTATTTTCAGGTCATATTTGGCACAAGGGCTTTTTGGACATTTTGGGAGTGAAGATTTAATTTTGGAAGAGAAGATATATGATGAAGTGAAGATTGTAATCTATCTTTAGGATTATTTGAGATTTAGTTTTTATATTTTAAGATTTAGATTTTATCTATAGGATATTTTTAGATTTAATTTAGAGATTAGCTTTCCTTAGGATTTGGCCCATGATTTAGGCCCGTTTTGTGATTTAAAAAGCCAAATTCGTGTAGACCTAGCAGCCATCTATTCATTCCACGTTTTTTCCAATCTCTCTCTTAGAGAAGGCTTAGTTTTGCTCTCCAAGCTTGTGGTGGCTGCTAGGGTTTCTCTCTCTTCCCTTTCTACATGTTTTTGACTTATTTCATCATGGAAGGCTAAACTCTTAGGTTAAATCCCTTTGGTAATGTATCACATACTCTTGAGGTTTTGTTCTTAATGCTATTTCGTTTTTATTCACTGTTTTCATGCTTATTGATATGTTATGGTTCGCTTAGTTCCATTCTATAGAGATAATCCATGTGTATGAATGCTTAATTTATGCAAACTCGTAAAATCTCCATGCTTTGGCTTTTAATGCTTAATTAGAGGTTAGGGTTTTGGAGTGAGAATTGGATTTTCGCTTAGTATTTAGTTCTCACGAGTTGGACAGTGAAGAGGGAAGAAATTGATCTTTTGTGACCGATGATAGAGTTGTGAACGCGAGCCAAAGGGGTTTATCCGCTTTTCCTTATCTGTTACTTCGTTTTTATTTAATTCTGTTTTGATTCTAGATTTCAACATTCAATACAAAACCCCCCTGTTTTCTATGAATGCTATGTGTTCGACCTTTTGCTTGATAAGATATTCCTTGGGAGACAACTTAGGAGTCACTTCCTAGTACTATATTTAAACTGTTTTTATTTGTATCGGGTACGACCTCGATTAGTTGGATAGTTATACCGTTTAATTGAAAGGCCTATTCTAAATCCTAATTTTCCAATTGAAGATTTAGAGATCCAAAACATAAAGTGATCAGTTTCATGCATAACAATTAAAACACAATCAAACGCTTGATTTAAAAACAGAAAAACATTAATTCATAAATTAAAATAAACTATCCATGCAAATTCACCATGTTCCTAACACAAGGGTTTTAGTTACACATAGAGAAAGTAAGAACAAAAATTATAATTGTGGAATTCATTCCTAAATTACCACGAAGACGCTCTGAACTTCAGTGGATTCCTCCTTGAGTTCTTCCTAGATGTGTAATCTCCCTTCTACCAAAGCTGCTAACCTAGTTTCTAATCCTAGTTTAAATAATAAAAATACAAAACCTAAGAGAATCCTTCAAAACTGCTCAGAAATTGGCCCAATTGGGCTTGATCGTGTCCCGCGCGCCTGGGTGCACCTGCCTCCACGCCTGGGCTCGCCAGGTCTGGTAAGGCTGATTCAATGTGACACCACTTCTGACTCCATTTTGCTCTGCTCTTGTGCCATTTTCAAGGTCTTTTCGTCCTCTTTCCAGTTCCATATTTATTTTCTTCAATTAAGCTTCAAAAGTACCTGAAATCACGAACAAACGGATCAAAACGTTCAAAAGACTCTATTCCTAATAAAAATCCTAAAACTAATAAAAACATCCTAAATTTACAAGAAAAACAAGTCAAATCCATAGTAAAAGGAAGTGAAATTCATGCTCAAAACATAATATATTAGACCCAAATCAACTCTCAAGCTTCCCCATCACCATCTCCCTCCCCAAGCTCTCTCTCTAGCTCATCAACCCTAGATTCTCACTCTCTCTCATGCCCAAAAGCTCTCCAAGGGCAAATCCACCCACAAAACCCCATCACTCTTTTGTGTTGAGAATACTCCCAAGATCTATTATCAAGAACCAAAACCCATGACTCCTCCATGCCATAAATCCTCTTCCTACTATAAGGAACCAAAGGGAATCCCCATATCCCTCCATTGAATCCATGCCTCTATGATGGTCATGGAGGACCCAACAACAAATAGAGAGTGAAAAGTGTAGAGTTTTGATGTTTTGATGCTAACAAACTTATGCCAAGCAACAACATTCAACAAAGCAAGCACCACTCATGAAGATTAGAATTAGGTTTATTTTATTTCTAATCATTGTAATATTTTGTTGCATATCATGAGAGTGGGTGGTAGCTTTAGGAATCTTAATTAGATTTATAATATTGTTTGATTAATAGTGAAGAAAGATTAATCTTGATAAAATAGCTCTAAATAAAGTATTTGTCAAAGTATATTTGAAAAGCTTTATTTTTAATCACTTTTTTCAGTGGTTAATCGATTAGCACGTAAGGCTTAATCGATTAATTCAAATAACTGTACAACACTGATTGTGTTAATAAAGGTTAATCGAGTAGTGTGTTACACGTTAATCGATTAGCATGAATTAACGCAGGTTAATCGTGTAACATCCCAAATTTAATTCCTAGTATAATTGATGATGGTCTAGCTTAGAGTGAAGGAAATAACGATATTGAGTTAAAAATAGTGGATTGAAGGCTTGATTTAGGGTTAACAACATAGGATATTATGAAATCCAAAATAAAAGATTTACAACTCTAAACAAAAATTCCACCGTTGGATGTGAAGATTGGGATGTAGGGAAGCTTGCTTTAAAATTTGAGGAAGATCCAACGGGTAACGAAGAAGTTATGGACATTCAAAGTCTGGGTGCTGCAAACTCTACAACTTAATCGATTAAGCTGCAGCTTAATCGATTAAGCCCAGAAAATTTGAAAGTTCATAATCGATTATTAATCGATTAAAACCTGTAGGTGCAGAAAAAAATAAAAGCGTTCCCTCACTTCTTTCTTGCCATATTCGAATCTCTCTCTCCTAGGGCACTAGTTCACTCATTCTAATTGATCAATCCTCAAGGGAATCACTCCAATTTCATCATCAAACTTCCTTCCTCCTGGATCCAAGTAAGTATTCAAGCCTTTGATTCCTTTCCCCTCTCTCTCTAATTCGAGCTTTCTCTCTCCTCCCTCTCATGGAGGTTTTCATTTCTAAGCATAGAACCTTCGAGTTTTCCATGGGGTTTAGTTTGAGAATCATGGAATGAGCAATAACACTCATTTTTGTGGCTTTATAATAGGTTCTATCACTCTCTTGTGGATTTTGAGCTCTTGGTGGGCAAACTCAAGTATAGGGCACTTGGACTCTCCTTATCCTTAAGTGTTTGAGATAAGGGGTGGATATTGTGAGCTTTGCCTTGTTCTAGGGAGTAGGTTCTAGTTAGTATATAATGCTTGTTAGGGTTATGTGTTAGGGGAGAAAATTAGATTATAAAACCCTAGGTTATCGAATATAAAATTCTAATTTTTAAATATGCATGATGATTGGATGTTAAGATTAGGAAAAGGAAACTCAATAATATGAAAATGAGTAATTTGATAAATGAAATTTGGTTAATGATTATATTGAAGTACATGAGGAATTGGGTAATGTGATAATAAATTTGACATAAATGATTTCTATGATTATTGATTTTATTTGTAAAGTTGTGAATTAAATGATAATTAATTACTGTAGCAATTATATGCATGTGTTGTGAAATAAATTGATATAGGAAGAAAGGGAATGGAAACGATTAAATGTCATGAATGTGCATATTTGTATCTAATTGTTAAATGAGTAAAAATGTTAAGTATTATCAATTGTGAATAAAGGTCATGGCTTAGGAATTGAACTAATGAATATGGAAAATGGAAGTAAAACGATTATGTGGAAATAAAAAGGTAAAAGGTGATATATGTAAAATAAAACAAAGGGAAATCTAAAGGTTGGGCTATAAAAGAGAACACTATTTGGTGTGATTGTGATAACTGAGAAAGGAAATAAATAAGGAATTTACATGAATGATTAGATGTTGGATGTGTGTTGTTGAATTTAAATGTGTTATAATTGATTGAACAAGAATGTGGTATATATGTTGGCCTCTGTTTTGAGGTGACGATTATTAAATTGTGATGAATTGTTTATAATGAGAATAATGTTAAGTATAATCTAGGTGGTTGTATGAGGTACCTTCCGGTGTGGAGGTGAAGTACCCACCGGCCAAATTGTATGAGATACCTTCCGGTGTGGAGGTGAAGTACAATGGTATGAGGTACCTTCCAGTGTGGTGGTGAAGTACCCATAGGCCAAATGTATGAGGTACCTTCCTGCGTGGAGGTGAAGTACGATTGAGTGTTGACCTCTGACCTGAGGGACACGAAATGAATAAAATGTTAAAATGTGTTGACCTCTGACCTGAGGGACACGATATGAATTAAAATGAATTGAGTGTTGACCTCTGACCTGAGGGACACCGAATTAAATAATGAGTTGGGTGTTGACCTCTGACCTGTGGGACATCGGATGAAATGTGTATTGGTGTGTTGACCTCTGACCTGAGAGACACACCGTGAATTAAGAAATTGAAGTGTTGACCTCTGACCTGAGGGACACATAATTTAAATAAGGAAAAGAATGAGAGCCTCTGTTTTGAGGTGATGTACTGAAATAAAATGTGTGTGTGAAATGAATAAAAAGTAAAGGAAATGAATGATGAAATGAATAATGAAAATGGATGTTGATATGAATAATGAAAATGGAAATTTGGAATGAATAATGAATATGGAAATTATGAAATGTGCCTGGCGTGCTATATGTGAATATATGCTCTATTTTCTAGTTGTGTTTGACCTAGCGGGTTGTTATGTTTAGTTAGAAACTGCTTTCTATTTCATGTGCAATGCTCACTCCCTTACATTTCCAGGTACGGAGATTGAGTTGGCACAGCCCCCGGCCGAGCAGGAGTACTTTCCCTTACAGGGAGAGTAGGGTTATTATGGGATTTGGAGGATGTTATGAACTTAAGCCTCCTACTCTATTTTGATGTAAAATTTGTTATTCATATTTTAAGTGAGGCTTAGGATGTTTTATTTTGACAAAGTTATATGTTTTGGTTATGACACTCAAACTTAGTATTTTCCGCTATTACTCTGATATATTTGGAGCCCATGGGGCCTTGATATGATTTAGAAATATAATATGAAGCCCTGCTGGCTATTAGTTGTTTATTTGAAAATTTTTTATCACATGTTAAATTTTGGATTAGTCCGAAAAACAAACCAAACCCCGTTCGTTTGACGGTTGATTTTAATGAAATAAAAATGAATTTTTAAGTCCGTATTTTAGTATAAGGGGAACTAAGGGTAGTTAATTATAGGGTGTTACAAATCGATTAGTGTGTTTACCTTAATCGATTAAATGCTGTTGTTTCTGAAAAATAATATTTTGTTTAAAAAGACTTCATTTCTACTTTGACAAGGTTACACACTCTTTCATAATTTTCATATAGAGAAACATACTTTCAGATTTTCAAGAGCTATTACTACTTTCCTTTGTGATATCAAGATTCAACAACTTTCAATTTTCTTCACTCATGATCTTTCAATATTCTAAGTCCTATTGAGATTCAAGTTTTCTAGTTTTCTAGTTTTTAGTTTTGTGTTGAAGCAATTCACAACAAGAAGGTTGTCACATTCAAGCTTTCATCAAAGAAGTGAAGAATTCACAATTCAAGACTTTGAAGAATCTCAAAGCGATTGGAAAAGGAATTTGGTTGGAGAGCATCCTTCAACAAATTCAAGAGGACAAGATACGGATTCAATTGGGTAGATTATCAAAGAGATTGGTACTCTCTTTGAAGGGGTTAAGATAGGATAACTAGTGAGAGTTGCATCTTAACATTGTATTCTAACAATTGAAGTATCTAGTAGAAACTCTTTATCTTTTGATAAAGGGGACTGGAGTAGCTCTCAGTGGTAGAGAGTGAACCAGGATAAAATCTTGTCTTCCTTGCTTTTATTTCTTCTAGTTTTCATTAACCAAGAACAATTGAATTAGGTTTAATTTGGGGTTTTTCAATTCCTTGTTAATTAACCTAAATTGGCTTGGTAAATTTACTTGATATTGTTCAGTCATTCATTCATCATTTGTTGGTGCATCAAGGCATTGCAATCTCCATTGAATTCCGATTAAAACTGAAATTGCATCAGATACTGTTCAGATTAATCGATTAAGTCGATTGTTAATAGATTAATTTTTAAGTTGCTTTCGGCATTAATCGAGTAACGTCTTAGTCAATTGATTAGTTTGAAAGTAAGCTTCGGCATTAATCGATTAATACTGAAATTAATCGATTAACCAGTACATTTTTGTAAGAAAATTTATTTTCTCAAATCCATTCTCTTTGGTGATCGAAATATTTGTATTAAGGCTTCCAAATTCTATTCACCCCTGTTAAAACCTACAATCGGTGCGTGAAACAACTAGGACACACTAGGAGAACACCTAGAAGGGGGGGTTTAATAGGTGTAAAAGAAACCTTGAAAGATTTTCGCAAGAAACAAATCAAAACAATCAAAACAAATGATTTTCACAAAAATTCTTTAGCCTTAATCGATTAATGACATGAACTAATCGATTAATGCCTCTGTTAATGGATTAATCACTTTTCAATCAAATACGAAAATCAATCAATTAACACATATGATCAGAGATAAAGCGGAATTGATTAACAACAATATTCTTATTGATTACCTAGGTTATGAAAATGATTTTCCCAAAATCAATTTTGCACAATTAAGATTCAATTCAATCAATTATGAAAAATCACTTTTTCTAGGTTTTCAATCAAGAACACAATTAAAGACAAGAATTGCAAAGAGTAGAGAGTTTGGAGATACGACACAGTGATTTATCTTGGTTCACTTTCATCCACTTGAAAGCTACTCCAGTCCCCTCTTCAACCAAGAGAGATTCTTCACTATGAGGAATTAGAGTTTCTCAAATTACAAGTAAATGCCTCACGAGACTCCCTTCTTGCTAGCCTACAAGAGATACCACACCCTTGCCTTGTAACCCTATTGATATCTAATCTAACCTCTTCTCTTGCTTGCCGATACCCCACAACAAGTCTTCCAATGCTTTGAGATTCTTCAAAGACTTCCAATTGCTTGTTAACACAACAAGGCTTCCAAGTGCTTGATGAAATGTCACACCAAGGCTTTCAATATAACTTTGCTTGATTCACAACCAAGACTTCCAATTGTTGTAGATAGCTTGCCTCTTGCAAAGATTACAACTCAAATGAAAACAAAATAACAATCCTATGAATCTCTTTCAAAAGCTATGAAAAGATCAAGATGAGAGATTCAAGGTTCTTGATCAAAGAATGTAAAAGTTAAAGCTTTGATCTTGAGAAATTGAGAGAGAATAGAGTGACTTTGATTCTTTGTAAAATTGATATGAAAATGATAGGTAATTGTAATAATGATTCACAAAGGTTAGGAAAAGGTTTATATAGAATACCCAAAAGTTAGGAATAGTTAAAAGTCCTTTTGAGAAGTGAAAAAATCATTTAAAAACAGTAACAGCTCGTATTACTCGAGTAGCCAAGTCCTTACTCGAGTAACAAGTGTAATCAGTGTTCACTACTCGAGTAATCTGAGTTACTACTCGAGTATTTACGCAAGGCTTCAAAATTCTACTCGAGTAATCAGCCCCTTAATCGAGTATTTGCGCAAGACTGCAAAATTCTACTCGAGTAAACAAGTGGCTAATCGAGTAGTCAGTTCAAAAAACACTTAAAAACTTGTTTTCTCAAAATCTAAACCTTTTCTTTCAAACCTTTAAGCCACCTATTGATTTTAGGCAAAGTGAATACTCAAAAAATAATATAATCATGCAATCAAAAGAGATTCACTACCCTCTAAGAGACTCTACCCAAACTCATAAACTAAGAGACTTGTGAGGCGAAAGATAAAACAATAAAACATAAACTACCAAACTAAGTCTTCATGAGTTGGCTCTCTCTTTATCACTTGATGTTTGTTGTTGCTTGTTGAGCTTGAACTTGATCAACACATTTAAGCTTGTTCAAAACCTTTTGGCATTTATCAAAACATTCTTCATGGATCTTACAGTCCCCCCTCTAGACTATTTTGAGCCGCTTGTTGGTTTCCAACAAAAAGGATGTGAAGAAGGAGGCTTGGAGTTCTAAGGAGCTTTGAGGAGGCATAAGGAAAAGAGGACACAAAGGATCCAAAGCTCCACCCTCTCTCTCCACCAGGTGATGAGCATTTTATTTCCCATTATTCCTTGCATTATTTTACTCCTATTACTGATACTTGTTGCCCATTTGACATTGTTTAGCTTGATTTATTGATTTAGAGTTTATTGGACTAATATGTCGAATATTGTTTAATTTGGGATTATTTAGCCTAATTAATTCTATTTCTATTTTCAGGTCATATTTGGCGCAAGGACACTTTGGGCATTTTGGAAATGAAGATTGAAGTATTGAAGTGAAGATTGTAATTTGCATTTAGGTCCCTTTTTAGTTGTAATTTTTAGAATAGTGTTTCTTAGGATTTGGGCCCATGTTTTAGGCCCATTTTGTGACTAGAAAGAAGGGAAACTCGTGTAGCCTCCAAGACCAGACTCCCATTTTCAGATTTCTCACTCTCTTTAGGTTAGAACTTCTCTCTTGGCTCTCCCAAGTTGTGGTGGCTGCTAGGGTTTTTTCTTCCCCATTTCTATTCGTTTTTCTTGATTTATGACCATGGAAGGCTAACTTCAAGGGTTAATCCCTTTGGTATTGTATCACTTACTCATGAGCTTTTGTTCTTAATGCTATTTCAATTTCTCTCTACTGTTTTCGTGGTTTATCTCTATTTATGGTTCGCTTAGTTCTATTTATTAGCGATAATTCATGAGTGTGAATGCTTAATTTATGTTAACTCGTAAAAACTCCAATTCTGGTTTTTGATGCTTAATTAGAAGTTAGGGTTTGGAGTGATAACTAAATTTTCGCTTAGTATTTGGTTATCACGAGTTAGACAGAGGAGAGGAGAAGAATCGATCTTTAGTGAGCTAGGATTGAGTAGTGTACGTAGCCAAAGGGGTTTGCCCGCTTTTGTTTCTGATTTTCTTAGTTTTTATATTCTGTTTTGCGTTTTGTTCTTTACATTTGATACATACAAAAACCCCCCCATTTTACTGTACACTACGTGTTTGATACTTTGCGTAGACCGATATTCGCTGGGAAACGACCTAGGATCACCTTCCTAGTACTACAGAATTAAACCCCCTTTTATTTTGATCGGGTACGGCCTCGATCAAAATTTGGCGCCGTTGCTGGGGAGTATCGGTTCTTGCTAAAGGTCATACAGTAAGTAGTTAGAGTAGTTAGTGTAGTTTGTGTGTGAATAAGTATTCTGATAACTGATTGAAAGTTGCCCTGTTTGCCGTTATGCTGTTCTGCATAATTGATGCTATTTTAGTGTTTCTGTGAGTGCCATTCGACATAGCTGTGGGTGGAATTTTTGCACGAAAATTGGTATCCACACTTTTTTCATCATATATTAGTGTGTTGATGCATCACAGACACTCAGATAGGCACTGCTTGTGAGTTTCAGAAAAATTTTCCATGTTTCAGCAACACTTACTATAAATAGGCGTAACTTTTGATTAGTAACTCGGAATTTGACGAATTTTATATCAAATTGAAGGGAATTTTTTGAATAATCTGAGTTTTGCGACTTTGTTTGGATCCCGAAAAAGGTTTCATTTGGATCCCGAAAAAGTGTGTTTACTATTTCTTTTTTATTTTACAAGTTTTATTTTCCTAGTTTTTGGTCCCTGTATTAATTGTTTGACTTGTTTCCCTTTTGAATTTTGTCCTCAAACTTTCTGTGATTTGTTTTCATGATTTTAGGGTGTTGAAAAAAATAAATAAAATTTTTTTAAAAAATAAAAAATTTTGTTGCCTATTTTGGTCATGCATATCTGTTACAGTCTGCTATGGTTCATGGTGTTCTGTTCAGTACATGACTAGGGGCAACCCAATTTATTTGCATCCTTACAACCCTGAAATTGATAGGACTTATCACAGACTAGTTAGACAAAATAAGAATCAGTCATTAGATAGTGAGTCAGATTCATCTTATAATCCATCTCTGCTTTTGTTCAGTTTGATTCTGTACATTGTGATAACATGGCTCAACCCCCACCAAGGGAAAGGACACTTAGGGAGCTGGCTGAACCTGACTTCACTATTGAAGACTCGTGTATCCGATATCCTGATGAGGATGTTCCTTTTGAGCTTAGAACATGACTAATCCATTTGTTGCCCATGTTTCATGGTCTTGCAGGTGAGGATCCTCATAAGCATCTCAAGAAATTTCACATAGTGTGTACCACAATGAAACCACATGAATTACAAGAGGATCATGTCTGTCTCAGAGCATTCCCACATTCCTTAGAGGGTCTGGCGCAAGATTGGTTATCTGACTTGGCCCCTGGTTCCATCACAAGCTGGGATGACTTGAAGAAGGCATTTCTGGAAAAATTCTTCCCTGCAAATAGAACCACTGCAATCAGAAAGGAAATCAACAACATGGAGAGAGTCTCTATGAATATTGGGAGAGATTCAAGAGGTTGTGTGCTTCCTGCCCCCACCATCAGATCTCAGAGTAGCTGCTTATTCAATATTTCTATGAAGGTCTCAACTTTATGGAGAGAAACATGGTAGATGCTGCAAGTGGTGGTACATTGGGAGATATGACACCCTTACAAGCCAGAAGCAAAATTGAGAAGATGACTTCCAACTGTCAGCAATTCCATGCAAGATGCAACAGTGATGCAATAGTTGTGAGGGATGTAAATGATGTTGGTGCAAACTCGGGCAAGGTTGAGAAGCTTGAGCAGAAAATTGATTCTCTTACAACATTGGTCACACAATTGGCTGTCAACCTACATACCACATTCTTCATTTAAACAAAATACATAATTACTTGACTTAACACTCTAGGTCATTACATTATATTACAGCAAAATTCATAATAACCTAGAGCATATGGTTCATGACTCAAAGTATAAAATCGTATAGATAAGAGAAACCATTGGGATTCTCGATTTAAGCGGACGCATACGGGAATATGGTTTAGGATGGCGGAAGGTGACTTCCACATCCCCCTCATATGTAGCCCTATGGTCCTCACAATTCCACTCCCCATTAGGGAGCGGCCTCATCTCCACGCAGAACAGGTTTCTCGCCATCACCTACACAAGGGACTGGGAGTGAGTCATAGCTAAAAGCAATAACAAATGAGCATAACAGTGGCTAGAAATAACAAGCACAATTTATCAAATAGCAATACTAGATGCAAGTACATATGCTCAAACTGTCTTTTATAATATCTCAATTAGTGTCATGATGCATGCCTACTCCTCATTCATGCTACGCGGTTTGTCATCCGAGTATCTCAGGCTCGGGATATTCTCAATCCTATGTTTCATCAAACTGAAGGGATTCACATTCAAGCATCACGATCGATTGGGAACTCTGTCTTCCTAGCATCCTTGTGCTAGGGATATTCTGATTTAACATACACCGAAGTTCCGAATCTAGATCGGAGCAACTCCATGATCGATTTGGGAAATCGGTCTTCCTAGCATCCTTGTGCTAGGGATATTCTGATTTAACATACACCGATGTTCCAAATCTAGATCGGAGCAACTTCTTCTCCATGCATGATAATGCCACACAAACTTTTCTTTTTAATTCTTTATTACTTTCTCTTATTCTTTAATCACATCCTTGAACATCATGTCTCCAATATAGAGACCCAAAGTTCATAATCCTTCTCAATCTCAAATTCATCTTTTCTTTTGGCATTAACTGGTGCTATTGCTTTTCTGAAAATTCCATCAGCGGCCCAGCCACTTTGTGATGGTTTTATATGATAGGAGTTTAATCATTTTATTATTAATTAATGCAACGACCCCATTTAGGACTCCCAAAATATCAACCAAGTGGGTAAAGACTTCCACTGGGATGTGGGAAAATAATCAACCAAATGGGTGTACGCACTTCCATTGGGACATCCTGTCCGAATACATCAACCACTGAATAAAATTCCAGTAGGACTCATCCAGGATAAAAATCTATCAATGGGAATCAAATAAACTTATACATTTATCCGTTGGGACTCCTGTTCGAATATATCAACCACTGAATAAAATTCCAGTAGGACTCTTTCAGGATATTAATCAACCAACGGGATAAAAGGAAATAATTAGAATTTAATAATATAGGAGATTAGACGAGTTAATCTTTAATGAAATTATAAAAAGTAAGATTTTTCTGAAAATTCTTTGAATTACTCGAGTAGTTCTTGCCTACTCGAGTGTTCTTATGAATTTACTCGAGTCCTTAAGAAATACTCGAGTGTTCTTCAATTTTTCCAGAATACTCGAGTCCTCCTTAATTTACTCGAGTGTTTTTACTGCAACAACACTAGTTTCTGCACCTTTCAATATCAATTCGGATTCTGTGCATTGTATTTCCATTCAAATGCATAACAGAGACATAAACCACATAGTAAACATGTTAGAACACATAAACAAGCACTTAACAACACAAATCAATATCAAATCACAGAATCAATGTAAACTTGGAACATAACCATTTCAACATATGAAATTCATTTTTACTCGATTTTAACTTCGAAAATTTATCCAGTAAGCATTATTAAGTCCATTTGAACTTGTTTAAATCCGAAAACCTCAGATTTATGACCTCTAAGTCATATTCCCAATTCCAACTTCATCCATTGTTGAACTTTGTGAGGTTCCTACATTTCTAGCTTGAGATTACTCATTCTAGCAATTAGATAACTCCTCCCTTACCTCAGAGAAGCTAAACAACAGATTTAAACACAAGAAACTTGGCTGGATCAAAGATTCGAATTCTGGACTTGTGAAAAAAGGGGTTGAACAGGCTGACTTTGGCCACAGATTTCACCACGGATTTGGCATGAAAAAGAGTGAAACAAGTTAGTTCAACAAACTAGGATATACTAACTCCAATGAGGAACAAGTTTGACGCAAAAAGGGTTTCTGAAATTACCAAATGAACTCAATGAAGATGAATACTTGATGCTAAAAACTACTCTGTTTTCTCAGCTTTGAACCTCAAACTTTGATGGTCTGGAACTCGAACTACAGGGGCTTATTTGAAGTGATTCTTGATTCTAATTCAAAGATGGAACTAGAACCTTGAGTTGTGTTTTGGTTTCGAAGGATTTGATTGAGAAACAAAGGAGAAATCAGAGATCAAAGATTGCTCTGAAAAACTGAAAGGTCGAAACTGAAATTCGGGTTTTGGGATGATTAAGGTGTTGAATGCTTCAACTAAGCACTCATTTATATCCTAGGAATGCTTCAAGTCGAAGCAAAGTCCAGCTCTATGCTTGAAGATTCGAGAAACCGCATTTTGGTGCGAAAATTAAATGAAAACCGACTTATACACTTTCAGGTCTGTATGAAATACTCGAGTGTTTTCAAATATACTCGAGTGTTTATTTAAAAATTCAAATTTCCAAACAACTACTTATAATACTCGAGTCTTACCTAAAATACTCGAGTGTTTTTGCTAAAATAAGAAAAATTAACTATTTTAATGAAACTAATATTGATAAAATACTTTTATTTCATATATTAAAAAATAGGACCTTACATCCTCCCCCACTTGAACAGAATTTCGTCCCCGAAATTCCGACTTACATAAAAAGATGTGGGTATTCCTCCCTCATCTTAGATTCTAATTCCCATGTTGACTCTGACACTCCTTTTTGATTCCAAAGGACTCGCACTAAAGGAATCTCTTTTCCTCGCAGCTTTCTGATTTGACGATCTTCAATTCGCACTGGTCCGACATCAAATGTCAGATTCTCCTTTAAAGGTATTTCATCTGGCTGTAACTGGATAATTGAAGATGGGTCTTGAATAAATTTGTGAAGCTGAGAGACGTGGAATACGTCATGGAGACTAGCTAAAGAAGGTGGTAACGCGATCTGATAAGCGACGGGACCGACTCGCTTTAGGATTTGATAAGGACCAATAAACTTCGGTGTCAGCTTTCTCGGCTTCATCATTCTCCCAATTCCAGTTGTCGGTACCACTCGCAGAAATACATGATCTCCCTCTTGAAATTCGAGCTTGGATCTTCGTTGGTCGGCATAGCTTTTCTGACGACTTTGTGCAGTCTTCATCTTTTCTTGGATGACCTTGATCTTCTCGGTTGTTTCCTGAACTAACTCAGGTCCGATGAGAGCGTTCTCCCCCACTTGGAACCAACATAGTGGGGTTCTACACTTCCTTCCATAGAGGGCTTCGTACGGAGCCATATCGATGCTTGTGTGGTAACTATTGTTGTAGGTGAACTCCACAAGTGGCAACAAATGATCCCAACTTTGCACGGAGCAAATCTTCCAGAGATTGAATCGTTCTTTCCGATTGACCATCCATTTGCAGGTGATAAGCCGAACTCATTATTAGCTGCGTTCCTAACGCTCGATGCAAACTCTGCCAGAAGCGAGATACGAAACGAGGATCACGATCCGATACAATACTCGAGGGAATACCGTGCAATCTAACAATCTCTTTGATGTACAATCTTGCAAGCTTCTCCAACGGATATTGCATGTTGATGGGAATGAAATGAGCTGACTTCGTTAAACGATCAACTACTACCCAAATCGCATCGAAAACTTCTCTTGTTCTCGGAAAACCACTTACAAAATCCATGGCTATTCCATCCCATTTCCATTCTGGTATGCTCAAAGGTTGCAATTCTCCTCCGGGCTTCTTATGTTCAATCTTCGCCTTTTGGCCAACAAGTCAAGACGCAACATAAGACGCAACGTCTTTCTTCAATCCGGACCACCAAAACATCTTCTTCAGGTCTTGATACATCTTCATTGATCCAGGATGCATACTCAGCTTTCTTTTGTGGGCTTCTTCTAGTACAGCTTTCCTTAATTCTTGATTCGCCGGAATGCAGATTCGATCCTTGAATCTCAAAATGTCATCCGATCCTTGTAACACCCCGATTTCGGCAACTTGAAAACACTTGTCTCTTTAACAAAATATAGTAAAAATTTGGGAATTTTTTTTTTAAAATGGTGACATGGGCATGAGAACCTATATGTTCAAAAACATTTTAGTAACTTAATTGAAATAAAAATTATGTTCTCATGTCACATGTCACAAGTCAAGTTCCAAACCGAGATGTTACTTACATCGCGCTTTGTAACTTAGCTTCATAAATCTAATTTTGAGAAAACAACTTCAAATCTTATTTCTTCAAACCATTCTCAATAAAATTCCAAACGGGGTTCAGAATGATACGAAAATGTAACAAAGTAGTTGCAAGGGTACAGTGCTCAGAGGGATTACCTACTGCTAGTCTTGACCTTTATTCTTCCTAACTGAAGTCCACTGCAGCAGCCTCATCGAGATGACGCACAGATTCGCTGCAGGGTAGACCATCTATCCGTTGCAATATCGGAATAACCCGATATGACAACATGATAGGAGAGATGGTCAGTATTCCAGAAGTACAACGTGACAGGACAGAGTGTAACACCCTATATAATAATTACCCTTAATTACCCCAAAATTAGGATTTAAAATTTCTTTTTAAAAAAGAATATGATATTTGCCAAAATAATATTTCCTTCCATTAATAACGAAAACATCAGAGTTAATAAAGCGGAAGACTTAAATGCATCAAATACATAAAGTATAAGTTTAGGTACATTCAGTTCGGTCATTCAAAATACAATCAGTGTTTTAGCTCGGCCCAACGGGCTGAGACCCAATACAAAACAATGTTCTAGCTCGGCCAAACTGGCCGAGACCCATCCACCTATCTGACTCTAAATAACTTACTCTCCCTGTGAGGGAGAGTGATCCTGCTCGGCCGGGGACTGCGTCTGCTCGGGCTCAGTACCTGAAAAATGGCAAGGAGGTGAGCATTACACAGAACTTAAGTAAGAAGTTTCTAAAATGACATACCGAACTACCAAGCCAAACACAAGTAGTCAATTAGCAAATAAATCACAAGTAATCAAACCCTACATCACATGCATTCTATCTCATTTAACTCGGTTACATACACACAATCTCATCTAGCTCAGTTCACATCATACACTCTAATTTAGCTCGGCTCACATGATTATGCAACAGCTCTATTACCTATTAGTTATACATCGGTTCACATTTTCTTACCTCGGATTATCATCTCTATCTCGGATTCATTTCTCATTATTTCACTTTGACATAGCTTACAGTCTTTTACTCTTCTCGGATGCATACACCCAGTGCATGTCTTACACCATTTACCGTCGGATATCGGAGTGTCATCCATAACTGCGAGTACCCAGTACTCGTCTTACAGCTGCGCATACCCGGTATGCGTCTGACGCGATCAATGCACGCACCCAGTACGCGTCTTCTATGACCAGGAGCACTACCGCCGATCATTCTATGGAGTAAGGAGTGTCCATAACTGCGAGTACCACAATACTCGTCTTACAGCTGCGAGCACCACAATGCTCGGCTTACGCGATCAATGCACGCACCCAGTACGCGTCTGCTATGACCAGGAACACATCCCACCGATTCCGTTCTCGGAACCTTGTGTGAATCATCACTGCGAGTACCCAGTACCCGTCTTACAGCTGCACATACCCAGTATGCGTCTGACGCGATCAATGCACGCACCCGGTATGCGTCTGCTATGACCCGATCACACAACCATTTCTCTTTAATTTCTCTTATCCTGTTAACCATCTTTTAGCTCGGCCTCTCTCGGCTCCACTCTTTAATTTATTCCTCTTTACATTAATTTCATTATTTGCTTAGCTCGGTCTCTCTCTCGGCTAAATTCGGTAACCATTCCCTCTTTCCATTAATCTTACTCATTTTCTGCCTTGCTACTTTATCTCTCTTACTTTGCCTCTCTACCATTTTCTTATACCCATTACCGAAGTCACTCAGCTCGGCCACAGACATGAATCATAAATATCAAAGCTCAGTAGACATTTATACCACAGCAACAACAATAAGAATAAAACATTCAACCAATCCATCATGTAAATACCAACATATAGCATACAACAATACTCATCCCTACTTCAAATTCATGTTTCTAATTCAATTATTAGTTCCCTTTTTACCCTTTTTACCATTTTCTTTCTACATTAACCTAGATCCCTTCCCTAATCTAACACCCACTCTTAGTACCCTTTATGAACACCCTAGAAACCCAAACTCAAGTAGAGGTAACACTCACTCCTTACCTCAAACCGTGTGAGATAAGAGTTGAGAGTTTGAGGATGGTCCCTTGTTGCTTGTCCTTGATCTTAGCACCCTTGAATCCTTCTTACTCCAAGCTGCACACAAGCTCCACCAATCTACACACGAACTCCACGGCGGTCCAGGGGCGCCGGAACAGAACGGGGACGGAGAGAAGGTGGGTCTCCGGTTTGTGAGACTGGGTGGAGGAGAGGGAGATGTGTGAGTGAGAAGAGGGAAAGAAGGTGTGTTGAGGGTTTGTTGTTGCTGGAACTTGAAAGAGAAAAAGAGAGAGATTCGTAGGAGGAAGAGAATGAGAAATGCAAAGTGTGTTATGGGGTGTTTGGGCTTTCTTTTATTCATTTAGGGAAAATATTTGTGTGGCTAGGATTCATTGGCTTCTTGAGGAAGCTAGAATGGGTGGACAGGATTCAATGGCTTTTTGAGGAAGCCATGAATAGTACATTGAAAGGGACATAAAGCAATGATAGTGACATAAAGTGAATGATAGTACAAAAGTGAATGACAAGGACAAAGTACGGATGGTACGAATCCCAAAGGGCTACAGCTCAACATGAGCTGGCACGGAGGAGCTAGGATGTATCGGCTAGGGTAAGTCGGCTCGGCACTTAGGAACAGCAATAGTCCGAGCTTCCTTCTCGGATAGGAGTGTGAGGTGCGCTGAGGTCGGCTAATCGGTCTGGACAACAGGTTCCGCGTTTGGTTCCCATTTAGCTCGGTTCATATGCGCACAATCCTATCTAGCTCGGCAAGGATCGGGCCGAGGCCTTAATCTCACATCCTAGGTCGGCCTATGTTCATACCACCCTTCTAACCTTGTACAATTTCTAAGGCTTAATCCTATCCTTAAATAGATATTTATATACTAAAGTTATATTATTTAATATTAATTTTCGGGATGTTACATTCCTCTCCCACTTACAGGAATTTCGAGGACGAAATTCAGTCGGCATTGAACAGTTGCGGATACGACTGCTTCATCTTGTCCTCGAGTTCCCACGTGGCTTCCTCCACGTCATTCCGATTCCAGACGACCTTGACTAAAGAGATTTCCTTCCCTCTGAGTCGTCTGACTTGTTTGTCCTCAACTCGGACTGGTAGGACTTCGAAGGTCAAGTTGTCTTTTAGCGGCAGTTCATCCACTGTTATCACATGCGAGGAGTCGTGAATGTATCTCCTAATTTGCGAGACATGGAACACATCATGGAGCTTAGACAAGTGCGGAGGTAGAGCAATTCTGTAGGCTACTGGTCCGACCTTCTCCGATATCTGGTATGGTCCGACAAACCTAGGGGTCAACTTCTTCGATTTGATAGCTCGACTGATACCCGTTATAGGGGATACCCGAAGAAACACATGATCTCCCTCGATGAAGTTCAAGGGTTTCCTTCTCTTATCGGCATAGCTCTTCTGTCGGTCCTGAGCGGCTTTCATCTTCCCTTGTATCATTCGGATCTTCTCAGTTGTCTCCTGAACAATGTCGGGACCAATCAACAAGTTTTCACCTATCTGGAACCAGCATAGCGGCGTTCGGCATTTCCAACCATACAAGGCTTCGAAAGGAGCCATTCCGATACTTGAATGGAAGCTGTTGTTGTAGGTGAATTCGACCAACGGCAATAGTGTTTCCCAGCTTTCCGACTGTTCAAGCACACATGTTCTCAGCAAGTCCTCAAGAGTCTGAATGGTGCGCTCGGATTGTCCGTCAGTTTGGGGATGATAAGCAGTGCTAAACCTCAACTTTGTACCCATGGCTTCTTGCAGACTCTGCCAGAATCGAGACAAGAAACAAGGATCACGGTACGACACTATGCTGCTCGGAACACCATGGAGTCGAACAATGTCCTTTATGTACAGTTGCGTCAGCTTCTCCAGGCTGTACTTCATGCTGATCGGCAGGAAATGAGCACACTTTGTAAGTCGGTCCACCACAACCCAAATGGCTTCCTGCCCTGATCTCCTCCTCGGTAGACCTGATACAAAATCCATCGAAATGCTGTCCCACTTCCATTGAGGGATCTCCAATGACTTGAGTAATCCTCCTGGTTTCTGATGCTCGATCTTGGCTTTCTGACATGTCAAGCATCGAGACACATAATCGGCCAGATCGGTCTTCAACTTCGACCACCAAAACAACCCCTTCAGATCCTGGTACATCTTTGAGGCACCTGGGTGAAGACTCATCTTCGTCTTGTGGGCTTCTTCCATCAACTCTCTTCGGACTTCAAAGTCCATGGGAATGCAAACTCTGCCTCGAAATCGTACAAGACCATCAGGTCCTTTAGTGAAGTCAGGTTCATCCTTGTCTCCGGCTCTTTCTAATAGCTTTTGGAGCTCTAGGTCGGCAGCCTGTCTTTCTTTAATGAAACCCACAAAATCATTGGTTACTTGCAGCATTTCCAAGACAACACTGTTTTCCTTCTTCTGTATGCCGAGGTTAAGATCACTGAACTCTTGCATCAGCTGCATTTCTCGGACCATCATGTTGCTCAGATGAAGACTTTTCCTGCTCAGTGCGTCGGCCACCACGTTAGCATTTCCAGGATGGTAGTGCAGGTTGAAATCGTAGTCTTTCAAAAATCCACCCATCTGCGCTGCCTCATATTCAGTTCCTTCTGGTAGAACAGGTAGCCGAGACTCTTGTGGTCACTGAACACTTCAAACTTCGTGCCATACAGGTAATGTCTCCAAATCTTAAGGGCGAACACTACTGCTGCCAATTCGAGATCATGCGTAGGGTAGTTCTGCTCGTGTTGCCGAAGATGCCAAGAAGCATAAGCCACCACTTTTCCCTGCTGCATCAACACACAGCCGAGGCCCTGCTTCGAGGCGTCACAAAATACGTCAAAGGCTTTGGTTGGATCGGGCAAGATCAACACGGGCGAGCTCATCAACCTTTTCTTTAGCTCTTGGAAGTTCTGTTCGTACACTTCAGACCACTGGTAAGGTGCATCCTTTCATGTTAACGAGGTCAACGGTAGAGCCAGTTTAGAAAATCCTTCAATGAATCTCCTGTAGTACCCTGCAAGACCGAGGAAACTCCTGATCTCGGTCACCGAGTTAGGTCTCTCCCACTTAAGTACCGCTTCCACCTTGGAGGGATCAACCGCAACTCCGTGCTTGGATATCACATGCCCGAGGAAGTGAACCTCGTTGAGCCAAAAGCTACACTTAGAGAGCTTAGCATAAAGATTCTTATCCTTCAAAACCTGCAACACCGTTCTCAGATGCTGCTCGTGCTCGCTCGGACTCCGAGAGTTGATGAGGATGTCGTCTATGAAGACTATCACGAACGAGTCCAAATAAGGTCGGAAGATTCTATTCATATAGTCCATAAAGATGGCAGGAGCGTTGGTAAGTCCGAAGGGCATAACCACATACTCAAAATGCCCATACCTTGTTCGGAAGGCTGTCTTCGGAATGTCTTCTTCTCGGACTCGGATCTGGTGGTATCTCGATCGGAGGTCTATCTTTGAGAACACCGACGCTCCCTTGAATTGGTCCAATAAGTCATCAATCCGAGGGAGGGGATATTTATTCTTCACCGTTACCGCGTTGAGCTTCTGATAATCAGTGCACATTCTGAGGCTACCATCTTTCTTTTTAACAAATAAAATCGGGGCTCCCCAAGGTGAGACTCTTGGTCGGATTAGTTTCTTGGCCAAAAGCTCTTCCAGCTGCTTCTTAAGCTCTTCTAGCTCGTGAGGCGCCATTCTGTACGGAGCAATTGAGATCGGGCCAGTTCCCGGAAGGAGGTCTATACTGAACTCTACTTCTCTATTCGGCGGTAAGCCAGGCATTTCGTCCGAGAAAACCTCAGGGAATTCTCCGACCACAGGAACTTGGTCTAAGGTCGGTTCCTCTGTTGTCTCTAACTTCGCAACAGACGGGCCACTAAAGATTACGGTCTTTTCTCGGCAATCGAGTAAGACACGGTGTTGAGACATCCAGTCCATGCCAAGGATAATATCCAGCTTGGTTAAGGGTAGACAAATCAAATTGACTTTAAATTCTTTGCCTAATACTTGGATAGGACACTCTAGACACATTTTAGAAGTGATTACACAAGAATTGGTTGGGGTAGAAATGGATAGTTTGTAAGGCATTTCTACTGGGGATAGTTTCAGTCTATTCATACAGTCAAGGGAAATGAAAGAATGTGTGGCTCCACAGTCAAATAGTACGGCACAAGGAATACTGTTTACTTGACAAGTACCTCGGATCAGTTCGTTAGCATCAGTCACTTCTTCTCCATCCATAGTGTAAACTTTGCCTCTCTGCATAGGTCGGTTAATACCAGTCTGATGAGCCTTGGTCACATTGACCTCTTCCTTCACAATATTCTCGGTACACCGAGCTACAAAATGGCCAGGCTTGCCACATCGGAAACAGGATCCTCTGGTTTTGCTCGGATCCAGATTCCAGCATTCCCCCCGGTGTTGCCTTCCACAATGTTGGCATATCGGATACGGGCCAGGAACAGCCACCATTTGACCACTACTCCTCGGAGCTGTTGACATTCTGGAGTTCGGATTCACATATGGGGCAGATCTCTGGACAGCTCCTTTTCCTCTGATCGGACCCACTCCTTTCTGTGCCGACTTGCTCCTCTTTCCATCAGCTTTCCTCTTAAGCCCTTTCTCATAGGTGCTAGCCATGTTCACCAGTTGCGAGAGATTGGTCACGTTCTGGTATTCGAATGCGAGCCGAATATCGTCACGGAGACCAACCTCAAACTTGATGCACTTGGTACGCTCATCAGCATCTCGGTAGCTTCCTGAATAACGGATCAAATCTTCGAACTGAGCGGCATACTCCCCAACGCTCAAGTTCCTCTGTTCCAACTTGAGAAAAGCGAGCTCCTTCTCTCTCCTGACATCCTCGGGAAAGTACTTTCCGAGGAATCGGGCTCGGAACAAATCCCAAGTGATGACCTCATTAGCCGCTTCCAGTCCTCGGCTCTGTTGATCCCACCAGTGCTCGGCTTCACTAGCCAGCACAAACTCAGCCAACCTCACCCTGTACTCATAGGGAGGTTGCAGAGATCGAAAAATCTTCTCAATATCCTGGAGCCATCTCTGAGCTCCATCTGGATTATATCCTCCTTCGAACCTAGGTGGTTCGTTCTTCAGAAATCGGCTCATCCAGTCTATCTCGACCGGAGCCGGAGGTTGGGGCTGAAGGGATGCAGCTGCAGCTGCTGCGGCTGCGGCGATGTTTTGAGCGAGGTTCTCAGCCTGATTCTGCTGAGCCTGCGCTTGGTTCTACTGTAGTTGAACCAGAGTTTCCAACACAACAGTAATTCGGTCGTTATCAGCTCGTCTCCCAGCCATGCTGTTCGGTCATGGAGAGAAAGCCAATTAACTTCCGATTAATCAAGTAATTATATATATATAAACATATATGCCTATGAGCTCTGTTGTCTAACTTAGACTTCTAGACTTTACTTATTTGTCACTCTCTTGGTGAGTAACCACTGGAGTCCTTTGTAACTCCAATAGGCCGAGGAGAAACTGCTCTGATACCAAAAATGTAACACCCTATATAATAATTACCCTTAATTACCCCAAAATTAGGATTTAAAATTTCTTTTTAAAAAAGAATATGATATTTGCCAAAATAATATTTCCTTCCATTAATAACGAAAACATTAGAGTTAATAAAGAGGAAGACTTAAATGCATCAAATACATAAAGTATAAGTTTAGGTACATTCAGTTCGGTCATTCAAAATACAATCAGTGTTTTAGCTCGGCCCAACGGGCCGAGACCCAATACAAAACAATGTTCTAGCTCGGCCAAACTGGCTGAGACCCATCCACCTATCTGACTCTAAATAACTTACTCTCCCTATGAGGGAGAGTGATCCTGCTCGGCCGGGGACTGCGTCTGCTCGGGCTCAGTACCTGAAAAATGGTAAGGAGGTGAGCATTACACAGAACTTAAGTAAGCAGTTTCTAAAATGACATACCGAACTACCAAGCCAAACACAAGTAGTCAATTAGCAAATAAATCACAAGTAATCAAACCCTACATCACATGCATTCTATCTCATTTAACTCGGTTACATACACACAATCTCATCTAGCTCAGTTCACATCATACACTCTAATTTAGCTCGGCTCACATGATTATCCAACAGCTCTATTACCTATTAGTTATACCTCGGTTCACATTTTCTTACCTCGGATTATCATCTCTATCTCGGATTCATTTCTCATTATTTCACTTTCACATAGCTTACAGTCTTTTACTCTTCTCGGATGCATACACCCAGTGCATGTCTTACACCATTTACTGTCGGATATCGGAGTGTCATCCATAACTGCGAGTACCCAGTACCCGTCTTACAGCTGCGCATACCCGGTATGCGTCTGACGCGATCAATGCACGCACTCAGTACGCGTCTTCTATGACCAGGAGCACTACCGCTGATCATTCTATGGAGTAAGGAGTGTCCATAACTGTGAGTACCACAATACTCGTCTTACAGCTGCGAGCACCACAATGCTCGGCTTACGCGATCAATGCACGCACCCAGTATGCGTCTGCTATGACCAGGAACACATCCCACCGATTCCGTTCTCGGAACCTTGTGTGAATCATCACTGCGAGTACCCAGTACCCGTCTTACAGCTGCACATACCCAGTATGCGTCTGACGCAATCAATGCACACACCCGGTACGCGTCTGCTATGACCCGATCACACAACCATTTCTCTTTAATTTCTCTTATCCTGTTAACCATCTTTTAGCTCGGCCTCTCTCGGCTCCACTCTTTAATTTATTCCTCTTTACATTAATTTCATTATTTGCTTAGCTCGGTCTCTCTCTCGGCTAAATTCGGTAACCATTCCCTCTTTCCATTAACCTTACTCATTTTCTGCCTTGCTACTTTATCTCTCCTACTTTGCCTCTCTACCATTTTCTTATACCCATTACCGAAGTCACTCAGCTCGGCCACAGACATGAATCATAAATATCAAAGCTCAGTAGACATTTATACCACAGCAACAACAATAAGAATAAAACATTCAACCAATCCATCATGTAAATACCAACATATAGCATACAACAATACTCATCCCTACTTCAAATTCATGTTTCTAATTCATTTATTAGTTCCCTTTTTACCCTTTTTACCATTTTCTTTCTACATTAACCTAGATCCCTTCCCTAATCTAACACCCACTCTTAGTACCCTTTATGAACACCCTAGAAACCCAAACTCAAGTAGAGGTAACACTTACTCCTTACCTCAAACCGTGTGAGATAAGAGTTGAGAGTTTGAGAATGCTCCCTTGTTGCTTGTCCTTGATCTTAGCACCCTTGAATCCTTCTTACTCCAAGCTGCACACAAGCTCCACCAATCTACACACGAACTCCACGGCGGTCCAGGGGCACCGGAACAGAACGGGGACGGAGAGAAGGTGGGTCTCTGGTTTGTGAGACTTGGTGGAGGAGAGGGAGATGTGTGAGTGAGAAGAGGGAAAGAAGGTGTGTTGAGGGTTTGTTGTTGCTGGAACTTGAAAGAGAAAAAGAGAGAGATTCGTAGGAGGAAGAGAATGAGAAATGCAAAGTGTGTTATGGGGTGTTTGGGCTTTCTTTTATTCATTTAGGGAAAATATTTGTGTGGCTAGGATTCATTGGCTTCTTGAGGAAGCTAGAATGGGTGGACAGGATTCAATGGCTTCTGGACAACAGGTTCCGCGTTTGGTTCCCATCCAGCTCGGTTCATATGCGCATAATCCTATCTAGCTCGGCAAGGATCGAGTCGAGGCCTTAATCTCACATCCTAGGTCGGCCTATGTTCATACCACCCTTCTAACCTTGTACAATTTATAAGGCTTAATCCTATCCTTAAATAGATATTTATATACTAAAGTTATATTATTTAATATTAATTTTCGGGATGTTACACAGAGTACTAACGACTTCTTATAAAAAGGATACTCATAATAAGGATAAAGGAATCATGCATTCATGCTATGCATATGACAATTATATTCATGTAAGCACATAAGAACACTTATAAATAAAACATGTCAACTATCACAAAATCATAAGTCATCACAACACACATTACTTCTCTTGGCATCACAAGCCTTCCAACTTTTCAGTCTCATCATCCTCTTTCTCATTCTTTCCAAAAATCAAAATACTTTTCTTTCTTTAAATCTTTCTCAATATATATACTTCATGCTTTCATTCTTATAATCTTTCATTATTAAGTTTTATCAAACGGTTCGCTCCATGATGAGGGGGAAATATCATTGAACTCGCACACACGTCTACATCTCCTCGGTCATCCACCCAACCTAGTCGGAAGCAAACAGGAGTACAGGACCTTTACCACGCGGGCACGACAGCTGTCACACAACAAATGGTCCCAGATCAGGAGGCCTTGCCTCAATTCATAATCATAATTCACATAATAATAGTGCACGCTCTCAGCAGCAATCACAAATGCCCCGTTCCAGTCCCTCTCACTGTTCTCGATTTGCAATCAAGGGGGCGACAGTACAGTTCTAGTCTCGAGTGCAGAACTTACCACGGTATTAGACCCAGTCCCCACCACGTTAGTGCACCACATGTGGAGTTCGTTCTGCCTAGAACAGTACTCTAGACTTCTTGACGTTTCACCGTCATCGTCCTTCCCTCATGCAATCTCCTCCTAAGTATCCGCAGATACCTATGGTTCCTTCCTATCCACTACTTCGATATGACACTCATGCCTCACCGCGTATATAAATGTCTTTTAAGTCTTTTAAAATTTTGAGTTTTATTTAGCGGCTTAATCCTAACAGTCGGCTCGTCCCTGGTGCATCCCTTCAACGAAGCCCGACCACTAAACGCAAACTATTTCCCCCTAAAATCTCAATGGATTCAAGCCTCATATCAATCTCATCTCAATATCAACATTCTCGTCAGCTCATGCTCAGCATAATTCTCTTCAATATCATCAACATCTTTTCCTCGTCTTTTCTCAGAATCTCTTTTCGCAAAACTTTTTCGAAAGCTTGATTTCACAAAACTTTTCCCAAAAATAATGTTTTCAAAAACTTTCACAAAAATATTATTTTCACAAAAACTTTTTCAAAAATCTCTTTTCAAAACCTTTTTCAAAAATCACATTTTTGGGTGAGTGTTAATGGAGGAGCAAGCTCAACTCAACACTAAGCTTCTTCCCAAAAACGTGGACGAGGAATCACATCTCTACTCAAACCACATCTCATTTCCACACCACATTGCTCTTCTCCAATCTCAACTCTTTGTATTTCATTACTTATATAACCTTTATTATCATTCCTCTTTCTTTCAATCATGTTTTCTTACTTTTACAATTCATTCATCTTATCAACTCATTTCTTTCACAATCTTACTCGCGTTACGTTTTATCTCTTTCTCAATAGTATTTCTTTAATTTCTCATCAAATCTCAAATCTCACTCTTTCTCATAATTCGCAGTATCACTTATAACCACATTCAACTTTTCAGACAGAACAGGATGACCTAGGCCTACTGCATCTCTCACCTCACACTCCAGCTTCTGAAATCTTTGCGAGTCCTTCCCTACAAGTCGGCCGCTTCCGCTTCTCGACTTATACGTACCTCGTACTAAATAGACGATACTAGCATTATAATTCTATCTTAAATAATCGTCATATTCATTATCTAAACGTGTTTTCGAAAACTCTTTTTATGTTCCGTCGGAAAATCGTAAAACGTTAAAACTTTTTTTTTTCAAATCAAATTCAACTTTTGAACACACTTTAAATATCTTAAAATCTTTTTAAAATAATTTACAAAACACTTTAAAACCATTTGTTTTGGTTGCTGGTCCGTTCCGGACAGCCATTAACCGAAACTCAAAACACCGAAAAATCGTATTTTGGTTCGTACAATACTTCGTTATAAAATAAACACTTAAATGGTTTATTTTTAAGACTTAACATTGTGACATGAATTAAGGGAAGCAACCACTAAGTCCAAGGTTATTCAATTACATCAAGGCTAACTATTTCAAAACCAATTACAAAATCAAAAACACACTTTGGTCAATTAAATAATTCATTTATGAAAAACCTAAACATATCATCAAAAAATCACTCATTCAATCAATTCAAGGCATCATGATCATCATACAAGCCAAGCCAAGTCATAACATAAAGTATAAAAATTCATATTCATCATAAACATTCAAATAGAGACTTAGGGTGATTAAAGGTGAAACACACAAGATAAAATCCAAGACTAAATTAAATAAATTCATTTAATCTTAAAAATTTTTAGAACACATACATATATGCCAAAGTTCATCATATAAAATTTTCAAGTCATTTAAACAACCCTAAGCTATGTTTCAAATCAAATTTCACATGAAAAACAACATGGTACTGTTGCTGGTCAGAGGGAAAAACGTCCTTATTAAAAATAGTTGTTCAACTCCGAATTACATAAAAATAGGTATAACTCTTTCTTATACAGTAAAGACTATCTCATAAAATTTTCAGAATATTTGTAGTTGTGCAAGTTATATTTTTCCAATTAAAATTGTCACTAAGTCCAGAAAATCTGAACCTAGTGATTCACTGTCTTGCCTTTATTAAAAATATCAAATCAACTCCAAATCTCTTCAAATTTTACAGAGAACATCAAGAGATGTCCAGGAAGCTACCATAAAAATTTCAAACCATTTCAAGTAGCACAAGTTCGAAAATTTTGTTTATCTTTAAACTGAAAAACTTATTTTCTTAAAATCATTTTCACAAAGTTTATTCTTATAGAAATAGGAAATCCAATCCAAAAATCATCCAAAAATCCAGAGAATTCCATTTTATCATACTTAAGACAGTGACAAAATTTCAGAATCATTGAACATACATACATGTCATTTATCAAAGTGAAAACACACAGAATCACAATTTTCAGCATAACATTTTATCAAACACACTTGTTCATCCTTTTACTTTCATGAAAACCAAAAATACACTCATACATACAATTCAATTACAGAATCATTCTATTAATTATTATTTTCTTCAAAACCGAATTAATTTTTCATGAAAACAATTTATTTTAATTCAAATAAAACATGCATCAATCATCCAAAACAATAGAAATCAAGCCTTTTAGAGAACTAACATCAAAACATAATTCTTTTCATTAGATCATGACATGCATGCATCAAATACTTCAGTTAAAATTTCATTTCTAAAAATATAAGTCACACCGAAACACACATCAAGAAAATAAATTCTTTTTATCAAAATTTTCATGCTTGAAGAAAACTCCAAAGCTTTTGTTTCCAAAAATCACTTACAAAGCCCAAGATCAAGACAAAAATCAAGGATCAAAACACAAATCAAGCTTTATAAAAATAAAAACATAAATTAAAGATCAAACACAAATCAAAGCCTTTCTTTAAAATTAACTCAAAAATCAAGGCATACAAGAGTTCAAGATCATCCTCAAGTAACATGCAAGACCAAAATTAAAAATAAATTTAGATCAAACATTTATTTATCAAACAAACACATAAACACCTCTTGATTCACGGTTCTAAGCATAAAAATTTAACATGCAAAGAGATTTAATTCAAGTTCACGAAAATCATGAACAAAACTTTAGATGAAGAGATTTAGCTTGAAAAACATAAAGATCTAACACCAACCGAATCATAGAGTCCATCATAGAGTTTATTACAAATTTATTTAGTTCTTAAAAGTTAAGATCAAGGTAAAGCATCACATGCAACCTTAAATTAAACCAAGAAAATGAACATGCAAATAAAGAAAGTAAGATTACAAGATCACAAATCAAAAACTAGTTCTAATTCTCCTAGGATCTTTGGTTTATACCAAGAAAAGATGGTCTTCTAATACTTTGATCTTCAAAGGAACTCCTAGGTTTGGGTTGATCTCCTCCTCTTCTTCCTCACGGTTCTCTCTCTCTTTCTCTCCATGGCTTTCTCTTTTTTTTTCTAAGGGTGTTGAGCTTGATGATACTCCAACACCAAGTGTATTTGTGTTGGTGTGAAAAGGAGGGAAGAAGGGAAGAAAGGAACGTAGGAAAGAAGGAAATAGAAGAATGAGTGGAACTAATGAAATGAATGGAAAGGAAATAGGCTTAAGAGTGAAATATCTTCTCCCTTCTTTGGCCCTTAGTTTTGGTCGACCAACACACATTCTAGGAGGGGTAGTCTTTGGCATCCTAGGCTTCTACTTGGTCTCCAAGTTTCTTTGTTTTATTTTCTTTTTATTTTATTTTCCTTTCCACTTAGTCAACATGCAAATGCATCCTACACTTACACATACACCCACTCATACATGTGTCACTCACTCACATCTCACACATACCCTCTTCATGCACACACACCACCCAAGCCGTGGCAATCTCCCATGCAAACACATGTCCTATAATTTTTATCTCCTAATCACATTTTAATTACTAATTATGCAACATTACTTAGGAAATCACACTTATACCACCATTCACACAATTATACACATATAAGCACACTTTAATATATCATACATACATACATACACAAACCGTATTATGCACACATTTATACACACATTCATATTCATTCACACACTTGATCAAGCATACACATTAACAATTAAACACAATTTCTTTAAATAATAAACTGCACTTATTGGTTGCACTTATGGCCCTTATTTCATTTTCTAAAATCATATTTTAATTTATTAAAGATAATCCCAAAAGGAAAAATTTATTTAAAATCATAAACCATTTTTCATGGTTAATTCCTTTAAAATTCGTCCTTTACAGTCCTAAAAAATAATTTTCGTAAATCAAACCAGAAAATTATGAAAGATACATTTTTGAAAACTACATTTCGATACGATCGTTTTGATATAAAGATCATAAAAATCGGAGTTACGGTTAAAAAGTTATGGATTTTCTAAGTTAGTCAGTCTTTCAAAGTCTATAAAGAAAATTCATTTTTGACAAATCATCATCCATAAAAATCATTTTTCATTAAAACTCATTCTTACTAACTCTATAAAAATATTTATTTATCAAAACTCCGTGAAATCAACACTTTTACTTCGTAATCGAATAAAATGTTCATTGAAAATCTTTGTAAAACGATTTCTCAAAACCCTTCTTTAATAAAAATTTACTCGTCCTAATCGGAAAAACGCGAGATGTTACATTCTCCCCAACTTGTAGATTTCTCGTCCTCGAGAAATGCTACGCAGAATTTCGTGATTGACGGATGTCGGATTCCTTGGAGTGCTTCTCCCAATCCATAACGGCAGTCGTCGTCCTCGAGTCGTCGCATATGTATCGTTTCCTCAAAGGTAATCTTCTTAGGTCATTTCATTATCGAACACGATGGAATATTAATGGTATAGCTTTGTCAACAAGAGTCCAAAGGGTTCAATGGTTCGAAACAAAATTCAAAAAGAATAGCACACTTATGCCAATCCTGACAAGGATACTACTATCTTAAGGGTCTTTCCGCCTTAATTTGACTCCTCTCAACCTTTTATGCCTAGGTGGGTTATTACAAACCTCAAAATCTCCGTTTACTCCCCAACTTTGACGGATCATATTCCTATACATCATATCTATCCAATAACATTTGTCAAAGACTAAGGTCATAAAACTTCCCAACATCTACTAATTCTAGGTTATCTTACAAAACTTCATATCACTTTGTTCAAGCCTATCTTAAATTATGCTAACTAAACCAAATTCTCGTCCTCTTAAACCATTAAAACTCTCCAACTCAGGGATTTATCCTCCAGATTAATGATCTTAACACCTAATGACAATCTTAATTCCACAACTTATAATTACCTATGTCCATTATAATAACAACTCTTGGTCATTTAACCTAATCTTGGTCGTCACTTAAAGGTTCTATTTGTTTATTTCACTACTCCATCTAGTCGCTCTTATAGTCCTATTATAGGTTCACATCTACCCCAATCATTCACCTATTCCAACTAGAGCTTTTCTAACTTCAACTCTCTCAGACTCACCCCAAATATTCACCATCTGAACACCACCTATACCATTACTTGGGTTAGACTACTATCAAACCTTTTAGTCTTAATCCTTTGGTACATTCCACTATCTTACTCAAGGTTCTAAGGGTACTTCTCATTCTAAGGTATCACATCTGTCCACGCTTATTCTTTCCTCAACCATTATAACTCTTTCCTCAACAACACCTCACCGTCCACCTTACAACTTAGGTATATCTAGTCGATTGGCATAAGGTGTCAGGGTCTAAGGCTTTCATGGAAGACTTTTAGAGAAAACAAACGTATTGCCAAAGCAACTCAACAACACATAGGGTTTACATAGAAAGAAGTGTCAACAAGAAAAAGAGGGTTCTAATCGCAAAACAAGGTCGCATGTCAATAGCTCAGAAGTCGTTGCAAACAAAAAGGGATTCTCCACAAAAGAGGTTTCAACAGTCAAAAGAGGTTCAGGTCTCAAAGAACAAAGTTTCCTCATGATTCTGATCACTGTTCCTCGTACCATCGTAGACAAATCCATAACACGTTCCGAAGATAGAGAGATAGATCGATAGAAATAGATCGAACGTTAGAGGTGGTATGATAAAGATGCTCACATGACTTCGTACTCCTATACTCACTCATCGAAATTCTAACACTAATGCAATCTCATCATGACTCTAACACACAGACACACACACAAGCGAGCATGTAAACCCATGCATCAAGCTACTTTGGATAACCATTGCTCTGATACCACTCTGTAACACCCCAATTTCGGCAACTTGAAAACACTTGTCTCTTTAACAAAATATAGTAAAAATTTGGGAATTTTTTTTTTAAAATGGTGACATTTGCATGAGAACCTATATGTTCAAAAACATTTCAGTAACTTAATTGAAATAAAAATTATGTTCTCATGTCACATGTCACAAGTCAAGTTCCAAACCAAGATGTTACTTACATCGCGCTTTGTAACTTAGCTTCATAAATCTAATTTTGAGAAAACAACTTCAAATCTTATTTCTTAAAACCATTCTCAATAAAATTCAAAACGGGGTTCAGAATGATACGAAAATGTAACAAAGTAGTTGCAAGGGTACAGTGCTCAGAGGGATTACCTACTGCTAGTCTTGACCTTTATTCTTCCTAACTGAAGTCCACTGCAGCAGCCTCATCAAGATGACGCACAGATTCGCTGCAGGGTCGACCATCTATCCGTTGCAATATCGGAATAACCCGATATGACAACATGATAGGAGAGATGGTCAGTATTCCAGAAGTACAACGTGACAGGACAGAGTACTAACGACTTCTTATAAAAAGGATACTCATAATAAGGATATAGGAATCATGCATTCATGCTATGCATATGACAATTATATTCATGTAGAATGAAGATGAATACTTGATGAAAAAAGGGTCTGGAACAAGTTTGACACAAAAAGAGTTTTTGAAATTACCAAACGAACTCAATGAAGATGAATACTTGATGCTGAAAACTACTCTGTTTTATCAGCTTTGAACCTCAAACTTTGAAGGTCTGGAACTCGAACTACAGGGGCTTATTTGAAGTGATTCTTGATTCTAATTCAAAGATGGAACTAGAACCTTGAGTTGTGTTTTGGTTTCGAAGGATTTGATTGAGAAACGAAGGAGAAATCAGAGATCAAAGATTGCTCTGAAAAACTGAAAGTTTGAAACTGAAATTCGGGTTTTGGGATGATTAAGGTGTTGAATGCTTCAACTAAGCACTCATTTATAGCCTAGGAATGCTTCAAGTCGAAGCAAAGTCTAGCTCTATGCTTGAAGATTCGAGAAACTGCGTTTTGGTGCGAAAATTAAATGAAAACCGACTTATACACTTTCAGGTCTGTACGAAATACTCGAGTGTTTTCAAATATACTCGAGTGTTTATTTAAAAATTCAAATTTCCAAACAGCTACTTATAATACTCGAGTCTTACCTAAAATACTCGAGTGTTTTTGCTAAAATAGGAAAAATTTACTATTTTAATGATACTAATATTGATAAAATACTTTTATTTCATATATTAAAATATAGGACCTTACAATTAACATCTGAGTTAATCGATTAGGGCCAGAAGGTGCACAAAAATCTAATCGATTAAGTTATGCCTTAATCGATTAGTGCCTGAATGGTGCTTAAAGATTAATCGATTAACAGACCCATTAATCGATTAATACACTACTTTTTCCTTTCTTTCAAGCCTTCTAAGAGTTCTAAGCCGATCCTAATGCACCCTAACTTACCCTATCATAATACCACTATCTAAGCACTTTCTAAACACCTCTACGCACACACACACACATGCAAACACCACACTCATCATCAATTACAACAATAAACACACAATTCACAAACACGAAAAGACGAACGAATCGACACTCCGAAATCTAGACTTAACCTATTCTTAAACACTCGATCTAACTCGATCAATCTAAGACATATTCTATAACCACTTAACCCTAATACCAACCACTCTCGAGGCATAACCAATAGGATCGAATTGATCCCAATTGCCCCGCACCTTTATCGGATTCCGAAACTCAATTGAAGTGCGAGTTTGAGAGAATTCTCCGAACATAGACACTAGGGTCTATTCTTATACTCAAGGCTCTATCTGTAACACCCCGCAAATTCCTCGTATTGTTTTAAGTACTAAAAAGATTTATTTTTGAGAAAGTGTGTTTGAAAGAGTGTCTTCTTGAAGGAATTTCTTATTTTATGATTTTAAGTGGTGAATGATTTTTAAAAGAAATGATTTTCATAAGAAAATATTATGAGTTTTAAAGTTGGATTTTTAAGAAATGATTATGTGTTTGATATTTTTGTGTTTTAAGGGAATTGCGATTTTGTGCATAAGTTATTTTATAAGAGAAAAATTTATTTTCTATATGTGTGCATGTATGTATGTGTACAGTTGTGTATGTATGTGCATGATAGGGCTTTTAAATTCTCTAGAAGCTTGTGGACTAGGTTAGTATCATGTAGGAATTAGATTAGTGGAAAATTGTGGTTAAGGGAAAGACCAACCAATGAGGAGTGAGATAAGAGCCTTAATTCACTCACTTTGTCTAGTTGACAAGACCTAAGCCATGCAACTTTTTGGAAGGCCAAAATTGCCCCTCATTCACACACTCTTGACCAAATTCTCCAAGGGCAAGAAGGGAAATACTCACTTGTCTATATAAGCCTAGAACCTTAGTTAATTTCACCCATTTTCCCTTCATTTCCTTTCATTTTCTAAACACCCTTCTAAGAGTACCAATAAGCTCTTAGAAAAGAGAGAGAGGGAGAGAAATAGAGAGAGAGGCCATGAGCTTGGAGAAGAAGAAGAAGGAGATCAAGTCCAAAAACCTAGGCTTTCCTCTTTGATGATCAAGTGTAAGAGGTCGTAGATCATCTCTTTTCTTAAGTGTGTTTCGAAAATCATAGAGTGTTAGAGTTAGTTTTATTTTTCTAAGCCTTGTAAAGTTTATTTCCTCTTGCATGTTTATTGTTATGCTCGATCTATGAATGCATGTATTTTCTAAGTGTCGTGTCCTTGATCAAGATCAACCATGAAGCTATGGAAAAGCCTCAAAGAATGACCTCAATAAAGAGATTAATGTTGGACTTATAGGATTTCTGCGTATCCAGTTGGGATAAACAGGTTCTCCCTAGTCAACTATGTGTGTGCGAGTGTCAACTTAGGGATGAGAAGACGTACCTTAGCCCCTATAGCATGGTGGTTCTTATAGGGGATTACCTGTGTGTCATGGGCCGTTCTGATAAGGCTTCTGAAGAGGAAGAATTCGAGTAGGATTCGTTGAGGCCATGATAAGATCATATCCATAAATCCCGTATGCGATAAGTCTTTATCCATTACCGTTTTATCTAACCAAGTATCGTGGGAATCTAGGAGAAGTGGTTAAGCTTGATGAGATTGTAAGTGATAGAGATAAGGACGAAAATCCTGTGTTCAGGGTTAATCTCATAAGCGTATTACACCTCTGTAAAAACCCAGTTTGCTCGGTGTTTCATTCCGACCGTAGGTCTTGTCCCAGTGTCTTGGCGGTCGGACTAAGGTAGATTAAGTCGGGCAGTGCTCAGTTTACTATAGGTCCACTACATAAGCCCCTCAAGCTTGGTAGGGTGATTTGAGCCCTGCCGAGTTAATAAGACAAGCGAATTGTTCTCCGACCAAGCTTTGTTGAAAAAGACATCCGACCGTTTGAGTGATCCTACTAGAGCTGTCGTTTGATTGACCCAGACGTGACCCTTCAACTCTATTTGCGTCTACACGTGTCCTTTACTTTTACTGGGAATTGGAACGTTATGATTTCAAACCTACTGGGGGTGCCACGTATCAATTTTTGCGGTAAATGGGCTTTTTCTAACTTAGGCCCAAGTCTTTTTGAGATAGTGGAGGGAAGTTTTTAAGACGAATTTCAAAGGGCGGTTTCTCATAATTCAGAACTTTCATTTAGAACTTCAGAAACATCTTGAACTCTCTCTCTTCCTTGTTCATCGTTTTTCAGTGACTGTGATCATCAAAACCAGGGTTCTTCAACGACATTCTTGCTACTATTTCATTTTCCTTCTCTTCATTGAGTGCGTTTCTCACTTCGTGACCTTCGTGTTCCTTTGGTTTCTTGATTATTCATCGATATCAGGTAATGAACCTCTCTTCTTGTTTCTGACTACTTTTTCTGGCTTTTTTCTCTTTCTTCTTTGCTGTTTTGCATGCGATTGTTTCTGCCATTTGTTGTGTGTATGTGCTTAGAATTTTCTTTTTTATGTATCAACTCTGGTCCTTCTTCCCTTGTTTTTGAATAGATTTTTCTAGGGTTCGAACAAACCCCAATTTGTTGTTGTGGTACCCCCACTTGCCTTTCGAAATTCTTTATCCCCCTTTAACATTTACTGAGCGATCGCTGTAGTATTTCTTAGGTTTGCTTTACGTTTTGCTGCACTTAACTTCTTAGGGTTGGTACTGAGGCTGCGTTAATCATGAGTGAGGAGTCTGTAAACTCTGACGTACCAAGAACACATAAAGGAGGAAACCCAGAAATTTGTGTTAAACCGATAGCCATGCGTTTTCCTCGATCCTTGAAAGAGTTCAGACAGGGTGTGATTCACTGTAGGATTGCCGAGAGGGTAGAACTGAGGAGGTTAAGGAAGCAACAGAGAGGTATTAGACATTTCAGTTGGTTTGGGGAAATTCTGCCCAGAAAGGGAGGTGTTCCCCGACCGACGATAACCGTAAGTGTTTGATCCGACATAACCAAGTTTTTCTGCTTCTGACTCCAAGTGTGCCCCCTTTTCCTCAGGTATGAAGACAAAGTGTATCACTAATCCTGAACTCTACCCACTTCCACCAGATGCATCTGAATACGATTGGGTGGACCAAGAGGTTCTCGGTATTCGGTCCGAGCTTTCAACTGAAGGGTCACTAGAACAAACTCGGGCTATAATTTTACCATGTCCTGGAGATAACACTGGGAATCTCTATTCTGTTAGTCCAGTGGGTTTGAATGAGAGGGTTTGCAACAAAATTCCAGAGGGTAGTTTTGGTTTCTATTTTAACGAAGAGGTGATTACTCGACAAGGGATTAGAATGCCCTTTACTGAATTTGAAATAGGTGTCTTGAATACTTTGAGAGTGGCCCCTTCCCAACTGCATCCGAATGCTTGGGCTTTTGTGAGGGGGTTCCAGCAAGTTTGTTCGGCCATGGAGTGGTCTTGCACTCTTCCCCTTTTTTTCTATCTGTTTGCCCCCCAGTGCAATACTTTTGAGAGAGGTTCGGCGAGGTGACCTTGGGTTTCTTTGAAGTCCCGCCATGGATATGCTCTTTTCACTAAATTCTCTAAATCTTGGAAGGGGTTCAAACCTTACTTTTTCAAATATAATTTTGTTGGCAATGGTGCCTGCTGGTTTACTCGTCCTGGGGAGAGGCGACCACTCCCACGGTTCCCTCTTCAGTGGAGTGCAAGTTTTTTCAACCGATCGATCGCATCATATGCGTCGGATTGGAAAGAGCTTGCTGAAGTCGAGAAAGAGGTGTGCCGAGCTGTTGAGAGTTATTTGCAAAAGAATGGAATGATAGAAACGAAGGATATCGTGAACATCCCTTCGTCGGATGTCAAAGCTGAACTTGGTAAATTGTTTATTTTCTCTTTGCTGTTATGTTCGTGATTTATTTGGATCTTAATAAGTTTTCTTTGCAGAAAAAATGGCTTCACGAATGGCTGCCTTACTTCAAAGGGGAAAGAAGAGGAAGACACCTGCAACGAGCGTGGCTTCTGGGTCTTCAAGCTTAAGTACCCCAAGCTTAAGTACTTTCACACCTACAGCTTCTCCAACCGAGGCATCCCCTCGGCCAACTTCTAATGTAGTTGCTGTTGCTGCTACTGTTTCATTGGGCCCTAGTGGCCAAGTCCAAGTTACTTCTCCCCCTCAACAACAAATTCGCCGCCGACGGCTGGATAAAGGAAAAGAGAAGGTGTCTGACAGTGCGAATCCGAGGGTTGAAGGGCCAAGTGTTAAAGCAGCCGCTATTCCATCTTCTGCCGCTGTTCCATCTTCTGCTGCGAACCCATCAGAAACATCCATATGGGATCAAAAATTTGATGAACGGTTCGCCAAATATGTCTACACTGAATCTGACTGTTCTCGGTTTGGAACTCTCACCACCGATGAGTGGTCTCGATGCAACATGACTCTGACGAAATATCTTCTTCGAAGTGCCAACCTTACTTACTTTTTGGCCAAGCAAGCAAGTGATCTTTTTTCTGGTTTGAACGTTGAACAGAAAGAGGCTCGTGCTATGTCTGCTGCTCAAGAGGCTAGCCTCTCGGACGAACTGGTCCGAGTGAAAAATGAGTTAGAAAATTTGAAGGCTGACAAATCTGAGCTGGTCAGAGAGAGGGATTCTTTGAAAGTTTCCCAAAAAGCTGCTGAGGACAAGAAGAAGGAGGTCGAGGAGGCAATGAAGAAAGAATTGCAAGAGAACCGACAGAAGATGGATGAGTTGAGATCTGAAGTTGAGAGGTCTGCTGTTGTTGCTCGGAAATTGAAGGAGAAAGCTCTTCTTCACAAGAAAAAGGCGGAAAGCAACTTCTACAACTGGAGCAAGAGTGTTGATGATTCTTTTGTCTCAGCAATTAAGCAAATTCAATTTCTGAATCCTGAGACTGAGTTCAGGGTGACCGGAGCTCATCCATTTCATACTGTCGACAATGGGAAGCTGATTGATATTGAGACCAAGGCCGAAGTCGATTTACAAGCAGAGGATCTGCCAAACCCTCTCGTTGATTTGACTGAAGCCCCTGAGTTTGATGATTCCAACACTGTTTTGTCTAATATTGAGGAGTGATTCTAAGCTTTGGAGATCAGTTTTTGCTGCTTGTATGCAGGATTTAATTTTTTTGTTGCTCTTTGTAACCGAGCGTCGTTACTTAGCCCCTTCGAACACTTTTCTTTAACTTGTTGCTCGCTGTATTCGAGCGTACTCCTTGACTGCTATGAACAATTTACTTTTACTTTTACTGAATGTTAATCAATTTGCCCTGTATACAAATTGTGTTGCGTAGATTATCTTCGTTACTTTTGGGTTTCGTTTGTCACGTGACCCTTTATATTTAGTGCAAAGCTGATTGCCGCACGATCGGTTTGTAATTTATTGGGCAAGGTATCGCTTCAATCGTATGTATAATTTGTTGCTTCAATCGTATGTATAATTTATTGCTTCAATCGTATGTATAATTTATTGTGAGTAGAACTCGGATCGCCGACTTTAGCCGAAGCGGGACCCTCGGACCGCGAAATAAGGAAAGTAACTCTCGTAAAGAGTTGTATCTCGATTTAGCTCGGTGGCTAGCCGAACCAAATGAGTCGTATGTCATTTCACAATGTTCGAAGGAGAATTTGAAAGAAATACGTATTTTTATTGATAAGAGAATACAAAATGAAGTTGCTCATTTTCTAACCAATTCCTAACAATTTGTCACTAATCTAAGAAGGGTGTTATCCTTCGTTTATTCGACCTAAACAATTCTGAGCAATAGACTAACCTATTTGTAAAAAATGAAAAATAAAATAGGAGCTTAATTGTAATAAGCTCTGAGCTTGGCCACGTTCCAGCTGTTATTGATTTCCATGCCCGAAAGAGTTTCCAATTTGTAAGCACCAGATCCAGATTTAGCCTTCACTCGGTATGGGCCTTCCCACTATGGCTTCAATTTTCCAACTCCAGCATTTCCTTTGCCGATATCCGCTCGGCGAAGGACTAAATCTCCAACCTCAAAACTTCGTGGACGAACCTTCTTGTTGTATTCCCGAGCTTGTCGTTCCTTCACTTTTCTTTCATGAGCGGCGGCGTTTTTTCGAATTTCCTCAAGTAAAGTGAGCGGCGGCGTTTTTTCGTTTTTTCTTCACTGAGCAAATGGTCATTAGTTTCTGGAGGACGTTCGAGTGTCCTAAAGGTAGGGATTCGCTTTTCTATCGGAATGACTGCGTCACAGTCGTATGTCAAACGAAAAGGAGTCTCTCCTGTAGACGAGTGTACAGTTGTCCTGTGTGACCATAAGACACTCGGAAGTTTATCCGCCCAAGTGCCGGCTGCATTACCGAGTTTCTTCTTAATTCCATCCAAGATGGTTCTGTTGGCAGCTTCGGCTAACCCATTTGTCTGTGGGTGTTCAACAAGAACTGAAATAGTGAGTGATTCCCAGGTCGGTTGCTAGTTGTTGAAAGTGAGAGGCTGCAAACTGCGATCCATTATCAGTAACTATGGCATGAGGCACTCCGAACCGAGAGATAATTTCCTTTACAAAGAAAGATTGAATACGGGCTGTAGAGATTGTTGCTAACGGTACCGCCTCAATCCACTTAGTAAAGTAGTCAATAGCCACTACCGCAAATTTGAGTTGCCCCGGTGTGGTGGGAAACTTCCCGATGATGTCCATGCCCCATTGATAAAAGGGCCAAGGGGCACCGAGAGAATGTAGCTCCTCAGTAGGTCTTTGGTAAATGTCGCTGTGAAACTGGCATTAAATAGTTCTTTACATGTTCCATGGCATCCTTTTGCAATGTAGGCCAAAAGTAACCTGCTCGGATTATTTTCCTAGCTAGGGATTTTCCACCCATATGGTGGCTGCAAACTCCACCGTGAATCTCTTCAAGTATCTCCTCAGCTTGAGATGGGTTGACACATCTGAGCATTGGGGAACCAAACCCTCTTTTGTACAGGACTCCATTCAGAACTGTGTATTGAGCTGCCTTTTTAACCAATTTCCGAGCCTCTGTCTGATCTTGGGGAATGAACCCATGTTGCAAATAGGTAAGAAGAGGATCCATCCATGATTGAGATAATGAGATAGCCAAAATGACACTCGGTTGGGGAATGGTTTCTTGTATCAAAGTTTTATTATTTTCCAACCCCTTCGTACTTGCTAATTTGGACAACATGTCGGCTCGGGAATTGGAATCTCTTGGGACGTGGAAAATGTCAAACTCTGAAAAGTTAGAGATGATTCTTTTTACCTCTTCAAGATATTTTTGTAAGATGGGCTCCTTTGCCGAGTATTGCCCCTTGATCTGTGAAACTACTAACTGTGAGTCACTGAAAACTGACACTCGCTCTGCTCCGAACTCATGAACCATCTTGAGGCCCACAAGAACTGCCTCGTACTCCGCTTGATTGTTTGATGTTTGGAACTCGAATTTCAATGAATATTCCATGCACAATCCTTCGGGGTTTTCAATGATGACCCCGGCTCCAGCTCCTTTCCTGTTGCTCGATCCATCAACATACACTGACCATAAATTCTGAGAGGTATCCGAGGGGATATCTGTGAACTCGGTGACGAAGTCAGCCAGAACTTGAGATTTCATCGCCTTCCTCGGTTCATAGGTGATGTCAAATTCAGAAAATTCGATAGACCATGAAACCATTCTGCCTGCTAGGTCGGGTTTGTGAAGAACTTGTCTGAGAGGTTGAGCTGTTCTTACCAATATTCTATGTGCCTGAAAATATTGTCTCAATCTCCGAGCCGACGTAACCAAACAGTACGCAAGTTTCTCAAGCTTTTGATATCTCAATTCTGATCCTTGAAGTGCTCGGCTAACAAAATATACAGGGGTTCCCGAATCTTCTCGTACCAAAACCGAACTGACCGCTGCTTCTACCACTGACATATATAGAATGAGGTTTTCCCCAGAAAGAGGGTTGTGGAGGACTGGTGGGCTGGAAAGATACTCCTTCAATTGAACAAAAGCTTTCTCACAGTGCTCGTCCCAAAGGAAATCTTTGTTTTTCCTAAGGAGTTGATACCATGGCAATGCTTTCCGAGCAGCCTGGGATAAGAATCTGGAGAGTGCCGCCACTCGGCCCGTGAGTTGTTGAACTTCTTTAAGACTAGCTGGACTCCTCATTTCAAGGATTGCTTTGCATTTATCTGGATTGGCCTCAATACCTCTCTCGGTTAACATGAAGCCAAGGAACGAACCGGCTGGGGCTCCGAACACGCACTTTTCAGGATTCAACCTCATGGTGTACTTTCTCACTCGGTCCAGTATTGCCCTGAGGTCCTGGGCATGGTTTTCCTGCTGCCTGCTCTTTGAAATAATGTCATCGATATATACCTCCATGTTTGAGCCAATCATGCCTTGAAAAACCTTGTTCATCATCCTCTGATAGGTAGCTCCCGCATTCTTCAACCCAAAAGGCATGACATTGTAACAATAAGTTGCCTTGTCGGTGATGAATGCGGTCTTATCTTGGTCGGCAGGAAACATTGGAATCTGGTTGTAACCAGAGTAAGCATCCATAAACGACAGAAGTTTGTAGCCAGCTGAGCTGAAGACGAGCTTGTCAATGACAGGGAGTGGATATTGGTCTTTGGGATAGACTTTGTTCAAGTCTGTGTAATCGACACACATCCTCCATTTTCCATTGGGTTTTTTGACCAAGACGGTGTTCGCTAACCAGTTTGTATAGTCGATTTCCCGAATGAAACCTGCTCGGAGTAATTCAGCAACTTTTTCTTCAATAGCAGCGGCCTTTTCAGCACTAACCTTCCTTTTACGTTGTGCCACCGGTTTCGAACCTGGAATGATACTCAACTTATGACAAATAAAATTAGGGTCGATTCCAGGCATATCAGCTGAGGTCCAAGCGAACAGGTCCTTATTTGAAATCAACAGTGCGGTCAATTCATCTTTAACACTTGTGGGTAGCTCGGAACCGATTTTCACTTGTCTAACGGGATCGTCGGACAGCGTCAGGAATTCCCACTGTCCCTTTGGGGTTGGTCTATTTCTGTCGGAGTGGTCCCGCATATCCAGATCTGCCAAGTTAATGTTGCCCTTACCCAAAGAGACTCTTTCCAAATTGCTCTGATCCTTGTTTTTAACTTTCCCCAAACTGGCGTTGTAACATTTTCTCGCTGCCTCTTGTTCGGCCTTGACTGTTACGACTCTATCATCAGTTCCGACAAACTTCATAGCTAAATGAACTGTTGACACTACCGCCCCAAATGCTTGCAAAGAAGTTCTCCCAAGAATGGCGTTGTAAGCCGCTGGACAATCTACCACCAAAAATTTGACTATCTCGGTTCTGGCCGAAGGCTGTTGTCCGAGAGTTACAGGAAGTTGGATGTATCCCTTAGGCTCAATGGTGTCTCCCGTGAAACCAATTAATTCTCCTTCAAAAGGAGTCAGATTGCACTCCCTGAGTTTAAGAGCTTTGAATAGAGGGAAAAACATAATGTCCGCCGAGCTCCCTTGATCGATAAAGACTCGTTTTACCTCGTAATTACCAATAAGGGCAGTGATCACCATGGGGTCATTATGACCTGGAAGGATTCCATCCAAATCGCCGTCATCAAAAATAATGGGAACGTTTTTTGTTGATCTCTTGGCTATGGGTTTCTGACTAACTGCTAAAATTTGGTTAATGTACTTCTTTCTGTTGGCCTTCTTCTCTCCTCCTCCAGCAAAACCTCCTGCAATAGTGTTAACTAAGAATTCATTTTTAGTAGGGTTTGTATCAGTAGCTGGAGTGGGGTAGGTTCTCTGTCTCCCAGTGTTTCTATCGTCTGGAGACCTACTTCTTTGGCGTTTTGCTTTTACTGGCGACTGAGATCTGTTCCTGCCTCTTCGGCCGGCTGCATCCCTGATATATTGTTGTAGTTTACCATCTCTGATCATTTCTTCAATTAGATCCCTCAACCAGATACACTCGTCGGTCGTATGGCCATAACCTTTATGGAAGTCATAGTACTTTGACCTATCACGCTGTGCGCCCTTTCTTAAAGACGGAGGTCTTTGGGCAGAGCGTAAGTCGGTCTGCATTGTTTCCCTCAGGATTTGACTCCTTGGAAAAGTTAAAGGAGTGTATTCCTGAAATTTATTCCTTGGAGGAATCCTTCGGTCCCGATCATTCCTATCTTGTCTGCCACCAAAACGTTCGTCACGCTTTTGTTTGCTCTGGCCTTGAGGGTCGGCTCGCTGTCTTTCTTCCCTGACTTTCTGTCCTTTATGAAATTCCTCCAAATTGATGAACTTATTTGACCTCTTTCTCAGCTCGGCCATATCTTTTGGAGGTTTCCCAATCAACGACTTTCTGAAATCCCCCGACTGTAAACCTTGCGTGAACAATAGTACTGCCACACCAAGCTCTAACCGAGGAACCGAGCTAGCCTCCGCATGAAAACGCGAAAGGTAATCTTTCAATGATTCATCTTGTTTTTGGGTGACTGCCGCTAAGGTGTGGTCGGATTTAGGCTCGATGCAACTAGCCGTGTATCTGTTTAAAAACACTCTTTTCATCTCCTCCCAAGAATTTATTGAGTTCCGAGGGAGGGATGAATACCAGCGTAACATTGACGGTTCTAGGGTCATGGAAAAGGCTCGGCATTTCATTTCCTCCCCTCCTCCGTAATAATTCATCGCTCCCTCATAAGAGACAATATGGTCCACTGGATCGGTTAGGCCGTTATAATGTGGTACATTAGAAGGGCCCAAGTATCCTTCGGGGGTTTGAAACGCCATGATATATGGAGTAAAGGGATGACCAGGGTGGAAATCACCCTGATCCTGATTCATGGTGGGGTTAGCATGGATATTTTGTGGTGGGGGGAGTTGCATTACCGGAAGTGGTTGTGGGTCCATGGTTTGCGTCATTGGGTTTTGGGGTGGTATGGCGGTCGGTTGGCTCTGGGCAATCCTTGCCATAGCTTGTTGTTGAAGGTCGGCAATAGCACGTCCTTGTTGTTCGATTAAGGTCGTTTGTCTATTCAGAATGTTGATCATCTCTTGCTCCCGAGCCCGAGCCGATGCAGATGTTGTATAAGACCTGCTGATGGAATGGCTATGGCGAGAGTTTCCAGGTGCAGTTCTTCCTGGATTCAATCTGGTTCTAGGTGTTGTACTTATGTGGTCTGGATTGGGTGGGATAGGAGGGGTGCGTTGGGTGTTTCGCCCATGGTGTGCTCGGGTTCCCGTGGTCCTAGATGTGTTTTGGGTAGTTGGGGTTGTGCTACTTGAATCACCATGGGTGGAGGGAGGCGGTGTAGGAGGGGGTGGTGGTGGTGGTGGAGGCAGTATGGTTCGTAAAACTTGGAGTGGTTGGGGATTGCTCCCAGTCCTAGGATGAGAAGATTGTGGTGTTTGGGAGTGAGTAGCGTGATTACTACTACGATTATGGCTACGATGAGGGGGTGGATGACTTTGTGACTGGTTTGGTGGCTGGGGATTATTCCCTGCCCCAGAATGAGATGTTCGTGGCGGTTGCCCATTATTTCCACGATTATGGTTGAGAACGTCGCGCAGATCGCCCGCAGACTGAGGCTGCGGGTCGTTGTTATCAGCGTTTCTGGGTCTGCCACGGGTGCGGGTGATGCGGTCACAGAGGTCACCAACTTGACTTCTGGTGGTGACCATGATGGTGGTGGTGGGAATGATATGTTACTCAGTTCCCACAGACGGCGCCAATGTCGTGTCCTTGATCAAGATCAACCTTGAAGCTATGGAAAAGCCTCAAAGAATGACCTCAATAAAGAGATTAATGTAGGACTTATAGGATTTCTGCGTATCCAGTTGGGATAAACAGGTTCTCCCTAGTCAACAATGTGTGTGCGAGTGTCAACTTAGGGATGAGAAGACGTACCTTAGCCCCTATAGCATGGTGGTTCTTATAGGGGATTACCTGTGTGTCATGGGCCGTTATGATAAGGCTTCTGAAGAGGAAGAATTCGAGTAGGATTCGTTGAGGCCATGATAAGATCATATCCATAAATCCCGTATGCGATAAGTCTTTATCCATTACCGTTTTATCTAACCAAGTATCGTGGGAATCTAGGAGAAGTGGTTAAGCTTGATGAGACTGTAAGTGATAGAGATAAGGACGAAAATCCTGTGTTCAGGGTTAATCTCATAAGCGTATTACACCTCTGTAAAAACCCAGTTTGCTCGGTGTTTCATGAGGAAACCGCAATTGGTGGTTGGAGAGACAAAGGAACCCTAGGAATACACCTAGAAGGGGGGTTGAATAGGTGTACAAGATACCTTGAAAGATTTTCGAACGAAACAAATCGAAACAATCAAAACAAAATATTTTTGCAATTTTTTTCAGGTTTACTCGAGTAGATTTCAGAGTACTCGAGTAGTACTCGATTAAAGACTCGTTTACTCGAGTATATCTGACAGAAACCAGAAAAATCAAGTTTTCATTCGCATACGAAAATCAATCAATTCACACGAAAGATCAGAGATTCAACGGAAATGATTAACACCTATATTCTTATTGATTAACCTAGTTATGAAAATGATTTTCCCTTTATCAATTTGAACAATTAAAGATTCAATTCAATCAATTATGAAAATCAATATTTCTAGGTTTTCAACCAAGAACGCAATCAAATGACTTGAATATAAAGAGTAAGGGTTTAGAGATACGACACAGCGATTTATCCTGGTTCACTTTCACCCGCTTGAAAGCTACATCCAGTCCCCTCTTCAACCAAGAGAGATTCTTCACTATGAGGAATTAGAGTTCTCAAATTACAAGTGATTGCCTCACAAGACTTCCTTCTTGCTAGCCTACAAGAGATAACCGACACCCTTGCCTTGTAATCCTATTGATCTTCTCTCTAATCTAACCTCTACCCCTTGTTGATAATCGACACAACAAGTCTTCAATTGCTTGATGATAATCCACACATCAAGGCTTCTCCTTGCTTGATTCACAACCAAGACTTCTTCTTCTTCAATGAACGTTGCTTGATGATAATCGACACACCAAGGCTTCTTGTTTGTTGTAGTGGCTTGCCTTATTGCAAAGATTACAACTCATTGAATACACATAACAATCCTAATGAATCTCAATCAATAGCTATGACAAATCACACAAGAGATTCAAAGGTTCTTGATCAAAGAATATGAAAATAGAAAAGCTTTGATCTTTGAAATTGAGAGAGAATAGAGTGGCTTGATTCTTTGTAAAATGAATATCAAAATGATGGGTTATGATCACAAAGGTTAGGAAAAGGTTTTTATAGAATACCCAAAAGTTATGGCACTTGAAAACTGATATTGAGAAGTGAAAATCGTATTTTAAAAATCAGTTCAGCAGTGTTTACTCGAGTAAATTGCAGCATACTCGAGTAGTACTCGATTAAACAAACTCATACTCGAGTAAAACTATACTGCACTTGTTTAAAACTTGTTTTCTCAAAAACCAACCTTTCCTTTAAAACCTTTAAGCCACCTATTGATTCTAGGTTAAGTGAAAACTCAAATTATGATTAAATCATGACTTATGAATGAGATTCACTACCCTCTAAACAAACTACCCAAATGAAAACCTATGAAGTTTGAGAGGCAAAAGATAAAACAAAAACAATTACACTCAAACTTAAGTCTTCATGAGCTTGTTCTCTCTTCTTCACTTGATGTTTGTTGTTGCTTGTTGAACTTGAACTTGATCATCACATGATAGCTTGTTCAAAACACTTTGTCATTATCAAAACATTCATCATGGAACTTACATTTCATTCCGACCGTAGGTCTTGTCCCAGTGTCTTGGCGGTCAGACTAAGGTAGATTAAGTCGGGCAGCGCTCGGTTTACTATAGGTCCACTACACTAAGCTTTGATCTTGAGTTTTGAAGAGTTAAACAAACTTGTAGAACCCTAAACTATGGACTATGTGATTCGGCCATATCTAGAAAACTAGGTTATGATGCTTTTATTTTGATTCAAGTTCTTGCATGTTAGTTTTATGTTTACAAAAGTTGATTTGAGTTGTTGAAGTACTTTGATCTTGATTTGATTTTGATAAAGTTTTGATTTTTGGCTTTGATCTTTAAAAAGCTTTGATTTTCGCTTTGGTCTTTGAAAAATTATTGATCTTGAGCCATGCATGTGATTTTCAAACAAAAAGCTTTGATCTTGGTCTTTGCATGTGATTCTTGAAACAAAAAGTCTTGATCTTTTGTTTGCATGTCACGGTTTTAGCAAGAAAATCAAAGGAAATCAACTTTTGAAAAGTGGTTTTGTTTGATCTAAGTCTATTGTTCATGCATGTTAAAGAATTGAACTTTCCTCTTGATTTTTGGGGTTGAATATTCGGCCAAAGCATAGAACTAGGAGATCATGATTTGTTTCTCATGAAAAAGACTCTTGCATGTGGTTTCCTTCTTGATTCAAATATTTTTCAAAGTGCATGCAAGGAAAATAAAAATGAAACTTGGTTTGAAGTGGTGTTGATGCCACGATTTTATGCTTAAGAGAGGAAGTGGTATTTTAAAAACCATGTGTTTAAAAGTGCATGATTTGATTTGATGATTTTAAGGTTTTGCATGTTGAAAAAGTGCATCAAAACCATGTTTGTGTCATGATGGTGTTCGGCCTAACACTACAAGAATTTTCTCGGACAGCTACGGAACATTGCGTAGCAATTCCGTTGCTGTCCTCTAGCAAAGTAGTCGTAACTAAAGAATTGCCGCGGAACAGCTACAACATGGTGCGTAGCATAAATCGGGTCGCTAATTCGCTACCGAATACTACCATAGCTATTCCAAAGCTAATTAAAGAATAGTTGTAGCTAATCCGTTGCAATACTGCAGCAAAATAATTGCTCACTTTAAAGTAATAATAGTATTTTTCCGTAGCTATCCAGCTAGAAATATTCGGTAGCTGATCCGTAGCCAGTATTTTCACAATCTGTAGCAAAGTTGCATCTATTTCCTAGCCGATGAGTGAAAGATAACCACATAATCCCTAGAAATTTTGAAGCAATTCGGTAGCTGTTTTTCCTAGGGGTTCACTAGCTATTCCCTAGCTGAGTTGCAACACAATTCTATAGCAATTCGGTAGCAGTTTGGTAACTGTTTCCTAACTATTCGCATCACATTTCTGTAGCAATTCTGTAGCAGTTTGGTACCTTTTTTTCCTAGTTGTTCTCTGCCTATTCTGTAGCGTCATTGGATGGCAATTTCTATTTGTATAATTCCAATTGAATTCTATATTTATTCTAAAGCTATTATTCTGTAGCAATTGTATTTTATTTTTCTCTTTGGATTTAATATCTATATTACATGACTAATATACTTAATTTTTATATCATCGAAATCATATTTATAATAACCTCCATATAGATTGTTTCAAACAAAGAACACAAGCTAAGAAATATATCAAGCAAAATAATAATGTCATAATTTTTATATTAGCTAGCCACTTCTCAATAATGTCATAAATTCTGGTCTAAATCTACTTCAAAACAAGTCTTCATTATCATTTCCTAATGGTCATTTGTGGCTCTTCCACTATCTCCATATTTCTACTTCTCAACCATGTCAAAAAAACCCAGCTCACTCAGTTCAGAACAAGTTTTCAAAATACCATCCTAGTAATCAGTCTATAAAAAAGCGAACAACATAATTCTATATTCAATCTATGTTATCCCTATCATCATCCTCATGATCATTTGTGGCTCCTCCACACTGAAAGGATGCTTGATGCCCGACATTTCCTACTTGGGAGCCAACAATGCTCGATATCATAGGCACCAACATAGGCATAAATTGTGTTTGAATAAACTCTCTCATTGCTGAGAGGGTATAAATAAGTTTAATTCTAAGAAATAATTGATGCAGAGCACCCCACCAACCTTCATTGCTTCAGTTGAAAGATTAAAAGTATTAAAACTTTTCTCAAATAATGTTAGCCATAAATTTGAAGCAATTTAACTATTTTAATGGAACTTCTCTGTATCATATCTACTGCCAACTACAATGAACTAACTTATTATTATAATTTATATAAGCGAAACAATCTCGAGTTTTAAGTTAAAAGGAAGTTAAATCAATATATAGGGTAAACAGGTAAGTGCTTTCTTTTGAGTGGATCAGATGCAGTAGTTTGAATGCCAGAAAGTCCAAAATGCTTGCTATTCCTAGCAAATACACGAACAAGACTTGTGCACTAATAAGTTCGAAATAGATTGAACCTGGTTTGGATGAACCATACTCTACTTAAACACCACTTGAACCTAAGAGGTGCAAGGAGACTTGATCTGCTTATGCAGTCATAATAACAAGATGATAATTAAGAAAGAATTGAGAATTTTAATAGAGCAATTTGGTTATGCAGATTACATTGTACCAAGTCAAGGCATTTCTGTAAAAAACATCTAATTAGATCAAAGGAAATACAACACTGGAGTTAAAACGTTTATATATCTAAGATTCAAATAATTCTGTAAATAATACTGTCCTGGAAACATAATAGATTATGTGGGGCTGGAAATAAATTTACCCATATAATTGTAGAGCAGCAGCACAGTCTGCATCCATAGATATCCACAACAATATAATTGAGCAGAGAAAGACACAAGCGCTTTCAAATGTCTATAACAGGAGGGGGTAGCTTCCAGAAATTCCATGAATTAAAATCCTCCTACAACCCATGTTCAGCAAGAACAAGGCCAAAAAACATGTTACATCACAACCAAATCCAATTAGTAGCAGACTAACATTCAAAGCATAAAACTGTAATCAGGTTGTATATCACACAAAAAATGTACAAAGATCCACCACAGCTCTATCACACAACTAAAAAACTTTACTTTGAATTTTAAATTCTGGGAATACCCAGATTAAATATGTGGAACACAATTCACTATAGTGACATTATAAAGCAGATTATAAAGAGAAAGCTCCTTTATATAACCTGCTCAGAAGAGTTCGTAGGGGGGAACATTCCATTCACGAGAGCATGAAGCGAAGTATATGAGTTCGTGTCAAAACGATGGCTTACGACAATCTCTCCCTGCAAACTTAAAAATAAGAAAGGAAGTTTGACAAACTAGCAACATATCAGGGACTTTCAGCATTTTATTTCTACTTTTAAAAATAATAAGGATTTGTTTACCCTGGGATTAATAATGAAGATTTTTCCTTTCCGGATTCCAACCTTCAGGTAGCTGATTTCGTCAGTATCCCTATTTCCAAAACCAGCATAGAACGGATTGCAATCAGAAGGGAAAAGGGTTCTGATGCCCTGGAGAAATTAAATTTGACTTATCTTTAATTACATGATCAATTCTATATCCAATGTGAAATTTTTTATCATGTAACTTTTTTATATCAGAAATAGTATGATCAAAAACAACTATGCTGTAATACCTGAAAGCAGAGGCTTCCTCTGCTCATGAACTTTCCCTATTTATATATGTAAAGCAATGGTATCCCGGTTGATAACTCTAAATCAGTGACCTATTTGTCAACAGGGAGGTGAAGATTAATCTCAGTCCTATTCTATTCAATACAATAAAATTTACTGTTACAAGTATGAGATGGTGGCAATGGTAAGAACAAGCAACTGCAAGGTGTTACCTCTTGAGATGTTAATCTGTCAATGTACATTATGCTGAAATTTGAGAAATTAACACATTACACATCTAACTCTAAGAATGATTGTGCAATTTTGAACACTATTATTTTAACAAGATTTGGAAGAAGTGGGGTGACAACTTACTTGAGCTTCATACATCAACGATAACTGTAATAGTATCTTGTATTAGTAAGCCAAACTTTTGCAGTGTGCTACCTCTTGAGATGTTAATCTGTCAATGTACATTATGCTGAAATTTGAGAAATTAACACATTACACATCTAACTCTAAGAATGATTGTGCAATTTTTAACACTATTATTTTAACAAGATTCGGAAGAAGTGGGGTGACAACTTACTTGAGCTTCATACATCAACGATAACCGTAATAGTATCTTCTATTAGTAAGCCAAACTTTTGCAGTGGAATCTATTTCATATTTTAAATCTCCAAGGAAATACAGGATAAACTAAAATTTACCTGATATCAAACTCTTCTAATTTCTAAACAGCTTCCTGAGCAGCTTTCATATCTCAATCATTCATACCATGATTAGAAAAAAAACGCCTCTGAAGATTGAGGGAAAGAGAGGCTGAAAAATCAAGTAGCAAAAAAAAAAAAAAACCAAAACCAAGTGAGTCAAAGCAAAACAGATAGCAAAATTTGATAAAACTGAACATTGAAAATCAAACCCATGGGAATAACGACCTTCAGATTTTCAAGTGAATGGTACCATTGAAATTCGAATAGACAAGAGAGCATGAAATTAAAGCTTCAAATCTAAGTGGTAACGGATCAAAGAATAAGTAGCTTACCATTGAAGAAATAGCTAACAATTTGACTATAACATTGGTGTTCTGCATTTGTAGCTTATATCTTTCTATTTTTCCAAAACACTTGGACTATTATCTTAGCATTACATTACATAATCAGAGTGAGGTAGTGTGACACATAGTGTGATTTTTAGAATTATGTACACTAGACATGCTTCTGCAAAACTACTCAAGTACACTAGAATTATGTACACTAGACTTATATATATTATATATACCTACCTGTGGTATTCATCATAGTCAAAGTCATATCTAATTTCCTGAACAAAAATTGAAACCAAAAATAATAAGCAACTTATCAGTAAAACAAAACCCATTAAGCAAGATATAGTTAGCAAAAATAAGAAAATCATACCCTTAGCCCAACCATAGTAGTTCCATAATTCTTGTAAAGGAGGTTGGACAAGTCATCAATTTTTCTTGGTTCTATGCCCAACTTCTCCACCATGTAGTCTAAGATAAATGATATCACATCACTCATGTCAATACAAAAGAAGCAGCAATAGAAAAAGACATCACTGAGAAAATCATAAAACTGTGGCACAAGTTTCTTCCACAATAACATTGAAAACCAATGAAAGGAATTGATTCTAATTGAGATATTGATAACCATATATAAACTACATAACACACGAAAAACATTTATAAATTGGGAGAACAACCTTTGCATAAATGATAATACATATATAACTTGAAACATGAAGAAATCCATTAGAGAGACTAAAATTGTCTTATCTCTACATGAATTTCTTCTTCTAACATAAGTAACATAGAGTATATAATTTTCTTTAAATATGGTCACAGTCAGTAATATCTCCATGTAATAGCACTGAAGACAAACGAATATGAAGTTGAGATTTGTTGAGGAGCCTTTAAGACATAGAAGCGCAGCATCATTGGCTCTTGCTGCAGCTTCAATAGTTGAATAAGATCCGAACCATATTCTTGTTTTTTGGTTGCTGTAATTTCTGAGATCCATGATCACCAGCTTCTCATTCTCACCCCCTTGTACTACTTTTCTTCTTGTCATTTGGGTGCAGCATCTAAATGATTAGCAGAAACAAGTTCTCCCTGAAAAATCATAACAAAATGAAATATTATTATTATTAATAAGTTATAACACAAACAAATACAAGTTCAAATGCTCTGCATACATAGAAACATAAATACGAAAAAGGGTGACAGACCAAGTATAAGCTAGTGTAAATTTCTAGAGGACATTTGACATATTCAAAAGATACAGGAGAAAAAGCAAGTATGAAAATCACAAGTTTTACACATAATATCTTAAAATTAACAAGAGATATTTAGCTCACCTGGTTTGGTTACAGAACTCTCCATAATAGTAAACAGACCACTTCTTTTGATCAACTGTGATGGCAATACCTATTTTGGGCATGAATCAAGCTTCACACATATAAACACAATACTGTCACTAATTAGATAAAAACACAATACTGTCATGAATACTTCAGCTACCGGAACAACAGACTAAAGCTTTAGAACAATTAAACAATGATTAATGCTTATTAGACTAGTTAACTTATTAGACTTCATTGTGCAATTCAAGTAGAAACCTATCATATAGAAATCAAGGATAAACCTATCACAGGGGCATTCAGACCAGCTAAAATTTCAAGTAGTTCCTATCATAGAGAAGGTAGCAAACATGTGTAATCAAACAACAGTTTATCACAAATTCAAATGCAAAGTCCAAATGGCCACACTACCCAAACTCATCTCCGTGACAATCCTATTCATATTTTTTTTCCAAAAAATAAAAATTTATAACGTTACATGCAACACCTAAATCAGCCTAAAAATTAAAAACAAATTGCATTTCCATTAAAAAAAAACTTTAGTAACGTTGTGACCTTAAACTGAAGGAGAGAGAGAGAGAGCTTTTCCTTTCCAAGAACCTAAAAACACAACCACGGAGGAAGAAGAAGACACACAGAGCTTCAACCCAAATTAGAAATCATATGTTAGAACCATCTACACAGACCAATACCCTTAATAATAATCCTAAGTCAGGTCAAGAGAGTATCGCTCCTCAGAAAAAGGAAATTTGGAGAAACAATAAAATTGATACAATACACAGAAAATAAAACTTCAAAAACAAAAATAATAAACCACCGAAAATAGAGAAAAAAGAAAGAAGATTGAAAAAGTGAAATAGGAAAAATTACCCAAAGAGAAGGTTCAATTGAGAGTGGTGAGTCACAATTGAGATTGGAGGCAAGATTGTGTGGCCGGTTCGAATTTAGGGTTCAGGGAAGGAGGGAAAGATGAAAGAGGAAGATGAACCGGCAGTGAGAGAGAGATGAGGGAGGTGGCGGTGGCGATGAGAGATGAGGGAGATGGCAGTGGCGGTGAGAGGCGAGGGCAGTGCCGGTTCAAGACCAGGAAGGAGACGATGAGAGAAGAGGGAGGTCGTGAGTTGAGGAATGTGAGTTGAGTGGAGAGTGAAAAATTAAAACAAAGACAATGACACCAGCGGGAGAGTGAAAAATTTCGCGGGGAAAGCTAAAAAATTAGGGAAATGAAATAAAACATAAAAAACTTAAATTAGCTACAAAATATTCCCTAGCAAACATATCAGCTACAGAATTTTATATCATTAGAAATATTCCCTAGCAAGGTCGTGGCTGTTCCATAGTTGTTTTCCTGATAATAAATGGTTTTTAATTATCGAACAATAACTACGGAAATTATTTTCGTATCTAATGCGTAGCTGATTTGATATAAAATTGCTATGGAATTATTCCCTAGCAAAATTTCGTAGCTGTCCGAGAAAATTCTTGTAGTGTAAGTAGGTTTAGTAGGCTAGATTCTTTTTCTTATGAAGTGACTTGAATTCATGAGTATGTTTTGTCATTTAATGTTAAGTAAATTATTTAAATTTTGTTGTGGTGTTTTTCTTTTCAATTCGGTTTTGTGTAAAGAAATAAGTGAATGAGTTTGATTATTTCAATGAGTATTTTTAATGGTTTTAATTTTATTTCCTTGCTGCCCAAGATTTATTCATAAGGTACTTCAAATTTAAAAGTGTTTTCGAGTGATGAAAACTGTGGATTTCAAGTACTATTTGAAGTAACAAAAGGTTAGAATGAAAAATATTGGTTTTTCGGTGTTTAAGGAATTAAAATGGTGGCTAAACTGATTTCATACAGCCACATAAAATCATTATTTAAATTCTATTAATATGAGTTTTCAAATGATTTTGAGAAAGTTCAAACGTGAGAAAAGATTGGAATTGTTTTGACAAATGGTTGTGTTTTAAAGAAAGAAGTAAAAAAAAGGAAATAAATTAAAATTTAATAATTTTCCAAGACTAAACTCACGGTTTTGACATGAAAAAGGAAGAAGTGATTTTATGATGTCATATTTTGATGTTGGACAAATCTTTACTTGTACTTGTGCATGTATTCGGCCAATGTATGTTCAAGTAGGACTAAGAATATTTTTTTTTCATGAAATAATATATGAAATGAGTATGTTTTGTAAGTTGATGTTTGAGCATGATTTAGTTGTTGGGATGCATGAAGTTCATATGTTAGACTTATTCAATTCGGTTTCTTTTAATAAAGTAGGTAAATATGAAAATGAAAATGAAAATTTTTAGAAAATAATTAAGTGAATAAGTGTTTGTTTAAAATGAATATTTGGTCTATAATTAAGTAAGTAATTATATGACTTAATTCATCTAAGTGTTGTTGTGGTTGTGTGCTAGTTGATGTTTGAAAAGTATTTGATTGCGTAATTGTTTTTGAAATTAATTGATTTTAAGATAAATCCATTTAATTTATTTGAGATTTTGAATTGTGTTTATGGTTGACCAAGAATTGTTTTATGATAAAAACTTGAGTTTTAAAGTATTAATTTGAGCTAAAGAATTATTTAAAGCGAAAAGTACTTTTACGGTGTTTTCGAGTTTTTATTAAATTGATTTTGTGGAAAGACTCTTCGCTGTCCAGAATTATTTAAAGTTGTTTCTTAACATTAAAAACGTGTTCAAGTGATTTAAAGTATAGTTTTCAAGTGGTAATTGATTTGAGAAAAAGCCGGATTAAAAACGGTGCATTTTTCGGTGTTTTCGAAAATGAATCAGGTGCTGTCCGAGATGGACCAACAACCAAATTAAATGGTTTAAACAACTTCATTAAATGTTTTCAAATGATTTCAAAGTCCTTAAAGTACTAGGAAAATATTAAAGTGTTTTGAGAAAACAATCAAGTTTTAAGCTTACCGATGAGGAACGAAACGAGTATTAAAGTTAAGAAAAGATTCTCTTATACAAATCAATAACGTGAAGTGTTTTATTTAATACGAGGAATGGTATAGACGAGGGACTGGGGCAGCTGGCAGCGACAAGGATCCGCGGAGATCGAGTACGTTTAATTGCTGGACCTCAGGTGAGAGAGAAGCTTTCCTAAGACACCGTGGTATTTAGGTGACATATTAGGACGTTCCGTATCATCTCAAAGATCGGAACTTCGTGGTTCGGCGTCAGTGGTATAGTGGCAATTGATTGTGTTGTGTGGCCACTTATACAAAGGTGACAAAGACCACATTGCTGTTGTGTGATGATTGTATGTTGATTATGTGAAATAGCATGCTTTTATTTATTTAATTAATTATGCATGATAAAGTTTAATGTTGTTGATTAAAATGAGTAACCTGCTGATGGATGTTTGTTACGTCCTGAAAATGAAAATGAGATAAGTAAGTTGATGGAAATAAGGATATAATGAGAAAGGAATAATGACAAAAGATATGAGGTTAATTAGGAAATAGATAGAAAGGTGAGGTTGGGGAAAGATTTAATGATAATAATGAGGTTAAGCCAGAGCTGGGAGAAGTAATGTTAAGATGAGATGAGATGTGAATGGAGTTGGGCTCCTTTGTTGTTGTTCAGTTGTACGAGGTTGGCGTTGAGTTGAGCTTGCTCCTCCGCTAATGCTCACTGAGATTTTTGAAAAGGATTTTTGAAATGAGATTTTTGAAAAGGATTTTTGGAATGAGGGTTTTGAAAAGGATTTGTGAAATGAGATTTTTGAAAAGGATTTGCGAAATAAGGTTTTCAGAAAAGTTTACGAAACGAGATTTTTGAAAAGATTTATGAAAAGAAGTTTTTGAGAAAATTTACAAAATGTACTTTTAGAAAAGTTTTTAAAACTAAACTTCGAAAGAGGTTGTGAAGGCGATTTTGAGCAAGCTTATTTAAAGGAAATTTTTTTTAGAAAACTTTGTGAAATGAAATTTTTAGAAAGTTGTGAAATGAGCTTTTCTTTTTGAAACTGTGAAAGGAGATTTTGTGAAAAGTTTTGCGAAATGAGATTTTTGGAAAGTGATGAAAGAAAATTTTTAGAAGGTTTGTGAAGTAAGAATTTTTGAAAATTTGTGAAATGAGACTTTGAGGAATTTTTTTGAAATGAGACTTTTGAGGAAATTATGAAAGGAGATTTTGGAGATAGTTGAAGAAATGAGATTTTGTCGAAATTTATGATATGAGGTTTTGAGAAAGATGATGAAATGTTAAGTTGAGAGAGATCGTGAAACGAGAATATTGAGAAAGAGATTGAGAAACGAGATGCAAGTATGATGATGTGAACCCAGCTCTGTGCTCTGATGAGAAAACATTGTGCAAAGTTAGTGGTCGGGACTCATTGAAGGGATGCACGAAGGATGGGCCGACCTTAGGTTAATTAACAAAGATAAAAGACTTTAAAAGACTCTACGTGGTGAGCTATGAGAGTGCGAAGTAGTGGAGAGGAAGGTACCCCGGATATCAGGAATATTCAGGTTATGAATGCAATAGGGTAGGCTAGGGCGGTAAAACGTCATGAGGCCTTGAGTACTATTCTGGGCGGAACGAATTCCATATGTGGTAAACAGACGTGGTGGGGACTGGGTCCTAATGCCGTGGTAAGTTCTGCACCCGGAACCGGAAGAGTGCTGTCACCCCTATGGCATTTCAGGAACAGTGAGAGGGACTGGAACGGGGCATCTTGATTGCCACTGTACCCGAGTTTTCTACAGTGAGCCTTGATTATATGAAATGAATTGATATGATATAAATTGATTTGAGACTGTACCCAAGTTTTCTACAGTTCTCCTGGCTTGGAGCATATTGATGTTGAGACAGCTGTCGTTCCCGCGTGGTAAAGGTCCTGTACTCCTGTTAGCTTCCGACTAGGCTGGGTGGATGACCGAGGAGATGTAGACGTGTGTGTTAACGACAAACAAAACGAGTACCTCGATGATATTATAGATATTTTCCCCCCAATCATCGATGGTTGTAATTCGATAAGATATGATAAGAAAAGTGTAAGAGTGATACAAAGATTTGATTATGAGAAGTGAAATCCTATGGAATGATGAAGTTGAGGAAAAGAATGGAGGAATAATAACAAGTTTGACTGGATAATAATAATGTTGATAAGGATAACGATAATGATAATGATATGTTGGATTGTCGTGTGTTGTATGCCTGTTGTGTGTTGTATGCCTGTATGGTCTTGATATCTCGCCTACTGTAATCCCACACCGTCGACGAATCGTCGTTCGGATCGCTTACTCTCTCCTGTTTGTTGGCATATCGGTCTTGTTGGTATCTCAACGGGCAGATGGAGCATCGCTTGGAGATTACCACATGGCGTCGTCGGGGAAGCGGCTGGAAACCTACCCGTTATGGATGGGCGTGGATGGGATATACTGAGATGTTGATCGCGGATCTAGAACACAAGCTAAGCAGATCGATAGTGGGATCGTGTTTGGGATGTGTCTCTATAATGGGATACGATAGTAATGAACCACCGCCACGGGATAAAGCTAAAGAGAAATCGGTGAAGTTGTTCGGTGTAGAGCTCAAGCCAAGTTCCGAAGGAGAGTCACCAACCGAGGTAGCATCACCCTCCGGTATGAAGGCATCAGCAGAAAAGAAAAGGAAGCCGAATCCAGTGGTCTCCATCAGAAGGAAGCTAAAGTAGTGTATCTAGTTTAAGTTGATTGTTTGTATTGTGTGTGAAGGATTACCAAGCGAAGAACCATTTATGTAACTAAGCTAATTTTTAATTCTATATTGTGGGAGTACCTTGTTTTGGAAATTGATGTGAACACTTTTAACCCAATATAATGAATCACCATACTTTTTGGAATCCAGTTCTTTTATGAACATGAAAGTTTTATGTGAAAGAAGTTTTTAGTAACAACTCGGTTTTCAGTAAAAGGATTTTTAATTACACTAATGACACTTCAATCACGTTTTCAAAAAAAAAAAAATTGGCCTCATTTTTGGTAACTTTAACAAGTAAAAGTTAATTATATTGAGTTACGAAAATCGGGCTGTTACACTATCCTCGAATCCTTTAACCATTCACTCTATCGAGGTCAAACCCTAAAATCATCCATAAGGATTCCGGAACTCTTTGACACTCGATCCTACACAACCTACTCAATCAACCATAACCACATCGATCTAGGATCTAAACCGATCGCCCTCCGATTTATACTACCGACTCTAGAACACTTTTCTATCCAAACCTAACGATGCGATCACACAACGAATACATACATACATACAAGGACACAAGCACGAATACTAACACCTAGGAATGCACACAAGCAAAATTGCATATATCCTAGTTCAGCCTATATGCACATATGTGAACATACACATGCAAATACACACACATATAGGTTCACACACTCAAGGATATAATTATAATACTAACTCCTACATATATATATATATACATACAAATACCAACACACACCTACATTAGGAAAACATCTAAAACGCTTATATATATGTATACTTATTTTAGCTCAACATACTAATATTCATATATGCAAATACTAAGAAAATAGTTGTAAATCATTTTTCATATGTAAATAAGGTATTCATAAATATATTTATTAGGTTAATAAAAATGAGGATGTTACAATTCTCCCCCACTTAAAAGAATTTCGTCCCCGAAATTCATTCTTTGAAATACATTTAAAAAGAATTGGAGGGAGGTTCTATAAGACTTGTTTTCTCAAAACCCTTTTTTTTTAAATTAACAAAATACTTAAAGTTTCAAAACCATTTAGTTTTCCATAGTAAAAATCATAATAGTAAAATAACGATTTCTCAGAATTTCCACAATCTTAAATTCTGTTTCTGGGGTGCTCCCCCACTTAGGCTTGGGTTATCCTGGTAGACTCAGGCTCGATGTAAAGTGGTTCTACTTAGTAGGTGCTAAACTTTCCTCATTCTCAGGTACCCTAAAAGTTGTTGGGTTTCTCACTAACAGTTCCTCTTCCCAGAACTTGCATAAAATCGATCAGAAGTTCTCTGAAAGTTTTATGCCACGGTTAGGCTCTAGTCTCAAGGTATTCTCTAGTCTTGGTGACCTACATTTATGAAAGTGATGGTTTACAGCTCCGTGTTCTTTTGATTGGGTTCTTTATTTTAGGTAGATGCTAACACTCTTACTCACAGATTCACTCCGGCAGTATAGGTTTGAAAGTCGGCTAACTATTTGGTCTCTCTTAAGTCTTGGAAAAATTGGAGAGCACTAGGATGTGTTACTTAGGGGTTAGTCGTGTAGTCGATTTAGGACTTGGGTTCTAGTTCACTATTCCCCTTAAGATACTTCTAGTCCATGCTAGCCTAATGTGCTCTCGGAATAGTAAGACACAATTCTAACTCTTAGGTGACATAACTCTAAAACACTACACTTTATTCGGCTTAAAAACGAAAGGTCTTGACAGTTCTTTGGTTTCACAGTTTACTAAATTGGTTAGTTTTCATTGGTGCTATGGTTTTCCTATGGACTTGATGAGGGCGGAAATCCAAATTGTAGAGTTCCCGAGAAATACTTTATAAAACAAAGTAAAGAAAACAAAACTTTAAACATAGGGGCATGAATATATTTATATACAAACACAAATATGCCATGAAAATATATACATATACATACATACAAGTGTAACACCCCGCAAATTCCTCGTACTGAATTAAAATACTAAAGAGATTTATTTTGAGAAAAATGTTTTTGAGAGAGAGTATTTTCTTAAACAAATTTCTTAATTCATGTTTTCAAAGTGGTAAATGATTTTAAAGAATGATTTTCGTGGACTAATGTTATAAGTTTTAAAGTTTAATTTTGAAAATAACTATGTGTGCATAAACTTGCATGTACGGTTGTTACAAGTATGTATATACGCTTAAAATTTAACTAATAAATAAACATGGTTATGATATATGTATGTGTAATACGTGTGATTGTGTGTGTGTGCATGAGTATGTGCATGTGTGATATGTGTGCCGTGTATTATGGAGTATGAAACATGATATACCAAGGTGTTACATGCATGCTTAAATATGTGTAAAATGTATGCATCATTCCATGACCTAATGTTATGTGTTGCTATGATAACATGAAAGGAAAATTATGTGTATATGTGTGTGTGCATATGGTTCGGCCATGAGAGGATAAGAGAACCAAGTAGGAGAGCATTTTCTTACTCATTAAGAAAGTTGAAATTAAATAGAAAATTTGAAAGGGAAACAAGTGGAGACCTAGGTTGAATGAGTCATGAGGCCTAGGGAAGACTTTCTTCAACATTGTCTCCCCTTGATAAGATTCTTTCCATGCAACAAATGGACTAGACCAAATTACCCCTTAGTATTGCACATGGAACTGAGGGCACAAGAGGGAAGTTCCAACCCTTGCCTTTGTCCATATGAGCCGTGTGTGTGTGGGAGGAGTGGGTTACTTGATTCCTTCATTTTCACATCCCCTAAACACACTTGGTCCAAGAGCAACACAAAGCTCTTGGAATCCTTAGAGAAAGAGTGAGATCATGAAGAGAGGAGAAGAAGAGTGAGAATCCCAAACCTCTCAACCCCAAATATCTTTGGTTCCTTCTTTCACCCACACTTTCCTTCAAAAATCCTAAGAAGAAAATCACCATCAACCCCAAAAAGGAAGATGGCCGAAGCAAACTTTAGAAGAAGAAGAAGAAAGAGTCCAAGTCCAAAAACCTAGGCTTCCCTCTTGAAGATCAAGTCTAGAAGGTTGAAAACCATCTCTTTTCTTTGGTGATCCGAAGATCCTAGAGTTGATAGAGTAGTTTTAATATCTGAAGCCTTGTAATTCTCACCTCTTTTCTTGCATGTCTCTTTTTATGTTTGATCTATAATTGCATGTAACTTCTAAGCTTTGACCTTGAGATTTCAAGAGCTAAACAAACTTGTAGAACCCTAAACCATGGACATTATCATTCGACCATGTCTATAAGTTTAGGTGTGATGATTTTTATTTTATTTTGAGTTCATGCATGTTGATTTGATGCTTGTTGGAGATGATCTAAGTGATTTAAATGCTTTGATTTTAACTTTGAATTTTCTAAGCTTTGATCTTTGATTTTCTTTAAAAAAAAAAAGAGCTTTGATCTATTGTTTTGATCTTGAAAAAAAGATTTGATTCTTGACTTGATTTTCCATAACTTGGATCTTGAAGTTTTGCATGTGATGCTTGTACTCAAAAAGTCTTGTTACTTGGTGTGCATGTCACGGTTTTGATGAGAAAGCAAAGGAAAACAACTTTTTCAAAATGGTTTTGCTTTGATCTAAATCTATGTGTGTATCAAAGCTAAAGGTTAAGTTTCTTTTCGGTCAAGCCTTGAAAATCAAAAGGTCATGATTATTTTTCATAAAAAGGAACTTGCATGTGATTCTCTTTTACCTTACGTTATTTTTAGAAGCACATGCAAAGAAAAATAAAAATGAAAATGTGTTTGAAGTGACAAAGAGGTCACGGTTTTATGAAGAAAAAGGAAGTGGTATTGTTTTTCTAAAACCATGTGTTGAAAGTGCATGTTTTGATTTGTTAATTTTAAGGTTTTGCATGTAGAAAATTTGCATCAAAGACCTTGTTTTTCCTATGATAATGATTCGGCCTACACTAGTTGTAATACGCTAGATTCCTTTTGTATGTGATTGACTTGTTGAAATGATTATGTTTGTGATTTTATTTTGAGAAAAACTATTTAATTTGTGTTATGGTGGTTTTTGCTCAATTCGGTGTTAATAAAAGAAAATAAATTAATATATTTGATTATTTCCAAAAGTATTTTCATGGTTTTGATTTTAGTTCTTTGCTGTCCAAGATTTTATTTCAAGGTTTTCAATTTATAAAAGTGTTCTTGATTCATGAAAAGTGTGGGTTTCAAGTGCTATCCAATATGTCCAAAAATTAGAATGAGGATTATGGATTTTTCAATGTTCTACAAGTAAAAAAGGTGGCTGGACTCATTTCATACAGCCACATAAACTAATTATTTTATTTATTATAATGTGAATTTTCAAATGATTTTTGAAGGATTTCAAGTTTAAGAAAAGATTGTGTTTTAAGGAAAGATAAAGGGAATAAAAGAACTAATTGGGTTGGAAGAAAGTATGGTGTTTAAATGAATATATATATATATGCATACATGTGTGTATGTATATTCGGCCATGTAGTATAAATAAGTTTGGGAAATTTAATTGCACTAAAATGAACTCATGTAACGATTTTTGAAAAGAATTGAGTTGTTGTGTTTGATTCATACCTTTGTGAGTGTGTGAATGTCTAAGTGTTTGTTTGGATTATAAATAAATTAAATGATTAATCAAACACTTGTATGACTTCATTTATTTAAGTGTTGTTGTGATTGTGTGCTAGTTATGTTTGCAAAATAATTGAGTGTGTAAATGGCTTTAAAATAAATTGATTTTAAGAAATTTCCATTTGATTTAATTGAGATTTTAAATTGTGTTTATGGCTGTCCGGAATTATTTAAACTTGTTTCTTGACTTTGAAAATGTGTTCAAGTGATTTAAAGTAAAATTTTCAAGTGATAATTGATTTAAGGAAAACCCGGATGTAAAACGGTGAACTTTTCGGTGTTTTCGAATATAAGGGAGGTGCTGTCCAAAATAGACCAGCAACCCAACCAAATAATCTAAATTCTCTTACTAAATGTTTTCAAATGATTTTAAAATAATTAAAGTTCTAGAAAACATGGAAAGTGTTTTGATAAAACAAGAGTGTTTTATTTAATATGAGGGATAAGAGGTGTTTAAGTTACGAAGAAGATTTTCCTAATATCAGTTAATAACGAAAGCGTATTTTATTTAGTACGAGGAAATCTTAAAGACGAGGGATTGGGGCAGCTGGCAGCCAAAGGATCCAAGAAGACGGTACGCATTAAATAACTGGACCTCAGGTGAGAGAGAAGCTTTCCTAAGACACCATGGTAGTTAGGTGATTTAGTAGGACGTTCCGTATCATCTCAAAGATCGGAACTAAGTGGTTAGAGTCAGTAGTATAAGTGGCAATTGTGTGATTGTGTGGCCACTTATACGAAGGTGACGAATACCACATTGTTGTGTGATGTTTGTGTGAATGATAGCATGTTCTTATACATTTATTCATTTATGTCTTATGTTATTTATTGCTGTTAATGAAAATGAGTAATATGCTGTTGGACGTCTGTTACGTCCTGAAAATGGAAGCAGAGTAAATACGATTGTGAAGCAAAGACATAATGAAAGAGAAATAAAGAGTATAAATAAAATATGTAATGGAAAAAGAGAAAGAGTTGAGAATTGGGAAGTGAAATTGAGGTTAATAATGAAAATGAGCCAGAGATGGGGAGAATGTTGTGAATGTGGATATGAGATGAGATGTAAGTGGAGCTGGGCTCCTTTGTTTTTGGTTTTAGTCTGGGACTAGTGTTGAGTTGAGCTTGCTCCTCCATTAGCGCCCAGCAATGGTGTGAAGTTTGAAAAAGGTTTTTGAAAAGCGGTTTTTGAAAAAGATTTTTGAAAAGAGATTTTTGAAAATATTTTTGAAAAGATTTATGAACGGAGATTTTTATGAAAAGAGATTTTCCTTTAAAAGTTTTGTGAAAAGATATGTTTTTGAGAGAAGTTTTGTGAAACCATCTTTTGAAAGAGTTTTGAAATGATATCTAAAGAAAGTGTTTTTGGAAATGATAGTTGGGAGAAGTCCCTTTGAGAAAACATTTTTGAGAAAAGTTTGTGGGAACTGTGTCTTATTGTGAAAGCTTATGAAAAGAGATTTTGTGGAAGTTTTCGAAAACGCATTTTGGGAAGGTATGGTGAAATGAGAATGAGATGTGCAATTATAGAAGGACTGAGAAATGAGATGAGAACTTGTTGATGTGATCCCAGCTCTGTGCTATGTGAGAAATGATGAGAGAAAGTTTGTGCAAAGTTAGTGGTCGGGACTCGTTGAAGGGTTGCACGAAGGACGGGCCGACCTTAGGATAATTGAAAAGATTAAAAGACTTTAAAAGACATGCGCGGTGAGGTATGAGAGTGCGAAGTAGTGGAAAGGAAGAAACGATAAGTATCCGCGGATACTTAGGACGAGATTGCATTAGGGGTGGACGATGACGTTAAATGTCAAGAAGTCTAGAGTATGTTTCTAGGCAGAACGAACTCCACAGGTGGCGCACTAACGTGGTGGGGACTGGGTCTAATGCCGTGGCAAGTTCTGCGGGCCCACTAGAAACATACTGTCGCCCCCTAGATTGCAAATCGAGAACAGTGAGAGGGACTGGAAGGGGGCATTGTGTTTGCCACTGCGTGGACAGTGAGCCTTGTTATTATTGAAATGATTTGAGGACGAGATCCTCCTGGTCTGGGACCATTTATGTGTTGGACAGCTGTCGTGCCCACGTGGTAAAGGTCCTGTACTCCTGTTTGCTTCCGACTAGGTTGGGTAGATGACCGATGAGATGTAGACGTGAGTGATAGCCGAGAACGAAATGAATTCCCCGATGATATCTTATGATTTCCCAGAGTAAAAGAATGATATGAATTGATAAGATTGGAAAAGAAATTTTCTGAGTTGAGAAAGAAAGAATGTACTGAGCAGTGAAATTAAGCTTAGGAAAAATAATGAAGGATGATAATAACGAAGGATAATAATGATAATGATGATGATAAAATGCTTGATTGTTGTGTGTATGTATGTTGTATTGTATGCTTGTGTGGTCCTATTATCTTGCCTATCGTAATTCCACACCGTCGACGATCCGTCGTTCGGAATGCTTACTCTCTCCTGTTCGTTGGCATATCGGTGCTGCTGGTATCTCAACGGGCAGATGGAGTAACGGATGGAAGTCACCGTATGAGGCTACAGGGACTACGAAGAGAAGATTCGGTAGGAAGCTCGGAGGAACTCCACCACACTCAAGGGAGCAGAGCCGGAATCTACTAGCCAGGAGGGAATCACAACAAGGAGGGCAACACCTTCGAGAGCAAAGATAGGACGCAAGAAAAAGAAAGAGGACCTTCACCCCATAGTTCTCAAATGGATAGTTTAAGATTAGTGTGGCTAGATTAGATTGTGGTGATTGTTTTGATTTAGGGATTACCGAAGCCATGAGCCATTTATGTAAACGAGCTAAATTTTAATTTGACTTGTGGTGCTTACTTTTATTCAAAGTTATTGCATGAAAAGTTGTTGAGAATTGTCGAGATGATTTTGAACCAAGTTCTTTTATGAAAGTGAATGTTTTATGAAAAGAACAGTTTTAGTAACAACTTGTCTTTCGAATGAAAGTGTGGAAGAACATCAAGACCTTTTTAAAAACGGTTTCAAACTCTTCCACAATGTTTAAAAAAAAAATTTGGCCTCATTTTTGCAACATAAATGGATAAAAGCTGGTTACTTTTAAGTTACGAAAATCGGGCTGTTACAGAATGGTATCAGAGCTTATGGTAATCCTTAGTGGCCTTAAGCATGGGCTTACATGCTTTGTTTGTGTGACTCTGTGTGTTTGCTAGTGTAAGGATAGGAGCATAAGATTAGGTTCTCATCTTTCTAGGATGTAAGACGTTGATTGTGGCTTAGCGTCGGCCGAGTTAGTTTAAGGAACCTGTTCATCTTGCAGATTGAGGAACGTAGAGCAAGTAGAAGCGAATAGGATTAGAACCCTCAACCTTTGATGTTTCCTTAGTGTTTGATAAACTCCCAGTTGTTGGCCTAGACGTGCCCTTGTTCAAAGAGTATTCGGTATCTTTGAAGAAATAGGATGTTATTTTGAGTTCCCTGTTTGTTGAATTGCTTCAACCAAACATTAGTGTTGTTAGAATTTAACCCTTTTCTTCATGAGCCTTATTATCCACTTGTAGCCTTATCAATCTTATTTAAGACTCATTAGTCCAACTTATGGAATTAGAAGTGCCATAGTTACCCCAAATAGTTCAAGGTTTGAGCGATTGAGGAAGGAGAAATAGTCTAAGTTGGTAAAGGTTGCAAGATCACCCTAAGATAGTTATAAGTTGAATCAAAGTTGGGGAGTCACACGGAGAAAAAGGGGGGTATGTTATCGGTCCTTAGAGGAATTTTGAGGAAAATTTGAGAATTAGGATTGACTTACACCCCAATTAGGAAATGAGATGATCAAGGGTGAAGCCTAAGTAGCAATAGCATCCCTTCAAGCTAGAGGAATGACAAATGAAAACCCTAGAACTAGAAGGAGAGTTGAAGGAAGGGTGAGGTAGTAGGAATCCGAGTCGTAGTGAATAGTGAATATTTAAAGATTATTAGATAAAATCCTATACTTTTGGAGATGTGTGAATGTGTGTTTGATTGAATTCCCCTCAAGTCCATACCAATGGTTGGACTTTCTGTGACAACGACCGGCTGAGGGAGCGGCATCTTCTTCGGTTAGTCCGTTGGACTTAACCCGATTCGACATACAAGCGGTGGTACGAGTGTGACTTCTTCGTTCGAGAGCAACAAATGAGGAGCACTGCAAGAAGGATTATATCTGCAAAAGGGAATACTGTTGGTTTTGGCCTCAAAATCTCGAGAGGGGGGGTGAATCGAGTTTTATTATGTATTGAAAAATTCGTAACAAATTAAAAAATTGATTTGAGATGGAGATGTTGGAAAACTACACTCGATGGTTGAAACAAATAGGAACACTAGGAGAACACCTAGAATGGGGGGTTGAATAGGTGTTAAAGAAACTTTGAAAGATTTTCGCAAGAAACAAATCTAAACGATTAAAACCAATGAAAATCAATCAATTAACAAATATTATATGAGAGATTAAGCGGAAACAATCAACACCAATATTCTTATTGATTCACCTAGGTTATGAAAATGATTTTCCCTTTATCAATTTTGCACAATAAAGATTCAATTCAATCAAATATAGAAAAATCACTTTTTCTAGGTTTTCAATCAAGAACACAATTAATAACAAGAATTGTAAAGAGTAGAGAGTTTAGAGATACGACACAGTGATTTATCCTGGTTCACTTTCATCCACTTGAAAGCTACTCCAGTCCCCTCTTCAACCAAGAGAGATTCTTCACTATGAGGAATTAGAGTTTCTCAAATTACAAGTAAATGCCTCACAAGACTTCCTTCTTGCTAGCCTACAAGAGATACCACACCCTTGCCTTGTAACCCTATTGATATCTAATCTAACCTCTACTTGCTTGTTGATAACCCCACAACAAGTCTTCTTTGCTTGCTTCACTCACAAGACTTCCAAGTACTTTGAGATTCTTCAAAGTGCCTTCCAAATGCTTGATGAAATGCTTCTTCAAGACTTTCAACTAAACTTGATTGATTCACAAAATCAAGGCTTCCTTTGTTGTAGAATGTTTGCCTCTTGCAACGATTACAACTCAATAGAAAACAAAAACAATCCTATGAATCTCTTTCAAAAGCTATGAAATATCAACATGAGAGATTCAAGGTTCTTGATCAAAGAATATAAAAATGAGAGCTTTGATCTTGAGAGAGTGAGAGAGAATAGTGTGGCTTTGATTCTTTGTAAAATTTTGTATCAAAATGATTCTAGTTGATAGAAATGATTAGGAAAAGGTTTATATAGAATACCCAAAAGTTGGAGCACTTAGAATGGCTTTTGAGAAGTGAAAAACGTATTTAAAAAACCATATCTGATAAAGTTACTCGAGTGAAATAAGTGTTACTCGAGTAATACGAAAGCTGCATAAATTTCACTCGAGTGAAAAAGGTTTTACTCGAGTAAAAGTTCAGATAATCGATTATCAAAAGTTTGTTAATCGATTATCAGTACAAAATACACTGTTTATCAATTATCAAAATCTGTTAATCGATTATTAACATTAAAAATCACTTAAAACTCGTTTTCTCAAAAACTAAACCTTTTCTTTCAAACCTTTAAGCCACCTATTGATTTTAGGCAAAGTGAATACTCAAAATATGATATAATCATGCAATCAAAAGAGATTCACTACCCTCTAATAAACTCTACCCAAACTCATAAACTAAAAGACTTGTGAGGCAAAAGATAAAACAATAAAACATAAACTACCAAACTAAGTCTTCATGAGTTGGCTCTCTCTTCTTCACTTGATGTTTGTTGTTGCTTTTTGAGCTTGAACTTGATCAACACACTTGAAGCTTGTTCAAAAACTTTTGGCATTTATCAAAACATTCTTCATGGATCTTACAGGAGAGATTAAACGTTCGTAAAGGATCGCGAAAACGATAGAAATAATATAATTGAGTAGAGCGGAAACGTAAAAGAATAAATATGCGGAAAGTAAAAGAGATAGGGATAGAAAAGCTTGCACCGGTGAATTTTATACTGGTTCAGCCTTCCCGTCGAAAGGCCTAGACCAGTCCCCAAGCGACCCACCTGAGAGTTCTTATAACCAAGCAATAGAGCCGCACCCTTTTAAAACCAAGAGCACCCCGCACACTACTAGGAACCTCCGTTCGCTAGGGGCCTCAATCACACAGCAGGGTTCCTCGCCCTACGACGTATCAAACGTCCAACTATGGGATTCTCTCCCTACCACTAAGGTTTAGAACGATTACAATGAAAGTGATTACAATAGCTTTTTGTGTTCTCACAACACGGATTCTACAATATGCTCTTATGATAATGAAAAAGAAGTTTCTCTTAGGATTTACTCAACCAACAAGGTTTGTTCTTCAAAAAGAATAGAACAATGAAAACCAGAACTCTTAAAGAAGAAGAAGATGAAGAACGTGAGAATGAATGAATAATAATCACTGAACGTAAAACTTGTTGGAGTGACTTTATTTTAAAAAGAAAAACTCTTTTGAATCAAAAACGATTTTGAATTAATAAAACAATATCAAAATAGAATAAAAAAATATTTGTAATAAGTTTTAAAATCAAAATAAAATCAAAACGATTTTCGAAATAAAATAAAGATTTGATTCTTAAAACCAAAAAGGAAATAATTCAAAATTAAAATCATTTTCGAATTTTATAAAATATATCAGAATCTTTTATATAAAAACAAATCAGGAAATAATAAAAATGATTCTGACACGTTTTTTAGAAAATCAAGAAGTAATCGACTACTTTAGGGAATAATCGATTATTTCTACAAAAATAGAAATTCTTAAATACATTTGAAAAACATGTAATCGATTAGGCTAAGAATAGTTAATCGATTACATCACTCCTGTTCATTATATGATGCAACTATGATAATCGATTACACTAATGAGTTAATCGATTATTAAGCCTCTGGTTTGCATATGATGCAACATCATGTAATCGATTTCTACAAGACTTGTAATCGATTACAAAGCCTCTGAAAAATATGTGATGCAACAATTATAATCGATTACTTGAGTCTTGTAATCGATTACTTTTATAAGAAAGTAACTGATTAACAAAATTCAGTTAATCGATTACAGCTTCTCTGATTTTTGTATGATGCAACAAAGTTAATCGATTACTTTGAGAGATAATCGATTACTCTCCTTTGCAGTCATATAAATATGCAGAGTTTTGTAACATCAAGTATTTTCACTAAGGTTAAATGCAGAAAAACATTTTATATGCAGAAAACACGTTTTCTTCTTTTCTTCTAAAATGAAAAACTATGTTGGCTTTGTAACTTCTAAGTAAACTACAACTTCATTACCTTACATTTGATCTAAGGAGAAGGTTTCTATTCTAGGCTTGCTTGAGTCTTCAATCTTGAGACTTGACTTGCACTTGTGAGCTTGAACTTGAGTTGGCTTGTTATCATCAAAACATATATTTGCATTACTTTGAAGTCCATAGAGAATTTGAAGCATGCCTTCCAACACTCCCCCTTTTTGATGATGACAAACAACCATTCTGATATGCTCTTTATTATCTGCATCACAAGTGTTATACAAGCAGAAATAGATATGTAATAATAAAACCTTCCTTAGTATCACTAAATACAGGAAATATAATGAATTAATTTTTCTCCCCCTGTATGAATGCTTAAAAACATATATTATGATATCAGAATATCATCCTTCAGAGTATCTCCCCCTGAATATATTAGCCAAATATATTAGCCAATATCAGAATCTATCTCCCCCTTTTGTAATCATCAAAAAGATGTGTAATCTCCCCCTGAAACACTAAGGAGATGCGTTAATAATAACATGAGAGATAAAAGATTCACATATTCAAAAGAGGTGAGAGGCAGAAGTTAAACCAATTTCTCTACGAATAAAAAAAGAAATTTTCTTTTGGAAGCGGTTTCGTAAAGATATCAGCTAACTGCCGCGAAGTATCAACATACTCAATAATGCAATCACCCTTCTGAATATGATCACGAATAAAATGGTGTCGAATCTCTATATGCTTCGTGCGAGAATGTTGCACTGGGTTTTTGGTAATAGAAATAGCACTGGTATTATCACATTTAATAGGAATGTGATCTAGACTTACACCAAAGTCTAGGAGTTGCTGTTTTAACCATAAAATCTGGGCGCAACAACTACCCGCGGCTACATATTCAGCCTCAGCTGTAGATAGGGCAACACTAGACTGTTTCTTACTAGCCCATGATACCAATGAATTGCCAAGAAGATGACAAGTGCCGCTAGTGCTTTTTCTATCTACTTTGCAACTGGCAAAGTCAGAATCAGAATACCCAACAAGATTACAAGAAGAACCTTTGGGGTACCATAAACCCATATCAGTTGTTCCAGACAGATATTTCATCATACGCTTGGCAGCAACCATGTGCGTTTCTTTTGTATTCGACTGGAACCGAGCACACAAACATACACTAAACATGATATCCGGCCTACTTGCCGTTAAATATAGAAGGGATCCGATAATACCTCGATACTTTGTGATTTCTACGGATTTATCTCCTTCGTCTTTGTCCAAGTAACATGATGTGCTTATCGGTGTCGCTACTGCCTTGGCCTTATCCATGCCAAATCTTTTCAGTAATTCTTTGCAGTATTTGGTTTGACTAATAAATATTCCATCCTTTGCTTGCTTTATTTGTAATCCCAGGAAAAAGTTCAGCTCGCCCATCATAGACATTTCGAACTCTTCCTGCATCATACTAGAAAATTCCTTGCAAAGGATTTCATTAGTAGCACCGAAAATAATATCATCAACATAAATCTGAACTAAAAGAATGTCCTTTCCTTTCTTTTTGATAAAAAGTGTGTTATCAACCTTCCCTCTTTCAAAGTTATTTTCCAACAAAAATTTGCTAAGACGGTCGTACCACGCTCTAGGAGCTTGTTTTAGATCGTACAAAGCCTTTTTCAATTTATAAACATAATCAGGGTGTTCATAACATTCAAAGCCAGGAGGTTGACACGCATAGAATTCTTCATTTATAAAACCATTAAGAAAAGCACTCTTTACGTCCATTTGATATAATTTAAAATCTAGAATACATGCAAATGCTAATAGCAGTCTTATGGCTTCCAACCGAGCAACAGGGGCAAATGTTTCCTCATAATCTATCCCCTCTTCCTGGTTGTAACCTTGTGCAACTAGCCTAGATTTGTTTCGAACAATTAAACCAGCCTCATCAAGTTTATTTTTATAAATCCACTTAGTTCCAATAATCGGATGAGACTCAGGCCTAGGAACAAGTTCCCACACCTGATTTCTTTCGAACTGGTTTAATTCCACTTGCATTGCCAAAAGCCAATGCTCATCAAGCATAGCCTCAGAATAATTCTTTGGCTCTACTTGAGAAACAAATGCAAAGAAGTTACACAGATTGCTAATAGAGTTGCGAGTACTTACACCTTTTGAGATATCCCCGATAATATTATCTATAGGATGGTGCCTTGATGTTCTCCATTCCTTAGGCAAATCAGCGTTGAGTTCCATGGATTGTTCTTGATTTTTCTCCTCAACATTTTCAACTGAATTTCCATTGCTTTCGGAATGCTCCTTCCTTTTGGCATTTGGCTCCTCATCCTCATCAATGAATAAATCTCCAAGAATACCTGAAATGTCATTAACAGATACCTTTCCCAACCTTCTGGGATCGGATTCGTCAAATGATACATGAATAGATTCTTCAATAGTATTACGAGATTTATTGTATATCCTATAAGCTTTGCTCGAAGCAGAATATCCAAGGAATATACCCTCATCAGCTCTAGCCTCAAAACTTCCTAGATTTTCTCTACCATTATTATGCACATAACATTTACATCCAAAAACACGAAGATGGGAAATATTTGGTTTTCTCCCCTTGTACAGCTCATAAGGGGTTTTCTTTAAAATAGGCCTAATCAAAACACGGTTCATAACATAAAAAGCTGTACTCACTGCATCGGCCCAAAAATATGCAGGCAAATTCATGTCATTAAGCATTGTTCTAGAAAGCTCTTTTAATGAACGATTTTTCCTCTCCACAACCCCATTTTGCTCTGGAGTCCTTGGAGCAGAAAAATAATGCTTAATTCCATGTTTTTCACAAAACTTTTCAAAACTATGATTTTCAAATTCTCCACCATGATCAGTTCTAATGGATGCAATGCTTAAATGCAATTGGTTTTGAATAATATTGGCTAGCTTTTTAAATTCATGAAATGCGTCATTTTTATGAGTAATAAAAAGCGTCCATGTATACCTAGAATAGTCATCCACAATAACTAAACAATAATAGTTGCCACCAAAAAGATCCATATGTAAAACTTCCAAGGGCCTTTGAGTTGAAACAAGGTTTTTAGAAGGAAAACTAGCCCTTGTGAGTTTTGATTTTGAACAAGGATCACAATTTTCAGAAATGGAAAAATTTTGCTTTGGCAAACCAACTACTAAGTTTTTAGAAGAAATTTTATTTAAATGAGCCATGTGGATGTGACCTATTCTACGATGCCACAGCCACGATTCATCCTCTTTAGATAATAAACATTTCGCATCATTTGAGGGAATTGAATCAAAATCAATAACATAAACATTGTTTATCCTGCGAGCAATTAGCTTAATAAGATTATCAATTTTTCCCTCGATAATACATCTATCAGAATCAAATATAACCCTATTGCCCTTATCACACAATTGACTAATACTTAGAAAATTGTGCTTTAGGCCCTCAACATGTAAAACATTTTCAATGCAAGGGTTAGGAGGTGTACCAATTTTACCAATTCCGATAATCTTTCCTTGATTGTTATCTCCGAAAGTCACATGTCCTTGGTCCTTAGGCACGAGATGCGAGAATTTAGATTTATCTCCAGTCATATGTTTTGAGCATCCGCTGTCCAAGTACCACCATGCCTTCCTTCCTTCCGGAGTAACCTACAAGCAAAGAATTCAAGGTTTCTTTTTAGGTACCCATATCTTTTTGGGTCCTTGAGTGTTAGTATAGCCATAGTTTAAATCATGCCACCTTCTAGTTTCATTGTTCAGTTTAACGAACTTCACTTTTCGGTGTATGCATTCATGTGCACCATGACCTTTCTTACCACAAATATGACATATAATAAGAGGTTTCTTATGACTACTTGCAGGGACAAAAATGGTACTTAGTTTCTTTTGATGTCTACCGGGTTGATATCCTAAACCCGCTCTATTAAAGAAACATTTTTGTCTTCCTAACATTAAATTTAAAGTATTTCTACCTTTTGTAAATTTAGCAAGGGTTTCTTTTAAATCTTCAATTTCTTTAACTAAGTCCTTGCAGAATTTACAAGAAGAAGAACTAGCTTTAAGTTTAATGTCATTACACGAAGTGTTTGAAGAATTTTTTAAAGTCAAATTCAGCTCCTTATTTTGATTTTTCAAAAAATCATTTTCTTTAGTAAGCTCTTTATTCTTTTCTAAAATGGAAGCTGAATTTTTCTTTTCTAGAGAAACCAATAAGGATAACCTCATCGATTCCTCATGTAATTCTTCAAATGCTTCTTGTAATTCATCATAAGAAAAGTTAAGTTCAGTATTTACCTCATTATCGTGAGCCATCAAGCATAGGTTGGCGGTCTCCTCTTATTCGTCTGATTCTTCATCCGAACTTCCATCATTGTCCAGCCACGCCAAGTATGCTTGCTTTCCCTTCTTTGAACTTGAGGTGCCTTTTTCTGAATTCTCTTTCTTTTTCAGCTGGTAGCAGTCTGCTCTAATGTGACCAGGCTTGCCACACTCATGACATGTGATGGTTGAGCCTCCACTTTTATTGTTGTCTCTTCTATTGAAATTTTTATTCCTCAGAAATTTCCCGAACTTCTTCACCAATAGACCCATGTGTTCATCATTCAGCAATTCTTTGTCCGAGTCACTATCTGGCGCAGGTGCTTCAGCCTTGAATGCCAAGCTTTTTACCTTCTTGTTTTCTTCTTAATGCTGAGTCAACCTTTTTAATTCACTTTCGTGTTCTTGTAATTTTCCAAACAGAGTTGCCAGCGTCATTGTTGAGAGATTTCTTGATTCAGCAATCACCATCACCTTGGGTTGCCAATCTCTTCCCAAACATCTTAGGACTTTGTTGATGAGATCCTCATTGGTGAATTTCTTCCCCAATGTTGTCAGTTGATTTACATTCATTGTGAAACGTTTTTGGATCTCTTGGATTGATTCTCCATCTTTCATTCTGAATAATTCATATTCACCAGTCAATGTATTGATTCTTGACCTCTTTACTTCATGCGTGACTTCAAGTGTATCCCACATCTGTTGTGCTGTCTCGTGTAACACCCCGATTTGGAAAACTCGAAACAAACACTGATCAAATGTTAATTAATTCTTTTGGGAAAAATTAGGGTGAATATTTTTTTTTGAAACGGGAACAACACTCGACTATCGAGCTTCCCAAAACAAGGCATTACTTTTTAAAATCATTCTTCTCAAAACGTTTGCGGAAGTTTTCGGAAAATAGTTTGATATTTGGAAAATCATGTTTAGCAAATGAGGAAACGTTTGGACCATTTAGAAAACGTGTTTGATTTGCTTAAAAAGGTTTACCTGTCCGACTGTAACAGTCCTTCAAGTAATTAGTTTGAAAACAGACCATAAAGGTTCTCACCAAAAGTGGCCACCACAGAACATTGGTGCCATTCATACATAAACATTTGTCTTAATAAAAGTATTTCAAAAAGATAAGGGGTAAACTTGATACATATCAGCAAGGGTCCATTAGAACTTAACTATAAACTACTAAGCAGCGTGCCCTTTACGATCCGCAACGTACGTCCTCAAAAGCAATCTCCGTCGTCTGATAGTAGTCCACTCGTCAGCACGTCACGATCAATAAGTCCTTCCTCCAGGAGTAGTATCACCAGCTCCACCGTCTTTTAGAATCGAAGATTCATAGTCACATGTGCACAAGAAGTTGAGAGAGTAAGTTATCCGAATGGAATTACTCCCATCGACTTCTTGGAATTACACTAGTGATGCATACTAGAACATAACAACAATACAACAAACAATATAGCAGGCAAATATATAAGATGCATGAAGATGCAATGCAATCGTCACATTGTCTAATCTTTTATCTCTCGCTTAAGGGAATCCCTAAATCAATTATCTCGCAGAGCTGAATCACTTTGACCACTCGTCTCGCAAAGTCGAAGTCTCTTGATTAGTTCGTCTCGTCTAGAAGAAGTCCTCTCGTTCACATATCTCGAGTCCATATCATCAGGAATTCAGGCTTTATAGTTTTAGGTCTCAGGTCTACATCTCCTCGGAATCCATCCACCTAGTCGGAAGCAATTAGGAGTACAGGATCTCTAACCACACCGGCTTTTACTGGATGGCAAAGTGAATGCATTCATAAAATAACAGCCCGGGAAAATAAATACAATAACCTCATCCGGCCGTGTTCGAGCATCCCTCTCACTGATCAAGAATTAGTCAAGGGGGTGTCAGTCCTCTGTCTAGTGTACATGTGGTACTTCGTCCACACCACTGAGTGACCAGCTCCGACCGGTTCAGCCAGGGCCCCTATGGTTTTTCCCACCTAGACAGACTTCTCAAGGCTTCTTGACGAATCACCGTCATTACCTTCCCCTATCCTAATCATCAAGTGAGTACCACGCAGGTAAACACCGTGTCTTCCTCTCCACTACTTCGGGTAAAGGTTTAAGGTCGTGGGGTTATACTTTTCTGTCCTAACGTCGACCCATCCTAAGTCATCTCCGCCATACAGCTCCGACTATATGCGGAATGCTTCTGTGGGACTCGACCACTGTCTCTGATGAGCTCTGACCCATCCTGAATCATTTCGGCATACGGCTCCGACCAGTATGCAGGATATCCACAACTTGTCTGACGGGCTACAACCCAATCAGAATCAACCTCGCCATATAGCTACGACTATATGCGGAATATCAATCAACGTTCTGACGGGCTACAACCCATTCAGAATCAACATCAGCATACGGCTCCGACCATATGCGGGATATCCATCAAACATCAATAGATAGGCTCCGACCTATCCCGAATCATTCATACTCAACATATGGCTACGACCATATGGAGGCTATATCAACACATGGCTACAACCACGTGGAAACTATCCTCATAGAACTCAGCACTCATGGCGTTCACGTCCAAAACGTTATCGTCATCATCATAGCGTCAGCTCGATCCACGTATTCAGCGCATCAGCATCATCCGGTTCATCACGCGTTCCATCCCTTAGAGTTTCGCTCTAATCGTCGGGGGATTTCTTACAGTTTTCTATGTCTTTTCTATTCTTATTTTATATCGTGGGATGATGCAATATGCTCATGCAATGACAATCATGCACGATAATATATCTCAACATAAACAATAATATCCACCAAACAATACCATGTAATATTATAGGTCTGAGTCTTCGTATACCGCGATACAAACAATCACACAAATTATCGGGTATACTACTAACTACGATAGACCTTCACTCCGACTTTGAGAGAGTACGGAGTGTCCTAGCATACTCACTAGACACCAAAGCGTCTTAGGATAACTTCTCTCTCACCTGGATTCGCAGTTACCGAATCTACAAGTCCCGAGTGATTCGCTTCCTTCTTCGTCTGCCCGACTCCAACTTCTTTCAAGTCCCAAAAGATCGATATGTGAGTGTTCAACTTTATTTACTTATTATTCTTAAAGTTATTCTCAAGACAACTTAAGAAATCCAAACATTGGGTTCATTTAGAAATTGAAACATCAATCCTCTTCACTCAAACTCGTCCAAGGTCAAACATTAACTTTCATACTTTAGAATCATGAGAAAATAATCAATTAAATTTGTTTAATTGAAGAGTTTCTTTGCTGGCCCCTCTTGGACAGCATTGAATCCAATTCCAAAAACACCGAAAAATGACACTTTTCAAATAATTTTTGACCTAGATCGAATATCCATAAAAACTTAGCTTTAAAGCATCTTGAAAACACTTTTAAAACACTTTTAAATGAGAAACATAGCTTAGAGAATTCTGGACAGCATCATGTCCTAAATTTAAATTCATTTCTTCTATTGTTTTAAGACCAATTCAAAAGCATAAACAATTCCAGCACTTTAAAAGCAATCAAGTAAACACTCAAATCAATAATTCATCAAGTTTAAACACTTAGATCTACACGAGGGCAGCAAGGTACTCAAGTAAAACATTCATTCACTCCAAACATTTCACAATCACAAACCATCAAGTCACACGTAAACATGTCCACAACTTATTCATACATATAGTCCAATAAAATGAGGAAATCTAACACTTAGGCGTACACCAATCAAATCATGAATCACACATACTCTTAGTCACATTTTCATTTATCTTTTACTTAATTAATTCATCTTAGCAAAACTTCATCTTATTGCACTTTAATTATGTTAAAACCGTGTGCATCATGGCTTGTTTAGAAAATAATTTTTCAAGGAATAACTTCACAAATCAACATATAATTTCATGTCATGAACACATATACGATTAGGAGAACTCAACTTAAAAATTAAGGTCTGAACCGTGACCTTAAATAGGTTTTCTCAAAAACATTTCCAAGGTTTCAAGACTTGAGAACAACTCTAGATTCAATCAACAATTTCACATAATTCATTGATTAAGTAAAAACATAATCCTAGCATGCATTTCCTACATGAAACCGTGGCATACATAGGGTTCTTAAACAAATTAGATTTCATTTTTAACACACAAGAATCAACTCAAAGTTCATGGAAATCACATATACATGACCAAAATCCAACATTAAAACTTCTAACTTAAGGATCAAGTCTAAACCGTGATTATCATGACAAATCACACAATTTACATTCACTCAAAACATCATTACATCTCAAGATCATCACATGCAAGAGTTCAAGCAAAAGAAAATCAAGCATCCATGCATGACAACATAAAACCGTGACCAATACAAGGAAAGCATCAAGAAGGTTCAATTATTTTTAGAGATCTTAACCATCAAAGTCCAAATATCAAGAACACCATAGATCAAGTATAACTCTTGACATGCATGAAGTCACAAACACTAGATCCTTGGAAAACTTTTCATGAAAACTTGAAATGAAACCTTCTTCCAAAACGTTTTCAAGAATTAAAAGAGAAAACTCAAGATCATGAAGAAAAACATTTTCTTAATGAAACTCTTAGAATCAAGCTTAGAAAAATAACATGCATCAACACTTTTTCAAACAAAATCAAAGTTAAGAAAGAAAAGAATAAGAATCAAAGAAAAGTTTGAAACCTTTAAGATCATAAAACAAGTTCTTACTTAATAAAAATTTTAAGAATTTAAGTCCAAAGTCTTTGATTTCTCTCCTCTCCTCACGGTTCACTCGTTCTTCTTAAGGTCCATGGTTTTTCTTCTCCTTCTCCACAAGCTTGGCTTAATCTTGCTTAGGTGATGAAGGATTCAAAGCTTGGTTTTCTTACTCACTAGATTCGGCCACTCTCTCTTTTTCTCTTTCTCACTTTCTCACTAAGAGCTTGATGGTGCTCTTAGTGTTAGGTGTTTGGTCTTGGAAATGAAATGGAAACAAGGAAAGTGTTTGATGAATGAATGAATGAAGAATCCACTCACTCACTCACGGTTTTGGTGTTGTTGGTGTGTATTTTTGTTAAAGTTGTTTGTGTGGGTATTGAAAGAAAGAAGAAATGATGAAATGGGATGAGGAAATAAGAATGAACACTCACTCCTTCCTCCTCACGGTTTGGTCCCTTTTCTTCTATCCATTCCAACTTTTCTTATTTGCTACTAAGGGTTTGCATGGAGGGCTTTGATGCAATTTCCTTGGTCTTAGTTTCCTTCCCACGGCTCCTTCCTCTTCCTTTCCTTCCCTTCACTTTTTCTTCATTCTTAGGTCATGCTTAGGTCACTAGAGTGATGTCATCTTGTTGACTAACAAGGCATGCCACTTGTTGATCAAAGAAGTGAGCTTAGTGTCCAAGCCATGCATAGCATTCGGCCAAGAGTGATTAAGGGTAGGTTGGGTTAGATAATTAGGTTTAAGGCACTTAATTAGGGTTCTAATCATGATTAGGGTAGGATTAGGTTAATTAATCTAGGTTTAATTCACTAATCCTTAGCAATTAGGGCTTAATCAAGGATTAAGGTGCTAATCAAAAACTTAATCACAGGTTTAAGGAAAAATAATTTTGGCTTAACTCACTAATCAAAAAGAGTTTAGGGTTTAAGAGAATGATTAAGCACTCAATCAAAGATTAAGAGCTCGATTAGGGTTTAACTCACGATTAGGGCATCAATTAGGGTTTCTAAAGGTGATTTGGACTTGATTCTTTGAAAATAATTCTCCATGAAATCATAAAACAAAATCTCGAACAATCATAAACAATCAAGCATACAAAGTCACACATATAAGCAACCAAATAAGAACACATCAAGGAATCAAAACTATTTTAAATCAATTCTTTAATTAATCCGGTTAAAACAATTTTCTTAATTAGGGACTTTCAGAAGTGAGTCAAATGGCAGGCGTTACATCCTCCCCAACTTAGAAATTTCTCGTCCTCGAGAAATCACGTACCTGTATCAAACAAGTGAGGGTACGAATCTCTCATGCTACTTTCACGCTCCCAGGTAGCATTCTCGCCATTCACAGAATTCCAAATAACCTTAACTAGAGGAATATCTTTTCCTCGAAGGGTCTTTACACTCCGACCGTCTATCCTTAAGGGCATAGTCTCGTACGTTAGATTTTCCTTGAGTTGAATAGAGTCGGGTTCGATGATGTGAGACGGATCACTAATATATTTCCTAAGTTGTGACACATGAAAGACATTGTGTTGGTTGGAAAACATTGGGGGTAAAGCAATTTCATAAGCTACTGGTCCTACACGTTTCAGGATTTGGTAAGGCCCTATAAATTTTGGGGTGAGTTTCCTGGTTTTAAGCACTCTGCCGATCCCAGTAGTGGGTACTACTCGCATGAATACATGATCGCCTTCATTAAACTCGATAGGAGTCCGTCTCTGATCATAGTAACTTTTCTGCCGGCTTTGCGCACTTCTCATCTTTTCCTGAATCATTTTAATCTTTTCTGTGGCTTGCTGAACCATTTCCGGACCCAAAATAAGATTCTCTCCAGTTTCAAACCAACATAACGGTGTTCTGCACTTCCTTCCATACAAAGCCTCATAAGGAGCCATCCCTATGCTCGAGTGATAGCTGTTGTTGTAGGTAAACTCTATCAGTGGTAGAAGAGTATCCCAATCTCCTGCTTGTTCCAAAACACAAGCTCTAAGAAGATCCTCTAGTGATTGAATAGTCCTTTCTGACTATCCATCCGTCTGAGGGTGATAACCCGAACTTAACTGAAGTCTTGTTCCAAGTGCAGCATGTAGGCTATTCCAAAACTTCGAAACAAACCTCGGATCTCTATCTGATACGATGCTTGTCGGCACTCCATGAAGTCTCACTACCTCATTAATGTATATGGTCGCTAACCTTTCCAACGGATACTTCACATTGGCAGGTAGGAAATGAGCACTTTTGGTTAATCGGTCAACAATTACCCAAATAGCGTCAAATCCTCTTCGGGTCTTTGGCAAAGCAGTTACAAAATCCATGGAAATACTGTCCCATTTCCATCTTGGAATTTCCAATGGTTGTAACACTCCACCGGGTTTCTTGTGTTCAATCTTAGCCTTCTGACATACCAGACACCTCGACACATACTCCGCTACTTCCCTTTTTATGTCAGGCCACCAAAACATCTTCTTCAAGTCTTGGTACATCTTGGTTGCTCCGGGATGAATACTCAACTTACACTTATGAGCTTCCTCCAAAATCATTTCCCTTATTTCCTTGTCTTATGGCACACAAATCCGATTCTTGTATCTTAAAACTCCATCAGCTCCTACTTGGAATTCAGTCTCTTTCCCTTCCACAACCAGCTGCTTCTTTGTTTGCAACTCCGGGTCCTTGGATTGTCCTTCCTTGACTTGATCCATAAACTCATTCGATACAACCAACATTCCCAAAATCATACTCCTCGGACTCATCCTAACTTCCAGGTTCATATCTCTGAATCTCTCGATTAACTCCATCTCTTTCACCATCATTGCAGACACATGAAGGGATTTCCTACTCAAAGCATCAGCTACTACGTTCGCTTTTCCCGGATGGTACTGTAGTTCAAATTCGTAATCCTTCAAAAATTCCATCCATCGCCTTTGTCTCATGTTTAACTCCTTCTGATCAAAGAGATACTTAAGACTCTTATGATCACTAAATACCTCAATCCTTGCTCCATAGAGGTAATGTCTCCATATTTTCAGAGGAAAAACCACCGCAGCTAACTCCAAGTCGTGAGTTGGGTAATTTCGCTCGTGAACCTTCAGTTGTCTAGAGGCGTAAGCCACGACCTTTTGCTCTTGCATCAGGATGCAACCTAAACCTTGCTTCGACGCATCACAGTAGACACTGAAACTCTTCTCCGGGTCAGGCAAAACAAGAACTGGGGCTGTTGTTAACCTCTTCTTTAACTCCTGAAAACTTTCTTCGCACTTCGTGGTCCACATGAACGGTTGTCCTTTCCTGGTTAACTTCGTCATTGGCAAGGATAATCTTGAAAATCCTTCGATAAAACGCCTATAATATCCTGCCAAATCGAGAAAACTTCGAATCTCCGTCACCGTCGTTGGCACTTTCCAGTCCAATACCGCCTTCACTTTAGCCGGATCCACTGCTATTCCTTCCTTTGAGATTACATGACCCAGGAAATTTACTTCCTCCAACCAAAATTCACACTTTGAGAGCTTCGCGTACAACTGCTTCTCCTTCAAAATCTGCAGAACTATCCTCAAATGTTCCTCGTGTTTCTCCTTGTCCTTGGAATAAATGAGGATATCGTCTATGAATACTACCACGAACGAATCTAAATACAGCTGAAAGATTCTGTTCATGTAGTCCATAAACACTGCAGGAGCGTTAGTCACTCCGAAAGGCATGACTAAGTACTCGAAATGCCCATATCGGGTTCTAAAAGCAGTCTTTGGTATGTCGTCTTCCTTCACTCGAATCTGGTGATAGCCCGATCGAAGATCGATCTTTGAAAACACTGCAGCTCCCCTCAGCTGGTCCATCAGGTCATCTATCCTTGGCAGAGGGTACTTGTTCTTAATCGTTACCTTATTCAACTGGCGATAGTTGACGCACAACCTCATACTACCGTCCTTCTTCTTCACTAGCAAAAATGGAGCTCCCCACGGTGACACACTGGGTCTGATGAGTTGCTTTTCCGCTAACTCCTCGATCTGCTTTTTCAGCTCAGCTAGCTCTACTGGTGCCATTCGGTAAGGCGCTTTAGAGATTGGTCCAGTTCCCGGTATCACATCGATCGAAAACTCGACCTCTCGAACAGGTGGTAATCCAGGAATGCCGTCAAGAAATACCTCTGGGAAGTCTCGAACTACAGGCAGTTCTTGAATGTGATTGTTCACATCGACGTCTAAAGAAGTTGAGATCATGTATACATGGGCTCCCTTTCTAAGAGAAGCCATGACTTGATTGGCAGATACGTGCTTGGGTAAGGATTCGTTAGGGTTTTCAAAAGTTAGGGTCTTAGTGAAACAATTCAACTGAACATGGTTAGCGGATAACCAGTCCATTCCTAAGATAACATCGATTTGGGATAAGGGTAATGTTATCAGGTCAGTGGGAAAAGTCTTATTGTCTATCACTACCGGACACTTAGGGCAAAAAGTCGAAACTGTGACCGGCTCACTAGTAGGGGTAAACACAATCAAATCATATGGTAGAGAAGCTACCATTAGGTGCAATCTACTCACAACATCATCGGATATAAAAGAGTGCGTAGCACCCGAATCATACAACACATTTAAGGAAATCTCACGTATAAGACATGTACCTTGGATGAGACCATCGTGGTTTGAAGCCTCTACACCGCTCATCGTAAACACCTTTCCCTTAGCTTGTGGCCTCCCAGCACTTCCAGCATCGTTTCCTTTCCTTTGTTTCGGGCATACTTTTGCAAAATGACCAGGTTCTTGATAGATGAAACAAACGGGTTTGGGATTACACTCATTGCCAAAGTGGCGTCTACGGCATTGGGTACAGAAGGGTGGTGATGTTTCAGAGTTCCTATCAGTAGGGTTATTGCTGTAACGGCTTCTACTCTCATTGTTGCTCCAAGTGTTGGCATTCCTATTTCCCCGGTTGCCATTGTTGCGATTGTTGTTCCTTTGGAATCTCGATCCTCCGTATCGATTGTCCCTTCTACCTCCGAATCGATCGTAGGGTCCTCGCCCATGCTGGGTTCCTTGCCTCACGTTCTGGTAATTGGGGTTGTTCCTCATCGGTCCATGGGAACTTGAGGGTACAACAGACTTATTACCGACGTTCTTCGCCTTAAGCCCATCCTCATAGATTCTACATCTGCTCACCAAGAGTGGAAAGCTCTCGATCCCCATATGTATAAAAGCCATCTTAATCTCAGTCTTAAGTCCATCGAGAAACTTCGCGCACTTCGACTGATCGTTTCCGGGTTGATTGTAGTGTGGCACGTACTTCACTAGCTCCTCAAATTTCGCAACATATTCGCCGACCGACATATTCCCTTGAGTCAGGTGCATGAACTCAATCTCCTTCTTCAATTTCATGACGATAGGGAAGTATTTTTCCAGGAATCTTTGCTTGAAAGAGTCCCAAGTGACAGCTTGTTGTTGAACCTCCATAACTTGCCTAGTGTTCTCCCACCAATCAGATGCCTCCTTCGTCAACATGTAGACCGCGTAGGTTACCTTCTGAGCATCAGCGCATTGCATAGCGGTAAAGATCTTCTCTAACTCCCTAATCCATTCATTAGCATTCTCCGAAGCATATCCACCGGCGAATTCCTTAGGGTTCCTCTTACAAAACTCATCTAATCCCCTATATTCCTGAGGTCCTAAGTTTTGGTTTTGGTTGTTCTGCTGAGCCTGCTGATGCATCGCGTTGAGATTCTCATTCATACCTAGAACTGCAGCAGTTAGCTCGTTCAGCATGTCCTCGGTGTTCCGAGCCGCTTCAGGCACATGACGACCTTTTCCTCTTCCAGACATCGTAAGCTATATTCATTAACGCACTAATGATTCAATATACCTACTAACGCATCTAATCACACAACCTAATATATCTAGAGAGCACACAACAGAGAACATGTAAGGCCATGTTCAGGCCGCATGGACAACCATTGCTCTGATACCACCAAGTGTAACAACCCGATTTGGAAAACTCGAATCAAACACTGATCAAATGTTAATTAATTCTTTTGGGAAAAATTAGGGTGAATTTTTTTTTTTGAAACGGGAACAACACTCGACTATCGAGCTTCCCAAAACAAGGCATTACTTTTTAAAATCATTCTTCTCAAAACGTTTGCGGAAGTTTTCGGAAAACAGTTTGATATTTGGAAAATCATGTTTAGCAAATGAGGAAACGTTTGGACCATTTAGAAAACGTGTTTGATTTTCTTAAAAAGGTTTACCTGTCCGACTGTAACAGTCCTTCAAGTAAACAGTTTGAAAACAGACCATAAAGGTTCTCACCAAAATTGGCCACCACAGAACATTGGTGCCATTCTTACATAAACATTTGTCTTAATAAAAGTATTTCAAAAAGATAAGGGGTACACTTGATACATATCAGCAAGGGTCCATTATAACTTAACTATAAACTACTAAGCAGTGTCCCCTTTACGATCCGCAACGTACGTCCTCAAAAGCAATCTCCGTCGTCTGATAGTAGTCCACTCGTCAGCACGTCACGATCAATAAGTCCTTCCTCCAGGAGTAGTATCACCAGCTCCACCGTCTTTTAGAATCGAAGATTCATAGTCACATGTGCACAAGAAGTTGAGAGAGTAAGTTATCCGAATGGAATTACTCCCATCGACTTCTTGGAATTACACTAGTGACGCATACCAGAACATAACAACAATACAACAAACAATATAGCAGGCAAATATATAAGATGCATGAAGATGCAATGCAATCGTCACATTGTCTAATATTTTATCTCTCGCTTAAGGGAATCCCTAAATCAATTATCTCGCAGAGCTGAATCACTTTGACCACTCGTCTCGCAAAGTCGAAGTCTCTTGATTAGTTCGTCTCGTCAAGAAGAAGTCCTCTCTTTCACATATCTTGAGTCCATATCATCAGGAATTCAGGCTTTATAGTTTTAGGTCTCAGGTCTACATCTCCTCGGAATCCATCCACCTAGTCGGAAGCAATCAGGAGTACAGGATCTCTAACCACACCGGCTTTTACTGGATGGCAAAGTGAATGCATTCATAAAATAACAGCCCAGGAAAATAAATACAATAACCTCATCCGGTCGTGTTCGGGCATCCCTCTCACTGATCAAGAATTAGTCAAGGGGGTGTCAGTCCTCTGTCTAGTGTACATGTGGTACTTCGTCCACACCACTGAGTGACCAGCTCCGACCGGTTCAGCCAGGGCCCCTATGGTTTTTCCCACCTAGACAGACTTCTCAAGGCTTCTTGACGAATCACCGTCATTACCTTCCCCTATCCTAATCATCAAGTGAGTACCACGCAGGTAAACACCGTGTCTTCCTCTCCACTACTTCGGGTAAAGGTTTAAGGTCGTGGGGTTATACTTTTCTGTCCTAACGTCGACCCATCCTAAGTCATCTCCGCCATACAGCTCCGACTATATGCGGAATGCTTCTGTGGGACTCGACCACTGTCTCTGATGAGCTCCGACCCATCCTGAATCATTTCGGCATACGGCTCCGACCAGTATGCAGGATATCCACAACTTGTCTGACGGGCTACAACCCAATCAGAATCAACCTCGCCATATAGCTACGACTATATGCGGAATATCAATCAATGTTCTGACGGGCTACGACCCATTCAGAATCAACATCAGCATACGGCTCCGACCATATGCGGGATATCCATCAAACATCAATAGATAGGCTCCGACCTATCCCGAATCATTCATACTCAACATATGGCTACGACCATATGGAGGCTATATCAACACATGGCTACAACCACGTGGAAACTATCCTCATAGAACTCAGCACTCATGGCGTTCACGTCCAAAACGTTATCGTCATCATCATAGCGTCAGCTCGATCCACGTATTCAGCGCATCAGCATCATCCGGTTCATCACGCGTTCCATCCCTTAGAGTTTCGCTCTAATCGTCGGGGGATTTCTTACAGTTTTCTATGTCTTTTCTATTCTTATTTTATATCGTGGGATGATGCAATATGCTCATGCAATGACAATCATGCACGATAATATATCTCAACATAAACAATAATATCCACCAAACAATACCATGTAATATTATAGGTCTGAGTCTTCGTATACCGCGATACAAACAATCACACAAATTATCGGGTATACTACTAACTACGATAGACCTTCACTCCGACTTTGAGAGAGTACGGAGTGTCCTAGCATACTCACTAGACACCAAAGCATCTTAGGATAACTTCTCTCTCACCTGGATTCGTAGTTACCGAATCTACAAGTCCCGAGTGATTCGCTTCCTTCCTCGTCTGCCCGACTCCAACTTCTTTCAAGTCCCAAAAGATCAATATGTGAGTGTTCAACTTTATTTACTTATTATTCTTAAAGTTATTATCAAGACAACTTAAGAAATCCAAACATTGGGTTCATTTAGAAATTGAAACATCAATCCTCTTCAATCAAACTCGTCCAAGGTCAAACATTAACTTTCATACTTTAGAATCATGAGAAAATAATCAATTAAATTTGTTTAATTGAAGAGTTTCTTTGCTGGCCCCTCTTGGACAGCATTGAATCCAATTCCAAAAACACCGAAAAATGACACTTTTCAAATCATTTTTGACCTAGATCGAATATCCATAAAAACTTAGCTTTAAAGCATCTTGAAAACACTTTTAAAACACTTTTAAATGAGAAACATAGCTTAGAGAATTCTGGACAGCATCATGTCCTAAATTTAAATTAATTTCTTCTATTGTTTTAAGACCAATTCAAAAGCATAAACAAATCCAGCACTTTAAAAGCAATCAAGTAAACACTCAAATCAATAATTCATCAAGTTTAAACACTTAGATCTACACGAGGGCAGCAAGGTACTCAAGTAAAACATTCATTCACTCCAAACATTTCACAATCACAAACCATCAAGTCACACGTAAACATGTCCACAACTTATTCATACATATAGTCCAATCAAATGAGGAAATCTAACACTTAGGCGTACACCAATCAAATCATGCATCACACATACTCTTAGTCACATTTTCATTTATCTTTTACTTAATTAATTCATCTTAGCAAAACTTCATCTTATTGCACTTTAATTATGTTAAAACCGTGTGCATCATGGCTTGTTTAGAAAATAATTTTTCAAGGAATAACTTCACAAATCAACATATAATTTCATGTCATGAACACATATACGATTAGGCGAATTCAACTTAAAAATTAAGGTCTGAACCGTGACCTTAAATAGGTTTTCTCAAAAACATTTCCAAGGTTTCAAGACTTGAGAACAACTCTAGATTCAATCAACAATTTCACATAATTCATTGAGAAAGTAAAAACATAATCCTAGCATGCATTTCCTACATGAAACCGTGGCATAAATAGGGTTCTTAAACAAATTAGATTTCATTTTTAACACACAAGAATCAACTCAAATTTCATGGAAATCACATATACATGACCAAAATCCAACATTAAAACTTCTAACTTAAGGATCAAGTCTAAACCGTGATTATCATGACAAATCACACAATTTACATTCACTCAAAACATCATTACATCTCAAGATCATCACATGCAAGAGTTCAAGCAAAAGAAAATCAAGCATCCATGCATGACAACATAAAACCGTGACCAATACAAGGAAAGCATCAAGAAGGTTCAATTATTTTTAGAGATCTTAACCATCAAATCCAAATATCAAGAACACCATAGATCAAGTATAACTCTTGACATGCATGAAGTCACAAACACTAGATCCTTGGAAAACTTTTCATGAAAACTTGAAATGAAACCTTCTTCCAAAACGTTTTCAAGAATTAAAAGAGAAAACTCAAGATCATGAAGAAAAACATTTTCTTAATGAAACTCTTAGAATCAAGCTTAGAAAAATAACATGCATCAACACTTTTTCAAACAAAATCAAAGTTAAGAAAGAAAAGAATAAGAATCAAAGAAAAGTTTGAAACCTTTAAGATCATAAAACAAGTTCTTACTTAATAAAAATTTTAAGAATTTAAGTCCAAAGTCTTTGATTTCTCTCCTCTCCTCACGGTTCACTCGTTCTTCTTAAGGTCCATGGTTTTTCTTCTCCTTCTCCACAAGCTTGGCTTAATCTTGCTTAGGTGATGAAGGATTCAAAGCTTGGTTTTCTTACTCACTAGATTCGGCCACTCTCTCCTTTTCTCTTTCTCACTTTCTCACTAAGAGCTTGATGGTGCTCTTAGTGTTAGGTGTTTGGTCTTGGAAATGAAATGGAAACAAGGAAAGTGTTTGATGAATCAATGAATGAAGAATCCACTCACTCACTCACGGTTTTGGTGTTGTTGGTGTGTATTGTTGTTAAAGTTGTTTGTGTGGGTATTGAAAGAAAGAAGAAATGATGAAGATGGGATGAGGAAATAAGAATGAACACTCACTCCTTCCTCCTCACGGTTTGGTCCCTTTTCTTCTATCCATTCCAACTTTTCTTATTTGCTACTAAGGGTTTGCATGGAGGGCTTTGATGCAATTTCCTTGGTCTTAGTTTCCTTCCCACGGCTCCTTCCTCTTTCTTTCCTTCCCTTCACTTTTTCTTCATTCTTAGGTCATGCTTAGGTCACTAGAGTGATGTCATCTTGTTGACTAACAAGGCATGCCACTTGTTGATCAAACAAGTGAGCTTAGTGTCCAAGCCATGCATAGCATTCGGCCAAGAGTGATTAAGGGTAGGTTGGGTTAGTTAATTAGGTTTAAGGCACTTAATTAGGGTTCTAATCATGATTAGGGTAGGATTAGGTTAATTAATCTAGGTTTAATTCACTAATCCTTAGCAATTAGGGCTTAATCAAGGATTAAGGTGCTAATCAAAAACTTAATCACAAGTTTAAGGAAAAATAATTTTGGGTTAACTCACTAATCAAAAAGAGTTTAGGGTTTAAGAGAATGATTAAGCACTCAATCAAAGATTAAGAGCTCGATTAGGGTTTAACTCACGATTAGGGCATCAATTAGGGTTTCTAAAGGTGATTTGGACTTGATTCTTTGAAAATAATTCTCCATGAAATCATAAAACAAAATCTCCAACAATCATAAACAATCAAGCTTACAAAGTCACACATATAAGCAACCAAATAAGAACACATCAAGGAATCAAAACTCTTTTAAATCAATTCTTTAATTAATTCGGTTAAAACAATTTTCTTAATTAGGGACTTTCAGAAGTGAGTGAAATGGCAGGCGGTACATCTCGCATGTTGAAATCCTGAAAAACCCATCATAGCTCAAAGCAGATGTTATAATATTTTTCGCTTTCAAGTCGTACTGGACTCTACGTTCCTCCTCCTCCGTCCACTCAGCCATAGGCTTTTCGACGGTGTTACCACTAACCACATAGGTAGGAACATAGGGACCATTAACAACAGCATCCCAAACTTTTAATCCTACTCCTTGAATAAAAATTTTCATACGGGCTTTCCAATACGCGTACCCTACCCCATCAAACATGGGAGGACGGTTAATAGAACTCCCTTCACCTCCAAACAGAGAGTTTGAAGCCATACTCTTGAGACGGTTAAGTCTTAACACAAGAGACTAGCTTTGATACCAATTGTTGGTTTTGGCCTCAAAATCTTGAGAGGGGGGGTGAATCGAGTTTTATTATGTATTGAAAAATTCGTAACAAATTAAAAAATTGATTTGAGATGGAGAGATTAAACGTTCGTAAAGGATCGCGAAAACGATAGAAATAATATAATTGAGTAGCGCGGAAACGTAAAAGAATAAATATGCGGAAAGTAAAAGAGATAGGGATAAAAAAGCTTGCACTGGTGAATTTTATACTGGTTCAGCCTTCCCGTCGAAAGGCCTAGTCCTGTCCCCAAGCGACCCGCCTGAGAGTTCTTATAACCAAGCAATAGAGTCTCACCCTATTACAACCAAGAGCACCCCGCACACTACTAGGAACCTCCGTTCGCTAGGGTCCTCAATCACACAGCAGGGTTCCTCACCCTACGACGTATCAAACGTCCAACTATGGGATTCTCTCCCTACCACTAAGGTTTAGAACGATTACAATGAAAGTGATTACAATAGCTTTTTGTGTTCTCACAACACGGATTCTACAATATGCTCTTATGATAATGAAAAAGAAGTTTCTCTTAGGATTTACTCAGCCAACAAGGTTTGTTCTTCAAAAAGAATAGAACAATGAAAACCAGAACTCTTAAAGAAGAAGAAGATGAAGAACGTGAGAATGAATGAATAATAATAACTGAACGTAAAACTTGTTGGAGTGACTTTATTTTAAAAAGAAAAACTCTTTTGAATCAAAAACGATTTTGAATTAATAAAACAAAATCAAAATAGAATAAAAAAAGATTTGTAATAAGTTTTAAAATCAAAATAAAATCAAAACGATTTTCGAAATAAAATAAAGATTTGATTCTTAAAACCAAAAAGGAAATAATTCAAAATTAAAATCATTTTCGAATTTTATAAAATATATCAGAATCTTTTATATAAAAACAAATTAGGAAATAATAAAAATGATTCTGACACGTTTTTCAGAAAATCAAGAAGTAATCGATTACTTTAGGGAATAATCGATTATTTCTACAAAAATAGAAATTCTTAAATACATTTGAAAAACATGTAATCGATTACATCACTCCTGTTCATTATATGATGCAACTATGATAATCGATTACACTAATGAGTTAATCGATTATTAAGCCTCTGGTTTGCATATGATGCAACATCATGTAATCGATTACTACAAGACTTATAATCGATTACAAAGCCTCTGAAAAATATGTGATGCAACAATTATAATCGATTACTTGAGTCTTGTAATCGATTACTTTCATAAGAAAGTAACTGATTAACAAAATTCAGTTAATCGATTACAGCTTCTCTGATTTTTGTATGATGCAACAAAGTTAATCGATTACTTTGAGAGATAATCGATTACTCTCCTTTGCAGTCATATAAATATGCAGAGTTTTGTAACATCAAGTATTTTCACTAAGGTTAAATGCATAAAAACATTTTATATGCAGAAAACACGTTTTCTTCTTTTCTTCTAAAATGAAAAACTATGTTGGCTTTGTAACTTCTAAGTAAACTACAACTTCATTACCTTACATTTGATCTAAGGAGAAGGTTTCTATTCTAGGCTTGCTTGAGTCTTCAATCTTGAGACTTGACTTGCACTTGTGAGCTTGAACTTGAGTTGGCTTGTTATCATCAAAACATATATTTGCATTACTTTGAAGTCCATAGAGAGTTTGAAGCATGCCTTCCAACAAATACGACCACGAAAGATGAATGAGAGTGTTCTTATGAGAATCATGGTAACGTGAGAATTTTATGCCCTGCTGCCCAACCCACAGCGTATTTCTCGGGGACGAGAAATCTTTAAGTTGGGTAGAATGTAACACCCCGCAAATTCCTCGTACTGAATTAAAATACTAAAGAGATTTATTTTGAGAAAAATGTTTTTGAGAGAGAGTATTTTCTTAAACAAATTTCTTAATTCATGTTTTCAAAGTGGTAAATGATTTTAAAGAATGATTTTTGCGGACTAATGTTATAAGTTTTAAAGTTTAATTTTGAAAATAACTATGTGTGCATAAACTTGCATGTACGGTTGTTACAAGTATGTATATACGCTTAAAATTTAACTAATAAATAAACATGGTTATGATATATGTATGTGTAATACGTGTGATTGTGTGTGTGTGCATGAGTATGTGCATGTGTGATATGTGTGCCGTGTATTATGGAGTATGAAACATGATATACCAAGGTGTTACATGCATGCTTAAATATGTGTAAAATGTATGCATCATTCCATGACCTAATGTTATGTGTTGCTATGATAACATGAAAAGAAAATTATGTGTATATGTGTGTGTGCATATGGTTCGGCCATGAGAGGATAAGAGAACCAAGTAGGAGAGCATTTTATTACTCATTAAGAAAGTTGAAATTAAATAGAAAATTTGAAAGGGAAACAAGTGGAGACCTAGGTTGAATGAGTCATGAGGCCTAGGGAAGACTTTCTTCAACATTGTCTCCCCTTGATAAGATTCTTTCCATGCAACAAATGGACTAGACCAAATTACCCCTTAGTATTGCACATGGAACCGAGGGCACAAGAGGGAGAAGTTCCAACCCTTGCCTTTGTCCATATGAGTCGTGTGTGTGTGGGAGGAGTGGGTTACTTGATTCCTTCATTTTCACATCCCCTAAACACACTTGGTCCAAGAGCAACACAAAGCTCTTGGAGTCCTTAGAGAAAGAGTGAGACCATGAAGAGAGGAGAAGAAGAGTGAGAATCCCAAACCTCTCAACCCCAAATATCTTTGGTTCCTTCTTTCACCCACACTTTCCTTCAAAAATCCTAAGAAGAAAATCACCATCAACCCCAAAAAGGAAGATGGCCGAAGCAAACTTTAGAAGAAGAAGAAGAAAGAGTCCAAGTCCAAAAACCTAGGCTTCCCTCTTGAAGATCAAGTCTAGAAGGTTGAAAACCATCTCTTTTCTTTGGTGATCCGAAGATCCTAGAGTTGATAGAGTAGTTTTAATATCTGAAGCCTTGTAATTCTCACCTCTTTTCTTGCATGTCTCTTTTTATGTTTGATCTATAATTGCATGTAACTTCTAAGCTTTGACCTTGAGATTTCAAGAGCTAAACAAACTTGTAGAACCCTAAACCATGGACATTATCATTCGGCCATGTCTAGAAGTTTAGGTGTGATGATTTTTATTTTATTTTGAGTTCATGCATGTTGATTTGATGCTTGTTGGAGATGATCTAAGTGATTTAAATGCTTTGATTTTAACTTTGAATTTTCTAAGCTTTGATCTTTGATTTTATTTTAAAAAAAAAAGAGCTTTGATCTATTGTTTTGATCTTGAAAAAAAGATTTGATTCTTGACTTGATTTTCCATAACTTGGATCTTGAAGTTTTGCATGTGATGCTTGTACTCAAAAAGTCTTGTTATTTGGTGTGCCTATCACGGTTTTGATGAGAAAGCAAAGGAAAACAACTTTTTCAAAATGGTTTTTCTTTGATCTAAATCTGTGTGTATCAAAGCTAAAGGTTATGTTTCTTTTTGGTCAAGCCTTGAAAATCAAAAGATCATGATTATTTTTCATAAAAAGGAACTTGCATGTGATTCTCTTTTACCTTAAGTGATTTTTAGAAGCACATGCAAAGAAAAATGAAAATGAAAATGTGTTTGAAGTGACAAAGAGGTCACGGTTTTATGAAGAAAAAGGAAGTGGTATTTTTTTTCTAAATCCATGTGTTGAAAGTGCATGTTTTGATTTGTTAATTTTAAGGTTTTTCATGTAGAAAATTTGCATCAAAGACCTTGTTTTTCCTATGATAATGATTCGGCCTACACTAGTTGTAATAGGCTAGATTCCTTTTGTATGTGATTGACTTGTTGAAATGATTATGTTTGTGATTTTATTTTGAGAAAAACTATTTAATTTGTGTTATGGTGGTTTTTGCTCAATTCGGTGTTAATAAAAGAAAATAAATGAATATATTTGATTATTTCCAAAAGTATTTTCATGGTTTTGATTTTAGTTCTTTGCTGTCCAAGATTTTATTTCAAGGTTTTCAATTTATAAAAGTGTTCTTGATTCATGAAAAGTGTGGGTTTCAAGTGCTATCCAATATGTCCAAAAATTAGAATGAGGATTATGGATTTTTCAATGTTCTACAAGTAAAAAAGGTGGCTGGACTCATTTCATACAGCCACATAAACTAATTATATTATTTATTATAATGTGAATTTTCAAATGATTTTTGAAGGATTTCAAGTTTAAGAAAAGATTGTGTTTTAAGGAAAGATAAAGGGAATAAAAGAACTAATTGGGTTGGAAGAAAGTATGGTGTTTAAATGAATATATATATATATATATATATATATATATATATATGCATACATGTGTGTATGTATATTCGGCCATGTAGTATAAATAAGTTTGGGAAATTTAATTGCACTAAAATGAACTCATATAACGATTTTTGAAAAGAATTGAGTTGTTGTGTTTGATTCATACCTTTGTGAGTGTGTGAATGTCTAAGTGTTTGTTTGGATTATAAATAAATTAAATGATTAATCAAACACTTGTATGACTTCATTTATTTAAGTGTTGTTGTGATTGTGTGCTAGTTATGTTTGCAAAATAATTGAGTGTGTAAATAGCTTTAAAATAAATTGATTTTAAGAAATTTCCATTTGATTTAATTGAGATTTTAAATTGTGTTTATGGCTGTCCGGAATTATTTAAACTTGTTTCTTGACTTTGAAAATGTGTTCAAGTGATTTAAAGTAAAATTTTCAAGTGATAATTGATTTAAGGAAAACCCAGATGTAAAACGGTGAACTTTTCGGTGTTTTCGAATATAAGGGAGGTGCTGTCCAAAATGGACCAGCAACCCAACCAAATAATCTAAATTCTCTTACTAAATGTTTTCAAATGATTTTAAAATAATTAAAGTGCTAGAAAACATGGAAAGTGTTTTGATAAAACAAGAGTGTTTTATTTAATATGAGGGATAAGAGGTGTTTAAGTTACGAAGAAGATTTTCCTAATATCAGTTAATAACGAAAGCGTATTTTATTTAGTACGAGGAAATCTTAAAGACGAGGGATTGGGGCAGCTGGCAGCCAAAGGATCCAAGAAGACGGTACGCATTAAATAACTGGACCTCAGGTGAGAGAGAAGCTTTCCTAAGACACCATGGTAGTTAGGTGATTTAGTAGGACGTTCCGTATCATCTCAAAGATCGGAACTAAGTGGTTAGAGTCAGTAGTATAATTGGCAATTGTGTGATTGTGTGGCCACTTATACGAAGGTGACGAATACCACATTGTGTTGTGATGTTTGTGTGAATGATAGCATGTTCTTATACATTTATTCAATTATGTCTTATGTTATTTATTGCTGTTAATGAAAATGAGTAATATGCTGTTGGACGTCTGTTACGTCCTGAAAATGGAAGCAGAGTAAATACGATTGTGAAGCAAAGACATAATGAAAGAGAAATAAAGAGTATAAATAAAATATGTAATGGAAAAAGAGAAAGAGTTGAGAATTGGGAAGTGAAATTGAGGTTAATAATGAAAATGAGCCAGAGATGGGGAGAATGTTGTGAATGTGGATATGAGATGAGATGTAAGTGGAGCTGGGCTCCTTTGTTTTTGGTTTTAGTCTGGGACTAGTGTTGAGTTGAGCTTGCTCCTCCATTAGCGCCCAGCAATGGTGTGAAGTTTGAAAAAGGTTTTTGAAAAGCGGTTTTTGAAAAAGATTTTTGAAAAGAGATTTTTGAAAAGATTTTTGAAAAGATTTATGAACGGAGATTTTTATGAAAAGAGATTTTCCTTTAAAAGTTTTGTGAAAAGATATGTTTTTGAGAGAAGTTTTGTGAAACCATCTTTTGAAAGAGTTTTGAAATGATATCTAAAGAAAGTGTTTTTGGAAATGATAGTTGGGAGAAGTCCCTTTGAGAAAACATTTTTGAGAAAAGTTTGTGGGAACTGTGTCTTATTGTGAAAGCTTATGAAAAGAGATTTTGTGGAAGTTTTCGAAAACGCATTTTGGGAAGGTATGGTGAAATGAGAATGAGATGTGAAATTATAGAAGGACTGAGAAATGAGATGAGAACTTGTTGATGTGATCCCGGCTCTGTGCTATGTGAGAAATGATGAGAGAAAGTTTGTGCAAAGTTAGTGGTCGGGACTCGTTGAAGGGTTGCACGAAGGATGGGCCGACCTTAGGATAATTGAAAAGATTAAAAGACTTTAAAAGACATGCGCGGTGAGGTATGAGAGTGCGAAGTAGTGGAGAGGAAGAAACGATAAGTATCTGCGGATACTTAGGACGAGATTACATTAGGGGAGGACGATGACGGTGAAACATCAAGAAGTCTAGAGTATGTTTTGTAAGTTTCATGATGAATGTTTTGATAATGCCAAAGGGGGAGAAATATGATGTTTTGAATTGAATGGAATGTTTCTCAAAGGGGAGAAATGATTGTTGGATAAATATTATGATTTTTTAGATGTTTGTTTGGAGAAAGGTTGTTTTTGTTGTTTTTATGTAGGTTGAGCTAAGTTGTTGAATATAGGGGGAGAATCAAGCTTCTACCTAGTGGTATTCAAAAGTTAAATGCATTGATTAAGGGGGAGCAAGAGTCTCACCAAGTGATCAAATTGTTAAAGCATCAACAACTTCAAAGAACTTTTGGAGAACTTCAAAACATGGTTTGTCATTTTCAAAAAGGGGGAGATTGTAAGTTCCATGATGAATGTTTTGATAATGACAAAGTGTTTTGAACAAGCTATCATGTGATGATCAAGTTCAAGTTCAACAAGCAACAACAAACATCAAGTGAAGAAGAGAGAACAAGCTCATGAAGACTTAAGTTTGAGTGTAATTGTTTTTGTTTTATCTTTTGCCTCTCAAACTTCATAGGTTTTCATTTGGGTAGTTTGTTTAGAGGGTAGTGAATCTCATTCATAAGTCATGATTTAATCATAATTTGAGTTTTCACTTAACCTAGAATCAATAGGTGGCTTAAAGGTTTTAAAGGAAAGGTTGGTTTTTGAGAAAACAAGTTTTAAACAAGTGCAGTATAGTTTTACTCGAGTATGAGTTTGTTTAATCGAGTACTACTCGAGTATGCTGCAATTTACTCGAGTAAACACTGCTGAACTGATTTTTAAAATACGATTTTCACTTCTCAATATCAGTTTTCAAGTGCCATAACTTTTGGGTATTCTATAAAAACCTTTTCCTAACCTTTGTGATCATACCCCATCATTTTGATATTCATTTTACAAAGAATCAAGCCACTCTATTCTCTCTCAATTTCAAAGATCAAAGCTTTTCTATTTTCATATTCTTTGATCAAGAACCTTTGAATCTCTTGTGTGATTTGTCATAGCTATTGATTGAGATTCATTAGGATTGTTATGTGTATTCATTGAGTTGTAATCTTTGCAATAAGGCAAGCCACTACAACAAACAAGAAGCCTTGGTGTGCCGATTATCATCAAGCAACGTTCATTGAAGAAGAAGAAGTCTTGGTTGTGAATCAAGCAAGGAGAAGCCTTGATGTGTGGATTATCATCAAGCAATTGAAGACTTGTTGTGTCGATTATCAACAAGGGGTAGAGGTTAGATTAGAGAGAAGATCAACAGGATTACAAGGCAAGGGTGTCGGTTATCTCTTGTAGGCTAGCAAGAAGGAAGTCTTGTGAGGCAATCACTTGTAATTTGAGAACTCTAATTCCTCATAGTGAAGAATCTCTCTTGGTTGAAGAGGGGACTGGATGTAGCTTTCAAGCGGGTGAAAGTGAACCAGGATAAATCGCTGTGTCGTATCTCTAAACCCTTACTCTTTATATTCAAGTCATTTGATTGCGTTCTTGGTTGAAAACCTAGAAAAATTGATTTTCATAATTGATTGAATTGAATCTTTAATTGTTCAAATTGATAAAGGGAATATCATTTTCATAACTAGGTTAATCAATAAGAATATAGGTTTTAATCATCTCCGCTGAATCTCTGTTCTTTCATGTGAATTGATTGATTTTCGTATGCGAATGAAAACTTGATTTTTTCTGGTTTCTGTCAGATATACTCGAGTAAACGAGTCTTTAATCGAGTACTACTCGAGTACTCTGAAATCTACTCGAGTAAACCTGAGAGTTTTTGGAAAAATATTTTGTTTTAATTGTTTCGATTTGTTTCGTTCGAAAATCTTTCAAGGTATCTTGTACACCTATTCAACCCCCCTTTCTAGGTGTATTCCTAGGGTTCCTTTGTCTCTCCAACCACCAGTTGCGGTTTCCTCATGTTTCTAGGCAGAACGAACTCCACATGTGGCGCACTAATGTGGTGGGGACTGGGTCTAATGCCGTGGCAAGTTCTGCGGGCCCACTAGAAACATACTGTCGCCCCCTAGATTGCAAATCGAGAACAGTGAGAGGGACTGGAAGGGGGCATTGTGTTTGCCACTGCGTGGACAGTGAGCCTTGTTATTATTGAAATGATTTGAGGACGAGATCCTCCTGGTCTGGGACCATTTATGTGTTGGACAGCTGTCGTGCCCGCGTGGTAAAGGTCCTGCACTCCTGTTTGCTTCCGACTAGGTTGGGTAGATGACCGAGGAGATGTAGACGTGAGTGATAGCCGAGAACGAAATGAATTCCCCGATGATATCTTATGATTTTCCAGAGTAAAAGAATGATATGAATTGATAAGATTGGAAAAGAAATTTTCTGAGTTGAGAAAGAAAGAATGTACTGAGCAGTGAAATTAAGCTTAGGAAAAATAATGAAGGATGATAATAACGAAGGATAATAATGATAATGATGATGATAAAATGCTTGATTGTTGTGTGTATGTATGTTGTATTTTATGCTTGTGTGGTCCTATTATCTTGCCTATCGTAATTCCACACCGTCGACGATCCGTCATTCGGAATGCTTACTCTCTCATGTTCGTTGGCATATCGGTGCTGCTGGTATCTCAACGGGCAGATGGAGTAACTGATGAAAGTCACCGTATGAGGCTACAGGGACTACGAAGAGAAGATTCGGTAGGAAGCTAGGAGGAACTCCACCACACTCAAGGGAGCAGAGCCTGAATCTACTAGCCAGGAGGGAATCACAACAAGGAGGGCAACACCTTTGAGAGCAAAGATAGGACGCAAGAAAAAGAATGAGGACCTTCACCCCATAGTTCTCAAATGGATAGTTTAAGATTAGTGTGGCTAGATTAGATTGTGGTGATTGTTTTGATTTACGGATTACCGAAGCCATGAGCCAATTATGTAAACGAGTTAAATTTTAATTTGACTTGTGGTGCCTACTTTTATTCAAAGTTAATGCATGAAAAGTTGTTGAGAATTGTCGAGATGATTTTGAACCAAGTTCTTTTATGAAAGTGAATGTTTTATGAAAAGAACAGTTTTAGTAACAACTCGGTTTTCGAATGAAAGTGTGGAAGAACATCAAGACCTTTTTAAAAACGGTTTCAAACTCTTCCACAATGTTTAAAAAAAAATTTGGCCTCACTTTTGCAACATAAATGGATAAAAGCTGGTTACTTTTGAGTTACGAAAATCGGGCTGATACAACAAGTACATCATAAGAATATTCACACACACGCCATTATTCATATTTTCAAAACATAGTTTGAAAACTCTCTTTAAAACGGTTCAAGAACATATATACATATATTAATCATCTTAACTCTTAAAATAGGGTTTCCACTTATATTGGAAAGCCTTTTAGAAGAAAAGGGGAATTAAAAATTTAAGACAAAGAGTTTTGAAAATAGTTTAAAATTGTTTCACAAAGCGTCAATTAATTCATTCAATCACACATAACAACAACCACACAACACCACCATTAACATAACCAATTTAAACCTATATACGTAAACCTATACCTATACCAATCTCTCAATTAAACTTAAATCCCTGATTCTGCTTAATTAAAACTTCTTTGGCATTCATAAATTTAAATATTACCGTTCGGGGTTTAAGTTCAACTGATAGAAATCCACACCTGACTTTTGCTTAATGTTGAAGTTATCGAACTCAGTTTAGTAGCGGAACCAACCACGAGTTCAATGTAAAAGTTATTATGGTTTCCTTGGATTTTAGTCTAACCGATGCCAATTAATTCACTCGGCTAGATTAAAATTGTGAAAATGAATAATTTAGTTTTCATGGTTCCACTCCCAATCTTTGTTCGCTTCCTTTGACACTAAATTAGTCCACATCTAAACACATTTTGAGGACCTCTTGATTGAATTCGAACCACTTCACAACTTAGATAGAAAGTTTCTTTTACTCTTGCAAATTTTCAATTGGAATAGTTCGACGGTTCGAATCCGATCGATTAGTTCTTGATTTCTATTTAACTCTTGGTGTCACAACGACTTGAATTAAGATTAGCAATGGAATTGACCGTTAGTTAAATTTAAAGCTTATTTTTCGTTCTCTTTGATACTAGTCTAATCAATGTGAACTTAATCACTTGGTTGGATTAGTATCAAAGTTATAACTCCTTTAATTTCGGCGATTCCATTTCTAAGCTTTGTCCAATTACGTTGACACCACATGATTCAATCAACATACATACATGTCATACACAAATGCACATAGTCACACAAAGAGAAAACAATAAACAATTGGGCACTAAGGTTTTATACACCGAAAATCGCTTACTAATTCGTAGTAGTGCACGAACTCCTAGATTCTGACGACTTTACCTCCCGATAAATGTAATGTCAGATTGGCCAATTCCCACACTACATTAAATCGGTGGTAGTAGCCCTCGCAACCCGATGAATTTCCGTACTACGATTTTAACTGCCTTGGCATTATTCGGATTTCCCTTGTATAAAACCTTAGCTTTACTCTATCCTAACACTCAAAACACTTTGACTTTCAACCATTCACCTAATATCGCTTAGGTTTGTGGTTTGCAATGGAAAGCACTTACAACATTCAAAATTTCCAAGTTTTCTTCGTTTGTCACTTGTTAGTATTTCCCTTTGCAAACTTAAACCCGTGCTCTATTCTCTCAACTTAGAACACTTTATATGTATATATACTCACTCCTATGATAGCTATTCGTAAACCATCTCCTCATCACAAAGCATCAATTAATATCTATCATACACAAGAAAATGTTCTATGTAACACCCCACAAATTCCTCGTATTGAATTAAAATACTAAAGAGATTTATTTTGAGAAAAATGTTTTTGAAAGAATATTTTCTTAAATAAATTTCTTAATTCACATTTTCAAAGTGGAAAATGAATTTAAAGAAATGATTTCCATGAAATAATGTGATGAGTTTTAAAGTTGAGTTTGAAAAATAGTTATGTGATTGATATTTTTGGTATTTTAATGGAATTTTGGTTTATATATATATATATATATGTATATGATCTTATAAATAAGAAAATCTATTTTCTATGTATGTACGGCCTTATGTGTAGGTATGCTTAGAATTATGAGGAATTTAATTAGTAAATGAACATGATTATATGTGAATGTATGTATGTGTAACGTGTAAACATGTATGTGTGCATGAGTGTGTGAATGCATGAATATACGTGTGTACCGTGTGTGCCATGTGTGTGTATGTGAGAAACCTAGAAATTTCCTAAGTTGTAACCAAGCCCTAACTAAGTGAACTAAATCCCAACCAAAACCCTAACTAGATTAATGGAAACCCTAATGGAGAACCAACAAGTCAAAAGCCTAAATGAGCCCTAAACACCTAGTGTTCCCTACCTTGTCTCCTTAAGAGATGATAAACTCCACCCATGCAAAGTTTGTGGAGAACCGAATTTACCCCTCCCTCTAAGAACTTGTGGCCGAATCAACCAAGGGCAAAATAGGAAGACACGAATTTCTTATATAAGTTTTGGCCCTTAGCTTCATTTCGTTCATCCTTCATTTCATTTCCTCATTTCACTCTTTCGTCCCATACACACACCCAAAACACAAGTCTAAGAACTCATTAAACTCTTAGACTAAGAAAATAGAAAGAAAGAAAGAAAGAAAGAAGAAGAGGCCGTGAGGAGGAAAGATCAAGCCTTAAACCTAGGAACTCTTTGAAAATCAAGTGCTAGAAGACCCTTTTTCTTGGTATAAACCGAAGACCTAGAAGAATTAGAACTAGCTCTTGTTTTGTAATTCTGTAATTTTTCTTTTCTTCTCTTGCATGTTCATTTTTATGGTTTGATCTAAGGTGCATGTGATATTCTTGCTTTGATCTTGATTTTTAAGAGTTAAATAAATTTGTAATAAACTAAATGATGGACTCTATAATTCGGGTGGTATTTCTTATGGTAGATCTTGATGTTTTCATGATGGATCTTTATGTTTTACAAGATTAAATCTCTTGGATCTAAAGTTTTGCTTATGATCTTCTTGCATGTTTGATTTTAATGCTTAAAACCGTGAACTATGAGATGTTTGTGTGTTTATTTGTTAAGTCAATGTTTGATCTAATTTATTTTTAATTTTTGGTCTTGCATGTTAGTTTATGATGTTGATCTTGAACCGTGTATGTGTAATTTTTGGTTTGATCTTGAGAAAAGCTTGATTTTGTGTTTTGATCTTTGATTTTTGTTTTGATCTTAAGCCTTGCATGTGAGTTTTGAAACAAACTCTTTAATGTTTTCTCAATATATGTCACGGTTTTGCCTCTTTCCTTACTCAAGATGATTTTTGTCTTCTATTTGTGTTCCCATGTTTAATTTCATGACTTGATCTACATGATTTAAGTGCATGCATGTTGATCTTGGACTTTGAAAATTATTTTTATATTTCTTTGAGAAATAAATTGAAAGTGTTTGTGTTGATCCATGATTTTTACATGTTTTGTTAGAAAAGTTTAAGATTTAATCTTGCATGTTAATTTTAAATGAAAGAGATTATGTTTTTCTTTGTTGCATGACTCGATTTTTGAAAGGAAATTAGGGAAATAAGCTTTAAAATAATTTTCTTTGCATGAACATGTGTTGATCCTGTGCATGTTGCATTTGGCCATGTCTACATTAAAATCCATGCTTTTTATTTTGTGAGAACTTGATATGTGATCTATGTTTTATGTCCTTGTATGATCTTTGCTTTGAATTGATTTAAGAAAAATAAATTTAAGTTTGATTGTTTTACAAAGAGATAGCTCACGGTTTTGCTAAGAAAAGGGGAAAATAATTGCATAATTTCGTATGTTTGATGATGCATGAATCTTGCATGGAATTGTGACTAGTGTTCGGTGTATACATGATAATTAGGTTAGAATTCCTTTTCCATGAAGTAACCTAGGAATAATGTATGTACTTGTAGAATTATGTGTGTATTCGGTTTGTGGACTTAAGTATGTCTAAATGAGTTTGTTTTATAAAAATGGAATGTTTTTGAAATTAATTATGGACTGAGTGATTTAATCAAGTGTTTAATTATGAACTAATTACTCAAGAATGAATGTTTGTGAATGATTGATTAATTGCTCATGTGAATTGATTTATCATAGTGTGTCATTGATTGTATGTGTGTAATCGGTTCCTATATCCAATTTGATTTGATTTATTTGTGTTTATGATTTTCTAAAACTTGCTTTATAACAAAAAACTTGAGTTTTTAAGGAATTAATATCGAACCAAAAAGTGTTCGAAAATAAAAAGAGTTTTTTTGCGATGTTTTCGGATTTTCATCAAATTGATTTTTGCGAAACTATTCTTTGCTGTCCAAGTTTATTTAAAATTGTTTCCTAACTTTTAAAATGTGTTCAAATAATTTACAATAGAATTTTCAAGTGATATTTGATTTAAGAAAAACCCGGATTGAAAACGGGGCATTTTTCGGTGTTTTCAAACATGTGTATGGTGCTGTCCAAATCGGGCCAGCAACCAAACCAAATGATTTAAACCATTTTATTAAATGTTTTCAAATGATTTTAAAATAATTAAAGTGCTAGGAAATGTGGGGATTGTTTTGATAAAACAAGAGTGTTTTAAGTTTTCCGATTAAGAACGGAAAGTGTCATGAAATAAGAAAAGATTTTCTTAGAACTAGACCATAACGTAAGTGTATTTTATTTAGTACGAGGAAATCTTAAGGACAAGGGATTTGGGCAGCCGGCAACAAAAAGGATTCGAAGCGACGGTACGCAATACATTGCTGGACCTCAGGTGAGAGAGAAGCTTTCCTAAAACACCGTGGTAGTTAGGTGATTTATGAGGACGTTCCGTATCATCTCAAAGATCGGAACTAAGTGGTTCTGAGTCAGTAGTATAAGTGACAATTGTTGGTGTTGTGTGGCCACTTATACGAAGGTGACAATGGCCACATTGTTGTTGTGACGATTGTGTGTGACTTCTAGTATGTTTATATTTATTTACGTATGCATGTTGAAACTGAATACTGTTGATTTGCTAATGGACGTTTGTTACGTCCTGAATAAGGAAATGAAAATGAAATGGATAAGTGGTAGATGGAAATTAAAAGACATGGTGAGAAAGGAATAATGATGAAAGAGATAAGATGGATTAGAAAGAGAAAGAGTTGAGATTGGGGAAAGTATGTGATGATAATGCTGCAAACGAGCCAGAGCTGGGGAGAATGATGCTGATATGAGATGAGATGAGATTTAAGTGGAGCTGGGCTCCTTGGTTTTTGGTTTTAGACTGGGACTAGTGTTGAGTTGAGCTTGCTCCTCCATTAGCGCTCAACAAAAAGGTGATTTTGAAAACGGTTTTCAAAAAGATTTTTGAAAAGCTTTTTTTTTTTTGTTAAAGAAAGTATTTTTGAAAAAGTTTTGGTGAATCAATCTTTTTGAAAGAGTTTTTGAAATGATATTTGGAGATAGTCCTTTGAAACAACATTTTTGAGAAAGTCTTTTCGAAATAACATTTTTAAGAAAGTTTTATGAAATTACACTTTTGAGAAAAGTTTTGTGAAAACGATATTTTTGAAAGAGTTTTGTGAAAAGAGGTATTGTTGAGGGAAGTTTTGGGGAGACAATCTTTTTGGTAAAGTATTTGAAAGGATGATTAAAGAAAATCTTTTTGAAATGATATTTTGGGGGAAAGTCTTCTGGAAATGATATTTTAGAGTAAGGCAACAAGATGATATTTTTTGAGAAGATTTTATGAAATAACATATTTGAGAAAGTTTGTGGAAATTACGTTTTGTAAAAACTTATGAAAAGCGATTTGTGAAAGTCTTTGAAATAGAATGATTGAGAAAGATGAGATGATTACGAGGAATGGAGAATGTTGAGAAAATCTGAGAAATGAGATTTGCGTTTGTTGATGTGATCCCAGCTCTGTGCTATGTGAGAAATGATGAGAGAAAGTTTGTGCAAAGTTAGCGGTCGGGACTCGTTGAAGGGTTGCACGAAGGACGGGCCGACTGTAACATCCCTAATTTAATTTCAAGCATAATTAGTGAACTAATAAGTATGAAGTGTAAGGAATGGGTAGATTAATTGCTTAAAGAATTTTGGGAGCAAGGTGAGTAATAATTATAAGCATTAGGGGTTGTGTAGGATACATCGGCAGCCAGGGGCAAAATTATCTAAGTGAAATCGGGAGTTAAATCGGCGTTTTAAGTATTAGAAATCAGCCGGCACGAGAAAATTTGGAATTTATTATAGGATGCTAAGAAATTAAATTCCACCTGTTGGATGTGAAGTCTAGGATTTTAGGAAGCTTGTCTCAAAATTTGAGCAAGATCCAACGGTTAACGAAGAAGTTATGGAGAATCGAAGTCGGAAATCACTGGTGCACGCCCAGGCGCACCGGTGCACGCCCAGGCTCACCAGGGTGCATACTCACGCACCAGTTCAGTAGGTTTCTCGCCCAGGCGCGCGCCAGCCTCGCCCAGGCGCGCGCGACGCACCAAATCGCACATCAGATGCGCATCCCTTGCGCTCAAGCGCCGGCGCCGCGCCCAAGCGCCAGCGCCCAGATCTGCGCACCAACCAGCCTTAAAAACACGCACCAGCCGCCCCTCACCCCATTTCCTCCGCACCAACTTTCTTCCTCCTCCCCCAAACCTCCTCCAACCTCCATGGAACCCCCAAATCCTTCCCTCCAACCTTCCCCCATGGCAACTCACTCCCTCCATCTTACTTTCTCCTTCCTTCTTTCCTTCCTCCATGAAGCTCTCCCTTTCTCTCTCACCTCCATGACCCATTCTCTTTCTCTCATCTAATCTCCATCAACAAAACCCACAAATACCCACAAACCCACCTTAAATCCTTCACCCATGAAAGTTTTTCTCCTCCCTCATGTGTTATTTTTCGTCGCCTTCCTTTAATTTATCCCTCACCCTCTTATGAGCCCTTTCTCTCTCATTTAGGGCTTTGATTTCTCTCTCCACGGGTCTCACCGGCGTCGTTACCGGCCGTGATCGCACCGAGTTTGTATCGGGTACCCCGAGACTCGAAGCTTTTGCCTTGATCCAGTTGCGATCGTTCTCGCTAACGAGGAGCAACACCGACGCCGTCATCGACACCGAGCCACAACCCAGGTTCTTTTAAAAAAAAAAGAAAGCCCGAGGTAAGAAGGGTCGTATTACCTCTATTTAAAAAGTAAATTCTAGGATTCTATTGTGGTGACTAAGAATAGGGTAATTAAAGAATACGTTAATGAACCTTGGGGTAGTCCCTGCAAATATAAATGATTTACTTAAATTGACAATGGAATAAATTGGATGTACATAGAAAGAGTTCCGGAGAGAATGAATGTGATAGGATATTAAGAGAGTTAATATAAAATCAAAGTGTAGAAAAACATAAAATAAAACCAAGGGAAATTAGTTAAGGAAAAACCAGCTAAACTTAGGAGTAACAGAATAAAAAGGGCAAATGTAATAGGTATAAAGAGTAGAACTAATAAGCTGAATAATAATAAGTTAAATATTAAGTGAAGATTTAAAGGGGAGAAAAGAGGGATTAGAATGTGGAATCAGGAATACGTGTGGAGTCGAATATGGGAATAGAAACAAAATGGTGAATTAGATGTAAAAGAAAATAGATAACCGGTAAAAGAAATTAATAAAAAAGATACTAAAGCAAAGAGAGAGTGAGTTGTTAGGGAAATTAAATAAAATGTTTGTAGTGTTCCATTGTTAGGGAGACACCACGATGTGTGTTTTGGGTTGTTGCAGCTGACGAGGGTGACCCCGGTCCTACGTACCCCCGGTGATAAGGGGATCAAGCCACACGTAGTTCTTGAGAGTAGGGATGAGAGACATACCTTAGCCCCTATAGCATAGTGGTTCTTATAGGGGATTACCTGTTAGGTGTGTTGTGATACCTTATGGGCCTGTTGGGCCCCATAGGGCTGACGTGGCTCTTAGAGGATAAGAAGGGTGAGTCCTTCATCCTTATCATGTACTAGGGAGTTTTAAACTTATCCGTTGAGTCGTTGGTCGGCATTGAAGGCATGCGGTCGGCTTATGGGTCCGGTCCACTACATAAGCCCCCCAGCTCGGGAAGTGTCATATAGACTCTGAGCCGAGTTTAGATCCTTTCTGTGCTGGGCAGATCAGACGTCCGATTTCCGAGGTTGGAGGTGACATAGAAGACTGTTTAAAGCCAAGACCCTTTTCCTGGAAGAGTATCGCAAATGGTTGATAGCATTCTTTATACTCAAATAATGACACTGAAAGAATAAACCTAAAGGAGACTCTTACACCCGTTGTATTGAGGTGTGTCAAGAGTCTCATCACCAATTGGATCGTAAGCTTTACGGGTTCATGCTGTCGGAATGAGCACCTTAGCCGAGGCGTATTCCTCTGCCCGCGATGTATTCGACCTGTGGTCAAGTATCGGGTCGCAATCCTCCTTTCCACTTGTAGCAATGCCGACCTGGTCGGCTAACCGAGATCGTGGGCATGCAAGTGTGTAGGAACGTGATCCAAAGTGAGTGATTGAATTAAAGTAAGCCCTCGATGAGAGAGGTGGATACCAAATCTGATGGCGATAGGCGGAAATGTTGCAACATCCTTTACAGGGAGATGATCATATGTTACCAGTGTCTAGGTCGGCCTATGTCGGCTATGTACCTATTCCATTACGACGTAAGCCCCCACTCCATAAAGCTTGAAGAGGCTTGTGTTCAGTTCATAAGAATTGAGATGCTTGATGCTGATGTCCGAGGCACCCTCAAACTCGGTATAAACCCAAAAACTCAATGGGAGATCTCCAAAGGTACTGGTTGACAAAAATGATCGTCAGCGCGTGGCGAGCATAGAAACTTCCTTGTTAAAGTTCTTCCCAAATGACTCCACGGCCTTGGAGTACGTTGCTGATCCCGAGCAGCGGGCAATGAGACAGAATGTGGCCGCTCGGGAGGAAGTCCTCACTCCCCAGCTGGCGGAAATATGCTGACACATAGGAGAACATGATCGGATTCTTGACGAGCAGAAGGAGTATACCGGGGATGCCGAGAAGACAGAGAGTGAGAAAAGCGGTAAAGCTTTAAAGGGCTTGTGCCGAGTTCATAAGAATTGAGATGCTCGGCGGGAGGTTTCCAGAGATACTGATCGGTGACAATGATACTTGGCGTATGGCGAGCATGGGGACTTAGATTATGTTGCTACTCCCGAGCAGCGGACGATGTGGCAGAGTATGGCTACTTGAGAGGGAGTCCTCAGACCCCAGCTGGCTGAGATGCGCTCAATGTCGGAGAACAATGTTGTCGAGCTAGAGAAATAAGCCGAAGTTGAAGCCGAGAAATTAAGCCGAGAGGGCGAAAAGTGAGATCATCTTCAACAAAACAATCTGAGAAAATTCCTTGTGGATAGGACAGGATGTAGCACTGATTCTTTCGTCAACGATGTTAATCAATTATAACTGCTGAACCCCTCGGAAATCGGAATAGTTTGTCAGATCCTTATTAGTAGGTCGTCGAAGGGAAGCTCGGAACAACAAAGCCGAAACAGAGCTTGCTTGCATAATATCAAAGGATGTCTGATAAGGCCCTATTGCGTTCGGTAGATGCATGAATGTTGAATAAAACACGATCTTCGCAATTGTCAGAACATGAGGGTGGACGAATGGTGTGAGACTCTTTTAGAGATCCTGAGTTGCTTGTACCTCCACAGTTGTACCTTTCATCACATATACAGAGATAGGAATTAGAATATTAAATTAGAAATGAGACAAGAGTGGTGCATTCACTTTGTAAACTGAGTCATATTTTAGGCACTAAGCAAGTAGTATGATACTTGTAGCATAAATAAAGCGACCATGTGTACCACTCATGGCCAATAATTACAACCATCTCATAAAAGCCAATATGTGTAATTAAGATATAAAACTTAAACGTAATAAAGAGCAATGACTTAAATTTAGGATAAAGAAAGATTAATTCCCTGATTAAGCGGGAGAAGTGTTATATTCTTTAATTTGGATCGGCTGTTCTCTGAGTTGTCGGACATGCCTTCGTCTTTTTATTTTCAAAACCTTTAACCCGATAACAGGAGTATTATCCGAGGAAACATCAGAAGGATTGGTGATTGGGAGAATGAATGTGCAGCAGAATAGCCTAATCCGAGCGTACTTCCCCAACTAAATCGGATTCCCCCTCCGAGAATGCTCTGCCATTTAGATCAGATTCATCCAAACCTGTGTGAGAGGCTTGAGGATTTAGACCTGTGAAGGAGTGCATTGTGACGGGGTTGAATGTTTGCAAGTTGTGAGGGCGGGGTTAGAGAAAACGTCTGAGGGGCACAAGATCTGTGGTCGGCTTGTGCATGCTTTCGGATGATAGGAATCCTGACTTGGGTTATGCGTGAAACACTCGCATCATTTTAGGCCATCGTGCTCGGGCTATCACGTCCGGTAGTTCCGACCATCAAATTTGTACCTTTACATGATGTATGAAAACAACTATTAGAATATCAAGTAGTAAATGATATGTAATGATATTAATAGCGAAGTATGAGCCGTTTCACTGTTAATTATGAGTATTATCTAACATAATATAATGTTGTGCAGCAAGTGATTCAATAATGATGAATGTGAGGTTTAAAGTATGCAATGTACATCACGTAAATGAGATAATGAGAAAGATCCTTCCCTGTTTGTCTTTATAGTTAGACTATTTTTGAGCTTTGATGCGTTCGGCATCCTTTTTGGCATGAACGTTGATATGCTCGGCATCAATTTGGCATAGAGACATTTCCTCTTCTACTGCTAGATCGTGTGCTTGCTCGGTACTCTTCATCTTCTTCCACCCAAACACCCTGTATGCCGTTATGGGCGAACCATTGTATAGCGCCCTTGTGAGCAATGTTGGGATCTCGAGAAGAGATGTTGACGGGGATCGTCTTTTGGCTTTTAGTGACCATGAGAGGCAAGGGTGTCGTGGTAGAAGGGACCGTTCAATTCGAGGATGTCATTAGTCGGTTGATATCATAGCCTGATATCCTACTGCGGGTGTAGGGATCTGGTAGGAAACCGGTGGGATGGACTGTTTACCCATATTTGTACCTCGTATATGTATACAAAATTAATAATCAGTAATCGTCATTTGAACTGACAATGTATAATAATTAAATTGCAATAATGAAAATTATTGGCAAGTTTAAGGAATAAAATATTGGTATGTAAATAGTATGATTCTAAAAAGATGACACGTAATAATAATAAAAACGATACGTGTATCAAAAATGTGTCGGAGCAATTAGTGGTATTAAACTAAATAATGTTAATAAGTATAGTAATTAACTGTATCATTGGCATGCGATGGTGTACATAATTAATACCATTGAAATGACTTAAGTAAAAGAAATTAACTTCCCTGGATTGGTCGTGGTAATGCCCTTAATTGACCGTAACTTGTGGCTTCACATGTTGTTTTGTTGATCGAGAGTTCATTGTGGACGGAGGCCTTGACAACATGACTCGTAATAGTTTGACCATCGTGGGTGTGTAGTGCCCGTTCTAGGCTAGCCTCGTGACGGGTTGTTACAGGAACACATGTTTGCGTGGGCGATGGCCACAAAGTCTTTGTAATCATCTCGGAGTGATGACGATAGTAATCCATGCCACGAGATGTTTTTATAATAACCGTTCTGACTTTTGGATTGTTCTCTATCATGGGGTCGTGATGACCTCGTCAACTCTAGAGAGATTCCTAGCTGCTCGGCCTTCCTTTTCGATAGGTCCGACCATCCTTTTTTGAACCTTACATTACATGTTTAAAGACAATAATCAGTGATCGTTATTAATTTAACAATATATGATAATTGAATAGCAACAATGAAAATTATTGGCGAGTGAATATAAAGTATCAGAACAAAAGCAGCATGATTAAAAAGATCACACGTAACAAATATAATAATGACAATAATTAAATACCGTGCAACCAGACAGGATTGCCCATGAAAAGAAGCATAATTTCAGGTATATCATGCGCAATAATTGTAATGAATGACATTTATAAATATGTCAGAGCATTTAATGACAACAAACCAAATGAAAGCATTAATTTAGGAATAATGACAATGTGCGGTTGTTGGAAACTAATGTACGTCATTCAACAGGCGATATATCTATATAAAGAATTATTATCCTATCACAACAGGAGAGACAAAGATTTAAAGGCATTCAGCAGCACGAAGATTTGCTCAACAAAACATTACGTAACAGCATGGAGAATATCGAATAATAAGCGACTTATAAAGGGATTATAAGGAACTAAGTATTCAAAGCACATGTCCAAAATATTGCATCGGGTAAACTAATATAAGCATGTGTGCGAAGTAGTCATGTAAAATGCCAAGTAAATAGGAAAGCAATATAGGAACGAGAATTCCTTCCCTGATTCGCCGAGGTGAGGAATGTTGGATCGAAGACTGTTGGATTGAAGTCTTTTGTCAATCCTCTTAAAATGGGCTTTGTTGAGCATTGAGGGTCGACCTCTGTTTTCCTTAAATATGATTTTCTCTATGCTCGGAACACGAGCTTCAAGAGGGGAACTTGGCGCGGGGGTCCTCGCTCTTCGCTCGGAGCACAAGCTTCAAGAGGGGACCTCGGCGTGGGGGTCCTCGCTTTCACCCCTAGATTCCAAGTAAAGTAACATTATTGTATTCGTGATACTCAAAAAATTATTTGTCCATTAATGGGGATCTCGGAATGGGTTATTCAGTCGCTCGGGCCATCGTACGTGTACCTCGCATATGCGCACAGAAATAATAATTAATTAGTTATTGTCGTTTCAGATTGACAATTTATAAATATTAAATAATAAATAATAAACAACATGTAATCAAACTAAATGGCAAAAATATAAATTATTTTTGTCTCTAACTAAAAGTAAAGTGAGTCAATAAAATATTTGTGGCATTATTAAAAATTAGAAAGAGTAACTTCCCTGATTTAAAAAGGTAGGTTGCTGAATTGTTGGGCCATAGAGTTGTTGAGGCCCGTTTTCTTTTCTTGCTTCTGTCATTCTGGATCTGGTGCTACCATAGCCGAAGAGCTTGAAAAGCTCCGTGTGGCGGTTCAGGACCTACCGCAGAGGAGGGAGAGCTTCGAACAGCACCAGTTTGCTAAGAATAGCACTAGCCATAGTGAAAGATTCTAGTGGCGAACCGCACCAGCAGACAGCCCATGGCCACAACCGTACTGGTATCAACGGTGGTGCTTGGCGGTGACAGCGCCAGGGATCCGAAGCGAAGATGGAAGAACAATGTTGTTGATTTTTTTTTTTTTTTGGATGGGAATCGGAGTTTAACGATCCCCACAGACGGCGCCAATGTAGTGTTCCATTGTTAGGGAGACACCGCGATGTGTGTTTTGGGTTGTTGCAGCTGACGAGGGTGACCCCGGTCCTACGTACCCCCGGTGATAAGGGGATCAAGTCACACGTAGTTCTTGAGAGTAGGGATGAGAGACATACCTTAGCCCCTATAGCATAGTGGTTCTTATAGGGGATTACCTGTTAGGTGTGTTGTGATACCTTATGGGCCTGTTGGGCCCCATAGGGCTGACGTGGCTCTTAGAGGATAAGAAGGGTGAGTCCTTCATCCTTATCATGTACTAGGGAGTTTTAAACTTATCCGTTGAGTCGTTGGTCGGCATTGAAGGCATGCGGTCGGCTTATGGGTCCGGTCCACTACAATGTTGTAATAAGATATGGAAACTAAGCTAAGTTAAGAAGGGTGTCTAAATAAAGTAGAGCAATGAAATAGGAATAATAAGTAAATAAAAGTGTGAGACAAAGGAATTAATGGGATAACTAAGAATTTGAAATGAGAGTTTAAGATATAACGACTATATCAAAGCTAAGTGGAGTTAGATGTAAACTAGAATAATTAATATAAAGAATAAGGAAAAAGGAAAAGGAAGAGAAGAAGAAAAAGAAAAGAAAGAGTATAGGGAATTAAATAAAAGCTAGGAAACGAGAAATTAAAATATAACGTATATGGCGTAGTTAAGCCGAACTAGTTAAAAATGAGAAACATTTAAATATAAGAAGATAAAAGAAGGGTTAAGAAATTAAAAGAATTAAAGAGAGCTAAGGAAACTAAAAGTAAAGAGAAAAGACTAAGACGAATTAATAATGAGAAAGAAATTAAATGTTAATTGGCACAGGATGGTCGTGGTGACCCTGTGGCCTAATAAATATAAAAGATAATCGGCACAGGATGGTCGTGGTGACCCTGTGGCTTAATAAATATAAATGATAATTGTCGCAGGATGGTCGTGGTGACCCTGTGGCCTAATAAATATAAATTATAATCGTCGCAGGATGGTCGTGGTGACCCTGTGGCCTAATAAATATAAATTATAATCATCGCAGGATGGTCGTGGTGACCCTGTGGCTTAATAAATATAAATGATAATTGTCGCAGGATGGTCGTGGTGACCCTGTGGCCTAATAAATATAAATTATAATCGTCGCAGGATGGTCGTGGTGACCCTGTGGCCTAATAAATATAAATGATAATTGTCGCAGGATGGTCGTGGTGTCCCTGTGGCCTAATAAAAATAAATGATAATCGTCGCAGGATGGTCGTGGTGACGCTATGGCTTAATAACTGTAAATTATAGTCGTCGCAGGATGGTCGTGGCGACCCTGTGGCCAATTGATAAATGTAAAAGAAAGAGAAAAGACAATGTAAAAGAAAAAGAATGGAAACGAAAGAATGAAAAGGGAAATGATATATATAAATGAATGTCGGGTTAAAAGTGGAATAAAAAGTGGAAAAGTAATAAGAGAATTGAAAGTCAAAAGAAAGTGAGAATAAGCGGATAACTAAAAGAAAATTAATTATATGGACATTTATGAGTAATAGATATTAATAATAGGGTAGGCTTAGTTTATTGCTATGTTTCTTTTAGGATTTAATAATAGGGTAGGCATTTTTCGGTGTTTTCAAACATGTGTATGGTGCTGTCCAAATCGGGCCAGCAACCAAACCAAATGATTTAAACCATTTTATTAAATGTTTTCAAATGATTTTCAAATAATTAAAGTGCTAGGAAATGTGGGGATTGTTTTGATAAAACAAGAGTGTTTTAAGTTTTCCGATTAAGAACGGAAAGTGTCATGAAATAAGAAAAGATTTTCTTAGAACCAGACCATAAGGTAAGTGTATTTTATTTAGTACGAGGAAAGCTTAAGGACAAGGGATTTGGGCAGCCGGCAACAAAAAGGATTCGAAGCGACGGTACGCAATACATTGCTGGACCTCAGGTGAGAGAGAAGCTTTCCTAAAACACCGTGGTAGTTAGGTGATTTATGAGGACATTTCGTATCATCTCAAAGATCGGAACTAAGTGGTTCTGAGTCAGTAGTATAAGTGGCAATTGTTGGTGTTGTGTGGCCACTTATACGAAGGTGACAATGGCCACATTGTTGTTTTGACGATTGAAACTGAATACTGTTGATTTGCGAATGGACGTCTGTTACGTCCTGAATAAGGAAATGAAAATGAAATGGATAAGTGGTAGATGGAAAGTAAAATACATGGTGAGAAAGGAATAATGATGAAAGAGATAAGATGGATTAGAAAGAGAAAGAGTTGAGATTGGGGAAAGTATGTGATGATAATGCTGCAAACGAGCCAGAGCTGGGGAGAATGATGCTGATATGAGATGAGATGAGATTTGAGTGGAGCTGGGCTCCTTGGTTTTTGGTTGTAGACTGGGACTAGTGTTGATTTGAGCTTGCTCCTCCATTAGCGCTCAACAAAAAGGTGATTTTGAAAACGGTTTTCGAAAAAGATTTTTGAAAAGCTTTTTTTTTTGTTAAAGAAAGTATTTTTGAAAAAGTTTTGGTGAACCAATCTTTTTGAAAGAGTTTTTGAAATGATATTTGGAGATAATCCTTTGAAACAACATTTTTGAGAAAGTCTTTTCGAAATAACATTTTTAAGAAAGTTTTATGAAATTACAGTTTTGAGAAAAGTTTTGTGAAAACGATCTTTTTGAAAGAGTTTTGTGAAAAGAGGTATTGTTGAGGGAAGTTTTGGGGAGACAATCTTTTTGGTAAAGTATTTGAAAGGATGATTAAAGAAAATCTTTTTGAAATGATATTTTGGGGGAAAGTCTTCTGGAAATGATATTTTAGAGAAAGGCAACAAGATGATATTTTTTGAGAAGATTTTATGAAATAACATATTTGAGAAAGTTTGTGGAAATTACGTTTTGTAAAAACTTATGAAAAGAGATTTGTGAAAGTCTTTGAAATAGAATGATTGAGAAAGATGAGATGATTACGAGGAATGGAGAATGTTGAGAAAATCTGAGAAATGAGATTTGAGTTTGTTGATGTGATCCCAGCTCTGTGCTATGTGAGAAATGATGAGAGAAAGTTTGTGCAAAGTTAGCAGTCGGGACTCGTTGAAGGGTTGCACGAAGGACGGGCCGACCTTAGGATAATTAAAAAGATTAAAAGACTTTAAAAGACATACGCGGTGAGGTATGAGAGTGCGAAGTAATGGAGAGGAAGATACCATAAGTATCTGCGGATACTTAGGAGGAGATTGCATTAGGGGAGGACAATGACGGTGAAACGTCAAGAAGTCTAGAGTATATTTCTAGGCAGAACGAACTCCACATGTGGCGCACTAACGTGGTGGGGACTGGGTCTAATGCCGTGGTAAGTTCTGCGGGCCCGCTAGAAATATACTATCTCCCCCTAGATTGAAAATCGAGAACAGTGAGAGGGATTGGAGTGGGGCATCTTGTTTGCCACTGTAGTGAGACAGTGTGCCATGTATATGAATTGATATGATTATGTTTTGAGGTTGAGTCCTCCTGTTCTGGGACCATTTGATGTGTGACAGCTGTCGTGCCCGCACGGTAAAGGTCCTGTACTCTTGTTTGCTTCCGACTAGGTTGGGTGGATGACCGAGGAGATGTAGACGTGAGTGATAGCCGAGAATGAAATGAATTCCCGGACGATATCTGATGATTCCCAAAGTAAAAGAATGATATGAATTGATGAGATGGGAAAAGAAGAAATTCTGAGTATGAAAAGGGAAAAAGGATTGAGCGAGAAAGAATAATTAAGAAATGCGAAGTGAAATTTAGAAAGAAATTGAAGGATAATAACAAGGATAATAAGACTGATAATATTGATATTGATATCATGATTGCTGTGTGTTTGTATGCTGTATGTTGTATGGTCCTTCTATCTTGCCTATCGTAATTCCACACCGTCGACGATGCGTCGTTCGGATCGCTTACTCTCTCCTGTTCGTTTGCATATCGGTGCTGCTGGTATCTCAACGGGCAGATGGAGTATTGCATGAATATTACCATGTGGAATAAGTGTGGAAGAGGTTGGAAGCACACCCCATGCGGCTGGGCATGGACTGGCTACACGGAGATCGTGATCCAAGATCCGGAGCATCAATTGAGTGGAGCTAATCTAGAACCCCACTTGGGACAAGTCAATGTACGAGGATTCAGTAGCTACGAGGATAAGGCACAGTGTGAGCAGCGAAGGAACTCTACTACACCAGATGGAGGACTACTGGATTCCAATAACAATGAGGGGACAACCACAAGGGCGGCATCATCTTCGGAAGCGAGGAGAAGACGCAAGAAGGAGAAGGAGCTACACCCACTTGCCTTCGTTAGGAGAGTTTAAGAATAGGATTATAGTTTATGTTGGTGGTGAGTGTCTTGAGTTAAGGATTACCGATGCTATGAGCCAGGATGTAATTGAGCTGAATTTTAATTTAACTTGTAGGGTATATCTTTATGCAAAGTGGACTCATGTAAAGTTTTGAAAACTGTCAAGAGGGTTTGAGGCCAAGTTCTTTTATGGAAACGAATGTTTTATGAAAAGAAAGGTTTTAGTAACACTCGGTTTTCGAAAAAGTGAATTGAAGAGCCTAAAGAGATTTTCAATAATACTTTCAAACACTTCAACAATGTTTTATAAAAAAAAATAAAATAAAATTTGGCCTCATTTTTGCAACATAAATGAACAAAAAGTTGGTTACTTTGAGTTACGAAAATCGGGCTGTTACATTCTAAGTACGATGCAAATGTAATGCGATGCGAATGCCATGCGATGCTAATGCAATGCATAAACAATTCATTTTCCTTTACTTTTTACTTTGAAATATTTTTACTTTTCAATGCAATGCAACTTTATACCTCTTGATTTAATTCCTGAATCCAATGTCACACTTTTCATTTCACTTTATACACTTTAATACTTTATTACTTCCATTGGATTCAGTGAAATAAAACAATATGTATATATGTCAATGTATGCACTTCCCCCTCTTTTCATTCACTTTACACTTTTTAACGATAACGTTCATGTACATTGTACTTCACCTCCACTCCGGAAGGTCCCTCACACAATGCACAAGGACTAACCATAGCAATCATGTACATTGTACTTCACCTCCACTCCGGAAGGTCCCTCATACAATGCACAAGGAATAACTATGACAATCATGTACATTGTACTTCACCTCCACTCCAGAAGGTCCCTCATACAATGCACAAGAAATAACTATACAACATCCTCACATACACCCTCCACTCTGGGGAAAAACCGACCAGGAGTAAGCATTTCCCAACCCCTAGTTGGGTGCTTCACCTCCACTTAGGAAGGTCCCTCGCTCACCCGCTTGCACAACACTTCACCTCCACTGCGGAAGGTCCCTCATGTGATTTGGGTTGATTTGTCCAAATCAGGCTTTAGCAGAAATCACTGTCACTGGCCACAAGGAGCCAAAATAAATAGAACTACTACGGTTTGCATAGAACCAATCCCCAACACGGGTAGCGAAAATCATTTTCATAACCTAGGTAATCAATAAGAATATTGGTGTTAATCAATTCCGCTTAATCTCTGATCATACGTGTTAATTTATTGATTTTCATATTTGAGTGAAAAGTGATTTTTCAGTTTTAACAGTGATTAATCGATTAACTAAAAGTGTTAATCGATTAACCAAAATCAAGCTTTCGTAAATAATCGATTAACCTGTTTGATTAATCGATTAACTAAGTTTTTTTTTTTAAAGTGTTAATCGATTAATAAGTTTTGTTAATCGATTAAATGCTGAGAATATTGTAAAAATCATTTGTTTTAATCGTTTCGATTCGTTTCTTTCGAAAATCTTTCAAGGTTTCTCTAACACCTATTCAACCCCCCTTCTAGGTGTTCTCCTAGTGTCTCATAGTTATTTCACCCACCAATTGTAGTTCTTACAATTATTTTGTTTTGTCATGGGTTGTCACTCTTGGATATCTCACCTTTTTGATGATGTCAAAAGGGGGAGAATTATGTCATTATTTCATGAGAAAGCATGAGCAAAACAGGTCAACAGGAACAGGTTGCAATCATGAATGATTCATGAAATGAGTCATGAATTCAGGGGGAGTTATGCTTATCATATGATTCAGTGAATTTGTGCTCCTTTTGTGGAGTTGTGCTCTTCAGTGTTAAAGAGCTGAATGCATTATTTTACTATATCATGTACTAACCTTTGTTTTGCAGGTAGTGTTTGTCATCATCAAAAAGGGGGAGTGCTGAAACTCATGGTTTCCCTTTATGATGTTTTGATGATGACACAACACAACTCAATATAATATGTTTGAACAGGTTCAGGTACATTGATGATGCGAAGATTGTTTTCCTGATTGAAGATCTAGTCTCTTAGGGCTTAGACTTTTGTGTAAAGCAAAAGTTAATCTAAAAAGCACTCAAGTATATTTTTATTTCTAGATTATGACGATGATACCTTTTAGTTTTGGAAAATCTAGAAGAAGTATTTTTAAAACCTTTTGCTCCGGGAAAAGCTTTATGAAAATGTTTTGTGAAAACCTTTGGTTACAAAATTTTTATGAAAAACTATTTTTACTGTGGAGTAATCGATTACCCCTTCTGAACTAATCGATTACTTGCTGCAACATGTAACCAGAGAGTAAGTAATGGATTAATTAGGTTCATGTAATGGATTACTTCCTTGAACTGGTCATTTAAGTGACAGTAATCGATTACTTGAAGCTAATAATCGATTAGCTTTTAATGCTACAACTTTTATGAAAAACCTGAGAGCAAGTAATCGATTACATTGACCAAAGTAATCAATTACCCTTTTCAAAATTTTGAAAAATGTGCTGAAATCAATCTGATTTCCAGAATGATTTATTTCCTTTTCTGGACGATCACGATTCTGATTTGTGGCTGCTTCTTCTACCTTTTTGAAAAGACACACAACACACACATCTTAATCATCTTCTCCTTCTCTATTCTTTGAAAAATCTTTTGAGAAGAAAAATCGTCATCATCATCATATTGTTCATTTTAATCAAAAACCTTGAGTTCGCTTTGGATTAAGAATTTGCTATAGGACTTGATTGTTGTATCTGCTCTATCTAGAGAGCCTTATTGTTAGTTTCACACATTTCTTCGTGCAAATTATTATTCTTTGTAAGGGGAGTGTTTACCCTTAGTGTTTTAGGGAGTGTTATCCCTTAGGTTGAACGTGTGTCGCGTTCGTAGGGCGAGATCCCTTTGTTGAGTAGTGCTTGATGAAAGGTGGGTCACCTAGTAGTTAGGCTATCGGTATTTCTAGGAAAGTGTTCCTAGTTGTTTTTGTTCGAGGTCCCTTGCGAACGGTGGGATTCCTAGTAGCTTGCGGGGCGCTCTGGATGTACTCGGGGACGCTGGCGTCTTGGTATAGTGAAAAGCTCAAGTGGGTCGCTTGAGGACTGGATGTAGGCGTTGTTTGCCGAACCAGGATAAAAATCCCCGGTGCATATTTTCTCTATCCCTTATCTCTTTACTTTTCGCATTTATTTTGAGTGTTAATCATATTTTGCGAATAATCTTATTTGAAATTATATAGCACGAGAATTGCATTTTCATTGTGTTGATCTATTCAATCTCGTGAATATTACGTTTTCAATATAAATATAAATATTCTTATTATTCTGCGCTCAAAAACGTTTTCATTCGTTCTTCAAGTCTTCCGCTTCGTTTAAATATCTTTAAAGTTTTTAAGAACGTTTGATTCGATCGTTTTTCAATGTTTTTATAAACACCCAATTCACCCCCCCCCCTCTTGGTTGACGTTAGCCAATACCACCAATTATTCTAACACAAAGAGCTACTATATCCTCCTCACGAAAGAGAAGTAATGGTGAATGCGTTGGCATCAACCGGAGATTGGAGAAAACCCATAGCTGACTATTTGACGAATCCATCCTCCAACGCCGAACGAAGTTTGAAGTTGAAAGCTATCATGTTCACTATGTTGGGTGGAGACCTATATCACAGGTCAGTTGACGGAAACCTAGAAGTATGCCTTGACAAAGAAGATGCTTTTGTGGCTTTTGCAGAAGTGCATGAAGGAATATGTGGAGCACATCAAGCTGGAGAAAAGATGAAATGGTTGCTCTGAAGACAAAGAGTTTTTTGGCCTACTCTAGTGTTGGATTGCATGAATTTTGCAAAATCATGTGAAGAATGCCAAAAACATGGCTATATCCAGAACGTTCAGTCAAGTGAGTTACACTCAATTATTAAACCTTGGCCTTTCAGAGGGTGGGCACTCGACGTTATTGGGGAGATTGTCCCCAATTCTTCAAAAGGTCATACAAGGATCTTAGTGGGTGTCGATTATTTTACCAAGTGGGTAGAAGCTGTACCTATGGTGAAGGTTGAGCAAGACCAGGTTATTGATTTCATTGAAGACCATATTGTGTGTCGATTAGGGATTCCTGAAACTATAACTACTGACCAAGCTTCTACTTTCCTGGGAAATAAGTTGAAGGGATATTTAGCATCAAGAAGAATTAAGTTGCTGACTTCGACACCTTACTATGCCCAAGCAAATGGTCAGGCCGAAGCAGCTAACAAGTGGATTATTAATATCATTAAAAAGCAGATCAAAGGGAAACCACAAAATTGGCATGAGGCATTGACACCAGCACTGTGGGCCATTCGAAATTCCCCAAATGAGGCCACAGGCACAACACCTTACATGTTGACATATGGCCACGAGGCCATGTTACCAGTCGAAGTGAATTTGGAGTCAGTACAATTTTAGAGGCAAAATGAAATGCATGTGAATGATTATTGGAACGCCATGTTAGACGAATTGAATGAGGTGCATTATGAAAGAATTTTGGCATTATAAAATATTGTACGACAAAAAGAAAAGATTACGAGATATTATGATGCCAGAGTTAAATTCAAGTCATTTTTACCGGGTGAACTAATATGGAAAGTGATCTTGCCAATCGACAAACGTTCTAACGAATACGGCAAATGGTCGCCTAAATGGGAAGGACCGTTTCAAGTATTAAGGGCTTTTTCAGGCTGAGGAAATCGCAATTGGTGGTTGGAGAGACAAAGGAACCCTAGGAATACACCTAGAAGGGGGGGTTGAATAGGTGTTGAAGCTACCTTGAAAGATTTTCAAACGAAACAAATCTAAACAATCAAAACAAATGATTTTTACAAATTCTACAGTACTTAATCGATTAAGCAAGTCGTGTACTCGAGTAGTACTCGATTAAGCTTGAACTTAATCGATTAAATATGACAGAAAACAGAAAAATCAATTTTCATTCGAATACGAAAATCAATCAATTCACATGCAAGATCAGAGATTCAGCGGAAATGATTAACACCTATATTCTTATTGATTAACCTAGTTATGAAAATGATTTTCCCTTTATCAATTTGAACAATCAAAGATTCAATTCAATCAATTATGAAAATCAATCTTTCTAGGTTTTCAATCAAGAACGCAATCAAATGACTTGAATATAAAGAGTAAGAGTTTAGAGATACGACACAGTGATTTATCCTGGTTCACTTTCATCCACTTGAAAGCTACATCCAGTCCCCTCTTCAACCAAGAGAGATTCTTCACTATGAGGAATTAGAGTTCTCAAATTACAAGTGATTGCCTCACAAGACTCCCTTCTTGCTAGCTTACAAGAGATAACCGACACCCTTGCCTTGTAATCCTATTGATCTTCTCTCTAATCTAACCTCTACCCCTTGTTGATAATCGACACAACAAGTCTTCAATTGCTTGATGATAATCCACACACCAAGGCTTCACTTTGCTTGATTCACAACCAAGACTTCTTCTTCTTCTTCAATAAGAATGCACTTGCTTGATGATAAAATCGACACACCAAGACTTCTTGTTTGTTGTAGTGGCTTGCCTTCTTGCAAAGATTACAACACAATAGAAAACACAAAATAATCCTATGAATCTCAATCAAGAGTTATGACAATTCACCATAAGAGATTCAAAGGTTCTTGATCAAAGAATATGAAAATATAAAAGCTTTGATCTTTGAAAATGAGAGAGAATAGTGGCTTGATTCTTTGTAAAACTTGTATGAAATGATTCTAACTAATCACAAATAATAGGAAAAGGTTTATATAGAATACCCAAAAGTTGTAGCACTTAAAAACTGATTTTGAGAAGTGAAAAACGTATTTTAAAAATCAGTTCAGCAGTACTTAATCGATTAAGCAAGTCGTGTACTCGAGTAGTACTCGATTAAGTTATCACTTAATCGATTAAGTTGGTACTGTACATGTTCAAAACTTGTTTTCTCAAAATCCAACCTTTCCTTTAAAACCTTTAAGCCACCTATTGATTCTAGGTTAAGTGAAAACTCAAATTATGATTTAATCATGACTTATGAATGAGATTCACTACCCTCTATAATAATCTACCCAAATAAAAAACCTATGAAGCTTGAGAGGCAAAAGATAAAAGAAATACAAATACACTCAAACTTAGGTCTTCATGAGCTTGCTTTCTCTCTTCTTCATTTGATGTTTGTTGTTGCTTGTTGAGCTTGAAACTTGATCAACACATGTAGCTTGTTCAAAAACACTTTGTCATTATCAAAACATTCATCATGTTCATCATGGAACTAACAATCTCCCCCTTTTTGAAAATGACAATCCATGTTTTGAAATCATTTGAAGTTGTTGATGCTTGAAACATTTGATCACTTGAGAAGACTCTTTCTCCCCCTCAATCAATGCTTTAACACTTGAATCCAATTGATATAGAAGCTTGATTCTCCCCCTATCTTCAACAACTTAGCTCAACCTACATAAAAACAACAAAAACAACCTTTCTCCAAACAAACATCTAAAAATCATATTATATTTCTCCCATGTTTTAAAAAAACATACCATTTCTCCCTCTTTGAGAAACATTTCATTCAATTCAAAACATCATATTTCTCCCCCTTTGGCATTATCAAAAAGTAATATATACCAATTGAAATATAACATCTAAGCCAAGGTAAGAAATCAATGATCATTTCTTTACAACATTGATACCAATTGAACAAATACAATAGAGCTTTACTTTGAAATGTGATATCAATTGGTAAGAGAATATAACAATAAAATATAACACCAATTGAGAACTAAAAAGATCATAATATCACTTAACAAAGAAGATATCAATGTAAAGAAGAATCAATAATCACAAAATCATGATAATCAACTAATAATCTCTCAATGATACAAATTGAATTAACTAAACATTTAGAAAAGTAATATCAATTGAGAAGATACCAATTGAGATAATATATCAATATCAAATATTACCACTTTGTAGGACATTCACTTAAGATGCAAGTGTGATACCAATTGAAGATGTGAATATAGACATTCATAGTTGAGACCAATTGAGAACATGTGTCATTCATTTGCATCTTCAATCAAACCTACAAAACAATCATGCTTTGCTTTTTTTTTGGTATCCAAATGGTTTTGGATCCATTTTTGTTAGTGTAGGGACTTTCACCCTTTTTCATCCAAACAAAATTTCCTTTAGGTATACCATGCACTTTAACATAACACACATTTGAAGTATGTCCATGAGTACCACAATAGAAACATGTTGGAGGATTTGAAAAATCAACTTTAGAAAAATCAACAACATTTCTATGAGATTTACTCTTAGCATTAGTATAACCCAAACCAAAATTGTTTGAATTTTCTCTTTGAAAATTTAACAATGTGCGCAATCTAATATCACAAATGGTGAAACTTGCAAGCTTATTTTTCAAAATAGCATTTTCATCCTTGAGCAACTTGCAACTCTCACAATCAACCACAACATTCAATCTACTAGCACAATCACAAGAAAAACTAGCATATATAAGATCAAGAGTTTCATTTTCAAGATTAAGCTCATCAACTTGTTTTTGAAGATCTAAAATCTCTTTTTGATGTTTCAAAATGAGCTTCTTTCTTTCAATGTTTTTCAAAGCTAGTTTTTCAAGTTGTTCATACATTTCTTCATAAGCATTATGTAACAATTCATATTTAGAAGAAATTTCGGATTTAGATTCACTTACATTGCTATCCTCGCTTTGATAACTTGATTCATCATTTGAACTTTGTTCTTCATCATCTACTAGAGTTATCAAGTTGAGACAAGCAACTTCTTCATCATCCGAAGAACTATTTGATGTGCTTTTCTTGTTATCTTCATCACTATCCCAAACTATGTATGCTCTTTTAGATTTAGAATTTTTCCTGTCTTTCTCCTTCGTCTTGAGATACCTAGAGCATGAATACTTGAGATGACCGGGTTTTCCACATTCATGGCAAACTACACCTTCTTTTGATGTCTTGGTCTTGTAGTGTGGAGAATCCTTCTCTTTACTTTTCTCCTTGTTCAACCTTCCTTTTCTCCTTAGAAACTTGTCAAACTCTTTTAACAAAAGTTTCATGTCTTTTTCATCAACATCGGAATCGGAATCTTCACTATCATCATCATCGGAACTATCTTTCTTTTTATATGCACTTTTGACTCTAAGAGCAAGTCCTTTCCTTGATTTGTTCTTATCCGACTCTTCATTGATACTTAATCGTCCAAGCTCCATTTCATGTTCTTGAAGCTTTCCGAAAAGTGTTGCTAGATCCATAGCATCCAAATTCTTAGATTCAACAATAGCCGTTACTTTTGGTTGCCAATTCCTGTCTAAACATCTCAACACTTTGTTAGAAAGTTCACCTTGAAGAAAAGTTTTACCAAGAGCAAGTAAATGATTTATAATATGAGTAAAACGCTTTTGCATATCATTTATAGATTCATTTGGAAGCATATGAAACAATTCATAATCACGCATTAAAGCATTCAATCTAGCTCTCCTAACCTCACTAGTTCCTTCATGAGTCACTTGTAAAGTGTCCCACATTTCCTTAGCACTAGAACATTGAGAAACTCTAAAGAACTCGTCATAGGATAAAGCGGAGGTGATGATATTCTTAGCCTTATAGTCATATTGTACTTTCTTTCTATCATCATCCTTCCACTTATCCTCGGGGATCAATTGTTCTACACCTTCAACTAAACTAGAGGGGATATGAGAACCTTTTTCAACTACTTTCCAAATTTCACTATCTATGGCTTGGATAAAGATTTTCATTCTAACTTTCCAATATGCATAGCCTTCTCCGGTAAACAATGGAGGACGACTTATTGAAGCACCTTCACCACCAAAGGAATTCATGGAACCCATTGCGATTTTCTTAAAGGATCTTTACGAAAAAGCTCTTATGCTCGTGTCTTTCGACCGAGCTCTGATACCAATTGAGGAAATCGCAATTGGTGGTTGGAGAGACAAAGGAACCCTAGGAATACACCTAGAAGGGGGGGTTGAATAGGTGTTGAAGCTACCTTGAAAGATTTTCAAACGAAACAAATCTAAACAATCAAAACAAATGATTTTTACAAATTCTACAGTACTTAATCGATTAAGCAAGTCGTGTACTCGAGTAGTACTCGATTAAGCTTGAACTTAATCGATTAAATATGACAGAAAACAGAAAAATCAATTTTCATTCGAATACGAAAATCAATCAATTCACATGCAAGATCAGAGATTCAGCGGAAATGATTAACACCTATATTCTTATTGATTAACCTAGTTATGAAAATGATTTTCCCTTTATCAATTTGAACAATCAAAGATTCAATTCAATCAATTATGAAAATCAATCTTTCTAGGTTTTCAATCAAGAACGCAATCAAATGACTTGAATATAAAGAGTAAGAGTTTAGAGATACGACACAGTGATTTATCCTGGTTCACTTTCATCCACTTGAAAGCTACATCCAGTCCCCTCTTCAACCAAGAGAGATTCTTCACTATGAGGAATTAGAGTTCTCAAATTACAAGTGATTGCCTCACAAGACTCCCTTCTTGCTAGCTTACAAGAGATAACCGACACCCTTGCCTTGTAATCCTATTGATCTTCTCTCTAATCTAACCTCTACCCCTTGTTGATAATCGACACAACAAGTCTTCAATTGCTTGATGATAATCCACACACCAAGGCTTCACTTTGCTTGATTCACAACCAAGACTTCTTCTTCTTCTTCAATAAGAATGCACTTGCTTGATGATAAAATCGACACACCAAGACTTCTTGTTTGTTGTAGTGGCTTGCCTTCTTGCAAAGATTACAACACAATAGAAAACACAAAATAATCCTATGAATCTCAATCAAGAGTTATGACAATTCACCATAAGAGATTCAAAGGTTCTTGATCAAAGAATATGAAAATATAAAAGCTTTGATCTTTGAAAATGAGAGAGAATAGTGGCTTGATTCTTTGTAAAACTTGTATGAAATGATTCTAACTAATCACAAATAATAGGAAAAGGTTTATATAGAATACCCAAAAGTTGTAGCACTTAAAAACTGATTTTGAGAAGTGAAAAACGTATTTTAAAAATCAGTTCAGCAGTACTTAATCGATTAAGCAAGTCGTGTACTCGAGTAGTACTCGATTAAGTTATCACTTAATCGATTAAGTTGGTACTGTACATGTTCAAAACTTGTTTTCTCAAAATCCAACCTTTCCTTTAAAACCTTTAAGCCACCTATTGATTCTAGGTTAAGTGAAAACTCAAATTATGATTTAATCATGACTTATGAATGAGATTCACTACCCTCTATAATAATCTACCCAAATAAAAAACCTATGAAGCTTGAGAGGCAAAAGATAAAAGAAATACAAATACACTCAAACTTAGGTCTTCATGAGCTTGCTTTCTCTCTTCTTCATTTGATGTTTGTTGTTGCTTGTTGAGCTTGAAACTTGATCAACACATGTAGCTTGTTCAAAAACACTTTGTCATTATCAAAACATTCATCATGTTCATCATGGAACTAACACAGGCAACGCATACGAGTTAGTTGAAGTCGATTCGGGGAAAAAGATTAAAGCAATCAACGACAAGTATTTGAAAAAGTACAAGCCGACAATGACAGAAGTAAACATGCAATGAAAATTGAAGTAGCATTCCATACCATAAGAGTCAAAAGTACATAGAGAAAATATTACAAAAAACAAAAGTTCATCCAAATAAATTGCCAAATGAACGCCATTCTCTGGCGAATGCATCTCTCCGTCGGAGCCCAGCCTTGTAGCCTTGCAGATTTGCGGAAAGTGCTTCTACGACCTTTTGATAAGGGGCAACTAAGGCAGTGGATTTGTCGATCAGCTCCTGTCGGGCAGTCTTGGCTGCATCAATAGATTGGCCCAACTCCGTTTGCTCCTGTTCCTATCGGGCCAATTCATTCCTCAGCTCTTGGATTCTGGTTTCGTTCTCCTTCATTTTTCAAAGCTTTTGGTCAACCTTAGAAGACCAATCGTTGTTTTCTCATTCCAGATCAGCAAATTCTGTTTCCAATTCATGCCGATTTGTCTTTGAATCTTCATAAACCTTGATGCCTTGTAGGATTTTCGGACTTTCGGTAGTCCAATTATTGACAAATCGCTGCAAATTGGTCAGCTTGGGTTCAATATCGTCAGGAACAGGCTGTTGCAGGAGAGAATTGACAGTAGAAGACAAGAGTTCAGCCGTTGAAGAATCGGCCAAAAATTGGTCAAAAGGTCGACAGCAGATGTTCTTCAAAGTGGACAAAGCTTGATCCAAAGCAGAATCATTGTCCCTTGAAGGAGAATCCTCGGCTTCATCAACGGAACGTGTTTTGGCCATGAGTTCCCAGAGAGTGGAGAAAGCATTTGGACTGGACATCTGAGTCATAGGAGTTATGGTGTTGTTTGAAGGAGGTACCACGATGGGAGGAACAGCAGCAATAGAAGTAGATGCCGAAGGAAGTTGTAGACTTCCGTCAAAGCCTTCAAGTTGGAGAGAGTTGTTGGGAATCTGAGGAACAATAAAACAGGAATTAGGTTAGGCCACTTAAATGCTGCACATAGGGTGAAAAAGTAAATTCCAAGTTACCTCAAGTGGAGGAGTGCATGCAGCAGTGGTATCAGGTCCCACGACAGCAACAGGAGAATCCACAACTTGAGTGTTGGTAGGATCATGATGCATGGTTTCAACAGGCTCTTGGTTGGAATTTTGAGCAGTGGCTTCATCCGAAACCATAGCATGAGATGGCTTAGTGCCGACATCAGAGATGAGGTCATCTCCAATCACATTACGACGTGTGGAACATCTTTGCAGTTAAAAACTTGTGTCTTCATCCTCATCCTCATCTTCCTCGTCGAATGGATTGCGTTCTGGAGTCGGAAGGAATTCACCAGCATGGCGGTTATCAAAGGGATCCCCGGGTAACTGTAGGAACGTCATCATATGTTCTTTGAACATTGACATGAGGTGACAGCTCCCTTATCACGATTCCCTAAGCCTTTGGACGGGAATCTTGTTGAGTTTTGGCTATGGAAGTTGAAGCAGGACGGATAGAAGGAGCCGACGTGGCAGTGGAAGTTTGAAGCTTGCTGGAAAGAGGTCGAAGCAAAGAGTTGTCGGTTCTTTCAGGATCAACCTGGTGTTTGGTTGATAGTTCGTCAGATTTCCCTTTGTTTTGCCTCTTAGCCTCCACAAAAGCATCAACAGCACTGGATTGACGCCGTTTTTTAGACCGTTTTGGTGACGAAGGCTTGGAAGAAGATCCACCACCTTTCTTCTTTGATGCATTGGCTTTGATAACAGTAGCATAATCAATGATGTTGGATTTGGCCACTGCAGAAAAATAACAGGTTAAAAAGCGTGTGGAAAAGTATAGAACCGAACAAAGAAGACAAGTATTTGTACCTGTTTTGTCGGCCGCCAAATCCAATGGAGTCCTTGCACTCATTCTATCCACAATGGTGGCATAATCCACGTGGTAAGCGTTGAAATAAGATTCCCACCAATGGACAAAGTTTGGACTGTCCAGGAAGCAAGGTGTAAAGCCGACAAGATTAAAACGGTTGTTGGAAGCAAGGTTCCTTAAAATGAATTTATTCAACACGGCTTTCCAATGTAATTTGTAATCCGTCAATTGGTCGTGGTGAAATTCATGTGAAGCTGATGGTAGCATGGGAGCAGGAAGCCCTTGGCACAGGCCAAATTGCCTTGCCACACAGTTTGGGTAGTATATGAAGACTTCTTTGTCTTCATAACTGGAAGAGTCGGGTAAACCACCGAATAGAATCCTTTGGCTCAAATAATGTCCCCAGAGGACATCATTTAGTTGTCTTTCTTCGACTGACGAACCAGTCAGGGCCATGTGTTCTGTCGGCAAAAGGAGCGAAATCTATGTTGGTCGACGACATGGAAATGTTGGCAAAGACATTCATAAAATGGAGAAAGGAATTGGTGTTGGAAGGAAATGGAGGAACCTCATAATTCACCATTATGAAACCATAGTTAAACCAAAACTGACAAACACTATTGTTTTGAAAAGTCAGACGGCGTTCGAGAATGGCGTTTAGCCATAATTGTAACAGCCAAGTAGGGCCTTCGACATTGGCCAAAAGTTGTTTATTAAGTCGAATAACATCAGTTACATGACCAATAGTTGAGTACAGTTTGGCCAAGAGAAGTTGGCTTAAAGCCACTTGTCGTTCCTCATGTAAGATAGTGGCCAGAGGCACCAAAGACTTGTTGATCTGGCAAGATTTGGTGCAGAAAACAAAGGCACTGAGCCACACTGTGAGGAATTCGACATGCTCAGTTGCGCTGACAATCGTACAGTCCTTATAATCTTTCCACCGTGGTTCAATGTAGTTGGAAAAGGCATAAGAACCTCCACTTATGTGAACGACATTGTCAGGTTTGCTTTCCACATTCAAAGTTTCCCCGTCAGGACAAAGACTTGTCAAAGCAGCAACATCAAAAAGTGTTGGGGTCATCATGCCGTAACGAAAGTGGAAACAGTTGGTTCGACGACACCAGAAATAGCATGCAGCGCCGAAGAGACCATCGTCGTAACGCAAACCTGAAGTTGTCAAGATCAAGAGGTCTTCAAAACCATCCTTCTTCCACGATTCACGCTTAAAAGGTTGTAACCTTGCGTACCACTTTGAAGACTTGGAGATTGATTTCACATTGCGTAACACCCTGCGAGAATATTCCTTGTCAAAATGACAAGTGTAAACCGGATTCAGGGTGGCTAAAGGACGAATTTCGTCAGGATTAGAAAGTGGAAAGTGTGTGATCATGTTAGGGTTTTGAGCCTCTGATGGTGTCATTAATGGGCCAAGGAAAGTCGGAGATGGGTTAACAGGTTTCCCATCAACAGGGACGAAAGAAGTGGCAGGAATTATTAAACTGCGTTCATTATACTTGACGTTTAAGTCGATTTCGGGATCGGCAACTCTTTGAATAGCCATGATTGAAGAAGAGGTTTTTGAAAGAAAAAAAAAGAGGTTTAGGTCAAGGGAGAAAAAGGATGCAGTAACAAATAAGGAAACGTGAAAGAGGGATGATGTCAAGTGTTGATGTTTAAATAGGAAGTGAAAAGACGTTTAAGACCAACGCAATGGTCCAATAGGAGACGTCGATTTGATTGGATAAACTCACTGTTTCAGAATCCTAATGCCAAAAGGACAGTTCGAAAAAGGTACAACTTTTGGCATCCTCCGAAAAGACGCGTCGAATACCAAAACTTATGAGGCCTCTATTAACTGGATGTTGAAATCGACAAAAGGACAAGAATGTCGGATGCATAAGTGACGTCGACGGAAGTGTACTTAAACAATTTGTTTAAAAGTGACTTCGAAGGAGGTGAACGTGCATTCTCGACAAGGGGTTGAATTCGACAAAGCAGGGTGGCGTCGGCAACATAAGTGATGTCGAAGGAGGTGTACTTAAGTCTTTCGACTTAAAAGTGACTTCGAAGGATGTGTACGTGTTTCGACAAAATAGGAAGATGGAAGGAAAGGCTCGTATCGAAGGGATAATGGTGTGAGAAAAGAGGAAGTCAGAGCAGTCATGTCAGCATTGGAAACGGAAAAGGTATTATACCAGCATTTAATGTTCTCCATGGCTATAAATTCTCCACTCCAGAAACTTTCAAATCCATGAGAGAATATGGAAAAAGCAATGGTTCAACTTTATGAGTTTTGGAAAGAAGAGAAAAAGATTTGAAACCCAGATGATCTGAGTTCACGAAGGATCGAACATGTGGGATTAAGGGATTCGGGAGTTGGAGACAACATGGGAAAATCCTTACTCTGAATACCCTCCTTGTCCTCATGAATGGTGAAAGACTGAACATGTGGGATTACATATGGATCACCTCTTGTGTTTCAAACTGATGTAAAAAGCCCGAATTGGAGGGAACATTGAGTTTGATACTTAAGCCTCGGTGGAACCTTTGTAATCTTCCATGGCCCAAAGTTTGTACCTTCTTGGGGTCGGATTTTGGGTGTCTTTCCATTTAAAGAGGGAAAGGAAAGTCCTCTAATGGTGTTCTAACAAGAGAGATCGGCGACAGGTCCTTTGGTTGACTGGCGGTAAAACGCCGTTAAATCGGAGAACATGTCACCGATATCAATTGAATACATTAGAGGCCGACAATAGGTCGAAAGTCTATGCCGACAGATGACCTTTTTGTCGAAAGGAGCTTGATGTCGAAGGGCATCCCAGAACCAAAAGGCAGGAGCACGACAATCCGAAAGCTTCAGACAGCAAAGAGACTTAGACAAGAGTTTAAGTTGTTTGATTTCAGTCGAAGAAGAATGCTTGCCGAAAGGGTCCCAGTGAAGATGTCATTAGATGGCTCGACAGAGTATCCATGAAGCCCAAACCACGACGTGGGCAGTTACATCATGGGGGATAGCGTAGTGGGTAATTATTTTAGATCGTGGCTACTGCGGTTGTGCAGAACGTGCCAAATAAATTAGTAGTAGCTTAGTGGATTCCTTAGGCTATAAATAGGAAGTCCTTAGGTTGTAATCGGGGTTGGTTGCTCAGGTTGACACATAGGCCAAAATCCTACACATCTCACCGTAGCAGATTGACGGAGAAACGCCTTTGTAAAAAGCCTCAACCTTCCCTTTTATCATTCAATGCAATTTACTGTCATTCCAATTTACGATTCCAGCACTTTACATTCCTACGACTTTAAATTTCTGCACTTTACATTCCCGCAACTTTTAAATCGTTTTTCGTTTACTTTTCCCGCGTCGTGTTCTTGGCGTCGGCTTACTTTCCTGTCAATTTAAACGCTTTCGCGCACTTTACTTTTCCAACAAAAAGACAAAAAAACCAAAAATACGGTCAAGTTTCTTTACAAGATTACCACATAACCTGTCGTTACTCACACCCCACGCACTTTCAGTTCAGCAGGCGTCAAACGAAAACCCCTCAAACACTTTCAAAACAATTTACGAAGAGTTTTGTTGAATGTCCTTGATGGTAGGTGGAAGGTGGAATGTAGTTCGCAAACTATTGGAAGTACCACGTTGGTATGGTATAAATAACCATTAAATTACTCCTCTGATTTTCAATTGTTTTTAGGCAAACCCCTAATTTGGTTTTCCAGATTATTTCTGTTTTTCAGTTTCGGTTTTTTATTTTCTTTTTTTTATTGGGTCTTGCTAACAAGTGCTCTTAGGGCACTTGTTAAGGTTTTTAGTATTGGTAAAACAATCATAGGTGCACATTCTTCCATGTCTCGAGAATACAAAAAACCATATTTTTCCATAACTTTTTACTCTTTTTGCCTTCTTAACAAGTGCACTAAGGGCACTTGTTAGCATTTGCCTTTTTTATTTTGTCATCTAAATTACTACTCCTTTCGTCCCTTAATATAGGGCATCATTTTGGTAAAATTGGTGTCTCTTTTTATAAGTCGTTTTAGAATATTTAGGTAGCATTAAAGAGTTTATTCCAAATACACCCCTCATAATTGCATAGGGGTGAAAGGGTAATAATTACAATAGTGAGAGAAATGAATAGAGTTATAAAGTTTTAAATAGGGGTAAGCTTGGAATGACAATGATAAATTTGATAGTAATAATTATTTTTTTTAATCTGCATGAATTAGGTAAAAATAACTTATATTAAAGGACAGAGGGAGTAATATTTAACACGTTAGTTCTTTTCATCCACGATTTGCTCAACACCATTGAAAATTTTCCATATAGCACTTGACGATCAGCATAAGGAGCCCATGCCTCGAGGCACTGACGACGTAGCCCCACTCCTCCCTTACCTCTCTTTTTCCACTCTCCTACCATTCTCATTCTTCCTCACCGCCACCAACACCCTTCTCCCTCTCTCGCTCCTCTCATTCTTCCCCACTACTTCCATTCTCCAAAAAGGAACTTCAGGTCCACTACTAGGGATCTCAACAACATCACCAGCCAGCGTTATCACAAAATAACATTAAAACACCACCAAAAGCACATGATCCAAATGTTTCACATCTAATCAATAAAAAATAGTAAGAATGGAGAAAAAAAATACTCTATTCGGTTCGAATTATAAGCAAAGCTAACTAAATTTACGCTTATTAAGGATGTTAGTTGATTGTATTTAATTTTCTCAAATTTATAAAAGAATAGAGGTATTTTAGGAAAGTTGCATTGAGAATGAAACAAAAATTAAATAAGATAACAACTTTATAGGGATGTTTTAGGAAAGTGACATTGAGAATGAAATAAAATTTAAGAAGGTTGATTAATTTTGCTTATATTTTAAACCAAGACAGGTATGTTTTTTTGTTGCTTATATTTCAAGCCGAATGGAGTAAAAACGATAATTACCTACTCCCTTTGTCCCTTAATATAAGTCACTTTTACCTAATTCACGCAGATTAAGAAAAGGAATTATTACTCTCCATTTTATCAAAAAAAATATGTTGTCATTTCAAAGTTACCCCTATTTAAAACTTTACCAAGCTATTCATTTCTCTCTTTGGTATAATTATTAATCTATCACCCCTATGCAATTATGAGGGGTGTATTTGAAATAAATTCTTTAATATTACCTATATATTCTAAAACGACTTATAAAAAAGACATCAATTCTATCAAAATGGTGTCCTATATTAAAGGACAGAGAGAGTATAATAATCAGCCTATCACTAATATGAAGACTGTTTTTAGTGTCGTGAAACGTTTTCACGTCGTAGTTCCCAACAGAGTGTCATCAACAATAAAATAATTCAATAAAAATTAACCAGAAAAAGTAAATTAAAAAAAAAAGCGATCGAGTAAATAAGGAGCACGGAACATACACAAGACAGAGAATCAAGGAGCACACAACCCTTCTTAGTGATGAAACCTCAACTTTCTCTTACTTTATCAATGGCCTTATCGTAATCGGTGCTCGCCGTTCTAGTGGCTTTGTTTGGTTAACGGAGAGAAAATAGGAAAAGAAAAAATGAGAAAAAAGAAATAGAAAAGAGAAATTATGGAGAGAAAATGAGTAGATTTGATAATTGTTAGGTATGTCAGAAAATGTGAAGAAATTGGAAAGAGAGAAAAGTTGAGTTTTCTTTTCTTTTTTGTTTGGTTGGAGAGAAAAGTGGGAAGAGAGAAAATGATAAATTTGTAAAAAGACAATTACACCATTGCTTTCAAGAATATATATAATTTTTTTTTATTTTTCATATATATCTATGTTTCATATGGTCAAAGATTTTTTTACTTCAATTCTTTATTACATAATAAAATTTTTGAATCCAAAATATTATAAAAATAGTTTTTTTATTAAAATAAAAATGTTTTAATTTTTTTACATTAAAAAATTAAAAAAAATTTTAAAAAAAATGAAATAAAATGGACAAGTGAAGAACATATGAGTAATTTTACATGTCAATCATAGTTTTCTCTCCAAAATCTCTTCATTTGGGAGAGAAAACTTTTTTGTGGGTCCCATGTATTTTTTTCTCTTCTCTCAATTTTCTCTCCTAAACCAAATAGAAAAAAATGACGTTTTCTCTCCAAAATTTCTCCTCCTATCTTCTCTTGAAACAAACAAAGTGTATGAACCGGTGAGGGAGAAAGGGAAGAAAGAGAAGATATGGAGGTGAGAGGAAGAAGAGTGGTAGGAAAGGGATGGGGTTCGTGTGGGTACCATATGGCGTGGACTCCTAATGCCACGTGGGAGTGAGTAAGGTCAAGTGTCATGTGTGAAAATTTTAATAGTATTAGTGCATGTTTAGTTTGGCAATAAAAAATCATATTAGGGCTCAAAATTACGTTAGATGCAAAACAAGTGTGAGTAACTTCTGCTCCCCAAAATCAATTTCAGGAAAATTTAATGTGCATCCAAACATGCACTTATGCAATTCATAGATTGAAAAGACTTAGGTGGCTTATATTAATAACTTAGAGGACAAAGTTGAAAAAGAAAAAGTTAAAGGGCATAAGTGTATGTTTGGATGAGCGTTTGCAAAATTGATTTTGAATGTAATTGCAACTGTATAATTGATTTTGGTTATAATTGAGTTTGTAGTAAAGTGATTTATGTTTGGATATCTTTATCAGTAAAGTGATTTTAGTATAATATTGTTGTTTGGAAAATTTGGAACAAAATTGATTCTAGATGTGCAATTACCAAAATGGGTTTATATTTCATGTAGAATCTTTTGTAAAATAAATAATAGTAGTCACATATTGACATAAAACAAAATATGATAACTAACTTTCAAAGTGCAGTTACACAAAATGTTATAACTAGCATCACAAAAGCAATTACACATACTGCAACCAAATAAGAGTAAATAATTAATAGTGCATTACAATTTTAAAATATAACTACTTGTTAATTAACTTGTATTGTATAATTTCATCTCGAATTGAATCTTGGGTATTGTCGTGGACCGAACCTCGGTCTGACCTACCCCATCTTAACCGACCGTACGCCGAACTCTTCGACATATTACGGGCCACTGGATTACGGCTATGAACAGGCTACCAACAGCCTTATCTTACTAGCTACAGTCTCATCGCCCTAGTTTTCCTCCTATAATCGGTCGGTTATCTTTTCAGCCAATCCTTCAACTTGGCAAGGCTCAAATCACCTCACCGAGCTTGGGGGGCTTATGTGATGGACTAGACTTAAGAGCCTACTAACAGGCCCAGCCCAACTAAGCTAGGGTTACCTACCACACCTGAACAGGTGGTGGATCTTCTTCCAAGCCTTCGTCACCAAAACGGTCTAAAAAACGGCGTCAATCCAGTGCTGTTGATGCTTTTGTGGAGGCTAAGAGGCAAAACAAAGGGAAATCTGACGAACTATCAACCAAACACCAGGTTGATCCTGAAAGAACCGACAACTCTTTGCTTCGACCTCTTTCCAGCAAGCTTCAAACTTCCACTGCCACGTCGGCTCCTTCTATCCGTCCTGCTTCGACTTCCATAGCCAAAACTCAACAAGATTCCCGTCCAAAGGCTTAGGGAATCGTGATAAGGGAGCTGTCACCTCATGTCAATGTTCAAAGAACATATGATGACGTTCCTACAGTTACCCGGGGATCCCTTTGATAACCGCCATGCTGGTGAATTCCTTCCGACTCCAGAACGCAATCCATTCGACGAGGAAGATGAGGATGAGGATGAAGACACAAGTTTTTAACTGCAAAGATGTTCCACACGTCGTAATGTGATTGGAGATGACCTCATCTCTGATGTCGGCACTAAGCCATCTCATGCTATGGTTTCGGATGAAGCCACTGCTCAAAATTCCAACCAAGAGCCTGTTGAAACCATGCATCATGATCCTACCAACACTCAAGTTGTGGATTCTCCTGTTGCTGTCGTGGGACCTGATACCACTGCTGCATGCACTCCTCCACTTGAGGTAACTTGGAATTTACTTTTTCACCCTATGTGCAGCATTTAAGTGGCCTAACCTAATTCCTGTTTTATTGTTCCTCAGATTCCCAACAACTCTCTCCAACTTGAAGGCTTTGACGGAAGTCTACAACTTCCTTCGGCATCTACTTCTATTGCTGCTGTTCCTCCCATCGTGGTACCTCCTTCAAACAACACCATGACTCCTATGACTCAGATGTCCAGTCCAAATGCTTTCTCCACTCTCTGGGAACTCATGGCCAAAACACGTTCCGTTGATGAAGCCGAGGATTCTCCTTCAAGGGACAATGATTCTGCTTTGGATCAAGCTTTGTCCACTTTGAAGAACATCTGCTGTCGACCTTTTGACCAATTTTTGGCCGATTCTTCAACGGCTGAACTCTTGTCTTCTACTGTCAATTCTCTCCTGCAACAGCCTGTTCCTGACGATATTGAACCCAAGCTGACCAATTTGCAGCGATTTGTCAATAATTGGACTACCGAAAGTCCGAAAATCCTACAAGGCATCAAGGTTTATGAAGATTCAAAGACAAATCGGCATGAATTGGAAACAGAATTTGCTGATCTGGAATGAGAAAACAACGATTGGTCTTCTAAGGTTGACCAAAAGCTTTGACAAATGAAGGAGAACGAAACCAGAATCCAAGAGCTGAGGAATGAATTGGCCCGATAGGAACAGGAGCAAACGGAGTTGGGCCAATCTATTGATGCAGCCAAGACTGCCCGACAGGAGCTGATCGACAAATCCACTGCCTTAGTTGCCCCTTATCAAAAGGTCGTAGAAGCACTTTCCGCAAATCTGCAAGGCTACAAGGCTGGGCTCCGACGGAGAGATGCATTCGCCAGAGAATGGCGTTCATTTGGCAATTTATTTGGATGAACTTTTGTTTTTTGTAATATTTTCTCTATGTACTTTTGACTCTTATGGTATGGAATGCTACTTCAATTTTCATTGCATGTTTACTTCTGTCATTGTCGGCTTGTACTTTTTCAAATACTTGTCGTTGATTGCTTTAATCTTTTTCCCCGAATCGACTTCAACTAACTCGTATGCGTTGCCTGAAAAAGCCCTTAATACTTGAAACGGTCCTTCCCATTTAGGCGACCATTTGCCGTATTCGTTAGAACGTTTGTCGATTGGCAAGATCACTTTCCATATTAGTTCACCCGGTAAAAATGACTTGAATTTAACTCTGGCATCATAATATCTCGTAATCTTTTCTTTTTGTCGTACAATATTTTATAATGCCAAAATTCTTTCATAATGCACCTCATTCAATTCGTCTAACATGGCGTTCCAATAATCATTCACATGCATTTCATTTTGCCTCTAAAATTGTACTGACTCCAAATTCACTTCGACTGGTAACATGGCCTCGTGGCCATATGTCAACATGTAAGGTGTTGTGCCTGTGGCCTCATTTGGGGAATTTCGAATAGCCCACAGTGCTGGTGTCAATGCCTCATGCCAATTTTGTGGTTTCCCTTTGATCTGCTTTTTAATGATATTAATAATCCACTTGTTAGCTGCTTCGGCCTGACCATTTGCTTGGGCATAGTAAGGTGTCGAAGTCAGCAACTTAATTCTTCTTGATGCTAAATATCCCTTCAACTTATTTCCCAGGAAAGTAGAAGCTTGGTCAGTAGTTATAGTTTCAGGAATCCCAAATCGACACACAATATGGTCTTCAATGAAATCAATAACCTGGTCTTGCTCAACCTTCACCAAAGGTACAGCTTCTACCCACTTGGTAAAATAATCGACACCCACTAAGATCCTTGTATGACCTTTTGAAGAATTGGGGACAATCTCCCCAATAACGTCGAGTGCCCACCCTCTGAAAGGCCAAGGTTTAATAATTGAGTGTAACTCACTTGACTGAACGTTCTGGATATAGCCATGTTTTTGGCATTCTTCACATGATTTTGCAAAATTCATGCAATCCAACACTAGAGTAGGCCAAAAAACTCTTTGTCTTCAGAGCAACCATTTCATCTTTTCTCCAGCTTGATGTGCTCCACATATTCCTTCATGCACTTCTGCAAAAGCCACAAAAGCATCTTCTTTGTCAAGGCATACTTCTAGGTTTCCGTCAACTGACCTGTGATATAGGTCTCCACCCAACATAGTGAACATGATAGCTTTCAACTTCAAACTCCGTTCGGCGTTGGAGGATGGATTCGTCAAATAGTCAGCTATGGGTTTTCTCCAATCTCCGGTTGATGCCAACGCATTCACCATTACTTCTCTTTCGTGAGGAGGATATAGTAGCTCTTTGTGTTAGAATAATTGGTGGTATTGGCTAACGTCAACCAAGAGGGGGGGGGTGAATTGGGTGTTTATAAAAACATTGAAAAACGATCGAATCAAACGTTCTTAAAAACTTTAAAGATATTTAAACGAAGCGGAAGACTTGAAGAACGAATGAAAACGTTTTTGAGCGCAGAATAATAAGAATATTTATATTTATATTGAAAACGTAATATTCACGAGATTGAATAGATCAACACAATGAAAATGCAATTCTCGTGCTATATAATTTCAAATAAGATTATTCGCAAAATATGATTAACACTCAAAATAAATGCGAAAAGTAAAGAGATAAGGGATAGAGAAAATATGCACCGGGGATTTTTATCCTGGTTCGGCAAACAACGCCTACATCCAGTCCTCAAGCGACCCACTTGAGCTTTTCACTATACCAAGACGCCAGCGTCCCCGAGTACATCCAGAGCGCCCCGCAAGCTACTAGGAATCCCACCGTTCGCAAGGGACCTCGAACAAAAACAACTAGGAACACTTTCCTAGAAATACCGATAGCCTAACTACTAGGTGACCCACCTTTCATCAAGCACTACTCAACAAAGGGATCTCGCCCTACGAACGCGACACACGTTCAACCTAAGGGATAACACTCCCTAAAACACTAAGGGTAAACACTCCCCTTACAAAGAATAATAATTTGCACGAAGAAATGTGTGAAACTAACAATAAGGCTCTCTAGATAGAGCAGATACAACAATCAAGTCCTATAGCAAATTCTTAATCCAAAGCGAACTCAAGGTTTTTGATTAAAATGAACAATATGATGATGATGACGATTTTTCTTCTCAAAAGATTTTTCAAAGAATAGAGAAGGAGAAGATGATTAAGATGTGTGTGTTGTGTGTCTTTTCAAAAAGGTAGAAGAAGCAGCCACAAATCAGAATCGTGATCGTCCAGAAAAGGAAATAAATCATTCTGGAAATCAGATTGATTTCAGCACATTTTTCAAAATTTTGAAAAGGGTAATTGATTACTTTGGTGAATGTAATCGATTACTTGCTCTCAGGTTTTTCATAAAAGTTGTAGCATTAAAAGCTAATCGATTATTAGCTTCAAGTAATCGATTACTGTCACTTAAATGACCAGTTCAAGGAAGTAATCCATTACATGAACCTAATTAATCCATTACTTACTCTCTGGTTACATGTTGCAGCAAGTAATCGATTAGTTCAGAAGGGGTAATCGATTACTCCACAGTAAAAATAGTTTTTCATAAAAATTTTGTAACCAAAGGTTTTCACAAAACATTTTCATAAAGCTTTTCCCGGAGCAAAAGGTTTTAAAAATACTTCTTCTAGATTTTCCAAAACTAAAAGGTATCATCGTCATAATCTAGAAATAAAAATATACTTGAGTGCTTTTTAGATTAACTTTTGCTTTACACAAAAGTCTAAGCCCTAAGAGACTAGATCTTCAATCAGGAAAACAATCTTCGCATCATCAATGTACCTGAACCTGTTCAAACATATTATATTGAGTTGTGTTGTGTCATCATCAAAACATCATAAAGGGAAACCATGAGTTTCAGCATTCCCCTTTTTGATGATGACAAACACTACCTGCAAAACAAAGGTTAGTACATGATATAGTAAAATAATGCATTCAGCTCTTTAACACTGAAGAGCACAACTCCACAAAAGGAGCACAAATTCACTGAATCATATGATAAGCATAACTCCCCCTGAATTCATGACTCATTTCATGAATCATTCATGATTGCAACCTGTTCCTGTTGACCTGTTTTGCTCATGCTTTCTCATGAAATAATGACATAATTCTCCCCCTTTTGACATCATCAAAAAGGTGAGATATCCAAGAGTGACAACCCATGACAAAACAAAATAATTGTAAGAACTACAATTGGTGGGTGAAATAACTATGAGACACTAGGAGAACACCTAGAAGGGGGGTTGAATAGGTGTTAGAGAAACCTTGAAAGATTTTCGAAAGAAACGAATCGAAACGATTAAAACAAATGATTTTTACAATATTCTCAGCATTTAATCGATTAACAAAACTTATTAATCGATTAACACTTTAAAAAAAAAAAACTTAGTTAATCGATTAATCAAACAGGTTAATCGATTATTTACGAAAGCTTGATTTTGGTTAATCGATTAACACTTTTAGTTAATCGATTAATCACTGTTAAAACTGAAAAATCACTTTTCACTCAAATATGAAAATCAATAAATTAACACGTATGATCAGAGATTAAGCGGAATTGATTAACACCAATATTCTTATTGATTAAAGGACAGAGAGAGTATAATAATCAGCCTATCACTAATATGAAGACTGTTTTTAGTGTCGTGAACCGTTTTCACGTCGTAGTTCCCAACAGAGTGTCATCAACAATAAAATAATTCAATAAAAATTAACCAGAAAAAGTAAATTAAAAAAAAAAGCGATCGAGTAAATAAGGAGCACGGAACATACACAAGACAGAGAATCAAGGAGCACACAACCCTTCTTAGTGATGAAACCTCAACTTTCTCTTACTTTATCAATGGCCTTATCGTAATCGGTGCTCGCCGTTCTAGTGGCTTTGTTTGGTTAACGGAGAGAAAATAGGAAAAGAAAAAATGAGAAAAAAGAAATAGAAAAGAGAAATTATGGAGAGAAAATGAGTAGATTTGATAATTGTTAGGTATGTCAGAAAATGTGAAGAAATTGGAAAGAGAGAAAAGTTGAGTTTTCTTTTCTTTTTTGTTTGGTTGGAGAGAAAAGTGGGAAGAGAGAAAATGATAAATTTGTAAAAAGACAATTACACCATTGTTTTCAAGAATATATATAATTTTTTTTTATTTTTCATATATATCTATGTTTCATATGGTCAAAGATTTTTTTTACTTCAATTCTTTATTACATAATAAAATTTTTGAATCCAAAATATTATAAAAATAGTTTTTTTATTAAAATAAAAATGTTTTAATTTTTTTACATTAAAAAATTAAAAAAAAAATTTAAAAAAAATGAAATAAAATGGACAAGTGAAGAACATATGAGTAATTTTACATGTCAATCATAGTTTTCTCTCCAAAATCTCTTCATTTGGGAGAGAAAACTTTTTTGTGGGTCCCATGTATTTTTTTCTCTTCTCTCAATTTTCTCTCCTAAACCAAATAGAAAAAAATGACGTTTTCTCTCCAAAATTTCTCCTCCTATCTTCTCTTGAAACAAACAAAGTGTATGAACCGGTGAGGGAGAAAGGGAAGAAAGAGAAGATATGGAGGTGAGAGGAAGAAGAGTGGTAGGAAAGGGATGGGGTTCGTGTGGGTACCATATGGCGTGGACTCCTAATGCCACGTGGGAGTGAGTAAGGTCAAGTGTCATGTGTGAAAATTTTAATAGTATTAGTGCATGTTTAGTTTGGCAATAAAAAATCATATTAGGGCTCAAAATTACGTTAGATGCAAAACAAGTGTGAGTAACTTCTGCTCCCCAAAATCAATTTCAGGAAAATTTAATGTGCATCCAAACATGCACTTATGCAATTCATAGATTGAAAAGACTTAGGTGGCTTATATTAATAACTTAGAGGACAAAGTTGAAAAAGAAAAAGTTAAAGGGCATAAGTGTATGTTTGGATGAGCGTTTGCAAAATTGATTTTGAATGTAATTGCAACTGTATAATTGATTTTGGTTATAATTGAGTTTGTAGTAAAGTGATTTATGTTTGGATATCTTTATCAGTAAAGTGATTTTAGTATAATATTGTTGTTTGGAAAATTTGGAACAAAATTGATTCTAGATGTGCAATTACCAAAATGGGTTTATATTTCATGTAGAATCTTTTGTAAAATAAATAATAGTAGTCACATATTGACATAAAACAAAATATGATAACTAACTTTCAAAGTGCAGTTACACAAAATGTTATAACTAGCATCACAAAAGCAATTACACATACTGCAACCAAATAAGAGTAAATAATTAATAGTGCATTACAATTTTAAAATATAACTACTTGTTAATTAACTTGTATTGTATAATTTCATCTCGAATTGAATCTTGGGTATTGTCGTGGACCGAACCTCGGTCTGACCTACCCCATCTTAACCGACCGCACGCCGAACTCTTCGACATATTACGGGCCACTGGATTACGGCTATGAACAGGCTACCAACAGCCTTATCTTACTAGCTACAGTCTCATCGCCCTAGTTTTCCTCCTATAATCGGTCGGTTATCTTTTCAGCCAATCCTTCAACTTGGCAAGGCTCAAATCACCTCACCGAGCTTGGGGGGCTTATGTGATGGACTAGACTTAAGAGCCTACTAACAGGCCCAGCCCAACTAAGCTAGGGTTACCTACCACACCTGAACAGGTAATCCCCTATAAGAACCACCATGCTATAGGGGCTAAGGTATGTTCTCTCATCCCTACTCTCAAGAACTACGTGTGGCTTGATCCCCTTATTACCGGGGTACGTGATTACCTGTTAGGTGTGTTGTGTGTAACCCTAGCTTAGTTGGGCTGGGCCTGTTGGTAGGCTCTTATGTCTAGTCCATCACATAAGCCCCCCAAGCTCGGTGAGGTGATTTGAGCCTTGCCGAGTTGAAGGATTGGCCGAGCAGATAACCGACTGATTATAGGAGGAAAACTAGGGCGATGAGACTGTAGCTAGTAAGATAAGGCTGTTGGTAGCCTGTTCATAGCCGTAATCCAGTGGCCCGTAATATGTCGAAGGGTTCGGCGTACGGTCGGTTAAGATGGGGTAGGTCAGACCGAGGTTCGGTCCACGACATAAGCCCCCTAGCTCGGGAAGAGTCATAGAGACTCCGTGCCGAGTTTAGAGCCTTTTTGTGTTGGTTCGATCAGACGTCATTTTCCGAGGGTTGGTGGTGACGTAGAAGATTGTTTGCAAGTTGAGGCCTTTTATTCGGAAGAGTATCGCTGATGGTTGATAGTGTAACACCCCTAATTTTCGTCTCCCAAATAGCCAAGAAATTAATTATAACTATTATTTTATAATTGATTTATATTAGTTTTGAATGTTTATTTTTTGTACATTATGTGTTGTTATATAAAAATATGAGATATATTTTTATATGGTTATTTTGTACAAAAATGTGAATATTGTAAATTAGTCCTTGGGTTGGGACCTAATTGCAATATTAAAAAGGTTTTTGAAGAAAGAGTAATTAAATTATTAATTTTTGAATTTTATCAGTATGTAACCGGTTAGAAGGGCTCTGTAACCGGTTACACGATGAACTCAGAAAACTGGGTTAGTGCGTTTGATGAGTAATCAAGCCAAAACCCAGAAATATGCCACGAATTCATCCTTCTCTTGGTGGGGTAGGACGTGTCAACATGCATGTTAGCCTGATTTCTCTATAAATAGCCCAATTGATCGAGATTTTGGCTCATTTTGTTCATCTGAAGTGCTGATGCTCTGTTTAGGGTTCTGAGATTCGTCTCTGAAATTCTCCTTCGTTTCTGAGTGTTAAAACATGAGTGATACACCATTACAAAGCTTGAATCAAGGGCTTTGTATTGATATAAAGTTTGTGAGTTGAGAGTCCCTGAATCAAGAGAACGAAGCTTGCCAAGTTGAGGTGTTGATGCTGTCAAACCTCAGCTTCTGATTTCTGGAGCTGACTTTGAAGCTCGATTTTGGTAAGCACACAAACCCTTCTAGTTTCAAATCTGTTCCTACCTCTACTGCATGTTGCAGAGAATTCAATTTGACCATTTTCCCCAATTCTTAATTTGGTTTTGCATGTCAATTTCCCTGGTTTTGGTACCCTGTCCAACTCTATCAGCATGGAGTGGATTTAATGGAAATCTGTGTTGGAGCCTTTCTCTCTGCAATGTTTTGGATCAAGCACAATTTAGAGGTAAGGGGGAAGCTTACTATTTGCTAGAATGAGAATAAATTGTGGTAGAATATAGGATGAGTCACCAAGAGACTCAAAGGGCATAAGTTGAAATGGTTAAATGGCTTGGAGGCCAATTTGAGCTCAATTGATGTTTTGAGCAATGTTATCAGGATGCATGCAAGCTATGTTGATGTTGATTTCATGACTTAATTGGATATTATGTGAATTGATGCATTAAGTTGTGGAATATGTGCAATTATGTGCAATTTGAGTATCTTAATTGAATGCATGCAAGGTGAATGTGTTTCTGTGATTAAACATGTTTACTTAAGGTATATGAACTCTTTTGAATGTTGAAATTGGTTAGATTTGAGTAATGAAAAGAATGGTTTGCAAAACCTCATATTTTAGTGTGCTGACTGCACAATCTAACCGGTTACTCGATAATTGTAACCGGTTAGACACTGTAAAATTGTAAAAGAAAATAAGTTTATAAAATCAGTCTTGTGGTCTTATTGATGCTACTCAAATCTAGGCCTTAATTTCATTGGAAACAATATGAAGATAAGTTGAATATACTGTTATGGCTCAGATTGAAGTTAAAGAGTTAATACCTTAGTGTAATGAGATAATTTCAAGAAGAAATTATGCATAAATGAAATTGGATTATGACTTAGATATTTTGAATGATATTATGGTTGGACTTGAGGTATTCTGTTATGCTAAGACCTTGTTATTGGATTGAGTAGAGAAATCAAGGAAAGATTCATTGAAAATCAATGGTTTTATATTCAGGTCTGTAATTTCTAACCGGTTAGGTGATAATGTAACCGGTTAGTACCTGAAACTTAAAAATAAAAGTTAAGTTTTTGAATAAGGATTACCAATGATTACAATCTCTCAATCCAGGTCTATGAGCATAGGTTAAATTTAAATTCAAAGGTGAATTTTATGAGTAAAGCCATACCTCAAAATATCATTCAAAAGTTGTGTTTTCTAAGTTGTAATAATGGAATTAATGGAAAGACCAACCTTAGCAATTATGTATGCAATGCATGCATAGAGAAAGGTGATGAAATAGGTTGGCAAGGATTGTTTGTGATGTTCGGGGTACATGACCCTGTACTTTAGGAGTACCAAACTGATGCAACCTACTTGATGACACATTCCGGGAATGTGGCCATTTTCTGGGACATGGTTTCTTGGAGACGTTCTGGGAACGTGATGCACACTCTGGGAGTGGTGCTTGATTCTATTCCAAGTATGGTTTGCGATACGTTCTGGGAACGTATGTTAGTGTTCTGGGAACACATTGGTATAATAATGGAATTAAAGATAAAACCAACCTTGATGATGGTGCATTCATATAGAATGGAAGTTTGGTTGGTAGGAACGTTTATCATATTCTGGGAATATGAGGAGGGTACTCCGGGAGTACCAAATTGTAACCTACTTGATGACACATTATAGATATGTGGCCAGTGTCTGGGACCTGGTTATATACGTTCTGGGAACGTATGTGAGTGTTCTGGGAACACATTGATATGCAACCTACTTGATGACACATTCTGAGAATGTGGCCAGTGTCCGGGACCTGGTTTTTATGCGTTCTGGGAACGGATGCGTTCTGGGAACGTGATGCACACTCTAGGAGTGATGCTTATTTATCCAAGTATGGTTTGCTACACATTCTGGGAACGTGTTGCACACTCTGGGAGTGTTGCGTAATTATCCAAGTATGGTTTGGCATTACGTTCTGGGAACGAATGTCAGTGTTCCAGGAACACAACGGTGTATTGGATGGACGTCCAAGATGGACTTTTAGAGGCCTCAGTTGTGGAAGGAAATCATGCATCATGCCACCTGCATTGAAAGAATTATTATGATTAACCGGGTGTGCTCATATGATTATGCATCATGATTTCCTACATGTTGACTTGTGGTTGTTAGTTTTATTCTCATTTGATTATGAGAATATGTATAGCTAACCCCCATGCCCTTATTAGGTGTTGATCGTGCATCTAGCTTGCACAAGAATCTGTAAAGGGAGATGTCTCTTAGGTGCATGCAGAGTGTAGAAAGTGTGGGTTGGAAACCCGTTGTGCAAATATCGAGGATCCGACCAGAAGGATGTTTGGACAAAGGACCAGTGACCAGCTCTATAACATGTCTATTTTTAATAGAATTTATATGATACATATTTTGGAAGAAGGTATCATAAGAAGAATTCAGTTTCATAATCATACTTATTTGGTATTAATGGACTTGTTACACTTGATAAATTTTGGGGGTATAATATGATGATTTTACTATGTTTCCGCAAACTCTGATTTTGTTAGTCAACCTCATTATTAATCAAGTGTTTGTGAAAAGGAATTTTTAAGGGAAGGGAAAATTCTTATTTTCAGATCTTTTTCCAACGATAACAAGTCCAAGTTTTCATAAACTTCTTACTTATCTTATAAAGTAAGATGATATACAAGGAGTGTTACAGATAGCATTTTTTGCGCTCGGATAATGAGAGGGAAACCCGATAGGAGATTCTTCATAATTAGCAAACGATTCCGAGCAGGGGAAATCAACAAAATATTCTTCATACCCGGAACGAGAGACTCTAGTGGGGAACACGGTGCGAGGTTTCCACAATCGTCTTACGAATCCGAGGAGAGAAGGTTAGTGTGTGGTTCCCGATATGCTGAATTTATGAGATACCAAAAGGGGGAATGCTGTCGAAGGTCCGCGCGCAGTTGACTCATGTATTTGAAGCGAGGAACCGTACACAGGCTTCTGTACTGCTTGAAACACAAGCGCAAAGAGGGAAACTAGGCACGGGGGTCCTCGCCATCATCAATACGTTTCGAATAGAGTAACATGTTATTGTGTTCACTATGCTCGAAAAACAATTTTCCCATTAATGAGAATCTCGGCATGGGTTCCTCGGTAGCTCGGACACCTTTGCTGAGCTTGCTTGGTGTTAAGCTATGTTTGCCTTCTCTATTTCTTTCTTCTTCTTCTTCTTCTTTTTTTTTGTGCCTGGGCTTATTGGCCCATTAGGTCTTAGCTTTCATGCTCTTGATAATTGGTGCTGCTAGATGCTCCTTTCCCCCTTTTTTTTTGGATTGGGCCTGCTGGCCTTTTCTCCTTTTTTAATTGGGTTGTAGGCCTTATTTTTTTTTGTTTGGGCCTCTATGAAATAAACCCGTAAAACATTTTTTTTGTTAGCCCTGTTGAGGCCTGCACTCCTTTTTTTTTTTAATTGGGCCAACAGCCCATTAGGGTTGAAACACTCCTGCTGGTTTGCAGTAGCTGCGCTGCACAGAGCCGATGCTGCTATGTTGCTTGTTGCAGCGGCGCTGAACAGGGACAGGAGACCGCCACGGGTGGTGCGGCCACACAGGCGGTGGCGAAGGAAATCATCCTTGACGAAGGTGACGGAAACCGGATCTGCTGGCAGTCGTGCACTCGATATAAATGGCGGAGAAGGTCGCAGGTTGAGTGAATCGCGAGTCGCTGTTGGAGATGGCTCGCGGTTCCGACCACGGTGGCTGTTGGCGGCGCAGAGATGGCGTTCGAATCCTGGTGGTTATGGTGTGCTGGCGCGGCGGAGAATCGTGAATCACCACCTCCCCGAATCGACTAGGAAGAAGATGACGTTTATATCCGCGAACCGTGGAGCTCGTGAATCAGCAGCGCCACGAACACCATGGATCCTTCGTGAACAGTGTTGGTAGGGCTCGATTGCTTGAACGGCGGCGGTGGGCTCTTCGGTGCTGGTGGGGCTCACAATGATGGTGGCACTTGAAGGATAAGGACCACCACTGTAATGAAAGCGAAGCAGCGGCATAGACACCGTGACCGCACCGTGAATGACACCCATTGCCACCACTGTACAGCGGCGATGGGTTATGGAGACCTTGATCTGAAGCGGCAGCCACACCGCCACCTTGAACCTTCTCCTTGATAAAACACGTAGTTGGTTTTTTATTTTTTTTTGGTGGATGGGAATCGAAGTTTATCGATTCCCACAGACGGCGCCAATGTGATGATCCATTGTTAAGGATACACCACGATGTGTGTTTGGGTTTGTTGCAGCTGACGAGGGTGACCCCGATCCTACGTATCCCCAGTAAAAAGGGAATCAAGCCACACGTAGTTCTTGAAAGTAGGGATGAGAGAACATACCTTATCCCCTATAGCATGGTGGTTCTTATAGGGGATTACCTATTAGGTGTGTTGTGTTTAACCCTAGCTTAGTTGGGTTGGGCCTATTGGTAGGCTCTTAAGTCTAGTCCATCACAGGTATTATTCATCTCAGCTTGGGATGAGTACAAGTTAACCTCATCATCACCATCATCATCATCTTCATCTTCATCTTCATCTTCATCTTCATCTTTAAGATTTATGTCTTCATCTCCATAACGATTAAAATCTATAAGCTAAACTAATCATTTGGTCCCTTACCTTATTTTTCAATTTCAAATTGGCCCCTTACGTTTTTTTGGTTTGATATTGGTCCCTTATGTTTCTTTTCGCTGTCAATTTGGTCCCATAATCACTTTTCATCCTATGTGGACCAATATGTTATTGACGCGTAGGATGAACAGTAATTCTGGGACCAAATTGACATCGAAAAGAAACATAAGGGACCAATATGAAAGCAAAAAAAGGTAAGGGACCAATTTGAAATTGAAAAATAAGGTAAGGGACCAAATGAGTAATTTACCAAATCTATATCATGATCAACCTTTCTTCTAATGAAGTTGTGTAAAGCCATTGCTGTACAAACTATTTGAACTTGTGTTTCAAATTTGTACTTAGGCATGTGACACGAAATTGCAAACCTATTCTTCCATACACCAAAAGTTCTTTCTATTGTGCACCTTAAACTTGAGTGGTAAAAGTAGAATACTTCATTATGATTTGAAAATCCAGTTTTACGTCTAAAATCAAGAAGATGATAGCGCTCACATCTATAAGGACCAAGAAACCCCGTCGGTGTTGGATAACCAACATCTACCAAGTAATATTTATCTAAAGATAAAACGAAAAAATAAAATTAAAAAATTTAAGGAAAAATTTCAACAAAAAAAGTAAATCAGCTATATTCACAGAAAGTGCAAACCTGGTGGAGGATGTGGAAAGTTCATGTTAGCATTTGTGAGAGCATGTTCAAACACACGAGCATCATGGGTTGTACCTTCCAACCTAGGCAATACAAAAGTGAAACACATGTTCCAATCACATAAAACGATTATATTTTGTGTTGGATATCCCTTTCTCCCAATAAATCTTCCTTGTTCAGAAGGGTAATTACACATAGGACATGAGTACCATCAATTGCTCCTATGGCATTCTTAAAAAATGGCCAGTATCGCTTATCATTTTTAATTTTTCCATGAGTATCACGAAACTTAGGATCTTGTGGCCTAATATATTTGAAGGATAACTTCAAGCAAGTAGTTAGAACTTTGTGTATATGTCTACTTATAGTCTCTCTGGAGTGCTGAAATATTTCTTAAAGCATTCTATTACCTAACCCATGGCCAACCATGTTTAAGAACATACCTACCATTTTTTTAACCCCCATGCGATTAGTGGGTTTTAAACCAAGATCAACTAATTCAGTGCAAAGCTTATAGAAAATATGTTTTTCCATGCGAAATTGCTCATAACAACGAACGAGATGTGCTTGCAATATACCTTGCACCCATGCATGACCTGTTTGTTCTCTAGTTCTACATGGCTATTTACATAAATATGTTATTGCATACTCACCGATGAGTGCCCCAACATACGAAGCTTCTTCCATAATATCATCATTTTCATTGGTATCTACCTTAAACTTTTCTTTCCAATCAAAACTCATTCCTGGTGAAAAAAAAATTACAATGCCACAATCAATAACAACAACAACAACAACAACAACAATAATGATAATAATAATTAAAAACACATGAAGTAAGAAAAATTCTCCATAGTGTATCTAACTATGCCATGCTATTTTGCTAACATGCTACCAAATCAGTAAATTTTACATTATAGAAACAACAAGATCCAAACAAAAAGAAAAATAGAATACCATTCAAAGAAAATAGAAAGGAAAAAAAACAGAATAGCATCCATACTTTTAGGAAAACATGATTTTCAAACATAAAAACATAAAAAGCACTATTTTCAAACAACTAGTCATCCTACATCCCACTTGCTAGTAGTCCAATTCCTTCTACACTTACAACTTAGCCTACATGAATGGAAACGGATTATTTGCTGTCTGCCTCAACCAATGCAACCTTTTCTCCTCAAAACCTCGCAATGCAACAAACATCTCCCTAGCTGGCTTAAACATCATAAGTTGACAGCACTTGGTATGAAAATCAAGATCATTTGAAACCTCATCCAAGTACAGAAGCTCAGCCATTACTTCTCCAATTGATGCACTAGTTACAACATCATTGCGTGACCTACATGTCTCGGCTATGACACTAACAGCCTCAACTATCTTTGAGGAAGCAGTGGTTTTTTTTCTTTTTTTCCTTTTCAGCAAGACTAATTCTCTTTCTTTTATCTCCACTCTTTTGGCTACCAACTCCTAGGCTAACAGTTCCTTGAGAAACATTAGTGTCAATATCTGCAAACTCATTTGTTGCTTCTACATTGGCATCTTCACTATCACCTGAGGCTTCCAGCATACTATCCAGGCATGGGCGATATCCATCATTGTTATCCCCACCATGCCCATTAGGCAATATCCCACATGAGGGTGCCCAAGCAAACTCTCCTATAGCCACTGCACCCTTGAAAAGTTCAGTCAATTCTCTAGCAAATGGAAGCCCCTTGTTCCTAAATTTTCTATATTGAGGGTTTTCCTGCATGTTTACAACTAATCAGGGTAAGATAAAAGGACAAAATATAAACTAAAATGTTTTAAAAATGCACATTTTGTTAGTCACTTACTAGTTGCTTGCTCTCCCACCACTCATCCGGTGCAGCCACGGTATTCCTCACACTATCCCATCCTAAGCTAGTTTCTTTGCCAAATAAATTATACCATACTCGTCAATCTTTTCTCAAGTTATCATACCTATTTTTAAACTTTTCCTTGTCATATTTCCTTCCAGTCAACTCATTAAACTTGGAAACTATACCTTTCCACCCCTTCTTAGTAAAGCTACTACCAAGGAGTTCCCCCTGTGAAACTTGTTCCGAACATGTTGTAATGAAGCATTCAATGGCTTTAGGATCCCAACAAGCCTTTTCTTTCAGCACTTCATTGTTACTCATCTATATACACCATATAGGAAATAACAAACACTATCAAGTATCAACTATTAATAAGTAGAGTGGATTCTATCAAAACTTCAAAAAAAAATTAATAAGTACTTTATAACTATTTGATAATAATTGATGCAACAACAAATTAATAAGTACTTTATAATTGTCAAAATATGCATCATATCAAGGGATATTATTATATAAAAGCATGTAATTAAAATCTTAGATCAAAGAATTAGCTGCTGTGTTACCAAAAAAAAAAAAGAATTAGATGCTGCTTGGAAAACACTTGTGACTACTTTAGTCTTAAATTGACTACTTTAGTTTTAAGTCTTAAATTGACTACAACTTTAGTCTTAAATTGACACTTGTAACTACTTTAGTCTTAAAGTTGTTTGTTACAAAAATACAAAATGAAAAAACATTAGAGAAAAGGCCCACCCCAACCACCACTGAAATGTAATTATGTAGCAAAATAGAGATTCCAAACTCGAGGAATTTTTCACCCTGCACAAAACAGTCATAACAACAATAAAAAAGAAGCCTCCCAACTTTATATTTTGTCTCAACCCCACATACTAATATGAAAACATCCTTGGTCCCAGTATTAACCAAAACAGCCATAACAGCAATGAGATTACAACAATAACAGCAATGAGATTACAGCCATAACAAAAAAATAATTTTATTGAATAAAATAAGGAGGCTGAGTACAAGATGTACTCTACAATAGAGCAAAACAGGAACATGCTCAGCCTAGTAACATTTCAGAAAATTCGTCTAATGCTGACTAGTATATACCCTTTCATCTTTTGAGGCACTAGATGGTCTTTATTGAGTCCATAAAAACCATTTTCTCTGGTTCTCAATGGCAAAACTATATTGTCAACATTGCTCAACTATTAGTTTTCAAACATGTTATTTAGACAAGAGTTCTAAAGGTTCAGAAAGAACTCATACATCCAAAAAGAGTTCTCTTAAACACATCACCTATATTTGTTAAGTTCAAATACCATGCAGCAAGAAAACTAATCTTAAAGAATTTTTTTCTTCATATACAATGTGCTAAATGCATTACCTTTTTTAACCAATTCACTTTACTAAAATGATAAAAGCTCAAAGCATGCTGGCTTGAAGTCCTATCTCTAGGTATATTAACTTAAAGGATATATGGCTTAGTTGTCTTTCACTATGATAGCAGTTTAGACTTTATCACACCGACTGCATCTTCCATTAAGATATGGCTTGATAGCAAACACTGTATTAAATTATTTGTGACCAAAGAGACCATACCTTTTCTTCATACTTAGTGCTCAAACTAGAGAATAGTGCACTAAGTCACCATTTATGACTAAAGGACTGCCAAAACACCCATACACTTCAAATTGCAATCTTTTCAAACTGAAATTATCAAATGCTGGGCTATATCAACAACATTGTGACCAAAATAACAAGAAATTATAGTGACTCAAATAGAACCAATCATACTTATAAGGCAACTTAATGTTATGAATACATAATTCTCAAAGCAAAACAAGCTACAATTACTCCTGTGTGTATCTCTTAATATAACTTCACTAAAAAAACCAAACTAAATTGAGAGAATAAGCTACAACTTACCTCAGGCCACGAGACTTTTTTGAAGCAAATGAAAGTTGGTAGCCTCCCTACAACTTAATCCCATTAAATGAAAGTTGTGAGGGACAAGGTGTAACATCCCTGATAGGCAAATGGATTGCGACTGTCCCCACGTACCAACACGGGTCTTTTCAGCGTGCTTTGTCCTCACTCGCACACTTCCCGAGAAAACTTCCCAGGAGGTCACCCATCCCAGAATTACCCCAAGTCAAGCACGCTTAACTATGGAGTTCTTAAGTGATGGGCTACCGAAAAGAAGATGCATCTTGTTGATATGGGTAGTACTAATCAATTCATTATTTAAGCCTTCCTGTACTATGTAGTCCCATTCCTACATAGTCTCAGGATCACCCTCTCATTCCGGTGTGTTGGTTCATTCATGTACCCCTCCCTTAGAAGCTTGCCAGGAGCCGCTCCTTATCTGTGCCTCTTGCACCAGCGATCACTCCCTTCCCTCATCAGCTCGGGTCTTACATGTCCACCAGTTTACGCCTGGTTCGTCCCCGAACCACACACCGTACTAGGAGAGGAGCCGCTCTGATACCATCTGTAACATCCCTGGCAGGCAAATGGATTGCGACTGTCCCCACGTACCAACACGGGTCTTTTCAGCGTGCTTTGTCCTCACTCGCACACTTCCCGGGAAAACATCCCAGGAGGTCACCCATCCCAGAATTACCCCAAGTCAAGCACGCTTAACTATGGAGTTCTTAAGTGATGGGCTACCGAAAAGAAGATGCATCTTGTTGATATTGGTAGTACTAATCAATTCATTTAAGCCTTCCTGTACTATGTAGTCTCATTCCTACATAGTCTCAGGATCACCCTCTCATTCCGATGTGTTGGTTCATTCATGTACCCCTCCCTTAGAAGCCTGCCAGGAGCCGCTCCTTGTCTGTGCCTCTTGCACCGGCAATCACTCCCCGCCCTCATCAGCCCGGGTCGTACACAAGGAGAGTGACCTCCCTATATATAGAGAAAGGAGATGAGAGTGAGAGTTGGTAACATTAGAAAGCTACGGTTGAAAATAATAAATTCGCAATAAATTTCCACACTCTTCTATGCAGCAACAAGAGGAAGAAGTGACATTAGATAAAGGAGATATACACTAAAAAAACACGAACGAAACCTAAACAAGTTGTGAAGGAATTGAATTTATTACTATCCTAATCCCTAAACAAGTTGAAGAGAAATTAAAATATAGCTGTTTTGAAGAGTTGGTGAGGGGTGATTCAAATACATTGTCGATGATTGGAATTGAACAAAGGGAAAGCCAGAAACAAGTTGGGAAAGGGAAAACCATCAACAGACATGAAGAGAATGGCGGGGAGGGCAAGAAGGAGAACTTACCTAACATTGGAGATCTGAAAACCCAAAATTGATTCTCCTTTGATACAGAAGTGATCCATACCTGCTTCGATCCAAACTCGAGTTTGGAGAGCCGAATCGATTCTCAGCAGGAAACCCAAACAAGTTGATTTCGCGTTATTGAAGAAGAAACGCGAGTTTGGAAGAGGGGAACGCTGAACCAAACGTACCCTAAGTGAAAAACATAAAATCATTTTTCTTGTTTGATTAATTTTGCGAAAAGCTTTTCTTTGTCTGCATTACCTTTTCTTCGATCAACACATGAATATAATAACAAGGATAAAAATTATTTCGCTTTACATTATTAGCATGCCTTTCTCTTCTCATTAGCCACCACAAATTTAAATTTACTATCTATATATAAAAAGACACGCCTATTCGAGATACCACATTTATCAGAGAAATTTTCGAGGAACCACGTTTGTCGTATGAAGCTTTCCTCGCACCAGAGCGTTTGTAGGTAGATAATCATTATCTCCAACCAAAATTACAATTTGAAATTAAATAAATTATTCAGATTTATTTAATCATTATCTATATATGAAATCATTATCCCCAGTTTGTTAAAAAAAAAAAGAAATCATTATTCTCAACAAAAATATTTTTAAAAAAATATTAAAAAAATCACTATATATAATAGAATCTCACCTTCAATCTTCACATTTCTTTTTCTCAACCTTAGATCTCTCTAATTCTCAGAATTCTCTTCTTTTATTATTTCTTATTTCTTCTACTTTTTTTCAGCTTTGATTGAAGAAGATTACATCTTCTTGAGGGGCTTAAATTAAACTTTAATTTCATAAGACTGCATCTGCGGCGGTTGCAATTCCTTTTATAATCAATTTTTTTTGTTTTATCTATTATAATAGATGAAAATCATTATATATAATAGGATTTGCTTATAATTTATTCTGTTTATTGTAATAAATATTGGTTGAATTTTTTTTATGGATTTAAAGAAGATTACTCCCTCCGTCCCATTTTTTTGGTAAAAGTCAAATAAGTCAATGAAAATAAGAAAATATCTATTTAGTATAATGCATGATCATTCATTAATTTCAAATTGATATTGCACAAATTTTTATATCATTACAATGAATACTTATTGCAATATTGTCTGCCTCCAAAAAAATCTTTAAATGTGTTTTACTTATTTACTTATCAATCATCGATACAATATACAATCTTTAAGATTTTTCATTGATTTTTTTACTTTAATATGGGACAAAGTTTTTTGCATTTTTTTACCAAGATAATGAGACGGAGAAAGTATTTTCTATTGTTATAAAGAGAAGAGTTGGCCACGAAAGGAATCACTAAACCGAATGGGAGAATAGAAAAAGAAAAAGAATCTCTCTTTGTCCCAAGAGAGAAGAAAGTGTTTCACCGAGAAAAAATAAACTTAACGATGGAGTTTATCACAAAGAGTCAAAGACAACTTTTATTATGATATTTTATGTATATTTGTTTTTGTAGAGGCTTAAATAAATAAATAAATAAAATGTATCAATGTGTGTAGTAAGTATTACTTTTAGGATATGTATAATCGATAAGCTACAACAGTAACAGTAATAATTATAAATTATTATTATTATTATAAATGAATAGATAAATCATTATTCTAAAACTAAATTCTTATCTTTATTTAAAATGATTAAAACAATTCTCATTCATTTATCCATATATATCATCAGAATGAACAAAAAAACAATATTTTGTGATAATCACAAAGAAACAAAAGAAGATAACTCAGGTAAACATATCTTTGAAGAAAAAAATTAAATAAAAATTATTAAAACAATTAGGATAAAGTATTTTTAGGGATCCAATATTATGATTAATTTGGGATAATCATATAAAAAATGCTAATAGTAAAAAAAATACTAATTTATCCATCAAATAAAAAAGATAAGCATGTATAATTTTGATTTAATTCTGATTTTTAAATTAAAGGTGATAATTATATTTAACAAATGCTAAATTATCTTGTCCCGTGAAATATGAAATATTTTAATTTATCCTTGAATATACTCATAATATCATCAAACATAAAATATCAAAAAGTTTAATTTTGATTTCACTCTAATTAATCATAATATCATGATAAATTTAATAATGGTATATAAAAACATATTAATTCATCGATAAACTAAATAAGGAATACATTAATTTAATAATGATCTATACATAAACAAATATAATACTAGCTCTTACCCCGCGCAATGCACGGGTTGCTGATATTTTAATTTTATTTATAATAAATATTTTATATTAAAGATTATTATTATTTTTATTATAAAGAAGTAAAAAATTTATTAAACAACAATAAAAAATAATTATATAAAAAGGTACGAGTTCAAACTAAACCCTATACTTAAAAAAGTTAATCTAAATGATCTTGTTGATAAATTTTGTAATTCCTCACGTAAATAAAAAATGTAACACTTTTTTATCTGAGATATTATTCCTTAATTATTTTATGGATAAATTAACATTTCTATATATGATTATCAAATTTATTATGATAAATAAACATTAAATCAGAATTGAAAATTTTGATATTTATTTATTTATTGATGGATTAGAGTAGTGTTTTTTTTTGGTACAATTAGTATTTTTTTAAATATGATTATCACATTTGTTATTATTAATCATAATTAAATATTTTTATCTTTTTCATTGATTCTCTTATCTAAGTTAATAATAAGATTGAATCCTAAAAACATTTATCTTATCTCAAACTAAATATTTTTATTCGTTTTTATGATTATTGTAATGCCCATTTATAAATTTAATATTAATATTTGCTTTAGAAAGAATGGTGATTATTTAAAAATTTGCATCCAATGCAAAGCTTGGGAATATAAAATTTCCTTTCTAAGAAAAAACCTTTGATTATGGTACTCAACTTGAAAATATCATTAAGGTTGAATTCGGTAGAAGAAATGATTGTTCAACAAGTATTTAAAATCACTTTGAGATAACATTGAGAGTTTGTACTAATTCCCAAAACTTAGGATTTTTAAACAATAAGCAAAGTTATCTCAAGGGTTTAACTTCATTATTACTTTCTTTATACCAAATTCAAGTAATAAAATCAGAGTCAGCGGAGAATAATAGAATAATTCATTTATATTATGGGAGTTTATAAAATATGAGTTAAGACACCGATTTATAAATTCAGGTATAATCATTCCATAAGTACCACATTTATATTAAATTATGAAAACTAAGTTTTTCTCTGATACATCTCTCAAATTGTGAACAATATGGTTTTTTATCAAAAATAGAGACGTTCCAGAGCTAGTCAACGGTCCTTCGTCCAATCATCCATTTGGCCAGATCTTCAAGAGTTGTACAGGGAGTTCCTATCCCAAGATATCTATGCTCTGCATGATCCTAAGGGTCATCCACTTGCACTGATCTCTAGTCGATCTAGGTACCTGGCCAACACCTAACAAGGGTAGGGAGGTAAGCTATACTCATTTGCATACTCAAATTAGAATAAAGTTCTAGCATCCACAAGTAAGCAATTCAACATGATAGAAATGCATATATACATGAGCACACGCCATTTCGTTTACTACTCCTTCCATGTAGGTGGCATGATACATACTTTCTATCTCTCAATTTCTGAGATTTTCCAACTATCATTCTTATGGACGTCCATCCAAACAACCCGAAATACGTTCTCATGACGTAAAGCGATCTTGCTCGGAACGTGATACATAACGCCACTACCAAAGTGTGTGTCACGTCGCGAAGACGTAATAACCACATCAACAGCATCCCACAATGCTGGCCACATTACCAAAATGTGTCATCGAGCAAGCCGCACGAACATACTTGGAACGTGGTACATAACGCCACTACCAAAGTGCACGTCAAGTCGCGAAGACGTAATAACCACATCAACAACATTTCCACAATGCTGGCCACATTACCAAAATGTGTCATCAAGTATGTCACAACGAACATGCTTGGAACGTGGTACATAACGCCATTACCAAAGTGAACGTCACGTCGCGAAGACGTAAAAACCACATCAACAGTAAATCTCCATTACTGGCCACATCGCCAAAACGTGTCATCAAGCATGTCGTAATGAACAAGTTTTGTTCATAATCGAGACGTTCCATTCGATATTTACGTTCACGTTCCCCGAACGCATTCTCGTCAATCTCAACAACATTTCCTGAATGTTGCCCACATTCATAGAATGTGTCATCGAGCTTGCCATTCAACCTTTGGTGCTCTCAGGATACAATCTTATATTCCTAGAACGAATAATAATAAACATCAAGCTTGGTACCAAAACGTTCCAGTCCGAATGTACGTGTCATCCTCAACAACATTTCCCGAATGTTGCCACATTCCCAGAATGTGTCATCAAACTTGTCGTATCCATTCGGTACTCCTAGAGTACCCTCCTCATGTTCCACGAACATGACAAACAATTTCCTATCGCCTTTCACCATGCATGAGTGCACACATTCGTTTTTAATTCTGATTAGCCATTGATCTCATTATGTTCAACATGCAACATACTCATCATTGAAATGTATCAGCTTCCATGCATAACGTGATGACAAAATTTATCGAATGAAGTATTATATCATACCCTTTAAGGGTCATTAGGTTTAAATAAAAGTGGGTAGACTAAAAATGGTATTTTTCAGCATTTTTGTAAAAAGACTCGAGTAGTAGCCTCTAAGACTCGAGTAGTTCATCATTTCCCAGAATACTTGAGTATTTCACAAAATACTCGAGTATTTCATGATCATCAGGAAAGCTTGCATCAGACAATACTCGAGTATTGTCTCAAATACTCGAGTATTTCTGACAGCAGAAACACTACAATTTGGGTTTTAACATACCATTTTCAATTCTAACCAATTCTAACTTAAACCAATGATCAACAGATTTTTATTTACTTATTTTAAACATGTCTCAACTCTGAGATTACATCAATTCACAGAGAATCAAAGTCCTTCACCAATTATGCATGAAAATCACATTTAATGCAACTTAAGGTACCAAAATCATTTCTACACATAATTGGCATGAATTCAACATTGATTAAGCTCATATGCAACCAAATAAACTTGCTGAAACAAGTAGCATGTCTCAGATTGGCCTCTATGCCATTTTCCTAATTAAAAACTATGCCCTTAAGCCTCATGGTGGCTCATTCTACTTTCTAATGCATTTCATTCTCACTCTAGCAAATGGTAAGCTTCCCCCATACCTTAGGGTCGTGTTTGAACAGAAACTCCATAGAGAACAGCAACCAACAGCTCTAACCACTTCAAACCCGAACTTGCATGACAGTTTCAGCAGGGGTTCAAAACCACATGAATTGACATTCAAATTGTAGCCACCCAATTCTGTCTGGGGTCAAAAATTTTATTTTGTAAAAATTTTGGTTAACTAAATTTTTATACTCAAATTTTTATAGTTGAATAAATAGTGAGGAAAAATAAAAAGCTTGTTTGAATGTTTTATTTGTGACACCCTTCTCATCTTACAAGTATTTAATAAACTAATTAAACTATTATATCGGATAATATATGGACTTGTAAGTATTTAGAAAATGTAGAAATAAAATTTTCCTTTAAGGCGGGTGCACAATCAAAATATGGAGCTCTTGGAGAGAGAGTAATTCGTATCATTTAAAACATTGTATTGAATTCGGCGTGGGCTAAAATAAGAAAATCTTTTCATAAATTCGGATAGCATCGGTGCTTTCGAAAACGTATTGACATAGTAAAATTGGATGATGCATATCCATTCTTTCTCTCGTAGAACTGATACTTTTTAAATAACATAACCGAATCCGTTAATTAATCTTTATCAGAGTGAGCGGAAAAGGTAGGACTATACACATTTGTAATATGAACATAAGTTATATATATAAGTCATGTAATACATAGTCCCAGTAGTCATATCTCCAAGATCCAACAACAAGTCCATAACATATCTATATCAACATAAAACCATAGCCCTAGAGCTCTCAAAAGCATAACTACAAAATATACATATCAAAATATGAACTCTAGAGGTGGTCACATAGATCTGGTCGCAACAGCAGTAGTAGTGATAGTAGTAGCAGTCTCTAGGTAGCAAAAAGAAACATCATCATCAACAGCAGCAGCAGCAGAATCTCCTCCACAACACCCCCACATCGGATCTCCTGATTCTCATCATATACCATATACACATACCTAGGGATCATCATCCCTCCACTGACTCCCGGTGGAATGAACGACAGGCTCGCCTCCGCTCTCATCCTCAACGGGATCCTCCTCGATCTCATCCGATGGAGAGTGTACCCTACCACTGGGTACGAGGTCAGGAGATGGTGTGACCCTAACTGGGCTCCTCGGATCAGAAGGGGGAGTCTCCTCGTGGATGACTCTCGAAGAAAAAGGGTGTGAGCGGGTAGGTCTAAAACGAAAACTGTGATAAGAGCGAGCTGGCCGTGTGGGAGGTGGTCCATGATATGTGTAGAACGGGGGTACGTGCATAGTGTATATGATGGGAATCCTAAATCTACGAGGACAAAATCGAATCAGCAGGTTCGGGTGGTAGAAGGTAATCTCTACCTCTCCCTCGAACACCGCGCGATGGTCCTCATAGATCCATGTGCCACTAGGAAGTGGCCGGATCTCGATGCAAGCGATGTAGCGTGACATCACCTACAAGGGCATAGGGGTAAGTAATTCTACACACATAATCAATAGAGCAAAAATGTATGTACAATGTAAAGATATAAACATGTTACAATAAACAACAATCACACTTAGTATTTAGCAGATATAAGATGCAAGTAAGATGCTCATACTTATTTCATTTATCAGCACTATTTTTAAGTTAAATGAATGGCATGATGTATGAACCTAACTCTCAGGCCTAACTTCATCAATCTATGACACTCTCTGACGTCCATCCTTTACTTCCCAGCACTCAACAGTGCGTTGTACTCCTAGGTGTACAACATTCGTACATTCGCCAAGAATGTACACGACAAGCTTGGAATCCATGCCACCCGAGCACGTCCCGTCATCCAAACGGTATAACCATATCGGCATCTCACTAAGCCGACCACGTCGTCTACCATAACGTGTCATCAAGCGAGCCGTCAGTTGGCACTCCCAGAGGCCCTCCTCATGCTACAAGAACATGAATACGATCTAACCTCCGAACTCCAGACTGAATGCATTATCTTGGGTTAAAAGGAATTGATTGATGTATTTTTCTTTTATTAACACATTATGTGCCTCCCGAGAAACGTATCATTATACAAATGAAATCATCATATCATCAATCAATTTCTTTTAAGTTCAGATCCCTTGGATTATTGTTATTTAATCATTAACCAATTGATTCAGAATTAAAAATGATATTTTTAATATTCTGGGTGAACTACTCGAGTGTTCTTCAGAATACTTGAGTGTCCTTCATTTATTTCCAGATTACTCAAGTATTCTTCCGGATACTCGAGTGTTCATGTCTTTCTAGGGATTTGGGTTTCAGCTTCATAAAAATACTCGAGTAGTTCATGAGTACTCGAGTGTTCTTCATCAATTCCAGAACACTCGAGTGACCCCTGCATTACGCGAGTGGTTTACCTGAAGAGATCCCCATGAATCAGCTTTTACTCGAGTCCTGGGCCCGATACTCGAGTGTTTTAACACAAAATACACTGGTTTATCATAATTTTACTCGAGTATCAAGCCAAGTACTCGAGTCTTTTCTAACAGAACAGACTGGAAACTTGGTTTTAACATACCATTTCCAATTCTAATCATTTTTAGTCCAATCCAATGATCAACAGAGTTCATATACCATATATTAAACATGTTACAACACTTAGCACATATCAAATTACAGATTTGACAGAGAATCGATCGTTAATGCATAAAACATACAATTTCACAACTTAACATCTCAATTTGCAAAATACTCCACAAACTTGTAAAATAATGCTCATTCCAGCTTACATGCATCATATATAACTTGCTCAAAACAACCATAGAGCATGTGTTGGTCTCCAAACCAAAGTTCCTATTCAATCTAAGCCCTTAGAGCCTCTTGGTGGCTCTCTAATGAAAATCATGAAATTTAAACTCTATCTAGTGCATAAAACAACTTCCCCTTACCTCTCAGACGTAACTCAACAAGAGAATTTGAAAGAAGAAGCTCCACAACACCAAAACTTCTTCAAGCATCACATGCAGAATAGTTTTGAGTGGAGGTCCAAAGTTGAATTGGTTGACACATAAAACAACAATAAGAATTGGGGAAATTAGTTTCTCTAGACTCTAGGCAACACATACTAGTTAGAGGAATCGAATTGAGACTCAAAGGACTTGTGAGCTTACCAAAAATTGAATTCGAAGTGGGCTCCAGGAACAAGTTTGACAGCAACAAGCTCCAACTTTCGAGCTCCAAATCTTCCACCACACACACTCTCAGCTCACGATTTTGCTCTCTATACAAAGCTCGAGATGTGAGCTTTGTATTGGTGTATAGTTTGTGGTTTGAATCAGAACACAGAGTGAGAATCGAAGGAAGCAAATCAAGAACCCTAGCTCATGCAAACTTCACAATTTCATCAACAAAACCTTCAATCTCGTTGATGAATGGCTTAAATAGACAGGGAGGACGTTCATGCACAACGACACGACGATGGGAGACGTGTTTGAGAGGTGATTTCGTGTCAACGGAGGGGAATCGGTGATGGTGACTCACCAAACGCACTAACCCGTGCAACTCTGACCAGAATACTCGAGTATTCAAGAAAATACTCGAGTATTTTGCCCAGTTTTTGAAAAATAATAATTTTATTTACTTTCCCTCCAAAACCTTTCCTATATTTACTTCTAGGTCCCAACCCAGGGACTAATATGCATAATGCTTATTTTATGCATAATTATACTTATTAAATAAATGCAAACACATCTCCTAAATACATAACACAGAATTTTAATCAAGGATTAAAATAGAAATAATTAATTATAATAAATTTTATAGTTAACATTTCATTAATCGGGGATTAAAATTTTGGGGTGTTACACTACTCCCCCACTTACAAGGAATTTCGTCCCCGAAATTCAACTTATACAAACAAGTCAGGATAGTCCTAACGCATCTTATCCTCTAATTCCCAAGATGCTTCCATTACATCACCACAAACCCAGACGACCTTGACCAAACAAATTTCCTTCCCTCTGAGCTGCTTGATTCTTCGGTCTTCAATGCGAATAGGCATGGCTTCGAAGGTTAGGTTCTCATGGATTTCTAGGTCGTCCGGTTGAATTCTAAGGACAATGGTGGGATCATGGACATACCTTTTTAACTGCGACACATGGAATACATTATGAAGATTAGCTAAGGACGGGGGCAGGGCTAATTGATAGGCTACTGGACCGACTCTTTTAAGAATTTGGTAGGGACCAATAAACTTAGGTGATAGTTTCTGGGTTTTCAAGGCTCTACTAACACCTTTGGTTGTTACTATTCTAATGAACACATGGTCACCTTCAACAAATTCTAAGGGTTTCCTCCTCCTTATCAGCATAGCTCTTCTGTCTACTTTGAGCAATCTTCATCTTCTCTTGTATCATCTTGATCTTCTCATTTGTTTCTTGTACAAATTCTGGTCCAACCAAAGAACTCTCCCCCACTTGAAACCAGCATAACGGTGTCTGACACTTTCTCCCATACAGAGCTTCAAATGGTGCCCATTCCAATGCTCGTATGATAACTATTGTTGTAAGTAAATTCTATGAGCGGCAACATTTGCTCCCAATTCCCTTGACCTTCCAAAGCACAAGCTCTTAAAATGTCTTCCAGTGACTGAATAGTTCTCTCCGTTTGGCCATCAGTCTGTGGATGGTATGTAGAACTCAGCTTCAGTCTTGAACCCAAGGCTCTATGTAGATCTTGCCAAAACTTTGATGTAAACCTCGGATCGCGATCTGACACGATACTTGATGGTACCCCATGCAGGCGAACAACTTCCTTGATATACAACCGAGTGAGCTTTTCCAAAGAGTAGCGCATGTTAACTGGAATAAAATGAGCTGACTTGGTCAAGCGATCTACGATCACCCAGATTGCATCATGACCAGTAGTTGTCCTTGGCAGTCCTGATACGAAATCCATCGAGATACTATCCCACTTCCATAATGGAATCTCCAAGGGAAGTAATTTTCCTCCTGGCCTTTGATGTTCCACTTTCGCCTTCTGACACACCAAACAACACGCCACGTACCTAGCCACGTCCTTATTTAAGCCAGGCCACCAAAATATCTTCTTCAGGTCCTGATACATTTTGGTAGCTCCCGGATGCATACTCATTTTGCTCTTATGCGCTTCATCCAGAATCGTCCTTCTTACTTCCAGATCATCAAGCACACAAATCCTTGCTCTAAAACGAAGGATTCCATCCTTCCCCTCTTGGAACTCCAACTCCTTGCCTTCCATAAGTTTCTTCTTTTCCTTAAGTCCCTCATCCTCGTGTTGCAACTCACGAATTCTTTGCAGCAACTCACGAATTCTTTGCAGAAACTCATTAGCAATCTGCAGCATCCCCATCTTGATACTTGTTGGCTCCACTTGCATCGTCAGACTCAAATCTCTAAACTCTTCAATCAGTGCAGCTTCTTTGACCATCATCGAACTGACATGCATTGCTTTTCGACTCAACGCATCAGCCACCACGTTTGCCTTCCCAGGATGGTAATGAAGCTCGAACTCATAATCCTTCAAGAACTCCATCCTTCGGCGCTGCCTCATATTCAACTCTTTCTTGTCGAAGAGGTACTTTAGGCTCTTATGGTCACTAAACACCCGGAACGTAGTGCCATAGAGGTAGTGCCTCCAAATCTTTAGAGCAAAGACAACAGCTGCCAGCTCTAGGTCATGAGTTGGATAGTTCATTTCATGAACTTTTAGCTGTCTCGAGGCGTAAGCGACTACCTTCCCATCTTGCATCAAAACACTCCCAAGTCCCTGTTTCGATGCATCACAATACACCTCGAAACTCTTCTGTGTATCAGGAAAAATCAACACAGGGGATGATGTCAATCTTTCTTTCAGCTCTCGAAAACTCCTTTCACACTTCTCATCCCAAATAAAGGGTTGGTCTTTCCAAGTTAACTTTGTCAAGGGCAGTGCTAACTTCGAGAAACCTTCTATAAATCTTCTGTAGTAACCAGCCAAACCAAGAAAGCTCCTCACCTCCGTGACTGACTTTGGTTGCTCCCATTGTAAAACCGAGCTTACTTTCGTCGGATCAACTGCTATTCCTTTGTTTGAAATTACATGCCCCAAGAACTTAACTTCCTCCAGCCAGAACTCACAGCTGCTTCTCCTTTAGGATACTCAATACTATCTTCAAGTGTTCAGCATGCTCCTCTGGGCTCTTAGAATAAATAAGGATATTGTCTATGAACATAACCACGAATGAATCTAAATAGGGTCTAAAGATTCAATTCATGTATTCCATGAAGATAGCTGGTGCGTTAGTCAATTCGAACGGCATCACAACATACTCATAATGCCCGTATCGGGATCGAAATGCGGTCTTAGAGATATCCTCTTCTCTAATCCTGATCTGATGGTACCCTGATCTCAGATCAATCTTAGAAAATACTGAAGCTCCCGAACTTGATCCATAAGGTCATCTATCCTTGGTAAAGGATAATTGTTCTTGATTGTGACCTTATTCAATTGCCGATAGTCGATGCACATCCTCATACTACCATCTTTCTTCTTGACAAACAAAACCGGAGCACCCCAAGGTGACACACTTGGTCGGATCATCTGCTTCTGCAACAGCTCCTCAATCTGCTTCTTCATTTCAGCCATTTCCGGTGGTGCCATTCTATAAGGAGCAATAGAAATGGGACCAGCTCCCGGAACTAAGTCGATGCCAAATTCAATCTCTCTTTTCGGTGGCAACCCAGGTATCTCGTTAGCGAATACCTCCGGAAAGTCTCTAACAACAGGAATCTCTTCCATTCTTGGACCATTCTCCTCTACTTCAGTGTTGAACAGGCACATGTAGCCAAAGGGTTTTGGGTTCCTATAGGTTACTATCTTTCTATCACAATCGATGATCACTTGGTTTTGACTCAACCAGTCTATCCCCAAGATCACATCCAATTGCGATAAGGGTAAACAGATCAAATCTACCCTAGAGATTTGTCCTAACACTTCTATACAACAGTTAAGACATGCTCTAGAAACAACTACAGGAGCATTAGTAGGGGTTTCTACTTTCAGAGTATAAAATAATTCAGACATAGGTAGACTCAAACGATCTACACATTCATATGAAACAAATGAATGCGTTGCACCAGAATCAAACAACATATTGCAAAGCTGACCATTTAGCAAGTAATTACCTTGCACCAGATCAGAAGATCGGCTTGCCTCCACACCACTAAGTGTGAAAACCCTTCCTTGAGCCATAGGCCTATCCGCAGTTCCTCTTGAGTTAGCTTTAGCCGGCTCCTTGCAATCCTTCGCAAAATGTCCCGGCTTTCCACAGTTGAAGCAATTACTTGATCCCCAACAAAAACGCCCATGATGACGACGCTTGCACTTGTCACAGAATGGAGCCTCGCTCCGAAAGTTTCTTCCATCATAACCACAGCCTTTCCTTTGCCTTTCCCCTGACGATCATACGGACCTTTGCCTCGGTTGTTGAAACCTTTGCGCCTCTGAGGTCCATAATTCCGACTATCTTTCCTCTCTGTTGCTTGCAACCCTTCAGCTTTCTTGTCGTCCTCATACATCCTACACATGTCCACGAGTGCAGGAAAACTTTGGATTCGTTGGTAGCTGAAAATTGACTTTAGCTTGGGACTTAGACCTCCCTTGAATTTGATGCACTTACTCCTTTCGTCAGGATTGTTCTGGTAGTATGGAGAGTACTTCATCAATTCCTCGAATTTGGCCGCGTATTCACCCACACTCATGTCTCCTTGCTTCAATTGTAAGAATTCCACCTCCTTCTTTCTTCTCAAATCCTTAGGGAAATATTTAGTGAGAAACTTCTCCATAAATACACCCCAGTTCACATCTCTTCCTTCATAACGTAAGAGCTGAACCGTATGATTCCACCAGTTCTCAGCTTCATCTTCTAGCATGTAGACTGCATATGCCACTTTTTGAGCTTCCGTGCAATCCAAGGTTCTCAGAATCTTGTCCATGGTGTGAATCCACTTATTGGCCTCCTCGGGTTTAAATCCTCCTTCAAACTTAGGTGGGTTACAACTCCTAAAATCAGTCAGACTCTTCGCCTCGGTGTTACCCACATTGCACTGATGAGGTGGGTTAACCGGTTGAAGTGGTTGCTGAGATTGTTGTTGTTGCATAGACTCCAGTACCGCGGTTATCCTCTCTAACATCGCATTGGTGTGATTTTGGTTTCTAGTTTCCATAATAGACCTGCGCCATGGGCTTATGGTCACATATGTTGAACTAAAGAAACATTCATCACACCACCTATACTAGGGTCTTAACTAAAACCTCAAACAAAACATTCAATTGTATCTAATGCCCAAAATAAGCTAGATACTAGCATTCAAACAATAATTATGCCCTGTGGATACCTGCTTGTTGTTGATGGCTACCTTTCTGGAACTACTTCCACTACTACAAGATCTGACTTTTGCTCTGATACCACTCAGTGTGACACCCTTCTCATCTTACAAGTATTTAATAAACTAATTAAACTATTATATCGGATAATATATGGACTTGTAAGTATTTAGAAAATGTAGAAATAAAATTTTCCTTCAAGGCGGGTGCACAATCAAAATATGGAGCTCTTGGAGAGAGAGTAATTCGTATCATTTAAAACATTGTATTGAATTCGGCGTTGGCTAAAATAAGAAAATCTTTTCATAAATTCGGATAGCATCGGTGCTTTCGAAAACGTATTGACATAGTAAAATTGGATGATGCATATCCATTCTTTCTCTCGTAGAACTGATACTCTTTAAATAACACAACCGAATCCGTTAATTAATCTTTATCAGAGTGAGCGGAAAAGGTAGGACTATGCACATTTGTAATATGAACATAAGTTATAGATATATAAGTCATGTAATACATAGTCCCAGTAGTCATATCTCCAAGATCCAACAACAAGTCCATAACAGATCTATATCAACATAAAACCATAGCCCAAGAGCTCTCAAAAGCATAACTACAAAATATACATATCAAAATATGAACTCTAGAGGTGGTCACATAGATCTGGTCGCAACAGCAGTAGTAGTGATAGTAGTAGCAGTCTCCAGGTAGCAAAAAGAAACATCATCATCAACAACAGCAGCAGCAGAATCTCCTCCACAACATCCCCACATCGGATCCCCTGATTCTCATCATATACAATATACACATACCTAGGGATCATCATCCCTCCACTGACTCCCGGTGGAATGAACGACAGGCTCGCCTCCGCTCTCATCCTCCACGGGATCCTCCTCGATCTCATCCGATGGAGAGTATACCCTACCACTGGGTACGGGGTCAGGAGATAGTGTGACCCTAACTGGGCTCCTCGGATCAGAAGGGGGAGTCTCCTCGCGGACGACTCTCGAAGAAAAAGGGTGTGAGCGGGTAGGTCTAAAACGAAAACTGTGATAAGAGCGAGCTGGCCGTGTGGGAGGTGGTCCATGATATGTGTAGAACGGGGGTACGTTCATAGTGTATATGATAGGAATCCTAAATTTACGAGGACGAAATGGAATCAGCAGGTTCGGGTGGTAGAAGGTAATCTCTACCTCTCCCTCGAACACCGCGCGATGGTCCTCATACATCCATGTGCCACTAGGAAGTGGCCGATGCAAGCGATGTAGCGTGACATCACCTACAAGGGCATAGGGGTAAGTAATTCTACACACATAATCAATAGAGCAAAAATGTATGTACAATGTAAAGATATAAACATGTAACAATAAACAACAATCACACTTAGCATTTAGCAGATATAAGATGCAAGTAAGATGCTCATACTTATTTCATTTATCAGCACTATTTTTAAGTTAAATGAATGGCATGATGTATGAACCTAACTCTCAGGCCTAACTTCATCAATCTATGACACTCTCTGACGTACATCCTTTACTTCCCAGCACTCAACAGTGCGTTGTACTCCTAGGTGTACAACATTCGTACATTCGCCAAGAATGTACACGACAAACTTGGAATCCATGCCACCCGAGCACGTCCCGTCATCCAAACGGCCCGTCATCCAAACGGTATAACCATATCGGCATCTCACTAAGCCGACCACGTCATCTACCATAACGTGTCATCAAGCGAGCCGTCAGTTGGCACTCCCAGAGGCCCTCCTCATGTTACAAGAACATGAATACGATCTAACCTCCGAACTCCAGAATGAATGCATTATCTTGGGTTAAAAGGAATTGATTGATTTATTTTTCTTTTATTAACACATTACGTGCCTCCCGAGCAACGTATCATTATACAAATGAAATCATCATATCATCAATCAATTTCTTTTTAAGTTCAGATCCCTTGGATTATTGTTATTTAATCATTAACCAATTGATTCAGAATTAAAAATGATATTTTTAATATTCTGGGTGAACTACTCGAGTGTTCTTCAGAATACTCGAGTGTCCTTCATTTATTTCCAGATTACTCGAGTATTCTTCCGGATACTCGAGTGTTCATGTCTTTCTGGGGATTTGGGTTTCAGCTTCATAAAAATACTCGAGTAGTTCATGAGTACTCGAGTGTTCTTTATCAATTCCAGAACACTCGAGTGACCCCTGCATTACTCGAGTGGTTTACCTTAAGAGATCCCCATGAATCAGCTTTTACTCGAGTCCTGGGCCCGATACTCGAGTGTTTTAACACAAAATACACTTATTTATCATAATTTTACTCGAGTATCAAGCCAAGTACTCGAGTCTTTTCTAACAGAACAGACTGGAAACTTGGTTTTAACATACCATTTCCAATTCTAATCATTTTTAGTGCAATCCAATGATCAACAGAGTTCATATACCATATATTAAACATGTTACAACACTTAGCACATATCAAATTACAGATTTGACAGAGAATCGATCGTTAATGCATAAAACATACAATTTCACAACTTAACATCTCAATTTGCAAAATACTCCACAAACTTGTAAAATAATGCTCATTCCAGCTTACATGCATCATATATAACTTGCTCAAAACAACCATAGAGCATGTGTTGGTCTCCAAACCAAAGTTCCTATTCAATCTAAGCCCTTAGAGCCTCTTGGTGGCTCTCTAATGAAAATCATGAAATTTAAACTCTATCTAGTGCATAAAACAACTTCCCCTTACCTCTCAGACGTAACTCAACAAGAGAATTTGAAAGAAGAAGCTCCACAGCACCAAAACTTCTTCAAGCATCACATGCAGGACAGTTTTGAGTGGAGGTCCAAAGTTGAATTGGTTGACACATAAAACAACAATAAGAATTGGGGAAATTAGTTTCTCTAGACTCTAGGCAACACATACTAACTAGAGTAATCGAATTGAGACTCAAAGGACTCGTGAGCTTACCAAAAATTGACTTCGAAGTGGGCTCCAGGAACAAGTTTGACAGCAACAAGCTCCAACTTTCGAGCTCCAAATCTTCCACCACACACACTCTCAGCTCACGATTTTGCTCTCTATACAAAGCTCGAGATGTGAGCTTTGTATTGGTGTATAGTTTGTGGTTTGAATCAGAACACAGAGGGAGAATCGAAGGAAGCAAATCAAGAACCCTAGCTCATGAAAACTTCACAATTTCATCAACAAAACCTTCAATCTCGTTGATGAATGGCTTAAATAGACAGGGAGGACATTCATGCACAACGGCACCACGATGGGAGACGTGTTTGAGAGGTGATTTCGTGTTAACGGAGGGGAATCGGTGATGGTGACTCACCAAACGCACTAACTCGTGCAACTCTGACCAGAATACTCGAGTATTAAAATACTCGAGTATTTTGCCCAGTTTCTGAAAAATAATAATTTTATTTACTTTCCCTCCAAAACCTTTCCTATATTTACTTCTAGGTCCCAACCCAGGGACTAATATGCAAAATGCTTATTTATTGCATAATTATACTTATTAAATAAATGCAAACACATCTCCTAAATACATAACACAGAATTTTAATCAAGGATTAAAATAGAAATAATTAATTATAATAAATTTTATAATTAACATTTCATAAATCGGGGATTAAAATTTTGGGGTGTTACATTATTCCTGTGTATTGAGTTATTTTGGGGTTATTTTTTAAAAAAAGAATTAAAAAAAAAAGTTTTAAAATAAAAAATAAAAGGTTTGTTTGAATCATTTTTTTTAGTTTTTGTGTATTAAATTATTTTCGGTTTTATTTTTAAAAAAAGGAAAAGATTTCAAGAAAAAGGGGCTGAATACAAAAAAAAAAGGGTTTGGGCCGTTTGGCCCAAACCGGGCCACAAAACCGGTTCCCTCCTTGAAGTGTTGCATTCATCGCAGCAACAGCAGCTAGCAGCAGCGCTGCTGCTGTTCTTCCCCTTTCCCCCAAATTAAAAAACCTAACTTCTCAATCTCCAAATCCTCTCCCATCTTCAATCAATTATTGATTCCCATCTCCCAAAACCTTCCTTTTCCATCCCAAAATCACGAATCAATTTCCGATTCTTAAACCAAAATAATGATTATTCTCACTCTCCTCATGAGGAATTCGCGTCAGCAATGAAGGAGAATCGCGTTTCTTCTCATCTCCTCGGATCCCTACGCAAAATCCGGTCTCTCCTCCTTAATCTTCAAGCACGTGTATTGATTCTTTCTTCTCTTTGATTCAACATTCAAGGACTATAAAAGCAAAATAGAAACAAGCATAGAGGAGGGAGGAACGGTGAAGGAAATAAAAAAAGAGAACAAAATAAAAAAAATAGAAAAAGGAGAAAGGGAACCGGAGGCAGCCACACCTGCGGAGAAGGGCAGTAGCCGACAACAAATAGTGGCAGCAAGCAAGAACAGAGCAGTACCTTGATTCATCCAAATAGGTCCTCATCTTGTGTGTTTTTATCTATTTAATAATTTCAATTTCATTTATTCTCAATATTGTACTTGGACTGCAATTGTTTGAGGATTAAAATGTTGTTTGTTTCATGATTATGAGGTTATGGGTATGACTTAATTTTTGTGGTAAGAATGTGTGTCGGACCGCTTTGTGCGGTAAGTAAATAATCAATGCAAAGATAATGGGTTCGTAATCTTAATGAAGCGTTAGGCTTTTTTATTGCTTGGGGGTGAGGAATTAGGAAGACAAATATGAGAGCGAGAGTTCCGCACTTATGGTGTTTACAAAGTGAGGGAGTGTGCCTTGTAACATCCCAAAATTAAATACCAAGATTAATTAGGAAAACCTAAGTTAGAATTTATGAGGAAAACCATAGGAAACCATGGATAGGAGTTAAGGGTAGTGTTTTAGAGTTAGAATTTGTCAAAAATAGGAGTTTTTAGAGGAATAATCGATTACCTGAAGGGTGTAATCGATTACATGCTTTCTGGTGAAATCATACAAAAGTTGCATTAAAAGTAATGGATTATTTGGGCAAAGTAATGGATTACTTAGGCAAAGTAATCGATTACTTGGGCAAAGTAATCGATTAATTGGGCAAAGTAATGGATTACTCAGGCACAGTAATCGATTACCAGTGCTCTGGTGATTGTATGATGCTGCAAAAATAATCGATTAATTGGAGGAAGTAATCGATTATTTCAGGTCTGATGCAGAAAAAAAAAGAAAGAAAGAGGTTGTGCGTGGGAGGCTTCATAGCCACTCAAAGGGAATCTTTTCCCCCTTCTCTTTAATTTGTGGCCACTCATTTCCTTCAACCAAAAGAATAAAAACAAAACCCTCCTTCTTTCTTCCTCATTCATACGTTTCTTTCTCTCTCTCATCCTTTCCTTCTTCTTCAACTCACCCTCTCCCTCTTCCTCTTCCTTCTCTCCTCCCATACGGTTCTTCTCTCCATTCTCCAAGGTGATGTTGTGCCTTCTTCTTCCTCCCACCAAGTCCATGTGATGCCTTGTCCTCTTCAACCCCTAAGGTTTGGTTTCCAACCATCACCAAACACCACCTTTCTTTCTTCTCCTCATTTTCGGTTTTCCCTCTCCTCCACCCAAATCCACCACTCCCAAACCTTCACCCATGAGGTTCATCATCATCTTCCTCATGATTTACCCTCACCTCCTCCTTTGGTGGCCTTCTCACCCTTCATGGAGCTCTCTCTTTCATCTAGGGTCCCCTTTCTCTCTCCTCCAATCTTGAAGAATGGAGTGGAAATCGGTCTAGCGGCTTGGAGTCAAGGTAGATCCGGAGTACATTTGGAGCTCTAGGAGCTTTGTGTGGGCTCTCTCCCTCTCTAAGGTAAGGGGAGTCTCTTTTCCACACTTTGAGTTAGGGATAGCTGGGGTATATAATAGGATTTGGGCTAAGTAGTTGAATTGGGTTGTGGGTAGAAAAATAGCACCAGTTATAAGTTGGTTTAAGAAGAATTGAATGTATGTTGATTTAATTTAATAATTTAATTTAATGTCATAAATTTGTTAAAAACCCCCTTTATGTATGTTGGTAATGTAGGAAGTGAAGAACCCTAGGGAGTTGACTTATATTAAAGTACTCTGAGGCATACCTGAGTATGTCGAATTGATTGATGTTAATTGTTGTCTGATAAAAGTATTAGGTCCACTACATGAGTGATGATGTGTTATAATTGAATTTTTAATGATATAGTTATGGAATGAACTGGCAAAGGTATAAATGGGAATAAAATGACTATGTGTAACTAAAAGTATAGTGTGATGCTAAATGTATGACAAGGCTGGATAATTGCTATAAATGCTAATTTTCAGAGGTGAATTGATATGTGAATACTCGGTCAATGGTTATGATTATTGGTACTATAATGACATGTGATGAAAAGAAAAATATGAATGTTCGGAAATAAACTAAGTGCAAATGTGTATGGTGATGCTTTAATATTATTATCTATATGAATGACATATGTGGTGGTATGAGGTACCTTCCGGTGTGGAGGTGAAGTACCATCAGGCCAAATTGTATGAGGTACCTTCCGGTGTGGAGGTGAAGTACAATGGTATGAGGTACCTTCCGGTGTGGAGGTGAAGTACCCATAGGCCAAACCATATGAGGTACCTTCCTGTTGTGGAGGTGAAGTACAATGGTATGAGGTACCTTCCGGTGTGGAGGTGAAGTACCCATTGGCCAATTTGTATGAGGTACCTTCCGGTATGGAGGTGAAGTACAATGGTATGAGGTACCTTCCGGTGTGGAGGTAAAGTACCCATAGGCCCAAATTGTATGAGGTACCTTCCAGTGTGGAGGTGAAGTACAATGATAAGAGATATATCTTAAAAATGAAATGGAAAATGAATTAATATGTTTAAGTGTTGACCTCTGACCTGAGTGACACCAAAATGAAATAAAGTAAAAAGGGCTGACCTCTGACCTGAGGGGCATAACTTAATTAAGGAATATATTTTAGGCCAAATTGTATGAGGTACCTTCCGGTGTGGAGGTGAAGTATAATGAGATGAGGTTCATCTTAAGAATGAAATGAAGAAAAGAAAAATGAATTATGATGATTATGTTTGTTTCATTGACCTCTGGCTTGAGGTGATGTACAGAATACAAAGGAAAATGTGTTGTTACTGAATAATTTGTTAATGGGAAGCATTTTGTTATTCATAGCTTGATTTGATTATGATGCTTAAGTTGCTATTATGTGCTTTTTACTATCTTCTAATTCAATGTGTTGTGAAAAGGTCTCACCCTTATGTGGTTAACATTTTAGGTGAAAGTCAAGGAGCTTGAGGATCAGAGTGTCGCAGTGGAAGAATTGGAAAGAAGGAAAACTTTATTTGTTTGTGCTACCCATAGTGTAATTGGAAACACCCAAATTTCATGTGTAAACTTGATTTATGAAAGGAAATTTTAAGTTCCCCATTTTTATTATTAAACTTTTTGAGTGATATTTTTAAATAAAAGCTGGGTGTTATATTTATGGTATCAGAGCAGTTCCTTCCTTTCCGACCTGAGGGAAAGTGGTCCCGATCTCGCTGCGAACACTCTCATCTCAAGTTTCTTCTCCAGAGGTGAGACACTTTTAAGTGAAAATGTTGATAGTAAAAGAGAATAGAATGTGATTCTTTGGGAACCTAAGCCGGATCCCTTAGGGAATTCAAAGAACTACATCCTATAAGTATGGCACGTTTGTAAGAAGAAAAAACTTCAAAAGTGCAATTGATTATTGTTTAAGGGATGCAAAGTCTAAGTTAAGTTAATTAAAAGTTAAAGTTTCTTACAAAGGAAATCTTGCTAATTAATAATGAAGTACATAAACTTAAGCTAGATAGCGAGGGCTATGACCACTGATGAAATGTAGTATTGGAACTGGCCAATCCGATGTTTCATTTATCGGGAGGTGATGTCGTCGGAATCTAGAAGTTCGTGCGTCATCGTGAATTAGTAATGGATCTCCTGTGTATAAAACTTATGTTTTAATTCTTCTATGTTTGTTGCTTTGCTAAGTGTTTTGTGTGTGATTTTAAAGTGTAATTGTTGAGTAATTTGGTGTCAAAGTAATTGAATCGGGATTAGAAATGGAACCGCATGGAATAAATAAATTGTGAATCCCGAATACTAATCCAACCAAGTGATTAAGGTCACGTTGATTCGATTAGTATTTAAGAGAAACAAAAAAAAAATAGGGTTTATACTAAATTACTAAGCGGTTTTGTAACTACACTTGATTCAAGTTATCGAGGCATCAAATGAAAGTAGGCATTGAGAACTAACCGATTGGATTTAAACCACTGAATCATATTAATTTGAGTTTCAAATAAAACAAGCTTTTTTCCCATTTAGAGAAGTGGTTTGAATTCAATAAAAAGGGTTCTCGAAATATGCTTACATGTGGAATGGTGTAGTGTTAAAGTAAGTGGACAAAATTAGAAGTGGAATCATGAGAATAAAAATGAATTACTACTCGATTCTAATATATCCGAATGACTCAGTTGGCATCGGTAAGACTAAAATCCATAAAAACAACAAAAACATATTTATTGAACTCATGGTTGATTCCACCACTAATTCGATTCTGGTGACTTTAATATTAATCAAAAGTTAAGTTGAAGCTTCTAATGATTGAATTAGAACCCCGAGTTGCCATAATAAAATTTTGTAACGAAAAGAGTTTATTTAATTGAGAATGGGGTTAAAATTCAATATAGAGGTTCCTACCTCACTTTTGATTACATCATTGATAGTGTATTTGGTTTACATGAACAAGTCTATGTTTATGTGGAAATAAGTTTAAATTTTTCGAAAATGTTTTTAAACGATTTGGGATTAATAACTTTTCAATTGCTCTCTTCATCTATGAAATCCCAAATTACTTTCCACTAAGCATTGGCTAAAAGTGTTGTTCTAGAAAATTGTATTGATGAAATTGAATTTTGTTTGTGTATGTTTGGTTGATATGTGTGCTTGATATGTCTTTGTGCAATGTGAAATTTGTGTTTGATGCTTGTGAGTGTTTAAAATGAATTTTTAAAAGTTGCACCGAACCACAATCATTCTAAATGGATTGTGAGGTCGCACAACAAATTTTCAAGAACTAGTAAGAAAAGCAAGGATTTCTAAGTGATCGAGTAGAGAACTAACTTAAGTAACCATGTCACACCTCGATCAAATAGGAACCCTTCATATGCGACTCAAATCAATTCGGAATGAAAACTCGATTTTTAAACTTGAAGTAAAAAGGGAATGTAATTGTTTCAATTCTCGCAGAATGAACTAAACTTTTTCAAGTCCAAGACACATTCCCTCTTTCTTTGAGTTTATCCATCTTGTGTGATTTTTCACTCCTTCATCTAGAATCTTATGAGATTAGATGAAGGCAGCTCATCATGGTAAGGTGCATGATCAAAAGTTTTGGTGAATTTTCAAATGAAATTAATTGTTCCTCATTAAGAGAGGAACCTAATTTGCCAAAGAATTTTGTTCTATAAATGTGCTATTGTTTTCTAAATAATCAACTTGTATGGGATCTTTTCTTAAATATCTAATCCCCATACCTAGTGATTTTTCAAACCAAAGGTTTTAAAGATGTATGTGTTTGTAGTTAAGTGTTTTTGGGTAACCAGGGTTTTTACATGAAATGAAAAACCAAGCTTTTGGGTTTAGGCTATTTGCTTGACTTGGAAGAAATGATATAAACACCCTAAGGTCGAATCCTTGTAACGTGTAACATTTCAAACCAATTGGAGTAAGCTAGTATTTTAAACAAAATGAATTTATGTGCTCTAATCGGTTTGACAATTTTACACATCCTTGGGCTAAGTATAGATGATGTCCCGTCAAATTTTGAAGCCAATTGGAGTTGTTTGCTATTTTAAATGGATTTGACATAGGTTCACCCCGACCATTACAAATCTTCTACAAAGTGGTTACAGGGTCAAAAGTGAACCTAATGAACTCTGATTGACTTGAAAATTTACCCTAAATGTTCTATTATGTTCAGGGACGTTATCTTCCAATTCTTCAGAAACCTTGGGAAACTGAATTTATAAAATGAATTTTTGGTTGCAAGCTATGCAAAAACCTTTTTAAGCAATTTTCAAAATATGTGATTATAATTGTGAATGTGTTTGTAGAAGTAAGTATTGGCCCTAAGTTAGACTAGACATAGTTAGGAAGGAAGCCAAATGAGTCGTGTTTAGGTTTAAGGCGTAAGATGCGGTGGACTGCTGTTGTGAATGTTTGACCCATGAATGATGTTTACATGATTTATGTTTGTGTGAATGATGGATGTGTTTGATTAGAAACTAGGTTAGGACATAAGTGGTAGGTGTTGGAATTAGAGTATACCCAACCTTTTAGGGTAATCGTGCTTAGAGTTATTTGTGCCCTGTCTAACCTTTGAAAGAGTTTCGGAGGAAACTCAGCTGACCTTAGAAATCAGTTAGAATCGTAGCTTAGAAGTTGACCCAAATTAAACCATAATCGGTGCTCTTCAATGAGTGCAAGAATCCAGTGGCACATTCATGTTGAATGGTATGCCAATCCCAAGTGGGGGAGTAAACCTAAGATGAGTTAGTTGCGGCTTAGCAAACCTTTTCCGGGATGATTCTCCAGTTAAGGATTGTGGAAGCGGAATTTCGGGGACGAAATTCCAATAAGTGGGGGAGAATTGTAACATCCCAAAATTTAATACCAAGATTAATTAGGAAAACCTAAGTTAGAATTTATGAGGAAAACCATAGGAAACCATGGATAGGAGTTAAGGGTAGTGTTTTAGAGTTAGAATTTGTCAAAAATAGGAGTTTTTAGAGGAATAATCGATTACCTGAAGGGTGTAATCGATTACATGCTCTCTGGTGAAATCATACAAAAGTTGCATTAAAAGTAATGGATTACTTGGGCAAAGTAATCGATTACTTGGGCAAAGTAATGGATTACTTGGGCAAAGTAATCCATTACTTTGCCCAAGTATTACTCAGGCACAGTAATCGATTACCAGTGCTCTGGTGATTGTATGATGCTGCAAAAATAATCGATTAATTGGAGGAAGTAATCGATTATTTTGGCAAAATAATGGATTACTTTGGGAAAGTAATCGATTATTTCAGGTCTGATGCAGAAAAAAAAAAAGAAAGAAAGAGATTGTGCGTGGGAGGCTTCATAGCCACTCAAAGGGAATCTTTTCCCCCTTCTCTTTAATTTGTGGCCACTCATTTCCTTCAACCAAAAGAATAAAAACAAAACCCTCCTTCTTTCTTCCTCATTCATACGTTTCTTTCTCTCTCTCATCCTTTCCTTCTTCTTCAACTCACCCTCTCCCTCTTCCTTCTCTCCTCCCATACGGCTCTTCTCTCCTTTCTCCAAGGTGATGTTGTGCCTTCTTCTTCCTCCCACCAAGTCCATGTGATGCCTTGTCCTCTTCAACCCCTAAGGTTTGGTTTCCAACCATCACCAAACACCACCTTTCTTTCTTCTCCTCATTTTCGGTTTTCCCTCTCCTCCACCCAAATCCACCACTCCCAAACCTTCACCCATGAGGTTCATCATCATCTTCCTCATGATTTACCCTCACCTCCTCCTTTGGTGGCCTTCTCACCCTTCATGGAGCTCTCTCTTTCATCTAGGGTCCCCTTTCTCTCTCCTCCAATCTTGAAGAATGGAGTGGAAATCGGTCTAGCGGCTTGGAGTCAAGGTAGATCCGGAGTATATTTAGAGCTCTAGGAGCTTTGTGTGGGCTCTCTCCCTCTCTAAGGTAAGGGGAGTCTCTTTTCCACACTTTGAGTTAGGGATAGTTGGGGTATATAATAGGATTTGGGCTAAGTAGTTGCATTGGGTTGTGGGTAGCAAAATAGCACCAGTTATAAGTTGGTTTAAGAAGAATTGAATGTATGTTGATTTAATTTAATAATTTAATTTAATGTCATAAATTATTTAAAAACCCCCTTTATGTATGTTGGTAATGTAGGAAGTGAAGAACCCTAGGGAGTTGACTTATATTAAAGTACTCTGAGGCATACCTGAGTATGTCGAATTGATTGATGTTAATTGTTGTCTGGTAAAAGTATTAGGTCCACTACATGAGTGATGATGTGTTATAATTGAATTTTTAATGATATAGTTATGGAATGAACTGGCAAAGGTATAAATGGGAATAAAATGACTATGTGTAACTAAAAGTATAGTGTGATGCTAAATGTATGACAAGGCTGGATAATTGCTATAAATGCTAATTTTCAGAGGTGAATTGATATGTGAATACTCGGTCAATGGTTATGATTATTGGTACTATAATGACATGTGATGAAAAGAAAAATATGAATGTTCGGAAATAAACTAAGTGCAAATGTGTATGGTGATGCTTTAATATTATTATCTATATGAATGACATATGTGGTGGTATGAGGTACCTTCCGGTGTGGAGGTGAAGTACCATCAGGCCAAATTGTATGAGGTACCTTCCGGTGTGGAGGTGAAGTACAATGGTATGAGGTACCTTCCGGTGTGGAGGTGAAGTACCCATAGGCCAAACCGTATGAGGTACCTTCCTGTTGTGGAGGTGAAGTACAATGGTATGAGGTACCTTCCGGTGTGGAGGTGAAGTACCCATTGGCCAATTTGTATGAGGTACCTTCCGGTGTGGAGGTGAAGTACAATGGTATGAGGTACCTTCCGGTGTGGAGGTGAAGTACCCATAGGCCCAAATTGTATGAGGTACCTTCCAGTGTGGAGGTGAAGTACAATGATAAGAGATATATCTTAAAAATGAAATGGAAAATGAATTAATATGTTTAAGTGTTGACCTCTGACCTGAGGGACACCAAAATGAAATAAAGTAAAAAGGGTGCTGACCTCTGACCTGAGGGGCACATAACTTAATTAAGGAATATATTTTAGGCCAAATTGTATGAGGTGCCTTTCGGTGTGGAGGTGAAGTACAATGAGATGAGGTTCATCTTAAGAATGAAATGAAGAAAAGAAAAATGAATTATGATGATTATGTTTGTTTCATTGACCTCTGGCTTGAGGTGATGTACAAAATACAAAGGAAAATGTGTTGTTACTGAATAATTTGTTAATGGGAAGCATTTTGTTATTCATAGCTTGATTTGATTATGATGCTTAAGTTGCTATTATGTGCTTTTTACTATCTTCTAATTCAATGTGTTGTGAAAAGGTCTCACCCTTATGTGGTTAACATTTTAGGTGAAAGTCAATGAGCTTGAGGATCAGAGTGTCGCAGTGGAAGAATTGGAAAGAAGGAAAACTTTATTTGTTTGTGCTACCCATAGTGTAATTGGAAACACCCAAATTTCATGTGTAAACTTGATTTATGAAAGGAAATTTTAAGTTCCCCATTTTTATTATTAAACTTTTTGAGTGATATTTTTAAATAAAAGCTGGGTGTTACATTTATGGTATCAGAGCAGTTCCTTCCTTTCCGACTTGAGGGAAAGTGGTCCCGATCTCGCTGCGAACACTCTCATCTCAAGTTTCTTCTCCAGAGGTGAGACACTTTTAAGTGAAAATGTTGATAGTAAAAGAGAATAGAATGTGATTCTTTGGGAACCTAAGCCGGATCCCTTAGGGAATTCAAAGAACTACATCCTATACGTATGGCACGTTTGTAAGAAGAAAAAACTTCAAAAGTGCAATTGATTATTGTTTAAGGGATGCAAAGTCTAAGTTAAGTTAATTAAAAGTTAAAGTTTCTTACAAAGGAAATCTTGCTAATTAATAATGAAGTACATAAACTTAAGCTAGATAGCGAGGGCTATGACCACTGATGAAATGTAGTATTGGAACTGGCCAATCCGATGTTGCATTTATCGGGAGGTGATGTCGTCGGAATCTAGAAGTTCGTGCGTCATCGTGAATTAGTAATGGATCTCCTGTGTATAAAACTTATGTTTTAATTCTTCTATGTTTGTTACTTTTCTAAGTGTTTTGTGTGTGATTTTAAAGTGTAATTGTTGAGTAATTTGGTGTCAAAGTAATTGAATCGGGATTAGAAATGGAACCGCATGGAATAAATAAATTGTGAATCCCGAATACTAATCCAACCAAGTGATTAAGGTCACGTTGATTCGATTAGTATTTAAGAGAAACAAAAAAAATAGGGTTTATACTAAATTACTAAGCGGTTCTGTAACTACACTTGATTCAAGTTATCGAGTCATCAAATGAAAGTAGGCATTGAGAACTAACCGATTGGATTTAAACCACTGGATCATATTAATTTGAGTTTCAAATAAAACAAGCTTTTTTCCCATTTAGAGAAGTGGTTTGAATTCAATAAAAAGGGTTCTCGAAATATGCTTACATGTGGAATGGTGTAGTGTTAAAGTAAGTGGACAAAATTAGAAGTGGAATCATGAGAATAAAAATGAATTACTACTCGATTCTAATATATCCGAATGACTCAGTTGGCATCGGTAAGACTAAAATCCGTAAAAACAACAAAAACATATTTATTGAACTCATGGTTGATTCCACCACTAATTCGATTCTGGTGACTTTAATATTAATCAAAAGTTAAGTTGAAGCTTCTAATGATTGAATTAGAACCCCGAGTTGCCATAATAAAATTTTGTAACGAAAAGAGTTTATTTAATTGAGAATGGGGTTAAAATTCAATATAGAGGTTCCTACCTCACTTTTGATTACATCATTGATAGTGTATTTGGTTTACATGAACAAGTCTATGTTTATGTAGAAATAAGTTTAAATTTTTCGAAAATGTTTTTAAACGATTTGGGATTAATAACTTTTCAATTGCTCTCTTCATCTATGAAATCCCAAATTACTTTCCACTAAGCATTGGCTAAAAGTGTTGTTCTAGAAAATTGTATTGATGAAATTGAATTTTGTTTGTGTATGTTTGGTTGATATGTGTGCTTGATATGTCTTTGTGCAATGTGAAATTTGTGTTTGATGCTTGTGAGTGTTTAAAATGAATTTTTAAAAGTTGCACCGAACCACAATCATTCTAAATGGATTGTGAGGTCGCACAACAAATTTTCAAGAACTAGTAAGAAAAGCAAGGATTTCTAAGTGATCGAGTAGAGAACTAACTTAAGTAACCAAGTCACACCTCGATCAAATAGGAACCCTTCATATGCGACTCAAATCAATTCGGAATGAAAACTCGATTTTTAAACTTGAAGTAAAAAGGGAATGTAATTGTTTCAATTCTCGTAGAATGAACTAAACTTTTTCAAGTCCAAGACACATTCCCTCTTTCTTTGAGTTTATCCATCTTGTGTGATTTTTCACTCCTTCATCTAGAATCTTATGATATTAGATGAAGGCAGCTCATCATGGTAAGGTGCATGATCAAAAGTTTTGGTGAATTTTCAAATGAAATTAATTGTTCCTCATTAAGAGAGGAACCTAATTTGCCAAAGAATTTTGTTTTATAAATGTTCTATTGTTTTCTAAATAATCAACTTGTATGGGATCTTTTCTTAAATTTTGAATCCCCATACCTAGTGATTTTTCAAACCAAAGGTTTTAAAGACGTATGTGTTTGTAGTTAAGTGTTTTTGGGTAACCAGGGTTTTTACATGAAATGAAAAACCAAGCTTTTGGGTTTAGGCTATTTGCTTGACTTGGAAGAAATGATATAAACACCCTAAGGTCGAATCCTTGTAACGTGTAACATTTCAAACCAATTGGAGTAAGCTAGTATTTTAAAAAAAATGAATTTATGTGCTCTAATCGGTTTGACAATTTTACACATCCTTGGGCTAAGTATAGATGATGTCCCGTCAAATTTTGAAGCCAATTGGAGTTGTTTGCTATTTTAAATGGATTTGACATAGGTTCACCCCGACCATTACAAATCTTTTACAAAGTGGTTACAGGGTCAAAAGTGAACCTAATGAACTCTGATTGACTTGAAAATTTACCCTAAATGTTCTATTATGTTCAGGGACGTTATCTTCCAATTCTTCAGAAACCTTGGGAAACTGAATTTATAAAATGATTTTTTGGTTGCAAGCTATGCAAAAACCTTTTTAAGCAATTTTCAAAATATGTGATTATAATTGTGAATGTGTTTGTAGAAGTAAGTATTGGCCCTAAGTTAGACTAGACATAGTTAGGAAGGAAGCCAAATGAGTCGTGTTTAGGTTTAAGGCGTAAGATGCGGTGGACTGCTGTTGTGAATGTTTGACCCATGAATGATGTTTACATGATTTATGTTTGTGTGAATGATGGATGTGTTTGATTAGAAACTAGGTTAGGACATAAGTGGCAGGTGTTGGAATTAGAGTATACCCAACCTTTTAGGGTAATCGTGCTTAGAGTTATTTGTGCCCTGTCTAACCTTTGAAAGAGTTTCGGAGGAAACTCAGCTGACCTTAGAAATCAGTTAGAATCGTAGCTTAGAAGTTGACCCAAATTAAACCATAATCGGTGCTCTTCAATGAGTGCAAGAATCCTGTGGCACATTCATGTTGAATGGTATGCCTATCCCAAGTGGGGGAGTAAACCTAAGATGAGTTAGTTGCGGCTTAGCAAACCTTTTCCGGGATGATTCTCCAGTTAAGGATTGTGGAAGCGGAATTTCGGGGACGAAATTCCAATAAGTGGGGGAGAATTGTAACATCCCAAAATTTAATACCAAGATTAATTAGGAAAACCTAAGTTAGAATTTATGAGGAAAACCATAGGAAACCATGGATAGGAGTTAAGGGTAGTGTTTTAGAGTTAGAATTTGTCAAAAATAGGAGTTTTTAGAGGAATAATCGATTACCTGAAGGGTGTAATCGATTACATGCTCTCTGGTGAAATCATACAAAAGTTGCATTAAAAGTAATGGATTACTTGGGCAAAGTAATCGATTACTTGGGCAAAGTAATCCATTACTTTGCCCAAGTATTACTCAGGCACAGTAATCGATTACCAGTGCTCTGGTGATTGTATGATGCTGCAAAAATAATCGATTAATTGGAGGAAGTAATCGATTATTTTGGCAAAATAATGGATTACTTTGGGAAAGTAATCGATTATTTCAGGTCTGATGCAGAAAAAAAAAAGAAAGAAAGAGATTGTGCGTGGGAGGCTTCATAGCCACTCAAAGGGAATCTTTTCCCCCTTCTCTTTAATTTGTGGCCACTCATTTCCTTCAACCAAAAGAATAAAAACAAAACCCTCCTTCTTTCTTCCTCATTCATACGTTTCTTTCTCTCTCTCATCCTTTCCTTCTTCTTCAACTCACCCTCTCCCTCTTCCTTCTCTCCTCCCATACGGCTCTTCTCTCCTTTCTCCAAGGTGATGTTGTGCCTTCTTCTTCCTCCCACCAAGTCCATGTGATGCCTTGTCCTCTTCAACCCCTAAGGTTTGGTTTCCAACCATCACCAAACACCACCTTTCTTTCTTCTCCTCATTTTCGGTTTTCCCTCTCCTCCACCCAAATCCACCACTCCCAAACCTTCACCCATGAGGTTCATCATCATCTTCCTCATGATTTACTCTCACCTCCTCCTTTGGTGGCCTTCTCACCCTTCATGGAGCTCTCTCTTTCGTCTAGGGTCCCCTTTCTCTCTCCTCCAATCTTGAAGAATGGAGTGGAAATCGGTCTAGCGGCTTGGAGTCAAGGTAGATCCGGAGTATATTTAGAGCTCTAGGAGCTTTGTGTGGGCTCTCTCCCTCTCTAAGGTAAGGGGAGTCTCTTTTCCACACTTTGAGTTAGGGATAGTTGGGGTATATAATAGGATTTGGGCTAAGGATTTGGGCTAAGTAGTTGAATTGGGTTGTGGGTAGCAAAATAGCACCAGTTATAAGTTGGTTTAAGAAGAATTGAATGTATGTTGATTTAATTTAATAATTTAATTTAATGTCATAAATTATTTAAAAACCCCCTTTATGTATGTTGGTAATGTAGGAAGTGAAGAACCCTAGGGAGTTGACTTATATTAAAGTACTCTGAGGCATACCTGAGTATGTCGAATTGATTGATGTTAATTGTTGTCTGATAAAAGTATTAGGTCCACTACATGAGTGATGATGTGTTATAATTGAATTTTTAATGATATAGTTATGGAATGAACTGGCAAAGGTATAAATGGGAATAAAATGACTATATGTAACTAAAAGTATAGTGTGATGCTAAATGTATGACAAGGCTGGATAATTGCTATAAATGCTAATTTTCAGAGGTGAATTGATATGTGAATACTCGGTCAATGGTTATGATTATTGGTACTATAATGACATGTGATGAAAAGAAAAATATGAATGTTCGGAAATAAACTAAGTGCAAATGTGTATGGTGATGCTTTAATATTATTATCTATATGAATGACATATGTGGTGGTATGAGGTACCTTCCGGTGTGGAGGTGAAGTACCATCAGGCCAAATTGTATGAGGTACCTTCCGGTGTGGAGGTGAAGTACAATGGTGTTAGGTACCTTCCGGTGTGGAGGTGAAGTACCCATAGGCCAAACCGTATGAGGTACCTTCCTGTTGTGGAGGTGAAGTACAATGGTATGAGGTACCTTCCGGTGTGGAGGTGAAGTACCCATTGGCCAATTTGTATGAGGTACCTTCCGGTGTGGAGGTGAAGTACAATGGTATGAGGTACCTTCCGGTGTGGAGGTGAAGTACAATGGTATGAGGTACCTTCCGGTGTGGAGGTGAAGTACCCATAGGCCCAAATTGTATGAGGTACCTTCCAGTGTGGAGGTGAAGTACAATGATAAGAGATATATCTTAAAAATGAAATGGAAAATGAATTAATATGTTTAAGTGTTGACCTCTGACCTGAGGGACATCAAAATGAAATAAAGTAAAAAGGGTGCTGACCTCTGACCTGAGGGGCACATAACTTAATTAAGGAATATATTTTAGGCCAAATTGTATGAGGTACCTTCCGGTGTGGAGGTGAAGTACAATGAGATGAGGTTCATCTTAAGAATGAAATGAAGAAAAGAAAAATGAATTATGCTGATTATGTTTGTTTCATTGACCTCTGGCTTGAGGTGATGTACAGAATACAAAGGAAAATGTGTTGTTATTGAATAATTTGTTAATGGGAAGCATTTTGTTATTCATAGCTTGATTTGATTATGATGCTTAAGTTGCTATTATGTGCTTTTTACTATCTTCTAATTCAATGTGTTGTGAAAAGGTCTCACCCTTATGTGGTTAACATTTTAGGTGAAAGTCAAGGAGCTTGAGGATCAGAGTGTCGCAGTGGAAGAATTGGAAAGAAGGAAAACTTTATTTGTTTGTGCTACCCATAGTGTAATTGGAAACACCCAAATTTCATGTGTAAACTTGATTTATGAAAGGAAATTTTAAGTTCCCCATTTTTATTATTAAACTTTTTGAGTGATATTTTTAAATAAAAGCTGGGTGTTACATGCCTTCGGCTTTTTTGCCCCCCTCTCCATTCTTAGACTTAGGCTTTTTATAGAAGCTTCTATTCTATCCTCTCTCTTACACTCTCTTGGGATTTCAGTTGATTTGAATGGAGTCTTAGTCTCCTCCCCCTTTCCTCTCTATCTGTACGTTGGAAGAGGTCTTCCTCTTATAGGGTCTCCTTTGTCTATTGGTCTTTGCCTTTTCTTCACCTGGTCCATTGGTCCGTTCTCTTTTCCTTCTTTGCAGCTGTTCGCTTCAGAGCCCATTTTGTCCCTTTACCTCTTTGAGCTTTGCCATTGATTGCTCACAGTGGGAGTCTTGCAAGGCTTTCTTCTTCCGTCTTTCCTCAAAGAAGGGGCTGCATGATGTAAGCCGAGATGCCCTGGCTTCTCATGCACGTCCCCCATGGTCTGGGGAATCGGTTCCTTTTGTCTGTACATGTACGCCTTCCCAGACCCTATCTCCTGTTCGCTTTCACTTATCAAGACTTTCTCCCCAAGTTTCCATGGCACTTGAGGCGCTCTGGGAGGGCTCGTTGTGTCCACTGGCATCGGCGCGCCTTACTCTACTTGTTGGCTGTGACGTTAGAATGCGACGCCTTGATGACCGTCGCTCCGAGTGTGGCGCCTTGGGTAATTCCTGGTGTTCGCACGCCTTCTCTTGGTATCTTATTTTTGTTTGTGATTTTGGGCCTCCTTGCGAATTGGGCCTTGTGACATTGGGTTTCCAAATAACGGGTATCAACAATTGCCCCCTTTGCAGTGAAAAGGGAGTGATTTCCTTTTTAGTGCAAACCTTGCTCTTGTCGCTCTGTCATCCATTCCTCTTTCCTTATTTTTCGTTCCACGTGCCGGTTGAGGGATACCCATCAGTTACTTGCACGTTTTCCCACTTCTTTCTGCAGTTCGAAACTCCCTCCTCCCACTACTTGCACATTCTCCCACTTTTTCAACCACTTCTTTTCATTCCTCCTTTCAAAACTCCCTCCATCTCTTTACTTCTCTTCAACAGTAAAGAACTTCTTTCGGAGCTCCTTTCCTCGTTTAGGTTTCGCCTTGAACCCTTTTTGCGCCGCTGCCTACCCTCAATCATGGGAAGGTCGAAATCTACTAACACTGCTGAAGTTGAAGATGACGTCTCTCTTGAAGAAACCGAGGAGGAAATTTCTCTTCCAAACCCCATCACTTATTGTTTCATGCAAGGTCTCCCTTGCCCTCGTTCTTACCCTATAAACCCTGGTCATTGCCGTTGGGCAACAGGGGTGAAGGCGACACTCCTTTTTGGCCCATTCCCTGAGTCCAGTGATTTACTCAACGGTCCTCCTTCCAAGGCAATGGTGATCCCTGATGACACCGCTAAGCTCATCTCCTCTCCTTCTTACCACAAGGACCACCGTGAGTTGGGCCCTTCGCTGCTCCGTTCTCGTCTCCGTCGTGCAGAGTTTCCCTGGGTTGACTTGAACTTCAATATTCGTATAGGTGGGACCACTGGTTGGCAGGATTGGATTGACCAGGTGTTTGTGAGTGACCCTCCCTTCGTGGAGGTTCTCAAGAAAGTCGGGGTAGCTGAAGCAATCAAGGCGTCTCCCTGAAGCTGTCCGCCAATCGTAGGTCGGATGATCTGTCCGCCTTGATTCAGCGCTGGTGCTCTTCGACTCATACCTTCCTGACGTCCTGGGGTGAGTTCACTCCCACACTGGAGGACGTAGTTGTCTTATTGAAGCTTCCCTCCTTTGGGAACGTTGATCTCCATTTGACAGAGGTAGGTGAGAGCCTCTTTGACTTGGCTTTGGAGTTGAAAGCGGCTTCTATCGCCAGTGCCAAGCACTCTCACGAATTGCTTCAGCAGAGGCGTGCTTCGCTCGCTGAAGGCTCTTCCTCTCAGAAAGTCATGGGTACAGGGAATTTGGTTCCCAGAAAGCGAGCCAGCGCTCCTCGCTCAAGTACACGTTTGCCAGCTGGGTTCGGTATTTTTACGGCGACCTTCATGATGGCAAATTTTATCCTGGTCCTGTGAAAGATCAAAGGCTTCGCCGTGCTGCTTTCGTTGCTTTCTGGTTAAGCTGGTATGTGTTTCCGGGTCCTCCACGGGAGTCCGTTAGTCCTTGTGTCTTCCTGCTAGCTTGTCTTTTGGCTGAGGGAACGCGCCTTCCCCTTTCTTCATTTTATTTGGGTGGCTTGTATGCTCGCCTTGACCAAGTTTCTGAACAAATGCGGATTTCTCACGGTCGTTTTCCTATCAACTCTTTCGTCGATTTGGCTTTTGTAACACCCCAAATTTCGTCTTCCGAATAAATATGTTAGTAAAATGGTTTTATAAATAAATAATAATTTCATGTTTGATTTGGATATATATTCATTATAAGCATTATGTGAAAATATTTTATGATGAGGTTTTTCCATAAAATATTAAATTTTGCAATTAAGTCCTTGGGAAGGACCTAAATACAATAATGGAAGGTATTTTGGAGTTAAAATTAATTAAACAAAGTTTTTAGTGAAAACTGGTCAAAATACTCAAAAATACTCGAGTATTCTGGACAGCATTGCACGAGTTGGTGCGTTTGGTGAGTCACCCACTCGAATACCTCGCGAGTTGACACGTTAGCAACTCAGCAACACGTCCATGGACTCGTGTCGTTGTGCATGGGCACTCAATCAATCCATATAAAGCCATGGTTGAGAGAATTGAGGGATTTTTGCTGAAGCTGATCTGAAAATCGAGTTGTTAGGGTTCTTGAATTCCAATTCTCAATTCGTCTTCGTTTCTGAATCTCATAGAACAAACCATACACCGTTTCGAAACTCACATCCAGAGCTTCGAAAAGAGTCATAAATTGCGAGCTAAGCTTGAGTGTGGTGAGAGCGATGAGCTCTGCAAGTTAGAGCTTTAAATCTGCCAAAAACCAGAACTCTGTTTAGACCCGTCACCTTCTTGCCTTCGATTCTGTCTCCTCCTTGAGAGTTACTTCACGTGTGATATACCATTGGAAAGCTCTTTCAACGAGCTTCGATTTGATACCAAGTTTGTTAAATTTGAGTCCCTGGTCAAAAAGTTGTGGGCCTGCAAAGTTAGGGGTTGAAATCTGCCAAACTAGATTTTCAGATTCAGAGAGCCGACTTTGAGCTTCGATTGTGGTAAGCTCAAGCCTTCTCTTGGTCTGAAATTTATTGGTTTTCAAAGTTCATGTTATAGAGAACATATTCTAACCAATTTCCCCAATTTTTATGCATGATTCGAATGTCGATTGATGTGGTTTTGAACCTCTGCTGAATCTGTTATGCAAGTTCGGGTGGGAAGTGGTTAGAGCATTTGGTTGCTGTTCTCTGCAGAGTTTTTGTTCAAGAACGACCCTAAGGTATGGGGGAAGCTTACCATTTGCTAGAATAAGAGTAAATTGCATTAGAAAGTAGGAGGAGTCACCATGAGACTCTAAGGGCATAGATTGAAATAGGAATATGGCTTGGAGGCCAATCTGAGGCATGCTACATGCTAAGGCAAGTTTATTTGGTTGCATGTGAACTTAATCAATGCTGAAATTATGCCAAAAATGAATAGAATTGAAATTGGTACTTGAAGTTGCATAATATGTGATTTTCATGCATAATTGATGAATGATTATGATTTTCTGTGAATTGATGCGATCTCTGTGTTGAGACATGTTTAATTTGTGTATGTAAAGCTTTGTTGATCATTGGTTTAAGTTGGAATGGATTAGAATTGAAAATGGTATGTTAAAACCAAGTTGTAGTGCATCTGCTGTCAAAAATACTCGAGTATTTGGTAAAACACCCGAGTTTTGGTGAAAAAAACTCGAGTATTTGGTAAAACACTCGAGTATTTTATGATGCAAGCTTCCCAGAAGATCGCGAAATACTCTAGTATTTTGTATAATACTTTAGTATTCTGGGCTGCAAAATACTCTAGTATTCTGTGAAATACTCTAGTATTTTGGGCTGAAAAATACTCTAGTATTTTGTGAAACACTCAAGTATTTTGGGGCTGAAAAATACTCTAGTATTTTGTGAAATACTCAAGTATTCTGAACTGTAAACTACTCGAGTATTTTTTGAAATACTCGAGTATTCTGGGCAGTCTGATACACAATTTCATGAAATTGAAGAACTACTCGAGTATTGAAGCTACTACTCGAGTCTTTTACTAAAATGTTGAGAAAACACCATTTTTAATCTAACCACTTCCATTTAAACCTAATGACACTTAAAGGGAATAATGTGATACTTCCTTTAATAAATCCCATAATTCCTAAGCATGGAAATTGATATATCTCATTGATGAATTCATTACATATTGTATACGATGAGATTAACGAATAATCTTGAGGGAATACTTGCATGCATTCATGCACCGTGAACGGTGATGAGTTATCGTTGTGTCATGTTTTTGGAACATGAGGAGGGCCTCTGGGAGTGCCAAATGTTACTACTTGCTCAATGACACATTGTGGTGGACAATGTGGGCAGTATGTGGTATACTGTTGGTTTGATGGTTCAACGGTGTGTTGCACACAAGTGGTAAGGTTTACGTTTTGGCGACGTGACGTTCATCAGACATGGTGACGTTGTTTACCACCTCTGCTGTGTTATACAAGTGATAAGGTTTACGTCCTTAGGCGACGTGACGTTCATCAGATGTGGTGACGTTTTTTATCACACCCGTTGTTTGTTGAGAAGGGTGTGGTGCACACAAGTGATAAGGTTTACGTCCTTAGGCGACGTGACGTTCATCAGACATGGTGACGTTATTTATCACCTCTGTTGTGTTACACAAGTGATAAGGTTTACGTCCTTAGGCGACGTGACATTCATCAGATGTGGTGACGTTTTTTATCACACCCAGTGCATATTGAAAAGTGATAGGTTTACGTCCTTGGGCGACGTGACGTTCACCAGATAGTGTGACGTTTTTGTCACTTCCGAGCAAGTACGCCATACGTTTGATAACGTATTATTTGTATTCTGGGAATACCATGGTGTTATGGAAGGACGTTCATCTGAGTGATTAGTTGAAGAATCTCAGGAATCGAGAGATGGGAAGCATGCATCATTCCACCTATTTGGAAAGAGAAATAAGTGAAATGGCGGGTGCTCATGTTCATGCATTTCTATCATGATGGTTGCTTACTTGTGGATGTTAGGACTTTACTCTTATTTGATAATGCGAATGTATAAGCTTACCCCCTGCCCTTAATAGGTTTTGACCAGGTACCTAGACTACCTAGAGATTAAAGGAAATGGGATGACTCTTAAGTTCGTAAAGTGCCAAGTCATCATGGGATAGAGACTCTTTTGTATAACTCTGAGGACTCAACCAGATGAACGAATGGATGAAGAACCAGTGACCAGCTCTGGAACGTCTCTATTTTTTATAATGGAAACACTGTATATATTTTGAGAGATGTATCCAAGAGAAAACCTAGTTTTCATACTTTAATATAATTGTGGTACACATCAAATTTATATACCTGATTTTATGAGTCAATGAACTATTTTAATATATTCCGTTCACTCTGATTTTATTGTTCGACACGAAGGAAGTATTGTTAAAGTTGATTTCCCGGGATGACCTAATGACTAAGTTATTTTCGAAAGCTATTTTGTACTACAAAGGTTATCTCAAAAGGATTCTAAAATGTTCAGCAAATAATTACTCCTTCTACCGAATTTAGTTCAAATACATGGTTTAAATTTGAGTACCACATTCAAGGAAAAATTTTCATACTCAGACTTTTCCAACACGTTTCAATAATTTATGAAATTCTTTTTAAGACACGAGGGATGTTACATTTTATGGTATCAGAGCAATGGTCCTGACTCTTGGTCCTTGGGTGTGTGGTTCAATACGTTGGTCCTCAAGAATTGTAGAGTTTCTTGTGAAGTATGCTCTTACATACTTCTAATTGGAGTAAAAGGTTCTATCCCTTGACCCTGGGTATGTGACTAAGTACCTGTCTAGAGTGTTTAAAGTAGCCTAAGTTGAAGTATGATAGTGATGTACTTCTTTTAGGTTAATTCCAACCTTAAGCTCATAGTGCTGACCCATTATGGCATCAAGGAATCAACAAGGGGTGATTCCAAAGGATCTAAAGGCAAGCTAATATCCTCTAGGGAGGGTATTTTCCTCTAGTATGAAAACTAACAAAACCCCAGAGTTAGTACTAGGAGGTTATTTTCCCTAGTGGTTTGCTTTGCAGAGTTGTAACTCTGAAGATAATTAACCCTTGGTGAGGACGAGAATCATTGCGTTTTCTTGTGTTTGATCCACCCTGCTACCTCAAGATCGAACTCCTACAAGTTTTCTTGTAGTTGTTTCTCACGTATGTTTGAGCTATTCTATTGAGCTATCTCTTCAGAGTAAACTTGGTCTACTCATTTTTCACAATTAGGTGTGATCTTGAACTTGGATTAGATACCCAAGAATCAAGTGATAACTAATTGTGATAGAGAGGCGAGAATCCGAAACCCAAGACGTTTGAGTGTTGTTCTCAAAGTGGGGTAAAGGAAGAGGGGAATTAAAGAGATTATGGTTACGAAGAATCTCCCGGATATTCTCTCGTGAAGTGTCGGGTTTGTTAGAGCAAAAGTTAGATCCTGTAATAGCGAAAGTAATTCTAGAAAGATAGTTATCAGCATCGAGCGAAGTATCCACGGGATGAGCTTTATATTAGTATTCTACTTTGATCAAGTAATAGATACGAGTTGGATGTACCGTTTGAAGCTACAGCTTTAGTATAAGTTGTATGATGAGTGTTTCTTAAGTCCACCATATATGACCACACGTCCATAGTGCAGGTCTAATATGACGACAAGAAACCGAAATCATACTAATGCGATGCTGGAGAGGATCACGACTGTGTTGGAGTCAATGCAGCAATGGCAACAGCAACAACATCAACAATCACCACAACCAGTTAATCTGCCACATCAATGTAATGTCGGTAATGTTGAGGCTAAGAGTTTAGCGGATTTTCGAAGTTGTAATCCACCTAAGTTTGAAGGAGGATTTAAGCCAGAGGAGGCTAACAAGTGGGTTCATACTATGGATAAGATTTTTAGAACATTAGACTGCACGGAAGCTCAAAAGGTGGCATATGCAGTTTATATGTTAGAAGGAGAGGCTGATAATTGGTGGAATCACACGGTTCATCTTTTACACTATGAGGGAAAGGATGTCAATTGGGAGATGTTTATGGAAACGTTTCTCAATAAATATTTCCCAGAAGATTTGAGAAGGAAGAAGGAAGTTGAATTCCTACAATTAAAACAAGGAGATATGAGTGTGGGCGAGTACGGAGCTAAGTTTGAGGAATTGATGAAGTACTCTCCATACTATCAAAACAATCCGGATGAGAGAAGCAAATGCCTCAAATTTGAAGGTGGCCTGAGACCTGAACTGAAATCTGTTTTCAGTTATCAGAAGATCCAAAGTTTTCCTACGTTGGTTGACATGTGTCGGATGTATGAGGATGACAAGAAGGCTGAAGTAGCAGCTGATCAGGCAAAGAGTAACCAGTCGAGTTATGGACCACAAAGAAAGAAAGGATTTAATCATCGGAAAACGGATCCATATTTCAACCAGAAACGAGGCAAAGGTAGAGTTGAAGACAGGAATCAGGTTAAGTCTCGCAGCAATGCCCCTTACTGTGAGAAGTGCAAGCATCATCATTATGGAAGAATCTGCTGGGCAACAAGTACTTGCTTCAACTGTGAGAAGCAGGGTCATATTGCACGTCACTGCAGAGAACTTGCGATGAGTGACCCCACCAGATTTGCTAGCAAACCAATGACTCAAGGAAAAGTGTCTACCCTGAATAGAGTAGAAGTTAACCAATCTCCTGATCTCGTGAAAGGTAACCATTTATTTCAAAACCAACTTTGCATGATTGTGTTCGATTCGGGAGTTACCCATTCTTTTGTTTATTGTAAATGTGTGAATAGGTTGAAGTCGGATTCATCTAGTTGTTTTAGAATTAGAGACTCTATGAAATTCCCCAAATTAGTATCGAGGCATTCGATCACGACACTAAGTTAAAATAGATCCATTATTCTTTATCACATTTGGATGTGATTTCTAGGAAAGTTAGCATTTCCTCTTGTGTTACTTCCACTCGATTCATGCCAAAGTATTGGAGCATACTTTCATGTGTCGAGACCCGGACATGAAAGGAGGAAGTTTTATGAAAAGAAGGCGGATGTGTATACATCAAGGTGATTGAATACACACAAGGTGATACAATTTACTCATGACTCGAGTTTTACAACGACCATGGTTGTTTGAGGACTTGAGGCCTTTCCTCGTGTCACTATGCTTTAAGTGTTAATGACCCGGGAAAGTCGAAGTAATTGTTCAATCATAAGGAGTTGAACAAGGGACAACGCCGATGGACAGAATTTTAAAGGCTCATGATTGGAAACTCTGTCATCATCGTGACGAAGCAGAAGACGAAAGAAAATTACAATGGGCCGAACGGCAATTTATGTGAGCTCTACGGGGATTAAGAAAGTGTTTTTAAGAAGTCTAATAGATACGAGTTTGATGATACAAGTAGATCGACGAGAAGTAAGAAGGGAAGGTTGCAAATCACAATAGAATTCCTAATTCGAATTCGTGAATTGCAACAAAGAACTGAAGAGCTATGGACAAATAAGAGATTGATTTCGAAAGGGAAGAAACCTAGGTTCCATAGGGGACGTTCTAGGGACAAGAATTTGGAGTACGGATGATTTGGAAAGTGAAGGTTAATTATGGAATTAAGCTAAATGGATGAGTGAAGGTTATACATTGATATGCCCAATGGTGAATCTAAAACATAGTGGAACTATGTAAATTTGATATTGGAAGCAAGGGAATGGCATGTCACTTGAGAATTATTCAAGGATGAAATCTTTGAAGATTAGAGAAAGGAGATTAAATTTTTGTAAATAAGGTAGGGTAATATGAATCTCGGGGGAAAACATTACCAAGTTTCAAAAGATTGAGGAATAAGTGAACTAACTATGGGGACCAGAATTTCATGCATAAGGGGTTAGAGAAACCTCAATTGCATGAAGGTAAATGAAAAGCAAATGGAAAGAAATCATTTGTCAATTTTAAGGTGGGAAGGTGAGGCGCATCACCATGGGCTGAGTGGTGATATCTGAAAAAGATATTCGTTTTCAGTCGCAAGAAAATTAAGTCTTATTCACCTGATTAATTGAAGAAGAAATGCAAGACGGGAATGGTCAACCAGCAAATCATGAGGGAAGAGTTTTCCATCCTGCTAGGATGCGAGTTAGATTCAGATATAGGTAATATGAATTTATCCTTCCTCTGATCTGAATTAACGTGATCAATGATTTCGATTGCGTTAATTAAATCGTTCTGTGATCTAAAAATCTGAGCAAGTCTTTAACTTGGATTTCTGTGATCAAAACCTTTATCACAGTTGGATGTGATAAATGTCTTTGGACACTACAGAGAGGGAAAGATCAGTTAAGACTAGAGAGATTAACACCCACCGGGATAGGACAAGTATTTGTCTCCCCAACGGAAGTTTCTCTAGGACTTGGCTATCTGACTGAGTCTGATAGTGACAATAATGCTCTTTATCTTTAAGTTCATCTAACTTAAAGGTAAATCGTATAGTCTTTCTTGAGAAAGATTATATCTGAGAGGGATGATTCCATTACTTATAGTTTAAATATTAGGACTGATCACCCTAATGTTTACAACTATTAAGAAATGAAGTCATACGAATATTTCCCTACTCGTGCCCGAGTGATCAGAGTGCGCAACGAGACGGGGTTTCTCCTCAAAAAGATTTTTGGAAATGTTTTAATTGAGAAGTATATATATACATATATATATATATATATATATATATTTTAAGGATATTATTCGAAAAAGGTTTAGTCAAAAGATTTCATTTGAAGGAATTACAAGATAATTTTGAGGAAGTTTAAGAAAAACCCTTTTATGAGAAACAAGGATCTGTATATGTTTTGGAATGCAAAAGTTTTAATTGAGAAAAGTTCAATTGAAATATTTTGTGGAACGTTTTGAGTTGGAGTATTTGAAAAAGTATAAGAAAATTCCTTTTAAGTGGGGGAGAGTTCTCCCTAATTTTGTTTTGAAAAATAATAACATCAAAACAATTTGTTATGAAAATGTGGAATTTTAAAAGAATGAATTTCGGGGACGAAATTCCTTTTAAGTGGGGGAGTAGTGTAACACCCCAAATTTCATCTTCCGAATAAATATGTTAGTAAAATGGTTTTATAAATAAATAATAATTTCATGTTTGATTTGGATATATATTCATTATAAGCATTATGTGAAAATATTTTATGATGAGGTTTTTCCATAAAATATTAAATTTTGCAATTAAGTCCTTGGGAAGGACCTAAAAACAATAATGGAAGGTCTTTTGGAGTTAAAATTAATTAAACAAAGTTTTTAGTGAAAACTGGTCAAAATACTCAAAAATACTCGAGTATTCTGGACAGCATTGCACGAGTTGGTGCGTTTGGTGAGTCACCCACTCAAATACCTCGCGAGTTGACACGTTAGCAACTCAGCAACACGTCCATGGACTCGTGTCGCTGTGCATGGGCACTCAATCAATCCATCTAACGCCATGGTTGAGAGAATTGAGGGATTTTTGTTGAAGCTGATCTGAAAATCGAGTTGTTAGGGTTCTTGAATTCCAATTCTCAATTCGTCTTCGTTTCTGAATCTCATAGAACAAACCATACACCGTTTCGAAACTCACATCCAGAGCTTCGAAAAGAGTCATAAATTGCGAGCTAAGCTTGAGTGTGGTGAGAGTGATGAGCTCTGCAAGTTAGAGCTTCAAATCTGCCAAAAACCAGAACTCTGTTTAGACCCGTCACCTTCTTGCTTTCTATTCTCTCTCCTCCTTGAGAGTTACCTCACGTGTGATATACCATTGGAAAGCTCTTTCAACGAGCTTCGATTTGATACCAAGTTTGTTAAATTTGAGTCCCTGGTCAAAAAGTTGTGGGCCTGCAAAGTTAGGGGTTGAAATCTGCCAAACTAGATTTTCAGATTCAGAGAGCCGACTTTGAGCTTCGATTGTGGTAAGCTCAAGCCTTCTCTTGGTCTGAAATTTATTGGTTTTCAAAGTTCATGTTATAGAGAACATAGTCTAACCAATTTCCCCAATTTTTATGCATGATTCGAATGTCGATTGATGTGGTTTTGAACCTCTGCTGAATCTGTTATGCAAGTTCGGGTGGGAAGTGGTTAGAGCATTTGGTTGTTGTTCTCTGCGGAGTTTTTGTTCAAGAACGACCCTAAGGTATGGGGGAAGCTTACCATTTGCTAGAATAAGAGTAAATTGCATTAGAAAGTAGGAGGAGTCACCATGAGACTCTAAGGGCATAGATTGAAATAGGAATATGGCTTGGAGGCCAATCTGAGGCATGCTACATGCTAAGGCAAGTTTATTTGGTTGCATGTGAACTTAATCAATGCTGAAATTATGCCAAAAATGAATAGAATTGAAATTGGTACTTGAAGTTGCATAATATGTGATTTTCATGCATAATTGATGAATGATTATGATTTTCTGTGAATTGATGCGATCTCTGTGTTGAGACATGTTTAATTTGTGTATGTAAAGCTTTGTTGATCATTGGTTTAAGTTGGAATGGATTAGAATTGAAAATGGTATGTTAAAACCAAGTTGTAGTGCATCTGTTGTCAAAAATACTCGAGTATTTGGTAAAACACTCGAGTTTTGGTGAAAAAAACTCGAGTATTTGGTAAAACACTCGAGTATTTTATGATGCAAGCTTCCCAGAAGATCACGAAATACTCTAGTATTTTGTATAATACTCTAGTATTCTGGGCTGCAAAATACTCTAGTATTCTGTGAAATACTCTAGTATTTTGGGCTGAAAAATACTCTAGTATTTTGTGAAACACTCAAGTATTTTGGGGCTGAAAAATACTCTAGTATTTTGTGAAATACTCAAGTATTCTGAACTGTAAACTACTCGAGTATTTTGTGAAATACTCGAGTATTCTGGGCAGTCTGATACACAATTTCATGAAATTGAAGAACTACTCGAGTATTGAAGCTACTACTCGAGTCTTTTACTAAAATGTTGAGAAAACACCATTTTTAATCTAACCACTTCCATTTAAACCTAATGACACTTAAAGGGAATAATGTGATACTTCCTTTAATAAATCCCATAATTCCTAAGCATGGAAATTGATATATCTCATTGATGAATTCATTACATATTGTATACGATGAGATTAACGAATAATCTTGAGGGAATACTTGCATGCATTCATGCACCGTGAACGGTGATGAGTTATCGTTGTGTCATGTTTTTGGAACATGAGAAGGGCCTCTGGGAGTGCCAAATGTTACTACTTGCTCGATGACACATTGTGGTGGACAATGTGGGCAGTATGTGGTATACTGTTGGTTTGATGGTTCAACGGTGTGTTGCACACAAGTGGTAAGGTTTATGTTTTGGCGACGTGACGTTCATCAGACATGGTGACGTTGTTTACCACCTCTGCTGTGTTATACAAGTGATAAGGTTTATGTCCTTAGGCGACGTGACGTTCATCAGATGTGGTGACGTTTTTTATCACACCCGTTGTTTGTTGAGAAGGGTGTGGTGCACACAAGTGATAAGGTTTACGTCCTTAGGCGACGTGACGTTCATCAGACATGGTGACGTTATTTATCACCTCTGTTGTGTTACACAAGTGATAAGGTTTACGTCCTTAGGCGACGTGACGTTCATCAGATGTGGTGACGTTTTTTATCACACCCAGTGCATATTGAAAAGTGATAGGTTTACGTCCTTGGGCGACGTGACGTTCACCAGATAGTGACGTTTTTATCACTTCCGAGCAAGTACGCCATACGTTTGATAACGTATTATTTGTATTCTGGGAATACCATGGTGTTATGGAAGGACGTTCATCTGAGCGATTAGTTGAAGAATCTCAGGAATCGAGAGATGGGAAGCATGCATCATTCCACCTATTTGGAAAGAGAAATAAGTGAAATGGCGGGTGCTCATGTTTATGCATTTCTATCATGATGGTTGCTTACTTGTGGATGTTAGGACTTTACTCTTATTTGATAATGCGAATGTATAAGCTTACCCCCTGCCCTTAATAGGTTTTGACCAGGTACCTAGACTACCTAGAGATTAAAGGAAATGGGATGATTCTTAAGTTCGTAAAGTTCCAAGTCATCATGGGATAGAGACTCTTTTGTATAACTCTGAGGACTCAACCAGATGAACGAATGGATGAAGAACCAGTGACCAGCTCTGGAACGTCTCTATTTTTGATAATGGAAACACTGTATATATTTTGAGAGATGTATCCAAGAGAAAACCTAGTTTTCATACTTTAATATAATTGTGGTACACATCAAATTTATATACCTGATTTTATGAGTCAATGAACTATTTTAATATATTCCGTTCACTCTGATTTTATCGTTCGACACGAAGGAAGTATTGTTAAAGTTGATTTCCCGGGATGACCTAATGACTAAGTTATTTTCGAAAGCTATTTTGTACTACAAAGGTTATCTCAAAAGGATTCTAAAATGTTCAGCAAATAATTACTCCTTCTACCGAATTTAGTTCCAATACATGGTTTAAATTTGAGTACCACATTCAAGGAAAAATTTTCATACTCAGACTTTTCCAACACGTTTCAACAATTTATGAAATTCTTTTTAAGAAACGAGGGATGTTACAGCTTTCCTGCAATACTTCTTGTTTGAGCGCTTTCCGGAGTATGGTCCGGTTAGACTGGCCCCTTCTGGTGACGCCTCGGGCCTCGAGCCTCGTGCTTGGTGCTGGACCAAGGGCTGTCCCAGGGAACCTTTGGTTGCTGTCATTGATTTAGAGGAGCAGTTTGTCTTTCGTCCTTACTTGGACCATATTTGGGAGGGGTGTGATCCCTTGCACCCCTTGTATATTGAGGAGCGTCTCACCTCTAGGAACAATGCTCAAAATTATACTGAGGGTATGTATGACTTGTGGAAGCTGATTCTGACTGCTCGCTGCCTTCCTGATTTTGTTCCTTTGGATAACAAGAGCGCCAACGGGGGTGCTTTGTGGCCTTTTGCGTATCGCCCTGATCGTGTCGCGAGGCAATTTGGGCGCGATCAGGCTCCGTGTGTTCTTTTAATCGATCAAGCTTCCCTGCATGAAACCATTTTTGCTGTTCTTTTTGATGCTGATCCCGATGTCTTAAGTGCTCCTTTGGTTTACATCCCTCCCCTTCATGTCGGAGGCATTCTTCGTAGTTGGGTGACATCCCATAAGGATATTTTACAACATCTTCAGAGTTTTGAGTCCACTCCGAAGCATACCATCCCTGCTCTTTTGTCCATCGTATGTAATGACCCATATTATTCCACCTCCGTGAAGAAAGGAAAAGGTAATTTCTTTACTGATCTCATTTGCTTTATCAGTTACTGTTTTATCCATTTGGCTCTGTTTTCACACTTTGACTTGTTTGCTTCAGCTGAGGCGGTTTCTTCCGTGCGCAAGCCCAAAGCTACTGCGTCCTCGCCTTCTGCTGTTGTAGTATCAAAACGAGGTAAGAAACAGGCTTCCTCTCCAGCTCCTTCTGTTCCTAAATCTTCTTCTCAGGGCGGAGGTAAGAATGCTGCACCTTCTCAAAAAGGGAAGAAGGCTGTTCCAGCCGTGCCTTCTCGACGGTCCTCTCGCTTGCAGCTTCACAATACTCCTCCTGCCCCTGTTTCTCTTACCCGTGTTGATATGGTTGAAGCTGAGAGCGACAATGAAGCTCAGTCGGGCGACGCTCTCTTGGCTTATTATGACACTTCCAAAGGAGATGATGATTCCTCCGAGGGTGAGGGCGACGCTGCTGACGAGGAACACCTCTTAGGTTCCGCCTCTTGCTTCCCATTTTCTCCTTCGCCGTGGCTCTTTTCTTTCCTTTCGACCTTTCTACCCTTCACTATAGTTGCATTTTTCGAGTTTTCAGTACTAATGCACATTTTAATTTTTCATTATTCTATTTGTTTGCTTCACTGCAGGTGGTTCTGGCGGATGTGGTTCGGCTTCGCCTTCGCCTCAGGCCTCTGAGAGTTTTCCGACTCCCCTTAGCGTCTCTGTCGGTTCTCCAACAATTCTACCTTTTGATCGCGCGGATGTTTCAGACTTTCGCCGCCAACCAACCGCTAGTGGGGGCGCTGCACCCACCGGGTTTGCCACCCATGTGCCCTTTGGTCGGATTAGCAGTCCTTTGTGTGTACAACCTTTGTCAGCCGTTTCCGCTTTGGAGGCTGTCGTCGTCGGTGTTTCTGTTCATTCTGCCATTGTTTCCAAACCTGCTGGTAATGTTGGTTCCAGACTGGAAATCGTTGCTGTTGGTGATTTTTCTTTGCCCCCTGTTGAGGTCTCGAAGAGCGTTCCCATTGTTTCCGAGGACGTTCCTGTTGATATTTCTTCGGATATTGCTACGAGTGTTGCTGCCGCGAATGTTTCCGATATTGTCATAGGCGAGGGCGTTCCTGTTGACACTGTTTTTGATAGCCTGGATGTTGAGGTGATGGACACCCCTGCCCCCAAGGAAAGCCGAGTTGATGTTGTTGCCGAAGTTCCATCTGAGGAACATGTTGTTAATGAGGGTGACACCGTCTTCACCCCAGGTTCGGCTAACGTGGCTGAAGTTTCAAAAGAGGCTGTGAATTCTTCCGAGGGACGCCCCGTTAGTGAGATTCCTTCCGTTCGGCTTGCCGCCGTCAGAGTTGCTCAGGTCGCAGCGTCTCCTGCCTCCTCTTCGGTTTGTGAGTGTTCTTTTAATCATTCATCAAGTTGGGTTTCCTTCGCTATGTGTTCGTGTTTTTATTGGAATTGTGAATGCTCCTGCTTTTCTCATTTATCTTTGCTATGTTTGCTTTTGTTGTTGTTTTCTTTTGTTGCCTTGCAGCTGCATTTTCTGCTAAGTCACGTGGTTCTCTTGATGCGGAGGAACAATCCATGATCGAGTCATTTCTCCTTGCTCATCCTGATTTGGTGCCGCCAAGTGCTTCATTCCCACGCTTTTTCAGAGAGTCTGCCACACGTACCATGGTACAAATGCTGGGCTTAGTGAGCTCTGTTGACGTTGATGCGTTGCCGTGGGAAGATAAGGTTGAACTTCTGGATTGCCTTCATTCTTTGAGGATTCAGCACTACTCCGGTGTTTGGCTTGATGATGCGATTGCCAAATTGGAGAAGCTGCGCCCCCCTTTTGATGCTACTGGCTTGGCCGAAACCAAGCGCACCCTGCAAGAGCGTCGCACCACCTTGGTCGTTCGTTCAAAGGAGCTTTCAGCCCAACTCGCACAGGTGACTGCTGATTTGGAGAATGTTGACAAAGAACTCAATGATTTGGTTGCTCAGGAGCGCTCCTATGAAGAAGCTTGCAAGCTCATTAGCTTGAATACTCTATTTAATGTCTGATGGTCGTTGTTGTATTGTGACTTGCTGCTTTGAACTTGTGTTTTGGAACTTACTTGTTAGACTTTGAAGTTATGGTTGTTTGTAATGGCTCCTTTCGTGTGCGTTTTGAGCTTTAGACTTTGCCTTGGGCGTTTGTCACTTTGACGATAATCATTTTAATTCTACTTCTGCTTTTTCATTTGCTTTGTTCCCTGCACTTGTACACAGGTCTCATGCTTTGATTCTTGTATGCTTTTGTTGATTTTGTCGCTTTGCAACTTGCATGATGTCTTCGCGTTTATTTGGTATTGCTTGTATTTGTTACCCCTCTAGCGCGCTTTCGATGCTTTTCATCATTTGGCAGCGGACACTCCCTCTTGTCCTCTTTTTTTTTTGTTTGACACTTTTGATTTCTTCAACGAATCTAGTGGCCCCTCATGTCATTGGTGCCAGATTTTTCTTCAAGGTGCGCATTCGGCACACACACATTTTTTTTGAACAGTGGCCCCTCATGTCATCGGTGCCAAATTTTCCTTCAGGGTGCACATTGGGCACATTTTTGAACAGTGGCCCCTCATGTCATCGGTGCCAAATTTTCCTTCAGGGTGCGCATTGGGCACATTTTGAACAATGGCCCCTCATGTCATCGGTGCCAAATTTTTCTTCAAGGTGCGCATTGGGCACACTTTGAAGATTTTGCCGCTTTGGGCTTTATGACCTAATGGATCGCCTTGGATCTTACGTTAGCCAACCTCTTTTACAGATTTTTCCGCCCGCGTTTAAGACTAGCGCCCTTGTTTCCCGGGACCTTTTCTAGTCTTGCGATATGGCGTACTTCGCCCGCGTCTGTCCCAGAAATTTTTCAGGAGGTCTATCTGGGTACCGCGATAAGGCGCTTGTGCCCGCGGTACGACCCAACACTTTATTTTCAGTCTTCCATGTGGGTTCACCTTTTCTCTTATTTTTTTTTTTTAGTGCTGGACCTCGCGTTTGCCATTTTGGCTCTTTACTTTGAGAGCGTTATTGTTTGTTTTTTTTTTAAAAAAAAAGGCCAATGTATGTGCGTCATCCCATTGGTTATCCGTTTGGATCGTATTCGCTTTTAACATGCATGCTTTGTATTAACATATTTCTAAAGGAGATAGTTCATGAGGGAATGTCTCCAGATTTTCATTCATTAGTTAGGGTCATACAAAATGAGCTACTCCCTAGATTTCAACAGAAGCAAAGACTACTGCTCTTTCGTTATATCATACAGTGAGTTAGGCATAATATTTCTTAACATACTTGAAATTTAAAGGCCCTATTTTCCTTTGAGTGTCTGGTTCAAGTAAGAAACAATACCCATTAGGATGTGCCTCTTGCACAATGTAGGGTCCTTCCCATTTTGGCATCCATTTGCTAGTGTGCAGGTTCCTCATGACCGCGTCCGTCGCCTTTAGCACGAGCTCGCCTTCAGCAAACATCCTTGGCTTCACCATCTTCTCGTACGACAACATTATGCGCCTTTGGTGTTTGAGCAATTCCTCGTGCGCTTTGTCTCTGGCGCCTTCCAAGGACAGTATCCGCTCTTCTGGCCCTCCTTCATTCTGGGCAATCATCCTTGCTGAGGGGACCGCCACTTCTGCTAGCAGTGTCGCCTCTGCTCCATACACTAGGGAGAAAGGCGTCGCCCTTGTTGCACTGTGCTTAGTCACGCGATACGCCCAAAGAGCGAGTGGTAAGTGTTCGCTTCAGGCCGTAGGCGCATCCTCCACTGTCTTGGCCAAGATTTTGATCAATGTTTTGTTTGTGGACTCATCTTGGCCATTAGACTGCGGGTAGTAGGGGGTGGACCTGTGATGTGTGATCCCATATTCCCCCAGTACTTGCTCCACTTTCTTGTTGATGAAGTGAGTGCCATTGTCAGACACTATCCTCCTGGGTAGCCCAAAACGGCAAATGATGTGCTATTTGATGAATTGTGCGGTGGCGTCAGCGTCGCCTTTCTTGAATGCTGCCGCTTCGACCCACTTGGTGGAGTGTTCTGTTGCCCCCAGGATCCACCTCTTCCCTTTAGAAGGCGGGTCAATTGGACCAATAAAGTCCATTGACCAGGTGTGGAAAGGGTAGGTCGAGCTGAGGCCTTTCATGGAGAGAGAGGGTGCATGGATTCTGTTATCGTGCCTTTGGCATTGTTCACACTTTCGCACGAAATCGAGGGCGTCGCCTTTCATATTTGGACAATAATAGCCGATTTTCAATAGCTCGCTCCAGAGCGATCTACCCCCTTGGTGCCTTCCACAAGATCCTCCATGGACCTCCTCCATAACTTTATTTCGTTCTTCTCTCCCAATGCACATGAGAGCTTCTCCGGTGAAACTCCTTTTGAACAACTCGCCTTTCTCAATGAAATAATGTTCCGACCTTTTTCTGATCCTTTCCGCTTCCGTGTGGTTCTCCGGCAAGGCACCTCTTTCTAAGTACGTTTGAATTGGCCTAGCCCAATCTTCATCCACTAAATGGATCTCAAGCTCTTCTTTGACTTCCTGGCATTGACTGCACGCCTTCTGAGACGAATCGCAACGGGCCTTCATGTCCGGCCAGTACACTCCCAACCTCTACATTCTCCTGTACAGGCCGGGGCCAACTTGCCCGCATATGCTGCCGTGAAGACTCGCCATTTTCTGTTCCCCTTCTTCCTCCGTGACACATTTCATGAGCAACCCTTCCGCATTTCTCTTATACAATGCCCCCTTTAGAAGGCAAAAGTCTCTGGACGCCTTTGTTAATGCTTTTCTGTGGAGTTCCCACATGATCGGGACCCTCCAATCTTTCTTCGCCTGTTCTCTTTGTGCATCCCTTTGGACCTTGGGTTGGTACGCCTTCCTAAAACGTACCAGATGTTCGCCTTCTGCTATGCCTGCTTTGCTCCCCAAAGTTGCGAGAGCTTCAGCTTTCCTGTTTTCAGCCCGCGGCACATGCTCGAGAGATTCTAACTTGAACTTTGCCAGCGCCTGATGTGCTCTTTCTCTGCATAGCGCCAAAGACATTTCTTTCACTCCATATTCTCCTTTTAGCTGTTTTACCACCAGGTTAGAATCCCCTTTCACAATGAGCCTCTGAACTCCGATTTCTTCGGCCACGTCAAGTCCCAGGAGGAGGGCCTCATACTCTGCTCGTTGTTAGTGCACTGGAATTCCAGTTGGAAGGCGAAGGCCAACTCCTCTCCCTTCTCGTTTGTCAGAGTGACTCCTGCTCCACCCTTGGGTGCTGAGGGCGAACCGTCAAACATCAAAGTCCATACTTCGGGCTCTTCACATACGTTGACAGGCTCTACCGCTCCTTCCTCTTCTTGATTTGCACAGATGGCCATCAAATCGGCCAGGGCCTGACTTCTGAGCGCTGTGGGCGTCACCAAGGTCACTTTGTACTCTGTCAACGTGAGCGCCCACTTGCTTATTCGCCCTGTCAGAACACCGCCTTGCAACAAGTACTTGATTCCCTCAGTCTTAGTCATCGCATGAATGGTGTGTGCCTGAAAGTAGTGACGATACTTCTGGGCGGCGTACACCAGAGCGAGGCACTGTCTTTCTTGGCTAGAATATCTGGTCTCTACCTCCTTTAACATTCTGCTCCAGTAAGCTACGGGGCATTCTGAACCTTCAACTTCTTGTGCGAAAAGTCCGCTGATCGCCGTTTGGGTAACGGCCAAATATACCCTGAGCGGTACCCCCTTTTGAGGCGGAATCATCACTGGTGGCGTTGCCAAAGTCTTTTTTACATTATCAAAAGCGTCTTGATGCTTTTTTTCCCACTTGAAAATTTCCTTACCCTTGAGAAGTTTCCTCATAGGGCCTAACAATTCCCCCATGGCTGGTATGAATCTTCGGATGTAACCCAGTTTCCCCATCATTTGTTGCAACTCTTTCTTGTTGCGGGGAGCCTTCATTTCTTTGACTGCTTTGACCTTCCTCTCATCTGCTGAGACGCCTTCCTTATGGACCCTAAATCCCAGGAATTCACCGGAAGAGACCCCGAATTTACATTTAAGCGGGTTCATTCTGAGTTTGTATTTCTTGCATCTGGAGAAGACAGCTCTTAGATGTGCCAAGTGTTGCTCCTTCTTCCTTGACTTGACTACTATGTCATCAACATAGTCTTCTACTATGTCGTGCATCATGTCATGAAAGATCGCTGTCATTTCTCTTTGGTACGTTGCTTCGGCGTTTTTGAGACCGAACGACATCACCAAGTAGTAGAAATTTCCTACTGGGGTCCTGAAAGCGGTTTTCTCTTCGTCGCCTTCTGCCATCTTTATTTGATTATAGCCGCTGAAACCGTCCATGAAGGAAAAGCGTTCGTGCATAGCGGTTGCATCCACCATACAGTCTATGTGTGGCAACGGGAAATCATCCTTGGGACACGCCTTGTTCAAATCTCTGAAATCCACACAACATCTAATCTGGCCATTCTTTTTCTTCACAGGGACTACGTTGGCCAACCAAACAGGGTGTTGTATAGGCTTAATGAAGCGCGCCTCTAGTAATTTCTCCACTTCGTTTTTAATTGCTTTCTCAATCTCAGGGCTAAACTTTCTGGGGTGTTGCTTTATAGGTACCGCATTAGCTTTGACAGCCAAGTTATGAGTGACTAGCTTCGGGCTAAGACCTGGCATTTCTTCATAGCTCCAGGCGAACACTTCTCTGAACTCCTTCAGCAAGGCAACCAAGTCCACCTTTTCAGACAGGGTGAGTGAAGAGGCAATGAAGAGAGGCTTGTGCTCGCCTTCTCCCCCTACATTGACTTCTTCCAAACCTTCTGGACCATTGGCTTCATTCCCAGTTTGCTGGGCGTGCATAACCTCCTCCGTTGAAGCGATCCATGTTTCCCCTTTTATGATGCCCATGAGTGTGGGGCTAGCCAAGTCGCTAAGTTTCGGCTTGACCGGCCCCGCGAATTTCTAGAGGATGGCCCACCTGGCCCCTCCTCCGGGAAGGCGTTGCTTTTGTAATTTGTATCTTGGTTTGGTCACTCGCTGCTGCGTGTCTTCTTCTTCTTCTTCTGGCAAGCGAAGCCTCTTGAACACCGACTGCCTCTTCTCTGGTTCCTTCACTTTATCCTTTCCCCTGATTGGGATTTTGGGCTCTCTTCCAATCTTATTGGTCCCAGGGGGAGCCAGTTCATCAAATATCGTGGCATCGATTAAGTGTAACTCCGAGGCGTCGAACGGCACCTTTGTTGCTGGGATCTCAATATCCTGTCCTCTATACATTGATTTCACACACTGGTGTAATGTGGAAGGGACACACCCATGCAGATGAATCCAGGGGCGTCCCAGCAAGATATGATAACTAGGCTCTCCATCGACAATGTGAAAAGTGTTCAAGGTTTTTATGGGCCCCACTTCCAAGTTGAGCACTACGCACGCCCTTGCCGTGACTGTTCCTCCGTTGAAGGTTCCCAGCGTTGCTTCCGCTTTCATGAGCCTTTCTTTAGCAACTCCCAGCTTTACGAATATATGGGTTGGGATGATGTTTACCCCTGATCCGTTGTCTACGAGGGCGCGCCGGACATGTACGCCTTCGACAGTCGCCTCCACAAACAGTGGCCTGTTGTGGCAAAAGCCTGGGTGTGCTCGCTGCGACTCCCTGAACATTACTGCCGAGGCGTGCGCCTTGGCTACCCTGGTTGCTGGCGCGTAGGCGGCACTGGTGTTCGCCCCTTTCCTGACTATCACATCAGCGAGAGCGTGTGCCGCTTCCTCTCTGACATCAGCTCCCAGCCTTAGTTGGTCAAATAGAGCTCTGAAACCTCTAGTCTTCACAAGTCCCTTTCTCAGTTCATTTTCCATCAGCTCTTCTTCCTCGATCTCCTCCAACAGGTTGTCGCCGTGAGAGAGGATAACATTCACATTGTGTCTAGGCAAAGGATGGTCGCCTAGGCTTTCTTCGCCTTCACCTTCTGGTAACAATATCTTTCCGACCGCATACTGCTTCTGAAACACGCCTCTAATGACATAGCAGTCCATAGTGCCATGACTCTTTTGTCTGTATAGAATGCAATATTCTGGGTTATTGTACTCCTCACGTGTCAGAGGGGGTCTCGTCGCCCTTTTAGTGAGAATGTCTTCCTTCAGCCACTCCTCCACCAATTGATAAGTAAGTTCCTTAGAAATCGGGAGCTTTGGTGGGGGCTCCTTCCTTTCATAGTTCCTGGGAGGCGGCATGGCTCTGTAGCTTTTCCTCCTCTTATCATCCACGGCGTTCACGTCGAAGGCGATCTGGTCTTTGGTTCTTTTTCCTTGTTTCTTCATGGCCTCGGTAACATCCATTGCTCTTCCGAGCAACTCAGAGAAAGTAGCGATCTTGCTAAGTGCCAGGAATATTTGCGAGCCATCTTCAATGCTCTTAATGCACCCATAAACTAGGTCCGCTTCAGGGAGAGTCTCTTTGCAGTGCAGCGCTCTGTCCCTGTACCTTTTGATGAAGGCGGTTAAACTCTCCCCTACTCGCTGTCTTACACGACCAAGGTCCATGATATGAATGGCACCTTCTTCCTCCAAAAACTTGTTACAGAATTCTATAGTCATTTCTTCCCAAGTTCGGATTGACGCAGGGCGCAACTTGGAATACCAAGTGAAGGCGCGCCCGACTAGGGATTTTGAGAACTCCCTCAGCCTTAGGCAGTGGTCTGCACTGTACACTCCCAGATCATCCACATACGTCATCAAGTGTTCACGCGCGCTCCCGGTTCCATCGAACTTTCGGAATGTTGGAGGCGCATACCCTTGCGGGTAGCGATAGGCAGCTACATCAGCGGTAAAAGGAGGGTTTAGGTTTATTACCATATTTTGTCCTTCCTTGTGCGCCTGTAGGATGCGCTTCAGCTCTGCTTGTTGAGGAAACCGCAATTGGTGGTTGGAGAGACTAAGGAACCCTAGGAATACACCTAGAAGGGGGGTTGAATAGGTGTACAAGATACCTTGAAAGATTTTTGAACGAAACAAAACGAAACAAACAAAACAAAATATTTTTGCAATTTTGTTCAGGTTTACTCGAGTAAAGTTCAGAATACTCGAGTAGATTTCAGAGTACTCGATTAAAGACTCGTTTACTCGAGTATATCTGACAGAAACCAGAAAAATCAAGTTTTCATTCGCATACGAAAATCAATCAATTCACATGAAAGATCAGAGATTCAACGGAGATGATTAACACCTATATTCTTATTGATTAACCTAGTTATGAAAATGTTTTTCCCTTTATCAATTTGAGCAATTAAAGATTCAATTCAATCAATTATGAAAATCAATCTTTCTAGGTTTTCAACCAAGAACCCAATCAAATGACTTCAATATAAAGAGTAAGGGTTTAGAGATACGACACAGCGATTTATCCTGGTTCACTTTCACCCGCTTGAAAGCTACATCCAGTCCCCTCTTCAACCAAGAGAGATTCTTCACTATGAGGAATTAGAGTTCTCAAATTACAAGTGATTGCCTCACAAGACTTCCTTCTTGCTAGCCTACAAGAGATAACTGACACCCTTGCCTTGTAATCCTATTGATCTTCTCTCTAATCTAACCTCTACCCCTTGTTGATAATCGACACAACAAGTCTTCAATTGCTTGATGATAATCTACACATCAAGGCTTCTCCTTGCTTGATTCACAACCAAGACTTCTTCTTCTTCAATGAACGTTGCTTGATGATAATCGACACACCAAGGCTTCTTGTTTGTTGTAGTGGCTTGCCTTATTGCAAAGATTACAACTCAATGAATACACATAACAATCCTAATGAATCTCAATCAATAGCTATGACAAATCACACAAGAGATTCAAAGGTTCTTGATCAAAGAATATGAAAATATGAAAGCTTTGATCTTTGAAATTGAGAGAGAATAGAGTGGCTTGATTCTTTGTAAAATGAATATCAAAATGATGGGTTATGATCACAAAGGTTAGGAAAAGGTTTATATAGAATACCCAAAAGTTATGGCACTTGAAAACTGATTTTGAGAAGTGAAAATCGTATTTTAAAAATCAGTTCAGCAGTGTTTACTCGAGTAAATTGCAGCATACTCGAGTACTACTCGATTAAATCTTGATTTACTCGAGTAGATTGATACTGCACTTGTTTAAAACTTGTTTTCTCAAAAACCAACCTTTCCTTTAAAACCTTTAAGCCACCTATTGATTCTAGGTTAAGTGAAAACTCAAATTATGATTAAATCATGACTTATGAATGAGATTCACAACCCTCTAAACAAACTACCCAAATGAAAACCTATGAAGCTTGAGAGGCAAAAGATAAAACAAAAACAATTACACTCAAACTTAAGTCTTCATGAGCTTGTTCTCTCTTCTTCACTTGATGTTTGTTGTTGCTTGTTGAACTTGAACTTGATCATCACATGATAGCTTGTTCAAAACACTTTGTCATTATCAAAACATTCATCATGGAACTTACAATCTCCCCCTTTTTGAAAATGACAAACCATGTTTTGAAGTTCTCCAAAAGTTCTTTGAAGTTGTTGATGCTTTAACAATTTGATCACTTGGTGAGACTCTTGCTCCCCCTCAATAAATGCTTTTGACATTTGAATCCAATTGATAGAAGCTTGATTCTCCCCCTATCTTCAACAACTTATCTCAACCTACATAAAAACAACAAAAACAACCTTTCTCCAAACAAACATCTAAAAATCATATTATTTCTCCAACAATCATTTCTCCACCTTTGAGAAACATTCCAATCAATTCAAAACATCATATTTCTCCCCCTTTGGCATTATCAAAAAGTAATATATACCAATTGAAATATAACATCTAAGCCAAGGTAAGAAATCAATGATCATTTCTTTACAACATTGATACCAATTGAACAAATACAATAGAACTATACTTTGAAATGTGATATCAATTGGCAAGAGAATATAACAATAAAATATGATACCAATTGAGAACTAAAAAAATCATAATATCACTTAACAAAGTAAAATATCAATGTAAATAAATAACATATATCAACAAATATTTGATACCAATTGTGATATTTCTTTAATAACAACCAAAGCATGTCACTATATCATGATAACCATCTATGAATCTACTCAATGATACCAAATGATTTAATTAAACATTTAGAAAAGTAATACCAATTGAGAAGATACCATATGAAGTTCACAAACTAATCATAACATTTGTACCATATTGTAGGACTTCTTTTGATACCAATTGATCGAGGCCGTACTCGATACAAATAAAAACAGTTTAAGTATAGTACTAGGAAGTGACTCCTAGGTCGTCTCCCAAGGAATATCTTATCAAGCAAAAGGTCGAACACATAGTATGCATAGAAAACAGGGGGGGTTTTTTTTTGTATTGAATATTGAATAATTGAAATCAAAACAGAATTAAATCAAAACGAAGAAACAGATAAGGAAAAGCGGATAAACTCCTTTGGCTCGCGTTCACAACTCTATCATCGGTCACAAAAGATCAATTTCTTTCCTCTTCACTGTCCAACTCGTGAGAACTAAATACTAAGCGAAAATTCAATTCTCACCCCAAAACTCAAACCTCTAATTAAGCATTAAAAGCCAAAGCATGGAGTTTTTACGAGTTTGCATAAATTAAGCATTCATACACATGGATTATCTCTATAGAATGGAACTAAGCGAACCATAACATATCAATAAGCATGAAAACAGTGAATAAAAACGAAATAGCATTAAGAACAAAACCTCAAGAGTATGTGATACATTACCAAAGGGATTTAACCTAAGAGTTTAGCCTTCCATGAAGAAAAATACCAAAAACGTGTAGAAAAGGGAAGAGAGAGAAACCCTAGCAGCCACCACAAGCTTGGAGAGCAAAACTAAGCCTTCTCTATGAGAGAGAATGTAAAAAAAACGTGAATGGAAGGTCTCCCCTAGGGTTTACACGAATTTGGCTTTTTAAATCACAAAACGGGCCTAAATCATGGGCCCAAATCCTAAGGAAAGCTTATCTCTAAATTAAATCTAAAAATATCTTATAGATAAAATCTAAATCTTAAAAGATATAACTAAATCTCAACTAATCCTAAAGATAGATTACAATCTTCACTTCATCATATATCTTCTCTTCCAACATTAAATCTTCACTCCCAAAATTAAATCTTCACTCCCAAAATGTCCAAAAAGCCCTTGTGCCAAATATGACCTGAAAATAGAAATAGAATTAATTAGGCTAAATAATCCCAAATTAAACAATATTCAGAATATTAGTCCAATAAACTCTAAATCACTAAATCAAGCTAAACAATGTCAAATAGGCAACAAGTATCAATAATAGGAGTAAAATAATGCAAGGAAAAATGGGAAATAAAATGCTCATCAAATACCCCCACACTTATCCTTTTGCACTCCTGGGCAAAACTAAGAATTAGGACTGAGAAAATCAATATGCACCAAAGTGAATCATGTAACAAGATTACTAAAACTAATGAATGCAAACCTAAGAGATTACATACTTCACAATGAATTCTAGGAAATGCAAAGAAATGGGCAAAATCGAGCACATGAAGAAAATAAGGACCAAAAAATCAAGGCATTCATGAACATCATCCAATTATTTCAAATATGCAAAGAAAACCAATGACATCAAGAGGGTAGTCACAAAGATGATAGAAACTCACAAGGATCACTCAATAGTGTTTACACTCAAGTGTTTAAGGTTAATCAGCGTTTACACTCAAGGCACATCATGAAAAACAAACACAACCATAGGCTTGACAAGCCTCTAACATCAACAATCAATACACATGCACATTAAGATCAAAAGGTCTTTTCAGGGTTGTAATGGGGCCAAGGACAAGGTAGGATAAAAATATGGGAAATGTAGCTAAAACCCAGGGAAATAGAGGAGCAATGGGGAATAAGTAAAAAGTAAGCAAAATCCACCCAAGAATGAAATGATAAACATAACAACAACCTCTAATTCCAATCCTCTATGCCTCAATCAACCTTTTATTCTATTTTTTTTCTTTTTTTTTTTCTTCTTCTTCTTCTTCTTCTTTTTTTTTTTTTTTTTTGAATTGCATTACATTGCAGAACTTCATGAACGAAAGAAAAGAAGAAACAACAAAAATGGCATAATGAGATAAAGCCATAATTACTTCACCGACCATAGAGGCAAAACCCAGAACTCACAAGAGATGAAGAACAAAGCACCCTCGCTTACTTAATACCCATTCCCAAAACAATTCCAAAGCTCCAACATTCCCTAAGGTTAGGACAATCATGGTTTTTCAGTCATAGGCTTGTAATGAGCTAAAGAACAAAGAAAAGGGATATAAAGGATCAAAGGGGCTATCAAAGGATAAATTCATTCAAGGTAGGCTCATATGGCTAGTGGCTTATTCAAGAAAAAACAATGCCTAAATCATTTCAAAATGTGCATGGGAATATCAAGTATCAACAAGAGTCAAGTCAAGTTCTAGAGTGCAAGTAATCCAGAGTGCAATCACACATGAAAGAAAAATTAGGTGGCATATATAGCAATACACCCACAATTAAGGCTCAAATCCTCACAAAAGGGACAATTCTATCACAGTGTTACCACCTCTTAATTATCAAAAGCAACTTTACACACAGAAATGCATGAATTCAGACACAAGATACCAAGACTCTACTAAAATGAAGCAAAAACATGCAAGAAAATGCCCAAAACTTAGCAAAACCTAAAAAATCAAAGCAAAAATATGCAACCTAAACTACTCTCCCCCACACACTTAAATCACACATTGTCCTCAATGTAAAACAAATAGCAGAATCAGACAGATATAGACAAGTGGAATAAAAGTAGTAAAGAAGGAGAAAAGAAGACTCCCTAAATCATGGTGGGTCAAAAATGGGGTCGACCAATGAGGCTTCCTCCACAGGTGCATCATCCAAAGAAGGGGTAGTGAGGAAAGGCTTGAGTCGGTGGCCATTGACTTTGAAGCTCTTGTCTGTGGACTCACTCTTGATCTCCACAGTGCCATAAGGAAACACCTGGGTGACTACAAACGGTCCAATCCATTTAGAGCGGAGCTTTCCACTCATGAGTCCAAGCCTAGAGTTGTAGAGCAACACTTTTTGACCAACCAAGAACTCCTTTCTGCAAATTGAGCTATCATGGAGCTTCTTGGTCTTCTCTTTGTAGAACTTGGAATTCTCATAGGCCTCCAAACGGATCTCATCTAGCTCACTCAACTGCAGCTTCCTCTCCTCACCCGCTTGATCAAGAGCTAAGTTATATTGCTTCACAGCCCAATATGCACGGTGCTCTATCTCCACAGGCAGGTGGCACGCCTTACCAAAGACAACCCGATAAGGTGACATCCCTATGGGTGCCTTGTAAGCAGTCCGATGGGCCCATAAAGCATCCTCCAATCGTGTGCTCCAATCCTTTCTATTAGGCTTCACCATCTTCTCCAAAATCCGCTTGATCTCTCTATTTGAAATCTCAGCTTGCCCATTGGTTTGGGGGTGATATGGTGTAGAAACTTTGTGCACAACCCCATACTTCTTGAGCAAAGCTTGCATGGATCTATTGCAGAAGTGTGTGCCTTGATCACTGACTATGGCTCTAGGTATACCAAACCTGCAAAGGATATTAGACCTGACAAAATCTACAACAACCTGAGCATCATTAGTCCTGGTGGCCTTAGCTTCCACCCATTTGGATACATAATCCACAGCAAGTAAGATATAATAAAAACCAAAAGAAACAGGAAAGGGGCCCATGAAATCTATACCCCAGACATCAAACACCTCACAGAACAACATAGGTTGTTGCGCCATCTGTTGCCTCCAAGATAGGGTGCCTCCTGCTCTTTGACATTGCTCACATGAGCTGCAGATTTTTCTTGCATCCTTGAAGATGGTAGGCCAATAAAATCCAGAGTCCAGCACCTTTCGTGCTGTTCTTTAAGTGCCAAGGTGGCCTCCAACTGGTGAAGCATGGCAAAATTGGAGAACCGATTGGATCTCCTGGTCTGGAATGCACCTGCGAATGACCTGATCACTGCAAAAATGCCACAAATAGGGGTCATCCCATACATAATACTTGGCATCGCTCTTCAATTTGTCTCTTTGAGCTTTGGATGCCAAGGGTGGAAAAACAGATGCAACTATATAATTTACAATATCAGCAAACCAAGGAATAAGGGGAGGGGGATGTGAAACATGCAAAACTAAAAGCTGCTCATCCGGGAAGTCATCCCGGATAGGAAATGCATCCTTCTCTCTCTCTATTCTACTCAAGTGGTCTGCGACAAGGTTATGTGCACCACTCCGATCCTGAATCTCAAGATCAAACTCCTGGAGGAGCAACATCCATCTAATCAACCTAGGTTTGGAATCTGTCTTTTTCAAAAGATACTTCAGAGCAGCATGATCAGTATACACCACAACCTTAGAGCCTAATAGATATGATCTAAACTTATCAAGTGCAAAGACAATGGCTAACAACTCTTTTCAGTTGTGGTGTAATTAACTTGTGCTGAATCTAAAGTCCTAGATGCATAATAAATCACATGAGACATCTTACCAACCCTTTGGGAGAGAACTGCTCCCAAAGCATAATTCGAGGCATTGGTCATGAGCTCAAATGGGAGAGTCCAGTCAGGTGGTTGGATGATGGGAGTGGTGGTGAGTGCTCTCTTTAACTCATCAAATGCTTTCTTGCATTGGTCTCCAAACTCAAATGCGGTATCCTTTTGAAGCAAGTTGGATAGTGGAAGGGCTATCTTGCTAAAGTTCTGAATAAACCTGCGATAGAAACCTACATGGCCAAGAAAAGAACGCACCTCTCGCACGCAAGAGGGGTAAGGCAAATGTGATATTACATGCAGCTTAGCAGGGTCAATCTCTATGCCCTTATGCGAAATAATGTGCCCTAAGACTATGCCTTGTTCTACCATAAAATGACATTTTTCAAAATTCAAGACAAGGTTAGTCTCAATGCACCTATTAAGCACCTTAGACAAACTATCAAGACATGCATCAAAAGAGGAATCATATACACTAAAATCATCCATGAAGACCTCTATGCAATGCTCAAGTAAGTCATTAAAAATAATCATCATACATCTTTGAAAAGTGCCAGGAGCATTGCATAGGCCAAAAGGCATCTTCCTATAAGCAAATGTACCAAAAGGACAGGTAAATGTGGTCTTATGTTGGTCCTCTGGTGCAATACAGATTTGGAAATAACCAGAGAAACCATCTAAGAAGCAATAGTGAGATTTACCTGCCAAGCGCTCCAACATCTGATCAATGAAGGGAAGAGGAAAGTGATCCTTGCGGGTCGCCTGGTTGAGCTTCCTATAATCAATGCAGACTCTCCAACTGCTCTGCACTCTAGTGGGAATCAGCTCATCCTTCTCATTTTTGACAACTATCACCCCAGACTTCTTGGGAACTACTTGAACCGGGCTTACCCAAGTGCTGTCTGAAATGGGGTAGATAATGCCAGCTTGCAGCAGCTTGGTGACCTCTTTCTTCACCACATCAAGAATCTGGGGGTTCAACCGTCTCTGGGGTTGTCTCACTGGTTTAGCCCCATCCTCCAATAAAATCCGATGCATGCACACGGAGGGGCTAATACCAGGTATGTCTGCCAAAGTCCATCCTATTGCCCTTTTGTTTGCTCTAATCACATCCAGCAGCTTCTTCTCTTGATCAACAGAAAGGGAGGTAGAGATGATCACTGGAAGTTTCTGCTCAGCCTCCAAGTAAGCATATTTGAGATGAGGAGGAAGGGGCTTCAGGTCCAATAAAGGTGCCTGCATCACAGATGGAACTAAAGGAGCAGCAGAATTGGATTCTGCTGCCTGCACCTGAACAAGTGGATTACACTCATGCATAACAGAAATGGGGTTAGGGTTAGCATGATCTGAATCTATATCATATGAATCAACAGATGCAGTAGCAGAATTTAAAAACTGGTCAATTTCAATGCATGCAGTGCACATTTCGGAATCAGAACATGCAGAACAAGTAAATGAGCTAGTGAAAGATGGCAAATCATAATCATGCAAAAAGTCTAGAACATGCTCATCAATCAGATCATCAATCAAGTCAACATGAAAAACAGAGTGGTCATCAGAAAAATGTTTCATAGCATCAAAAATATTGAATCGAACCACACTGTCATCAAATTCCATGGAAAGTGTACCTGCATGCACATCTATCTTGGTTCGGGCTGTTTTCAAAAATGGTCTCCCTAATATGATAGGGACAGCACTACGAGAGGTGTCCTCTTCCATATCAAGAATATAAAAATCAGCAGGAAAGATAAGCTCTTCAACCCGAACCAGGACATCCTCTATCAAACCTGCGGGGTAGGCAGTAGATCTATTTGCCAAGTGAATAACCACACCCGTAGGTTGAAGGGGTCCAAGTGAAAGAGACTTGAAAACAGACATAGGCATAACATTAATAGATGCTCCTAAATCTAGCAAAGCATTCTCAAATTTAGTATTACCTATGATACAAGGCACAGAGAAAGTTCCAGGATCCTTACACTTTTCAGGAATATGAGGGACGGGTTTACCTATAAGAGCAGAGACATTTCTTCCCATGTTGATCCTCTCATTGCCCTTGAGCTTCCGTTTGTGTGTGCATAGATCCTTCAAGAACTTTGCATACCTTGGAATCTGCTTGATTGCATCAAGAAGGGGTATGTTGACTTCCACCTTCCTGAATGTGTCAAGTATCTCTTTGTCAATCTCTTCCATTTTCTTGCTTTGAGTCACCCCCCTTGGTGGGAAAGGAAGAGGAATGGGGGGTGGTTGTTGGGCAGCAGCAGGTGTTGTGCTTGTGGAAGGCTGAGCTGGATGGGATTTTCTGGTACTTGTGTGCTCACTCTCCTCGACCATTTGGCTCTTCTTGTTGGTTGAAACTAGATCATCTTTGTTGAGGTCAGATTCTGGCGTGGGTGTGACAATCTGCTTCCCTGACCTTAGACTAATGGCATTCACATTCTGGTTTGGATTGATCACTGTTTGGGATGGCAACTTGTTAGAATTCTGAGATTGCATAGTGTTGATTGCTGTTGCCATCTGTCCCATCTGATTGGTCAAAGATTGAATGGAGGCCTCTTGTCTTTGAATGGATGCTCTAGTTTCCTGTTGGAATTGGAGATTTTGCATGGTCATCTGTTTCATCAGCTCTTCCAATGAAGGCTGCAGCTCAGTAGTAGGAGCTGGTGGTGCAGAATTAGCCTGTTGTTGTTGTCTCTGTTGCTGGACTGGAGGAGGTACATATGGTGGTCTAGAATTGTTCTGAAATTGAACCTGTGAAGGTTGCTGATCAGACCATCTCAGGTTGGGATGGTTCCTCCAACCAGGGTTGTATCTATTGGTAGAGAGATCAAAGTTCTGTGGCTGCTGGTTTCTACTGTTGAAGATGTTGGCGGCATATGCCTCAGGTTGGTCAGCACCAGTCGTGGGCTGCTGCTGTACAGAAGGGCATGCATCTGTGGGGTGCTCAGCGGATGTGCATATGCCACATAATCTAGCAGGCAGAGACAACTTCTTCTGGTTGATGGCCAATTGAGTGACCAAAGTTGTAAGTGAATCTATCTTCTGTTCAAGCTTCTCAACCTTACCAGAACTTGTGCCAACATCATTCACTCCTCTCACTATGATTGCATCGCTGTTGCCCCTTGCATGGAATTGTTGACAATTGGAAGCCATCTTCTCAATCTTGACTCTGGCTTCTAAAGGTGTCATGTCTCCTAGGGCACCACCACTTGCAGCATCAAGCATGTTTCTCTCCATGAGATTGAGACCTTCATAGAAATATTGAATAAGCAGCTGCTCTGAGATCTGATGGTGGGGGCAGCTCGCACACAGTCTCTTGAATCTCTCCCAATACTCATAGAGACTTTCTCCACTTTGTTGCCTGATGCCTGATATATCCTTTCGGATTTCTGTTGTTCTGCATGCAGAGAAGAATTTCTCCAAAAATGCCCTCTTCAGGTCATCCCAGACTGTGATAGAACCAGGGGCCATATCGTACAACCAATCCTTGGCTAGCCCCTCTAGGGAGTGTGGGAATGCCTTAAGACAAACATGATCCTCTTGCACATCATGTGGTTTCATAGTAGCACAGACAATATGGAACTGCTTGAGATGTTTATGAGGATCCTCACCTGCAAGACCATTAAACTTGGGCAACAAATGAATTAGTCCAGACCTTAGCTCATACGGGTCATCGGGATACTGGATGCACAAATCTTCAATAGTGAAATCAGGTGCAGCCAGCTCCCTCAATGTCCTCTCACGTGGTGGAGGTTGAGCCATATTTTCAGAATAATCAGAATAAGAATCAGAATTTATAGGAATAGAAGAAAAAAAAGCAGACTCACTATGTAAAGACTCAATAGACTCACTACCTATGGACTGGTTCCTATTTTGTCTAACTAGTCTGTGATAAGTTCTATCAATTTCAGGGTTATATGGATGAAAGTAGCTTGGGTTGCCCCTAGTCATGTACTGAACAGAACACCATGTAGCATAGCAAACTGTCACTAATATACATGACCAAAATAGGCAACAAAATTTTTTATTTTTTTAAAATTTTTTCTTTATTTTTTTCAGCACCCTAAAATCATGAAAACATACCACAAAAAGTTTGAGGACAAAATTCAAAAGGGAACCAAGTCAAACAATTAAATCAGAGACCAAAAACTAAGAAAATAAAACTTGTAAAATAAAAAAGAAATAGTAAAACGGCTTTTTCAGGATCCAGACGAAGGAGTTTTCTAACAAAGTGTGAAAAATCAGATTATTCAGAAAATTCCCTTCGATTTGATATAAAATTCGTCAAATTCCGAGTTACGGGTCAAAAGTTGCGACGATTTGAAGAAAGTGCTGCTAAAACTTGGAAAATTTTTCTGGAACTCACAACCAGTGATGATCTGAGTGATCGTGGTGCCTCGAAACCTTTTTATATGATAAAAGTAGTGTGGATATAAATTTTCGTGCAAAAATTCCACCCACAACTATGTGAACTAGCAACCACAGAATCAATCAAATACACTAATTGCAACAAAATAGCAAAACAGCAAACAGTGCAACTTCAACCGGTTATCAGAATTGACTACTAGACCCTAAATCAGACACGACACACTATAATAACTATACTAACTACGACACTAACTAACTACTAATGACCTTTGGCAAGAACCGATATTCCCCGGCAACGGCGCCAAATTTGATCGAGGCCGTACCCGATACAAATAAAAACAGTTTAAGTATAGTACTAGGAAGTGACTCCTAGGTCGTCTCCCAAGGAATATCTTATCAAGCAAAAGGTCGAACACATAGTATGCATAGAAAACAGGGGGGGTTTTTTTTTGTATTGAATATTGAATAATTGAAATCAAAACAGAATTAAATCAAAACGAAGAAACAGATAAGGAAAAGCGGATAAACCCCTTTGGCTCGCGTTCACAACTCTATCATCGGTCACAAAAGATCAATTTCTTTCCTCTTCACTGTCCAACTCGTGAGAACTAAATACTAAGCGAAAATTCAATTCTCACCCCAAAACCCAAACCTCTAATTAAGCATTAAAAGCCAAAGCATGGAGTTTTTACGAGTTTGCATAAATTAAGCATTCATACACATGGATTATCTCTATAGAATGGAACTAAGCGAACCATAACATATCAATAAGCATGAAAAAAGTGAATAAAAACGAAATAGCATTAAGAACAAAACCTCAAGAGTATGTGATACATTACCAAAGGGATTTAACCTAAGAGTTTAGCCTTCCATGAAGAAAAATACCAAAAACGTGTAGAAAAGGGAAGAGAGAGAAACCCTAGCAGCCACCACAAGCTTGGAGAGCAAAACTAAGCCTTCTCTATGAGAGAGAATGTAAAAAAAAACGTGAATGGAAGGTCTCCCCTAGGGTTTACACGAATTTGGCTTTTTAAATCACAAAACGGGCCTAAATCATGGGCCCAAATCCTAAGGAAAGCTAATCTCTAAATTTAATCTAAAAATATCTTATAGATAAAATCTAAATCTTAAAAGATATAACTAAATCTCAACTAATCCTAAAGATAGATTACAATCTTCACTTCATCATATATCTTCTCTTCCAACATTAAATCTTCACTCCCAAAATTAAATCTTCACTCCCAAAATGTCCAAAAAGCCCTTGTGCCAAATGTGACCTGAAAATAGAAATAGAATTAATTAGGCTAAATAATCCCAAATTAAACAATATTCAGAATATTATTCCAATAAACTCTAAATCACTAAATCAAGCTAAACAATGTCAAATAGGCAACAAGTATCAATAATAGGAGTAAAATAATGCAAGGAAAAATGGGAAATAAAATGCTCATCACCAATTGAAGATGCAAATATGAATAACACTTGTAAGCTCTCTTTGCTCTTCAATCATACCTACAAAACAATCATGCTTTGCTTTTTGGTATCCAAATAGTTTTGGATCCATTTTTATTAGTGTAGGGACTCTCACCCTTTTTCATCCAAACAAAATCTCCTTTAGGTATACCATGCACTTTAATATAACACACATTTGAAGTATGTCCATGAGTACCACAATAGAAACATGTTGGTGCATTTGAAAAATCAACTTTAGAAAAATCAACAATATTTCTATGAGATTTACTCTTAGCATTAGTATAACCCAAACCAAACTTGTTTGAATTTTCTCTTTGAAAATTTAACAATGTGCGCAATTTAATATCACCACTTGTGAAACTTGCAAGCTTATTTTTCAAAATAGCATTTTCATCTTTAAGCAACTTGCAATTCTCACAATCAACCACAATATTCACTCTACTAGCACAATCACAAGAAGAACTAGCATATATAAGATCAAGAGTTTCATTTTCAAGATTAAGCTCATCAACTTGTTTTTGAAGTTCTAAAATCTCTTTTTGATGTTTTAAAATGAGCTTCTTTCTTTCAATGTTTTTCAAAGCTAGTTTTTCAAGTTGTTCATGCATTTCTTCATAAGCATTATATAACCATTTATATTTAGAAGAAATGTCGGATTTAGTATGACTTACATCGCTTTCCTCGCTTTGATAACTTGATTCATCATTTGAACTTTGTTCTTCATCATCTACTAGAGTTAACAAGTTGAGACAAGCGGCTTCTTCATTATCCGATGAACTACTCGATGTGCTTTTCTTGTTATCTTCATCACTATCCCAAACTATGTATGCTCTTTTATGCTTGGAATTCTTCTTGTCTTTCTCCTTCTTCTTGAGATATCTAGAGCATGAATACTTGAGATGACCGGGCTTTCCACATTCATGGCAAACTACACCTTCTCTTGAAGTTTTGGTCTTGTAGTGTGGGGAATCCTTCTCTTTACGTTTGTCCTTGTTCAACCTTCCTTTACTCCTTAGAAACTTGTCAAACTTCCTTAGCAAAAGTTTCATGTCTTTTTCATCAACATCCGAATCGGAATCTTCACTATCATCATCATCGGAACTTTCTTTCTTTTTGTATCCACTTTTGACTTTAAGAGCAAGTCCCTTTCTTTCTTTGTTTTTATCCGACTCTTCATTGATACTTAATCGTCCAAGCTCCATTTCATGTTCTTGAAGCTTTCCAAAAAGTGTTGCTAGATCCATAGCATCCAAATCTTTAGATTCAACAATAGCCGTTACTTTTGGTTGCCAATTCCTGTCTAAACATCTCAACACTTTGTTAGAAAGTTCACCTTGAAGAAACGTTTTACCAAGAGCAAGTAAATGATTTATAATATGAGTAAAACGCTTTTGCATATCATTAATAGATTCATTTGGAAGCATATGAAACAATTCATAATCACGCATTAAAGCATTCAATCTAGCTCTCCTAACCTCACTAGTTCCTTCATGAGTCACTTGTAAAGTGTCCCACATTTCCTTAGCACTAGAACATTGAGAAACTCTAAAGAACTCGTCATAGGATAAAGCGGAGGTAATGATATTCTTTGCTTTATAATCATATTGAACTTTCTTTCTATCATCATCCTTCCACTTATCCTCGGGGATCAATTGTTCTACACCTTCAACTAAACTAGAGGGGATATGAGGACCTTTTTCAACTACTTTCCAAATTTCACTATCTATGGCTTGGATAAAGATTTTCATTCTAACTTTCCAATATGCATAGCCTTCTCCGGCAAATAATGGAGGACGACTTATTGAAGCACCTTCACCACCAAAGGGATTCGTAGAACCCATTGCGGTTACTTAACTAGGATCTTTACGAAAAAGCTCTTATGCTCGTGTCTTTCGACCGAGCTCTGATACCAATTGAGGAAACCGCAATTGGTGGTTGGAGAGACTAAGGAACCCTAGGAATACACCTAGAAGGGGGGGTTGAATAGGTGTACAAGATACCTTGAAAGATTTTCGAACGAAACAAATCGAAACAATCAAAACAAAATATTTTTGCAATTTTGTTCAGGTTTACTCGAGTAAAGTTCAGAATACTCGAGTAGATTTCAGAGTACTCGATTAAAGACTCGTTTACTCGAGTATATCTGACAGAAACCAGAAAAATCAAGTTTTCATTCGCATACGAAAATCAATCAATTCACATGAAAGATCAGAGATTCAACGGAGATGATTAACACCTATATTCTTATTGATTAACCTAGTTATGAAAATGTTTTTCCCTTTATCAATTTGAGCAATTAAAGATTCAATTCAATCAATTATGAAAATCAATCTTTCTAGGTTTTCAACCAAGAACGCAATCAAATGACTTGAATATAAAGAGTAAGGGTTTAGAGATACGACACAGCGATTTATCCTGGTTCACTTTCACCCGCTTGAAAGCTACATCCAGTCCCCTCTTCAACCAAGAGAGATTCTTCACTATGAGGAATTAGAGTTCTCAAATTACAAGTGATTGCCTCACAAGACTTCCTTCTTGCTAGCCTACAAGAGATAACCGACACCCTTGCCTTGTAATCCTATTGATCTTCTCTCTAATCTAACCTCTACCCCTTGTTGATAATCGACACAACAAGTCTTCAATTGCTTGATGATAATCTACACATCAAGGCTTCTCCTTGCTTGATTCACAACAAAGACTTCTTCTTCTTCAATGAACGTTGCTTGATGATAATCGACACACCAAGGCTTCTTGTTTGTTGTAGTGGCTTGCCTTATTGCAAAGATTACAACTCAATGAATACACATAACAATCCTAATGAATCTCAATCAATAGCTATGACAAATCACACAAGAGATTCAAAGGTTCTTGATCAAAGAATATGAAAATATGAAAGCTTTGATCTTTGAAATTGAGAGAGAATAGAGTGGCTTGATTCTTTGTAAAATGAATATCAAAATGATGGGTTATGATCACAAAGGTTAGGAAAAGGTTTATATAGAATACCCAAAAGTTATGGCACTTGAAAACTGATTTTGAGAAGTGAAAATCGTATTTTAAAAATCAGTTCAGTAGTGTTTACTCGAGTAAATTGCAGCATACTCGAGTACTACTCGATTAAATCTTGATTTACTCGAGTAGATTGATACTGCACTTGTTTAAAACTTGTTTTCTCAAAAACCAACCTTTCCTTTAAAACCTTTAAGCCACCTATTGATTCTAGGTTAAGTGAAAACTCAAATTATGATTAAATCATGACTTATGAATGAGATTCACTACCCTCTAAACAAACTACCCAAATGAAAACCTATGAAGCTTGAGAGGCAAAAGATAAAACAAAAACAATTACACTCAAACTTAAGTTTTCATGAGCTTGTTCTCTCTTCTTCACTTGATGTTTGTTGTTGCTTGTTGAACTTGAACTTGATCATCACATGATAGCTTGTTCAAAACACTTTGTCATTATCAAAACATTCATCATGGAACTTACACTTGTGTGACCAGAGCGTCCTCCGTGCTTTCTCTCCTTCCACTTGTCTCGTGCTGAAACTCCTCCTCTGATTTCGCTCTTGTTTTTGCCAGTTTTGCCTCCCTGCGCGCCTCCTCTTCTTCCCTTAGCCTTGCGCTCAAGGCCTCCTTCTCTTCCTTTGCTTTGGTGGACTGAGCTTTGTATTCCGCCACTATTTCAGACAGTGCGCCTTGGTTCGCCACCAGAGAGTTGAGTAGCGCGGCCGATATCACGACTTGAGTGTTGGAGTCCCCTCCTATGTGGGGGATTTTGATGTGACTTGGCGTTTCCTTCTCGCTGCCGAGTTCTTCTTCTTGAGGCTCTTGGTCATCCTCTGGGGTGTTTGAGGGAGAGCGAGTATTGTCGCTTCCCTGGTTGGCTGGGCTGAAACTCAACCTCCTCGAGCCTTGTCCCGTCCCACAACTTGCGTGACTGGTCGCTGGATTCTGAACGGTGATCACAAGCACCACCTTTGGGGCAACGTCTCCTGCAGGTTATTGCTGCACAACATGAGCCCCTTTTCCTTCGTGATTGGAAGCCATAGCTTCCCCAGTGGAGTCGCCAATTGTTTCGGACCGCTTTGTGTGATAAGTAAATAATCAATGCAAAGATAATGGGTTCGTAATCTTAATGAAGCGTTTGGCTTTTTTATTGCTTGGGGGTGAGGAATTAGGAAGACAAATATGAGAGCGAGAGTTCCGCACTTATGGTGTTTACAAAGTGAGGGAGTGTGCCTTCGGCTTTTTTGCCTCCCCCCTCTCCATTCTTAGACTTAGGCTTTTTATAGAAGCTTCTATTCTATCCTCTCTCTTACACTCTCTTGGGATTTTAGTTGATTTGAATGGAGTCTTAGTCTCCTCCCCCTTGCCTCTCTATCTGTACGTTGGAAGAGGTCTTCCTCTTATAGGGTCTCCTTTGTCTATTGGTCTTTGCCTTTTCTTCACCTGGTCCATTGGTCCGTTCTCTTTTCCTTCTTTGCAGCTGTTCGCTTCAGAGCCCATTTTGTCCCTTTACCTCTTTGAGCTTTGCCATTGATTGCTCACAGTGGGAGTCTTGCAAGGCTTTCTTCTTCCGTCTTTCCTCAAAGAAGGGGCTGCATGATGTAAGCCGAGATGCCCTGGCTTCTCATGCACGTCCCCCATGGTCTGGGGAATCGGTTCCTTTTGTCTGTACATGTACGCCTTCCCAGACCCTATCTCCTGTTCGCTTTCACTTATCAAGACTTTCTCCCCAAGTTTCCATGGCACTTGAGGCGCTCTGGGAGGGCTCGTTGTGTCCACTGGCATCGGCGCGCCTTACTCCACTTGTTGGTTGTGACGTTAGAATGCGACGCCTTGATGACCGTCGCTCCGAGTGTGGAGCCTTGGGTAATTCCTGGTGTTCGCACGCCTTCTCTTGGTATCTTATTTTTGTTTGGTGATTTTGGGCCTCCTTGCGAATTGGGCCTTGTGACATTGGGTTTCCAAATAACGGGTATCAACAGAATGAATATCATATCGGAAGCAATTTGAGAAACAATAGCCTATCATACGCTTTTGTTTGGTTTATGTTGTTTATTGATTTCGTACAATGCCACTGTAAGTGAAAGAAACTAAATTTAATTTGATATTAAAGAAAAGCCATGTGTACTGTATCCTTGTCTGAGAGCCTTGGATAGCAGTGATGTATTCAGAATTCATTTGTATATATTTCAATTCTTATCTGTTTGTTAAAGGTTAATGACCAGTTGTGACGTATTTAGCTGAATTTATTGATTGTGTTTTGATAAGTCGATTTTTCTCATCCAAATTTGTTTAGTGGTGAGATCTTAAGGACTTACTCTCCACACTCAAAAAATAAGTATTACATAATTCCTTTTAAAATAGTAATTAAATAAATTTTATTAATGAAATATTAACGCGCACTTTGAAAAATCATTTTTTTTCGTCTAAATATCGAGGACTTATGTATTTTCCTCTTCGCATAAATTCCATTTTTTTAGTATTAAAATAAAACGTTAACTTAATTTGAATTACGTTACAAATAAATAGTAAATTAAAAATATTTTTCTTTATAAAATTACATGAATTTTATTAAATAAGTATTAACAAACTACGTTTTGGAAATTTACCTTTCCTTGCCTAAAGGACAAGGTCTTGTGCATGTTCCTCTTCGCGTTAAACCTTTTTTTTCTCTAAAAAACATAAAATTAAAACACTTAGAACTACGTAGCCTTGATTCCTTATTTTATGAGGGTACGTAGGACCAGGGGCGACCTTGTCATGCACAACAATAAAAAACAAATAATTTTCGCAAACCAATTTATTTAGGTCTTTTAATTAAAATCAATCAAAGGTACCATTTTTGAATGGGCGAACGGGGTGCCAATACCTTCCCCATCTCGTAACCGACTCCCGAGCTCAGATCTATCTAGTTCGAGACCAAGTTTTATCCGTTTTAATTAATAATTATTTTTCCGCGTTTTTGCAACAAAATGCGGTGGCGACTATATATTGGGTCAGTCGACCCCCACTCGTAGGCGAGACCCCGAGGGCGACCCGGGACCCCGGGCGCGACAGCTGGCGACTCCACTGGGGACAAAACTTAATAAGAGAGTCAGGCCTGAATGATTGATTATTTTTAATAGACCTATTTTCTTTTCTAATTGGTTTGCCTTTAATTAATTGTTTATTGTATATATCTGTTTAATTTTTTTTGTTGCTAAATTGTATATTTATTCTTTATTGTAATCTCTTTTATTTTTTTTAAAGAGTTTGTACGCCCCCGAAATAGGTTTTTTTTACACGGATCTTTGCACACACGAAAACCCTATACTCGGGTACTTTTTTTAAATCCTAAGTTTAGGGGTGCTTTTGCCCTACCTTTGACTTACCAAGTGTATGGTCTCTTGTAGTGTGCTAAAGTACCACTCGGACTATAAACCATTTCCTGTAAACACGACCTTTGGAAGGTACGCGTAACCTATTTTGGGAGGCGTAACCAACCTCTTGTCGACCGTTTGCGAAGTGGGTCCTCACCTTAAAGAGGGAGGACGATCCGAGGGCCTTTAGAAGTCTAGAGCCACCATGAAATACACTTTGTGTAACATTCTATTTTGAAACTTGAATAAGTCAGTCATGGTTCCCCTTCATTCACTATCAAATATTAAGAGGTGTTAAAACAGTTAATCTGTTACCTACTTAACCTTCGAAAAAGCTGTGGGGATTGTGTCAATAAAAAATTAAAAAAATATATACTCTTTTTCAAGTTGTCAAATTAGAGTGTTACACTTTAGTTATACCATAGAACAATGTCGTAGGGCTATGGCCAATAGACATCCAAAAACCATATAGGATTTACCATGAGGGAGCATATTCTTCCTTACCCTGCTAAATTATTTGTCGTAAGTCGGGGACTATCACCCCGCAAAAAAAATAATAATAAACATAAAAATTGTGTAACTCATTGCTATTCAAGCCTGAATGATATAAGAAATGCCATTGCACGTTGGTATCCTTATGCCATGAGGAAGGCCTTCTCTTTGCATTAAACCCTCAATAGGGCCCACCGCCCTATGGGTAATTTTCATTTTCATATCCATCATTTCACTTGGGATAATCCCTTGTTGTTCCAAGTGGGCCCGAACTGTATGGTTATTGTCAATTCATTATGGCATTCTGTATTTTGTAATGAAGGCATAATCACCCTCAATTAGGGTTACTTACCCTACGGGCATGCATATGCATTTGGACCATAATATTTCATTTCAATAAGACAAATAAAAATTTTTGGAGCGATCCACCGTCGTTCCGAAGTTGGCCAGAACTATATGAATGCTATCAATCCATCCCGATACCTCATATTGGTAATGAAGGCTTAATTGCCCCCAAATAGGATCTTTTGGATTCTAAGGGCATTGCATCATACATTTTTGCATCATCATATATTCATATTCATATGCATCATTCATAAAGAAAAAAAATTAAAAAAAAATTGAACAAGCCAAGGTTTCATCCCTATTGCTCTTACATAACCTTACCGGACCAGACATAGGACCACAACTAAGGCAGATGTGAGTGAACGTGTCGAGAAGCTTCAATTGAAGAGCCCCAAATGAAGGAACAAATGACCAAGATGAGACAATCAATCAACTAGAGGAACAAGATCTGTCAAATGCTATAACTGATGTTGAAGGGTAATAATCAAAGGGATTGAATGACCCATCACAATTCCTTGAAGTTTAACCCTTATTGATTTACTTAATAATGGGCAACCATGCTTTCCATTCTCTCTTCAATAATTGTGAGCCATGTTTGGCCATCTCAATGTTGTTCCTTAATGAAATTTTCATTTTTCGTTGCACATCTCTTTAAAAATTATCTACTAATGTTTTGATCATGTGAATAAACCATCTCACCGCACTTCCAAAAAAAAAGACAAAATTGATTCCTGCATTAACTTGAGATATTTGATTCAAATTTAAAATTAAAGGGATGATGAGGCAAATGTAAGACTCAAAATAGTGTGGACCCTCAAATAGGTAAATCCAATGATACAAGGCTTCGTTGAATTCCCAAACACTAAGGAGATACCCCTAGTCACCCCGTTGAGCCTAGAAATTTTGAAGTGGAGATCATTTCTCTCAAACCAACAACATGTGATAAACCGGGATGGGTAGTTTTCAATAGCTTTTGCCAACATGCAAATATCAAGAAGGATTACTTTTTCTTTCATAAACCCAAACACATATCATCCATTGTTCACCCCATTGGGTCTCAACAGAAAAATTTTCTTCTTTTAAACCCAAAAAATATTTTACCCGAGTATTAATGAGAATCAAATCAAGAAAGACAATTTCTATGTTCAAGAGTGCCATCATAAAAAAGATCCAAAGTGGATGTTGGCAAACCAAAAAAAACAAAAAAAGCAAAAGGCAAGTGTGCTTGTCTAAATAAGGCAAAGCCCATTAATCCATTATGTGATGAAAAAGAACAATTTTAATCCTTCTGAATGAAAGATTCTCATTAAAAACTCAACATAAATTTTGGGCCTTTATATCCATTCTTTCATTAGCCACATCATTTCCCCTAGACCACGTTACATGTGACACCCTCAATTAAATCCAAGTAATTAATAAAATAAATATACTATTACTCGTAATAGTTATGAACTTGTTAGTATTTAGAAAATGTAGGAAATAAAATTCTCCTTTTATTTTCTAAAGAGTCGGGTGCACAAACCAAAACATAGGATATTTGGAGAATAATTTACGTATTGCTTTTTAATGTCGAATACGACATTTGCTTTGCTCAAAAACTAGTTTCGCAAATCTTAGATAGCATTCTCTTTTGAAAATAGGATGTATTATATTTCATATAACATAACTTAAGTAATGCCATCCAGTTTTTCATCTAAACAACTGATACAATTTCAAAATGTCATAGCCGAATTCTTTTTAAATCAATATCAGAGTAAGCGGAAATAACAGGACTATGTAATAAACCATAATATAACATAGATTTTATAAAAAGGTACGAAATACATAGTCCAGCGGTAAAGATCTCCAAAATCCCATTACAAGTCCATAAGGCTATGGATATATAAGTACATCAAAATGGACCATAACTCAAGAGTTTTCAAAAGGAATTTCCACAAGATATACATAACAAAATATAAAACTCTAAGGCTGGTCTCATGGCACTGGTAGCAGCAGTAGTAGTAGTAAAAGTCTCCAAGAAGTAGCAGCAATCATCATCCAACATCATCAACAGCAAATTTCCTCCACAACATCAATCACATCTGATCCCTAATCCTCATCATCTACCTTATGCACATACCTAGAAATCACTGTCCCTCCACTGAGTCCCGGTAGAATAAACGACAGGCTCGCCTCCGCTCTCGTCTTCGACAGGATTCCTCCTCGATCTCATTTAAGGAGTAGGTACCCTCCCACTGGGTACAAGGTCTGATGAAGACGTGACCTTAATAGGACTCCTTGAAATAGATGAGGGAGTCTCCTCTCGAACGACACTGGAAGAAAAAGAGTGTGAGCGGATGGATTGGAATTGAAAACTGTAATACGAGCGAGCTGGTCGAGTGAGAGGTGATCCATGGTAAGTATAAAAAAGACGGTACATGCATAGTGTATATGATGGGAATCCTAGACCTACGAGGACTGAACCGAATCAGTGGTTGATGGTGATAAAAGGTAATCTCTACCTCCCCCTCATACTCCACTTGGAGATCCTCGTAGATCCATATGCCACTAAGAAGTGGGTGGATCCCGATGCAAGCGATGTGACGTGACATCACCTACAAGGGCATAGGGGTAAGCAATTCTAAACACATAATTAATAGAGCATAAATGTTTAAACAACATAATTATGCAAAAATAACCCCAAATTAGTTAACGGCCACAGTTAACATTTAACAACACTTAATGCAAATAAGATGTTCACACTCGTTTGTATTATCAAACCTTAACTTAATTAAGGATAAGTGGCATGATGCCTGACATTCTTCATTTTCTGAGATTCTCCATCTAATATCCTCACAGACGTTAATCCATAACCACAGTGGATTCCCAGATTACAAATACGTTATCAGAACGTATGGTGTACTAGCTCGGAAGTGATAAAAACGTCACACTATCTGGTGAACGTCACGTCGCCTAAGGACGCAAACCTATCACTTCTCAACATACAACGGGTGTGATAAACAACGTCACCACATCTGATGAACGTCACGTCGCCTAAGGACGTAAACCTTATCACTTGTGATACACAACAGAGGTGATAAACAACGTCACCATGTCTGATGAACGTCACGTCGCCAAAACGTAAACCTTACCACTTGTGTGCATCACACCGTTGAAACATCAAATCAACAGTATATCACATACTGCCCACATTGTCCACCTTAATGTGTCATCGAGCTCGTAGCAACCTTTAGTATTTCCAGAGGTCCTCCTCATGTCACCCGAACATGAATAAACGATCTAACATCCAAACTCAAGAACGAATGCAATATCTTAACTTAAGGAAACTGATTGGTATATTTCAATATGTAACGTGCCACCCGAGAAACGTTATGACGTGCCATCCGAGCAACCTCCCGTCATCCAAACGGAAATAACCATATCCTCAATTAATTTCTTTTAAGTCTTAGATCACTTGGATTAATATCATTAAAGTATCCATAGAATGGTTTAGAATTAAAAATGGTATTTTTAAGTTTCTGGCCAAAATACTCGAGTGTTCTTCAGACTACTCGAGTGGTTCTTCAGTTTTTCCCAGATTACTCGAGTAGTTCATGACTACTCGAGTCGTTCATGTTTCCAGAAAGGTCAGATTTCAGTTTCTTAAAATTACTCAAGTGATTCATGAATACTCGACTGTTCTTCATCGGATCCAGAATACTCGAGTGACTCATGCACTACTCGAGTGGTTCATCAGAAAATGTTCTTGTACATCAGTTGATACTCGAGTTCTGGGCCTGGTACTCTATAACAGAAAGACACACTGTTTTATTGCAAAATACTCGAGTGCCAAGTCAAGTACTCGAGTCTTTTCTTGCAGAACAGACTGGAAACTTGGTTTTAACATACCATTTTCAATTCTAACCATTTCTAATCCAACCCAATGATCAACAGAGTTCATATAACATATATTAAACATGTTCAAACACTTAGAACTCTTCAAATTACATAATTCACAGAGATTGACATGATCATGCATAAAACATGAAAATTCACAACTCAACATGTCAAATTGCAATATACTCAATAAACATGTGAATTCAGGTTCAAAACAGTTTACATGCATCATATGGAACTTGCTCAAAACACTTTAGAGCACAAGTTGGTCTCCAAACCAATTTCCCTATTCAATCTAAGCCCTTAGAGCCTATTGGTGGCTCTCTAATCAAATTCATGCAATTTAAACTCTATCTAGTGAATAGAAAGCTTTCCCCTTACCTCTTAAACGTGAATCAACAGAGAATTTACCAAAACTTAGCTTCCAAGCTGGATTCCCCAATAACCCTTTGACAGCAGCAAAGTTTGTACAGGGTCACAAGACCAACGATTTTGATTAACAAACCATGCAAAATAATTGGGGAAAAAGATTAGGAGTTATTCTCTGCCACATGCATGAGAGAATGAAACAAATTTGAAATCAATAGGATTCATGAGCTTACCAAAATCGAAGACTAAAGTAAGCTCCAAGAACCCAATTCTGGTTTTTACAACAACCAGACCCCTACTTTCGAGCTTCAATTCTCCTAGCACACAAACTCTCAGTTCTCAATTTTGGTATCTTTGTGAAGCCCTCAATTTGAGCTTCACAATGGTGTATAATTTGTATGTCAACTCTTAAGAATCAAAGAGAATCGAAGGCATGAAGTTAAGAACCCTAAACTCAGAAATTCTTCACGAATTTGGCAAAATGAACGGTTGATTCATCAACCATAGCCTTATATAGTTCAATTGAATGTTCATGCACAACGACACGAGTCCAAGGACGTGTTTCTGAGTTGCAATCGTGTCAACTCGTGAGGTATTCCGAGTGGTGACTCAGCAAACACACTCACGAGTGCAACTCTGTACAATTCACTCGAGTCTTTCCTGAAAGACTCGAGTCTTTCGGGCAAATTATGAAAAATAATTGTTTTATTTTATTTCCCTCCAAAACCTTTCCTATAATTACTTCTAGGTCCCAAGACAGGGACTAATGTGCAAAATATTTATTTTCTCATATTAAAACTATCTAATATCATCATTCATAACAAATCGCTTTGTAGTCAAGAATATTAATAAAATAATTAATTATAAATAAGCTTTATAATTAACATTTTATTAATCAGGGGTTAAAAATCTGGGATGTTACATTACAACCTTTTGGAAAATCCTCTTAATGATTTGAGTGTTGTACAAAATCTGTTGAGAAAATAGGGAATTGAAGAGAAAGGAGAAAGGAAGGGAAGGGAAATAAAAATTTGAGCCTTATACCTTTTATTGTCAACCCTTAGCCAGGCCACATTACAAGCTTTAAAAGACCTCGTTGAGGATTGGTTTGCTTGAGTTACACACTAGGGCGGAGAAACGCTGACTTCATTAAAATTAATTGAAACTTTGATGAACAATATCTCATTTTTAATGCATGAATTAATTGCTTCCATTATCCAAATAATTTCTATGTTCACATGATCATTACATTAGTGTTTCTTGTTAAGAAGTTATGTGAGAAAAAGGAGTTGAAAGGAACTCGATTGGTTGAATATAGTTATTGGAAAGCGCCAGACTGCAATTTTCTACAATTGACTATACTAAAAAATGATGAGGGCTCATGCTAAAGTGATTATGGCCTTGAGATTTCCAGAGGATAAGGTTGTCTTCAAATGATTGTTCTTCAATAGAAACTGATGGTCTCTTAATTATGAGGGATCTTTTGTTCTTTAAGGAAGTCCTAACCTTGAGCAAGATGAATGAAGAAGATTTGAAATTTTCAATCAATTCAAAAGCAATTATGAAATGTTGTGTTTGAAAAAAAATAAAGATTGAAAAGAAAAGGATCTCGCTAGGTTGAAAATCCTGAAAAAGGACGACCTAGGCAAAAGTTAGAGAGATCCGCTAAGTCGCAAAACTCGAAAGAGGCGGCTTAGGCAAAAATTAGGATCTAAGATAAAAACCCGCTAGGAACCTACATTGGGTTTCCTAGGCAAAATTTAGGGCAAAAAAAATCTCCTCAAACGCAAACCAACTTGTTTTTAACAAAAAGATGATGAAAATTGCAAATAGAACCAGAAAAGGAGTCCTGAAGGTTGACACTGGGACAATGTTGAAGATACCCTATCCACGGTTAAATATCTCCCAAACTGGGGCAGTTTTGAAAAGTTTTGTTGCTAGCCAAGTAAATTGGGGCAGTTTTGGAAATTTTTAACAAGCCCTTGAAGGAAATACTGGGGCAGTTTTGAAGAGAGGTCAACCAGATTGTTTGTTCCTTTGCAAATATTGCTAATATAGTCAATTGGGGGAGTTCTGGAAAATTTTGTTGAATAAATCCTTGAATGAGATACTGGGGCAGTTTTTGGAAGAGAAAATTAGAAGCATTGATCATTCCCTTGCATTTGTGGGTCAGACAATAAAGTGGGGCAGTTTTTGAAGAGATTAATTATTGAGCTCTAGATGAAAGATATTGGGGCATTGTTTTGAAAAAAAATTGATTCCCCAGTAAATATTCTAAGCACAATGCACTGGGGCAGATTTTGGACAACTTCAGGTTGTTTGAAGATGATTGATTATTGACAAATGTTTGATTGTTGAGCTGTCAAAAGATGTTGTCAAAGATTCGCTTGTGCCTGTCTTGATTAGATTTTCGTATGCCCGGTATTGGTTTTCAAGAGCAATAGAGTTGAAACCAGTTTATCTTGTGGGAAAAAAACACATAAAAAAAACTTTTTGCGTTTTAGACCCATTAATTCCTGATGGGTTTACATTAGAAAAAAGTTAGAGTTGCATTGTTGGTTCCTAATCATATTCATTTCATTGTCATTAACATCATTTGCATTAAGTTCATCTTGCATTATGCATTTTTGACATCATTTGCACCAGTTACATTATCCATTGCATTATACCAGTTGCAACATACCAGTTTTTCATTAACAATATCATTTGCATTGGTTGTCTTCTATTCATTACTATTTGCATTGTTTGCATCACTAGAACTTGATTATTCAAAAATAATAATTCCAAAAGAATCATCTTGGGTCCTTTGATGCCCGGCACAAACGCTGAAAGTCATTTTGATGTTGGTTGGGCTGTTTGATGCCCCGACAGAGATGTCGAAAATCATTTTGGGTCTTTTGACGCCCGACACAAACGCCGAAAGTCATTTTGATGTTGGTTAGGCTTTCGAGATATCCTGACAGAAATGTCGAAGCATCAACGTTGTCATTAGGCTTTCGTGATATCCTGACAGAAATGTCGAAGCATCATCGTTGTCTTTAGGCTTTCATGATATCCTGGCGGAAACGTTGAAGAATCATAGTTGTTATTGGGCTTTTTGATCCCCTGACAGAAATGTCAAAAATCATTTTGGGTTTTTTGACGCCCGGCATGAGCGCTAAAGTCATTTTGATATTGGTTGGGCTTTTTGATGCCCCGACAGAGATGTCGAAAATCATTTTGGGTCTTTTGATGCCCGACACGAACGCCGAAAGTCATTTTGATGTTGGTTAGGCTTTCGTGATATCCTGACAGAAATGTCGAAGCATCATCGTTGTTATTAGGCTTTCATGATATCCTGGCGGAAACGCTGAAGAATCATAGTTGTTATTGGGCTTTTTGATGCCCTGGCAGAAATGTCAAAAATCATTTTGGGTTTTTTGACGCCCGGCATGTGCGCTAAAGTCATTTTGATATTGGTTGGGCTTTTTGATGCCCCGGCAGAAATGTCGAAAATCATTTTGGGCCTTTTGACGCCCGGCACAAAGGCCGAAAGTCATTTTGATGTTGGTTAGGCTTTCGTGATATCTTGATAGAAATGTCGAAGAATCGTCGTTGTTATTAGGCTTTTGTGATATCCTGACAGAAATGTCGAAGAATCATCATTATTATTAGTCTTTTCATGATATCCTAGCGGAAACGCTGAAGAATCATAGTTGTTATTGGGCTTTTTGATGCCCCGGCAGAAATGTCGAAAATCATTTTGGGTCTTTTGACGCCCGACACAAGCGCCGAAGATCATTTTGAGGATTATTTATTATATATTTCTTTAATAAGAATTTTCAGATCTAATAGGTATGTTTCTCGTTTCTTTCCCGAACAAAATCGGTGTCTATTTCTTTACTCGTTCCTTACCATGATAGCATGCAAACCCCGGTTTGCCTGCTCTCTGATAAGAAACAAGTAAAGAGGGGCAGTCGTAGCCACCCAATTTTGTTCGGGGTCAAAAATTTTATTTTGTAAAAATTTTGGTTAACTATATTTTTATTCTCAAATTTTTTTAGTTGAATAAATAGTGAGGAAAAATAAGAAGCTTGTTTGAATGTTTTATTTCTGTGTATTGAGTTATTTTGGGGTTATTTTTTTAAAAAAAAAATTTAAAAAAAAGTTTTAAAATAAAATATAAAAGGTTTGTTTGAATCATTTTTTTTAGTTTTTGTGTATTAAGTTATTTTGGGTTTTATTTTTAAAAATAAAAGGAAAAGATTTCAAGAAAAAGGGGCTGAATACAAAAAGAAAAAAGGGTCTGGGCCAAACGCCACAAAACCGGTTCCCTCCTCGAAGTGTTGCATTCATCGCAGCAACAGCAGCAAGCAGCAGGGCTGCTGCTGTTCTTCCCCTTTCCCCCAAATTAAAAAACCTAACTTCTCAATCTCCAAATCCTCTCCCATCTTCAATCAATTATTGATTCCCATCTCCCAAAACCTTCCTTTTCCATCCCAAAATCACGAATCAATTTCTGATTCTTAAACCAAACTCATGATTCTTCTCACTCTCCTCATGAGGAATTCGCGTCAGCAGTGAAGGAGAATCGCGTTTCTTCTCATCTCCTCGGATCCCTACGCAAAATCCGGTCTCTCCTCCTTAATCTTTAAGCACGTGTATTGATTCTTTCTTCTCTTTGATTCAACATTCAAGGACTATAAAAGAAAAATAGCAACAAGCACAGAGGAGGGAGGAACAGTGAAGGAAATAAAAAAAAACAGAACGAAATAAAAAAATAGAGAAAGGAGAAAGGGAACCGGAGGCAGCCACACCTGCGGAGAAGGGCAGTAGCCGACAACAAATAGTGGCAGCAAGCAGGAATAGAGCAGTACCTTGATTCATCCAAATAGGTCCTCATCTTGTGTGTTTTTATCTATTTAATATTTTCAATTTCATTTATTCTCAATATTGTACTTGGACTGCAATTGTTTGAGGATTATAATGTTGTTTGTTTCATGATTATGAGGTTATGGGTATGACTTAATTTTTGTGGTAAGGATGAATATCATATCGGAAGCAATTTGGAAACAATAGCCTATCATACGCTTTTGTTTGGTTTATGTTGTTTATTGATTTCGTACAATGCCACTGTAAGTGAAAGAAACTAAATTTAATTTGATATTAAAGAAAAGCCATGTGTACTGTATCCTTGTCTGAGAGCCTTGGGTAGCAGTGATGTATTCAGAATTCGTTTTGTATATATTTCAATTATTATCTGTTTGTTCAAGGTTAATGACCAGTTGTGACGTATTTAGGTGAATTTATTGATTGTGTTTTGATAAGTCGATTTTTCTCATCCAAATTTGTTTAGTGGTGAGATCTTAAGGACTTACTCTCCACACTCAAAAAATAAGTATTACATAATTCCTTTTAAAATAGTAATTAAATAAATTTTATTAATGAAATATTAACGCGCACTTTGAAAAATCATTTTTTTCGTCTAAATATCGAGGACTTATGTATTTTCCTCTTCGCATAAATTCCATTTTTTTTAGTATTAAAATAAAACGTTAACTTAATTCGAATTACGTTACAAATAAATAGTAAATTAAAAATATTTTTCTTTTTAAAATTACATGAATTTTATTAAATAAGTATTAGCAAACTGCGTTTTGGAAATTTACCTTTCCTTGCCTAAAGGGCAAGGTATTGTGCATGTTCCTCTTCGCGTTAAACCTTTTTTTCTAAAAAACATAAAATTAAAAAACTTAGATCTACGTAGCCTTGATTCCTCATTTTATGAGGGTACGTAGGACCAGGGGCGACCTTGTCAGGCACAACAATAAAAAACAAATAATTTTGGCAAACCAATTTATTTAGGTCTTTTAATTAAAATCAATCAAAGGTACCATTTTCGAATGGGCGAACGGGGTGCTAATACCTTCCCGGCTCGTAACCTCGAAGCTCACAGCTCTTGCCTTGGTCCAGTCGCGATCGTTCCCGCCAACGAGGAGAACCACCGACGCCGTCATCGTCACCGAGCTAAAATGCAGGTTCTATTTTAAAAAGCCCGAGGTAAGAGGGTTCGCGTTACCTTTGCTTAAGAAGTAAATTCTAGGATTATATAGTGGTAGCTAGGAATAGAGTAATTAATAGTATGTTAATGAACCTTAGGGTACCCCATTGATAGAAATAAAGTAAATAAAATTGTGACGAGAAACCACACCTTAGGGAATAAGATGTATGAGCATAGAATAAGTCCCGGAACGGATGAGCGTATTTAAGGATATTAAAATAGTTAATATAAAACGAAATGTGGGAAATCATAAAGTAAAAGCTATAGGGGAAGTAAAGGAACAAAAAGGGTAAAAGAGAGTCTAGAATAAGGAATAATGAATGCAAGCGGAGTAAATTAGGGAATAGAAATAAAATGATGAATTTGATTTAAAAGAAAATAGGAAAGACGACGAGTGGGTTAATAAATAACTAATAAAACGGAGAGAGAGAGTATGATAGTAGGGAAGTTAGAATAGAACGCTGGAATAAAATAGGGAAACCAAAAGGAGCTAATAGGGTAGTCAAAGAAAATGGAATTAATGAAATAGAGATAATGAGTTAAGCAATAATGTGAGTTAATAAAGCAGTTAAATAAAAGGGAGACAAAGAATTAGTAATAATAAGTTAAGTACTAGTATAAGATAAAGGAACCAAAGAAATGACTGAGAAATAACAACGAGAACTAAAATATAAATATATAGAACCAAGTTAAGCAGAGTTGGATAAAATCGATGGAAACTAACCAAAAGAAAAGAGCAAAGTAGAAAATGTAGAAAAATGAGATAAGTCATAAACGAAGATAAGGATCAAAAGATTGAGACAAGTATAAAAGAAATACTTAAATTATAAGAAGAGAAAAGAGAATTAATTAATTAAGAAAGAATAAAAGAGAACGGCTGATGGTCTGTTGGACTCAGTCATAAAGAAAAGATAAACGGCTGATGGTCTGTTGGACTCAGTCATGATAAAAGATAAACGGCTGAATGGTCTGTTGGACTTAGTCATAAGAAAAGGAAAACGGCTGATGGTCTTTTGGACTCAGTCATAGAAAAGGAAAACGGCTGATGGTCTTTTGGACTCAGTCATAGAAAAGGAAAACGGCTGATGGTCTTTTGGACTCAGTCAGGTAAAGGAAAGCGGCTGATGGTCTTTTGGACTCAGTCATAATAAAGATAAAGGGCTGATGGTCTGTTGGACTCAGTCATAAGGAAAAAGGAAAAGATAAAGAAAAGAAAAGAAAGAGAAAAAGAAAAGGAAGAGAAAAAGAAAAAGTAAAGAAAAGAGAATGTAATAATGATGGGAAAACTAAGAATGGAAATTAAATATATGAGAATGTATAAATAATGTATGTTGATAATAATGTAGGCCTGGTTATTTACTATGTCTTCTTTTAGGATTTATCTTTTTAAGTTCTGTGTAATGCTACCCTTCTTGATATCATTTTACAGGTACGGGAGCGGAGCTTACACTGTTGCGGGCCGAACTGGAAACTCTCCACTACGTGGAGTGAAATTGAGATACCTGAGTGGATTTTATTACACTAAAAACTGTTATCTTGTAATTTATAATATGTGTAGTTATATGCCCTGAGATTGGTACTAATCGGGCGTTAGGATCTGAACTGGTTTTCAATCTGTTATGTTTATGTTTTTAAATAATTCTGGACTGACAGGTTTATAAGCAGGAATTTTTGGGAAGTCCGAAAAACAGAGGAAACTCTGCCGGATTTTCGTAAAACTTTTCAAAAGAAATCCAAAGTTAAAAAGAATTTTCAAACTCTGATTTTAATAAAAACTAAAATTAACTATTAAAAGTGAGGATGTTACATTTATGGTATCAGAGCAGTTTCCCTCGGCCTTGGAGTTTGGACTCACAACTCCTATTGGTTACTCACCCCGCGAGTAATCAAGTGATAGTGTCAAGTCTTAGAATAGATAAATAGGTACACTTAATTTAAGAGTTTTTAGTTAATTGTGGAATAACGTGTTCTTTTTCCAGAACTTAGTCACCATGCCTCGGAGACGTGCCCGTGATGACAGGATTGCCGCGATACTCGAGAATCTGGTCCAAATGAACCAGAACCAGGCCGAAACGGTAGCAACAGCCGCAGCTGCAGCAGCAGCCGCACTCCAGCAACCACCAAACCCAATCGACATTGATTGGCTAGCTAGATTCAAGCAGAATGATCCGCCCAAGTTTGAAGGTGGCTACAATCCTGACGCAGCACAGAGATGGCTCCAAGAATTGGAGAAGATTTTTCGCACAATGTCACCGCCCATGGAGCATATAGTCCCTTTGGTGGCGTACATGCTCACTGGAGAAGCGGAGTATTGATGGGAACGTGTACGAAGGGAAATGGAGATCGATAACCAGGAAATCACCTGGGAGGTGTTCAAAATCAGGTTCTTAGGGAAGTATTTCCCGGAAGATGTCCGCCGAGAAAAAGAGCTGGCGTTCTTCACCCTGAAACAAGGGAACATGAGTGTTGGAGAATATGCTTCACATTTTGAGGATCTCATCCGATATGCCGGAAGCTACAAGGATGCTGACGAAAGGACTAAGTGCATTAAGTTTGAGGACGGGCTTCGCACTGAGATTAAAATCGCCTTTGAGTATCAGAATGTTGCGAACTTGTCCGACCTGGTAAACATGGCTAGCACTTATGAAAAGGGGTTGAGACGGGAGATGCTAGAGAAGCAAAGCAGAAATAGGCAGGGTGCTGGAAGTTCTATCAGGGGAGAAGGACCGACGCAAGAACCAGACCCATATGCTGATGTTGATACTATGGCAATGGTTCCCAGGGATGCGGACCATAATGTGGCTATCCCAATTGCTAGGCCCTTATGTTCACACTGTGGGAAATCTCACAAACGGTTGTGTTGGCATATGAACCAACTTAGGAAGGAGGGTCTTTGTTATCACTGCGGGCAGTCGGGACACCGTGCTGCAGACTGTCCTGGGAGCACGCGGATCGATGAATGAACTTACCCGAGGTACTTTTAGTGTTAACTATATACCAAATATTTATTTAAAAATATTTTGAATAAAGCATATATATATTTAATTTAACTTAAAAAGAGATCAATAAACGATAATACATTAATTAAAGTTTCATCGAACACAGTGATGGTATTACCACTGGTAGAATGTAAGGTTAGAACTGATCACTCTAATTATTACATCTGCTAGGGGACGATAACATCAATAAACTTGACGATGATGTTGCTATTGATAGATGTGAGATTGGGACTGATCACCTCGATCTTCACAACTATTAGTGGTCGATGTCATTGACACTTTCCAACCAAAAATCAGGACAGACAGATAGGAGCCTTAAGCTAGTGCACCCACTTACTATTAGAGTAGCCGCGAATGAAACTCGCGAGAAAACCGAGCCGAGCGAACCCGTAGTAGCCGTCTTTAGACTTCATGGAAAGCCAAACTAAAAGCCCAAAACTCATCAAACATTTCATTCAGAATCCGATGTGGTTATTCGCGAAAAAGGCGAAACTGGATGAATTAGCAGGATATCCACACCGAGACTGACCCAAGTAAACGAGTGAATCGTGCTCACCATTACGAATTAGAATTCACTTAAGAACTTGGTCCAGTTTCCAAGCTATTCCCTCAAAGGAAGCAAGTTTAGCCATTGCATCATGTGCCTTCACCAAAACCAAATCAAATCAGCGGTAGTTTCATAGGAAATGCATCTTTCGATGATTCTCTGCTGAAAACTCACACTTAAGGATAATCTTCATTGTCTTCTTTCTTGACATGTATCCAGTACATCCTGGGTTGTCGTGTGAAGACTATGAAACCCATCCTTGAGTGCTTCGTGTTTCTTCTTTTCATCTTCACTCTCTTCAAGCTTCAAGCATCTCAGATGCAGGGGTGAGAATTCACCAAGACGTAGGAACCCAATATAGTTCTATGCCTACCGATGGATAACCATCCACGTGTCCCTTCTAACATTGGATACCGACCAAGAACCCATGTACTCAATTCTGAATAACGAATGAGCATACCCCAAGCATTGATATAACCAAGTATGTTGATGCTAAGTGGGGGAGGATTTCAATCCAAGGAATGGGAGATGGAACTTTAATAATAAGAAAAATCGACGATCTTACGTAGATAGAGATAGTACGTAGAACTGGAAGATGAACCTTTAACAACAAGAAAATTGTGGATCCTATCCGAGTAACAAGGTGGAATGCAGAACGGTAATGAAGCGTAAGGAAGTTTGTGTCGAGCCGGACTCAATGTCCGATGATCATACCATAACTCGTAGGGCTAATGAATGCCTCAGCCCAAACGTTCCGCATTAATTGTCGAAGAGGTTCGCGGAGAATGGAACGAGAATTAAACTAAGAATCAATCAATACTTTCTCGGACCATCAGACAATTGGGAAATAAATTTAGACCCTGACCTCAACCCTTAAGTGAAATTGTTAAACGAACGGAAGGGAAGTACCACCGGAGTAGAATTCAGATATAGCTAAGGTGGATCCGAAGGGCGACCTCACTAAGACTCACTTGAAGGAGTAAGAAGCGAAAAGGGAAAGATTAGAGTCGCGGAGTTGAGTCTCACTTAAGAAATTATGTGAGAGCACCGCAAATAATTGTCTCAGTCTCTTAAGACTCTGTGTATTACGCGGATTTCTGAGTGACCGAGATAAACCATACCTGAGGCGAATAATTATACCACAGAACTCTTAACTTAGAAATTCCTCAAACGGAAGATTGTAACCGGAGGAATTAAAATTACATGGTCGGAAGTTATGTCAAGGGATACTCCTTCCAGATAAGGGACAACTGGAATTTCGGGGACGAAATTCTAATTAGTGGGGGAGAAATGTAACATCCCGAATTTTAATTCTAATAATAATTAGAATAATAGTAAGATTTGGAAGTAAGGATTATCCTAGAAGGGATTTAAAATGATGGATTAGGAGTTCTTTGAGTGCCATAGAGGAGTCAAGGATCATTGGCATCGAAAAGCAAATTTAAAGAAGACCAAACGAGTGTTAAAAATCGATTTTTCGGTGTTATAAACACCCAACGTTAGGAAATTAAAAATAAAATATTTAAGACTCCAAACACAATTCCCACCATTGGATATGAAGATATGAATTTTAGGAAGTTACTCGTCAAATTTGAGCAAGATCCGACGGTGAACGAAGAAGTTATGGCTATTTGAAGTTGGGAGAAAATAGCTGAAAAATAGAAAAATGAAGTAGCAGTATCTGCTCATTTCGCTTAAGCGAAAATATTTCGCTTAAGCGAAAATGGTCCAGTAGCAACACATATGGGGTTCGCTTAAGCGAACATATTTCGCTTAAGCGAAATTACTTCGATCTGAAACATTAAAAACGCGTTTTGGGGCTGAAACCCACCCCCAAACTCCCATTTTTCTTCCCCCGTTCCACCCTCCTCCGCCCTCCTCCTCCAGGGCAGCCACCACCACCCACAACCACCACTCTTCACCTCTCCCTTCCCTCCTTCCCTCACATTCCACCATCAACTCTCTCTCTCTCTCTTTCTCTCTCTCTCTCTCCATTGAGCTCTCCCTCTCCTTCTCTCTCCACCACCACGGCCGCCGCCGCCAAGGCTGCCACCACCACCTCCACCACGAGCCACCACTCACCCAGCCACCATCCCCACCGCGTGTCTCCTTCTCTCTCGGTCCCAAGTTCTCTCTCTCACCCACGAGCTTTCTCTCTCCACGGACCGCACCGGTGTCGTTACCGACCCGTGACTGCACCGGGCTTGTGTCGGGAACCTCGAAGCTCACAGCTCTTGCCTCGGTCCAGTCGCGATCGTTCCCGCCAACGAGGAGCACCACCGACGCCGTCATCGTCGCCGAGCTAAAATCCAGGTTCTATTTTAAAAAGCCTGAGGTAAGAGGGTTCGCGTTACCTTTGCTTAAGAAGTAAATTCTAGGATTATATAGTGGTAGCTAGGAATAGAGTAATTAATAGTATGTTAATGAACCTTAGGGTACCCCATTGATAGAAATAAAGTAAATAAAATTGTGACGAGAAACCACACCTTAGGGAATAAGATGTATGAGCATAGAATAAGTCCCGGAACGGATGAGCGTATTTAAGGATATTAAAATAGTTAATATAAAACGAAATGTGGGAAATCATAAAGTAAAAGCTATAGGGGAAGTAAAGGAACAAAAAGGGTAAAAGAGAGTCTAGAATAAGGAATAATGAATGCAAGCGGAGTAAATTAGGGAATAGAAATAAAATGATGAATTTGATTTAAAAGAAAATAGCAAAAGACGACGAGTGGGTTAATAAATAACTAATAAAACGGAGAGAGAGTATGATAGTAGGGAAGTTAGAATAGAACGCTGGAATAAAATAGGGAAACCAAAAGGAGCTAATAGGGTAGTCAAAGAAAATGGAATTAATGAAATAGAGATAATGAGTTAAGCAATAATGTGAGTTAATAAAGCAGTTAAACAAAAGGGAGACAAAGAATTAGTAATAATAAGTTAAGTACTAGTATAAGATAAAGGAACCAAAGAAATGACTGAGAAATAACAACGAGAACTAAAATATAAATATATAGAACCAAGTAAAGCAGAGTTGGATAAAATCGATGGAAACTAACCAAAAGAAAAGAGCAAAGTAGAAAATGTAGAAAAATTAGATAAGTCATAAACGAAGATAAGGATCAAAAGATTGAGACAAGTATAAAAGAAATACTTAAATTATAAGAAGAGAAAAGAGAATTAATTAATTAAGAAAGAATAAAAGAGAACGGCTGATGGTCTGTTGGACTCAGTCATAAAGAAAAGATAAACGGCTGATGGTCTGTTGGACTCAGTCATGATAAAAGATAAACGGCTGATGGTCTGTTGGACTCAGTCATAAGAAAAGGAAAACGGCTGATGGTCTTTTGGACTCAGTCATAGAAAAGGAAAACGGCTGATGGTCTTTTGGACTCAGTCATAGAAAAGGAAAACGGCTGATGGTCTTTTGGACTCAGTCAGGTAAAGGAAAGCGGCTGATGGTCTTTTGGACTCAGTCATAATAAAGATAAAGGGCTGATGGTCTGTTGGACTCAGTCATAAGGAAAAAGGAAAAGATAATGAAAAGAAAAGAAAGAGAAAAAGAAAAGGAAGAGAAAAAGAAAAAGTAAAGAAAAGAGAATGTAATAATGATGGGAAAACTAAGAATGGAAATTAAATATATGAGAATGTATAAATAATGTATGTTGATAATAATGTAGGCCTGGTTATTTACTATGTCTTCTTTTAGGATTTATCTTTTTAAGTTCTGTGTAATGCTACCCTTCTTGATATCATTTTACAGGTACGGGAGCGGAGCTTACACTGTTGCGGGCCGAACTGGAAACTCTCCACTACGTGGAGTGAAATTGAGATACCTGAGTGGATTTTATTACACTAAAAACTGTTATCTTGTAATTTATAATATGTGTAGTTATATGCCCTGAGATTGGTACTAATCGGGCGTTAGGATCTGAACTGGTTTTCAATCTGTTATGTTTATGTTTTTAAATAATTCTGGACTGACAGGTTTATAAGCAGGAATTTTTGGGAAGTCCGAAAAACAGAGGAAACTCTGCTGGATTTTCGTAAAACTTTTCAAAAGAAATCCAAAGTTAAAAAGAATTTTCAAACTCTGATTTTAATAAAAACTAAAATTAACTATTAAAAGTGAGGATGTTACACATGGTGTTCCTACCTGTATAGTATCCGATCGCGATCCGAGGTTTCTGTCCAGATTTTGGCAGAGTCTTCAGCAGGCATTGGGTACTAAGCTGAAATTCAGTACGGCTTATCATCCGCAGACAAACGGATAATCTGAGCGTACTATCCAGACACTTGAGGATTTGTTGAGAGCATGTGTTCTAGAGCAAGCTGGTAGTTGGGAGCAGTTACTACCGTTGATGGAGTTTACCTACAATAACAGCTTTCACTCCAGTATCGGCATGGCACCATTTGAGGCTCTCTACAGAAGGAAATGTAGGACGCCTCTGTGTTGGTTCCAGATAGGTGAAAATCTATTGACAGGTCCTGATATTGTGAAAGAAACAACTGAGAAGGTCACAATGATTAAGAATAAGATGAAAACTTCAGAGGATCGCCAGAAGAGTTATGCTGATAGGCGAAGGAGACCTTTGGAGTTTGATGTTGGGGATCATGTATTCCTAAGAGTGTCTCCGGTTACAGGGATTGGTAGGGCAATTAAGTCTAAGAAACTAACTCCTCGGTTTGTTGGGCCTTATGAGATTCTGGAGAAAGTTGGCACGATGGCTTACAGGATTGCCTTACCCCCTCACTTAGCAAGGCTTCATGACGTATTCCATGTTTCACAGCTAAGGAAATACGTCCATGATCCTTCACATGTGGTCACCTTGGATGATTTGCCTTTGAAGGAGAATTTGACTTTCGAAGTTCTGCCAGTTAGAATTGAAGATAGGCAAGTGAAGAAGCTCAGAGGCAAGGAAATCTCTTTGGTGAAAGTCATTTGGATCAGGAACAATGTGGAAGAGGCTACATGGGAGTTGGAAGACAAGATCAGGCAATCCCATCCACAATTATTAGACGCCAACTGAATTTCGAGGACGAAATTCTGGTAAGTGAGAGAGAATTGTAACATCCTAAGCTTTATTTTAAAAGGAATTATTATTAAAAACCCAAAAATAATTGGATTAATGGCTTAATGAATTTTGGGAGATAGGTGAGTAGTAATTATAAGTACTAGGGGTTGTATAGAAGGCATTTGTAGCATCGAGCAAAGTTGTCTAAGCGAAATCGGGGGTTAAATCGGCGTTTTAGATGTTAGAAATCATCCGAAAAGAGAAAATTAGGAATTCATTATAGGATGCTAAGAAAATAAATTCCACCGTTGGATATGAAGTTTAATGGATTAAGAAGCTTGTCTAAAAATTTGGACCCGATCCGACGGTTAACGAAAAAGTTACGACGAATCGAAAGTTGGAAATTCTGACCCACGCCCAGGCGCACCATCCTGCGCCCAGGCGCGCACCACTATTCATTGGTGCTGAGCCAGTCAGTTTTACGCCCAGGCGCGTCTTCCCGTGCGCCCAGGTGCGCCCCTCATGCACCAGCTCGCGAGTTGGCGCGCCAGTGCTGCTGCCACCCGCACCAGCCCCATGCGCCATGCACCAGATGCGTGGCTGGTGCTGTCCTCGCGCCCAGGCGCGCGGTCACTGCGCCCAGGCGCGCGCGCGCCACCAGATCTGATCTGGTGCGTTGATTTCCAGCTTGGGGCCAAAGTCTTGATTTCTAGCCACACGATTTGTGCTGGCTTCAAGGCTGAACATAAGGCATCAAAGGCACCACACTCCCTCACACTCCAACACCAACATCATCCCATCATCTTCATCAAATTCTCTCAAGCTCAAGAGCACTCCCATCATCCTCCTCTCACACACACTTGATCTTTGGGCAAATCAAACCCAAAATCATCAAACCCCATCAAGCTAGCATCATGGAATTGGGTTGAAGCTCATTCCCTTTCCTCCCTCTACCTCACACGAATTGTCCCTCTCTTCTCCCTCTTGGTTTTTCAAGCTTGTCATCTATTGGGTAAGTGAAATCTTATGTCAAGTCATGATTCCAATCGTTTCCTCTTACACTCATGAAAGTTGTATTTGCTTAGGGTTTTCTTGTGTCCTTGACTATGTAGGAATCTCTATTTCATGCCTTCCAATCAAGACCAAGAGAAGGGCAAAAATCAACCATCTTGTAATCCCCCTAATAGAGTTGTTTATCATCACTTGGTTATATCCTTGTTGAGGTGGCAAGCAAGGCTTAAGAGGTTCAAAGTTCCAAGGTTTTGAGCTAGGGCACACTAAGGTTTTTCTTACTCCTTGACATTTTAAGGTAAGGAGTGGGTATTAGTGAGTATTACCATACTCTGGGGTTTAGTTTACAATACGTATATAATGGGTACTAGGAATTGATTGTTAGTTAGAATATTGCACCATAGGGTAGTTAATAAATGGAACTTATGGATTAAGGATAATGGTGATGATATTAATAAATTGTTTGATTTGTGCTAATTAATTTATAAGATATAAATGTGATGATTTGATAAGGTAAAGGTGTAATGTTGTGATTAATTTGAGTAATGTACTTATTAAAAAGTTTAAGTGGTTGACTGGAATAATCTAATGGTTAATATGATTAAGAGGGAATGTTATTATAAACCATGAAACGAAATGTACCCAGACGCAGTAAGTCGTGACCAGCACATTAGTGCGGACGCAGTAGGTCGTGACCAGGGACAAAATGAAACGAAATATACCCGGACGCAGTAAGACGTGATCGCGCATGGGTGCGGACGCAGTAGGTCGTGACCAGGGGAGAATGAAAATATACCCGGGCGCAGTAAGACGTGACCGCGCCTGGGTGCGGACGCAGTAGGTCGTGACCAGGGACAGAATGAAATGAAATATACCCGGACGCAGTAAGTCATGACCAGCACATTAGTGCGGACGCAGTAGGTCGTGACCAGGGACAAAATGAAAAAGTAATGTGAATATAACGGAAGAGAATAGAATATAAGACTTGATAAAAATATTGATTAAGAACAAAGAGGAAATAAATGGATTGTGAAACTAATGAATATTTTGTGAATGATTAGCGATGTGTAGGACTTTGTTACGTTGTGATTTGAATGTTAATTATGTTTGGCTTAGTATAGCATTATGTCGTATATGGAAACTGCTTCCCCATTTTATGTGTAATACTCACTCCTTACTATTTCCACAGGTACTGAGGAAGAGTTTGCACTTCACCAGGCCGAGCAGGGGTACTCTCCCTCACAGGGAGAGTAAGTTACTTATATATTAGGACATGGAAATGTCCTGGGCCCGATGATGTGATTTGATTCATTTTTGTTGTATATATTGTACATAGCTTTTTGGGGGCCCAGGACGACTCCTTTTGGGTAGGAGTCCTTTTTGGGAAAAGTACTATTTTCCACGACTTGTTTATATTTCCGCTAAACTCTGATATCTTATACTTTGCTATTCTGATGTGTGCACGAAGTTGCACTAGTTGTGATATATGTATATAGCCCTGTTGGCTTCTGGAATTTGAAAATGTTGATGTTTATCAGGTTACAGGAAAACCAGAATTTTAGGAAAGTCAGGAAAACAAACGAAACTTCGTCCGTTTGACGGGAGATTTTTATAAGTTAAAAAGAAAATTTCAAATTCACTATATTTTAATAAGGGTATTTAAGGGTAATTAATTGTAGGTGTTACAATATGCTTCATGTTGCTTACCTATTGGGTCCTGGACTGCATCATAGTGTGTTATGTAACATCCTCATTTTTATTAACCTAATAAGTATAATTATAAATACCTTATTTACACATGAAAGATGATTTTCAACCATTTTCTTATATATATATATATGTATAAGTATTTGTAAATGTTTTCCTAAGATCTGTGTATATTTATATAAATATATTAGCTATGCAGGTATTAGTATTGTTGACTGTATTCTGGAGTATATGCATGTGTGTGAGAGCATGTGTATGTGCATGCTTATAGATATATATGTGTGCGTTTAGGTTAAGTTAGGATATGTATATATATATGTACCTATATGTGTGTGAGAGCTTGCGTGCATCCCTAGGTGCAAGTAACTGTGCTTGTTTCTTTGTGTGTATGTGTGTGTTTGTTTGTGGTCGCATCGTTAGGGTTTGATAGGGATGTGTTCTAGAGTCGTTAGTTATTGTCGAAGGGTAATCGGCCTAGGTTTTGAATTGGTGCGGTTGTAGTTGAGTGAGTAGGTTGTGTAAGTTCGGGGCTTGGAGTGTTCCATAGCCCATATGAGTGTCGTTTAGTGCTTCGACCCTGATAGAGTGAGTGGATTAAGGATCCTAGGATAGAGCCTTGAGCATAAGGATAGACCTTAATGTCTATGTTCGGTGAATTCCCTCGAACTCACATGTAGATTGAGTTCCAAATTCCGAATAGATGTGCGAGGCCTTTGAGATTAACTCGACCCAATTGGTTATGCCTCGAGAGTGATTGGTACTAGGTTTAAGTGGTTATAGGGCTTGTCTTAGATCGATCGGATTAGATCGAGTGCTTAAGAAGAGGTTAAGCACAGGATTCGGTTGTTTGTTCGTTTTGTCCTTTCATGATTGAGAATTGTGTGTTTGCTATTGTTAAATGATGATTGTGATGTTTGTGTGTGTTTATAGGTGTTTAGAAAGTGTTTAGATAGTGGTATTATGATAGGATAAGTTAGGATGTGTTAGGAATGGCTTAGAACCTTTAGAATCTTGAAAGAAAGGCAAATGTAGGCATTAATCGATTAAGGGGCTCCTTAATCGATTAATTTTTAAGCAACATTCAGCCACTAATCGATTAGATTTTTGAGCACCTTCTGGCCCTAATCGATTAACTCTGGTGTTAATTGATTAATCCTTTGTAACTGTGAGAAGTTAATCGATTAACCAAAGTGGTTAATCGTTTAACCATTGTAAACTCAGAAATAAAACACGAATTTTAAGTGTTGTTCCTCATTTTTCCTCTTCTCCCATTCGAATGCTTCTTCTTCTCTGCTTCCCAATCCTCCTCCAAAATCAATCTAACACCAAATCAAACCAAATTAACACCATATAATCATTCCCCATTAACTCCCTATCATTCTCCATTAACCAAAACACCAATTTCACCCTCTTTCCTCTCAAATCCCCAATTCCCAATTCTAAACCCTAACTCCCTCAATCCTTCTCATTATTTGGGCAATCACCAAGGGGAGCTAGGAATCGATCATGGAGCAAGGAACTAGGGGTTTAGGAGCTTGTCCCAAGAGCTCGGTGGAGTGATCACACTCTCTCTCTCTCTCTTCTTCTCCTCTTCTCTTCAAAAGGTAAGGGGAGACTCTTTCCACACTTTGAGTTAGGGATAGTTAGAGTTTATAATAGGATTTGAGATTAGTAGTTAAATTAGAGTGTGGTAGCAAATAGTGTAGGTTAGAGTTTAATTATTAGTAATTAATGTAATTTTTAGTTAACTTTAAAGAATATTGTAAATGTTATATTAATTTATATTGTGAATTGTTAAAGTAGGAAGTGAAGAACATTAGGGAGATGACTTAAATTACTGCACTCTGAGACATACCTGAGTATGTCGACTGATTGATTGGTTACTTGTTGATTTGTCGTTTGTTATTGATTGTTAAATTGATTGTCATACAACCTAAGTGCTAAATGCTTATAATCGTGACTAAGTGTTATGATGGTTTAATTGTTAAAGTGTAAGGACATTGGAATGGTTAAATAGAAAATGGAAATGAGAATGAAAAGGGAAGTGAAAACGAAATGAATAATGGATAGTTGAATGAATGTGCATAAAATGAATGAAAATGGAATTGTGAATGTGGTCATAGTTTGTTGCCTTTATCTTTGATTTAGCTTTTAGTCTCAAGTTTTATTATGAGCTTTGTACTGTCCTTTTTAATTCACTGTGTTGTGAAAGATCTCACCCTTAGTGGTTAACATTTTAGGAATTGTTCAAGAAGCTTGGAGACCAGAGTGCGCAGCGGAACAAGTCGGAAGAAAGGAAATCTAATTTTGTATAATGTTTTATATTGTAATTATGTGCCCCACCTTTTGTATAAACTTAAGTTGTAAACGAAATATTTAATGTTATCCGCTTTAAATTGCAAACTCTGATTTATTTTCTTTCATTTTATTTAATGAAATAACCTTTTAAAGTTGATTATTGATTTCCAAAATTTTTATTTCCGTATATTTTTATATTAAGAAAATCGGGGTGTTACATGTTACATACTGGACTCATTCTAGTCTCATGGACTGATTTGGTCTCATTATACATAATCCATGTATATGTTAGTCTGTTTGCCTATACCATGTATTAGTTTATGCTGATATGCTTATGCAGTTTGACTCTGATTTCATGACTAATTCTTAGTTGGCATCTTACTTTTGACATCTGAATTTTGGCTCAGGATTATGTCAGGAACTACAGTTCCAATCGGTTGAGAGTCTATTACAACCGGATGAGACTGCTGTCCTATGTAGTAGTGTTGCATTCTCTTGGTTTTGCTTGGTTGAATGCATTTTGTACTAATCATGGTGCACCAGATTTGTTTGCACCTGCTGCACTCTCATAATTTTGCTACTGCCCTTGTTTCTATTTAGTTAATTTGATCTTGAAATTGTGCAAAGTTCATTTATTCAAATTCAAGCATAGAGCACTTTTGACAAGAGTTTAAATGACACAATTTTGGATGTTTGTTACTCATTTTTGACATGTTTTTATTTACTAAGTGAAAAAATTCATGATTGATGATTTTTCGGTGTTATAAGCTTGCTTGAGGTTGAAAAATGGATTGACATTTAGTTTCACACTCTCAGCAACCGGTTGCAGCCATTTTCTGAGAGCAAATCTGCTTGTTTTTGGACAGTTGGTTTGACAATAATTCTTTTACACGCTTATATCTTGTCTATTTTGATAATTTGCAAGGTTCATACTTGGTGTGTCTTATGTTTATCATGCTCTTACTTTGATTTTGTTCATAAGCATGGAACATAAGTCATGATTTTGGGTTGAGTCTTGTTTCCAAATTCCATTTGCACTATGTTTCTTTTTCTAAAACTTGTTTTCTTACAAGTGCTATATCTGTGAAATTAAGTCTAAGTTTTTTTTTTAAAATTAATTCTTCAAAGTTTTTTTTTGTTGCATCCTCAATGCAATTTTACACTTTGAGTTTTTGGTTTCATTGTACTTATGCTTATATGATAAATTAAAACTACTCATAGTTTGGAAATATCAAGTTGGAAACAATGTCTTTTAAGCTTAAAATTGTATCTTATATCGTGTTTATAAGCTCAATCTTAGTGTTACTTTTGATTTATGTTTCAAGTATGCCCTTTAGTGCGCTTTTGAGATTTTCATACCTTTGGCTATTATATTTTCATGTTATTATTTTTGATAATGCCAAAAGGGGGAGAAAGGTATGTTTGTTCATCTTTTTAGATTTTGTGGAGAATGGCTAAATTGATGGGGAGCATGTTTCAAAGAATTCCACAAAATTCAAAGGTGTTTGTCATCATCAAAAAGGGGGAGTTTGTGAAGTCAAGTGTTTTGATGATAACAAGCATGATCAAACATACCACATCAAGATGGAGATTATTTGTAATTGTGATTTCCTAGTTAGGCTTCCTATTCCATATTATTTGTTATGTTGTAATATAATTCGTGTATGGGTAGAGGTCAAATTAGGTGTGCATTGAGTCTCATGAGTCTTAGGTGAAAGTGCTTGAGAAAAGATGAGAAGGTGCATGGTAAGGTAAATCTTGGAGAAAAGGAGAATAAAAGAAAAATGTTTTTAAAATAGAAAAATACATTTTTTTAATGGCTTTGGGAATTATTTTTAGAAAAAGGGAAAAGATTGGTTTTAATATAAAAATTCACATCTTGATTTTTAAAGGAGAATAACAATTTGTTTTTACATGCTTCTAACCCTGTAGTAACAAATGTGTAAAACGGATATGAAAATCACGTTTTTCTTTTATTAAGACATAAAACGGCTTTTCCATTTTAGCTTTTCAATAGAATCAGTTTTACACCTTACAAAAGAGAAAAATCGATTATTCCCGAAATCATAAAAAACACAAAGCTTTTTCTCAAGAACCGATTATGAATCTCTAAGCTCCAAGATTTCCGAAGCACAAATCACTATTTTACCGAAGCTGTTCTTCATCTTCATCTTGTTCTTGTTCGCAAAAGTTGAATCTTCGATTCTCAAGCGATTTCATCTAAGGTCCGAGGGATTCCACTTGCATGTTCGAATTAGTGTTGTTATTCGCACAAATAAATCACGAAGGTGCAAGCTCATACAACAACAACAATAAACTCGTGATTGTAGCTCGGTGAAGGTTTCACCGCAAGTGATGAAGGTTTCTTTGGAAAGTGATTGTTGAAGGTTTCAACGAGTCACGGGTTCCTTGAAGGTTTCAAGGGAATCGATCTTTGAAGGTTTCAAAGAAGGTTTGAAGATTGTTGAACGTTTCAACAAATTGGTTTGGTTCGCTGAAGGTTTCATCGAAGGTGTTCTTGAAAGTTTCAAGAAAGGAAGGATCGGGTTGAAGGTTTCAACACACCAATTGCAACTTTGAAGAGAGGTTTGAGGTTTGAGTGCAATTAGAGTAAGGTTTACTCGGTGGGGTTTTTAGCAAAGGTTTTTTGTAAGAACTCATTGTACTAACCTACTTTTTTCATAGTGAAGCAACTCTCCCGAATCAGAAAGGGAGGACTAGACGTAGTCTTTGAATTCAATTCAATTCAAAAGTGAACCAGTATAAATCGTCGTGTTTCGCTTTTCTTCCCTTATATTTTATCTTGATTAAATTCATTAATTCTTGATAAGTGCTAATCTAACAAGATCTAAACAATAATCATTTAATTCAACGTGTTGCTGGTAGTTTTATTGTTTTGACATTTGTTGCATCTGATCTGTGTGTTAGTATTAATTTGCTTGTTAATTTCTTGTTAAATTTGTATAGTTTTGTGAAATTCCGGTTTCTGTTATCTGACTGTTATCTAACCTATATTTGACCTGTATCTATCTTTTAGATTGTCTTATATTCAATCAATTCTAGAAAGGTGTCAAATATCAGTTTTTTTTTTTGGTAAAGAAAAGAATTGCAATACCAACGAACAATCATAAAAAAATACACCTCACAAGGCAGTAATTTAGTCCCTAGCCACCTTCTAGGAAGGGTTCTAAGTTTCTAAATTACCCCTAAAAAATAACAAAAAACCACCAAAGAAAATAAACAGGCCTAAATTACAGCCCTTATTCGGCCAAAAATAAAACTAAGTGAGCCATTATTGGCAGCCCAATTCCTACAAGAGCTAACGAGCTTCACTCCTAGTTCACTTTGAATCAAGACAAGAGCTTGATGAGGTTGTAGCTTCTTCCTTCTGAAAATCCGACGATTCCGCTCCATCCATATAACATACACACATGCTGCCACTGTTGCTGTAACCAGCTGCCTCTTCTTCGTGTTGTTAAACGCATACTTGAGCCACCTGAGCCAATTAGGATAGCTGAAGTGATTAACCTCAATCCCAATCCAATTCCCTGCCAAATGCAACAGCTCCCTGCTCCATTCACAAGTGAAGAACAAGTGGTTGCATGTCTCCTCTTCCCTTTCGCAGAGCTCACACAAAGTTGAGATTTGCAAAAATGGAAGTCTGTTCTTCGTGTTCAAGCTTCCATGGACCAGAAGCCAGAAGATAAAGTTGTACTTCGCGATGCTAAGTCGATTCCAAATCTGGCGATGAAAAGGAAAGACTAGCTGCTCTCCAATCAGGTACTCATACCCTTCCTTTATAGTGTATTGCTGCTGATTTGCTATCAAAGCTGTGAATTTTGTGTTCAATCTGTCTCTAGCTTTAATTATCTGTTTCCAATGCCAATTGCTTGTCTGTGTTGCATGTATGTTTATGAATTGATCCCTTTTTAAGTATACAGCCTGTATCCATCTAAGCCATAGAGATAGTTTACTAGTCTGAATTTGCCAAGCTTGATTCCCAATCGCAGCTATGTTCCATAGGGCAATATTCTGAAACCCCAAACCCCCATACTTCTTATGCCTGCACACCTTATCCCAAGCTACTTTAGCCTTTGCTCTACCACCTTGATCCTTGCCCCATAGGAAGCCTCTACATGCCATTTCAATTCCTCTAATCACAGATTTAGGAATTATAAAAGTAGTAGCCCAGTAAATATGCATAGTCATGAGAACCGATTGAATAAGTTGAGCACGCCCCTGAAATGACAAATTGCGAGTAGTCCACATGTTTAGTCTTTTAGTTATCTTATCCACCAGCACATTACAAGTAGACACACTCCATTTCTTAGCTGTTATTGGAAGACCCAAATAAGTGAAGGGAAAAGTGCCATTGTTGAATCCTGTAATATTCAGTAACCTCTCATGAATACCAGGCCTAGCTCCTGCAATATACATCTGAGATTTACTCTGATTTGCAGTAAGGCCTGAGCTTCTAGCAAAATCATCAAAAGCATCACAAAGAATTCTCACACTATTTGCTTCAGCCTTAGAAAATATCATCAAGTCATCTGCAAATGCCAAGTTTATCAACCCTATTCTTTTGCACATAGGATGGAATTTGAAACCCCTATCTTTAGCAGCATAGACTAGTTTTCTTGATAACATTTCCATTACCATAACAAAGAGAAGGGGGGACATGGGGTCTCCCTGCCTGAGCCCTCTGGTGCTCTTGAACTGCCCCTGAATACTGCCATTAATCACTAGCCTGTAGGAAACTGTTTTGACACAAGCCATAACCCAATTTATAAATTTTACTGGGAATTTTAGGGCCTCCATACTTCTTTGAATAAAATCCCAATTGACACTGTCATAAGCCTTTTTAAGGTCAACTTTCATCATACATCTAGGAGATACATTTTTCCTTCTATACAGTCTTAGAAGTTCTTGAGTTATGAGAACATTATGAAGAATAGATCTATCCTTTATAAATGTTGCTTGATTCTCATTAACCAGGGAGGGCAGGCATTCTTGTAATCTAACACAAATTAACTTGGATATAACCTTATACATGACATTGCAACAAGCTATAGGACGATAGTCACTTACAAGGTTAGGACACTCAATCTTAGGAATAAGCACCAGCAGAGTCTGGTTTGTCTCCTTAAGCATCTTTCCAGTAGCAAAGAAATCTTGCACAGCCTCTATCACATTGTCCCCAATCACTGGCCAAGCTGCCTTATAGAAAGCAGCTCCAAAACCATCAGGGCCAGGGGCCTTGTCATTCCCTATTTGAAATAAGCACTGTTTAATCTCCTCTGCCTCAAAAGGTCTGAGAAGCCTCAGCTGTTGGCCTGTACTTAAAATGGATCCTTGATTCACTTCATCTTCTGACATACACCAAGGTCTGCCCCCATCAAATAGAAGAGACTTATAGAAGTCCTCAAAAGCCTCCACAATCTGCTCCTGTTTAGTATGAACCCTTCCCCTGCTATCTTTTATCATCAAAATCCTGTTCCTATACCTTCTTGCTTTAATTGCTTGATGAAAAAATTTGGTGCTCAAGTCACCCTCACACAGCCAGTCTTGCTTTGACTTCTGTCTCAAGAAAACAACAGCAGTCTGGTAGGTCTCATAGTGCTCTTCCCTAGCCTCTTTCTCCATTTTCTGGAGATGAGTATTCATAGGATCATTCTGGAGCAACTCTTGCACAACATCCAGCTTTTCCCTAGCTTGAGTTTCCTTCCTATCAATATCTCTGTACTTCCTATTATTAAGCTCACCAAGCCCAGCCTTAAGTCTCTTCTGATTTCTCATAATTCTGAACATAGCATACCCATCATCCTCTAAGTTCCAAAACTGCTTCACAATATCAAGAAATTCACTGTCCATAGCAAGATGATTTAGGAATTTGAAGGAACCCTTTCTACTACTTACATTAGTGGACCATTTCACAACCATAGGGCTATGATCAGACGTGCCATTGTTTATAAACTCAGTTTGCACTTCAGGCCAAACTCTACACCATTCCTCATTCACCAATACTCTAATATTGTTATCTAATATTGTTTTTGAAGAATTTTTTGAAAAGTAATAAAGGTTCACCTTCACACCTATTCACCCCCCTCTAGGTGTTTATTTACCCACTTGTATTCCAACAAAAGGAAGAATAGAGTGAAAGAAATAGAAAAAATAGTGACGGAGAGAGGAGAAACAGAAAGAGGGATGCACCTGTTAAACTAAATATATATTTTGGTTAGGGTTTGTGATACTGAAAAATCAAATAATCAAATAATATAAAATAAAAAAAATAATAGAAGATTCATACTATGAACTTACGAATGTTAGGAGAAGAAAATTCTCATAATAAAATGTAAAGGTGAAAAAAGTAAAGATTGAAGGTGAGTTCCTATTATATATAGTGATTTTTAGTGAGGATAATAATTTACATACACATAATGATTAAATAAATATTTTGATTAGAGATAATGATTATTTACTTACAAACGCTCTCGTGCAAGTATTATTTAAGCAAACAAACGTGGTGTCTCGAAAATGGATCTTTTTATATATAGATAGTAGATTTAAAAAATGAATAGTCATTATCTTCTAATGAATTTATGTCCAATGAAATAACGTTTTGGTTTATCTCAAAATATCATCAAACACAAAAGATGAAATGTTTAATTCTGATTTAATTTTAATTCAACATGATAAAGTTGATTATCATATAACAAAAGTTAATTTATCCATAAAATAAATAAGTAATATCCAAGATAAAAAGTGTTATCATTGATTCATACGAGAAAGTTCAAGATTATCAAATAGATAATTTAGATTATTTTTTAAGTGTAGGGTTGATCTGAAACCCTGACTTTTTGTCTAATTATTTTTCGTTGTTGTTTAATAATAATTTTTACTTTATAATAAAAAAATAAAAATCATTACTTTAAAATATTTAATATAAAAATTTTAATATATTAACAATCCGTGCATTGCAGTTTGTCAGGAAAAATTCAGTTGCAATAATATTGACCAGTATAACAGAAGGTGTATTGATCCAAATACTGAAAATATGTTTTGTTACATTGCAAGACTGAACTCCAAATAAAAATTAGATCCCATTGAATTTAACTATAAGCTGCCAATATAACCTAAGCCTCTCTACGCAAATACAGCTTACCCACCACATGAAGGATGGCAACAAATGCTATAAAGCCAATACTCATCACAAGAACAACATTTGGGGAAATCTTCAATCCTGGGGCATCGTCAGTGTAAAATTGAAGCATGGTCCCAGCTGCACCACCAGAGGCCCCACCACCGGCCGGTCTCCTCCTCCGCAAGCTTGCAGCCGCGGCTGCACTTCCTCTAGCAGGAGCAGCTCCACCAGACGCCATTTTCTGAAACAACATTATTCAAAGACTTGGTATATTAAACCAAAATATATACATGCATATATGCATTCACAACAAATGGAAAAATGAAATTTGAATCATAGTCACAAAATACGTGGTACGCGATACGATGAATTCAGTCCGCGATACGCAGGATATATGAGAGAATTATGTGACTATGATTTGAATTTCAGTTTTTCATATCTCATACACCATGACGCTGAGGAACAAGAGAACAAGAATAACTTATTCTATATTAGATGATTTTGAACATAAACCAGAGAAATCAAGATTTCGCACATTACAACAAATTTTAATTTCTTATCTTTCTACCCCACTTTATTTGTTTGGGCAAGTTCATAAATTTAAGAAACTTCAATCCACAACCGCTTTGTTGATTTGATATGGTTGCAAAAATACATGATATCCAAAACTGAAGGATACAGAACTAGAACTGAACAATTAAAAAGGTTGCATTTGTTGAACATGTTAGAACGAGACAGAACAAAAACCATATGATTCTATTCCATGTTAGATGCATTTTAGAAATCAAAATGAGCATTTAGAAAGCGAGACATTTCCTTAATAACCATGGTTGTTATGGAAAAGTATCATAATAATAATATATGAAGAAAGCCAGAAATCTACCCTGATACCAGAAATATCTCTAAGCAATTTTTTGCAATTATATTTTTGTCCTACCCAATCACATTGATCAGTTTTAGGCCCACAAAGGCAATTTCCAACCTCTGACACAACCACACAGAGGAATGAAAATTGGATCCCAAAATAAAGTCTTAATATTGAGTAATTAAAGATTGTACAACCCAATTCTTAAAATTCTCAACCAGAACAAAATGGTGCAAGGTTAAAAAAAAACTGCACAAAAACTAAATTAAATCAAACCAAATAAATAAAAACAATTTGAATCGGAGAAAATACATTTTCATATTAACAGAGAATCACAAAAAATAAAAATTAAAAACCACCCCATGGCAATCAAAACCTTCAATTCTATCCCCTAAAGTACAGGAAATTCACAATTACGTTAATCTGCTTTTTGAATATAAAAATGTAAAATCGGAATGTCAATTGAAAAGAAAGAAGCTGAAGGGAACTTATTACGTACCTTTGAGATCTGAAACTGAAAAAGGGGTGGAATAAGATTTGTGTGGGTGTCCTGATGGGGTTTAAGGTGGCAATGTCAATATCTTCAAACAGCCGTTTTATATACGCGGAGAGTTGTGTGACTGGCGTCTTCGTTTTGTAAGGTGAAGAAATCCACGTAACAACGACCAATGATTCTTTGCCATGTCAGACTTTACAAACTAGTGATCAACCCACGCGCTGCTGATATTATATTAAGAATAATATTGTTAATTACAAATACAATAATGGTATTTGAATATTTTTTTCTTTCCTAAAAATAGAAAACTATCACAAGTCTTTTTTTAATATTTGTTTTATACTATCTTCATCTCATAAGTTAGGTTGCTTTACAAATTATACATAAATTAGAAAATAGTAGGTAATGTAAGGATTTAGTATATTTTGACTAAATTACCTTCATTTAATAATAGGAAAGAAAAATTAATAATAAATATATGAAAATTATATTTAAGAAAGATAGAAAAATGTATGGTTAAAAAAAGAAAAAAAAGAATTAAGAATAAGTTAAAAAAAGTATTAATGAATATTAAGTTTTAAAAGAACTGTGACTATGAGAGAAGGGAACCTCTTTAACGGGGAGAGCTGAATTTTCTTTTATAATGATCCTTTTTCTCCTCTTAGCTTTGGTCCGTCGGATTTTAGTGATGTGACATTGAGGGAGGTGATTGGGTACTGGAAAATGGCTTGGAAAGTATATTTAGGGAAAATAGTACTCCTTCTAATTTTATATATATGTTTCTTTTAAATTTTTTATTTAATATAAGTCTTATTTTCTATATTTAAAGGCATTAATAATTTGTCTTTCCACAAATATTCTTATTTATTTGACACTTTTTAGAGCCAAAATAATAATTATAGGAATATTTTTGAAAAAGTGTATCATATATGTATCATTCTTATGTCACTAATAATACTAACTAATTTTCTTAAATCGTGTGATTTTCAGTCAAAGAAACTTATAGAGTTATTAGTCAGTTAGGTCTCTGAAAGATACCTGTGGCATCAGATAGGTCCTCGAAAGATATGTGGCATCTCTTATACCCCTGAAAGATCACTTTGGCGTCCCGTTAGTCCCGCCGTCTAACACCGTCAGTTTGTGTTTAACGGAAGCTGACGTGGCATCAGATACGTCCCTGAAAGATACCCGTGGCGTCAGATAGGTCCCTGAAATTTTAATTTTTAAAAGTGTCATAAATTTTATTTTTTTATCTTTACTCATATATAATAAATTTTTATTTACTTAAGTAGTTGGAAAAATTAATAATTATAAAGGGTAAAAAATAATAATAAAAAAACATAATTAATATATTAAAAGTCTAAACAATAATTACAATTCTTAAAAAAATTTATTTTATTTAAAATAAAACATATAAATAAAAATGGATGAAGTAATAATAAAAAAAACCTCAATAAAACAATACATATAAAACCTTTAGAATAAAGTCTTATATACAAGATCAAAAATAAATTCCGAATTAAAAATAAAGTCTTTACATGTAGGATCTTATATATAAGACGATCATAGTGGGAGTATGTATTAAAAGTGTTTATAGAAAAAATATAACATGAGAATCACTTTGACTTCAAAGATTATCTGCATCGTTGTATTGGTTTCTATGCTTCCAATTTATGAAAATTATCGTTGAAGATCTTTCTACTTAACTCGAGTGATTGAACCCATGGTGCAGATAACTACTCAAGTTAAAATCTCGTGATATAAGTGCAACTTTCTCCTTAAAAATATATAAAATCTTATATATATACTCCCTCCATTCCTTTTTATCTGTCGTTTTTTGAAGAGATTTTTTGTTTCTTTTTATCTTTCGTATTGAGGATTTCAAGAGTGTAATAAATGTTATTTTCCATTGCCCCTATTTAATATGTCTTGGTTTATGTAAGTAGTGGAGAAAAATTAATGATTATAGAGAGAGAAAGGGTATAGTAGGAAAAAATATAATTAATGCATTGGAAATTTGAGTAATGATTGGATTTCTTAATGGACGTGTTTTGTTTGAAATATGACAGATAAATAGGAACGGAGGGAGTATATATATATATATATATATATATAATTAAAAATTAATTTCACACTTATGAAGAAAATTAATTAGTTCATATTTAAGAAAAAAGGTATTTTAGGAAAATAGTATTGAAAATGAAACAGAAATTGAATAAAATACTCCCTTCTATTCGAATTATAACAAAAAATTTTTTAAGCTTATTAATGTGGTTAGTTAATTGTATTTGATTTTCTTAAATATATAAAAAATAGAGCTATTTTAGGAGATTATATTTATATATATATATATATATATATATATTAATTCGTGTACTAGTTATATTTATATTTCAAACCACAATGAGTAAAAACTTGCTAAACGTTACTCTAAGACATTGGAAAATAAAACAGAGAACCTTAAGAAGAAAGTTGCACTTATATCACGAGATTTTAACTTGAGTAGTTATCTGCACCATTGCAGTGGGTTCAATCACTCGAGTTAATTAGAAAGATCTTCAACGATAATTTTCATAAATTGGAAGGATAGAAACCAATACAACGATGCATAAAATCTTTGAAGTCAAAGTGATTCCCATGTTATATTTTTTCTATAAACACTTTTAAGACATACTCCCACTATGATCGTCTTATATATAAGATCCTACATGTAAAGACTTTATTTTTAATTCGGAATTTATTTTTGATCTTGTTTATAAGACTTTATTCTAAAGGTTTTATATGTATTGTTTTATTGAGGTTTTTTTTTTATTATTACTTCATCCATTTTTATTTATATGTTCTATTTTAAATAAAATACAATTTTTTAAGAATTGTAATTATTGTTTAGACTTTTAATATATTAATTATGTTTTTTTATTATTATTTTTTACCCTCTATAATTATTAATTTTTCCAACTACTTAAGTAAATAAAAATTTATTATATATGAGTAAAGATAAAAAATAAAATTTATGACACTTTTAAAAAATAATATTTCAGGGACCTATCTGACGCCACGGGTATCTTTCAGGGACATATCTGATGCCACGTCAGCTTCTGTTAAACACAAACTGACGGTGTTAGACGGCGGGACTAACGCGACGCCAAAGTGATCTTTCAGGGGTATAAGAGATGCCACATATCTTTCGAGGACCTATCTGATGCCACGGGTATCTTTCAGGAACCTAACTGACTAATAACTCAAATTTATATATAGGATCGGAGGAAGTAAGTTTGATCTTTGACCCTTACGAGGGTGAATAAAAATATTCTTATAAATTGAGGTCTTTATTACTTTTTCCACTTTTATACATAAGACCTTTTTAGGAAAAAAATCGGTCCTATTTGTAAGACCAATTTTTAAAAATATTTAATTACTGCTTTCCAAAATATTTATATTAAGTCAACACAGTTTAAAATATCAATGATAATTATAAAGATAGTTTTGAAAAAAGTATATTAAATGTTTAATTTCCAATGCCACAATACAATATTAACTCACTTTCTTAGTGGACGTAATTTTTCAAAAAAAAAAAAAGCTTACAGATGTGACTAATTATATAATGACCGTTACAGAATGATTATAGGTAAAACTACTAGATTGGTCCTTTAAGTTATTTTTTAGTTGCGATTTCGTCCCTTAACTTTTTTTGGTTTCAAATAAGTCCTGAAGTTGTTGAAGTGTAAATAAGTCCTTTCCATTAATTTTTTTCATTAAGCGACACGTGTCACCATAAGAAAATTCAAAAAAAAAAATCATTAAATCATTTTTTTAATACATGGCACCATTAGTTGAGTGACACGTGTCACTTAATAGAAAAAACTAACGGAAAGGACTTATTTGTTACACGACAACAACTTCAGGACTTATTTGAAACGAAAAAAAGTTAAGGGACGGAATTGCAACCAAAAAATAACTTAAAGGACCAACCTAGTGGTTTTGCCTAAATTTATACTACATTGCAAAACAATTAGCTTCCTTTTATTTAATACTTACTTTTTTATACTCCATTCGTCCCACGAGGATGGTAAAAAATGACTAAATTTTTTGTCCCAAACCATAGTTAAAATAATTAATGAAAAGTTTAGCAATTGTAAACTTTGTATTGTGTAACATCCCGGATTTTTATTCCTAAAATAATTAGAATAATAATAGGATGAGAATAATAGTGATGATTATAATAAGTCATAACTAGGGGTTATAACGGAGGTTTTGGAATTAAGAAACATATAATAATAGGAAATTCAGAATAAAAGATGTATAACTTAGAATTCAAATTTCTCTGTTGGATATGAAGTTGGGAGTCTTAGTAGGTTTGTTTTCTAGTTTGGGTAAGATCCGACAGGTAACGAAGGCGTTATGGCATTTCAAAGTGCAAGGGATGAAAATCAGGCAAAGTAATGGATTACTTTGGGGAGGTAATCGATTACCAGCTCTCTGTGAGAAACCCTAAAATTGAATTAAGGGACATAATCGATTACTTTTGGGGAAATAATCGATTACTTGCTCTCTGTGAGGAACCAAATAATGAAGAAATTAGGGAGATAATCGATTACTTCTTGAGGTAATCGATTACCTCATGTCAGACGTGGAAAAAAAATAAGTGGCTTGGGGACCACGAATTGCCTTTCAAGGCAGGCTTCTCCAAGAAGCCATTTCACTATAACCACACAAGTAAACACATGCAAATCACTTCCCTTCACAAAACACAACACAAACACATTCTTCTTCATTCTTACTTCTTCTTCTTCCTCAAGTTCTAAGAACCGAGCTCCATAGCATCATCACCATTATCCACCATTATCAAACTCAAGAGCACTGGAGGAGAGAGAGAGAAAGGGGTATAACCTTAAACCTTGAACTTTCCTCTTTGTTTGTGCTCCTTGAGCTTGATCCCCTAAGTTAGCCTTAAACCCTTATGAAGATAACCAATACATATGTGGGAATGAGATCCAAGGGAGAGCTTGATAGAGGTAAGGGTTTCTCTTTCACTTGGGTGTGTTGGGGCATGAGAGAGAAAATGATGCCATGATGGTTAATGGGGAGGAGAGGGAGAGCTTGGTGGTGATGGTGGTGATGAGCTCGGAGAGAGCTTGAGAGTGAGTGGGAAACCAAGAGGAAGAGGGAGGTGTTTGCTATGGAGGAAATGGGTAAGGAAATATGAGTTGTGAGGGAAACCGCAATTGGTGGTTGAAACAACTAAGGAACCCTAGGAGAACACCTAGAAGGGGGGGTTGAATAGGTGTTTAAGAAACCTTGAAAGATTTTCGAATGAAACAAATCGAAACAATTAAAACGAATGATTTTTGCAAATTTGTCAGCACTTAATCGATTAATCTGAATTCTAATTGATTAAGATCAGAAAACTCAAAGTATCTTAATCGATTATGAAAGTCCTTAATCGATTAGATCTATCAGAAACCAGAAAAATCACTTTTCAATCGCATACGAAAATCAATCAACTCACACGTATAACCAGAGATTCAGCGGAAACAATTAACACCTATATTCTTATTGATTATCCTAGTTATGAAAATGATTTTTCCTTTATCAATTTGAACAATAAAGATTCAATTCAATCAATTATGAAAATCACTCTTTTTCTAGGTTTTCAACCAAGAACACAATGAATAACAAGAATGTAAAGAGTAAGGGTTTAGAGATACGACACAGTGATTTATCCTGGTTCACTTTCATCCACTTGAAAGCTACATCCAGTCCCCTCTTCAACCAAGAGAGATTCTTCACTATGAGGAATTAGAGTTCTCAAATTACAAGTAAATGCCTCACAAGACTCCCTTCTTGCTAGCCTACAAGAGATACCACATCCTTGCCTTGCAATCCTATTGATCTTCTCTCTAATCTAACCTCTACCCCTTGTTGATAATCCACACAACAAGTCTTCACTTGCTTGATGATAATCCACACACCAAGTCTTCACTTTGCTTGATTCACAACCAAGACTTTCCTCTTCAATTGCTTGAATGAACTTGCTTGATGATAAACGACACACCAAGTCTTCTTTGTTGTTGTAGTTGGCTTGCCTTTTTGCAAAGATTACAACTCAATGAATACACATGACACTCCTATGAATCTCATTCAATAGCTATGACAAATCACACAAGAGATTCAAAGGTTCTTGATCAAAGAATATGAAAATATGAAAGCTTTGATCTTTGAAATTGAGAGAGAATAGAGTGGCTTGATTCTTTGTAAAATTGATGTAAAAATGATTCTAGATGATCACAAAGATTAGGAAAAGGTTTATGTAGAATACACAAAAGTTGTAGCACTTGAAAACTGATTTTGAGAAGTGAAAATCGTATTTTAAAAATCAGATCTGCAGTACTTAATCGATTAAATCCCTTCTTAATCGATTAGTAATCGATTAACAATGTTCTTAATCGATTAGACACTGATGAAACTTGATTAAAACTTGTTTTCTCAAAACCAAACCTTTCCTTTAAAACCTTTAAGCCACCTATTGATTTTAGGTTAAGTGAAAACTCAAATTATGATTTAATCATGACCTTGATAGAGATTCACTACCCTCTATTAACTCTAACCAAACTCATCAAAATAAAAGACTAAGAAGCTTGGGAGGCAAAATATAAAACAATTACAATTACACTCAAACTATGTCTTCATGAGCTTGTTCTCTCTTCTTCACTTGATGTTTGTTGTTGCTTGTTGAACTTGAAACTTGATCAACATCTTTGTAACTTGTTCAAAACACTTTGTCATTATCAAAACATTCATCATGGAACTTACAAGTTTGTGTTGGTCAAGCTTGCTTAAGGGCCAATTCGTGGCCCCCAAGTTCCTTCTTTTTTTCTTATATGTCGCATACTAACCGGTTAGTGGAATAGCTAACTGGTTAGTGCACTGCTTCTTTTTATTTTCTTGTATTCCATTGCACTTCAAAGTGCTATATCTCCTTCGTTACCCATCGGATTTTGATCAAATTTGAAAGCAAGCTTCCCTACATACTAATCTTCACATCCAATAGTGGAATTTGTGTTTGGAGTTGTAAATCTTTTATTCTTAATTTCCTAATATAGGGTGTTTCCAACACTGAAAAACACCGTTTCTAACACTCTTTTGTTCCTCTTTAACTCTCATATCTGATGCCAATGCTTCCTAACTACTTCATAGCACTCAAAGGGATCCTATTCCTTCATCTTAACTCTTCTTTAGCATAATTATCTTTTTTCTAATCATATTATTATTCTAATTATTCTTGGATTAAAATTCGAGAGGTTACAATTCTCCCCCACTTACTCGAATTTCGTCCCCAAAATTCCGTTTAGTTTCGTAAATGGAGAGCCATCCTATTAGATAGGGTTTTCGACTATGGTTTTTACGTCCCTTCGGTTCCGTTCTGTAACACCCCGCATTTTTCCCGTACGTGCGTAAACGGTTTTTAATGAAAGAAACCTTGAAATCATGATTTTCAGAAAAAGTATTTTCATAAGAAAGAAATGAAGTGCTGATTTCCATGGATTTTTATAAAACAAAATATTTTCTATAAGAAAAGTGAATGATTTTGTTGAGATGAAAGATGGTTTGAAAATGTGATTTTTAGAATTTGCTGGAGTGATTTATAAAAAATTTATTTTCAGAATATAAGGAATACGAATTTTAAGAAAAATGGGTTTTTGTGATGATGACTTGGTATGAATTTTTGTGTGATATGTGTTTAATTTGATGTGTGTGTAAGGTGTGACGCATAGAAATGGTTGTGTGCATGTAATTTCCTAGATTTAATTGCATTAGTATATTAAATTGTAATTTTAAATATTAATGGTAAATGTGATTAGAAAATAAAAAAAATATGTGACATGTGTGTGTAGGTGAGAGTGCCACGGTTGTGTTTTTGCATGAAGGTGTGTGTGTGTGAGCTGTATGCGTGTGTGTGTGCATGTGAGTGCCTAAGCTTAGGATTCTAGGGACTTAAGGAGTAAGAAACTAAGTAAATACATGGTAGCCAAACCATAAACCAAACTAGGAACCAAAACCAAACTAAATGGGAGGAGAAACCCTAAATACAAGCTAACCAACCATCAGACCTAGATGACCCCTAAAACCTAGACCACTTCATTTTGTTCCCTTGACTTTGGTGACCTTAGCCATGCAAACTTTGGTTGAGACAAAACCGCCCCTCCCATCATGTATGACTCCACCAAGACTTAAGGGCAAAAGAGGGAAATTCGTGGCTTATATACATAGGTAGCTTTGGTTCATTTTCTCTTTACCAAACTCATTTCTTCCAAACACCAACACAAACACTCTAAGAGCCACCCAAACTCTTGGAGAGAAATAGAAAAGAAATAGAGGAAGAGATAAGGAGGAGAGGCCGAGAGACTTAGGGAGAAGAAGAAGAAGAATCACCTTAGATCAAGTCATTTCTTTAGAAGATCAAGAGTGTTAGAAGCCAAGAGGCAAACCCTTCTTGTTAGGAAATCCGAGGATCAAGAGGAAGAATGTAATAGTCTAGTTTTTCTTTCTTAGTTTGTAGATTTCTTTTACTTTCTTCTTGCATGTTTATTTCCATGATTTGTAAGGTGAATTTATGTGTTATTCTTTCTTGATCTTGAACTTTCATGGACTTAACATAACTTGTAATAATTGTAACTCTATGTGTATGATTCGGTTATGCTTTCTTTGTTAGATCTAAGTATTTTTCTAACCCAAATTTAAAGATCTAAAGTTTTGTTTAAGGTTTTGTGAAGCTTGACTTAAATCTTCCATGCATGTATATTTTCTTGATTCTAGATCATTATCTATGTGTGTTTATGTGCTTATTTGACAAATCAATCTATGATCTAAAGTGTTGCTTAAGATTTTTGTGAAAAACCAAAATAAATTCCTTTGCATGTTAAGTTTTCTTGCTAAAACCGTAAACTATAATATTTTTAAGAAATGATTTGATAAACAAATTTTGTGCTTTGACCTCGCTTTAAGATCTTTAGTCTTGCATGCTAAATTTCCTTGTTAAAGTTGTGATCTATGTTGTTTTTGTGTGATTTCTTTGTGAATCAATAAATGATTTAAATTTGTTTGAAAAGTAAAGTCAAGATCTTTTACTTTACATGCTATTTGATGAGAAATTTGTTGATTTATGTGCATATATTTAATGATCCAAGTTTTTAAAGCATGCATGTCAATTTTAAGTAGAAAAATCATGCTTTTACTTGATGCATGTCACGGTTTCAAAGAGAAAATTAATTAAACAAGTTTTAAAATGATTTTTGAAATGAGAACGTGATTTGGCTTTAGTAATTGAATTTATGTGTGCTATTAGGCCATTCGGCCATGTTAAATAAAAATGGATCTCATGCTTTTAGTTGATGCATGTGCATAATAGGGTTAGATCTAATAATTCTAAGTACATGCATGTCATTTCTAGAAGTTTAAAGTGTAATCTTGATTTATATTTGGAACTAAGTGATGAACCTAAGTTTTGTTCTTTAATAAGAATTTTGCTTTGATAAAGTGATGCATGTTGATGTGGTGTGATGCCTTAGGAAGTTTGTTTTGAATTCCTACATATCTTGATGATTGATTTTGTGATGCTTGGTATGTTGAAAAAGTGAATGAAACCTTGCCTTCTTGCATGTTAGCATTCGGCCATAAGGAAAGGAAATAGGAAATTATATTTGATCATTATTTAGGATGCATACATGATGAGATTAATTTAATTTAAGAGCTTAGGAGTACATGCATGAAGTAATATGTGATTTGTGATTTTAATTTGTTGTTTGATTCAAGATTGTTAAATTTTCTTTTTTAATGCTCTCGGTTTTTAGTCCTAAAAGGAAAAGAAAATGATTTCATTTGTTTTGTGCTTTTATGTGTGCATTAATCTTTGTTAAATTGCACCCATATCATTCGGCCTAAGTATGCTAGTGTAGCTAGGAAAATTTGTCTAATGAAATGACCTTTGTGAATGGCTATATTTTGTATGCATGATGCTATGTGTATGATGTATTATCTGTTTTGATCTTTTCGGTTTTGTTAGAAATAAAATAAATAAATTGATTTTATAATTGAAAAGGAATTTTGTTGAAAATCCAATGATTTTTAATGTGGCTTGTATTATGTGAAGTTGTGAATGTTTTAATGATGTGTTGTTTGGATGTGTTTTTCTATATTTGAATTTCCAAAGGATTGAAAAATGTTTTACTGAAAAGTATGATTTAAGAAACTCAACTTGAATTGATGTGGTTTTGAAATTTTATTTTGTTAAGTTCTGAATTTTGTTTAATAATTGAAAATAATGATTTTGATAACATAAACCTTTTTAAAGTAAGTTTATCTTAAGAAGAATGAATTCTGTTTTGATAAGAAAATTATTTTCAAAGTTTTCTTAAAAACGTTTTATTATGGATTTGGATTCGAAAACTTTTGGGATATGAACAATGTGTTTTCAAAAAGAAATGATTTCAAGGTGTTTTCTAAAATAAAGTAATGAATCTGTTAAAAACGTTTTCTAACGCACGGGGAAAAATGCTATAGTTCGGACGACAGACGCAAAGGAAACGAAGCGGAGTTAGCGGTCGGGAAATCTTGGAACGTTTTCGGAGGTTTACGTCAATTGAGGTGAGAGAGGGGTTTCCCTTAAGACGCCGTGGTAGTTAGGTAACTTATTAAGAGGTCCAATCATCTCAAAGGTTGGACTCCAATCTCATTTAGCGTAGTGGTGTATGTGATAGCAATTGTTTGATTGTTTGTTTGGCTATCCACCCGAATGGCTGAGATTGGTTTATTAAAGCTGATATGATGTTTTCTTGTTGATTATGTTTGAGTTATTATCTTATGATCTGTTTATCTGTTTAAATGATTATGTTGTTTGAGAAACATTAGTGTGCTGAATTAAAGGGAATTAAATTGTGAAAGTAAGGACATGTTGTAACACTCCTTGTATATCATCTTACTTTATAAGAAAAGTAATAAGTTTATGATTATTTGGACTTGTTATTGTTGGAAAAAGATCTGAAAATAAGAATTATCCCTTCCCTTGAAAATTTATTTTCACAAACACTTGATTAATGATGAAGGTGACTAGTAAAATCAGAGTTTGCGGAAACATAGTATAATCATCATATTACATTCCCAAAATATATCAAGTGTAACAAGCCCATTAATACCAAATAAGTATTATTATGAAACTGAATTCCTCTTATGATACCTCTTTCCAAAATATGTATCATATAAATTTTATTAAAAATAGAATTGTTATAGAGCTGGTCACTGGTCCTTTGTCCAAACATCCTTTTGGTCGGATCCTCGATATCTGCACAACGGGTTCCCAACCCACACCGGTTAATCATAATAATTCTTTCAATGCAGGTGGCATGATGCATGATTTCCTTCCACCACTGAGGCCTCTAAAGTCCATCTTGGACGTCCATCCAATACATCCTTGTGTTCCCGGAACACCGACATTCGTTCCCAGAACGTAATGCCGAACCATACTTGGATAATAAGCATCACTCCCAGAGTGTGCACCACGTTCCCAGAACGTGTAGCAAACCATACTTGGAATAATAAGCATCACTCCTAGAGTGTGCATCACGTTCCCAGAACGCATACGTTCCCAGAAAGCATAAAAACCAGGTCCTGGACACTGGCCACATATCTATAATGTGTCATCAAGTAGGTTGCATCTCAATGTGTTCCCAGAACACTAACATACGTTCCCAGAACGTATAAAACCAGGTCCCAGACACTGGCCACATATCTATAATGTGTCATCAAGTAGGTTATAATTTGGTACTCCCGGAGTACCCTCCTCATATTCCCAGAATATGATAAACGTTCCTACCAACCCACCTTCCATTCTATATGCATGAATGCACAATCATCAAGGTTGGTTTTATCTTTAATTCTATTATTATACCAATGTGTTCCCAGAACACTAACATACGTTCCCAGAACGTATCGCAAACCATACTTGGAATATAATCAAGCACCACTCCCGGAGTGTGCATCACGTTCCCAGAACGTATCCAAGAAACCATGTCCCAGACAATGACCACATTCCCAGAGTGTGTCATCAAGTAGGTTGCATCAGTTTGGTACTCCTAGAGTACAGGGTCATGTTCCCATTAATTCCATTATTATGACTTAGAAAACACAACTTCTGAATGATATCTTGAGGTATGGCTTTACTCATAAAATTCACCTTTGAATTTAAATTTTACATATGCTCATAGACCTGGATTGAGAGAATATAATCATTGGTATTAGCAACCCTTATTCAAAAACTTAACTTTTACTTTTAAGTTTCAGGTACTAACTGGTTACATCATCACTTAACCAGTTAGAATTACAGACCTGAATATAAAACCACTGATTTTCCAAGAATCTTTTCTTAAATTCTCTTCTCAATCCAATAACAAGGTCTTAGCATAACAGAATACCTCAAGTTCAACACATAATATCATTCAAAAGATCTAAGTCATAATCCAATTTTCATTTATGCATAATTTCCTCTTGAAATTATCCTTTGATATTAAGGTATTAACTCATCACCTCCAATCTAAACCAAACAGTGCTCAAACACATAGTTTTAGATTGGTTTTTGTATGAAATTCTAGCTTAAACTTAAGTACAAATGGTATGGATACTTAGCCAATTTCAGAAATTCATTTTCTTTGAAAATTGACAGTATCTAACCGGTTACAAATTTCGACTAATCGGTTAGAGTAGGCAGAACATACACTGAAAAATGAGGTTTTGCATACCATTTTCTTCCATACTCAAATCTAACCAATTTCATTCATAAATAGAGTTTACATACCCTAATACTAGTGTGTTCAACCACAGAAACCTATCTATATTGCATGCATTCAATTTAGAGACTCAAATTGCACATAATTGCACATATTTCACAACTTAATGCATCAATTCACATAATATCCAATTAAGTCATGAAATCAACATCAACATAGCTTGCATGCATCCAGATAACATTGCTCAAAACAACAATTGAGCTCAAATTGGCCTCCAAGCCATTTAACCATTTTAACTTATGCCCTTTGAGTCTCTTGGTGACTCATCCTATATTCTACCATAATTTATCCTCATTCTAGCAAATAGTAAGCTTCCCCCTTACCTTAGGTTCGTGCTTGATCCAAAACATTGTAGAGAGAAAGGCTCCAACATAGATCTCCATTAAATCCACTATATGCAGATAGAGTTGGATAGGGTACCAAAACCAGGGAAATTGACATGCAAAACCCAATTAATAATTGGGGAAAATAGTCAAATTGAGTTCTTTGCAACATGCACTAGAGGTAAGAATAGATTTGAAACCAAAAGGGTTCATGTGCTTACCAAAATCGAGATTCAAAGTCAGCTCCAGAAACCAGAAGCTGAGGTTTGACAGCACCAACACCCTTACTTTGCAAGCTTCGTTCTCTTGATTCAAGGAATCTCAACTCACAAACTTTATATCAATACAAAGCCCTTGATGTGAGCTTTGTAACCGTGTATCACTCATGTTCTAACTCTCAGAAACGAAGGAGAATCGCACCAGACGACTCAAGAACCCTAAAAACAGAGTTTCAACCCTTCTATCAGAAAATCAACCCAAATTCATCAACAATTCGGGTTTTTATAGAGAAATTAGACTTGCATGCAAGGCGACACGCGTTCCTCAGCGTGATTTGAGTGGGATTCGTGGCGATTTTTGGATTAATTGGGTGGTTACTCATCAAAATCCACTAACCCAGATTCTGAGTTCATCGTGTAACCGGTTACACAGCCCTTCTAACCGGTTACATGCTGATAAAATTCAAAAATTAATAATTTAATTACTCTTTCTTCAAAAACTCTTTTAATATTGCAATTAGGTCCCAACCCAAGGACTAAATTACAATATTCACATTTTTGTACAAAATAACCATATAAAAATATAATATATCCTATATTTTTATACATAAAAACACATAATGTACAAAAACTAAAACCTTTAAAACTAATATAAATCAATTATAAATTAATTGTGATAATTAATTTCTCGGTTATTTGGGAGACGAAAATTAGGGGTGTTACACTACTCCCCCACTTAAAAGGAATTTCGTCCCCGAAATTCATCTTCTGAAATTTTCCGCTTTTCCAAAGTATTTTTATACTAGAAACTTCATCTTGTTTCCAAAAATTCGTTCTTTAGGGTCCTCCCCCACTTAAAAGAGTTTCGATATAATCCTTGTATTTTGAAATATTTCAAATAAAACCCTTCAGGAAAAAAAAAACTTTCCAAACTAAACCACAAGGATTTTTCGTATAAAACTCTTATGTGAAAGAATTTCTTTTAAAAGAAATACTCTTTTGAATAATACACTTTTCAATCAACTTTTTGGAAAAACTTTTTGGGCTGCGCACTCTGATCTCTCGAGCACGATCAAAGAAACATTTGTATGACTTTATTCCTTAATAATTTAAGACATTAGGGTGATCAGTCCTAATATTCAAACCATTAGTAACAAAATCATTCCTTTCAGATATAATCTTTCGCAAGAAAGACCATACGACAGGTCTTTAAGTTAGATGAACTTAAAGATAGGGTAATTATCACTATCAGACTTAGTTAGATAGTCAAGTTCTAGAGACATTTCCGTTGGGGAGACAAAGATTTGTCCTATCCCGGTGGTTGTTAATCTCTCTAGCCATAACTGATCTTTCTATTTCTGTAGTGTCCACATCGATTTATCACATCCAACTGTGATAAAGGTTTTGATCACAGAAAGATTGAAGTTGAACTTCCAACAGGATATTGATATTCTCAAACGATTAGATTAACGTAATCGAAAACATTTAACTACGTTAACTCCGATCAAAGGAAGAGATAGGCTTGGGTTGTTTACGTCAGGATTACACTCAACTCTCATCTCAGCCGGTAAATTCTTCTCGTGCTGGATTCGCTTGCTGTCCAATCCTTTCTCACCTTTTCTTTCAAGACAATTCGGCAAATAATACTCCAGCTTCCTACAATCGGAATTTACTATTCCCTTAGGTACATCACAACTAAACTCCAAGTGATGTGCCTCACATTATTACCTTGAGATGGATAAATGTTCCCTTCCCTATTTCCTCCTTAGTCACTTTTCTTCAATCAAGGATTCCTTAACCTTGATATTTCCGTGGTTGATATTCTCCCATTTACTTTTTCCTCTTTCTCCAGTTGGGCCTGTATTTCATCATTCTTTCTCCTATTCTGAACTCAGACATTTCTCGCATGAATTTTATGTACTTTCCCATAGTCCTCATACATGCTTACCAACATCGAGAAATTCCTTCTTCCTTGATAATTGATAGCTAACTTGGGTTCGAACATAATCTACTCTTGAAGTTCATGCCTTTGGATTTCTCATCTAGGTTGTACCAGAAAACACTTCCTAAATCCCTTACTTCCATAATATATTTTCTAATATCCATAATCCCTGACTTTAATTTCAAAGATTAAATCTCATTCGTTTTCTTCATAGAGATCTAACTCCTCATTTCCTGGTTGAAATTCACGAATCCGATTCAAGAATTCGTTGGTGATTGGCAACATTCCCAATCTAATACTTAGAGGGTTCCTCTTGGGTTACCCGACTTAGGTCTCTAAATTCCTCGATCGGGATAACCTCCTTAACCACCATTGAGCTCACAAGAATAGCCTATCAACTCAAATCGTCTGCAAATACATTTGCTATGCCAGGATGGAGCTCAAAGCCATAATCTTTAAGAAACTCCATCCATCGCCTTGATCTTACATTCAACTCTTCCTCTTCTTATTGTCATTCATACTTTCGAACTCCAAACTTGTTCATGAATTACAACCTTCTTATCTTAGTACCTATTGTTTCTTTTGCATCATCCAGCTCAATTCTCTACCTTCTCTAATTGGGGTAGCTCCTCAACTTCAACTCTCGATTAGTCCATAAATATTTGGATTCAATCTTCTTAAATCAATTTCAATGATGAATCAAGGCATTAAGTTATTTTACCACATTAAATCCTTTCCTTAAATTTTTACTTAGGTAATTGACATTGAGTTTGGATTGGAGGAAGATGTCTACTGATACCAAAAGTTCCTTCACAAAGGACTTAAATTTTTTTATTTTAAACTTTCAGTTTCTAACCGGTTACAAGAAACTCTAACCGGTTATGAAGTATAGTTTTAGAAATAAAACCAAAGAATTTCAAAACCATTTTCTTTACATCATCCAATCCAACTCAAAATAGGATTTATTCATAATCTAATACCTTGATTCCAACTGAATCCATCACTGAAATGATTTAAATCATAATCTACTCACATTTTCCATAATTCCTCTTGGACTAATCATATTATGTTGGGGTATAATCCATCACCACCCCACCATAATTAAACAACACCCTATCATTTAATACCATCAGTTGATCTTTCCAAGTCAACTTGGTCAGAGGCCATGCGATCTTAGAAAATCCCTCAATATTCCGGCGATAATATCCAACCAGCCCTAAGAAACTTCTCACCTCAGTCACAGTCTTAGGCTGTTCCTATTTCAACCATAAACTTACTTTTGCTGGATCCATCGCAATTTCTTCTTTAAAGATCACATGCCCTGCGAACATAACTTCGCTCACCCAAAACTCATCTTTGGCGAGCTTAACACACCCCTACTCTTCTTGCAGGATTCCCAACACAATCCCGAGATGTTCCTCATGTCCCTCCGGATTCTTAGAAGAAACCACAAACGAATCCAAATATAATCTAAAGGTCCCGTTCTTATAATCCATAAAAGAACAGGTGCATTAGTCAATCCGAACAGCATTATTTTCTACTCATAATGTCCGTATCGAGATCAAAATGCAGTCTTAAGTGTATCCCTGCCCCGAATCCTAATTTGGGTTAATCCAATCGCCAATCAATCTTAGAAAACACTTAGACTCCTTTAACCTGGTCCGTGTTTCTCCCATTTGACCATTCCCGATGATACCATATTGTAAGGGTAGTAGAGAGAGAGTCAGCTTCAAGAATTAACTTGATTCCGAACTCTATCTCTTTTGCTCAAGGGTGAACCTAACATCATTTCTTACAACCAAGATTTCTTTAACCCCCCTTTCTCCTTCACTGCTGTCCAGAAGCAACACCTGAGTTCATTGGATTCCAGATTCGAAACTTGGGAATCCCAATACAGAGTTGTTCTATCGTCATTAATCATGATCACTTGATCCTTCGGCTCCCGAACCGTGCTTACGATCAAATGAAATCATGACACAGGTAGATAGACAAAGTCTAATACCTTAATAGAACGATTCCGACATACTTTGGAAACCACTACAAGAAGATTTGTAAGATCCTCTGCTTTGAGATAGCAGATTGGATAAGGCATAGAGCAACTTTGATCAATACCCTTATCCATAAGGAACAAATGAAGGAATAGCTTTAGAGTTTAACGAAATCAACAAGATTAATCCTTAAGAAGATGACTGCCTTGCACTCGACTTGAGAAGTTGATTAACTTTAACACTAGTGAGGGTAAATACTCCTCCCCAGAGTCAAGGACTTAACTACAACTCCTTTAAGATTTCCTTATCACTGGTTCTATGAGAACGGAATAAGCCAACACTATGGTTTTAGGGTTACCACATGTCTAAAGAGAAGCATACGACTATCATACTTCTACTTAGACTACATAGAACACTTTTTAATAGCAGAATAAGCTACTTATCTAGAGCCATTACCCATAACCTTAGCTCTAGTTTGGAAGTATATGAAAGCATACTTCCCAGGAAACATTGCAGATATCGATGACCAGCGTATTGGACCACACACCCAAGGACCAAGAGTCAGGACCATTGCTCTGATACCATAAAAATGTAACACTCCTTGTATATCATCTTACTTTATAAGAAAAGTAATAAGTTTATGATTTTATTGACTTGTTATTGTTGGAAAAAGATCTGAAAATAAGAATTATCCCTTCCCTTGAAAATTTATTTTCACAAACACTTGATTAATGATGAAGGTGACTAGTAAAATCAGAGTTTGCGGAAACATAGTATAATCATCATATTACATTCCCAAAATATATCAAGTGTAACAAGCCCATTAATACCAAATAAGTATTATTGTGAAACTGAATTCCTCTTATGATACCTCTTTCCAAAATATGTATCATATAAATTTTATTAAAAATAGAATTGTTATAGAGCTAGTCACTGGTCCTTTGTCCAAACATCCTTCTGGTCAGATCCTCGATATCTGCACAACGGGTTCCCAACCCACACTTTCTACACTCTGCATGCACCTAAGGGACATCTTCCTTTACTGATTCTTGTGCAAGCTAGATGCACGATCAATACCTAATAAGGGAATGGGGGTTAGCTATACATATTCGCATAATCAAATGGGAATAAAACTAACATCCACAAGTCAACATGTAGCAAATCATGATGCATAATCACATGAGCACACCCAGTTAATCATAATAATTCTTTCAATGCAGGTGGCATGATGCATGATTTCCTTCCACCACTGAGGCCTCTAATGTCCATCTTGGACGTCCATCCAATACATCCTGTTCCCGGAACACCGACATTCGTTCCCAGAACGTAATGCCGAACCATACTTGGATAATAAGCATCACTCCCAGAGTGTGCACCACGTTCCCAGAACGTGTAGCAAACCATACTTGGAATAATAAGCATCACTCCTAGAGTGTGCATCACGTTCCCAGAACGCATACGTTCCCAGAACGCATAAAAACCAGGTCCCGGACACTGGTCACATATCTATAATGTGTCATCAAGTAGGTTGCATCTCAATGTGTTCCCAGAACACTAACATACGTTCCCAGAACGTATAAAACCAGGTCCCAGACACTGGCCACATATCTATAATGTGTCATCAAGTAGGTTATAATTTGGTACTCCCGGAGTACCCTCCTCATATTCCCAGAATATGATAAACGTTCCTACCAACCCACCTTCCATTCTATATGCATGAATGCACAATCATCAAGGTTGGTTTTATCTTTAATTCTATTATTATACCAATGTGTTCCCAAAACACTAACATACGTTCCCAGAACGTATCGCAAACCATACTTGGAATATAATCAAGCACCACTCCCGGAGTGTGCATCACGTTCCCAGAACGTATCCAAGAAACCATGTCCCAGACAATGACCACATTCCCAGAGTGTGTCATCCAGTAGGTTGCATCAGTTTGGTACTCCTAGAGTACAGGGTCATGTTCCCATTAATTCCATTATTATGACTTAGAAAACACAACTTCTGAATGATATCTTGAGGTATGGCTTTACTCATAAAATTCACCTTTGAATTTAAATTTAACATATGCTCATAGACCTGGATTGAGAGAATATAATCATTGGTATTAGCAACCCTTATTCAAAAACTTAACTTTTACTTTTAAGTTTCAGGTACTAACCGGTTACATCATCACTTAACCGGTTAGAATTACAGACCTGAATATAAAACCACTGATTTTCCAAGAATCTTTTCTTAAATTCTCTTCTCAATCCAAAACAAGGTCTTAGCATAACAGAATACCTCAAGTTCAACACATAATATCATTCAAAAGATCTAAGTCATAATCCAATTTTCATTTATGCATAATTTCCTCTTGAAATTATCCTTTGATATTAAGGTATTAACTCATCACCTCCAATCTAAACCAAACAGTGCTCAAACACATAGTTTTAGATTAGTTTTTGTATGAAATTCTAGCTTAAACTTGAGTACAAATGGTATGGATACTTAGCCAATTTCAGAAATTCATTTTCTTTGAAAGTTGACAGTATCTAACTGGTTACAAATTTCGACTAACCGGTTAGATTAGGTAGAACATACACTGAAAAATGAGGTTTTGCATACCATTTTCTTCCATACTCAAATCTAACCAATTTCATTCATAAATAGAGTTTACATACCCTAATACTAGTGTGTTCAACCACAGAAACCTATCTATATTGCATGCATTCAATTTAGAGACTCAAATTGCACATAATTGCACATATTTCACAACTTAATGCATCAATTCACATAATATCCAATTAAGTCATGAAATCAACATCAACATAGCTTGCATGCATCCAGATAACATTGCTCAAAACAACAATTGAGCTCAAATTGGCCTCCAAGCCATTTAACCATTTTAACTTATGCCCTTTGAGTCTCTTGGTGACTCATCCTATATTCTACCACAATTTATCCTCATTCTAGCAAATAGTAAGCTTCCCCCTTACCTTAGGTTCGTGCTTGATCCAAAACATTGCAGAGAGAAAGGCTCCAACATAGATCTCCATTAAATCCACTATATGCAGATAGAGTTGGACAGGGTACCAAAACTAGGGAAATTGACATGCAAAACCCAATTAAGAATTGGGGAAAATAGTCAAATTGAGTTCTTTGCAACATGCAGTAGAGGTAAGAATAGATTTGAAAGCAAAAGGGTTTGTGTGCTTACCAAAATCGAGCTTCAAAGTCAGCTCCAGAAACCAGAAGCTGAGGTTTGACAGCACCAACACCCTTACTTTGCATGCTTCGTTCTCTTGATTCATGGACTCTCAACTCACAAACTTTATATTAATACAAAGCCCTTGATGTGAGCTTTGTAACCGTGTATCACTCATGTTCTAACTCTCAGAAACGAAGGAGAATCGCACCAGACAAATCAAGAACCCTAAAAACAGAGTTTCAACCCTTCTATCAGAAAATCAACCCAAATTCATCAACAATTCGGGTTTTTATAGAGAAATCAGACTTGCATGCAAGGCGAAACGCGTTCCTCAGCGTGATTTGAGTGGGATTCGTGGAGATTTCTGGATTAATTGGGTGATTACTCATCAAAATCCACTAACCCAGATTCTGAGTTCATCGTGTAACCGGTTACATAGCCCTTCTAACTGGTTACATGCTGATAAAATTCAAAAATTAATAATTTAATTACTCTTTCTTCAAAAACTCTTTTAATATTGCAATTAGGTCCCAACCCAAGGACTAAATTACAATATTCACATTTTTGTACAAAATAACCATATAAAAATATATCCCATATAAAAATATATCCTATATTTTTATACATAAAACACATAATGTACAAAAACTAAAACCTTTAAAACTAATATAAATCAATTATAAATTAATGGTGATAATTAATTTCTCGGTTATTTGGGAGACGAAAATTAGGGGTGTTACACATGTGATTGAGGATATGATAAGTAATAACAAAGATAAAGCAAGCAAAAGAAGAGATAAAGAGTTGAGAGTTTGATGGAAAAGAGATAAAGAGATGAGACTGAGGATGAGTTATGGAAGTAAGACGAGTTATGGAAGTGAGATGTGACTTGGCTCCTTTGTTTTTGTTTTAGACTGGGACTAGTGTTGAGTTGAGCTTGCTCCTCCATTAATGCTCAGCAAAAATGTGATTTTTGAAAAATGATTTTTGAAAAGCTTTTTGTTAAAAGATATATTTTTGAAAAGTTCTGTGAACCAATCTTTTTGAAAAAGTTTTGTGAAAAGAAATATTTTTGAGAAAAAGTTTTTTAAACCAATCTTTTTGATAAAATTTTTGAAATGATATTTTGAGAAATTCTTTTTGAAACAATATTTTTAAGAAAGTCTTTTTGAAATGGTATTTTTAAGAAAGTCTTTTGTAATGATATTTTTGAGGAAGTCTTTTGAAATAATATTTTTGAGAAAGTGTTATGAAATGACCCTTTGAGAAAAAGTTTGTGAAAACAATATTTTTGTGAACGATTGTGAAAACAGATTTCGTGAAAGTTTTTGGGAGATGGTATTTTTGGAGAAAGTTTTTGGGAAAGGATATTTTGAGAAAATTTACGAAATGATATTGTTGAAAAAGTTTTGTGAAGTGAAAGTTTTCTGAAATAATGTTTTTCGAAAAAGTTTTACGAAAGGGTGTTTTTGAGAAAAATGAGGAAATGAGCCTTGAGAAAGAGAGGAATTTTGTGTAATGAGATGAGATGAGAAAGATGATGAAATGTGATAAGCAAAGTTGATGAGATGAGATGAGAAAGAGTATGATACGAGATGTTAAAGTGTGATGTGATGATTTGGGGAATAGTTTGAAAGATTAGTGGTCGGGACTCGTTGAAGGAAAGACTATTAAAAGACATGAATAACGCGGTGAGGTATGAGTGTGTGTCGAAGTAGTGGAGAGGAAGGAACCATAGGTATCTGTGGATACTTAGGAGGAGATTGCATGAGGGGAGGACGATGATGGTGAAACGTCAAGAAGTCTAGAGTACTGTTCTAGGCAGAACGAACTCCATATGTGGTGCACTAACGTGGTGGGTGTGACACCCTCAAAGTAACCCAAGTAATTAATACAAATAAATGATATAACTTGAGTATATATGGACTTGCTTAATTATTAGAAAATACTGGATTTAAAATTTTTCCTTTTTAGCTTCTAAAAAGTCGGGTGCACAAACCAAAGCATAGGATATTTGGAGAATAATTTACATATTACTTTTTGAAACGACTTCGACATTTGCTTTGCTCAGAAAATAGTTTTGCAAATCTTAGATGGCATCCCTTTTGAAGATAGAATTTCGTATAACAGAACTTAAGTAATGCCATCCAGTTTTTCATCTAACCAACTGATACCATTTCAAAATGTCATAGCCGAATTCTTTTTTCCAATCAAAATCAGAGTAAGCGGAATTAACAGGACTATGTAATAAACTATAATATAAACATGGATCTTATATATATATATACCAAAAGATACATAATACATAATCCAGCGATAAAGAACTCCAAAATCCCAGAACAAGTCCATAAGGCTATGTAAATATATGACATCGAAATAGACCATAACTCCAGAGTTTTCAAAAGGAATATCCCCATAACCACAGTATCAAAACCCCAAAGCTGGTCTCATAGCACTGGTAGCAGCAGTAGTAGTAGAAGTCTCCAAGAAGTAACAGGGAAGAAGTCTCATAGATTACCTTATGCATCAGCAACAAATCACACCGGATCATCATCATCAGCAACAAATCTCATAGATTACCTTATGCATCAGCAACAAATCATCATCAGCAACAAATCTCCTCCACAGCAACCATCACACCGGATCCCTGATTCTCATCATTTACCTTATGCATGTACTTAGGAATTATCGCCTCTCCATTGACTTCCGATAGATTAAACGACAGGCTCGCTTCCGCTCTCGTATTCGACAGGATTCTCCTTGATCTTATTTGAAGGAGTATTTACCCTACCACTGGGTACAAGGTCTGATGAAAACGTGACCTTAAAAGAACTCCTTGAAATAGACAGGGAAGTCTCCTCTCGAATGGCTTTAAAAGAAAAGGAGTATGAGTGGGTAGGTTCGAATTGAAAACTGTTATACAAGCGAGCTAGTCGAGTGGGAGATGATACATGGTAAGTATAAAAAGTAGATACATGCATAGCGTATATGATGGGAATCCTAAACCTACGAGGATGTGACCAAACCAGTGGATTAGGGTGATCGAAGGTAACCACTATCTCACCCTCATACACTACTCGGCAATCCTCGCAGATCCATATGCCACTAAGAAGTGGATGGATCTCGGTGCAAGCGATGTAACTTGTCATCACCTACAAGGGCATAGGGGTAAGCAAATCTATACACATAATCAATAGAGCTTAAATATTGAAGTAACATGATTATGCACAGAAAATCCCAAAACAGTTAACAGCCATAGTTAACATTTAGAAAACACTTAATGCAAATAAGATGTTCATACTCATTCTTAATATCCAGCCTTAACTAAATTAAGGGTAAGTGGCATGATGCCTGACATTCTTCTTTTTCTGAGATTCTCCGTCTAATGACCTCACAGACTTCGATCCAATACACAATGCATTCCCCGAGATTCATTTTGCCCTACCTTATTTCCAACCATTTAATCTCCTTTCTCTAATCTTTCAGAAATTTCATCCTTGAGTAATTCCCAAGTGTCATGCCAATCCTTTGCTTCCAATATAAAATTTGCATAGTTCCACTTATGTCTAAGCTTCACCATTTATCATATAGGTGGTATAACCTTTACTCATCCATTTGGCTTGATCCCATAACTAATCTTCATCTTCCAAATCGTCTGGAATCCAAATTCTTACCCTTAAAATATCCCCTATGGAACTTAGGTTTCTTCCCTTTCGAAATCAATTTCTTATTGGTCCTTACTTCTTCGGTTCCCTTGTTGCAATTCATGAATTCGAGTTAAGAATTCTATTGTGATTTGCAACCTCCCCTCCTTACTTCTTGTCAGTCTACTTGTATCATCAAGCTCGAATCTCTCAGACTCCTTAAATCCACTTTCTTAAACTCCGTAGGGCTCACATGAATTGCCTTTCAGCCCCTTGTGGTTGCTTCCTCATTTGCATTGTTGTAATGACGACAGAGTCTCCGGTCACGAGCTTTTAAAACATGGTTCGTCGACGCTGTCCCGGGTTCAACTCCTTCTCTCGGATGAACAATTACTTCGATTCTCCAGGGTCATTAACACTTAAAGCGTAATGACACGGGAAGAAGGCCTCGAGCCCTTAAAGCAACCTTGATCGTTGCAAAGCTCAAGTCATGTGCCAAGTGTATCACCTTGTATATTCAATCCCTTTGATGCATACACATCTACCTTCCTTTCTTAAAGTTACCTCCTTTCAAGTCATGGCCTCAATGCAATGGAATATGCTCCAATACTTTGGCGTGAAATCAAGTAGGGTAGCACAGGAGGAAATGCTATTCTTCCCTTTAATGACTGAAAGTTCGTGTTGTTCTTCTTATTTCATATAGAAGACTACTTCTCCCGGGTTATCTTGATTGAAGATTTTTGACTTTAGAAAGTCCACTTAACAATAAGATTCGATCAATCTCTTCCCACAATCACATTCAAATGGGAGAAAGGATAATAGACCGAATTTAACTTAGTGTCTCGATCAAATATCTCGACACTATAATCTAAACAAACTTTTAGAAATAAATTTGGGTAGCTTCATGGGGTCTCAAATTTTAAAACAGTCAGGGAAATCCGACTTCAACCTACTTATACATATATATATTGAACAAAAGAATGGGTAACTCCCGAATCGAACACAATCATGCAAAGTTGGTTTAGAAATAAATGGTTACCTTGCACGAGATCAGGAGATTGGTTAGCTTCCACTTTATTCAGGGTAAACACTTTGCCTTGAGTCTTTGGTTTTCTAGCAAGTCGGGTGCGGTTACTTTTCACAAGTTCTCTGCAATAACGTGCAACATGACCCTGCTTTCCACAGTTGAAGCAATTACTCGTTGCCCAGTAGATCCTTCCATAATGATGATGCTTACACTTCTCACAGTAAGGAGCATTACTGCGAGGCTTAACTCCATCCTTAACTTCATCTCTTCCTTTGCCTCGGTTCTGATCACAGTATGGACCCTTATTCCGAGGATCAAATCTTTTCTTTCTTTGTGATCCATACTTCTGCTGGTTATTCTTTGCCTGATCAGCTAATACTTCGGCCTTCTTATCATCCTCATACATTCGACACTTATCTACTAACGTAGAAAAACTTTGAATCTTCTGATAACTGAAAACGGATTTCAGTTCGGGTCTCAGACCGCCTTCAAACTTGATGCATTTGCTCCTCTCATTAGGATTGTTTTGATAGTATGGAGAGTACTTCATCAGTTCTTCGAACTTAGCCGCGTACTCACCCACACTCATGTCTCCTTGCTTTAATTGCAGAAACTCAATTTCCTTCTTCCTTCTTAAATCTTCCGGGAAGTATTTATTGAGAAACCTCTCCGTAAACACATCCCAATTAATATCCCTTCCTTCATAGTGCAGGAGTTGAACTGTGTGATTCCACCAGTTCTCCGCCTCGTCTTCTAACATATAAACTGCATATGCCACCTTCTGGGCCTCAGTGCAGTCTAATGTTCTAAAGATCTTATCCATCGTACAAATCCACTTATTAGCCTCCTCAGGCTTAAATCCTCCTTCGAACTTAGGTGGGTTACAACTTCTAAAATCCGCCAAACTCTTGGCTTCAGAATTACCAACACCATATTGGTAAGGTGGTTGTTGAGATTGTTGTTGTTGCCATTGATGCATAGATTCCAACACCACGGTGATTCTTTCTAATATCGTGTCGGTGCGATTTTGGTTTCTAGTCGTCATAATAGACCTGCGCTATAACTTATGGTCACATATGATGGACTAGAGAAACATTCTTCACACAACCTATACTAAGGTTCTAACAATAGCTTTCTATAATGAATTCAATTTCTATATTATATCAATTGCTCCATTCGAGCAAGATACTGATATTCAAAACAATAAATATGCCCTGTGGATACCTGCTTGATGTTGATGACTGCCTTTCTGGAGCTACTTCCACTACTACAGGATCTGACTTTTGCTCTGATACCACTAAGTGTGACACCCTCAAAGTAACCCAAGTAATTAATACAAATAAATGATATAACTTGAGTATATATGGACTTGCTTAATTATTAGAAAATATTGGATTTAAAATTTTTCCTTTTTAGCTTCTAAAAAGTCGGGTGCACAAACCAAAGCATAGGATATTTGGAGAATAATTTACATATTACTTTTTGAAACGACTTCGACATTTGCTTTGCTCAGAAAATAGTTTTGCAAATCTTAGATGGCATCCCTTTTGAAGATAGAATTTCGTATAACAGAACTTAAGTAATGCCATCCAGTTTTTCATCTAACCAACTGATACCATTTCAAAATGTCATAGCCGAATTCTTTTGTCCAATCAAAATCAGAGTAAGCGGAATTAACAGGACTATGTAATAAACTATAATATAAACATGGATCTTATATATATATACCAAAAGATACATAATACATAGTCCAGCGACAAAGAACTCCAAAATCCCAGAACAAGTCCATAAGGCTATGTAAATATATGACATCGAAATAGACCATAACTCCAGAGTTTTCAAAAGGAATATCCCCATAACCACAGTATCAAAACCCCAAAGCTGGTCTCATAGCACTGGTAGCAGCAGTAGTAGTAGAAGTCTCCAAGAAGTAACAGCAATCATCGTTCAACATCATCATCAGCAGCAAATCTCCTCCACAGCAACCATCACACTGGATCCCTGATTCTCATCATTTACCTTATGCATGTACTTAGGAATTATCGCCTCTCCATTGACTTCCGATAGATTAAACGACAGGCTCGCTTCCGCTCTCGTATTCGACAGGATTCTCCTTGATCTTATTTGAAGGAGTATTTGCCCTACCACTGGGTACAAGGTCTGATGAAAACGTGACCTTAATAGAACTCCTTGAAATAGACAGGGAAGTCTCCTCTCGAATGGCTTTAAAAGAAAAGGAGTATGAGCGGGTAGGTTCGAATTGAAAACTGTTATACAAGCGAGCTAGTCGAGTGGGAGATGATACATGGTAAGTATAAAAAGTAGATACATGCATAGCGTATATGATGGGAATCCTAAACCTACGAGGATGTGACCAAACCAGTGGATTGTAAGTTCCATGATGAATGTTTTGATAATGACAAAGTGTTTTGAACAAGCTATCATGTGATGATCAAGTTCAAGTTCAACAAGCAACAACAAACATCAAGTGAAGAAGAGAGAACAAGCTCATGAAGACTTAAGTTTGAGTGTAATTGTTTTTGTTTTATCTTTTGCCTCTCAAGCTTCATAGGTTTTCATTTGGGTAGTTTGTTTAGAGGGTAGTGAATCTCATTCATAAGTCATGATTTAATCATAATTTGAGTTTTCACTTAACCTAGAATCAATAGGTGGCTTAAAGGTTTTAAAGGAAAGGTTGGTTTTTGAGAAAACAAGTTTTAAACAAGTGTCAAACATGTTTAATCGATTAAGAACATGTTTAACCGATTAGTACTCTATTAAGGCAAAATTTAATCGATTAAGTACTGCTGAACTGATTTTTAAAATACGATTTTCACTTCTCAAAATCAGTTTTCAAGTGCCATAACTTTTGGGTATTCTATAAAAACCTTTTCCTAACCTTTGTGATCATAACCCATCATTTTGATATTCATTTTACAAAGAATCAAGCCACTCTATTCTCTCTCAATTTCAAAGATCAAAGCTTTTCTATTTTCATATTCTTTGATCAAGAACCTTTGAATCTCTTGTGTGATTTGTCATAGCTATTGATTGAGATTCATTAGGATTGTTATGTGTATTCATTGAGTTGTAATCTTTGCAATAAGGCAAGCCACTACAACAAACAAGAAGCCTTGGTGTGTCGATTATCATCAAGCAACGTTCATTGAAGAAGAAGAAGTCTTGGTTGTGAATCAAGCAAGGAGAAGCCTTGATGTGTGGATTATCATCAAGCAATTGAAGACTTGTTGTGTCGATTATCAACAAGGGGTAGAGGTTAGATTAGAGAGAAGATCAATAGGATTACAAGGCAAGGGTGTCGGTTATCTCTTGTAGGCTAGCAAGAAGGAAGTCTTGTGAGGCAATCACTTGTAATTTGAGAACTCTAATTCCTCATAGTGAAGAATCTCTCTTGGTTGAAGAGGGGACTGGATGTAGCTTTCAAGCGGATGAAAGTGAACCAGGATAAATCGCTTTGTCGTATCTCTAAACCCTTACTCTTTATATTCAAGTCATTTGATTCCGTTCTTGGTTGAAAACCTAGAAAGATTGATTTTCATAATTGATTGAATTGAATCTTTAATTGTTCAAATTGATAAAGGGAAAATCATTTTCATAACTAGGTTAATCAATAAGAATATAGGTGTTAATTGTTTCCGTTGTATCTCTGATCTTGCATGTGAATTGATTGATTTTCGTATTCGATTGAAAAAGTGATTTTTCAGTTTCTGATAGTTTTAATCGATTAAGTGTTCGTTTAATCGATTAAGGACTTTTGAACTTTCAGGTTTAATCGATTAATACTCGATTAAATTGCAGGTTAATCGATTAAATCTTAGTTTAATCGATTAAGTGCTGTAGAATTTGCAAAAATCATTTGTCTTAATTGTTTCGATTTGTTTCTTTCGAAAATCTTTCAAGGTAGCTTAGACACCTATTCAACCCCCTTCTAGGTGTATTCCTAGGGTTCCTTTGTCTCTCCAACCACCAATTGCGGTTTCCTCAATTGGTATCAGAGCTCGGTCGAAAGACACGAGCATAAGAGCTTTTTCGTAAAGATCCTAGTTAAGTAACCACAATGAGTTCTATGAATTCCTTTGGTGGTGAAGGTGCTTCAATAAGTCGTCCTCCATTGTTTACCGGAGAAGGCTATGCATATTGGAAAGTTAGAATGAAAATCTTTATCCAAGCCATAGATAGTGAAATTTGGAAAGTAGTTGAAAAAGGTCCTCATATCCCCTCTAGTTTAGTTGAAGGTGTAGAACAATTGATCCCCGAGGATAAGTGGAAAGATGATGATAGAAAGAAAGTTCAATATGATTATAAAGCAAAGAATATCATTACCTCCGCTTTATCCTATGACGAGTTCTTTAGAGTTTCTTAATGTTCTAGTGCTAAGGAAATGTGGGACACTTTACAAGTGACTCATGAAGGAACTAGTGAAGTTAGGAGAGCTAGATTGAATGCTTTAATGTGTGATTATGAATTGTTTCAAATGCTTCCAAATGAATCTATAAATGATATGCAAAAGCGTTTTACTCACATTATAAATCATTTACTTGCTCTTGGTAAAAAGTTTCTACAAGGTGAACTTTCTAACAAAGTGTTGAGATGTTTAGACAGGAATTGGCAACCAAAAGTAATGGCTATCGTTGAATCTAAAGACTTGGATGCTATGGATCTAGCAACACTTTTCGGAAAGCTTCAAGAACATGAAATGGAGCTTGGACGATTAAGTATCAATGAAGAGTCGGATAAAAACAAAGAAAGAAAGGGACTTGCTCTTAAAGTCAATAGATCATATAAAAAGAAAGAGAGTTCTGATGATAATGATAGTGAAGATTCCGATTCCGATATTGATGAAAAAGACATGAAACTTTTGCTAAGAAAGTTTGACAAGTTTCTAAGGAGAAAAGGAAGGTTGAACAAGGATAAAAGTAAAGAGAAGGATTCCCCACACTACAAGACCAAGACATCAAAAGAAGGTGTAGTTTGCCATGAATGTGGAAAGCCCGGTCATCTCAAGTATTCATGCTCTAGGTATCTCAAGAAAAAGGAGAAAGACAAGAAAAATTCTAAATCTAAAAGAGCATACATAGTTTGGGATAGTGATGAAGATAACAAGAAAAGCACATCGAGTAGTTCTTCGGATAATGAAGAAGCCGCTTGTCTCAACTTGATAACTCTAGTAGATGATGAAGAACAAAGTTCAAATGATGAATCAAGTTATCAAAGCGAGGATAGCAATGTAAGTCATACTAAATCCGAAATTTCTTCTAAATATGAATTGTTATATAATGCTTATGAAGAAATGCATGAACAACTTGAAAAACTAGCTTTGAAAAACATTGAAAGAAAGAAGCTCATTTTGAAATATCGAAAAGAGATTTTAGAACTTCAAAAACAAGTTGATGAGCTTAATCTTGAAAATGAAACTCTTGATCTTATATATGCTAGTTCTTCTTGTGATTGTGCTAGTAGAGTGAATATTGTGGTTGATTGTGAGAAGTGCAAGTTGCTTAAAGATGAAAATGCTATTTTGAAAAATAAGCTTGCAAGTTTCACAAATGGTGATATTAGATTGCGCACATTGTTAAATTTTCAAAGAGAAAATTCAAACAAGTTTGGTTTGGGTTATACTAATGCTAAGAGTAAATCTCATAGAAATATTGTTGATTTTTCTAAAGTTGATTTTTCAAATGCACCAACATGTTTCTATTGTGGTACTCATGGACATACTTCAAATGTGTGTTATATTAAAGTGCATGGTATACCTAAAGGACATTTTGTTTGGATGAAAAGGGTGAGAGTCCCTACACTAACAAAAATGGATCCAAAACTATTTGGATACCAAAGAGCAAAGCATGATTGTTTTGTAGGTATGATTGAAGAGCAAAGAGAGCTTACAAGTGTTATTCATATTTGCATCTTCAATTGGTATCAAAAGAAGTCCTACAATATGGTACAAATGTTATGATTAGTTTGTGAACTTCATATGGTATCTTCTCAATTGGTATTACTTTTCTAAATGTTTAAACTAAATCATTTGGTATCATTGAGTAGATTCATAGATGGTTATCATGATATAGTGACATGCTTTGGTTGTTATTAAAGAAATATCACAATTGGTATCAAATATTTGTTGATATATGTACTTCTTTACAATTGATATCTTCTTTGTTAAGTGATATTATGATATTTTAGTTCTCAATTGGTATCATATTACATTGTTATATTCTATTGCCAATTGGTATCACATTGCAAAGTATAGTTCTATTGTATTTGTTCAATTGGTATCAATGTTGTAAAGAAATGATCATTGATTTCTTACCTTGGCTTAGATGTTATATTTCAATTGGTATATATTACTTTTTGATAATGCCAAAGGGGGAGAAATATGATGTTTTGAATTGAATGAAATGTTTCTCAAAGGTGGAGAAATGATTTTTGGAGAAATAATATGATTTTTAGATGTTTGTGGAGAAAGGTTGTTTTTGTTGTTTTTATGTAGGTTGAGCTAAGTTGTTGAAGATAGGGGGAGAATCAAGCTTCTATCAATTGGATTCAAATGTCAAAAGCATTTATTGAAGGGAAGCAAGAGTCTCACCAAGTGATCAAATTGTTAAAGCATCAACAACTTCAAAAGAATTTTTGGAGAACTTCAAAACATGGTTTGTCATTTTCAAAAATGGGGAGATTGTAAGTTCCATGATGAATGTTTTGATAATGACAAAGTGTTTTGAACAAGCTATCATGTGATGATCAAGTTCAAGTTCAACAAGCAACAACAAACATCAAGTGAAGAAGAGAGAACAAGCTCATGAAGACTTAAGTTTGAGTGTAATTGTTTTTGTTTTATATTTTGCCTCTCAAGCTTCATAGGTTTTCATTTGGGTAGTTTGTTTAGAGGGTAGTGAATCTCATTCATAAGTCATGATTTAATCATAATTTGAGTTTTCACTTAACCTAGAATCAATAGGTGGCTTAAAGGTTTTAAAGGAAAGGTTGGTTTTTGAGAAAACAAGTTTTAAACAAGTGTTAGACATGTTTAATCGATTAAGAACATGTTTAATCGATTAGTACTCGATTAAGGCAAAATTTAATCGATTAAGTACTGCTGAACTGATTTTTAAAATACGATTTTCACTTCCCAAAATCAGTTTTCAAGTGCCATAACTTTTGGGTATTCTATAAAAACCTTTTCCTAACCTTTGTGATCATAACCCATCATTTTGATATTCATTTTACAAAGAATCAAGCCACTCTATTCTCTCTCAATTTCAAAGATCAAAGCTTTTCTATTTTCATATTCTTTGATCAAGAACCTTTGAATCTCTTGTGTGATTTGTCATAGCTATTGATTGAGATTCATTAGGATTGTTATGTGTATTCATTGAGTTGTAATCTTTGCAATAAGGCAAGCCACTACAACAAACAAGAAGCCTTGGTGTGTCGATTACCATCAAGCAACGTTCATTGAAGAAGAAGAAGTCTTGGTTGTGAATCAAGCAAGGAGAAGCCTTGATGTGTGGATTATCATCAAGCAATTGAAGACTTGTTGTGTCGATTATCAACAAGGGGTAGAGGTTAGATTAGAGAGAAGATCAATAGGATTACAAGGCAAGGGTGTCGGTTATCTCTTGTAGGCTAGCAAGAAGGAAGTCTTGTGAGGCAATCACTTGTAATTTGAGAACTCTAATTCCTCATAGTGAAGAATCTCTCTTGGTTGAAGAGGGGACTGGATGTAGCTTTCAAGCGGATGAAAGTGAACCAGGATAAATCGCTGTGTCGTATCTCTAAACCCTTACTCTTTATATTCAAGTCATTTGATTGCGTTCTTGGTTGAAAACCTAGAAAGATTGATTTTCATAATTGATTGAATTGAATCTTTAATTGTTCAAATTGATAAAGGGAAAATCATTTTCATAACTAGGTTAATCAATAAGAATATAGGTGTTAATTGTTTCCGTTGTATCTCTGATCTTGCATGTGAATTGATTGATTTTCGTATTCGATTGAAAAAGTGATTTTTCAGTTTCTGATCGTTTTAATCGATTAAGTGTTCGTTTAATCGATTAAGGACTTTTGAACTTTCAGGTTTAATCGATTAATACTCGATTAAATTACAGGTTAATCGATTAAGAGTTTAATCGATTAAGTGCTGTAGAATTTGCAAAAATCATTTGTCTTAATTGTTTCGATTTGATCCTTTAAGAAAATCTTTCAAGGTAGCTTAGACACCTATTCAACCCCCCCTTCTAGGTGTATTCCTAGGGTTCCTTTGTCTCTCCAACCACCAATTGCGGTTTCCTCATGGATTAGGGTGATCGAAGGTAACCACTATCTCACCCTCATACACTACTCGACAATCCTCGCAGATCCATATGCCACTAAGAAGTGGACGGATCTCGGTGCAAGCGATGTAACTTGTCATCACCTACAAGGGCATAGGGGTAAGCAAATCTATACACATAATCAATAGAGCTTAAATATTGAAGTAACATGATTATGCACAGAAAATCCCAAAACAGTTAACAGCCATAGTTAACATTTAGAAAACACTTAATGCAAATAAGATGTTCATACTCATTCTTAATATCCAGCCTTAACTAAATTAAGGGTAAGTGGCATGATGCCTGACATTCTTCTTTTTCTGAGATTCTCCGTCTAATGACCTCACAGACTTCGATCCAATACACAATGCATTCCCAGATCACAAATATGTTACCAAAACGTATGGCATACTAGCTCGGGAGTGATAAAAACGTCACACCACCTGGTGAACGTCACGTCACCCAAGGACGTAAACGTATCACTTATCAATCATACCATGGGTGTGATAAAAAACGTCACCACATCTGATGAACATCACGTCACCTAAGGATGTAAACCTTATCACTTGTGATACACAATAGAGGTGATAAACAACGTCACCATGTCTGATGAACGTCACGTTTCCCAAAACGTAAACCTTACCACTTGTGTGCATCACACCCTTCTCAACAAACAACGGGTGTGATAAAAAACGTCACCACCTCTGATGAACGTCACGTCGCCTACGGACGTAAACCCTACCACTTGTGTGCAATACACCGTTGAAACATCCAATCAACAGTATACCACATACTGCCCACATTATCCACCTTAATATGTCATCGAGCTAGTAGAAACTTTTAGCAATTCCAGAGGTCCTACTCATGTCATCAGAACATGAGTAAACAATCCAGCACTCAAGCTCTTAACTTAAGGAAATTGATTGGTCTACCTCAATTGATAATACATAACGTGCCACCCGAGCAACGTTGTGACGTGCTGTAGGATTCTCATGTTTTGATGCTAACAATCTCTCTCCAAGCAACAACATTGGCAACAAGCAAGCTACACCACATGAAGATTAGAATTAGGATTTTTATTAATTCTATTTCAATGTAATCTTTATTTTTATGCAATGCATCTCATTGGTGTGGGTAGCTTAGGTGATTTTAAGAATATTTAAATAATGTTTGATTAAGAGTGAAGATACTTTAAATCTTGATTAAATAGCTCTATTAAAAGTTTTGTGAAAATCCTTTTAGAAAAACCTTGTTTTTATTCAGATTCTGATCAGTTTACTCGAGTAATGAGTATTGGGTCACTCGAGTAATTTATGTCATGACAGGTTAATCGAGTAATGGTTTACACATCACTCGAGTAACTTAATCTGACATGTTTTAATCGAGTGAAGTTATATGGTTTACTCGAGTAATTCAATCAGTGTTTGGAAAATTTTAAAAGGACTTAATTTTCTCTTTCACAACAGATACACATTCATTCTTACAATTTTCTATACACTTTCAAAAGCAATTCAAGAGCTATTTTACATCTTTCAAGAACTATCAAGATTCAACAAGAAACTTTTCATTCTTCACTCTATTTCTCTCATTGTCCAAATATTCTTGAGATCATAATTTTGTTCTTAGTGGTTGTTGAAGATTTGCAATTTGTGATTGCATCATTGAAGTTTCAACACAAGTGAAGAATCTCACAAGGAAGACTTTGAGGATCAAATCAAAGCAAGAAAAGAGGATTGGTTGGAAGCATCTTCAATCAATTAGCAAGGAAATCTAGAATTCTCAAAAGGGGTAGATTAGATCAAAGTGTTTGGTACACACTTTGAGTTGGGTTTTAAGATAGGAGAACTAAGAATCTAGTTGCATCTTAAAACATTGTAAAATCTACATTTGAAGATTTCTAGTGAAGAATCTCTCTTGATTCAAGAGGGGACTGGAGTAGCTTTCAAGTGGGTGAAAGTGAACCAGGATAAATCCTTGTGTCTCTTTTATTTTCATTCCTTGTATTGCATTAATTCATTAACAATTGCATTTTTAGGTTAGAATTGGGGTTTTCTTAATTCTACTCATTTGATCTAAAATTGCATGTTAATATTACTTGAAGTTGTTCATATTAATCATTCATAATTTGTTGAATCATTATAGCATTGTAATTCTTGAAGAACTCCATTGAAAACTGAGTTTTAATTGAATTTTACCCAGTTTACTCGAGTAAAGTTCTTGTCACTCGAGTAATATGCTTTCAGTTTATGAACAATACTCGAGTAGGTTTTCTGTTACTCGAGTGATTTAAAAATAGCTTTCGTAATACTCGAGTGATTTGCTGAATACTCGAGTGAAATTATTTTTGCTTGCGTATTACTCGAGTGAAGACTTGAGTTACTCGAGTAATCTGACTTGAATTTTTAAGAAAACTTATTTTCATAAAACCATTCTCTTAGGTGGATGAAAAAATCTGTAATAAGGCTTCAATATTTTATTCACCCCCCCTCTAGACTATATTGAGCCGCTTGTTGGTTTCCAACACGTGCCACCCGAGCCACGTCCCATCATCCAAATGGAATAATCATCTCATAAATCAATTTCCTTTAAGTCTTAGGTCGATTGAATTATTGTCATTTAAGTATTAACCAAATGGTCTAGGATTGGAAATGATATCTCAAAGATTCTAGGTAAAACTACTCGAGTGTGCTTCATTTTCCAGAAATTCATGTTTCAGTTTTCACCAAAATACTCGAGTGTTTTACATAGTCACTCGAGTGTTCCTCAGATTTTACCAAATTACTCGAGTGTTCTTATGATTACTCGAGTGTTCTTCATTTGTTACCAAATTACTCGAGTGCTCCTCGGGATACTCGAGTGTTCTTCAGTTTTCCAGAAAATCCAATTTTTCAAAACATCCAAAATACTCGAGTATCACCCATAATACTCGAGTGTTTGCAGACAGTTAACACTGTAATTTGCATTTTAACATACCATATCCAATTCTAGCCAATTCTAATCCAATCCAATGATCAACAGAGCTTACATTATACATATTAAGCATGTTCCAACACAAAAACAACAACTTATTACACTGAATCGAATCTGAGCAACAATTTTGAATAAAAACACATTTTCAACAACTTAACATACCAAATTCAGTTCCACACACTTTTGACATGAAAACAACTTGCATATAGCTCACATGCAACATATTGAACTTGCTCAGACCAACTTTAGAATGCAGGTTGGTCTCCAAACCAATTTCCCTATTCAAACTAAGCCCTTAGAGCCTCTTGGTGGCTCTCTAATCTCATACATGCAATTTAAACTCTATCTAGTGAATAGAAAGCTTCCCCCTTAACTCTTAGATGTGAATCAACAGAGACTTCACCCCAAACTTAGCTTCCAAGTCGAATTCCCCAAAATCCACATTGAAACAGAGCAGTTTCAGCAGAGCACCAAGATTGAATTGGTTGATGCATGAAACAACCATAAAAATTGGGGAAATTAGTCTCTATATAATCTCTACAATTCGCACTAGCTAAAGAAACAAGATTCACATGAGGAGGTTACCTGAGCTTACCAAAATCAAGCTCCAAAGTAAGCTCCAGGATCCTGATACAGCAAACAAACGCCAACTTCTAAGCCTCGATTCTTCCAATCTACTCACTCTCAGCTCACAATCTTGGTGTCTATACAAAGCTCGAGATGTGAGCTTTGTATTGGTGTATGACTTGTGGTTCGAATCAACCCAGAGAGGGAGAATCGATTGAATCAATTCAGAAACCCTAACACACACAATACTTCACGAATTTGAGCAAAAGGGTTGATTGATTCATCGACCATGGCTTAAATAGCCATCCATGAAGCTCATGCACAACGACACGAGTCCAAGGGCGTGTTGCTGAGTTGCAATCATGTCAACTCGTGAGGTATTCCGAGTGGTGACTCAGCAAACGCACTCACGAGTGCAACTCTGATCAAAATACTCGAGTATTCCCAGAAACACTCGAGTGTTTTGACCAGTTTTTCAAAAATAATGATTTTATTTTCTTTCCCACCAAAACCTTTCTAAGATTGCCTCAAGGTCCCCCAAACAGGGACTAATGTGAAAATATTTATTTTTCTCATATTAAAATTCTCTAATATCTTCTTTCATAATAAATTACATGAAATCGAGACTAAAAATAATCAATTATAAATAAACTTTATAATTAATATTTTATTAATCAAGGGTTAAAAATCAGGGATGTTACAGTGGGAACTGGGTCTAATACCGTGGTAAGTTCTGCACTTGAGACTAGAACTGTACTATCGCCCCCTTGATTGCAAATCGAGAATGGTGAGAGGGACTGGAACGGGGCATTTGTGATTGCCGCTGAGAGCGTGCCTGTTTATATGATATGATATGATTTAAGGCTGAGTCCTCCTGGTCTGGGACCATTTGTTGTGTGACAGCTGTCATGCCCGCGTGGTAAAGGTCCTGCACTCCTGTTTGCTTCCGACTAGGTGTGGATGGATGACCGAGGAGATGTAGACGTGTGAGCCATTTGCCTCAATGATGTTTGTTCCCCTAATCATTGAGTGAGTTGAGATGATAAGACTTAATAAGTTTAAAGATTCAAAAGAAAAGTAAAGTAATGGTATTGAGTATTGAACGAGATTTGGGAAGTGATAATAATCTGGTGTTATATGATGATGATGGTTATGTTTGTTTATTTGATTTGTATGTAATTTACTCTTTTTTCTTAATAATTGCCTATCGTAAATCCACATAGTCGACGTTACATGTTTTTGGTAGCTCACTCTCTCGCACTGTTGTTGTGTATTGGGAAAATTCTGTACGGTCTTTAGATGGAAAACATAGCGAAGTTCCAGCGCATTCGGTTGATAGGAGCATCTCCATTGAAGGGAGACAATATAACTATGACTGGCCGTTTCATAGTTTGTATTGAGATGAAACGGAACCGAAAGGAAATCATGGAGAGACTGCTAGCTCGTTATGAGGAGGAGAAGAAAGCACGAGAAGCGGCCATGGAAAGTATTGCTAATGAGGCTGATGATGCTGCTCACGACTCGAGGATTTGACTTACCAAGAATCAGAGTAGCGCAGCGGAAGCGTTAGAGTAGACGACCAGAGGATTAGGTAATTCCCCTTTCAGAGTTTTGTATTTCCATTGCAAGTTACTTAGAAGTCCTGGCTCTAACATGCTGTAACCCCAACTAAGTTCATTTTCAATATTGGTGTTTTGAAATTAAGTCGAATGGGCTGTAAGTTTAAAAGAAGTTTTTGAAAAACAAGTTTCAAGGGGCGGTGTCTTGTGACATCTCGGTTTGGAACTTGAAAGGTCTTATGCATTATGAGAACACGAGTTTTAAATTGTAACCATGTTTTGAAAACCTAAGTGTTCTTATCTTGTGTAACGCTTAAAAAAAAAATTTTGGCCCAAAATTTCACTATAAACAGTTGTGGTTTTCAAGTTGCCAAATCGGGGTGTTACAGAGTTGGTATCAGAGCAGGGTTTGATTCTAAGTGAAAGTATGCATGGATTTACATACTCTGTGCGCGTTAGTATTAAGATAGCCATAGACGAACATAGGAGCGCTAAGAGTACGCGGATGCATTCCTGAAAGTGTCAGCTTTCGTCTACAGCAAAGACAAGGAGCAGTGATCAGTGCCGTCAGGGAACGTTAGTTCGCGGTTTGAGCTTTCTTCGTTGAATTTCTCTTTGACGTGAACCTGTTTGTTTGCGATGACCCTTGATCCATAAGATTTGTTTTGTGACCAGAACCTTTCCTTCCTTGATTGAAAATTCTCCTGCGAAAACCCTATGCGTGCCAAATTGCTTTGGCATGACATTTGAAGAAGCCTTTTCTGAGAATCTTAAATCATTATTTTAACCAAGCCTTTTCTGAGATTGCTAATGAACCCAAAGCCTACTTTTTGATCTTTGACTAAACATCCATTCCTTCCTAAAATCCTGTTGAGAATTTCTGAACCTTGACGCCTTGCCCAGTCAAGTATAGAGTGGTAGAGTAGAAAGTTAGTGGTGAAGTGATGTTAGAGTCAAGGAGGATATGAATTAAAGGAAGCATAAGTCTGGGAGTGGATAGGAATATCCTTTTGAGTCATGGATGAGTGACTAGTTAGGTAAGGTGATTAGGATTAAGAAATTTGATGCCGGATTGATTAAATTAATGGTTTAGATGGTGATAAGATGAGGAAGAAATTAAGGTAAAAATTAGAATTTAGAGTTATGAGTGCCTTGAGTTGAGTCGGCAAATGGTGAGGTAAAGGTGAATAAGCGATGATGTGGTAAAGTCGAGTTGATAAGTTGGTAAAATTTGTGGATAGAATTCTTAAGTGTTGACCCCAGGGTTAGGTAAAAATCTAAGATTTGATGTGGTAATGAGTAATAAGGTCTTTGAGTTAAGGACTTTTAATGGTTTAGAATAAGAAGAAAATTGTGAGAAGGTGGAAAAAGGTTTAGAATGCCTAAGTTATGTGATCAAATGTTTAAGATAAGAAGTGAGATAGTGCGTGTTTCTTGAGGATTAGTGGTTGTTAGAGAAAAGGAGGATGAAATAGTGATCATGGGAGTCTGAAAAGGACAAGTCTTTAGTGGGACATAAGGTAATCAGAGGATAGATTGAAGTTAAGTGATGGGAAATTTTGTAGGAATTGATCAAAGGGTGGTGAAGGATAGGAGCATTTAGAGTCTAAGTTTGTGATGATGAGTGTGGTATGAGTCATCTAAGTTGGGGAGTAGTCGGAAATGTGAGGATTTTGAGGAATAGATCGTCTAGGCTTGAACTTATGAGGAGAATGTGACCCTAAGTGTGATGGTATCTTGACCCCGGGTGTTCGTAACCCTGTTATCTTGATGCTGTTTGATGCCTTTGAACCCCCAGTTCCTTGTGTTCCATGAAATCGAGTTGTTTTTACCCCGCCATGTTTGTTGTTGAAAGAACCCCAAGAGATTACTTTGCAAGTAATCTGTTTGATCTACTTTTGAGAACAATGAATAGACAGTGCTTATTCGAAGATACGACGATTGTTACGGTTGAAGAAGGAAAGAATTTCTTCAAGGAGCTACGTGTTCAGACTCTACGCAACATTTCTCGAGGACGAGAAATCTTCAAGTTGGGGAGAATGTAACACCCCGCATTTTTCCCGTACGTGCGTAAACGGTTTTTAACGAAAGAAACCTTGAAATCATGATTTTCAGAAAAAGTATTTTCATAAGAAAGAAATGAAGTGCTGATTTCCATGGATTTTTATAAAACAAAATATTTTCTATAAGAAAAGTGAATGATTTTGTTGAGATGAAAGATGGTTTGAAAATGTGATTTTTAGAATTTGCTGGAGTGATTTATAAAAAATTTATTTTCAGAATATAAGGAATACGAATTTTAAGAAAAATGTGTTTTTGTGATGATGACTTGGTATGAATTTTTGTGTGATATGTGTTTAATTTGATGTGTAAGGTGTGACGCATAGAAATGGTTGTGTGCATGTAATTTCCTAGATTTACTTGCATTAGTATATGAAATTGTAATTTTAAATATTAATGGTAAATGTGATTAGAAAATAAAAAAAAAATATGTGACATGTGTGTGTAGGTGAGAGTGCCACGATTGTGTTTTTGCATGAAGGTGTGTGTCACTAGTATAGATCAGTCATTTCAGACCGGTTCCGCACCCCATTTCAGACCGGTTCCGAACCTGTCTTAAAAGTGGCGGTCTTATTGCTATGCCTTTAAATGAGACTGGTTCCGAACCGGTCTCGTTCCCAACTAAAGAGACTGGTTCCGAACCAGTCTGAAAATCAAAAAATAACCAGTCTCTATTAAAAGATGAACCAGTCTCATTGAGTATTTTGAACCGGTCTCATTTAAACTAAGAACCAGTCTGATTGAGTGATTTGAACCGGTCTGAAAACAAAAATTAACCAGTCTCATTGAGTATTTTGAACCTGTCTCATTGAGTATTTTGAACCGGTCTCAATTATTATTTTTTTTTGCTTTTTGAACCGGTCTCATTGAGAGTTTTGAACCGGTCTCATTAAAATCTGAACCAGGTCTCAATTAAATTTTTAACCAGTCTCGTTTGATGTTTTCAACAGGTCTCAATTAAAAAACACATAAATATATAATAAAACTAATAAATAATAATTATCTAGACATAACTAGATTCTAAAATTATATTATAAAAACCACGTTATATGCATATCTAGTGCAAGTTTGATCAACACAAGTATATAAAACTATGCCTAGTGAAACTAACATAAACTACACAAAAGTCTTATATCTAGAGCGGGCTGCAAACTATCCTTTCCTGGATCAAAAATGCATCCTTCTATCTTCTCCAGCCATCACATCCCGCCTTCCCCGATCCAACAATCTATCAAGATAGAATATAAAAACATATCATTTGCAGATTTACATCAAAAATCAATAACTTATAATGTTACAAAAAAATACAGATTTACATCACAAAATCAATAACTTGTAATGTTAAAAAAAATACAGACTTACATCACAAAAGACAATATTAAACAAGTAAAGGACTTAAATACACAATACACGCAACATAAATTGGTACTAGCTCCATCAAGAGACGGTCATTTAACCATTGCAATCTCCCATCCCAAATGCTAACAATGAATTACTTTCAGACATGTTATGGCAAACCTGTCACATACATATAAATTGGAGAAATAGCTAATATAAAATTGGACAAACTTAAGAACTCTTGTACTGAAAAGGAACTTAGGAACTTATTTCTATGCTTTATCCAATCTATTCCAAGTTTCATACACACATATATATATAATCATGTGCTTCTTTCATATACTTCACAGGACTTATTCTATCATCCATGGTTTTAAAATTTAAAGATTGCAATTCAACACGGGGAATTGTATGACTTTCTGTGTATGATTCAAACATCTTTTTCCATCCAGGTAGAACTATAAATGCATATTTAGTTACATAAAAGGAGTTAAAGATAATGGAAAATATACTTACAATCTAAACATCTGTGGCCATAAACTTGGCAGAATCCAATGTTTTTTGGGCCTCATCAACCCTTCCTTGCTCACCTGTTTATTCAACACAAATATCATAAATAACATGTTAAGAAGCTTTTTTATTACAAGGCATCTGTTCACATTTTGCAGCAGTTAACAGAAGGCAAGGGGCTAATGTCCAGTTGAAATTCTTTAAGGGTATAGAACTAATATCTATACCGGTGTGGGCCTCCATTTGACCCTGAAAATAAAAGAGGGGAAAAAAGTAGTTTCATCGTCCATATTCCTGTAAGTCTTAAATTCATAAAGGTCGACAATGATCCAGTGCATGAGATTAAAATCTAGAGTTTCTAATGAAAAAGACAGGTGCAATAACAGTGTCTTAAAATTAATGTAAAGGGTAAATACTAGATATACTGTTCGAGTGCTTCGGATCACACAAATGAATAATGAATACTAAAGTAATTTGATCTATAAATACATTACCAATCCCAAACCCATTCACAATATGAGGGTCATGCTAATCAAAATTTCAAACTGCTGAAATTATCCCCTTTACATCTGCTGAAATTACAGAATCATATACAGGATATGAATAAGGGCTATACCAATTGCTACCAGCATTTCAAGACTTACAAATACTCAAGGGATGTCAATTCTTCTAAAAACTGTGGCAGTGAACCAGTTAAGCTATTGTTAGAAAAATCCCTGAGTCAAAATAATGTAGTTTCAGTGACATTAAATATATGATGACAAAAATGGTATTATCTAACATGGCAAAATTTCATGCAGTCATACAAATTTTATGAGAACTAAATTGTGCTATGTGAATAACATATTGGAAGGCATACAAGTAAGTTATCACTTATCACGTATAATTGAACACTAACATGGTATGATGACAACAATACGGTGCTCAAGTCTTTTTGAATTGAGCACTACCATGATTTTCCTCAAGATAAGCGAATTGCTTTTTGAATTGATCTATTGCACTGCGAGGAACAAAAGTCATTTTGAATTGATCATTTCCATCAAGAACTTCCTTGCCTTATCATTTCGAACCTGTAAACTAAAATAAAACTAATCACCAAACACTTCTCAAATAGTTTTTCATGATAAAATATCATTATCAAGCTCATGAGAATAAGATTAACTGAAATTGAGACTGTAAACAAAAGCTAAGAGTGGTCCATACTCCTTTAATAACTTCAGGTGATGGTGTCCCAAGAAGATCAGTAATCAAATCTTATTGATGTGCAACACTTTTACCCAGAACTAAATTGTAGGGGCTGGTGAAATCAATATAAAATACAGTTATGAAGGGAGATGTGGTTTGCCAACTAATTTTGATTCTACTTACTGCTATGCATTGGGTTCCTCTAAAAGGGCTTAGATCAAATTATTGGAAACATTAGAGGCAATTGCAACTTTCATATTCAACATATAACCTGTAATTGCTTCTAATGTTTTCTATTTGATCTGTTGAATATGAGACCTTCTGCAACTTTTTTTACAGTTCCTAACATAAGAAATGAATCTCTTAAGACTAGAAATTCTGCAGTGGCATATACATGTAAACTCAAACTATTCAAAATTGAAAAGGAGCAAGGAGTGGCTAGAAAACTGATTTCAAATACACCAAACAGAAAAACACAAATAGAAACAAGACTGTCAGGGTGCATCTAAGTAATAACTGAAAAATATAAAAATGAATAAAATTAAAGATATAAAAAAAACAAAAGAAGAAACAGAGCCTATTACCTGCGGATGAAGTGCTACTCTATGTTAGGGTTGAAAGAAGAGGGGAGATGAAACCCTAAATTCCATACAAAGACAATCTAAGCAATCTAAACCAAAATAAAGCAAAACGGGAATGAAATTAGAGACACGTTAATGGTAAATCATATATATAAAAAATAAAAAATAAAAAATAAAAAATAAAAAATAAAAAATAACAACCTACCCTAAATGACCAAATCAGAGCTGAGGGTTGACGATGGAGGTGCGAAGAGAGGTAATGGTGATGCTGTGACGGTGGAGATGCGAGGGGTTGGTGATGATGGCGGTGCTGTGACGGCGAAGGTGCGAAGAAGAAGAAGAAGAGTGAGTGACTGTGTTTGGGTAGGGTGAGTGCGTGCGTGTGTTCGAGTGAGGGAGGGAGGGTGAGTGGCGCGGTGGAAGAAGAAGAGGGAGGCTGCGAGTGTATTCGTGTGTTCGGTGCTGTGACGGCGGTGCAGTGGCACGGTGGAAGAAGAAGAAGCGTGTGTTCTGTGAGGGAGGGAGCTGTGGATCGGAGGCTGATAGAACCGGAGTGAATTTGGAGGGTGAGGGTTGAGTGGAGGGTTTTTTTTGGACTCGGATTTTTTTTAGGGGTTCATTTAGACAACCTGTCTAAATGAACCAGTCTGATTTGAACTAATGCCAATTCCAGACTGGTTCAGCACAGAACCAGTCTGATTTTGTGCTAGTGTAAACCAATTCCAGACCGGTTCAGCACGGAACCACTCTGATTTTGTACAGTTTATGAGACTGGTTCCTTGTGGAACCAGTCTGATTTGAACAAAAGACCCAAAAAGAGACTGGTTCCTTGTGGAACCAGTCTTATTTAATATATTTTCAGATTGGTTATACAAGGTAACCAGTCTAGTTTTAGCAAATGTCCATTAAGAGACTGGTTCCACATGGAACCGGTCTGAATTGACTAGTCTAAAATGTATTTTTTGTACTAGTGTGTGTGTGAGCTGGATGCGTGTGTGTGTGCATGTGAGTGCATAAGCTTAGGATTCTAGGGACTTAAGGAGTAAGAAACTAAGTAAATAGATGGTAGCCAAACCATAAAATAAACTAGGAACCAAAACCAAACTAAATGGGAGGAGAAACCCTAACTACAAGCTAACCAACCATTAGACCTAGATGACCCCTAAAACCTAGACCACTTCATTTTGTTCCCTTGACTTTGGTGACCTTAGCCATGCAAACTTTGGTTGAGACAAAACCACCCCTCCCATCATGTATGACTCCACCAAGACTTAAGGGCAAAAGAGGGAAATTCGTGGCTTATATACATAGGTAGCTTTGGTTCATTTTCTCTTTACCAAACTCATTTCTTCCAAACACCAACACAAACACTCTAAGAGCCATCCAAACTCTTGGAGAGAAATAGAAAAGAAATAGAGGAAGAGAGAAGGAGGAGAGGCCGAGAGACTTAGGGAGAAGAAGAAGAAGAACCACCTTAGATCAAGCCATTTCTTTTGAAGATCAAGAGTGTTAGAAGCCAAGAGGCCAACCCTTCTTGTTAGGAAATCCGAGGATCAAGAGGAAGAATGTAATAGTCTAGTTTTTCTTTCTTAGTTTGTACATTTCTTTTACTTTCTTCTTGCATGTTTATTTCCATGATTTTTAAGGTGAATTTATGTGTTATTCTTTCTTGATCTTGAACTTTCATGGACTTAACATAACTTGTAATAATTGTAACTCTATGTGTATGATTCGGTTATGCTTTCTTTGTTAGATCTAAGTATTTTTCTTACCCAAATTTAAAGATCTAAAGTTTTGTTTAAGGTTTTGTGAAGCTTGACTTAAATCTTCCATGCATGTATATTTTCTTGATTCTAGATCATGATCTGTAACGCCCCGATTTTCGACATCCGAAAATGGTCAGTATTAAATTAAAAATTTCCCAAAAATGAGGCCATTTTTTTTAAACGATGTGGGTGCACGTTCACGCTCTTACCTGAAAACCGGGTCGTTACGTGAAACCTACTCCCACATTCTTCCAAAAAGATTTCATAGTTCACGATAACAAAAGGTTCGGTCAGTTCACAAAACAAAAGTAGGGCATAGTTACAAGAGTGTTACATTGCTTAGATAATCCTTGACATGGACATTCACTATTTAGCTAATTACCCTACCTACGACTTTGTCCATGATTCTTTGGCACCCACTGCATCCTTGTCGTTGCAGAAAAATTCCTCAGAGCTTCACAGCGCAGCTTCTCCTCATAGTCTCCATATCCTCGGACAGAAACTTGTCCTAGCAGCGGTCCTAAGTCAGCTCCACACAGTCGATGCTCAGGGTCCGGAATCACGATCTGCGATTCACCAGTCCATACCCATCCAGATGGAGTACGCCTCCAGCCACATCCATGCTTCATCTAGGTTGTAATCTCCATGCGATAATCCATCTGCGCGTTGGAGTACCAGAAGCACCGATACACCAACGGGCAAGAGAGAGTTAGCGAACCGAACGACAGGTCGTCGACGTTGTGGATTTACCGCAGGCGGAATATCAAGACAAATACACACAGTACAAAACAACCTTTTTATAACAATCTCTCTTCAGAAACTTTCAACGAAAACACCTCACTTCACAAACTCCTTCCCCAATCATTTCCATTTCATAAATCTCTTTCAAAAAATTCAGTTCATAAATCCTTTTCCAAAAATTTCATTTCATAAATCATTTCAAAAATCTCCTTTCGAAACTCATTTCAAAAATCTCTTTTAGAAGTCCTTTTCAAAAAGTCTCTTTTCAAAATATCTTTCAGAAAATCTATCCTGGAAAATTTTTCTCCTTTTGGGAAAATTTTTCTCCTTTTTTTTTAAATTCAAAACTCTTTCGAAAATTTTCACTTCGGGGAATCCCTTTCCGAAATTTCTTTTTGAAAACTCCTTTTCAAAAATCTCCTTTTTGTAAAACCATTTCAAAAATCCTTTTCAAAGGTTTTCTCAAAGACTTTTCTCTTTTTGAGTACTAGTGGAGGAGCAAGCTCAACTCAGACCAGTCTCAATCCAAGAAACAAAACCAAAAGATTCACATCTCACTTTTCCTCACATTCAATATCACCTCAACATCCCTTCCTCGCTCTGGCCCATTCACATCATTAACATAATCTCCTTTCAACTCTCATCTCTTATCTTAACTCAACCATCAACACAATCCTCTCATCATTATTTATATTCTCAATGTCTTATCATGCTAAGGCGGCCTTGCTCCACAAGGACTTATGCCAAATAAGGGTTATCTCATCTCTTGGTGTCTTTTACTTTAATTTCTTTAATCTTCAGTAGCAATTATCTCATATAACAATCTATAACATTAATCATGCATAAATAAACAAACACAAACAACACATCATCCACACAACATCACACACAACAATGTGGTCTTTGTCCTATTCGTATGAGTGGCCACACAAAGCACACAATTGCCACCATACTACTGACGCAAAACCACTTAGTTCCGATCTTTGACCTGATACGGAATGTCTCAATATAACACCTACTACCACGATGTCTTAGGAAAGCTACTCTCTCACCTGAAGTCCAGCAATCTGATGAACACAGTCTCCTCTGATCTTGTTTGCTGCCATTGCCTTAATCCCTCATCTGTAACATTCCTCGAATTAATTAAAACATGTTTTCATTAAAAACTTTTCTTAACTTAGAACGTTTTTCATTTCTCGTTGGAAAAGTGTGATCGTTTTCTAAAAATGACTCAAACGTTTCTTAGGACTTCAAATATTTAAAAATTATTTTGGAAACATCAATTAAAACAATTTAAATCAATTGGTTAGGTGGCTGGTCCGTTTGGGACAGCACCTAAACCTCATTCCAAAAACACAGAAAAATTCACCGGTTTCAATCCGGGTTTTCTTAAAATTAACTACCTTTGAAAACCAAACTTTGAGTCTTATAAACTCAATTTTAGAAATCAAGAAAACAATTTTAAACAAACTTGGGCAGCAAAGGAATCAATTAAATAAAAATTCAAAACAACTCAAAAACCCTTTTTATTTCAAATTATCTTGAAAACTCAAGTTTTGTAAAATCATAAACACATTCTCACAACTCAAAAACTTAATTCAATTACCTTCAAAAACATTTCATTTTTATAAAACAAAATCATCTAGGCATACTTACACTTATCAACCGAATGCATACACATAATTCAACTTATGCATAAAACCTATTCTTAATCAATTAGTTTTAACATGCATAGACCGAAAATTTCACAAATCAAAACATGTTTCATGCATCATCAAACATACAAAATCACAGAATCATTTTCTTCTTTTCCTTAACAAAACCGTAAGCTCAAACTTGGAAAATAGTCAAACTTTAATTTATTTTTCCTTAACTTAAATCAAATCAATTCATGCAAGAACATAAAGCATATATCAAGTTCTAAAAAAGAAAAGCATGGACCTTAAATTAGACATGACCGAATGCCATATGCACAAAATCAACACTTAATTCATGTTAATGCAAAAGAGAATTAATTGAAATCTCATCTCCCTAGTTTTCCTCTAAAACCGAGACATACACAAAAAGAAAACAAGGTCTTTTTCATGAAAACTAACATGCAAGATGCTTTTCCAACAAAATAGATAAAATCATAGATCAACATAAACATTTTCACTTTATTTTTCATGGAATCATAAAATAACTTTTTAAAGGTCAAACACTTACATGCATGCACATCATTCTTGTAGGTCAAGTCATGAATTCAAACACATTAGCACAACTCAAGACAAAAATAATTTTAAGCAAGAGAAAGGCAAAACCGAGACATGCATAAGAAGAAAATACACTCTTTTCATGGAGTATGGTTATGCATATACTTAGATCAAATCACAAAATTAAACATAAGAACACAAATAGAAAACAAAATCATTTTAAATGGAAAGAGGTCAAAACTGAGGCATATTTTAAGAAATATAAAGGCTTTTATTCAAAAATCATTTACAAAACTCAAAACAAAATCAAGATCAACTCAAAACCGAAACATACAAAGATTCAAAGCCATGAAAATCGTTTGCAAACAACATGCAAAACCAAAATCATCAAACAAATTTAGATCAACCATTGATTAAACAAATAAACACACAAACACTCAAGGATCTACGGTTTTAATCATGAAAGTTAGACATGTAAGAAGATCCACTTCAAGTTTTCAAAGACCATGAACAAGACTTTAGATCTAAGAAATTTAACTTGAAAACAAGAAGATCTACCATGGAAAACTTCAAGATCTAACATGCAAGGCACAAACCAAACCATCAAACATAACTACAAATATTACAAATCATTTTAAGTCCTCAAAAGTCCATAGTTAGAAGAAAAATCACACATAGGTGCATAAAAATAAACATGCAAGGGAAGAAAAGAAAATAAAATCACAAGATCTAGAACTAATTCTAAACTTTCTAGGTCTTCGGTTTATACCAAGAAGAAAAGGTCTTCAACACCTGATCTTCAAGGATTCTTAAGTTTTGGCTTTGGGTTCTCCTTCTCCTTCCTCCTAGCCTCACGGTTTCTACTTCTCCTTTCTCTCTATTTTCTAATTCTTTGTCTAAGAGTTTGAGGAGCTCTTAGAACATGTGTTTGTGTTGGTGTTTGGACGAAGGAAGTGAAGAAATGAAGAGAAGAATGGGTGAAATGAAGCAAAGGCCAATGCTTATATAAAAAGTCATGGCTTCCTAGTTTGCCCTTTAAGTAATTCGGGCAAGGCTTTGGGAAAGAGGGGTAAATTCGGCCTTCTAGATTATTGCATGGGTGGAGGTTAGTATTCCTCAAGGAGACAAAGTGGGAGACATAAGGGCTTAGGGTTCATCCTAGGTTGTTGACTTTTTGGTTCTCTTTAGGGTTTCTTTCAACTAGTTAGGGTTTAGTTAAGGGCTTGGTTGGGACTTGGTTAGGGTTTAGTTACTAGCCCTCCACACTTAGGGGAAAATCCTAGGCTTCCACTCACTCACTCACACACGCGGCACACACACATATTTACACATATTCACTTTCATGCACACACTCATTTACATGCACACTTACACGTTACACACTTACACCTACATTCATGCATTTGCATCATAATACTGCACACATATATCATACATTCACTCATGCACTCATAATCACATTAATTCACTAATTAAATTTCTACATACTTTAAGCATACATACATATATGACCGTGTATGCCTATCCATGCACAAACATAGAAAATAACTCATCCATGCATAACAATATCAAACACATATTTACAAAATCAAAACACCCTTTTCAAAATAAAATTCAAAACTCATAAATGAAAAATCATTTACCACTTTGAAAATATGGATTAAAAGGACTTATTTAAGAAAATACTCTTTGAAAAATACTTTTCTCAAAAATAATCTCTTTTTAGAATTTAAAACCATACGAGGAAATTGAGGGGTGTTACAGTCTCCCCAACTTAAAGATTTCTCGTCCCCGAGAAATTCGTGGTGGATTAGGCAATGAGGCACAGCAACTCTCTCATCACAGTGATGTCCATGAGCACATTTTCATTCTCTCTTCATGGTCGTCCTTTCTCGACCGTCAATAGACCCTTCACAATACTCCTCAGGTGTCGCTCTCAAAAATATCCATAGCATACCCCTTTCGTGTCGAACCGGGTTAAGTCACACTGACTAACCGAAGAAGATGCTGTTCCTTTAGCTGATTGCCGACACAGCTAGCACAATTGTGGGTATAAACCCAGAGAAAATCAAGCAAACAAAATTCACACATCTCCAAATTACCGGATTTAATCTACAATCCGCACTACTTTCTATCCCTCAGGTTCTTACTACCCTACAAGCAATCACTTTTCCCTATACTTATCCCTCTAGTCCTACTGCTTTTCATCTATCGTTTCTCCACCTTGACACCCAACTATAGGAGAAGGGGTCTAATCTTCTTTACTATCCTCTCAAACTAAGGGTCAACATACACTTCCTCTTTTCCTCGCAACTCCCCAACTTTGATCAAACCTACTACTAGGCCCACTATTGTTCTATACTTCATTCCACAACCATCCTTTATCCACCCTCAGTCATTCAAGCCTAAACTATCTGGGTAACTATGACATTTCTAACAATACAGGTTAACCAACTTCAGGAGAGATTAGTACGGCTATGGTTTAATAGAAAAGTTTAAAGAAAGGATTTGCATTGTTGAAACAATTCAACAAGCACGGGGTCCAAGAACAACGTCCTATTTCCTTAGAGGTAATGGCTATCCTTACATCAAGACACATTGGGTCCGCACACTTAGGTCTACCCGTCAATGATACTACTTATGACACCACTCTGCGGTTATGAGATTTCGACTCTAGAACCTCTCTGCCTCTACCTACTTTTCTAAACAACTTTAACCAACAGGGTTCTCAACCTGACACGGCAGACACTACAGGCATAAACACAACCTTACGCCTTAAAGGGGCAAGAACCTAATCTCAGACTCCTATCCTTACACTAGCAAAAACACATAAAGGCACACAAGCAAGCAAACAACACACAAAACATACAAACAAACACTCATGGCATGTGAGCATAAGCTTAAAGCCACAAAGGATTAACATCGCTCTGATACCACTCTGTAACGCCCCCATTTTCGACATCCGAAAATGATCAGTATTAAATTAAAAAGTTGCCAAAAATGAGGCCATTTTTTTTAAACGATGTGGGTGCATGTTTACGCTCTTACCTGAAAACCGGGTCGTTACGTGAAACCTACTCCCACATTCTTCCAAAAAGATTTCATAGTTCACGATAACAAAAGGTTCGGTCAGTTCACAAAACAAAAGTAGGGCATAGTTACAAGAGTGTTACATTGCTTAGATAATCCTTGACATGGACATTCACTATTTAGCTAATTACCCTACCTACAACTTTGCCTAATGAAAACTATAGGGTGCAGCTCATGATCCTCTTTCTTCTGTCTCTGCTTGACACCAGAAGATGAAGTTATCCCAGCTACCGCTTGTCCACGATTCTTTGGCACCCACTGCATCCTTGTCATTGCAGAAAAATTCCTCAGAGCTTCACAGCGCAACTTCTCCTCATAGTCTCCATATCCTCGGACAGAAACTTGTCCTAGCAGCGGTCCTAAGTCAGCTCCACACAGTCGATGCTCAGGGTCCGGAATCACGATCTGCGATTCACCAGTCCATACCCATCCAGATGGAGTACACCTCCAGCCACATCCATGCTTCATCCAGGTTGTAATCTCCATGCGATAATCCATCTGCGCGTTGGAGTACCAGAAGCACCGATATACCAACGGGCAAGAGAGAGTTAGCGAACCGAACGACAGGTCGTCGACGTTGTGGATTTACCGCAGGCGGAATATCAAGACAAATACACACAGTACAACAAGGCACACACAACACAGCACTCAAACATATCATCACAATTCATCATTATTATTTCTTTATTCATTACTCATCTTTACTTCTCAATTTCTTCCTCATTAACAAATCTCAAACCATCACTTTCTTTCCCTTTCCAAGGGTCTCAACCTTTCTTCCCTTTCACACTTTCCATCTGATCATCAATCATTCACAATTTCATTTTTCTTAATTACACTCGTTTCCTTTAGCGAGTCTTATTGAATTATAACCATCGATGATCAAGGGGAATTTAAAAATAGTCGAGGTGCGCGTCCGATTGTAGTTAGCACTCACGCCTCAAGTCTACATCTCATCGGCCATCCATCCACCTAGTCGGAAGCAAACAAGAGTACAGAACCTTTACCGTGCGGGCACGACAGCTGTCACACAAAAATGGTCCCTGACCAGGAGGCCCAGCCTCAAATAATATCATATATAACATGGCACGCTCTTAGCGGCAAACACAATGCCCCACTCCAGTTCCTCTCACTGTTCTCGATTTGCAATCTAGGGGGCGACAGTACTATTTCTAGTTGATCATGCAGGACGTGCCACAGCATTAGACCCAGTCCCCACCACGTTAGTGTGCCACTTGTGGAATTGTCTGGCCTAAAAAAGTACTCTAGACTTCTTGACGTTTCACTGTCATCGTCCTCCCCTAATGCAATCTCGTCCAAAGTATCCGCAGATACCTATCGTTCCTTCCTCTCCACTACTTCGGGTTAACTCTCATACCTCATCGCGTTCGCTGTTAATGTCTTTTAAAAGCTTTTATCTTGTTAATTAACCTAATGGTCAACTCACCCTTCGTACATCCCTTCAATGAGTCCTGATCGCTAACTTTGCATCACTTTTCATTTCTCAAACTTGGCACAGAGCGGAATCACATTCACAACTCGAATCTCATCACAACTTTCCTCAAAACAACCTTTTTATAACAATCTCTCTTCAGAAACTTTCAACGAAAACACCTCACTTCACAAACTCCTTCCCCAATCATTTCCATTTCATAAATCTCTTTCAAAAAATTCAGTTCATAAATCCTTTTCCAAAAATTTCATTTCATAAATCATTTCAAAAATCTCCTTTCGAAACTCATTTCAAAAATCTCTTTTCGAAGTCCTTTTCAAAAAGTCTCGTTTCAAAATCTCTTTCAGAAAATCTATCCTGGAAAATTTTTCTCCTTTTGGGAACCCCCCCCTTTTTTTTTAAATTCAAAACTCTTTCGAAAATTTTCACTTCGGGGAATCCCTTTCCGAAATTTCTTTTTGAAAACTCCTTTTCAAAAATCTCCTTTTTGTAAAACCATTTCAAAAATCCTTTTCAAAGGTTTTCTCAAAGACTTTTCTCTTTTTGAGTACTAGTGGAGGAGCAAGCTCAACTCAGACCAGTCTCAATCCAAGAAACAAAACCAAAAGATTCACATCTCACTTTTCCTCACATTCAATATCACCTCAACATCCCTTCCTCGCTCTGGCCCATTCACATCATTAACATAATCTCCTTTCAACTCTCATCCCTTATCTTAACTCAACCATCAACACAATCCTCTCATCATTATTTATATTCTCAATGTCTTATCATGCTAAGGCGGCCTTGCTCCACAAGGACTTATGCCAAATAAGGGTTATCTCATCTCTTGGTGTCTTTTACTTTAATTTCTTTAATCTTCAGTAGCAATTATCTCATATAACAATCTATAACATTAATCATGCATAAATAAACAAACACAAACAACACATCATCCACACAACATCACACACAACAATGTGGTCTTTGTCCTATTCGTATGAGTGGCCACACAAAGCACACAATTGCCACCATACTACTGACGCAAAACCACTTAGTTCCGATCTTTGACCTGATACGGAATGTCTCAATATAACACCTACTACCACGATGTCTTAGGAAAGCTACTCTCTCACCTGAAGTCCAGCAATCTGATGAACACGGTCTCCTCTGATCTTGTTTGCTGCCATTGCCTTAATCCCTCATCTGTAACATTCCTCGAATTAATTAAAACATGTTTTCCTTAAAAACTTTTCTTAACTTAGAACGTTTTTCATTTCTCGTTGGAAAAGTGTGATCGTTTTCTAAAAATGACTCAAACGTTTCTTAGGACTTCAAATATTTAAAAATCATTTTGGAAACATCAATTAAAACAATTTAAATCAATTGGTTAGGTGGCTGGTCCGTCTGGGACAGCACCTAAACCTCATTCCAAAAACACAGAAAAATTCACCGGTTTCAATCCGGGTTTTCTTAAAATTAACTACCTTTGAAAACCAAACTTTGAGTCTTATAAACTCAATTTTAGAAATCAAGAAAACAATTTTAAACAAACTTGGGCAGCAAAGGAATCAATTAAATAAAAATTCAAAACAACTCAAAAACCCTTTTTATTTCAAATTATCTTGAAAACTCAAGTTTTGTAAAATCATTAACACATTCTCACAACTCAAAAACTTAATTCAATTACCTTCAAAAACATTTCATTTTTATAAAACAAAATCATCTAGGCATACTTACACTTATCAACCGAATGCATACACATAATTCAACTTATGCATAAAACCTATTCTTAATCAATTAGTTTTAACATGCATAGACCGAAAATTTCACAAATCAAAACATGTTTCATGCATCATCAAACATACAAAATCACAGAATCATTTTCTTTTTTTTCTTAACAAAACCGTAAGCTCAAACTTGGAAAATAGTCAAACTTTAATTTATTTTTCCTTAACTTAAATCAAATCAATTCATGCAAGAACATAAAGCATATATCAAGTTCTCAAAAAGAAAAGCATGGACCTTAAATTAGACATGACCGAATGCCATATGCACAAAATCAACACTTAATTCATGTTAATGCAAAAGAGAATTAATTGAAATCTCATCTCCCTAGTTTTCCTCTAAAACCGAGACATACACAAAAAGAAAACAAGGTCTTTTTCATGAAAACTAACATGCAAGATGCTTTTCCAACAAAATAGATAAAATCATAGATCAACATAAACATTTTCACTTTATTTTTCATGGAATCATAAAATAACTTTTTAAAGGTCAAACACTTACATGCATGCACATCATTCTTGTAGGTCAAGTCATGAATTCAAACACATTAGCACAACTCAAGACAAAAATAATTTTAAGCAAGAGAAAGGCAAAACCGAGACATGCATAAAAAGAAAATACACTCTTTTCATGGAGGATGGTTATGCATATACTTAGATCAAATCACAAAATTAAACATAAGAACACAAATAGAAAACAAAATCATTTTAAATGGAAAGAGGTCAAAACCGAGGCATATTTTAAGAAATATAAAGGCTTTTATTCAAAAATCATTTACAAAACTCAAAACAAAATCAAGATCAACTCAAAACCGAAACATACAAAGATTCAAAGCCATGAAAATCGTTTGCAAACAACATGCAAAACCAAAATCATCAAACAAATTTAGATCAACCATTGATTAAACAAATAAACACACAAACACTCAACGATCTACGGTTTTAATCATGAAAGTTAGACATGTAAGAAGATCCACTTCAAGTTTTCAAAGACCATGTACAAGACTTTAGATCTAAGAAATTTAACTTGAAAACAAGAAGATCTACCATGGAAAACTTCAAGATCTAACATGCAAGGCACAAACCGAACCATCAAACATAACTACAAATATTACAAATCAATTTAAGTCCTTAAAAGTCCATAGTTAGAAGAAAAATCACACATAGGTGCATAAAAATAAACATGCAAGGGAAGAAAAGAAAATAAAATCACAAGATCAAGAACTAATTCTAAACTTTCTAGGTCTTCGGTTTATACCAAGAAGAAAAGGTCTTCAACACTTGATCTTCAAGGATTCTTAAGTTTTGGCTTTGGGTTCTCCTTCTCCTTCCTCCTAGCCTCACGGTTTCTACTTCTCCTTTCTCTCTATTTTCTAATTCTTTGTCTAAGAGTTTGAGGAGCTCTTAGAACATGTGTTTGTGTTGGTGTTTGGACGAAGGAAGTGAAGAAATGAAGAGAAGAATGGGTGAAATGAAGCAAAGGCCAATGCTTATATAAAAAGTTATGGCTTAATAGTTTGCCCTTTAAGTAATTCGGGCAAGGCTTTGGGAAAGAGGGGTAAATTCGGCCTTCTAGATTATTGCATGGGTGGAGGTTAGTATTCCTCAAGGAGACAAAGTGGGAGACATAAGGGCTTAGGGTTCATCCTAGGTTGTTGACTTTTTGGTTCTCTTTAGGGTTTCTTCCAACTAGTTAGGGTTTAGTTAAGGGCTTGGTTGGGACTTGGTTAGGGTTTAGTTACTTGCCCTCCACACTTAGGGGAAAATCCTAGGCTTTCACTCACTCACTCACACACGCGGCGGCACACACACATATTTACACATATTCACTTTCATGCACACACTCATTTACATGCACACTTACACGTTACACACCTACACCTACATTCATGCATTTGCATCATAATTCTACACACATATATCATACATTCACTCATGCACTCATAATCACATTAATTCACTAATTAAATTTATACATACTTTAAGCATACATACATATATGACCGTGTATGCCTATCCATGCACAAACATAGAAAATAACTCATCCATGCATAACAATATCAAACACATATTTACAAAATCAAAACACCCTTTTCAAAATAAAATTCAAAACTCATAAATGAAAAATCATTTACCACTTTGAAAACATGGATTAAAAGGACTTATTTAAGAAAATACTCTTTGAAAAATACTTTTCTCAAAAATAATCTCTTTTTAGAATTTAAAACCATACGAGGAAATTGAGGGGTGTTACATGATCTATGTGTATTTATGTGCTTATTTGACAAATCAATCTATGATCTAAAGTGTTGCTTAAGATTTTTGTGAAAAACCAAAATAAATTCCTTTGCATGTTAAGTTTTCTTGCTAAAACCGTAAACTATAATATTTTTAAGAAATGATTTGATAAACAAATTTTGTGCTTTGACCTCCCTTTAAGATCTTTAGTCTTGCATGCTAAATTTCCTTGTTAAAGTTGTGATCTATGTTGTTTTTGTGTGATTTCTTTGTGAATCAATAAATGATTTAAATTTGTTTGAAAAATAAAGTCAGGATCTTTTACTTTACATGCTATTTGATGAGGAATTTGTTGATTTATGTGCATATATTTAATGATCCAAGTTTTTAAAGCATGCATGTCAATTTTAAGTAGAAAAATCATGCTTTTACTTGATGCATGTCACGGTTTCAAAGAGAAAATTAATTAAACAAGTTTTAAAATGATTTTTGAAATGAGAACGTGATTTGGCTTTAGTAATTGAATTTATGTGTGCTATTAGGCCATTCGGCCATGTTAAATAAAAATGGATCTCATGCTTTTAGTTGATGCATGTGCATAATAGGGTTAGATCTAATAATTCTAAGTACATGCATGTCATTTCTAGAAGTTTAAAGTGTAATCTTGATTTATATTTGGAACTAAGTGATGAACCTAAGTTTTGTTCTTTAATAAGAATTTTGCTTTGATAAAGTGATGCATGTTGATGTGGTGTGATGCCTTAGGAAGTTTGTTTTGAATTCCTACATATCTTGATGATTGATTTTGTGATGCTTGGTGTGTTGAAAAAGTGAATGAAACCTTGCCTTCTTGCATGTTAGCATTCGGTCATAAGGAAAGGAAATAGGAAATTATATTTGATCATTATTTAGGATGCATACATGATGAGAATAATTTAATTTAAGAGCTTAGGATTACATCCATGAAGTAATATGTGATTTGTGATTTTAATTTGTTGTTTGATTCAAGATTGTTAAATTTTCTTTTTTAATGCTCTCGGTTTTTAGTCCTAAAAGGAAAAGAAAATGATTTCATTTGTTTTGTGCTTTTATGTGTGCATTAATCTTTGTTAAATTGCACCCATATGATTCGGCCTAAGTATGCTAGTGTAGCTAGGAAAATTTGTCTAATGAAATGACCTTTGTGAATGGCTATATTTTGTATGCATGATGCTATGTGTATGATGTATTATCTGTTTTGATCTTTTCGGTTTTGTTAGAAATAAAATAAATAAATTGATTTAATAATTGAAAAGGAATTTTGTTGACAATCCAATGATTTTTAATGTGGCTTGTATTATGTGAAGTTGTGAATGTTTTAATGATGTGTTGTTTGGATGTGTTTTTCTATATTTGAATTTCCAAAGGATTGAAAAATGTTTTATTGAAAAGTACGATTTAAGAAACTCAACATGAATTGATGTGGTTTTGAAATTTTATTTTGTTAAGTTCTGAATTTTGTTTAATAATTGAAAATAATGATTTTGATAACATAAACCTTTTTAAAGTAAGTTTATCTTAAGAAGAATGAATTCCGTTTTGATAAGAAAATTATTTTCAAAGTTTTCTTAAAAACGTTTTATTATGGATTTGGATTCGAAAACTTTTGGGATATGAACAATGTGTTTTCAAAAAGAAATGATTTCATGGTGTTTTCTAAAATAAAGTAATGAATCTGTTAAAAACGTTTTCTAACGCACGGGGAAAAATGCTATAGTTCGGACGACAGACGCAAAGGAAACGAAGCGGAGTTAGCGGTCGGGAAATCTTGGAACGTTTTCGGAGGTTTACGTCAATTGAGGTGAGAGAGGGGTTTCCCTTAAGACGCTGTGGTATTTAGATAACTTATTAGGAGGTTCAATCATCTCAAAGGTTGGACTCCAATCTCATTTAGCGTAGTGGTGTATGTGATAGCAATTGTTTGATTGTTTGTTTGGCTATCCACCCGAACGGCTGAGATTGGTTTATTAAAGCTGATATGATGTTTTCTTGTTGATTATGTTTGAGTTATTATCTTATGATCTGTTTATCTGTTTAAATGATTATGTTGTTTGAGAAACATTAGTGTGCTGAATTAAAGGGAATTAAATTGTGAAAGTAAGGACATGTGATTGAGGATATGATAAGTAATAACAAAGATAAAGCAAGCAAAAGAAGAGATAAAGAGTTGAGAGTTTGATGGAAAAGAGATAAAGAGATGAGACTGAGGATGAGTTATGGAAGTAAGATGACTTATGGAAGTGAGATGTGACTTGGCTCCTTTGTTTTTGTTTTAGACTGGAACTAGTGTTGAGTTGAGCTTGCTCCTCCATTAGCGCTCAGCAAAAATGTGATTTTTGAAAAATGATTTTTGAAAAGCTTTTTGTTAAAAGATATATTTTTGAAAAGTTCTGTAAATCAATCCTTTTGAAAATGTTTTGTGAAAAGAAATATTCTTGAGAAAAAGTTTTTGGAACCAATCTTTTTGATAAAATTTTTGAAATGATATTTTGAGAAATTCTTTTTGAAACAATATTTTTAAGAAAGTCTTTTTGAAATGGTATTTTTAAGAAAGTCTTTTTGTAATGATATTTTTGAGGAAGTCTTTTGAAATAATATTTTTGAGAAAGTGTTATGAAATGACCCTTTGAGAAAAAGTTTGTGAAAACAATATTTTTGTGAACGATTGTGAAAACAAATTTCGTGAAAGTTTTTGGGAGATGGTATTTTTGGAGAAAGTTTTTGGGAAAGGATATTTTGAGAAAATTTACGAAATGATATTGTTGAAAAAGTTTTGTGAAGTGAAAGTTTTCTGAAATAATGTTTTTCGAAAAAGTATTACGAAAGGGTGTTTTTGAGAAAAATGAGGAAATGAGCCATGAGAAAGAGAGGAATTTTGTGTAATGAGATGAGATGAGAAAGATGATGAAATGTGATAAGCAAAGTTGATGAGATGAGATGAGAAAGAGTATGATATGAGATGTTAAAGTGTGATGTGATGATTTGGGGAACAGTTTGAAAGATTAGTGGTCGGGACTCGTTGAAGGGATGCTCTAAGGATGAGCCCACCGTTAGGATTAAGTCATTAAAATCTTTAAAAGACTATTAAAATACATGAATAACGCGGTGAGGTATGAGTGTGTGTCGAAGTAGTGGAGAGGAAGGAACCATAGGTATCTGCGGATACTTAGGAGGAGATTGCATGAGGGGAGGACGATGACGGTGAAACGTCAAGAAGTCTAGAGTACTGTTCTAGGCAGAACGAACTCCGTATGTGGTGCACTAACGTGGTGGGGACTGGGTCTAATACCGTGGTAAGTTCTGCACTCGAGACTAGAACTGTACTGTCGCCCCCTTGATTGCAAATCGAGAACAGTGAGAGGGACTGGAACGGGGCATTTGTGATTGCCGCTGAGAGCGTGCCTGTTTATATGATATGATATGATTTGAGGCTGAGTCCTCCTGGTCTGGGACCATTTGTTGTGTGACAGTTGTCGTGCCCGCGTGGTAAAGGTCCTGTACTCTTGTTTGCTTCCGACTACGTGTGGATGGATGACCGAGGAGATGTAGACGTGTGAGCCGTTTGCCTCAATGATGTTTGTTCCCCTAATCATTGAGTGAGTTGAGATGATAAGACTTAATAAGTTTAAAGATTCAAAGGAAAAGTAAAGTAATGGTATTGAGTATTGAACGAGATTTGGGAAGTGATAATAATCTGGTGTTATATGATGATGATGGTTATGTTTGTTTATTTGATTTGTATGTTATTTACTGTTTTATCTTAATAATTGCCTATCGTAAATCCACATAGTCGACATTACATGTTTTGGGTAGCTCACTCTCTCGCACTGCTGTTGTGTATTGGGAAAATTCTGTACGGTCTTTAGATGGAAAACATAGCGAAGTTCCAGCGCATTCGGGAGATAGGAGCATCTCCATTGAAGGGAGACAATATAACTATGACTGGACGTGTCATAGTTTGTATTGAGATGAAACGGAACAGAAAGGAAATCATGGAGAGACTGCTAGCTCGTTATGAGGAGGAGAAGAAAGCACGAGAAGCGGCCATGGAAAGTATTGCTAAAGAGGCTGATGATGCTGCTCATGACCCGAGGATTTGACTTACCAAGAATCAGAGTAGCATAGCGGAAGCGTTAGAGTAGACGACCAGAGGATTAGATAATTCCCCTTTCAGAGTTTTGTATTTCCATTACAAGTTACTTAGAAGTCCTGGCTCTAACATGCTGTAACCCCAACTAAGTTCATTTTCAGTATTGGTGTTTTGAAATTAAGTCGAATGGGCTGTAAGTTTAAAAGAAGTTTTTGAAAAACAAGTTTCAAGGTGCGGTGTCTTGTGACATCTCGGTTTGGAACTTGAAAGGTCTTATGCATTATGAGAACACGAGTTTTAAATTGTAACCATGTTTTGAAAACCTAAGTGTTCTTATCTTGTGTAACGCTTAAAAAAAAATTTTTGGCCCAAAATTTCACTATAAACAGTTGTGGTTTTCAAGTTGCCAAATCGGGGTGTTACACGTTCCCCCACTTAGGGTGTTTCTAAGACTCCTTGGCGTTTTCATGCTTATGTTAGGGCATACTAGGTCTTGTTTTCGCATGTTTCTCCTTCCTGCTTCCGATTGTCTAAGTTTCATTTCGTTATCGTTCAGACAATGACTAATTAGGCTACTAAGTCCTCCCCCACTTGGCATCGTCATACCAGGTTATATCAATGACAGGAAGTAGGGAATTGAATGCGTCAATTTTTGACCACCTTTCTTATAGCCTCTAGCCAAGAGGACAGGGATCTAACAACGGAAGGAAATGCAATCTTTGGAATCCAAGAAGGGTTTGTGATTTTGCCTTAAGGAAACTAGCCTAAGATCATGCAACTCAAAGAGAAACCGAATTGAATAGGCAAAACTAGAACTCCAAGAATGATTGATATTCATGAATGAGAAACAAAGAGAAAGATCAAGAGTTCACCAACCTTAGTTGGTTGAAGCAAGAACACATTCGGTTGGGATAGAAATTGTTGCATCAAGGTTGAATCAAAACCAAGAAGAATAAAGAGAAAGGGGTTTACTTTCAAGAATTGAAGGATTAATTAAGGCTCAAAAGAAACACTAATGAAGCCTTAAATGACACTTAGTGGCCATAAATTGAGGTAGGAAGACACTCTTGAGGTTTACATCACTTTCGAGATTGAAGGTCGTGTTGAGTTAACTACCTGTTGGTGGTCGATGGGTTAGACTGAATTCCTAAGGTCGACGAAATCTTGTATCTGCCCACATCTAGGTTCTTGTACTCAACGAAGAGCACAGATCAATTGTTCAACTTGGTTGGTCTCGGTGTGGATACTTGATAAACAACGGAAGGAAATGCAATCTTTGGAATCCAAGAAGGGTTTGTGATTTTGCCTTAAGGAAACTAGCCTAAGATCATGCAACTCAAAGAGAAACCGAATTGAATAGGCAAAACTAGAACTCCAAGAATGATTGATATTCACGAATGAGAAACAAAGAGAAAGATCAAGAGTTCACCAACCTTAGTTGGTTGAAGCAAGAACACATTCGGTTGGGATAGAAATTGTTGCATCAAGGTTGAATCAAAACCAAGAAGAATAAAGAAAAGGGGTTTACTTTCAAGAATTGAAGCATTAATTAAGGCTCAAAAGAAACACTAATGAAGCCTTAAATGACACTTAGTGGCCATGAATTGAGGTAGGCAGACACTCTTGAGGTTTACATCACTTTCGAGATTGAAGGTCGTGTTGAGTTAACTACCTGTTGGTGGTCGATGGGTTAGACTGAATTCCTAAGGTCGACGAAATCTTGTATCTGCCCACATCTAGGTTCTTTTACTCAACGAAGAGCACGGATCAATTGTTCAACTTGGTTGGTCTCGGTGTGGATACTTGATAAACAACGGAAGGAAATGCAATCTTTGGAATCCAAGAAGGGTTTGTGATTTTGCCTTAAGGAAACTAGCCTAAGATCATGCAACTCAAAGAGAAACCGAATTGAATAGGCAAAACTAGAACTCCAAGAATGATTGATATTCACGAATGAGAAACAAAGAGAAAGATCAAGAGTTCACCAACCTTAGTTGGTTGAAGCAAGAACACATTCGGTTGGGATAGAAATTGTTGCATCAAGGTTGAATCAAAACCAAGAAGAATAAAGAGAAAGGGGTTTACTTTCAAGAATTGAAGCATTAATTAAGGCTCAAAAGAAACACTAATTAAGCCTTAAATGACACTTAGTGGCCATGAATTGAGGTAGGCAGACACTCTTGAGGTTTACATCACTTTCGAGATTGAAGGTCGTGTTGAGTTAACTACCTGTTGGTGGTCGATGGGTTAGACTGAATTCCTAAGGTCGACGAAATCTTGTATCTGCCCACATCTAGGTTCTTGTACTCAACGAAGAGCACGGATCAATTGTTCAACTTGGTTGGTCTCGGTGTGGATACTTTATAAAGTTGTCAAGATTTGTTTTTCTCGCGGGCGGCCGTTCAGGAATCTTGTTAGTAAGACTCCCAATAGGTCTCGAACTACCAAAGTCTAGTTTAGCTTTCCAGGGTAAGCTTGATTCCCTCAAGAATTCTGCATGAAGGATTCGGAAAGGGTGTTGTTCAGGTTGACTTCCTTTCTTCTAAAGGTGGTACTTCTTGGGAAATTCTATTTTCGGTTGGTCTCTGATCTAGTTAGAAGCTTTGAATGACATCGACCATTAATAAGTGCAAATATCAAGGTGATCAGTCCCAATCTCACATCTATCAATAGCAACATCATTGTCGGGTTTGCTGATGATATCATCACTTAACAGTTGCAAGAGTAAGGATGGCCAATCCTAACCTTACACTCTATTAAACGACAACACCATCACAGAATTTAGTTAAGCCTAAACTAGTGTCCTATAGCCTATCGTTTCTTTCTAATTGCTGCTACTGTCTCAGCTTGGCTTTGGTTCATTTGAACCAAATTCTCTAGGACTGCAGCAATCCTATCACTGTCACTACGTCTCCAAGCCATAATACCTAGTCCTGGAGAAGACAGCAAGTTATTACATATATAGGTAAGAATATATATATATATATATATGCACCCTATTCCACTAACTTGGACACTTAACTATCTATCGATTACTCGCTTGGTGAGTAAACCAAAGGAGTTGTGAGTCCACACTCCAAGGCCGAGGAAAAACTGCTCTGATACCAAATTGTGACACCCTCACAATTATACCCATAATCTAGATTTAGTTACTTGAAAATTGTAACACGCTACTTTATTACTACCCTTTAGTACCCTTAGAAGTTAGGAACTTAAAAATTTCTTTTTAAAACACCTTAACTTATAAAAATCTCAGTAAAAATTTGACGAAGTTTCCCCAATTTTATGGACATTCCAAAAATTAAGTTCTCATGTGAACCTGTTATAAATAACAAAGGTATAGTCTAGAAAGCCGACAAGGCCAAACATATCGTCTTGCATCATAACGCAACAACCATCATAATTATTTACACAACGGAAATTCATGAAATATTAACAAGTTTTAGGAATTGTTTAAATTTCCCAAAATGAAACTCCTATCCCATAAGGAGTGGTCCTGGCTAAACCCAAAAAAAATATTTCTTTATAATTCATATGCAAAAACCAACATCATAATCAACCCAAAAATAACCAGGACATAAACAAAATAAACAACACTACAACTATCTACTCTCCCTGTGAGGGAGAGTACTCTTGCTCGGTCGGGGGTTGTGCTAGCTCAAGCTCAGTAACTGTATAAAAAAAGTAAGGAGGTGAGCATTACACATAATTTAGAGAAGTAGTTTCTAATAAGACATAGAAACACTAAGTCAAACACAATAGTCATAAACTGCAAATAATTGCATCCAAATTCAAATCATTCTCATTCACACACTTTGCATTCAATTAAAACAATTCTCATTTCCATTAGTTATCATTCTTACTTGATTTCCTCACTTTTCCATTTATATTCCTTTCTTAGTCCTTGCACCACTAGGATTTGATGCACCTGCTAGGGCATTTGCCACCCAGTATGAATTTAACACCCATCAGGAACTTTGGCACCCATTATGCATCACCCGTTAGGTCCATTTCTTATTAATTCACTCATTCATATCTCATTCTTTTACATGTTCAATTTCATTTTATTTCTCTTTATTCAATTTTACATTTTCATCTCTTTTCATTTTGCAGCACACTAATCCATTGGGTACATAAGCGCATAACGGGGCGTTTGAACCTAATGGGGCATTTGGCACCTAGCAGGGCACCTAGTTGTTGGAAATCAAGCTTTCCCTAAAGGACGTAAAGAGTCAATGCTAGAAGATTTCTAGAAGAAGTTAGTTTTGATGATAACAACTCATTCCAAGTTTCAAGCATCAAGTCAAGCATCAAGCATCAAGTCTCAAGCAGTTCAAGGCTCAAGCTTTCATGTTCAATATGTTTAAGGCTTGCCCATAGGAAATGTGTAAGGTAATGAAGTTTTATTACAAGTGTGTATTGGCCAAATGAGTTTTTCAATTAAAGGAGAAGAAAAAGAGTTTTTAGTGAAAATTAGTTTTTAACTTAGTTACTGTGGAAGTGCAGGATGAAACAACTCTGGATGATTTTATCTAAGTCATGAAAATCTATTTTTACAAGTGCAAGGGGAGATAATCGATTACCTTCTCAAAGTAATCGATTACTTTTGTTGCATCATATAAAATCCAGAGTGTGTGTAATCGATTATGTGAACTTGAATAATCCATTACTTTGAATGAGAGTAATCGATTACCTAGATCAAGTAATCGATTATCAATGTTACATCATACATTTTCCTAAGGCAGAGTAATCGATTACTGCCCTGTATTAATCGATTACATGATGTTGCATTTCACAAATTTCAGAGGCTCTGTAATCGATTATTAGATTAGTGGTAATCGATTATATGAGTTGCATCATATACTAAACATGAGTGAAGTAAGCGATTACTTGGAATGCTTAATCGATTACTGGTTTTTCAAAAGGATTTCAAAGTTTCTATTTTAAAGGGATAATCGATTACCTTCCCTGAAGTAATCGATTACCTTAAGTTTTATTGAAAAACGTGTCAGAATCATTTTGATTTATTTCCAGATTTGTTTTTAGATAATTGATTCTGATTCTTTTTCAAAATTTGAATTTAAATATTATTTTGAAATATTTCTTTATTTGTTTTAAGAATCAAATCTTTCATTTATTTCCTAAATCTATTTTATTTGTTTCTGAATTCAAAATTGATTTTATTCTATTTTAATTCTTAAATCTTTTTTATTTGATTCTGATTTTATTTTTCAAATTGTATCAAATCTTTGGTTTTATTTTTTAAATCTTTATGATTTGGTTTTTGATTTTAAACATGTGTTAATTGTTGTTTTATAAAAAGGATTTGAATCATTCCTGAAAATGCTGTTTGAACGCTTCTTCCTCTTCTTCTTCAAGTTTTTCACGTTCATATTCTTTTTGAGAAGAAAAACTATTTTGGCCTCATCTCTTGTGATTTAATCTTCATTGCTATAGAGCTTAATTGTTGTATCTGTGTTATTTAGAACACAGTATTGTTAGACCTTATATTGTTGTATCCGCACTATTAAGAGTGCACCATAGTTGTTGTACCCAAACACCATATCCATAACCGTGGTTGTAAAGGGGTGTGTGACCCTTAGTAATTAGGGAGTGAATCTCCTAGTCCGGACGTGTGGCATGTTCCTGTTGTTTAGGGTGAGGAACCCTTGAGTACTTGGGTAGTGGCTAGACGAACGGTAGGGCGCCTAGTAGTTAGGCTATCCTGGTTGTGTTGAGGTCCCTAGCAAACGGAGGTTCCTAGTAGCGTGAGGGGCGCTCTTGCTTGTATTTGGGGCTGGTTGTCCCTGTGGTGTTTAGTGAAGAAAATATCAAGCGGGTCGCTTGGGGACTGGACGTAGGTCTTTCGCTGGAAAGGCTGAACCAGTATAAAAATCCTGGTGCAATCTCTCTAACCCTTATCTCTTTTATTTATTGTTGCGCATATTTTTATTGTGATAATTATCTTCTTTGCAACGTTAATATTATATATATTATTTTAATTATTTTAAATTAATCAAAGCGCGTTAGACCTTTCGTTGTTATAGTGTTTCTTATCTTCGCACGTAATATTAATCGCTGTTATAAATTGCTTCCACATAATCGTTTTCATTGTTTTAAGAGGTTTTCGCTGCAAATTATATTTATTTTATTGAAAACGATTTAAATCGAACGTTTATCAATGATTTTATAAAAACCCAATTCACCCCCCTCTTGGGTGACGGCTGTCATTCCTAACAATTGGTATCAGAGGTTCGTGCTCTGGTAAAAGGCTTAACAGCCTGAGTGAAAAGATCCGTTGCAAATTGGCAGCATTAGGATAGTTTTAATTGCTTTTAAATGGAGGGATTTACATTCGATAATGCACCATTTTTTGATGGAAATAATTTTCATTATTGGAATGCTAGAATGAAAATATTTATAAAATCTATTAGCATTCGTTTATGGCATGTTGTTTTTCATTGTTTTAAGCCAAAACATGTTGCCCATGAGGAACATGAGGTAATTCAAAATAGTTTATGTTCTAAAATTCTGTAATTTGCATATAATGATTTGATATCTTTAGAAAATAAAAACTTGGACTCTTTACAAAAATTATCTCTAATTGAAAATGAAATTGATATTTTGAAAAATGGAGATATTTTTGATAAAGAAATGTTTTTAGAAAATAACTCCTCAACTATTTTTGAAAATTGCATTGATATTGAAAAACAAGCTGAGGATGCACTTTTTGATTATAATGGCATTAAAAAATCTATTTGTTCAAATTCTTTACTTGATGAAATTGAAAATAATGTGGAATCCAAAAATCAAGTAAAGTTGTTGACAATGATATTTTTCATTGTGAAGTCAAAAATTCCAAGTTTCATGAACATATTTGTGAAAAAATCAAATCATCATCTAAAGCCATTACATGTAATTATTGTGGTTGTTTAGGACATATTTCTCATTTATGCTTATATCGTAAAAATTATAATATGAGATATCACTTGCAATGGGTTCCAAAGTTACCTAAGGAACCTATGACTAACCCCCAAGGACCCAAGATGAAATGGGTGCCAAAAGGTTCTCCTAGTGTTGTAAATGTGCAGGAAACTAAATCATAGGGTGAACCAATTGGACAACATAAGGGGAAGTCAAAGAGTTGTTGGCACACGAATAAGAAACATGATCAAAGTAGAAAAGTACCTACAGCCAATACTTCTCACGTGCCAAGAAGCAATGGCATGAACCAAGTGGAGAATAAAAGGAGAAAATAACAAAGATGGTACCTAAGAGGACAAGAACTAGATGGGTCGATCAAAGGAGAAAGATGCCTACCAACACCAAAGCTTCACATAAGGAAAATGGAAGAACAAATATGTTCAAAAATCAAAAGGTGAAGCAATGGGTAAAGGCAAGAACTTCCTTGGTTCTTCAAACCTAAGGTATCTATCTCTTATTCCTCTTATATCAACGACTATTGTTCACTCTCTAGCAAGTATACTAGATCGCAAAGTAATATAGTCAATAAGACCAGATATCTCCCCTCAGGGATTGCAAATTATTCAATTAATTCTCACCAAAGAGTAGTTAAAAGCAAAATCTATAGGTTTCTACTAATTAATTAACATTGAATAAAAACAGAAAATAAATCAAAAAGAAAAATTAAATAGAAGTTGTGAGCGATTTGAGAAAGATGTTAGGAACATGGTTTCATTGTAGGCGTTGTTTATTTATCATGAATCTCTGTTTTTCCCTAAATCATGAACAAATTCCTAAATTGGTAACTATTAGATCTCTCTTGTATAATTACCGTTTCTTATTCAATTAGATAATCCTTAATTCCGTAAGAGATTAAACTATTGAATATTTTTAACTAAGAACAGGGAATTAATCATGTTATATAATTACCCAATTGTATCCCTACTTGTTGAATAACTAAATTGTTTGAAGGCATGACCCATTCTAATTCCTAATCTCTCAATTGAAGAATTAGAGATCCAAAACAAGACATAAATTGGCCAGATTTATGAATTGAAAATAAAACGCAATCAAACACATGATTTATGTAACATCCCAAATTTTAAACCCGAAGATAAATGAATAGATAATAATTAGAATAATTAAAAGGAATACAATAATAAACCACAAATGGGTATCTCAAATGAGAATTCTAGCATTAGAAGAAAATAATAATAGTACTAAGCGAATTAGAGAAGAAAGGAGCGTTGAATCGAAGTTAGGATCGGGCCAGAAAATAGATAAGTCGGTAATAAATATAATAACAAGGGAGGAAATTCAAAATAAAAGATTCAAGACTCAAAACACAATTCCCACCGTTGGATATGAAGGTATGATTTTTAGGAAGCAGCTCGTCAAATTTGAGCAAAATCCAACGGTGAACGAAGAAGTTACAGCCATTCGAAGTTAGGAAGAAAATAGAAGGAAAATAGAAAAGTGAATCAGCAGTACCTGATCATTTCGCTTAAGCGAAAATATTTCGCTTAAGCGAAACTGACCCAGTAGCAACCTATGTGTTGTTCGCTTAAGCGAAACCGTGATTCATCAGACCCTGAGTTACTGAGTTGTTTTCGCTCAAGCGAAATAGGCTCGCCCAAGCGAGTGTTTGATTCGCTTAAGCGAAATGCTGCCGCTTAAGCGAAAACGGATCGTACAAACCCTAAATCCTCAAATTGAGAATTTCGCTTAAGCGAAAATGCTTTCGCTTAAGCGAAAATGGCACGATCGAAAACCCCAACTTACTGAACTGGATTCGCTTAAGCGAATAAATTTCGCTCAAGCGAAAATGGCCGAATCAGCTAATATTAGGCGCGATCTGGACCGTCCGATTGGCATCTTCCCCAACCCCTTTTAATCCCAGCCGTTCAGACGCCTTCTCTCTCTCATAAACTCACCTCCACCTTCATTCTTCATCATTCCACCACCATCAACAACAAAAACACTTTCCTCCTCCTCTCCTCCCTCCCATTCGAATCCCCCTCCTCTCCCCACCAAGGCCAATCTCATTTCTTTCCTCCCTCAAGCTCAAGAACCATTATTCATCCTCATCCATCTCCATTGGTAAGTTTCATTGCACTCTCTCTCTCTCTAGGGCCATACAAATTTCTCTCCCTTCCCTTCCATGGCATACCAATTTTGTGGCAATATTTAGCAAAATTAGGACTCACTTGTGCTCTATTGTTTCATGGAGGTCAAGAATCTCTCTCTTTCACTCAATCCTTGGAGCTTTTGGATTTGGAGCTTAGGAACTAAAGCTTGGAGGATTTTTCCCCATTTCTCTTGGTTTGAGGTAAGGGAGTGGATATAGTGAGCTTGCCTTGTTCTAGGGAGTAGGTTCTAGTTAGTATATAATACTTGTTAGGGTTATGTGTTAGGGGAGAAAATTAGCTTATAATTCCCTAGGTTATTAAATATGAAATTTGAATTAATTAAATATGCATGATGATTGGATGTTAAGATTAGTAAAAAGAAACCCAATAATATGCCAATGAATTATTTGATAAATGGAGCTTGAATAGGAATTAAATGGAATTGCATGAGGAATTGGGTATTGGGATAATGAAGCTGTCATAAATGAATTTTGTGATTATTGATTCTATTTGCAAGGTTGTGGACTAAAGGGTAATTTCTTACGGTAACAAATATATGTAGGGGCTGTGGAATAAAATGATATAGGAAAAAAAGGGAATGAAAATTACTATATGTGATGAAAGTGTGTGGTTGTAATTAAATGTTAAATGAGGATAAATGTTAAGTATTAATAATAGTATACCGAGGTAATGTCTTATGAATTGAATTGGGAATATGGGAAAAAGAAATAATTAATTATGTGTAACTGAAAGTGAAGGGTGATATATGTAAATTAAAAATGAAGGGCAATGTAAATGTTTGGAAATAAAATGGAACACAATGTGCATGAGATTGATGGTTGAGAAAGGAAATGAATAAAGGTATGGTATGAATGATTATGTATTGACTTGTGGCTTTTTGTGATCAAATGTGATATAATGGGTGGACCAAGGAAGTGAATAATTTATAGCCTCTGAGTTGAGGTGCCAAATATTGAGTAAATGTATGTGTTATAACTGTTTATGACGAGAATGATTAGGTGTTGAATGTGTGATGTGGAATTTAAATATGATATAACTGTTTATGTGATGATATGAAGGCATGTATGGCCTCTGATGTGAGGTAATGAATATGAAAATGGAATAAGTGCGTTGGCCTCTGACTTGAGGTGACGATTAATGGAAAATGGTGAGTATGCCGACCTCTGATATGAGGGGCACAAAATGGATTAAAGGGAAATGTTGACCTCTGACCTGAGGGACACAAGATTGAATGAATGTTATGGAGTGTTGACCTCTGACCTGAGGGACACGATATGAATTAAAAGGAATGGGTGTTGACCTCTGACCTGAGGGACACCGGATTAATTAATGAATTGGGTGTTGACCTCTGACCTGAGGGACACCGGATAAAATGTGTATAGGTATGTTGACCTCTGACCTGAGAGACACACCGTGAATTAAGGGATTGAAGTGTTGACCTCTGACCTGAGGGACACGAAATGGATTCAAATAAATGGGTGTTGACCTCTGACCTGAGGGACACATAATGGAAATGAATAAGGAAAAATGGAGGTTGAATTGAATAGTGGAAATGGATGGGAAAAATGAATAATGGAATTAAATAAGAAAAAAATGGATGTTGAGTTGAATAATGGAAATGGATGGAAAAATGAATAATGGATATGGAATTGATGAAATGTGTTTGGTGTGAAATATGTGAATATATGTTTAAATGCTATTTGTGCTTGACCTAGTGGGTTGTTATGTCTAGTTAGAAACTGCTTTCTATTTCATGTGCAATGCTCACTCCCTTACAGTTTCAGGTTCGGAGATTGAGCTGGCGCAGCCCCCGGCCGAGCAGGAGTACTTTCCCTTACAGGGAGAGTAGGGTGTTAGGGGTTTAGTGTATATTATGGACCTAAGCCTCTGATATTATTTTGATGTAAACTTAATATGCATATTTCGAAATGAGGCTTAGGATGTTTTGTTTTGCTAGAGCTATAACTTTTGGTTTTAATGCTCAAGATTTGTATTTCCGCTAATACTCTGATTTATTTTTGCATACTGATATCATTGGAGCCCATGGGGCCTTGATTTGATTTAGAAATATAATCTGAAGCCCTGCTGGCTATCATTTGTTTATTTGAAATTGTTTATCACAGGTCAAATTTTGGATTAGCCCGAAAAACAAACAAAACTCCGTCCGTTTGACGGTTGATTTTAATATAATTAAAAAGAAATTTTTAAGTCCGTATTTTATTATAAGGGGAATTAAGGGTAAAAATATTAGGGTGTTACAATTTAGAAACGGAAAAACATCAATTCATAAAATCAATAAACTAATCCATGCAAATTCACCAATTCCTAACACAAGGGTTTTAGTTACACATCATGAAAATAAGAACAAAAGAAATAGAAGAATGCATGATTACCATGGAAAAGCCTTGGATCTTCCAATCCTTGATCTTCTCTTCTTCTAAAACTCTAAAATTATGTAATCTCCCTATCTCTCTCTCTCTAATGACTGCTAATGGCTGCCTATCCTAATTCTAAAACGTATATTTAAAATATAAAACTAATCCTAATTGAATTGGAGCAAAACTGATCCGGAAGTGGCCCAATTGGGCTTTCTCGTATCTGACAGAAACTTCGGCACTGATTTTGACCAAGAAGATGGACGAATTTGAGGAAGGATATTTCTGGAAAGGTTGTAGATCTTTTCCTTATCTTTAAAATGATACCACGATCGCCTCATTTGGATAAGCGTAGCTCAAGTTATGGTCAAAACATCAAACAGTGTCACTTTCTCGTGGTGTGCGCGCCTGGGCGCCCAGGACCTCACGCCTGGGTGTGCCAGGTCTGATGCTGGTGCATTTTCTCGCTGCAGACACGCCTGGGCGTGGGGGGCTCCACGCCTAGGCGTGTTGGACTCATTCCGGCTCCGTTTTGCTTCGTTTTTGCCCCATTTTCAAGGTCTTTTCATCCTCTTTCATGCTCCATATTTATTTTCTTCATTTAAGCTCCAAAAGTACCTGAAACAAACCCAAAACGGATCAAAACGTTCAAAGGATGCTAAATTACCTAACTTCCTAAAAACTATACAAAAAGTCCTAAATTTACAAGAGAAACAAGCCAAATCCATAGTAAAAGGGAGTCTAAATCATACCCAAAACATCATATATTAGACCCAAATCACTCCCCCAAACTTAGTATTTTGCATGTCCCGGGAAAAAGTAAAATAAAAATTCTAGAACACAAGACTACCTCATAAATCAAAATGTACACACTTAATCTAAGACTTCGAATCACAAGCAATTTATACAATTAAAACCTGGTTAGAGAAACTAACTCAACAAGAACCAATGATTAGTGAACACTCTCAACCTCACAGTGTGTATCACTCATGTGTATCAAGGGTTGTACAATTCACTCAAGTTCATACAATGACAATGTGTTACCATAAGCTTTATCATAGACCCAAATCTCCACTGAAATTATTGAATACATGCAAAAATCAAAAGGTCTTAATTTTGGTTGTAATGAGGCCATGGCTAAAAGTGTAAGGCGGGACAAAAGAAAGAAAGGCTGAAACTAAGGGCTAAAATGCAAAAACAAATTTTCCTTTAAAAACTATGAATCAGCAGTGAATACTACATAAACACAACTCAACTCACAATCAATCTCATACTTCTTTTCTTTTTCAATTTTTTTTCTTCTATTCTCTTCCTTTCACATTTATTTCTTTTTCAATTTTTGTTTTACTTGGAAGAGAAATAGAACTCATAACACTTTTCACCAATTACTTTCACTTTTCTTATTCATTCCTCTCAATTGCTCATTCAAAACTTCCAAGGTATTCACAAAGAATATTTCAATAAATGCAGGGTACCAAAGAAAAATTATAATATCTCATAATGCTCAAAATGGGCAACTAAGGAAATATTTATCAATTCAAATCATCTGAAGACCACAAAAACACATCCTAAGTGCCTTAATCATCTTAATGCATGCAAACAATTATCAATTTCAAAATGGTCACCGGTCAAGTTCTAGAACACAAAATCAAAGTGAACACACTCATGAAAGAAATAGGGGTCTCAAATCAGAATAATTAAATAAATCATATACCCCATCAGTGTTTAGGCCCAAAATCTCACAGGCTAAAGTCAGTTCACTAATCACAAATTCTTAAAAAGTTTGTCAAAATAACCAGATCTCAAAAATATTTACAGCTCAATCAAATCAATATCAAAAGTCAATGAGTTTAATCCTAAACTAAGTATTTACACCTATCATTGGAAAAAAAGTCCTAAGTCTAGAATAATCATCTACTCCTACAAAAGACACAAACCAACACTAAAAATGGGAGAACAATTCAGTTCTGAAAAATTTAATTTTTATTTTGTCCACTCCCCCAAACTTAGAGGTTGGCTTGTCCTCAAGCAAACTAAACTAAACTAAAACTACAAAATAAAAATTAAAAATTCCTAGAAAAAATAGGACATTATTTTTGCGAAGTACAAGGTTTGGGGTGACATATAGGGAACTAATGGGAGCAAATGGGGTCATACCCCCAAACTTGAATACTGCACCCTCCTGTCACGCATGGGCGTGGCTGGACCTGTACGTCAGTTTTTTTTTATAATAAAAATAAAAACTAACTAATAACTAATTACCTAAAAATAAAACCTAAGGGAAATTACCTAACATTGGGTTGCCTCCAACCTAGCGCTTGTTTAACGTCACGAGCCTGACGGGTCACCTCTTTTCAGATGTTAGGGTGGTTGCCAAGATCCCTTCAAGGGTGGCACCTTGTTTTTCAACTTCTTTCCAACACTCTCTCCATTCGAATGCTGAATGTACATGAGAGGAGCAGAGCAAAGTTCTCCGCGGTGATTGGTGGTTTTTCAAAAAATTTAATTGTAGTTTGGTCACCATTCACTCAAAGAATTACTTCCCCCCTAGGCACATCAATCACTGCCCTTGCTGTGGCCAAGAATGGCTGTCGAAAAATTAGAGGAATTTTTTTATCCTCTTTTACATCTAAGATCATGAAATCTAAGGGCAGGATAAAATCTTTCACCTTAACCAGAATATCTTCCACCACTCCATATGGGCGGAGGTTGGTTCTATCAGCTAACTGAAGTAATGCCGAGGTAGGCTTAATCTCTCATAAGTTTAATGTTTCACAAATAGACAACGACATAATATTAACACTAGATCCTAAGCCACAAAGAGTCTTACCTGAGTACTAATTGCCTATGCTAATCGGGAAAGTGAAGCTACCTGGGTCCTTCAGCTTGGGTGGAAGGTTGGATTTGATGATGCTGCTGCACTTCTCTGCTATCGGGAACGTCTCGTCAGTGAGCATCCGCTTCTTCTTTGTCAGCAACTCCTTCATGAATCTCGCGTACAAAGGCATTTGTGAGAGAGCCTCTGCAAACAGGATGTTGATCTCCACCTTCCGTAGCATCTCCAAGAACTTGGAGAATTGCTTCTGATCATCCTCTTTCTTCAACCTCTGAGGATAAGGAATCCTCGGAGGTAGGCTGGTTTGGGTGTGCCTTGCTCTTTCTCTTGATCCGCAGGTGGATCCTGCGTCTGTTGCCTTGCAGTGGAGCCTCCTCCACTTGGTTGCTTTGGCCCCTCATCCTTCTTCTCAAGCTCAGTTGCATTAACCTTCTTCTATGGCTCCTCATACGACTTGCCACTTCGAAGGGTAACCGCCATGCATCGCTCCTTGTAGTTGGTTGCAATCTCTGATATTCGATTGTTTATTTGAGCCACTTTCTCTTCTAGGTTACGAATGCTGACTTCCTGATTGGCGAAATTCGCCCTGGCTTCTGCCATGAACTTATTGGTTGTGGTAGCCATTGCTTCAAGTGCTTTCTCCCAAACTTGCTTCTATGGCGGTGATGGATTGGATGTTGGGCTGTACCCTGAGGTGTGAGACTGACTGATTTGCCACGGATTGTGGATATTGGAGTACATGTTATTTTTAGGTACTCCATCACCCACAAACTTGGCCTTCTCCTCAATGGTGGCTAGACCCTTTCTAACTTCGAATGCACAATCACCATTTCGGTGACCTCCCCCACAAAAGTCGCACTTTAGAGTGCTCGATGCAGCTGACATAGTGATCTGGCTTATCAGCTTCGTCAATGCAGCCATCTGCTGCTGCATTTGCTTGTTTTTCTCGATTAAGATCTTGATTTGACTAGAGTCCAGATCATGACTCTTCAAGGCGCTTTGCTCCACCTGGGCCCTTAATCCTTGGCTGCTGCTGAATGCCATATTTGCAATAACTTCCTTGGCCTCTTCAACAGTCTTCTTCATCAGCGATCCACCAGCTGCTACATCAACCATGCTTTGATTGAATCGGTTGAGCCCATTATAGAACAATTGAATCTGCTGCCAGTCTTGCATAAATGTTGGGCACTTCCTCAGTAGCTGGTTGTAACACTGCCGAGCTTCATGCAACGACTCGTTTTCCTCTTGCATGAATGAGTGAACGTCTTGCCTCAGTTTCGCTTGCATCCCAGCTGGAAAAAACTTATCAATGAATTTGGAGACCAGTACTTTCCAGCTGGACAAACTCCCTGGTGCCTGGTTGTTCAGCGAAGTTAGCGCCTCGCCCCTCAGTGAGAGAGGGAACATCCTCATTTTGATGGCCTCGTCCGTAGCACCCTCGATCTTGAAGAAGCCGAGCATGCCCAGGAAGTTGGCGATATGGTCCCTAGGGTCTTGATTCGGCGCACCACTAAACTAATCCTGCATGATGAGGTGGATGTATTGTGGATCAATTGCCAATGCAGTTGCAATGATGGCCGGCCAGACTATGCTCGAAGCACAAAAGTCCAGGTCCACAGTTGCGTACTCCGCCAAAGTCTTCCTGGGAGGAGGAGGCGGAGAGGATCCGTGAGATCCTCCTCCTCCAGCCATCTTCAATGTTGTTCTTTCCCCTCTTCTAGTGCTGAACTTTTCTCTTCTTTGCACTTAAATTGATATAATTTCCTGTACAGCACAAAAATAAAAGAAAAATTACGCAGCACCTACTGAGACAAAAAACTAACTAAAAAAAATTTAAAAAAAATAAATTTCACCTAAAACTACTGCTAAGTACCGAAAATTAATTGAAACGAATTTCAATCCCCGGCAGCGGCACCAAAAACTTGTTCACTCTCTAGCAAGTATACTAGATCGTAAAGTAATATAGTCAATAAGACCAGATATCGTCCCTCAGGGATTGCAAATTGTTCAATTAATTCTCACCAAAGAGTAGTTAAAAGCAAAATCTATAGGTTTCTACTAATTAATTAAGATTGAATAAAAGTAGAAAATAAATCAAAAACAGAAATTAAATAGAAGTTGTGAGCTATTTGAGAAAGATGTTAGGAACCTGGTTTCATTGTAGGCGTTGTTTATTTATCATGAATCTCTGTTTTTCCCTAAATCATGAACAAATTCCTAAATTGGTAACTATTAGATCTCTCTTGTATAATTACAGTTTCTTATTCAATTAGATAATCCTTAATTCCGTAAGAGATTAAACTATTGAATATTTTTAACTAAGAACAGGGAATTAATCATGTTATATAATTACCCAATTGTATCCCTACTTGTTGAATAACTAAATTGTTTGAAGGCATGACCCATTCTAATTCCTAATCTCTCAATTGAAGAATTAGAGATCCAAAACAAGACATAAATTGGCCAGATTTATGAATTGAAAATAAAACCAAATCAAACACGTGATTTAGAAACGGAAAAACATCAATTCATAAAATCAATAAACTAATCCATAAAAATTCACCAATTCCTAACACAAGGGTTTTAGTTACACATCATGAAAATAAGAACAAAAGCAATAGAAGAATGCATGATTACCATGGAAAAGCCTTGGATCTTCCAATCCTTGATCTTCTCTTCTTCTAAAACTCTCTAAAATTATGTAATCTCCCTCTCTCTCTCTCTAATGACTGCTAATGGCTGCCTAACCTAATTCTAAAACGTATATTTAAAAGATAAAACTAATCCTAATTGAATTGGAGCAAAACTGATCTGGAAGTGGCCAATTTCTCGTATTTGACAGAAACTTCGGTACTGATTTTGACCCCGAATATGGACGAATTTGAGCAAGGCTATTTCTGGAAAAGTTGTAGATCATTTCCTTAGCTTTACAATGATACCAAGGTCGCCTCATTTGGATAAGTGTAGCTCAAGTTATGGTTAAAACAGCGAACAGTGTCACTTTCTCGTGGTGCGCGCGCCTGGGCGCCCAGGACCTCACGCCTGGGTGTGCCAGGTCTGATGCTGGTGCATTTTCTCACTGCAGACACGCCTGGGCGTGGGGGGCTCCACGCCTGGGCGTGTGGGACTCATTCCGGCTCCGTTTTTCTTCGTTCTTGTGCCATTTTCAAAGTCTTTTCATCATCTTTCATGCTCCATATTTATTTTCTTCATTTAAGCTCAGAAAGCACCTGAAACAAACCCAAAACGGATCAAAACGTTCAAAGCATTCTAAATTACCTAACTTCCTAAAAACTATACAAAAAGTCCTAAATTTACAAGAGAAACAAGCCAAATCCATAGTAAAAGGGAGTCTAAATCATACTCAAAACATCATATATTAGACCCAAATCAACTATACAAAGGTACACTTGGACTATTCTAATTTTTATTCATACTAAGGTGGATCATGGGTGCTAATTGTTTTTTAAATTTTTTTAAATTATCATGATCACTCCTTGGTTGAATTAAATCATGTGTGCTTTGCTCTCTTTGAAATTCTTTTTTAACACATGATTATTTTTGGTATAGTCCTACATACCTTTCACATATATTGTGTTACATCATGTGTGGTTAAAAATTTTATTATCTTCTATCACATGATTATACTCTATATGTGATGTTGTAATAGTGCATTGATATATATAGCATGTTGAATTTATTTTGAATATTTTGCATGAGGGATGACTCTTATTTTTTTTATCACTCTCTTTAGGGATAGCTCTTCATTCATTGCGTCTTCGCTGCTTGGGCTTTCAAGAACTATTCCACTCCTTAGAGTTATTGCCTTGCAATGCTCACTAGGATTTGTCTCTGGTTAGCCTGGAAATGTGCCTGGAGCTCTTGTGGATGAGGCTGCTAATTGTGCAATTTGAGTTTATGACATCTTGTTGTGAGTTGCTTGTTGTGCGAATTGATTTTCCATCATCTTGTTGTGAGTTGCTTGTTGAGTCATGAAACTCTCAAACATGATTTCCAAGTTGGACTTTTGAGGAGCTGGTGGATTGATAGTCGTTTGAGGGAAACCAGGAGGCTGCTGTCTAGGAATAACAGAAGGATTGAGAATATTGTTGCTTCTATAAGAAAGATTTGGATGTGTCCTCTAGTTGAAATTGTTGACATAATCAAAAATTTCCGTCGGCTGTTCTTGAGGAACAGGTTGAACCAATAGACAATGTTGAGCATCATGACTAGCAATACCACATATCTCACAAATAGCACTTGCCACATTCACAACATTCGCATTCAACATATCAATCTTCTTGGTTAAAATATCAACCTTACCAGCTAGCACACTCAAAGCATCGACTCTAGAGGAGAGATGTTTCAATTCATTTGTCTCGATCACTCCTGTAGTGGATGAAGAAGGTTTGGTAGAAGTTGATCTTTCTCTTGAATATCGCCTGCGGCTGAGAGAAATTTTGTCAAGCAAATCAAATTCCTCATCTACATTCTTATCCATGAACGAACCATTAGTGACAGAGTCAAGATTCATCTGAGATTCTGGTGTCAAACCATTGTAGAAAGTTTTCACCAAAAGAGGTCTGGGAAACTTATGATGAGGGCACTTCCGCAGTGGAAACTTAAATCTCTCCCAAGCATCATAAAGAGTCTCTCCTTCTTTTTGCATGAAGGACATGATCTGACCTCTGTACTCCGCAGTCTTGACAGGTGGAAAATATTGGGTAAGGAAGTACTCTACCAACTTGTCCCATTCAGTGAAGTAACCTTGTTGAAAAGCCTCCAACCAAGCAAGTGGATCCTTTCAGTGAAAATATAAACAGCTTCAGTCTGATATGGTCAGATGAGACTCCATTGGCCTTCACAGTGTCACAATATCGAAGGAAGTTGTCGACATGGATAGTAGGATCTTCTGCAGGTGAGCCTCCAAATTGATTCTGCTGGACCGCATTAATCAAGCTCATCTTGATCTCAAAGTTGTTAGCTTCAATGGGTGGGACGACCACACTAGATTGTAGCCCTTTGATGGAAGGGGTCCCATAATCCTTCAATGGCGTGTGATTTTCATTGTGCGCCATTGTTAGATTTTCAGGTCTTTGTTGTCTCCTTCTTCTATTCCTTCTTCTACGAAAAGTCCTCTCGATCTCAAAATCTGATTGAACAGGTGTCCCATGTCTGATGCTTCGAACAAAAGAAAGAGAATTCCTGTGGAAAAAAAGAGAAAACAAAAAAAAACTAGAAAAAGAGGTTTAGTCTAATCAACTTATAATAACAGTTAATATTAACAAAGCAAAATCCCTGGCAATGGCGCCAAAAACTTGATAGCCCCGCAAGCGCACAGGTTATCGTAGTAATAAAAAGTATCGTATCCGCAGGGATTTTGTTGTTAAATACCAACAAATTATAAGCACCAATTATCTAAACCGGATCAGTGGAAAATTAAAAATAAAATTTTGAGATTGATTTTTGGGAAAATAAAATAAATTAAAATCGAAAAGATTGTATTGAGATTTAGATTGCGAAATTTCCAAGAATTAGTTTCACCACATATTCGCATTGACAATTTTAGTGATATCTATTTTATTTAGCTAGATTTATTTTTAGGGTGAATTATCCTAATGTAGAATACTAGCTCTTTTCAGAGTCTTAGCAATGTACTTAATGGGGCCTAATTTCTACTTTCGTGATAATTATGGTACATTAAATCCATTAAGTTCTATGATAATTCAGGGAATCCCCTCAGGAATTAATACTACTTTCGTGATTTAAGTTCCTAAGTACAATTTTGGTATTTTCTAATACTAAGCTTCACCTTTCGGTACTTCCCTTACTATCTGAGATCATGTAATTGTGGAACTCTATACAACCAAAAGCATTAAGCACACCAAAATTAAATAAAAATAGAATCTAGCATTAATAAAAGGTAAAATATCAAATCCTCATGTCAATGCCTCCATGGGCTAATCCTTATCCTCAGAAAAAGGGAACTACTCACTACTCATATTCATGATACAAATTAAAAAATAAGAATAAGACATAATAAAGTAGGAATAACCAAAAGTTGAAAGGAGGAGAATTTCTTCTGTCTTCAATCGTCTTCCAATTGTTCCTTCGGAGAGATATGTTGTCTTCTGCCTTTAATCCTTGTTTTTCTTTAATTTATATCTTCTCATCAAATCTAATCTTCTAATTAAAATCTAATCTACAAGGGTTTCTATCTTTTTACAAGTTATCTGCTACTTTTTCCAAATTTGGGCCCAAACTGATTAATTAGGCCCAATGACTTATCTTCCTTCTCAAAGCCCCCAAATCTCTTTTTTTTCTATACAATTGCTCCCAAAAGCTCTTTAATATTTTGTCAATGATAAATTCTTTACTTTCCAAAGCTCCAAGCCTCCAAATTGTAACCTGCATATCAAAAACACCAAAAACCTTTTCCAAGTGAAATATGAACTAAATGCATGCTAAATTAAAATAAAATACCTAAATAAATATTAAAATAAATACAAACTGATAGGAAAATAATATGCATGCTACGCACACATCACTTCTCATGTACGATCTCAGAATCTGGCACAGCCTCCACCACTGCCTCAGGAGTAGGCTCACAAAGGTCCTTGATAGCTTCAGTTACTAACTCTATATTCTCTTATGGAATTATACCCTCCTCTAAACTGTCTTTGAGCTTCAACTTCTGAACTAGCTCATCCATTTCCTCTTGTGTAGGTTTGTTCTTCACCACCCATTTCTGCTTCACTCCTTTCCGGCACATAGTTGCATCATGACCATATGTAGAGAATTTAGTGCACGGTGTCGGTTTCCATTCATAAACCACTTTTTGACTAATTATGTTGCACCTTTCATCCTAAAAAAAACTTCATCAGGTTGAACTGCAGGATTTACCTCTATTAGCACTCTTGCATAATTGATTCTGTTCCTCTCCCGAGTAACCTGATCCACCATAATTGGAGTACCAACAAGACAAGAAATCTTGCTCAAAGCTGCAGTAGTAGGTCTCCCAGTCCAAGGAGCCAGGATCATCGGTTTCTTATCAAAGTGAAAAACACCAATATTCAACACTGTGTTCCTGGCTTCAATTGTATTGAATCTTACAATAAAAGTCCCATCATTATTCATCAGGACTTTGTCAATACCATGATGACCCCAAACCTTCTTGATGTAACCATTAATCATTGGGAAAGGTGGCCGTGACCCCAGAACATAAAAAACTAGTGCATTCTGCCAATACTGCACCTCATAGACAACATCACAATCTTCAATTTTCCCTACAGTAACTCCTTCTTTCACCTCTGGCTGATGATATTTGAGTTTTTCCCCAGCATTACAAAGCTTCTTGATATCAAAACTATCCCATACAGATGGAACCCTTGGATTATCAATCTTGGTCGAATTAGTTCCTTGGCCATTACCTTGCCTTGCATCATAGCCGCATCTTGATTCAAGTTTCGTGCACCAATTAGTGGCCCCTTCCCATGCGTCTCGTTGTTGGCTGCACCGGGCCGTGCACCAGCCGCACCACTAGCCAGTGCCGCCGCACCAACCTGCAGATCCGCCACACCAGCCAAGAATCGCGCACCACATCCATGAGCATCATGCGCCGGTCTGCCGCGCCCCACAGCAGAGTCGCACGCCGCACCAGCCCCTGATTCGATCGCACCAGACACGCCAGCCTGCAGCGCACCATATCGCGGCCCGATCGCACCAGACACGCCATCCCCTTGTGCACCAGCGCACCACCAGGAGTCTGAGGAGTACCACCAGGGTCAGGCACCTGTGTCACACACTTACCCACTAACTTACCACGAATCTCATCCAAAGTTTCTAGCACCTTCTCTACTTGCGTGGGCGGCAAGGTATGCAAATCAATATCATCTAATTTGGAGAAATCAATGACAATTGGATCACTGACATCCCTAGTGCTGTCATCCTTCCTTGCTGTGCTTGGTGATTGTTTTGGTGGCCTTCCTCTCTTTTTTCCATTGATGGTGGCTACGAAAACCCTAGGGTTTCGCAAGAGAGAAAAGAGAGAAACCCAGAGAAAGAAAATTTTAGATAGAGAATTTTTTTAATGAAAAATTAATTTTTCTTTATAATCTTTCTTTTATTGGATTCAATCATTGAAATATTCATATGCATGACTTTTCCATTTTTCTTTCACTTTTCACTTTTCGTTTACTTTTCATCGCACACTTTTCATTTTCCTTACATCACCCTCCACTCTTGGGAAAAACCGACCGAGAGTAAGCATCCCCATTTTTGGGGTTCCTCATACAACTTGGTTTGATTCATCCAAGTTGGCTATAGTAGGGATCACCCTCGACCGGCCACAAAGAGCCAAAGTGATTGACAGAAGCATTATGGTTCCGGTAAAGCCAATCCCCGACACGGGTATTGAACCCGCCCTTTGGAAGATCAAAGCTTTCCATAATAATTCTCAGCGATTGTTTCAATAACACAATCTAGTCATTCTTGCCCTCACGAATAGAAACGTATGTTTTTCCCATACCCTAACATCCACCTTTTCACCATGTATGATGCATGTCCTATTCTCTTTCTATTTGAACTTGAACCACTTGTTCTTTGGAAATTATAATTAACAAGGTTCAATTTCAATTAGAAAGTCCTTTATCCTAATTTGTGCCTAAACATCCATGAATAACCATACATTAGATAATCATCAACATCGACATATTATAATTCATATTTTATCTTTCATAACAAGAGAGCACATGTCAACACATATTTATCCATATTCTTTCATTTCTAATCAAGATAACACATAACAACGCATTAATCATCCATGTTGCACATAAACATATTAAGAAACATAAACTCATTAATTAGATTTCTACTTAGTTCTAGAATTTAATACAACATCTACATGTAGTGGACATGACTCTTGATCGACCGAGTCTTCTCCACACCGACCAGTTACGTGAAAGAACAACAAGCACCGACCTCCTTCTGGTCGAAATCACACAGCACCGAGCTAGGGACTCTTCGGAAAGCTACAGGATTACGAGACTATAGCCGAGCATAGGATCTTCATCCTTATCGTTATCGCTTACAGTCTCAATCAACCTAACGGCTTCTCCTATATTCCGGCACAGCTTGGCAGATTTATGGATAAAGATAAGAGTTCACCGCTTACGGGATTATCAAGGGTGAGCCTTATCAGAACCTTGACTAGTCCCAATTGAACTCTCCTTCTTTGCGGGCTTTAGAGGACAAGCCCAGAAACACACGTATTAGGTAATACCCTATAAGAACACCAGGCTATGGGGGCTAAGGTACATTCTCTTCATCCCTAACTCGACACTATCACACACTTTGTTGACCAAGGGAGATCCTGGTTATCCCAACTGGATAGTCAGAAAATCCTACGAGGTCCCACATTAAAACTCGATCGAGATCAGATCCGAGGTTCGTTTGATAACCATAAGGCTGCTCCTGGTCAAGGACACTACATTGGCGCCGTCTGTGGGAACTGAATAACAAAATCATTTCCACTTCCACCATGGTTTATAACAGAAGCCAAGCAGGAGATCTCCACGATCGCATCGTGCATACTCTCGGAATCGTGACCACCAATTCTCATTCTGAATCAGAATCGTGACAACAACGATCAACAGCCCACTGGTGACCTTCGTGATCTTCTGAATCAGAATCGTGAGGCTAACTCTCAACCACCACGAACCTCTCATTCTGGAACTGGGACTAATCCCCAGCCACCCCCTAATTCATAGAGTCAGAATCATGTCACCAATTCTCAGCCACCACGTTCATCTCATCCGAGAACTGGCGCTAATCCCCAGCCACATCCTAGCCTACGAAATCTACTTCCTCCCCCACTTCCCCCACCGCCTCCATCACCACCTCCTTCCACCCGAGGAGATTCAAGCAGCTTTGCTCCTCCAACCCGCAATACAGCCAGATCGACAAGAACCAAAGCACACCACGGTAGAGACACCTGCCGAACCCCAATAGCGCAAGTCCAACCCAACCCTGATGCTAGACGAGCAACCCACAGTGCTAGGATAAATCCAAGTAAAGAAACCCATAGTGATTCGCGACGAGCACATTCCACTAACAGAACCTATGCAACTTCCGCATCTGCTCGCGCTCGCGAGCAAGAGATGATCAATATACTGAAACAACAAACAACGCTAATTCAGCAGCAAGGGCAAGCCATTGCCGATCTCCAGCAGCAGGCAATGACAAGACTCGTTCAAAATCAGCCTCCTACCCAACAATTGTTAGTTCCGTGATGAATGTTTTGATAATGACAAAGTGTTTTGAACAAGCTATCATGTGTTGATCAAGTTCAAGTTCAACAAGCAACAACAAACATCAAATGAAGAAGAGAGAAAGCAAGCTCATGAAGACATAGTTTGAGTGTAATTGTAATTGTTTTATCTTTTGCCTCTCAAGCTTCTTAGGTCTTTTATTTGGGTAGATTATTTAGAGGGTAGTGAATCTCTATCATAGTCATGATTAAATAATAATTTGAGTTTTCACTTAACCTAGAATCAATAGGTGGCTTAAAGGTTTGAAAGGAAAGGTTTAGTTTTGAGAAAACAAGTTTCTAAAATGTGCAGTATGGATTTAATCGATTAAGGATTAATTTAATCGATTAGTACTCGATTAAGTGAAGATTTAATCGATTAGACACTGCTGAACTGGTTTTTTAAAATACGATTTTCACTTCTCAAAATCAATTTTCAAGTGTTACAACTTTTGGGTATTCTATATAAACCTATTCCTAACCTTTGTGATTAATTAGAACACTTTCATAATCAATTTTACAAGAATCAAGCCACTCTATTCTCTCTCGATTTCAAAGATCAAAGCTTTCATATTTTCATATTCTTTGATCAAGAACCTTTGAATCTCTTATTGTGAATTGTCATAGTTATTGATTGAGATTCATAGGATTGTCATTGTGTTTTCTATTGTGTTGTAATCTTTGCAAGAAGGCAAGCCATCTACAACAACAAGAAGCCTTGGTGTGTCGTTTATCATCAAGCAAGTTCATTCAAGCAATTGGAGAAGAAGAAAGTCTTGGTTGTGAATCAAGCAAAGAGAAGACTTGGTGTGTGGATTATCATCAAGCAATTGAAGACTTGTTGTGTCGATTATCAACAAGGGGTAGAGGTTAGATTAGAGAGAAGATCAATAGGATTACAAGGCAAGGGTGTGGTATCTCTTGTAGGCTAGCAAGAAGGGAGTCTTGTGAGGCATTTACTTGTATTTTGAGAACTCTAATTCCTCATAGTGAAGAATCTCTCTTGGTTGAAGAGGGGACTGGATGTAGCTTTCAAGCGGATGAAAGTGAACCAGGATAAATCACTGTGTCGTATCTCTAAACCCTTAACTCTTTACATTCAAGTCATTGATTGTGTTCTTGGTTGAAAACCTAGAAAAGAGTGATTTTCATAATTGATTGAATTGAATCTTTATTGTTCAAATTAATTTGGGGAAAATCATTTTCATAACTAGGATAATCAATAAGAATATAGGTGTTAATTGTTTTCGCTGAATCTCTGATCTTACATGTTGATTGATTGATTTTCGTATGCGATTGAAAAGTCATTTTTCAGTTTCTGATAGATTTAATCGATTAAGTGTTCGTTTAATCGATTAAGAACATATTTAATCAATTAGTACTCGATTAAATTGCAGGTTAATCGATTAAATTTCAGTTTAATCGATTAAATGCTGTAGAATTTGCAAAAATCATTTGTTTTGATTGTTTCGATTCATTTCCTTCGAAAATCTTTCAAGGTTTCTTTTACACCTATTCAACCCCCCCTTCTAGGTGTGTTCCTAGGGTTCCTTAGTTGTTTCAACCACCAATTGCGGTTTCCTCAACAATTCCCTAACTTGATGACTCAACCTTTAGACCCTCAACCAGTCCCCGTAATGCAACTCCCCCCACCCCCTCACCTTGACACCAACCCGGCTACAGACCCCAATTAAGGAGATTTCCACCCCGGACATCCTTTTAGACCATATATCATGGCATATGAGACCCCCCAGGGATACTTAGGCCCTTCCAACGTGCCCCATTATAACGGCCTAACTGATCCAGTCGATCACATCGTTTCTTTTGAAGGAGCAATGAACTATAACAGAGATGGTGATCGGATGAAATGCCGAGCGTTTTCAATGACCCTTGAACCATCTGTGTTACTGTGGTATTCATCTCTTTCTCGGAATTCTGTAAACTCTTCGGAAGAAATGAAAAGAGTCTTCCTAAAGAGGTACACAGCCAGCTGCATCCAACCTAAATTCGATCATACACTGGCTGCAGTTACCCAGAAACCTAATGAGCCTTTGAAGGATTATTTGTCACGCTTCCATACGGAAGCTAGTTCAGTTCCATGGCTCGAACCAGGCGTTGCCGTGCTGCTTTTTACTCAAGGTCTGCAGGCAGGGTGTAACATCCCGAATTTTAAACCCGAAAATAGATAAATAAATAATAATTAGAATAATTAAAATGAAAATAATAAACCACAAATAGGTATCCCAAATGAGAAATTTAGCATTAGAAGGAAATAATAATAATACTAAGCGAATTAGAGAAGAAAGGAGCGTTGAATCGAAGTTAGGATCGGGCCAGAAAATAAATAAATCGATAATAAATATAATAATAAGGGGAAAAATTAAAATAAAAGATTTAAGAATCCAAACACAATTCCCACCGCTGGATATGAAGACATGATTTTTAGGAAGTTGCTCGTCAAATTTAAGCAAGATCCGACGGTGAACGAAGAAGTTATGGAGGTTTGAAGTTCGGAAGAAAATAGAAGGAAAATGGAAAAATGAAACAGCAGTACCTGCTCATTTCGCTTAAGCGAAAATATTTCGCTTAAGCGAAACAGCTTCAGTAGCAACATAAATCGAGTTCGCTTGAGCGAACAGATTTCGCTTAAGCGAAAATCGTTCGTGACAGTGTTGATGCCAATTCGCTTAAGCGAATGAATTTCGCTTAAGCGAATGAATTTCGCTTAAGCGAAAATCGTCGGGTCAACTTTAAATCGAGGGTGAAACCCTCGTCTTCCCCACTCTCCTCCCTTGTTTCTCTCACCTCCGCCGACTCCCCTTCTTCCTCCCTCCACCACGGCCTCCACCGCCGCCCTTGTGGCCTCCCTCCTCCTCTCTCAACCCCTCTCTCTCTCGCTCTCTTGTTCTCTCTCCCTCATTCCCTCACAAACACCCTCTCCCTCTCTTCTCCCCACTCACGGCCGCCACCTCCGACCTCCCCAAGGCCGCCGCCCAGAGCTACCACCACCACCATAGCCCTCTCTTCCTCTCTCTTACTCTCTCCTCCTCTCCATAGATCTCTCTCTTTCTCTCACTTGGCTCTCTCTCTCTCCACCACCACCACCAACTGGCCGCCACCGCCACCTCCATGAAACGCCACCACTAACCACCACGGGCCACAACCCCCATAGCTCTCCCTCACTCCTTGCTCTCACACCCACGAGCTCTCTCTCTCTCCACGGATCTCCCCGACGCCGTTACCGGTCCGTGATCGTGCTGGGCTCGTGTCGGGAACCTCGGAGCTCGAAGCCTTGCCTCGGTTTGGTCACGATCGTTTCCCGCTAGCGAGGAGCAACACCGACGCCGTCATCGTCACCGAGTTAAAATCCAGGTTCTATTTAAAAAGCCCGAGGTAAGAGGGTTCGCGTTACCTTTGCTTAAGAAGTAAATTCTAGGTTGCTATAGTGGTAGCTGAGAATAGAGTAATTAAAAAGTATGTTAATGAACCTTAGGGTACCCCGTTGATATAGAGAAAATTAATAAAATTGTGACTAGAAACCACACTTTAGGGAATAAAAGGAATGAGCATAGAGTAAGGCCCGGAATGAATAAGCGAAATTAGAATATTAAAATAGTTCGAATAAAACAAAAACATGAGCAACCATAAGAATAGAACCATAGGGGAAGAAAAAGGACTGGAGGGTAAACGAAATAGGCAAGAAGAGAGTGGAATTAGTGAATTAAAAAGATAATAAGTATAATAGTAACCGAAGAGTAAAGTGGAGTAAAGGAGGGATTAAAAATGGAATAATAAAAATGTGCAGGATCGAGTAGAGCAATAGGCGTAAAATAATGAAATAGATTTGAAAGAAAATAGGAAAAAGATAAGAGGAATAATAGAAAGATAATGAAAGAAGAGAGAGTACATTATGAGGGAAGTTAAGCAAAATAATGTAATAAGAATTGAAAAGCTAGATTAAGTGAATGGAGCCATTAAATATAATATAGATGATGAAATAGGAACGATGAATTAGGTAATTGACTGGGATAAGGAAATGAAGAAATAAGTAAGAATTAGTAATGAGAACTAGAATATGCTATATTAGACCGTATTAATTAGAGTGGATAAAATCGGGGGAAATTAACGAAAAGAGAAAGAGTAAAGTAGAAAATGTAGAAAAATGTGATAAGTCACAAACGAAAGAAAAGATCAAAAAAATAGAGACAAGTATAAAAGAATTACTTAAATTATAAGAAAAAGAAAAGGAAGAGAAGAAGAAAAAGGAAAAGAGAGAAGGATATTTAAAATAGTGAAAAGTAAACAATGTAATGATAAGTCCCTAAGTAAGGAACGAAAGAGAAAGAAAGAGAAAGAAAGAAAATAAAGCTGGTGCGAGCCTGGAAAGGCGTATCGGCATCGATGCGAGCCTGGTAAGGCGTGTCGATTAAAAAAGGAAAGAGAATAAAAGTCCGGTGCGAGCCTGGTAAGGCGTATCGGCATCGATGCGAGCCTGGTAAGGCGTGTCGATTAAAAAGGAAAAATGGAAGTCCGATGCTAGCCTGGTAGGCGTATCGGCATCGATGCGAGCCTGGTAAGGCGTATCGATTAAAAAAAAATGGAAGTCCGATGCTAGCCTGGTAAGGCGTATCAGCATCGATGCGAGCCTGGTAAGGCGTATCGGCATCGATGCGAGCCTGGTAAGGCGTATCGATTAAAAGGAAAAAGAATGGAAAATGGATAAAAGAATGAGAAGGAAAGAATGAAAAGAGAACCATTAATTAAAAGAATGTGAGAATAAGTGAAGAACTAAAAGAGATTAATTATGTGAATAATTATGAATAAAGTAAGCTAATAAGTAAGTAGGCTTAGTTATTTGCTATGTCTTCTTTTAGGATTTATCTTTTTAAGTTCTGTGTAATGCTACCCTTCTTAATATCATTTTACAGGTACGGGAGCGGAGCTTACACTGTCGCAGGCCGAACTGGAAACCCTCCACTACGTGGAGTGAAATTTGTGATACCTTGAGTGGATTTTTTTTATTATGTATAAACTGTTCTTTTTGTAACTTACAATATGTGTAGTTATCTGCCCTGAGACTGTTACTGATCGGGCATTAGGACCTGAACTAGTTTTTAATATGTTGTGTTTATATTTTTGAACAATTCTGGACTGACAGGTTTTTAGAAGGAAATTTTTGGGAAGTCTGAAAAGCAGAGGAAACTCTGCCGGATTTTCGTAAAAACTTTTATGAGAAATTAAACGTTAAAAGGAATTTTCAAACTCTGATTTTATAAAAATCTAAAATTAACTAATAAAAGTGAGGATGTTACACAGGGGATTTCCAAAAATCACTGATCGGGAAACCCCCACAAGGATATGGCCGAGCTCAGACAACGCTCAAATAAATTTATAAATTTAGAAGAGTTTCATAGGGGCCAGAAATTTAGAGACGATCGGCAAAAAAATCAATCCTCAAGGTCAAAATAAGCAAAAACTTGATGCTAGGTTTGGTGGTCGACCTGATAGAAACAATCGTTGTAAGTTCCATGATGAATGTTTTGATAATGACAAAGTGTTTTGAACAAGCTATCATGTGTTGATCAAGTTCAAGTTCAACAAGCAACAACAAACATCAAGTGAAGAAGAGAGAACAAGCTCATGAAGACTTAAGTTTGAGTGTAATTGTTTTTGTTTTATCTTTTGCCTCTCAAGCTTCATAGGTTTTCATTTGGGTAGTTTGTTTAGAGGGTAGTGAATCTCATTCATAAGTCATGATTTAATCATAATTTGAGTTTTCACTTAACCTAGAATCAATAGGTGGCTTAAAGGTTTTAAAGGAAATGTTGGTTTTTGAGAAAACAAGTTTTAAACAAGTGCAGTATAGTTTTACTCGAGTATGAGTTTGTTTAATCGAGTACTACTCGAGTATGCTGCAATTTACTCGAGTAAACACTGCTGAACTGATTTTTAAAATACGATTTTCACTTCTCAAAATCAGGTTTCAAGTGCCATAACTTTTGGGTATTCTATAAAAACCTTTTCCTAACCTTTGTGATGATAACCCATCATTTTGATATTCATTTTACAAAGAATCAAGCCACTCTATTCTCTCTCAATTTCAAAGATCAAAGCTTTTCTATTTTCATATTCTTTGATCAAGAACCTTTGAATCTCTTGTGTGATTTGTCATAGCTATTGATTGAGATTCATTAGGATTGTTATGTATATTCATTGAGTTGTAATCTTTGCAATAAGGCAAGCCACTACAACAAACAAGAAGCCTTGGTGTGTCGATTATCATCAAGCAACGTTCATTGAAGAAGAAGAAGTCTTGGTTGTGAATCAAGCAAGGAGAAGCCTTGATGTGTGGATTATCATCAAGCAATTGAAGACTTGTTGTGTCGATTATCAACAAGGGGTAGAGGTTAGATTAGAGAGAAGATCAATAGGATTACAAGGCAAGGGTGTCGGTTATCTCTTGTAGGCTAGCAAGAAGGAAGTCTTGTGAGGCAATCACTTGTAATTTGAGAACTCTAATTCCTCATAGTGAAGAATCTCTCTTGGTTGAAGAGGGGACTGGATGTAGCTTTCAAGCGGATGAAAGTGAACCAGGATAAATAGCTGTGTCGTATCTCTAAACCCTTACTCTTTATATTCAAGTCATTTGATTGCGTTCTTGGTTGAAAACCTAGAAAGATTGATTTTCATAATTGATTGAATTGAATCTTTAATTGTTCAAATTGATAAAGGGAAAATCATTTTCATAACTAGGTTAATCAATAAGAATATAGGTGTTAATCATTTCCGTTGAATCTCTGATCTTTCATGTGAATTGATTGATTTTCGTATGCGAATGAAAACTTGATTTTTCTGGTTTCTGTCAGATATACTCGAGTAAACGTGTCTTTAATCGAGTAATACTCGAGTACTCGTAAATCTACTCGAGTAAACCTGAGAGTTTTTGGAAAAATATTTTGTTTTAATTGTTTCAATTTGTTTAGTTCGAAAATCTTTCAAGGTATCTTGTACACCTATTCAACCCCCCCTTCTAGGTGTATTCCTAGGGTTCCTTTGTCTCTCCAACCACCAATTGCGGTTTCCTCAATTTGTATCAGAGCTCGGTCGAAAGACACGAGCATAAGAGCTTTTTCGTAAAGATCCTAGTTAAGTAACCGCAATGGCAATGGGATTCGTACCCTTTGGTGGTGAAGGTGCTTCAATAAGTCGTCCTCCATTGTTTACCGGAGAAGGCTATGCATATTGGAAAGTTAGAATGAAAATCTTTATCCAAGCCATAGATAGTGAAATTTGGAAAGTAGTTGAAAAAGGTCCTCATATCCCCTCTAGTTTAGTTGAAGGTGTAGAACAATTGATCCCCGAGGATAAGTGGAAGGATGATGATAGAAACAAAGTATAATATGATTATAAAGCACAGAATATCATTACCTCCGCTTTATCCTATGACGAGTTCTTTAGAGTTTCTCAATGTTCTAGTGCTAAGGAAATGTGGGACACTTTACAAGTGACTCATGAAGGAACTAGTGAGGTTAGGAGAGCTAGATTGAATGCTTTAATGCGTGATTATGAATTGTTTCAAATGCTTCCAAATGAATCTATTAATGATATGCAAAAGCGTTTTACTCACATTATAAATCATTTACTTGCTCTTGGTAAAACTTTTCTACAAGGTGAACTTTCTAACAAAGTGTTGAGATGTTTAGACAGGAATTGGCAACCAAAAGTAACGGCTATTGTTGAATCTAAAAACTTGGATGCTATGGATCTAGCAACACTTTTCGGAAAGCTTCAAGAACATGAAATGGAGCTTGGACGCTTGAATATCAATGAAGAGTCGGATAAAAACAAAGAAAGAAAGGGACTTGCTCTTAAAGTCAAGAGTAGATCTTACAAAAAGAAAGAGAGTTATGATGATGATGATAGTGAAGATTCCGATTCCGATATTGATGAAAAAGACATGAAACTTTTGCTAAGAAAGTTTGACAAGTTTCTAAGGAGAAAAGGAAGGTTGAACAAGGATAAAAGTAAAGAGAAGGATTCCCCACACTACAAGACCAAGACATCAAAAGAAGGTGTAGTTTGCCATGAATGCGGAAAACCCGGACATCTCAAGTACTCATGCTCTAGGTATCTCAAGAAGAAGGAGAAAGACAAGAAAAATTCTAAATCTAAAAGAGCATACATAGTTTGGGATAGTGATGAAGATAACAAGAAAAGCACATCGATTAGTTCATCGGATAATGAAGAAGTCGCTTGTCTCAACTTGATAAGTCTAGTAGATGATGAAGAACAAAGTTCAAATGATGAATCAAGTTATCAAAGCGAGGATAGCAATGTAAGTCATACTAAATCCGAAATTTCTTCTAAATATGAATTGTTATATAATGCTTATGAAGAAATGTATGAACAACTTGAAAAACTAGCTTTGAAAAACATTGAAAGAAAGAAGCTCATTTTGAAACATCAAAAAGAGATTTTAGAACTTCAAAAACAAGTTGATGAGCTTAATCTTGAAAATGAAACTCTTGATCTTATATATGCTAGTTCTTCTTGTGATTGTGCTAGTAGAGTGAATATTGTGGTTGATTGTGAGAATTGCAAGTTGCTTAAAGATGAAAATGCTATTTTGAAAAATAAGCTTGCAAGTTCACAAGTGGTGATATTAAATTGCGCACATTGTTAAATTTTCAAAGAGAAAATTCAAACAAGTTTGGTTTGGGTTATACTAATGCTAAGAGTAAATCTCATAGAAATGTTGTTGATTTTTCTAAAGTTGATTTTTCAAATGCACCAACATGTTTCTATTGTGGTACTCATGGACATACTTCAAATGTGTGTTATATTAAAGTGCATGGTATACCTAAAGGACATTTTGTTTGGATGAAAAAGGGTGAGAGTCCCTACACTAACAAAAATGGATCCAAAACTATTTGGATACCAAAAAGCAAAGCATGATTGTTTTGTAGGTATGATTGAAGAGCAAAGAGAGCTTACAAGTGTTATTCATATTTGCATCTTCAATTGGTATCAAAAGAAGTCCTACAATATGGTATAAATGTTGTTGATAGATTGTGAACTTCATATGGTATCTTCTCAATTGGTATTACTTTTCTAAATGTTTAATTAAATCATTTGGTATCATTGAGTAGATTCATAGATGGTTATCATGATATAGTGACATGCTTTGGTTGTTATTAAAGAAATATCACAATTGGTATCAAATATTTTGTGATTATTGATACTTCTTTACAATTGATATCTTCTTTGTTAAGTGATATTATGATATTTTAGTTTTCAATTGGTATCATATTTCATTGTTATATTCTCTTGCCAATTGGTATCACATTGCAAAGTATAGTTCTATTGTATTTGTTCAATTGGTATCAATGTTGTAAAGAAATGATCATTGATTTCTTACCTTGGCTTAGATGTTATATTTCAATTGGTATATATTACTTTTTGATAATGCCAAAGGGGGAGAAATATGATGTTTTGAATTGAATGGAATGTTTCTCAAAGGTGGAGAAATGATTGGTGGAGAAATAATATGATTTTTAGATGTTTGTTTGGAGAAAGGTTGTTTTTGTTGTTTTTATGTAGGTTGAGCAAAGTTGTTGAAGATAGGGGGAGAATCAAGCTTCTATCAATTGGATTCAAATGTCAAAAGCATTTATTGAAGGGGAGCAAGAGTCTCACCAAGTGATCAAATTGTTAAAGCATCAACAACTTCAAAGAACTTTTGGTGAACTTCAAAACATGGTTTGTCATTTTCAAAAAGGGGGAGATTGTAAGTTCCATGATGAATGTTTTGATAATGACAAAGTGTTTTGAACAAGCTATCATGTGTTGATCAAGTTCAAGTTCAACAAGCAACAACAAACATCAAGTGAAGAAGAGAGAACAAGCTCATGAAGACTTAAGTTTGAGTGTAATTGTTTTTGTTTTATCTTTTGCCTCTCAAGCTTCATAGGTTTTCATTTGGGTAGTTTGTTTAGAGGGTAGTGAATCTCATTCATAAGTCATGATTTAATCATAATTTGAGTTTTCACTTAACCTAGAATCAATAGGTGGCTTAAAGGTTTTAAAGGAAAGGTTGGTTTTTGAGAAAACAAGTTTTAAACAAGTGCAGTATAGTTTTACTCGAGTATGAGTTTGTTTAATCGAGTACTACTCGAGTATGCTGCAATTTACTCGAGTAAACACTGCTGAACTGATTTTTAAAATACGATTTTCACTTCTCAAAATCAGGTTTCAAGTGCCATAACTTTTGGGTATTCTATAAAAACCTTTTCCTAACCTTTGTGATGATAACCCATCATTTTGATATTCATTTTACAAAGAATCAAGCCACTCTATTCTCTCTCAATTTCAAAGATCAAAGCTTTTCTATTTTCATATTCTTTGATCAAGAACCTTTGAATCTCTTGTGTGATTTGTCATAGCTATTGATTGAGATTCATTAGGATTGTTATGTATATTCATTGAGTTGTAATCTTTGCAATAAGGCAAGCCACTACAACAAACAAGAAGCCTTGGTGTGTCGATTATCATCAAGCAACGTTCATTGAAGAAGAAGAAGTCTTGGTTGTGAATCAAGCAAGGAGAAGCCTTGATGTGTGGATTATCATCAAGCAATTGAAGACTTGTTGTGTCGATTATCAACAAGGGGTAGAGGTTAGATTAGAGAGAAGATCAATAGGATTACAAGGCAAGGGTGTCGGTTATCTCTTGTAGGCTAGCAAGAAGGAAGTCTTGTGAGGCAATCACTTGTAATTTGAGAACTCTAATTCCTCATAGTGAAGAATCTCTCTTGGTTGAAGAGGGGACTGGATGTAGCTTTCAAGCGGATGAAAGCGAACCAGGATAAATCGCTGTGTCGTATCTCTAAACCCTTACTCTATATATTCAAGTCATTTGATTGCGTTCTTGGTTGAAAACCTAGAAAGATTGATTTTCATAATTGATTGAATTGAATCTTTAATTGTTCAAATTGATAAAGGGAAAATCATTTTCATAACTAGGTTAATCAATAAGAATATAGGTGTTAATCATTTCCGTTGAATCTCTGATCTTTCATGTGAATTGATTGATTTTCGTATGCGAATGAAAACTTGATTTTTCTGGTTTCTGTCAGATATACTCGAGTAAACGTGTCTTTAATCGAGTAATACTCGAGTACTCTGAAATCTACTCGAGTAAACCTGAGAGTTTTTGGAAAAATATTTTGTTTTAATTGTTTCAATTTGTTTAGTTCGAAAATCTTTCAAGGTATCTTGTACACCTATTCAACCCCCCCTTCTAGGTGTATTCCTAGGGTTCCTTTGTCTCTCCAACCACCAATTGCGGTTTCCTCAGCGGAGACCACCCCCAGAAACAAATATCAGGAGTACACTCCTTTGACTGTCCCTAGGAGTCAGATCCTTCGTGAAACAATGCAGACCGACTTACGCTCGGCCCAAAGACCCCCGTCTTTGAGAAAAGGCTCATAGCGTGATAGGTCCAAATACTGCGATTTTCACAAAGGTTATGGTCACACGAATGACGAATGCATCTGGCTGAGAGATTTGATAGAAGGAATGATTAGAGATGGAAAGTTGTAACAGTACATCAGAGATGCAGCAGGTCGAATAGGTCTCACTCCCCCGATAGGTCAAAACGCCGTAGAAGCAGATCACCTGACGATAAGAACTCAGGTCGGCAAAAAATCGACCCTGTCCCAATTGCCGAAAATAGTCCATCTCCAAATGAGTTCCTAGTCAATACTATCGCTGGAGGATTCGCTGGAGGTGGAGAGAGAAAAGCCGATAGGAGGAAGTACATAAACCAGATCCTAGCCGTCAGTCAAAAACCCATCTCAAAAAGGTCAGCCAAGAATGTCCCGATTATTTTCAACGATGAAGATTTAGACGGGATCCTCCCAGGTCACAACAATCCCATGGTCATTACAGCTCTTATAGGAAACTATGAAGTGAAGCGTGTCTTCATTGATTAAGGAAGTTTTCTTGATATTATGTTTCTACCCCTGTTCAAGGCGTTGAAACTGAGGGAGTGCAATCTTACTCCTTTTGAAGGGGAATTGATCGGATTCACTGGGGATACCGTCTTAACCCTAGGATACATTCAGCTTCCTGTTACCCTCGTCCAGCAACCATCAACTCGAACAGAGATAATCACATTTCTGGTAGTCGATTGTCCCGCCGCCTACAACGCTATTCTTGGAAGAACTTTCTTGCAAGCGTTTGGCGCGGTAGTATCGACCGTCCATTTAGCAATGAAATTCGTGGGGACAGATGACAATGTGGTTACAGTCAAGGCCGATCAAGAAGCAGCCCGGAAGTGCTACAACGCAAGCTTTGGCAAGATCAAAAGCAGAGACCAGGTCCATTTGGAGAAGCCCCCCTCGGGAAAGGAAATATAAACTTTGCAGATGTTGACGTTCGTACAGAATCCGATAATACTCGACCGACCCCAAAGGGTCAGTGGGATTTCTTGACCTTAAAAGACGATCCTCTTAGACATATTAAGATTGGCTCGGACCTCCCTCTGAGTATCAAAAGTGAACTCTCAGAACTTTTGACCGCTAATAAGATTTATTTGCTTGGACCTCAGCTGACATGTCGGGCATTAACCCAAATTTTATCTGTCACAAACTGAGCATCCTACCAGGTGCCAAACCAATAGCGCAACGTAAAAGGAAGGTCAATGCTGAAAAGGCTGTCGCTATTGAGGAGAAAGTTACCGAGTTACTCCGAGCGGGTTTCATTCGGGAAATCGACTATACAGATTGGTTAGCTAACACCGTCTTAGCAGAAAGTCCAATGGGAAGTGGAGAATGTGCGTCAATTATACGGACTTGAATAAAGTCTGCTCGAAAGACCAATATCCACTTCCCGTCATAGACAAGCTCATCGACAGCTCGGCTGGGAATAAGCTATTATCATTCATGGATGCCTATTCAGGCTATAACCAAATACCCATGTATCCTCCCGACCAGGACAAGACTGCTTTCATCACTGACAAGGCAACCTATTGTTACAATGTCATGCCTTTCAGACTCAAGAACGCTGGAGCCACATACCAGCTATGATGAATAAAGTGTTCCGGGGAATGATCGGCTCAACCATGGAGGTCTACATCGACGACATAATTGCTAAAAGTAAACAACAAGAAAATCACGCTCAGGACCTCAAGGAAATATTGGCTCGTGTAAGGAACTATAATATGAAGTTGAACCCCGAGAAATGTATGTTTGGGGTCCCAGCGGGCTCCTTTCTTGGTTTCATGCTAACCGAAAGAGGCATTAAGGCTAATCCGGACAAGTGCAAAGCTATACTGGACATGAAGAGTCCGGCCAACCTCCGTGAGGTCCAGCAGCTTACTGGTCGAGTGGCAGCACTCTCCAGGTTCTTATCTCAATCTGCTCGAAAAGCCCTGCCAAGGTATCAGCTTTTGAGGAAAAATAAAGATTTCCTTTGGGACGACCAATGTGAACAAGCCTTTGTTCAGTTAAAAGAATATCTCTCCAGCCCGCCTGTCCTTAATAGCCCTCTCACTGGGGAAGATCGGTTTCTCTACTTATTGGTGGTCGACGCAGCTATCAGTTCAGTATTGGTAAGAGAAGAGTCTGGTGCTGAGGCCCCTTTTTATTTTGTCAGTCGAGCACTTCAAGGGCCTGAGCTCCGATATCAAAAGCTTGAAAAACTCGCCTACTGTCTGGTAATATCTGCTCGAAGGTTGAGGCAATACTTCCAAGCCCATAGAGTCGTCGTCAGAACTGCTCAGCCTCTCAGGCAAGTTCTCCATAAACCCGATCTTGCTGGCCGCATGGTTTCGTGGTCAGTAGAGTTATCTGAATTCGATATTGTCTATGAGCCTAGGAAGGCAATGAAGTCCCATGTTCTGGCGGACTTCGTCACTGAATTTACCGAGTCCTCCTCAGATGCGTTTCCAGGTTCGTGGTCAGTGTATGTGGATGGGTCAAGCAACAGAAATGGGGTAGGTGCCGGTGTTATCATTGAAAATTCCGAGGGACTTAGCATGGAGTACTCATTGAAGTTCGAATTTCAAACTTCAAATAATCAGGCGGAATACGAGGCAGTTTTAGCAGGCCTCAAGATGGTTCGGGAGCTCGGAGCAACTCGGGTCTCTGTTTTCAGTGATTCACAATTAGTTGGCTCTCAAATTAAAGGACAGTACCAGGCTAAAGAGCCCATCTTGCAAAAATATCTTGATGAAGTGAAACGAATAACCTCCAACTTCTCTGTAACATCCTAAATTTTAAACCCAAAGACGAATAAGTAAATAATAGTTAGAAAAAAGGAAATAATGATAGTAAACTACAAATAGTTATTTAAAAGAAGTATTTTAACATTAGGAAAGGATAACAATAATAATAATAAGGTTAGAAAAGAAAGGAGCATTAAGTTGAAGTTAGGAACATGCCAGGAAAATAGATAATTCGGTACTAAAACATAACAAAGGGTAGAAAATTAAAATAAAAGATTTAAGGCTCAAAACACAATTCCCACCGTTGGATATGAAGGTATGATTTTTAGGAAGTTGCTCGTCAAATTTGAGCAAGATCCGATGGTGAACGAAGGAGTTATGGTACGGTCAACCTAGAGTTAACAGACTCGCGCCCCAGGCATGAGTAGCCGCGCCCCAGGCACGCGACGCATCAGACCTGCGCCACAGACTCCTTCCCGCCCCGGGCACACGAGGCACCGCGCCCCAAGAGCGCCTCTGGTCTTAAAACGCGTTTTTGGGGCTGAAACCCCCATTTCAACCCCTCTTTCTCTCTTTCCACACCCTTTTTCTCCTTCCTCCACCGACCTCCACCGCCGGACCACCCAAGGCTGCCGCCGCCTAGCTCTTCCTCCCCTCCAACCGTTCTCTCTCCTTCCCTCACAATCTCTCTCTCCTCCGGTCTCTTCCACCACGCCCCCTGGCCGGCCACCACCGCCACCACGAACCACGACCACCACTACTATCCTTGACCTTCCTCTCTCTTCCTTCTCTTGGTCTTTCTCTCTCTTTCCCGTCGGCCGAGCTTTCTCTCTCTTCTTGGATCTCACCGGCGCCGTTACAGACCCATTATCGTGCCAGGCTTGTGTTGGGTGCCCCGAAGCTCGAAGATATTGCCTAGGTCCAGCCATGATTGTCCATGCCACTGGCGTCGACCGCCGTCGATCCGTTCATCACCCCGGGTCGCTAAAACTTCACGGATCGCCGCTCCCTCCCCGGAGTTGAGGTTATCTCTTTACTTTCGTCAACCGAGGTAAGAAGGGTCGTATTACCTCTACTTGAGAAGTAAATTCTAGGATGCTATAGTGATGACTGAGAATAGGATAATTAAGAAATAAGTTAATGAACCTTAGGTAGTTCCCGCTGACATAAATGGGATATTTAGAATTGTTAATGGAAACCACCTCTTAGGGAGTAAAATATGTACGTGTAGAACACGGTCCGGAACGAATGAGCGTATCTAGGACATTAAATTAGTTAATATTGAACGAAAATGTAGGAAAGCATACACTGTAAGACAAGGGAAAAGTTAAGGAAAAACCAAATAAACTAGGGAGCAAAAGAATAAAGGGTAAACGTAATAGGCATAAAGAGTAGAACTAATAAACTGGACGATAGTAAGTAAAATAGTAAGTGAAGAATTAAATGGGATCAAAGAGGGATTAGAATGTGGAATAGGAATATGTGCGGAGTCGAATATGGGAATAGAAACAAAAAAAATGAATGAATGAATGAATTAGATGTAAAAGAACATAGGAAACCGGTAAAAGAAATTAATAAAAAGATACTAAATCAAGGAGAGAGTACGTTGTTAGGGAAGTTAAATAAAATGTTGTAATAAGATGGGAAAACTAAGTTAAGTTAAATAGGATAGTTAAATAAAGTGGAATTAATGAAATGGGAATAAATAGTAAATAATAACGTGAGAAAGAGGAAGCAAAGAAATCACTAAGAACTAATAACGAGAGGTAAAAATATAAAGTATATGACCAGGCTCAGTAGAGTTAATTAAAAAGTAAGAATAAATTAGTAAAGAGAAACATTTAAATATAAGAAGATAAAAGAAGGGTTAAGATATTAAAAGAATTAAAGAGAACTAAGGAACTAAAAGTAAAGAGAAAAGACTAAGACGAATTAATGATGGGAAAGAAAATAAATATTAATCGGCGCAGGATGATGGTCGTGGTGTGTAACACTCTCACTTTTATTAGTTACTTTTAGGTTTTGTTAAAATTGGAGATTTAAAATTTCTTTTTAACACATAAATTTCTTTAAAAGGTTTTACGAAAATCCGGCAGAGTTTCCTCTGTTTTCCGGACTTCCCAAAAATTTTCTTCTAAAAACCTGTCAGTCCAGAATTGTTTAAAAACATAAACAACAACAGTTAAAAGTCATAACAGATCCTAACGCCCGATTAATGCAATTTCAGGGCAAACTACTAATTTATATATTATTTACAAAAAGTATTTATCCACTCAAAATAGGTAAAACACATTCCACGTAGTGGAACTTAAAATCCTGTTCGGCCAGCACTGGGGTATGCTCCACTTGTGTACCTGAAAAATATTAACCACACAGGGGAAGCATCACACAGAACTTAAAAGAGAGATTTCTAAGCAGATATATACGACATACCAAGACCATTAAAACCTATACTATACTACATAATTCATGCTCTTCTTTTCCTCTTTACTTCCTAACTGTTTCCCAATTCTTTTTCTTTTTAATTGTTTCCCTTTAAATAATCCCTAACCTCTAATTATTCTTATTCCTCATTACTTTCGCTCTATCCCGTTTACTCCTTTTTCCTAATCACCCTAATTTCCCTATTCCCCCTCTTTCCAGCTAACCTTTTTCTTTTCTTCTTTTCCCATAACCACTCTATTAGCCATTTTTCCTTTCCATTATCATTTTCATTTCCTTTCCAATTTTTATTTCCTTTTTATTCCATTTTCATTACCCTTTTCCATTAATCAATGATATGCCCCTATCCGTTTCCGTTATCCCTTTTTCTTTTACTAAATTTTTCCATTACCTTGACCATAATTCATTCCCTTTAATTCCTTTACCAATTCCATTTTTATTTATTTCCTTTATTCATTTTCCATTATGTGTAACCTCAATCAGAGATCTACACACCGTGTTTGCAACCACAAACAGTGATCTGCAAACGCTGTGTATGCAACCACAGACGGTGATCTGCATACGTATGCAACCACAAACAGTGATCTACATACGTGTATACAACCACAAATAGCGATCTGTATACACCCATCTTGTTTATGTAACCTCAAACAGAGATCTACATAAACTTCCCTTACCTTGTTATTATTTGGCCATAGGGTCAATACAACCACCTGCGCCGTGCCACAGGGTCAATACAACCACCTGTGACATATACCATATTTATTTGGCCACAGGGTCAATGCAACCACCTGCGCCGTGCCACAGGGTCAATACAACCACCTGTGACATATACCATTTTTATTTGGCCACAAGGTCAATACAACCACCTGCGCCGTGCCACAGGGTCAATACAACCACCTGCGACATTTACCATTCTTATTATCTCTTTATTATCGTATTAGTTTTATCCCTTTACTTTTAGTTCCTTAATTCTATCTAATACTTTTAGTTTCCTAACACTTCCTTATCCTCTATTAATGTCTCACTTAGCTCACGCCTTCCCTTAACGACTTATTATTAATTCCTTGCCATCTTATATTTAAGTACTTTTTGTTACTAATTACTCTCATACTAACTCTTAGTTGTTTACCTATTCTTTTTCTTTTCTTTTTCTTCTTCTCTTCCTTATCATTCTGTTTATTTATTTCTTTCTTGTTATTCCTTTTATTTCGTTACTAATTGCTTTAACTCTTCTTTATCTAACTTTTCTTTTCCTAATTATCTTCCTTGTTACATATCCTATTATTACATCATTAGTCCTATTCTACTCAGTAGTCTCACTAAATTCTCTTTACTCTCATTTGTTCATTTCTAAATATATTTCCCTATTCACCATCTCTATTCTTTTGCCACACCCTACCGATCTAATTGATTAGTTATTCTATTACCTATATTTTATTCAATCACTATTTGTTTCCCCTATTTACTCCATCTATCTTTCTTCATTATTAGCGGGTTACCCTAAGGTTCATTAACAATTAACATTTCCCCCGGTCCTAGCGATAGATATAACTACCCAGAAATACACCCCTTAAGGACTGGTAATGAAACCCCTTACCTTGAGATTGGAATAAAAGAGAGAGAAAACCTTAGAGGGTGTTGAGCCCTAGCAACCAAATTGCTCTCCTAAGCTTTAGTACTCACAATAATCCTTGGAAATGTATAAAGAGGTGGCAAGAGTCAAGAGTGAAGAGTTGATAGTGCTCCCCCTAGCTCTTAGAAAATAAGATCCTCAAGTAATATAGAGATCCATGCCCTTTTCATTGGAAAATAAGAGGAACAACTACATCTTAGAAAAGGAACACAAACAACCAACAATCAATGAATGAAAAAGGAAAGGAGTGAGTTAATTACTTACTCAATCCCTTAGAATCAAGAAGAAGTGAGATTGAGGGAGGAAGTAACTTGAATCAATGGCTCAATACATGGAGGAAAAAGAGGGAAACTTGTTTGATGATGATGCCTAGATGAGAAGCTTGAAGATTTGAGCTTCAATGGAGGAGATTGACCCCAAAATCAAAAACCCTAACCTTGGGGAAGAGGGGTTCTTCGTATGGAGAGGAATGGAGAATGTTAAATTTGTGTTTCTCCTTCCCTTGGTCGAGTATGGTGGCTTATAAGGTGTTTTGGGTGGAGAAAACCCGAAAATGCCCCTAAAAATCGTGAAAACGTGTTGCAGATCGCAGGATTTTCGCTTAAGGGAAGAACTTACAGTGTTGCCATGGAACTTATTTCGCTTAAGCGAAATCTACTCGCTTAAGCGAAATCTACTCGCTTAAGCGAGCTCCTTAGGTGTTGAAACTGTGACATTTTCGCTTAAGCGAAATAATTTTCGCTTAAGCGAAATCATCAGGTACTGCTACTTCATTTTTTCTATTTTTCAGCTATTTTCTCCTAACTTCAAACAGCCATAACATTTTCGTTCACCGTCGCATCTTGCTCAAATTTGAGGAGCAACTTCCTAAAAATCATATCTTCATATCCAACGGTGGAAATTTTGTTTTGAGTCCTAGATCTTTTATTTTGATTTTCTAACCTACGTTATGTTTTAACACCGAATTATCTATTTTTCTGGCCTGTTCCTAATTCCAATTTGATGCTCCTTTCTTTTCTAAATCATTATTAATATTATTAATCTTTTCTAATGCTTGTGCACTTATTTTAATACCTATTTATGGCTTTATTTATATTATCCCTATTATCCTAGATTATTATTAATTCATTTGTATCTGGGTTTAAAATTTGGGATGTTACATTTCTCCCCAACTTATTAGAATTTCGTCCCCGAAATTCTGTTCAATTCCTTCAAATGGAGAACCATCCCATTGGTAAGCTTCGCACCACGGTTTTCACTTCCCTTCGGTTTTTACTTTCCGCTCCGTATGCGGTTAGGGTCATGCCTATTCCAACGTCTTCCTTCTAGCACCACGTACTAACTCTATCGGTGTAGCATCGTCAGTTTTCTTATTATTAAAGTTCCATCTCCCATTCCTTGGATTGAAATCCTCCCCCACTTAGCATTGTCATACTTGATTATATCCATGCTAAGGGGTATGCTCATTCGCAGCTCAGAATTGGGTGCACAAGTTCCTGACCGGTATCCAAGGCTGAGAAGAGGACGCGTGGGTGACTATCTATCGGTAGGCATAGAACTACGTCGGGCTTCTACGACTTGGCCAATTCTCACCTTTGCATCTGAGATGCTTGAAGCTTGAAGAGAGTGAAGATGAAAAGAAGAAACATGAAGTACTCAAGAATGAGTCTCATGGTCTTTGCAAGATGACCCAGGATGGACTGGATACATGTCAAGCAAAAAGACAATGGAGATTATCCCCAAAGTGTGCCTTTTCAGCCAAGAGCCGTCGAATGATGCGTTTTCTATGGATTTGCGGTTAATTGATTGGTCTCGGTCACTCGGGGTCCTATCAAATGCACTGAGTCCCAAAAGACCTAGAATATCATTTGCGGTGTTCCAACGTAATGTCTTGATTGAGATTCCCACTTTGTGACTTCACTTTTATCCCGTTCACCTTTTACTGCTTCATGTGAGTCTAGCAAAGTCACTCTTAAAATCAATCTTCACTGCGTTTGCATTCTACTTCGATGCTACTTCCTTTTCATTCGTTTAATAATTCCAATTCGGTAAAAGAATTCCTAGAGATCGATTCCACTTGAGGGTCAAGGTCAAGGTCTAGTTGTTGCTTCTCAATTCGGTGTTATTTTGGGGGGGGGTCTTGTTTTATCTCTAGTTTAACCCTCATTCGATTCTCCGCGACATGTTTGGAATTATCTGTTTAGTAGTCCTATGGCTTACGGTATGATTACGAGTTATTGCCGCTCGTGTAGGATCCGAAATTGAGTCGTCAAGTCTCTCCCACTTAGTATCAACATACCTGAGTAAGTCGAAAGCAGGGAGGAAACTGGGTTGATTCCAAGAATTGACTAGCTAGGCTCTTCATACTTACGCATACGGCTAAGTTCTCATACGAGTTAGAAGGATGGTTCGATCATTTAGTTGGATGTTCTCGGTAGAGATATAAAATAAGAGTGTGTTGAAGGAGGTTGGTTTGTGAATCACTGTTCACGAGTCTTGGTAAAGATCCTATAGGATTAGAGTTCAATCGGGCTTTTGACAGAGATAGAATTCCCACATGGTTTATTCGGATCTCAACTAGATGATTGCAATAATATAACATGTCAATAAACGCGAAGACCAAGGTGGTCAGTCTCAATCTCACATTCATTAACTGTACATCACTGCGTTATTGAATGATAGCATTATCTTTTAATAGATGCAAGAGAAAGGATGACCAATCCTGACCTTACGCTCTATTAGAGGACGACACTATCACAATTGAGCTTGGTGGGATTTCTAACTAAGATTTTAACACTTATCTACTCCTTCTAGATTACACTACTCACACTTACTTTAGGCAAAGACGCTAAAGTAATCAGTTGATGCAGCATTAACATGAAAAGTACCTTGGATAAGTTTATTCCTCGTTCTACGTGCCCATAGGACAGTCTGCAGCACGGTGTCCGGGTTGTCCGCATTGGAAGCAGAGACCTTCCTTTCTACGCTGCTCCAGCATCCAACACATACGAGTATGGGATCCTCCACAATGTGGACATGGTGGCCTGGTCCTTGAAGCGGTCACACTCTGACCCGCATTCTCTAGCACTACTGCTCTGGTGCGGTTAACGGCGTGCGGACCTGATCCTTGAGCCAGTCCCTTACCCTTGTTGAGACCTGCTTCATTCGATATATTCTTGGTCCTTTCCTCTGCTTCCTGCTGATTCAAACTCTTCTCATAAGCGCTAGTCATATTCACCAGCTGAGAGAGGTTAGCTAGACCCTGGTGCACAAAGATAGTCCGAATTCTGGCATTGAGACCTGTTTCAAATTTAATACACTTGGTGCGTTCATCTGCGTCCCGATAACTGCCAGAATAGCGAATCAGATCTTCAAATTGTGCCGCATACTCACCGACATTCATACTTCCCTGCTCCAGCTGCAGAAAAGCGATCTCCTTTTCCCTACGAACATCCTCAGGAAAATACTTTCCCAGGAAGTGAGCCTTAAACAGATCAAAAGTGATATCCTGATTGGCTGCCTCCAATTCTCTTCGCACTCGTTCCCACCAATACTCTGCTTCATTAGTCAACATATACTGCGCTAGCAACACGGTTTTCTCAACAGGTGGCACCATGGTGCGAAGGATCTTCTCAATTTCCTTGAGCCATCGCTGAGCTCCATCAGGATTATACCCTCCCTCGAACCTAGGCGGTTCGCATTTCCTAAATCGAGTCATCCAGTCAATTTCGATAGGAATGGATGGTGGATTCAATGCTGCTGCTGCTGCGGCTGCGGCTGCTGTGATGTTTTCAGCTTGGTTCTGCTGCATTCGGGCCTGATTCTGATTCAGTTGAATCAGGTTCTCCAATATAGCAGCCATCCGAGCATTTTCGGCACGTCGCCCAGCCATACTGTTAGGTCATGAAGGGAACAGCCAGTTAAGGACTGAATACTTAATCAATGACCTAAATATCCTATTCCTAGACTTAGACTCTTACTGAACGAATCAGTTACTCGCTTGGTGAGTAACCATCGGAGATGTGAATCCACACTCCAAAGGCCGAGGAAAAACTGCTCTGATACCAAAATGTAACACTCTCACTTTTATTAGTTACTTTTAGGTTTTGTTAAAATTGGAGATTTAAAATTTCTTTTTAACACATAAATTTCTTTAAAAGGTTTTACGAAAATCCGGCAGAGTTTCCTCTGTTTTCCGGACTTCCCAAAAATTTTCTTCTAAAAACCTGTCAGTCCAGAATTGTTTAAAAACATAAACAACAACAGTTAAAAGTCGTAACAGATCCTAACGCCCGATTAATGCAATTTCAGGGCAAACTACTAATTTATATATTATTTACAAAAAGTATTTATCCACTCAAAATAGGTAAAACACATTCCACGTAGTGGAACTTAAAATCCTGTTCGGCCAGCACTGGGGTATGCTCCACTTGTGTACCTGAAAAATATTAACCACACAGGGGAAGCATCACACAGAACTTAAAAGAGAGATTTCTAAGCAGATATATACGACATACCAAGACCATTAAAACCTATACTATACTACATAATTCATGCTCTTCTTTTCCTCTTTACTTCCTAACTGTTTCCCAATTCTTTTTCTTTTTAATTGTTTCCCTTTAAATAATCCCTAACCTCTAATTATTCTTATTCCTCATTACTTTCGCTCTATCCCGTTTACTCCTTTTTCCTAATCACCCTAATTTCCCTATTCCCCCTCTTTCCAGCTAACCTTTTTCTTTTCTTCTTTTCCCATAACCACTCTATTAGCCATTTTTCCTTTCCATTATCATTTTCATTTCCTTTCCAATTTTTATTCCCTTTTTATTCCATTTTCATTACCCTTTTCCATTAATCAATGATATGCCCCTATCCGTTTCCGTTATCCCTTTTTCTTTTACTAAATTTTTCCATTACCTTGACCATAATTCATTCCCTTTAATTCCTTTACCAATTCCATTTTTATTTATTTCCTTTATTCATTTTCCATTATGTGTAACCTCAATCAGAGATCTACACACCGTGTTTGCAACCACAAACAGTGATCTGCAAACGCTGTGTATGCAACCACAGACGGTGATCTGCATACGTATGCAACCACAAACAGTGATCTACATACGTGTATACAACCACAAACAGCGATCTGTATACACCCATCTTGTTTATGTAACCTCAAACAGAGATCTACATAAACTTACCTTACCTTGTTATTATTTGGCCACAGGGTCAATACAACCACCTGCGCCGTGCCACAGGGTCAATACAACCACCTGTGACATATACCATATTTATTTGGCCACAGGGTCAATGCAACCACCTGCGCCGTGCCACAGGGTCAATACAACCACCTGTGACATATACCATTTTTATTTGGCCACAAGGTCAATACAACCACCTGCGCCGTGCCACAGGGTCAATACAACCACCTGCGACATTTACCATTCTTATTATCTCTTTATTATCGTATTAGTTTTATCCCTTTACTTTTAGTTCCTTAATTCTATCTAATACTTTTAGTTTCCTAACACTTCCTTATCCTCTATTAATGTCTCACTTAGCTCACGCCTTCCCTTAACGACTTATTATTATTTCCTTGCCATCTTATATTTAAGTACTTTTCGTTACTAATTACTCTCATACTAACTCTTAGTTGTTTACCTATTCTTTTTCTTCTTCTCTTCCTTATCATTCTGTTTATTTATTTCTTTCTTGTTATTCCTTTTATTTCGTTACTAATTGCTTTAACTCTTCTTTATCTAACTTTTCTTTTCCTAATTATCTTCCTTGTTACATATCCTATTATTACATCATTAGTCCTATTCTACTCAGTAGTCTCACTAAATTCTCTTTACTCTCATTTGTTCATTTCTAAATATATTTCCCTATTCACCATCTCTATTCTTTTGCCACACCCTACCGATCTAATTGATTAGTTATTCTATTACCTATATTTTATTCAATCACTATTTGTTTCCCCTATTTACTCCATCTATCTTTCTTCATTATTAGCGGGTTACCCTAAGGTTCATTAACAATTAACATTTCCCCCGGTCCTAGCGATAGATATAACTACCCAGAAATACACCCCTTAAGGACTGGTAATGAAACCCCTTACCTTGAGATTGGAATAAAAGAGAGAGAAAACCTTAGAGGGTGTTGAGCCCTAGCAACCAAATTTCTCTCCCAAGCTTTAGTACTCACAATAATCCTTGGAAATGTATAAAGAGGTGGCAAGAGTCAAGAGTGAAGAGTTGATAGTGCTCCCCCTAGCTCTTAGAAAATAAGATCCTCAAGTAATATAGAGATCCATGCCCTTTTCATTGGAAAATAAGAGGAACAACTACATCTTAGAAAAGGAACACAAACAACCAACAATCAATGAATGAAAAAGGAAAGGAGTGAGTTAATTACTTACTCAATCCCTTAGAATCAAGAAGAAGTGAGATTGAGGGAGGAAGGAACTTGAATCAATGGCTCAATCCATGGAGGAAAAAGAGGGAAACTTGTTTGATGATGATGCCTAGATGAGAAGCATGAAGATTTGAGCTTCAATGGACGAGATTGACCCCAAAATCAAAAACCCTAACCTTGGGGAAGAGGGGTTCTTCGTATGGACAGGAATGGAGAATGTTAAATTTGTGTTTCTCCTTCCCTTGGTCGAGTATGGTGGCTTATAAGGTGTTTTGGGTGGAGAAAACCCGAAAATGCCCCTAAAAATCGTGAAAACGTGTTGCAGATCGCAGGATTTTCGCTTAAGCGAAGCATTTTCGCTTAAGCGAAGAACTTACAATGTTGCCATGGAACCTATTTCGCTTAAGCGAAATCTACTCGCTTAAGCGAGCTCCTTAGGTGTTGAAGCTGTGACATTTTCGCTTAAGCGAAATCATCAGGTACTGCTACTTCATTTTTTCTATTTTTCAGCTATTTTCGACTAAATTCAAACAGCCATAACTTTTTTGTTCACCGTCGCATCTTGCTCAAATTTGAGGAGCAACTTCCTAAAAATCATATCTTCATATCCAACGGTGGAAATTTTGTTTTGAGTCCTAAACCTTTTATTTTGATTTTCTAACCTACGTTATGTTTTAACACCGAATTATCTATTTTTCTGGCCTGTTCCTAATTCCAATTTGATGCTCCTTTCTTTTCTAAGTCATTATTAATATTATTAATCTTTTCTAATGCTTGTGCACTTATTTTAATACCTATTTATGGCTTTATTTATATTATCCCTATTATCCCAGATTATTATTAATTCATTTGTATCTGGGTTTAAAATTTGGGATGTTACATGGTGACCCTATGGCCTAACAAATATAAAATTATAATCGTCGCAGGATGGTCGTGGTGACACTGTGACCTAATAAAAATAAATGATAATCGGCGCAGGATGGTCGTGGTGACCCTGTGGCCTAATAAATATAAATTATAATCGTCGCGGGATGGTCGTGGTGACCCTGTGGCGTAAGGAATATAAATTATAATCGTCGCAGGATGGTCATGGTGACCCTGTGGCCAATTGATAAATGTAAAATAAAAAGAAAAGAAAAAGGAAGAGAAGAAGAAAAAAAAAGAAAAGTGAATGTAGAATTAATCAAAAAACTAAGAAGGGAAATAAATAAATAAATGAATTAGGTAAATTGAATAGAGAATTAAGAATTGGAAGAGATGATTAGCGGGCCAAAAAGTGTATTGAAATGCTAGACCTGTTAGAGAATTAAAATTTAAAAGAATGTGAGAATAAGAAAAGATCTAAAGGAAAATATATTTACATGGATATTTATGAGTAACTGATATCAATAATAGGGTAGGCTTAGTTTATTGCTATGTTTCTTGTAGAATTTATCTTTTTAAGTTCTGTGTAATGCTACCCTTCTTGCTATATTTTTGCAGGTACTGAAGTGGAGCTTACATAGGACATGGCCGAGCAGGATTTTCATTCCACTACATGGAATGTATATTATTTAATATGAGTGGACAACTAATTTTGTAATTCTAGAATATGTAATAGTCGCGCCCTGAAGCTTATACTAATTGGGCGGTAGGAGCTGATCTGTTTATTGCACTGTTGTGTTTTATATTTTTGAATAATCCTGGAATGACAGGTTTTAAGAAGAAAATTTTGGGAAGTCCGGAAAACAGAGGAAACTCTGTCGGATTTCCGTAAAACCTTTTAAAGAAATTAAGTTTTAAAAAGAATTTTCAAACTCTGATTTTGTTTAAAAACCTATAAATTAACTAATTAATGTGAGGGTGTTACATTCTCCGAGTTTGATATTTCCCACGTTCCCAGGGATTCGAAGTCCCGTGCAGATATCCTTTCTAAGCTCGCAAGTACGAAGGGGTCAGAGAACAATAAAAATTTAATCCAAGAGACTATCCCTGAGCCAAGCGTGATCCTCGCTGTATCTTTGTCCTAGTCATGGATGAACCGAATATTAACTTACCTTCAGCACGGTTTTGTTCCTCAAGACCAAGCAGAGGTTCGCAAGTTGATCCGCCAGTCAGCTCAGTATACAGTTCTTAATGGAATTCTTTACAAGAGAGGTTTTGGTTCACCTATGCTCAGATGTGTTGATCCTGCTCAAGCCGAGGAAATTCTATAGGAGATTCATGGTGGAATCTGCAGCCATCATATGGGTGGAAAGTCCCTGGCCCGGAAAGTAATCCGAGCAGGCTACTTCTGGCCTACTTTGCAGAGTGACGCCATGGAGCATGTAAAAAAATGTGTTCAATGCCAGCTCCACAGTGACATCTACCAGCGACCCACCGAAAAGTTGCATTCCCTCGGAGCTCCATGGCCCTTTTACCAGTGGGGAATGGATATCATTGGAAAATTCCCCACTGCACCAGGACAGTTGAAATACCCAGTTGTAGCCATCGATTACTTCACTAAGTGGATCGAAGCAGCGCCTTTAGCAACAATCACAATGGCTCGGATTCAGTCTTTCTTTATGAAAGAAGTGGTCTCTCGGTTTGGAGTGCCTCATTCCATAGTAACGGATAATGGATCGCAATTCTCAGCCTCACACTTTCAAGAACTTGCGGCTGACCTCGGAATTACTCACTAATTCAGTTCGGTAGAACACCCGCAAATCAACAGATTGGCCGAAGTAGCGAACAAAACAATTTTAGAAGGCATAAAGAAGAAACTTGGCAGCGCAGCTGGTGCATGGGCAGACAAACTTCCAAGCATTCTCTGGTCACATAGAACAACCGTACACTCTTCAACTGGGGAGACTCCTTTTCGATTGACATACGGCTATGATGCAGTCATACCAATTGAAAAGAGGATCCCCACTTTTAGGATACTTGAACGCCCCTCTAAAATCAACGATACTCTGCTCAAGGATGAACTCATGCTAGCCGAAGAGATACGGGAAGCTGTAGCAGCCCATGAAAGAAAGGTAAAAGATCGGCAGGCTCGCGAATACAACAAGAAAGTTCGACCGCATAGCTTTGAAGTTGGTGATTTGGTCCTGTGCCGAGCTGATATTGGTAAGGGCAATTCTAGTGTGGGCAAACTGAGCCCAAAATGGGAAGGACCATACATGATGAGGACCAAGACGGGGACTGGCGGCTACAGATTAGAAACTCTCTCTGGTAAAGAGGTCAACAACAGTTGGAACACGTCCAAGCTCCGAGCTTACTACAGCTAAGCTCTCGTTTTTTTTGTAGTTTTCTTTGTTTTAAGAATAGTTTAGCTTAACTGCTACTGCTCGGTTCCCGAGCTCTTAGCTAGGAATGAATAACGAAGGATAACACCCTTCACAGTTTACATCTCAAAGCTTTAGGAAAATTTTTATTAGTCTTCTCTTAGTTAAGTAACAGTTCAAGTTGAGTTTTTGTACACTCTCATTAATAAAAGTTCGCAGATTTTATTCAAAGTCTTTTTGGTTACATTGTGAATGCACGTACGACTCATTTTGCTCGGCTAGCCACTGAACGAAACAGAGATACAGCTCCTTTCGAGAGTTCAACATCGTACTAAAGGAACACACGATCCCAGGAATTACTTTCCTTACATTGCGGTCCGAGGATCCCGCTTCGGCTAAAGTCGGTGATCCGAGTTCTTCCTCACAATACCCAATAAATAACCAATAACGCCCGCGGAATAAGAAAAAACGCTCGAATGACATCGAGTAAAAAACAGATAACACTTGATGAACAGCAAAAACGCTTGAACGACATCAAGTTAAAAGGCTAAATCACAAGTAAAAACGCTTGAATGGTAAATGCAAAAAAAACGCTCGGGAACAACGAGCATAAAGAAATGCAGCCACATTTTACTTCAGAAGAACTATAACCAAATGATCATATTGTTACTCGTGTTCGCAATAAAGATTAATCAGAATTCAAAAACAAATTAAACAATGACAGAAATCGAGCCACCCAGCATAAGGGATTTACGCCTCATCATCTGTCAGTGTGATACCTGTATCATCAAAATCAGGGGCTTCAACCAGCTCCACCAACGGATTGGGCAAGTCATCTGCCTGTAGGTCCACCTCCTCTCTAGTCTCAAGATCTATAAGTTTTCCATCTTGAACACTGTGAAAGGGGTGTGCACCAACTACCCTGAACTCAGTTTCAGGATTCAGCAACTGAATCTGCTTGATTGCCGAGACAAAGGAGTCGTCAACACCCTTTCCCCAGTTGTAGAAGTTGGTAGCGGCCTTTTTCTTGATCGTAAGGGCTTTGTCCCTTAATTTCTGAGCATTGGCAGTTGATCTCTGCACCTCACTACTCAGATCCTCGATCTTCTGTCGGCACTCCTGCACTTATTTGCCAAGAGTCTCCTCAACTTCCTTCTTCTTTTCCTCGACAGTTTTCTGAGAGGCTTTGAGAGAATCCCGCTCCTTAATCAACTCAACCTGATCCGCTTTTAAGTTCTCCATCTCGGATCGTACTCGGGTCAGCTCATCGGACAAATTGGCCTCTTTGGCAACAAAAAGTGCACGAGTTTCTTTCTATTCAACATTAAGTCCCAAGAACAGGTCTTCCGGGTGCTTTGATAAGAAGTGTGTCAGACTCGCCCCTCGTAGCAGAAATTTGGTTAAAGAATGTGTATACTGAACCCACTCGGAAACACTGAGATTTGAGTATCGATCGTGGTCAGATTCCGGGCATATGGACTCGGGAAATGTTTCATCCAATTGACGATTCCACACCGAGCTAACTACCTTAGGATCGGTGCGGGGAGTGTCAACAGGGGCCTGGTATTAACACCCTCGGTGACTTTTGCTTTACCTTTGTCTAACCGCTGGCGCCGAGCGGGTTGGACACGAGGAGAGGGGGCTTGGCCACTCGAGGCTGGTGAACTAGCAGCAACAATTGCAGCAGGTAAAGAAGGTGCCAGCCGAGGTGATCCCTCAAGTGGAGAAGCAGTGGGAGTAGGCATGCTCAGACTTAATGACCCTGAGGCTGCGCTGGTGGAAGGAGCTTTCCTTTTCTTACCTCCTTTCAATAGCTCAAACATGCGTGAAGCCATCTTATCTAAAAAAAGAATCAAAAATTAATAGGTACAAACAAATTTACAGATGAGGAAGGTTAAACGAAATTTTACCAAGCTGAGCTTTGACACTGGCAGAGGGAATGTTCACTATGTCTTTGGTCTCAATCATCCCGTTCTGTGCCAAATAACTCTCAAATTCTCGGCACATTTCTTTCTCATAATCAAATAGATGTTTCCATTCCGAGCCGTAGGTCGCAATCTTGCGATTGAAGAAGCTAGCCGACCATTGAAGAGGGAAGCGTGGAACAGGTCAGTCATCACCGGCCTTTGTGAACCAACAAACATCATTCCTGACAAAGTTATACTTAAAGAAATAAGGCTTAAATGTTTTCCAGGATTCAGAATACTTGGTTAATAATTCAGGTCGAGCTTTCAGGGATACCCAGGGCCATTTTGTAGATCCTTTCTCAAAGGCATTGGCTTGAGGTGCGAACAAGTAAAAGAAATTTGGTATAGTGCAAGGCCACCCCAGTGCCGAGCACACCTGTTGGAAATCTCAGATAAAGGCCCACGCATTTGGGTGTAATTGCGAAGGGGCAACTCTTTACCTATTTAGAACTTCCATTTCAAATTCAGTAAAAGGCATCCTAATACCAAGACGAGTCACCACCTCCTCGTAGAAATAGAAACCTGTACTCCCCTAAAGAATTCGAGTACAAACCCTTTCATTAGGTCCCACTGGGCTTACGGTATATATGTTTTGGTTTTGATCTCTGGGGCAAGGCAGTATGATGGCCCTTGTCTGTTCCAATGACTCATTGGTCGTAAGCTCGGATTGGGTACCAATGACCTCTCGGTCGACCCAGTCATATACATCGGCATCAGGAGGCAAGGGAAAGAGTTCGGGATTTGAAACACACTTTCTCGTCATACCTGAGGAAAAGGAGGCACACGCGGAGTCAGTATCAGAAAAAACTTGATTATCTCTAATCAACAAATTATGCATACTATCAATTGGGGAACACCTCCATGAATTATACTCGGTAGAGCCTCCCCATTTGAAACAGTTAGTACCTCTCTACTGCCTCCTTAACCTCGTTCGTTCTATCCTTTCGGCAATCCTATAGAAGAGTATCCCTTGCTTTGCTTCCTTCAAATTCCGTGGATGGTAGGTCGCTAGCGGTTTAATTCGGCTACTTTGACCTTCTTCCATGTATGACAGGGGAAAGTCAGAATTCACAAAGTCCTCACTCATCTTATTTCCCAGTTCAGTTCAAACCCTAGGGGATCTTGGACAACGAAAAGGATAGTACCACTCTAGGAAACCTTGTAGCAATCATCCAAGTAATGCAAGGAATTTTAGAAAAAGAATATTATCCTGATGATCAGCGCAAGGTTTCCCAAAAAGCAAAAGATCAGTTCAAAGAAAGGGAAAGGGGGAACAGGACTGGTCCTAAAACGCAACATGAAAGGTCCTAAACGCAGAACGAAGGGTCCAAAACGCAATTGACACACAGATAATAACCATAAACAGATGCATGCAAGATTTAGAAATAAGAAAAGAAAGGAACAGACCTGGAAGATTCAGAAAGTAAATGAAAGGGCAGTGTTGAAGAGTATTGAAAGGGATGAGTACGATACCTGGTGGTGAAGTCACGAGTCTTGAAGTTATGAGTTTTGGCGGGGAAGATGGCGGTAGCACAAATGAACTATCTTGATGGAATCCTGAAATAATCGACGAAACGCAAGAATGGGGTTGGTTTCTGGAAACCATTAGAAGTAATCGCAAGAAAGGGAAGAGGTTTTCAGGAACTGCAAGAGAGAGAAGGTACTCGTGAAAATGAATTTCGAAAACTGTTCTTCTTCCTTTTCAAGTTTTCCCTCCATTATCGAAGAGTTGGGCCTGAAACAAAAAAAAACAAATCCATTTACAACTATTTAGCTGGCGTTATCTGAGATTTTGAATCATGACGTTCCGTTTCCCGGTGCTGGAAAGGACACGTGTAGTAACGGGAAGAAATAAAACGTCATTTCCGTACAGTTGAAACGACAAGAATATAGATGTGTGCAACAGCTGGATCCCTCTTCCAGTTAGCAGAATTCATCCTTCAGTCAGTAGTGCTCAAATAATCGGTCAACTGATCGGCTCACTCTTAAACTCCACTTTTGCAAGAACAATCGGTCAACTGATCGGCTCACTCTTAAACTCCATTGGGGGCTTATGTACTGGACATGACTCTTGACCAACCGAGTCCTCTCCACACCGACCAGTTACGTGCAAGAACAACAAGCACCGACCTCCTTCTGGCCGAAATCACACAGCACCGAGCTAGGGACTCTTAGGAAAGCTACAAGCTTACGAGACTACAGTCGAGCATAGGATCTTCATCCTTATCGTTATCGCTTACAGTCTCAATCAACCTAACGACTTCTCCTATATTCCTGTACAGCTTGGCAGATTTATGGATAAAGATAAGAGTTCAACGCTTACAAGATTATCAAGGGTGAGCCTTATCAGAACCTTGACTAGTCCCAATTGAACTCTCCTTCTTCGCGGGCTTCAGCGGACAAGCCCAGAAACACACGTATCAGGCAATCCCCTATAAGAACACTAGGCTATGGGGGCTAAGGTACGTTCTCTTCATCCCTAAGTCGACACTATCACACACTTTGTTGACCAAGGGAGATCCTGGTTATCCCAACTGGATAGCCAGAAAATCCTACGAGGTCCTACATTAAAACTCGATTGGGATCAGATCTATGGTTCGTTTGATAACCATAAGGCTACTCTTGGTCCAGGACACTACACTACATACACATACATATATCCCTATTACTATCATTAAACCTCTTCCCTAATTTAAGACAAATAACCCCCTCTTACCTTGGAAGAGGAGAGAGAAAGTGAAGGGTTGAAGGAACTCATCTCCGAGCTTTGATTCAAGCTACTTGGCCACTAATTTCTTATTCTCTAATACCTTTTATGCCTTCTCTCTCAATTATAAGGCAAGAGCTCTTTGATTCTTAAAGTTCGGGTTTTGTGGGTCTTGGATTTGAGAGGAGAGGGAGTGCAAAAATGGAGTTTTGGAGAGCGAAATAAATGAATAAGTGATGGAGAGTTGATATGGAGTGATGATTTGTGGAGTTTTTGGGTTGATTTTGATGATTGAAGATATTAGGGTTTGAGAGAGGGGAGAGTTCGAGACTTTGGGGAAGGGAAATATGAGATAAATAAGGTCCCCTTCGTGTATTTAATCTCTGAAATTTCCCAAAATACTCGAGTATTTTGCACAATTCTCGAGTATTTAATTAAAATTCGAGATATCTGATTGACTTGTTGGCAGAATACTCGAGTATTCCTTGCAATACTCGAGTATTGCCCGAGATCTTTATTTTTCTCTGGTTGATTGTCTAATAGAATACTCGAGTATTCCTTGCAATACTCGAGTATTGGCTGAAAGATTCATTTTCCCCATGCATTCTAATTGATCCTAAGTTAATGATATCATTCTAATTGATCCTAAGTTAATGATATACATCCTAAAGACCATACGCCCTAAATTCTTAATCTCTAACATTTTCTACATAATCATAAAACTCAGGATGTTACATTTAGACATCCAGAACCTAAGTTTCAAATCAGATTTTGCATAAAATTTGGACAGGACTAGTTGTTGACCTGAAGTAGAAATGCATCGATTAAAAATAGTAAATCAACTCCGAATTGCATGAAACTTGGTACAAACCTTCCTCACATTGTCAAGGTCATCTCATAAAAATTTAATCTTATTTGGAGTTTTCTAAGCCATACTTTTTCAATTAATTCTACCACTAAGTCTTAATTTGAACCAAACGGTTCACTGTTTTGTCATTAGAAAAATTATCAAATCAACTCCAAATCTCCTAAAATTGTACAGAAAACCTCAAGGCATGCTCAGAAAGCTACCTTAATAATTTCAAGTCATTTAGAGTAGTTTAAGTCTGAAAATTATGTTTAGGTTTAACCCCAAAAATACGTTTTTTCGAAATCGTTTTCGCCAAAATGGCTCTTATAAAATTATCAAATTAATTCCATAAATCATATAAAAATTTAGAAACACTACATTTGACACTATCAAAACAGTGGCTAAGTCATGAGAGCATTAAATTTATGCAAACATCTTTCATTTAGCACTTTTGCCACTTGAAATACAAGTTTGTTACAAATAATCTTCAATAAACAAAATTCATTTAAGTTATCAAAACAATCCCAAACCTTCTCAAAATTTCTAGAACACACCTAATTACCATCAAGAATAACATAGTAAATTTTCAAGGCCATCTAATTTGTAGAACCATTATTCACTGAAACCTTTAGCATACAAAATAACGCTTTCAAAAATTTCAGCATTAACTCATATAAACATTTTCCATTTAAATTCTAACCAAATGACTCCAATGCAACTTCAATCCTCCTATAATTACTTACTAACATGTAAACAATTACCATATGCATCAAACCAATTTAAATTTCTTTGAAACATGTTCACACACACATTCGGTTTCATAAACTAAACAATTCCTTAATCTTAAAAACTCAACTCAATTACAAACACAAATTAAAGATTAGAGTCAAGGTCAATCATTTATTTTCTTCTCATACACTGTTCGGTCTAAACAATTAAAACAAAGGAGAAATATTTTTAATTCCAAAACTCATTACTTTTCAAGTAAACTTTCAATAAGAGTCCAAAACCAAGTTATACATGTGCACCAAACAATTTCTTTTTCACCATTAAGTACATTTCATAGATATGCATCAAAACAAGATTACTTCATCATATTTCTTACTCATGGCCGAATTATATAGGGAGGGAAATTAGGAATCTTTACACAATTACATCAACACTCAAACATAAAAAAAAAATCCATTTTATTTCCTTCATTCAAACATAAATCAAATCATTTAAATGAAACAAAAATCCTTTAAACAAGTATTACGAAAAACCGTATGAACCTCAAATCAAAATGCATGTTCATTTTAATCCTTTAAGCTTAAATCCTTATACATTAGGGCTTAGAAATTGTGACATCCTCACTTTATTTTAGTTAAATTATGTTTTATTAAAAATAGACACTTGAAAATTTCTTTCGAAAAACCGGCAGAGTTTCCTCTGCTTTTCGGACTTTCCCAAAATTTCCTGTTTGTACCTGTTTAGACCAGAGAAATTTTAAAGCATAAAACATAATAATATTACAATCAGGTAAAACCTAACGACCGATTAATACAAGTTTCAGGGCATACACTAAAACATAATTTAATTTCCAAAATAACATTTATAATATAAACTATGGTCCACTCATGACAACATTGCACTCCACGTGGTGGAGTGCACTCCTGCTCGGCCTACACTGGTGTAATCTCTGCTTCTGTACCTGTAGGAAAATAGCAAGAAGGGTAGCATTACACAGAACTTAGGGAATAACTTCAAAAAAGTATAGCATTAAACTAAGCCTAACATTTTAATTATAACACAACTATCGTAATCACTCATACACTCCGACTTATCCCCTATTCCCATTTTTACTTATTTACTTTTTCCCTTCTTATACTCGTTTTATCTTAATTAGTTTTCAGTACTAAATTCATCTTACTTTTTGCTCAATCTCTTTTTCTTTTTCTTTTCCTTTACGCTCATAATTCTCTTATCATTCCATTATCCTTATTTCTATTTTCTTTCCTTTCTTTTTCTTTTACTTTTCATTGCTTTTTATTCTTTCCTCTTTCTTATCAAATCTCTTCCCTTTTCATTTTACCTTTCATCTCTTATTGTAACATCCCAAAGTTTCGTTCGTATTAAATAACGAAATTTACCCAATTAAATAATGAGTCCTGAAAATCTATCATTAGAGCGTCGAGCATTTTCATAAAGTATCCTACAGTATTTACGAAAGTATATCTTACTTATATATTTTAAAGTGGAATCATTAAAACAGTTAACCTTATTGAAAAATATACTTTCTATGCTTTGATTTGCTTTCGACATATTTAATTATTAAACTTGTTTTAAGAACTTCAAGACTTTTAACTTAATGATTTTATGCAGGTAAGTATTTGATGCTTACATTTTATTATTAGTATTTCTTGAGGTTTAAAATAAACAAATAAAGAAAAAATGGTATTAAGATTTTAAAACCATACTAACACAAGTAGTAGTAGTAGTAATAATAATAATAATAATAATAATAATAATAATAATAATAAAAAGAAAAAGAAAAATAAAAAGAAAAAAATAATAAAAGAGGAAGGGGTTCTTCGTGAACCCCAACTTCTTCCCCTTCCTCTTGTGGCCGCTGGCCCTAAACTCTCTCTCTCACATCTTCTTCTCCTTCCACAAGCAAGTCTCTCTCTCTCAGCTTGCCTCTCTCCGTCGAACTCTCTCTCTCTTCTCCCTCACACGACCGCCGCCACCACGCCGTGCTCCTCCTCGCCACCTAGTTGCGAATCGCGACCCCCCTTTGGCCAAGCTTGATCCGCCATAGCGTCGTCGCCTTCCTCCCCGGTCGTAGATCCGCCGCCTAAGCCACGAAGGAAACCGGAAATTGCTGCTCCTAGCTTTCTGCCGCCCCGTCGCGAGTTCCAAGCCACCGCCAGACCTTGCCTCGTCGTCATGTGCTCTCTCTCTCCTGAACCATCTCTCTCTCTACGGGTTTGGGTTGACGTCGCTGCCAAGGGCGAAACGCGCCACCCGTGGCCGTGCCGGGCTTGTGTCGGGTGCCCCGAAGCTCGAAGCTTTTGCCTTGGTTCAGCCCGTGATTGTTCTCATCATCGACATCGACCTCCGGCGCACCACCACTCACTAACGTTGACCGCCATCGACCCATTCATCACCCCGGGTCACTAAAGATTCACGGATCACCGCTCCTTCTCATCGGCGAGCCCCGAAGTTGAGGTTATCTCTTTATTTTCGTTAATCGAGGTAAGGGGGTGTATTACCTTAGCTTAGAGAATGCATTTCCTGGGTAGTTTATAAATATGACTAAGACTGGGTAAATTTATATGTCAATGAACCTTAGGGTAGTCGATGTAATAAAAGGTAAAAACATAGTAACAAGAGGAGAACCCTATTCTAGTAGTATGTGTGAATGGAATATAAATTATGTTATAAGTGGAACTAATCAATTTAATGAATAAATGTAAGTGCTTTGCCGTAGCTTAGTTTAGTAATCTTATAATTGTTAAGAAATGGATGAATGCGATGAATGTAGGATTAAATAAGGATTAGTTAAATTGTCATAAGAATTAGCAAGAAATGAGGAGTGAGAGAGACACTAGAATCTAAAAATGAGATAAGTCGAATTTAGGGATGTCTAAACGAATTAAACTAGAACCTAATGAATTAATAATTAAGAGAAAGAATTAAACATGGTAAATTGAGAATTAATTGAAGCATAGCATAAAAATCTTAAGTGAAACCGAAATAGATGACGAAGAATTGAATGAATTCCGGATTGATTGATGAGTTAGGAAAATGTTAAAAGTGATAGAATTATGATATGGTGACTTTGGTGGAATTAGAGACGTCTTAGACTAAAATTAGGTGCATATGTTTGCTGTGTACAAATAAACCAAGAGCGAATAAAAGGAAAGAGAAATGATATGTTAAATGGTAATTATATAATTCGGTATGTGTGAAAATGAGTAATATATATATATATGGAAAGAAAAGAAAGAAAAAGATGAAAGAAAATGGGCGATGCGTAACTCAGAGATAAAAGAAAGAGAACAGGCGATGCGGTTAAGCCGTAACCCAGAGGTAAAAACGGGCGATGCGGTTAAGCCATAACCTAGAGATAAAAGGTAGAAAACAGGCGATACGGTTGAGTCGTAACCCAGAGGTAAACACAGGCGATGCAATTTAGCTGTAACCCAGAGGAAAAAGGAGAAATGAAATTGAAAGAATGATTAACGGAAAAATGAATGTAAATGCAAAAGATAGATAAGGATAGAATAGTAGACATGTTTAAGAAAGAATTATGGGCATGATTTTAATTTTTTGAATGTTTTAGCATACTTTATATCTATTTAGGAATCATTTCCTAAGTTCTGTGTAATGCTACCCTTCTTGCCATTTTTTTCTACAGGTACAGAGGCGAAGCATGCACGAGTCGTGGCAGAGCAGGGATACACTCCACCACGTGGAGTGTAATCGAGTTGTCATGAGAGGATTATATTGCTATATTTATAAATATTATTTTGGAATTTAATTTATGCATTAGTTAAACGCCCTTAAACTTGTATTATTTTGTAAAATCGGGCTTTAGGATTAAAATGAGAATAGTATGTGTATGTTATATGTTTTAAGTATTCTGGCTGTCTGATACTATGTGAAAATGCTTTATACAGGTTCAGCGAGTAAAAGGAAATTTTGGGAAAGTCCGAAAAACAGAGGAAACTCTGCCGGATTTCGTCAAAAATTTTCAAGTACCTATTTTTAATAAATTATAATATTAACTAATTATTTGTGAGGGTGTTACACTTATTCTCTTTCTTTTACTTTTTCATTGCTTTTCATTCAACTCTTCTTCTTCTTATTTCTTGTTCTTTCTTTTCTTTTTCATTTCTTTGTCTTTCTTTTCTTTTTCATTTTATTTTCTTTTGACGGCTTTGCGAATCCACCATTGCGCTCCCACACCGGGGCGTCTTACCGCTGCACACGCCATTAAATCGTGCGGCTTACGCAACCAATGCACCCCACTAGGGCGTACTTACATGGCCTGGCATCCGCTCAGCGTATCGAGTACTACAAACCCACCACTGCGCTCCCACACTGGGGCATCTTATCGCGACGCACGCCATTAAATCGTGCGACTTACGCAACCAATGCACCCCACCAGGGCGTACTTACATGGCCTGGCATCTAAGAACTGAATCATTTGTATAGGTTTTGTGAACCCACCACTGCGCTCCCATACCGGGGCATCTTACCGCTGCGTACGCCCACATGTCGTACGGCTTACGCAACCAACGCGCTCCTCTTGGGCGTCTTCTATGGCCTGGCATCCACAAAATGAGTCGGGTACTGCGAATCCACCACTGGGCTCCCACACTCGGGTGTATTATCGCTACACACGGCATTAAATCGTGTGGCTTACGCAACCAATGCACCCCACTAGGGCGTACTTACATGGTCTGGCATCCGCAAACCACTTAGCATAGTCTTTTATTACATTTTATTTTCCTTTTACTTTCTTTGTTCTCTTTCTTTTCTCTTTTGTACATCTTCCCCATCGAGGATACATAGTACGTTCATTTTTATCCATCGTTCATCTTCCCCATAGGGGATACATAGAATGTTTCTTTTCTCTTTTGTTCATCTTCCCCATCGGGGACACATAGAACATTCATTATAGCTTACGTTCATCTTCCCCCATCGGGGATACATAGAACGTTTACTTTATTTTCTGTACATCTTCCCCATCGGGGATACATAGTACGTTCATTTTATATGTCGTTCATCTTCCCCATCGGGGATACATAGAACATTCATTTTAGCTTACGTTCATCTTCCCCCATCGGGGATACATAGAACGTTCACTTTTACCTTATCTCATTTCTCTTTCTTTAATTTCTCACTCTTTCTCTTGCCTTTAGTTTTTAGTTCTCTTCCTTTCTTTATTTATTACTTATCTTCGCTTTTCTTTAGCTTCTATCAATTGTACTCTTCTCTCTTTCTTTTCATTAGCATCTTATTACATTTTCATATTATCTCATAAAGGTTAACAAGTAATTCATATTTTCATATTAAACATACTTAGGCATCCTAACTCGTCCCTTAAACTATCATACCCATTGGTTTAATAAATATTAAATTCAATTCAAATCCCAACCCCTCATACACTTCGACGCACACATAAACATCTAAGTGATCTCTTTTTCTTCATTTTCTTACTTAACATATTATTAATGTTTCCACCTTCACATAATTTAGTAGGGTTCATTTCATTCATTCTTATTCTTTATTATTATTATTATTATTTTTATACATATCCACTACCCTATTGTTTATAATTCCTAACAAATCTTTTCTATTCATAGCCATCACTATAAACATCCTAGAAATCATGCCCTAAATCAAGGTAAGGCTACCTTCATACCTTAACCGCGTAAAGGGAGAAAAGAGAGTACCAAATCCTAGCCCTTTTTGAGTTCCCTTTTATGCACTTCAACCAACAAAGAGAGAGAAAGAGACCTTACCACTTCATGAAACAAAAAGATGATAATGGTTAGGTATGATGATGCTATTTTCGTTTAGAGGGAGGAGAGGAAAAGGAAGGAACTTGCTTGTTCTTACCTTAATCATTTGCTTAAGATGAGGAGAGAGAGAAAGAGAGAGATGCGAGAGAGAGGAAATGGGGAAGGGAGAGCTTGATCCTTGCTTAGTTATGGAGGAGAAAGTGATGCCCTTGCTTGATTTGGTGTGGATGATGATGGAGATCAAGAAGGGAGGAGATGATCATGAACCCTAAGCAAGAGAGGAAGAAGAATGGAGTTGAGTTTTGATTGAAATGAGGGCTTGATTCGCTTTTATTTTTTCTGATTTGGGACGAACTAATCGATTAGTGGACTCACTAATCGATTAGTCTATGAAATTTTACAATTTTGAACTTGTTATTTTTAACATTTTGGCTAGACTAATCGATTGGTCTGTCAACCAATCGATTAGTCATTGCTAATTGGCTTTTCTATTTTTATTTTATTTTTATCTTGCTTTCAAATCGACAGATCTTCTTCGTTAACCGTTGGATCTTGCTCAAATTTGACGTCCAACCTCCTAAAATCCTTATCTTCATATCCAACGGTGGAATTTGCGTTCAGGGTTGTAATCTTTTATTTTAAATTTCCTTACATAGGGTGTTTATAGCACCGAAAACACTACTTCTAACGCTCTCTTGTTCATCTTTCAATCCTTCTTTCCGATGCCCGTGATTCCTAACTCCTTCATGGCACTCATCAGAATCCCAATCCATCACCTAAATTCTTCTTTAGCATGATTACCATTCTTCTAATAATACTTTTATTCTAATTATTCGGTAAATTAGAATTCAGGATGTTACATAAATCAAGGAGGAACACAAAAATCCAACATGCATTAAGAGCACAAATTTATTTCCTTTACCTCTTGTCTTGGCCAAATCACCCAAGAGAAAAATATTAAATTTTTACAAAACAAATCAACACATAACACATGCTCCATAACTATAAAAAAAATCCATTTTTAAATCACAAGTCCAAGCATTTGAGCAAAACAAAATCATTTGAGCCAAAATCAATAGAAAATCGTATGGCATACATATGCACACAACCAACACAAAATCAATTCATCAATCATTTTCATTAAGAACCAAATTATAAAGCATGAAAATGAGTCATCTTAAACCAAATAAAACATGCATGATCAAATCAACCTATTCTTCCTCCTTAGTCCATTTAGGCCGAAACATATACATAAAAGGTTAGAGGTTTTTACACAATTTTAATCAACACATACACACATACTCAAATTCCATTTTTTTTATCACAAGTCAAAGTATTAGAGCCCAATAAAATCATTTGAGTTAAACTCCAAAGAAAATCGTATGGACTTATTTTTGTCCATTTCAAACCTTAAAGCTCAAACCTTTACATTTTGAAATCAAGGAGGAACATGGAAAAATCAACATGCATGAGAACACAAATCATTTCCCTTAATCTCTCCTCTTAGCCATGAAATGCATTAAAGAGGATTGGAAATTTTTTGACAAAATAACCCATTACAATCAACACATACTTGAGGATATAAAAATCATTTCTTGTTTCCTTATCATTAATCAAAAGCAAGAACAAAAATCATTTGGGGTATAAAAAGGGACCAAAACCGTGGCATCCTAAATAATGGATGCATGTCCATTTTTCCATTATAAACTCAAATCTTTATTCATTAATACTTGAAAATTAAGGATCTTTACTAAAAACCAACATGCATCAACTTACTTTTAAACAAATCAACACTTGCTCATATACATACATATATAGAAACCGAAAATGAAGCTCAATAAAGAAGAAGGGAATAAAAGTAAGGATGAATACCTAAGGGAAAGGGTGGAAATGAGAGTGAAAATCAAGAGCTCCCTCCTTCTCCTCCTTTCTCACCCACGGCCTCCCCGTTCTCTTCTCTCCTCTTCTTATATATATATATATATATATATATATATTCTAAGTGAGAATGTATCAAGAGCAACACAAATGAGAGGGGTGCGGTTATTTATAGAGGTGGGGCTAGTTGGGTTCAAATAATAAAAATTGGGGTGCAAGGAAAACCAAAAGTTTCCCCCCATACTCTTCATGCTCCCTCACGGTTTTTACTTCAATAAATAGGGTGAGAATGTAGCATTTTTATCTTATATTTATGAGCATTAGTGTTATAATATATAGGTAGGTTTAGGGAAATTAAATAAAGTAGAGACATGCATTGGCTCAAAATCTATTTAGGATAGGGTCATTAATTGCATGTCTCCCATAGGGTACATATAGGGTGGCTACACTTTAATTAGAGTATGTTGTATTTAATTGTGTCACTCTAGGGTCTTGTGCACTCTTAATTATATGTCTAACAATTTAAAATTCAAAATGCACAAAATCATTTTTAAAACCGTACAACATGATCATACAATGGAAAATATTATTTTTCCAATACAGTAACTAGCACTTAAAAATCATAATTCAATTTGCTTTAATAAAACATTATAATCCTTCCAAAATAATAAAAATTTCGTGGACAGTGTAAATAAATTCAAAAATGTACAAAAATAAATTCTACATTTCAATACGATCGTTTTGACTGTAAATTCATTAAATTCGGATTTACAGATCAAAAGCTATGAATTTTCAAAATTACGTAAATCAAATAAATCAATAATCCACATGAGACAAAATAATTTATCATTATAAAAATAAATCCCAAATAATTATTTTCATTCAGTCAAATCAATAATACATTTTTGCAACTCAAAATTAACCGCCCAATCGTAAATCAAGAAAAATCAATTTATTAAAATATGAAAAATTGCGTGTATTACATCCTGCATCAACTGCATCTCCTTAACCATCAAATGCTCACATGCAAAGTCTTTCGACTTAGAGTATCGGCCGCAACATTTTCTTTACCAGGATGATATTGGAGATTGAAGTCATAGTCTTCGAGGAATTTCATCCACCTTCGCTACCTCATGCTTAGCTCTTTTTGATCAAAGAGATATTTGAGACTCTTATGATCACTGAAGACCTCAAACCGAGTGTCATACAGATAGTGTCTCCAGATTTTCAGAGCAAACACCACAGCTGCCAATTCAAGGTCATGAGTGGGATAATTATGTTCATGTTGTCGAAGCTGTCTAGATGCATAAGCTAACACTTTACCTTGCTGCATTAATACACAACCTAATCCTTGCTTCGAAGCATCACAATAAACATCGAAGGATTGGGTCGGATCTGGCAAAATTAGAACTGGAGAGCTAGTTAATCTCTTAAGCTCTTGGAAACTATGTTCGCATTGTTGGGACCACTGGTAAGGCACATCTTTTTTAGTGAGCATTGTCAATGGGAGAGCTAATTTAGAGAACCCTTCAATAAATCTCCGATAGTACCCCGCCATGCCAAGAAAACTTCTAATCTCTGTCACTGTCTTGGGTCTCTCCCACTTTAACACCGCTTCCACCTTAGAGGGATCAACAACAACCCCTTGCTCAGAAATCACATGGCCCAAAAAGTGAACTTCATTCAACCAGAAGCTACACTTAGAGAGCTTTTCATAAAGCTGATTCTCTTTGAGAATCTGCAGTACCATTCTCAAATGCTCTTCATGCTCACTTGGACTCTTTGAATAGATCCAGATGTCTTCTATGAACACTATCACAAAAGAATCCAAGTAAGGCCTGAATATTCTATTCATGTAGTCCATGAAAATTGCAGGTGCATTTGTTAGACCAAAAGGCATTACAACATATTCAAAATGCCCATATCGAGTCCTGAATACAGTTTTGGGAATATCCTCTTCTCTGATACGGATCTGATGGTATCCAGAGCGGAGGTCTATCTTAGAGAACACCGCTGCTCCCCTTAACTGATCCAGCAAATCATCAATGTGAGGGCATGGGTATTTGTTCTTGACTGTTACAACATTCAATTGTCTATAATCCGTGCACATCCGAAGACTACTGTCCTTCTTCTTGACGAATAGAATCGGAGCTCCCCAAGGAGATACACTTGGCCTAATCGGATGCTTAGCGAACAACTCCTCCAACTGCTTTTTCAACTCTTCTAATTCAGGGGGTGTCATCCGTTAAGGTGCTATAGAAATCGGGCCCGTACCCGGAATAAGATCAATACCAAATTCTACTTCTCTGATTGGCGGCAGTCCGGGCATCTCATCAGGAAAGACTTGTGGAAACTCACAGACCACAGGAATCTGACTAACATCTGACAATTCATTTACTTCCATGGCAGCTAATGAAAGATAACTAAAAAATAACCGCTTTCCGATGACAATCGATCAAGACATGGTGGTGGGACATCCAATCCATGCCAAGAATGATGTCCAATCTAGTTAATGGCAAAAAGATTAGATTTACAGTGAATTCCGGTTCCAACACTCGGATAGGGCAATCCAGACACATTTGTGATGTGATTACAGAAGAATTAGTAGGAGTTGACACTGAAAGTTTATAAGGCATTTCTACAGGAAACAGTCCTAACTTCTTCATGCAGTCAACAGAAATAAAGGAATGTGTAGCACCACAATCAAAGAGAACTCCACGTGTGACATCATTAACATAACATATAACTCGAATAAGCTCATCGTTTTCAGTCACCTCTTCACCATCCAGGGTGTAGACTTTCCCTTTATGAAGCGGCTGACTTCCTCCTGCCTTCTGCACCTTAGCCACATTAACCTCCTTCTTCATTGTGTTCTTGGGGCAATTAGCAGCAAAATTTCCAGGTGACCACAATGGAAACAAAGTCCTTCCCTCTTGCGCTGATCCAGACTCCGACATACTCCTCTATGTTGTCTCCCACAGTGTTGACAAGTCGAAATAGAACCAGAAGCAATCACCGTTTGGCCCGTTCCCCTTGAAACTACTGCTCTAGGATTAGAGTAAGGGCCTGATCTCTTCACTGGACCCTTGCCTATAATGGGACCACCTGATCTCTGCACAACCGTACTCCGATCTTCAGCTGATTTCCGCTTGAGCCCCTTCTCATAGGTGCTTGCCATATTCACAAGCTGAGAAAGGTTAGCAATATTCCGGTACTCAAGAGCAAGTCTAATTTCATTGCGGAGACCGGACTCAAACTTGATACATTTAGCGCGTTCATCTGCATCCCTGTAGCTGCTAGAATAATGGATGAGGTCTTTAAATTGTGTCGCATACTCCCCGACACTTATACTTCCTTGCACCTAAGGAAGAAAAGATACCTCCTTCTCCCTGCGGACATCCTTTGGGAAATACTTTCCTAGAAAGCGCACCTTGAACACATCCCATGTCACTGTCTGATTTTCAGCCTTCAAACCCCTTCTCATCTGCTCCCACCAGTGCTCAGCCTCACCGGTCAACATGTACTCGGCCAATCGAACCCTATGATCAGCAGGTGGTTGTAGAGAGCGGATGATTTTCTCGATTTACTGGAGCCATCTTTGAGCCCCATCCGGATTGTAACCTCTTTTGAACCTAGGCGGCTCGCTTTTTCTGAATCGTGCCATCCAATAAATCTCAACTGGAGCTGGCGGTTGAGGATTCAGTGTTGCCGCTGCTGCTGCTATATTTTCTGCCTATTCTCCAGGATGGCAGCAATCCGGTCATTTTCGGCCCGTCTCCCAGCCCTACTGTTTAGTCATGGAGGGAAAGCCAGTTAAAGATTGTATAAAGAAACAATTATAAATGCATCGTATTTTTCAACTTACACTCTTAACTAGACATCAGTTACTCGCTTGGTGAATAAACCACAACAAATGTGAGTCCATGGTCCAAAGGCCGAGGGAAACTGCTCTGATACCATAAACGTAACACCCTACTTTATTACTACCCTTTAGTACCCTTAGAAGTTAGGAACTTAAAAATCTCTTTTTAAAACACTTTAAGTGATAAAAATCTCCATAAAAATTTGATGGAGTTTCCCTTGTTTTATGCACATTCCAAAAATTAAGTTCTCCTACGAACCTGTTATAAATAACAAACGTATAGTCCAGAAAGCCGACAAGGCCAAACATATCGTCTTGCATCATAACGCAACAACCATCAGAATTATTTACACAACGGAAATTCATGAAATATTAACAAGTTTTAGGAATTGTTTAAATTTTCCAAAATGAAACTCCTATCCCATAAGGAGTGGTCCTGGATAAACCCAAAAAAAATATTTCTTTACAATTCATATGCAAAAACCAACATCATAATCAACCCAAAAATAACCAGGACATAAACAAAATAAACAACACTACAACTATCGACTCTCCTTGTGAGAGAGAGTACTCCTGCTCGGCTGGGGGTTGTGCTAGCTCAAGCTCAGTACCTGCATAAAAATAGTAAAGAGGTGAGCATTACACATAATTTAGAGAAGCAGTTTCTAATAAGACGTAGGAACGACTAAGTCAAACACAATAATCATAAACTGCAAATAATTGCATCCACATTCAAATCATGCTCATTCACACACTTTGCATTCAATTAAAACAATTCTCATTTCCATTACTTAGTTATCATTCTTACTTGTTTTCCTCACTTTTCCATTTATGTATTCCTTTCTAAGTTAAGGTAATACTCACTCCTTACCTCAACCTAGAAGAGAGGTAGGAAACCTCCACAAATTCAAGCTTTAAGCTTTGCCCTAGCTCCTTAACACCTTAACCCTTGAGCCCCTTTAGAACTTCAACCAAGAATCTACCAAGTGTGATGAGAAGAAGGAAGAGAGAGCTTGGTTTCACTTAGCCTTGTGATGGAGGAAACATGTGGGTGTGTGATTTTCCATGGGGTGGTTTGAACTTTCCAAGAAAGAAGGGAGGAGAGAGAGTGACGTGGAAATGGAGGAGGAGAATGGGAAGTTGAAGCTTGTCTTATGATGATGATGATGATGATGATGATGATCTTAGCTCTTGATCTAAGGTTGGGGGTTGAGGAAGTGGAGTTGAGTGGGCTCTAGAGTATCCTTAAAGCTTGAGAGAGAGAGCTCATGGAGAAGAAGAAGAAAGAAGAGTTATGTTGTGAATAAATGAGTTGTTATGTGTTTTTATTTTATTTATTTGCCTTGGTTGGAAATGAGTGTCTCACATTGAAAGCTTCCTCAAGAAGCTTAGTGAATGAGTGGTTGAGAATGAAGCTTCTCCAAGAAGCTTCATCTTTTTGGCTTTTAATTTCCTATATATATTTTTTTTGTGTCTACGACTGGTAATCGATTACCACCCTAGGTAATCGATTACATCTCTAATTTCACAATTGTTTGGCTCCTCACAGAAACTAGGTAATCGATTACCTCCCCCAAGGTAATCGATTACATCCCCAAAAACATAATATTAGGGTTTCTCACAGGAGGTCAGTAATCGATTACTTTCCCCAAGGTAACCGATTACCCTACTAAATTTTCATATATTGATGGTTTCTAATTCTAAGGCATTTCTCTTAACTCCTAAATAGACTTTGACTATGATTATTTCACTAAATCCTTGTTTACTCTTATGATTTCCATTAGTTTAACCTAGATTTAACCTAATTAAACTTGGAATTCGAGATGTTACAAAAATTGTTGGTTGCATTAATTAATTACTTATAAAAATTCTCCGTAAAATTCGACAGAGTTTTCTTTGTTTTATGGACTTTCCAAAAATTCCTTCCTAAATACCTGTTCAATCCAAAATGGTTTAAAACATAAACTTATATATTAATTACAGCCAGCTTATCACTAATGCCCTGATTCACAAAATAATACAAGTTTTAGGGCAAAAACTAGTGAATCATTTTGAAACAAAATAAACTGACTTAAACCTAAACTACTATACTCCTCTCATAACTAATTTACACTCCACGGGGTGGAGCGTATTCCTGCTCGGCCTGCAATAGTGTAAGCTCTGTTCCTGTACCTGTATAAAAACAGCAATTAGGGTAGCATTACACAGAACTTAGGAAATAGTTTCTAAAAAGGCATAACAATAAACTAAGTCAAGCACAATTATCACCAATAATTCACATCATATAATACACAACCAATTACACACTTATTTCTAATCTGTTCATTCACATTCGCGTTCATATTTTCATCATTTATTTCTCTTTCCGTTTCACTTTATTCTTGCATTTCTTCTCTATATTTTCCTCTTATTAGTTAGCCACAGGGTCGATAGGACCTCCTGTTCCAATTTCCTATCCACAGGGTCATATGACCTCGTGTCTTATCTTGTTGTTCTCTCACTTTCTATTTTTAATCCTATCTCACGACTTACTTATTCCTTTCTCTCTTCTTAATTCATATTTCTCTTTTCTTATTAACTATCCTTAATCCTCTTTCATTTCCATTATTAATTATCCACTCTGTTACTCTTATTGTCTCCTCACTTACCATCTAACCAATCCATCATCCATCTCTTTATTATCGTTCCCTAGATTCTCTTACATCTTCCTATTTATTGATTAGAACTCGATTCATGCTTAATCTCTTTCCTCTAACCTCCATAAATTCCTAATTCAACCGACTCTACCTCGGTTAATCCATTTATGCCTAAGACCTTTTTACTAATCCTCAATTAAGTTTCATCTCTATTAATTTTCCTTATGCTTAAGCCACTTTAACTAACCTCGATTAATTCCAATAAACTTAAGTCTCTTTTCTAAACTCAATTGATTCGTCGACCCCAAAGAATAAGGTTATTAATTAACTTCCTAGTTCTATACTATCCACCTAGCGTCTTTTCCAACTATCCTAAGGTTCTATCCTACTCTATTTGGTAAAGTCTTTAACAATCCATCAATCTCAGTTGATCCCTTTTATTTTCACTTATTCTTTTGACACGTTTCTTAGGTATTTCTAACTCGCTTCTTAACAATTCCCTTAGTCCAAACAGTCCCTACTATTCTATTATCATTTTACCAAGTTTTCCTCTCAAGCTTTTAATTAGATTTATTACAAACCTAGCATGTCTAGTGATCAACTTACAATTTCATATTACTAATTATTCCATAAAAATCAATAAAACATATTCACACACATAGTATCATAAACATATTCGTTCATCACCATAGTGGGTTCTATCACCCAAACACTAAATGCTTAGTTTCTAACCAGATACCATACCCTAAGGTTCCTTATTATTCATACCCATTTAGTCTTAGCTATCACTATACTTTATTTAGAACTCACCCCCTAAGTAATGGTAATACCACCTCCTTACTTGGAGGAGAGAGAGGGGTAAAACCTTAAACCTTGAACTTTTCTCTTCCTTTGTGCTCCTTGAGCTTGAGCCCCTAAGTTAGCCTTAAACCCGTATGAAGATAACCAATAGATATGTGGGGATGAGGTCCAAGGGAGAGCTTGATGGAGTGAAGGGTTTCTCTTTCACTTAGGTGTGTTGGCACATGAGAGAGAAAGTGATGCCATGGTGGTTAATGGGGAGGAGAGGGAGAGCTTGGTGGTGATGGTGGCGATGAGCTTGGAGAGAGCTTGAGAGTGAGTGGGAAACCAAGAGGAAGAGGGAGATGTTTGGTATGGAGGAAATGGGGAAGGAAATATGTGTTTGTATTGGTCAAGCTTGCCCAAGAAGCTTGCCACTTAAGGGCCAATTCGTGCCCCAAGTTTTCTTTTTTTTTTCCTGTCTGTCGCTTACTAACCGGTTAGTGGAATGGCTAACCGGTTAGTGCACTGCTTCTTTTTATTTTCTTGTATTCCATTGCACTTCAAAGTGTCATATCTCCTTTGTTACTAGTCGGATCTTGTTCAAATTTGAAAGCAAACTTCCCTACATACTAATCTTCACATCCAACGGTGGAATTTGTGTTTGGAGTTGTAAATCTTTTATTCTTAATTTTCTAATACAGGGTGTTTCCAACACCGAAAACACCGTTTCTAACACTCTTTTGTTCCTCTTTAACTCTCCTATCCGATGTCAATGCTTCCTAACTACTTCATAACACTCAAAGGGATCCTATTCCATCATCTTAACTCTTCTTTAGCATAGTTATCATTTTTCTAATCTTATTATTATTCTAATTATTCTTGGAATTAAAATTCAGGATGTTACATGTTAGAAGCTCGAAGAACTCAAAGGAGAACTTGGCATGAAAACAAGATCTGAGATTAGAGAGAATAATAATTGAGGGGGAGTATTAAATTAGCAATCATTATTTTTACCAAAACAACTTTGCCAACTTGTTTTGCATGCATTTCTACATATGTATTACCTTTGTAACAAACAAAAGCAAAATGTAACACCCCGTCTGAATACCTCATATTCGTTTGAAAACCCTAAAAAGATTATTTGGATAAAGTATTTTAAAAGGTGTGATTTTAAAAGTATTTTCTTGATTTAAATTTATTTTGTGTTTTCAAATGATTTTGAATTTTTAAGCAAATGATTTTATTTGAGACAAACCTTATGAGTTCGGATTTTCTTGCATTTTTGGATTGAATTCCTTAAGCATTTTATATTTTGTATTTTTATGGAAAATGTGATTTTATAAGAAAAGAAAATAAAAATGAATTGGTGCATGTGTGTGCATATGTGTCGTCGTGTGGTGTGTGTGAGTGGCATGCATCATGCAAAAATTTGACTTTCTTGCACCCTAAGCTAGCAACCCATTAGCACCTAGGTTTAATTAGTGTTAAGCATGGTTAATAGTTTGACCAACCAATAGGAAGCAAGCTTAGCCATAATTTTACTCTATTTGTCCAATGGCTTGGCTTGAGCCATGCAAGCCTTAATGATGCCAATTTTACCCTTCCTAGTTTCACTCTTGGCCGAATTGACTTAAGGGTAGGAAAGGAATTGTGAGTTGCTCCTTATAACCCCAAAACCGTAGCCCTCCAACCCATTTTGCTTCTCATTTCCATTCCAAACCAAAACACAATTCCTAAGAGTCTTTAACAAACTATTAGAGAAACTTAGAAGAGAGAGGGAGAACCCGTGAGCTCAAGGAGGAGAGGAAGAGGAAGATCAAGCTCAAAAGCCTTAGGATTCTTGAAGAAGGTTGAAGATCTTCTCTACTTCTCTAGTTTATTCTAAGATCCTAGGTTGTTCTAAGTGGTTTTAATTCTCTAAGTCTTTTAAAACTCTTTGTTGTTGCATGTTTAAGTTCTTTGTAGATATATGTTTATAAGTGTTTGTTAAGCCTTGATCTTAAGTTTCAAAAACTCTACAAACTTGTAAAACCTTGAACCATGGACATTCCTATTCGGCCTTGCTTAGAAAATTAGGTTGTGATGACTTTCATTTCATTATAAGTTCGTGCATGTTAGTTTGATGCTTGATGAAGGTGATCTAAATGGTTTGTTTGCTTTGATTTTAATTTCGAATTTTCTAAGCCTTGATCTATGATTTTGTTTAAAAAGGTTTTTGATCTAATACTTTGATCTTGGAAAAGGCTTGTTTTTTTTTGTCTTGATTTTCAAAGCTTTTGATCTTGAAGTTTGATTTATGATTTTTGAACTCAAAAGTTTTGATCCTTTACATGCATGTTTCGGTTGTGAAGAGAAACGAAGGGAAATAATTTTCTTTCAAATGATTTATGTTTTGATCTAATTCATGTGTATTTCAATGTCAAGGATTTAAGTTTCTTTCTCTTGATTTTGCTAAAGTACCATTCGGTCAAGCATTGGAAACAAAGAAACATCATGATTTTCATGAAAGAGTTTCTTGCATGTAATTTCTTTTTGATTTCCATGATTTTAAAGGCGCATGCAAAGGAAAATGAAAATAAAATTGTGTTTTGAAGTGACTTATATGTCACGGTTTTGAGGAAGAAAAAGAAGTGGTATTTTCTAGATCTATGTGTTTCACATGTGCATGTTTTGATTTGAGATTTTCAAGGTTTTTGCATAAAGAAAAGTGCATCCAAGATTTTGTTTTCAACTAGTGATAATTCGGCCTACATTAGGTTGAAGAGGCTAGATTCTTTTGCATGTATTTGTATCTTTGAAATGATTATGTTTCATGACTTTGTTTTAAGAAAAATTTGTTTGAATTGTATTGTTTTGTTTTGATTCCATTCGGTTTGATAGAAGAGATGAATAAATGAATTTGATTATTTCTTAAAGTAATTTCATGATTTAATTTCTTTTATTCCTTGCTGTCCAAGATTTTATTTTCAAGTATTTCAAGTTTAAAAATGTTTTTGAGTTGTGAAAAGACATGGATTTCAAGTGTCATTGATTTATGAAGATTTAGAGTAAAAAAATTGTGGATTTTCAAGGTTTTCCAACTTGAATTGAGTGGCTGGACTTTCCCATACAGCCACATAAATTATTCATTTCATTCGTCCTAATGTGAGTTTTCAAAAGACTTTCAAAGGATTTTAGATATGAGAAAAGATTGGAAGTTGTTTGATGAACACATATGTTTTAAAGAAAAGGGTAAAGGATTTTGATGTGAAACTCAAATAGTGATTTCTAATTGAAATAGTTTTAATAAAAGTGTATTTATTTATTTGAGGTTATTCAGTGGACGGTGGTGACAATTCTCAAAGAGAAGTTAGAGACCTTCAAGGGCAAAGTGCTTTTCTTGTTGGAATAAGAGGTGAGTGAGAGTGTGGTGAGCCCGTAGCATTGTTGATGAACGTGGTCATATGAGTTTACGAAATCTATTCTGTTTTTTGTCTCTTTGGATTAATGCATGTTTACTTCTACCTTGTGTTGGTCCTTTTCTATTCTATTGTAAATCGTTATACCTCGTGTGATGAGTCTGAATGGAAGAGTAAACGTATGAGGATGAGTGAAGGAATGGTATGTGATGTGATATGAGGAATGTGATGAGATATCAATGTATTGGATGAGAGAATGGTGCTTGTGATGTTGAGATTGTTGTGCTGGAAATGAGAGTGCAAAGAGCAATGTGATTTATGAGAAAGTGATGAGGTGAGATGTTTGCCCGAGGGGCCTGGAAAGTGAATGTGTGATTTTGTGAAAGTGAGGAAAAGATGTTTTAGTGGTCGGGACTTGTCGAAGGGATGGACTAAGGGCAAGCCGACTATAGGTTAACTAAAAGACTTTAAGGTTCTAAAAGACTTTAAGAATATTAAAAGACATTAATATTCGCGGTGAGATATGAGAGGAAGATACTATGAGTATCTGCGGATACTCAGGTGGAAATTGCATGAGGGGAGGGCAATGACGGTGACTCGTCAAGAAGCCTCGAGTACATTTCTAGGCGGGACGAATCCCATAAGTGGCACACTAACGTGGTGAGGATTGGGTCTAATGTCGTGGTAAGGACCGCATAGCTAACTAGAGATGATACTGTCACCCCCTTGAATGCAAGTCTACAACAGTTGAGAGGGACTGGAACGGGGCAATGTGTTTTGCCACTGCGAGGCAGTGAGCCGTGATTATATGTTTTGAGGACGAGATCCTCCTGGTCTGGGACCATCTATGTTGAGACAGCTGTCGTGCCCGCGTGGTAAAGGTCCTGTACTCCTGTTGGCTTCCGAATAGGTGGATGGAGACCGAGGAGATGTAGAGTGCGCGTTCCTCAGTGATGGTGATTTCCCCTACCTCATTGAGTGATTTAAGTATGATAAAACTTAATAACAAAAGAATAAAGAAATGCTGAATATTTAAAAGGATGGGCAAAGTATGATGATGTTCAGTTGTGGTACATGGTGGTAATGGTTAGCGAGTATTGCTTTTCTGTGTGGTTTATTTATATCGTGAGTACCTTTATTTATTATGTTGAGTTTGTTTTGGGAAAAGTGCTTATCCTTCAAGTGCTCGATTGCATTCTGGTTCTTGTGTCCTGTTCTGTGTATATATGTTCGTCAAGTGTCCTTGGTACTGTGCGTCTTTCTATCGTGTCTATTCTGCGACCTTGCGGTCAACCTGTTACGTATGGCTCGCTGACTCTCTCCTACCTAGTTGTCATATTGGCATTCGTCGGTATTGCAACGGGTAGATGGCGTATCATGTAGCGATCCACATGTGGCCTCTTCAGGGAGGTGCATGGGAGGTGGTACCTGATGAATGGATCTGGAGAGGAGATACTCGTCTGGAGATCGACGATCCGAGGCATATTCTGCGGGGAGCAGGCATGGACGTGCATGTTGGGCAAGTCACTCTACGAGATTATCAAGATGGTGGACCACGGGAACACCATGAGCTGAATGGTGATCCTGCGCCCTTGGCAGCAATGGTCCCTGAACCTATGGAAGAGGAAAGTGCTAGCGAATCTGATCATGTTGCGGAGACAGATCCAAGCGAGGATATGGAGACGGAGGCTAGTTCTACTGATGAGTGACGTCCCGCAATCCGTGTCTAGAGGATGTCTTGTGTCTAGGATCTGAGTTTTCAGTCGAGGATTATCTTGTAATGAACTAATGATGTAATCAGCTACCTTTTATATTTTGGTTTGTAAGTTCTTTTGTAATGATGGCCTACTTTTGGAAAACATTTGGAGTGTGACTCCAACACTTTGGCTCATGCTTTTATTTTAAATGAAAACAGTTTTATTTTTCAATGCTGATGTTGAGTGGGGAGTTTCGAAAGTGAGAACTCGATTTTCAAAAGGGTGGATTATATATTAACGAACTTATATTTTTAAAAAAATGGCCTCATTTTTGCAAGAAAGTAATCATAATTCAGTTAAGTTTTGGGAAGTGAAAATCGGGCTGTTACACAAAAGAATAGAAAATAGATGTCTAAGAATAGAGAAGGCAAAGGCTATAAATACATGAGCTCAATATAATGTAAAATCATACATTCAAAATCACAAGTAATAAAAAATTGTTCTTTCATTTCACAATATATTCTACAGAGTTCTTTGTCATTCCTTCTAAAAATGACGCGCAAAAAGAAAATCCTTTCTGACACATTAGGAGATTGCAAATTCGTCTAACAAAAGAAAAATTAGTTTGTTCAGAGTCTTTAAAGTCTTGTTTTCCTATCTAGTTTTTCCTTTCAAACTTCTATAATTTACACTCTGCTTGCTGCGCATATACATGTGTCAATGTCAATAAGTAACTAGACTTAAAGCAAAAGAGGGAAAAATGTTACATGAATTAGAGGATGAAGTTAATGCTGTAATACAAGGATCGAAAGAATACAGAATAATTCATCAGCACTTTGATAGCATAAGACAATAATTTATAAAAGAGAGTTAATAGTTAAATAGGTCCTCGAAAGATACCCGTGGAACCAGCTAGGTCCTTGAAAGATTTGTGGAATCTCTTAAACTTCCCAAAGATCAATTTGACATCACGTTAGTCCCCCATCCAATTTCGTTAGAGGGACCAAACAGAATCCTACATAACAACTTAAATGCTTTGTTTGCCACAATGCCATGTTGGAATGTTAAGAAGGTGTTACGTTTGGGCCAACAAAACATTTAACGTGTCACGTAGGATTCCGTTAGGTTTCTCATAGGGGACTAACGTGATGTCAAATTGATCTTTGGGAAATTTAAGATATTCCACAAATCTTTTAGGGGCCTAACTAATTTCAAATGATCTTTGCGAGATTTAAGAGATTCCGCAAATCTTTCATGGACCTAACTGATTCCACAAGTATCTTTCGGGGACCTATGTAACGATTAACTCTATAAAATATCATTCAGATGATAAACAGGGTGGAAAATGAAAGTAGCATATTTTAAAAAAAACCTTCTCTACGAAGCAGACTACATGAGTTGATGCTTACCATAGTGTGTCATTTTGTAACATCCCTCATTTTTATAAAGAGGAAATATAAATAAAATATTTATTTTAATAAAAAAATTTCATATATAAGAGAGTTTTATGAAAATAGTTTATTGGAAAATGAATTATCATTTAAGAAAATGAGATTTTAGTAAAATATCATGTAAAGATTGGACTGTATCTCTTTCATTAACCGTTGGATCATGCTCAAATTTTTAGACAAGGTTTATAATTATTTTATCTTGACATTCAACGGTGGAAATTCTGTTTTGAGAAGTAAATCTTTTTATATTAATTTTTCAGCACAACAGTGAATTTCTGAATTTTAGCAGTGGCTAACCGGTTAGTAAAACCAGTAACCAGTTAGTGAGTCTGCATCTGCATAATTTTAAGGCGGTTTGAGCTGGAAATCATGATGATCCTTCCTCCTTAAGACTTCCCAGGACGCGTGGAACCCTAATGGAAGGTCAGTGACGCGTCTAGGGCTGAGGGAGGGATGGGTGTCCTTGGTTAATGACTCACCCTTCCATTCACCTTCATCTTCTTGATCTATAAATAGGGTTCTTTGTCCCTGTGTTCTTGTTCAATTTTCCTTGCGTTTTCTGTACCAAAACTCTGTCAAAATCTCATTTCAATTCGTGCATACAACTTGCCTTGAGTTGTTGCACATCAAGCTTGTGAGTTGTGAGTGTGTGAGCTTGCAATCAAAGGGGTTTTTGTTGCACTTGATTGCTGTTTTCTGGTGTGGCTGTTGCTGCTGTGTTGGCTACTGCTAGCTGCTGTTCTAGGAGTCTTATAGCTTGTCTAAGTGCTTTCCAAATCGTCCAAGGTATGGGAGAAGTCATTCATATTGCTAGGATTATAGATTGTGGAATTTGATGTGTGTATGCTATGAGTGTTGGATCAAGACATGGTTGCTTGGTTTGGAGACCAAGACAACCACTTGGTCACTATTTTTAATAACCTGAAATTAAGGCTTAATTGAAAGAGGAAATTGCTATGTTATTTGATGAGAATCATAGGGTTTATGTTAAGTTGTGTATGCTGAAAATTAATAAGAGAAATGCTTGATTGATCACTTAATTAATTGAATTGATGCATATGAATTGTGTTAGCAAGTGAAATAAGTCTTGTAACAAGTGAAGAAAGATGTGTTAGTTGATACTCAAGTCTGGTTGAAAGTTAATTATGAGTATGGAATGGGTTTGCACATGTTAAAGTGCAGTTTGTTCTCAGGACCTGCATAATCTAACCGGTTAGTGGGCAATTCTAACCGGTTAGAACCTGAGAAAAAGGGGAAAAATAGCTAATTAAGTTTATTATGATTAACTTCCATAACTTGGAATCACTCTATGTTTATATGAACATGTTGAATATGATTTATGATGATACTTTAATGGTATTATTGAATTGATTAATAAGCTAATCATGAATCATGAAGAGTTCCTTGGTTACACATCTTATTTGAGTTAAAATACTTTCTCTTTGGATTTGAAAGTAGTGCTTAATAACCTTCTGTTTTCTATTTGAAATTGGCTTAAATTAATATTTGGAACTTGAGAAGGTTTAGCATAAGTTCAAGTTATAAGTGTGTGAAAGGATTTATGTCATATTTAAGGAGTTAAGTGAATAGAGTGTTAATGCCTTTGGTCTATGATTGGAACTCAATATAATAACATGCAGGGATGAACCTTAAGTTGTCTTAAGGAAATAAATGAATCTAGAATTGGTTTGAGTTGTAAAAGTAACCTGTTCTGTTCTCAGACTGCATAATCTAACCGGTTAGGAGTCAGTCTAACCGGTTAGAGCCGGATAGCATGCATTAGTTGTTCAGGTTTAGTTTGGGAATCAACAAGGGTTGGTATAGCCTAGGTTTAAACTAGCGATTTAACTAATAACATGTAGTAAGTAAATTAAGGAATGATGATAATTATTACGAATTGGTAAGCTTTCATTTAGGACCATGTTAGTGAACTCAAAGTTTATAAAGTATGTTTTAATATGATAAAGTCTTGTTATAAATAAGTTTTGTTATAACATTAGAGTCATGTTCTGACCTTATGGAATTTGATACTGATATAACAGGAAATGATGTGATGTTTAACTAGACTTTGTCTTTGCTTTAGTCTCAATGCTTTGAGGTTGTTTTAAGCTTAAGCTATTAGAGTCATAGTTCATTGTTAATATAATTGAATCATATTATAATTATGCCTTAGGTGCTGCATGAACTTAGAGGTGATGACTTGGAGGTTTGACTTGTTTAGAAATGGAATTAAACTGGTTTGCTTTCAGGTCTGCTGTCTCTAACCGGTTAGTAGACTTCTGTAACCGGTTAGGACCTGAAAGAAGAAAGCAATTAATTTAGTTTTCTTATAATCCTTAAGTTTTAATTAATTATCATTTCTTGTTTCTAAATGAGTTAATTAAAATGCTAATGAGTTAAGGAGGATTATATTAAATCATTAATTATCTAATTCAAAAGAACAAGAATTACCTCGGAACTCTAGCATTGTTTTATAAATGATTAAAGACTCATGTTTTCGTTATAAGGATCAGATTAATGGTTGAGTCTGCTGGATGTATATGACTAATGGGTCATAATCCAAAGTGAGATGTTGAACAAAGACTTAATGAAGCATGACTTGAGTCTGATATCACTTATGGAAGGATTAGAGTTTGGATAAGAGTACAATGACTTGAATAAACAGTAATGATGATGTGAGTATAATGATGCTTAATGAGTATATAGCTTTGATCCAAATGCGTGGAGGCTTGTTGCTTTGATTTGGATAGGTTGGAGCTTGATAAGTGGAATTGCTCCAATTTCCTCTTATATGTGGAATCTATTATTATCTCCAATGTGAAGTCATTGTGCTAATCTGGTTCCGTATAGTACGGTGTGGCCGCTATACGAAGACATGTGGTACGGTGTGGCCGTCATATGTATGGTAAGTGTAATGGAATTTCGTATAGTACGGTGTGGCCGCTATACGAAGACATGTGGAACGGTGTGACCGCCATATGTATGATACACTTAAAGGATTCATATAGTACGGTGTGGCCGCTATATGAAGGCATGGAACGGTTGATCGAGGCCGTACCCGATACAAATAAAAACAGTTTAAGTATAGTACTAGGAAGTGACTCCTAGGTCGTCTCCCAAGGAATATCTTATCAAGCAAAAGGTCGAACACATAGTATGCATAGAAAACAGGGGGGGTTTTTTTTTATATTGAATATTGAATAATTGAAATCAAAACAGAATTAAATTAAAACGAAGAAACAGATAAGGAAAAGCGGATAAACCCCTTTGGCTCGCGTTCACAGCTCTATCATCGGTCACAAAAGATCAATTTCTTTCCTCTTCACTGTCCAACTCGTGAGAATTAAATACTAAGCGAAAATTCAATTCTCACCCCAAAACCCAAACCTCTAATTAAGCATTAAAAGCCTAAGCATGGAGTTTTTACGAGTTTGCATAAATTAAGCATTCATACACATGGATTATCTCTATATAATGGAACTAAGCGAACCATAACATATCAATAAGCATGAAAACAGTGAATAAAAACGAAATAGCATTAAGAACAAAACCTCAAGAGTATGTGATACATTACCAAAGGGATTTAACCTAAGAGTTTAGCCTTCCATGAAGAAAAATACCAAAAACGTGTAGAAAGGGAAGAGAGAGAAACCCTAGAATCCACCACAAGCTTGGAGAGCAAAACTAAGCCTTCTCTATGAAAGAGAATGTAAAAAAAACGTGAATGGAAGGTCTCCCCAGGGTTTACACGAATTTGGCTTTTTAAATCACAAAACGGGCCTAAATCATGGGCCCAAATCCTAAGGAAAGCTTATCTCTAAATTAAATCTAAAAATATCTTATAGATAAAATCTAAATCTTAAAAGATATAACTAAATCTCAACTAATCCTAAAGATAGATTACAATCTTCACTTCATCATATATCTTCTCTTCCAACATTAAATCTTCATTCCCAAAATGTCCAAAAAGCCCTTGTGCCAAATATGACCTGAAAATAGAAATAGAATTAATTAGGCTAAATAATCCCAAATTAAACAATATTCAGAATATTAGTCCAATAAACTCTAAATCACTAAATCAAGCTAAACAATGTCAAATGGGCAACAAGTCTTAATAATAGGAGTAAAATAATGCAAGGAATAATGGGAAATAAAATGCTCATCAAATACCCCCACACTTATCCTTTTGCACTCCTGGGCAAAACTAAGAATTAGGACTGAGAAGATCAATATGCACCAAAGTGAATCATGTAACAAGATTACTAAAACTAATGAATGCAAACCTAAGAGATTACATACTTCACAATGAATTCTAGAAAATGCAAAGAAATGGGCAAAATCGAGCACACGAAGAGAATAAGGACCAAAGAATCAAAGCATCCATGAACATCATCCAATTATTTCAAATATGCAAAGAAAACCAATGACATCAAGATGGTAGTCACAAAGATGATAGAAACTCACAAGGATCACTCAATAGTGTTTACACTCAAGTGTTTAAGGTTAATTAGTGTTTACACTCAAGGCACATCATGAAAAACAAACACAACCATAGGCTTGACAAGCCTCTAACATCAACAATCAACACACATGCACATTAAGATCAAAAGGTCTTTTCAGGGTTGTAATGGGGCCAAGGACAAGGTAGGATAAAAATATGGGAAATGTAGCTAAAACCCAGGGAATAGAGGAGCAATGGGGAACAAGTAAAAAAAATAAGCACAATCCACCCCAGAATGAAATGGTAAACATAACAACAACCTCTAATTCCAATCCTCCATGCCTCAATCAACCTTTTATTCCATTTTTTTTTTCTTTTTTTTTTCTTCTTCTTCTTCCTTTCTTTTTTTTCATCATTCATTTTTTCAATTTTTTTTTTCATTGCAGAACTTCATGAACGAAAGGAAAGAAGAAACAACAAAAATGGCATAATGAGATAAAGCCATAATTACATCACCGACCATAGAGGCAAAACCCAGAACTCACAAGAGATGAAGAACAAAGCACCCTCGCTTACTTAATACCCATTCCCAAAACAATTCCAAAACTCCAACATTCCCTAAGGTTAGGACAATCATGGTTTTTCAGTCATAGGCTTGTAATGAGCTAAAGAACAAAGAAAAGGATATAAAGGCTCAAAGGGGCTATCAAAGGATAAATTCATTCAAGGTAGGCTCATATGGCTAGTGGCTTATTCAAGAAAAAAACAATGCCTAAATCATTTCAAAATGTGCATGGGAATATCAAGTATCAACAAGAGTCAAGTCAAGTTCTAGAGTGCAAGTAATCCAGAGTGCAATCACACATGAAAGAAAAATTAGGTGGCATATATAGCAATCCACCCACAATTAAGGCTCAAATCCTCACAAAAGGGACAATTCTATCACAGTGTTACCACCTCTTAATTATCAAAAGCAACTTTACACACAGAAATGCATGAATTCAGACACAAGATACCAAGACTCTACTAAAATGAAGCAAAAACATGCAAGAAAATGCCCAAAACTTAGCAAAACCTAAAAAATCAAAGCAAAAATATGCAACCTAAACTACTCTCCCCCCCACACTTAAATCACACATTGTCCTCAATGTAAAACAAATAGCAGAATCAGACAGATATAGACAAGTGGAATAAAAGTAGTAAAGAAGGAGAAAAGAAGACTCCCTAAATCATGGTGGGTCAAAAATGGGGTCGACCAATGAGGCTTCCTCCACAGGTGCATCATCCAAAGAAGGGGTAGTGAGGAAAGGCTTGAGTCGATGACCACTGACTTTGAAGCTCTTGTCTGTGGACTCACTCTTGATCTCCACAGTGCCATAAGGAAACACCTGGGTGACTACAAACGGTCCAATCCATTTAGAGCGGAGCTTTCCACTCATGAGTCCAAGCCTAGAGTTGTAGAGCATCACTTTTTGACCAACCAAGAACTCCTTTCTGCAAATTGAGCTATCATGGAGCTTCTTGGTCTTCTCTTTGTAGAACTTGGAATTCTCATAGGCCTCCAAACGGATCTCATCTAGCTCACTCAACTGCAGCTTCCTCTCCTCACCCGCTTGATCAATAGCTAAGTTACATTGCTTCACAGCCCAATATGCACGGTGCTCTATCTCCACAGGCAGGTGGAACGCCTTACCAAAGACAACCCGATAGGGTGACATCCCTATGGGTGCCTTGTAAGCAGTCCGATGGGCCCATAAAGCATCCTCCAATCGTGTGCTCCAATCCTTTCTATTAGGCTTCACCATCTTCTCCAAAATCCGCTTGATCTCTCTGTTTGAAATCTCAGCTTGCCCATTGGTTTGGGGGTGATATGGTGTAGAAACTTTGTGCACAACCCCATACTTCTTGAGCAAAGCTTGCATGGATCTATTGCAGAAGTGTGTGCCTTGATCACTAACTATGGCTCTAGGTATGCCAAACCTGCAGAGGATATTAGACCTGACAAAATCTACAACAACCTGAGCATCATTAGTCCTGGTGGCCTTAGCTTCCACCCATTTGGATACATAATCCACAGCAAGTAAGATATAATAAAAACCAAAAGAAACAGGAAAGGGGCCCATGAAATCTATACCCCAGACATCAAACACCTCACAGAACAACATAGGTTGTTGCGGCATCTGTTGCCTCCAAGATAGGGCGCCTCCTGCCCTTTGACATTGCTCACATGAGCTGCAGATTTTGCTTGCATCCTTGAAGATGGTAGGCCAATAAAATCCAGAATCCAGCACCTTTCGTGCTGTCCTTTGAGTGCCAAGGTGGCCTCCAACTGGTGAAGCATGGCAAAATTGGAGAACCGATTAGATCTCCTGGTCTGGAATGCACCTGCGAATGACCTGATCACTGCAAAAACGCCACAAATAGGGGTCATCCCATACATAATACTTGGCATCGCTCTTCAATTTGTCTCTTTGAGCTTTGGATGCCAAGGGTGGAAAAACAGATGCAACTATATAATTTACAATATCAGCAAACCAAGGAATAAGGGGAGGGGGATGTGAAACATGCAAAACTAAAAGCTGCTCATCCGGGAAGTCATCCCGGATAGGAAATGCATCCTCCTCTCTCTCTCTATTCTACTCAAGTGGTCTGCGACAAGGTTATGTGCACCACTCCGATCCTGAATCTCAAGATCAAACTCCTGGAGGAGCAACATCCATCTAATCAACCTAGGTTTGGAATCTGTCTTTTTCAAAAGATACTTCAGAGCAGCATGATCAGTATACACCACAACCTTAGAACCTAATAGATATGATCTAAACTTATCAAGTGCAAAGACAATGGCTAGCAGCTCTTTTTCAGTTGTGGTGTAGTTAACTTGTGCTGAATCTAAAGTCCTAGATGCATAATAAATCACATGAGACAGCTTACCAACCCTTTGGGAGAGAACTGCTCCCAAAGCATAATTCGAGGCATCGGTCATGAGCTCAAATGGGAGAGTCCAGTCAGGTGGTTGGATGATGGGAGTGGTGGTAAGTGCTCTCTTTAACTCATCAAATGCTTTCTTGCATTGGTCTCCAAACTCAAATGCGGTATCCTTTTGAAGCAAGTTGGATAGTGGAAGGGCTATCTTGCTAAAGTTCTGAATAAACCTGCGATAGAAACCTGCATGACCAAGAAAAGAACGCACCTCTCGCACGCAAGAGGGGCAAGGCAAATGTGATATTACATGCAGCTTAGCAGGGTCAACCTCTATGCCCTTATGCGAAATAATGTGCCCTAAGACTATGCCTTGTTCTACCATAAAATGACATTTTTCAAAATTCAAGACAAGGTTAGTCTCAATGCACCTATTAAGCACCTTAGACAAACTATCAAGACATGCATCAAAAGAGGAACCATATACACTAAAATCATCCATGAAGACCTCTATGCAATGCTCAAGTAAGTCATTAAAAATACTCATCATACATCTTTGAAAAGTGCCAGGAGCATTGCATAGGCCAAAAGGCATCTTCCTATAAGCAAATGTACCAAAAGGACAGGTAAATGTAGTCTTATGTTGGTCCTCTGGTGCAATACAGATTTGGAAATAACCAGAGAAACCATCTAAGAAGCAATAGTGAGATTTACCTGCCAGGCGCTCCAACATCTGATCAATGAAGGGAAGAGGAAAGTGATCCTTGCGGGTCGCCTGGTTGAGCTTCCTATAATCAATGCAGACTCTCCAACTGTTCTGCACTCTAGTGGGAATCAGCTCATCCTTCTCATTTTTGACAACTGTCACCCCAGACTTCTTGGGAACTACTTGAACCGGGCTTACCCAAGTGTTGTCTGAAATGGGGTAGATAATGCCAGCTTGCAGCAGCTTGGTGACCTCTTTCTTCACCACATCAAGAATCTGGGGGTTCAACCGTCTCTGGGGTTGTCTCACTGGTTTAGCCCCATCCTCCAATAAAATCCGATGCATGCACATGGAGGGGCTAATACCAGGTATGTCTGCCAAAGTCCATCCTATTGCCCTTTTGTTTGCTCTACTCACATCCAGCAGCTGCTTCTCTTGATCAACAGAAAGGGAGGTAGAGATGATCACTGGAAGTTTCTGCTCAGCCTCCAAGTAAGCATATTTGAGATGAGGAGGAAGGGGCTTCAGGTCCAATAAAGGTGCCTGCATCACAGATGGAACTAAAGGAGCAGCAGAATTGGATTCTGCCGCCTGCACCTGAACAAGTGAATTAGACTCATGCAAAACAGAAATGGGGTTAGCATGATCTGAATCTATATCATATGAATCAACAGATGCAGTAGCAGAATTTAAAAACTGGTCAATTTCAATGCATGCAGTGCACATTTCAGAATCAGAACATGTAGAACAAGTAAATGAGCTAGTGAAAGATGGCAAATCATAATCATGCAAAAAGTCTAGAACATGCTCATCAATCAGATCATCAATCAAGTCAACATGAAAGACAGAGTGGTCATCAGAAAAATGTTTCATAGCATCAAAAATATTGAATCGAACCACACTGTCATCAAATTCCATGGAAAGTGTACCTGCATGCACATCTATCTTGGTTCGGGCTGTTTTCAAAAATGGTCTCCCTAATATGATAGGGACAGCACTACGAGAGGTGTCCTCTTCCATATCAAGAATATAAAAATCAGCAGGAAAGATAAGCTCTTCAACCCGAACCAAGACATCCTCTATCAAACCTGCGGGGTAGGCAGTAGATCTATTTGCCAAATGAATAACCACACCCGTAGGTTGAAGAGGTCCAAGTGAAAGAGATTTGAAAACAGACATAGGCATAACATTAATAGATGCTCCTAAATCTAGCAAAGCATTCTCAAATTTAGTATTACCTATGATACAAGGCACAGAGAAAGTTCCAAGATCCTTACACTTTTCAGGAATATGAGGGACGGGTTTACCTATAAGAGCAGAGACATTTCTTCCCATGTTGATCCTCTCATTGCCCTTGAGCTTCCGTTTGTGTGTGCATAGATCCTTCAAGAACTTTGCATACCTTGGAATTTGCTTGATTGCATCAAGAAGGGGTATGTTTACTTCCACCTTCCTGAATGTGTCAAGTATCTCTTTGTCAATCTCTTCCATTTTCTTGCTTTGAGTCACCCCCCTTGGTGGGAAAGGAAGAGGAATGGGGGGTGGTTGTTGGGCAGCAGCAGGTGTTGTGCTTGTGGAAGGCTGAGCTGGATGGGATTTTCTGGTACTTGTGTGCTCACTCTCCTCGACCATTTGGCTCTTCTTGTTGGTTTAAACTAGATCATCTTTGTTGAGGTCAGATTCTGGCGTGGGTGTGACAATCTGCTTCCCTGACCTTAGACTAATGGCATTCACATTCTGGTTTGGATTGATCACTGTTTGGGATGGCAACTTGTTAGAATTCTGAGATTTCATAGTGTTGATTGCTGTTGCCATCTGTCCCATCTGATTGGTCAAAGATTGAATGGAGGCCTCTTCTCTTTGAATGGATGCTCTAGTTTCCTGTTGGAATTGGAGATTTTGCATGGTCATCTGTTTCATCAGCTCTTCCAATGAAGGCTGCTGCTCAGTACTAGGAGCTGGTGGTGCAGAATTAGCCTGTTGTTGTCTCTGTTGCTGGACTGGAAGAGGTACATATGGTGGTCTAGAATTGTTCTGAAATTGAACCTGTGAAGGTTGCTGCTGATCAGACCATCTCAGGTTGGGATGGTTCCTCCAACCAGGGTTGTATCTATTGGTAGAGAGATCAAAGTTCTGTGGCTGCTGATTTCTACTGTTGAAGATGTTGGCGGCATATGCCTCAGGTTGGTCAGCACCAGTCGTGGGCTGCTGATGCACAGAAGGGCATGCATCTGTGGGGTGCTCAGCGGATGTGCATATGCCACATAATCTAGCAGGCAGGGACAACTTCTTCTGGTTGATGGCCAATTGAGTGACCAAAGTTGTAAGTGAATCTATCTTCTGTTCAAGCTTCTCAACCTTACCAGAACTTGTGCCAACATCATTCACTCCTCTCACTATGATTGCATCGCTGTTGCCCCTTGCATGGAATTGTTGACAATTGGAAGCCATCTTCTCAATCTTGACTCTGGCTTCTAAAGGTGTCATGTCTCCTAGGGCACCACCACTTGCAGCATCAAGCATGTTTCTCTCCATGAGGTTGAGACCTTCATAGAAATATTGAATAAGCAACTGCTCTGAGATCTGATGGTGGGGGCAGCTCGCACACAATCTCTTGAATCTCTCCCAATACTCATAGAGACTTTCTCCACTTTGTTGCCTGATGCCTGATATATCCTTTCGGATTGCTGTTGTTCTGCATGCAGGGAAGAATTTCTCCAAAAATGCCCTCTTCAGGTCATCCCAGACTGTGATAGAACCAGGGGCCAGATCGTACAACCAATCCTTGGCTAGCCCCTCTAGGGAGTGTGGGAATCCCTTAAGACAAACATGATCCTCTTGCACATCATGTGGTTTCATAGTAGCACAGACAATATGGAACTGCTTGAGATGTTTATGAGGATCCTCACCTGCAAGACCATTAAACTTGGGCAACAAATGAATTAGTCCAGACCTTAGCTCATACGGGTCATCGGGATACTGGATGCACAAATCTTCAATAGTGAAATCAGGTGCAGCCAGCTCCCTCAATGTCCTCTCACGTGGTGGAGGTTGAGCCATATTTTCAGAATAATCAGAATAAGAATCAGAATTTATAGGAATAGAAGAAAAAGAAGCAGACTCACTATGTAAAGACTCAATAGACTCACTACCTATGGACTGGTTCCTATTTTGTCTAACTAGTCTGTGATAAGTTCTATCAATTTCAGGGTTATATGGATGAAAGTAGCTTGGGTTGCCCCTAGTCATGTACTGAACAGAACACCATTAAGCATAGCAAACTGTCACTAATATACATGACCAAAATAGGCAACAAAATTTTTTATTTTTTAAAATTATTTTCTTTATTTTTTTCAGTACCCTAAAATCATGAAAACATACCACAAAAAGTTTGAGGACAAAATTCAAAAGGGAACCAAGTCAAACAATTAAATCAGAGACCAAAAACTAAGAAAATAAAACTTGTAAAATAAAAAAGAAATAGTAAAACGGCTTTTTCAGGATCCAGACGAAAGAGTTTTCTGACAAAGTGAGAAAAATCAGATTATTCATAAAATTCCCTTCGATTTGATATAAAATTCGTCAAATTCCGAGTTACGGGTCAAAAGTTGCGACGATTTGAAGAAAGTGCTGCTAAAACTTGGAAAATTTTTCTGGAACTCACAACCAGTGATGATCTGAGTGATCGTGGTGCCTCGAAACCTTTTTATATGATAAAAGTAGTGTGGATATAAATTTTCGTGCAAAAATTCCACCCACAACTATGTGAACTAGCAACCACAGAATCAATCAAATACACTAATTGCAACAAAATAGCAAAACAGCAAACAGTGCAACTTCAACCGGTTATCAGAATTGACTACTAGACCCTAAATCAGACACGACACACTATAATAACTATACTAACTACGACACTAACTAACTACTATTGACCTTTGGCAAGAACCGATATTCCCCGGCAACGGCGCCAAATTTGATCGAGGCCGTACCCGATACAAATAAAAACAGTTTAAGTATAGTACTAGGAAGTGACTCCTAGGTCGTCTCCCAAGGAATATCTTATCAAGCAAAAGGTCGAACACATAGTATGCATAGAAAACAGGGGGGGTTTTTTTTTATATTGAATATTGAATAATTGAAATCAAAACAGAATTAAATTAAAACGAAGAAACAGATAAGGAAAAGCGGATAAACCCCTTTGGCTCGCGTTCACAACTCTATCATCGGTCACAAAAGATCAATTTCTTTCCTCTTCACTGTCCAACTCGTGAGAATTAAATACTAAGCGAAAATTCAATTCTCACCCCAAAACCCAAACCTCTAATTAAGCATTAAAAGCCTAAGCATGGAGTTTTTACGAGTTTGCATAAATTAAGCATTCATACACATGGATTATCTCTATATAATGGAACTAAGCGAACCATAACATATCAATAAGCATGAAAACAGTGAATAAAAACGAAATAGCATTAAGAACAAAACCTCAAGAGTATGTGATACATTACCAAAGGGATTTAACCTAAGAGTTTAGCCTTCCATGAAGAAGAATACCAAAAACGTGTAGAAAGGGAAGAGAAAGAAACCCTAGAATCCACCACAAGCTTGGAGAGCAAAACTAAGCCTTCTCTATGAAAGAGAATGTAAAAAAAACGTGAATGGAAGGTCTCCCCAGGGTTTACACGAATTTGGCTTTTTAAATCACAAAACGGGCCTAAATCATGGGCCCAAATCCTAAGGAAAGCTTATCTCTAAATTAAATCTAAAAATATCTTATAGATAAAATCTAAATCTTAAAAGATATAACTAAATCTCAACTAATCCTAAAGATAGATTACAATCTTCACTTCATCATATATCTTCTCTTCCAACATTAAATCTTCATTCCCAAAATGTCCAAAAAGCCCTTGTGCCAAATATGACCTGAAAATAGAAATAGAATTAATTAGGCTAAATAATCCCAAATTAAACAATATTCAGAATATTAGTCCAATAAACTCTAAATCACTAAATCAAGCTAAACAATGTCAAATGGGCAACAAGTCTTAATAATAGGAGTAAAATAATGCAAGGAATAATGGGAAATAAAATGCTCATCAACGGTATGGCCGCCATGTGTATAATGTGATGATTAATATATGTGTTGTGCATCTCATGCATGGTGTACAGGGAATCGTAAAATGAGTGAGGTGCATGCGGGATTGGAAACCATATAGTACGGTGTGGCCGCTACATGAGACGGTTGGAACGGTGTGGCCACCACCGTAGAAATGACAAGGACCTAGAACTATTGGTGGCCAATGGTTCAGGGATCATCCCATTGTATCATTTTAGGATCGTGGTCGATGGGGCTCCAGTATAGAACGGTGTGGCCGCTATACAGGTTGTGGAAACATCAAGCGCACGATTGCCTATCCCAGAGTGTTGTTTTTCTAGAAGAGTTGATTATGGAGAAATGATTTGTGAGACGTGCATGCATAGCATGAAAGATTAATGGTTATAGTTTACATTGTTTAATAAAACACTTGAGCATGCATTTATTATGCTGAAATGATATCTGTGATGTTTGTGTTTGACTAATCATATAATCTGCTTAGGCGATATGATAAGTGACTTACTCCCATCTACCATGTTTGTGGTGGTAGGTTCTTTCAAAGGACAGGACTGAAGCCACTCCTTTAGGAGTGAAAGTTGACCAGAAGGAACAGCCAGGATGATGTCTCGTCATCCGAATCCTTTTGCAGAAGGATCAAGTTGTGAAGACCAATGCTCTGGGTGTAAAAAAAGGGTTTTTGGAATTTTGTATTATATTTGCTATACACTCAGACTATTTTGTAAAGGAAATATTACTTTTATGAAAAGTACTTTTGGTTTTCACACTCTTTATGAAAAAAAGTTTTTGTTAACCCGTATTTTTAATGGTCTAATTTTTGGGACGTTACACATTTGCTCTTCTAATTACTCACCAAGGTTCCTGTCATGTCATCAAACACAAAAAAGCAAAGCAATAAGGATAATAATTGGTTGTGAAAATATGTCAAACATTTTGTGTGCAAAAATTAATTCTCTTTCTCAAAACGAAAATGGAGGAAAAGAGAAATGCATTAATGTATAAACTGTAAGATAAACTTGCTTTGATAATAACCTTCCATGTGTTATCAATGATGGATCATAGACCAACCTTATTTGAAGCTATACTAATACTATACGAGCATGAATTTCATTCGAGCAAATTGTCACTTTGGTCCTTGAATTTACACAACACTTTTACTTTAGTCTCTGAAATTAACAAAAATACTCATAGGTCCCTGACTCTGTAAAAAGTCATTCACGTTAGTCTCTGCTCCTAACCCCCGTCAACGGACTTTAACGGAGTGATGACGTGTCTGACTGTGGGCCTTAAACAACGTCGTTTTTGCATTCTCGTGACACTTATAATGGAGTAAACTGTCTCGTTAGTTTTATTGGCTACATCAGTGCCACTTTCAGCTGCACCAGTCCGATGTTTTGGAGTTGAACACTTCAAAGTATGCACACTTCAAAACATGGCACTGATGCAGGTGAACATGAGACTGGTGCAACTGACACTGTTGCACCTGATGGAACTAATGTGGCAGTTTACTCAGTTATAAGTGCACAGGGATGCAAAAACGACGTTTTTAAGGCCCCCAGTCGGCCATGTTATCACTCCGTTAACGTTTGTTGATGGAGGTTAGGGGCAGAGACTGTGAGACCCGCAATTTTATCCAATTTATTATTATGATATAATATTTTTATTTCATTTTAATATATTGATTTAATGAGAGTTGTTATAAAAAGTTGGCTTTGGTTGTATAAATATATATATGGCATTAATATATGTGTAAATAATTATAAATTTTTATTTAATAAATGAGAAAATTATTTTTGGGGTAGAAATAATTGGTAAATATATTTTTACCTTAGAAAAATAATTTTCGGATGATTTTAATAAAAGTGTAGTAGAAATGTGAATTTTCAGGTTAGTGTTTTAACTTCGAAAATTCATATATTTTTAACCGTAAGTCAGAAAATTATGAATTTTATATGAAAACGATCGTATCGAAATTTAGTATTTGAATATATGAAAATAAAATTTTTATTTTGACATCTACGAAAAAATTACGGTACAGTAGGAAAAACGAATTTTGGTATTTTAAACTTAGGAAAAATTATTTTGGAGCCTAAAATAAATTATTAGAATATAAAATAATTTTATTTATACATTTAAATAATTATCTGGATGCTCATCGACTGCACCGTCTGTAACACCCCTAATTTTCGTCTCCCGGATAATAAGGAAATTGATAATAAAAGTTTTATTATTAATTTATATGAATTTCCTAAGTTTATGTTTTGTATTTAATTAGCCTGAAATATAAAAATAAGTTGAAATATTTTTATATATGGCAAATAAATGCAAAAATATGGATATTGCATTTTAGTCCTTGGGTTAGGGCCTAAATGTAATATTGAAAGAGTTCTTGGAGGGAAAGATTTAAAAATATTAATTTTTAAATTTTGTACTGATCTAACCGGTTAGTAATGCCCTGTAACCGGTTAGACGATGAACCCAGAAACTGGGTTAGTGGATTTTGATGAATAATCACTTGAGTAATCACGAAATCGCCACGAAAACAGCCTCAGATTAGTGGAACATGTGACACCCTTCCGAATTACCCAAATTTAATATAGTAATTATGCTTTTATATCGGATAATATATGGACTTGTGAGTGTTAAGAAAATAGGTAAATAAAATTTTCTTTTAAAGCGAGTGCACGAATCGTCACTTGAAAGTCTTGGAGAACAGAGTCTATATTATCTCAAAATCATTGTATCGAGTTCGGCGATTTCTAAAACCTTTTCGCAAATAGAGTAACATTCGATCTTTTAGAAAATATCTTTGTATCAAGTAGCTTAAGCTACCCTTGCTTTGTACGATAGAACTGATACCATTTATAGCCGAGCTCTTAAGCAAATTAAATCAGAGTAAGCGGAAATTACTGGACTATGCAACCGATAGAATATAAACATAGGTTTTCATAGATATAGAGAGTCATAAGTACATAGCCCATGAGTAAAGTCTCCAAGTTTCAAAATATACAAGTCCATCATCAGATCTATATAACAGTGTAACTACAAGTCCTAGAGTGCTCCAAAAGTATATCTACAATATATATACATAACAAAATATATAACTCTAGGGATAGTCACATAGATCTGGCAGCATCAGATGGAGTAGTAGCAGCAGTAGTCTCCCAAAAGTAAAAGTAGTAGTAAGATAGTAGCAACATCATCATCACAGCAGCAACAGCAAATCTCCTCCACAGCCTCCACACATCGGATCCTCCGACCCACATCATACACCATATGCATGTACCTAGGGATCATCGTCCCTCCAGTCACTCCCAGTAGAATGCACGACAGGCTCGCCCCCACTCTCGTCCTCCACCGGATCCTCCTCGATCTCATCCGAGGGAGAGTGTACCCTACCACTGGGTACCGGGTCAGGTGATGGTGAAACCTTGACTGGGCTCCTCGGATCAGAAGGGGGAGTCTCCTCGCGGACGACTCTCGAAGTAAAAGGGTGAGAGCGGGTAGGTCGAAAACGAAAACTATGGTAAGAGCGAGTTGGTCGCGTGGGAGGTGGTCCATGGTAAGTGTAAAACGGGGGTACATGCATAGTGTATATGATGGGAATCCTAAATCTACGAGGACGGAATCAGATCAACGGGTTCGGGTGGTAGAAGGTAACCTCTACCTCTCCCTCGAACACCGCACGATGGTCCTCATAGATCCATGTGCCACTAGGAAGTGGCCGGATCTCGATGCAAGCAATGTAACGGGACATCACCTACAAGGGCATAGGGGTAAGCAATTCTATACACATAACCAATAGAGAATAAATTGTGCAATATGAATATTTAAATATGCATCAATTAACAACAATCACATATAACACTTAGCAGTTAATGAATGCACATAGGATGCTCACACATATTTCATTTATCACAATTAATTTAAATGAGTGGCATGATGCATGACTTTAGCTCTCAAGCCTATCTCCATCATACTATGTCACTCTTTGACGTCCATCCCTGACAACCCAGCACTCAACAGTGCGTTGTATTCCTAGGTATACAACAATTCGTACATTCACCTAGAATGTACACGACAAGCTTGGTATCCATGCCACCCGAGCATATCCCGTCATCCAAACGGACCGTCATCCAAATGGTATAACCATATCGGCATTCAATCAGCCGACCACGTCAACGACGTGTCATCAAGCAAGCGTATTGCACTCCCAGAGGCCCTCCACATGTTTACCAAAAACATGATATATGTCCTACCAACCAAACTCCAGAATGAATGCATTACCTTACTTAAAAGAGATTGATTGATGTTTTATCCTTTTATTAATACATTACGTGCCTTCCGAGCAACGTATCATTATTCAAATGAAAACATCATAACCTCAATCAATTTCCTCTAAGTCCAGGATCACATGGTTTATTGTCCTCTAAGAGTTACAAAATGACTTAGAATTGAAAGTGGTATTTTTAAGTATCTGACTAAAAATACTCGAGTTTTCTCCAAAATACTCGAGTAGTTAATCATTTTCCAGATTCTACTCGAGTTGTTCATGATTATACTCGAGTCGTTCATGTCTTTTCAGAGATTTAGGGTTTCAGGTTTTCATAAATATACTCGAGTATTTCATGAGATACTCGAGTATTCCATTACCCAGAATACTCGAGTAGTTCATACATTACTCGAGTGTTCAATCTGATTCCCAAGTTGGTGCGCCAATTTTCACTCTGGTGCACTACGAATTACTCGAGTATTAAGCCAAATACTCGAGTATCTGCAGACAGAACAGAGTGAAACTTGGTTTTTACATGCCATTTCAATTTCTAAACATTTTTAACCCAAAACAGTGATCACAATAGTTCATATACCACATATTGAACATGTTAACATACTCATTTCATATCAAATAACAAATTTGACAAAGAATCAATCCATTATGCATGAAATATACAATTTAGAAACTCAACACTTGAAATTGCAAAATAAGCACAATATTCATGAAACAAAGTTCATTTAAGCTTGCATGTATGATAAAGAACTTGCTCATCACAGTCATAGAGCATGGATTGGTCTCCAAACCAAAGTTTCTATTCAAACTAAGCCCTTAGAGCCTCTTGGTGGCTCTCTAACACAATTAATGAAATTTAAACTCTATCTAGTGAATATAATTACTTCCCCTTACCTCTCAGACGTGAATCAAAGAAGAAATTGCAAGAAAAAGCCCCACAGCACCACGAACCACTTCAAGCACCAACATGCAGAGCAGTTTTGAATGCATCACCAAGATTGAATTGGTTTACATGGAAGACAGAGATAAAAATTGGGGAAATTAGGATTTCTAGATTCTATGTAACTTATACTAACTAGAGAAATCGAATTTGGGACTCAGAGACTCGTGAGCTTACCAAAAATTGAAATCAAAGTGAGCTCCAGAAACAAGTTTGACAGAGAACAGCTCCACTTTCGAGCTCCAATTCTTCCTCCACACTCACTCTCAACTTACGAATTTAGTGTCTATACAAAGCTCGTGATGTGAGCTTTGTATTGGTGTATCATTTGTGGTTTAATTCAGAACACACAAGGAGAATCGAAGGGTTGAACTCAGGAACCCTAAAACATGAAGTTCTTCAACAAATTGGCCAAATGCCTCACAATTCGGTGTTGATAGGCTTTTATAGGCATGGAGAAGACTCATGCAGCACGACACGACACGACATCCATGGCGTTGGCAAGAAGGTGTTTTCGTGGCGAGAGAAGGGAATCGTTCGTGGTGACTCACCAAACGCACTCACTCGTGCAGTTTGACCCAGAATACTCGAGTTTTTCAGAAAATACTCGAGTATTTTTCCCAATTTTTGAAAAATAATTATTTTATTTACTTTCCCTCCAAAATCTTTCCTATAATTACCTCTAGGTCCCAACCCAGGGACTAATATGCAAAATACTCATCTTAGGCATTTATTATATTTATTAAATCAATTCACACACATATACCAACTATATAAACACATATTTTAATCAAGGATTAATATGGAAATAATTAATTATAATTAATTTATAATTAACATTTCATTAATCGGGGATTAAAATTTTGGGGTGTTACAGAACACACACGTCAGTATGCATGGTAATCCAATTTCTCTATAAAAGCCAGTGTGTTGAAGAATCTAGGGTTGATTTTGGCTAAGTTTGGGGTGAGAGGGGCTGTTAGGGTTCCATATTCGTCTGGAGTAATTCTCCTTCTTCTTTGAACGATAGAGAGTGAGTGATACACTTCTGGAAAGCTTAAATCAAGAGCTTTCCATTGATATAAAGCTTGTGAGTCAAGAGTGTGTGTGGGAGGAGGAATCGACCTGAGAAGTTGACTGTTGGAAACTGGATTCTGTTTCTTCTTAGTTCGGGAAGCTGAGTTTGGATTCTAACTTTGATCAGTTCAGGTAATCCCTAGGTCTCAAATCACTTTCATTTCTTAGTGCATGTTACCCAAATCGATTCCTAATTGTTTTCCCCAATTTCTTTGGCCAATTACTATGTCAAATTTGCTGGTCTTTGAACCTTGTTGATGGAAATCGTGGCTGGAAGGAGAACATTGGATTTGTTGGGAGATTTTGGATTTTCTTCAAGTTTAGAGACTATACTCATCAGAAAAAACTTAGAGGTATGGGAGAAGTTTAACATATACTAGATTTAGACTAAAAATCAAGTGATTTAGGATTTGAGTCAACAAAGACTCAAGGGCATTATGTGTTTAAGGCACAAAGGCTTGGAGGTATTTTTGAGACTAAACCAAATGCATGCAAGTTAAATGTGTTTCTGTGTATGAACATGTTTTTCTTAAGGTATATGAACTCTGTGAATGTTGAAATTTGGTTAGATTTGAGAAATGAAAAGAATGATTTGTCAAACCTCTTGTTTTAGTGGGCTGACTGCATAATCTAACCGGTTACTCGATATTTGTAACCGGTTAGACACTGTAAAATTTCAAAAGAAAATAAGTTTATAAAATCAGTCATGTGATCTTCTTAATTCTACTCAAATCTAGACCTTAATTTCATTGGAAACAATCTGAAAATAAGTTGATTATGCTGTTATGGTTCAGATTGAAGTTAAAGAGTTAATACCTTGGTGTAATGAGATAATTTCAAGAGAAAATTGTGCTCATTTGGAAATGGAATGTGATTTAGACTTTTGAATGATAAACACAGTGGTTTTGAGGTGTAAAAAAATGATAAAATTTGTTTATGGATTGGGTAGAGAATTCAAGAAAAAGGGTTTTCTGAATTTCAATTGTAAACAGTTCAGGTCTGTAATTCTAACCTGTTAGCCTGAGACTGTAACCGGTTAGTACCTGAATTTGAAAAATAAAAAGTTAAGTCTTTTTGAGTACCATTGGTTATGTTTTCCCAATCTAAGCCTAAGGGCATATTTTTGAGATAATTCAAGAGCGAATTTTTGTGCCAAAGATTATGCCTCAAATTAATCATTCAAAAGAGAAATTGAAATATTTCTAAATCACAGTAATTAAAGTAAAGATAAAACCAACCTTGATGATTGTGCATCCATATAGAATGGAAGTTTGGTTGGTAGGAACGTTTATCATATTCTGGGAATATGAGGAGGATACTCCGGGAGTACCAAATTGTAACCTGCTTGATGACACATTCTGGGAATGTGGCCAGTGTCCGGGACCTGGTTTTTATGCGTTCTGGGAACGTGATGCACACTCTGGGAGTGATGGTTATTATCCAAGTATGGTTTGGCATTACGTTCTGGGAACGAATGTCAGTGTTCCGGGAACACAAGGGTGTATTGGATGGACGTCCAAGATGGACTTTTAGAGGCCTCAGTTGTGGATAGAAAATCATAGATCATGCCACTTGCATTATAAGAGATATAATGTTGAAAAATTGGTGTGCTCATATGTACTTGCATTGTTATCTGTCCATGACATACTTGTGTTTGTAATTTTAGTCTTTATCAATTATGTATATGTGTATACGTACTCCCTATGCCCTGTTTAGGTAATGGCCAGATACCTAGCTTGCATCGAGATACGCCCTATCCCTAGTGGTATATGGACGTACGAGGAGCACCGAGCCACCTTTGAGGGGGAGGTGGAGATAACTCTCTACCACCCTAACCCTCTGGTTCGGGTGCGACCTCGTCGACCTCGTCGATTTAGGATTCCTTTAGTCTATACTATGCATGTTCCACCCTTTTATACATATAGAGGACCACCCTCGGCTCGACCTGTGCGTCGATTTCATAGTTTTCGTTTTAGAGCTGCCACTCGTTCCCATCCTTCCTCCCACAGAGTTGTCACTGAGGAGACTCTTTCTCCTGGTCCGACTGATTTTGATAGGACTGCCTCTGCAGATCCTAGACCCAGTGGTAGGGTCTCTACCCAGTCAGACGAGGTCGAGGAGGACCTTGTGGAGGATGAGGACGAGGAGGAGGTGCATGTCGAGCCGACTGTTTCTGCTAGAGGTGGACCTGCATAGCATGGATGTTTGGATCCTAGATCCTAGGGATAGAGCTGTGGAGGATCAGAGGAGCTGCTGAGGACATGGATGACCTGCTCTGGGACTTCTATTTTTGGGTTATGTGATATATTGTATATATTTTGAGAGGTCTTAGAGTGAGGTTTATTTTATGCAGCTGGTTTGTATATGTTTTATCAACTCTTGCTATCTCGACTTCTGTTACTTGCTAATGATGATACTAGTGGGGTTTTATCTTGATATATATATATATGATGTTTTTATTTACCTCAGCAGTGCCCCACAAGTATTACTTTTACTTCCGCATACTCTGATTTTGACGTAAAAAGGTTCGGCGATATGTTCATATCCTACGCACTCGATCAAATTCACGAGGCAATAATACTTTTCAATAAATGCTATGAAAATATTTTATTATATTAGAGAAATATTTTCTCGAGAGTCTTTTTGTAATTAAGATATTATTAAGCCGAATTCAAATGTTTGTTCCGATTAAAAGTGTTTATGATTGAGCAAGTACCAACTGAAAAGGAAAAATTTTCTAGTCCTAATTTTGATAGCAAGTATTTTACAATTGGAAATATTTATTATTTTCGAGATATAAAAACGAGGGTGTCACATCTTTGGTGGTATCAGAGCATTGGTCCTGTCCCTCATAGCCCCGATGATGCAGCTAAGTATGGTATTCAATATTAATTGAATATGTTTGAGTAAGCTACTAGTGTTTATGTTTTAAAGACCTTTTTAGTGACCCAAAGCCCATAGTGCAGGTCTTTCTATGGCAACCAGAAATAGAAATATTACGAACGAAATGTTAGAACGAATTACGACAGTGTTGGAAGGCATGCAGCAGCAGCAGCAACAGCAGCCACCTCAAGGGCGAGCTGGTAACCCACATGTTGGCAATGTGGTGAATCATGATGCTAAGACTCTGTCGGAATTCAGGAAGTGCAATCCACCAAGGTTTGATGGAGGATAAAATCCTGATGAGGCTAATAAATGGTTATATGAGATCAACAAGATTTTCAGAACTTTGGATTGTTCTAACGAGCAGAAGGTGACCTATGCAGTTTACATGCTTCATGGGGAAGCTGAAAACTGGTGGGATCACACTGTCCAATTGCTGAATTTTGAAAGGAGAGCAATCAACTGGGGAGTGTTTATGGAGAAATTTCTTAATAAATACTTTCCGGAAGATTTAAGGAGAAAGAAAGAAGTAGAATTCATGCAATTGAAGCAGGGGGATATGAGTGTAGGAGAATATGCTGCCAAGTTTGAGGAGTTGATGAAATATTCTCCCTACTACTTGAATAACCCTGATGAAAGGAGTAAATGTGTTAAGTTTGAAGGTGGACTAAGACCAGAGCTGAAATCTATTTTCAGTTACCAGAGGATTCAGAGTTTTCCTGCACTTGTGGATATGTGCAGAATGTATGAGGATGACAAGAAGGCTGAGCTGATAGGAAGTCAAGGGAAAGGGATTGGACAGAACTATGGACCACAGAGGAAGAAGAGATTTGATCATCGGAATAATGGTCCATATTCTCAGAAGAACGAGTGCAAGGGCAAAGCTGTGATGGATAACAAGAACAAGACTCGTGATAATGCTCCTTATTGCGAGAAGTGTAGGCGCTATCATCATGGTCAATTCTGCTAGTCCACAGGAGGATGTTTCAAATGTGGAAAGCAGGGCCACTTTGCTTGTGATTGCAGAGAATCTGCAAAAGGTGATGCAAAGAGATCTGCTGGCAAGCCTGTGGTACAAGGAAGAGTATTTACCCTGAGTGGTAATGAAGCAACCCAAACCCCGAATCTCATGCAAGGTAACTTTTTGCTTAACAATCAACCTTGCAAGATCATATTTGATTCTGGAGCTACACATTCTTTTGTTTCTCTTGAATGTGTGAATAGGCCGAATCTCGTTGTTTCCAATTCACCTTGTTATCTTAGTATAGATACCCCTACTGGAATACCGATTTTTACCGCTAAGGTCTGCTTAGGGTGTGATGTAGAAATCTTGGGTCGTGTCTCGAAAGTAGATTTGGTTTGCCTCCCTAAATTACAATTGGATGTGATCTTGGGTATGGATTGGTTGATGAAGAACCAAGTGATCATCAATTGTGAGGAAAAGACAATCCAATATAGAACCCTTGAACCCGAAGGTTATATGTGTTTGTTCTCTGTTTCTGGGGAAAAAGAGTCGATGCCGATAGAAGAGATTCCTGTGGTGAGGGAATTTCCGTAAGTATTTCCTGAGGAGATACCAGGATTACCTCCGAAGCGAGAGATAGAGTTCGGGATTGATTTAGTCCCTGGAGCTGGTCCCATCTCTATTGCTCCTTATAGAATGGCACCACCGGAAATGGCAGAGATGAAGAAGCAGATAGAGGAACTGCTGCAGAAGCAGATGATCAGGCCAAGCGTTTCGCCTTGGGGAGCTCCATTACTGTTTGTAAAGAAGAAGGACGGGAGTATGAGAATGTGTGTGGATTATAGACAGTTGAATAAGGTCACCATTAAGAATAAGTACCCTTTGCCAAGGATTGATGACCTTATGGATCAAGTTAGGGGAGCTGCAATATTTTCCAAGATTGATCTGAGATCGGGTTATCGTCAGATCAGGATAAAGGAGGAGGATATACCCAAGACTGCATTTCGATCTCGATACGGTCATTATGAGTATGTTGTGATGTCGTTCGGATTGACTAATGCACCTGCTATTTCATGGATTATATGAACCGGATCTTTAGACCATATTTGGATTTATTTGTAGTGGTGTTTATTGATGATATTCTGGTCTACTCTAAGAGTCCGGAGGAGCATGAAGAACATCTCAGGATAGTGTTAAAAGTCCTGAAGGAGAAGCAGCTATACGCCAAACTTACGAAATGTGAGTTTTGGTTGAATGAAGTGAAGTTCCTAGGGCATGTAATCTCTAAGGAAGGAATTGCGGTGGATCCAGCAAAAGTAAGTTCAGTGTTAAGCTGGGAACAGCCCAAGACTGTGACTGAGGTGAGAAGTTTCTTGGGGCTAGCTGGATACTATCGTCGGTTTATAGAAGGATTTTCCAAGATTGCATTGCCTTTGACTAAGTTGACTCGGAAAGATCAACCGTTCGTGTGGGACGATAGGTGTGAAAGTAGTTTCCGTGATTTGAAGGAAAGGTTAACGTCGTCTCCTGTGTTAATCTTACCTGATCCTCACAAGAGCTTTGAAGTGTACTGTGATGCATCTAAGCAAGGACTGGGGTGTGTATTGATGCAAGAAGGAAGAGTAGTAGCTTATGCATCACGACAATTGAAGAATCATGATGTGAATTACCCGACACACGATTTGGAATTGGCTGCGATCGTGTTTGCCTTAAAGATATGGAGACATCATCTCTATGGCACTACGTTCCAAGTATTTAGTGACCATAAGAGTTTGAAATATCTGTTCGATCAAAAAGAGTTGAACATGAGGCAAAGAAGGTGGATGGAGTTTTTGAAGGATTATGACTTTAAACTCCACTATCATCTAGGTAAAGCAAATGTGGTTGCAGATGCGTTGAGTTGGAAAGCAATCCACATAAGTGCGATGATGGTTAAGGAAGCAGCATTGATCGAGGAATTCAGAGACTTGAGCTTGTTGACACAAGTGGAACCATCAAGTATCAAGTTAGGAATGTTGCAGATCACAAATGAGTTCTTGGAAAGAATTCGGGAGTTGCAACGAGCGGATGGAGAATTGATTGAAAAGATGAGATTAGGCTCAGAAGAAAAGGAACCTGATTTAAAGATTGGGTTGGATGGAATCCTTCGTTTCAGAACAAGGATTTGCATACCAAGAGATCAGGAGGTTAGAAGACTGATTCTTGATGAAGCACATAAAAGTCGGATGAGTATGCATCCGGGATCAACCAAAATGTATCAGGATTTGAGGAAAATGTTTTGGTGGTCTGGATTGAAGAAGGATGTTGCGGAGTATGTGGCTTCATGCTTAATTTGCCAAAAAGCTAAGGTGGAACACCAGAAACCAGGAGGACAGTTGCAACCTTTGAGTATCCCTCAATAGAAGTGGGATAGCATCTCAATGGACTTTGTGTCTGGTTTGCCAAAGACAACAGCAAATCATGATGCAATCTGGGTGATTGTGGATAGGTTGACTAAGTCGGCGCATTTTGTTCCGATAAATATGCGCTATTCTTTGAATAAGCTTACCTAGATCTATATTAAGGAAGTAGTTCGTCTTCACGGAGTGCCTTCGAGTATTGTGTCGGATCGGGATCCCAGATTTTCTTCGCAGTTCTAGAAAAGTCTGCATGATGCTATGGGAACAAGAGTAAAATTGAGTTCTGCATATCATCCACAGACGGATGGTCAAACAGAGAGAACGATTCAGTCTTTGGAAGATGTGTTGAGGGCTTGTGCACTTGAAGAACAAGGAAGTTGGGATCAAGTGCTACCTCTTGCAGAATTCACGTACAACAACAGCTATCATGCTAGCATTGGAATGGCACCGTTTGAGGCTTTGTATGGAAGGAAGTGTCAAACTCCGCTATGCCGGTTCCAAGTGGGGGAGAATTTAGTGGTTGGACCGGAAATGGTACAACAGACAAATGAGAAGATCAGGATGGTTCACGCAAAGATGAAAGCGGCTCAGAGTCGGCAGAAGAGTTATGCTGAAAAAAGAAGGAAACCAATAGAGTTTTCGGAGGGCGACCATGTATTTCTTCGGATAGTTCCGATGAAAGGGATCAGTAGAGCTTTGAGAACCCGAAAGCTTTCACCTAAGTGTATACGTCCATATCAAATCCTTAGAAGGGTTGGTCCCGTTGCTTATCAATAGCTTTACCACCCTCTCTATCCAATTTGCACAACGTCTTTCACGTTTCTCAATTGAAGAAGTATGTGCATGACCCATCAGTTATTTTGAAAATCCAACCTGATGACCTAGCTTTGAAGGAAAACCTTACCTTTGAGGCCAGACCGGTCCGGATAGAAGATCGTGAAGTTAAGCAGCTCAGGGGAAAGGAGATACCTTTAGTTAAGGTTATATGGGAAAATGGGTACGTATCTGAAGCTACATGGGAATTAGAAGAAAAGATGCGTCAAGAGTACCCGGAGTTGTTTTTGTAAGCTAGAATTTTGGATTTTGATGAATAATCACTTGAGTAATCACGAAATCGCCACGAAAACAGCCTCAGATTAGTGGAACACACGCGTCAGTATGCATGCTAATCCAATTTCTCTATAAAATCCAGTGTGTTGAAGAATCTAGGGTTGATTTTGGCTAAGTTTGGGGTGAGAGGGGCTGTTAGGGTTCCATATTCGTCTGGAGTAATTCTCCTTCTTCTTTGAACGATAGAGAGTGAGTGATACACTTCTGGAAAGCTTAAATCAAGAGCTTTCCATTGATATAAAGCTTGTGAGTCAAGAGTGTGTGTGGGAGGAGGAATCGACCTGAGAAGCTGAGTGTTGGAAACTGGATTCTGTTTCTTCTTAGTTCGGGAAGCTGAGTTTGGATTCTAATTTTGATCAGTTCAGGTAATCCCTAGGTCTCAAATCACTTTCATTTCTTAGTGCATGTTACCCAAATCGATTCCTAATTGTTTTCCCCAATTTCATATGTACTTGCATTGTTATCTGTCCATGACATACTTGTGTTTGTAATTTTAGTCTTTATCAATTATGTATATGTGTATACTTACTCCCTATGCCATGTTAAGGTGATGGCCAGTGTAACACCCCAAAATTTTAATCCCCGATTAATGAAATGTTAATTATAATTTAATTATAATTAATAGTTTCTAAATTAATCCTTGATTAAAATTTGTGTTCATATAACTAGTTGATATGTGGAAATTATTTAATAAATAATTTAAATGCATAAAATAAGAGTTTTGCATATTAGTCCCTGGGATGGGACCTAGAAGCAATTATAGGAAAGATTTTGGAGGGAAGGTAAATAAAATAATTATTTTTCAAAAACTGGGTAAAACACTCGAGTATTTTCTGGAATACTCGAGTATTCTGGGTCAAACTGCACGAGTTAGTGCGTTTGGTGAGTCACAGCCAACGATCTCGTGTCGTTGACACGAAATCACCACCATGCCAACGCCATGGATGTCGTGGCGTGATGCATGAGCCTCCTCCAAGCCTATAAAAGCCAATCAACACCGAATTCGTGAAGATTTGGCTCATTCTTGTTGAAGTTGAAGAAGTTAGGGTTCCTGGGTTCAAGTGAACGATTCTCTCTCTCTGTTTCGATTCAAGTCATAAACTATACACGAATACAAAGCTCACATCACGAGCTTTGTATAAACACCAAAATCGTGAGGATTGAGTGAGTGTGTTGGGAGAACGACAGCTTGGAAGTTGGAGTTATTCTGTCAAAGTTGGTTTCTGGAGCTTACTTGGAGATTGATTTCTACTCAAAGTGATTTCTGGGGTTGGAGCATTTTTCTTGGATTTCTTTCTGTTGATTCACGTCTGAGAGGTAAGGGGAAGTAATTATATTCACTAGATAGAGTTTAAATCCTATTAATTGTGTTAGAGAGCCACCAAGAGGCTCTAAGGGCTTAGATTGAATAGGAACTTTGGTTTGGAGACCAATCCATGCTCTAAATCCGTGATGAGCAAGTTTGATATCATGTATGTGAACTAAAATGCACTTGGTTTTATGTGTATTGTGCTTTTTATGAGAATTGACATGTTAAGTTGTGAAAATGTGTTTAAATGCATGATTATTGATTTCTCCGTCAAATCTGTGTTTTGACTTGTAATAAGTGTTGTAACATGTCTAAATAATGTTATGTGAACTCTGTGGATCCCTGGAATGGATTAAATTTGAGTAGAAATGAAAATGTCATGCTAAAACCAGTTTTCAGTGCTGTCTGCTGCGAAACACTCGAGTAAAAGGCAGAGTACTCGAGTAAATCGTGTTCAAAACCATGTAAATTAAGGAAGAACACTCGAGTAGTCTGTCTGGTACTCGAGTATCGAGCATGACCTGAGGACCATTATAGGCCAAACACTCGAGTCAGTCAAGGTCACTCGAGTATTCTGGAAATGTTCAAGAACACTCGAGTAACCCATGAACTACTCGAGTAAATTGTTGAATTGAAAACCCAAATCCTCAGAGAGTCATGAACACTCGAGTAGTCTTAAGAACACTCGAGTAATCTGGAAAAGTTGAGTAATACTCGAGTGTCCTGAAGTTTACTCGAGTAAATTGTTCAGAACCTGAAAACACCATTTTCAATTCTAACTTATTAAATTAAGGAATTATTAATAATAGTCCAAGGGATCAAGACTTAGAGAAATTGATTAATACAAAAAGATCGTTTGGTGACGGTCCTTTTTGATAAAGAAAATAAGCCTAGGTGGCCTGTAAAGTATTAATCAACTTCCCTTAAGTCTAAAAGATAAATTGCATTCATCATGGAGTTTGGATGGTAGGACGTATTTCATGTTTGTTAAACATGTGGAGGGCCTCTGGGAGTGCCAATACGCTTGCTTGATGATACGTCGTTGACGTGGTCGGCTTAGTGGATGCCGATATGGATATATCGTTTGGATGACGATCCGTTTGGATGACGGGATATGCTCGGGTGGCATGGATACCAAGCTTGACGTGTACATTCTAGGTGAATGTACGAATTGTTGTATACCTAGGAATACAACGCACTGTTGAGTGCTAGGTTGTCAGGGATGGACGTCAGAGAGTGACATAGTATTATGATGGAGATAGGCTTGAGAGCTAAAGTCATGCATCATGCCATTCATTTAATTCAACTGTGATAAATGAACGAAGTGTGGGCATCATACTTGCATTCAATATCTGCTAAGTGTTAAATGTGATTGATATTAATTGATGCATATTTACATTCTTATATTGCATAATTTATTCTCTATTGATTATGTGTATAGAATTGCTTATCCCTATGCCCTTGTAGGTGATGTCTCATTACATTGCTTGCATCGAGATCCGGCCACTTCCTAGTGGCGTATGGATCTATGAGGACCATCGCGCAGTGTTCGAGGGGGAGGTAGAGATTACCTTCTACCACCCGAACCCGCTGATACGATTCCGTCCTCGTAGGTTTAGGATTCCCATCATATACACTATGCATGTACCCCCGTTTTACACTTACCATGGACCACCTCCCCGGCGACCAGCTCGCTCTTACCATAGTTTTCATTTTCAACCTACCCGCTCTCACCCTTTTACTTCGAGAGTCATCCGCGAGGAGACTTCCCCTTCTGATCCGAGGAGCCCATTCAGGGTTTCACCATCACTTGACCTGGTACCCAGTGGTAGGGTACACTCTCCCTCGGATGAGATCGAGGAGGATCCGGTGGAGGACGAGAGTGGGAGCGAGCCTGTCGTGCATTCTACTGGGAGTGACTGGAGGGACGACGATCCCTAGGTACATGTATATGGTGTATGGTGTGGATCTGAGGATCCGGTGTGGAGGAGATTCGCTACTGCTGCTGTGATGATGATGCTACTACCTTACTCACTTTACTTTTGGGAGACTACTACTGCTACTACTACTGCATCTGATGCTGATGGATCTACGTGACTGTCCCTGGAGTTGTATTTTGGTTATGTATATATTGTAGATATACTTTTGTAGTACTCTAGGGTTGGGGTTACATGACTATGTAGATCTATTATGGACTTGTATATTCTGAAACTTGGAGACATGATGATGGACTATGTACTTACCACTTTTATTATCTATATATATAAATATAAATCTTATGTTCAAACTATTGCATAGTCCAATACTTTCCGCTTACTCTTATTTAGATTACTTAAGGGTTCGGTTACACCCATTAACTCAATGGTATCAGCTTTATTAAGAAAAGCAAGGGTAACTACAATTACTTTCAATAATGTATGTACGATTTCAAAAGACGAAGATTACCCTGTTTATGAAAAGGTTTTAGGACAACACCGAACTCGATACAAACGGTTTGAAATAGATATAGTTTATTCTCCAAGAACTTCATCTGTCGATTTGTGCACCCGATCTAAAGAAAATTTTTATTTACCACATTTTCTTAACACTCACAAGTCCATATATATTACCCAATATGATATAATTTTATTTTTATATTTGGGTAACAACGAAGGGTGTCACACTTAGTGGTATCAGAGCAAAAGTCAGATCCTGTAGTAGTGGAAGTAGTTCAGAAAGGTAGCCATCAACATCAAGCAGGTATCTGCACGGCAATTACATTACTTCGAATGTTATTATTTTGTTTGTTGAGGTTTAAATACCCTTGATTTGTTTGTATCTTGTCTCTTTGAGTACACGACGCAATTGATTGTAAATTTAATAAGTTTAAGATAGAGCCTTAGTATAGGTAGTGTAATGGAAGTTTCTTTAGTTCAACATATGTGACCATAAGTCCATAGCGCAGGTCTAATATGGCAACTAGAAACCAAAATCACACTAATACGATGTTGGAACGAATCACCACAGTGTTGGAAACTATGCAAAGGCAGTCTCAGCAACCCTCTCAACCGGCAAATCCGCCTCATCAGTGTAATGTGGGTAACACTGAGGCGAAGACTCTGGCTGATTTTAGGAGCTGTAATCCACCAAAGTTTGAAGGAGGATTTAAGCCAGAAGAAGCCAACAAATGGATTCATACTATGGACAAGATTTTGAGGACTTTGGAGTGTTCTGATGTTCAGAAGGTGGCGTATGCAACCTATATGTTGGAGGATGAAGCGGAGAACTGGTGGAATCACACGATGCAGCTTCTGCAATATGAAGGAAGAGATGTAAGCTGGGGAGTATTCATGGAAAAGTTTCTTCAGAAATATTTTCCTGAGGATCTAAGAAGGAAAAAGGAAGTGGAATTCTTGCAGCTGAAGCAAGGTAACATGAGTGTGGGTGAGTACGCGGCAAAGTTTTAAGAACTGATGAAGTACTCTCCATACTATCAGAACAATCCAGATGAGAGGAGCAAGTGCATTAAGTTTAAAGGAGGTTTGAGGCCAAAGTTGAAGTCAATTTTTAGTTACCAGCGGATTCAAAGTTTTCCTGCACTCGTGGACATGTGTAGGATGTATGAAGACGACACCAAAGTTGAGGAGATGCAAGTCTCAGAGAAGAAGGACAATCAAGGCTATGGACCTCAAAGGCGTAAAGGTTTCAACAACCGGGGCAAAGGTCCGTATGATCGTCGGAGAAAAGGCAAAGGAAAAACTGGTGGTTCTGAGGGAAGGAATTATCGGAGCGAGGCTCCATTCTGTGACAAGTGCAAGCGCAACCACTATGGTCGTGTGTGTTGGGGGACAAGTGGATGTTTTAACTGTGGAAAGCCGGGACACTTTGCAAGAGATTGCAAGGAACCAGCCAAGGCCAACTCAAGAGGAACTGCAGATAGACCGGCGACTCAAGGAAGGGTCTTCACCCTTAGCGGTGTGGAAGCGAATCGATCTTCTGATCTGGTGCAAGGTAAATACTTGCTTAATGGTCAGTTTTGCCATGTTTTGTTTGACTCTGGTGCAACGCATTCATTCGTTTCGTATGAATGTGTAAACCGAATAGGCTTGATGATGTCTGAAATGCCTTATGTTTTGCAAGTAGAAACCCCTACAAATGCTCCCGTAGTTGTTTCTAGAGCCTGTCTTAACTGTTGTATAGAAGTGTTAGGACAAACCTCTAAAGTAGATTTTATCTGCTTACCCTTAGCACAATTGGATGTGATCTTGGGAATGGACTGGTTAAGTCAAAACCAAGTGATCATTGATTGTGATAGAAGACTCGTGACCTATAGAAACCCAAAACCCTCTGGTTACATATGTCTGTTCAACACTGAGGTGGGGGAGAGTGGTCCGAGGATGGAAGAGATCCCTGTTGTCAGAGATTTCCCGGAAGTTTTTGCTGATGAGATTCCTGGTCTGCCACCAAGAAGAGAGATAGAATTTGGCATCGATCTAGTTTCGGGAGCTGGTCCTATTTCTATCGCTCCCTATAGAATGGCACCACCGGAAATGGCAGAGATGAAGAAGCAAATTGAAGAGTTGCTGCAGAAACAAATGATTTGACCAAGCGTGTCACCTTGGGGTGCTCCTGTCTTGTTCGTCAAGAAGAAAGATGGTAGCATGAGGATGTGCATCGACTACCGGCAGCTGAATAAGGTCACCATCAAGAACAAGTATCCGTTGCCACGGATAGATGACCTTATGGATCAAGTACGTGGGGCTTCAATATTTTCCAAGATTGATTTGAGGTCGGGATACCATCAGATCAAAGTAGAGAAGAGGATATCTCTAAGACTGCATTTCGATCTCGATACGGACATTATGAATATGTCGTAATGCCATTCGGATTGACTAATGCACCAGCCATTTTCATGGACTACATGAATCGAATCTTTAGACCTTATTTAGATTCATTCGTGGTTGTGTTCATCGATGATATTCTCATTTACTCCAAGAGTCCGGAGGAGCATGCTGAACACTTGAGGATAGTGTTGGGCATCCTGAAGGAGAAGCAATTGTACGCCAAACTTACAAAATGTGAGTTCTGGCTGAAGGAGGTTAAGTACTTGGGGCATGTGATTTCAGACAAAGGAATAGCCGTTGAACCGACGAAGGTAAGTTCGGTTTTGCAATGGGAGCAACCAAAGTCGGTCACGGAAGTCAGAAGTTTTCTTGGTTTGGCTGGGTATTATAGAAGGTTCATCGAAGGTTTCTCGAAGATTGCACTGCCTCTGACGAAGTTGACTAGGAAAGATCAACCATTTCTGTGGGATGAGAAATGTAAAAGTAGTTTTCAAGAGCTGAAGGAAAGGTTGACATCGTCTCCTGTATTGGTGTTGCCCGATACACAGAAGAGTTTTGATGTGTACTGTGACGCGTCGAAACAAGGTCTTGGGTGTGTTTTGATGCAAGAGGGGCAAGTTGTCGCCTACGCCACGAGACAGCTAAAAGTTCATGAGATGAACTATCCAACTCACGATCTGGAGTTGGCAGCTGTGGTGTTTGCCTTAAAGATTTGGAGGCACTACCTCTATGGCACTACGTTCTGGGTGTTTAGTGACCATAAGAGTTTAAAATACCTATTTGATCAAAAGGAGTTGAATATGAGGCAACGCCGATGGATGGAGTTTTTGAAGGATTATGAGTTTGAGCTCCATTACCATCCTGGGAAGGCTAACGTTGTGGCGGACGCATTGAGTAGAAAGGCGATGCATATCAGTGCGATGATGGTCAGAGAAGCTGCACTGATAGAGGAATTTCGAGATTTGACTCTGACGATGCAAGTGGAGCCGACAAGTATCAAGTTGGGGATGCTGCAGATTGCTAACGAGTTTCTGCAAAGGATACAGGAATTGCAACACAAGGATGGGAAACTCATGGAAAAGAGGAAGTTGATGCAAGAAGGTAAGGAGTTGGAATTTCAAGAAGGGAAGGATGGAATCCTTCGCTTTAAAACGAGGATTTGTGTGCCTGATGATTTGGAAGTAAGAAGGATGATTTTGGATGAAGCGCATAAGAGTAAGATGAGTATGCATCCGGGAGCTACTAAAATGTACCAGGACTTAAAGAAGCTATTTTGGTGGCCTGGTTTGAAGAGAGATGTAGCTGAATATGTGGCATGTTGTTTGGTATGTCAAAAGGCCAAGGTGGAACATCAAAGGCCAGGAGGAGAGTTACATCCTTTAGAGATCCCGTTGTGGAAATGGGATAGCATCTCGATGGATTTTGTGTCGGGATTGCCAAAGACATCTACTGGTCATGATGCAATTTGGGTGATCGTGGACCGTTTGACCAAGTCAGCGCATTTCATTCCCGTGAATATGCGCTACTCATTGGAAAAGCTCACTCAGTTGTACCTCAAGGAAGTTGTTCGTCTGCACGGAGTACCATCAAGCATTGTGTCTGATCGCGGTTCGAGGTTTATATCAAAGTTTTGGGAAGATCTGCATAGAGCCTTGGGTTCAAGATTGAAGTTAAGTTCTGCATACCATCCTCAGACTGATGGTCAAACAGAAAGGACTATTCAGTCGTTGGAAGACATCTTAAGAGCTTGTGCATTGGAAAAACAAAGAAATTGGGAGCAAATGTTGCCACTCGTGGAATTCACTTACAACAATAGTTACCACACGAGTATTGGGATGGCACCATTTGAAGCTTTGTATGGGAGAAAGTGTCAGACGCCATTATGCTGGTTTCAAGTGGGGGAGAGTTCTCTGATTGGACCAGATATTGTGCAAGAGACCACGGAGCAGATCAAGATGATACAAGAGAAGATGAGGGCAGCTCAGAGTAGGCAGAAAAGCTATGCTGATAGAAGGAGAAAACCCTTAGAGTTTGCTGCAGGAGACCACGTGTTCATTAGAATAGTACCAACCAAAGGTGTTAGTAGAGCCTTGAAAACCCAGAAACTATCACCTAAGTTTATTGGTCCCTATCAAATTCTCAAAAGGATCGGCCCAGTAGCCTATCAATTAGCTTTGCCTCCGTCATTAGCTAACCTCCATAATGTATTCCATGTGTCTCAATTGAAGAAATATGTCCATGACCCCACCATTGTTCTTAGAATCCAACCGGATAACTTAGAAGTCCATGAGAACCTGACCTTCAAAGCTGTACCAGTTCGCATCGAAGATCGAAGAATCAAGCAGCTTAGAGGGAAGGACATCCATCTGGTCAAAGTTGTCTGGGTCTGTGGAGATGTAATAGAAGCATCTTGGGAGTTAGAGGATAAGATGCGTCAGGATTATCCTGACTTGTTTGTATGAGTTGAATTTCGGGGACGAAATTCCTTGTAAGTGGCGGAGTAGTGTAACACCCCAAAATTTTAATCCCCGATTAATGAAATGTTAATTATAATTTAATTATAATTAATAGTTTCTAAATTAATCCTTGATTAAAATTTGTGTTCATATAACTAGTTGATGTGTGGAAATTATTTAATAAATAATTTAAATGCATAAAATAAGAGTTTTGCATATTAGTCCCTGGGATGGGACCTAGAAGCAATTATAGGAAAGATTTTGGAGGGAAGGTAAATAAAATAATTATTTTTCAAAAACTGGGTAAAACACTCGAGTATTTTCTGGAATACTCGAGTATTCTGGGTCAAACTGCACGAGTTAGTGCGTTTGGTGAGTCACAGCCAACGATCTCGTGTCGTTGACACGAAATCACCACCATGCCAACGCCATGGATGTCGTGGCGTGATGCATGAGCCTCCTCCAAGCCTATAAAAGCCAATCAACACCGAATTCGTGAAGATTTGGCTCATTCTTGTTGAAGTTGAAGAAGTTAGGGTTCCTGGGTTCAAGTGAACGATTCTCTCTCTCTGTTTCGATTCAAGTCATAAACTATACACGAATACAAAGCTCACATCACGATCTTTGTATAAACACCAAAATCCTGAGGATTGAGTGAGTGTGTTGGGAGAACGACAGCTTGGAAGTTGGAGTTATTCTGTCAAAGTTGGTTTCTGGAGCTTACTTGGAGATTGATTTCTGCTCAAAGTGATTTCTGGGGTTGGAGCATTTTTCTTGGATTTCTTTCTGTTGATTCACGTCTGAGAGGTAAGGGGAAGTAATTATATTCACTAGATAGAGTTTAAATCCTATTAATTGTGTTAGAGAGCCACCAAGAGGCTCTAAGGGCTTAGATTGAATAGGAACTTTGGTTTGGAGACCAATCCATGCTCTAAATCTGTGATGAGCAAGTTTGATATCATGTATGTGAACTAAAATGCACTTGGTTTTATGTGTATTGTGCTTTTTATGAGAATTGACATGTTAAGTTGTGAAAATGTGTTTAAATGCATGATTATTGATTTCTCCGTCAAATCTGTGTTTTGACTTGTAATAAGTGTTGTAACATGTCTAAATAATGTTATGTGAACTCTGTGGATCCCTGGAATGGATTAAATTTGAGTAGAAATGAAAATGTCATGCTAAAACCAGTTTTCAGTGCTGTCTGCTGCGAAACACTCGAGTAAAAGGCAGAGTACTCGAGTAAATCGTGTTCAAAACCATGTAAATTAAGGAAGAACACTCGAGTAGTCTGTGGTACTCGAGTATCGAGCATGACCTGAGGACCATTATAGGCCAAACACTCGAGTCAGTCAAGGTCACTCGAGTATTCTGGAAATGTTCAAGAACACTCGAGTAACCCATGAACTACTCGAGTAAATTGTTGAATTGAAAACCCAAATCCTCAGAGAGTCATGAACACTCGAGTAGTCTTAAGAACACTCGAGTAATCTGGAAAAGTTGAGTAATACTCGAGTGTCCTGAAGTTTACTTGAGTAAATTGTTCAGAACCTGAAAACACCATTTTCAATTCTAACTTATTAAATTAAGGAATTATTAATAATAGTCCAAGGGATCAAGACTTAGAGAAATTGATTAATACAAAAAGATCGTTTGGTGACGGTCCTTTTTGATAAAGAAAATAAGCCTAGGTGGCCTGTAAAGTATTAATCAACTTCCCTTAAGTCTAAAAGATAAATTGCATTCATCCTGGAGTTTGGATGGTAGGACGTATTTCATGTTTGTTAAACATGTGGAGGGCCTCTGGGAGTGCCAATACGCTTGCTTGATGACACGTCGTTGACGTGGTCGGCTTAGTGGATGCCGATATGGATATATCGTTTGGATGACGATCCGTTTGGATGACGGGATATGCTCGGGTGGCATGGATACCAAGCTTGACGTGTACATTCTAGGTGAATGTATGAATTGTTGTATACCTAGGAATACAACGCACTGTTGAGTGCTGGGTTGTCAGGGATGGACGTCAGAGAGTGACATAGTATTATGATGGAGATAGGCTTGAGAGCTAAAGTCATGCATCATGCCATTCATTTAATTCAACTGTGATAAATGAACCAAGTGTGGGCATCTTACTTGCATTCAATATCTGCTAAGTTTTAAATGTGATTGATATTAATTGATGCATATTTACATGCTTATATTGCATAATTTATTCTCTATTGATTATGTGTATAGAATTGCTTACCCCTATGCCCTTGTAGGTGATGTCTCGTTACATTGCTTGCATCGAGATCCGGCCACTTCCTAGTGGCGTATGGATCTATGAGGACCATCGCGCGGTGTTCGAGGGGGAGGTAGAGATTACCTTCTACCACCCGAACCCGCTGATACGATTCCGTCCTCGTAGGTTTAGGATTCCCATCATATACACTATGCATGTACCCCCGTTTTACACTTACCATGGACCACCTCCCCGGCGACTAGCTCGCTCTTACCATAGTTTTCATTTTCGACCTACCCGCTCTCACCCTTTTACTTCGAGAGTCATCCGCGAGGAGACTTCCCCTTCTGATCCGAGGAGCCCAGTCAGGGTTTCACCATCACCTGACCCAGTACCCAGTGGTAGGGTACACTCTCCCTCGGATGAGATCGAGGAGGATCCGGTGGAGGACGAGAGTGGGAGCGAGCCTGTCGTGCATTCTACTGGGAGTGACTGGAGCGACGATGATCCCTAGGTACATGTATATGGTGTATGGTGTGGATCTGAGGATCCGGTGTGGAGGAGATTTGCTGCTGCTGCTGTGATGATGATGCTACTACCTTACTCACTTTACTTTTGGGAGACTACTACTGCTACTACTACTGCATCTGATGTTGATGGATCTACGTGACTATCCCTGGAGTTGTATTTTGGTTATGTATATATTGTAGATATACTTTTGTAGTACTATAGGGTTGGGGTTACATGACTATGTAGATCTATTATGGACTTGTATATTCTGAAACTTGGAGACATGATGATGGACTATGTACTTACCACTTTTATTATCTATATATATAAATATAAATCTTATGTTCAAACTATTGCATAGTCCAATACTTTCCGCTTACTCTGATTTAGATTACTTAAGGGTTCGGATACACCCATTAACTCAATGCTATCAGCTTTATTAAGAAAAGCAAGGGTAACTTCAATTACTTTCAATAATGTATGTACGATTTCAAAAGACGAAGATTACCCTGTTTATGAAAAGGTTTTAGGACAACACCGAACTCGATACAAACGGTTTGAAATAGATATAGTTTATTCTCCAAGAACTTCATTTGTCAATTTGTGCACCCGATCTAAAGAAAATTTTTATTTACCACATTTTCTTAATACTCACAAGTCCATATATATTACCCAATATGATATACTTTTATTTTTATATTTGGGTAACTACGAAGGGTGTCACAGCCAGATACCTAGCTTGCATCGAGATACGCCCTATCCCTAGTGGTATATGGACGTACGAGGAGCACCGAGCCACCTTTGAGGGGGAGGTAGAGATTACTCTCTACCACCCTAACCCTCTGGTTCGGGTGCGACCTCGTCGATTTAGGATTCCTTTAGTCTATACTATGCATGTTCCACCCTTTTATACATATAGAGGACCACCCTCGGCTCGACCTGTGCGTCGATTTCATAGTTTTCGTTTTAGAGCTGCCACTCGTTCCCATCCTTCCTCCCACAGAGTTGTCACTGAGGAGACTCTTTCTGCTGGTCCGACTTATTTTGATAGGACTGCCTCTGCAGATCCTAGACCCAGTGGTAGGGTCTCTACCCAGTCAGACGAGGTTGAGGAGGACCCTGTGGAGGATTAGGACGAGGAGGAGGTGCATGTCGAGCCGACTGTTTCTGCTAGAGGTGGACCTGTTGGGTCATAGGAGCCTGCATAGCATGGATGTTTGGATCCTAGATCCTAGGGATAGAGCTGTGGAGGATCAGAGGAGCTGCTGAGGACATGGATGACATGCTCTGGGACTTCTATTTTTGGGTTATGTGATATATTGTATATATTTTGAGAGGTCTTAGAGTGAGGTTTATTTTATGCAGCTGGTTTGTATATGTTTTATCAACTCTTGCTATCTCGACTACTGTTACTTGCTACTGATGATACTAGTGGGGTTTTATCTTGATATATATATATATATATATATATATATATGATGTTTTTATTTACCTCAGCAGTGCCCCACAAGTATTACTTTTACTTCCGCATACTCTGATTTTGACGTAAAAAGGTTCGGCGATATGTTCATATCCTACGCACTCGATCAAATTCACGAGGCAATAATACTTTTCAATAAATGCTATGAAAATGTTTTATTATATTAGAGAAATATTGTCTCGAGAGTCTTTTTGTAATTAAGATAATATTAAGCCGAATTCAAATGTTTGTTCCGATTAAAATTGTTTATGATTGAGCAAGTACCAACTGAAAAGGAAAAATTTTCTAGTCCTAATTTTGATAACAAGTATTTTACAATTGGAAATATTTATTATTTTCGAGATATAAAAACGAGGGTGTCACACCGTCCAGAGTTTATTATTTTTCTAATTATTTCTGAAATTTTTTAAGTAAAGGCCTTATTATGATTGGTTGTTGAAGAGGTGAATTCAAAAATGAGCCAATGAAAATTTTTCTCCTCATTTTGGGTCAAGGGTGCCGTCCAAATTTGATGAAGGAAAGAGGGAGATATTTTGTTCATCAAATTACAAGAAGCATCTTGAATTAAGGCTTAGTTTTTGGGAAAATCATCATTAATGCAAGTGCATGTTCCAAAGGATGAATTTGAATTTTTTTGACCCATTTTGATGAGAGGGGGCGTGCATTCAGACTTGGAGAGGGGGGAAAAATATTTTCACTTCACCTATAAATAGATGCATAGCTTCATCATTCTTTTCACACATATTACAAGCATTTTGAGAGAAAAAAATTCAAAAGAGAGACTTTGAAAGAGAGGGGTGGGGCGCGACACTCTTGAGGGGAGGAAGGAAAATTTTTCATTCTCATTCTTGAAGATCACTTTGCTTAAGGAAGAGAGGTAACTCTAGAACCTATGCTTTACTTTGTTTTAATCTCTTATTTCATTAATCTTTGTTAAATGAAAATCTCTCTTCTATGGATATGAATTATAAACTAAAATCTCTAAATACTTTTGATATAGATTTTTGAATTATGTATATGAATGATGTTATTAGTCATATGAACAAAGAATGAAAAGGGACTCAAAATGAGGTTTAAAGAAATGTTTCATTTTCCCTTTTTATTCAATGTAATGACCAACTTTTGATGATGATATGGGAAATAATATTCTGGATTTTTAAAGTGATAAAAAGTTATGTTCTCAAAATTATATGAGTATGTATTTTAAAGATTGTGTGTAATTGTTATTATTTGGTTTTGCTTCTTTTGTTTGATGTTGGAAATAAGTGAGAAATTAAGAACAATGAGTAAATAATGATGAATAAAAAAAATTGATAGTGGTGATGATGGTGTAGGCCGTGAGGCCTATGGGTTGTTTTTGAGTGAAAATAACAATTGATATAAGTGTATGAGGAATTGAGACTTGGTTAGAACGAATAAAGATTTAATGTATTATTGATTTTACTTGGTTTTATTTTATGGACCGTGTATTATATATGTATGTATGCATTGTAATTGCTTAATATTATGTGTATAATTGGTTTTATTTGATAAGTGATTTATTTCTTAAGAAGAGTATGAATAAATGTTGTTTGATTCTTGATGTTTAATTATTGAATCATGAAATGAAACTAAGATGATAATGAACAAAAAAAAAATATATACATATATATATATATATATATATATAATTTTTTGGGTTGATACTGTTGTTTGGCCGTGAGGCCTATAGGAATTTTTGGGGTAAAAATAACAAATGGAATATAGTATTTTGTTTGGTAATTTTATGGGCAATTGAGTGATATTTAATATGGTTGAAAATAGTTAATAAAAATGTATGTTTATGTGATTATATGATTATGTGATAGGTGTAAATTATAAGTGTAGTTGCTGTCCAAAAAGTATTTTATCTCAAAAGTACTTATTTTTCAATTAATGAGTGTTTAAAGTGAATTTTTTTTTAAAAAAAAAAGTATAAAATCATACGAATAATATATAGGTGTGTTTATAAATTTATAGTACTATCCTAATTTTAATAGACATGGCCGAATTATTTTAAAAGAGAAAAGAATAATTTTTGGTTGAATTCTAATTGTTTAAATGATTATTTGATGAGTATGAGTGTTTATGGATGTGTTTGGATGAAATAAATTATATATTTTTATGGAAAATAAATTAAATTGAAAATTTAGTATTATTCTGAAAATTAATATTTTATTGCACTATAAGGCCTCAAATGAGAATTTTTGTAATGTGTTTGAGTTGTTTAGATGATATAAGTGTATGTATAAAGTGTGGTTTTAAAAGTATGTGTTTTTTTTAAATGACTTGGATAAAAAATAATAGGTTTCTGTCCAGAATTTTATATTTATAAGGAAGTGTTATTTTAATGAGCCTAATTGTAATTTTTGGACCTTATGAGGTTTATATGATTGTATGTGAATGTTAGAGTAGGTTAGTTTCAATTTTTAGAAGTGATGCAACTGGATTTTGGTGGCTGTCCAGCAAGCCAAAATGTTTTATTTAACTTATATTTAACCATAATCTTATAATAGAACTTGTAAAGAAATTTTAGGAAAAAGCGGCATGTATTTTCGATAAACCGTTTGTGAGAAAAGTGATTTTTAAGATGTGTAGTATATGCTGTCCAAAATGTGGAAATTGTTGCATCAACTATGAAAATTTACTTAGATTAAATTAGTATGTAGATTTTGTGAAAGGATTTTTAGTATAATTGTATAAGTTTAAAAATGAAGTACAAAAGTGATTCTATGAATGTATGATTAATGTTTTATGTGCTTAATTGAATGGATGTGTTACTTGTATAAGTATGTGAATGGTAATTGTGATGTGTCTTTGGAAAGGTGATTCTTGAATTGAGTATTGGTTTTAAAGATTTTATTTATTAATGTTTTAAAAAGGGTTTTGATTTTTGAATTCTTGAAAAAGGATTAATTGATTTCAAGTATTGGATATTTTGAATACAAGTCTTTTTGGGGAATTCAAAGATGATTGGAGAAATTGTATTTGTTAAAAGGTTATGTACTTCAAATGGGTTGTTATTTTGAATAGTTATTTATAAAGTTTTATGATTTGGTAAAAGGTTCTCGTGTGGAAGCAAATAACGCGACTTCTAATCAAGTGGACACAAGTTCTTTAGCTGCATCTCAAGGTGAGAGAGTAGCCATCTTAAGACACAATGGCACCATGGTAACATTAGGACGATTTCGAACATCTCAAAAGTCGGAATCCAAGGTTGTTTGTTCGTATACGAGACGACAATTGATTGTGGGTGTTTAGTCGTCTACGTTACGACAATAACTTTACATTAATTGTCTGATTTATTGGATATGATATGTGATTGTGATCCTATTTAATTATTTTGGAAATGATAAAAAGATTATCTGGAGAAAGGATCAAAATGGAATTATAAATGGTTGAGAAAATACTGGTTTATGTATGGATAATTATTTGGTATTTATTGGAATGGTTATTCCTATGGAAATGACTTGGTATATGTTGGGAACTGAACTATGACAAGAAAATATGAGGAATGATTATTTGAATCTTGTGGAAATTTAAGGATCGTTGTTAGTGTACAGTGATGGTGCAAGTGGCACAATGACTGGCCACGTGAATGACTTTGCCGTGGTTTCATGTCTTGTGGAATCCACTGTACTATAGGGAGGTGTTTGCTGTGGTCCCTTTGTGCCGACCCGCAAATTCCTCGTCTGTTTTAAATGGATTTTTGAAATATATTTTATCAATAATAGACGTATTGATGTAAAGATGAGTGTTTTCATGGATTTACAGCCGAAGATTTTATTATTTGAGATTTCTTTAAGCAGTGGGATTCTTTGCGAACTTTAATAGATTGACTAACTTTGAAAATTCATATCTTTTTAACCGTAACTTCGAATTTTATGATTTTTATATGAAAACGATCGTCTTTAAATTTAGAATTTGAAAATGTGACTTTTATAATTTTATGGATTGATTTACGAAAATTTATTTCCTGAATGCATTGTAAACGAATTTTGAGTATTTAAATTGGTAAAAAAAGTTAAAGACCTCAAACGAACTTTTCCTTTTGAGGATTTCTTTTATATATGAAAGTATGATTTTTGAAAATGAAAAGAGGGCTATATCTATAGCCAAGTAGTACAGTTAATTGTTTTTGTTAAAGTGTGCATTCTTGGGATTTTTATTCACTAATATGAGTGATTGTCATGTTATGAAAGGAAAACTATTTTATATAGTCTTATAAAGTGAATTTAAAATTAAAATGAGTATTTGATATGATGTAATGTATGTGAATATTTGTGTGATGTGTGAATTCCTTGCTTCTTATCATTTTGCATGAAGGTGGCATAGCATATTAATATTTGAATGATGTGTGTGATTAGAAAAAATGAAAATGCAAAATGTGTATGAATGTGCATAGGTGGCAAGCATGCATGAAGGAAAGTAGGAGAAATTATTTTCTTATAGGTTAAGAAAATAAAAAGTAAAATTTAATCCATGGAAAATAAATTAGGAGATGTGATGTAGGAAATAAAATGATGAGTGATTAGACTTAATGCCTTAAATTACTCCTTATTGTCCCCTTGATAAAATCCACCCATGCAACAAACCAAAGTGCCAAAATTACCCCTCCTAGCCACACTTGAACCGAATCATCACCAAGGGCAAAAGAGGGAGCCACGGTTTTGCCTATATAAGGCTTGGCCATGGTTCATTTTCCCTTCATTTCATTCATTCACTTTCTTCATTTCATACCAAACCAAACACACTTCACTAAGAGCTCCTTAAACTCTTAGTGAGAGGAAGAGAGAGTGAGAGGGAGCTGTGAGAAGAAGAGGGAGAAAGAAGAAGAGGATTTCAAGTGAGATTCAAGATTTCTTTGGAGATCAAGTTGTTTGAAGTCTAGGAGATCAAGCTTAGGTAGAAACCCTTCTCTTTCTTAGAAGTTTGTTTTAAGATCTTGAAAGTTTAAGAGTTTCATGTAATAATTTGTAATGCTTGTAATTAATCTCTTGCATGTTATTTTTGGAGGTTTCTCTTGTCTTTCTACACTTGTTTTCACTTGGATCTAAGTTTGAAAACCAAGAAATGAACATGCATCAACCTTAATGATGCTCACGGTTTTGGTCCTTTCTTATTTAAAGTGATTTTTGATCTTTGATTTGTGACTTTATGTTGAACTTATGACTTGATTTATAAAATCAAAATACATGAATGTTGATGTTTCATCTTAAAATGTTATTTTGATGGTCCTTTGAAAAATAAGTTGAGAATATCTATTTTGATCTATGATTATTTTTTGTTCTTGCATGTTATGTGAAGAAGTTGAGATCTTGGTCATTGCATGTTAAAGATCTATGGTTGCATGTGCTTGTTTTGATGTGATCTTGGAGTTTAAGTTAGATGCATGTTATTTTTAAGTAATGATCATGAATATTTGTGCTAGAAGTTTAGATTTTTAATTTGTGATCTTCTTTGTCACGGTTTTGAGTAGAGTTTGTGCTTAAACTTGTTTGTTTGCCTTGATCTTTAGGTGCATGTGATAATCTATGCTTGATCTATGATAAAGCTTGAAGTTTGAGTCTTGCATGTTTATTTGAGAATAAAGATTGGATTTTTCTTCAATGATCTTCACGGCTATAAAGAAATAATTAAAGAAGCAAGTTTTAAAAATGACTTTTGGCTTAAAAAGGGCTTGACCTATGTATTTTGTTCTTTGCATGTAAAAGATTTGGAGTCAAACTTTGTTTGATGATGATGATGCCTCGGTTTCATGATTAAAGGAAGAAAATGTTGCTTTAAAATTTTGTATATAACTTGATCCATGAACCTTGATCTTTGCATGTTGAAAAATAAAACAAAATCTTGTCTTTTGAATTATGATATTCGATCAGGCTTAAAAGAAATAGAAAATCACGCTTTGATAATCATTTAAAGTACATGCATGCTAATATTTGTTTAAACTAAGGACTTTGAATGCATGCATGAAATCACTAAGGCTTGAAAAATAAGACTTTGATGCGGTATTTGAATTAATATGTTGATTTAAGTTAAGGGAAATAAATTAATAATTTTCCAAGTTGAAACCCACGGTTTTTGAAATAAAAAGGAATGAATAATTTCATGATTTTATGTCTTTGATGTTTAATAAATCTTTACTTTGACTTGTGCGTATATTCGGCCAATGCATCTCTAACTAGGTTTAAGAACCTTTTTCATGAAATAACATGTGGTGATGAATATGTTTCATGTGTTGATTTAAAGTACATGAACTTGTAATCTTGGTTTATTTTGGCTTAGTCAATTTGGCTTCATTGAGTTAAAGTAGGTAAATATGAAAATGAATTATTTTGGAAAAGATTGTGAGTTGTATGATTTCTTTGGTGTTGATTGATTTGTAAGTGCCATTGAGAATGTTTTGATAATGACAAAAGGTTTTGAACAAGCTACAAATGTGTTGATCAAGTTCAAGCTCAACAAGCAAACAACACTCAACAAAGGATGAAGAGAGAACAAGCTCATGAAGACTTAGTTTGTGTTTAATTGTAATATCTTTAGTTTGAGTCTTTTATTTTTGATGAGTTTGGGTAGATTATTTAGAGGGTAGTGAATCTCTATCAAGGTCATGATTATATCATAATTTGAGTTTTCACTTAACCTAAAATCAATAGGTGGCTTAAAGGTTTGAAAGAAAAGGTTTAGTTTTGAGAAAACAAGTTTTTAAGTGATTTGAACTATCTTAATCGATTAAGACTAATCATAATCGATTAACATACTCAAAGTTACAGTGCTTAATCGATTAAGCATCAGTTTAATCGATTAAGACCTGTACAACTGGTTTTTAAAATACGTTTTTCACTTCTCAAAATCAGTTTTTAAGTTTCCTAACTTTTGGGTATTCTATATAAACCTTTTCCTAATCATTGTGATTAACCAACATCATTTTCATATCAATTTTACAAAGATCAAGCCACTCTATTCTCTCTCAATTTCCTAAGATCAATTTTCCTAATCATTGAGATTCATAGGATTGTTATATGGTTTTCATTTGAGTTGTAATCTTTGCAAGAGCCAAGCTATCTACAACAAAAGAAGAAGCCTTGGTGTGTCGATTATCATCAAGCAAGTCAATCAAATTGAAGAAGAAGTCTTGGTGGTTCATCAAGCAAAGTGAAGACTTGTTGTGTGGAGTTATCAACAAGCAAAGGGTAGAGGTTAGATTAGAGGGTCAATAGGATTGCAAAACAAGAGTGTGGTGTATCTCTTGGAGGCTATCAAGAAGGGAGTCTTGAGAGGCATTTGTTTGTAATTTGAGAACTCTAATTCCTCATAGTGAAGAATCTCTCTTGGTTGAAGAGGGGATTGGATGTAGCTTTCAAGTGAATGAAAGTGAACCAGGATAAATCACTGTGCAGTATCTCTAAACTCTTAACTCTTTACATTCTTGTCATTTCATATGTTCTTGGTTGAAAACCTAGAAAAGATTGATTTTTCATTAAGTGATTGAATTGAATCTTAATTGTGCAAATTGATTTGGGAAAATGATTTTCATAACCTAGGTAATCAATAAGAATATTGGTGTGAATCTTTTCCGCTGAATCTCTGATCATACGTGTTAATTGATTGATTTTCGTATTCGATTGAAAAGTGGTTTTTCAGTTTTCAACAGGCTTAATCGATTAAGTGAAGCCCTAATCGATTAAGTGAATGTAAACTTTCTGGTCTTAATCGATTAAGACACAGTTTAATCGATTAAGAGCTGAGCTTTTTGCAAAAATCATTCGTTTTGATTGTTTCGATTTGTTTCTTTCGAAAATCTTTCAAGGTTTCTTAAACACCTATTCAACCCCCCCTTTTAGGTGTTCTCCTAGGGTTTCTTAGTTGTTTCACCCACCAATTGCGGTTTCCTCATGATTGGGTATATGCCTTAATTTAAGTAATAAAGTGTTACTTGGTTAATGTATATGTATGCTCACTTAAATAATTTAAAGTCATGAAAGAATATATGTTATGTGACTATGTGAATGGACTTATCAAAAGTAATGTTTGTTGTTTGTGTATGTCTGGAAAATATTTGAATACGTAATCAGTTTTGAAATTAATTGATTTATTTGAGAATGTTGGATTGTCTTTGTGGCTGTCCAAGGGATGTTTTATGACAAAAGTTTGAATCTTAAAATGTGAAAGTAATTGTTTTGGGCTAAGGAATTATTTAAAGCAAAAAGTATTTTTATGCTGTTTTCGGATTTTATTAAAGTGAATTTGCAAAACAATTCTTTGCTGTCCAAGATCGTTTAAGGTTGTTTATTAACTTTAAAAGTGCGCTCATATGGTTTAAAGTATGGTTTTCAAGTAGTATTTGCATTGGGAAAAGCCGGATGAAAAACGATGAATTTTTCGGTATTTTCGGATATGATTTAGGTGCTGTCCAAGACGGACCAGCAACCAAATCAATTGATTTAAACTACTTTATTAGATACTTTCAAAATGGTTTTGAAGTACTTAAAGTACTAGAAAATATTAGAATCGTTTTGAGAAAACAATTATGTTTAAGTCTTCCGACGAGGAACGAAATGTGTTTGAGTTAAGAGAAGATTTTCTTGATGCAAGTTAATAACGTAAACGTGTTCTATTTAATACGAGGAATTTTAAAGACGAGGGATTGGGGCAGCTGGCAGTGACAAGGATCCGTGGAGATCGTGTGCTTTATTTGTTGAATTAGAGGTGAGAGAGAAGCTTCCCTAAGAAACCGTGGTATTTAGGTGATTTATTAGGACGTTCCGGATCATCTCAAAGATCGGAACTTGGTGGTTCTGAGTCAGTAGTATAGTGGCAGTTGTTTGTGTTGTGTTGCCACTTATACGAAGGAGACAAAGACCACATGTTGTTGTGTGATGAAATTATATGATGATGATTTGAAATAGCATGCTTATGTTTATCTATTTAGATGTTTAATTATGTATGATGATATTGAATTGTGAAGGATATGAGTAGCATGCTGATGGACGTCTGTTACATCTTGAAAATGAGATAATGAGAATAAGATGTGAAAGTAATGAATTATGATTGAAGGAAAAGACGAATGAGATAATGTGGATAAGATTGTGGAAGTAAAAGACACAAAGAGAAAGATGTAATACCCTGTTTGGCCTAAGTCCTTATTGAATAAGGAAGCCTTGATATGACATTAAGAAAAGAAATAATGATAAGAGTTATGAGGATGATTTGGAAAGAGATATGAGCTGAGATTGATAAAGAGTTAAGATTATGAAAAGATTTGAGAAATCATGAAAGTTATGAGAATGTGTTAAGAGATATGTCTTGATGTGAACGAAAAGTATCGTAATGCTGATGAGAATAGTGCTATTGAGCAAGAGCTGATGATAACAATGCTGATGAGCCAGAGCTGGGGAAAACAATGCTGTTGTGGTTTATTGAGATGAGATGTTGAGATGATTGTGAAATGAGATTGGTGTTGAGTTGAGCTTGCTCCTCCACTGATGCTCCCTGAAATGAGATGTGATATGATTGGAGTTGGGCTCCTTAGTTGTGAAAGCGAAGCCAGAGGGCTGATGTTCTAAAAAGAGTTGTGTTGCTATTTTGAGAAAGTTTGTGAAATGTTATTTTAAGAAAGATTGTGAATTGAGATGCAAGTATGTTGATGCGATCCCAGCTCTGTGCTCTGTTGAGAAAAGATTGAGAGATTAGTGGTCGGGACTCGTTGAAGGGATGCACTAAGCATGAGCCGACCTTAGGGTAATAACTAAAACACTTAAAAGACATTGACGAATGCGAATGCGGTGAGTAATGAGAGTGATATCGAAGTAGTGGAGATGAAGATACCATGGGTATCTGCAGATACTCGGGAGGAGATTACATTAGGGGAGGACAATGACGGTGAAACGTCAAGAAGTCTAGAGTATTCTTCTAGGCAGAACAAACTCCATATGTGGTATACCAGACGTGGTAGGGACTGGGTCTAAAGTCGTGGTAATGTTCTGCAGGCCAGCTAGAAAATACTGTCGCCCCCTAGATTGCAAATCTGGAACAGTGAGAGGGACTGGAACGGGGCTATGTGAATTTGCCACTGTACCCGATTTTTCTACAGTGTGCCTTGATATTATGTGATTTGATTTGATTTGAGACTGTACCCGATTTTCTACAGTTCTCCTGGCTTGCAGCCATTTGATTTGTTGAGACAACTGTCGAGCCCGCGTGGTAAAGGTCCTGTACTCCTGTTTGCTTCTGACTAGGTTCGGTGGATGACCGAGGAGATGTAGACGTGTGTGCTAACTACGAAAGAAACGAGTACCTCGATGATACTTTATAATTCCCCAATCATCGATGGTTGTGATCCGATAAGACTTGACAAGAAAAGTTTAAGAGTTGAGAAAAGACTTGTAATTATAAAAGGCAAATCCTATGAAAGATCGATAAAGAGAAATGAATTGAGAATGAAAGTATGGAAAAGAGATGGAAACCGTATGAGAATGGAAATGGATAAAATTCACAAGTTGAGATAGAGAAAGAAATTGAGAAATAAAGAATGATCATGTTGAGAAATGATAATAAGTGTGGCAAGATGATAATGATGATGATAATGATGATATACTTGAATGCTGTGCTGTCTTTATGTTGTTTGTTATGTTTGTATTGTCGTAATATCTTGCCTAGTGTAAACCCACACCATCGACGATGCGTCGTTCGGATTGCTTACTCTCTCCTGTCTCGTTGGCATATCGGTGTTGCTGGTATCGCAACGGACAGATGGAGTATCGTATGGAGATCACCACCTGGAAAAGGCATGGAAATGGTTGGAAGCCTACTCCCTATGGTTGGGTATGGACTGGTTGTACTCAGATAGTGATTCCGGACTCGGAGCACACCTTGAGCGGAGTTAACCTGGAACCGCATTTGGGACAAGTCACGGTACGAGGATACAGTAGCTATGAAGAAAAGGTGCGAAATGAGACTCCGGAAAGCTCCACTGCTCTAGATGGAGTGGAGTTAGAGTCAAACGACAATGGGAGAGCAGCGGCAAAGATGGCATCATCTTCGGGAGTGAAGAAAGGACGCAAGAGGAAAGGGAAACTTCATCCGATCGTCTTCGACAGGAAGATTTAAGGATAGTGTTATTAGTCTAAGTCTATTGTTAGTGCTTTGAGTCAAGGATTACCCAAGCAATGAACCAATTATGCAATCAAGCTAAGTCTTTAATTCTATCTTGTTGAGTATTTCTATTTTGAAAGATGGGACTCTGTAATATTTTGGAACAGTTATGAATACTTTTGATATAAAGCAATGGGTTGTGATGTTCTTGAAATCAAGTCATCTTATGAAGATGAATGTTTTATGAAAAGAAATGTTTTAGTAACACTCGGTTTTCAGTAATGAACGTTAAGTGCAACAACGACACCTCAATAATGTTTCAAAAAAAAAAATTTGGCCTCATTTTTGCAACAAATAAATAAAATTTTGGTTATTTTGTGTTACGAAAATCGGGCTGTTACACCCTTAGAGGTCGAGACCCGTTAGAAGCACGGCTTAGAATGGGTCGACCAACTTAGGATAATAAAGATTTAAAAGATTTAAAAGACTTAAAAGACTCTAAGCTTAAATCCTTTCTAACTACACGATGGGAGTGAAGTAGTGGAGAGGAAAGATACTGTATACTTGGAGGTCGGGCATCCCTCCAAGTGGTGATTGCGATAGGGGAGGGCAAGGACGGTGAAACGTCAAGAAGCCTAAGAGCGCTTCCCTAGGCGGGACGAGGTTACAATGATCAAGGTCACTGGCGGGCATTGATCGTAGCAAGGACTGCAACGTGAACTAGGGATAGAGCTGTCGCCCCCTTGAGCAAATCTTAGATGGTGTAGAGGGAATCCGAATGGGACTAGAAGCCATTGTTTTTGTGAAATGGGGAAATTATGAAATGATATTTTGTTTTACTGGCCAACAAGGCATGGTTCCAGCCGGTACGTACCCTTTGGCTTCGATGTCAGCATGGTTAGGATTCCTTTGCATCCCATCTGCTTTCCGAACTAGGACGTAGTTGGATATTGAAGGAGGAGATGTATCGTGTGTGCTAATCTACCCCTTACCTCAATGATTCCCCTCCCTAAATCATTCATGGTTGTGAAAGACTTAGTGGAAATTTTATGAGTATGGAATTCTCAAGTAATGATGTTAAGTGGTTATAATGATGAGTTATAAAGATAAAAGTGATAATGATATGATATGGTGAACACATGGTAATGATGAGACGTTAATGTTATAATGAAAAGTTAATGTCATATTATAATTGTATGTGTTTAGTTCTAGTGCGATCCATGGCATAAGCCCATGCCGTCAACGACATTGTTTGTTTGATCGCTAACTCTCTCTCTTCTCTTCTATATACTTGTTTTTATCGTAAACTTTAGATGGCGGACCGAGTGCTACAATTGGTGATGTCCCCTTTGGCGGGAGGACAATGGGTTAGGACAACTAATGGATGGATATGGGAGGGGCCGACGAGACTCAGTTTTGTGGATAGAGACCATGTGCTTCGTGGAGTAGCTACTGATCGTGTGGAAATTCGTTTTCTGCTGAGAGACTTTATGCCGGGTGGACCCGGGGATTTTCATCATAATGCACCACCTGTCAATAACAATATTGGTGAGGAAGAGGACCCCGAGGAGGATCCAGAAGAAGATCCCGAAGAAGATCCGGAGGAAGACCCAGCAGAGAATCCAAACGACGATGAGTAGTGTATGGTTTTTGGTTTGTGAGTCAAGGACGGCAAGACCCTCTGATAACTATGTAACCCAATGTGGTATTTATTTTTATCTTTTAATATTGCTATTTTGAGGATAATGACTTTTATGCCAAAACAATTTATGTTGGATCAGTTTATGAATAAAATTAATTTTCCGTAATTACACTATCGCGTTTTGGTGAATGAATTATGGTGATAACGTGACACTTCAGTTTGAAAATTAAGTCAAGAGGAAATGTTTTCATACAATCAAGTTAAGAAGGAAATGTTTTGGAAATTACTTTGGAAACTAAGTTAAAGTTTTGGAAACTAAGATAGTGTTAGAGTAATATGCAAACCTTTTTCGAATAAAAATAAAACGTGAGAAATGTTTTTATAAAAAAAAATGGCGCAAATTTTTAGTGAAAATTGGGATTCCAAATTGGGATGTTACAGAGACTAATGTGAATGACTTTTTACAAAGTCAGGGACCTAAAAGCATTTTTGCTAATTTCAGTGACTACAGTGAAAATGCTGTGTAAATTCAGGGACCAAAGTGATAGTTTACTCAATTTCATTCTAACCAATTAGAAAGCAAATTATAATCATCATCCAAAGGTTCCTCACGCTATTAAGAAGCTACATACAAAGTGCCAAATTCGAAAACATAAAAGTCTTAATTATGATAGCATCATGCGCAAACTATAATAGGGAATTTTATAAGGGAAGTACTAGCAGGTTCCTACCTTGAGACAACTAGCAGAAAGTGCGGGAAGTGAGACGAATGCTGGCAACGGCGCTGTGAAGTGGCAACAGCGAGTAAGTGCACCCCAGCGGTACCAACAAAAAAAGTGTTGACTTCACCGGAAGTGCTTACAAAATTTTATATACTTTTTCAAAACTATCTTTATAATTATTATTAGAACTTTAAAAAATGTTGATTTTATAGAGATGTTAGTGAAAAAAAGTAATTAAATGCTATTGGAAATTGAAAAAGAGTTATAAATATGACTAAAATAAAAACCCCAAAAGAGTCTTATAAATAAGACCGAAATGAGTAGGCAATATATAAATTCATTTATATGTTACTGTACAATTTAACCTTTTTCTTTCTTTCATAGCATTGGGCTAGCATTGACAAAACGGGCAGGCGGGCAGACATGGCCCGCGCCCGCATTGTCAAAATGTTTAGGGCCAAAAAATTGGGTCATGTCCGCCTTAAGTGCGGGCAGGGCGCGCGGGCGGCCCGTGTTTTGAAAAAAAAAATTAATTCATGTTTTTTTCCTTTGTTATAGTGCAAATTTTAAAAAATAATTGCGGGCGACCCGCCCGCCCGGAAACCTTGTACCAAATATGTGTGTCACCAACGTTTTTATTATTATTTTTTTAAAAAAATAAAGCCCGCGAGCCGCCGCCTGCGCTCGCCCACGAAAAATAACGAGCGGAGCAGGCAAGCGTGATTTTTTTTTGCCAAAACTTGTGCCCTGCCCGCAAAAAAATGCGGGCGGACGGGCGGGGCCCGCGGGCCAAGGCCCTAATTGTCAAGACTACATTGGGCACTCCTCTTTGGATTATGACTTAGGAGGAAGATGAATATTTGGGTCATTTTTTAATATATTGGAGCTTTATATTTAACTATTATTTTGTTCATTACAATATTTCAATATTTTTGTTGGTTTCTAATTTCTTGTTGCATATAATTCCAACCTCTTATTTGGTTAACGAATTGCATGGTAATAAAATTATCATTTCTTTCTCTTTTATTATTTCACGTATTTTTATCCTTTTGCTTGCTCCTTACTAACTACTTCAATATGTTAAAATTTATTATTTCGTTATATCATCTTTTCACTATTGGATTTGTGTTTGAGAATTTTCAAGAATATTTAATCTTACTGCAATTTGGTGGTGTAATCTTATTTTTTATTTTTTTTAAAGTCATCTAACTTTACTTAGTACATGATGTATTTCCATTTGGTGCTTTCACATCAATTTATTATTTTCTTACTATTTTCTTTTGTAGGTTTTGAAGTTCGGGTATAGATGGGGTTTAATGTTCTTGTGATATGTTTTTAAATCGACCATATTCTTTCTGCAAGCATTGGTATCAATATAAAAAAGGAGTATCATTGATTATGTCCGACCATCTTCTATAAGCAAGCATTGGTATCAATATAAAAGGGTCGTATTTTTTGGTCCCCATCATTACTCAACAAACCCCATTTTATTCCTCCTTATACAAGGTGGACGAACAAATTTTCACTTTTCGACTCTTGGCAGTCGGAATGTTTTCGCCTTTTGTTAGTCGGATAAGTGAAAATTTGCACTTCCGCCTTGTATAAGGCGGAATAAAATGAGGGCTGGTGAGTAAAATGGTGGGGGCCAAAAAGTAAATGTCATATAAAAAAGGAATATGATTAATTGATTATATCCACGTATGTTAATGAGATACTCCCTCCGGTCTTGTATATAAGCAAAAAAAATCAACACATGTATTAAGAAAAACAGTTAGATGCATTTAATTTTCTTGGAATGATGTAAAATATAAAATGTATTACCTAAAATACCCTTAAACCTTGATGCATAGAAAAAATTAAAAAAAATTGTTTCATTAATGAAAATCCACTCATTAAATACAGCGTACTATTACCTCCTCCTAGAATATTTAAACATCATCTGAACTGAACAAAGAATAAGAACCGTATGACTTTTCCATTGCTTGATGCAATATGAAACAGTAGCACTACAATTAGTATTATATGCATGTGGCGCCAAAATTAACTGGACAATTGCATCAGTAGCAATATTAACAACAAAAACATGAACATCCGGTGAAGTGTGGAAAATGGGTGCTACCAAAAAAATGGCTCCAAGAATACATAATTTTAAAATTTAGCTAAAAAATTGGCTCCAACAAATAACTATAAAAAGCTTGCAATCTTTCAAATTGTATTACTAGACTTTCTATCCCCGACCCTCTTCTTAAGAGCTTTTATTTAAATTTAATTTATTCAACATGCCTTTGGACATTGATTTGAATACTCATTGCAATGGTTCTAATGATACTGATCTAAATGTATGCCCAATCTATGAAGAGGAAAACAGTATTTTTTAATGAGTTGAATTGTCCTTCTTTGAGCTCCAATGATCGGTTTCTCATATATTTGAATGCATTTCCATCACATGAAGAGGAATATGTATCTGGTAATGAGGATATAAACAACAACAATACTGATGATGCAAGTTTGAATGAAATTGACGCCATATTTAGTGATATGCTTATTATTCTTAATTTATGCATGTTTAAAATAGAAATTGAAATCCGTAGCCAATAGTCTAGATGCCCTTTGTCATCCTAAAGTACAAGTACACAGTAGTCAACAAAAAAGTTCCAAGCCATAATGTACAATCATGTAGCAGATGATTCAGTGCGAAAACAAGATTAAAAAAAATGTGCACTATAACAACACAGACTTTATATTTTAAAGAATCCATATTATTATTGAAAATACTAACAAAACATGTGCCTAGTATCATGAGAAAGCCATGCATGACCCATTGAAAATCAACTGAAACTCCCCTCACAAGATCCAACTTTTCAGTTTTGTGCTAGTAACTTTTGCTTGGCTTATTTAATAAAGATTGGTTAGTAAGATTTGTGTTAGTGCATGATAGAAATTGGTTAGGCAAGTGACATCTTTATCTTATTTGATAGAAATCCAAGATGATGTAGAGGATGAAGCTTTTGGAGAAAGCGGAGGGAGTGATGATATATTAACTGAAGGTGTTGTTCTTTTCATTTTCTTTAGTAACACATGTTTATTAATTTCATTTGCTTTTTTATATATTAATGCACTCTAATATTTTATATACAATAGGAAACTTTGTTCAAAATGAGACACAATCATCTCGGAAATGACATTCTTTCCTGGAAAACAATCAACCAAAAATTGTTTCTCAATTGTTGACAAGTTCAAGTCGTAATGGGAAGCTTGATAGTGGGACAGTTAAAACAGTGGCTTCTTCCTTTTCGGTGTCCATTGATGTTATTTATCGGATTTGGAGGCAAACAAAAAATACGGGTGATGCATGTCATAGGAAAACAAAGAAAGAACTGTGGCCAAAACAGAGTTGAGATAGATATTGAGAAACTCAGCATCATTGACATAAATAAACGTAGCAATCTTCGAGCCATAGCATGTGCATTTGGCATAGCAAGACAGCGTTGCTGAAATTTAAAAAAAGAAGGGGTTTTACGGCGGCATACAAACGCGCTAAAGCCACACATGACAGATAATAATATGAAAGCTCATCTTAGATTTTGCTTGTCCATGCTTGAGCAAAGTAGTATTCATCATGATCCAAAGTTTAGGAGCATGTATAATATTGTGCACATTGATGAAAAATGGTTCTACATGACAAAAAATCCATGAACTATTATCTTCTTGCTGATGAGGACGATCCATATGGCACCTGCAGAAATAAAAACTTCATTCTTAAGGTCATGTTTTTGGTTGCAGTAGCTAGATAATGGAAACGAGACATTCTGAGGAAAAATTGGTGTGTTTCCTTTGGTTAATAAAGTTCTCGCAAGAAGGTCAAGTGTCAATAGAGTATCTGGGACACTCGAAACAAAGCCAATTGCTTCTATCACTAAAGAAGTGAGTCGAATGTTCCTGATAAACAAGGTTTTACCTGCCATCAAATAAAAATGGCCACGAGAATATGCATGAGAAACAATCTATATACAACAAGATAATGTGTCATGCCATTTTGCTACTGATGAGGTTGTGCAAAAATCCTATCATACTTATTCTAGTAAAGATTCAAACAAAATTTTTCTCACACTTCAATCTTGTATGATTGAAATGATGAAAGGTAAAGGATCCAATAATTACAAAATTCCCCATATGAAAAAAGATAAGATGCTTAAGCGAGGCGAATTACTCACTGAATTTAGATGTGATCAAGAATTATTTCGTGAAGTTTTTGAATACCTGCACAATTCTGATTAAGGTATGGAATTTATTGTTGTAGTAGTGTTTTTAATGTTATATACACCTATGTTCTACTCGTATGCTACAAGTTGATTATATTGTCTTTTTATTTTTTAATTATGCATCTTGCAGTATTTTGATGGATTAATGAGCGTGACACGATTATGGATCAATGCATGGCATGCCCTGAGCCTAGTAGGAGTTATTGGAGTTTTGAAATTTTGTGATAATTTTGAGGGTAAGCAATGCTATGCAGTGCAGTGGCTAGTTTAGTTTTTTCTTTTTGAATCTCAAATGTTCCTATTCTTTTTTAACACAATTCTTGATGAAATGGAATGTTCCTATTTTAGTACATTTTTAAGTTGCATTTTTAACACGAGGCAACCATTTTAATCAACTAATAGCATATAGATTAATTCAGGATTATGAATGATAATAACAGCAAAGATAAAAAATCAAACACTATTGATGAGAATGAACATTTGCAATTCTTACTTATACCAAAATCTTTAAAATAGTGAAAACAAACAAATGGGATGAGAAGTTCTTGAATGACAGAGAACAAATTACTTTACTCTTCCCTCCTACTAATCAAAATAACAACTCTTTTCAAAACATGAATTTCATAAGCTATTGCTACTGTTACTGCATATCTTAACTTCTTAATCAAATCATATCAAATGACCAATATAAATTTTCAAAATTTCATGAACCTCTTTTTTTATCTCCTCCTTCTCAAGTATGTCATTGACTTCTTCTTTTATCTCCTTCTCAAGCTTGTCATGAACCTCTTTCTTTATCTCCTCTTCTTGAAGCCCATAGTCCATTTCAGCATATGGCAATTCATTCAAATCAAAAGGTTTTGTGATGCCTTTGTTAACAGCAGACATAGCTTCAGCAGGGACTTTGTTCAAGTCAAAATCATGTTTTTTGTTGTCTCTAGATGCTACCTTCTCAGACTCATTTGATGGCTCTGCTTTTTTAATTGTGATATCACCATTGTGATGGGAGTTCAATTCACCTTTAACAACTCATCTTCAGTGCGATTAGCCTCTCTATCTTTATCCAAAGAGTCTTCAACAATGAGAAGTAATAAATCCTCTAAATTATGTGAAGTTTCATTGGAAGGTGTTGTCATTTTCTTTGCATAGATAAAAAACGAAAAGAATGGAATATGATTGTACTATCAAAGAGCACTGGTGATGTGCTTATAAATGTGACGGGTATAATGAGTAGTGCTTCTCCTTCTTTGCCTTGTCATTTTTCATTACCTGCCTTGAGTGGAGTAATGGTAGACTGCTATGGAACCATATCACTAGTAATAATTACTTATTGGAATAATGGACTAGTATTAGTAATGAGGGGTATTTTTGGAATGTTAATATTTATTAGTGCATGATTAATTAGTTTTTGCTTATATACAAGACCATTTTATGTATGTTTTTTTTTGCTTATAAACAAGATCGGAGGGAGTAACTAACTAAGGAACTAAGGAATAAGAATTAAAAAAGATAATCGATAAAAAATTAAACATATGTATTTGTTTCATACCGTAATTGTTAAGGTAATTGATATCAAAATAATTAAATTAGAGAATTTAAAATTGATAACATATATAATACTGTAAATTGAAGTTGATGTTATAAACAATTCATATCTATCTAATTAGTGGATTACTATCTATTGGATTGTGTTTATATTTAGTTGAAACCATTTCATATTAGGGTTTCCTATCTCCCTATAAATAGGATTCAACCTAAAATGTACACTGAATATATCACAATATATTGTTTCCTCTCTTCTTCTCTTCTTCATTATTTTCATACGTTTCATAACACGTTATCAGCACGAAGCTCTAACCAAAAGGTGTGTTGAAGCTTATACATCAAAGAGTATTAAAGCAAGGTTAATTTTAATATTATTAATTTTTTATTTATTTATTCATTTTTTTATTTTGATATATTATATATTGATCCCAAAGTATCAATATTATATGGACATGAACATTTTATAAGAGATACAAGTTCTTGAGAATTATAGCATTTATCATGTCCATCATAAAAAAAGAAAGAAAGAAAGATGCAAATCGAAACAAATTTGAAAAGATGCAAACAGAAGCAGTGTTGATTGATTTGAAAAGGAGAACTCATCGATGCAAACAAGGCAGAAGCAATTTATAGCTCTATAGTAACCGTGGTATTTATATATATTATGTTTGCATTTCATGTCAAGCAGTTGGCATATTGGTAGCAATAATCACTGCAAGTATGGCAAGTCATGGGTTCAAGACTGATCCTTGAATTCTATTTTATATATTTTATATATTTTCCAAAGAATGATCGAAAAATAAAATAGCAAAATTTTTCTAAGATTGGAATCTATAAAACCCGATGTGGGACTTGGTTTGTTCCACCAGTCCAAGGAGTTACAATCTATTTAATACTATGCCAATGAGGAGTTCCGATCTATTTAATACTATGCCAATGGATGACAAGGTTCTCAGTGCACAAATCTTACTATTAATGGTGACAACTTCTTAAAGCAATCGAGGGACTTGTATTCATTCTTCATCTCCAATTTGTAATGTCTAACTCTTGTTTCAACTGCGTGCAAATTCCACAAAATGAAGAATACACATCGAACCAAGATGTGCATAATCATGTCTAGTGCTAAGGATTTCAAGTATTGCTGGAGAGTTTAAAGAGTAAATACATCATTGAAATTTGAACACACACAACACTTATCATTGTGCAACTCCAACCATTTGGGCTGATTGTCTTATTGAATTAATAAAATTTTATTAAAAAAAAATTTTTGTTTTCACCGAGTATTGTACTCGGGATCATTTCAATCACACCAGGTTGTTGTGCCTTTATTGATGAAATCAATATTTGATATCATTTTATTAAATTGGATAATTTCACTATTATATATTTAATTGCGTTTATTGTCAATTATTATTGAACGTTATGTTGAAACATGAAAATATCAGTGTTTTTCATTAAGTAAATTAATATGATTTATATCTTTTATCATTAACAATTTGACATTAAAGTAGAGCTTTATTTGATATAATTTTTGTTATTGTTCCCTAATTATCTCCCTATGAGTTGTTTTGAAAGTTATATAAGGAAGAATATGCTTCATCAAGTTGACTCATATATTATGTCGGCTTCTATTTTGTTGGCTCTACACACATGTTGAGTAGTATGTGACGCTCTTGGATTAAAATACTTTATAAGAAAATATAGTAGAATATGTATAATACGGACTTGATATTATTGGAAAAATAGGATATAAAATTTTTCCTTTATATTTATTCTCAAACTAAACGTATCCCTTTAAAAATACTTTGAATTCGGCATTGGAATTGTTATCATACTTTTTCTTTTTAAAACACCTGCTATTACCGAATTCGTTTGTTATTCATCAGAGTGCGCGGAAAGAGTATAACTTTAGAAAATAATATAATCACTAGACATTAAAAACATAAAACATATATATATATGTGTGTGTGTGTGTGTGTGTGTGTGTGTGTGTGTGATAAGTACCATCAAAAACATCCATCATATCCCAAATACAGAAACTGATACCCAAAGTCCAGTGATATAAGTACCAAAGCCAAGTATAAACATAAACTGAAAGCAAAGACCAAAACCCTGAAGTCTCTCAAAAGATATATACAATATATACATAATCAAAATAAAGACACTCCAGAGCTGGTCATCAAGTCCTCCAAGAACGCTCCACCATCACCATGATCTACTACAGCTGCTACTACGATCCAGACCCACATTACTCACACTATGCCCATACCTAAGGGACACCCATCTTCCTATCAGTAATATCCTCCTGCTCGAATGGCTCCTCGTCACTCTCACCCTCCTCTGGATCCTCCTCTGCCTCATCCAACGGAGTAGGTACCCTACCACTGGGTACAGGATCTGCATCGGGTACAGTCCTCTCAGGGTCCGAAGAATCAGGTGAAGGAGTCCCATCATGAACAAATCTAGCAGCAACGGGGTGAGAGCGAGTATAGGGTCGAAAACGAAAAGTATGATAATGACGAACAGGTCGAGCAAGGGGTGGTCCATGGTGAGAATAAAAAGGTGGTACGTGCATAGTATAAATAATGGGAATCCGAAATCGTCGAGGTCGCACTCGGGCTAAGGGGTTGGGATGGTAGAGTGTGACCTCCACCTCTCCCTCAAAAGTAGCCCGACGCTCCTCATACATCCATATCCCGCTAGGGATAGGACGGATCTCGATGCACGCTAGGTAGAAGTGTGCCATCACCTACACAGGGCACAGGAGTAAGCATAATATAATCACATAATCAAACAAGAATAATTCTAACATTCACAAGTATTCAAGCACAAGTAAATATGCAAATACATATGAGCACACCCTGTTTAACAAATTGTTAATCTTTTATATTAGTGGCATGATGCATGCTTTCTATCTCACAATCATGAGGCCTCCAATACTAATCAATCTCGGACGTACATCCAATACACCAATGTGTTCCCAGAACACTAACATACGTTCCTAGAACGTATGACAAACCATACTTGGAATATAAACAAGCACCACTCCCAGAGTGTGCATCACGTTCCCAGAACGCACCAAACAAAAAACCATGTCCCAGACACTGGCCACATTCTCAGAATGTGTCATCAAGTAGGTTGCATCAATTTGGTACTCCCAGAGTTGTAACACCCCGATTCGGGCCATTTTTTTTTTTAATGTTATGCAAGATGAGAACATTTAACTTTTTAAAATATAGTTACATTTAAAACTCATGTTCTCATTTGCACAACCCTTTCAAGTTCCAAACCGAGATGTCACAAGACACCGCACTTTGAAACCGTTTTCAAATCATCATTTAATATACATAGCCCATTGACTTGTTTTAGAAACATCAATATCAAATAAAACTTGTGCCGGGGTACAATATGATAGAGCTAGGGTAACTAAGTACTTACAATGGAGTACAATCCGCCAGGGGAACTCCTAGCATCTAGTCATGCTTCCTAGTACTTGCTGTCTAACTCCGGACTTTGATTGTTGAAGCTCACCATGCTTCCACTGCGCTATCTACCAGTTGCAATATCAGCAAGTGCCAATACGACAACATGGTAGGAGAGAGTCAGTGTTCCGAACACTAACGGGTTGACCTTGCGGTCTCGGGTAGACTTAATATAAAAATAAATAGATAATAAACTAGAACAGCGGAACATAAACACTCATCCTAATGCCATCACATCATCATCAACATATGCAACATGTCATGCACTTAGCGGATAGGAATCACATATAACCAAACATAACATCAATTTCCAAGCATATAAACATCCTCACTCATAGCCAAATCATTCACTACGCTTGTCCCACAATTCCTTTTTCCATTCTTTCTCAAATCATTGCCTCAGAATGTATTACACCACGAATCATTTCTCATGCTCAACTTACAATTCTTATTCGACACTTGATAACTTATTTACACCTCCCTTTGATACATCTTTGTCTTTTAAGTTTTATTGATTCGATTAGCATCAATGATGAGGGGGAAACATCATTGAGCTCACACACGTCTACATCTCCTCGATCAACCACCCAACCTAGTCGGAAGCAAACAGGAGTACAGGACCTTTACCACGCGGGCACGACAACTGTCACACAACAAATGGTCCCAGACCAGGAGGACTCAGCCTCAAATCAATCATATCATAAAATCAAGGCACGCCCTCGGCGACAAACACAAATGCCCCGTTCCAGTCCCTCTCACTGTTCTAGACTTGCATCGAGGGGGCGACAGTATAATTCTAGTTGGCCTGCAGAGCTTACCACGGTATTAGACCCAGTCCCCACCACGTTAGTGCACCACATGTGGAGTTCGCTCTGCCTAGAAAATATACTCTAGACTTCTTGACGTTTCACCGTCATCGTCCTCCCCTCCTGCAATCCCCACCTGAGTATCCGTAGATACCCATAGTATCTTCCTCTCCACTACTTCGATACGACACTCATACCTCAACGCATTTGTAAATGTCTTTTAATTCTTTTAAAGTTTTGGAGTTTTAATTAAACGGCTTAATCCTAACAGTCAGCTCGTCCTTGGTGCATCCCTTGAACGAAACCCGACCACTAATCGCAACTATTCCCCCTAAATCTGAAATGGCCTCCAGCCTCAAATCACTTTCTCATCTCATTCTCATTAACTCATTCTCAACATAACTCTTATTCACCTCATCAACAGAAATCCTCGTCTTTCCAAAACATCTTTCGCAAAACTTTTCGAAAACAAGATTTCACAAACTTTTTCAAAAATAATCTTTCCAAAGACTTTCACAAACATATCATTTTCACAAAAGCTTTTCAAAAATTTCTTTTCAAAATCTTTTTCAAAAATCACATTTTTGGGTGAGTGTTAATGGAGGAGCAAGCTCAACTCAACACTAAGCTTCTTCCCAAAAACGTGAACGAGGAATCATATTCCACTCAAACCACTTTCTCACTTTCATAATCACATTCTCAGATCAATCTCAACTCTTTATCTCTTTCCTTTACTCACATCACCTTTATCTTTTTCTCAAACATTCTCATACTTTCTCTTCATTCTCAACTCATCACGTATTTCTTTCTCAATTGTTTCTCATGTTTCTTACTCATTTCTCTTTACTCTTTTCGATCTTATCGTATTACTTTCATGATTCCATCATCATCATTTCACTATCCAGACACAAGTAGACAATATCTAAGCAAAATAAATTATGCACAACAAGTAAACATCTAGTATGCACAGCAAATAAACATTTAGTATGCAACCAAACGTCTAACACACACATATTTCGATCACCTAATCCGCAGTACTCTCGCAATCCGTCTAATCGAATTGCGAGCAACCACGTTACGGGATCACCGCACTCTCACTCACCTGGATGACGACACATCCAGAGACTTTCCGAAATTTCCGGTCGCTAACCTTGCCACGAGTCCTTCGCGTCCGACACCCGAGCTAAACATTTTTCCCCGTGCGTTAGAAATGATTTACGTAAACTCTCAATTTTGTTTTAGAAACACTTTTTAATTTCTTTTTTGAAAACTCATTACCAAAATCCAAAGAATTAAATTCCAAGTCAAATCAAAAGGTTTTTAGGAAAACTTTTTTTTTTTAAAACAAATCTAAAATAATTTCCTATTCAAAAACAGAATCTATTTTTCTTAGATTAAAACACTTTGGTTGAAAACTCATTTCCTTTAAACATTGAATGAAATCTTAAGAAAACAATACTTTGAAAATCTTTCTTAGATCAAATACAAGAATTCAAGAAGGTAAAATTTCAGAACCAATCAAATTAATTTATTTAATTCTAAACATTAGAAGATACTGATCAAAGAAGTTCTTTAAAATTTTCAAATCAGCTTAAGTTATTTAAATCACACTTTTTAAATAAAAAATTTCTCACACACAAAACTCACAACAGTATTTAAAACAATTTCAATTTGTCATGTTCATTTAATACACAAATAGTACATGTAAGTTTTAAGACACACAAAGCATTCACAATCACACAGTGAAGGTCACACTTTTAACCATTTAAAATCATCAATTAAATTATAATCTTAACAAACTAATTCAATTATTCTTAAATAAAATAATTCAAATTAATCCTTTTAATTATTCCAGTAAAATCGAATCACATATGTTTAATAATTTCCTAATCACAAATAAATTTTAAAACTAAAATCAGTAAACCAACAGTATCAAAATCTTTTCACATGATCAAAGGAACTTATTTATTTAAAATCAAACAGACAAAGGTAGACACACATCACTTTCACATAGTTTTATGCATCCAGAAACATAGTCATATTCATGAAAACAATTGTCCAACCATTTTCAACATACAGGGACCAAATCATACACACAAAATTTGCAAGAATTAAATACACAAATACAATCATACAATCATGAAATCATTTTCCTTCATTTTAAGATAAAACGTGAGCATACAGTAAGGAAGAGTAAAAATTTTAATTTCATTTTCAAAACAAAACAACACACAATTTAAATCACAAACCATCATACTTATTTTCTTTTAAATTTATTTACTTCATGCATGCACCTTTTAAATTCAATTAACTTAATCATGTATGCAACCTAGACAAGGGACAACATAGCTTTCTACCTAGTACCTAGTATGGCTTAAGGTCAACACACCACATCAACATGCATCAACATTATTAAAACAATTTCATTTTCAAACACTTTTAACATTCATAGAATGAATTCAAGACTATAACTTTTTATTTAAAACAAAAATAAGGATCTTATTTAATCTTTATAAGAATAACATGCATGTGTTTGAAATTATTAGATCTAGTCTTAAAACAAACATGCATCACTTTTTCACAAAATAAAAAGCATGGATCATATTATTTCCAAACTTGGCCGAATGGCCTTCATCAAAATAAGGCATGCACGTAATCAAACATTCAATCAAATAAGGTTTATACTTAAAAATCAATTTTAAAGCTTTGTTTCTTTAATTTCCTTCTTAAAACCGTAACACACACACAAAAAGGAAAACATGGTTTTTCTCTTAAAATTAACATGCATACTTAAGATCTAAACAAACTCATGCTTGAAAACTATTTTTAAAACTCACTTCTTTACTTTCCCTTTTGAAACCGAATGATATAGAGGAAGAAACATAACCTTTTCTTTGGAAAATTAACATGCAAGTCAAGATCTAAATATTTTTCATATATTAAACAAGGATAATCACATGCACAAATTTAAATCAACCAAGATAATCACAAACTTAACATGCAAGAATAAAAACCTCAACTTCTTCACTGATCAAGTTTTGATCATAAATTTATTCAACAAATAAACATGAAAATACATATAGATCATGATTTAACTAAAAGATTTAACATACAACAACCAAAAATTATACTTTATAAACACACAAGTTTAGATCATAATTTAAAGCAAGAAAAACATACATGCAAGAAGGGTATATGTTAAATTTCACAAAAACTTAAACAAACTTTAGATCTTTAAGTTTGAGTTAGAAAAACATCAAGATCTAACAAAGAAGACACAAACCGATTCACAAACATAGAGTTACAAATATTACAAATAATGTTTAGTTCATGAAAGTTCAAGATCAAGAAATAATAATACACAAATTCATCTTACAAAGCATAAAAATGAACATGCAAGAAGAAAAAGAAAGGGATCTACAAACTAAAAAGGAACAAGACTAAACTATTACATTTCTTCTGTTGATCTTCGAGTTTTCTACCAAGAAGGGTTGGTCTCTTTAGGTTTCTAGAACTTAGATCTTCAAAGGAAATGGCTCCTAGATCAAGCTCCTAAGTTCATCCTTCTTCCTCCTCTTCCACGGCCTCCTCTCCCTCTCTCTTTCTCTCTTTTGTTTTTCTCTAAGAGGTTAATGAGTCTCTTAGAAATTGTGTGTAGTGTTGGTACGGTGGAAGAAATGAAATGGTGAAGAGAAGTGAAATGGGAAAGTGAATTAAGGCTCTTCACATATATAGATCCACTAATCTCCCTCTTTTGCCCTTAAGTTGGTTTGGCTACAACATGAATGGGAGGGGCGATTTTGGGCTTGCAAAAGTTTGCATGGCTAAGGTCTCCAAAGTCAAGGAGACAAGGTGGAGTGGGCTATGTCACTAGGGGTCACCTTAGGCTTAAAACTAGTTAGGGTTTCTAACTTAGTTTAGTTTGATTCTAACTAAGTTTGGTTCATTTGGTTATGGCTTGACTTACTCCTTAAGCTTCTAGGAAATTCTACTCCTAACATACATACATACACGTATAACATACACACATATCTACACACATACATACCGTAGCATACACATCACACATACATACTTCACATTTTTATTTTCTTAATCTTATTTACTTAAACATCCCTAATTATTAATTCATACCATAATGCAATCACTTAATAAGGAATCACACTCACATAATTTATTTCAAGCATCAAACAGTACACACACAACCAATCAAACACATTGCACATAAAATCTCATGCCAATTCAATAAACTCATGTTCTTTAAAACATAATTCCAAAAATTCGTATTTTAAAACTCTGAAAATAAATTTTTGTAAAACAACCCAAAAAAATTTGAAAATTATGTTTTTAAAATCTACGTTTCAAGACGATCGTTTTGATATGAAGTTTGTAAAAATCCGAGTTACGCTTAAAAAGTTACGAATTTTTCAAGTTAACAGATCCAAAAACTCCATTTCAATTAAAAATCACTTTTCAATAAAATCACTACTAATTTCTTATAAATCAAACCAACAAAATAATTCACTTTAATTCTTTTTCACACAAAGTATTTTTCATAAAAGCCTTTATATCCCAAACTTCAATATTTATTTCGACGAAATCGTTTACGCACGTACGGGAAAAATGCGGGGTGTTACATTCTCCCCAACTTGAAGATTTCTCGTCCCCGAGAAATGCTGCGTAGAATCTATCTAATCGGTGGACGCGTAACTCCTTGAAGAAATTCTTTCCCTCTTCTGCTGTCGCAATCGCCGCATCCTCAAATATGAACTACCTACTCGTCGACTTTTCAAATGATTCGAATGGATTACTTGCAAAAGTAATCTCTTAGGTACTTTTAGCAAACATGGTGGGTTAATACGGTTTCACGGGTAACACAAGACTGAGGGTTCAAAGATATCAACGACATTAAAACAGTGCCCAAAATAATAAGGTTACGGACATTTGAGGTCGAGACGTTACTACACTTAGGGTCAAATTCTTCTCATTGGTTCAAGCCTAAAAGATTTTCTCCTCAAGACCTCATATTTCCGACTACTCCCCAACTTAGATGACGCATGCCTCTATGGTTACTATTAGATCCTCCTCTTGCTTTATCAACCACTAGTCCTCAAGAGACATACATCATCTCACTACTTGTTCCTGATACTAGATCACATAGCTTAGACAATTCTAAACCTTTTTCCACCTTTTACAATTTTTCTTACATTCTAAACCATCAAATTCCACCACCCTATCACTTCGACTATACCATATCATCACTTATTCACTTTTATCTAACCATTTCCCAACTCCAATCAAGACGCTTATGACTCTAATTATAAATATCACCTTAATTTTCTTCCTCATCTTATCTCCATCTAAACCTTTAACCAATCCGGTATAAAAATTCTTAATCCTGATCACTTCACAACCCACTCTCTACTCTAGAACCATTTACTTGACTTGGTACAGGATGCCTGGGTTTAACATTTCAAACAAGAGTTTAAGAAAGAATGAATGTCTGGTCAAATACCAAAAAGGGAAAGCTTCGGGTTCATAGAAAATCAGGGGCTAAAATTTTCGAAAAGAAGGTACTCTCAAACGTCATGCCAAAGCAATTTGGCACGCATAGGGTTTCACAAGAAAATTTTTAATCAAGAAAAGAAAGGTTCTAGTGACATAACAAAATCTCATATCAAGAGTTCAGGGGTTATCACCAACAAAAGGGGTTCACCTCAAAGAAGAGTCTAGCGAAAGAAAATTCGAATCGCACGTCGACATCTCATGACGTCACTGATCTCTGCTCCTCATCGTTGCCGTTCATAAAACCGACATGCTCCATGAAAACATTCGCGCACTCTTAATGTTCTATCGCTATTCTAATACTAACTCACACACAGAGACACACGGCAGAGTACGTAAGTCCATGCATAAGGTTACTTAGTTTAACCACTGCTCTGATACCATTTCTGTAACACCCCGATTCGGCAACTTGAAACTCAACTAAAAGTAGTGAAAATTAGGGCCATTTTTTTTAATGTTATGCAAGATGAGAACATTTAACTTTTTAAAATATAGTTACATTTAAAACTCATGTTCTCATTTGCACAACCCTTTCAAGTTCCAAACCGAGATGTCACAAGACACCGCACTTTGAAACCATTTTCAAATCATCATTTAATATACATAGCCCATTGACTTGTTTCAGAAACATCAATATCAAATAAAACTTGTGCCGGGGTACAGTATGATAGAGCTAGGGTAACTAAGTACTTACAATGGAGTACAATCCGCCAGGGGAACTCCTAGCATCTAGTCATGCTTCCTAGTACTTGCTTTCTAACTCCGGACTTTGATTGTTGAAGCTCACCATGCTACCACTGTGCTATCTACCAGTTGCAATATCAGCAAGTGCCAATACGACAACATGGTAGGAGAGAGTCAGTGTTCCGAACACTAACGGGTTGACCTTGCGGTCTCGGGTAGACTTAATATAAAAATAAATAGATAATAAACTAGAACAGTGGAACATAAACACTCATCCTAATGCCATCACATCATCATCAACATATGCAACATGTCATGCACTTAGCGGATAGGAATCACATATAACCAAACATAACATCAATTTCCAAGCATATAAACATCCTCACTCATAGCCAAATCATTCACTACGCTTGTCCCACAATTCCTTTTTCCATTCTTTCTCAAATCATTGCCTCAGAATGTATTACACCACGAATCATTTCTCATGCTCAACTTACAATTCTTATTCGACACTTGATAACTTATTTACACCTCCTTTTGATACATCTTTGTCTTTTAAGTTTTATTGATTCGATTAGCATCAATGATGAGGGGGAAACATCATTGAGCTCACACACGTCTACATCTCCTCGATCAACCACCCAACCTAGTCGGAAGCAAACAGGAGTACAGGACCTTTACCACGCGGGTACGACAGCTGTCACACAACAAATGGTCCCAGACCAGGAGGACTCAGCCTCAAATCAATCATATCATAAAATCAAGGCACGCCCTCGGCGACAAACACAAATGCCCCGTTCCAGTCCCTCTCACTGTTCTAGACTTGCATCGAGGGGGCGACAGTATAATTCTAGTTGGCCTGCAGAGCTTACCACGGTATTAGACCCAGTCCCCACCACATTAGTGCACCACATGGGGAGTTCGCTCTGCCTAGAAAATATACTCTAGACTTCTTGACGTTTCACCGTCATCGTCCTCCCCTCCTGCAATCCCCACCTGAGTATCCGCAGATACCCATAGTATCTTCCTCTCCACTACTTCGATACGACACTCATACCTCACCGCATTTGTAAATGTCTTTTAATTCTTTTAAAGTTTTGGAGTTTTAATTAAACGGCTGAATCCTAACAGTCGGCTCGTCCTTGGTGCATCCCTTCAACGAAACCTGACCACTAATCGCAACTATTCCCCCTAAATCTCAAATGGCCTCCAGCCTCAAATCACTTTCTCATCTCATTCTCATTAACTCATTCTCAACATAACTCTTATTCACCTCATCAACAGATTTCCTCGTCTTTCCAAAACATCTTTCGCAAAACTTTTCGAAAACAAGATTTCACAAACTTTTTCAAAAATAATCTTTCCAAAGACTTTCACAAACATATCATTTTCACAAAAGCTTTTCAAAAATTTCTTTTCAAAAATCACATTTTTGGGTGAGTGTTAATGGAGGAGCAAGCTCAACTCAACACTAAGCTTCTTCCCAAAAACGTGAACGAGGAATCATATTCCACTCAAACCACTTTCTCACTTTCATAATCACATTCTCAGATCAATCTCAACTCTTTATCTCTTTCCTTTACTCACATTACCTTTATCTTTTTCTCAAACATTCTCATACTTTCTCTTCATTCTCAACTCATCACGTATTTCTTTCTCAATTGTTTCTCATGTTTCTTACTCATTTCTCTTTACTCTTTTCGATCTTATCGTATTACTTTCATGATTCCATCATCATCATTTCACTATCCAGACACAAGTAGACAATATCTAAGCAAAATAAATTATGCACAACAAGTAAACATCTAGTATGCACAGCAAATAAACATTTAGTATGCAACCAAACGTCTAACACACACATATTTGGATCACCTAATCCGCAGTACTCTCGCAATCCGTCTAATCGAATTGCGAGCAACCACGTTACGGGATCACCGCACTCTCACTCACCTGGATGACGACACATCCAGAGACTTTCCGAAATTTCCAGTCGCTAACTTTGCCACGAGTCCTTCGCGTCCGACACCCGAGCTAAACATTTTTCCCCGTGCGTTAGAAACGATTTACGTAAACTCTCAATTTTGTTTTAGAAACACTTTTTAATTTCTTTCTTGAAAACTCATTACCAAAATCCAAAGAATTAAATTCCAAGTCAAATAAAAAGGTTTTCAGGAAAACTTTTTTTTTTAAAACAAATCTAAAATAATTTCCTATTCAAAAACAGAATCTATTTTTCTTAGATTAAAACACTTTGGTTGAAAACTCATTTCCTTTAAACATTGAATGAAATCTTAAGAAAACAATACTTTGAAAATCTTTCTTAGATCAAATACAAGAATTCAAGAAGGTAAAATTTCAGAACCAATCAAATTAATTTATTTAATTCTAAACATTAGAAGATACTGATCAAAGAAGTTCTTTAAAATTTTCAAATCAGCTTAAGTTATTTAAATCACACTTTTTAAATAAAACTTTTCTCACACACAAAACTCACAACAGTATTTAAAACAATTTCAATTTGTCATGTTCATTTAATACACAAATAGTACATGTAAGTTTTAAGACACACAAAGCATTCACAATCACACAGTGAAGGTCACACTTTTAACCATTTAAAATCATCAATTAAATTATAATCTTAACAAACTAATTCAATTATTCTAAAAGAAAATAATTCAAATTAATCCTTTTAATTATTCCAGTAAAACCAAATCACATATGTTTAATAATTTCCTAATCACAAATAAATTTTAAAACTAAAATCAGTAAACCAACAGTATCAAAATCTTTTCACATAATCAAAGGAACTTATTTATTTAAAATCAAACAGACAAAGGTAGACACACATCACTTTCACATAGTTTTATGCATCCAGAAAGATAGTCATTTTCATGAAAACAATTGTCCAACCATTTTCAACATACAGGGACCAAATCATACACACAAAATTTGCAAGAATTAAATACACAAATACAATCATACAATCATCAAATCATTTTCCTTCATTTTAAGATAAAACGTGAGCATATAGTAAGGAAGAGTAAAAATTTTAATTTCATTTTCAAAACAAAACAACACACAATTTAAATTACAAACCATCATACCTATTTTCTTTTAAATTTATTTACTTCATGCATGCACCTTTTAAATTCAATTAACTTAATCATGTATGCAACCTAGACAAGGGACAACATAGCTTTCTACCTAGTACCTAGTATGGCTTAAGGTCAACACACCACATCAACATGCATCAACATTATTTAAACAATTTCATTTTCCAACACTTTTAACATACAAAGAATGAATTCAAGACTATAACTTTTTCTTTAAAACAAAAATAAGGATCTTATTTAATCTTTATAAGAATAACATGCATGTGTTTGAAATTATTAGATCTAGTCTTAAAACAAACATGCATCACTTTTTCACAAAATAAAAAGCATGGATCATATTATTTCAAACTTGGCCGAATAGCCTTCATCAAAATAAGGCATGCACATAATCAAACATTCAATCAAATAAAGTTTATACTTAAAAATCAATTTTAAAGCTTTGTTTCTTTAATTTCCTTCTTAAAACCGTAACACACACACAAAAAGGAAAACATGGTTTTTCTCTTAAAATTAACATGCATACTTAAGATCTAAACAAACTCATGCTTGAAAACCATTTTTAAAACTCACTTCTTTACTTTCCGTTTTGAAACCGAATGATATAGAGGAAGAAACATAACCTTTTCTTTGGAAAATTAACATGCAAGTCAAGATCTAAATATTTTTCATATATTAAACAAGGATAATCACATGCACAAATTTAAATCAACCAAGATAATCACAAACTTAACATGCAAGAATAAAAACCTCAACTTCTTCACTGATCAAGTTTTGATCATAAATTTATTCAACAAATAAACATGAAAATACATATAGATCATGATTTAACTAAAAGATTTAACATACAACAACCAAAAATTATACTTTATAAACACACAAGTTTAGATCATAATTTAAAGAAAGAAAAACATACATGCAAGAAGGGTATATGTTAAATTTCACAAAAACTTAAACAAACTTTAGATCTTTAAGTTTGAGTTAGAAAAACATCAAGATCTAACAAAGAAGACACAAACCGATTCACAAACATAGAGTTACAAATATTACAAATAATGTTTAGTTCATGAAAGTTCAAGATCAAGAAAGAATAATACACAAATTCATCTTACAAAGCATAAAAATGAACATGCAAGAAGAAAAAGAAAGGGATCTACAAACTAAAAAGGAACAAGACTAAACTATTACATTTCTTCTGTTGATCTTCGAGTTTTCTACCAAGAAGGGTTGGTCTCTTTAGGTTTCTAGCACTTAGATCTTCAAAGGAAATGTCTCCTAGATCAAGCTCCTAAGTTCCTCCTTCTTCCTCCTCTTCCACGGCCTCCTCTCCCTCTCTCTTTCTCTCTTTTTTTTTCTCTAAGAGGTTAATGAGTCTCTTAGAAATTGTGTGTAGTGTTGGTACGGTGGAAGAAATGAAATGGTGAAGAGAAGTGAATTGGGAAAGTGAATTAAGGCTCTTCACATATATAGATCCACTAATCTCCCTCTTTTGCCCTTAAGTTGGTTTGGCTACAACATGAATGGGAGGGGCGATTTTGGGCTTGCAAAAGTTTGCATGGATAAGGTCTCCAAAGTCAAGGAGACAAGGTGGAGTGGGCTATGTCACTAGGGGTCACCTTAGGCTTAAAACTAGTTAGGGTTTCTAACTTAGTTTAGTTTGATTCTAACTAAGTTTGGTTCATTTGGTTATGGCTTGACTTACTCCTTAAGCTTCTAGGAAATTCTACTCCTAACATACATACATACACGTATAACCTACACACATATCTACACACATACATACTTCACATTTTTATTTTCTTAATCTTATTTACTTAAACATCCTAATTATTAATTCATACCAAAATGCAATCACTTAATAAGGAACCACACTCACATAATTTATTTCAAGCATCACACAGTACACACACATCCAATCAAACACATTGCACATAAAATCTCATGCCAATTCAATAAATTCATGTTCTTTAAAACACAATTCCAAAAATTCATATTTTAAAACTCTGAAAATAAATTTTTGTAAACCAACCCAGAAAAATCTGAAAATTATGTTTTTAAAATCTACTTTTCAAGACGATCGTTTTGATATAAAGTTTGTAAAAATCCGAGTTACGGTTAAAAAGTTACGAATTTTTCAAGTTAAGAGATCCAAAAACTCCATTTCAATTAAAAATCACTTTTCAATAAAATCACTACTAATTTCTTATAAATCAAACCAACAAAATAATTCACTTTAATTATTTTTCACAAAAAGTATTTTTGATAAAAGCCTTTATATCCCAAACTTCAATATTTATTTCGACGAAATCGTTTACGCACGTACGGGAAAAATGAGGGGTGTTACAAGAGTACCCTCCTCATGTTCCCAGAACATGACAAAGATACTTGCCAACCTATTTCATCACCTTCACCATGCATGAATGCATATAATATTTTTTCTCAATTTGATTGGCCATTAATTGATGTCTCAATTTTCATTCCCAACACATAAAGCCTATGACATCATTAAGAGTTCCTTATTTTCTTGGTAGAGCAGCTTAACTTGAGGTTCTATGAATTATCTCATAAAGTCACACTTTAGTATTTAAGGTAATTCGGTTAGTATTAAATTGAACAAGGTTAATTAAAATGGCACAAGAAAGTTCAAGTTATAATTCAATTGATTTTTCACTGCTGTTAGTCTCTAACCGGTTACAACAGATTCTAACCGGTTAGAATCTGCAGCAAAACCAGAAATCCTTTAATACTTGATACCATTTTTAATTCTCAATCCAATCTAATACTCAAAAAAAAATTAGGGATAATTCAAATACCTCAAATTAAGCTTGTTCTTATATTGAGAGTCTCATAGAATCAATTCCAATTGGACATATTTTTCCAAAACCAAATCAATATCATCACTTTCATTACGATATGGAACTCAATCATGGAATCTTAAGTCCATCAACATTCTCAGTTCATAATAGATAAATTACAGTTAAGTTTGATTGGAAGAGTTCATTGAAAATGTTGTAAAGCCATTGATTAAATTTTTGAACTTCATTTTTCATTTCTGACAGATTCTAACCGGTTACTCAGCAGTTCTAACCGGTTAGAAACTGCAGAACAGCACACTGATTTAAGGTTTTGCATACCATTTCCCATTCCACTCATTTCCATTCAAATTCAATCATAAACAGAGCTTCAATCCCATGAAATAAACATGTTCCAACGCTTGATTACATCCAACACACATGCATTTCAAATACACATATCAAATTGCATGAAGAATGCATAAATGACAACTTAGCATACCAAATTCACATATACTGAAATTTAACATCAATTTATCATATATTTAGCTTGCATTCATCAATTAAAACTTGCTCTAAGTCCTGGAATAAGTGAAATTGGCCTCCAAGCCTTTATCCTCTAAAGGCTATGCCCTTTATGAGTCTCATGGTGACTCATACCTAAATTTCTACTCATTATTCTCATTCTAGTGATTAATTAGCTTCTCCCTTACCTTAGAGTCGTGCTTGATGAGTATCAATACAGGGACAGCAAGATCAACACAGAAAAGACCAAATTCACAAGCTCTGCTCTCATGCATGACAGTTTTGGTAGGGTTCAGAAATCAGAATTTTTGACACATGAAAAGGAGAAACAAATTGGGGAAAATGGTTAGATTATGTTCTAGGTAACATGCACGAACTATAGAAACAAGAATGGGATTCAAAGAGTGCATGTACTCACCAAAATCAGACTTCAAAGTGAGCTTCACGAATCTGATTTTGGTTTTTGACAGAAAAACACCTCCACTTCACAGCTTGATTTCTCCTTGCTCTCTCACTCTCAACTCACAATCTATATATCACTGCAAAGCTTAAAGATGAAGCTTTGCAATGGTGTATTGTTTGTAACCTAACTCTACACACACAGAGAGAATCAGAGGGACGAAGTTGCTGCCTCAGAAAAGGGGATCACACCAACACTTGAAGGAAATCAGCCAAATTCCACCAAGTTCATGGCTATTTATACACAATTTGCGTTACATGCAGAGAGACGCGTGTCTCCCACTATGCATGAGAGGTGTTCGTGGCGATTAACGAAGATTAATGGGTGATTACTCATCAAAATGCACTAACCCTAATTCTGTGTTCATCGTCTAACCGGTTACAGGACATATCTAACCGGTTAGATACTGTGTAAAATTCAAAAATTCAGTTTTTAATTCATTTCCCTCCAAAAACCTTTCTAATATTATTATTAGATCCTATTTCAAGGATTAAACTATAAAATTATATTTTCATATAATTTACTAATTTAAAAATATTTATTAATTAAACGCACATTATTTATATAATTAAACAATTAAAAGAAAACCTTATAATTTGGAAAATAAACTTTTATTATTAATATAAATATACAAGGGACAAAATTAGGGGTGTTACATAGTATATTTTCCGAGGTTAGTTATAAAATTTTTTAAGCTATTGTCATATTAAGAATATGCATAAGTGGAGAAATTTATCCTAAATGAGTACATGTGCCTTCTCGTTTTGTTTTTGAATATGAAATTTTAAGAATGCGATAATCTCACAACATGAAATTTATGTGCTTCTTTATTGGCATGTTTTAAAACTATTAGTGATGAAAAATTATGATATTTTTTTATTGAAAATGATTACTGCCATTATGATAAAGAGAAAAATTTGCCAATATAATTATAGATATACTTGCGCGTTTGTTTATACCATTGAGTGGCGTCAATACTTGTTTGAATATGATATTATTGAATGGTATTGATCACATATGTTTTTTTGGAGATATTTGATGCTTGTTAGTTTTAGCAAGTAAATCTATGCAAGATCTCGTATGATCTTGTTTTGAATTCTATTTTCAATATAAATATTTTTTGATATTTCTTAAAATTAAGTCTCTGCTTAAATATAGTATTTGAAAAGTATTTAAAAATAATAATAATAATTTAATAACACGTGTTAGACATATAAATTGGTTATTGATGAAAAATGTGGTTTTTTTAGAAATTTATTAATTTATTAATTTTTTCATTGTCATTAGTGAAATAATTAGATTGGATTGTACGAACCACGTAAATAATTGATCACATGTATACATAATATATTTTTATAACAAAAGTTTATGGATATAAAAATTTTAAAATAGCATATCCTATTGTTTTTATTGAGGTTAACAATGTGTTATAATGTAGTGGATCATGAATAAATATGTCAAGTTTCAAATGTATATGTAAAATTTTATTTTCAAAATAGCTTAGTATATTTTATCAAAATTAATTGCTCCAATATTTATTTTAGTGAACTTGTGGACAATGAGTTTTAGTGCATTGTCTTTTAATCATTTATACAAGTATGTGTATATAATAGACTCAATTAAAGAAATAAAAAATCAAAACATAGTTTACGATGTAACCTTTTCATACTTGTTTTACATTAATTTGCAATATTAACTTTAATAGAGTATTTTTTTATGGTTGAAATAGTTTATTCGAAATGTTTTACAAAATGTTTCTTCCATACTCTACTAGTTATACAAAATTTTTCTTCTATTTAATATTGCTAGGAGCCGTTGTTAACACTATATTCGTATACGATGATAATTTAGAGATCTAAAAGATTTGTTAACCAGAGGTATTGAAAATTTTTTCAGTTTACACGTATATAGTTGAAATACCTCATATCGTAAAACCAAAAGTTTATAAACTAGAAGTTTATAAATTATAATATAATTTTTTTGTTTGGCTTGACTGGTTAAACCATCCCGGGTCAACTATATGATGCGAAAAAAAAAATTAAAACTTATGTTGACATCTGATCACTCTCTAGCAAGTATACTAGATCGGATAGTAATATAGTCGATTAAGATCAGATATCGTTTCCACAGGGACCAAGAATTATTTAACTTATTTCTACCTAGGAGTAATTAAGAGTAAAATCTATTAAAATTCAGATTTAAATAAATTAATTAAAAGGATGTTTTGCTGCTGGAAAATAAATAAAAACTATTAATTGATGGGTGAATAGTGGTTAGGAACTAGTTTCATTAATTATTTCATTTATTTATTATAAATCAATGTTTTTCCTTAAATCATGAACGAATTCCTAAATTGGTAACTATGAGATCCTTCTTGTATAATTACCGTTTCTTATTCAATTAGATAATCCTTAATTCCTTAAGAGATTAAACTATTGAATAATCTTAATTAAGAACAGGGAATTAATCATGTTATATAATTACCCAATTGTATCCCTACTTGTTGAATAACTATATTGTTTGAAGTCATGACCTATTCTAATTCTTAATCTCTCAATTGAAGAATTAGAGATCCAAAACAAGACATAAATTAGCTAGATCTATGAATTGGAAATAAAACTCAATCAAACACATGATTTAGAAACGGAAAAACATTAATTCATATAAATAAACTACATAATCAAATCCACATGTTCCTAACACAAGAGGGTTTAGTTACACATCATAGAGAAGAAGAACATATAAGAATAAAAGTAATTCATTCCTAAATTACCACTAATCCTTGATCTGAATCTTCAGCCTTCAATGGATTCCTCCTCCGAATGCTCTCCAGAGAATGTAATCTCTGTAACATCCCTGGCAGGCAAATTGATTGCGACTGTCCCCACACACCAACACGAGTCTTTTCAGCGTGCTTTGTCCTCACTCGCACACTTCCCGGGAAAACTTCCTAGGAGGTCACCCATCCCAGAATTACCCCAAGTCAAGCACGCTTAACCATGGAGTTCTTATGTGATGAGCTACCGAAAAGAAGATGCATCTTGTTGATATGGGTAGTACTAATCAATTCATTTAAGCCTTCTTGTACTGTGTAGTCCCATTCCTACACAGTCTCAGGATCACCCTCTCATTCAAAGTGTCGGTTCATCCATGTACCCCTCCCTTAGAAGCCTGCCAGGAGCCACTCCTTGGCTGTGCCTCTTTGCACCGGCGATCACTCCCCGCCCTTATCAGCCCGGGTCTTACATGCCCACCAGGTTCCGCCTGGTTCGTCCCCGAACCACACCGTACAGGGAGAGGAGCCGCTCTGATACCATTTGTAACATCCCTGGAAAGCAAATGGATTGCGACTGTCCCCACACACCAACACGAGTCTTTTCAACGTGCTTTGTCCTAAACTTATCAAAATCCTTCAAAACTGATCAGAAATTGGCCCAATTGGGCTTTCTCATGTCTGACACGCAACTTCGGCCTTTATTTTGACCCCAAAGATGGACGGATTTGAGGAAGGCTATTTCTGGCAAAGTTATAGATCGTTTCCTTAGCTTTAAAATGAGACCGAGATCGCCTCATTTGGATAAGCATAGCTCAAGTTATGGCCAAAATACCGAACACTGTCATTTTACCGCGGTGATCGCGCCTGGGCGGGCGAATCTGTGCATCTGGCGCGTGCGGGAACTGATCCAGCTCCGTTTCGCTCCGTTCTTGCGCCATTTTCAAGGTATTTTCATCCTCTTTTCATCTCCATAATTATTTTCTTCATTTAAGCTCCGAAAGTACCTGAAACATACCCAAAACGGATCAAAACGTTCAAAGGATTCTAAATTCCCTAACTAATTAAAAACTAAACAAAATCTACCTAAAATACTTAAGAAACAAACCAAAACTAAGCAAAAGGGAGTCAAATTAAGCTCTAAAACATCATATGTTAGATTCAAATCACACCCCCAAACTTAGCATTTTGCATGTCCCAGGCAAAAGTAAAATAAAAATTCTAAAACACAAGACTACCATCCAAATCAAAATGTACAGCACCTAATTTAAGACTTCGACTCATCAACACAGCCACATATTTATATAAGCTATTCACATATCAAAACCTGGTTAAAGAAACAAGATCAATCAGAACTCAGAACTAGTGAATACTCTCAATCTCTCAGTGTATATCTCTCATGTGTATCAAGGGTTATAACAAGTCACTCAAGTTCATACAATAGTTAAATGTTATCATAAGCTTGACCATAGACCCAAATCTCCACTGAAATTATTGAATGCAGACAAAAATCAAAAGGTCTTTATTTTGGTTGTAATGAGGCCATGGATAAAAGTGTAAGGTAGGATAACATAAAGAAGGGATAAAACTAAGGGCTAAAATGCAAAAACAAATTTCCCTTAAAAAATTATGAATGAGCAATGAATACTGCATAAACACCACTCAACTCACAATCAATTTCATACTTCTTTTTTTTCAATTTTTTTCCTTCTATTCTCTTCCTTTCACATTTATTTTTTTTTTCAATTAATTTTTTTTCTTTTGTTTTACTTGGAAGAGAAATAGAACTCATAACACTTATCACCAATCACTTTCACTTTTTCTTATTCATTCCTCTCAATTGCTCATTCAAAAATTTCCAAGGTATTCACAAAAATATTTCAATAGATGCAGGGTACCAAAGAAAAATCATAATATCATTAGGCTCAAAATGGGCAACTAAGGGAATATTTATCAATTCAAATCATCTGAAGGCCACAAAAACACATCCTAAGTGTCTTAATCATCTTAATGCATGCAATCAATTATCAATCTCAAAATGGTCACCGGTCAAGTTCTAGAACACAAAACTAAAGTGAACACACTCATGAAAGAATAGGGGTCTCAAATCAAAATATTTCAAATTATTCACATACGCCATCAAATAGGCTCAAAATCTCACTAAGCTAAAGTCAATTCACTAATTTCAAGTTCTGAAAAACTTTGTCAAAATAACCAAATTTCAAGAATGTTTACAACTAAACAAATAAATAACATGAATCAATGAGTCTAATCCTAAACTAAGTATATACACCTATCATCAGAAAAATAATCCTAAGTCTAGAATAATTACAAAACCTCGACCTAAGACATAAACCAACACCAACAATGGGAGAAAAAATTCAGATCTGAAAATTTTTTATTTTGTATCCACTCCTCCAAACTTAAAGGTTGGCTTGTCCTCAAGCAAACTAAACTAAAAATACCTAACTACAAAATAAAAAATTGCATGGAATAAATTTGGAACACTTATTACTTGCATCTGAAAAATCAGCATTAACAAAAGTGAGAAAACATTCCCCCATACTTAATATGAGTCATGATAAACAAGTGCCCAAAAAATAGCACCTCTAATGGGAAAATATTAACTCCTATCTGTTACTCAAAATATAGCTTGATGCAATTAACAAATAATCCAAATAAATACCCTAGCAATAAAACTAAAAAAAAAATCCTAGAAAGCAAATACATATTTTTGTTGCACGGGACTAGCTGATATGGGGAAAGACACAAAATATATCAAAAAAAATTATAACAATCCCCCATTTTCTGTGTAATTTCACTCAGTGCGCGCCCGGTCTGTACCTGAAGCGTTTTTTTTTTGCAGAAAATAAAAAAATAACCTACACTAATTTCCTAAAAACTATTATTCACTAATAAATGGGGTTAGGAAACTTACCTTTGTAGCACAGTTTTTTCTATTGATGCATATAGAGGAACTCCCCCAAACTTATTTACATGTGTTACATGAACAACTAAAAGTAGTGCTAGAAAGCACCTCATTAGTAGTTATGATGTGTGCGTAGCATGCATATTATTTTCCTATTAGTTTGTATTTATTTTAATATTTATTTAGGTATTTTATTTTAATTTAGCATGCATTTAGTTCATATTTCACTTGGGAAAGGTTTTTTGGTGTTTTTGATGGGCAGGTTACAATTTGGAGGCTTGGAGCTTTGGAAAGTAAAGAATTTATCATTGACAAATATTAAAGAGCTTTTGGGAGCAATTGTATAGAAGAAAAGAGATTTGGGGGCTTTGAGAAGGAAGATAAGTCATTGGGCCTAATTAATCAATTTGGGCCCGAATTTGGAAAAAGTAGTAGATAACTTGTAAAAGATAGAAACCCTTGTAGATAGATTTGATTTAGAAGATTATATTTGATGAGAAG